>JAPDNY010000015.1:36705509-41505509 GCA_029375565.1 Gekko gecko | reverse complement strand
CGCTGAAGGTCCTGTATCCCATGGCGTACAGATTATATCTGGCGTTTGAGTTTAACAATTGGGCATCCATTTTTAACAAGTGGCCTAGAGGGGGCTCTCTCACAGTATTTTCCACACCACTTAAATGCTTCTGCAAAAAATGCTTAAGGTACAGGGGTCATGTGGAAGCAGCTACTTGGGATTCTGTTCCCGATCCACATTTCTTCCCACAATGCTTTGCCTTCAGAATGTCTGTTATATTACCTTGTCTGCCACCTTTGCCTGTGCTGGCTGCACAGCTGAGGGATTCTCCGAGGGAGTGGAGAAGAAATCCATTTTGCGATGGCAGTACTGAGTCTTATTCTAACGGCTTCACAACCCCTCTCGTAAGTTTGTGCACAATTTCAGGCTGACCGTGGTGGAAACCTTCTGATTTCCTCTGCCCCTTCCCCGTAATCATGTGTTTACACTTTCTAAGGCGTGCACTAGGACTTGGTCGTGAGGTAAATGATGGCTGTTGTTGGCAGCCATCTTGTTTACTGTAATTTCCCCCTCTATTGAAGTGAGGCTTTACCTGCCCTGAAACTTCTTGGGGGCAGGGGCCAGATGTGGCTCACCTTTCTGTTTGTCTCATTTATGTTCTGTGGGTCTCTGGGCTGGGGGTCTCCAGCTGAGGACAGGCAACCCCCGGGAGCTTTTGGGGGCAGGGCAACGTTACCTAACCCTGTAATGTCACTTCTGGTTCTGTGGCCCAGTTTTGGCCCCCCAGTTTCTCCTGCTGTGTTGGGTAGCGGTGGAGGCAGGGGGCTGTAGCAGGAAACCAGGTCCCCCTACTGGCTGTACAGTAGCTCCCAGAGACTCTAGGCTTGAGCACATAGGATCCTTTACTCTTTTCCTGATCACTTAGGCAGTAGCTGAAGTTGCCATATTGCTTCATAGGCTTATTTCCCCGTCTGATCTTTCTTTTACCAGTGATGGCCACGTTTACAATGACATGATGGCCATCTTGGATCTACCCATGCCTTTTCAATCCCCTCCCCACCCCGAAGTTAATTCTTCATATTCGCCATAAGACTACTTGTCAGATAGTGGGAGAGAAGAATGGACAGTGAGAGCAGGATTGGGCAGCCATCCTGGAAGAGGCAGGTTTGGAGGCATTTGAGACTTGGAAGCCATATTGGAGGAATCATCCTTGTTTATTGAGCCAAATGAGCTGTATTTGCCACATACCTCAGCTTGAGGAGTGGGGTGGGGCCACACCCGTCTAGCTGGGTTATCTATTTGTCTTTGCTTCCCTTGAATGTCCCACACTGTCTCCTTCGGGGGGGGGAGATCAGTGTTACCTTGTAATACCTTCACTATATCACTGCCACACCCTCACAGCCCCAAATTGTATGTAATTTGTATGTGGTTTTTTATATATAAAAACAGACTTTGTGCAATAAGAGGCTTCTCTCTCTCTCTCTCAAGAGGGAGAGTTGCTAAAAATAAAAATTGTGTGATCATCTGTGTATCTGCATTTGGCTGTCTTTGAAAGGCTTTGATAGAAAGATGTGGAAGAATAGCCAGGATATGGGTGGGAGCTGAAAACGGCTGGAAGCTCATGATTTAACTATAGCCTAAGAGTCTGTCAGGGAAGACAGTGGTGGTTTCCACATTGTGGCTGTGGCTGCCAGTACAACCCAGCAACATCAGGGCTTCCCCAGGACAGGTTTCCCTCTGCAGTGGCCATCCCCCTGCCTCTAGGCCACCAGGTGTTTTTCAAATGGGCAGCTGACTATTGTTATATCCAGGGCTTTCTTTGTAGAAAAAGACCAGCAGGAACTCATTAGCATAATAGGCCACACCCAACAGCAGAAACACCCTGACAGCACAGCTTATTAGCATATTAGGCCACACACCCCATCTTACCAGAAGTGTGGTCATCCAGCCACACCCACCTTTTTCTTCTTATTCTGCTTACCTTGTTTGTTGTCAAAACCCAGGGCTTTTTTTCTAGCAGGAACTCCTTTGGATGTTAGGCCACACACCCCTAATGTAGCCAATCCTAATGAGTTTCTGCTGTTGGATGTGGCCTATTATGCTAATGAGTTCCTGCGGGGCGTGGCCAACTTGGGAGCCAGCCGGAACTCCGTTCCTGTGCGTTCCTGCCCAAAAATAGCCCTGGTTATATCGATATAACTTTATAATGCCCTGACCTGGAGAGGCCAAGCAAGCCTGAAGATCTCAGAAGCTAAGCAGGGCCGACCTTGGCAAGTACTTGAAAGGGAGACCTCCAAGCAATACCAGAGCTGGGACACTGAGACAGGTAATAGTAAACCACCTCTCTGAAATGTCCAAGCCCCGTTAGGGGTCGCCAGATGTCAACCATGACTTCTAGGCGTACACACACACACAAAATACAAAAATATGAAAGAATATAACATTATAATTACATGTATCAGGTTATCTGAATTCATGACTTTCATTTTTAAAGTCTCTAGAGACTAGCCCCTTTCATTGTTGAGATGCTTTCCCCCTTATTATCTTTGCAAGGAAAAGGTCTAGAAGTTTACTTTTAAAAAGAAAAAAGCTGTGAATGGTATACTGGTACACATTGTTATAATGGTATATCAATCTAATGATATGCAATTGCTGATTAAAAAACAAACACCCTCCAGGGGGAAGAAATGGTCACCATGGGCACAGGGTCATGGAAAATGGCTGCCACGTGCGCAGGGAAATCCAAACTTTCCCATGCCCACAGCAGCCATCCAGGCCTTACTGCAATCTTTCCCAAAACTTGGCAGCAAAGGAAGTTGGAGAGAAGCCAAGGAAACCCTGGGAGGTACACAAATGCACAGCGAATGCTGCAGGGGAAGCAGGAAAGAAAATTGCTTCCCAACAACATCAAACCCTGTGTCACGCTACCTCTCTTTTAATGTGTGTGGTTAGGTACGATGTGGCTTTACATTTCTTGTAGTTTCTTTCTCTCAAGGTATGTAACACTGCCACTAGGAATTTAATTCCAGTCTTATTTATTAAACTTTTCCCACACTATTGTGCCTAAGCTCTATGGACTATGTGGTCCTGAGGATGAGTCTATTTATTTTAAACAGCATATGACTCTGGGTTAACAAGAAAGATAAAACTTTATTTGCACGACAAGCGTAATGGTTACAAGATAACTTGTCTCTTCAGTGAATGAAACAGTGTACGTTAAAAGCTTCCGACTGAGGTATCTCTCCCTCTCTCTCTCTCTCTCTCTCTCTCTCTCTCTCTCTCTCTCTCTCTCCATCGTCTTCTTTCTCTTCAGAATGTACCTTCTGCAATCTTTATTATATGTTGCTCAGTTAAATCTTTCCCTTTTAAACTCAGGTTTCTGTCATATTTTTCATCTCACACTCTTATAATACCCTGACAATATTAGATTTTAACTCTCTCTAGTTGCTAGTATGCCCCCTGAAGTATTTTACTTCCCCTTTTAGAAATCACAGCACTAACATGGGATTCTAATTGGAAGACGGCTTCTCAGACTCTGTAGACTGACCACAATGGGCAGTTAGCTGCTGACTGAACATACGGCCGTCCCTCTCTCCACTCACACACTTCTTAGATCCGCCCGTAGGCTCTGTCGCCTCACTCACTCATCTTCCTCTCTCACCCCCCCCCGTTCTTCCGAAACTTACCAACCGTTTAAAGAAACACACGCTTATCACTTGAAACCATTCCATGCTGGCCAAAAAACTCATGTGGAAATGGCCAATATGATCAAACCCCACTGTAGCACGGTTAGGGTGCTTCAGGCCTGGATTCTACACCATGGAGACGCTGAATAGTGAGTGGCAAGTCAGTTGCTCTGATGATGCAGTCATTTTCATGTTACTAAATCGGGACGCTTCTGCATTTTTGGCCTAGTTCGTACAAACAGTGGATGAAGGCAGGGAAATTTTTCCCAGACTGTACCCTTTCAGATATTAGGTGTGAGATTCTCTTGTTAAATGTTAGAAGGGAAGGGCAATGACATTGTACCTAAAAGTTCGGGGGGGGGTTAATAGCAAAGAAGGGTTCAAGTTTAGCCTTCCCCTGACCATTGTAACTTCACGAATGCAGGGAATCCTTAAAATGTAAGCATTATCATGTGTGAGTCCCTCACCTACAAATAGTATAGGCCAGAAACAGTTTTATTACCCCCACTGGCAAAAATTTAAGATACTGAGAGACGATGCAGAGATGTAAGTGGGACTGAACTGAGGGGGGAAAAGTCTCCATTGCACACGTAGGGTTGCCAGGTGCCTTCCGGCCACTGGCAGGAGATGGGGTGTAGAGTTGCCGGCTCTGGTTGGGGCATTTCCTGGAGATTTGGAGGTGGAGCCTGGGGAGGACAGGGACCTCGGGGGCACAATGCCATAGAGTGCACCCATCCAAAGCATCTCTTTTCTCCAGGGGAACTGGCCTCTGTAGTCTGGAGATGAGCTGTAATTCGGGGGGGAACCCTAGGTCCCACCTGGAGCCTGGCTCCTCTCCACACCCTCCAGGTCAGCAGTTTGTAACTTGCGTTCTAAGGGGACTGTGGAAACTAAATCATTGTACACTGCCTTGAACCAAGCAGAAGTGCAAGATATAAATGTTTTAATAAAGAAAAGTATCTCTGGGTGGGAAGGGTTTACTCTTAAAGACACCCAGTGACCTGTGAATGATCCAAGTCAGTCCGTAAGGGGGCAGAGCTGACTGCATTATCACCAACGGGTTTTGAATACTGTTGGGGATATAGTGGAGATCTGACTCATGGGGCACGGGGATACCCTTTCCAAACAAGCCTCACTTTAATGGGGAGCTACACTAGAGAGTGCATTAATTAGCCTAGTTGACAAATCCACTAGAGAGATCTCCTGTAGAATCCATTAGTGCTGTAGGCTAACAAGAGAGCAAACACACACACAAAAACAAAAAAAACACCACAGAAACTACTTTGCAGTCAGTTATGATGCTGCAGCTCCCAGTGTCGTTGCCCCCTTGGCCAGATTTTTTGAGCCTGCCAGCAATTTTGGAATTCAGTTATGGGGTGGTGGGCACAACCACAAAATGGCCACCGCAGGAGGAGCAGCCATATGCAGAGAGGAAGCCCAGGTGCAGGTGAGAAGATAAGGTGTTTTTTTAAAAAAAAAATACAGTGGGAAAGAGGAGCGAAATAGAATAAAACCAAGCGTGTGGTGGCAGCCTCTGCTGACACAGTGCTCTTTCAGTCTGCCCAGCCAGCTTCATCTCCAGTGGCCAGTCAAAAGCCCTGCTGGGCAAGTGTCCCACTTTTAAAAAACACTTGGTGGGCACCAGGAAAGGTATTGACAGGCAGCAAGTATGAGGCCCACGGACACCACGTTGGGGACCCCTGCTCCAGAATACCATACCAGAACCCTCACGTGTATCAAAAGAGGTGGAAGATTTAACCCACTGTCCTTTCCCAGTGTCAGGGAAAATTGCTTTCTGGTTCCCTTGTCTTTTGGATGGTCCCTTCTTGAAGCAGAACCAAAAAAAAAAAAATAGCCTTCAGTTGTTTTGCCTTCATGCAGACGGGCTCTTCTTCTTTTCCTTCCCCCCCTTCCTTCCTTCCTCCCCTTAGGAGGGCCTCACTGTCATCAGATGTGTGTTTATCGAATGAACGACACAACGTGTGGAATCCGAAATCTTGATACAGAACTCAGCAGTGTGAAGATCTTTGCATATGTGTTGGGTTTTGTTTAATTAAAGCTTATAGCAGAAAAAAGGCTATATACCCCCCCCATAAATGTTGGGGTTTTGCTTCCAAAGCAGAAGGGGCATCAAGCAAGGCAGCACGCTAACTTTCTAAAGGTAGCAGAAGCAAAATAAATAATGAAAGATTAACCATGTCCATTACCTAAATAAGTAGCAGAATTTGGTTTTCTGGATTATGGAAATTGGAGGGTTCAAAAAAGGAAAAGGCCTTAGTGAGGATAAACCACAGTGACCACCACTACCACCCTGGGAAGTTTTCTGGGGAAAAACTAGCAGACACTGCTTTTCATGCATCTGAGTTTATTTACTCGATTCATGCGTTGATACAAAAGTCTGTAGCAGTTTATAATTTGACCATGTCCCTTCTCCCACTCCCACCCGCCATTCCTTTGTACAAACTGGTATTAGGACTCGTAATCTTTAACGAACCCTCCAAAAATAACAGAATTGTTAAGTGAGTGTGAAAGAACTGGATTGGTCCCGTGCTGAGAGAGAGACCCCTCCCCTGCCCTTTCCAGTTTCAAATGAAATCAGCAGGCACAACCGATGCGGAACACGAAGAAATGAAAGAAAACGAACTGCAATAAATAACAGCAAATCTTGTGTGTACAAAACACCGATCCATTTTTGGTCAGCATTGAGTAAGGGATGAGCACCGTGTAGGGAGCGATGAACTGTGCTTTGTTGTTAAAAAGGAATGTTTGAAAAAAAATGGACCTCCACATTAAGACAAGTCCTACTTCTACATCTCACAGGCTAGAGTGAGGTGCGAGTCGCGTTTTCCAGTCTGATGGTGCAGCAGAGGAGCACGGATCACCCCCAGATTGCCCTACGCTGCCACCACCTTCAGAGTTGTGCTCAGTGCTTCATAAAGCGTGAATCTAAATAAATAGCATCTCAAGGGATGGGGGAAGAAAATAGAAAATAAAATCTCCCTCTTTGTTTGTCCCCCCCCTATAAATCTCATTTTGCTCCCCTAAAATCCAAAACTTTGCTCCACCCACCCTCCCCAAATATGAAAACATCTATCAAGCATCATGTCAAAGATATAGGTTACGTGGTTTTTCATTCAATAGCTGATATGTGTAAATGTAAAATTCCTCCCCACCCACATAACCAGTCCTCCAGCCCCCACCTTGTACTCCAAACACACCGTTCCATAGTCCTTCCCTCCATTTTTATTTTTAACTCCTTAAGTATCCCATTCCTCTAGCACTCCCTCTCCCCCCAGGTCTGGTTGCTGTTTAGAGCCAGGTTAGGAGGATAAAAGTGGAAGCAACAGATCATTTTATAGAAAATTTTTTTTGCGGGGGAAGCTAGCAAAAGATAGCTTTGAGGCAATAGCGACCCCCCCACACACATATCCTGAACCCTAGTTTCATCTTAAATCTTGACTTAGCAGCTTGTTTTCCCTGGGGTTGTTTTGAGTAGGGGGCAAAAGGCCAGGCCTTGCCTCCAAGTGGACTCTTTGGTCAATCCCACAGGTTACATTCCCTCTTTTTTTCGCCTTTGGGTTGGCAACCGGGAAGGTACAGCCAGGGGAGAGATGGATGAGGCCCTTCGGGGCGCCAGGAATCTGTGGTTACCAGCCTTGCATACCAAGTCCTGATGCTATCCTTAGTGTTGTCTAAACTGAACACCGTGATCTCTCATGAGATTTGCAGTGTCTTCTGCCTCCCTCCAAAATAATCTGATCTCCTGTCCCTTCTCACATTAATTCTCCCTTACCCCCTTTTTTCCCTGCCTGTTTGACCCCCATCTTCACCTTCACAGGGTCTCCTCTTCACCACCAGCCAAGCCTTCCACACATTTCTTCTGCTGATCCTTGTTCTTTCAAAAGATTTCCCCCCTTCCCTTTGTGCTCCCTGCCACTTTCCCCTCCCCACCCCAAATATAAGTATATAAAAACATGCAGATAGAATACTTGCATTTCAACACCAAAATACAACAGTCCTGCCCTTCCATCCCCTTCCACCCGGAGGTTAACTGTCTCCAGATTGGAGAGGGGAAAAAAATGCCTTTTCTTCTACACCATGCACCCATCAAAGAAAAGGCAAGTTTTTAAAGAAAGGATGGATGAGGGAAGGTCAGAGGTTAATAATTCGTGCAGATGGGATTAAAAGGGGAGGGCGCCTCAGGACCCCCCTCACCCTAAATAAAGCCCTGTGCCCTTCCCGCCAAGCACAGATTTTAAAAGGGGAGGACAGCGGATCACCCCTCCAAAGTCTCCTCTGCCACCCTCCCCCCAATCCCATTATGTAACAGTCTGAGGGGAAAAAAATTAAAGTCACATTGTGCCGGGTGTAAATTCGTGTCTGACACACACACACACACACACACAAACAATTCTTTGCTGGTGCCCTTCCCCCCACCCCCATTTTCCCCATCCAGTAGCATACACAGTTGTCCATGAGGCCCTTTGTATTATTTCTGTGGTTTGGTATGGCGTGTACGCTCGCTCAAGTATTCCTCCCTCAGTGACTTAGCAATCGGTTTGTTCCTGCCGTCAGCAAACACTTCTCCAACAGTGCCGTTCTGCATTCTCTGGATCTGCTTACCAAGAGGCGTTCCTTCTCTCCCTCTTTTTTTGCTGCTTTCCAGTCAGAAGGTGTCCGTTCCTGTCTCTGCTCCCCCAAACTCTGTCTTCTCCGTTCCTTTTAGGGTAACAATTCGCAGTCCTTCCTCACAATGGTTTTAACCAACTCGTGCGTCTCTCCATTTGTTCCTTTCTCGTTCTGTCACTCCAGCGGGTATTTGGTAGCCAAGAGGACTCTCTCCTCGGGTGGTTCTCTTCCTTCTTTCCCCCCCAGCTGGAGCCAGAGGCTTCCTTAAACGTTGGCTTCCAAATGGTGTTGATGGTTGATCCCTCTACCATCATGTGCTTTTCCCATTCTGTAGTTCCTACATGGTATTCTTGTGGGCACAAACATGTGGGTGTAATGCATGCACGTGTGTAGATAGCATCCTCTGTCCAGCACTTTCCCATTCTGTTGTTCCATCAGTTGGTATATTTCACACACACACACACGGTAGGGAAAAAGAAACGCACTTGTCACTACGTCTGATCCGTTTGCTCAGAAATATGGAAGGCTCACATATCTCCTAGGTAGCCCTTGCCAATGCACGTGTGCGCACACACATTTTTGGATCACTTTCTTTGGAGGTTTCCTTTCTGGCTTACGTGCCTTCCCCATTACATCCTTCCTTGGCCCGTGCGTTCCTTCTAATGCTCTGATTACTAGGGCTGCATCATTCAAACACACCTACTCGGAATTAAGCCCCACTGAACTCCAGGGGATTAACTACCCAGCAAGCGTGTATGGAACCGGGCTGTAGAACTTCACACTGCCTATTCCTCTGGCTGTTGTGGATTGCTGCCTTTGATAAAACATGCCTTTCTTACCTGGCCCCAATGGGCATAGCCTTTTCTTTGGTCCACCCTAAAGCAGGCCTGGATTCTTTTCTTGGCCAGCCACCTCCTCTCCCTGCCTGCTATTTTTGCTGTCTTTGAAGAGGACTCAGACCAGAATAGCCAGAGGCTGGAGAGAACCGGTCCACTTTCCCTCGCCCCTTTCAGACCCAGGTCAGCTTTTGTGTTCCCTGCACAAAGGAGTAGTTTTGCGCAGATCAAAAGCTGACAATCCCTGCACCAGTCTGGGAAAAGGAAGAACCCTTTATGGATCACGTAATGGGATCCCTGATAACACTCTCTGCTACTTAATCTGTGGGACTTGTGTCCCCCCACCCCCAGAGTTGCCAGCCTCCAGGTGGGGCCTGGAGCTCTCCTAGAATTATAATTTCTCTTCAGACTGCAGAGATCAGTTCCCCTGGAGAAAATGGCAGCACCAGAGGGTGGACTCTGCGACGTTAGATGATGGTGAGGTCCCTCCTCTCCCCAAATCCTGCCCTCCCCTAGGTCTACCCACCAAATCTCCAGGAATTTCCCAACCCAGAGTTGGCAACCCTACCCACCCCTCTCAGCTGTCTGGCTATTCTTCTGGCCTTTGGGGCTGTCTCCTCTTTGTACTTGTCTTGTTCCCGCAACTCACCAATAACTCCACCTTTCCAATAACACCCTCCAACAGGCAGTTTGTTCCTCCACAAGACTCTGGACTTGTTCTTGCTTCTCCATTGTCTCTTACACCCACACACCCACACTCACACATACCAGCTTACATGCAGCGATATCCATATGTCCCAGACTGTAATCCATTGACCTTCTTCCTTTTCTTTCTTGTTAACTTGATGCATGGTGGACTTCGCAGTGCATGCCTCTCTTCATGCCTTATGCACACAAACAACTATCCCCTGAACAATCCTCCTTCTCTTCCTTTGCGCCCGGTCACTCTTCATCGCCAGCCAGCCTATCCAGCTCCTAAACCAATCAAAGACACTGGTTCTTCCTCTCCCCCCGCCTTCTCATCTCTTTTTTATTTTTTTAAAATTTGTCTTTGTAAACAGGATGGATGAGAGCAGAAGAGCCCAAGAAGTGTTTCCTCTCGTCTTTGTGCTGGTTCCGTCCACTGGGTTCCAGCAAACATGTAAACATACTCCCCGTCTCCTCCGCAGGGGGCGGGGGAAGCTTTTCTCCGGCAGCTTCTTGTAAACATGGAATATCGAAAGAGTTTTATTTGCTGTCGAAATTTGGCAGTGGATGGAAGATGGATGGATGAGTCACTGGTGGGATGGATGAATTGGATGGATGGATGGATGGATGGATGGATGGATGGATGGAAGGAAGGAGAGGAACGAGAGGGCCCAGGAGAGAGAGAGAAGGAGAGAAAGGCAGAAAAAGAAAACATGGAAAGAAGGGCTCTTTGTTTTTGGTGGGGTTGTTTTTTCATTCCTCCCATCTGATCTTTTTCCCATTGTATCTTATTGGGTACCTGGTACCTAAGTCCCTAGAAGAGCTGGAGGGGCCTGCGCATAAGGAGGTGGCCGCTTCTCTCAATTCCACACTTTTGTGCTAGTTTCCTTTCCTCTCTCCCTCTCTCCCTCTCTTCCCTCCACTGTCTCCATCCATGTGCTCCTGTTTTGCATGGTTCAGGAATGGAAGAAGACATGAGATGAATGGGTGGATGGATGTAGTGTAGTCATGCTGGCTCCCAGCTCCAAAGATGGAAATTTCGGTGCCAGGGGTAAGTTGGCAGCCAAATGCCACCTTCACTGGAACACTGGGGAAGGAAATAGATTTGGGGGGAGGGGAAATGAGGGGGAGGGAGTCAGAAGGTGGAGGGGGCAGAGGGGATAAGAACACGGGGAAGGTGAACAAAAGAAGGAAAATTTTACTACCTTGCAAAAAAAAAAAATACATTCAAGGGAACATTTCACACATGCCACAGTTCACCCTCCCACATTTGGTTTCCTCTGGAACCTGGAGCATGTGAGCGAAGGTCATTAAGGAAAACAATGTGGGGGTTGCTGAAGCAAGGGGGGGGTGATAAAGCTTGAGGAATATCCCAATATACCTCTCTTGCTAAGGTTGCCAACTCTGGGTTGGAAAATTCCTGAAGCTTTGGGGGTGGAGCCTGAGGCAGGTGGGATTTGGGGAGGGGAGGGGAGGGACCGCAGCATGGTACAGTGTCACAGAGTCCACCTTCCAAAGTGGCCATTTTCTCCAGGTGAACTGAGCTCCATTAGGGGTGGAGCTTGGGGAGGGAGCTGAGCAGGGATGTGAGGCCGTAACGTCTGCCTCCCGAAGCTACCATTTGCTCCGTGGGAACCCATCTCTGTGGTCCAGACATCAGTTGTAATTCTGGGAGAACTCCAGGCCCTCCTTGGAGGCTGACAATTACTTGAGTCTAAAAATCAATGCTGGAAGAGGGGGAGTGAAGAGGGGGAGTTTTGAGGAGGCCTTGGTGGGTATGGAGACGGCCTGCAACGCGGGTTTAGATCCAAGACTGTGGTTGGTAGTCGTAGGCCTACTTATCCTTAAGCACTAATAATGTGTATTATTTGGATTCAAAGTGACAATGATGGTTTGGGTGGAGATTTGTTGTCTCTGAGGAGGAGGAGGAAGAGGAGGAGGAGGAAGATGAAGAGATTGGATTTATACCCCCTGCCCTTCACTCGGAGTCTCAGAGTGGTTTACAATCTCCTTCCCTTCCTCTCTCCACAACAGACACCCTGTCAGGTAGATGGGGCTAAGAGAGCTCTTTGGAGGACTGCTCTTGAGAGAACAGCTCTGGGAGAACTTGTGACTGATCCAAGGTTATACCAGCAGCTGCATGTGGAGGAGAGGGGAATCAAACCCGGTTCTCCCAGATCAGAGTCCATGCTCTTAACAACTACACGAAAGTGGCTTTCTCTCCATGAGAGGAAAGGAGCCCATGAGAAGAGAAGGAACAGAGCAAAAGAAGGAGATGTGGATGTTTCAAGATGCTGCTTCTATCCTTGGAGGGCTAATAAGAAAATGCAAGAGGTCGGGGCGTGTCTATGAGGAAAAGAAGGGTTGACTTCCTTGCATAAAAAAAAGGTTGACTTCCTTGCATGAGGGAAAACACGGGACAGGATTTGCTCAACCGACTTGCCTGAACTCCCAAAATACTTTGGTAGGCACAGACCAATACCCTGAAGAAGCAGGAGCAGTCATGTCTTCCGAGTGTGTTTGTTTTGTCCTCCCTTCCCACACGCAACATTGTGCATTCCCAAATGCTATACTAGTAGAGAAGGTATGAATAAAATCTGCACTGATGGCCACCCATGTGCCACGATGCTTTGCCCAGCTCCCAGGTCTGTCTGAAAAGGAGCAGTTGGGACTGACATATGGGTAGCCATTTTAGAACAGCTGTGAATATTTTTTCTTACATAAGAAGCCCTTCTATTTCGAGGGATTGGAGAGAGTAATTTGAAATGGGGCTGTTTAACTAGCGATGGGCATCCTTCTATGCCAGGGGTTCCCAAAGTGGTGCCTACCAAGACCTTTCCTGGCACCTGCTGCGAGTATATTTAGAAAGTCTGTGGGGCCAGGTGGGTCTTTTATCAAACAAGGCTTCTGCCTGGCCACTGGAGGTTTGATTGTCCGCGCAGATCTTTAAAAATACTGCTTTAGCAGCATCTGTCAGCATAGCACAAGGATCATCGCTGTGGTAACCTATGGCACTTTGTGGCCGGATCCACTTCCCGTGGTGGCCAATTTGTGGCCGTGCCACTCCTCTGTTTCAGACTTCTAAAGGTGCCCGCAGGCTCGGAAAGGTTGGGAGCCCCTATACTATACTGCCCACTGCCTGAGCACGTACTGGTTGTTGTTTTTTTTTATTTTCCACAGGATTTTTTGGTTATATGACTGTGTCCCACACACACTGATTCACTGCAGTGGTTCTCTGCAGTGGTTCTGAGGTACAGCTTTAAACAACCAATGTTCTGATTGGTCAAATAAACATTGTTTAAGATTAAATGTGACTCAAGGCCAAAACTCGGGTTGCCAACCTCCAGGTGGCACCCGGAGACCTCCTGCTATTGCGATTGATCTCCCGAAAACTGAGATCAGTTCCCCTGGAGGAAATGGCCACTTTGGAGGGTGGGCCCTGTGGCATGATACCTCGCCGAGGTCCCTCCCCTCCCCAGGCTCCACCCCCCCCCCAAATCACCAAGTAATTCCCAACCCAGAGCTGGCAGCCCTGGTCCAAGCAGAGGAGCTAGCCATGATAGTCTGTTGCTGGAAAAACAGTAAAAAGCCCAGTAGCACCTTTAAGACAAACCAACTTTACTGTAGGATCTGCTGCAATAAAGTTTGTTTGTCTTAAAGGTGCTACTGGGCTTTTCAGTAGTCAAAACAGATGCTGAGAAAGCCTCAGTCTACCCAGTATTTGAAAAGGGTGAATAGCTACATAGCATGCAAGGCCCCAGTTTGGGTCAGGATGAGAGAGGGGGTAGACAGAAATGTATCTGCATTTTATTGTATTTTAAACATGATGTACGCCGCCATGAGCCTGAGTACACAGGCAAGGCAGGATACAAATCAAAATAAATAAATAAATAAATATTTTTAATTCCATCTTTCCTCTCCGCTCTGATTTCACCAGCTGAAACTCTGTCCCCATTCCCAACCCTGGAATTAGCTTTGGAAAGGAAAAAAGGGACATGCATCCTCTCTTTGACACCCCGCCCATGGCTAAGAAAGCGTTAAAGAACATAAGAATGTAAGAGAAGCCAATGTTGGATCAGGCCAAAGGCCTATCCAGTCCAACAGTGTCACACAGTGGCCAAAAATACCAGGTTTATGGGGGTGTCAAGGGATGGAATTGTGTGACACTACAAATCCCTCTCACAAGATCCATCAGGGCCCCACACGGCAGCCTTTTAAACACTCTGGGAGGGTCCATTCACAGATCTCCCAGCATGGCCTCTGTCTTGGGAATGCATGCATGGGAATGTGTCATCATAGATTGGTCTTTTTGGGAGAAAGAGCAACCATTTGTTCTTTATGGAAGAGAGCCAGTTTGGTGTAGTGGTTAGGAGCGTGGACTGTAATCTGGGAGAACTGGGTTTGATTCCCCACTCTTCCACATGCAGCTGCTGGTGTGACCTTGGGTCAGTCACAGTTCTCTCAGAGCTGTTCTCTCAAGAGCAGTTCTCTCTGAGCTTTCTCAGCCCCACCTGCCTCACAGAGTGTTTGTTGTGGGGAGGGCAAGGGAACAGAGATTGTAAGCCGCTCTGAGACATTATTTGGGTAGTGAAGAGGGGGGTATAAATTTAATCTTTTCCTCTCTTCCTCCTCCTCCTCCAGGGTCCCTGCATCCCATAATTCCTTGTGCTTTCTGGTAACAGGGTTGCTGACTCCGGTTTGGGAAATTCCTGGAGATTTGGTGGTGCAGCCAGGGAAGGGGGGGTTGGGGAGGAACCTCAGAGGGGTATAATACTATAGAGTCCACCCTTCAAAGGAGCCCCTTTCTCCAGAGGGACTGATCTCTGTAGTCTAGAGATCTGATGTAGTTCTGGAGGAACTCCAGGCCCCACCTGGAGGTTGGCATCCATACCTCATAAATTCTTCTCTGCATGCATATCATCAGTTACAAAATTTAGCTTTAAGAGCAAAATGATAAATTACTGGGGGTGTATTCTTTTCTGTTTGCTAAAATTGGACCTGAGGTATGAGTGGGCAAGAATGCAAATAGTTGGGGGGGGGTTAAGATAAAAATAAGACTTTGACAGTCCCATCCACTTTAGGTTTCCAGGATACTCACATCCAAAGTTGATGGCGCAAGAGGTCACAATGATGAGCACGCCCCCGACTAGCGCGACAACGCTCAGCAGTTTTGCTACTCTTCCCAGGCGCCGCGCCCCATCGATGTCTCCTTGCTGGAAGCTGTTCCGGGACTGACAAGGAGGTAAAGCAGAAAGAGGAGTAGTATGAGGTCATTGATCCAATATCCTTAAGGTGGGTAGTAACCTTTTGAGGAATGAGGCAAACGTTTAATGGAATAAATGAACACACACTCTAGTACACACAGAAGAAAACTGGTGTACTGAGACTGTTGACCACACTGTGGGCCTAACTACACATTTAGTTTTATCAGAGGTTGTGCCTGAGTTTTCCACTCAAGAGGGCAGCCGTGAGTTCCTCGTGGGGAACCCAGTTCCCGCATGCAAGAGCCCCAGTTTGGAACACGACCATGGCAAGGCAGGCAGAATGTGCATCAGCCTCCTCATCCTGCACTGTTTTCCTGACCTGAAATGGCAGTGGGACAATTTGTACCCCATGAGTACATGTGTAGCCCACAACACAGCACACAGCAGTTCCTGGAGCTATTTCAGGTTGGGAAATCAGTGCAGGGTATGGAGAGAGACTGATGCCGATTCTGCCTGCATGCCACAACCATGATCTAAACTGATCCGCATGCACTTGGGCATTGAGATTCCAGCAGGAAACTTGCAGCAGATAATCTGACTGAAAGGATCCTTGGTCTTTCATCTGGGAACACCTAATCCTATAGCAATGGTAAAGCAGAAGCAGGGGCTGGATATGAGATTGCAGGGAGGTCCGCAAAGCGCTTCTAAACCAAGAGCAAATATGAAGGGGAGAATATAAATAAACTGATATTATGACCGAAAGGTTCTCGTTGCTAGATGCGCGCCCAAAATGTGTGCTCCATTTTTGTTGGAGGCCAAACTTGGCAAAGGTATCTATAAACATCTTTTATCAAATATGTGACATGAAGAAAACCTGCAAGCACGCTGACATGGGAAAAGGTGCCCCGCGGGTCAGGAGGTTTTAAAAGGCAGGCCAGGCCACTCTTATGAGTCCTGGTTCCTTGTTGCCTGGAAGAGCAAGGGCAGTGGGGGACAGGGTGGAATTAAACAGAACAGCGGTGAGTCACATGGTGGACATGCGTGCGAGGATGAGGAGTAGCCTGGGAAGAGAAAACGGCCCCGACACAAGTCAAGCTAAGTGGCCACGGGTGCTACAAGCAGCAGAGGCCCACCGGAAAACACCCTTGTCAGTTCAGTGGCCAGTCCGCCTCTGGTGGGCATCCAGGCGGCAACGGCCCCTCCCTCCCGCCTTTCCCAGCCCTCTCCCCGCCCGCTGTTCTGCTCACCATGACCGAGTACACGAAGGCAACGATGTTGATAGGCCAGATGGGGCAGAAGCAGGAGAGGGCCGCAATGAAAATGTAGTCTCTGGGCTTCTCCCCGGCCTCGCCCACCGCGGAGCCTGCTGTGGACGGCTGCCGGCTCAGGCTGGCCCGTGGAGATCCCGCCGCTCCGGCCAGCTGGACCTGGGACCCGGACAGGCTGCTGCGCACGACGGCCCGCGGCCCGCCGTTGATGCTGTTCTGGGGCTTCAGGTCGTTCAGCGAGGCGGATTTGGAGCGAGCGGGGGGGCTGGTGGGGGGCAGCGGGGTGCTCCCCAGCTCCTCGGCCGAGCCAGCCCTCATCCCCACGGGGTCCCCGTTCTCCTGCGGTCCCTCCACCGTGGTCTGCTCCTCAATCGTCACCGTCACCATCACGGGCGATTCCGGGGCCTTTGGGGCTGGGGGGCTCTGGGGGGGCGACGGCTGCGGCTGCGGCTGCTCCGGCTGCTTCTCCGACTCCCCCTGGGGCTGCTCATCTCCTGGCTGTCCTTGTTCTGGGGGGGTCTCCTTCGTTTCCGCGTCGTCCGACATGACAGGCAGATATCTAGATGAGAAAAGAAGGGTGTGGGTGGGTGATGCGTGGAGAATCGCCAGTTTTTCATGCCCAGTAGGAGGGCTTGAACGCCACCTGTTTCGAATGCCAAGGCTCGGTCCGGGAATATCTGAAGCAGTAAGCAGCAGAGTGCCTCTGAGCAGGTGCAGAATGTCCTTGCCTCACCACTAACCATCCACCCAGAGCTAAAACACCCAGTCACCAAACTGGAGAGCCAGTCTGGTGTAGTGGTTAGGAGCACAGACTCTAATCTGGGAGAACCGGGTTTGATTCCCCACTCCTCCACATGCAGCTGCTGGTGTGACCCTGGGTCAGTCACAAGTTCTCTCACGAGCAGTCCTCAAGAGAGCTCTCTCAGCCCCACCTCACAGGGTGTCTGTTGTGGGGAGGGGAAGGGAAAGGAGATTGTAAGCTGCTCTGAGACTCCTTCGGGTAGTGAAGGTCAGGGTATAAATCCCAACTCTTCTCTTCTTCATTTGGGGAGATGGCAATGGCAAACCACCTCTGAACATCTCTTGACTTGAAACTTCTGGGGTTGTCATAAGTCAGCTGTGACTTGATAACAAAATATATATATATATCCCTGTATACACTCACTCTGACCTGGCTAGTCGCATCTTGGAAGCTAAGCAGGGTCGGACCTGGTTAGTACTTGGATGGGAGACCGCCAAGAAGGTCCAGGGTTGCTACTCAGAGGCAGGCCATGGCAAACCACCTCTGAATGTCTTTCCTTGAAAACCCTACAGGGTCACCACAAGTGCCACTTGAAGGCACTTTACACACACACACAACCTTTATCCTTGGACCACCACCTCTTTCTCTCATACACACACACACACACACACTACACACCATCTGATTCTCTTTCCAGCAGACTCAGGGTTGGATCCATCCGGCTTCTTTGCTAGCACTCGCCCAGTTCTCCTCCTTATTGCATCCCACGTCCCTCATGGCTTTTTGTCCTTGCAGGTCCCATAATCCTCAGCAGAGCCGGTTTGGTGATTCACACAGGGACACCCCCTCCTCTCTTATTTTTAACCCAATAACCTCCAAGGCTGGCAAAGCACTGAAATTAAATTTTGCCCCCATTTGCAAACTGGGCAACGTGGTCAACATCCCGCATTCTAAAACAGGAAGGTTTTCAAATATCGTTGCTCAGATTCTATGTAGTGGGGCATGGCGTCAAGGCCCTTGAAGGCAATATTATTATGCCTCAAACAGGGGTGTCGTTTCAGATTCCAGTAGTGGGAGGGAGAGACAAGATTTCGCAAGGTCCAAAGTGCCCCCTCCCTGTAGTATATTTTAAGTGCATTTGTTGCGATTTTTCCTACTCACCCGACAGTTACTATAGCGATGTTACAGACTACATTTTTATCGCACCTTTCCTCCAAGCTACTCAGGAACTACAGATCTTCGCCTGGACTATGCACATTCCTGATCTGAACACAACTAAATGCTGCTTCTTGCCAAAGACCTGACTGTTCACAAAGTCAATAGGATGCGGCAGAAGAGCTAAGTCCAAGGGTAAACATTTGGGGCTCTCGTGAGCCCTGAAAATGATAGGGTACAAAAACAGCACTGTGCGTGCCGCTCCACATGTTACAAGAGGCAAACCCAGGCATCCTTAACAAGGAACTGCTACCCGTGATGGCTCCATGATGGCACCCATATGATACATGCATCCTGAAGCTGATTCCCGGTTCCTTATTTGCTGTTCCTGTTTTTTTTAATGATCCATCCAACCACAACTATTGATTGTGCTTTAAAGAGCTCTGCACCTCTTGGACCACCACAAATCAGGGCCCTCTGTCCTACAAGGGAATCAGTGCTATTCCCTAGTCCAAAGTCTGGTTTTACCACTAACTTCTCCAAAGTTAGGGTGCCTCCTGGGGGCACTGACAATTAAGAAACTGGGGTCAACTGCACCACAAAACAAGCCTTGGAGCAACCTGAATCACACACACACACACACACACTCAGCTCTGGGGACTATGCCCTGCAAGGGAACACAGACTGTTCCTTGGACTGAGATCTGGCTTTGAAGCTCCTGGTACCAACCCCAGGGAACTGGGAATCGACTTCAGTTTGGTTTACAAATATGTGGTTGTTGCATTTGCACACTTAGTTGTATGCTTAATTAAAAAAAAAAAAGTCTGCACCTAAAAATACAATGTGAGAAGTGGCCTTATGGAGTCCTACATTACAACCCACATGGGCTGCTGTTTAAGTGAAATCCTATCATGTGCTTGGACTGGACTCTGCAGGGCAGTCAGTTGTGCAAGACTAAAACAGACTCTCATCAGATGGAGAAAGGTTAACTACAAAGCAGTATCAATGGGGCTTTTTTTTCCCCGAGGGAACGCGCCGGAACAGAGTTCCAGAACCTCTTTGACAAAATGCTTTAAAAAATGTTTAAAAGTTCACGAGTGTTCAGTATACAGATTGAAAACTTCATTTCCCTCTTGAGAGTTCTGGCACCTCTTTTTTTTTTTTTTTAAGTCCTGCGCATTGGGTACATCAAGGCCCTAGATGATCCTGCAGCTATACAGACACAGCAAGTCAGAGGAGAGGCGCACTTTACTCTGAAGCAGCCACTGCAACAAACATCCTGAATCAGAAATGACAAGGAAAACCCGCACCTAATCCACGGAGAGAGGTTGCACGAGCCAGTTTCATATTACAGAGCCACTAGCTGTTGCGTGCCAACTAATCTTTTTGCCATAGTGCAGCAGGCTCTTGCCACACAGAGGGCCAGCATGTGCAAAACTCAACTGCGGGGGAAACGGCAGGACGGTACTGGAGGTGTGCCGGGGTGTGTGGGTGAGCTATACTAAATATTCAGGAACTCAGTGATTTTAAAGACGAGAAAAGAAACCCGTGTAGGTACCATTATTTTTGGCAGATCCCTTACTAGACCTATTGAACAAAATTTTGAGTCCAGGGGGGCACCTTTAAGACCAACAGAGTTTAATTCTGGGTATAAGCTTTATGTGCATGCACACTTCTTCACACACTACCCAGAATTAAACTGTGTTGGTCTTACAGGTGTCACGGGACGCAAACTGCTCTGTTGCTTCAGACCAACACGGCTCCCCACCTGAATAGGCATATTTAACTTTGTTCAGTCTAGTTAAAGTAAAGTAAAGGTAAAGGCTTCCCTTGCTCGAAAGCCAGTCGAATCCGACTCCAGGGTGCGGTGCTCATCTTCGTTTCCAAGCTGAAGAGCCAGCGCTGTCCGAAGATGTTTCCGTGGTCATGTGGCCGGCATGACTAGATGCCGAGGCGCATGGAATGCTGTTACCTTCCCACCGAAGCGGTACCTATTTATCTACTTGCAATTTCTTGCTTTTGAACTGCTATATGTTGGCAGGAGCTGGGACCAGAGACGGGAGCTCACTCCGTCATGTGGCACTAGGGTCTCCAACTGCTGAACTACCGACCTTCCAGTCCACAGTTCAGCGTCTTAACCACTGAGCCACTGCAGCCCCTCAGTCTAGTTACCATCACTCAAATAAATTCCCACCAGTGTTTTCTGTGGTATAGTATTACCATGGGGATGGGCCATGGCTCAGCGGTAGAGCAGTTGTCCTGAATGCAGAAAGAAAGTCCCTGGTTCAGTCCCTGGCCTCTCCACCTAAGGGGATCGAATAGCAGGTGATACCAAAGATCTCTGCCTGAGACCTTGGAGAGCTGCTGCCAGTTAGAATAAACAATGCTGGCTGAGATGGACTTCTTATTATTGTATGGCATTGTGTGTAGCATAGCCAGGAGATCCTCAGATTGTCTGGCAGCTGGAGGTTCTAGCTCTTTAGTATTATGCACCACTAGGTGGTGAGCTAGACTTGTTTTTCAGGCAATTGATGATTCAGAGGTGGTTTCCCATTGCCTGCCTTTGCATCATGGCCCTGGTATTCCTTGGAGGTCGCCCTTCCAGTTCCTAGCCACGGCCAACCCTGCTTAGCTTCTGAGACCTGACGGGATTGAGATACCCTGGGCTGTCCAGGCCTGAGATGGACTACCAGTCTGATTTGGTGCAGGGCAGCTCCGTGTGTTCTCTGAGATAAATCCAGCTGTGGACGAACAATCCTTAGCATTGCCTCCTGTCCCCTTTGCCACCAGCACAGTTCTTAAACAGCAAGGGGAGCCCCACAGACAGCTTTCTGCTGGAGAACCAAGACTCTTGGCCCAGACAGGACAGCACTGCAAAAGCAGCGTGGGAAATATGAGCAGGGCTGAACTCCAGCAAATAGAGGGAGAAGTCGGTACATGTTTCAAGAGGATGGAAATGATTGGTCCAGATCTGGATGTGGACGGAAAAGCCCACTGTAGTATAGGAGACTAGGGCCGAGACTTTCCATAGGGCATCAGATGATCTAGAGGTGGCATTAAACATGCTAGTTTCCCCATTGACACTACTATGAAATTAATTCCGCAGATTTCAGTGGCACTCGTTCCCTGGCCAATCTGCAGGGTTGCAGCCAAGAGCACTTAACTGATCCCCAGGGCATTGTCCCCGAAAACTCAGGCACAATCCACTGGGGAGGTTCTCGCGCACAAGCTCCAATTAAGTGAATGGGAATTCTGCAAGAGCACAGCTCTCCTTTGGACCCAACCAACAGAAGGAAGTTGGGAGCTCTTCTGCAAAGGCAACAAAACTGAAATGGCAGCAGCCCTCCATTTCTTGCCCTTCCTTCCTCCTGGGACACTCTACTCTGGAGTTATTAGCACCAAAACCAGCAAACAGCCAAGGTCCCCTTTGCAGGATGGAGTCCCTAAGTCTGGGCGTGTGTGGTTGGCAGTGGTTCAAAGCTTATGATGGGGGTGCAGAGCTTTTAAAGTGTCATCAGCATTTGCGGTTGGATTTGCAAATAAGGGACTGGGAGGTGGGAACCAACTTCAGCCTTGTGCGTAGGCACAGGTCGGTGAGAGAACCATCTGTCAACGCTGTAGGAGGCGGCCTTGGGTCCTTCCCTCCCAGTCTCCAGTCTTATACAACTCGGGGTGTGTGGCGAGGTGTTTCTGCAAGTGGAAAGGGTGGCAAGGACGGCTCCTTTAGTTTGCAGTGTTCCAAGTCCTATGCCAGTTCCAGCTCCCGTGCCGCTGCTTTATGACTAACCCACAGTGTGACTTGCGCACTGGCACGGTGAATGTGATGCTGGCACACAGACACCACAACAGATTCCCTCCCTGATTGGCACAGCCTGCCCGAATGCTGTGATGAACCTGTCAACAAATAACACACCCCAACGTGCACCCGACATGCTGGTGTTCTGTTGGTGCGCCAAGAAGATTGACGCGCTGAATGATGTTCATCTTGCGAGAGTTTCATACGTGAGTTTTGTTTAAGTTGCAAGTGACTTATGGCGGAGACCCCAGCAAGGAGCTTTCAAGGGAGGCAAGTGAGAAGCAGAGTGGTTGGCCATGGCCTCCCCCTGCAGAGCCTTCCTTGCTGGTCTCCCTTCCGAGTAGCAGCCCTGCTTAGCTTCTGAGATGTGTCAAGATCGGGCTATACCGTGCTGCCTTCCCTACCCCCTACACACACACACACACACACACACACACACACACACACACACACACACACACAGAGCACATACGGTAAATATATATTACACACATATATGTGAATGATTCATAACATTGTGACATGCATAGGCAATGTATGAAAACTCCCCACCTTCCAGATGCTAATTCTCACACGCCTCCCTTCACACATGCTTGCATGCACAACATGGTGTTTGCCAGATTGCAGAAGTGCCCCCAGCAATAAATCCTCGGACTCACTCCTCCAGTTATGCTGACCAGCCTCCGTCTAGCATCTCATCCCAATGGCAGGAAACTGATAACCAGCAGACTGACTGTTCGGGGAGGGGCAGCCCAGGGCTCAGTGGTACAGCATCGGTCTTGCATGCAGAAAGCCCTGAGCTCATCTCCGGCTAGACCAAAAGGACCAGGGGACGGTTGAAGTGAAAGGCTTTAACTTGGGCCGCTGTCAGTCTCAGTGGGCAAAACCGACCAGTGGTCTGAGTCAGTATAAAGCTGTTGTGTGTGTCCATGTGACTGACAGTCTACTCCAAAGTATAACTTGCCTCATATGTTTAGAGGGGAAGCTGATTTCCCCATTTGATTAATCCATATATCACTGATGTAATCCTTGGAGACATGACTATCCAAGCACTCTTATCAGTGCAAAGCAAAGTTACACCCCTTCCAAGCCCATTGACTTCAACAGATTTAGAAAGGGAATGACTTGGTTTCAGACGGCATTAGAAGCGTTGCTCCAGTGGCCTGATATTGCTGGAGTGTTTTCTCCCATGAGAAAGGTAAGCCCGCTCCCCCAGACTGCCCGGTTCTTTGCCATGGGGCCATTCTGTTTCCTCTGCCCCTCACCAAGGTAAACTCCGCAAGATGCTCTGGCTGGAAGACAAGCCTGTCGCTTCTTGGGAGGCACGAGGAGGGCTGATCATCTTTTGGACAGATGCTTTCTGCCCAGGCAAGATGAATTTTTGAACGGGAAAAGCATTTGTCAAGTGAGTAAGTTTTACATAAGCTGCCAAGGGAGGGAAGCATAGCTGGGATGCACCCGAGCCACACAGCCCGGGAGCAGAGCTCGATCCCTGCGAGAGAAACCGCTCCCAGGGGCTGGCATGTGAGGACGTGCCCTGCGCCACACAGCTACACCGGGCCACTGCGCGGGGGCGGGGGGGGCACCAGACCGACCGACGGGCGAACCCTGCTCTCGAGGATTGCCCCCCCGCCGCCGCCCCTGGTCCCAGGCCCCCTTACCTGTCCCCTGTCCCCCCGCCGCCGCCGCCCATGTGCCACAGAGGTCCCTCCCCCTCGCCAGGAGCGCCTCAGACACCCCCCTTCAGGCAAGCCCCCTTCCCCAGAGCTGCTCCCCTCCCCCGCCGCCCTCTGGCTCCGCACCCCGCACCCCCTGCCCGGAAGACCACCCGAGCCCGGCTGGGAGCGGCGGCGGCAGCAGGGACCGCGGGGAGCCTCCTCGGCCCCGGCTCTCCCCTCCCCTCGCGCCCCTCGCCTCCCTTCAGCCCCCTCCCCGCGCAGACCCTCCCTTCCCAGCGGGGGCAGCCCCCCGCCAGTCTCCCCCGCCTCGCCTCGCCTCGCCCCACCCCACCGCCGCCTCCCCCTCCACACCCATGCCCGGCTCCCGCGCAGCCGACCGGCCGAGCCCCTCCGGGAGGAACCCCCCGTCTCCTGCAGCCCCCCCCGAAGACCCCCGCTCACCTGCCCGCCCCCAGCAGCCCCGTTCGCCGCCCCCCCGGCGTGAGCTCGACGCCCCCCCCCGCGAGCTCGACGCTCGCCCCCCACTGCCCCCTCCCCGGCTCACTGTGGTCCCCTCGGTCTCCCCCGCCCGCTTGCCGCAGCCCCGCTCTCCTCCTCGACAGATGGCTCTTCCGAGGACTGGGCTCGGAGGCTGCCTGCCCTCCAAGGCGGGCGGCTCTCTCCGGCTCCTACCTGGGCTCCGGCGGGCTCCGCTCGGCAGAAGGGGGTGGGGTGCCCAAGCGGCTGGCAAGACTGGCGTGGCCCCCGCCGCTGGGCGTGCAGCTCACACCCCTCCCGCCCGCCCGCGGCCGCCCTCCCGCTGCCGTAGCCCTCCTGCCCTCCCCTCCTCCCCGGCGCGAAGGGAGGGATGGATGGCGGGATGATGCCGCCTCCGCCCCCCCCCCAACCCACCCCTCTTACTTGCTCACTCGGCGGCTTTGTCTGCAAAGCCGCCCCTTCCCCTCCCTTCGCACTGGCGCGCGTCAAATGGTCTCATCGACCCCGCTTCTTCAAAGCAAGTGCGGCGGCGGCGGGGGGAGGGAGTTGTGGTCGGGGTTGGCGAAGCATCAGCTGATCTGGCGGGGGGCAAGACACTAGTAGAGGCGCGGGTTGGTCCTGAAGGCGTCCCACCTATCCTGCACCCCCACCCCGGGCAATGGACTAAAACTTCACATCAGCAAGCCACAAGTCCAGCCAGCATCCAAGGACCGAAGAGTCCCAGCGCCGCTCCCCCGGGATCGCTGAGGAGCGCAGCCAGGAGAGGAATGCAAGGCTGTCAGTGGGGCTGGGGAAGACCCCGTGGTGGGACTGCAGAGTGCAGGAACGGAGGGGATCCCCAGGCTGAGCGGAGGGAGGGGAATTCGTTGTACTGCCGGCCCAGCTGAGCTCAGCAAGCTGCGGGGGGGGGGGTGTTTCTGCACCAGCCGGTCTGTTTCTGGGGGAATCCAGCCTCCTTGTCCTTCCCCCTCCGGGAGGAAATTATATAAAATCTCTCCCTTCCAGCTTCTCATCAATTATTTATAACCTATCCCTGCTGCTGCAGGGGGGCGGGGGGGGGAAGCACCCACAAATTAACCCTTTGCCAGCCATAATACAGTTCCAGGGCAGTGTTTGCAGATCTTGAATGCAACCCCACAGACCCCCCCAAATGCCCAGCCATCAAGCGACAATTGCTCCTTCGCCCTTGGAAGAGTTAAATGCACCAACAATCAAAGAGAGAAAGAAAACCCCTTGGGAAATCACAGGAAACGTTTTGGGAAATCCACTTAAGAGCTGAGATTTGTGACCTGGTGCCAGATCCATTAGACATTTTAAATAGGCATTACAGTCCCAATGAGCAGATTCGGGTAGTGTGGGAGGTGGGCCGTGCAAGAGAGTTCAGGAAATGCAACACTCTCCCTCTACACCCCAAATGACAGAAAAAACAGTTTGACAATAAACAAGACAAGAGTATGCAGGTATTTTTCCTTCAATGTTTTTACTAAAATCTTTTGCTGTGGAGACACAGATCCAGAAAGAAGGGTGCACAGAAGAGGGAAGGAAATCGGGGGTTGAGGAAGGGGGCAGGGAGAGAGGATAGATGGATGCGGCTTCATTACATTTTGTGTTAACAAAAACAAAAAAGAAACACAAAAGAGGTTTATTTTAAATGTCAGGGGATTCGTTTATATATATCATACAAAAAAGCGAGAGACTCTAACCCCAAACTGGGGGGCTGCATGCAACAAGGAAGGTTATTTGGGGGTGGGGTATCAACGCTTGGTGTGGAGGGCTGACACGCTTGGAACACGAATCACAAGATAAGCCGAGGGAACGGAGCATTAAAACAGACACCACGGAAGAATGAGGTGCTGGGCAGGGAGGGAAGGCCAGAGCAGCTCCTCAGCAGGGGGAATCGAGGGCACTGTGCGGGGAAGCCCTCCTCCGTCTCATCCCACCACAGCCCCTCCTGTCACCCCAGATGTGAGCTCCAGGGACCCAGCAAGCCCCTCAGTCCTGATTCCCATCCCACGTCCAACCCTCTGCGGGCTCCCCAAGCTCTGTCAACCCCTCAACCAATGCCCAATTAAACCAACTCTCAGCTCCTCTCCAGCTACAACGCTGCCCCACAACTGTGGCCCACAGTGACCCCAGCCTTTCTATGCCTGACCTGAGCTTGCCAAGTCTTTTTGTCCCACACTCTTACTCATTTTTGTGTTGTTTGGGGGCTTACAGGGGGCACTGCTGGAATGGGCAAGAGACTGATGGTGACAAAGACGTAGCATTTAGGCCAAGGACAGGGGAGGGTGCATGGATTTTAGGGGCTTTTGTGGGGGCTAAAAGTTTAAGGGTGCTGCTAGAGCAGAGGAGTCAGTAAATCAGGCTGCTCTCTGGATGCGCACAAAGCCCTTCCATGACCCTCAGAACAAGGCGCCCTCTGAACAAGAGAGGCTGTGTCAGCTGGACAGGTGCTTTCCCAGCCCCAGTATTCTATGTGCACAGGCAGGGGAGAGAACGAATGAAACCACCATTAAATTAGACACCCAAATATGGCCACTGCATATCCATCTGGGCTTGGAGGCTCCAGCTGCCAGTGAGGGAGAGGGATGGGACTGGGAGGGTCGGCTCCTGCCTCCCCACTCCCACAAATCACCAGGGCTGCGTGGGGAGGGCTTGGCTCACAACCGAGGCTCCCTCCATGGGCAGCACCGTGACGGCAGCAGGAGGTGGGGCCGAGACGGCTGCCGCGAGGGGGCAGACCTCACCCGTACCTGTGGGGGAAGAAAGACGCACAAGGTCAAGTGGTTGGTCACTCTCAGGACCCGCTATATTTCTTAAACTGGCTTCCTTTCTATCACTCTCCCGGTTTAAACTGGAGCGCTAAGGTAGAGAGGGTTCATGTAGTGAAGAACAGATGCAGCTGCCCCTTCCTTTACCACAAGCAGAATTCTGGAGAGGTGGCAATATATCCCCTAAGCAGAAGGTACTTTTGTTTTCCCATGGCCTACAGGGGAGTGCCTTTCCTGAAATGAGAGACAACACTCAGCATCACCCGAGGTCCATACAAGAATCAACTGGATTGGCCTGTACTAACTTGACATTTTTGAGGCCCTCTACTGAAGGCAATATAGGAGCAGGACTTAAGTACTGCAATGCCTTAACATTATGAAAGTGAGCAGTAATTACTGCTACAGTCCATGACAGGAGGTTAAGTGATCAGGTTAGTTCCCCCAGGGAACTACATTTACTGTAGCTTTCCAGAAGAGTGGTGCAGAATGTAGCCCAACATATGGAATACATCCACAGCAGTGAATGGGACTGGAAAATCTGCCATCACACCGGATGGCCACCTCAAGCTAATGCATCCACTGGCTGATATCCTGTGATCATCACTATCCTCTCAAGCTGCAGAGTAAGAAATGTGGTTTGGTTTAAGGCAAATTCTGTAAAAACTGAAGGGAACTAGAACTAATCTCAAGATAATTCTGGTGTCTCCAGTATTACTTGATGTTTCGTGCAATGGTTGAGACAAAATACTTCTCTGTTACACACTGAAAAATAACAGGATCCTCTCAAATCCAATTTCCAGACAATGAAATTTTCACAAGATGTTGTGTGCTTTTAAATCTCTTTAGAAAAAGCTCAAATCCTCAGGATGCCAAGTTCAGCACCAGATTTTAGGTGCTAACCTTATAGAAGGAAGCTGCAAAAGATTTCCTAATCACTGGGCATATACTTGCAAACTGACAGACAACTGCAATATACAAGCACTCAAACACTGGCAGAGGGATGTTAATTTATGATGCAGCCGCCCCAGGGGAGCTGGGGTTCACCCTTCTCCCACCTAGAATGCAAGGACACCCTATGGGACAGATGGGCCTCCCCTCCCCATTCCCCAGGACAGAAGGAAGCGGCTCTTGCCTGGTGGCCCGGCCAGCGTTTCACCGCAGCGGTTGGCCCTCAGTGGCCGCGGCCCCTTCTCCTGCGTGCGTCTGCAGATGCCCGTTGAGCTGAGCCGGGGTCTTGCAGTGCACGCCACACAGCTTGCAAAGGAAACGCTCCAGCCGCGGGGCGGCCAGTCCGTGGTCCTTGACCGCGTGGACCCTGAGGTAGGCCGCTGTGGTGAACCCTACGGGAGGGGGAGAAGGACAAAAACCAGCCAGGTCAGTGTCCGGCCTACTGAAAGCGTACCCCAGTGTCCTGTAATGTTTGGCTGTGCCTCACCCTGGAGGCGGCTGCGTCTCAGCACCTAGCATGGATCCAGTGCGACAGGCACCCCTGACTAAGGGTAACTTCTTGATCCCAGAGGTGTCTGTGTCTTGGCACCAGGCAATCTATCCCTGTATGAACAGCTAGCCCTGCCCGAGGGGCAGCTGCATCTGGGCACTGTGTAAGTCCGTGGTAGGAACTTAAGTCTCTTTAACACAAAATATCAGAACTTCAATCTTAGATCAGAAACATCAAGAGGAAAAGATCTCACCCACTCCCCTACCCCCCACTCATACCAGAACTACTGACTTCTCAGCTACATGTAATTCACTACAAGCTACTTCAAAACCATAATGGGATTTCAGGAATTGATTAGTAACAGATTGATTCCTTTTGATTCAGAGAATCCAGATATCTATTTAGGTTACTAGTGTAATTTTTAATATGAGTAAATGGATTATGCACATTGTCTAGCTAAATAATCAAAAATTACTACAGAGGACAAGCACAGCTAAAATCAAAAGATTCATCAGGCCCTGTTACTTCTGACTTTTCCCAGCTAATCTGTGCATTGTCCAGCAAATTTTGATTAATGTTCACTAAATCTTGTGTCAGACACACAAAGCTGAAAGAGGCACAGCTAACACTTCACAGCCTGTTTGTATCTTTCACTTATAGAACATTTAAGCCATTTAAGCTTTTGACAAGATGGAATTAACAAGATGCTTGGACAAGTAACAGGGGTGGGTGGGGGGAGAGGCATTATGAGCTAGTGAAACAGCCAAGCGATTTGTTTTATTGTTGTCTGTTGAGAAAATGGGCAACCTGAACAACAGCTTTATAAATAAGAGCATAATGATGTTGTTTGTTATCAAGAAGTTTCTTCTGGCCAATTAAATAGATGGCTTCACCTGCAATCTTTTGCTTAATACTCACAGAGAGCAAGTTGTAAAAGGATTTTAGATTTCTTTCAAACCCAGCTTGTTTCTTCTAAAGCAAGACTGCACAACTCATGACCCACCAGCTGAATGCAGCCCTCTGGTCATAAACTGTAACCCACTACAGAACAGCAATCCCTGCCCCCTCCTTATTTTTGGAACCCCAGGCCGGCAGCAAAAAACAAGACATTTAAGGAGGCTCTGGTGGGTCACCATACATGGCTGCTAGGCTGTGTTGATGTGCATGAGTCACAAGTTGCAAAAATCTCTTGCTAAACACATGAAAAGCAATGGGAAAATTCGGCACGTCTAGTTCAATTTGAGAGTGAGATATTTGGGAAGAGAAAGAAAACAGACTATTCACTGGAATGGGTTAGCAAGCCTGACTTTTGTTCTCAGGAGGAATAATAAAGGAAGAAACTTTGTTTTACTACCTGAAAATACCAATTTTGGCTGCTAGTGCTCTTCAAATGCAGATGATGCATTTTTCTCTCAGATTCCCTTCCCTACACTGACCTGCCCCCTTACCTTTGTTGCACAGTTCACAGACATGATTCGGCCCTTGGCTGTGTACTTTCATGTGGTCCGTGATGTAGGCAGAGCTCAGCATCTTTCCACACACATGACACGGCACCTTCTCCTCGTGACGGACTGTGTGAGCACGCAGCCGATCCTTGGTGGCAAAGGCTGCTTCACATCTCTGTTGAAACATGGGCAAAGGAAGAGTGATGATCATGGGAGAAAAAATGGCATCTCCAGGGGCCAGCTTTCCCGAGGCAACTAGAGGCTACAGCACCAACCTGTGGCCAAGTTTCCCTTTCAATACAGCATACCTGAACTTTGCTCCCACTTGTTATAAAAAGCCACCACCACCTCCACCCCTCCTCCACTTTATCATGGAAGTGACTTCTTGGGTAATCACAATATATAGAATAGTGATGGGAGTGTGTGCGTGTCCATACAGCAGTACTGTCAATGGGAGAAGATACCTCACATTTGAAGGGCCTCTCTGTTGAGTGGACTTGCCGCACATGGCTATTCAAATGGTCCGGCCTGTAGAATGGAAGGAAAAATGCAAGTCAGTCATCTGATCTTGGCTTTTTATTTCCCAATACAAAACCTTACTTCTAAACTACCCTTCACCAACCTTTCCCTTTCAATCTCAGACTATTTAGTGGAATATTAATCTTACACCATCCTTATGAAAACAAATTAAACATTCTGCTACAAGCAAATCTGAAAGTTTGTGCTCAGAAAACAATATATGAAACACTATGTTGCGGCCTTTATGGTATCTTAGAACTAGGGCTGCCACTTTAATCACTTATACAAACATTTACCATTTTACTGGCAGAACTCCAGTGCCTTTAACAGCTACAGGTACTGAAAATGTGCAGCCTTCCCCATATCTACACTGATGACAACAACATTTCTTAAGTATATCATTCAGACACAATAAGAACCAACCCCAGGGTTCCTTACTCTTGCTATTACTTATTTCAGAACATGCATTAGATGTACACTGATACAAATTTAGGTGGGGTAGATTAGACACTTAGGGAGACTCTAAGTGCTTGCAAGATGGCTATGGGGGCATTCAGATACTCAAGACTGATTAATTAGTCATAGCTGAGATGCAGGTGAATACTAGAAAATAATTTAAGGTAAGAAAAAAGTCTAAGGAAAAGGGAAGGTAACTCCCTAAAAGTTCAGATTCCAGCTGAAGGTAGAAAAGCAGTCCTAGGAGCTAGACAACATTACCAAGTGTTCATGAGGATTAAAAAATGCAGTGTTAAATTTCTGAATGGCTCAACTTGATTTTGAAATTATTAAAGTATTTACATCCTGCCTTTCCCCAGGGATTCAAAGCAGCTTTTTATAGGTAATTTGCCTATGGTCATTTTCTAAATAGTGAGTTGCATCCAACCAGCTTTTTTGTGGGTGAAGGAGAGGTTCCTTCAATGCCAAAAAAGAGCTATCAGCATGTTCAAAAGCCATGTGGGAGGGGGGTTGTAGATAGGAGGGAAATCTGGCAGAATTGAGTGAAAAAGTTGGCTGGGTCACCATCCTGATTGAAATTTATAAAATTTCTTGTCTTCTTGATCAGTGGTCTCTGCTAAGTTTTTAACAAGAGTGAAGAAAAGATCCTATTGTCAGATGCTGTCTTTTGCAGCTATTTCTCCCTTCCCATAGCTCATACTTATGCTGTAACACCACCAATATTCACTTAATCTTTTTTGTAACAGATAAATCCTCAAATTGCATATAAAAGTGTCTTACTTAAAAAACTCTTTGGCCCCTTTACTGTTGCAAGTCAAAGCCTGAAAACAAAATTACAGCCTGTATCGGCTTTGAAACCCGGAAGTGCTCAATAATTTCATAGAAACAAGCACAATCTGTTTATTTCTTCTCATTTGTGTAAAGAGCTGCTGGTCTGGGTAAATTGCTGCATTGTTTAAGGGCTCACAGGAAAACCTAAAAATCATGGGACAAGTGCTGACTAATCAATTTCATTGGCTTTCACAGCCATATATTCAAGTACTTCCTAAAGCATGAGGCTGTAGTCAGTATCCTGGCTACTCCATATAATGAATGTTCATGTAGAATTTGGGCCTAATGCTGACAGCCAAACTACCTGTTAGTTTTTGAACAGTTTTTACAAAAGGTAAGTTTACAGAGAAGAGTTAACATGAGAATAGCTTCTGCTAAAGGCTCAGAAATCCAAAGGGAAAAATCATGGTCTCAACTGGCCATTTTGGTCAGGTTGTGGTTATTTTAGTGCCCTAACCACTCACTCCTGTGATTTCTGCATTCCCTCTGCCCATTAGCTATCTAATGATTTCCTGGCCTCTCCTCCTTTCAGTTGGCAATGTACTCCGTATGTTCCTGCTTACAAATTCCATGTTCTTCAAAAACCTAACTCCTATAAGCAGATCTATGGGAAATTACTGAAATTATGTAGTCAGTTATTGTTTATTTTCAGTTTGCTTCTTTATGGGTTCATTTGATGTCCCTTAAGACTTAATTTGTTGCAGTGTTTTTATCCAGTGTTTTAAAACTATTTTTTCAATCATTTTTACTGTGATGTTGGAAATATGGTAACAGTGTCTAACAAATAAGGAACTTGGGGAATAGGAAGACAGGATGCCTGCTATCAATGAAGGGCAGAATATAAATAAACAATCTCTTCCAATATCTAAGGTTTGGTTATTCCAGAATTTGCCAAAACACTGCAAATTATTTGAACTCTTAAAAAGTGTTATGCAGAATAATATGCAAATGTTTACCAACTGCATAATAAATACAAGATTTTTGTATTCTTGGTGAAAAGTACACATTCCTGGCCTTTTGTGTTTGTTTCAAGACAAACAGCAGCTTTGTACATTTACCGCATTCACATTTGTATCAGCCTCTTACAACTATCTTCTCTTGTGACCTATTTTCAAAGTTCTGGGGTTTCCACTGTTTAGTGCCTGTGTGGAAGATGTTCAAGACTCTTGATTTATTCTTTTGTGGTTCTCACTTTTATTCAGTTTTGCACTTGTATTTAGTGCATATCTTAGAATGCAAAATATTTTCCAAATAACTGAAACTCCAGTCTCAGTACACAGGCAAATCTTTCTAGGCTAGATGCCAACAGAGTGTCAGAATGCCATCACTAAATTAGTCTATGAAGGTTTAGTTTTCAGTGTGGGTCCCCCCCGTCCCCCCCACAAATTGACCTCATTTTTATTGTTTGTTCCAAGTACAGGAAATCATATTAACTGGTCTTTCCTGGACTGTGGGGAATTGCACATTAAAAGAAAAAAAAAAGAACCCCAGTCTTCTCTGTTTGAGACTGTTAAGCCGATTTTCGGCAAGGCAGGATATAAATGGAAAATAATAAATAAATAATAAATAAATTTTAGGTAACCTACTATGTCAAGACTACTTCTAGCTTTATTGCTGACATGCTAGTTCTGCTTATGAAGGGAGTAATATGCAACCATGTACTTTGTGTGTGAAGTGATATAATTCATGAAGGACTTACCCTGTGCTATTCCTGGTGCTGAGATAGCTAATATTAACATCTGGAATATGCCATGAAACTATAGGCATATCTGTGTAGTCTTGGCCCTTTCCCACTAATTTTCTGCTACCCTCTTAAACTGCTTCTCTGAGACTTCATATTTTTCTTTCTCAGATCTGCCAAGACGCATTTATCCCAGCAGGAAACCTTCAGTAAGAAGTGCAATTTTAAGGCAGCCAAAAAACAAAACAAAACAAAAATCTACCATTTTTTTTCAATTGTGTTTCAATATAACTACTTGTGTGATAGGGAAGCTCTCTAGTGAGGCTTATACAGTGCCAAATTAAAATTAGTCAGTGACCACACCCAAAAAGAGATTTGCTTTCGCACATCTGTATCCCATTCTTGCATATCCGTTCGTTCACCTGGAACATACATGTGCAGAAGAACTCAGAGAAAGCTGCTGCTAATAATGGAAGCAGAAACTAGATTTCCTGTGCTGCCTTTACCAAGAGTGTCAAAGATATGCCAGTGTTCCTTACAAACCCCTTAAAGAACCAAAACCTTGGAGCAAACAAAGCAGCCAAGGGTAATGGAGAAGCTGAGAGGGCAGCAGGCCTTATCTGGTGTACAGATTTCCCTATGCTTGGTTAATGGGGAAATCTAGTCTTTCCTCTTTTTGGGTTTTTGTGCCCCAACAGCCCAACCTGCTCAGTATGTGTTCTGCAATCATTTATCTTTTCTCTTCACAAAACGTCAACCTACAACTTGGATAAGCCCTGAAATAATCCCCATTTGAATTGTCTCCTCCCGGCACCCTTGACTCTCTCATACCGTGAGAAACTCTTCCCACAGTGGCTGCAGATGTACGGCTTGTGCACAGCACCATCATGTGAACGAACGTGATAGCTCATGCGGTCCTTCCGCTTGAACCGCTGCTGGCAGACAGGACACTGATACGGCTTCTCATCTGAGTGTGACAGCTTATGCCGATTGAGGTGATAGACGTCCCGGAAGGCTTTCCCACACATCTCGCACGCATGGTTCTTCCGGATGCGTTTGCCTGATGCTGTAGTGGTCACCAGCCCTGCACCTGACCCTGTTGTGTTCCCTGCCCCCTCAGCAGGGGCAGGAGTTGCTGGGGTTGTCCCACCGATGGCCGACACACTAAGCAAGCTGAGGGGAACCATAGTGGGCATCTTCATGGTCGTAGGTCCAGCACGGGAAGCCTTGGCCCCCGTGTGAATAGCTTCATGGCGCCGCAGGTTGTAGCCATTTTTGAACTCTTTAGCACACAGGGAGCAGATGTAGGGGCCTTTGCTCTTCGGCTTCTTCTGAGCATCACCTTGCTGTGGCGTGGCAGGAGCTGCCTGGGGAGCTGGGGCTTGGGTGGTTTGAGTGGTTGGTGCTACCTGGCCCCCACCACCTTCAGAGGCTGAAGGCTGCTGCTGTTTCAGGGCAGCTGTGTCTACTGTGGAGGCAGCCGGTGCAGAAGCTGTGGCAGCAGCAACTACAGCTGCAGCTGCTGCTGTTTCCTGGGCAGCAGCCAAAACAGGCAGGAGGTCCACTTGGAGGGACTCAGCAGGGGTGGCTGACTGTTGGGGAGGGGCTGCTGTGGCGGCAGTCTGAATAGAAAGAAAAAAGATTGTGTAATTGATTAAGACAGTGATGAACATCCAATCCTGAACTGCTGCAGTGTATGCATAAATCAGGAGAGGGAACTGGGCTGGGCTAGCCGATTCCTACTTCAAATGGGGCTGGCATTAATTTATTAAAACAACCTAGAAATACACCTAAGGAAGCCTGGATTAATCACTATGCGACATACACTATACTACACAGTTGCTCTCAATCAAACCTGGGTTCTTAGTTCAATATTATCTGATTGTGCCCAGATGTGGTGTCTTCTCATTTCGCTCTTAGAACACAACTTCACTATAGCCAAGCCGCCTCTGGTTGATTTTTACTATCATACAAGGCAGGATTATGGGACACATCCCAGGTCCATGAAATTTACTGGCAACCTACAGTGTGCAATAAGCAAAACTAGGAGGCACGCCCATAGAGTAAGAATGATTTTTGTCTTAGACTTTGCAAGCAGAGGACAGAATGAAATGGCTCATCTCCCAGGGCATGATCTGAAGCAGGGGATACAGCAAAGCAGACCAGAAGGCCATCTCAGAATCCCCTTATAAAAGAACAAAGGAAGACCCCTGCTGGATCAAAGCAGTGGTCCATCTAGTCCAGCGGCCTGTCTCACACAGTGGCCAACCAGTTACTCTGGAGGACCAACAACAGAGCCTATGGCCTTCTCTTGATGGTTCCTCCTGGCACTGGTATTCTGTGGTTTATACATCTTGTAGAAGAGTGGGATATAAATGTAATGAATAAAAGTAATTATAGAGATCAGAAGCCTAATACCTGAATGGCCCTAAATACTACCCTGCTCCTGCCTTCCAAAGCACTTGTCCATTTAACTGTAGAGTACTTGCTTCATTCAGAGCTGTGTTGATCAGTGGCATTATGCTTACAGGGCGGAAATAAAAGAAAAGAATCACTTCACTCTTATTGTTTGGCTGAACTCCAAGAGTCCAACAGAGAAAAGACTATCCCATAATGCTCTTTGGGACAGTTCTGTCTCCAAGGAGCTCCCCTTGGCTGAGCTTTCAGTTGTTGATAGTGTGCACACTTGTAGAAATATAATGGAAAAGTATGTGGATTCAGAGAGCAAAACTGATGGCATACCTGTGCACTGTAGGGAAGGATGAGTGCATGAGTGCACGAATACCAGTGTCCCTGTGTTTATGCTGGATTTGTGATAAGAATGTGAGCACATGGCTTGGTTGGAGACCATTACATAAAAACATGCTGGAGGTGGAGTTCAAGCAGAAGTATCAGCTAGAAGGACTCACCAATTCCAGTGAACAGTAAAGTCACATCTTATGAGTAAAAAGAGTTGAGAATCTACATGGATGCCCTTTGTGCTGCAATAGATCTGGATATCCCTCACTGAATACAGAAACATCTGAGCTGGCCCAAGATCACTCAGTGAGATTCACAGTTAAATAGGATTTATTTATTTTATTTCATTTATTCCCTGCCTCTCTCCTCCAAAGCAGCTTACATTGTTCTCTCCTCCTTTTTATCCCCACAAAAACCCTGTGAGGTAGGTTAGGCTGATAATGGGCGACTGGCTCAAGATCATTGCAGAGTGTGGATTCAAACCTGGGTCTCCCAAATCCTAGAACAACTCTCTAACCACAACACAACACAAATCTGAGCCTTGGGCACCTACTCTAGCATTCTACCCACCATACCACACCAACTCCTATAGAACCGAATGCAGTACCACTATCCTTATAGTATGAAAAGCTTTTTCATGCTTCCCCAGCCTCACTTTTCTATAACTTGCAGAAACTGTTGATCAGATTAACAAATTGTGTTCAGTCATCCCTCTGCCTATATGAAATTCTTTTGTTTCCTCTTAGTATGACAGTAACTATCATCCAGTACTCTGTTCCAGACCTGTCTAGCTACTCAAAATTAACTGGATAGGACTGTTTCCAAAAAAATATTTTAAGATTAGAACAGCTCTACAAAATAAACTCACTAAATTCATTGTCTCTCTTGGGTCACACATTTGTTAGTCACTTGTAACACATTTACAGCTGCCTATAGAAAGACCTAGAGGAGCTGCGGTGGCTCAAGTGGTTAAGACACTGAACTGCAGGCTGTGGAAGGTCAGTAGTTCAGCAGTTCGAGACCCAAGAGTGCCACATGACGGAGTGAGCTCCCATCTCTAGTTCCAGCTCCTGCTATCTAGCAGTTTGAACGCAAGAAATTGTAAGTAGATAAATAGGTACCACTTTGGTGGGAAGGTAACAGTGTTCAGTGTGCCTTGGTGTTTAGTCATGCTGGCCACATGACCATGAAAATGTCTTTGGACAGCACTGGCTCTTCAGTTTTGAAACAGAGATGAGCACCACAACCCTAGAGTCAGATTTGACTGGCTTTCGAGCAAGGGAACCTTTACCTATAGAAAGACCATCTCCCCAGCTACAGAGAATCAGCTATTTAGAAATCTGGAATACAGAAACATCCACATCTGAGGGAACTTTCTGCCTTATTAAAATTAGCCATATGTATACCCGTAACTTTGCTTAAAGGAACCAATTAAATATCCAATTTTTTTTTCAGAAGCAAAAAATTCAGGGACTATCAGCAACACTTTCCCAATATTAAAAAACATGAAAACAAAGGCCAGACAGACAACTGTTTGCTCTTATTTTCTGGCCAAAATATTTTCTTGACATTAACAATGGGAACAAATCACAGGGCTGGACACCAGCAAGGTGTTTAAACCTGTTAATCCATGGAAATATTTATTTAAAAAGTTCACACACATGCAAGTCCTAATAATGCAGAAACTCTGGTCAACAAAGCTTCTCAAGGAGTCACTTTGACCAGCCTTTTATATTTATTTAAAACACAAAGGAGATTTTAACCTTTTTTGGATGCATCTTCATAACTCAATGCATAAACTAGAGGCAATCTCTTTTTTTGTCAAAAGGGTTATCTTCATTAGCTGCCCTGCAGATGTAACATGAAGGGTGTATTTAGGCTCCAGCCACATAGCTACCTAGGAGACAGTCCAAGTGCTGTATTACCTCCGCCCACCCCCTCCATATACACACACAGAAAGGAAGCCACATCCTAAGGAGATAAAACTTCACTAGGTCTTATAAACGTGTAGACATAAGGAAAGAGTTAGTAAGGTGAAAAGCAAGGGAACATGGCCTTGCTTGTAAATGAGCTGCTAATTTCTCAGTTTATGCCCACCTGGGAAACTTCAATTCAAGTCTCTAGTTAGCCACTTGCTTGTGACCTTGGACAAGTCACACATGCAGCCAGATCTTAGGCATGTCTACTCAGAGATAAGTTTCATTGTGTTCAATGGGACTTACTCTATTGCAGTGCACAGAGAATGAAATCTTAAGTCTCACTACACAATTACAGTAAAATGGAAGTGAGCAATTGTCTCAGAGGGGTATTAGGAAAGAGAAGATTGTAAAGCATTATATAAACCAATTGTTTACGTAATATTTCACATATATAGCTGACCGATACTACTTCAAAAAGCTGTCTTTGTTATGTCTCACTCTGCTTTTTAAAAATCAGCCACAAGCACTTTGTTATACATTCTGTGTGCCAAGTTTGAACAGCTAGAATATGCAAAAATGTTTCCAAGTGTCAAAGCCACAACTGTGCCCACTGCCAGCTTGTCAAAGTCAAAGCTTCAGAAGCATAATGACTGGTGGGAACCTGAGTGGCAACCCAAAGAACACTTCTCTGGAAGTAAGCCTGTTAAACATAATGGCTTACTTCTGAGTAAAGATGCATGGGTTCAAACCACACAGCAGTTTTTATGGAACATAATCATTTTTATTGCTTTATTTTTAAATTTCCCAAGCCCAAGGAATATGAGGCTGGTAATCAAAATTAATTTAACAAAGGTAGATTAACCTCTGCATACCAAGAAGCTGTTCTGAATTCAGAAAAATCTCATTCCAAATTCAATTTAGAAAAGTGTGCTAAATTGATTCCATAAGCTTGGTAACAGAGAATTAGAGGGAAGAGTTTTGTGCAAAATGGCATAACAGTATATCTAGAGCTGGACTCAACCCCCCCGCTGAGGACTGTATTGGGTGATCTTGGCCAGATCATTTACACTCTGCCTCCATTCCACCTCTGAAAAAGTGAGCTGTCTTGAAAGAATTGTCAGGACTATGGGTAAACCAGTAACTTTACCAGAAGCAGACTTCTGGTTTGTTTCTGGGCTCAATTCAAAGTAAATTTTGACCTTTAAACCCTAAATGGCTTGGATCCAAAGTACCTAATTCTCTCTGCATGTTATGAACCTGTCCTAGTTTTGAAGCTGGCTACTGCAGCCAGTATGGGAACCTGCCATATCTGAAATATGACTGGTAAAGACTCACTGGAAGATGTTCTTAGCTGTAGCCTGTAAGTTATGGAACTTCTCCTTCAATATGTATGTTTGGCACCGTTCTTACAGGCCTTTTGGCATAATATGAAAAACATCAGTTTCACAAAGCCTTTGAGCAGTACCTGACTCTTGCCTCAAGATTTCATTGCTGTTTGATTTCTAGTGTTTTGTTTTTTGATTTTACTGATAAATTGTAGTCTGTGTTTTTATTTACTGTTAGCTGCCTTGGGTATTTTTTACAAACCCAAAGGCAGAATACAGATTTGGTAGTCTATATACAGAAATACAGCCTCCACAATGATTCATGTTTCCAAAGCATTCCATTACTCTTCCTCATTTGTTGTACAGACAGACCTCACCTGAAAGGGGCTTTGACTGCAGCCCTGTGCAGCAAAAAACCTGGACTGGATTTCTGTCCCGACCTGCAGTGGGTTCTGTGTATGACTCTGCTAAAAGTAAAGAAGAAAGGAGATCAGAAAACCCTAGAAAAAAAGAACCCACCCAGTCCCTTGACAAACTGGGACAGGGTCTATCAAACACCAAGGGGTTAAACTACAAAAGGCAGGGGGTGGGGCAATGACAAGATGTCAAGAAGATGGCTTAGATTGGCTTCTCAAACTCCTTCTGGAACAAGCTAGAACAGGACTTAGGAACCCACGACATTCAGTAAGCCAATACCAAATTTGAGGGAAGAAGAAGCAGGAGAGGAAGCATATGTTCAAAGAAATGTCTTCGGGCTACACACAAACTTGGAAAACCTGCTGGCACAGGGTAAATAAGTAAATGGTGTTGAGGGGGGGAAAGGGGAAACGAGAGAGGGTGGAATAACTGTCTGAGCAACAGAAGGTATGGACAGTCATTGTGTAAGGTGTGTATGGCATCTGCTGAATGCATGAGCAGCAAAAGAGTTTTGAGGAACCCAGGTGCTTGAGGAAAGGGCCTGCACATGAGGATAAAACACCAGGATCAAAAGGAGCAGCACAGGACTTGATAGGGCACATGCACAGGGGCAGAAGAAACTGTTAAGAGCTCATCGTGCAGGAATGAGAGAGCCTGCCTATCTAGTAAGGCCTAGGCAGGACTCTGCAAACAGGAAACCATGGGTGGGAGGGGTAATGCCGACGGGAGTTTCACACGGAGATACCTAGTGAAAGAGAAGAGGGTGCAGGAGAAGGTTATTCTTTGGCCAGACCTGGAAATGGGAGGAGTTACAGGTGTAAAGAGGAAGCTGTCTGCATGAGAGGCTTGGAATGGGGGGGGAAGAGTTTGGGAGACGTGGGGGAAGGAGGTCAGGGCTATTAAGGTAAGTGAAGAGGTCCATGGTCCATACAACAAGGGGTTTGGGCCAGACATGCCAATAATCAAAATGACATACCTTCCTACCGGTTGCGCCTAAAAACGTCAGCCAACCAATGTACTAAAATGTATATATTTTGGAGCATTAAGAACTGATCCTTTTCAGCACTGTCATATGGCAAGGGGACCACCTATGCCTGACTTCACAGGCAGGCAGCAAACAGGTGGAAAGCCCATCCTACACCTGTTGGCCCCTAGAAGCAATTACCTCTCTGCCTAGCACCGAGTACCTACACTTTGGGGCAAGTACTAAGGAAATAACAAGGCGGCTTTTAAAAAAAACGCACGTGTGGCCGAGCCCCAAAGTGAGGCGAGGGGAAGAGAGAGAGAGAGAGGGAGCCCCCTTGGGCCGGGGGGGGGGAGACGGCGCGTGTGGGGGAGGAACAACACGGAAGCATTTTATTTGGCGGGGGGTATTGTGGGGCGGCTGGGAGGGCGGCAGGTGGGAGGTGGAAGCCGCCTTTAGCGGGCAGGGGAAGCTGCGGCGGGGGCATTTTTAACAGGCGGATCCCTGGGAGTGGGTCTGGGGGAGCAAGTGGCGGGGAGAAGCGCGAGGGGCTGGGCAGAGCGAGCGCGAGAGGGAGGTGACCGTTGCGGGGGGGGGAGAGGGAAGAAGCGCGAGGCACAGGGAGGGGCTGGGCACAGCGAGCGTGGAGAACGAGGGGGTAGGGGGAACGCAAGGCAGCGCTGGGCGGAGGGAGGTGACCGTTGGGGCAGCGCGAGGCGGGGGGCGGGGGTGGGAGCGCGTGCTGAGTGCGCCCTGCTGGCCCGCACGCGCAAGGGCCCCCGCCCGCTGGGATTCCCGAGGGGAGGGGCGGGGCAGGGAGGGTGTGAGCGGGGAGCCGAGAGCGATCGCTTGCGCTCTCTTGTCCTTTCCAGCTCGCGCTCCCCCCCCCTCTTTTTTTTTGGCGGAGAAGGGAGGGGGAAGGTGGAGGAAAGGGGAGGGGGGTTACCTGGAAGATGAAGCTGCTCCAGTTGCTCGGGTCCATGGCGGCGGCAACGAGCGGGGGGCCTCAGCTCCTCCGGAGGGGGGTCGGGAAGGGAGGGGGAGCGAGTGGGGAGCAGCAGCAACGTCGCGCGGGCGGGGGAGAGGTGGGAGGGGGAGCGAGCGAGGAGGCAGCGGCGCGAGGAAGCCTCGGCGCGCACGCTGATTGGCCCCTTTGCGCGCGCGCGCGCGCCCCTAGGCGCCACTGCTTCTCCGGCGGGGGAGGGGGAACAGAGAGCGGGGGTGTGGGGAAGGCGGCAGGTAGCGATTGGGTGGGGCCGCAGCGCTCGTTCCCGACGTGCGCGGGACCGTACAAAGGACCCCACGTGTGCTGCCTGCTGATTGGGCGGAGTGGCTAAGGCTCTGACCGTAAGGCGCTTTTTTTTTCCTTTCAAAGGAGAAAGCTGATTGGTCGCTGCCAAAGCGGGCGCGCGCGACTAACGGTTGTCTTCTTCCCCTCCCCGTTAGTTTTCAATTGAGTTATACGGTCCCTTCTCACAAAATGGCCGCCGGGTCGAGAGTCCATTTGTCCATATTGTTTTTCTTTCCCTGCTCATAGCGCTCTAAACTCTGCACTTGCAAAGAAATGTACACCACAACATATTTTGAATGCGTTCTCTTAATGAACAGAGGAGCGCGGAGCAACGCATATAGTTTATACACACTCTGATCTAGAGTTTGCACAAAAGGACACATTACGAGGATGGAGGCGCTGCTTAGGCAACGTTATTTACTTTCCATACCCGTCTCCATGCAGCGCAACTTTATGCATGTTTTCACCGAAGCAAATCCCGATGAGTTAATGGCACTTGCTCCACAGCAATTGCTTATAGAAATGCAGCACTCTTAACGGCGTTGACCTCAATTCCTGCTGCTTTCCCCCCGTTACACAAGCTTCCGTTGGTGCTGCTCAGCAGGAATAAAAATACATGTTTTTTAGGCTTTTTGCCCTATGCAAATCGTTTCTGTCATAAAATCATTTTAGATTAAGTCACTCCCTAGCCTTAAATTACACCCCCCCCAAGTGCAGTGAATATAATCTAGAGTTGTCACTACAGTTCGCACAGCCAGTTACTGAGAGATGGTGGTTATATGGTAAATTGGTTGGTTATTTATGGCTTTCTGCTTGGGCAAAATGCAAGTCTGCAATTCAAGGCAGACTTTTTGTGCCCCAACAGTGCAGAACTACTTTTAATCTGCTCCAGATTTCTGTACACGTGTACGGTCTGCATTATCAAACCACCAGTTCAGTTGTGTGAACCTGACGTTTCAAGAGTTTTTGCAGTTCATAATTTTGCATTTAAGAGTTGTGCGAACAGTACTGAAAGCTCCACCAAAATGCAAGATCATAGTCTACTGGTGTCTAGGTGACAGCAGGCTAGGTAAGCTTGCCCTGCTCGAGGGAAATAACTGGAGATTTTTTGGGTGGAGCCTGAGGAGAGCAGGATTTGGGGCACAATGCCATAGTATCCAACTTCCAAAGTGGCTATTTTCCCAGGAGAACTGACCTCTGTCACCAGAGTTCAGTTGCAGTGGCAGATCTCCAGCCACCACCTGCAGGCTGGTAACCCTAGGGCTAGGTAAAATGACCAGAGCGTTTGATTACAATTTGTCTTTTATAACTGCTGTAATGGAAGAACGAAACTTCAAAAAAAAAAAAAAGGTGAAGATGAAGAATAAAGATCCACAAATGTTTGGCCGGAAGTATCCAAATGGTCACTTACGACAAAATGTGGGAATTAGCTAACTGCTTTAACCGATGGCATAATCAAGAGACTGGCTGCTGCGGCAGTAGCATTAAGCATGGCTGTTCAGCCTAAATACCGTGTGCGTATTGACTCCGAAGTACCATTTCTGGAAGTGTTCTAATTAAGTGTGCATAGAGTTGCCACCCTATTCCATGCATACGGGAAAGTAAATGCTACGAGGTGCAGTCTTACTTTCAAATAAATGGCCAGGAACACAAACCTAATTACAGCAGTCTTGCAGCACACATACCTTAAGGTGCCACAAGACTCCTGTTTATTTTGCTGCAACAGAGAGCAACACGGCTACCCGTCTGGAAGCTTTGCCACGTTCCTCGTTAACAGCTAGTTGAGGCATAACATAAAATGGCTGACGGATTAGCAGCAAGACGACCGAAAATGACACATACACCCTATCCTGCTCGTATAATCCTCCTTTCGGCCGCTTCTGAAGATCCAAGGGGCCAAAAAGCACCCGAAAGTGACAACAAATCTCCAAGCCTTCAGTTTTGGAGGACTAATTTTCTCAGTGCGCATGCGGAGTGGGAAGGGGAAAATCGACACCGTAGTCTTAATAGCTGGGGGGGGATAAGCACGCATGCGCTTTCGGAAGAACTGGGGCTAACAGCGAGCCGCGCATAGACGATGCGGAGGCTCTGCGAAAACAATACGCTCGTGCGCAGTACAGCTCGCTGGCTGGGTGTGTCGCGCGCCCGGATAGTTCAAGGATGTTGTAAACAAATTAGGGCGCCTGCGCTTCTGGCGGCTTGCGGCTCACCGCTGCAAGACGCTCACAGCGCATGTGCGGCACGGCGCCTGACGCCCAAGCAAATTATCGGGGGCCATCCGTTTGCTTGTTAAAGATGGCGAACTACAGACGTGTTTGTCGCATGCGCACGGAGGGCAGCCAGCTGCTACTCGTGTATATGTGCATATAGAGTGGACTGCGCTAAAAGACTGAGAGAGAACGAAAAACAGACAACGACTAGGATCTATAATATAAGAGGCAGGGTTTCCATTGATACAGGATTCTCCAGGCTGAAAATTCAATTATAAATGTTCAATTAAAATTCATTAAAAATGTTTACTTAGAAAGCCCCCGAGCCCAATCACTGTGTATTTCCAGCTTTCTAATAAAACCTGCCAGTGTTCACATAATTTCAATATGTTGTCTCGGTAATCCTTACAACAACCTTTGAGGGAGGCCAGTATTACCCTGGGAATCGTGTGCAACAGACTGAAAGATTCCTTTTTGCCCCCGCCCCCTGGACTTGGGGCTTGTCTGCTTGTGCAGGGGGTTCTTTTGTTTCATAGGTGACCGGGGGGGGGGGGTTGGGGTTGAATCCAGCTTCTCTCAGTGTAGTCTGAGCTCTACACTTAAAGCAGCTTTATCAAAGTCAGCATTTATAATGGTAGATAAATGTTCATCTCCTCTAGTGTGAACCGGCTGTGTGTTAAAGTCTCCTCCCTCCCGATATGGGGCGGACACCAGCTGCCCTGCAACTGTTACAAGCACCCCCTGTCAAAAACCCTGTCCTGTTGGCATGAAGCCTCCCTCCCCCCACAGCTTTCTTTTCTAGCATTGTTTCTTTGTCTTTAACAGTTGCATAACTAGTAAAATTGTAGACGTCCAAGCTTTCCTTAAAGGGGAAATGGGGTGAGGCTTTCCACCAGTCTAGCAAACGTGATTAGTAACCAGATCTCCCTCTTCTTGTGCCTGGAGAATCCAGCTCCTGCAGCCAGCCCCTGGAGGCCAGAAAGTGATGTGCGCGGGATAGGGTTGCCAGTTCTGGGTTGAGAAATTCCTGAAGATTTGGGGGTGGAGCCTGGGGAAGGCAGCCTCAGCGGGGTACAATGCCATCGAGTCCAGCCTCCAGAGCAGCCATTTTCTCCAGGGGAACTGATCCCTGCGGTCTGGAGATCATATGAACATATGAAACTGCCTCCTATTGAGTGATGCCTTGTCCAGGTCCCTGTCATCTACTCTGACAGACTGTGGCTCTTCCCGGTTTCAGGACGTCACTTCCTACCCGAACCTTGTTCCTGGAGTGGAGAAGCCAGGGATTGAACGTGGTACCTTCTGCATGCCAAGTACCTTTCAAGTGATATTTTAACGGATGATTGTATTGGTTTTTGATTCCTCCAGGAGCCAATTTTTATCCGAAAGGCATAGTGAAGATACAATAAACATTGTGGCTACAAGCCTCTGTTAGGCCATTGGTCCCTCTATCCCTAGCCTCTCCGCTGTAATGGACAGCCATTCTCCTATTTTGGTCAGTCATGGTCTTTGGTATCTCCGAGATCCTGCAGCATACAGGGACTGGGGGACTGGAGGGAAAGGGTGTGCTCTACCACTGAGATCAGAACCCTCCTCCTACCTACCAACCTGTGGGAAGAATTCCTTATGGACCCAGAAGAAATGACCATATCATGTTCATACGATACGCCCATGGGCAAATGAAAGAGTCACAGTCCCAAGCATTTGTATATGCCTGTGTGTGTACTCGTCCCATCTTTCCCCCCCCCATAGCGAAGCTTCTTATGGCCTCAAGAGTTTAATGCTAGGCAGAGTTTCAACAGGTAAAGCGCATCACCCGCTGCATCTCCTTTATGGAACAAGCGCCCCCTCTCGATTGCCTTCTTGTTGCTTACCAGTCCAGCAACAGCCCCTCCTCTCATGCCATTGTGCTTAACCACGCCGCCTCTTTTGAATGGAGTCTGCGATGGCTGCGGACTGGAGGAGCTCTATAAACACACACAAGCAAGCCCCTCTTCCTCCCGGCTTGCGGGCGGATGATTCCCCCAGTTTGATAATCCCCCAGCCGTCTTTCAGGCGGCGCGATCTCTTCCTTTCCGGCCCCTTTCACTTTAACCAGCTTCTCCGCCACTCTCGGTTTCGCTCCTCCTCTGCCGGGAACTGTGCGCTGCTGGGGAATTCCCGGCCAGTCTTTTTAACTCTTTAAAAAACCAACAAGCTGCCTGCCTGGTAAGTTTTCCCACCCCTTGATCAGCGACCGACACCCCCCCCCCGGGTCGGAACGGGGAATCTGGCGTGACCTCGATCCGCAGAGCCTTCTCACAACCTGATTTCGGCGGATGCACCAGCGGTCCGGGAGAATGGGAGAGCTCAGATTTGCAATTAGTTGCAAGGAGTTGCGGAGTGGGGTGGAGGACTCTCTTGTGCAACAGTGAGAAAGGTCGTCGGGGTGTTTCTGCGTCAGAGATCGAGGTGCAACATTTCCCTTCTTTCCCTCAAGTCTGTGTTTTGTGCTTTCCCGCAAGGTGCGAGGCCGCCCGTGGGGATCCCCGCCGCTCTAAGCCTTGTCATGCGCGTAGTCCTCATGGGTTTGGTTGCTAACCAAGTTCCCTTGCCATTGCCTCCGGTATCCTGATTCCACGGCGTGGGACTGGGGTGGGGCCTTTGCCTAGTCCCTGAAGGGCGTGGGCGTGCTAGCTTCTGGTTAAAAGCCAACCTGCCCGATCGGATCGCTCTGTTTGCTGAAGGATCAAGTGTCAGGAGGTGCAAACAGTTGTCAGGGGTAGATACAAAAGGTGCCAACAGATTTCCTCCAAGCCCTGCCCGTTGCCGGGGGAGGGGATGAGATGAGTCAGAGGAAGCTCTCCTCCTCCTCCTCCAGCCGCGGCCTCTTCCCTGTGCTTTCAGAGTTCAGATCACTTGCTGGGACTTCCCTGCCTGAACACCCTCGGGAAACAAAATGGCAGCTGAATCTATAATCCGGATCCCTCCCTATCACTACATCCATGTCCTGGACCAGAACTCAAATGTGACTCGAGTGGAAATGGGTCCCAAGACCTACATAAGGCAGGACAATGAGAGGTGAGCTGGGGGGGGGAAGGGAGAGGTGACTGAAGGGTGGGGACCCAGAAAGGGTTGCCATATTCCCCCTTGCCATCTCCAGGCTGGGAAACTCCTGGAGGTTTGGGGGAGGACAGGGACCTCAGTGGGGCACAAAGCCATAGAGCACCCATTTTCTCTGGGGGAACTGATCTCTCTAGTCTGGAGAGCAGCTGTAATTCCAGGGGACCCCCAGGTCCCACCTGGGGACTGGCATCCCTCCTTGGAGAAGTGAAAGGGGTGCCCAGCAAGGTCTGAGCCTCAACTGAATTTTGGCCCCCTTTTCCTATAGTTAGTGAAGAGCAAAGGGAAGCCACAATGCTGTTACTGCTCCTGCCTGGAATTTTTCTCTCATGGCCCAAATGCACTTTCACTTTCTTCCTTTGATTTCCGGAGAATATATTCCTTCAGACCAGGTTTTCCCACATGATTGAAGTTACCTTTACAATGCTGATATTTATTTATTCAGTACATCCCCCCCCCCAAGAGCTTGGGATGGTGTGCGTTGTCCTCCCCTCTTGTATTTTTCCTCACACCAACCCTGTGAGGTAGGCTGGGCAGAGTGTGACTAGCCTGGGATTCGCGGCAGAGTGGGGATTTGAATCTTGGTCTCCCAAATCCTAGCCTGCCCCTCTTAACTGCTACACCCCTGTAGCCTCCTAACAGGAGTTTCCTAGAGCAGCAGTTCCCAACCTTTTTGCTAAGCTGAACCAAAAGTCCAAATTTACTTGGTGCAGTGACCCAGCCAGGGCTGGCCCAGTGCCTTCTGGTGTCCTAGGCAGACTATGGAACCCCTCGAGTTCAGCATTCCATTTTCTGCAGCGGCTAACCAGGTGCTTTGGAGAATCCAGCAAACTTTGCACAGAAGGGCGTGGCTGCCCCACCCCCTACTGTAAACCCCAAGCAAGTGACATGTTGACATACACAGCCTTTGCTTATGGAGGTTTATGTTCCAGCCTTTGACCACCTCTAATCCCCCCTCAGATTCTCGGAAGCTCACTCTAGTAACCGTCAGGACATGTTTTGCTTGATCGACAATATATGTAGGGAAGGGGAAAAAATACTAATTAATGTACTGTTTTCTAGGGCCAGATTTTGGTTTCCAAAATGCAAAAGGAGAGCAATGGAAAGGGCAGGGGGTGGCCATAAGCGAGGACTGGTCCATGACCCCCTCCCAGAGGCTTTGTGTGACCCAATGTTGGGTCCCAGCCCACCGGGTGGGAAACACCGTCTTAGGGAATACCACTTTACTACCAGTGTTTGCAGGACTTCTCATGAAGGACATCAGTCTGCCCTGCTAGAGAGCTGCTATGCTCCCTCTAAGCTGTGGAGGCTTGTGGGCAAAATTTTTACTTTGTGAGCTACTGGCACTGAAGTTGTGAGCGGGCGATTTGGCTCCTGCATAAATTAGTTTGCTCGGGAGCCATCCTTCCCGAGCTAAGACAAAAATGTGTGAGCCGGAGGCTAAAAAACTGTGAGTTAGCTCACACTAACTCAGCGTAGAAGGAACACTGGAGCTTGGAGCTCAGATCTGCTCCTCCTGGCAGAAGTGAATCTGCAGGCCTGAGAATCTAGCTGCACCTTTGGTCTCCACCCCACCCGTTCCAGGATTGTCTTTGCCCCAATGAAGATGGTGATGGTCCCTCCACGCCATTACTGCATCATCCTCAATCCGGTGGTTCGGGGAGCCGATAATGCCGTCCAGTTCGATGCTGTGGGGCAGGTGCGGCTCAGACACGCTGACCTGGAGATCCGGCTGGCCCAGGACCCTTTCCCTTTGTACCCAGGAGAGGAGCTGCAGCAGGTAAGGACAAAGTTTGAGTCCGGTGGCACCTTAAAGACCCAGCAAAGTTTTATTCAAGGTATAAGCTCAAATAAGCTTCTCCACACTGCTGCAGGGTCCTTGCACCACACTGGTGTGTGTGTAGTGATTGCAGGTTGTCTACTGGACTCCTGGGACTGCCTCCAGGACCTCCTTTGCCTGACACCTCCGTTGTTCTCCCCCTCTAGGGTGTTACGTCTCTGCAGATCGTCTCAGCTAATACAGCCCTCCATCTCAGAGCTCTTCTGGACTTTGAAGATGACCAGGGCGGGAAACACGTCACTGGTGACGAATGGCTGTTTGAAGGACCTGGTAGGTAGTGATTGGTTCCTTTCCTGCCCGGTGTGGTTGGAGGCCTGGCCCGCTCTCTCATCACATGCCTCTGTTGTTCGCAGGCACCTATATCCCCCGCAAGGAGGTTGAGGTTGTGCAGACCATCCAAGCCACCATCATTCGGCCCAACCAAGCAATAAGACTTCAGGCCCGCAAGGAGTGCTTGGACAGAGAGAGGAATAAACGTGTGACAGGTACCTGCTCCGTCTCTCCCCTCCCACAGCCCTCCAAAGCGGTATTTCCTCCCCCTGATAGATCTCCTCTTTTCCTTCCCTTGGCAGGTGAGGAGTGGCTGGTGAAACGGGTTGGGGCTTATTTGCCCGGTGTCTTTGAGGAAGTGGTTGACACCGTGGATGCCGTTGTGCTGACTGAGAAGGTGAGCCTCTTGCCTGCTGCCCCTAGTGGCAGGGGGAAGAATACCTCTTTAGGAAGAACAAAGTTTGAGCCCAGAGGCACCTTTAAGACCAACAGAGTTTAATTATAAGTATATAAGCTTCCGTGTGCAAACCTACTTCTTCAGAAGTGTGCGCTTATGCCTTGAATTAAACTTTCTTGGTCTTAAAGGTTCCGCTGGACTCTGTTGCTTCATACCAACACGGCTACCCACCTGACTCTTCCTTTAAAGAGAGTCCTGGGGGAGGGGGGCAGCGTGCTCTCTCTTTCTTATTGTGGCAGATAAAACTCAACTGTGGTGCTCAAGTTCTGTGCACTGCAGAGACTGGACCACGTGCTGCGGTTTTGTGGGTGGGAATATTGTCTGAGTACTTCTGACTCCTTGGCTGCTCTGCCTATAACTGATTTCACATTGGCAAGGTGGGAATAACTTCTTTCTTTCCTAAAGCAACACAGGAGTAAATTCCAGGTGGGCAGCCGTGCTAGTCTGTAACAGTAAAATAAAACAGGAGTCCGGTGGCATCTCTGAGACTTACAGAACTTATTCCAGCATAAGCTTTTGTGAGTCAGGCCTCACTTCATCAGTTATGTTGATGTTTTAGTCCAGGGGTGGCCAAACTGTGGTTCGGGAGCCACATGCAGCTCTTTTACATATATTATGTGGCTCCCAGCAGGGCGTGGCTCCCCGATCGGTCTTCCCTTCCGCAGCCAGTGTTCCCCTCCCTTGGTAGGCTTGAGGTGTGTGTGTGGGGGGAGCAGAGAAAGAAAGCAGCTTTAACTTTAGATTCATTCTCAAAGCCACCCCCCTGCTGGTCAACTTGGAGAAGGCATCTGTCTCTTTAAATCCCTTCTCCAAGTCAAGCCAGCCACTGTGGGGGCGTGGAGGGGGGCCCTGGAGGATGCATTTAAAGCTTTCTTTCCACTTTCTCCCTCTCTCTCCCCCCCCCATCTAAACTTAAATGTGTTCTCCAAGCCCCACCACACTGGCAGACTGGCTTGGCTCGGAGAAGGCATTTGTCTCTTTAATTTAATATGAAAATGTGCATATTTTCCAATAAAAACGTGTGCGTTCGTGTCTTGCGGCTCTCAGACATCTGATGTTTATTCTACGTGGTTCTTAATGCTAAGCAAGTTTGGCCACCCCTGCTTTAGTCCATTGCAACAGTTCATTTATATACCCGGCTGAAGCACAGCCTGTTTGTCAAGCAAGCCCCATCCAGCAGAGTAATCCATTCACTCGGAGTGGGTGATCCCCAAGATAACTACGTTAATCCTACTGTGCCTGTCTAACAGTTGTGAGTGGCTCCTGCCCACTCTAAAAGTGCAAATGTAAACAGACTCGTACCCCACTAAACCCACTGGATTTAGAAAGGCATGACTCTGTTTAGGATTGCACCATAAACTCCTTGGATTGGATCCGGTTTTTATACCAGCCATTCTTTGTAACATCCCTTCCCCCAATCAGTCTTCGTCTGTGTAAGTTGGATCCAGCCACTTTTTTCACTCAGTCTCTCCCAATCTCTCCCAGTTTCCCTCCATGTTGCATAGGGCTTTTGTTTATGATCCCCAGCATAGCTTTTTTTTTTTTTTTGAGGATTCAAAGGGAATCCCTCCTTCCCTGTTCAGCAGCAGAAAATCTGGTTGTATCCAGGGCTGTAGCCAGGATTTTGTAATTCGGGGGGCCTTTAAATAAGACAGGGGGCATGGACGTCACAAAATAAAAAATAAAATAAAAATAAAATTTTAAAAATTCATTTTTGTGGCGTTCACAATCTGCTTGCCTACGTGGGAAAGTGAGCTGCACTTGAGGAAGGGGTGGTGGTGAGAGTCCTGCAGGTGGACCAGAGAGTTGGGGGGCCTGGGGGCGGGATGGGAAGTCAGGGGGCCTTGGCAGGAAGTCAGGGGGCCAGGCCCTAAAATTCCCCACTGTAGCTACGGGCCTGGTTGTGTATTCTACTTCTGTATACAGGTGAATGTGTGCTTTGTGCATCTGATGGGCTCTGACTCTCAAAAACTTATGGTGGAATAAATACCATTACTTTCAAAGGTGCCCCTGGGCTCCTGTTTTATTTTAGCGTATTAGCATTTCTGTAAAGGGAATAGGCTGTAGTGAAATGGAATAATTTGGGAGGATGCTTTCACAAAGGGGCCAGGGTTATAGTTTATGGCAATGTTTATTGTATGCATGTCTTGATTTTATGCCCTTGTTTTCTCATTTTTGTCATTGGTTTTTTGCATTTCTTATGCTGAGTTCTTAGTGCGCTCTTACTGCATTTCCTTCTAACTTTGCGTTCCCATTTATGTCTCATGCCGTTCCTGCTGCATTTTGTAAGCTGCCTTGAGTCTCAATGAGAAAGGCAGACTACAAATAACATAAATAGTAAAGAAATGTGGGCCTTTGACCTCGGACTTATGGACTAAAAAGGCAACAACAACATGCAAGAGGAGGGGGTGGTAAAGGCAGAAGTGGGAGATCTGAAGCAGCCAGCCTGAACAAAGGGAATATTTGTGTGCATCCCATTACGGTCGAGGCCGATCTTCCTTTGTGATGGTGTTCTTCTTTGGGTAGACACAGGGGAACTCTACTGTAGCCTTTGGCTGGTGATGGAGGTGCCCTTCCACCTTGCCTCCGCCGTCCCTGGACAAACAGAAGACTATAAACGCTGTGTATGCAAAATGTTTATAGTCCTCTGTTTTCTGTTGTTTGTATACCGTGGTCCCGTTTGTCTTTGCATCTCTAGGCAAGTGGCAGTTCAAGCAGGGTTTCTTTTTCCAGTGGAGAGGTAGACTGGAAGATAGCTCCCTGCAGCTGCTATTGGGCCTAGGCCAGCCTTCCTCTTGAGATGGGAGTTCCTCAGACAGGACACTTGCTGGCATTTGGTCCCCAGAGGGGATCTCTTTATAAGCAATGGTCTTGCACTGAACCTGGGGTTTGCAAGAGTGTCCAAGCATGCTGGTGGTGTGAGCGCTCACTGCAGATCTTAACGCCGTAGCAACTATTTCCAGCCGGTGCATTGCAAGGATGCTGCAGGGTGCCTGTCTGAATCTCCGCGGAAGAACCCCAGTGGAGGTCCCCGTGCTTTAACATCCCTTGCTGTATCTCTTCCTTGAAGAAAGCACTACATCTCCGGGCCACCAAGACATTCAAGGACTCCCAGGGGGTGGTGAGGAAGACAGGGGAAGAGTGGCTGGTCACCATGGCTGACACGGAGGCCCACATCCCCGACGTTTATGAGGAAGTGCTGGGCGTCGTGGACATCACCACCCTGAACAGCTGCCAGTACTGTGTCGTTTGTGATCCAGTGGACTCCAGTGGCAAACCACAACTCGGGCAGAAGAAGGTGATCAAGGTACGTCTCTGCCTGGGCCCAGGTTGTGCAACAGGCTGTCCTGGGCACCCAGGCTGAGTTGCCAAAAGTGTCACGGCAATCTTATACCCCCAGTTATGGTAGATCTCCTTACACTTACTGGGCGCCTTCATTTATGTATGTATGGCAGCAGGCCTGGGGTATAATGTTAGCAGCTTTGGTAGCGCCCTGGTTCTTTGCCCAGCAGTGCTGAAGTTTCCTAGCATCCAGGCATCCTCTCTGCCTTAACATGTCAGCCACAGAGCTTCTGTGCATCGCCAACGACTCTGGAGCATATTCTAGGTGTGCCACCAGTTCATGTACAACGATCCTGCCGTAACATGGTCCGTTGGGGCTGTGCCATTGCCAGTCTCCTTATATATTTATTTATTATTTCATTGGATTTCTTAACCGCCCTTCCCCGCCTACGTAGGGCTCAGGGCAGTTTACCACAAGATAATTCCATACAGTTATAAAACCAATCAAAACCATAAACATACAGTATTAAACAAAGAACATACATTTTAAACATTCCAATAACAGCCTGTCTAGCATTCATACATTTTGGAGGGGGGGAAGGGGGAGGCGGGTGCTGGGCAGATGTAGGAAACCGTCGCTGGCCTCAACCAGAAGCCTGGCAGAACATCTCTGCCTTGCATGCCCTGCGGAACTTTAAGAGATCAGACGGGGCACGGAGGTCATTTGGCAGAGAGCTCCACCAGGCTGGGGCCAAGGCTGAGAAGGCCCTGGCCTTGGTCGAGGCCAGCCGGATACCGTTGAGGCCGGGAACCTTACTAAACAGTCCCTCACTAAAGGTTCCCTGAACATCATTTGAAAGGTGGTATTGTAGAAGGAGCATCTATTTCCATCTGTGTGGAGATGGGCTACATGGGCATCCGGAGAGTGGTATCTATTTAACTGGAGGTGGGGGGTACCATTATCCTGTGCTTGTGGCCACTGGGTCTTTCCCCCGGGGCGTATAAACCTTAGTGCCAGTTGTAATGCACAGCTGCTGGGGGAGTTCGTGCCATGTTTGTTGTAATCTCTTCCATTAGCGCTGGAGTGTTCAGCTCAGCCAGGTTGGAGGGTGAAGCTCCCGACCTGCTTGATGGCTGCGGGTCGCAGCCATCTCTCTGCATCCCCCCAACTCTCCCGGGCTTGGGGCAGGGTCCCTGGAGCCCCCACCTGCGGCCCGTAACTCCCCTGGCCCCCTCCGAGCCTCCATCCTGCATGCCACTGCTGGATTCCCCAAGTCCAGTCTCAGGGCAGAACAGCTGCCTGCCGAAACAAGACTGTCATTAAGTCGCCCTGCTTTCCCCTGACCAAAGGCAGCTGCCACCACTGCCCTGGACACCCTTCCTTGGCTGGCACAGCCGGCCTATTCCACATCAGTTGTGTGCTTTTTAAAAATCTACTGCCCTTTAACATGAAGTGTTCTCAAAGGCAGTCCATGTCAAAAAGTAAACCAATGAATATGTTGAAAAAACACGCAGGCTCTGTCTCAAGGCAGGGGGCCACCTCCCTTTCTTTGCTCTTGCCGATGGCCTTTGGAAGCCGGAGGTGCCACGGAGGGGTGCCCGGCTGCTTCCTGCCTTCCGTCTGATGGCCCCATCGATGGCTGCTGGGAGCGGTGGGGTGGGGGGGCTGTCAGGCGGAGCTGGATTTGGTCTCAACAGAGCCCTGCCGGGCTGCTTCTTGCCCTGCCTTTTGCTTGCTGCCGACGCTTGGGTCTCTTGGCGTTGGCAGCCGTACCGTCCATCACGGACGGTGTTCATCTCCGTCCAAAACGGATGCAGAGTCCCATGAATGCGGGATCACAGTGAGAGATGTGGTTCAGCTAACAAACAAGTTCCGTGTGTTTTCTGTCCGTGTGTATCAGAGACAAAGGTTTCAAGTGAGCACGAAGGTTTCAAGTGAGCCGGCCTGGTTCTAGGTTCTGAGGGGCTTTGGGTAGACAGGGCTCCGGGGACCCTCCTCCCCTCCTGTGCTCGCCGCCAGCAGCCCTGCTCTCATCTCTCTTCTTTCTCCCCACGTACCCCCCCACCTTCCCCTGTCCTCTTCCCCGCCTGCTGTTGACCTCTCCCACCACCCACGCTCTCAGCTACCCAGCCAGCTCATTTCTCAGGAGCACTGGGCGGTGTGCAAGGCTGGGAATGGCGCTGCTGTGACTGTGCAGAGCACCGCTCACACCACCCCCGCCCTCTTCCCTGGGCTGCCAGTTGCACAGGAGGTGGAGTGCTTGCAAGCAAGTGCGGGGGGCGGGGGGAGGATGTGCAGGCAGTTAGGAGAGGGTGTGTGTGTGGCAGGAGGCTCTGGCAGAAGCCCTGGGCCCTCTCACCTGCCCCCGGTCAGGGTATGCTGATGCTGGCCTGGTTCCAGATTGTCAATCCCTTGCTTAGCCGATGGCGCATGGATTCCCATCCAGAATTTGGCCCCTGAAAACATCAGGATCAGTGGAGACACTCGTCTGCACCTCACAGCGCTCCCCCTCCACAGTGCTCTTGCGAGCCGTGAACACATTCTGGCTTGCATAAGCATATCCCAGATTTCTCCATGGAGCTAGATAGAGGCCATGCCTCTGACATTGAAAGGACTGTTGTTTGAGAATACTCTGAAGGCACCGTCTGTACTCTGCTTGTATTGCAGTTGTATCGAAGGAAGGAGTGTTAGGAGTCATTTCAGATTGACATGAAATTTTGTATTGTTATGCTTGCAGTTTGGTGTAGTGGTTAAGTGCACGGACTCTAATCTGGGAGAACTGGGTTTGATGCCCCACTCCTCCACTTTCAGCTGCTGGATGACCTTGGGCAAGCCATAGTTTTGGCACAGCTGCTCTTGAAAAAGAGTAGTTTCTGTCAGAGCTCTCTCAGCCGCACCTACTTCACAGGGTGTCTGTTGTGGGGAAGGGAAGGGAAAGGAGATTGTAAGCCTCTCTGAGACTCCTTTGGGTAGTGAAGGGTGGGGTATAAATCCAATCTCTTCTTCTCTTCTCAATGTCATAACCTACTTTGAGCATTGCTTTTAAATGAGAAGTACAGCCCAGAACTCATCTAAATAAATGAGGTCCTGCTTTGGCTGCCTTTGGCTCCGGGGTTGGCATCGACTGGAGACGGGGCCTTTTCTGTGGTGGCACACCCAGCTGGTCTCAAATATTCGTTTGGCACCTAGCTTATGATTTTTATTTAAAAAATGCCATGTTTTATTTTCCTGAACCGTTGATGGGTTGTGTGTGTGCTGGCAAGGCAGGATATAAATCGAAAGTAATAAATAAATAAATCCACCCTGCTATCTCTGTGGTTACATTCTTACACTGACCCTTTTGGATTGCTTCTATTTCGTTGTGGTCATATGCCAACTTGGTAGCGGAGACGTATAAATACTTCAGGAACCCAGAGTGTATAGATCAGGGAAGACCCCAGGTGCTTTCCAAGGTGTCCAACGAATGCTTTCCCCTGACTGGAAGGGCCTGCTTATGCTTATAGCCCTGGGCCTTCTAGATGGGAAGGGGCTGCTTGAATGCCTGTATTTCTCTGGCTAACTTCCTGAGCCTCCCTTGTGCGTTTCTCGCTTCTGCAGGGGGAGATGTCATTGTTCCTGCAGCCTGGAGAATGGCTGGAGGACGGGATCCAGGACACTTTCATCCTCTCGGAAGACGAGGGACTCTTGCTCCGTGCGCTTCGAGCCTTGGAAGACGAGAACGAGGTTAGACCTGAGCATGCATTGGGTGGGGAAGGGGAAAAAATTGGGATCACCTACGAAGACACCGGAGTCTCTCTCTTTGCCACCTCCTTAGGACGGGGAGGAAGTGATGCGCAAGCCAGGTGACCGCTGGCTGATCCAGGGCCCTCTGGAGTACGTGCCCCCCGCGGAGGTGGAAGTGCTGGAACGGCGCCACGCCATCCCCCTGGCTGAGAATGAGGGCATCTATGTGCGGGACATCAAGACCGGGAAGGTGAGCAGAGCAGGTGGCAGAGCCACGTGGCAGTATGGCTTTCACCCAGTGCAGCAGAAACACTTTTTGGGGGTAAAAAAGCTTCCCAGGATGCCTCTAACAAAGAGTTGGGCCCTCGCAGTTTTTTTCCCACCTGGTCTCTCCCGCTCTTCTTCTTGATCCAGACGCCATCTCGCGTCAGTTTCCTCCACACGGGGTCTGGCGATCCCTGGCACAGTTGCCCTCTCCTGTCAGTAGACCCGCCGCTGGCCCCAGTCCCGAGAGTCAGAGCCTCCCCAACACAGTTGTCAGTGTGAAGAGCAGAATGTGATTTCTGCAGGGGAGCCTCCCAGGTCAAACTATGCAAGATGCTGGCAGATCTTGAACTCCTCCGGTATAAGTTGAGAGAGAGGCCTCGTGCGTCTGAGGAGATGTGGCCCGGCTCATGAAAGCTGAGGCCAGAATAGAATTTGTTAAGGGAGGCGTTCCCCAGTGTGGTGCCTGTGGGAGCCGTGGAGTCTGCCGACTCCTTCCCTGGGGCCTGCCAAATGCTTTTAGAAAGAGGGTAGGGCTGGATGGGGCTTTTGCCCAGCAGGGCTTCTGACTGGCTGTTAAAGTGTTTTTGTTTGTTCAGCAGTCAGTTCTTACTGGAAAAAAAGCCTAGAATTTATGTTTTTTCATCCCATCACTTACCACAATCAGTATGCATTATTCACATCTCTCTAATACACGTGTTGCAAATTTTCAGACATTCAACTATTTTTTTTTCTAACCAAAAAGCCATTTTCATTTAAGACAAGTACTGATCCGTAATGACTACAAACCAAAGTGATATTGGCACAGTCTGCTTACAGTAGAGGTCTCTGTGTTGCATTTTTACATTTTAAGCCTTAGGGGTTTTTTTTCTCCTCCAGCTGTTTCGAAATACTGAAAGAAACAGACGTGTTAAGATCATAACGTTGCATTCGCAGTACCCTTTTTTCCCTCGTGCTAGGCTGACTGGCACCAGGCTTTGGGAGTCACCGGGTGAACTCCAAACAGGAAGGCAAATCTCAGATGCAGCACAGAACCCGAGGGCTGGGAGGAGATACGGTGAAACCAATAAAAGCACAAGGGATGTTAGTCTATGAGAGTTCTGGCACAATCGGCAGAATCCAAGTGGCCCAGCTTTTTCCTGGACTGTGCTGCTTTAAAGGGCAGGCTAGGAGCTGCGTGTTGAAGATTTGATTGACTGTGCAGATTTTTCAAAATGTTGCTTTGGCAGCAGCTGCCATTACAGCACAAGGATCTTCCCTGTGTGACTGAAGGGAAGCTGTGGCAGACGTTTTATGGCTGGCTCCGCCTCCTGTGGTAGCCATTTTGTGGCTACGCTGGCCACGCTGTGTCGGAATGCCAGAGGTGCCTGCAGGCTCCAAAAGGTTGGGGAGCTCTGCTTGAATGTGCCGTGATGGGGCTCTTGTTCAGAGTTCAGTGGTTTTTCTTTTTTCTTTTTAAGCAACCAGACAGGAACCACATTTGGATTGAGAAAGTGGACGTTTAACCCTTCTCCCTCCTTGAGCTGAAATGGCCCGAGGGAACTGTTGCTTCCTCTGTTGGGCCAGCCTACATATGTTGGGTTCGATCCCATCAGCTTTTTTGCTCGAGCCCCTGACCCACATGCCTTTTGCCTGTGCAGGTCCCACGATCTACAGCAAGGGCTACTGGGCCTAGTGCGGGAGGCTTTCTGCAGGCAACCTGTGGCAGGAAGGCTTGTCGCATTGCACTTTGATGTCACTTCTGGTTAAAACCTGGAGCTGATGTTGGGTAGCTCTTGGAATTGATGGAGAATGGGAGCTTAGAGAGCAGGACACATGGAGGGGGGGTGCTTGGGGTTGCGTATGCCAGGACATCAGTTTTAGGGTTCTCAAGTACTTACCACGTGCTGGCGGGGGAGACATGCTCCCCGGCTGGACCATTCCTCCCTGTAACACACCATGCCGTCGCCAGGAAGTGACGCCGGGCAACGCTCTGGCAATGGGGCTGAAAACTCGATGGTACCATCGAGTTTCCAGCTGCATTGCCAGAGCGTCGCCTGGCATCACTTCCTGGCGACGGCATTGTGCGGCACGTCTTTCCTTCCCCCTGGGGATGGTCCTGCCAGGACGTATCCATTTCCCGCCGGCATGCGGTAAGTACATGGGAAGCCTAATCAGTTCTGAGGAATACTCTGGAGTAGATAGAGATGAGAGCTGATCTAGCCATGCCATGCCATTTCTACGTTTTCTAAGCATACAGCGTGGCTTGCTTTGTTGCAGTCACCCAGGACCCTGGCTCCACAGTCGACTCTTGCAGCACACCTGACCGCTTGCACTCTGGAATGTGAAAAGTTATTTATTTGGGGGGCTTGCAGGTGGGTCAGCTCTGAGAACTGTAAAGACCAGACCCCTAGCTGTGGTGGGGTTTGGGGGGGCTCTGCCCCCTTTCTTAAAGGCACAGCCTCCCAAGACTCTCTCCTGTAAATGCTGTTTTCAGTCATTTTTTAAACATTTTTTAAAAGGCGTGTGCTCCTTTAAGCAGAGTGGGGTGCTGTGGTTGACTAATTCCGCACTGAGCAAGGGGGTTGGAGTGGGTGACCTAGGTTCCCTTCTAACTCTGTGTCAAGAAACTGGTCTCCTTTAAGAGAGCTTTTCTGCCTAAGGGTTAGCTTTATTGGCTACAGAAGTCATCACCCCCACTTGCTGGTTTGTTATCAGATTTGTTGCTTAGGCTGGCAGAAGTGATTAACTTGCAGCAGCTGAGAACTGTCATCTAAAGTGGTTAACGGCGTGCAATTTAGAGATCTCTCTCGGTAACAGCTTTCTATTGGCTAAATGGCTTTCCTTTCTGCATGGGGAACTTCTGCCCCACACGGCACAAAATCCTGGCTACGGGCTTGGTAAAGACAGCTTCCCTTGAGAAAGTGGTTGTCTCAGGCTGTCATGGTAACTCTCTGGCTGTGGGAACGCTACTGTGTGTGTACACACCAATCTCTTGGTACCGAGGGGCTCAGCAAAACCCTTAGTCTTTCTCTGTCTCCCCTCCCACCCAGGTCCGAGCTGTAATTGGACACACTTACATGCTAACTCAGGATGAGGAGCTGTGGAAAAAGGAGCTTCCTCCCTATGTAGAGGCCTTGCTGGGCATGGCGAGGGACCCGTCTGTGGATCGCTCCAGGGACGCCAACGAAGGCGGCGACGGGACACCCCGTGACCAGACCCTGGTGGTGACCTACCGTGTCCCCCACAACGCAGCGGTGCAAGTGTATGACTACAAGGAGCGTAAATCCAGGTGAGAGGACTGGCGGGAGCATGAATGGTGGCGTTGCCAACATCCAGGTGGCACCTGGAGATCTCCTGCTATTACAGACGACCGAGATCAGTTTCCCTGGAGAAAATGGCTGCTTGGAGGGTGGACTCTACGGCATTGTATCCCACTGAAAGTCCCTCCCCTCTCCAAACCCCACCCTCCTCAGGCTCCACCCCTAAAACCCCCAGGCATTTCCCTAGCGAATGGGTTTCCTTGACCGTGTTGAGGCAGCAGATTGGAGGGTGGCCCAGGCCCCAGGGTGGGGGGAAGCCTGGGAAATACCTGTGTGGAGGTGCAGAAGGGGGATTGGCAGGAGGTGAGGGGGACTACAGAGGGGATTGCTGCATCGTATGAGAGCCAGGCCTGGGCCACACGCACGCAACAGAGTGAAGTGGTAGAATTCTGAGGGACTCTCACTGTGGATCGCAGGTGGTGGTGGTGGAGGAGGACAGCATTGTCACCTCCCAGATCAACTTACGGCGACCCCGTGGAGTTTCAAGGCAAGTGACATTCAGATGTGGGTTTGCCGTTGCCTGTCTCAGTGTAGCGACCCTGGACTGCCTTGATGGTTTCCCATCCGAGTAGGGCTGAGATCGAACCAGTAGGGCTGAGATTGAACAAGGTGAGGCCAGCCTGGGCCAGTCAGGTCAGGGCAGATAGCTGCGGGGGGTGGGGGGGAGCAATGATCCCTCTAAGCTGTGGAGTCTTGTGAGCAAAAATCCCACTTTGTGAACTGCTGGCATTATATAGTTGTGAGGGAGCCATTTGGCTACTGCATAAATTAGTTTGCTCTGAGCCATCCTTCCTGAGCGAAGACAAAAAATCTGTGAGCAGGAGGCTAAAAAACTGTGAGCTAGCTCACACTGACCCAGCTTAGAGGGAACAGTGGTGGGGAGGCCACGTTTCTGAACACTTCCGTAGGTACCAGAAGACAATTGGCAGCTGAGCCTTAGGCGCCCCCCCCCCCGGATATCTTTTTACTTGCAAGGGGATTGTTTTGTTTTTTTAAATGAGGAGGAACAATAAAACACATAAATAGCACCCCTGACATCTGAATAGGGTTGCCTGCTTTGGGTTGGGAAACTCCGGGAGATTTTTGGGACGGAGCTTGGAGAAGGCGGGGTTTGGGGAGGGGAGGAGCCTCAGCCGAGTACAATGTCGTAGAGTCCGCCCTCCAAAGCAGCCATTTTGTCCAGGGGAGCTCATCTCAATTGCCTGGAGATCAGTTGTAATAGCGGGAGATTCCCGGGTCCCACCTGGAGGTTGGCAACCCTCGGTCTGCAGTGATGTTCCGCTGCCTCAGGACCCCTTCGCCTCCTGGTGCTGTGTGTGTGAGGACCAGGCCAAAGAGGGGACAGAGCTGAGGGGGAGGGACAGGGGCGCCCTCAGGGGAAGGCCATGTGTTGCAGGAGAGATTTCCTTGGCAATGAGAAGCACCGGCCCTTCAGGCTGCCTGGAATCCACGGCCTGCAGCTGACGGGAAGCCCTTCCCATCAGTCTCTGACGCCTGGAGGAGCCGCTGCTGGTGCTTACTCAGCGTCGGCAGTTAGGAAATTGCACACTCATGCTCCAAGGAGAAGAGCTGGAACCGAAGGCGGCTCATATGACTAAGTCCTCCTACTTGAGGCCAGGCTCAAATCGGTGCCCTGTTTCACTGCGGGAGGAGGCCAGCTACGGAGGCCTTTTGTGAGGCCAGTGTTTTGTTATAGGCTTTTGAAGCATTTTTTCCAGCTTCTAAAGCATTATCCTGAAGAATCAGATCAAAACCATGGTGGAATCGCACGCTCAAGGCTGAATCTCCTAGTTGAAACAAGCCTACAGGCTTCTTAATAGAGCTGATTTCCAGAAAGCGGCAGAGCGAGAATTAGCTTTCTCTGGTTCTGGGATTCCAGGAGGGACGGAGCCGTATGCCACCATTTTGGGGAGAGAGTTCTGAAAGTCGGGGGAGGCAGTTGAGAGACCCCAATCTGGCCTCCATGTATGATGAATAGGGTTGCCAGCCTCCAGGTGGGGCCTGGATATCTCCTAGAACTATATCTACAGAGACCAGTTCCCTTGGAGAAAATGGCAAACTCAATGATACATCATAGATTTTTTAGGTGAAACTCCTCCCCAAGTTCACCCCTCCAAGGACACAGCCCCAAAATCTCCAGGAATGTCCTAGACTGGAGTTGGCAACCCTCCAAATTATGAAACCTGTAACAGGAGCTTTGTGGGACAATCTTCAGAGCTGGGGAGGTCCAGGGGGGTGGGGGGAGGATGACCAGGAGAGTCATGTGTTTTTTCGTTCCGAGATTATCTCCAGCCTAACCGTCAGTGCTTCTCTTCTTTCCAGGGTGGTTTTTGGGCCAGAATTGGTGCTTCTGGGTCCAGATGAGCAGTTCACAGTGCTGAGTCTGTCCGGGGGGCGGCCTAAGCGGCCCCACGCCCGCCGCGCCATCTGCCTCCTCCTGGGGCCTGACTTCTGCACAGATATCGTCACCATTGAGACAGCCGATCACGCCCGTCTGCAGCTCCAGCTGGCCTATAACTGGTGAGTGCCTCAGGGTCCGAGGCCACAGCTGCGGGGGGGGGGAGGAAGAGGAGGAAGGACTGCAGTGGGGCGCCGTGGCCGTCTGCGGAGAATGGTGGAGAATCTGTTGTCAGTGAACAAATCCCCCCTGATCATAGTTAAAATAATGTATGCAAATTAAGCAGATATAGACATTCTTGAAATACCCTGCATGCCTCATTCTGCCTGCGTGGTGTAGTGGTGAAGAGGGGCAGCCTCTAATCTGGAGAGCTGGGTTTGATTCCCCCCTCTTCCTCCACATCAAGTCTGCTGGGCGGCCTGGGGCCAGTCACAGTTCTCTCAGGACTCTCTCAGTCCCTGCCTGCCTCACAAGATGCCTGTTGTGGGGAGAGGAAGGGAAGGAGATTGTAAGCCGCTCTGAGACTCCTGAGGGTGGAGAAAGGCAGGGTAGAAAAACTGACTCTTCTCTTTTTTTTCTTCTTTATACATTCCAACGCATTGAATTTGCTTGTACCACTTGGGTTAATAGAGGGGCTTGGAGGGAGGTGAGGAGGCGTGGCAGAAGAAGTGTGGCTCAGGGGGATGGAATCAGTGGGGAATGGAAATGCAAGCATTCCTTAAGAAAGATGAAGTCTTCTGCTGGATGCTACGGCCCCATCCCCAGATTCCTGGAAGTGCTGCTCCAGAAAGAGAGAGACTCTTGGGGCAGTCTTAGCCAACAGGCAAGAGGGGCAGCTGTCCTGGACCCCCTGCTTGCTGGGCCCCTTCTCTCGGCCTCGCCCCCTCAATGCAGAGGAGAACAGCAGAAGCACAGACTCCTGCTGGGGCTTTCAGGGCTCCGGCGGCTGGCTTCCGATGGCAATTCCCAGCGAGCTTGCCTGGGGTGAGGATGACTACTTGCTTGGCCTGGGTGGAGGTGCAGCCGTGATTCTAGGCCCCCATCCTGGATTCTTGCCCAGGGCCCTAGAATCACTAAGACTGCCTGTGATGGTACCCCTGTCTTATTTTGTGTGGTTAGGTATGATGTGGTTGTAAATTTCTCGTTGTTTCTTTTTCTCACTCAGTGTGTGTAATGCTGCCACCAGGAACATAATTCCAGTCTTTAATTAACCCTTCCCATAGTATTGTGCCCAAGCTTTAAGGCTCCTTCATTGGACTATGTGGTTCTGAGGATGAGACTCCGGGTTAACAATAAACAAGATAAAACTTTATTGGTAAAGGAAGCGTCTTGGTTACGAGATGTTTTGTTAAGTTGCTCAGTAAAATCTTTCCCTTTTTACTCGAGTCTCTGTCAGCCTTTTCCCTCACACTCTTAAAATACTCTGGCTATATTAGATGTTTCCTAATATGCCCCCTTAAGTATATTTTCTTCTTCCTTTAGAATCTTAATGCCTTTCACAGCACTTCTATATGATTCTAGTTAGAATACTCCTCCTTAGACTCTGTGTAGATTGACCACGACTGACAGCTGCTGACTTCAGACTTCAAATTTCAGACTTCTGACTGAACACTCTGCCTTCTCTCTCTCTCTCCACACACACACACACACACACACACACACACACACCCTAGCTCCGCCCATGCACTTTCAGTCACCAACCAATCACCTCACTCACTCATCTTCCTCTTTCACCTCCTTGTTCTTCTGACACTTACCAACCATTTAAAGAAACACACACTTATAACTTGAAATCATTACCCTGCCACTGTGTGCAAGAGGGTCCTGAGTCTTGGAAGCACCAGTCCTGTTTTAGAGTGGCCAAGGGGTCTTATATTCTTCTCTCCCTCCCCCCCTCAGGCATTTTGAGCTCCCTGCCGCTGCCGAGGCCTCCCGCCTCTTCAGCGTCCCGGATTTCGTAGGCGACACTTGTAAGACTTTGGCCTCGCGCATCCGGGGGGCCGTGGCAGCCGTCACGTTTGATGACTTCCATAAGGTGAGTTGCCTGTTTCCACCGTCCCCTCTGCCTCCTTCTCCCCCAGAATACCGCTCTGCAACTTTTGTCTACCTTGGTCCTGCGCTCCTGGCCAGACTGCAGAGCTGGGAGTGGGCAGCGGTGTTGTGCACCCCCCACCCCCCCAGAGGATACGATTGGAAGTTCTGCACCAGCTCGGCCTTGTAGGCCATTCCTCCGAGCTGAGGAAGAACCTTTATCACATGGGAGACAGGTGGGTAAGAGGTGGGGTAGCCAAATCCGGGTTGGGAAATTCCCAGAGATTTGGGGTAGAACCTGGGAAGGGTGGGGTTTCTGGAGGGGAGGGACCTCAGTGTGGGGTCTAATGCCCTAGAGTCCACCTTCAAAAGCAGCCATTTCCTGCAGAGGAACTGATTTCAATAGTCTGGAGATCAGTTGTAATTCCAGGAGATCTCCAGACTTCACCTGGAGGCTGGCAACCCTGGCAAGAGGCGATATTTGTCTTCCTCTGCCTGGTGGCTCAGAAATGAGCAGTGCCTCAGGAAAGCTCCTCCCCTGCCACAAATTCTGTCAGTCTTTAAGGCGCTGCTTTATTTTGCCTGGTAAATATTGTTACGGGATAGCCCACAACACAGCTTGTTATGTGGGAAGAAGGGGAGCTATTTTTCCTTGCCCTGGAAAACAGCATTCGCGGTGCTAGCCATCGTTCAAGTTGCCATTGGCTTTGGCCTGGTTGTGCCAGTGAGCAGCTTGCTGGGCTCTTGTGCTGTCACGCTGACTTTCGCCAACGTCCCCAGAACTCCAACCGCCTCATCAGCGCGGCCGTGTTTGGCTTTGACGCCGAAGGGAAGCTGGGAAGCTCCCTGCGCTTTGCCCCCAATGGCCTCATCATTAGCAGCATCGACATCCAGAGCGTGGAGCCCGTGGACCAGAGGACCCGAGATGCCCTCCAGCGCAGCGTCCAGCTGGCCATCGAGATCACCACCAACTCTCAGGAGGCGGCGGCTCGGTATGGATCTGTTCTGGGCGGGGGCGGGGCGGGGGGCGGGGGCAGGGCAGGTCTGCAGGAATGGCACGGAATCGGACAGTTCCTTGGCCATGGTTCCTGGGCTCGAGCGGCCCTCGCTCCGCTTCCATTGGCAAACCCCCCCCATTAGCATCAGCGTCCCTGATCTCTCCCCCTGCTGCCTGACCCCAGAACACTGGGCACATCCAGTCGCCTTCTGGAATTATTGGGAATCAATAAACACACACCCTTCCGAGTTGTGCATTCTTGGTACTTTTAGCTAGGAGGGAAAAACCGGGCCAAAGAAAATGTCAACTTCATGGCCGGTGTTGATTATGCAAGGCAACTATGCTGAAGTTTTGGCTTTTTTTTGCTTTGTATAATTATTATAAGGAGCCAGCGGAGCTGTGCAACCAGCTGGGGTCTTTGGGTTGAGTTACGGGGGACACCTCTAACTGGCCGTCTTGATATTCACTTTTGCTTTGAAAAGCAGCGTGAAGGTCGAGTTTGGAGAACGCCTGATCCGTTCTTCAGCTCAACATTTTCCCTGTTAGGAATTGCTTTCTTGCCCCTAAGCTGCTGCTATTTATTTAGTTTCTTTGTAGCCCACCAGCCATGGGAGTGGCAAGACAAGAGCAATAAGGGCACCTGTGTAGTGCCTCCCTTCCCAAAGCAGCCCAGTTTCTGTCAGGAAAATGGCAGGGCAGGGTTTAAGAGTTCCCAAGTGCTGCAGCTGTATCCAAATCCTCTCCCTCCTCCCGCAACATGGAGGCTGTTCAGCGTTGAAAGTTTGAGCTATCTGATGTTTTGACCTTCAGTCGGCCCTCTCCATCTCTCCCTCTCCTCCCCCGCCCCCGGTTTCCAAGTCTCTTGGCCCCATTAAAGTATTGCTTTCCAAACTTTCAGCACTGCCAGGAGTCTGCTCCCATTGATTTTCTCTGACTTTCATAACTCTGGGACTGCAAGCGCCGCCACCCCCCAACCATTCAGCCCCACCTCTCTCCTGAGGGCCACCTCCTAGTGATGGTCCTGCATTGGGCAGGGGGGTTGGACTAGAGGTATGGCCCCTTCCGACTCTATGATTCTGTGATGCCTGACATGGAGGAATCTCTTTCTCAGCATTCACCCCCCCAATCTCTGGTTCCTTCTCTTGTGTCCCAGGCATGAAGCCGAGCGGCTGGAGCAAGAGGCGCGGGGCCGGCTGGAGCGGCAGAAGATCCTTGACCAGGCCGAGGCGGAGCGGGCCCGGAAGGAGCTTCTGGAGCTGGAAGCTCTGAGGTGGGGTGGGGCGGGAGCTAGTGGGGTGGCTGGGGTCTGCTCAGCGCAAGGCAGCACCCGTCCACGTTCTCTCTTTCCCCCACAGCACGGCGGTTGAGAGCACCGGAGCGGCCAAGGCTGAGGCCCAGTCACGAGCAGAGGCAGCCCGGATTGAGGGCGAAGGTGCAGTCCTGCAGGCCAAGCTCAAGGCGGAGGCCACGGCCATTGAGACGGTGAGTCTGGCCGTCCCTTCGTCGGGCTGGCCTCCTGCTCAGCTCTTTTTTTTTTAATTTACTTTGTTTGTACTCCGATTTCTCTCCCCAGTGGGGACCCGCCCAGAGCAGCCGGCATCATTCTCCTCTCCTCCATTTTACCCTCTGCAACCCTGTGAGGCAGGTTAGGTGGCTGGTGTGTGACTGGCCCACAGCCACCCAGCAAGCTTCTGTGGCAGGGTGGGGATTCGAACCTGGGTTTCTTAACTCCTAGCCCAGCATCCTAGCCACTACCACCCTGCTGGCTCTGAGCCTCTCAGCCTGGGGGAGGGGAGGGCTAGAAAACAGGATGGAGGAAATCTACAGCCTCTAAAAAATAGGTGGCAATCGCCATCCGCCCCCCCCATCACTGTCAAGCCTTGTTTATTCTCCCTCCTTTCTGTTCTTCAGGCCTCTAATTTCTTTTAATTGCACCTCTGTTTCAACAGAAGTTTTGTCAAGGATGTAAGCCTTGCGGGGTGTTAACAGTCCATCCAGTCCAGCATCCTCATTTCTCACAGTGGCCAACCAGGTGCCCTGGAAGACCCACAAGTAGGGCATGGAGGCCAAAGCCCCTCCCCCTTATCCTCTCCCTCCCCCTTAAACTGGTTTTCAGAACTGTGCTGCCTTTGAACATGGAGGTTCCATTTAGCCGTCGTGGGTACCAGGCCCATCCAAGGCCATCTTCTAGGAATTTATCTGATTCCTTTTTCAAGTGGCCATCCCTACCTGCTGGGGCTGGGCGTTCTGCAAGTTAATGTCTCTTTCAACTGCCTCTCTTTCCTACTAGAGGCTATTATGATTCCCATTTTATGAACAAAGTTCTTCTGTGTTCCCCTGTCTGGTGCTGTGTGGCCTTCAGGCAGTGTAAGTGCAATTGCTGTATGGGTGAATGTTAACTGAAAAGGCCCCTTGCCTTTCAAGACCTAAGCCTTGGGCCAAGACGATATCACACCAGCGTCAGTGCTTGGCACAGTGAGCTCTTCAACATTCTGTGGGTCCCAGCAGCTTTCCCAACCTTTGGGGCTGACCGATATGGGAAGGGTCTTGCCATCCTTTTCACCGAATTCTGTGTTCATGAAAGGGGTGGGCTCCCTACCCAGTCACAGTGTCTCCCACGATAGGTTTGAAAGTATTTTTGACCCCTTGATTATTGTCCATCAAGGTCAGTACTGCCTATCCGGGCTGGAAGCAGCCCTCCGGAGTCTCAGGGGGAAATGTTTCACATCACCTACCACTTGATCCTTTCAGATGGAGGTTGCCAGAGGCTGGGCCTGGGATGCTGGGCAGATGCTCTACCACTGGGCCCCAGCTCTCCCCGCCCTCACTCCCTCTTTCTCTGTCTAACCCTCACAGGCATCAGAACTGCAGCGCCTGGCTAAAGCTCGGGAGCAGGAGCTCGGCTTCTCCAAGGCTCAGGCCGACCTGGATGTGGCCCGTGCCGAAGCTTTGGCTGCCGTCGAAGTGAAGAAATTTGAGGCTGTGATCCAGGCGCTAGGGGCCAGCACCATCCGGGACATTGCTGTGGCTGGGCCAGAGATGCAGGTGAGAAGTGGCAGGAGGGAAGGTTGGGGGTGGGGGGAAATGGCTGAGGTGGTTCTTTTGCAAAGGGCCATACGTAGCAGGGATGAGCAGGCAAAGCAGACCCGATGACTCCTAGCCCCAGGGAGTGTGAAGTGTTGCCAAGGGGGGGGCTTTTGGAGACAGTGATGGATTCTGGCTTTCTCTTTCCCGCAGGCGAAACTGCTCCAGGGCTTGGGCATCCAGTCCACCCTCATCACAGATGGTTCCTCCCCGATTAACCTTTTCACGGCCGCGGGGGGACTGTTGGGGATCCTTCCCAAGCCTTCTACGACCTGACGAGTGCCGGAAATACACACCTCTCCGCCAGGCTTCTGAGTGCCTTAGAGATCAGTGGGGCTGGGGCAAGTCTTCCTTTCTGTTTGGGGCTGCCCTTGAATGTGCCTTTGCTTGAGCCTTATATTCTGTTTCCTTCTGCCTTATGACAATCATGTATTTTTTTTCTTCCCATATTGTTTGCTTAAAGTTGTAAGGAGAAGGCAAAAGAATCACTCACAATAAAATCTTTTGACCCACGCAATATCTTGCCTCGTCCTTTTGACTGTAATAGGCAGGGTATTTGCTTTTTTCCGGGAATGTGACAGAGGAAAACTGGGACGAAGGGGGAGGGGCACGCATTGTGAGGTCATAGAATGTTGACAAGGCCGAGAGAATGGCCACGCTGAGCCGAGGAGAACTTCTGCTACTCCGTCTCCTGTCCTTTTTTACAAACTTCCTTAGGGTGGCCCTGACTGACCCCCAACATGTGATAGGTGAGCACATTTCTCCTGTACCACTCCCTCCCAGTACGTATGGCACATCACCCAGTAATGTAACCCCATCTGCACCCCGTATAACAAAACTCAACCAAATGCGGGAGATCTCATTTGGCACGAACAAGAGTGTTTGGTTACAACTGAACTTCATCCTGGGCATGTTTGAGTATGTACTGTTTTAACTGTCATGGCTTCCAACCAAAGGATCCTGTCGATTGTATTTTTAAGAGGGGGAGGGGGCTAGAGATTTGTGACCAGAAGTCGGCAGCATCCTCACAAAACTGTGTTGTTGTTGTTGTTGGTGTGGGGGGGGTTAACTAAAAACCTTGGAATGGGCAAAAGTCTTTTGACATTTTGTTTTAGACAAGTGGGAGCTATCTGCTTTTCTCTCCCACGAAAGCCCATAGCCTTGCCCCCTTTTCCTGCTCTCTTCTCTCCTTCTCACCTACCAGCCAAACCCTAACCTGCACCCCACCCCCATCTTCACCTGTCCTTTCCTTGCTCCTTCCCCTGGCAGCTTCTAACTGGGAAAACCATGCCCCAGTGCATGGTGGGAAATCTGCAGGGAGTGAGGGGAGGACACATCATTTCTGCACTATTTCTTCTTTCCCTTCTCCTGGCAACCCCCATACCCTCACATTTCCCTGCTTCCTTCTTTCATTCCCACCCACCATCCTACCTTTCATCTGCCCCCAGCTCTGGCTATATTGCTGTTTATGCCCTGCCTTTATCCACAGTTTATACCCTGCCTTACATTGTTCTCCTCGCCTCCATTTTAACCTCACTACAACAACCCTGTGGAGTAGTTTAGTCTGAGAACCTGTGATTGGCCCAAAGTCACCAAGTTCTCTTCCATGGCAGAGAGGGGATTTGAACTGGCGTCTCCCTGGTCCTGGTCTGAAACTCTTTAACTACTGGACCACATTGGCTTTTATGAGGTGGCTGCTCTCCAACAGAAGCAAGCCGCCAGGCCTGGGTAATGCTAGTTGTGTGGAAAGGGCTTTCCCTCCCATGCCTTTTTCTTAGAGCTACAGGTATTGCTTCTGTTTGGAGCGGTGGTGATGGTTAACGCCCAATTTTCTTTTTAGATTTCAGGGTGGGGTCTTTTGCAACCAGGGGCCTTTTCAGGTTAGTAGAAAGATCTGTCTTGTCTAGCCATGGCTCCAATCTCTAGATTTATATATCCACAGATGAGACCATGTTGAGAATGAAAGATATTGATTGTGCATCACAGAACAGCTGGAGTTTGATGGTTACTTGGGGGGGGGATCTCTTGTTACTTTCATGGCATCCTATAGATTCCCAGTGGAAACTACTGCTGATGAGGTCCCACTAACATTACATCATCCAGCACTAATAACTTACCTAAGTTTATCTTGCAGTCCGTGCTAAGATTGTCTGGCAGCCAGAAGCTTTAGCTCTTTTAGCATTATGCACGACTAGGTGACAAGCTAGACTTCTTTTTAGGCAAGAGATGTTTCAGAGGTGGTTTGCCAATGCCTGCCTCTGTGTCGCAGCCCTGGTATTCCTTGGAGGTCTCCCATCCAAATACTAACAAGGCTGGTGCAGTGGAGGGAGGTGGGGGAAAGAGGAAATCCAGTCTTTCCCACCCACACGGTACCCTGCCTGCCTTTGCTGCCATCTTTCCTAAAATGTCACAGCGGAGCAAGTTTGGGAAAGACTGCAGGAAGCAAGAGGGCAACCAGGATGGGGCAGGGAAGCATCTCAGTGCTTGCGGAGGGGAGCAAAGGGAATAAGACGCCTCCTCCCCAACAGGGTCCGAGTTGGGCCAAATAACTTGTGTGTGGGCTAAGGACCCTAAATCAGAACTCTAAGGGAACTGTCGGAAAGAGAGAGCTGCTCTATGAATGGGGAAACTGTCTTGGGAGAACAAATCAGTATTTTCATAAATATTCATATTTTCATAACACACACACACACACGATCTCTCTGTGATGGAGGCTTCCTGGCTTCTTGGCTCTACAGCGCCTGAAGAAAAACCAGAACAGGCCAAGGAACTAAAGCCCTCTTCATCACGCCCGCCGCTCTGGTTCGATTATCCAGACTCCGACAAAGAGAAGATCTTTGCTGTTTACAGGCTCGTTGGAGAAGAGCCCGTGTTCGTGGCCCCAAGTGAGACGTGGCCCCTCCCCCAGTAAGCCTGGCCTGGCCGCCTTGCTCCTCCGTCCTCAGGTGGAGCTTTGCGGGGGGGGGGCCCTGTCCTGTGGTCGAGGAGCTCCCGCAAGAAGCCTGCCCCCCTCCCACTGTCCCCTGCAGGTACCTTCCCTCAGCAGTTGCGGTTTATCCTGGCCGGCTCCATCCTGCTCATCCTCCTGTTCTTCCTCTACCAGATCTGCACTAAAGTGTATGTGTTGTGGTGCCCCCTCCACACGTGTTGTGCTGCAAGTATATTCTCCCCCCACCCCCACCGCCCCTTGCCTTTGGAGGTGATGGTGCACTTCCACGCCCCCCCCACACACACACCCTGATTTCCCTTCTTCTTTCAGGATTGGCAAAAAGGGGGCGACCTAAAAAGACTCCGGAAGATCAGAGTTCTCCACGGCCAATCTTTTACCTCCTCCTGGTATCGCTCCTCTGCTACAAAACACTTAACGGTTTGTGAGAACTGTGATCAGAGGAAAGCCAGTAGGGTTTTGGATTGTGAGAGATGGTTAGTGGAGGACGCTTGGGAGTTCTGGCGGCAGGTAGACCCTCTTTCGGAACTGGGGAGTCGCACACAGGGCTGGTTCCAGGTTTTGAGGGGCCCTGGGGCAGAGAGTTCCCAAGGCCCCCTCTCCCCTCTTCCACACACCACCAGCCCTCCCAAACAGGCCCTTCGTCCCTCCCACCCACCCGTATGTCCTTCCTCTGCCCACTTGTGAGCTCTCCCCCCTGCCCCCCCCATGCCCACTGTGGCTTGCAGCCCCTTCCCTAGTGGTGCTGGGCCGTGCGTGCAGCTGGGAGCCTGGCAGAGCTCTAGCCAGTGAGTGAGTGGGGAGGGGTCGGTGGCAGCAGCAGGGCCAACCGGAAGCCCTGGGCCTTGGCAGCTGCCCCACCTCGGGAGTCCGCCTTGGCTGCACGGAGAGCTCAGCAGGGGGAAGGGCAATAAAGACAGATGCGTGGCCCTCTGCAGGCATTAGATAAAGGCTCCTTTAATACTTTGCAGATTTCAGGTTATAAATACAGCCCGCCCGCCCCCTATTTACAGCTGGATCCCCTGCCCGGTGAAGTGGGGATTTCTAGGAAGGAAGAGTGAAGGGGGGGGGGTGTTGTGCGCTGAATGGAGGAGAAGGTGGCAAGGGGGCAGGTGCTCCCCTACTTGGTTATTGCTAGCTGGGGGGCCTGATGGTGGTTAGGAAGCACCCCTCTGGTCACCTTCCCATTGCAAGGGGGTGTGCAATTGGGGATGTCCCCGGTGGGTGGCACCCCGGTAATACTGCAGATTACTTCCTATTTAAGCAGCACCCAAAAAGTCTTGGGTTTTTATTATTATTTTTTTTTCTTGATTGGGGCATCCTATGAAAATTCCTAAGCACCTTGAATAATACTGGGGGATACTGTGAGTCTATGGTTAATAGCTGAGAACGTCCCCTTTGTCTATCTGCCCCCTGCCGTAGGACTAGCGTGACCCCACGCCCGTGACTGGAGTTGCCGCGTCTTGCCTGGCCTCTGCTCAGATCAACCTGGGGCTGGGCCTCATGGGTATGCTGCGAGAATCTGGGAAATACTCCAAATAAACATTTTGGGTTTTTCGTTTGTTTGTTTGGCTTGGCAGAACCCTCCACATCCCCGTCCCCCCGAACCCCTTTGTCTTGTCTCACGGCCCCAAAGAAACTTCGACCGTACCCGGGTCTTGGCCTTTTAAGAACCCTCCCGGCCTGAAAGTCTCCCTACAGGAGAGATCCCATGTGTTGTCCTTTGGCTTGGGACCCTAACCTCACCGACCCCCCCCCCCAAAGAAACTTCTAAATTGCTTATAATTAGAGGGTTGCCTTTGGCAACAGAATCCCATAAGAAACCAGGGGACTCCTGGCCTGTGCTGGCGCCCTCTGAATACTCGGTTCCAGCCCCCTTTCCAAATCCCCTTTGGCCGAAGAGCCCCCTCCCCCAATTACTCCAGTCCCTCCCACCCCACCCCCAATAAATAAATAAGTTAGAGGAACGTGTGTTCTGTCCGTCTGTGGCCGAGGTGGGGGCAGCGATCAGTCCAGCACCTGCCCTTCTTCTGGTCGGTGCCCGTTCCGCAAGGCCTGCTCCTTCGCGGCGCTCCGGGCGCGGGAAAAGACGCGGAAGGCTCCCCGGCAAATGAGGCCAAACCAGTAAACCTGGGGTGCCATGAGGACGGCCGATCCCAGGTTGTACTCGGCGGGGATGGAGAAGGGCACGCGGTAGAGGGGGATCCCGACATACTTCCCGTAGACCCAGTACATGTAGGGGAAGAGCAGGATCCGGCAGCAGAAGAACGTCACCAGCACGATGACCCCGTTGACCTTATGCAGAAGCGTGTGCTGCTGCTTGTACTGCGGGGGGGGGGGAGACAAAGAGGGCCAAGAGAGCGGATCAGGCAGCCTTCTATCACCACCCTTTCCCCTCTGCCAAACCCCACTTCCCTTTCAGCAGGCTCTCGCCCACCATGTGCTGCTCTTCTCCCCAGAAGAAACTGCCCGGCCCCACTGGATTCCATCCCTTTCCCAGGAAACCCACCAAACCGGGACGTACACTTACCAGAATGAGGACCTTGCCAAGGCAGACGAAAGGGGTGCTGAGTTCAGCCATTAGCATGCAGCCCAGAAAGAAGTCGCCCTTGCCCTGGCGCCAGAGCTGCAGGGGGAGACGGGGGGGAGGAGTGAGCGTTCTGGGGAGTGGCTTCCGAGGACGGAGCACCCCCCTCCGGGCCCCCCAAGGGCTAGCACGTCACATGCCTTCCCAGCTGCTCCCCACTCACCACGGACACGGGGAAACAAACCAGCACCATGAAGAGGTGATGGATCACCATGAGGAACTCCTTGTGTAAGTAGGTGCGGGTGACGGTGCGCAGCGATCGTGTCCCCGCCGCCCCTGAGGCCGCCTCGTGCCCCTTGACCCGGTACTTGTGCCAGTGGCACATGAACATGGCATAGATGTCGTAGATGAAGTAGGGAACGGCAAACTGGGTGTAGGTTGCTGTCAGCCAGTGTCTGCAAGGGAAGGGAAGGGCACGTGAGTAGGACGGAGTTACACTCGAGTCACGGCAGGGAACTCGACCGTCATAAGAACGCAAAAGAGCCCAGCTGAATCAGGCCGGCCGTCTGCCTGCGTCAGTATCCTGCTTCTCTCAGCAGTTAACCAAGTGCCCCGAGGGGCCAACAAACAGGGCCCCCCATCTTGGAACAGGCTGAAGGCCATGGCCAGGGTCCTCTTCATGTTTAGAGGTCTACTGTCTCTGAGTGTGGAAGTTCCCTTTAGTCACCACGGCTAGTAGCCATCAATGGATGGCTTGAATCTCTTGCATGAATCTGTCCAGTCCTTTTCCTATCATCAGCTATGTAAGTGGCCGTCACTGCGTACAGGGGCAGTGAATTCCACAATTTAAGAACTTAAGAATTTTAGACAGTGTGTCACTGCAATAAAGAAGGCCAACGCTGTGCTGGGGATTATTAGGAAGGGAATTGAAAACAAAGCCAGTATCATAATGCCCCGGTATAAATCACTGGTGCGACCTCATTTGGAATACTGTGTACAGTTCAGGTCACCACACCTCAAAAAGGATATTATAGCATTGGAAAAAGTGCAGAGAAGGGCAACTAGAATGATAAAAGGGTTGGAACACTTTCCCTAGGAAGAAAGGTTAAAACACTTGGGGCTCTTTAGCTTGGAGAAACGACGGCTGAGGGGTGACATGATCGAGGTTTATAAGATTATGCATGGGACAGAGCAGGTTGAGAAAGAAGTACTTTTCTCCCTTTCTCACAATACAAGAACTCATGGACAGTCAATGAAATTGCTGAGCAGCTGGGTTAGAACAGATAAAAGGAAGTACTTCTTCACCCAAAGAGTGATTAACACATGGAATTCACTGCCACAGGAGGTGGTGGCAGCTACATGCATGGACAGTTTCAAGAGGGAATTAGATAAACATATGGAGCAGAAGTCCATCTGTGGCTATCAGCCACAAGGTATAGATAGGAACTCTCAGTCTGGGGCAGGTGATGCACTCTATTCTTGGTGCTAGGGGGGCAGGAGTGGGAGGGCTTCTAGTGTCCTGGCCCCACTGCTGGACCTCCTGATGGCACCTGGTATTTTTGGCCACTGTGTGACAGAGTGTTGGACTAGATGGGCCATTGGCCTGATTCAACATTGGCTTCTCTTATGTTCTTATGTTCTTAACTATTTTCTTCTATCCAAAATCTATTGTGCATCAACATCATTGGGTTACCACAAGGGCTACTCTTATGGGAGAGGGAGAATTTCCTGTCTGCTTTCTCCAACCATCTCAAAAAGAGTATTATAGCATTGGAAAAAGTGCAGAAAAGGGCAACCAGAATGATAAAAGGGTTGGAACACTTTCCATATGAAGAAAGGTTAGAGCGCTTGGGGCTCTTTAGCTTGGAGAAATGACAGCTGAGGGGTGACATGATCAAGGTTTATAAGATTATGCATGGGATAGAGCAGGTAGAGAAAGAAGTACTTTTCTCCCTTTCTCACAATACAAGAACTTGTGGACACTCAATGAAATTGCTGAGCAGTTGGGTTAGAACAGATAAAAGGAAGTACTTCTTCACCCAAAGAGTGATTAACACATGGAATTCACTGCCACAGGAGGTGGTGATGGCTACAAGCATGGACAGCTTCAAGAGCGAATCAGACAAACATATGGAGCAAAGGTCCATCAGTGGCTATTAGCCATAAGGTATAGATGGGAACTCTCAGTCTGGGACAAGTGATACACTCTGTTCTTGGTGCTGGGGGGGGTCCAACAGTGGGAGGGCTTCTAGTGTCCTGGCCCCACTGCTGGACCTCCTGATGGCACCTCGTATTTTTGGCCGCTGTGTGACACTGTTGGACTGGATGGGCCACTGGCCTGATCCAACACTGGCTTCTCTTATGTTCTTATGTAACCTTGTTACATGCATTGATAACTCTCTATCATCAACAACCAGTATTCCCTCTAAGCTGAGCTAGTATGAGCCGGCGCACAGTTTTTTAGCCTCCAGCTCACACATTTTTGTCTTAGCTCAGGAAGGATGGCTCCAGAGCAAACTAATTTATGCAGTAGCCAAATCACTCGCTCACGACTTTAATGCTGGTAGCTCACAAAGTAGAATTTTTGCTCACAAGACTCCACAGCTTAGAGGGAGCATTGCCACCAACACCACCACCCCAGTCTGGAAATCTCCAGACACTTCGTCTTTCCTAGCAGTAAAGGTGCCTCAACCCCTTCATCCGCACTTTTCCCAGCTCCGCCATATCTTTTCGGAGATACACTGACCACAACTGTATCCAGTATTCTCAAACGGGCTGTACCACAGACCGGTACAGGGGGGCATAAGCGCACCGGCTGTTTTGTTTTTCTGTCCCTTTCCTAATAAACCCTAGCGTGGAGCTTGCCTCCCATCAGAGAGAGGTCGGATCTCCCCCCACCATCTTGGAACAGGCTGAAGGCCACGGTCAATGAATATTGATGGCCTGCTGATGCACTCCGCTTGGAAGGTCAACGAGAACGCTGTTCCTGCCTTGCCCTGTTCCCCAACAATACCCTTCGGGCCCAGACCACAATCCTTGGCTGCCCCTCCGTCCTCCTCTTTCTGAACCCACGCCAAGCGTGGCTGCCCACAGACGGTGGGCTGTGATTCTCCCCTCCCCCGGCCCTATCCTGCCACCACCTCTCCCTAACAGCAGCCACCATCCAGCACAACAGCCAACCCCAGTCAGGGCATCCTTCAGTCAACATGCAGGAAGTTGGTTGGGACCCCCGTGCACCTTTCGGTCTCAGGCCTTGTTTCAAAGCTGGCCGGGGGAGGGGGGAGGCACTTTTATAAAAGTCAATAGGATAGACTGTAAAGGATTGCAGGTTTAATTCAGTGCCTTTGCAGGTGAGAAGAAGTGAAAGTTCTGGGACTCCTAGAAGTGCTTCTGGCCCCAGGCAACCAGGCGGAATCAGAGGCAAACTGAGTGCTGTTTCTTTAAATAGGGTCTGTGACTTCCTGCCACATCCTGACCGAGTTCTCTTTGCCCTCCTCCCTCCCTCCCTCCCCTCCTTGCTGCAGCTTCCCATGGCATTTGTGCTGACAACAGGCCCTGCTCTGCAGGCAAGGTGATTAGGCCGAGTGCCAGTGAAGCCAGCTAGACACTGCAGCACGAAGCAGGACTCAGGGCCCCAGATGGACTTTGTGGGGTGCCCAGGACTGGGGGCAGAATTTGAGGGGCATTCTGTGTGTGTGTGTATGTGGGGGGGGGGTGTCAGGTGGGGGTGGTCCCTGTGGAGGGACCATCAGCACGATGTGCTTTGTTGTTCCTGCCATGGGGGGGGGGTGGATTGCGCCAATTAAGGACATACTTGAGTGTAGTGGAAAGATTGCCAGGGAAACCTCCCACCACTTTCCAGAACGCCTTTTTGGTTCCAAGTGTCAAGAGCACACAGACCTCTTTTGCAAGAACGGGCAAAACTTCACTGAGACTCATTCTGACATCCGCAAGAGAAACTAGCAGTCCTGCCTCCAAAATCCTGTGCTCTAACCAATCGGAGCTCACGCCTGGTGAAGCCAGAAATCCAGCCTCCAGTACGGACTTCGCACACTTTGAGCCCACTCCCCCTTTCAGGAAGCTCAGGAATCCATCGTTGCTGCCTGCCCAATAAAGCTAATTGTGGGTGCAAAGACCTCAAACCGGCAGTGGAAACAGCTGTTGCTTTGGTCTAATCCCCTACCCTGCTGCATCCTGTGAGGGAATTAACACACATGGCCCATCGAGAGAGTCTCGGGGGGGAGAGGGAGTAATCCCTGCTAAACTCATTAGAGTGAAAGGAAGCAATCTTGATGACGAAGCCAGGAGGGGCCACCTGAATGGTGGGAGAGAGACTGGGCAGCCCGGTTCTCGGACAGGCACCCTCCACAGTCCCGCCCCCTCCTCGGAGAGCTCCGGCGCTTTCGGAATTCCTGCTTGCCCTGCAAAGCTGCCCTCCTGCCAAATCGGTTTCTGCAGAGACTTGGGGCTGGCGGCTCTCCCAGAATCCAACGGGACTGCCAAATTCTTTCCCTGCACTCACTTCAGCGAACTCTCTGGGAAACCTCGGCTCCCCTCCCCTATAGACTGCCCTGTGAGCTCTTGGGGACGGTGGGGTGAAGAGGGCTGTCCATGGTGCTGACGTGGGAGCGCAAGCACCCTGAGTGTTTTTTGCAGTACCATGGACAGCGCCATGCCTTGGCTGGGCCAATGAGCCTCATCAGCTACGGTCACCTGTGCCCTGCTCCCTCCAGCGCCCCCTTCAGGGAGCTCTCTTCCCAAGCGGCATTCCTTTCTTCGCCCCTCCCCTTGCCCAAACAACCTCTTCATGGGACAGAAACAGCAGGGTTCTTCCTCATACCGACAAGCCCCTGCCCCCCACAGCGCCTCCTACAGGCGACACCAGTGCACTACACAGCAGCGCCCCCTTCCCAGCATCGGACTGCCCCACCCTCTCCGGCACATCTGCCTTTGACATGTCACTGTCATCCTGTGCTAAATTTGGTGCCCGTCCCGGTGTGGGTGTCAGGTTTCTCACTAGCGTGACCTTGCCAACACACTGCTGGGCTGGATACAGAAACCCAAGGTTTGGAAGGGGCGGGTGCGGCGAGGGGGGAACGGGACAGAGGCACCGCACTGCAGTGTCGCCCCGGCATGCAGGCGGACGCTGACTTACTGGTCGTCGATAATGTGCTTGCAGGACGAGGAGACGATGTAGCCGACCGTAGAAGCCATGATGGCCTGCACAGAGGACACCAGCCTGCGGAGCGGAGAGAAAGGGGGGACGGGAACAAGTCGAATGGGCTGTTTCTCCCACTCTGCCGCCTTCACAGAGCCCACCTGCCAGCTGCTCCTGGTCTGAATTCTGCAGCTGAGACTGGCAGACCCATCCCCCCCCAAATGCTCCTCAGAGGCTAGCCGGGGCCACTCCAGCCCTCTCCTCCAGAGCACCACTTCCATCTGTAGTCCTTTCCCCTTCCCACACCTACAGGGCACTCAGAGGGGATGGGCAACAATTCTGCAGGGTGCTGGAGGGCTGGGAGGCCCAGCTGCCCCTTGACCCTGCTGTGCACCCTTATCACGTGATTGTCAGAGACTGTCGGCACAGAGTTCCCAGGAAACATTTTAAGTGATGAGAGGAGCTGGGCATCCTGTCCCATTGGTCCTCCCAGTGCCCCCACCCACCCACCCAGGAAATACTTCTTGATACTCCTAGGCATGGCCCAGCAGACTGCCTCGATCGCCAGCAGATCCTCCCAAAACCTGACCCTAAAAAAGAGCCAGAGTCCAGGAGCACCTGAAAGACTAACAAAATCTGTGCCAGGGTAGGAGCTTTCGTGAGTCACTCTGCTCACTTCTTCAGATACCAGCGACTCACAAAAGCTCCTGCCCTGCCACAAATGTGTTTGCTAGGCTTTAAGGTGCTCCTGGACTCTGGCTCTTGTCTACTGCTGCAGGCAGACTGACACGGCCAGCCCTCTTGACCTATCCCTAAAGTTCACACACTTCACTTTGGGGCTCCAGATATCCCAGGCGAAAAGAAAACCTCTGGGTTAATCACCGGCACTGGTTGTCCTCATGAGTGAGTGGCAGCTTATCATCCTGGTCCAGCCCTTGCTCAACCCTTCGCTCTAAATTAATAAGCCTCAATCTCTCCCAGAGGACTCGGGAGTTCTGGCTCGCAGCCCCACTGTAATCCACGAGACCGTACTCGCCCAGAGGACCGAGGACTCCCTGGCTTCTGGCCCCTCTCCCGACTTGCGAGTCACCCTTCAAAAGCCAAACACAGAGTGAGGAGGCACAGTCTGCAGCCTGCCGTACCCCCCTCCCCATCAGACCCAGGAGATCCCGGCTCCCAGCCTCTTCCCCTCCTTGGACCCCCCTCCCGGAGCCAACCGACTTCACAGCCCTTCCTCTTCACTGCAACAGATACCACTCCCCTTTCCGAGGAGCCTCGACTGCCAAAGCCCCAGGACCGCCCTTCCCCTCCGAAACAACAAAGAGGGGGTCCTGTCCCCCCACACCTGAGGCCTGCTGACCACCCAGCCGCCCGCCCATGGCTCCTGGATCCCTGGCTGCGCCTTCCCTCCGCATCCCTGGTTACCTGGCGGAGACGATGACCGCATCGGCCTCCTCCCATCGCAGCCAGGGCAGCCACTTGAGGCCGTTCTTGGACAACAAGAAGAGGCCAGGGAAGACAATGCCCCCTGCTACCAAGGCGTGGAACATCTCCGCTTCAGCCTGCAGGGTCGGGGGGAGGGGGGCAGCGCAGACGGGGGAGGGTCAGCGGGGCCACCCTCAGGGAAGGCTCATGGTCCTCTGAGGGGGTGAGGGGGGATGGAGAGGGAAGGGGGGACGGCGGTGTGGCGGGTTGGTCCCAAGCAGGGCTGCTGTGACAGACAGAGAGAGAGACACGGAGCCAGGGGAGGGAGGGGGAGGGAGGGAGGGGAGCGGGGGAGCAGCTGTCAGCACAGTGCGGGAGGAACTTAAAGAGACAGTGGCCTGTGGTGTGCGGCGGGGCTGGCAATGAGAGCTGGACCAGCTGGGAGAGTAGTAAAAGCTGAGGGCAGGGCGCAGCAGTGAGGGGGCTGGGGGTCAGGGCTGAAATGCATTGTGGGGGAGGAAGAGAAAGGGGGGAGGGCCTCCCGGGGCTGCAGGCTGGGGCTGAGCACTTTGGGAGAGTGAATCGGAGCGGGCGGGATGGCAGGGAGGGAGCTCGGGGCTTGGGACAGCAGCGGAATCCAGCCGTTCTGGCTGTTAAAAATCCTGTCCTCTCCGCAGGGAGTTTCCCTGACGTAAAACCTTTGCCTGTTTTCAATGGGAAGCCACAGCTGATCAGACTGGGGATGTCTCACCCAGCCTACAGCCATCTAACCAGGGAGCAGAATTTAACTCTCTCAATGCTTGGGCATAATCCCCCCCCCATCTGTAAAACCCATTTTGCTGGGCAGGATGATTTGCCTAATCCCATAATCTGAGCCTGGTTTGTGAAGATCGGGTCAGTGTTATACTGGAAAGGAAGAGGTTTGATCAAGTGGGGGGGGGAGGACCACGGTTAACCCTTTCCTTCCCCCAGGGTATTAGGGCTAATCCTCCAATAAAACTCCACCTGCTGTGCAGGTGACCCTGATGTGACCTTTGATAGGTGGGGCGGAAAAGAGGCGAGAAACTAAAGCAACAGTGACACCTTGTGGCTGAATATAAAAACTGCTACATAGTGGCTGCCCGAAGTTTATACAGTGCTTTTAACCCCCTCTGCCCTTTCAGGGAACCCAGCCCTCTGGGATGCCTCTCACCTGGCAGATACGTAGACTGCATTGACCTCTTCCATTTTCCCGATGTGGGTCAGTAAAAAACGTAGCATCCGGAAAAGGCAAGGATAGGTGAGTAAACCCAGGATGAATAAACTGCGTGCCTACCAAAGGGAGGGGGACGGTAGAAATGAAGAGAGTTAGCAGGTCGTTGCTCTATTATCCCTCTAATCAAAACACGAGGCCCTTCCTCTAAGAGTATGTTAATGCAGCACCCACGATGTACCACGTGCAGTCAGCCCAGCCCAACTCCCTAGTTATTTATGTAGTCTTTTTATTATAGTCAGATTCACGGACAAGAGACCTATCTGAGGCTGCTACCCTTGATAGTAAATGGAACTTCCATGAATGGAAGAAACAGTCTTCTGAGAACCTGACGCTGGGGACAAACTATAAGGAATAACCTTCATGCTGTATTTAAAACCTTCCATAAACTTCTCGGCTAGAAACAGGGTGCTGGATTTATTTATTTATTTTCTGCTTGCCCCGAATAGGGGCATGCCGTCGCTTATGAAAGGTTATGAAGACTCTGCTTTTCAGAATACATGGCATCGCTTTTATGAGTGGTATGAAAGACAGGATGGAAGTAATTAACTTTGGGGGGAAGACTGATGGTGGATGAATTTTAGGTGAAAGCAAATTAGATAGAGTGTAGAGTGTAGGGATATTCATGTAAGAGATAATTAGAGGCAAGGTAGAAAATATAGATAGTAGATGAATTAGATTTGTATCCCCCCAGAAATGTTTTATGTTTTTTGTTGTTATGGTTATCAGGGTTGTTTAGTATATGTTATGAATGTGTGTTATGTTCTGTTGTAATGTTGTAGTCTAATGTATGTAAAATAGAAATAAAAATGCCCTTTGGGGCACTATTAAAAAAAAAACCTTTCCATAAACTTCTTGGCTAGAAACAGGGTGCTGGATTTATTTATTTATTTATTTTTTCTGCTTGCCCCAAATAGGGCAAGGTTTATTAAAAGTTTTTATTATTTTTCTAAACACATACATTCACAAACACATATGGGGGGTGATAATACATAGTACGTGGTTTCACTTTAAGCCTTACACACAATCAGATTTCTCAATGCAAGTAACTAAAAAAAATAACAAAATAACAATTTCTTTGTTGGCTACTATATTTCTTATAATTTTCTTGTTATTCCAGTCTTTCTTAATCAGGATATATTGTTATAACTATTGTACCAGATATAGAATCTTGACCATGTATTTTGAAATGTAGACTCTGTATGTCCCTTTAACAATAAAGTCAATGTATCCATTTCTGCTGCTTCCAAAAGCTTATTGACAATTTCTTGTTTCGTTGGGACATCCGAGATTTAGACAGATCTTTGGCATGATATAGTGATTTTAAAAAGCAAAAAAACTCTTAATCAATTGTAAACAAAGTTTACTTTTGATTAAATTGATTTTTTGAAGTCTTTAAAATCATAGCTCCAGGAGTTTTGGATGCTACCACTATGCTTCTCAAGGTATTCTTTCCTGAGTTGTACTGCACCCCCATCTGCTATGGGGCAAAAACTGAAACCTGATTTGCTTCAATAAGAGTAATGTGAATACCTTTCAATGGTACCAAAATCAACAATGAATGAATTTGCTTATAGTAGCCCTCAGGCAATCAACCTACCTGTTCCAGGGTCATTGTAAGGAGGATGGCATAGGGGATCATTTACATCAGGGCTGTCCTGTGCATCTGCCTCTATGGAGGGTGTGGTGCCTTGAGATCTTTCCCTAAGAAGCTAATTAAGATGTAATTGAGACCTCCTCACTGGCAGATATTTTGCTTTAATAACAGCAAAGTGACCAAATCCCAATATTACAATCAATTAGTTCATTGGAAAGGAAACGACTGAGGCAATGAAACAAATCCTTGGTGGTGATAAAAAAAGCAGGGAGAGGAGAGAGCATTGGGCTTAACCAGGTTTTAAGGCTGGGTGCAAACCCATCACTCAGCCATGTAGCTCACTTGAGGCATGTGCTGTCTCACAGCAAAGGGTTGCCAGATTCAGGCTGGGAAATTCTGGGAGACTCTGGGGGGATGGAGCACAGAGACTTCAGTGGATGTATAATATCCAGTTTGGTGTAGTGGTCAGAAGCATGGACTCTAATCTGGGAGAACCGGGTTTGATTCCCCACTCCTACACACACAGCTGCTGGTGTGACCATGGGTCAGTCACAAGTTCTTTCAGAGCTGTTCTCTCACGAGCAGTCCTCGAAAGAGCTCTTTCAGCCCCACCTACCTCACAGGGTGTTTGTTGTGGGGAAGGGAAGGGAAAGGAGATTGTAAGCCACTCTGAGACTCCTTTAGGCAGAGAAGGGCAGGATATAAGTCCAATCTCCTCCTCCTCCTTCTTCATAGAGTCCACCCTCCAAAGCATCTGTTTTCTCCAGGGTAACTGATCCCTGTAGTCTGGAGATGAGCTATACTTGGGGGGAGGGGGGGAATCCCCAAGTCCCACTTGGAGGCTGGCATCTCTATAACAGCCTTGTCTAGCTGGTAGGTTTGGTGAGAGGGTCAGATTTAAGGGGGAGGTCCATCCTGAGCCCCCTGGAGAAAAGGTGAGATAAAAAGGTAACTGTAAGCCTGAAAATTTTAAAAATGACATAAGTAACATGGGAGGGGGGATGTCTTAACAGGGCTGCTATTTCACACAGAAAAAGACTCAAATATCATGATAAATATATACAGGCACCTTGCTTGATAATTCTTTTAACATTTTAGTTCACAAGCATGCCAGAATTAAATACCTAAATGCTAAGTTAGTATTACATACAGTAACATACTAATATATAAGCATTTTTATAAATAATCAACTGAGTGCACTGCATGTTCACTTGTGGTCTAACAGTTTTATGTTTAAACAAAGCGTACATTTGTGAAAGCAAAGGGTTTGGTCATGTATTTCTGTGCTACATTGTGGGCATCTGTAGGTCTCTGCAGACTTATCTTGCAAGAAAGTGCATTAATGATAATTAGTACTTCTTTTGGTAACACATGAACAAGTATTAACCATGATGCAAAAACATGAAATAAGAGCCCTTCAACTACTCTTTCCCTTCCCACAACAGACACCCTGTGAGGTAGGTGGGGCTGAGAGAGCTCGGAGAGAACTGCTCTTGAGAGAACAGCTCTGAGAGGATTTGTGACTGACCCAAGGTCATGTGCAGGAGTGGGGAATCAAACCCAGTTCTCCAGGTTAGAGTCCACCACTCTTAACCACTACATCAAACTGGCTCTTGCTGTTGAAGTCTTCTCTTCTTCATGGCAAATGAAGAATTAGACTTTCTAAAGATGCGTATTTTCTGACTAAATTATAATCATTTTTTGGCTATCAATGTGGAGAATAAAATTAGTTGCACCCAATTATCTGTCAGGATGCACTTGGCTAGGAATTTAACTGCAGGTGGTGAATATATTGAAACTTGCATCATGGCAGCTAGAAAAAAAATAACTTTATTCATTTAAAATATTTTCTCCCTCTTTTTAGCCTGTGCATACAGTAGCTAATACAACATGCACAGAAATATTTAAAACAGTCCTATAAAATAAACACAAGTACATTTTTTTTAAAAAAATGTATGGCTAGACAAAGGCCACATCCAGTCACAAAAGTTGCTTTCAGGGGAAATACCAAAAGACTGACAACAAAGGAGTCTGTTTCCCCCCCCCCAAACAATCCTTTCCAAATGAAAACAAAGAAGAACATTGTCAATGTGCTGGGAGGGGGAGGAGGCATTTTAAGTAAATTAAGCAGAATAGTTTTTAAAAATCTGAATGAAGCAAAGCGACTTTTTAAAAAAAATGAAACTCGCTAGAATGGCATATTATTTAAGATGGTGCTTTCATTGACACACACATTTCTTCCTGTGGCCAGTTGGAAGAAATTTGCATGCAGAGCCTTCTGCCCTCCCTCCTCCCATGGAATTAATTAATGGAGTGTCTCTTAATATAGTAAACTATTACAGAATATATTTGCACGCTATGCTAATTAACTGCCCGCCATTCTCTCTTTGCTTCTCGACCGTTGCGGAGAAAAAACGAGAGTCCTGGTTTCCATGACAACGGCACCCCCGTAAAAGTGCGGGTAAAGGAGCACTACGCGCATGTGCAACACTGCAGCCCATCTTCGATCGCCGTTCCTCTCTCGTACACACACTTGGGTGAAACGCGACTGAATGAAGAACGAGCGACGCGCATGCGCGGCAACGGAGATAACGGGCCTCCGGAAACTCCTAGGAACTTTGCGGCGCGACGGGTTTCCCCTTCCCCCAAACTCTGATTGGTTGCGGCAATGAGCCAATGGCGTCGCTTTAAAATAATCTCGTTGCTGGGTAGATTGTTTCGATCGATCACCGGTTTGTGTAACGGGATGCCCCGGGTTAAGAGTGTGGGAAGTTAAAGAGAAGGAAAAGCCCGAGGGATAATATTGAGGCGGACGATGATAACGGGCAGAGAGGTTTGCGGTCGAGATAGAGCAATCGAGAAATTAACGGCCGGCAGTTATCTCCGCTGAAAGGCGGGCGCGGTTTCAGAGCCCGCAATCTCAATTGGGCTCTACCCCCGCCCATTTCTATGGCTAATAGAGCATCCGTAGTGAGGTCACTTCAGGTGCAGGCGCCGCATTTCCGGCGGAAAGCGAAAGGCGAGAACTGAGGCGGGGGAGGGGCGACAGCGCGGCACCCTTAACGAAGCTGAGGCCTCTTGTGAGGTGACGTAGAAGCGCTTCCCCTCGCTCCTTTCCGGTCGGCTAGGAAGGTGACTTCCGCGGAATAATACCAGTGTGTATGTGAAAGTTTGGCCGCTAAGCTGTCCCGTAGAGCCATTTCCGGCTGTTGCGGCGGTCTCCGAGGCAACGATGGGACGCATAAGCCTGAAGCTTGGACCGTATGGATATGACTCGGAGGGATTTATATTCAGGAGGGTGGGACGGAGTTCCCGACCCTGATGACTGTTAACACAGTTGCGTGGCCGATGAGTAGAATTAACGGGGCTTGTCGCTCGTTTGGTGTTGCCACGAGGCTGCTCCTGGGATGCTGTTTTCGTAGCTATGGGAGGAGGGGATTGAGCTGGGAGTGACAGCCTCATCGTTGATCTAGGGACGGACGGCTGCTTTGGGGAAGGGATCTCCCCCCCAAATTAAGCGTTTCATAAACAAAAATGACTTATCCCAGTGAGGCATACATGAAGACGTACTTATGGCTGAAAACAATCTGTGCTGTTATGATGGATCAGGTGCACAAATGCGTATGGTATGGCCTAGATGGCTCCTTCAAGTCTGTGTTGTGTACCAGTTAATATATTTGGAAGTCTGGCAAAGAAGGAAAGTTTAGCTTTGATGCAAAGTAAATTCTGGTTTCTTGCAGCAGCAGGTTGTCATTTTCTTGGGTGCCTAACAGTACAGGGGAGCCTGGTTGCTATGTTGTGTGAAAAATGATTTCTCTCTTCTTCCAGGGTCGTCAATGGAGCCTCCAGGGGTTGAATCTTAGCCCCTCTCATGTTGAGGTCCTCCTTCCGATTTCAGGATGGCAGTAAGCAAAGACTTTTCTAGTCACACTACGCTTTGTGTCACTAGTCAAACTACCCTGTGACTCCCCTTCTCCCACTGGAACTAATGAAGAATGAAAGATTTTACTTAGAAATAACTCCAGGAAGGCTTGGAAGTTAGATGTTCCAAACCAAACACTGTTATTTAGGAATACAGATTGCTGTGGGATCATCTTATGGATGTCAAGCCGTGTACTAATGGTCAGAGAATCTACATGTTTATTGCATGTCTGATGATTCTGATAATTTTGTTCCTGTTTGTCAAAACCAGCAATCCTACGTGGGTCTACTCAGAAGTCCTGTGTTATGCAGTGGGACTTAATCACAGGAAAGTGTCCTTAGGATGGCAGCCAGACAGTCAAATTGGACTTGGGGGCTCAGCCATGGAATTCCTTTCATTCCATTTTCCTCCTCTTTACCACTCCAAGCTGCCAACTTCCCCTCTCTGGCTTTCCCCACCCTACAGACTCCATCACCGAACCCTCCACCAGACCTCCCTTTTGCCGCCACCTTGTTCCTGCCCCTCCCTGGCATCGTCTTCTTGGCTGTTGGTTCCTACCTTCTGCTCCTGATCCTGGTCCTGGTTCTCCGACAGTGCCTACTGGTAATTGGGGTGTGGGACAAAGGCAGTGCATTGTGGGACAAAGAGTCTTCTGGTAGGGCAAGGAAAGAAAGGATGGATTTGTATTGCTTAATTATGTGCTACAGGTCTTGACCTTCCCTATTTGATAGTTCCCAAAATACACAGCAGGAGACATATATGCAGCCTTCAGTTTTTCACTGTGGGCTTGGCTTTTCTTCAAGCAACATTTTGTTAACATGTGTTGGTACTGATCTGGAAGTGCTGGATTACTTTAAATATGCACCAGGTCCATCAAAGATTCATTCTTTGTTTTATTTATGCAGTATTCTTACTCCAGCTTTTGATTCTAAAATCCACAAAACAGCATAATAAAATGTGACACAAAAGAAGCACAATTAACTGGATAATATTAACTATAGAAATTGACAAAAACAAGAAGCCAGTTTTGCATGCACTAGGCCAACACGGTGTTCTGTGTCTTCTCTCTTCCCAGGCCCGTGGCCTTTGTGCCAATTGTTGCTCATGCCAAAAGGGGTCTTTGCCAAGTGTGTGTGAATGTTGTTTGGCCTGTGCAGAGTCTTGTGACTGTGCCCTCCCTTCCCCAACTCGCTGTCTGGATGACTGCTGCCATTGCACAAATGTGAGTTCTCCCCTCTCCCCAGTAACTGACTAGTTGTTCAGAAATATCCTTGGAGGCAGTAGACAATTCTGAAATCTCATGATGAAAGGAGCTCCCAGGAACATGAAACCATGAGAAGTGGCATTGACTCAACTTCAAACATCTTACATGTTCTAGAAGAGGTTTTTTATTATTCTTTGTTCAAAACACAAATGGCATCTTCGCTCTCTTTTGCAGAGATGGCATACTGGTAGCCTATGGGCTGGATGTGGGTTGGGAAGCAGTTTAATGCAAAGTGGCCAGGAGACAGCCTAACCATCCAAGAAGGGATTTAGAACACTTCTGGGGCCCAGGGCCTGCTGTCTGCAGAACTGAGTGGTCCCTGATAATGCAGAAGATGGTTGTAAGGAGTTGCAAATTCAGATGGATTTTCACCAGAATGAGGGGATGCTTGCTAATGACTGAGCTAGAAGCTAGATTGAAGTTTTGGGATGGAGAGCAACTGGCCAAAGGTGACCAGGAAGAAAGGCATTTTTTAAATAGGGAGCTGTCAGCTTTCCCAAAAGTTTTTCTCTTGTGGGTCTCTCTTTTTGACTGAATGGGAAATAAAACTGTAAGTTCTAAAACAGAAAGCATGCCAGTTGAATTACTTCAAGGAAACAGATTTCCTGGAACAGCAGTCTCTGTTATTTACTGAAACCCTAAAATCATAAATCGACCAAAATAGCGTTGGCTATAACTCGGAAGAGAGGAATACAGGGATTTGATCGGGCAATTGAGAATAGGAAGGAGGAGGATCAGAAAGATGCCCACTTCTAAATCTATGTACTTCAATGGATATAACGCTGTTTAGGATTGCACGTTTTCTTTAGTGCTTGCCCTGAAGCCTCTCTGGGAAGAGCTTGCCTCACAGGTTGAAAAACGTGTTTCTCACTACCTTGGACATTGGAGGCAGAATAGAAATGTTTTAAATAAGTTATTTGGCCACGGTACTCATATTTTCCCCTTTGCTAGTGCACCTCTTTGAATACAGCTCCCCCCCCCATGATTATTCTGTATTTGCCGCCAAATCCCTCCATTTTACGGAAGGAAGTCTTGATGCAGGTGGACTTGCAGGTAAACAGAGTATGGTTTTTCCTCTCTTCCTCATAGGGCTGGGACATGGGGACATGCTCCACCCTCCCCAGCTGGTGTCCACTCTGTGACTGTGCCTGTGCCTACCAGCCACCGGACTGTCAGAGCATCAATTGCATTTGCTTCGAGATCAAACTGCGATAAGGGGCTCTTGGTCTGAAAATTACAGGAATTATGCCCACAATTTCGGAACATGTCAGGTGTCTTTGCTCTATTTCTGGATCATAAGTTGAAGGACTCACCTGACTGGCAAAAAGGAGTCTTTTAATGCAAAGAGATCTGAAAGTTCTTTTTTTTTCCTTCTGATACTTTTTGGTTTTTGTAATGCATGTTTGTGATTATTGTTTTTATAAAAGTGACTGCATTTTTTAAAAAAATAAAACGAACTATATATTCCCTTGTGTCTGTCTTTAATGAGAATAAAGAGTGAGGCTATTTGATGGAATTTGGTGTCTGGATTTATGGAAAAGCCAAGCTGTTCAAATGCGTTTTCTCTCATTCCCAAACTCAGATCTGTAGTTCAGGCTGGAAGAACATGATGAGGATAGTATCGTTGCCAGCCAGCCAAATGAGAACCAACAGCCTGAAGGGGTGAGGTGGGGGAAAATCAACTGTCTTCCAGTATGTGGAAACGGGGTTAGGGAAGGGGAAGAAGACCCAGCAGGAATGGGGATGGCATATGGACAACTTTGGAGCAGCACAAAGACTTAACATACAGAACACAAGTGCAAAGAAAGGGAAAAGCAATGTGATTAAGTAGCCACTGTACTACGCTGGGGTCTGGAAGCAATTTTTCTCCAGGCCAGTTTATCCGGGGATCCTGGAGGTTTTTTGTCATCTTCTAGGCATGGAGTGGTTCAAGTGGTTAAGACGCTGAACTGCAGGCTGTGGAAGGTCAGTAGTTCAGCAGTTCGAGACCCAAGAGTGCCACATGACGGAGTGAGCTCCCATCTCTAGTTCCAGCTCCTGCTATCTAGCAGTTTGAACGCAAGAAATTGTAAGTAGATAAATAGGTACCACTTTGGTGGGAAGGTAACAGCGTTCCATGCGCCTTGGTGTTTAGTCATGCTGGCCACATGACCACGGAAATGTCTTTGGACAGTGCTGGCTCTTCGGCTTTGAAACGGAGATGAGCACCGCAACCCTAGAGTCGGATTTGACTGGCTTTCGAGCAAGGGAATCTTTACCTTTTACTAGGCGTGGAGCAGGGGTCACTGGGGTGGGGTGGGGTAGGTATTTGTGAATTTCCTGCATTGTGCAGGGGGTTGGACTAGATGACCCTGGAGGTCCCTTCTGACTCTGTGATTCTATACAAACTGAATGACACCACCACAGCTGTGGATGACCCTACCCTGGGTTGATCTAACAGCCTACACGTGTGGGTTTGCTGACAAAGCCCAAGAGAAGCATGCTAACTGGTTCTGGGATTCTTAGGCTTGGTTTTCAAAGGCAGCAACGGTAAAGAGCAGAGATGGTGGGGATGGACTGTGCCACAACAGAACTTGAGTAAGCGGTCACTTGTCCACTGAAGTCTTTTTACATTAATAATTATGTGTTAACTGGGGAAACTAGCTCAGCATGCAAAGGGCTAGTCGAGAACCTGATCAGGATGGGTAGCCGTGTTTGTAGCAGTAGGAAAGAGTAAGAGTCCAGTAGCACCTAAAAGACTAACAAAATTTGTGCCAGGGTGTGAGCTTTCATGAGTCACTGCTCACTTCTTCAGATTCTCTGAAGTAGTGAGCAGTGACTCACCAAAGCTCACACCCAACCACAGATGTTGTTAGTCTTTAAGGTGCGACTGGACTCTTGCTTTTTTCTATGGAGTCAAGAACCTGTAACCCTAATTTGCTTCGCTTTTCCCTCCCTCCCTCTCTCTCTCTCTCTCTCTTTCTTTCTTCCTTCCTTCCTTCCTTCCTTCCTTCCTTCCTTGGGGGTCATTACAAATGTGACTCTTCTCACCTGAAGTGGTACAGTTCATTCCACCACCTCAAAGTTTTCATTCTGACTTTTTTCTTCTGCACTTTAGTCCAAAGCAGGGATGGTTTCCAGGTTTTGGGGGCACCTTACCAGGGAGTTCCCAGGGGCCCCCTTCCCCTGTTCTGTCCACCACCACCACCCCGCCCCGGTCATGCCTGCCTGCCTTCCTTCCTTCTCACCTGCGTGTGTGTTCTTCCCTTATCTGCTCAAGAACCCTCCAGTTGCCCTTGCTCACAATTGCCTGCAGCCCTTTCCCCAGCGGCACTAGGCAGTGTGTAGGGCTGCCAGCCTCCAGATTGGCCGGCCCCTGGAGATCAGAAAGAATACTCTTCAGGCTACAGTGATCAGTTACCCTGGAGGAAATGGCTGCTTTGGAGGGTGAGCTCCAGTGCATAACATCTCTGCTGAAGTCCCTCCCCGGCTCCACCCCCAAATCTCCATGAATGCCCCAAACCAGAGTTGGCAACCTTAGCAGTTACAGTTGCCAACTCCAGGTTGGGACATTCCTGGAGAGTTTGTGGGTGGAGCTTGGTGAGGGGCCTCAGCAAGACATAATGCCATAGAGTCCACTCTCCAAAGCAGCCGTTTTCTGCAGAGAAATTGATCTCTGTAATCTGGAGATCAGTTGCACTTCCAGGATCTCCAGCCTGGGTCCACCTGGAGATGGCAACCCTCCATTGGGGGGTGGAGAGCTAGAGAGCTTGCAAGGAATAGCACAACTGATATTCAGAATTTTTAAAAAAATCATTTTCTCCATATCTGCCTCTGAAAAGCATTAATGAAAATGAAATTATATATTCAGATTTTAAAAAAAAACACCTTTGAGAGGGGTAAAACTAGCAAAATGGTTTTCAAACTGGCCTGCCGGTAATAGGGAAAATTGAACTTGGTTGTAATCTTGAGCGTGGGTGGAGAAAAAATTCTAGATTTCATTGAGTAAATTGGTTTATGCAAATGAGAAATTATTTTTTTAAAAACCCTTATGGGGCAGGCACTAGTAATTAAAGTAGTGCTGTAAAGTGGGACTCTCTGGATTCTCCACAGTTACCCCAGCACACCCTTTAAGTATCACACTGCATAACCGCCAAATCCCTGATCACCTTGGTTTGATGGTTTCAACAGCATCTGAACCCTGGGGGAGTTAAGAAGAAACTTCCATCTTGGAATTGGGTGAGCTTGCCCATAGTTAAGATGATGGCATTCCCTTCCTTGTGGCTTCACAGCCAGCTTTGCCAAGCCCCAAGATGGCTACCCATCTCTGGATGAAAGGGAGATGGGGGTGCGTCACTTTCCCATCAGCCCTTGTGCAGCCGCAGCCAGGGTTGCGGGCAGAGATTTGAGCGACAGGAGGGGAGGCTGGGTGCTAGAATTCTTGGGTTTGGGGGCTGAAGTGGGAGACATGGGAACTAGGATGCCTGGGTCCTCTGGGGAGGGAGCAGGGGTTATTTAATAGGCTGCAATAAAGGGAGCTGGAAATCAGGACCGGTGGCGTTTCCCCAGGAGAAGCAACGGCATAAAAGCAGGACATGTGCAAACTAGAGGGAAGAGGCTTTATTGTGGCGCTGTTGCGGAGTGGCACGCTGAAGAGCATTTGTAGGGTGCACAGCTGATTTGTTGGGTGCATTCAGGGGGAAAAAAGGTTGCCGAGTGGAGTTGAAGGGGCTGCAATGCAGCGTTGGGGTGTCGCGTGAGGATCCTGGGGCGGTGGAGCGTGAGATGTAATGGGGCGAGGGGTTGCATTTATTTAGGGGGTGCTGTTTTGCTTTTGGGTGGAAGAGTTCCTGGGGTAAGCAGTCGGTGAGAAGGTGGGGGGGGGCGCAGTTGTGTTAGATGAGCAGAATTTCGGGAGGTTGATTATTTTATGGATTTTATTCTCTGTTGGAATTCTTTCTAGGGGTTATACTGATGAACTGGATGGTGTATAATTTTAGGGTATTCTGTATAATTTTAGGGTATTCTGTAGGAGGTATTTTTTTTTAAAAAAAATAATAATTATGGGTCTGTGTGTGTCATCATTTGGGAAACATTAGAGTGTGAGCGGGACAGCTTCCCCAAAACCTTGGGTCAAAGAACACACTGTCCCTTCCCATTTGGAAGGTCCTGTTTTCTCAGTAGAGCTGCTGGGATTTCCTTGGTAAACGGATGGGTATGCGGGGAGTGAATTCACCAGATGCAGCCCTTAATGTTGTAGGGAATTCCTGCTGCCTGAGGATTTCTGAAAAACTGTATTTATTCTGCAGTGGATATTCCATGGAGTGATTTGATTGTATGGTACATTGATGGTTACTTGGCAGAATTTTGTCTTTTGAGCACCTGTTTGGCATTTAATGGAGTAGATCATCGAGGGAAAGCTGCGCTGTAAATCTTGAAGCTCTGTATCGTATTGGAGGTGGAAGGGAATTTAGGGGCCGCATAAATCTGTGCGACTCCCCATTAATCTCAACACTTTTATTTTAGACCGTTGAAGTTTCACTGGTGTTTCTGAGAGGTTTCTTTCGATTTTGGAAACATACTGTAATTATTGGGGAGGGGGGCTCATTTTGGTTACCTGAGGCATGTGAGAAAACTTGGGAGTTAGGGAAGACCAAGGAAATATGTTTATTCTGGGGTGGAGTTAGACAAGGAAATACTTTTATTTGGGATGGGGTGGATTATTTAACAATTGCGTGGAATTTGAGGAAATCAATCCCTGCTGAAGGGAAATTGTGCTCTAAATATTCAACAGGCTAATTTTCTAGTTCGCAACAACTGTGCCTAAGCACTGGGGCGCCTGTATCAGTCTTCTCAAGAATAATACTGTGGAAGGGAGTGGTGGGTGTTCCACCGCCTGATGCTTCTCCAAGCCATGTCGGCTTTTGGGGATGCTCACGAGTGGTATATGGGAGCTCTGAGCCGGCAGGAAGCGGCTGCATGTCTCCAGGGACACCGCCACGGAACCTTCCTGGTGCGGGACAGTACCACATGCCCTGGTGACTATGTGCTCTCCGTCAGCGAGAACTCAAAGGTGAGTTCTGAGCCTTTGTGAGGAAAAGATGCTTTTAGGAGAAGGGTGGTGCTCAAATGGTTGACGAATTCAACAGAACGGGTGGGATTGCGCACAAGAGAGAGGATATCAGCCCTGCACGTATTGAGACTGAACGTCGTCATATAATGACAATAAGCTTCTCTGCCATTCTGTCTCCTCCAGGTCTCTCACTACATCATAAACAGCCTTCCTGGGCGTCTACGGATCGGGGAGCACGAATTTGACGGCTTCCCAGCTCTGCTTGATTTCTACCGCCTCCACTACCTGGACACTACCACCCTGGTAGCCCCTGTGGGTCGGGTGGTGGCCCCTGCCTCTGCTCAGCCCCCTCCTGCCGGCGAGTGGGTGCGCGCCCTCTACGACTTTGTCGGCCGCGATCAGGAAGACCTCCCGTTCTCCAAAGGGGAACCTCTTAGGGTGCTGGCTAAGCCCGAAGAGCAATGGTGGACGGCGCAGCGTGCAGACGGGCGAGTGGGAATGATTCCTGTGCCATACGTCCAGCCCTGCCCGTACGCTCACCCTAGCAGCCACGGTGCCCCTCGCCATGCTCCGGTAATCGCGAGAGCAGTGCAACGAAGGGTGCCGGGGGCTAACGACAAGACGGCCCTGGCCTTTGAGGCGAGTACTGATGATCACACTGATGGTTTCAAAATCCAGAAAGTTAGGGCAGGTGCATGGGGGAGATATGCTGGATAGACCTGAGTCTGCAGTAGTGGGCCAGCTGCCCCCCCTTCAGCGCTAGGCTTCCTCATACCACCGAACAAAAATCCTGAATAGGTCTTGCAAATTTAACCTAATTCAGGTAAATTATTTGAAGTGGCATGACCACCTTTGCAGAATTTGGGGGGGATTGGGAGGAGGGAGACCTACTGCGTTTGCTGGGGCAAAGGGGGGAATTATTTAAACCTGTGTAGGATGCAAAAGGCCCAAGCAATCTCTTATTAAACTCTTCCCCCACCCACCCAAACCACCCTTACTGGTCAACAACATACTGTCTGTGATCATGAATGTTAGGAACTTTAAAATCAAACAAATGGGGGCAATCGGGTTTTGTCACTCCCAGCCATCAGATACCGTGAAACAGATAACGTTCCTGGGTAGCGATATCGGACTGATGCAAATCTGATACATCCCCATGCCTTGATCCTTGTTCAAAATGACAATGAAGGGTGAGGATATGAAGCTGCAGCCAATTGGGTAAAGGTGTGTACAGAAGAAGGAATTGTATGGAAAAAGATAAGATGGGCAGTCTTCCTGTGCCGGGGGACGGGGTAAGGGGCTGGGGGTTGGGAAGATGACCCTCTCTGCTTTCTAACCCTCAGCGTCTTGTTGGTGCTCTACAGGTGGGTGACCTCATTGCTGTTACCAAGATGAATGTCAACGGCCAATGGGAGGGGGAGCTGAATGGGCGCCGTGGCCACTTTCCATTCACCCACGTCAAGGTCCTCGACCCTGAGGAAGCCAGCTGAGCGCATTTGGTGTAACCCTTGAACTTTTTTATTTCCCCTGAGGAGGTCACGACTCCTGAACTCTGACCCACACCTGTGAGCTTCTGGCCATCTTGAAACCCTTACTTCCTGACACAAAAACCCCTTGAATTTTGACCTTCCCCAGAGGATGTTATGGAGCATCTGCTCGTTGGGCATCTGCTGGGATACTGACGGCTTCTACCATCTCGAACTCCTTGTCTTCTAAAGATGGCTCCTTGACTCACTCACTGTTCTTACATGCTGTGGTAGTTGACCTTCCGGACGTTGACCTTTTATAGATTCCATCATAGTTGTTCGCTAGGAACTCTGACCCTTCGGCCTTGTGATCTGAAACTTGGTTATGTGCCCTTTGAATCTCGCAGTTTGAAATCCTGTGACCTGCCCCCGTAAGCTGTGAGCCTTTACTGCTGATCCTTTGGGCCTTTGGTTGTTGACCTCTTTTACTTCTTTGTGTAATTTTGTTTTCGTCGTCATTGTCGTCTTTGCTCGCATGGGGCAGAGAGAGTGCTTGGCTTCAGTGGAGGACGGGAATCCCACCCCACTTGTTTGTTCCAAACTGCCTTGTTAATTAAAAGTTTCCTGCTAAGCTATTCTGTGCCGTTATTTACTCATTCTGGGGAAAGGGGGCAAAGGGTGAATGTGGGAGAAGCGGGGTGGTGTTGCTACGGTAACCAGCATCATAATCCAGGCCTAGAGCGTCGCCATGGTAAACTGGATCCAAGCCTGTTGCTGTAGGCAGCGGGGAGACTCAAAGCCGTTTGTACCAAGGCCTCTTTGGGGCTCCTTGGTTTCCACCTGTGGTCTCAATGGTGTTTCTGCATTTCATTTTTCATCTTATATCAGCAGCATCTGTGGAATAGGTATGGCATAAGGTTGCTAACTCTGTGTGGGGAAATTCCCGGAATTTTTTTTTTTTTTTTGGGGGGGGAGATCCTGGGGAAGGCAGAGTTTGGGAAAGGCAGGGAGCCAGCAGGATATAATGCCACAGATCCCACCCTCCCAAACAGCCATTTTCTCCAGGGGAACTGGTCTCTGTCATTCAGGGACCAGTTGTAATTCTGGGAGATCTCCAGACCCCACCAGAAGGATGGCAACTCAATTAGGGCAGCACATTACTGAGTGTGCTGATTCCCTGGATTTTTCTACCCAACTGTCCCTCTTTAGCTGGTAGTACCACCCCACCATTCTCACCTTGATACGTTACCTAACGACACTGTTGGTATAATCAGAATTTCAGAGTTTCCAATATCATGCTGTTTGAAGGATAGGTTTGTAGGGCACACAAAAATTAGTTTTTTTTGGAATATACAGGCGTGTTATAAACATGAGAAAGGCACAGGTGTGTATTTTATACGTAAAAGTATAAGGCTGGCTCAGCAAGGGGTTTAACTTAACAACATGGGGTATTCACTCACTTTTACTTCACAATCAGGGCACTGGACTAAGGCAACCCACACGAGGTGGGGGTTTCTGCATACCTGCAGAAGTGGGTCCCTCAGGTGTACAGAGAAATGTGTCTTTCTAAATCTGAAAAAGACCACACACCCCATGACCTGGTGAAAACGAAATGTGCTCTGAAACTGTGGAATGTTGATGACAAGTTGAGGGTCATTCAGGGGGGCAGAGAAGGAGGAGCGGGAAAGCGGCCTATTCAGATTTCTAAGAACTTAAAAGAGTACCCTGGAGGGGAAGATTTCAACAGTGGGGAAGTCACCAGATTCCTGCTATCAATCCTTCTGAGCCCCCAATGTGAAAATACCAAAACAAATATGCTTTTCTATGCAACAGTGGAATGTTGGCTTTCTCAAAATTCTGCCATGTCCAACTCCACCCATATTCAAGAAAGCATTCTTGCCATGCCAATGCTTGTTCTCCACCCTGGGGCACCGCTTTTACATAAGATAAAACCAGAATACCTTTTTATCAGAAGAATGTTCAGAGGGGGTGCCTGCCAAATGTGGACAAGGGGTTTGCACAAAAACAGTTGGATTTTGAGTTTTAGGACAATCCAGCTGGATTCTTATTGGTACAACCAGCCCCGCCCCCCAGGAAGGGCATGTATTGTTATTCAGAGTTCTAATCTATGCTATTATTGTGGTCTGGGTGAGAGTGTGACATATATTTATTCATTTCACTGTGGTGGGATAGTCTCAAAACCTGCCCCCCCGACTCTCTCCAGCCCTTACATTCGAAGCATCTATGTTATATAAAAATAAGTTTCGTCCTCCAGTGACGTTCCTTTTATTTTTCCAAATTGCTATTTGACGTCTTCCAACACAAAAGTTTTTCGGAGCTGAGTTGTAGTTCCTCCTGGGGAACAGCAGGTGGCACTGGGAGACTTCAGATTCTGGGGCAGAGCCTGCAACCAGTTGGCCCCCTTCCAAGCAAATTACTTGAAGGCGCTTCAAAGTGGAAGGGGGGGGACAAAGCAACCTCATCTAGCCTTCCTGTTGGGTGGGAAATAACGGGTCACGGCGGGGGGCAGTCACAAAGGGCCGGTGCGCTGGACTTACAGGCTGAGCTAGGCCAAAGTGAAGACGCCGCAAGCAGGGAAATGTTCTGGGGCTGGGACTGAGCCACGTTTAGGGACTCCCACAACGCGCTCAGCCCCTCGCCCCGTGACCATAGCTGTTCCTTGCACTGCAGGGAATGTCAGGGGCGCTCGTGTTTCACATTCCCAGACCCCGAGGCCTAAATTTAGGCTGCCGCGCAAAAGGCCAGGGGTCGGGGAGAAGGTTAGCGCGGCCCCCTCCCGCCCACCGGCCCTTTTTTATAGCCCCGCTCGCTGCCTTGGCTTCTGCCAGTCACCCAGCAGCCCTCCGGAGCCGCCGTGTCTGCCAGAGCCCCCCCGCTACACCCACGGTACGCGGGCGCCGGAGACGCAGATGGGGTCGGGGTGTGGGTAGTTGGAGAGGCCACTTTAGAGGACGGACGGCCTGGCTTGAGAGGCATATAGCCGTAGTGACGGAGGCGACGACGGGAAACATTAGAATCGGTAGCCTACGAGAGGCGGTTTGCAAAGCAGGAGAACCGACGGCGGGGGGGGGGAGGCAGCAGGAGCATTACCCTTTAGGGTAGGGAAGGGGCTTGTCAGTGAAACGGGAGTGTCGCTGGCAGGATCTTTTAATTTTTGCAAGCTTATTAAAAAATACTCTGTTTCTAGTCTGCATGCCAATGTAAACTGAGGCTGGGGCCAAAAACGGACCTTGGCTGCGGTCAGAGTCAGACACACTACATAATCCACTTTCAATGCACTTTCCAACTGGATTATGCCAGTTCGCACAGTAAAATCCAGTTGGGAACTGCACTGAAAGTGGATTATGTAGTGTGTGTGACGACCGCAGCCCTTGTCTGGCTGTGTTCCCCTTCTGACAGACTGCAGTTGTAAAGGCTTTTAAAAGAAACGCTGCCGTTCATTCCCCGCTCCCCCCCCCCCGGTTCTTCTCTTTATATTTGGTAAGACTTAAAACTCTGGATTCTGTGTGCCTACCAAGAGTTCTGGCTGCCCCAGTCTGGTCCGGAGAAGGCGGAAAGGGACTGACGGGCCTTCCCCCTCCCTCTCCAGCACAGCCGTTTCCTCTGCCCCCTGTCATGACTTGCAGAAGTCTTGCGCGGTTGCTGATGGTTGAAGGAAATGCTGTTCTCTCATCTGCTGGTATTTGGGGCAGAGGAGCAGCAGAGTGCGGGTGGCTGTCCCAATCTCTCCTCTGTTGCTTGCCCAATCTGGCCTTAGGAAGTTTCAGGGTGTGCATGTGGGCCAGCAGCCACACCTTCCCATTTTTTGTCCCTTTAAACTGTGGTTGTCAAAACCATGGCCTGGCCTTACCTACAGCTCCTTGTGGCATCTCTCTTCCTCCTTAACTCTCAGGCTTCTTCCCCCACCCCCACCTTTTGTCTTCTGTGTGCAAGGCAGTTTTCCTAACTGGAAAGTGCAAGAGCTAACTAGAGTACCATGTTTTGTTTTTGTTTTTGTTTTTTCTGGAATGCTAGTTGCTTTTAAACAGAATGGGTTTTAAAGATTTCTGCCTCTTGCTTTGCATTCTGCAATGAAGATTTTTTTTTACCCTTCCAGAATATTTTTTTAAAACGTCACTAGGGAACACTTCTGAGATAGGACTGCAAGCCCCTCTATGGCAGGGGTGTATACTTTTTTTGTATACTAAGCATCAGCTCTTGGTGTATTGTAGTTGTTTTTGGAGGGAGTCTGCTCTGATTCTGCACATTTCACTGTGCAGTGGTAGTTCACACCATAGGTGTATATTGGCTCCTCGCTTTGGCTGCTTTTTCATTGCCCTACAGTTAAGGATGCCAGCTTGTTTGGGGGAAGGGGATTTTGTGCTTTTAATAATAGCCTACCATGTCGAAACTTCCATAAAGCTTTTCCTAGTATGGAGATGAAGTGGTGAAAAGAAGCTTCCCATCCTGAGTTTCTGCTTGGCAGGCAGATTTTAAGAGATGGAGGAGGAATCCTTCCAGGAAGACAAACTGGCAATCTGTCTGTTCTCCCCTGCCTTGTTAAATGGTGGGACTGGTAATTTTATTGGGGTGCGTGATATTTTAAGACTTGCTCAAAGCACTGTAAGCTTTGCAGGATTTTTTCCTTAGAGGTGCATGGGAGAAGTAGTATGGTATAAACAGAAATGATTACCCTCAGGAGACCAGGTATGGTTCATAGTCCCTGCAGAATAAGCAGCATCCCTCTTGTGTCAGGGGCTGACCCCCCCCACCTTTCTTTAACGGATGGATATACAGAAATCCAAGCGGTTATGATTCTAGGGCCGGAATAGGCTGACAGTTTGATAGTTGCCTGACAGGTTGTCGGTGGAGACATCAACGCTTAGGCGGGAAGAGGGTGAACTTGTTTGACGCAAGGGCTGGGTGGGGAAATAGAGGTCTTGTGAATAACACAGTAGAGTAGGGACTCTGATCTGTGTGACAAACTGCAAATGCAAAATCAGAGCAGACTGATAGGGTTGCCAGTCTCCAGGTAGGGTCTGGAGATCAGCTTCCCTGGAGAAAATGGCTGCTTTGAAGGGTGGAGTCTAGGCATCATATCCCACCGAGATCCCGTTCCGTCCCCAAATCTCCTGGAGCTGGCAACTGATCGATTTATGCCGGTCAAACTTTGTTACAAAAAGATACTTTTGGGAAGGGCCTTGGTAGACAGAGAAGGGGGTGGGGTGGCGGCGCTGTGAATGAAGAAGGGGAATGTGAAACGGATGGTGACCTTTCTAGCCTCTCAGCACTTTTGGTTCTGGTCGAGCGGCCCCCAAATAGCCCGACCTGCTTGTTAAACAGGGGAGGGGGCAGCAGTGGCGAAAACTGCAGGCTTCCCTCGCGGCCCCCCGCAGGCCTGCTACGTGCTTTCCTGCACACCAACCGGTGACTCAGCTGTTACCGTAATCAATCCAAGAGAAGCCCGGTTAGGATTTTGCGGGGCTGGGCTAGGCTAGGCAGCTTCTGATTTGGGGGACCAGGCAAAGATGGGACGGGGGGGGCGGCTTTGGGATCCTCTGTCACCCTGACCCCACAGATGGCTGGCCTGTCTCTGCAGTCATCAATCAAACCGTGGCTGGCCTTTCACTTCCCAGGCGTTATATAGGGTGTTATATAACCTGGTTTGCCTCTGTGCCAGGGCGGGGGAGAACAGCGTCCACTAACTCTCCCATTTGCTGTTTTCACAAAAAACGGCACCTCCCAATACTAACATCCCCCGCCATACATGCGGTCCCAATCTTTGCCTTGCCTAAATTAAGTTCATATTCCTTGGTTCTCTGTTTGCATTTCTAATACAGATTAGGTTCCATACTTTGCAACAAATATGAATAGAGAAATATGCATCGAGAAAGTTGTGCGTGGAGAGTTATTCTCTGGCCACTCTTTAACTGCCCCGATTGCAAAATGGAAAAATAATTAAAAGGAGGTGCAATGTGTCTGCTTTAAGTGGTTTCTTCATGCACTTTAAGTCTAGGGTGGTTAGTTCCACAGGAAGGCAGATAGAATTGGCGCTTAATTTCTCACATGAGAAGGCCTGGGTTCACAGGAGCTATGCCTTCTGACTCCAGTCTTCTACTCACCCACCCCCCAACCCAGATGGGTGGAGAGACATCTGGTTCTTCAGGAGCCAGCAAAAGGCATTCAGTACATGCTCAGGTGCACTGTTGGTCAGGTCTTCATGGGAGCAGAGCTGAGTGGAAACCAATTCCCCGGGGCCAAAGCCCTGGCTAAAATCAAGTTCTGGATAGGTTCCAGAATTGTTCAGGTGATCATAATAAGGCATTGTTGCAGGCCGGCTCCACTTGCTTGTATCTCTCTGTAGGATTCCCAGCCTTATCTCCTAACTGTGGCCTTTTTTGCCTGGCGGGTTCACAGGTGCAGGAAGAGCTTAGAGGGAGCCTGTTAAAGCACCCTCCCTCTTCCCACCCAGTTAGGCAGTGAATCCTGCCAGGCAGCTCCTTCGCTGATAACTCTGTAGGTCAGCTGCTTCAGCTGGTGCTCTTTATCAACCAGCACTCTGATCCCTCAACACCTCTACTGGGAGGCTGAAGTGCACCGATTTGAAAGAAGCCTCTTCCCAGGCAACAGTGCCCAATTCCTCTTCAGATATCTCAGGCAATTCCTTTCCTCTGCTTCCCCCCTCCCTCTCTGACAATAAAATCCCCCTTTCCTCCATTTCACTAGCTCTACCTTATCACCACTTATTTCTTGCGCACAATCGTCTTCCTGTGTGCCTGGCTCTTTCTGCCGCTAAACCCAATCTCCCCCCTCCCGCCCCAATGGGGGATCCAGAAATAGCTTGGTGTCCTTCAGGAAAGGACAGAGGAGCTGGAGAAGGGGGATCGGGTGTCCCCTTGAAAGGTCAATTCTGAAACTGGAGAGGCTGTAGAGGGGGAAAGACCCTTGGAGCCACGAATCTGGCTTTTTCCTTTCTTTCCCTAAGGCCTGCCTTTGGGGAACTCTTCATTCCTCAGAATGGGGGGGGAGTTGTGGGTAGGGTGCTGGGTTCCTAGAAAAATCCCTAAAGCAAGAGTTTATATGGCTCCTCCTACCCCCTATTGCTTAACACAGAACTCTTCACTCCAATTGCTTCTCTGGTATTAGTTATTTCTAAGAAAGAATTGTAAAAGGGTGGCTTTCACTACCCTTTATTTGCATGCAGGCATCCATGTAGAGATTCAAATACATATTATGGCACTGAAGGAGCCAAGATTTTGTGGTGTGATCTTGTGAATACACATGAAGCTGGCGTATATGGAGCCAGACCATCGGCCCATCAGGGTCAGTATTGCCTATGCAGAGTGGCAACGGCTCAGGTCGGTTTTAACTAGAGATGCAGGGGATTAGAACCTGGGACTTTCTGCCTGCAAAGCAGAGGCTCTTCCACGGAGCTACAGCCCCTCCTCAAATTGTGCTAGGTGGAAATCGAGGTGGAGCTCCTTGGGGTGATGACGGGATACAAATATGTGGGGGGGGGGTCCTGAGAAATTACAGTGGGGGAAGGAACTACTCCCCTCTGGCCTTCCAGGATTCTATACTCTGGTAGGGGTGGAAGCAGGCCCACTTTCTTCTCTCCCCCTGCAACTGGCTGTCAACATTCTCTACCTTCTGGAGCCTGCTCAGGCCTCACCAGAATGGTTTCAGCGGGGCTGGTCACTATTCTGTTGGCTAACTTACAAGGTCCTAAATTTCGGTACACCGAGGGAGTCCCCGGCCTGTGCAGAAATCGCAGTGTGAGTGGTTTGCTGTTCTCTTTTCGACACCGGGCCAGCCATATTATTATTATTATTATTATTATTATTATTATTATTATTATTATTATTATTATTATTATTATTATTATTATTATTATTATTATTAGCCAGCCTTTGTTCCGTGTTTACGTCGGGCAATTTTATTTCCCTCCTTGTTCCAGTATCTCCATTAACGACCTCTTTCTTCCGCCTCACCCTTGCATTTGCACCCTTGCACCCACCCATTCCACCCCTCCCAGTCTTCCACACGCTCCTTTTCCCTTTAATTTTTAGCTAGGTCATGTTTGATCCTGCAGTCCGATCCTTCCGCAAGTCTGCTTGCACTCGGAAGTCCTATGGAATCCGACTTCGTTTACCCCCCTTCCCTTCCCCCGTAAGAGACTAGGAGCTTTGATTTGGTTACTCAGTTGCCGGTCAGGCTGCGTGAATTAAACCCCTTTATTTCCATATTGTGTGAGTCAACCTAAAGGGAAAGAATTCCTTCGCTTCCTTATATTTAAATAAATACCTCCCGCTATTTGGAGGTGGGGGGGAGGACTCGGGCTCTTTAAGTCTCCTCCCCACCACCTCCTCCTCCTCCTTTTGTATGAGTCAATTTCACACCCTTTTCCGCCCGGCCGAGCTACATGACGTTCGATTTTGGAACGCTGGGCTCACGAACGTTCCGCTGCGGCTCTTCACTCGCCTCGCGCGCATCCCAGAACTCGGTGGCTGTTGCCAGGAGGGGAACCAGGGCCGATATTTTCTCCCCCCGCGCGCACGCATTCAACTAAGGTGAGAAAGACGAGCTGCCTCGCCTTGCTCTAGAGGAGACGGGGAGGTTCTCAGAAAGGATTAAGGATTAAGATTGTTGGTAGTTAAAAAATATTCCTCCCCCCCTTAGTTTATAAACTGCAGAAATTGCTCTTGGAGGCAGAAGTAAAATGGAGACGGTAAACTATGGGGGAAGGGAGGAGGAAGCCACGCCGGACGGGTTGGGGGGGTGGAGAGTGTGTGTGCGCGTGTGAGAGAGAAGCCAGTCACGTGGTGAAGTTTAACGTGCAATTGTTGCATGGGGTAGACAGAAGACTTGATTCTACCAGGAAGGTTTTATAGTTCCCCGTCGTAGGGGAAAAAACCCTTTCTCCTTTTTGTCCTCCACGTTTTCCGCTTTCTGCTGGATCCTCGTTTCTCTTGTTCTGAAAAAGACCCCGGGGCAACGGGGCTGGGAGGGAGAGGGGAAAGCTTGGTGCATCGATTTTATTTACTTCACCTGTCCCGACACCTGGGGCAAGGGGCCTTGAGGGACGGGAGGAGAGCCCTCTGCCCTTGAAACGTCCTTGGCCTGATTTCTGTTCACCGCACGCACCCAGCCTTCTTCGGGCTTACAGTTTGGGAATCCCGTTTCTCCATTGAGCAACCATCTCTGCAGTAACAGGGTGTGGCAAAATTGTTCCGCCCTCGGCTCTCTTTTCCCCCACCCCCTGGCTTTGCCAGCCTTTGCACAGGCATCAAGGTCACTGGTCTGGCCGGGGTGCCAAGTGTCTGCCAGGCATAGGAATGGGTAGATGCTTCAAGTAACGAGGCCTGCCTTTAGGGGGCGCAATTGTGTACCACGTTGCTGGCCAGTTCACGCTTTGCTTCCCTTTTCTAGTTTAGCCGTTCAAGATGCCTCACCAATACCCAGCTCTCACCCCTGAGCAGAAGAAGGAGCTGTCAGACATTGCCCATCGCATCGTGGCAGCTGGCAAAGGCATCCTTGCTGCAGATGAGTCCACTGGTAAGGGCTGCATGTGCCCCTTCCGGGGGGGCTGGGGCAGGAGGGGACGGGAGAGGAGGAAGGCTGGGGATTTAGACCCCCCCCCAAAGGGGCTGTGGGGTCTTGACGCACTCCTGTCCCATCCATCCGCCTCCTAGGCAGCATTGCCAAGCGCCTGAGCTCCATCGGCACAGAGAACACCGAGGAGAACCGCCGCTACTACCGGCAGCTGCTCTTCACCGCCGATGACCGCGTCAACCCTTGCATTGGCGGCGTTATCCTCTTCCATGAGACCATGTACCAGAAGGCTGACGACAGCCGCCAGTTCACCAAGGTCATTAAGGATAAGGGCGCCGTGGTTGGCATCAAGGTAAGCAGCATGGAGGCGGTGGCCAATATCCCTCACGTCTCCAGCCCCTTCCCGCCCCGGAACCTAAGGCATCTCCTGAACTCAAGATATTTGTCTTTAAGAAGGCTGTCTGACCTTTTTAAAAGTTGAGGGGGGAGCCTATGATATTGGATGCCAGCTCAGACCTGCTCGGTATCAGAGAAGAAGTCGGAGGAGCTGGACAATTAGATCACGTTGCTCACATGTTGCTGGACTAACAGAGCTAATTTGTTGAGATAATTTATGAAACTGAAGACTATGTAGTCTTCTCCTACTATTAACATATTCACTGCATAGTCTTCCTCCATTGTTCACATAAGACCTGAATGGAAGGGCCTTTTCTTCATATAATATGTTCATAAGAAGAAGCAGAGTTGATTTCTATACCTGGCTTTTCTCTACCTGAAGGAGTCTCAGGGTGGCTTACAGTTGCCTTCCTGTCCCCTTCCCACCTTGTGAGGCAGGTGGGGCTGAGAGAGTTCTGAGAGTCCTGTGTGACAGGCACAAGGTCACCCAGCTGGCTTCATGTAGAGGAGGAGTGGGTAATCAAAGCCAGTGCTCTGGACTAGAGTCTGTCACTTTTTTGGGGGGGGGTATTTTTGCATTTGTGTGTATGTGTGCCTGGAAGTCATGGTGACCTCTGGCGACTCCTACTGGCACGTGGAGGATGTTCAGAGAAGTGCGTTAATAGCCTGCCTTTGTCTCTCGGCTCTGGTATTCTTTGGGGTATTCTTTGGAAGTCTCCCATCCAAGTACTTGCCAGTGTCAGCCCTGCTTAGTTTCCAAGATCTGACGAGATCGGGCTTGCCTGGGTTATCCAGGCGAGGACAGAGTCTGCCCCTCTTAACCACTATACCATGCTGCCTCTCTGAGCTGCTGGTTGACGGTGCCGTCCTCTGCAGAACTACCCACTGATTTCGTAAGGGGTCCCAACTGGAATAACTTTGTATAGGATTGCACTGTTCATCTCATATGTTTAGCTATTAATACGCATGTCAATAAAATGGAAAAGCATTTTTAGGTAATGCCCACACGTCTTACAGTAGGCATCCCTCTTGTGTTTGAGAGAAGGCAGAGCTCCTTTTCCAAGATTACAATTGCTGCCCACAGTTTCTATGAGTATGTACATTAAAAATAATTCAAGGTTCCCAAAAGAAAAAAGAACCCAGCTACAGTTCTACTGCTAGGTAGTGGGGTAGCTCTTTAATTAATGGAAACATGGTAAGCGTAATTCTTAGTTTTCGTTTTAGAGGGGAGTGTACGAGGTGCTATTTAAAAGGGGAAGACTATGGAAGCAGGGGAGGCCGGGACATTCGTCCTCCGGGAACAGAGCAGGCGGGTTCCACGGCAAGTTGTCACACACATCAGATAACATCCCGGGGTTCTGTTGGGAAAGCCAGGTGGGTGGGTCATGCCAGGCAAAGACCTTGGGTGCCCACCCGGTGCCCAGGCACCTCAGAGGGCAGAATGGAGCAGGCCATGCAGGTCAGAGTGGGGCTGTTCTGCCTCGTCTATTGGAATCTCTCTCGCACAGTCAGGCACCCGTTTAACTGTTGTGGTGCTGGCTGACACAAGGTGACTCAGCCGTTGCAGGGATAGAATGAGGTGGATCCTGGTCTTGCACTACTCGGCTGCTGGGACTGGAGGGGCTGGTGAGTTACGCTGATGACAGAAAAAGGGGATCAGTCTTCTCAAAATGGCTTTCTCAGAGACGAGAGGCGTCACCGCAGAGGAGAGAAGAGTACCAGGAAGTAAGTGACCGGTTGGTGGCTTGACTGGCTTCCCTTTCCATTTCCTTCCTGCAGGTTGATAAAGGTGTTGTGCCCCTTGCTGGAACCAATGGGGAGACCACCACCCAGGGTGAGTTTATAGGTTGTGCCTGGGACAAGTTTTGGGAAGCTGTGGAACCATTGAGGGGGAGATTCGGGTAACCACCGGCCACCCCTAATGGTCTGGGACTCTCGTCGCTACAGGAGCATTACAACCTCAGTGCTCCCCTCCAGTCATTGTCTAGGTGCTGCATGGCCCCAGGATGGTTTGGTTAGCTGTCGCCAGGGGAGAGACCTTCTCAGTTGTGGCCCCCACCCCTTTCAGATGACACCGTGTTCTGCTGGACTTGTTTAGTTTCCACAGGACACTGAATTGTTTAGCTTGGCCTTTGGAGGGTAACTATGTGTTTGGGCTGTTTTTAATAGTGGTATGATGATAGTCGAGGGCTGCGGTGGCTCAAGTGGTTAAGATGCTGAGCTGCAGACCGGAAGGTCGGTAGTTCAGCAGTTCGAGACCCGCGAGTGCCGCGTGACGGAGTGAGCTCCCGTCTCTGGCCCCAGCTCCTGCCAACCTAGCAGCTCGAAAGCAAGAAATTGCAAGGAGATAAATAGGTACCGCTTTGGTGGGAAGGTAACAGCGTTCCATGCGCCTTGGCATCTAGTCATGCCGGCCACATGACCACAGAAACTTCTTCGGACAGTGCTGGCTCTTCGGCTTGGAAACGGAGATGAGCACTGCATCCCTAGAGTCGGATTCGACTGGCTTTCGAGCAAGGGAAACCTTTACCTTTACCTATGGTGATAGTCACATATTTTAATATTTTAATGTTGATATTTTATATTTTTAATGTTATTTTTACCTTTCGGTGAGCAGTGACTAAAAAATCAAATAAAGTAAACAGCCATTGGGAGTCCATAGGTCATTAGCTTCCATGGACGTCTGTCCTTATTATGCCCCCCCTCCCCATGCAGGTCTGGATGGTTTGTCTGAACGCTGTGCCCAGTACAAGAAGGACGGTGCTGACTTTGCCAAGTGGCGCTGCGTCTTGAAGATCACCCCAACCACCCCTTCCCATCTGGCCATCATCGAGAATGCCAACGTGCTTGCTCGCTATGCCAGCATCTGCCAGCAGGTGGGTGCCAAGGGGCCCTTGGAGCAGGAAAGAACTTCCTCACTGGGTAGCAGCCATTTCCCATGGTTCTGCTGGAGTCCTGTGTTTGAGGAATTCCTCACTAGTTAAAGGCACACAAATTCCCAAGAAAGGGTGAAATCTGCCATTTCCAGTTACAGGCTCTCATGAAACAGGTTAGGGGAAGTCTCCGCCTGTGACCCGCAAGAACCACTGCCCACGGAAAACACAAGCAAGCCATAGCTGAGTGGTAGAGCTTGGAGAACACTGTAGGCTCTGTCCCTGGTATCTCTGCTTAAACAAGGTCTCCGGAAGCAGGGCTGGGGAAAGTCACAGCTAGAGACCTTGCGGGAGCAGCTGCCAGTCAGAAGTGGAAGGTGATCAGAAGAAGCCAGATTCATCAGATCCATATGTTTGGTTTGGCGGGCAGATGTGGGCAGCTCCTGACACACTGGCACAGGTGTGTTGCAAGGTAGTGGTAACTGAACTGGCAGATGAATAGTCTTCACCGGAGGCTGCTCTGGAAAATTTCCCGAGGACATAAGAGTGTCCTTGGGCTGCCAATGGGTGGAGGCCATCTTCCGCGACTGCAATCCTTATATGTTGCTACAAGAGGGCAGCAAAGAGTTTGAACAGCAGACCAGCAACCGCAAGGGTTTTTCCACCAGCCCGCTCAGAGCCATTGCTAGTTATATATGGCGTTTTTCCTTTCTTTTTTTCGTTTGTTTGTTCTCTAGTCTTGACAATGGGAGGGGACTCTCAGAACAGGCTGAAGCATGTCCTTCCTGAGTTGCATTAATGTTTTGGTGTTCAGTTGGAACGCTGGGCATTCTGCAAAGTTTCCAAACCGTTAAGACGAACAAACTGCCTGTGTGTTTATTGCTACGTTTATCTAACCTTCCCTCCCTGCTGTCTCTGGCTTGCCCTCCAGAACGGGATTGTTCCTATTGTGGAACCTGAAATCCTTCCCGACGGTGACCACGATCTGAAACGCTGCCAGTACGTGACCGAGAAGGTGAGGAACAAGTGGGAGGAGCCTGCTGGCAAGAGGGAGGGGCTGAGTCATTTAAGTGGGCGTAATCTCTCCTCAGGAGCTGCGGTGGCTCAAGTGGTTAAGACGCTGAACTGCAGGCTGTGGAAGGTCCGTAGTTCAGCAGTTCGAGACCCGGGTGCCGCATGACAGGGTGAGCTCCTGTCTCTAGTTCCAGCTCCTGCCAACCTAGCAGTTCGAAAGCAAGAAATTGCAAGTAGATAAATAGGTACCACTTCGGTGGGAAGGTAACAGCGTTCCGTGCACCTTGGTGTTTAGTCATGCCGGCCACATGACCACGGAAACGTCTTCGGACAGCGCTGGCTCTTCGGCTTTGAAACGGAGATGAGCCTAGAGTCGGATTCGACTGGCTTTCGAGCAAGGGAAACCTTTACCTTTACCTTTAATCTCTCCTCCCTCCCCCCACCCCCAAAGATGAGAAGATGGGACTTCTTTCTTACGTACAAATGTGCCTGAATGCCACCTTCTGTCCCTTCTGCCACGCTCAGGTTCTGGCTGCTGTGTACAAGGCCCTGAGCGACCACCACATCTACCTGGAGGGATCTCTGCTCAAGCCAAACATGGTGACGCCTGGTCACGCCTGCACCAAGAAATACTCCGCTGAGGAGATTGCCATGGCAACCGTTACTGCTCTGCGCCGCACTGTGCCACCAGCAGTGACTGGTAAGAAAGAAGGGCCCAGGAGCACTTCCTGCACGTGCTCAATATTTAAGTCTCCTAGGCCCGGGTGGTAGCGTCCAGGAACCCTTAGGACATAGCATGTTGGCAGTGTCGTAGAGGAAATTCAGTTGCGTTTCTTAAAGACTAATATAGGCCAGGGGTCTACATCCACAATGATACATAGAAATCACCCCTGCAGTCTGGGTGACCCGCGGTGCTTCCACGTACCATGAAGTGGTTTTTAGAGGCGCCCCTATTTATTTAGGAGCTGCGGTGGCTCAAGTGGTTAAGACGCTGGACTGCAGGCTGTGGAAGGTCAGTAGTTCAGCAGTTCGAGACCCAAGAGCGCCGCAAGACGGAGTGAGCTCCCGTCTCTAGTTCCAGCTCCTGCCAACCTAGCAGTTCGAAAGCAAGAAATTGCAAGTAGATAAATAGGTACCACTTCGGTGGGAAGGTAACAGCGTTCCGTGCGCCTTGGTTGTTTAGTCATGCCGGCCACATGACCACGGAAACGTCTTCGGACAGCGCTGGCTCTTCGGCTTTGAAACGGAGATGAGCACCGCAACCCTAGAGTCGGATTCGACTGGCTATATTTATTTAAGAAGGGATATCCTATCATCTGATCCTAAAGTGCTCCACTGTCAAACTACTTAGCGGGAACCCTTCTCCTCCTCTCTCCCCCGTGGGACCTGCCTTGCGGCAGGCTTGAAGCCTGAGGCCCCTCCCACCCCTGCAGGCGGCTGATCTTGATTCCTGTTCACAGGCATCACTTTCCTGTCCGGTGGCCAGAGCGAGGAGGAGGCCTCCATCAACCTGAACGCCATCAACAAGTGCCCCCTGCACAAGCCATGGGCCTTGACTTTCTCCTACGGCCGCGCCCTGCAGGCTTCTGCCCTCAAGGCCTGGAGCGGAAAGAAAGAGAACACCAAAAACGCCCAGGAGGAATACATCAAGCGTGCTTTGGTAGGCCTGGCGTCCAGACTCCCAAACCCTTGGGGGAGGCGGAGAGATTAGAGCCAGGGTGGCGGTGGTGGATGTCTCATTGCTCATTCCTCTGTATGCATTAGCCTCCCAAAAGAGACTGTGTCCTCACAATGAAGCTCTCTTGAAATTGCAGTAGGATTTCTTTTCCAAGTGGGTAGCTGCGTAGGTCTGCCGTGGAAGAGCCGGATTCCAGTCCAGAAGCACCTTAAAGACCAACAAGATTTCCAGGACATAATTTTCCGAGAGGGTGTAAGCTTTGGCTCTTGAATGCTTATACGCTGGAAATCCTAGGGGACTTTAAGGTTCTACTGGACTTGAATCTTGCTCCGGTGGGATTTCCTGTGACTCTAAAGAAGAAAACCTGAATGGCTGCCACTTCCATCACTACTGTCAGAGGCAGGGCTTTTTTTTGTAGAAAAAGCCCAGCAGGAACCTATTAGCATAATAGGCCATACCCCCAACAGCAAGCTCATTAGCATATTAAGCCACACCCCGATGTTACCAGAAGTGTGGTCATACAGCCAGACCTTTTCCTTCTTATTCTGTTTACCTTGTTTGTCGTCAAAACCCAGGGCTTTTTTTGTAGCAGGAACTCCTTTGCATGTTAGGCCACACACCCCAAATGTAACCAATCCTAATGAGTTTCTGCTGTGTGGTGTGGCCTATTATGCTAATGAGTTCCTGCTGGGCGTGGCCAACTCGGGACCCAGCCGGAGCTCCGTTCCTGTGCGTTCCTGCCCAAAAATAGCCCTGGTCAGAGGTCTTTCAGCAGCTGCCACAGCAATTTTAAAAATGGAGGGGAACCATCCTGGTCCCTTCCCTCTGCTGCTGAAAAGCGATCATGCAAAATGAACTGATTTGTTCGGAGCCCCAGGGTTCTCCGGATCCCCCCCCCGAACAAAAGATGGGATTAGGGATGGGGCGACTGGGAAGTATTCAAGCTGTGTGCCACTTTTGGGACGACGGGCTGGGAGATGCAGGCCTCCCGGGCTCCTCTCTACATACAGGGGAGCACGGACACCTGGCAGAGGATGATGGGGGGCTCGAGAATGACAGGAAGGGGAGTTCCTACTGTGTCTTTCCTGGGGTCCTGATCCATAGCAGGTCAGCTTGGGAGGAGGTAGCGAATGGAACGCGTGCCTCTTCCTTCCGGGCTGTCACTCACGCTCCTCCTCCTTTTCCTCCCCTCTTCTCACAGGCCAACAGCCTTGCCGCCCAGGGCAAATATGTTCCAAGTGGCCAAGCCGGAGCTGCTGCCAGCGAGTCCCTCTTTGTTTCCAACCATGCTTATTAAAACCTCTGTGGCCTGGTTGCTTTGTCTGCTCTCACTTCTGTTTGCTGCATCGTGCCTGAGCTACTGTGGTGTCCCCCTCTGTTTGTTCTCCACCGCTTCCCCCCCCCACCTCCCTTCCTGCCAGCCTCTCTCGTAGGGAACGCTGGAAGTCATCCCATCCTCGGCCTTGGAGGAACACACAGGCCTGAGCTCGTTCCTTTCTCCAACTCTTCCCCTTCTTCCCTCCCCTGCCCCGTCTCTGTACGCCTGTTCGTGACTTCCGGCTTTTCCCTCTGGTGACCGACGACACTCCTGGTCCGTGGCCAAAAAAACATCCCATTGCCTCCGGAGCTGGGACACCTGACTCCCGGACCGCTAGAAATAAACAATCTATTTAAACATGGCATGTGCCACTGTGGTTTGTCCTGCCAGAGAAGTGCAACGGGTTATAAGGCCTGAACAAAGTTGGGAGTCCAGTGGCACCTTTAAGACAGACAAAAGTTTATTCGCGGTATAAGCTTTCGTGTGGAAGTGCACTTCCTCAGATACAGTGGAACGGAACCTCCTCAACCAGTATCCTAATGCCCCTGCATTAATCAATGGTGCAACCTCTTTTGGAGTCCTGTGTACCACTGCTCCCTCTAAGCTGTGGAGTCTTGTGAGCAAAAATTCTACTTTGGGAGCTACTGGGCATTAAAGTTGTGAGAAAGCAATTTGGCTGCTGCATAAATTAGTTTGTTCTGGAGCCCTCCTTCCTGAGCTAAGACAAAAATGTGTGAGCCAGAGGCTAAAAAACAGTGAGCTAGCTCACACTAACTCAGCTTAGAGGGAACACTGCAGTGTGTACAGTTCTGGTCACCACACCGCAGAAAGGATATTATAGCATTGGGAGGAGTACAGAAAAGGGCAACTAGAATGATAAAAGGGTTGGAACATTTTCCCGATGAAGAAAGGTTAAAACACTTGGGGCTCTTTAGCCTGGAGAAACGATGACTGAGGGGTGACATGATCGAGGTTTATAAGATTATGCATGGGATTGAGCAGGCCGAGAAAGAAGTACTCTTCTCCCTTTCTCACAATACAAGGACTCGTGGGCACTTAATGAAATTGCTGAGCAGACAGGTTAGAACAGATAAAAGGAAGTACTTCTTCACCCAAATAGTGATTAATGCATGGAATTCACTGGCACAGGAGGTGATGGCGGCCACAAGCATGGATGGCTTCAAAGAGGGAATTAGATAAACATGGAGCAGAGGTCCATCAGTGGCTATTAGCCACACAGTATAGATAGGAACTCTCAGTCTGGGGCAGGTGATGCACTCTATTCTTGGTGCTGGGGGGGGCAGCAGTGGGAGGGCTTCTAGTGTCCTGGACCTCCTGGTGGCACCTGGTATTTTTGGCCACTGGGTGATAGAGTGTTGGACTGGATGGGCCATTGGCCTGATCCAACATTGGCTTCTCTTTATGTTCTTACGTACTTGTGAGGGTGGTTGTCAGGAAGGGCCAGTGAGAGTCAAGGTGCAAAAGTACTGGGTACAAGGCCTGTTCCCTTCTGCTCTCCAAGGAGCATTATAAGTTCTCAGGTTAAGATTCTTCCATGCCATTACTCACGAAGACGAGGAGATTGGATTTATACCCTGCTCTTCACTACCTGAAAGAGTCTCAGAGCAAGCTTACAATCCCTTTCCCTTCTCCTCCCCAGAACGGACACCCTGTGAGGTAGGTGGGGCTAAGAGAGCTCTTTCAAGAACTGCCCTTGAGAGAAGAGCTCTGAGAGCTCTGAGAAAACTTGCGACTGACCCAGGGTCACACCAACAGCTGCATGTGGAGGTGTGGGGAATCAAACCCAGTTCTCCCAGATTAGCGTCTGCACTACTAACCACTACACCAAACTGTCTCTCCACATAATACCTTTTATTAGGACTAACCAAATGACATGTAAGAGGGTGAGCTTTTGAGTTCATTGCATCTTGTTATCAGGCTAGATGCTACAAAAAAATGTGTTGAAAGACCCTATGAGTGGAGGTGCCAGGGGCTTGGAGGGGTGCTCTACTGTCAAGGCCTCCCCATCAAACCTTGTCCCCATCTTCCATTTTCCTCCACCGCAAGCCCTTGAGAGGAATGCTGGTGCAGCCTGTATAAGCCTCTGTTTGTTCAGCTGCGGCAGTAACCATGGAGAACTTGGCTCCTTGGCTTTCCCATGCAGTGAAAACAGTGTACAGTACATGCAGGAATGTGTAGCTGATAGTGCATTTTATCCATGAGCCCCCTTGCCTGGGATAGAAAGAAGTAGGTTGTTCTCAGGTCTTCACAGCTGCCTTTAACTAGGGCTGGATCCATGTCAACAGTAACCTTTGGATGTAGGGATGTGGTGGGAGGAGCAGAAGAAAGGATTCTGGCTTAAGCCACCCGTTTCATTAGCAGGACAAACCAGCTCCACCAGGAACCTCAGTATTATGAAAGGATTCCCAAGGATTAGCCCTGGCCCTGTTAAGCTGGGGGTACTGCAGGGAACGATCAGCTACAAGTGATGCCTCTTGAGTTGACCAGCCATAAAAGCATGCAATCCTCTAAGCTCTGAAAGAGGTCTTGGGTGATAGGAAAATGATGATCATTAAAGGCTGTCCCCTGATTAACTCTTTGGTGCAATAATAGTGGCTCAGATGATTTGGAGCCGGGCACTATTCCCCTATGTGACACTTGCCCTGTGTTTCAGGTGAGAGGGAAAGGCTCTTGCCTCGCGGGGCGTGTGGTTGACATGTTGGTTCCCAGCTAAAAACAGCTGCTGCCAGAGAAATGGGCAAGGTGAAAGTCTCCCCAAAGTGCAGGATCACGCCAGGGATGGGAGTCAATGTGGCTCTTTTAGCTGATGGGAGGCTGGCTTTCTGTGAGCCACAGAGTGAGCACCGCGGCTTGAGCTGATTAAAGCTGCAGAAATGTATATCTGAATAAAACCATTCTACTGGAAGAAAAAAACCTTGGAACAGCATTCCGTGCACCTTGGTGTTTAGTCATGCTGGCCACATGACCACGGAAACGTCTTCGGACAGCGCTGGCTCTTTGGCTTTGAAACGGAGATGAGCACTGCAACCCTAGAGTCGGATTCGACTGGCTTTCGAGCAAGGGAACCTTTACCTTTACCTTTAGATTACATTTTGCACGTGTAACAGGCCAGTTTTCTGGTTTTGTTAAGTTCTTGAGTATTTTCTTTTTAAAATCTGTCTCTTTAAGGAGAGGCAGCTTTTAAAAATCTATCGGAAAGTTTTTTAATCGAGACAACTGCTTGACTAGGGGGGTGTACTTCTAAGCATGCTCACTACAGTTTTAAGACCCACTGAGCTCAGTGGAACGGATTTCCGAATATGGATGCATTTGGATGCTGTTGTAAATGCTGCAGCTCTAGCGACTGTCGTCAAAGCAGGGAAGGTGAAAATGGATCACTGTGTTTGTGTCAAGAACGGTCACCCTGAAGAAACAAATGGGATTAGAATCTGGAGATGAGCAGTGTTTCCTCTAAGCTGAGTTAGTGTGAGCGAGCTCACAGTTTTCTAGCCTCTGGCTCACACATTTTCGTCTCGGCTCAGGAAGGAGGGCTCCAGAGCAAACTAATTTATGCAGCAGCCAAATTGCTCCCTCACAACTTTAATGCCCAGTAGCTCGCAAAGTAGGATTTTGGCTCACAAGACTCCACAGCTTAGAGGGAACACTGGAAATGAGCACCGCAACCCTAGAGTCGGATTCAACTGGCTTTCGAGCAAGGGAACCTTTGCTTTGACTTAACTATCAACAGATTTCCAGCTCAAAATCACCTTCTAAGAGTGGGAAAGAAAGCAGGATACGGTTGGGAGGCTCCTGGCGGCACAACAGCTTGCGGAGCACACATGGGGCTGGTCAATACCTGGGTGGAGATCTGGCAACCTAATTAAAGCACCTTAACACTGTAATATCAGAAAAAGGGAGGCTATAAATGTAATTAGACAAATAATGGTCAGGAGGGATATTGGGAGATGGAAACGATTTTTCATTCAGCATGGGAAATGTTTTGTTGTGAGGATTTCCCCAGCATGAGAGGTTGGAAACGTTTATTTTGCTTTATTGATAATCTGCCTCTCCTCAGTGAGTCACAAAGGGGATTAGGAAAACAAAAATGCAGCAGTAGAAGTCCAGGATAAGGCAAAAATGATGCAAAAGAAATGGGTAACGTGAGTTAGAAGATGCAGTAAAAACAAGATAACACATACATTAACTGTGCAATAAACTACAACCCTGTTCCCTTTATTAAAAGGTACTCCTGAACAATCTTGTTTTATTACACTATATTCTGCTTTTTCGCATGGCTCAAGGGGCCTTAAAATTCCAAATTTAAAACAGAAAATGCAAACCCCCCACAAATATCAACACGTTGACAGAATACTTTGCATTGATGGGCTTTTGCCTTTTAACTGCTTTCCACTTTGTCCATGCAAGGTCTTTCTAAAGTGGTCCACATTTATATCAATCAGTAGTTCAGCAGTTCGAGACCCGAGAGTGCTGCATGACTGAGTGAGCTCCCGTCTCTGGTTCCAACTCCTGCCAACCTAGCAAGAAATTGCAAGTAAATAGGTACCACTTCGGTGGGAAGGTAACAGCGTTCCGTGCGCCTTGGTGTTTAGTCATGCCGGCCACATGACCACGGAAACGTCTTTGGACAGCGCTGGCTCTTCGGCTTTGAAACGGAGATGAGCACCGCAACCCTAGAGTCGGATCCGACTGGCTTTCGAGCAAGGGAACCTTTACCTTTACCTAACCTGCCTTTCCCCAACAGGACACTCAGGGCAGTGGCTTACAATGAGAGACTAAACCAAATTCAACCACAAAACCACCCATGGTCAACTTGCTCTCCCCCACCAGTCAGGAAAGGCCTGTGAAATAATCCTGTTTTACGCTGATTTGGGAAGCCAAGAGTAGATGCTTTTCTGACACGTTCTGGAAGGCCTTTCCGCCACCGTCAAAACAATCACGGAAGAAGCCATGCGTTCAAATCTTTGCAGCTAACACCCCCCCCCCCAAAAAAAACAAAAACAAACTACAAACATTGGGGTTTATTCAGCGTGAAAACCTTTTGCCTGGTTTTTCTTTGTATTCTACATCTGGACTGATGAACATTTCTGGATAACTTTACTTATTTTATTCGATTTATACCCCGCCTCCCCGCCATGGCAGGCTCAGGGCAGCTTAGGTTAAAAATTAAACCAGATAAAAAATCATAAACCATTTATAAGGTGCTGCAGATACAATGCTACATATAGGATGGTGAGGGCACAGTTTTAAGATTGACCATAGTGGGTATCCATTCAGCAGTAGTTATAAATGGCTGTCCAGGCCCCATAATATATTAAATGTGGGAACAGCACAGGCAGCCAGTGATGGATCCCAGGGCGTGGGCTCTTAAGTCTACGTTGGGCTATTAAGTGAGGCTCCTCAATTGAATACCGGGTGGAAGAGCTCTGTCTTGCGGGCCCTGCAGAACTGTAGTAAATCCCGCAGGACCCTGATATCCTCTGAGAGCTCATTCCACCAGCGCAGAGCTCTAGCCAACCTGGCATCTTTAGGGCCGGGGAGAACCAGGAACCCAGAACCTAGAACGTAGTACTCTCTGGGGGACATGTGGAGAAAGGCAGTCCCTCAGGTATGCAGGCCCCTGACTTGAAATCTTGCTCATTCTAGGGTTGTCAGCCTCACAACAACCCTGTAAACTAGGTTAGGCTGAGAGCCTGGGACTGGCCCAAGCTCATTCAGCAAGCTTCCACGACAGAGTAAGGATTCGAAAACAGGCCTTCCAGATCGCACTCTGACATTCTAACCACTACACCACAGTAGAAAAGAGTCTACTAGCACCTTAAAGATGAACGAAATTTGTGGTAGGGTATGAGCTTTCGTGAGTCACTGCTCACTTCTTCAGGTCCAGCTAGAATGTCAGTCCATCTGTCCTATATATTGGGAAGTAAAGCGATTTCAGATGCCAAATGACATTAGCAGGCAAATGACAATAGAAGGTGCGATTGGATTAGGTGTTCTATGCAGAGGTGGAGTAGGCGTGGAGAAATTGGCACTGGTAATGAGACAGGAAACCTAGGTCTTCATTCAATCCAGGTGGATGCATTGTCTTGAGCTTCCTTATCAGTTGTAATTCAGCAGCCTCTCTTTCTAATCTGCTTTTGAAAATCCTTTGTAAGATAACTGTTACTATTACGTCAGCAACTGAATGTCCAGGAAGGTTAAAATGGTCTCCCGCTGTTTTTTTAATGTTGTGGTTTCTGATGTCAGACTTATGTCCATTAATTCTTTGTCAAAGGGACTGCCCTGTTTGTCCAATGTAGAGAGTGGAAAGGCATTGCTGACATATGATGGCATAAATCACATTAGAGGATGAACCTGAGTAGGAACCTGAGATGGTAGGGCTGATGTCGCTGGATCCACTGATGGTGTTCCTAGGATCTCTATGAGAGCCAAGTTGGCATTTTGGTTTGTTGCAGGCCTTGGTACCAGAGTCCATGTTACTGTTAAGTAGTTTATCATTGTGGATTAGAAGTTGTTTTAGGTTAGCAGGCTGTCTGTAAGGGAAAAAAGGCGCGTGGAACGCTGTTACCTTCCCACCGAAGCGGTACCTATTTATCTCCTTACAATTTCTTGCTTTCAAACTGCTAGGTTGGCAGGAGCTGGGGCCAGAGACGGGAGCTCACTCCGTCACCCAGCACCCAGTATCGAGCTGCTGAACTACAGACCTTCCGGTCTGCAGCACCTCTGAGCCATGACTCACAGAAGCTTGTACCCGCCGGCCTGCCACAATTTTTGTTAGTCTTGAAGATGCTATTGGACTCATGCTCTTTTCTACCCTTCCCACTCTGTCCATGAAAGGCTTTTTATCACAATCAGTTTAGCCCCACGTTTAAACAGAAGCCAGCCTAATGCAGAGAAGACAAAATGCTCATCTTGGCATGTATTTCCGTTGGGTCGCTGTGAGAAGATCAGGTGCTTCAGTCTCTGTATAATGCTCAGTATCAAAGTCCCCTGCCTCGATTTCCCCTTCGAATTTTCAGACATTTTCTTCCTGCGGCTATAGGCCGATTTAATGAAATTTAATTATTTTTTTTAAAAAGTCAAAATATATTTTAAAAGCATTACTTTACATGCACCCCGACGTCATTTCCGCCCTTACCCGTCCTCTACTTCTGCTATTGACCGACTTCTTTCAACACCTCCTTCCCGTCCACAGCAGGAATTCTTTTCCCGTCCCTTTAAAGAGATGTACGTCACTTCCTGTCCTCAGAACGTCCCTCCCCTTAAAGGCATAGAAAGAAAGGTTCTTTCCCCTCGCCTTACCCCGACTCTCTTCTTTCGAGGAGGAAGCGGAAGTGACGTACCACGCCGAGCACTTGGTGGGAGAGCCGGAAAGAGAGGGGGGAGGGGCCGGGCCCGGGAGCCGGAGGGAGCCGCGGAGCAGCCGCCACCGTCGCCGCCGCTGCCACCGGGACCCCAGGTACAGGCCGTGGACCTCGATGCGCATGTGCGGGGCACCTTTCCCTTCTTGTTCCGTGTGCTCCTCGGGTCGGGGGCGCCGGTTGCTATAGAGACAGGAGCGAAGTGAGGGCAGGTAGTTGAGCGAGGGGAGTTCTTCATGTGCTTCTGACGAAGGAAGAGTCATTGGTGGGTTGCAGGTGGGGGCAGCGAAGGCAGCAGCCTGTGGGCTCTCGCCCTTACGGTGGGGCGAGACAAGAAGAGACGAGACTTCTCCCCCACCCGAGTTTAGGGCTAGGTGCCTTTTTCTACCCCAAAGGGCACCTAGTCTAGGGAACCGCGTGGTGGGAGAGTGCGAGAAGGGGAAGGGGCCCTTGTGTATGTGGGTGAAGGTATGCCACAGACTTCAGCCAGTTTGTATTTTCCTTCTGTCTAGCCTGCCTCGGGGTGGTTTCAAAGCATGTATGGAAGAACGGTGGGAAGGAGCACCACTTGGGAAGCCTTTCTAGGGAGGAGATGGGCGCTCAGGTGCTGCTGGGGTAACAGGAGGGAGCTGGATCAAGATGGGTAGCCCTGTTAGTCTGCCTGTGGCAGTCGGAAAGAGCAGGAGGCCAGTAGCACCTTAAAAGGCTAACAAAATTTGTGTCAGGGTAGGTGCTTTTTTGAGTCACTGCTCACTTCTTCAGATACAGCTAGAATGTGAGCCTATCTGTTCTTTGTATTGGAAAGGGTGGTTTCAGATGCCAGATGACCATAGCAGGCGAATGACAATAGCAGGCATGATTGGATTAGGGTTGATACGCAGAAGAGTAGTTAGCTAGTTTAATTTACTAGGCGTGGAGGGAGCTGGCCACATTTTCTTCTTTGGCTGTGCTTTTTGACTTCTGCTCCCTTTACCCACCCCTTCCAGGTATTGCTTAGAAGGTTAGAAAAGCTGATGAAATGGAGACCAGGATTTTTTTGGGGGTGTGTGTGTTTCCCTAGGTAGGTGATACAGTGTCCTGCGGTTCCTTAACCAAGTCTTTACTCTTAATGCCTTTAGTGCTGTGCTGCATGATGCATCTTGAGAGCCAGGATGGTGGAGACATGAATTCTGATCCCCCCTTATCCATGATGTTTGCAGGGCCACCTTGAGCCTAACATATCTCATAGGGTTTTTGTGAGGCTGAAATGAAGGCGGGGGGGATGGGATAGAACGATGTATGCTGCCCGGAGCTTCTTGGGGAAAAGACAAAATAAAATGTGAGCAATCTCCCTGGCACCTTCATTCTTTTAAGAAATGTCCATTTCATTCTTGCTCTCCCCTCCCCCAGATTTTCAGTTAACAAAGGCCCTTAAGGAACTGGTGGAACAACTGTCTTTTTCATAAGACCTTGTTTCCCACCCCTTTAAATCTTAACACCATTTGATATGGCTGGTCATTACCTTCAGGACCTTTGGCAACAGAGCTTGTAGAGGACGCATTGTAGCTGTGGCACAGTTTGTAGAATCTGGTGAATAACCTGTGGAGCCTTTTTAATAGAGGCACTCCCATCTTGACTCTATAGAAAGTGCATCTTCCCATCCTCTCAGAGCTGTACTGAGACTTTTGCTAGTTCAGTGAAAATGATGTTGAAATGTCCTTGTGTTGTTTTTTTAAACTTTTGCATATTACCTACCTGAAAGGCATTGATTTGGATGCTGTGGAGGATGTGTGAAATACCTCCCAATATTGCTGACAGGTATCCTACAATCGTAGATATGGTCTTGGAGGATTCTTGTACAGATTGTTAGGCAATCTCTGTTCCTCTCATTCCTTCTGTCCTGGAAAACAGGCAGAGCTAGGCCGCAGAGCAAGACAACAGAGCTAGATCACAGTCAAAGAGTCCAGTCCAGGGGTCAAATACTAGTTTAGCAGCATTCAGAGTTCATGGGTTGTTCAAGAAAGGGTCCAAAAAGCAGAGTCAAGGGTCAGTCCAAAGGTCACAGGAGGTGGGCAGAGCCTGGAGTTGTGGTCACAAATTTCACAGGGTTGTGACAAGTTGCTTCCACAATCTGCAGTTCTCCAAGTCTGATTTATATAGGCATTCCTTAACAAGCCTGATTTACAGCCCTCTGTTTGGAAGTGCTCCTGCACTTACTCAGAACTGCTATTATTAAGCAGGTGGCACTGTGCCATGAGGTGAGCACTCTGTCTGTGTCTTTAAGTCTTGGAGTTTTCCCTTTCATTGCTCAATTATGGAGAGGGAGCCTGGCCGGACTACTTTCCTGCAGCTGTTCTTCTTCGGCAGCTTCAGAGCTAGGTGTGGGTTGGTCAAGGTCAGCTGCCAGCAATGAATCTTGAGGCTCCTGTCTCTCTAATTCACTCCCTTTAGCCGGTTCAGAGCTGGCTACCTGTGGATCCTCAACTCCTGAGAAGTCTTCAGCCAGACTGGTCAAGCTGGCCCACGACACCTTCTTTGTTAGGGAACAGCGGTGGGATACCAAACACAGAATCAGCATCCTCATAACAATAGCCATTTGCTCTCACTCCTTGTGATGAGAAGATTTGCCTGAGGTGATGTTAGCTCCCTTCTGCCCAAATGGTCTACAGTGATATTCATCTGCTGGAGTTTTCTCCGCCAGCTGGATTGACTGCACTTCTGTTTCTACAGGGAGCAAGATGGCTGAAATCAGTGACCTTGACCGCCAGATTGAACAACTACGACGCTGTGAGCTCATCAAAGAGAGCGAGGTCAAAGCCCTCTGTGCCAAGGCCAGGTGAGAGTTAGCAAGTATCTGTAGAGGGAAATGGCTGTTTCATGGAAGTGAGACGTATCTAATGGTGGTATGGTATCTGAAAGTAACACATCTCTATCCTTCTGTTAACAGAGAGATCTTGGTGGAGGAAAGCAATGTCCAGAGAGTAGATTCTCCAGTAACGGTAAGTTTTGGGGAATAGTGGGTGTATTTGATGGTAGTCTGGGACTGGGATGATAGTAGGTATATCCTTCCCAATCACTAATGCATCTTTCTTTCTTCCAGGTCTGTGGAGATATCCATGGCCAATTTTATGACCTTAAAGAACTTTTCAGGGTAAGTTTTCATTCAGTTCCAGGGCTCCCTTCTGTGCTTTCAAGTTCTTGTTGGCAAACTCTTTACCCGATGCTTTTCTTCCTTCTACAGGTGGGTGGTGATGTGCCCGAGACCAACTATCTCTTTATGGGAGACTTCGTCGACCGTGGTTTCTACAGTGTTGAAACGTTCTTGCTACTGCTGGCCCTCAAGGTTGGAAAACCTCCCCAAAAAATCCCCCAGCTCCTGAATTCCACTCCTCTTTGCTTTAACCTGTATAAAGTTCTGGGTTCTACAGGATGCTTCACTTCTCATGGTCCTGCTCTGAATTGGCTTGATCCCCTTCTCCCTACAGGTCCGCTACCCTGACCGGATCACCCTGATTCGTGGCAACCACGAAAGCAGACAGATCACCCAGGTCTACGGGTTTTACGATGAATGCCTGAGGAAATACGGCTCTGTCACCGTGTGGCGGTACTGCACTGAGATCTTCGACTACCTCAGCCTCTCTGCGATCATTGATGGCAAGGTGAGTGGGGTGGGTGGCTCTGGGCACCCCAGTTTTCTGGGATTGGAACGGAGCTCAGCCAAAACGAGTGGCAGCAAATATTTAAAGATCATTAAGTGTGGTGATGGGAAGAAGAAGTGGTGGCCCTGTGGCCTTGATAGCAGATCTCTTGACATGTCACTTGTGGCTCTTCTGTTCCCTAATGTGGCACTTGCCCCATGTTTCAGGAGAGCGGGTGCATGATCAGGTGAGCTGCAAGCCTCTCTGAGGTGTAGGCGGCATGCCTGGGAGGGGAGTAGATGCTGCTCTTTCCACTGGCTGTTACTGTGAATGTAGCTCTCCACAAGTCGTGGGCTGAGTACCACTGCCTTGTGGTTCGGTTTTGCTGGTATACCGAACATCTGTCATTGATGTGTTTCTTTCCCACTGTCCAGATTTTCTGTGTCCACGGTGGTCTCTCGCCCTCCATCCAGACACTGGACCAGATCAGGACGATAGACCGTAAACAGGAAGTTCCTCACGATGGTCCCATGTGTGATCTCCTCTGGTCTGACCCTGAAGGTATAGGTGTGGGTGAAGTTGGGGGGGGGTGTTTCTGTTTATTTCTGAGAAGCGTTAGGCACGGGGGGAGGGTGTTTGTTTCAGTAAAGGGATTAACAAGGGGAGGCTCTAGCAGGGAGAGGAATGGAAAATATTGGTGGAATGAGACACCTCTTTGTGCGGGTGTAAAATTGAGCTGGCACCCTAAGGGAAGGCGGCCGTTGCCTCGAGAGCTCTACGTACTTTGACCTTGCTATGTAAATCGTTAGTTCTGTACAAGGGGCCAGGGAAGTCATAATTATGGTGGTTATTTTTAAATGAGGCTACCTTGAATTCAGGGTCATAATACCTTAATAGGCAATGACAGTGGCCAAAGTGTCAGGCTAGGGTCAGGGAGTTCTGGGTTGAGAGAGCACCACTCTGCCATGAGACGTGTCTGGTGAGGACGATTTACTCTGTCTCTGCCTGTCTCACAAGGCTGCTGTGAGGATAAGATGGAGAAAAGGAGAACCAGTTGTGTGCTGCCCTGAGCTCTTTGGGAAAGTGGGATTAAAAAGTGTGTCTGTGAGAGATCTTCCCCTGTCAGCTGTGTCTTCAGTCTTCTCCTCATGCTGTCTGTCTCTCAGCTGTTGGCTCGCAGTCTTTTTTCTGTGGTAGGACCAGTCCTTTAGAATAGCTTACCGGTCTGGGTGCAAGTGGGGGGGGGGGGGCTTCACTCTCAGCACACAGGTAGAGGTGTAAAGCAGTTTAAAAGGGCAGTTGGTAGAAGGGAAATTGTTTGGGTCGCCTGGCTGTGTTGTGGCTAATGCAGCGTCAGCCTGTAAGAGCCCATCCAAAGAGACATTTAATAAGCCCACAGTAGGTCAACACAATCAATATGTGACCCGTGATGAGCGCTGTGATGAGCAATGTGCTAGTCCTCGGATTACCGAAACCTGAGTGGGTACAGCAAACTAGGCGTGATACCGAAAGTGGCTATAATGAAGAAAATTGGTGTTACATCAGAAGAAAACAATGAAGTGATAACGGGGTAATAATGCAGCATACAGATGAGGTGTCCTCTGCACAAGGGCATTGTCTGTGTCCCCTTTTTGCTCTGTAAAGCACCGTCTGAAGTATTCTCTTACAGGGACAGCCCCATTACTTTAATAGGAAAGCTGTCCTGAACAGCTAGGTGTTATGTAGCTTGTAGGACGAACAGCATGTGGGAGCCCTCCTGGAAATACAGCCTCCATTTTTGAGCCCAACAATATTGTCCTCACGTCGCCGTGGGTGGAAGGGACTGTACAAAGTGGCCAGCCTCCACTGTAGGACCAGCCTCTCCCCATGTGGAAAATTCACCAGTGGACAGTTGACGGTGGCAGACGCCTCACTCAGGACTGACGGCTTTGCCTTCCAAGGAGCCCGCCAAGGCACAAGCGCACACCTTACCCCAGATCCATTTTCCCTCTCACCGCCCTTGCTTCCTTCTTGTAGCACCTCTGTTCATCCTTAAAACGCTGCAACACTTTCCAGCTCTGCTTTGGGGATCCCAAATGCAAAGCCCCCACCCCATCTTAAAACATGCTGCTGTCCCATCTCTTTGCCTTTCCCCCGATGTGTGTGGGAAGGAGGCATCCTTCCCTGCCCCAGGCTGGAATTTCCACTTCTTTCTGGACATGCAAAATGCTTTTTTAATATCTTGCCGAGAGCCAGTTTGGTGTAGTGGTTCAGTGCGCAGGCTCTAATCTGCAATAACCAAGTTTGATTCCCTGCTTCTCTGCTTGCAGCTGCTGGATGACCTTGGGCAAGCCATAGTTCTGTCAGAGCTGTTCTCTCAAGAGCAGTCCTCCAAAGAGCTCTCTCAGCCCCACCTACCTCACAGGGTGTCTGTTGTAGGGAGGGGAAGGGAAAGGAGTTTGTAAGCCGCTCTGAGATTCCAAGTGAAGGGCGGGGTATAAATCCAATCTCCTCTTATTATTATTATTGTTAGATTGTCTGTATGCATTTGCAACTCATTGCTTTTAGCTGTCTTGAATCCAGAAAGATAAATAAATAGAAAGGGACTTTGGTTGCTGGAAGGCAGAGAACCATGAAGCTTTCATGTCACTAATGGCCAATTAGCAGCTAAATTAACAATATAACTCTGCTTCTAAAGAAGATTAGTGTACTTTACCCTCCCTCCTCACTTCCTGTTTGGATTGGTGAAAACTTTGCCAAATGGACACATACAGTCCTTTTGTTCTGTATTTGGCTGGAGCAAGGGAGCAGCATTTTACGGAACCTTCCCAGTCTGCCTTATTACACGACACACACAATCCTTGCCAACCACTGGCTTATTCTGGCCTTTTAATTTTTTTTTTTATGCACAGATCTCTCCTTCCCCTTCCCCCTGTCTAATGCCTGGTTTCGTTTGCAATAGTGAATTCCACCTTTCTTCATTTGCAGACACTACAGGATGGGGGGTGAGCCCTCGGGGGGCTGGCTACTTATTTGGCAGCGACGTGGTGGCGCAGTTCAACGCGGCGAATGACATTGACATGATCTGCCGGGCACATCAGCTGGTCATGGAAGGGTACAAGTGGCACTTCAATGAGACAGTTCTCACCGTTTGGTCGGCTCCCAACTACTGCTACCGGTGAGGAGGTGACAGGAGGCGTGTAGGAACGCTGGAGAGATGTCGTGGGCAGGTCTAGGTCTGCATGGTCACTTTGAGTTTCTTCAAAGGAAGCTTTAGGGCCCAGGGCAACAGTTTGGGTGTTCGTCCACCTGTAAGACGTGCCAGCAGATACCGGGGGTGGGGTGGTAGTGCTTGGAGTCACCCCTTTTGACCCCTGTTGTTTCTTCCACATGCAGCTGTGGAAATGTGGCAGCCATACTGGAACTAGATGAACACCTTCAGAAGGAATTTATCATCTTTGAAGCAGCGCCTCAAGAAACTCGAGGCATCCCGTCTAAGAAGCCTGTTGCGGACTACTTCCTGTGAATGCTCCTCCCATCTCAGTTGTGCCGTTTGTTTTCTATCGTGGCTGGGGTGGGCAGCCTTCCCCCCCAAGTCTGGCAGGGTTCAGGTCTCCCACTTTCTGGTCTCTCCTCTCCCTTTTCCCTCCTCCCACCCGTGCCCAATAAATCCTCAGTTCTGGACTCCTTAGTCTGAATTGGGTATATTTTTTCACATTATTGTACCCCAGCCAGTCTCTCTACCTTTTGTGGTCTTTTGAAGGCTGCCCTAATGTTTATTCCCCACCTGTAATACTGCTTGGGATGTCTGGTTATTGGAGAAACCCAGATCACTCTGTGCAAAACAATCAACCTATAAACACAGGGAACAAGAGACCCAAAGTTCTCTGGTTTCGTAGGAGAGCGGCTGATTGGCTTGCTTGTGCAGCTATCTGACTGACTTGTAGTGCTTCTCTATTCCCTAAAAGTATTGGAAGCTATTAGTGGGGAAAGAGGGAGAGCTGGGTTTAAAATGCACCCCATCCCACCCCAATCCAGTGGCCAAAAAATGTCACATTTCTTGGGAGGGAAAAGTCTCTGGACTACTCCTGCCTCTCAAAGAGAAAGTGGGAAGCACCCTTTCTGGTCAGCTGACCATGGAACTCTGTAGATTAGGTGCCATTCTAATACATTTAAAGCAGCCAACGGGAAGTGCTTAAACCTAGCTCTGTCTGGTTGCTGGAAGACCTAGATCACTGGTTTCTCAGCACTTTCCGCGTGTAGTCTGCTTAAACTACATGGAAGAGACTGACCAGAAAGCGCTTCTTTCTCTTTTCTTTTTAAAGGTGCTACCACCTCTTAAACTTATCTGGGCAGTGTCAAGTTAAACTGTCTCCAAATGTATTGCATTAGAAGTTGCACACAGTGGTAGACTTTCTGGTCATTGAAGGTTCCAAGTATCTATGGAATCCTTTCAAGTCTGGTAGTCAATCTATTAAAATTTTATCACCTGATCTATATCCTGCCTCCCCTCCTTCCTGCCGCTTCCTCCTCCATGGGTGGGGAGATTGGGACCACATCACGCTGAAAAATTTGACCAATGGGGTGTAGTTTTATTCTCCCCCCCCACCAGACCTCCTGCCCCCTGTGGGGATGGTGTATCCAAATCCCACCTACCCCCAGGGTCAAAATCCCCCACCCTTCCCTTTATTCTTTTGAAAGCGTATTCTTTGTCCAGATATCTCTTTAGAGTTAGAAGGGGGAGGGAACTTCTTGTCACTTTTCCTGACTTCTAGGAGGGGCTTTCCCATCTCCCATGTTCTCTCTCGCTCTAATTTTATTTTGTTTTCATTTGAGTTTTTTTTCCTATTTACAACTTTTTAGATAAAAAATTCTAATAAAACTAAGGAAAAAAATTGACCTCTCGTTCCCTGCATGTTTTTGTTCGGCTTTCCCAAATGGTTTCCGGACAGTGTGTGCCGAAAGCTTCAAGAACGTCTAATATGCATCACCCTTCTGTTATATTCCTAGCCAACTTGGGTTCTGCATCAACGAGAGGGGTTCTGTGTTGTATAATAAAGTGAGGGTTTCTGCCCACTACCTAGTATAAGATGAGGGACATGGAAATCTTCACAGCAGGTGGGATCTGTCTGCTGTAGAACACCTCTAATATATTACCTGAGAATCCCATCTTTTAATCTCTATGTAAAAAAAAAAAGCTGCTAGATCTTGATGCTATTGCTTCTTAAAGGCATGTCGCCGTTCCCACCACTGTCAGTGCTGCTTGCCTCAAAGGGATACACTATACAAACATTGTGACGGAGATCTCTTGGCCTGATTTGCTTCAGGCTGTCTCGATGAGACATGTGTAAGTCAAGAGATATCATGTGTAAGATGTGAGTCACCAGATATCTGCAGAAGTGAGCAGCGACTCACAAAAGCTCCTACCCTGCCACATATCTTGTTAGTCTTCAAGGTGCTGCTGGACTCTGGCTCTTTTCTACTGCTACAAACAGACTAACGCGGCCACCCCTCTTGGTATAAGTCAAGAGAGAAACCACTGAAGCTTCAAAGGTAACTTGGATGGAATAGCTGGGGCTATTTCACAGAAAAACAAATGAGAGTCGAGCCTTGAGATGGAGCCATGGGTGTTTGGCTTTACGTAACACTTGGAAGAAGACACGTGAGCTTTTACGTTACAGTCTTAGAAGAATTTAATTTTAAAAACAAGGGAATAAGGATACACAGAAGCTTCCCACTGCCTCTTCCCAAAGAGATAATGAGAGGAGGAAGCACCGGGATATCTTGAAAGCAAAAGAGGGATGAGAAGAGCTAGAGAGCCAGGATTCTGGGTTTTCTGGGAGCAACAGGGGTTAGAGCATGGGTGGCTGGGAGCCAGGATAGCTAGTGGGAGGCCCGTACACACGAGGGGTTGGGGGATAAGGTGTGAAGCTGAACTTGAAAGATGGGAAGGGAGAAGCGTCGGGGGGTTCTGGCCCCCCAAGGAATGGGATTATATCCAGGCCGTTCCAACTCGTTGGCAGCATCGCTCTGAAGTCTGATTGCTCGTGAGGTGACTTGACAGTGGGTGAAGACGGAGGAGGCGCCGTTTCCTGGCTTGGGCTGTTGAAAAACAGAAGTCAAAACGGTCAAAAGCAGAGGGATGCTGCCTGAACCTGCAAGGGTGGCAGTGTTCTTCTGCCGAAGGGAGCTTTGACTTACGAAAGCTTATACCCTGAAGCTCTTGTTGTTCTCTTAAGTTGCTCCTGGACTGACATCCAGCTGTTCTACTGTAGACCAGCATGGCTGCCCTCTGAAGCAATGTTGTTGTGTGGGCAGACACAGAACTACACCTTACTGAAGAGAGTCTTCACCGTTCCTGGCCTGGCTCTAGTTTTCTCACATCTGCTAATGCCCTGTGTGCTTCATGCATTGCCAAGAAGACAGTCCTTTCTATATTAACCTCCACATCACACTTGCACGTTCCTCTTAGTTTACACCAGCGTTTCCGAATAACACTGCTTTTGGTGAGAACCAATGGTAAGAGATCGGGGGGGGGGGGCACGGCCTCATGATACCCTGGAGAGGTGCCTGTAAAGGACTTTGGAGACACCGTTCGGTGGGAAGTTCTTGCACAGAGGGACATGAAACAGCACAGACACTGGACTTCAGAACACAAAGCTGGTGATAGAATAGCTGTTCCTGGATATGCGACAAGCATGAGAAGCCATATGGCAATCTTGTCTTTGCTTGGACACAGGAGGCCTTTTTCTTCTACATTTGAAGACGTGGAGGTCTTCTTTAGGGTCACCGATAGTTCTGAAGCCACAGTCAAAATCCACTGTCAGTCACATTGCAGTAAATTGAATCCTGGGTTAGATGTCAGTCTTGGCCTGAGACAGGCTGCGCTTTGCTTAAATCTTAAAGCAGCAACAAACTGCCACATGTATTTATATATACCCACGGTGGCTCAGAGGTTAAGACGCCGAGCTGCAGACTGGAAGGTCTATAGTTCGGCAGTTCGAGACCCAAGGGCCGCATGACAGAGTGAGCTCCCATTTCTGGCCCCAGCTCCTGCCAACCTAGCAGTTCGGGAGCAAGAAATTACAAGTAGATAAATAGGTACTGATTTGGTGGGAAGGTAACAGCATTCCGTGCGCCTCAGCATTTAGTCATGCTGGCCACATGACCACAGAAATGTCTTCGGACAGCGCTGGCTCTTCGGCTTGGAAACGGAAATGAGCACTGCTTTCTAGAGATGGATTCGACCAGCTTTTGAGCAAGGGGAAACCTTTACCTTTTTTCTTAAACTTGTCCAAAAAAATAGAAGAGGAGGAGGAATATTTTGGCAGCATCACAGCTAACATGACCCGCCACATCCTGCTTTTCTTCAGTTCAAACAGACCTTGGTCCAAAATAATTTTTTTAAATACCAAACGTGTTGTGACTGCTCTCAGACTGGCCCCATTGCTTTTTTTTTTAAAAAAAAAAGGTTAGGTCTATATTTGCCCCAGCGATTGGTTTTATTAATCACCAAATTAAACTTAGTCTGAACATACATTATCCAAATTTTCCAAGATCACTGAAAAAAATCCTCATTTCAGGAAGACAAAAGGTTGTCACAGTAGTTGGGCTGCTGAACAACGTTGGCGCCCCGTGGCACCTTTAAGACCAACAAAGTTTTATTCAAGGTATGAGCTTTCGTGTGCATGCACACTTCTTCAAGGGAATGTGGTGGGGGATATGATGTGACTGTGCTCACCTGCCATAGGGCGATGGGGCTCCTCGCAGACCATGGAAGGCAGCTGGGTGTTGCACATAAGCCTCAGCTCCACTGGGATTAGTCCCTCCAGTGGGGTAGAAGGAGCAGGAAGGGTGCGGAAGCCCCGGGGGTGGCAGCGGTGGCTGTTGCTGGTGGTCCAAGGGCATCTCCTCTGTAAGGGTGGAATCGCATGGGCCTTTCTTGCTCTCTAGGTGGAAAAGAGGCTGGAAGGTTATGATTGGGAAGGGGCAGCTCAGGAAGTGAAATGGGAACAATACGAGGAGTTGGGGTGGGTATACAGTAAGCAAGTGACTATTATGCAGGGCTATTTTTGAGGTTCCGCTGGCTCCTGAGTTGGCCACGCCCAGCAGGAACTCATTAGCATAACAGACCACACCCAACAGCAAAAACTCATTCGGATTGGCTACATTTGGGGTGTGTGGCCTAACGTGCAAAGGAGTTCCTGCTACAAAAAAAAAGGCCTGGGTTTTGACAACAAACAAGGTAAACAGAATAAGAAACAAAAGGTGGGTGTGGCTGGATGACCACACTTCTGGTAACTTGGGGGTGTGGCCTAATATACTAATGAGTTTCTGCTGTTGGGTGTGGCTTATTATGCTAATGAGTTCCTGCTGGGCTTTTTCTACCAAAAAAGCCCTGCTGTTATGGAAATCATAGCATAAGTGACGTAGAGGTCACAGCTGAAGAGGTTCAGAAATAAGGGGCAGTCTGGAAGGTTGCCATGGGACGGCCCAGTTTAGCCTGTTCTAGTCTGATCTTGGATGCAAAGCAAGGTCGACTCCGGTTAGTACTTGGATGGGAGACCCCCAGGGGTGGTGCTTCACAGAGGCAGGCCATGGCAAAACACCTCTGTTCGTCTCTTGCCTTGAACACCCTTCAGAGTCGCCATAAATCAGCTACAACTTCCCACCACCAGCATTGGAAGGTTGCCTGAAACACAGGGGGAACATCTGTTATATTCAGTGGGGTTGTGGTATCCTCGTATTAGAAAGCCTCTGCTGTGCAGCTAGTGAGGGATATGATTGCATTTGGTTGAGCAAGTCTATTCCTCAGAGATAACAGCACTTGAAAGAGAATGATATGGTAGCGGGAATGGCTTAATAGGTTATCGGACTTGGGAGGAGAGTGATGGGCTATATGGAGGTGACAGGTAAGACTACCCAGTGAAAGGGACCAAGACGGTGCCCATGGTGGGAGATGAAAGTCTGTACAGAGAAAGGGATACTTACGGCAACGAGCAATTATCTAGAATTGAGGCTGGTGAGCTGAGGGAGTCGTGTTGAGTTGAGAATCTTCTTTATGGTGATTCAAAGGTTCGGGATAGGAAGGTAAGTGGCAGAATAAAGGGTGTATTTCTCTTACCGCTTTCTCCCGCATTGATCTCGCATTCATTTGCCTTCATTTTCCTCTTGATTCTGGCCTCACGCTCCCTATATTTTGGAATGAAGGGATCACAGTAAGGCACGGGAAAGAACTACGAAGGGGCTTGGACTATGTTCAAGCTTCATGTGGTTCTTGAGGCCAAGTGAGCAATTGGACTAATGAAGAAAGCCCCTGCCATCTTTCTGGTGGTGATTATGCTGACTGGTCAACTTGTTGGCAGGTGTAAATTAGGGTTTAAAGACCTTAATCCAGGCCAACCTGAGTGTTTTCAGGGCCAGATTAGCAGCAGGGAGTCCTTGATGCCAGCAAGTGTGGACGCTAGAATGGTCCCTCCTCATATCAGCATCTGCTTCCCTTCCCCCTGCTCACCTTTTGCTGTTCATCCCATTTTCCCGGAAGCCTTTGGCAAAAGGGTTGCTCTCAATCTTCATCTGAGTAATCTGAGGAAGGAAGCCGGTAAGTGCTGGTGATGAAAGGGGTCTACATGTATAGATGAAGCACAACTATATAGGACATTTTATTTATTTTTGCATACAAAATGCGCATGTGCAGAGACTTGTTCGATGTCCTGTGAATCTTAGCTTTTCACTTTTCCAACATGAAACATTTCTAGTCCTCATTACTGTGAGAACAGACTTGAAAAGTCTATATTGCCAGTTGAAATCTTAGGAAGCTGGGAGAAGCATGGTTCTGGTGCACCAAAAGTGTTGTGTGTCGTTCTCCATATGACTAGAAGAATAAATTGCAGAAAGAGAATATATTTAAACATGTTCAGTTTGCCCAGGGCTTTTTTGGTAGAAAAAGCCCAGCAGGAACTCATTAGCATAATAGGCCACACCCAACGGCAGAAACTCATTAGCATATTAGGCCACACCCTGACAGCACAGCTCATTAGCATATTAGGCCACACAGCCCATGTTACCAGAAGTGTGGTCACTCTCACATTCTTATTCTGTTTACCCTGTTTGTTGTCAAAACCCAGGGCTTTTTTTGTAGCAGGAGCTCCATTGCATGGTAGGCCATACACCCCTAATGTAGCCAATCCTAATGAGTTTCTGCTGTTGGGTGTGGCCTATTATGCTAATGAGTTCCTGCTGGGCGTGGCCAACTCAGGAGCCAGCTGGAACTCCGTTCCAGTGCGTTTCTGCCCAAAAATAGCCCTGAGTTTGCCTAATTTAATTTATTTAGGCTGCATAATTTAATTTATGGAAAAAACATTTTGTTTTTATTTTTACGGGTAGCATAAATAATGTTTTGTCTACATATATAGGGCAATGATCTAAAAGGGAAGAAAGGGCAGAGGGAGTAAGGAATTAATTTGGAAGTGTTACGACAGCTGAAAGACGGCTGAAATGAGGAAGTGCTCTGCTTGCTCTGACAAATAGGTGCAGTGGCAAAGCTGGCACTGCCCTGCATAGCACCTACCACAGTCACAAGTATTAAGATTCCAGTCTTAAATTTTAGGCATTTCCTGTATGGGTGTAACATCTTTCTCAATTTCCCTGGCTGGCAGAGACTTTAGGGTTGCCAATTCTTTCTTGAGAAATTCCTGGAGATTTGTGGGAATTACCCAGGGAGGGACTTCCATTTCTTCTATTCTCTGTGGTATACCATAGAGTCTGCCCTCTGAAGTTACCATTTTCTCCAGAGGTACTGACCTCTATAGTCTGGAGATCAGTTGGAGGTTGGAAACCTTAGAGGTCTGCCCTGCTCATCATAACCTTTTAACAACCTGACATGACAATAAACTTATCTAGCATTGTCGTGTACTGAGCAGGCAAAGCTGTGGTGGTTAGCTGGAAATAACCTACATATATATATCTGCCAGGTAGACCGTGTTCTCCAACTGAACTTGCTCTCCTCTTACCCTAGCAATGACAAAATTCAGCTACAAAGGCCTGGAATAATGTTGGGAGGAATAAAATTTCCTTCTTTCTGGAGCACAGGATTAATTCTGGGACATGGGATCCTTAAGTTCTCAGTCTTGGGGTCCTCACCTTTCATTCTTACTTTTTAGGGATACCAGCCTCCAGGTGGGACCCAGGGATCCCCCAGAATGACAGGTTTATCTCTAGACTACAGAGATCAGTTTCCCTGGAGAAAATGGATGTTTTGGAGGATGGACTGTATGGCACTGTGAGGTCCCTGTCCTCCCCAGGCTCCACCTTCAAATATCCTGGAACTGGCACCCCTACCCACCCCCACTGGTGGCCAGGGAGGATTTGGCAACCCTAACTAGTATCTTTTTTTTCTATATAAAAATCCACCACAAATAACAGTGTCTCCGTCTTTGGGGAGGTGGGAGAGTGGGTATTGCACCCGATTTTTCTACTCATAGAAATAGCTGCTGTAATCTTCCATGTGTTCCCACTTCAAATTTTACACTGCTATGCAAGCAGAACACAGTCTGTTATCTAATGTTTGATTCATACATACTCCTGATTCAGAGGCATGAAATGGTAGACTAGAATAATGCAATACTTCAGACAGCAGGTGGTGTATTCTAGCTTTAAAATGCACATATATCCTTGCAAATAGAAAACTAGACACACCGGGAGGGGGAAGGTTCTACACCCTCACTTTTCATGCTGGGCTGTTTTTCTATTTGCAAATTGTTGTTGTTGGGTTGGGGTTTTTTTAATAAAAAGGAATATTTTAAAGCTGGAATTAAGAGTTGCCAGCTCCAGGCTGGAGAATACCTGGATATATTGGGAGTGGAGCCTGGAGACAGCAGGGACCTCAGCTGGGTATAATACCAAACTCCACTTCCAAAATGGCCATTTTTTTCCAGGTGATCTCCGTTGCCTGGGGATCAGTTGTAATCTCCAGCCACCACCTGGAGGTTGGCAACTCTAGCTGGAATCCGCAACCTACCTTCTGAAGCAGAGCAGTCTAGTCTATTCTACTGCCTCATTTTCCTGCAGGTGTGTGGCCACCTTCCAAAAAACTTTAGTACCACTTATCATAAGTTCTTCAAATCACGACTCAGCTGAAGTGCACTAATGGAGAACCAAGCAGTTCTTTATTGTAACTCATAGTTAGACGCTTAATCTGAGGACCGGCTGGAAATGACAGAGCAGGAAGTGAAGAGACATTGAAGGACTATATAAGAGGCGGAGGGATCTGAGGGACTATTTAAGGATCGAGAGAAAAGCCCCCTAATGGAGGCTGCAGACTGTTAGAATAAAATATAAGTTCAAAATAAAGAAAGTAAGAATCCAAGTGGTCAGCAGATGGTTGAGCCGAAGCAGAGGGATATAATAATGATGGAAAGAGCTTCCATTACAGTTCTACAGGCAAAGGGTTATGGGTGTAAGGGCATTTTGGATGAGAGTAAAGAAAGCACAAAAAAGTGAGGTAGAAAGCACAGAGGACTGAGCTTTTGATAGTCCCGAGGATATTGGGGGTGAGAGAAGATATGGGAATAGATGAAGATAAATAGAAAGGAAATGTACCTTAAAAAGAGGTTTCAGGGTTACAAAACCGGTAGGGTGGCGGAAGGATATCGTTTTACGCGAAGAAGCCACTGAAGGGACGTTCCCAGAGGAGCTCGGACCATTTAGAGGCAGAGGAATAGTTTGGGGAAACCTCCCTCCTTTTCTGTGTTCAAATAAGTCCGTGTGGCATATTGTGTGGAGCTGTATTGGGCAGGAGAGGCGTGGCTGTAGATGAGGATATGAGGACCTGATAGCCATGGAAAGTTTTTTTGGAACGGGTCAAGCACAAGATGGGATGCTTGTTTGCCTGTGAGCAATCTTAAGTCCCCCCCACAGAGATAAAATGATTTGATGCTTGCATGGTGTGAGAGGAGTAGAACAAAACGAGGTCGAGTGAGGGGAGAGAGACCTGATTGTGCAGAACTTCCTTAAAATGGCACGTGCTGGAGCCACGGCTTATTTTTCTTTTCTTCCCCCCCTCTCCCCCACCCTTTGGAGGATTGCTACTTCTTTGCCTTGGGATGTTCTAATGATATATATATTTTTTAGTCTTTTGTGGTTTTATCTTCGCATTGTGAACTGTTATAAAGTGCAGTAATGAAGGTTGCTTGGAAGGCCTTGTCCTGAACCTAGGGTTGTCAGCCTCCAGGTGGGGGCTGGAGATCTCCTGGGATTAAAAGTGATCTCCAGATGGCAGAGTCCAGTTCCCTTGGAGGCAGTAGCTTCTTTGGAGGGTGGATTCCATGGCATTATAACCCAACTGAGGTCCCTCCCTTCCCCAAGTCTGGCCCTTACCAGACTCCACCCCCAAATCCCCAGGACTTTCCCAACCTGGAGCTGGCAATCCCAAAACACAAGGTGGTGTCTTAACAGGTGGTGGCGGAAGCTATCCATATTCTGCAACTGAGCACTGGTATTATCCCAGCTTCAAGGCTAAGCTTTGGAGGAATCTTTGCTCAAACCGAGCCCTTGGTTGGGCCCATCTCGCTTGCTGCTCTTTCGATCTCTGAAATCAAAATAGCGGTTTACGCTAGAATGTACTGAGGCTTCAACCCTTGTGCCTGTTCCAGAGTGTCTAGTAAGGAGGGTGATGGGGAGTTTTAAGGAGAGATTTAATTTTATTTCCATTTATTTATTTAAAACATTTATTAGCCTCCTTTCTTAAGGAGCTCAAGGCGTCTTAAGTTGGTCTCACCTGTGGATTCTGGTAGGCCGTGACAGTCAGAAACTGGGTCTCTGGAAAGGTGAAGGAAGCACAGCCGCCTCCTGCCCCACGGCGCCCTCCGGCTCCGACCACGTGTATCCGCGGCTGGTAACGATGCATGGAGTGGACAATCAGCTGAGAAACACAAGAGCCAGAGGTGAGTCGTCATAGCCATATAGCTGCCCATAATGTTCTGGCTGGCCTAGCTCACGTTTACCCTCCTCCCCAACTAACCCTTAGTTCTCAGATAGGGCGAGTGTGTTCTCCTGAGTCTGCACAAGGATAGATTCAGGATTCGTCATTCTTAGAAAACTGGATCCCCATTTTTTTTTTAAAAAAAGAGAATGTGTGAGAGCACAAGTTTCTAGTCCTTTGTGGCTAAGCAAAACAGGGATGAATGCCTTGTAAAATTTCAGGACCTGATGACTTGTGGGCTTCCGTGACCTGCAAAATGTCTTGTCACTTTTCATGAGTGGGTGAAAAAAAATCATTAAAAATGTAAATGTATTCAGTTTACCTAATTATAGAATGCATCTTTTTTGACACAAAATGTTACAGCACCTTGGAGGAGGATTTTAAAGATTTTATTTATTTTAAGCACTGATGCTGTGTGGTGTAGTGGTTGCAGTGCCAGACTAGGATCTGGGAGACCCAGGTTTGAATCTCCACTCTGCCACAGAAACTTGCTGAGTAACCTTGGGCCAGTCACACACACTCAGCCTAAGCTACCTCACAGGGCTGTCGTGAAGCTAAAATGGAGGAAAGGGAAATGATGTAAGCTGCTTTGGCCCCATTGGGGAAAGAAGCATGGTATAAATGAAGTAAATAAACTAAAAAATAAACTCACAGCCCTGGTTAAGGTACATCTCTGTATAACTGTAATCCATTTTGCATCCGTTCCCATGATCCCTTAGTTTTCAACCTAAACAATTCCCCCATGTATTTTTCAGTTCCCTCATATGACACTCTGCAGTAGAGCCTGTTGGAGCCTTCCCTGTATGCATCTTCCTTCCCATATCTTGTCTCCTGGCTGCCATTCCCAAACAACCCTTCTTTCCCTCTTTCCATACGTGTCCATGGGGGTCCAATGTATTGTTGGTGAGCTTGAGCCGGTGGAAGGATACAGGTTGGCGCATCCAGTGTGCCCCTGATGCAGGTGAGTCAGGGTGGATGTAGACCCGGTCTGGTGGTGGCAGTTCAGCCTTCCCGCTGGCTTCCCACCGCTTGCCGTGCCACTTGTATCGGGAGCCGCCTACTGGGACTACATCCACCAGCATCAGATACTTGGCCTCAGGATCCAGTCCAGTTATTGAAACTTTAAGCTGTGGAAACATCCGCCTGGGAAGTTCATTAAAAACAGGGTCAGGAAATTCTGATTAGGGAGAGGTTGAGGTAGAATGTAGGAGAAAAGCAAAATGCACACTTTCTGTTCCTCTGTTCAACCTTATGTTGAAAATATTTTTCACATTTGAGGCTAACAGTTTCAGGTTAATGAAAGCATAAGATAGGCAAACTGTGCCCACCAAGTACACTGTGTGGCATCCATCTTGTTTAAGGGGAAAAGATTTGTTTAAGGGGAAAAAATACTCTTGATGCAGTTCATATCTTCGGCCCTCAGACCTCTTGAAGGCACTGGAATAAAATTAAGATTCTCCCATGCTGCATGTATGGGTGAACTTCTGTGCAGGAAGATGGAAACCTGCAGAATGCCCACATTTGATGGCTGGTTGGAACAGAGGAGGCATCCCTTCCTTAATTTCTCTGTGCTTTAGTTTCTTATGGGTAAGGCCCTGTTATTCATTCACTTTTTCTTGCTAAGGAGCTTTCCATCTAGTTTGTGCTCCATGACAGCAAACCGGCTGCTCTCTCCTTGAGCATCCTACACGGTCCCACCCCTCTCTTCCCTATTTCAAAACATTACAGGTACTATTATATTAAATAATTTGGGAGCAGGAGAAACAGACCCATACCCACACCCAGATGCACAAATCTAAAGATGTCCATGTTTATAAGATCTCTAGGTAATCTTCCTGAGTTTTGTTAGAAATTTCTGAGTAATGCTTTAATTTTAAAAAAATAATGCTTTGTGGGGGTAGCGGGAATATGGTAGTTAGTGGCTGTGATTACTCAGTGATGAAAATAATGAAAGTAATACACGCCCAGGGAAATGCCGATCACCACTTTGGGGTCGGGAAGCAATTGTTCTCCAGGCCAGTTTGGCCAGGGATCCTGGAGGGTCCCCCCACCCCCCCATTCTGGGCATAGAGCAGGGGTCACTGGGATTGTGGGGGGTGGAGGTATTTGTGAATTTCCTGCATTGTGCAGGGGGTTGGACTAGATGACCCTGGAGCTTTTCCAACTCTATGATTCTATTACTCAATCTGAATACATTCAGAACCACTCTCTCTACATGTATCATGGCTGATGCCCGGCACATGGGAAGAGGGTTCCATGGCAGAATCCTGGCTCAAGGTAAGTTCTCTCCCTCCTTTCTGCATCATATCTCACCTGCCTGCCTTGGTGATGATCATCTCTGTGCCAATGCCACTGAACCGCTTCCAAAGCTCACCATTCTCCAGGCTCATCCGTACTCCAGAGGGGATGCGTGTGCTGGGTGGGGGACCTGGTGGCAGAGCCGGACTAGGCCCGTAGGAGAGGCCGGGAGCCGGGGGCAGGAGGCGCCCTGAAGGTTCCAAGGTGGGGAAGAAGCTATCCAGTTTGGGGGCAGCATCGAGGTCTAGAGGAGGAGAAAGATAGAACAAGGCAAGGAAGAAGGTTAACATGATAGGGGGACATTTCTTGAGGTGAGTATGTATGTGGGGTGGGGGGCTACAGTCAGGGCTGAGAAGCATCCTACAGGAATTTGTCACCCTTCTGCTGGTTTCCGCTCAGTCTCACCCCCCCAACCTCTTCTGACCAGTTGGTCTCTGTCAGGCGCTAAAAGTCCAGCTGACTGGGGACTGGAGAGGGTGAGAAGAGAAAGCCACTGAATTTCTGTGAATTCGGCAGCCTTGTTATCCCAGTCCTGGCCTCCCACTGATCTGTCCAAAACCAACAGCTGTTTTTCCCTCTTTGGGGTACCCAGTGCCATCCATCCTTTTGGTTTGTCCCAGCCTCTGCCTAGCTGTCAGCCCTCATCTTGCTTGCTCAAATTAAATCCCATTCTTTCTCCCAAGCACAAAGCAGCCCTGGTTTACTGGCCTTGTTGCCCTCCCCAGCCTTTCCTGTCATTCCAGGAGTTCTGCTTCCTGGTGTCATTTTGCTCAAATCTACTCCCCACTTGGTAAACCCAGCAGTCCCAGCTGCATCCCTCCTTCTCTGATCCTACCAGCCCTCACTGTGCTCTTAAAGAAATCGAAAGTCTTGACTCGTAGCTCCTTCCTTCTCTGTGCTCAGACCCTTTGAACAATCCCCACTAGGAAATCTTAAGAGGAGTGTGTCTTCCTGTCATTCCTTCTGTATAGAAATCTTACTATATTCTTGTCTCATCTGTAGGCTGTTTTCTCTTTTAAAAATGCATTTCCCAGCCTATTGCTCCCATGTAGGCAAGGCGGGATATAAATCAAAATAAATAAATAAATAAATAAATAAATGTACTTGATCCCAATTATCTAAAAGAGTGCCCAGCAAAGTCTAGTTCCCAGTCATTCCTCTGCATACATTTCTCTTCAAGCCCCCCACCCCCCCAATCTCCCACTCCTCCACCACATCCCAGTTTCTCACCTGGATATCTGAAGGCTTCGTACTGTGATGCCTGACTCTGGGGATACCCAGCTCCTGGAGGTGGGGGAGGTCGCAGGGGATAGGAGCCCCCATACTGTGAAAACATCTCTGAGGGGTGATACATGGGTTGCTAAAGGAAGCTGGGGAGCCAGGACTCTTGGGTTTTTGGGAAGGGAGTGAGGCTCTTGTGAAGCAGGACAGATGAGGTTGGGAGCCAGGGCTCCTTCCTTTGGTGGCTAGGCAGTGAGTTCTAGGGGCCTGATGAGAATGGTAGGGTGTCAGGAGGGGAATGGGGTGCAGTGGGGGGGCAGAAGCCAGGAGGGAGGGGAGGGGGATCTTGGGGGTAGAGCTGGGTTGAGGGGCTGAGAGGCAGGTCTCCTTGGTTCTGTCTCCTGCGGCAAGACTGGGATGCTTCCACCTCCAGATCTTTCTCCCTCCCTGAGGAGCCCCTGGCTGAGGCTGTATTTATGATTCCGCCAAGACTCTTTGAAGTGAGACCCCAAATGGCACATTCACACCTCCAGGAGGGGAGGGGTTTGGGGCTGAAAGCAGGGGAACTGGAGCACAGAAGTAGCAGGGACATGTACTCTCAGTCCCAGGATGTCCTCTCCTTACACACCCTCCAGCTATTTCTATCAGGGTCCCTCTATTTTATCCCTCTTCCACTTTCCCTAGTATTTCAGCCTTTGCCTGCCTGTCCTTCATACAAAAAAGTTGCCTTCATCCTTGGTTCTTCAAAGATCCCTATGTACACCCCCCCTTCTGATCCCCAAGCCCCCTCCTGTGGTCCGCACAGTCAGCTCTCCCACTCCATCTCAGACTTCATTAAGAGTCTTGGCCCAGTCCCTTTCTGTGCCCACCACTTGAATCCTCCTAATTGCCTAATTAACACTCTGACTCCAAAGTTTCCTGATTGATCCTGACCTATGGGGTTCTTGGTTTACAAGTGGGTGAGGGGGAGGTGCCATGGTCATTTGTCATCCAGATGTTTTTGCAGCTGGGCTGGACAGCTGCAGGATCCTGAGAGTGAAGGGGTCTAGTGAATTATTCTGGTACCCCAATTGTGGTTAATGCCTGGGTTCTTTGTAGCCTCATCATACAACTAATTTTTATATATTATATACAGTAGTTCTAACTGGTAATGCCAACCGCTTTTAAGGGGTGTATATGATCAAATACTATGAAAAGAAGAGTAGTTATTGATACTGTTGTGTGTATGTGTGTGATGCCATTTACACCAAGGCCATATACTTGCCTAAACAGATTGCACGTTATGCCACCTGAAGTGTTATCACTTGTAGGGGAGTGTCCTTAGCCAGCAGGACTGTGTTTATTCTGCACTTTAAAAAAAATGTTCTGTAACTCTGGATTATGTTCTGTGATGAGTTGATCTAAATTTTGCAGCCTGAATAATGTATACACATTTTCCTGTACGTTGCATAATGCATCCTGTTTCTTCTAGTTGTGCCTGAGAGTCGAAGGTCTCACCCACCCTCTCACTACTGGAAATCCTTCTGTCTTTGGAGAGACTGTCCATGCTTCCAAGTTTTTCTGCAACTTTAAGAGCTACCAAAAAATAACAAAATTTTGATTCTAAGAATGCTAAATCCTGTGCTCTTATCACTTTCTCCACTTTGTCAGCCATGCCACACAACATGCAGCTTGGACAACCAGTGTTATCACAAAGAGTACTTCTGCTTTTGTACAGCAAGTGGGTTTGTAGGCCCTCTCCACCTGTGTATCCAGAAGGAAAAATAGAACAAATTTAGAGTCCAGTGGCACCTTTAAGACCAACAAAGGTGTATTCAAAGTATGAGCTTTTGTGTGCATGCACACTTTTTCAAATACTTTTTCAAATAAGTGGTGTTAGATCAGAAACCTTTTTCTTTGGCCACTTTCTTCTGTGCACTCTAGTGATTGGCTGCATTTGAGTTTGCCTTCCTGGTTAGCTTATCTCCAGTTAATTCCTTTTACCTCCAACTTCTGACTTAGAACTGAATGCAGAAGTTGCTTCCAAGGGGTGGCCCTGAAATGTGCTGAATGCCAGCAGGCGGGATGATGCTGGTTGGAGGTGATACGAGAAAGGGACGAGAATTTTAGGGCTGTGGAGAGCTGCCCTCCCCTCAATGCTTTGGAATCCAGAACTCTTGGAAAGTGTGTTCTTCAGATGCTTGCTAGAATGCCTGATTTCAGGGGGAAGGAAGTTTTCCGTATTCTCTCTCTCTCTCTCTCTCTCTCTCTCTCTCTCTCTCCCTCCCTCCCTCTCCCTCTCTCTCTCTCTCTCACACACACACACACACACACACATACACAAGCCTTTTTGTGGAGCCAGCATTTTGTTGGGGGAACTTCAAACTGCTATGAGTCCTTTTTCTTGAATGTTGTTTCTTTAAGGAAAAGTGGGTTTGTAGCAACTGTGTGTGTTTCCGAATTCTGCCCAGAAAAATTAGAAGTGAAGTGCCCAATTTCTCTCCTTCTGCAGGGCACTATAGAGCAAAGGCAATATAGCCCTCAGACTCATTTTATACAAAGTCCTCAGGGTATGAGATTTGAGCACCCTCATGAGCTGTTTGAGGCTCATGAAAAAGGGAGGTTATAGTCTCCAGATGCAAAGACACAGCCTCTATTCGAGTCCCCCTCCCCTTGCTGCTCCCTGGCACCAGTATCCTTGGGGTGGGAATTTCAGTCACAGAGTAAGGAAGTGGTGGATGGCTCTTTCCCTTTGATGCAGAGTGTGAAAGGCATATTTCTTTAGTTATGTCTTCAGTGCGGGGTTGCTTTTGTTACTTTGTGATGTGGTAATGTCAGAAGCCTACCCCCCCCCCTCCAGTTCCTGCAGTGCTCCTCTTTTCCTATTATGTGTATAGCCAGAGGACCTGCCCAACAATGAACCATCACATATTTTCCATGGTACCTGTGGATTTCAAGATGGTGGTGAAATCAAGCAGATGTCTTGATAGCTCCCTCACGAATGGGGTGAGGAACCAGTTCCCGGCTGAGTACCTTCCATGATGTGCCCTTACCTCCTTTCCTTCACTTGCTCATCCTGTGCGGATGTCTGACCTTCTGGACTGGGTCACACACACCACATCTTCTTGCTCAGCAATATATATTAGGATGATGAGCAGGCCTCCTTGTGGATGCACAGTTTTTGCAAGAAACATCCTGTTTCTACCATCTAGTCATCAAAAGTGCACTGTCCCTGAATATGGAAGTTCTACTTCATGGAAACAAACAGTGCTCGGCATCTTGTTGGCAACTGCTGGTGAACAGAAAAGTGGGCTGGATGAGTTTTGGGACTGATCCAGCAAAGCAGTTCTTATTTTGAAAACTCTTAATCATTGAAACAAGACAAAGAAACAGGACCTTTTGTCTCCTGAATTAAAAAGTGTATGTATGTTTACATCAGCTTCATAAATGATTCAATGGCAATTTATTTTTATTATGTGATTATGAAAATCTCCTTTAAAAGTGGAACAGATTATCCTCATCTGTACTAAGTGATTGTTTGAAAGGTGTATAGCATATTGTAAGTCTCAAAAGCAGACAGTAGGTGGAGCACTTCAGCATTGCAGTGTAGGACAAAATAACTGTTCCCAGCTGAGGAGGGACATCAGGCCCTCTTTGAGGGTGTGGGTACCGGTACATCTGATGATTCTGCTTTGGGGTATTCTGGGGTTGATGATGTCAGCAGGACCTCTGGCTAAGCACTTAAGAGGTAGGAAAGGAAACTTTGACTGCATAAGCCGGCTGTGCCCTTGTTCCCACCCCTTACTGTAATACACTCTGCACCTCTTTAATCCTCTGGGATTTGGGATTTCTGTATCCTTTGAGGGAATGCCAGAGTTTTGTGCTGAAACCTCTACTCATTGTGTTGAAACCTCTTAAGAGATACTGCCTCTGTGTGGTAGCCCAGGAGCTTCTGTGCCTGAGACTGCTGAAGAATTACTAGCCTCAGGGTGAGGAAACCCAAATGCATCATCTGCTCTTCATTTATTTATTTACTTTATGTAAAACATTTATATGCCACCTTTCCACCCAAATAGGGTCCCCATGGCTCCCTTCAGCTGAGAAGGTAGCCTTAGCAAGTGTGGAAATTTGCTGATACAGGACTGGGTGGAAGGGGTACAGCTGGCTGTTTTTCAGACTTCCTTTGGCCCAGGCTCATTTCCTATGGAGTCCTTGAGAAGAGATACAACATACACAAAGGTCTGGCCAGTGGAATAATCAGGTGCGATTACTGCTCTGGCTACTTGCCTTGAAAACCCTACAGGGTCACCATAAATTAGGTATGACTTGACAGCATCCCCCCCCCCCCAAGACTTGGATGGCTAGTAAATCTCTTGGTGACAGCACCCCCTACTGTAAAAAAGAAGTACCACTTCAATGCTTTTATTTATATATATATATATAATACACACTCTCACAAAGTCACAAATACTGTACAATCCTTGCCTTCCCCATTCCACTATACAATGGCTGTCTTAATTTTTGAATACACACTCTGTACAATAACGCCCCCCCCACACACTCCTCCCCTTCCCCTCCCAAACCCTGCTTGCACACTGCCCCCGGCCTAGGTGTCTCCTTGTGCTCTGCCTCCTTTTGCCACGTGAGGGCATCATATTTGAGCCATGGGTGTGGCCTCCCAGCAGAAGCTCCGCCTCCTCCTTCACAACTCAGAGGCATCCAGAAGTGATTTGGGTGGCAGCCCGTCCGCTGGGAAGGCAGAGGCAAGTTTTGTGGAAATTGTCATTTCTTAGGCTCCACCTTCTACATGTCATTAGCCAAAGGTGGCAAGATCCTGCTTCTTTCTGCTGGTCCCTCTCTTTTCAGTCCCAGCCATTATCCTTGATCATGTGGTTGAGTTCAATGATATATTTCCCCTCCTTGTATTTCTGACTGGTCTCGAAGGCTTGCTCCTGCAAGACACAAGAATGCAAAGGGTGTTGAAGAGCATGTGGGCTTTCTTGAAAGTAGTGCATTAGTTGCAGGGAGAGAACAGCAGGTGGAAACTCACATATTTCCATCCAAGTGTGGTTTTGCAGTTTTCACAGTAGATATCAGCCACAGCGTGTAGACCTGTCAGCAGGACCCGTTCTTCGGCTGGCCCACATCCAACATTTACTCTGTGTGGAGCCAAGAAACAAGAGACAGCCAGTGAGGTTTAGCAGTGAAAGGGTTGAACTAGGACTGGAGAGAGGAGTTCCAACCCCTGCTCAGACATGAAGCTCCCTGGGTGACAGTGGACCTGTTACGCTTTCTCAACCTGCCTCACAGGGATGTTGCTGCCAAGGACCATCTCTGGCAATTCTCCTCATCACTGCAAGTATACTCATCCCATCTGCTGTTCCTAAGCCTGTTGGTGTGCACGTTTTGGGAGAATGGGGAGGACCCAGCACATCACTCCCTTTTATTTTTAAAATTATTTTTTATTATTAAAATTATATGCCGCCTCTCGCCACCAAGCAGTCTTGAGGCATCTAACAGCAGCTAAAATATTAACAGAACAAAACATAATACGAATAAAATTAAAAGGCAGCCTACATAAACAGACCCAGTTAATGAAAAGCTAAACAGAAGAGCTCTGCTTTGCAGGCCCTGCAGAATTTAAGGGCCTGTTTACTATCTGACAGCTAGTTCCACCAGGACGGGGCCACCACAAAGAAAGCCCTCATCCTGGTAGATGCCAGGCAAACATTCCGGGGGCTAGGCACCACAATCAGGTGGCGGGTTGAAGAACATAAATTTCGGGGGGAGAGGACATGTCGGAAGAGGCGGTCTGCAATGTATGAAGGTCCCAGACCATTTAGGGCTTTAAAGGTAATCACCAGCACCTTGAATTTGATCTGGAACTCAATTGGCAGTCTCTTGGGATGGGTCCTGCCTTATCACAGAGGTCCTCAGAATTTGCAAGTATGCCAGTGCACAAAGTTGCAGTTCTCACCAGTGTTCCCTCTAAGCTGAGTTAGTGTGAGCTAGCTCACAGTTTTTTAGCCTCTGGCTCACACATTTTTGTCATAGCTCAGGAAGGATGGCTCCAGAGCAAACTAATTTATGCAGTAGCCAAATCACCTGCTCACAACTTTAATGCTAGTAGCTCACAAAGTAGAATTTTTGCTCACAGGACTCCATAGCGTAGAGGCAGCTTTGGCTCTCACTGAGTTGTGCCTGGGGTGAACTAGTTCAGATTGCAGGCAAGGGCTGCATGAATATTTATTTAATTATTGAGAAAACTTGCATCCTGCCTGTCCAGGAAATGTGCCCAATGGAATGCTTCCTATCAACAACAAGATGGTTTTGTGTAGAAAACTTGAATGTTAAACTTTGGCTAGGTTTGGGATCCTTTTCTGTGACATGCCGCTCCTCTCGCAGAGAGGCCCATGCCCCTGAACTCTGAGAACTAGGTCACTGGCACAACCACTTGGGCCCACACCAGTCCTGGGATAGGGCATAGATCCTTTCTCACAGACTGCTTTGTAGCTGCCCTTTGACCAGAGTCTGCTTCTTTCTATGATACTCACACAGAGTTGAATAAATATGCCCGGCCTTGACTCCCTTGGAAAGACTGTAATGACAAGAAGACAACGGGAACAGCTTTAAACAAACCCCTCAATTGACTCTTTGCTGCACGTCCCCCTTTGCAGGATTCCTCGCCCTCACCACGGTCCTGGCCAGCAACCTCCCCCTCAGACTTTCGTCTGTCCACGAGCCCACAGCCGCTTCCCTGCTCCTTTGCTGCATTTCCTTGTTTGTTCTCTGGCTTGCTTTCAGGTACACCTCATCTCTGCATGCTGATTTCAATTTAATCATTAATCAGCTAGCAGCTGAAACCTGTTGACCTTGCAGTATCTGAGCCACCAGGGTGTGGATGGTTGGGCAAGAATCAACAAGCCCCCCTCGAGAAAACTGTCCAGCTTGGGGAGACAAATATCCCATCTCCTTGCTGCTTTCCAGATTCCCCCCCCCCATCACCTGCCTTTATCCTTCAGTTATAACTAACTCTCCCTTCCTTTAAGGACTAGGAAGATTTACAAGTTTTGTTTGCTTAATTGTGGTTCCCTGACTGTATAATCAGGCAGTTGGGGTAGTTCTTCCCTTTTCTCACTCATCTGTTAGAAGCTAAATTGCTCACCGTGACAGGAAGTGGAAAAGCTTCTAGGTCTGTGTTCTGGCTTAACAGGGAGGTGTGTCTTGGGAGATTTCCCCGAGATCCTCTGGCCCATTCTGGGAATCTGGGCTATGCAGCATAGTGCTGTGGGTTAGAGCCGAGGCACTGGAATGGTGCAGTGGATAAAATAACCTTTCTGGAAAATCAGAGTACAAATCCTGCATCTGCCACAGACTATCTAGCGCCCCATAGCCTTGATTTCCTTGCCTTTGTTCCCCATCTTTAAACTGTGAATAACGGTGACCTACCTAGCTAGGTTGTTGCAGAAGGCTGTTTGAAAGTGTGTGATACATAATAACTCACATTAGGGTTAGGATGGGGGAAAGCAGGGTAGGATTCCCTATAATGATAGCTTTTTAAAAAACTAATGTTAAAACTAACTAATGCTAACAGTAATGTTTAACCACTTCTGGGTTTTTTTGTTTGTTAAACCATCTGACAGAGAAGACAGCCACCTCTTCCCTCTTCCCTCTCTGTCAGAAATATCCTGGTACTCTTTCTTTTTATACCTTGGAGATAAGGTCGTCGTGGTTGGCCAGGTGTGCCCGGCAATGCACGCAGCTGTAGCGTCGGTGGCAGTTGTCCAGATAGGCTTGGAAAGTTTTGGGTTTGGACAGCCTCACCATTGTCGTGTGGTCATAAAATGGAGAGGGAAGCTGCAGGAGAGTTGTGGAGAAACGTGCAGTCCTCCGATGGGGAAGCCTGAAATGCTGTAAGAGAGAGGAGGGATGAGATCAGCAGAGTGTGGGAGAGCTTGGGAGGGGCGGGGTAGTTTGGTGGGGAGAGGATTTTTGGATTATCAGTTGAGGGGATGTATTAGAGCCAGGAAGGTTAGGAGCCGAAATGCCTGGATTCAGTTTCCCAGCTCTTGTCATTGGCTAAATACTGTCTAACCAGTCTGGTTTCTACACCAAAACAGTACCACGTGCTCTGGCTCCCAAGGCAGGTTCTAGGAGGCTCAGCTTGTAATAAACCCTGAGATGTAGGTCAGCACAGATCATCTTGTGATGGAGAAGTATTGCCCAGAATAGAATACAAGCGTCCTGGCTCTCCCATGCTGCCTCTCTCCAAAGAACTTCCCCTTCTCTTTCCAATAATGTTGGCATTCTGATGCCCGCTAGATCCTCTTTGCCCTTCTTTTTTTGAACAACCCAGGAATCCTTGCCTTCCAAATCCCTTTATTTGTCCTCCCCCTTCAGATCCAGGAGTTCTGGCACTTTGACAGAAAAATATATAAAACAAACTTTCCCTTGTTTCAACACGATGAGCTTTCCCTTTGGCCCCTGTTTTAAGGTATCTGCCACCCACCTCAGTGGTTTGATGTCTCCCAAGAAGGCAGGTTTTAAAAATGTTACTTTGTATTCAGGAACTCTTTAGGGGGAGAAGGTGATGGATGGATGGGTGGATGGACGGACGGATGGGGCTGTGGTGTTAGAATGCAGTGCCCAATTATGGCAAGATTGTTGAAGGATAAATACAGGAAAACGCAAACAATTTGCAGAAGGAATAAGGAGGAGGAGGAGGAGGAGCTGATAAATAGTGCTAAAAATATGCAGTTGTAAAAAGATGGCAGGAGTGAAGAATGCATGTAATGTAATCTGTGGATGAGTGCAGAAGGAAAATTTGAAGATGTGGGATGAGGGGGAGAGCCCAAGGGGGAAGGATGATCCGGAAGACAGACAATGCGGTGAAGTGATTGAGTGCTGAGAAGAGGGAAAGGTGTAAAGGGAGAGGCAGATGAGCACGGAATTAAGGGCAGAGAAACTGGAACTGCCAAATGAATGTGGAAGAGAGAGGCGTACAGCAACCTGCGGATGAGTCTAGGAGAGAGGAGGAAAAAATAACTAGTGCAGGGGAAAGGGGGCTGGTGAAAATGCAGTGGCTTAAAAGAATGCTGCACAGGAGCGAGAGGGCGAGTGGGAGGGGAGAAGGCAGACGAAGAACCCTCTGCAAGGAGGCTGGAGGCTTCCTTTGCAAAGGGAGGCGGCTGGCTGGGGCTGGGCGGAGGGGGAAAAGTCTGGAACATGACGAGGGGGAGGGAAAGTGAGGCGGCTCCTTGAAAGCGAAGCAAGTGAACCAACCAAGCTTGCGGGCAGGGGAATGCTGACTTGGGAAAATGGAGGCTGTGTCTCTGTCTTTGCAAACAAATAGAAGATCCTAGGTTCCCTGGCACTGGGTGTTTTGTGTGTGTGGAGGGGGAGAGATTTGAGGGATCTCTGTGATGTAGTCTGCAGAAGACCCTGCATTCCCCAGGTTTCCCACCTCCTCTCTAAAACGTTGTCTTCTTTCACATTGCAGATGCTAGATCTGATCTACGCTCCCCTAGCAGACCCACTACCTCTGGGTTTTCTATGCTTGGGGTGAGGAGGGGGAGGTATTTTCCTTTCTGTTTCCCCCAGCTATAAATAAGATTATGCTAGCTGTAGCAAAGGTAATTATGGGAGGAACAAAGGAGAACACAGGGCTAGATGTGGTGTCCAGAGCCAGCGTGGGCTAGAGAGTTATACTAGGACCTGGGAGACCCGTTTGCCATAAAACGTACCAGGTGACGTTGGGCCAGTCATTTTTTCTCAGCTTAATCCACCTCACAAGGCTCTTATATGAAGATAAAGTGGAGGAGGGGAGAACCAGATATGCAGCCTTGAACTCCTCAGAGGAAGGCTGGGATAAAAATGCTCTATAGGAAACAGTGCTCTGGGTCATCTTAGGCATCTATACAGGAATTCTAAACAAATATTGTCTCGTTATAAGATAATGTTTGGTAATTGTAGGCACTGTTCCTGGTTATTAGGATTCAGCCTGGATCCTGATTACAAGATAATAGGACTAGCCGTTATCTTAGCCAATATGGAGGCACCTTACTAGCTAGAGATAATATCAGTTTGACCAGTTACTAGAAATACAGTGCAGCAAACATGAGAATCACAGGGATAAGTCTGTTCCAGTCTGATTTAAGGACAGGTGGATACTGAATGCTTGACAGGAATGAGTTTGAGCTTACATTAAGGCTTGCTTTAATATTATGGGAAGTACAGGCTGTTGCATGCCACTGGTACAGTGTGAGATGGGATTTTCTTAAGATGGTTTAATACAGGAGATCTATAAATAGATATTCAATCTTCTATGAGGGCATAAGGCCCATTCTTGACCCTGGTTTCATGGTTCCTAGGGTGAATATATCTGTTTGTGATTAAATAATGACATTTTAGGTACCTTAACATGAAATATAGGCTTGGTTCTAAACTTTTATTGGTGCTTTCTGCAGTAATCAACCTTTTCCTGTGGGAAGTTAGGGGTGAGTACAGGTAGCATGTGATTTTGAGTCTATCCAGTACTTGAGAAAACATGGTCTGCATTATACTACAATAACCTCTCTTCTATGAAATATGGGTTAATAGACTAATGGGGAGGAGCCCATGAAAGCAAGTTGTATCAAGCATTAGACGGCAAGCCACATATCAGAGGTATTGGTTATGTATTTAATACTCTCTAATCCTAATCTGTTACATGCAAAAACTATAATTTATATGCAGGGGAAGGGAATGAAGAAACAGGAGGTGACATAGGTCTAGAAATGCATACTGAATGATTGTGAATTAAAATCCCTGTTTGGATTATCTACTGCAAGGAAGTGACAGAACCTAACTAAGGAGACAGCACAATATGCCAGAGTTGTAATTTTCAAATTGGATCTACTGAGGCAAAATGTTTTCCAGTGATTTAATCATTTATAAAAAATGCATTTCAGAAATCCATATAATATGGGGGGATTTAACCTAGCATTTTAAAAATTCAAAATTCTAATTTGTTTGGTTTCAAGACTGTAAAATCAGTATTTCTTCCCCACCTGTCTGTCAGCTTTTGAAATCTGAAGCTAGAAAAACCAAATATTCCTCTGCAGTAGGTTTGAAGCTCGGAATCGTGAGACCTGGGATTCTGGGAAATACGGTAATGCATTTGCAGTTCTAGGCTATAAAGACATGGGTAAAGTAACCCACCCTTCATAAACAGTCCAGTAGCTATGACTCCATTTGATTTGGCTCAGTGCCTCCAATCAATAGTGAGCTGGCAATGTATTCTAGGGAACAACAACAATGCAGGCTGCTTAGAGATGGGTGCCATATTACCTTGTATTACAGGGTCTCTAAAAAGATATCTATAGCTTTTTCGCTCTGATGATGATATATGAGCCACTGGAATACAGGGGAAGGTACATTGTCTTATGGAGAACAGCCTTCTTGGATTCCGGTTTTAAAAATAATTTACACAGCGGGTCAAAGTACATGCACGTATTTTAAAAACAAGAGTCATGAAAGATATCACCAAGGACTGTCTTACAAATGGGTAAAATAAACTGTCCCTGATATGCATTTTACCCTTCGTTGTTTACCAGATCTCCTTTTCTCCTAGCAGCAAATTAGATGATAGTTTCAAGCCACAATGAGATGTCCACAGTCAGCCAGTGCGGTCACCTGGCCTAAATGCCTAACAAGTATAAGGTACCCACCATAATCTTACCTGGCAGGAGAGAAATGCAGAAGAACCTCCTTCTTTTGATGAAGCCTCTTAGCCCTCCCGATGCACAGGTACCTTGCCTCGAGAGGGTGTTCAGGCAGCTTCGTGAGAGGGGAGGCACCCTGCGGAGAGACCTGCAGGCCCCCCGAAAAGCGCCAGCTGGAAGTCTAGACTTCCTCTTGTTTACAAACCAAAGCTGAGAAACAAAGGTGTCTCCTCCCCTTTTCCCCCTCTCTCCCTCCTCCTTTCTGCGGGCTTCCCCCTTTGCTCCTTCCTCTTTCTGGTCAGCCAATGAAAGGAGAGTATGCAAATAAACTGCAGAACTTTAAAAGGGGAGGGGAAGCACATTAACTGGCACATACTTTGTGGGTGGAGAAGTTGCAATGCAATGACTTGCGCTGTGTGTGCATCAGCCTGCTGTGGAAATAAGCAGAGCTCAGTGCGTTGAATACTACTGAGCCTATGCAGAGTTCCTTTTCCTGAAGCAAAAGGCAGAACTTCCACACACACACAGAAACATACAAAAATGCAAGATAGATAGATGATAGATAGATAGATAGATAGATAGATAGATAGATAGATGCCGTTAACTTTCAGGCAGCCATGAAGCCTGTGTGCATCCCTGATTCAGGACTAGAATATCAGTGAGGATTTCTCTACTATTAGTCCCAGTACCCAAAATCAGAGAATTCAAACTTGGCTCCTATAACTTTACATTTTGTAAACAGACACAAACTTCTTCCATTGAGGTAGCTGTTCTCAACATTTTCTAGCCAGAAATGTGAAAGGGAAACTCTGGGTTGAAACTGTTGAATTAGAATCCATCAAGAAGTATGCTACTATTATGTGTGCCCCCCTTGGCTAAGTGATGAGAAGTTCTGGGGACAAGCACTTATTCAGGCTGGTTCTCATGGGAGCACTAGAGACTTGTGGTATTTTAATTAAATATACAGGTAGGACCCACATGAAGGCACAGAGATAGTCCTATAAGATTAGCCATCTTACAGCAAATCCCCACAGACAGAAATCTTGCACCTTCCAGGTGCTTCAGCCACCACTGCCTGCCTGTATCTCACCCCGTACTCCCAGCCTCAAACATTGTGCTTCCTTTTTATACAGACACACTCTTCCCACTCCCTCAATTGCAGGGCTGTATGTGGAGAGTGTCATCTCCCTCAAGTCCTGATGGGTTTCTTGAGCAGCCAGTTTCCTAGCTTCTGTCTGTGGAGACACCCACACTCATTAAACCACTGTTTCTTTTCTCATGCAGGATGTGCACAGTTGTGGTCACTCTTGTCTCTAAAAAGGCAATGCAGCGTTGTGGAAACAGTTAAGGGGCAAGCAACGTGATTAAAGGTTGAAGCACCTTTTCTATGAGAAGAGTACAGAATCTGGGGCTTTTCAGTTTAGAAGAAAGGTGCACAAAGGGGCACATGATGGAGGCTTATAAAATTATATGTGAGGGGAAAAAATGGACAGGGAGAACTTACATATTCAGGAGGGACCAAAGGAAGTACTTCCCTCAATAAGGAATTAAATTATCAAATTCCCTACCAGTGGATGGGATGATGGCCACTAGCAAAGATGGCTTTAAAGATGCTTAGAAAGATTCATAGAGGATAGTTCCATTATTGGTTTACCATGATGACTAGAGAGAACTTTCACATCCAGCAGTAAATCTCCGAATGCTGGTGCCAGGAGGCAACACGGGGAAAGGCCTTGATCCTTATGGCCAGTTTGCTAGACCTCCAGGGCAACTGGTTGGCTATGGTATTATTGGGATACTTGGTTAATAGAGCAGAGTTTTGCCCAGTCATAGGCCCATTATGCACACACATCTTAGTGCAGATTTTCAGAGCAGTAAGCCTTTAATCTTGACTTTGGATTCCGTGCCTGCCTTACACACCATTCTTTTTCCTCCAGTGTATTCATCCTGCAGCTATGATTTAAAAACCTGCACTTTTCTAAATCAGGGTGGAACATCACTTGTGACGTGGGGGGTAGCGTCCAAAGTTGTTTTTTTTTAATTTACCTAATTGTCCTATTGCAGCTGTGCTGTAGTGTCTAAGCACTTTCCATTTAAATCCTTGTGCTTCAGGTTTTGTGCATGCAGTTTAATGCTAGTTCCTTGAATGAAAGGGAAGAGAAAGGAAAGCAGGCAAAGGGTGGAAACCCACTGTTGAAGCAGACCAGGTTTTTTCAGAAACTGACAAGCAGCTGTGAAGCCCCGTTTTCTATACTGCCAAGCATTAGGGGATTCTCTGCTGTGTTATCAGCCACTGTGAAAAATGGAGAAGAGTCACATGATCTCATAATATGGGGGAACATTATGTGTACAAAATGCATGGTAGAGCGCACTGACTCTGGCATTGCAAGCTGTGATTGTTGGCAATGTGTGTGTGTGTGTGCACGTGCCTGTGCAAAGTCGGCTACTTGTGCAAAGTCGGCTGCACAAAGTCGGCCACCACACTTTGCACAGGGCTGCAATTTGTATGGGGGAGGAGTCTTCTGGCAGGAGCTCTGGAGAGATTTTTTAGTCTTGTGCCATTAAATTGGAAAGAAAAATGGGGGGGATATTTTTGTGGATGCTCTAGCGAAGATGCATAGTAATGCTAATTTCCTGCCCTCCCTTGTAAATTTGTGTGGTTTTCTCTTTGTGATTCTCTAATTTGATCATGCACACTAGTTGTGATCTTGGCAGTTTTTTAAAGCCTGTCCTGTGCAGATTGCAGAGTTTGGTATAGTGAGAGCCAGTTTGGTGTAGTGGTTGGGAGTGTGGACTCTAATCTGGGAGAACTGGGTTTGATTCCCACTCCATCACATGCAGCTGCTGGTGTAACCTTGGGTCAATTCCAAGTTCTTTCAGAGCTGTTCTCAAAAGATTTCTCTCAGCCCCACCTCCCTCACAGGGTGTCTGTTATGGGGAGGGGAAGGGAAAGGAGTTTGTAAGCCACTCTGAGACTCTTTTGCATAGCAAAGAGCGGGGTATAAATCCAATCTGTTTTTTCTCCAAATGGATCGATCCCAAGCGATTCTTAAGTTCAGAAGTTCACAGAAGGTCCATGTGGCTCAGCTGCCATTTAAATGTTTGGCTTCCAGAGTCTGCCAAAATGGTTCTTCCTTAAAAACTTTGTTCACTAAAGCATTAAAAGGAAAAATGTTTTCAAAGCTTTAGGCTTCCCTTGGCAGTGTTTCTCTCTCTTTACATCTCATGTCAATTTCATTCCTCTCTGACGATCCCCCCCCCCCCGATTTTGTTACCATGCAGCACTGAAATCCTTTTTTTCCCCCACTGGGAACACTGCTGTTTGTCTCCTCTCCGATCCCCCTTTCAAATCAATACTAGCAGGGAACTAAACCTCGCACAGCTCCCTTTAAAATTCCCCCCATTGTTTTATTCTTTTTTTTTAATTCAGTGATTTGAGGCTAGCCATAGTCTCATATTGCTAGACTCATGCAGCTTGTAAAAAAAAAAATTTTTAAAAACTAGGGGGAAATGGAGCTTGTACACCAATGAAGGGGGAAGGATGGCAGAAGGTGTAGAGCAGTGTTCCCTCTAAACTGAGTTAGGGTGAGCTAGCTCAGTTTTTTAACCTCTGGTTCACACATTTCCCCCATAATTTTTTATTTGGTTTTAACACATAATAGGGTAGGAAGGGTACAAGGGATGGGATAAGATTTTTTGTCTTAGCTCAGGAAGGATGGCTCCAGAGCAAACTAATTTGTGCAGTAGCCAAATGGCTCCCTCACAACTTTAATGCCAGGAGCTCACAAAGTAGAATATTTGCTTGCAAGACTCCACAGCTTAGAGGGAATATTGGTGCAGAGTGGGCAAAATGACCTTGATGTGGGTGGGGAGTGATCTTCGAGGGGCAGCAAAAGGGCAGGGGGAAAATCCGAGGGAATTTGCATGCTTTTGAGTTACCTTCAGCTTGGAAGTGAAACAAGGGAAGAATCAGCACAAAAACACTCTCAGAAAACCCAGGGAAACAGTGACCAGAAAGCAAACTGAGTGCTGAAGGGAGGAAAATCAATCCAGAATGACAAAGAAAACCCGACAGGACGTGCATGGTGAAAGTGAGGGAAAACACCCATGCATAATAGGCCATCGAACGGTGATAACTGAGTATAGTAGATCATTTCCCAGAAGGTAAAGACCTACATTTATCCAAGTAGATCCAGTTCACATTCAGGCTGCAGTCAAAAGAAGAGAAAGAAGCCTAATCTAAAGAGCACTTTCCCTATCAGAAATGGCCACATAATCTGGCATCATGTGCATAAGAGTAGGAGGGCACTGTATCGACAGGAGAGACCTTTAGAGACATGTGTCTCCATGGGAGGCCACGTGCAGGAGAGAGGACAAAGCGGGCGAGAGAGGAGGGGTCAGAGGGCAGCTCCCAGGTAAAGACAAAGAGAGGCATCCCATTGAAGGAAATAGCACCTACACATTTAGCGTGATGTAGCACCCCCCCACCCCCAGTGTCTAGGCTTGCTGAGTCACTCACTTCAACAGGTATGATATGGGATGATGCACTAGATGGGCCACTGGTCTGATCCAGATGGACACCTCTTACAGAGGATGGGATAAGCCACAGTGATTAGGGGCCAAGTCGGTTACAGTATCATCTCCAGAAGACTTGGAAGACTTGGGATACCTTTGTCAGCGCAGGGTGTTGGTTGGCAAATACAGAGAAACTGCATTGTCACCAGTTACTGCTGTTGTGTATAGTGAGTATGTAACTGTCTTCATTACATTTGCATTATACCCAACTGCATCTCACCTCGTACTTGATGCATTCAGTGGCTGTTTGCAAAGTTTTTTCCGTCACATATAATTCTGCTTACATGCATCTGCTGAGTTGGGCTCTGGCACACAAAAACTTATGCTGGAATGAAAGCTTGCTAGTTTAAGGGGCCAGAGGACTCCTGTTTATTTTGCAGCAACATCTCCTCCCATGGAACAGAATGTCTTGTGGCACTTTAAACAACTAGTGAGTATATTGCGGCATAAGATTTCTTGGGCCGGAGAGCCTACTTCATCAGGCGCATGGAGTGGGAACAGTCAGATGGCTAGGTTAATCAAACCTGATGGCATTCTCATGGCTGCCATATGCCCTAGGGTTGCCATTGCTTTTATTATCTTAAAGTCTGAGCCAGTCACACACACACACACACAGCCTAACCTACCTCACAGGGTTGTTGTGCAGATAAAATGGAGGAGAGGAGAGTTATGTAAACCACCTTGGGTTCCCACTGGGGAGAAAAGTGGAGTATAAATAAATAACTAAAATAATATAGTAAAATATTGTATTTGGGCAAAAATTCTCGAACAAGGGTTCAGCATTTTCACCGGTTCTTCCCACCCAGAGCCTTAGAAATCTTATTAAGATAATCTGGGAGAATTCGTTTTGGTTGAGTGGTTTGGCATTGGGTGTCGTTAACATGGCAATTTAACTTGTCAAAGATACTTTTTTTGCATGACTAATTTTATATTACACCTGTGATGAGTACTTTGTTACCCATCTATTTATGAAACTAAAGATGTCATAAGAGAGTGGGAAGTGAGAGCCCAGTGGTGTAATGTAATCCAATTAACTCTGCCACATATCCTGTAGTCCATTTTAGGACTCTACAAACTGTAGGTTGGAGGCTTCTCCAGCACACCCTGAAACATCTTTCTATTCCACCCCACCCACCCCTTTCTTTTGCATGGACTACCCAGCCTGGTGGAGAGTTCTTGGGAGCTCAAAAGGTTGCACAGAGTTTCATGATATTTCAGTTGGCCCCAATAAAAAGGTTTCACACTGTTGTTGTTTTTTAAATTTTTCTGTAGCCAACACCAACAACCTGCTGTCTTTGGCTCTTATCTCCCTGTTAACTATTGACCTCTGTGAAGTCACAGTCTTGCTCCAATCTGGTACGACTTCTAGTTGAAACATAACTTTCAGCTTCTTATCTGTGAATCTCTTGTGCCAAAATGAAGCTTTGCAATTGACATGATGTTAGGGCGTGTTGTAGGGACAATCTCCTGGTAGGAAAGGGTATATTGAGTTTGCCAGGGCTTTTTTCAGGATGCAGAATCCCCCAGTCCTTATTTGTAAATGTGTCAGCAGTGAGCATGGGGGCACAGGGATGCCAGCCTCCAAGTGACACCTGGGGATCCCCCAGAATTACAGCTCATCTCCAGACAACAAAGATCAGTTCCCTGGAGAAAATGGATTCTTTGGAGGGTGGATTCTATGGCACTGAATCCCACTGAGGTCTCTGTCCTCCCCAGGCTCCATCCCTAAATCTCCAGCAGTTTCTCAACCGGGATCTGGCAGCCCTAGGACTCCCCCATCCCACACTGGTGGCCAGTTTCGGTGTAGTGGTTAGGAGTGTGGATTTGATTCCCCACTCCTCCACATGCAGCTGCTGGTGTGACCTTGGGTCAGTCATAAGTTCTTTCAGAGCTGTTCTCTCACGAGCTTGAAAGAGCTCTCTCAGCCCCACCTACCTCACAGGGTGTCTGTTGTGGGGAGGGGAAAGGAAAGGAGATTGTAAGCTGCTCTGAGACTCCTTTGGGCAGTGAAGGCAGGGTATAAATCCAATCTCCTCCTCCTCCTCCTCCTCCTCCAGTACCTTTGCAGGAAATGAAGCTTTGGCCTCAACAAGACCAGAAAGTTGTGGGGAAGTCTTCTGGGGCAGGTCTATATCAGTTGGGATGGCCCAAAGCTTATGTAGGAAGGCAGAGAAATGCAAAATTAAGGCTGATGAATACGAGTCCAGGAACAGAAATCAACCCAGCCTTGTTTTATATATGTGTTTAAGGAAGACCTCAGTGCAAAAAAAGCATAAATGGAAGCTATATTTGGAAACCTGTATTGTGACTTGCTATTCATGGATGATGCCAGGAATGTGCCCAGGGAGGGTGGAGACCAGTGGCAACACACCCACCTGGGAGAACACGTTGGCCTTCTCACCTCCATAGAGGAAAAGGCAAACTGGACCCAGGAAAGCAGGTTCTGAAGAAGAGAGTGGCTTCTAAGCTTGCCAGGCTCTGCTAGGCTTGGGTTCTTGAAGCACACAGTCCTGCCTGGTCTCTCACTGCATTAAGAACAGGACAAAATCTCAATTTCCCCCTCTCCTCCATACACCTTAAGTTCTGTCTGAGAACATTATCACTGTGCTGAGGGTTTGTGTCTGTGTTTCTTTTCTTTGTGTATTTTGCTGTTTTGTTTGCTGTATTTGCCTTGAAAGGCTCTGTCCCCATGCAGTTAAGGAATTTCTGTTTCAGTCTCTGGGTTGCCATTACATAAGCAAGAAAATGTGTGTGTGTGTGTGTGTGTGTGTGTGAGAGAGAGAGAGAGAGAGAGAGAGAGTCAAATGTTGGTATGCTTGCCTAAGCTGATATTTGGGGAAATGCTCTACTGTGGCTACCTCTTGGACTGAATGAAGATGTGTAATTCCCCTGACTAGAGAGAACCTCTGCCAGATGACTTTTTCCTGGTCATTGGTAGGAACTTGTGTTATGCTGTAGACATGAAGACTAGCAGTGTGAAGTGCATGGCCAGATTCCCATGGGTTCTATTGGAGTGCTTTGCAGTATGACTATGACCAGGCAGTTTCTAGACCCTCTGCTTTTAGGTGGTTCATTCAATGAAAACACCACATGCTGTTAGTTACAATGTTTATTAGTTTTATGGTTTTCCCTTCTTCCTTTCTTTCTAGGCTTGATACACATTGTCTCTCCCCTTCCCTAGGCCCTAGAATCTGTCTAGTAAGGAACATGTTTGATTGCCTATCACTCCCCAATTAATTAATCATTCATTGAGAAGAGGTGGATGGCTGTCCAGATACTTTCGGAGGCTGGAGGGGTAATCGGTCATGACGCCAGTGACCCCATAGTTAAAGGCTTCCTCAAAATCTTTTTCTTCATTCAGAACCCAAAGAAGAACCTGCATGGAAAAGAGGATACATTTCAAAACACAATTTTCATGGTTCTCCCCAAGCTAAATTCCCCTCTTGGCTTTCCAGCCAATTATACATTCGTGCAGTTGTTGCTGAACCTTTCCCCAGTGCTCAGACAGCAAGATAGCGTTGCTAGGTAGAGAAAACACTTGGTGGTGAGCAAAAGTCACAGCATGATCAACATGCACAAAATGCCTCAGGCACCCGAGAACAGGCTAGGGTGAACGCACATACATATTTGGAGTGGTGAGTTCACTCTGGATCCACACACCTCCCTTTTCTTTTTTGATAGATGCATACATTTACATACAACGGCTGCTTCCATATGGAGGTTTTGCTGCAGTTAGGCATCCAAACTGAAGTTGTTGTTGTTTTTTGGAGACTCTGTAGGACGCCATCCCTTAATCACCTGCTTTCCGTGTTTCCCTGCTTTGCTCCACTCTTTCCCAAATTTGACTTGATAAGCTTTTTTGAAAAAGGACCCAGTTGAAGCATGTTTATGGACCATGTGAATGAGAAGGCCCTGCTCACAACAGTGCTATTTTCTTTGCCTAACCCCCCAAAACTGCCATTCTGCCTTCCTCCACTGAAGAGCCTTAAAAAAAAAACACTGGAGTAATTGCTATATCACCAATGTGTTGTTATGCTACAGTGATCTAGCAATCAGTGATTTTGTTAAAGGTCTTCTGGTGGCATGGGAAGGTGGCCACAGGGAGGCTGGATAAAGGAAAGTGCGGGGAGAACTGCTGTTTGGATGTATCACTGCTAGTGCAGTGAGAGCCACACAGAGAATTGTTAAGCATAAGGACATAAGAAGAGCTCTGCTGGATCAGACCAAAGGCCCATCTAGTCCAGCATTCTGTTCACACAGTGGCCAACCAGCTACCTCTAGGAAGTCCACAAACAGGAAGATCACGATACCATTACCCCGCCTGCTGTGTGGAAGCAACTGGATTGAGGCCAAGAACAAGGCTGTGGTCACATGAGCAGTTTGCAGCAATGTCGTTGCGGTACCTTTGCAGATATAAAGAGCACAATCAGACAGTGACATCTGCCTTCCATACCCCAGTCGCGGCCACCCCGTTTTGCTCCACCTTGGAACCAGAGTGACCAGGCACCGAGGAATGTCTGGTCTTTACGGATGCCAGCACTTCCACTCTGCTTTTCCAGCCATCTGAACTCCCCTGTCATGAACTGAAGCCAGAGGGGAAGTCTGAACTGGCAGATCCGTTTCTGCCGGGTGTTGTTTTTTTTTTAAGTAGCTGTTGATATTTGCATAAGTGCATGAGTGCATATGCGCATGTGCCCACCTGTTTTTTTAAAAAGAAACCGACTGGACAGCACGCTCTGTGGTTGAGACGCTGCAGTAATGTGGATGTCTCTCCACCAGATGAGCGCATGGGAAAACTGCCACAGGGTGTGCTGTCTGGTCAGTCCTTCCTGCAACAATTTAAACCAACACACTTATTAGCGATGCGCCCAGACTGTGCCTAATCTCCAGTGTGACCACAGCCCAAATGTGTGTTTTCCTGTTTCTAGGGGAAGCTGGCTCTCTGGGTAGGCTGGCCTCTGTGACAATCACAAAGCTATTTTCCCTCCCACCTCCTCATCTGGCTGTGCAAAGTATTGGCTGGCCAGCCCTTGTGACAAGGCAAGCTGCTTTCCTCACCCTTGCCCAGAGCATGCTTCACTGAGCCTCTGAATCCCAGACTCAGGAGGCAACATCAGGGGAAGGCCTCGGCCTCTGTGCCCTCTTGTTGGCCAGCCAGAGGAACTGGTTGGCTACTGTGTGAGACAGGATGTTAGACCAGATGGACTATTGGTCTGATCCAGCAGGGATCTTCTTATGTTCAAGCTACAAAAACAAAAAAAGGAAGAGGTTTATAAAACAAAAATGCTGAATAAATGTTAACATCGGTAAACATGCCAGGTATTTTTTATTTTTTTTTTGCCGTCAAGTCACAGCTGACTTATAGCAACGTGGTAAATTTTCAGGGCAAGACACATTCAGAGGTGGTTTGCTGTTGCCTGCCTTTACGTAGTGGCCCTGGAGTTCCTTGGTGGTCTCCCACCTGAACACTAACCAAGGGGCCAGACTAATTAGCTTCCAGGATCTGGTGAGATTGGGCTAACTTGGGCTATCCAGGTTAGGACACTCATTGGAAAGAAAAGGTTTTTTTTAAAAAAATACTCTGAGCCTCCCTAAAGCGAGGGGAAGGCAGAAATTCATGAGGAATTTGAGTTACATGGCCATAGACGAGTGAGAGGGCAGGGAGGAATGGAACCTCACAGCAGACAAGTCTGTACCTTCTCCTAGAGGAACACACAGTTTCCATACATTTTCGAAGTAGGAAGTCCATGGTTCAAATTTAATCTAAGCCATAAATTAATGAAGGCTTCAGTGCCTTGTAAATACCGTTAAACTCAGTAGGGTAGATTTCTAAGTAAGCACATGCAGGATCAGAAAACACGTAGCCTCAGGCACACTCCGATCTCTGTGTCTTGAGTCTCCATGAGCAATGTGGGTATAATAATACTGACCTATTTTACAGCATTGCTGAAAGATTATTGGAACAATGGGGGTGAAGTTCTTTGAACACTGTACAGACATGTGCTATGCAGATGAAGTCTGCGTGGCAAGGAGAGAATCGGCATACAGATGTCTTGCCTTGACCATCCATCCATCCATCCCAGTTTCCTGTCACTGCCGGGGGGTGGGATCAGTGGAGTATTTCCCTAATTTGACACCTCTCCTCTTTGAAACTCCCACTGTGCTTTGTGCACCCCACCATTTGGTGGCTGCATGCAAAACACTATAAGATCCTAAGGAAAAAGTTTATTGGTCAAAGCCTCTTTGGGGATTTTGAACAGACATCTCATTTCTCGTTGCCTGGAAAGGGAACTGTGTGCCTGGCCTGGGAGATGCGCAGAGAATTATAAGTGTTTAAGCAGCTAGAAACTGTGTTTTCCTTTTTAAAAAAAATTCTGTGTAATTCACTTTTGTAGATATCCCTATTTGTCTCTTTGTTTGTGCATTGAATAACATTTTTGCTAAAATTTGGTACTTTGGGAGAGAATTTCTGTATTGACTTCCCCATGAGCCAGCCAAAGCTCAAAACTGTGATGCAGATGGAGGAAAGAGAGGTGGGGATCCTGATATTTTCTTGCAGAAACACACTCAAGCGTGTGCATGCACATATGTGCACACACACACACACACACACACACACACAGAGTGGAATGACTAGGCCGAACTGGAGCAGCCAATCTTAAAAACCAGTTTCTCCAGGTGCCGGCAAGCGAATTAGCATGGCTGTTTCTTCGGGGCCCTAGAGTGTTGAGTGTGGACAGCATAGCCTGTAGATCTCTGTAGAGCAGGTCCGTTACACGGTGCTGACCATGAGCGGCTTGTTCATGGGGAAGTGAATCCAGAAGTTCTCTCCCAGTCAAAGTACCAAACTTCAGAAAGGTTTTATTCTGTTCACTTACATAGAGAAACTTTTATTTATTTGATAAAGTGAACACCGATTTTTCAACAGCTTACGCTGGAATAAATTTTGTTCATCTTTAAGGTGGTGCTGGACTCCTGCTTTACGATAATGATGATCTAGAATATTTCAAATTACAGATTTAGACCTGGTCCCAACCTAGAGGCTGTGATAGGCGGGCAAGAATGTACAAGTAAACATTCTGATCCTAAAATGGTGACAGTCATGAATCTTAATGGGTGCAGAAAGCTTGATGTACTTCTCTCAGAGTGGCTGCAGATATAGATAGTACTGCTTTCTTTGGTGAAGGAAAGTACCATTCAAGTCACAGGCTTATGGTGACCCCTCTTGTGGTTTTCAAGGCAGGAGACGAACAGAGGTGCTTTGCCATTGCCTGCCTCTTTGTTGCGACCTTGGACTTCCTCGGCAGTCTCCCATCCGTATACTAACCGGGGCCAACCCTGCTTAGCTTCCAAGATCTGACGAGATCAGGTATGCCCTTGAGCTTCATGGGGGAAAAGGTGGGAATGAAACAGTTCTAACAAGAGGGTTTTGTTATTAAATGTTTTAGCCAGGCTTGGCAAGCCCTCAGAGGTAGGGGGTACAGAGTTCCACAGTCCTGACTCAAGCTTAACCACCCCACCCCACTTACCTGTATCCCTCTGTCTTCAAGATGCTTAAAAAGCTTTTTCCTCATGGTCACTCTGTGTGAAGGAGAACAGAAAGAATGCCAAGGGTTTAATAAGAGGAGGCAGTCAACCCCTACCCTGCCTGTTTGCCTTGGAGCCCAGCCAGTGAGAGAACCAAGGAGGTAGAGTGGTAGTACTAGACCAGCAATGGAGAGGCTTGGGTTCAACACCCCCCCCTTTGGTCCAGTCACTCCCTCAGTTTAGCCTTTATCAGAAGGTTAAAAAGTGATGGAAAAGGACCCTGTAGGTTGCCCTCAATTTCTGGGAAGAAGGTTGGGATAGAAATGTGATAAATAGATGGCTTTAAAAGATAAAACTGTGGAGGAACACAGAAGGGCAGTGGAAATGGGAGGAAATACAAGTCTGGAAAAGGGCAGAGTCACTAATAAAACTGAGCAGGTAGAATATTGCATGCCATCACTCACTTGTGGGTAAATTTAGCCAGCAGTGCTCCGCAGTAGCCCTTTTCCACGGGAAAATAGGTCCTGTGGTTAAAAATTAAATAAAAAGGGGAGGGTTGACTGACCATTAAGAAATGCTGGTTCCCTGCCTTTCCCCCCTTTAAACAACTGGATCCCTCACTCCTCCTGTTCCTCGGCAATCACAACCCTTTAATTAATTTAACACCGTTTTCGTACCCTTTCCTCTTACAGTTAAAACTTATAAAACTTCATACATACATACAGAGGGTGAGAAGAAAGGGTTGGTGGGGAAACATTGGAGGAGCAACTCAGGGATGCTTTTTTAAAAAGGGGGCCTTGCCTGTCCAGTTAAGCTGGGTCTCATTTTCACTAAGAAGTTAAACTTGTGTCTGGGCTATACTGTTTCAGAGTTCAGGTTAAGGATGTGCATGGCATGAATTTTTCACCATACCAAAGAAATGCCCTCTACATAGAAAAGTAACGTGATTGAAAAGAACCCTTCTTCCTGGCAGGCTATTTTTCAAAGCAGAGGTTTCTTTGTTATATAGAGGAGCATTTCATCACGTGCAGCCTGGATTCTACAGCCCAGAAACAGGCTTTGCACCTTAGTGAGGCCTGAAACAGGCAGAACACAGAGGAAACACATTATCTGGTCTCCCCTTCCCCCTTCAGTTTAAAGCAGCAGCAGGGAGATTCCAGTTTTGATTACAGCAGTGTCCCTGAAGGAGGGCGTATTTAGCCTCCCTTTGAAGAAAAAACACTAATGCCTCCTATACCTTGACCTTAAATTCTGACAAAAGGAGCTTTGACTCTGGAAGGCTTAAACCCTGGAAATCTTGTTGGTCTTTATCGTGCTACTGGGCTCAAATTCTGCTCCTAATGCAGGCCAACATGGCTACCCACCTGAAGCCTTAAATTGATTTCTGGTGGGGACATTGTCAGATCCATTTCTTGTACTATGCCTAGCATGTTCTTGGTGCATTCTGTCAGGCAGCAGAATCTTAGCTCTTGGTGTCTGATTCCCTGTACTTATTAGCCCCCCTCTCAGTAACAATTTTCCCCTGTCTTATCTAGTCCTGATTCCTATCACAGAGATACTATTGTATGAGTTTCAGCATCCTAAGACCAATGTTTTCTCTGTCTGGTGGAAAATTAAGCCCTCTTCATTGGATTCTCTTCTCTGGTTTTTATTTATTTATTTATTTTTAGGACCAGTGTGGTAGACCAGCCCCTTACCGCTTCCCAAAGTGAACTTCCTGCAAATTCTGTTGCCACAGCCATTAATAGCATGCACACACCCTCCTTCTTGGCTCTGGTTAATAAATGGAGTCAGATTTCCCATTTGGGCTTCTAGTTGCTGATCCTTATCTTTAAGAGCCCTTATATTTCTCTTCCCCCTCTGCCCAGCCCTGCCCAGCTGCTATCACCTGTTCATGATGGATGGCAGGAAAAACTCGAGGAAAGATTCTTTCAGTGGTATGAAAGGCAGAAGCCCCACATAGTAGAGGAGGAGGATGGTAATGCCACGTTTGACGGAGAAGATATAAGGCATCTCTTTGTTCTAGAGGATGGGAAAAGAGAAGAAAATAATCCCCCCCAGTATCTACTATGAGGATGTGTAGTCTCTAGATTTCATAATTTGGAAGAAGTGAGTGACTGGACTTGATCACCTTGCTGGTCCCTGTAGCTCACATGTTTTCAGGAACAGCCTAAACAGTTTATAGGTGTAGCTTCCCGCTCTGTCCCAGAATAAGAGATCCGTTTTTTTTGTGGCACATCAGTAAAATTTAGAATATGCTGTACAGATTTAAATCTGTTACCATTAAATCTTTCCACAAAGAAATGCAGAAATTGTAGTGCGGTGCGGGTACTTAATGGATACTCTTTTGGGGATCCCTGGCCCTTTCACAGAGCTACAATTTCCGAGGTTCTTGGTTAGGACCATGACAGCTTTTAGCAGGTTTTGAACTTGCTCTAGTACAGTGGTTCTCAGCCCTGGGGGCCAGGGTCCCCCGCAGGGGCAGTGAGTAGTTGCGAGACATCTGTGGATCCATATGCACATTAAGCAAGTTCATCTGCATCTTTTTTGCCTTTATGTATTTTCTCAATTCACAGATCCTAATAGTACAACTACTATTACGGGAGGTCCACAAGATTTTTTAATGTTAAGAAGAGATAATCATACTTGAAAATGCTGGGAACCACAGTTCTAGTGTATAATAGCAGTTAGCAGGGCTATTTTTGTAGAAAAAGCCCATCAGGAACTCATTAGCATATTAGGCCACACCCAACAGCAGAAATTCATTAGCATATTTGGCCACACACCTGACAACACTGCTCAGCATACTAGGCCACACCCCCATGTTACCAGAAGTGTGGTCATCCAGCCACACCCACCTTTTGCTTCTTATTCTGTTTACCTTGTTTGTTGTCAAAACCCAGGGCTTTTTTGTAGCAGGAACTCTTTTGCATGTTAGGCCACACACCCCTAATGTAGCCAACCCTAATGAGTTTCTGCTGTTGGGTGTGGCCTATTATGCTAATGAGTTTCTGTTGGGCATGGCCAACTTGGGAGCCAGCCGGAACTCCGTTCCTGTGCGTTCCTACCCAAAAATAGCCCTGGCAGTTAGCCAAAAGAGCAGGAAGCTGCCCCGTGGACGTGTTCTAATTAGCTTATTATAATGAAGTACTTTTATCTGTTATTCTCTACTGGATGGAAAGTCTTGTATATGCTTGAAAGCCCTGCTTACTCTTCTCCAATTAGACACTTAGTCTAGTAAAAAAGACATTTTCATGGTTAGAGTCAATGGCAATGAAAGTGCTGAAGGACCATTATTACATACAGCTGCGCAGCATTTCTTCAACACTTCCTCATCAAAGGAAGCCCAGATGCTGATGTTGGAGCGATCATATTGACGGATGAGGTCTGCTACCTGTATGGGAGGGCAGGACACAGGAGAGGAAGGGTATGGATAACTCATTTATTCCTCAGAAGGCGTGCAGGCTTTCTGAAGTTGTCTAACTGGTGGAAACAAAGGGGACATTTTGTTGCCTGAAGGATTCAAAATGATAATGATCTCCGGAGTCATCACTCATTGGGACAAGCCAGATTTTTGCAGCATACACCAACGCAAACCATCTCACATAGCAGAACCCTTCAGACAAGTAAGTTCTGCTTACCTGACTCTGATTGCAATGTTTCTTGGGAGAAATTTGTTATTTGTCCTGACAATTTACAAGCTCCGGATCACTGTCCCCTTCCCTGCTGTTTGCTAGCTCTCCTCTCATAGACCATGGGAATCTTGGATTCACTAAGAACTTTAGATAGCTAGGGCCTGGGATCTGCTGTTGAGTAGAGCGTTTTTCAAATTATGGGCCCAGTTTCCCAAAGTGAATGTGGTATAAGAAGCCTGGAAAGGGATTCAGAAATGAAATCAGGCTTGGCCAGGGTGGGCTGGGGTAGGGGAGCAGGAATCTGTCTCTGCAGACTCACAAACGCCACTGAATTATGGAGGCAGGAGATGGTGTGGATGTTCATGAAGCTGACCTTGGCTAGGTGCACAGAATCCACTGCAAGAAGTGATGCAAATGTGTTTCTGTCCTATAGGTCGTGAGGGGAGGGGTCTGACAAAAAATTGTGCTACTGGATCTAGCACGTGACTAGGATGGAGATGCCGCAGAGGAGGTGATCACCTGCATGCCTTACCTTTTGTATGAGCTCGTCATTATCCTCCTTGATTTCTATATTGATAGGTAAGCCAGGGAATTTCTGAAGAACGTCCTCCAAGCGTGGAATATGGTGATCTGAGCCATGGGAATAGCAGCCTGGCAGGGAGGGAAGAGCGAGGTAGTTTCAAGAGGACTGGTGCTTTCTTTGTTGGGCCATAATCCCACCAAAAGTTCATATCTGTTAGAATCAGAGAGTTGGAAGGGACCTCAAGGGCCATCTAGTCCAACCCCCTGCACAGTGCAGGAAATTCACAAATACCTCCTCTCCACACACCCAGTGACCGCTGTTCTATTCCCAGAAGATGACAAAAAACCTCCAGGATCTTCAGCCAAACTGGCCTGGAGAAAAATTGCTTCCTGGCCCCAAAGTGGCGATCAGCATTTCCCTGGGCATGTAAGAAAGGGCCACGAGAACTAAGCACTGATGCAGCCCTTCCTGCCCTCCCTCTCATGATGTGCCTAAGTTCACAGAATCAGCATTGCTGTCAGATGGCCATCTAGCCTCTATTTGAAAACCTCCAAAGAAGGAGAGCCCACCACCTCCCGAGGAAGCCTGTTCCACTGAGGAACCACTTTGTCAAGAAGTTCTTCCTAATGTTTAACCAAAAACTCTTCTGAGTTAATTTCAACCTGTTGGTTCTGGTCCGACCTTCTGGGGCAACAGAAAACAACTCCACACCATCCTCTATATGACAGCCCTTCCAAGTACTTGAAGATGGTGATCATATCACCTCTCAGTCATCTCCTCTCCAGGCTAAACATACCCAGCTCCTTCAACCTTTCCTCATAGGACTTGGTCTCCAGACCCCTCACCACATTCATTGCCCTCCTCTGGACACATTCCATCTTGTCTATATTATTTCTGTCTTGTCTATTGTTGTTTCTGTCTTTCTTGAATGGTGAGAAGTTCTAGGGGCAGCCCTATCAGACGTGTTTCTTTGGATAAAAGAGGGCTCCAGAGATGTAGTGTCTTTATAATAGATCTATTTACAGATCTACAAGCAGAACTTAATTGGAGGCGAAGCATCACTCCTATAAGGCACCAGGTCCACAAAAGGCAATCTTGGCAGCCATGCAGAGGCTAAGCCGCTCTAATTCATCTACCTCTAATTAGAAACTTTTGGGTTCTCTTTCTCAAAATGTAAAGTGGGTTCAAGACCATGAAAGCCTTTGTTGCAGTAAATGTGTTAGTATTTCAGGTACCTGTAGACTGTTCCCTTTCTGCTTCTGTTTCAGTGTCTTCCCAATTGCCAGTTACCCTGGAGACCAATTCCCAGCCCTTAGGAGCAACCTAACTATCTTGGATTATAACCCACAGACCTTCTAACAAAGGAATGCTTGGCCAGTAGCTGCCAAAGGCTACGCTTTCCCCTACAGTGCCCTCACTCCAAATAATCTCTCAGCCCTGCTCACCTGGTGCGAAGGTCACCTCCAGACGGTCCTTATAGAGAGGCAGATCCTATAGGAATACAATTAGGGTGAAGGTTATGGAGCCAGGACACCTGTATCCTCTTGGGAGGAAGGATAGATTGGGATAGAATTGGGGTATATGGACAGATAGGGGCAAAGGGTTTGATGACTGGGTTGGTGGGGGCTAGAGGCAAGGGATATTGGGCAGCCAGAACTCCTGAGTGCTCACCTCATAGTTTGTCTCGCTGATATTGATGTTATGACCTGTCTGGCGTTCCAGATTATTATCATGGGACACAACCACAACCCCGTCCCTTGTCAAGTGGCAGTCAAGTTCCAGTAGATTTGTTCCCTGGCTCTGAGCACTGGGAAGGGGGAGAGAAGGGTCAGGGAGAGGCTGGATGGCCACAATCAGGCAAGCGAAACGGGGAGGGGGGCAATCACTCACTGGCTGAAGGCTTCCAAAGTGTTCTCAATCCGCTCTCCGCTGCCTGGGAAGGAAACAAGGATGTTGAAAATGCAGGCGCTGTATTTCTTGGCTCAGCTTAAATTCACCCGCTTTTCCTCCTTAGCCCTACCAAGGGTTGCCGCTTTCGATTCTAGGAATGCAGCAATACAAGTCTGAGAACTGGAGCAGAAAAATATGTTAAAAAGTGCCTGATAGCAACAAGGAATCAGGGGACAAGCGGCTACTGGAATCCAGGTCTCCCTTCTTCTCCTGCGGTTACTCCGATCATGGCCTTTATTTCAACCCCTGATTTGAAGTAAACCCCCCCCATCTCATTCCCAGTCTCTCTAGATGCCCTTCCACCCCAGTCAAATACTTTCTTGTCCCACCTGAACTCACCTCCACGGTGGGACGCATGCCGGCATCGGATGGGAAACTTGCGTGGCCTGTGCAGCAGGTGTGGTCTCTTCCGCAGGCAGTGAGAGGTCAGGGCGTAGATCCCCAAGGCAGGCAGGCCGAAGAGGAGCAAGGGGGAACCCATGGGGGAAGGCAGCCAGGACTCCCGGGCTTGGCGCGGGGGCTAGAGCAGGTTAGAGACAGCAGGAGCCAGGATACCTTGGTTCTCAGGCAGATGAGCTGGGCTCATAGGTTATGGCAAAAAAGAAACAAGAAGAAGAAGAGATGGAAAAAGTAAGGTCCTCTGGGAGAAGAGTGGAACCTGACGGGTGGAATCCAATAACCTGGAGTTCTTGCGCTCCTGGGTTCTTAGAAGCAACAGGCGATGACTGGTGAAAGCTGACAAGCCATCCTGTCCAGGCGTAGCTGGCTAAGCAAGCTCATGTGAATTTGAGGGACAGGAGCAGGAAGAAATATGGGGTGTGGAAGGGAGGACAGACACTTGCCCCACCCCCTTGCCTGACAGGACCTTCCCAATCTTCTCCTTGCACCTGTTCATTCACCTGAATGACTGTACACACACACACGGTTCCCTCCCTCCCCTGCCCTCCTGCTGCTTATCTGCACACTTTACAGTGTTGACTCTTTTGGAGGGTAAAGAGCACTTTTCTTGGCACCAACAACCCAGCTCTTGGCTGTTCTTGCCCTAAATCACTAGGTTTCATTCCTTCTCCGGGGACACCAAACAGCCCGGTCTCGGCCTCAGGCATGTGTCCAGTGTCTTGGCTCACCTTCTTTTACAAGACAGCATTTCTCATTCTAAAATGTAAACAAGAGGTGGGATGAATCTGTTTCCCAGTTTACAAGCAAGATAAGATCATTTTCATCAGCAGCTGTCTGACTGGGAAAAGGTGACAGCTCATGATCATTAGGAGAATTGGGATTTCTACAGCCTGTGGAAGAGAGTATCGGAAGAGCTTTGCTGGGTCACACCACAAAACCATGCTGTCCAACATCCTGTTTTGCACAATGCAGTAACTGTGTATTCCTGCATTGAGGAGGGGCTGGAGTAGATGTCCTCTTTGGTACCTTCCAGCTCTTGATTATATGAAGGCAACATTCTTCCCCAGTGATCTCTCCCAGTTTGCTTGTCTTTTAAAAACAATTGGTAGAGTTTCTGCATCTAGATCTGTGAACTGGAGGTTTGTGGGGCTTGAATCTGTGTGTGTGTGTGTGTGTGTGTGTGTGTGAGAGAGAGAGAGAGAGAGAGAGAGAGAGAGAGAGAGAGAGAGATTTTCTAAAATATCTTTCCATTGAAGCTAAGCTAGCCTCTGGTTTCTCAATCTTCTCTTTCCCTCCCAAATGACAGTCCAGCTTCACGCAAGCATCCTTTGACTCAATTCTCGCTGCATACCTGGCGTTACCTGGTGTCATGACTTAGAAGCAACCACACCTTCTTCAGTTCGTGTTCCAGATTCTGCCTAGTTAAGAAAGAGCTACTCCTTTTCCAGGGCCGCCCTTGGTGACAGAGCCACCCCCAATCGGATCTTCAGAAGTTCTTTCCGATCCCTCCATCCACTGACACGCCCCTGCTGCACTCGCTGCCCCGGCTGGCTGCTTAAACGTGCCCCTCTCCTTGTTACCAGTACCCACTTCCTCACATCCCTTCTGCCTCCTTGTCTTTCTTTGAAGATGCTTCTCCGCAGCCTGACTTGGCTGTATTGCAGAGCCTGGGGGAGGGAGGATGAAAGGATAGCTGGCAAGGAAACCCAGAGGATGCAGTTTTCAACTGCGGTTGCCTAGCAACTGTGCGGCACATGTTTGTCCTTGGCTCCCCAACCTGGGGGAAATGGTTGGCCAGGCCGGAGTAGCAGCAGTACTCCTGGAGAAGGCAGAAGCCATAGGGGCATCCAGAAATGGTCCATCCAACAATTGTCAAGCTGGCCTTGCTCCCATTAGAATTTGCATAAGTGCTGGATGGGACTGGTGCCTGAGTGTATGTGTGAGATAGGTGATTTCCCCCCCCCTTTGTTGAATGGCCATAATATATATAGCAAATGAAGTGTGAAGGAGAACACTTGATCCTGTGATGTTTGCATTGGTTGCTTGGTTACCGCTCCTTCATCTACAAGTGCCAGCGTAGAGAACATTGGTGACTTTTTTTGAAGACTACGTCAGCCGTTTCAGATCTGAGAAATCAGAAAGCAGCATTTTAGGAGATCCCAAAAAATTTACTTTGCTGGACTGTGAGGATCACTGGGGTGGTCCCGCAATCTGTCTCTCTCAACAGCAGTCAGCCTGCTGCTCCTAGGAAGCTCATAATCTGGGCTTGACAGAAACTGCCACTTCCAGTTGTTTGGCTTCAGCGTCAAATAAGGGTAGACTGCTTCTGAAATTGGAGGTTCTGTTCTTAGCTTTCGTGGTCAGTCACCCCTTAGTGAATTTGACTAGTTTAACAGCATTCTAATTCTGTGGCCACAGTATCATCTTGTAATAATAACAATGGCCCACGCTAGCCTGATCTCACCAGATCTTGGAATCTGAGCAGGGATGGGCCTGGTTAGGTGGGAGACCACCAAGGAAGTCGACTGTTGCTGCAGAGAGGCGGGCAAGGGCCAGCCACCTCTGAATGTCTCTTGCCATGAAAACCCTTTGAGGGATTTGCCATAAGTCAGCTGCAACTCAACGGCACTTTCCACCACCAGTAAGAACAGTAATACTTAGTGTTTATATGACAATGTATACGGAGTCAAAATTACCTTCACAACAAAGGAAGGCTGCCTTGTTCCCAGAAGCAATTTGCTTTCCTTCCATTTTGCCTGTTAGACTGCAGAAGTGAGGGAGGAGGATCCTCCCCCACATTCGCAACCGGCTCAGGGGTGGAACACTGGGTAGCTGCATCACCTGCAAGAAAGATGATCCTGGCCTCAGTTTCTTGTTATTTATTTGTTGCTAACATCTCTCCTCTGTCCTGCCTTTTAGCCTGTTAACTTGAGGGAAGGGCCCATATCTTATATTATCTATGCACAGCAGCAGAATGCTTGCATTTTCGTTGCCGTCAGCTACTTCAGGAAACATCTCATCCATTAAAATATTATAAATATTGCAGAGGGAAGGCGTGAGACTGGGCGAATAGAGGCTTGCCTAAAGCCACTACGGTGATTCATGGCAAAAGGGAAGCTTTAAACTGGGGACTTCCTGATTCGTAGTTCAGTCTCTCTGTCCCTGGCCTCACTTTCTGTTTTGGCAGCAAATTCTGAAAAGAAGAGTAGGGGTGAGAAAGACACAAGGGGGCAGCTCCTAGGATGCTCAGGCAAGGGCTGCTCTGAATTCACAGAAATGCAGTCGTGCATTTGATTAGCAAACAGTGAGTACAAATAGGGGAATGGCCATCACCAAGCTTCCCTGTGATGTCTGGTTAGACGCTGTTGGAGACAGAGAGCTGAGCTAGCTGGATCTTTTATTATAGTCCCGTATGCTGGGTGCCTCTTCTTGGGTGTGTTTGTTGTGGTTTCTAAAGTACTGAAGATTACTGAGCTGCGTATAGTTAAAGCTGACACTCTTGAACCATCCTTTTCATACTGTTGAAGTGCTTAAAGAGTAATGAATAGTTAGGGCCCCCCTATTAGTGCTGTTCTGAAGACAGCACCTGTAATCAGCTAAGGGGAGTGAGATGGAGTTTGATGATGCTCTTTCCTTTTTGGCTTGAACACGTCCATTTGGGAAAAGCATCCTTTGCACCTGTTCGTTCCCTGAAGTAGTGAAATCTCCACCCACCCCAACTCTATAATAAATGGCAATTTACATCATACTTCGGAGTCATCAAAAGTGCTTTACCATTATTCACTAAACTCACCATTATATTATTTAACATAAGAACTTCAGGAAGACCCCAATGTGTGTTGGAACAGGCAACGTCTGGTGTACAAAGACGAGAAGAAGACAATCAGACAGGAGGCCATCACCTTTTCTCCTGCTAAATATCATTCTTTGTCTGCCTCCAGATTGCTACGCTTAGGACAATGTCCTCCTCCTTCGCGGAAGTTCCACACTTAGTCTGACTATCAGCTGGTGATATAGTTAGGACATTAGCTGTCTCCTCTTCACTACCAAGTATGTCAATTCCTAAATAAAGCTTTAGCTACACATTAATAAGGTTGTGCACCTTTTCTCTGTTAACTAATCTGCTAACAATGTGCAACTTGTGGAGCAGAATTCTTCAGCTTGATTCTGTTGCCTCAGTCATAATAATGATTTCCTGTCAAACGACATGTACTAAATTCTTGTACAAGGTCTAAGGTTTTTGTACTGTCATTTATTACTGATGTGAATGGTCACACTGCTTATCTTGTATGCATTTCAGAGACAAGTTGCAGTCTGTACCTCTGTCATTTCATTGCCTGTTGACTCCTCTGTTAACACTTTTTTTGTCTTTATGCCCATGTATATATCTGCCTGCTGATGATATACTTCATGCATCCAATTAAGTGGGGTGTACTGCATGAAAATATATTAGGTCTTAAGGTACTACAAGGCTGTCTTTTTTGTTTGCTATAATACACTAATTCTGGAATACTGAACATTACCTTGTTGACTATCTTTTGGAGATATTGTAAGATTTTCTGGGCTACCTTTCAGGGTGGTGGAAAGTTTTGTCAAGTTGCAGCCAACTTACGGCAACCCTAATGTGGTTTTCAAGGCAAGAGACAAACAGAGGTGGTTTGCCATTGCCTGCCTCTGCATAGCAGGCCTGGGCATCCTTGGTTTTTCCCATCCAAGTACTAACCAGGGCCAACCATGCTTAGCTTCCAAAACCTGATGAGATCAGACTAGCCTAGGCCATCCAGCTCAGGGCAACCTTTCGACAACACAGGCTAAACCAGTAGAGACCACAACAGAGTTAATGTAGCATCTCTCCTTATATATAAAAGAGTTTTTGTGTCCCTCTTGCCTCAATGTTCCACACACTCCCACAGCCTTTGGCTCCCTGAACTGTCACTGTACATCCAGTACCTGTGTTATTGCAGTCCCGCCCACCACAGAAGCGGCAGCCAGCGTTGCCACCTCAGTGTGGTGCGAGACAACAAGCAGGAAGGACGCTCTGCTGGCCTGATACTGAGAAGGCTGAGGCTTTCCACCCCGGCCCACCCACCAAGGTGGGCGCGCCATAAATGGCCCAGAAGGGAGCGGGGAAGCATTTAAGAACCTCCCTGCTGCTTCTCCTGCCCGTCCAGGTCCCCTTCCTAGAGCTCGTTGCATTCCTTTCTGCAATGGGCCTTTCTCTTAGTATACAATATTATGTTGGTTTTACTTTTATGAGTATGGCTGTCCCAGACCTTTCAGTTAAGCTAGGTAAAGTCTTAATGAACATACAAAATGCTTTCTTGGTTTTAATATCACTGCTTGTTAACTTTCTTTGACATGCTTCCTCTTGTTCCATTCCCCGTATGGTTTCGTCGATATGGGCAAAGAATTAAGTTCATTGTTGACTACATATGTTTTGGCTGTGGTCAGATGCGTTCATGATGGATGAGAGCAGGCCCTGTCTCATCCTGCAGTTCTTCTCTTTTAAAGGCCAGTTTTGAATGTCCAGAGAGATGCAAAACTCCTTACCATATTCATAACATCATGAACAACTTGCTCAGGGATTTCTGGAATCCATATTCTGTTGTTTGATCTTCTTCACTGCGGTGGGAGTTAAGAGGGCTTTAGTGTGTGACTTCCAAGTAATACTTGCAAGAACCCTGTAAGGTGGGACTATTTAGAATTACCTTGAGACCATTAATGTAGGAGGCTGAGAGGAAAGGGGCTTGCCTAAGACTACCTAGTAGGCTCATGACTGAGGTCAGTTTGACCCTGTGACATCCCGGTACTCACCATTTACCATGATACCCTCAGCTTTTCCTGGGAGAAAAGAGAGCAGTGTAGCTCTCTAAATGTTTCTCAAAAACTAAGAAAGCAGAGATGCTCTGGATAGGCCTGGTCCCTCCCTGAAATATGACAAGACGTGCCGTTGCTCTTCCTAAGTGCTTCTATGTAGACTTGTATAAGTTAACTAGTCCAAAGCTGTAGCTGTGTTAGCATGTTGCAGCAAAATCCGACAGGCATGTTGTGGCACCTTAAATACTGACACACTTTCTATATAAGCTTTCATGGACCAGGTGTTGTCAGATGCACAACAGGTGGGTCTCTCGCTCTGTTTCTGTATCTACAGCCCTTTGATGCTAGCTGTTTCCAGCTTTTTGTTCATAATCCGTATACATAAAATAAACACGTACATGTCTGCCAAATGAGGAATTACCTCATGAATCTGACACAGTGAGCTCAAGCTTTGCTGGAATAAAAGCTTGTCTGTCTTTAAGGCTAGGTTTTAAAAAATATAGATATATAAAACACAGACTCATTTGCTGAAATTAGTCTTGTCACTTCCAGCTACCATTTCAGGCGCTACACAAGCATCATCTGTTCTCTCCTGGTATTATCCTTATCCTTAACCTATGTGTAGCTGCAATAAAGAAGGCCAACGCTATGCTGGGGATTATTAGGAAGGGAATTGATAACAAATCAGCCAGTATCATCATGCCCCTGTATAAATCATTGGTGCGACCTCATTTGGAATACTGTGTACAGTTCTGGTCACCACATCTCAAAAAGGATATTATAGCATTGGAAAAAGTGCAGAGAAGGGCAACTAGAATGATAAAAGGGTTGGAACACCTTCCCTATGAAGAAAGGTTAAAATGCTTGGGGCTCTTTAGCTTGGAGAAACGACGGCTGAGGGGTGACATGATCGAGGTTTATAAGATTATGAATGGGATTGAGCAGGTTGAGAAAGAAGTACTTTTCTCCCTTTCTCACAATACAAGAACTCGTGGGCACTCTATGAAATTGCTGAGCAGTCGGGTTAAAACAGATAAAAGGAAATACTTCTTCACCCAAAGAGTGATTGACATATGGAATTCACTGCCACAGGAGGTGGTGGCAGCTGCAAGCATGGACAGTTTCAAGAGGAAATTAGATAAACATATGGAGCAGAAGTCCACCAGTGGCTATTAGCCACAGGGTATGGATGGGAACTCTCAGTCTGGGGCAGGTGATGCACTCTATTCTTGGTGCTGGAGGGGGCAGCAGTGGGAGGGCTTCTGGTGCCCTGGCCCCACTGCTGGACCTCCGGATGGCACCTGGTATATTTTGGCCACTGTGTGACAGAGTGTTGGACTAGATGGGCCATTGGCCTGATTCAACATTGGCTTCTCTTATGTTCTTATGTTCTTATGTTCTTATGTACTAGAACATCAGCCTCCCTAGTTTACATAATAGCGATGCTTATTGGCATTTCTGGTCAATTTCACCCTGAAGACTGGGATGGGTATGAATACAAAGACCTGTTCTCGAAAGAAGTAACTGGAGCAGGAAAGCGCCCAACAATTAACTTCAGTGGCAGGACACACAGTCCATGAACATGAAGCAGCCTTACAGTGAATCAGACCACTGGTCTGTCAACACCTGTATTGGCTGTGGCTCTCTGGAGTTACCAGTAGAGACTCCCCTCTAAAACAAAAAGTCATTTAAAATTACTCAGGCTTTGAGGCATTTGCAGAAGGGGTGTGTGCATGTTAAATGCCACCTTGTCGCTTCCAACATATGGCACCTGTATGAATTTATAACCTCCCGAACATCCTGTTGTTAACAGCCTGGCTCAGGTCTTGCAAACTGAGGCTTCTTTTGTTGAGTTGACTCATCTCATGCCGGGTCTTCCTCTTCTCCTACTACCTTCAGCTTTTCTTAGCATTATTGTCTTTTTCGGTGACTCTTGTCTTCTCACAGTGTGACACAAAGTACGATGGCATCAGTTTAGTCATAACATAACATAAATGTTTATTACGGTCAGACCCATCAAACAGCATACAGGCTCAGAATACAGACCCGGGTTACCAACATTACGAGGGAGAAATGTCGTAAGAAGAATTAAGGAGGTGTTTGCGCTTTGAAAATGCAATAAAAAGAAATTTGGCAACCTTCCTTGATATTTCAATGGATTTGTCCTCCAATAGGTATTTCAACACAAGTTCCTCGGAGTGGATTACTAGTTGTCCTCGGCACCTAAATGGCCTTAATACGGGTGTAATCAAAAGAGCTCTTTCTTCAGCATAGTAAGCACAATGAAATAAAATATGAGGAAGGGTCTCAATTGACTCGGAGGGGCATGAGCAAAGTCTCATATGCCTAGGAATGCGTTGGAATCTTCCAAAAAGAACTGCCGATGGAAAAGTGTCAAATCTGGCTCTGGAAAAAGCCCACCTGTGGTTTGGGTTAGAGATATTAGCTAGATATGGAGAAGCGGACATATAGTTTTTAGAATTCAGAGATTTGTAAAGAGACGGGAGTACAGCGTGAGACTTTTGCAGCTCAATATCTCTGAGGCGTTGGTAAATAATAGATTTTGCCCTAACATAGCCGCTTTCCAGAAGTTGGTGCGGGTCTAATCCTAAAGTTCTCAATTTAATAATAGCTCTGGAAGACCACTGGGGGTAAGGAGATGCGGCCAACAGCACTGGAATTAACCCAACAGGAGTAAGGTGAGCTTTCATCAGTTTAGTCATTTTAGCTTCTAGGGAGAGTCCAGACTTGATTTGATCTGGAAACCACTGATTTGTCCTTTTGACAGTCCCCGGTATCCACAAAACTCTCCTCCAGTACTACATGTCAAATCAGCTTTCTTCCTGTCAAGCTTTCTTCATTGGCTAACTTTCACACCCATACATAGTAATGGGGAATACCATAGTATGAATGATCTTGGTCACCAGGAACACATCCTTACACTTAAGAATCTTTTCCAGGTGCTTCATGGTTGCCCTCCCTGTTCTCAATCTCCTTCTGATTTCTTGGTTGCAAGTCTCCCTTTTGGTTGATGATGGAGCTAAGGAATAGAAAATCTTCAACAAGTTCAATTTCTTCACCATCAACCTTATTCCCCAACAATCATTTACTTTGGCCTCCTTGATGTTCAGCTATTTTCTTGCCTTGGCATTTTCTGCTTTAACCTTCATCAGTAGTCATCTCAAGTCTTCACGATCTTCTGCCATTAATGACGTATCTTCTGCATATCTCAGATCGTTAAGTGTTCCTTCCACCAATTTGCACTCCACCTTCATCTAAATCTAATTCAGCTTTCATTATGGTATGTTCTGCATTTAGACTGAAGAGACAGGGAGATAAAATACCTCGTCTGACACTCGTGCCAGCTGGAAACCAGTTCATTTCTCCATATTCTTACCTAATGGCAGCCTAGCCTAAAGAGGATTTGTGAAGTGGTCTTCTGCCTTAGTCTCCTGAAGATATACGTGATTGCATTTATATCCCTCAGTCATCCAGATCAAGGCCTGCTTAGCTTCAGCAGGATATCTGTATCACATGCTCTCAGGCCAGAGCCCTGGGGCTGATTTGGTATCATCAGTGCAAGTAGCTGTTGCCAGAAAAATGCCCCAAATGGCACTGGCTCAAGTTATTTGAAATCTCTGGTAGAACTCAACTTGCATTCTAGTCTGTACTGAGAGCTCATTTATATAACCAAGAGGAAGAGAGTAAATACACTTGAAAAAACAGTCCCTGCCAATGAGGAATTCTAAAGTATCTCAACCACATATCTGTTTCTGGTCTGACCCTTCAAGATTGCAAACTCCACTCAGTTGCACAATACCAGCTTGCTCTTCCCAAATGAAACAGGTTGACAATGAGAACACAAAGAACGGCAGGGCACACTTTAAAGGAGGGAATGCCAGCTAAATCGAAGGCCTGGGACCTACATACAGGTCAGCTGTCTCTGGTGCTGACACCGTTTCCTCTGACACTTGTGCTAATTTTGCAGTGGTCTGTGTAGTTATTGCTGGTCTGTTGTTGCTGATTATGTGGCCTTCCTCACAGGATGCCTGTGGTTTCCTGTAGGTGGCAGTTCATCTCCTCTGATTGATATGTAGAGAGAAGGCTGTGTAGAAGCACCGTGGAATATTCCACTTCTGTGTGGGGACCTGAAGAAGTTGGCTAGAAGAAGGTACAGCCTCCATCTTTTTCTTAGCTCTCTACCCATTTTTGTCCAAAGTATTCTTCAGTGTAGTCTGGAAATAGACACAGGCCTTTAGCTATGGTGGGGTTTTTGTGGGCTCTGCCCCTTCTTAAAGGCAGAGCCCCACAAGAATTCCTCCTGTAAATGCATTTTAAAAATCATTTAAAACATTTTTTTAAAAGGCATGTGCTCCTTTAAGCAGAGTGGGGTGCTGTAGTTGACTAATTCCCACTCTGAGCAAGGGGGTTGGAGTAGATGACCTCCAGGATCCCTTCTCTGTGTCAAGAAACTGGTCTCCTTTAAGAGAGTTTTTCCTGCCTGAGTGCTAGCTTTCTTGACTATAGAAGTCTGCTGGCTTGTTATCAGAATTGTTGCTTAGGCTGGCAGAAGTGATTAATTTGCAGCAGCTGACAACTGTCATCTAAAGTGGTTGACAGCTTGCAATTTAGATATCTATCCTGGTAACCACTTTCTATTGGCTAAATGGCTTTTCTTTCTGCACTGAGAACTTCAGCCCCACCAGAAAAAAACCTGCCCCAAAAGCCACACATTCCTGGCTATGGGCTGCCCTGAACGTACATAGTTGTAGTTTCCCCATTCTATTCTCACAACCACCCTGTGAAATACATAGACCAATCATGCTCAGTGCCAAAGGATACCAGTGAACCTCATGCCGGAGAAGCGATGTAAATCTGGAGCTCCCAGATCCAGAAGGTTAGCTTATGCTTGGACAGCCTCCTGGTATTTTTAACAAAGATGAGAGGTGGGAGAGAGACTCGCCTCTTTCTCATGAACAGAAATCCCCAGGGCTAAAGGGAAGAACTACTGATTTCTCTCCAGTATGTCATGTTATACACATTGGATGTTTCTGACTGAAAACTGTAGAAGTGACTGGTCCTGTGAGTCAGGCAAGAGGCCCTAATGCTGGGACTGCAGGCAGGACCTCGCAAGGCAATTCCAGAACACGAGCCAGCTCTTCTGTGAACAAAGTATAGTTTCAGTTGTTAGCACATTTGGTGCTTCAGTAGCAAAGGAAGAAGCCTTCCGAGTGCTTTGCAGTGCAAACCAAGCCACGTAGTCTTGCCTGCAACTGAAAGTTTACTCCCAACTACATGAAATAGGATTTGGTGGGGCCTTTAAATTGATTATGTAGCTGCATAGTGAGAGGCTGAGCCATGTCCATTATAACAAGGCATCACATTTTCTTCTGTAGTATTAATCCAGGCACTTTCTAAATTGTCTTTGAATGCCACTTGGGAGGCTTTCTTTGTAAAAGATAACTAGTTTACAGCAGAACATACATTTATTTTATTTTTTTCCCGCACTTTGTGTGTGTGCATGCCTGGAAGCCATGGCAACCTCTGGCAACTCCTACTGGGGCATGGAGGATGTTCAGAGAAGTGGCATGATAGCCTGGCTCTGCCTCCCAGCCCTGGTATTCTTTGGAGGTCTCCCATCCAAATACTTGCCAGGGTCGGCCCTGCTTAGCTTCCGAGATATGACAAGATCAGGCTTGCCTGGGCTATCCAAGTCATGGCCAGAGAACACATTTCTGATCATTGCTCAGGTCTGCTTCAAGACTTTCAAGTTATTTTAAATCTGTGTGCCCTAACAAAGGCAGCTCTTACTCAGGGCCATTTTAGGATGGAAGTAAATCTTTGACTGACAGAAAAATTGGTTCTCTTGCCTTGCAATCAGGGAAGTATGCAGGCCCTTCTGAAGGTGTAAAGGATGGTGTCACTACCAATTACTGGGATTGTTTTCATGATATCTTTTGCAAAGGATGACAAGCAACAGTGACCTAGCGTAGTCAGGATCACCTTTTGGCTAGTGAAAGGGACGGCAGGGTAGGGAGGTCTCCCAGCAACTCAAACCCCTACTTGTCCAGACTTCTTTTGCTCCTGCTGCTGACAACTAGGACAGAGAAGGCACCACTTGTTACTACTACTGGGCTTCAGTTCAGCACTTCTGCCACTGTGCCAGTACCACAGCACAGGTAGTTGTTAGTTCTTTGTTCCTCTTTGGTGTAGTGTTAAGAGTGGCAGACTCTAATCTGGAGAACCGGGTTTGATTCCCCACGCCTCCCCATACAGCCGGCTGAGTGACCATGGGTCAGTCACAGCTATCTCAGAGCTGTTCTCTCAAGAGCAGTTCTCTCAGAGCACCCTCAGCCCTACCTACCTCATAGGGGGTCTGCTGTGGGGAGAGGAAGGGAAGGGGATTGTAAGCTGCTCTGAGACTCCGAGTGAAGGGCGGGGTATAAATCCATCTCTTCTTATTCCCTTGTTGGTTGAAACTGTAACTTCTTATAAATAAAATACTCCGTTTGATTCAGATAACTGATTCCAAAATGTTATAGCAGTGAATTCCAGGGTAATATTTGGAGAAAAGGATACACGCAACGTCTGTTTTACTTGTAACCATTAACATTAATTCCAGTCACAAAATACAGAGTGCTGATAGAGGTATCCACACCTTGCTTCTGTGTGTGTCGCAAGGAGAAGACTGCCAGCCACCCACCCACACCTGCCAAGTCACGATCCTGTGCTGGCACCCTTTTTGCACCCTTACTTCAGGTTCAGCTTCCTACCTCATGACAGACAACCTCTCTTACACTTAGCAGACGTGAAATCCGCACCAAGCCCTTGTTTACTGAGCAGCTGCTGCAATGAACATGCAAAGACTCCCACTTAATTCAGTTGTACATTTTTTGGTTTCACATTTACCCTGACAAACCAGTTTTGAAGCCAAGAACAACAACTGCCTTTCGGGAGCTAAATTTCACCCTGGAATTTTAATAGGGGCAGAGGGCCTATCATTTTTTTTTAAAAAAAACCCTGCCTTTATCCCTTTTAGACAATACAATATCCCCAACCTTCTCCCCACTCCTGCCCAAAACATTAAAAAAAAATCAAACACTGAAGGAATAAAGGAATGATTTATTTCAGGGTCTTTATACAGTTTGAAGCAGGAGGGGATGGGGAGGCATTAATTCCCTTTCAGTCCAAGTTCCCTCAGAACGTTTCATCAGCCCCCTCGGCAGGAAGCCCATTGCTTGTCATCACGCAGTGTTACCTCAGAGAAGCTTCCTCCTCCCTTAACCAGAACAAGAAAACCAGAACAGCCTACATTCCAGTTTTTCTGCTTTAAAGAACTTCCTCCTTCAAGAACCCAGAGAATCCCGCCAGTTTCACTCATCCAAACTGGTACCCAAAAATGGGGCCCACGGAAATGGAAGGACATCATCAAAAAGTTAGTCCGTTGGGGGGGGGGGAATCGCAGCTTCGGTGGTTTCCTTCTCCCTGCAGACCTCAGTCTAGCCCACCTGCTCCTTGAGCGCTCTCACAGATCCGAAGCACCTCCTCCACCCACACGGTTGGGTTGTTATGGGGCAACTGGGCTGTCCCCTCAGGACGCCACAGATGTGACCGTCCATCATCTTCCCAGCCTTTCCCTCCCTTAAAGTCAAGTTTGTGGATCCTGTGCCATTCAGACTTCACACAGCCAAGGCTGGGAATTAAAAAAAAATAATAATTCTGCACACCATTGTTTTAAAAATACAAATCAAGGAGGGAAAAATTAAAGGGGCAGCCATGTTAGGATCATAGCAGCAAGATGGCAAAAAGTGCTGTGCCGTTGTCGAGGCCGGTTGGTTTCTTGGAGTCTGCATACGCAACGGTCCATATCAGACGATGCAAAGTCGGGGGGCGGGGCGGAGAGAGGCAAACAACCACAAGCTGGGCTGTTCCCAGTGAGAGGAAGCAGACAAAAGTTGAAAGCCTTCCTTTTCATCTGCACAGCGTCTCAAACAATACAGTAAGCTGAAGGGGGGGGGAGAATTCGTGCCTCTTCAGCACCGGGCACGCTTTTCAGCCTGGTTAAAATCTGACCTAGGCAGCTTATCAGTTGCTCTCTGCAGTGATCGCTAAGATCAGCTGTGCATTACAAGTGTTCCAAATTGGCACTGATCAGCAGACCAAAACAAAAACAACCCCCCCGCCGGCACAGGCATGCCCTCCCTCTGAGCAGGGAGGAACCAGGACTCCTGGGTTCAGGAGGAGTGTTACAAGAAGGTTGGGTGCCAGAACTCCTGGATTCTGTTCCCAGTTCTGGAAAAGAACTGGGGTTCAGTGGATTATAGAGCAGATCATCCAGGAGCCACAATTTCATGTTCAACTCCCTTTGCTAATAATGCCCAAGGGATTGGGAAATGGCCCTGCTAAAAATCAGCGTTAGTTTATTAACTCATTAACAAAGACAATAAAATGCCAAAATAGATGACACTCCCCCCTTCTGTTTCACTGAAAGGGGTGGGGGGGAGAGAAAACATTTCCTTTCCCTCCTGTAGGGGAGGAGAGAAGCCCCTCCCCTTCCCCAACCTGGGCACCAGGGTCTCACCCCAATACATCACATTAAGGGGTCCAGAGATGGGTTACTGGGGTTCACAGCCACGTAGCAAAGCGCAGTTGTACAGCAAGTCAACAGGGGCACCCCCAAATCAGTACCCCCTGAATCCTGTGCTCCCCTCCATAATCCAGCAGGGGAGCTGGGTACAGTCCCAAATCATCTCCTGGTGAAGTAGAAACCTGCAAGGAAAGAGATCTTGTGAGGGATTACAGCAAAGTGCTCAGGAGTCATGCAATCGTAGATCAGTTCAGATACAAGGCAGCAACACCTAATCACTTGTTCATGACTTATGAATGACCAGGAACTGGATGTCTGGTCATTACATGAAAAACAAAACAAAAGCTAGTTCCCCCATCATTACTGCTTATTTAATACTAACAGATCATGGAACAGCAAAATGTGTGTCCCCTTTGTCCATCTATCCATCTGCAGCAAGAGTCACAAATACTGGATGCGTAATTGCAATCAGCATTTGCACACAATGCTGCTTCTCTGTGGCAACATTCATGTGAACCATTCAGGTCAAACATCTCTCTCAAGCTTTCTTCACATGCCATCCATACTAAGGTGGTGCAACAAGGGTTTCACATGGGTTGTGGAATTTACAAAACCGGCTCACCATGCAGATTGGCTCCTTGCACTATGTGGGAAGCCTCCAGGCCCATCACCAGCCAGTGGAGGGTGGGGGAGCACAGTGGGAGGCAGAGCCTTTAGTAACTTGAGGGGAAAGTCAGTAATTTATCACCCAAAGATTGCAGGCTGCGCAAACTAAGATCTTGCTCACAAAAAGCTGCTACAAAACAACTGGCCTTAGATGATGGGAAGAAAGCTTAAGTCAGGGGTGTCAAACATAAAGGCCGGGGACCAGAACCAGCCTGTCCAAGGCTCTTACGTGGCCTGCGAGCAAATAGGGCAAGGGAGGGAACAGGAGACTGCTCGGGGAAGTGGGCGGAGCCACTCCAATTGTGGCTTCAGCACAGCAGAATCACCTCTTCTGCAGTATTCAAGGAGCATGGGAATGTCTACCCAGTGCTGCACCGCTGGCTCTCCAGTCTACCCATATGGATTTTCAGCCCATGGGGCCTTGCAATGAGGATACATCAACTCAGAGCTTACCAGCTGCTGTCCTTTACAAAGTTTGTATCTCCAGTACCTGGCATTATATTTTATGGTACATACGGCCCAGCCTGACAAAGTGACATTTATATCAGATCCAGCCCTCGTAACAAATGAGTTCAACACCTTTGCTTAAGTCGAGGTGCTTATGCACTGCAGCTGCCTAACAGGAGGAATTCCAGTAAGGCCATCCCCAGACCAGCGCCACCTCCACAGCCTCTGCTATACTTACCAGTGGTCCAAAAAGCCACTCAAGGCCCTTGGTAGCCAGGCTGGAATCGTGCTGTCTCCTCAAATATCAGTTCTTTCAGCCTCTCTTTGGGCAGGTCGTCCAGCTCCATATCAAAGGTGAACGGCTCCTCAGCAACCGGCTGGATGGGGCACAAGTGAGGATGGTATTCAGACATCCTGGCACCCAAACTTCGTCCTCCCCCCACCCATCAGTCCTAAACCATGAGTCCTTAGTCTCCCTCTCCCGTCCCATCTTCATTCCCAAAGCACCTCATCTGAGGGGTCGTAGTACTGCTCTAGGTAAGAATGGGCCAGTGACTCTTCCACTGTGATGCGCTTGTTTGGGTTAAAGGTCAACATTTTGTCCAACAGGTCCAGTGCTAAATAGAGCAAGAAAAAGGACAAGGTATTAGCAACCAGCTTTCACATGGCAATAGGAGAAAAAAAAAACCCAGTATCATAAAAGGAACAGAAGTTAGTGAGGGACTGGTGTGTGTCCACAGGAGCTAGCAGAGCAATCAGCATGATTTGCTTAAGCCACCAGTCCCATTGGAAGGCACCCACAAGGAACTTGTGCACTGACTTAACATGGGATTGGACCAATGGCACCACATCATAAATCTTAACACCAAAAACATGCATCTAGTCTGAATCCTGTTTCCAGCAGGGGGCAGACCATATGCTTCCAGGAGTCCACAGAGCCATAAAGACAATGCCCCCCCCCTTTTGTACGCCCCAGCAGCACACAAGATTCTGAGGTATATCCTGCATTTCAACCATGGAAATTTTGTTGTGTTATCAGGTCTAATAACCACTGACAGACTTTTCTTCTTTGTGTGAGCCTTACTCTTTTAAAAGTTTTCTGTGCTAGCAATTGTCAAAAATGAAAATAGAAAACTCAACATTAACCGTGTTTTAATGAAAAGTTGCATATTTCTTTTCAAAAGTTCCATCCCTTCTCACAATTCTCACTTTTCAAAAGCTCCATCATTTCTGTGGAGTGCTGGAAGCCAGTTTTATATAGGGATTAAGGGCGGCACACTCTAATCTGGAGAACCCGCTCATTTACATGAAGCCAGCTGGGTGACCTTACAGTTCTCTCAGAGCTCTCCCAGCCCCACCTACCTCACAGGAAGTTGTAGGGAGTGGAAGGGATTGTTAGCCACTCAGACTCCGAGTGAAGGGCCGGGTATAAATCCAACTCTTCTTCATTTTGAGTTCCTTAAGATCTCTCACATGGAACGCTGCCTGGCCTCAGTGACATTAATTTGCAGTTTACTGTCTCTCCTGAGAGTTTGCCCCATTGTTTACAGATGTTGTAAACAGTGGCTCAGATGCAAACTTTTTCTCCAAACATCTTCCACTGTGAAGACTGAAGTCAAGTATTCATTTTGTTTCCCTGCAATTTTTCCTATCTTTCACATCAGCCTTTGCCATCTAACCGTTCTACTGCTTCTTTCTTTCTTATATAGTTTAAATGTTCATCATTTTTATATCTTCAGTAATTTGTTCACAATCTTTTTTTATTGAGTACTTTTTATCATTTGTTTGTCTCACCAGATTTTGTATTTTTTGGAAAATTTTCCACTTTTAGAACACAAGCATTTTGTGGCTGTCACAACACAACTTGTGTCCTCTTGAATTTGTCTGTGCTCCTTTCTATTGTATGGTATACATTTTACCTAAGCCTCTATTAGGGTGGCTTAAAGTAACTACCAAGCTTCCTGAAGAGATCTGACCCTCCAGATTCTCCCATCTAACCCCCTTGAATCTTGATGTTTGAGAAATCCCCTCTTCTGAAACGGAAATGTGATTTTGATGGACTTTCTAGATAATTTCCCAGTTGCCCGTGTACTGAATTAGAAAGAATCCTGGATGCTTTTCTCAAGAGATAAGCATTGTCAAATCCCGAGGGGCAAATCATAGATTTTCTTGCTGGTGTTTGGCTCCATGATTAATTTTTGTAAAGCACAGTAGCTTATCATATCTAGACCTTTTCTGCCATTCTGAACAACTAAGTCCAATCAGTTTGAAATACTGAATCCATCCATTGGTACGTTTTTTTTTCTTGTAGCTGCTCTCCGACTTCTTTCTGTATTTCAAGATGACCATCAGAACTGGTGCAGGGGAGAGGATGGGGAAGAGGGAAAGACATTCAAAGCATATGCCCAGACCTGTGTTGTCTTTTTGGCCTAGTATTTCTATTCCCAATGATCCTGTGAACAAGTCCCCCCTCCCCCAATTTTTCCATTTCTTTTTCTCTGCGTCTTTTAACACAACAAAAAGAATGAACACTGTCCTGTTTGAAATCTCTATATCCAGGGATAATTGTACCCTAATAAAAGTAACTGTATCCTAATACAGGGGTCCAAAACCTTTTTTGAGCCTGTGGGAACCTTTGGAATTCTGGCGGGTGGTGCAGCCAGCTACAAAACAGCTGCCCCAGCGTCAGTCACACAGTGAAGATCCTGGTGCTGTGGTAAGTCTCCAGTGGCCAATTAGAAGTTTGCTGGGCAAAAGCCCCACATTAGCCCTGACCATTTTCTGAACACACTGGACAGACATCAGAGGGTGCCATGGGCATCACATTGGGGACCTCATCCAAATAGATATGGATGTTATATTTCTGATCAGATTTTTTCTTCTTCATGGACCAACACAGTTGTGTTGGTTTTTTGTGTCATTGATAATCACTGTTCCACCAGGTGTTTTGTATTCTCACTATGTGTGTGCTCTCCAAAACTAGGCATTCGGAGACTGTAACCCTGGTACAGACTTACCTGGAAGTAAACCCCATTGACCTTAACAGGCACTTGCTCCCAAGGATCAGGCTGTAATTTGCCTATCTTTGCATTAGCCTGTAAACATCTATGTATCATTTTGTATGCTGTCTTTGAATGCTTGATTAGCTGCCTGTTGTCTGTACAAAGTTCTGTTTTCATTTAGAAGGCGCAGAGTGCTAAGGAATGAGTTATCCCATAACAGACGGTTCTCGGCTCCTATCACGTTTCCCCTACAAGCAGTTGTTTTACCTTGCAGATTCTAAGCATCAATGGTCTGCTAACATTATGGTTCAGGGAAGCCTGACTCTTTTGTACAGTTTCAGCTTCTCCCAAAGAATCCCCTCAGTGTTTAGCAAGTCTACTGTTGCCGGCAACAGAACTAAAATTATTTTAAGCAAAAGGGAGAGGGAGATGGGGGAAAAAGACAACATGCATGAGGGCTCCTGCATTTATGCACCCGAGCAGGCTTACATTGTTCTCTCCTCCACTTTATCCTCAAAATAGCCCCATGAGGTAGGTTAGGCTGAGTGTGCAACTGGCCCGAGGTCACCCATAGAGCTTCCATGGCACGATTGGGGATTCGAACCTGGGTCTCCCAGATCCTAGTCTGGCACTACCCCACATTGGCTCTGCTGTCTTAAGTACAAAGTGCCTGAGAAGCTGTCCCAGTCAACAGGTATTGGGTTGCAGTCCCTCTTCCACACAAACTATTAGACACAAGACTTCCAGCTGCCTTTACATCTAGGTCACCCCAGCAAAAGAAAGATCAATAAAGTAGAGCTTTAATGGAGCAAGATTAACATCCAGCCACAATCATACCACACAAGGCTGCATTTCAAGGTGCTGCCTCTCAATATTTCTATTAATTTCATTCATGAAGACTTTCTTTAGTTGCCAGCAAACCAGGTCGCAGAGTTAAGGACAACCAATTATTCTTTAAAATGAGAGAAAAGCGCACACGTAGATGTCCAGAAAAGTGAACAACCGCTTTTTGCAAATATAGGCCCTTGAGCAACATCAAGGAGAAACCTGCAAGACGTGGATATGTTGACTGTATCAACCTACACTACACTTTTGAGATATCTCTTTATGTGAACTGCAATGCACTTCCGCTGCTTAATCTACTTTGGGCCTCAGTGAGAAAGGCAGACAATAATTACAGTAAATAAATACATCCCACTCAGTGCTTATTGGTGTGTGTAGACTAAGAAACAAGAGAAGACGTCCAGTTAAAGAGACAGAATTCAGTTTCATGCTGCCGTTTGGACTTAAGGATGGGCCCTTAATCAGAAACCATTAAGAGACTTCTCGCATGGATTACATAAGTGTTAACCAATCAGAGACAGACAAGAGGCCACCCTGGGATGCGGAGAAAGGGGTTGTCAACAATAAGCTATGCATGCTGGGACACAGCTACTTCCTGTATTTTCCATCCTCTCTCTCTTACCTTTGGGATCAGCCTTGGGGAAGAGTCTAGACCAAGGAACCTTGGGCTTTTGGGGCAGAGACTGGAGATAGTTTCGAGCCTTCATGTTGATGATGCAGTTCAGATCGTCTTGTGATGGGGAACCCAGAATGCCTGTAGAAATGGGAGGTTAGAGAGGCACTGGGCACCAAGCATGGGGAGAGCCCTGGAAGAGAAATCGGCTTCTAGACTTCAAGGGGGGGGGATGTCCTCTGGTGTGAAAAAAGTGTAGCCAAAGACCAGGAGAGGGGAAATAGGGGGAGTTTAGAAAAGCTCTCCCACTTTTCCCCCTTACCCAGGATGTGGTTGAGCTGGTCCAGGTAGTGCTTGCCAGGAAAGATGGGTCGGTTCGACAGCATCTCGGCCAGGATGCAGCCCACAGACCATATATCAATGGACTTGGTGTAGCCCTGGGAAGGGGGAAAGAGACAGAAAGAGAACCCAGGATTTGGGGGGCCTCCTTGGTCCCTCTCATCCTCACCTGCTGTTTCCTATCCCTCACAGAACCTTGAAACTGTAGCACCAGCAAAAGAACAGTACTTGGTAAGCCCTGTTCCCTCCCAGTCTAGACTAAAAGTCATCACAATATGCAAAAGAGTGATGCATTCTGTCACAGCCTTTGGAAGGATGAGGAGGATGTAAAAGGATAATGAGTAAAAGAGGGTGCATGAAGGAATATGGTCCCAAGGCCTTGAGAAGGCAGAAATCGAAAACTGGAGAGGGTCAGCCAGAGTGAACCTGGATAGCAGGACTTGAGTAACCAAAGGGGCTGCTGTAACAAGAACGGACTTTGTGCACCATGGGGGGCTGGTTTGGAACTGGGTGATACATCGGTGAAAGGGTAACGATTCACCTACTAGATACTCTTTTCTTAGGATAGCTAAGAACAATCCACATGCTGTGCTCTGCTGTACTAGCTAAACCTCTCTTTTCTTTCCAGAGAAGTCAGGAATCCTGACTCCCAGCTAGACTTGACCTCACCCTCTTTCCTGATTCAGTAGTTCTGGCTCTCAGGTCCTCTCCACCCTGATCATCTTACCTTTGAATTAAGCATGATTTCAGGAGCGCGGTACCAGCGAGTGGCAACATACTCTGTCAAGAAACCCGTGTGGTCATGGTCTGGATCAGCAATTCGGGCCAGGCCAAAATCACAGATCTGTAGAGAGAGAAGGATGAGAAGGCAAAAACAGTTACAACAGAAGAGAAGTTTGAATGAGGTGGGTTGTACAGAAGAATTAGTGGAGGGTCTGATAAAAGGCCGATGAAGGGCACCTTTAGGTCACATGTGGTATTTATGAGAAGGTTGCTGGGCTTCAGGTCCCGGTGAAGCACATTGGCAGAGTGAATGTATTTCAGCCCTCGGAGAATCTGATAGAGGAAGTAGCAGATATGATCATTGCTGAGCTGCTGAGTTTTCAGCAGCTTATAGAGATCGGTCTCCATCAAATCCTGAACTATATATCTGCAAACAGAAGCAGCAATCCCTCAAGCAGAGGGACAGCAAGGAGATGGGTCAAGGAAAGTAAGTTTGCATTGTTTGTGTGCATGTGTATACAGTCAGCGAAGCCTTGGCCATTAGAAGCCAATCCCGACAGACAGCTTACAGCCCCTGAACCTCCGGCAGAAAAGAGCTTTATTCTCACACAGCAGCTAAGTCCAGCTGTATGGACTTTATGTGGAAAGCGTTCTCGACTGGTATAATTGGACACAAGCAGAATATAAGGGGGAAAGAGAGTTTCTTAAGCCAAAACCATTGACAGCAGAGCACCATGGAACTGTATGAAAACAAGGGGAAGCCAGTGCAGTGCCAGCTTGGTCTAGTGGTTCAAGTGGCAAACTAAGACCTAAGAGACTCAGGTTCAAATCCCTGCTCTGCCATGAAGCCAGATGGGTGACCTCGGGCCCATCGCATTCTCTCAGCCTAGCCTACTTCACAGAGTTGTTGTGAGGGTAAAAAGGAGACTAGGAGACAGACATATGCCACCCTCTACTCCTTAGAGGAAGGGCGGGATAAAAATGCAAATAAATAAAGTACTGGTGCAGTGGTACAATCTGTTCCCAGTAATGACACTGCACATCGCTTTGTTTTGTAGCAGGCAAAGCATCCGAACTGCACATTTGGCTCAGGCACGTGGAGACACTAAATCCAGGACACAATATGGGCTGTCCGCATGTGTCCACGTCCACTCTTACAGGTTATCCCTCCAACAGCAGAACAGAGGACCGTTGTTTGAAAGAAAAGATACACATCACGCATCTGATCGATGGTAGGTGCACGCAGAATGTCATTGATGCCAATGACATTCTCATGCTTGAAGCGCAAGAGTATCTTGATCTCACGCAGTGTGCGCTGGCAGTACGTCTGGTGCTCAAAGGGACTGATCTTTTTGATGGCAGCCCGGATCTTGTTGACATGATCGTAGGCAGAACTGCAAGGAGGGGATGACAAAGGTTAGATATGTATCAGAACTATTAGTTTATCCCTCTCTCCTCTTAATGTTACCAGCATTTTTGATAAAACTGCCAAATACCCCCCCACACACACATTTGAAAAGTTTTGTAATTCATAATAAATTAAAGGAAGAACTCCTTCCAAGAAAACCATACTGACAGCTCCAAAACAATGTTCAAATTTCAGAATTCTGTCAACAGGCCGAATAGGAAGACAGAGACTTAAGGCAAGAAAAATGGCAGGCACAGTGTATGAACAATATGGTGGAGTCAGTCATGTCCAAGGCCCAGCTCTTTGACACAGCATATCATGAGTTAGACAACTACCTTGCCTCGTGTCAAAGCTACAGAGATCCAAAGTGACACAGCCAAAAGCCCTCAAGATACGTAGTGGTGGTACAAAACCCTAAAAAAGCCCTGGCCCTAAATTAGATGGGCATGAATACTTTGGAATGAGAAGGCTGGGAGTGTGAATGTCACAAGTACCAAAACTTTAACTGAATGGTTCCATCTTTTTTCCCCATTAAGGGACATTTTGAAAGGGTTGTTCCTGCTTTTAAGGCCGTAAATGAACAAGATACATAGGGACTGTCTCCCCACCCCCTTTTCTACCACCTGCCAGTTAAGATCCTCGTTCCAAGCCCTGTTCCCTGTGCCCCTGCCTGCAGAGGTAAGGCAGATGGCAATCAGAGACAGCATGTTTTCAGTGATGGCAGTGCCTCCCCTTTGGGATTCTCCCCCCTCCAGACTCATCTGGTGCCTACCTTACTGTCCTTGAGGTGCCAGACCAAAACATTTCTATCCCCCTAGGCCTTTAGCAGAAGGATTCTGCTTTTTCAAGCTTTTTGGGTTGCTGAATGTAATTTTGTAATCTGCCTGGAGTCCAAGTGAGAAAGACAGACTATAAATAACATAAATACATGAATGTCAGCCTCTTCCCTTCCTGTAATGATTGTTGTTCTTGTGATTTTATTTTTATTTAACTATATGAGTTGCCTTGGGTAAGCCTCTGAAGAGGTGGTGTACACATTTCTGAGACAAAGATGGTGACTTATATGCTAGGCCCTAGTTATTACCTCATACTACAGAGTCTAGGTTTGGTAAATTGGGGTATTGTAAAGAGCATCTTAGCTCAAAACAGCACTATAAACAAAAATGCACAACAGTTCAAAAGGATCTAGGGTCAGTACAGCTTCACATCAATCTACAGCTTTATATTAATCCGATTACAAATCCTGCATACATTATGAACAATAAAAGATCACAGAGCCTAACAGGGCACTGAGTTAATGACAGTAAAATTATCTGGGCCACGGATGTCAGAACAAAGACAGCCGTCTACAGCAGCCAAAGCATTGAATGAGGTTCATAGCTGGAGGGCATTCAGGAGCGGCCCAGGTGGTCCAGAGAGGGGGTAGCCAGTGCCTGACTCAGCAAGACACCTGTGCGGTTAACAGCCCTGTGGCAAGAGAGGCATCTAGCCTCCCTTCTCTCTTCACAGAGCTGCCGCAATCACAAGAGCTTCTGGACATCGAAAATGCTCGAAGGCACCAAAAACACCTTTCAAGGCCAGCTCCTGGCAACTTCAGACTGGCGCAATACCAGCCAGATGTTGGGCGGCACGGGTGCAAACAAAGAGAATGGTAAACACCAGCACGGAGCGACAGGACCGGCGAGAGCCAATCACTGGGAGGGGCTGGCAGCACCACAGGGACTGGGCAGGGCTAGGCAGGGTGTGTATTTCTGGATTACAGGGCCATTTGGAAGGAGGCATCTGTCGGATGAATCGGTCGGTGGCAAAGGAAATCCCGGGAGCGCCAGGGCTGGGAAAGGGAATCTCGCTTTACGGAGGGGAGCGGCGGTGTAGCAGCTAGGAACCAATGTGGAGGGGATCTAAGCAGTAGGTCCAGTATTGGTGGAAGACCAGCACGAGGGAAGGAGGATCGGTAACTAAGAAACAATATGGCGGAAGTCTGCTTAAGAGAATACGGCGGACGCAAGATCCCGATTCGGGGGGCACGTCAGCCAGCCGGCCTCGGCTTTGGGGGTGGGTACGGCAGCGGGGCAGGGCCACTCCGGACAGTTCGCGCTCTCACTCACCAGACCATGCCGTACGCCCCCTCGCCGATGTACTGTAGATCCGTGTAACGTGGCCCCACATCAAAAACTTGACCCTTCACCGTCTCCACTCCCAGCCGCGGAGCTCCTGGTACGGGCACGGGGCCTGCCCCACCCGGGGCCGCTGCCGCCGCCGCTGCCGCCATGGCCGATGCGATCAAGGATCTCCTGCAGCCGCTCCTATCACTGCTTTACCCGGAACCGACACCGCCCGAGCGCACTGCGCATGCGTCCACTCGGGAAAACGAGCGGCTGCCACTGCCCATGCGCTTCGGGCTAGCTGCGGCTTGGAAAGCTGTCTAGAGCGCATGCGTCCGGCTTGCCCGCTACCCTCCAGCAGGCCGCAGCGCGCCTCGTTCGGAGTTGGACGTCACAAACTCAACCCGGAAGCGCCGCGCCCGAAACATTCCACTCGAGCGAGGCCCCGCCCCGCCCCGCCCCGCCCCGCCCCGCCCTCTACTCTCGCGCGCCTCCCTGGCGTTGGGCCACGCCTCTTGACTCAGCGAGCCTCCAATCAGCTCCGAGCGGCTCGTTACATCTTCTAAGGCCCGCCCTTAACTACGCCCTTGCTGCTTAGTCGCGTGTTCGAATGGCGGTCGCGGGCAGGGTGTTTGTAGAGCGGGGCGGGGGCCGAAGGTCCGCTCCTCCCGACCCTGTAGGAGTTTTGTGCTTGACAGCCCGGGCGAGGCTTGCCTCGATTCGTGCAGGGCGGACCCGTGTGGGGTGGCCTTGCTGGAGGGGAGGCGAGGAGTCCACTCCAGACTCCATGACATGCATTCCACTGGGTGGGTGAACTCTCGTGGAGCAGCATTACACCACAGGGTTTGTGGGTCCATTCCCAGGGACAGTAATGCAGTTCTGGGCGCTGCCATTCCACACCTATAGCACCAAATTTAAACGGGTCTCCTCAGAGGTAAGCCCATTTTATTTAGTGAGGCTTACTCCTAGGAAAGGAGGCAAAGTTTGAGTGCAGTGGCTCAACTAGGCTACCCACCTGAATCCATCCTAGGAAGGGGTTTTAGGAACAGGGCATCATTCTACATGCAGAAACTGAATTGACCCACGCCTTTGATTCTCTAGATTCCTTTCTCTTTTTATGTGCACCTTTGCCATGTGCTGTTTGTAGGACTTCAGTGTTTTTCAAGGGGCCCAGTCGAGTGAATTAAGCATCAATGATTCCCACTATATCCAATGGGCCTTTGGGAGCTCCTGTAGTTTCCAATGGGCACTCTTGTCATTTGTTTTTTAATACGTCCCATATACAGAATAGTAAATGTTATGTAGGTAACATTTTATAAATTTAGTTTTCCAGCCTTTTCCATCCTCTATGGAAATTAGCAAAGCTGTGCCTGTTGGATTTCTGCCTTTTGCACAGTTGTGGGTCCTAGGAGCTCTGCTAGCAGCCTTCAAGGACTTTTCACGCCTTTGTGGCTCTCTTTTTGGATAAAAGGAAACATTAATTAGGAAGGCCTCCTGGCTACAGTGAGAGGTGTTGGGAGGGACAGAGAAAGAATTGGTTTTGTGTATGTCATCCTCTACCCTGCTGTGAAGTATGCCCTAATGGAGAAGTAGCACTCCAGGCTCATAAAATTAGGGTGAAAGAGGAAACAGGCTGGCTGGGGATGTAGACTCTTCCAGGCCCTATAGGGAGGCTTAATAATATTTGAGCTTTCAGACATGCTGGTTGGTGAGAAAGGGGAACATGACTTTGTTATTTTTAAAACACTCTTGAGAACTCTGCTCCGAAAATGAAACACTGATGCAAAACTCACAGTGGTCTTGCAGGCGAAAAGAAATGGCTGCTTGTTATCTCCCTTAGGGCCTCATATTGTAGGCAGTACAGCATCGCTTTTGCACTGGCAAATTAACTCCTTCCTATATTTGTGATGAGAAAATACTGCGGCCCTAGAAATTCAGCCTTTATAGTTCATTTTCATTCACGCCAACAATTCACCTGTTCAATACCAAGTTTGTTCAGAGGGAAAAGTAAAACAAAAGCTGTATTTGCATCTTGATTATGTTATACACCCATTTACTGCTCTGACCCCCTACCTGTATGTATGGACTGGAAATTTCCATTTCGTTGTATCTGAGGAAGTGTGTGCGTGCACACAAAAGATTATACCTTGAATAAAACTTGGTTGGTCTTAAAGGTGCCACTGGACTCCAACTTTGTTCCGTATTTGCATGTTGTTGGATATTGGTGCTATTCAGGGCTATTTTTGGGCAGGAACGCACAGGAACGGAGTTGGCTCCTGAGTTGGCCACGCCCAGCAGGAATTCATTAGCATAACAGGCCATGCCCAACAGCAGAAACTTATTAGGACTGGCTACATTAGGGCTGTGTGGCCTAACATGCAAAGGAATTCCTGCTACAAAGAAAGCCCTGGGTTTTGACAACAAACAAGGTAAACAGAATAACAAGGCTGGATGACCACACGTCTGGTAACATGGGGGTGTGGCCTAATATGCTAATGAGCTGTGCTGTCAGGGGTGTGGTCTACTATGCTAATGCGTTTCTGCTGTTGGGTGAGGCCTCTTATGATAATGAGTTCCTGCTGGGCTTTTTGCACAAAAAAAGCCCTGGCGCTATTATTGTGCTATAGCAAACGTTTGCATCTGGATTGTCCTGTGCACACAGGACAATCAAGTTGCCAATGAATGCTTCTCAGTAGACCTCAGAAGCAGAATGCTTCTCATTAGATCTCAGAAGCTAAGCAGGGTCAACCCTGGTTACTACTTGGATGGGATATCTCCAAGGAAGTCCAGAGTTGCTACACTGAGGTTGTTGTTGTTCAGTCGCACAGTCGAGTCCGACTCTTCGCGACCCCATGGACCAGATTACGCCAGGCCCTCCTGTCTTCCGCTGTCCGCTGAAGTCTGCTCAATTTCATGTTCGTTGCATCGATGACACTGTCTAACCATCTCATCCTTTGCCGTCCCCTTCTTCTTTGACCTTCAATCTTTCCCAGCATCAGGGTCTTCTCCAGTGAATGCTCCCTTCTCATTTGGTGGCCAAAGTATTTGAGCTTCAGCTTCAGGATCTGGCCTTCAAGGGAACAGTCAGGGTTGATTTCTTTTAGGATTGACTGATTTGATCTCCTTGCAGTCCAAGGGACTCTCAAGAGTCTTCTCCAGCACCATAGTTCAAAAGAATCTATTCTTCGGCGCTCAGCCTTCCTTATAGTCCAACTCTCGCAGCCATACATTACTACGGGGAATACCATTGCTTTGACCATGCGGACTTTTGTTGGCAGGGTGATGTCTCTGCTTTTTATCATGCTGTTTAGGTTTGCCATCGCTTTCCTCCCAAGGAGCAGGCGTCTTTTAATTTCATGGCTGCAGTCACCATCTGCAGTGATCTGGGATCCTAGGAACGTGAAGTCTGTCACTACTTCTACGACTTCCCCTTCTATTTGCCAAGGAGTGATGGGGCCAGATGCCATGATCTTAGTTTTTTTGATGTTGAGCTTCAAGCCCACTTTTGCACTCTCCTCTTTCACCCTGAGCAAGAGGCTCTTTAGGTCCTCTTCACTTTCTGCCATCAGAGTGGTATCGTCTGCATATCTGAGGTTATTGATCTTTTCCCCAGCAATCTTAACTCCAGCTTGTGATTCATCCAGGCCAGCATTTCGCATGATGTACTCTGCATATAAATTAAATAAGCAAGGTGACAATATACATCCTTGTCGTACTCCTTTTCCTATGCTAAACCAATCAGTTGTTCCATATCCGGTTCTAACTGTTGCTTCTTGACCCTTATACAGGTTTCTCAGGAGACAGGTGAGGTGGTCTGGTACTCCCATCTCTTTAAGAACCTGCCATAATTTATTGTGATCCACACAATCAAAGGCTTTAGCATAGTCAATGAAGCAGAAGTAGATGTTTTTCTGGTACTCTCTTGCTTTCTCCATAATCCAGCGAATGTTGGCAATTTGATCTCTAGTTCCTCTACCTCTTCGAAACCCAGCTTGTACTTCTGGCAGTTCTCTATCCACGTACTGTTGGAGCCTAGCTTGTAGGATTTTGAGCATGACCTTGCTAGCGTGTGAAATGAGTGCAATTGTGCGATAGTTTGAACATTCTTTGACATTGCCCTTCTTTGGGATTGGAATGTAAACTGAGGTAGGAAATGGCAAACCACCTCTGAACAGCTCTTGCCTTGAAAACCCTACCAGGTTGCCGTAAGACAGCTGTGACTTGACCCCAAAAGCAAAGTGATAGCACAACATCCAATGCAGTGTGGATACAACCCAAAAAAGGCACGTTGGGACATATTAGACCCTAAAGGTTGAATCTAAATGGTTTCTTTTGCAAATGATGGACCTTTTCAGCAGAAGAAGACCCCTCTTGGGGGAAGCCTTCACTCCCCCCCCCCCCGAGGAAGGGTCCATGTTTCGGAACACTGTTTGCACCTAGTCCAGTTAGGTTCACGGTGACATTAGCTTTTGTGGATTAGCGTCCACTGTACCAGAGGCATGAAGAGCTATCCTCATTTGGCAGATCTACACATACCTGGGTAAAAAGCAAGGAATATGAACAGTGACGTGGAATAGATTTGGCTAGTGGCATTTCTATGTAAAACTCATTGACAGCTGCAGTCACTGGTGCTTCCGCGATTTTCTGAACTCATTTAATATTGTAGCGGGTGGGAAAACCTTGACCTTGACTGAAATGAGAGAGAGTCCTCTTCCCCCGCCCCTCACCATCATCTTTGTGGCATCGCTTGTTGCATAAGCAGAGACCTTCGTTTGCTTTTGGAAGATTCTTTCCTTCTTTTCGTCCTACACTCTCACAGCCTTCCCTTCACACAGCGTCATTCATGCTGCCACCTTGCAAACAAACAAGAGAGTCCTGTGACACTTAAAGAGAGTTCTTGAGGGGTTTATTCCCCCCCTTTAGGCATGCGTCTGGTGAAGAGGGCATTTGTCTACCAAAAAACCCTCATGCCACAATGAATCTGACTATAGTCTGGTCTTAAGAGCTACAGCCTTTTAAGCCCAATGTCTTCAATGGAGTTCTTGTTAGTCTTGAGGGTACCACTGGAGTCTGTTGGTTTTGCAGCAACAGACCAGGATAGCTAACCTATTTAATTTTATGGTTGTTTATTAGCTGCTGTAGATTTCCCAGCTTGTCTGGCTGTGGTCTTGGCATTGTAGGGCCTGACGTTTCACCAGTAGCTGTGAATGGCATCCTCAGAGGTATAACAAGGAAAGATGGAGTACTCTCTGAACTTTTTTTGTTGCTTTTATGATTTTATTGTATTGTGAACTGCCTTGAGCAGCTCTCTACCTGGCGGCATAAACATTTTTTCCAAAGTAAAGTAAAGGTAAAGGTTCCCTTGCTCGAAAGCCAGTCGAATCCAACTCTAGGGTTGCGGTGCTCATCTCCGTTTCAAAGCCGAAGAGCCAGCGCTGTCTGAAGACATTTCCGTGGTCATGTGACCATGGCGCACGGAACGCTATTACCTTCCCACGGAAGTGGTACCTATTTATTTACTTGCAATTTCTTGCTTTCGAACTGCTAGGTTGGCAGGAGTTTGGACTAGAGATGGGAGCTCACTCCGTCATGCGGCACTCTCGGGTCTTGAACTGCTGAACTACTGACCTTCCACAGCCTGCAGTTCAGCATCTTAACCACTTGAGCTACCGCAGCCCATTTTTTCCAAATAAATCAATTAATAAATACATTTTTGTTCATGGAAAAGCTGTACGCCTTTAGAGTTTGCATCATTTATACCGCAGTTTTCATTCCCTGGCATCACATAATCTACGTGTTAAGGGGAGTAGCAGGATCATCAATTAGAGTCCACAACCTACTGGAAATATTATCCAGAAATTCTTCTGGTTTCCAAGTTCTAAGCCGGCACCAGGTGCTAACCCCACCCTCTCAGACTAGTAGTGGCAGCAGTACCCTCCCCGTTTCTGGTGTGTTACAGAGCAATTCTATCTGTGCAGCTGGTGTGTTACGGAGCATCCACAAGAGGAAGTGTCTTTGTCCCGAGGAACTTACAGTCAAAGACCAAATTCACAAATGCTGCCACTTCAGCTGCTTTTCCAGCTCCTTTCTTGCTATGGCCCTGCCTGCCAAAACGTGGGCCCACTCCTACAGAGCAGAAGTTCCCCCTTGAGAGCAGCTTTGGCAACCCCTCCAGGCTGCTTCCATTCCTGCTTCCCCTACTTCAGAAATGCAGGTAGAAGCTCGTCTTTCTCTCTGCTCACTCCTGAGCCCTTGCATTGCCCACGGGGGAACCATCCACAGCCATTAAAACAACCCTTAGCATTTCTTTTGTCAGATCTCAGATGCTAATCTCTCCCTTACTACTTGAGGGCAAAGCCATGTGACAGACCCATTCACAGACCTCAGACAGCAAACTCACACTAAGAATCTGCACTGCCATAAGGACTAGAGGTTGGGGGTGGTGAGTTCAATGAAACCTGTGGTCCCAGGGGATGCTGTACGCAGGACTAAAGTCTGGGGTCTTCTTCTGGGCTCTTAGGGAACTGAGGCAAACAGGCTTCTCAAAGGTGAATGGACGAGGGAAGGAGATCGAGGCTTAGAAGCGTACACAGCTCGATTTTTTAGGAACATAAAACAGTATCGAAAGTGCTTCTGCAGAAGTCTTCTGGCAGAAAAGCTGTACATAACTTGGAAACCTGCAACCCTGCAGACGTGTTTGGTTCAGCAAAATAATCTCTTTCAATACATTTTCAAACCAGAAAGCCTCTGAGCCTACACAGAACCCTTCTTTGGGCAGGAGCTAAAGAGATTTGTGCAACTTGGAAACTTGCTTCTCTGCCAAATGGAAGTGACTCAAGGAGGTAATTATAATGATGGGACAACTACATATGACTGTAATGGTGGGAAACACAGGGAGAAAATTAGAGAAACAAGGTGGGGGGGAAGGCTGGAAGATGGAAGCAACCCAGAGAATAATACGACAAGCAGAGATGCCACTTGCTGCACGCTGGCCCTTTAAGAGACCAACCCTCCCAGCTCTGACAGTTCCAGGGCGATGGCTCTGTTAAAAAGCTCTGAGCCGCTTCGTCTCCAATTCATTGTGTGGCACATCCGTTACAAAGGCTGCAGGTGAGAGCGCTGGGCGGGGGTGGGGGGAGGAAGGGCTTTGGGTTGGGGCGGAGGGGAAGCAGGGGAAAGCGTATGTGTGTGTGGGGGGGACTCTTGCTTGCACAGCAAAGGGGGGGGTCCTCCATGAATTATTCAATCATGCCTGTAGCACTTTCTGATGCGCAAAGCAATGCACGGTCCTGCTCTTCTTCATCCTTTGCAGAACCCTGTGAGGTGGGTCACACTATAATTCCCATTGTAAAGACGGGGAAACTGAGGGACGAGGCAGGCTTTCCCCTCTCATGAAGGCTCAATCGATATCATTTGGGTGATGCTGCAGACTTCACTGATTTGCTGTACTTGGTATCAAATGATGGTACGGCAAATCAGTGGAATCCGAAGCAAGTCAGTGAAGCCCTGCAACTCAGTCTACCTCACAGGCTTGTTGCAAGGATAGAACTGGACCATCCTTTGTACCCCCCTGCCCCATCCTCCTTGGGAGGAAGCGAGGGATAAAAATGCGTCGAATACTTCAATTTTACCTGTTCTGTGTGTGCCCGGGAGCGTGACATGTGCAATGTGTGGCTTGGCTGTTTTGCTGGAGCTATCCAAATGGCGACAGCCTGCGACCCTACACGTGTTTACTGGGCAGTAAATTCTCACTGAACCCTGCAGGATTTACTTCTGAGTAAAGACACACTTGGGACTGGGCGGGGTGGTAAGATTGCCACTTGGCTATAAAACGCATCGTGGTGGACTAACCTGCCCATTAGAGTGGCTGCGTGGGGTGCCAATCTGGATTCATTCATAAGGAGATCTCCCATGCCGAGACCCTTGGTTCTTCTGAAGCTGCGGTTAGTGTCACAATGGAAAGCAACCGACAGAGGGGGGGGCCAGACCTCCTGTCTTATCTAGGGCACAGAGGGCTGACCGAAGTTTCAGGCACATCAGCAGGTCAGAGGCGGTGAGCTGGGGCTGAGCTTTGGGCTTGTAACTTGGGATTGGCACCCCTGCTAACAGCCGTTCTCTGGCAACTCTCCGGCAGGAACCATGAGCCGCAAAGTCGTGAGGTCCAGTAAATTCCGCCATGTCTACGGCCAGCCGGTCAAGGCCGACCAGTGTTACGATGACATCCGTGTTTCCCAGATGACCTGGGATGGGAATTTTGCTCAGTCAACCCCAAATTCCTGGCCATCGTGGTCGAATCCAGTGGAGGAGGGGCCTTCTTGGTCTTGCCCTTGTCCAAGGTACGTGGAATCCCCCACCCACCCCAGATGTCCTCCTCGAAACTCCCTGGGTTGCTTCAGTCCTGACTCCCACCGCAAATGGAATTCTATCATTCCCCCCCTGTAATTTATAGCACCATGTATAAATCTAACTTCAGTGCGGTGTCTCCCCACCCTGCTTTGCGTTTCCGGGGTGCACAGCGATGGTGGCAGGGGCGGGTGGGAGGGACGGCCGGAGTTGTGAAACTGTTGAAGCGACAGATCTGTGACACTTTTTTTTTTTGCCTTAAATGGCCTGAAGTTTGAACCTGCTGCGGAAACAGGGCCTAGAGAAAGGGAAGTGGGTTTGGGGCAGGCTGAGGGGGAAGGAAATGGGGAGAGCAGTTGGTACACTTTCCAGCTCTCGCCCTGCTTTGCATCTGCCTGTCCCGAGTTCTCTTCTCACCCCTCTGCTGAGAACCTGGGAGTCCTGGCCAATGTTCTCCCTAAGCGGTGGAGTCTTGTGAGCAAGAATTCTAGTTTGTGAGCTACTGGGCATTAAAGTTGTGAGCGAGCGATTGAGGCTGCTGCATAAATTAGTTCGCTCTGGAGCCATCCTTCCTGAGCCAAGACAAGAATGTGTGAGTCGGAGGCTACAAAACTGTGAGCTAGCTCACACTAACTCAGCTCAGAGGGAACACTGGTCCTGGCTGTCTTTTTGTGTAGGATGGGCCCCCTTTCCAGTTTCCCCCAGTGAAACCTACAGGCCCCATTCCTGTCACAGAGGAGCCAGAAGATGGCCTCCCACACCGCCCCCCACCCCCAGCATCTCATAAGTAGACCCTGTTGCCCGCCAACTGTCTGAGACATCTCAATCCCTCTCCCCCCGCTGGCTGGTTCTTCAAACGGGGGCGTCACACTCCCCAAAGGTTCAAAGAAGATCCTGTGTGGGTCGGGGTTGAGACAAGCAGCTGCGTTGAGGCTCCAGTGGAAGGATCTGGGTTTGCCCCCAGGATACCGGCATCTCATGACTTCAGCGTGATGGATTCAGGAGCGAGGAGCGGATTCACACTCCTCAGAGCGAGTAAAAGGCAAAGGGGAGGGAGGAGCAGCAGCAGCCCTTGCAGTTGCCTGAAATTTGTTTATTCTCCCCCCCTCCCAGCGGGGGCCCAAAGCAGCTTACATCGTTCTCCTCTCCTCCTTGTTCTCCTCACAACAACCCTGTGAGGGAGGCCAGGCTGAGAGAGGGTGATGTTCCCCCGCCCAGCTGGGCAAGCCCCCTTCTGGGGTGACCCGCTTCCAGGTCATCCAGGGTCCAGTTCCACTGGGCTGTTCTGAAGTACCAAGTGGACCGTCTTGGTTGCCACATCTGTCACCAGCAGCAGGGAGTGTGTGTGTGTGTGTGTGTGTGTGTAGAAGAGGCCTAGACTTAAAGGCATGTGGGGCACGGGGCACCTGGCTGGGGTGGGTGGTGAACGTACTTTGCCATCCTGGGGCAGAGCCCGAGGCTCAGTGGCAGGGCATCTGCTTGGTATTCAGAAGGTCTCAGTCTGAATCCCAGCATCATCAGGACAAAGACCATGGGTAGCAGGGGATGTGAAAGATCTCTACCTGAGATGCTGGAGAGCTGCTGCCAGTCAGCGTAGACAATTCCAACCTGGATAGATGAAGGGTCGGACTCAGTATAAGGCAGCTTTGTGCGATCAAGTCTACTTGCATGTCTTAGGCCAGGCTAGACACCTGTCTTTTTAAAAAATTCTACCCTTCCTTCAAAGAATTCATGCTTCCCTTCCTCCGTTTTATTTTTACTACAACCCCGTGAGGTAGGCTGTGCTCAGAGAGCGAGTGACTGACCCAAGGGAGCTTCACAGATGAGGGGAGGATTTGAACCCAGGTCTCCCCAATCATTGTCAGATACAGTAATCACTATGCCACACCGCCCCCAAACATGATGCTGCAGTTCTGTAAGTGCCTTTGGATATGAGGCTAAAAAGCTGTCTGGGTGTGAGGGAGTAACTCTTCCTCTGTCATCTGTCCAGCTGGAAGTGGCTTTAAACCCACGTGTGTGTTGGGGGGAGACAAGCACCCATACTGTCCCCCCACACCTTAAAGTAGCAGCGACGGAGTCCAGTTTGGGGTCACAGTACAGTGTGTGTGTAGGGGGGTGTTAATTCTTCCCTGGTGCTATTTCCCAGAACAGTAATGTCCTCCCCCCCCTACTTTAAACTCTGGAGGGAAAAATAAGAGTTCCCCTAATTTGCCTGTCTCTTCTCCCTGTGTGAATTTAAGAAGAAGAAGAGTTGTTTTTTATACCTCACTCTTCACTACCCAAAGGAGTCTTGGGGCGGCTTACAATCTCCTTCCCTTCCTCCTCCCACAATGGACGCCCTGTGAGGTAGGTGGGGCTGAGAGAGCTCTGAGAGAGCTGTGACTGGCCCAGGGTCACCCAGCTGGCTGCATGTGCAGGAGTGAGGAATCACTCAGTTCTCCAGATTAAAGTCTGCCACTTTTAACCACTACACCACAGTTCAAGGGCACTATTTCTGATGGGGGGGTCATAATGCGGGGGTGGGAGTGTTAACCACTCTGCCCCACCATCATGGCCCCAATCCAGGTCCAGCTCATCTGCAGGCATGTTTTAGGACCAAATTACATACCTAGGGGCCCAGTCGCAGCATTCAGGTGTCATCTGCGTGCCTGCATACACCTGGTTACAGTCCCCACCCTGGCTCCTGTGTAACGGTCAGATGTGAGTTGCTGGGTCTCCCCATTTCTGGCATGCAGGGTGCCCAATTCAGATTGCGACTGTAGCACACACGGAGAAGGGGCTCCAGTCCCCTCACCCCACCCCGTTGTCCTGACTTGAAATGGTCCCACAGGGACCCTACTTGGCCATTCAGGAAGCCCAGCGCCTCCCCAACATGGCTGGCACGGCAGAAAGGGCAGCAGCCGGGGGGGAGGCAGTGCCAGCAGCAGCCCCGGTCACATCCGGCTGCCAACTCCCCGGCAGACTCATCACTGAGCGCGCTCTTGTGTCGATAACCATAGCCTGGTGTGCAGAAACCAGCAAGGGAAGCCTGCAGCTAAACACAATGGCCTCCTCATGTGATTCAGCCCAGGAGGAAACAATCTATAAATTGAACACCTAAAAATAAATATTCATACTAACAATATCAGCTGGTTGAGCGGCTGCTAAAAGCAGAGGAGCAGGGGCCGGCTGGGAATCTGGCCACCCTACAGTTAACTCAGATTATAAGAACTGTGGTGTGGTTGGGGGGTGGTGGTAGGAGCCCAGGGCAGCCGGGGTGGGGGGAGAAACGGTGGTTATGTGTGGGGTTTTGCATACACAAAAAGGAACAGAATGCACAGCTGGGAAGGAAGAAAATCAGCCGCTTTGCTGGTACCCCCGGGGGAGAAGGAGCACAAAATTTCTGACTGGCACCCAGCTTTGCCACAAGGAGCTCTTCCCCTTGGCTCTTGAAAAAAGTGTTCTTGGCTTCTGCACATTATGGGGAAGAAAACAACCCTCCCACCCATGAAGTTTCAAGATGAGTGTCTGGGTGCGTGCAAACGCAATCTGCTTTGAAAGGCGTGGAGATTCCAGCTCTAAAAAAAGAAACAGCGATCTGGAAGAAAATGGAGGGCCCAGCCAAGAGAGAGGGCCGTGGAGCTGCGTCCTTCCCCGGTGTGAGCCATGCTTCAGTCTGGCATTGCGCATCGTCCGCCAACACTGGAAACCGCAGGAGACAGTTCCTGTCTGCTGTGCGGCTGGTGAAGGCCCTGGAGGCTTGCCAGAGAGTGAGGGGAACTCTGCCTGTGAGGCACCCGGGCTCTCAGCGGAGACCTAAGATCCAGAATTCTTCCTTCCTGCTTCAGAGGGTAGCCATGTTGGTGTGCAGGAGAACAGCTAGATCTGAGTCCGGTAGCGCCAGTTTGGTGTAGTGGTTAGGAGCGCAGACTCTAATCAGGGAGAATCGGGTTTGATTCCCCACTCCTCCACATGCAGCTAGCTGGGTGACCTTGGGTCAGTCACAGTTCTCTCAGAGCTGTTCTCTCGAGAGCAGTTCTTGAAAGAGCTCTCTCAGCCCCACCTACCTCACCGGGTGTCTGTGGTGGGGAGGGGAAGGGGAAGGAGATTGTAAGCTGCTCTGAGGCTCCGAGCGAAGGGCAGGATATAAATCCAATCTCTTCTCTTTTTCTTCTTCTCTTCACCTTCGGGACCAAGAAGCTTTTTGGGGTATGAGGTTTTGAGAGTCCAAGCTCAAAGTCAATAATATCTGACAAAGGGAACTTTGACTCTCAAAAGCTCATCCCCTGAAAATCTCCTTGGTCTCTAAGGTGCTACTAAACTCGAATCTAACTGCTCTTTCAAGCTGCTTGTGAGTGCAAATAGAGAGAGAGAGAGAGAGAGAGAGAGAGAGAGAGAGAGAGAGAGAGAGAGAGAGAGAAGACAGACAGACAGACAGACAGACAGACAGACAGACAGACAGACAGAGACAGATAGAGAAGAGAGAGAGACAGAGAGAGAGACAGAAGTGAGTGTTCTGTACCTTTAAGCTTCACCTTACGGCATTGCCTGTGCTTCTCCAGTGTGGCCAGGAGGGGTCACCTCAGCTAACCTGCAAGTTCCCCAGCTCTTCAGAGCCCACAGTTGAATAGAGAGGGGTGTATTTTAGAGGTCAGGTACATCGTCAGACCTTGGAAGCTAAGCAGGGTCAGCCCTGGTTAGTATTTGGATGGGAGACCGCCAAGGAAGTCCACAGTTCAAACACAGAGGCAGGCAATGGCAACCGCCTCTGTACGTCTCTTGCCTTGAAAACCCCACCAGGGGTCGCCACCAGTCAGCTGTGACTTGACAACACTTCCCACCTCCAGGTAAACCTGGCGCCTTCAGGCTGAGGGTATGTTCTGCGCTGTGCAAAAGCTGGCATGCTTCTTGAAAGCTATTCTTTTCCTCTCCATCTCCGTGTCCTCGCAGACGGGCCGCCTGGAAAAGTCCTACCCCGTGGTCTCGGGGCACACGGCCCCAGTGCTGGACGTGGAGTGGTGCCCCCACAACGACCATGTGATTGCCAGTGGATCCGAGGACTGCAGCGTTATGGTGAGTGAGCAAATGGGGAGGAGAGGAGCGGAGGGACAACGGCCGTGGGGGAGGGGAGGCGAGGCGTGGCTTGGGGCGAAGTGGGTGGGGCTTCTGTGAGAAAGAGCTGGCCTGAGAGAGGAAGGTGGATCTCGGAGTCAGGTGATCCAGGGAATGGGGTGGGGGATGCACAAGGCAGTAGGATGCCGCTGGGAAAAGGATGGTGCCATCGGGTGAGGAAGGGACGGGGACTTGCAGAGAAAGTAGATTTCAAAGGGGGGGACCTTGCTGGGACTGAAAGGGGACAGGGTCACACGGGGAGAGTTCACTTGCAGTCTGAGAAGGGCGGCTCTCAGGCAGTTTTCTGCCCCAAGGCCCTGCACGGCACAGTCGGAGAGCCATGCTCTGCAATGCCTCACTGAGGAAGGGTGGGGGCGATCCAAGCGTTGCATCCCAGAATCCTCTGCAGCACCCCGTAGGATGCTCTCTAATCACCTGCCCCCTCTCAGCTGCAGGGGGTTAAGGAGACAAGGCATTACTGGGAGGGACAAAGTCCCTGGGCTGTCCTGCCACGGCCGCCCTCCACGTGGTCTTCTCTTGCTCTCAGGTCTGGGCAGTGCCCGAAGCTGGCCTCGTGCGGTCCTTGAATGAGCCCCTGGTGACCCTCGAAGGCCACTCCAAGCGGGTGGGGATTGTGACGTGGCACCCGACGGCACAGAACCTTCTGCTCAGCGCAGGTAAGGAGCATGCAACTGGCGTGGCTGGCTGCGGATGGCCACAGTCTGAGCATGGCCAAAGCCAGTCTGGCGTCGTGGTTAGGAGCGCGGACTCTCATCTGGGAAACTGGGTTTGGTTCCCCATGCCTCCACATGCGGCTGCTGGCGTGACCTTGGGTCAGTCACAAGTTCTCTCAGAGCTGTTCTCTGGAAGAGTTCTCAAAAGAGCTCTCTCTCAGCCCCCCCTACCCCACAGGGTGTCTGTTGTGGGAAAGGGAATTTATTTATTTATTAATTAAATTTCTACCCCGCCCTCCTGCCGAGGCGGCTCAGGGCGGCTTACAGACAATCTAAAATCAACACACAATTTAAAACCAGCAAATACAAAACATAAAATGCGTTCCATACACTTCTAATAAACACAGTAAAACTACTTAAGATTGTAAGCCGCTTTGAGACTCCTTTGGGTGGTGAAGGGCAGGGTATAAATTCAATCTCTTCTTCTTCTCTCAGCTCTACTGATTTCCGAGTTGCCTTCCTTCATCTCTGGGCCTTGCTTTCACTGCAGGTTGTGACAATGTAGTGACCGTCTGGGACGTGGGAGTCGGGCAGGCGTCGCTCTCGTTGGACGACCTGCACCCGGATGCCATCTACAGCACGGTCTGGAACCGGGACGGATCTCTGCTCTGCACGGCCTGTCGGGACAAGCGTGTCCGGCTGTTTGACCCGCGGGCAGGGAGCAAAGTTGCCAGTGTAAGTGTGACCGGCAGGCTGAATCTGGCAGTGCCAGAGGGTGCAGATCTGGGCCCGTGGGGGAGGGCGGAGGGGGACCGACCAACGATTGCCTTGTTGAATCAGACCAGACATCTATCTGGTCCAGCATTTGAACTCCAGCACGGGCCATGAGGGGGTATTTTATTTAACTTCATTTAGACCCCGTTTTTCTTCCCAATGGGGTCCCGAAGTGGCTCACATCCATCTCCTCTCTGTTTTATCCTCTCAGTGACCCTGTGAGGTAGGTTAGGCTGAGAGGGTGTGGCTGGCCCCAACCAGCTTCCATGGCAGAGCGAGGATTCGAACCTGGCTCTCCCAGATCCTAATCTGATATTTTTAACCATTGCACCATGCTGGCTCTTCATTTGGCATCAGGGTGTGATAAAACTCAGAATCCCTTCTTGTTTGGCACAAGCATCTGGGTCTGAAGAGGAAGACTGACTCTGAACGTGGAAGTTTCATTCCGGGCGATCACTGTTCAAAGCCATTCGTAGCCATCTCACCCATGGATTTGTTGCATTATTAAAAAAAAAACACAACCCCCTGGTCATGACTAATGCTCCCTCTAAGCTGTAGAGCCTTGTGAGCAAAAATTCTACTTTGTGAGCTGCTGGCATTAAAGTCGTGAGCGAGCAATTTGGCTACTGCATAAATTAGTTTGCTCTGGAGCCCATCCTTCCTGAGCCGAGACAAACAATGTGTGAGCTGGAGGCTAAAAAACTGTGAGCTAGCTCACACTAACTCAGCTTAGAGGGAACACTGATCGTGACAACATCATCTGATGCTGTTCCAACCTTTTCTTTGTCCTGTACTGTCTTGTACATCTGGATAGTTTCCAAGTCCTTAATGTTTTGGAGAAAGAGGGAACGATGTAACCCAGAGAATGATCAGGTACAGGGAAGAGAAATGAGCTCATCACTTCCCCCCACCACAGCGTGTCAGGGGTTCAGAGCAGCACGCCCAGTGGGGAGTGGGTGCCGTTCATAATCGCACCGCTTCTGAGGTCCTCCTCTGTTTCCATGTCTCATCAACAGGAGCTGCCACGTCCCCACGAGGGGTCCCGTCCCGTCCGGGCTCTTGCAGTGAATGATGGGAAACTGCTGACCACTGGCTTCAGCCGTATGAGTGAGCGACAGGTGGCCCTCTGGGACCCGGTGAGGAAAAAAAACATGAGAATGATACTCAGGCTATGTACGCATGAGCCCTAACAGGCGTGACTTCCGTCCTGGTGGCTGGAGTGAGGCAACATTACGCACACGCCCTTTTTGGAAAGAAGGGATTCCGAGAGAGGAAGAGACTCAGGATGCTGACAGGGATTGCTAGGGAAAGGAAGGCAGGCACGAGCACTCGTGTGCTGGAACACGCATTTGCTCACGCCGTTGCGTAAAAAGCAAAGCACGTTTTAAAAAATACAAAAGAGGTACAGGCATTATGGGGCAGACAGCAGTCTGACATGGGTAGCCGCACCCTGGGCACTGAAACCGGTCCCTGTGATAGTCACACAGAGAGGATCTTTGGTGAAAACGTAGTAACGACAGCAGCGGTGGATGTGTGCATGAGTGGGAGGGGGGATTTGGTTGTAATAATAACACTTGATGGTTACAGAGTACTTTAGAGCATTCGATGTACTGTACAGTTGTCTTTTTAGGTATTCCTACAACAATTCTGTTCGGGAGGGGAAATGACCCCCGTCTTGCTGAGCGGGGAGGGAGAGAGGCTGTCCCCGAGTGCAGCTTGCCTGGGGCCACTTTTCATGGCATTTCTATCCAGGGACTTCTTGGGTCAAAGCCCGTGGCTCTGGCCCGGTAAGCGGGCAGCAAGATTTGTCCTTTGAGTGACATCGGAACCACCGGCTCCAGCAACCGCAAGGGAGGACATCGGAACGTCCCGCGGAAACAGACACCAGCTCTTCAGTCTTAAACGTGGACTTCTGCGCCTCCAGCCCCGATCCCCCTTTGCACTGAACCCCACTTCTCTTTGCCCCACAGAGGAATCCCGAGGAACCGCTGACCCTCCAGGAGCTCGACACGAGCAGCGGGGTTCTGCTGCCTTACTATGATCCAGACACCAACGTGGTTTACCTGACCGGCAAGGTAAAGGGGGCCGTGGCTCAGCGGCAGAGCGTCTGCTTGGCATATGGAAGGTCCCAGGTTCAGTCCCTGGCATCTCCAGTTAAAGGGACCTGGCAGTAGGTCGGGGATCCCCAACGTATTTGATCCTGTGGGCACATTCCTAATTCTGACATGGCAGGGTGGGTGTGGCCCTAACGGCCCAGGTGAGCCTGATCGCACCAGATCTCAGAAGCTAAGCAGAGTGGGTCCCAGCTGGTGTTTGTGGGTGGGAGGCCTCCGAGGGATACCGGGTTTGTGACGCGGAGGCAGGAAGTGGCAAACCACCACCTCTGAACACCTCTGGCCTTGAAGGCCCTGGACCTCAAGTCCTGGTTCAGCCCTGTGTCCCCGAACTTACATTCTACACTCCGCTCCAGTTCCCCCTGTAATCATCCCGGGGTATTTTTTTGCTTCCACGTCACACTGAGGTCACCCCGGTTTTGCCCCATACTTGTCCTGGGATAAACGGAGGCTTTTTATAACCAGGGATAAATGCAAGGTATCGTGTCGTGAGTTGAACTCTGATAAAACCAGGGATGAGACCCAAGTGCGGAGAGGACCTATAAGTCAGCTGTGACTTGATGGCAAAAAAACCCCCTCCTGGTGACCTGCCACAAAAAGGCTGTGGCAGGAGGCGAAGCCAGCCATCAAATGGCCACCACAGCTGAACTTCAGCCACACAACGTAGGTCCTTGTGCCATGGAGGCCGCTGCAGCCAAAGCAACATTTTTTAAAAAATCTGCACGGCCAATTAAAATCTCCAGTAGTCAGGAGCCTTGCTGCCGGGCAAAAGCCCTACCTGGCCCCGCCCACTTCCCGAGAACAGCAGGTGCCAGAAAAGGTGTTGGCGGCCTGCACCTGACGTCCTGTAGAGCTGCTGCCAGCTGAGCAGACAATACTGACGCCGATGGAGCAGTGGTCTGATTCAGTGTAAGGCAGCTTCACGCGTTCAAGAGTTCCGGACCCGTGGGGCTTGGTCTGGGAGCAGATTGTTTGGACAGCTGGTAAAGCTTTCACTCAAAGGTGTAGCAGCAGGTTGGGATTACACTAAACAGGGGAGACAGCAGGGGGGGGATCCTGAAACTGACATTTCAGCAAGGAGTGGCGGACCAGAAACTGACCCCGGATATAAACCCACAAGCAACGCATTGGTGGAAAAAGAAAAATAGCCTAGCATCCCCCGGGGAATCTCTTCTAAGCCTCTCTCAGCCTACAAGGACAAAAGGGCTTTTCAAGCAGCAAGGCCCCAGGCCCAGGGAAGAAGAACCAGCCCTCCGAATTGCCTTCCCTCCTCTGCAGGGTGACAGCAGCATTCGCTATTTCGAGCTCACCGGGGAGGCTCCCTTTGTGCACTATCTCTCCATGTTCAGCTCCAAGGATTCCCAGCGAGGCGGGGGCTGGATGCCCAAACGTGGTCTGGAGGTCAGCAAGTGCGAGATTGCCAGGTACGACCCGGGGCGGGGAGAAACATCTGCGCCTCTGGGCTTCCAAGGCCCTTCCTCCTCCCCCTCTGCAGAAACGACCCTTCCCTGAACGATATTCTCGCCCCTTGCAGGTTTTACAAGCTCCACGAGAGGAAATGTGAACCCATCGCTATGACCGTGCCTCGGAAAGTAAGTCAAGATTCCTGCTTTCTTTTGAGTCAGGTGGTAGAGAGAAGCAGGCAGTACAGCAGACTCCACTGGTGTGGCGTCAAAACACCCCAATTAATTCAAGGTGCCCAAGAATTCTAAATAGCCACTTAGAGAGGAGTCTACCTGCTGCATTTCTGCATGATGGAACGTTAGGGGCTGCCTCCTGCCTGCCAGCCTCCCTTAGTTACCTGGTTGCCTTGCATTTAATTCCTTCCTGTGAAGGAACAGAGTATTATTTAATACCCCACCTTTCTCACCATTGGAAACCCACACTGAAAATGTCAACTCAGTGTGTGATGGCCATAAAAAAGGCAGATGCTATGCTGGGGATTATTAGGAAGGGAACTGAAGACAAATCAGCCACTATCATAATGCCCCTGTATGAATGCCCCTCGTTTGGATTGTTTTAAAGATTTTTAAGATCGCATTGTGCTGGTTGTTGTGAGCTGCCCTGAGCCCACTCGTGGGAGGGGCTGGATATAAATCAAAATAATAAATAAATACTGTGTGGCGTTCTGGTCACCGCACCTCAAAAAATGATTATTATAGCATTGGAAAAGGTGCAAGAAAGGGCAACTGAAATGATTAAGGGGATGGAACATCTTTCCCTCTGAAGAAAGGTTAAAGGGTTCAGGGCTCTTTAGCTTGGAGAAACAACGACCGAGGGGTGACATGACAGAGGTTTACAAAACAGGTTTAAAAATAGAGGTTTACAAAAGAAAGTACTTTTCTCCCTTTCTGACAATACAAGAACTCGCGGGCACTCAATGAAATTAATGAGCAGTAGGCATAGAACAGATCAAAGGAAGTACGTCTTCTCCCAAAGAGTGATGAACACGTGGAATTCACTGCCACAGGAGGTGGTGGCAGCTACAAGCACGGACAGCTTCGAGAGGGAATTAGACACGAAAGCTCCTCCCCTGCCACAAATTTTGTTAGTCTTTAAGGTGCTCCTGGACTCTGGCTCTTTTCTACAGCAGCAGGTCATGGGTCAGGGCACATGAACAAAATCTACTGGTTGCCACTTTCCTCCAAATCTGTAATCTTGTAGGAGGTGCTGAGAATACAGAATTGGAAAGGCCCTAACAGGGCAAGCAGATGCAGCAAAGAGCTAGACGGAAGGGAGCGGATTCTCCTTTTGCACGAGTGTCGGCTTGAGGGAAGATGCCCTTTGGACTCGCATTTGAATATCTATTTGTTACGGGCTAATTTTATACAAAGGGACTCTCCTCTTGTGCCTGTGTGCGTGTGGCTGGGAAGGCCATTCAGATACGGCTCCCTTTATGATCCAGTGCCCACATGTAAGGGACATTTTGTGAATCACTTTGAAGGTCCTTTCAAACAGAAAAGGATAAAAATATATTTAATATAAAACAGACATTTTACTTGTCTGCGGGAATCCGTGGTGTTAAAATCCCAACTTTCACGTACCAGAGCAAAAAACACTCCCTTTGTCCCTGGGACTACTGTGTTCTAAAGCTTTTTCCTGCCCCATTCTCAACTGGGAGAGACTTTTCGGGAAGTCTTGGGACTACAGTGGTCCAGCAGGACTACACCTTTAACATTTTAGAGTGGGGGGAAATGCCTTCCGTTTCCTTCAGCTCTATGGAAAGGAGCTCTTCTTTTTTTATCCTTCTGACCCATCTCTATTTGGCCTGCAGTCAGACCTGTTCCAGGAGGACCTGTACCCTGACACGGCTGGCCCGGACTCTGCCCTGACGGCGGAAGAATGGCTTTCAGGGAAGAACGCCGACCCCATCCTCATATCACTCAAGGACGGTTACACGCCTCAGAAGACCAGAGAGTTCAAGGTCAACAAGAACCTCCTGGAAGGGCCAAAGAGAAGCCAGCTGTCCCAGGAAAGGACACCACAAGGGGTAAGGAAGGGGAGACCCAGAGATATTAAGGGTCGCCTGACCTGTGCACTGGGGCACTGGGATGAGAAGACAGACTGGGGGAGGAAGAGGCGTTGTGAGCCACCATTGAAGCTTATCCTATGACCTCTTGTAGGGTTCCGCTCTAGAGCAGCTCTCCGAGGACCTGAAGCGCCTGCAAGCCACCGTCTCCGAACAGGAACGGCGCATCTCGGAACTGGAGCATCTCGTGAAGAAATAGGAAATCCTGGGCGGTGCGTTCCCAACCAATCTGTCTCCCCATCTGTCACATCGGACTTGATTTCAGTGGTCTTCTTAAAGCCCTCCAATCTTTCATGGGTGGCTCCTCAGGGCATTATTAAGCTCCACCCACCCACCCTCCAAAACTCAGGGCAGAAAGCAGCTTTGGGAGGTATCTGCCGGGGTCCTTCCCCACTGCAGCTTGCCCGTCAGACAGGCTAGACATATGCTGTGTAAATGCCTAATCTATCCACTAGGAGGCAGTAAGTGGACCCGCTTGCTATACTGCTGGGAAATTAAAAGCAGCCTTTTCAGATTCCATAGCCTTCCCCTTCCCGAGACTCTTGCCTCCCAGAGGGTAGGAAGGACTCCTGCTTTCTCATCCTTCCCTGCCATTTCCCCCCAGCAAAGGACTCCTTTGTCCAGAACCTCTTCATGAACTATCAGAGGAACATCGTCTCCTTCACTTTGGCTTTTGGAAGGCAGGGCTCCCATCCTGGCGATTAAGCTGATGGCTCGATTTAAAAAAATACATTGCTAAACTACACCTATGCCCCTAGCTGTATAGCTGACTTTGGAAAACTTTTTTAAAAAGCAAATAAATACTTCTATTTTAAAATCCCTGCAGCTGGCAAAGCCCTCGTAAAAGAGAAAAATTCTGCCCCCACCCTCACCCCCAGTGTGAGAGGAGGAATGGCTCTTTCACGATGCCTAACACGTGCATCATCTCAAAAGAAAACAAAAGGGTCTACTTTTTCCTTGTAGAACTATGTGGTTTTTTTATAATTTGCATATTTATGCAGATGGATTAAAGAGATTTTAAAAATTTGACTACAGTTTCTTTGAGTGACACCCCTAGGTTTGACTCTTATCCCAGTGACAGTTGGGTTCTTACATCTGCAATCTCCTGTGGAGGTCTTTGAGGCAGAACAGATAACGTACCATCATTTTCCTGTACCCAAAAATCAATCCAGGGGTGCTTGGCTCTTAGGCACCACTAGAGGGCAGTAAATATAAATATATTATTCCAATATGCCCCTGTGTGACACGCCAAGCCATTTCACACAGTTTTTGGAGACAGTGCTCCACTCATTTCCAACAGTGTCCCAGAATGGGGGACAACAATGACAACTCTACTCCTTTTAGAACCAGAAACAACACATTCTGTTTCCCAGACTGTGAATACCCAGACCCTACTGGGTACCAGAAGGACACTCTTTCTCTGTATATTGTCAGGCTGCCAGTCGACCTCTTTTGGAGGGAGCTTGAATAAAGAAGAGGAGATTGGATTTATACCCCACCCTTCACTATATGAAGGAGAAGGGATCACACTCACACACTTATTTCCATGTTCTTCAACCAAGTCCATTTCCAGACATTTCCATTAAAAATTCACTCTGAACTTTTAACATGTAGGTATTAAAAAACCCTCACCAATCAGACAGAGCCAGGAGACATGCCTCATATACCCAGGAAACCATTTTTATTTGTGCCGCATGCTCTTTCAAGTCCTCCTAGCACTCTCACCCCCCGGGGGGTGGGCTAGTGCTCTGGACGGGTCCCGCATCTGCATCATACATTCATCCCACAGCTGTCTCTCCCTCCTCTTGAGGAGCTATTCCAGTCTTCCTGTTCAAGGAGGGTTCAGCTCTCACTTGGCTTCTTGCTCTTTTGCCCACTGTTCTGGCGTCAGAGTTCGCTGCTCAAAGGCATGGATGTGTTTCAGCTCCTCCGCTAAGACTTCATTGACCAGGCTGGGCAGGGGATTGGGGAGAAGAGAGTGAGGGGTTGAAATGGGGAGATCAGGAACATGTTTCTGTGGTCTCCTGCTTCTAGACAGACCCTCTTTCAGCCATACGGGTTTCCCCATCTCCATTTGGGTCATTGGCAGCAACGCCAACCAAACATGATGAGGCAGACTGACATTAAAGAGGCCACGTGGATCAGGGCTGGGTGGGTTCTAGCCAATCAAATTTGTGTTGAAATGTGCAAAGCCTATTGTACATAGAAAAGAAGATGACAAGAACATCCTACAGGGAGCAACTAGCTAGCGTAGTGAGAAAGGGACTTTCTGCTATTTTCAAAGAGTCTCCGTCCTGGCTCCTGATGGGCTCAGTTAGGCTTTTCCAGTTTCTGCTGAGAGCTGCGACTTACTTGACTCTCTCCTAGCCAGTTAGACTTCTCTTTCTGTCTCCTCTTTCTGACAAAGTTTGTTTGTTTCTTAATACACCTACTGCTTGTGCTCCGCTTTATTGCATGCGATTGTTTTTTGATGCAACATTTGCCAGCTGAGCATTGGTGATGGTACAGGGTGGTGTACTAGGAGCAGAAATCAGGACAGCCACAACTGTGATACCTTTGCTACTGCGTTTAAAATACAAGGTTCGAGCTGCTCCTTCAAAACTAGTTATGAAGTGGAAAGGGTGCAGAAAAGGGCAACTAAACTGACCATTTAGTTGGAGAAGCTTCTGTACAAAAAAGAAAGAGGCTGGCGCATTTGTCTCCCCTGCCTCCACCCCCCACCAAGAAAGCTGAAACTTAATGGAGAAGAATTATATGGAAAGGATAAACAGTGGGTTTTTTCACCCTCTTTTCTAATATTATAGGTTTTGGGGAGGTCATCCTGTCAAAATTGATTGGCACTAATTCAGGACAGACAGAAGAAAGTACTTCTCACCAGAACACATAATTAGTTTATAAAATTCTCTGCCATAGGAGGAGATGATGACCACTGCCTTAGATAGCCTTAAAAGGGTAAATCAAGTATCAAAAACAGTTAATAGTGGCCTCTGGAATGATTTTTTTTTCTATACAGTTTCACTTACCGGTGCCGCTGGAGCAGTGGTTTCCCTCGAAATTGTGGGGAAACAACCAGGACTTTGAAGCTTGTAGCACATCGTCCAGGGGTTGTGTCTTCCACCTCCTTCCATGGCAGAAGGAAAAGAAATTTAACATTGTTTGGAAAAGGATCCGTCACCCCCTTCACTGTAAATACATTTTAAGCTGGGATACTGGCATTTGCTCAACTTTGCTCAACGTGTTGAGCAAAACGAGAGTCTGCACACTCCAGATGTACATTTGAGAGAAACAGATGTACACAAGCAACCAAGGAAATGGAGAAAACAAAAGGTTTTGAAAGGCAGTTAGGATACTGGTCTGTATCTAACCATGCAGTTGTAAAGATTTGTCTTCATTTAATATATAGGTCCTTCTTCCTCTTAGACAACTGTGACTAAAAGCAGGTAACAGCAAACAACTCAATATTAACCAATGAAGAATAAAGCATTAAGACAATTACCAAAACACAGCACCAGCAATACACACACACAAGCATTCAGCAGACCCACAAAGTACCAGACCAAGTCCTTAAGAACTTAAGAGATCTTAGTCTTCTTAAGAGGAAGCAGTGATTTCTATTGATATTCCCTGCCCACTGCAAATTCCACTTGGCCCCCTATGCCCTTCCCAAGTATCCACTAACCCTCAGGGGGAGGGGCTCAGTGGGCAACAAAAAGACAGGAAAGGTGCTTTAAGCCTTCTATGTCGCAGGCCATGCAAAGCCAAGATGCAACCAAGGGCCTGTAGGAAAATATCCTAAAGGAAGACAGCTCAGAGAAAGCACCAAAAGCCTAGGGAAAATGTTGGGCAACTAGTAAGAGACAAGGAATGTGCAAGATGGAGCCTAATGGCTTTTCTAGGCAGGAAATATTAAAAAATGAAGATGGCTAAACGCAGCTCAAGCCCAGGACTGCTGCAGCAGCAGTTGCAAGGAAGCTAAGCAAGGCCCATGAGTTCCGAGGGCATGCTCCCTCTGCTCCTTCAGCATCCTACAGGGCGTTTCCACGTATTGGCTGGGCAAGCCGGGAGACACGCCACAGGTTACTATCCTAGTTCCTCCACCTAGGTTCACACGGCATCATTTTTTGCATGCGTCAGTCTATCGTTTCTTCATTCGCACTTCTGAGCTGAACCATGCAGTTCTCAATTACATATGACTCCCTTTATACCGAATTATTTACAAGGCTTCCCGGAGAAAGAGCAGAGCCCCGAAGACTCCCCACTCGTGAATTCCACATCTAAGTTTACGACCCGACTCCCTTACCTACTAGTAAGCCACATTAAACACAGTGAGACGTATTCCCGAGTAAAACAAATGATTTTGCAGCACAAAAGGGGAAGGGGAATAAGGGGCGCAGCGGGTCACTGCCGAACCTCCCACTTACCACGTGCTCGGCTTCCAGACCCTGCAACAGCCGTTCCCGCAAAGACTCCGCGCTGAGGGCTCCGGCCGCCTCCATCCTATTTACAAAGACACCACGAATGAAAGAGAACAACCACTAGCCCCATTTCCGCCTATGGTGTACGTCACATCCCCCTCCACTCAGGGTTCCGCCTTGTTTAACCAACCATGCCCTAGTGGAACTTTACATCTTCCTGTCACACCTATTTCTTTTAAAGCGTAGCTTCAACTTCCGGTAAAAATGAATGGTGTCGTTCTCCCTGGGCTCAAAGTCACGTCTCTATGGTGAAGGCCCTCTAAACTTTGCCTCCGCAATGAAGACCTGAAAACCAGGTCAACTACAGGACGGCTATGAAGTATGCCTCACGACTTTTCCAGTCTCTCTGGTTCTGTCCGCAATGCGTTCCATTTCTGCCCATACTTTACATCACTTCCGACCACGCCTATTTTTAAAAAACCCGTCCACCGGACTCCTGCCGTTTCTTTGTGGGGCGGGATAGCTCTGCCAAGTAGCCAGTAGGCGAAAAGGAAGGAAACGCCCCCCCCCAAATAAAATCAAAGAGTAGCGCGGGGTAACGTTGCTAGGCAACAGCTGACTGGCCGCCCTCGAGTACAGGCGGGTGTGTCCTGGTAGTGGAACGGCGCAGTGCATGATGGGAAGTGGCGATGCGAAATAGGGAGACTGCTGTTTGAAAGGCGCAGGGGGTGATGGGAAGTGTCAGAGATAGTAAAGCCAGGTGGACTTGTAAGGTAAGGGAAACACGAGCTTTCATCAGTTTTCTCACGGGTACCGTTTTTGTGTTGTGAGACAGGCAGCAGTCCAACATGTGACTTTTGCCCCAGCCTAGATATGCTGAATGTCTACCTGTTGTCATGCAACTGTTAAAATTCCAGGAGCGGTATGAGGACAGCAGGTAGGATTGCCGATTTATGGTTGGGAAATCCTGGGAGATTTGGGGAGGAGGCTGAGGCTGCGGGAGGGACCTCAGCAAGGTATAATGTCATCGAGTCCACCTTCAAAAGTAGCCATTTTCCCCAGGGGAACTGATCTCTGTCATCTGGAAATAATTTGCCATTCCAGAAGGTCTCCAGACTCCACCAGGAGGTTGGCAACCCTACCGGCAGGGCACAAAGCAAAGTGGGAACCAAAAGGTGTTGGAATGAGGGGAGACCATGTGCAGCAGAGACACTTCTTCTAACCCATGGTCTTTCTGCCTCCAGATCTCTCAGCTCTAGTCGACAAATCCCTCTGTGGCAGCCATGGTGGTGGAGGTGTGCAGCTTCTTTGGAGTCTACCTTCTGTACTGCACCAACCCCCGTTACCATGGCCGAGTTTACGTTGGCTTCACTGTCAATCCTGAACGACGGATAGGTCAGCATAACGCCGGGAAGCGTCGTGGAGGGGCTTGGAAGACAAGTGGCCGCGGGCCTTGGTAATTCCTTTGCCTGTCTGCAGATTCCACCTTCCGTGTCTTGCTTTGGAGGCCGGCCATTCTCTGGCATTCTAGTGCACGCTGGGAATTGGACCTCCTGAGCTGTGCATGCTGGGAAATTGATCTGCCCTTCATCTCTCCTTATAGGGACATGGTGCTGATAATTCATGGCTTCCCCTCTGATGTGGCTGCCCTGCGGGTAAGGTGTTCCTCTGTTTCAGCTCACAGTGGCTGAGCTCCCTTAACAATGGGGTGTTCCCCCCTCTGCTAACTTAACACAAACCTCAGTGCCAAACTGATTTCCCATCTCGTCACTACACTGCAGTTTGAATGGGCTTGGCAGCACCCGCATGCCTCCCGCCGTCTCACCCACGTCACCCGCCGCACTTCAAAGGAGCGCCAGTTTGACTTCCACCTACGTGTCTTAGCCCACATGCTCCGAACTGCCCCCTGGTGCCGCCTGCCCCTCACCATACGTTGGCTCAAGCAGGAATACCACCGAGACTTTCCTCCGGGCTTGGAACCTCCCTTACACATGCCGGTAGCCTTTGGTCAAGTCCGTGCTGTCAGAAGAACCCAGGGAGCGAGACCGGAGTCCTCCGAAGAACTACCAGCAACTCCAAGACGCTGCAGCATCTGTCTGAAAAGATTCCAGGTAATGTCAATTCTGCAAGGTCAGGATCCTTCAGCAAGAGAAGAGAGTGGAGAAGGAAGAGGGGCTAAGAAGCAAGGCCTGTTGCTTGGCTTGGGAGCAGAGTTTGTTTTTTATTTATTTCATTTTATACTACTTCTGTTCGGCCAAGAGCTCAAACAAACCAATGACTAGGTCTGAAGGGCCTAGTGGGAGATTCTGGCCTAGAAGTGGGGGAATGGGGCTGAGAAATCAGGGCACTTGGGTGACAGCCTTCGATCTAATGCACCCATCTCCTGTTTTGGACAATCAGTCTTCTGTGCCTGTGTTGCACAAGGATTAGGGAGAGGGGATGTGGCTCAGTGGGAGTGCCTCGTTTTGCATGCAGGAGGTCCCACGTTCAATCCCCAGTATCTCCAGTTAAAAGGTTCAGGTAGTAAGTGATGTGAAGCACCTTCACCTGAGACCCTGAAAAGCTGCTACCAGTCTGAGCAGATAATCTTGACACTGATGGACTGATGATTCAGCGTAGGTTTCATGTATGTATGTATGTATGCAAGTTTGGCTGTAAGCAAGGGAACAGGGATCGTATTGCTTCATGTCTCTGACCAAGCGGGTCCGAGCCCCTGAAGGCTTTATGTTATGGCATACTTGTTGAGTCTTTCAAAGTGCCATCAGGCTCTTCTTTTGTTCTTGCAGCAAACTAGCACCCCACTGCAACAGGAATCTTTTTCTTTGCAGGACGGGGAGGAGGAGGAGATCCCCTTGCGTTGTTTCCATGCTGGCTGCTCCATGGCAGCCCATGTTATTTGCCTGGCCCAAACTTTCCTACAGAAGGAACCCGATCAGTTCTTGCCTGTAGAAGGGCAATGCCCAGGGTAAGCAACCCCTCCTGTGCCCTGGCAGAGCTTAAGAGGGGTCTGGCTTTTGACTGCTGACACCAGTTTCCCCTCCCAACCACCACACCCACTTATTCCTGATTTTATTTCTCCCTTCTTAGCTGCAAGAATCTGGTGCTCTGGGGAGACCTGATTCGCCACCATAAAGGGTGCTACGGAGACCTAGAGGCCGACCCCAGCTCCTCCCAGGTAAATTTCTTCCACCAGGATTCCTAGGCCTGGTTCTGTGCTAGAAGCCTCTCTGTGTATCGAAAGTACCATCCTTCCTCTTCCTCTAAACCTTTTCTCCTTATAATCCTCTGGACATGCTTTCTTGGCTCCTGCTCAGCAACGAAAGAAAACCTGTACAGGTAAGAAGAGAACCTGTTCCCGCTTCGTGGACTCCCATTATTCCCTGCCTTAATCCTCATCAGTTCCACTTTGACGTCTTTATTGCATCCCATCTAACTGCCCACCCTTTTCCTTCACGGCTGCAGGAACACTGGGCTGATGAGCTGAACTGTGAAGGAGGTGGCGGAAACGCATCCGAAGGCGACTCCTCTCCCTCGGTGGAAGATGACCTTGCGAGCCCAGCAGTTGGAATGGCCCTCCTGTAAGCCCCAGCTCCTCTTCCTGGGTGGCAGGGAGTCTCCTGAAGTCTCTTTCCGGCTGGACCCAGGCCTTTTAAACTCCCCCTTCCCCACAATCATGTTTCAAGTGAGAAGACCAATTTAACTTTAAGTGGACCAATTAAATGAAGAGATTGAGCTTGAGGCCGGGTATCTGAGGAAGGAAGAAGGGGGTGAGGGACCAGACAACTCTTCTGGGAAGAAAGCACCAAGGATAACTCAACTAATGAGAGTCCGTCTTCAGACAGGACCCCGGAAGCCTCTTGCATCGACAGTTGTCCCGAGTTGTGCCACTAAATTCAAAACAGTGCAGCCAGAATCAGAGAGAAACGTAGGCCGTGAACCCTAGCATGCGACGGTAAAATGGACTATCAGTAATATTTATAGAGTGGACTGGGCACCCTCAGTTGGGTGGAAAGGCGGTGTACAAATGTTTTAAATAAATTTATACATAATGCAGAAGATGGAAGGAGTTGTGAGTCTGAAGTTCTTGAGATGGTAATGCTTCGTGTGTGCTGCTTTACCTGAGTGATCACACAGCCCTCCCTGGACGTTGTTGAGGAATCCTAATCGTCCTGAGTTGTAGGCCGGCATTATTCTCATATCGCGCCCAGAGAAGGGAAGACAAAGAGAACAGGGCCTGGCCTGTGGCAGCCAAGCAAGTTTACGGACGAAGCGGGAGATGAGCCGGTTTGCACACCGGCCACTCATCAGCTGGGACGGCTGTAGTCTGAAGGTGGGCTTGCTCTATCTTGAATGCTCGTTTATGGAGCATTTTAAAAACTAGCGGGGTCAGAGCCGAATGCCATCTTGTCCCATGCTCTCTGTCCTCCCAAGTCTCTTAAAGTAGCCATGGGGAACCCAAGGTGGTGTACGTGGGGTTCCCAGGGAGTCTCCCCCCCAGGCGCTGGCTGGACCCGCTTCACTGCAGCAGAACTGCTGTTATCAGGGGTCCTCCGACCCCGAGACCCTGTGGTACGGACAAGTGACCACGTCAGCACATCCTCTGCTTTGGCTATTCTGACACGTTAAAAGATATTCTAGACTCTACTCTGAAGAAAACTCCATAAAATATAGGCGCTTTCACCAATCATCAGCTTTGGCTGAAAGAGGTCCAGTGGGCGTGTGAAGCAAGAGCTATCCCGCTGGGGTGCTGGGGAATTCCTACCAGATTTTTATTAGGGCAGATGTCTTGGTACGCGAATGATTGACACTGTATAAATTCAAACCTTGTAATGTGTTTCTGGAAGACTGAGAAATAACTTAAGCAGATCTAAAAACAATTCTTTTTTTAAGTAACCCTTTTAACATAGGAACACCTCAGCAGCCAAGTAGACTATCTTAACTTAGAAAGCACTTCAGCTTTGTAATGATGCGACTGCTGCTGGCACAGCCGAGATGGCGATACAGTCTTAACTCAGAAACGGCGAAGGCATTGCTCCCAGCCAGTGAGACCAGTGCCAGGGACCATCGACGTATTGTGGGGCCCTGAAAGAACCCTCCATGGCACGCATGCACACAGTAGCACACCAGCTGTAATCGAGAGTGTGAGACTAACATCCCCACCCATTCCTCTAAGGTCACCGATGTTTCAACCAGTCCCAGCAGATGCGCTGTCCACCCCTGCCTCCTAGACACAGACCAGCAGGTGATAATGTTTATTTCCATGCCATGGAATCAAAAGCACCACACGTCTGCAAATGGGCCAGCAAACCTTATTGTCAAGACTGCCCTGGAGTGATTTCACGCTGGATTAGGCTGCGCCCGGTTTGCCCTGCTCTTGGTGCAGTGCTGCAAACTGTCCCCGGAGGCAGAGAGGGCCAGATTTGCTCCTGCTAGCCCTGGTATTTCTTTGTTCCTGTAGCATATTTCACTCTCAAGAAGCTCACACAGCGAGAATGGCTAATTTCAGTCACTTGATGTTGCGAGGTAGCCAAAGCATTACTTCTACCAGTGCAGCACTAGGTCAAAGTGCTATTAAGCTTTCAGCCAACAACCGCGATTATTGTGGTGGCCTGCTGCATCTCCTGCCCCATTTTGGCAACTCAGTCATACATGTCAAAGAGATGACCTTGCTCAGCAAGGGTCATCTGGCAATAAAATAAGTGGCTTATTCAGAACGGTCTTAGCGGTTCCCTGTCCTTCCAGCAACACCAGTTAGTCTGTGCTTATCACTTTGGCAAGGCATAAAAAGATGGCATCTCACCCACACTGGCACATGCTGCTTGGATCACATTTGTCCCCCCCACCCCCCTGGTTTCTTGCCAGAAGTGGATAGAGTTTTTTCCCCCACCCTGATTGGAGCAGAGACCCTTAAAAGGATGGCTTGTCATTGGCTCATCATGAGATGCATGAGAGCCGGGAATGTCCCACAGTCGCTCTGACGGGTTAGCCGACATGCCCAACCTTATAGCACAACACACAGCTGCTCTTGTCCTCTGAGCTGCAGGTTGAAAATGCTTCCACATACTCCCTTCTGCTGTATGGACTAGTCGCACAGGACACCTCATCAAGACCTTCCTTGGCTGCAACCAAAGCAGAGGGTACATTCTTAGAACAAGGGAAGTCAAAGAGCTGCTCTCAGTCAATTCAGGGCATCGTTGAAGGCCAAAGCTTGAACATAAAACCCTCGTCTAACAGGGCCCAAGGCTAAGAACAGATCAATTTGTGGCATAGCCTTCCTTTCACATAGAAAACTTGTACAAACATTTTAGGGAGGGAAAACTTTGGGTTCCTCTTCAAGAAGATAATAGCCAACAAGCTTCCCCCAAAGAAAACTTCCCAGCCATTCCTGATCTTTCCTTGCAACACACAGAGACTGGGGAAGGTGCCCTGACCTCGATAACCCAGGCAAGCCCGATCTCGTCAGATCTCGGAAGCTAAGCAGGGCCGACCCTGCCAAGTACTTGGATGGGAGACCTCCAGAGAACACCAGGGCTGGGAGGCCAGAGGCACGTCCTCTCTGACTTCCAGGCATAGGTGCACACATGCATGCACACACACACAAATACAAAAATACCAAGAAAGAAAGAAAGAAACTGGGGAAGGTCAGATGTGTTGTTGGTTACATCTTCAGTACACTTAGGGTGAGAGTGAGGCCAACAATGTGTACGCCAAGAACGCCCCCCTCACCCCCCCAGGACTGCTGGTCTGCAACTGGCAGGTCAGAACCCAAAATTGGGTTGCAGGGCTTGACAAGCCAGCTTTCTACAGGAAGTGAATTTTTGACATGAGGGGACATTTCATTTCAATCCTTGAAGCCCCTCCTGGGCACGGCCAGCATCCTCTGCAATTCTTTAGCGGAGGCCCCGCAGGCCTCAGCACTGGGAGGGAAGAGGGCTGGCTTCACCGTATCCCTTCTCCTCCTGGCCAGCAACCTCCTTCCTCCCTGGTCCCCCTTGTACCCCTCCCTCCCTCTGCCCACCCTTCCTCAGATCTATGGAAAGATCAGCTCAAGGGGCAACCCGAACACACTAACCCTGACACCCAATGTAAAGCTCAACCTGGGTCACCAAATACCAGTCTCAATAGGAAGACAATACATGACTTCTGAAAAAAACGACAGGCCAGGCCCATTTCAAGTGTTACTCTGCTGATGCAGCTGCCACAGACAAGACAACCCGGTGCCCGTCAGGTATGATTAAATGCACCAGGGTGGCCCTTCCCCAGAAAACAGGAGAGGGCAGGAGAGCCAGTTTGGTGTAGTGGTTAGGGGTGCGGACTCTCATCTGGGAGAACTGGGTTTGATTCCCCACTCCTCCACATGCAGCTGCTGGTGTGACCTTGGGTCAGTCACAAGTTCTTTCAGAGCTGTCCTCTCAAGGGCAGTTCTCGAAAGAACTCCCTCAGCCCCACCCACCTCACAGGGCGTCTCTTGTGGGGAGGGGAGGGGAAAGGAGATTATAAACTGCTCTGAGACTCCTTTGGGGAGTGAAGAGCGGGATATAAATCCAATCTTTCCTTCTTTTCTTCTTCTTGGACATGGCTTAAGATCTGCCTGAATCGTATGGATGCTGTTTCACAAACATCTCTAACTGCACAGAATCGTACTCATTCAGCATTTCCCCCAACACAAAATGGAATCGGAAAGCAGCAATTTTCTGTTCTGGGGGGAAATACAGGAACTGTAAGGACAAAATACCAGCTCTGTGGGTTTGTTTCAAATCAGAAAAAAGGCATGGAGGGAAAGACATCAACCCCACCCCCCGCCCATTCACAATGATGATCCAAACTGGAATCAGGCACCTGGGCATGGAACAGGGGGTCACTGGGGGTGTCGGGGGGGGGGGGGAAGGTAGTTGTGAATTTCCTGCATTGTGCAGGAGGCTGAACTAGATGACCCTGGAGGTCCCGTCCAACTCTTATGATTCCTCTGCACCTGCTTTTACAAAGGGGGAGGTGGAAGCTCTGTTCATGGAAGGCCCAGCATCTTGCTTAGTTCTGCTCCCAAACACACGCCTCTTGTAACAGGGCTCACCCATGTGCTGCTAGTTCCAAACTGGGGGCCTAAAGGGGAGCAAAGGAAGGACGCGGGCTCTTACCACGAGTGGCGTCTCTGGTGGTTCACCACGTGTGAGCGCCGTGTGAACCTCTTCCCGCAGTAAGCGCACTGGTGGGGTTTCTCCCCGGAGTGAATGAGGAGGTGTTTCGTGAGGGTCGTGTTCCGGTTGAAGCTGTTCCCGCACTCGGGGCACTGGTAGGGCTTCTCGCCCGTGTGGATCCTCTCGTGCCTAATGAGGTCCCACTTCTTGCGGAACCGTTTCCCGCACTCCTTACACAGGTGCCGTTTGACTTCCGGGTCGGCCAGGACCCCATCGAGGTCTTTGTCCTTCAGCACCCTCACGGAGAGACAGCTCTTCTGCGGCCTTCCCAGACTGAGTTCGCTCACATACGTTCTTTTAGGGTCAGCCCTCTGGAGGGCATCCTCTCGAAATCCTCCTTGAGGTCTCCACCCTTGATCGTCTACCTCGGACTCTCCCTGGTGGACCTCCTTGGCCCCAGTTCTGCTTGAAAAGTTGCTATCTGCTGGGAAGAAAACATCCAGCAGGTCACGTAAACAAGCTGGTATTACGGCAGATATGTGGACAAAGGAGACCTGAGTTCAAATCTCCATTCTACCATGAAATCACCTTTCGCCCCTTATTTTCTCCTCCCTTTCCCCCCTTCCCCTCCTGTAGTTTTCTCTATAAAAATGTGGAATATGATTTCATCTTCATAGCATCTGAAGGGGTGAGCTCTGACCAGGACCATTTCCTCCAATAGGTCCCCAGAAAATATGAACTATATTTTTTAGTTAAGACCAAAGATTTATTCAAAAATACAAGGTAGAGAAAAGTTAAAAACATAACTAAATGTATGAGGTAGCTTAACAGATAAAACAATGTTGTAAATGGAATCCCCAAATTGTGTATGTATGTATATTTGTTTTTCTCTTTCTCTGTTTTCTTTCCTTTTTTGTCTTTATAAAAAATGAAATTGTTTAATAAAAAAATAAACTTTGTTGGTTTTAAAGGTGCCACTCTGGACTCTAAATTTGCCCTATTGCTTCAGACCAACACGGCTGACCACCTGGATCTATCTCATCTATACTGTCTAGAATGGGGGTTCCATATAATAAAGAATTCTTATTAGTTTTAAATCTGTCTACTGGCTCTGTGTAACTTTGTAAGTCTGCTAGCACACTTAGTACCTAACCTTTGCTGTGTGGAAAGCCTGGCGTGCCCTGCTACATGGATAGAAATCCCTGGCTGTACAAAACCAGAGAATCCACCAACAAGTACCTTGGGAGCCACCATCCTTGTTGTCAGCTTGGCTGGTCTCCTTGGAAGGATGTCTCTGCGCTGTGTCAGACAGAGCCTGATCTACAACAGGGGAGTTTATGATCACCATCTCAACAGGCACAGTTATCTGGAGAAAAACAAAACCAGGGAGGATTGGGATAGTTGAACCAGTGTGAAAAGGAGCACTGTAACTAAACTCTTGAGATGCAGCACCCGCTTTGCCACTGTAAGTGAGGGGTAGCCGGTTTGCACAGAAACTAAAATGGGGCATGTGGAATCTGGCATCCAGAAGAGCTTAGATTTTGTGTGGAACAAAAGCCTGGTTCCCAGTCCATTTGATTGGACAAAGAAGTTTGATTTTTTTTTTTGTCAGTCAGCGGTGTGGGGGTGGCCCAGCCTGGCTTGATTCTGGCTCTCCCCCGCCCCCACGGCTTTATTAGAGTCACATGGAGATGAGATTACAGGCATTCAAAACCCCAGATTAAAACTAAGATGCGCTAGATAACACCTACACAGCAGAGTAACATGGAGCCCGGGCCAGCATGAAGAAGTTTGAAATAGTATGGGCACTCCCTGACAACATTTTGAAAAGCCAAAGCATGAGATTTCCCATGGTAACAGAAAGAGGCTTCCCTCATTAATGTTGAAAGTGACCACCTGAATATTTACCATAAGAAGTACAGTGTGGGGGTGTGTAAGGGAGACAGCCAGGGGATCCAGAGAGTAAATGGGTTGTCAGAGATGCTTTAGGCTGGTCCTACATTAGGCAGGGGGTTGGACCAGATGGTCTTTATGTCCCCTTCTAACTCTATGATTCTATGATCCAACCAGCTTTTCTGCTGGTTAAAAAAGGAGTGGGTTGTTTTTTTACCCCCATTTGGCACTCACAAAGGCTATGCTGGGGAGTCATGGGACCTTCATATATAAAAGCCATGTGGGACAGGGGCTGGGTTAAGGAGAAAAATTGTTTGAGATGGATGAAATTGGCTGGATCAATGTGTGCCATGGGAGAGAAGGCAGGGTGGGGAAAACGGAAAAGTCACTGTGGTTCTACTTGCACCCAGCGGTGACACAAGTGTGCCCCCCACTGTGGGCAGAGTTAGTTAAGAGGCTCCTTCTGCCATAGTCAAATTGGCAAACCGAAGGCTGCCCATTCCTGGCTGAAGCCATGGCTTTCCTCATCTATGGTAATGGCACCACACGACTGCACTCACAATTCCAGCTGATACAGATGCATCAGCATGCACTTCTGCTTGGCCAGCAAGCTCTGGCTCTACGGGACGCATGAAGCTGCCTTATACTGAACCAGACCCTTGGGCCAGCAAGGTCAGTATTGTCTACTCGGACCGGCAGCAGCTGTCCTGAGTCTCAGCCAGAGGACTTTCACTTCACCTGCTCCTTGTTACTGGGGATGCCAGAGATTGAACCTAGGACCTTCTGCATGCCAAGCGGATGCTCTTATCACTGAGCCAGGGCCCCTCCCCGTGACATTCTGTGTGGGACTACAAAAAATTTATAACAACCTGCACACTCAAGGGAATTCATGCTGCTTTCAGAGCGGGCATGGCAAATTATTTCAGTGGCTTGGATCCACTGTGATTTCTGTGGATGGAAGGGATTTTCCATCTGCAGAGCCTGACTTTCTCCCCTCCCCTCCTCGCGGCAGCCCCGAATGCCTCCTGAAATGCTGCTCCGGGGGGACAGCCCCTCCCAAGGACAACACGGGGAGGGAACCGGCCTCCCCTCCCCTTCCACTCAGTGTACCCAAGTCATGCTCTGTTTAACTTCTTTTCAAATTTGAAAACATGACGGTGACTTTCAAGGCTGCCCTAACAAAATCAAAAAGTCTGCAGTCCGTCTGCACGTGCGGTTTACTTTTTGTGTGTGCGCATGTGCCTGATTCATAACTGTCTATGAAGGCAGGAAAGCCCATGAGACACATAGGAATGTCTTCTTGCATATGTTCCTGCCCAGGGATTAAGATCACAAGAAGAAGCCCTCTCAACGGTCCCATTAATCAAGCAAGGTTATTTGGCAGGTACATGAAAAAGGGCCTTTTCAGTGTCAGCCCCACAATTATGGAACAAATGACCCAGGGAGGTGCTCCTGGCCTCCTCACTTTCATAGAATCATAGCATCACAGAGCTGGAAGGGGCCCTACAGGCCATCTAGTCCAGCCCCCTGCTCAATGCAGGATCAGCCCAGACTAGAGCATTCCTGACAAGTGTTTGTCCAGCGGCTGCTTAAAGACTGCCAGGGAGGGGGAGCTCACCACCTCCCTAGGCAGCTGATTCCACTGTTGCACAACTCTGACTGTAATTTTTTTTCTCATATCAAGCCGGTACCTTCCTGCCCTTAGTTTAAACCCATGATTGTGACTCCTCTGCTGCCAACAGGAATAGCTCCCTGCCCTCCTCTAAGTGGCAGCCCTTCAAAGATTTCAAGAAAAAGAAGAAGAAGAGACTGGATTTATACCCCGCCCTTCACTACCCAAAGGAGTCTCAGAGCAGCTTACAAACTCCTTTCCCTTCCCCTCCCCACAACAGACACCCTGTGAGGTAGGTAAGTGACAGCTCTTCCAATACTTCCAAAAGAGCCATCCTGTCCCCCCTCAGCCTCCTCTTCTCCAGGCTGAACGTTCCCAAGAAGTCCCTCAGCCTTTCCTCACAGGGCTTCTTGGTCTTCAGGGCCCTTGATCATCCTCCTCGCTCTCCTCTGCACCTGCTCCGTTCTGTCCCCTTCCTTTTTGGAGTGAGGCCTCCAGAACTGCACACAAGACTCCAGGTGCGGCCCGACCAATGCAGTGTACAGCGGGACTATGACATCTTGTGATCTGGATGTTATGCCTCTGTTGATGCACCCCAAGACTGCATTTACGTGCAAGGGGCAGAAATTTCCCCACAGAAAACTGTAACATCAGAAACACCATCCCACTGAAAGTGAAATTAACTCACACGCTTCTCACGTTCACCACTTTCAGACTGGAGGCCCTCAAATGGTGGTCCGATTTAGAAGTTGGTTGAATATAGTTTGCATACGGTTAATTTACTGACAGTCCTAAATTTTGATTTTAAACTTTGGGTTTTTTTAAAAAAAATCTATTTTGTGTATTCTATTTTATATATTTTAATCTATTTTGCAAGCTGCCTTAAGTTCCATAAGGAAGAAAGATTGCTACGGAATGTTTTAAATAAATACATAAATAAATATGGAGTTTTCTTCTTGAAAGTCAAAGTTCCTCACCTGTTGTTCCCATCTCTCGGTTACTTGGCGCTCCTGCAAGAACTCCTCGGCCAGAGCCACCGCTCGGTCACAAGTCTCGGGCCCACGTTCTCTAATCCAGCTTTGCATTTCCTGTGGCAGAATGACAAGGAACTGCTCCAAGACTAACAGATCCAAGATCTGCTCCTTGGTCTGACTTTCAGGCCTCAACCAACGATGGCAAAGCTCCTGGAGCTTCTGGCACGTCCCTCGTGGCCCCTCGGCATCCTGGTAACAGAAATGCCTGAAGCCCTGGCGGTGTGCTTCTGTGGCAATGTAGTTGTCCAGTCTCAAAATGGCAACCTTCACCTTCCCGTAGTCACTCTTGTCCTTTGGATCCAAGCTAAAATACGCCTGCTGGGCTTGCCCACTGAGAACAGGCATGAGCCGAGCCACCCACTCTTCCTTAGGCCACTGGGAAGCATCTGCCACCCGCTCAAAACTGGTCAGGTAGGCCTCAGTGCTGCCTGCTTGAGGGAGAGGGGGCAACTGTAAACTGTCCCATACTGGGGCAATCACGGGCGTCTGCACCACCTCCAGCACCCGTTGCCACTGGCAATCCCAGCTAGGAAACAGTTCCTCTGCCAGCTCCTGCTTCACTCTTGGCACGGGTGCCCCTCTCAATATCCCCTCAGTGCCCCCAGACTGGATCATACAAGGGGCTTTTCCATCTCCTCTCATGCTGCTGTCTGCTTGGCACTGGGCCTCCAATTTCACACGAATCGGCAACGGCAGTCCTGCTCCTATAGTTTCTTCTGGACAAGCGGCCATTTTATGTAGCTGTGAGGTCATTTGGTTTCTCAAGAGCCTACAGTTGGCGTTGGCCCAGCAAGAGTCTCCTCCCTGTTTCTTTCACTGGAGAGAAAGTGTCAGGCTTTTGACTTACAGAAATCTGTGGCCAAGCAGGGCAGACATGATCCTGTCAGGGGGAAAAAGACTATTAGTTTTATTTGATCAACCTACTTCAGACATAGCTGTTCTTCTTGGGGTTTTCACCTTTATTTCTCCAGTGTTCCTCTTCATTCCAGCTGCACACAAGAAACAAAAATCAGCTCCCCCCAGCATGGCAAAAAAAAGAGGTGTCCAACTTCATCTGCTTAATTTCTACTATTACACAAAACTATCCACATATATAGCATGTCAGAGAGCGGCAAGGATTAGTAAGTCCAGCCCCTCCAAAGACAGTGTAACACAGCCATTGGGCAGGAGCGCCAAGTAACAATATCAAGATGGAGGGAAGAAAGTGAGCAAACGCAATGGAACGCATTTACTAATAATACATTTCTATCATGCTTTCAGTGTATTTTGAGCACTTCACATATATTGCTTTAATCTCTATAACAAGTGCCTGTAAGGTAGGACAGAATTATTGCCCCATGCAAGCATATTTATTTATTTATATCCTGCTTTTGTCCCCAGTTGAGACCCTCTTCCATTCTCCCACAATAGCAACCCTATGAGGCAGACGAGGCCCAAGGTCACCCTGCAAGCTTCCGTGATAAAAAAAAATTCAAATCAGGGTCTCCCAGGACTACACCTCACTGGTTCCCAGCCCATATTGCGATGGGGCAACTGAGAATTAACAACTTGCCTAACGAAGTGAGTTTGTCCTAGAGGCCAGATCTGAACCTCCTCAAAGCTCTTAGCCAATACACTATGCCAGATCCTACGTTTCTGTCCGTCTGAACACTGCTTAAGGACACAGAAGCCTTACGTGTAAAAGGCCGCAGGTACAGTCACCTCCGCTGGTTACCCTTCACACATACGGACCAGGACACCATTTCCAGAAGACCGTCGGCCCTGCTGGACAATGCTCCCGGCCGCAAGCAGGCGTTCCGCTTCTGGCCCTTGGGCTGTGTTAGTCACATGCCCGAGTCTAGCCTAGCCGGGAGGGAGCTGCCAACCCGTGTCAGGCGGTCTTGTGAAAGGCGGCGCTCGCATGTTTTAGTGCAACCAGCCCCAAGCCAGTTTCGAACTGGCTCCCCACTAAGGGAGACGAGGCTAGAACCCCTTGGCTAAAACTTCAAGGGTCCACGCGGCTCTGGAATGAAGGAGGGGACCTCGGGGTCGCCCCAGCTTTCAACCGCAAGTGTCTTTGCAGTTTCTGTCCGCTCCCCTTTAGCACCCGCCGCCCCTCCGCTGCATGGAACTCACCCCTCTTCCGCAGCGCAGCCTCTTCCCCCCCTTTGCAGCTGCTATTTTTTTAAAAATCCAAAAAAGCCAAATGCACTTCCTTTCACAGTTCGGGCGGAAAAGGAAAGCGAGGCGACATTTGCACCCCTCCCCGGGATAGCTGAGAGCCTCTCTAGGAGCCTGGCTACAGTTTTGATTTTTTTTTTTAACCCTTTCAGGACCTCAAGGCCTTCGAAACCGCACATGTATTCGAGACTAAAGCCCCATCGGAGAACGAAGCAGGGGTGGCTTTGCTTGAGAAGACTCGCGCCCGGGCTCCAGCAGTCGCCTGCTAATTGGGAAGGGAGTGAGGATTTCCTCTCCGTACAGTTGCCACTTACTTATTAAACAGCACAGGAAGCCGGGCTTATGTATTAAGCAGGCGCAAAGCCAACAGGAGCTCCAGGCGGATCCAGCCACCGTGTCTGCAGGGGACGGCAAGAGGGTGACCGGTTGAATTGCTGGCGTGCACATTCGGAGGAGGGCAAAGGCATTTTATAGCTGTAGGATTTATTTGGACGCTTATTATTACACCCCGCTTTTCCCACTGAGTGGACCTCAAAGCGTCCTAGAAAGAGTGCCCTCCTCCCCGGCCTTCGTTTTATCCTCATAACAATCATCCTGTGTTGTCGGTTAGGCTGAGACAGAATGACGGGCCCAAGGTCACCCAGTGACTTTCCATGGCAGAGCAGGGCCTGGCTCTCCCACATCCTAGTAGCCTAACACTGTAAGCACTCCAACAGGCTGGCTCTCTCTCTTTCTCCTGGAATACCCTTCAGCATCTGTGGCCTGGAAGAGGGCACAGAAGATAATGCTGGTGTCAGACCCTGAAGAAAATCTACACAGGTAGCTGTGTTAGTCTATGGTAGTAAAATAAAACACGTGTTCAGTTCAGTTATGGTGCCACCGGATCCCTGTTTTATTTAGCCCAAATATAGTGATCAGCCAGACCTCTTCAGCAAGAAGGACCCACAGATTTTTCACAAGGGAAATGTTAAAAGGACATATATTCACAATGCCTTGTATCCCGTGGCCGTTCTGGATTGACTGGAGTAGTTTTCAAATAGTGATCTGTGGATGTTTATCAGCGGTTTCTCAATCCACATGTCAGTAACTACACAGAAACTTCTAGGAAAATATAATTCTCCCGCCAACACCCAACTTCTCTGGCAATGTTTCAGGCCGATGTAACCTTAGTTTGTGCAGTCTTTGGGGCAGAACTTGGAATGAATCTTGCAATAATTCAAATGTGATTAAACATTTTTACTTTTCACTAAAGATCATATCATGTAACAAAAACACAGAATTCAGGAACACAACAGAACAATGAACTTTTAAAAGTCCAATTAACTTTTCCTTCCTTCACAGTTTGCCACCCCGAAAGTCCGTCTCTTCTCTCTTGCTGGTGGCCCAACCGCCAGGAAATCTCCCGCTGAACGGCTTCAAAGATGAGGGTCCCGAATGAACTCCCCCTTAGATAACACAGCCCTGAAAAAAATGATTCTAAAATTTACAATTTAGAACAAAAGTTTCCCTCCCTTAACATACACAAATCATAGTCACCTTAAACAAGGTGTTAAGAGCCTATGTGATTAAGGTTCAAACTCCCCAGCAAGACCAGTCTTGCTTGCCTCTTTTGCTTTCCACGCATTCTGCAACCTTTTGCATCTAAAGGCTCCACCCCTTCCTGGCTCACTCCAGTCTTAGCTAGGGGTTACACCTGCGGTTTAACGTCTTATATCTGGTGATGGCATAGAAAATGCTCAAGTAACATCCAGCCATTCAACAGAGCAAACAGTTTAGTTTATTAACGTCTTGTTAAATAGTGGGTTTCATGGATGAACAGACCACAAGTCAAGTGATCAGCTCTCCAGAGCCTCAGCTCTGTTAAATAGCATGCAATTGCCACAGCCAAACCCACCCCACTCCCAGTGATAGGCTATTTACATAATATTACTACTAGATTGGTTACTTTCAGAATCATGGTAGGCTATTGTTCTTGTGCCTTGAGCTCGGCCAGTCTCTGGGCTGATTCAATCAGGAATGATTCAGTACCAGTACATAACACATCTTAAGACGCCTCCACGTAAAATCAGGAGCTGACCACTACTGACAGTAAAACACCAGTGTAATAAATACTGTGCTGGGAGATTGCTCCTATTAAAGGAACATTTAATCACATGCGGCAAGAGTTGCTTGGTCCCCCTGGCCACTGGTGGTGGATTGGGGGTTAGGATTGCCAGATCGAGGCTGGGAAACTCCTGGAGATTTGGGGTGGAGCCTGGGGAGCACAAGGATCTCAGTGGGATACAATGCCATAGAGTCCAGCCTCTGAAGTATCCATTTTCTCCAGAGGAACTGATCTCTGCAGCCTGGAGATGAGGTGTAATTCCAGGGGATCCCCAGGTCCCACCTGGAGGCTGGCATCTTTACCTGCAGCATGCTTTTGTTAGGGCTGCCAACTCCAGGTTAAGAAATTCCTGGAGATTTGGAGGTGGAATTTGGGGAGGGGGGACCTCAGCGAGGTTATCATGCCTTAGAGTCCACCCTCCAAATCAGCCATTTTCCCCAGGGGAATTGACTTGTAGTCTGGAGATCAGTTGTAAATCCAGAAGATCTCCAGGCCCCACTTTGGAGGCTTGCAACCCTACTTTTAGTTCCTGGGTGAGATGGTGAGGCTACAAAAGCACTTAAAAGGACTAAAGCAGACATTTCACTTCCTGTGGCTCAGACTGGGAGGGACTAATCGCATGTTTCTGGATCAGCCCGCAGTCCTGTCAAACTGCAAGTGCCCCGGGGGGCCTTGTAGCTGCCAGTGATTTTGAAGACTTCATTCCCAGGTATGCTGGGGCCTGATTGAGATTGGAACTGCAGTTCATGCAGACAAGGAGACTGAAGCCCCCTCTACACCCTATTCTCAACCTGAAATGGCACCGGGGAGCCACTCTTTGCCCTGTTAGGGAAACTCAGTGATTTGATAAAAAAACTTTTAGTGGCTTCTCAGGGCTGTTTCAAGCTGAGAAAACGGTACGGGGAGGGTGGGTAGAAAGCTGTTGCTAACTTCCAACCACTGCAACCTTTGCCTCTCTGCCCACAAGCAGCATTCAGACTTTAACGTCTTTAGGACAGATACCAGTTGAATGACCCTTGTTTTTTTCTTTGAGAGTGACAACTAGGCCAATTTTACAGCTGCAGGGAGGTGTTTATTAGAGAACGTGCTAAATGAGAAGGGCATTTAATCAAAAAGATGGACCTGTGACACATGCTCACATTCCCCATGTAGGTTTGCCACCAAGGCAGTAACTGGGGAGAGGGTGGGAGTCACCATGGGAGTCTCAGCTCCTCCTGTCTCTGACCATCTTACTCCTTTATACCAAATGGCAGGAAGCAATATTCTTTCATTATTTTTTATTGTTTTATATTTTTACATACAGCGATGAACCCCAAACAAGAAAATGAAACAAAACAAAATCATCTGATAACTTCCTATCCAATATATAGGTAATGCCATCATATTTATGTAATTGTTTCCAACTCCAAAATACCCCCACAAAACATGAAAATATATGAACCAGAAACAAAAGGAAATAAAAGAAAAAGGGAAATAGAAAGGGAGGGGGAGCTTCCATTCAATTTGGCTGCAATTTAACATAGATGTATTAAATCCATTTCTGATTGACAATAGCATCTAACTATTCAATACCTTAGTCATATTTTCAGATAAGGAGCTCCATCCAATTAAAGAACATTTTTTAAAGAGCTATATTCTGGGAAATCCATTAAACAAATTATGAAACTATTCCAAAATATCTTAAAATCATTTTTCCCCCCGAATTAATCTAATCTTGCTCATTTTTCAAGTGCCACTATATTTCTTAATTTAGCGTGCCACCTATCTAAGGAAATCTCTTTAGCATTCTTCCAGCACTGGGTAATAATCATCCTAGCTGCAACTAAAAGAAAATTAATAAATATTTTTGTTTACATTGAGAGTTTTCATTGGCAAATAAATTGAACAGTGCTAATTCAACAGTAGGTTTTATTTGTTCCCAGGGTGATTTTACCAATCTCTATAAATATTGATTTCCAAAAATTTGCTATAACTGGACAGGACCACCACATATGTAAAAACATCCTTAATTCACCACAACCTCTCCAGCAATGTTTATTCTCTATTTTCATTAAATGGCCTATCCAACTGGGATCAAATACCACCTTTGAGATACCTTTAATGCATGCTTTTGTAGAAACTGATTTATAAGGAAATTGTTGAAATATTTGTTTCCAAGCCTTGTTATTAAATTTAGTATTAAATTCTACTTCCCAGTTCTTTTTAATCGTCTGCATTGGAATTTGCCCGTAACTTAATAATATCCTATAGACTTTAGTAATTAATTTTCCCTCCTCCTTATTTATATTTCAAATTGATTCTTCAAATTCAGTTAATGGTCTGTTAATTTGATCTTTAACTTCCTTTTTTGGGAGGAAACTTAAAATCTGATGTTTCAACAGCCAATTTGTCCCTTTTGGAACCATTCCTTCAGTCCAGAATTGACTACTATTATTCAATATTTGCATTCATTAAGGTTATTTGATTAAGAAGAGTCTCTATACCATGAACCATAATTTTTAACTTAAACAAATTTGGGGTGATACAAAATGGGGGTAAATGGGGAAATCCCTGAGTACAATACACTTTTCCATTTCCTCCACACCAGAATAGGGCCATGGAGTGTTGATAACGAGTTCAACTTCAATTTTTTACACAAAGCATTATCATATAGGATTGCCAGACCCCTGCCAGGGTAGCAGAATCCCTGCTTTTGTGGGGTACTTCCCTGCCGCCGGCTGAGGGAAAATCCCGCCCCCAATTAGCCTGAAAGGCAACATGATACCATCGCCCAGAAGTGACATCACCACGTTGCTGACATCACCCAGCAACACTCTAGTTTTGGAGCAAAACTCTATGGTAAAATCAGCCACAGACCATACAGTTTTGCCCAAAAACTAGAGCACATCCTGCTGAGGTCAGCGATGCAATGACATCACTTCCAGGTAACAGAAGATCTCAGAAAGGGCCGAGGGTCCCCCTGCTGGCTGCCAGGTAGGAGCTGGCAACCCTATTATCATATAATGAGTGATATCCCCCCCATCTCTTTGAATTTAATTCTCTCTAGCCAACTTACTTCCTTAGAGAAAGATAAACAAAGGTTTAAGTGTCTCAATGGATATGCATCACAGTATAAAGCAAGACTCGGAGTGCCTCAGCCTCCTTCTTGAATAGGGTGATGCCTTAGAAGTTTTGGCGTTCTTGGATTAAGAATTAAAAAAATAAAGTGATCTAATGTTAATTGCCAATCCTTCAAAATCTTATCCAAAGTGTGAAGAGGTAACACACAGAACAGAAAAGATAATTCTGGAAGAAGAGACATTTTAATCATTGCAACTCGAGTAGTCACAGCTTTTTTCTGCTTAGCCCATCTAATCAGATTCAGTTTTATCTGCCTCCACAATACTTTATATTTATATTGATACATATTATTTAGTTCTTTTGGAATAGATACTCCAAGACCCACAACTTTCCTGATTGCATCTGCAATAAAATGTTTCGGAATAAAACCATATTGATCTAAATTTACTAATGTTGGAATACAAACTCTCAATCTAGACGCTAATATTTTAGTGAGCATTTTATAATCTGTATTCATCCATGAAACTGGGCAATAAGGTTCCCTGGATTTGGATCTTTATTTAATTTTGGTATTAAAACTAATTTAGCTTCCAACCAAGAGGGAGGCATGGGGAACTCTCCACAATCTCATTAAATAGAGGAAGAAGATATGTGTGTCAAAATATTTTTATAATGTTTATAGGATTCTGATGTGAACCCATCTAATCCAGGTGCCAAACCTGTTTTTAATGAATTAATTGCCACACTAAACTCTTCTAAAGTAAAATTCCTATTTAACAAGTCCCTAATCCAGTTCGGGAATATTCACTGAAAGACAATAATCATTAATTGCTCAAGGTTGGACCTGATTCCATCTATAAAGATCATTATACAACTCCACAAAGGAGTGGTCTACAGCAATATTCTATAAGAACAAAGAGAAGGGTCCCAACATAAATTGGAGCCCTGGCACCACCGTTGTTGGAACCCGGAAGCAGTCTGAGAAATTCGGGAAACTTTTCAAAGCCATAGTTCTTGACGATGGTTAGTAACCTTTATGCCAGCACTCTGTGCTGGGCCACATCCACTCCTTTGTACTATTCGGATTGCCTCACTCCTTCATTCTTTCCCATTTGTCACTCCTGTGAAATCACAAAGTAGCCATTCCCAGAACAGCCATGGTGATGTATTTTACCTATCTCCCTATCTGGCTTGTTTTTATCCTACCTTCCTCCAAGGAAATCAGTGCAGTACACATGTTTCTGTCCTCCATTCACGTTGCATTATTGTTACATCATCTCTGGGCAACATTCACAAGAGGTTACAACGATGACAATAACAACGGTCAGTGGGTTTAATATGTGGATGCCTCTAACAGCGTATGGCACCGACCATTCTCCCCCCTCTCCCAAATTCCAGCGACTTGTAGTTCAAAACAGTCAATGTCTTGAAGTCAGGGAAAACTGCCAGTGGGAGCGGGTTACGATCCTCCACTCTGATATCACCCAGCTAATTCACCCATGACTATATTTAGCTCCTATCATATGCCCTGGCCTTGAAGGGAAAAAAGTTTGGTCCTGTTCATTCGGAAGTCATTCATATTCACTACAGGTGACGACCCAGGAGGCTGTTTGCAACCTGACCCAATAAATCCATTTGTTTTAGCTACTGGTCTATCCTGCCCTGACCCGGACGGCCCACGTGAGCCTGATCTCATCAGATCTCGTCAGCTAAGCAAGGTCAGCCCTGGCTAGTATTTGGATGGGAGACCTCCAAAGAATACCAGAGTTGGGTGGCAGAGGCAGGCAAGGGCAAACCACGGCTGCATGCTGCTTGCCTTGAAAACCTATAATCAGCAGTGACTTGACAGTACTTTCCACCACCTCATTCATTCATCCTGATCTCTGTATTAGAGTTTTCAGTCCATCCTAATCTCATTACCCTTCCCCCAAACTGGCCTCCCTCCCCACCTGCATAATTATTTTGTAGTTTATTTTAGCAGATGTCTCACCTTTTGTTAGAGGCTCTGAACTAATAAGTTTTTTAAAATAACAGAAATAGGAAATTAAACTAAAGTACACCTCCCCCTCAATTGGCTTGACCCAGGCCCGTAGCCAGGATTTTGCAATTCAGGGGGCCTTTGAATAAGTCAGGGGGCACTGATGTCACAAAATAAAAAATAAAATAAAAATCAAATTAAGAGAATCTCACTTTTGCGGCGTTCGCATTCTGCTTGCCTACACGGAGGAAGCAAGCCATGCTTGGGGAAGGGACGGCAGTGGAGAGTCCTCTGGGTGGCCCAGAGAGCCAGGGGGCCTGGATGGAAGTCGGGGGGGGGCTTGGCAGGAAGTCAGGGGGCCAGGCCCCGAAATGCCCCATTGTGGCTACGGGCCTGGCTTGACCCCAACGACCAAATGTTTGCCAGAGGACAACTTTCTTTGCTTCTTTTATGGGCACCGGCTAGGAGTGTAGTGACCACCCCCCTCCTGTAGGGAGAAGGGGGAGTTCCACAGAAGCAGAGGCCAGCTACTGAATACTGATGTTCAAATGGCTCATGGATGCTGCCTGCAATTTGCCCATCCCCTATTCAAACTGGGATGGAGGTTAATCAAGGAGATGCCAGTTTGTCTCGGCTGCCCCTTTCATCACAACTGCTACATTCCAGGGGTTTTCCAGAACTCCTCACCCTCCACTGTGGCAGGACACAAAATTCAGCATGTGCTCTGCAAAGCTGCATAGGTTTATGATATAAGCATTTTTGACAGAACCACACTGGCCCACACGCACGCACAAACTCATGCAAACTTGTCCTAATCAGGGAGAACATCACAGAACATCAAGGGATCTGATAAATATAAGGAAGATGAAATGCTATTGCAGGGTTATTCAGCCAGAAGAGCAAATTCTGGGTGCAGAATGCCAGTGATGACAGTAGGCAGGAACAGACTGGCAACCTTGAAAACTAGTCCATGCAAGTTACTAGTCCACAAAGGTTTATCCAACCTGTTGGCCGCATCATTTTACAAAAGTCTGAATGTACAAACATGGGTCCATTTAGTTCAGGGTTGTCTGTTCCAACCGGCAGAGTGCCATGTGGAGAAAGGTCTTGTGCAGTGCCCAATGTCCCTTTTTAATGGTGATGACAAGCAATGGAACCTGAGACTTTCTGCATGTGCTACCCCACTGTACCAAGTCCCCTCCCCCGTTTCCCTATTCGATCTCCTGGAGATGACTGTTTCTTCTACTGGCCATCAACACACCTGTATATCATTTCCCAGCACAACCTCACAGACTTCTGGGCAAACCCGTTTACCCGCATTCATACCTAAAAGCCTTAGAGCACCAATAAGGCATTATGAGAGTTCTGGGAAGACATGCAATCCCCATTCGTCACATAAGCACACCTCTGGCAACAAAACGGTTGGGATATGGAGACATCGAGGAATCACACCTGGCTCGTGAGTTTCCTTGTGGAATCTGGTTGGCTGCCATCTGAAGAGAGGGTGCCTACTTGTGTGGACCATTTGTTCTGAACTAATATGCCGTTCTTCACTTCCTATGTGCCAGGGCTGGCCCTGGCTTGAGGCGGTTTCCTGGGGTGCCATTCAAGCAGAGCAAATTGTCCATTATTTATTCCACTATCATCTGTTATTATTTATTCTATTATTATCATCCAGTTAATGGAATCTTCCTTGATCCACAATCCAAGAAAACAATGCTTCCAAAACAGAAAAATAAGAGCATATTTGGTTTTTAGAAGACACCCTTGTTGCAGCAGGGTAAAACAGGCACACCCTCCTTTTCGAAAGGAGGGGACTGTCTACAGTTTTTGTAAGTGCTTATGTTTTGAAATATGACTTTTTTTAAAAAAAACGTTCCTTATTTACCAGGAGCACTTTGCCCGTCAATCAGGTGGGGGTTTGGGTCAATCAATCAGCCGCTTTGTGTTATTCCGCAAGAGTCTTTGGAATTTGGTTGAACGCCCTTTTGTTGGTCCAGAGAGGTCTTGGGTGGTGACCCTCTGGCACCTGGGTGGACACGGGTGTGCTTGACAAGGTGTGAAAGCTGACTGAACCTCTGCTCGCAGACCTGGCATGCGTAAGGTCTCTCCCCTGTGTGGGTGCGCTCATGTTGCACCAAGGAAGATCTGTCCCTGAAGCGCTTGGGGCAGGCGGAGCAGACGTAGGGGCGCTCCCCGGTGTGCACACGCTGGTGGATGGTGAGGATGGAGCGGTGGAGGAAAGACTTGCCGCAAACGCAGCAGTGGAACGGCTTGCTCCCGCTGTGGATCTGGCGGTGCGTCCGCAGGTTGCAGCTCTGGGTGAAGGCCTTCCCACACTCCGGGCACTTGTACGGCCGCTCGCCGCTGTGCGTCCGGAGGTGGATGTACAGGTTGCTGGGGTGGCCGAAACGCTTGTCGCACTGACTGCAGGCGTACGGCTTCTCCTTGGTGTGGACGTACCGGTGGCGGCGCACATCGGCCCTCTGCTTGAAGGCCCGCCCACAATCCGGGCACGTGAGGTCTGAGACCACCGAGGCACTGAACGGAGGGTGCCAGGTGATGATTGGGACGGCGGTCTCGGGGAATTTCCTCTTGACGGGTGGTGGCTGCTGTTTCTCCTCCTGAGGCGGGCTCTTCCCCGGAGGAGGTGCGTCATTGGGCAACGGCAATTCCTTCTTCAGCTTGGGGGGCTCAACGCTTGTCTCAAGTGTATTTCTCAGTTCACCCTGCAACGACGGCTGCTTCTTCAGCTTGGGGGGTCTGTCCTGCAGCCCTGGTCTCTTCTTGTGCTTACGGGGCTTGGGGGTTACAATTGTGGCGTTAGCTTCCTGCTCTCCAGATGTTTCTCCTGGCAAGGGTGACTGAGACATCTGCGGCCCGGAAGCAAGCTTGGTTATCAGTGGTGTCTCCTGTATTCTTCTTTTGGGATTTTTACCTTTGGAGGCCGATGCTGGCCTTTTCTTGGGGCGATTTCTGCTCGGGGACGTCCTTGCATGCCCCTGTTTGTGGGGTTTAGAAGATTGCTGCTTCTCGGGAGTGGAGAATTCATTGTTAACCATACCCACCGGGCCTGAATAGTCCTGATTTGCTTCCGTTGCCGTGGAGTCTCCCATCTCCACTATCTGGCCTCTCTTTGCTGCAGGCCTCTTCTCTAGTACCAGTTTCTTAAAGGCTAGAAGCAGTGCGTTTCCTGCAAGAGAAAGAATGAAAAGCTGATGCAAGTTTGTCTCTGCAGGGCCCCCTCCCAATAGCTCCTAGTCTAGATTTCTAGTTGATGATAAGAAAAAATGCATGTAGAGTGTGGGGAGGAAAGACCATCATATGTTTTTGGTGCAGAAGAGGAAGAAGCATAAGAAACTCCACAGCCGCCTTCTGCTCCAGGCCCTGTCCATTCTGTGGCCCTCCTGGGTCATCTACTAGAAAGCTGACTGAATGAGGATGAATGATCTGTGCTGAAGGACCCCAGAGATTAAAAGAGCCAGAAATCAGAATTTGTTGCTGCTGTTGCTGCTGCCGCCATTGAATTATGTAGGAAAATGAATATCTGAAAAGCAAGGACAAGGTTCTAGACCTCAGAAGAGAGAGCCAGTGTAGTGTGACGGCTGGAATGTCAGACTAAGGGATGGGAGACCCAGGTTCGATTCCCCACCCTACCATGGAAATTCGCTGGCTGACCTTGGGCCACTCACACTCTCGCAGCCCAGCCTACCTCACAGGGTTGTTGTGAGGATAAAATGGAGGGAGGGGAGAAGGATGTGAGCTGCTTTCTCCCAGTCAGGGAGGAAGGTGGGATCTAAATGAAGTAAATAAATGAAGTTAGGAACCTGATTCTCTTCATTTGTACCCTGCTGTCAGTTCTGCAAAGAGGATTGTATACATGCCCAAAATGTGATGACTGAACTTCCACCGTTAGTTTACTATTGAAATTATGCACATCAGGAGGGACCCTAAAACGGGAGTCCCCGACCTTCCTGAGCCTGCGAGCACCTTTGGCATTCTGACATGGGGCGGTGGCCACAACCACAAAATGGCTGCCGCAGGGGGCAGAGCCGACCACAACATGACTGCGGTGGAAGGTGGAGTCAGACACATAGAGGACTCCCACGTGCAGGGAAGAAAAGGGGTAATTTAGCTGCCACTGAAACTATATTATTTTATTTGGCCTAGCCAGTCAGGTCTCCCTTGGCCAATCAGAAGCGCTGGTGGGCAAAGAAAGTGGGTGGGGCTAAAACTTTTGCTGGGTGCCATGAAAGGTGGCAATGGGCACTGTGGCACCCATGGCCACCATATTGGGGACCCCTGCCCTAAAGTGCTCAAGCCATAAAATTGGTCCTTGTCTCACTGTGTCACTGAGGTCTCACTCCATTTGGTTTCCTATCCTTTCCCCCTCTGCCAAAGCCTTTTTTCCAGGCCCTTGCTTGTATGCAGGATCAGACCCTAGTCAGTCAGGTCAAAGGGCTATCACAGCCTCTCTCCACACTCTCCCCTCCCGCATCCAGAACATCGATGGGTTTTTAAACATCACCAAAGCAGTCTTAATTTTTACACTGATAACCATCAGATCTCAGACAAGCTTCCGGATGTTGACTCAAATACTTGCATGCCATTCTAGAGAATCTGTTTGCCTGGCCATCACCCAGACTTGGAAACGGGGGTTGCCAATACGGTGTGGTTGGCTCAGAAACCCAAGATTTCGCTCTCTTTTTAAATTGGCAACTTTCAGGTTCTTAATAGCAAAAAACAAACCTGAAACGTAAAAGAAGTTTCTTTTGAAAACAATTAAAGACTCTAGGATCAGCCTCACCGAGAGGTAATTATTCCTCAACAGCAGACCTTCCATCCCAGACTACAGTCCCTGGGCCCGATGGTTCTGCCTGTGTGCAATTCATGCCCCCTACTTCTACATCTTCCTGACCCGGATAGCCCAGGCTAGTAAAATGGATAAACAAACTGAATTGGCTGGTTGACATGATCATCCCTTTCCAGTAAGAGAGGTCCTGTGCCTTTCCCCAGACCGTCAAAGGCTGAGTTCCTGCTCAAATCAGGTGAATCACAGCTAAACTCTCCATTCCATCCCCTCCCTTGAGCTGACCTTTTGAAGAGTCTTCCGTTATGGTACCTGAGCTTTCGTCTTCGAAACGTGGTTCTCCCCTTTCCTCTATATGGGTAATTAACTTAGGTTTCTGCAGCGGAACTCCTGAAAGAGAGAAAAGGGAGATCTGACAGGGCATGAGCAGGGTCTGCTTAATGTCAAAACCAAGAAAGGCTGTTCCTGTCATCATGTCTCTATAACACATTTAAATACATTTCAGACCAGTTGCGGAAAACAGCCTTCCTCGGAGTTGGGATGATTCGGACAGCATAACTTGTGAAAATACTTGGAACAGATTTAGACAGATTCTTAGAAGCGATATTTAAAATTTAAATGCTCCGTATCCAAGGCAAGTCTCCAATTGGAGACCGCCTGTCTTGGAGTGTTCAGATAACAACTGGAATGTGTTGATTTAATAATCGGACAACTGCTCTGATGAACGTGTGGGGCTCCCCGAACGAGACAGAATTGGAATTTGTTGAACTAATTAGATCTCCGCCGATTGGAAGTTAGAAGACTTTGGAAAGTACGGGACTTACATTCTCTTATTTGGACTTTCTGACATTTCGTTGCTTATCAGTTCTCAGTTTGGACTTTTATACATGCGCTTTATTAGAGTATAAGATAATACACATTTATGGTTCATAACTTTGTTATGGTGATTTTAACAAAAATTTACAGCAATGGTTTCCAGACCTGAAATGGCCCCAGGGTGCTGCTCAGTGCCACATCAAGGGCCGTGTGCATACTGATTGAATGCCCATGTACTGCAGCTAACTTGTCTCCAGTGGGAATAATCACTGGCCCACAGGCCTCTAGTTGGGAGAACAGTGCAGAGGGTAGGGCATACACCTCTTCTTCCCACGCACCATGGTCCTGATCTGAATTGTGCCCCTGCAAACCAGGGAGTCAAGTTTCCCAGACTAAGCCTGCTTGACAGGGAACAATGGGTTGGATCTACGGTTGCCAGGTTTCCCCTGGCTCCCCGTGAAGGATGGGGGGTAGGGTTGGGAAACTCCTGGAGATTTGGGGATGGAGCCTGGGGACAACAGGGACCTCAGTGGGGCACAGTGCAACAGAGTCCACCCTCTGGGGCATGTTCTCCAGGGGAACTGATCTCTATACTCTGGAGATGAGCTGTAATTCCAGGGGTTCCCCAGGCCCCACCTGGAGGCTGGCATCCCTAGTTGGATCCAGCCAGTTTTTTTCTGCTGGTGAAAAGGTAAGGAGGTACCTTTGCTGGGGTCATGAAACCTACATGTACCAAAGCCATATGGGATGGGGGTTGTCACATGGAAGGGAATTGGGTGAGACTACGTGGAAAAGCTGGAGGGATCCAACCCACTGTATCATGTTGTTAGACTCCCAGGGCTGATGAGGGAACTAGGAAAGATTCGGCCCTGGCACTTGTCGCAAGGGAAACAAGAGAGAAGCCTCGTGAGCAGGCCGATCCTCACCTAGTGTGGACACATTCTGGAAATTCTCCAACATGACCTCGCAATACAACGCTTTCTGCTCCTCTGACAGCAAGGCCCACTCGGCGTTGGTGAACTTCACACAGACCTCTCTGAATGGCACTGGTGGCTTTAAGGGGAGGAAAGAAGCATCTGTTTAGAAATGGAAATGGGAAAACACAAGCCAGGCCCAAGATACGCTGAGGAGGGAAAGGCCCTTTCCTCAGTCTTCTAATACAGTAGTAGGAACGATTCAGCAGCCAGCCCCAACTCAGCTATGAAATCTGAACAGTGTCCCCAAACACAAGAGGTTGGACCCAGGCAGCTTTCCCATTCAATTTCACCCAATTTTCCTCCTTAACACAGCTCCTGTCCCCCGTGGCTTTTGTCCATGCAGGTCCCATGATCAGCAGTAGCTTTTTGGGGTGGTGAAGAAGGAGGAGGAGAAGGAGAAGAAGAGACTGGATTTATACCCCATCCTTCACTTGGAGCCTCAGAGCGGCTTACAATCTCTTTCCCTTCCTCTCCCCACAAGAGACACCCTGAGAGAGCTCTTTCAAGGACTGCTCGTGAGAGAACAGCTCTGAGAGAACTCATGACTGACCCAAGGTCACACCAGCAGCTGCATGTGGAGGAGTGGGGAATCAAACCTGGTTCTCTCAGATCAGAGTCTGTGCTCCTACCCACTGCACCACACAGGGAATATCTCCTCTCTTTTTTTACCAGCAGAAAAGCTGGTTGGATCCAACCCAAAGGCCACCATCTCCCCCCCCCAAAGAATTCAGGCTACTTTTAACTCTGCTCTGAGAGTTGTTCCTGCCTTCATACCCTCCTTGTGGGCTTCCCAAAGGCATCCGGTTGGCCAGTCTAGGAAATAGGGATGCTGGACTAGTTGGGCCTTCGATCTCATCCAGCGAGGACTGGCATCCTCCAGGAGGGACCTGGAGATCTCCCAGGATTACAACTGACCTCCAGAGAGGGCTGCCAGCTCCAGAAATTCCTGGAGCTTGGGGGGAGCAGTAGATCCTGGGGTACAGTAAGGTTTGGGGAGAGGAGGGATCTCAGTGGGACATACTGCCATAGAGTCAGGGGTCATTTCATAGAAAAAGGTGCAGGAGCTCATTAGCATAACTCATTAGCATAACTTATTTGCATATGCCACACCCCCTGACATCACTGGAAGTGTGTCAGAAGGCAACACCCACCACTCAGGCTCCACCCCTAGGGACTGTCTTTCCACTCTGGGGGCTGTCATTCCAGTCCCAGAGTAGCCTATCTGGGCCCAGAAGGAATGCTACATGTGCTACTTCGTGCTTCTGCTGGGAGCTGGGGGTAGGGCTTGCTGCTGCCTGTGCTTCTAACTGCCAGAGCTCCACTCCTGCGCGCTCCTGCTCCAAATGACCCCTGCATAGAGTCCACCCTCCAAAGCTGCTATGTTTGCTGTCATCTGGAGATCAGTTGTAATTCTGGGAGAACTCTAGGCCCTGCCTGGCGGTTGGCAATCCTGTCTCCAGTCCACAGAGATCAGTTCCTGTGGGGGGAAATGGCTGGTTTGGAGGGGGGACTCTATGGCATTATATTCCCACTGAGGACCCTCTCCTCCCCAAACCTTGCTCTCCCCAGACACCGCCCCCAAACTGTCAGGAATTTCTCAGCCTGCAGTTTAGCCAGCCTAGATCCATCAGGGCACTTTGTGTGCTCTTAATCCCTTGAGATTAACAGAAAAATGAATACAAGGCAGCCTGTTTTCTCACAGGGAGCAACTCCTCCCCATCTCTCCCACCTTCTCCGCTCAGTTACCTGCTTTCCCAGCTGGAAGCCTTCGGCAAGATCCACTGCCTGGGCGCAGGTGTTGGGGCTACATTCCCTGACCCAGCTCTGCATTTCCTGCGGCAGGATCATCAGGAATTGCTCCAAGATCAGCAGCTCCAAGATCTGCTCCTTAGTGTGCTTCTCTGGCTTCAGCCAGCGGCGGCCGAGTGCCTGGAGCTTCTGACAAACCAGCCGGGGGCCCTCAACCTCCTGGTATCGGAACTGCCTGAAGCGCTGACGTTGTTTCTCCAGAGTGACACCATGCCGGTTCAGGATTCTCTCCTTCACTAGGTCGTAGTCTGGAGTAGTGAGGCACTCGGAGACACTGCAGGCCAGAAGAGCTCGGCCACTCAGGTACGGTTTCAGCCGGGCAACCCACTCTTCTCTGGGCCACTGGCAGGCACGGGCCACCCCCTCAAAGGCCTCCAGGTAGGCCTCAATATCACCCCCCAGCTGGAACTTAAGCTCCCACGTGTTGTTCCATGGGAGTGCCAACACTGGCTCTGCCTCAGAAGAGGCATCTACACCTGTAAGAAACTCCTCAGAGGTCCTTGCTGGTTCCAAGCATGTTGGAGGCTGGTGGGCGTCTCTAGACTGCAGCTTCTCACTCCTGGGGATACATGGCAAGGACTTGGTCCCCATAACTTGTAACACCTGCTGCCAAGAGTCCTCCCAGCACTGTGGCGCACCAGTATGCGCCTGCTCTGGAGCCACATGACGGAGAAGCTCTTCGATTGTGCCACACTGCACCACACTGGGCAGGCTGGGCAGCTTTCCTGAGGCATCGGCCTCCTGGGGGCCTGGCTCGGTCTGAACCTGAACAGCAAGCGTAGATCCGGCCTCTACCTTGACAGCCATTTTTCTAAGTCTTTCCAACCCAGTGCCTTGGGCCTCCTCAGGTGTCCTTGCTGGTTCCAAGCACATTGGAGGGTGGCGGGCTTCTCCCGACTGCAGCTTTTCACTTCTGGGGATACATGGCAAGGACTGGGTTCCCATGGCTTGTAACACCTGCTGCCAAGAGTCCTCCCAGCACTGCGGCGTACCAGAGTGCACCTGCTCTGGAGCCACATGACGGAGCAGCTCTTCAATTGTGCCACACTGCACCACACTGGGCAGGCTGGGCAGCCTTCCTAAGGCACTGGCCTCCTGGGCTGGCTCGGTCAGACCCTGAAAAGCAAGTGTAGATCCGGCCTCTACCTTGGCAGCCATTTTTCTAAGTCTTTCCAACTCGGTGGCTGTGGACCTGTGAAGTTTCTTTCTCGGGAAGTTACTGGGCCGCACCCAGATGCCAGCTTCATGTGCCAGGCTCAGAGCAAAGGGGCTGAGGAATCAGTGCTCCAACAAGGTTATCACAGAATGCCCTCAACCGCAGCAGAGGGATAGTCTTGTTTGAAGAGTCAGAGGCTTCAAAATGCACTCCTTCTGGGCAAAGAGAGTGAAAAGGAGCAAAATGTTTAATCGGCAGACCCAGTTGATTAAGCGTAAATGTGAGGGAACAACCTGGTTACTCCAACAGCAGCTCAGAAATGGGGTGCTTGGAGAACTAAGGGAACTGCCCTTTTAGAGGTTGGAAGGGGAGGGACACCTGTCAGGAATACGGGCGTGCCCTAGGGCTTTTGGACTGACTAGTCCATTGGTCTCTCAACTCCATGAGCATTCTTGCAAGTGAGGCAAAAGAAAAAAGCTATTTAATTTTATATGACTAATTGGGGACAGTTGTGTGGTACAGAAAACAGAAGAAATCTGTTTTAACATCCATTTTCAACAATATGTCAGACATAAGGTTGCCAGCCTCCAGACTACATTTCCCTGAAGAAAATGGCTGCTTTGGAGGGTGGACTCTATATATGTCGCTGAGGTCGCTGCCCTCCCCAAACCCACCGTCCACAGTCTCATCCCCAAACAGGGTTGCCAGCCTCCAGGTGGGAGCCAAAAATTAGACCACGGGAGGAAGTGGAAATCCAACAACAACATCTGTGACAAAAATAACAAAGAGTCAATAAAGATATGTTGCAAAATCATTTACTGTAGAAATTCTGTAGAAAATTCTCCTCTATTATCGCTCAGTGTGACATTGCGTTTTCACACACACAAAATAATGTAGTTGCAATCCACTTCAGCGACCGTTTGCAAGTGGATTTTTCCATTTCACACAGTGAAATCCGTTGCAAAGTGCACTGAAAGGGCATTGAAAGTGTGTTATTTAGTGTGTGTGAAAGTGCTCACTGTGAAGACCTTGGGTTCTGTTATTAAAGAGTCAACATCGAATGTTTCCTTCAAGAGTTGATAAGTAGTAATTGATAAGAATTGTGATTGCTACATGCTCAGATAAAGCAAATATTGTGAAACGAATTGTTTACATTGCGCAGCATTCGTTAGCGTGTGAGCGATAATAGAAGAGAATTTTCTACAGAATTACTACAGTAAATGATTTTGCAATGTATCTTTATTGACTCTTCGTTATTTTTGTCACGGATGTTGTTGTTGGATTTCCAGCCTCCAGGTAGGGCCTGGGGATCTCCCACTTTTACAACTGGTCTCCAGCTGACAGAGATCCGCTCCCCTGGAGAAAATGGCTGCTTTGAAGGGTGGGCTCTCTGGCATTGTACCATGCTGAGGTCCCTCCCCTCCCCTCCCCAAACCCCACCCTCTCCTGGATCCACCCCAAAGTCTCCAGGCATTTTCCAACCCAGACCTGGCAACCCTATCCCCAAATATCCAGGAATTTCCCAGTCTGGAGCTGGCAACTCTGAAATCCCATCTGAGGAAGAAGTGTTGTGAAAGGGGAGTGTTTAAAGAGAAAAAGCAATAAAACAAGATGGGGAATTAGGGAGGGAGAGTTGACTGAGATTTGGAAATCTCCTTGAACCACGGGGAAAGGTGGGGTTTGGGGTATAAATATTTTAATAAACATATTGAATACTATCCCCCTGCATTGCAACAAGTCCCTCCAGATTTTCAATGGAGCCATCCTGAAATATATTTTGGCTGCGATCCTAAGAATGCTTTCCTGGGAGTAAGGCCCACTGAATAAAATTTGGCTTGCCTCTCAGTGCACCCACTTAAGACTGCTCTCTGGGGCATCTAGTTCCAGCATGGAACCTCATCCTATGAACTCTCGGAGTAGACGGGTGCCTGCAGAGTCCCTGAAGCCCACAAGGGAATCCTGAATGCAACGTCATGAAGTCTCTGGATCAGCCAGGCCTGGGACGGTAATCTGGCCTTCAGCCCTTGCCTAGTCAACAGTGCAGTCAGTACCATCACTGATGCAAAGGAACGCACCCTCTGCCCAGGCCTAGCTTCAGCATGGCCAGCCATGCTCCTAGCCTGGTCCTGGCAGCCTTGAAGGTCTCAACACCTTTTGATGGCATTTTTTTGTAAGGACATGGGAGAGTAGAGTTCTGAGGCAGCTTTTACACTCAGAAGTGCCACATGAATGCCTAAGACATTAAAGCTTCTTTCTTCTGATACGGGGGGAGAGAGAGAGAGAGAGAGAGCTTCTGAAAACCATGAAAAAAAACTTTGTAGCTGAACAAGGTTTTGAATTGGTGACTCCCCAAATCAGGTCCAACACTCCCCTTGTTTCGTTGTTGTAGATTTTCTGGGCTGTATGGAGATACAGCCCAGAAAATCTACAACTACTAATGAACCCCAGCTGTGAAAGCCTTCGACAATACACTCCCCTTGTTTCATTATATTTTTTGATTTATTTACTTCATTTATACCCAGCCTTTCTCCCTAATGGGGGTCCAAAGCAGCTTACATCCGTCTTCTCTCCTCCATTCTATCCTGACTACAACCCTATGAGAGAGGTGAGGCTGAGAGTGTTTAAATGCTCAGTCTGGAGAAGAGGAGGCTGGTGGTGGAGGCCAAAGCATGATTGCTCCCTTTTAAGTATTTGAAGGGCCTTCACTTAGAGGAGGGCAGGGAGCTGTTCCTGTTGGCAGCAGAGGAGAGGACACGCAAGAATGGGTTTAAATTACAGGCAGAAAGGTACTAGCAAGATATGGGGGGTGGGTCCCCGGAATTTACAGTAAGAGTAGTTTAGCAATGCAATAGACTGCCTAGGGAGGTGGGGAGCTCCCCCCCACACACACACTGGCAGTCTTCAAGCAGTAGCTGGACAAACACTTGTCAGCAATGCTTTAGGCTGATCTTGCACTGAGCAGGGAGTTTTACCGGATGGCCCCTTGCAACTCTATGATTCTATGACTGGCCCAAGGCTGCCCAGCAGGTTTCCACAGCAGAGTGGGGAACCAAACCTGGGCAGCCCAGATTTTAGTCTGACACTCTAGCCACTGCTCCAGGCTTGCTGTCAGACAGAGAGAGAGATTGACTGGATGGACAAGATTGGATGGATAATCCGTCAATTTATTTTCAACAATTAAATGAAGTTAAAACGTTAATGGGGTCACCGGCTGCTCCGGTTTGTTCTCTGTCAACAAATCAGCTGCTTGCGGACAGTTTTCCTGTTCCCGCTAGGAATGGCTTTTGTGTGGAGAAATTACCAGATCGATTAAGCAAAGGGAGGCAGAACAAGGGTCATCGGTCCAAAGGCACCTGGAAAAGCACGTTCTCAGCTCTTACTTTAACAGGACGCCTCAGTGACATACGCAAAATGCAACAAGGATGGTGGTGCCATGTTAAAAGCGACCTTAAGAACAGTGTTTGAATCTCCTGCTTTGGTAAATCAAATCCAAGAGAGCTGCATTGGTCAGAATGCACATTTGGTTTAAAAACAATCTTCTCTGCTTATTCCAGCTGCTGCCCAGGAATTTGCCTTAAAGCAAATATTCCCATAGGGGAGCATGCTACTTTTAGGGATTCTTTCAGGTTTGCTTCACCCGAGGATGTTGCCACGTAAGAAACATATTTACCACATTTGTATCCCTCCCTTCTGCCAAGAAACTCGTGGTCGCCTTATATCTTTATGATGACCCTGCAAGGTAGGACAGTCCAAGATAGGGGTAGAGAGAGAGAGAGAGGTTGCTGGCACTCCCCTTTCCCAAGAGGGAAAAAACCCCTCCTGCGCTCTCTCTCAAGACAGACTTCAAGCTTGCCCCCCTCTTCTAGCCCTTAAGCCCTTGTCTTCCTCTGTCCCCTCCCCCTGCCCCCAAATGACAGTTCTCCCCGGACGCCAACCGGAGAGGCATGCTCAGGTGTGTCGACACGTCCTCGATGCTGGAGTGTGGCTGGGGCCAAGCTCCACCCAAACCTCCACGCATTCCCCCCCTTCCCGAACACTGACTGCCCGGAGCGACCCTCGCAGCCCCCCCACCCCCCACCCCGCTTCCAGAACTCCAAGCCACCTTTCGAGGGATCTGCCGCTTCCGGCAACTTCCACCGACAGCAACTAACCCAAGCCCACAGGGGAGGCAAATACCTTCCTCAAGCGAAGCTCGCCCTGTCCTCCCGCACTGCTTCCACCCTGAGCCTAAATCCGTACCGGCCCGAATAAATATGCACCTTCTTTCTCCGCAGAGGCGTCCACACATCGGACAGCGTTCACTCGCCCGATCCCCTTCATTCCCCAGATCTCCTGGCATTTCCCTCCCTGCCACCCTCTTCGCCCACGAGCACGACTCCACTTCCCCCCCGCAGCCCGGCACAGAGCAGTGCCTTGGGGTTTCTCCTCACCAGCCCTCCGACTCCGTGGATGCATTGCCTGAAATCCCCCCCACACACCCTTTTCCTCCATCCTACCCTCTGCTTATCTCGCCGCTTCCCCTCTCTTCTCGCTTGGCTAGATCCGTCTCCACGCTCTCTCCTCCTTTCCCACAGTCCTGTGTGTCCAGACGGGCGGCCGAGCCTTTTTATGGCACTGTCCAATTGTAGGCGTCCAGAGGAGGTTATTTCATGACCCTGGGTTGGCTTGGGGATAGGCTAGGGAGCCTGTCACTCAGGAAGGCACAAGGCAAAAGCGTCCCACCCTCTTTTTTTCTTGCTTCCCTTTACCTCGTTCACATTTGCTTGCAGTTCAGCCGTTAAATAGACAGCTCCGATAATGACAGCTCCTATAATGACAGTTGCCAAGCTTAGCAAAAGACACTCGTTCATACGTCACTAGTTATTACAGGCGGGTGACACCCTCACCCATTCCCCTCTGGGTCTGAACTCAACTCTCCTTTTTTGGAACTTCAGTCCTTCTGGATCCATTCTTTGTCACACTGTGGTGGGTTGTGACAGAAGCATTTGTGCACTGCAGTGAGATTTCATTGCTCAGGTACCCTCACGTGGCACATCTGGTTTCCTTGCTTTGGCTGCTCCTGCAAAATTCCTCTTCTTATGGTGTAGGTCAAGACAGCTTGGAGAAACATGGAGACGACTTCCTTTAAAAGAACCCAAACAATAATCAAGTCAGTGCATCACAGTCCTCAAAACCAGAAAGCAAAAGAAAATGCAAATGCCCCAAAGTGCCCTATACCCTTGAACGGCTCCGCCCATTTTACTTTGCTTCACTCTTCCCATTCTGGGAACTTCCTCTCCAGAAGCCCTATGCATATGACACATGAAGTTGTGTTAATACTGACTCAGATCCTTGATCCATCAAGGCCAGTCTTGTCAACGGTGAGTGGCAGCGGCTCACCACAGTCTTAAACAGAGGTTTTTCACATCACCTACTGCCTGGTCCTTTCAACTGGAGATTCCAGGGGTTGAACCTGGGACCTTCTGTCTGCTAAGCTGAGGCTCTGCCACTGAGCCACAGTCCCTCTCATATGCCCTACATAGTGCCGTCTCCTCCCCCCCTTGCAAAAACCTATCTTCAGACAACACCTGGCTTTTATCCAAGAGGGCCACCAGTGTCCAGGAGCAAGTTAAGCTTTGGGGTTGTTTTAACATTCTAGTCTTCCTCCTCCTCCTCCTCCTCCTCATTATTATTATTATGCAGTAAGTGTTGTACAGCCAGGAGATCTGAAGATTGTCTAGTTGCCAGAAGCTTTAGCTCTTTTTCTATTATCCACCACTAGGTGGCAAGCTAGGCTTGTTCTTTGGGGAGGCTGAGAGCGCTCTGAGAGCTGTGACAGGCCCAAGATCACCTAGCTAGCTTCATGTGGAGGACTGGAGACTCAAACCCAGTTCTCCAGATTAGAGTCCACTGCTCTTAACCACTACACCATGCTAGCTCCACTCCCGCTGTAATCCTTAATCGAGAGCCAGTTTGGTGTAGTGGTTAAGTGCGTGGCCTCTAATTTGGGAGAACTGGGTTTGATGCCCCACTCCTCCACTTACATCTGCTGGATGACCTTGGGCAAGCCATAGTTCTGGCACAGCTGTTCTTGAAAAAGAACAGTTTCTGTCAAGAGCTCTCTCAGCCCCACCTACCTCACAGGGTGTCTGTTGTGGGGAAGGGAAGGGGAAGGAGTTTGTAAGCCGTTCTGAGACTCTCTTGGGTAGTGAAGGGTGGGGTATAAATCCAATCTCCTCCTCCTCCTCTTCATCTTCTTCTTCCCCCCAACTGCAACCAAGCCTAAACGTGTGTAGTTATGTGTGTGTGCATATTCACACACACTCTCGACCTCCCCTAGTATCCCTCTCACTATTGTTTTTGCTGATGGGGCTCACAGGGGGTAACTAGATGCAAAAGAGGTCAGGGCTTCCTTATCTTTACTTACCCTGTAACAGTAACAATTAGCTTATTTCACATTTCCTGTGCTCAGTAGTTCAAACGCACTGGCTTCCTGTTTTTCACACACGCATACCAGCAGCAAGAGAAGAGCTAGAATAAGTGCTTGAAGTGGTCTGTGTGGATCTGGCCTGCCTGCATTTTCTTCGTAGGGATCCTGAGTCATCATAGCCAATGCAAACCCTTTGAAGCAACTGCAGAGGGAGCTGACATGCTCCATCAGCCATGGCTTCTCAAATAAAATCTGCCAGCATCAAAAGGGCACATGTTGCCTGCCAGGCCTGCTCGGACAGACTTTGTGGGAGATGGAGCAGGATGATGACCTCAGATGACCCGAATGCAAAGCTCGTTGCCAAGCCGATGGCATCTGGCCAGTCTTCCAGCTGGCCAACATGGTAGGAAACATCTAGTCATGGAAGGTGAGCCTACTGGGTCCAGGCCAGTGTTGCCAGCCCTTTATACACGTGGATGACTGAAATCTCCTCTGCCTGGTGTGCTGGGAGACTGGCTGGTACAGAGACAACCCATTCTTGCCTAAGGTGGAGGCTGTATGGACGCCACAAGGTACTGGTGCTTGGGTTGTATTGACAGCCAATTGGCAAAGAAGAGGAGTTGTGCTGGAGTAAGCCATGCCACCCTGATCTGAGGAAGGGAGCTTTGACTCATGAAAGCTCAGTACCTCCCCCTCCGAAATCTTATTCGTGTCTAAGGTGCTCCTGGACTAGAATCTAGCTCTTCTGCTGGAGACCAACATGGCTATGCTCTCTCGTAGCTGTTCTCTCAAGGGCAGTCCTCGAAAGAGCTCTCTCAGCCCCACCTCCCTCACAGGGTGTCTGCTGTGGAGAGGGAAAGGGAAATGAGATTGTGAGCTGCTCTGAGACTCCCTCAGAGTATAAATCCAGTCTCTTCTTCTCTCTTGCTCTTTCTATTCTTCTGAAACAATCACAAAGTATGTGACTTATCAAGGGGGTGAGCCAAAACTGAGCAGGAGGATTATCTTGTTCCAGCATGGTGAGGCAGGGACATGTGCCAGCCATGCAACAGTTATAGGCCCAGGAACGCTTCCAGGAAGAGAAAATAAGTGCAATCTTAGATATCATATTAGAGCCAATGTAACTGGTGAGCACAGGTGAGAAGAAGGTGCAAACAAACAAAGCATGAACTAGAGAGGTGAAACCACAGTGCATCTGTGAAAACTGTTAAAAATACTTCCAGTGATCTTCTGTTTTTAAATTCGCTGCTGTTCTGCCCTCAAGAGTCTCAAAGTGACAACTTGTGAATTCACAGAATATTGAATGTGCATCAGAAGTTTCTGTCTTCCCTGACAGGTTCTGCTTACTGAGCCTGGTTCCCTGTGCTGAGTCTGTCTTTCTGGTCTGGGCCTGGCAGATCTGTGCGGGAAACGAAGCCCAGTTCAAAAGCCCAGCAAGCAACAGGCCAGACCACTTCAGGCAGGTCAGCTGAGGAGAGGTGGGGATGCCTTGGGGATTACTTAGTTACTTGGGTGGATTAATTACTAGGGTGGGAAGTGGCTGAGCAGCAAGGGGATCTGGGTGGTCATGGCAGCCTCTGACCCAGAAGTCCTGACCTCTAATCCTAAATATGTAGAAGCCACAGCTGAAAGGGATGCGTCTTCTGCACATGCCCGGAAGTGATTTATTTATTTATTGGGTGTTTGTCCTACCCTTTTTGCCAAGTGCGCAGGATAGTGTACATGCTCGAGAAGCTAAGGAACTCTTGCAACTCTGGGTTGGGGAACATAAGAATATAAGAGCCCTGCTGGATCAGACCAGCAGTCCATCTAGTCCAGCATCCTGTCTCATACAGTGGTCAACCAGTTTCTCTGGTAGGAATTCCCAGAAATGTGGGGGTGGAGCTGAGGAAATATGGGATATGCCATAGAACCCACCCTCCAAAACAACTATTTTTCTCCAGGGGAACTGATCTCTGTCATCTGGAGATCAGTTGCGATTCTTGTTGATCTCCAGGCCCCACCCAGAGGTTGGCACCTCTATTGTCCCACTTACACTTCCAAAATACATTAAGATTTCATTTTGTTTTGAAAAGAGCCACATCTGGTGCTACAGCGTAGGGTTTCCAGCCAAGTAAGAGTCTTGTAGTTTGTGCAGAGATTTCCGAGGTAAGAAGTCTATCCAATTGTGTTACAGTGGTGTGGTCATTAGCAGGGTCATTAGCAGGGCTTTTTCTGTGTGGAAAAAGAGGTGCCGGAATGCTCAAGAGGGAAGTGAAGTTTTCAGTCTGTATAGTCAAAACTCATACACTTTTAAACATTTTAAAAAGAATTTTGTTGAAGAGGTTTCTGGAACTCTGTTCCAGCGCATTCCCCCAGCCTCACCACAAGCCTCCGATATCAGCCAGGCCAAACAGAAGAAGCTGCAGCCGTAAGAAATGGCCAGCTAGCTAAAGTAATGGCCCCTTAGTTAGAGTTCTATGCACACCATTCGGCTTGCTTTATAAGTATATGCCAATGATGGGGAATCTTATTTGTCTGAGTCCCGTTTTTATGCGCATTCCTTGACCTTCCTCCCTCTTCTTCTCCTATCCTTCCTCTCTTTCCACTGGTGTTCTCAGATAACAAAGTGGGCTCTACTACATGAAAACTTAACACCATAATAAATTTGCTCAACTTTGAAGTTGCCACAGGAGGGGGGGGGCCCTACAGATTTTGGTTGCTGTTTCAAAGGATGTTTCAGTTTCAATACCTTTACTGGCATACAAGCAAGGGAAGTTTAAATCAACTTTTGGATGTAGCACATCTCACAATTTGCAACGGACTACTTTATGCATGGTCAAAAGTTAATGACATTAGTGTTCTCAGACCCTGCTATTTTATCATAGCACATCCCCCAGTTGTTGTAGCTACCCACAATCATTACTGTCTGCATAATGTTTTAGTGGTATATGGTGCTCTCTAGTGGATGTAAGTGTATCTTTCAACTGTTCTATCTCTAATATATCCTATGTCTATTTTGTCCTAATTTCCAGCATGTCCTGAATTTGTTCTTAGGTACAGTCAGCAATTAAGTTTTAAAATTTATTATATGCTTTTGCTCCAAAGAGATCATCACAACCATTCCCAAGTATGTGCAGACCAGGACATGAAATCATTGGACATTAAGCCGTGCGACTTCACCTACAGCAGCACAGTTAGAACAGATTGAATCAAGGTGATCTAAATTCTTGATCAGATCTGTTCACGGTGGTGAATTAGAATGAGGTTTCTAAAATGTGCTGCTGACTGGGAATAAGGGAGAAGAGGAATGGTGATCAGTTAGAAACACTTATTCCAATATAAAATGTGTGAAATTCTGGGTACGGGTGGGGTGGAAAGCACGGCAGATGAGAAACACAAAGACACATCTGTGCATGAAGTGGATTCTGCCGCACTGTTCCAAAACCTGACATTGTGGATGTTGTATATTACTATGGACCATGCACACGGTCGGGGTTTTTACACATGGCCATGCGAACGGGTGTCGCTTCGCATCAGCGAACAATGCCAAGCTTAGATCCAAGAATGGACCAATGGGATGGCTCGGATTCGGGAAAGAACCTATGGGATCTGGGGCGCATAGTATAGATCTATCACGGGGAGCAGGGTGTGGTTTTTGTTGGGGATTTAAGCCGGTCTTCAGACCGGCTATTTTGTCTTCTGTTCGTGCTTGCAAATAAACTTTATAAGCTGATTAAATACCTCGTGTCTCAAACCCAGTACTTCTCAGTGGACCTTCTGTCTCCAGCCTCCTCTACATACTCCTACATCTCCAAAACAACTCTGTCACCTGGTTATGGTGCCCTCTGCTATATCATGTTTTATTTAATTGTTTAAAATATTTTATATATGTCTTTTTAATGCTTTTTTAAATGTCTGAGACCTTTAATGTTTTGTTTTAATGTTCACTGTCTTCAGGATCTTGAATTGGTGGAAAGATGGCATCAAAATGTTTTAAATGATTAAATAAAGTGGGCATCACCATTCCCCCCAAAAGTAGCTGCATCTCAAAGCCTTCCGTCAACTCCCAGCTGAATTCAAGCTTGCTAAAACAAATCTGTTAATGTCTCTCTCCAAAGAAGGGAGAGGGAGAGAGAGACTTTGTGATAGTCCCGTTCCCAGTAATCCAAACTTGCACAATAGGTGACAGGCAACGTTCTGCAGATGCCATGTTGTAGAGATTCTGAACTGTGGGGTTTGTGTGCTTGATACACCCAATTCCTCATCATGACAACCTCTCCTCTTCCCTCTCTCTGCAGTTGTTTTTGGGTGATCACTTGCTGCCATGGCCTGATGGCATCATATGATGGGGAAAAAACCTTCAGAAGCAGCCTGGCCTTGCAGCATCTTGAACCTGTCCACTCTCGAGAGAAGCCATACCAGTGCTTGTCCTGTGGGCACTGTTCCAATCAGGCCTGTTACCTGCAGCATCGAGCAATGCCCACGGGGGTTGCCAAAGCTCTTTGTGTTGCCCCAAGGGCTTTTAGTGTTGCTAAGTTGGGACACAGCCATATAAGGGCAGCTCCTATCTGGCCTTTTCTCTGTAACCCTGCCGGTAATGGTGTGGTCGATGACTGCCAAGAAGGGGGCACACGGCAGCCAAGAACATTCTGGGACTCTGGGCATGGCCAGTTCTCTCCAGCAGGGGCTCCCTGCGGTCAGCAGCAAATGGGAAAGCACTTTCCGAAAGCCAATGATCTCTTCTCACTTCTGCTCCCGGTGTGATAAATCCTCCTCCCAAAGCAGGCAACTAGCCTGGCACTGCCTTTGGGTACACGAGGCACTGGCTGAGAACCCCCAGAAGTGCCATATTTATGGCATCAGATTAAGAACATAAGAGAAGCCAATGTCGGATCAGGCCAATGGCCCATCCAGTCCAACACTCTTGTCACACAGTGGCCAAAAATACCAGGTGCCATCAGGAGGTCCAGCAGTGGGGCCAGGACACTAGAAGCCCTTCCACTGCTGCCCCCCCCAGCACCAAGAATAGAGTGCATCACCTGCCCCAGACTGAGAGTTCCTATCTATACCTCGTGGCTAATAGCCATTGATGGATCTCTGCTCCATATGTTTATCTAATTCCCTCTTGAAGCTGTCCATGCTTGTAGCCGCCATTACAGCTATGGGAACATTGGCTTACCTGTGGTCATAGCATGAAGCCAAATGAGTGCCTGGAATGCGGGGAGCATTTTTTTGGTGCCCCACCAAGAAGTGCATATGGGTGAAAGACTTTTCACCTGTGGCCACTGTGACCACTGGTTCTATCTGAAATAGACGCAGAAATTCTGTATGAGATCAGGGCCCTGCAGGACCTTTTACAGTTCCGCAGGGCCAGCAAGACAGAGCTCTTCCGCCAGGCTTTTAGCTGAGGCAGCGGGCACCCACATCTTATTGGGCCTCCCCTCCAGTGGTCCCGATCTGAGTAACCATCTGGAACCCCAGTTTGTGGTAGACCTTGTCTGTTGAGGCTCTGGTTAGGAGTACTGGAAATTACAATTTGTATTTTAATTTTGATGCATTTCAATTGGTTTTAACTGTTATTTGCATATTTATGTGATTGTTGGCTTGGTGCGACGGAACCCGCCATGAGCCTGCTATGCAGGGAGGGCAGGACATGAAATAAATAAATAATTAAATAAATACGTGAAAGAGATAAAGGTTGACATTTGAAAATAAATATATTGGTCAAATCGCAAACGTTTTTTTTAGTCCCTGTTGTCAAGGTTTCGCCTTTTAACGACGGAAGAAAAGTATGTGTTCAGACATCTATTTAATACACAAGCTGGCCACTGATTTTTTTTTTCTTTAAACTGTCCACACGAGACCCTGCCTCCCCCCGCCCCGGTTTAAACCCACATGAGAATGCAGGAATGTCCTCAAGTGGAACCGTATCTGTTGCTCCTTCACTAAAACCTTTATTCGCAATCATTGCCCACGAGCCTTGGCTCCCTGTCAAGTATTTATCGTTCCTCTTAAAAGGTAATTCCATATACGCGTGTTAGTCTGTAAAAGCAAAATACTACAGGAGTCCCGGTGGCGCTTTAAAGAAGAAGCCCATAAACACTTGCGAATCTCACTGGAGATGTGCCGGCACGAAAGGGTTAATTTCAGGCACCGCCCCTTGGGTGGCCGGGGCGGAGTCAGGACAGGAAGGATTCTGGGGGTCACTGTAGGAGCTGTTGGAGGGTGAGTCGGAATTGGTGTTTTCTCTGGGAGAGGGAAAGGGGGAGCTTAGAAATGGCAGATTCTGGAAACCGGACTCGTGGGTTTGCTAAGTGTGCACACGTAAAGTCGCGATGCAGACCGGTTACCCCTTAACGCGCATTAGTCACAAGCAGACGGATGTCCCGTCCTGAATCTTCCAGTACACGTTTATGGGGAAAGCGAGAATTCTACCTACCCCTATTCGTGAGCACAGAAGCTGGGCTAGAGAATTATTGCAGGTTTCTTTACTGGAAGGAGTGGGATGGATACGGCATTTGTGCCCGAGTGTGGCGTTATAAGGCTTGAACTCTCTCTTGTAGATGTGGTGACTCTTTTTTAAACCGATTTCCCATGAGAGTTTTATGTACGTTATGTGAACGGTTTCTAGATCTTCGTGGGTCGATTTCTATTTATTTTAGAATGGGTTCCATAATTTAATAATAATGCTGAGCAAAAGTGGTCAAAAGGCTTTTCATTTATGATCTTGTTATAAGGTAGGCCAGCATTACTCTCATCCTGCAGACAGGCAGCATGAAGGTTGCTAGGTCCCTTGAACAGTGGAGGCAGGATTTGAAGCAAGGTTTCCCTGCTCTTTGCCAGGAGCTTTGCTGTGTCTACTCTGATTTAGAGCAGCAAGTGTGAAATATCCAAATAGGGTATACTAATGGATGGCCTATTTCATGGATGGGTTGCCACTTCCAAGATCTGATTATATACACCTTTTTGTCCCATCCAAGCCATGTCTGTAGGTGCCACCCTCATGCGGGTGAACGTCCTCTTTCACCGACACCTTTGGACGTTTCTGGACCCCCCCAGCCGCACCATCCATGCCTCTTGCGCTGTGTTTGCTGGACACAACAAGTGGTCCAAAGTCAAACACATCAAAGGACCCAGGGATATTGCTCGGAGCCGCCTCTTCCAGAAGTTCAGTATGATGATCCGACTGGCTGTAAAAGGTATAACTCTACCCCTCCATACACTATTTTAAAACTTTTTAAATAGGGGCAGAAATTCCCACAACCCCTGAATTCTGTGCTGATGGAAACCAATGGAAGACGTTGCCTCTCATGGTAACCCTCATTTCAGTTTTTGCCTTCCGCTTTGGACAGCCAGTGTGGTTAAAGTGTTAGACTTGGCCCAGAGAAATAGGGATTCAACGTCTTTGTTCAGCTCGGGGGTTTGTTGGGTGACCTTGGGCCTGTTGCCTTGCAGGCCAAACCCCTTTAAATCACCCACAGCAGCAAAAGGCAAGGCAGTGCTGTCATCTGGACAGCCATTCCACCCAGCGTGGTGAGTAGAAAGGCAGGGGTGCACCTCTAATTAAGGGTTATGTGCAGTCTTTAGTCAATCAACTAATGGTGTGAGTTTTAATCTATTCCAACCTTTCTGAGCCTGTGGGCACTTTTGGAATTCTGACACAGGGTAGTGGGCTCAGCCACAACATGGCTGCTACAGGAGGTACAGCCAGCCACAATACGGCTGCCATAGCTTACTTTCAGTCTCACAGTGAAGATTCTCGTGCTGTGGTGGCAGCTGCAGCCAAACCAATATTTTTAAAAATCTGCACAGCCAATCAAATCTCCAGTAGTCAGTCAGAAGTGTTGCGGGGCAAAAACTCCACCTGATTTCTAAAAAACACTCGGCAGGCACCAGGAAAGGTGTATGTGGGCACCACATTGGGGGCGACTGATCTATTCACTTGGCATATATTTGCACGGGAATAAAACACAGGTTTTAAAGGACAAGCAAGTTAATGCTTAATATGTATTTGAGTGGGCACCATCTTAGAAGAGATATTCTTTGTGTGAACAAAGCGGGGAATGCCTCTTCTAAGACATTTGCCATCTAGAGCCTTTTAAGGTACTCATGGAAAAATATTTTTTTAATGCATATGTTGCCTGACTAATCTTTGTGGTTGATTGATAATTTTTTAAAATTGGTTAATCAAAACTAATGGCTGGAGACATGGTAATGATAATCTATTCTCTCTTCTCACATCTCTTTGGTAGAAGGAGGTCCCAATCCACAGATGAACACTAATTTAGCCAATATTATTGAACAGTGTCGCAGCAAGAACATGCCAAAAGCCTCCATCGAAGGAGCTATTGCTGGTGGGGTATGTTTCTGAACTGCTTGGAGACAGACTGCAGAGACAACCGCCATGTCTTTTTCCTGAGAGCACTGTATTTTGAGAGAAGGAGAGTGATGTGCTAATAATGATTGGAAAGGGTTTATTTATTATATCTATCTTACAACACCTTTCTCTGCTCCCGACATCCCAACCCATTTACTTAAATCAACAGCAGACTACCTTTTAAGGAAGGGGTGCCTCGAGTTGAATTCAATATGTGAAAGTGAACATACAGAGCTGCATTATGAGGAAGACCTTACAGACCATTCGGGGTTAATTGAGCTTCACGCTCAGCTAGCTTTAAGCCTACTGGGCAATTGTATTACACTGCTAGATTGTTGAGGCTTAAACTGAGGTGAGCGGGTGAATTGCCTATCTAGCTCCAGCAGTGTTGTTACTGTGTTCTTGGGGAGGGATGTGGGTGTGAATTGGGCAAGGGATTCAGTTGTTGATTCCCCTCCTTCCTCAGAATCTTTTATGTATCCTTGATTTCTTCCTTCCAAAGTTGGTGGCGGAGTGACCATCAACAGAGCAGCATTCACAGTCAAGGTAGGAGTTTCTGCATACTGAAGGAACTCCCCCGGTGTGCAGAAAAATATTACTTTGTAAATTTAGAAAGAAGAAAAAAGACCCCCCCACCCAGACACCAAATGTCACAATGAGAAATGAGCATGGTTGCTGCCATTTAGGAGACAATGTTGAGGACAGAGGTGGGTTGTGGAAATTGTTATACACGTCAGAGGTTATGGTATCCTAGAATTGGGGGGTTGGGTTATGGGGAGATCTCCTAATTTATTTATTCATTCCCCTGCTCCCGATTCCTTACAGAACTCCCACTTTAATAAATTTATAGCTAGAAGCCAGAATCTCCCAATAAAAATCCCGGATAACGCATGCTTAGAATAGAGAATATGGATGTGGGAATATTTGGAATTGCATTACAGTTCAGGGGTGGTCTCTTATCCTTGGTATTGACTTATTGATTTCTCCCCTCCCTATTTATTTGTCTTGGGGGAAAGATGAGATTCTTCTCCTGGCTAGTCCCTTTTGACTGCTGAGTATACAGAAGTCCTTTTCTTTTAAATTGTATGAACATATGGAGTTGTCTTATACTAAACTGGACCACTCATCCATCTAGATCAGTATTGTCTCACTGTTGCTGGCTCTTCAGGGCCAAGGGCAGGGAAGGGTCTTTTCCACTACCTGAGAACTTTTAACTGGAGATTTCAGGAATTAAAACTGGGAACTTCTGCCTGCAGAACGCGAGTCAGAGCCAGCTTTTTCACTCCCTCTTGCCCAATTCCCCTCCTCACTGTAGCCTCCATCCCACTTGGCTTTTGCCCATGCAGGTCCCGTGTAATGCTCCCTCTAAGCTGTGGAGTCTTGTGAGCAAAAACTCTGCTTGGTGAGCTACTGGCATCAAAGTTGTGAGCAGGTGATTTAGCTATTGCATAAATTAGTTTGCTCTGGGGCCATCCTTCCTGAGCTAAGACCATCCTTCCTGTGAGCCGGAGGCTAAGAAACTGTGAGCTAGCTCACACTGACTCAGCTTAGAGGGAACGCTGGTCTCATGATCCCCAGCAATACCCTTTTGGGGGCTGTCTAAGGGGATCCCTTTCTCGCTAGTGGAAGAGCTGGTTGGATCCAACCCTCTGTCCTCTGAACACTGAACCTTGGCTTTCATTTACCCCGAAACCAAAGGATGACATGGGTTAGAACTCCTGAACGCAAGGAAGAACATCGTATCATGGTCCCCTAAAGATAGGGCTTGCTGTGTTTTGCTTTTGGCAGGACAAATCTAAATCCACCTTCCAGTTCTTCAAAGTACGCGGCCCCGGTGGCTCCTCCCTACTCATTGAAATACTGACGGACAACGCAAAGAGGACCTCCCAGGAAATCCGACGTATTCTGAACAAACACAGGTTAGCGTGGTGTGCAGAGGGCTAGCCTTGACATAGGGCTAAACCTGGAGTTATGGCAACAGCAGATAAGGATAGATCTCCCATGGTTTTTAAGACTGGGGGTGAAGTGTGTGTTGAGCCTGAGAGTGTAAAAATGCAGCAGCCAAAGGGGAGAGGTGTCCTTTCTCCATTCCCTGCACCGCAGTTCCGATCTGAATCATACTCTACTTCCCCGCTGTTATAAAAGTATCCAGAGAGTCATTTATGGGTCTTCTGTTGTCTTGTTTAGTTTGACCTTTATGACCATAGTTAAGGAGCTGCGGTGGCTCAAGTGGTTAAGACGCTGAACTGCAGGCTGTGGAAGGTCAGTAGTTCAGCAGTTCGAGACCCGAGACTGCCGCATGACGGAGTGAGCTCCCGTCTCTAGTTCCAGCTCCTGCCAACCTAGCAGTTCGAAAGCAAGAAATTGCAAGTATATAAATAGGTACCACTTCCGTGGGAAGGTAACAGCGTTCCGTGCACCTTGGTGTTTAGTCATGCCGGCCACATGACCACGGAAACGTCTTCGGGCAGCGCTGGCTCTTCAGCTTTGAAACGGAGATGAGCACCGCAACCCTGAGTCGGATTCGACTGGCTTTCGAGCAAGGGAACCTTTACCTTACCTTTTTTACCATAGTTAGTTTCTCTGGCTTTGTTTTTTTGGGGGGCTGGCTTTCCTAGCTGCTCATTGGACTAAGAGAGTCTTGATTTTCCTGGCTTCCTGTTTGGATGAGGTTGGGTACCGGTGGGCGAAGCAGGGGACTGGGACAAGGGCCTGTAGGTCTTTTGAGAAAGGCAGTCAGACTCTATAACATAGTGTGGAGGGAGAGAGGATTTTTCTTGGTAATTTTCACTGCTTGTAGCTTTTAAAACTGTGTCCTGTAAACTAACACTCCGCCTCACCCACCCAAACCCATCATTTTCCCACAGGCCACATTAAAAAATATGTAGGAAATAGAAGGAAAGAGAGGAAAGGCAGTTCAGAATGAAAAGAAAAGACAAAGGGTTGGGGTCTGTCAGAACAGTAGGGTTTTTTTAAAAAAAACCCCCAAAGCTTACAAACATTTGCTAAATAAAAGGATATATTTTAGGAGACTTCCCAGTTATGAGGACCCCTTTTCCTAGCACATTTTTCTTCATCCTTCCCTTTACTCCCCGCTCAACAGGGACAAGATCTCACAGAGAATCTCTTTGGGTCTCCAGAAAATGAGAGGAAGACCCAGGGAGTCTGCCTTCTGTGAAAAGGTGGCATCCACAGGGTGTGTTGGGTAGAGATGTCAGAGAACATAGGAAATCTGCCCCCCACAGGGGTGGAATAGAGAGAGAACGGTGGACTGTGAGCTACAGGGTACAGATGTGGGGACATGGGACTTTTGTCTCCTTAGGGAAATGAGCCCTCTTGGCAAATAATTTTCCTGCAGCAAGAACTTATTGAATTGATCCAGTCAAGTAGCAAATTAGCACGAGTTCTCCCCTGCCATGAAGATCATTGGCTGACTTCAGGCCAGTCTCTCACAGATAGCTTCACTTACCTCACAGAGTTAACGCCTTGGAGGGTCAGTAGAGAAAACCAAATGAATTGGCCGAGTGATTCTCCGAGACTAATTCCTAGATCCTGTCGTCCTGTCTTGTTCATTTGCATTATGAGGGATTTTCCATTTGGGTTCCCTGCAGGGGGGTCCTTGCTGAAGGAGTGCAGCATAACTTTGAGAAGAAGGGCATTATCGAGGTGGGCACCAAGGACCAGGCTGGCAATCCTATCAGCTTGGAGCGGGCACTTGAGTTGGCTATTGAAGCTGGCGCTGAAGATGTCCAAGAGGAGGAAGATGAGGATGAGAAAACGACGTTGAAGGTGAGCGGCCAGGCATGGATAGGTGGGGGATGGAGATACAGCAACGCACTCTGTCGGTACTGAGTCTAGCCAGTTCTCAGAATGTAAAAGTTCCCTTCATTTTTTTGGAGAACCTACGAGGTCTTCTTTTTGTTTTGTTTTGGGGTTTGTTGGGGTTTTTTTGTGTGTGTGCTTGCATGCCTGGAAGTCACGAGACTTATGGTGAACCCTACTGGGGCTTGAAAATTCAGAGAAGTGGCTTGCTGATGCCCTGCCTCTGCATCCCGGCCCTGGTATTCCTTGGAGGTCTCTCTTCCAAGTACTTGCCAGGGTCGGCCCTGCTTAGCTTCCGAGATCTGGTGAGATCAGGCTTGCCTGGGCTATCCAGGAAAGGGCAAGGCCTTCTTTCTAAGCTCGATCCCTCCCTGCCCCCAAGCCACCAAAGAATACATTTGTCAAACGCACGTATTTATTTATTCCATTACTTTATAGTCCACCTTTCTTGCTGAGACTCAAGGCAGGTTACAAAATCTTAAACCAATGCAATAAAAAACACAGACCTGTTGAATAAATAATGCAGGAAGGCTGGATTATAAAACTAGAAAACACAGTAAAAACGAGATGGGGCATACAATAAACGGTGCAACCAGTTACAGTCCCATTCCCTTTATAAAATATGCTTCCCTGAAAAAATCTGTCATAGTTGTTCTGCAGAACTGTGTCCCATCCCCCCCCATTGCTCTTACCCTGGTAGTTCTTTTTTTCGTCTCTCACAGAAGACAGCAGTCAGACCCACTCTTGCCCTGGATGTCTCAGTATTCCTTGTTCTCTAAGTCTCCCCTAGGCCTCTTTTCAATGTATCAAGGTTCCTTCGTATCAGGGTTCCTATCAAGAGCCAGTTTTGGGCAGTGGTTAAGTGTGCAGACTCTAATTTGGGAGAACCGGGTTTGATTTCCCACTGCTCCACTTACAGCTGCTGGATGACCTTGGGTAAGCCATAGTTTTGACGAGCTGTTCTTGAAAGAGCAGTTCTGGAAAGAGCTCTCTCAGCCCCACCTATTTCACAGGGTGTCTGTTGTGGGGAGGGGAAGGGAAGGGAGTTTGAAAGCCGCTCTGAGACTCCAAGTGAAGGGCAGGGTATAAATCCGATCTCTTCTTCTTCTTCCTCCTCCCAGCCAATGTTCCCTCTAAGCCGTGGAGTCTTGTGAGCAAAAATTCTACTTTGTGAGCTACTGGCATTAAGGTTGTGAGCAAGTGATTTGGCTACCGCATCAATTAGTTTGCTTTGGAGCCATCCTTCCCGAGCTAACAGAAAAATGTGTGAGCCGGAGGCTAAAAAACTGAGCTAGCTTACACTAACTCAGCTTAGAGGGAACACTGCTCCCAGCCCTTCACTGCACTTCAGGAACTGGAACTAAACAATATTCACGATTGCTGTCAATGCTCCTGTTTCTGAGGGCGGTGAGGGATTTGTGGGTGAATCTCTTTTTTTTCCCTTTCCTCTCTTCTGCCCCAGTTCATCTGCTCTGTGCCGACCATGAGGCAAGTTCGTGAAAAGCTGGACACGCTGGGTCTCTGCTCGCATTCAGTCAGCCTGGAGTTCATCCCGACTGTTACTGCCCAGCTGTCGGATGAGGAGATGGATCAGGCGTCGCGGCTACTAGAGGCGCTTGGAGACTGTGAGGATGTCATGAGAGTATATGACAACATTGTCTAAAAATCACAGCCTTTCTCAAGAGTACCTTTCTGTGAGCTGCCAAAACCTTACAAACTGAGTGTTTCTGAGCCTTCACGGACATCAGATGTGGGGTGCCTCTTTTTACCTGTCAAGATGGACAACTAGCGGTTACGGTTGTGGGCTGCCCTCACAGGTCCCATCCCTCCCATAAAGGCAGGCCCACCAAGGTAACAGATTGCATCAAGGAAGTGTGAACGGTGACGGAATGTCAGGCACAGGCCAGCAATAGCTTGGGCTCAACATCCTGTTCTCTGCGTTGCTTTTGCCAGGCAGTGCTTCCAGAGACCTACAACCATCTCTGGCTGGGGCTTGCTGTGTTCCTTGCTGGAGCACAGCAACTGCAGCCACATGGATAGCTTTTCAGTCTTGCCGTGAGCCTAGCGTTGGTCTAGGAATGGCAATGAATTGTGGATATTCCTGAGCCAGAGGCTGGTGTAGTTGTTGTATTGCTTCCTGTGACCTAAACCCAGATGTTTCCTTCAGATCTTACTTCGGGGTGCAATAGACTGGTAATCCTGCAAAATAAATGCTTTAATAACATGTATGTATTTGGAGCTTGAAATTAAAACAGTAATTGGAAGATGGAACTCGCTTCTGGAGGCATTTTTGGTTGTCAGGGTAGTAAATGTGTGTGAAACAAATTCCACATATGTTCAGTAACAGATATGTATATTGGTAATTCTCTCATTTCGAAAGAAATACTTAGGTAGGATATATCTGATTAAGAGCACCATAGCCCCTTCACAATGCCACTTTGTTTTCCAAATTCACCAGTTCAACACTTTTTGGGGGGCAGATGTTGCAGAATTTCACTGTACCATCTGTCATAACCAGCATAGTGCTTAAGAGCGGTGGATTCTAATCTGGAGAAGCGGGTTCAGTTCTACACTCCTCCACATGGAGCCAGCTGGGTGACCTTGAGTCAGTCACAGCTCTCAGAGCACTCTCAGTCCCCCAACATAAGTCTAGCTCACCACCTAGTGGTGCATAACACTAAAAGAGTTAGAACTTAAGGCTGCCAGGCAATCCTTGGATCTCCTGGCTATACTACACACATTGCCATATGATAATTATTATTTCCTCAAATGTATCCTTTCCATAATTTGGTGCAATAGTTAGTGTTGGACTAGGATCTGGCAGACCGAGGTTCGAATCCTCACTGCCATGGAAGCCCAAAGTCACCCCCTCTCACTTGAACACACTCCAGAATTGTTGTCAAGCTAGCCTGATCTCATCAGATCTTGGAAGCTAAGCAGGGTCAGCCCCGGCTAGTATTTTGAAGGGTGACCTCCAAGGAATACCAGGGGCATGACACAGAGGCGGGCAATGGCAAAACACCTCTGAAATGTCTGCCTTAGAAACAAGTCTAACATACCTCCTAGTGGTACATAATGCTAAAAGAGCTGGAACTTTTGGCTGCCAGACAATCTTAGGATTGTCTGGCTATACTACGCACATTGCCATACAATAATAATAATTATTGGAGGGAGAATAACGTTGCAAGCTGTTTGGGGGCCCCACAGGGGAGAAAAGACGGAGTATAAATATTCTAAGTTCTGTGCATGCTGTATAGTCACTGCTGTGAAGCACACTTCCTCTTATGCTAGCTGGCCTTTCCATTTGCACAACATTCATGGAAAACCACTGAGCTTACGCAGATGGAAGTGCTAGCACAAGAAAAGCATGCTGTGCAGCACAGACTGTCTAGAGTGCACAGAACTGGTTTATAGGGTCTAAGCCCAAATAAATACTTTCCCTGGGGAATGGAAAGTCACTGAATAGGTGGCACAGTCTTCCCTGCCCAACATTGGCTTAGAGGGCAAGAAAGGCAGATTGCACCCTTTCCAGGGCCAGAGCAGAGTCTTGGGGAAAAAAACAAGCCAACCAGTTATTTAATCCTGGGAGGGTTTTTTTTGAATTATTGTGGGCCTTAAGCAGAGTGATAACAAGCAACCTTAAGCAGAGTGATAACAATGATGGCTTATCCACAGTCAGGAAAGATTAGAAGGCAAGGTGTATGTGGGTCATCTCAGAGGAAAGAGGGAGCTGTTTGTTCAGAACACAGATGTCGTGGAGGATAGGCCTATCAGTGGCTGTTAACCATGATGACAAAAGGGGACTTCTGTTTCTAGAGACAGCAACGCTCTGATTATCTGTTATGGGAGGCGATATCAGGGGAGCGCCTTTTCCTCTGGGCCCTGTTTCTGGGCCCTCCAGGGAAACGAAACATTGGAACTTACCTGAAGGTTTCTTCTCTTCAGTGGGGCGAAGTCATCCAAACTGGTCAGGTCACGCCTCCCCTCGCTCCAGGCAGGGCTATCCACATTCGTGCAGACTGTATTGGCTCAGAGTGAGGCTGACCCTCCAGTCTTAGTATAGCCCAGCTCCGTAACAGATTTGACATCCAACTAGATTTGATTCTGTTTTATTTTATTTTGGGTGGGATGTGGATGACTTCGCTCCACTGAAGAGAAGAAACCTTCAAGTAAGTTCCAATGTTTCGTTCTCCTTCAGTGGGGGAAGTCATCCAAACTGGTTATATGCCCAAGCTACAACCTGCGTGGGATCCTCATTTTTATCTGTTCTGTTACTATACTGCACATTTTAACTGGTCCCACCTACAGTGTCTCACACAGGTATAAAAGGTGGACCAGGATGTGACTCATCACAATTTCTTCCACTAGAACACTGGTGGAAAAGGTCATTATGTTACTGCAGATCTGGTGTAGTGGGCCGTAACATCCTTTGGAGGTTCTAGGCTTCGTATGTCTCTCAGATACATGGCTTGAGACCTTTTTACCTAAAGGCTGAGCTGTGAGACACAGACAGAAAATCCTTTAGCCTAATCTGCACCATCCTGTGAAGGAGGCACACAGAGCTCTGAGCACATCTAGTTTGTGCCAGACTCTCTTGTTAGGGTAACATGGTATAGGACAAAAAGATGGTAGTATCAACTCTGGGTTAACGTGATAAGGGAAGAAACCTTTGGCACAAAGGAAGGATCCCTCCTAAATACCACTGACATCTTGTGAATATGCACAATTCCGTCCCGGCCAATAAAGCCCCTAATTCAGAAATCCTTTTTGCAGAAGTCATCTCAGCAAGAAAAGGAAGTCTTTCGAAAAGGAGACTTTATATTGTGATGATTTGAAAGGATCAAATGGAGGATCGCTCACAGCCTGTAACACTTCAGACGGGTTCCCAGTAAACAACTTATGCCTAATGGGAGGTGCCAACTGTATGGTTCCTTTCAGGGAAGCTTAAATTGCCCATGAGAAGAAAAATTAGGCAGTCTTATGCAGTCCCCCATAGAGGCCAGTCCTGCAACCTGTCTCTTAAGGTCTTAGAACCTGGCTCCAAACCTTCATGTAGAAAGATTTTAGATAATGGTCCACTTTTGAATGTCTGCCATGTACGATTATAGAGACGACTGGAGGCAGGTATTCTGGACTGTACCATGGTGTCAACTACTTAACTTGGTAGGCCCAGTCCTACTAAATCCGCCAGTTCAATCTCTAAGCTGTCAGCTGGAGTGAAATAGGGTCCGGGTGACAAGTGGATTCTTGTACAAGGAGTACCCATCACTTTGCAATCTCCAGGGTGGAGACACTGGCATCTTCACTAGCTTTGACACCCAAAAATGTCTGTGCCAGAAAGGAGATATGAAAATCATCTCCGTTGTCTCCTTTGACACTTTGTTCAGGCCTCAGCTGATCAGTGAGGTCAGAGGAAAAGCGTACAGCAGACCACTGCATCAACAACAGGTGCATATGCCCTTGCCCTCTGCCCTGGAATCATAGAAAATGATTAGAAACCTGGCAACTTGGTTATAGTTTGATGTTGCAAAAAGGATCCAAGATAGGGCTCCTGAAACATAGTATGACTACCAGATGGATACAAATAAACCCTAGACAGCCAGTTTGGTGTAGTGGTTAAGTGTGCGGACTCTAATCTGGGAGAACAGGGTTTGATTCCCCACTCCTCCACTTGCACCTGGCTGGATGACCTTGGGCAAGCCGTAGTTTTGATAAGAGCTGTTCTTGAAAAAGGGCCGTTTCTGTCAAGAGCTCTCTCAGCCCCACCTACCTCACAGGGTGTCTGTTGTGGGGAGGGGAAGGGAAAGGAGTTTGTAAGCCGCTCTGAGATACCTGTGGGTCGTGAAGGGCAGGGTATAAATCCAATCTCTTCTTCTTCATCATCAGCTTCATCTAATTTAGATACTGGAGGGTTTGAGAAATCATCTAAAGGGTCCTCAAAATACTTTGATTACATACTAAAGGCAGAATGGGCAGTTTCCAGCACAGTTGGGGGCCGGCTGCAAAAACGACCTGAGGCCTCAGATCTGGCAGCACTGACTGAGGCCCGTGCCAGTCTCTGACGCCTGAATCCTCAGGGGGGAGAGGCCTGCCACAAAGGTCTCCCACCGAGGGCAGATTGTGGCCTTGTAGATGTTTCTGCCGTTGGCCAGTCTCTGGTGCCTGGAACCTCAGGCGGGAGAGGCTTGTCTTAAAGGTCTCTTTTTTCTTCTTTTAAGACCAGCGATGGGGCCTTTCTTCAAGGCTTTTCGCCATCTTCCATGTAAGGCAAGAACCTCCAAGAAAGGAGAGCTAGCTACTTGGAGTGACTGGGCTATTGAAACTGGAGGGTCAGCCTCACTCTGAGCCAATACAGTCTACACAGATTTGCATAGCACCACCTGGAGCGAGAGGAGGCGTGACCTAACCAGTTTGGATGACTTCCCCCACTGAAGGAGAACTGGTTGGCTCCTGTGTGATGTGACACTGGACCAGATGGGCCATTGATCTGATCCAGTAGGGCAGCTATGTTCATTTCCAAAGTTCCTGTATTTGGACCAATTTCATGCACAGGTCTTACACATTAGCATGGTAACCCATACACATTAGCATGGTAATCCTAACATCTGGCTCTATCATCCTCAATTCTGTTTCCCTCGCAAGCTATCTCTTTATACCTTACGACAGCTGTGCACATCTCAGTGGTTCCACTAACACTGGCCTAAAGCCTGGCTTGGAAAAGAAGTAAAAACCACCAACTAATCAGCAGTGCTTGTTCCTGCAGAAAGGTGAAGGAGGGTAATACACTTGTGGTGTAGAGTATCTTACTAGGGAATGGCACAGCTTCCTATCATTTACATGGTTATGTGATGACATCTGCAAAGCCAGAGGGAGAGTTTATATAACTTTTCCCGGTCCTAAATCATCATTCTCATGTGAAAGCTGAAGTTTGGCAACATAAGCACATTCACAAGTGTTTCAAAGGAGATACGAAATATAGACCAGGCCACATGTATCCCCAAGAGTTTCTGCACTGTGATAATGGCAAAACGACCAGAGTTTCTTTTTTTGCACTTAATTTTATTGATAAAGAATCATTTGAAGTACTTTATCTCAGGAATCTGTTACAGCAGATATACCACTACCTTATACCTACATATTAACATGTACCTTTGCAGACCGTGAGAACCACTATGATGCAAGCAGTTTAGGTTGTCCATGCAGCCCCTGCCCTCCAGAGGTGTGTACCTGGCAAGGTTCAGTCCGTGTCACTTTCTGGGCTGTGGGGGATGGGGGAGCCCCCTGACGGAGCACAGGGCAGGAAGAGTTCTGCATAGCCATTCCCACTGGGTGGCGAAGGAGTGGCTTCCGGGAAGTCCAGGCCCACCGGCCCTGCCAAGCCTTGGTTCTGGAAAGCCTCATAGTCCGTTCCAGGGTTTCCTGAAGGTAACCCCTCAGGCGGGGGCCCATCTGCCGGGCGACACACTTCAAAGCGCAACCAGCGGTACCCAGCACACTTGCGTGCCCCTGGACAGCTCTGGATGAGGTGCTGGATGGCTGGGTGCGAGAGACCAAAGAACTCAGTGCCTGCTGGCTCCAGCTGTGCCGCGCCCACAGCTTCCAGGAGCTGAGCATGACAGGAGTCCAGTGTCGGGCCAGCGACAACACAACCTGGGTCATCCTCAGGAGCAATTTCAAAGCGTGGCCCAGCACCACCATCCTTGATCTGGCAGGTATAGAGGCACCGGTGCACTGGCCTGCGTGCGCTAGCAAAGATCCTGGTGCTGCAGTACCCCACAGGGTAGATGGCGCTCTCTGTGTGAAAACTGGGACGGTCAGAGACGATTTCACCCAGGCTGTAGACAGTAAGCGACCCCAATGTGATGGGGAAAACAGGGCGGCCAGAAGGATCTAAGGGAAGTGGTGGAACCAGTCGGCGGATTCCTGGCTCTGTTACCACCCTACGCCTGGAAGCCCGACCGTTCTCTTTGCCTTTGCGCTCTCGGCGAGGCTTGCGAACAGCTGGCTCCTCTGGGGAAGGCTGTGGAATGGTGGCAGCAACGGGCATGGGAGACTCATCGTCGGCCAAGGCCTGGGCTTGCAAAAGCCGAGCGAGCAAGAAACGGCGCTCTTCCCGCACACGCAGGTATTTTGCCTCAAGTCGGGCAATCTCGTCACACAAAGCTGCATTCTCATAAACCAGTACCTTGGCAGCACGGCGCAAACGCCGGAATTTCAAGCGGTAGCGCTCGCCCTGATTCTTCCGTGGGGCTTTCTTCATTGTGAAGGCAGGAAAAGTCTAGAGGGAAGTTACAGAGCTGGCCAGAGAAGAAATCTAGGGAGGAAAACAGAGTCTCAAAGGTAGTTTCAGCACGGATTTATTTCTAAGCCAATCCTGTCTCTTGGGCTCATGGTAATACCCATGTCAATTGCAAATAATAAAAGTAACAAAAACTCAAAATAGTACAATAGGGATATCCCTAATAGTGCATCACCATTCCACCACCACCCCCAGCCACTGAGGTATTTACTTCCCACCTTTCCTCCACGGAACTCAAATTTATATGCAGGATCTTCCTTAACTAGGCACTGACTAGACCCAAGCCTGTTTGGTTTCAGCAAGAGGACAGAACCACGTGCCCTCCAAATATCGGTTGGTCCTTTTGCACCTTCAAGAGTCCCAGGGCTAACCTGATCTCACCAGATCTTGAAAGCTAAGCAAGGTCAACCCTGGTCAGTATTTGGAAGGGAGCCTACCAAGGAAGTCCAGGGTCCTGACGCAGAGGCAGCCAATGGCAAGCCGACTCTGAATGCCCACTGCCTTGGGATCGCCATGAACTGGGAGCCAGTTTGGTGTAGTGGTTAGGAGCGGTGGACTCCAGACTGAAGAATCAGGTTTGATTCCCCGCTCCTTCACATGCAGCCAGCTGGGTGACCTTAAGTCAGTCACAGCTCTCTCAGCCCCACCTACCTCACAAGGTGTCCGTTGTGGGGAGAGGAAGGGAAGGAGATGGTAAGCTGCTCTGAGACTTTGAGTGAAGGGCAGGGTATAAGTCCAACTTTTCTTCTTCTTCTAAGTCAGCTGTGCCTTGAAGGCAAAAAAAAAGGACTAAAAGTAACCCCCGCAAGCATCAGTCGGTTGCTTGCATGTGGTGCCAGTGGCTGTTCCAAGCCACCTTCCGTTCATAAAATCATCCCCAACAGAATGCTACGGATTTAACGTTTCCCTCCCGTGAAGTCTTGCAGGCTCGGGAAAGCGTAAATTCTTTGCAAGTTTCCTAATTACATAAGCATCGAACAAAAGGGCCATGCGACATGAACGAGCATGACCGCCCCGCCCCCCGTTAGAAATTACCTGGAAACGCTTCTCTCCAGAAAGGCAATGAGAAATCTAAAGAGAAACTGAAGGCAAAGTCCAACTTCTACGAGGGAAAACGCTCGTCCAAAGTGAGCAGACCTCTTTACGCGCGTGCTGCAAGGAGTTCAAGGCCCCACACAACATAGCCGAGCAGACCCCCCACCCCGCTCACTCCTTCCTGCGCTTCTCACCATAAGCCCGCGGCTCCCTCCTTCTTTCCTCGGATTTAACAGGAACCGGAAAGAGCAACATCTCTGAAGTTCCCGCCACCGCGGGGAAACAGGGCTGCATGTGGCACGTTCCTCCTTGGGCTGCAGGGAAACCAGAAAGGGCAGGGAGACGCTGGGGATTGCGTTACCGCTTTGCAAAAACTTCGCGTCCAGACTTCTTGCTCTGAGCAGATGCACGACAGGGACTCAAAACACGAAGTTTCTCTCCACGAATCACTTTCCCGAAAGGATGGCAAGCAACGGGCTGATGGTTGAGCGATTCGGGTTTGGGGGGGAAGGGTAGAAAGCATTCCAAGTCTGGGACTTGCCAGGTTGTTTCCATTTCTTTTACTGTCCGTTCACCGTTATTCGGAATAATTAAAGTGGCCAACCTGCAGTTGGCACCTGGAGATCTCCCGCTATTACAGTTGGTCTCCAGGCGACCAAGATCAGTTCCCCTGGAGAAAATGGCTGCTTTCGAGGATGAGATCCCTCCCCAAACCCCACTCCCAAAATCTCAAGGTATTTCCCAACCCAGAGCTGGCAACCCTAATTGTTTATTTGCAAGGACAAGTATGAAGGGGGACAGTTTTTGCAATAGCCCCTCAGAAAGAGATGGTAGGTTGTGAACCCTTACCCCCATCCACAGGAAGCCTCTCAGCCTCCCTGTGGAATATTACTCTTTGCCCTTGGAAAATCTTTTTACATTTTCGTCCCCCCAAATTAAAACTATAAATAAATAAAAGCTATTTAAAATTAAGCTTTCTCTACTGTCTTGAAAAGGCAATGCTGGCATTCTGTTCCAAAGGCTGATCAAAAGGTGAACTTGCATCAGGGAGAAACAGCATTTTAAAGATATTTAAGATGTAATTGTAGGGCATTACCTATTACATACTTTGTTGGTATTGTTGTGATGCAGGTTTTATGAATCCAGAACTAAAAGAATTTTTTTTTAAAAATGAATTATGTTGGAAGCAACGTTTTTGAGCCAAGCATTTTGTGTTTCTCCTCAGGCAAATTGGGAAGCCTGTGTGCAGTATTCGAACACAAAAGGCCTTAGTATTAACTTCAATTTGGTCATGGGAGGTGAGAAGAAACTGCCACATGAATCCTTCTCTGCCAATGCTACTGTCAAAAACCTGCTGAACATTTCAAGGTGCAATCTTTCATGAGCGCTACTGGTAGAAGAAGAGGTTTGTTTCTGTTTCAACATCTGGTGTTTGCTATGCATCATTCACCTGTATTTAATATTTTACTTTTGGATTCTGATAGCATTTTTCAATACTCAGATGCTTCCAATGGTTGTGAAGGCTAACTGCCTACTAGAGGGAGTTCATGATGGGGCCCTCTTTTTTTGTATCCTAGGAACAAACTTCCATTAGTCAGGGGTTGCAGCTATTAATTTTCCCTTCTGCCACCTAACTCAAGGCTTAGATTTCTTTTTTTTTTTTTTAAGTGGCAAGGCTGGCCTGCAAAAGCCACAGGTTCTGACCTGGTAGACCCTCTCCATCCCAGATACATCTTTCCAGTGTATTAGAAACATTGGCTGGAGATCTCCTGAAATTACAAGGTGGGGACTGGAGATCTGAAATTACAAATGACCTCCAGATGACAGAAGTCAGTTCTCCTGGAGGAAACGGCAGCTTCGAAGGGTGGAGGGCCTCACATCCCACTGAGGTCTCTCCCCTTTCCCAGACTCTACCACCAGAGCTCCATGAGTTTTCTAACCCACCCTCGGCAACCCTGAATTGGCTATAATAATTGTGGCTATAACTTCCGTCACGAATTTGTCTCCCGTGCTCAGAGGCAGTTCCCTCTTTTCACACCGCTCCAAAACTGACGCATTCTTATCGAAAAGATGAACGAGGTGGAGTTTAGTAGCGGTATGCCGTAGAGAGGCGGGGAAAGCGGCCTTCGGAGTCCTCTCTCCAATATTTTGGACAGGCCCGTCTGCAACTCTTCGCGGTCGACGGGATTAGTTTTTCCTACCCACGTCAGGAGCGCCCAGATAAATAAAACGGTCCGGCTGCCCTGGAGACATCCCCTTACCCAGCACAGCAGGCTGGAAGACACGGGGGCGCAGGAATGAGTGACCCAAGGTCATTGCAGACGCCCCTGTGGCTGTCGGGTGCTACCGGGCGGGCAGCTAAGAGTCCCTCCACCCCCGCCCCGCTTTGGGTTTGGATGGGGAGCGCGAAGCCTCCGCCACGGCTGCGTCTTCCCCCCTCTTGCCCCTTGGCCGAGGGCGCGAGTACAGTTGCGGCCCCGGCGAGGCGAGGCGATCCCTGCTGGCGGCCGGCCTGCCTGGTGCGCGCGGACGAGGCGGGGGGGGGGGGAGCAGAGCCCAACAGCGGGGCCAGGCGGCCGGAGGAGGAGGCGGAGGCGGAGCTGGGCCTGGCGGTGTATTGTCTGCAGGGCTTAACCCCTCGCGTGCTGCAGACGGTGCGGGGGAGTGCCCCGGGGGCTATGGAGACGGTAAGGGGGTGGGAAGCCTGGATCGGAGCGGGGGAAGGAGGCGAGAAGCTGGGGGGCGGCTGGTCGCGCGGCTCAAAGGGGGAATCTGGAGAGGACCAGGCCGTGCTGTCCCCGAGGGGCGAGGAACCGGGCGGCGGGCATATGTGTGTGTGTGTGTGTGTGTGTGTGAGGGTGCGCGCTCAGTAGGCAAGGGGGCTGGGCAAAGGCAAGAGGCATTTTCGCCCGGGAGTCAGAAAGGTGCGCCCTCGGAAGAGGAGGAAAAGGTGCGCCCCGAGGGTGCCTGAAGCTGCTGCTGCTGCGCCTGTGCGCTCCGGCGAGCGCGTGGGATGGTGGGGGATGGAGAAGGTGGCGCCGCGCAAGACAAGCGCCTTGGCGCGCGGAGGCTGGAAGCCCGGCGGGGGTCAACAGGAGGCAGGCTTCTTGGAGGAGGAGGAGGAGGAGACCGAGACCCCAAGCTTCCCAGAGGGATGCTCTGAGGAGTGGGGAGGAATGTCCCCGGGGGTGGAGAGCACGGCTCCCTTGAGGCCTGTGGGGAGGTCTCCAGGACAGGTCCCTGAAGGGATGCGCACCTTCCTGCAAACCCTACTCGAGTCCAGTTTTCTTTTCCCTACTTTGCACAAAGGGTATTTGTGCCTGCAGGAGACCCTTTCGTCCAAGGGGGCGTGCCACCGCCATCCCAACCATCCTCCTCCATAGAAACGACCAAGCTCTCCCGTCCTGGGGTGGCTTACAGTGCCATCCTAAAGAGCTGAGCCCACAGGTGTTTATGGATTTTGAAGGCTGTAACTATGTTTAGGATGACATTTCGCACCCTGCCAAGGAGGCTTTTCCCACACAACAGGAGCGAAGGGGTGATGAATGTATGATGAAATGGTCGTCTGTCTTCACCGCCTTTCTGTCCTGTGTGTCTGAATGCATGCCTTCGGTCTTGCGTGGTACTGCCTGCGTACTTATCCTTGTGCGTCTGGAGAGAAAGAAAACTTGGCTTTGATAGGCCAAATTCTGCCATATTGATATGGGCTCTGGGATCTTCCTTGTCTGGCAACTAGGGTTGCCAACCTCCTGGAATTACAGCTAATCTCCAGAAGTCAAAGATCAGTTCCCCTGAAGAAAATGGCTGCTGTGGAGGGTGGACTCTGTGACATTAAACCCTGCCGAGGTCCCTTCCCTCCCCAAACCCTGCCCTCCCCAGGCTCCACCCTTCAAACCTCCAGGAATTTCCCAACCTGATGTTGGCAGCCATATGAGATATTCATTTGCTAATAATGTTTATTTGGCTTTGTTTTCCTGCCACTGATCCCAACTCTTCTCCCAAGCAGGTGGAATCAATATCATACCCAGGCTTCCCAGTGGAAGCTGGACGCAATGACCCCTTTCCCCTGGAGGAGGATCCTGACAACCCAAGGTAAAACCTTGCTCCGTTTCCTCTTCCGTTATAATCCCACTGGAGCTGTCATCTTACACACGTTTAGTGGATTTGGAGAAGTTGGGAGACAAAGTCCAAGTAACACCATTTATCAGGGCCATCCACATTGACACAAAACACTGGGCAAGCTTTCGAACTCATCAGAACTCGGCATCAGACCGGATATTGCAAAAATTGAACAACTAAGGAAGGGGGAAAGCCGGCTTTCCAGGTCAAGATCTTAAGATCTTTGGTGTGAGTCTTTGGTGTGAGGCCAGCCTTTGGTGTGAGATGCTGATAGGCTCACAGTTTTATTTGTGAGGCAGTTTCTATTCTGGGAAGAAGACGCAAACAGTGGAGAATCATTTCAAGGCTAGGTAGGAAAAGCGAGGCTTGTAGAGGACATGAAGGCAGAAAGGGTGGCACCTTGTGTCTATTGATGATATTATTCCTCCTTCTGTGAGTAAGCTGTAACCCTGAGTCTTGGTGGGAAGAGTATTTTTTTCAAAAAGAGGTGGAAGAGTTTGGCCCTGGAATCAGGCCCATAGCCAGGATTTTTAAGAGGGTAGTTAAATTATAGTTAATTAAACTAATCCGAATGCCTGTCTTGAAAGAGGGAGGCACCAAGCCTGTTTCTAGCCCTTCTAGCCCTGTTTCTAGCCCTGCGGGGCAGGGCGTTTAATTAAGGATGCAGGGCTCCAAAAAGCCCCACCGTAGCTACAGGCCTGCCTGGAATCCTGGCTACATAGCCCTTGGGGTCTGGACTAAAGGTTTGCCCATGTAAACAGGATTCTCTCAGCTTGTTGGATAGTACATTGTAACTCCTGGAGCTAAAATTCTCTTGTGATGCTCAATGGTTGGCTAACCAGGACTCCTTCAGCTGTAGGTCAGACCAGACATATCTGGCATGGGGAAGGAGATCCTTGTGAACTTAAGCATAAGTTAGGTTGTGCTGTGAACAGGGCCGGCTCGCTCACTAGGCGAACTAGGTGTTCGCCTAGAGTGCGCTGGCCCTTAGGGGCACCAAAAGGCCCCCACCCCCACCGACACCCCCGCCCCTTCCCCTGGCTTGCCAGCGCGCCCCGCAGCTGTTTAAACCCCCGCCCCTTCCCCTGGCTTGCCACTGCGCCCTGGTGGTGGGTGAGAGACCCAGCAGCAGCAGGGGGGTGAGGAGAGACAGACAACCCCCCCCCCCGGTTGGTGCTGCTTTGGAGCCACTGGGCTGCGGCCCTCCTCTGCTGCGCCCGCAGGAAGGAGGAGTTTGCCCTCGAGGAGCCCACCATGCGGCTCCGTCAAAGTGCCCATCCCGACAGAAGACCCCGCCGGCCTGTGTTTAAACCCCCGCCCCTTCCCCTGGCTTGCCAGCATGCCCCACAGTTGCAGGGCGCGCCGGCAAGCCGGCGTTCACACAAAAGGGATGGGGGTTTAAACCCCCACCCCTTCCCCTGGCTTGCTGGCGCACCCCGCAGCTGCGGGGCATGCAGACAAGCCGGCGCTCAGACAGAAGGGACGGGGGTTTAAACCCCCGCCCCTTCCCTGGCTTGCCAGTGCACCAGCGCGAGAGGGGGATGGAGGAAGAGGAGGGGAGCCCTCCCTCGCCCTGGGGAGCCCCAGCGGCAGAGGGGGGGCATCAGAAGGTAGCCTCGCCGAGGGTGCAAAAAAACCTCAGGCCGGCCCTGGCTACGAAGGGGAACATTATCCATTCCAGGATGAGCATTTGTGGTAGCCATAAAGCATGTGAGCTGAGTAGGAAGATGACCAGCGACAGCACAGGGAGGGGGAAGGCAAAGAATGAGTTCCCTAAGAAGTTTTTAAAAGGGCTGTTTTAGCTTCTCTTTAATGCATCGCTGGGATGGAAGGCAGCCTGGTATAGCCCCCTCTCATCAGATCTCAGAATCTAAGCAGAATCGGTAGTTGGATGGGAGACCACCAAGGAAGGGTCTGCAGAGGCAGGCAATGGCAGCCCATCTCTGCATCTTCAGTATCTTGAAAGAAGGAGGAGGAGAAGATTGGATTTTTACCCTGGAGTCTCAGAGCAGCTTACAATCCCCTTTTCTTCCCCCCTCCCCACAACAGGCACCCTGTGAAGTAGGTGGGGCTGAGAGAGCTCTTTTGAGGACTGCTCGTGAGAGAACAGCTCTGAGAGAACTTGTGATTGACCCAGGCTCACACCAGCAGCTGCTTGTGGAGGCATGGGGAATCAATCTCAGATCTCCCAGATTAGAGTCAGCGCTCTTAACCACTACACCAAACTGCTACAAGGCCCCTGGCTAGCGCCACCATAAGTTGGTTGCAACTTGATGGCTTTTACATATGTAATGCATCACTTCTTGATGTTGATACAACACCAAAAAAAAAATGGAGGTGAGTATCAGGGTCAGCTGGGACTGAGTGTGATTAGACCAGCTTCCCTGGACAGAAGGGTGAAATAGCTCGGACGGAGGCAGGCAATGGGGTCATCATGGGCAAAGAGTGGGTTGCCTCCAATAAGCAATCAGCAGGGACAGTGCAGTATGTTGAAGGAGCAGAACACAGGGTCTGAGAGGCAAGCAGGAGGCATAGTCAAAGGAGGCAGAAGTTCAGGACTGAGAATCCAAGACAGAGACAGAGCTTATATAGCCCCAGCCCCGCCCTGAATGGCTCCTTCGGTCGCCTGCTTCTGCTAGCTGTGCCAAGGCTGCAGTTCCTGGAGTGGCTACTTGGGGAATGGTGCTGAGGTCCCCTCCAGGCTCAGGCTTGCCTTTGACTGCGGTGTGGCCACTGCAGCTGAGTCCCATGTTGTCTCCCAGCCAGTGCTTTGAAAACCTTGTGTACATCTGGGCTACTGGGTGTGTGTGTGTTCATTTAGTTTACAAGCACAGGAAATTCTGGGCACCAGTTTCATAGTCACTTCCAAAAAAGGTCCTTAGGGTTATTTGGCCATCCTTTCTTTAAAAAGGAAAAGTAGGCATATATGTGTCGGGGAAATGAGGGGTGCAGGAACCTTTTCATGCACTCCCTTCTCCGCTGTGTTCATTTTGGGAGGGAGAGAAGCTGGATTCCCAATTGCAGAGAGAGAGAGAGAGAGAGAGAGAGAGAGAGAGAGAGAGAGAGAGAGAGAGAGAGAGAGAGAGAGAGAGAGAGAGAGAGAGATGTTCAAAACCAAAACTCAGTTTATTCCTTTTCACATTCTTAAGTCAGAAAACACTTCTGTAGCATTTCAGTATTCAGCGTAGAATATTTCAACACAACCCTAATACATAAACAGTGCACTCGAAGTTCTGTAAAGGATATCCATGGTTGCTCCGTCAAGACCCATCACAGAAGGGTGGTTGGCCAGAACAACAAGGAACAAAACTAAATTCAGACATTAAGTACCCTTTTCCAACCATAGGGGCTAATGTAACTTGTCAGTCAGGTCTGTGACAAGCATTTGACATACATCTCTGATGTATACAACAAAGTCAGCCGTTTCTTTCTGTCTCTGGGGTCAAGAAGGTCAAGAAAAGTTGGGTTAAGCTAAGTTGAATCAGAGAGTCAAGGCTGACAAAGAGAGTCCCAGGAAGCTAGGTTCAGATACTCTTATCTATTTAGAATTTGATAATGTATAAAATTCCAAAAGGTGAAAGTTGTGTAAGGCAGAAGTCATGTACCGTGTTGCTGTTGTTATTTATTAGATTTATTAATCGCCCCATCCCGGCTTATCCTGAAGGCCACAGCATTTAGTAGAGTCCTGAAGCCTCCTGGGAAACAGAACCACAGATTCAATGACAGAAGCTAATTGTTATAGAAATTAAAGTATCAGAGGTTTAGCCGAGGTTTAGCAAAGGACTGAGGCTCAATCCAACCCTAATTCTGCGGCAATATGTGGCTTGTGTAATCGCTCTGTGCCGATGGCTTGCTCTTTAGGTTCCCAGTGGCAGAGCCGCACTTCTCCTGGATGGAAGCGGGGGACGAGCTGCAGCTGCCAGACACGGGGGAGAGGCAGGAGCTGACCGTCGTCCAAGCAGGTGAGGAAGGCTGGGTTGCTGGTATCATTGCAGTGGAGGGCTAGAGATTTCCCAATGCGCTGGATATTACAGGCTCTCCCACGTCCGGGATTAATTGCAAGAGCCAGTTTGGTGTAGTGGTTAAGTGCGTGGATTCTCTCAGCCCCACCTACCTCACAGGGTGTCTGTTGTGGGGAGGGGAAGGGAAAGGAATTTGTAAGCTGCTCTGAGACTCCCTTGGGTAGTGAAGGGCGGGGTATAAATCCAATCTCCTCCTCCTCCTCCTCCTCCTCCTCCTCCTCCTCCTCCTCCTCCTCCTCCTCCTCCTCCTCCTCCTCCTCTTCTTCTTCTTCTTCTTCTTCTTCTTCTTCTTCTTCTTCTTCTTCTTCTTCTTCTTCTATAGCACTAACTTGCCCGGGGCTTCCAGTTTGTGGTGGGGTGTGTGTGTGTGTGTGTGAGGTGTGCACGTACATAAGCACAGCATCCACATCTCCCTGCCTCCCAGTCACGAGTCTCAGTCCTTGGGCCTGTCCTCGGCCTTGTGTGTATTTCATACAGAAGCGCTTCTGCACTAGGAAGATTGTGCAGCTTGTCTGAATGCTGTTGAAAGAAATGGGCATCTGTTTGTGGCAATGGAGCAGGGCTTACTGTAACAAACTGATGACTTCTGTAAGTCATACTTAGCCCATTAATTTTGCCTCTGCCTATCCCGTTGGAGCTGCGGTGGCTCAAGTGGTTAAGACGCTGAACTGCAGACTGTGGAAGGTCAGTAGTTCAGCAGTTCAAGACCCGTGAGTGCCGCATGATGGGGTGAGCTCCCGTCTCTAGTTCCAGCTCCTGCCAACCTAGCAGTTCGAAAGCAAGAAATTGCAAGTAGATAAATAGGTACCACTTCAGTGGGAAGGTAACAGCGTTCCGTGCGCCTTGGTGTTTAGTCATGCCGGCCACATGACCACGGAAATGTCTTCGGACAGCGCTGGCTCTTCGGCTTTGAAACGGAGATGAGCACTGCAACCCTAGAGTCGGATTCGACTGGCTTTCGAGCAAGGGAACCTTTACCTTTACCTTTATCCCGTAAGTCACGCCCCTTTTTCCTTGCCTATTTTAACCTCATCCGGACAGCCCAAGGTAGCCCAGTCTCATCAGATCTCAGAAGCTCAACAGGGTTGGCCCTGGCCAGCATTTGGATGGGAGACCTCCAAGGAATACCAGGGGCGTGACGTGGAGGCAGGCAATGGCCAACCACCTCTGAACGTCTCTTGCCTTGAAATCCCCACCGGGGGTCGCCATAAGTTAGCTGTGTGACCTGACGGCACTTTCCACCACCACTTTATCCTCACATGGTTGAGTATTCTGGAAGCTCTGAGGACAGCCACAGCCTCATTAGGTGGGCCAGTAGTATTGTCCTCATTTTGCAAACTGGGGGATCAGAGGATATTATTTTATTTTGAAGACATTTCCTTTTTAAGATCAGGGCTGTTTACAAAGATGTGTGATAAGTGTAGGATAAACCAAGCAATAAACAGTACAAAAAACGACAAATACGAATCTTCCAGGCCAAAGAGGACAAACTCCAATATTAGTCTGCATCACCCAGCTCTTCCTGACTGATGGTGCGACCAGAAGTTACCAGTAAGGGGAAGGCAGCAGACCCCTGGGTGAATATAGGGAATGTTGCCTTCGTATTGTCAGTGAGCCATTCCTGGACCATACCAAGTCTAAAGGGCGAAGCGTGCAAATGAACTCAATCTGATTTCCATCACTTTATGATACGATTACTTATCCTACCTGCATTACTTTTCGAGATATTACCAAGTACCCAGAAAGTGACCTTATCTCGCCTCTTCTGTAAAGAAGAGTTACTGCCGAGCAGTGTTCCCTCTAAGCTGAGTTAGTGTGAGCTAGCTCACAGTTTTTTAGCCTCTGGCTCCAGGGCAAACTAATTTATGCAGTAGTCAAATGGCTCGCTCACAGCTTTAATGCCGGTAGCTCACAAAGCAGAATTTTTGCTCACAAGACTCCACAGCTTAGAGGGAACATTGCTGTTGAGTGCAGGTGTCCCTGTAAATAAGAGTTCCTGCAGCTTCCTCCAAGGCTACTACATGACCAAGACTAACTTGAAATTCATAGTGTTACCCTTACAGTCTTCTAAGTCCATTGACATCGAAGGGCTAAGAAGGGTATAACTATGCTTGGGACAGCAGTGCTGTTTTCCTCTGCTCGATATCATATGATTTGTGCCAATCACCCAGTGGGGGATTTAATACTTGGTATTTCTTTTCTTTTCTTTTTTTTTACAATAAAGTTTTATTGAGTTTTATAAAACAATATATATTAATACAAACATTTCAACTACAAGTGCACATGAAGTGATTCATAAACTAACATCTATCAGCTGTGAGATGTGAACTATCCAAAGGTAAGAGATATACAAAGAAACTAGAGCAATCTAGATATTTGACATTTGACATAGAGTTTTAAGAATAGTGTGTTAGGTATGAAATGTACAGTGAGAATATTTGGTATTTCTGAATAGCTTATCGTACTTTCTTCTGGCAGGCTCCGACTCACCAAGTGAGGAAGAGGAGGAAGCGGGGGAGGAAGCTGAGGATGACGAGGCCGCTTTAGCAGAGAGCTGTGATTGGGCCCGTGTGTCGTCGGAGGAGGAGAAGAACGCCGAATTGGTTGCCCCGCCGGGATCAGACCCTCGTCCGTTCCGTTGCTCGGAATGCGGTAAAGGATTTGCCCAGAGTTCGAACTTGGTGAAGCATCAGCGGATCCACACGGGGGAGCGCCCGTTCCGGTGCCCCGAATGCGGCCGGGGGTTCAGCTGGAGCTCCTCGCTAGCGGAGCACCTCAAGGCGCATGGCGGGCGCCGACCCCACGCGTGCGGCGAGTGCGGGAAGCGCTTTGCCCGCGGCTCGACACTGGCTGAGCATCAGCGGGTGCACACGGGAGAGAAGCCCTTCAGATGCCACCAGTGTGGGGCCCGTTTCTCGCAGAGTTCCACCCTGGCGCACCACCTGCGCACGCACTCGGGCGAACGCCCCCACGCCTGCCCTGACTGCGGGAAGCGCTTTGGACGCAAGTCCACTCTCGTTACGCACCAGCGGACTCACACCGGTGAGAAACCTTACTGCTGCGGGGAGTGCGGCCGCTGCTTCAGCGTCAGCTCTGACCTCGCAAAGCATGTGCGCAACCACCGCGCTAACAGGGGCGCTTGGGGGAACGCTGCAGCAGATTTGCACCCCTCTGCTCCACTTTCAGCGGCACATCAGCAGCTTGCCAGAACTTCCCCCTCGGAACTTGCTGGGCAACATCATGATCACACAGATGGAGAGGGAGAGGAAACATTTACGTGCCCTGAGTGTGGTGAGGGATTCAGCCAGCATTCTGTCCTCACTACCCATCGGAGGACTCATTTGATCGAGGTCTCTGACAACTGCCCTCAACGTGGAGAAACTTTCCCCGATGAGTCAGAATTGGAGGCCCATCTGGCAAGCCACGGTGCAGAAGAGAAGCCCCACAAATGCCCAGACTGTCACGCTTGCTTCTCTGAAAGCTCCGCTCTCAAGATACACCAGCGAGTACACCGCGGAGAGGTATCCCATTACTGCCACCAATGTGGAAAGAACTTCCCCAGCAGTTCTGACTTGGAGCGACACCAAAGCAGCCACAGTGGGCCGGGGGAGCCCTTGGAGAGTTCGAGGGGTAGGACTGACTTTGCTGAGACGGCTGCTGTAATTACAGCCCCATCATGTGAGGAGTTTCATGACTGCCTCGAGTGTGGGCAAGCATTTCCTGAGAGTGAAGAACTGACCCTTCACCGGCTGAGCCACCTCGACAAGGCCGGCAAGGAAGAGAAGCCATACAAATGCACCATCTGCGGTGCTTGCTTCTCCGAGAGCACGGATCTCGTGATGCACAAGCTGGGCCACAGGGCAGGCAAAAGGGCCCACCGGGATGGCGAAATGTTCCCTGATAACTCCGAGCTTGTGGCTCTCCCAGCAGAAGCCGCGTTGGACAAGCCGTACTCTTGCACCGCTTGTGGCAAGACCTTTGCCCTCTTCGCCACGCTGGCAGCACACGAGCGCATCCATATGTCGGACGATGACGCCTACCGCTGCCCGACATGCGGCGAACGCTTTCCCGACAGCGGCAAGCTCGGGAGGCACCAAAGACGCCACTTGGGTGAAGAGCGGCCATTCCGGTGCCCGGCATGCGGCAAGGGCTTCGTGCTCCTTTCGGGGCTGCGGCAGCATCAACGGGACCCTCCGGCCCGTTGCCCTCAATGTGGGGAGACCTTTGTGTGGCGCTGCCGGCTGACCGAACACCGACGCAACTGCCACCCGGCGGAACGCCCCTACAAATGCCCGGAGTGCGGCAAGGGCTTCGCCCAGAGTTCAAAGCTCTTGCGGCATCAGGTGACCCACACCGGCGAGAAGCCGTTCAAGTGCCCCGAATGTGGCAAAATCTTCAGCCAAAGTTCCAACCTGGCTGAACACCGCCGCACGCATGCGCCTGGCAAGGCCCACCGCTGTGCCATCTGCGGCAAGGCTTTTGCCCTGGGCTCCTACTTAGCGAAGCATCAAGCCACCCACACGGGCGCCCGCCCGTTCCGGTGCACTGAGTGCGGCAAGGGCTTCCGGCAAAGCTCCAACCTCATCCAGCACCAGCGGACGCACACGGGCGAGAGGCCCTACGTTTGCGCCTCCTGCGGGAAATCTTTCACCCAGAACTCACATCTGGTCAAGCACCGGCGCGTTCACACGGCTGAAAGGCCTTACCGCTGCCCGGTGTGCGGCAAGAGCTTCCGGCAGCGGGGTAACCTGGCTGAACATCAGCACCAGCACGCCGGCACCCGCCCGTACGTCTGTGGCGCCTGCGGGAAATCCTTCCGGTGGAGTTCAGCTTTCTCCAAACACCAGCGCACCCACCTTACTCCCTGACCTGTGGTTCTTAGACTCTGACCCGGTGGTGGTGGTGGTGGTTGGGGGACAGACGGTTTCTCCAATGTAGTTGGCCTTTTGCAAACACCAAAAACCTTTGCTTCCTCCGTCCCAGTTACATTTGGCCAAACAAGCAATCCTTCTTGTGGAGTCTGGCCATCTCTGACTTATCCCTGAAAGTCCTTCCAGTGAAACTCTGTGTTCTTTAGGCACCAGTGGACTTGAGTGGTATCCTGTCAAAGCAGTTGCCTTTGGGCCCTCAGTCTGACCCTTCAGCCTAATCCTGGGGACTCTCCTTGCACGTGGACCCTGAGGCCTGCTTTCCACGGAAATGGGAAATTGGTTTTGGGGTTCTCATTAGCACCGAGATATCCGTCTCATAAGACCCTTCCAAGTCTGTTGGCTCGTAACCTGTTAGTTCTGTCTCTGCAACCCTTCCTCCTAATTCCCGCCTTTTCTAGACTTTATAGCATATTAGGTTGCTGGAATTTTCCCCGACATCGAGCCTCACTGATGTCTGTCTAGTTCCTGCAACCCTCCCTGAGTCACCTCAGATCATTGATTCTAAATTTTAATAGGCTGCAATGAAGTTCAGGTCAGATAACCCGAATGAGATCCCTTTGTCCTTTGTTTCTGAGCCTTAAGGCCTAACCAACAAGCTCCTCTAACTCGGCTTCATCCCCTGTTCCTCAGACGAAAAGCAGGCCCCTCCGTTCTATTCTCCGGAGGTGCGATGGAAACGGGAGTTGCCAACATTCACAGACATTGGATACAGGGGTCTTCAGTCCAGGGTCAGGACCTAGCAGCCAGTCAAAGGTGGTACACCACCTTCTCAAGTACACCTCTGATCCTTGGGAGTAGTTTTGAAAGTGAGGTATGTTGGGAAAATTTAAAGGTCTATGCATTTATCAAATGCACTTATATTCTCATGTTCCTTCAGGGATTTTGGAAGCGTACTTTATTGTCCCATTGCATGGGACAGTGACGTGGGCCGGGTGTTGGTTTTTGCTCAGGGCTATCCCGTATGGTCCATGACTCAGTCAGGATTTGAACCGAGGGCAGCGCTCAGACATTGATGCAAGCCAACATGTACACTTCAGCTGATCTATGCACAGTTTCAGTTCGCTGCCAGGCCTGTGCATCCTTGTTCCTTTTTGTGCGGAGATCCTGTTTAGAAATGAACGCCGGTCGCCAGGGGTGCACTGGAGTTAGTTTCCTCCCTAGACCCCAGGACTGTATGCTGCTGAGACAGATCAGGGTATGGAGCTGGTTGGGGCAGTGAAGCCCTGCCTCCTGTTCGATGGAAATCCGATTCAGCAACTCCGCTAGCACTTGGCATTCACTACACACTCTTAAGGATGTCTCCTTTACTGTAAGGACTAGAGACTGGCCCTTTTTGTAAAACAGAAGCTTTGGCTGCTATCACACTCTGCATTTTCCCCACACTCTTGTGGAATTGCATCCTACATGACCCGAGCCAGTGTGGTGCAGGGGGTAGAGTGTGCTGTTAGAATGGCGGAGGCCTGAGTTCAAATCCTGGCTCTGCCTTGAAGCTCACTGGGGAAATCTTGTGCCTGTCTCTCTCAGCTTAACCTACCTCACAAGATAAAATGTACAGAACGGAGGCAGACATGTAGGCCGAGTGCTGTGCCGAACTCCTTAGAGGAAGAGTGGAATAAGAACGTAGCAAATTAATACAATCCTGCCGTAGGCGTCTGTGATGAGTAGTTCTGATTGCAGAATGAGGAGGGGTTTGAGCCACAAGCCTAACCACTCCTGTTTACCGTGGCTGTAACGTTCGAGCACCGCAGAGAAATCAAGACGTTCCTTTGGAATTAGTCGCACTTCCGACCACAGGCTTGCAAACAAGGAAGCAAGATCTGGGCCCTTTGTGACGAGAATCAAAGCACCCCTTCCTTCTTTGCAATGGCCTTTTTGCAAATCGAGAAGACTGGCTGGTCCCCAGGCCAGAAGAAGACGCAGCCTGCAAATGAGCCCATTTCAAGGTGCCTTCCCACACCTTGAAAGCGACCAGCTAGAAGTTGAATTCCATGAAACGTACCACACAAGAGGCCAGCTTCGGCACTGCTGTTGGGAAACCGGCGTTTTAATCCCAGAGAATTGAAACGTGGAAGTTAAAATAGTGGGGAAATCCCATTAGGGTCCGTAGCTGTGTCTGAATGGAAAAAGTCTTCATGGGAGGGGAATTTTTTGTCCACTGGGAACTTTTGAATGAGTCTTGTTGCTGTTGTAAAAGAAATGCTTTCGCCTGATGCATTTGAATGGGTTTGGATCAATGGCAGGATCCGACTCTGGGGCAGTGGGAGGGGGTGGGGATGGGAAAGGAGGGTGGCGACTGGAGCACTGGCCCCCTCCGGCACCAATCGCAGTTGATCTGAAGCCCACGTGCTGAAAAATCCATGGTTAAGAATGCCTTGAACATGTTCATTAAAGGTGCTGACGAATCTGTCTCTAGGAAATTGTGTTGGAGACTCATTTTTCTTACTGGTAAAATATCTGGGGGGTGGGGGGGTGAGTTAGAGGAAAGGCCTATACATTGCAGGAACCATTGGATACCCACAGAGTAAGATGGAAGTGTCACCAGCCTCCAGGTGGGGCCTGGAGAGCTCACAGAGTTAAAACCAGTCCCCAGACTACAGAGATTGGTTCCCTTGGAGCAAAGGGCAGGTTTGCAGGGTAGGCTGTTTGGCATTATGCCTCCCTGAAGTCCCTCCCCTCCCCCAAGCCCCGCCCTCCCCAGGCTCCACCCCCAAATCTCTAGGAATTTCCCAACCCAGAGTTGGCAACCCTGGCTGTCTCCATCCTCGAATACTGCAGCTTGCTGAGGTCGATGGCAATTTGTCTTTGAGCCTGGGGCTACGTACAAATGACCAAAAGGGAGAGAAGCCATGGCAGAGTCTAGCGTGGATCCTGTCGTTATGGGTGACACCTGGGCCAAGGTTGCAGAGAGAGACAGAAAAGGTGAGTTCTGTTGCAAGGGAAACTCTCCTTGCTGGTGGGGAGCCTGTGTTCCCCTTTAAGCCCCTAGAAGTATAAACCCTTGCTAATGGAGAAGGAAGTGTTGATAGGTCAAGACACATGGCTGGACGTTTCTGCTGAACGGCTTGGCAAGAGAAGTTCTAGGCAAGTTAAGTATAATGTGACATAGCAAAAAAACCCGATCCCTCAAGACTCCTCAGGTTGGGATAGTTCACCTAAAGCTCAGTTTCCTGAGTCATCTTCCCTACAAGGAAAGGATAGAGATTTCGGTGCTTTTTCTTAGAAGAAAGAAGATGGGAGGGGGGGACACACATGCGAAAGATCCATCAAATCGTACATGGGGAGTAGAATGTAGAGACCTTTCCCCCACTTCCATAATAACAGAATTTGAGAGAACCCATTGAAGTTGATGGGGGAAGAGAATCAGGAGAAAGTGCTTCTTCACCCAGTGCGTAATTCATCTGTGGAAGGTGGTGATGTGTGTTTGGTTGGAAAGCTTTCAAAAGGGGTCTGGACACCGTTGTTGGGGATAGGCCACAATGGCCAAGTGAGACCTTCCGCTGCAGAGATCGTGTGACCCTGAATGCCATTTCCAGCACGGGGATGGGGAGGACGAACAACAAGGCAGGGAAACCTTTGGCCTTTACGCTGCTGTGCTCTCCTTGTGAGCCTTCCAGAGACTGGCCAGTGTTGGTCTTGGTGGGCCTTTGGTGGACCTTTGATTTTTTACACACCCAGGGAAATGCTGATTGCCACTTTGGGGTCAGGAAGCAATTGTTCTCCAGGCCAGTTTGGCCAGGGATCCTGGAGGTTTGGGGGGTTGCCCTCTTCTGGGCATAGAGCAGGGGTCGCTGGGGGTGGGGGGAAGGTATTTGTGAATTTCCTGCATTGTGTGTGTGGGGGGTTGGACTAGATGACTCTGGAGGTCCCGTTCCACTCTGTGATTCTATGATCCAGCAAGGTTCTTATATTCTTAAGTGGACCAGCTGGCTCATGATTGCTGCCTTACAGGTCTGCATGGCTGTTTATGCAGGTAAGTCCTTATAATATGTAAAATACAGAAATCATGAACCTACTGATGTCACTGCCATAAACTGTTGATTAATTTAACAGACAGTAAATGGAGACATGTTCTGTGTTGTTGTAGCTTATGTACCCCTCTAGAGGGCACCAGTGGCCTGCTAACACTAGACCAGCTGTTCCTGTGATCTTCGTGTCCAGCCTCAGCTGAGACCTTTCTCTTCTGCTTTGGCATCTTCTGAAACACTCTTTGGAGGAGGAGCCAGTAGTCCTTTCTTCCTTCTCGGTGGTTCTTTCCCAGATCTTTTCGGACAGAGCACAGCCCAAGTATACAGCCTATATACAGCACAGTCATTTTCTTTCTCTCAGTACCTTATGCCTGCTATTATCCCTGCCGTGCCACTGGAAAACTTTTGACCAGCTTCTTTAAAAATTCGTCATGCCTATGAGTTGGTCTAGTGCTATGCTGGATGCTGTTACATAAGAACATAAGAGAAGCCAATGTTGGATCGGGCCAAAGGCTCATCCAGTCCAACACTCTGTCACACAGTGGCCAGAAAGACCAGGTGCCATCAGGAGGTCCACCAGTGGGGCCAGGACACTAGAAGACCTCCCACTGTTGACCCCCCCAAGCACCAAGCTTTTGTTGCTGCAAAAGCTCCCCAAAACCTCCCTGGTGGCACAGCACTGGAGCATTCGCTGGCCATATGTGGGAGGTATGTTGCTGCATCTGTTGAATTTGTGCCATCATGGTACACAGCCTCTGCCAAGGATAAAGGGGGCAACTTCATGCCCACCGGGGATTAGGGCATTGCAGACGTTTTCAGTGGAACAGGATGGAAGATGTGAATACTTGAGGTGGACTAATTAAACGGGCGTGCACATGTGATCTGGTGGAAGATACTGGAATAGGTGGGTCCCATGTTTTTTCATCCCTAATTTCTTTCATCCACCTGTTTCGTTTTGTGTCCTTCTGATAGGCTTGGAGCAGTGTACAATTTAAATCTTTAGAAAACAACAACCCACACAATAAAAGGAAAGCACCCACTTAACATTACCACCACCTGTATTTAGTCCTGTCGTGTGCCCACTCTGAGAAAAGTTCTTGGTTTTGTTCTGTTAAAGCCCTTCCGGGAAATACACAGATCTGGCCTTTGGCAGACATCAAGGTAAATGGAGGTCCACAATTTTGGAACAAGTGCGTCTGCTTCTTTGCAGGTGCCCTGTATTTGAGAAAGCTCCTGCTAATGGTTATAATTATGAGAAAGAGGCCGGTGGTCTCTACTGCCTCTGTCAGTCTGTGTGTCATATATCTATCTGGGCATGGAACAGGGGTCACTGGGGGGGGGAGGTATTTGTGCAGGGGTTGGACTAGATGACCCTGGAGGTCCCTTCCAACTCTATGATTCTGTCTCTTTTTCCTTCCTTTCCTTTTCTTGAAAACGGGAGGGGGAACATTCATAAAGAAACGTGTCCCAGATAGAGTCCTTTGGTCAGAGCAATGCTATTGACCTTCTGCCTCTCAGAATTCTCCTTTGAGCTCCATTTCCATCTCTTTCCCCCAGCTGGCATTTAAGAAGGGAACTCTACACCTCCAAAGGCTCTGAAAAATCTTCCACTTGGAAGAGACTGCGTGGGTGTAAAATGCTGTGGTTTCTAGGTAAAAGCAAGCATGACTTCCAAGTATTTTTACTTTTGCTGACGGGAAATGGAAGTTGAGACGCCCATCCTTTTGGATGATGGAAAATTCCAGGGGGGAACCTCCCTACACCCCGGGGCAGGGGGGGTTCCAAAATAATTTTCCAACTCCAACAGCAAAGAAGATCAAGAGTCCTGTGACACCTTAAAGTCTAACACATTTATTGCATTATAAGCTTCTCTGAGGCAGAAGAGATGTCTCCCAAATACATCTGCACAGACCACCTCAAAAAAGTCACCCTCAAGTATTGAACCAGATTGGCTGGGTTAGTAACTATATTCTTTTACTGCCCCTACAAAAATCCCTGTAGCGGTCAATGACTGCATCTACTGAAGTTCTCTCCCTATGAGCAAAGGGTTACATCTGTAGGCTATTAAAGGATTACAAATATCATTTTGAAGAAGAGGAAGAAGAAGAAGAATGACTGGATTTATACCCTGCCCTTTACTTGGAGTCTCAGAGCAGTTTACAAACTCCTTTCCCTCCCCCATCCCCACAACAGACACCCTGTGAGGTAGGTGGGGCTGAGAGAGCTCTTTCCAGAACTGGCCATGAGAGAACAGCTCTGAGAGAACTATGGCTTGCCCAAGGTCATTCCACAGCTGCAAGTGGAGGAGTGGGGAATCAAACCCAGTGCTCCCAGATTAGAGTCCGTGCACTTAACCACTACACCAAACTGGCTCTCATTTTGTGCTTTCAGTGCTTCCAAATAATTATTTTTAGGGTTGGGTATAGCATCTCTATAGGAGGAATTCTTGTTATAGGCCACACTATTCCACAGAGCCCTGCAAACATTGTTCTGTTTGGGAGTCAAGAGTTCAGTTGTTTGCCAGTTCTGTTTCAACTGAGCTGGTATAAAAACCAGTTAAGTTCATACTGTAGAGATGCCCACAGTCTAACGTGCCTACAAGAAGATGAGCAAACACATACAATATTGCTTTGGTTATTGTTCTGGGCAAAAGTGTTTAATTTGCCTGTCAGGCTTTTAAAGCCATTGTGCAGCTGGTAGAGAGCAGGACCCGGATCCAGGAGACCTGGGTTCAAGTTCCAGGTGTGCCCAGGACTCCAATGCATGGCTTAGTCACGCTTAAGGCCAAATCATATATTGCCCAAGGAGCCTGAGAGCTGCTTCCAGGTGGCACCAGGCAAAATGGCCCTCGAATGTTCATGCCGCGGTGAAATCTTCCAGGTGCCACAAGACACTGCTGTTTCCCCATATTCCAGTAATGTCTTCTACGAAGAACCACAAAGGCCAGTTGATCAGCAGCTCTTTCCCATTGTCAAGAACCGCTGGACGATTTTCACAATCTTGCCACATGGCACTGGAGCTCCCAAGCTTTCCCGTGTCCTGTGCCGTGTTGGAAGGTGGTAGGGTATGATATTTCTAAAAGTATGACAGTATTTAATGTTTGAGCACCTGTAATGTGGGTCAGGGTGTTGTCATTGTACAGATATAGGAACAGCATACATAAACACAGCTGATGAGTGTCTGGCCTTAAGAACACGGCCCTCTCCAGAGTATGAGGTATGCACGTGTGAAGTGGATTGTTTAAAAACATATATAAAACACACCCAAAATGCTGCTGTCAAGGATGCTTTATTAGGGATGGTGCATTTCCTTGCATGAAGGCAGATTAAATATGGCGTCTCTTCTAGCAGCAAGGGGACATGGTGCTGTAAATGCCTTGGAGAGGCACAAACAAAAAGCAGCTCTGCAGCTAGCTAGACCATCCCTCCGTAGAACCCAGTAGGCTCAACACCTCCCCAAGACGCGGAGGCAGTCCCCTCCTTTCCCTCCCTCCCAAGGTTTTTGTTCAGCCCTTGGCTCAAGCCCTAATAATAATAATGGTGGAAAGTGCTGTCAAGTTGCAGCTGACTTAACGGTGACTCCAGGGTTTTCAAGGCAGGAGACAAACGGAGGTGGGTCTGCCGTTGCTTCTGTGTGGCAACCCTGGGCTTCCTTGATCGTCTCCCACCTAAGTACTGATCAGGGCTAACTCCTCCTACCTTCTGAGATCTGATGAGAACAGGCTAACTTGAGCCTTGCAGGCCTGGGTGATGATAGTTCTTTGCTTTTACACAGTACTTTCAGTGTTCGTACCATTTCATATACTTGGCCTTATAATCCTTACGGTGACTCTATTCAGCAGGCCAGTATAATTATCTAGAATTGGGGGGGGTGTGTGTGTGCTGAGAGTGAGTGGTTTGCGTGAGGTCCCCTTATGAGCTGATGGTGGAGGCAAGATTTCAGCCTCCTGTATCACAGCGCATACAGCACTGTTCCTCCACCATTGCTCTAGCACAGCCAGCCCAAGCCATCTGGCATAGTGATGTCAGGGACATTTAGATAGACCCTGTTCTGTGAAATGGGCACAGTGCAAATGCATGACTGGCATTCTCAGTCAGCAGTTTTCTCCTTGCATAGAAACCACCCCCCTCCCTGTCATTTCACTTGTCTGAGCCCAAGCGTCACAGTTTCTTTTAAGCGACCCCTTCCCCTTTTGCAAATGCTGCCTCTGGATTTGCGTTATCAAGGAGGGGAACAGCGTGGGCAGGAAGAAGGAGGCAAAATACAACCCTTTCTTTATTCTTTGCTGTTTTCTCACTGGAAAAAAAAAAGCCAGCTGGTTGGGAGGGAGCAATGGGCGCTTGGAAAGTTTTTCTCAACAGGACTAAAAATGAGGGGGAGGTTTAAAGTCGTCCCCCCCACTGTTCTCCTTCTTGACCAAGTGGTATAGGTAGAGTTGCCAGCCTCCAGGTAGCACCTGGCGATCTCCCACTATTACAATTGGCCTCCAAATGACCAAGTTAATTCCCCCGGAGAAAAGGGCTGCTTTGGAGGGTGGGCTCTCTGGCATTGTACCCTGCTGAGGCCCCTCCCCTCCCCAAACCCCGCCCTCCTCAGGCTCCACCCTCAAAATCTCCAGGCATTTCCCAACCCAGAGCTGGCAACCTTAGATAGGAGTGGCTGCATTTGCAAAAGAAGAAGAAGTCATCAAAATATGGCCAAAAATTTCTCCACCTGTTTAGGTGGAAGTCTCAAAACTACAATCCTAACCTCCACTTTACCAGTCCACCCAGATGCATTCCCGAGGTTCCCTCTCCCCAGGTTCCACCGTTCCTTCCCGTCACTTCATCTCATTCAGAGACACCACTGTCCACCTGGGATTCTTATTCTTAGGAACGTTGCCAGGGCTTAGGAGCCTGCACTTGAGACAAACATGTGATCCCGTTTCTTTTCTGCTGGCGCACCCTTTATTTTTCTCAGTGGGCGCTGGGGTGTGTGTGAAATAACACAGAAGCACAAAGACAGCAGATCCTCTTTCAGCAACGGCTTCAAAGGAGGGAGCCATACGTGTTCATCAACGGACAAGCGGTACTGTGGGATGAGTACGCGAGACACAGCAGGAGTAGGAAGCGTTTCCTTGTTTATCATCCCAAAGTGCAGTGTAATTGCTAACCATCAAAGCATAACAGCGGAATACATAGAGATGTGTGGGTTAATGTACAAATTAAGGATGAACGTGTGTGTAATAGCCCCAAAGGGAGAAAGAACAGGCCCTCCCCCATATACACTAGGGTTGCCAGCCTCCAGGTGGGGCCTGGGGATCTCCCGCTTTTACAACTGATCCTCAGCCGACAGAGATCAGCTCCCCTCGAGAAAATGGCTGCTTTGAAGGGTGGACTCTATATGGCATTGTACTATGCTGAGGCCCCTCCCCACCCCAAACCATGCCCTCTCCTGGCTCCACCCCCAAAGTCTCCAGGTATTTTCCAACCCAGACTTGGCAACCCTAACATACACACACACACTCAGGGATTCATTCATCCTTAGTTAAGCATGCCTCTTTGGAATGGTACAAGCATGCTACTCCAGCATCTGGCCGGCTGGGCCTACTTCTCACTTCAGCAACCTGCCGTTCTTGTTCAAGGAGCGAAGAGCTCAGAGGCTGGAGTTCAGAGAGGCTGAGGGAATTCTTTAGGCAGGACTTCTCTCTTCAACCATGGGCTGTCCAGAGACCTGCAACAGAGGGGGGGAGGCAGAGGCACAGAAGAAGGCTGATTTTACTCTGCTCTTTGATTCAGGGCCATCACAATGCCCACTGATGTGTTTCCTGGTTCCCATTTGCTTTCCCCTCAAACCACCTCTTTCTCAAAGCAAGGGGCCCATCCTGGCTCTCCTTCATCTCAATGGCGCAGGCAGTGGTTCAGAAGACTTCAGGATGCATCCCCTCGGGTCTTCAGGAAATGCCCATTCAGAAATTCCTGCCCGCATCATAGAAAGGCACTTGGTTTAGAACCTCCCAATCTTCTGCAAGTGTTCCCCACAGCAGCCATTTTGTGATTTGTCCCATCTCCCACGGCAGCCATTTTGTGACTCCTCCCATCTTCCATGGTAGCCATTTTATAGTGGCTTCCACTACCCTTTCTCAAAATTCTGAAAGGCATGATGAGTTTGGGGACCCCCACCACAGAGGCATGTTAATTAGCTTTGTTAGTTTAGATAAAAGACTGGGGCTCAAGTTTAAGGATGTAGAAAGCTGCTTTGTTTCATATCACACTATTGGTCCATCTAGTTCACTACTGTTTACTGTAGCTGATAGAGGCTCTCCATAGTCTGAGGCAGAGAAAGGTCTTTCTCTTTCCCAGTGTCTGCTTCCTGAAGTGCTTCAGCTGAAGGTGCAGGACCTGAACCCAGGACCTTATGCATGCAAAGCAACTTCTCTCCTCCTGTGCTCAGCCTTTTGTTACAAAAGTTAATACAGAAATCCATGCCCTATACTGGATCAGATTGTGTGGAATATAGCCTCCTGGTAGAACAAAATTCCCCCCATGTTGGGCTGGTTCTGGAAGGTTCTTTACTACAAATGGCTTGCTACAGAGAAGACAGGATCTGAAAAGTGGGGTTTACTTGTGTTAGTCTATCATATCAAAATAAAACCAAAGCCCAGGGGCACCTTAAAGACTAACACCATTTATTAAAATATAAGCTTTTTGTGAGTCACATCTCGCTTCTTCAGATATGTGGAGATCCGTGCTTAAGCGGAAGAATTATAAGGGCGATCCATTCCAGCCTGTTCCAATAATTGAACTATTGAAACACAGACCCCAACAAAAATTGGCTTTCAAGGTTGTTGGGGTTTTTTAAAATTTATTTTTGCATTTTGAGCAGTGAAAAAGATTTCTTCTAGGGGCTGACCTGACTGCAGAAATAAAGTGGTCTGCCACAAGAGTTGCTGACAGTTCCAGGGTAGCCTGCTCGTTTTAGAAACGGCTCGTAGAGACAACAGCTGCCTGGGCTTCCAAAAGAAATGTCCAGAGGCTTAGCTCATTCAGCTGTTTGCCAAGGTAATAGACAGTGGCTAGACAGCTGGACTTCAAGCAGGGAGCGCTGGACACGGATTATCAAGTGGCCTCATTAGGTAGAATTAAGACCAAGCTGGAAAAGAAATAAACCTCTTGTTGACCTTTCTCTTACACAATGAGAGCTAGAACCTTATTCTCTTTTAAATGGACCCTGTAACTGTCTGGGCGTGATAGTGGCACAACCGGATCTCGGTCGTGTGAGATCCCCATAAAACAGCGGTTGGGGGTATCTGGTGACAGAAAGCACAGTGTGAGGGGATGCGGGGGGGGGGAGAACAGACCCTTTCCTCTGTCCAGACTGCTGCTCCAAAGTGCATTTCTCCGCCCATTTCTCTCAGTAGAAGTTATTTCTGGTCACAAAGCCTCACCACGAGAAAAATGCCCGGGAGAAGCAATTGGGAGGGGTGGGCAGAGCATGAATGGCTCTGTTCCCTCCTTCTTGCTCATCTACGCTGTGCCTATCGTCTCTCCACCTGTTTTATAGGGACTGATTATGACCTGGACTGAACTGTGCTCCATTCGGTCTAGTTGTGCCCTGAAAATCACAGGTTCTGTTTAAAAGAAAGGAAGGTTCTAGCCCTCACCGCTGAGGAGAATCCTCAACCACAACTCTATTTTTCCTGTGCCTTAAATCTCTCCCTCAACCCCACTCCATTGTATAGGGGAAATTTGGTGACCCAATTCTGACACACGTCTCCCCTGGGAAGACACATCTAGCTGTTCCTGAGGAATGCAGGTCCTTTTACAAAGAAAATAACGTCCTTGAGATTCTAGATAAACAGGGCCGGCTCCAGGGTTTTTTGCACACTAGGCAAGCCTACCTTCTGGTGCCCCGCCCCCCAAGAGAGAGGAAGAGGAAGATTTTTTTTCAGTGTTTTTCTCAGTTTGGCACCCCCAGGGCCGGGTTGCCCTAGGCGAACGCCTAGTTCGCCTAGTGAGTGAGCCGGTCCTGTAGATAAACCACGACCAAAGCCAGCCTTTGTGCTCCTACAAGTGATAGACCCCCCCCCCAATCCACAATACAGGTTTTAGTACACGTCCCTCATGTCTTACCTGTATCTGCTCAGACCTCTGCATCTTCCCCTTGAGGCCGGCCTCTGCTTTGGAGGCACCGCAAGGATGCGTGCGATGCCCCCCGCTGGCGAGCCCGCAGGTACTCGCGGTAGTTGCGTGTCAGCAGGGTGTAGAGGAAAGGATTGATGCAGCTGTTGCCGTAAGTCAAGCAGGTCACCAAATGGTTGATGGAGATCTCCGTCTGGACAGGCAAGCGGGCTGCCAACGGACAGTAAAGGGGCAGGAGCTGCCAGATCCAGAAGGGCAGATAGCAAGCCCAAAAGGCCAAGACAATGATGAAGATGAGGAGGAAGACACGGTTCTTCGGAGAGCGGCCTAACCCGCCTCGGGCCTGGGAAAGCCAGTAGGTCCTTGCCAGGCGCCAGTAGAGGGACCCAATGACTAGGCCCGGAGCCACGATGCTAGTGCTGAAGAGGATGCTCAGGTACACCCGATACTGCTCCTCGCTCCAGGTGGGGGAGCAGAGACGCCGGACAGCTGCCCCCTCGCCCACCGTGCGCTCCTCTTGGTGGATCATCACCATCATGGGGAGAGCAAGGGCAAAGGACAGGAGCCAAATAGCAACAGCCAAAGGCCGGCGGTATCGTCGTGCACGCCGCGCGGCCTGAAAGGGGTGTGCCACAGCGGCGTAGCGTTCACAGCTCATCAGGGTGAGTAGGAAGATGCTGGCATGCATGGTGAGGAGATCGAGGCTCAGGAGAACCCTGCAGCCTGCCTCCCCAAACAGCCAATCTTTCACCAACCCATTATGCACGATGAACGGGGCCGTCGAGAGGTACAGCAGGTCAGCCAGGGCCAGGTTGACGAGGTGAACACGCAGCGAGGAGGCTGACGGGGAGGCCCGCACTACAGCCAGGGCGTAGAGGTTCCCGGCCACCCCTGTGGCACACATCAGGCTTAGCACAGCTCCGAGGGCTGCCGCTGACTCGGCCCCCTCTGACAAAGAGGAATTCCCCAGGGTCGTCCACAAAGAAAAGTTGGTTGGCGAGGGCTCCATAAAGCAGACAGTATCGGCTGTCCGAACTTCTCAATCTCTCTCCTGGTCTTTAAGAGAAAGAGAGGTTATGGCACCTGGCAATTCTCCCCCATTGCTCCCATCTATTGAGCTGTGCCCCTCTCTCTCGATATTGTTCACCTGCCTGATCTATCACACTGTGTTTTTCATTCACTTACTCATTTTTCCCCCTGTTGCTCCATCCTATTCTTGCCAATATCGGGTCGCAAAGGATATTCCGGGGATTTGCCCCCTTCCTCCTCAAATCTGTCTTCCGTCCAGGTCGTACAGTTGTGGCTCCCCATTCGGACGCGAAGACCTGGTGGTTCAGTCTCTTGTTCCTTTGCTCAGCGTGTCTGAAGCCAGCGGTGGTGGTGAGAGGTCTCCAGTGTGGGAGAATCGGCGTGTGTCTGTCTGAGGCTGCGGATTCTCTCCTCTCGCATTCCTTGCACCCTGCTAGTGTCGGTATGTCGGGGTTGAACTTGGCCCGGCCCCTCACGGGGAGCACAGCTCTCAGCTCCCGTCCTGCATTTGAGGAACCTGTTTATTTCGTCCGTGGGGTGGGATTCGGACGGCGTGTCAACGAAAGGCGCTTTGGGGCGGGCGAAGATACAGCGTTTGGGGGTCCGATTGGTCTGGACTTTCGAAGAGGCGGAATCCCTACCTCCACCTCCTCTCCCCCGCCCCCAGCAGACCGACATGGAGGGCCCAACTCCCTGCTGGCATAACCATGTTGCTTTCGATGGAATTACTCCAACCGGGAGGAAAAAAGAAATAACTAAGAGATAGAAAGACCAGAAGGAAACTGTAGGGATCGATAGGCAAAAGAAACGCATAAATGTAGACAGGAACAGGTCTAACAAAAAAAGAGTAGGGTTTAAAGATGAGGGGTTTAAAGATGGCCTTTCAGTATTCTTACGACTTTCATTTCTACCTCTAAACCCTTGCTCCCTCCCCCCAGTGATGAAATAATTTAAATACTCCAAAACGCTGTGTTCAGTGAGAGCTCACGGGCCTGGCTCGGTTTTGTTTGTTCAAGCAAGGGTCTTCTCTTCTGTAGGGCTCTGTTCTGGATCTCCAAGGTCAGGGGATGCAAAGTGAAGGTGAAGACAAGAGTGCCTCTGAGTATGAACAGAGTGCATTCCCCCTCAAACTGGCAACTGGTGGGAGATGCGGGGAGGATACCTACTCTGGGGGGGATCTTCATCACCATGCAATGATGTCACTTCTGGCAAGACCTGGAAGTGCTGGCTTCACACCAGGGTGACATTCTAGCACTCACCCCCAAACTCTATGGTTTTCATAGCGTTTTTGGGCAACCACTAGAGTATCTCCATGCACTGTCAGCATTTCTAGGTTGTCCCAGAGGTGACATCTTTACGCTGTGATGAAGATTGCTGCTCCCTTCCTTTGGCTAGCCTGCTTCTGTCTGCTGACCAGCCCAAGCTTCGACATGTCAGCAAGAATAACCAGGAGTTAGCCTGCCATTAGCAGGCCCCTGGGAGGCCTGGGTCGACTCTACCTCTCTGCATCATGTCCCCATCATTGAAATGCAGCATTTCTTTAGTTTGGTATCAGAAGTTCAGGACCCTGTCAGTCCTGGGACCTAGTCTGAGATTTGCTGCAAACCTAAGGTGAGAGGGCCGGGCTAAAGGCCATCCTGGCTGGTTTAAACCTCACCATATCTCATTTTGGAAAACATAAATAGGTCTAGTGGTTAAATGAGATAGATGGAATAAAAAGCTGCTCGCCCTCGCATCTTAACCGTCATGGCTGTCACCATAGATGGCTGTAGTGTATTGGTGTGGGAGGGGAAGAATCAGGTGGGTTGGCCAAAAATAGGCTGGGGTGAAACTGCTGGCCAGTTTGTATGAGGCTGCCATCTGAACTTGAATGATTCCTGGGTAATTGCTCAAAGGCAGTGAAATGCAGATACAGCCATTTTGGTGCTTGAAATAGAAATGTGAGATGATGCAACCCACCCAACAACAATTAATTAGACATTCACTGCCTTTTAATGTTATCCCCCAAATCGGTCACCTGAGTGACCCACCTTATCCTGCTGAATGATGACAGGATACTGGCCTTGAGGTAGGGTTACCAGTTCTGGGTTGGAAAATACCTGAAGGCTTTGGGGGCAAAGATTAAAACCCTGGGACTAAACAGATCTTATGTGGGAAGTTTCAGTCCATTTTCCTGCCTGGATCCTGGCCTTCTGGTATCCTCAAAGCCCGGAAATTGTTTTTAAGATCTCTCTTTATTGGTGGGAGGGGGGAGCAGGAGGGAAAGTGGCTGATCTCAGATCTCTTTGAAGGCTTGTGCTCTGGAAGTGTGCTCTGAGTAATTTACGGGAAAAGCTCCATTGAGATGAAAGGTCAGGAGTAAGACCTGATGCTCTTGTGCCTAAAGTCTTCTTATGTACTAATTTCCTACTCTTTGGTAGGCCCAGAGCGACAGTGGGGCATCTTGAGGCCGGGGCCCCCAAGTTACCTCCCAGGCCTCCCAACTTTTCTCTGGGTTGGGTCAGTGCAGTGCTGTTGCTGATGCACATGCGGCCCCAGGTGAGGCTGAGTGGGCAGTTGGGGACCCTGGTGGGCCCACTCTGCACGAGACTGGCACGGGGACAGGGATGCAGTGCAGTCAGGCTCTGGGGAGGCAGGAAACGTGCCATTCTTCCTTCCCTTCATGGCTCTTGGAGCTCTCTTTCAGGCTGTGTGGTGGGGGGGGCTCAACTCTTCACTATGCCTCTTGCTTGGTGGCTTGCATGAGAGACCAGGGGCTTCTATGGGGCACTCCCAGGCTTGGGTGTGTGGGGGTGCCCCCTGATTTATTTAAAGGCCCCCCCTCAAATAAAAAATCCTGGCCACGGGCCTGCTCTTTGGCATCTCTAAAGGTAAAGGTAAAGGTTCCCTTGCTCGAAAGCTAGTCAAATCTGACTCTAGGGTTGCAGTGCTCATCTCCGTTTCAAAGCCGAAGAGCCCGCACTGTCCGAGGATGTTTCCATGGTCATGTGGCCGGCATGACTAAACACCAAGGCACACGGAACACTGTCTCTAGAGGCCCACAAATCAAACACACGGTCATCCCCAAGCCAAGGGAGCCCATGAAGAGGCTAGAGCTTCACCAGCTGAAAGCATGATTGACAACAGCTGCTAAATTTCTGTCAGAAATTGAGATACAATCTTACTGTGTGTGTTGGAGGTGAATAACTATGGGTTTCAGAAAACACTTTTTACTTGCTCCAACTACTTCTAGATTATTATTTTCCCAAGATTGGGGATTATAGGATTTAGGAGCAGAGGATTCTGACAGTTTGGTTTCGTGTACAGCTAATTTTTGTTGTGCCCAGGCATCTACCATTCCCAAATCTTTTTAACTGTGTGGGCACTTTAGAATTCTGAGAATGGGAAGGAGCCTCACCACGAAATGGCAGTCAAGGGAACAAAGTCAACTACAAAATGGCTGCCATGGAGTATTGGATCAGGGTGGGACGAATCACAAAATGTCCTGACGTTATGCTCTTACGATGGATGGGGTCAAATGCTTCTGAATGGGTGATGCTACTTCCTGGGTTTTTCTGAGACACTTCCTGCTCCAATGAGGTAGAGGAAAGCCAGGACTGGTTGCTTATTGGACTCCAGGAAACCCCCTCAATGGGTGCCGTGATGATACCCACGAGCACCGTGTTGGAGATCACTGTTCTGTTTAGGGTTGCCAACTCTGGTTTGGGAAATTCCTGGAGATTTTGGGATAGAGCTTGGGGAGGGCAGAGTTTGGAGAGGGGAGGGACCTCACTGGGGCAGAATGCTATATAGTCCACCCTTCTAAGTTGCCACTTTATCCAATTTATCAAGGCAATTAATGTCTCTATACTACAGAGATTCAGTATCTTCCATGCATCTCTTGGTTTTAAATGTGTGAAACGCCTGGATAATTTGGGCGTGTTTGTGGCCACTCTTTGTTTATACGTGCTCGTGAGTGGCATTTGTTCCTGTGTTGTGAGTGTATGTGCTGGCCTGAATAAACATATATCTTTATAGCCAGGTGTGTGTGTGTGTGTGAGAGAGAGAGAGAGAGAGAGAGTTTGTGGTTCAGTAGTGTTCGTGTCAAATGTACTTGATGTCATAATGCCTCATACTGTGCCTACGCAGTTTGTAAGTGGTGCCCTGTCCTTTATTCACTGTTGTAGCATAGTCTCTCACCCCATCTTCTTTATGCCCTTAGCGCCCTCCCCCCGCTATCACTCACAGCCTGAAATCCCCACCCTCATCTTTGGCTGGCCACTGGCTTAGCTTGAAAAGAGGTTATTCCTGGCCTAAGTTGTGTGGATTGTACTAAAGGGGGTGGGGGAGGAAGCATGTGGAGGGGGAAACCCTAGCCAACAGTCCAGGGACTCGGCCAAAGCAAACTCGGGTTGGCGCTGCTGGGTTTGTCTAACCCCATGACCCCTCCTCTGGGAGGGAAGAGGAAAATCTAACAAATCCAAGCAAAGAACCGGGCAGAATCTCTGAAGGAACGTTAGCCCTAGGGCAGCACCCAGCCAAAGAAGCTGATTTGAATTACACGCAACAGCCTTCTAAGCTATGATAAAGTGTCTCTGAGTGTATGCAGAGTGTTTCCCTCACAATCATTCCCCCCCACATTTGGGAACCTTTGGGCACATCAAGCTGCTGTGGAAATGGGTGGTGGTCTCATTTAGACATGGCCTCACCCCACCCACTGTCTATGGCAGCGTTGTGACTGGGGAATAAAGCTAGTTGGCTCCCATCTTGTAGGATTCATGTCAGCTGTTGCCACATGGGGGTAAACTGGTAGGGGAAGAGAGACATTTGCAGTGTCAGGTCAGTGCTGAAAAACAAATTGAGTAAAGTCAGGTGTGGACTCAGCAGCACTCATTTGCGGCAAGGGTTTCTCCCTCACTAAATCATCCTGTGGCAGAAATGGAGGTAAAAAATAAAGGGTTTCTGGAACACATGCCCTTTAAGAGGAACTGTCTTATGTTGTTCTGTTAATCAGCCAGGTCTGACTGGTGAAAGCAGTCAGATAACCAGGTAACAGGTAACCAGGACTGCAGTCTGGAAGCCGGTCGGTTCCACGTTCTGCCATGTTTCCTCCCCCGACTGACCCACCAGGTTCCATTTTGTGAAATGAACTTTTGGCCCCCTGGCACCGAAGTCGGCTGCCTCACGCAGATAAGGAGGGTTGGAGGAAACCTGGAGAGATCGCTTGTTTCCCCTCTTTCTTCCCTTTTCTCTTTCTCTCCCTCTTTTTCCATTCTGTCCACCTGGTCGCCAGACAGGGCACAGGGGCGGGAGGCTGAGGGGAGCGCGATTCTTCTGAGGGAAGAGCTCTCCTCCCCCCCTGGCTACCACCGCCCATCTCCGAGTCCAAGGACAGCAGGGGGCTCCTGGCCGCCAGGCCTGGATTGTACACCAGCGCCAGCAGCTCACAGAAAAATAAACCATGAGGGAACAGCACCATCACCACCACCAGATGTGGGGCAGAGAGCCCCACACCCCAGCTAGCACATTACCCTACTTCATCCCACCTAGAAAACAAGAGAATCCTGGATTTTAGGATTTCCCCCACCTTGTCTCGTTGCTGTTTTTTGTTGTTGTTTGTTTTTTGTCCCTGGTCCACATCTTAATATTTTCTCAACCTCAGCGCACTTTCAGTATGCAAGGTGTTACATAATCTTTGCTTTACTTCTCTTCATAACAACCCTTTGCGGTATACTTGTTCCCATCTGGCCAATGTGGAGCGCCAAGGGAGGACTTTTTGACAGCTCAGATATAGATAAATGAAGTAAACTTGGCCAACTTACCTCACACGGCTGTTGTAAGGATAAAATGGGAAAGAGCACACCAAAGGATGCTCTGAGCTCCTTGAGGGAAGGGAAGGGGGAATGGTTTAAAAAATGCAGCAAGTTTAAGAGAATCTTTTCTGCAGTGGGAGTCCGAGGCCAGGGATGGGCTCAGCAGAGGACAAGAATGTCTTGGCCGGCCTCCCCCGCTGTGCGAGGCTTTGGCCTCTCTCGCCAGCCTGTGAACATGAGAGGGATCTTTGTTCATGGGCAGAGTTTGTTTTGCCACCTGTGTGTGACAAGCATTCTGAAGGGGGAGGGAAGGCTTTGATTTCAGCCTGCAGGGCGGGAGCGGTGTTTGCTGACAGGCAGAGGTGGGATGGGATGAGGAGGAAGCCAGAGGCAGGCTGAATGCTGGCACCCAGATGTGTACTCAGAGGAACCGGAGGGCAAGGCCAGAGGCAGACGGCTGAGCCTGCAGATCTGGTGCATCTTTGTGCGAGAGCAGAAGCCACGTGGGAAACAGCAGTGGCTTCACTTAGGCTTGGGCTGGCCGTGGTTTAGGAACTTCGGGACCAACAGGGGCCTGGCGTTCAGGGACTGCAGCGCTCTCGGGATTCTGGCCCATACTTTGTATAGCTGCTTGGTTTTATTTCATAATACTGTGAGCAACTGGACTCCTCTGTCTCCCTTTCAAAGTGACACGATACATATGCACACGCACAGAGCTTGATTGTCAGCATGTTTATTTGGAAAGAAGTCCTGCTGGGTTCAGTGGGATTTGAGAGTCAAGGAGGTGAGAGTGCTGGAAATCCCTCCTTAGCTACAAGGCTCACAGGGTACCCTTGGGGCACTCGCTGGTGTATATCTAGGCGCTAGAGTTGCCAACTGTGGGTTGGGAAATACCTGGAGATTTGGGGGGTGGAGCCTAGGGAGGGCAGGGTTCGGGGAAGGGAGGGGAGGGACCCCAGTGGGGTCTAATGCCACAGAGTCCACCTCTCACAACAGGCATTTTCTCCAGGGGAACATATCTTTGTAGAACGGAGATCAGCTGCAACTGCGGGAAATCCCCAGGCCCCACCTGGAAGCTGGCAACCCTAGATCAGCCCCTCTCCTGCAAACAGAAACGCCATTCTGTCAGCAGAGCTGCCTGGTGAGATTCCACACCACTCTCTTTAACCTAAACCATCTCACAGGATCCTTGGGAAGATAAAACGGAGGGAAATGGAAGGGCCTCGGTGCCCATTGCCTGGAGCTCACTGGAGGATGGCTCATGGGTTAAAAACAGTGCAAGGGCATGGGGTCTTCCGATGCACCCCCAAGCACGTCTGCTCAGAAATGAGTTTTATTGTGCGCTTAGGATATAGCCGCTTTCATTTTTTCCTGCTTCTCCCCCCCCCAACCCCCAGGCAGTTCACCTGGCAAAACAGTGAAGATGTAAATATTTCCCGCATGTACGATGATGGTAATTAATCATTGTCTTTCCCCCTGGAGCGTGCGTGGCAAATTTCTGATTAAAATCACCCAAAACTGCAACTGAATAATCAGTTTGACGTGGGCTATTGGGGGAGGGGGAAGGGTGGGGGGCAGGGTTCCCTCTAAGCTGAGTTACTGTGAGCTAGCTCACAGTTTTTTAGCCTCCAGCTCACAGATTTTTGTTTCAGCTCAGGAAGGATGGCTCCAGAGCAAACTGATTTATGCAGTAGCCAAATCGCTCTCCCACAACTTTAATGCCAGTGGCTCACAAAGTAGAATTTTTGCTCACAAGACTCCACAGCTTAGAGGGAACATTGGTGGGGGGGAGCCCTGTTATTCCAGGGTCAGATCAGCGGAGAAACTGTTTCCAGCTTTTTCTGCCCTCCCCCTCCCTCCGTTCCTACAAGCACTAGACCTGCGTTTAATCATTATGGTCACCAATTGCCTTATAATTGCTGGTATTATGCTGGTGACTCGGGGCACTCGCTCAAGAGATCAAGGGTGGGGGAGCTGGTATCCTTTGTGCTGGTGGATTCCCGGCCGGGAAATGGGGTCTCCAGGCGACCCTGAGTGCTTAGAGACCATTGAAGGCCCTGACATCCGTAATGCGTACAGGTAGCAATAGGGACCACATCCTGGTAAGAAATATGTACTAATTGGGAAGCTGCTGGCGATCAACTCCCGTTTGGGACTGTCAGATAACGAGAGGAGAGAAAATCCAGGCAAGGACGATTGGGGGGCGGGGACAAAGGAAGAAGGTGACGTCAAAGAACAGGATATAGATTTCAACCATTACCTCAAAAGGGGGTGGCTGTGGGGCTGGAGGGTGAACTGAAAGGATTTTGCTTGGGAGAAACCCGCAAAAGATGGTTCAAATGGTGCCAAGTGCTACGCAGAAAGGACTGGGCTTACCAACTCTTTCCCCACCACCCCATGCCCTTGAGTCTCACATTATAAAGTCCTTGTGTTTCCCCACACCAGGTTGCCAACCTCCAGGTGGCACCTGGAGATCTTCCCCGCTGTTATAATTGGTCTCCAAGTGACCAAGTTCAGTCCCCCCAGAGAAAATGGCTGCTTTGGAGGCTGTGCCCCCATGCCCCACTGAAGTCCCTGCCCTCTTGAAACTCCACTCTCCCCAGGTTCCACCCTTAAAATCTCCAGGAATTTCCCAACCCAGAGCTGGCAACCCTACCCCCACATGTCAGGTCAGCAGCCATATAGGCTGCTCTGGGAGTTTCCTCTGAATTTACTGTGCAAAGCATGTGGAGGCCTGGCTGGGTTGGGAGGACAGGGCTCCCGTACAGGAGGTTTAAACCCTCCTATGAGGCTGTTTTCATATCCTGAAGGGGCCCCGGGAGCTGCTGTTTGCACTGTTGGGGAAACTGACTTGTAGCCCCTTCCTTTACGAACGTTTTCCCCGTGGGGGACACACAGGGGTGAGAGAAATGTGGTGTATGGGGAGGGGGGCTTAATCTCCCGGTCTTCAGGCACCGTGGTCCCGATCCAAACCAGGCCCTTGGGAAGTTCTGAACGTGGAGCATCCAGAGCAAGTCTATCAGCAGGTTTCGTAGCAGACATGGGGGCAGGGAAGGGAGTGTTCCCTCTAAGCTGAGTTAGTGTGAGCCAGCTCACAGCTGTTTAGCCTCTGGCTCACACTTTTTTGTCTCCGCTCAGGAAGGAGGGCTCCGGAACAAACTAATTCATGCAGCAGCCAAACTGCTCTTTCGCAGCTTGAATGCCAGGAGCTCACAAAGTGGAGTTTTTGCTCACAAGACTGCACAGCTTAGCGAGAGTGTTGGTCATGACTTAAGAAACTGGGCATTTTCCGTAAAGAAAATGTGGAAAGTTTGACAAGGTTTTTTCTTTTAAAGGCTGACAAGTGGCACTGGTAGGGTTGCCAACTCCTGCTTGGGATAATACCCGGAGATTGGGGCGGCGCCTGGGGATGGCAAGGTTTGGGGAGAGGAGGGGCCTCCGTGGGGTGTGGGGCCATACAATCCACCGTCCGAGGCAGCCATTTTCTCCAGGGGAACCGATCTCCGTCATCTGGAGAACAGTTGTAATCCTAGATCTCCAGCCACCACCTGGAGGCTGACAACCTTCGGCAACAGGGATGCAGGTGAGGTCAGGTTTGTTTAAAAAAAATTGCCCAAGGCCTGGATTTTGAGGAAAGACACCGAAGACACCCCCAGCCATGGGATCTGGGCCTACCTGGATAAGCTGAGATGGTGACGTTTGCCGACATCCCTTTTCCTTAACTATTTGACCTTCCTATATTCTTGGGCATCACCTGAAGAGCAAAAGGCTTCAGATCGGGGACAGCGTCTTTGAACAAACAGCCTTGTTTCCGGATGCATCACCTGAACCAGCCAGGGCCCTTAAAAGGAGCCCTTTAATGAACAACCAATGAATTTGCTACAGGAATGAATGTTAACCTGTGTGCCTGTTTTATGGAAGGAGTGGGTGGGAAGAGGGAAGGGGTGGAGCTCCTAAGCATCTTTAACACCCCCTTCACTCTGCCTTGGGTACCAGTCTCTGGAGAGGCAGTCGAGTCTCAAGCTAGGAGCTTTAGAAAAGAAATCGAAAAACCCACAGGGAGAAAGAAATTTTAAAAATCAGGAATCTGGATGAAAGGGCAAAGAGCTATACAAACAGAAAGAAGGACAGATTTACCAAGAATTGGCTCCTTTCCCTGGAATCCACCTTTTCAAACCTCCTCATCTGGAGGATCAGGTACGTAGAACTGGGAACACATCTGAGATGGGATGCCTTTAAATCGGTGCAGCCCCTTATTAAATTCAATTATACTTTGTTGGACTCACACAGCATGTAAATGTATTTTCAAAGACTATGTGAAGGACTGGTTTGATGGGGAAGGTGTGGGTGTGTTTGCCACTTGATCCACGGAAGAGACTCCGATTTTGTGGTCAGGGTCCAAATGCTTGGGGTATTTTTAAAAAAGACCCGCAATATTTGTATCCTGCTTTTCTCCCCTATTCTTTCTCCTCTATTTTATCCTCTCAAGAGGAATCCTGTGAGATAGGTTAAGCTGAGAGGATGAAACTAGACCCGACTTAGTTTGGCAAGCTTTTCATTGCAAAGTAAAACAGGTCTGAAAACAAATTCAGAGCCCAGTGGCACCTTTAAGACCAATAAAGTTTTATTCAGTGTATGGGCTTCTGTGTGCACATAGTCTTTCTCAAATACATTGGAAGGAAGGTAAGGTTCAGACTTATAGACAGGGGCTGAGCAGCAAATTAAGATGTAACATGATGAAGATGTTTTAAGATATGCAAGACAAAACTAAATAGCAAGCTAAAGTTATTAGGTCAACAGCTGTAAAAGCACTAAATATGTCAAAATAAGACTGAGACTCTCCATTCACTCCTCTCAGGTGTGGAGGTCAATTAACAGCATTTTTTTCTTTTTTTTGAGGTGGGTATAGTGTCATGTCAGCCAAACAAGCCAATATTCCTTGTATTACATTCAGTATTCTAATATACTATTCTGAAAAAGAAATACACTAAAATACAGAGGATGTATAGTCCCTCTGTACGAGAATACATATGCGAGGACTGAATGAATTAGCATATGTGATGAGATAAGAGACCAATATTCCTGTTGAGTCCTGGGGAGGTTTTTGTTCCAAGTATTGTAATAACTTGTAATTCAGCACCTTAGAGACTAGCAAGAGTTTCAGGGTATAAGTTTTGAGAATCAAAGCTCCCTTCATCAGACGCAACTAGAGCAGAAATGGAGAGCTGGCAAAGTAAGCAGTCAAACCTGGCTCTCCCACATTCTAGTCTGACACCGTAACCTCTACTGGCTTTTCCTCTCTGTCTTGCATGTCTCTCCATTCCTGATCCAGAGCTTTACACCAGACGCTGAAGTTGTCTCTCTTTTCAGATGGAAAGGAACGGGACTTTGAACAGTGTTGCGTTCCCCAAACAAATTCTGGACCACCCCAACTCACATGCCATTAGAGTTACATTAGTAGATGGTTTACAGATAAAGATGTAAGAACTTGTAGGCCTTTCCTTACAGCCGAGTCTCTGCCCCTCCATCACAAACTATTCCTTCCACAGCTGTGTGGATTTCCACCTGCCGGCTGTGCTAGTGCTTTCCAGTCTTGACTCCTCCTTTTGGGATGTCTCGAGGGTCAGGTGTGGGACTGGCCTCCGTCTGCTTTCCTGCTGTTGCCTGAAGATTGCCTGCAGCACACAGCAATCGGGACTAACATTAAAAATTGGGGTGGGAGGGAAGATCGAAAGAATGTTTATAATGAGCTTGTTTTTATCGTAAAGGACTTTGAGCAGCAAGAAGAACCTGGAGAGGAATATAGTAAGCGACAGGGGCCTGAAATATCTGTGCCACTCCGTGCAGGGTTGCTGGAGCTGCTCTCTGTGCTTCGCAGAGCGTGGCCTCCTCCTAGCAGAAGAGAGGATGCCTCGCACCAGTCCCTTGGCCTTGCCTTTCCTGGTGTCTCCACAGCCCCTGGCCACCTACGAGCGCGGGCGTGATCTATGTACCTTCGTGGCAACCGCGGCCTCTCACGTCCTGCGCACTTTGCAGAGGCCCCGCAAGAGCCGGCCCAGCAAGAGGAAGGTGAACCACCGGCGGTTTCTGCAGAACCAGATCTGCAGGTAAGGTTGTTCTCTTGCTCACTGGAGAGTTCAGAATGGGCGTTGTGGGGAGGTCGCTGCTCTTGAGGAGGAGGATCACAAGCTCTGCCGTGGCCCATAATGCACTGCGTCAGGGAAGCTGGAACTTCCTAGAAAATCCACAGGCCTGGCCTAACCACCCGGAAGAGACTGAAAGAACCTCAACTAAGGGATGCCAGCCTCCAGGTGGCACATGTAACTAGTCTTCTTATTCCCTTTTAACCCTTTCTTTAATCCCTCTAAGATGTTCAGGGCAGCCTCCCTGGTCCTCTGTTTCCACCTCAGCTTCCATATCACTCTGGGCAGATAAACTCACGCTTGTTTCCTTTCCTCCCTTAGGAGCTTTGTGGACATTGAGGCTGCGACTCGACGCTTGGCCTCCTCCATCCTCTCCCAGGAGGCCGAGGCCCCCCATCAGGCACACCCTAAGCCCTGCGCTCCACAGCCAACCACGGCCCCTCCTGGCTCCTTTCTGGGCACAGCCGAAGCTTTTGTGGCTCCTGACCTGATCTCCAGTTGGGATCCCTCTCTCAGCTCCCTGACGCCAGATCCTGGTGAGCTGTTTGAGCCCATTGCGAAAGAGGCGGGGCCCTCAACCGATTGCTGCGCCTTGTTTAACCCAGACCCTTTAGGATCCAGCGTGCTGGGACATGACAGCCAGCTCCATGCACAGCCCCACCTGAGTTCTGCAGCCTGTGGAACCGGCGTGGACCCCAGTATTTGCCCTCCAGTTGCAGCCCAATGCCCTGTCCCCACCTCTGATCCAGGGGGTCTGGTCTTTCCCCCCTATGACCCTTGCGTGCCCTTCTGGGACCTGGAAAGCATGGCTTTCTCCCACTCATCTTGAGCTCCTGCACTGGACCAGAGAGACACGAGCACCTCCCAGTGCCTCCCGTCTTGAGCTAGAGAGAAGAAGAGCCGGCAGCATGAGAGAAACACAGTTTCCTTATAGTGCCTGCGGCATCAAGGGTCTTCCCATGGCGCCCTGTTTCCAGATGGCTCAAAGACAAACCAACCAACAAAAGACATCATCTCCCTGTCATGCTTTTAGGGGAATCTTTCATCCTTCTGTCCCCTACAGTTTGAATCCATTGAGAGATCTGAATGTGTTCCTCACGGCTTGGACAATGACCAGGCATCTGTCAGCCATCACAACTGTTTATCAGTGTAGCAAAACAAAGATGAACTAGGGGGGCTGTGTTTGTCACTGATTATTGCGACTGTGTATAGTCACTGGGCAGAATCCTGCCAGCTTTTCAATCAATCTCACATTGTTCCCCTCCTTACTGCAGCCCCCCCCCAGTCCCTCACACCTCCCCCCCTTTGCAGGACCCACAATGTCCAGCATAGCCTTTTGGGCAGTTAGAGGGGACCTCCCCTCCCTTTTTCCTCAGCAGAAAGGCTGATTGGATCCAACCCACCGCGCATACCTGGATTGCACTGTGGTTGTCCATAAGAATATTAATGTTGCACCCTGCATTAATACTTTTCATTCCCTGTGGGATCTTGCTGTTTACTATTTTTTTGTTTCATAATCACAATGTATCTACCAAGGTGAGGTTCATTCTCGAGCAGTTGATGAAGCGGGTTCTATGTCACAATAAAAGTGTCCTGGTCTTTGAGGTGCCACAAGAGTCCAAGTTTGTTTGTTTGGGCTCTGCAACAGGGTAATACAGCAGTCCCCAGAAATCTCTCTCCTACAAACAGCCCTTCATTTCATGCATGCCTTCACCATTTCTCTTTATATTCTCCCTCTTTCCCTTCCTTCCTTCCTTCCTTCCTTCCTTCCTTCCTTCCTTCCTTCCTTCCTTCCTTCCTTCCTTCCTTCCTTCCTTCCTATTAAACTTATGGCACAGTCAGGGATCCTTACTTTTTGCCTGAAACAAAAGAGCCTTACATTCAATCCCTTTAGCTTAACTGTGTAATCTGATCTCCTTCAATTTCCCAACATACTCTGCCACTCACCGTTAGCTCCTTTTCATTATACTTGATGCATGAGATGTTCAATCGTTTCTTTAAGTGAACAATGGCAAAAGAGAACTGGCATTTAAATACAGTCTTGCCCGGGGACTCGCAGGGAACCGCGGCTGTGACCATTAAAGTCTTGCTTCTACTGCCACCTAGTGGACTCCTTCGATACAACGAACATGAAATGAAGCGAACTGCGGAGGACGGGCGGGAGACAGGGGGGCGGGCGTGATGTGGGTCCAGGGGGTCGCGAAGAGTCGGACTCGACTGTGCGACTGAGCATCAACAAGAACAGTGGACTCTTTCTTTTTGCACCCTATTAGAAAAAATCCCTTCGTTTATATACAGGGCCATCATGAAAGGATGGGCGTGGAACAGCATCTTCTGGGCCTGGAACAGCAGTCACAACGGGTGGGGAGGGGGAGGTATTTGTGAATTTCCTGCATTGCGCAGGGGGTTGGACTGGATGACCCTGGAGGTCCCTTCCAACTCTATGATTCTATAATGGAAAAGGCAACAATGCTAGGAGAAGTGGGAGGCAGCAGGAAAAGAGGAAGCCCCAACCTGAGATTGGGTTGACTCAGTCAAGGCAGCCACGAGGGCCCTCCGTTTGCAAGACCTGAGCAAGGCTGCTAAGGATATGACATTTTGGAGGTCATTAACTCATAGCGTCGCCATAAGCTGAAAGCAGCTTTAAGGACACTTCACACACAGATATGCAGGGAGGACTTGTTGGGACCCTGGGGAGGGAGGGAGTAGCTGTCAGTGAACCCCACAGTATTAGTGAACGACAGCCACAAATCTGTACTAGATTTAGTCTGCTGGTCACTCTGATGCATGACAGAGGTCAGAAATGGCTCATTTATTTACGTAGTTTATTTACACCCTGCCTTTCTCCCCAGTCCCCAGTGATGATCCAAAACACCTTACATCCTTCTCCTTGCCTCTGTTGCATCCCTGTGAGGTAGGTGAGGTGAAATATACTGGGTTCAGACACGTCGAGTGATTAGCTCATGTTTATTTAATGGTTTCAGCTCTAAACTAAGAAAAACTTGCAGGGTCCAAGCCCTGCTTATATTCCTGCAACACGCCACACTCAATACACACTCCACATTCCCCGATAGGCTATTTACAAGGTATTGTTTACCCACTGGCTCTGACTAGGATCTGGATCCATCTATTGGTGCGTTCTAGGATCCTAGTCTTCTATTGTGTTCCACTCCAAGCTGCGCTAGTTTGCCTAGCCACATGTTCGCGTGTCCATGACAATCCCCAAGTGCCCATGCGGTTCTATCGCAATACATAACATGAGGGGTGGAAAAACAGCCCTGGGAAAGAGACCTGCCCTCCCAAAGGAGGGAAGGAGAGGCAGCCTTCTGCCTGCCTGCCTGCCTGCCTTCGCAGACCATGCACCACCCTTCTGCCACTGGAATGGCTTGGCCCAGGGGGAGGTGAAGTCCGCTGGCCCACCAGCAAAGGTTCCTGTGGCCACAATGGTCAGTCCACTACTAGCCCAAGGTCACCCATCAAGCTTCCACAGTAAAGAGGGGATTCAAAACTGGGTCTCCCAGATCCTAGTCCAACTCTTTACCCATTAGTGTGTGTATAAAACTCATTTTTTTCCCAGCACCTATCTCAAAACCCAGGAAGCCATAAGCACTTTCCCATTGTATTCTGTTCATCATAGGAAGACATAAAGCTGCCTTCTTCTGAGTCAGAATGCTGATCTCTCACGGTCAGCAATATCTACTCTGAACGGCCATGGTTCTTTGGGGTTTCAGGCAGAGGTTGCTCATATCACCTACTACCCGGTCCTTTTTAACTGGAGACACTCAGGATTGAACCTGGGACCTTCTGCATGCCAAGCAGATGCTCTACCACTGAGACACAGCCCCTGTTCTTGTTACCAAATATTCTAATTCTGCTTTTCTCAAACTATAAAGCTTTGCCAATATTCTAATTCTGCTTTTCACAAACTATGAAACTGTGCACAGAATAATAATTTTTCAGAGGTATACAGTCACTCTTTGGTCAAAATTCAGGGTGACTAACAGTACACGAAGTTATACCTATATTAAAACATCACAATGCTAAAAGGAAAACAACATCAAGGGAAGCATACAGTAAAAACAGCAACAGGAAATACTCAATGGAGCAACAGAGGGCTGGATGAAGAGAACAGTCTTTGCCCAGGGCCTACTGAATGGCAACAGAGGCACCAGGTAAACTCACTATGGAGGGAAGTTTCACAGCTGGGCTGCCACTGATGGCCACACCTTCCCTGCTGAGACCAGAGATGGCCATCAGTTGAGAATTTCAACTGCCTTGGCTTTTTGCTGCAAAGGTGTGTAAGAATATGTGCATCTGAGCCCCCCTCTCCAAAAGTAGAAATTATTCCCTTGACAGCTATCCATCTGGCACTGTGAAACCAAAAAAAGAATTGTTAATGGAGATGGAGTGAGGGATATTCTAGCAAACCATCCCGTTGGTCTGAGGGGAATCACAAAAGGACTCAGAATGAAACATAGTAATAGTAGAAGATTTTCTGTTCATATGTTGTTATCACAAACCTGTAAGGTGGGCTCGTATTATCATATTGCCAGTTAAGAACATAAGAGAAGCCAATGTTGAATCAGGCCAACGGCCCATCTAGTCCAACACTCTGTCACACAGCGGCCAAAATATACCAGGTGCCATCAGGAGGTCCAGCAGTGGGGCCAGGACACCAGAAGCCCTCCCACTGCTGCCCCCTCCAGCACCAAGAATAGAGTGCATCACCTGCCCCAGACTGAGAGTTCCCATCTATACCTTGTGGCTAATAGCCACTGATGGACTTCTGCTCCATATGTTTATCTAATTCCCTCTTGAAACTGTCCATGCTTGTAGCTGCCACCACCTCCTGTGGCAGTGAATTCCATGTGTTAATCACTCTTTGGGTGAAGAAGTATTTCCTTTTATCTGTTCTAACCCGACTGCTCAGCAATTTCATGGAGCGCCCACGAGTTCTTGTATTGTGAGAAGGGGAGAAAAGTACTTCTTTCTCAACCTGCTCAATCCCATTCATAATCTTATAAACCTCAATCATGTCACCCCTCAGCCGTCGTTTCTCCAAGCTAAAGAGCCCCAAGCACTTTAACCTTTCTTCATAGGGAAAGTGTTCCAACCCTTTTATCATTCTAGTTGCCCTTCTCTGCACTTTTTCCAATGCTATAATATCCTTTTTGAGATATGGTGACCAGAACTGTACACAGTATTCCAAATGAGGTTGCACCAATGATTTATACAGGGGCATGATGAACAACATGCCGGAGTCCCCTAGTGAGTTAGTAGCTACTGGCAGGGAAGAATAGTGGTGCAGCACAGAGGCTAGGAGAATGAACGGTAAGCTGGATGATCCCAGGTAATTCTGCCCACCACTGCGCTATGCTATAATGCTTCCCTTATACATGCACATAATTTGCTGGCTGCTCTGTCGAAGCAGGTAACCTTAGCAGTCATTGAGTGCTGAAACTCCCCACCTGAAGAGTCAGAACCTTCATCACTGATCCCCAGATGCCGTAGAAGTTTGTGCTTCTTGTTTTCAGAAGAGTTCTACAACACGAACAATGAACAATGTCTTGCAAGCTCAGGGAGGCAGGAATATGGACACTGTTGTGTACTTTGGTGTCCCTCACTATATGTTAGTTTCCTTGGGGGAAAACCCCTAGTGTTTGAAATTGCTGACACCATTCATTACTTTTCCAGTAAAACGAAGGCCATGGACAAAAGGGACTTTCGTCAGTTGTTTGTTTTGTGGCGAGAAGCCCAAAGCTGCAGGGACAGGAGTGGATTTTTGCTCTCATCAAGCAGTGCCAGAGAACAATCTCTTTCCTTAAAAACAAAAACTAGCCACTGAAGAGCAGTCCATCTCAAATCAGCACCTTTACTTTTATTATTTATTTATTTTATTGAATCTATACCCTGCCCTCCCCGCAAACAGGCTCAGGGCGGCTCCCATTGGTTGGTCCGCAATGACCATTAAAATCTACATAAAACCATTTAACCAGTTCAAGTACAAGAAAAAAATAATAATACAGTCATAAAGTTATAAAATACTGAACAGTTCCTTGTGCATGTCTGAGAGGGCTTTCGGTAGGGATGGCTGACACTAACCCTTTCCTTAGCAGCCTAAAGGGCAAGGCGAAATCCTAACGTCTAAATAGATAAAAAGATGCACTTAAAATTAAAGCCAATGTTCAAAATTCTGGAGTGTAGCATGCGTAGCCACCCACTTGCCAGCCTGTCCATTTACCATTCACCCAAATGCATAATTGGAGCAACTGTAAACCTCTCTACTGAGAAGTGAGTCCCTTTTTATTCAATGGGGTTTACTCTGAGCAAAGTGTTGTTTGTTTGTTTAAGGACTGCAGCCAGTATGTAGCTAGACATATGCATCCATCTAAAGTCTATCTCTAGAGTCTAGTTGGCATCTCAAAAACTAAAAAGTTTTTATTCTAGAATAAATTTCCAAAGACTAGAGTCCACTTCTAGCCCACAAAAGCATATGCTAGAACCAACACTCAGGGTGCCATTAAATGCTAGCCACAAAAGGCTTCTGTTGGTTTCTTGCTGCAAATGACCCGCAAAGTTGCCCCACCGGACACTGTCTTTCCATCCTATAGAATGTCAATGTAAATGTCAAATGTCTATGAAAAAAATTATACAATGAATCTTCCCAGTTTTATATTTATGTAAGTTCGTTATTGTCTGTTTCATGGGTGCTATATGTATGAATTAAAAAATAAATAAAAATGCAATCACCCTTTAAGTTAATCTACTGCATTTTGAAAAGGGCACCACTGATCAAGCTTTAGCCTTCCAAGCACACAGTAAATACATTTTATGATGAAAAGCAAGGAAGAAAGATCGGAGGGGTGAAGAGAGAACTCATACAACATCCCCCAGTTTGCAGCATTGCAGCTCATAGGAACCAATATAATCAATAGTGTATAGTGGAGAACGATTGGCCCATTCCGAAAATTTTGTGGATTATTAATGGACATCCCTTAATGTTGATTCTGAAGAAAGAGGGGGACAAAACGAGAATAAAGGTTTTTTAAAAAACAAACCAATTTCTGTAGCCTAAAACGTGGGGCGTCTGTGGGCCAGGCATCCCCTGCCCTGTCCCAAAGTGACTGAATGAATGTGTTACTTGAGGCACTTCAAAGGGCTTTGGCGAGGCAACGGCCGCTCCGGGGAGACCCCTTCCCCCACCGGGGAGGGCCAGACCCTCCAGAGATCGACCTGCCCCCTTGCCCGGCCCGGGAGCCCCGCGAGGACTTTGCAATTTGCGAGAAAAAGCCCAAGATTTGGGAGTCCGGGACGCGCCGCGCTGGAAGCGGCCGCCCTTCTGCCTCCGCGGCGCCCTCGCCCGGCCCCCGCCAAGCCCCCGCCGGCGCCGCCGGGCCAGGCGAGGTCCTCGGCGCCCGTTTCCCCCGGGGGCGGCGGGGCGGGGCGGCGGGGCGGCGGGGCTGGGGGCGATTTTGCCCCGGTCAAGAAACACAAAGTGGCCGGCGGAGCAGCCATGTCTGGCGCGGGGAGAGCCGGGCCCGCAGCGCACCAATCAGGGCGCTGCTCCGCCCCTATAAATAGCAGGCGGCCGCCGCGCTCCGGCTCAGACTTTACTCTCCGGCTCCCGGCGGCGATTCTCGGAGAGGCACTCGCAGCGCGCACCTCGCCAGCCAGCCAGCCAGCCAGGCAGACAGAAAGCCAGGCAGAAAGCCCGACCGACAGACCAGCCGCAGCCACCGCCGCCATCGCCATCATGTCGGAAACGGCCCCCGAAGCGCCCGCGCCCGCCGCCCCTGCCGCCAAGGCGCCGGCCAAGAAGGCCAAGAAGGCCAGCGGGGGCGCCTCCAAGCCGCGCAAGGCGTCGGGCCCCAGCGTCACGGAGCTGCTGACCAAGGCGGTGGCCGCCTCCAAGGAGCGCAACGGGGTGTCCCTGGCCGCCCTCAAGAAGGTGCTGGCGGCCGCCGGCTACGACGTGGAGAAGAACAACAGCCGCATCAAGCTGGGCCTCAAGAGCCTGGTCAGCAAAGGCACGCTGGTGCAGACCAAGGGCACGGGCGCCTCGGGCTCCTTCAAGCTCAACAAGAAGCAGGCCGAGGGGCTGGCCAAGGACAAGGGCGCCAAGAAGAAGGCGGCGGTCGGCGGCGGCGTCAAGAGCAAGAAGCCGGCCGCCAAGAAGCCCGCCAGCGCCGCCAAGAAAGCCGCCAAGAAGCCGGCCGCCTCCGTCAAGAAGAGCCCCAAGAAGGCCGCCCGCAGGACTGCGCCCGCGGCCGCCAAGAAGGCCGCCAAGAGCCCGGCCAAGAAGGCCAAGCCCAAGAAGGCCGCCAAGAGCCCGGCCAAGCCCAAGCCCGTCAAGGCGAAGGCCAAAGCCAAGCCCAAGACGCCCAAGGCCAAGGTGGCCAAGCCCAAGAAGGCGGCGCCCAAAAAGAAGTGAAGCGCTTCTCTCGGGGCTGTGCGGGGGGGCGCAGCACGCAGCTCGCCAGTCTTTATTTTTAATCCCAAAGGCTCTTTTCAGAGCCACCCACAAACTCCTCAAAAGAGCTGAGTCCCTCTCACGGCTTCATGTCGCCCCCCATGTACTTTCCTCTGCGCAGATCAAGAGGTATTTAGGGCAACTCTCCTGTGCTGTGACTTAACCAACCACAACTCTCTCCGACCCGCCCCCTCCCCCATCCTTTCCTCTTTCCCGGAGCCCAGAAAAAGCCCCGGCCTCTGCCTGATAGAATTGAACGCGTTTGACATAATAGAGACAGGCCGGGTGCGGTGCCCCAAAAGAAGCCCTTTCCTCTTGGGTGGGGGACGTGCCAGGCAGTTATCCCAAAGGCTCTTTTCAGCGTCCCCCACAATCTCCTCGAAAGAGCTGCGTGGCGGTGGAAGGTGCCCTAGTCACAGCCGAGTCCTGGAGACCCGACTGCCTCCACCTCACGACCTTGGTATTCCTTGGAGGTCTCCCATCCAAACACTATCCAGGGGTCGACCCTGGCTAAAGTTTCCAACGTCAAACTAACCTGGACTATTCAGGTCAGGGCAAAAGAGTTGAGTCCCTCTTAAAATACTTCAGTTAAGTGTGCAGTTTCAGCTGTGTTGCCCTGTTGTTCTGAGCTTCGATTTCAGTAGCACCTTAAAAACCAAAACGATTTCCAGGACTTTCGAATAAAACTTAATTGGTTTTAAAGGTGCTACTGAACTCCCAACTTTGTTCTGCTGCTTCAGACCAACACGGGTCGAGAGTCAAAGCTCCCTTGGACACATTTAATCAGCAATGGACATCCCTGGAGCCCTTCTATCCAGTCAGAATATGTGTGTGGGGGGGTTGTTATTGCAAAGAAGGGGATCGGGATGCAAAGGTACAATGCAAAGTGTAACCAGCTTGTTTAGAACGGGGGAGATATTTAAAGGTTTAAAAAAAAAATCGCGTTCGGTTGAACCTTTTGGCGCGGGTAGAAGGCAAAAACAGAACCCTCAAATTCTCCCAACACCCTTTATGAAATGACAGTAAATCCACTATGTGCACGTTCAAAAGCCGTAGCCGAGAAGTTCGCAGGAAGCAATAGAACCGAACTCTTTATCTGTACATTAAGGGTATGGAAGCAAAAGAAAAATACGATGCGTCCCAGCACTTTCGAGCGAAAATATAGTGGCTCTGAAAAGAGCCTTTGGGTTATAGAGTGAACGTTAAAGGTCCCGTGAAGGGAGGCGAGAGAAGCCGCTTAAGCTCTCTCCCCGCGGATGCGCCTGGCTAACTGGATATCCTTCGGCATGATGGTGACCCGCTTGGCGTGGATAGCGCAGAGATTCGTATCCTCAAAGAGGCCGACCAAGTAAGCCTCGCTCGCCTCCTGCAAGGCCATGACGGCCGAGCTTTGGAAACGCAGGTCGGTCTTGAAATCCTGGGCGATTTCACGCACCAAGCGCTGGAAAGGCAGCTTACGGATCAGCAGCTCCGTAGACTTCTGGTAACGGCGGATTTCTCGCAGAGCCACTGTGCCCGGGCGGTAGCGGTGTGGCTTTTTCACTCCCCCAGTGGCTGGAGCGCTCTTGCGCGCAGCTTTAGTCGCCAGCTGCTTTCGGGGCGCTTTTCCACCGGTGGACTTGCGAGCCGTCTGCTTTGTCCGAGCCATTCTCGCGTTAGACCGACTAAAGCCGCCGAGTTTCTCTCAGACTACAGAAGAAATGACACAAAGAGCGCAGAAGGTCATTTATATCCCCCTCCTCTTCCCCTGATTGGTTGAAAGAGGAACTATACATCCGTTTTTAAAATTTCCCGAGCTCTACAACGATTGGAGAGCCCCTACCGCCTCCAATCGTCAACGCCTCGTGCGGGCTTCCGACCAATGAAACGATAGTCTCAGGGCTGCATTCATCCCCTTTGAAACCATTTTTGGTTTCGTTGCAAAGTTTGGTTCCCACTGACAAAGGAAAGCAGTTGCTTCATATTCACAGTTCACCTTGCAGGAACAAGTCATGAAAAGAATTATTAGTAGAACTGAGAATGCAAAGTCTGTTACCAACAGTGCTAGTGGGAAAGAGCTTTCATAATGTAAGAGAGAAACTCTACGTGTCTCATGCAAACTTAACTGGGAAAGGGTGTGAAATCAGGGCAGACTATTGGTAAATAACAAAAGAAGCATGAGGATCTCATTTATATGATAGCACGTAAGTTTAATTTCAGGTGGGTGGCCCTGTTGGTAGAGCAGCAAGATTCGAGACTAGAAGCAGCAAATAGATTCCCCGAGCCGGAATATAGACTTTCTAGAATCAAAGCTCCCTTCCTTAGAGTAATTTCTCTTACTCTGAACTTCAGCCATTATGTTAAAACTAGGATTTTGAACTAATAACTGGCTGTTAAAAAAGGGAAGGCGGGTTTAAGAGGCGAAACTGGCACGCCGGAGACACTGAATAAATCACTTCCCCCACCCCAGTGGATTGTAAACTTCCGTGTTATGGTTGTAGCTGGATTTATAGTGTGTGTGTGTGTGTGTGTTGCTCCTTCATAAGACAATTCAGAGTAGACAATTTTAGAGTAGATACTGTAAGTTACTAAAGCATAATTGTCCTCCCACTAAAAAGAGTGATTCTTTGACAGAAACTGCATACTTTCGCGGCCACCTATAAGAAGATATCCGCGACTGAGATTTTGCAAAGAAGGGAGGAGAACAGGACAGAAATAAATTTCCGGCGGTTGATTGGTTAAGGAGGCGAAGCTGATGCAAAGGGGCGGGGCGGAAATTAGCAACTGCCTCTTTCCTGTTTTCACTCAGGTTCGACTCAGCGCTATAAAAGCCGGGCGTGATGCTCTGTTGTTTAAACGTGATTTCTTTTTTCTTTCTTGGGGTAGGAAGGTAAAGTAGTGTTGGCGCTATGTCTGGTCGTGGAAAAGGCGGTAAAGGGCTTGGGAAAGGGGGCGCCAAGAGGCACCGGAAGGTCCTTCGGGATAACATTCAGGGCATTACTAAGCCTGCTATCCGGCGCTTGGCTCGCCGTGGAGGTGTGAAGCGTATTTCTGGTTTGATCTATGAGGAGACCCGCGGAGTGCTGAAAGTGTTCCTGGAGAATGTGATCCGAGATGCTGTCACCTACACCGAGCACGCTAAGAGGAAGACCGTGACCGCTATGGATGTTGTCTATGCTCTGAAACGCCAGGGCCGCACTCTCTACGGGTTCGGGGGTTAGTTTTCCCGTACCTGCTTCTCACGCAAACACAAAGGCTCTTTTCAGAGCCACCCATGTTTTCTAGAAAGGAGCTAACTGTACTGCTAACCTGCTCAAAGTATAAGATAAGGGAAGGATTTGGGAGCGCACACCGCAGCTTTTGGTTGCTTGTTCTAACAGCATGGGAAGTAGCTACATAATTGTATCAGTAGCAACTTCACCTGCTGCTTTGTAATGTATCAGACCGGTTCAAAGTCTTGGACCGTATATGTAACTTTTATTGCTCATAACCTTTTTAAAAAAAATGGATTTTTGTGTTTTACGCCTGTTTACAATTTTTCCAAGTAATCTAATAATTCCCCCCCTTGCTTAGATGCTAAAGCTTTCATTTTTCTGCAATCTGGTGTGTTGTTTTTTTACCGTCTCTCCCCCTCCCCCGGTTTTCAAGCTTTATTCGAATCTGGGACTGGTTCACTATAAATAACACGGGGGGGGGGGGGAGAGAGAAAATGTTTGCACCGTGAACAAAGAAAGCAGAAGAAAGGGAAAGATGTCTTCTAGTGTCTGCCCAATTGCTACGCAGCGCGGGAAGTTTAAATTTTCTACGCTCATTACGTCACTACTGTTAGACTAATCAGACGACTCCAATTTTGTTGTAACCCTGTGCTTTCTTTCGTAGAATCAAAGAATCGTAGAGTTGGAAGGGACCGCCGGGGTCATCTATTCCGACCCCCTGCACAATGCAGGAAATCCACAAATACCTCCCCCCAAACCCCCAGTAACCCCTGCTCCGTGCCCAGAAGATGGCCAAAAAAAAAAATTATACCAATTTAAATACCGATTAGTTATATTGATTTAAATAACCAAGTTCTCGCGGTGCATGCAGAACGTAAAATAGATCCATTGGTTCTGGAGAACAATAAAATTGATATAGTTAGTTGCAACAATATGTGGATTTCAGATATTTCAGGATACATTTTTTCTTAAAGAACTGTTTAGTATTAGTTGTGTAGAGACGTCCTCAGATTGTATGAGAGACACATCTGTCTTCTGGATTAGCTTTTCTGAGTAGCCGTGATACTAATTTTAAAACTATCCCTATTTTTTTTAAAGCAAGTTTTGATAGGGCTCACTCCGGAAAAGATATTCAGGGATGAAACTGACTGAGGCAGATGTACCACAAGCGCAGCAGCATTCCTTGGACGGAGCAGGGAAAAGGTCATGCTATTTAGTAAGTACCTTAGAATTTTAAGGCTGCGGTATCCAAATGTTAAAGAAGTTAGTAGGCTGCAGTTCTATGCACTCTAACCGGACGATAAGTCCGGTTGGAACTCATTTACTTTGGAGTAAACGTGGGTAGCACCACCCCGCACTGCAGGGCATTCAGACGGATTTCCTGCTGTTGTGAAATAAAACAGGAGTCTAGTGACATTTTGCATTCCAAAATGAGCTCTCAAAATAAGGTCAATAACCTGTATTAGTGTTCATTAGAGAAATTAACAAATTGTGAATTATAAAAAATCATACACACCTGTAGAAATAAGCTCTGATTCACGAAAAGTTATGATGGAATAAATGGCTAGTCTCTGAAATGGGCGCTAGACGCCCTGTTTCTCTGCCGCAGACGAACTGGGCTGCCCGCCTGGAATCTTCCTTCTGAGTAATCAAGCATAGGATCATGCAATCCTATGCCAAATATGAAGTAAGCCTTATTAAACATGTAGTGTTTTGTTATTGCTCACTTTAAAACCACCCCGAAATATATAGGGGTTTCTCGATTTATTAATATATATAAAACAAATCGCGACTTTGTCGGCCATTTGACGATGTTATACTGATTTCTTATTGGTTAATTTAAAATTGCATTCCTGCTCATTCATTGGTTAGACCTCTCTCGAGGATAGACATGTTAACGCCTCTTTTTCCCTCTGCAGTTTCCACTCTGGTCGGACATAGCGCTATATAAGCCTCTGGCTTCTCCCGCTTCTTTTGTCTCGTATAGAGAGCTTTTGGTTCGCTGATAAAAGATGTCTGGTCGTGGAAAAGGTGGTAAAGGTTTGGGGAAAGGGGGAGCTAAGAGGCACCGAAAAGTCCTTCGAGATAACATTCAGGGTATTACTAAACCAGCCATCCGCCGTCTGGCTCGTCGTGGAGGAGTGAAGCGTATTTCAGGACTGATCTATGAAGAAACGCGCGGTGTGTTGAAGGTTTTCTTGGAAAATGTGATCCGAGACGCTGTGACATACACCGAGCACGCTAAGAGAAAGACTGTGACCGCTATGGATGTCGTCTATGCTCTGAAGCGGCAGGGTCGCACCCTGTATGGCTTTGGAGGCTGAAGAGTGACCGTCTTGAATTCACACCTAAAAACTCAAAGGCCCTTTTCAGGGCCACCTACTTGTACATGGAAGGAGCTGTTTTCTTTTTATTGCAAAACTATCTTGCACATACTTAGAGGACTGTATGCCAAGATAGGGCAGGGACCACACATCTGCTTCATTAGTGGGGGGGATGATTCAGTGATGCTTAAATCTGAAAAACAATGGTTCATAGTTAATTATTTTTTCAAAAATGTGCAACTCTTAAATTTGATTTTCTTGAAGATTGAATGATAAGTGGGAGAGGGATTTAATGACAGAAGACTGGGTTTTTATGGTCATCTTACAAATTTAAAGTGGCACCCTAATTTCCCACTGTAGTTGAGTCCTTTTTTTTTTTTGCAACCTGGAACATTTTAAAAGCATTTTTGGAGGGGGGGCTGTGTGTTGCCTATTTAACTTTAGTAGACTAGCTATAAAGAAAACTCATTTCCCAAATCTAGTTTATTTATATACAACCCTCCAAGTAAAAGTCCTTAAGGTGGCTATTAAAAGGTGTATGTAAAAGTTTCAGTTGAAAGCACTACATTAATATAAGGCCAATAACTAGTATTCTACTAGTACTATTTATTCCCCCCCCCCCATTTATATCCCACCGCTTCCTGCAAGCAGGCTCAGGGCAGTCACAACAATAAATTCCAGTATGATCTAAAAATGATTCAATAGACACCAAACATTAAATTAATAAAATAAAAACTAGTTAAGAACAGTTAAAGTGGGCAGTGCAGCTAATTTAAATTCCTACATATGGGAATGAATGAATGGGCCAAAGCAGAGCCATAAAGGTCTCCTTAATAGTAGTATTGCAACAGCAACAGGGAGGCCGGCTGGCAGACGCCCCCCCCCCGCCTCAACCAAAGGCCTGGCAGAACAGCTCTGTTTTGCAGGCCTTGCAGAACTGTCATCCTGAGCTCAGTCGGGAGCCTGTTCTGCCAGGCCAGGGCCAAGGCCAGAAAAGCACAATGATGCACACTGTGGGTCTAATGCAGAAGCCTTCTGGGAAACATGGACTTACAAAAAGTCTGGAAGGTTTTCACTAAACCCTTCCTTATCAGCAGCTTCTGAGGGAGGGAGTTCCAAAGGGGGCAAGCCCTCTTTCAGGTGTTTGCTACAGCTGGTTCCTGGAAGGAGCCCCCCTGGACTCACCTGAAGTCTCTGGCTCGTTCATGTGGATAGAAGTGCCCCAGGAGGCCAAATCTCGCAGTCTGCAGATGCAAGGATGACACGTGTTTTCTGCACACACACTAGTCCTTCATGGCCTTAGGGAAAGCCTGGGGTTGCAGAGCCAGCACAGTCTGGCTGGAAAGGTGCAGTGCAGAGAAAGAGAAGGGGACACAATTACTCTCTTCTGCCCAGAAGGGAAGTCTCCAACAGTGTACACTACAGACATACAAAGTAAAGGTTTCCCTTGCTCAAAAGTAATGGAATCCAACTCTAGGGGACAGCGCTCATCTCCGTTTCCAAGCTGAAGAGCCAGCGCTGTCTGAAGATGTTTCCATGGTCATGTGGCCAGCATGACTAGATGCCGAGGTGCACAGAACGCTGTTATCTTCCCACCAAAGTGGTACCTATTTATCTACTTGCAGTTTCTTGCTTTCAAACTACTAGGTTGGCAGGAGCTGGGCCCAGAGACGGGAGCTCACTCCATCACGCGGCACTCGGGTCTCGAACTGCTGAGCTACCAATCTTCCAGTCTGCAACTCAGTGTCTTAACCTCTGAGCCACCACAGCCTGCAGACATATAAAGGGGACCCTGATACTGAAAGCTGGGAATTCAGAGGAACACCTAGATGGTGGCAATATATTGCTTGATCATTATAGCATTATTATGTTATGACAATTACTGTTCCCCCCCCCCAAAAAAAAAAGTATGGCAATAGCTCTCCAGTGGTGTGGTGGGGAAAATGACAGTCAAAAAGGACTGAAGGAAGAAAAACAGCACTGGTGCTGCTGGGACTTCGGAAATTCAGCACCCCTACCCATCCAGCCCACCTGAGAACAGGTGAACTGTGCTCTCCCTCACCAAAAACAAACAAAAAGATCAGAGAAAAGTAGGGTTTTTTTGGGGGGGGTAAACTAGGAGCTGCGGTGGCTCAAGTGGTTAAGACGCTGAACTGCAGGCTGTGGAAGGTCAGTAGTTCAGTAGTTTGAGACCCAAGAGTGCCGCATGACGGAGTGAGCTCCCATCTCTAGTTCCAGCTCCTGCCAACCTAGCAGAGTTCGAAAGCAAGAAACTGCAAGTAGATAAATAGGTACCACTTCGGTGGGAAGGTAATAGCGTTCCGTGCGCCTTAGTGTTAACACTGGCCATATGACCACGGAAATGGCTTTGAAACAGAGATGAGCACCGCAACACTAGAGTCAGATTCGACTGGCTTTCGAGCAAGGGAACCTTTACCTTTACTAAACTAGGAAAGGAGGAAAAGATTCCTGGCATCCAAGGGAGCCAAGTCTACCCTGCCATAGCAGAAGACCTCCTGACCTCCTCCCCGCATTGCACAAGCTGGCATGGTGGAAATAGGGGGACAGTTAACCATCATGCTGATCTGCTACATCACTTCTGGTGGGAAACCAGGAGTGACATCATACTGGGTGTGTGTGTGTGACATCATTTCTGGTTTCATCCTGGAATTGGCATGGGGTTAGGTGCAATGTGAAAGAACTTGTGTCCCTGAAAAATGCTGCCAGCAAGGCTGGCATGTTAGCTGAAGCAGGGAGCAAACTTCCCTGTGGAAGCGTCCTCATCCTGCATCTGATTATGGCCAGGATAATCTAAAAGTGTAACTTCCATGTTCAGGAGAAGTATAGCTTTCTCAGATGGTAAGGACAAAAGGAACAGAGGATGAGAGGTCTCCTTTTTTAAAAAAAACCCCTAAGGCATCCTATGGTATCTTAAAGACTACTAACACATCTATTACTGCAGAGGGGTTCTGCTCAGTTCTCAAGCTCTCTAAGGTTTTTACCACCCACCCAGGAACATCCCAGGACACAGATATGTTGCAGTACATTGCAACTAAATGTTAATGCTTCCAGAGGCGGAAGTGAATTGAACAGTTAAAACTTTAGCCACAATGAAACATCCCATCTTTAAAGTGCTACAATACTCTGGGTTATTTTAGTTTCAGCAGAATGCTGTTCCCCTGGAAGGCATCGCTTTGTCTCTCTCCTGGGCTTCTCTGGGGGCATATCTTGGGAGTCGGAGTGCTGGATCAAAATGGGGGGAGGGGAGACCGCCCCGATTCTCTCTCCTTCCATCGCATCGCACCGCACCTTGAAAGCGGCAGTCGCGGCCAGGCTTTTTTCCCATCGAAGAGCACGAGTAGGTGCGCCTGCTGGAATTTCTCGTGCCCTACGACGGTCCAGCAAGGAAGGCACAGAGGAACCCTCTAGTCGCTGCAGCTGCGCGGGATTGCAAGCAATTGGGGGGGCGGGGCGGTAACAAGGAGCGGTGAAATCCTGTGCGCGCTGAAAGGGAGTAAGTCCTACCTGAACCCCGCGGGATTCACTTCTGTGTAAACATATGCAAAAGAAGAGCTGTCTCCCCCGAGTCCTATCATGCCTTTTTAAGTAATCAAAGGAGATAGATCCCGGTGGGGCAGCCTTGTTGGTCTGAAGCAGCAGAACAAAGTTTGAGTCCAGGTGCCACCTTTAAGACGAACAAAGTTTCGTTCTGGGCATCAGCTTTCGTCTGAAGAAGTGTGCGAGCGCACGAAAAGCTTGCACGCAGAACAAAACTTTTGTTGGTCTTAAGGTGCCACGGGACTCAATTTTTTTTCAAAGCGGGGGGGAGGTACGGGAGGAGTTAAGGTGGGGACGGAATCCTTTTCAAAAAGAGGGAGAACAAAGGCCGTGGGACGGGGGAGAGAAACGCGGAACCAATCAAAAAGGCTTTACATCATCGGCCCAATCAATGAAGAGCCTGGGAAATTCAAAATATTGTAAACGGTCGCATCGCTACTCTCAGCCAATGGGACGAGGAGAAGGTAGCTATAAAGGGCCAGCAGAGCGGCTCATCGATTCATTGTTTTGCCGAGGGTAGTAAGAGGAATATTTCGGAGATTGCTCCTCGTGTGCTTGGGAAATGGCGAGAACGAAGCAGACCGCTCGTAAATCTACCGGTGGGAAAGCGCCGCGCAAGCAGCTGGCTACCAAAGCCGCGCGCAAAAGCGCACCGGCGACTGGCGGCGTGAAGAAACCGCATCGATACCGCCCCGGCACTGTAGCCTTGCGAGAGATTCGGCGCTACCAGAAGTCTACTGAGCTCCTGATCCGCAAACTGCCTTTCCAGCGTCTGGTGCGTGAAATCGCCCAGGATTTCAAGACCGACCTGCGCTTCCAGAGCTCTGCAGTTATGGCCTTGCAGGAGGCCAGCGAGGCTTACCTGGTTGGGCTCTTCGAAGACACCAACCTCTGTGCCATCCATGCTAAACGAGTCACCATCATGCCCAAGGACATCCAGCTGGCCCGGCGTATCCGGGGGGAGAGAGCTTAAAAGAAAATCCCACGAAAATTTTAACGACCCAAAGGCTCTTTTAAGAGCCACCACTTTTTCACTTTTTAAAGAGCTCGATTTTGCTACTCTTCAGATCACCTTTCACTGTTGGGTGGATTGGGCGCGTGGTCTATTAACAAGTAGGTATCCTCTAGTCGACTCGTTTCAAACATTCCCAAGCAATGTAAAATTATTAAGCCTTTCACCTTAAGTGCATGTGCTAGTTAAGTGGTGTGCAAAAGTAACCACTAGAAGAAAAGGAACCCAAATTAAAAAAAACCGAAGGTGAGTACCTTACAAACTATGCATGGAGTTCTGTTTTGCTGAAAGTAACTTCTAGCGTATTAAGTGCCTAATGCCCTGGCTTGTGAGTGTGTAATTCAAGGGATGCTCTCCCCTGTTGAATAGCATGTGGTGGAAAGTGCTGTCAATTCTCAGCCAGTTCATGGCGACCCTGTAGGGCTCTCAAGGGAAGGCAGCAGAGGTGCTCTGCCGTTGCCTGCCTCTGGGTAGCTGCCCTGGGCTTCCACCCACGCTGATCTCCTATCAAGTAATAACCAGGGCTGACCCTGCTTAACTTCTGAGATAGCCATCCCAGTTGGGGGAGGGGAGTCACCCCAAAACATGCAGCGTCTCAGGTAAGGAAAGTTGTAAGGGCTCCTTGCACCAGTCTGCGTCTGGTCATGTCCTTGCACAAAACATCTTTATGAGAATGTCTGACTTCAAAGGGTACAAAACGTATTACATACCAGAGAGTAGATAATGGGGCATTCCTCGAAAGAGGAAGGGATTTGGGGGTCGGGGAGAGCCGCAGTTGTTTAATCGCCGCCTGGAATAAAATGGCATATTAGGAGCGACATGAAGCCGTGAGAGGGACTCAGCTCTTTTGAGGAGTTTGTGGGTGGCTCTGAAAAGAGCCTTTGGGATTAAAAATAAAGACTGGCGAGCTGCGTGCTGCGCCCCCCCGCACAGCCCCGAGAGAAGCGCTTCACTTCTTTTTGGGCGCCGCCTTCTTGGGCTTGGCCACCTTGGCCTTGGGCGTCTTGGGCTTGGCTTTGGCCTTCGCCTTGACGGGCTTGGGCTTGGCCGGGCTCTTGGCGGCCTTCTTGGGCTTGGCCTTCTTGGCCGGGCTCTTGGCGGCCTTCTTGGCGGCCGCGGGCGCAGTCCTGCGGGCGGCCTTCTTGGGGCTCTTCTTGACGGAGGCGGCCGGCTTCTTGGCGGCTTTCTTGGCGGCGCTGGCGGGCTTCTTGGCGGCCGGCTTCTTGCTCTTGACGCCGCCGCCGCCGACCACCGCCTTCTTCTTGGCGCCCTTGTCCTTGGCCAGCCCCTCGGCCTGCTTCTTGTTGAGCTTGAAGGAGCCCGAGGCGCCCGTGCCCTTGGTCTGCACCAGCGTGCCTTTGCTGACCAGGCTCTTGAGGCCCAGCTTGATGCGGCTGTTGTTCTTCTCCACGTCGTAGCCGGCGGCCGCCAGCACCTTCTTGAGGGCGGCCAGGGACACCCCGTTGCGCTCCTTGGAGGCGGCCACCGCCTTGGTCAGCAGCTCCGTGACGCTGGGGCCCGACGCCTTGCGCGGCTTGGAGGCGCCCCCGCTGGCCTTCTTGGCCTTCTTGGCCGGCGCCTTGGCGGCAGGGGCGGCGGGCGCGGGCGCTTCGGGGGCCGTTTCCGACATGATGGCGATGGCGGCGGTGGCTGCGGCTGGTCTGTCGGTCGGGCTTTCTGTCTGCCTGGCTGGCTGGCGAGGTGCGCGCTGCGAGTGCCTCTCCGAGAATCGCCGCCGGGAGCCGGAGAGTAAAGTCTGAGCCGGAGCGCGGCGGCCGCCTGCTATTTATAGGGGCGGAGCAGCGCCCTGATTGGTGCGCTGCGGGCCCGGCTCTCCCCGCGCCAGACATGGCTGCTCCGCCGGCCACTTTGTGTTTCTTGACCGGGGCAAAATCGCCCCCAGCCCCGCCGCCCCGCCGCCCCGCCCCGCCGCCCCCGGGGGAAACGGGCGCCGAGGACCTCGCCTGGCCCGGCGGCGCCGGCGGGGGCTTGGCGGGGGCCGGGCGAGGGCGCCGCGGAGGCAGAAGGGCGGCCGCTTCCAGCGCGGCGCGTCCCGGACTCCCAAATCTTGGGCTTTTTCTCGCAAATTGCAAAGTCCTCGCGGGGCTCCCGGGCCGGGCAAGGGGGGCAGGTCGATCTCTGGAGGGTCTGGCCCTCCCCGGTGGGGGAAGGGGTCTCCCCGGAGCGGCCGTTGCCTCGCCAAAGCCCTTTGAAGTGCCTCAAGTAACACATTCATTCAGTCACTTTGGGACAGGGCAGGGGATGCCTGGCCCACAGACGCCCCACGTTTTAGGCTCTAGATATTAAAATATATCAATTTTTGCTCTCCTCTTGTGCGCTGGTGGGCGAAGATGAGGCTTGTGCTTCTGGATTCTTAAGTCCGCGCCAATTTTTTTAACGATAGCCCATCACTTCTGCGTCAAGGAATGTGCATTGAAATGGCTGCCATAATGCTAAGGGCTGCCTGGCTCCCTGGGACAAAGATGGTAGGCGGTTTGGTTGCATATTCAACCTCGATATTCCCCCGTCGTTAATTGCCACCTTTCCCTTTCTGTCTTCTGCCTGATTGGGGTGTGGGGGTGGTTCTGATTTGTGCTGGGAAGGAAACTGATTTACCTGCTGGCTTTTATATGCTCAAAGTGCCAGTGGCCATTTTATGTTTACAGTTTCTCTATCCCAGTAACCTTTGGTGCATCCTGAAATCCCTTTTACACTCAGCACTATCTACTCCAATCAAAACTGCAAAAACTGCAGGCTAGGAATTTTTCTATTATGCACTGGAACTCACACATACACACACACCCTTCCTTCTCCAGTTTTTTGCCCTTCTGTACTGAACACCCCACCTGAGAAATTCTGAGGAGCTCTCAGGGCTTGTATGCTGTTTCGTTATAGTGTGTGTGTGTGTGTGTGTGTGTATTTGGCATTTTTCAAGTTGGGGACGTTTAATATATATATATGTTTTTCCACTGACTTTTCTTCCTCTGTGTTCTGTGGTTGCAATCAGAAAAATCCAATCAGCAGACACATATCTGAGATCTGATTACTGTGCTAGTAACTGAATGTAAGTGAAGCAGCTCAGCAAATGGTGAACACCCTGATAGACACACAAATCCAAGGCCAGGATTTTAAACAGCACTGCCTTCCCAACTCCTCATGTCCTCACAACTTCTTTTGCCATCACAGATTAATGCCAGCCACATAGATCACCCTACTTCTTTGCCAACATGGATCACTGATCTTTGTGATACTAAGCTTTACAGGATCCCCATGAAGCAGATGAGGGAAGAAGGTGGATCCTGGTCTACCAGTGGGCCTCAAGTCAATTTCCACTGGACCATCCAACTGCTGTTTGCTGGGACTCTTTACATAAAATGCTTGACTAGGTTTACTTGGTTTTGCACCTGAATTAAGCCGGTTTTATATCTTTTACCTAACTCAGCTGCTAGCTGTTTAAATTGAATCCTGTGGTCTTTACAAGGAGGATGTAAATTGGCGAGACCACAGGATTCAATTTAAACAGCTAATAGCTGAGTCAGGAGTAGGAGGAGAGATTGGATTTATATACCCTGAACTTCACTTGAAGTCTCAGAGTGGTTTATAATCTCCTTTCCCTTCCTCTCCTCACAACAGACACTCTACGAGGTAGGTGGGGCTGAGAGAGCTCTTTTTGAGGACAGCTCTTGAGAGAACAACTCTCAGAGGCCTTGTGACTGACCCAAGGTCACCCAGCAGCTGGGAGTGGGGAATCAAACTGGGTTCTCCCAGATTAGACTTGGCCACTCTTAACCACTACACCAAACTGACTTTATAAAATGTACTTAGTTCAGTTTGTTCACACTCACATAGAACCTTTAGAGAGTTGTCAGATTTGGTTTCAAAATCAACCTGCTCTTTCCAGAGCAATGATTGGACAGGAGCAATCAGGGAATTCCAGCGGCAACCACAAATCAATTAATTCGAATCTGGATAATTTAGCTTCTTTTTCACTTGGGGTTTTGCAGTCTCTGGGATGTTTAGAACCATATTGAAGGTAGAGCAACAGGACTATGTACCCATCAGAGGCTGTGGATTAAGCCAAGGGGCTCACCAGACAGAGGCTTAAATGTAGGCCATGGAAAATGAAGAGTCCAAAACCCCGGGCAGCTGTTATTCTATGTTAACTGGGGCAACCTGAGAGCAGCTCTCCTGGGTCAAAGCGAAGGCCCCTCCTGTTTTCTACAGTAGCCAACCAAATGACTCCAGGAAGTTCACAAACAGTGCAGAAAAACAAGCTCACTCCACCTTTTTTTTGTTCCTGACCTACTGGTGTTCACTCCAGATCTTTTGTAAATACCCGGGACCTGCGCCAATGGGTGTTTAATGAGGATGCTCTTTTAGACAAAAGATTAATACTCCAGTCAAAATCTGCACCATGGTATCATAGGATTAAAAAAGACCATTTAAGAGCCACCTATTTGTCAGACATAGCAGTCCACAGTTTAAGAGCAGCATTTACCGCCCTTCGCTTTCAATCCATGCCCACTGAAGTGCTGCTTGGAAGGTATACCAACAAACCACAGGAACAATGTGTATGCGTTTGTGGTACCGCAGTGGAAGATCTGTTCCACTATATTATGGTTTGTCCTTCATATTCAGACCTAAGAAGCAGATTTTTATCTGGGATTTTAAGCCAATTTTGCAATTTACCTGACAATGAAAAGTTGGTTTTCCTCTTGTCGGATACGTATCCCCTGGTTACTCGCAAGGTAATGCAAAAAGCCAGAAAAGTTAGATCCAAGGCTGTTTCCTAGAGCAACAAAACTGGTAGCATAGCTTTTATGATTTTAAAACCTTGATTGTTTTATTTGTTCAAATGCTATACAGTCTTATTCTGAAGGCTTTGTTTTTAGAACAGTACTTTTGAACCCTAAATTTATACTTTGTATTTATATTTTATATTGTAACAGCAATGGCCATATACAATAAACTTACTTACTATTACTACTGGTGTTCAGAGAAATACTGTCCTTGAACATGGAGGTTTGATTTAGTCTTTAAGGCTCCTGGCCACTTAAAAATCTTTCCTCTACAATTGCTAATCCGTTAATCGATGAATCCTCCAAGCTTTTGTGGGGAAAGACTCCCATATTTATTTACATATTTCCTTGTCCATAATTCTCAGGTTTCCTTTTTATAATGTGGACAATGCTGCAGCTAACATCTGTGGGATGCAAGGGTATATAGTATGCTGTTCATTGTTCTCTAATTCTGCCATCCAGATTTATTACACTGTGTGCAGGGCTTTTTTTGCAGAAAAAGCCCAGCAGGAACTAATTAGCAAAACCGGCCACACACAACAGTAGAAACTCATTAGCATATTAGGCCACATCCCTGACAGTATAGCTAATTAGCATATTAGGCCACACCCCCATGTTACTAGAAGTGTGGTCATCCAGCCACACCCACCTTTTGCTTCTTATTCTGTTTACCTTGTTTGTTGTCAAAACCCAGGACTTTTATTGTAGCAGGAACTCCTTTGCATGTTAGGCTGCACACCCCTCATGTAGCCAATCCTAATGAGTTTTGGCTGTTGGGTGTGGCCTATTATGCTAATGAGTTTTTGCTGGACGTGGCCAACTCAGGAGCCAGCCGGAACTTCGTTCCTGTGCGTTCCTGCCCCAAAATAGCCCTGACTGTGTGTAATATGTTTCCCTCCATTGTTCTAAGTCTAAGATCTTGCAATCCTTGCTTTAATACTCAATTTATACCCCGTTTTTAGCACTGCGTTTTCTAGTTTGGAGGATTGTATGTATTCTGCTCTTATGGCATTGTTTTTTTCAGTTGCAATCTGCCCTGAGTCTCAGCAAGGAAGGTGGACTATAAATGAAGTGGATGAATAAATCAGACTTTTTACAGAGAATGCACACATGGGGTGGCGGGTGTTAGAAGCACAAACACCTTCAGAAGCAAAGAGCAATCTCAGGGGATGATTCTGTCCAGCTTTGGTTTATTTTTCTTACAATTTGCGTAACTTGAAAATCTTCACAGGAAGATTACTATGACAACTGGAGAGCCGGGGGTGGGAAAGCGCACAGCTGCGGTAGCTGCAAACTGGTGGCTGCATCCAGCCATGGATCATTTTTTTCAGATCACCTGGTACGTCCCTCAGAGGACACTTTGCTCAGCTAATAACAACTTGCTAATGATCCCCAGCCCAAAAGGCCGTTCAGCTATCTATAACCTGTGGAACATTCTGTCCAATAAGAGCCAGGCCCTGCAAGACTGGAAACAATTCCGCAGGCACCACCAGGCACATGATCAAGGATGAGTGGCGGCGTTCACTCTGGACCAGTTCCGGATCTGCCCTATTGTGCCATCTAATGCGGGACTGTTAACATTAGTATTAGGCTTTTTTGTATTTTTCATATGTGCATGTGTGTGTGTACCTGGAAGTCATGGCGACCTCTGGTGACTGACCCCTACTGGGGGCCTGGAGAATATTCAGAGAGGTGGCTGAAGAAAGCCTGCCCCTGTCCTCCCGACTGCTGGTATTCCAAGGAGGTCTCCCATCAAAATTAGGATGGTTAATTTCAATCTGAACTGTAATTAATTTAATTGCATGTTGATTTTAAATGTTGTGACCCGCCCTGAGCCCTACTACATAGGGGAGGGCGGCCTAGAAGTCAAATAAATAAATAAATAAAGCTATCTCCACATTTAATTTTACATTAAATAATATATCTACCATGTTTTATCACAACTTTTCTAAAGAGTTGAAGGGGGGCATATATGCCTCCACTTTCCAACACACACACACCCCTTTAAGGTAGCTGAGGCTAAAACTGAGTCATTGCTTGAAGTCACCCAATGAGCTCCTTGACCGAACCTAGATCTCCCCAGTCCTAAGCAGACTTCAATACACACCCCATGCAGTCTTCAGCCCTTAGAATGCAGTGCTGATAAAACTTTCTGGAATGCCCGATTTGTATTTGGAACTGCTTTTGGTTGAGGGCCGCAGCGGCTGGTTGTATTGGCTGGCACCCTTCCCCCCCACCCCCCACATAAATGTTTTAAGTTTCCCTCCCCACCACTAAATGGCCAGGCAGTCCAAAATCGGAACAGAAAACTGTAAATCACCATCTGGGATCTTTTATTCTGGTTTTATCTCTTATTAACTGTATACAGATATTTTAAAATTAGTATTTTGTTCTCATTTTGTCTTCTGTACATCACCCAGAACCCAGCATAAGCAGGGATAGGGTGATTACTAAGTCAAAATAAAATAATAATAATAAATATCTTGAAAGCTTTCAAAAGGGGTTTTTCAGGGGAGAGAAGTACTATGTATCACATGTGTGTATATTATACAGCACTGCTGTCCCAGTTGTCAGCCTTGCTTTGATAGCAGCCTGCAAAATTCTCCCCACCAAAGTTTCCTAATTTGAGTGTTTGAAAAGAATCCTAGATCAGTCAAGATCTGTCACAACTTCACCAAACCAGCCACTGGTTTAGTAACTCAATGCAGTCAAACATGGGGAATTAGATGCTGGGGGGGGGGGGCAAGGCAGGAAAAGACTCTGCAATTTTTAAACCATCTTTCCAGTGGTTGTCATCACTTGCATATCATTGCCATCTTTTGGTAACTTCTGCTCTTCGCTGCTTCATATCATAACTCGAGTTTTCCCGCCACAGCCACTAGCGCGGCTGGCAGTTAAGCTGCACCCCCCACTCCTTGGTTTTCTTTGTTCTTCGGTAAGCCCAGCTAGCCTAGGAATGCAGACCAATTCACCAACTACCCTCCTGAAACCAGCCTTGATGTTTATTGATTTTGTTTTTAGAAGCAACAGTGGTAGGATCAAAGTGAAGTGTGTGTTTAGGAAAGAAACAAAGTTCTCGTTTATTTTGCATTATTGAGACAAATGTATCCAAGACACAAAATGGCGACCATTTCAGTTAGCAAGCATGCTCAGAATTGAAGACCCAGAACAGTTTTATCAAGGGTGAGATCAAAAGACAGTCGGAAATTGGATTTCCAAGAATGATTGTGAAACACAACACAAAGCCTGTTCCTAGGTAGTTTGCAAAAATCCTTTAATAGTATTATGTTAACACGATTCCGCTTGTGAAAAATATAAACTTAGCTTTAATTCATTAAAAAAATCTCGTATCCCTAGCAAGAATTCTCGACATCTCTACTGCGACTAAAATCGTGGGCACTCACCTAGGAACAGATCCCCTCGATTGCTTCTGGAATCATATTCAGAATTGGGAAAATGATCGGTTTATACAGTTATACAGACGAGGAGTTTGAACATTAGCACTGCATGTAAAAACGAAAAAGGAACAGCTCTTTTTAGGACTATGTGGGGTGGCCCTGAAAAGGGCCTTTGGGTTCTTTTGAGTTTACGGTTCGTATAGGAAAGCCTTAACCTCCAAAACCGTACAGAGTGCGGCCCTGGCGCTTCAGAGCATAAACCACGTCCATAGCAGTTACGGTCTTTCTCTTAGCGTGCTCGGTGTAAGTTACAGCATCGCGGATCACGTTTTCCAAAAAAACCTTCAACACACCTCGAGTTTCTTCATAGATCAATCCAGAAATACGCTTCACTCCCCCGCGACGTGCCAGGCGACGAATTGCAGGCTTGGTAATTCCTTGAATGTTATCGCGAAGCACCTTCCGATGCCGCTTAGCGCCTCCTTTACCTAGCCCCTTACCACCTTTCCCGCGACCAGACATCTTACAGACAGACCAAAAAACCCCAGAATGAATCGAACACAGGAACAGCCATAGCTTTTATAGGTCAGAGTCCGACCACACTGGAAACTGAAACTATTGTTCTTCAGTCCCCGCCTCCAAAGCTTTCGAATTACCTTTAATAAAAGGTTACGCTTTTTCGCCAATCAGCCAAAGGGGATGTTGAAAACTGTCCAATCAGAGATCAGGCCAATTCAACAGCATTGGAGACAAATTCGAAGACTGTAGCCACTTCAATCTACTAAAAAAAGCCAAACTAAAGCGTATGATACATCGAAGACCTGGCCGATCTGTCTATTTTTAAGGTGCCGGAAGACTTGGTCAATTTAGCTGCGCTTGGATACTCTTCTACACGTGCGCGACGCGTGCTTACACAAATCCATGCTGCTTGCGGTTACCTCGTTGGTTAACAAGCTGGAGCCACTACAGATTCTATTTTGCGGGGAAATGAGACTCTCTGAGTTTTGACTTTGCAACTCTGACAGCCACGCGCTTTTTTATTTTCTTTCCCATTTGTCTAAATCTTGGTTTTATGGATAACTGAGGGGGGGGGGCGTTCCAGCCAACCAGAGGAAGCAACTGGAACAGCTTGTCTCGAAACTACAGCTCCGCAGTTGAAACGAGTCCCGTTTGCATTTCTAACACCAACCAGCCATTTCTCTAAATAATTGCCGGGAAGCAATCTGGTAGCCCCAGCTCCGAATGCAGAGCTCAACGTGATCCGTCTTTTGTATGATAGCCTGAAGCATCGCCCCCCTACCCAGCTGCCGCCATTTTGCAGGGAAGTAGAAGGGGTCCTGGAAATGCTTTCCCCCCCGATTATGACTTACATGACCAATCCTATCAAAGCGCGGGAGTTAAAAAAATAAACATTTAACTCCACTTTCCCGGTTCCTTCAGAATAACCGTTCTTAATCTAACTCAAGTGCTCACCCTCTACCTTTATATATGGACTGGTAATTTCCATTTCATTGTATCTGAAGTGTGCGTGCAGAGGATAGCTTATACCTCGAATAAAACTTTTCCGGTCTTAAAGGTGCTACTGGTCTCAACTTCGTTAAACAAGGGAACATTTCACTGGGCAGCCATTTTTTTTAAAAAATAGATTTACCAAGGCCTTACTGTTTCCTCCTGTCCCTATTGTCCAAAACACTGACTCATGAAAGGTTATGCTGAAATAAGCAATGTTATTTTTAAGCAATGCTATTTTAAAGGTGGCTGCCCCTCTCAATTTAAATCTGTTTGCTAAATTATTTCACTGGGCACTGAGTGTCAAACTAGACACCATTTGAGACACAAATCCGGGCATTTTAAAAATGCCACCCCCCGAGCAGTGGGACCAGGGATCTTGTTTTATTTATTGTTCGTATAATTATTAATTGTTCAAGAGTCGAAACACCCTCCCTCTAGGGTTGCCAGGTCAAGGTTGAGAAATTCCTGGAGATCCAGGGATGGAGCCTGGGGAGGACAGGGGCCTCAGTGGGGCTCAGTCTGGCCTCCACAGCATTCATTTTCTTCCCCGGGGAACTGATCTCTGCTGTCTGCAGATGAGCTGTAATTCCGGGGGATCCCCAGGTCCCACCTGGAGACTGGCATCCCTACTACACACACACACACAGCTGAATGAAGACATGCTTTACTCATTTTAAACCATTAACACCTACTTTTCAAAAAAGTGTATACAGTGGTGATGATAACCTAGCTTTAGTAGTGAGAATAGCATCCATGTTGTAGTTAATTTCCTCGTTTTAACATGGCACATGTAAACGCTTACTTCTTGTTGCATCCTTATTTCTGCTCTCTTATCAGATTTCTGCTGGTTTTTCAGATTCCGAATCCAAACCCTCTTGTATTGATTTACACTGTGTAATCCACCTTGTTGCATCTCAGTGAGAAAGGCAGGCTACAAGTATATCATAAATAAATCAGTCCTAAATTTGGATGAACATTCCAGTTTTTGGGATTCGGTATCATGGGACGGTGAGTATCTGTCGAGAACTCAAGTTTCAGTAACAAAACACTAAGTCTCTTCTTGCAGACGCGGTTTTAGATTTTGACCACACACCAGATTCTAACTGCAAAACTCTCAACACTTTCAAAGTCAATGATGGCTGTAAGAACATGAAGCGGTTCAACAGAAGCTCAGCCAGACCACCACCAGGTTTCTCCGCCCCAAATTTATTAGATTACACTCGCTTTTTTGTACAGGCATAAACAACAAAAACAGCTGTCTCCACATCTGCTGAGAATGCTACTAGACTCCTTGCTCCAGGAGAGGCAGTTCCACCCTCTTCCACATCTGCCTCCACCCTTGCATCTGTATTTCCCCAGGCCTGCTGCCCAAAGATAGCCCTATAATCATATTCACCCTGCCCCATAGACATGCACTAGGGCAGTGTTTTTCAACCACTGTGCCGTGGCACACTAGTGTGCCGTGAGATATTGTCTGGTGTGCCGTGGGAAAAATTCCAATTTCATCCGTAACATATGAACAATTATAAAATAAAGTATTATTATTTCATAATAAAGTAATTATAAAATAATTTCTTTGTGTTTATTTGATTCCTATTCAAGAGAATTACTTTATATATAGTCAATATAGGCACAGAGTTAATTTTTTTTAACATTTTCTAATGGTGGTGTGCCTCGTGATTTTTTTCATGAAAAAAGTGTGCCTTTGCACAAAAAAGGTTGAAAAACACTGCACTAGGGTGCCGATTGCCAAAACGGTGCATCCTATCACGTTCTTATCCCACTCTACCTCTCTAAGCTTGAGGCAGCGTCCACGGTTCTCCTCCGACTCTAAAAGAGCAGCAGCTCGGTGAGGTAGGTTAGGCTGAGAGAAACTAGGCTGGCCTCAGGTCACCCAGAGGAGCTTTATGGCTGAGCAGGGAACTCTGTTTCCCCAGATTCTGGCCCAACCACTACATTGCACTGGCCTTGTCTCCAGCTGACAAGATAGTTTCAGTGCGGACCCGGGGGTTCCCAGTGGACTAAAATCAGCACCAGCTATAGAGGCAAAGAAAGAGAAGGAGCAAATCCTGCATTAGTACTGGCACCCTGTGGGGCAACTTTCCCAGTTCTCTTGGCAGCAACCATGTTCCTTTATTCGGAGTGTTCCCCCCAAAAACAGAGGCCAGAAAATGAGCATCCCTTGATAACAACTGCAATGCCTCCAAGGCGTGAGGTGGGGGGTTAGGGTTGCCAGCTCCAGGTCGGAGAATTCCTGGAGATTTGGGGACGGAGCCTGGGGAGGACAGGGACCTCAGTGGGGTACAATGCCATAGAGTCCACCCACCAAAGTGTCCATGTCCTCCAGGGGAACTGATCTCTGTAGTCCGGAGAGGAGCTGTAATTCCGGGGGATTCCCCAGGCCCCACCTGGAGGCTGGCATTCCTATGGGGGGGCTGCTGCTCCACAATCCCCCCTTAAAGTTCTTCTAACTTAGGGGTCCCCAACCTTTTTGAGCCTGGGGGCACCTTTGGAATTTTGACAGTGTCATTAGCTTAATCACAAAATGGCTGCCCCCCAAGGGCTGCCGCAGGATGGGGAACCAGCCACAATGGGGTTGCTGAGGCTTACCGTCAGTCAAACAGTGAAGATCCTGGCGTTATGTGGGCAGCTCTTGCCAAAGCACCGGTTTTTGAAAATTGCAGAGCCAATCAGATCTCCAGTGCTCAGTGGGAAGCCTTGCTGGTCAAAAACCCCACCTGGCCCCAGCCTCTTTCTAAAAACACCACGGGCACCACGTTGGGGACTCCTTTTCTAATGTCTCACACTGTTAGGGTCCTACGTCACCATAATCTGTGGATGGAAAACTGCCATTTTAAAATAGGACATGAACCCACTATAAAGTCCAGACACAATCCCAATCATACAGCGACAACCAACATGAACAATTCTAAGCTTCAATGACTTTGGTGGACTTAAAAAGGGAAGAAACTGTACTTAAGACAACACCATCAATCTGCTCCAAATCCATCCATTTATTTACTTGGAAACAGATGCCCTGATCATTCCCTAATGGAGATCTAAAGCGCCTTTACGATATCATTCTCAGGATCATTTTATCCTAACAACAACCGTGTGAGGTAGGGCAGAGAGAAAGACTAGCCCCAGACAACGCTTCCTCTAAGTTGTGGAGTCTTGTGAGCAAAAATTCTACTTTGTGAGCCACTGGCATTAATGTTGTGAGTGAGCAATTTGGCTACTGCATAAATTAGTTTGCTCTGGAGCCACCCATCCTGAGCTAAGACAAAAATGCGTGAGCTGGAGGTTTAAAAACTGTGAGCTAGCTCACACTAACTCAGCTTAGAGGGAACACTGGCCCCAGGTCAGCCAGTGAGCTTCCACAACAGGGGGGGATTCAAACCTGGGCCTCCCAGATCCTAGCCCAATACTTTAACACTGATGCTTTAATCCTCTTGCCCTCTAAAGCAGCACTTGAAGCAGGCGCATCTCCGTCATAGCCTGACATTTATCATGGAGCCTAGTTCAAGTCGGATAGTGCTCTATCAGCTTAATTGTGTTTTCGTTTTTACGCAGTGCAATATATCCCAAATTCAGAGGTTGTTTTATTCAGGAATTTGCAATTTCATCGGGGGCATTGCATCTGTCTTATTTGCAGAGTCAATCTGCAATTATTCATATTTATTTTCCCTGTAATTGACAAGCACGGCAATCTTCAGAGGGGGTTAGGGTTGGGTTGGCCTTGTCAATTTCTTGCTGTCTTCTGTGAAGTTGAAGCGGCCACCTCGCACCATGCCCCAGTTCCTGGCCTGTCACAAGCTACGTGGAGCTTCCCACCCCGTCCTCCCCCTCATCTTCATCCTCCCCCTCCTGGTGGGGCAGGAAGGCCGAGTGATCCTGGCTATCAAAGCAGGAACTGCTGAGGTAGTCTTCGGGACGGGTGACAGCGGCCATTTCTGGCAAGTGGCCTCGCTGGTGTCTCAGGAGGCTGTAGGAGCGGGAAAAAAACTTGTGGCAGACCCCGCACTGGTGTGGCTTGTCTCCCTCGTGGACTTGCCGGTGGCGAGCCAAGTCAGCCAGGCGCTTGAACTCTTTCTGGCACATGACGCACTGGAAGGGGCGGGCGGCCGTGTGGGTCACGTCGTGCTGCTTGAGGTGGGAGAGGCGGCGGAAGCGTTTCCCACAGCGGCCGCACTGGAAAGGCAGCGCGCCCGTGTGGATGAGGAAGTGCGTGGCCAGGTCGTATTTGCTCTTGAAGGGCTTACAGCACACGCTGCATTCGTAGGCCTTCTTGGGGGGCGGCCCCGGGGGAGAGGAAGCGACCGCGGGGGACGCCACTTCCGCTTCCTGGGGGTCGGCCTGACCGAGCAGAGGGCAGTCCCCGCTGACCGCGTGCATCCGGCTGTGCTGCCTGAGGTAGGAGGCAAGGCGGAAGGCCATGCCGCACTCAGGACAAGAGAAGGGCTTCTCGCCGGTATGGACCACGTAGTGCCGCGACAGCGACCACGGGCGAGCAAAGTTCTTGTGGCACACGCCACACTGGTGCTGCTTGGGCCCCTCCGGATCGTCTGGGTCATCTTGGCTGGCCGCCTCCTTGAAACACTTGTGGGCCTTCAGCTCGCCCTTCGTCTCAAAGGCCTCGTTGCAAGCGAGGCACAGCAAAGTCCAGTCTTCCTGCAGGAGCACCCGCTTTTGATTGGGGGCGGCTGAGTTCCGCGCTGCTGCTCCCTTATTCTCATGCACTTCCTGCGGCGGGAGGAATTTCCCTGGCTCTCGTAAGGGCTGGGAGCTGCCGGTGCCCCCTGGAGAATGACTGGCGGCTTGGGGGCATTTGTGGCGGGCCAGATGCGCTGAGCGGCTGAAGGTTTTATGGCAAAGTTTGCACCGGAAGGGTTTTTGCCTGCCGTGGGTCAGACGGTGGCGTGCTAGGTAGTAAGCGAACTTGAACACTTTCCCGCAGACGGGACAGGAATTCTGGCTCTTGCTCTCAGCCTGGCAATGGTGATCGCGCACGGCAGCTGCAGAAATGAAGGCTTTGTGACAAGCTGGGCAACGGTGGGCGGGATGCTGGCAAGTTTCAAGCGTGGCAGGCTTGGGGGGCATCAGCAAAGGCTTCGGCTCCGGGGAGTCCGGAAGCTTAGGAGACTCCATGAGCTATCCCTGTGTAAGAGAAAGGCGAGACCATTGAGCTAGAGTGATTATATAGTGTTTAAAAATGCAGAATGCCAGGTTGTGAGTTTTGTGGAACTATTCCTCAAAATGTGTTTGGGGGGGGGAGATTTCAAGGACGGGGGGAACATGGGTGGTATTTGGTTCATTTTGTTGCATTCAGACTTTCTGAAGTCTTTTTTTTTTAAATGTGTTCTTTGGGGGGAGTATTTTTGCATTTTGTGTGTGTGTTCGTGTGTCTGTGAGGCCATGCCTGGAAGTCATAGCAACCTCTGGCAACTCCTACTGGGGCATGGAGGACGTTCAGAGAAGTGGCTTGATAGCCTGCCTCTGCCTCCCGGCCCTAGTATTCCTTCGCGGTCTCCCATCCAAGTACTCGCCAGGATCAGCCCTGCTTAGCTTCCGAGATCTGATGAGATCGGGCTTACCTGGAGTATCCCGATCAGGGCCAGACTTTCTCAAGTCTTAATACAAGACCTCCTTTGCACTGGCACTTAATTACGGTAGAGGCCGCCCTGTGAATTTAAGCCTTCCCTTCCTGTGCGACTCTCCCTCTGCATTTGTTTTTTTTATGAGGCCAACATGACTTATGCACTTTTCTTTAAATTTAGACTTACTATACAGGCATACAGAGCTTGCTTACCAAAAAAAGCACTCCATGCCTTTAAGGCTCTTATAATTCTGGCTTACAAATAGTCTGTTCCCCTAGTTGCCTGGGGAGACTCTTGCTTGCCTTTAGACGACCAAGCAGGAAAGATTTTATAATGCAAGACATTTGATCCCCCCCTCCAAGCGACTGATAGGCAAATAAGATGACATGCAGGTTGGAGAAAACGATGAACAATCCAGTTCCATGGATTTATTTGCTGTAGCTGCCCATGTGGAAATGGCAGCTACCACATTCAAGCATCTCTTGGAGGAGTCCACATACAAAGGATACCTTTATGTGTACATGGTGTCCCTTCAGAACCAATGCTCCGTGGACTCATCCTGCTTCCCCAGTCCAAAGGACCCTTCCCTTCTTTTAAAGTACTTTAGAGAGCCAGTTTGGTGCAGTGGTTAAGTGTGCGGACTCTAATCTAGGAGAACCGGGTTTGATTCCCCACTCCTCCACTTGCACCTGCTGATGTGACCTTGGGTCAGTCACAAGCTCTGGCACAGCTGTTCTCTCAAGGACAGTTTGTGTTAGAGTTCTCTCAGCCCCGCCTACCTCACAGGGTGTCTGTCTGTTGTGGGGAGGGGAAGGGAAAGGAGTTTGTAAGCCGCTCTGAGACGCCTTTGGGCAGTGAAGGGCGGGGTATAAATCCAAACTCTTCTTCTTCTTCTTCTTCTCTTTCCAATACTAGCACCCCTAGTTCCACTCTAGAATAAGAAAAGCGGTTTCCCTGTTCATCTCTAAGCACAACTTTTTAAAGGCATTTTGGTCTCCCTGTTCACTCACTCTCCTAAAGATAAACTCCACTGCTCCAGAACGGAACCAGGCCTCTTTATTGTTGATGGTGAAGCAGGGGCATTCTGAGTGGTTAGAAAAGAAATTTAAAGAAGGAAGATGGGGAGCCAGAACTTCTGGGTTTCCAAGGAGATTGGAAATTAAACTTTTTGGGGCTCACTGGAATTATCACCCTCGTTCATTAATACATACAGAATCGTACACTGGGCTTCACACAAAACAGAGAAGTCTCTGTCCCCAAGGAACTTACATTCAAAAAGGGAAAGTGAAGAAATAACAAGGGGAGGGAAGAGAGGAGAGGGAGACAGACAGACAGAGGTGGTTTGGTGTAGACACTGGTGGTTCCTGGGGCATAGAGCTGAAATCCCAGGCTCCTGTCCCCTCTACACAGTAAGTGAGGAATCTGTTTAGGGAGAAAGGGAGACACCGTGGAGGGCCTGTGGTTAAAGGACAGGGTAAGCCTGGTGGCTGAGATCCTAGGAGGAGGCCTCGGAATTATCTAACAAAGGACCGGGGTCTGGTGGGTTTGGGATGGTAGCTCAAATTCTGGAGATGAGCTAGTCTGTTGGAGCCTGTCCAAAAGGCGAACCCCGTGGCCTCTGAAAAACCAGCAGAGGAGCGCCCTTCGAAAACCCCTGGCCTCAAAGGGGCTTTAGAAGGGCCTGACTCTGTCCAGGATGGCGCTATAAAACAGGACTCGTTCTGGGCCCACAGCGCTTCGGTGGACTCCAGCTTCGGTGCCTGGAATGCCTGCGCCGAGACACAGAGACCCACACACGGGGAAAGCCAAAGACAGAGAGCGGGAGGGAGGGAGAGGTGCCCCCCCCCCACCGTTCACACCTGGCTTCTGCAAGCCCTCGGAGGCTACCCGGCGCTTCATGCCTCGGAGGCTTTCCTGCCCAAATCGGTTGGTCTTTGTGGCGCCCCAGGACTTCTCTCGGGGTCCCTCGGTTCCCCGGCACACCCCGGGGTCCTGCCCCCCTTTGCCCGACCTTCCTCCCGAGGGTGGGAGGGACTGGGGCGGGCGGGCGCGGGGGCGGCGGCGTTGAGATATCCCCGGTTCGAGAGACACAGGCTCGGCGGCAACCCCCAAACCCGCGCGACGCAGCCCGAGACAGGAAGGGCCGCCCGGAAGGGATCCCTGGAGGAGCCCGGCGCCACCTGGGGGCGCCTGTCCCAGCAGGCGCTCCCCCTTCTCCCGCCCCGCTGTCCTCCGGGCTTTGTTCGCAGCCGGGGGGGAGGCAGCCCCGACCTGCCCCCGCCCCCTCCGGATCCCGCCGCCGCCCCCCCCCCCCCCACCCCGCGCCGCCGCTTTCCTCCCCCTCTCAGTACCTGGTTCCGCAGTCGCTGCCGCCCGGAGGGGGAGGCGCCGGGGCTGGGCGGGCGGGCGGCGGCATCCAGTGGCGCCAGAGACGTCGTCCTCCTCCTGCAAGACACCCAGGCGGCACCCCCCCACCCCCACCCCTCCGCTCCCGGCAGGCCGCAGGCGCCGCCGTGGGCAGCGCCGGCGAAGCCCGGGACACCCTCACGTGTGCGCCAAAGCCCCCGGTTGGCACCCGAGGCGGCCTTAGGCGACGTGCGCCGCGGCCCGCCTCGCCCCTTCCCCGACAGCTGCGCAGCCAGGGGCGCGGACGGCAGCGCAGCGGGGAAGCGCAGCCGGGTGAGCTTATTCCCCACCCCACCCGGCGGCACTCGGCAGGCTCAGAGCGGACCCCCCCACCATGGGACGTTCCAGTAAGCCCTGCTCTAAAGAACGCTTCGTGCATGTAGATGCTAGTTCGGGGTCTACAAGAAGCAGAGCCTTTTCAGTGGCGGCCCGGAGCTCTGGGATGCCCTTCTGGCTGGCTGTTGGTTTGGCTCTCCTCCTCCCTGCCGCTATTCCACAAATAAAACTCTGGGCGGTAAAGTAACCTCTGGGATAGACAGGGGTCTCCCACAGGATGCCCATGAGTGCCTTGGGGCCCCCCAGACCTTTCTTGGCGCCCACCAAGTGTTTTTTTAGGAAGTGGGTGGGGCTCTTGCCCAACTAGGCTTCTGATTTGCCCATGAAGATCTGATTGACCATGCAGATTAAAATAACCTTGTTTCAGGGGCAGCTGCCACCACCCTTTGTTTTATTCTCCCTCATCTCTCTTCCCAGTGTGTTTTTTTAGTTACCCCCCCCAACTCCCCTGCACTTGGGCTGCCTCTGTTTATGGGGCACCGCCTACCCTGGCAGCCATTGTGTCATTGCACTCAGCATCCTGTGGCGGAATCCCAAAGGTGCCCACAGGGTCAAAAGGCTGAGAACCTCTGGCTTTAGGAGGTAACTGGCATGTATTCTGCTGGGTTGGGTGCTGGTTTTGTAAATGAACTGCGGAGATTGCGTTTGATTGGTTTTTTTACCTGGTCTTCTGCCTTTGGTATGTGAGCAATACTTTGAGGGCAGTGGTTGGGGGGGGAAGGGTATGTAATTAAAATCAGGATGCACCCCAGGTTGACAGATACACTCACAAAGCAACTCCCCCCCACACACACACAAACCTTGCCTTGCAAACCTTTAAGATGGGGGGGATACAGTCTATCCATGCATAGAGGAGGTTGATACTTCTTCACAATGGCACGTACTGCATGCGCAGCCAGTCTCACAGCGCAACTGACTCACATGACATCCTGCATGAACACAGTGCAGGCAAGGCACATTGAGACAGCTGACCTGTATTTTATTTAACTCCTCTGTACTCCACCTTTCTCCCCAACAGGGGCCCAGTGGTTTACATCATTCTCCTTTATCTTCACAACAGTCTTGTGAGGTAGGTTGGGCCAAAAGTGATTAGCCCAAGGTCACCCAGCAAGCTTCCATGGCACGAGTGGGGATTCAAACCCGCGTCTCCGAGATACCAGTCTGATGCTCTTAACCACTACACCTCACTGCACACCCTGCAGTCATCTCAGCCTGCATGCATGCTACAAAAACCACCTACTTACCTCAAGCCAGAGGGGTGGCTGAATGGGAGTAACACATGAGAAGGTTAACCAGGATATTGTGAAAGCTCATCTTCCAAACACCGGCCTGCCCTCTGTCCCTCGGGTTGCCAGCGGACCTGGAGAAAAAACATCCTTTTCCTTAAACAGAGACTTAATATGTGGAAAGGGGCAGCTGAAGCGTTTTCACAGTGTGGAGGTCAATAACAGCACCTGCTAAATAACAGGCTATTTTTATCCCCCGTTATGGGACAGAACTTTTTTTTTTCTCTTTACCGGCAGTTTGGCAACTCTATGGCCGTGATCACACACACTACACCATTTTCAATGCACTTTCTGACTGGCTTTTAATGTGTGAACTGGCAAAATCCAATTCGAACGTGGATTGAAAGTGGAAACCTTTCAGGCTTTGAGAGTCCTAAATTATATTCGTAGAAAATCAATAAAAATCTATTAAATGAAAAAAAGAGACTCCTACATTATGGAGGGCTCCTCTTTTGAGAAATTAATGGCAGTTTCTGGAGAGATAAGGGATGGGATGAAGCCCGGCATAGACGCAGGTGAGATTATAAGGCTGGGAGCTTCAAGGTCGGAGACCAGGAGGGAGTTTTGCACTCACATTCCATCTCAATTGCACAAGGAACCCTGAGCACAGGGAAGTTGCTTGGCCGTAAACGTACCAGCTACAGAGGTCACATGTCACGTGTCTTAGCCACACACCTGATTGGCCAAACAGAATCAAGCCAGCTGCAGGCAATCTGGCATCAAGCAAGACCATTTGGCGTTTCTAGGCATCCTTTTGACTGTAGGTTGGGGCTTATGCAGCCAGAACACCTGCCTCCTGGATTTTGGACCTGTATCGGAACTCTGTATCTTCAATCCAACCAGGTAACATCTGGGTCAGAGAACTAAAGCCTGAATATATACTTTGGGATAGCTGTTTAGTTTTATTATTTTCTCCCCTGCTTTGCATTGTTCTTATATTTGTATTCTTTTGCACATTTCTTGTAATAAACCATATTAATCATATCCCTGTGGTGCTACTTGGCTTTGGGGTTCTCAGTCTAAACCCAGCACCTTGGCTTATTTTGTCCAAGTGATAGTGGAACTCAGCTTGCAAGTGACCTACCTTGCAGGAGCGAGACTGGTGGATGGCTCATTACCCTGCGCAGTGAGGATTCACTCCCCGGTCTTGTGTGTTCTCTCTCTTGGCCTTCACCCCAAAGCCTTCTTGTAGGACAAGGGGGCTTTGACAGTCGGCCCATGGCTCAATTCACCAGTTCACTGAAATTATGGAAATCCTGTCCTGCTGTACATGTGTCCCCCCCCAATATGTACCAGCTAGCTCCATTGGAGCCTCATACTATGAAGCCACACCCTCTTCACACACACATACATGCCAGGTGCAGTGCCCTTGCATGCATACATACACTCTGGGAAGGGTTGCCAAGGTCCAGGTTGGGAAACTCCTGGAGACTTGGGGATGGACCCTAGGGGGGACAGGGACCTCAGTGGGGAACAATGGCCACAGAGTTCACCCTCCGAAGCATCCATTTTCTCCCCAGGGGAACTGATCTTGGTCACCTGGAGATCAGCTGTAATAGCAGGAGATCTCCAGGCTTGAGGCTGGCAACCATAGCTCTGGGATGCTTCCACTTTGAAAATGCACAGGCTGCCTCAGATGTCTCTAAGGATTCCCCTTTGCTTGGAGCATACACCCACCCTTAAAGGCCCTCTTCTCCACACCCCTTCCTCCCTCGTCTCCAGAGCCCTCTGTTCCACATTCTTGAAACAGAATGCTAAGCGAGAATAGCAGCTTCGGGGGGGAAAGAGTGCTCAAAAGGGGCTGTGTGGGAGGAACAGATCCAGATAGCTTATTATTCCCTGGGGGCCGCGGCTCCACTATCCTTAGTGTTTTGCTGCACATCAGTATTTATTGCAAGAAAACCCAATATTTAATAAAACAGTGATCAGTGTCAAACTTGTTGATGGCTGCATGGGTTTTGGAAGCAGTCGCGTTCTCAGTTTGGAACGCTGGATGTTTAGCTTGTGGAATATTATGGTAATTAACATTTGAACCCATTTTTCCCTCAGGAAAAATACAGGTTTAAACAAGAAGTCCCTGGAGCAACAGTGACCATTTGCTCAACACTGGAATCAGACTTTGCCGACGGAGAATGTCAGGCAAGAATCTGTGGTCTTATTTTGAATCCAAATTATTTATCCACCACATAGAAGACTGCTCTTCATTTTGTACACTGTTGAAACCGCATGGTTTCCCCTTTTCTATTTTAAGAAATTTCCTGGGGGAAGAAAACTTAAAACAGCAAAAATGACCACTTTAAAATTATTCAAGTTTTTTTTGTAAAACCCTGAAAGCTACTGACTGCATATATTAGAATAAGTCACTCAATGACCAGGATGATGCACACCTGAGCCCCAGCTTTGGAAACAGATTCCCAGGATGAGATGGACTGGAAACGTTCCTTTAAAGGCCTGCGTGCAATATGTCAAAAGCTATTTGCACGGGATAAGGCCCCAAAGAGCACACACTGTGTGCAGGCAGGTCCCAGGGCCATTCCCCGGCATCTTGAGAAGGAATCTGAGGCAGCAGATGTTGGCAAAGGCCTTCAGATATGGAGAACCGCTGCCAGTCAGAGCATACAATACTAGAGCTAGAGGACTCAATTACATGACTCAACATAACCAACTCTTTCAGCTTGTACAAGAGCCTCTTTTAATTCAGGTGTGTGTTTCAGTCCTTGCGTAGATTTTGCTTTCAGCTTAACTATCGGGTTTTTGCTTTAGCTGATCTCAGCCTCGTGTGCAACGGCTCGGCATCTGGCCCCACAAGGCTCGTGCTGTAGGATGGCCTTGTCCTCCGAAACCCACAAGGGCACACACACCTATGCTGCAGAGAAATGCCCAGCCGTGAGGCTTGCATTCCACAGAAGATAAGGAACTGGAATTTGGTCAGGAGCTGGCTTTTATTAGATTATTTTCAAGGTCCTACCAAGGGCTTAACGAAGCAAACAAAAGAGACAGAATAAAACAACTATTTGCCAGTAAATTATTCTGTGGTGGGAGGCGGGGTAGACAGATTTGTCTCTGTACTCTAAATTAGTTGACAGAGGACGGAGGGCCCAGGTGCCACCAAAAGGGACACAAGTGAACTGGACAGCAGAGAAGCCAGGGGGAACAGGAAGCTGTTTTTCCTTTGTGATGTGCAGAAGTGAGAAATCAACAATCCCTCTGCATATAGAATATGCCATTCTCTTCCAGCTTGTTTTTCGACAGCTTATTTTACTATAGGTAAAGCTCACATGGCTTCCAAAAAACCCAACCCCCCTGAACAAGCTCAACATTCTGGGAGACTCCTTTGAATACAGACATACAAGCCTGGATCTACCCCAGAGTCAACCTTTCCCCCAAGCCGTGTGTCCTGGCACGAAGGAGGGATTTATTGAGTGTTACAAAAGTTGCAATTCTCTCTTCGCCAAAAATGGTACGTTTGAAGTTGCCCTTACATCGTAAACCTTTCCCCCAACAGCCGAACCTTAAAACATGAAGGCAAACACATCCTTTTAAGCACTGAACCAAATTTCAGAGACAAAAAGTAAATTTGTTAGAAATGAACGAGTTTCTGAGTTGCAAAAAAGAAACGAAGAGAAAATGTATCTTCTTCCGGGGAGAAAAAGAAATAAAGCCCAGAAACAAGCTGTACCTCTGATCAGAAGCAATTCACCTTCCACTCTAACCAAAACTGCTCGAGTTAACCATGTCAGAAAACCTAGAGATACAGCTGGGCAAGCAGATGAGGCCCTGCTGAACCCCAGAGACCCTACAGCAGACGTGACGACTGCGCACTCTACAGGCAGCATGTTTTTGTCTTTGAGACAAGAGAGCTCCACCTGCTAATGGGCAAAGACTGTGATGTGTGAGCTGCTTCATTGAGAAACTATGTGGCTAGTCCTCATGACCGCTAAGGAAAGGGAAAAAAGAAAGAAAACCAGAATTTCAGCCTTTGGTCTAAAGCTAAGAAACCAGGGGGATACTGAAGGAAGCTATTTTTGCTGTGTTAAACCTTGCAGTTTTTAAGCTGAACATGTGATGATTTTTTTTTAAAGGGATGCTTTTGTTAAAGTGTTTGCACTCAGACATATCGCAGCCGTTAAGCAGGGGTTCCCTAAATTAAACCTTTTCAGACCTCTCTATAAATAACGCTGGGCACTGTTCTCCTACAAATGGATTTGCAAATGGATTTTCCATTGGGTCGATGAGCCTTCCTTTCCCCAGGAAGCCTCGGGAACTGTAATTCTGTGAGCATCTTGAGAATCTTTTGAACCTGACTCATCCATCCATTCTCATGGCCAGGATTCTTTGGGGAAGTGAAAATCCCGGCAGTCTGAGATTTGGGATGCTGTTATGCCTCTAGAGTTGGAAAGGGGAAGGCAGAAGTCCATCCTAACTGCAGTGACTCTTGTCCAGAGGCAGAGAGGATCGGGGGGGAGGGGGGAACAGAATCACGCAGTCCAACAGCGTGATGGAAGGTTCCTTCAAAAGAATACATTTACACTGACCCACAGTGCTGCCTATGAACACAAAAGCTAGACCTCCTGCATGACGGTGGTAAGGAAGTGCTGGGGACAGGTTAGTCATGGGTCTTCTGGTCCAAAGCTCAACACATCCCCGGGAGGAGCTTGTGTCTCCCACAACAACTGGGAGACCCTCCTAGGGAGGTCATCCTCATGCTCTAAGAACAGTTGTCCTAGAGCACTTACGCTGGTCTGGGACAAAGGAACCTTGGCATGGATAGGCTCACTTGGGTAACGCTCCTAGAGACAACAGCCTGGGCTGAAAGGGTTAAGTCCCTGGCATGCCTTGCCTTCCCCCTGGAATATTGCGGGAGCGAATCCAAAGTGCTCAATTCCCTGTCCAAGCAAGCGCCCCTAAAATTCAACCGCTCTCGAGCATGTGCAAGGTATTCTTACCAGCTGCAAAACGGAACACTAGTAAATAACACTTTCTTGTATTGCTGTCATCTTTACATCGCAAAGTCCTCTACCCTACGCTAACGGACCACGAAGGAAGGGTAGGCGAGCGTGGTTTTTGAGTGCCATGAGGCAAGAGTAGTGTCTCCAGAACGGGATCGCCCCTGGCTGCCACTGGGGTGGAGGTAGAGGAAAGCAGTGCAGGGGGCAGAGGGCTTATCGTTTCGGGCGCTCCGGCCCCCCCCCTAGTCAATCCCACGGTGCAGCTTGAGATGCCGGGAGAGGTTGCTCAGAGTGATGAAGCCTTTGTGGCAGACGGTGCACTTGAAAGGCCGCTCGCCGCTGTGCAGCAGCCGGTGCCGTTTCAGGTAGCATTCGTGCCGGAAGAACTTGCCGCACTCGGTGCACTGGTAGGGCTTCTCGCCAGTGTGCACCAAGACGTGCCGGTCCAGATCCCGGGGGCTGCGGAAGTATTTCTCACACTCGCTGCATTTGTAGAGTTTTTTGCCTGGCCGGGCCGGGAACGTTCGAAGGTCCAGCTGGGGCAAAAGGTGGCGCTCCAGCTCGCTGCCCGAGCCGGGGGTTGGAGGTGTGGCCACAGCATGGCTCAGCTGGTGCTCCTCCAGGGACTGCAGATTCACAAAGGGCTGGCCGCAGATGCCGCAGGTGAAGGAGGGCTCACCCCCGTGGGCAGTCAAATGAGCCGCGAGGGTGTTGCCGTTGGCAAAAAAGGTCCCGCATTCACACTGGTACAAGGTCTCTGGGGGGCGGGTGTCTGGGGAGTGGCGGTTTGGGCAACCCCTGCTGTGCTGCAGGGCCCCTTCTTCTGGCTCCCCCTCCTTCTGCTCCTCTCTCAGCCCTTCCAGGTCGAGACCCTTGTCAGCCTGTTGGACCTTCCCGGCACAGACTTGGCAAGGCGGCGGCCTGTCCTTGGCATGCGTGAGTTTGTGGCGCTCTAACAAGGACGCGGCGTTAAAGTCTCGCTCACATTCTGGGCATTTAAAGGGCTTGATGTCTGTATGAGCCAGCCAATGGCGTCGCAGTTCCGAGGCCAACTGGAAGTGCCGCCCGCAGGCCCCGCAGCCAAAAGGGGCAGCCCGTCCTCGCCCGGCACTACAGAGGTGTCCCAGGGGACTCTGCTCTTTGCCACAGGCTAGGCAGCGTGGGGTCGGGGGCTGAGGGGCTGTGGCGGCAGGGGAAGCCCGGTGCTGCCGCTTGAGGTGACGGCCCAAGCTGCTCCGGGAGGAGAAGCGCAGCTCACAGACGTGGCAACAGTAGGGCTTCTCTCCGGTGTGGACCACTTGATGGTGGAGGAGTCCAGTGGAGTCCCGAAAGCCTTTCGGGCACATGGTGCAGCGGTAGGGACGCTCCCCCGTGTGGCTCCGGATGTGGTTCACCAGGTTGAAGGAATGCTTGAAGCTCTTGACGCAGTGAGGGCACTGGAAAGGCTTCAGTTCTGTATGGCGGGCAAAATGGCGGCGCAGGTCGGAGCGGTAGCGGAAACTCTTGTCACATTCGGAACAGTGGAAAGGGGCCCGGGCACCGCCTCCGTTGTCTGTCAGGAGTGTCGGATCGTCCTCCGTATCAGAGTACAGAACCGTGCACTCTTCCATCGATCCGGTGGCAGTGCCGACTCCCGGTGCCTCAAGGGGGCGCTGGCCCTCTGGCCACTGTTCATCGCAGTTCTCCATTTACCCGACAGTGCCTCTGAAGAGCAGAAAGGGGACAGTCATAGAATCATACATAGGAAAGGGAGGGAAAAGCCACTGAGTCCCAGTCCTTAGTATACATACTGCCCCCACCCCCCAGCATTAACCCATACAATCCACATCAGTGTAGGTAAAGCATATGCCAAAAGCTGCAGTAGTTCAAAGTGAACTGTTCCAACTGACTCACACAAGAAGCCAAGGCAGGAATTTTAAGAGTCTGCATGTATGTGAAAATGGCTGTTAACGTGGAGAAGGGATGGGGGTGGACAATACACATCAGGAAAGTCTGGTTAAGAGATGGTTTACAGAGGTGTCCCAGGGGACTCTGCTCTTTATAGAGAACAAGAAGCCAGGTTCCAACCCTAATCTATCATTTGACACAAGGGATCCAAAAGTGGGAGAAGGAGATGAAGGAAAACAGTTTGTTTCTGTTCCATACTCTAAGGCTGAGTTTCTTTACAGGCTGGAGATGAAGCGGTTACACTTTCAGCTTTTCTTTCAGAACTGGAAGCTGAGTCAAAGGCTTTGGGGGAATTCTCTCATTTTCTCAGTTCTGTATGATGGTATGTGTCAGTGAATACAGGAGTCAGTTTGAATGTGTGTGATCCCAAGTTCAACATCGCCTGAGACTTCCTGGCCCCAAAGAGGCCAGGCTGACAACAGCTAGGTCCAGAGCATTCTCTGTGGCCGCTCCAATGTACTGGAATGAGCTCCCCAGTGAGATCCAGGCCCTGCGAGATCTTCAGCAATTTGGCAGGGCTGTGAAGACGGAGCTTTTCCACAGGGCATACCAATGAGATCCATGCCGTGCCAGCTGAGCCGTGTCGCCCCATTACGGGACTATGCTCTACTGTATAGGAATGTTGGTAATTATTGCATATGTTTTATTGCATAGGAATGTTGTTATTTATTGCATTTTAGTCAGTGGTTTTAAATGAGATTCTTATGTTGTAACGTATATGGGTATTATGATGTTGTAAGCCACCCTGAGCCGCCTAGGCAGGAGGGCGGGATAGAAATAAAACAAACAAACAAATAAATAAATAAAAAATCTTTGTCTAGCCACCATGGGAGCTGTATTTCAGGCAAATCACCCTTTGAGATCCCAGTACAATCAGTTTCACTAGCTTGGTATGAAATTAATTGGGACAATGATATTTTTGTTTTGGTACACCATCTAAATACAGGGATAGGGTAGGGATGAATAATAAAAACATTTTCCTGTGGCAAGAACAAAACAATATGCTAAGAAACCTTCTGAGGGCTGGAGTTCCTGATGCCTTTGAAAAGGTGTGGGATTGTAGACAGGAGACCAAGCTTTGTGTTTATAAGAGTGAAACCAGGAACAAAACTCTATCTATTCCAAGGAACGGAGAAGTCCTGACTCTCACCCGCCCCCCCGCCCCCCAGTTATCCTACTTTAACCATCTCTCAAGGAACCCAAGAACCCCAGTTCCAAGTCACATTTCCTCACCCAAGCCATTCGCACATATACCCCAACAACCTATTAGCAGATGCAACACCACAAATATCCACTCAGGGGTGAAAAATCAGAGTGCCAGTATTGTGTCATATAAATTACAAAATAGAACAAGACAGAGCAAAACAGTACAAGGATGCACTAACAGCCAAATAGGTAAAATGTTAACTTCTGCTGTTCTGGCACTATCATTTTTAATCATTTATTGTGAGGCAATCTGAGGTAGCAATAAAAATACCTGGGGACAGAAGGAGGCCAGGACACCTGCAAATCTACTGGTACCTCTCCTCTCCTCTTCCCCAGAAGAATCCAAAAGACCCAGCATCCCTCATAGGATTCCATTAACATTATTTGCCCTGTTAAGGCCATCCCAGCTTGCGCCTCCCCTTCGTTATTCTGGAATAACTTCTGCCACATAGGCTTTGAGATCATGATCACTTACCTATAAATATATCTCCCTCACAATCATACATTAACAGGATATGGAGGAAACCATTCATTTGCCCCCGTTTTGCCCCCTGGCTAAATGAATACGTTTAAGTAGTGTGTAAAGGGGTGTGTGAGTCTAATCTGCATCCAGCGATTTTGAGCAGCGCACCCCCACCCCCAGTTCGTCTAATGCTGCTCCGTTCCTAAGGAACCCAGGAGTCCGGGCTCTCCACCCTTTCTTGGCCCCTCTGTCCTTTCTCCCTGCGTGACCCACTTAGCGCCTCTCGTGTACCTGTCGTAGGTATGGGCATGAGAGAGGGGAGGTCTCCCTGCTTGTCCCTTGCTTTCCTGAGACTGAGGGGAAGAATCGCTCCCCAAATCCTTCTTCGCCCCCACCTCCCGGTACTCACAACTTCTTATAGGTGCCGACATCGTAGCGGAGGGAGTCGCTTCTCTTCAGAGGAGGGGGGGCAGAGCCTCTCCCACCCCCCAGAGGAGCAAGAGGCGGGGGGGGGGGCTTTGACCTCTTGCGGCTGCCTGTCCCCGCCACCCTCAAATCCAGCCCCTGTGGAAGTTAACAGGACACCCCACCCCCCTCTCCGCACCCATCTTTTCTGTGGGCAAAGAGGTGGGGAGGAGTATGAAGGGTCGCATCGTGGCCATCCTTGCTGTGGGCATATGGTAGGGGACAGGGAGGCACCGTAGAGCCTCGCTGAGACGCCATTTTTAGTGTGGGCAAGGAGAAGGGAGGGTGGTGTTTCCTCAAGACTGCGATGAAAGGTTGGACTTTCGGCCCACGAAAATTCATAACAGCAGTAAATCTTTACGATTCTTAATATTTTTAAGCCGGGAAACGTTTCGTGCATTAAAGGGGGGGAAGGGGGAAATTGAGGTGCCATCTTTACTATTGGTATTGGAGGCGGGAAGAGAGCCGCCATGTGTGTTCTGGGCAAAAAGCGAAGGGCTGAAGGAAAGCACCATCTTTACTGCTGATGGGACAGCTACATGGCCCCAGTCGCCATATTTGAAACGGGTAAAGGAGGTTGACGGTCTGATTCTCGGATTCAAGGTGGCGCCAAATTTTCATATCGCCACACAGAATTCAGTGTTTGTTTTCTAATGCAGAGATAAGTGCCAGTGGTAGTGTGATCAGAACAATGTCATGTTTACTTTGGACAAAAAGGAGGGGGGGGAGAAAGAGGGCATTACGCTCCAAGGATTGCCAACTTCCAGGTAGCATCTGGAGATCTCCCACAATTACAATTGATCTCCAGACATCCAAGATCAGTTCTCTTGGGAAAAACTGCTGTTTGGAGAATGGGGTCTATAGCATTATATTCTCCTGAGGTGCCTCCCCTCCCCAGCCTCCACCCCCAAATTTCGAGGCATTTCCTAACCCAGAGCTAGCATCCCTAGCTGTGGAAAGAATTAGGTATGGGGAACGTTCAATTCTTTCATTACAAAAGGTAAAAAAGACAAAACTGCAATGTTTCTCCTCAGCCCATAATTTTGGGGTGCTTTTATCAGCGCTGGGAGTAATTTTTTTTTTTTTTGCTGTCACAACTGGCAGACATTCAATAGGTGATGCTCATCTTGCTGCAAATTGGGGGCAGGTGTGTTGTGTGAAAATACAATAGGACAGGAGTGCCCAGTGCCCTGAATTCCTTAGAGAAAGAGTGGGGTTCAAATAAACGCAATGAGGGAGTAATTTCCAGTTTCTGCCCTTTTATATGCAGTTTCCACTGCTTCTAATTGTTTCAGATGTTCTTCTGAAACAGCCTTTCAACACCAGATCAGCAACATCACAGCCATGCATTACTAAGGTGTTAGACAATTGGGCTGCATGGTTAATTAAGCTAATGATACTTAAGAGGAAAAAACACGTCCCAACAGCATCAAACTTGGGGCAATAACCCACACAGTACTACCCATATCATTTGCCCCGGGTAGTAAACTAATGCCTGGGTTTTATTTACTACAGATTGTAGGTCAGGATCACACTAGCAGAGGCGTCATATGCAAAATTCCCCCTACTAAGACTGTTGTCAGGAAAAAGGGCAAAGCTATGGGAGCAGTCTTAACATAGGAGTCATCCATTATGAAGTGGCACATTCAAGACCACCTGACCTGGGTAGCCCAGTCTCATCAGATCTCAGAAGCTAAGCAGGGTCAGGGCTGGTTAGAACTTGGATGGGAGAGCCCCAAGGAAGTTCAGAGTTACTATACAAAGGCAGGCAATGGCAGACCTCTGAACATCTCTTGCCTTGAAACCCCTACCAGGTTGCTTTAAGATGGCTGTGACAAGACAGCACCTTCCACTACCATCAAATTCTAGACTAGTTTGCCATTTCTATGAGAAATGAGCCCCAAGTCAGACAAATTAGGGTCATGACGGTAATATGGATATTTTGAGATTCCTTAGATAATGAATCTAAGAAAGATTGCATTGGGTTGAATCTGGAGCTACTAGTGGAGTAAACCTTTAAGGGGGTGCTATATCCTGGGATTTAAGGATAGCAACAACTGTTATCACCACCCACTTAAAAATCTCCTGAAGATGTTGTGCTATAAACCCAAAAAACCCTAGGGAACTAGGCAAAAGAGCACAAATTAAGGCCAATGGGCAGCGTCTGTTCAGTGCCCAGACGTTCCCTGTAGTTTTCAGAATCTCAGTAGTGCAGTTTCTGATCTGTGCAGGACTCTGCCAAAATCTCTCGCTTTTGGCTATTGTTAGGAACTATATAGTTTTTAAAATGCCTCTAAGGAATTTGGCTCTGCCTTACTTTCCACTCCTTATTTCTCATTTAAAGTATTTCTGAAATATGTGCATGCCATGGTTGCTACAACTTTTAGTTCATTTCTCTCCCATCCAAACCCACAGTACAGATGTGCAAATTGGTAAAATAGAAATGTTATGCAATCATATGCATGGTTGTCAACATTTTTTGCGCATAAGTATACAATGGCACATGGTCTTACATATGAATGATATGCAGATTGATAAAAACACTGCAAAATAACAATTGGGATCAACTGGATTGAAGCCAACCAGCTTTTCTGCTAGGGCGGAAGGTGAGGTCTCCTTTGATGACTCCAAAGACTCTGCTGGGGATCATGGGACTAGCATGTATAAAAACAACATGGAATGGGACAGCATTAAGGTGGGGAATTGGGCAAGATCCACTGGGAAAGCTGGCTATCCAACCCTTCCTGTAAAAGGGCAGTTTGGACATGCACACTATTATGGTAAATGCATCCACTGGCAATATGGGGGCATGCAAATGAATTAAAAGCTCTGAAAACTACAGCAAACAGTACATAGAATTGAATCACCCTTACTATCGTTTGGTACGGCTTCAAGTCATCTCATTAATCAAGGCAGGGTAGAGTGAGGCTGCCAAATCAGGAGTGAAGTTTTTGGAAAGACAGATTATGTTTGGATTCTTTCCCCCTAAATGTTAGCTGTCTTGGACACTTTCTATGTAAGCAGGGAGAAAAATCACAGGAGCCTGGAATACGTAAAACAAAGGGACGTTTGTAGAATCCAGATAGTGAAGCCAGATGTGAAGAACATGGACGAGAAGTGTTTGGACTTGAAGGTAGTTGGTTGAAACTTATGGAGGGCCCACAAATTAGGGTTACAAAGGGAAGTGTAGCTGTCTGCAGAATCTTTTGTTTTCCCCAAGTTAATTCAATTAGGAAACAAGTAGTTTTTTCCTTAGCAAATCAAATTTATTAAATATCAAAAAAGCACAACAAAAGAGCCTCTGCTACATACAGCACACAGATATTCTCTCTCTCTCTCTCTGCCCCCAAATCACTCCCATTATGTGATGAAGCACTAAGGTTTCCAATTACAGGTAGTTGAGTATTACAGAAACCAGTCTACATAATGAGTATTTAAAAACTCTCACACTCTCACCACTGGCCAAGCCACCTCTGTACTGTGTCTAGAATCTCCTGACCTAGCTGCAGCACTTCCTTTTCTTTGCATGTGCGGAAGGCCTCGTTTGGAATGGTGGGCGGTGAGTGGTATTTAGGATACTGGGTTTTCTTGTCATCCATGCCATGCTGCCGAAGTTTGCACACTTGGTCACGAATTGCAGTCAGCTCTTGTCCATGCTTCGCTACCTTAGCAGCCAGCATTGCAACAGACAGATTGCTGTCAAAATGCCCACCTTGCTTGTACTCAACCGCTGTGAGGGCCTTCTCCACTGCCCGGTAAGTCTTGTAAAGTAGCCATTCTGTGCTGTCATTCGCAACCTCACTGGCTGCTGCCCGCAAGTCATACTCTGCTTGCCGTAGCCAGCGCTTTGCCTCCTCCATGCCAGGGCACTTTGATTGACACCCTTTTGTTCTAGACCTGTGGAAGAACCAGAAGTCGTATGTAGAGCTGCATCCACCTCTTCCGCTCTGTCTTTGCCTGGTGAATTCCTGACGCCTCTGCTGGTGTCGATGAGCTTGCTGGTCCCATTCACTCCAATAATTTGAGAAGTTCCAGCTGTTTCTGTTGAAGGAACCACCGCTTCTAGGTCCCCAGCTGCCACCACCCTTGGGCTTTCCCTTGTTCTCCATCTCCTCAATTTTCTCTTTAAGGTATTTGAATATTTCATTGGCCAAGACCTCCTGACCTAAGTTTTTATCTGGGTGGTAGCACAGGTAGAGTCTTCGTATGGCCTTCTTCCTCTCTTCCTCTGACAGACTCCAGATCTCATCTAGGCAGGCATCCAGTTTTTTCTTAACTTCACTCACTGGCTGCTGGTACCAGTCACCACCACTTAGGCCTGCAGCAGTGGCCTTGTCAGGGGGACTTTGCATCAACACCAAAGCCTTGCTTGAGCCGGATGCTGGTGTGCACCGCCGGAAGTGGTAAAGATCGTGAGTGCTGACTTCTAACTGCTGCCCACCTCCCACATCAACACGGTACATGTGCACCTGTCCAGTTCCGCTCTGCTGCAGCTCCAGGTCCTCCAAGACCACAGCGTAGACATAATGTTCACCTTGTACTGAAGGGTCCAAGTAACCTACATAATCTCCTGGCATAAAGGAATGCAGGATGTTCATGTCCAGGCTATCATGCCATTCCTCGGGAATCTCCTTTCCAGGATCAGGAAGGGTAAAAGCATCTCTGAGAGTGAACTTTTTGAGGGGCACTTTGTGGTCATTCAGCACTGCAGCAATTTCTTCTGGTCCTCCTTGGCAAGCCAGGATCTCTCTAAGGACACGCATGGCCTTCATGCAAAGTCTCTCTCCAAGAAGCTTGTTCACTTCTTCAGCCAAGGTCTCAGAGATCTTCACGGCCTGTCGGCCACGCAGACTCTCCTGGTGCAAAAGGTAAATGTGCTGCTTCCCATCTGGTGTTGTTGCAATATACATGATCTTGGCCTCCTGGCTCCCCTCCAAGCATTGTGACTGGTGAAACATCACGGTGCACAGCTTCTCACAGCAGATAACTTCTAAATGCTCCAGTGAGAAGAGTCCAGCATGTACCCTATCAGCCTCTGCCTCCTTGTCTGCTTCCTTCGTGGTGTTCTGCCACCTTAGAAGTGCAACAAGGGCATCCTGGAATTCGGGAGCGACCAGAAGTTCTTCAAGGCGAGACTGGAACTCACAGTGAACTCCATAGGAACAAAGTTCTAGAGATGACTCATCCAGTTGCTCACTGGTAATATTTGACAGTCTCTTGGGTTGCAGGACTTCTGGCAGCAGAAGCAGTTTTCTGAGGCTATAGGTCTTGAATAATTGGTAGCCATCAAAATCGTCCACTAGGAAGTGAAAAGTATCCTGCAAGGCCTGGAGGGATTTGCCAGTAGCACAGTCATTGAAGACTAGGATATTAGATGGGTAAAGCTTCCCTTCAGTGCAAGGCAGATGCAGTTCCTTCAGGTCTGAGAAGTCCACTGTTTCCTTCGATTGATCTAGGAGCTGGAAGAAGCACTGGGTGGCCCGTCTTACTGTTTTAATGTGGTTGGGTTGCAGTGTAGCCTTCTGTGCAGTGTCCTCATAGATCCTGGCCAAGACACTGGCATAGTGATGGATAGTGGGTTCAACTTTCACCCCAAATTTCTCCAGAAGCTTCTTGTAGGGAGCTAGATCTGGGAGTAATCTGTAGAGGTATGGTCGGAATTCAGGCCAGTTGTTCAAGGACACCACCACATGCTGGGCTTCAGCTACTTCATTACCATCTACCAGCACCACAGGAAGCCCTTTGACATATTCAGTCTCTATGCTCTTCTGTTTCAACAAGTAACCATAAATCAGTTCAAGGACATCTGCTCGAGTTTTCCTGGTATCCTGGGTTTTGCATTCTGCCCGACAGACATTGCTCAAATTTTTCAAGACCAGCTGGGTTGATAAGGTACATTGTACCCTTAGGCGTGCCAGAATGGCTTTTGTGTTGTCATCCATTGTTCTAATGGGACGCAGAATCACTGCTGATGTCCAAGCTAGTTCAGTTTTATCCCAAGTACATAAAGAACCTCGGGGTGCCACTGGAGTGTTGCTAGAGACGAACGGTGAGTGGAGGTTGCGTAGATCAGCACGGACGGACTGAGATGCCAGGAAGCGGAGCTGGGACAGCTGATCCAAGAAAGCATCTGATAAAGACTCACTTTCCTTGTCAAGCAAATGTGACAGAAGTGCTTCTCGTTTGGCAGAAAGCTCATCGGACATAGCGCCATGCTTCAGTGCCTCGCTCTGAATCTGGACTGCAAGCTGCAGGAAATCATCCTCAGTGACTTCATGCCGCAGGCCCACATCCTTTAAGAATCTAATCACTTCTGATTTGTCACCCGACCACACAGTCTTGTAGAATTTGTTTGGCACAAATCGTGAGTCCAACCCCAGCATCTGGAAAAAAACAACGCTGCTGTCATAGAAGTAGGACGCAGGACGCAGCACATCTTGCTCGTCCTGGATGAAGGCAACAGGTTGGAACGCAGATATCACAGTCTTCTTCTGATCCTCGTACTTTGGATAGAATGTCTTGATGAGGAGGAGTAACTTCACTGCCTCTAGCAGACAGGCCTCTGGGAGATGCAACAGGTGAGGCAAGAGGAGTTTCACAAACTGCTGCAAATCGTTCATTACGTCAATACCCAAGCAGTCGCTCAGTTTTCTGTTCAGTTCATTGTCTTTTAGCAACACTGTCCCTGTATCTGCCTCATAAAGCTCCCTGAAATTATTGGACATCTCTGAGATTTTGGACTGCAGCAAGTACACATTCTGGTACAAAGTCAGTGACACATGCTGTCCTTGATGAGTCTCAAATATTGGCAAGGCCTTCAGCTTGTTGAGTAGCCCACGGTCACTTGCTAACTTCTGCAGATCTTTGCTCAGGAATCTCAAGAGACTTTCAAATTCCCATTGTTCAAGCTCATGCCAGTGCAGGCTGGGCCGGGCATCCAACTGTGCCAGCACTGCAGCAGGGTCGTCTATCTGAAGCAGCTGTGGCTTGATACAGCATATGGTGAGTTCTGGAGGCAGAAGAAAGTTATCTAGCTTTGCAAAGCCCAATTTGCAGAGCATTTCAGTAACAAACCCCAAGTGGCTACCCACGATTGTGTTCAGGGAGTCAAGGGGAACCAGCTCCTGACCTGAGCCACACACAGGAAGAACAGACCAGCCTTTGAAGAGGGAAACTAGCTCTTGGAACATCTCCTTCCTTGTGTCCTCCTTGGAAGATGCACAGATCTGCTTTTCAAAGAACTTCCACACCCCACGTAGCCAGTCCCGACATTTAGGACCTGTGACCCAGTCCTTCAATCTCAGTCTCTCTTGGATGTAAACAGCAGATTCACTTATAGTGAACTCTTTGATAAACCCGCTCTCTAGTAAGAGTTGCCTAGCCCCAGAACTGTCAATGAGGCAGGCGGAGAACCTATCCTGATGGCTTGGAAAAAGATCATAAGTGCTGCTCTGGTAGACAGGGTCCTTCTGACTGAAATGCCGTAGCATACTGTCCCGAGTTATCAGTAAGGGGAGACCTTCCAGGCATCTGATGTCCTCAGAGCACAGCCCATTAAGGCAAAAGTTGAGAACAGCAGAGCAGCCCAAACTGTTCTTCATAGGGGTTTGGTTTAGTGGGCATGGCAGACTCAAGCCAGGCAAACTCTTGAGGAAGCAGCAGAGGGATGGAGAATCCAAGGTTAGGACACCAACTCCTGCCTTGATAAATTGGTCACAGATTTCCTGTAGACTCTGGAAGGCAGGGACTAAGCGCATGCCCAGATTCCGGAGAGCATCTTCAAGAGAACCATTTATCACAGACTGCAGAAAATAGGGATCTTTGGTAGGGTGTCCCTGTCGCGGTGCACTCCAGTACACACTCACCACCTCCATTCTATCCTTACTCGTCTTTCGGTAGACCGGCAACAGTGTCAGCTGCCTCTCAAATGCCAGAACATACAGACGGTTCACTAGCTGATGCCAGAAAGGGGGGACATGGTCTGTCACAACTGGGAAATGCCGCAAGTACTTTGAATTTAACTTTTCCTCGCATGCACTCAAGGAGGAGGACTGCAGTGTTGGTTTCCTCAGTGCCTTACGCAGCTCCTCAAGTAGGTGGAGATATAAAGGGGCTATAAGGCTCTGCAGCAGAAAGCTATTCCATGCTGTTTCAGGGCTGTCCTTGTTGTCATCCTTCCGCAAGTCCCGCCGAGCAGAATCCACGTCAAAATTCCCATTGATGTGGACAGGGAGGCCGGTTTTCACCGGCAGTGGCAAGGTGCAGAAGGCCCTGCCCGGTGCTTGCCCATCAAGACAAGCAGCCACACCGCCATGTGCCAGCTGTACGCCTTCTACAGTGTCCACATTGTCTACTCCTATCTGTCTTCCAACTAGCCATTTCCTGGAAGTCCCGGAGAAACGACACTTCACCTTCATTCTGTAAAAGACTCTTACTGGCTCACCCACATCCCTCCCGCCTGCTGCAGCGGCTTCGTGGAGCTGTTTCTGGTATTCTAGTCTTTCAGCCTCACCACCCACAGTCTCCACACAGAGCATTTCTGTGGGCATCTTTTGCTTCTCCTCGATCACAGAGAAAACCACACGGTGAATGTGGTTGAGGAACATCATGAAGCAATCCGCCTCTTCTCTGAGAGCCTCCAACATACTTAGCATATCCTCCTCTGACACAGAACGCTGGCAGATAGGGGAGACTGCGGCCCCAGCAGGGGTACGCAGTGGCAATCGAAAAACCGTGCCGTGTTCCAGATCAAACACTTTGGGCAAGAAAGTGTCATAAACATCTGGGAAGGTGTCCTTGAAATCTTTAGTCAGGCTGAACATTTTCCCAGGAGAGACGTCATCAGAATTAGGCAGGTAACGTAATGTGGGGTCAAAGACGCATAGGGCACTGTTGCCTGTCACGAAGGCAGGGCAGTCAGTCAAGTGGTAAACCGTGTTGAACCCCAGACCATACTTGCCAGTAGTATCCCGCCGCCCACCTTTGCCACCGGAGCCCAAACGCTGGATCCCTTCTATGTCATGCATTTCAAAGGGACGGTCATTGTAAATGCAAAGGGCGGGGCCCTGGAGATCTTCCCATTCGTCACCAAAGACACGTTGTGTTGGGTGGTGACGCTGGTCCCAGAGGAAGTGTATGACACGGGAGCCAGCATCATCCGCGTTTTGCAGAAGCTCCTTCAGCACATCCCGCGAAGCGGAGTATTCACGGAGGATGTTGGCTAACCGGGTACTGAGGTCCTCCTTGGCACCAAAATCAGTGCCCCACTGGGAAAGTCCCTGGATTTGCCGGTGTGACAACATGCGGTGCCTCATGGTGGGAATTCCACAGCGAATGGCCACTTCCCGCGAGATCGTGGAATGGCAAAACAGGCTCCCCTCCTCCCGTGGCACCCATGGTGTGTCGTCGAAGAGCAGCTTGGGCAAGGGACGCAGGATTTTGTGTCTGTCGGGGAAAGAGATCCTCTGGGCCACGAAAGAATCCAGTTGCTGGCCCTCTGGCAGGGCCCCAAGTAGACCTACAGTAATCAGTCCAATGACTAGGTTCAGCTGCCCTTTAGAAAGAGCCTTTCCATCTGTCTCCTTGGCCAGAGTTTGCAATACTGCAGCATAATCCTCCACTTTAAAGGTATCGGACATCCCTACACAGCTCCACAGCTCCTTTTGCTGCTGGTATTCCTCAGGCAGTTGGAACAGGTATGGTGCAGCATCAAAGGCAAAGTAGCGGGCCACGCTGCGCACCGACACAAATCTAGAACCCACCAGAACAAAGGGGAAAGTCTGTGCCTTTTGGGATACCTCCAGCCTGCATGGAGGGTTCTTCTGCACCACTTCATTCAGGAAAGCATAGCATCTTCGTGCCATCTGAGCCAGCTCTGTCCTGTCCAGGGCGTTGGAGCTACGCGATGCTGTTTCCAGCTGCATTAATACCGTGGTGACTGGTGGCTGGCGACTCAGTCCTAAGCATTCCTTCAGTTCATCAGAGAGCTTCAGGCCTTCGCCAAGGGCCTTCTTGTCTAGAACAGGTTCGATCAAGCCCACCAGAGGCTGCAGTTTGTGGTGATAAACCTTACTGGGGCAACAGACTGCTCTGCGGTCGCCAGGAAGCACAGCTGGCAAGAAAGGAATTTCTCTGAAAGCCACCTGGATGGTGTTGCTGATGCTTCCCTGGAGATGGTCCTCGAGGAGAGTCAGGATGTGGCGGGCAAGCAGGCAGGCCCTTCGTGTGTCATGGTGCCACAAGTCAGCCACAGTTCTAGCTCTGTTTATCAGCTCCTCCACGGCGACCTGGTTTTGGGTCATACCAAGATGCACCAAACGCAACAGCCTCTCTGGCTTCAGAAATTCTGCATTGGCGGGGAAACGGCCATCTTCTGGCATGTACAGTGATGCGGCACGGCCCCCCGGATGCACCAGCCTGTTAATGTGTTTCAGCTGCTTGTCTGGAGTGGCAGGAATGCAAGGCAGAGAGGTCAGGAGTTCATCCACGCTGGCATCCTTCATATCCAGGGCATGAAGAATCAGGGCATCACGATCGGGTGCCTCCAGCTCAGCCAAACGGGGCAAGATGAGCTCCCGGAGGAAGCGTGTCCAGTTGTAGGTGTTTGTAGACAGAACCTCCCCCGGGATGCTTGCGCTGAAACTCATCTTCGCCCACAGGGGAAGATTCACTGCCATCTTCGGTTCAGACAGGAGCAAAGAGAAGACCCGGTCAGCTGTAGGTCTCAGCTGCTTCTCACGGACGACGTCTGCATCGAGGATGCAGGCATGCTGGGCTGAGCACCACCTCTCCCCATCTGAGAACAGAACTGGCTGCTCCCCATTGACACCATCGACTAAGGCTCGGTAGAAAGCCTTGGCTGCTTCACTGAAAGGGTGCTTTGCATTGCTGACCCGGGGCCAGAAGGTATGGTATTGGTAGCCCTCCAGTAATCCTTCTCTGCGCATGTCTCGCAGCTGGCCCAGTGCCCCGAGCCAGGCACCCAGCACGGAATCCTGAAGGAGTGCCCTGTTCCACTGGCCTTTCTCAGTGGAGTCCCACAGCCCTTTGCGATTACTAAGCACAGCAAAGGCCGCTGTGACGTGTAGGGGGAGGCCAGACTCTATAGGAAGAGGCAGAAAGCAGAAGACGCGGCCCTCAAAGTCCTCCAAATCTGGGGTCCAGTGCCCAGCAGTGGTAGCAGGGCGAAGGGGCAACGCAACGCTGGCAACAGGTGGCGAGAAGCTGAAACTCTTCTTTCCTCCCTCTTGGTACAGCTTCAGGGCTTCCCCTGTACCGGAACAGGAGTGCAGCAGGTAATGATTTACAGCAACCTCAGACGCCCACGAAGCTGTCAATTGCACAATATCGGAAGTACCCATCTTGGCAACAGGCTGCCTGCTCACTGTAGCCAATGGCTGGGCTGCTTCTGGGGAACTGGAACCTCCAGGGAGGTGGGTCAGCGACACCTCCCGCACGTTGTGTAGGAAGATGAGCAGATCCTGGTACATCTCCTGGAAACCAGACTGCAGTGCTTGGATGCGCTTGGGTCCAAAAGGATGGGAGCAAATCTGAGAGTCTTTTGCCTCCTGCTCGGTGCGGAAGGGCAGGCGGATGAGCGTGCCTTGGTAATCCTCCCCAATCTGACAGCCGAAGATGCCCCTGTAAGGCCGAAATTGCTCGGGGAAGACAGCGGCGGTTTGCTGGCTCAGCTTCAAGCGGATGCCCGGCCGGGATGGGTCACGGATATGCTTCCGGAGGTGGGTGACGTTGGGATCAAAGAAGAGTACCGTGTGGCCACTGAGAAGCGAGGGGGCATCGCTGACGTGGTACACGGTGCAGAATCCAAGCCCAAAGCGACCGATTTTGTCTTGCTGGTTTTCCTTGGTGGCTGCGCCCAGTCGGATGATGTTAGTGAAATCCGCTTCGCTGAACAGGGCATCATTATAGGCCCAAAGTGCCGGGCCCTGGCAAGCAGCCATGCCGGGGTCCAGAAATCCTTCTGTGGTGCCATTATGCAGCCGGCGGTCAACTAAGAAGCGGCAGATTTTGGCACCGGCGTCCTCGGCATTCTGCAGCAGTTCCTGAAAGACATCTGCATCCTGGCAGTATTCACGAAGGATGTTACGGATCCGGAGGGTGACAGGCTCCGAAGGACCCCAGGGCTCAAACAATTCCAGGCCTGACAACCGAGTGCTCAGCATCTCCATGTTAAAGAAGACTGCCGTGGCAGGGGGGACAGCTTCATGCACCAAAGCGGGCGGGTTTCCATCCAGGTCAGCAAGTCGAGCACGGTCCATATCACAGTACAGTGCCGAACTGGCTGGGAGTAGAGCAAAGCCAGCGCGTCCTGGAATGTTCGTAGGCACCAACATCTCTCTTTCCCCCCGGTAATCTCGGACACGGAACCAATCCAAGGCAGCCACCACAAGGCGCAGTTCTGCCTGCGTGCCGCCTTGAGGACAGACGTTGACGCGATCTGCCAGTTCGTGCAGGGCCTGGCACACTTCTTCCTCGGTGGGCGACTGATGGACACCCCAGGCTGCAAAGAGCTGGCCGTAGTGCTGGAAGTCTGATGGCACTCGCGGCATCAGGGCAGCAAGGTCCAAGCCCTCGGGGAAGCCCATCACCACGTCTCTAGGCAGCGAGAAGCCATTCCCATTCCACACTGATGGGCCTGCGGGGGGCTTCTGGAAGTCCCTCAGTTGCTGCTGCATATGCTGATAAATGCTGTGCAGCTGTGGGATTAAGGCTAGAGTCCCTTCAGGGGAATAGTCCTCTGCCAGGCAAGCGAGGTTCTCTCCCACCTTCTCTGGGGGAGGCGGCTGGTCCAGCCCCAAAGCCTTTGCAGCTTGGGGACAAAAAGCATTTGTCAGTCCCATGACCAGCCCCACGAGAGCAGCGTACTGCTCTGAGCGAAGTCTTTCAGGTGCCACGAAACAGTCAGCTGGCAGGAGCGCAGAGGGGTTGACGGCAGGCACCCAAGCCAGGCCCTGCAGCTGCTTCAGCTCCTCTGAAGACAAGCGCGAGAGCAGAGGGGTCTCGTTGCAGACTCGGATCAGGGCCTGTGATTTGGCACTGGAAACTGCAGCCTCCCGGCCCTGGTTCACGTCCCGGGCAGCCATCAGTGCATCGGCTGGAGAGACAGCGGTGAGATCAGTCTTCAGCCCCAGAGCACGAAGGGCCCGCAGGGTTGCTGGCTCCCGGAAAGGCCCACTGGGGAAGCAGTTTGGTCTCAACAAGACCTGCAAAGTGTGGTTGTCTGGGTCATAAAGATCAGTGGGCCGGGCCAACTCTCCAGACCCACAGTCTACAAAGGGCAAGTCACGGCACAGCGCTTGCAGTTCCGGACTCTGGCTGAAGAGGGCGTCAGTGTTGCGCAGCACCCACAGCATGACTTCCTGGGCTTCTTGGGCCTGTCCAGCGTATGCCCCCTTCTTCACTGCTCTGACACACAGAGCACCCAGGTCTGGTGCTCCCAGGAGGTTTACCTGGAGATTCAAAAGCAGGTGGCGCTCGGCTTCGCTTTGACATAGCAACACGGGCTGTGGAGTCCACAGGTCTTTGGGCACCGGTGGGACCAGGTTCTTCTCCAAAGCCAAGTGGTTCTGGGCCGGCACCAAGCCAGGTGGGCCAGGTGGAAGGAGGGAAGGCATCTTGAAGAAGAGCGGCAAGGCCCGTAGGACTTCACTCTCTTCTCGGGAGAGAGATGCGGCTGCTGAGAGAAAAGTCTTCAAGCTCTCGATTTGGTGTTTGGATAGAAGTGCCAGGCGGTTAACCACTGATGCAACCCCCAGGTGGGCAAAAGCCTGCAGGGCACCACCAGGTGTGGGTTCAAGGATGTACTCTTTCAGTTGGCGGTGGTACCAGTCTGGATCCCAGCTCTGGATCACAGTGCACCCCAGTGTCTTCAGAATGCCAGCCACTTCGTCCGACAAGCAGCACCTGTCATGGCTCTGGAACAGCAGGGCAGGCCGAGGCAGCAGCTGTGCCAGCTCAATGCCACTGGGGGAGTTGTGCAGAGGAGTCAGTGGTATCAGTGGGCAGCCCTCGAAGGGCACCAGGGAGGAAGCATGGCGATTCAGGAAAGTCCAGAACGTGGGAAGCCACTCCAGAGGGGGTTGTTTCGGGTATTCCTTTGGGCACCAAGCCACAGGGGTTGAATTGCCGCTGACCCAGTCCGTGGGGAGAGCCGCACGAATGTTCTGCTCAACAACACGTTGGTCCAAGGCAACCAGGTTTCTGAATAACTCTGGAAGAGAGAGAGAGGGGGAGAGGAAATTAATATTACCGACTTCAGTTTATAGCCTGTCTTTCTCACTGAGACTCAAGACAGATTATGAAATATGAAAAGCAATTCCGTCAGACAGCAGAGACCTACAGTGAACAATGCACAAGGACTAGGATCTCCAGAACTGGAAAACAGCGCAAATGCAAAGCTCTCTAAGGCACAACATACCCTAATGAAGGAAGGGGGATATACAAAGACACAGGACTCACACCATCTCCTATGCATGTTGTTTTTGATTTCTTCATATACGAGTACATTTCTCTCCTACGATTTTCCAGTCTTTCCCCCATCCTGTGTCTTCCCTTTAGCTTTCGACAGAAAAGACACCTCCTGAGATAGCCAGCCTGATCTGTTTTGATCTTGGAAACTAAGCAGGGTTGGCCCTGGCTGGTATTTGAATGGGAGACCTCCAGGGAATACCAGGGGCGTGACGCGGAGGCAGGCAATGGCAAAGCACCTCTGAACGCCTCTTGCCTTGCAAACCCCACCAGGGGTCGCCATCAGGCAGCTGTGACTTGACAACACTTTCCACCACCACCACCAAGATGGAAAATATATATATTTTTAAAGGTTATCGTTAGCTTAGAATGCCAGCCCAAGAGTCTTTCGAGTAAAAGAGGGGGCCAGCCAGCTCTGTAGAGTCCCACATTTTCTTTCATATGGAGAAAATGTGGAGGGGGAGGGAATACCCTATCTCAGTTAAATCTGTAGGTGCATCTTGCCCTTTCCCCCCAGCTTTGGGAAGCAGACCTGGACTTGCTGTTCCTGTTTTATATTCCAGACAACCTTGTGAGGTAAGTTAGTCTGAAGGAGAATGACTGGCCTTGGGCCATCAAGTGAGCTTCGTTGCTGAGTGGGGATTTGAACCCAGGCCTCCCTGGTCCTATTCCTACTCGAACCACTACACCATGCTGGCTGGGAAAGAGTCTTCCTGAGGAATCCTAAAATCTAAAAAAATGCAAAGGAAGACAAAATATTTATCGCCTTGATAGTACCAAGGTTGAATCTACACAGGTAGCAAAAGGAGATGCCCCATCCCAGATTGTGGGGGGGGGTAACTGTGAGGCAAAGCCTCCCCCCCCCTCATTTCCCCTCAAGGGCCAACGTGGAAGGCGTATTGGGCCTGAACTGCCTTGCAGGTGCTGTTAATTAGCTCGGCCTGCATCTCTCTATTCACTCTCAAGGTGGAGGGTGGAAGCCACACGGTCCTGGGCTCTCAGAGGCAGGAGGGGGCAGGTTCAGAGTGGTGAAGTAATGCTCCAGAGGGTTCACTTGGAGACCTGTTCCGACTGGATGTCATCATCGTCTGAAGTGCAGGACCAAAAACTACCATTTGAACTGTGGTCCGAGCGAAGAGGTAGCCAGCTGCGATTTCCATGGACGGTAAGGCCAAGACTACGATTGGCAGTTGCTAGAACTGTAGACCATGCCGCTTTGGGGGCTTCCTATCGAAACTAAGACTGGTGCCACCTAAGGCAGTTTTTGTGAGTATTAGGTAGTTAAAGTTAGGTTTGTTGTTTTCTTTTCTGTATGATTCCAGAGTAATGGGTTGGCATTGGCAATATCTGCTTGATACCTTACAAGTATTTTTTTAGGCAACAGTCTGGTTCTTGTGTGCACTTGCTCTGGGGTTGGCCTTGCGCTTCCCTGACAGCTAATTACATCCCCCTACACAAAACGCACTCATCAGAGCAGTAGCCCAGTACTGCAGTAGCTTAGTAAAGCAGTAGCCTAGTACTCTGCCCTTGATGATGGGGCAAGCCCTCTGCTCTGGAAAGGCCAAGAGGAAGTACAGGAGAAGGGATTCTGAAGGCGATTCTCCCACTTGTAGTCGAAATGGCACAGCCCATTCCACCAATTAAAGACGGCTTCCCCTCATTCTTCTGCAATTAAGGCTGCCAGCTCTGAGTCGGGAATTTCCAGGAGATTTTGGGGATGGAGCCTGGGAAGGGAGGGGTTTGGGGAGGGGAGGGCCCTCAGCAGGTCCCATCCTCCAAAGCAGCCATTTTCTCCATGATTTTGGTCTTCTAGAGACCAATTGTAATAGCGGGAGATCCCCAGGTGCCACCTGGAGGGTGGTAACCCTGTGCCACATGCATATAGGCTCCAACAAATATACGTCTTCCAAAACTCCTGGAAAGAATGGCTCCAGACAGGGCCTCTCACAGGTTGAGAGAGGCCTAGGCCACTTCCATCTTTTGAAGCCTTTGCGGCAGTGCTGGAGGGCAGGAAACTGCACTGGACCCAGCATAGCTCCTGACCCGACCTCCTCCTCCACCGTGAGAGGATATTAATTCACAATGTGCCCTACACGCATGGTGGCCCTGTAATGGGACATAAGTGTAAAGTTGTATGATGAATATCCTGTCTTGTGTTCTCTGTAACTGCACGTATAGCCTTATTTGGCGATAACATCAAAAGTCTAAATTTGAGGCCCTCAGGGAATATGAGGCCCAGGCACAATGTCCCTCCTCTCCTGCCCTCTGACAGGCCTTGGCTCCGGGCAAACCAGAACATTCAATTCATACCTCCAAATTATTATTCACCTCAGGATCTACCCCCATCTTTCAGTAGCAAGAGTCACCGTATAGAATGAGGTGTTTTTGGTAGGGACTGGTGCCACAATAATTATATGGGACTTCATCCTAAGATCCCCCGCGAAGCGGAAGAGCAGGAGACAACAGCTTGTGGGCAAGAGATGTGTACATGTCCCAACAGCAGGCATCCATTTCTGAGGTGGCATCCATGGATGCTGTTTGCCATGGCCAACCAGCCAGTCAGGAGGAGGGACAAGCCCGGATCTCCACTGATCTTTTGTCTCTCTTGGCCAAAGGGGTCTCACCTTGTTGTGCAATTGCTTGCAGATGCTTCAGCGGCTCAGGGTTCAGATCCTTGGGCAGAAACTGGTGAGCCAGGCCAGGCAAGAGGATCCTGCAAAAACCAGCAGACATCAGCTGCAGGATGCGAGAAGCGGGTGGGAAAGTGGAAATCCACACAGAGGACATTTTCCCAGGATGGGACTATATCTCAACTAGCACAGAAATGGTGATACGTGTCAAGGAGCCTCTAAACTCAGTGCCCAGTGACTGAAAGTGCTCTAGAAATAAGGCTACGTTTTCTTTTCTCATAGATCTTCCAATGTGGGTGAGTGATCCTCTAGTGAACTCTGATGAGACTCTGCTGTTTTGACTACAACAACAGACCAGAATTCATCACTTCATATGTAGATCTGACATCCTCACACTTGGGGGCTCTAGAATTCGTCACTCCATACACAGACTTGGGCTCAACAGGAACTGGGAGCAGCTGGCTCAAGACAGAAACAGTACATTTTTCATTAAGGTGTTTTTTTTAATCCCACCCCTTTTCCCAAGGAGCTCAAGGCAGCAAACATGTCCCCGCCTCCATTTTACCCTCACAGCCACCCTCCCAGATAAAATAGATTGAGAGAGAACGTGGCCCAAGTCACCTGCTAAATTTCATGCCGGAAGGGGAGCGGCTCAACTCTGGTCATGGTCTGAACTACTACTACACTGGACAGGCCTCAGTGTGGGGTCCCCATCTCCAGTCCTCACCAAACCCACTTTAGAGGGTTTATGTACCCTATTCAGCTAGCTTTGCCTATTCATCCCCCAGCTTGGAATGTTCAATACGCCGCTTTCGATTGGATTTCTCTCTCTCTGGACTGAACCTTCCTTACGTCTTATTCTTTGCAAAACAATGCAGCACGCCTATTTCTTGGGCAGCTCAGCCTTCAGTCTCTACTTCTGCCATGCATACGTAGCCCCCACGAACTAGTTGAAGAGGGAAGGCCGCACGGTATAGCCAGATCTCGGAAGCTAAGCATAGTCGGCCTTGGTTAGTACTTGGATGGGAGACCACCAAGGAAGGCTGCAGACTTGAGGAAGGCAATGGCCAGCCCCCTCTGCTTCTCACTTGCCTCCCTTGAAAGCCCCTTGCTGGGGCCGCCTTGAGTGGGTAGCGACTTCACTGCACTTTACAGACATGGGGTGGAGTCTGTGAATGGAGGCGAACAGAAGCAGCCTGAAGCCTGTGATGTCCAGTTTGTTCCTTTCTCCAAGAGGACTGCATTGGAAGACTCTGGCACTTGGCACTGCAGTGTTCCCTCTAAGCTGTGCACGTGAGCGGACGCTCATTAACAGAGGGAGCCCTCCTCAGCAGTAATCTGGAGCCCTGCTGGGTCTTGCACTGCCCACTGCCCATTTTAAAATTACAGCAGTTATATTCTGCTCAGGATGTGAACTGCCCCACTCAGTAGAGGGGAAAAATCAGAGGGAACATTGCTGGGCGTTGCTCACCACAAAGCTGTACCAAACAATAACCAGTTGCTTAACTGAACTGAAAGACATCATCTGCTGCAAGGTTTTTTGTTCTGTTACCTTTGTGGTGTTTAGTTATATACTTCTTGTCATATTGTTCGGTATTCTGGAGGGATTTGACTTAAAGAAATCCTATTTAATCTAACATTGCCTTACATGTTCTGCTCCTAGTTTAGCCCCATAGACCCCACACAGAAAGGGGTTGTACATACACACACACACACGTCCCATTTGTACCAGCGTGGTTCTGACAAAGCAGGCTGGCTGGATGACCTTGGGCAAGCCATAGTTCTGATAAGAGCTGTTCTTGAAAAAGAGCATTTTCTGTCAAGAGCTCTCTCAGCCCCACCTACCTCACAGGGTGTCTGTTGTGGGGAGGGGAAGGGAAAGGAGTTTGAAAGCTGCTCTGAGACACCTGTGGGTAGTGAAGGGCAGGGTATGAATCCAATCTCTTCTTCTTCTTTATCCCTCAAGAACTTTTGCCACAAGACCCTTTGCTGCACTGACCACAAGAAAAACATTTGCAAACCACAACATTTGGCAAAATCTAATATTTGGACCCTGAATTAGAGTGAGATGATGCTACTGGATAGTAAGAAGAATGCAGGTGTGCTGGACGAACTATAAGCCTAAGAAGATTGCTCACCTGGGGAAGCTGCAGTTCTCGACGAACACCGTCTCGGCAGAATCTCCAAAACTGGCAAAGTGCCCATTCGCCATGGGCACCAGTGGCAGGCCCTTCAGCTCCTGGTAGCACCCATCTCCAGCCACGTATTCCAACAGCAACAGTTTCTCCAGGTCAGATATCTCGCTCCAGATGTGGATGGCCTTTCGCAGGGTCTCCCTCACAAATCCCGCGGTCGCTTCCTGCACTTCTTCCCTTCCATTAGCACCCAATGCCAAGGCTCGACGCACGTGGGGAGGGGCGCCCACCAGCAGTGACCCTGCCAAGACCAGGGCCTTCTCTAGTGCCCGACCCACTGGTTTATCTAACACCTTCGGTGGCAAGATGACGGACTCACGGGGAAGGAGGAAACGGGGATCCCCGTCTCCAACCCGCACCAAAAGTTTCTTGTCCATCAGCCTCTGGCATATCCGAGCTACCAGGGCCTTGTATCGGAGTTGCTGGCTTTGCTCTGGATCTGGCCACGCCCCGTATGGATTGCTAGGAGAGCCAGATGCCAGAAGCAGGACTTGGCAATAAGCAGCGGGCAGCATCTCTTCCGTCAGCAGGTGGTTCCAACGGGCATCCCCTCCCTGTGCTTGGGACCCCTCTTCAGACCACTGCACGTGTCTTCGGTCATCTGTCAGCTGGAAAGGGGCACTGACATGCAGCGGCAGGCCCGTGGTGTTCTCCTCCGTTGCGGGGAGTGGTAGGACACAGCTGAGCCGGCCGGAGCACCCACCTTGCAAAGGGTAAGCCAAGGAGAGGACCGGCTCAGAGCTCACTGAATCTGTGAGATCCCAGAGTTCCGGAAAGGCCTCCTTTTTAGCCACCGCTGACAACACCAGCCAATCCCGACGGGCGGCCTGTTCAATCCCGGTGCCACTCAGGTCAAGCGTGGTGAAGCTGACTGCAGTATTGAGCTCAGCGTTCTCAAGAAGGTCTGAGCCATGGAGGAGGACACTTGCATTTCCACCACCGTCTAGCCAACCTTTCGCAGCCTCCGGCACACAGCATGAGATGCCTTGGCCCACGTTCGGCCCAAGAAGAGGATGATGAGTGGCCTCAGCCTTCAGCAGTTCACTGATGGAGCCGTCGGATCCTATGAGGCCCAGGGTCAGCCGCCGGATGTTCCTGAGGAACAGCAAGCTGATGGGGGCATCGTCCAAGAAGGTGAGCAGCAGCTGCCGAGCCCGTTCCTGGCTGTAGAGATTCTCCGAGATCCCGGAGGGACTGTGGCGCAGGGGGAAGCGGAACAGGGTGCCAGGGAAGTACCCCTCGGCGGCTGGGCAAGGCCGGCCTAGCGATGTCAGTGCTGCCCAGAATGGCTGGAACTGGTCAGAGGCCTCTTCCCACTCGGCCACACCCCAAAGCTGACCCCCATCAATTAGCGCTGTTTGTTGTGGGTCCAGCACTCCCAGCCATTGACCAGAGAGCATAGATGGGAAATCTGGAGGGTGAGAAGAAAGGGAAATGGATCACAAAGATGTCGATGTTCTCTTACAAGAATCACTTGTTCCACTTAACATCCCTGATTCTGCAGACAGAGCTGGATACCCAACTAACACAAGGGCACGAGAGTGGAGAATGGTTTACATAGCATCCCCCGAAAGGTGAAATCCAGAGACATTTATGCCCAGTTTTGAAGGATTTGATTCTTTATGGGCACACACAGTTTCAGTTTTCACCTGTCCAGAAACTGAATGGGGCCAAGGGTGTGCATAATCCAAAATATAAATTTACCCCTTGAGGAGACAGGTCTCCTTCTCAAAAGACATGCCCCTCCGGCTTTAAGGCATGCCAGCTCCCAAGTCCAGTGGCAGAGAACTTCTTCTCACCTGTGATGTGATAAACCGAATTGAAGCCCAAGCCAAATCTCCCAACCGTAGAGGGGTCATCTACTTTGTGACTCAGGCCGGGACTCTGGATCCCATCCCAGTCTGCCTCGGAGAACAGGCCATCGTTGTAGGCGAGAAGCGCAGGGCCTAAGGAAAAGGAAAAGGGGTTGGCTAGAAATAGGCAGGGTGTTTGAGCCATTACTTAGCTCACATCTAGCTAAGGTCAGCCATGCAATCCTATACAGAGTTATTCCAGTCTAAGTCCCTTGATGTCCATATGCTTAGATGGGAGCAACTAGGATTGCCGTGCAAGAAAGCTCAACTGTGGTATGGCGCCACACCTCAATTGGCATGCCATGGTTTGCAGTCGGTTGGGGTTTTGGTACCAGACCTTGGTAACAGACCAAAGTGGCCTTGAAAGCTGTGCTTTGGAGTTACCAATCTCTGTCTCTTGCAAGCTGACCCAAGAAACTAAAATACTCTGGCTCCAACCTATAGTCCCTAACCCATCACACCACATTTTTCTCACCTTCCGAGAATCCCTTTGTCTGGTACTAAGCTAAGGGGGTGTGCTTTGCTCCCTCACCCACAAAACTCAAAGCTCCTCTTTTGCAGCCCCCTCACCACTCCCCCAACACCCCACACCTCATCTTCTCCGGGGGGACGGGGGGACTCCAAAGTCCTGCTGCCCCTCTCCCACACTAGATCACAGAGGACCCAACGCCCTCATTCTCACCTACCAACAGCTTTAAGCTCCATCCCAGCCCTTCTCCCAACCACCCAGGAGCCCTGGTCTTTCTCATTCCGAAATTCTCTCTCCAAGCTAGAAGAAACCCTGTTTCTAGGGCAGAAAAATGAAGACTACATTAGCATCCGATGAGTCTTCTGTCTGCCTTGACTCTCCCCCTATTATCAGTTACATTTTCTATCCCAAATAATACTATATGGGCGTTCTTCATATAGTCCCCATTTTACATGGGTTATGATTTTTCTACATGGGACAGCAGCCTCCGCCCCTGTCAGAGGCCTAGTCTTACCTTGAGCACTTGCCAGCCCCTCCGAGAAAAGCCTCTGGGTCCCAAAATTCCGTTCATCATAGAGCAAGATCACATCTTTGGCATTTGCATCATCCGCATTCTGGACCAGTTCCTTTCGGAAGAAGCAGGGAATGGACAACAGATGAATAGAACTGACAACAGATGAAGGTAAGAACAGAATCCAAGTCTTACCCTTTCATTGGAATCTTTTCCCTGAAACTTAGTTTTCCCGGGCTTTGAGTCGTACCTGCTAGATCCTTCCCGGGGGATACAGAGAACACCACTTCCTAGATTCTGTCCAGGGAACGAACACAGGAGTCCAGACACCACCCTCTGCGGTCACCCATTTGCTCTTCCCCAAATACATAGGATTAGGGGGCCCTCACACAAATATTCCAGACCCTTTCCCTGACTTTTCTGGAGTCCTTTAAACACATGTTCTTAGTCCCCTGAACTAGGAAGGTGGGATGCACAGAGAGTATTCTACTCAACGGTAACCCCATACAGAAGTTCGACAACCTAGGCTGATGAATCACAAAGGTACAGGCACCAGGCTTGCTTTGTAACGTTATTAAAACATAAGTGAAATCATTTAATAAAATCAAATCACTGCAGCATGAGCCTACTTCCAGTGCATCCTCAGTCCTTGCCCTCCATTAAATTTCTTGCTATGGAGCTGTCCACACATCTCCCAGGGAACTCAGAAGAGACTGGGTGCTCTGCTTTGCTTTTTCTTGTTGTAGCCCAGTTCTTGTTTTATGATGTCAGTGGTGGCAGTAGTAGTACAGTGTCCTGCGAGGACATAGTACGTTGTACACTGCAAAACTACAGGTCTGAAGAATTTAAAATTAATGTACAGTGCAATATAAGACAGTTTCAGAAAGTAGGCATGTTGTTTTGCAGCAGAGCAACTGGATTCGATTTTCAGGATAGAAGCTTTCAAGAGCGAAGCTCCCTTGGTCTCGAAGGTGCTACTGGACCTGAACCATGGACACATGAAGCTGCCTTAGGCAGAATCAGACCACTGCTCCACTGAGGTCAGTGTTGTCTACACAGGCTGGCAGGGGCTCTCCAGGGTCACATCACCTACTACCAATCGTTCGAACTGGAGATGCTGGGGATTGAACCTAGAACCTTCTGCATGCAGAGCAGAGGCTCTTCCATTGAGCCACAGCCCCTCCCCCCCACAGACCCAAAATACAAGGAGACCAAAGGAGGGGGTGGAGGTTGAGACACAGACTATCAAAGGAAGAGTGTGCTGACTCCCCCTCCTCCTTTCAAAAATGCTAGAAAAAAAGAGTAAGAACATTTACTTTTTCTTCTGTTTGCCAATGAGTTGTTGATTAGATTGACTTATCTATAATTGTTTTTATGGTCTCACTGCTTCATACTTTTTCCTTCTGTATAACCCCCCACTACCACCCTTGGATATGCACGTACTAAGAAAAATAGAATAAAAACATTGTTTTAAAACACGCAGCAAACAAAAACACCCGTCCCTCATTGCCTCTCCAGAACTCACTTTTAAGATCTGGCCCCCATCTGGGTATTTGCGGAGGATGCTCTGCAGGTATTTGAGGAATGGAGGGGATCTCTGTCGAAAGCCCCTTCTGTGACAAGGAGAAAGAGAGAGAGAAAGGCAAAGATGGGGAAAAGGCGCCGTCAGACACAAGGTGGTTCTAGATCAGCTCATCAGCCAATTTGGTGTAGTGGTTAAATGTGCAGACTCTTAATCTAGGAGAACCGGGTTTGATTCCCTACTCCTCCACTTGCACCTGCTGGATGACCTTGGGCAAGCCATAGTTCTGGCACAGCTGTCCTTGAAAGAGCAATTCTCGAAAGAGCTCTCTCAGCCCCACCTACCTCACAGGGTGTCTGTTGCGGGGAGGGGAAGGGAAAGGAGATTTGTAAGACGTTACGAGACTCCTAGTGAAGGGTGGGGTATAAATCCAATCTCTTCTCCTCTTCTTCTCTTCAATAAAGATGTCACAGGGCTTGTACTTACCACAACAACCAAACCAGCAAAAGCCTATATACACGTACTCCAGGCTAAACTCACTGGACCTCAATGGCCCTTTAGACTGGACTCTCTCAGCCTGACCTTGTCAGACCTCTGAAGCTAAGCAGGGTCAGCCCTGGTTATTGCTTGGATGGGACACCACTGAGGAAGTCCAGGCTGGCTACGCAGAGGCAGGCCATGGCAAATCAGCTCTGTTCCTCTCTTGCCTTGAAAACCCCTTGAGAGATTGCCAGAAGTCTGCAGGGACTTGATAGCACTTTCCTCCACCAACTCTGCATACGATGGCACTGCAGATATTCAACCGGCAGGTCATGTTTGGAAGCCCCTTGTCTATTTCTCATCTTCTCAGAGCTCCACTTAATAAATTCACTTATGTCCCCATGCCGTAGCCAGTGAGGCACCACCCAGCCTCATGGTTTGCCCATCCAGACTCCATGCAAAGCCATGTATTTGACACACCCAACGGCCACTGCGGTTTCCGATTTGGCATGAAATACAAATCTAGAAACTACCATCAGAACTTATTTTATGCCCTCTCTGAAAAATCACTGTTTTCACTTACCTTCCCATCTTTTTCTGAGACGTGCTGAAACCTGCAAAAGTTGAGGAGAGGGATACAGAGAATTAGGGAGGGGGAGAACCCAATATAATGTCATCAACACAGTTTGCACACTGTTTTGCTCCCCCCTCCCCTTACCACCTATATATCTCTGGCCAGTCTCTTCATACCCTCCATGCCGTGTTTCTCAAAAGCTTATGCAGCAGTAAAGTTTGTTAGTCTTAAAGATGCTACTGGGCTTCTTACTATTTTTGCAGCAACAGATTAACACGGCTAACTCCTCTGGATCTATGCTTTGCTGTGAACCCTGGAACAATAAGAACACAAAAAATACTAGGGATCTCTAAATGACAGCAAACAGCTCCTTTGGAAAAAAATGGCTGCTTTGGCGGGTGGACGGTGTGACATAACATCCTGCCAAGGTCCCTCCCCACCCCAGGCTCCACCCCCAAGTCTCCAGCAATTTCTTAGCCCAGAACTGGCAACTCTAAAAACTACTTATATGCACTTCAAACTCTCTTAGGAGTCCTCCAGCCCAAAGTGAATTAAGCGGAGGCATCCTTTCCAATAGCTTGTATGCAGGGCTATTTTTGGGCGGGAATGCACAGGAACGGCATTCCAGCTGGCTCCCGAGTTGGCCACACCCAGTAGGAACTCATTAGCATAATAGGCCACACCCAACAGCAGAAACTCATTAGGATTGGCTACATTTGGGGTGTGTGGCCTAACATGCAAAGGCGTTCCTGCTACAAAAAAGCCCTGGATTTTGACAACAAGCAAGGCAAACAGAATAAGCAGCAAAAGGTGGTTATTTCTGGAGGACCACACTTCTGGCAACATGGGGGTGTGGCCTAATATGCTAATGAGCTGTGCTGTCAGGGGTGTGGCCTAATATGCTAATGAGTTTCTGCTGTTAGGTGTGGCCTATTATGCTAGTGAGTTCCTGCTGGGCTTTTTCTACCAAAAAAAGCCCTGGCTGTATGCATTATTTTTTGTCTTGCTGTGATCTCTGGTCATCAAACAAACGAACAGGAGAATCTGCCGAGCCAGTTTACCAAAAGTGAAAGTGGATGAATATGCAAACCAAGAGTAGCAACCTTTTCAAACTCTCTCCATTGTTAAAAGGACAGCCTTGGGCACATTTAGTAGCAAAGAATCCCCTTTAAACTTGGTGGGATATCCAAATAAAAACCATCCATCTTTGCAGCTAACAAGCAGTTTGCATGAAATGAACAGAGAAGGTACAGCAGGAGTTATGTGTTCTTGCCCCAAACAGAACTTTAGAAACACTAATTGTAATGATTTCTTGTTTTGGTGTGTGTGTTTCTTTAAATGTTTAGTTTGACTGCAGTAATGTAAAGATAGTGATAGAGGGAGACAAGTGTGATGTGATTGGCTGATGACTGCGAGTGTGGGAGGAGAGATGTCTATGAGGGGACTCTGTGTTCTTGAAGAGACAAGTGTGGAGAGCTTTTGTGAGAGTCTGTGTGACAGAGGAAGCAGTTGGAGCTTAGTCCAGCCTGTGGGGCTATGAGCAAGAGAGTGCAGCATGTGTGGCTATATATGAGAGAGAGTTTAAACTGAGTGTCAAAACCTGTCAGAGTTGAGTTTTGGTGTATGAGAGACTGTGTAATCTGTTTCAATGTATCTGAAGAAGTGTGTGTCTACCCGTGCTTAAGTCTCTCAGTTCTCACTTATAATCCAGAACTGAACTTCGTTGGTCTTGGAGATGCCACTGGACTCAAACTTAGTTCTCACATCTGTTTGTTAACTCTTGTGCCCAGATTCAAGTGGATGTACACAAATACAAGCAATGTGCACCGTCTGTGGGGCTGCAACCATCTACAGAACCTGACCTTGGATAGCCCAGGGTAGCCTGATCTTGTCAAATCTCGGAAGCTAAGCAGGGTCAGCCATGACTAGTATTTGGATGGGAGACCTCCAAGGACTACTGGGGTCATGATGCTTCCCATGTCTGAATGCCTCCTGCTTCGAAAATGCTACAGGGTTGACACAAGTCAGCTGTGACTTGACGACACTTTCCTCTTCCTCCACCGCCAACCATCTACAGTGCTATCCCTAAGCAGAATCATACTCCTCTTTGCTCACTGACTTCCACTGACTTCGAAGGGCAGAACTCTGCTTAGGATGGCACAGCCAGTGGATGAGTGTTCAAGTTCTGGTGAAACAGTTAAGTGGACAACCATGTCCAGGACATACCATGCTCAGTTCTCCCGGTGAGCTGAAACTAGCAAGCGGGCAGTTTTCAGTGCCTTGGGGTTTTTCCACTTAGCTTTAAACAATATCAGGAAAGTACATGCTGTATGGTCTTAATTTTTTTCACAAGTATCGTTGCCAATAAAACTGATTTCCACATAAACCTCTGCATATGTTTGGATGTAACATTTAAACCACGTCATTTTTATCAAATATTTCTGCTGAACTTATTGGCTGACCTTGGGGCATAAAATCAACAGGAGATACATTGAGTGACCACTTTTAAGAAATAAGTCAAAATAAATATGCTAAATCAGACCATGATCTATTTAGGGCATTATATGATTTTGCAGAATGTTTTCTGATTCTAATTACAGAAAACTCAAACATACAAAATGGATGCAGGCTTAACCAAACATCAGCTAACCTTTTAAAGAGGAAATAGAATCATAGGGCTGGAAGGGACCTCCAGGATCATCTAGTCCAACGCCCTGCACAATGCAAGAAATTCACAACTACCTCCCCACACACACACAACCTGTGACCCCTGCTCCATGCCTAGAAGATGGCAAAACAAAAATCTCCAGGATCCCTGTCCAAACTGGCCTGGAGAAATTTGCTTCCTGACCTCAGAGTGCTGATCAGCATTTCCCTGGGCGTGTGAAAAAGGCCTGCAAGAACTAAGCACTGCTCAGCCCATCCTGCCCTCACTCTCATGATCTGCCTCTGTTCACAGAATTCGCATAGCTGTCAGATGGCCATCTAGCCTCTGCTTAAAAACCTCCAAAGGAGGAGAGCCCACCACCTCCTGAGGAAGCCTGTTCCACTGAGGAACCACTCTAACTGTTAGGAAGTTCTTCCTAATGTTTCGCCAAAAACCTTTTATAAAGACTTTTTTGGTTTTGGTTGGTACAATCTTTTCCTCTGGGATATTTCTCTTCATCTCTTCCCCCCGTGCTATAGATCTCTCAGGCATTGCATAGCTTCTTAGAAGGTATTTCTGAGGATTTCTAGTTACTTTGTTATTGGGCTAGTACTATGCTTTATCCTGGAATCTCCAGGATAAAAAGCAGAGACATCACCTTGCCAACAAAAAGTCCGCATGGTCAAAGCAATGGTATTCCCCATAGTAATGTATGGCTGTGAGAGTTGGACTATAAGGAAGGCCGAGCGCCGAAGAATAGATTCTTTTGAACTATGATGCTGGAGAAGATTCTTGAGAGTCTCTTGGACTGCAAGGAGATCAAATCAGTCAATCCTAAAAGAAATCAACCCTGATTGTTCCCTGGAAGGCCAGATCCTGAAGCTGAAGCTCAAATACTTTGGCCACCAAATGAGAAAGGAGCATTCACTGGAGAAGACCCTGATGCTGGGAAAGATTGAAGGTCAAAGAAGAAGGGGACGGCAAAGGATGAGATGGTTAGACAGTGTCATCAATGCAACGAACATGAAATTGAGCAAACTTCAGCGAGGGCCTGGCATAATCTGGTCCAGGGGGTCGCGAAGAGTCGGACTCGACTGTGCGACTGAACAACAACAACTATGCTAGAAGGATACCCTCTCAGTGGGCCAGTCTAGATATCCTCAGGTGGTGCCTGAGTGGTGAGGGATGGTTATCAGGGTTAGGAGGAGAGGCTGATTTAAAACAAGCATCAACCAAAAGGGCGATCAGCTCACAGTGGGCCATTCATTTGGTTCTGTCTAGCCTCAGCCCGCAGTAGCCCCCACCCACTGGGAGCAGACCAGAGGACTCTCTTGGCTGGAACTCGCTTGAAACCAGCCTGTCTTCCTAACATCCCCCCACCCCACCCCACCTAGACTATATTTCTGACGTGATTATCAGAGCATCGCCCTCATGGATGGACACATCAATGCATCTGATGAAGGCAGCTGTGACTCAGGGAGGCTGATGCAGGAATAACTTAGCTTCCTGCCACGGGGTTCCTGCTCTATTGTCCTGCGAAGGAAGTTTGGCTAAAGTGGTGAGCCCACCCAGCAAGCTTCCTGACCGACTGGGGGCCAAAGTCCAAAGAGAGCTGCCACATGGAGCTTGGCGATCTCCCAGGATTACAACTAATCTCCAAACTACAGAAATCAGACCCCCTGGAGAAAATGGCTGCTTTGGAGGGAAGACCCGATCGCCCGGCACCCGGCTGAGGTCCCTCCCTCCCTCCCCAGGCTCCACCCCGGAATCTCCAGGAATTCCCCCACCCGGAGCTGGCAACCCTAAGGCCAAACCTGCCTCTCCCCCCTCCCCCCGCGCAGCCCTAACCACGACACCGCGCCGATTCTCACATTGTAGATTCGGCTCTACTGAAGGCGCGCTCCCAAATAGGGGTAAAAAAAAAAATTCCTCACTCCAGGGCAAGGCTCAGCTAGAACTTTTTTTTCTTGGGTTTGTTACTCCCACTCTGATATGGAAGAAGGGGGATCGCCCCTCCACACACACACACGGCGACCGCTGAAAAAGCACGGTGGTAGAACCTCCACGCTCAGGTGCAGTATAGCTCTAAATACGAGATGCTCTTTGCCGCCGCGGGGCCTCGTAACGGGCTTCCCGGGAGGAGTGCTGGAAACGGGACTCTCTGATGGGTGCGACCAGGTAGCTAATCCACCTCAAGGGACCTGGAGGACCGCACCTTCCAACCACCCCTTTCCCCTCCTCCTGCTCCTCCTCCGCCCGGCCCTGCCCGGCCCTTCTCGAGGAGTCCTGCCGGCCGAGGAGCTCGCCTCGCCAACCTTACCGTCCCGGGAACGACGGAGGCTGAGGAGCCCCGCAAAGATCTACCGCTGTCTCCGTCCGCGATCACCCCGAAGCGTCCAGACGCAGCGGCCGGCAGAAGACCACTGGGACGAGCGCCTCGTCATCGCCCTGCTTTTAAAGCTGCCGCTGGTTTCGCTTCTCCGCGGTGCGAACGCAAGAAATGGAAACCGAAAGCAGAGCAGCAGCTCCCTTGGCCGAAAGGCTCCCTCCATACCGGTGGCCGGGAGAGTGGAGACAATTTTGCAGACAGAAGAGACGGGGTGGTGGCGTGGCGTCAGGCTCTGGGTCGCGGGAATAGAGCACAGAGGGTGCGAGGCGGGCAGACTGGGGCTGCCAGGTCCTCCTCCGCCACTGGCCGGGAGTGAGGGGTAGCGGTGCCATCTCCGGGTCGGGAAACTCCTGGAGATCTGGGGATGGGGCCTTGGGGGGGGAACAGGGACCCTAGTGGGGTACAGTGCCCTACAGTTCACCCCCCAAAGCATCCATTCTCTCTAGGAAAGCTAATCTCTGGAGTCTGGAGATGAGCTGTAATTTTGGGGATCGCCATGCCCCACCTGGGGGCTGGCATCAATGCTCCCTCTAAGCTGTGGAGTCTTGTGAGCAAAAATCCTACTTCGTGAGCTATTGGCATTAAGTTGTCAGTGAGCAATTTGGCTCCTGCATAAATTAGTTTGCTCTGGAGCCAACCTTCCTGAGCTAAGACAGAAAGGTGAGGCTAAACAACTGTGAGCTAACTCAAACTCAGCTTAGAGGGAACACTGGCTGGCATCCCTAGGATGGAGTCTGGGGAGGAGAGGGACCTTAGTGGTGTGCAAGGCCATAGAGGGCACCCTCCAGATCAGCCGTTTTCACCAGAGGAACTGATGTCTGTAGTCTGGAGAGGAGCTGTAATGCATTTGGGGGGATCCCCAGGAGGATGGCTGGCATCCCTAAAACACCTTCCAGGTTGAAGCAAAGTCCCTGCACTTCAAAGGTAGCCCAACGCCAGACTGGCATGTCCCTTTTTCGGGGATGTTATTCTCAAAGCGTATATTTCCCAGCAGCTGGTGGTCAGCATTGCTGGCTGCCTCTCTGTTTCCCCAAGGCACATGAGAAATCTGGGCAACGGCTCCCCTGCCTTAGGTCAAGGCACTCCTGGGAAATTTAGCTCTCCCCTTATTCAGTACTGAACAAACCAAACAGCACTTAGAAGTCTGGTGAGTGACTTCATCAGTAGCAGGAGAGGCTGCCCCGGAATTCCGTTTCCTTCTCCCTTTGCTGAGATGGAAACGAAACCTCGGTCAGTTTTGTTTTCAGAAAGTGATGCAGGGTGTGGGTGTGATGGGGGGGGGGGCACGGCTGGAGGGTGAAGCCGGACCCTGAGAAGAGCAAGCTGGGAGAGTAAGGCAGGATGTGAAAGAGGAGGATCTGGGGCCTCCCATTTATGCTCCCTTCTGGGCCTGCCAGTGGCTGGATTCTGTTGCTGAACACTGCAGGCATCTTGGCAAGAGCTGCTCCGGTGGGCCCAAAAGGGGGGGGCCAAGCCTGCCCCACAAAGCAAGCTGCAGGCGTCATCCCTCAAAGCAGAATATTTTTATTTGTTTAGAGATTTATACCCTGCTTTTCTCTCCCATGCACACAACCCAAACAACTTACAGCCTCGTTCTCACCTCACAACAACAACAAGGAGAAGAAGCTTGTGAGGGTTCAGATGAGCCACAGAGAGAGAGACCGGCCCAGGCTCCCTTAGTAAGCTTCCATGGCACAGTCTAGAGTCTCCCCCATCCCACCCTAACACCATGCTGGCTTTTGTAGGATATGCATTGCAGGTAGCCAGTTACCCATCTTGTTTAAAATCTGCTGCCATGTTCCCTTTTACCCCCCTTGTCTCAGTGGTAGACCTCACATTTTGCAGACAGCTGGTTCCCGATTCAGTGAAGCCCATTGTCTCCAGTTAAAGACTCTCATGTAAGTGCTGGAAAAGACCTGTTCTTGCTTGAGACCCCAGAGCGGCTGCTGGTTCATTCATGTGCTCCAATAACGGAGGAGAGAAGCATCCCCCAGGTAGCACTGTTTGTGTGCAGGCATCCTAGAGTGACTATTTGTCTTACAGGGATGCCAGTTTCCAGGTGGGGCCTGGGGATCCCATGGAATTACAGTTTATCTCCAGACGACAGGGATCAGTTCCCCTGGAAAAAATGGATGCTTTGGAGGGTGGACTCTATGCAGAGATGTCAAACTCATTTGTTACGAGGGCCAGATCTGACATAAATGTCACTTTGTCAGGCCGGGCCGTGTGTGCTATAAAATGTAGTGCCAGTTACCAGAGATACAAACTTTATAAAGGACAGCAGCTGGTAAGCTCCGAGTTGGTGTGTCCTCATTGCAAGACCCCGTGGTGGGGGGGCAGATGAAACCTGCAGGTGCCCCCGTGCTGCCTGGATTGCCCCAAGACAAACTCCTTCCCAAGCCCGCTCCTGCTGCCAATGCTGTGAGCCCAGGCCCCAGGGTAAAAAACACGAAGCGGCTGGGTGTTGTGAGCACCCCCTTCCCCTGAGCCACCACGGAAGGGGACTAGGAAGACAAGTTGAATTCCCCCCCAGCCTGCAGAAGTGGGGGGACGGTGGGCCCCCCCAAGGCCACATGCACAGCAGGACCCAGGCCAAGCAAAGCCTGATAAGCCTTCGGCCAGTGCCACCAGGTGATCCATGGTGGGGCGATGCTGGGGGCTCAAGCCAGAGATCATCGGTAAGCTGTACTATCCCCATGTGTTGGCAGCCGCCAAAGGCCACCAGATCATCCGATGGGGGAGTGGGCACTGTGTACACAAGGCTAACACGTGTGGCAGCGGCCCCAGGCCACCCAGTGACCAGTATAGCTGGAGATCAAAACACTGGAACTTACCTGAAGGCTTCTTCTCTTCAGTGGGGCGAAGTCATCCAAACTGGTTCAGTCACGCCTCCTCTCACTTCAGGCAGGCAGGGCTATCCACATTCATGTAGACCCTAGTGGCTCAGAGTGAGGCTGACCCTCCAGTCTGAGTATACCCCAGCTCCATAGCAGATTTTGCATCCAACTAGATTTTGGAGTGTGTGAGTGGGATGTGGATCACTTCGTCCCACTGAAGAGAAGAGATCTTCAGGTAAGTTCCAATGTTTTGTTCTCCTTCAGTGGGGGAAGTCATCCAAACTGGTTATACACCCAAGCTACAACCTGGGTGGGACCCTCATCCTTATTTTTACTGTGTCCAACTACTAGGTTCCACACCTTTCTACCAGATGAAGCTTCTGCTGATTTTAACTGATCCCACCTATAGTATCTCATACAGGTATAAAAGGTGTAGTGTACAGATCTGGTGTAGTGGGCCGTAACATCCTTTGGAGGTCCTAAGCATTGCACCACGTATTCCTCTAAGATACATGGCTTGAGACCTTTTTGCCTAAAGGCTGTGAGCTGTGAGACACAGACAGAAAATCCTTTTGCTTAATCTGTGCTGTCCTATTAAACAGACACATGGAGCCCAGCACATGTCTAGTCTGTACCAGATTCTGTCTTTGGAATAACATGGTGTGGGACAAAGGACAGTAGTATCAACTCTTGGTTAACATGATAAGGGAAAGAAACTTTTGGCACAAAGGAAGGATCCCTCCTAAGGCCTTGTGAAATATACAGAATTCCTTCCTGGCCAATAAGCCTCTGACTCAGGAATCCTCCTTACAGAAGTCATCTCCATAAGGAAAAAAGAGATCTTCTGAGAAGGAGACTTTAGATTCTGACAATTTGAAAGGATCAAATGGAGGTTTGCTCAAGGCCTGTAACACTTCAGAAAAGTTCCCAGTAAGCAGCCTATGCCTAATGGGAGGTGCCAACTGTATGGTTCCTTTGAGGGAAAGCTTACTGTGCCTATGAGAAGAAAAATTAGGCAGTCTTATGTGGTCCCACATAACAGCCAGTGATACAACCTGTCTGGTAAGGAATCTGGTCTTAGAACCTGATTCTAACCTTCGTCTAGAAAGGTGTCTTTGTAAGTAAGTTTCAGTGGATCCAGCCGTTTTGGCACTGGCCCACTTTTGAATGCCTGCCACCTATGATTATAGAGACGACTGGAAGCAGGCATACTGGACTGCACCATGGTGTCAGCTACTTAAACTGGAAAGCCCCATCCTACTAAAGCTGCCAGTTCGATCTCTAAGCTGTCAGTGGGAGTCAGAGGGTCTGGGCAGTGAATGGATTCTTGTACAAGAGAAACCATCGCTTGGCAATCTCCAAAGTGGAGATACTGACATCTTCACTAGCCCTAGCACATATTTGTCCCTTGATAAGATTTGGAAAGCAGTCAATGCTAGTCGGATTGCCCCAAGTTCCAGCCAGTCCATACTGTTCATATCCTCCAAAGGGCTCCATCTGCCTTGGACTATATGATCCTAATAGTGTGTTCCCTGGCCCTTACTACTGGTGGCTGCAATTACTATCAGGTAAGGAGGCTGGAGGAAACTGACTGTCCTTGTCAGATTTGGTTGTGAAGATCACTCGTTTAAGGGCTTCTTTGGGGGGGGGCAGTATTTTGACTTATTTGTGCTCTGTATTTTTGTGTGTGTCACTTTGGCCATCCTTAACTGAATCCTGGCTCCTAAGTGGACTATGTCCCTGGAGGATGTGAAATGATTTTTTAAAAACACATTGATCAGGTAGCCATGTGCCTGAAGAGACTGCCTAGTGGCCTTGGTGTCCTAGCTCACCTTCTCCGCCTCCTAGGCTCTGCGGAGGATATCATGGCTATTAGAACTACCAGGACCGTAATGAACACCCTCAGAGATGATGCCAGCCCAAAGGGTAATGCCTTGTATTGGAAATGCTGGCCCTGAAAATCAAAAAGGGAAGAACTGTCTGGAAGGTGGAATATGCAGGTAAACATCTTGAAGTTCTAAGGACATCATGTGGTCATCCTGCTGAATACTCTGCAGAATGCAGTGAAGAGATTTAAACCGGAACTTGTGTTTCTTTACCCCTAGATCAAGATGGGCAGCCATGTTAGTCTGTCTGTAGCCGTAGTAAAGAGCAAGAGTCCAGTAGTACCTTAAGGACTAACAAAATATGTGGCAGGGCAGGAGCTTTCGTGAGTCATTGCCCACTTCTTTAGATACCCATAGCTTCAACTTTTTTTTTACTTAGACTTGCTCTCCAGTCCCCAGATCTTTTTGGGACCACAAATAGAATGCAAGAAATTTTATGGAAATGCTCTTTCAAGGGCGCTGATTCCACTCTCCCTATGTGCACTAAATGTTGAATGGGTCATGACAGAAGAAAAAGTGTCTCAGTTATTTCTTGGGAAGTGGGGAAGCACAACCACGAGGAAACTGTTGGAATTCACCCCCAACCATATAGTCAAGCGGTTGGTCTTTGTTTTGTTAGTTCCTATCCTGTTTGTTAGGAGGGAGCTGTCTCTGTTGGAATCTGAAGCTATAACCAAAGTGCAGGGGGGGCTAAAAATCCTTCTGTTGTTGTTGTTTTTTAATGTCAATGAATCTGAAATAGAGGGTCCACCCTCCAATGATTTAGCCATAGGTTCATTCTAACTACTATATTGGTAGCCTGTGCTCTGGCACCCAACTGCATGGCCTCTTGGGATGCATCTGCTGCAAGTTTTTCAGCCTTCTAATCTTTTGAATGGATCTCTTAAGCATCAAGGGGCCAGTGTCTGGCTCTTGAAGGAGGTTATTAACCCAAACCATGATGCCCCTGGCAAAATTTGAGAGCACGGCAGGTGGTTCAGATTGTCAGAGAGTCTGCTTCAGGGCCTTCCCTTGGGCCGTCTCATCATTAATATTTTTATCCATTGAATTCTTATGCGCGTTGGCCACATCCTTAGGCAAAACTGGTCCTGAATGTAAGACTATTACTGGTGCATCTAGCAGAAGGACCTGAAATCTGTCATATTGCCCACTGGAAAGGCAAAGACCCTCCTCCCTATGCCTGTAAGAAAGTGCCCATGCCTGGAGGCGCCCCGACGGGAGTTCTTGACAGTATTGCTGAGAGGGGGAAGGGACGAGGCCTGGATTTCCAAAAGAAGGCTGGATTTGGAACCCCCCTCCCAATAAACTTTCCATTTGCAGCCCCAAAGGTGGAGGGAGAAAGAGGGAACTCTCTGCCTTGGGCTGGCCAGGCAGCTGCCCTCTTCCCCTGCATCTGCAGGATTCCCATCCTTAATTTAAATCCATGATTGCGAGTCCCCTCCTCTGCTGTCCACAGGAACAGCTCCCTGCCCTCCTCCAAGAAGAAGAAGAAGAAGAAGAAGAAGAAGAAGAAGAAGAAGAAGAAGAAGAAGAAGAAGAAGAAGAAGAAGAAGAAGAAGAAGAGGAGGAGGAGTTTGGATTTATTCACTGCCCAAAGGCGTCTCAGAGCGGCTTACAAACTCCTTTCCCTTCCCCTCCCCACAACAGACGGACACCCTGTGAGGTAGGTGGGGCTGAGAGAACTTCTGACAGAAACTGTCCTTGAGAGAACAGCTGTGCCAGAGCTTGTGACTGACCCAAGGTCACATCAGCAGGTGCAAGTGGAGGACTGGGGAATCAAACCCGGTTCTCCCAGATAAGAGTCCGCGCACTTAACCACTAAACCAAGCTGGCTCTCAAGTGACAGCCCTTCAAATGCTTCCAGAGAGCCATCTTGTCCCCCCTCCGCCTCCTCTTCTCCAGACAGTGGACGGGTGTGTGTGACCCGGGGGGGGGGGGGCTTTCACTCCAGGATTTCTCTCCACACTACCTCTCTCTGGTTTCATCTCCCCCGTCAGGATCAGAGCGATTCATGAAGGAAAGTCTTCCTTTTCTCCAGGCCCTGCCTGGAGGTTGGCAACCCCGTAATTGGTGGGCACACCAGGGGGGGGCATCAGAAGGTAGCCTCGCCTAGTGTACAAAAAAAAACTGGAGCCGGCCCTGGCTGTAAGGCAAAGTGCCCCTGGCCCCCTCTCAATGTTTAATGTGAACAGTAACTGTTCATCCTGCAGGTGTTACTAATTGGGCTCTCGGCCTGTACAGTTGTTATCATCTTCAAGGTCGGAGATGGAGGTTGGTGTGATTAGCTCCTCATGAGAACCTGCTGCCCATGTGATGAGGTAATCTTCTAGAGGCTTCTTCAGAGAGTGTGTCCTGGTTGGATGTCACCCTCACCTGATGTCGTTGGGCAAAAAACTATGATTTGGCTAAGGCCCAAAGGAAGAGAGGACTAGCTGAGACCCTGATGGACCGAAGGCCTAAACTATGTTTTGCTTGAATTGCAATTGGGAACAGCATAGATTATTTCTTTGCTTTAGCCTGTGAGTTTGGAACTTCAGGTTTGTGCAGTCTAATGCACGCTGTGCAACTGTTGGACAACTGAGCTAGTTTTAGAGCAGGGGTGGCCACACTTGCTTAACGTAAGAGCCATGTAGAATAAACATCAGATGTTTGAGAGCCACAAGACACGAACAAATATTACACACCCATTTTTATTGAAAAATATGCAAATTTGCTTTTTATTAACATTAAATGAGATTGCCAAAGATAAAAACAAAAAGGGTAAAAATACATACAGATAAGGATATTGATTTGTCCAGTGATATTTATGTGTTTGCTAATTATATTTATTTTTCCAAGAGAGAGGGGTGGCAAGAACACGCGCGAGAGAAACAAAGAAAGCAAATAGATGGGGGAGGGGTGGAAAGAAAGTAGCGCATCCTCCAAGCCACCCCCACATCAGCTGGCTTGGCTTGGAGAAGGGATTTAAAGGGACAAATGCCTTCTCCAAGCCAGCTGGCGGGGGGGGGCCCTTAGAAAATGCATTTAAAGTTAAAGTTGCTTTCTTTCTCTGCTTCCCCCAACCTCAAGCCTACCCAGGGAGGGGAACGCTCGCTGGGGAAAGGAAGACCACTTGGGAAGTCATGCTTTCCCTTCGCTTCCCCAGCTGCTTTTCTGGGAGCCACACAATGTATGTGAAAGAACCACATGTGGCTCCCGAGCCACACTTTGGCCACCCCTGTTTTAGAGTAACATATTGGCTATTTCCAAGTGGGTAGCTGCACTGAAGCAGTAGAACTAGGGCTTTTCTTTTAAGAAGAAGAAGAAGAGGTGCCGGAACTCTCAAGAGGGAAATGAAGTTTTCAATCTATATACTGAAAACTCATGAACTTTTAAACATTTTTAAAATTATTTTGTCAAAAAGGCTCCAGAACTCCGTTCTGGCATGTTCCCGCAGAAAAAAAGCCCTTAGTAGAACAAAGTTTGAGTCCAGAGGTACCTTTAAACCCAACAAAGTTTTGTTCAAGGTATGAGCTTTAGTGTGAATGCATCTGAGGACTATGCATGCACACAAAAGCTCATACCTTAAATAAAACTGTGTTGGTCTTAAAGGTGCCATAAGAACATAAGAACAGAAGCCAATGTTGAATCAGGCCAATGGCCCATCTAGTCCAACACTGTCACACAGCAGCCAAAAATACCAGGTGCCATCAGGAGGTCCAGCAGTGGGGCCAGGGCACCAGAAGCCCTCCCACTGCTGCCCCCCCCCCCCAGCACCAAGAATAGAGTGCATCATCTGCCCCAGACTGAGAGTTCCTATCTATACCTTGTGGCTAATAGCCACTGATGGACTTCTGCTCCATATGTTTATCTATGACTCAAACTTTGTTATATTGGCTATTTAATAAACTTTCCTACTTGATTGAACCTATAATAAACTTTATAAATCTTTTAAAAATAAACAACAGTCTGGTTACTTGTGTGCAGCTGCCCTGGGGACCGATGGGGGTTTAGGTACCCTTTAGGTACTGGAAGGTGGCAACCGGCAACCATATTACCTTGCAAGTATCTCTTCTCCAGTGTGGAGATTCCCAACTCCTTCAGCCTCTTCTCATAGGACATGGTCTCCAAACTCCTAACCAGCTTCAGTGCCCTATGCTGGACTCATTGCAGCTTATCCAAATCCTCTGTAAACTATGGTACCCCAAACTGAGCACAATACTCTATGCAAGGCCTAATCCAGGCAGTGTCCAGTGGCACAAATACCTCACCTGACCCCCAACACTACACTTCTGCTAAGGCCCTCTAAAATCACATTATCCTTTTTTACTGCCACATCACACTGTTGGCTCATTTTAAGCGTATGGTCCACTGGAACCCCGAAATCTTTTCCACCGGTGGAACTACCCAGCCAAGTTTCACCAGTCCAATATTTATATAACTGATTTTTATTACACAAGTGCAACACTTTCCACAGGTCTCTATTAAAGTTCATTTTGTTTGCCTGGGCTCAGTCCTCCATCCAAATCCAGCTGCATTGTATTACTATCCCCCAAGGTATTAATGACTCCACCCAGATTAGTATAATTTGCCAACCTGATCAGGGTAAAATGAAACAGCAATAAAATCCGGAAGACCATTTAAATGGAGAAACAAACATCAGCAATGAAACCAATAAACAACACGAGATAAGCTAAGCAAGGTTCCCTTAGGAGGGTGTGCCACAAGACTTGAGCAATCACTGAAAAGGCCCTGCGATTAGTCATTGCCAAGATAGCATCCATAACAAGGTTTTAACTAGCAGGTTCTGGCTAACTCATCTTAAGGTTCTCAGGGGCTCATAGGGGAGAAAGTGAGTGTGTTATGATGTGAAAAAGTGAAGTGGATGAAAATGGTCTTCCCTTAATGTTTTAATATTTGTTAAGAGCCTAAAACGATGTGCTATACAGAGATTAAAACAACACATTCCTACTTTTCAAACCTGCAACCTAACTTTAAGACAGCCCTTAAAATCACAGGACTCCTCTGAGGATGTGTAGCTGGCAATTTAAGAGCATTTAGCTTCACGCACACACACTTTTGTGGTTGGCCTGGGAAGCATTCCCAAATTGCAGATGGGAAACTGAGGCCGCCTACCAGCAGATGAAAGAACTGAACCAGCCTGCTCATCTTTGGAGAAACTGCCCAGCACCTGCTTCCATATACCTGCATGGTTCCTTATCTCACTCCACATATGACCATTGTTAATTGCAGGTACTGGTTTTTTTGCTTCCCCTACAAAATGTTGTCTGTCCACCAGTTAAATCTCGGTCTGCACATATAGCAGAATGCGGTGGTAGAGGGGACTGTGCCACTTCAGATTGTAGGGGGAGTATATTATTTTATAATGTTCCCCAAAGTAGAAACATTCCTTGCAAGTTCCTTGCTTCGGTGGAGAGGGTGGAGTATAAATCCAATAAATAAATAATTTTTAAAAATCAGCAAAAGAGATTGCAGTTCAGCCTGCTGTCTTCTAATGCTATTTTTCAGGGGGCATTTTTTTTAAAATATAAAGAAGTGCTGCTGAAAAATATGATTCCCCAAATGGTGCTGTTGTGGTTAAAGCAGTGGACTAGGATTTGGGAGACCTGGGTTCAAATTCTCACTCTGCCATAGAAGCTGGTTTGGTGGAGTTAGTCACTCTCTCAGCCTAACTGACCTTGCAGGGCTGTTGCTGAGAACACAGAATGGAGGAGAATCCTGCTTGCAAGCTGCTAGGGTTCCCACTGGGGAGGGAAGCGGGGTATAAATGTGTCAATAAATAAATAAAAATACAGCATAAAAATGCAGCATGAAGTGCAACCCTCTACCTGCACCCTGAGAATTCCAGATTCACAAGTGCAGGAGAAGGAACTAGTAACAAAGCCAGTATCACTGCAGGAATTTTGGAATGCTCCCCCATGTTATACATTGCTTGTAAACAGAGAACCAGCACAGCAGCAACCAAGAGGAGGATCGAGTGGGATCCTCCTACTCGCTGAGCTTGCCTTCTCCTATGAAGTCTGTTTTTAAAAGCAAAGTGCCATTCAGAGCCTGGAATGAATCCACCCACCAGCTGCGGTCTAGCATGGTGCAGTCCATCCATTCCACCCTTCTGCATCCTCAGAACTGAGCCTCACGGAGGCAAATTTACGCTGACCATTTTTAAAAAAAATAGACTCATGTTCTTTGACAGCCTCCTAGTGGGTCGAAATTCAACAGCTGAAGCTTTCTCTAGCATTGCAAAGGACGAAGAAGCTGCCCCTTTATCCATTGTCGTTGCTGCATGTAGCCAAACGGCATACCTAAAACGTATGACGGGGAAACCCTTGAAGGAAGGTTTGTCTAAACCTTGAGGATTGGTGCTGTTAAGAATGGGACAGTATTGACACCCCTTTTGCCAAAGCGCGTGCCAAACCAGAACTGTCATTCCATCCCGCCAGTATAAGAGCTGCCGGGAAGGGGAAATTCCGGCCGGTGCAGCTTCTCCCGTCTGTGTAGGACCTCGACCGGGAAAAGCAGGGCAGTTCTTAAAGACACAGGGCCGCCCCCTGAGATCATAGCTCCGACCACCGTCGCTTTGCTCGCCCTGAGCCCTACGTATTCGGCGGCACAGGGACCCGGGAGCCGCCGCCTGGGAGAGGAGGAATCGCCCTCTCGGCTCGGTCCAGCTGCTGGGTCCGTGCGCCTCCCGGATGCCCAGCTAAGGCCGGCCAGCCTCTTTTGTTCTGCAGCGGCCGGGCGGCGAGAGGTTTCCCCCACCGGACGCTCATCTCCTCCCCACCCGCTGCCGGCCCATTGAAACCACCAGCTGCAGCAGATCACGATGCAAAACAGGTAACGGCGGCGGGCTGGGTGGGTAACAGCCCAGAGACAGGGGGTGTTGGGAGACGGTGGAAGACTGAAGCTTTTGGGCTCTCATTTGCAGGCTGGGGGCAGAAGAAGGAAACCGCGGCAGCGCTGGCTGGGCGAGATGGATGGCAGATGGTGGCAACTGCTACGTATCCGCTCCTTTTAGCCATTCTTTTCGTGTTTAAGGAACGGACAATGGGTTAGAGCTGGCTCAGTTTCCCCTTTTAATATGCTGGGAGCCAAACCTTTCTGGAAGCCCTTTATTTTTTATTTAATTTGGCTTCCCCCCACCACTCCTTCCCTCAAAATGTCAAGTGCTTGAAGGGTGGCTTGTGGAGATTAAAAGGGTGACGGAAGGGCACTCATCACAAGCCCAGAGGTCCTCTCTCCCTCCTTGTGGAGCAAAGCCAGTCCCCGAGTGAGACACATGAGAGGGGGCCGCTCAGGAGCCTTCTAGAATCTGACACAAGGTTCTGGAAGGTTCATCGTCAGAGTACTGCCGAGGGCTCCATTCAGGTGAAGCAGTGAAGCCGGTGGTTGTGTTGACCAATGCTTGGCCACATGCATTTAGCTGGAAGTGGTGCCTGGTTCCCTTCTCAGGGTACAGCCCTGTATCTTAAATGAATCTGAGAGAAGTGTGTGGGAGGGGAGAGAAATCTCTTCTCCCAGTTCATAAAGTCATAGGCCAGGTCTCTATTCTTGTTCTACTCTTGCGTGTATTCATTTTCCTCTTGAGCATTTTTAGTGTAAGATACTGAAACATGTAGATTCCTAAGTCTTTTAGAAGAAGCATAAAATGAGCAATAAGGTACATAACACAACTGTCTTAAAATGAATCAGCAGGACTTGGTTTGTTGAAGATGAATTTCAAAAGAAATTTGAAAATTCCAATTAATATTCTGAAATCTTGGGTTTGTGCAAAATTTCATTGTAGCGCTAGTGGATTCTATTGAGCATATTTCTGTAAAACTGGGAAAGCAGGGCATGGAAAAGGTATTTATGGGACTGGGAGAATGATCTGGACAAAGAGGTAACAAGATTGAAAATGGGTGCTGGAGCTGAATGGCAAATTTAAGCTCTAAGCTTTCGTGCTTGGCGGCTGTACTGTGAGAAGCTGCTATGTGTGTCTCTCAGTAGATGCAATGGCTAGAGAGAGTGCCCAACAGATGACTTATTTCTGCTAACAACCAGTGTTCCCTCTAAGCTGAGTTAGTGTGAGCTAGCTCACAGTTTTTTAGCTTCTGGCTCACACATTTTTGTCTTAGCTCAGGAAGGATGGCAGTAGCCAAATTGCTCGCTCGCAACTTTAATGGCAGTAGCTCACAAAGTAGAATTTTTGCTAACAAGACCCCACAGCTTAGAGGGAGCATTGTTAACGACCACCATCTCTTGAGAATAGATAGCAAGCCCTGAGGGAATGTTGAGATTTAGTTCTGTGAGAATTATTTTTATGGCACATGTCAAATCTTCTAAACATTCATTATGGATTAGCGACCCCTCAACATCTGGGAACTACCCCATTGTACTTGCAAGAAGTATCACCTATGTTGCAGAATTGTCATGTTTGCACAAACCTTCAGAGTAAAGGACACAAGCACTGGATGCACGTAACAGTTCCTATATCTATCCGTCCACCCTCCCCTCTTAGTCAGTGATAGATGTGATCTTCCCCTCACCCCATCGCATTCCTCTGTTTTCTCTGAATCAGTCTAGAATAACTACTTGTTGCGGTTCCTTTTTATGATTGCGCATGCAGTTTGTAATCCCCACTTCATCCATATGCACAGATTGAAAGCATGCATGAAGGCAGTCTCCAGCCAACCTGACTTGGTGTATGGCACAACGGTTAAAGGAGAGCTAATCTGTGTTACCAGTGCTAAATGGAACTAATTCATAGATTTGGTGGTAACAGCATACATACCTGGGAAGCACCCAAGGGCAAATGCCACAGTGCACGTATAACCATTCCCATGCATGTTTGGGTATCTGTTTATGCTCCTAAATCTGTTGTAGGCATATAAACACACACATTTGCATTGACAAAGGAAGACACCTTGCATAAAACCTCTACATCCCATTGAGATTGCACATACATTGTCCACAGTTATATCCATGTTCAAGTGCACAATCATCCCTAAATTCTGTGTATGTATTAAAATAATGACATACACAGATTTAAGGCAGATGTGTGTATGTACATACTATCATACAACACAAGCTCATTCATTTAGATTTGTAGCCCACTTTGGAGAAAGTGTCAGAGGAGTTTATTCTTTAGTTTCACACTTTATTCATAGCTTAATTTCCATGCATTTTATGTGAAATTGAAGTCTGCTGAGTTTATTGAGACTTTCTCCCAAGTTAGGGTTGTAGAACATTGCAACACTGGTTTGTAAAGTGCTTCAGTGCTTTTTGCTGCTATAGTTTGGTTCAGCTAGCCTTCTGGCAATCATACGCTGATATGTTCTCGTGGCTTGAAGTGCAAAGGTCACAGAGATTTTGCCCCTAAGATGATGGAATGCATTTCTGGGGTGGGAATGCTTCCAGGTGGGCTTGTGTGTGGTTCTCACTGTTCTCCCGTCTCCACAGCAATGTCCGTGTAGCTGAACGCGCTCTTGTTCCTGGTGCCCAATGGAGCCATCTCACAGGTGGCATGTCGAGAGGGGTGATGGGCATCCAGTGGAGCTGCAGGCAAAGGCTCGGGTGCTGGTGCCCAGCGGGAGTAGTTGGCCAAGAGCAGAAAGCCATGGTGGCATCGGGCTTGAGCACCAGGTGATAGAAACCTGCCCCCCAGTTCCTTGGGCCCACTACACGCAGACACCGCTCAATAATGACATCCCTCAGAACCATATTGGAGTAGAGGACCGGCCCTCCCACCCTGAGATCTACAGCATTGCCCTCTGGGGGCCAAAACTGCACTCAGCACTGACCAGACACCGAGGGGGGCGGTCCAGCATCCAGCCTTCTGCTGCCAAGCATCGTGGCCAGCCGGGAGACGGAGACGCAGCTGATGAGGGCTCCTTGGTGCTGATCGATGCGGAAGGGGTGCCTCACACAGTATCTCGGCAGGAGGTGGAGCTGGCTGGGCAGGTGCAATCTTCGGAGCCTGAGCTGTTGGCAGCGGCTCCACCACCGCGGCAGCTGTACTTCTGTCCGATTTGCCTACGGACGTTCCTGTACCAATCGGACTTGGAGCGCCACAGCATCACCCACTCGGAGAGCAAGCCGTACGTGTGCCGGGAGTGTGGCAAGGCGTTCAAACGCTCCTCGCACCTTCAGCGGCACAAGCACATCCACACTGGCGAGCGGCCCTTCAGCTGCCCCGTCTGCCGCAAGGGCTTCCGCGAATCTGGGGAGCTCCTGCGCCACCAGCGGGTGCACACGGGGGAGAAGCCCTACCAGTGCCAGATTTGCCGGTTGCGCTTCACAGAACGCAACACCCTCCGTCGGCACGCCAAGCGCAAACATGCCCGTGAGACCTACTACCAGCGCTCCGTCGAGGAGGGAGGCGGCAGTTGGACTATGGCTGGGGACTGGGAATCGGAAGTGGTGGCAGGAACTGGGGACTGGGGGACAGAGGAGCTTGACAGTGGCTGGACCAATGACACTGTGGAGGACTGGGTTGGGGATGGCAGCCACTGGGGGGAACCTGAAGAAGGCGGAGCAGGAGGCACACCTGTAGTCCTGTCACATCTGCCAGAAATGGAACCTGTTAAGGACAAAGACAAACTTGAGATCCAGCCCCCATAAATATGCATATGCTGTGGGAACCAGTGAAGAAGCCGGACTGGGGAATGAAGTCTGCCCTGCAATTCCTCTTAGGGGCTTAAATCTCTGCAAATGCCCCGTCCATGGCTTGTGTCAAAGGAAGCCACAAGTCTGAGGATGGAGCACTTTCTTAAAGTTGCTCTAGAATGCCAAGGACCTTGACATTCCAGTGTTGGAATGACGGACTGGAGCATGCGGACGGTGGAAGTGCTCCTCCTTCCAGCAGTTGTATCGTGATATCCCAGAGCTATTTGGGGATCAGAGGGGCCATATCAGACATTATATTCTGTAACAGGGTGGAGCAAGAGCAATTGGAGATTTTGCTCTTTTAAGTATGTTGCAATTTTCTGAGAAGAAAGCCCCCTCCCCAGTTGTACCAAACAAAACTTTGACACATGGTGGACATCTGTAAGATTATTTACCCCCCTCCTTCCTAACTGCTTTAAAAAAAAGATTATCCTCCATTCAATGGAACGTTTTCTATTTGCATATATTTCAATGAGTTAACATATACAAAAGAGGTGGCCTCCTTTTTTCACCCTCCTCTGTTCCTAAGAAAGGCAGCCTAAGTTTCAAAAGCACCCCAGTTGTTCATATTGATACTGTCTGTGCCGAGAATGTGACAGAAAGGGATCAGACATGCTCAGCACACGTGGAGTTGTATACCTTCTTTTATGTGCTTCTCAGCAGATGTTAGAGGGCGATGCAGAGTCCTAAGGAATTGGCTAAGACCCAGTTGGATTCATATCTAAGAGGAAGTGAAAGAATGAAGAAGTATTTTACTGCCTTGAGTGCTTTGGCAGAAAGGTGGTTCATAAATTTACTAAACACATTCATGAGATAAATATATGAAAAGTGGAGAAGAGTTTGAATCCAGTGTTCCCTTCCTAATTGCCCAGAAGTCTGTCTTGTTCCTCCTTCCTGATATGGGGAGGTGAAGTTGGCATATCATATCATTCTTAAGCATGCTCACGTACAAGTAAATGCCGCTGGTCTGGCATGCCTTTAAATTCAGGATTGTGGTGTTAGGTCATTGCTATGCTTGAGTGTCACATATGCCTTGAGACAAAATCATGGCTAATGAGGACAGGTGTGCCAAAACTACATCTACAGCACCAACTTTAAATGGTGTGGCCTCTCTCAATTAACTTTGGAAATGTATTATTTTAGGAGGGTGTAGAACATTCTCCAATAGAGTGCCCTAAACCCTTCCCAAAACTACATTTCCCAGAGCTCTTTGTGGTTGAGCAGGAAACCATGTCAATCTGAATTATGGAGTGTAAGCAAAGATGCCAGTATCCCAAGGGTTCTTAGCCTTCCAAAGCCAAACAAGGAGTCCTCCCTCTAATGTCAGGCCAACAGAGGAGTCAGCTTCCAATCTGTATTCTTTATTTCTGTTTAACAAACAGCATATTTAAAAGAAGAGGGATGGTGCTGGTTTAGACAACATCCTCTAAGGTCAGGTAACCCGAGCTCTGAGAAAAAACAAGAGGGCTGTTCCAGGCACACACACTTGACAAAAACAGGGTCGCTGCTCTGATTTCTGACCCAGTTCAAGATAACACTGAAGATATTTTGGGATAAAAGTCTAGGAGGATCTTGAGCTTGATTAATACCTGCTTACAGGATCCTGTCCCACACTTTGAGAGCCATGGCCCCGATGACAGGCAAAAGGGTTCTCACAGTGTAGTTGATGGGTGCTGCAGGTGGAAAGAATTCAGGATGGTGATGTTCAAAGAGGGAGGGGTGAGTTGCTAAAAGGCACAGCAAAAGGGGAACTCTTGAATTCTGTACCACTTCGAATACCAAAAGGCTAGACTCTGGGTCCCAGACTTCAAGACAGTTGATTCCTTCAGAACCAAGGGAACTGTGCCGGAATGTCCTATGAGCTGTAATTCTAAAACTAGCTTGCACAGATTGGTGGATAATGAATACATTCTGTAAACTGTGAGCTGGGCCCGAGTTGCCTTTCTTCTGCCTGTCGGCCGCCTTGCTTGATACCAAGCAAAATCTACAGAGTGACATAGTTGCCCAAACAGCCAGTGCATTGTGTTCAGGGTCACATCCTTGCATTCTATTAATTGGGAACAGCTAATTTTCTTTTGCTTTCACTGTCACCATCACCAGTAAAGATCAGCGTCCCATTTTGTCCATGAACATGGATTGGATACACTGCTTCTTTTCAGTTCTGTGGCACGAGCTTTATTCAAGGTCCTTTCCACATTGACAATGTACAGTGTGGAAATGGCTCTCAACTGAATCCATGTGGCAGCTGTTTTATGTAGCAAGCCATTCATGTGCACCATCACTCTCCTTGGAATCAGAAAACATTCCTGCCACTGGTTTCTAGAAGCAAAGAGAAAACAGCAGGTCGGTCTGCAGGATTTGCTCACAGATGGCCCATCCGGTGGAGTAGCTGCCTTGTGGATTCAGTCTCAAGAAATGAATGAATGAAGTGGGCCCCGAGTAGATGCTAAATAGGAGGACCCATGGCATGGGGGAAAGGAAAGCGTTGGTTGCATTCATTCAGTGCTTGTTGTCTCAAGATAACATGGCATCCAACAACACACACATGCATCCTTCACTTTTTCCGAAAAGCGGAGGATGTGAGCTGATGTGACCTGTCCAGTCTTTATGCAGGAACGGGGCATGTGGATACACAAACCTTCCTTTTTGTAGGTAATATATATATATTTTGTCTCTCCTTTAAACACCAGAGTGGGCATGCAGAAAGCCTGAGTGCAAGTGTGGCTTTTGTTTGTGTGAGAGGGGAAATGATTGTGCATAAGAGGAAATGTGTTTGCGTGCTAGTGTGAGTGACAGAGAATGTCCACGTGCAATAGATTCACCAATTAAAATTGGCCATGTGGTGTGGTATCCACACAAAGTCTCCCACTTCAGCTCTAAACTCATGCAAACTCAAATCATGACATTTTCATGATTTAAAATGAAAGCCAAGTTTCTAGGAACTCTGTTTTTGCCACCAGATCATACACACTGCTGCAGGCCTGTAGCCAGGATTTTTTAATTCGGGGGGGCTTTAAATAAGTCAGGGGGCACCCCACACATATCTCTGCACCCCCCCCCAAGGGAGCACCTGGGCTGGAGGGGAAGTCGGGGGACCTTGGTGGTAAGTCGGGGGGGCAGGCCCCGAGATGCCCCACGGTAGCTACAACCCTGCACTGCACCTATGTTCCTCCATAGGTAGTAGTACAGGAGAAAGGGAGGTGTAGATAAATGTCCCTCTAAAATTACAGTGACCTGGATAGGCCAGGCTAGACTGATCTTGTCAGATCTCATAAGCTAAGTGGGGTCAGCCCTGATCTGTGTTTGGATGGGAGACCACCAAGCATGTCTAGGGTCACAACACAAAGACAGGCAACAGCAAACCACCTCTGAATGTCTCTTGCCTTGAAAACCCTAGTTAGGTGGCCATGAATCAGCTGTGACTTGATGACCGACCAACCCCCCAAACCCCTCTTTCTCCCTCCCCTCCTCAATTGGTCTTCTGTAATTCAAGTTGCTGCTGGTGATTAAGAAATCTAACTTTTGCCATTTTCTTCCACTGTCAGCTCATACAACTCTGAGTATTTCCCTCCACTCTCCATCCAATTCTCCCCTCCAGCAACACTACAGATTAAAGCAGTGGGTTGGCTCTGAAGTCTGACGAGCTCTGTAGAAGATGGCAGCCTGTTTTATTGAGGCCATGTTGTGTCCACACTGGCAGATTTCCACCCAGCAACATTATTTCCCTTCAGAGGAGCTCCCTGCCTCCTTTCCCCAACAAACCGCATGAGAGAGAGAGAGAGAGAGAGAGAGACATGAAGTGGGAGGAAGAGGGTATTCGAAACAGAGCTGGCCTCTTGCCTTGAACTACCTCCAGGGCTCTCTTGTATGCCCAGACCTCCAAGTTATCTGTGTTGCCATGGAGACCACCTTGAGCGCACAGTTGGGTTGTTACAAGCAGAATCTTTGTTAAGAAGGGCCTCAAGGCCTTGGCTGCGCAAAGACTGCAGACGGATTAAATGAAAACATGCTATCGCATCTCTGTTTTTCTTTTTTCCCCCCTTTTCTTTTCCTGGGCACAGAGATATGAACCTTTGGAAATAAGGAAAATGAGTTATGGAAACTTGTGTTGTTGGATTGGTGCAATACTCCATGAAATGTTTGTTCATGCCAGCTGTGGTTTCCCCCCCTCCCCCCACGTTGTGGGTCATCAGTTAAACCACACCTCATACTCCATGAGGGCTCTTTGTTTTATTTTAGTGCCTCATTGAAGATATACAAATGCCTCCACAGCGTTGATTCACTTAGCACCGCAAGGAAGACTGTCCTTGCAAATGCGTTTCTTTGAAATGGCAGACTAGGTTACTGATGGGGGTGTAGACCTGCTCCCACTAGGGATGCCAGCCTCCAGGTGGGACCTGGGGATCCCCTGGAATTACAGCTTAGCTCCAGACTACAGACATCAGTCCTTGTGAAGAAAATGGCTGCTCTGGATGGTGTTCTCCATGGCCTTATATCCCACTGAGGTCCCCGTCCTCCCTAGGCTCCACTTCCAAATCTCCAGGAGTTCCCCAGCTTGGAGCTGGCATCCCTACCGCCCACCCCACTGATGGAAGCGTAGCTCTGCTCCCAGTCTAGGGATGCCAGTCTCCAGGTGGGACCTGGGGATCCCCTGGACTTGCAGCTCATGAGGAAGCCTCCCTGCCTGCTAGACACTGCTCTCACAATTAAGTGGCATTGTGTGTTTGAGGTGGTGACATAAAAGTGCTGTTTGTGTGACATTGATCTGAGGGTTGCCAGCTCTGAGTTGAGAAATTCCTGGAGATTTGAGGATGGAGTCTGGGGAGGGCACAAAGCTCAGTGGAGTATAATGCCATAGAGCAGGGGTGGCCAGACTTGCTTAACATAACAGCCACATAGAATAAATGCCAGATGTTTCAGAGCCACAAGACATGAACAAATATTACACACAAATTTGCTTTTTATTAACATTAAATTAGACCGCGTGAAAGAGTCACATGCGACTCCCGAGCTGCAGTTTGGCCACCCCTACCATAGAGTCTACCCTCCGAAGCAGTAATTTTCTCCAGGGGAACAGATCTCTGTGGTCTAGAGACCAGTTGTGATTCCAGGAGATCTCCAGGCCTCACCTGGAAGCTGGCAACCCTACCTGGCATGGCTTGCCAAGCATTGTCTGAACTGCCAGCTCTGGGACAAAGAGACAGGGTGTTAGGAGCTAGTGAAGTAACCCACCTTACTCCTGAATCTACCCACTTACCTGCACACAGTGAAGCCCAAAGAGAAATATAACAAATTAGATTTGTTCAAAACCCAAAGGCTCTGGTCTGTTCCTTTATTAATATTGTATTGTATTTATAACTGTATTTTTATGTATGAAAATAATGTAAACCATCCTAAGGGCCTGATTTTGGGGGCTGAAAGGTGGATTTTGAAAAAAGCTAAAAATAAACAAATGGTTCATCTCAGGTTTCTGTGTTTCTGGGTAGGGGAAGTTTGTATACACAGTAAGATGCATAGTAAAAAGCCAAGAGGAGCCCTTCTGGATCCATCTAGTCCACTGTCCTGGTTCCCACAATGGCTAGCCAGATGCTATGGGAAGCCCATGAGCACAGCCAGAAGGAAGTAGCTTTCCCCTATTGTTGCCGTCCAGCCATTGGGGTTCAAAGGATATACTACCTCTTTTGAAGGTAGTTGCATTCAGATAACATAGTTAACAGCTATTGATACGCTTTTCTTCCACAAATTTGTGTAATCCCCTTTGAAAACCACCTAAGGCTGTGGCCAAGGCTACACATTATGACAGTAAATCTGACAAGTTGGGAATACATTGTGCAAAGAAAAACCTGTCTGCGCTCATCAACTTCATCAGGTAACCACAACTGAGGGAAAGGGGAGGGGATTCTTTATTCACTTTGTCCTTCAATCACATCTGCTTTTGATAGTTGTTGTTGTTTGGGGGGGGAAGGCTGTAAACTGGAAAAGCCTTGCCAAATCCCTTGTAGGAAAGATAATTGTGGTTGTCCTTTTCTGCACCTATTTAAACTCCAGCCTCTTCGAAATGAGATGACCAGATTCATTAAAAGAGCAGTGTGGCAGAACATTGATTTAGAAGCTGACTCACTTCAATGATGGCTGCAGTTTCTAATTACCCAGGATGTTAGCAGCAGTCAGTATTACATCCTGTCACGAAACTGGCCTTTTTCTGGCCATTTCTTGGCCTTTCGAAATCTTGGGTTCAGGCTTTTGGGCCTAGTAATTTATGGAAGGTCCTCTCTGGGAAACTAATTTCATGATGATTTGCAGTTCAGAGAAATAAGGGATGACATGGATACAGATGCAAATGAGATCATAGGAGTTTCAAGGCCAGAGACCAAGTGGGAGTTTTGTACTTGCATTCCATCTCATTAGCACAAGAAACCCTCGGCAGGAGTGTTTGCTTGATCATGGGCACATTACTAGCTGAAGAAGTACGTGATCACCAGTGCTCCCTCTTAGCTGTGGAGTCCTGTGAGCAAAAATTCTACTTTGTGAGCTATTGGCATTAAAGATGTGAACAAGTGATTTGGCTACTGCATAAATTAGTTTGCTCTGGAGCCATCCGTCCTGAGCGAAGACAGAAATGTGTGTTGTTGTTGTTCAGTTGCACAGTCGAGTGCACCCTAGACAGCATGATAAAAAGTAGAGACATCACCCTGCCAACAAAAGTCTGTATGGTCAAAGCAATGGTAATGTATGGCTGCAAGAGTTGGACTATAAGAAGGCTGAGCGCCGAAGAATAGATTCCTTTGAATTATAGTGCTGGAGAAGACTCTTGAGAGTCCCTTAGACTGCAAGGAGATCAGTTCAGTCAATCCTAAAAGAAATCAACCCTAACTGTTCCCTGGAAGGCCAGATACTGAAGCTGAAATATTTTGGCCACCAAATGAGAAGGGAGCACTTACTGGAGAAGACCCTGATGCTGGGAAAGATTGAAGGTCAAAGAAGAAGGGGACGGCAAAGGATGAGATGGTTAGACAGTGTTATCGATGCAACTGAGTTAGTGTGAGCTAGCTCACTGTTTTTTAGCCTCCGGCTCACACATTTTTGTCTTTGTTTAGGAAGGATGGCTCCAGAGCAAAGTAATTTATGCAGTAGCCAAATCGCTTGCTCACAACTTAAATGCCAGTAGTTCACAAAGGTCAATTTTTGCTCACAAGACTCTACAGCTTAGAGGGAGCATTGGTGGTCACATGTCTTAGCAACATATCTGATTGATCCACCAGGATCAGGCCAGCTGTGTGCAGTCTGGCATAAAAGAAGATCATTCATTCTAGCTTGTACTTTTGGGTCATCCTTTTGACTAGGTTTGGCCTTGCCTGGCCAGAATACCTGCCTCTTGGATTTTGGACTTACCTGGACTCTTTTCAGCCTGGCCTGGTAATATCTGGGCCAGAGAACCAAAAAGCCTGTATAAGTGTTTTAGGTTAGCTAGTTAGATTTTATTGTTTTCTTTTCCATTTTGCACTGGTCTTATATTTGTAACCTTTTGCACATTTCTTTTAATAAACCTTGTTAATTATATTTCTGTGGTGTTATTTGGGTTTGGATCAGTCTAAACCTAATATCTTGGCCTATTTTGGCTACAGCTACCAAAGTAATTGTTTTTGGAACTCATCTTGCAAATGTCCTACCTTGCAGGGGTGACCTTGACTAACACCTGGTAGGGCTAGACACCTAGTCTCTTAGCTGAAGGTTAGCTAGAAGGGCTGGTGGTGGCTTGTTATCCTAGGTAGTGAGGATTCACTCTCCAGTTTTCTTCATTTTGCTTTTTGAGCTGTCACTCAGTTGACACATTCTTATAGCCAGTTGTCAGAAAAGGAGGCCATAAAGGTAGGAAAAAAGTTTGGTATTTGAATTATTTGTCTACTTTCTATAGACAGAGACGGCTCATAGATGATGTTTCAAATAAGGGAAATCAACACATGTTCAAAAACATTTTTCTATGCTTATTTTTAAAAAACAAAACGAAAAAAAAACTTCCTATTGCAAGGGAAAATGAGTCTGTGCATGCTCAGAAGCACCAGGTCAGAGCTTCCTGATGTTTTTGTTTTACAAAAAAAGCTGGCAGGTACTTTGGGTTGCCAGCTACCTGAAGGGAAAAGTCATGTCTCTTTAACAGAAGCTTGATGAGATGTCATTTACCTCCATGCCATGAGAAGATTAAACTGCCCATTTCTACACACTAAACCTCCACTAAAGGGACAGGCCATTTTTCTCCAGGCTTGTTAGCAACCCTACTTAAAATACTAACAGAGATTATGGTAACAATTTATGGAGGTGGTACAGAAGATATAAAGAAGTTAAGGGATTGTGATTACCCACCTTGAGCCTATGGATTGGATGGGCTACTGTCTGAAATCTATATTCATGCATAGTACAGTAGTGAAATGATGTCAGATCCTTTGGGATCTCTAGTGTGGCTCATGGAACCCTTACCACACTTCACACCAGCTAATTACTTTCAAGGCCACAGGCCCCATGTACTTAATAGGGCAAAGGTGTTGACTATAACATAGCAGCATGGCAACCCTTCTCTAGCTTCTTTGAGTTCACACCAGAGTGGCAAGTATCAAGACAAAACAAAATAGAACTCCAGTCGCACCTTAAAGACTAAAAACATTTATTGGGTATTAGCATTTGAGTCAGACTCACTTCCTCAGATATAATGGAAAGGAAATAATTTTCCTAATGATTACACAGGAAATTCCAGGAGGGGAAGGGGGAGCTGGGAATAGAGAAGCTTGGTACCGTACATAGGTGTGATTCTTTGTCATGGACTTGAACTACTTGCACAGATATGCAATTTGCTGCTCTATTTGGCTAATTCTGCCTATGTCAGCAGCTTTGTTTTAATTTATTACTCTTTTCTTTCTAATTTGCCCCTCATTCATCTTTTGTTGCTCTTTGAGGGCTACATCTTGTAGTGTGCAGCAGGTATCAAGAGCTTGAGGGAACTGATCTTCATTGAGTGTGCAACTGATGTTCATTGAATCATGACATGTCAGATGGAAGGCTCTGAGCCTTTAATGAGCCTTTTGGGATCTCATGAAAACATGAAACTACCATATACTGAATCTATCAAGGTCAGTATTGCCTACTCTGACTGGCAACCTTTCTCCAGGATCTCAGGCTGAGGTCTTTCATCTTACCCACTACCTGATCCTTTAATATCTGGAGATGGCAGAGACTGAACTCAGGATCTTCTACACATACAAACGTTCTACTGCTGAGCCATGACCCCCAATCCTGACTCTTGGTTCCCTTACTGTATTCCACACCAGTTAAACAATTTCAAGGCCAGACTCCCAGTGTTCTTAGTAGGGCAAAGGTACTGACTTGTGGATGGCTGCTACTATTCATCAAATTGCAGCCGAATTGGCTTTTTGTCATGAAAAATTGCCATCCATCTGCTGGGTAAAGAATTTGGCTCTCCACATCCTCTGGGTGTTTCACTTTCAGTACAGATGTATCTTTCCACGTCTCATGGGACAACCCGCATCTTTACTACAGTGTGTTAAGTTGCAGTGTAGCAGCACGACGCTCATTTTATATTAAGAAAAAGGCATGGTAATAAAATGGCATGTGGAGATGTCGCTTTGGGAAGGGGCATGCATATACAATGATGCTTCAGAAGAGCCCCCAAGCCCACAATACTCTCATAGCTTTGCACAAGCCCCTGCCCAGACCCTGGGGGCACCCTCACAGAATTTCTTCCTTTAGCTTCTCACCAATTCCTCCCCAATCGTTTTCCGTGGCAGGACTCCTCTGCCCTTGACAATTGCCTAGTAGGCGGGAATACAGTAGTAGCGCGACGTTTCCCGCGACTTCCATCTCACCGCCATGCTGAGAGACAGCTTCACAGGCACCTACTGAAATTCTGCCTGCTACAAACACACGCACTTGTTTATTTTTAAAAGCCTGCCAAGCTTTAATGCGCCGCAAGGCTTTTGATTCTCCGCTGCGGTGATGCATTCTTTTTATCGCAGTGAACGGCACTGCAGGCAGCCAACAGACACTGCCGGACATGGGAAGAGCGTGACCACCGCAACGGCTTGTGGGTAAAGTGAAGGGCAAGTGGGCACGCGCAAAGGGCTCCGGGAAGCGAAGCTGAGGGGGAAGGGGTAGGTGGGGGGGAGGGGCAGAATGCGCAGAGGGTTCTGGGTACGAGGGGAGGGCAGGAAACGGGGCTCTTGCCTGGGAGGGAGGCTTCCGGTTCCGGTCGGGCCTGTGAGAGCTGCAGTCAGGCAGGGCCCCCCTACCCCCCCACCCCAGAGGGACCAGCGACGCCCCCCGCGTATCCTGGGGGCAAGGCAAGGGCCAGGGGGCTTCCCCCGACTCCAATCCTGCTGCACAGGGACCAGCCCCTACCCGGGGCGCGGAGGAGGCTGGGGCAGCGCCACACACCGGTGAGTGCCACCCAAGAGCCAGTCCTGCCCTAGAAATTACCTCCCCTCTCCTACCGTGTTGCGAATGAGAATCCCTGCAAGCCCCCCCCGGTTAACGCCCTTTGACTTCCGCCTCCCCCTCCCTTCAGTAGCCCCACCCCTGGCCACTCTGCATGCCTGCTTGACCGGCCCTGTTCTCTCCCCTCTTTCCCCCAGTAGTCCCTCTGCCCCGTTTTGCCCTCTCCCTGTTCTCCAGTCCATATCCTAACAGCTGAGCCCCCAATCAGAAAGATGTATTGCATATTTTCTCTTCTCCCCCCCCCACCGCAACCCAGCCGCGTTGCCACCTCGAAAGCTTTTAGCTTCTCATCTCTCCGGACCTTATAGGGTAGCATAGAATAAGGTTGCTCCCAAAACTGCTAATCTGCATAGCTACGTACAGCTCTGCCTTTCTCACAGTCCAGTACCTGCTCTCCTCCCCCTTCACTTCTCTTTAACCTGCTCTGTATCCTTTTATAAAGCAAAATCAACATCCCTGTCTCTTGCCTCAAAACTAAACTGTACTTTATCACAAGCTTGTTTTATCTCATAAGCCTGCCGGTGTCATAAAGTGTCCTCTGCCTTTTCTCAATCCACTGGACACAATCTGATTGTTTGCTCCCATCTTTCCGAATGCTACAGGCATTTTCCAAGTGAAAGGTGTTGCCTCGATTTCCCTGATTCCCCGCCCCCATCCTACTGTTTAGTTCTGCCCACAACTATACATCAGCAGTAGGGAACTGTGTTCCTCATGGATATTTCTTGTCTCCCTATAGGAAGCTCCTACTTTTCTACAATTATCACTTGTGTTTCAATGTTCACCTTGTGTGTATCCTTGGTAAACCAAAAACAACAAAAACAACCCCTCCTATCCATCTCTCCAGCATTCTCCATATTCATAGCACTCTTGTATCCTTCCTCATCAGTGCGATCCCATACTGCACCATCTCCTGTCTGTTTCTGTGACTCTGTGCCAGCCTCTGTCAACATCAAGCCGTCTCTGTCTCATTCTGTCAAGTGTGGGAAGTCGCCCCACTCACATTTCATCAGAAACATCCAAAGCGCTCTCTGCTGCCCCCGCCAAAACCCAGCTTTATACAGAATCAGGATAACTCTTTGTGGTGCAGAATTTGGATTACGTTCTGTGACCTGTATGAATTGAGCAAATTTGCTTCCATTTTGCTCTGCTAGTCATGGGGGGGGTTTGGCAAAGAGCTATGGACTGCACTGTAGTTTTGCCGTCCTGTGTGTACTAGGAACTGTTGCATCAGTCCAGCACTGGCTTTTGATACTTGACTGGGCATTGCCCACACGCTGTCTTACTGCATTAGTCTTCATCCCAATGAAAGATGCAGTTTTCCCATGGAAGTATTGCCTAGCAGATTACTTTCCCCCTTCCTCAAACATCATACTTTTGAGATGGCATGGTTCCTGTGGCACGATTGCATTGCCCTAGTTCTGCATGCTTGAATCAGTGGAGAATTAGCAGGAAAATGTACATTGGAAATAACAGTAACAATGGGGACCATCTCTTGGCATTTTAATGCTACTCCATGTGTTGTGTTGAGCAGGAAAACTCCAAGGATTCATTATGTGTATATCCCTGTCCAGAAGTGCAGGAGGAAACTGGCAATGGAGCATGTTGCTTAGGTGCCAGTTATCTAGGGAACCAGAATAGACTCGGGGACAGAACCCAGGAGCCATTGCTTCAAGCCCTGCATGCTTCAACAAATGCAGTAGATCTCATTCTCTCTCAAGGACTGTGGAATCAGACCTCCCATCCTTGAGTGCTCCTCATTTCAGAAGGCGTGGTTCCTACAGTCCTTCTTTCGCCTCCATGTCTTCAAAGGACTGGGAGATCTTGCAGCCCCACCCACCCTGCTGAAACAACAAATGCCTCGCCTCTCTTTTGCAGATCTTTCTTTACCAGTGCTTTCCTTGTCACCTTTGTGTTGTCCCTTCCCCATCTCTCTAATCATGTTATCAGACTCCTTACTGAGTCCATCTAATGTACTGGTCAGTTCTTCTGTTCAAGTGTTTATGTTGTTACTTCTGAGGGTTTTTTTTAAGGTAGCTGCAGTTTAGTCATTGTAGCATTTCTTTGCTTAGTATAGCTCCTAGTATGTTGTTGGCATTGAATGAAGGCAGTCATTTAGAGGAACCCAGGCATTCTGGCTTACGTTGTTGCCTGTAGCAATGTTCTCTGCCCTGCTCCTCTATCCAGAAATCTTGGAAATCTGGTTCCCAAGCATTCTTCTGCCGCATTGTAACTCATTGCTTTGCCATTGACTGCTCTTTACCACTGGGGGCGTCAGTCATGCTCCAGAATTCTGTCAGTTTCATTTTAATTTAAGGCAGTTTGCCAGTGGTTGAGATTAGGGTAAAAGTGGTTGGTGATAACAGTGTTTCTTAGTAAGGTGCTACTGGACTCAGATCTTGCACTTAGAACCACAGCATATCTATGTCATACATGTGGGGAGCAGCTTGGGAACCTTTTTGTGTTTCCTAACTTTAAAAAAAACAAAACGTTTTGATAGTGAAAAGTTGGGAGAAATAGTTGTAACTCAAGTTTTTGCTAGGCGTCTATGCGTGGGCATACCTGCACAGGTGGCTGCAAAGCTGGTATAGAAGAGTGTTGAAATTGGCTTCATGAGAGAGGACAAAGATGGAAGAATGAACCAAGAATATTATATGTTTGACCCTATATATTCACCAGATTACAAAGCGAAGTTATAGATTGTGGTGGTCCCCTGCCCCTTTCTGGCAGGAATTGTGGACTAGTTCACATTAGGCTACTTCTGTAAGAATGTCCTGTACAAGAGCATGAAATCCACACACAGATCACCATCATGTGAGAAGGCTCATTCCCATGTTTTGTTCAGTATCCACACACTAGGAGCTCCTCATAGTGTGTATGTGGAGCAAAACTCAGGTATTTCTGATCCATTGGCATTTGGCTACAGCTTCCAGCAAAGCAAATGGATATACTGCTCACAACACTCTCCATAAGGATTTCATTTTTTCTCTTGCAGAGAAGGGCTTTCCATTCAAGAACAGCCTATTATGTAAGATCCCTGATGAAAGGGGGGGGACACTGAGACAAGACCAGTATAGCCTTCTGTGACTTGGACCCTTTGTCCCTTGGAGACTGCCTGTATCTCAATATCACATTAAAAGAGGATGACCATTTTACTACAGGGTAAACTTTTAGCATGGATAGACCCATATGTCATGCCCAGCCATGTGGTAACATGTTTCGGAAGACATATGCACTAGGCCAGTAGTAAAACATATCTAGGCCAGTAGTAAAAGTCTCCTTTCTGTGTAGAGGGGATGCTTCAGATAAACTGTTTCTCACATGGCTGTACTGCTGCACCATGTTCACCCACAATGTGCTTTCCTAACCATGCTACCCATGTACTGAACTGCACCTGCCTGGAAATGCCTTCCCTTGGATCATTATTGGAACCTTAACCTGCAGCATATTTTGAAAGCCCTGCAGTAATTTTCTGTTGGGACAGACATGTTGGTGGCCAGAGTCAAGCTAACAAGGTGGAGGTGTGGTTATTTAACTTTTCCATAAACGTTTTGGTTTGGCTCCTGTGAACAAGTTCCATGTGCACTAAGACAGCCTCTGTGGGGGACTGCACTTCCTCTTCCACTAGTACTTCTGTTTGCACAGGGGCTGTTTGAGAACCATTGATCTTGTATGAAATAACAGCAGAAGAGGAAGCACGTTCCATGGCAGAGGCCACCTTAGCACTCTGGGAATTTACTTTGGGACCAAAGCCAGTGAGCTACTGTGGATGTCTGGCACTTGGTGGAGGGGTAGAAATTCAGTAAATACACACGAGCTATTGATGCTGTCTACTGTGTGTTCCTTCCTGACCCTGCAGGAACTCCAAAGATGCACACATCAATGCTTCTGCTGAACTTTTCCTGGACCACCATGACCTCATTTTATTTATTGGTTAATCTGCCCACCTTTTCCTTTTCTTCTTGGACAAACTTGCACAGCCTGATCCTTTAGCTCCTGCCTATCTAACTTAGACTGTAAGCTTTCTAGGAATCAGTTGAATTCACTTGTATGCTCTTTATGGGGTCCAATGTGCTGTTGGCATTGATTTTAAATGGTTAGCTCTACTGGTGCTACGAAAGTAAAACTACTGAGAAGGTTGCTGCTTTAGTCCACTGATAGTAGCAGTCTGCCATTCTTATTTCATTATGGTGTAATTCCTTAGGAAGGGCTAGACAGGGGGCTGTTTTCTGCTGTGCTGAGAGGCAGACCTGACCCAATAGCAAAACGTTCCCTCCTGGCCACCTGCTGTAACTGCAGGCATCTCCAAACAGGGAAGGTTGACTTCCTACTCACCTTAGTACCATTTCCTTTAAAAACAGGCTTCAGGGATGGGTTTTGTGTTGTTTTTTTCAATCTGCCCTTACTTTGCTTTATTTTTGTTTTTAATTTCATTTTAAAAATGGTATTTGTGGGCTGGCTCTTGAGTTCTAGCTTAAAATTCCAAACAACTGGACAATGAATTATTGGCATTTATTAGAAATCTTACCTAACATTGTTATAATCAATCATTGTGATTTTTTTAAAAAAATAATTTAATTGTTTTACAATAAGTTAGTCAACTAGTTTTTGTAACTAGTGTAAGTATCTAATCGGTTGACAATATTAAAATGTCTTGTTTTGGTGTTCTAATAAAGTTAATGCTATAAAAATATAGAAACCAGCACTTCACCTATCATCTGACAAAGTCTTCTTTGATTGGTTTAAAGGCCAGCTTTGCTTTTACATAGAATGACAATGAATGTTATAGGGATGGCGGTGGAAAGTACCATCTAGTCTCCGCAAACTCACAGCAGCCCTATAGGGTTTTCAAGGCAACAGGCATTCAGAGGTGTTTTGCCACTGCCCGCCTCTGTGTAGCGACCCTGGCTTCCAAGTACTACCCAGGGTTGCCCCTGCTGCCTCTCAGATCTGACAAGATCACTCTAGCTGGGGCTATCCAGTTCAGGGTCTTATAGGATACAGGTCGCAAAATAAAATACAACCTTCTGTCCAAATCCAGTGGTACCTTAAAAGCTAACATTTATTCTAGCGTAAGCCTGCGTGAGTCAGAATTTGTTTTGTCAGATGCACAAAACGTTCGTCCATAAGGCAGACACATTTATACTGAAAGCTACAAACTACAGAAAGCTGGGGCAGGGGAAGATGTTATAAAGAAAGGCCAGCTTAAAACAAGATCCAGTCAAAAGAATAATCAATCTACTCCGAGTGGGTGAGGATCACTCACAGCTGGTGGTAGATGAACAAAGCAGGATTCATGGAAAGTCAGATCTAATCTAGGGAAGTGCAGGGTGAAACCTAAGGAGATCCAGTTAGAAAAGTATAGCTGAACTTGTTAATGTCTGTAAGGGGTGGGGACTGACTAAGATGTTAGCTCCTGTTGTGAATGAGAAATCACATTTCTTTGTTCAGGCCAGGGAAGTGGGTTGGGAGAGATAGTGTTGATGAATCCAAGGGATATGGCGTGGTTACAGTTCCCAGGGCATTTGCTAGGCATGTAATAAATCATCTATCAATAGCTTTAGTCCTGTACATTATCTTCTTCCACACATCTTTAGTTTGAGCTATCTTTACAGTCTTGAACTGCGGAGAGGGATGGATTCCTGATGCCACTTGAAACTTTAAAAAGTGTTTGTAAAGGTGCTTCTACTTAACATGAACAGGGAAGAATTGCCTTGCTGAATCACACCAAAGTTCCAATTAGCCCAATTCTAACTGTGGCAGTAGCCAACCTGAAATTGCAAGCAAGGCATGGTAAGTGATAACTGTACTATGTTTGGTTACTGTGTTTGGGAACTCGAGGTGTAGTACCACTGGACACACAGGTACTGTTTTTAGCTCTTAATGGCTAACCTGTATTGATGATAGACTCCTGAAATTGGGGAATAAGGCAAGATTACCCTGTACTGTGCCATTTGTCCATCTTGCGCCATATTATTTACTCTGACAGGCAGTGGCTCTTCATGGACTTAGATGGAGGCCTTTTGTATTGCCTGCTACCTGATCCTTTAACGGAAGATTAAAGTTGGGACCTTCTGCATGCCAAGCAGATGTTCGTATCACTGACCTGTCAGATCTTTTAAAAAGCTGTTTATGGGCAATTTAAGATGATCCTGTATGTGTGGGGAGGGGAGACACGCAAGTCAGCTGCTGTTCCTCCTATCCTTATCAGAGCTCTTTTTGTAGCAGGAACTCCTTTGCATATTAGGCGACACACCACTAATGTAGCCAATCATCCAAGAGGTTACAGAGCTCTTCTTACAGGGGCTACTATAAGCTCTTGGAGGATTGGCTACATTAGGGGTGTATTGCCTAATATGCAAAGGAGTTCCTGCTACAAAAAGAGCCCTGCTTATGGTATAACACAGGGGTCCCCAGCCTTTTTTAATCTCTGGGCCCTGTGGAATGTTGACGCAAGATGGTGGGCACAACCACAAAATGGCTGCCACAGGAGGTAGGGCCATGTACACACCCACAGGAAGTCGGGGCAGGGGAGAAGAGGGGTAACTTTAAATATACACTGAGAAAGAGGGACTAAAACCAGGACTGATGGCAGCTGCTGCCAAAGCAATGTTCTTTTAATCTGCACAGCCAGTCAGATCTCCCGTGGCCTATTAGAAGCTCTGCTGGTCAAGAGCCCCACTTGGCTCCACCCACTTTGTGAAAACACTTGGTGGGTTGCCAGGTGAGGTGTTGGGTGCCATGGTGTCGATGGACACTAGACTGGAGGCCCCTGTTATAACGTATGAGAAAAGAAACAAGAACCTTGGTCCTTGACTCTTCTCGTGTCTAAGAGAAACTCTGTAATGTGGCATAATGGTTGTAGCCTAGGAACTGAGATACTTTGCCTTGAATTTGCTATGGAAGTTTGCTGGGTGGCCTTGGGCCACTCGCACGCTCTCAGCCTAACCTTCCTCAGAGGGTTATCACAAGGACAGAGTGAAGGAGAGGAGAATGATGTGAGCTGGTTTGGGTCCCCCACTGGGGGAAAAGGTGGTATAAATCGTTGGAGAAGTAAATAAAAAGGTGTGCAACTGATTTAATCTTCTTTAGTTTACACGGGTTGATTGCTTTGGAAGCAGAACATTGGGATGTCTTGAGTGCAAAAGGATTTGGACTTGAATACAACCTAAAGTTGAATTAGGGACAAGTTAGATTAGGAAAGCATGGGACAAGAAGGGGCCAAAAATCTTCCACTCTCCAGTCCCATGCAAGTGGTTATTAGCCAGATCTGTATCTTGCCGTCCCCTTTCTTGGGTGTTCAGCAGCTCGTATATGGGGCTGTCTTATTTTATAATCACTCTCAAAGACTGAGACAGAGTGAGCCTTGCCCCAGGCCACGTTGAAAGCCTTGTGTCTGAATTTAGACCTGGATCTGTCAGGTTCAAAGCCATCTCCATGGTGTGCCACAAGCAGTGAGGAGATATTTGCACCTTGCAGACTATGCTGTAGGAGCAGGCCATAAACTACAGGGGAAGCATGTGGCTAGATTGGGGCAAGCGTAAGGCTCCTGGACTCTCCGCAGTGACCCTGGCCTTGCACACTTTCCCGGTCCAAATACTTACTTTCTGATTTCTCATTTGCCTTCCAACCCAGACCTATATGGCATCTTCCCAGTCAGTGAATTCACAGAGGAACTGAGATTCCTATCCCTGTTGTCCAGCTCATAACTCATGTTTTAAACTGCTGTAGTGTAACAGTGGATAGAACTCCATAAATCTTCATAGAACTAGTGACACGGGAGTTATCAGTGTTCATCTAGTACAGACAAAATATGAACCCTGCTGGCATCATAAAATTAGAATGGTATCAAGCATCTGACAGGTAATGAGCCACATAAAATGAGCTATGGATGCTTCCGAGAGCTCATTAGCCCAGATAGTAATTAGGATCTTTTTAATTGCACATTCTTTCCTTCTCACAATCTGTAGAGGCCGTGACTCAGTGACAGAGTTTCTGCTTGGCATGCAGAAGGTCTCACGTTCAATCCCTGGAAACTACAGTTAAAGGGACCAGGTAGTAGGTGGTGTGAAAGACCTCTGCCCGAGACCCTGGAGAACTGCCGCCAGACTGAATAAACAATACCGAGTGGACAATACTGACTGATGGACCAAGGGTCTGATTCAGCATAGGGCAGTGCATTACTGTTAGGCCTGAAAAAACAAGGCGCTGCTGCAGAGGACCAACTTGATGCATGTAGTATGCATATGTATGTATGTTGATGGCGTGTTTCATTTCTTTGTCTAGGCAGTGCCCCCTCCCGGGCGGAGATGGAAGCCAATGCAGCGAGCGACGAGGGTGTGCATTTCCAGAGCTACCCCTTCGACTTCCTGGAGTTCCTGAACCACCAGCGCTTTGAACCTATGGAGGCTTATAACCACGAACACGCCAAAGCAGTTGCCACCCTCCCCTGCCCGCAGCCACCTTACGAGTACGCCCAGCCACCCACCGCCGCCCCGCCTGCTCACTTTGACCGCATCCCTCCAACCGTCGGCACTTCTAAGCCCAAAACTGAAGGGCCCTCCTCCTCTTCTTCCTCCTCCACCTCTTCCACGAACGTTCAAGTCAAGAAACCTGACCCCGGGGCCCCTGCCTCGCAGCCGCCACAACAGCCGCAACCCCCATACAGTACGCCAGCAGTGGTTCCGCCAACAGGTCAGCCTCTCTTTGATACTACAGCAGCTGCCGCCGCTGCCGCAGCTGCCTACAACACTCCGCAGTGGGGCATCGTGGACCTTTCCGGCCACCAGCACCTCTTCAATAGCCTGAAACGTGGGCAGGCACCACCGCAGGCCACCTCCTCCGTAACCCCTGACAGCCAGGCAATCAAGGACGACAAGAACTACTTCCGGCGCTTGAAGTACTTCATCGATCGGCGTTTCCCGTGTGGGGTGTGTCAGAAGTCGTTCAAGCAGTCATCCCACCTGGTACAGCACATGTTGGTGCATACAGGTGAACGGCCGTACGAGTGCACCACTTGCGGGCGCACCTACAACCACATCTCCAGTCTCATCCGGCACCGACGCTGTCACAAGGACACTGAGGATGCCACAGCAGCTGCCAATGCGGCAGCTGCCAATGTAGCGGCCGCAGCAGCTGCTGCAGCCGCCGTAGCCAATGCAGCAGCCGCTCCTGGTGGTGAGGGAGCTGCCCAACCTCCCACCCAAAGCAGCAACCCGCAGGTCGTACCCGCACCAACCGGGGTGACGGCTGCCTCTGTTCTGGGTGCCGCCATTGCTCAGACAGAAGGCCCTTTCACTTGTTCTCTGTGCTGGAAAGTGTTCAAAAAGCCGAGCCACCTGCACCAGCACCAGATCATCCACACCGGCGAAAAGCCGTTCTCGTGCTCCGTCTGCCAGAAAAGCTTCAACCGTCGCGAGAGCCTGAAGCGTCACGTACGGACCCATTCGGACCTCCTGCGAGTGCAGTGCGGGGTGTGCGGCAAGGAATTCCGGGACGCCTCCTACCTGCTCAAGCACCAGGCCACCCACGCCCCACCTGGAACCATCCCTCCTCGCCCAGAATACAAGTGCGACATCTGCGGCAAGGGCTACGTCGCTCCCCAGAACCTCCTGCGCCACCGGCAGCTGCAGCACGAGGGAGCCCAGCTGCCCAAGGATGGCACCAGCGCTGCCCTGCCCTACCTGCCGCCGGGGGCGTATCTCCTCCCCCAAGATGGGCAGGCGACCAGTTCTGACGGAGACACCAAGCCGGCCTCGTATGGGCTTCTCGGGGCCCACCCGCTGCTGGTGGGGACGGCGGCGGGCAAGAACTTCTGCTGCGGGATCTGTGGCCGTGGGTTTGGGCGGAGGGAGACGCTCAAGCGGCACGAACGGATCCACACGGGCGAGAAGCCCCACCAGTGCGCGGTGTGTGGGAAGCGCTTCCGCGAATCCTTCCACCTCAGCAAGCACCACGTGGTGCACACGCGGGAGAGGCCCTACAAATGCGAGATCTGCGGGAAGGTCTTCGGCTACCCGCAGAGCTTGACCCGGCACAAGCAGATCCACCGGCTGCAGCTCCCTTGCTCTTTGCCGCCCATGGGGCCCTCCCTGGCATCCATGGGGCCCTCGCTGCCTCCTCCTCCTGAGGGGCTGACCTACGGGTGCTCCGACTGCGGAGAGCGCTTCCCCGACCTCTTTCACGTCATGAGCCACAAGGAGGTCCACGTGGCTGAGAAGCCGTACCCTTGCGACGCCTGCGGCAAGTGCTTCGGCTTCATCGAGAACCTCATGTGGCACAAACTGGTCCACCAGGCGGCCCCGGAGCGGCTCCTGCCCCCGGATGAGACGGCGGCTGCCGTGGCCCCCCTGGAGAACGGGCTGGCCGGTGGCGACAGTATGGCGGCATCCTACGAAGATCACCACCCCACCTTGCCAAGCGGGGAACGCTTCTCCTGCTCCATCTGCGGGCAGACCTTCAAGCATTTCCTGGGGCTCGTCACCCACAAGTACGTGCACCTGGTGCGCCGCACGCTGGCCTGTTCGGTCTGCGGGCAGAGTTTCGCGGGGGCCTACGACCTGCTGCTGCACCGCCGCACCCATCTCCAGAAGCGCCATTTCTCTTGCCCGGTCTGTGGGAAGCGCTTCTGGGAAGCCGCTCTCCTGATGCGCCATCAGCGGTGCCACACGGAGGAGCGCCCGTACCGCTGCGCCGTCTGTGGCCGTGGCTTCCTGCGCTCGTGGTACCTGCGCCAACACAAAGTGGTGCACACGGGCGAGCGGGCCTATAAATGCGCCCTCTGCAACAAGCGCTTTGCGCAGTCCTCCAGCCTGGCCGAGCACCAGCGCCTGCATGTGGTGGCCAGGCCCCAGCGCTGCCCCACCTGCGGCAAGACCTTCCGCTACCGCAGCAACCTCCTGGAGCACCAGCGGGTGCACCTGGGCGAGAAGGTCTACCGCTGCGACCGCTGCTCCAAGAGCTTCTTCTACCTGTCGTCCATCCTGCGCCACCAGCGCTCCCACGACGCCAAACGCGAGTTGAGATGCGGGGCCTGCCTCAAGCTCTTCAAGGACCCCAAGTACTTCAGCAAACACCTCCAGGCCCACCAGGGCGGGCGGCCCTTCAAGTGCAGCACCTGCGGGGAAGCCTTCTCCAACACCTACGGGCTCAAGAAGCACCGCCACATTCACAAGATGGAGCGCTTCGCCGCCATGGGGAGCCACAAGGAACAGCAGCCCTAGTGTGGAGGGAGCTGCAGAAAAGACGGGTGGTCCGAGGGTGAGAAGGGGGGCTGGTTCCGGGCTATTGTAAGCCATAAGGGGAGGGGGCCATATAGTAAGCAAAGTGTGCTTGTTTGAAGTGAGGTGGCACCGTTGGGGAGGGGTTGGGGAGGAGTCACAGACACCCGCTTGAGGCAAGCCCCGTCAAATCGGAGATGGGATGCATGAGGGCTTAATGAGGAAGGACAGTCACTCTGCCGTGCCCTGCTGTTTCTCTGTTCCCTAAAACAAAAATAGGCGTAATTCTGTCCACCATGGATTCCCCAGGACGAATGTGGTGGGGGTGGGGAAATGGCTACCTCAGAGGTGACCTTTCTGCACCAAGAGCAAGGGTAGCTTTGGGGAGGGAAGTTTTGGGAAAGAGGGCGGGGCGGGGCTGAATGGCAGTGTTTGTGTCCCAAGCCCAGGTGCTGAAAGGAAACAGGCGCCAAACTGAGCTCCCATTTTCAGGAAGGCGTGGTGCTTTCTGCAGCCCCCTCTAGCCGGAGTGGAATGTGAGAACCAGTTCACGCCGAAAGAAAGATGGAACAGTCCTCTGGGATTGGGTCACTTTATTGTGCAGCTAAGGGTTGCGTACTTGAATGTTTCCCCCTCGCATATTTTTTTCTGTACATGGAAAGTTAAGACTGTCAGGGAGAAGGATTTGAGCACAGCCTCCCTGACGTGCTGCTTTTGCGTAGGTAGAACTGAATATGAGAGAGCATTCAGACATGCCGTTCCACTAGCTGCATTCTAAAATGGCACAGTCCCAGGAGGGAACAGTATCACACACAGGTTCTTTTTTTAGCAACATGTGAATTGGCCTTCAGAAGGTAGGCGGGAAATGCAAAAGCGTTTTTGGTTGTCCCTTACTGAAACATGGGACCTTTCCTCTGTGCCCCAGAATGCTAAGATACTTGCATAAGCCAATGCGCCCTTTCACCTAGTGTAAATGAATCCCCACCCCCAACATTAATGCTGAATGCCTTTTCTCGAGCTGCAAATACAGTAGATCTGCAATGAGGGCTGTGGCCAGTGGTCACTCATGCACAGGCCAAGGCACTTATTTGTGTCTCTCCCCCCGCCCCATTGGTTGAGCTAGGAAAGCAAACTGGAATGGTGACCACTCACGTCCCAGGCCAGGGTGATACATTACTTCTGCTCCTCTGCAGAGCTATCTGTTCACATGCATTCTCCTCCTAGGTCTGAGCCATGGGCCCCTCCCTTTCTTGGCATGCCTCATGATAACACTGTCGTCCTCGGTCCTTTCGTGGGACTCCATCCCCAAAGTGGATACACTGATGCGATAACAGACAAAAGAGATGCTTGCTCACAGTCCGGCTTCCCCATGTATTTCCCTGATTCCTGCCTTCCCCCCCTTTTCCTTCTCTCAGCAAATTGCCAGGCACATCATTGCGGGAGGGCATGGCCGATGTACTGCAAACAACCAAAGAGTTCTAAAAGCGCCTCTCTGCCTCCTTCGGACACTATGTTGGACATTCCATTCTCTGCGGGATATTCTTTCCCCTTGCCTTTGTGATCTGGGTAGAGAGTTTGGGGCAGCATTTGATGATCCAGTGTGCCATTTAAACAAAGCTAGATGAAGAAAGTGAGAGGCAGAAAGGGGATGTGTGCTTTTGCAGGTGAAAAGATACCTCACAACAAAAAAAGTTGGATCAGCTGATTGGTCCCATCAGGCTAATGTCTGGCCTCCAGCAGTGGTAGGGTCTGGATCTTCCTTTTGTTTTTAATCTTTATCTCGAAGTTTAAAAACCTAAACATGTAGCTGAAATTCAGTGGACTCTTTCTGCTTCTACTTCTGTCTGCTTTATATGGGAACCGTTTTTCCATATTTTCTTCCCTAGCTTCCTGATTTGTCAGTAGAGTTGAACATTTGTAAAAAAAAAATCCTTTATGAATACACTGCAGTCTCTTTATCCCATATCTGCTTATCAGAAGTAGCTCCTCCATCATTTTAATTGAGCATTGCATCCATGGAAATCCTGTCGAAAGGAATCATAATCTCCAAACTTTTTGGACCCCCCCCCCCAAGGTTAATCTGTATGCTTACCTGCCCTTTAAACTTGATAAAATGAGTTCTTTACAAAGTATCCAGTAGGTGATACAGCTGTGGAATTGTTGAATTATAGTTTCCCCGTTGGACAGGGAAACCTAGGAGAAGATGAGGGTGGGAGGGGGAAGAGAGAGAAAAAACGTCTCTGTGCTTTCTCGTAAGGGAAAATATTGATTCAGAATCACCAAACTGCCTACCCTTGACCCAAGCATGTGGACTTCCAAAGGAAATTATCTTAGAATATTTTACAGGTCTGGAATGTACGAGTCAGGTTTCACAATTGATTGTGAAATTCCTGTTTCAGCTAGAAAACCGATTTTATCATGTTCAGCCAGGCACTGATCACGTTCACAGTGGTGACATGTTTCCTACATATGAGAAAACGTAGTCTTATCTTTTCTAGGTGTGTTTTTTTTTTAAAGTTTCCTGGCTTCACTTAATATGGGTTAGTTATCCTTAACACCCTTTTAGTACTCATTATTAGAATGATTAGGAAGTGGTATTCATTCACTGCATTTTTTCTCTTTTTTATTTTTGGATGAAGAGGGCAGAGCAGAAAGAACGCCAGTTCTTTTCTAGCCAGACCTTTTATGGCAGAATGTAGGCATGCAGTACTTGTTAGCAAAGGCTCACCTAACCCCTGCTAATGTTGCATCAGAGCTCTTTAACAAGGAAGATTTGCAGTCATCCTCCTTTCTAGGAGCCATTTCGTTTCTCCCCACCAAGAAGCTGTTTCTGTTCTCTGTAGTGGTTGAGCTTTGCTTGCGAGTACAGTGTGAATTTAGCCCCTGAAACACATCACTGTCCTAGTTGTGGAAGAGAGGAGGACGGACAAGTATCTCTGGAAGGGTGGAAGGGATCTGATGGATTTTAGAGCGAAGGGCCTGGGAGGCAGCGTGCTTTGAGCTGAGCTCTGTGGCAGAGGCTTGTGAGAACTTAGTGGGTCGGAGACCTGGAGATCCAGGTTTTAATTCTGGTTAGGAAGCAAGAGTTTTCTCGAAGACTTGCTTGGTGTGGAGAGCACAATTAAGAGTTCCCGTCGCATTGCCCTGCCTGTTACATCCCTAGTTGGATTCTGAGCCCTGAATCGTGCACTGCCAGGACGCCACGTCCTGCGGGGTCCCTGCAATGCCTTCTCTGCCTTTGTATTGGAATTGTGAAGCAGGGACTGGGGAAGAGACTCCATCCTAAAAGACACCACAAGACACACAGCCGTCGTCCAAGAACAACTTCTGCCCTTTTTTTCTTTTTCTTTTTGGAGAATTTGGGATTCTGTGGTTAAGACTTCATGGCAGGATAATCTTCTTGTGCTGGCCAAACTGGGAGACGGATATTCCTGAGACAGGACTCAAAACTCCCCAGACTGGTAGCTGTTGCAACCTCCCGATGAAGAGTCATGCCGTCGATTGAATCCAACCCTTCGTTATCGTGTTAGCAGATGACTTTTTATATTAATACAGATATATAAATACATTTATATGTAAATTCTTCTTTTCTAACTACCCCTTTCTTCCTTTGGCCACAGAGTGCAGTTCCTTTGGTGCCAAGATTCCTCTGTGTTAACAAAGTGTACTAAAACATGTATAGAACCCCTTTTGTCGTCCACGCAGCTGATGGGCCTGGACTGCGATAAGCCCTCGTTGCGCCCCTTGGGAACTGTACAGTGTGTGTGTTTCTCAGTCGGGGTGGGGGACTGGAGCGTGTTCGTGTTTTAAACCAAGCAATTGCTAAAAGTGTCTGATTCACAATGTACAGACTAAACAAACATTAAAAAAAGTAATGGGAAAAAATGTACGTGCCGTGCATCGTATAATGACCGGGTTTGTTTAATTCAAGTGTTCCCTACCTTTTTGAGCTGGCGGGCACCTTTGGAATTCTGATACAGGGCAGTGAGCACAGTCACAAGATGGCTGCCACAAGATACGGAGCCAACCACAAAATATCAAGGAGCAAGTGTGGCGATAGTTCTAACTCTTCAACATTTCAGGCAGAACCTGTGCTTAACAGGACGCCTTTTAATCTGCACAGCCAATCAGAAGCCCCGGTGAGCAAAAGCCCCACCTAGCCACGCCCACCTTCTAAAAGGACTTGGTGGTTGCCGTGGCAGCCTCAGGCACCATGTTGGGGGCCCCTGGGACATTGCAGAGGAGGGTGACCAAGATGAGGAGGAGGTTGGAGCACCTTCCCTATGAGGAAAGGCTGAAGAGTCTGGGACTTTTCAGTTTAGAAAAGAGGTGACTAAGGGAGGGACATGATAGAGGTTTATAAAGTTAAGCATGGGATGGAGAGAGTTGGCAAAGAGAAACTTTTCTCCCTCTCCCAGAATACTAGAACTCGAGGGCATCCAATGAAACTGATGGGCAGTAGGTTCAGGACAGACAAAAAGAAATACCATTTTACACAGAGAGTGATTAAAATGTGGAATTGGCTGCCAGGGGGTGTAGTGATAGCCGCAGGAATAAACAGCTTTAATAGGGAATGGGATAGATTCATGGAGGATGCATCTATCAGTGGCTACTAGCCATGGTGACTGAGGTGAAGCTCCACATTCAGAGGCACTAATCCTCAAAATGCCAGAGCCAGGAGGCAATATCAGGGGAAGGCCTTGGTGTTTGTGCTGTTGTTGGCTGTCCAGAGGAACTGGTTGGCCAGTTGTGTGAAACGGGATGCTGGACTACACGGACCATTGGTCTGATTTAAGCAGGGCTCTTCTGATGTTCTTATGACTTTAACTGATGGGGGGGGGCACTTGAGCTCAGGAGTGTCCCTTTAAAGGTTGCCACTGTATAGAGGGAAGGAAAGGTGGCATGGTATAACCCAATTTTGTTAGAAGCTAACCTCAAGTGGTTAAGACACTGAACTGCAGGCTGTGGAAGGTCGGTAGTTCAGCAGTTCGAGACCTGAGAGTGCCGCATGACGGAGTGAGCTCCCGTCTCTAGTTCCAGCTCCTGCCAACCTAGGAGTTCGAAAGCAAGAAATTGCAAGTAGATAAATAGGTACCGCTTCGGTGGGAAGGTAACAGCGTTCCGTGTGCCTTGGTGTTTAGTCATGCCAGCCACATGACCACGGAAACGTCTCCGGACAGTGCTGGCTCTTCGGCTTTGAAACGGAGATGAGCACCGCAACCCTAGAGTCGGATTCGACTGGCTTTCGAGCAAGGGAACCTTTACCTTTACCTTTAAGCACAGTGAGTACTTGGGTAGGAGACCTCCCAGGAAGATGGCAGAGGAAGGTAATGGCAAACTACCTCTGCTTCTCACTTGCTTTGAAAGCCTGCTGGGGTTGCCATAAGTTGGCTATGTCTTACCAGCACTTACTTACATACACAATGGACAGAAGACACAATGGCATCGGGATTGTGTGAGTATCTTACACTGGGGGGATTTGCATTGCCTCAAGAACTGAAGCAAAAAGGGGGGGGGACTTCCCTTGCAGTTGTTAGTATGGCAGTTATGAATTAGCCAGGGCAAACATTTTGAGACCAGCTGGTCTATACGAAGGGCAGACTTTCTGCTTCTAGGACCTAGCCTTGGAGATCTGGCAACAACTTTCCTCAAAAGTGTCCCCTTTCTACTGAGCAGAAGGTTTTTATCATCCTCACAGATACCCAGCAAGTCAGAATACAAGGAGTGAACTTCCCTGTAGGCACCCCTGTCCTGTTGAAAAGTTTCTGACCGATATGGACCCAGTGCTGGGATGATGGGTACAAAGAAAGATGTGGGCACGCTGGAGGAGAAGCAGAGTGGAATCTCACTGCCACATTAGAATACCAGAAGTCAGTCCCAGAAATGGAACATTCTGAGGTAAAGAGGAATCCCAAGAGCTGTCTGGTCTCCTTCCTCCAGTAACAAAGGAAAAGGGGGGAAAGAAGAGAACCCAGCTAAATGACTCAAGTAACCAAAAGGCTGAGAAAAACAACAAACCAGCAAGGCAGGATATAAATTTTATGAATGCCACTAGAAATACCATAAAAAAATATAAAATACAATACATTAAAAAAACCCTTCTAAGGCCCCGGTCATACGGGCCAGAAAACGCGGGGGAGAGGCGTGGCAGTTTGCCCCAGAGCTAAATAAGGTGCGGTAGCCCGATCTCACGGACCACCGGGTTGCCACGCTCCAGCTCTGCACCGCGATCACACCACGCGGCTGTAGCGCGGCAAAACAGCAGCACAGCAGACCACGCCAGTGCGAAGTGCGCATGCGCCGTTGGGGGGGTGGGCCGCTGTTGGTGACTTGTGTGCGCGCGTGCGCTGTCCAGCGTTGGTGCGCATCCCAGGGAAACTTACAACATCCGGAAACCCCGGGGATATGGGCGGGCGTTGGAAGCCACGGGATACCGGCGCTCCCGCGATCAGACGCCAGCCTTTGCCCCAGGGTTTCCAGAAACTAGTACCTCGGACCTACTAGTTTTTTACTCCGCGTTTTCGGAGGGAAGCCACGTGTTGGCCACGGGAGCACTACATCTACCAGATGTGCTCGTATGATCGCGCACGGAAAGTCCGCAGGGGGGCCCTAATGAATTAAAATAGCAGCACACTAAATCATTGTCCAATGTTTTGGCAAGAAATTGCCTTCATCATAGGGAAAAGAATCATCTTGAGAACTGTGTGTAGAGTCATATAAAATTACCATATAAAAATATATGTCCTGCTGATTGAGTAACACTCTTCAGTGTACCACTGCCTTCCTATAAATCAAGAGTTTTCAAAACGACTCCACTCACTATGTGGTTAACCATTTACATTTTGTTAATTATATTTCATTTCATACATTTTATAGTATTTCTAGCAGTATTTATTAAATTTATACCCTCCCTTACTGATTCACTATCAGTTTCTCTCAGCCTTCTGGTTACTTGGCTTCCTGGCTCCCCCAGTCTCATTCTGGGAGAGGGACAAGAGCTGGCAGAGGAGAAGCTTCACACGACCCATTAGAATGCTACAAGACTTTAAATTTTAAAATTTGTGGAAGTATCCTCAAGCATATCATTAGCAAATTTTAAGGCAATAATGAGGACACTGCCACCTAGCCAAACACAGTGCTTCCAGGCTTTGTTTTGTCCCAGAGAATAAACCACAGTCCAAAAGTACCCATGCACTGGCCAAAATTAAAATAAATTGCAATATAAAACAAATATTTTGCAAGTGATGATGATATTGGATTTATACCCCACCCTTCATCCCCGAAGGAGTCTCAGAGCAGCTTACAATCCCTTTCCCTTCCCCACAACAGACACCCTGTGAGGTAGGTGGGGCTGAGAGAGCTCCCTTAAGAACTGCCCTTGAAAGAACAGCTCTGAAAGAATTTACAACTGACCCAGGGTCACACCAGCAGCTGCATGTGGAGGAGAGGGGAATCAAACCCGGTTCTCCCAGATTAGAGTCTGCATTCCTAAGCGCTACACCAAATGGCTCCTGAATAAGCAGAACTTGCTAGAGAAATCATCTCCTTCGTTTATTTCAGTTCAACTCCCCCCCCCCCAGCAGGATAGAAGAACAGACAGCTGGAATAACAGCACGGCCCCCTTATGCAGCAGAACCTTGCACTGGGGTCTCTCAGCTGTCTGCTCAAAGCCCTTCTCATAGGTGGGTGGGACTTTTGGGGAGCATGAATGCTATCTGGAAAGTTTTATACAAGAAGATAACAGCAAGAGTTGCCTTCTGCTTCTTGCTCATTCCATCTTTTTAACCCTCATGTCACAGAGGCTCCTGTACTACACTCTGGACAAGTTGCCTTTTTTTCTAGGATTAATGCATGTTGAGTTTTAAAGCTGCGTGTGTTCTGAATTGTGAAGTTGTATGATATAGCCAAGCCAACCAATTTTGTGCTGCGTATGGAATGCAACCGTGAAAATCCATCCTTGGAGAAGGATGTGTAAAATGTGCAAAGAGAAATGAAGAACTGATAACAATTTTTTTTAAAGGAGGGATGCCCAAAGTTTAAGACAGAAAACAAATCACTTCTGCAAAGACAGATAAAAATTAGATGGAAGTAAATTTGAATGGAATCTTTAGCAGAAGTTTCATGAAGAATGGAGTAGGTAGTCTCAGATTTTCTCCTGGGATTTTTTTTTTTGGGGGGGGGAATCATGCAATTATTTTGCTACTCCCCCCCCCATCACAGTTACCTGAATATTCATCATGGTATAAAACACGTTTTTTTAAAAAAATGCTGTAGATTTTACAAATCAGAATTACCACTATTTGTTTTTTGGACATGACAGCTTTTCAGAAAATATATTTCTTTGAGTATTGGCTGACAATAGTTAAAAGACTTTGGGAAGAAGACCTTTCCTCCCTCTAATTCCTTTCCACGTGTTGCTCCATTGCAGGCATAACATGAACAGATATTTAAGTCCTCCCCCTTTATCTACTACCAATTTTGGCAAATACATTTTTAGAGCCATAAATCATTTTAAATTTGCCCTCTTTGTGTGGGTGGTGGTTATGACCAGGGCTTTGCTAGAGGAAAAAAGAATCTCAACTGTATAAAGTTACACAAACAACCCAAATTTTCAGATCCTTGTTTTATTTTGTATATTTTTTTCTTCTGCTGCTATTCCTGGGAGAGGACACACAACTACACAAGGCACTGATCACTACAAATTTTGCTCAGCTTCTCTTCAGCTTCACTTTCAGTAGGCTTTGTCCACTTATTTTAGGCCTCTTCATAGCCTTAAAGAACTAGGAACTTTGAAATGAGAAAATGAGGTTCTGAATGAATGCTGAATTCAGTATTGCAGTGTTAGAATTATCACGGCTCTCATTTCAGCTACCATATACCATCTGGATGGCCCAGTTTCATGAGATCTCAGTAGCTAAGCAGGGTCGGCCCTGGTTAATAACTGGATGGGAGACCACCAAGGAAGACCAGGACTGTGATACGGTGGCAACCCACTTCTGCTTGTCTCTTATCTTGAAAATCTGCAGGGCTGCTATAACTCAGCTTCAGCTTGATGGCACTTTTCACCACATACTGTCTGACAGGATAAAATCCCCTGAAATAGTCACTGTGGCTTGCCACTCCATGATGTTTTCTCCACAACCTTACTGGCACATCCTATACTCTCCTGCATATGTAGCCGGCGATGTTTGGCAAAGTTGGAAGAGTTATTGAAGCGCCGACAGCACACGGAGCATTCAAAGGGCTTTTCCCCAGTATGAAGCCTGCGGTGAGTTGCCAGGGCTGAGCTCTGTGTGAACCGCTTACCGCAGACGGAGCAGCCAAACGGCCTTTCACCTGTATGGACTCGCAGATGCTCCTTCAAATCTGTAGCACGCCGGAACTGCTTGGGACATGCAAAACACAGGAAGGGCTTGGAATCAAAGGCTGACTGGGAATGCGGAGCATAAGGCTCAGGATCTTGGAAAGGAACGCAGGTAGGGCTCTCTCCTTCCCAGGGCTGAACGGTGCTGCTGAATTGGTCTTGCAGTGAATGGTGTTGGGGGGACATTGAGAGGTCATAAGGCGAAGGGCATGCATTGGAGATGCCTGGCTCCCAAGAGGATGAACAGGGACGCCTGTCAAACGGACAGCATTCATCAAGTTCATCTTTCCCCTTCACTATCACCTTTTCAGGCTCTTCCCAGACCATGATATCCCCCTTTTCGGGACAAGTTCGGACATACATTTTAGGCACTAGAGAGTTCATGTTTCCAGGAGTGCATGCTTGAAAGTTCACCTGCTTCTCCTTGCTGGTGCCACCATCCTGTCTCAGCTCTCTAAAATGGCCAGTGCCATTTTCACTCATACCATGGCTGACATTTTGTCTCAGTTTTGTAGTGTTGTCATAGCGGATTTGCTTTAGCCCACTTTTAGGACTTCCCCCAGTGTCATTCCGTTTCATGTCTGCAACAGAGTCCTTTTCACTGGTGTGCTTCAGCCCTTTGAGGTAGCCTCCATTAGGCCTCCTGTCGAAGTCATAGCCCCTGACACCACCATTTTGGCTCAGTCTATGAATATGGTCCCTGTTGCCACCCACTGATAAGAGGCCTTTTCCGTAGCTGATGGCATCTAACTGTAACTTACCACTATGGCTGGCTACATGTTTCTGGTCTCCCTGAGTGTGGCTTTCCTCTGCTTTCCTTGACTTCAAGCTTTTAGTGTGATTTTCCCCACTACTGTACTTCAGAAGTCTGAAGTTGTGGGCATTTTGAGTTTCCCCTTGTTCAAGGCTGCAATTTCCATTTTCTCCCTGTTCACCAACATGTCCTTTGGTATCACCTGTCTTAAATCGGCCACTTCTAGGTCTCATTTCAAGGTTAGGGCCACAGTAAGTGGCACCTTGCCTAACTTTCATTCTCTTGAAATGGCCTACATTATTACCAAGTTGCCTTAGACCATGGTCGCCACCATCTTGGCCTAGAAGCCCATTAACATAAGGCCCATTTTGTCTCTCAACAAGGTCATGCCCCCTGTTCCCGCCTTCCCTCAATTCCTTGATGCTTTGGTGGCCATTTTGCCTCAGTATCTTGCCCTGCCACTGGTTACTGCCATCTTGTCCATCCGTGGTTTGATGCGACTTCTTCTCAGGAAGGATGGGACAATCCTTCCCACCCTTCCCCTTGGTACCATATCCACACGGTTGATCATGGATACGTTGGTGCTTGCGAAAATTGGAGCCGTTGTTGAAAGACTTTAAGCAGACAGCACAGTGGAAAGGCCGCTCACCAGTATGGATGCGCATGTGGCCGGAAAGCACCGAGCTCTGAGTAAAGCGCTTGCCACAGATACCGCAGCCGTAGGGCCTTTCTCCCGTATGCACCCGCTCATGGTCACGCCGGTCTGAGGCCCTCTTGAAGCGCTTGGGGCAGAAAGAGCAACTGAAAGGTCTGTCAGCAGGGAAGGCCTGGGCCTCTTGGCTGTCAGGCAACCAGGTCCTGGGCTCCAAGGCAACGCTTTTGCAGGCCTGGCATTGTGGAAGCTGCCCCGGGGATCCAGCAAGGTCTGGTATCTCCTCCTGGCACAGGCAACAGGTCAGGAGAGTTACTGATCCAGTTTCTTCCTTTACTGTAATCAGCTCTGTTTCCATCAGTTAGTCCAAAGCATCACAGTGCCAGCTTCTCAGCATCTGCCCTTGGGAAAAGAAAAAAAAAACAGAAAATGAAAAAGAGGATCATGGGAATACTAGGAAAGGAGGGGAGGAAAGGTAAAATGGAATAAAATGCAGCCCTGGCTTAAAACATCACTTTGGTGCACCATTCTGTCATATAAACTTGAGGCCGTGTATACCCCCCCTCCCATGCATATACCTCCTTCCAAGAAAATTCAGTTTCCACCTTCTCTATCTTAAGTTTTCCTGGAGGCCTTGGGAGTGCTAGACCCCAGTTCTGCAATCTCCCAGTCTCCAGTTTCTCTTTTAGAAATCCTTTTGTTCTTCTGTCCGCTCAAGGTCCATGAGGAATTCTGGCTCCAAGGTCATTACTCCCCCCCCCCACACACACAGTTTCACTTTGTCCTCAAAAGGACTGGGGGGCACTCCAGCTCCAAAGCGACTCCCTTCGTTAGGCTCTGCTTACTCCTTATACAATGGAACCGGAAACCTCCATGTACAGGAGCAGTATACCTCTAAACGCAACACAAGGGGAGTAAACGACAACGAGGGAAAGACCCTTGTCTTCACGCCCTCCCCGTGACCGCCCAGAGGCATCTGGCTGGGCGATGCAGAAAAGAGAAGGACGAGGCGGGCCTTGAGTCTGCCGCCCCCACGATGCAATTCAGCCGTCCCGACCTGATCCCTCCTCGACCTTACTAGGCCCCGGGACTCCTTGGGCGGCGGAGGAGCCAGTCTCCCAGCCCGGTCAACGGGTGTCCCACCTTCCCATCCTGTCCAACAGCGCTCCTTTCCTTCTCGGGAAACCCAGGCGTCCTGGCTCTTAGCCGGCCCCATTCCTTCACCCTACTCTTCCCCCGGGAAGGGCCGGCGTCCTTTTAAACCCACCCAGCCCCCTCCCAGAGGACCCTGCCGTCCTAGCCCCCCCCCCCCCGAACCCTTTCTGGAGAAGCCAACCATCCCGGCTACGGGCTTCGCAGAGACCCTGAGCGGCCGTCCCCGAGGCCCCCCCCCCTTGCTGCCGTCCAAGAGACCCGCTGGTCCCCCTTCGGAGCCCTGGGAGCTCAGAGAGAACAATAGCCCGGCACTGGGCACGCCGCAGGCGCGGGGGCTGAAGCTCTGCCGGGCAGGTGGGATCGGCATGCAAGGCATCCACAGAGCACGAACCTACTCCGGTGAGTTCTCCCCGCTTCTCCCCCCGGCCCCCGGGATTTACTTCTGCCTCTTTGTTTCCCACCACCTGCACGCGCGAGCCCCTCTGCTCTTCCCGAAAATCGCACCCAGATCTCTCCGGCCAAGCGACTCCCTTCTCTTCCCTTTCTCCAGGCGGACTCTCACCTGCACCGCCTGCCTCATCCAGTGTGGTTCCGGGGAGATTTTTTTTTTAAAAGTCCCTTCACAACTTTCAGCTACCTTCGTTAGGAAGCAGCAGCAGTTGGGGGAAAACTCCCCTCCCCCTCCTCTTTCCTGCCCATCCTCTTCCTTAGGCATTACCTCCCCTTTAAATGGAGCCCAAAAGGAAATTAAAGGGGATTGGGAAATTGTTGCCTTCCCCCTTTTTTGTCCGCCGTCAAAAAGTCTAGCTAACAGCGAGTCTCCCCCCCCTCTTGTTTATTTAAAGAGAAAGAGGCACTATTGATGCGAAGTCAGGGGAATCGAATTAGGCACCTCTTGCCACAGACGTGGCTCTTATGGTTCAATTCAATTCACTTCGAATGTCAGCATTAGCGAAGATCTAAATCTCACTAGAACCGCTCGATTTCACAGTTCAGGGGCAAAGGTTGTAGGTAATCTTGTTGGTCCTAGGGTTGCCAGCCTCCGGGTGGGGCCTGGGGATCTCCCGCTTTTACCACTGATCTCCAGCTGACAGACATCAGCTCCCCTGGAGAAAATGGCTGCTTTGAAGGGTGGACTCTATGGCATTGTACCAGGCTGAGGCCCCTCCCCTCCCCAAACCCCGCCCTCTCTTCGATCCACCCCCAAAGTCTGCGAATATTTTCCAACCCAGACCTGGTAACCCTAGTTGGTCCATTGGGGGGGGGGGGGATCCAGTTGTGTAATACCAGTATTAATACAACCAATAAACAGCTCTGAGAATGGCCCAGGTTAGCATGATCTGGTCAGATCTCGAAAGCTTAAGCAGGGTCTGCCCTGTTTAGTATGTGAGTGGGAGACCACCAAGGAATACCAGGGTTGCCATAAGTCGGCAGCAACTTGACTTTCCACGACCAATAAATATCACACAACTGCACGTTTCCAGTTTTCAAGAACTCTTCATTGGGCGGGATGTTCAGTTCTTTAAAGAAACTGAAAGGAAAGTTTTCCCTGTGCCCCCAAAACATCTTTTCTCACTCCCCCCAATTTGTGTCTTTACTGAACATCCAACCTGATGAAGAGTTCCAGGAAATTTTGTAACGTTTTGGTTGGTCCTTATTAGGCATGAGCTGACTCTGATCAGTTCAGGAGAAGGTCACCCAGGTGACCACTTGTGACAAATCCTTATCAGCACAGGTCTATATAGAGTTACTCCAGCCTAAACCTATGTGTTTAAACCAGAGTACTTCTGCATAGCATTGGACTGAAAACTTGTTAATCCGGGCAATCTACTCAACTATCTACTCCACAGCTAAAAGGAAATAAGACCTCATTCAGCTTCTGTTGTAAAGCTGATAGTACCCTACTGCAACACTATTCAACACTGGTGTATAATTCAGTTTCTGGCAAAATCATTTATATTTGGTTATTATTTGTATAGCACACATAAACACAGATTTATAGATCCTAGTGTGCAAATTATTGTTTTATATGACAGTGGTAGATCTTGCATGTAAATCAGGTGTCTAGTTGAACAAATTGAGGTCTTAAAAGATTCTACTCACTTGGAGGCCCTAAGGGTTACAGATCTCAGTTCCATCAAGAGAAAACACTTATTAACCACTTACTGCTTGCAGCTTGCTGGCAAAAAACATACTGTTAGGATGGAAATGTGGCTTGACTTGCCCCTCCCGCCCAAAAATGGAAAGCCATTGTAACTGGAAGCAGTTTGTCACAATCACATTGATCACTTTATTTACATGTGGTACTCATCTTCCTTTTCCTTGCATGGGAAGAATAAAGCTTAGCAAACAGAAATGGTTCCAAAATGTGAGTTAGAAAACAGGAATTTATTTATTTCCAGTATTTATAGCCTAGCTTTCTCAGGAGTATGTGAGTATATGTACCAAAGCTAGTTTTAAAAAATGCTGTTTGCATGTTAGAATTCCCCCTTTGCAGGAGTCCCAGCCCAGGAGAGAAACTACTGAGAATTCCCTGCATGCATAACAGCACCTTGGTGTGAGCCTGCTGAGCTCCAAGTGTAGCTTACTTACCTGTGGACCTCAGCAATCCAGAACTGTAGCTCCATAACTGTATTGTGTTGTATCCAGCAGTTCCATTCCATTAATGGCGGAGCTCTCCTCTGGTGCAAGGTGATTTCCTTTGGAGAGGAACATGCCTCTGTCAGTCGAATGGAATATTAGTTTCCAGCCCCCAACTGCTGGAGGATCAGGGATAGGTTATCAGGTACAGTACAGTGGGAAGCTATGGTTAGTCCTTCCTGTGCTGCTGGACCTCCTGATGGCACCTGGTATTTTTGGCCACTGTGTGACAGAGTGTTGGACTAGATGGGCCATTGACCTGATTCAGCATTGGCTTCTCTTATGTTCTTATATATGGGACAGCTTTTTATTTTTTTATGGAAGTAGAAGTTGGGGCACTGGAATATATCCCTCACAGCATACCTTCTCCAGCCCTAATTTTATACATACACAATTCCAGGATACTGTATAGTGTTATAGGCTATGCCTTCTATCTTTGCCACTTAAAGGCGGGGAAGGAAGTGATTGATTACGATCAAAGGATGTGATTTCCTTCAGTCCTAAGGAGGGTTGCCAGCTCCAGGATGGGGAAATACCTGGAGATTTGGGGGATGGAGCCTGAGGATGGTGAGGTTTGGGGACAGGAAGGGAGGGACTTCAATGGGGCCTAATGCCATATAGTCCACCTTCCAAAGCAGCCATTTTCTCCAGGTGAACTGCTTGCTCCTATTTTATTGGCTCATACTTTCTACCTTGCCAAGCAAGTGTTCTTCATGGTTGATGGAATGGAGACAAAAAGTAAAAAAAAAATCTTTACTATTAATTTACTGTCACAAGATGTGCTTATAGCTATTAACTTAGATGACATTCATAAAAACATTAGGCAATTTTTTTCTGAAAATAGGTATATCTACCACAATGATAACTAAATGGAACCTTCACTTTTTGTAGCAGCATACCTTTGAATAACACATGCTGGGGCAGACACCCCATTGAAGTCCCTCCCCTCCCCAAACCCCACCCTCCCCAGGCTCCATTCCCCAAATCATCAAGTATTTCCTAACCCAGAGGTGGCAATCCTCATTGTCATGCTAGGAGATCTCCAGCCACCATATGGAACCCTAGTCCTAAATAATCCTGCACAACCTGTCTCTTTTATGTTCAAAGTGGTCCAGGCCCTTAGACCTCATAGCACCCTGGACTGGTGTTGGTGTATGTGGGCTGGTAGAGTCCCCCAACCCTCTTTGGAGTCCTCATTGTTGTTGTTCAGTGGCACAGTTGATTCTGACGCTTCGCAACCCCATGGACCACATCATGCCAGGCCCTCCTGTCTTCCACTGCCCTCCAGAGGTTGCTTAATTTCATGCTCGTTGCCTCGATAACACTGTCTAAGCATCTCATCCTTTGCCGTCCCCTTCTTCTTTGACCTTCAATCCTTCCCAGCATCAGGATCTTTTCCAGTGAGGGCTCCCTTCACATTTGGTGGCCAAAGTATTTGAGCTTCAGCTTCAGTATCTGGCCTTCCAGGGAGCAGTCAGGGTTGATTTCTTTTAGGATTGACTGATTGGATCTCCTTGCAGTCCAAAGGACTCTGAAGAGTCTTTTCCAGCACCATAATTCAAAAGTATCTATTCTTTGGTGCTCGGCCTTCTTTATGGTCCAACTCTCCCAGACATACATTACTACTAGGAATACCATTGCTTTGAACATATGGACTTTTGTTGGCAGGGTGGTATACTTTTTATTATGCTGTCTAGGTACTTGTAGGAATCCTACAAGGACTCAAATAAACCAATCTCCCCATGCCATTCTTCTCTCCCCCGCCCACATCTATTACAACTGTGCTCATCATGCTCTGGCTGGGCAACAGGCACGATTGATTATTCGGTGATCCCCCAACCTCATTTATTTATTTATTCATTCAATTTATACCCCATCCTCCCCGCCAAAGCAGGCTCAGAGCGGCTTACATGTAAGATTAAAACGCATGAAACAACAATTATAAAACAATCATAAGCAATCCAAACTATCATAAAGCGCTAGTGACAGTGGTACTAATAATAATAATATTGCTTAGAGATGGCGGAAACAAATCGTGATGGAATAGTCAAAGTGGGATACAGGGATGAATTCGGTGTTTTTTTTCTTTTAAATGTACAAACTAATAGTGCATTGCACGCCTGGGGAGTCTGTTGAATACCCCAAAACTCCCCGTATCACTGCTCTGTCAATAGGCAAAACACCATCCCGTTTGCTATTAGACTGAGAAACAAAAATCAAATCATAAACAAATCCACAGAAGCCATTGGGGTGGGGGGGAAAGAAATTAATCTCCCCCAACACACAACTAATTCAAAAAGAGCAAAGAAACACATTAAGAAGCGGGAACCACAAAAAGCCACAAAGATAGATCAAGGTGGGTAGCTATGATGAAGCGGGCACGCACACGAAAGCTCACACCTTGAATAAAACGCTGGATTCTAAAAAGCCACAAAGTTACCCACTGTCAAAGGCCTTATGAAATAGGAATGCTTTAATGAAGTGTCAGAAGACTGAGGTCAGGGAGGCTAAGCGGAGAATCCCATATCTGAAAACGTCATCAGTCTCACTCTATACAAGCAGAGCTGGAAATCAAGGGAAGGCCTCAGACCACAAACAGGTCGTTATGGCCAGAGATGGTCCTTTAGATAACCCAGTCCTTTTGAATTGGGCCCTAGAAATGAACTGAGTCAATGAAGCTGCAGAAGCAGTGGATTTGTGTGTTGGAGAATGGCCATGTATCAGCAGCAGAGCCCATGCTGTATGTACAAGAATCAAGGTCGACTCCTGGCTTCTTCTGTTTAGTCACTGGTAGTAGGTGCTGGGAAAGACTTCTCTACCAGAGACCCTGGAGAGCTGCTGCTGGTCAGAGCAGACAATATTGGACAAGACAGCTGATGCCCTCTAACTGCATTTGTACTTTTTTAATTTTTAATTTTACTTTGAATAAACAGAAGTATCTGCAGCTGATATGTTCTACTGTAATATTTTATATCACGCCCTGACCGGGATGGCCCAGGCTAGCTTGATCTCATCAGGCCTTGGAAGCTAAGGGTCAGCCTTGTTTAGTACTTGGATAGGAGCAGGGCTTTTTTTGTAGAAAAAGCCCAGCAGGAACTCATTAGCATAATAGGCCGCACACAACAGCAGAAAATCATTAGCATAATAGGCCACACACCCCATGTTACCAGAAGTGTGGTCATCCAGCCACACCCACCTGTTGCTTCTTATTCTGTTTACCTTCTTTGTTGTCAAAACCCAGGGCTTTTTTTTTTTTGTAGAAGGAACTCCTTTGCATGTTAGGCCACACACCCCAAATGTAGCCAATCCGAATGAGTTTTTGCTGTTGGGTGTGGCCTATTATTCTAACGAGTTCCTGCTGAGCGTGGCCAACTCGGGAGCCAGCCAGAACTCCGTTCCTGTGCATTCCTGCCCCAAAATAGCCCTGGATAGGAGACCACCCAGGAAACCCAAGGTTGCTATGCAGAGGCAGGCAAAGGCAAAACCCACCTCTGTTAGTATTGAAATCCTTTTGGGGTCACCATGAGTTGGCTGAAACTTGACAGCACTTCCAGTTTGGCGTAGTGGTTAGGAGCATGGACCCTAATCTGGGAGAACGAGGTTTGATTCCCCACTCCTGCACATGCAGCTACTGATGTGACCTTGGGTCAGTTTAGGGTTCCCAGCCTCCAGGTGGGACCTGGGGATCTTCCGCTTTTACAGCTGATCTCCAGCTGACAGAGATCAGCTCCCCTGCAGAAAATGGCTGCTCTGGAGGGTAGACTCTATGGCCTTGTACCATGCTGAGGCCCCTCCCCTCCCCAAACCCTGCCCTCTCCTGGATCCACCCCCCACAGTCACCAGGTATTTCCCGACCCAGACCTGGCAACCCTAGGTCAATTACAAAGACTCTAATCTGGGAGAACCTGGTTTGATTACCCACTCCTCCACATGCAGCTGCTAGTGTGACCTTGGGTCAGTTACAAGTTCTTTTGGAGTTGTTCTCTCACAAGCAGTGCTCGAAAGAGCTCTCTCAGCCCCACCTACCTCACAGAGTGTCTGTCGCAGGGAGGCGAAGGGGAAGGAGATTGTTAGCAACTCTGAGACTCCTTCAGGTAGTGAAGGGCGGAAAAATCCAATCTCCTCCTCCTCCTGCACCACCTCTTCTCCTTCCCACCACCACTTTCATATCCAAAAAGCATGGCATCTTCTGAACAGCTATAACAAGTAGACTCATCAAAGCATTTATTCTACATCGATGTCTGTTTTCTTTATACGAGATGGTGTGCAGTTCGTTTTTTAGAAGTAGAATTTAAATAGTCAAGTATGGCACTTTCCCATTTTCTACAAAACAAAATTCTAGACCTCATGGTTGCAGGGAGATATTTGCAGAGCACAGTCCACAACATGGAACGATTTCGCCTAGCATGGCTTCTATAAAGGCTTCACTCTCAGGTTCACGAACAAACCTTCACAGCACTGAAGCATTTAAAAGAATATCCTACTTAATTTTTTTTTAAAGTATACATGTCTGGTTCTGAATAAAGCACGTGACGGAGGATGTTTATGCAAAACAAGCACTATGCATACATTTTATTGATTTGCATATTTCAAGCACTAAACTGACATATTCAACACATATTTGGATTTTTTAAAAAAAATTTGGTGCATAAAATGATGCGTCCAGTGTATCTCCAGCCCCCTCCCCTCCCCATACAATCAAACCTCTTCTCTTTCTCGCCCTCTTCTCTATGGTCAAAGAAAACCACTGATCTCCAATACCTTGGTAAAAACCTTTGTTGCATTTTAAAAAGTCATGGATACGAAGGCACTCTTCTCAGTCCTGGCGTCAGAGGGTTCGCTTCCTATCAATGCATCTACACAATGGGAAGTAACAGAGAATCACTTTATTCCAGACACACAAAGACGAACCAAAACCCAGAGAATTATATTTAATTAAAAAAGGACACACACAGAGATCAAAGATTCCACACTAAATATGAAGTGGAGAAACACAACCCAGGGATTTCCCCGGCAAACTTTGGAGGTGCCGGTCTCTCCGGCACCTTGGAACACATGCTGTGGATCAGGCTCTTAGACTTATTTCCCCTTGTCAAGGAAACAGAGATCCTAAGTGTGTTATATGTTGTAGGAAGCCACTACAGTCTTGTTGCGTACGCCCCACATGCCAAAAGTCAGAGATGAAGCACAGAGTGTCCTTCTGCCACCAGCCAACTGGGGTTTAAAATCTGCCTGTTCCACAATGGCCTGGAAAACTCTCTGCCTCTATCAATGGGCAGAATGAAACAAGGCCTGCCAGCAAGATGAGGTCTTTATCCAGAATGAGACTAACTGTGTCTTTTAGAGGAAATGTAGAATCGCCAACTCTTTTTCTTTTTAACTGGAAATGTCTGGAGGAAATAAGAGTCTAGAGCACCAACTGCAGGGGTATACCCCATATTTCATCCTTCAGTTCCACTGTTCCCCACCTAAGTGCTTTAAAAAAAGAAAAGAACCACAATATCTTAAAGATAAATAGGTTCAATTCAAGTCCAGTAGTACCTTAGAGGCCCACAAGATCTTTGTGCTTTGAGCATCCAAGAGTCAAAGCTTTCTTCATCAGATACATCTAAGGCAGAAGTCCCCAACTTTTGAGAATGTGGGCACCTTTGGAATTCTACCACAGCTACAAAATGGCTGCCACAGGAGGTGGTAAAACACACACACACACAGAGGAAGCCCAAGAGCAGAGGAGAAGAGAGGTAAATAAAAATACACTGGGAAAGACAGAATAAAACAAACACTGAGATAATAAAACAAGTGCTTAAAAACGATACTTTGATCTATGTGGCCAATCAAATATTCAGTGGCAAGTGGTGGATGCAACCACAAAATGGCTGCCACAGGAGGCAGTCATACACACACACACAGAGGAAGCCCAAGAGCAGGGGAGAAGAGGGGCAATTAAAAAATAACATGGGGAAAGAGGGGTGAGAGAGAATAAAACAAACACTGAGATAATGAAACAAGTGCTGGAAAATGATACTTCGAGCAACATAGCCAATCAGATCTTCAGTGACAACTCAGAAGCCCTGCCACGAAAAAGCTCCACCTGGCCCACCAACTTTCTAAAAACACTTGGTGGGCACCATGTTGGGGAACCCTGGGCCAAGGTTCTACTGGACTCGAATCTAGCTGTTCTACTGCAGACCAACATGGCCGCCCTCTGAAACAATCTTAAAGGTACATGGAATCCACCTGTTTAACCCTGAAGACTAACAAAATGCATTCCAGCATCAACTTCCATGAGTCAGAGCTCACGTCATCAGGTGCCAGGCGTCTGATGAAGGAAGCTCTGACTGGCCTAAGATTATACTGGAATAAACCCTGACCTGGACAGCCAAGGCTAGCCCAATCCCGTCAAATCTTGGAAGCTAAGCAGGGTCGGCCTTGGCTAGTATTTGGAAGGGCAACCTCCAAGGAACACCAGGGTTGTGACACAGAGGCAGGTGATGGCAAACCACCTCTGAAACGTCTCTTGCATTAAAAACAAGTCTAGCTTGCCACCTAGTAGTGCATAACACTAAAAGAGGTAGAACTTCTGGCTGCTGGACAATCTTAGGATCTCCTGGCTATTCTACCCACAAGGCCATACGATAATTATCATTATTCTACTGGAATACATTTTGTTAGTCTTTAAGGTGCCACTGGGACTCCTGTTTAATGTTGCTGCAATGGATTAAGAAGCTACCCCTCCAGAACTAGCTTCATATGGCTCGTTACTGGGGATGGAGCGGAAGAAAGTAAGTGTGGGCGCAGGTGTGTTGGGGTGAGATTCCACTCCAGGGAGATGCCAAGCTCTTCCCAGTGAGGCTTCTGCAAGGGAGTTCACACATTTTAAAAACTCAATTCAAATCTGTAGTTGGCGATTGTGGAGGAAGGAGAGATATTCCCCTGGCCTTTGCCCCTCTGGTTCATTTTCCCTGGGCCAAAAGCAGCTGATACTTTCCGTATTTGTGAAGCATATATTTATAAAATGAGTGGGACCAAGTTTCGTTTGCCGTGCTGAGGGTCTCCATGCTGTTTCCAGGGCAATGTGCACCTGAAAGGGATGTGTAACCCTTCGCAGAGTGCTGCCCTTTCAAGGTCAGGTAAACAAAGGGGTAGGCATTGCCAGGCTACAGGCTCCATGACCACATGTCCTTTAGGCATACATGATGGGGGACAGGGCCTGTCTATTAAGTGCAAGGCCTGGGCCAAGTGGGCTGCCACATAGGATTGGACAGAGATGGATGCCAGTAGGCCATGCAGTCTATTGCAGAGGCAGATAACACTAGCGCATATGACCTACAGGGGCAATGGTCACCAGGGTGAAATGGCTCTCCCTGCCAGTTTATTAGGTGCTCAGGAAGAAATTACAAACTGGAGTATCTAGAGAGCAGGCGGGCCAGTCCTTGCAGCATGAGAAGATGGGCAATCTCCATGTTAGGTCTCAGAAAGCTGCCTCTTCCATGACAGAGAGTTTCAGGCATTGGTGGGTGAGGTTCTCCCTTTAGATTCCTCCAGGGCAGATGTGGAAGTACCAGTTCCATAAGACAAGGGCAAATATGTTCAGGCCAAGATTGCCATTGCATGCCTGGTTGCTAGCAAGTCCCAGGAAGTAGATTCCTAAGGTCTGGACAAGCAGTGGGGGTCTCCATGCCTCTGACATAACGTACATCCCAGAAGGCCAGTCTCTACGGCGTGGGAAGGAGCTGTAGACGGTGCTTCCGTCGGATGTGCCTCTGAAGAGTGTTGCGCTCGCCAAAGCGCATATGGCATGCTTCACATTGGTAGGGTCGCTCGCCCGTGTGCACCCGCTGGTGGTGTGAGAGCTCCCCAGAGTCACGGAAGCTACGCTGGCAGATGGGGCATTGGTGGGGCTTACGGCCAGAGTGGGTGTATTTGTGGCGCTCCAAGTGGGATGTGCGTTTAAAGGCCTTGCCGCATGCTCGGCACACGTGAGGCTTGCTTTCCGAGTGGGTGATGCTGTGGCGCTGCAGGTAAGACAGGTACTCAAATGTTCGCGAACATACTGGACAGCAGTACACCTTACGCAAGGGCCCCCGCTCCCTCCACCATCTGTGCCCCCTGCAGTCGCCTCTGCTGACCCCACCCCCTCTTCCACCAGTACCGTGTATGGCAGCCCCTGGCTGTCAATCAACAAGTAGCGTCCCAGTCGAGATGTTTCTCCTTGTTCCATGCCGGTTGTCCCTACAGGAATGTGGGCCCGTTTGCCTGCTCCAGGCAACCCATTCAAACCCTGAAGAAGGGCACCCGCGGGAGAAGGCACTGGTGGGCGAGACAGTTTAGGAGGTGAAATTTGGACTTCCCCTCCCTCATCCTCCAGCTCCAGCTTGATGTGCCCCAAGTTACTTGTGGGGTCTTGCGGAGAGGAGCGTTCCATGGTTTCGGCTGGTCTACGGGGATCCTCTGTAGACTTGGAATGTCTCTGCAGCTCCATAAGTATCTCCTCAGAAGTGTTCCCTGGAGGTGAACTGCCAAGTCTGCAATGAGAAAGCAGGCATGCTGATTGGGGCAAGTAAGAGTTACGCACATGGCTGTATTGACCGCACTTCTAAAGCTTCACAGCCTTAAACCCTTCTAAACCCATCAACTTCCATGGATTTATGCTTAGAAGTGCACTGGTAGTTAGCAGTGATGCCAACAAATTCGAGAACTATACTTGAGAAATCATTTTATTTTAAACAATTTGATTATTACTTCATTTAAGTGTATTCACATATTACTGAACACTCAAGATTTGAGACTCTTTTGTGACTCAGAAGGAAAAATACCTTGCAGTTCAATATGAAAAGTTACCACTAGTTGTTAGAAGGAAAGAGATCTTGCCTATTTTCTTCTTCATGTTCAGGTTACAACAGACCAGACCCAAAACAACCCTACAAACTAAACAAGTATACCCTTATCTAGCACCACCACCAATGACAACTCCAGTGATTAACTCAATCCTCCTCACACCACTTAGAAATAAGTCCATGGGATGCAGGAGGACTTGTTTCCCGATAGACACACACGTGATTATGCTGTAGCTTTCCTGTTCTCGGGAAATTCACAAACCTCCATCCCCAAACCACAACAAAATATCCCAGCTGGTGCCAGAATAATCTGTTCCATCTCATCTGTCTTCCCTTTGCAGTTTGATTGACTACAATTCTAGGAAACGTACATAGGCATTACTCAAAGTGGGAAGCAAAGAGCTGATGACTGCTGTTTTTCTCCCTGTGAATACAACCATCTTGTATGGGAAATGCTAACCAGGTTTTGGCCCAGAGACAATGCACTTCATTGGATATTAAGTCCAGTCCAAGCCGAAGGCAAAGGAACTGAAATAAAATTTGGCTAGGACATCAAGACAGGCTGAGATGGTAAGATTTCATCCCCCCCAGGGGGGGGAATTACACAGGAGTATGAGCTTCTAAAATAAGATCAGGACGTCTTTAATAAGTTTCTAAGAATATTGATATAATTATTTGAGGGATTAATACTGCAATTTTGGGCAAGAATGGTTCATTCACAATTTTGAAGAATCTGTGTCTGCAAAGAGGGGTCTTTCTTTGTTATTGTAATGAGCAATATCCATGCATGCTGGTGCTGGGGTGTTTGTTGGGTCAAAGGAGGGATTTGGGGCTCAGACCTCTCCTCCGTTTCTTCAGTTTGTGGTCTTGGACAAGTCACATGTCTTTGTCTAGTCCATCACTGTACTTCCAACAGTTGTCAGCCATATGCTTCTGGAAAGCTTACAAGGAAACTATGAAGGTAACAGTGTTCTCCTATAGATGGTCTGCCATATATACAGCCTCTGACCATGAGAGTCCCATTTAGCTATCAGAGCTGATAAGAAAGTCTAGCATGGTCAGAGTTAGGGTGAACTAGGTAAGAGGAACTTGAGGGTGCTGAGAAGTGCAGTGGAAATGGCTTCGCAATTGGAGCTGGAACACTTTTTCAAGGCATCTGTATGTCCTACCCACAATTCTACCTGACCCTTCCTTCAACACGCCAACAGGTCATAAGAATAGAAAGAAGCACTTTGCTGTACCAGTCCAGTGGTCCATCTACTCCAGCATCCTGTTCCACACCATGGCCAACTAATTGCAAACAAACAGGTCACAGAGGTCAATGTTGCTTCCTAATTCAGAGATCTACAACCCCAAGAAGTGGAGGTTCCCTTTAACCATCATGGCTAGTAGACATTGATAGACCTATCCTCCATGAATCTGCCCAATCAGTTTAAAGTTATTTATGATGTTAGTGGCCATCACTACATCCTGTGGCAGTTGATTCCACAGCTTAGCTACCTGTTGAGTGACGTAGTATTTCCTTTTGTCTGTCCTGAATCTATTGCCCATCAACTTCACTGGGTGCTCCCAAGTTCTAGTACTATGACAGGAAGACCAGTCTTCTGTCTAACCACTTTCTTCACCCCATGCATAATTTTATAAGCCACTATCACACACACACACCTGTCATCTTTATTTTTCTCAACTGAACTTACCCCGCTTGGATGATGCCCCTAAGTGTACGTCTTGGCTCTCATTTCTGCATCAAAGTTGCATGCCAAGTTAGGTGGACACCAAAATGTGCCCTTTGCTATCACCTTGGAGTGCTGAGCAATGGAAACAGTAACATCCCAGCGGAGAGATCCTATCAGTCCAAGGTGATGATATTGGTTGGTGGTCTGCAGAGATCTAAGTGACGCAGTAGCAAGCCAGGCCACGTGTTCGGCTGTGGCTGACAGAGAACATCCCCAGTCCCAAGTTTCCAGGATGAAGGAAAGGAATGAAGAATGCCACTTTAGCACCAGAGGTACCGCAGACACCCCAGGCTGATCTGTAAGTGTCAATCCCAGAAGCTGTAAGTCTCCCAAGCTCAGCAAGGGGTGGCGATCTTGAAGAAACGATGCAGGAGACGTGGCCTCCATCCAGTGGGCACAGTTGGCAGCAACCAATGCCAACGCATCCTGACGAGGGTGAAAAGATCCGTGCTGGTTATTGGTCCTGAGGTCTGGTGAAGTTGGCAGCTATCATCCCCTCCGCTCCCAACCCTTTCAAGGGTCCCTGTGACGAGTAGATGCAAATCAGGATAATCTTCCAAAGGTGCCTGCTGCAGCCCCTCCCCAGCCCTCGCCCCCTCCCCCAAGAGCAACAGTGGAGGATCCAGGTCAGGGTACCTATCGCCCCCTTCCCTCCAGCCCGATCAGCCACAATATCATATCCAATTTCCTAAAGGAAGAGGGAAGAAAACTAAAGGATGAAAGAAGAAGGGGACATATTCGAGGGAGGGGAAGGGAAGATCTCGGATTGGGGGGGGAAGGGGGGATTTCTACCTAGCTCTGCCCGGGGGGGGGGGTTGAAGGTGGAGGAGAAGGAGGCGGAGTGGGTGTCACAGCAAAACGAGTCCTGACGGAAACGCGGCGGCTTCTCCCATCGGCTCGTGATGGAGAGGTTCCCAGATCAACACTACTCTCCCACCTCACCCCGCCGGTCAGGGGAAGGGGGCAGGTTCCCACGCGCCTCCCGAAGCCCCGAAGAACCCGGGATCCCGGGTCCTCCGCCCGCACGTCGCCCACGAGACCCTCCCTCACTTCGCCCCACCTCCTCTCCCCAAGGAGGGCTTCCTGGGCTCGCAGCCCCGGAATCTGCTTGCAGCCTCGGAACACGATAGGAAGCCATCTCCTCCCGTCAGGCAGGGCCGGCACCTCCTCGAGGCTGAGCCCCCCCTCCCGCCCCCGGCTGAGAGGCATCGCAGGTAAGTCAAGCCCCTTTTTCAGCTGGCGCCAACGGAGGGAGGAGAGTTTGGCATGCCCGGGCTGGGGCTTGAACCCCCTGACAGCTCGTCTTAGGCTAGGGTTTTTGGAGCTACGTTCTCCCTCCTCCCCCGTCAGCCTCAGCAGGAATTAAAATATGCACGCACACACATACCACAGGTTAAACTCTACGGAGAAGCCAATTATCCAGGCGGCTAACCCCGCCCACTTCCTACCCTATCCAGATACCAATAGTCATTAAAAAAACCCTTAGATCATCTTAGACCCCCCCATCACCACCTGTTGGCCTCACACTAGACCCCCTGCTCTTAGGGTTGTCGACAGGCCTGGAGAAATCTGTCCTGTCCCTTTAACGGTGGTTTAATAAGATGTCGTTTATCAGGTGATGGCCTTGACCTCCATGCCATGAAAAGCTTCAACTGGCCATTCCCACGCATTAAGCCTTACTTAAAGGGATAAGCCATTTTTCTCTAGGCCTGTTGGCAACCCTGTCTGCTTCCTTCCTTCCAACAGAGAATCAGAAGGACCAGTTCCGGTCTTTGAACATGCACTTTTTGTTTCATGTTTCACAGACACCACAGAGAGCCTTTGGTGTTTGCAGGCAAAGCTGAAGCCCCAGCCTCTCATGAATAATGCATGGTGAGGTAGGGTTGGGGAAAGACAAAATTCAACAGGCAAAACCTTCCCCAACTTTACACCTTTGGGCTGATGCAAAATGGCAGACCACCAGAAGTTGGCCAGGAGCTGTGATTTACTTTAAGCCCATCCTTAATCTTATGAATTTAGCTTCTCTCACAGAATGTCAGGATTTTCTGCTCTTCTGTATCCCTGACCTCTACCTAGAGAGTCCCAAGTTATTTATTTATTTTGGATTTATATCCTGCCCTCCCCTGAGGCTCAGGGCGGCTAACAAAGAGGCATAATGCCACAGTTAGAACAGAATAAAACAATATATCTGTGGCTCCCTATGCCCAGGGCTATTTTTGGGCAGGAAGAACAGGAACTGAGTTCCCGCTGGCTCCCAAGTTGACCATGCCCATCAGGAACTCATTAGCTTAATAGGCCACACCCAACAGCAGAAACTCATTAGGACTGGCTACATTAGGGGTGTGTGGCCTAACATGCAAAGAAGTTCCTGCTTCAAAAAAGCTCTGGTGAGTGTGCCTGGATGACCACACTTCTGGTAACATGGGGGTGTGGCCTAATACACGAATAAGCTTGCTGGCAGGGGTGTGGCCTGTTATGCTAATGAGTTTCTGCTGTTGGTTGTGGCCTGTTATGCTAATGAGTTCCTGCTGGGCTTTTTCTACAAAAAAAGCCCTGCCTATGCCAGATGTGACAAGACATTTGGTTGGATCCAGACTAATTTTCCATAGCAGAGTGGAACTTCCCTGCCTCTCCCCTCCCATTGCAGCCCCCAGCAATCTTCACAAAATGTTTCTCCTGGGGATAGGAGTTACAGGGGGGGGAGGGTGATCTGCAGCAGGAAGGCGGAATCAGCAGAAATTTCCAGTTTTGTTTGGATCCAACTCTTTCTGCAGTACTCTTTTGATGAATCCAGTGTGTTGTGTGTGTATTCTTATCTGAACCAGAGGCTGCAGAGTGTCAATAACTATTATAAATGAAAGGGTGTCAGTAAATATTAGGAATGAAATCTCCACAGTCAGAGACCTTTGAGTACCAGAGACCAAGGACATTTGTTGTTGTTGCCATCAAGTCGCAGCTGACTTATGGTGACCCCGTTGGGTTTCCAAGGCAAGAGACATTCAGAGGTGCTTTGCCATTGCCTGCCTCCATGTATGACCCTCGTATTCCTCTGTGGTGTCCCAAGCAAACATTAGCCATGGCCAACGTTGCTTAGCTTCCGAGATTGGATTAAATTGGGCTATCCTGGGCTATCCAGGTTAGGTTATCAAGGGCATAGTCTCCCTCTAGACTACCAGTATCCCAGTCTGATTGTGAGGTTCCCACCTAGCTTGTGAAAATGCTAAAATCACAGTGTATCATATCCTGAAAAACACATATGTTTCCTTGCATTTTGGGCTATGGGGAACTTTCCACAAGGCCAAATTTAGAGTCCAGTGGCACCTTTAAGACCAAAACCTTTTCAAGTGTGTCTTGCACACAAAGGCTCATGCCTTGAATAAACCTTTGTTGGTTTTAAAGGTGCCACTGGACTCTGAATTTGTTCTATTGCTTCAGAGCTGACCACCTGGATCTATTTCCACAAGACTCTTTGGCCACTTGCAAATTGGTGGTGGGGACCAACTTTTGCTCATTCTTCCCCCACAGCAAAATTATATACATTCCACCAGCCATTCTTCCACTTGCCACACTCAACTCTCACAAGGACACACACACATAGCCATTCTTGACACACAGTATGCAGAAAGCTATGGGAGGAAAACCCAGTGTAGCCATTCTTCCCTCACATGTGCTCATGCGTGCGCACACATTTTATCAAAACAAATAGAGAGAGAGAGAGCAGATGATCGTTGGAGGGCATGTGATATGTTCAGGGTAAGGCCTTTATTTGCATCAGGACTTCTCCCACCCACTGGGATAATGACCAGGCACTGGGATCCTATTTTTAGTCTTAATTATGGTTTTTGGCATTAAAATCATGTCTGTTCCTGCAGATTCTAGATTCTGTTTTGGCACGTTCGTGCATCTCTGCCTCCCCCCCATGCTCCCCTGCATTATTCCGCAACCATCTATGCCACAGTAATGGCAAGGTTTTCTCTTACTTGTTTGTTAAATTTCTTTATATCACTTAAGCCCACCTGCGAGTTCCCCTCTTACATGAAGATTAGCATCCAGCATGCTTGGCAGTATCATCTGCCCACCCAACTAGGGCAATTTACCATCCCCTTCTTCTGGGGCCTCTGCATCTGTCTCAACCAACCAAGGACAGGACTGTTGGGTGGGGTACATTTAGGCCTGAATGGCATTCACAAGGGGAGACTTGGAGGAAGAGGAAGAAGAAGAGTTGGATTTATACCCCACCCTTCACTTGGAGTCCCAGAGTGGCTTATAATCATCTTCCCTTCCTCTCCCCACAACAGACACTCTGTGAGATAGTTTGGGCTGAGAGAACTCTGAGAGAACTGCTCTTGAGAGCACAGCTCTGAGAGAACTGTGACTGACCTAAGGTCACCCAAGCTGGCTCAACTGTGGAGGAGTGGGAAATCAAACCTTGTTCTCCAGATCAGAGTCCACCGACCACGCACTTAACCACTATACCATTCTGGCAGAATGATGTTCAGAATCTGACTGATGGCTTATCTTTTTAAATGGGGAACAAACCCCCCCCTCTCCCCAGACAGGGCTGCCACTGAATAAGCTCTAGAATACCTACAGTTGTCACTTGATGAAGTGAAGGCATCTCAAGAAGCCTGGTGGCTGAGCTGCTCTCAGCTGCTACGGAGACAACCCTCCAAGGATTATGGGTTCCAGGCTGTGAAGGGTTTCTAAGGGTGCCTTGAATTGAACCTGGAAATAAACTGGCCACCATTGCAGAACAGGTTGAAAATAACCAAGAGTACTGTGGAATGTTTGGCCATGGCTGCACTTCCAAAGGAAAAAAGATTACAGTTGTAAGAGATATATGTGGTGGAAAGTGCCGCCAAGTTTTAGCCGACATCGCAATCCTGTAGGGTTTTCAAGACAAAGAGATGAAGGTTTGCCATTGCCTGCCTCTGCATAGCAACCCAGGTCTTCCTTGGCAGTCTCTCATTCAAATACTAACTGTTCAAATACTAATTCAGATACTCGCATTCAAATACTAACCAATCCTGTTGAGCCTCTGAGACCCTGACGAGATCAAGCTAGCCTTGCCCCTCCATGAGTTTGCCTAATCTTCTGAAGCATTGGAGTTAGTGTGGCAGCCAGTTCCTTAACTTGATGGTTCAGTATGCAAAGAGGCACTTCCTTTTGACCTGAGTCAACTGCCCATTGACTTAAACTTGTTGCCTTGGAGTTCTTGGAAGAAGGAGAAAAATTCCTTTCTATCCACTTTCTCCATTGAGACCAGCAACAATTTCTTCTTCAGGTCTGGATTCTCTGAGGCTAGGGCAGTTGCTTAAGGCTTTCAGATTTTAGTGTGTTGGGCATACGAAAAGATGGGGGAAGGGAGAGGCATGAGTTCACCGGTGCGTGGATCTAGAACATATTTCAGGACTGTGTTCAGGGACAGATGACATAACTTTCGAGAAGCCTTGAGCCTCATCAGCAGTGTGTATTTAGAAATAGATATACTATTGTAAATGTTTCAGTGACTGTTGTGGATGGCTAAGAAAGTTTGGTTATAGAGAGGGTTTTTGGGGGGTGGGGTGGGGGTTTACTGTCAAGTCCCAGCAGGCTTATGGTGGCCCTGTAGGGTTTTCAGGGCAAGAGATGCTCAGAAGTGGTTTTCCTTTGCCTGACTCTTTAGCGATCCTGGACTTCCTTGGGGGGTGTCTCCCATCCGTATCAGCTTATGTTCTAGATTTGACTAGATGGGGCTATTCTGTTTTACCCAGGTCAGGGCATTAGAGGGGTATTTGTTGTTGTTGTGGTCAAATCTCAGTGTTCTAGTTGATCACTGTCTGGGTGTTCTAGCTGATCACAAGCTAAACATGAGCCTGCAGTGCGACGTGGCTGTGAAGAAAGCTAATGCAATCTTAGGATGCATTAACAGAAGCATTGGTCCAGATCACGGCAGGTGGTAGTTCCACTCTGTTCTGCAATGGTCAGGGCTCACCTGGTGTACTGTATCCAGTTTTGGGCACCACCTTTTAGGAAGGATGTTGACAAGCTCGAGTGTGTCCAGAAGAGGGCAACCAGGATGGTGAGAGGGAATCCATGTCTTATAAGGAAAGGCTGAAAGAGTTGGGTATGTTTAGCCCAAGAAAGAGAAAGCTTAGAGGGGACATGATTGCAGTCTTCAAATATTTGAATGGTTGTCATGTAGAAGATAGAGCAGATCTATTCTCTCTTGCTCCAGATTGCAAGACTAGATCTAATGGGTAGAAATTACAAGGGAGTCGTTACCTGCTAAATATCAGGAGAAACTTTCTAACTGTAAGAGTGGTTGAGCAGTGGAACAGACTGCCTTGGGAGGCAGTGAATGCTCCTTCGCTGGATGTTTTTAAGCAGAAGCTGGATGACCATCTTTCGGGTATGTTGTAGGGCTATCTTTCAGCTACGCTCCTGCAGGGTGCAGGGGGTTGGACTAGATGACCTGCAAGGTCCCTTGCATTCTGTCATTCTATGACTTATAGCGACCCCTAGTGGGGTTTTTGGGGCAAGAGACATTGGGAGCTGGTTTGCCATTGCTTGCCTCTGTGTCATGATCCTGCTGTTCCTAAACTAAACAATAAATGCTCATATCCGTGGGGTCAGGGCTTTACAAACAAAATGTCTTCAGAGCTGAGTATAGCTCACCCTGGGTCTGACATGCAGGAAACTGTTTAAAGGGTGGGGGTGAAGGGAGAGAGGTGTGTGTGTGAAACAGGCGTTTGGATGTGCAGAACTGTTTGGTCAGACTACTTGGTGGAGGTCCTCCTTGAAGACCAATGGGTGGTATTCGATCTCAGTAAACTTCCCGCGCAGGGCTGTTACACATGGGCATGTTTACCACTTGATTTCTCTACCCTCGATGACCAGTCAGCGGAAGGGGAGGTGCCCACGGGTTCCAGTTCTGCGATCCCTGTTCACACACGTAAGGCAAGTATTCCCTGTTGCACCGATGAAAAAGACACGTGTGAACCAGGCCCTGGCTTTTGCCTCCAACCATCGACGTGCCCGAATTCCACCAGCCTCCCTCCACACCTTAAGGATGCCTGGCTCTACATCCCTTTGCCGCGTCGCCTTCTCCCACTGCACTTTACAGACGCCCCTGCTCGGCTCCTTCTTTGGCTGGCTGGCTGGGGCGCCCGGCTGCGGCCGCAGGAGCCGGGTAAGAGAGGGATGATCTGGCAGGAGTGGGATGCTCCGCCTTCCTTCGCGTCCCTCTCAGCCCTGGCCTGCCACTGTGTGCCTGCTTTGCAAGGAGAGGTGCCCCTCCCTCTGAGAACAGCCCCGCAATCTCCCGCTTCTCCAGCCCGGGTGCGCCGCACCTGTTGCGCATGGCAGCTCCTTTGGCGACTCCAAAGTCCCGGGGTGCGCGTCACCAACCAGGGGGGCCGAGGGACGAATCGCTCCACACAGGACAGCAGCCGGGGCCATTTTGGAGGGGGGGTGATGGACTCCTATTTATTTGATTTTAATTTTTTTTCTTATTTGCTAAAGCCAGTTTGGTGTTGAGAGCCAGTTTGGTGTAGTGGTTAAGTGAGCGGACTCTAATCTGGGAGAACCGGGTTTGATTCCCCACTCCTCCGCTTGCACCTGGCTGGATGACCTTGGGCAAGCCATGGTTCTGATAAGAGCTGTTCTTGAAAAAGAGCAGTTTCTGTCAGAGCTCTCTCAGTCCCACCTCCCTCACAGGGTGTCTGTTGTGGGGAGGGGAAGGGAAAAGAGTTTGTAAGCTGCTCTGAGACACCTTTGGGTAGTGAAGGATGGGGTATAAATCCAAATTATTATTCTTCTAAAGGCCCTCTTGGGGTGGGGCATAGATCTTCACTCTTCAGTTTGGCGTCATCAAAGTAGGCTGGAGTAGGGAAGCCCAGAGGTGGGTGGTGTGGAGGAGGGAGAGGGCAGGAGGGCCTTGATGTGGCCCTTCTGAATGGGGGGGAGCTGAGAAGGGCTGTAGGTCAGCCAAAAAGGGGATGTTGGAGGAAGGGGGGTGGAGATGGCTGTGCAAAGCAGGTGGCAGGTGCTGTGTTGATGGACCAGTGGGCCTTGGCTAGACAGGAAAGCCATGTGTGAGGTTTGGAAGGGAGGGGGAGCTCTGCTTCTGTTTGGAGCGAGTTACTTTGAGCATGAGGCTCTCAGGAGCTGCAGCCCAGGTCTCACAGGTGTGCTCCCAAATCCCTTGCAACATCACAACGGGATCCTGGTACCTAGCTCTGCTTCACCAGGCCCTTCAAAGTATTAGTCCCTGGCCTCTGAGCGTCTAGTGCAGTTGGGCCAGCCCTGACTCCCCTTTCTTGCCCGGTTTTGGTTAGGACAGGCTGAGGGGGTTGGTTAAGATGCGATCCCTTTTTGAATCTCAGTTGGACAGGCTGGAGTTAGAGGGGGGCAGGGTAGCTCGGGAATGGGAGCCTCTGGGGACCTACCGATGCCTAACGATGAACCCGTGATTTAAACCTGTGCGGAGAAGGCTGAAAGGTTGGCTGCTGGAATATTAAACTTGAGATCCCTCACCCCATCTTGACCAGATGATGCTAGCTGAGCACAAGCAGCAAGAGGGCCCCATGCAGCCAATTATACCGAGCACTCAAAGCCTTTCACATGCTCTTATTTTTGTAATCACATACATCAGGGATCTGGGGCTCCAGTATGGAACCAAATATGGCTCTTGAAAAAAATGAAACCTTTAAGGCATATAGGATGGGTGGGATGTTAGAATAACTAGTATGTGAAGAGAATGGCAGGCAAGTATTGTTATGGGATGAAAGGGCTTCTCCAAGCTGCTTTACAGAAATGGAAATGCGAGAGGTTAATGGTTGACAGGAATCCAAGCATGCACTATGCAGATAGTTTTGCCAGCACATTAAAGCAAACATACATGGAATGGCTTGCCCCACAAGATTAGAAAGGCTTCCAGTCCCATGGATTTCTGCAAAATATGCAAAATGGAATGATTCAAGAGGGTTTTTTTGCAGGGGTGACAGGACTGCCCTGTAATGTAAAGGTTCAGGAAGCTGCGTTCATAAAGGGATCGGGACCATGGCCTGTATGACTGTACTGCTGCCTATTGCTGGAAGTGGGCTCATTCTCTTAATAGTAACAATTTAAATAGTTTTATTTAATTAAAGCAGTAACAACATACGTATTCTTGCACTTGCTTAAACATCCATGTTGGTTAACTGATGTGGTTAAACAAAATATTTTTTTAAAAAAAGTGAAGACTATCAGCCCTGACCACACATGAAGAAATTAAATCTGTAGCTCACTCATCTTCATCTTCTTGTTCATAATCTGGAAAAGAAAAACAAGCTTTCCTGCCAGGTCCCAAACAATTTCTCAATTTAGAATGAATGAGTCCAAAGAAAGAGAATATTCTTTCTACGCCAGCAGAAGAAGCTACTGCTGTTAAAAGTGAAATCGTTACTTCAGCCGTCTTTAAATCCAAGTGCTTAAGTGACTTCCACCAGTTCACTGGTGTGATTTTCTTTAAAACATCATCAGCAAACATATATTTCTTAAATGGTTCCTGCTTAGCTTAGTTTATTATAGTTGTCTTTACAGATGGATTATTGCTGGATACCCATGTCATAGCTAACTCCTCTTCCTCAGCACTTAAGGTTTGACCATGGTACCAGGTATTGACAATATTTGTGAGAAAATGAGCTGGAGACAGTGCTTATCCCATTCTTTTTTTAATGCTTGTGATCAATGTTCCCTCTAAGTTGAGTTCATGTGAGCTAGCTCACAGCTTTTTAGCCTCCGGCTCACATTTTTGTCTTAGTTCAGGAAAGATGGCTCCAGAGCAAACTAATCTATGCAGTAGCCAAATCACTCGCTCAAGACTTCAATTCCAGTAGCTCACAAAGTAGAATTTTTGCTCACAAGACTCCATACCTTAGAAGGAGCATTGCTTGTGATTTAATTCTGTCATTGTGTAGTTCTGTTTTTAATTGTTCACTCAGTGCCTTCCGAATTTCAACAGCATCAGCAATAAAACAACTATTTTCCTGTATTTTGTGTAAAGCTTCAGAAATGGGTTTCAGGATGCTCAGCATATGTTTAACATTTCTCTAAAGCCCGATGTTGAGGATTTTGGCTGTGCCAGTCCCATCTAGTTTCTCTTGATTTTGTTCACAAACTGTCATCAGAATAGGCCGTTTTTGATATACTGCTCAAAACAGTCCACTACAGAGTTCCATTGAACATCTTGTGGGGGTGATAGATTGGTTCCACCCAGCAAAATGATTGTTACAGAAATATTTAGCAGTTTCAAAAACATTTGTCTTTATTTCTGGAACACTGAAGTCTTTGACTAAGAGGTGCAGCAAATAAGCACTGCAACCATATGCTATTAGCTTTGTATTCCCTTCCTGCTCTTCTAAATTTCTTCTCATCTTGGATACATCTGCAGCATTGTCTGTGACCAAACTGCATACTAGACATTTGAATTTCTGTTCACATTATTATAGCTTTTGCTGCCAATTCCTGTAAGTATCCTGCGGTGTGTGCATTTCCTGACGTATCAATTGTTTCTGCAAGGAAGACATTCCCTTCTTCTGTTGTCATACAAGCACATACAACAGGATCATTGTGGACATTACTCCACCCTTCAAGGCTCTAGAGCTGTCGCACACTGCTCCATTTCTGTGTCATACACTTTATCCAGCAGTTTCCCCGCAACATCTGCTCTGCTTGACCATATTAATGAAGTGTGGATTTTCAATCAGACAGAAAGAAAAGCTTGTCACGTTTGGCATTCACAGAGAGAGAGACAAAAGCACCCTTCATATATCCCCCCCCCAATTATAAATGCAGTACACTGCTTGGACCAAACATGGATGCCAGGCAGGGGACAGCCAGGTGAGTGCCTAGGAAAATATTTTTAAAAGGTGAATCTGGAGCAGCCAACTAAGGACCCTTCTCCCCATCCTCAGGAGATGCATCGTTAAGGACAATAGGTTTCCCAAGAAACTACTGACAATCTCATCATATGACCAGCTTCACTTCCCCTGGCCCCTTTTCCCTATTTATGCAGTCATTAACACTATTCTCTGAACTTGATCGTCTTCCTGTCCAGTAATCAAGGGTCATCAAGGAAACATCAGCATCTACAGTTGCACCCAGGTAAATCACTCAAGCTCGTCCTAACTTATTGTTCAAACTCCAGAGATCTCATCAAGGCACTGTTTTGGGGGCAGGCACGTCAGCATAGCCCCATGGAACATTTTTCCTATATCAAGCACACCTCACCACTAGTGTCTGTGTGTTCTCAGTGCCATACCTCACACCCCCCAATTGCATGTGGGCTCTCCTCTTTTCCTCCATGAAACACTAGCCATTTCACTGCAGCTTCCATGGACCTTGATCTTCTAGACTGGTAAATATTTGCCTACCCAAATCACTTTCTCCTCCCTGCTTTTCTTAGATAGCCTTCTATGTGTTCTTGTTTGTGTGTGTTTCTCTTTTATGCTCTTTAAATAAAAAGCTTTCTGAGTGATCAACTGACTGGTTTATTTTGAGAGATCTCTAAGGGGAAAATCCCCATGAACATTGGTGGAGATCTCTCTCTCTATAAAGCTAATTTTCCCAATTAACTAAGAGACAGCCTATTTGGGCAACAAAGTGGGTAGTTAAAAAATACACTGGGAAAGAGGGGTGAGAGAGAATAAAACAAACACTGAGATAACAAAACAGGCACTTAAAAATGTTATTTTGATCTGCATGGCCAATCAAATCTTCAGTGGCAACTCAGAAGCCCTTCCATGAAAAAGCCCCACCTGGCCTACCCACCTTTCTAAAAACACTTGGTGGGCACCATGTCGGGGAACCCCGGCCCAAGGTTCTACTGGACTCGAATCTAGCTGTTCCACTGCAGACCAACACGGCCGCCCTCTGAAACGATCTTAAAGGTAAATGGAATCCACCGGACTCCTTCTTGTTTAACCCTGAAGACTTAACAAAATGCATTCCAGCATCAGCTTCCACGGGTCAGAGCTCACATCAACAGGCGCCAGGCGCCTGACTGGCCTAAGATGAAGAAGAGATTGGATTTATACCCTGCCCTTAACTACCCTGTGAGATAAGTGGGGCTGAGAGAGCTCTTGACAGAAACGGCCCTTTTTCAAGAACAGCTCTTATCAGAACTACGGCTTGCCCAAGGTCATCCAGCAGGTGCAAGTGGGAGGAGTGGGGAATCAAACCCGGTTCTCCCAGATTGGAGTCTGCTCACTTAACCACTTAACTCCCAGATTAGAGTCTGCACACTTAACCACTGCACCAAACTGGCTCTACACCAAAGATTATACTGGAATACATTTTGTTAGTGTTTAGAGTGCCACTGGAATTCCTGTTTAATTTTGCTGCAACGGACTAAAAAACTACCTCTCTACAACCAGCTTCATATCGTTCGTTACTGGGGATGGGGGGGGGTTAGGAAGGAAGTGTGGGCACAGGTGTGTTGGAGTGACATTCTACTCAAGGGGGGTGCCAAGCTCTTCCCAGTGACGCTTCTGCAAGGGAGTTCACACATTTTGAAAACTCAATTCAAATCTGTAGTTGGTGATTGTGGAGGAAGGAGAGATATTTCCCTGGCCTTCATCCCTCCAGTTCATTTTCCCCAGACTAACAGAAGTTCACACTTTCTGTATTTGTGAAGCATATGTTTATAAAATGCGTGAACCACGGTTTCGTTCGCCACGCTGAGGGTCTCCATGCCGTTTCCAGGCCAATGAGCACCTGAAAGGGATGTAGGGTAACCCTTTGCAGAGAGCTGCCCATTCAAGGTCAGGTAAACCAGAGGTTGGGCTATTAACAGATGTGCATTGCCAGGCTACAGGCTTCATAACACCATGTCCTTCTGGTTTACATGGTGGGGGACAGTGCCTGTTTATTAAGTGCAAGCCCTGGGCCAAGTGGGCTGGATTCTCCCTGCCACAGAGTCATGGGATTGGACAGAGCTGAATGCCAGTAGGCCACATTGTCTGTTGCAGAGACAGATAATGCCAGGGCAGCCTACCCAAGGGTAGATACATATGACCTACAGGGGCAAAGGTCACCAGGATGAAACAGGAAGGAATGGCTCTCCCTGTGAGTTGATTAGGTGCTCAGGAAGTTATGACAAACTAGAGTATTTAGACGCATGGGTGTCGAACTCACTGGAAATGTGTTATTTAAAGTTTTTTTTAAAATGTGTCTGTGTTCTTTATAAAGTTTATATCTCTACTACCTGGCATTGCCTTTTATGACACACATGGCCTGGCCCAACAAGGTCTCATTTATGTCAGATCCAGCCCTCATAACAAATGAGTTCGACATCCGTGACAGAGAGAGGGTAAGCCAGTCCTTGCAGCATGAGAAGACAGGCAATGTCCATGCTGCGTCTTAGAAAGCTGCCTCTTCCATTCCAGAGAATTTCAGGCATTGGTGGGTGAAGTTCTCCCTTCAGATTCCTCCAAGGAATTGCAAGCCATTCATTGGCACATGTGTATGTACCAGTTCCATAAGATGAGCAAATATGTTCAGCCCGAGATTGCCACTGCATACACAGATGCCAGCAAGTCCCAGGAAGTAGATTCCTAAGGTCTGGACAGGCAGTGGGGGTCTCCATGCCTCTGACATAAGATACATCCCAGAAGACCAGTCTCTATGGTGTCGGGAGGAGCTGTAGACGGTGCTTCCGGAGGATGTGCCTCTGAAGAGTGTTGTGCTCGACGAAGCGCATGTGGCATGCTTCACATTTGTAGGGCCAGTTGCCCGTGTGCACCCACTGGTGGTGCAAGAGCTCCCCAGAGTCACGGAAACTATGATGGCAGATGGCACATTCATAGGGCTTACGACCAGAGTGGGTGTACTCATGGCGCTCCAAGTGGGATGTGCGCTTGAAGGCCTTGCCGCACGCTCGGCACACATGAGGCTTGTTTTCCGAGTGGGTGATGCTGTGGCGCTGCAGGTAAGACAGGTACTCAAATGTTCGTGAACATACTGGACAGCAGTACACCTTACGCAAGGGCACCCCTCTCCCTCCACCCTCTGTGCCTCCTGCGGTCGCCTCCACTGACCCCACCCCCTCTTCCACCAGTACTGTGGATGGGAGCCCCTGGCTGTCAATCAACAAGCAGCGCCCCAGGCGAGAGGTTTCTCCTTGTTCCTTGCCAGTTGTCCCTGCAGGAATATGGGCCCGTTTGCCTGCTCCAGGCAACCCATTCAAACCCTGAAGAAGGGCACCCACGGGAGAAGGCACTGGTGGGCGAGACAGTTTAGGAGGTGAAATTTGGACTTCCCCTCCCTCATCCTCCAGCTCCAGCTTGATGTGCCCCAAGTTGCTCGTAGGGTCTTGCGGAGAAGAGCGTTCCATGGTTTTGGCTGGTCTACGGGGATCCTCTGTAGACTTGGAATGTCTCTGCAGCTCCATAAGTATCTCCTCAGAAGTGTTCCCTGGAGGTGAACTGCCAAGTCTACAATGAGAAAGCAGGCATGCTGATTGGGCAAGTAAGAGTTATGCACATGGCTGTATCGATAGCAGTTACAGAGTTTCACAGGGCGATCCTAAGCAGAGTTACACCCTTCTAAACCTATCGGCTTCCATGGATTTATCCTTAGAAATGCACTGGCAGTTAGCAGCAGTGCCAACAAATTCAAGAACTATATTTGATAAAGCATTTTATTTTTTAAAAAATTGATTATTATTCCATTTGATCATATCTATACATTACTGAATAAAGATCTGAGACTCTCTTGTGACTCAGAAGGAAAGATAACTTACAGTTCAGTAAGAAAAGTTACCACTAATTGTTAGAAGGAAAGGCATCTTGCCTATTTTCTTCTCCATGTCCAGATTGCAACAGACCAGACCCAAAACAGTCCTTCAGATTAAACAAGTATACTCTTACCTAGCAACAGCACCAATCACAAGGAACTCAAATAAAATTTGGCTAGGACATTGAGACAGGCTGAGATGGTAAGATTTCATCCTCGCCCCCGGGGGGCGGATTATATGAGATCATGAGCCTCTAAAATAAGATCAGGAAAGTCTTAATAAACTTCTAAGAATATCGATACAATTATTTGAGGGATGAATACTGCCATTTTGAGCAAGAATGATTCATTCACAACTTTGAGGTACCCCTTTCTGCAAAGAGGTGGCTTTTTTTGTTATTGCAATGAGCAATATCCACGTATGCTGGGGTGTTTGTTGGGTCAAAGGAAGCGTTTGGGACTCAGACATGTCCTCTGCTTTTTCAGTATGCAATCCTGGACAAGTCATATGTCTTTGTCTAGTCCATCACTTAACTTCCAACAGTGGTTAGTCAAATGCTTCTGGAAAGCTTACAAGGAAACTATGAAGGCAACAGTATACCCCTATCATTGGTCCACTATACTGCCTCTGACCATGAGGGTCCCATTTAGCTATCAGATCTGTTAAGAAAGGCTAGTATGGTCAGAGTTAGGGTGAACCAGGTAAAAGGAACTTGAGGGTGCTGAGAAATGCAGTGGAAATTGGAGATGGAGCACCCCTAGTTTTTCAAGGCATCCACAATTCTACTTGACCCTTCCTCCAACAGGTCAACAGGTCATAAGAATATAAAGAAGCACTTTGCTGCACCAGTCTAATGGTCCATCTACTCCAGCATCCTGTTCCACACCAGGGCCAACCAGCTGCAAACAAACAGGTCACAGAGGTCAATGTTGCTTCCTAAGGCAGTGATTTACAATCCCTGGATCCACCATGGCTAGTAGACATTGATAGACCTATCCTCCATGAATCTGACAATGCCCTTTAAAGTCATTTATGACATTAGTAGCCATCGTTACATCCTGTGGCAATTGATTCCACAATTTAGTTATCTGTTGAGTGACATACTACTTCCTTTTGTCTGTCCTGAATCTACTGCCCATCAACTTCATTGGTTGCTCCTAAGTTCAAGTATTATGAGAGGAAGACTAATCATCTCTCTATCCACTTTCTCCACCCCATGCATAATTTTATAAGCCACTATCTCCCCCACACCCACACACCTGTCATCTTTATTTTCCTAAACTGAACTTACCCTGCTTGGATGATGTCCCTAAGTGTACATCTTGGCTCTCATTTCTGCATCAAAGCTGCAAACCAAGATAGGTGGGCACCAGAATGTGCCCTTTGCTACCACCTTGGAGGGCTGAGCAATGGAACCAGTAACATCCCAGTGGAGAGATCCTATCAGTCCAAGGTGGTAACACTGGTTGGTGGTCGGCAGCGGTCCAGGTGACGCAGTTTGCAGTAACAAGCCAGGCCACGGATTGGGCTGTGGCTGGCAGAGCACATCCCCTACCGCCCTCTTCTTTCCAGCCCGATCAGCCACAATATCATATCCAATTTCCTAAGGGAAGAGGGAAGAAAACTAAAGGACGAAAGAAGAAGGGGACATATTCGAGGGAGGGGAAGGGAAGATCTCGGTTTGGGGGGGGGGTGAAGGGGGATTTCTACCTAGCTCTGCCCGGGGGGGGGGTGTTGAAGGTGGAGGAGAAGGAGGCGGAGTGGGTGTCACAGCAAAACGAGTCCTGACGGAAACGCGGCGGCTTCTCCCATCGGCTCGTGATGGAGAGGTTCCCAGATAAACACTATTCTCCCGCCCCACCTCCGGGGGCAGGTTCCCGCCCCTCTCAAAGCTCCGAAGAACCCGGGATTCCAGGGTCTTCCGCACCTCCCCCCGCTAGATCCTCCCTCCCTTTACCCCACCTGCTCTCCCCAAGGAGGGCTTCCTTGGCTCGCAGCCCCGGAATCTGCTTGCAGCCTTGGAACACGATAGGAAGCCATCTCCTCCCGTCAGGCAGGGCCGGCACTTCCTCGAGGCTGAGCCCCCTCCCGCCCCCGGCTGAGAGGCATCGCAGGTAAGTCAAGCCCCTTTTTCAGCTGGCGCCAACGGAGGGAGGAGAGTTTGGCATGCCCGGGCTGGGGCTTGAACCCCCTGACAGCTCGTCTTGGGCTAGGGTTTTTGGAGCTACGTTCTCCCTCCTCCCCCGTCAGCCTCAGCAGGAATTAAAATATGCACACACACACATACCACAGGTTAAACTCTACGGAGAAGCCAATTATCCAGGCTGCTAAGCCCGCCCACTTCTTACCCTATCCTGATACCAACAGTCATCAGACCCCCCACACATCCTCTTAGACCCCCCATCACCACCCGTTGGCCTCACCCTAGACCCCCTGATCTTAGGGTTGTCGACAGGCCTGGAGAAATCTGTCCTGTCCCTTTAACGGTGGTTTCATAGGATGTCATTTATCAGGTGATGGCCTTGACCTCCATGCCATGAAAAGCTTCAACTGGCCATTCCTACACATCAAGCCTTACTTAAAGGGATAAGCCATTTTTCTCCAGGACCGATTTCCATCTCTGAACATGCAGTTTTGGTTTCATGTTTCACCTACACCACAGAGAGCCTTTGGTGTCTGTAGGCAAAGCTCACATGACACAGAAGACTTCCACAGGCGAAGCTTTCCTCAGCATGGTGAGGCAGGGTTGGGGAAAGTCAACATTCAACAGGCAAAACCTTTCCCAGGTTTACATCTTTAGGCCAATTCAAAATGGCACATGAGTTTTTTCCTTATCATGCAGCTGATGAAGACACAAGAGTTCTTCTGGTGGAGGGGACAGAAGAAGGAAAGAAAAATAAAGTTTCCTGAGAGGTTTTTCCAGCAGTTCCTTTTGTACTAATGAATAGGGGCAGCAAAGAGGTGGAGCCAGAACACTTGATAGAAGGCATTCAGCGGAAAAACAGAGGGGGGGAGGCTTTTACAGGGCATCATGGTCTCCACAGCATTGTGATTCTTGGTTCTTTGCACCTGGTGACATAGCAGTACTAGCTGGAGTTGCCTTGAAGACTTTTTAGAGTTTGGCACTGGAATTTAATGGGAAGACAGGGTGACTCCTGGGCTCTTTGATAAAATGGTGAGAATTTAGGCATTGGAACAAGATACTTTTTTTAAAAATCTCCTTACAGAAGAGATTTTGCATCCCAGCCCTCTCTGTCAGCTGTGATGTTCATTTCAGTAAGAATTTCTTTGCCCCATTCTCTTTGCTATCTGTTGCAAGAGTGGGTTGCACTTATAAAGCACAAGAGCTCTTTGCAAGCAGGGTGCAGTTAGTCTGGGTATTGACCCTGAATCTGCCATTGTGCTTAAGAATATAAGTGCCTTCCCAGAGTTGACCAAGGTCCACCTAGTCCAGCATTCCAGTAAGCAGAAAATGCTAGTCAGACCACTGGAAGTTGGCCAGGAGCTAACTAGTGGGTAATGACTTACTTTAAGCCCATCCTTGATCTTGTATATTCAGCTTCTCTCACAGAATGTCGGGACTGGGGGCTTCTACCTTTCTGCATCTGTGTTTTCTACCTAGAGAATCCCAAATTATCTGTGGCCCCCTATGCCAGATACCTGTGGTTGGTTCCAGACTAATTTTCCATAGCAGAATGGAACTTCCGTGCCTTTCCCCTCCCACTTCAGCCCATTGATTTCTGCGAAATGCTTCTCCTTGGGATAGGAGACTCTGAGGAATTACATGGGGGGATGATCTGCAGCAGGAAGGGGGAATCAGCAGAAATTTGCAGTTTTGTTTGAATCCAGCCCGTTAACTTGTTTCTACAGTACTCTCTTGATGAATCCAGTGTGTTGTGTGTAATAATGTGGTGTTATTTGAACCAGAGGCTGCAGTGTATCCATAACTATTATGAATGAAAGGGTGTCAGTAAATATTAGGAATGAAACCTCCACAGTCAGAGACTGTGAATAACCAGATACCAAGGGCATTTGTTGTTGCCATCGGGTTAGGAAACCCATTGGGTTTCCAAGGCAAGAGACATTCAAGAGGTGCTTTGCCATTGCCTGTCTCCATGCACGACCCTCGTATTCCTCAGTGGCCTCCCAACCAAATACTAGCCAGGGCCAACCCCACTTAGCTTTAAGATCTGATGAAATCAGGCTAGCCTGTGTTAGGTTGTCAAGGGCATAGTGTCCCTCAAGGCTACCGCTATCCCAGTCTGATTTGTGAGGGTCCCACCTGGCTTGTGAAAGTTCTAAAACCACAATTTATCACATCCTGAAACACACACATTTCCCTGCATTCTGGGCTATGGGGGAACTTTCCAGAAGACCCTTTTGCCACTTGCATATTGGTGGTGGGGAACAGCTTTTGCTCATTCTTCCCCCTCAGAAACAACTGTATAAATTGCCCCTACCATTCCCAACTCTCTCACACAAGGACACACAGACACACACAGCCGTTCTTGACACACAGTACTCAGAAAGCTATGAGAGGAAAACCCAGTGAAGCCATTCTTCCCTCACACATGCTCATGAAATACAAATACAGAGAGAGAGAGAGAGAGATGAGTGCGCATGCAAGAGTGAGAGAGCACAGATGATCATTGGAGGGCATGTGACATGTTCAGGGTGAGGCCTTTCTTTGCCTCAGGGCTTCTCCCCACGGGAATGACCAGGCACTGGGATCCTATTTTTAGTCTTAATTATGGGTTTTGGCATTAAAATCATGTCTGTTCCTGCAGATTCTAGATTCTGTTTTGGCACATTCCTGCATCTCTGCCTCCCCCCCATGCTCCCCTGCTTTCTTCCGCAACCATCTATGCCACAGTAATGGCAAAGTTTTCTCTTACTTGTTTGTTAAATTTCTTTATATCACTTAAGGATATATATTTCTTTATATCACTTAAGGAATTTATTAGCATAATAGGCCACACCCAACAGCAGAAACTCATTAGCATATTAAGCCACACCCCTGACAGCACAGCTTATTAGTGTATTAGGCCACACCCCCATGTTACCACCTGTGAGTTCCCCTCTTACATGAAGATTAGCATCCAGCATGCTTGGCAGTATCATCTGCCTACCCAACCAGGGCAGTTTCCCATCCCCTTCTTCTGGGGCCTCTGCATCTGTCTCAACCAACCAAGGACAGGACTGTTGGGTGGGGTACATTTAGGCCTGAATGGTATTCACAAGGGGAACTCGGAGGAAGAATTATGTTCAGAGTCTGACTGCTGGCTATGTTTTTAGACTGGGAAAAACCTCCCCTCCCTCTCTCCCCAGACATATTAGCTTATAAGAAATTACCTAAGTTAATAAAAATACATGAGGAACATGAAGGATAAGTTATAGCTGGGAGCTTGTCAGAAGGGAGGGTAAGTGGGAATGCACAGGGAAAATGGAAGAGGTTTGCCTACAGCAGAGATGCCTGAAGCTTTTGGGTTAGATCCCACCAGGTTTTTCACTCACTGTTGCCCAGTTTTCTATTTGATTACAGCCATGCAGGTCTCGTGATTCTCAGCTTAGCCTTTTTGAGAGGACCTTCTCCTGCCTTTTTATCAGTGGGAAAAGCTAGTTGGGTTCGATCCATTGCAACCTGGCCTTTGCTGGCTTTATTTTTATGCTGCTTAACCATACGCTCAGAGAAATGTACAAATGAAATAAAACATACGTTAAGACCATAAAACAGCCAAAACAGCAAGTCCACAATAAAATAGCAAACAGCATTCAAACCACAAAAACCCTACAGCCCAAATCCAGTCTATGGGAAAGTCTTGCACCATCTGTGGAAACTGTACCAGATAATGTTGCATTCTGTGTCTGGTCTGGTACAGAGTCGAAAAACTGTGGCTCAGTGGCAGGGCCTTTGTGTGGCAAAGGGAAGGGCCCTGGGCATCTCCAGGAAAAAGGATCACATAGTAGGTTATGCAAAAGATGTCTGCTTGAGAACCTGGAGAGCTGTACCAGTTAGAGTGGATGATACTGACCTCGACGGACCAATAGTCTGACTTGGTATAAGGTAGCTGGATGTGTTCAGTTCCAGAGGGGCAGGGCTGCCACTGAATAAGCTCTAGAATACCTACAGTTGTCACTTGATGAAGCGAAGGCATCTCAAGAAGCCTGGTGGCTGAGCTGCTCTCAGCTGCCACAGAGACAACCCTCCAAGGTTTGTGGGTCCTAGGTTGTGAAGGGTTTCTAAGGGTGCCTTGAACTGAGCCTGGAAATCATCTGGCCGCTATTGCAGAACAGTGTGAAAATAACCAAGAATATGTTTGGCCATGGCCATTTTATTTTTCTTTCTTATTGGTTAAAGCGGAAAAAAGATTACAGTTGTAAGAGATATATGTGGTGGAAAGTGTCAAGGTTTTTTTGGGGGTGGGGGACTCTGAGAAGTTACAACAGAGTTACGGTGGCCCTGTAGGGTTCTCAGGGCAAGAGATGCTCAGAAGTGGTTTGCCATTGCCTGACTCTGTGTAGCGACCCTGGAATTCCTTGGGGTCTCCCATTCATATATTGACCAGGCCTAACACTACTTAGGTGATAGATTTGACTAGATGGGGCTATCCTGTGCTACCCACACCAGGGCATATAGAGTGTTACTTGTTGTAGTTGCAGTCATGGCGACTCCTAGTGAGGTATTCTGGGCAAGAGACATTCAGAGGTGGTTTGCCATTGCCTGCGTCTAGGACATGTCTCTGGAATTCCTAAAATTAACAATAAATGCTGTCACCCAGAGGGCTGAGGATAGCCCACACCTTGGGTCTGACATGCAGGAAACCCATTAAAAGGGTGGGAGTGAGTGGAGACAGGGGTGTGTGTGTGTGAAACAGGCATTTGCAGGGATTTTTTTGTAGAAAAAGCCCAGCAGGAACTCATTAGCATAATAGGCCACACCCAACAGCAGAAACTTATTAGCATATTAAGCCACACCCCTGACAGCACAGCTTATTAGCGTATTAGGCCACACCCCCATGTTACCAGAAGTGTGGTCATCCAGCCACACCTATCTTTTGCTTCTTATTCTGTTTACCTTGTTTGTTGTGAAAAACCAGGGCTTTTTTTGGAGCAGGAACTCCTTTACATGTTAGGCCACACATCCCTAATAAAGCCAATCCCAAAGAGTTTTTGCTGTTGGGTGTGGCCTATTATACTAATAAGTTACTGCTGGGTGTGGCCAACTCGTGAGCCAGCCTGAACTCCTTTCCTGTGTATTTCTGCCCAAAAATAGCTCTGGGCGTTTGGGTGTGCAGAACAATCTGGCCAGACTAATTGGTGGAGGTCATCCTTGAAGACCATCGGGCGGCTATTGGATCTCAGTTAACTTTCCACCCAAGGTTGTTTCACGTGGGTAGGTTTATCACTCCATTTCTCTACCCTCGATGACCAGTCAGCGGAAGGTGACTTGTCCACGCGTTCTACGGCTGATGAACAGGCACGTGTGAACCAGGCCCTGGCTTTTGCCTCCTACCGCCGACGTGCCCAAATTCCGCCAGCCTCCCTCCCCACCTTAAAGCCGCCTGGCTCCGCCTCCCTCTGCTGCCCCGCCTTCTCCCATCGCACTTTACAGACGCCCGTTCCTCGGCTCTTTCGCTCTCTGGCTGAGGCGTCCGGCTGCGGATGCGGCCGCAGGAGCCAGGTAAGAGAGGGATGGTCTGGCCGGAGTGGGGCACTCCGCCTTCCTTCGCGGCCCCCTCGGCCCTGCCCTGCCGCTGCCTGCTTTACAAGGAGAGGTGCCTCGCCCTCTGAGAGCAGCCCCGCAATCTCCCGCTTCCCCAGCCCGGGGGCGCCGCGCCCGAGGCGCACGGCAGGTCTTTTGGCGACTCCAAAGTCCCGGGGTGCGCGTCACCAGCTAGGGGGGCCGAGGGACGAATCGCTCCTCACAGGGCAGCAGCCGGGGCCATTTTGGAGGGGGGGATGATGATGGACTCCTATTTATTTGATTTTAATTTGCTTTTTTATTTGCTAAAGGCCCTCGTGGCGGGGGGGGGGCGCACAAGTCTTCACTCCCCAATTTGGCGTCATCAGCGCGGGCTGCAGTAGGGAGTCGGCGTGGGAGAAGGTTGGCTGGAGTAGGGAAGCCGAGAGGCGGGTTTTGTGTGTGGAGGAGGGAGAAGGCAGGAGGGCTTTGATGTGTCCCTTCTGAGTTGGGGGGGAGCTGAATGTAGTCAGCCTAAAAGTGGGTGTTGGAGGAAGTGGGGTGGAGGTGGCTGTACAAAGAGGCAGGCAGGTAGTGTGCTGATGGGTCAGTGGGCCTTGGCTAGACAGGAAAGCCTGGGCGCAACCCGAGTTACTTTGATGTCCTCCGGAGCTGCAGCTCAGGGTCTCACAGGTGTGCCCCCAAGTCCCTTGCAACATCAGAAGGGGATCCTGGTACCTAGCTCTGCTTCACCAAGCCCTGACTCCTCCTTTCTTGCCCGGTTTTGGTTGGGACAGGCTGAGGGGGTTGGTTAAGATGCGATCCCTTTTTGAGTCTCAGTTGGGCAGGCTGGAGTTAGAGGGGGCGGGCTAGCTCGGGAATAGGAGCCTTTGGGGACCTACCAATGCCTTACGATGAACCCGTGATTTAAAGCTGTGCGGAGAAGGCTGCTGAAATATTAAGCTTGAGATCCTTGACCAGGTGATGCTAGCTGAGCACAAGCAGCAAGAGGGCCCCATGCAGCCAATTATTAGACGACATTTGTGGGATTTTAGGTGGAGCTTATAATAATTACAGTGATTACAGTCGTAGGGGGCAAAGGGAATATAGAAATACCGAGCACTCAAAGCCTGTCACATGCTCTTATTTTTGTAATCACATACACCAGGAATCTGTGGCTCCAGAGCCAAGGTGGTGCATTATGGAACCAAATATGGCTCTTAAACAAAAAGAAAATGTAATGTTTAGGGCGTATGGAAGGATGGGTGGGGTGTTAGAATAACTAGTATATGAAGAGAAGGGCAGTGAAGTATTGTTATGGGGCGAAAGGGCTCCTCTGAGGTGCTTTACAGAAATGGAAATGCGAGAGGTGGTTGCCAGGAATCCACATAGTTAAGCCAGCACCTTGTGTGTGCCGCTTCTTATGGAATGGCCTGCCCCACGAGATTAGGAAGGCTCCCATCCCCCTGGGTTTTCACAAAATATGCAGAACGGAATTATTCAAGTGGGCTTTTTTTTTTTTTTTTTGCATGGGTGACAGGACTGCGCTGTTATGTAATGGTTCAGGAAGTTTCATTGTTAAAGTGATAGGAACTGTGTGGCCTGCAGTGTTCCCTCTAAGCTGAGTTAGTGTGAGCTAGCTCACTGTTTTTTAGCCTCCAGCTCACAGATTTTTGTCTTAGCTCAAAAGGGATGGCTCCAGAGCAAACTAATTTATTTAGCAGCCAAATCGCTCGCTCATAACTTTAATGCCAGGAGCTCACAAAGTAGAATTTTTGCTCACAAGACTCCACAGCTTAGAGGGAACATTGGTGGCTTGTACGACTGTATTGCTGCATGCAGTTTCTGTACCGTTTGAAGTGCTGTGTTTAAATGCTTGTGCTTTGTTTCACATTTCTTTCATCTCTGTTTTAGATTTCTGCCGCTTTTTTAAGATTTTTGTAGTCCAAACCTTTTTGTGCTGTCCCATTGATTGTATTTGATTTAGGCTGTATATAATCTGCCTTGAGTCTCAGTGAGAAAGGCAGACTCTAAATAGTTTAAATAAATAATAAAGGACTCTCAACAGCCAGTGTTTGGCCTGTGGAAACGTTATGAATAGTGATCAGTCAGTTATCAGTAGATGTTGCCAACCTCCAGGTGGTACTGAACTTCATAGAGAAACAACCTTGGTATGATAACGAAGTCATGTTTAGGGGAAAATATATCTTTAATTACCCATTAAAGTCGTTTCCTTCTAAATAAATTGGTCTCAAGTCTTTCTGACGGTACAGTTCTCAATAGACCGTTTCACTCAAGGTTTCACCAGATGAGACTTTACACCTTTCATATTTTTTCTGCAACTTTTTTTCCTGCTCTTTCTTCCTTTCTAGCTTTCTGTACCGTCAGAAAGACTTGAGACCAATTTATTGCAAAGGAAACAACTTTAATGGATAGTTAAAGAAAATATATTTTCCCCTAAACACGACTTCGTTATCATATCATGGTTGTTTTTCTATGAAGTTCCGCCTGTCCCGTGACCTCTTGTCCATGCCACCTTCCAGGAGGTTGCTGGAGATCTCCTGGGATTAGAACTGATCTTCAGATGACAGAGATCAGTTTGCCTGGAGAAAATGGCTGCTCTGGAAGGTGGACTTTATTGCATTGTACCCCCACAGAGTCCTTCCCCTCCCCAAACCATGTCTTATTCAGGCTCCGCCCCCAAAATCTCCAGGTATTTCCCAACCCAGAGCTGGCAACCCCAGTTATCAGTAATGTTAAGCTGTATGTTTTCACTTATGCTAATAGGTTTTCTTTTACTGGCTCTTTGTCCATGTCCTGCTCTGGATTTCGCTGTAGCTTGGCTGTTCAATTGTAAAATGATGCAGACCATTGACATACATTATTTTGCAACCACTGGTCCCTCTAAGCTGTGGAGTCTTGTGAGCAAACATTCTACTTTGTGAGCTGCTGGCATTAAAGTTGTGAGCGAGTGATTTGGCTAGTGCATCAATTGGTTTGCTCTGGAGCCATCCTTCCTGAGCGAAATGTGTGAGCCGGAGGCTAAAACAGTGAGCTAGCTCACACTAACTCAGCTTAGAGAGAACACTGTTTGCAACATGTCTGTAAAGTAGCCCTATTATCCCCTTAGAAAGTGAGGGACTGAACTCGAGAGAGAGTGCTTTATCTTTGGTGATGAATGGTTTGGAGAGCTGTATAAGAGAGACTCTAGAAATGGATGCACCACAGGTGGTGGAAGGGTAGCTGAGCAGGTGCCAGGAGGGTAGAGATGGGATACAGCAATGGATGGACCAAAGAGTATGAAGCCTCCTTGAAGGCAAGATGGGAGGAAAGAGGACAGGAACAAGATGCAGTAATGAAAGAATCATAAGGCTGCAGGGGATCGAAGACGGTGTTTGGAGAGTAGCTGAGCTGCAGACCTCAATTTGAGAAAAGCCTAGACTTGAGATTGGCCTGAGTGTCAGAGATTAAGTTTTTGAGAAGTCAGGCAACTGGGATTATTCCAGTTTTCCAGTGAGCAGAGCAGTATCCAGGATAGTTGGTGAAGGTGCAGGCAGGAGTATGAGGGATGTGGAGAATGAGCCACTGTGGCAGAACTTGATCCCCTATTTGGGGATTGCTATTTGTGATAGGCACAGTGGTTTTCCTGGCAATGTCTGGAGAAGACTAAAAATCTGTCTCTCTCTTTCACCTCCCTGTAATTTTCTGGCATGAAATATCCTTCAGGAGGGAATGGTAGATACGTGGGATACCAAGAGGGAAATGGATGTGTTAATTAATGGCTCGATTCTGCCCTTTTGTGAAGATGATGTAGGCGGGATACGGTGATAAATGGACCGTTATTAATAAGCTTTAGTTGGCTGGGAGAGGTGAAGAGGCAGGGGGAAGAGAGACATCAATGAAGAAGAAGAAGAGATTGGATTTATATGCCGCCCTTCTCTACCTGAAGGAGTATCAGAGTGGCTTACAATTTCCCTTCCCTTCCCCTCCCCACAGCAGACTGCGAGGTAGGTGGGGCTGAGAGAGCTCTTTTGAGAACTGCTTGTGAGAGAACAGCTCCAAAAGAACTTATGAGAGCTTGTCTTACCAAAAGGAAAGAGCCTGGCCATTTCTGATGTTCAGAACTTTGACTGGCACGTGGTGCATGAGGGGAAAAACAAATGTATTTGTTGGGAATGGAGGTGTGAGCGATTGGGCAAGGGTAATAGAGCAATCCAGCATTTAGCAGAATGGGTCTCCAGCTTAATGAGTTCAGCGTCATTCCCCCTCCATTTCCGCTCCAGAATTATTATCTTTATAGGCATAGCTGCTGTGCAGGAAAATCTGGTTTCATATCCCAAATAACTTACATTTTATTTTTGTTTCAAAGCCCTAAATTAGGCATTTTCGCACCTTTTAAAGACACATTCTCTTCCCCCACCCTTAAGGTTGTGACATCTGAGTAATCTGGGCTGTTGGAATCGAAAATGCAAGCATGTGATGTTTTTGAAACAGTAAAAGTATTTCCTCCAAAAACATTAGAACGGAAATGGAGTCAGTGACCTTCAGTTACATTAGCCCTTTTTGGCTCCATTCAGTTTCCAGAGAATTTGGAAATGTGTGAGTGTTTGTGTGTATATGTGTGTGTGTGCCTGGAAGCCCGGGATACAGAGGCCCTTGGAGGTCAAGTCTCCTATCCAGGTACTTGCCAGGGTTGGTCCTGCTTAGCTTCTGGGATCTGACAAGATCAGGCTTGCCTGAAAATTTGTATGTTTGTGATTCATTCCCTTGATGATTGAAACCTTCCAGGAGCACATGCATGCTGAATAAATGAGCCATCCCAGTCAAAACACAGGGCCATAGCATCTCCAGGGAACTGATCAGCCAAATATGATCAGTTGATCACCTCTTAATTGGGGAGGGGCTGTGGCTCAGTGGTAGATCGCCTTGGTAAGCAGAAGGTCTCGGGTTCAATCCTTGGCATCTCCAGTTAAAATAAACCAGTAACAGGTGATGCAAAAGACCCCAGAGAGCTGCTGCCTGTCTGAGTAGAAAGTATGAGAGCCAGTGTGGTGTAATGGTTAACAGTGTTGGATTAGTAAATGGGAGAACCAGGTTCAAATCCCTGCCCGTGCTATGGAAGTTCACTGGGTGACCTTGGGCCAGTCACATTCTCTCAGCATAACCTACCTCACAAGGTTGTTGTGAGGATAAAATGGAGGAGAGGAGAATGATGCTGAGCTGCTTTGGGTCCCCATCAGGGAGGAAGGAGGGATGTAAATGAATGAAATAAACAGGGCTGACCTTGATGTCCAATGGTCTGATTCAGTATAAGGCAGCTCCATGCGTGACTGCTGTCAAATATTGACACATGTTCCATCTGCAAAGAATTCCGGTGTGGGTGGGAGCAGCGTGACCTTTTCATTAGTTAAGAAGGGTGGGAGTGAGAGCCCTCCCCAGCCCTGCAGCAACCCCTGGGGCAGGCCTGGCATTGGAGTGTAGCAGTGCTCCTCCTTCTGGCCACTTGTTAAAATGGCAGGCATCTCCTGGTGCTGGAGAGGTGTGTGCAAGCCATGCTTGAGAGGAGATCGATGGCCAGGGTCTCAATTAATTTACTCTCCGCATCCTACAATTAAGGATACATCAATCTCCAGTTTTGGCATATTTATTTCCTTCACTGTTTTTGCCCCAGAATTGAACTGGAACAAACGGTTACCATATAAACTAAGGTTATCCCTGTTCGATCCTTGTGTCTGTTAAACATCTCCGTTATGCTGTATGATAATTTGCTGCTCACCCTCTACCTCTATGTATGGACTGGTAACGTCCAGTTTTGTTTCTGCCTCTGTCTTGTCTGTAATAGGCCCTTTCTGGCGACTAATCCCCCCCCCTTCTATATGTAAGGGTTGAGGAAATTCTGTTTCACTGTATCTGAAGAAGTGTGCTTGCACAAAAAAGCTCATACCTTGACTAAAACTTAGTTGGTCTTAAAGGTGCCACTGGACTGAAACTTTGTTCTACTGCTTCAGCCCAACACAGCTGTCCACCTGGATCCACCCTAAACAGAGTTGTGTTCCTTTAAATCAGTTAGTCAATGTGCTTACAATGGTGCAACTGTTCAGGATTGCTCCACTGCTTCCTGCTAAGCACAAGGGCCTTCAAAATCTGACTTTTTTAAAAAAAGGGAAAAGAAAGAACTGCTGTTACTTTGCTTTAGCACTGCTTAATTTTTCTTTTTAAAGAAGAAAGAAAATGGGTGTTCCAGGATACAAACCAAAAGGGAACTAGTGTTTAGTGAATTGTTTGCCTTTTTTTGAAGCCATACCTGAAATAATTATTCATTCACCACATTTTTTCATTTTTAAAGAGAACTAAAAGTTAATTTCACTGTGCTACAATAACAGATTTCTTCTAATGCTAGCCCTGTACTTTAAAAAAAAATAAAATACTTGACCAAGATTTGGCTAATCGTCATGGTCATCTTTTTTTTTAACTTTTCAAATGGCCAAATCTGGGTTCCTCAAATGCTACATTTTCCAATAGAATCAATTCACATATTCGACTGCCGGCGAGCTAGAATCCCTGATACCTGCCTGGATTTCAAGGGTACTCCTAAGCAGAATTTTTACTGTTATGTATTATGTACTTGTATTTTATGGTACATAGACATTAGTCTATGTATGCCGCCTTAAGCCTGTATGTGCAGGCAAGGCGGGATATAAATCTAAAATAATAAATAAATAAATCTAAGCCTATTGAAGTCAATAATTTTGCTTTAGTTCTGTACTATAAGCATTCCTTAGGCAGGGAGTAATTGTTGGGTAATTGGGTACCTCTGCAGGACTGCTGTGAGCAGAAGTACCCCACATCTGTATCTAATTTGGAGGATCCTCCTCCTTGTTCTTGGATGGTATCTAGAAAATAGTGAAGAGATTGCCTTGTGCCTGCAATTTCTGACCCACTTAGTATCGCTGATTACCTCTCTTTTTACATGCTCCCCATGCCAACTGATTTTCCTCTTTTTACCTTTGCTCAGGTGTCTGGAGTTATTTGCAGGTAGCTGTGTGGAGGCTGCAGTCCTGACAGCCATCCTGGCTCAGGTAAGTATCCTCGTTAGTTTAGAAGAAAGAGGAGATACCAGGGAAACCAGGATTTCCTAGGTCCCGAAAAACATGTGGAGTTCAGCATACTTATGCCAGGGCAGAGCCCCAGAATCTTTTCTCAGAGTGCAGCCTGAGTTCATACAATAATAACAGTAGTAATGCCACAGCAGAGTACCTCTGAGCATGTACGGGGTGCCTTTTCCTCCACACAATAACTACACGAAGCAGCTCTGACCCTACTTCTCTTGGTGATCAAATATGTTACAGGATCTGGGAGCCAAGAGGCCTGACTCCTCCGTACAGGAGAAACCATGAAACCTGCATATGCAGCTGTTATGTGGAGTGAGGGGATTAAAAAAATCGCTCTCCCATCGTTCTGTGAAAGGCTGTTCCGTGTGGGTTTTTCCAGATGTGTACAACTCCTAACAGAAGGGGATCAGTAGCTGTAGAAATTAATTGCTTGGTGTTCACTAAATGGACCACAGAATTTTAAAGAGGCAACTGGGGAATTCTTATGGAGAGTGCTGGTTGTCTTGGAGTTCACCAGCTAGGCAAAGCTGGCTGGAGGATCAAGTAAGGGAAGCTAGGAGGTGGCTGTAAGATCCAACTGCCCCGTCTCCTCTCTTCTTTAGCTTGGCAGTATCCGTCCCCCTCGTGGAGGGAGGGCAATGAGTGAGACCAACCATCATCACCAGCGGTCAAGTATAGGTAGAGGACGGCGTGGAAAGCAAGGTTGGTATGTGTAAGTCAACAGGTGACTTAAAAGGGGGCCACATGGGGGTGGGTGGGGTTGATCTGCTGTCGTCCTAATCAGATGTCTTGCCCAGAGTTTCAGAAGGTGTTATGGACAATTCCTAGGACTGCAAATCCCAGAAGCCGCTCCTGGAGAATGCCGGCTCTTTGCCAATGCAATAGAACATTAAGGTTGTTGTTACTCCTACAGATGCATCCCTACAGAATGTAGATTTGACATTCAGCAAATATAAATGGCGTAGAGGGGGAGTGTGAGCAAGCAAATGAAGAGAGCCCCTTCCATATCATCTGGTAACATGATTCCAAGAAAGTCTTGAAATACCAGCACGAGTGGCATTTCCATTTGACACTGTGAGGTCACACAAGCACATACCAGGGTCTCTGTGTATAATGCACTAAATCTCACTCCTAACAAACTGATGCCTTATTTCATTTTTTTAAAATGGTACGCACTACATCAGAATTAATTGTTGGGTTTTGCACTGTGGTAGCTTCAAAACAGACCATTGTGAGGAAAGCCATACTTGTGCGGTTTTTTTTTTCACAGAATGGCAGAAACGCTGTCATCTTTAAAGCATCCTGAGACATTGCCGGATGACTGAGAGTTGGAAAAGGGTGGGATTGTTTGTTGCTATTTTAACACACCCACTGTTATCTTCACCAAAACTGCGGCTTTAAACCACAGTGTTTTCCGATCAATATTCCTTTGAGCCTTAGTGCTTTGTGGATTCTAGTTCTGGCAGAATAATGCTCTTCTTTCTTTCCCCCTCCCTGCTTTTGATGTCCACAGTGAAGGAAGACAACGAAACCTACGAAATATCCATACCCTTCGACGAGCCACAGCAAATGGAGTCACAAACGCAAACTCAGCAGCAGTTATACTACGGTCTGAGTCCCCCACAGAACTTTGATGGTAAGAAACAACATTTTTACTCTCCCTTCCACTGACAACTCGTGCATCCTTGTTGACCCAGTATTAATGTGCTACGTCACAGAAGTAAAAGGTTTCCATGTGATTTTTTTTTTTTTAGTGGCCATCCCTAGAATGAACCCATTCCTGCTGTCATTTCTATGATCCTGGCGATTCCAGAAAGTGGCACTTGTGGAATGTAGTGGTTAGAGAGTGTTGGGCGACGACTGGGGAAGGTTGGATTCAACTCCCTACCCTGCCACGAGCCTCACTGGATAATCTTAGATCAGCTGGACTACTTCATAGGCTTCTTGTGTGGATTAAAGGGATCTGCCTTGTGAGGGGAGGAAAAGGAATCAGAAGATAGAGGCTGGTTAGACTGGCTCACATAACAGCAGAATCTTTTCCCTATTTTGTCTCTCCTGTTACAGTCTTCAGGGTTAGGTTTTTGGGGGGGTGGGGTCCACTTAAAAGCTATTAGTATAATCAATGAGAGGAAATCTAAATCTGACCACATGGGAGGTGCCTTACCAGGAGAATGACCAGGAAAAGGCCTTCCTCCCCAGTGATTATCTCCTGTGAAAGTTGGAAAGTTTATTACTACTTGTCTCCCAATGGGGACTCCAAAATGCTTACAACAACATTCTCCCTCCATCTTTTCCTCACAATAACAACCTTGTAAGGCAGTTTATGCTGAGAAAGGGTGGCTGGCCCCAAGGTCACCCAGATCCTAGTCTGGCACTCACCACCACAACAGACCAGCTCTTGCCTTTATGTACAAAAAAGACAATTTATGCAGGCAGGGTGCAGGCCTCCTTTGGCCTTGCTAGGAAGGTTTTTGGGACTGTGTGAGATTGGTGCCTCATGGTGTTTGAGAAGGAGCAGTGCGTGTGAAAGGGAACGGTTCCTACTGTAATAAAATGGGGAGTTTTTTTACTCTCCTGTTGAATCTCAGAGGCCCCCGAGATGCCACCTCCCTCATTGACTCTGGTGACCAGCATGAGGACGCAGCTGCACATGGCCCTGGAGAGGAACTCCTGGTTGCAGAAGCGCATCGAGGACCTGGAGGAAGAACGGGACTTCCTGCGCTGCCAGTTAGACAAGTTCATCTCCTCTGCCCGCCTGGATGCCGGTAACAGGAGGGCTCTGGAAGCTGAGTGGGTTGTACTGAGCTGGCCTTCTGGATTCGAAAAGCTTTAAGGAGGTGATAGTAAGAGGCATGGAGAGAGGATGCCTCGCTTGCCCAGGGAGGGCAGCGGAGTTTGAACAGGTCAGAGTGGAGGGGGGACTGGGATGTTGGGGGAGAGTGAACTAGCAGGGCTTTAATGTGCAAAAGCAAAGGGACGTGTGTCTTGGATTCTCTGGTCTTGAGAAACGGGGCCTATTAGCTGGGCAGATTCTGCAGGCAGGACTTCTCCAGCCACTTGACGGGTCCTGTTCTCTCCCCCGCACCTTAGATGAACACTTCCGCAACAAACAGCTCCCGCGTCGGTCTGAGGTTTCTGAGAGCCGGAACGGGGACGTGACAGACGACGACAGTGTGGGTTCTTGGCTGAGTGCCAGCCCGGAAGAGGGGGGCTCTGCAGAGCATAAGAAGCAGAGAACAGGGGCAAACCGGCGGCGCTTCGTCAAGCCCAAAGTCCGCGAGAGGCAAAGGGGTGAGTAGGAAGAGGGGGCACTAGAGTCGGGGGACGATTTCTGGGCCCTGGTGGTTCAACCTCCCCAGCGAATGGGGTTACGAGTGATCACCCTCTTAGGTGGAGACTTTTTACTCTACATTTATTGACTCATTGGTGAGTCAATGTGAGCTCAGGGTGGCTTCCAGGATACACAAATCATAATCTCCCCTTCCCCCTAAAAAAGTATCAGCTGGTAACATCCTTTATAAACCGCATGAAGCATTTAAACAAAACAATAAAAATCAGTAATGCAACATAATCAAAATGACTCCTCGGAATAAAAATTAATAGCAAGCTCTTTGAAATATAGTTGCCTCTTACAAGCTCAAGAAAAAAAGGGCAGAAAGGTACCAGTCCATGCCTCCACTGGTAGCCTCTTGCAGAACACTGGCACAACCAATGACAAAGCTCTGGAATGGGCCGCCATCATCTGAACCTCCCTACGGAAGGATTGATGTGGGGAGAGTGAGATTATGAGCCGTTAGGATCATAAAGGTTCATGCAGGCAGAAGCTGGAGAGGTCTCAGATCTCATGTCTTGTATTCTGTAACTATCCAGCTTGTCCTATTAAAGCAGGTGCCCCATGAGGAGGCAAAAATCTATAACCCCCAATATAGTGTGCCACTGAACTCAATTTGCATTCTTGCATTTAATTAGTCTGATCGACTGAAAAAGCGAGACTATGAACTTTCTGCAGGGACAGTAATAGAGTGGGGTGGGGGTGGGGATAAATAATGGACTGGGAACCAGGATGATGGAAGCTCATGCTTTGGAAAAGCAAATGGAAGGTTTGTTAATGCATTCAGAAAATAAATGAGAGGGCGGGCAGAAGAATGAAGAAAAACAGGAATGCTTATTGCAAATGCAGCGCGTCTTAGTCAATTACTACAATAACATGAACTCTTCCCCTCCCCCTTCCCTGCACTTGTTCCTGTCTTTCTCCCACCATCTTGTTTCCCTGCTCTAAATCTACATCTCCTCCTGTTGCAAACAACCTGGCCTTACTCATTATGTGGGGGTCTCTCCTGCTTGGCTTTGCCTTCCTCCACTGGTTCCATTTGGTGCCTGCCTGCCTGCCTGCTCTCTCTCCTGGCTTCTGCCCTCCATGCACTGCCGCTTTCTCTTCCACTCTTTGTACCCACTGAGCTTTCTGTTCTTGCTTGATTTGGTTACCACCTCTTTGCTTGGTCTTCCCTTCTCGATCTTTCTCCCCACGGGGCTGCTTCATGTCTTCTGTCTGCTTTCTAACCCCTGACTCCCATCTCATCCTGGCTTCCGTGGCCCCTGCTTGAGCGTGCGCTGCCGCCTTCTCTTCCCTTGCCACTCTTCAACCCTTCTCCGTTTTGTTCTTTTCTTCCTGCTCTCAAACTGCTCCCCCCCCCCCGTCACCATGTGGATCTGGACCCGCCCCGCAGTCAAAGATGTGGACGGGGTGCTGTGCCGCTACAAGAAGATCCTGTACACCTTTCAGAAGCTGCAGAGTATGAGCCGGGCCTTTGAGCACCACCGGGTGGACCGTAACACCGTGGCTCTGACCACACCCATCGCCGAGCTCCTCATCGTGGCTCCCGAAAAGCTGGCTGAGGTGGGCGAATTCGATTCCTCCAAGGAGCGCCTGCTGGAGTATTCCCGGCGCTGCTTCATGGCCCTGGACGACGAGACACTCAAGAAGGTCCAGGCCCTCAAGAAGAGCAAACTCCTGCTGCCCATCACCTACCGCTTCAAGCGGAAAACAGACTCCCCTGGCCCTGCTGCCGGCAACCCGCTGCCCTCGCCCGCCACGCCTCCCAAGCCGCCTCTTCCCATTCCTGATGGGTACAAGCGATGATTCCCCATCTCAGTATCAGGAACCTGCTTTGTCAGTCCCTCCGCCCTCTATCCCCGTTTAAGTATCAGTTGAGCCGCTGCCTTGTTCTCCCCAGGACTTTCCTCCATTTCCTATCAGCCATCTTCCGACCCCCTTTTCCAAAGTGTCTTTTTATAAAAAGTTTTTCAAAAGTTTTTTTTTTATATAAAAATGCCAAATGCTCTTTCAGGGCAGGATGCTCTACTCTGAAGTCAGGCACTTTAGGGAGCATCTCCTGGCCACACACTTTGACCTGTTCTTCAGTCAGTAAAGGCTCCCTGACATCTACTGGATTCAGACTGTTCACCTCACTCCTGTCTGAAAACTGCCAAGGTGGCTAGCCAGAAGGTGGCGATGGGGCATGACAACATAAAAGCATCCTCCACAGAAGGGCAAGGTGAGTAGGTTTCTTGAGACAATAGAAGTAAGTTCACCCACAGAAGAGGAGATGGTGCCCGCAGCCTTGGGTGTCACCAGCCCACACATTTTTACTAGATTGCCTTCCCACATCTGTAATTGGTGGCACATCGACAGCCTGAAAAGGGCTGGATAGCCCAGGCAAGCCTGGTCTCAGAAGCTAAGCAGAGAGACCTCCAAGGAATACCACGGTTGGGACACAGAGGCAAGCAGCAAGCCACCTCTCTGAATGTCCTTGCCTCCCAGCCCCACTGGGGGTCACCAGAAGTCAGCCATGACTTCCAGGCAAGCATATGCACACACACAAATACTCAACAAACAAAAAAACAGCCTGAAAAGAGTGTGAGACACACCTAGTATGCAGTTTACAAAAAATCCCCCTCTCACTGCCTGCAGGACATTCTTACTTTCCATTGAAGTGGCCTATTTGTGACCCTCTTTTAACAGCTCCAGAGCATCAAGAGTCATGCTGCTTTCTGGCTGCAGCTTAGGATAGCTAGGTCTTCACCCTGGAGACAATGCTTGTCTACTTCCAGCATTTAGTAGACTGAGAGGATGCTACCACTGCTATCATATCTGACTGTTGTGCCCTCCTCTGCAGCCTCTTGTGGGGTCATATTGGACACTGGAGGCCATGACAGCAGGAAGCAGGTATGGAATAGATTTCAGAAGTCCTGATGGATGAATGTCTCACTCACAGCCGAAACAGAGAAAGGGAGAACATTCTAGTCCAGAACAGACTATGTAACCAAAAAGGTTGACATGGGAGGCGGTGGGGAGCTAAAATTATAATCCAAAACCTTTAATCAACTAACAAATATTAAAAACCGTGCATCACAAAACAAACAATCATCTTTGGTTACATATATATGTACCTTCCCCTGGTGTATAAACTTTTAAAGCAGAAGTGCATTTCTGTACAGTTTCAGCCACAACTTGTTTTGTTTACATGTATTTTCTGTGATTTGTAAATGCTTTTAATTGTACGCAAATGCAGTTTTCCTAAAAAGGTTTTATACACTAGGGGAAGCTACATATATGTGTAACCAAAGCTTGTTATTTTGTAATGCATGGTTTTTACTTTTTGTTATTTGAGTAAAGGTTTTAGATTATTTCATATTATTTTGGGAACTGATGGTGTTATTCTATACATGGATTTTTTCCCCCTTAGCCTTTTTGGTTACCTTGTCTTATAGCCTTCAGTGGATGCTATTGGTACCTTCTCAAGCTCTTCCTTAGATGGAGAGACTTAACTGTAACATTCAGTGGCCTCCAAACAGTTGTCCTGTTGTCTCTCAAAGATGTTGCCCTGGTCCCAGTGTACCTCTTTGACTCATGGTTATCCTGAGAAGCATCCATGGGCTTCCCTGCCCTTCCCTAGCAGTTCTCCCAATGCAGACCCTTACTGGGCTCTGTTTCGCTGGCACTCTTGTGTCATTTACACTCACTTTGCCCTCTCTACCCTCCAAGACAGGGTGTGTGTGTTTTCTTATACTTCTGTGGCTTCAAGCTGCTGTTGTGTATGTGTGTGCAAGGATTTGGATTGTATGCTGCCTGTTTCGGGGGTGGGGAGGCCTTTTTATTCATTGTACTTAATGGAACTGTTTCCACTGTGCCTGTACTTTCTCGCCCAGTCTTTTTTTCTCCCTCTGTGTTTAAAAAAAAGTATAAAAAAGAAAATGTTTAAAAAAACTTTATTAAGAGAATTTAAATTAAAGAATTTTTAATAAAAACAAATGATGTGTTTCAGTTTTTATACATGTTATTTCCTAGATGTAGTAGCAGAAACAAGACTTATTTGTGGCCTTGACATGTTAAGGGTTGGGTGGGTGGGGGGTCTATATATTCTCTGGGTTATTCAGCTTCAGCTCTCCTAAAATGGAACTAGTAATTACTTTCCTTTGAGTTCAGCAGAGCTCCATAAACAGCTGTACAAAAGTAGGCAGTTTGCTGAGAGAAGCTTCTGATTGAAATCTGTACCATGCATTGGAAAAAGTGCATAGGAGGTAAAATTAGTAATATTAGAGAGGCCCACACTTCAAGATACACAGCTTCTCAACTTCTTCCTAATTATCCCATTCATGGACCATGACAGAACCACTCTTATCTTTCTTTTGTACATTTCCACCTATCTCTGCCTCTTATCCATTTATGTGCATCTCTCTCATTTGGTGTACATTGTGGCAAAATTCATGACTAACAGAATAATGCAAATCTGTGAAAATGCTAAGGTGTTCACCACTAACTGGGGGGTAGGAAAATTCAGGTGGGTAACTGTTATGTATTGGGATTGAATAACCCCAAAAACTGGCTGAGCTTGGAGCACAAGAACAATAGCCAACCAGGACTCGGGAATAAATCAATCAAGTAGTAATGTTATGTAAATAGCCTATTACTGGGAGTGGGGTGTGTTTGGGTGTGGGAATTGCATGCTGTTTAACAGAGCTAAGGCTCTGGAGTCTTGTAGTTTTGCTGAAATCACTGAATAAACCTGAGCTGATCACTGCGCCTAGAACCCAGTATTGTTGGTCTGAAGTAGCAGAACAAAGTTTGAGTCCAATGGCACCTTTAAGACCAACAAAGTTTTATTTAAGGTGTAAGCTTTAGTGTGCAAGCACGAAGAACAAATTTTCTTCAAGCCATACATACAGGAAGGTGGGGGTGGAAGTGTCAGGAAGGATCAGAGTTAAGATGCATAAGTGAAGACGAGATTAGATCAAAGCGGCAAGATCAATGAATGGCAGCAAATTAGCACACAAATGTGTGAGCTAACAAACAGATGTGAGTTTTTTATGTCAACCCAACCACTGCTTTTTAAGGAAAATTAATGGCTAATAGCTTGGGTAAAACCCATCTCCAGTAATGAGATAGCTTGAACTCTCAACATAAATACCCCTGGGTAGGAAAATGCATATGACCAATCTCCTGCAGTAATCGCCAAGAGGTTTTATCTTAATACCTGTGACACTATACACTGTGAAGAATATCTAATTTAAAATTTACCTTTGAAGTGAATGGGAGGTGGGTCATGTTCTTATGCTGTTCTAGTTCATCTAATAGGTCTTGTGCAGAATTACAGTCTGTATTATGCTGAACCTCTAAAAATACAACAGACTTCTTACACCATGATAGAGCAAAAGTTAAACTCAGGTTGCCAACTCTGGGGTAGGGATTCTGGAGATCTGGGGTGGAGACTGGGGATGGCTGGGTTTCAGGGGAGGAGATACTTCAGTAGGATATAATGACATCGCCCACCTCCTAAAATCAGCCATTTTCTCCAGGGGAACTGATTTCTAGTCTGGAGATTTTACCGGAGTTTGGCAACCGTATGTTAAACGTCTTTGGTCTTAATCCCTTTCGGTAGAATTAGTCGTATTCTCTACCTTTAGTATATTTAGTATATTAATGGTCGAAATAGATCTTCGGAAACAGAGTATATAAATGAAAAAAGATTAAAACCGAAGATTGTTGATCAGAGGGGGAAACCAGACATAAGACCGTCTTTATTGCTTGGTATTCCCGCCAATTTTTCACATACCTTTCAAGTGTCTAAAAGAGTTTCCCTTTTGCGTCCAGCTTTGAACACGTCAATATTTAATTTTAATTCACAATGCGTCGCCACTTGGTGTCTAGATAGTAAGGAAAGGCTTGCTGGATATAGCCGGAGACAGTGCACCGAGAGTTCCGAAGCCGATCGTAAAGACTCGGGAAAACGAAGATCATGCGATTTCTCCAAGCAAAGGACGTGACGCTACCGGAAAGTTACGATTCTTTCCGGCAAGGGATAAAAAAAAAAACCAAAACCGCGTCTCTTCCGGAAAGGCGTGACCTCCTTTCCCGGGCGTTTCTGGGAGGACTTTCCTCCAAGCATTGTCCTCGTGAGGGACTCTCGAGCCTATTCGCGAGCCCCCTTCCGGAGATAGCCGAACGTCTTCGTGGACGCGCCGAAGCCGCCTCCGGAAGCTGCCGAACTCCGGGGAAAGGCGCCGCTGCGGCCTAGTGTGCGCGAGAGAAGGAGCTCGGGGTGAAGCAATAGAAGCAGGAGCCGCTGTAGCAGCGAGGCCGGGCCTGGGCCGTCCTCCTCCTCCTCCTCCTCATCCCTGTTCCCGTTACCATGTCCGACTTCGACGAGTTCGAGCGGCAGCTCAACGAAAACAAACAGGGTGAGCCCGATATGGGGAGGGGAAAAGGGAGGCCTCACTGCGCTCCGACATTGACTGCGCTGCGCCCGGAACACGCTCTGACGCGCGGCGGCCGCGTGGGGGGTGGCGGCGTTAACTGACTCGCTCCTCGGCACCCGCCGACGTGTCTCTCGCCGCCTTTCTCTCCCGCTCGTCGTCTTCTTCTGTTTCCATCCCCCGCCCGGGCAGCTTAATTTGGCGGGAGTCTGAAAAGGGAGGGGGGGATCCTGTGGCCTGCGCAGCCGCCCTTCGGAGGGGTGGGGGTCGCCGGCCGCGAGGCCGCTCGTGCAGGGAGCCCGTCGAGTCCCCCCCCCGAGGCAGATTCTTTCCCCTCAGCCTCACGAAAGAGGCTTCAAGGTGACGGCCACAATCGCCTTTTTTGGGGGGGGGGAGAAGGGGGTGTTTATGTTTTCTTCCCCCCCCAAATCCTGGTTTATGGAGGCCCTCTTCTTCCCCTCTTTGTCTGTTCTTATGTATGTAAAGACTTGTCGCGATGCCAGCCTCCAGGTGGGACCTGGGGATCCCCCGGGATTACAGCTGGTCTCCGGACGACGGAGATCGGTTCCCCTGGAGAAAAATCGATACTTTGGAAGATGGATTGTACGGCCTTGTACCCCACTGAGGTCCCTGTCCTCCTCAGGCTCCATCCCCGAATCTCCAGGAGTTTTCCAACCTGGATCTGGCAACTTTCCCCCTCTCCCCGGTCCCCCACCAGTGGCGAGGGCGGACTTTGCAACTCTAAAGTGTGGTTAAGCCACAGCTGACTTAAGGTGACCACTCATGGGGTCTTCAAGGCAAGAGACTTTCAGAGGTGGTTTTCCCTTGCCAGCCTGTGCGTGGCAACCCTCGGCATCCTTGGGGGGGGGGTCTCCTTTCCAGTTACAAACCTGTGCAAACCCTGCTTAGCTTCCGAGAACTGATGAGATCGGGCTAGCCTTGGGCCATCCAGGTTAGGGCGTGCCTATTCCTGCATGCTGCAAAATATATCATATTATTCCCATCCACCCACAACACATACATTTGATTTCAAGAGAGGGTGCCCACTGTGCCTAGAAAACGCTGGGTTCAGGCCTGATTCCAAACGCCTACTTGAACTGAAGCCTGTTGGTGACCTTAGGCTGTATCAGTATTTTAGCATAACTTGACCTCACAGGACTGCTGTGAAACTAATAACGGGTTGAGCTGACCACATCTTTTGGGAAGGAAGGTGATGGTGCCAGGTGTTTGTGTAGTGCTTTGGACGATCAGTTTCTTTCATGGATACTGTTGGGTAACCCATAAAAGGGTCTGCTGGGTATAGAGTCCCAGGTGATCTCCAGAGTACAGGTGATCTCCAGATGACCACGATCAGTTCCTGTGGAGAAAAATGGCTGCTTTGGAGGGTGGACTCCATTGGCATGATGCTCTGCCAGTGCCCTTTCCCAGGGTCCACCCCCAAAATATTTAAGTATTTCCCAGCCCAGAGTTGGCAACCCTAGTCAGGTAGGCCTGCGATATTCCCCATCCTGAGAGAGAGTGGCTTTCCTAAGGCTACCTAATAAATTTGAATCTGGCACATCACAGATCACAACTGGTCCTCCTACCCACTGCACTAGCCTGTGATGATGAGCTTTTCTTGGCCTCTCTATAACAAATCTCAAATTTGTTCTTCCCCTACCCTGGTATATTACTTTCTACTGAAAATAGGTGCTTATCTCTAGCACTCCTAGGTCATATGTTATAGAGGACAGCAACTGGGCATCCTCTGGCCAGATTCCGTGTCTTTTCTCCTGCCCTGCAACAGCCCCTCAGTTGGCTACCTGGAGGTGAGAGGGGTGTGGCAGCCATAACAATGGGTCTCAGGGAATTCCAGTTTGGTGGGTGGAGTGAAACCCTGGGCGACTGCCTTCCATTCCTAGCTCAAAGTTAAATCCGCTTGGAAACGTTGCGCCAAATTCGGTCTTCTCTCCTCAAGCTGTTGGGTTAATCTCTCCTCAACCTCATCATGAGAATCCCCCAAACTGTCTTTTAGATGTCTGTTCTCCAGAGCAAAATGTTTATTTATTTATTGTCAAATTTATACCCCGACTTCCCCGCAAAGCAGGCTCAGGGCAGCTTCCAACAACAGACACAACAATACAAGATAAAAGCATAAATAGTACAGAGTTAAAACACAGCCTTTAAAATACACATTACAAAATATCAGAATACTGGTGGCAGTTGAAAATCAAACAAATAAAGTGCTATCAAACAAAGTGGTTCGATGTTATTCCACATAAAATGTTTGGATGTCATTCTGCTCATTCTTGAGGCAGCTGCTTGATGTTAACATTGCGGACCATGCACTAGGGCAGCGGTGGCCCCTAATTGTATGCCTGGTGGAAGAGCTCCATCTTGCAGGCCCTGCGGAACTGTGAGAGGTCCTGCAGGGCCCTGATCTCCTCCAGGAGCTCATTCCACCAGATAGGGGCCACCACCGAAAAGGCCCCAGCCCTAGTAGCAGCTAGCCTGGCCTCCTTCAGGCCAGGGAGGGTTAGCCAGTTTTGAGACCCAGACTGTAGTGCTCTCTGGGGTATATATGGGGAAAGGCGGTCCCGTAGGTATGTTGGACCCCGGCCATATAGGGCTTTAAAGGTAAGAACCAGCACTTTGAAGTGGATACGGTATGCTATTGGTAGCCAGTGCAGCGTCCTCAGCAGAGGCTGGATGTGCTCCCATCTCAGGAGACCCATCAACAGCCTGGCCACAGCGTTCTGCTCTAGCTGCAGCTTCCGGATCCACGACAAAGGCAGCCCCATGTAGAGAGCGCTACAGTAGTCTAGTCTCGAGGTGACCATCACGTGGATCACTGTAGCCAGGTCAGGACGGTCAAGTAAGGGAACCAACTGCCTAATCAGCCTCAAATGATAAAAGTCTGACTTGACAGTGGCGGTTACCATGGGCCTCCATGGTAAGGGAGGGATCCAGGAGCACTCCCAAACTCTTAACCTCCGACGCTGTGACCAGAGAGGCCTCCCCAAAGGTCGGGAGTGGGATCCCCACCCCTGAACTGTCCCGCCCCAAGACCTCCGTCTTCGCTGGATTCAGCTTCAGCCTGAGCCACCCAGCCACGGTCTGCAAAGCGCTGTCCAGATCATCTGGTCCAACTGGCTGCCTAACATCAGATAGAGTTGAGTGTCATCAGCATACTGGTGACATCCCAGCCCATACCTCTGGGCAAGGGGGCACATGTAGATGTTAAATAACATCGGGGACAGCACAGCCCCCTGAGGCACACCGCATTCGAGTGAGTGCCTCCTGGACTGCTGTTCCCCTAGCGCCACCCTTTGCCCCCGACCTTGAAGAAAGGAAGCAAACCATTGCAAGGCGAGCACCCTAATCCCCACATTGGCGAGGCAGTGGACTAGTAACTGGTGGTTGACCGTGTCAAATGCAGCCAACAGATCTAACAACAACAGTACTGCTGTTCTGCCTCGATCCAGATGCCTCCTGAGGTCGTCAGTCATACCAGCACCGTCTCCGTCCCATGGCCCGGACGGAAGCCGGACTGGAAGGGATCTAACACGGAAGTATCATCCAGAAAACCCTGCAACTGTATCGTCACTGCCCTCTCGATCAACTTGCCCAATTTGGGCAAATTGGAGACTGGCCGATAGTTGGCCAATTCGGCTAGTTCTAAAGATGGCTTTTTTAAGAGAGGGCGGGCCATCACTTCCTTGAGTGCCCCAGGGAATTGCCCCTCTAAGAGGGACTTGTTGATAATCTCCCGTAGGGCACCTCGAAACCCCTCATGGCCAGATTTAATAAGCCAGGAGGGGCACAGGTCAAGACTGTAAGAGGTTGGACGCACAGCTGCAAGTAAACTGTCAACTTCCTCCAGACTGAGAGGGCTAAAGCGATCCAGGATCGAATCCGAAGACATGCAATGAGCCTCAAGCTCACTTACTGTATCAAATGTGGTGGGGAGGTCGCGGTGGAGTGTCAAGACTTTATCTGCAAAATAGCTCGCAAAAGCCTCACAGCAAATGTCCAATTCCCTAGCATTTAGTCTGCCATGTGGCAGAGCTGTTATTGACCAAATTGTCCTAAATAATTGGGCCGGGCGAGAGCTAGCGGACGCGATTGCCGCCGCATAGAAAACTTTCTTTGCGACCTTGACTGCCATCTCATAGGCTTTCATAAACATAGTAGGTTTCTTCCCACGAGTTGCGTTTGCAGAAATGTGAGTTCACATTGTTTTCCACCCACTTACTTGAGTGCCTGAGCATCCATGAATATTTAGACATTGGGTTATGTAAAGGGCCCTGTAGTTAGTTGCTAGTCATGATCCATAATTTACCTCTCTTGGTGATTCTGATGCACTTCTGAGCACTCTCAGTTTTGTTTTTTCCACACTGTTGAGCCATGTGCAATTCATGTGAATCTGAGATAGCAAACTCCAGTGTTCAGCTTCTCGGCTTTCTGCTTCACCGTGGCCAAACAGTCACATAATCAAATGCAGTTTGTATGTGTAGAATATTTCTCACCTGTTTCATTGCATATACAACCTAAATGATTTCTATAAAGCTTCTCTGCCTGAAGGTAATCCTTAATTGTCACAGACAACTGGACAAGTGGCTGTGTAAAAATAGAGTATAATATCTCTTGGGGTGATTTGAAAGAAATGTGATTTACTTCCATCCTATTCACATGCTCCTCATGCTACGAAACACTCTCACTTTTTAAGGCTGCATGGTGCTGGCAGCTTAAATGCATTAACTCTCCTGTTCAGCATAGTATAAATAGTAGCTGCTTGCTGCCATCTATGGCAGACTCCTCTGTATTATGCAACTATAGTAAGGGTATGAGTGAGGTGCAGAGCATATACTAAATCAGTACAGTAGTTGTTGAGCTGTGGGGTACCTGGAAGTGGTGTGGGACAGGAGTTTTAATTTCCTGCATGTGTTAGGTTGCTGAGACAGGTATAGAGCCTTCTTTCCCTGCCAAGACTTGGTAGATTGAATGGCCCCTGACTATGACCCATTGTTGACCCATGCTCAGCTGTGGAAGTGAAGGCACTTACTGACCCATCAACTGGGGGTGGGGGGTTTCAGAGCTCCTGCAGTCTGTTCTTAAGATGCTTTCCTGTGCAGAGAAATCCTATTTTTCTTCTAATGCTAGCATGAGATTACTACCCCAGCCCACAGATCTTCATACATAACAGAGGTATGCATGTGACTGCATACTGGATTGGGTTCCTCAAAAGGTAGCATAAATTCAAAAACTGTCTTTCCCCTCCTTTCCTAATTAGAGAAAGTTTGATGAGTATAGTGTTTGATGATCCACGGCATGGATCTTATTGCAATCTTTGGATTTAGAGTAAATTTGACAAGTTACTAAATGTGGTAGAGAAGGCCGTAGATGGGATTAGTCATTGCATCATGATTACTGAAGGCAGGAATTGATTCCTATCCCAAATTACAATTTGAAGAAAAAAAATAGTCTGCAGAACTGAGGAGAGCTGCATTCTCCTTGAAGATTCAGAGTTCTTTATTGGTGCCACATTTTGCTCTCACGTATGTATTGCTTTTTTGCACAAAGATTAAACAGGTATCACAGCTCCTTCCTCCATTATGTGTCTTTATACGAATTTTTACAAGCCAGAAACCTGTGCATGGCTTTGACCAGAGAGTCTTTACACACACATCCCTCCTTTCATGGTATAGCAACAGATGTCAGTACAAATATGGCTTTATGCTAGTCACTCTACAACATTGCTGCTTATTGTTCCCTTCCAGCACAGCTGCGTGGTCCTAGCTGATATTCACAACAGTTCTTCCTTATGTTGGAATCTAGTCCTCTGAATTCTGTTGCTTGATGCTGGTGTGATAACTCTGACCTACTTCATTCAAAATAGATAGCCCCACAGCAGTTCTCATTCCTGGGAGCAACTATCATCCTTGTATAGAACTGATTTTTAAGGGTCATATTTTCAGAGCAGAGATGACTAGGCACGTCACTTTTCCCAGCTGAGTGTGCTGTGTTTCAGTTGCACTGCACCTAATACCAAGGACTGATTGATTTGCCTTAGAAAATGAATAACTCTCCTTTCCTCCTACATGTCCGTAGCAGCATATGCGGAGTCTTAAAGCTGCCTTAAATGTTGAATAATCCCCTACCAACAAACCAGAAGCCTCAATAAAAAGTCAAAAGCACTCTGTGTAATTCCAGGCTAGTGATCAGCTACTATCAAGTAAAGTAAGATTTTACTTACACAGTTTAATTCAGGTATGTCAAGTACTACCAAATCTAGCAATTGGCACAATTGATTTATTTGTAAAATTATTTTCGTGGGGCTCAGGACTGTAACTAAGGAATTGGGTATGCAGTGGTAATTGACAACTGAAACTCAGCAGAGCTTCTCTTTACTTTTTGTGTTCTGAGTGAATGCTTGATAAGAGTCAGTTTTGTGTCGTGGTCACAATACTGGACTAAGACCAGAGAAGATCAGGTTCAGATTTTCACATAACCATGAAACTCATTGGGTGACCATTGGCCATTCACTCCATCTAACCTGTCTCAGTGGGAGGATTAAATGAAGGAGGAGGGAACTATATGTAATGCCTTAAGCTCCTTGGAGAAAGAGCAGAATAAAAGGAAAGTTTTAAATGTCTACGTAATTCTTAATTGTGTGTTTAAACAGTAGCAAGCAAAGATGATTGATTTGTGCAAAACTGAAACCCCATAGCCCTTTCCACCAACTAGTGTTACAGTCCTGTATGCATTTAGAGCTGCTAGTTCTTGCTTCCCAAGTAGATGTTGAGCCCTGCCGAGTTGGCCAGGAGATAATCTCACGCATCTGTCTTTTATTAGGGGATCCAATCATGTGTTTCTCAGTTTTCACAGGTCAGGCTGTGTTAAATAGCCTGAGGATGAGTATTATTATTATTATTATTCATTTTGCTGACTTGTGATCTCAAGGTAACAAAAATTTTGTTTTGCCATATGTTATGAAAAATTCCAATTTCTTTTTCTCTTGTACTGTAAAAGCATATTGCACTTTCAGATCTTTCTGCAATGACATCTGGGCTGTTTGCACACCAGTTTCCATGATGAAGGTTATATGCCACAGTGGGTTTGGGGAACAGCCAGATAGAAAATTGAACTTCTCAGAACAGTTTTATGCATACAGTGTTTGTGTGGCTGTACATCAGCCATGACCCAACCAGGCTGTCAGGTATCCTCTTGGTATGTGCAGCCTTTCCCCCACATTTCCTACCTTTAATGAGAGTCACCATTTCTGTGGTGGATGAAATCTTGCCTACAGTGGGTAAAGGCTTACTGCTTTGTGGTACTAAAGGGTCTGATCACAGACAGACAGGGCTGGGTCTAACCAACAGGACTAAGGATTGCCGTGTTTAATGCAGTTGCCAGTTTAGTGCAGTGATCCCCAACCTTTTTGAGCTTGTGGGTACCTTTGGAATTGTGGCACGGGTTGGTGGGCGCAACCACAAAATGGCTGTCGCAGAAGGTGGCTACACATACACCCAGAGGAAGTCCAAGTACAGGGAAGAAGGGGGGGATCATTTTAAAAATACGCTGTGAAGTTGCTGCCAGATCATCATTATTTTAATCTGCACAGCCAATCAGATCTCCAGTGGCCAGTTAGAATTCATGCTATGCAAGAGTCCAGCTTGGCCCCACGCACTTTCTGAAGACACTTGGCAGGCACTAGGTGAGGTGCTGGCAGACTCCACGGCGCCCACAGTAATCATGCTGGGGACCCCTGGTTTAGTGTATACTGGCAGGTGGCCTGGAGAAATCAGGCTGGAGTGAGAATACTTTCCAGTTTTCATCAGGTGGTTCTTTCTGGAAATCAGTCATATTTTTAAAGTTTTTTCCAGGGTTTGTGGCATACAGAAATGCAGCTGATCATTTTCAGCTGCAACCAGTAGCTCATTGTGCTTTCTGCTGTCCCTTTCAGAACGCGACAAAGAGAACCGTCACCGGAAACGCAGCCACAGTCGCTCGCGGAGTCGCGACAGGAAACGCCGCAGCCGTAGCCGTGACCGGCGCAATAGGGACCAGCGCAGTGTCTCACGGGATCGCAGGAGACGCAGGTAGTGGCTGTGGGATGGAGCACACAGATTTTCTCTGCCGGGGGGGTGGGGTGCTCTGTCCTATTTCCTATGCTAAGCAAGAACCTGAACGCTGTTAAAGTGTGGGATTCTCCACTGTTCATTGTGTGGGAGAATAAGGACTCCTGCTTTAGTTTATTGGGAGCCAGAGTACCTTGGATCTTTGTGAAAATATGGCCAGCGCAACTGAGACTAGGAAGCAGCAATCCTACATTTTTGAGGTTTGGACCCTGAGTATAATGGGAAGAGTAAACCAGCAGAGCCTTGGGAGTGAGGGAGTGGCACAAAGTGGTATGTGAGCTAGAACATCTGAGCGCATCTCACATAGGATGGCACAGAGCAAGATCTCTTTGGCGGAGTCTTTTTTGCCTTCATAAGACAACTCAGGGTGAGTGGCTGAAGTATAAAATAGGATCTGAGAGGCCCTACTTGCCTCACGACATTACAGGATTGTTGTGAAGGTAAATGAAGGAATGGAGAGTGGTGTAAGCTGCTTTGGGTCTCCCTTGGGGGAGAAAGGCAGGATATAAATGAAGTTAATAAAATGATAAAATGAGCAGAGGGTGTTCACTGGTTAGTTGCATACTGTGGAGCTGGCACCCTTTCTTCAACGTGCTAAAACGAGGACAAGGCATAGGTTTCCCTCTGAGATGTTTTATTGACTAGGTGGTGAAATGTGTGGGTTGTTTGATTGCTTCCCTTTAAGTAGAAAACTAGTCAGAGACCTGCAGAATCTTCAACTGAATATCAAACAAGCGGAGGAGGGAAGACAGGAAGTAGAGTATCCCAAAATGGATTCTTCTAGATGGGAACAAAGCCCCTGCTGCTTGTACTCATTTCTGATCAGAGCAGATCTTGCTTAACATGCTCTCTCTAACTGTTATGGTGGGAGGTCAGAATCTGGACCTCCCCATGGAAGATATTTTTTGCATGCTTGGTGAGTTTTCTCATCCCGAGGTCAGCAGTTTCCCAGGCAATCTCTTTCCCCCTATCGCTTATTTACCAAGCCCTGAAGAAAAGGCTAGATGATACATGTAAAAGTAAGACTTCCCCAGCGTGCAGCTTTATAATTGAAAATCCCATGTCTGTTGTGTGTACTTTAAAACCATAATCTGAAACAGCTTGCTCAAAGAGGAAGAGACTGGTTGGAGTTTTCTCTCTTGTGAGTGATGTCTCTTCCTGGATACACATTCTGAAAACTCAGAAGTGGCTCTTCCACATAGCAAAAGGAGGCATAGCTAGAAAGCAGCAGGGATTTAGGAGTGTGTAATGTGCAGTAAGGGCCAAACGCAGGTTCCGTTTCAAGGCAGTCACATTAAGCAGGGCTGCTGTGGCGTGCATCATTCATTAGCAGACCTCATTGATTAAAGGCGGCGGTGTCAGAACTGCGTCTGGTTGTGCAGGGTTGCCGCCAGCTGTTCACAGTGAGTTCTACTTAGTGTGCATCACAGTGCCTGTTGAGGTGTGTTTTGGCAGCATTTTCATGAACAAGAAAGAGGATGCTATCTGCTGGGCGCCATGGATTGCAGGTCATGTAGGGGGGAGGCAGGTAGTCCAGAATGGTTTCCCCTTGGGCATCAGAAGGCCCAGTCAAGAGCTTTGGTTCACAAAACGGTCTGTTGGTGCCTTCTTGGTGGCCATGGCAGTGGAAAGTACACTAAAAATTAAATAAACTGTCCCCCTCCATCTGTTTTCTCGACTCCTGGTCAGAATGCGCTTCAAAGCCGTCTCGCTGCTGTCTTTCCTTGCTTTGTGTATGGCTAATATATAATCATTTTCCTTTGTTCCCGTAAAGATGAGTTTGTTACTGGTGTCAGACTATTGCAAGGGCTCTCCGTTTCCGAGTAGATTGTTTTCTGTGTTGAAGTGCCTTTCTGAACAGACAGATCCTCCATAGTTCTTAATGTGTAAGATTCTCACATGCTCTGGGAATAAACCTAGTCTTGTGTTTAAGTAAATACTATATTTTCTTTCGCTTTGAACACAATTATAAGATTGACCATGGCTGCTGTGTAAATGAGTGGTGCTCTCCTGTGGCGCTTCTCCACCATCCCGGCCTCTCAGTTATTTCTCTGCTCTCTCAGGACTGACCAGGCTCTAAGGATCTCTCCTTGTAGGCTGCCTAGGCCTATTTTGCCCAGGAGGGGAGGACGTCAACTCATTTTGTTTTTCCTTTTCAGATCGCCTCTAAGCCTCTCAGGTCCTTTGAGGTGAGTACTGCAAATTCTCCTTTGTGCTGACCAAGAAATTGGAGGCCCTGGGAGGTGGAAGAAAACCCCATGGGGTGGGGAAACCACAATCATATTTGGCTCTGGGCATTTCCATCCTTGCCAGTACACACATCATGTAGCAGCCATCATGTACTCCTGTAGGTGCCATGCTGGGAATTGTGTTTAGAGTTATAAATTAACAAGGATCAACTCTTCAGCATCTTGTGGTGATAATCTCAAATTGAAACTAACCACAGGTAGCAGCTTTCATCCTGGTCTTCAAAGGGTTATCCTCTTTCCCTCCACAGCCGTTCTCCACGGCATGAGAAGAAGAAGAAGGTTCGCAAGTACTGGGATGTCCCGCCTCCAGGCTTTGAACACATCACACCCATGCAGTATAAAGCCATGCAAGGTAGAGCTGCTCCTGTTTGAATTACCTTGTCTTCACCTTGCTGTAGAGGACGTTCTGTGTGCTGAAAGTGGCCCCCCCTCTATACTGCAGATCTCTGGAAATACAGAGTCACATAAGCTCCTGGAGTTCTTACTTTGTGCAGAATTCTCCCTCCATCTATTGTCATGCATACCCGACCTCTCTGTTCCTAAAGACAAGTCAAACAGCAGGTGAAATCTCTTAGTAACAGAGAGACTCTTGAACAAGTACAACCTTCCCGGATACTTCATCTGTACACAAACCACGATGGAGAGACAAATGGTGCAGAACAAAAAGAATCTTTAATAACTTTACAACCCCTACATTAGTGTTCACTTACAAACAATTTAAATGAAGAATTCCTTGTGTTTATGTAATATATAGTGTTCAGTTGTCTAAGTATTAATTCATTATGAATTGCTCTCTGCACATGCTCAGTGAAATTGTCCTGTATTTTATTAATATGTTTCATTAACTTTTGAAATGATATATTAAATATATTTTTAATTTTTGTATTAGTTTGGTAGATTCCCCCTGATGAAGCTACACGTGAAACATATAGGGATTCTACAATTATTAAAGATTCTTTTTCTTCTGCACCATTCGTCTCTTCATCATTTTGCCTTGGTGCGGCCCCCTGTCTGCTTCACTGTATACAAACCAGCCGATAAGTGGTCTGCATCAGACTCTTTCTGTCATGTGATGCCTGTACTCCTATAGCACATACGCCACTGAATTTAGGGGAACTCCTTTTGAGTGAACTTGTGTAGCTTTGAGATGTAAATCTTTTCACATTTCTTTTACTCCAGCATTGCACAAAAGGAAAGTAGACTTGCCAACTTGCACATTGTAGCTGCACATGGATTTTTAATTATCTTCTTAATTACAATATCTGAGGTCAGCATCCTGCCTTCATATTTAAAAAGAAATCCTCAGTGCAGCCACCATGAGTTCTAATAAAGAAAACTGGAATTATCAGCCTCCCAAATGGAAACTCCTTAGTGCACGGGACCCCCCCCCCACTGCATATTGTCCTTGGACAGATCATTCCATGTTGCAATGGAGATACATTAAGTTTACCAGACTTCTTGTGATCCTCTTTTCTTCATTTGTCACAGTTTTAATTAAAGGCTGTGTATTTTTGGAGAGATGTTTGCCAGAAGTGCAGTGTTAATTTGCAGTATTGCAGCTATTTAGCATGATTGCTGATCTGAGGATTATACTTTTGGGCACTGTTTATTTCATTCCCAGCTGCGGGGCAGATTCCAGCCACAGCTCTCTTGCCAACCATGACCCCTGATGGGCTGGCAGTGACACCCACTCCTGTGCCTGTGGTGGGCAGCCAGATGACACGGCAAGCCCGGCGTCTCTATGTGGGAAATATCCCCTTTGGAATCACTGAGGTACCAACTTGTTTCCTTATGCATGTCTTTGATCTCACTGATGCATTATTCCCTTTATCTTCTCTTTTGATCTGGGAGTTTTTGAGTAGAGGATTTATGTGGAAGCTTCACTGAGGAGGTTGGGAGGTTGAAAGCATAGAGCACGTTGAAGCCATGAAGGAGATGACTTCAGAGTGAGGCAATTCAGCCTTCAAACGTTTCCCTCCTCATTCTGGGCCTTGTGTCCAAACTAGCTAGCTTGAACATGAACGGCATGAGGAAGCGCAGTTCCAGCACTGGATTCTGGATAGGACATGAAATCTGGTTTTAAGTGAGCAACTAAGTGAATTTTATCGGCACGTTATCTAGTCCTCCTTTTCTCCAGTTTCTTGCACAGTAATCTGTATGTGATGCAGATTTGTACATGAGCATTATTGTGTGTTGCAGATGTGGGGTTCTTGCCTTACAAAACAGCTAAACTGTACAATTGGATTTTCCTGTTGCTTCATTTCATTTTTAAGGCCACCGAGTGCCAAAATTGCCTTGCCTGGAGCTCTTTATTCAGATTGTCCTCTTTTGTGTATATGTTTTGCCTTTGGCAGAAATGATGAAACACACACCTGAAATACAAGTATACCTAGGTTAAAGAAAGTCAGGCAATGGGGAGGAGAAATAACTGCATTTTACAGTCTCAGTGAGCAGAATATTCAGTCTGGGTTGTTATTACGTAAATCTGTCCAAAAAAAATCCACGTAGCAGTTTCCATTTCTCTTTAAAGTAGTGTGTGGGGCTACGAAGGGAATTGCAGCCCCAAAGTTTGCTACTGTTACAGTAGGCAAGTAGGCAGTTTTGCTTTTAATCTCTTTGTGGTCCTGACGGCCTTTGCAGCTGATGCCATCCTTTCATGTCTCCTTCCCCAACAGGAAGCTATGATGGATTTCTTCAATGCTCAGATGCGTCTTGGTGGTCTTACCCAGGCTCCTGGCAACCCAGTCTTGGCAGTGCAGATCAACCAAGATAAGAATTTTGCATTTTTGGAGGTGAGTTGGCAGATCATGGCATGTGAAGGTCACCTCAGAAAAGGAGGCCTGCTTCTAAATGGGGAGTAGAGCAACTCACCAATAGTGTTTAGTGGCTGCTTCATAATCCTGTTTCTTAAAAGAGCAACTTGCTAATCATCCTCTTTGCAGGGAAGAAAACTCCTGGGTCAAGGGTGGTTTTTGTTTTGTTTTTTTGTTACAATCTCAAAGACAGGAGAATCTAAATGAGGTTTCCAATGTAGAGAGAAAGGTAGGTGTGGCTTAGGCAACTGGCGTTGAGCACATTTTGTTTTTCTGCACTTAAATACTTTCCCCCAAACTCCCAAACATAAGCTTACCTCTCAATCCTGTTCTTTAAACCAACCCATTCAAAAAACGGTCTCCTCTCTCACCTGGCCATGCATGAAAATCAGCTAATCGTATGTGGACTGTCCTGACTTCTGTGATTTTACCTGCTAGAGAACAGCTGTAGAATTTCATTGTTTTGGTTCTAGATATTCTTGTAGAGCTTTCAAAAAAACGTTGTGTTTTGAGTATACTTTTCTAAAAGGCGCATCATTCTCCATCAATGGAGAAACAGTACAGTCTGGTCCTAAAGAAGCTGTGAATTGGAAAAGGGCTTCTGCCTAGCAAATCCCACCTTTGTTCAATGTGTTGGGTCAGATCACCTTTAATGTGGAGTTAAGATTAAGGCATAGAAAGTTCCAGTATGATGATGATGATGGGGTCATAAAGTTCTGAGTCATGGGCAGATTGCAGATTGGGAGTACGTGGTTCACAATGTGCAGGAGTTTAGGTTGGTGGAAAGGGAATTTTATAATAGCTGCTTTCATGCAAGTGCTGGGAAGCTGTTTACGAGACAGTAGTTCAATTGTTCTTTACATTGACAAGTATGAGAAACGGACAAGCAGGGTTAGCTTTTTTCTTTATGCAGGGGACTTCCAGCAGCAAGGCACTACTTATTTGGCCAGTTCTCATAATTTCTGTTGCGGAATTCCAGATCAGAATACTAAATGACTTTGGGGGGGGGGGTGTTCCAGCTGGGGATGGGAAGGGAGAAGGCAAAGCATGTGACCTGGCTAATTCGTTGAGATCCCTACTGCTTCGATCACTTTGTGGTGATGTTCAACGCACTGGCCAGAGGTCTAAAGTTCCTGACTTAGAGGTCTGAGGAAGAACCCCTTGCTGCTTGGTATGTAAACTGCCCTCTTCCCAACACTTTTCACGTTTCTCTCTTTTTGTTCTTTTCTTCAGTTTCGTTCGGTGGATGAAACAACCCAGGCTATGGCCTTTGATGGGATCATTTTTCAGGGACAGTCACTGAAGATCAGACGCCCCCATGATTACCAGCCACTCCCTGGCATGTCTGAAAATCCTTCTGTCTATGTGCCAGGTGAGTGCATTGGGATCCTGCTGAAAAGGGAGGAGCTGCCTGTGTGGTACTCAAAAGATGTAGGCAGTTTGATGTGGCTGATGCTAAACACACTCTCACACTGAGTCCCCCCCTCCTCTTGCAGGCGTTGTGTCCACAGTGGTTCCAGACTCTGCTCACAAGCTGTTCATTGGGGGTCTGCCAAACTATCTTAATGATGATCAGGTAAGTCTGGGAGTCGGAGAAACAGTTTAGCATCTTCCAAAGTGCTTCCACTCACAACCACTTCCTACAAAGGCTAGGAAACACCAAGCAGGTTCTCACTAGTGGAACTTGGTTCTTCAGCTGAACCTTTTGATCTGCATTATATGAGACAGCATCGCTTTCTGCCGTAACTACCACACACAGATCTTAAACCTCTTCCATGCTGGCCTGGGAAAGGAGGCACACGTGAAATCTTTGCGGCCTAGTATTTACACCTGTGTCTTCAGGGTCTCATTCTTGCTTCCCCTGCCAGATTTAAGGATGTGTTTGGTTTGCTGTGCAGCTTGAGCAAGTACTCTTCTGTGTCTGCACCTCTTCCACAAATATTTATTTGGTCAATCTGTGGTGGTGGAGTGAAAAAATGACTAAATTTTCTCCTTTCTTCTCTGGCTGCCAGGTCAAGGAATTGCTCACTTCTTTCGGGCCCCTGAAGGCTTTCAACCTAGTGAAGGACAGTGCCACTGGCCTGTCGAAAGGTTATGCCTTCTGTGAATATGTGGACATCAACGTCACGGACCAGGTAGGGCCAGCCTCCCTCTTTTGTCCTTCTTATCTTTTTGCTCCGCAGCGGCTCGCCGACCTGCCCGTGGGATGAGGGGGGTTCTTTGTCCTTTGAGCAGGTGGGGTGTTTTTTTCTCTCCTCCTCCCCTCTAGGGGGCGCCAGCTTTTCTCTCCTTTACAGCACAGCTGCTGACTTAGCGGCAGACACCATCGAGTTAGTGTTCTGATCACTTCTGCTTTTTGTTCCCCCCAAAAAAACAACAACTCTCCCCGAATGTTAGTCGGAGAAGGCTTCGGCCTTTTTGCGAAGACCCCGGCCGCCGTGCCCGACCGAGAGCCGGTAAGAAGCCCTCCCCTCACCAGCCAGGGAAGAGCCGGGTCCGTAGCGCATCTTGCCCATTTCCCCCACCCCACCCCCCAAGCGACTTTTCCATCCCACTTGCTTAATGACTGTGTTTCCTTTCTCCCGCTGTGCTTTGTGTTACAGCGGGAGGAGGTGGAACAGGCCCCTAATCTTCAGGTGTGCTCTGCTTGCTGACTCCGGTGGGAGTTGTAAAATGCAAGTATTGCCGTATATGCTATAATACTACTACTTAATAATAGTAAACCAAAGGAAGAGCACTCATTTCCCTTTGCCCCTGTTGGAGAGGGGGGATCTGTGGTAGAGAGGAAACACCCCACAAAACCCATAGGGTTCAAAGAGTGTCGGTGGTAACTTTGCATGCTGAGCGCAAGCTCTACTTTCTGGGTTGAGCTGATAAGGGTTACTGCATGTTTTGAAATAATTGCGTGCCTCTGCTGGTGTGTGTGGATATGTGTGTCTTTTTTATATACCCTCACGCACACATCTGCTTCGTGTCCTGTGCAGTCTTTCTTCCCACGTGCTGCTTGGGAAGGACATTTTTGTTTCTCAACCTTCCCCCTCTCCCTCCTGCTCCACCCTTCCCTGGTCTCTCTGCATTAAGGAGAAAGGTATCTGTTTTAGCCAGAGCTAAAAATCTTGGTTTAGACATCCGGAATCTGACTGGGCTTCTGTGGGGAGGAAAAGAGAATCATGGGAGTGGTAGTCAACTGTTCTCAGGTGTTTCAGTGCACATTGGCAAGCCGTCCTTCCCCCTCTCCCAATCTTTGAGGATGCGACAGAATGCAATTTGGTTTACAGAAAGGAAACATTGGGAGGACCTCAGGGAACATTTTTCTGAACTGTAACCATAATGCAGAAGAACAAGCTGCCCGGAGGGACTGTGGACCTTCTCTTAGAAGCTTCGAAGAACAGGTTGGCGGAACATTTGCGGTGGAGATAGGGCTTTGAGCAGTGAACCTTTGCAAGCATGGTTCTGAGCACAGGACTTTGTACTCCAGTTCACTTCGCACACAGAATCCCACATCCCGAATAATCTTAGTGTTTTTTTTAAAAAAAGAAAAAAAAATGTTGAAAATGAAGTTACCGTCTCTCTGGCTGCAAAGCTGGCGGCGGGGGGGAGCACAGGGACAACCAAATAGAGGCTGAAGTGGCCAGGATCATGCTTTAAGGCCCCCACACCATGTCCTGGGAAGTGAGCAAGGCCACTGCCTACTAGGGCTTGTGGTTGACAGGTGGTTCTCACCTTGAAATAGCTGCTGCTGCTGCAGTGACTAAAGGATGGATAGCCCGTGAGCCCCCTGAGCTGTGAGCCTCATGCCAAGGATGGAAGGGACAGTCCTCTGCAGCAACTGCCTCCCCCCAGTCTCTTCTCTGCAGCTTCTCTACACTCAGCCCCAGAGCAGCTGCTGGGGAGGAGAGCAGGCTGACCGCAGAAAAGAGGGAATACAGCCACTGCAGTGCCTTCCTAGTAAAAGGAAGCTGGCCCCAGTGAGGGGTGGGGTTGGTTTTATTCCCCCTTCTCCACAGCCAGCTTGCTGCTCTCACTCTCTTGCCTGAGCGACCGTGCCTCTTGCTGAGGAGGAAGCAAGAAGATGGAGCCAGTTTGGTGTGGTGGTTAAGAGCGGCAGACTCTAATCTGGAGAACCGGGTTTGATTCACCACTCCTCCACAAGAAGCCAGCTGGGTGACCTTGGGTCAGTCACAAGTTCTCTGAGAGCTGTTCTCTCAAGAGCAGTTCTCTCAGCGCTCTCTCAGCCCCACCCACCTCACAGGGTGTCTGCTGTGGGAAGGTGAAGGGAAGGTTATTGTAAGCCACTCTGAGACTCCAAGTAAAGGGCAGGGTATAAATCCCGTCTCTTCTTCATCACTCAGTTGCCCCTACACAAGAGCTGGCTAAGGTTCAGCAGTGGTGGGGAGAGACCACCCTGTATGCTCAGAGGTCCTTCGGCAATTAAAAGTTATATATTTCATAGTTTTATATTATTGTGTGTTTGTGTGTGTGTGTGTATGTGTGTTGGTGGCGATGCCCAGGGTATACAGTAGTCACGTGGGTCATTTTGAGTTGATGATAATTGCAGATGTGGCTCCCCATCAGCCACAGAGGGAGCACCACTACTTTCAGGGGCTGTCTCCAAAAGGCTGCTTCTGTGCTCTGCACGTGCCAGTATTCCTGGCAGCTGTGGAATAGTTGGTATTGAGAGAGAGCGATGACGGCAGGCCGAACCTTTTTCCATACTGTCTTTCAGTTAAGGAAAGTCCATTCTCAGTGGCCTCAGAACTGTCTCCTAGGAGCACTCACCCCCCCCACAAACTCCCCCCCCCGGCTCAGTGAATACACACTTGTTGCACCAGTGAGAAACTGCCTCACTGTTCAGCTGTTGAAAATGGGGCTGCAGAACTGGAGGTGCAAAATGGAGGAGCCAAAATGAAGGCAGAACCCCTGCAGTGACACTTTAGGAGACCAACTTCTCAAGGTTATTAAAAGGCAGCTAAGAACTCTTTCAACTCACAGATTGTGAGAATAAAAACAAGGCTTTAAGACTGCAGCCAGATCTTGGGAGCCCAGTTATTCGGCAGTGGAGCCTCGGATCCCCTAGGAGAGGTGGAAACTTTACACGTGGATCCTTGAAGCCCTTAATACTGCTTTACAACGATACTATTTTATACACACAACTTGTTCTATCAGTTAGCGATTTACTGAAGGCCAAATGGCTGAAATGGCATTTGAACCCGAATATTTTGCATGTAAACCTAATAGTAATAGCTGCTACTCCAAACTGGCCATTTATTTAAACTTGTGACGTATTCCCACCATACAGGTGGGCTGCCAACCAGGTTGGGTGTTTCATCTGAAGAGATCCAAAGCTGTAAACTAAGTGAAAATGTTTAGAAAGTGTAGAAAGCTCTGCTTTCTAAATCCAAGACTTCAGTTAACTCTTTTCTGGCAAGCTGCACGAAAGGGAAACTGGGATTAGGCCAACCGAATAAGGAAGATGGGAGGGGTGTGTGTACACCTCCATGCACAAACGACTCTGTGTACAGGTCACTGGCAGATGACTCTGTTTACAAGTCCCTGACATTTCTATCACACTTCTGTACTTTCTGTTGTCCCCAGAAGTGTTCCACCAAGCAGATGCCTTAAACAAGGAAACATAATAAATGAAAGCTGTGTAAACAACCAGTTGCAGCAGAAATGCCAGTACAAAGAGTTGATTCTTAACATGCAGATCAGAGCAAGATGATCTTTCCCTCCTCCTGGAATGCTGTAAGAGTGGGAGTCAGCAGCCTGCAGAAGCACTTTCCAGGGCAACCCCTGAGAAGGCCCTCCTCCCGGAGGCCACTGTGGCTCCCACAGGAGGCAGAACTTAAAGCAGGTTCCTCACGGGCTGATGTCAAATATAGGGGTGGTTCATATAGACAGAGATGCTTTCTGAGACACCCAGGCTTGCTAAGAACTTACCGTATGCCGACGGGGGATGGATACGTCCTGGCGGGACCATCCCCGGGGGAAGGAAAGACGTGCGCACGATGCCATCGCCTGGTGTTACTTCCTGGCGCCAGCATCATGCGGTGTGGGTGTTGCCTGGGGGAATGTTCTGGCCGGGGACTGTGCGTCCCCCGCCGAAATACGGTAAGTACTTGGGAACCCTATTACAAGCTGTTAAGGATAAAAGTCAGCACAGGTGGGTAGCCAGTGTAGTTTCAAAACAGATAAAATTTGATTGGAGAAGTCACCAATTGAACAGCAACACTTGAGTCCCAGCTGGATTTTTCTGACCTATTTTAATGGGTAGCCCCATATTGAGAGTATCACAACAGTGCAATTTCACCTGCCAGTGAGGGCAGTTGATTCTGTCTTGGTACTGAAAGCTGTGCCCTCCCAAATCGTTGCTAGGCAACTGCTCACATTCTCCTCTGCCAGCTCTCTTAAAAAGTTGTAGCTAGCAGTTTGTGCATCCTTAAAACAGAAGTTTAGATTCTGCCAGACCTCTGGCTTGACAGTTGATTTTAAATTCATACTGCCCTACGTAATTGTTGATTCAGCCGGTGAGTACCCCTGGGCAAAGTCCGCTGGATCATTGTCAAAGTGGGTGGGAGTCTGGGGGCCTTACGCAGGATTTACTTTTGCCACACGGCAGAGCTATATGCAGCCTACGAGACTGGGGCAGTTCTCATGTTGGGGCGGAAGTTCTTTGGGGTTTGACCTTCCCCTGTGTGGAAGAAAACATTTCTTTAGGATGTGGAGCCTGCCTGCCACACAAGAATGTACTAGTAGGTAACTTCTTGCCTGAGAGTAAATCTTACTCTGGGCCAAGGTGGTGGTGGTAGCCGAACTTCGTTGTTAGTGTGGATGTGGGCCCCAGGGCACATCCTGGGGAAAGTAGGTTCTCATCTCCTTTGGACTTCCTGTCTAGGCTAAGGACGTTTAGCTGAAGCTGAAACTTCACCTCTGCACTCTTCTCCTTCATGCAGACAGTCCTTGTTGACTCACCTTAATTCCTTCCAATATGGTTTTTTAAAAAAAATTAATCCTCTCACTACTGTGCCCATTTGGGCCCCGGCAGGTAACTAAAGCCAAATATGTTGTTAGTTCCATGGCAGTGTGGTTCAGGTAGGAGTCGGGGGGGGGGCGGGCAGGAGAAGAAGTCACCTTCTTGTGTACGAATGTGTGGATGTTTTTGAAGTGAGGGTGGGGGGGTTGTGATTGGCAGTCTTGGAGGCTCAAGTTTTGAAGTGTCTGGATTCACTTCTTTCTGCCCTCGCAGGCCATCGCCGGCTTGAACGGCATGCAGCTGGGTGACAAGAAGCTGCTGGTGCAGAGAGCCAGCGTGGGAGCCAAGAATGCTACTCTGGTGAGCCAGGGAAGGGGGCAGGAGAGGGGAAGGGGGCCAAAAGACCTTGCATTCTCCTGTACACATTTGCTTCCTTTTATTGCCTGCGAATTGGTCAGCCACAAGTACAGCGCTGTGGGGACGTCCCTCACACTTCTAACAATGCCTAGCTGTGGCCTGTTAAAAGAAAAGTGTCTGTCTCTTCTTTCTAGGGACAGGTCCTAATGCTGTGAACCATTCTAAATCTGTAAAAAGTCATCCAGGAAGATTTGTGCAAAACGCTTTTGACCTTTCAGTGTCCTTTCCCATTTTCATTCCAGTGTCAGGCAGATGTAGACAAACTGCACATGGCCCTTGCAGAGTAAAACAAAATTTTGGGCAGAAGTAATGTGGAATACTTTCCCTTCAAGGGTTTATAACGAGCGTGCAAGTAACCTTACTGGTTCAGTCAGCAGAACCAAGCTAAACTGGGACACATGTCAGCAGGGTTGTGCAGTGAATATCTTGTCTTGTAATCCAGTGTTCTTGAACTGGAGAATTGTAACTCCCCAAGAACCACAAGATGCAACTCATTGCCTTTTCCTCTTCTGCCTGTCATTAGAAATCCGCAATCGCACCCTTGCCATTGACTAGGACAACCAAGGGGCCCCATAAAAAAACAATTAGACTGGCACTTTTTGGAACAAAGAGGAGGGACGCAGAAAGCTTCCAGAGTATTCTGGGAAGGGGGAGTTGAGAAAATGACACAGGTGCTCTGCGGGATAGAATTCTGTAGTGATGATTTTTAAGGAATGGGTGGATATTCGCTCTCTCGTGACTTTCAGTTCCTGTCTGATTCTCCCCCTCCAGAGCACAATAAACCAGACCCCAGTGACCCTGCAGGTCCCAGGCCTGATGAGCTCGCAGGTTCAGATGGGCGGCCATCCCACCGAGGTCCTGTGCCTCATGAACATGGTGCTGCCCGAAGAGCTGCTTGATGACGAGGAGTATGAGGAGATTGTCGAGGACGTGCGGGACGAGTGCAGCAAGTATGGCGTGGTGAAGTCCATCGAGATCCCCCGGCCCGTAGATGGCGTCGAGGTGCCCGGCTGTGGAAAGGTACTTAGGCAGTTGCTGGGGATGGTGGGGAATAGGAGTGCACATAGCGTTTAGAAGAGCAGTGGCAGATGTTGTGGGACTGCCGCATAAATGCTCTTGCTTCCAAAATTGTTTGTTTGGCACCAGCAGGCTTCAGTGTGCTGCGTGGAGCACAGAAGTGATACAGCTGCTGGCCAGTAGGCTCCCACTCCTGAGAGGCTTCTGTAAAAGAGCGGCTGGGGTGCAGCCCAGGAGGCAGCTGTTCAAAAGGCACCATGATGTTGCGGTTACAGTGCTGGACTAGGATCTGAGCAACCCAGGTTCGAATCCACCCAGATTCGAATCTCTGGAAGCTGGCTGGGTGGCCTTGGGCCCGTCACTCACTTTCATCCTAACCGACTTCAGAGGCATAGGAATAAAATGGAGAAGGGGAGAACATTGTAAGCCACTCTCCATTGGGCAGATAAGTGGAGTATGCCTGGAGTAAATAGGGGCCCAGAAAAATCTTTCTGGGTAGTGGTGAATTAAGTGCTTGCACCTTTCACGACTGAGATCTCTGACATCCCAGCCCTAAGCCAGAATTTAAAAGTCTGTAGGGATTGAAACTGTGGAATGGACATGGGAGCCAGGGTTCTTGGGAAAGGACTAGAATTTGATTGATGCCTGAAGTCACAAGTTGAGACTGAAACAATTAGCACAAAGCTGATGGCGTTAAGAATTGCTAAGGCACCAGCAAATATTTCCTGTCAGCCAGCTGTGCCCAAGAAATACAGTGTGGGCTGCCCAGTTGTCCTTTCTATGCACACAATCATGTGGCTGTGCATATATTGGCCATTGGTACTGGGATGGGGGGGTGTCAGCTCTTGCTCCATTTGAGTTTGATGCTTTCAGTATTATAGGGGAAACGTTTACTATTAATCTATTCTCGTTCTCTCTCCCCACACCCCAAAATCCCTGCAGATCTTTGTGGAATTCACATCTGTCTTCGACTGTCAGAAGGCCATGCAAGGCCTGACGGGCCGCAAGTTTGCAAACCGGGTTGTGGTGACCAAGTACTGCGACCCCGACTCCTACCATCGCCGAGACTTCTGGTAGTTGAGCCCTGAGCCAAGCTGGGGGGGGAGGGGGGCATCCGAGGAAGCAGGGGCAGCTCGCTGGCCAGGGGGGCTCCTTTAGCAGCATAGCCTCTTTTACGGCCAAAACCACCCGTATTTTTTTCTTCCAATTGTCCTAATCCCTTCCTTTTCTATCCCTGCCACCAAATCCCTCCCCCCCACGGTTTCCCAGTGATGGCTAGTCTGTAGTAGAAATGTTGTCTTTTCTCCCCATCCCTCCCCTTTCTCCATGATGTTTCTGATTTTTTTGCTAAGAGGAGTTTCGTGCTCAGAAAGATGGGCCTGTTTTGTTGTATTTTCCTTTCCTCTGCGCTGTGTGTACGGACGACTATTTCTCTAGCGTTGTCTCTCATAATTAAACATTTTTTCCAATTCCCTGGTGTCGGTTGGGCCGCTTTCTCTTTCAGGTTTTTGTATCTTGATTGCAAGTTATCGTGGGAATAAAAATATTCCAAACACAAAGGAAAGCAGTCAAGAGAAGCTGGCTGATTGTACAGACTGATGCTGGGGTTGATCTTAAGAGCAAAAGACATTGGAGTAATCAGTGATACCTTAAACTTTGGATCTTTCTTTAGTTAGCCAGCTCTGTGGGTCCACGAGCCAACTTCTGTGTGCAAAAAAAATTCCTCTTCTGCTTGTGCAGCATCAAGAGCTTAACTCATCAGTATTCCACAGAAGGTCCAGCTGAGCGGACTCATTTGACATCTGTTCATACCTTGGGCCTACCTCCCACAGTGAAGAACCTGGCTGTTCTCTTCTGCTGGGGATTCTGCAGATGTGTCCTCCTGAGCTTTCTCAGTGCAGTGTAGTGTTAAGGGAAGGCCATGCACACTCACCTCTCTTCCAAGCTGAGTTGCTGTAAGATACAGGAGATCACCCTTCTGTTGGCTGGGGAGGCTGGAATGGTACAGGTGTTCTTGGTATAGGTGTTTTTGGGGGGTTTGGTACAGGAAATCCTCAGAATTTAATTTGCAAAGAATCCTACAATGATGTGCTTGGGCAATGCCTAGAGAGATCTTGCAAACCAGAGAAATTACCTGCATCTTCACAAGTAACAAAATTACATTTCATTTGTCACCAGGGGGAGTTCCTTGAACAGAATCTAGAAACAGTAGATTGTCGGTCCTCCCTTCACCCTACGCATTACCACCAGTGTGTGTATCTCCTTAGGAGAGCATTTCAAGTTATTCCCAACCCTTGAATGGGTTGCTTGGTGATTGTTTCCACTGAGCAGCCAGCCCAGCAGCTCAGCTGCCTTCAGCTATTGTAGAAACCAGATGTAGAGGCTGAAGAGTAGAGCATTTCCTTTGTGGAGGGAATTATAAGGGGCTGCAGTGACTTGTGTGTGGCAGTTTACACCAGGCCAGGGTGTAGGGTCTGTGTTCCGCATGAACAAGAGGAGGAGAGGGAGGATCTGTGGACACAGTTAAGTCAAGCCTTCCTTTCCGATGCTTTCTTGTAGCTCGTTGCTTAAGGCAAAATTTGGAGCAAAAACACACTCAGAGCTGTGCAGGAACTGCAGCCCTGACTAATCTGCTTCAGCTGATACTGTGGTTTTGTCCCAGCTGCCAAAGAAAAAAAAGCAAAGCCATCTTTTTAAAAATAAAAATGTTTGTGGCTAGTGCTGGAGGCAGCAGCCAAGCACATTGTTCTCCTCCCATACCATTGTGACTTCTCCATGTGAAAAGTCCAGTGTGTTCAGTTAAGAACATAAGAGAAGCCAATGTTGAATCAGGCCAATGGCCCATCACACAGCGGCCAAAATATACCAGGTGCCATCAGGAGGTCCAGCAGTGGGGCCAGGACACTGTTCCCCCCCCCCAGCACCAAGAATAGAGTGCATCACCTGCCCCAGACTGAGACTTCCTATCTATACCTTGTGGTTAATAGCCACTGATGGACTTCTGCTCCATATGTTTATCTAATTCCCTCTTGAAACTGTCCATGCTTGTAGCCGCCACCACCTCCTGTGGCAATGAATTCCATGTGTTAATCATTCTTTGGGTGAAGAAGTACTTCCTTTTATCCATTCTAACCCGACTGCTCAGCAATTTCATTGAGTGCCCACGAGTTCTTGTATTGTGAGAAAAGGAGAAAAGTACTTCTTTCTCAACCTGCTCTATCCCATGCATAATCTTATAAACATCGATCATGTCACCCCTCAGCCATCGTTCTCCAAGCTAAAGAGCCCCAAGCATTTTAACCTTTCTTCATAGGGAAGGTGTTCCAACCCTTTTATCGTTCTAGTTGCCCTTCTCTGCACTTTTTCCAATGCTATAATACCCTTTTTAGGTATGGCGACCAGAACTGTACACAGTACTCCAAATGAGGTTGCACCATTGATTTATACAGGGGCATTATGATACTGGCTGATTTGTTTTCAGTTCCCTTCCTAATCCCCAGCATAGTGTTGGCCTTCTTTATTGCAGTTACACACTGTCTAGACATTTTCATTGAGTTATCTACTATGACTCCAAGATATCTCTCTTGGTCCGTCTCTGCCAGTTCAGACCCCATCAACGTGTATTTATATTTAGGATTTTTGGCTCCAATGTGCATCACTTTGCACTTGGCCACATTGAACCCCATTTGCCACGTTGACGCCCACTCACCCATCCTCGACAGATCCCTTTGGAGTGCCTAACAATCATCCTTGGTTTTCACCACCCTGAACAACTTCATGTTATCTGCAAATTTAGCCACTTCACTGCTTACTCCCAATTCCAAATCGTTAATAAACAAGTTAAAAAGCATCGGACCAAGTACTAATCCCTGTGGTACCCCACTGCTTACCACCCTCCACTGAGAAAGTTTCCCATTTATACTCACTCTGTTTCCTATTTATAAGCCAGTTTTTGATCCACAAGAGGACTTGTCCTTTTATCCCATGACTATTGAGCTTACTTAGGAGCCTTTGATGAGGAACTGTATCAAAAGCTTTCTGGAAGTCAAGGTAAACAACCTTTATTGGGTCCCCCTTGTCCACATGTTTGTTCACTCCCTCAAAAAACACTAACAAGTTAGTGAGGCAATATCTTCCCTTACAGAACCCATGCTGAGCCTGCCTCAATAGTTTTTGTTCATCAATGTGCCTGCTAATTCTTTCCTTAATAATGGTTTCCACCAATTTATCCGGTATCGACGTCAGACTGCCTGGCCTGTAATTTCCCAGATCTCCCCTGGAGCCCTTTTTAAAGATGGGAGTGACATTAGCTACCTTCCAGTCCTCAGGAATGGAGGCAGATTTTAAAGAAAGATTACATATTAATGTAAGGAGATCCACAAGTTCACATTTGAGTTCTTTCAGAACTCTCGGATGAATGCCATCCAGGCCTGATGATTTAATAGTTTTAAATTGTCCATCAATTGTAGGACTTCCTCTCTTGTCACCTCAATCTGATTCAGGTCTTTCAAACCCCCTCCCGAAATCAGTGGTTCTGGAGTGGGCAAGCACTTCTCATCTTCCACAGTGAAGACAGAGGCAAAAAATGCATTCAGCTTCTCAGCCATTTCCCTATCATCCTTCAGTGGCCCCACTGCCTCCCTGGCTGGTTTTCTACTTCTAATGTATTTGAAGAAAATTTTATTGTTGGCCTTTATGTTTTTTGCGATCTCTCCTCATATTCCCTTTTTGCTTGCCTGATTACAGACTTGCATTTTATTTGCCACAGCCTGTGTTCTTTTTTATCAACCTCACTGAGACTAGCTTTCCACCGCTTGAAGGAATCCTTACGTTTTACAGCTTCCATTACTTTATTTGTTAACCATGCAGGCTTTTTTCTATACCTATTTGTGCCTTCCCTAACCTGCGGTATATATTTTTTCTGAGCTTCTAGGATTGTCTTTTTAAATAGTCTCCAAGCTTCCCCAATGGTTTTGACCTTCTCCACTCTTCCTTTCAATTTCTTCCTCACATGTCCCCTCATACCAGAGAAGTTACCCCTTTTAAAGTTGAAAGTGGTTGTGTCAGTCTTTTTGGGCAACTCCCTATTTATACAAATGTTAAACTCTATAGCATTGAGTTGGCTTCCCTAATGAAGTAAAGACCTCCAAAATGTCTTAATGTTAATGGGATCGCTCAGGTCTTACAAACTGGCTTCCTTGACTGAGCCGTCCATCTCATATTGTCTCTTCCTCTCTTCCTGCTACATCCAACTTTTTCTAGCATTACTGTTTTTTCCAGTGACTTGTACTTTGGTCACATAGTGAGAAGACAATAGCCTCAGTTCAGTCATTTAGCTTCTAGGGAGAGTTTAGGCTTGATTTGACCTAGAACCCACTTGTCTTTTTGGTGGTCCACAGAACTCTTCCAACACCACATTTCAAATGAGTAATCTTTCTTCCTGCCAGTTTTCTTCATTGTCCAACTTTCACACCCATACTTAGATTTAGATTCTGGAGCAGCCATGTTGGTCTGAAGCAACAGAACAAAGTTTGAGTCCAGTGGCACCATGAAGACCAACAAAGTTTAATTCTGGGTATAAGCTTCCATGTGCAGGCACACTTCAGAAGTATCTGAAGAAGTGTGTGTGTGCATACAAAACTTACACCCAGAATTAAACTTTGTTGGTCTTAAAAGTGCCACGGGACTTAAACTTTGTTCTGCACCCATAGTAATTGGGAATACTATAGCTGGACTATAGTTACTATTTTGGGGGGTAGGGAAAGCTTAATAGTTAAAACCTTTGCATGTCAGTGAGGACATGCTTATCTAGTTTATTTTTGTTCTGCCTTTTCTCTGAGCTCAGGACCGCATGTATAGTTTTTTGTTTATTACAAGGTTGTGGAATAGGCTGGCTGAGACTGCAAAATGGTCCAGGTAACACTGGGGGCTGCCAGAAGGAATGGTCTTTATTTTAACTTGTCCCACTAAAGCTGCCACTGTAAAAATGTGGTGGTAGGTATTCCTTTAAATTACCTTGCTTTCCATTGCCACCATTTGAAATAGTCATGGCTGAGTGGATAAGGCAAAGGACTAGAAATCCATTGGCGTCTCCCCACACTGGTTTGAATTCTGCTGACTACAATGCAGACTTCAAAATCTGCTGAATCTGAAGTTTATCCATTTTAGGGAGGGGCTGCAACTCAGTGGAAGGGGCTCTGCTTTGCATGCAGAAGTCCCAGGTTCAATCCCTGCCATTTCCAGCTAAAAAGGACTAGGCAGCAGGTGATGTGAAAGACCATGGAGAGCCACTGCCAGTCTGAGTAGACAATAGTTACCTTGATGGGCCAATGGCCTGATTCAGTATAAAGCAACTTCATATGTGACCATTCACCCTTGAGGGTAAAATGTACTTTTTATACTGTGGTAGCTTGACACTGAGACAGGAAATTTAAAGAAATCTTTATTAAAGAGCTTGGAGGCCTACATATTTTGTACCACTATTATGCTTGCAGATGATAAACATCCCCTAACTTGAGGGTTTAAAACAAAACAAAACACATAAAACATTCTTTAAAAATTAATACAGAACTGTTCATGTCTTCAATAACGTCCCAAACACGATTTGTCTACAGTCACCAGTATTTCATGGCAGAATGGGGGTAGAACAGGATATAAATTAAAATCTGGGGGGAGGAATGCTGGCTTTTCCCCTTTTAGTTGTCCTTTTATTTTTGTGCCTGGTGCATAGAAAACAAAATGTAAAGCAGCTCTCATACTTGCAGTTTAACTTGGTGGTTTTATTACCTTTAACATAATACCTGGTAGCTGAAGAACAGAAACATTCAAAATTCTGTGCATTTTGCTAAAAGTAGCACTTAGCAGACAAACCCACCAATACAAAACTATGTGTAGGCAAAAGGGTTCAGTGGGGAGCACACAGGAAGTCCTTGTGACTGACTAGGGATTGAAGGCCCAGCCTTCCGCCATATAAACCCCTTCGCAGATAAAATTGGACGGCTGCCCCTTTAACGTCTGGGAGGCTCTAGGCAGAAGACTAAACTGACACACCACTCTGATCTTCCGGGACAATGGAAAGCCGACACTGACTACCATTTTCTATGGGAGCAGAGTGTCGTCGCTCTAGGCCTTCTGTTCTTCGTATTGCGATTCACAATGGGAAAGCCACTCAAATTTGATACCCGGAAGAGCTATTAATGATTGTGACATGTGTGTAGTCTTTATTTCTATCTCTAGGGTCTGATGGTCGCCGCTTTTTCTCCCTCGCCACTGGAGTTCTTAGTCTAGAGGGCCAGTAAAAAGAGAGCTTTCAGCCTCATAGCGGTAGGGGGGAAAGCTGAGATTTTCACATGCACCGTCAAAACTGTATCATCTCTTCCGGTCAGAATTGAACTCGTTTTCCTCTCCATGATGAGCAAAGACTATAGCAGCTTCGTTATAGAGATGCCAAGGTCTCTACTCACAACTCTGCCCTCCCCTTCCCCCGCTAAGTGGGAATCTGGGTCCGAGATTCGCCTGTTGGCCCGCATATGGCGTCTGCCATCTAAAAACCGGAAGTAAAGACAGTCTCTCATTACCCGCACGTATATAAGCGGCTTCCTCGGTGGTTTCCTTTCCCTCTATCCCATTGATCTCACGTCCGTTTGTTCTATCCCTCCTTACTCTATGATCTAGGAAACTGGTCATGGATGCGGTGCGGACGGAAGTTGGTAAACCCCGGAGAAGGGGGGACCGGAAATTGCGGAATCTCGGCTTCCGCTTCCGTCTTGCGGAGGGACCGCCCGGCGCCGCTGTTGCTGCCGCTTTTGCCCCGAGGGCCGAGGGGGGCCCGGAGCCTCCCGGGGAGCCATAGAGACGCCGTGGGATAGAGTGGCTCTCTGTGGGCCCAGGTTTCGCTGTCTCGCCAGGGAGTCCGGCAGCCGCGGGCGGGGTCTTCTCGAAGACCGGCTTAGGCCGAGATTCTCAGCGGCGGGTGCCAGAATTAAAAACGGGGGTTGAAAGCCTGCTTTCGTCGCCTTTTCCCGCCCTCTCACCCGGACATTACGCGACCCCTCCCGGCAGCTTTTCCTCCCAGAAGTGGGGTAACACCTGGAGTGACCTTTGACCCTCCGCCTCGCCCATGCGATGACTCCTGACCTCCCTGCCGGCGTGACCTTTGAACCCTACCCCAAACCGCTCAGCTGCCGTCCGTAGAGGATCTCCGCCCTTCTCCGAGTCCTTCTCCCCGACAGCGGCTCCCTCCGTCCCTTTCTGCAGCTCTTTGGCTGCTCCCCTCGCCAAGGGAGCATTTTGCAGTCCAGCCTTCCGCACCGAAACTGTCACGATTTCCCCCACCTTTTTAAAAAGACGCTCTCCGGCTATGCCCCCTGGCTGGGGGAAGTTGCAAACCCCCACTCTGGACCCAGGGGACTTGGGTGGTGCTGTTGCTGCTTATGCGGCTGCCTGCCTGAAACCCTAACCCTGCCAGGGCCCACAAGAGAGACAGTAACGGGGATCCTTCTCCCAGGTGAGTGGTTGCTGTGTCAGTTAATGGGGGGGGGGGTGTCGAAGTCAAGCCTGGCAGGCTGTGTTTCAAAGAATTAGCAGAGAGACTAACTTGGGGATCCAGCTTTGGTGCTTGTTAGACTTTGCAACTTACCCTTCTGGGCCAGATTCGGAAAGATCAGATAAGGGAGCAGGTGTGTCCTGTAGGAGGGAGGGACTCCTTGATTTCCATGGAATAAGGCTGACGTTGGGCATGCCAGGCAAGTTATATTAGTGCCAGCTGGGGGGGGTGGGGTAGAGAAAGGGCTCCAGTAGCTCTGGATTAAAATAGAAGTCTTAACAGCTGTGGATTTACTGCATCTTGCAAGTCGATAGTTGGTGTTTAGTTTGGGGTGGGGTTGGGAGAGATGATTAAAGTGTGTAGAGAGAGCACTTTGATAATTCAGTAACATAGTTTGGCAGGAGGCTGGGAGGGAGTAAAAGGAAGTAATTTTTCATGGTGTAAATTGGCTGCCACTTGATGTGGCAACAGCATCTACCTTAGACAGATTTGTAGAGGGAAAGTCTACCAGACTATTAGCCAAGAGAGCTATTAGCAAAGGAACCTCTGAATCAGAGGTAGTTATACTAGCTCTGATTGAACAAGTGTGGTTGATAATAAATGGGAAAGGTTATCTCCATGACAGTTTCCTAGGGGCTACATGGTTGCACTGTCTTGGGGATGGTGTGCTTAGCCAGATGGGTTTTCTTTATCTGATCCATCAAGGCAGTTTAAGCAATTTCAGTGAACGGTGTCACAGAACTTGCTCCTTTTAAAGCTTTGCTTTCCTTTCTAGATCTTTGCTAGAGAGTCCCTCTGTTCTTCAATTGCTTATTTCGAGTCCAAATAAGCTTATGCCTCTGTATACCATCTGACCCACTTCCTTTCCACATCCTGAAAAGGGAAGAAAAAATGTTGCTGCTTGACATTGGGCTTTGAGTTTTCAAATAGTGGCCAATGGGGAGAATTGAAGTGTTTTTACTATTTGAATTCTGAAATGGGAAATCCTGAGTGGGAAATCCACTTGTATGCCTTCCGCACATAATATTGTACATGGAATCCTGGTGCTGCTGTGGTTGATTGTTCTGAGTGTGAAAGACTGCATATAATCAAGGAGAGGAAAATCTCTGGAATTTGGCTAGTGAAGGAGAATGGGAGCAAAAGTTTTTGGATGGGAAATATTTTCACATATTAGTGGTAGGAAAACATCATTTGAGAAGCCATGTGGATAGGCTGAATGCAGAAATTATGATTGGAGGCACTCTGGAATCAGTTATAATCTCTGTCTTTGAGTAGAGATAATGGTTCACATCTCTTCTAGTGGTTCTCCCCAAAGCTGAGGACTTGGAAAATGTTCTTTGCCTCTAGGAGCCAGACTAATTTTTCAGTCTTTAGGGTTCTGTATTTTTATGACCATGTTTTCTAATACAAGCTGCTATGATGAAATTTCTAGGCACCATAGCAAGCTGGTGCCTGAGATTTTTCAAGCCTTACTATTGCTGTAAGAGCTAGGAACTTCTGCTGCTTTTTAAAGGGAGTTCTTGGAAGCCTGGATGTACTTTCAGATTTTGTGTTGTGCGGTCTGCTTGAGGCATTTGGTTTTGTGAGCCCCCAATGCCCTATGCTGTTGCCTAACTTTCTTTGGTTTGTTGTGGTTTGTATGTGGTCTCCATAGCTGTTTGCATACAAGGTGGGAAAGCAACTTGGCCGTGTGTATCAACTGTCTCTTATTTTAGAGGAATTAACCACAAGCGCCATGTTAAAGTTTGCCTCTTGTGCATTAAGTATCTTGGCTGGGAATGAAATAGCGGGGCTGCTTGTCATTGCAGGAAATGCACCTGGGCGGTGTTATTCTTCTCACGTTGATGTTGCAAGAAAACTCTGCAAATTGCTCCTTTGATATGTGCCTTCCCCTTTTCACAAGAATGCAGTCCCAGGGCTTCCTGGGATGCACACCCATCCTGCTGCATCACCAGTTGTGTGGAATGGAAGTGCTGAGCTAGAGAGGAGGGACAGCAGTCCCTAGAACAAAACAGAGGGTAAAAAACTACTGGCAGAGCAACTTCTGGTTGGCCCTGGGAGAATGTGTTTCTCATACGTATTTATGATAATGTAATTCCAGACTGGGACCGCGACCGCAGTGGCTCAGAGGTTAAGACGCTGAGCTGCAGACTGGAAGGTCTGCAATTCGGCAGTTCGAAACCCTAGTGCCGCATGACAGAGTGAGCTCCTGTCTCTGTCCCAACTTCTGCCAACCTAGCAGTTTGAAAGCAAGAAATTGCAAGTAGATAAATAGGTACCTCTTCGGTGGGAAGGTAGCAGCATTCCATGCGCCTTGGCGTTTAATCATACTGGCCACATGACCACAGAAACATCTTCGGACAGCGCTGGCTCTTTGGCTTGGAAACGGAGATGAGCACCGCCCCCTAGAGTTGGATTCGACTGGCTTTTGAGCAAGGGAAACTTTTACCTTAATTCCAGGCTGACTTGTTTTAAGGAGTACCCAGCAGTGGTTCAGCCACATGGGGAGAGTGGCAACTTGCTTAAGGCTTCCCAGTGAGTTCTATAGCTGAGCTAGGGTTTAATTTGGGGGTTTTGCATGCAAACCCAGCAGTCTAGCTGCTGCACCCACACTGCTGTACAAATTGTACTGTTGCAGTTGATAGGGATTGACAGCAGGGTGCAACGCTAGGAAAGTTCAAAGTACACGTGTCCCTTCTGAGGCTCAGCCTGCAAATTCTTCCCGTTTATTCCCACCTCCCTTTGTTTCGGGATCTAGATTGCATGCTCCTCTGGTAGGGATTTGTCATTCTTCTTCTCTATGAAGCACCATGCACGTTGATGGTACTGTATTTTTTAAAAAAGGACTAATTGGTGAGCCATCACCCGTGTACTTTCACCTCTCCCTTTTCAGGTTTGAGGGCTCGAAGCTTTAAAACGGAAGGCTGAGATGGCAGGAATGTTGGGTCCCGTGCCCAATGCTACCTTCCTTTGCTTATGTGGCAGAATGCACAACACTGTAACCACCGTCAGCGCAGTTCAGCTCTGCCACAAGGAGAATCCAACTGTCTCTTTCATGCGTGATATGGCACCAGGGGAGGGGAAGCGACTTCAGTCAGTGGTGGGCAGTGAAGCCAAGGGGGAATAGGGTGGCAAGGTGCAACAAAGCTGATGAGCCTCTTGCAAATGCTCTGCCCGCTTTCCTGTGTAAGGCCACATTCCCAAGTCCTAGAAACTTGCTATTTAATGTGAATGAATGAATTGATTATCACAGGCATCGTCCAGCACATTTAAAAATGCTAAGTTTGCGAGTCCTCACAGGGATCGTGTCTACATCAGGTGCCAGATTCTGCACATACTTCCACAAAAATCAGCAGATGGGTTCCTGTGGCTCAGTAGTGACTACTGTGGAAGCACCTTTCCAAAGGTCTTTTCTAGCGCCTGCTACCACAGACGCAGAGGCTTGAACTCTGGACCTTCTGCATGCAAAGTATGCCCTCCACTGCAGAGGTGTGGCTCTTACCCAGCTTGTGTGTGAGCAAACTCAGGGAGTGTGGCCCCTGGCTAGGTGGTGGGTGGACAGGAGAGAGACCAACAAAAGTCTCTACCAAAGCAGGGAGTGCAGCTGCAGCCGGCCGGCTTGCTAATTCACAAGTTGGAGCCTAATTGGACTGGAATCCCCACTGTCTGCTGGGAAGGGGGTGTTCAGTGATCCTGGCATTGTGCCATCCCTCTCGACTGAGCAGTGGATTTATTCTTCCCTCAAATCTGGACTTTTTTTTCTTCTAACCCTGGAACATTTAATCAAGAGAACTTGCTTGCTGTCATTCACTGTCCTCAAACATTTGCGTGGCTTAAGACGCTATTAATTGTCTGTTCAAACATAAGACTTTGTGCACATGCAGGGTGGGGGCTCTGTTTCAAAGGCTTTGGTCGTTTTTGTTTTGTTTTTTTAGCTAATCATTTTTGCCCTCTTTCCAGCTCCTGCTGTAGGCCGTGGGACGTGCAAGAGGTAGGGAAGGGCAGGGAGAAGATTAGATAAAAACGGATCAGGGTGAAAGAATGTCCTGGTGCCGGGGGCTTTTTCGACCGCTTTCTCCTTTTGAGCTGGCACTGTCCTTGAAAGCTGGTCGGTGGGAATTGCGAAGGAAGGAGAGATGGGAACTCTTGGAAGGACCGGTTCTGCTGTTTTAGACAGAGATGGTGCTGTGGTGTAGTTACAATGAGAACAAGTTGCAATCCCGGAGATTCCTTGAGGCCTTGCCACAAACTCGCTCGGTAACTTCAGGCAGGCCGTTCTCGGTTCAGCCTCACCATCCTGCCGTTTCCATTGTGCTTTTGAAAGAGAATTAGGTAAACTCATGGTGGATAGGCCCACCAAAGGCTGTTAGCTATGATGGCTAAGCAGAACTTTCATGTTTAGTGTGTAGCCCTGAACCCCAGTTGCAGGGAAGCATCGAAACGGGAAGCTTTGACTCCACCCGTACTTTGCTTTTAGGCCTTCTGCAGGGTGGCCTTCTGGATGGCCACCTTGGAAGTAGGCTGCTGGGCTAGATGGTCTCATCCAGCAGGGCTTTCCTTGTGTTACACAATCCTAGGAAGCCCCAGTAGTCAGACCTCATCCGAAGTTAATACTGGGTAACTTGCTTTCCTCTCATCTCAGTACTGATGGGCATTGAGCTTTTTAAAATATAATAAAAGCTGTTTTGGTGAACTATTATACTTGCATGCTCTTGCTTCTCTACTCAGCCTGGATAGATTATTTTATACTTGAGGGGAGATTTTCCTTTCCAGACCCTTTTCTCTTTTAAAAGATACTGTCTTATGCAAATCAGTTAAAACGGAACGTGACTCAGCAGCACAGGGAGTTACCTTTGCTGCCTTGACTTCTACCATCTTGATCACAAGGGCGCATTCCAGGAAGTAAGTCCCTTTTAAAGCACTGGTGCTTACTTTGCATTTAGTCTTTTTAGGAGAAAAGTGCACAGTAGCTCCTTCTGTGCTGCTACATCGTCTGCAGTGATTTCCAGGGTCTTACACTGAAAACTCTAGTGTCAGAAGCAGTATTGAGAAATCCGGAAAGGGGTGGAAGGAAGAAGGTTTCCCAAAACTGGCTGCTGTGACTCATTCCTTAGAAATCTTAGCTTCCTTCCTGTTTTGCACTTAAGGATGTCAAGGGGTCAGGCGGGGCCCAGGGCTCCAGGATGCAGAGGATGGGCTTGAGACAGAAACCATGGCCAGTGTTCTCTAAGCTGTGGTGTCTTGTGAGCAAGAATTCTACTTTGTGAGCCACTGGCATTAAAGTTGTGAGTGAGCGATTTGGATACTGCTTAAATTAGTTTGCTCTGGAGCCATCCTTCCTGAGTGTGTGAGCCGGAGGCTAAAAAACTGAGCTAGCTCACACTAATTCAGCTTAGAGGGAACATTGAGGTCCATGGCTGCATGCCTTCTGTTCTAATCTCCCAGACGCTTCTTCAATGCTCGAAAATCTGGGAGTTTTGACTCCCTTCCTTCTCTGCTCTGATCTGGACCTTGAAGTCTTCTTGAGCACTCTGTCCAGGTCCCAAGCTTTCGACTGGTCATGTTTACTTAATGATGAAAGGTATTCTGTGTTCTCAGAGGCACTCTGCTCTCCATTTAGTGTGTTGGCATCAAGAGATGGTTCCGTCTGTGCCTGTTACAGGCAAGCTAGATTTCAGTCTAGTAGCATCTTAGAGACCAACAAGATTTTTAGGGTATAAGCAGAGAAGAAGAGGAAATTGGATTTATACCCTGCCCTTCACTACCAGAGCAGCTTACAATCTCCTTTCCCTTCCCCTCCCCTCAACAGATACCCGGTGGGGCTGAGAGAGCTCTTTTGAGAACTGTTTCTGAGAGAATAGCTCTGAAAGAACTTATGACTGACCCAAGGTCACACCAGCAGCTGCATGTGGAGGAGAGGGGAATCAAACCTGGTTCTCTCAGATTAGAGTCTGCGCTCCTAAATGCTACAACCAAACTGGTATCTAACAAAGGGAGATCTGACTCTCGAAAGCTTATACCTGGAAATCTTGTTGGTCCCTAAGATGCTGTTGGACTGGAATTTAGCTGTCCTCCTGATGGACCAACACAGCTACCCTCTGATATAGGCAAGTGTGTATAGTCCAGAGTCTCAGTGTCGGTGCTCATCAATGCTGCCAGAGTTAAGAACGAAAGCCAGATCTGATGGTATAGCCATGAAGGTGACTGGTCCACTCACACCAAGCTGGACTCCACTTGGTGGAGATAGAACGGGACCAGATCTGCATCTCCTCTAATCTACCTAGAACGTACCAGTACCAGTAGCTTCAACTGGGGGAGGAGGTAACAGAGATTGCGTGGGATTCCCTGGGGAATCACTTTGACCACATGAAGTTCTGGACTAGAGAGGGTCATCTGTTTGAGCAGAGACCACTCTTAATTAGCTGCTGCTCCTTAGAGTAGGGGTGTCAAACATAAGGCCCGGGGGCCAGAACTGGCCCGTCCCAGGCTTTTATGCAGCCCACGAGCAACTAGTGCAAGGGAAGGAACAGGAGACTGCTTGGGGGAAGGGGGGAGTGGGCACAGGCACTCCAATTGTGGCAGAACAACCTTGTCGGCAGCAGTCAAGCAGAGTGGAGCATCTGCCCAGTGCTGCACCGCCGGGTCTCCAGTCTGCCCATGTGGGTTTTCCTTTGCACCCCCCTCCCAGCCCATGAGGCCTTGCAGTGAGGGTACACCAACTTGGAACTTATCAGCTGCTGTCCTTTATACAGTTTATATCTCTGGTATCTGGCACATTTTATGGCATACATGGTCTGGCCTGACAAAGTGACGTTTATGTCAGATCCGGCCCTCGTAACAAATGAGTTCGACACCTCTGCCTTAGAGGCACAGAATTCGGGATCCAGAGGTTCTCGGCAGAGTCCCTAGCTCAGTGGCGAAGCATGGGCTCTGGGTGGAGAAGGCCTCAGGTAACCAGATCACTCTCCAGCCTCCTCTGTTAAAAGGATTTCTGGGGAAGAACATGGCCCAAGACCCTGGAGCACGGCTGCCCGTCCGAAGAGGCATGGGGCTAGTGGCCTGATTCAGCTTCTGTTTCATTGCTTTTAAAATTTCGTAGTCCTTAAGGCTCTGCAGATGTTAGTATGCTGAGTGACTTTTGGTGACTCCTCAATAAACGGAGGGTGGGATTTCCGGTGGTCTTAGGAGCGTGTGGCCAGGCTGCCCTGGAAAATACTGCCCTCTTCCTGAACGAGTTACAGAGAATAAGCAAACATATGCAACAGGCATATTTGGTCGGCACAGTTCACCGGGCCAGTGGAATCCCACATGGTTTTCTTTTCAGTAGCTTTGGCACAAAATTTAAGATTTTCCCAGTGAGGAAATTGGACTTCAGCTGACTTGCTTAGTCTTGGGTGAAGCCGCTTCTTATGAGGTGCTGCTGATGCAAATATTTTAATATTCCCTCCATATATTTTGGATGGCAGCTTATTGGAAACAAGGGTGGGGGTTTTTTTTTTGGAGGGGGGTGTTTCCAGAATTAAAAAATGAAGCATTTGGACCTGGTTGAAATCAGTTTCAACCAGGGGTGTGGAAAGGGATGATTTCTTCAACTGCTGGTTAAGGTTGCCTACTTTTTTCTCTTCCAGGTGCATTTCGGAATGCCTTCCATGCCCAGATTGCCACCGGGGGAGTGTGCAGCACACTAGGGTGGCACGTGAACAGCTGCCGTGGCCTCCCCCCTCCGGAAACATTGGGATCTGTTCCATCAGGATACAGGGGGCACTTCCATCTTAAGGGATTCCTGATTTCTGCCAGTTCAGCCGATCCCGTCTCAGAGCCGTCAACGGGGAGCGGTGGGCTGTGCTCCCCGCTGTCTGCACAAACGGCCGCCACCATGTCGACTTCCTCTTTGCGTCGCCAGATGAAGAACATTGTGCACAACTATTCAGAGGCGGAAATCAAGGTGCGAGAGGCCACCTCGAATGACCCTTGGGGCCCATCCAGCTCCCTCATGTCCGAAATTGCTGATCTCACCTACAACGTGGTGGCCTTCTCTGAAATCATGAGTATGATCTGGAAGCGTCTCAACGACCACGGCAAGAACTGGCGCCACGTCTACAAGGTAACACGCGCACGGCCGCAGCCTTTACCACCAGCTCTGAACCGTTAGATCTAGGGTTGGCAACCTCTTATCGTTAAAAGAGCCGAACTGTGTCTAAATTTAGAGCGTGACTTCGACAAAGAGCCATTGTAAGAGAGCCCGGCAGCATGGCTGAAAATACCGAATTTAACATTACTGGTCATTTACAGGCTGATTATTAGTCTATAAAGTTTCTGCAGCCCAAACACTGGCTGTTGGGAGTCCTTTTTTTTAGGAAGCGCCACATGTGAGTTCTCACAATCAATATACACAAGAGCACCCTGCACAGTCGTTTTCATGTGCTGGCATAAATGCGCACATAGTTCACACTTGGAGTTGCACTTGGGTTACCGACATCTCTAGACCTCTCTCATTCCCACCTCGGTAAAGCATCTCTAACAAGCCCTTTATCCTGGCCTGCGCTTTGTTTTGAAAACTGATTATTCTACTATTTATTTATTTATTTATTTGTTAGGCTTGTATCCCGCCCTCCTGCCGAGGCAGCTCAGGGCGGCTTACAACAGTAGACTAATATACAATACAAAGCATCCCACCCAACCCTTTCTTTGCTTAAAGAGTTCACGTTCACTTTGAAAGAGTCATTTTAGGTTCTGAACAGAGCCACGTTGGCCCCTGGCTGGAACGTTATTTCTCTAATGGTTGCCTGCAGGACTAGGGAAGAAATGTAGCACATTGCTTTGCCTCTGTGGGTCCCTGGTATCTGTGGCTAAAGGGTCTTTGACAGAAGGGATGGGGAAAGGCTGTGGGAGAGTCCCTTACAGAACTGGTCAAGGTGGGTCAGAATTCTGACTCGGTGCAAGACAGCGCCTTAAATGTACCTGGTAGGGTAGAGCTTTTTCCCAGTTAGGGAAGCCGTGCTTGATTACTCCTGCGAGACAGTTCATCAGATTAACTCTTTTTCTTTGTACGTGTAAAAAGCAGTTGTTCTGAAACAAACAAAGCTCTTGGTTTCTAGATGCAGCCCATGTGCCTAATACCAGGCATCTTAGAAAGAGGCATTCCTTCCTGTGTGAAAGAAGAGGGGAATGCCACTGAGGTAGCAAATTGTGAGGTTTCAGTTGGTGATCGGATCACTCGACCAGCACCGTGCTGGGTCCTGCTCCATTCTGTGTGAGCAAAGGGTTCTTAACTCCTGCATAGTTCCCAGGTCCTCAGCATGAGAGATAGATGACCCCTCATCTCATCTTCTATTGTTCATTTAACCCCAGTTTGAATGTCTGAAGCCTTCTTACACTAAACGGGCCTTGTTCTATCCAGCTCAGCATTGTCTTAACTGGCAGCAGCTTTCCAGATGTGGTGTCTTACAGGGTTCAGTTTTGCTACTGATGCATTTTAAATATGTTTGCAAGACCACTGAATGAGCTCATCCAGAATTTTGGAGTTGGGTGTCCATAACTAAGCCTCTAGAAGCAACTATCTCTGCTCTTGGCTGTTTGCCATACAGAAATGAATGTGGGGGAATCAGCAGAAATTATGTGATTGGCAAGGCTGGTGGACTGAATGGCAGTTTGCTGCCAGCCTTTGATGGAGTCACATTATCTTGTTGAGGTTTTGTTAAGAGTAGAGAGGTAACATTTCTGAAAATTTTCAGGCTATAGAAAAGAACTGTGTGTCGTCCCGTCCCCCCGTCCCCCCCAATCTTTGGGGGAAGTTGGGAAAAGTTGGGTCATGTTGGGAAAAGTTAAAATATATGCAATACTTACTTAGTTGCTGTGGATTTTCCGGGTTGTGTGGCCGTGGTCTTGGCATTGTAGGACCTGACGTTTCGATGTGACTAGCATCCTCAGAGGTATAACTGAGGATGGCAGTCACAGCTGCTGGTGAAAGGTCCTACAATGCCAAGGCCATGGCCACACAACCTGGAAAATCTAGAGCAAGTAATGAACTCCGGCCGTGAAAGCCTTCAACAGTACTTACTTTCCTTTCAAACCTAAGCTTCTTTTTAATGAGTGAACATCATAAAACGCATAATTTAATCAGCATATAAAATTGTACTATTGGCATATTTATTGAATTTAAAGGTATAGAAATCTTCATATTTTTTGGTAGGAAGAACAGCAAGTACACCCAGCACTTAAGAAGGAGTTGTAAAATGATGCACATTATGTTGCCGTAAAACATGTATCTTTAATTTCTGCCATCTGATGGGTAGGGAAAAATAAAATTTGAAGGTGGAAAGCAAATTCTGTAGTAAGCAGAACGAAGTATTATTTGGACATAGACTTCTCATAGAGTCGCAACAGGTAGAACTGCTAGGGTGCTAGCGTGCTTGGACTTTATAACTTTGAAAGCTCTAAACTTTTTAACATTATAGCATGTTCCCTGTTGCTAAAATTATTTCCAATTAAACAAAATAAATGTTGAAAGTATTATATATGTCTACAGTAAGACCGGGGGGGGTTGGTGGCCTCCCAAATTTCCCAATTTCCCACTGGAAAAATTGAGAGAGTCCTCTGAGTTTTTCATGCTGCGCATTTTGAGTGTGACAAACCTTAAACATTTCGCTCAGTCTAAAAGAGAGAATATTTTATAGGAGTTCTTTTTCAGCTCCCCCAAGTTTTCTGTCAGACGATTTGAAGAAAGGCCTTGAGTGGAGGGAATTGGGTCTTTTCCGGGGCCTTCACATCTCTCCTTAAGAGGCTGGGTGCCTTGTTGGATCTAGTTCTTTGGTCTGAAGGACAGGTGGAAGTGGTGGCAGAGAACACTTTATCTAATGCAGGGATTGGCCTCTGATCTAGCCTTGGCTGACCTAGCCATGCTGAACCATGCTATGGTAATTTTCCCTGGACTGCTGTAACACTCTGTGCAGGGGCCTGCCCTTGAAGACAGACTGGACACTTCTAAGGGTGCTGTTTGTTTGCTGTCCTATTCCGACTTCCCAAACTCTGCATCCTGGTCGACCTGCCTTCATGTAGTCAGCCCCCACTCAAAGAACTTGTGGATTTCGGTAATATACTTGGCCTTTCTCCCCATGAGCACCTGTGAATTTTTGGCTGCTCCCTTCTGGGATGGGAGAGACAATCTCGTTTTCTTCTTTCCGTCGCCTCCAGGCCATGACTCTGATGGAGTACCTGATCAAGACTGGCTCAGAGCGAGTGGCACAGCAGTGCAAAGAGAACATCTATGCCATCCAGACACTAAAGGACTTCCAGTACGTTGACCGTGACGGCAAGGACCAGGGAGTCAACGTGCGGGAGAAGGCCAAGCAGCTGGTGGCTCTCCTGAAAGACGACGAGCGCCTCAAAGAGGAGCGGGCCCATGCTCTCAAGACCAAGGAGAAGCTGGCCCAGACCGCCACTGGTGAGTGCTCGCTTCCGTGCTGGCTGACTTGACCCAACTGACACCAACTAGGTCTGTTGTTCTCCATCCGTATGACACAGGCATCCGTGGGCAGTCACTCGGGGAGATGCAGCTGTTCCCCGACCCCTTCACTTCCAGCATCTGGGTGCTGTTTGGGCTTCAGGGCACCGTTTTCATTTGGTCTCTTAGAGCAGGATTTGGTAAGCGGCAGCCAGTGGGCCAATGGCACCTGCTTGAAGCACTTTGCAATAAAGGTGGCTAACCTGTTTATATATGTCCTTTTTCATAGCAGCCCTTTCTCTTAGAGACTCAAGGCGGGTTACAGAATCAGGAAGCAGTGTGTTAAAAAAAAAAAAAAATCATATGACGTGCCAAACACTAGGTTGCAAAAATTAGAAACAACGCAGTTACAAGGTAATACTTAAAATAAACAGTGCACAGAATCACAACCCTAACCCTCTTTATAAAAATGCCCTCCTGAGCAATTCTGCTTTGCACATTCAGGGGAATGACTGTGGGGGGGGGGCACCTACAGCAGAGGACAGTCAAGTGCAGGCCGCTGTCGATCTCCCTGACCTGCTGAGCGGCACCCGCAGAAGGTGCCATGAGACCTGCTGCTCACTGTTTGGTTTGTAGGCGAAGCCCTGGGCTAAAGCACGAGTAGGCAGAAGGTCCATTTCAGTCCCTGGTATATTTATTTTTTAAAAAAACAACCTTGAGTAGCAGAGCTAAAGACCTTCCTCTGCCTGATATTTTGGAGAGCTTCTGCCAGCCAGAGAAGACAGTACTGAGCTAGGTGGACCAGTTACTCCCATGTTAAAGAAGCAGCCAAGAGCTTTGTTGTGTCTTATAAACGTCGTTCTGTTGCCTCTGGGAAACAAAAGACCATTGTCCATCTCTGTCTTGAGGAAGTCCTTGAAGAAGCACAGTCATTCCTCAGGCACTCCGCCTGCCCCCAAAGGAAAGACCTGGCAGCCTCTGAACACATTTATTCTGTATTTGCCAAGCTGTTGCTGTTTATTAAGTTTGACTATTTATATGCTGCTTTTCTTCCAAGGTTTTTTTTTGGGAGTAGGCTGCTTACAATATAAAAATGGAATATATGCAAACTGGAGAAGCGGAGGAGGGTTTTGAATCTCTCTCCCTCTCCTTGCCAGTTCCGGGCTAAGTCCCTCCGGCTAAGAACCAAAGACCGGGTTCCCTCTGTCTCATGCCTCTGGGTCAGCTTAAGCTTTAAAATAGCTACTGCAAGAAAAGGGTAGGATGGAGATTTCACTTCACTTAAAAACGGATGTGGACAGAATGGAGCGGGTGCAGAGGAGAGTGACAGGGGTGATCGGGGGCCTGGAGACCAAGAAGCCCTATGGGGAAAGGCCGAGGGACTTGGGAATGTTCAGTCTGGAGAAGAGGAGGGGGGGGGCATAATTGTTCTCTTGAAGTATTTGAAGGGTTGTCACTTAGAGGGGGGCAGGGAGCTGTTCCTGTTGGCAGCAGAGGAGAGGACTCACAATAATGGGTTAAAATTAAGGGCAGGGAGGTACCAGCTGGATATTAGGAAGAACTTTTTGACAGTATGAGTTGTGCAACAGTGGAATCAGGTGCCTAGGGAGGTGGTGAGCTCCCCCTCCCTGGCAGTCTTGAAGCAGCGGCTGGACAAACATTTGTCGGGGACGTTCTAGGCTGATCCTGCATTGAGCAGGGGGTTGGACTAGATGGCCCGTGTGGACCCTTCCAACTCTGTGATTCTGTGATTCTAGGCCTAACTGTAAGGCCTTATGGCAAATGGCTGGTGTTTCAGATCCCTCCCCACCTGTAATGCCCTCCATGGAGACAGATCAAGATGGGTAGCCGTGTTGGTCCGTCGGCAATAGTAGAAAAGAGCCAGAGTCCAGTAGCACCTTCAAGACCAACAAAATCCGTGGCAGGGTATGAGCTTTTGTGAGTCACTCTTGTTCTGAAGAAGTGAGCAGTGACTCACGAAAGCTCCTACCCTGCCACAGATTTTGTTAGTCTTCAAGGTGCTACTGGACTCTGGCTCTTTTCACCTGTAATGGGTTGATCCCTGGACTCTAATGTCTCCCTGCTTTCAAGAGCACCTGGTGACGATGCAAGACAGTCTTGATCTGTGCCTTGAGTGTGGCGGGTGGGGATTCTGAGCAGGGTGTGAGGATGCTTGGAAAATGGAAGTCTGTTACTTTTGTCCTGGGGGGGAAGCTCCTTTCCTGCCCCGGCTTTGCCGTATTAAGGAACTTGCTGCCCAAGCCCGTGTCCTTTCCCCTGAAATCCAGCTTGCTCAAATATTGGGCACAGGTGCTCCTCCCCGATTAAACTGCAACTGCCCTGAGGAGATGCTGCCCCTCCCGCTCACACTGGGCAGGTCGCCATGCTGGGAGGCCGAGTTACAGGCCTCCTTGATCTACCGGGGCCCCTTGACTAGGTTGATAACCCCAAGATCAAATTCCACCCTGTGTTGTTTGCAGAGCACCGGGTGAGCTAAGCGGATGGGAGTTTGCTTTCGCTTTCTTTCAAAGCTGCTCTGCAAAAAATACGAGGAACTCGTTAAACATTAGCGAGAAGCAGTAAAAAGAAATGGCAGGAAGGGAACTTGCACGCTTTCCCATCCCTGTAACTGCTGGAAGGGCTGTAGATTGTCCCTTCTGTGTTACTTTAGGTTTCATAAACGTTTTGAAAAGGTTTTTAACAATCCATTTCGAGCTATCCTGGCCCCTCCCAAGTCACCTGTCTTTCTGTGGGCCTTCCCAAATCAGCTGTTCAGCACGTACACCTCAACCCAAATGGTTCTTTAAAAATTCATGATACTGTTCATCGACGGCTCCAGTGCCAGCCCAGGGCTGGAGCCGAAGACCCGGTCTCAGATCCCAGCTCTGCCTTGTAGCTGACCAGGTGACCTTGGGCCGGTTGCACTCTCAGCCTAACCTCCCTTGCAGGGCTGTTTGAAGCTGCAATTGAGGTAAGGAGAACCATGTTTATCATCCTGAGCTCCTTGCAGAAGTAGGGCTGAGGTTAAAAACACAGGAGAGAAAAATAAAGTACAAAGGATCACAGCTGGCACACCAAGCAGAGTTGGTGAAAGGTGCTGTAGGCCATGGAAATCGCCTAATAACTTCCTGATATTTGGGGCCGAGTGCAACCATGTTCAGATAGGGTTGCCAACCTGCAGGTGAGGCCTGAAGGTCTCCTGGAATAACAACTGATCTCCAGACCACAGAAATAAGTTCCCCTGGGGAAAATGGCTGCTTTGGAAGTTGGACTCTGTGGCATTATACATGACTGAGGTACTGCTACCCTCTGGGCCTTGATTCCCCCCCGCCCCCATCAGCTGGCTTCTCCTCCAAGGACATAGTGGAAGGAAAGAGGCTTGGATGGAACCATAAAACCCTTTTGCCTCTTAGAAAGGCCAGTCATAGGAGCCTTTTTTGTGGTTTAGAACCTCTTCAGCAATGGTTCTTGCAGGTCTGGGGTGAAAGGAGAGAGCCGAAGGGATTTTGCCTCTCGAATGCGGCACGGAAATGGCAGCCAGTGAAAAGTGCAAATATCCTCAGTCAGAGACAACCTCACTGAAATCAGTCAAGAAAGGACTCTTAATCAGCCTCCTTTCGGCTGTTTGCTTTCTGTGGGCTTTTTGGGCTCAGCCAGTGCTGCACAAGAAGTGTGCCTCTCCAGTCTTGTGGAGGACCCTGCTCTGTGGCATGGCATTCTTTTCTTTGTACTTCATTAACAACCGCCACACGCCCTGGGCTGTGAGCTGGAATAGCCAGGTGGGTTCCCGGAAGGGCCTTTTTGTGGCAGGTAGATGTTGGGTTAGTGCCCAATTGAGGAGCCCCTTCAAAGTTGATGCCTCTTCACCCAGCTGTCCCCCTTCTCCTGAGCCATCGCATTCCCCTCTCCAATCTCCTTCCCTCACACCCCCAAAAAGAGAGAAAATAAATACATGATATTGCCCCTTCATCTACTGCCAGTTCCAATCACTGTGTCATTTCCAGCCAGCCATTTTGATGGGCCCTGAGCACTCTGTGGTTGCTAGGCAGTTGCTAGGCAACTGAAAGATCTTCTGGCTTTGAGATTTGCTTGGAGACTAGCTGAGGAGGATTTCCTTACTGTGGCCTTGGGCCTGTTAACTCCGCCCCCTTCTTGCCTAGGCTCATCATATTGTTCAACATGGCTGTGAGGAAGCTTCTGGAAAAACAAAGACCGCAGAAACTGTGTTTAAGGGGCATTTCAGAGGCTTTTGAGACAAATATCTCATTTGTGTACAAACCGAACTTCAGGGTTGAACACAAAAATTACATCAGGAGCAATACATTGTAATCCTGGGTAAATAGGTGGGTGGGGGTTGGGTTCAAGGTACACTGTGGTGGAGCTGCCAGCACTGTTCTGGAATGTTCTCTGTGTGTTTTCTTGGAACAGTGTCATTTGCCGAAGGAGAGTGCAGATGTTTGAGTTGCACAAAAACTCTTCCTGACGGTCCAACATCTAACCTTAAAAACTCAGAATCTTTCGTTCAGTTGCAAAATTTGGTACAAATAAATACGGGTTTGCGCTGGGCCAGGCATGAGTGTTGTAAAGTGAGGGTTCCCTGTAGGAATTCCCCCTTGAACAGAGGAACTATGAGAGAATCACTGCCTGTGTGGTTGGGGAGAGGGATTGCTGCACCCTCTGAATAAAACTTCTCCCTTAGGGGTTAGATCGCCACACACTTTTTAGCCTTTCTGGGCTTTCTCTCTTGGTGAAAGGAGGGAAAATCCTGAGGGGACCCTGAAAATGGCAGGAAAAGGGCATTCCTCAGATTCCTTCCCCTCCCATCTTTTCAATGGCTGGCTTACCACCACCGCCACCCCATTACGCTGTTTGTGCTGTCGCAGGCGTCCCTGTGCTAATGAGGGGTGACAGTTGGTGCCAGGCTGTCTAGGGTGGGGGCAGGGGGAGGAGGCTGTTATTCAGGTCAGGGCACTGGTGGCCGCACTGTCCTCTTTCCCTGTGTTCGCTCTCTGTCTCTGCCATGGCTTGGAGAGCTGCGGGCCAGATCCCCTGCTGCGTGGGCCCTTCCTTTCCAGGCGCACCAAACGAGGGCACTCTGGTTGTCCTTTGTGGGGTGTCCCAATAGCCAGTGCCTACCAAATTTTATTTTATTTAGGGCACTTCGAATGCCGCCTCTCAGCTGCACAGTTCTCCGAGATGTTTAAAGCCAAGGACACGATTAAAATCCTCCATAAAACTGGCATCCTGTTCCTGTTGCCAAATCGCTTGAACCACACCTGTGGTGCCAACGGTCTTTCTCTGGCAACTTTCTTTACGGACAAAAGGAAATTCTTCTTTACACAACAAGTGATCAAAATGTGGAATTCGCAGGCAGAGGATGTGGTGATGGCCACAGGCATACGGCTTTAAAAGGGGGAGACAGATTCATGGAGACCAGGTCTATCAGCGGCTGCTAGCCGTGGTGACTAAAGGGAACCTCCACATTCAGCAGCAGTCAGCCTCTGAGTCCCAGAGCCAGGAAGCAACATCAGAGGAAGGCCTTGACCTCTGTGCCTGATTGTTGGACCTCTAGAGGAACTGGTTGACCGCTGGATGCCAGACTAGATGGACCACTGGTCTGATCCAGCAGGGCTCTTCTCATGTTCTAATGGAGCAAAGTTTTTCTCTGGAAAAGCAGACATTCTAAGCTGTATTGGCATGTGGTGGCTGCTCGTGCTTGAAAAGTGTAGACATTATGGGATGTCAAAAAACTGGGTGCATTTTTTGCTAAAAGCCTTTTCTTTTAATATGGCAGAGAAACAGTATGTTGTGCATTGGAAAATTCTCTGCAATTCCTTAAGCATCTGCCCCGCTCTGGGCTAGTGAGTCAGGGTGGGTGGTAAGGTTAAAAACAGATGGCAGGCTTAAGCCCTTCTAGGTATAGTTGCTGGGTGTGGATGGGGGTGGGGGAGCTGCAGAGCAAAGGCTGTGTTCCATTAATACTGCCCTGTCCCAACCTAGCTTGTGAAATTTCACCCGACTCTGTCTGCCCTGTTTCTCCACTGGCCATAAGGGCTAGGAGCATGGAAATAGAGAAGCACTTTGTATTCTCAGGATGCTGAGTTCAGGGCTGCTTGCACAGCAGTTTGCTCAGACCCCGTGATATGTACGGCATTGTACAAAGTCTGCCACTAAGAGGCCACAATACAAAGCAAGAGAGAATGGGGGGTGGGTTGGCTGAGCCAGTGCAACGACCTCGGCCAGGGCCTCGTCTCACCCTCCTCTGCCGCCACCCCCATTCCCCCATTCATGTAGTACTGGGCATACAAAGCAGTATGTGAAGGATGTACAAGCTTATTTTATTTAATTTATTAAATTTGTTCATTGCCCAATCCCTGCTAGTGCGGGGCTCTGGGCGATGTACAACATTCATAAAAAGTATCAAGATAAAACAATTAAAACTTTAATAATTTCGAACAGATCAGGTGGCATGTACTGATTTATCCAATTTCAGACTGCTGGCTACTTGGTGGGCAGATGTAAGAAGCAGCAGGAGTGGAAAAGCTAAGATGGAAACCGTTGCTGTCCTCAGCCAAAAGCCTGGCGGGACATCTCTGCCTTACAGGCCCTGTGGAATTGCATAAGGTCCCGCAAGGCCTTGATGGTATTTGGCAGAGAGTTCCACCAGGTTGGGGCCAGGGTCTTTTCAATCCAAGGACAGCCAGATATCTCTGGGGCCAGGGACCACCAGTAAGTTGTTATCTGAGGAGTGTAATGCTCTCCTGGGGACATAACGGAGGAGTTCTCTTCTAACCCCCTCAGGGGCACAGAACCCTCTTCTGAAACTCTTTCTCTTGATGTTTCAGCAAGGAGCTCAGGATGCACATGTAGTTGCTTTACCTTGGCAACTGCCCTGTAAAATGGGCTGGACTGAGAAGTATCAGCTGGTCCAGAGTCACTCAGTAAGCCAAATGGGGATTCGAACACCTCTTTCCCAGGTCCTTGTTCCACACTCTAACCAGGGCACAATGATTGGTCTGCCCTCAGATGTTGTGGAGAGGTGGGGTTTTTCCATATATCAGCTCATTCCTACCCTGCACACTTCTGGAGATGGTGCATCTCAGCGGCATTGACCCTTTCCCTCTTCCCTCCCCTTTGTCCCTCAGCTTCTTCGGCTTCCTCGTCCTTGGCAAATGCCCCGGTGGAAGCCGAGCAGGCCTGGCCCCAGAGCAGCGGGGAGGAGGAGCTGCAGCTACAGCTGGCGCTGGCCATGAGCAAGGAGGAAGCGGAGCAGGTAAGCGCCAAGGTAAATCTGTCGCTGGAGGCTCCTTGGGTGGGCAGGAAGGCAAAGGGGATTGTGGCAAATCGTGACAGGGATGCAGAGACCAGCAGGCAACACCACCTGGTGGCAGGGTTGGTTCTGAGGTCGCCACCCTTTTAGGCTCTGTTGACGGGTGGGAACTTCTCTTGCAGGCAGATAAAAGCTAACTGGCTTATACAAGCAGGGCTCACGCCTTCCTCTGTGTGTTGGCTTGTGCAGGAGCAAACAGTGCCCCAAAAGTGGACATCGTGAGCCTGGAAACCCACACACAGATCTAAAGGAAGTTCACTAATGAATTGGAAAGACTGTCAATATAGACAGCGATATTAAAAATTGACTACAAGACCAATAAGTGTATAATTCCATTAGGGGCTGACGTTGCCTATTAGACCTTTGGGTTTCAGTGAAGGTAATGTCATCTGGCCAGCCAAGTGAACGCCGTCAATATTCCAAAATTCTTATGCTTAATTATCTTATACAGCCTGCTTTGTGACTATCGTGCTCTTCCTCACCGAGCACACTTCCATTTAGCCATTTTGGAATCACGCCTCAGTTGTGAATCTGTCGATGTGTATGCTCCCCTGGCAGTGACACAAGCAAGAAGCGGGCCTGGTCCGTGTCAGTCACTTTCCCATGCTCTGACCCATTTCCTCCCAGGATTCTGTGGGCGCCCTGATTCATTACCCTTCCTGTGCTAGAAATAATTGAGTCAGAACTTTCCCACAAGACTTCCCCCAAGTTTCACAAGACTTGACTAATCAAGACGAGTAGCCGTGTTAGTCTGTCTGTTGCAGTAGAAAAGAGCAAGAGTCCGGTAATACCGTAAAGACCAACAAAAATCCGTGGCAGGGTAGGGGCTTTCGTGAGTCGCTCTTGTTCTGAAGAAGTGGGCAGCGACTCACGCAAGCTCCTCCCCTGCCACATATTTTGTTAGTCTTTAGGGTGCTCCTGGATTTTCACTCTTTTCTACTGCATAAGACCTGACTGTTAGTTTGATTGGACATTACGGATGCACACCCATTATCTTTTGGATTCTATGATAACAAAGCATGGATTTTTGGATATTGGCGGCGTTGAAGTTTTACACATGGTTCTAATTCCGTATGGCTTTCAGCTGTATACTTTTGCCTTAATAGAATACAAATCATTTTCACCCGATCAGCTTTCTGAAGCTTTTCCCATTCGTTAGTGAATCTGTCCTGTGGCAGGTGGGTGAAGCAAACATTTGTTGGCCTTTCAACCCTTGCTCAATGAAAAAAATTAAACGGGATTGTTTTAAGCCTTAGTTGGTGACCAAGGTCGTAATTTCTACACCTGCCAGAGGAAAAGTCTGACAGACTTTGTTTCTGTTGTGTACACGCACACACCCCTTGAGCATATCGGTCTTGTGGGTACTGAGCTTTAATGTCTGGCAGTTCCGCCACACCCAGTTGAAGGAGAGACTGGGTTGGATCCCCCAGATCCAGCCCCCTAATAGCAGCTCTTTCCCCCCCAGCACAAGGAGCCTTCGCCTGACGCAAGAGGCTCTGAGAGAACGGATCTGCAGGGTCCAACCCGTTGTGTGAGTTGCTGGCCGCTAGCCCCTCGTGGCCTTCTTGGGGAGACAGAGACTGGTGGGCAGCAGGCCATTCTCTTTGGTTGCCACCATGCCCTGCAGTGCATCCTGGGCTTTTGTTTTTGTTTTGTTTTGTTTAAAAAAAGACTTAAGGCTTTTTTCCTCCCCCGCAGAACTTGGGATAACTGGGAAAGAGGGATGAGAGCAGCACGGAAGTTATCTGAGCTGACAGTTCCCAATTTAAAAAATGGATTTTCAATTTGGATTTTTCATCCAGATTGTCATGCCAGAGGCCTGTATGGTGATGACCTGGCTGCTGGGGGGATCAAGAATGTTTCTGTTGCCTGTCACAGGGTCCTTTCCCCTCCCAGACTCAGGTTTTACATAGCCTTCTCCATTATATATTTTGCTTTCCGTGGTACTTGGCGTCCAATCAGGGATTGTGGGGTTGACGCTTTCTTCAGATTCACCTGCCTGCCTTTCTCATCAGAAGGAGACAAGACTGGGATCTGGTTGCCCCGGGTCATGTGTTGGGCCCTCTGCCCTGGCCCTTGAGTTTGGGGTCAGCCCCTTGCTCCATTTATCCATTACACTCCTACCTGTTCCTTCGTAAAGGGGAGGAAAATTACTGTCTCCACCTCAGGCACGGCTCAGGGCCACATCCGCTTACCTTCAAGTAAGGCTACAGCTCTGGGTGCCCCCAGACCTTTCAGTCAGCTCCTTTCACAGCCCCACGAGACCCATAAGGCCTGCCTCGCAACGCTGACCGCTACGCTGCCTCCTTCTCGCCTTTCCTGCTGCCCCTCTGATTGGGGCGATCATGTTTGCTCACTCTGCCTCCTCTCCCCCCCTCCCCCCATTTGATTTTGGCTTCTTATTTCCTTGCCCTTTTCCTCCTCCACGTCCTGCTTCCTGTCACCCCAACCTGTTTGTTAATTGTGGAATGGGGGAGGGCGGGTCAACCTTCAAAGACGTAACTGAGGTCTGGGGCCGGAGGGGTGGGGTGGGGATGAGCAGTTAAGGGAAGAGGTCTAGATTTCTCTGTACCAAAATGGCCCTAATTTGGGGGCAGTCCAAATTTCATCTCCCTTCTCCTGAACTGATTTTGTGAGATTGGACCTTGATGGGCGGGAGGGGGAGGCTTCCTCCACCACAGAGGGAGTCTCTCTGGCAGGGTGCAGCAGCAATTTGGTGAGTTTCCATTTGTATCATGTCCTCCCCCCATGGAGCTCAGGGTGTCCTCACAACAGTCCTGTGAGGTGGGTTAGACCGAACGACCTGTCCGCAGCCTCCCAAGGAACTTAAGGGTACAGTGGGGATTAGAACTGGGACACTCCCACATAGTATTTGTGGGCTCTAGTCCACAAAAGCTTCTGCTGCCGTAAATTGGCTAGCCTTCAAGGTGCCCCAGGCCTCTTGTTCTTGCTGTGGTAGGTGAACTTGGCTGCCCCACAGGAACTACAGAATGATGTCAAAGCTCTTATTTTTAAAAAACATGCGTACTTAAAACGGTTGCTTTCTGTTCCTGTTAGTACGCTCTGTTTGAAGTACCCAAGAAGGGGTCCAAAGGTGTGGGGGGGAGTCCTTGGGAGCACCCCCTCATTAGGGCAATGCCCCAGGTGAGAGAGAGAAGAGTCTCCCATCAAGGACGGAAACTTCAGCTAAGAGTGAGGCAACTGAAGCAGTGGGAACGGGGCGGGGAGGGGGGGAGCTAACCAGAGCGACACCTTCAAAAGCAAGCAGCTGGCAGTGTCTGTAGCTTGTCTCGTCTCCTTTCTCCCCTCCCTCCTTCCCTCCCTCTGCCATGTCGAACCCCATTCCATGCCTCTTATTTTGTGTTTCTTCCCCCCCCAGCCCCCTGCAGTGGCCGACGAAGACCTACAGCTCCAGCTAGCCCTTAGCTTGAGCAAAGAGGAGCACGACAAGGTTAGACTCGTACCAGACACACGCTCCCCCTTTCTCCAACAACCGTGCCTCAGAAATAATCAACTAAACCACTCCCCCTCCCCCCCCAACAGGCCCCCTCCCCCAACTCACACTTTCCACTAACTTGGCGTTCTCTGTCTCTCCACACCCCTCCTAAGCAGACCGACGCAAGGTTGCTGTTGTCTCCATTTCACTTTAGACCTCTCTAATTGTCCTCTGCTGTAGACTCGAGATTACCCACGATGCCTTCCCTTGAGGAAGGCCCCGGAGGTAGGGCGGCTTGAGTCTCGGTGTGTGTCCCTAAGCCTGCTCTGAACTGCGGGGCTTCTGTGGTAACCGGTGCCTGTCCAAGGTGTTTCTCAGGTGTCTTCGGAAGAACAGACAATAAGCCGAAGGAGGAGGAACCTGCTGGCAGGAGGCGGCGAGGGGGGGGGGTGGAATTGGAAAGGGGGAGGCAGAAACTGGAGCACAGAATGGGGGAGGGGGAGATCTGGTTTGGACCTGAGGAGTCAGCTGAGGAAAAGGAGTCAGCTGAAGAAAAGCTGAAGAGTTAGCTGAGGAAAAGGAATCAGCTGAAGAAAAGCTGAGGAGTTAGCTGAGGAAAAGGAGTCAGCTGAAGAAAAGCTGAGGAGTTAGCTGAGGAAAAGGAGTCAGCTGAAGAAAAGCTGAGGAGTCAGCTGAGGAAAAGGAAAAAGAGTTAGCTGAGGGAAAAGGAAAAAGAGTTAGCTGAGGGAAAAGGAAGATTAGCATACTCCGGAAGGGAAGCAGATTTTATTGGCCTGAGTCTTGATGTTGGGGAGGGGGTGGCTAGAATGGGAAGACCTAAATTAGGCTATTGGACCGTGTGGGGGTCTCTATATGCCAACAGTAGGAGCAGGAGAATGCTTTCCCCTTGAGCTCCTACATTCTCAGGGTATTGCAGGTTTGGGACTCCGGGCTTCTCCCAGTTTGGGGGGCCCAACACTCAGTTCCTCCTGCGTTCTTGGCTCTTTGAGGCGTCCTCCTGAAGGTAAAAAGGGGGAGGTGAAAATCTCCTCTCTCCTCTGCCTGCCCGCCTCCCTGCTGAAGGTGAGTAACTGCCAGCAGTCACCTTGCTGTCTTGGCTGATATCTCTGTCCTTCCCACAACCCTTTGCAGGAGGAGCGGATCCGGCGTGGTGATGACCTGCGACTCCAGATGGCCATCGAGGAGAGCAAAAAGGAGTCAGTCCCTGCAAAAGAGGAGGTGAGGTGGGATCCGATGGACAGTGGGTCGGTGGTTCCTAACGGAGGGGGAGAGGGCAGTCACAGGCAACTGAATGGCCCTGATATGTGAAGTGGGGAGGGTTGCCCGTGTGTAAAATACAAAATCCATGTAACACCTTTATTAGGACCAGCCCTGTCACGCATAACAGCGCATGAGCTTTCAAGTTCCTTGGAACTCTTAATCAGGTCAGACGTTACAGACTAAAGAAGAGGGAGAAAGGTCTGCTTTTTCAGACCATGAGGTTAAGAAGACTGCCTTATACCAGGAAAATGTGGACTTATATCTGCCCTAATGAATGACGTTCTAGGGAACTCAGAAGCTGGCACCCTTTGGCTTGTCACGGTTAGTTCTGATCAAGCATGGAGAAAATAAAAGAGCAACACCAGTCACAAAGGGATGAAAAATAAGGCCTAGGCCGATGGTGCAAGTGAAGTAAAAATATATTTTTCCACTCAGTTAAAATTTCTTATGCATTTCACCAACAGGCTTGTTCAGGGGAATCTGTAATATATGTATAATATGCAAATCATTACTGAGTTGAAGAAACAATGCAAGGCTAGCAGGTTTGTCACATTCATCTGTAAAACTGAGCCGAAACACATTCTTGTAAAACTGAGCCGAAACACGGGTGCTGAATGGTCTATCTTCTCTGACATATGGGGAGTTCTCTCTCCCTTGTGCAATCATAAGGACAGAATAAGCCCTAGTAGTTTATACACAGTGATTTTGTATATGGTTGGTACTTTACTGTACAAATTGTAACTTGATTTTTAACACGAAGCTTTATTTACCTAATTTTAACTAAACAACCTTTGCTTTTTGTGAGAACTCGGGATTTTAACTGAGTAATAAAATATATTTCTGCTTTACTTGCACCATCAGCCTTGGCCTTCTTCTTTATCTCATCTGATAAAGTACGGCATCGATTTTGGGCTAGATGGCACGTCTAGTAAAGTGTCAGTCTCCAAAGCAGCAGATCAGGCTAGGCACGGTTAAGGTCTGCATACTCAGGGGACTCCATCCGGTATGTGGAGAAACGTGCTTCTGTAAACTTGTCAGAAGAACAAAGTTGTACGCATGCACATGAACACACACCAGAGTACTGAGCATGTTCTAGGAGGCACAGGATATTGAGAGCAGTCCGGAGTCCGTTACAAGAAGACGGAGGAGGAGAAATTGGCCAGCTGTAGTTTGTGAGAAAGTATGGTGGTGGTGGAGTGCTTTCCTAAATGGTGGTGGAGTGCTTTCCAAATGACCTCAGTATTCCTTTGCTGACCTACAGCTTGTACCTCTGGATATAACCAGCAGGGGAATGCCAGCACTTAGAGGCAGATGGGAAGCCACAACTGAAAGCAGAATGGGGAAATAAATGGGACTCAGCCTGACCCATCGAGCTACTTCTCAGCTCCCAGGGGGGCCGAGGTTGCATCCAGGGAGGCACGAAGTAGGGAGAAACTCCACCAGATGGGGGTCAGCTGCCCGTCTCCATCTTTTTTTGTCATTCAGTGCAGCCACAAAAAAAGAGGGAAGCAGCCAGTCCTGGAGGCTCCTTCATGGCATAAACCTCTCGGCTGCTTGGAAACGGGGGCCATTGCTCTTCTCCCTAACCAGGTTATTGAGGGGTGTGAGCCGTGCTGGCCACCCGATTTGGTGAGCTGTGGCATTAGTTTTAGGCGGAGTGATGCCGCTGCCTTCCAGAATGGTCTAAAAGTCCCAAGAGAGAAGCAGAACGCCTCCAGAGATAGTTGAAGATTTGGGATTGGGGATGGAGCCTGAGGAAGGCAGGGTTTGAGAAGGAGCTCGCAGGATAGAATGCCGCGGAGTCCACTGTCCGAAGCAGCCATTCTCCTCCCAAGGGATCTGATCTGTCACCTGGAGATTGTTAGTAATTTTGGAATATCTGCAGGTTGTAGGTTGGCAGCCTGAGCGAGAGAGGGCCCCTGGGTGCTACAGAACAGGGAAGTGGGTTACTGCCTTTCAGCTGGAGGAAAGGAAGGTGTGTCCTTTCTCAATATGTCCTTTCCCTCCATCCCCCATGCAGTCGTCACTCATGGATCTTGCTGATGTCTTCACCACCCCACCAGCTGCCACTGACCCCTGGGGTGGCCCTCCTGCCCCTGCTGACCCTTGGGGTGGCTCTGCCCCAGGTGTGCCCGCAGCTCCCACCGACCCCTGGGGACCATCTGCTACTGGAGCAGCCTCTACAGGAGGAGACCCGTGGGGACCTCCTGCAGCGCCCCCTGCGGCCCCCTCGGACCCATGGGGAGGCCCCTCAGCTGCAAGCACTGACCCCTGGAAGCCTGAAGGTGAGCACACGGGCACCTAGGAGGTTGGGGGAACCTTGTGCAGAACATTTAAATCAGCTTTTGATTATGCCCAGTATCAGAGTCTAATAGCATCACTTTTTCTAGACTCGCCGACTCCCCTAAGTATTATTATCACCATCGTATGGCATTGTGTGTAGTGTAGCCAGGAGATCCTAAGATTGTCAGCCAGAAGTTCTAGCTCTTTTAGCAATATGTACCACTAGATGGCGAGCTAGACTTGTTTTCCGGGCTGAGGGAGTTCTGAGAGAACTGTGACTGACTCCAGGTCACCAGCTTGGCTTCACGTGGAGGAATGGGGAATCACCTTTGATGGTATAGATTGGGCTTGTTTTCCTCTCAGGGTTTTGGAGACTACTGTTAACTAAGATCCAGGGCGTGGGCTGGGTTGTCCAAGAGGGCCAGGAGCAGAAGCTTAGCAGATGTGTTGGAGCCTGCCACAAACAAAGGAATTTCAAAGGGAAACTACAACTTGAGACTGCTGAACTCAACTTAATTCACGAGTTCAGAACAATGGACGTGTCCCCGTCCCCCGATATAGGATTCTTCTCTCCTTACAAATGCTACTTTCCTGCCCCCAGGTCTGTCCCCTCTGCTCTAAACAAGCTGATTGCAATATACATACTGCCTTTGCTTCCCTTACAAACCTTTGTTACAACAACCCTCCCACCGTCTGACTAGGATAAAAGGACTCTGGTCTGTGTTTCTAATCTACTATGTCTGACAAAGGGAACTTTGACTCTCAAGGGCTTATGAGCCTGAAACTCTTCTTGGTCGCTGAGCTGCTCCTGGACTCGAATGTTAACCGTTCTCTTTGCAAACCGACACGGCTACCCTCTGAAACCACGTTCGGTCTTACGAGCACCGCTAATTGTAATTTATTTTTAAAAATAATAACAAATACAGTGAAGGCTTGCTGTTTAAAACGCAAAACTCGCAAGTCTGTCATTCTCCAGCAATTACAGATGCTAAGGACCGAAAGATCGCAGATGCAACAACATCTTTCTCTGGCTCGGTGTGAAAAGTGGATATTAATGCCTGTCCCACACAGCTCTTCCGACACTGCCCTTTTGTCACTTTCCACGAGGTTTCTCTCTGACCCTCCCCAGTCCTTGCGGTGGACTATCCCCCCCTCCCCCATCCTTGCGAAACAGGCTCTGATATCCATATCTCCTCCCAGGTGGCGGTCCCACTGGGACCACAACAGCACCACCCACAGACCCCTGGGCGTCTGGTCCAGCTCCGGCATCCCAAGGGAAACCTGCACCCGATCCTTGGGCTCCAGCATCAACGTTCTCAGACCCCTGGGGTGGCTCCCCTTCCAAACCCAGCACCAACGGCACTGCAGGTGAGTAGGGCATCAGGAATCCCTGGCTTTGGGGTGGGGTGGTGTTGGTGGCGGAGCAGGCTTTCGAGCCAGGATTTTGGTGCGAGAAAGGGAAGGAAGCGAGGGCCATTGGGCCAGGATGGGAAGGCATGGGAACGGGCCCCTCCCCCCCCTTTCTCCCTGCTAATCCTACTGCCCCGTCCCTTCCCTTCTCCCTCCCCTCCTCCAGCTGGCGGAGGCTTTGAGCAGTTTGGCAGCCCCGGCGATGGGGACGAGTTCTCGGATTTCGACAGCCTGCGTCCGGCGCTGCCCAAATCTGGGAGCAGCACAGGTGAGCCCTGCTCCCTGCATGGCTCTGCCTTTTTCGCCTCTGACCCCGTCGCCCTTGCATGTCCTCCACTGCCCTGACTGTCCTTTCCCCCTGGCCCTGCCCAGGCGCCTTGTTCCACGTGGGACTGGATTGGCCCCTCCTCCCCCCCCTCGCTGGCCCTCTGCGGCCAGCCTATCCCTGCTTGCAGCTGGCACCCCAAGAGCAAACCTCGTTCCCGCATGTATTTCAAGGGGGGTGGGGGTGGCTGTGTCTTGCCGGTTTCTTCAACTCGGGGCTTGCTGCTTGAGGTTTCGCACAACTTCGTCTGTGTTGGGAGCACGGAACGCAGAGCCGCCCTTTGCTGGCTACGAGTGGCTGCATCTGCCCCTGTGTAGACGTGTCTGTTTTTCTGAACAGTCTTCTCCCCTCCTCTTTTTCTTGCCGCCACCCCTCCCCGCTGTTCTTTTCTTTCTCCTCCCTGACCCCAGGTGAGCTGTCCCTCCTAGCTGGGGAGGTGCCGGTTTCACGGGCCGGCATTGGCACTGACAGCCCCAATGCTTTCGACATGGCGGCCATGAGCGGATCGTTACCTGAGGCCTCCAAGCCGATGCGCAAGACCCCGGAGTCGTTCCTGGGTCCCAACGCTGCCCTCGTCGACTTGGACTCGTTGGTCAGCAAGCCCTCCGTCCCCTCCAGTGCCGCAAAGGCCTCCAACCCCTTCCTGCCCCCTGGTAAGCACTCGGATCCCGGGGCCACAGGGTGGCCTGTGGATCAGGGCAGGAGCTGAACTCCTCCTTGGCTTTCTCGGGCTGGGAAGAAGAACCTAGAAGGATCGAAGTGGGGCTGGTAGCGGTGCTCTGGTTCTCTCTCCGCGGACTTTTGGGTTAGGAGCAGGACTGCAAACAGAACTGTACAGAGTCGGTACGAAAACTCTGTACCAAGGTCATTCCTTTTGTCCTGTGTCCAGGGGAAGAAAACAGAACTGGATTTCACAAGCTGAGTGTTTTTGTGTGATCTTGTTGTAAACTGTATGGTTGGTTCTAATAGGGGAGGGACCTGCACAGCACTGAAGTCCCGTCTTCAAACTGGAAAGTCCATCAGGCCACACATTACTTGGCACTTGCAAGGATTAGAAAACTTACCTTTCCATTCTAGAGCTACTTCTACAAGGTAGTAGGGGGCTGGGGCCCAATGGAAGAGCCTCGGCACTGCATGCAGAAGGTCCCAGGTTCGATCCCCAGCATCTCTGGTTAAAAGGACCGGGCAGGAGGTGATATGAAAAGCCTCTTCCTGAGAACTTAGAGAGCAGACAATTCTGACCCTGATGTACCGTTGGTCTGATTCAGTACAAGGCAGCTTTGTGGCTTCACGTGCTGCCATCCTGGGGCTGGAACCGAGCGGCTGTGAACTAGGACTGCCCGGTTCTCCAGGGCTGTCAGCCTCTGAGTCTCTCCTGGATTCTCTGGCGAAATGGCGGTGTTTGGCTTTGATGGGGGAGGTTCCTGCCATGAAGCAGTGATGATAAAAAACGAGATGAGGATCAAAACAAGACAAGGATCCGTGGGCAGTTGTCTGTAATTGTTTCTTTTAAGGTTTTCATTGCTTTGGACCTGGTAGGCTGAAGCAGGGCGCGGCTGGCGTTTGGGACCCTCTGGGTGGCTCTGAGCAGGGGCACCTGTAGGAATGGGGAGCAGGTGGGGGTGGGAGTTCGTTGAGTCGTGGCAAGGGAGGCAGCAATCCCGGGCTTCCTTCATAATGACTCTCCCATCTCTCTCTCTCACTTTCTCTCATCTCTGCTGCAGGTTCCGCCGCTGCCCCCGCCCCGTCTGCCTCCGCCACGAACCCCTTCCAGGCGACGGCTGCCACCCCCCTTTCGCTCAACCAGCTGCGCGTCAGTCCGGTTCTCCCTCTGTCCCAGCCGGCACCCCCGGCTTTTCCCGCCACGGCCCCCATGGTCTCTGTGTCTCCCATGGCCCCCGGGATGCCCTTAGCCTCGGTCTCCCCGATGGTGGGGGTGCAGCCCTTGGGGGCTGTTCCGCCCATGGGCCTCCCTGCCATGGGGCTGCCACCTCCCGCCATGCCTCCGGCCGGCATGGTCCCCAGCAGCACCTCGGCCTCCACCCTGGGGAGCACCAACCCGTTCTTGCTATAATCAGTGGGAGTCTTTGTCCTGTGGTGAGCCACCCCCCTCTCCCCTTTCCCCTCCCCGCCCAGTTGTATTTCCAGATGGCGACGGTGCCCCCCCCTAAAATTTCACGGCTGAATGGGGCAGCCGGGGTGGGGTTGTGGAAAAGGAAGGAGAGAGACAGGACTTTTTGTTTCGAGCTCTTCCACCCCCTTGTTTCAGGGGCTGGGCAAATGTTCCCCCATTTGTGTTGGTGGAGGCTAGGCGGCCAGGGTCCCTCCGTCCCTCAACCACTTTGGCCTTTAGGGTGGTCGGGAGGGTCCATTTTTGCTGCATTTCCAGGCGCGGCAAGTGGTAACTCTCTACAACCCTACGGGAGGTCAGAGTGACCTATGCAGGGGAGAGAATTAGAAACTGACAAAACGGGGGTAGGGGGTACCCTCTGCTGCCTCCCCAGTTCTCACATTATCTGCCCCACCTCTTGAGGCAGTGTTAAAACAGGCCATCCTCTTGCACACCGTGGGCCTCCCCCCTCCACGTCTCTCACCCACCCCTGCGAAAGGGAGTCAGAAAGGGAAAATGCCAACCCCCTACCTCTAGGCCCTTCCGAATCAATTCACAATGGGGGGCAAGCTCTAACCTTGTTATTATAATTTTTCCCTAGTCTTCTCCCTTTTCCAAAGGTGTTACTCCCCCCCCCTCCGTTTCCCCACTTTAGCTGGGACCAGCCCTCCTCTGCCTTTTGTTTTTTTCCTTGAAGGGTAGAAATAGGGCAAAATCAGTAAGGCCTCCTCACTCTAGAGGGCCTGGTCGAGACAGAGGGGGGAATCATTGGTCTGTCTCCTCCAGCCTTGGGGCCAAGAGGGAAACCACTAACCGAAGGCCGAAGGCGGAGACCAAAGCTGGATCTCGAGCAGGGAGCCGGGCCGGCCTACCGGGGGCGGGGCCACGCCTGAAGACCCGCCTTCAGTAACCTTCCAGTTGGTCCTTTAAGAGAATCAATCACCTTCACACAAAGCATGGAACCCTGTTCGAAGTGTCATGCCTTTGGGGAACCTTGAAACATTCGCCGCCGCAGCCTGCTGCAGGGGAGGAACCCGGAAGCCGTCCAAGGAGTCTAGAAACTGTCAAAGGGAGCTTTCCTGGGGCTGGAGAACAGTGGCAGGAGCGCCGGGGCGGGTGGCCTGTGGGGAGCCTGGAGACCAGCGAAGGCCTCCTGCCCGTCCGGGAAAGCAGAGCCACGAACCCCTTCTTCACCCCCACCCCAGTCTGTGGACTCGAGCAGCCCAGACCCAGGCAGCCTTGCAGGAGCGCAGCGACAACACCCTGGACTGGTGCATTGAAGGAGACGCTTTCCCTGCCCCCCTGTGCACATGGCTTGGAAGGTGGGGGGCAGGGGTCCGTGCACCCAGGAACCTGTTCAGCAGCACTCTTCATGGGGGGGGGGCGGCGTCCAAACACCGTCGGTGCTCTCACTCTTCTGGGCGCGATCCGCTCTTCTCCCCACGCTGGGTTCTCTTCTCATGCCACCATTTGCGACATGTGCCGAGGGCCTGCCGGGAGAGGCACCCCGTGGATTTACAAGTGAAACTTTTAACTGTTTCCTCCCCCCACCCCTGAACTCTCGTCCCCGACAAGTGCAGTGTTTGCTGGGGAGGGATAGCAGAAGGACAAAAGAACCCCTTGGACTGGTTGAAAACATTATGGGGCGGGGGCGGGGGTGGAGTCTTGGATGGTCGTATTCCCTCCTCCCCTTCTGTGTCAGCAGCTTGTGGGGAAGGGGGGGGTCAAAGCCCGTCTGTGTGTGTGTGTGTGCGGGTGCGGGTGCGTATGCGTGTGTGGTGCTGCTGTAAGTGATTGTCCGTTCCTGTTTTTATGTTGGGGGGGCACTCACTCATAAGCATCCCGGACAATCTGCCGAATCCCTCGTTCCTGCCCCCCGCCCCCGTTCCCTGCAATTGTTTCCAAAGTGGGTGGCGTATGCTACTTCCCCCCCCCCGATCGATCAATCATGTTTGGGGATACTTTCCCACTGCAAACACACACACACACCAGTGTATTTGAAGACTTATTGTGTCATTGGTCAGGGGCTTTGGGAGAGTTAATCTTGGCTGTGTACGACCCTCCCTCTCTTGGCTCTTTTCCACCTCTTCCCGGACCACACACACACACACACACACACACCCCTCTGGTATGCGTCAGAAAAAAAAATAACTCTTAATGAAATGAAATAAATGGAAGTTCTTCTATGGCACCTGGAGGCTTTGCACCTGGGCTGGCTTATGTTGCCGGGGGTGGGTGGGTGAGTGGTCGGAGGGATGTTCCCTCTTCATTTACACAATTCCGTTTTTGTTGTGCAAGAGAGGCTAAAACTTTTGGAACTCTTTGTCGTGTGCCGTCCAGTCTCAGCAAACTCATGGGGGTTTTCCAGGCAGGAGGCAAAACAGAGGTGCTTGGCCGTTGCCTTCCTCTGCCGAGCCATCCCCGTCTTCCTCGGTGATCTCCCATCCAAGTAGTGACCATAGCCAGTCCTGCCCAGCTGCTGAGTACTGCTGAGTCTGGGCTAGGCCGGGCCACCAGGCGGCTCAGTTCTTGTTCAGGAGGCCTTTTTTTAAAAAACCGGAGCATTCTGATGGGTGATCCTCCGCCTGCGGTCTGAAGTGGTCCAGTCTGTGATGCCGCCTCATTGCTGTGTGTGCGTGAGCCGGGCCTCGGTGACGCCGAAGTCAGAGGGAATTGGGGAATCAGCAGTGAGCGTGGGTCAAGCCCAGCGATTAAGGCTGGAACCAGCCGGGAAGGTTCTTGGTCGTTCGGAGTTCGTTTGCGCAGTCGCAGGTCAGAAAAGAGCAGCCCGAAGCTCAGTGGTCCTAAAATAAATACTGTAACGCCTTGGGATCACCGGGAGGGCAGCCCAAAGCCTTTTCCTCGCCCCACAAGTGTTGTGGACGCCACTCCCCAGAGAACGCGAGAGAGCATCCCTGCCCATTAGAATGCAGGTGTGGCGAGAGCTGCTCGTTTGGCCACCGTTTGACTGACTCCTGGTGATTCTTCAGTCACTTCTGTTTCTGATATTTTTTCCCCGCTTCATGAACACACAGGAGACTTATGGTGACCCCATAAGGTTTTCGAGGCAAGAGGCGTTCAGAGGTGGCCTGCCATCACCTGCCTCCGCTTAGCGACCCTCGGCTCCCCTGGTGGTCTCCCATCCGAGCGCTAACCGGGGCCGACCCTGCTTTGCCTTGGAGATTGGGCTAGCCTGGGCTCTCTAGGCCAGGGCCTGCCTCTGATGGGCTCCTGGCATTTGTAGACAACTTAGAGCCAGAAGGCTCATCCTTTAGGGTGGTTAATAGCCTAGAGTCAACACACTTTGGCACGTCCCTGGACTCTTGAGGGAATTGTCTGCCTTGGGAAAGGGAAGGACTCTGGGCCCGAGCACCAAGGCTGGCTGGAGGGGGACCAAGGCTGGATGGTGGAGGACCTTCTGAGCTGAGTGTCTGTACGTGACCTGAGGGTCAGCTTGCCACAGGCATGGGGAGAACTTGGTTGCTCCTCAGCTACATGGTGGCTCAGCTAAGTAATGAAGTGGCTCCGCTGAAAAGCATTGAGGACGGTATGGAAAGGCAAGTTCCGTGCTGAAGCACGGGGAGAAAGGGTCTCACAAATTCCGTTTCAGCCCACGCAGGAGCTTGGAAGTTTCTTGGCTGTCCTCTGGCTGCCACCAACTAGTCACAAAGAGTGCCTCCTTCTGGAGGACTGGTACTCCAGCATTCTTTCTTGTGCTGCCGTTAAAGGCTGCACCTCGGCTTAGATTCACTCGCACCAGCTATCCTGGGGCAGACAAACTTGTGCACTGTGGGGATGAAAGGATCAGCCTCCCCTCCGTCCTCCTAGGTAAGTGTGCCCCAAAAGGGCTTGATGTGGGCACCAAGATCAGTCTACCAATGTTCTTCAGCACTAAGAAATTTAATAAATAACAGGCACGCACACCATTCTGAAATCGCAGTGCAAATGAGCAAAGATGAAAAGCAAGAGATCTGAACACAGTCCTCTAGCCCTGACACTAAATATCTTAAAACGGGTGTCAAACATGTGGCCCAGAGGCCGGATCAGGGCCCTGGAGGGCTTCCATCGGGCCCACAGTGGAACTGGACATCTGCTTCCAGTGCTGCTGCTGCACCATCGCTTGCCTCGCCAGACTCTCTTAATGACTCAGTGGTTTCATGTTTTCACCTGGGTCCTAGACTCAGAACTCTGAGCATGAGGTTTCTGTGGTGAATGTCAATAAATCAAAAGCAGGTTTGCCGCTTACAGAGCTAATGTTTTAAGCATGTTTTTATTTTAACAGATGAGTTCGACGCCCCTGTCTTAAAAGGTGTTTAGAATGGTAGTGGAAAGTGCTGTCGAGTCACAGCCGACTTACGGCAACCCTGTAGGGTTTCCAAAGCGTGAGCCGTAAAGAGGGGGTTTGCCCTTGCCTGCCTCCGCTGAGCCACCCTTGGGACTTCCTTGGGGGGCCCCTGTCCAAGCGCCAGGGCTCGCCCTGCTTACCTGATGAGATTGGGCTAGCCTTGGCCGTCCGGTCAGGACACGACAGAGTAAAGATAGGTTACTTATTCTTACAATTGCAAGTTTCAGACACGCTCCATCACCTCCGTTTCATGGTATAGGGTCACTCCCCTGTGTTCAGCAGCACGTGGTCTTGGCTGCTGTCCCAATGGAGCTCTGGTGTGTGAGAGCGCCAGGTAAGAAGACAATGCCAGCTAAGCTAATTCAGAGAAGTAAGCGGACTTCTTCCACATGCCCAGGGGCTTTAGAACCTGCATTGGCTGGACACCCCTTGAGGCAATCTCTTTTCCTGTCCTAAGGGGAAGATGTACTTTTTCCCTTTTCCTGTCCCAAGGGGAAGATGTGCTTCCTTTTCCTGTCCCAAGCAATGCTCCCCCAAAGCTGTGGTCTTGTGAGCAAGAATTCTACTTTGTGAGCTACCAGCATTAAAGTTGGGAGCGAGCGATTTGGCTACTGCATAGATTAGTTTGCTCGGAGCCATTCTTCCTGAGCTAAGAGAAAAATGTGCGAGCCAGAGGCTAGCTCGCACCAACTCAGCTTAGAGGGAACACTGGTCCTAAGTTCTATTGCACGTGTTTTTTGGTTTCTGCCTTTTGTTCTTCTGGGGCTAAGTCTATTTGCATATTGTGGAGCTCCCATCAGCTAACCCTGATGTGAGCTCCAGTACTGAGAGATGAGCCCTAACCAACCCCAATTTTTCCTTGTGTACCTGTCAGCTTGCAAAAGGCGCTTCATAACCTCTAAGCTTGTGCAGAGTGCAAACCCAGCTACTGCCAATTTTTATGTAAATTCTGGGGCGTGAGGCATTTTGTTGCAAGTTAGTTAATTTGTTGTGACATCACGGTATGCCCTTCAAAGAATGGATCCATAGCTTGATGCCCTGAGAATGACTATCAGACAAAAAAGCTGTTATTTATAGTAAACAGTTTAATTTCTGGCTTTGTTGCACCCTGGGTACCTTGAGCTCTAATTGCGAGGCTGGGTTCTAGCTTGGTGGGCTCCAGATATGCGGTGGGCTTGGAATGGGTGGTACATTTTGGTATGGTGTGCTCGGGTTTGGAATGGATGGTACGTTTTGGTATGGTGTGCTCGGGTTTGAAATGGATGGTACGTTTTGGTATGGTGGGTCTGGGGCATTCGCCTTTGTAGGGTTTGGCGTCTTCTCTGCTGGAGGGCTTGGGGTGTCTGTGTCATCTGACCACTCTGAACTCCATGAGCTGTTTGAACTTTCTGCGCTGTCATCCTCTTGAGCTTTGGGTTCTCCTCCTTCTCTTGCCTTTTTGCAACGGTAGTACCTGTAAGCAAAGAGGGAAATTATGGAAGTCCTAAGGCTGCAATGGGAAGTCACACTTTTAGTGGCTCTGTCTGTGAACTATGCTGGAGGAGGTATCGTAATTCTTAGTAGTTATGTAGAAAAGAGCAAGAGGTCCAGTAGCACCTTAAAGACTAACGAAATATGTGTCACTGTAGGAGCTTTCATGAGTCACTGCTCACTTCTTCAGATAGAGCTGTCCTATTTATTGGAAAGTGTAGAGATTTCAGATGTCAAATGACATTAGCAGGCAAGTGAGAACAGCAGGTGTGATTGGATTTAGGTGAGATATACAGAGGGGTAATAGACATGGAGAAATCAGCATTGGTAATGAGGCAGGAAACCTAGGTCTTGATTCAGTCCTGGGGGATGCATTGTCTTGTGCTTACTTTTTTATGTCTCCCTTTCAGCAAGCATTTCACACTTGTTATCTTGCTGTAATCCTTACAACAGCCCTATAAAGCAGTTCAGATGCAGGCCTACATCTGAGAGGAAGTGGTTTGCAGAAGGTTAGGTGACAGCTAAGATATAAAACAAGTACTTGAGTCACAGCCAGTGTTCCCTCCTACTCTCTCCAGGAGTGCCCCATCCAGACTTGCATAGCCATAGTCTGCTGCCTCCCCACCTACCTACCCTGACTATATCTATAGTCTTACCAGACTCCAGCGCCAGCACCAAGCAAGATCACAAGGGTCACCAGCACACCTGCAAGAATGTTGGGCCCTGTAGGAAAGGAACAGCGCATCTTTCAGAAAGTGGAGGAGGTCATCTGGGAGGGAGACAAGTTAGCCAATGTCTCTTAGATCTACAGCAAATCAGGACTGGGTTCTGCAACCATTACAGGTTTGCCAGTGGATTTGAGTGGCGGGGGGAGTCTACATCTCGAGAAATTGGCGCCCTGACAAGAAATAATACCACCAGTTTGTGACTGCAAATCGATCTGCCATGGCCATCCTAAATGGATGTAAAGGAAATGTAAATGCTGTTACGAAGCATGGCTTAAATTAGTAGTAAGTGCAGAACTGTTCTGTGGCATAAACATGTTGGCAGAAGTTCCCAAGTTACAAGGTATGTAGGGAAGTAACTGCAGGTATCTGCAAAGAGCACATGGGCCGAGGGGCTCAGGGTGCCGTGCTCTCGGGCAGTTAGGGCTCAAAGGGCAAAGTTAACCAGGCCAGGAGAAGAGTATCCCCTTGTGTCTCCCTGCCCCACAGCCCTGTGTACAGGGCTAGTTGAATGAAAGAACGGGGCCCGAGGTTACCAGGGGAAGTGCAGAGTTCTGTGCGTCCCCCAAATTTCTACTCTGCCTTACTGTCGGTGGCTGTCAGTCTGTCTTGACTGGAGCAGGGAGAGGAGACGTGGCTGCGATTGGTGGATGGGGTGGAGATGGCACCGGAGAGGGGCAAGTTACCTGCACATACGAAGGAATCCTGGCAGGGTGCTTTGAGCAGGCGGCACCCCCCGCAGTCTGCCAGTTCATAAGGTCGAAACCGGATCAGTTCTGTGTGTGTCGATGAGAGAAGGGCAGTGAGATTTTAGGGGGGCACAGAAGAGGAAGTGTTCAGGTTAAGTGCTGAACTATATGTTATGTGGGCATGCGATACCAGCTTATGGGGAGGTGTTTTTGCACACCCCACTGGACCTGTCTCTGCACCACTGCCACTCCGTGCTGCCCTCAGAGAAATAATTACGTGTTCAAAACAATCCTGTATCTGTTGAGCTGTAGTTATGCGAAGGTTAGCACTGCAGGATCCCGTTGCTGCGGACCTACCTACTGTTAATTTGACCCTCATAGGAATAGGGTGATTCTGCTGGGGGGGGGGGAGGAGAAATAGCTGGATCCTACCCTTTATGCTCAATGGTATTCTCTCACACACAAGGAAACTGGAGACTAACAGACACACACAGACGCCAGATGGCCAGACATGCACAGTTAGTCTGGACAGATGGACTCACCGCAGGAGGCGCTGCAGACTGTGAAATTGTAAGGAGAGAAACGAGAGGTGAGAACGGCCCAGGAAAATCGGGTCCCTTTCTGCCCAAAGAACCCAATGCTACATTTGCCAAATCCTAACCCTTCCCCCAAACCCAACAGGTCATCCATCCCGTACATTTGTTCAGAGTTCAAATTGGCCAGAGGTGCTGCTGTTGCCTCCTCTTAACTACCTCTACTTAAACCCATAGCCTAGTTCTGTGTCTTCATTGGTCATGAAATCCTGCTCCTGCCCTGGCAGTCCCCAAGATGGGCTAGAATCCCTGCTTTGCCCATAAGCAGACCTTGGAAGGGTGGTGGGTGGTGGTGGTGTGATCTTGCAAATACACATCTGCAGTGGGGAGAAGGGGGATTTGGAGTGGGGAAAGGAGCATGGGAGTAGTTATACAACACCTCTGTACCAACACAGTCAGGCACGTGTAGCTTTTCCGGTCACTTGCATGGGTGTGTTACATCTGCCTTGGCACAGTAATGTTTAAAATGGCACAGTGTCATAGAATGTCTTTGCATTGCTTTACTGTCTGCAGGGCTGGGCTCAGGCAGGTCCCTCTGGGTAGGGGAATCTCAAATGTGGTGACACAAACTGAGAAGACCCTGCTGTATCTGAGCCCAGAAGCCTGTGGAATCCTCACCTCTTGAACACAATCATTCCCAGGACCCAAATGTGAGGGGTGGGTGCATTTTAACAGGACTGGCAAGGGGTGGGGGGTAGAGAGGAATCATACTGGGGCAATGCTTCCCTATTTGGGACATTTCAGAAATAGGCCATTTTCACTCATGACCTCAGACTTGTAACAAACTTGTAGGGACTGAGAGTTCATATGCTTGGATCCCTTCACAAACTGCCGCTCCTCTTTAGCTATCTCTGTAAAGGAGTGCTCCCTAGATCTTTGCAAGGGACCCAAATATCCCTGTCTACCTTGAAAGGTGGGTGTGGTGTTGTTTTGAAAGGCAGATGTGGTATTTAAAAAAAATGATGGAGGGGCTTCAGTCAGGCGGGAAGAGAGGGCCTTGGACAGTTGGGCCGCAGGGGGCTTTCCACAGTGTGGCTGTTCAAGCCTTGCCTCCTCCCGCCATTATTCTTAAGAGCGGAGGCCCTGCCCTCCTGTGCCGCTGTGAACTCTTGGAGGGGAGGGAGTGGCACTTACTTTCTTTCAGCAAGGTGCTGGAGACATCTTCCAATCTCTTACTGAAATTCTGTTTTTCCCGCCCTGCCTCTGTCATGAGGCGTTCAGGATCTGTGGGTAAAGGGAGTCGGGGTTAATGGAAGCCAAGGTGAGATGGTTGGAGGCCAGAGAGCTGGGTAGGAAGGAAAGGGAGTTACAGGGGTCCTCTAGGATCTGGGAGACCCAAGTTCCAGCCCCTCCCCCCATGCTGCCATGAAGCCCACTGGGTGACGTAGGGCTAGTAGTGACACAGGGCTGCTTTTTGAGGATAAAATGGAGGGGGAGAATAGAGTTGCCAACTCTAGCCTGGGAAATTCATTTTTTCAGTCAGTGACTGTGGATGGGGAAATTTGGAGAAGGATTTCCATGTAGAATTGATAGTATGCCATAGGTTATACTTTCTGAAGCATCCCTTTTCTCCAGGGGGAACTGATCTCTGCAATCTGGAGCACAGTGATAATTCCAGGAGAACTCCAGTCCCTATCTGGAAGTTGGCAACCCTAGCAGAGAAGCATGCATGCTGCCCTGAGCTCTTCAGATAAAGGGCAGGGTTTAAAAAAAATGCATTAGGCTAAGTTAGTGTGAGCTAGCTCACAGTTTTTTAGCTTCCAGCTCACACTTTTTTGTCTTCGCTCAGGAAGGATGGGCTCCAGAGCAAACTAATTTATGCAGCAGCCAGATTGTTTGCTCACAACTTTAATGCCAGCAGCTCACAAAGTAGAATTTTTGCTCACAAGACTCCACAGCTTAGAGGGAGCTTTTCACCGATGGCAACATTAAATGACCTGCATGTGCAGAGAGGCCAGCACACCTGGCACATGGAGTTCTTTGTTTTATTCATTCAATGAATGATTGCTCAATGGCTGAATGAATCATTTGCCAATGTGTGGATCTAGTCCAAGAAAGCATATCCAAGGTCACCTAGCGCAGATTAAATTATACCTTAGCAGTTATGAAGCCTTGACTCCTGAGCAGTGAATTCAAAATACGAATGTCTGTAGAGTAGGCATTATAATGATGATGATAATAATAATAATAAGACCAGTCAGCAACTGGGATTGCCTGTTCATTGGTTAATCCATAATGGTTTGCTGGTATATTCTCCTCACCTGTCCTTTCTGCCCTGCTTGGTCAGTTTGAGAAATAACAGTTGTGCATTCTGGATAAGAACCACTTGATGTGTGGTCAGAAAAGGTAAGGAAGGTGGCATGAAGGTGGACAGCAGCTGTCTGGCACGGCTACCCTGCAGGTAAAGCTTGGATGGAAAGGCTCTGCTCAGCTCCTACCTTTTACGTTTTTCTGGATGATCTGTTGAAGCTGAAGAAAGAGATTCCCAACCTCTCGCTCCATATTTTCCCGCTCTGTAGACACAAAGGTGGACAGACAAAAATATGCCTGCTGATGTTTGGTCCTTACCTACTTCTCAGGTCTAAGCACAACCACCTGTTCTACCCCCTAGTCTAACATGTCAATTTCTCTGACCCTTTCATACTCTGCATCACCAGCACTCTAAGCCAGAGAAGGTGAGAGGGAAACCTGGTAGGGCAGCTGAATGGGAAGGCTGCGTGCCTCCTAAGCCTGTTTTTCAGGCTTCCTATTGCCCCAGACGCTGCTCCTTGTCAGTTTTTCTCCTTAAATGCAGATTTGACACGGAATCCTCCAGCACTACAGATCGTCTTGGGGCACCTTTTGTGGCATGCCCAGTTAACAGGGCACTAGCTAGGCTGGGGTCCCCAAACAGTCTGAGGCTGGGGCTACCTTTGAGGAGGGTGGTGGATGTCGGCACAAAATGGCTGCCGCAGAAGACAGACCCAAACCCAAAATGGCTGCCTCCAGAGTTGGAGCCAAATGGAATATCTCTCGCTGCACATTCCCTGGGAAGAAGGAAATCCTAGAGGGGGAATAGAACTATACACTGACTAAAAGAAGCCCAGTTGCTTTCCAATCCTCCTTATCCTCTAGTAGAAACCCCTTTCATTTGAGTGATGGGAGCAAATGACAATCAATCCCTGCCTCAGAGTGGCCCCACCCACTTCCTGAAAAACCAAGTTGAGAAACCCCGATCTAGACCATTTTGGGTACTGCTGTGATCTCATGCCAAGAGTGAACCTTGGTACATGTTCAGCCTTCTCCTGTTGCTTCATATGTCAAAGGAAAACTAGCAATAGCAGGCAAGCCTTTAAATGGACAACTTATTCTCCATTCCTGATATTCTCATTGAAGAACCTTTATACATTTCTGAGGAGCACCGGAACACAGCTTGAAAACCACTGCCCAGTAACACAGGCCCTGCACCCTGGCCCTAAGCTCTGTGTGTTTTTTTGCTTTGCCTGCTGTGGGTGAGAAACTGGGCATCTGATCAAGTTTATGTCATTCCCCATTCCCCAGTTGGTATTCCAATGATCTGGATGTTTGGGAGAAGAGAATGTCTTGCAGGAGACTTGAGACGCCTTTGCTATACGGAGCGTCTTTTCCCTCCTCAACAAGAGACAGAAGCATCTTCAGTTCATTTCCATAATCTATTCCTCCCACAATATTGTGCTGCCCCCGTCTTTTCATCCCCATGCCGCAGGTAATGGCAAGTGAGAGATAAAAGTGGGCGAATTTAATAAAAGCAGGCTTTCAGATCCCGTGGAGTGCAAGCCTAGAACATTCTCCACGGGAAAATCTATTTCCCATCAGACATCCAAGGAACCCACAAAAGCAGTAACAGTTTCACACAGTTCACATATGCCTCACATATAGCAGCCATGCTCTCTGACTAGCCTTGAGCTTGGATCGCTGATTGGCTGGGAGGCCCTGCATTAACTTGCTGTTGCTGGTCCATTATCAGCCTGGGCAATCTTATTCTGGGGTGGTTGACTATGCTGGATGATTCCCTTCTCTCCTTTCCCATCTTCCCAGTATTGCCTAACCCTCATTTCCCTGTATCTGACTACTGTTCTCTATCTGTTGAACGGACTTTGGATTGCTTTACTGGACACTGACCCATTTGGCTGTGATACTATCTAAATATTGCTACTGTCATCATGGTACTATTTAAAGTAAACATTGAAGACTGAAATGAGAATGGAACAACTGTCCCTGACGAGATGCTGGCCTCTCAGCCCGATGCCCGAGTGTTCATGCTCGATCACTAAGATCTGTCCCAATAAAAGGTCTTCGCCTATCCTGAGAACAGGTAGAACGTTTTCTCCCCAAATACCAGGACTCAAGGGCATCCCATGAAGTTGATGGGCAGCATGTTCAGGATGAAAAAAAGGAAATGCTACTTAACACAAGGCGTGATTAAAATGTGGAATGCGCTGCTGGGGGATGTAATGGCCACAAGCATAGACGGCTTTACATAGGGATTAGACAGGTAAGTGGAGGACGGGTCTACCAGTGGCTACTAGACATCGTGACTAAAGGGGATCTCCACACTGAGAGGCAGTTAACTGCTGAATGCCAGTGTCAGGAGACAACATCACCCATGGGAAGTCCTTGGCCTCTAAGCCCTGTTTGCTTGGGCTGCCAGGGCAACCAGTTGGCCACTGTGTGGGACAGGGTGCTGGCCTAAAAGGGCCACTGATTTAATCCAGCAGGACTCTTCTTGTGAGAAGTTATTTCCTAATATCTGAGAAGTCATCATTTTGCCCTCCCCCTCTTTCCATCCTGTACCCAGAAATCTTCCACCGTAGATGGCACATTTTCCACTGCTTCCCAGGAAAAGCTTCTCCAGCTTTTCCGCAACATCTTTGTTCCCACCAACTAGAAGCTGCACATCATAGCTGAAATACTTGGCCGCATCTGGCCAGCAACAGAGACACGTGTCGGACAGCTGCACAGACAGGGCCCAGATCAGCAGTCCATGTAAACATGCCATAGTCACGAGAAACCAAAAGAAAAGGAGTCACTTCCTGTCCGGCCTCTGACATCAGCTGTCGTTCCCTCCCAATCTCCTCTTCAGCTTCTGACATCATATCCTGTTCAACCTCCAGCATCGCAGCCAGTCACATTGTCTGTTTAACCTCTCCTTGGCAGCGTTTCCTTGCGTTATGGAGATCATTGTCTTGCCAACAATGCCTGACTTTAGAATGTTGCTTAGACTGTGGTATGTAGCCATGATGGGGATCCTGTTGCCATGGCAATGATGCCCCAATTCCTCCTGGCTTTCTCCCTGTTGCTCTGGTTCCCCCAAGGGGGGTTCAGCTGCCTTCACTGTGACCGTCGCTTCTTGGACTCTGTGGCCGCCGTGCTGAAGGAAATGCTGCCGGGAGATCTTTCTGGACGTGACACCTTAATCGAACGGCAGATCAAGGCCTTGGCTGACTTGCATGGGACTTTCCTCCAGAACAACTATGAACGAGTGCTGGGTATGATCTGAACTAAGCAAGGCTGGGCCAGCTGAGGAGGTTTTGTGGTGTCCAGAGACCACAAGATTACATAAACTAATGTCGTTTTTCAGATGTCCGAGGAGTGACGTCTCTCAAATCTGACATTATTAATCAGTTGCGTGAAATCAAGAAGCAGCCATGGAAAGGTACGAGAGGGGAAGGGAGGGAGCTGGTTGTGGGGTTACTACTGGATTTGGTGGTACCCACCTTCGCCGTTCTACCCGAATCACAGAAAGCCATTAACTCTGGTGAAATCCAAGCGATATTGAATTTGTTCCCCTAATTTCATCTGCTGTTGCTACTACTCAATCGAAGATGGAAGTGAATCGCAAATGGCCTGCTGGTCACATATGGTGGCCTACCAGGGCCTGCTTCTGCTCTCTACATGGGCATGTATAAACGGGCTTTTGTTCACCACCTGGCAGTCCACGAATAACAGCTGGTAGGTTATGCTTGGTATGGTGGGTACCAAGTTACAGATGCCCAATGTAAGCCAGTAAAACCAAGTTGAGGGGAGCTTTGCGGAAGAGACTCTAATTGGCACACAGAAGGTCACAGGTTCAATCCCTGACATCTCCATCTTAAAGGGACCAGGCAGATGGTGATGTGAAAGACTTTGACCTGAGGCCCTGGAGAACCACTACCAGTCTGAACAGGCAGTATAAGACAGCTTCATGTGTGTTTAGATGCTTTATACTGGCATTCACTCAAAAACTTAGTCCTCCTAAATATGTAACCTGAGAATGGTGTGGTAGATGGGTGGGTTGAGATTTTGGCTTCTGTTAAAGGCTTGGGAGTCAAGTCCAGCTTGCAAAAAAGGTGGTCCCTTTTTCTCCCATGCTCAGCCTTGGCTCCAGCACCTATCCATCTGTCTCAGGCTGCAGCGCTAACATAGCCTGCTATTTAAAGTCTCCCACATCACCCCATATCACTCTTTTCCTTTTTCCTTCAGGGGTCTTCTTGTGGCAACTCTCCATGTATCATTTCAGGGTCTCCCTGAGGGCACAGATGAAGCAAACTCTTGAACAATTTGCTGATCTAGGTACCTATCATAAAGGGAAAGGCTTGCGGGGGGGGGGGCAGGATGAGAAACCAGATGACCTAACCCCCAGCATCCCTTGCTCCAACCCACTAGAATAAACCTCACTTCCCACCCCCAAATAAGTGGGAGTCCTGCTCCCAGACCACTCCTCAATTTATCCTTGGTTGCCAGAAGTTCCCCAAAGAGAGCAGAATCTATTTATTTTACCATTTGCGTCCCAGCTGCAGAAGCCATGGGTTTCTCTCCTACTGCAGGGGTTAAATCAGAATCAGAACACTAGGAAGAAGGACTGTGTTATAGACACACATACCCATTCCTAATTGCTGTGAATGGTCACTGTGCTTATCTTGTATATATCTGAGCATTGTGTAGAAATATCACAGACACACTGTAGCTCCTTTTGTTTTGTGGCCTTTTGGCCTCACAGTTTTTCCATGCGTGGACTTATTTTGGACTCTTTGCTTTTCTGAGGGGATGAGAAGTTCCAGGAGCAGAGCTTCTGCTAGGGATGCCAGCCTCCAGGTGGGGCCTGGGGATCCCCTGGAATTACGGCTTCTCCCCAGACTATAGAGATCAGTTCCCCTGGAGAAAATGGCTGCTCTGGAGAGTGGCCTCTATGGCCTTGTATCACACTGTGATCCCTGTCCTCCCCAGGCTCCACCCCCAAATCTCCCAGAGTTTCCTAACCTGGATCTGGCAACCCTAACCCCCATCCCCTGCTGGTAGCCAGGAGGGACCCGGCAACTATTTGGAGGAGAGAGAGCACCAGAGACTTAGGGCCTTTGGGCAAAATTTGCTTTGCTGACAAAGACACAGCTGTGCCTGTGGAGGCATTCCTGCAGGGCAGCAGAGCTTCTCTCCTGCATCAGATCCCCAGAGAGAGAGACCCCCTGCCTCCTAAGCAGTTTCCCCTTCAGTCCCCTTGCAGCTCTTTTTGAATGCCTCTCGCTCTCTCTTTTTCTCTCCCAGGGCCAAACTAGAGGTGACAGCATCCTCACAGCCACCATGAAAACACTGCAGGCATTTTTAAAAGTTATTTAAAAATGCTGCAAGGGCCCAATCCTGATTAGACTAGCAATGCAGCGGCTTGCAGCGCTATATTTCCCCCTCTGCACGTTATCAAGTGCTGAAACGGCTGTAGAGGCCCCCATGGCTGTTTCAGCATTTGAAAAGGTACAGGTGGGAATAAGAACGCCACGCTGGCGGTGACATCCTCATGGCGGCCACAAGGATGCTGCCACATCTAGTTTGGATACTGATATCTGTTCATAAGTCACTGATAAGTCATGTCATAAATATCTGTTTTAGGTATTGAGCATGCATGGAGACTGCCACGTGCTTGGTAGCTAACATACGAGGAGCAATCCTGTATTTTGTGTGTCTGACTCTCCCTTTCCCTGCCCCGCTCTCATTTCAGCTTGCTCAGAGGACTGTAGTAAGTATCAGACACCCCTGACCATGATGTTGCCCCAGAATCCCCCCCCATTGCCCCTTTTCCTTTCAGTCAACCTACACAGAATTGGCAGTATGCCCAAAGTCCACGGTTCGACCTGGCACTCTTCCTTCCATAGCAGTGACCGAGGGCCCCGTTTTGGACTGCTGGACCTGCTTGCGTATTGCCGTCCAGTGCTTTGACGGGGAGCTCTGTGGAGGTACCACTGGGGATGAGAAGGGGATTGGGTTCGTCTCTTTTGAGAAGGGGGTTGTCTCTTTGGGGGAACCTGCCCACTCAGTGAAGTTCGAGGCCCAGACACTAGGACCTAACGACAGTTTCACACTAGCTTACCTGAAGTGGTTTCTCTCCAAAGAATCCTGAGAATTGTAGTTCAACAAGGATGTTGAGAATTCTTCAGGGCTTTTTTTTGTAGAAAAAGCCCAGCAGGAACTTATTAGCATATTAGGCCACACACCCCATGTTACCAGTACTGTGGTCAATCCAGCCACACCCACCTTTTGCTTCTTATTCTGTTTACCTTGTTTGTTGTAAAAACCCAGGGCTTTTTTTTGTAGCAGGAACTCCTTCGCATGTTAGGCCACACACCGCAAATGCAGCCAATCCTAATGAGTTCCTGCTGTTGGGTGTGGCCTATTATGCTAATTAGTTCCTGCTGGGCGTGGCCAATTTGGGAGTCAGCTGGAACTCCGTTCCTGTGCGTTCCTGCCCCAAAATAGCCCTGGAATTCTTTATTCGAAACCCCCTTGCAACAAAATTACAATTCCTAGAGATTCCTGGAGAGAGAAAATGCCCTTGTTCCTCTAGATCTGGGGCTGAGAACACATCCCACTTCAGGTTCTTGTTCTTGGGGTTTTTTTGTTGTAGAACTTTCATCCGGTTTGTGAAGGAACAAGCTTGCAAGCCCCCCACCCTCTTCCTTCAGGCTGGTCCCTGTGGGACAGGGGAAACCCTGCTGCTCTCCCAAATCTCTGCTGAGTGCTGCTGCCCCTTCCCCTCAGTGTCAGGGGTGCCCAAAAGACACTGGGGATCAACCACTGTCACCAGCAACCCCGAATGCATCTCCTGCTAGATGCAGTTGGACATCCAGCGCACTCAGAACCTGCATTGCCCCACCTGCCTCTTTGCCCCAACAAGCTAGTGCAGGGACAGTATATTGTGACCTCACACTCTGAGCTGTTGCAGTCCGGGTCCCTGAACTTACCTGCCGCCCTTTCTTGTTAACACAGTTAAGACAGCAAGATCAAACAGGGAGATAAGCAGGCCCATAGCCAGGATTTTTTCAGTCGGGGGGGCATTTAAATTTCTTAGGGGGCACTGGCTAATTGAATTAAAGGAATACCCGTCTCCTTCCCTGCACTTGCCACCGCTCGGGGGGCCTTGCCAGTAAGTCAGGGGGCCTAGCCCCAAGATGCCCCGCTGTAGCCATGGGCCTGGAGATAAGGCTCCAAATAGTCGAAACATAAGGAAGCCAAATAAATGAACAAAAAGAAAGAATATTCATGGTTTGTTCCAGCACTCAGGCTGAGCAGGTGTGCAAAGAAAAGGTGAAAATGCAGGCTTCTTTCCCTGCACTTGCTACTTACCATGGGTGATATTTAATTAGGACAGAGTAGTATTACTTAAAGTTGCCCTAGTTTAGCATTCAGCATTATCTTAGTTCTCATGGTTGAGACCTCTCTGTTTTTCTTCGCCATGTGGACAAGATGGAGTCCCTAGGTAAAAGCTTAGTCCTTCGTGGCTTGTGCCCATACAAGGAAATCAGGATGCCAGACCCCCGGGTGGGGGTGGGCGCTCCTTTCCACTTCACCATTACCCCCCAAACAGGCAAGGAGCCGGAAATAAATGCAGTGTACCTACGTCACCAGGAAGTGATGAGGGCACGTTGGTGATATGAGGGGGGACACTCTGGTTTTTGGTCAAAACTCTGGTAGAAGCTAATTCTACTATAGAGATTTTGCCCACAAACCAGAGAATCGCCCCCAACCTGCCTACATCATTTCCAGGTGACATAGGCACACCACATTTATTTCCGGCTTCTTTCCTCCTTGCTACCAGTAATTTCACCCCCATCCCCAGCCGTCTGGTCCAACAGACCTGGCAATCCTACAAGGAGAAGAACAAGATGGCAGAGAGCTTCTTCTCTGTGTCCAGGGAACTTATAATCTCTCCTTGGGAGGGTCCTCCCCCTTCCCCTGGATCACTCAGATCTTCCTAATGCGAGATGAAGAGATTACTTTCTTGCTTTCTGGCTGTCCCCTGTCCCTTTAGGTGCAACATTCTAGCAGGGCGTGAGACAGAAAAGCATCCTCCTACTTCGGCCAGAGCCATTAGCCTATGTAAATGCAAAGTACTCTGTGCTTGGGCTTCGTGGCTCAACCCATGCCCCCCTCTTCCCTGCCAGCTATTATGAGTTTGCAGCTAGGACCCAGTTCTGAAGCAGTGCAGTCCCGATGGTCGAAATGTTGGTGTGGATGCTAGGGTGGCGGGGTTTTCACTGCACAGTTTAAGGAAAGGGTCCTGCCTGTCTTGTCCAGTGGGAGGGTCCCCTAGTGCCATTGGCGTATCCCTTTCTGACCTTATGATAACCCCTCCCCACAGAAAAAAACCTACTTCCCAAAGGAAGTACATAGCCCTCACTTCCCACTAGGCCATGATGTAGATAGGGCTATCTATTCTACCCCCCCACACACACACACACACACATTGTGAGGGTGATCTCTTGATCCCACAATGTTCCCTCTAAGCTGTGGAGTCTTGTGAGCAAAAATTCTACTTTGTGCTCTACTGGCATTAAAGCTGTCAGGGAGCAATTTGGCTGCTTCATGAATTAGTTTGCTCTGGAGCCCTCCTTCCTGAGCGAAGACAAAAATGTGTGAGCCGGAGACTAAAAACCTGTGAGCTAGCTCACACTAACTCAGCTTAGAGGGAACACCGCCCACCGCCCAATCCAGGCGTAAGGCTAACAGGACTTGTCTGTTGCCCCCTAGTGGAAGACGAGCGTCTTGCGGAACATAAAGAAATCAATCTCTACGTGTTCCTTGTGTGTGAATCCGTGTTGATTTCTTCAGCGGTGCTTGTGTAAGTAGATGGCTCTGGCCTGTCCCCCTCACTCTCCCGTGGAAAGCTTTTATTCTTCCCTGTTGGTTCTGCTCCCTATCTGCCTTGCTTCCCAAAGAATCCAAGGGGCCCCAGTCCCATAAACCTGGCTCACATGATGATCATGCTCTGGTCATAAGAAACCAAGGAATTCTTGCAGCCCACTGTTGCCACTCACATCTCTTTGTATTATACACCTCTCAGGAGGAGTTAATATGCTACATGTCTGGTGAGAAATCTGAGAATTGAAGCAAGTTTCTGGACCTCACGATGCCAGTGGAAGCGCAGGAACACCTCCGTGTTCTTAACGTCCTGTCTGTTTTCTTCTGTCCCTAACTTCCACTTCCTGGCTATTAAACTCCAGATGATTCAAATTGCAGACATACAAACAAGGACGCAAGAATCAGCTGGTGCAACAGCAAGCTTCCCCCCCCCTCCACCACACACACCATGTTTCCAAGCTCAGAAATCCTCCCTATCACTTTAAGCCTCTAAACTGAGAAGGGAGAGACCCTTCTATTAAATCCAGCTACTATTTATGAACAGGGTAATGGCATGACGAGGAAGGGTTAAGCCCCCTTTACCCAATGCTGCAACCCTGATCCAGGTTGTTCACCCAGCACTGTGCATTTTAGAGCAAAACAAAAGGTTTGAGAAACATCCTTTCAGCTCTAAAGCAACGGGGCCCTTCTCCTGCCCCGGAAGACCTAATAGCTCTTCTTCTGCTTGTAGTTACTGGACCTCTCCATTTCCAGGTATTTGGTGTGCTTCAAACACAAAAAGAAGATGTTGCAGAAAACCCTAGCCCGCTAGAGGGCTGGAGGAAGAGAAGCCTTCAAGGATGCCGTCCTCAAGGGTCAACCTGTTAGACCCAATAAAACCATTCTGCTTGATTCTGTGTCCTGATCAGAGCGAGATGAAGGAGTCCTAGATTCTCCGGGGCTGCACAGTCAGAATCATATTTAGAAGAGGAAGGGATTGGATTTATACCCTGCCCTTCACTACCGGAAGGAATCTCAGAGCGATTTACAATCTCCTTTCCCTTCTCTTCCCCTCCCCACAACAGACAGCCTGAGAGAGCTCTTTTGAGGACTGCTCTTGAGAGAACAGCTCTGAGAGAACTTGTGACTGACCCAAGGTCACACCCGCTGGCTGCATGTGGAGGAGTGGGGAATCAGACCCAGTTCTCCCAGATTAGAGTCCTTGCTCCTAACCACTACTTCAAACTGGCAAACAAGTTACTATTCGTGGTTGCAGTTGCCTTAATTTGCCACCCCCACCCCATTCCCAGGTTGGGTTCCTGTGCCTCTGAAACTTGCATGGCAGACAGAAATAAAACAGGCAAGGCTTTCCTTATCTCTGCATTTCTATGCAAAGGAAAATTGTACCTGCTGAATTTCTGCCTGGCAGCTGGTGAGGGGGAGATGATTGCTATATTTGACATAACTTCAATAGTCCCTTTTCAGCCACATCCCAAGGAATTCTTGCATGGGAAGGGGGTGGATTCCCCTCTCGCATTTTTCCATGCACAGTTTGAGGGAGATGCAGCTCTGAAACAAGAGTCTGCAGGTAGAAAATTATAGCATCGCAGGTTGTGAAGTACAATTGTGTGGTTCGGCTCATTGTGGGCAGGTGAGTGGTATCTAGTGGTTGGAGCAGCAGGCCCAGGGGTGGTCGATGAAGAGCCTGGAAAGTCTGGATCCACAGTGGGTCCATCCAGTGGGGAACCTGCACCCCCAGGAATCACAGCTCCTTTTATAGTTGGATGTATTTGAATAGCTGGGTTAGGCACTTTGATCAAGCTCACTGGGAAGAACTGCAAAAATAGTAAAAAGCCCAGTAGCACCTTTAAGACTGACTAACGATATTGTAGCATAAACTTTCAAGAAACCGGCTCTCTTCCTCAGATGCATGGAGGGTATGAAGAAACTGGCCAGATGTATATAGGTGGTAAGGGAAGGAACTGGGAGTTTGCTTTTTGTATCTTCGTACTAATTGTTTTGTTGGCAGCCTTCCCCTTGTTTGGTTGCTAATGTCGTTCAGCATCTGAAATCACTCCACTTTCCAATAAATAGGACTCCCATTCTAGCCATATCCGAAGAAGTGGGCAGTGACTCCTGAAAGCTCATAAGAACATAAGAGAAGCCAATGTTGAATCAGGCCAATGGCCCATCTAGTCCAACACTCTGTTACACAGCGGCCAAAAATACCAGGTGCCATCAGGAGGTCCAGCAGTGGGGCCAGGACACTAGCAGCCCTCCCACTGCTTCCCCCCCCCCAGCACCAAGAATAGAGTGCATCACCTGCCCCAGACGGAGAGTTCCCATCTATACCCTGTGGCTAATAGCTACTGATGGACTTCTGCTCCATATGTTTATCTAATTCCCTCTTGAAACTGTCCATGCTTGTAGCTGCCACCACCTCCTGTGGCAGTGAATTCCATGTGTTAATCACTCTTTGGGTGAAGAAATATTTCCTTTTATCTGTTCTAACCCGACTGCTCAGCAATTTCATGGAGTGCCCACGAGTTCTTGTATTGTGAGAAAGGGAGAAAAGTACTTCTTTCTCAACCTGCTCAATCCCATTCATAATCTTATAAACCTCGATCATGTCACCCCTCAGCCGTCGTTTCTCCAAGCTGAAGAGCCCCAAGCGTTTTAACCTTTCTTCATAGGGAAGGTGTTCCAACCCTGCTCCTACCTTGCCACATATTTTGTTAGTCTTTTAAGGTGCCACTGGACTCTGGCTCTCTTCTGCTGCTACAGGCAGACTAACACGACTACCCATCTTGATCTAACTGGGATCTATGTTTATTATGGGGCATTTGGTAATGGGGAGGCCAATGGAGGGCAGACTGGATTGGTCAAGTAAAGATACGGTTTGGTTGTGGCAGAAGAAACAGTTTGGGAAGTGGCCATGGCAAGGTTGCGTGGCCTGAGTCCGACACTTCAACGGTGGAGGTGAAAGAGAATCTTCTCCGTCAGACGCCCCGTAGCAGCGAGAGGATCTTGGCTAAACGTACAGATAGAGCCGGTTTCTCCAGTATGTTAGAATCCTGAGGAGAAGACAGAATCAGTGCTCCCCCCGGCCCACCCACCCCCAGTTCTTTCACCAGAACTGAGTGAGCTGCAGGTTCCTGCATCAGAGGAACAAGCCCACAATGCAGAGTTCCCTTTCCAGGCGAGCTGCTGCAGCCGACTCTGGGGCGGAAGCAGCTGTTTCTACTCACACGCCTATGATCACCAGGAACAGCACTCCGCCCATACACAGGACAATGGCCACTCCGTTTTGGGCAATGTTGGGATCCCACTGGTCTGGTCCGTAGCGAAGAGAGAGGCGGTCCTGGGAATCGACTGGACATACAGATCCCGGATTTGATGCATGGAAATTCAAGTCCCTGCGCTAAGGCCCGGGCATATCGGTCCAAGCACTGCATCCTTCTCCCACTCACAAACACACACACACACACACCCAGCAGCTCTCTAAGTTTTTGAAGTGGGCTTCTGTATTTTGAAGCGGCTTCTGTATTTACTCTGCTTTTTTGGGACCCGCCTGCAAAATAACACCTATCTGTTTTCACTGTCCTCAATGCAAGAATCTCACATCAGTTAATAAGGAACAAGTTTGTGAGGTTTTTTTTTCACTGTCAGCATCTGTAAATAGATTTTACTTTTTATTTATTTTTGTGACCTACCCTCCAGCCCCACTTTTCTCCAGGATGGGGACCCAAAACTGCTGAACATCATTCTTGTCTCCTCCATTTTATCCTCACAAGGAACCCTGTGAGGTCAGTTAGACTGAGAGTATGTGACTGGCCCAAGGTTACCCAGCGAGCTTCCGTGACAGAATGGGGATTTGAATTTGGGACTCCCAGAGCCTAGTCTGACACTCTTACCACTACCCCATAGAACATTATTGTGCACCTCTTGGCCATTTTGTATGTTAGACAGAGGCCTCCTCTCTCCCAGCAACCCATTTCTCCTCCTCCTCCTCCTCCTCCTTCCCAGTCTTGTGACCCGCTGGTTAGAGAACTGCAACTGACTTTGGCCTCCCAGCCCAGCTTGAGAGCCTCTGGACTGAGAAAACTTTGTTAGGAAGCCCCCAATTCAAATGTCCACTGCCATGAATTCACTGGGTAGGCAAGCCCCCGTCTCTTTGCTCAGCCTCCCATCTGCATCAAGGTGCTGATAATACTGATCTCCCTCGCAGGGCTGTTGTAAGGCTTTTGGAACTGATTTCCGTGGCATGCTTGTGAATATTTTGGAAGCCCTGTTTGAGTGGTGGGCTGGATCTTACCACCTTTCCACTTTCTCCTCATGCAGCGCTTGTCTGGCAAGGCCTTTCTCCATGGGGGTCTCAGGATCCCTGGGCCAAAAGTGGTCAAACGGAGCTCCTCTACCCTCTTTCACCAGCAGAAAAGCTGGCAGGATCCAGTCCTAATAGGATCCAAAGTAAGCCCTGTCCTTTAGGCCTCAATTTTTTTTTTGTCCAGAGGGAACTAATGTAAGGCAAATGTGATGCGTAGAGCTCTGCAGGGACTGATCGTGTATATTGGATAAAAATGGCCCCTCCACCCTCCTAGCTATGAGTATGTTGACTCCTTATGGTATAAATTTGACATCTGGATTCTGGGTAAGTGCTGCCCTCTGCTGGACACAGCAACATACGCACACTCGGATGGACGGCCATTCCATGATTTCATCCTAAATAAGCTCCCTGTTCTGCTGTATCATTCATTTTGCCTGGATTTTGACACTACAACGGGCCCTGAGCCTGGGATCTTTGGTGCCACTGCCCAGCTCTAGCCAAATAAAGGGACTGTGAGATAAACCAGTTAGAGCAGCAAGGAAGTTTCTTAACAGCAATCAGCCTCGGCAAGCCCAATGATGGTTCCTGACCCCAGTGAAAGCTCCCCAGTCAGCCATCTTGGTCATCATATTGCCTTCACTTGCCCTCCCCTCGAAGGAACCAGGTCTGATATGCCGCTTTCTAAACTAAAGCTGTTTTCCTGTCACACGTCAAAAAAACCCAAAACCCATCTCGATATCCCCAGATCTACCTACCAAAGCACTGACGTATCGTGTAGCAAACAGCATTGATATCTTTACACCCCACACAGTCCAAAACGCTATATTGGAGCCAGTCTGCAACAACGGAGGAGGAGAGCAAGCATGAGGAAACCCTCACCACAGAGTGCCACTCAACCAGGGTAAGCAAAGAACAGTTCTTCGAAGAAGGCCTGCCCCATGCAAACCCAGAGAAGTCCACAGTTTTCTGGGAACTACACAGCCTCACGACACTAATATCACTTAGCAAATGTTTCCAATCTCACTCCACAGAACTCTTTTCATACCCTTCTAGGGTCCTCCCAGCCCAGGCCACCAGCAGGGGAAGCGGAAGGAAGGCTGCCAGATATAGTCTGGGGAACTCCTGGAGATGTGGGGATGGAGCTGGGGAGGCCAGGGACCTCAGTGGGGTGCAATGCCATATAGAGTTCACTCTCCAAAGCATCCATTCTCTTCAGGGGAACAGATCTCTTCAGTTTGGAGATGAGCGTGTAATTCCAGGGGATCCCCAGGTCCCACCTGGAGGATGGCACCCCTCCCCTTTGGTCACCCTGCTTGCAGGTTGTCTCCTTCTCCCCCTGAGGGTCCGAAGAGTGGCTGAAGGAGCTGCATTACCACCTGAGGACTAAATCTTGAAAGACACCGGTGAGGCTTTAACTATAACTTGCACCGGATGAATGATGTTGTTGTATTTTATTGGTGTTTTAACTGTCCTAATTTTTGTATATTGCATTTTTTGCTAAATCTGATGTAACCCACCCTGAGCCTGCTATGTGGGGAGGGCGGGGTATAAATCCAAATAAATAAATAAATAGACTAGAGGCAGGAATGGAGAGTTTTGCACAGGCCATTGCTGTATATTGACACGATAGGCTTTTCCGTTTGCTAACGTTTGCTCCCTAGAATTGTTCCTGGGTGCCACTCTACACCTACCTGTGCTCTAACAGGATTCACATACACACCCAAGACTGTAGCCCAGTGGGACAGCATCTACTTCACACGCAGAAGGTCACAGGTTCAATCCCAGGCATCTCCAGTCAAAAGGATCCGGTAGTAAGTACTATGAAAGAGCTCCCCTGCCCTGAGACCTTGGAGAGCGGCTGCCAGTCAGAGTAGACAAGCCTGACCTGGATGGACTGAGGGTCTGATGCAGTTTAAGGCGGCTTCATGGGTCAATTGGCCCTATGCCTCAATACCCACCGATACAACTCCTTGAACTTACCACAGTTTGCCCTGTCACAAGCTGTGAGGGAAAAAGAGTCAAAAAATTAGTGAGACTAGACCCATTTTCAATTAACTACATCTTTTTTTCCAGCTTCACAGTGTTCCCAGGAGACTACCTGCCTTCTGCTTCTGTTCTTGGCCAGGAATATTACAGTTCATACAACCAGTAGTAGCAGATGAGAAAAAGTACTGCTAGATGCTGCAAGGACATTTTTTTTCTCCAGGCAGCTGGCAACCCGATTTTCATGGCAGCAGGAGCAGAATGGGGAATGTACAGTCTGCAGCCTTCCCCTTTGAACTCCACAACAGAAAGGGCCAGAAACGTAACTTTAGGGGGAAATGAAACTCAGGAAAGAATACATTGTGGCCATAGATAATTATACTGTTGCTATGTTCTAGTTCAAGATGGGTAGCCAATGCTAGTCTGTCTGTAGCAGTAGAAAAGAGCTCTTGCGCTTTTCTACTGCTATGTTCTAGTGATACAGCAATTCTTCTCTGTGTGTGTGTGTTTAAAGTCCCTCTTAAGCCCTTCCAAGGCAGGAAGAAAGTGGCAGCCATAGGGGGCTGGACAATAAAAGACAGGGGGAAATGTCCATGCGGTTTTTCCACTGTTACCGCAAATGCCTCTGCATTCACTGCTGCAATGACAGCTGTAATCATATTTACACGGGACCAACTTTTCTACTGGTGAAAAAGGAAGGAGGGCTCTTCTTTTGTTCACTGCAAATGTCTGTTAGAGGGACCATGGGGCATGCACACACACATTTTTGTCATCAATCCAGTAATGGAAACCAGAAGAGGCTTTGAAATCAGGGTGGTGGTGAGCCTAAAGATTTTAAAAAATCAGCAACATGGGAGAAATGCAGTGGGGCAGGAGTGGCAGCCACGGTGCCAGTGCCTTTCCTATCACCCACCAAGTGTGTTTAGAAACTGGGCGGGGCCAGATGAGGCTCTTCCTCAACGGGGCTTCCGATTGGCCATTGGAGATCCAATTGGCTGTGCAAATGAGAAGAATGTTGTTTCAGTGGCCGTGGCCAATTACCCCTCTTCTCCCCGGCAACTGGGCTTCCTCTCTGTGGTTGGCTCCATCCCCTGCTGCAGCCATTTGGTGGTTGGCTCTGCAGCCTCCATAGCACCCACCATGCTGTACCCGAATTTGTAAGGTGCCCACAGGCTCAAAAAAAAGTTTGGGTCCCCTGGAATGGGGCATAAGGCTGGAGGGGAAAAAAATTACCTTTTGTCTGATGTTCCTTTAATGCCACCTTGAGTTTCATGGTTGTTTCCTTCCGAAATTCAACCAGTTCATCTAGCAGAGCCTGGTCTGGGGACAGAGGACGAGAGATGCTGCATATGGCAAAGCATGCTACAGTTAAGAAAGTTTCAGTGTTTGGAAGTGAGGCCATCTGCCTCCTGGTGGTGCCTGGGAAGCAGCAGCAGCTGAGGTGTGGTTGAGAAGATGGCTGCTGGTTGCCCTTGGGACCTCTAGTATGATTTGTAAAGAAAGGAGTTTCTTTGTAAGCAGCTGGGAACAGTTCTTTGGGGAACCTGGGCCGTGGTCACACAGACAAGATAAAGCAGGGGGGAAATGAGGCTATTTCCTCTGGAGGAATTTGACCCGTAGTTGTGTGATCACACAGTCCTTGGAAGCTGCGGGCACAGCCCGCCACTGCGTGATCAGACGCAACCATGGGTGAGTCGGGGTTTTTTTTTGCTGTTTGTTTCTGATGTGCTTCAACAAGGAATCGGTGCATTGCATCTCCACACTGAGGGCTCCCTATGGAGTTTGCGATGATGCGCATACTGAGAAGGGGGGGAACCAGCACCGAGTCAGGATGGCCTGATCAGACCATCCCGACACCATGAGAACACACTGGAGTGATCAGACAGGGGAAAGTCCATCTGTGGCTCATCACAACCCGTTTACTACCGGAGTTTCCCCAGTGTCTTTTTACTCCGCTTCTGTGGTGGAGCAAAACAGGTTACCGACAGCTGCAGAGCGCTTCCCAGATGTTGTTGTCTGATCACGCCCTTTAAATCCACCTGGCATTCGCGCCTATGGCGGGTCTAATTGTGCGTATGATCACGCCCCTGGAGAAACTTCCTGTTAGAAGTGGAGGATTTTGCGCTGTCTCCTGTCTCCAACTTGAGAAGATGGCACCGAAGAGTTTAGGCAGATAGAGAGGTCAGGACACGTAGAGCATCCTTTCCTTCCTGCTACCTGATCCTTTCCTTTGAAGTAGAATGCTGCTCTTAGGGGCAATTTCCTCTGCTTCTGCTCTCATACTTCTCTCTCGCACGCCCACAAAGAAGGTGCTTCATCTCCATCTTGCACCATGGAGGCTGGAGATGCGTCCAGCATCCAACACCATCTAGTTAGTTAGAACAAGTAATCTATATCTATCTCTTACCTGCACTCTCAAGCATGTATTTCCTTGAATAAAAGTTGCTTATTAGCTTTAGAACTGACTGCTGACTCCGTGTACCTTTGTAAGTCTGTCGCCACACCTAGCCCCAGGCTCTGCTGCATTTAAGCCTTTGAGCACTCTGCTGTTTTTCCGTGGTTCCCTGGAGGTACTTAGTCCAGAGAATCCAATACTTCCTACGTTCCCATTATAACACTATACAAGACCCTTTATTAAGCAGTCAACGATGACTGTCAAGTGCCAGCACAGGGCCCCAGACAAAATGCAGTGTGGGAACCCCCTCACATTCAGAAGAACACACATAAGATCCTTGATTAAGAACTGGTATGCTGCTACTACCCCTCAGCAGCTCCTTATCCAGCCATCTGGGTTCAAGCAGTGACAGAGTTGCCAACTCCAGATTGGGAAATTCCTGGAGATTCGCGGGTAGAGCATCGGGAGAGTGGGGTTGGTCCCTCATCAGGGTATAAGGCCATTGAGTCTATACTCCAACTGGGCCATTTTCTCCAGGGGAGCTAATCACTGTCATCTGGAGGTCAGTTGTAATTCCAGGCAACAGGAGGTGGTGGCGGCTACAAGCATGGGACAGCTTCAAGAGGGAATTAGATAAGCATATGGAGCAGGGGTCCATCAGTGGCTACTAGCCACAAGGTATAGATAGGGACTCTCAGGCTGGGGCAAGTGATGTTCTGTATTCTTGGTGCTTGGGGGGGCAACAGTGGGAGGGCTTCTAGTGTCCTGGCCCCACTGCTGGACCTCCTGATGGCAATCTCCAGGCCCCGGCTGGAAATTGGCATCCTTGGTCCAGAGGATTAGTACACTCAATAGATGTTCAAGCAAGGGACACTGTTTAGGAGTGCCCCTGGGAACTGCAAAATGTCTCTTTAGGGGAAAGAACTGGTCTTGGACAGGACAAGAATCCAACTGCCCTTTTCGTGAGGAGACACAGAAGGGTTTTGCCCCAGAGAAAAAAGAAGAAGGTGACTGGCTAAAGAAAGGCCCTGGGAATGGCTTCCCCAGCAAAAGGGCACTCTGAGGAATGCGACTTTGGGCCTCTCACCTGTAAGAGTGCTTTTAGCCAGATCTTCTGTTCTAGACCTCACTTCTTCGACAAGGCCATCCACCATACTCTTAACTAGGAGAAAGGAGAGAAAGATGGCAGCAGTCACCTGAATTTGCAGAGATCCTGCAGTAACAGTAGCCAGAGGGAACAGCCCAGGCAGGGCAATTCCAAAGGTATCTGATGTCTGCTGAGAGTCTAGAAGGGGGAATGAAGACCCTATGTGCCTTTCCAAAGGACAGGAAAGCACACTGGGTGTGATTCAGTCAGGTTTCTTTTTCACTCCGCCTCACCTAATTCTCCTTCTTACAACAGCCCTTGTCTTACATGACTGTGGTCCACGCAGGTACTGGGATCCCCAGAGCAGCCTGGGGGGGAGGGTCAAATGGGATCTTCGTCCATTTTTAACCAACAGAAAAGCTGTTTGGGCCCAGCCCATTGTCCTAGTGCTATTCTACAAGTAAACTCTAAGTAGCATAAGCACTTGGTGGGAGGGTGGGGATAGCCCCGCTTGCAGAGACATTGTCCTGTTGGGCTTTGGAAATGGCTTGCTTGACACAGTTCTCTTTGGAAGCAGATGGTGTGTAGTCCAGTATGAGGAGGAGGAATATGCCGATTACAGATCTATACTTGCCTTAAGCTTCATTGGAGACAGGTAAGTTAAAAATGTAATAAATAAAAAGTAATCAGGGCTGGCTCGCTCACTAGGCATTTGCCTAGAGCGCGCCAGCCCTTAGAGGCCCCAAAAGCCCCCACCCCCGGCAAGACCCCCACCCCTTCCCTGGCTTGCTGGCGTGCCCCGCAGCTGCGGGATGCGCAGACAAGCTGACGCTCAGACAAGAGAGACAGGGGTTTAACCCCCCGCCCCTTCCCTGGCTTGCTGGCATGCTCTGCAGCTGCGGGGCACCTGGCAAGCCAGCATCAGATCGAAGGGAAGGGGTTTAAACCTCCTTCCCTTCCTTGGCCCTTGCCAAGGAAAGAGCGCGGGGGGTGGGGGGGGGAGAAGGTGCCCTTGCCTAGTGTGCAAAAACACCTGGGGCTGGCCCTGAAAGTGATGAACGAAAGTTCATGAAATTAGGACACATTACCTATTTTTTTTAAAAAATAGGTATCAGCACCTCTATCCAGAACTGGGAAGGATGCAGTGTTTATCCTTTCCAGGAGGAAAAAATAGTTATGTAATAATACTTTACATAAATTAATTCACTAGCAGAAGCACAGTGAGGTAGGGAAGGTTCCTGATTTGTCAAGAGAAAAGCAGGCTTATAAAATATTTTAAATAGAGGTGTAGCTTGCTACCAAATGATGTCATTGGCATTAGCCAATAATGGCCTGCAGCACTCACAAAACTACCTTTCCACACTACAGCCCACCAACTGTAACAGATGCCCTCACTGGAGAGAGAAAATTATTTTTCTTGGTGGAGAACTCTATTAGTTGGAGAAACCTATTAGTTGATGGGAAGATGCCTGGATAACAACTGTGCATTTAGTGCCCAATTACATGGAAAAGCCTCTCTTTGATTGGCAGAGCCAGGCTGTACCTGCAAATCCAGCAAACTGGCTGGTAGCGTAATGTGAGAAAAAATCTCCCTCGAGACCCTGTAGCAGTGCCTCAGCGCGTGCCTTGAGGCGAGAGTCATGGATCTGACGTGGAACAAGCCCAGTCCTGAGCTTAGCCAAGTTCTCCTTGAACTTTTCATCACACTGTAGACAGCCCCAAAGGCCTTTGGGCAGTAAGGCCAGAACCTGCAGGACCGACAGCTGCAAAGGAGTGCTCAAGACAAGCATGGCTGACCCTCAGCTGAGATCCTGGCCTACTTCAGGGTTCTCCAGAGAATGAAGTCACAATCAGAATTGCTCTTTGTGGAATGTGGATCAGAGCAATGTTGAGCCATAAAGTCCTATGCAAGAAAGATCCTAAGAGGTTGTCGAGTGTGGCAATAAACAGATCAGAAGCCTCTTAGAATCTTTTTAACTGTGGTATCTTGGGGCCAGGACATGTGTCGATTCCTTGGGAAGGAATGTTTTCAACAAAAAGTCTAAGGCAGGTTCCCGAGTTTGATGAGCCTGTGGGCATTTTTAGAAATTTCCAGAAAGGTTAGCGGGCATCACTATAAAATGGCTGCCATGGGAAGCTGGAAGAGTCACATCACAAAATGGCTGCCATAAAGTCAATAAGCAACCACAAAATATGCCAGGCCAAGTATGATTAAGGTAGTTGTTTACAAACAGATGCTCCCTGCAGACACAAAGATAATGCCTCTCTGACTCTTCTGAAGCACCTCCGGTTTCAATGAAGTGGAGGCAAGTTGAGGGTGGCTTTTTACTTTGGGGGAGAAGCGAGTGTACACCAGAATACTTCAGCGGGCAGCATGGATGTCATATTGGGGATCAGTGGTCTAAGAATGACCATTTTGTGCAAACATAGAAGTTATTATTTACTCGGTGTTTTAGAACGGTCAGACCATTTCACATACTATTAATGTCATCACGTACCTCAGCCCCAGGACACTGGGGTATGATTATAGAAACCAGTCATGGTTTAGGAGGGATTGAAGCAGATTTTGTTGGGAGCTCTTCCAGATTAGGAACAGAAGATAATTTTTTATTAATACATTGGCAGGGACACAAATTGTAAAGGCCAGATACTGGCACTCAAATTTGGTGCCAGAATGCAAGGGGCAGATAAATATTTGCAAACTGCCATTAAACAGAAATGGAAAAATTAACTTATGTAATGTATTGTATGTTATGCTTCTCTGCACTGTTCTTTGATTAAATATTTTTTTCTGAAAACAAATTCACGTGCCTAGAAAAGTCCATCTTTTGAATGAAAAATTTTACCCCCGAACAAAACAGGCTGGGACTCTAATACAAACCAGATTGTACTATTTGGGATTTTGTCCGTTGTTATCGTACTTGATCCATTTGATGCCACCCACCTACAGGATGTCAAGCCTGAAAAAGACCCAGATGGGTAAGCATCACTCTGAAGTCATCCAGTACCTAGCAACATTTGTAGAAACCAAGTACCAGAAATGAGGGAAAGAGGAATATAATCAATGATATAAGGATTTATTGACTCCCTTTGTTATCTCTCAGAGGGCAAGTTTACTCCCTTCTCATTTGCTGTAGATGGAAAAAGGCCTGCCAAGCCGGGCAGTCCCCGGAATATTCGAGCAGTGGTATCCTGGGCATCATTTTGGCGCAGGTAGCAGAGAAAAGCTGTCCACAGGAAAGAGCAGGCACCCACATAGGTGGTACGCAGCACCGGTGGAACAAGAGTGAAATTCACCGCCTGGTTGGGAGAGAGAGATGGGTTAAGGAGACAAAAACTAGCAGCAGTTCCAAGATGGAGATGGCTTTCCTATGTGGTGCCTCCTTTGGTCTGGCAACTAGTCGGTCTGGCTCTTTTATCCTGCAATTCATATTAGCACATCCAGGAACCTGCTATTCGTATTAGTAATTCATATTAGCAGGTCCAGGAAACTGCCAAGGCCTGCACCTGAGTAAGAGGGCCCTGTTTGTCTCTTCCCCAGTGCTCAAACTTGCTCTTTCTGAGCAACCATGTAGTGACTGGAGCAGGAAACCTCAGTTCTCCCACTGGGTAGAGTCGCAGAGGGAACTTGAGAGAGGGCAGCAGTGAGAAGCAGGTGGGCCCATACAGGTAAAGGGTCCCTCTAAAGTCATCTTCCTCAACCTCCTTGTGATGGACAGGGCTGAGTCCATCACACCTTTCCTTTATCTGCCAATCCCCTTTTTACCCTGTTTGTAAAACAGGGCCTGGGGAGGCCAGAAGTAGCCAATCAGAGGCCTCAGAATCCTGAGAGGGGCATGCGGGCGGGCAGCTGGAGGAATATAAAGGAAAAGGTTAACTACGGTTCCTTCAGATAGGGTTTATAAGCTCTACAGGCAGGTTAGGGATAGCTGGTGTGGTTTTCAGGAATGGCACACACTGGTGGTTAAGCTCTAAATTAGTCTTCCTAGGCAGACTAAGGTCTATGTGGTTTAACCTGAGGGAAACACACACAGTCTCTCAAATAATATCATGAAGTAAAACTGTTTCTCTAACCCTCAGAGAAACAGTTTTACTTCACAGTATTTGAAAGAGGGTGTGTAAGTATGTGTTTCCCTCAGGTTTAAGCTGTCTCTCATACATTACATATCTATCAATGCTCCCTCTAAGCTGTGGAGTCTTGTGAGCAAAAATCCTACTTTGTGAGCGACTGGCATTAAAGCTGTGAGCAAGCAATTTGGCTACTGCATAAATTAGTTTTCTCTGGAGCCATTCTTCCTCAGCTAAGACAAAAATGTGTGAGCCAGAGGCTAAAAACTGTAAGCTAGCTCACACTAACTTAGCTTAGAGAGAACACTGATATCTATACCATTTTATTCTTGAATACCAAAACCATTATGTTCCTTTCCAGGGGAAGAAATAAAGGCAGGAGCATAAACAGTAGTATAATCTACCTCACGGGGGGGCTAGCCTATAGAGATTTTAGCATGTACTTTCAGACCCACTCCTAAACAATTCTGAGGCTACTCAGTTATCTGAGTTTGCCTTGTGATGGGAGACTGTGGCATGGGTGTTAGTCCTCAAATATCCACAGAAACTCACATGCTACCATAAAGCAAACACTCAGTTTTTAAGTTGTGGAATATTCACACCAAAATAGAAAATTCCTTCACCGGTGCTTCACATACCCACAAAGAATCAAGCCATGCTACTGTCACCCACACTCCCCTTCCCTAAAGCCCTGGAACTGGCACAGAAACACATCAGGTGAAGCCTTTCCATCACTTCAACTTATTGCCAGGCAAAGCTTTTCCTGATGAACTGCTGCCCATCTTGCAATTGTTTAAAGGCACTGGAGCGCTGCCAGAAAAAGTTAGCAGCCCTGAGCTTCAGGTATTGGGATGAGGGAAGGGGAGGGCAGGACTCACCTGCAATAAAGTCCAGCAGAGCACGCCAGCCTGAAAGAGAAAATATGACAAGGTGAGAGTTAAAGTTATGGTTCCATGCCGGTTCTTGGATTTAGCACTCAAGGTTTGTTATTAACTTTATTTTATTTTAAATGTGTATTAGCTACCTTTCTTCCTACAGAGCTCAAAGAGGCTTACAACAGAAGTTAGACGTTTACTCTGAAGTACAAAGTGATAGGATCTATTTATCAATCAAAGGTGCCCTGGTTTAACTGAGCAGCAGGTTTTTTAACAAGCAAATGATTTTTAGTACAAGTTCTGACAAAAACAGCGGATGGCTGCAGAAGAAGAGGCATTCCCCTTTCACTGTCGAACAGCAGGGAATGCCTCTTCTAAGACGATGCCCACAGCAAAAGCTCTTTTTCTTCAGCTGTATAGTTTTACTCATATGTGTTAAATCAATTCATCAAGTAATTGCTTAAAAGTTACACAATCAGCTACAATTAAAGTGGGACATGCAGATGTACTTGAAATTTAAAAAGGGTCCAAGCCTCTTTTAGTGCAGTGGCTGAAAGACTGTGGAGTCCCTGGATTAAAGCCCAAGTAATATGAGACAGCAGAAGATCCATGACTGGAAGCTACCTGTGGGTGGTATCCTACAGACATTCAATTTGTGTAAATGGATCTTTCTCCTCTTTCCCTTTCTCTCAGGAATCTCCTGTGACTCCCAAAAGGCCCTGGATGACCCTCGCAGAAAAACAGCCAAGTGGATCAGAGGGTCATCATGCAGATGGGAGTTGGATGAGATGGCTCTTTGCCCATCTTCCATCAGCAGAAAATCCACAGAACAACCAGGTACGTTCTCCACTTTAGGGCAGCTAGCAGTTTTCACAGGTAACTTGCAATGAGAGAGAAAAAGAACACTGGGGAAAGGTTCACATCCCTTAAAGTCCCCCCTGCTAAACTAGAGCCCCCTGCAGATACTCTTGAAGTTTTAAAAAGATTATAGGAGATCACAGATCCAATCACAGATCCCCCACCATCTCCATTAACTGAGCCCTACATCTCATCATCTCTAACACGACCTCAGTAGATTGCCTTTACCTGAACAGTTCTCTGACCTACCCAATCAACTGAGGTTACTGGAAGGATTGCTAACTTGTGTTGAAACACTTGGACCACTACAGAGTGCTGATAAATGCTTCTGTTATGACTGTTTATTGTAGTATCTTCTGGATATAGTTATACCTCACTCCTTTGCAATCTGCTCACGAGGCCACTTTCAACAGCACTTAAAATATCCCCCCCCCACCACATATTGTTGTAATTACCTTGTATGTTGGCCAAAACTTCTCCCGTAGGTTCCCAAAAACATCACTTTCACCGTCCAGGAGAGACAGGCCTGGAATAGGTAGAAGATCCCTTTTTTTCCAGATCACCACCTCTGAAGGCTCACCCATCTACCTCGGCCCCACGCACCATCTCTCACCAGTATAAAATGCTCCAATGGTGACTGGCGCTGCTATGGCCTGGTCACAAGCAACTTTCACTATCACTCTGGCTGCGTTCGCTCCTGGAAGAAGGCGCTCCAGACTCCGGAACCAGATGTAATTGAAGTTGGCATGGAAGGTGAATCCTACCAGTGCTGTTTTTCCTGTCTGCTTCAAATCCAGATATTCTGGCTCAGAGAGATCCCACTGAGGACTGGACAACACCTGCTGGGCCACATCTGCCGCTGAAAACAGTGTCCCATAAGCAGCCACATTCACCGCCCAGGGGTGGCGGCGCACAAGGGCCAGCAGGGGCCCCATTAGGCTAGGGAGCTGGAGTGCTGTAACTGCAGTCCCTTGAAAAGCCACTAGCTGGATGGTTTCTATTCAGATAGACAGTAAGGCTGCTTTGTATTGGTAAGTTACCTGCAAATATACAAACACGAATCTGTTATCTGCAAGGCTGCAGTTGTGTGTTCAACTGGATGAAAACCTGGCCTTATGATAATTCCTTGCATGAGGTGTGCATGTTTTCTGCTTCGATTTCCTGCAGTGTCTTCTGGGTGCTGGTACTCAATGGTGGTAGTGCACAAAGATCTCCTTTCCTTTTTGGGGGCTGCTGTGTTCTATACTTTTAGCATAGTGCCTTGTCTAAGGGCACCCAGTGAGTTCCAGGCTGGGATAAAGTTTGAACTGGGCACTTACTTACACAATTCCCCCCTCATTAATTTACTCTCACACATCGACAGCCTCTATGCACACATAAAACTTAACTAATTACCTGCCTACACATACACCAAACAGCATGACCCACTTCAAGCCCTTACACATTTTGCAGAGGAACATGTGCACATAAGAGCCATCAAGTTGCAACCAACTTATGGTGACCCCCCCAGCAAAGGTCTTTCAAGGAAAGTGAGATGCACAGTTGGTTTGTCATTGCCTTCCTCTGCACTGCAGAGATTTCTTGGTGGTCTCTCATCCAATTACCAACCCTGCGCAGCTTCCAAAATATGACAAGATCACGTTATACCATGCTGCCTTCCCTCCCACACATAAACATATATATTTTTAAAAAACCAACAGCTTCATAGCTTGGGGCTATAAGACCCATTTCTGCAGACTGATGCTGAGGTTTTGTGTATGGCCCTGCAATGCTTTTTAGCAGCTTCCATCACTTCATCAACTGCACCCCTTCCTTGAGGAACTCCAGTCATTGTTATCCACACATTCTGGTGGTAACTTCCAGTTTAGATTACTGCAGTGTACTTTACATGGGGCTGCCCTTGAAGTCTGTTCAAATACTCCAATGGCTTTGGAATGCTGCTGCAAAATTGGTCAAGGTGATCAAGAACATCTCTCACCACTCTTGAGGAAACTTCAGTACCTGCCAGTTTGTTTCTGAGCACAGTGCAAAGTTACTGGTACATCACACACTGCGGCCAATGCTCCCTCTAAGCTGTGGAGTCTTCTGAACAAAAATTCTACTTTGTGAGCTACTGGCGTTAAAGTTGTGAGTGAACGATTTGGCTGCTGCATCAATTAGTTTGCTCTGGAGCCATCCTTCCTGAGCTAAGACAAAAATGTGTGAGCTGGAGGCTAAAAACTGTGAGCTAGCTCACACTTACTCAGCTTAGAGGGAACACTGCCTGTGGCCTCTTCTTTGTATCTCTATCCTTATGTTCATTTGTTAACATGTCAACATGCACACTACATTAAGGCATTATTGTATTCTGAGCTGTTGCACTCTTTCACAACTAAATTTTGCTGTGTAGACAAGGCAATCCAGTTACTGCAGTATAACAATGGTGCAATATCCAATAAGGCACCTTTGAAAGCATCTTTCTTGTGTATAATGTAGGCAACACCTGTCACAGAACATCTTCTGCCATAACCCTCAGCACTGAACGTGTTTGAAATGGCCACGGGAACTGCATACACATGGGAAACATTAAAATCAATGGGTTTGTAGTAGTCTAAAACAACTCAAGCAAGCAATCATTTCAGCCAGGTATAGTTTGTCTGCGATGGTTAGCTTTTTTTTTTTTACAAGGGCAATCAATTTGTCCCAGCTGCCTTTAATGCCAAAACAGTTCCTTAGCTATTATACAGGATCCCCATTTGGGTTAGTTCCTTCAACACTCAGCTTGAGCAAATCCAGGCAATATTTTTACGCCATATTTTGGGAGTCTCCAATTGTGTTAGCTGTGCTACAATGTGCTTAGAGACTGGAATGAATCTTGTAGAGACTAGGGCATGGCTACTGACCTTGAAGTGCTAGCTGATTCCTTTGTTTCCAATTGGTATAGTCAGGCTCAGAAGAAAATACATTCTACAGGTGTTTCTCTGGACAACCTCTGTCTGTTAAGTGAAATGCAGGCATTCAGAACTTTGAAACAGAGGATTTTAGATATTGAGAAACAGACTTTCCGTTTTCTTGAACACAAAATTTGCACTCCCTTGGCATGTGGTATCTTTCCAAACTATGGACTGCCTGCTGCTTACCTTTCCCAGATTACCTCACCCCAGTTATGCCGCTTTTTTGTTAGCAAGACTCAGTGTTTTATCCTCAGCGGTATTGTCTGGGAGATTTGCCAACATTCCCTATCAAGAAAGACTCTGCCAATGCAAAGGGAAGGCACCTTGAAATGGTAGCCCATGTTTTACTTCACTGTGATTTTTATGGGGAAATGCAGGACTGTATAATCAAACCTATTGTGTCTAACTTTCACAGTTTACGAGGCAAAGTTAGTATCCTTTTTACTATCTGACCGAAGTCCCTATATTACAGGTTTAGTTGCAAGGTACCTTTTGGCTGCCCTAACAATCAGGGAACAAAAGATTAGCTCTCCTATCTGATGCCCGACTGATTTTATAATTGAAACCCTCTGTAAATTTCCCATGTTGTATCTTTCTTCTTTTTTATGCCAATAATGGTATTTGGATTGGATTGGGTTTATAGTAGCGCAGATAACAGAACCCCACATAACTTTTCCATGCACAAGGAAGGGATCTCAAAGAGTGTCATCAAAAACTGACCATCCTGTTAGTGGGAAATCCATACAGAAGACAACTTTCCCTTCCTCTCCCCACAAACAGACACCCTGCGCGGTAGGTGGGGCTGAGAGAGCTCTGAGAGAACTGTGGCTGACCCAAGGTCATCCAGTTGACTGCATGTGGAGAAGAGGGTGCTGGTGAGCATCTGCAGAATAGATATTCTGCGCCCTCACAGAACATGCACAGCAGATCTGACCGAGGTGGTAACACACCCAATTTAGAAACCAACCCCTCTAGCACTGTGGCAAAAAGTCCAGGCGTGCACCCTCTGACTCGTTCCCCTCCTTCTGGCAGGCCCACCCACCGTTCCTCCCCACCCTCCAGCCCTCACTCCCAACCTCGCGTCCTTTCTTTCTCCCTCCTGGGCTAGCAGAAGCGACAGGGAGAGTCCATTCCGCACGCGGCCTGTCCCGGGGGGGGGGCTATAAATAGCCACGAAAATGGGAAGGAGTCAGAGAAGGAGAACGGCTGGAAGCTCATGGAAGACCTGCCCACCTTTTCTCTAGGCTGACCCCCGGCTTCCAAGCCACTACGGCGGGGGCAAAGGTAGGTGGGGAGGGACAGAAAATGGGCAGCCCATTCCAACCAATACGAGCCCATGTTCCATTCCATCCTCCAGCTATAGATATGTGTCGGGGAAGAAAGAGTTAATTACAAGAGCGACCTGGGAAAACGCTGACTTGCAGAGAGGCAGGCGGCGCAGTACAACACGCGCGAGCTTCGCCGCCCCGTCTGTGCAGGGCATTGGGTCTCCTCACCCACCTGCCCCTCCGAAGAACTATGGCACGTTCTACGTTTCGGTTCCTGGAAAGGAAATATTGTTTCTCGATCTTTACATTTCCTTATTGCGGATAACTGTACTTAAACAAAGTAACTCTTTTATTTTTCTTCTTAGTATATTTTAGTTAATTGGAATAGCAATTTCTAAAGACCTTTTGTTGTTGCAGCTTCTGACAAGGTTCGTAAATTCGGAGTGACACGAGCGTGCGCGGTTTTAGCCCCAGATCCCGTTCCAGTGCCTTTCTTTAAGCACATTAGAACTGGGGGTCGAACTCTTGAATGTTATTCGGACAGCAGGGGGTGCAGTTTACCACTCTTTTCTGGAATCATTAGCCAGAACGGTGCGAGGTAGGACGGAGGAGGATTCTCCTGCAAGAAACCCCGTGCAAATGAATGAAGAGTCATGCAAACTCCCCTTCTGTGCGGCTCAGTGGTAGAGCTGTTAGTATGTCGAAGATCCGAGATTCTATCTCTGCTATCTCAGGTGGTGGAAAAGACCTTTGTGTTCCCCAGACGCCTGAAGTGATGCTACCCCTTAATGCTGACCTAGAGGTACCTTTTTCTGTGATCACCAGGATGACTGCTGCCTTGGGAGATCTTGTGACTGGGAAGAGTGCCTTGTCACCTTTCAGAAGGGCTCAGGTTCAGTCCCCATCATCTCCACTTAAAAGGAACACAGTTGACAGATGCTAGACTCTGGAAAGCCTATGGCAGTCAGAGTGGACAATACTGAGATAAATGGCCCTATGACCTGACTTGGTATTGGGCATGTTCCCACATTGATATTTCAGTAGGATGTGTGTAGAGAAGTCCTAGGGGTGTATTCTGCTTCTTCCGGCTCGTCTCTAGCACTGACAGCAGGATCTGCTCTTTGTTTGGTTGGCACGGGTGCTTGGCTGTGTCTTTTGAATGGTTCATAACTGGTGCAGCTGAGGTCAGGAGGTGTCCTGCAGAAGGGGATTGAAAGGGTCACTTCTGTTCAAAGATGCTCTTCTGGCGCAAGTGAGCCTTATGTGTTGTTATCAAAACTTTGCAACAGACATTACAGCAGAATTTATTTCCTGTTGGCTGCCTGCTGATCTGCATTCAGTCCATGTGGCATGCGTGGGGAGGCCATGGCTCAGATATGCATCAACTGTGCACCTACCAAAGGATCCAGGTGGCAGTGTTGCATATCCAAAACAACAAGTATCTGCATTAGTAGAGCTTCTGAGACCCATCCAACCTATAGCGAATGAAGTGAACCAACTTATAGTGATTCTATGGTTCTCTAAATATCAGAAAAGAAGGGCAGGTTTGTGGAATCAGACCAATGGTCCATCCGATCCAGCATTTTGTTTCACACAGTGGCCACCCTGATGCCGCTGGAAGGCCTACAAGCAGGGCACAGAGGCCAAAGCTACTACTTTCGCCACCCCATGTATTCCTTAGCTGGGCATTCCTTAGCTGTGTTTTCTCTAAACTGAAAAGCTCCAGACTTCTTAGCCTCATATAGTAGGGAAGGTGCTTCAACTCATTGATCATTTTGATTGCCTTTTTCTGGATTCCCCTCAGATCTGCAATATCTTTCTTGAGAAGCACTGTGTTCCAAATAAGATCTACACAAGGTGTGATAATATTGGCAGTTTTATTTTTCAACTCCTTTCCTAATAATTCCCAGCTTCGAATTTGCCTTTTACATTGTTGCTGCAGACTGAGTTGAAATTTTCATTGAGCATATTCACCACAACCCCAAGATTTCTTTTCTGGTCAGTCATGTCTGGTTCAAATACCATCCGTGTACACTAAGAGTAAAAGGGTTTCTCCCCAAAGTGCAGCAGTTTACACTTAACTCACATTGAACCTTCTTGGCCCACCTTATTGTCCACTCACTCAGTTTGGAGACATCTTTCTGGAGTTCTTCACAGTCAGGTGGCAACTACCATTCAGAATATTTTGTGTCATCTGAAAACTTAGCCACATTGCTGCTTACCCTCAATTCTGGAAGGAATTAAATAGCACCATCCCAATACCAGTCCTCATGGGATTCCACCACTGCACCCTTTCCTCCATTTCCTCTTACTCTCTGCTTCTTCTTCTCTTCCTCAGTTTTTAGTCCACAAGAGGGCCTTATCCCATGACTGCTGAGTTTATACAGAACTCTTTCGGGAGGAACTTTGTTGATGCTTTTTTGGAAATCCAAGTCTACTGGATCACTCTTCTCCATGTGTGCTTAACCCCACAAAGATAAGTGGGACAGGACTTCCATTTATAGAAGCCATGCACATTCTTTCTTGCTCCATAGCGTGCCGCTCACACCTCTTTGTGCTGAATTTGTAATAATAGCTTCCACCAATGTACACAGAAGAGATGTTAGGATAACTGGCTTGTAATCTCTTTATAACCCCTTTTAACAAAATGGTGTTACATTTCCTACTTCTCCATTCTCTGGAAAGGGAGGCCAGTTTTAGCAACAAGTTGTATGATTTTGTTAAGAGGGTTTTTTGATAACTTCGATTTTGTTAATTTTGCCTTTGAGTTTCTTAAGAACTGCTCTTCCTTTTACTTAGTGAAAGGTTCTGTATAGCTTGGGCGCTTGGATATGGCTATGGTAACAAGTCCTGTGAAAGACATAGCTCACAGTCTGAGATGCTGGCCTCATGTTCCTATCCAGGATAGGAGAAAGTTTTATTTTGCTCATGAGCTTTGTGTTTGCCAAGTGTCTGAGCGCCACATAATCTCGTGGCACCTGAAAGATTAACAGAGATATTACGGCTTATATTGTGGCAAGAAATATTGGAGAGGGGCCATGGCTCAATGGTTAGAATATCTGCTTTGCATGCAGAAAGCCCCAGATTCAATCCCTGGCATCTTCAGTTAAAAAATGATCAGGTGATATGGAAGGCCTCTACTTGAGACCCTGGAGGAGGAGGTGGAGGAGGATTGGATTTATACCTTGCCCTTCACTCGGGGTCTCAGAGTGGCATACAATCACCTTCCCTTTCTTTCCCCACAACAGACACCCTGTGAGGTAGGTGGGACTGAGAGAGCTCGGAGAAAACTGCTATTGAGAGAACAGCTCTGAAAGAACTGTGACTGACCCAAGGTGGCTGCATGTGGAGGAGAAGAGGGGAATCAAACCCAGTTCTCCAGATTAGAGTCTGCCGCTCTTAACTACTACACCAAACTGCTGCCAATCGGAATAGACAGTGCTGACCTTAATAGACCAAGGCTCTAACTCAGTATACGGCTGCTTTATGGGCCTTATATCATCAAACCAAGAAGGCTTTGGCCTGTGAAAGGTTGTGCCACAAGCCTCTGTTGTTTTGGCTGCAACAGACTAACAGTGCTACTACTCTGACTGGAATTTGTGTAAGCTCCGCATGTATAAATATAGCAGTGCACTGTGAGTATCGTCGTTCTGGTGAGAGAATTGTAACAGGCTAGTCTGATGAGTCACTCCTACCTCTAAAAGTGGCTCAACAAGCCTTTTCCTCAGGCCCTGCTCCAGTGAATCCTATTTACGCTTGTGACACTGTAGGGCTCCGCATTTAGTCTGTGACGTTTTCCTGGGTCTTCCTGGGCAGTTTCTGCTGTGTCATTTGGCCAATTAATGGGCGCAGTAGTCATGTAGGAATGGAACTTCAGGTGCCTGTCTGCCACAAGGGGGAAGTGTCGCTTTTAGAGAGCGAATGTGAAGACAAGTCCTTTCAGGATCTGTGTGCTTCAAAACTCTCATGTGGAGGTAAGCTCACGCCACCAATTTGACACACCGTAACCTTGGGAAAATCAGTGGTATGCCAAGACGTGAATCCTACATGTGAAAACAGTAGTGCACAACTATAGCTTCTTAGATAGGCTCTGCCTCACCCCCCCCCCGCTTTTTCTCAGGGCTGGATGCTGTGCGCAGCTACATGTGTAACAGTAGCATTCCACATTCTGTAAGGAATTAGGCCTGTTGAGATTTAAAAGGGCAGCTGGGAGTGAAAGAGGGGAGGGGGACACAGCTGGATCGTGAGGAAAGCAGCACGCAAGCTTAAGAAAGGGGGTAGAGTTGGTTGACAATAAAGTCTGTTTCATACACGCAGGAAAAGAAGAATGAGGTAGTGGAATATTGAGGTGGTAGGCCCGAGACTGCAGGTGGTGGGTTTCAGTTTGAAATGTTTCATCACATAAAACCCTGTGGAACTGGAACACCAGGACAGCAGATTGAGAGGGAGAAAGAGTGTAGTTCTGCCTCCTTTGTTTCCTGTACTGGTTTTCTATCTATCTGCCCGGAGCTTTCCACAAAGAGGAATATTCCAAAGCATGATCATCTACAGGCAGTCTAAAGTGGTGGGGTCCAGTGTTCCCTCTAAGCTGAGTTAGTGTGAGGTAGCTCACAGTTTTTTAGCCTCTGGCTCACAGATTTTGGTCTTAGCTCAGGAAGGATGGCTCCAGAGCAAACTAATTTATGCAGTAGCCAAAAGGCTCGCTCACAACTTTAATGCCAGTTGCTCACAAAACAGAATTTTTGCGCACCAGACTCCACAACTTAGAGAGAACATTGATGGAGTCTATTCTGCCATCTCCTTTCCACCCCCATCCCCCTCTATGTGTGAACCAAGCCTTAATGGGAAAGTAGAGTGGGAGAAACAGTGTCACACAGGAGGTACAGAGATTTTGAGGGGGGGAGAAGTATCTTGACCTAAGAATGGATCAATGTTTAAAAATAAATGTATAAAAGCAAAGAGATGCAGCTTCTAAGCAGGGCAGGGTGGTTGCTGTAAGATCTGTCAAAGGTGTAGTGCAGAGGGTAGAGCATCAGACTAGAATCTGGGAGACCTGGGGGGTTTCAAATGCTCACTGTGCCACAGAAGCTTTCTGGGTGACCATGGGCAAGTCACGTGCTTAAACTTCCTCATAGACTCGTTGTGAGGATAAAATGGAGGAGAGGGAAACAATGTAAGCTGCTTTGGGTCACCAGTTTGGTGTAGTGGTTAAGTGCGCGGACTCTAATCTGGGAGAACTGGGTTTGATTCCCCAGTCCTCCACTTGTAGCTGCTGGATGACCTTGGGCAAACCATAGTTCTGTCAGAGCTGTTCTTGAAAAAGAGCAGTTTCTGTCAGAGCTCTCTCAGCCCCATCTACCTCACAGGGTGTCTTTTGTGGGGAGGGGGAGGGAAAGGAGTTTGTAAGCTGCTCTGAGACTCTTTTGGGTAGTGAAGGGCGGGGTATATATCCAATCTCCTCCTCCTCCTTATCTTCTCCTCCTCCTCCTCCATTGGGGGAAAAGGTGGGATACATTTTAAGTAAATAAATAAATGAAATGAATAACAGCAGTCTGTAACCAAGAGCCTCAGAGGCTGAGGGCAGATCCAGGTGGTCAGCCGTGTTGGTCTGAAGCAGTAGAACAAATTTAGAGTCCAGCGGCACTATTAAGACCAATACAGTTTATTCAAAGTATGAGCTTTCGTGTGCAAGGCATACTTTTTCAAATACATTGGAACGGTAGGTAAGGTTCAAACTTACAAACAGGGACTTAACAGCAAATTAACATGTAATATGATGATGTTTAAGATATGCAAAGTCAGAACTAAATAACAAGCTAAGGTTATAAGTTATAAGGTTATAAAGCTGAGGGCAGTTATCATAACTTTGAATCTCTGAGCCGGCTCGGCAGCAGGATTGTAGCAGCAAGGACATCAGCTCTAAATTATATATTTATTTATCAGACTTATACCCCACCCACCCTGCAAAGCAGGCTCAAGGCGGCTTCCAGTCGGCATAAAATACAATAAAAACACACAGTTAAAACACAACAATTAAAATAATACGGCACAAAATACAAGATACTGGCAGCGGTTAAAAACCATTGAATCGGGTGCTTCAGAAGGTACCCAAAGAAGCTAGGTGTTCTTCTGCTTGCCAACTTAAATGGCAGCTACTTGATAATGAGCACTACTAGATGATTAGTTGCCAAATAGAGAATGTTTAATGTTTTCAGGTCGGTCTCAAACACTGCCTGTCAGTGCTATATGTGGTTGTTTGAACAGAGGGGCAGCGGCAACACAGCTGGGAAGTAGCTTTTTTTTAATGCTTGGCACTGAGCAGAATCAGAGCAAATAAGTTTTACATTTGTCTTGTCCTGTCTCTCAGAACAATTACTTTTGCTTCAGCTTCCTTAAAAGCACCCATGGTATACCACAGGTGTGGTGTAGTGGTTAGAGTGTTGGCCTGTCATCTGGGAGACCCAGGTTTGAATCCCCATTCTTGTTGTGAGGATAAAACGGAGGAGAATGAGGTAAGCCATTTTAGGTCCCCTTAGGGGAGAAAGGCAGGGCAGAAATGAAGTAAGTAAAATAAAAAAAAAATTGCCATCTGTTTCAAGAAATGTGTCCCAGAAGGTAACATTACAAAGGATTCTAAAGCACAGCTGTCAGATCATTGGGTAAAAATGGGCTTTTTTGTGAGATGCTCTGGATATTAAATGTAAAAGCCAATTAAAAATGAAACTAAACCCAGTTTCTCTGCAATAATCAGGGCTATTTTGGGGCAGGAACGCACAGGAACGGAGTTCCCCCTGACTTCAGAGCTGGCCACAGCCACTACAGCCCAAACCTCTCAGTGCGTGGCTACAGAGGGAAGGACTGGAGAGCGCCCTGGCAAGCCAAGGGAAGGTATGGGTGTGTGTGGCCTAATATGCTAAAGAGCTTCACTGTCAGGGGGTGTGGCCTAATAAACTAATGAGTTTCTGCTGTTAGGTGTGGCCTATTATGCTAATGAGCTCCTGCTTTTTCTAGAAAAAAAGCTCTGGCAATAATGAAACCTAGATATATCCTTCTTTTTGGAAATAAAGGAAGAAAACTTTGGGCTGATTTAACAGAAATCTTTTTTGTTTGTTTTTTAGCTGCCTGGAACAACACTGTTAGGCACTGAAGGATTTGGGGATGAACAAAAAAATCATTACGTAAACCCAAAAGGTGCATGTGGGACATTGTCTGGAGGTGAGTGAGAAGAAGCTATTTGTCGATAATCAAAAGGGAAAGAGGGTTGAATTTACGTTTGGAGAGCACTCTTCAGAAAAGAGACAAATTGCTTATCTTTCCTACCAGTTCCAAAACTAAGTTTGTCTGACAAAATAATTTGGGTTTCACCGGAGTGATAGTGGAAGAAAGATTCTGCAACACAGTAGACAAAAATAGGAGATTGTTATGATTTTTTTTTTTAAAAAGGTGAAATATGGGGACAAAGAATAGAAATTGTAAAGCATTTCACACTGTAAAATATTAGAGTTATTTACACACACATGTACAGGCCGCTTCCACATGGATGTTTGGTCCACTTTGGCTTCATTACAGCAACACTGTTTTCAGGAACATCCACATGACGTCATCCCCTGTTCATCCTGCTTCTGTTGTTTTCTCCCACTTGACTGGTTTGGTACGATCTTTTGGAAAGAATGCAGTCAAAGTGCCTTTGGACTCCATGTGGACAGGAGAGTGTGCATTTTTGCATGTCCCACCTACATCTGCCCCATTTTTCTTGCCTTAATTCCCTGAAAACCACCAGTTTCCCCTAACCGGGGCCTTTTCTAGGCTTTTTAAATAAATGGTAACTGACTGATTGCTATTGTGCAGAAACATTATTACGGTCTATTGCCATGGTCTACTAGTTTCCAGCTTTCTTTCTTTTCTTTTTTTTAAGTAAGTCTCTAACTCTGTTTTGTGTAGAGCTGTAAGGGGAAAGGTGCATGTTTCTCCTCATAACTCCACAATGTAAAGGGCTAGAGACTTGTTGTTGTTTAGAAATTAAAGCTGGGAACTAACAGGTGAAGGCAGTAGGTAATTGTAACGGAATAACTCTATAGCAGTCTAGCAATTCTCCGATTTAAAAAAAACCCCACAAAACTTTCCAGTAGAAGGGAGACATTGAGGGAGATGAGGCAAGGAAAGTGCGGGGGAAACTGCTGTCTGGACACTCCATTGCCACTGTAGATGCCTCTGCATTCTCAGCAGCAAGCAACAAGAGAACCATCTCTGTGTGGAAGCAGCCTCAGTTCCTGTTCAGGTTTTAATTTCTCAGTCACAGAGCAGTGTACAAAATACATATGTTAAAAGGTCCGTGTTAAAATAACCAAGAGCAGCGTCCAAAAATGTGATGAGTTAGATTCCACTTTGTCCTCCTGCTCTCAGAAGCTTATACCAAATATATACATATATGCACACACTCTCATGCATTCATTAATCTTTAAAATATTAAGGCTTTTCAAAAGCCAAGCAGAACAAGGTTTTCTTCTTAAGAACTGCAGGCAGAAGGGCACCCCAGAGCTTCTGGATGACCCCTGAGAAGGCCCTGTTCCTTGTGGAAGCCACTCTGGCTGATTAACAAATGTCAGGGTGGGTGCAGTCCCCGAGAAGCTCAGATAGAGCTTTGTAGGTCAGCTTCATAAACATAATTTCATTCCTTCTAAGAGGAGGCAAGTGGGTGGCTTGAGCAAGTCACAAAAGCAGCAGAACCAGGCCACCCACAGCCACAGCAGAAGTTTCTACCTACTCAAGGGACTCCCTTTAGCTATCTACAAAAAGATGACTTTGTAAAGTAACCAAGAGGAAAGGGTGAGGGCAGCCCAGTGAGGACTGAGACTCCCCCATTGCCCTCTGGGAGGCATGAAAGGTACAGGGCCTGTGCGTCTGAGCTGCAGGGGGAAAGGGAGAAGAGAGAGACAGGTTGCAGAAGCCCCTAAAAGGTTATAGTATCCTGCAGAGGGAGGTTTGAGTTAGGGACATTTCCCAGTTGGTTACTCCTACCACCCCCATAATTCCTTGCAGGGCAAGTCAATAACTTGTAAAGAAATTTAAAAACAACAAGAGGTTCCAGCAAGTCTATGGCACCCTTGCCCCTTTTCAGAAATGCCTTCAGTTATCACTTGTCCACATCTTCTACTATCTCTCTGGATACAGATTTGAAAATAGAATTTGCATTTAGTATTTTGTGGGAAGAGAAGCGGCTGTGGTTTCCTTACCACAAGACAATACTTTCTTCCTGAATTAAAACCGGAAGCAGAATTTCAGTCCGGCACCCAAAAAGGTTCAGATTATGAAATAATAAAAATTATCTGACCAAGGAGGAGCACACTTTGTATGTTTCTGTGCAACTTGTGTCTGCCTTCTGTCTGAAAAGAGGCGAGCCGAGATTCATGCATAGATGGCAACAGGCAGTCTCCTCTGATGACAGGTAATATTTCCCCACCTTTCCAGAAGTGACTGAATGATCCAGCCACACCTGATGTGAGGACAAGTCAGTTCTGTAACATCCTTGCATCACAAGTGAATAATCCAATCACATGTTATAAAGCAGTGGTGGCTAAGAGGCCGGTGATTTGTGCAGGATTCAACTGGCAACCTCTTCTGACAGTGTGCAGTTCTAAAATGTCTCTGTTTATCCAAGCACACAATGCAGAGATGAGGCAGAGTTGCTCACCCACCTCCAGTAGAAGTGGATTGAAAGGAGGCAAATTCAGAGCAGTGACTCATGCAGAGACGCAGTAGGCAGCCTCCTCCCCATTTGGCTTCAGGTTTTTAATATTTCTTTTGAAGCGCTAACTTTGGTAGTTAATGATCTAGTGGGTTAATCAGAGGGGGAGGAGGGAAGGCTGAGTTATGCAGAAGGGTCCATTAGTCAGTTGGAACAGGAGAGGATACAGCACTGGGGGGTCCTATCCTCTGATGTAATCCCAGTCCCCCTCCCAGTAGACAATAGACCTCATTCATTCTTCCCCCCTCCCTTCCTCTCAAGATCTGTTCACACACAAAGAAATCCATTCAACCTCCCAGAGGCCCACCTCCTCTGCTTGCTCTGTTTGGCGGGCTGTCCCGTCAGTCATTTTAACCCCACCCCCACAAGGGAGGTGTGTGTGAGACTGCCTTTTCCAGCCTGTCTTTATCTTGCAGTCAGATTCCCCCCCCTTCCACTGCTACCGCACCCACTCTGCGGTGATTGGTTGGGATGGGCGTGGTCACAACACCCGGACTCCTCCCCTTAGCCATTTGCCGCTCAGTTGCTGTTGGGCCTTGGAGGTGTCAACATCTCTCTCTGCCAGGAGTGGGGAGGGGAAAGCACTTCTGTCTGGTAAGGTACTGTATGCCTCGTACAGGGCCTCCTTCCTCTGCGTCCTGTCCCATGGCCTCCGCTCCAGTGCCTCCCTGGTGCAACGGATGACGGCAGGGGTCTCCTACAGGCCGGGAGAGGGGGAGGGGTGGTCAGTGTCCAGACAGTGATGTCCAGGCATTGTCAGTAATAGCCTAATCTGCGGGTGAAATGTGTAGAGATGTGACACTTTGCAGTTAACCGGGATGTTCTTTTGCTTGGGATCTGGAAACTACAGGAGAAAGTGGCATTTGGTATTGTGTTGTAGGAGAGGGAGGGATTTGCCTGGAATGTCACCAGTTTGTCCTCATGTTAAAACAATTGATGCTGCTTGACATTTTTCAGTCCACACCCCCCCCCCCCAATTGCCTCCTTTGGACTCAGCCGCTGGTTTTGATTCCCAGGTTCTCTGTGAATTCACACACCTGCCTCCTGGCCTTCTACTTAATGGTGTCCAGGTATGGGCGTCTGGTTTTTCAGCTCTCGGTCCATAGCCTTTGTTCTCTTATCTCTGTATCTGCCCTCACCCTCTCATATCCATCCCCTGTACTGGCTGCCTCTGGCTTCTCCTTCATCCGTCTGCCTGCTGGTGCCCAGTCGGGGGACATCAAGCGGTGAAATTTCTGCAAGGTTTCTTCCCATATTCTTCCCCCCACTCCATCCCCAGCTTCGGCCCCGTTCTGGGCTTTGCTCAGGTATGGAGTCCTTTCTGCTCCTCCGAGCCTGTCACCCGGTAGTGTGAAAGAAAACCCCTTGGGGCTGGGAGGGATGGAGAGAATGGCTCCTGCCAAGGAGAAATGCCTTCAGTACCGCAAAGGCCTCTGTTTTTGCATTGCTGAGGGGTCAGTGCATCCAGCGAGAGACTCAATTACAGGGAAGGAGAATGCAAGGGGGAACGGATGGTCTGGGAAGCTGGGGTCTGTCATAGCTGGGAGTGGTTCTTGTCGCCCCCGTTCAGTCGGATTTACCGGTCAGAGCAGGCCCAGCTGTGTACCCAGAATGACTAGTTAATGCAGGTTTCTTGCTGCAAGGGGTTTGTGCTGCTGCCTTTTTCACAAAACGCAAATCCTTAAGGATAATGTGATTGATTGTGCTATTAATATGTTTGCTGCAGCCAGGGAGGCGCTCCGTGGGTTGTAAAGACTGAAAATGTCACAGAATGAATTGCAAATGTGACTGGGCACATGCGCCCATTGCCTTTGGAGACAAGAAAGTCCTGGAATTTTTGTTTTATGCCCCAAAATAACGTCAAGCATGCCAGGAATGCAGCTTTGTGTTTTCATGATGAAAAAAGAGAGAGGTATTTGAAGCTTGTATGTGTGTGTGTAACTCCTAATTCGAGGCAGCTGAATGAACCATCTGAATTTAATCAATTCAATTAAGGAGTTTTATCTAGCAAGTCCACCAAAGTGCACAGATACAATCTGCATATCCAGAGAATTCTTAGCATTTGCTGTGTCAACAGACCAGTGAATTCCAGAGGGGATCGCTATGTTGTCTGTTGTGGTGAAAACAGCAAAGAGTCTTGGGGTACCTTAAAGACCGAATGATTTTATTGCGGCATGAGCTTTTGGTTTTGCCCATGTTTTTTCCAGATGTGTGAACAATAGAACAGCGGAACAAATTTGATTCTTTTTTTATATTGAAAGGGAAAGAGTCTTGAACAATGTGTAAAGAGTCAAATTTGACAGGTGATTTGACTTCTAGATTGTGATTCCCGCACCCCTGGACACCCCCCCTGGAAAATTTTAAATGGGAAAAGGTAATTTAACCAATGAAATGTTGGGGCAGGCTTCAGTGAGGTGATTTAGTACAGAAGTAATACTGTTTGGTCTAAAACCACATTCTTTCTCTCTCTCTCTGCGCTATTCAACTACTGTGGTATGCGTTATTCAAAAGGCATCCGCTGGCCGTTAGCTGCGAAGTAGTTCTTTGTATCTGAAGAGACTCTCTGTCTGATTTCATAATCCTGGATAGGTTCATATTTTGGTGAAGCAGATTGATGAACATACAGCTTTAGTCAAGGGGTGGCAGGGTTGTTCCCCAGCCGTTGGCGATTTTTCAGGTGCCCGTGAACTCTTCTAGGAAGCTGTGGCTGACTTTTTTTCAGAAGAGAAAAAGTACTTTAGGAAGACATCATTCACTGATATCGAGGTGTTCATTGGCAGGCCAAACTTGAGCATTTTACTCCAAGTTCTCAAAACTGAGGGGCTGGCTAGAGTGGCATATTAAACACCATACAGCAAATGTTGATCATTGTGATTTTTTTTAAAAAAATTGATTTCATACATGGCTTCATATTGAGTAAGGACAAGAACTGAGAGAGGTCAGTTTAATTCCCTTTGCCTCTCTGGGTTTCCCATAGGACGTCTCTGCTGGATTCGAGCACCAGTTATGTTGCAGGCAACTGATATTTATAGCAGCAATGGGCATGTATGCGCCATGAAAACCGTCTGTTCCCTGCCCCCCCCCCGCCTCCCAGCCCTCTCTGCATCATCCTAAACTTGGAACAGTGATCTTGGCAGAAGGTCGGGATACGTTAAGAGTCATATGAACTGGCCAGCACAACAATTAGCAGGCATGCCGTGTGCTCTGGAGAAAGGGGTGGAGGCCATGTGGGGTAGACGCAGAAGTGGCATATTCACAGACACAGACTTTATCAGATTAGATGATTTATTACATTAGACATTCAGGCCAGGTTTGTTTGTCAGATCTGCAACTGTGATAGTTATAAAGATAGCGGTGGTCACCCCAGAGAGGCCCAGAGGACACAGGACTTCTACCTTCCCGCCACTTGGCTGTAACCCACATAATTCCCCGTCCTGTCTCCAAAGAACCCAAGTATCCTGCCTCCTTACTCTGACACCTCTGGGCGAATTTCCCAAACTCTCCTGGCCACCAACCATCTTCCTTGACATACTTCTGTCCTTAGCTTGCTTTCAGGACTCCTGACACCACCCTCCTGCCGTCATCCGCTAAATTCTATCCTTCTCTCAAAGAAGCCATGCATGCTGGCTCCCAAATTCCTGTTGACTCTTAGATACCTAAACTCCTACTGTCTCTAAATTCTGGCTTAGTTTATAGGCAGATAAAGAACTGAGGGCAGCTTTGGGAAGAACAGGTCATGAACCAGGGGAAGGATTGTTGCTGCACACTCCTGGGAAAGGGTCCAGAATTCTTTGAGCATCACTAGTGCGCCTAATACTGGAGGTGTCGGTGGAAGGACAAAGTGAGCACATGAAACTGCCTTGTACTCAATTAGACCATCTGTCCAATTTGGTCAGTGTTGTCCACTCAGACTGGCAGTGGCTCTCCAAGGTGATCTCTCTCCAGGCAGAGGCCTTTCACTTCACCTGCTACCTGATCTGTTAACTGGAGATGCCGGGGATTGAACCTGGGAACTTTTGCACGGCAAGCAGACGTTCTACCCCTGAGCTACTGTCCCTCCTCAAATGGGACCTATAGCCTCCAGAGATCCATGAGATTTATTTATTTAGTTTGTACGAAGCTTGTATGGTTGCTGACCTGACGGTTGTATACCCTCAAACTGTACTGGTTTGATACTAGCAGCATCTACTTTCGAATAAATTTCCTAGGGTTTTCTAGCCTTGTAGTGGCTGCCGGTAGCTGTATCGGCACAGCTTACGGAATCCCACAGCTTTTCGTAGGCCTTCATATGAACTCCGATAGCGGTGGGACTAGAGGGGGGTAAGCCCTCATTCCTGCCCCTGCTAACAAATGACTCCCACGTGGAAGCAACAAGGTAAGCGACCACCTACACGGACTGGCATTACCAACCCTAAACCAGCACAGTGGTCATTCCATGGCCCACTTTCTCTGCCTCCTGGCCAGCAGATAGAGAGGGAGGTGTGAAAATGCAGTACTGAGTTACATGTGGCTGCTGTCCTGTCCTCCTCTTTGCCCTCGGTTTGAAGTCAAAAGTCCCAGGGCTCTCAGGTCAAAGGGAGCAGCAGTGGGGAAGTGTTCCCTGTGCTCACCCTTCCTTCCATCCACCTCTCTAGTCAATGCACAAGAATACATTTATTGATGCGGTTTCTCTAGGATTCTGGATCCCCAAAGCAGCAGCATTGGCTGGCAACCCTCACCCTACTGCCTTTGCTCTGCCTGGAATGTCTACTAGCCCTTATGGCTAGAAGCAAACTACACATACAGCCTGGTTTTAAGCCTAGCCTTAAAAAGCTGATACTGTATATAGAGAAACAAACATAACATGGTTGTCGTTGACTGCTTGTTGCTCACCAACGAACAATTGCTGCTCACCCCAGGCGAGCAGGGAAGTAGCAAGAGTTCTACAAGGCTTTAATATTTCACCGGGTGGTTGATTGGGGGGGGGCTCACAAGCAGGCCTGTGGAAGGACCCTGTTCCGGCTTTCTGTAATACCTGAAGCAGCTTCATTCACTGAGTGCAAAATGGGTAGTGCCTATCTCCCCTGCCCTTGGACGTTTGGAACTGTCTGGGACCTTACAGCCGTGGTTCTTTATGGGTCACTGGCTGGGAGGGACAGAAAGCAGGACTGCCTCAGCTTCCTTGAGGTGACTGAAACAAGGAAGGGCTTGACTCCTGAGTTCACCAGGGCACATGGGGGGCTGGTCCTGAATCACGTCTTGTTGTTTTTGCGTGACTAGAACTTCTGACAGGTGAACAGCAAGCAGAAAGATGACTCCTCATGCAAATAGGTTTGAGCAGGCTGCTGAGAGCAAGTGGAGCGTGTGAGCCGGGCACTGCCTTCCCGGGGTTTAAGGAGCCTCTGAGATTGAGAAGACAGCCACGCCAGAAATATTTCAACCATCCCAAGCAAAACAAACTGCTGTGGCTGTCTTAACTAACAATTATAGGAAGGTCTTGGCCCACAGAGCATTGGTTCCCATTCTTAACCCTTTCAGGCTTGTTCCTGTCCTCCCCTCCCCTCCTTCCTCCGGCCGGGCCTCTTCCTGGTCCAGAGAACCCAGGCATCCTGGCTCTCAGCCTCTCCTTGTTTGAACAGTAGGCACCACTCCCTTCTAGCTTCTCATCTTCATTCAGCTTTGAAGATGAATGCTACTGGCACCTCTGCAGAGATCTGCGTTTTTCTGCCTTCTTACCCATGCCGCACCCCAGAGGGAGACGCATTTGGAACCAATTACCCCTGGGCATAGTGCCACACCTTGTGGCTTTCTTTTGGAGTATCCAAGCCAGATCAAACCCAGTGGGCCTAAAAGCCTGGTGTGCCTTCCTCCCGCCTCCCTTCAGTATCACGCCAGTGATGTATCTTACCTCGAATACATCTCTTCCCCCTTTGCTGTCCCCCATCCTATCTGGTGGTCCCCGCCCCCCCAATGACACTTCAGTGCCTGGAGGTGGGGGGGTTTGGAGTCCTCACTGTTCAGGTTGACATGCTTGCAAATGCCAGCCGGGTTGTGGGTTTTCAAGGGCATTCTTGCGATTCCAGTAATGGCACTGCCAGTCCCAAACCACCAGCTGAGTGCAAAGGGGCACTGGCAGGGCAGTCTCTGTGGAGGGGACGGAGGGAGGGACTCTGCTCCTGTTGAAAAATATTATCGAATACGAATGCCATGTTGCATCTTCCTGTTTTAAGCCACTGCTTCCCCTCTGAACAGGCTGGGAGTCCTGGCTGCTTGGTTCCTTAGCCTTCCCTTCTTCCTTCACAGCGCGCCCTGAATTAAGGAATTTGCATGTGTTAATTTTTGCTCACATGAATTCAAATCAATTATCTGGGAGTTGGTGTTCAGCCTAGTTTGGATGAGGTTGGACTCACCCCCCCCCCAAAAAAAAAAAATCTGTTTTTCAGTTTCATGCTATGAGGTTTGCCCTTGCCGTTGGATTCTCAGGTGGCACCAGGACCATGGCACCCTTCAGACGAGAACCGCATTTGCCATTGCTGTTTCTTATTCTGGTATCTTCTGAACTGGGTTACCGCAACACGGACTACCTGAGAAGAACGTCTGGAAATTTAGACTGATTCACAGTATGGTGGCCCACTGAGGCTAGAAGGTCTTGATCACCTGTGGCCAGTACAGAAAAATCTTCAGTGGCTACCGTTCAATGTGTCATTCAAAGTGCTGGTTCTTAGTTTTGGAAATCCTCAAAAGACCAAGGCGCTTAAATGATTGCTGGCTTCCATATGAATTTACCCCTGCCTCAAGGTCTTCTGCTGAGCCCTGTTTGGGGTCCCCCCCCCCAAAAAACCACACAAGTGAAATTAGGTGGCAGCGGAAAGCAGAGCCATTTCTGCAGCAGCACCCAAACTTTGTAATGGCTTACTCATTTATCAAGCCACCTCCCTTGCTCTCTTTTTCCAGGTGCCAGTTAACATCACTATTCACCTAGGACTCTGGAGACATCTGGCTGCTATTTTTAGGATACTTCCTGACATCAAGAAGCTTTTTCGTTGCTTTTGTTTGTTTATCCTTTGTAGACTGTTCTAGATGGTTGTTTTTGGTTGAAAGCTGCCAGAGGCCTGGATTAGGTAGAAAGGTGTGGTATTTGTGTTTTCAGTAAAATAGATAAATACCCTGTTTTGCCACTATCATGAGGTACAGGGTAAAATAGGTATGTGGTTCACCGACAATTCAGATTTGCAATGAATCATGGGACAATCCTCGCTAGGTCCTGCCTCCCGAGAACCCAGGATGAAATGTGCTAGGCCCCACCGCCTTCCGAGGGTGCCTCAGGAGTCCTGTTCTCAGGGATGCTAACTTTTGAACGAGCCTCTGTAGCTCCCCTTTTTAACAGCCCTTTGAGCTGAGCAATTAGCAGATGTTAATCTTTAGCATCCTTTCATGGAAAATTTTCACCTGTATCCTGTTAGGAATTGGTCAGCCTGGTGTTTGGGGTTTGTTTTCCTCCCCAGCCATTTGGCAATCCTAAATTCCCCAAATTTTCTTCTTTTTGGTCATAATTTTGGGTTGCCACCTTCTTTTTCTAGCAGGGTTGCTGTGCCTTTTACAGTTACTCAGCAGGCAGAAAATCAGCAGGTAAAGCCTTTCCTAGTTCTGCATCTTAATGCAGAACATTTAATTTCTGTATGTGGAGGTGCTTAAAGGCACAAGAATTCTGTTGTGGGGGTGGGGCGGGGCACCTACAGGGTGCATTCTGAAGTTCGGGGACCCAGTGAGGTCCTTCAGCTTTCTGTTTTCACCCTTGATGTGCCTTTTCTTTTCAGGGTGGTTAGAGCCCAGTGGTGATTCTCAGGCCAGGAACACTGTCTACTAGGAATCCTAGATTTGTCAGGGCCCCCGGGGGCCAGAGGCAATTGTTTGCTACCACCCTAATGGCCTCACCCTGGGATTGCTCAGCAAATTAATTAGCTAACAAGGGCACAGCTGGCTTGTTAGTGCCACTTGGCTGGGCACTGCTTGGCAGGGCTCAAGGTTGCTTGGCACTTCCCTCACGGCTTCAGGCTTCTTCAGTCGGATGTTGGCCAGCCCCCTCAGGTGGGGCAGGAGTGTGGCCATTTGGGAGGCTGCGTGGAATGTTGTGGAAATACATTATGTGTGGAATCGTGGAAATACGATCTTTTTTTTTGTGAAGCAGAGTTAGCCCATTAATCCAGTCGGGCGGGGGTGGGGAATGGCTGCAATCCAGACACTGGGCCTGTTCAGACAAAAATTTGGCCTGGTGGCTTAAAGTGGTAGAGCTGGGCACCAGGAAAGAATGGGTAAGGTTGCCACCCTCAAAGTAGGGTCTGGACAGCTCCTGGAATTGTTACTTATCTCCAGACTACAAAGACTAGTTCTTTTGGAGAAAATGGCAATTTTGGGGGGGGGTGCATGTGTGTGGATTCTATGGCATTATATCTCCCTGAGGTCCCCCCTCTCCCCAAAACCTGCTGTTCCCAGGCTCCAGCCCCAAATCTCCAGGAATTTCCTGAAGCTGGAGCTGGCAACCCCTTATGGGGACTTGAGGCAAAGAACTAGACATGGCGCCAGGGGAAATGAGACCAGTTCATGGAGAATAGCCCCATTGGTGGGTATTAACCATGGCAGCAAAATGAAACCTCTATGTTCAGCGGTAGTATGCCTTTGAATACCAATTGCCAGGTGATGGAGGGCGGGAGGAGAGGAAATGACAGTAGAAAATCTTGACCTCATCTGCCCTGCTTGTTTGTTGGTATTCTGGGGCATTGCTGGTCTCTGTGGGAACAGGCAACTGGACTAGAAGAACCCTTTGGTCTGATCCAGTGGGGCTGTACTTACATTTTTATGCAGTTCTGGAATGTGTGTTTGGAGGGGGGAGGTGACTAGTGTGTAGGTTTCCTCCTGTACGGCAAGTTTGTGTGCCTTCTTGGTAGTGTGTCATAATGCTGAAGTTCCAGTTCTGACTGCAGAAAGGGGAAAAGAGAAGACATTGAATCTATAACTGTGAGACCCCTGGTTACCTCAGGCTGAACTATTGGAGAACAAGGGGTATATATGAATGGCAAAGGAGGGTATGGGGGATATGAACAGAGGGTCAGTATAGCATGCATGCCTGGTTTTCTCTAGAGAGTGTGTTATGATTAGTTAAGCAAAAGATTTTTTTTTCAGAGGGTATCCATGTTGGTCAGCAGTAGAAGAGTTAGGCTGTGGTCACACACACTAAATAATCGACTTTAAGTCCTCTTTCAATGCACTTTCGAATTGGATTTTGCCAGTTCACACAGTAAAAATCCAGTTGGAAAGTGCATTGAAAGTGGATTATTTAGTGTGTGTGACCAAAGCCTTTGATTCAAGTCCATTAGCACCTCAGAGACCTACAAGATTTTTGAGGTAAAGGCTCTGGAGAGTCAAAACTCTCTTTGTCAGATACAAACCAGAATGGAAATCCCTGAGTCCTTATGTCCCAGTCAGAAGTAAAAGTAAGTTAGGAAGAGAAGTGGTCACACTGGCACTGAGGATTCTAATCTCTGTGTCCATATTTGTAGAAGGCGGAAGAGTTATACTATCTGAAGATAAACCAGTGTTGGTGTTTGTGAATTTGACACCACAGGAAGGTATTTATTTTTTTGTCCTGTATTAATCCCTGGTAAATAGGAGTGAACTTGTGAATGTTTTGGAGAAATTAAATAATATTTGTGGGTGGGTTTTTTTTCTTTTACAGGATCAGGGCTCCAGTGTCCCCTTGGAAGGGAAGGGATCCTTGTGGGTCACAGCAGGCTAAAGTGGGACAAATGGGTTCTCTAGTTGTGGGCTCCACTGCATTAAAACCAAGAAGTAGAGAGCCGCTTCTGGGTTCTTGGGCAGGGTGTGGCAGCCCTAGCAGGTGGTTGCCTGGCAAAGGTACGCTCAGTGGGTTGCACCTGCCTTGGTTGGCAGCCAAAGGGCGTCACCAGCCGCCCTTTGCTCTTTGTGGGAAGAAATGGAGCCATGTCTCCCCCCCAACACACACTGTAGCATGATGAGGACATTCTTTCTTTCCCCCCCTTCTCCTCTCTTCTGTAAAAGTGCCCTCTGAGCCACCACAAAAATCCATCCTGTCTCACCAAGAGTCTTGATCCACAGCCTTCCCCCCCCCAAAGGCTTTTTGTTATGATGCCAATTCTCCCAGAATTACAACTGATCTCCAGACTACATGGAGAAAATAGCCCTTCCAGAGGGCAGAGTCTATGGTATACCATAGCTTTTAGGTGAAACACTTCCCCAGAGTCTCCCCTCCGTGGGCGCTGCCCCCAAATATCCAGGCCAGAGTTGGCAATCCTGTTTTTGGTCCCTGGCAGACAGATCTGAAACAGTCAAGATCAAAATGCCTTTGAGCGTAGACAGAGTACTTTCCCCATATAACCATAATCACAGATTGGGAATGTATAACTCATAGGTCATCGCACGTGCCCAGGATTCCTCCCACCTTGGAGTCCAAGTGCCAGGAATCGGGGGACCAACCCCCCCCGGGGCTCTGCTCAGCTGAGCAGAACAAGAGAAGGATTATGTCTAACGTGTATGATGTGAAAGAATGGCAACCAGCACTCTTTGCAGGCCTGTTCGTGCGAAGAACTCGCAAGGCCCCATGTCGTAGCGGAGCAGATCCCCGTGGCCAACTCTGGTGGCGGGAACAAGGGCTTGAGTGTCTGGCTCCAGCGGGCCGAGCAAAGAAGGCTGTTGCTTGCACCAGCGAGCCCAGCAGGGGCCTGGTCGGTGGTGGCGGGAGCTGGAAAATCTAGCTCATCAGCCAGATGCTTCCTGGGGTCTCTGAGCTGGAGATCAGGAAGGAGAGTCTCGGTGCTTGGGTTTTATGGGAGGAGAGAGAAACCCAGCAGGCGCCTGAAAGAGGGTGGAGGTTGGGTGGGAGGTAGGATTCCTGGGGTCTCTTCCCATCTGGTTTTCTAGTGTTTCCTGTCTGCGTTTCTTCCTAACTTCCTTGCCTGTGAACAGATCTGCTACAGCCACTTGGGTCGGGAGCCACATATAGGTTGTAGCCTGACCAGAGGTAGATCACACCGATCACACAGCAATGGTTGTTTTTTTTCCGAAACCGAAAGCCTGGAGGGAGGGGGCAGAACGATAAAGTGGAGGTACAGCAACACTATACTTATTGAACCGTCATAGCAGCCCACAAAAAAGCCCTGGGAATTGGAGTTCAGCATAGTTGATAACAATTCTGTTGAAGAACTCTGTCACTTTTCTGCCCCCGAACTGCAATTAGTAGGGGTCCCTGCAGAGCAGGAATTAAACTGGTATAATACCTGTATTGCAGACATGGCCTGAGATGGAGGAGAGGGGAGAAGGAGGGGAGAGATATGCTTAAAAAATGGATCTCGTGCTGTTGGCTGGTGATGAAAAATAGATCCTCAAAGACTTACTGATCCAAAGTTCTGTGCATGCATGTCCAGTTTCTTTCCATTTCAGTAGTTTTGTACAGGATAGGGTTGGAAGCACCAAGGGGTATTGCAAACTACTGTGGTGATTTTGTAAGGCACCCTCTGTTTTAAAATGTCTAAATATTTTTGTTCCAATTTTCTCCCCTGCCTCTGTTGATTCTTCGGCCTTCAATTGCGGTTATTAGGAATGGGCTAATCGTAGGGATACATTACAACCTCCCACGCCAACTTTATTTGCTGGAATGCATACCCAATGAATAGGCTCGGCTGGGAGATGGTTTAAACGGTCGGTTTCTCTGTATGTGTTGGAATGACAGTGTCAGGTCTCTGCCGCCTGCTTTTCCTACCTCCTCCTCTCTCTCTCTCACACACATGTCCACACCAACATGCCCAGATCCTACAACATGCAAATCTGGCAATACATGGAAGCTGCTTTTTTTTTTTTTTTTTTTACAGCTAGAGGTTTTGCACAGCTTTAATACTGTATGTTTTACAGAATTGGCTTTGTAGCAGTGGACTGTTCCAGGAGGTGGAACATTATGTTTAAAGGCTAGTGATGAAGAAGAGAATGGGCTGGGGAGAAATGTTTGTTTTGTCCTCACAGTTTCAGGGAAAACTGGATTCTTTTGTAGGGAGGGAAGGGGGAGATTAAAAAGGAATCTGTTCCGCACATACATCGGAATATGAGTACACTGAAATGCCAGCTTCTTTCCTGTTTTCAGGCACAAGCCCCTCCCTGAGCTCCGCTGCCATCTCCTCTCCTAACCCACCAGAACCACAGCCTTCTCGTTGGGAACTTGAGAATCTTTGATTCCAGGCGCCCTGTCGCTTTTCCTCAGTTAGACCCCACCTTGCCAAAAATCCAGATTTTATTTCCCAGCAATTGCTCTGTAAACACAACTCTCTCTGTTGTTGGCATTGTAATGTTTGTGTTAGACGCTTGGAGTCCCAAGGATTTGGACGAGTTCTGTATTTGGGGATCAAATAACTGCTATAAATATTTCCATGCGCCCTCTTCCCTCCCCCCTTCCCCCAAATGTGCATTTTTCCCTCCAGAGAAAGAAAATACCCACAGCCCTGAAATTTTCCAGATGTGTTGCATCCCTCATTCCAGAAAAGGGAGCAGAGAGAGGGAGAATGCGTAGGGAGCCATGAAAATGTCTAGAGTAGACAGACCTGTAGAGAATATAACTTGTGAGGGGCTGTGGCTCAGTGGAAGAGCCTCTGCTTGGCATGCAGAAGGTCCCAGCTTCAGTCCCCAGCATCTCCAGTTAAAGAGGACCAGGCAGTAGGTGATGTGACTAACTCCAGCCTGAGACCCTGGAGAGCCGCTGCCGGTCTGAGTAGACAATACTGACCTTGATGGACCATGGCTCTGATTCAGTATAAGGCAGCTTTGTGTTATGTTCATGTTATGTCATGTGATCTGCCAGTTGTACAGGGTAATGGTGTACCTGGCAAGAAACAGGTACCAAGGACAAGGTGCAGTGGAGGTTCTTTCAGAGGGTAGCCATCTTGATCTGCAGTAGAAGAGCTGGGTTCATGCCAGGTGGCACCTTTAGAAATTGGGGGGGCATAAGCTTTTGAATGTCAGAGCTCACTTTGTCAGATACAAAGGCTGCAGTGGCATTGCGGGAGAGATGTCAGGCCTGGGATCTGGGATATTTTGGAAAGGTCAGGACTGACATGTTATCCAAATGCGCCCTGGCTCACGGTTTCTTTTTTCCATCCCAGCCATGGCTGTCCGGGCCCCTGCACCGCGGGGTGACGCCAGCGCCGAGAGATACCTGTTTGTGGACCGGAACCAGGTGGGAAACCCAGCGTCCCAAGCAGATTGGACGGCCAAGCGGCTGGTGTGGGTCCCATCGGAGCGTCATGGCTTTGAGGCGGCCGGGCTGCGCGAGGAGCGGGAAGACGAGGTGCTGGTGGAGCTTGCTGAGAACGGGCGTCAGGTGCTGGTCGCCAAGGACGATATCCAGAAGATGAACCCCCCCAAGTTCACCAAGGTGGAAGACATGGCGGAGCTGACCTGCCTGAACGAGGCCTCTGTGCTGCACAACCTCAAGGACCGCTACTACTCGGGCCTCATCTATGTGAGTTGGGTCGTCTGGGGGGACCCAGGGAGTCCAGGCTCCCCCCGGCTCCTTCTCTTGCTACGTGTGTCAATAGCGAAAAAGCTGTAGAATAAGCTGCTAAGCAAATGATAACAAGGTTATTTGAGCGTAAAAGTATAATATACAAATTGAGATACAAAAAATGCAAACAACGACAATGAAATCATAAATGACAATTCTTAATGAAGATCCCAGGAGGCTGCTTTGTTTCGAGTCCTTTCTTCTTCAGGGAAATTTACATGAAAATAAGCATTTGTAGTATTCTGTATAGGGCCGCGGTGGCTCAGAGGTTAAGACGCTGAACTGCAGACTGGAAGGTCAGTAGCTCGGCAGTTTGAAACCCGAGTGCCGCGTGACAGAGTGAGCTCCCGTCTCTGGCCCCAGCTCCTGCCAACCTAGCAGTTTGAAAGCAAGAAATTGAAAGTTGATAAATAGGTACCACTTCGGTGGGAAGGTAACAGCATTCCGTGTGCCTCGGCATTTAGTCATGCTGGTCACATGATCACAGAAACATCTTCAGACAATGCTGGCTCTTTGGCTTGGAAATGGAAATGAGCACCGCCCCCTAGAGTCAGATTTGACTGGCTTTCGAGCAAGGGAAACCTTGGTATTATGTATATCACAAAACTATTTTAAAGTCTTTTTGAAGATTACTATATTCACCTGGGATCTTCGTTAATTGTCATTTATGATTGCATTGTTGTTGTTTGTACTTTTTGTATCTCACTTTGTATTTTATACTTTTGCATTCAAATAACTTTGTATTATTTGCTTAGCATCTTATTCTACAGCTTTTTTGCTATTTACATTAATTGCTGGGAAGTCTCTATTTTGCATATGTATTCCTTCTCTTGCTACAGCACCCAGGCGCTACTCTCCCACCCCGTTCTGTCACCATTGCTGTGACCTACTCAGCCTACTTCTCTACCCCACTCGACTTCTTTCCCACAGAGCACAGGAGTTCTGACTCCCAAGTACCCCTTCCAATAAACAGTCCTCTGCCAGGGAATCCGAATGCCTCCAGTACCCACTGCTGGCGGGAGGGGGCTGTGGCTCAGAGGAAGAGCCTCTGCTCTGCACACAGAAGGCCCCAAGTTCAGTCCCCCGGCATCTCCAGCTAAAAAGGACCAGGCGGTGGGTGATGTGAAAGACCTCAGCCTGAGACCTTGGAGAGCTGCTGCCGGTCTGAGTAGATGATACTGACCTTCATGGACCCAGGGTCTGATTCCGTATCGGGCGGCTTCATGTGTGCCTCTTGGCTGTGTTGCCACCAGGCTCCTCACATGAAGTTGCCCTACGCAGAGTCAGATCACTGGCCTGTCGAGGTCGGTCTTGTCTCCTTCAAGTGGCAAAAGCTCTCCTGGGTCTCTTGATCCTTTCAGCTGGTGATGCCGGGGACTGAACCGGGGACCTTCCGCACACAAACAGGTGCTCTGCCACTAATCCACAGTCCCACTCCTGAGCCATATTGGAGCCAGCACATCCCTACCGGGGCATGGCTGCAGGTGGCCAGGCCCATGGGGCCGGTTTCTCCTCCTGGTGTTGATTATGTTGAAGTGCCGGTCTGTTCGGTCACAGGGGCCTTGGTGCCAAGCAGCGGGGAATGCAAGGCTGGGCTTTTGTTGTTTCTGCTTTGTGAAGTATGTGTGATGATGCCAAAAACTGAGGGTAGTTTCCTTCTCCCCTCCCCCCCCCAAATAATCCCAACATTATTATAGAATGGAGAAGAAGAGAAGGTATGTCCCTCCCCTTCTGTCCTGGTATTGTCTAGCTCTGGTTTCCGTGGCACCCAAGCGGGCACAAAAGGCTGCCCTGAGAGGCTCCGTGCCGCGACATTCTCTAAGCCGCACGTCATCGCTGACTTGTGGACAGCCCCGCACCCCCCCCCTCCTCCCCACCCCCCACAGATCCCCACCCCTGCAGCTGGGTATCGGGGCGGGAACGGACTAGACCTGTTTAGCCAGAACAGGAGCTGGCGACGGGGTGTGAAATGAATTCTCCCGAGGGCACGTTCACAAACACGCTGAATCTTAGAAGTGGAAATTGCAGCAGCAGAGCACCTAAACATGTCCCCCTGCTTTTGAGGCAGAGTATGTGGGGTGTGTGCAGTACCAGGAACGGGGAAATACTTAAGACTTCGAAGAAAATAAACATTCTCCATGGAAGGAGAACAGCACGGCTTCCTGAGCAACATCTTCCACATTGAACCTGCTCAGGAGTGTTTCCTGCTGCTTCACCTGTATCTCCTTCCCTGTAATTTTAACCGATTGCTTCACGTCCTGTTTGGAAGGCTGATTCAGGAGTTTCAGCTCAGAGGAGCTGTGGTTTTTGTTCCATCGGTACAGGGTGGCAGCTTCGCAAGCCTGTGCTGAGGCAGTCAGGTGGTCACACTGCCATGTTCTGAATTCAGCTGTTGGCACTCCGCTGGGAACGGCAACAGCCTGGTCTTGGCACCCAGATTTCAAGCTGCATTTGGCAACCGGCTGGCAAATGGAAGTTACTAAATGCCACAGGAAGCGTAGAGCAAATGTTTGCCAGGACAGACCCTCTGTTCAGAGAGGAGCCACTCTCGGCTTTTCTTTCTCATGCCAGCTAATCGGATTTTTAAAAAAGACTGTCACTGGGCTCCCAGGCTGGCCATGAAGCCACATGAAAGGATTGCTTTGGGCAGCAGATTCTAGAAGGATGTCATTTTCTTGCCTTCAATTTCAGTGTTGTTTTTTATGACTTGGGCTGATGAACATGCTCCAGTGCAGCATGCGTTTGACTTCTCACTTCAGGGATGAAAATATCTGACTGGAATGGCAGGTTCTCCTCAGACATACATTCTTCTCTTACCCTGTTCTCCTGTTTACCACTGTTTATGTAAACCAAGGGCTACGTGCTGCACAGAGCATGCAAGTTCCATGATCCCTGCCCCCCGTGTTAACACATGCTTGATTAATAAGCTGAAAATATCAAATGAGGAAATACTACTTTACACAGAGAGTGATTAAAATGTGGAATTTGCTGCCAGAGGATGTAGTGATGGCCACAGGAATAAACAGCTTTAAAAGGGGATTGGATATATTCATGGAGGGTAAGTCAATCAGTGGCTACTAGCCTTGGTGACTGAGGGGAACCTCCACATTCAGAGACACTAATCCTCTGAATCCCAGAGCCAGGGGGCAACATCAGAGGAAGGCTTTGGCCTTTATGCCCTGTTGCTGGCCAGTCCATCCAGAGGAACTGGTTGGCCACTGTGTGAGACAGGTTGCTGGACCATTGGTCTGATCCAGCAGGGCTGTTCTTATGTTCTTAAGGTCTAGCTCTTCTTTCCCCTTTCCTTATACTGAATTAGACCCTTGGTCCATCAGCATCGGTACTGTCTACTCAAACTGGTGGGCGCTCTCCAGGGTCTCAGGCTGAGATTTTTCACATCACCCGCATCACAGTCCTTACTGGAGATGCCATAGATTGAATCTGGGACCTTCTAAGCAGATACTCTGCCACCGAGCCACAGCCCCCTCAAGAACAATGATACTTGAAGCCTGGCTACGAGATATGTTTTTCGTGTGTACATCCCCTCATCAGAAAAACAGACATAGCCTTGCAGTTCTGTACTTCCCAGGCATGTGTAGGCCCAGTTTGGACCAGGACTGCAGCATGCAGGGAGAGAAGGCTCAGATCTCCTTGTCCTTGTGCCATTTTCCTGACCTGAAATGGCCTTAGGGAGTCATTCAGGGCCCCATTGGGGAAAGTTACCCTGTAGTGCATTAGTACATGTTACGTTTCTCCAGTGGGGCAAATAGCAGTCACCCAGGGGCACTTTGACTTGAATAGCCTAGGCTAGCTCTATCTCGTCAGGTCTCAGAAGCTAAGCAGGGTCAGTCTTGGTTAGAATTTGAATGGGGGACCACAAAAGAAGCCCAGGGTCGTGACACAGGGGCAAGCAATGGCAAACCACCTCTGAATGTCTCTTGCCTTGAAAACCTCACTTGGTCACCCTAAGTCAGCTGTGACTTGATGGCAAAAAAAGAGGAGGAGGAGATTGGATTTATACCCCGCCCTTCACTACCCAAAGGGGTCTCAGAGCGGCTTACAAACTCCCTTCCCTTCCCCTCCCCACAACAGACACCCTGTGAGGTAGATGGGGCTGAGAGAGCTCTTGACAGAAACTGCTTTTTTTCAAGAACAGCTCTTATCAGAACTACAGCTTGCCCAAGGTCATCCAGCCAGGTGCAAGTGGAGGAGTGGGGAATCAAACCCAGTTCTCCCAGATTAGAATCCGCGCACTTAACCACTACACCAAGAGCCATTTCACATTGGGAAAATGGTGCAGGGAGAAGGCCTATGCCCCTTCACCTGGTGTCATGCATGCCTGGGATTCAGACCAGGGGTGTATCTTGGGGAAAATGCACCTGTGTAGTTAGGCCGTCGTATGAGCTGTATTTTAAACCTGCTGTGTGTGTTGGGGGAAGCGGCAAGTATTAACTGTCCTGAGATGTCCTGTTCCTTTCCTCTCCTGCCACAGACATATTCAGGGCTTTTCTGCGTGGTCATCAACCCTTACAAGAATTTGCCCATTTACACAGAGCAGATTGTGGAGATGTACCGGGGTAAGAAGCGCCACGAGATGCCCCCCCACATCTACGCCATCTCTGAGGCGGCCTACCGCAGCATGTTGCAAGGTATGAACTGGAGCAAGAAGCAGCCGGAATGGAGGGGGAGACGGAGGAATCTCAGGGTGGCTTGCTACAGTAGGGGCAAAAGTTCAAATATCTCCTACTCCCAAACTGAACTGGAGGATGGGAGGGGAAAAGTACCCCGGGGAAAGGGGTGTGTGTGCTTGCATGGTGTGGTATGTGTCACGGAGGTTCTGAATTCCTGCCGTGGTGGAAACTGAGTTTGGGAAGATGGATGAATATGCATCTCTGGTGCCCTCCAATGGAGGACAAGCGATCTTGAGTCTCTAGTAGGAGAGATGGACTCTGAATGTTCTTTCTTTTTCCCCTACAGACCGAGAGGATCAGTCCATCTTGTGCACGTGAGTGTCAAGGACTGGGGTGATCTGAAACCTGGGATGGGGGGGACTATCAGTACTTGTAGTGCCAAAGGGCCATACACTCTTCCACACCACTGCTTTTGTATGGCTTTTGTCTCAGAAGCACAAACTGAAAATATGAAGGTATTTAAGGCCATGTTCAGGTGTTACACCAGACTGAGGAGAACCTCTCCGGTTCTAATGATCTGCCCATGGCATGGACCCCAAAAGAGCCATTTCATGGGCACCGCACCAGCCTTATGAATACTAGTCACCCTGGCATCATGCTTCATTCCGTGCCAGGCTCCCCGGCTGCAGTGGGGAGGAAACACTTTTCCTTGGGCCCTCCTGGTAGAACTATATACAATCAAAATATATTGTGTAAGGCCAATAAACAATCACTTTTGAAATTTTTGTGTATTTTGTATATTTTTTTATTTTTCTGTATTAATTTGAATGCAATTAAAATCAAAGTATTTATACAGAATATTCACAAGTGTCACAAACCAGTCACGAAATCTCAAAGTACAAAAAGTCAGCAGCAATGAAAAGCAATTTCAAACACCATGAACATCACTTCATAGTTATATTCATAACAGCCCCAGTGAAAAGATAATTTTCTATAAACATTACAGCTAGCAGACAGTCCAAATTAAGATACAAGATCCTGCAATTTTAAAGTCTTGCATGCAAGGCGCTGTCTTCTGATGACGCAAGAAGCTTGAATCAGGAGCCTAAAACTATTAATAGACATAGTTCCAATCTTATATCAGACGAGGAGCCAAACCACTTCAAACTCACCCGGGACGGTAGAGTTTGGTGGTAGACTGTAGAGTTTGGCTCCTACTCTGAGGAAGAACTGAAATGAGAAGTCTACCTAAGATACTGCGGCTTCTATGAATATAACTATGATGTTCTTTCCACATGATGTTTGAAATTGTTTTTCATTGTTGTTGACTTTTTGGAGATTTCGTGACTGGTCTGAGAAATTTGTGAATATTTTGTACAGTTAATTTGACTTTAATTGCATTTAAATTAACACAGAAAAATACACAAAAAATACATAACATTTCAAAAGTAGTTACTGGCCTTACAAAGTGTATTTTGATTGCATATGGCCCTATACTGGGTTCCCTTGTTGAGTTTGTTTGCTGGTAGAACTGGCAGAATGCCCAGCTGGGCCTGAAATCTCAGCACGAGTCTCCTCCAGTAAGAGGGAAATAACCCTGATACCTGAAGAAAGGTTGATTTTATTAACTGGGCAATGGAATTTAAAATGTCATTATTTTTAATGCAGGTACACTTAAACTAGCGACAAGCAGGGCCATCTCAGAAGAGGCATTCCCTCCCATGTGTAAGAGATGAGGGAATACCTCTTCTGAGATTGGCTGAGATTTAACACACGTGCAGGCATCCACTTATAAAACCAAAGCATGCTGTCTCCCCACCTTCAACTGTTTCCCGCCATCGAAAAACCTATGCAGAATTGGTAATTGGCTAAAACTAATTGACAGATTTCTTTAATAGGATGACCATCCTGTTTGAGAGTGTTTACAGCGCTCACGTTCCATATGCTGCATCCATATGACATCATCCTCTAGTCATCCTGCTTCTGTGTTTCTCGCCATTTGGCTACCTGATTGGGCACAGTCTTATCAGAGGGATTGTGGTAAAAGTGTCTTTGAATGGGTGTGTAGATGGGGAGATGCTCATATCTGCAGGACCTGTCCATATCAGTTCCATCTGCCCAGTGTCATCCCCAGAAGCTGACAGGTGCCCCCTCACTGGAGAACTTTTGTTCAAGCTTTAGGAAAAAATTGATAGGTGACATTTCTATAGCATTATAACAGTCTGTTGCAACAATGCATTCATTTTCAGCTTCCATTTTAAAAAAGTAAGTCTGTAGCCCTTTTCATTGTGCAATTTTATGGGGAAAGGTGCAGGCCGCATGGTGTCATATTGTGGTAGATTGTGGCAATAGATCATTGTAATGTTATAATGCTATAGTGATCTAGCAATTACTGGTTTTTTTTAAAAAAGTCCTCTAGTGGGGGGAATAGTGGCCATAGGGTAAGGGCCTTTGAGGTAAGGAAAGTACATAGAAAACTGCTATGTGGATGCTCCATTGTCTCTGTGAATGCTTTACATTCACAGTAATGAGAGTTACGTAGACAATCCTGTGGAAGCAGCCTTCCCTCAGTCATCCTTGCAAATCTGGCAATATTATTATTCCCATCTCATGAGTTCATGGCTGAGTTGTAGGACTTGAACTGTGGTCTTCTCAGTTTATGGCCATCTTTTAGCTGCTATGATACAGCAGCCCAGTTGGTATGAAACACAAGCCCAGGCAGAGAAAGGAGGAAGGCAGGAGGCTGGACTTCTTCAAGGAGCCCATGCCGCTAGAAGTGGTTCTGGAAGCGGGCACATGTATGCTCCATCCAGAGCTCTGGTGCCCATCTTCTCACACCCTCCGTGTCTGATCTTGTTGACAGGGGGGAATCTGGTGCCGGCAAGACAGAGAACACAAAAAAAGTGATCCAGTACTTGGCGCACGTGGCTTCATCTCACAAAGCCCGGAAGGACCACAATGTGCCGGTGAGTGGCCTCTGACCAGAACTCTTTGCTCCTGCCACGTCCACCTGCACCGGCAACACTGTTCCTCTCTGCCCTGCATTGCTGACCTCTGGAAAAGATTCTCCACCCTTGTGAGCAATGTAGCCCGACGTGCCCCTTCCCACTGTTGTTTGCATTCCTGAATTACAGCATAGCGGTCTTGGGGAACTCACATGCATGCTTTTGCCCACCTGGTGGCCATGAGGGGGAAGTACCTGCCTCACCTGAACAGGGCAGCCGCCGCCTCTCAGCAGCTGTGGCTCCACCCAGAGCTAGCCTGGGGCACCGTTAGGAATGCCAGGCGTCAGCCCTGAGGCTGAATAATTGATTCTCAATGAACCGTGGAGAGCCTTTCCCTCCTCAGCCAATAATCTCACTGGCTCTGTGCCCATTTGGAATTGGGAAGGATGTACGCTGCATTACCGGTTATGGTGTCCAAGCAGGTGTGAGCGGCAGAGTTGCATTTTATCCTCCGTGCCCAAGAAACCAGGGTGGTGAAGTGGTTAAGAGTGGGGGACTCTAATCTGGAGAGCTGGGTTTGATTCCCCACTCCTCCACATATGAAGCCAGCTGGGGGACCTTGGGCCAATCACAGTTCTCTCAGAACTCTCTCAGCCCCACCTGTCTCACAAGGTGCCTGTAGGTGGGGAGAGGAAGGGAAGGCAACTATAAGTCGCTTTCAGACTCCTTAGGGTAGAGAAAAGCAGGGTATAAAAACCAACTCTTTCTCTTCGTTCTTAAAAAAAAGGCAGTGAGCCACTGTTTGCATCTGAGTTGTTCATCTCGCCCCCTGTGCCGCAGCTCACTCTGTCGTCTCCTCACCAACCTCCCAGTGTCTTTGTGTCTGTCTGCCTTCCTTCTGGTCATGCCAGTTCTGACCTTTGCGGACTTCGAAGGGCCCCAACTTGAGCACTGCCACATCTTGGCAGAAGTTGCACAATAAGAAACAAATCGCCAGCCACCCCGGCCATTCTGACAGTGGGGATGTTTGCTTGTTCTGGCCAACAGGATATGGGAAGGGCCTTGAAATGAGATGTCGATACTGTTGTTGTTGTTGTTTTTCCTTTTGAAGTCTTGAGGATTTCCCAACTGTGGGGTGGGGCGGCAAGCTGCTTGCATTCTAATAACTCTTCCCTTGGCGCATTTCATGTTTAGTGGCTGAATGGCTGCCCTGTTTGAAGGGTGTCTCTGTCTGGGAGAAGTATGTTGGCCGTCTGACTCTCTGGGATCCTGTGCAGATCCTTCCCACCTCCCCCCCCCCCAAGTGGAGATAAGGTGGGAACTGATGTGGGCAGCCTCAGGACCTTGGAGGCCTTCTAGCCCAGGCACTGGTAGTGCGCGTTTCTAAACAATTATTGCCATCAGATAACTTGGCAACTTAAAGAGTTAAATTGGCAAAAATAGGCCAGCTCCTGCCCTCCAGTACGTGCTACATCCATGCATCACTGGATATTTCACTGCTATTGCATGAAAGCAAAAAATCTGCAGCTGCTGGACAAGCCAGTCCAATTGTGTGACTGTGCGATAGTGCAACAAGAACGCAATCACCAGAGATGTGTGGGTGCAAGGCTGGGCAAGAGGCAGGGGCGTGCAAACTGAGAATTCTCTTCTAATCTTCTGGGGTATTGTGGTGGAAGGGTGGCGCTGTTGAGACAGCGGGGGTTCCTTTGCCACTCTGGCATGCTGGCAAATGCCCAGCCTCACCACCTGCGTAAAGAGGGCCTTTGGGTTTGCTCGGGTAAAGCATAAGAACCTAAGAAGAGCCCTGCCAGATCAGGCCAAAGGCCCATAAAGTCCAGGATACTGCTCACACAGTGGCCGCCAGCTGCCTCTAGGAAGCCCACAACCGGGATGACTCCGGCAACAGTTTGTCCTTGGGATGTGGGCCCCCTTCCTTGTAAGGAAACAATTGTCTGTGTGTGGGTGTGTTGTGCTTGTGGCACAGAAGCAGCGTGGACTGTGCAGGGCACCGGTGAGCCAGTGGCCTCACTTTGTGGGGTCAGGGCGGAAAGTCCCTGTTTCTGGGTGGGGCAACATGGGGAGGAGCCTGAAGGGAGAGCTGGTATTAATCTCCCCTCTGTTATTTTGCCACCCCAGCCGGAGTACCTGAACGAAACCAAGCAACAGGCAAGAGAGCACATTGCATGCTGCTGAGATGCAGCCCCCCCCTCACTCACCCCCCTCCCCACATGCTGGTCGCTGATCACTCACTGGCTGCTGCTCCTGGCCCCGCCTCCCTTATTTTTGGCTGCCCGTTCTCTCGCTTGACATGCTTTCGTTGTTGGTCTTTTAACTTTTTTTTGTGGGTTTTGTTTTTAAACAATTTCCTTGATGCTCTTCCCTCCTCAGAGTCCTGGACTCAGAGGGCTTTCTGAGAAAGGAACAAGAATCTAGCAGGTTGAGGCAGCTGGGAACGGGAGCCAGAACTCCTGGGTGTCCCCCCCCCATACAGACAGACATCTCCTCTCCATCTCCCCTTTATCGGTTCCCAGTTCACGCCGCTGCATCATTCCCTTTGTTTGTGACCCGGTTTTAATCCTTTGGTGTTTTGTTTTTGTTTTGTGTCTTTGTCCCTGCTCCTTGCCCTCCTCTACCCCCTCCCCCACAATTTTATGTTGCGTGATGTCATCCCCACCCTGCCCTCCATAGACCTCCAACCCTGCTTCCTACGTGAGTAGTTTTCCGTTGTGCTTTTCAGGGTCTGGGAGGGTTTGCTTTGTCACGTCACGTGTTTGTGTTTCTGTGTCCAGACAGCATCTCCTGCTTGGGGGTTGCAGTAATGCAGAGGCCTCCCCCCTCCCAAGGAAGCACTCCTTCTCGAAAACCCACATGCACTCTGCTAGGACTGGAATTTCTGGGAGCCTGACTTCTGCCCCGTAGCCAGTGTTCCTCCCTCCCCAGTTCCCTGTGACGCCCCCTGCTGGGCTGGGAGTTCTGCCATGATTTCATTTTCTTCTGCAGGGGGCCTGAGTGTGCCTCACCCTTTTCTCCCGCTTCCTTCCCCCCTAGGGTGAACTGGAGCGACAGCTGCTACAAGCCAACCCTATCTTGGAAGCATTTGGCAATGCGAAGACTGTCAAAAATGACAACTCCTCGCGATTTGTAAGTCTTTCTACATTTTCTGGAACAAGAGTCAAGATGGATGGATGGCCTTTAATTAGGGGAGCCTTGGTATTGATGCAGATCTAAAATGCCCCACACGTCTAACTGAAGTCCAGCAGCACATTGCAGACCAACAACATTTGTTCTGGCAAAACTTAATCAGTGGGGGAGGGAAGGTGACCTGCTATAGCCTGATCTTATCAGGTCACAGAAGCCAAGCGGGGTCGGTGGGAGACCACCAAGGAAGACCCTGCAGAGGCAGGCGATGACAGACCATCTCTGCTTCTCACTTGCCTTGGAAGCCCCTTGCTGGGGTTGCCATGAGTCTGTTGTGACTTGACGGCCCTTACGTACATACTGCAGTGGCTACTTCACCAGTGGTAAAGGAATCTGGAGCATGCTGCTCCAGAGATACGCGGTGACCTCAACACATTTCTTTAAGTGTTCCGTGTGTGTGTGTGCATGTCCCTCATTTAAGACTAATGGTGGTTCCACACCACACAGTGCTCCAGTGAATTATAGAAACCAGCGAAAAGGATGTGCAGCGGAAAGCACATCGTTCAAGGGGTAGTATTGTGTGCGTGTGTGTGAGAGAGTGTGAGCGCGCACGTCATTCAAGGGGTGGTGTTGTGTGTTTGTGTGTGTGAGTTTGTGTGAGAGAGAGAGCTGCCATTTCTATGGTGGCCTGATCAATAGAGCTTTTTCTCCTGTGGTGGTATTTTTGGTCTTTCTCAAGTATACAGTGACTAGAATGGGGATTCCTTCTCCTCCCTTTGTGGGTGATTTCTGCCAATGTCAAGGCTCCATTCAAATTCATTATTGTACAATTTAAAATTTTTAGTTATTTATTGTATGTTCTTTTTTGTTGTAAGCCACCCTGAGCCCTGCTTGCAGAGAAGGAGGGCCTAAAAATTTAATCAAATAACAAATGAGTATAAACCTGGGTTGTTGTTTTTTTAAAAAAAACCAAACCAACCTGTAATTGCTGATTTGTTTAGATCTTGCAAGTAGAAAAACTTGTACCTTTTAAAGCAGTCTGTTCGGGTTTTTTTAGATCCTTCCTGGGGAGAAAGACTAAATTGCCCTTCCCCCTGGACAGAAAGCAAGCATTGTTAAATCCAAATGCCCTCGGAGGCAAATTGAAAAGCAAAAAGCTAGCCCACGCATCTTTTGTAGTGGCTATTGCCATTGATTTCCAGTTCCCACCTATCCCCAAGCATATAGAATTTGTTTAGATTTTATCTTTCCTCTGTTCGGATTCTTTTGTTTCTGCAAATCTGTTTGTCTGTTGAACTGACCGTGACCCCTTTAAGTGACGAGCATCCTTTTTATTCATCTGTACTTTCTCAAACACACAGACATTCTGGATTCACGGAATGTCAGTTTCAAATTCCCTCATATTTCTAGAGCTAGGTCAACAATCCTCCCTTCTCCTTGAGAAACCTTCCCACCTTTGTCAGAAAAACCAGCTGTCTTCCACTCCTTGCAGAAGGTGTGTTTTCAAATTCTATCCCCTACATGTTTTTATTGAGAGATGTCAGTTTCTAGCCCTCCTGCTTAAGAAGAAAAGTGCGGGGGTGTAACTGTTTCTTTGCCTCTTTGTTTGGTGAAAGGGGAAATACCAGTTTCTGCTAGTGTTTCCCACTTGTGTGGTCACAACTTTCGTCTCTTCCTGGTTAAGGAGTCATCAATTCTAGTGCCACCTTTAGTTGATCTAGGGAGATAAGCCTATTTCTTGCCTCTGCAGCTTGGTGGGATGTGTAACAATGCAATATTGAGAGCTTTCTCATCTTGATGTCAAGACACTTTTAAAGAAATCCGATAAATACGGCTATAGAAAACATTCTGCATGTGACGTGTATTTCTCAATATGATGTATATATTAGGGACTTCTGCTTGTAAATTAACCCTTTGCATGCCACTTGTCATTCCTGATTTCCTCTTTCCCCCTGTATTTCCCCCCCTTAGGGTAAATTTATCCGGATTAATTTTGATGTAGCTGGCTACATTGTTGGAGCCAATATAGAGACATGTATCCTGCTCATGGGAAGGGTAGAATTCTGTGAAAAGGAGTGGAGAGATTGGAAACTAGGACCTCTGGATTGTATGGGCGCATAAGTAGAGCCTAAGGAACACAAGAAATTCTGGGAGCCAGGATTCCCGATGGGCTAGAGCAGGGGCCGGGGGGGGGGCGGCTGGAGCTTGGCCTCCTGAGCAGCTAGAACAAGCTGGTGATTTTGTGGCAGGAAAGAGGCAGGTTTGTGTCCAGATATCTTTTAGTTTCTCAGCCTTAACCCTAAGCTGCCCAGATCTGTTGGAGAAATCGCGAGCCATTCGTCAGGCCAAGGATGAGCGAACCTTCCACATCTTTTATCAGCTTTTAGTGGGCGCTGGCGAGCATATGAAAGGTAAACTTTTTTTTGTAATACTCAAGTAGTACATGGCTAGGCTTCCTTTCTTTGCACTGTCAGGTCACCTCTTCTTAAAGTTGGGACATCACGGTCTTTAAAAGAAAGTAATGGGTTTGGTGGGTAGGGCAGAAGGAGCCGCTACAGACAAGTGAACTACAGCTTTGGGCAGATCTCTGGCATTTCAGCCTTGCCACGCAAAACTGGTTGAAAATTGACAGACTGGGCAGAAGATGGTGAGAATGGAAGAGGAAGGGGAGCTCTGGGGTGGCAACCGTAGAATGAGGAAAGGGGATTCCAAAATATTGGTTTGGGCTGTAAGCTGGGGCTCACGCGGGTTTTGAATCCCTCTAATGGAATCTTAATGTGTTGGCAAATATCCCCTCTTCTGGACCACTGTACTTTTATCATTCTTTTAACCTTCTTTACTTAGTAGATAGTATTACCGTTTTCGTTGGTTGCTTTTTTAAAAAATAATGTGGGCGTAAGTTACTAGCATTCCCATTTTACATACTGAGAAAGTGATGTCCCCAAGGCCACAAAATAATGGCTTTAAGGTGCCACCCATAAAATGTACAACTAAAAACATGCATTCGTACACCAAACTGTATGTTTTCCTCTGTCATACATCTACATATACCCAGGCCCCAAAGAGCTAGGATTGGTCTCAGCTGCCCTCTGGCACAGACCCATGTGCCTCCATGTAACACAGGAAGTGGTCATAGAATCATAGAATGACAGAGTTGGAAGGGGCCATACAGGCCATCTATCTAGTCCAACCCCCATTGCTCTGTGCAGGATCAGCCTAGCGCATCCCTGACAAGGGTTTGTCCAGCTGCTGCTTAAAGCCTGCCAGTGAGGGGGAGCTCATCAGCTCCTTAGGCAGCTGACTCCACAGTTGCACAACTCTTCCTGTAAAAAGGGTTTTCCTAATATCCAGCCAGTACCTTCCCGCCCTTAATTTAAATCCATTATTGCGAGTCCTATCCTCTGCTGCCGACAGGAACAGCTCCCTGCCCTCCTCTAAGTGACAGCCCTTCGGATACTTCAAGAGAGCAATCGGGTCCCCCCCTCAACCCGGCACTTATCCTTGGTCCTGAGCATACGTTTGAGCTCAGACTCAAACTCTGGTCCCCCTGTGACGGACCCAGTGTCAGCCTACCTCCTCGACAGACCACAGTCTGGCCCCATATCTGAAGTAGCGATAAAGAAGTGCCTCTGAGCATTTGTAGAGTGCAGTTCCCTTAACACTGAGTCTGTCACAATTGGCTTGCTCACATCTGGGATTCGTGGAGAAGGTTTTTCGTTTGAAAGGTTTGATTCCCCTGTACCCACGTTAGAGTTTGGCACCTCTTTGAGAAGTTAAAAACTGTGTAAAGGCATGCTAGGAAACTCTGCCCTTCTTTCCCAGTGGAGGGGAAGCATCCTGGAGTGAGTTGTCACTCTCACTGGTTCTACAGAGGAAAACTTGCCTCAGCTTGCCCCTTCCGGTGGGAGCCAGCCTCCACCAAGGCCAGCCCCTCCTGCTCTGGGGCCCATGGCCGTTTTTGGAACTCCTGCTCCTCCCATCGCCCAAAGTGGGAAGGGAGCTAGGATGCCTGTGTGCCGCTTGGGCTTTGGGACTGACCTGCAGACATGGAGATGTGGTCTAGGAGGCTTTTCTTCTTCCCCTCTTGTGACCTGCAGCGGAGCTGCTGCTGGAGCCGTTCAATCAGTACCGCTTCCTGTCCAATGGGTACCTGCCCATCCCGGGGCAGCAGGACAAAGAGATCTTTCAGGAGACCATGGAGTCGATGCGCATCATGGGCTTTTCGCACGAGGAGATACACTGTAAGTCCTTCTCACGGGAATGCATCGGGGGGGGGAGAGAAAATGGCAGCCCGTGAGAACCGGCCTTTCAGGGTCCAACCAGTGAGCAATCTAAGTCAGCGTGTCGTTGGCTTTCTAGGATGAGCCAGAGGCATCGGGGAAATTTGTAAGCAGGGCCCAGATGATGGCATCATGCCTCATTTAGCATCAGGTGTGCGGGGATGTTCTATATTTGAACATGAGGCCTGCAGTTCTGGCTGCCCTGACTAGGGGCATCAGTAATCCTATCCTCCCACACTTGAGTAACTGGAATTCTTAAAAAACATTTAGGTTTACGCTCATGTACCATAATGGCTGAGATACATATCAGGAAGTCCTTGGTTTGAACCTTATCTGTGAGCTCTCTCTCAGCGCAGCCCTAAGCAGAATGATACCCTTACACGGGCTTAGAATGCCACCATCTAATACCTCTACCGCCAACAATTGATATCTTTGTTGGCGGAACCCTGACCCACTGGTCCTTTAAATACTGTCCGAGCCAATCACCTGAGACAGCCGAAGAAGGCCGAAGAGCTGACCGTAAAATGAGGAATGTTGCTAGCACTTTATTATGTCTGAGTTTTAACACTGTATTCATATTAATTCATGTGATTTTATATTATTGTATTGCTGGAATTTTACTCTGCTTGTAAGCTGCCCTGAGCCGGCCTAGGCCGGGAGGGTGGGATAAAAATCTGACAAATAAATAAAATAAATAAATAGAAAGCTGTAATTCTGCTCAGGATTGGACTGTAGGTGGCCTGGGAAAGTTACTTTCGCCAGAATACAGACCCTAATCCTATAAGGTTGTTTGTAAGGATTCCAGGAAGATAACACACATGGAGTGTCTTGAACACAGGAAGCACCATAAAAATGCTAACCATTATTATTGCTGTTTGTAACTAGTGGCCGTTGCAATACCCTGTTGCAGTGAGTTCCTCAAGTTAACAGGGCATATGCTTTAGTTAGTCCTTTAGTTTGGCTTCAGCTCACTGCCTAACCTTTAAAAAAAAAAGATGGCCTTGAATGTTTACATTTGCTAAGAGAGGTGTTTGGGTGGGTGGAAAAATGGATTTGCAAAATAGTGAAGGCAGAGCAAGAGAGAAATGTCTCTTTGTGTTGTCCCACTCTAAGGTATGCTCCGGATGGTCTCGGCTGTGCTGCAGTTTGGGAACATTTCTTTCCGCAAAGAGAGGAACACAGACCAGGCCTCCATGCCTGACAATACAGGTAGGGGGAGCTCTGATAGGGGGCCGGGCATCTTTTGGGGAAATGGCCGGGGTTAATTTCCATCCTTCCTCAGAAAATGTAAAGAGATCTTTGTGGATGGGTTTGTGGGGACAAGCCCCTGCTCATTTTCAAATGCATTTCAACTGTATTTGGCTAATGTCTGTTTTACTTAAGCTAACAAAAAAAAATCTGCACAAGTAAGATGATAAAAATGCACGACAGGATCGAAATCATGTGGAAATGTGGGTCTTTACTGCTGTTAAGCAGCATCAAAGCGGCAGCTTCTATCACACCTGATTTGGCATTGGCTCAAGAAAGAGGTCAATGCTGCCCACAAGTCACTCCCTGTCCTGTAGCACATGTACTTAATACTGCTGTTTCCCAGTCTGCCAGAAGCTTCTTTTCGTCCACAGTTCACCAGGTTGGCGGTGTGTGGGGGGGCAGGGCAGTAGCAGTTCTGAGCCATCAGGGACTGGGCATCCTGAGGGCTTCTGCCAACAAGTCTCTTGTCCTTTCCAGCTGCCCAGAAGCTCTGCCACCTCCTAGGCATGAACGTCACAGAGTTCTCTCGTGCCATCCTCACCCCGCGCATCAAGGTCGGCCGAGACTACGTGCAGAAGGCGCAGACGAAGGAGCAGGTCAGTGGAAGGTGGAACCTGGGTGAGTGGACAGGCGTGGGAGGGGTGAAGGATACCTTGATACCAGAAGGATGGTTGGCTGAGATGGGGTGGGGACAGCGGGAGCCACAGTGCGCCAGGTCCAATCCCGGCCTCTCTATCTTCTCTCCAGGCTGACTTTGCCGTTGAAGCTCTGGCCAAAGCCACCTATGAGCGGCTCTTCCGGTGGCTGGTGCATCGGATCAACCGTGCGCTGGACCGTACCAAGCGCCAGGGGGCATCCTTCATTGGCATTCTGGACATCGCCGGTTTTGAAATATTCCAGGTCAGGAGGGAAGGGGTCATCCAGTCAGGAGTGCCGCTTTGCCAGTGTTCCCGATCACAGGGACAGTTTGCATGCAGACGTAGGCTCTATGCCCACGCTGCGGAGACTGGGGAGCGGGCTGCACACGCAGTACTGCGGGGACAGGGTTGTGGAAGCCTGTCAGATTCTTGTGGTCGATACGGCACCGGGTTTTACCTCTTGTTTCCTCTGGCTGATGATTTTCTCTCTCTCTCTTTCCCCACCCCCACAGCTGAATTCCTTTGAACAGCTTTGCATCAACTACACCAATGAAAAACTTCAGCAGCTCTTCAACCACACCATGTTCGTGCTGGAGCAGGAAGAATACCAGCGAGAGGGCATCGAGTGGAACTTCATAGACTTCGGTCTGGACCTCCAGCCCTGCATTGACCTTATTGAGAGGCCGGTGAGCCAAGGGGAGGGGATTTGGGGGTGCTGCAGTTGGCGGAGGGGGAGGGGAGAGAAGCATCTCTTTTGTCTGTCAGGAAGTAGACGGGGGATCCCCAAGCCTGATGGACCTGGAAGTTGGCAAATAGCTAGGGGGTGCCACAACAAAATGGCTGCCACTGGGAAGGGCTGTGTCCGGTCACAAAAAAGGGTTCCACACCAGCAGTGTTCCTTCTAAGCTGCCTTAGTGTGAGCTAGCTCACAGTCTTTTTAGCCTCCGGCTCACACATGTTTGTCTTAGCTCAGGAAGGGTGGCTCCGGAGCAAACTAATTTATGTAGCAGCCAAATCGCTCGCTCACAACTTTAAGGCCAGTAGCTCACAAGGTAGGATTTTTGCTCACAAGACTCCACAGCTTAGAGGGAGCATTGCTCCCACAACAAGCATCTTTCTGTGACGGAGGCATCTGTTCCAGACGTCTCCCTGTAGACACAAAGATGATATATCTTCTGAGGCACCTCCTGTCTCGGTGAAGCAGAGGAAAGCCAGGACTGGTTCTTTGCTTTGGGGAACAAGGAAGTGTGGTCCAGGAAACACGCTGGGCACCGCATTGGTGGTAGTTGAAGTAGACTATTCTCCCCCTGTACTGAGGAGGGCTTTGGGGGGGCTTTTGAAAAAGAGCTGTACTTGACATATTGCTCGTAAATTACAAGTTTCTTAAGCCAGCAGAAAAGGCCTTTCAGTGGAGTGAAGAAAATAGCAGCTGTAGAGGGCTGAGGGGTCAGGGTAAGAACAGTGCAGGGGGAAACCACCATGGGAAAGGCTGTGCTGTTCCTGTGAACACCTCTGCACTTTGCCCATGTGGAAATATCCTCTGTGGAGAAGAGGATTCCGCTTGTGATTGGAGGAACTCGATGGTTCTATTATTTGCATAATATCTTCTGATTGGAATGCACTTAACTCCATTTGACTCTTCCCCCCTCTTCTCCCCCAATAGCAAAATTTTGGCTTCTGCCTTGTGGGCTTCGGTAATCCTTGCTAATAGTTTTGACTCCGTGTTCTCTCTGTCCACCCTACCAGGCAAACCCCCCAGGGGTGCTAGCTCTACTGGATGAGGAATGCTGGTTCCCCAAAGCCACTGACAAAAGCTTTGTGGAGAAAGTGACTCAGGAGCAGGGGTCCCACCCCAAGTTCCAGAAGCCCCGGCAGCTGCGGGACAGAGCTGATTTTTGCATCATTCATTACGCCGGCAGGGTGAGTGGCGCCCATTGCATGCTGGGTAGTCGTGGTTCTGTTCATAGCCTTCCTTTTCTTCTGTGGATCTCGAGGCAGCAGGTAGAGGGTTGGCTACAGCTGGCTTTGCTGCTGATGAAAAAGGAAGGGAGAGAGGATCTCTTCACCCAGATAGGCTGTGCTGGCAATCCGAGGCGTGTACTACCAAAGTTTTGCAGGGTGGGTGTTGCAGCAAGGAGAGGGATTCATTGTGATTGAGTGAATAAGCTTGCTGGATTCAACTGTGTCCACCGATTGCTGAAACAAAGTAAATCTAGCCAGTTCTTCATTGGGAAGCAAAGCTACTGTATTTTGTACCTTCGGACCATGCCCTTGATTGGAAACAGACACATTCATAAGAACATAAGAGAAGCCAGTGTTGGATCAGGCCAATGGCCCATCTAGTCCAACACTCTGTCACACAGTGGCCAAAAATACCAGGTGCCATCAGGAGGTCCAGCAGTGGGGCCAGGACACTAGAAGCCCTCCCACTGCTGCCCCCCCCCCAGCACCAAGAATAGAGTGCATCACCTGCCCCAGACTGGGAGTTCCCGTCTATACCCTGTGGCTAATAGCCACTGATGGACTTCTGCTCCATATGTTTATCCAATTCCCTCTTGAAACTCTCCGTGCTTGTAGCTGCCACCACCTCCTGTGGCAGTGAATTCCATGTGTTAATCACTCTTTGGGTGAAGAAGTACTTCCTTTTATCTGTTCTAACCCGACTGCTCAGCAATTTCATAGAGTGTCCACGAGTTCTTGTATTGTGAGAAAGGGAGAAAAGTACTTCTTTCTCAACCTGCTCTATTCCTTGCATAATCTTATAAACCTCGATCAAGTCACCCCTCAGCCATCATTTCTCCAAGCTAAAAGCCCCAAGCGTTTTAACCTTTCTTCATAGGGAAAGTGTTCCAACCCTTTTATCATTCTAGTTGCCCTGCTCTGCACTTTTTCCAATGCTATAATATCCTTTTTGAGGTGTGGCGACCAGAACTGTACACAGTATTCCAAATGAGGTTGCACCAATGATTTATACAGGGGCATGATGATACTGGCTGATTTGTTTTCAATTCCCTTCCTAATAATCCCCAGCATAGCATTGGCCTTCTTTACTGCAGTTACACACTTTCTAGACATTTTCATTGAGTTATCTACTGTGACTCAAAGATCTCTCTCTTGGTCAGTCTCTGCCTGTTCAGACCCCATCAATATGTATTTATATTTAGGATTTTTGGCTCCAATGTGCATTACTTTGCACTTGGCCACATTGAACCCATTTGCCACGTTGATGCCCACTCACCCATCCTCGACAGATCCCTTTGGAATTGATTCAGACTGGGAATCAATCCCAGACACAGAAATTCATATTCAAGAAAGTCCACCTTTAGTGGTTCTTGTTGCTGGAAGGAAAACAAGTCACTTCATTCCATATTCCCAGCAGCCAGAAAGACCCTGAAAATGTCTGATATCTGCAATTGTGCCTCCCCTTCTTGATTTTTGTGTCTCCATTTTCCACTCTTCCTTGGAAAGGTTGATTACAAAGCAGATGAATGGCTCATGAAGAACATGGACCCTCTGAATGACAACGTGGCCACCCTCCTCCACCAGAGTGCAGACAAGTTTACAGCGGAGCTGTGGAAAGACGGTAGGGTGGTAATGAAGGGTTAAACCAAGAGATGGAAAGCGCTGCCTGCCTTGAATCTGAGACTTACACATCTTTAATGCCTTTATTAACTGAATACTTCTTAACATACCTTTAAGGCTGTTTGTGATCTCTCTGTCGCAAATGTTACTAACCTCTTTGCTATTCGCTGTTTCTCTTTTTCTCTCCTGATTCTTCTCTCCTGTCCCACAATGGATGGCTTGGGGAAATTTCTCCTGTCCCTCTCCCCACCTGCTTAACCTTGTCCTGTCTCTAGAGATCCAGAACATACAGAAGGTCTATTTCTTTGACAGCTATGCCGTGGCACCTCAGGGTCCAGCGGAAAGTATGTCTTTTATTTCCCCCTTTTCTCACTTTTCCATATCTGTTAAAGGAGGAGCAGGGGCACACTTGCGGGGGGGACAGAGGTGGCAAAATGTATCCCTTCCTTTCAGCTTTAGAAGTGAGTTATAGGATTGGCTGTAGGACCCATACAGTGCAATCCTAAGCAATTGTTCTTGGACTTTTGACCTTCTAAGGTCTCTCATTCACCTTGTTGTTCAACTACTTGGCTCATGGCTCACCTGCCTGCCTGTGACATCAGAGCAGGTAAGCCAATGGCAGCTCAAAGGTCTGCAGTGCCTTCCAAGGCCCACTGTGGTATCAGAAGCAACCAGCCTCTCATGACTAGGTAACACTTGCAGCCTAGGTAACACTTGCATAGAACCTTCCTGCCTACTTCTGCTCTCTCCTTATAGTCATGGATTTATGTATATTTATGTGCATTATGGACTAGGGGCTGGCTGACACCTAAAGGACTTTGCCTCGAGGTTGTGGGGGGGTTGTATTTGGTGGCCATCTTCCGGCTTCTGACTGTGCAGTTTAGGTGTATCTGAACGTAATGGATTTGAAAAATAACGGTGCTCAACCTTTTTCCTTGGGTAAACTCAGTGGGAATGGAGGGCGGTAGTTGTTAGAGGTGGGGGGAGTTGGGGGAGGGGCCTACAGCTCTGTAGCTCTTCTGGTTCCGATGGGCGGTGGCGGGAAGTGCTGCCAAGTTGCAGCTGACTTATGGAGACCCCCATAGAGTTTTCAAGGCAAGGGGATGAATTGAGGAGGCTTGCCATTGCCTGCCTCTGCGTAGCAACCCTGGACTTCCTTGATGGTCTCCCATCCAAGTACTAACCAGGGCCGACCCTGCTTAGCTTCCAAGACCTGACAAAATCAGGCCAGCCTGGACCATGCAGGGGTGTGTGTGTGTGTAAAGTGCCATCAAGTGACAGCTGACTTACAGCAACCCGAGCAAGGGGCTTTCAAAGCAAGGGGCGGTCTGCCATGGCCACCCACTGCAGAGGCTTCCTTGGTGGTTCCCCCCTTCAAGGTACTAACCCTGCGTAGCTTCTGAAACCTGGTGAGATTGGGCTGTACCACCTTCCCTCCCGTCTAGGTAGGCAGAGATGGAAGTGCTGTTCGGGAGATTAAAAGTGTCGGGTTTCCCCTCCCCCCTTGCATTCTAGTGGACCGTATTGTGGGTCTGGACCAAGTGAGCGGCATGGGAGACCTCACCTTCGGTGCCTCGTACAAGACGAAGAAGGGGATGTTCCGCACGGTGGGGCAGCTGTACAAGGAGAGTCTCTCCAAGCTCATGTCAACTCTGCGCAACACTAACCCCAACTTTGTGCGCTGCATCATACCAAACCATGAGAAGAGAGTGAGTTACTTGTTTGTTTGGTGGTCCTGGGGATGGGTGCATACGTGTGGCAGGGCGGGGGAGGCCTAGGCCGGGGTTAGGGCAAAGGCAGCTGTTGGATGGGGCAAGAGTGGCTTTTCGTGTCAAAAGGAGGCCCGTGTCATTCCTTGTGCAGGAGGGAAGATGACTCTCTCTTAGTGGCACTGTGCACTTTTTGTGAGGAGAGGCCTTGAAACTGAGAGAGAACCGCTCGGGCGGCCTGGCTGGAAGTGAGCATGAGGGGGGAAGGGCCTGGCTGTGAAGCCCAACGGCAGATTGTCTTGGCGTGCTGTGGGACACCACCACCACAAACACACACACACACACACACACCGGCTGTTGTCTGCCTCCTGAAGCGATCTCTGACCGGCTGTGCTTCTCTGGGACACTCTTCCAGGCTGGAAAACTTGAACCCCATCTTGTCCTGGATCAGCTGCGCTGCAATGGAGTCCTGGAGGGAATTCGCATCTGTCGCCAGGGATTCCCCAACCGTATCATCTTTCAGGAATTCCGGCAGAGGTACCCAGTATCCAGTTACTAAGCTCAGAGCCTCCTGGAGGGCAGCGACTTGCACCCAGGTAGAACAGGTCATGCCTGTCACTGCCTAGGATCTGATACACGGGCCCTTCCGGTCCACTCCTCCTTGCTGAGGGCCAGTGTGGTGTGGCGGTTTGAGTCTTGACTGGGACCCAGGAGGCCTGAGTCTGAATCCCCCAAGAAGCCGTGAATCTCACTGGATGTACTTAGACTAAGCTGGAAGACTGACAGACCCATTTTAGTGATGGAGGGAACAGAATAACTACCCAGAGCTCCTTGGAGGAAGGGTGGGATTTAAATGTGAGGCATGACAAGGATTTAAAGGGGGGGGGAATGCCGTAAATGCCACTTCTAACCCTCTGATGTGTCAATTTTCCTGACAAGGTATGAGATCCTCACTCCAAACGCCATCCCCAAGGGCTTCATGGACGGGAAACAGGCCTGCGAACGCATGGTATGTCGGGCTCACTGAGCAAAACGGAGGACAGGAGGGGATACTAGAAGCAGCCTGGTCCCCGAGGGCCTGAGAGTCTTGGTGTTTCACGCCTGCCGCCTTCTCCTTTTTTCTCCCCCCTGACAGATCAAGGCTTTAGAGCTGGACCCCAACCTCTACCGCATCGGCCAGAGTAAGATCTTCTTCCGGGCTGGCGTTTTGGCTCACCTGGAAGAAGAGCGGGACCTGAAGATTACAGACATCATTGTGTCCTTCCAGGCCGCCGCCCGGGGATATCTGGCTCGCAAGTGAGCACTGAGCAATGACTGGGGCGGATTTCCAAGGGATGCCAAGCTCTTGCAGGTCGAGCCGAGTAGGTCGGGGAAGCCGGAAGGTTCCGGGCTCCCTAGAAAGGGTGGGAGCTTTTGCAGGTGTAGAGCAGGAGGCGCTGGCACATGGGACTGCTCCATGGGTGGGTTAGAGGGCACAGCTGACCCGGAGCTGGGCCGCATACTCACAGCGAGCAGAGGAGGTGGTGAGCCTCTGCCAGGGAAGGGCCACTTCAGGCCCACTGGCCAGGCCATATTTAGCAGAATGTTCCTTCGCCACGTAAAATCCTTTGCTTGTAGAAAACTGATGTGGGCAGGGGGCCGTCCTGGCCCAGAGCCCTCTTCTCTGACCTGTGTTTTTCTGCATGGAAGGATTCTTTTGTACAGAGGCACATTTGAGTCAGGCCAGGTGGGCTTTGGTCTCCTGTGTGAAACAGGTGCAGCCTGGATACAGGTTTATGACTTCATCTGCCATTTCTTTAAAGGCTTCGTCTCTGCTACTGCCCCTCTGCTGTGCTGGGCTGCTGGTTCCCCCAGCTAGCACAGTGCGGTCAGCCCTGATTGGCTGTAGCTCCACCAAGGTCTCATTTTTAACTGGAGGTTGAACCTGGGGCATCAGCTGCATAAAGGGTGCCTGTTATGGAGGAGCAACGGCCTCTGTCGTTTAGAGGGACAAAATGTGGGGTGTGTCAGTGGTCAATAACTGGGGGCTAGCGGGTCAGAGCAGGCTCCCAATCCGCCTTCCTGTCCACTTACCATTTCTTTGAGATGTGTCGCCTAAAGAGAGTATATTAATCAAGCACTATACCACTTTGGTGTAGTGGTTAAGCGCGCAGACTCTAATCTGGGAGAACTGGGTTTGATTTCCCACACCTCCACTTGCAGCTGCTGGATGACCTTGGGCAAGCCATAGTTCTGATCAGAGGTGTTCTTGAAAAAGAGCAGTTTCTGTCAGAGCTCTCTCAGCCCCACCTACCTCACAGGGTGTCTGTTGTGGGGAGGGGAAGGGAAGGGAGTTTGTAAGCCGCTCTGAGAGTCCCTTGGGTAGTGAAGGGCGGGGTATAAATCCAACTCTCTCTTCTCGTCTTCAAGCACTGTTGCTTTTATGCGTGTGTTGTATCCTTCGTTTCCTGCTTGCCGTAAAGAATGGCAATGAATTTGTGTGTAGGCTGCACCCAGGCCGGGTGACATCCCCTCCCCTCAGGGCTGCAGAGAGGGACCTCAGCTTACCCAGATCGCTCTCCTGTGTCTCCCTGGCAGGGCTTTCATGAAAAAGCAGCAGCAGATGAGCGCCCTCAAGGTCATGCAGCGCAACTGTGCAGCCTACCTCAAGTTGCGCCACTGGCAGTGGTGGCGTCTCTTCACCAAGGTGAGGGGAATGGTTCGGCCGTGGGGTGCAGCTTTTCAGAAAACAAGGACCTGATGGGTTTGGGGGGAGGACGACAATTATGGGAGTGGGTATTGGCAGCTCAGTTCTTGGAAGAAGAAATCCCAGAGTGGGACTGCAGACACCCGGTACTCAAAACCAAAAGGAACTAAACTGGTTAAATGTTACCTCCGATCAAGTAGGTCAGTTTAGACATAGCATTGTTGTGGCTTTGGCAACCCACGTGACTCTTTCGCACGAGACAAGTGTTGGAATTGCCCCGTTTGGTGCAGGATGGGGAATCCTTTGCTTTTAATAGCAGAATAAAAGGCATGATTATGGCCTCTCCCACCATAGTGTTGGTGGATTTACCTAAAAAGGGACAACCGTAGCCTGTTCTGATCCGGGGTCCCAAACACAACGACTCTAAGAACATAAGAAGAGCTCTGCTGGATCAGACCAGCGGTCTCACATGGTGGCCAACCAGTTCTGCTGGAGGGCCAACAGTAGGGCACAGAGACTAAGGCAGGCGTGTCAAACATACAGCCTGAGGGCTGGAACTGGCCTGCCCAGGGCTCTTATCCTGCCTGCAAGCAACTGGTTTATTGCCTGATGACAGAGGCTGTGCAAAGTCCCTGCATACCGTCCCAGTGCTAATGAGTAATGGGTGGTAGAAGTGGGAAAGTGGGCATCAGGGAGATACTGTCAGGAAACACAATAAGACTGTTAATGTTTTAAGCATGTTTGTATTTTGAGTAAAAAAATAGTATTGTTAATTGGGTTTGCCTGTGTCCTTTATAAAGTTTATACCTCCAGGACCTGGCTTTACATTTTATGGCGCACATGGCCCGGCCTGACAAAAGGACATTTATGTCAGATCCGGCCCTTGTAACAAATGAGTTTGACACCTCTGGGCTAAGGCCTTCCCCTGATGTTGCCTCTGGGCGCTGGCGTACTGTCTGCAAGTTTGACGGTTTCCTTTAGTCACCATAGTTGTTAACTGCTAATGGGCCTAACCCCCATGAATTTATCTCACTGTCTCTTCTTATGGCCGTTAGAACATCCTCTGGCAGTGGATTTCACCTTTTACTCAATTGGTGAATGAAGAACTTTCCTTTAAAAAAAGCAAATGAACCCTGCTTCATGCCCTCACTATTGTGAAGCAAAGCACCAGGGCCTGTGCGCAGTATTCAGTAAAGGCTTTGATGCGTAAAGGCACTGCTGTTCCCAGCTCCCCAGCTTTCTTTCACGCCCTCCTGCTTTCCTGACCCCTGCTGTCCATGCAACGGGTCACGTTTAAGGTGAGAAGCCTTCGGAAGCCTCGCTAGACGGAGTATTTGCAGAGGGGGTTCCCCACCCAACGTCCCCCTTCCTTAGCTTGGTTCTCTCGGCATCCTCTCCTCTTTGTGCGTCTGGCAGGTGAAGCCCCTCTTGCAAGTGACACGCCAGGATGAGGTGATGCAAGCCAAGGCACTGGAGCTGCAGAAGGTGCAAGAGAAACACACAAAAACCCAGACGGACCTTAAGGAGCTGGAAAACAAGTACCAGCAGGTGAGCAGGGAGTGGGCCTAGAGAACCCCGGCAATCCAGTACCTCCTGTTGCTAACCCTTTCCCCTCCCCAAAGCGAACCCTACTTCCTTCTTGAACGTGCTTGAACCTGTGCATCCCACACACAGTTGCTCTATACTGAATCAGATCCGTGGCCTTTTGAGGTCAGGCTTGTCTGCTGTGATAGGCAGCAGCTCTCTATGGTCTCAGGTCAGGGTCTTCTACATCACCTCTCACCTGATTCTTTTAACCAGAGATGCTGGGATTGAACCTGGGACTTTCTGCACGCAAAAACAGATGCTCTGTCACTTAGCTGCAGCCTCCCCTTCCAACTACGGCTGAACCCCTCCTTGCCATCCTACCTACATTTACTATACTATTCTCCTTGCTGGCATTCTTGATCCATCTCAGTACTCAAATCCATTCCTAATAGGCCGTTACACTTCTCTTTGTTTGCTAGGAACACATTCTCAGTCCCCTCCTTTACATCCTCATACTCTGTGTTTCTCTTGCATTCTGTGTAAAGTTTCTAGTCCATACTGTGTTCTCTCTGTACCTCCTAACACAAACGTATGAAGCTGCCTTCTGCCAAGTCAGGTCCTTAGTCTGTCCAGGTCAGTCCTGTCTGCTGTGGCTGGCGGTGGCTCTACAGCTTTCAGGAAGAGGGCTTTCCCATCACTTACTGCCTTGTTACATCACTTACAACCTGGTCCTTGTTACTGGAGATCCTTGTCACTGTTATTGAGTCGATCCATCTCTTGTTGGGCCTTCCTCTTTTCTTGCCGCCTTCAACTTTGCCTAGCATTGTTGTCTCTCCCAGTGACTCTTGCCTTCTCGTGTGGATTATACCCCTGTGTGTAGGACATATCACCCGTTTGCGGTACATATTACCTTGTTGTCACTGCGTTGTTTTCTACTGATGTGATACCATTTGTCTGCATTGTATCTGCACTCTGTATCGTATCCGCTGTGCTTGTTTGGATTCCTGTACTCCTAGTCCTAATTCATTGCTTGTTAGCTGTCTCATCATATTGACGGTATTGAGTTGAGTCTCACTGAGAAAGGCGGACTCGAAACAGAGTAACGTAAATAAAAGTGGTCAAACTGCAGCCCACGGGAGAGCCAGAAGTGGTCAGTGGGTCATAATTTGCTCACCTTTATTTATTTATCTGTCTGATGGGAGCGTCACCCTGCGGGACTGTAGCATTGGCTAGTGGGGTTGATGATCCTGAAAAGTTCTTTCAGGGCTATTAAGATCTCCAGGCCGAGCCACATCTGGGTTTCCACCTGCCTGTGATGGTTCTGAGTTTGACCCGGGCCTCCCTGTCCCCATTTCTTGCACTGGCATTGGGAAGAAGGGAGAGCCTGGTGACCCACTCAGAGCCCTTGACGGCAAGAGGAGCGCTGGGTGTGGCTCTTGGGGCCTTCCAAAGGTGCCCACCCCACTTTATGGGCCAGAGGCCCAAAGGAGAGACTCTCCTCCGATTCCCATGCCTGCCTCTCCTCTCTGATCCCAATTTCACGGTAGCTTTCAGAGGAGAAGTCCATCCTGGCCGAGCAGCTGCAGGCCGAGACAGAGCTCTTTGCCGAAGCCGAGGAGATGCGGGCCCGGCTGGCAGCTCGGAAGCAAGAGCTGGAGGACATTCTGCACGAGCTGGAGTCGCGGGTGGAAGAGGAAGAGGAGCGCTGCCAGCAGCTGCAGACGGACAAGAAGAAGATGCAGCAGCACGTGCAGGTGGGAAGGGGGAGTGGCTGACGCGAAGGGGGATCGCATGCCCTGCAGGGGGGGGAGCATCTGTGGGTCCCGGGGGGGCAGTGTTAGTTGTAGGGGACAGAATATGAGGACATTGCTCAGGGTTTTCTAAATGTTTATTTTGAATGTTTTATTATAAGGGATACGGAAAGAAAGAAGGAATAGGAAAAAACACAGAGGAAATATAATTACCAAAAACATAATGTGAGGGCAACTTTACAGGTATTACGGACAATCCTTTTTCAGAATATATATATATATATACACATACATACACATATACATATAGACACACACACATATATATATGTATGTATGTGTATATGGTCTTAACAGCTTAACATTGCCCAGTTTGGTATAGTTGAAAGAAGTGGGCTGTGCTTGGGAGGGGAATTGAGAAATGTGTGCAGTTTACAGATAATCTTGGCTGCTGGTTATGCAGAGTAGGTCTTTCTCTGTGGGGGCACCGCTGTGTTACTAGAAAAGGCCCCTCTAGCCTTGTCCATCTTACTTGCCAGGAAGGCAGTGGAATTTGCTTGCCCCCCTGAGCTCTTAATGGGTCCACACTTTTGTGTCGTGTGTCCTTATTCTCAGCTGCTCTTTTTATAATTAGCGTGAGTTTAATGGCTGGCTTTTTGTTGTTGTTGAGTTTGTGAGTGTGTCTTGCAAGCTCCTCTGAATGCCTGTTGGCAGAAAGGCAGGACCTAACCAATTTATTCAGGAGACTTAAAAGCTCCCTTTCCAGAGAAACATGGCAAATAGAGAAAGCCCATTACAGTGGTCCAAGGGCCAAGTGAGACATGATGACTTCTAACGCGTTGGGACCAGGTTCCCTCAGCCCAACTTGCTTTCCCTGCAGCTGCACAGCCACATTGTAAAAGTCCCAGGGGGCCTGAGTCATCATGGGGCCATAGCATGGGGGGAGAAGGAGCTCTTGTTTTCTCTCTGTGCCATTTTCTGGAGCCAAAACACGCCAGGGAGGATTATTGGCCCCGTTTTGGAGATGCACATGCAGTATTCTGCAGCTGCTGTGTAGTGAACGCAAGTCACTCTGGAAATCATAACGTGTCACTTTGGCCCTAAGAATCGGGCTCATCAGAGTGCGCTCCTTGAGACAGATCTTGGGGCTAGGCACCCTACACCCATTGAGGCCTGCCAGTCACTCAGTGCTCTTGCTGTTCCCCACCCCCGCCCCCGTGAACCCGTGTAGGACCTCGAGGAGCAGCTGGAGGAAGAAGAAGCTGCCCGGCAGAAGCTGCAGCTGGAGAAAGTCAGCACAGAAGCTAAGCTGAAAAAAATGGAGGAAGACTTGCTGGTGCTGGAAGACCAAAACTCGAAGCTGCTCAAAGTGAGTGTAACACCCAGCTGCTTCCTGTCCCCCGGAAGGCTGGTCAGTGTCCATGTTGTGTCCATGTTGTGTGGTGTGGGTCACCTTCTTGCAAGGGGAAGGTCTAGGGTGGTCCAGGATGGGTTTCATCTTGTCTTTCCAGCATACAACTTTGGAGTTCTGGCCTAACGTGGTGGCTGGTTGGACAGGTGAGGAGTTCCAGCCACCAAAAAAGAACCGCACTCTTTTAGGAAGTCAAGGAGCTGAAGGGAGAGTTTAGGGGCATTGCAAAGGTCCCGGCTAGGCCAGGTGGGACGTAGGCCCAGGAGAATAATAGGATGTACATTCCTTAATCTCACCTTGCGTCTCCTCTCCCTCTTCCCTGTGGCCTCTTCCAGGAGAGGAAGCTGATGGAGGAACGCCTTTCAGAGTTCACCTGTCACATGGCAGAAGAGGAGGAGAAGGTGAAGAGCCTGTCTAAACTGCGCAACAAATACGAAGCAGTCATAGCCGACATGGAAGGTGCGCCAGGGAATGGGGCAAGGTGTACCAAGGAAAGCTTGCCTGGATTTTGCTAAGAGCTGTTCTGACGGCAGGCATTCCCTTGTGGGGAAACCACAGGCGGGCTCATAGCAAGGAACGGTGCATGTTGCTCTTGTGGGAAGCAGGTGATGCCCCCCCCCCCCGGCTTTGTTCCTCAGCCATGTGGGATGCTGAGGATTCCTGAAGAGTGCCTCTCTGAAGCAGTGCTGGGTTTTCTTGCCCAACTCTCCCTTTATTTCCCCCCTCCACCTCCAGATCGGCTAAAGAAGGAGGAGAAGGGGCGCCAGGAGCTGGAGAAGCTGAAGCGCAAACTGGACGGGGAGGCAGGTGATCTGCAGGAACAAGTCGTGGAGCTTCAACAACAGCTGGAAGAGCTCCGCCAAGCACTGGCAAGGAAGGAGGCCGAGCTGCAGGCAGCCCTGGCCAGGTAGGCAAGTTGGACCCTCCTGCTTGCACGGAGCTTTGCCGGTGGTCGTGGAAGGGAGGGAACCGGGCAAGTTCTGACGTCCCTAAAAGTGGTGTCTTTGCAGTCTGTATATTTCTTTGTGTGTGCAAGCATATGACATTTTGGATCTGTTGGAGGGGACGGGAACATCAAGCGTCTTGTGTAGTTAGGTTCATTACAGGGGTCTCCTTGCTACAGGATTTGCAGACTCAATAAATAGAGACAATTTCATTGGTGGCTCTCCGGGGTTCTCCCATCTTTCAGAGCAGCCAAGAGGGTAGAGGTTCCTTGATGGTTTAACAGTCATCTTTTCCACCTGAGGCTATTAAAACACATTATCATTGTTGCACCCTTTTTTTCCTTTTTGGTAAGTTGCTTTGAAAGCTTTAAAAGTTGAAGCAGCTAACTAAATGTATAAAATAAAGACGACATGTGCTGTGAGCTTTTTTCTTCCTGTCCTGTACAAAGCCCACAGTGGTGGTGGGGGAAATGTTGGGGTCTGCACAAGAACTTCCCCATCCTGTCTTTTTCCTTTCAAAATTCTGAATTGGGAACTCGATACCTAATTATACTTTCTGCTACTAACCTATCTGAATGGCTTGCTAAGAGAAGGTCGCCATAGTTTCCTGCCTAAGCAACCATCTTTCCATTCATAGGAATTCTTTTGAGGACGTTGAATGACTAAAGAAACGGAATGTTGTGGTTGGGGGGTCAGGGGAGTGCAGGCCATGCAGCTATTGGCTGAACTCTAGAGAAGAGCCATTCGGGGAACTTGGGGAATGTCTGCTCTCCAGCCCGAAATTAGATCTGTGTCTTGGCTGCCTCCCAGGAAAATCTGGTAAATGTAATTTTGAGATGACGTTAGACTGAGGAAGTTAGACCGAGGTCCTCTAACTGAGGACAGAACCACACAATCCATTCCTCCTGGGCTGAGTCGACAGAGGCGTGCTGGAAGTCTGTGCCTCCCAAGTGTGCGCAGGCTTTTAGTTTGGATTGGGACTTCAGCATGCAGGGGGAAGGTGCTTAAGCCTCTCCCCATTCCCCTTTCCTGACTTGAAATGGCCTGCGGGGGCACTGTTTGCCTTGGTGGGGGCTACATGTATACTGATGGGGGCTGTGTAGGTTTTCCCAATGGGACAAATAGCTGCCCCTCTTAGAGTCCATTTCAGATCAGGAAAATGGCTGGGTGGGGGGAGGCTTCAGTATAGAGTTACCAACATCAAAGTGAGGCCTGGAGTTCTCCTTGAATTATGACAGCTCTGCAGAGTACAGTAATCAGTTCCCCAAGAGGAAATAGCAGCTTCAGAGAGTGGACTATCATGGCATGTCACATCCCGGTTGAGCTCTTTCTCCTCCCCAAATGTCATCTTTCCTAGCCTATCCCCTGCCCTCTGGGAACTTCCCGTTCCAGAGCTGGCAACACTGAAGCACCTTCTCCTTGTTCTGTGCATGCCTGGGAGACATGTTGTTTCTTGCTGTTAGCCATTCATTCGTGCCCAACTCTTGGCAATTCTATGGGCCAGCTCTCTCCACTTTTTCCAATCTTGTACTGTTTCTTTGAGTCATTCCCTGCTCAGACTGGTGTTGACTTTTATGGTGTCTAGCCACCGTGCTCTTTGCTGCTAACCAATCCAAGCATAATAGCTTTTTCTAGTGAGCTCTTCCACATGACATGGCTGAAATAAGTCAGTCGCAGTGTTATGATTTTTTTTCCTTCCAGTTACGTGTCTGGTTTTATGCACTCCAATACTTGTTTGTTTGTCACCTTTGCTGTCCAAGAAATGTGCAGGAGCCTTCTCCAGCACCACAGCTGGGAGACATAAAGGACCAGAACGTGTTCTGTCAACTCAGCCCAAGCATGGGTGTGTGTGTGTGTATTAGGTACCATTCAAGTCACTTCCAAATTACAGTGACCTCCAAAACGTCCCAAATTACAGAAACCTCCAAAACTTCCTATCATTAACAGCCTTGCCTCAGGTCTTGCAAACTGAAGTCTGTGTCTTCTTTATTGAGCCAGTTCATCTCAGGTTGGGTCCTCCTCTCTCCCAACTGCCTTCAGCATTCCCCAGCATTATTGCCTTCGCCAGTGAATCTTGTCCTCTCATGACACAACAAAAGCACAATAGCCTTTGTTCAGTTACTTTCATTTCTAGGGAGCATTCAGGCTTGATTTGACCTAGGACCCATCTATTTGCCTTTTTGGCCATCCATCGTATCCAATAAACCTTCCTCCAGCACTACAGCATTTCAAACCAATTTCTCTCTTTCTGTCTCTCTCATCCATACACAGAAATGGGGAATCCCATAGTATGAAAAAAACGTATTGTATGGTTAGGCCCTCGGCATGATCACAAACCTACAATTTCCAGGGCTCCACAGGAAACAGACATGACAGTTTATGTTATGGGTCAGAATCATCCCCCTTTAGTACGGAGGGTCTGTCAGTGTCCCATCTGCCAAAGACCCTTTTTGTTCTCGTTGTCCTTCCCCTTATGGACCTTGTGCCCCCAGCTCCTCCTTTTCCCCTCGACCCACACTTACCCTGGCTCTTTCCTTGCATGCCTGACAGAGTGGAAGAAGAATCAGCGCAGAAGAATGCCGTGCTGAAGTCGCTGCGTGAGCTGCAGGCCCAGTTAGCAGAACTGCAGGAGGATTTGGAGTCTGAGAAGGCAGCCCGTGCCAAGGCTGAGAAGCAGCGACGTGACCTGGGTGAGGAGCTGGAAGCGCTGAAGACGGAACTCGAGGACACCCTGGACTCGACCGCCGCACAGCAAGAGCTTCGGTAAAAGCCTGATGTGCCCAGTGGCTGCCTTGGCCCAGTAGTTACTGCCATCTTGTTTTGTAGGCCCTAGGCCTCCCCTCTCCCACAAAGGGCCACTCTGGAGCAACCTCTGTGGTTTGCCACCTCCATATTTTCTTCTCTCCGTTGCAGATCAAAGCGGGAGCAGGAAGTAACCGAGCTAAAGAAGACCATAGAGGAGGAAGTCAAGACGCATGAAGCGCAAGTGATGGAAATGCGCCAGCGTCACACAACTGCTCTTGAGGAGGTGTCAGAGCAGCTGGAGCAGTCGCGTCGGGTATGCAGAGGAGGGGCAGGAACCAGTTTGGTTGCTGGGACCAAGAAGGGTTAGGGTTGCCAGCTCCTGGAGCTTTGGAGGTAGACCCCGGGGAAGGCAGAGCTTGGACCGGGGAAGGCCTCATCTGGGTGGAATGCCATCGAGCCCACCTGCCAAAGCAGCCACTTTCTCTGGGGGAACTGATCTTTGTCATCTGGAGATCAGTTGTGATTCCAGGAGATCTCCAGGCCGCACCTGGAGATTGGCAACTCTCAGAAGGATGGGAAGGTGCGCTCTGGTAGGCCAGAGGAAAGGAAAGGATCTGGCAGCCAAGGGGTCCCAGTGGGTGTGAAAACCAGACTGCAGCGTAGAGGGGCTGGAGGAGGGAAAGGAGTTAAGGCTGGTAATGGTTCAAGGCAGGGGAACGCTCTACATTTGAAAGTCCTGTGATACCTCTGGGTTAAGTTGATTCGAGCAAGGGGGATGTATCTTGAGAGTTGGGTCTCTTATGAGTTCTTACTTCTTTCTCATCCCCCTTGTTTCTCAGCTCAAAGCTACCCTGGAGAAAGCCAAGCAAGCCCTGGAAGGGGAGAATATCGAGATGCAGAAGGAGTTGAAACTTCTGCAAGGGACCAAACTGGAGTCAGAGCAACGGCGCAAGAAACTGGAGGGGCAAGTCCAGGAGCTCCAGCTGCGGGTGGCCGAGAGCGAGAGGGCCAAGGCCGAACTGACGGACAGGCTGGTGAAGCTGCAGGTGCGTGAGACTGGGAGGCAGAGAGGGGGAAAGAGCAGATCCATCATTTAAATCTCTTTCTCCTGTCCTCTTTTTTTCCCGATCTCCCCATTCACCATGCCCACAACCATGTTCTTTGCCGAGCCTTATTTAAGGCTGTGCATGTAGCTATATATATTTATGTCCCTGGCTGAATGCGCACCAGGGCAACCCACTGAATTCTATGTTTAGAGTGAATTATGCAGACATTCATTGGGTAGATAGATTCTACTGCAGAGATCATGGATTTGAAGACAGTTGAGGCAAATGCTGAGTCGGGTGACAGGCAGCAAAGGCTGGAGAGGCTGTAGGGAAATGTGGACTGGGAGTCGACCGTCGAGAAGGGGCTCAGGTGGGGCTATAAGGAGTGCATTACTGCTCATTCCTAAAAGCTATCATGCACTATGCCCAGTTACCTGTCTGGTGCACTCTGAGGTCAAACTAGATGGGTTTATTTTTAAAGAGTTAAAACAGCACTGGGAGGAGGGAATTATTTCCCCGTTTTTGCCGCTGCACATGCACAGAATACTCCACATGCAGCAGCAAAAATCGGGAAATAACAGTGTGGGGAAATGGCTTTGGGGAGAGAGGCTGCAGGGAATCTTGGGAAACTGGATCCGACCCTTTAAACACCAAGCATGTCAAGCCCTGCCCTGGATAGCCCAGGCAAGCCCCATCTTGTCAGATCTCGGAAGCTAAGCTGGGTCAACTCTGGCAAGTACTTGGATGGGAGACCTCCTTGGCATACCAGCAGTTGGGAGGTGGGGGCAGGCTTTATTCAGCCCCCTCTCTGAATATCTTCCAGGCCCCAGTAGGGGTCAGTCACCAGAGGTCACCATGATTTCCTTTTTTTAAAAAAAAATTAATATAAATTTAATACCTGCTCAAATGCAGTGCAGTGATTTCCAGGTGCACACACACACACAAACATGCACATATGAAAAATACAAAAAAAAACCCAAACCACAAGCATGTTAGTGTTGGTTCTGAGGAACCAGTTACTGCCTAAGCATTAGATTCACAAGGATGAGATTTTTTTTTAAAAAAGCACTTATTTACACAGAAGAAAAAGGTTTAGTTTCTTGAAATACCATTTTTTAAAAATTAAATAGTTTCTTGGAGCATAAAATACAAACGCCCAGGGTCTTATCCCCTAGCTTTCCGCTTGACAGCTTGGTAGTTTTAGTTTCCTGTGATGTGTTTTGGACCTAATCTTTTCTCTTGTCTGTCTGCTGTCGTCTTCTGGAAACAGAGTGAACTTGATGCAGTCTCTGGAACCCTGGGAACTGCAGAGTCTAAGACGATAAAACTTGCCAAAGACCTGGCCAGCATAGAATCCCACCTGCAAGATACCCAGGTACATAATAAATCTATGAGGGGGAGATGTGTTTTGCACTAATGCAGGGGGGGACCCTAAAACTGGGCTTGACTGTTAATGATTGGCAAAGGAGTTCACTTGTGGGGACTGTGTGTAGATGTATCATCTCTGGGTGACCTTTAGGAGGTTAGAGGTGGCTCAGAACCTCTGGTGCCTCTTCTGTTTGGGAGAGCCAAGTGGATTTCAGGATCTTGTTCTTGGCAGAGATGGGAGAGTTTGGTCTGTAACTCAAGACTCTTTTTCTCCCCTCCACCAAATCTCAGGAACTGCTCCAGGAAGAGACGCGGCAGAAGCTGAACTTGAGCTCACGAGTCCGGCAGCTGGAGGAAGAAAAGGGGGCTCTGTTGGAGCAATTGGAGGAGGAGGAGGCCGTTAAGGCCAACTTCACCCGCCAGACCCAGTCCTTGCAACAGCAGGTGGGGAACAAAAGAGTGGAGTGGTAACAGGGCAACAGCTCCAAAGTTGCTGAGAGGCGGAAACACCTTGTTCCAGTTGGTGTGCAGTGACTTATTAAACAGGCAGAGGCTCTCGGTGCATCACGCAATCTTTGTGAGGTGGGTGGAGGAACAAGCTGGTAGAGGTTTTGCAAGGCCCTGCAGATATCTGGACACACCTAATCAAAGGAGGCTGGGCTAGAAGGATGTGGAGGAGATGACAGCAAAGAGCGTGGAAGAGAGCCAACGTGTCTTAGTGGCTGCCATTTTGGGTGATGAGAGTGCTGGAGACCCAAGTTCAGATCTTTGCTCAGGCATGAAGCAGGGAAGGCTGCAATTGTAAAAAAGTATCTGTACTTGGACTCCTGGATCCAGTGGGTGGGAAAGGCCGTGTTCCCCAGTTTTGTATCTTCACTTGAACACGAACATCAAGCGCCTTATGCTGAATCAGACCCTTGGTCCATCAAAATCTGTATTGTCTGCTCAGACAGAAAGTGACTCCTTAAGGTCTCAGGCTGAAGTCCTTCACCATCACCTGATCCTTACTGGAGATGCCTGGGTTTGAACCTGGGACCTTGTATGTGCCAAGCGGATGCTCTCCCACTGAGCCATGGCCCTTCCTTATATTGCAGGGCTGGTTTGGTACTTTTGCATGAACGTTTCAAGACCTATGTATTAGACTGTTTTGAAATTTAGAGTGAGAACTGAAAGATATCCAAGGGCTCTAACAGGAGTTTGTCCACCAGGGAAGGTGGATTGAGGAGTCCTGGCTAAGTTTTTATCTGGAGCAGTGTTCCAGCAGCAAAGGGGAAACTACATCAGGGCTTACGCTTCAGCTGCTCTGTCCTGCCAGGCATCTTCCCCTTTCATAGCACAGAAAAAGGGAATCTCCTCCACTGCTGTGCGTGTGCGTCCCTCTCTCTCCAGCTTCGTTCTTGAACTTGGAAAGGAGGAAGGTTCCTTAAACGGACAATGCTTTAGCTGGAGTGCAATATGGAAACTATGTTTTCTGTGTTTGTTTTCTGTGTGCGGAGAGATGGTGTAGCCAGCCTCCCTTCCTGCCAGAGATTTTGCTGGCAATACCGTAAAAATTACAAGAAAACAAAACAAAAATGATCTCTGGATAAACATGCTAGTGGTGAGGTTTTTTTATATAATAACCCAGCTTGGTCGGCATAGCAAAGAAAGAAAGAGCACCAGAAGGTCACAGTGAGAGGAGCTGGGGCTTTTTTGTTTTTTTTTTGGCTTGAGGTAAGATCTTCCAGTTTTCAAACATCCTGAGCCATTGTCCATGTGTGTTTACATCACTTCCTGGTGGTCATTTCCCCAGGTGATGGAGACCAAGAAGAAACTGGAGGAGGATGCTGGAGTCGTGGAATCTATAGAAGAAGCCCGGCGCCGAGCTGCCAAGGAGCTGGAGGCGCTCAACCTGCGCTACGAGGAGCGGGTCCAGGCTTGTGACAAGCTGGAGAAAGGACGGACCCGGCTGCAGCAGGAGCTGGATGATGTCACCGTGGCCCTTGACCAGCAGCGCCAGGTGGTGTCTGCACTGGAGAAGAAGCAGAAGAAGTTTGACCAGGTGAGGCTTCCATCCCTCCGAACAGGTCTGTCCGCTAAGCTCGGATGGCTCTCTTCTCTCCCCATCATCAGCTCAGAGGGATGCTTCCTAAACCGACGCTTGGGCAGTCAGTCTGGCCGGCTTCTCTCTCTCCCTGCCTTGACTCACTCCTGACACTGTCTCCCACCATCCTCTTAAGGTGGATGTTTACTCCAAATGAGGACTGTGACCAGTGTTCCCTCTAAGCTGTGGAGTCCAGTGAGCAAAAGTTCTACTTTGTGAGCTACCGGCATTAAAGTTGTGAGCATGCAATTTGGCTACTGCATACATTAATTTGCTCTGGAGTCATCCTTCCTGAGCTAAGACAAAAATCTGTGAGCCGGAGGCTAAAAAACTGTGAGCTAGCTCACACTAACTCAGCTTAGAGGGAACACTGGCTGTGACCCAGTCATTTGAATTGCGGTCAGTTCATCCAGTGTAAATATTTAAGTACGTATTTGAGGGAAGGAGCAGCCTGAACAGCACAACTCATCTGCGCTTGGGAGCGAAACAGGGTTGGCCAGAGTTAGTGTTTGGATGGGAAACTACCAAGGAAGTCCAGGGTTAAGCAACACAGAAGGGTACTGCGCAAAAAACACCTCTGCTCACCTCTTGCCTTGAGAAGTCCTGGAGGAGTCACCATAAGTCCATTGCGACTTGATGACAATTATGATGGGAAGAGCCGTAGTTGTGAAGGGAAAATATGTTACTCCGGTCCACTGTCTGTAACTATTGCCGTATGCACTTAAGGCAAGAAGCATCTTTTTAGAGGCATTTTCTTGCTGGGGCTCTCTAAGGCAGGCATTCCCCCCACCCAGGCAGGCATTTCCCTTGAGAGCACCAGCAGGAGAATGCCTCTTCAGGGAGCCGCTGCTACCTGCAGTTTTTATTAGCTCCTGTTCTTTGGGGGGCGGGGCGGCAACTGCTGTGTGGTTAATTAGGAGTGCTAACTTGTTTCTCACTGACTTAATCTAACCAATGAACTGGTTCAATAGCACAGCTCTAGTCCGAACTGCTCAGAAAAACTGCTTTCCCATTCTCCCCAAAAACAGCCTTTTCCTGTACCTGTTTAGATCCTTTCCCCTGCAAATGGCCTCTTCATCCTAAAGGTGCTTTCCACGTACTGGATCGGTCATTCCTAACATCTGAAAATGCAGCCAGTGTGGTCTGGCAAACACAGGCCTGACCGAGGAAGTCTAGGATTATCTCCTCTTGTTATATCTTCTCCCTCCCCCCCCCCCCCCAAAAAAAAAAAAAAAAAAGTTTCAAGGACAGTTTTGGTCTCCTCCTGCATTATTGGTATTGATCAGATTTTCTAGCAGCCCTTATAGCCCAGCCGAGCCCGATTTTGTCGGAGCTTGGAAGCTAAGCAGGGTCAACCGTGGTCGGCACTTGGATGGGAGACTCCCGAGGAAGGCAATGGCAAAGCCGCCTCTGAAAACCATAAGGGCCGCCATGAGTCAGTTGCAGCTCAGCAGCACACTTGATGTTGACCTGATGTTCTGATAGATGCTGGCTGAGGAGAAGCTGATCTCTGCCCGCCACGCGGAGGAGAGGGACCGCGCAGAGGCCGATGCCCGTGAGAAGGAGACCAAGGTGCTGTCGCTGAGCCGGGCCCTGGAGGAGGCGCAAGAGATGCGGGATGAACTGGAGAGGCAGAACAAGCAGCTGCGGGCGGAGATGGATGACCTGGTCAGCTCAAAGGACGACGTCGGAAAGAATGTAAGGCCCCCCCCCTCCACACACACACACACACTCACACCCCTGGCTTGGCCGGAAAGGGAAAGGTGGAGAAGTGGGGGGCTTAGAGCGAAAGTGTTTTAATGTTTTAAATGTTGTGTTTTTACGGTTTTAACTTAATTTTACATTGTAACAAACCAAATTGTTGTGAACCGCCCTGAGCCCCATGCAAGTGGGGAAGGGCGATTTTTTAAAAAAGTCTAATTTAATAAATAATAAACTAAATAAATGAAAGGTGCTAAGAGATCAAGACAGCCTCTCCTTTTCTGGAAAGGTAACGAGGTCTGACACAAACTGGTTTTAAGAACTCGCAGACTGTAAGTGAAACCAAGAATCTAAAAATCTGGGGCTGTGATAAATGGATATAAATTTTAGAAACTGTTCTATGGTTTTGATGATTGTTTGTGTGTCTGTGCCCTCTGGCTGTCATGGTGTTTTTTGGATGTCCTGATGGAGAGCCAGCCTTCCAGGTTCCCTACCCAGTGGGGTCTTCACACCTGACCTCCCCCAACTCCCCTATACACAAAACACCCCCATTCATTCATTCTTGCCCTTCTCCTCCAAATCAGGTGCATGAGCTGGAACGGTCCAAGCGGGCGCTGGAGCAACAAGTGCAAGAAATGCGGGCCCAGCTGGAGGAGCTGGAAGATGAGCTTCAGGCCACAGAAGACGGGAAGCTCCGCTTGGAGGTCAACATGCAGGCCCTGAAGGCCCAGCATGAAAGGGAGCTGCAGAGCCGGGATGACGCCAACGATGACAAGAAGAAGCTGCTGAGCAAGCAGGTGGGGAAGGCCCCCTGTTGGTGGTGCTGGGCGGGTCCAAGCGGCAAGGGAGGCTTAGGGGGTAGAAGCCTCAGGCATTCCGCAGGTTTTGCTACTGGGAGTGATTTAGAACATCGCGGTGGCGAAAGGCAACAGGAAGAAGAGGCAGGGCAGCTCAGAGGCTGGGTGTGTGGAGTAAAGAACGGCAACACACAATTCAGGTTAAAGGGGGAGATGGAAGAGGGATTGAGCAGATGGAGAGGTGGGGCAAGTGTGTGACTGTGGTGTGGGAAGCTGCAGAGCTGGAGCTGCAAAGTGATGAGCTTTAAAACTGGCCGGCTTTCAGCTTGGAACCGGTAAGTATCTACCTTCCTCTGGGTAGGTGGAGAGTCCTGTTCTGCTGCATGGCACCTGGGTAGGTGGAGAGTTGTTCTGCTGCATGGCACCTGGGTAGGTGGAGAGTTGTTCTGCTGCATGGCACCTGGGTAGGTGGAGAGTTGTTCTGCTGCATGGCACCTGGGTAGGTGGAGAGTTGTTCTGCTGCATGGCACCTGGGTAGGTGGAGAGTTGTTCTGCTGCATGGCACCTGGGTAGGTGGAGAGTTGTTCTGCTGCATGGCACCTGGGTAGGTGGAGAGTTGTTCTGCTGCATGGCACCTGGGTAGGTGGAGAGTTGTTCTGCTGCATGGCACCTGGGTAGGTGGAGAGTCCTGTTCTGCTGCATGGCACCTGGGTAGGTGGAGAGTTGTTCTGCTGCATGGCACCTGGGTAGGTGGAGAGTCCTGTTCTGCTGCATGGCACCTGGGTAGGTGGAGAGTTGTTCTGCTGCATGGCACCTGGGTAGGTGGAGAGTTGTTCTGCTGCATGGCACCTGGGTAGGTGGAGAGTTGTTCTGCTGCATGGCACCTGGGTAGGTGGAGAGTTGTTCTGCTGCATGGCACCTGGGTAGGTGGAGAGTCCTGTTCTGCTGCATGGCACCTGGGTAGGTGGAGAGTTGTTCTGCTGCATGGCACCTGGGTAGGTGGAGAGTTGTTCTGCTGCATGGCACCTGGGTAGGTGGAGAGTCCTGTTCTGCTGCATGGCACCTGGGTAGGTGGAGAGTTGTTCTGCTGCATGGCACCTGGGTAGGTGGAGAGTCCTGTTCTGCTGCATGGCACCTGGGTAGGTGGAGAGTTGTTCTGCTGCATGGCACCTGGGTAGGTGGAGAGTTGTTCAGCTGCATGGCACCTGGTATTTTTGGCCACTGGGTGACAAGAGTGTTGGACTAGATGGGCCATTGGCCAGATCCAACATTGGCTTCTTTTATGTTCTTATGTAGATCTCAGGTCCGCTTCATACACACACATAGAAGTAGCCTGATTCTAGGCCGCTTATACAATTTGTTTTCTTTTGAGGAACATAACTGCAGCACACCAGGTGCAGAGACGGTCTTCTGACCATCTGCTGTGGCCATTGCATCCACAGGTGCGGGAGCTGGAGGCCGAACTGGATGCCGAGAGGAAACAACGGGCCCAGGCCCTCGCAGCCCGGAAGAAGCTGGAGCTCGATCTGCAAGAGGCGCTGGCGCAACTGGATGCTGCCAGCAAGGGACGGGATGAGGCAGGGAAGCAGCTGCGCAAGTTGCAGGTGCGTGTGCACGCCGGCACGAGGAGATGCATGCCCCAGCGCCAACCTTCCTTCATTCTCTTACTGCCTGGGGCAACGACCCTGAAGGGGGAAAGGTGTAGGCTGGTGCGACTTCTGTTCTCTCTCTCTCCTCTTCCGGATTCCAGGCCCAGATGAAGGAGCTCTGGCGGGAGGTGGAGGAGGCCCGAGCAGCTCGGGAGGAGATCTTCATCCAGTCCCGCGAGAGCGAGAAGAAGCTGAAGAATCTGGAGGCGGAGCTGTTGCAGCTGCAGGAGGTGAGGGCGGAGCTCTCGGGTCCCCCTGACAGAACGGGCCAGCTGAGCCTGGGGTGCTAACCTGGATCTGCAAAGGTCTGTGGAGAGGGCTGGGTGGAGACAGAGATCTGCCTGGGCAGTGGAAATCTTGCCCCTGCCCCTTTTCCCCTGTGCATCCCTGCCAGAGTCCTGTGGTGGATTCCCTCCTTGCAGGAAGCAGAAATCCCCCCCCGTTTGCTTGGAGCGCTGGGGAGCAGAGACCGGTGGATCCGGCCATGAGGTCCTAACCCATCCACTGCCACCTTCTTTTCCCCGTCCCCCTGCAGGAGCTGGCGGCCTCGGAACGAGCCAAGCGGCAGGCTCAGCAGGAACGAGACGACCTGGCCGATGAGTTGGCCAATGGGAACAGCGGCAAGTGAGTGCGCGTGGCTTTCCCCCGCCACCCACCTTCTTCAAGCCCATCTCCCCACTGCCCTGCCGTGCCTTTCTTTTGCGCTGCCAAGTGCAAAGGGCTTGGAATGTCTTCTGGGGATAATTTAATCTGGATCATCCTCAGACGTATCCTTCTGCTTAGTTGCTAACCCTCTGAAACCTCCCCTACCCCCCCCCGCCCCCAAAAAAATCTGCCTTGTAGGTCTGCCCTCCTGGATGAAAAACGCCACTTGGAGGCGAGGATCGGGCAGTTGGAAGAAGAACTAGATGAAGAGCAGAGCAACATGGAGCTCCTGAATGACCGATACCGCAAGCTCAGCATGCAGGTGAGATGCAACTTTTGGAGGCGGCGACTGCTGCTGTGCTGTATGGGGTTTTTGCTTTTACACATCCCACTTGTTCTCCTCGATGGAGATCCAAAAAAGCTTGCAACATTGTTCTCTGCCTCTCTGTTTTTATCCTTGCAACAACAACCCTGTGGAGTAGGTTAGGCTGAGAGAGGATGGCCCACTTTGTTTACCCAGCAAAGCTTCCAAGATGGGGTGGGGGATCAAATTTGGGGCTCCGAGATCCTAGTCCAGCACCCGCACTGCTAAGCTACACTACGAGGGTTGCTGGCAGCAATTTTCCCTCTAAGCTGAGTCAGTGTGAGCTAGCTCACAGTTTTTTAGCCTCCAGCTCACACATTTTTGTCTTAGCTCAGGAAGGATGGCTCCAGAGCAAACTAATTTATGCAGTAGCCAAATGGCTCGCTCACAACCTTAATGCCGGTAGCTCACAAAAGTAGAATTTTTGCTCTACGGACTCCACAGCTTAGAGGGAGCATTGGCGGGCAGTACTTTAGGCTCCTCCCACACTGACCCCTCTCCCCCAATCCAACCTGTCACCTCCGCAGGTGGAAACGCTCACGACAGAGCTGGCAGCCGAGCGCAGCTTTTCGCAGAAGGCGGAGAATGCCCGGCAACAGCTGGAGCGCCAGAACAAAGACCTGAGGGCCAAGCTGGGAGAGATGGACTCGTCCGTCAAGTCCAAATATAAGCTCGCAATTGCAACTCTGGAGTCCAAGGTAGCCCAGCTGGAGGAGCAGCTGGAGCAGGAGAGCAGGTAAAGGAATGGGGGCGGCTGAGACTGCAGATATGGTCAGGTTGCGGTCAAGTTGCAGCTGACTTACGAGTTGACCCCTCGTTGGGGGTTTTCAAGGCAAGAGGCATTCAAAGGTGGTCCACCATTGCCTGCCTCTGTGTGGCAACCCTGGGCATCCTCGGTGGCATCCTGTCCAAGTGCTTACAAGGTCCGTCCCTGCTTAGCTTCCCGGATCTGACAAGATCAGGCTAGCCTGGGCTATCCGGGTCAAGGCAGTACGGTCCTATACCCCTGTGAAACCGCTCTCCTGAACCACAGCCTTGGTATTCGAAGGATCGTTCAATGGGCCCGTTGTCCATGCTTTCAAACAAAAATCATTATCCTGTGGTCCACATAAACTATACATATTTGCGTGTAATTGCTCATTCTGCTGTCCTTGTGGAGTGACCAAGAGCTATGGAAACAACCTCTTATGAGTAAGACCAATTCCCCACAAGCAGCTGTGCCACCCTCGCTCTTCCGTTTGCCCTGGCTGCATTGGTCAATTTCACACTATTCATTGCGCGGCTGCATTTTGACCCGCATCTCCCCTCGATTTCCCCCGCAGCTTCTTGTTCTTTTTTTTTTGGGAGACTGAGAAGACGCAGGGGAAATCGGGGGAGATGCAGGTCAAAATGCGGCCACGCAACGAATGGTGTGAAATTGACCAATGCAGCCAGGGCAAACGGAAGAGCGAGGGCGGCACAGCTGCTTGTGGGGAATTGGTCCCAGAGTTATAGACCAAAAAAATCTGTCTTCTCTCACCCCTGAACTTATCCTCTTACATTCTTTTAGGGAGAGGATCTTGTCAGGGAAACTTGTGCGACGGGCAGAGAAGAAACTCAAAGAGGTCATCCTACAGGTGGATGAAGAGAGGAGGAACTCTGATCAGTATAAGGATCAGGTACGGCAAAGATGCATGTGAACGTTGCTGTGCCCTCCACGTTCTGGACCCTGGGTGTAGTTTCAGTGCCCAGGGACTTATTCAAAAATGATGCGAAAAAGTAAAGAGAGGTGCTAAGACTTCCTGTCCCTCACCATTTATAAGCCCCCCCCATACACATTTGTGATTAAAATTGACAGTTTCCAGGGTGGGTGTTCAATTTACATGGTGGGGCATAAGGGGCACTGCCAATATTTCCTTTCTTGATGCTGCCTCACCTTAGATAATGTTCTTTAAAAGCTACTGGTGGGGTTTAGGACCCAAAGCTTTTGGATTTCATCAAGGGTCCCTCCCGCCTTTTCCCCTTGTGGTCTGAGCAGTAAGAAGGCTTGCAATTGCCAAGCAGGCTTAAGCCTCAGCATCTCTCCATTTCTGGAAATTAAGTGTCTACCCAATACTTCCCCTGCTTCCTACAACCCAGCAGTCACTGATCATTCTGGCTAGGGTTGCCAGCTTCCAGGGGGGACCTGGAGTTCTCCCAGAATTACAATTGGTCTCCAGACTTCCCCTGGAGAAACTGGCAGCTTGAAGCCCTACTCCTAAATCTCTAGGAATTTTCCAGGCCAGGGTTGCTGACCCTTGTTCTGGGTGAGCAAATGGACAAACAAGATGGCGGCTATATGTTGAATTTGCTCTTGTCGCTTTATGTCTAAGGTGCGTCTGTTCTTAAGGCTCTTCCTTGTGTTTACTTTGTGCTTCGCTCTTCTCTTGCCTTACCTTGCAGGTTGAGAAGAGCCACCTGCGGCTGAAGCAGCTGAAGCGGCAACTGGAGGAGGCAGAGGAAGAAGCATCGCGGGCCAACGCTAGTCGCCGTCGCATGCAGCGTGAGCTTGAGGATGTCACAGAGTCCGCTGAATCCATGAACCGTGAAGTCACCAGCCTGAGGAACCGTCTCAGGTGTGTAGCTGTATGTGGGCTGTCCTTGGCACTGGTTGGACTTGAATACAGAACCCCAGTTTTGAAGATTCCATCCCTTGTGATAGGTCTGAGACCAAGCTAAGGCGGGGATAGATTCAGCGGTGCCTTGAATGTCCTCTTTCTCCTCCCGTCTCCCCATTCTTTTAGATGTTCCCATTTTGTCTGTCCTTTCCTCAACCTAACTGGTCGTCACTTGGGTAAGCTGCCTGTCTTCCAGGGAGTGCACAACAACTCTGTAAGGTAGACTGGGCTGAGAGATGGTAACTGGAATAAGGCCTTTCGGAGTGAGCTCTGTGGCTGAGCACAGATCTGAACCCAGAGCTCTCTAGGTCATATCCAGTGGTCTATGCATTGCCTAGCATTGGCTACAGAAAAAGATTTGCCCATGTTTATTTTCTCTTTTTTGTGCTTATGTTCACTGGCATACAGATGAAGCAGAGCGGTGCCTTCCCTCCCACTCCCCTCCAAAAGAAAGGTGGTGCTTCATAAGCCATCTTTGATCAGCCAGTTTCTTTAAGCCAGTGACGCGTCCTAATAGTTTCCTACAAAGGAAGAGGATCATTGAGCGGGGAGGCAGGCCTGAGAGGACAATGCTGTACATTCCCCCCCCCCCCCAAAAAAAAAATTAAACAAGAAAAGTTTGAATCCTCTCCCTCCCTTGTAGAGACCCCAGATGTCCTGGCTTCCTTTCAGAACTGTCTTTCCTCCCTCTGAAGAACCCAAGAATTATTTGTCTGCTTATTTATGTACTTCATTTATCCCACACCTTTCTCCCCAGCAGGGGATTCAAGGTGGCTTACATAACTCTTCTCTATTTTATCCCTTCGACAACCCAGCGAGGTAGCTTAGGCTGAGCGACTGTGCCTGACTGGCCCGAGGTCACCCAGCAAAGCTTCCATGGCAGGATGGGGATTCGAACCTGGGTCTCCCAGATCCTAGGCTGACCCTGTAAGCACTTCACCATGCTGGCTGTCTGAATCCTGGTTCCTAGGCAACCACAAAGACTGCGGGAATCACAGCACAGAGCCTCCTCTTCCCGTTCTTTGACATTTCAGCCCCCCTCCCTCCCCATGAACTCAGCCGTTCTGTCTCCAACCATGTCTTCGTCTTGCCTAGAACCGAGACACCGCTTGCTCTTGGCCTCAGGCTGTCGACTGCCCTCTTCTTTCGGTGCGGGGTCCTGTCCAGATCATTCTTTCATATTGGCATTTCTTTGTTTTCTCTCTCTCTCTCTCTCGTTACGTTCCACCTTTTTCTCGACCCAACAGCAAGTTAGAGCGCCGGCAGCGGAAGTACGTTCTCAACTCCCCCACCCCACCCCGGTTGTTCTGCATGTGTGTGTGTGCTGTGCAGTGCAATTTCTAGAAGGGGGGGGGGAGGGATGCGTGTTGTGCGTGTGCAGTTGTGGCTTCACCATCTCCAGTAGGGGGGTGCCATAGACAACCTGGCAGGGGCACATCTAGCAACGTTGCTCTCAGTAGAGGAGGCGCGCTGGTACCCACGACAGGGTAACATGTGCTTCTGCAGTGTGAGCTTTCGGCTACTCCTGCTTTTGGCACGAGGCAAGACAGTGACCCGGTGGGGCCTGTGCTTGACATCCATGGCTGCTTCGTTCCCAGTAGACAAAGTGCCGCTGGTAGTGAGCGTGATCAAGAGCATCTTTGGTCAGAAGAGCTTCAAGCTACTCCAGCCCCAAGAAGGGAGACAGGGCTCTCTAGAGGCTCTCTTCTTCCTGAGGGGAGTAATGCTTCTAACGCTGCTTGCTTGCTTGAATTTTGGTGGTGGTGGTTATTTTTAATTTATCTCACTGTTCAACAAAAATCTGTCTCCCAAAATAGCTTAGAGCAATCAACATTCAATAGGAGTCCAGTGGCACCTTTAAAAACTAGCAAAAATTTGTTCCGGCGTGAGCTCTTGGGAGAGGTTTAGTCTTTTGAAGGTGGCCCCGGACTCCTATTTAATTTTGCTGCCGCAGACCTCAGAGAGCTCGCCCATCAGGAATTAGTTCTTAGAGTGGGCTGGTGTGGACTGTGTGTCCGTGAAACCCAGAGCCAGCAGGCTCTGCCCTTCAGAGTACGAGCTGAAAAGCTAGGCCCATCAAAGAGGAAGGAAAGGGAAGCAAGACTGGCTTGACCCCAAGCCCAGGCACAAAGGTGAGTTGATGAAAGGACCTTCATGATCTTTTCTTGAGTACTAAGGCAGAGATGAAACATCTGCCTGCTGGCCCTGGTTTCTCCTGGACCAGCGTCCTTTCTGGCAGGAAAGGGTGAAGCAGGCTTTCTGTAGCGACTTTGTTACCAGCAGGGATGCCTGCGGCCAGGATGGCCCTTCCTGGGTGGAAAAGCAGTGCAACTTTCCCTGGGCTCCTCCAGCTGGTGGCAGAGGCGGGAAGGGCGTTTTGTTCACTACAGCCAGCAAGCAGTGCTTAAGCTGAGCGTGCAAAGCCACCTCACGCCCATTGTAAAGAGGGCGAGCACACACCCTCCTTATTTTAAAAACAAGGAGGAGGAAGGCAGAACTGTCAGGTGACCAATTTGTATACAACGTATTAGGCTCCCCGGAACATACCCAGTGCGTTGCAGCTGCCAGGAAACCATTCTGACCTGTCGCGAGTACTAGCCTGAGTGCTTATAAACGGTGGGGAAAAGGAAGGCCTAGGGAAGAGAGGAGCTGGAGCTCTTGCATGGCTTTCCTGCCTGTTCCAGCAAGCAAGATGGCAGTGCTACTAGACTGAGAGACGGATCCTGAACTTTCCAGTACTGACTTCAGATCGATCACTGGTTGGCCATGTATAATGCCTGTGGTCAGTCGTCCCCTCAAGTATCTCTGATGCAAAACCAACTTTGCCTTAACATCATTCATTTAATCCCACAAGTGCCAATACAAATGGGCCGCGAAGGCCTTCAGGATCGGAGGAGCTCCCCAGTCTCAGCGAGAACAAGCTGAGAACCTCAGAGTCCCCCCTCCCCCCCCCCCCGAGAGGCAGTGCTGCTCTAGCAGATGGCGTAGGAGCGTTTGCTGGAGAGAGGCTATCCCGGGGTAGGGGCAGGGGCGCTTAGCAGCACTTGGAAAATGGCTACCCAAGAGAAACGTGCCCCGCGCCAACCCAGAGTGGCTGAGTAAGAACCGCACCCTTTGACCGCAGCGTCGTCTTCTCTCCCTCCACCACCCCAGGCGTACACCTCTGAGTTTCACCACCCGAACCGTGCGGCAGGTCTTCCGCTTGGACGGCGTTTCGGACGAGGAGACGGAGGACCCGGAAAGCGACTCCCCTTCTGCGAATCACCAGCCCTCCCAGCCCCCCCCTTCCTCGCAGGGGCAGCAACAGCAGCCACCCCCACCCGCTGAGACAGCCCAGACAGAATGAGGGAGGGTGTGTGAGACCCCCTGGTGGGTGGGGGCGGGATCTTGGGGCGTAGGGATCCCGCCCAGTCTTGCGCACTGTCTGAAATAGAATACAGGAATTTGAATACAGGAATACAGTAAACGGGGGGGGGATCCTCCCCTCTTGCCCCCCCCCTCCACTCCCCTAGCCCCGCTGCCAATCCTGGCTCCTCTCTTAAGGATCTCCTAGCTAATTTGAGTGAGACCTTCTCATATCAGGATGCACTTTAATATCCACCACCCCTGAGGGGTGGCCTTGGGATGGGGTAGGTGGGGTCAGGATTTTAACTATATCCCTTTTAGCAGAAGAGAAACACACACACACACACCCCAACTCAAATAGCCCATCCCTCTCCTGCACTTCCCCCCCCGACCTTCTTTATCCCCCACCCCACCCCACCCAGTTCCCATTGGAGCATAAAGGAACTTCTCATTCCCAGTCTAAACTGTTGTGAGCAGGTTGATGGACACAGACGGGAGGCAGCAGGGGGCCTCGTCTGACAGCACAGCTGCTTCTGGGGCAAAGAGGTTGGTCTGTCCCACTGTCCCTTTATCCGGACCATCCAGCTCTTGGGGGGGGCGGGGGGCCGCAGGGATTTTTTTTTTACACACTTTGCTCAGCACTGAGATGCAGCTGCAGCGGCTGGGGTGCCTCCCCCCCCCCGTATTCTCCGGTCACTCCCCCGCATTCCCATTCTTCAAGCCTCCTTACCCCCTTCCGTTCCCAGCCCTTGCGGGAGAGGGGGTGGGGGCTGCATGTGCCTCTAAGGATTGCCAGGTCCCTCCTGGCCCCCGGGGGTGGGGGGGGATGGGGGGGGTAGGGTTGCCAGATCCAGGTTGGGAAACTCCTGGAGGATTTGGGAGTGGGGCCTGGGGAGGACAGGGGCCTCAGTGGGGCATGAGGCCATGTAGAGTCCACCTTCCAAAGCATCCACGTTCTCCAGGGGAACTGAGCTCTCTGGCCTGGAGATGAGCTGAAATTCCCGGGGGGGATCCCCAGGCCCCACCTGGAGGCTGGCATCCCTGGGTGCCTCTCGTGTCCCTTCCCATAAAGAACATGTGAAAATTATCATCGCCAGAAGGATGTTTCTTCCAGCACATTGTGGCCGGCTGCTGTTTTCTGAATCTCTTCCAGCACCTGCCCCGACCGTGGGCAAACACAAAGACTGAACTGGAAAACTTTCATCTCGGGCTGCCTCCCCTGGGAACCTGCCATCTCTACATATCGTTGCCAGCAGTCAAGAGCACTTTGATCTGCCCCCCCCCCCACTTCCCCGGTCCCTCCTTCTCCTTTAAACCTGCTGGGTCTTTTGTTTTGTTTCAGCTGTAGTCAGGAAGATAGGATTTGCAAACCCCGTCCTTGGTGAGCCCTACCCAGCCATCTCCTGGGCTGCTGCCTTGTGGGTAACTGTACCATGCATGGATTCTCAAAGGCTCTGTGTTCTCTTTCCAAAAAGAGAGTCCAGCCTCAAGAACTGTAGATGCACGTTCTGAAAACGCCCCAGCTGCATCTGCAAAAGCATCCAATGACCGTTGCTTCTGCTACTCTTTGCTTGTGGCCTCCTGCCATGGTATAGCACCTTACTGGGGGGGGAATACCCCCTAGTTCAAATGTTAGGCTTAGTAATAAGGCATGCAGTTGAGCAGATGCATGCAAAATAAGGGCAATTGCTGAAATAAGCACAGAATTTTCATGTCCTTTGTGGAGAATTTGGAAAGGGAAGGAGGGGAGAAGAGTACAAAGAGTGTGGATTATCTTTGGCAGCTTTCCTTCTTCTCTCACTCATCAGTGGGAATATAATAGTTTGAGGAGTCCCCAAATCCCACTGGGGACTAGGGCTATATTCTTGAAATGCTTCACTCTGTGCTTGTGTTGAACACTGAACATTACCCATCTTCTCCTATCCTAGAATTAACAAGTCTGTTTACTCAGAAGCTCAGCATCGCTTTACATGTGGCCCTCGCACACAGGTAATCTCCACCTGTAGGCAAAAAGCATATGCTGTTGTATGTGAAAACTGGGCAGAGATCCCCTCTTAACTGCGTTTCTTTGGGAACTGCTTACCCATATGAAAAAAGACACTACTCCAGGACAGAGGCAATCTTGAAGCGCCTGATTATCCAGGGGTTCATTTCCCTCACTAGCTTTGGCATACTGCCTCAGTGAAGGCAAGACAGCTAACCTTAGCCTTCTGAAGGAGGCTGTGACAGTGAAATGGCTTTGGGGGTATCCCGAGGTTAAGAACTTTATGAATACTTGGCATTAGAGCATCCAAAGTGCATTTATCTGCATTATCTCAGTGAGCCTCTCTGGTGGGTATACATTTTTGTTCTGCCCTTCTTCCAAGGTGTGCGCTGCACACGTGCTCAGTCCCTGCCCCCTTCTTGTCCTCTTAACGTCCCGGTGGATGGAGACCAGTCAGGCCGAGAGAAGAAAGTTACTCGTGGTCACCGAATGAGTTGCTTGGCTGAGACTGACACTCTAACCACTACACCGCAGTAGCTCTTCCGTACATGAAACACTGTAAGCTCGTGTTTAGCAGCAGGTAGGTAGTAAGGCCCCGACCTGGATGGCCCAGGCTAGCCCAGTCCTCTCAGACCTCAGAAGCTAAGCAGGGTTGACCCTGGTTAGTACTTGGATGGGAGGCCAGCAAGAAAGCCCGGAGTTGCTGTGCAGAGGCAGGCAATGAGGGCCAGCCACCTCAGCTCACCTCTGGCCTTGAGAACCCTATGAGGTCACCATAAGTAGGCTACAACTTGACGTCACTTTCCACCACCAGGTAGTAAAGAATAGAATTCCGGCCCAATACTTGTTTGGTGTAGTCAGTCTTAGTTGCTCAGAGCGCAGGGTTTGCAAATCCTACCTTTGACTCTTGGAAAGAGATCCAGATTGACGCTCTTCTGGCTCCAGGAACTGGATCTGGGGGTGGGCCTGCCTTCTCTCCTTGTTAATTTTTTTTTTTTGCATGGTGGTTTCTTGTCTTAAATTTGTGTTAATCCTATTATTATTATTGTATTATTTGTTTCTAACAAATATTTTCTTTTTGAGCAATTTTGTTTTCCCCCTCAAACCCAGGGGGTTTGCATTTTTTTTTTTAAATCTGTGTCCTCCAGTTTGTCTGGTGGTTCCCCCCCCCCTTGCTGGCTTGCATCTGTTTGGAGTTTCTTATCCTGATGTAAAGGGCCATAGCAATTATCCTGTTCCTTTTTTGTTAAAAAAGAAGAAAAAAGAAGAAAAAGAAATACTTTTTAAGAAAAAGTATGTCTTCTATTAAAAGCTCATCTCAGTTACCAGATGGCTGATTTATTTTGGTTTTCATTACTGAGTTAAACAATGTCATAAATAGTCCATGCTGAAAAATGTCAGTCTCCCAGCTGAAATTCTACAGTGGGTCATTGGCGCAAATACCTTTCTGCAGGGCAAGTATTCATTCGCCAGCCCAGTCCTCTCAGACCTCAGAAGTGCTTCTAGACCAGTAAAAACAACAATGTCTTCCCCTTTATTTTGCTTTTGGGTCAACTGCTAGAAAAGCAAGGAACACAATTGGGGGTTCTTTCTCACTTGGCTTAAAAAAAAAAAAAAGCTGTTTAGTTAAAGTGATCTCTTTTGCACTAGATTCTGTCCTGGTCCACTAGCTGTTCCAGGGCTATGATGCTAGTTCTGTTGCACACTCTGCACCCTCTCATCCAAAAGGGTCCTCTCCTCCCCCACATACCAGAATGTTTGATCTCAAGACCTGGTGACCAAAGGTTGTTGGTGGCTCTTTCTCCCTTCCATTTGCCACCTATTAACCTGGCCAGTTAGGGACAGACCAGCCCTTCACCAGCAGCACTGGGGCAAAATCAGAGCAGGCAGGGCTTCTCTTTAAGAGGGGGGTAAATACCTGAGTCTCACATAGGGAGGCGGGGATTCCACCAGCAGTGGCAACAATAACCGTGTTTCAAATTAGCAAGATTGTTTTCCTTCCAAGCCAGTAACACTAGTCAATAAAACTATAACCCCAGGGCAAATGTGTAATTTCAGCAGTTTTTGGTTAGCCTGTGCTCCATTTACTGGCTTGTTGCCTATACTGGAGGGATTGGTTCTTACTCCCTTGGTTTGGCCTGAAACCGTAATCCAATATTCAACCTATTCTTTCTCTTTCCCCACCCCCATCCCAAAGGCAGACCAAGGAATTTTGTTGATAGCCCAGTGTATAGCAGAAGCAAACACTTACTAGTCTAAATTAAGTTTTGATTGGAAGTGTTGCCAGAATTGTTTTGGGAATCCCACTAATGGGGAGTTTCTATTTGCTGAGAGGGCTGTATGCTGCAAGTGAATCAGAGTGGCTTCTCTGAATTTTTGATACAATATAATGTAACTTTCTGCCTGGCTAATTGAGGAATAGGACTTGCTTGCAAGACGCACTGATTTAAAATAAACATTCCTGAAACTCACCCTTTCCACCATATGGAACAAGGTAACAAAACTGATGCTAATGCATAAATAGAGCAGCAAACGGGAAACTGCATCTCCTTGAGCTCTGTTAAACAACTGGTTCTTGCTTACAAAACTTTGTGCTGTGTGAAGTCCTGCGTCTTGGATCCCACAAAGGTGCAGGATTCTTCTCATCCATCTCTGTTTCGAAAGGATCCAGATCCAACAAACTGGACAGTGCACTAACCAGACTACAGCCTGCATCTTGAAGTATGTAGTTTTTATAAAAGGCAATAAGAGACCAGAAAATCTTTCCAAGCTCCCCGGCAACCAGCCTGTTCCCCTACTGCTAAGCTCTGTGCACCGACACTGCCTCTACTTGTTTAGCCCAACTCGTTTTTGAAATTACACTGTCAAGTCTGTGCTTTCCTAAGTGATAAAAAAATGGCATTGACAGAAGGTGGAGTGAGAAGGGATGGAGGCCTGAAGCCTCAGGCCTCTCTGTTTTCACAAGGGGCCAGTATGCTTACATTGAGGTCTCTGGTTTAGTACTAATTTGGGGGTCCCTGATGTTCTCTGCAGCAATTTCTGCTACCTGGCAAGCTTTCAACAATATGCAGTACTCTTTCTCCAAACTGCTGCATCCCTATTAGCATTCTGGGGATATTTAGGTGCCTCCACACTGAAGCACCCCCCACCACGAAGAAATTGCTTTGAAAGTCATCAAACTTGTGCAAGCCAGGGACCTGATCAATACCTTCAGGGAAGCAGTGGGGCTTTTACTGCAGGCAACCCCCCCCCCCAAAAAAAAAATAAAGGTTATCACAGAGGAGGAAGTAGTCTAGTAGTCCACCTCCCTGCTGAGATTTCTGTGTGAGGAGGATTTGTTAAAGAACCTGGGGAAATACTTAACTATGTCATCCTGCATCTGTTAAGCAACAGATTCCAGAGCTGACTAGATTTATATTTTTGGATTATTTTGTGTTTAGTTACTGACACACCATTTCAAGCCTGTAAAATCAATCACATCCTACATATGAGCATCTTTTGTACTAAATACCAGTGTTTGTCATTTTTTTTTTATGCAATAGCATAGTACTGTTGCCTGCCACCTATGCAGAATTTTATACTTTACAGATGAACATGTAGTTTTTCATCATGCAGAAATTTGGTATGACACACAGTGGAGTAGGCAGTCTATTTTAGAAAAAATATCTTTCTCTGCCCATTCCAAACTGTTACCTCTTCCCTCTAGGTGTCCTTTTTTAGGCAGCCGGAGAGAATGCAGACCTTGATTTCTGTTTTCATTCTGAAGTACATGATGCTTGATTTCATCTACAGCTAGAACCCTGAGCACACACGTTTGGAAACGTACCACCAAGTGAACATACATAGAATCGGTCTGTAAAGCCCAAAAATCCCTAGAGCGAAAAATCACAGGCTCCATGCAGTAAATTGTGACCTAAAGTCAGGGGTCAATCATAACACGTGTCGTATACAGTGAGCATTTGACCGTGTGCCAAACACCCTCTGACAAGCCATCTGCCAGGCCACAGGCATTGTGGAGGGGAAATAACATGACCACCAACATCTTTTTAAAGAAGGCAGGAAACCATCGTCGATCGCATCATCGCTCCGCTGCTATAAAATAAACACAAGCCCCTTTAAGCAGTTCTTGCTAGGGCATTTAGGAACGTGGCGTTACCTTTCGGCTTACGTCGAACGCGAAAAGAAAGGACGCCATTGGCTGAGAGTGAGGGAAGGGTTCCATCACAAGAACCCTTAGTTTTTGTGTGAGCCTATTGGGCGGCTGAAGGTTCTGTGGGCGTGGCTCCAGCTCCTGATTGGTTAGCGAATCAAACGGTGGAGACTGGGAATGAAAGGTGAGATCCTGGGGAGGGGAGTAAACTAAGTAATTCGAAGTGGTCACGTGAGTGATATTGAGGAGGGCGAATCTGCAACCCCCTTGGAGTCGGTCCTTGTGTGAACGGTCAGGTACTCCAGCTTTCATCTGCACTTGGACATCTTTTGTAGTTAATGATTCTGATAATTCTGCAGGGGTTTTTTTGGGGTGGGGCGCGCGTCATTTTGCTAATCTTTAAAATGCTGTTGGATTCCTGTGTAATGCTTCTGGTATACATAGGATCGGGCGGTATGCTTTGCGCGCACACAACTCATTGTCCCGATCCCTGTCTGGGGTAAACTACTTGGGCAATCTAATCTGTCCCTTTGTACTCCCCGTTGGCCCCTGTTGGTTTTTTAGTGGGGAGAAGGGAACAGAAGCTGGTGTCGGCGGGAGGAGAGGGCAGACTCGTTTGCCTCCTCCGTTTATAGCTTGTGTGTCGGATTGAGACCCCGCTTCACTCCCAAAAAGGGAGTGAAGGGAAGTCTTGTTTCTCAAACACGTCAGCTCAGCCTTCCTCCAAAGCGTTCAAGGTCGTCTGCACCTCCCCTCCCTCCCTTTTTGGGGACAGAAAGCGATAGTGATCCCCCCCCCCCCATTTAGAAATAACACGGAAAAAGATAAATTCCTAATCCCCCGAAAGATCACAATGTAATATTATTCTGGATTCGGAGCAAAGTTTGAGTCCAGTGGCACCTTTAAAACCAACAAAGTTTAATTCTGGGTCTAAGCTTTCATGAGCCAGGCAAGCATGCTTCGTCAGATGCCTTTCTTGCTCTTCTTTCACTGTTAGAAAGGCCTTTTCTCTATTTTCTTCCTCTACTCTCTAAGAAGTTGTAATACTTCAGTCTGCCCCCTTTACATTTCCAGCCTGTCCCACTTATTAAGCTGCTACCCTGCACCCTCTCTTCCTGGCAAGTGAGAATATGTTTCCAGTTGCCAGATGTAGGTTGAGACATTCCTGAAAATTTGGGGTGGGGTTTGGGGAAGTCGGGGTTGGGGGGGGATTTCAGAAGAGTATAATGCCATACGCCCACCCTCCAAAGTGGAACTTCTCCAAGGGAACTGATCTCTGTACTTGGATCAGTTGCCATTCTGGGAGATCTCCATGCCTCTCTATTCTGTAGAACCGGGTTTGATTCCCCACTCCTCCATATGCAGCCAGCTGGGTGACCCTGGGTCAGTCATGGCTCTCTCAGAGCTCTCTCAGCCACACCTACCTCACAGGGTGTCTGTTGTGGGGAGAGGAAGGGAAGGTGATTGTAAGCCACTCTGAGTGAAGGGCCGGGGTATCAATCCAATTCCTCCTTCTTCTACCAGATGTTGGCAAGGCAACTGTACCCCAGCCTTCCCCATAGCCTTCGGTCTGGTTAAAGATTGCGGCGGGTCAAAGAGTGAAGCAAATTCGATGGGCAGACCTGGCGAGATGAAGGGCTCTTGTGTCCTGGGGCTCAGTGCTGATTGTGTAAAGAACGTTAAAGTTGTTGCCCCTAGAGAACCATGCAGTGGCCCCAAGAATGGCACGAGAAAGGTACATGGTATAAGAAGAGCCCTGCTGGATCAGACCAAAGGTCTATCTAGTCCAGCCTCCTGTTTCGTACAGTGGCCAGTCTCATAACTCCCCATCTCTCTCCGGCATGACTTCCACCTGTGCTTTTTGCTCCAATTTGGGTTCCCAACGGCAGCAGAATCTTTTTGCACTTTAACAAAGGAACCTTACCCATCCATAGTATTTCTGTGGTGTCTCTGTCCTTTTTCAAATCATCTCTGATCCAATCTTTCCTGCAGCCAGGCACCCAAAGCATGTTTGCCTTCTGCGTAGAAGGAATCCTGCGCTTCAAAAGGTGCTGCCACTTTTGTTCCGTTTTCTCTGCTGTGTCCCCCTGCAGCCACCATACCCTCCCCATTGCCACTGGGGGCTTTTTAAAAAAGATTTGTAATAGCTAGATTGCCACTGTGTTATAACAGTTTCTCTATTAGGTGCTCTAGATTCCCCGCTTAATTTTTTAAAAGCAAACCTCTGGGCATTTTCACTGCTGAGATACACCTTTTCCCTTCTATCTCCACAACAAAAGGTGCTAGAATGGTGTTATTTTAAATGAAATTCCTGTAGCCACTGCATGGCACTGACAGCCCCAGAAGCAAAGGGGAAACTACAGGGAATTGTTGCTGTGTAGAAAATTCCCTGGTGAAGGGCATCCACAGCATGACTAAGGCAGTGCCTGTCCCAAAACCAGGCCTAAACCTAGACTGAAATGGGTGTTTTGCATTTGTGTGTGTTGGGACCCATGCCTGGAAGTCATGGCGACCTCTGACAACTCCTACTGGGGCATGGAGGACGTTCAGAGAAGTGGCTTGATAGCCTGCCTCTAGCATCCTGGCCCTGGTGTTCTCTGGAGGTCTTCCATCCAAATACTTGGCAGGGTCGGCCCTGCTTAGCTTCCGGGATCTGACGAGATTGGGCTTGCCGGGTGTCATCCAAAATGACCTGGACCTGAACCAGTACCACCTGCTCAGCCATCTTGCCCCAGTAGGGAATATGTGTGGCTGGTCTATAGTTACGTAGATCCTCTGAGAGTCCAAGACAGACTTCTGTAAGAAGGATTTCGCCAGTGTTTCATAAATGGGCCCTTCCGCTCTCTGAGTGAAGCAGTTGCCAGTGCCTGACCATACAAGCAAAGTAAGTGGTCATCTAGGGCGCCAGGCGTTATGAGGCACCAAATTAGAAGGAAGTGCATTTCTTTTCTTTATCTGAAACAAGATCAATGTTATCTCTTACAAACAGAAGTTCCTTCCATTTTTGTCTATATTGAAAGGGGAGGGAGGCAAAGTCATCATTTGGCTGGTAGTGGTGGAAAGTGCCGTCCCATCACAGTGGACTTCTGGTTGTTCCCTCTAAGCTGTGGAGTCTTGTGAGCAAAAACTCTACTTTTTGAGCTACTGGCATTACAGTTGTGAGCAAGCGATTTGGCTAATGCATAAATTAATTTGCTCTGCAGCCATCCTTGCTGAGTTAAGACAAAAATGTGTGAGCTGGAGGCTAAAAAAACTGGGAGCTAGCTCACACTAACTCAGCTTAGAGGGAACACTGGTAGCCACTGATATGGTTCTCAAGGCAAGAGATGTTCAGAGGTGGCTTGCTATTGCCTGCCTCCACGTCATGAGCTTGGTATTCCTTGGAGGTCTCCCATCCAAATACTAGCCAGGGCCAACCCTGCTTAGCTTTCAAGATCTGAAAAGAGAGGGCTAGCCTGGGCTGTCCAGGTCAGGGTTAACATTTTGTTGTAGTGGTAAAGAGCGGCGGACTCTAATCTGGAGAACCGGGTTTGATTCCTCACTCCTCCACATGCAGTCAGCTGGGTGACCTAGGGCCAGTCACGGCTCTCTCAGAGTTGTTGTCCCAGAGCTCTCTTAGAGCTCTCTCAGCCCCACTTACCTTACAGGGTGTCTGTTGTGGGGAGAGGAAGGGGAAGAGATTGTAAGCCTCTCTGAGACTCCAAGTGAAGGGCAGGGTATAAATCCAACTCCTCTCCTCCTCCTCCTAAAAGCCTTTGACCAGTCCTATTAGTTACTGTTCCCTGGACCCAAGCTTGTCATGCCCTTCTGGTCCACTGGAAGAAAGGGTGAGCATGGAGCGATAACCTGCACCTCTCCAAGCAACCTGTCCCCATCCTCAAAGGTGTAGAAACTGAAAGGTCCAAAAGAGTACGCTGCTAGTTGAGTTGTTCACCAGCAGAGGGCACCACTTCCCTTTCTTCTGGCCCCAGCTGCACCTGGGTTGTAAGCTTTGGACTCAGCTGGGCTTTGGACTCAGCTGATTTATGAAAGATCTGCTTTCTACATCACCAGGTCTTTGTGAAGAAAAAATGAAAGGGGGATCAAGGAAATCAGATCTGGGCCTTTTAAATATAAAATGCTTTGTAACAACTACAGTGCAGCAAATGGCATTTAGAGTTGTAAGGCAATGCACACTGGAACAAAAACTCTTTATGCTGATGGGGTTTTGCCTGAGACTGGAAGAGATCTTGGGGTTGTAGTGGATACCTCAATGAAAATGTTGACCCGGTATGCGGCAGCAGTGAAGAAGTCAAACTCTCTGCTGGAGATTATTAGGAATAAAGTGGCATATATTGTGTAATGCCTTTGTACAGAGCCATGATGTGGCCTCATTTGGAATACTACATACAGTTCTGGTTGCTGTGTCTCAAAAAGGATGTTGCAGAACTGGAAATATGACAGCAGAGGGCAACCAAAATGAACAGCAGTTTGGAGCACCTTCCCCATGATGAAAGGCTAGAGCAGGGGGTCCCACCCCCACCTTTCTTGGTGCCCTCCCAAGTGCTTTTACAAAGTGGGTGGGTCTTGGTGGGGCTTTTCTCCAGCAGGGCTTCTGATTGGCTGTGCAGATTAAGAAGGTACCCCGTTAAACAGAGCTTCTGCCTAAAATGTGGAAGAGTTACTATTAGCGTTGCCTGTAACCTTGATCCCTGGCATTTTGCGCTTGGTCCCACCTCCTGCGGCAGCTGTTGTGTGGCTGAGCCCACTGCCCTCTGTCAGAATTCCAAAGGTGCCCACAGGCTCAAAAAGGGCGGGGACCCCTGGGCTAAAGCATCAGAGACTTTTTAGTTTAGAAACAAAGATGGCTAAGGGCAGGCATGATGGAGGTTTATAAAATTATGCATGAGGCAGGAATACTTCAATTGGGGCCATCCAATGAGGTTGATAGGCAATAAGTACAGGGCAGACAAAAGGAAATACTCTCTCAGCCCCACCTACCTCACAGGGTGTCTGTTGTGGGGAGGGGAAGGGAAAGGAGTTTGAAAGCTGCACTGAAACTCCTTCAGGTAGTGAAGGACAAGGTATAAATCCAGTCTCCTCCTCCTCCTCTTCTTCCTCTTCCACAACAAGTAACTACATTGTGGCATTCACTGCCAGGGTTGGCCACAAGCATAGGCAGCTTTAAAAGGTGGTTAGACAGATTCACGGAGGACAGGTCTCTCAGTGGCTACCTCCATGTTCAGGGGCAGCAAACCTCTGAAGAGCAGTGCTGGGAGGCAAAGACATCAGGGCAAGGCCTTGGCTTCCGTGCCCTGCTGTTGAAGCTTCAGGGCAACTGGATGTCCCCTGGTCTGATCCAGCAGGGCTTATGTAGAATGAAGAAGAAGAGGAGGAGGAGGAGACGATGATGATGATTTGGATTAATATCCCGCCCTTCACTCAGAGGCTCAAAGCGGCTTACAAACTCCTTTCCCTCCCCCTCCCCACAACAGACACCCTGTGAGGTAGGTGGGGCTGAGAGAGCTCTGACAGAAACTGCTCTTTTTCAAGAACAGCTGTGCCAGAACTATGGCTTGCCCAAGGTCATCCAGCAGCTGCAAGTGGAGGAGTGGGGAATCAAACCCGGTTCTCCCAGATTAGAGTCCGCGCACTTAACCACTACACCAAACTGGCTCTATGAGACATACAAGGACAAACCACTTCGGCACATCTCTTGCATTGAAAACGCTACGAGGTCAACATAAATCGGCCATGACTTACCTATTTAAAGTTTATTTTAAAATCTTTTATCCCACCTTTCCACCCAATCAGGGTTGCCAAGGCGGCGAACATAAAAATTAACAGCACTTCCTGCTGCCAGCTTGGTCACAATTAAATCCAAGTTATGTGTTAAACCTACACTTACGATCTCTTAATCAATGGATCTCTATGAAACGTTAGACTTAATGCCTGCTTTTCAATGGAAAGAACCATCTTTTGAGGTGAAATGTTGTTAGCCTGGCACAATGGGGTCATGCACCGTGTTGTTGTTATGGGCTTGCTGCTGAGACCCTGGGACTGGCAAGCCATCCCGGGCCCTGGGGTCCGTCCCGGGGCTCTAGGAGATGCCATCCTGGAGTTATCAGCCACTGCACCTGGCTAGGCAGTGTGGTAGCCTTCTTGGCGGGGGGGGGGTTGTTTTTTGCTGATGAGCTACCTGAGCTCTGCAGTTTGAAGCACTCTCAAATGATGAATGACCTTGCATAAGTGGACAGGCATCTGGCTGAGCTCTGACTCACGGCAGCTCGAGCTGGAATAAGTGTTCGTTCTTAAGGATTTTACTGGAATTCTGTTTCATTTTGCTGCAGCAGGCGAACCCAGCTGCCTCCTCTGGAGTCAACAGACAAGGATGTTCTCCTCTTTCAGCTTAGTTACTGGGTAGAGCAGTTTGCTCTCCTAAGAAGCACCTCTTGCTTCTAAAAAGTTCCAGACTCTTAATTGTCGCCAAAGAAAGAAACAACCAGACATGATGGATCTGTAACTACCAAATTGAATGTGTTTCAAGGCAAGCTGAGATTGGGCTGGGCAGGTGTGTGTGATACCAAGAGAAGGAACAGAAGATATTGTTACACTCACCCCCTTCCTCCAAGCCCCTGCAGGCCATGAAGGAGGTTAGACCAAGGGGACTGGCCCTGTGTCCCAGTGGGTAGGGGTTCAAGCCCAGTCGCTTTAACCACCACAACCACCGCACATGCCCTATTTAGATGTAAACTAATGCGTTTTAGTTACTGACTTTGCCAGTTCATAAGCTTCCTTGTTAAGAAAATATGTAATGTATCATTAGGAAACTTGATCTGATCGATTGGCCCTTTTCCTCCTGGGAAATCAGAATAATTTTTTAGATTGCTTTGGCGCAAACTGGCTGCCATCTGCCCTCCAGGGGGAGCCAGCTCCGAATGAGGACTTTTTCTCTTTTCAGAGTCCGTCATTGCCTGCCTCCTCGCAAAAATGTCTGCCTGCCGGCTTGGAAAAGTGTTTCCCAAGACAAGCATCCTGTTCTTGTGTGACATGCAGGAGAAATTCCGGCCGAACATCAGCTACTTCCCTCAGATTGTATCTGTGGCGGCTCGGATGTTGAAGGTACGAGATGTGCGGGGAGGGTGGCTGTGCTTCGGGGAAGAGGGCAGAGGGCGGACCCGGAATACTGGAGGGCGGAGAGGCTGTTACCACGTTAGCCGGCTTTAGTAGTGTCGGGGAAATGAGGGGTGCAGGAACCTTTTAATGCAGTCCCATCTCCGCTGTGTTCATTTCGGGGAGGGAGAGAAGCTGGCTTCCCAATTTCATTGAGAGAGAGAGAGAGAGAGAGAGAGAGAGAGATTCTAAACCAAAACTCAGTTCATTCCATTGCACACTCTTAAGTCAGAAAACACTTCTGTAGCATTTCAGTATTCAACGTAGACTATTTCAACCCAGCCCCAATACATAAATAGTGCACTTGTAATTCTATAGAAGGATATCCCTGGTTGCTCTGTCAAGACCCATAATGGTAGGGTGGTTGATGAGAACAACCAGGAACAAAACTAAATTCAGACATTAAGTATTCTTTCCCCCACCCCCTATAGGAGCTAATGTAACTGTTAGCCAAGTCTGTGATGGGCATTTGTACCACGAAGTCAGCCCCTTACTTTCCATCTCTGGGGTCAGGAAAGTCAAGGAAAGCTGTGTTAAGCTAGGGTGACTCAGAGAGTCAAGGAAGCTAGTTGCAGATACTCTGTGTGTTTAGAATTTGATAGTGACTCCTGAGTGCTGCAAAGTATAAACATTCCCAGGAGGCAAAAATCACGTGAGTCAGAGTCGTGTACAGTGAAGGCCACGGCACTCGGCAGAGCCCTGAAGCTTCCTGGGAACAGAACCAAAGGTTCAACTGTAGAAGCTGATTACCGTGCCGTAGGTGTACCGGAGGTTTTGCGGACTTTTAGCCGAGGACTGAGGCTCAATCCAGCCCTGATTCCACAACAATTAGTTAATTCAGATTGAATTGGGGGTATTTTGTCTCTCTCTGGATCTGTCTCCTGGCGATGCAACAGAGGTGCAGAGCCACTGCCTGGCTGCCCTGGTTAAATGGAGCGAGTTGGAACGGAACCCTGACCAAGCAGAGGTAATTCTGGTTTGGAAACCTGAGGTCTTGAAGGACGTTGGGCTTCCCACTTTCAGTGGGTTCAGCTGACGGTCAAAAGCTGGGAGGTTATACTGGAGCCGCCGTTACTGCTGGAGAAGCAAGTTCACACCGCTGTGCACAGACACACACAAAAAGCTGTCTTCAGACTTAGTTTAGCCCAGAAGATGGCCCACCTAGCCCCATGCTGCAGTAACATCAAGACTAGACTACTGTAATGCACACTACACTCCCCTCAAAGTCAACTCAGAGGCTCTGGTTGGTGCAGAGTGCTGCCCGCCACTTGGTTGTTATCAGAAGCTGGCTGGAGCGTGTGAGTGACACCCGTTCGGCAGTCACTCCGTTGGCTGCCCATTAGCTGTCGGGTTCAGTTCAAGCGACTAGCCATCGCCTATGAAGCCTTTCGTGGCCTGGGAGCGTCGTATCTGCAGGACCGCCTCTCTTCCTATGCTTTGCCATGACAACTTTGCTCATCTCAGCAGGACCTTCAGCAACCAGCTGTACAGGTGGATTCTCTGTTGTTGCCCTCGCCCTGCGGAACGGCCTGCCTAAGGAGCTCAGGAAGGCCCCCGCGCTCACGGGATCGGAGAATCACAGAGCTGGGAGGGGCCATACAGGCCATCTAGTCCAACTCCCATTGCTCTGTGCAGGATCAGCCTAGCGCATCCCTGACAAATGTTTGTCCAGCTGCTGCTTAAAGACTGCCAGGGAAGGGGAGCTCACCACCTCCCGAGGCAGCTGACTCCACGGTTGCACAACTCTTACTGTAAAAAAGCTTTTCCTAATACCCAGCAGGTACCTTCCTGCCCTTAATTTAAACCCATTATTGTGAGTCCTCTCCTCTGCTGCCAACAGGAACAGCTCCCTGCTCTCCTCTAAGCGACAGCCCTTCGAATACTTCAAGAGAGCCATCAGGTCCCCCTTCAACCGCCTCTCCTCCATACTGAACATTCCCAAGTCCCTCGGCCTTTCCTCACAGGGCTTCTTGGTCTCCAGGCCCCCCCGGTCATCCTCATCGCTCTCCTCTGCATCCGCTCCATCCTGCCCACATCCTTTTTGAAGCGAGGCCTCCAGAGCTGCACACAGTACTCCAGGTGCGGCCTGACCAATGCAGTGTACGGCAGGGCTAGGACACCTTTCCATTTGGACTCCTGGCATTCTGTAAACTATGTGAAACAGAATTGTTCAGGAGAGTGTTTTTTTATGAACGTGGTAGGGCTATATTATAACAGAACGGTTCAGGAAATGTTTCAGAGAAGGCAACAGGTCTGTGGACTTTACCTCTGTGTATGGGATGTGTTATCTGTTGCTATAGGCATTATCTTGTTCTCAGTGCACTGTATTTCTGCTGATGTAATACCATTTACTGCTTTGTTTAAAATGCTATGTCATAGAGGTGCTTATATATTACCCTGTATTCCTCCCCAGTGGGGACCCACGGTGGCTTATTCTCTTCTCCTTCCTTTTATCCTCACAACAGCCCTGTGAGGTAGGCCCAAGGTCACCCTGCAAGTTCCCATGGCAGAGTAGGGATCTGAACCTGGGTCTCTTATATCCTCATCCAACACCAGGCTGGCTCTCAGTCTGAACACTTTGCTCCGATTTCTGCTTTGCTTCAGATTTCTGCAATCTCAGCCCTATTACGTATCTCATTTGATGTCTCTTCTTGTTGATTGCATTGACTTGCACTGTGTAATCCGCCTCAGTTGTCAGGGAGAAAAGTAGACTATACATAAAGTTGATTTAAATAATAATAAGATTAGTTTCCTGTCCAACGGGTGCCTGCAGTTGCTGCATCAGAATCTATACACATCTGTCAGAATCATATTATCTCCTGTGCTGGAGGATAGTTTTGGGTACCTAGCAGATGCTTTTACCATTTGCTACAAATGCTGGCAAAATGAACCAGAGATGGATTAAAAGGAAAATGAAACTGGTACCGGAGGAAGGTGATACCCATCATGACCAGCAGCCATTGATAGCCCCATCCTCCAGGAATTCATCCACCCCCCTTTTAAAGCCTTCCAAGTTGGCAGCCCTGACCACACCCTGTGGCAGTGAGTTCCACTGTTCAACTATGTACTCTGTGAAGAAATACTTCCTTTAGTCTGTCCTGAAGCTCCCACCTTTCAGCTCCAGTGGATGACCCCAGGTTTTGGTATTACGGGAGAGGGAGGAAAGCCATCCCCCGGCAGCTCTCTCCACACCAGGCACAACTTTATGGACCTCGATCGTGTCTCCCCTAACTTGCCTTTTTTCTATGCTAAGCAGCCCCAAGCATTTTAGCTGGTCCCCATGGGGCCCTCTGCTCTAGCCCTCGGAACATTTTGGCATACCCTGGGCCACAACTGCCATCCTGTTTCTCTGACTGTGCATATGGAGGAGGAACAGAATCCTGCACTACCATCCGCTCTTTGAGTTGGGATCAGAATGGAAGGCAGACAGGTATATCGCTTGCAAGCACTAGAAAGCTGCTTGTCTATGGCCCTGTGTGTCCCCAAGAACTGCAAATTTGAGCAGCCCAGTTGCAGTACTACAGTTGGGCACATGGGGGCAGTATAATGCCATTTTCTGAAAATAACACCCCCCACCCCCCCACCCCAGGATAGATTCAGGTGGGTAGCCCAATTGGTCTGAAGCCAGTTTGGTGTAGTGGTTAAGTGTGCGGACTCTAATCTGGGAGAACCGGGTTTGATTCCCCACTCTTCCACTTGCACCTGCTGATGTGACCTTGGGTCAATCACAAGCTCTGGCACAGCTGTTCCTGAAAGGGCAGTTTCTGTCAAGAGCTCTCTCGGCCCCACCTACCTCACAGGGTGTCTGTGGTGGGGAGGGGAAGGGAAGGGAAAGGAGTTTGTAAGCCGCTCTGAGACTCCAAGTGAAGGGTAGGGTATAATTCCAATCTCTTCTCTTTTTCTTCTCTGAAGCAGCAGAACCTTTTAAGGCACCTTTTAAGACCAACAAAGTCCTCCTTATTTTATTTTTATTTATCATTTGGAATCATAGATCAGCATAGGAGATTGTAATGTAATGAATAGTAGAATGTAATGTAATTTGGAATGGTAGACTGGAATGTATTTCTCTGGTCTGAGGACGCAGGAGATAATGGCCGGGCCTCCGTCAGTTACTCTCAGCATTCCACCATTAAGGATACATCTGCCCACCAGTCTGCAATTTTGACATACTTGTTTCCTTCACTGTGGTTTCCCCCCCAAAGTGAACCCAAACAAATGGTAACCTAAGCGTGTTGCTCCTGTTTGGTCCTTGCCTCTGTTAAATATCTTTATTATGCTGTGTGCTAATTTGGTGCCCACCCTCTACCTATATGTATGGACCAGCGTCTTCAGTTTCTGAGAAAGTGTGCGTGCACACGGAAGCTTATACCTTGAATAAAACTTCGTTGGTCTTAAAGGTGCCCCCCTGGACTCCCAACTTTGTTCTGCCTTTTTTTTCTGATACAGGAAGTCAAGAATCCTGCTTCCTCTCAGATGAATCCCGCTCTCTCCTCCTCTTGCACAGGTTGCCAAAGCACTTGAAATCCCGACGGTGGTGACCGAGCAGTACCCCAAAGGCCTGGGTCCAACAGTGCCGGAGCTAGGTGCCGAAGAGCTTCAGAAATACCCCAAGACGTGTTTCAGCATGATCATCCCAGAAGTGGAGAAGGAGATGGCCGCTGTCCCCAACCTCCAGTCCGTGCTGCTGTGCGGCATTGAGACGCAGGCCTGCATCATGGTACGGGCCAAGAGGCCTGCCTCTTGGTGATGTGGGACGGTGGGGTACAGGGCCCGAGGCTGGGTAAGATGGGCCCATGGCTTGGCCCAGCGAGTCAATGGCAGAGAGGCCCCACAGCTCTGGCCCTTTGAGTGTCCCCATTCCCCCACCACCACCTCCAAGCCAGGAGAAGGCCTTAATCAGTACACTGGGCTTGAGAAATACTTCCACATTCTTGAAAACCTAGAAAACAAGGCACTTTGATTTTTCTTCTTCTTGCCCCCTCAGACCAGAAAGGAGAAGGGAAGCCACAGTAATTGCATTCACCCCTGGGCCTTAAGATTGGGGAGGTGCATGGCTCTTGAGTGGGATGCCCAAATGCTTAGAAATCAGGAGGGGGTGAGTGACCAGAAAGGAGTGTGTGTTGTGGGGGGGGGAGCGAACCACCATCTGGGCTTGTCTGGACAGCCGCTACTCCCACCAGGGGGTGGATTGCACCAGGGGGAAAGTAATGGCCCCCCTGCACCTTTCCTCTTTGGGCGCAACACCTCCTTTCTTTGCACACAGAGCACAGCGCTGGACGTGATGGAGCGAGGACTGGACGTTCACGTTGTGGTGGACGCCTGCTCTTCTCGCAGGTGACTAGTGGGGCAGAAAGGGTTCAACACCTGGGGCTGCCGGAATGCTGACTGGCTTTCTTCTTTCCTCCCGTCAACGTCGTGTTTTATTTCCCCCTCTGCCTCCCTACTGCAGCCAAGTGGACAGGATTGTGGCCTTGTCGAGGTTACGTCAGAGCGGTGCTTTCCTCACGACCAGCGAAGGTCTGATCCTGCAGCTTGTCAGAGATGCTGCTCACCCCCGTTTCCGAGAGGTAATTCTCCGGTCTTCCTCGGATACCTGGGTCTGCCCCACCCACCCCCATTTTGCCATACGACTTGTAGTGAAGTCTGGCAGCCTCGTAAATACGGACCTCTGCAAGTGTTTTTCCAAGGATAACATTCCTTTTTCTGTCATGGGAGCATCTGGTTTGCTTTTCAGTTCAGTGGGCCGTGGACAAGGGAAAGAGCCCCCAGTGTAAAATCACAAGTATTTTGACTTTCATTTTACTTTAATCCTAGCAAGCTTACAAATTGGGGGCCTGTTAGACATGGGGAGGGGGATAAATCTCACCCTGATCCCAAACCTACAGGGTACTATAAGCTTTTAAGGGCTTGAGCAACCCAATTACCTCATCCCATTCTCCCCCCCCCCATCTTCTTTCATTTAACTAACCCCTCAATGTTTTGTGCCTCCCAGAGGGCAGTGAACATCCTCGCTTCTTGGGGCGTTGGGGGGGGGGGGAGTTTTTCTAACTGACAAAATAACGTTTTTGTGTACACGTGGGGAGTCCCCCCTCCCCCGGTGTGTGGAAACCTTTGTGTTGTCTCTTACAGGGCTCTGTTTCTCTACCGCATTGATAGGCATTTGGCCACCAACTTTGCTACTAGAGAGAACACTTTGGGGTCTGTGAAGGATCATGGGAAGGAGAAATGATTGGGGAAACACCCCCCCCCGTGTGCCAATAGGTTCGCCAACCTCCAGGTGGTGGCTGGAGGTCTCCTGGGATGACAACTGATTTCCGGGTGACAGAGATCAGTTCGCCTGGAGAAAATGGCCACTCTGGAAAGTGGACTCTGTGGCATTGAAGTCCCTTCCCTCCCAAACCTCTCTCTCCTCAGGCTCCACCCCCAGACGCTCCAGGAGTTTCCCAACCCAGAGCTGGCAACCCTTCCCTTCCAGCCTTAAACATACTAATGTTCAGTGTTCCCTCTGAGCTGTGTGCCTGAGCGGCCGCTCATGAATGCAGGAAGCCCCGCCCAGCAGCAGTCTGGGGCCACGCAGGGTCTTGCACTGCCCGTGGCCCATTTTGAGATTACAGCAGTTATATTCTGCTCAGGAGGTGAACCGCTTTGCTCGGGGGGGGTAGAGGGAACATGGCTAATGTTTACATCTTCTTCCCCCTGGCCACTGCCTTTATCTAATGCTCAGAGTTGCCAATCTCCAGGTGGGGCCTGGGGATCTCCCACTCTTCTAGCAGATCTCTAGATAATACGGATCAGCTCCCCTGGAGGAAATGGCTCCTTTGGAGGGCGGACTCTGTGGCATTCTTCCCCACTAAAGTCCCTCCCCAAACCCTGCCCTCCCCAGGCTCCACCCCCCCAAATCTCCAGGTATTTCCCAACCCAAAACTGGTATCCGTATGAAATGCTCATCCTTCATCAGTGTTCCATGCTGACTTGTGGCCTGGCCCGGGGTGGGGGTACAGTCATGCTGTTCTGCACACCCAAGAGTTCCCTGAGTATGGAGCAACATCTGCCTTCACGATTGGCACATGCCACCCACTGATTATTAGTTATTGGATTAGATAAAGCAACCTGCCGGGAGCTTGTGAGGAAATACGGGGGAGAGAGAGAAAGGATTTGGAAATGAGTCCCCCTCCTCCAGGATTCCATAAAAGCTCCGGGCATGAGCAGGACGATTTCCCCATCTCCTCCCTCCAATAAATAACTCTCAACTGGTTATGGAATCATTGAATCATAGAGTTGTTGGTTTTTTTGGAAAATTTGAATCATAGAGTTGGAAGGGACCTCCAGGGTCATCTAGTCCAACCCCCTGCACGATGCAGGAAATTCACAAATACCTCCTCCCACACACACCCAGTGGCCACTGTTCCACGCCCAGAAGATGACAAAAAACCTCCAGGATCTCCAGCTTCCTGACCCTGAAGTGGCAATCAGTACTTCCCTGGGTGTGTAAGAAAGGGCCACAAGAACTAAGCGCTGATGCAACTCTTCCACGCTCATTTCTCACCAGTATTGGGGTGGGGGGGTAAATTTACAGTCATGTTTTTTTCTGCATATTTAGGTAATCTCTCAACTGTGTAAAAAGGCCTACGTATCTTTTGTAGGCCTGTTTCCCCTCCCCCTCGTGATTGGCATGCGGATCAGCCACTTTACTGTTAAATGCAGCAATAAAATAATGAAAGCGAGGGTGGGCATTTCTTGTGATGGACTGAATTCTCTCGCAAACTTGCAGTTTGTGACCCAAGAAGAACTCACAGTGGTAATTAATGGGATTTGGCAGAAACATCCTGGCTTTTGTACGCAGAAGGTAAAGATTGCAGATAGCAACTTGGAAGGCCTGCCTGTTCTGCTCGAGGGAGAGCAGTGGCTGAACTTGCAGTGGCCCCTCTGGGCTCCTAGGATTTGTTAACATCTGCAAGGAATGGTTCAGAAGATGCACACACACACCCCGGCAAGATCAAGCGCTCCTGATTCACCTCCCCTTTAGTGCATATGAACCAGTTGATTGATTTTTACTACTAATTAGTCAAACAATTTGTATTGCAGAAGAGTAAGAGTCCTCCAGCACCTTAAAGACTAACAAAATTTGTGGTAGGGTATGAGCTTTCGTGAGTCACTGCTCACTTCTTCAGGTCCAGCGAGAATGTAAGTCCGTCTGTCCTATATATTGGAAAGTGGAGTGATTTCAGATGCCAAATGACATTAGCAGGCAATTGGCAATAGAAGATGTAATTGGATTAGGTGTGATATGCAGAGAGGCAGTAGGCATGGAGAAATCAGCACTGGTAGTGAGGCAGGAAACCTAGGTCTCGATTCAGTCCAGGTGGATCCATTATTTTAAGCTTGGTTATCAGTTAAAATTCAGCAGTCTCAAGTCAACCCCCTCACCACATCCCATGCATTTTAAATTGTGTGTTTAATCTGGAAGCAAATGTGGAAAAAGAGCCCATCTTGTTTATTTTTAAAGTAAGCACTTGCAAACACCTGGGCAGCAGATGCTTTCTTAGAAGAGGCATTCTTCCTTGTCTCCACCCAGGAAGGAATGCCTCTTCTGAAATGGTGCCTGTGATGGCATGGGTGGGTATCATCTGACAAAAAAAACAAGCTCCCCCCCCCCAAGATGTACTGTTTTCTTTGTGTGCAAATCTCTGCAGATGAAATGGGTTGTTTAATCCATGGGAGGCATTAGAGTCGATTACAGGCCCCTGAGCCAAAGGTGACGGTGGTGGGGAGACAGAATTTGAGGCTAAGGTAAGAAAGGTGAATGGGAGTAAATGAGTTTCAGGTACTTGGGCTTTCTTTTGCCTGGAGATGAACCTCTCCAGTGGTGCATGGCAAATTCAGGAACAACCTTGGATATTTCTGATCATGTAAATACGAGCCAGAATCTGAACCGCTTCTGGGAAAATCGACAGCTGAGGCCAGGGAGCTCAAGGTAGGGTATGCACTTCTTGTACAGTTCTGCAGGGCCTGCAAGATGGAGCTCTTCCGCCAGGCTTGTAATTAGGAGCCGCCTACCGGTTACTATCAGTAACACCAGGGTAGCAGTCGGCCTTGTATGGAGATCAAACTATAGTAGCACATGAGGCTGAACACTGCTGATTTGGGATTCAGTGTTATATCTGCAGTACGCCATCTGAAATTTGGTTGGAAGATCGATCAAACAATATTATTCTGAGCACTTTAATTGTAACATGATTGTTTTATCTTGTTTTTATATGTTTGGGCACATGGTGCCCCTGACTGTGAGCCGCCCTGAGCCCGTTTGCGGGGAGGGCAGGGTAGAAGTGCAACAAATAAATTTTAAAAAATACTCCCCCGCCCCTTTATCTTCGTAACAACCCTGTGAGGTAGGTCATGCTAAGAGAGCGTGATTGACCCAAGCTCAGCCAGTGCACTTCATAGCAAGGTGGGGATTTGAACCCAGGCCTCTTGGGGCCCTAACCTGATGTGATAACTCGTGGCCAAGGTTGCCAGCCGCCAGGTGGTGGCTGGAGATCTGCTGTTACAGCTGATCTCCAGGTGAAAGAGATCAGTTCACCTGGAGAAAATGGTCGCTTTGGAAGATGGACTCTGGCATCATACCCCATACCCAAACCCCGCCCTCCTCAGGCTCCACCCCCAAGTCTCCAGGTATTTCCCAACTCGGAGCTGGCAACCCTACTTGTGATGTCCATCTCTCTCTTTTTCAGATCCAGAAGCTCATTATGGACCCTGCCCCAGACAGTGGCCTCCTTCCCTTCCTGACGGCACCCAGCCCCCGGATTTGACCTAGGCCAGCTGCTCCGGGAAGCCAAGAGGGCTCTCTTCCTTGAAAGCATCCTAATCCTTTGGTTCCTCCAGCCAATGCCTCCTTTTGGGTAGGAAGGAAGGGAATGGAGACTAGGAGCTGTCACTTTATCTTTTGAACGGGAAGGAGATACTGGAGTCAAAGCCAGCCTGAAAACCCTGCCCCCTAATTCCAGACCGGTGGGGCCTTTCTGTGGGTTTTCAGTGCAAGGGATTGCTTTGTGTACCTTTCTTTTTGTCTGTGTCCTGCTGTTTTAAAGTGGTTCCAGGTCTCACCTTTATGTGAGAGGAAGGAGGTTTTCTATAAGGAAGGGAAGACGGCGTCAAGCACGTTATTGGTGTCTTCTGACAGATCTGTACCTGGTAATGAAGCTGTATGTAGAGGAAGGGGGTTTTGATTTTGTGGCAGGCCCCAGATTCTTCAGTCAGAGAATACCCAGACTTCGCGATCAGAATAAATGATTTTGGTTGATTGGGCGGGCACTAACTTATTCACATTTTGTGTTCACTCTGGTAGTGCTGCGGTCAGATGCTTAGGAATTAGAATCCATTCCCCCCACACATTTGGTTACACATTTAGGAACAGAGCACTGAAAGGTGGGTGGTTGAAGAAAAGAAGGTATTTTGATCTGCTGAGGACAAGGAACTGGGCTTGGCGAAGGAGCAACGGGGACCTACCCAGAAGTCCTCCAGTTTGACCTTCAGAAGCTTCCACCTAGTGTGGTTTACATAATTCCTAGCTTGGCTCACAGTCATGTGGGTTAGCAACTTGGTTTTGTGTGAGAGCAAGGAACCGGTGTTGCGTAGTGGCTGAGAGGACAAGTTGTGGTCCAGAGGGTTCACACCTTGCCTCTGCCACAAACACTCTAGGGCCTGAGGAAAACCATCCTCTTGGTCTCACCCCACCCCCTTCCCTAGCAAGATGATACTGACTTACCTCACAGGCTCGTTGTAAGAGCTGTGATACATTGTGTTATGTGAACCACTTTGAACACAGTGAAAGTTCAGACAAATGTTACGTATTATTAAGTTCTCAGGATTCTAGAACGTTAGCCCGTTTCTGCACTGACATTCTTCCTGTTCGGGGCCAGAAGGCACATGAGTGCTGTGGTAGGCCCACACTGCAGGGGCACGGAGGCCAGGGGCTCTGCCTGTTTATTTCCTTCATTTATACCATACACTTCTCCCTCACGGGGTGCAAAGTGGCTTACAGCTTTCTCCCCGCCTCCGTTCTCACAACAGCCCTGTGAGGTAAGTTAGACTGAGAGCAGGTTTCAGTGGCAGTCTGGGGAATCCAACGTTGGGTTCCCCAGATCGGCAGCTGATGCTCTAACCACTGTGCATGCTGTTGTTGCCCCTTTCCCTCAGCAATTGCATTCACAGGTCTACTGCCTTTGAACATGGAGGACTCATGCAGCCCCTGTTCCGAAGAGTCATAGATGACCTGAGCTTCTTTAAATGGGGCTGGTCCCTTTCTAAAAGTTATCTAAGATTGCACCTGTCACCACATCCCATGAGTTCCAAAAGGTTAACTGCATATTGTGCAAGGTAGTTTCTTTTCTCTCTCCTAGCCAGTAGTTTGCAAGTGAAAAACTTCATCTGGGAGAGCAGACCAGGCCCTTTTGTGCACCATCTTCATGGCCCTTTGTGGGGACTGGGGTGGCCAGGCCTAAATTCTCGGGGAGGTGGATGAACCCTATGGAAGAAAGACAATTGCAGAGTGTGCAGTTTTTTCCACTGCAGCACTGAGATGGGGAGGGGGAATCTGCCTGTGGCGGAAGAAGAATCCCTTCCCATGTGATGCGTAATAGGCAGCTCTGCACCCAGTAGCTCCAGTTGGAGGACAGATTTGGAAAAAGAATGTGCTTCTTTCAACTCTGCATTATTCTTGTAGAGGCTTAATACGGAACGATGGGGAGACCTGGATTCAAATCCTTACTCTGTCCTTACTGGGTGACCTTGGCCACCCTTTGCCTTAACGACCTCCCAGGATTGTTGTAAGGAGGGGAAAACACCAGACCACCACCTTGAGCCACCTGGGCTCTGTGGGCTTTAGGTGAGCATTCCCCTTCCAGCCCTGTGGCCTGATATAGTGGGTTCGGTAAGAGCATGCCTTGGTTCTGAACAGTTTACTGTTTCTGGCAAGGAGAGCATAGGTGCCTAGCATAGGGTTTAATCCTTTGGATTCCTATGCATTGTTTTGCAGAGAATTTGCTCCCTCAGAGGAAAGAGTAGAAGAGTATCTGGACCTTGACCAGATGCCAATCGGCAGTGACTCCGAATTTAATCCCTCGGTCTTTCCCCAGCCCCTTTGGGAGAGATTCCAATCTACCCTTCAGATTTTCGCATTTAATTTGTCGCGGCCCCTTTAAATCCCAACTTTCTCCCCGCTCGGTTCCCTCATCATAACACCAGCAACACGTGCCTGCCCACGTGTTCTCAATCCTGTACAATCTCCCTTTCCCCTTCTGCCGGCTCCCCATTGGCCAAAACTGGGTCAGGCTCCTCCTATCGCCTCCGCTGCCATTGGCCAAATCTAGGTCAGAGCCCCACCTGCCCCATGGCAGGCGCACATGACAGAGCGAGAAGGGAGGGGGGAACGGTGTTTGCAAATCTCACGCTCTGCGAGCCTTGATTGGTGGCGGAGGCTCTGCTAAGTCACGCCCACCCGTGTCGCTTAGCCCCTCCCTGTTCGAATGTTGCAAAAGGAGGGGGGGCGAGATCCGGAGATAGTTGTAAAGTGCTTAGAGGACAGGAGAGCGATTTTGTTTTTTTAAAACACTTTTATTTGTTCAAATATGCATGTATCGGCTGCAGGGAGTTGCTGAGGAAATCTGGAAAGACGGATTTGCGGAAGCATCGAGATCTGTTTTCTGTTTCATTTTTAAACGGTGTGGGGGGGACTAGATTCCTCCAACTCTCAGTGCCGGTAAAGCACGGGAACCCTTTTTTAATTTTTATTATTACTGCATCCCGTTTAAAGGCTGGGTTCGGCCAGGAGAGAGACGCAGCAGCGGGGATCAGCCTCTGTTTCTTCTTTGACTGCGAGATCTTTGGAGGGAAGGATCGCCTGCTTGAGAGGGAGAACCTGCCTCTGCGTTTGGGGGAAGGCGATCTCCTGAAGGTTCACCGCTGACTTGCCCTGCGGAAGGAAGCGTTTAGTTCTAGGATTTTTCCCCTCCGTCCTCTCTTCCTGGGAAATCTCTTTGGATCTCAGGAGATCTTCAGGGTTTTTTTTTCCTTCCCCCCCAGTCCCTGCAAGGAAATCTTTCTTCCTGGGAGATCCCTCTGAGAGCCGGTTGGTTGCTAAATTTGGAGCGGGGGGGGGGGAGGCCATCGCCTGCCCCCTGGAGGTTTATTGCGAGGCTAGTGGGAGAAGAGCCATCTCCGCTACCCCGCGCCTCCCTTTAAAATAATAATAATCTCCCAACCTTTCTTGCTCCCCTCCCCCTTCTGCAACTGAGCGTCCATACCTAATACCTAGTAGGTGGATCTCGCTCAGTCTCCGATCCGGATCATTGTTCCTGCAGCTGTTTCCACGGGGTTTTGGTTTCAGTTCGGTTCCCCCCACCGCAGGCCGGGCACCGTCGAAGGAGAAGGGATCTCGCCGGTGGGGGCTCCTCCTGGATTTTGTGCTCGTCGGCATGGCCCGCCCTGCGGCCCAGGCTAGTCCCACGCCGAGCCCCATGCTCTCCTCACCTCCTCTGGGTCCGGCCGGCCCCAGCTCCACCATGGTCAGTCTCAAGAGCCTTCTGCAGGGACCGGTCAAGAGTCCCGAACGCCGGGGGCCCAAGGACCTGGGTTCATGTGAGTGACCGCCCACCCCCTCCCCGCCGCCCCCTCCGGCCTGGGGCCAACTTGCCTACCTGCCCTCCTCTCCATCCACAGAGGCGTCTGCCTGCTTTCCTTGACTCCATCCTTCCATGCCGCGCACCCCCCCCCAATCCATGCTGGTGTGTTTTCCTTTCCAAAGCGGTTTAGCTGGCTGTTCCATTGCATTTTGCCCTTGAAACAACAGGGTTGCTGTTAGTCCCATTTTAGAGCGGCATGCCCTAGGCTGCGCATATGTGCCTGGCAGATGTGGAATTCGACTCCATCTGTCTCCTGTGGGCTGGATGAGATAGGTGCCTGCCCATTCTTTCCCCCCTTCTCTCCACGCTCTTCCCCCTCGTTTCGTGTACCCTGCCGTGTCTTCTGTGTGAGACAGGATGCTGGACTAGATGGACCACTGGTCTAATCCCATAGGGCTCTTCGTAGGTTCATTACTGTGTCCCATGCAAGTGTGCAGGCAGCCTTTACGTGATATCCACCCCAGTCCATCTTCCCATGCCTGTCAGCCTGTGCTTCATAACTATGGGGTCCATCCGATGCACCACCTTCCATGATCGTGCAAATGCATCCCTCCATCAAAAATCTACTCACCCCCTTCTGTGGGTTGCAACGGCCTGCTCTTGGCATCGTGAAACAGCAGCCCTAGCCGTCTAAGGTACCCAGTGTATTTATGCTGCCGCCTCTCCAGATGGCCTTCAGATCCTGAACTTGCTGTAACCTCTGCCTGTTCCGTGGGGGAGGGGTGGGGAAGAAAGGCAGTAGGAAAAAACGGGCATCGCCTCTCGTGCAGCATCTTCATTTTACCTGCCCCCTCCCAATCCGTGAGAGCCTTCTAACTGTCTCCAAGGGCCAACACCAAAGCCCACTGAAATCTTCAGGGATGTTTATATGCGTGGCCTGCACAGTCGTTAGGCCCGGGCTGAGCTGAGGATGTTGTGGGTTCCCGGGGGTGGGGAGAAGAGGGAGTCTGTGCAGAAAGGAGCTGGGGAGCCGGGGGTCCTGGGGTGGGCGCTCTTCATGAGATGCGGCCGGTAGGGGCGGAAGGTCTCCTGGGCAGTGTTCCCTCTAAGCTGAGTTAGTGTGAGCCAACTCACAGTTGTTCAGCCTCCGGCTCACACATTTTTGTCTCAGCTCAGGAAGGATGGCTCCAGAGCAAACCAATTTATGCAGCAGCCAAATCGCTCGCTCACAACTTTAATGCCAGGAGCTCACAAAGGCGAATTTTTGCTCACAAGGCTCCACAGCTTAGAGGGAACATTGTTCCTGGGGTGTCTGGGAAAAGGAGTCCAGTGGAGGGGGCGGGGGGGACCAGGACTCCTGGAAGTATGGATCGGAGGGTTTTGGTACTGAGAAACCCGTTTATTTCCCCCGAGGCTCTTGGAGAGGCTCAGGGTAGAATTGCACTTTGCTATTAAATGGCGTTTTTAATCCGGATTTTAGCAAGCGAGTTGTTTCTGTAGTGGCACGCTGCTGTGCCTCGCACATCACTCGGGTAGCACAGGCGACTTGTTTTGTTTTAGGAGAGTTGGTTAAGCCGGGGGGGGGGGGGCTCAGGGTTTGGAGAAAGAGAGTTGGCTGTAATGAACTAACGGGGTGGGGGGGGGCGGAGAGCTGGCCAGGACTCCTGGGTTCCGTTTGGATCTAGTCGGTTCCTCTCTAGAACAGGGGCTGGGAGGGGGAATCCTCCTGATTTTCTAGGTGGGGGGGGGAGGCGAGAGAACCCGGACGCCTGAGTCCTCGGCGCTGGCTGCCTGCCAGCGCACCAGGGTTTTCCAGGGTGATCCACCGAGCGGCCTGCCTTGTGCATGCGCACACCCTCTCGCATCGGCTGGCAGGCAGCAAATCCCTTAAAGCTGCACACAGCCCGGCCACGGGACGCGGCGGGAGGGAGCGAAACGTGCAAGGCGCGCCGCGGACGGAGCCTTCGCTCGCCCCAGGAAACGGTCTCGGAGTCTTTTCGCGCGAGCGGGGCAAAGAAGGGCAAGGCGGAGGCGGCTGCAGCTGGTCCCCTGGCAGGGGCGTCCCGGGTGCCGCGCGCGGGTCATCGCCCCGTGAGGGAAGGAGGGGGGAGGCGGAGAGCGGCCAGGAGCGCCTACGAGCTCACTTTGGCACTCGGGCTGGCCAGCAGGATGGGAGGCGGACGCGCCGACGGTTGGTACCTTGCAGGCGCAATTGCGATTGGCCAGGAGGGGGGGGGACCTGCTTAAAGAGGCTCCAGCAGAACGGGGAGGGGGCAACTGAGAATGCAGCGCGGGCGGGCGGTCAGGATCCAGGAGTGGGGGTGGGGTGGCGGAATCATTGCAATTTTTGCTTGGTTTTTTCACCTCGTTCTGTTGCTAGCAACCTATCGGGCAGGCAGGGGTTATGTGGAGGAAGGGCTTGTATTTTTGGAAGGGCCCCTGCTAGGGTAGAGGGCACATCTGTGCAGTAGGCAGGCGGACATAGGTTGCAGATGTGCCCTTTGTGCACATCTGCCCCGTGGGATTTATGTGGGCTCAGGGGGTGTCTGCATCCCCTCAGAGCGGCATCCCCCTAGGAGCAAGTGGGAACCATTCCTCTTGTATGGGAGAAGGTAAAGGGGTATGGGCTGGAACACCTTAAGGGAGGGAGGGGGTGAATCCAGCCAATGAGAACTCAGGCTGTTCCTGCCTAACTTGAACCTTGCTTCTGTTTCTTGGACACCCTGTAGTATAGCTGGATGTTGGAAATCAGTCAGTTGGATAGAGAGGCAAAAATGCTATTTCATTCATTACAGTGCCTTCTGTTCTGGACATCCTTGGCAACAGCCCTGCAGAACCTAGTTTGCTGTTTGATTCCATTTCACAGATGAAGGAAACTGAGGCTTGAAGCATAGAAGTTTTTCGTAAGGGTCCCAGAGCTAAGCCAGGATTGTGTCTGGCAAAAGTCTTGCATGTTTAAATCTTGCCCTTTATCTGTATGGAATGAAGCTGGATTGTTTTATTTAGAGTTGATGTTTGTACTCTGGTTTTCTCCCCAATGGTGACCTAAAGTAGCTTATAACATTCTCCCCTGCTCCATTGTATCCCCACAGCCCTGTGAGGTTAAGCGGAGAGAGAGAGAGAGAGAGAGAGAGAGAGAGAGAGAGAGAGAGAGAAGGTTCAAGTGCAGGCGAACGTGCATGACAGAGTGGGGATTCAAACCTGGGTCTCCCAGATCCTAGTCCAACATCGTACCCACTCTGCCATGCCTGAATGGAGCCATAGTTGGAAATGGGGAAACAAACTTGGAAAAATCAGTAAGGTTAAAAGTCAGAACCTTAACTAGAGTGAAGGCTGGCTATCATTTTATTTACTGTATCATTTTGCACATGCTTAATGTTTACTTTCAGTAAGTATTATTTGCTGTGTCATTTTTACATATGCTTATTGTAGCCAGCCTTTCAACAGGATTCTGATTCTGCTATCCTTAATGCTCTTCAATAATCCCCCATCCCACTGTGTCCTTTATTCTCACAACAGACTGTCAAGGTAGTTCATTATTATTCCCATTTTACAAGGGAAAACTGAGGCTTGAGAACTTCCCCAAGGTTACCATTAGCAGTTCTAATGGTTGGCCCAGGATTTGAATCAGCAACTGACAGCTGTCAGTTCCCACAACACTCTTCTGTTCTCCAAGCCACTGCGACATTTTGGTAGAGGTGCATTGAAAGAAGGGGGGGGGGAAATGGCTGGGGTAACAGACTTGGACAGCAGTTTGGGGTTGAACGCCATTGACAGGTTTAATCTGTGGGGCGTTGTGGGTGACTCGCCCAGTTTCGGGGCGCCAAGCTAGAGTTGCCACAGCCTGTCAGCTGGGCCTGGACTTCCCTCCCACGTGTCCGGGCACAGTCAGGGCTCAGGTATGGGATGCCACTCCCAGAGCAGCCTGGGCCTCGTGTGGCATCAGGAGAATGCCGGCCCGTAGCTCTCGCTACACCTGAGACCAAGTCACAGCACTGGCAAGAGGGTGAAATTGATTGGGTTAGAACTGAGACATCGCTGTGAGGGCTACAGCCAGCGGTTTGGGAGGGGGGAAGAAAGAGGTGAAATTAGTGGACAGGAGACGTTTCCTGGGACCTTGGGTACAGGAGCTCAGGCATGCAGGTTCACAGTGGCGAAAGAATCTGAGGAGCCAGGATCTCGGGCGGTTTTTCCTTTTCCCAAACTGACCCTCAGTTTGCCCTTGGAGGAAAAATCAGTGCCTCGTGAATGCCAGCAGTGAATGAAGATAGATCCAGGTAGTCAGCCATGTTGGTCTGAAGCAGCAGAACATATTTAGAGTCCAGCAGCACCTTTAAGTCCAACAAAGGTTTATTCAGGGTATGAGCTTTCGTGTGTGCATGCACATGAAAGCTCCTAGCAGTGAATGAGTGTGCCCCTTAGAGCTGGCCGTGAGGAGCAGTGAATGCCCCCTCTATTGCTCTGCAGCTGTTGCCCCACCAGGGCAGAGGAATGGTGGAGAGCCGGAGGGATTTGGGGGGCAGATGGGCTGAAAAGCCTCTGCAGCAGCGGGAGAGCTCAATCAAGCGTGGCTGAGCAGGGGTCAGCTGAGGTGAGGCCGCTGCTCACGTTTTGCTGGCAAACGTGGCAGGAATTGGGAAGAGAGGAATGGGGCCTGGCGGGGTAAATCGGCATCCCCCTCCCATGCCACCTATGTACCTCAGCAGCTGTCTAACCCACCTGTCTGTTTCTTGTCTGTCTGCTCTTTTTATCCATCCTTCTACATACACTATCTGCTATCCCTATAGAATGTGGAATGATGCATTTATATTTTAGTCCGGTACTGTTGCCTACCTCAAGGCTTGGAGCTATGGCAGCATACGTAATTAGGAAATACAGCCGGCACCCAGTCTAGAGAAGCCTCAAGCAAAAAGAAAGTACTGTGTGAAAGCTCATGCAAGTACAGAGAGTCAGTATGCTGTAGTCATGGGAGTGTTGGACTAGATCGAATCCCCACCCTTAGCATGGGTTGGCCACAGACTCTCCACCTAAGCTACTTCATAGGGTTGTTGGGGGATAAAATGGAGGGAATGAGAATGTTGTCAGCTGCTTTGGGTCCTCATTGGGGGAAAAGGCAAGGTATAAATGAAGTTAAATCAAGTGAATAATATTGAGAGGAAAGAAGGAAAGTGTGCGCTCCTCTTGCCTTGCCTGGATTGCTCGGGGTTAGGCTCCAGAGACTGGCAAAGTCTGATAGCTTCCAAAATGGCTGCGGCCCATCACCCCAACAACACTGTCATTTCCTGCCCTGTCAGATGCTAAGCATTTTGATTTACTTTCTTGATTTACAGTCTGCCTTTCTCATCGAGATTCAAGGTGGATTATACAGCTGAAAGCAATGCAGTAGGAGTAATATGTACAGCCAACGTGTAATATGACTGGATCCCAAAATCAGAGCAGTATAAAGCAATATAATGCATAAAAATGATATAATATGACAAAACCAGATCACAGATTGCAGCAGTATAAAATATGCCGTGAACCAAGCAATGAAAACTGCTCAGGACTTCACACGGGCCTGCATTGCAACCCAATTCCCTTGATGAAGAAGAGCCCTTTCCTTCCAGCAGTCCACAGAGGGTATCCAGGGACACCTGAAATCCTGGACCTAGCAATGTCCAAGGTTTCATGAGATGCACACAGTCACGTGCGTGCAGAGACACTCTTGCTGATCTTGCAGCCATTCTCTCACACCTCTTCCGATCACCATTTTCCTCTCATACAGTAGGCTCTCTCGCTGTTTCACACATACAAAACCCCTCATCATCCAGCTATGGTACTAACCAAAGTTCTCACTCTCAAAACTCCACATGAGTATTACTTATGGTTGCCAGCTCTGGGTGGGGAAATACCTGGAGAGTTTGGGGGATGGAACCTGTGGAGGGTCAAGACCTCAGCGGGGTACAAAGCCATAGAGTTCACCCTCCAGAGCAGCCATTTTCTCCAGGGAGACTGTAGCCTGGAGATCAATTATATAATAGCGGGAGATTTCTAGGCCCCGCCTGGAGGGTGACCACTCTAGACCTGTCCAGCTAACTCAAATGTCTAGTTGCAGTCTTCTCTCTCTCTCTCTCTCTCTCTCTCTTCTCTCTCTCTCTCTCTCTCCATTTTAGTTACTGTTGTGCTAAATGTGCAACACAAGTTCTTAAGCTTCCCAACAGATCGCTAAGTGGCTGCGGCTCACACTCGCCTGTTGCTAGGCACCCTTCTGCAGAGAACCCAGAAGCTGGGCCTACTCCTGTAATCCCAGCACAGGCACACGCTCCTAACTAGGCCCAGGATGGATTTGGGGCAAGGAAAACGTGTCACTCAAAAGCTTTGGTTTTGTTTTCACCTCAGCAAAATCTCCTTTGACTCTTTTCATTTCAGAAGCGTAAAGGCAGATTAGAGGGATGCAAAGAACTGCTTTGGGCTGGAGTTTTGTGTTTAGAGTGAATTTTTCATTCTTGGAGGGATAAATTTTAGCTGGGGGGGGCAGCTTGATCCCTTAGTTCTCCTCCCTGGCTGTATCCTGCGCGATTATATTTGCTGTCAGCTCTCCTTGATCTACCTTTCCATCGCTGTCAGGTTTCCTCCACTTTGGGGATTTAGGCTGTAAGGCCTTTGGGGGCAGAGGCCTTGTCTTTTGCACATGTTATTGTATTGTACTTATACTCCACCATTCTCATTTAAGTATTTAGGATGGCTTACAAGAGTAGATTTTTATGCTGTACAAGAATAAAAAATGCATGGCGAATAAAGCAGTAAATAGAAACAGCTATAGAAATAAAGTCTTTGAAATATTTTAAATATACATTGATGAGGGACTCATAAAGAAGAAACGTTATCAGTGAATTATGCTGTGATCTTTCTGGAAGCTCCGCTGTTTTCTGTCCAGCAAGTCTTAAACTGATCACATCACCAAAATGTATGGGAAAGTGTCAGACCTCGCTGTAGCTCCCTAGATGTAATGTAACTTGCTCTCTTTTTCCTTGTCAGATCCCAGTAGATCCCCATTCTTACCATCTCCTGTCTCTCACCCAGTCAATTCTCTTCTTTAATCTGTGTTTCGCCATCTGTTCCCCCCCCCTTTCTGTTTCACCTCAGGTGTGATCAAAGAGAAGGAACGGAAGATGGAGGATGACCTGAGCATCTCACGACCCGGGCACTGCGCTTACCTGGGGTCCCTCCTGTGGGAGCGCACGCTGCCTTACAATGAGATCGAATATGTTGACTTGGATGAGTTTTTGCTGGAAAATGGCTTGCCTCCAAGTCCGGCCCATCAGTCCTTCTCACCGGGCAGCCAGCCCACTGCATCGCCTTCCAGTGGGGTTGTGGTGGACCTTAGCCGTCCGGCTTCATGCGCCTCGTCGTCTTCAATCTGCTCCTCATCTGGTGAAGGCCTAGTGGGTAGTGATTACGACCACCACTGCAGCAAAACAGGTAACTTTTGTGGCATCAGTTTGGAGAGGGAAGGTAGTGTGGAGAAATTTATATTTTTAAAGTCTTTTAAGTATACCTAATGTCGTAAAATGGGAAACTGACAAACATGGGCATTAGGTGCGCTCCTCGGGGAGCAAGTGTTGGCTACAATGCCCCGTTGAGTATAAGTTGATGACCTCTGCATCATGTGCAAAGTAGTCCTAAAGATGCAAGGAGACTGTTTCTAGTCCCCTCAGTGGTTTCAGTGGGGAAAGTCATATTGTACTTTCCTTTGGGTTGCCAGAGTCAGGAAGAAACTTTAGGTGATATGTGCGAAACAAAGCCCACTTCTACATTATTATTATTTTGTAATTTAAAGTTAAAAACAGACTTAAAGGTTTTGAGTGAGAGGGAAGCGGTTGCTTAACCATTTCCCTGCTTGGTTGCTCAAAATCACAATCCCTGGAGTTCTTGCCCTCCCATGGGACTCCAGTGTCCCTCCGTGGAGGTGGAGATCTGCTTGGGGAGAGCATTTTGAGGAGGCAGGGGAAGGGTTAAGCACCTTCCTTCCTTCCAACCGCTTCTCCACTCAAAGCTGTCCAAAGCTAGTTTTCACTTGTTCTTAAATCCAGGGCTCCCTTGCACGCATTTGCATGTAATGTCTAGTTCCCCCCTTTGCTTGCTAGCTCTCTTTTCTCTGTCTTGCAAAAAAAAAAAAAAAAAGAAAGCACAGTTTTTAATCTCAACCTGGTTAAAAGCCGTACGTGTCCGTGCAGATAAGAGGAGGAAGCTGGCATCTGGTGCAGAATGCATCGTGGTTAAGATGGAATTGTTGGAGCAAGCTTCTGGTCTTTAGGGCTGCCCAGAGAAGGTGGCACATGCTTCAGGATTGTCCGACAGGGTCTTCCAAACTGCAGGCTGTCAGATGGGACAGCAAAAAAAGCATTTTCTCTGCCCCATCCACAGCTCTCTCTTTCCACCCCTGCTCCATATGCCAGTCACATACTTCTCTCTTCCTTCTAATCTTCCAGGCCTTGGCAAAAAATGTTGATTTTTTTTTTGTTCTACTATTTTGAATTGTACTAAATAAGGGAAATGGTGCTGTTCTTACTCCAGGCGCCAAATGTTCTTTATCGCCATTGGATACCAGGAGATTAGCACTCAGTGCCCTGCTCGCAAGGAGAAAGCAATTTCCAGCGCCTTCCCTGGCTGCAAAGAATAAGGGCAGTTTCAAGTTCCCTCCCTGGGAGAGAATGGGTGGTTTCTAATCTCCTCCCTAATTGTAAAGAGTAAATACAGCTGTTGGACCAGCCATTGGTTGCAACAGGAATAGGCAGCCTTTTCCAGGTGGCTGGGAAGGCTGTTTTATAGCCCCACCACCACCAATTTGTTGCTGAAATCATTGTCTTCCTAGTCCCTGTACTTTCAGGAACTGCAAGCAGTTTTTTATCTTTATAGATGTAAGAACAAATAGTTTTAATCCCCCTCCGGGTTTGCTGGAGGGAGATGTAAATTTCTAGCTGCTCATTAAGCTAGGTGCAAATTAAGCTAGGAGAGCCAGTTTGGTATAGTGGTTAAGTGCAGTGGACTCTAATCTGGAGAGCTGGGTTTGATTCCCCAGTCCTCCACATATAGCCAGCTGGATGGACTTGGGTCAGTCACAGCTCTCTTAGAGCTCTCTCAGCGTCGCCTACCTCACAGGGTGTCTGTTGTGAGGAGAGGAAGGGAAGGAGATTGTAAGCCACTCCGAGACTCCTTTGGGTAGTGAAAAGCGGGGTAGTGAAGAGTAGGCCGGGTATAAAACCAACTCTTCATCTTCTTCAAATATGTAGGATTTCAGACACCTCCTGCCAATGCTCGTGTTGTATGTTAAGGGTAGGGAGGAAGGGGTTTTAATAAGAACATAAGAACAGCCAGTGTTGGATCAGGCCAATGGCACATCTAGTCCAGCACTCTGTCACACAGTGGCCAAAAATACCAGGTGCCATCAGGAAGTCCAGCAGTGGGGCCAGGACACTAGAAGCCCTCCCACTGCTGCCCCCCAAGCACCAAGAATACAGATCATCACTCACCCCAGCCTGAGAGTTCCTATCTATACCTTGTGGCTAATAGCCACTGATGGACCTCTGCTCCATATGCTTATCTAATTCCCTCTTGAAGCCGTTTTAACCGTTTGTAATCATTGTAGAGAACACTGGTAAATACCACAGTAATTTGTGTGTCTATTTTAACCTCGTGAGCTTAAGAGACTTTTGAGAGGACTGGGCAAAATCATATTGCTGATTTTCGAAGGGGGGTTTGGTTTCCAATTTCAAGGTGCCAAACGTTTCTGACATCCAGTTTTCATTTCTTGAACACCTTGTGAGGATCCCCAGAGCTGACAACAGCAGCTCAAATAACTTCAGGTTGCAGTGATCCTGTTTTAAGTTCTTGACATTTCTGTGTGCTTGATTCACACTGGAAGGGCAGAGGACACTTTTCCCGTCTTTTATGAGGTCTGGGGCATAGCAAAATGCAACATTTGGGTACCAGCTACCAGGGTTCATTTTTGAATGGCCGTCTCCGACTTTTGTTCAGAGTTGTGGGCTTGGTGCAGTTGGATAAATCACCAGAGAGGAAGCGGGTTATTGTGAGCCATTCGGGTTTTATCTGATACACCAAGTTGCAAGAGCAGCATTTGTGGTTATGCAGGAAAAAAAAAGGTGGACAAGCAAGGTGTTGGGACAACTTGACTCTTATCCTCTCTGAATGATTTTGAGGCCTATAAGATCTTGTGCAGTTCGAGGATTCCTGGCCTGGATGCTGACATCTAGGGAAGCTATTTTTACAGCAGCCGGCGAACCTGCTCCTCCTCACTGCGTCTCCCAGTTGTTCCACTGGGAACTCCTCCACCTCCTCCTCAAGCGAACAGTGGGCAGCACAGATAGATCTTGGCGATGTTTCACAACATGCAATTACAAAGGAGGGGTGCCATCTGCAGATACAGAGTGCCGAGATTGGGTGCTCCTTAAACCACAAGGATGGCCTGCATGCGAGAGGAGAGCTTTCCTCCTCTCCCTCCACTCACCTCCCTCAGCAGTGCAATTCTGTGCAGAGTGTCTCCAGCCTGAGCCAATGGAAATGAATGGGGTTAGGCTTGAATCATATAGGACTGCACTGCCCTGGAGCCCTGGCTCCCGACTTTCCCCTACAAGGCATACAGTGTTTTCCAATGATTTCCATCTCCTCCTCCCGTTTTCCTAAGCCAGAAACCTGGACGTCCGCCCCCCCCGCCCCCGCAATATACTGTGGCTGTCAGTCTCAGATGAGAGAATTCAAGCCTTCCGAGGAACTCGATCTTGCCCCCAGCCCTGGACCCTTAAATCCCCCCCCCCTTTTTTGATCCCACACAACAAAACCGCAGTAATCTCGGCTCCCTTCTCCCGCAAGCCAAGGCAGGAGTCCCGGATTCCCAGGAAGCCTCCCCAGTACGCCCCCCCACCCCCCCGGGGCTGGCGGGGAGGGGAGGGGGAGGCGCTGGCGTGCCAGGGCGGCGGGGAATCCCGTGCTTTTGCGCGGCGGGCCGGCCTGGCTCTCGCCTGGGAAGCCCGGTGGGGCGGGCGGGAGAGGAGGAGGCAGTCTCGTGTCTGTGCACGGAGCCACCCGCTCCCGCTCACGTTCCTCGCCCTGCTTCTGCGAACACATGTCGCTCGGCTGGCTGGCTCGGCGCTCCCTCCCGCGGCCAGCTGGCAGCCTGCCGCCTTCCTCGGCGCAGGGCGGGGCCGCCGGGCACGTGGGGCTGCGGTGTGAGGCGGCCGGAGGACGGGCTGTGCCGGGGAGGGAGCGCGCCGCCTGCCTGGATGTCCCGGCTGGGCCGCGGGAGCGGAGCGCCAGCAGGTTAGGACGCGGGGGGGGGGGCACGCCGGGGGGGGGCGGGCAGGCCGAGGATCCCTGGGGGGGAGCCTGGACGCCTGGGTTCTCTATGGGGGGGGGGCAGAGGGCACAGGAGAGCCTGGGCTCTCTAGGGAGAAAGGGGGCGCCTGGGGGTTGGGGGGAGAGGGAACCCGGACTCCAGGGTTTCCTGGGGAGAAAGGAGGGATGGAAGTGGAAGAGGGAGCCCGGGCCCACGGATGCCAGCCTCCAGGTGGGACTTGGGGCTCCCCTGGAATTACACCTCCTCTCCAGACGTCAGTTCTCCTGGAGAGAACCGATGCTTCAGAGGGTGGACTCTTCAGCATTGCATCCCACTGAGGCTTCTGATCTCCCCAGACTCCATCCCCAAAACTCCAGGAGTTTCCCAGCCAGGATCTGGCACCCCTACCCCCCCCCAAACCCCTCCCTGTGGCCAGGGGGACCTGGGCAACTCTACCGGGACGCCTGGGTTTTCCGAGGGGGAGGGGAGGCCTAGTGGGTGGCAGCAGTGGCCTGGGGTCTCTGATGAGAAAGGGGGTCTGGAGAGGCCAGAAGGTGCCAGGATGCAGGGGGGGCTTCTGCATTTCCTGATGCGCCCCTGTGGAAAGGCTGTTTGTATTCTGAGTGGTCATGGGATGGAGGGGCAGAGGAATGCCAGGCGATCTGGGGGTGGGTGGAGTTCAGGCATGGCCTTCTTGCTCCTCAGAGGGAAGAGGGGGCAGTCCGGGGGGGGGCTGGATACTTGGGTTCCTGGCAGAGATGGGGAAGAGGGTGGGTGGGATAGAGGGCTCTCTGAGTCCAGGAAAGTTGGCTTCCTGGGAGAGAGTGCCAAAGGTGTTCTGGTGAGGGCAGAGGGCTGGGAAAGGGCACCTTTTCTTGTGGGGAGGGGAAGTGAAAAGCATACCGGGAGCTGGCCCCCCTTCTGCTTGGGAGGATTTGGAGTCACTGCAGCTCCGACCAACCTGGAGGGGCACAGGCCTGGGCTGCTGCTGGCTCCCGCTCTGGGGCAGGTCCCATTTTCTCAGGTGGCAACACGTGATAACCACTTAACACACACTCACGTGGGGATAAGAGGTTGTATGGATCTCTTCCCATCTGTTAGGCGTGTCACAAGCCACGTGGCCTGGTGGGCGTTGCATATTGTATGGTGCCGCTCTAAAAGGGGGGAGGGTTGTGGAGACTTTTGGTTCTCAGGCGTTTGTCAGCTGCATCACAAGCCGCGATTCTCTCTGTGTGCCTGCAGCTATGGAGTGTGAAGCCATGTGCCCCCCCCCCCCCCGCCTTTAGAGCCGCCTTGTGAGGGCAGAAAGGCAAGACGTATAATTTCTAAAAATAAAGCTTTTAAAGTAGATGGACATGAAGTGAAGAGACGTGGGGGTGAATATACAGGTGTAGGTGTGTGTGTGTGTGTGTGTATACACAAAAACGCAGAAGACTTCAGGAGGCGATCTGAGGAGGCAGGCCTGCACTGCAGATATCTGCCTTGGCCTCTACTGCCCTCTGGCGGCTCTGTTTTGTGTGTGTGTAACTCAGCCTGGGTTTCTCTTTCCTCTTCACCTGCTTCAGGTCCCGTCACGCCCGTGTCCCGAAGCACGCCCAGTCCTGTGGACCCCGAGGCTGTGGAGGTTCTCATGAACTTTGACCCTGACCCCGCTGACCTGGCGCTCTCCAGCATCCCGGGACATGAGACCTTTGACCCCCGCAAGCATCGGTTCTCTGAAGAGGAGCTGAAACCGCAACCCATCATGAAAAAGGCCCGGAAAATACAGGTGCCGGATGATCAGAAGGTGAGGTTGGAGCGTGCGTTATTCATCCGGACCCCCACCCATTTAACCATGTCCTGCCAGGAGGGGTCTGGTTCTGGGAGTCCCCCTCCCCCTCCCCAGTTGAAATCAGGCCAAGGATCTGGGGCTTTTTCACTCTCTTGATCCCCTCTTCCCACCTGCTTTCCAACCAGAGTTGAATGTATGTTCGATTACTTGAGGATCAGTTTCAGAAAGTGTGAATGTTTGCCCCCCATCCCACCCTCATGGCAATGCAAGCCCCTTATTTGAGGAAAGGGAAGAAAGACCAGGTAGAGGTAAAGGAAATGAATAAATAACAAAATGATAGCAGAGGCCATGTTGTGCTGGCAACAGCTGCAGTCCTGCCTAACAAAACAGGGTAATAATCAGCAGGGGTGAGAGTTTGCTGGCATGAGTGGGTGGAGTCATGCTTGCCACCTTTGCCCCGCCCACTTCCAGCTTTGCCCACATGATTTAGTCATGTGATTTCTTGGTGGGCGGGCAATCTCTCTGAAGAAGACTGGGAAGGAAGTCCTTCCAAAGGGCACTGCTACAGTGGTTAGTTTTACAAGTAACCTTGAAGCTTTTTGAGTTCCTGTCAAAAGCTGCAGTCTGCAGAGCAAGAACAGCAGGCAGCCGGGGAAAGCTCATTTAGCTGCAATGTTTTTCTTCCACCAGGCTTTGGTTAGCCTGCATGCGGCACTGTTCAGTTTGTGATCCACGTGTATCACCAGAGCCACATCTCTGGCTCATCCCTTGGAAAGTGCCCAATGTGTAGTGTAACTGTGCTTGGACATGGGAAACTCTGTGTTCAAATCCTTGTTGGGCTTCAGGAGCCCCAGGGAAGCCTCGGTGCCTGACCTGCCTTGGAGGGTTGCTGGGAGGCGAAAACACTGCTCTGAGCTCCTTGGAAGAAAAGCAGGGTTTCCCATGTGTGGAAATCTACTATTAGCAGCATTATTTGTTCTGGAAACGTTGTGGCCAAGAACTCCTATGTGGTTTTGTTCCTTAGGCAGCAAACAGTCTAACTATACAGTTGGGATTATACTTGTGAGACAAACATTTACAAACGCACAGGTTCTAGTTCAGGTAGATAAAAAATCAGCTGCCACGCAGGTTGGCTTACTGCAGAAATATTAACCAGCCAGCGAATGAGGTCATTTAATTAATAACAACATAAAACTTTGTTAGTTCAGACCAATAATCTATCTAGTCCAGCAGCCTCTTTCCCACAGTGACCAATTGGATGCCCCCTCCCTCAAATCATAGGGGCCCAGGGACCAAAGCCCCTTCCCCGTTTATTACTCCCTTCCTCCAAATATATTGCCTCTGAACATGGGAGGTCCCCTTTGGATTCTCTAAATTTGTCTGATGTCACCACTGCATCTTGTGGCAGTGAGTTCTACGGGTAAAGTATACTTTCTGTGTAAGTATCATCAGACACTGTAAGAACTGTAAGGGGATGCAAATTGTTTTCTTGCTGGGGAATCCTTTCCTCAACAACTGAATTTGCCAAGGAGCCCGTTTATTTTGTTATATAGGTGCTGGGGCAGATTCTGCAACACAGTCCACCCTTGCATGGGGTGCTTCTTGAGTCTCACCATTGCCCTGTGTGGCCAGAGCATGTGTACCCTTGCAACGCACTCAGGACTCCCCTAGGGTTGCACATAGCGAAAGGCATTCCTTAGGGGCCAGAAAGCTTAATCTGCCATTACCGTTTTCCTTATTACAGATGTATTTATTTATTTATTTGATTTCTATCCTGCCCTCCCCCACAAGCAGGCTCAGGGCAGGTCACGATGTATTAATTCAGTACAAAATTAGGAGATTACGTGTAGAATTAGCAGATACCTGTTGTGATTTCACATGTGGTGGAGGGAGTGGAGTTCTTGGGCACTGGGAGGTATGATTGGTATGAACCTGTCCTTTCTTCTGTGCGTGTGAGCCCTCTCACCTTTTTTGGAAGTTGGTTTCTAGGCTGGCACGGCCCGGGGTCTATTTTTTTGCTGACTGTCACTGATTCAATTTGATGGATTGATTCAATTTATAAACCACCCTCCCCCAAAGGAGGAGGGGCATTTTGCATCTGAGGGGCACTACTGTCTCCAGCATGGCCATCGGAGGGTAGTGAATGTTTGTTTTGGGTTGAGCGGCGCTTTGTGTGTGTGTGTGTGTGTGTGTTTTGCAGCACTGTGGGAAAGGGCGCACCTGGTAGGGGAATGTGCCGGTGGGTGTGGGCCTGTTTTCCATGTCAGTGATTGTCACGCACGGTTTCCGAGACTGCGTGCATCTTTGAGGAAGAGTGAGATGGAAGAATGGGACGCGTGTGTTACCAGGTTTCATGACAGGAGATAAGCATGCGTGTGTGTGTTTGGGCGCACTTCAGGAATTATCTGGATGCCATTTGGGAAACTGCGTGTCTAAGCAAGTTCCAGAATAGTTCTTACCAGGATACAGAAGTAGGTTTTGAAAGGGCCTTGCAGGGGTGTGCTTAATTTTTTAAAAACAAAAAGACCAGAGTTTCAAGAGCACAAAGGAATGTCTGCAGAGCGAGGGAAGGGCATAAGACACACTAGTCTTAGTAAGGATGTGAGAGAACCATTCCAGCAATGATGGACAGGTTGAAGTAGTGCTAAACCAGTAAGAGCCGGTGTGGTGTAGTGGGCAGAGTTGTTGAACTACAGTCTTTGAGACCCAGGTTCAAATCCCCACTCTGCCATGGAGAGTAGCTCTCTGGGCGACCTTGGGCCAGTCACACACTCTCCGCCTTAATCTAACTCACAGGGTTGTTGTGAGGATAAGAAGAAGGAGAAGAGGAGATTGGATTTATACTCCGCCCTTCACTCGGAGTCTCAGAGCAGTTTACAATCTGGCTCTCCCTTCCCCTCCCCACAACAGACACCCTGTGAGGTAGGTGGGGCTGAGAGAGCTCTTTGGAGAACTGACCTTTCAAGGACAGCTCTTGTCAGAACTGTGGCTTGCCCAAGGTCATCCAGCAGCTGCAAGTAGAGGAGTGGGGAATCAAACCCGGCTCTCCCAGATTAGAGTCCACCACTCTTATCTACTACACCAAAATGGAGGACAGGAGAACAATGTAAGTTGCTTTGGCTCCATATTGGAAGTAAACAAGTAAATGGTTTGGGAAGCCTGCAAGGAAGTCTGCAGAAGTTACTAGCCTAGGAAAGAATCCCCTGGCTAGCCAGTGCCGCATCCTTGCAGACGCTAAACAAGGAGGGTCTGTATGGGACCCCGCTTGGAAATCCTTCTGTTCCCACGGTTTGGCAGATGAATCCCAAGAAGCATTTAGTAGTTCCTGGGACAACGTCTGCATTTTCCAGTGCACCGTCTTAGTGCCTCATCTCCTCTGACCCCCCCTTTGTATATTTTTCTTCCCTCTGCCTCCCTTTCCGTCGGGTCAGGATGAGAAATATTGGAACCGGCGTTACAAGAACAACGAGGCAGCGAAACGTTCGCGGGACGCCCGCCGCCTCAAGGAGAACCAGATCACTGTCCGGGCGGCCTTCCTGGAAAAGGAGAACGCCGTCCTGCGCCAGGAAGTGGCCAACATCCGCCAGGAACTCACCCGCTACCGCAGCATCCTCTCCAAGTACGAATCGCAGCACGGCACCTTGTAAAACCCACGGCGGGGGCGCCGTGCTCTTCTCCATTGCTCCGCCGCCGAGGCGGTGCGGCCAACCCTGGTTTTCAACCCTGCTCCCCGTCTTCCCGAACCGGGCAAACAAATAATCAAACAACAGATGTTTGGAACGAGGGGAAAGGTCCGAGGTGGGCGATTCCCACGTGCGGGACTATCGCGGTCCAGGCGCACGACAGAAGGGATCAGACTTTCCGGGTCGGCACGTGCCGACCCTCGCCAAGAAAAGGGCGGTGACGTCAAGATGTTGAACTGGGCATTGCAGGCACACGGAACACACTGAACACACAAGGGCTCTGTAGCACGCTGGGAGACGTATTGCGCGCGTGTACACACACACACACACACACACACACACACATGTTTGGTTTGTGGGCAGACTCTTCTGCCTGAAGGCCAGAATTCAATCCCAGACTGCCACACTGGCTCACTGGTCATGTATGGCATTGGGCTTGAGGATGGGGTTGGCTCAGGGGGGCATCAGGTGCGTCAGGATGCCTGGGTTCTCGCTCTCTGTCTCAGCAGCAGGTGCGTCTTTTCAAGCAGACCAATTTGCACAAGGTTTTAACCGTCCCCTTCTCGTTTCTCCCACGGGGGGTGGGGGGGGCAGGATGTGAAAGGGCAGCCGGCTGCAAAGGTGGGCGTGGGACCCAGGTGTCCTGGGGCTCCTCTTCCTCACCAGGGATTAAACCACTACGTCCCCCACCCCCTTCACAAGGGAGAACCCAGGAGTCCCGGCACCCTGGAAGGAGGACAGGAGGACTTTCTTCCTTTGGGCAGCAGCAAACAACTTTATTTTTTTAACCTTCTGCCTATGAAATGCCAAATTAAAAATGACAAAAAAACGGGTTTGCACTCGCATATTTTTTCCACAATCAGATTGAAGGGGCTTTTGTGTCAGAGGGCAGATGTTGGGGGTATTAGTTTAAATATTACGATTATCTTATTATACCTACTTTTTAGTTAAAAGGCAAGTAACGGTTTCCGTTTTCTCCTTCCTCCCTTCCTGTTTTGTGTCAAGCACTGTCTGATGTAGTCCTACGTATAGAAACTCAACAAACACAAAACCTCATGATGACCCTACATAAATATGAACATTCTATATATATATATAAATATATATAAATATATAAAGTTTTCTTTTTTTGTAAAAAAAAAATATAAATATATATAGACTCCAGGAGAGACTTGAGAGATTAAAACTATGTTCTTCTATGGGGGGAAAGGAGGGTTCTTTCGTACAGAAAGGGGAGGGGACTGGTCTTTTTATCTCCTTTGGGGAGGTTCCTGGTCTTTTTAATTTGTCCATGTAACAGTGTTGCTGATGGGTTGGGGGGGGAAGGAAGGCAACCAATGGGCTTAAGAGGAGATTTTTCAAAAGGATGTTTACAATTGTATACTACGAGCAAAGTGAAATAAAGACAGGATTTTGAAAAAAAAATAAGAATGAACAAAACCAGGGCAATTCTGTGTTTCGTGTCTGCCGCGTAGACGGGATGAAGGGGTGGGTGGGGACTGCAGAGGGAAAGCCAGGAGGGCTCGTGCCTTTCGCCCTGTGGTGCTGGTGGGTGTTCTTGAGTACACCTGGCTGCTACTTTGCAGTGAGATCTAGCATCTGAGGCCTGGTTCACACATGCAGGAGAGTGGGGGCGGTTGAAAGTGGTGGTGGCAGAAGTGTGCACGCAGGCCTTTCTGTTGGAGGTCTCAAAAAACGAGAAAAATCTTGCAAAAGCATGGGAATGAGGGTGGGTCATTTTGAGAAGCACTTCCCTTTTTTTAAAAAAAGAACAGAAGGGAGGGGTTCACAATTACGCCATAATAGGATTAGTGCAGTCAGCCTGGCCAAGCTCTGGGGGTGAGGGGTATAAGTGCAAATCAAATACTGTGTGTTGGTGGTGGTGGGGGAAATGGTGCAAAACTTGCTTCAAGGACAGTTCTGCGATTGGGTGTGTGTGTGTGTGGCTACAGCACAGCCTTTGCGGGCTCAGCCTCAGGTAGCACTTTGCAGCTGCTCTTTGGATGCAATGTGGTCTTGGTTTCCTCTTTTTAAACAGCTGGCTTCTTTACTGAGAAGTGTCCACTTTGCCAGGCCTGAAGAATTTTGGCTGGATGGCTGTAAGGGAGGGGGAATCTCTTAATCCAGTTCTCAGGAGGATTCTAGATTTTAGCGGGAGTCTGATGACACCTTAAAGACCAGCATGGTGTTATTACAACATAAACTTCTGTGGATTTGTAGTCTGCGGAAGTTTGTGCTAGGATAAAAATTTCTGCACCCACCTAACAGCAATGCCCCCTTCTTTTGATCTTGATGTGTTAAATACCCCAACACCGCCACCTTGTGTTCTAACTTGGTATTGCACAATCAAGTTTCCAGTGGCAGATTCAAAAGTCACCTGATAATGGCTGCTGGTGGCTTTTAAAAACCATTTTGCTCCAAGTCATGATCCATTGCTGGGCATGGGTACCATTCTTCCAAAAAAAAAAAAAAAAGCATTACTTTAAAAGAAGGTTGTAGGAGGCAGTCCTTCATGGAATGATTTTAAATTACAAAGTGCTTGAATGATGGTAAAGGCTAGCCACCTTTAACCATCAGGGGGTATTAATACTAAATTAGAGCCAGCTCCATGGCCCAGTGGAGGAAATAGCTTCAGTTAGCTGAGCAGTGGGCAGAGAGGGTTCCCTCTTCACTTGACACCAGGCTCCCCAATGGAAGATGGGGGGTGGGGGAAGAGCTGCAGTCCATGCTATTGTGTTTATTGAATAGGTTTAGAGAGGGTTTTTTAAAAAAAGTAAAACACAATCTCTTAGACAGGACCTGATGGCAGACAAAACAGTAGAAACAATACAACACTTTGCAGAGACAGACCTGTCCCAAACGGCATTTGCCTGCATCTCTCCACTCATACAGGGCAATGGGTGTCAGAGTTGCCCTTGAAGCCCTTCTGGGTTGGAGAAGGGAAAAAGGGAACTGGCAGAAGTGGACAGGCCCACCACTTTGATGAGCCAGAGGGGTGTGAAAAGAGGCAGAATTTCAGGGTCGAGGAAGCTCACAGGAAAGCCTGTGCCAGGTTCTAGACTAGATACAGGAGCCAGGAGGCTATGCAGGGTGTGAAAGGTTCCCCCCCCCATACACACACAATCACAATGCCTGTATTTTCCTAGCTGCATAACAAAGGCAAGAGTAATGTCTTGGTAAAACAGTATGCAAGCTTTTGGATTACACAGAGCTCTGCATGAGGCAGAAGGGGACCGCAACTATTTTTAGCTTCCATGAGTAGGAATTTTAATTGTACTTGTGGTTAGATTTTTGGTTAGGGTTTGTTTGTTTTTTTAAAAGGAAGAGATGCAATTTAAAGATCGCCTAAGGTTTCTGCTTTAAAAGTCCATGGATGGCAACTTAGGCCGCCCCGCCCCATGCCACACAAACAAAATATTTTGGGCGCAAAGATATCAATACAGCCCCTGTAGTCGCTACCCCTCCTTTCCCAGCTAGTGATCCATCTGTCTGTTCCATAGCTGCTGCAACAATTTCTATCCTTCCAAATGCTGCCAACTGACAGCACAATAGTGGTTTGGACTGGTGCTAGAGGTGGGTGTGCAAAAAAACCCCCAGTTCCCCCCCCCAAAAAAAGGGAGAAGGTTGAGAGGCAAAAAGTCAATGATGGGTGCAAAAATGTCCTGATTAAGTAGCCAACTTTGCTCCCACTGTCTATCCCGGGCCGTGTCATCTGTTCATTTAAACCCAGTCTGAACACATTGTAACAATCGTGGCTTCCCCAAAACAGACCAAATTGGGGGGAGGAGTCGTCGTTTTGAGCTGGTGCATAATTCTTTGGTGAGGTCTGCAACCCTTTTGTGGAACTGCAGTGGCTCCAGCTAGCCTGATGGGAGCATGGAGTTTACACACATTTTGGCTTCATCAGCCACGGATGGCTGCAAATAATTGCAAACCCTTTTGCCGGCACCAGGTGGCGAAGGTCTTTTTAAAAAAACCTGCTTATTTAATCAAACCAAAATCAGGAATTCTCGGCAAGCCAAAATGGGCAGTAGATCTCCAATTCACACAGCCTTGCCTCTGGGTCTCCTTTACTTTGGGCAAAACTTTTCTTACCCACCCCACAACAAGAAGCAAGCTGAAAAGGCCAAGAGAGAAACCAAAGGCATTTCCCCACCAAGGGATGCGTGTGCATTTAAAAAAAAAAAAAAAATTATAAGCAGCAATTCTACATGCTCCAGCATAAAGTAAGGGCAATTAGCGACTTGGTTGCTTTGTGTGCATTACTATACATGATTATAATTTCCCCTTCACATATAAATACCATGGAAGCTTATATGCCTTATGGTTCAAGAGGGGACATCGATAATCCTTTGACAGTATTGATAATCGTATCTGACCATCTCCAAAGCAGCGAGGGCAAAATGTTCCGTTTGCCCCACCCATTCTAGAAATTGTGATTCAGTGACGACGCCAGGGTTTCTGCTTCCTGCTCTTGCCTCCCACCAATGCAAACAGTGGGATCAGTGGCGGAACATAACTGACCCTGAACCCCGCACCCAAAATGCAAGTGTTCCACTGCTACGGCAGATGCATGCCAGCTAGCAGGAATCCAGCCACGGCCTTGGTCTTGCAAGGTCAATATTGTCTATTCTGGCTCTCTGGGATTTCGGGTTAGAGGTCTTTTCACATCAGGTATTCCTTTTAACTGGAGCCACTGCGGATTGAGCCTGGGACCTTCTGCGGGCAAAGCCACGACCCCTTCCCAAATAAAGACCTGCAATCAACATGTGCAGTCCCTATTGGGAAAACCTGGAGAACAGTCAGATGCTATTCCCCCCAGGAGGCTGGGTCAAAGCCCCCGTCTTCAGCTAGAGTTAGCTGGATTTTCAAGGCAGTTCAGAAGCGAAGGCTCTTTTTTATGGCAGCCCCCCCCCGTTAAAGCTGCAGTCATCAAAGTTAAGCTGTACAATCAGGGCCTGGGGGGCGGGGGGGGTGTCAGGACAGCCATTTGGCCCAGGGGCCTCACATTCTCAGAGGGGCCTCCAATTTACACTTCTGATGTTAAATCACCTTAAAAAAAATTGGGAACATTTATTACACAGTCTTACAATATTCTTTTTCTTGTTGTATTAAATGTAAACATTTACAATATAATGCTACTAATTTTGTATCATTGTTTTCCCACTTCATTTTTTAATTTACTGGGGGGGGGGGGCTCAGAAATGGAAGTGGCCCAGGCGTCTCTTGACCTCCGCCAGGGCCTGTGAACAACGCATCAGCACAAACAATGCCGATTGCTTTTTTTCTTTTTTTAAGTGCGACTCGCAGCAAACATCATGCAGCCCCTGACACTTGCCAAGAACTACATCTAAAAGAGGGAGCAGAGAAAATGAGAAAGAGAGAGTAGATCCCAGCAGGGCTGTCCCGTGTCACCTTCAAGCCTAGCAACCCGTATTTCAGCCGAGGCTGCCACAGGCCAGGGCTCCTTTCCTCTCGCATCCGGTGGGGCGGGCGCTGAGTCCCAGAAGCTTCAGCCAAAGGGCCACCCCACATACGCTACCTGGATGGTGCCTGTTTACTTTCACTGCTACAGACTAACAGGGCCACCCCCTCTGGAAGCTTCACCCACAGACTGTGGGAAGTGAGAATACCAAGCAGGCGTTCCTAGGGAGTGACACCCCGCCCTCGAGCTGAATGTGACCTGCCAGCCGTTATTATTATTATTATTAGTTATTATAACAGCCCCCACTCCAGTTTCTGCCTGCCAGAACAGAGAGCAAAAACAGGTTTATCAAGTGCCCGGGGGGGCCTCCCTGCCTTGGCTGGGGGGCGGACTCACCTCTTCTGACAAATGGATTTGCTAACAGCCCAATCAAATGCTCACACACAAAAGCAGCGTCTTGGCGTCGCACCTCCTGCTTTAAACAGTATTTTTCGCCTCACGTTAAAGGCGACGGGGTCCCAGAGACCTGCTGTGTTTATGCCCATAATTCCTTTCAAGCCCCTCTGGACGGTACTGGATGGCAACTGCCATAGAGAATTCTTTCCCAGACAGGAAAGCCATCCTCCATTCTGTAGCAGACAGAGGAACAGTGGGAAGGGCTGGAAAGGGCACCGCAATCCCGTCGTTCCTGTTATAACGGCACTTATCAAACACTATCCTGGCCTTTGAAGTTTATTGTGACACGGCCCCTCACCTTTGCGCAGGAGTACATAAACTCTGCTCTGCAGCTGCTACGTTCACAGTGGCAGGGGGGAAAGGCAGAACAGCCGTTAAAAACCTCAAGGATTGGTTCTGACAGGTCCTTGTGAGGCTAGGAAGGAGCAAACCACATGGCTCATGGGTCAAATCATGACACTGCCCCACAGACATGACTCCAGCGGCCTCACCGGACTCACCTCACCAGACTCTGCAAACCATTATCCCGGATAAACAGCGTAGACTTTGAACCCTGCAGCTGGAGATCAGCTGGTCTGGCCACATTCGCCCACTGATGTTTTTGTTTTTATTTTTAAAGACCAACGACAGAAAGTAATGAATGACAAATCTTATCACTGGCTATTCCTATACACCGGAGACATTAAAATATACGGCCAAGAGGCTGGTCAGGGCTCTTAGCTGGCCTGCAAGGAACTGGGGGGAAACCAGTCTGAATGTGGGCCAGAAGGGCCTATATGAGAGTCTTATACATCTGCCGAGGTCCCTGCCTTCCCCAAATGAAGGCTTTCCTCAGGGTCATCCCCCCAGATCTCCAGGGATTGCACAGCCTAGAGGCTGGCAGCCAAAAGAGGTAAGGACTGGTTTGGCCCCGAGCTCTGTAGATCCAGGCCCCTCGGGTCCTGCCTGCTGCCCCTGGCCCAGGCACCGGGCTGGGACCTCCCACCTGCCACTGTTGGCTCTTCTGCCACCGCACAGAGTATGTTGGGCTTCCACCAGCACTGCTGGAAAGACAGCCGGCTGTTCATGGGCGGTAGGCAGAATTTCTTTGGCCTCACCTTCCCGAACCCAACTGAGGTGCTTCCCACTTGCGGGCAGCCCAGGGAAGGCACCTGTGAGCACAGGCGCCAATGGAAAGCCGCTGGCCAGCTCACCAAATGTACCTGCTTATGTGTGTGGAGAGAGCGACTGGCCAGGTGCCGAGGGGAGAGAAAAGCCCAGCAGTTATGTAAGGGGGGGGGAGGCACAACGTGTTCAGAATGCCAAGTGCTGGAGGTGGAGGAGGCCCACCGGGTGAGCCAGAGCCTGCTAACCTGCTGAACCAAATGTTCCTGGTTCCTCTCTTGCCTCCGTCCCTCAGCAGTGCGGGGAGGATTAAATAAGGGGTGAGGCCGAAACACACACACCCAAGCCCTGTCTTATGTAGCAGTCTGAGTGGAGGGGGGGACGACGGAGGGTAAGGCAAAGGTCAGGGGCGCGTTCAGAAAAGCGTGCTGAGTCTGCACACGGCAGAGGCAGGCACTAGATGCATATCTGTGCGCTTGCCCACAGGGAGTAATATTTTGGATGGCTGGATAATGCCCTGGAGCTGGCAGGAAATGAAAGTCTGCACACGGTCATTACAGTGGAGCTGGCATCTTTGGAAGTGGTGGGACTCGGAAGTAGTATAGAAGGTATACACTAACCATTTGTGTTGTTGTGCTTGGTGCAAAAACTTCAGGCTGTGGAGGGGAGGCAGTCAAGCAGAGAGAAAAAAATATCCAGGGGGGGAGCATGTGTACAAGTTTGTTTTTAGCAAAGTGTTGTTGAAAAAGTGTGCTTTGGTATAGGAAATGGCTGCCATTGTACCGGACTCCTTCTCCCCACAGCAAACCCCTCCCCCGCTGCTAACAGTCCCCATAGCACAGCTTCCTCCCTTCCCTTCTGGCCTGACACTGGCAGTCATCTTGCCCATCTCTGTTTTTGAAGCATGACCCCCCCTTAGCGGAAGCGAGGCTTCCGCAGGGGGATGGGGCAGCTGTCAAACGTTTCCGGTCTCTGAATTAAAAGTAGTGTATACCCTCTATACTACTCTTGGAGTATAGTGGTGCCTGGGAGATCACAGTTCTCCTCGAGGGCCGAGCTTGTTGCTGAATTTGGGACTTTGGCAGAGGGAGACGTGGGGTTGTGCGGCTGCCTCCCCCTCCTCCCTCCCCCCATGCCTGTCGACCGTTGCAGTTCCCTTCAGGCAGGGCTTGTGGGGTTCCCCTGGCTGATGCCACTTGGCCACTGGTCTTTGGCTGCCACACCTGCGGCAACAGAATGGCGGCCCTTCGTGCTCCATCTCGTCCAAAGCCTCTGAAATGTGATCGTCTTTGAATAGCCGTGAGAGCCTCTGGTCACTGCACCCCGATTGTTAGGCAACAGTTCTCTGTGCTGTGCGAAGCTTCTTGTGCCTATCAAGTGAAGGGTGATTAGTTGGGTGCTGAGGAGGGGTGTGGGTCATGGTCAGTGGTAAAATACCTCTGGGACCTGGCATTACATTTTACGGCACACATGGCCTGGCCCGACAAAGTGACATTCATGTCAGATCTGGCCCTCATAAGAAATGAGTTCAACGCCTCCGAAACAGTCATCGTAATAGCTTAAGAATGGAACCTCCAATTTTTGAAGTAATCTCTCTGTTCCCGGGACACAGTAATTGGAATCAACTGCCGGCTAGTCAGCCCTAGGAAACTGTGGCCTGGCCTTTGATCTGAGCCAGCAGACCGATGCTTAACTCCTATTAAACAAACCAAACGCAGGGTACCAACCCGAGTGCTTCACCAAAACTGATGGAAGGCGGTGAATCAAGAGGAGCATGGCTCGGCCCTGTGCCCTGAGGCTCTGACGAGAATCGGCCAGCCCGTCTAGCTGTCGACTAACGGCGCGTAGGCCCTACACCACTTCACCATGGAGGTGGGGCAGTTTTGCCGAACTGTTCTCCTAGCTTAGCAAGACACATAGGTGTACGCTGAGCAGCATTTCACAGTCACACACATCTGTTAACAATATTAGATCACTTTAATTGCTTGTTAATCCCCACATGGTGGGGGGGGGGAAATCACCATCCTATTAAAATCAAACCCTTCATACCCCATCGCACAAGAGAAGTCTAGTTCCATTCATCCAGTGTATTCCCAGGGAAGGGGTGGGGGGGGAGATAATTGTCCAGGAATGGATGTAGTCGACTTCACCCCCCCCACCTCTGCAGCACCCTCAGCTGGCCCCCGTCTTTTCCCCAGAGACCGTCGGACCCTCTGCTTCAGAAGGAACAGCCGTTGAAGCAATGCAACTCCAGAAAGAAGGTGGATCTCCTTAGTCTGGGATCTAGTGTTAATAGTTTAAAAGGGAGACAAATGAGTAGTTTCTGAGGATAAGCCGGGGGGGGGGGGAGGTTATCTCATACGTCCATTTCAAGTCTTGATCCCTTCATGGGGAGGGGGCATCATGGCAAACAGCAGGTTAACCTTAGGCGGCATGTCACTTTGCCTTCTGCTCCTGCCCTTGTTATGAACAAATGCAGGCTTTTGAGGGCGGGCTCCTGGCCAAGGCTAGGGGTCCCATTCTGCACAAGAGGGGCATGCAGTAGGGTAGGCGGGGACCCTCCAAGTGTGGGAAGCAGAAGAAGCCTGTAGAAGCATAGGACGGATTATGGATCCCACAGGCTGGACAGTTCACGTGCCGTTCCTTGTCCAGAAGTTCCCTGTTCTTAGGGAGACAGAAATAGTATTGAAGTGTTTTAAGCCTGCTGCCCCCCTACTGGCGAGAGGGGGTAGTGCAAAGGTGCGAAAGTGCTAGAATAGGTCGGAAAAGTCGGAATGCTGTACTCGCAGAAGGAATGTACGGAGAAGCAGCACAGGAGCTCGGGGGAGGGGGGAGGATATCACATCTCCAACCCACTCCTGTAGCCAAGCTCCCTTTTGAGGGGAGATGCAGCCCAGACTTGCCAAATTAGTCCTGTGAGACATAGGTGAGGTCATCCCATGCAGTAGAAGCAGAGGCTCTTGTTCGCTTGCCATAATCATACTATGCAAGATGGGCCAGTAGGTCACAGCAGCAGAGGACTATGGAGGAACAAAAACGGGGGTGGGGGCAGGTGGGTCAAGACCTGTCATCATAGGCTCAGTAAGGGGGGATCTATGGCATGCTTGCTCAAAGGCCTAGAAAGGCAGAGAGTGGCCATAAGTAGTTCTCCCCCTGGTGCCTCAAAGGGGTATTGCACATTAGGAGGCCCTTCTCTCCAACCCTACCTTTTCACCACCCACCTTCCCCCCCTCTTGCAGCCATGTGGTAGAAGAAAACAGATCTGTTATGTGCCCATGAAACTGAGGTGGCGGGAGCCTGTGTCAAAAGGTCGTAATCTTAGTCTTGTGGATACCAGTAATGAGGTTGGCCACACTGTGGTGGATTTCTCCTTGGATGGGGCCGTACTCCACCCTCTCGCCATCGACGGTAAGGATGCCCTTGCGGGTGAGGGGTTCCAGGCGGAAGGCGCGGACAGGTACATTGATGAGGTAGGGGCATTCCTGTTCAAACTGAGTGCCTTTGTCCATGGCCAAGAAGAGGCGGATCAGGTTAGCCCGGGAGATGCCGGCTTTGACATAGCAGAGGTGGATGAGGCCGTCATTAAAGCAGGCAAAGGGTGCGGCGATCAGATCGGCACCCAGATGAGTCTGGTAGATGGCCAAGACCAACACAAAGTCGTCTTCCACCGTCACCCACGACTTGGGCACCGGCTGGTCAAGTGGGGGCAGGAAGTGGTCAGGGGGGCCACGCACACACTGGGCAGAAGATATATTTGGTGCCACTATGGTTGGATTCGCCAGCCTTGGTCCCTTGTCATCGGCTACCAGCTCCTCATGCAAGGCCTCAAAATTGAAGCTGGAAGGCTGGAAGCTGGAAGAAGGTGGGGAGCTGGGCGATGGGGTAGGGTCCTCAGGGGGCTCTGCCCCCTGGACGGAGAAGGCATGGCGTTTCTCACAGAGCCCCATGTCAGAGACGGTGCGATGTAGGGGCATCCGCTGGAAGGGGAGGCTCCCATTGGCTGACATGGTGATGCTACGCAAGATGGGCCGGTGAGCCACAGCGTCTAGAGCGGGCAGGTAGGACAGCCTGCCCCGGTACGTGTTGAGGGATGCTAGGCGGACCACTGTTCCCAAGGTGAACCGGGCCGCACCCATGTGCCGGTACTTCTCGCTCTCGATGTCCACGTCAGAGGTGAAGCCCCAGGCCACGGACAAGAAGGAGAAGGAACGGGAGCCCGACAAGGTGGAGACAGACACAAGATCCATGGGGCTGATGGCCCCGTGGCAGAGCATAAGGGTGCAGTTGGTCAACAGCTCCTGGCCCAAGACTTGCTCGAACCTGGGTTAAGAAAGGCATCAGAATTGTAGGCACTGATTTCCCCACCCATCCAGCAGAGCAAGGGGTGTGCACAAGAGACTATATCAAGGCACTGTGGTGCGCAGTACAAGAAATAGGAGACTCTGTCTGTGAAGAAGGTAAGCACAGGGTAATGCTAATAACATCTTGGCAGATGAGCAACATCTGGATACACACCCACAATATACAAGTCCCTACTTATGAATAGCAAAGGGAACTTTGGCTCCTGGAAGGAGGTGACGGATGGACAGAGCACTGATACTGGCTAACTTGCCCACCTCAAAGCTAGGGTTCTCATTTGCTTTCAGCCAATTGTAGGCTTACTCCACCAATGCTCAGCTGATTGTCGGGCCGAAACTGTGGTCACGGGGGTGAGCCCATAATTGTCTTGGGTAGAAAAAGTAAACAAAAAATAAGGCCTCTAGCACTTACAGGAAGTTCTGACCATGGAACTCGTGATGATTCCTAGACCCACCCAGAAGTGACAAGGTAGTTCTAGCAAATGTCAGAAATGCCATGGTAACATAACCATAGAGTCTCTGGCAATTGCTAGAGCTACCTTTGTCACTTCGCTCTAGGAATTACCAGGAACTTTATGGTCAGAAATTCCAGTAAGTAGCCATGGCCTTATTTTTCTTTTTAATTTTTATTCTGAGGCAGTGGCTGGCAGCCCGACTCATGGCACAGCAAAGGATAACAACTGCTGATTTAATGTCCTCCAACTACCTGTAGGAGAACTGCTAGCATGAGAAACAGTGGTGATGCAACCAGGTTTGAAGGACACCATCCAACTCGGAAGCCCCACCCATTCATTCCAAAGGTAAGAGATCTAGTTGTTATTACTCGGTGGTGAGGAAATATATACTGTATGCGTGCTTGCATGCACATCTATCCTAAATCTTCATGTATTCATAGGGTTGCAACATTCAGACAGGACCTGGAGAGCTCCCAGAATTAAAACTGATTTCCAGACCAGAGAGATGAGTCGCCCTGGAGAAAATGGCTCCTTTTGAAGGAAGACTCTATGGCATTATACCCTGATGAGGTCCCTCCCCTTCCCAAACCCCACCATCCTAAAGCTCCACCCCTAAATCTATGGGAACTTCCCAATCTGGAAATGGCAACCCACCATATCAAGGCTTTCTGTTGCTATAGGCTCAGATGGTGTGCCCGCTCAAAGGCCTAGAAAGGCAGAAGATGGGGGGGTTAGCAGTTCGCCCTCTGGTGGCCAGAAACATATTGCAAGTTACCCTTCTGTAGCCCAACAGAGGGTAAACCACTCAAAACCACTCTCTGGCCTAGCACTGAAAAACAGTTCCTGGGTGGGGTCTGAGCAAGGCTGAGCTAAAATTAAACTCTGGCTAACACCCTGCATACCCTCCTGCCTTTCCTAGACAGAGAGGCCCAAAGCATTGAATCCAGCCTTCCTCTTACCCAGCACAATAGTTAATGGCTCCAGCCAGTGCATTTCCAGACCCACAGGGAAGAATCCCAACAGGCATTTTAATGGCTTCCTCCCAGTCTGGCCGTTCCAGCAAGCCATTAATAACCTGGAGAGAAGGAAGGAAGATGGACAAGGACTCAGAACCTCATTTTAAACCAGGGGTCCCCAGTCTTTTCGAGCCTGCCACAAAATGGCTCTTGCCCGAGGCGCAGCCAGCCACAAAACGGCCCACCCCCAACTTACTTTCAGCCACACAGTGAAGATCCTCGTGTTGCGGTGGCAGCTGCCGCCAAAGTACTGCTTTTTAAAGGTCTGCAAAGTCAATCAAACCTCCAATGGCCAATTAGAAGCCGAAGTCCCACCTTACCCTGCCCACTTTCTGAAAACACTTGGCAGGCCCCAGGAAAGGTGTCAGCGAGTGCCATGTTGCCCACGGGCACCAAGCTGAGGACCTGTGTTCTAAACTGTAGGGGGAGCCACAGCTAGAAGGCAGAGAGCACAGTGGCCTCCCGTCTCTGTTCCCAGGAGCAGGATCACAAAGGGCAGAGCAGTTCATCTGAAAGGCAGCTTGGCTCCAGTGTTCCCTCTGAGCTGAGTTAGTGTGAGCTAGCTCACAGTTTTCTTAGCCTCTGGCTCACACATTTTTGTCTCGGCTCGGGAAGGATGGGCTCCGGAGCAAACCAATTTATGCAGCAACCAAACTGCTTGCTCACAACTTTCATGCCAGTAGCTCACAAAGTAGAATTTTTGCTCACAAGACCCCACAGCTTAGAGGGAGCATTGCTTGGCTCCCAAAACTGATCTCCCCCAGTAACATGCAGCACTGGTTGTCATAAACCCACAAAGCTACCAGATACTGAATCGGGTTTGTTCACGGCTCGTATAAGATGATCCATGAAGTCTAGATGCTTTCCTTTCCGTACAAACGTTAACTCCCATAGGATCCCATGGAGACTGCCCCCTCTCACATACATGCACCCCTCACAGCCAAGCAGTTGCCAGGAAGTGCGTGCTATTTGGCCCAGACATCAGGAAGATGGGAAGTAGGTCCTAGTGATAAGGGCGGGGGGGGGGGAGAGGGAGATTCTCAGAGGCAGCGACCGACATTTCTCAGTTGGCATCTCGGGACCGATACCTCATAAAGAAGCCCGTCTCCTGAAATGGCCACGATGCCGTCCCATTCTGCTAAGCTGATGCTCTGCACCAGTTCCCTGGCGTGGTTCTGTCGCTCTGGAAGAGAGGGAAAATAAGGAAGGGGGAAACATCAGTTGAGTATTATAGCTGCAGTTCCCATCTCCACCCCCCCCACACACACACACACCCTGGGGGACCAGTGAGGACTTGCGTGGAGGGAAATCTCCTCTTTTCACTCCCCTTTTCCTCTTCCCCCTCCCACCTTTTGTCTCTCCTCTGCACCTTCAATTTCCCCCCCAACCGGCAGCCCCTTCCCTCTTCTTCTGTCTCAACCTACCTAGCTTTTTCTGTCCCCCCCCCCCCAGTCTCTCTCCGCCTGCCCCAGTTTTCTACCCCCCATCTTCAGGTTTGTTTTCCCCTTTCGTGTTCCTCCCCCTCCACTTTTACCTCCTCACCATCCTAACTTTTACCGTCTCTCCTCTGGAAGCCTCAGCTAATGCTGGCTGGGAGTAGCCTAGCACCTCCCATAATGGCTGCTAAGATCTCCTAATAGAACATCACAAGATCTCAGTAGCATACTTTTCTCAAAGGCGCAGACAGTGGTTCTGTGGAGGTTTCTGGAGGGGGGAGATTAACCCCAACGTATTTTTATGTTTCATATTTTTCTGCAAACAAAACCGGAGGCTTCCCTCAGTCTTGTGGGCCGGCCTGAGGTTTTTTGGTGCCCTAGGCGGGGCTACCTTCTGGTGCCCTCCCCTCCACCGCCGGGGTTCCCCAGGGCGAGGGAGGGCTCCCCTCCTCCTCCTCCTCCTCCCTCTCACCCGCTGCCGGGGAGCACCAGCAAGCCAGGGAAGGGGCAGGGGTTTAAACCCCCATCCCTTCTGTCTGAGTGCCAGCTTGCCAGTGTGCCCCACAGCTGCGGGGCGCACCGGCAAGCTAGGGGAAGGGGTGGGGGGGTTGGCGGGGCTTTTGGCGGGGGCCTTTTGGTTCGCCTAGTGAGCGAGCCAGCCCTGAGGATAATCTCCCCCTCCACCCCCCAATCTGTCCCTGGCCCCACTTGTGGGAATGCCTTGATCCGTACTCTATCGCCCAGTTCAGAATCAGATGTAACAAGTGGGACCCGCAAAACTCATCCCTCTTACCTGCTGAGCCCCCAGCACAGCACCCTTCCAACCAGTGCTCCCTCTAAGCTGAGTTAGTGTGAGCTAGCTCACAGTTCTTCAGCCGCCGGCTCACACAGTTTTGCCTTAGCTCAGGAAGGGATGGCTCCAGAGCAAACTAATTTATGCAGTAACCAAACCGCTCCCTCACAACTTTAATGCCAGGAGCTCACAAAGTAGAATTTTTGCTCACAAGACTCCGCAGCTTAGAGGGAGCATTGCTTCCACACACACCCACCCACCTCCGTTGCGGAGCCTGGCACTGTTCCCAGAGCGGTTCTCAGACTTCAGCACTGCTGTGGCCCAGGCCAGAGCAGCTCCGGGTGACCACCACCCCTCCTCCAGGACACAGGAGTTCAGTCCGTCGTCTGCAAAAACCCTCAATATTTTATTACAGGTTTTTCTGCAAACCATGGGGGAGGGGGGTCCCACAAGTTTGTAGAATCGTCTGTTTCTTTCTGTGTAGCCCCGGTCTGCAGACTTAAGATATCCGCAGACGGGAGCCATACTTCACTATTAGCTTATATGATGATGATTAACAGCAGTGAGCTGTTGTTAAATTATTATACACATGCAGATATTATGGACTCATCAGGAATTGTGGGAGGGAGGAACAGCCTGGAAATCTCTTCTCCCCCAAGCATCCGTTTTCTCCAGGAGAACTGATCTCTCTCGTCTGGAGATGAGATGTAATTCCGGAGGATCCCCAGGTCCCACCTGGAGGCTGGCATCCCTACCCTACCACCCCCATGGCAGAGGGAATGCCTTATTTGGCCAAGGTGGCTGGCAAATTGGGGGTGGGTGGGATCTGAACCGGGGATCTCCTGACACTTGGCTTTGGACGCCACACGGCACCAACTCTGGCACAACCACCTATTCTTTCTTTTTAAATGGAAGCTCGCATTTTTGGATTTCAGAATTCAGAGGTTCCTGAGGTTCCGTTTAAGAAAAGACGACGACCCTGGCCAATCCGGCTGAAGGACCACCTTGTACAACAGCCTGCTGGCCAATGGTGGGCACACCAGGCGGAGCTTTTTTGGTGGCAGCCCCCTGACTATGGAACAGCCTCCTCAGGGGAGGTGCCCCCGCTCCCCCCCCTGCTTTCCGTCTTCAGGAGTAAAAAGGTTTATTCGAGGCACAAGCTCATACGTTGAACAAACCTTTGTTGGTCTCCAAGGTGCCACTAGACTCAGAATTCGTTCGACCACTTCAGACCAGCACGACTGCCCACCTGGCTCAGTCTTCAGGAGGCAACTGAAGGCGGTTAAATTTAGGACCACACGCGAATGACTATGATTTTAATTACTGGCAGGCTTATTTGAGATTTTAAATTGAGGTCTTTAATGTGCTGCTTTCAATAATCATTCCTTTATTTATGGTATGAGCCATCTCGAGTTCTGCTGTCTGTATCGGCACACCTGGCGCTCGGAGGCGCGCCACCTCTGGACGTGGTGGTTTCATTTAGTCATCGGGGCCGACAACCATCGAGGGAGCCTTACTGTCTCGGAATATGACTCCGTTCTCCCACCCCGCTGCCCCCGCCGCCACCACCACCCATGGCCATTTCCTCCCGGCAGAAGCCTCACCTGTTTGGACCAAGTTGAAGCTGATGTCGGCCTCTGTGATCATAGGGAGGATGTGGGTCTGGCACCATTGCAAGGCGTTCCCCTTGCCTCCGAAAGGGTTGAGCAAAAGCAGCAGGCGGCGAGGGCGAGGCAGGAGGCTGGGTGCGATCTCTGCGGGGAGCAGAAAAGAGGAGCTTGGAGGCTGCAGCGGGCCGGCACCTGAGACCTCACACGCCCTATGCAAGAGCCAGTTGCGTCTGTACACATCACACTGCCTCGTACCCATCAGTCCACCCATTCCAGGACTCGACGCTCTGCTCAACAACAGCCCTCGGGGGCAGAGAAATGTCTTTCCTGGAAGCTGCACGTTGGAGACGCTGGGAATCAGATCAGAGACTCTATGCACACGAAGCACCTGAACCGTGCTGAGCCACGGCTTCCCCTCCGTTCCTGGAAATAAGCACGGCTTCTTATTCTAGGCTTCCAGCTGCCGGAGAGGGGCACTCTGCATGCTACCTGCACGCAAAACATTTTCTGTGGGCTCCCAAACATGGCTGCAGGCATCGTGGAGATACGCAACGGGGGGCGGGAGAAAGGGCGTGCCTGAGAACGCCATAACCTAATCACTGTCTGGTTTTGCACGGGAAAGTTGACAGGCCCCAGCCGTTTGGGGGGAGTGTCTGAAAAAAACAGGACTGTCACCCAGTTAAGAATCCCTATGAAGGGCGTTTAGCCTTCAGATTGAGCTTTCTGGTGTTCAGAGCAGTTTATACACACAGTGCTGTAATTCTTGCCTCCCTGCCTGCCCCTTGCAGTGTCCCAGTGGTGGTGGTGTTTGAGGTGGAGATCAAATGACCAGCTTTAAGACCACCGGCTCCATTCGTAGGCTGATTCTGCATTGGCTTTCCCCTCCGTTGTTTTACCAAACCCACCTTGAAACAGAAAAGGTGCAGCTCAAGACCGCATTCAAATACCCCAGGCCAACACTGTGCCGACTGCAAAGTCACCCCTGAACACCCATAAATCTATCCAGAAGGTACCATAAAACCCGATAATCAAAGAAAGTGAAAGCCGGCATGTCGTGTAGAGTGTGCCATAAAATCCCGATGACCAAAGAAAGCGACAGCGGCATGCAATACAGAGGGGAATTTCTGTTCCAAGGTGGGTTTGGTAAAACAACAGAGGGAAAAGCCAATTGCTGAATCGCCCACAGTGGGAATGAATTCAAACAGGGAGGCGCCACTCCCTTAGTAGCTGCACTGCACCGACTGTACATCAAAGACTCTTCAGCAGAATAACCTATGTGATCAAATCTACAACCCAAGCAAAATCCTCACTTGGAAGACGCACCCACGCTTTCCTTTTCCAGCTGGCGCACATAGCTGCCGCCCCAGAAGAGGCACGCCTCCTTGTGTGAGTGTGGGAAAGGGAAATGCATCGGCCACGTGCAGCTGGTATAAATGAATGTTTTCCAAAATGCACAGGTAATATGCTTTGGGGGTATGTTGCCTGAAAGTATGTTGCCAGGAAGGTTTCTGAGGGGCCGTTGGGAGATTTAATTGGTTGCACATTTTTAAAAAATGTTGCTTTGGGAGCAGCTGCCACCACGGTACAAAGATCTCACTGTGGGACCGAAGGTAAGCGGCGGGAGCCATTTTACGGCTGGTTCTGCCTTCTGTGGCAGCTATTTTGTGTTTGCGCCCACCACACTGGATTCCAAAGGTGCCTGCGGGGTCAAAAAGGTTGGGGACCCAGCCCTGACCTGGATGGCGCAGGCAAGCCTGATCTCATCAGATTTCAGAAGCTAAGCAGGGCCAACCCTGGCAAATACTTGGAAGGGCGACCTCCGAGGAATACCAAGGCTGGGACGCAGAGGCATGTAACATCAAAGCCACCTCTCTGAAACATCCTAGCCCCACTAAGGGTCACCAGAAGTCACCATGACTTCCAAGCTCACAACCACACAAACACATACTAAATTCCAAAAAGAAAAAGGTTGAGGGACCCTGGCGATAACCAATGACAGATCATACCATCTTCAACTTTGGGGGACGGGGACGGGGACCAAACAAACTAGCTTCTTTCTGCATCCTTTTAGAGGCCCCAGGGCAACCGGTAGCTTCTCCGGCCGTCCTGCCAGAACCTGGGACCCTCTTCTAAGCTCCGCACTCGCTGCAGAAATTCTTCTTTCAGCTCAAGGCCCTGGGAAAAGCTGACAGCTCGCGATATCGGCCTGCAGCCTGGAAACCGGAGTTCTCCCCCACTACAACCTTCCTGTTGGCATTCCGTGTACAAGGGGCAAAAGATAAAAACAGCCGAGCAGCCACCACACAGGAAGGAAGAGCTGCTACCGAGGGAAAGGAAGCCGGGGCCTGAGGCGCCGAACAGCTGCGCCTTCTTGTCACCAAGAGTGGCTAATCCGCTTAAGATCACTGCCAGAGAGCTTAACTGGTTCGGGCCACGGCATGGCGGGGCCTTCCCCTCTTCTACACATGGGGCCTGGCCTAGCCTTGGTACGAAACAAACGCTTTTTAAAAAACAAATAAAACAACAACAAGAGAGTTGGGCATATTAATCTGCGGCAGCCAGAAGAAAAACAGGGGCCTGGTGGAAATGGACAGGCGAACAGGCTTCCATTCCAGAGTAAGCATTCGGGGTGTAGAGCCCTCTTCGTCAGATGCATAACGTGTGTCCTCGCTTGGCCGACGCTTAAGGTTATATCTGTTTAGCAGCTTTAGACAGAAGGCAACTGAGGTAGAGCACAGCTTTTCCTTAAAGCAGGGCTACCCACAAGTATTTCTTGATTTGCTCCAGAGCTCCCAGCTATTCCTGAGGGGGGAGATAAGCAAGAAGAGTTCTAAACTCACCATATCCTCTTCACCTGTCATGGCTTCCCTGCAAGGAATCCTGGGAAGTTGATTGGTAAAACTGAGGAGGCATTTAGACTCGCTAATGGGACACCAACACATTGGGGGAGAAAAGCTGGGTATAGATGACGTTCATAAATAGGCTGCTTTTCCCCTCTAATGGGGAACCAAAGAAGAAGAGATTGGATTTATAACCCACTCTTCTCTACAGGAAGGCTTCCAAGAGCAGCTTAAAATCTCCTTCCCCTTCCCCTCCCCACAACAGACACCCTGTGATGTAAGTGGGACTGAGAGGGCTCTTTCGAGAACTGTCCTTGAGAGAACAGCTCTGAAAGAGCTTATGACTGACCCAAGGCCATCCAGCTGCTGTATGAGGAGGAGTGGGGAATCAAATCCAATTCTCCAAGATTAGAGTCCGTGCACTTAACCAGTACACCAAACTGGCTCTCGAGACTCACAACATCATTCTGCCCCCTCCATTTATCCTTACCCAGCCCTATGAGGTCAGTGAGGCAGAGGGAGAGAGAGAGTCACCAGACAAAGGTCACCCAGTGAGTTTCCCTGGCAGTGTGGGGATTCGAACCTGGTTCTTCCAGATCACAGCCCAACGCTCCCACTCTACCTACGTTCAACTTCCAAAGGTGCGGAAAACCCTCCACGGTAAAGCACATGTCTGTGCACAACTTTCTCGTTAAGTAGACTTTCCCCTGGCTTTTTGCTGTTAGAGAAAAAAGGGAGCCCTGACTGGCAACATTCCAAACGCCCTGGAGTGCCGCTGGAACAAAGAAACACGATCTGACTTGCAACCCAAGGTCTTGTAGAAGGGGCTGCTCCGGGGCACGAGGGGCATCTCGTTCGAGCCCCCACTGCAGCAGTACAATGGTAGGTAGCCACCAGCGCCAACCCCTGATTAACTAGCACAATACGGACCTGATGAAAAACCAGCCATGACACTGACTACGGCCCCCTCCATACTTTCGCACTCCCCTCCCTGAGGCTCCTTTCCCAGGTTTCAGAGCTACCAAATATGCCTGCCCTGCCCTGGATGGGATGGGATGGGATGGGATGGGCAAGGCCGATCTCATCAGAGCACGGAAGCTGAGCAGGGCCGGGCCCTGGTTAGTGCTTGGATGGGAGATCACCAAGGAAGTCCAGGGTCCCTACTCAGAGGCAGGCGACGGCAAACCACCTCTGCTCGCCTCCTGGCCTGGAAACCCCCACGAGGAGTCGCCATAAGTAGGCTGTGACCTGATGCCACTTTCTGCCACAGACAGACATGCCCACAGAATGTATGTAGGTCATCCTGGTGGAGCCCAGACCCGGGTGGCCCCAGCTAGCCCAGTCTCCTGACGCAGAGGCGGGCAATGGACACCTCTTGCCTTGAAAGCCGCCTGGGTTCGCTATAGGTCAGCTGCGACGGGACGGCAACAACAACCACGATCTTGGCGGAAGCTGTTTTCTGGGGAAGGTGGGGTTCTGTTGCCACACTTCTGGCACAGCCAGAGTTTCGGCCTCCTGCTGTAATTGCATGGGCACGGAGAAGGAAGAGTGGTTTTTATTGTAAGCCACAACTACAGGTAAACTGCTAAGACGGCAATGCTGGCTCACATGCTCCCTAAACCCTTGGTCATGTTGGTGGCCCAGATAACGCTCTGAGAACATTCGCCTCCACCTTTGTAGCCAGCACTAAAAAAAATAAGAATGTAAAAAAGGAAAGGTCAGTAAAAGAAGAAGTCCAAGGAATGGCAAGTGACTGGCAAATCTCACAGATGCACGAAATAGCTTTATACCCCAGGGGCATCTGGGCTAGTGCTGTGTATTTTGCTTTGCGGATGGTCTCTAAAATGGCTCAGGCAAAGGGCATTTTAAGCAAGACATATTTAAACAAGACATATCCCCTATCCAAATTTTACATCATTTCCCCCTCCACCAACGTGTACCCCAACAACTTTGGTTGCGGTGGAAGTTTGCTGGGTGACCTTGGACCAGATGCACACTCACAGGGTTGTTGTGAAGATCAAATGGAGGACAGGAGACGGATGTAAACTGCTTTGGGGAGAAAGGCGGGGTAGAAATGAAGTAAGCCTATAAATTAATAATGTTAATTAGCAGCAATTCAACTTTAATAGTTTCATGCAAGTCACAGTATTTCTGGGCACAGAACTGGCACGACCTCGGCAGACTGTTTTTACATATTATAACAAACAGGCCAAAGCTGTTGTGTACTTACTACATTAAGTGTTCGGGAATCTTTCAGGTTACCAGAAAGATACCAACGTTATTGATGTATAACAGGCAGCAGAGTTAAGACCGCACTGTCACTTGTAAAGCAAAACATGTGGTTATATGCGAGTGTTACCTGCTAGAATGATTCCAATACAGCATACAACACGTCATTTATACACGGTGTTGCATTGTGTACTCTACCCACCGGGAGCGGTCAGACGGTGTGCTGGGAGCGGTTTAAATTGCTCCGGTCCTGATGCGTTGTTTTTTTTAACCTGGAGAATTGCAATCACATTCACCTCCTTGTTCTGGATCGCTGCGCAGCCACATCGCTCCCCACCACCCACACGCAGAAGCGTGCACCGGGGTTTTTTTCCTCTCAGTTTGGGCATGCGCACAGACGGCCATCTGTAGAATTAAAATTTTCGCACGTGCGCAGAACAGTGATTTCCACTTCAACCCAACTGCTGTAACACTTCCCTTTAAAGTTTAAAGGAACACTTCCTTTTAAACTTTTACCCCAAAATTGTCCTCCGTGAGATCCCGAACTCATCTAACCAATAAAACTTGGCATCATTTAAACATTGTTTTTAATAACGCGGGAGCGGAGCTCTGCCTGTGTGCATACGGCCAACGCTAAAATAAAATGGCGGGCGAAGAGCGGAAGCCTTGGGCTTCTCAGCGGAAGTGGCTCGACACCGCAGGAGTGATCAGATGTCAGAAAAGTGCGGCTAGAACCGGAGAATCAAGAAAACACCACTTGGGGACCTGGTAACAAAACACTCTATTCTAAGGGGGGTTGAGCCAGAAAGCAACGGCTGGGGACGTTGCACAGATGTTGGGTGTGTGAACGTGGATATAAAATCCCTTACTGAAGCATGCCGAAAGTGGACTAAACAGCCTGTTTGAACGCACCCACCACGTTCCCAGTTTGTATTTCATGGTACTTAACTGGATCACTGGCTCTTCTAGGCCAGAACTGTCTGTACTGACCAGCATCTCCTGTCCAGGGCAAAGACACCTCTTTCCCCCCCGCACTCATAACCTGAGCTTGTTCTAGCTGGAGATGCCAGGAATTAAAGAGATGCAGGCAAGGGAAGGTGCTGCTCCGCCAGTGATCCAAGGACCATCCCCCCAGTTACAAAGCAGACAAGTGATTGCCGCCTCCACACAAGGAAACCGCCTGCACAACAGTGTGTTGGAGCTAGCTTGTGGACAATCCCTGGTGCCGCCACTAAGTCCCATTGAGACCGCAAGCCTCACCTGTGCACAGCACTGAGCACTGTGTGTGTCCACAGGGAGATCTGCCCTCCCCGCTGGAAGTGCTTGTGTCTGGGGCCGTGAAGGCTATGACCCCTGATGCCTTGAATTCTACGCTTCCCCGTCTCCGGGTAGAGGGGGCCACCACACCTTGAGGCAGGCTACAGTTTGCTCAGGCTCCTCTTTGCTTGCCAGGAGGGTCAAAAGTCCGCACGGGGCAATCCCAGGGAACTCAGTTTACACCTTGGTAATGCAACTCACCCGGGAGCAACCAAGCAACCGGGGATTGCCTGCCTTCCAGCAGCAACAAGGAAGCTAGAAACTCTGTGTCCAAAGGGCTTCGGCTTTGTTTCCCCATGCCGAGAACTGCCAGGAGCTGAGATTAGGCCCAGAGGCACCAGCAACTGAGAGGTCACACTCTGGCCGTGGGCATCCGAGAGCTTCCCCTTCACTCCCAGACTAGGGAGGGAACAGTTTGACAAACAGTGAACGGTACGCGGAGGACAGCTTGTACTCTTCTGTGCTATAAAGGCAGAACAGAAGCCACAGCCGGGCAGCGAGGCCTCAAAAGGAACGGGCGGCTAGCCGGCTACCAGATCCCATCGAAGCGTGCCCCACCGAGGATTCTGCTGTCGCTGCCAATGTTCCCTCTAAGCTGCGGAGTCTTGTGAGCAAAAATTCTACTTTGTGAGCTGCCGGCATTAAAGTTGTGAGCGAGCGATTTGGCTGCTGCTGCCTAAGCCAATTTGCTCTGGAGCCCTCCTTCCTGAGCGAAGACAAAAATGTGTAAGCCGGAGGTTAAAAAAACCGTGAGCTAGCTCACACTAACTCAGCTTAGAGGGAACACTGGCCACTGCTGGTGGTGCCAGGGGCCAAGCTCGGCCACCCGCTCAACCCGTCTCCCTGCCTGAAAAGGGGCTTCAACAACCCCATGCGGTGGGCCGTGCCTTTTATATTATTAAGGAAACAAAACAACAGTAGGCTTGATAGGAAAGTACTGCATCAGCTCAGTTAAAAAAAAAAACACACCCAAGATTTTCATTTTCTTCCTGGGAGAAAAATAAATCAGGAATAAAACAGCACCCACCCACCCCCACCCCCCACACACACACACCACTGGCTTCAAAAATTTTTTACTTCTGTGCCTGGATGTAGGAAGCTCAATGGATCCCCAGGCCAGCAAATACACTTTTTTAAAGCTAAATTCCTCGTTCAGGCCATGAGAGTTCGGCCAGCTCGTGACAAGACACCTTCTCTAGCGTAGCGCAGCCTGTCCTCTCTAGCCTGAATTCTTCCTTCCATTCTTAGCTGGGATAGATCGATTCTACTCAAGACCTGTAGGTGAGAGGAGTAGGTAGGCAGGGAGAGAGACAAGCTCACCAAGTGGGCCGGGACTAGACACTCTCTCAGCCTAACTGACCCCGCAAAACGGTCACGGGACTAAGCAGAGGCTCTTTGGAAACAAGCCTGGGGAAACCAGCCTTAATCAAGCCTCCCCCCCCCCCAATGAGCTGGAAGATGCGTCCGCTCATTAAAAATGTAACTGGCTTGCACCGATTGCCACAGCATGTCTCCGCCTAAGATGTTCTGAACATCACGTTCGGCACAGGCTCGCAGACTGCTGAAATCGGCCCTCGGGCGAGTAGGATGCGCGTCGGGCAAGGCAAGCAGAGCCACACAGCCCGAAGGGGAGGGGGTCAGAGAACAACTGAATTTAGGTGGAAGCAGAACCCCAGCCTGGAGAGCCCGGGTCAGCCTGATCTCACCAGATCTCGGAAGCTGAGCAGGGTCGGCCCCGGCTACTCTTTGGATGGGAAACCCCCAAGGAACGCCGGGGTCGTGATATGGAGGAAGGCGATGGCAAACCACCCCTGAATGGCTCTTGCCTTGAAAACCACATGGGGTCGCCATAGGTCAGCTGGGACTTGGCGACGGAGGGGAGGCGACGGAGGGGAGACGCAGAGACAGGCAGTGAGGGCAAACCACCTCTGAACGTCTCTGGTTTTGAAGGGGTTTGCCACGAGTTGGCTGCCGCTATGGGGGTGCGTGTGATTATTTGTATGGGTGTGGGTGTGTGGGCGCACATGCATGCCTGGGAGTCATGGTTGACTTCTGGTGACCCCTAGTGGGGTTAGGACATTTCAGAGAGGTGGATGGCTATTACCTGCCTCTGCCTCCCGGCCCCAGTATTCCTTGGAGGTCTCCCAAGTCCTTGCCAAGGTCGGCCCTGCTTAGCTTCTGAGATCGGGCTTGCCTGGGCTATCTAGGTCGGGCCGAGTTGGCTGCAGCTTGGTGGCACTTTCCGCCAGCGCTGTCATCAATATGCTGCTAGGATCTCCCCCCCGCCCCCGGTGCCCAGTTTGTTTCTCTTTCTGTCTGAATCTGGAGGAGCAACCGAGGTTCTGGCCCAGGGATGGCCAGAGTGAGGCCGAATCAGAAGCAGCTGAATCCAGGCTTGAGAAGTACTGTTAAATCAGGGACATACCTGATCAGGAACTAAATATTCCTGCCTGTTCTGGATAGGGTTGCGTTCCCTCTGAAGAGGAAAGCTAACCCATGGATCTGGAGCCCACCCATAGGAGCCCACCATGGACACACAGACAGATTCCAAAGGCCTTGCCCTCAAGGTCCACACCATCTAAAGTGTGGTGGGTGGCAACAGGGCCTTTTCAGTGAGGGCACCAAGGACGAAGAATGTCCCTCCTATCAAGGGAAGATTGTGTGACACCCTCACAGTTCGTGTCCAGGAAAAGCAGAGGGAGGACCAATCTCCCAGTCGGTGTGGATGGATTTTTTTTCTTTTAGAATTAAAGGCAACCCGTCGCACAGGATAAATCTACCTGGTGCACGTTTATCCTGTCTTTCCACAAAAGAGCTCAGGGTGCCATTTGTGGTTCTACCTCCCTGCCCCCCCCCCCCAGCAACCCTGTGAGGTGCAAACCAGGCAGTGACTCGGACTGGAGACAAATACCCTCAACACAAAGCTTGCTGCTGGCTGCATGCCCGGCAAAGAAAATCAGCTGCCTATTTACGTATCAGCACAGGGCCTGTCGTGTTTGACAACCCCACTCCTTTACATCTCCTCTCCTCTGCCCTCCACGGTGTGATGCAGTGAAGCCCTTTCCTTTCCCTTGATGGGAGGAGAGCCCAGAAGTCATTGCCAGTGGAGGAATTCACAGCACGACAGGCTGCCCCTGTTGATCTCGCTACCCAGAGAGGGAAACACCACATTTTGCCTCCTGGTCAATACATCATCAATTGCGGCCTGACCCATAGAACTCAAGGGAAGTCACTGAGAACCACCCTGGTACTGCCCTCCCCCCGCCCCGGGTTCTGTTTCTTGGTCACACGAGAATATGCCAGACGGCAGGAGGCACAGAACCAACAGAGGCAGCTGAAAGGGCCAAGATACTCTCACAATCTCCAGCAGAAGAGCTCTTTGAAATGAAAGATGAGTTCCATATTGTTGTTAAGGGTGGGGTGGGGAAGGGAACAGAAATTGATGCTTGCTCCATTAAACAAGAAGCAAAACCCGAGATCTAGGATTCCAAGATGGAAGATCCAGGTACCCTGGCTCCCAAATTCCACCCAAGGAAATCCAGTCTAGACTGTGCCTATCTAAGATGCACTGCATACCGAGAGAGTATCAAAACAGGAGTGGCAATGGATTCTTCTGCCAGGGGTGAGTCTATTAATCAAACTAATTAAAATTAAGTAATAAAAACTAATTAATAAAATAATTTAATTAAATAAATAGATTAGATTAAGTTAGATTACTTAAATGAGCTTATTAAAAATCAATACTTATTCATTTAAATGGTCAGTCATTTCCCCCTCCCTTATTGAAGGGCATCATTGATTTTCAAATGTCAATGTGCTGGGCACGGCAGAAATGGGAAGGAGAGTCTGTGATGTTACTGGTGCTAGGAATTAATGGCATGAACAGTTTCTGTCACAGATCGGTAGAACTGGTTTCTCTGAGTTTGACCCAAGGGATGTAAGGGTTTGCCTGAAAAGACTACACCAAGCATGCTTCCAGAGGGAACCCTGCCACTCTGGTAATAAAAGTTCACGCCCTAAACAGCTCCCCTCCCCCCCCAAACCAAAAGCTGCACTTGGGCTTCAATTCTGGGAAACTTATCTGTGCTGGTCTTTAAATGTAGCATTCTACAACCCAACCGCCAAACAGGTGAGAAGTTTCTTTAAAAGAGCAACTCATTTAGCGAGTTGAGAAAGCGGGAATAGCCAAGATTCTGGGAGCTCTACAGCAGAAGTTAAAAAAAAGGGAAGCAGAGAGACACAGGCAAAGAGGAAAGAAGTTTCATGGAAGTCTAGACAAAGTGACGACTAAAGCAGTAACAGCTGTCCTCCCCACCCCAAGATCCTTGTCAGGAAGGCAAGTAGGGCAGCGTTAGATAAAACGGGGTGCAGCCTGCCACGTGACTGGGGCCAGAGAACAGATGGAATCTTTCGCTCCTCTGGGCAAGGGCACTGCATCGCTTAGGAGGCCTTGAGAGCCAAGGCACCTCAATCAAGACAGGGAGCTTGTTCCGTACAGGAGAGGCAACAGAGGAAGCAGTTGTGCCTTAGCTTTTAGAAATGGAGAAGGTTAGGGCAGATCTTCACGTCTACCTAAATCGTATGGTGGAGTCATACCACTGTAAACAGCAGGCAGGCAAACAGAAGGTAATCACATTTTGGAAGGCCCTACTATCTAAAAGGATCCCTTGCCAGGCTCATAGCCACCGGAGGGTGGGATTTGGGGGCAATGCCCCCCACAGATGAGCACTGCCCCCTCAGACAAAAAGGTCAAGAAAAATTAAATGTAAGATGTGCATGGGGGTTCCAAAATGACCTCAGGCACAGTCAGGAAAGCTTCAGTCTCATTTTCCTTTTTCCCGGTTGAAAAATAAATAGGTTTTTAGAAATGCAAATAAAATAAAATAAAATTGCAAAATGCAAAAGAGAGAGAGTCAGATATTCCCCCCTCCCTGGCTTACACAGAAGAGCAGCCCAGAGTTGAGTCTTTCCAACTGAAAGGACCAGAGGACTGGAAGCTGCAGCGGAGCTGGACTTGCTTCTGCTGCTGCTGCATAAGGAGCAGCAAGCATGGCCAGGGCCCCCCCCCGGATTTCCCCATGCCCCGCCAACCAAAATTTTCTGGCTATGCCCCAATCTCTGCATGTAGAAATCTGACACACCAGGTGTGATCTAGCCTAGAGCCTTCTGTCTGATGTGGTATCTTACCACAGGTAGGGCAGGTTTTAGCTACTGAAGCAGTCAAAAATGCAACAACACATGTTCTGTAGCAATAGAGACTAGGGAGGACTGGACTCTATGGTGTGTAAGCAGCCAGGGCCAATTGCTTCACTGGGCAGGGAGCTCAATAACCCACATATTGGATCGGGTATCCTTACCTGTCTCGCTCGAGATGGGAATCCCCAGCACCAAGCATTTGATGGCAGCCGCCCATTTCTCCGCCATTGCTTGGTTGTCCACGAAACTCTCAGCGCCGTCAACCTGAAAGGTCCTCGCAGTCCGCTGCCGCGCCCGGCCGGCACCCACTGCCACTTTCCGTTTCTTCAGCGGGTAGGCGTAGACGCAGAAGTAAGCCGACCGATCAGTGAGCGTGTGACTGCGTAGCGTGTGACACCCCGCCACATCAACCAGGTGCACCACCGTCCGGTGATCCGAGTCTGGCTTGGGCACCAGGCGTTGGATGTGCAGTTCTGTCCATGTGAGGCTGAGGGCATACCGGGTCCCTTTGGGGGGATAGGTCCCAAATTCTCCGTGCAGCAGTGTTTCGGAGCCTTCCCGACACACCTCCAGAGCCAAACTCATCTTGCCGTGGAGACCCACCTTGGCGGTTTAGTAGGCCTGCTCTCCAAAGTGCCCTTCAAACAACAGGTTCCTCCACAGAGCAACCTGTCCACTCTCTTAAGCTCTCTCCTAGAGCTCTGGATTTGAAGAGCAGGATTTAAAACCTTTTCGTTTCCACATATGTTTCCTTAAGCTACTAGATGACTGGCACAGCGGTTTAACCGAGAACCTTTCTCTGCAGCAGAAACATCCCTCTGTGTTCTCCCTTTCTTCATTCAGGAAGGTCCCTTGTATCAAAAAATCAAACAAGTTTCAAGAGAAGAAACAAAACTCCCAACTTCTTTCACCCCACTTCTCACTATGGGGGAAAAATATGTGGCTGGGTTGACATTTAAAAGCCACAGGAATAAAAACCAACCCGGCTGAACTTCCAGAGATTTGGAAAGAGGGGCAGGAAAGAAAGCGTATGCTGTCCAACCCAACAGGGAGCAGAAGAGAGGAAAGAGAGAAGAACTTTCATAGGGCAAATTGTGAACTGCTTAGTAAGACAGATGCCCCTTTGGCTCGTTCTCAGCAAAGTAATTTTGCCCTCCAGCAAAGAGTTTAAACATATGCACAAGAAGCTTTCCAGTTCCCATCAAACTAAGTAACTCACACAACCTCCCCACTTCTCACAATCCCCCCATCAGCAGTACAAAGAGTTCACAGAAATGCTTCCCCCACACACCCTAGGGGTCAGAAAAAGGGGAGAGGAAATCTGTGCTCAAAATAAAACAAAGGATGCTGAGAGTCATCAGCTCAGGTGATGCTGCAGTGGAAAGCGAAAGAAACGAAAAAATGAGCAAGGGGAGGTATGTCGGTCACAGGTCCTCCACCTCCGTGGAGAAAATAACGATTGGTTTAAACGAAAGAGTCAAACAAACACCCCCCCCCCAGCTGACTTGAGAGGTTTACCTCAACTGCGACGCTCACCCGGTTTCGGTTTTATCTCCTGCTCACGTTAGGCTGCACATCTAACCCACATGATTAAAGGGGTCCTACGAAATAACCCCACAACCCACTTTTGTACATTAAAGGGGGAAGGATGAGAGGCTCTCGCTGTCGCTGTGAAAATAACAGAGCTAGGCTGGAAGCGGCGGGGGGGGGAGGATTAAAATATTATTTAAAAAAAAAGAGACACCCAACTCACCCCCTCATCAGGCACCTTTTGTCCAAAACAAACAAGACTTCGCCGAGGAGAAGAGGTGAGAGAGGAGAAGGAGACAGCAGCACCTCCAACAGAGTTTCGAAATACCTCTGCACACCTGCTAGCCTTTAATATCTCTCCCTAGCACCTCCTCGCATGAACGTCTTTCCTCCCTGCACACCTCATTCCCTTCTGCCTCGATCCCTCCTCCTTCTACACTTCACCCTCTCCCCGGCCTTTCCCTCTATTTTTCCCCCACCCTCCCCTCTAGCTCTGCTTGCTCCACTCTCTTTCTAATACTAGACCAGGAAGTGTTCTATTTTCTACCTGGAGGGGGAGGCATGGGGATGACACAAAGGGGCGGGGCCTAGTAGCCTATCAAAAAGCAGCAAACGCCTATGCTAAACCAACCAGAAATCGCATCCCTGTCCACCTTCGAAAGTAGCATTAGACCTTAGTGTTGGAGGCTGTCATCTTTGGTGAGGGCAAAGTTGTAGAGAAGCAAACTAGTGGCCATCTTAATTAAGAGGCGGGGAAGCCGCTCTCCAGTAAACATGCCATATAGTATAGGAAATGATACGTACCTAAATAAGACGTGCTTTGTTTAAGGAAATTATTATTGTTGTTGTTGTTATTATGATTATTATTATTATGGTTTTCTCCACAGTGATCAGGAATCGGTGACTGTGTGGGCAAGGTCAAAGCCGGCAGGGACTTCATTCTCCCTTAAAAGCAAACGGCGGCCATCTTTAGTAAGAGAAAAGAACGTCAACTCTAGCACTAGATATCAAAGGGGAAATGAGGGCGTGGCGGCCCTTTTTAACTCGGGTGAACTCGCAGTGGAATGAATGAGGTGGCCATCTTAAGTGAGGGAACTTGGAAGGAGACTCTTGCAACGCCCTCGTGGTTTTGCGGCCATGGTCAAAGTCTGGATCTTTAAAAAGCCTCATAAATGTAACCAACGGTGCTAGCCATCTTTGTTATGGGAATACAGGTTTTTATTGGTTGATTGGTTGTTTCTCTCCTCAGCAACTGACTGAGCACATGACAAGGCAAACAGCCCATTTTAGCCATAGGCGAACCGGGGAGCTTTTGCTGTTTGTAATCCCATAACATCACACGGAGTGTTTTCAGCACATGGTGACCTGTATGTCTGCGCAACTGCTGTTTTTGAAACGTCTGCAGCACTGTTCGGTTTACTAACCTCCATCCCCTAAACAGAGTGATACCATTCGAAACCCAGTGGCTTCAATGTACTTCGAAACGGTCACTGTCAAATCTCGCCTTCAACCTGATTGCACTACAGAGGCACAAAGGAAGGAGCGCTTTCCTACAAGTCTGCATTCGGCTGAGGGTTCCAGCTGAACTTGCCTCAAGCCGCTATCCTGTGCACACTTACTGGTAATTTGCTTCTGAGCAAGCAAACATCGCACGAGGTCGTCACATTCGCTGCCACCTAAAGCATGTTTTCTAGTTGGGGGGTGGGGGGGGCCTCTGCTGTCAAGAGGGCAATTTTAGCACATGGAAAAGTTCTCGCAGTTCAGTTTCCTGAAAGATCTTGTATCTCATAGTAATCAATTTGTATGTGACCTATTTGCATCTGGAGAACAACCTGCCGCATTCTGCCCAATATTGCTGAGGAATTCCATGTCTGTAACTTTGTATTTTCCCAAGCAGAATAATTCGATTTCGGCAGATTTACATCGAAGTAATTTTGTACAGGATTGTAGGGCAAAGCTGATGGCCAATTTTGAAGCTGATGGCCAATTTTCTAGTGAATTATGCCTGCCACAAACAGTCAACTTGTAGAAAAACAGCCGGGGAGATGTAATTCATGCAATACAACAATATAATAGTGCTTACAAAAATGCATAAATTCCAGGGATAATATAATACAAAAATATAATACAAAAATAATTCATTTAACATTTCCATTTCAATCATTTAGGAAGCCTCCAGAATGTGCCTCCGTTTCAATTCTGGACTTCCTCAGAAGTAATATTTCTTCTCATTGGTATTCATATCCTTTAGTTGTAAATAAATTCATACAAATTATTACAAATTATTAATGAATTCATACATATCATTAATAAAATATAGATAGCACAAACATAGACTGGAATAACAATCTTTTACAATAAAGTATTATACCATTCAGTGAGTATTGTCCCTTAATTTTCTTTCCTCTATTTCCCACAATTCTTGTATTTTCTATAAATAATATCATTGCACAATATAGTTGTTATTTTCTTTAAATTATTTTCTTCTTTACCTATAAACCTACTAAAAAGAGTAGACACTCACCAAATAGGAACTAAGATTTTTCTTAATCGGCTCCAGCCAGGGTTTGCTGCGCGCTTTCTATGCTGGAATGCCTTAAGATTCTCCGATGTGAATGGACCTATTTAACTATCTTTTGCACAGCCTATTTAAAGGGGAAGTATTCTAATTATGCTGCATCCTAAAATAAATCTAAACAAACATAATTTTTATAATTTTTACATAAGTTCCACAAGGGATTATGTTGGTTCTGAAGAAAATTATAAAAACCATGAAAGATCCAAATCGTTATTCAGCCCACGGGGACTCAGCGTCTGCAGGCGGTGAATCCAGTACGCTTCACGCTGAAGTAATACTTTCTTAGTATCTACAATGTTATACATATTTGGATATAAGACCTCTAGTACAGTGAAGACAAAGTTATCACAATCATGTCCTTTCTCCAGGAAATGGGGGACCAATGGGGATTCTATATTTACTGAGTGTATTTGAGATTTATGCTCAATAATCCGTGTCCTAATAGCCCTCATAGAGCACCCTACATATAACTTTGAACATGGACATCTTATTAAGTATACGATTTTCTTAGTAGCACAGGTGGACGATTGGCTCAATTTAATATGAAACGGAGGCACATTCTCCGAGCTGACCCAGCTGAGCTCTGAGAAGGAGCAAGGTGTTTGAGCTGCCAGAGGGGTGAGTGGTATTTTTATTTATTTACTTTCAGCTGAGGTGCTTTAACTGAAAAGGTACTGTGTCAGGGACTGTATTTGGGAGTGTGTGGGTGAGTTGTAACAGACTCCTGACTGCTGGAGTTAGGGTGTGAAAGGGTCATTGTTTGCCTGTAATTAAGTGCTTGGGTGAGATTGAATAGCAGACTCCTGGCTGCTGGAGTTGGAGTGTGAAAGGGGCTTTGTTTGACCGTCATTAAGTGCCTTGGGTGATTTTGAGTAGCTGCTGGCCACACCCTCTCCTGGGAGACAATTCCATTTAAGGCAGGAAGTTTGCAAGAGGCACGAGCCTCTGGCACGAGCCGAAGGGCGAGGCTCTTTGCCTGTGGCTCTTGGCCTAGGGGCTCTGTAAGAAGCCCAGGAAGAGCCAGGAAGCCAGGACCTTGGCTCCTTGGTAAGGTAAGGTAAGTAGACTCCTACAACAGGAGCCATATAAATACAAAGGGTTTTAAAAGGGGGGTTATAGAAAAGTATTTGTTTAAAAACAATTATGAAGCCAGAATGCCAGCAGGGGGTTGGGGGCTATCCAGTGTTTTGCATGGAGTGTCACATGTATGACTATCTGCCCACTGGTCAGAAGTCTTGGGTGTGTGCTCGGTGCAAGGAGCTCCTGGTTCTCAGGGAGCGAGTTTGCTCCCTTGAGGCCAAGGTGGCTGACCTGGAGAAGCAGGGACAGTCAGTTAGGTGCACGGGGAAGACTCTCGGGGACTTGTTAGATATGTCCCACTCTGGATCTGGCAGCCCGGGTGCTGCCAGGGAGCATGAGGGTCAAGGGGAAAAGGGGCACCATGCTGAGGATAAGGGGAATGTGCCCTCAGAAGGGACCTCTTCTTCAGCTGGTGAACGGGTATCCTTTCGTACCAAGGAACCGTCCCTGGGAAGGGTGGGAGGGGGCTCTTGGTAGTTGGTGATTTGATCCTTAGGCAGGTAGACAGCTGGGTGGCGAACCCGCGTACTGACCGTATGGTGACTTGCCTGCCTGGTGCGAAGGTAGCGGACATTACGCGTGTTTTAGATAGGCTGGTAGATAGTGCTGGGGAGGAGCCAGTGGTCGTGGTGCACGTCGGCACCAACGATGTGGGGAAATGCAGTCGTGAGGTCCTGGAGGAGAAATTTAGGTTGCTGGGCAGGAAACTCAAGGCCAGGACCTCCAAGGTAGCCTTCTCGGAAGTGCTACCTGTTCCACGCGCAGGGCCGGAGAGACAGGCACAGATCAGGAGTCTCAATGCGTGGATGAGACGGTGGTGTAGGGGGAAGGGTTCAAGTTTGTTAGGCACTGGGATGCTTTTTGGGACAAGAGGGAGCTGTACAAAAGGGACGGTCTCCACTTGTCCCGAGAAGGAACCAGGCTGCTGGCGCTCAAAATCAAAAAGGTGGCAGAGCAGTTTTTAAACTGAATAATGGGGGAAAGCCGACAGGAGATGAAAAGTCTCTGGTTCGGGATGGCTCATCTCAAAGAGATGAAGGGGTAGCTATTACTTTTGTACAAGGAAATGGATTACAATTGTCCACTGAGACTGTGGCTAATGATAGGAACTGCCTGGCAAGGTCTCGAGGCAGCAAGAGGAAGGCTGTGGGCTTAACAAACGTGGGAAACTATAAGTGTTTATACACAAATGCTAGAAGTCTCCGAGGTAAAATCGGGGAGTTGGAATGCTTGGTGTTGGGGGGGAAATAGACATTGTGGGTATTTCAGAAACTTGGTGGGATGAGGAAAATCAGTGGGTTACGGTGATTCCTGGTTATAAATTATATCGGAAGGATAGGGGGAAAGGGTTGGAGGTGGGGTGGCTCTGTATGTCAGAGAGGGTATACCATCCAGTAAGATTGAGAGGGTAAGAGAATTGGATTCCCTTCTGGAAATGCTATGGGTTGAAATAGTGGGTCCAAAAGGAGGCTTAACAGTGGGAGTTTGTTATCGCCCACCAGATCAAAAGATAGAGGAGGATTATAAAATGATGAATGAATTAAAGATAGCAGCTAGACGAAATAACTGTGTTGTAATAGGCGACTTTAACTACCCACACATTGATTGGGTCAATATGAGTTCTAGTCGGGAAAAAGAGATTGCGTTCTTAGACACTCTCAATGACTGTGCTGTGGAACAGATGGTCACAGATCCTACCAGGGGAGAGGCGATCCTGGATTTGGTCCTAAGTAACACCCAAGACCTGGTGAGAGATGTAAAAGTGACTGCACCACTTGGAAACAGTGACCATAATGTCATTGAGTTTAACATTTGTACAGATAGGGAGTTGCCCAAAAAGACTGACGCAACCACTTTTAACTTTAAAAGGGGTAACTTCTCTGGTATGAGAGGACATGTGAGGAAGAAATTGAAAGGAAGAGTGGAGAAGGTCAAAACCATTGGGGAAGCTTGGAGACTATTTAAAAAGACAATCCTAGAAGCTCAGAAAAAATATATACCGCAGGTTAGGAAAGGTACAAATAGGTATAGAAAAAAGCCTGCATGGTTAACAAATAAAGTAATGGAAGCTGTAAAAGGTAAGAAGGATTCCTTTAAGCGGTGGAAAGCTAGTCTTAGTGAGGTTGATAAAAGGGAACACAGACTATGGCAAATAAAATGCAAGTCTGTGATCAGGCAAGCAAAAAGGGAATATGAGGAGCATATCGCAAAAAACATAAAGACCAACAATAAAACTTTCTTCAAATACATTAGAAGTAGGAAGCCAGCCAGGGAGGCAGTGGGGCCCTTGGATGACCAAGGGGTAAAAGGAGTAGTGAAGGATGATAGGGAAATGGCTGAGAAGCTGAATGCATTTTTTGCCTCTGTCTTCACTGTGGAAGAGGAGAAGTGTTTGCCCACTCCAGAAGCACTGATTTCGGGAGGGGGTTTGAAAGACCTGAATCAGATTGCGGTGACAAGAGAGGAAGTCCTCCGACTGATGGACAATTTAAAAACTAATAAATCACCAGGCCCGGATGGCATTCATCCGAGAGTTCTGAAAGAACTCAAATGTGAACTTGTGGATCTCCTGACAAAAATATGTAATCTTTCTTTAAAATCTGCCTCCATTCCTGATGACTGGAAGGTAGCTAATGTCACTCCCATCTTTAAAAAGGGCTCCAGGGGAGATCCAGGAAATTACAGGCCAGTCAGTCTGACATCGATACCGGGTAAGTTGGTGGAAACTGTTATTAAGGAAAGAATTAGTAGGCACATTGATGAACAAAAACTATTGAGGCAGACTCAGCATGGGTTCTGTAAGGGAAGATCTTGTCTCACTAACCTGTTAGTGTTTTTTGAGGGAGTGAACAAACATGTGGACAAGGGGGACCCAATAGATATTATTTACCTTGACTTCCGGAAAGCTTTTGATACAGTTCCTCATCAAAGGCTCCTAAGTAAGCTCAATAGTCATGGGATAAAAGGACAAGTCCTCTTGTGGATCAAAAACTGGCTTATAAATAGGAAACAGAGAGTGAGTATAAATGGGAAACTCTCTCAGTGGAGGGTGGTAAGCAAGTGGGGTACCACAGGGATCAGTACTCGGTCCCATGCTTTTTAACTTGTTTATTAACGATTTGGAATTGGGAGTAAGCAGTGATGTGGCTAAATTTGCAGATGACACGAAGTTGTTCAGGGTGGTGAAAACCAGAGAGGATTGTGAGGCACTCCAAAGGGATCTGTTGAGGATGGGTGAGTGGGCGTCAACGTGGCAAATGGGGTTCAATGTGGCCAAGTGCAAAGTGATGCACATTGGAGCCAAAAATCCTAAATATAAATACACGTTGATGGGGTCTGATCTGGCAGAGACTGACCAAGAGAGAGATCTTGGAGTCGTAGTGGATAACTCGCTGAAAATGTCTACACAATGTGTAGCTGCAATAAAGAAGGCCAACGCTATGCTGGGGATTATTAGGAAGGGAATTGATAACAAATCAGCCAGTATCATCATGCCCCTGTATAAATCATTGGTGCGACCTCATTTGGAATACTGTGTACAGTTCTGGTCACCACATCTCAAAAAGGATATTATAGCATTGGAAAAAGTGCAGAGAAGGGCAACTAGAATGATAAAAGGGTTGGAACACCTTCCCTATGAAGAAAGGTTAAAATGCTTGGGGCTCTTTAGCTTGGAGAAACGACGGCTGAGGGGTGACATGATCGAGGTTTATAAGATTATGAATGGGATTGAGCAGGTTGAGAAAGAAGTACTTTTCTCCCTTTCTCACAATACAAGAACTCGTGGGCACTCTATGAAATTGCTGAGCAGTCGGGTTAGAACAGATAAAAGGAAATACTTCTTCACCCAAAGAGTGATTAACATATGGAATTCACTGCCACAGGAGGTCGTGGCAGCTGCAAGCATGGACAGTTTCAAGAGGAAATTAGATAAACATATGGAGCAGAAGTCCACCAGTGGCTATTAGCCACAGGGTATAGAATGAGAACTCTCAGTCTGGGGCAGGTGATGCACTCTATTCTTGGTGCTGGAGGGGGCAGCAGTGGGAGGGCTTCTGGTGCCCTGGCCCCACTGCTGGACCTCCTGATGGCACCTGGTATATTTTGGCCGCTGTGTGACAGAGTGTTGGACTAGATGGGCCATGGCCTGATTCAACATTGGCTTCTCTTATGTTCTTATGTTCTTATGTTCTTATGTTCACATTCCGGAGGCTTCATAAATGAATGAAACGGAAATGTTAAATGAATGATTTTTGCATTATATTATCACTGGGATGTATGCATTTTTGTAAGCACTATTATATTGTTGTATTGCATCAATTACGTCTCCCTGGCTGTTTTTCTACAATTTGATTATCTTCAGCTGGGAGGTCTCTTCATTCCTTACTGCCACAAACAGTCACACATATCCTTTTGATAGATGGATGAAGGGATATATAGTTCCCCCCAGGGGTCTTTTCGTAGAAAAACAGCTGCAGGAGCTCATTAGCATATGGTATGCTAATGAGCTATTAGGCTATTAGCATATGCCATGCCCCCTGACATCACTGGAAGTGATGTCAGAAGGGGAAGCAAAAGCGGGGGTAAAGGTAAAGGTTCCCTTGCTCGAAAGCCAGTCGAATCCGACTCTAGGGTTGCGGTGCTCATCTCCGTTTCAAAGCCGAAGAGCCAGCGCTGTCCGAAGACATTTCCGTGGTCATGTGGCCGGCATGACTAAACACCAAGGCGCACGGAACGCTGTTACCTTCCCACTGAAGTGGTACCTATTTATCTACTTGCAATTTCTTGCTTTCGAACTGCTAGGTTGGCAGGAGCTGGAACTAGAGACGGGAGCTCACCCCATCATGCGGCACTCACGGGTCTTGAACTGCTGAACTACTGACCTTCCACAGTCTGCAGTTCAGCGTCTTAACCACTTGAGCCACCGCAGCTCCTTCAAAAGCGGGGGAGGCATCTTCAAAAGCCTCCCCTTCCCTTCCCCAGCTGGTCTGGGTGGGGGAGCTAAGAGAGAAGGGGTTTAAAGTTTAAACTCCTTCTCATGAGAGTTGGGCCACAGAAGGAGGAAAGAGGGAAGGAAAGAGAGAGTAGAGAGAAGGAAAGAAGGAAGGAAAGAGGGAAAGAAAGAGAAGGAAAGGGGAGGGAAAGAGAAGGAAAGGGAAGGGAAAGAAAGAGAGGGAAGAAGGAGGGAAACAGGGAAAGGAGGAAAAAAGAGAAGAGAAGAAGGTGGGAAAGAAAGAAAGAGAGAAGAAGGAGGGAAAGAGGGAAAAGAGAGAAGGAAAGGAGGGAATGAAAGAAATTTGGCTGCAATTTGGCCCCATCATACCCTATGGGCCATTGAAGTCAATGGTGAAAACATAGTGTATATTCTGGGAGCTGGAGGGGAGGGGGTTTGAGGGAGAGGCTCCAAACTCACAGAATAGCTGTTGGAGCCTCTCCCCAAGATACCCACCAAGTTTCAAGAACATTGGACCAGGGGTCCAATTCTATGGGCCCCCAAACAGGTTGCCCCTATTCCCTCCATTGTTCTCTATGGTGAGAAAAAAAGTTACTTTTTTCCCACCATAGAGAACAATGGAGGGAATAGGGGCAACCTGTTTGGGGGCCCATAGAATTGGACCCCTGATCCAATGTTCTTGAAACTTGGTGGGTATCTTGGGGAGAGGCTCCATCAGCTACCCTGTGAGTTTGGAGCCTCTCCCTCAAATCTCCTCCTCCAACCCCCAGAATATACCCTATGTTTTCACCATTGACTTCAATGGCCCATAGGATATAATGGAGCTGAAATTGACATTCGGCTGCCTGAAAGACTCCCCTGGACGCCGGCTGGGGGCGGGGCTTGGCTCCTGAGCTCCCGGAGCTGCGCTCCCGTGCGCTCCCCCCCAAAAAAGACCCCTGGTTCCCCCCCAATCTATGCTGTTTTAAACGGTTTTGTTACGTAAATTATACTGATGTGCATTGTAATGTTTATGATGTTCTGGATCTTGCTCTGTGATCCGCCCTGAGCCCGCATACGGGGAGGGCGCGGAATATAAATTCAGACCGACAGACAGTCCTCGTGCCTAAAAAACCAGCGTTGAAAAAGCATACATGCCTGTCGTTTACTTCTAGCTGGAGGGAAAATACATTCGGCAGTCCAGTAATAACAAAGACAAGAGTCCTGGATTCCTCCATTACTTCTTATGACAAGTTGTCAGTTTTATCCCGTCAACGGGGGTGGGAGTGCCTAAAAATCCGGAAGTTCCATGAACAAAGCTACTAACGCTCCAGTATTTATTTATTTATTTTGCAAACGTCGAAAACGAACCTTCCTCGAACCTCTCTATGGAATTACCATAGAGAGCAAAAGTCCCGCCCTTTCTTTTCCGGTCGTCGCTTTATTTTCTTTTTTCCCATAACTCCGCGCGCCTGCGGCCTTTTCCTTTCTTTTCCTTCCGGGCGCCGCGGACGCCGCCATGGTGAGTCTCTGAGGGTGGGGGAGTGGGAATCGGTTGCAATCCTCCACGAGGATGCGGCGGGGACCGGACGTGGCGCTGCGACGGTGTAGGGAAAGGGCTGGAGAACCGGCGGAGGCGGGCATTGGCGGATGTGTCCTGAAGCTGGGAGGGCATGGGAGGCCTGGAGGGAGGGGGCTGTTAGGGAGAGGCTGGTGTTTCGGCCTAGCCGCCTGGTAGGGCCGCATTTGCGATGAGCGTGCAATTGGAGAGGGAGCCTTGTAAGGCGGGATTGAAGAAAGGCTCCGTTGCCCCGTTAGACACATGAGAGAGACTCAACGAGAGGCTAATAAACGAGCAGCATTCAGTTATATCGCAGCAGTAGGTGTAATTATAAAGCGATACGTGCAACAGGTGACTGGCACCTTGATGCAGAAATGCCACTGTGGCTGGGAATATGCAAGATGGATATCCGTGAAAAGAATGGGGGAAAGGAGCAATAGGCTCGTGTGTGTGGACTTGAATAGTGAGAATGTTAGGATTCACATCATCAGCAAGGAGAAAAGCATCTTAGAAGTGTGATTGTGAGACGTGTGTGTGTGCTGGATAGAAAAAGAGGAGATTGGATTTATACCCCGCTCTTCACTACCTGAAGGAGTCTCAGCGGTTTACAATCCCTTCCCCTCCCCACAGCAGACGCCCTGTGAGGTAGGTGGGGCTGAGAGAGCTCTCTCCAGAACTGCTCTTTCAAGAACGGCTCTGAAAGAACTTATGACTGACCCAAGGTCACACCAGCAGCTGCATGTGGAGGAGTGGGGAATCAAACCCAGTTCTCCCAGATTAGAGTCTGTGCTCCTAACCACTACACCAAACTGCTGGTTCTCCAGATCTTTTCTTACACTGTTGCAGCACCTCGCCGGGTGGCCAGATAATGGCTGACAGGTACATGCTTATTTTATTTATTTAATTTATATCCCACCTTTCTCCTGAATGGGGACTCAAAAGTGGTTTACTTTGCTCTCCTTTCCTTCATTTTATTCTCATGATGACCTTGCGAGGTAGGCTTGGCTGAGAGTATGTGTTTGGCCCAAGGCCACCCAGTAAGCTTTCATGGCAGGATGGGGATTTGAATGTGACCCTCTCAGATCTACTCTGACACTGAGCACCACATCACATGGGCAAAAGTCTGTTTGGGGAGGGGGTGAAACTTGACATGTAGTGTGTCATTTTGGGATGCTTTTAATCAATATCAGCTTGAATGGGGAAGCCACCAGTGATGTGTTCTTTAGAATTTGCTTACAACATGCTGTTTTAGCCTCAAAGCATCCCTTGTTTGTATTTTAATTGGTTTTAGCTCTAAGTAGCTCACATTTTTCTGTGTTGCTGCAATGTGACCCGTTTGGGGGACTTGAGTTGATAATCATTTTGAAGTCGGTACCTGGTGTCTGTTTACTCACTGTTTTTGGAGGGCCCAGTTGCCAGCACATAAGCGAAACCTGCTGAGGATCTGGTTGGAGAATCCTGTCATTTTAACTCCTTCCAATATTGACGTGAGGCATTGTCATGCCAACATACTGTGGCATTGCCCTGGTGTAAAGAAGCACACCTTTCCTGTATCCTTCGGGAACAGCGTGTGTTACCTATGGCATGTCTGGCAAATTTCTTTGATTTAAAGGCTGATAGCTTTTAAGCTCAGGACAGTTTTAGAGCAGGGCTCTCCAAACTTTTTTGAGCTTGGGGGCACCTTTGGAATTCTGACATAGCGTGGCGGGTGCAGCCTAAAATGGCTATCACAGGAGCCTTGTGGTATAGTGGGGGCTGCTGCCAAAGCAGTATACTGAAAAATCTGCACAGCCAATCAGAAGCCTTAATGGACAACACCCCCCCCTCATTTTTTAAAAACACCCGGCGGGCGCACCACACTGGAGATCCCTGGTCTAGAGCCACAACGAAAGATCAGGTGTCCAGAAATGATTGTTACTTTCTCCCTGACAAATAGTTCTCTCTCTTCAGGGGGTCGACATTCGCCACAACAAGGACCGAAAGGTTCGGCGCAAGGAGCCCAAGAGTCAAGATATTTACCTTCGTCTCCTGGTCAAGGTGAGCAATAGGGCAGCCGAAGCTCTCAGGACTCAGAATTGGCCGCACCGCCTGGTTGACACCCCAAGGAAGCCTTTGTTGCCTTCTCCCCCATCCTGCTGTCCTCATTCTGGGGGGGGGGGAGGCAAGCTGAGGTCTGTGGGAACTCTTGAAAGACGCAGGAGTTTTATTGAATGTGAGGAGGGGGGCGGGGGAGAGGCAGACAGAAAAAATAACTAGTAGATTGCATTTGGGAGGCTGTAGTCCTGCTGGAAGCCAGTTTGTGGAGTTATCAGGGAAGTGAAGGCAACCCAGTGGACTTAACGGAGGGAAGGGGCTGGCCAGCAGCAACTCCCAAGGAAACTGAAATCCTCTCCTGCCCCCTCAGCTCTACAGGTTTCTTGCTCGACGGACCAATGCAAAGTTCAACAAGGTGATACTCAAACGTCTCTTCATGAGCCGCACCAACCGGCCACCCCTGGCCGTATCCCGCTTGGTGAGTGCCGGCGCCGTCTCTTCTCACCCCTGGCCTTTTCTCCCTCTCTCCCCCAGTTTCAGAGGTGCTGTTTGTTCCCCAATCCTTGGGTGTTGTCAGCTCCAGGAATGAGATGATTTAACCAATCGGTAATGGGCCCTTTCCTACTGCAAGAATAATTGTGAGCCTTCTCCATGTGTAACTGAGGTGGTTTAGACCACAAAAAGGCTTCAATGGTGGAGCAAGGCAGAAGCCATGGGAACGGGAGACAGAGCAGGACAAAGAAATAGTAGCAGGCCTCTCCTCTCCCCCCCCACCTGATTGATAGTATTTTCACTGGAGCACAACTGTGGAATTAGGTAAGACATGCAGCTGGTCATATAGCCTGTGTGGGGGGTCAGAATTTGGGTGGGGGGGGGAGTCCTTTTTTCTCCTGCCGGGCCCGTCAACTTAAATGCACAACACCTGAGTTGGTGTACATGCACATGAGGCGCTCACTTCTAGGAATAAATACAGCGTCATTCCTGCTGAGCAATGCGGGGGTGATAACTGACCCTCCTTGCTCCTCTCTCCAGATCCGTAAGATGAAGCTCCCAGGCCGGGACAACAAAACCGCTGTGGTGGTGGGTACGGTGACAGATGACGTTCGCATCCAGGAGATCCCCAAGCTTAAGGTAACCTGGGCAGTGATGGAAGAGCTGACTTAGAGGGAGAGGCACGATGCCTGAGACTTCATAAACTGGTTCTGGGGTCGATACCAAAGCACATAATGTGCAGGTGACTGTGAGTGAGTGGCCGGCTGCGCGTTGTATCCCCGCTTAGTTGGCAGGTGGATAATAAGCTTAAGCGTGTCTTCGGGAAGCACCTGCTGCAGACAGATTTGCAGGCGCACTCATTTTACAACCAGTTTTTCCTCTCCTCCAAGATTTGCGCTCTCAGAGTAACCAAGGGAGCTCGGACACGTATCCTGAAAGCTGGTGGACAAATAATGACTTTCGACCAGTTAGCCATGGCTGCTCCGAAGGGCCAAGGGACTGTGCTGCTGTCTGGTGAGTTAGGAGGGAGCTGAAAACCTCGGTGTAGTGTAGTGGTTAAGAGCGCGGGCTCTAATCTGGGAGAACCGGGTTTGATTCCCCACTCCTTCACATGCCGCGGCTGGTGTGACCTTGGGTCAGTCATAAGTTCTTTCAGAGCTGTTCTCTCAAGGGCAGTTCTCGCGAGAGCTCTCTCTCAGCCCCACCGACCTCATGGGGTGTCTGTTGTGGGGAGGGGAAGGGATCGTAAGCTGCTCTGAGATTCCTTTGGGTAGTGAAGGGTGGGGTATAAACGCAGTCTCTCTTCTGCTTGCAGGACCCAGAAAAGCCCGTCAAGTCTACCGGCACTTTGGCAAGGCCCCTGGCACCCCGCACAGCCACACCAAGTGAGTCATTCCTTGATCATTCAGGATTCTCCCTTTCTCTCTCCCCACCTGCTTGCATTTGCTCGAAGCCGTGTGAAGCTTAAAAATGACGAGATGGGTGGCCCGTGTTTGTCTGTCTGTAGCAGCAGAAAAGAGCCAGAGTCCAGTAGCATCTTAAAGACTCAACAAAATACATGGCAGGGTAGGAGCTTTCCTGAGCCACTTCTTCAGAAGGGAGCGGTGACGCTCAAAAGCTCATCCTGTGCCCCATATTTTGTTAGTCTTTAAGGTGCTGCTGGACTCCGGCTCTTTTCTAACTGCTTCAAAATGACACTGGGTTTAAAAGGGGTTTTTCCAAGCTTGTCTTAAGCTGTGTTCATATGAGCTTCTCGCTTCCCATTCTCCTGTAGTAGCGTCAGTTACTCCCTTAGCTTGGGGTCAGATTGCTCTCCCCCCCCTTGATTTTGACTTCAGCCATGACTCCTCCTTGTCCCCTTCCTCCGAGGAGTCGAGTTTCACAGCCTTCTGGGCAGTCAGATGTGGGTCACCAGTGGGCTTTCAGGTGGGACCTTAAGGTCCCCTTGTCCACACTGGGCAGCCCCAGCGCTACCCTTACAGGGTTGGATCCAGCCAGCTTTTTGGCCCATTCTCACTCAGTTCTCTCCTCCTGACCTGCGTGGTTTTCATACGTGCAGGTCCCACAATCCCCAGCATAGCCGTTTAGGGTGCTCAAAGGGGGGAAAAGCAGGCTGGATCCCCAGGCATTCACCTCATACTGGAAAAAATTACGGTTTCATATCACATTTTATTTAAAATATTTTGGTTCACAGTGTCCAAGGTGGCCAGCAGCAAATATAAGATGGAAAGGATATTGTGAAATCCACCAATTACTAAAACAGTGCAAGTTGACAATTAAAAACAAAATTTTCTTTGAAACTTGAGCTGGATTTAAAACAACGATGCCCATTTGATTTAAGGCAGGGAAGGCACACAGTACTTGTGAAAAACACACTCTGTGCAGCCTTTTCTGCTAAGGAATGTAGAAAGTGGGTGCACAGAAAACATAGTAAATAACAAGTCCCAGGATTCTTTCAACACTAGCCCAGGAAGGATGCTTATGTATTTTCAATTTATTAAAATATTTATATCCTCCTTTGCTGACTGTGGGATGCTCAGAGCTACCATTCAGAAGAGGCAATAGCTAATTCTTTATATAACACAACCACATTTGAGCTCTACCTGTATGTCGTTTCCGTACATCTGTTCTGAGAGCCAGCTTGGTGTAGCGGCTAAGAGTGGCAGACTCTAATCTGGAGAACCAGATTTGATTCCCGATTCCTCCACCTGACACCAGCCGGGTGACTTTAGGTCAGTCACAGTTCTCTCCGAACTCTCTCAGCTCCAGGAAGGGAAGGTGATTGTAAGCTGCTCTGAGACTCCGTCAGGTAGTCTCAGGGTAGGGCAGGGTATGAATGAAACCAGCTCTTCTGCTGTGTCCCTTTATTGTATAGAGAGAGTGAACTTTTTAGCATTAGTAGAAAGGCCTAGAATTAAATTGGGCAATTTGGGGTCGTTTTATGGATCAGAACTTCTCACACATCCCACCACATGAAGCGTCTTGACTGGGCGGTCTAAAATTAATGTAGCCGTGGCCACCATCCATAGCTGTTGCCTGGATTTGCAAGCTGGGTTTGGACTGCAGCTCCTGGGGAGCTTTCGGAATATAATAGATGTTTCATCACTGGGCATTTGGAAAGGGGAGGGGTGAAATCGGAATACTTGGCTCCCAGAATTAGTAAAATTTTCAGGGAGTTAGAGTAGCAGGGAACCAAGTACCTCTAGATTCTCTTGGAACGAGGGGAGCTGAAACAGCTAAGGAATCTGGCACTGTGGGGCTTTTGAATTCTGAGGCTGCTTTACAGGTCTCTGCTTGTCCTCTACTACTCCCCCCCCCAATTCCACAGGAGGGTCCCTGTTTGTGTCACTGACTCTTCCCATTTGTTTGTGTCTCTCCAGACCATACATCCAGTCCAAGGGCCGCAAGTTTGAGCGGGCTCGAGGTCGCCGTGCCAGCCGAGGCTACAAGAACTAGCCCTGTTTCCCCAAAGCAGTTTGATGGTGTTGTGTGACATTAAACCCTTGACATTAAATCTTGTTGTGTTATTCGGGATGAAGGCTAGACCAAGGAGCTCATGTGTCTCAGCAGAGTCCAGTTCCCAGACGTTTGTGTGCGAGCGTTTTGTGTGAACTTGGTAGTTACCGAGAAGCCCCCCACCCACACACCTGCCCACAGTCTTTATCTCGCCCAGGGAGCTCTTGTTGGAAGCGCTCTGGGCCCCCATCCAAGGGAAACAGAAGGTGGGTGAGAAAGCCAGAGCCAGTTTTCAGTGTAGGAGCTGGGAAGAGGCGTAAACTGAAGGAGGGAGGCTGTGAGTGAAAATGGGAAGATGCTGGTACCTTAGTGGGCAAGCAAACGCTAAAGCCGGTAAAGTCCACCCCAGGGAAGTCTTCCTATCTTTTGAGAGAAGTGATTGTCAGCCACAGATTTTAGAAGGGTGCAAGGAGCAGACAGTGTGAAAGATCACTCTTGTATCGTTGCCTGGGTGGTGGATGCAGCCAACCTGAGGAAGGGGAGCCGGCAGTCCCGGCCTGTGTTTGCTGACTCCAGGGGCTTACCCAGCCGCAGAGGAGAGAGGGGGCCCTCTGGGGGTTCTCAAGGAGACTTCATGAGTCCGCAAGGTGGGTTGTCAGGTTCTCGCCCACGTGCGTCGAGGAAAGTAGCAACACAAGAAGGTGCCACCCCTCTGCCGCAAAGGCGAGGAGGCGCCACCGGGGCCGGAGGCAGTCTCCGCAGCACTCGACGGGAGGCAGGCCTCCTTCCCTCAGACCAGCCCCATGGGCTCGTGCAGCAGGCAGGCGAGGTAGCAGGCAATGGTCCAGGCCCTGCCCACTTGGCCCTCCATGTTCTGGGGGTGGACGACGCGCAGGAAGCGGAAGCCGAGGGCCTTGTCCGTCAGGCTGCGGAAGCTCAGCACCTGCCTTTTGGCTGCCTCCTGCCGGGCCGACAGCTCCACGGGGCCTGCCTGCAGGAACACGGGCAGCGATGCCAGCTCCTCCTCGGCTCCTGAGCCGAAGGCCAGGTAGCCGCTGGGGGCAGCCACAGCATAGCCGGGGACTGAGTAGCGGCTCCTGGGGCCCCCGCGGGCGTCTCCTTTGCTCCTCGTCCTTCCCTGGGCCTCGAACAAAAGTTGTGCGCAATCCAGGGCCACCAAGGGCACATCGCGATGGCGGACCAGCCTCTGTGGCTTGAAGGCCTCCACGTAGCGCTGGCTGCAGGCAACTGGAATCTACAAGTGGGGGGAGAGCATCCGTCATAACCCAGCACGACTCCCGTGGCTACAGGCTCTTGACTGGAAGGGTTGGGTAGTCTGGAGTTTGGCACTGGGGAAGAGACACGAAAGCTTATCTCTGCCCTGTTTCAGCTCTGGGAAGGACCACAAGCCTGCGTGCAGAAAGGCAGCCTGGCACAGTAAAGTGTCAGACTAGGACCTGGGAGATCCTACTTTGAATCCCCCCTCTGCCCTGAAAGCTTGCTTGGTGATCTTGGGCCCATGGTATACTCGGACTAACCTACCTATATAAATCCTAACTATAAATACACGTCGATGGGGTCCAAACTGGCAGACACTGACCAAGAGATCTTGGAGTCGTAGTAGGTAGCTCAATGAAAATGTCCAGACAGCGTGCGACTGCAATAAAAACGGCCAACACTATGTTTGGGATTATTAGGAAGGGAATTGAAAACAAATCAGCCAGTATTATAATGCCCCTGTATAAATCAATGGTGCGACCTCATCTGGAGTACTGTGTACCGTTCCGGTCACCTCACCTCAAAAAGGATATTATAGCACGGGAAAAAGTGCAGAAAAGGAAAACACTTTTCCTACGTTGGAACACTTTCCCCTATGAAGAAAGGTTAAAGAGCTTGGAGAAACGACGGCTGAGGGGTGACATGATCGAGGGTTATAAGATAATGCATGGGATAGAGCAGATTGAGAAAGAATTACTTTTCTCCCTTTCTCACAAATACAAGAACTCATGGGCACTCAATGAAATTGCTGAGCAGTCGGGTTAGAATGAATAAAAGGAAGTCCTTCACCCAAAGAATGATTAGCACATGGAATTCACTGCCACAGGAGGTGGTGGTGGCTACAAGCATGGATAGTTTCAAGAGGGAATTAGATAAGCATATGGAACAGAGGTCCATCAGTGGCTACTAGCCACAAGGTATAGATAGGAACTCTCAGTCTGATGCTCTGTATTCTTGGTGCTTGGGAGGGGGGGCAACAGTGGGAGGGCTTCTAGTGTCCTGGCCCCACTGCTGGACCTTCTGATGGCACCTGGTATTTTTGGCCACTGTGACAAGAGTGTTGGTTTGGATGGGCCACTGGCCTGATCCAACATTGGCTTCTCTTGTGTTCTTAAATACCTAAGAGGGTGGTTGTGAGGACAAAATGGAGGAAAGGGGAGAGGATATAAGTGAAGGAGATAAATGTCATTTCTAACTCAACCACAACTTTGGAACTAGGAGTTCAGCCTTGCAAGAAAAGGCTGCAATGGACTCCCAAATACTGTCCTCAGTCAGCACGCAAGGTCCATGTGTGTAATAAAGTGTGCTTCTGCACCTGAACCAACAGGTGGCAGTGCATGGCAAGAGCAGAACTTGTTGCAGATCACTGGTCAGTAACTACATTTGCTAACCAGCTGCGCGCTCTTGTCAGAAACAGAGAGGAGTGAGAGCCAGCATGTGTGACTAGGCCCTGGAAGATCCATATTCAAGTCTCCACTCGGCTACAGAAACTTGCTGGGCTACTCTCACACACTTAGCCTAACCCACTTCATAGGGTTGTTGTGAGGATAAAGCACAGGAGAGAAGAACATTGTGAGCAACTTTGGGCTCCCCACGGGGGTATGTGTGTAAATGAAGTAAATAAAATCTCGTAAACCCCCACCTCTTCCGAAAGTGGAAATTTCCCACCACTGTTGCTTCCTACCCCCTTTCCTGTTTCTTGATCAAGTTTTTTTTTTTTTTTTTGGGGGGGGGGGGTTGAGGAAACCATAGATTGGCAGTTTGTGAGCTTCCCCCCCTTGTCTCAGGAACTGCCGGTCAACCCCAACATGACTTCTCCAATTGGGGAGGGGAGAGAAGAGCTCTCTGGCGCTCAGTCCACTCACCTGCTTCAGCTTCCGCTCCATGAGTTCCGTCCAGCTGAGCCAGTAGCGGGAGGCCGTGGACTCCGAGACGTGGAATCGGAAGGCCAGGTCTTGGAGGAGCAGCCCCAGCCGCAGCCGGACGAGCACCAGGAAGACCTGGTTGTCGGGACTGAGGGCGCTGTGGCACCTGCGCTCCGGACTCTCCTCCTGCCTTTGCTCGTGGCCATCCAGGAGGAAGCCCAGGAAGGCCACGAAGCGCGGGTATTCGTCGAAGCCCGTGTAGAACCTCAGCCACTTGCTACTCCCCTTCACGGTCTCCAGGGAAAAGGCCCCGTGGTAGGCCTGAGCTTCCTGCTGCCCTCGCAGCTGCCTGCTCAGGGAGAGGACGGTGGTGCCGCTGGCGTCTAACTCCTTCCGCAGGCGTTGCGCCGTGGACTCCAACTGGTCCCGCTCACAGTGCAAGTTCCGGTTCTCTGCTTCGAGTTGGGAGACGCGCTCCCCGAGCTTGGAAAGAAGGGTCCAGTTCTCCTCAGCTGCCTTCTCCTGTGTGGGTTAAGTGGAGAAGCAGTGTCAGGCAATTAAGTAAAGGTAAAGGTTCCCTTGCTTGAAAGCCAGTCGAATCCGACTCTAGGGTTGCGGTGCTCATCTCCGTTTCAAAGCCGAAGAGCCAGCGCTGTCCGAAGACATTTCCATGGTCATGTGGCCGGCATGACTAAACACCAAGGCGCGCGGAACGCTGTTACCTTCCCACTGAAGTGGTACCTATTTATCTACTTGCAATTTCTTGCTTTCGAACTGCTAGGTTGGCAGGAGCTGGAACTAGAGACGGGAGCTCACCCCGTCATACGGCACTCATGGGTCTTGAACTGCTGAACTACTGACCTTCCACAGCCTGCAGTTCAGCGTCTTAACCACTTGAGCCACCGCAGCTCCTTGGCATCAGGCAATTAGTCTCCTCTCAAATATTCTCTCTCCCTCACACCACCCTCTATTCCGCCCCCTTTCTCTCCCCACCTGTAGTGCCTGGCATTCTTTCCGGCTGGCTTCTAGCGCCCCCTCCAGGCTGAGGAGGAGCTCGCCCTGGCGATGCACCGTCTCTTTGGATCGGACCACAAGGTTCTTCAAGGAGGCCGCTTCTTCGGGGATGCAGTAGGCATTGTGGTCGTGTAACGCTGCCAGCGGAGAGCTGCCCTCCTCGCAGGGTGACCGGCTGGGGTTTTCTGCTGCTAGGACTAGGTCACGGAGGCCAGGGTGGGTTTCTGCTTGAGGAGAGACGGGGTTAGGACGGAGCACTTCGCAGCAGTGCTGGTCGCTCAGGTTTCATTTCTGAGCCTGCAGTCCGGCTCCCTCTCTAAGGCACATGCTATAGGGGACCGCTAGGGGTGAGACCATGGCTTAGCAGCAGAGCATCTGCTGTTCAGGCAGAAGTCCCAGCTTCAGTTTCCAACATCTCAAGTTAAATCATTGGTGATCTGAAAGGCCAGTGTGGTATAGTGGTAGAGTGCTGGGTCTGGGAGGCCCAGGTTCAAGTCTCTTCCATGGGAACTTGCTGGGTGACTTTGGGACAGTCACGCGTTCCCAGCCCGCACCACAGGGGTGTTGTAGAAATAGCATGGAGGAGAAGAGTTCAATTGTAAGCTGCTTTGGATCCACATTGGGGAGAAAAAAGGGGTATAAATGAAGTCTGTATACCCCTGAGAGCGATGTCCAGCCTGAGCAGACAATACTTTGATAGACCAGTGATCTGAGTCAGTATAGCGCCATCCCCATGTGCATAAGTCAGGCTAGTTTAAGTGGCATAGCTTCTTTCCAAAAAAACTTCACTGAAGGAGCCAGGCTTAAAGCTGTGCCAGCTTTGGGTGCCGTGTGGGGTGGGGAGACACTGAGTCTGAAAGCCCATTAGTGTTCCTTATGTCAATGTGCCCTAACTAACCAGATTCCATTCAAAGTTTGAGTCCCAGAGGCACCTTTGAGATCAACAAAGCTTTATTCTTGGTGCTTGGGCATTGCCACCGGGCATTGCAGGCCATGGCTGGTTGGCTCAGACTGAGTCGGCTGAAGCTAAATCCAGCGAAGACGGAGGTCCTGTGCCTGGGTTGGGGCGGTTCGGGGGTGGGGATCCCACTCCCGACCTTCAGCGGGGCCTCATTGGTCCTGGCACCAGAGGTTCAGAGTTTGGGAGTCCTCCTGGATCCCTCCCTTACCATGGAGGCCCAGGTAGCGGCCGCTGCCAAGTCGGCCTTCTACCATCTTAGGCTGATTAGGCAGTTGGTTCCCTTCCTCAACCGGGCCGACCTGGCTACAGTGATCCACGCGATGGTCACCTCGAGACTAGACTACTGTAACGCTCTCTACATGGGGCTGCCTTTGTCGCAGATTTGGAAGCTTCACTGGTGTAGAACGCCACAGCCAGGCTGCTGATGGGCCTCCCTAGATGGGAGCACATCCAGCCTGTGCTGAGGACACTGCACTGGCTGCCAATAGCATACCGTATCCACTTCAAAGTGCTGGTTCTTACCTTTAAAGCCCTACATGGCTGGGGTCCAACATACCTATGGGACCGCCTTTCCCCACATATACCCCAGAGAGCACTACAGTCTGGGTCGCAAAATCATCTGACCCTCCCTGGCCCAAGGGAGGCCAGGCTAGCTGCCACTAGGGACGGAGCCTTTTCGGTGGCGGCCCCTACCTGGTGGAACGAGCTCCCAGAGGACATCAGGGCCCTGCGGGACCTTTCTCAGTTCTGCAGGGCCTGCAAGACGGAGCTCTTCCGCCAGGCATTTAATTAGGGGCCGCTGCTGCTGGAGCGCCGCTGGAGTGCCTGGCCCATGACTGTAGCATTGAGCAGCTGCCTGAGAGCCGACGAGTAGACTGACATCTGGGACATCTAGCGCTCACCATCGAGCCGTTGTCATTTGAGTTGGCAAGCAAAAGAACACCCAGCTTCTGTGGACACCGTCTGAAGCACCCTATTCAATGGATTTTAACCGCTGCCAGCATTTTGCACTTTGTATTGTATTATTTTAATTGTTGCGTTTTAACTGTGTTTGTTTATTTGCATTTTATGCCGACTGGAAGCCGCCCTGAGCCTGCTTTGCGGGGAGGGCGGGGTATAAGTCTGATAATAAATAAATAAATAAATTCAAGGTATGAGCTGTCATGTGCATGCACACTTCCTCAGATACAAGGAAATGGACATTTGCCAGTCCATACATCTAGGGCAGAAGTTGAACAACAAATTAGCCTACAACATAATGAAGATGCTTTAACAGATGCAATGTTGGCATTTGGTCTTAAAGGTGCCACTGGACTCACACTTTGATCTGCTGCTTCAGACCAACACGGCTGCCCGCCTGGATCCAGATTCCACTCAGTTAGTGTTGGCGCTTCCCAAATATTTGCTCAGAGGCCCTTGTAAGTTGAAAACTGAAGCCATGCCGCACCAGAATGAGAGAGGGCATGTGTGAATAGGAGTCACTCCTCCTTAGATGATACACACACACACATACTCTGTTTCTACAAGAGTGTTTGATCGGGGCATATCTCCTGATTGAAAAGAAGCTAACTCAGAGCAGTGACTCGCACAGAGATGCAGCACGTTGCCTCCTTCGAAGGCAGCCAATCCTGCTGCTTCCCCCGAAGTGAGCGTGATTGAGTGATCCAATCACCCTTAGTGCAAAGACCACCAGGTGGCAGGCTCTGCAGCGGCTGTGCAGGGCTTGATTATTTCTGCGGCAGCCAAGATAACAAATGTGTCTAATGAAGCAAGCTGCAGCTGGTGAAGACTTATGACACAGGAGGAGAACTAGTCCACGGAGCCACTCTGTTAATTACTGTTTATTTCTTAGGGCATGCCATGTGTGTATGTGGGGGGTTGCAATAGCAGGGCTCTGATGCAGTGTTCCCTCTAAGCTGAGTTACCGTGAGCTAGCTCACAGTTTTTCAGCCTCCGGCTCACACCTTTTTGTCTGAGCTCAGGAAGGATGGCTCAAGAGCAAACCAATTTACACAGCAGCCGAATCACTCACTCACAACTTTAATGCCAGTAGCTTACAAAGCAGAATTTTTGCTCACAAGACTCCACAGCTTAGAGGGAATCCTCCCTTCTCAGGGGGCTTTGCTCTCCCGGAGACAGGAAGGAGACCGTGTCCCCCAGTTTCCATCCCTCCCAGGAGGACTGCAGCTCCGCTCTGGTTACCCTCCACCAGGCCCTTCTTTCCAAAGTAAGGGGAGATACCAGGGGCTTCGTGGGCCGGCTGCGAGCACCATCTTCTCGGCTCCCTCTTTCCGCTGTTCTGAGCCAGGCTGGTTGGCATCTCCAACTCTGGCCCGTAGTGGGCAGGAGAATCCCGCTCTGCTTCATGGCATCCCTGGCAAGAGGATAACAGAATAGGTGGCAGCATCTTTACATGGGGGGGGAGACAAAAGGGGAAAAAAGGATCCATTCAAAACTGGTATTCAGTGATGGGCTTTTTGTGTGACCTGAGTGATGACATCTCGAAAACAAATTTTAAAAGTCAATTTTTGGAAATCATTAACAGTTACCCACCCTAGTGCTTTAGAGTGTCAGGCTGTGAACCTATCTCTCTTGTTGTGACCTGAGGATAAATTGAGCCGTCAGCTCCATGGAGTAAGAATGGGATAAAATGTGAAAATAAAAATTAAATTGTTTGATATATCTTATAAAGCTTAGCTCCGGGAATCGGAAACCAGAATACTGATGGCAAAAGCAGCCCCCGGCCCCCTATAGTAAAGGTAAAAGTAGAGGTTCCCTTGCTCGAAAGCCAGTCGAATCCGACTCTAGGGTTGCGGTGCTCATCTCCTTTTCCAAACCGAAGAGCCAGTGCTGTACCTATTTATCTACTTGCAATTTCTTGCTTTCGAACTGCTAGGTTGGCAGGAGACGCCTATTAAACCGCAGTAGCACAAGCAGATGCAAATATGCAGCATTATTGTCGTCTGAATCGAAGAGTAAAGGGTGAGCCAGAGGCAGGGTGGGTTTGGTATGCGCTTCTGTCGTTCGTTACCTGGCACGAAGCGCGGTTGATTTCCATCGGTGGCTTCTGCAGCCTCGTTCCCGATTCAAAATGGCGGCCGCGATGAACTTGCCCTATCTCTAGAAAGGGGAGCTCGGTCCAGATTGGTTCCCTCAACAAAGATGGCAGTATTAGCTTTAAAAGACATGACAGGGAGACAATATCAAGTTTCTCCAGTACTTGGGTCCTGATTGCTACATAAAGGAACTTCACGCAATAATATTCAGGCGGAGCGGAGGAGAGATCTATTTTACAAAAAATAACGGGTATTTTTAGCGCCAGGCAGAAAGAAACATCTTTCTCAGCTTTCACACCAGCGATGCCTAGATGGTGGCTCGTTGCTCATATAATCCCTTGTATTAGGGCCAAACGTTGTGCAAGCATTTGTGTACTTTTGGTTGGCCCGAATAAAAAGTATCCAATGGGTTTTGTTTCTTGTTCTGGATTTTCTGTGGGCTGTTTACAACTTTTTACATTTCTGATAATCATGAACCACCTAAGTGCCTGCTGGTTGCTGGAGTTTCTTACACAGTAATTTCTGTACCCAAAACTTAACATGATGCAAGACAGAGGCGACCTGGATTCAACCTCATGCTGAACTGCTTTCTCAGTGACCTTATGGCATTCGTTTATCTCCCAGCCTATCTCCCAAAGGTGTTGTGTGGGAAAGTGGTGTCATACACAGTGCCCAGATGAAATTAATAACTCCTATGCCTTTAAGTAACCCTTGACCTGGATCTCGCCAGATTTGGGAATCAGTGGTGTGACCTCATTTGGAATACTGTGTACAGTTCTGGTCACCACACCTTAAAAAGGATATTATAGCTTTGGAAAAAGTGCAGAAAAGCACAACCTGAATGATAAAAGGGTTGGAACACTTTCCCTATGAAGAAAGGTTAAAGCGCTTGGGGCTCTTTAGCTTGGAGAAACCATGGCTGAGGGGTGACATGATCGAGGGTTATAAAATTATGCATGAGATAGACCAGGTTGAGAAAGAGGTGCTTTTCTCCCTTTCTCACAATACAAGAACTCGTGGGCACTCAATGAAATTGCTGAGCAGTTGGGTTAGAAGGGATAAAAGGAAGTACTTCTTCACCCAAAGAGTGATTAACACATGGAATTCACTGCCACAGGAGGTGGTGGCAGCTACAAGCATGGACGGTTTCAAGAGGGAATTAGATAAGCATATGGAGCAGAGGTCCATCAGTGGCTATTAGCCATAAGGTATAGATAGGGACTCTGGGGCAAGTGATGCTCTGTATTCTTGGTGCCTGGGAGTGTGGGGCAACAGGGGGAGGGCTTCTGGTGTCCTGGCCCCACTGGTGGACCTCCTGATGGCACCTGGACTTTTTGGCCACTGTGACAAGAGTGTTGGACTGGATGGGCCACTGGCCTGATCCAACATTGGCTTCTCTTATGTTCTTAAGCAGGGTCGGCCCTGGCTAGTATTTGGATAGGAAACCATCGAAAAATACCAGGGTTGCTGTGCAGAGGCAGACAATGGCAATTGTAACCTTGAAACCTTATGGGGTTGCTATAAGCCAGCTGTGACGGCAAAAGAACAACAACAAAAGTGTGAATGATCAAGATCCTTTGCCTGTGAGAGACTGTGGTGTGTTTTTTCCTTCCAGACCAGCCATTTCCCCAACACGCAGGCTCACAAAGATAAAGCAGAGACAGAGGCTGAGAGGTTGAGAAATGACTTCCCTAAATAGGTGGATCTGGGGGAAGCTGTCATTCCCCTTTTTTCTGCTCTGTTCTAGTTTCTTCAGCTGGTCAGGTTCCCCCCACTGATGCTTACCTCCTTGACAGAAAAAGTTTGCCTTCCATTCTGCACAGCTGGCTGACATGAAAAGCACAGGAGGTAAGCCAGTTAAAAAAAATAGTGGCAACGCGTCAGGTCGCAATAGTTCCTACTTTTGTACATTGTATACTTTTATTCCGCAATGAGGCTACAATTGGGCCCATAAGTGTTTTTAACCATTTGATAATAAATACATGCATTTTTGATAATAATCAGGTTACATAGGTGTCTTTTTTAGTAATTGGCCCTATAATTTGTAACTAACCTTTCTGGTTCTTGATTCAGCTGGTGTATTATCCTACCACCGTCCTCTTATTCAAAACAAAGCTGGGCTATTTTTGGGCAGGAACGCACAGGAACGGAGTTCCGGCTGGCTTCAGAGTTGGCCACGCCCACTACAGCCAAAACTTCTGTGTGCCTGGCTACAGAGGGAGGGCCTGGACAGTGACCCCCCCCCAGCGACTCTGAGGCGGGCAGGCTAGGAGCCCCCCCAGAAGGATAAGGGAGGCATTTAAATGCCTCCCTGTGCCTTCCCTGGCCTGTCCAAGGGTCGCCTTGCCCGGGCTCCCCACAGCCATGGGGCACCTGGGCAAGCCAAGGGAAGGCATGGGGTGTGGCCTAATATGCTAATGCGGTGCACTGTCAGGGGTGTGGCCTAATATGCTAATAAGTTCCTGCTGAGCTTTTTCTACAAAAAAGCCCCGAAACAAAGTATTATGTCATCCATATAAATCAGGACATATGTCCATCAGATTTCTTGCTTTCTGGTGTACAAACATGGGTTTGCTGTGCCTCTCATGAATCCTTCTCTGGTGAGTACTTCATTTAATTACAGAAGACATTTACCGTACAAAAAGGCGATTTTATGTCTAAATGTTTGACATGCATTCCCTTTCCAGCTCCTATGTTCAATAAGGTTCTCATAGTTGTGGGATACTTTACTACTGGAGCAGATGTCTCAGCATAATCCTCATCAGGGCTATTTTTGGGCAGGAACACACAGGAACTGAGTTCTAGCTGGTTCCCAAGTTGGCCACGCCCAGCAGGAACTCATTAGCATAACAGGCCACACCCAACAGCAGAAACTCATTAGGATTGGCTACATTAAGGGTGTGTGGCTGAACATGCAAAGGAGTTCCTGCTCCAAAAAAAGCCCTGGGTTTTAACAGCAAACAAGGTAAACAGAATAAGAAGCAAAAGGTGGGTGTGGCTGGATGACCACACTTCTGGTAACATGGGGGTGTGGCCTAACAGGCTAATGAGCTGTGCTGTCAGGGGTTTGGGCTAATAAGCTAATAATTTTCTATTTGGTGAGTGTTCGAGTCTTATTCTTGCTGAAGTGACTATATCTCTGCTGCCGCTGCTTCTCTACCATATGTCCTGGTCTTCACTTTCAGGAAACTTGGAGATATCCTTCCCAAGACAATGGCCTCAGGCTTATATCTTCTCAGTTTTGGCTATCATAGTAAGAAGTAAGAGAAGAAGAGTTCGATTTATACCCCGCCGCTTCACTGCCCAGATGGCTGTCTCATGAGCGGCTTACAAACTCCTCTCCTTCCCCTCCCACAAAAGACACCCTGTGAGGTAGATGGGGCTGAGAGAACTTCTGACAGAAACTGTCCTTGAGAGAACAGCTGTGCCAGAGCTTGTGACTGACCCAAGGTCACATTAGCAGGTGCAACGTGGAGGAGTGAGCAATCCCAAACCACGGTTCTCCCAGATGAGAGTCCTCAGCACTTAGCTACTACACCAGACTGGCTCTTTGGGGTGGTATGCTTTTAGTCGCTCAGGCTGAGCATCTGAGAGTTGTAACTTCGCTTGGTCTCATTTCCTCTTGAAACCCTGCCAAGTCTGCACTGAATTCCACCCCTACTTTGCTTGGTCTTGCTGTCTCTTGTTCACTTGTTAATGAGTTTTCTGTAACTTCTGCAGATTAGGCATATCTTTTATTCAATTAACAGAATCTGAAGCAATTATTAAAAATTTTGGTGGCTGTTCAAAGGGACTAGTTTCCTCTATACAGCAAATCTTGGTTAGAAATCTCAATGCTGGACACTTTAATTTCCACAAAAAAAAATGGCAAGAAGATTCTGGCAGAGAACTTCCGGACTCATTCTGGCATTCTGGAATTGTGGCCAGACCCTCCTCCTCCAAAACAAACGAACAAAAGAAACAATTTCTATATTAATTGTAGCAACCAGACTCACTGTCACTGCCAAATGGAAATCAGGATCAGGTCCTCCTTTATAGATGTGTGGTATGATAAGCTTTAGATGCAATTTATTATGGGAAAAATAGCAGATGGCATATCCAATCAATCCAATGATTATTATCAAATAACATTTGTATGTACGTGGTTTCCAATAATTCAGTTTCTCTCAGAAAAGGATAAATATTGTTAAGGATAAATATTGGCTTTGTTTTTGAAAGTATTGATTTAAAATAAATATATTTCCTCCCTATAGAGGATAGATCAGTTCCTCTTAAGTTCAAAGTGCCAAATTTTCTGATGTTACTAATTGATTTATGCATGGATATAAGCTCTTAGGTTTATGACATGTTTATGTTTGCGACAATGTCTCCTCTGTTATTTAAATAACATTAGGTTACTGTATTGATGTATCAAATGTAATGTTGTTATTTCATACCAAATTATAGTTATGTATTTGACTGTTATATGTTGAAAATAAAATTAAAAAAACACAACTTCTGCAGGTTGCATCAGATTTAATCCTGGCGTCTCTTTAAAGTGTACTGTACCACTTACTGCAACCTTGTTTGTCTTCGGGAATAGAATTCTGTACCCTTTCCAGTGACCACTGTCACCCACTAGTATTCTTTCTGTGGCTCTATTGTCCAGCTTCGAGTGTTTCTTACTGGAAACAAAGGCATAGGCTTTGCATCCAAACACTGTGATGTGCTTGACACTTGGCTTTCATCCATGCCATGAGCCATATGGAGTACTGTCAATTGCTTTTGATGGTAATCTTTGTGGATATGTTGCCATCATAATTGCTTTGCCCCAGTACTTATTTGGCAATCCAGCATCCAGAAGCATGCATCTAGTCATTTCAACTAAGGTGCGGTTCTTCCTTTCTGCCGTTCCATTTTATTCAGGTGTGTATGGCACAGTCTCCTAATGCTCTAGACCCTGTTTCTTAGATACTGCTCCACTTCTTTACTTGTTCATCCCGCTCCAATTGTTTATGCAGAGTGTTTGTGGCTTCCTTTGGAACTTATTGGTGGCTGCTGCCACAAACTCTTGGAGTTTCCCAAGCATTTCACTTTTTTGTTTCGGGAGATACTTAACAGTGTACCTGGAATACATAAGAACATAAGAGAAGCCAATGTTGAATCAGGCCAATGGCCCATCTAGTCCAACACTCTGTCACACAGCGGCCAAAATATACCAGGTGCCATCAGGAGGTCCAGCAGTGGGGCCAGGACACTAGAAGCCCTCCCACTGCTGCCCTCTCCAGCACCAAGAATAGAGTGCATCACCTGCCCCAGACTGAGAATTCCCATCTATACTCTGTGGCTAATAGCCACTGATGGACTTCTGCTCCATATGTTTATCTAATTCCCTCTTGAAACTGTCCATGCTTGTAACTGCCACCACCTCCTGTGGCAGTGAATTCCATGTGTTGATCACTCTTTGGGTGAAGTACTTCCTTTTATTTGTTCTAACCCGACTGCTCAGCAATTTCATGGAGTGCCCACGAGTTCTTGTATTGTGAGAAAGGGAGAAAAGTACTTCTTTCTCAACCTGCTCAATCCCATTCATAATCTTATAAACCTCGATCATGTCACCGCTCAGCTGTCGTTTCTCCAAGGTAAAGAGCCCCAAGCGTTTTAACCTTTAGGTGGGTAGCTGTGTTGGTCTGAAGCAGCAGAACAAAGTTTGAGTCCAGTGGCACCTTAAATTAAGACCAACTAAGTTTTATTCAAGGTATAAACTATCATGTCCATGCATGCTTTGTTTTCTTGGTCTTAAAGGTGCCACTGGACTCAAACTTTGTACCTGGAGTAGTCATCGATTAAAGTCATCAGGTATTTGTTTCCTACTGGTGTAACAATTCTCATAGGTCCAAAAATGTCACTATGCACTATCTGTAGCGAATGTGTAGACTTACTTTCACTGCCTTTAGGAAGTGAGGCACATGTAGCTTTTGCCTTTACGCAGCATGTACACTTCATATATGTTTGACATGACATCATCTTCATGTCCTTGATTAAGCCTCAGTTTTCAGGCTCTTTTATGGATGTTGGGTGTCTGTGTCCTGGATGTCTGTGCCACAGGTGGGTGCAGTTGCCGTGACAAACTTGAGTAACAATTCCAGCCTCCTCATTTGGTAGGGTAAGATTGTGCAGATGCCCTCTCACAGTTCCTATGAGTATAACCTCTTTTCTCTTCTTAATATCACATTGGTTTCTTTGAAATTTCACTGGAAGACCATTACTGGTGAGGCACTTCACAGACAGAAGGCTTCCCTCCAGTTCTGGAACATATAAGACATTTTTCACAAGGAGTTTGCGTGTCCCTTAAGATGGCCCACAGCACTTTAAGAATCCATACCCAATTGATTCTACAGCAGTACTTTTTCATCTGCGAGGAAGATCTCCATTTGTACTGAGATCAAGATCTGTGAAGAATTCCTGATTGCTTGTCATGTCATGTGGCTTATGGAGCCTGAATCAATGTACCATCCATTTGATGTGTTGCTCTGCGTAGCTTTTAGACATCCTTCCCATTCTTCATCTACAGATTCACTTGCTGCTTTCTTAGCCTTTTCTTTGGGTGATTCTATGATTTGTTTTCTCTGTTTAGCTCTCCAGATTGAACAATTCTTTTTTCAGATGTCTGGCCTTTTTGCAGCAGTAACATACCCTGGTTTCTTTCATCTGCTTTATTGCCTCATTAACCTTTAGAGCTGTTTCTGGTTTTTCAGCATCTTCACTTGCTTATGATATGATATGATATAATAATCTGTGATTATATTCATCTATTAATTTGTCCTTAATGTATTCAAGTGTTAGATCTGCTTCTGGTCTAGTCTCAAGGGGATTGATGAGTGGACAATAGGACTCTGGAAGACTGCACAGTAATAGTGCCACTATCTAATTGTCTTCCATTTCTTCTCCAAGCCCACGCAGCTGTTTCACAATTTCTAGCATGGCATTTACATGTTCATGCATATCTTGCTCTCTGCCAAGTGTCTTTTTATACAGTTTATGCAGCAAATATAGCTTGCTGTTTAGATTTGGAACACTCAAGCACTTTCTGGAGTGTGTTCCACATAACTTTAGCTGTTTCTTCTTTCCTTATGTGGATCAGCTGATCATCTTCTAACAACAGGCTTATGGTTGCCTTTGCTTGACTGCTTTTCTTGTCCCATTCTGCAGGATCATTGGCTGGTCTGTCAGTGCTTAAAACATCCCAGAGGTCATCTTTGCACAGCAGCACTTCCAATTTGAACTTCCACAACTGATAATTGCTATTATTCAATTTGGCCACTACAAACTTAATATCTGCACTGCTTGCCATCTTCCTCTGGATTGACCATGCCCCTCCTTTCTCTTACTGATTCACATTTATAGCTTTCTTGCAATGCATCCTGAGGTCTGGGCCCATGACCTGTTGGCAGAGTTCGGGAAATAATCCAATCCACGCTTTGGGGTTTGCTTCCAATGACTTTTATGGCAACAGGATTGCAGGCCACTAATACAACAGAGTCCTTCAGAGCACAAGTATAAACACATATACTAACACAGCCAAGAGAGAAACTACAAGAGGTAGGCTGAACTACAAGAAAAAAAATTCAATAAACCTTAAACACTAGAGAATGCACCACAGTTCCCCTTAGGTTGCAAGTGGACTAAACTGCTCTTTACATTAACTAGACTCTTAGTGGGCTGTTGCTTCTCCAACAGGGAACCAACCCCATACCTTCTGTAAGTAGGGATGCCAGCCTCCAGGAATTACAGCTCATCTGCAGATTACAGAGATTAGTTTCCCTGGAAAAAATGAATGTTTTGGAGGGTGGACTTTATGGCATTGTATCCCACTGAGGTCCCTGTCCTCCCCAGGCTCCATCCCCAAATCTCCAGGAGTTCATCTTCAGTCTTCTGTGCAGTCCTACATTGGGACTGCATTTGTGCAGGCCAGCCACCAGGGGCTCTCTTACAGCTATTCTGGTATCTTTTGAACACTCCAAGGGGAGCCCATCCCCTGCAGAGCTCATTAGAGGCCGTTTTCCCACCTAACAGTCATGTGATTTGCAGAGAGGAACCCAACTTTCTTTGAAGAAAGGAGTCCTTTCTTCACCACCACATTGTGAGGACATGTTCTCGTCAGCTACTGAGTATCATGAGCAATGTTCCCTCTAAGCTGTGGAGTCTTGTGAGCAAAAATTCTACTTTGTGAGCTACTGGCATTAAAGTTGTGAGCAAGCGATTTGGCTACTGCATAAATTAGTTTGCTCTGGAGCCATCCTTCCTGAGCTAAGACAAAAATGTGTGAGCCGGAAGCTAAAAAACTCTGAGCTAGCTCACAGTAACTCAGCTTAGAGGGAACATTGATCATGAGTTTTTTTCCTCGAAATTTCTCTTCTTCTGGGCTCTTTCCTTGCTGGAGATTTGTCGCAAAACACTTTATTTAAAAAAAAATGTACCCAGTGCAGTACAAAAACGACTCGCTCACATGAGCACCTTCTCTGCCTTCTCTGCTTGAGTGAGATCTGTAATACAGCCATGTGCAAGATCTGCCTTCAATTTACTCTGAAGGCCCACTCAGACTGAGTAGTGTGCTTGAAGGCTAGTTTATCGGAAAAGGCACTCTCTTGCTCCAACAGCCTGGCAGCGAAAACATCTGCCCTGGCAGAGTACTGCCAATCATGGCTTTCAAAATCACCAGTTAGAACTGACCAACTTGCGAGTCCGCCATTAAGCATCTTGGTTCCAGGGACAGCACCAAAGTGTCGGTTCCATCACCCGTTTGTTCATTGGAACCCACACCAAAGAGGGCACGTTCCAAGTCCAAACATGAGGAGAAACAATGTTTCAGTTCCAAGATGTCCCCAGAATCAAGTGACTTTGGTTCCAGTCAAGTCAGCATTGGTTCCAATAGAATAGAAAGGAGATTCTTCACCACAAATGCCTTCTCTGCATGCCTCCCCAGCTCATTCATTCTCCAAAGGGGATTGGAACCCGGCCGGGGTGGCTTGGCAGTTCCAGCAGCAAACCATTCATCAACTGGAACTACCCTCCCTGGCTCCGTGGCAGGGTTCTATGCCTCTGCCTTCTTGGGAAGGCTACTCTTATTATTTTCCATCTCCTAGACTGACAGTCACAAAAAGCAGCTCCAGAATCGAGGTATCACAGTTTTTCACAGAATCGTGACACTGCAGGACGACCAGTTTGGTACCCACCAACAGTTTCTCCTCGCCCCCTTATGGGGCAGACAGATTCTGAGGAAGAGCAGGTTTTGAGGACTAACTCTCCTTTTGGTCTGGGCTCAAAATTACAATCAGACTCATCCCCTGATGCCACTGTAGGGGACCCTGATCCAGTGCCACCCAATGAAGATCTGAAGCTCTATGCAGAGCAAATGATGCAGATGGCTAAAGACAGAGGTGTCCTCCAGCCACCCAAGATCCTGAGACAAGATTTTAGGCAACCTCTACACTGAGTCACTGGGTATAATTGCTTTCCCGATTCTGGAGGGTATTGCCGACATCTCCAAGGCCCTTTGGCAGAAACCAGCTAGCATGGCTGCCAAATCCAAAAAAGTAGGGAATTTATACAGAGTGCAGCAGGAAAGTCATTCCTACTTATTTTGCCATCCTCTGGCTTCATCTCTCATAGCCAAGAGATGCAGGCAAAGCAGCATACAGGTGTGCATTCCTCACCAGCTGATAGAGAGGGGTGGAAGATTGATGCACAGTAGAAAAGTCTACTCATCTGCTGCTCCCAACCTGCTCATTGCCAACTATAGTGCAATTATGGGAGGATACCAGTTGTTCCTCTGGGAAAAGATGGCTGGTTGTATAGAGCTTCTGCCTGAAGACAAGAAGCCTCTGGCTAAACTCCTCCAAGTGGAAGCATTGCACTTTTCCAAACAACAGAGTAATGCAGGCAAACATTCTGCTGACTCCTCCTTCCAGGGCCATAGCTTCAGCTCGCATGTTGAGAAGACATGCCTGACTGTGCACCACAGCTCTCCCTCCTGACATCTGGAAGAAGGAGGAAGACCTCCCATTTCAGGAAATGTTATATATTGATATGGACTACTACTAAGGAGCACATCTGCTCTAGCTAGACTATGCGGTCTAGGGCACTTTCAGGAGGGTAAACAATAGCTGCAGAGGATCCTGAGGCGGACCAATCAGTTTGCCCGGATCCTAGAGCCATAGCCGGCTCGCCCACTAGGCGAGCTAGGCGCTCGCCTAGGGCGCGCCGGCTGCAGGGGCGCCAAACCGCGCCCGGCCCCTCCCAGAAAAAGTCCCCCCGCTGCTCCCACCGCCTCCCCGAGCGCCCCGCTGGGCTCAGGAGGCGGCAGCAGAGCTCGCCGCCCTCCCCAAAGCCGGCTTCTCTCCCCCACCCCCACCCCCGCCCTCCCAAGCCCACCGTGGGGCTGCGGTTGCTGGGCTGGGCTGCGGGGCGGGCAGGCGGCGGCGGAGCGGCTTCTCCACCCCCCCCCACGGCCCTCCCAAGCCCAGCGCCGCCGCTGGGAGGGAAGGGGCGGGCGTTCCAAGCCGCCGCCCGTTCCCGGCTCTCCCCGGGCGCCTCGCAGCTGCGAGGGGTCCGGGAGAGCCTGTGCTGCTGCTGGGAGGGAAGGGGCGGACGTTGCAAGTCCGCCCGTTCCCCGGCTCTCCCAGGCGCCTCGCAGCTACGAGGGGCCCGGGAGAGCCGCGCCGCCCTTCCCCGGCTGTCCCGGGTGCCTTGCGGCTGCGAGACACCCGGGAGAGCCGCGCGCGCCACCCCTGCTGGGAGGGAAGGGGGGCTTCTAAGCCCGCCCCTTCCCTGGCTCTTCCAGGTGCTGGGCCATCTCCAGGCCCACCGGGAGGTTGGCATCCCCGGTGGGGTGGGCGCCCCAGGCAGTCCTGCCTAGGGCGCCCAGAAACCTGGGGCCGGGCCTGCCTAGAGCAGACCTATAGGGAACATGGACACTGTAAATAACCTATCACGGGGAGTGGGGTGTGTGTGTGGGTGTGGTGTGCTGCACGGATATAAGCCGGCTTTGGGACCGACTAGTTTGTCTTTTGAGTTGAGCTGAAAATAAACTACGAGCTGAAATCACGCGTCTGAACCCAGTACTTTACAGGGAACAACACTAGTTGCTTCGTCAGCTGACGATCTTTTATCCCGAATTAAAAAGAGCAAGCAAACGGCTCGTTCTTTTGGCATCACAGCAGGCCCACCACTCTGTACAGGCCTCGACACATGTGTCAATACCACCAGTATCTACACCAGACTCGCCAGACTCCCGGCACTCACATCAGCAGCCATGCTCATCACAGTATCCCACACAGCTCCCTCTTTCAGGGCCTGTGGCTCAGGGCAGGCACAGATCTAAACCACAGAGCTAGGCACTTGGGCTCACAACACCAGCCACTTCCTGAAGAGCTGCAGCAGGCTCTAAAAGGCTCCTTTTGACTAGGACCTGTAATAGACCAGTCACCTGCCTCTTTTAAAGACAGATTAGCAGTCTTCAGTAAAAAATGGCAGTGTGAAAACAGTGTTGTTCTTCGAAATGACATCTATGCAAGCGCACATTCCCTCCCTCCTACCCTGCTGTGAATTCATAGGATGTAACTACATTCACGGTGCTCGCAGAGGCTCAAGAGGACTGAGGGAAAGGGGGGGCTCCTTTCTGCAGAGCACGTGACCGTTAGGCGGGAAAACGGCCTCTGATGAGCTCTGCAGGGGAGGGGCTCCCCTTGGAGTGGTCAAAAGATACCAGAATAGCTGTAATAGCGCCTCTGGTGGCTGGCCTGCAGAAGCGCAGTCCCAATGTGTGCCTGCACAGAAGACACCTCAATGAACAATAGTTACAGGTAAGTGCAACACTGTTTTTCTCAACCTGGATCCGGCAACCCTCCCCTCCCCTGCCACTGTCCAGGAGGAACCTGGCGACCCTCTCTGAGCCAGTTCAGTGTAGTGGTTAAGTGCATGGACTCTAATCTGGGAGAACCGGGTTTGGTTCCCCACTCCTATACTTGCAGCTGCTGGATGACCTTGGGCAAGCCATAGTTCTGTCAGAGCTCTCTCAGCCCCACCTACCTCACCGGGTGTCTGTTGTGGGAAGGGGAAGGGAAAGGAGTTTGTAAGTCGCTCTGAGACTCCGAGTGAAGGGCAGGGTATAAATCCAATATCCTCCTCCTCCTCCTCCTCTTCTTCTCTTCACCTGTGAGTCCAAACATGGAGTGATTTTCATTCTCTTCTCCTTTTACCTTAAGCACCCCCTCCTTCTGTATTTCCTAACCCTCTGGACAGATAAGGATTCTCTTGGAGTATCATTCACCCCACTGCCTAACAATCTCTGTACTTTAGCTACTATAGATAGTCTTGGATCTGCTGATTAAATGGCTAGTTTTAGGGTATTTCAACATTCATGCTGTCCATGGTGTGTCTCTGGACTTCATGACCTCCATAACAGCTGCAGGGGATGTCCCAGAACATTATTATTCCTGTGTGCAGAATGGGACATACGCTGAGTATGGTTTTCCTCATTGACCCAGCTAAGTATGGTTTGGCCACAGAGGATATTGCAGTGATTCCTTAGTCATGGACCAAGAACCATTTGTTCATGACCCAACCATTATCTGATAAGGTTTAGATGTACAGAGTCCTCTGCTGGAGTGAAAGAGCAATTAGGATAATTCACCGCTGTAGGCTGATGGCTGCACATGATTTCCTGACTGCCCCTGGAGCGTTTCTGGATAATGTAGTTGGTTCTTCTGGGTCTGTCCTGCTGATCAATTTATGGAATGAAGAAACGGCCTGGGCAATTGACCTCAATTGCTCTCAGGCATCCTCTGTCTTCCTGCCAAGCCTGTGTAGCCACTTTCTTTACAGATGAACTCAAGGTCATAAACTGGCCAGGCAGATGTCTAGAATACAAAGAGATGATGCCTCCAAGTGAATATGGCCAGACTTGGGATAGAGCTCATAACAGAGGCCATCCTGTGGTGCTGCTGGCAGCAAAGCATTTATACTTCTCCGCCAGCATCATATCCCTGCAACAGTGGTCGTGGGGCTTTTAAGGTTGGCCTCTGATGATGTAAACGCAGCCCAAAGACCACTGTGGCTTGCTAGGCAAGCATTTCTGGGGACGGGGATGATTAAATTCACCACAACTCAGATGCCACTGTGTTAGCACTTCAGTGTGTCATTGAAACCTCAGTTTATTGGGTTCCTGTGAATTAGTTCCAGTTGTGGCAACTCAGGGATGTCGACAAGTTGCTTAGGAAGCTGCTAGCCAAAGAGGGATTGCCCAGATGAGTCTCGGCAGGGGCAAATGCTTTGTTGAGGAAGGGAGACATTTCTGTCCACCTGGAAGGGAGACCCTCCCTCAAGAAGCCCTCCTTGGGCCCAGAAGATCTTACAATAATCATCTCGAGGCAAATACCCCCTTGAACTGACTGAGTGCTTGAGCTGAGGGTGGATGTATTGCCCCAGGATTTCTTGATGGAAACAAATTATCTGGACCCATTTCAGACAGGCTTCAGGCTTAGTTGAGGGGCAGAAACTGCCATGGTTACCTTGACCTTTGCTAGGAGAGGCAGAAAATGAGTGGGACCTTCTGGATTCTCCTGGCTTTCTTGGTGGTTTCATTACTATGGTATCCTTCTGAATCAACTGGTGGGGATGGGTGTTAGGGACACTGTGTTTCATTGGGTCTGGTACTACCTGGCTGGTTGGTCCTAGGTGGTGGTGCTGGGGGAACAAACGCTCAGTGCCTTTGTTAAGTATGAGACTTAACTCAGTTTCAGCAAACAAGTGATTTCAGCTTTACTGCAAAGTGATAACAGCTCAAAGTTAACCAGAACAGCAAACAAACCAACAGTGGAGCACAGCTCCTTTTAAACAGTTCGGGCTAATATAGCCATGCCTATTTTACAATAAGTAACCAATCGGATTACAAAGATAACAACCAATGAGGATTGTTCCCTCCACAGCATTGCACTTAGTCCTGATTGGAGCGTAATTCAAAAGCAACCAATAAGAGTGCAGGGATTTCAATCCTTGCCTTGGCTCAAGCTTAGTATGGTTCTTCTATGGAGACATAACAATTCCTCCCCCTAAGATGGAACCAAACCCCGGCACACATAATCTTTCAGATGGTTGGTCCTAGGCGGTGGTGCTGGGGGAACAAATGCTCAATGGATTGATATTTGAAATGTGGGATCCATCTTGTCCCCCGTGCTGTTTAACACCTACCCCTGGGATATATCATTTGGAGGTGAAGGTGTCATCAATATGCAGACGACACCCTGCTTGAGTTCTCTTTTTCAGCTGAGAAGGTGGATGTCCTGAACCTGTATTTGGGGACAGGAGTGGGGTAGAAATTGCTGTGGTTACCTTGACCTTTGCCAGGGCCTGGCTGACCCAAGATAGCCTGATCTCATCAGCTTTTGGGAGCTAAGCAGGGTTGGCCCTAGTTAGTACTTGGATGTGAGACCACAAGGTGGTCCAGGGTTGCAACGCAGAGGCAGGCAACGGCAAACCACCTCTGAATTTCCCTTGCCTTGAAAAACCTTTGGGGGTCACCATAAACCACCTGTGACTTGACAGCACTTTCTACCACCAGTGGGCAAGATGAAAGCCAATAAACTGAAGTTTAATCCGGGTACGACTGTGGTGCCGTTAGCTGATTGTATGTGGAGTCTACCTGTTCTGGGCGGGCTTGCATTCCCCCTTAAGGAGTAGTTGTGCCACTGGAAAGAGATTTTCAACAAGGTGATACAGATAGAGATGCAGATCTTCACCACTGTGGTGTGGTGCACATTTAGCCAGCCTGGGCAGTCAAACCCACTGCAATCCTATCTTGAGAAGCAGGCTTCTGTTATCCTATCTGTGCTCTGATTCTATCCAGGTTGGACTTCTGCAGTGTGCTGCATGTGAAGTTTCATAGCATCCGGGGACTTCAGATGCTGCAAAATGCAGCAGCCGGCATCACACTGGGAATCTTGATGGCTGGTTTGCTTGCCAGCTCAGTTCAAAGTGCCAGTTAGAGGTCAGTAGAGAGGGAAGCTGAGAGCTTAAGAAGAAGAGTTTGTATTTATACCCCGCCTTTCACTACCTGAAGGAGTCTCAGAGCGGCTCACAATCGCCTTCCCTTCCTCTCCCCACAACAGACACCCTGTGTGAGGTAGGTGGGGCTGAGAGAGTTCTGAGAAAACTATGACTGACCCAAGGTTGGCTTCATGCGGAGGAGTAGAGAATCACACCCAGTTCTCCAGATTAGAATCTGTCACTCTTAACCACTACGTCACACTTAAAGGTTGAGGAGAAAAGAATTTTTCTGACTGAGGGGAACTGTATAGAACAGGGGTGTCAAACATGTGGCCCAGGGGCCAAATCAGGCCGCTGGAGGGCTTCTGTCAGGCCTACAGTGGAACTGACTGTCTTCTGCTGCTTCTTCCAGTTTTGCTGCTGCTGCGTCATCATAGGTTTGCAGCTTACAGATACACACCTGAACAGCATACCCAAAATTGCAACAGCACAAACATTTTGATGCAACCATTCAGAGCAAGAGCTGTCAGTTATCAGACACTGTTAGATAAACAAAATATTGCCAGAGTGCTATATGTTCTAAGCATGTTTTTATTTTAAGTTAAAAAAAACACCCTTTGTGTTTTTGTGTCCTTTATAAAGTTTATATCTCTGCTACTTGGCGTTACATTTTATGACACACGTGGCCTGGCCCAACAAGGTCGCATTTACGTCAGATCTGGCCCTCGTAACAAATGAATTCAACACCCCTGGTATAGAAGATTTGTTTGGAAATAATAAATTTGTAACTAAAGGATCCCAGTTGTAAGTATAGGACCTCAGTTCAAAAGTTCAGTGGAAATGAAACGTTGTTTCTTAGACTTTACCTTCCTCAGTGTTTTGTTCTTATAAATAAAAGTTTCCTGTTTGGATTAACCCTGTGGGCTGCATCTCCAAGGGGAAGCAGCACACACTCAATTTAACATCTCGGTCTATAAACATATATGCTACGATATTTTAAATGGTTTGTTGATTTTAAGTTGTTAAATTATTGATTTGTTTTATTGTCTATAATGCCTATGGCGGGGAGGGCGGCATATAAATCTAATAAATAAATAAATAAATATGAGTGAATGAATGGTGGCAGCGAGTGATTGGAACAGTGTTTGAGCCTGAACTCCAATAGCTCTTTGTGAGTGAGGGCTAATTATAAAGGGTTGCCAGGTCTGGGTTGGAAAATACCTTGAGACTTTGGGGGTGGATCCAGCTGAGGGTGGGGCTTGGGGAGGGGAGGGGCCTCAGAATGGTACAGTGCCATAGAACCCACTGCCCAAAGCAGCCATTTTCTCCAGGGGAGCTGTCAGCTGGGGATCAGTTGTAAAAGCAGGAGATCCCCAGGCCCCACCTGGAGGCTGGCAACCCTACTGCCTGTGGATGTCTCTGGGAGTGAGAGAGAGGATCTGGGGCCTACTCTCGGTGGATTTTAAAAGAGACAAGAAAGGTGGGGAGCGTGACATCCTGACCTATGCATAACCCATAGCCTGAAGAAGAGAGGTTGCAGAGGGTGGTAGGCACCCTGTGTGAGTGGATAAGGGACATCCCATAAAATAAAAAAGTGTCAGTGACCACGGGGTCAGTGTCGCAGAGGCATTAAGAGCTGGGAGGTCTGGGTTCAATTTCCCATTTATCCCTGAAGTTCGCTGGGTGAGCTGGGGCCAGTCACTCTCGCTGAGCCTAATCTCACAAGGTTGTTGTGAGGCCCAGTTGAGGTGGTGGTGGTGGTGAAAACCATGTACACCAACCTGGGGAAGGGTAGGATACAAATGTACAGATAGGACTTCCCCCTTACATCCCTGAGGTCCTCAGTGGCCCTGCTGTCACGTCTTAAGCTAGGTGGATCTGCACCAGAGACAGGGCCTTTTCTGGTAATGTTACATAGGGTTGCCAGCCTCCAGGTGGCACCTGGATATCTCCTGCTATTACAGTTTATCTCTAGACAACCAAGATCAGTTCACCTGGAGAAAACTGCTGTTTTGGAGGGTGGACTATATATGGCATTATACAGGGCTTTTTTTGTAGAAAAAGCCCAGCAGGAACTCATTAGCATAATAGGCCACACCCCCATGTTACCAGACGTGTGGGCATCCAGCCACACTCACCTTTTGCTTCTTATTCTGCTCACCTTGTTTGTTGTCAAAACCCAGAGCTTTTTTTGTAGCAGGAACTCCTTTGCATGTCAGGCCACACACCCCTCATGTAGCCAATCCTAATGAGTTTCTGCTGTTGGGTGTGGCCTATTATGCTAATGAGTTCCTGCTGAGCGTGGCCAACTCGGGAGTCAGCCAGGACTCTGTTCCTGTGCGTTCCTACCCAAAAATAGCCCTGGCATTATACCCTGCAGAAGTCCCTCCCCAGGCTCCACCCTCAAAATCTCCAGGTATTTCCCAACCTGGTCCAAGCAACCCTATACTTCCTCCCCACCGAGTCTTGCCTCACCCCCAAGTTTACATTCTTTTAGGGGCGACTCAAAGATGTTTCTATTCTCCCATAGAGTTTAGACCCTTTACAGTTGGTTTTAACATACCTTGCTACGTATTTTTCTCACTGTGTTGTAATTGTCTCAAGGACGGTCCTGAACAGGATCAGGGTGTCAATGTTTTAATGAAAGAAATAATTCATGTGAAGAAATGGGATCGGCAGAAAGCTTGTAATATTCTTTTAACAGCTGCAGGGGAATTGGGTCGTGGCAGCTTTCTCACCTTGCCCCAGGCATTATTAATTACTGGCAACTTGGGCTGCCAACCTCCAGGTGAAGAAGAAGAGTTGGTTTTTATACTCGGCTTTTCTCTACCTTAAGGAGTCTCAAAGCGGCTTACGATCCCCTTTCCCTTTGTCTGCTATTCAGAGGCCTTAAGAAACTGCTTCAATCCAATCTTAGTTATACTTATCACTCAGTTACTTATGCACCTTGACTCTAATTAGCCCTTCCCGACAACTAAACCCCCTCTAACTATATGCAATGGTTGAAGGAGTCTCTTTCGATGTACCTGAAGAAGTGTTGCATGCGTGCGAAAGTTTATACCCAGAATTAAACTTTGTTGGTCTTAAAAGTGACACGGGACTCAAACTTTGTTCTCACCACAACAGTCACCTTGTGAGGTAGGTGATGTTGAGAGAGTTCTGAGAGAACTGTGACAGGCCCAAGGTCACCCAACAGGGTTCATGTGGAGGAGGAGAAGGGTTATCAAATCCGGTACTCCAGACAACAAAGGTCAGTTCCCCTGGAGAAAATGGCTATTTTGGAAGGTGGGGCTCTTTGGCATACCCCACAGTGGTCCCTCCGCAGGTTCCACACTGAAATCACCAGGAATTTCCCAACCTGGAGATGGCCACTCTAGGGCCTCGAGATCCACCACTGCCTCCCACAGCTTTTCCCATCTCCATGAAAGCACTGGAGGAAGTCGCCCCTGGGGGATCATCAGTATGCTGTGGACACCCAGCTTTATTGCTCCAGGTGCTGGAGTGACCTCAGGAGCAAGCGTCAGATCAGTGATGGACCAGAGGAGAGACATTTAAGCTTAATCCAGGGACAGAGGTAATGATGGTAAGGAGATACTTACTCTAGTCATGTGACTTTTGGAAAACGTTGCTAAACTTCATCTCTAGCTGACCTAAATTTTTCTCACGGGGTAGGAGGGCCAAAACTTGGGAACCAGTGCAGAGCCAGTGAGGTGCAGTGGTTTCCGTTTCAGATGAGGGCCTGGTCGATCCAGGTTTAAATCCCCGCTGTGACATGAAGCTTGCTGGGTGACTTTGGCCACAGTCACATGCATTCGGCTCCGCCTGCCTCACAGAGTTGTTGTGAGGATAAAACAGGGAAGAGAGAACTGTGTGTCCTGTCCTGAAGTTCCTGTGAGAAGGGTGGGATAAAATATAATAAACATAATAAATATAGAGGATGTTTGACTTCCCTGTTTCTGAACAGGGAAAGACTAAAGTCACAATTTTGGAGTTATCTTGAACTTGGTGTTCTTCCCAGGTCTGTTAGAGTGGCTTTTAACCCCGTTTTAGGCTGCGATCACACTGGAGGTTTGGTGCAATCTGGTGGTGCCTCTATTTGTGGCAGTTTAAATCATCTCGGGAAGGGGTGACCAGACACCACACCCTGAAGTGGCTCCTCCATGTGCCTGTCCCATGCTGAAGCATCCACATGACTGGTGCCTCAACCACGGAGCACAGCCCTTGCTGGCAATGGGGGTCACGCGTGCTCCTATGCGCTTATGCACACATCCCTACCAGACAAGCCCCCCCACGAGTGACCATTCACACTTCCCATCTGGCATCTGTTTGCAACAGGGAGGTTCAGACGTTGGGGAAAGTGGAGTGGAAGCGCTGGCATACTTAAAGACCAGACTTTCCCCAGTGTTGCAAACTCTGCTTCCAGGATGGGCCAGACCCAGATGCCAACAACTGGGCATGGAAGGCAGATGTTGTTGTCTGATCGCACTCTTTAAGTCCACAAAGGTAACACAACTATATTGGCACAAACTGTTTGTGTGACCTCAGCCTTAGAGTCTAGAGTGGTTTTAACCCAGTTCATCTGGTCTGCCCTGGGAAATCTAATTCAGTGGGAGAGGAATCTCTGGGGCCTTTTGGCACAGGCTGTGATCCTCTGTCTTTCTTCTGTAGTTGATCTGTATCTTTTCCATGGAGTAGGTGGTCAAACCTTGAGAGTCCTGGAGTAAAATTGCAAAAACTGTGAAACCACACGAGCATAAAAGCAAATGTTTTGAGAGCTTTAAGGTTCATGACATTCCAAATGAATTAAAAATTTTTTAACAAGGCACTTTAAAACAAAAATAAGAATTGAGTGTATTTATAAAAATCTGCCAACTTCATTATCTTACTCTATCCTTCAAGGATCTCAGGACAGTGCCCCCTCAAAAAGCTGCTCGTGCCAACTATGATAGGAATCATCCACGTCACACCTGGCTTTTCTGAGACATATGAGATGGAGACCGGATTCCAAGTGGAATCTTGAATGACTCTGGTTTTACTCCAAGGAAGGAAGGAAGGAGGGAAGGAGGGAAGGAAGGAGGGAGGGAGGAGGAAGGAGGGATGGAGGAAGGAGGGAGGGAAGGAAGGAGGGATGGAAGGAGGAAGGAGGGATGGAGGAAGGAGGGAGGAAGGAGGGAAGGAGGGAGGGAAGGAGGGAAGGAAGGATGGAGGGAAGGAGGGAGGGAAGGAGGAGGGGAGGAGGGGAGGAGGGAGGGAGGGAAGGAGGGAAGGAGGGAAGGAGGGAGGGAGGGAAGGAGGGAAGGAAGGAAGGAAGGAAGGAAGGAAGGAAGGAAGGAAGGAAGGAAGGAAGGAAGGAGGCCAGAATTGTGAAGTTCCCAGGTCTATACAAAAGAAGGATTTGAGGTCAGAATCTAGCATTGACTCCACTGCCAGTGGGAATTGTTACAGTTATCCCCCCCACACACACACACACAAAATGGAATCTGAGATTGCAACACAATGTAATCAAGAGTGCTTCTGGATTAAGTCCAGTGGGCAGTAACCAGAGTCCTTCCAGGTCCCACTGCAAAGAAGAAAACACACTTTGTTTGGCAATTAGGAGTGCAATTAAGAGTGCCACCACATTAACCTTAAATGAAGGATTGCTGTTATTTCGGGAACAGTGGAAAGTCAGTTTCTCCGAGTCAAGAAGTCACCCTGGTCAAATTTCCCTGCAGCAAAGTATGAAAATGCTCCCGTGTGCTCACCTGTCTGTCCATCCGCCTGGCGTGGGACGTTTTCTGATCTCCTTCCAAGGTGACAAACACACCCTTAAACTGCAGCATCCTCCTCATTTAACACCTACTGGACTGAGTCAACCAATTACACACCCTTAGAGAAAGTCTTGGAACTATAACAACTCTAGGGAATCCACAACAGGGAACACTTGTGTGCAATCCCGGTGAGTGGAGGAGAGATGCCCGGGGAAGGCTGCTTGAGGAGAAAGAGAGAAGGACAGATTAGCTGCCTTTGGCACTCCTCATAAATTTGTGGCTCTTCAGAGGAATCCCAGTTTGCCCTGTAGAAGAGATCAGACAGGTGAGTACTTGCAGGACATTGAGGAGAGCTAGAAGAAGCGGGGGTGGGTGAGTATGTGAGAAAGGGTTTGCTAGATTTGGATGTGCAGTACCCAGGCTTGGGTTCAAAGACGAGAGCATGTGAACAAAAGGGTGCATGTTCTGGTATAAAGTGACTGTTGCAGCGGCACGTTAGTAGCACTGTAAGCGGCCTTCCTGGCTAGTGTGGCTTTTTAATTGTAGCTTGCCCAGAGATAGTTTAGAAGGCTACGAGATAGTCGGTTGGATCCAGCCATTTCCCCCCACTCAATCTCACCCAATCCTCCTCTTCACTACAGCCCCCAGTCCCACATGGCTTTGTCCTTGCAGGTCCCATGATCGCCAGCATAGCCTTCTTGGGGTGGTCCGCTTTGGGACTCTTCCTCCCTTGTCCACAAGCAGAAAAGTGGGTTTTAATCCAACACAGACAGTTGGGGGAATGGGGGGATTGCAGAACAGAAGGAAGAGAAGAGAGAGAAAGAGATTGTCAAGGGGAAGGGGCAGCACAAACAGGGACTATAGAAGGGGGGGGCAGGTAGGGGAGAAAAAGGAAGGAGAAGCCCCCAAAGGAGACAATGGGGGCGGAAGGACAAACAAAATGGGCAAAAAGGGAGAGACAGAAGAACAAAAGAAGAAGGATCAGTGGAAAGGATGGGTGAGTAAAAAGACCAAGGAAACGGGGATTGTACGAGGAAATGGGGACAGCAGAGATTCTGGTCAGCTGAGCAAAGGAAGAGAGGGAATGATATCTGGGAGCATGGATGCATGTTTGAAAGAGTAACCTGAAGAATGGATGGCTGTCTAGAGTCTAATCCGTATTAGTTGCCCAGGAGGCAGCGGGGGACTCCATTTTCAGGTCGTGGGATGGAGCACTACGTTTTCCCAAACATGCAGTCATTTTGGTATGTTGGCTCCGCGACCTCAGTTTCCCCATCTAAATCATAGGTCGGTCTCTGCTTGGATAGGCGATGCTTGTGTTCTGCTGGGTAGATGTTTTGTTTTGTGTCCGTGTGAAGGACTCGGGGTCAAGAAGAGCCGGTGGGCTGAGTAGTTAGGGTATCAGACTAGGATCTGGGAGACTCCAGGTCCAGACCCCCGCTCTGCCCTGGAAGCTTGGGCCGGCCACACACTCTCAGCTTCACCTACTTCACAGGGCTGTTGGGAGAATAAAACAGAGGCGAAGAAAATGTCAGTGCTGCTTTTGGGTCCCCCCTTGGGGAGAAGGGCAGGATATGAATGAAATAAATGCATAAGCGAAACCTTGCATCTCTTCAGCCGATGCAGTGGCGAGGCTCTTTTGATTGTGGGATCTAAAAGACCCTGGGATCATTTTGCATTAAATGATCTCTTTTCCTCAAGCCTGCAAGTTCGAGAAACGCCTATAGAACACTCTTGCGGGGAGCAGCAGGGACAAAAATAGATCTGGTGTGTTTATTTTGACTACTGTAGGTTAGCTGCTAATTTCTCCAGGGAACCACATACAGGAGGCCAGGTTGCTTAGCTGCTTTAGAGGTGGAGGGGTTTCTAATTGGAGAGGTAGATTGCTCTGGGCTGAAAAACTTGCCCTTCTCCTCCTAGGAATTGTGTGCAAATCCCCAAATCCGTAGCAAAAGAAAGCCACCCTTCAGGGGCTTACGAGATCAGTTGCTTTCGAATATTCCTCTTATTAATAATGCCATCCAAACTCACTCCTAACTCCTGGTTTCTAAATCTTATCTCTGCTGTGGTTTCCTTAGGCAATCTATGTTCTCTTTAGCCTCACCCTACCATCTGCAATATGGGGTTAATGTTGACTTACCTGACAGAGTTGTTGTTAGGATTACAAGATAACGTATATCTGAAATCTGAGAAACTGGAAGTCCTATGCAAATGCTAAATATGATTGTGTCTCAGTGTTCAGAAAGCTGAGGGACATTTTTGATTAATTAAAATGGGGGAGAGGGGCACTTAAACCCCAAATGGTTTACTTTTAGAGTTTGAACAGCTAGGTTCAAATTCAGCAGCCCCTTAGAGACTAACAAGTTTTTCCAGGGTATAAGTTTTTGAGAGTCAATGCTCCCTGCGAGCACTGACTCTCCAAAGTTTATACCCCCAAAACCTTGTTGGTCTCTAAGGTACGGCTGGACTCAAATCTAGTTCTTATACTGCAGACCAACATTGCCAGGCCCATAGCTACAGTGGGGCATCTCGGGGCTACGCCCCCCAACTTGCTGGCAAGGCCCCCTGACGTCCCATCTAGCCCAGGGTATCACGGCCTTCTCCCCCAGATTAAATTGATTGGCTAGTGCCCCTTCAGACATTTAAATGCCCCCTGACTTTAAAAATCCTGGCTACAGGCCTGAACGTGGCTACCCCCTGAATCTGTTTTAAAATGTGAAAGTATTTTTGAAAATGCCCTTTAGAAGAGCCTATTCCCTGCTATGCTCAATAAACCCCCTGCAGTAAACCATTCATAGACACAACAGGCAGCCTCCTCTGCAAGTAGGTGGTTCTGCTGCATCATTGCAATGAGAGTAAACTGAATCAACCCGTCACCCCCAGTATCAAACATGGAATCATCCCATTCCATTGGAGGCTAGTTATGAAGCAGGTTAATGCCAAAGTAATGCGCCATGGAAGGACAAAGCAAGGCAGTTTCCTCTGTGGGCGTGAGCTATTGGCTCTAATTTGAATTATTTCTTACAACATGCTAGCAGTTCTTTCATGCCACGCTGACAGTGCCCTCGCACATAATTCGGGAAGTAGTTGTTTGCACCGGCAGTGGGCGAATAAAAGGGTAACAATGCATTAAAAGAGAATCAACTTCCTCTGGCAAGATCAGCAGCTCTTGGCTCACCCATTTTTCATTCCCGAAGAAGCAGATAATTAGCAAGGCGGTTATCTTTGGTGAATGCAGTTTGCTGTTCCATACATTAACTTATGAATGACCCTAGAGAGGGGGCTGCATGTGGTTGGAAACACCTTGTTTCTGTAGACAGGTAAGGCCATTCCCTCGAGGCCAGTAGTATAGGTTACACGTTGGATCCTTTTCTCCGCAGTTCTGTTTCTGTACACAATGGAGGCACAGGTGTGGAGAATGGAAAGCACTGGGGTGTGTTTGGAGAGCCCTAACCCTTTCCCCTTCCCCTGTTTTCTGGCTGAAAATACCACCCCTACCTGGGAAGCTGCTGTTGGGTGGATCCACTGAGGGAATTTTATAGATAAGGTTTCCTCAGTATTGCCAAAGCTGTGGGCAGGGGAAACAACAGGAAATGGAATGGAGTAATTAGATCTGTCCTCTGCCTCCCAATCACTCTTCCTTTTTAAATCACATCTCACTGCTGCTATTTGGTGTGTTTTTTTAAAAAAAAAACCAAAAACAACACGACAGATGCACAGTGTAGTTCCACCTTCAACTGAACTATGAAATGGCGGTAAAACGCGTCATCGAGTCACAGCCAACTTTATGGTGACCCCATAGGGTTTTCAAGGCAAGAGACAGACCGAGGTGGTTTTCCGTTGTCCGCCTCTGTGTAGCAACCCCAGTATTCCCTGGGGGTCTCCCATCTGTACTAACCAGGGCTGACCCTCCTTAGCTTCATGCGATCTGAAGAGATTGGACTACTAGCCTGAGCCATCCACAACAGGGCGGCCATGAAAGAACTATCTCAAAATCCTGTCAGCCACCGCGAAAGCCTGCTCTGGTGGTTCCAGCTGAAGGGCCACTGTAAGCACATTTAGCTGCTGTCACTGTGAGCTTTAACATTAGCCCGAAGTGCCCAAAAGAGGGGAATGTCTGTATCTCCATGCTGAAGAAAGTTTCAGCTGCTGATGGGGCTGCCCGCTTCCAGGCAGGCCCTGGAGATCTCCTGGAATTACCACTTATTTCCAGACGACAGACACCAGTTCTCCTGGAGAAAATGGCTGCCTTACGGGGTAGACTCTATGGCATTATAACCAACTGAGGTATTTTCCCTGCCCCAAAACCAACTGAGGTATTGTCCCTGCCCCAAACGCCACCATCCTCAAGGTCTATCCATAGGATTGCCAACCTCCAGGTGCTGCCTGGAGATCTCCCAATATTACAGTTAATCCCCAGATAACTAAGATCAGTTACCCTGGAGAAAATGGGTACTTTGGAGGGTGGACTCCATGGCACTGTACCCCACTGAGATACCTCCCCTCCCCAAACCCCACCCTCCCCAGGCTTCCCTTCCTAAATCTCCAGGTATTCCCAACCCAGAGTTGGCGACCCTTGCTGATGATCTGGTGCTTAAAGCTGCTACTACAGTCACAGGAGCAGGCTGAGGGGGGGGGGTCAGTTGGCAGTGCTCTGTACAAGCACCCATGGCATTGTCCAGTTGTGCCTCATACGCAGGACTGGAAGGAATCGGTTGCAAAGCCTGCCCACTTTCAGAATGGGAGGTCTTGGGGCCAAACTAGACATGATGACATGCCCGCCATGTGGATTTTGCCACTATTTTTAAGTGTTTTAAAAATGCCATGAGGGCCTGATCAGGTCTGAGCGGGGTGGGCTGAGGTACCGCTTAGGTGCTGAAACGGCCACCCCCACAGCTGTTCCAAACTTGAAAGGCATGGGTGGGGTGGGGGACGTGGACACCTCAGCCCACTGCACTGTGGGCCCCACCCTGATCCTCACAGCATTTTTAAACACTTTTAAAAAAAGCAGTGGGGTCCCCATGGCGGACACAAAGATGCTGTCATGTCTAGTTGGGCCTTTGGCTTGTCTGAGTACACAGGGCTGAGAACACCTCACGTTCTCTACGTTAACCAAGATCAGTTAGTTGAGGTAAATTACAAAACCACTGAATATATTTCAGATAGCTTGTTAAGTGAACAACCTGTGGAGAAGGGGCAGGTCAAGGCCAGAGAGTGTGCAGTGGTTGAACTTCCAGAGGTTTCAGATTTCCCTCTGACAAAGCTTACTGAGGGTGCTCACTCACCCCCAACCTAATCTACCTCACAGGGTTGTTGTGAGGGAAACAAATGGGACATATGTACAGTGCCCAGAGAAAGAGTAAGAATGATCTGTAGTGAGGACTAAATTCAAAAGTAAAGGGATAATTCTCTGAAGGGAGGGAGAAACAATCAGTGAGACAATTCATTAGACAAAGGGTGTTGAACTCATTCGTTATGAGGGCCAGATCTGATATAAATGAAACCTTGTCGGGCCGGGTCATGTGTGTCATAAAATAGAATGCCAGGTAGCGGAGATATAAACTTTATAAAGGACACAAAAACAAAGGTGTGTTTTTTTACTTAAAATAAAAACATGCTTAAAGCATATAGCAGTCTTGCAATATTTTGCTTATTTAACAGTGTCTGATAACTGCTCTGAATTATTGCATCAAAATGTCTGTGCTGTTGCAATCCTGAGTATGCTGTTCAGGTGTGTATCTGTAAGCGGCAAACCTACGATGGCTCAGCAGCAGCAGAAGTAGAAGAAGAAGCAGGAGACAGCCAATTCTACTGCGGGCCTGACAGAAATCCGCCGGGGGCCTGATATGGCCCTCGGGCTGCATGTTTGACATCCCACGGGTGTCGAACTCACTTGTTATGGGGGCCAAATCTTACATAAATATTACTTCATTGGACCGGGCCATGTGTGCCATAAAATATAATGCCAGGTACAAGAGATATAAACTTTATAAAGGACACAAGCAAACCCAATTAATAATATTATTTTTTACTCAAAATTCAAACAAAAACAATTGATTCCTACCAGTGAAAGCAACTGATTTACTGAGGAACTCACAAAAGCTCCAAAAAATATACTTAACTATATGTAAGATGAATTTTTTTCCAAGGGATACTATAAGGTAAAGGTAAAGGTTCCCTTGCTCGAAAGCCAGTCGAATCCGACTCTAGGGTTGCGGTGCTCATCTCCGTTTCAAAGCCGAAGAGCCAATGCTGTCCGAAGACATTTCCGTGGTCATGTGGCTGGATGACTAAACACCAAGGCGCACAGAACGCTGTTACCTTCTCACCGAAGTGGTACCTATTTATGTACTTGCAATTTCTTGCTTTCGAACTGCTAGGTTGGCAGGAGCTGGAACTAGAGACGGGAGCTCACTCCGTCATGCGGCACTCTCGGGTCTCGAACTGCTGAACTACTGACCTTCCACAGCCTGCAGTTCAGTGTCTTAACCACTTGAGCCACCGCAGCTCCTAGGATACTATAAAAGGGATACTATAAAAGGAATACTAAAAAAAGCTTACACTTCCATACAAATTAGCTACTTTTTGTATATATAACACTTTTAGGAGATGTAGCAGCTTCTCCAATCCTCGCTAAACTGCGGTCAGAGGATGTGGCAGGGGAAAAGCACCACACCTCCTCTTTCTCTGTCTTCCCTCGCATTTCCAGCCTGCCAGTAGGGTTTGGAGAGCTCCTGGAATTATGAGTGCTCTCCAGATTACAGGGATCAGTACCTCTCGGGGACCCATGCCTCCCCAAATCCCACGGTCCCCAGGTTCTGGCTAACCCCATGTCTCCAGGAATTTCCCAACGCAGAGTTGGCAACCCTATTCCATGGATGAAGCTACCAATGCGAATAAAAGCCCCTGCTCATGCAAACGTGTTGAGCAAATGCAAACAAACTCCATATTTACCATACTTGAACATACCCCAGGCTGTCAGTACAGAGGGTGGCTCAAATGTTTTTATAAGGTAACTCTTTTCTGTTAGGTGATCTTGAGTATATGTCCTTCCCTCGGCTAGATGGCCTTGAACGGGTTGTTATATAAATCTTGGTTCCCAAGCTGTAAAAGGGGAATAATATTTAATATATTTATGCACATATTGTTAAAACTCTTGCTTTGCAAGCTTTCAGAAGTAGCTAAGAAACAAACCCAGAAATGGTAAAATCAGATGTTTTCAGAAGGCCCTCAGAAGACCCTTTATGTGTTTAGAAACATGCGTAAGTGGCATGGATTTCTCCTGGCACCTGAAAAGACACTAGGCACCAAATTATTCTCCCTAAGGAGGGGAATTTCACAACTAGGGTGCCACTGTGGAAAGTATCCTATCTATCTCCAATAGCCTAACTGGATAAGGCAGAAGCAAAAGAAGAAAGATGTCTCATGCTTAACTGACTGGCAGATTAATACGGGTCCTCAAGATACTCCCTTAAAATAATAGGGATACACCCAACAGGATTATTGTGGAAAAGAAGCCATTGTGAGGATTAAGCCATTGCTATCTTTCACATGCCACAGCAAGAGGTAGACTCAGGAAGCCTTGGATGGGTGGATTTTCCATCCCTCACAGTACTGCAGTATTTAGACCAATCTATCCCAAACCATGTATGCCAGTGAAGTACACATTTTCCCCTGAATTAAAATTAGAGTCAAGCTTCACTGCTCTGCCTAAAAAAAGTCTTGTTTTAGAGGGTAAGAATTATGCCTTCCTCAGAAGAAGTTCACCTCCCTACATTTCTGCATGCCACTGGTCTGAGTGGAAGGAGACGCGCCTAGAGCACTAACTCACGCAGAGGTGCAAAGGGCAGCTTCCTCTGAGAGTAGGCAATTCTTCTGCATCTCTTGATGCGGACTTAGCCAACCTCGTTCAATGAAGAGCCTCTAAGAATGACTTACTCTAGAGTAAAGTGAGCTGGATAGAAGCAGGCCAAAGATGGTTTTAATCACACAGAGATACAATGTACAGCCTCCTCTTAAAAATGTCTCTTTGGGCTTGTGGGAGGAGCCTTTAACTACTGGATTCATTCCTTGTGGTGCGTGAGCAGGTTTCACCTGGAACCTCACATTCCCTTCGCATTCAGTCGGGGAATGCCTGAAGTGCCATTCATGGCTGAGGTATTGTTTATGACACCTTGGGAGGTGTTTGGTCGAGTTGGACTGGCACGGCTGGTTTCTTTGAACCCTGCAATATTAACTTATGATGTTACCACCAATACACCTGAGTGTCTTGTCCAGGATGAGAAAAATTAGGAGCCTCCCTTGATGTATAAATAGGATGCTATTTTGATTGTGGGAGTGGGAAGGCAGGTGACTGTAGAAACCTCTCCAGCACAAAGCTTCATACGCTGTTGGTATGCAATGAAGATTGGGCAGCGGGACGTTTGTCATCCCTGTCTAATCGTATTGGAATGGCAGGTTGGGGGGGGGAGACCCAATAAAAATATGCACAATAAAGCCAAGATAGGCAAAAGAAAAGTGCAGTGTGAAGAACTAGTCGCTTCTGGAACGGGGAGGCTGGGCCCTGTTCAGCTATCATAGATAGACCTATATCCACCCAGAATTTCATTCATCTTTTCTTTTGAAAAACCATCATGGCTTTTCAAAAGAAAAGATGAATGAAATTCCGGGTGGACAGGTCTGTCAATGATAGCTGAAGGGGGCCCAGCCTCCCTGTTATGAAGCAGCTGTACCTCTGAATAACAGAGGCGGAGGATAAGCGTGCCTTCAGGCTTTGCTTGCAGATTTCCATGAAGGATGGTCGACTAGATAGACTTTTGGTCTGATCTATCATGGCCCTTTTCCTGTTCCTATAAAACTTGATAATGTATACACTGTCGCTTAAGCACCAAAGGGGAGGGCTTCTGTTTTTGGGAGTGGTAGTGAAATTTTAGTGCTCTGTGTAGCTACTTGTAAATCCCCTACACACACACATCAGCTAGCAAAAGAAGAATATATTATTCCAGGTATAGGGTTGCCAGGTGCCCCCAAGACCCTGGCAGGGAAGGTAGGGTTGCCAGATTTAGGTTGGGAAAGTCCTGGAGATTTGGGGATGGAGACTGGGGGGCCTCAGTGGGGCACAATGGCATACAGTCCACCCTCCAAATCATCTGTTTTCTCCAGGGGAACTGATCTCTGTAGTCTGGAGAAGACCTGTAATTCCGGGGGATTTCCAGGCCCCACCTGGAGGCTGGCATCCCTAGGTACAAAGCGGGAACATTCAAGTCCATGCTTATCTATGCTAAGTCCAACAATCTAGCTCTGGGGGGGACAATCTTGTTGAGCTTCTGGGCATTCTTGAAATTTTGAGAATGGGGAATGGGTGCCATGCCACAATGGCCGCCATGTGGCTTTGAAGCCCATCACAACATAGGAGAATCCTCTCCAGAGGGAGCAGCCATATCCGAATGGGTTCTGAAGAGTCTTCTCCTTCAGTGAGGTGGGGAAAGCCAAGGCTCAGTCTTTGCTGTCAGAGATGACTTGCTGAAGAACAAATGGGTGCTGGGAAATTCAACTGCAGGCATCGCACTGGGGATTCCTGGTCGAACTACTGTCTAGCCAAAACCTGTTGGATGCTGGTTAATTTCTCTATCTTATTTATCTTGTGTCCAGGAAGTTTTTCTCTCATCTTGTTTTCCTTCACACAATCATAAGGACAGAATAAGCTCTAGCAGTCATACTTAACAGTTTTGTATCTGGCGCTTTGTTTTGGCCATCAAGTTGCAACCAATTTTTGTTGACTCTCTTGGGTTTTTAAGGCAAGAGATGTGTAGAGGTGGTTTGCCACTGCCTGCCTCTGTGCAGAGGTCCTGGCATTCCTTGGTGGTCTCCCATCCAAACACTAGCCAGGGCTGACCCTGCTTAGCTTCCTAGATCTGATCAGACCGGGCTCCCCTGGGCCATGCAGGTCAAGGCATGATACTGCACAGACTGCAACCTGATGTTTAACACAATGTTTTATTTATTTACATAATTTTAACTTTAAAAAAAATCTCTATATATTTACGGGAACTCAGTACTGTACTTGTATATTATATAACAGGTTCCTCCATAGAAGCCTGTTGGCAGAATGCAATTTTTAGCTGAGTAAATAAATATATTTTTACTTTACTTGTAACATCAGCCTTGGTATTTTTTAAATTATCTCTGACTGCTGTAGTACCGCACTGGCTGCACTCTGTGTTCTCACCAACTCATCCGATATTTCATAAATGTTTTCACAGGATCCTCCGGCACCTCCCAGCTAAGACGCTCTTCATTCAAATTCAGCCTTACTGCCACCCTCTCCAGTAATTAAAACCCTGCATGTTATCTTCTTGGCCCTTAGCAGAATGTTCAAGGAATATTTCCAATACAAGGGGATCAACTTTCCTCACATCATCTATTCAGAACAAGTGCTGCAGTTGGTGGAAAACAGTTTCCAAGTTCGAGATGATGATGTTTTCAATGTCACCTACCAAAAATCAGGTGCCAAGATTTCTGGGGAGTGCGGGGGTGGGGGAGGGCTGTTGAAGCAAGTTGGGTGGCAGTGATGGGGAGCAGTACAGGGGTTGGAATTCAGGGCAGGGCAAAACTTTTAACGATACTGTAGAAGGATTTTATCAAATGCAACTTACCTCGTAGGGTTTTTACCCTGTTTCTTGGACTGCATTAACCCACCTTGAGTTTTGTGGGGAGCAGGACAGAGAACAGAAACAAACAAGGAAAGAAAGACTGCCAGTGTGGTGGGAGAAGCTGCTGATGCTCCCTCTTAACTTGATATTTAAGAGCGTGTGAGGCTTTATCCCAGGGAGCCAACCCTACAGCCGGGAGTCTAGAAATACCTCTTGCAAGCTGTGTTGGCATTTCTTGTCTAGTGACAAGTGCTAAAGCTGAAATTGCAGTGGTGTGTGTGTGTGTATTGAAAAATGGTTTTAGCAACCATAGTCCCATGCACATCCTTAGGGGCGATTCACATATTACAAAGGCCACCCAGTGGTCATCTTGAGAACCTTGGATCAGACGTGCTCCTGGACTTTGGAGCTGCCGACTTGGGTCCCAAGCATGCAGGGGCCCGATTTGGATTGGCAATAAGGGATTAAACCTTTCCCCCTTACACCATTTTTTCCAACCTGAAATGGTCTGGTGAGCCACTATTGGCTCCATTGCAGAAGCTTTTGTGTACCAATGGCTACCTATGAGTTTCTCCCAAAAGAGCAATTAGTAACTTCTTGCACCATTTCAGGTAGGGAAATTAACATGTGCGGGGCAGTTTAAACCACTTCTCACGCTCCTGACCCAGATTGAGCCCCTGCACACCCGGGAAAGAGTTACCAGCATGGAATTCCCAGGAGCGCATCTATTCCACATAGTATTTTTAACTCAAAGGACCACTTAGTCCCACATAAACCATCCTGGCAGTCAAGATCCACCTTAAGAGCTCTGCTTTGTGCATCCCACCATCAAGATTGACACGATTCCCTGGTAGGGCTTGGGTCTTTTTGGTGGTGGCACCTCAGTTCTGGAACTCCCTTTCCTGGCACTAATATATGACCACTTTTAAACTCCAGTTTAAAGACCTTCCACTTTACTCAGGATTTTGATTGGTTCTGTTTGGTTTTATCTAACTTTCTTCACTTTCATTTGCTTGGTTGATAGCACTGTATTTGCTTTTGAGCTGATTTTTTTGGTTTGGTTGTTTCATTGGTGTGTTGGCCTTTCAGGGACCTTAGTTTTGCAGCTGCTGTATCGCCACTGAATGGGATTTTCTCCCCTTTCAGTCTGCTTTTATTGTATTGTCGGCTTGTTTTGCTTGCCCCTTTGGACTAAACACCTCTGGGACTACTGGTCGAGAGCTGCGGTCTATAAAGCTTTTAAATCACTGAACAGGTCCATCGTAATAAAATGACACACCAGTGGACACAATTGTAAAACAAAGAAAACACCCACAACCCCGTAGTGATAGAACAGATAAAAATAGCCAGAGTATTACCTGCACCTCAGTCTTCCCAAATAAAAATATCTTAACTGAGTATTGGAAGAAAAGGAGTGAAGGGGACAGGGGGGCTTTTCGGGGCAAGGAACGCATTTAGGGGCATGATGTCTGAGGTAACCCAGTCCTGCACACCCGGCCAGACGTGGGTAAGAGGAGATGGGCATCAGGGGAAGACCTCCAATTAGGGTCATCTGCCTCCAGGAGGTCCCTGAAGATCTCTCAGAATTACAACTGTTCTCCAGACAGCAGTAGCTACCTCAAGCAGCGAAGTCATAGGAGAAGCCATCAAACATCCAGCCTGCCTGATAGCGCTGAGCCACCCCTCTATCAGATATACTGAAGCCTAGCCGGGACTCGCTTCTCTTCCTTCAGCTTCTAAACGCCATCAGTGGGGTGATGAGGGGGAGAGGAGGGCGTAGTCAGGCTCTGCTTCCTCTTGCTGGATCAATCCCAGCTGGGAGACTCTGTCTCCAAGAACCATTTTGAACAAAACTTGAATTGTATCACAGCCATTTGTAACTACTGCCTCCCTCTCCTGAGGCAGTAGCCCGCCGAATATCAGTGAGGGGAAGGTTTCGGCCTCTGTGCCCAGCTTGTAGGCCTTCTGGAGGACATCTGGTTCGCCAGTGGCCACTCTGTGAAACAAGATGGTGGACTAGGTGGGCCATTAGTCTGATCCTACTAGTGCTGTTGACAGGCCTGGAGCAAAATGTCCTGTCCTGAACACACATGAGCCCACAAAGCTGCCTTATACTGAGTCAGATCTTGGGTCCATCACAGTCAGTATCGTCTGCTCAGACCGGCAGTGGCTCTCCAGGCAGAGGCCTTTCACACCACCAACTACCTGATCCCTTCAGCTGGAGATTCTAGGGACTGAACCTGCAACCTTCTGCATGCCAAGCAGATTCTCTGCCACTGAGCCACAGCCCGTCCCTTTAATCGAGGTCTGATGTGTGGAAATGGGCAGTTAAAGCTTTCCAGAGCATGGTGGTAAACAGCACAATCAGGTAACTAACATTCTAATGATCCTCTGTTAAAAGGACAGAATATTTTCCCCCCCTCTCCAGCCAGTTGGCAACCCTAGATCCAGCAGGACTCTTCTTATATACTCTTCTTGTCCTTTTTTTATTCTTGCAAGATACTCTGAAGCCAATTTATGCCTGAAAAGTTAGATTAAAACCTGTAATGAATAAATTGACAGAAATATCGTTCCTCTTGTTACATGCCCCCCACTTCTGGGAGCCAATTAGATGTTCAAAGAGTAGTGCTTCCTAGGTCTGGGTTCCTATGGGTGGGAGAGCACCCAAGACTTATGGTTCCTCCATAATATCTGTATGGTTGACAAATGGGCATGTAGAGCACAGGCAAAATCAAGTAAATGGTTCTACAGAGGCACAGATCCAGTACCCCCCACATCAGATCCCGGAGAAAGATTTCCCAAGGTGCTTCGGCTAACTCACAACCAGTGTTCCCTCTAAGCTGAGTTAGTGTGAGCTAGCTCACAGGTTTTTTTAGCTTCCAGCTCACACGTTTTTGCCTCAGCTCAGGACTTTATGCAGTAACCAAATTGCTCACCCACAACTTTAATGCCAGTAGCTCACAAAGTAGGATTTTTGCTCACAAGACTCCACTGCTTAGAGGGAGCATTGCTCACAACGGTCTCTTTTTCCTTCTCTCTTTTTTTCAAAGACATCCTGTGGTTCCTTCTCACACGTAACACTTACCTGAAGATCTTTTCAGAGGGAATTCGTGTTGGTCTGCCGTAGAACAGTTAGATTTGGGTCTGGTCCCACCTTAGACACCAACAAGACTTTCAAGATATCATGAAAGCTGATGCCCTGACACAGGGCCAGTCCCAGCTTATTCTGCACCCTAGGCGAGATCCCTTCTGGCGCCCCTAGGGTGACCACCGTCCCGTCCCCCCCGTCTCCCTGGAGAAGTCATCCGGCAGCCTCTTGGCTTGCGGGGGGCGGGGCGGGGTCCAATGAGGCTCTACGGAGCTCCGAGAGGACGCTGTGCAGTCAGCACTTCTGGGCACACTTGCCGGACTTGGGGAGAAAGAGGCGACGGCGGTCACCCAGTCAGGGAGATGTAGGGCTTTTGGTGGGAGCAGCCGAGTGCAGTTTAACGCCCTAAGGGCCGGCCCGCCCTAGGCGAACGCCTAGTTCGCCTAGTGAGTGAGCTGGCCCTGCCCTGACACTGTTGCTGGTCTCTAAGGTGCTACTGGGCTCAAATCTAACTGTAGGCGCTTGTCTGCCACTTTCCCTCAGCCAGTAGATGAAGCCACGAGGGGACCATGCCCATGAGGAACATTTGCTTTATCTGCTTACTGGCCCTAACTCCCAGTCGATCTGTCACCGTATCCTTACTTGCTTGGTTTTGTAACCCGCCCTTTTTGGCTAAGACTCAAGGAGGATTACATAATTTTCAAAATAACTCAATAAAAACGATATAATACATACAGACAACCCATAAAGACTGGATTCCAGAACTGGCGGCGGAAAGTGCTGTCAAGCTGCAGCTGACTTATTACGGCCACCTCTCGTGGTGTTTCCAAGGGAAGAGACGCACAGAGGTGGTTCTCCATTGCCTGCCTCTGTGTAGCAGCCCTGGACTTCCTTGGCAGTCTCCCATCCAAGTGCCAACCGGGGCCAGCCCTGTTTTGCTTCCAAGATCTGACAACATCAGGCTAGTCTAATTACTCAGTTAGAGAATGCAAAAACAACCCTATAATGCATACAACACACAGTGCAATAAAACAGGATTACAAAAACAGAGAACAATGTCATAAAACAATATAATATACACAACATTGTAATAAAGCTGGATTCCAAAATTAGAAAAGGATGCCATAAAGAATTATGGTATACACAACAAACAGTGCAGTGAAAAATTGCCTACGGTTTCCTCAGACACTAAAACTAAAAAATGACAAACCCTTTTGGAATAATCCCACCACAATATAAACCCTCTTGAATAGGAAGGTCTGTTCACAGGGCCCTGCTCAAACTATCCTCTCTGGCGGAGCAGGGCCCTTTTGGTGGTTCCTCCTCCCCAGTCCTCTCCCTGGAGACTTTTATGGTCTCTCCCTTGGGTTGCCAGCCTCCAGGTGGGGAATGGAGATCACCTGCCATTATCAATTATCTCCAGCAGGGCTATTTTTGGGCAGGATCACACAGGAACGGAGTTCCGGCTGGCTCCCAAGTTGGCCACGCCCAGTGGGAACTCATTAGCATAAGAGGCCATACCCAACAGTGGAAACTCATTAGGATTGGCTACATTTAGGGGTGTGTGGCCTAACATGCAAAGGAGTTCCTGCTCCAAAAAAAGCCCTGGGTTTTGACAACAAACAAGGCAAACAGAATGAGAAGCAAAAGGTGGGTATGACTGGATGACCACACTTCTGGTAACATGGGGGTATGGCCTAATATGCTAATGAGCTGTGCTGTCAAGGGTGTGGCCTAATATGCTAATGAGTTTCTGCTGTTGGGTGTGGCCTCTTATGCTAATGAGTTCCTGCTGGGCTTTTTCTACAAAAAAAGCCCTGATCTCCAGACTACAGAGATCAGTTGCCCTGGAGAAAATGGCTGCTTGGGAGGGTGGGCTCTGTGGCTCTCCCCTCCCCAAACCGCACCCTCCCAGGGCTCCACCCCAAATCTCTAGAATTTTCCCAACCCGGTAGTGGCAACCCTAGCTCCTCTCCTGCCTCCAAGAACCTTTTAGGATTGCTGTTAGCCAAGGAGACAAATTTATCTGCTGCCTTGTTGTGTTTTTCCCTTGTGGAGCAGGTTTAAGTGTGTTTATCCGTTTGTCGTTAAACTTATTCTGGATATGTTTCTGTTGCAAACTGCTTTGCGAGCATACCTTGAAGAGTGGGCATACAAATGGCCAACGTTTTAAAATAAAGTAAGTAGGGAATATATGCTGGAACCCTGCTATTTCTCCTTGAGCACATGAAACACCGCTGTTGTTTTTTAATAGCTTTCTACATATAAGGTTTCTAAATAACGAAATTGCTTGGGGGCTTACCCCCCTTTCGTCCTTTAGGGACAGTGTGGATGCTGGAGATCCTAAGTCTCATCCTGAGCAACGGGGACCCCACCTGGTGCCAAAGCGTCCCGAACTGGGACCGGGCCCCTTGGTATGAGACAGTGATGGGGTACCGGAAGGCTTTAACCAACAAGTCGCCTCGCCTCATTAGCTCCCACCTGCCGATGCAGCTCTTTGCAAAGTCCTTCTTCAAGTCCAAAGCCAAGGTAAGAGTGAACGGTATCGCTTAGCCACCTGTGTAGTGCTTTCAACAGCCTTTTAAGATAGGCCAGTATTACAGGTGCAGCCAGTGAGACCACGGAACCTGCCTAACACAGGGATCAGCTTCAGCAACCTCATTCTCTTATAGTGTAATCCTGAGCAGCGTTCCGCCCTTCCAGTTCAGGGCCAGAGGATGTGGTGATGGCCACAAGCATAGACAGCTTTAAAAGGGGACTAAGCAGATTCACGGAGGAGAGGTTCATTTGTGGCTAATAGCCACACTGACTAAAGAGAACCTCCACATTCAAAGGCAGTCAACCTTTGAATGCCAGTGCCAGCAGGCAACACTAGGGGAAGGTCTTGGCCTCTATGTCCTGCTGTTGGCCCTCCAGAGGAACTGGCTGGCCGCTGTTTGAGACAGGATGGTGGACTAGATGGACCACTGGTCTGATCCAGCAGGGTTCTTCTTATGTTCTCATGTTAAGTCCACTGAAGTCAATGGACTTAGAAAGGCATAACTCAACTCAGGGCTGCACTGTCGGCTGCTCTACACCAGACCATAGGTGAAGGCAGGGCTATTTTGGGGCAGGAACGCACAGGAACGGAGTCCTGGCTGACTCCCGAGTTGGCCACGCCCAGCAGGAACTCATTAGCATAATAGGCCACACCCAACAGCAGAAACTCATTAGGATTGGCTACATTAGGGGTGTGTGGCCTAACATGCAAAGGAGTTCCTGCTACCAAAAAAAACCCTGGGTTTTGACAACAAACAAGGTAAACAGAATAATAAGGAAAAAAGGTGGGTGTGGCTGGATGACCACACTTCTGGTAACATGGGAGTGTGGCCTAATATGCTCATGAGTTCCTGTTGATGGGTGTGGCCTATTATGCTAATGAGTTCCTTGGACATTGTCCAAGACTTTGCTTAAATTAAGCTGTAAGGGAAGATTCACTTGCAGCTTAATTCCAGCCAAGGCTTGGAAACTAGCTTTAATGCCAGGATTCAGCAATGTAAACGGGAAAGAGAAAAGAAAGAGAGAGAGAGGGAGAGAGAGAGAGGGAGAAGGAGAGGGAGAGAGAACCTTTGAGCATTTACAGACGTCCTGGGGCTGCCAAATTTTCAACTGGCTTCTGTTGTGCCTTTAAAAACTGCTTGATCTGCAGCCACTGGCAGGTGGGATGGCTCATATCCATATCCTGAAAAGTGTCACCAGCTCATCCTTGCGTGTTGAGCCACTACACGGCTACAGAGGTTGGTTGGAAAGGTGGCAGCTCTCGTGGAGTTCCCTCTATCGACCTCTAAGGAATTGCTGCTGGTCTCCGAAATGCTGAAAGACCTGGTTGACTGACACGCACAGCCAGAGCTTCTGGTATTAAATAGTAAAACTTCCCCTGGCCCGTGCCTCTTTCTGGATGTTTGCATTTATCAGGTGAAAACCCTAGATTTGGGCATGAGTACATTTATATGGCCCAGGCTAGCTCAAGCTTGTCAGACCTCAAAAGCTGAGGAGAGTTGGCCCTGGTTAGTACTTGGACGGGAGACCTCCAAGGAAGTCTAGGGTCTCTGTACAAAGGGAGGTGTTGGCAAAACGCCTCTGTTTGCCTCTTGCCTTGAAAACCCTATGGGGTCCCCACAAGTCGGCTGCAGCTTGACTGCACTTTACAAACACATGTATTTTAATAGCATCATCAATATTCATGGCACTTTGCAAAGTAATAAGATCATTCTTTCCCAAAGAGCTTACAAACTAAAGTGTGGAACAGGAGAGGCAACAGAGGGGAGGGGAGGATGGCGGAGGTAGGCATAAGCAAGGATCAGTGGTGTATATTTATTTGTAGTAGGGATGAGGACTTAGGGATTGTACCAAAGCACATGAGACAGGTGGCTTTTGAGAAGGGATTTGAAGGAAGAGAAAGGAGGGTTCCCAGGAGGGATCTGGGCATTGGGTTGCTAACTTCAGATTGGGGGGATTCTTGGAGATTTGGGGGCAGAGCCTGGGGGAAGCCAGGTTTGGGGAGCTTGGTAGGGATGTGATGCCAGGGGGTCGTCCACCCTCTGAAACTCCTGTTTTCTTCAGGGGACTGGATCTCTGGAGATCGGTTTTAATTCTGGGACACCTCTAAGTCCCCCACTCTACCTAGAAGCCATGTCCAGGCAAGGCAGCAAGAAAGAAATATCCTGGGAGTCAGAGCGGGAGAGCAGCTAGAACGGTTTGGTGGAGAACCAGTGTTCTGTCACGTACAGGGGATGGGTAACGAATCAGGAAGTCTCGAGTTTTTAATGTTGCCAATGACAGGTATTGTGCGAAGGGCCCATTTTGGACCTGCACAGATGTAGAAACTTCCAGACTGAATCAAGGCCAGGAGTGACTTGGGGCTAAATGAGACGTGATGGGATCCTTGTGTCTGCAACAACAAGGCTGCCGCCGCCAGTTTAAAGCTGTTTAAAACTGGGATCGGGGCCACACTGAGGTGGGCTGAGGCCCTCTTGCTTCCCCCATAGCTAAGGTTGCCAACCCCCCAGGTGGTGGCAGGAAATCTCCTGGGGTTTCAATTGATCTTCAGGCGACAGAGATCAGTTCCTCTGGAGAAAATGGCTGCTTTGGAAGGCGGGCTCCATGACACTGCACCCCGCGGAGGCCCCTCCACTTGCCAGACCCCCCCCTCCCTAGGCTCCCCCCAAATCTTCTGGTATTTCCCAACCCAGAGCTGACAACCCTACTCATACTGTATCAAGTCCCAAAATAGCCACACACTCCATGGGTGTTTTGGCACTTGAAAAGGAGCCAGAGGGAAGAACAAGGACACCTCACAGCATTTCTGAACAGCTTTAAAATGGTGGCAGCCATGAAGACACTGTCATGCCTAGTCTGGCCCTGATTCTTCCTGTTCCCAGCAGAGACTGGCAGCCCCTCCTGATCGACTGACTCTCGTGGGAATTGCAAAGCCACCCCCCCCACACACGCATGCACACACTGCTTGCCCAGAGCAATGCTTTAACGGGGGGGGGGGCACACACACCAACATACAGCGGAGTGGCTCTTTGTTTTGAAGGTGCTGAATCAAAACCGAAGCGGATAAATAAGACGTGCACCTGCAAACTGTGTTTTAGGAAAGGCTCAGATTTAGGAAAGGCTGGCAACGATCCAAAGCATGGAAGGAGAGGTGAAGCTAGCTGCATCCTGGAATCGGTGCCAAGCATGCAGCAGTCAAGGAGGGAAAGGTGCCTGTCGGGGGCAGCAGAGTGCAAAAAAAACCCCAAAACCCACAACCCTCACCTGCTCCTGAATGAAAATTACACCTGTCTTCGCATTTTGAGTCAATAGAGCAAGAGGGCAAAAATATTGTACCGCATTCATTAACAGGCTTAGGGTTCTGGGCTGCAGATATGTGTTTCACTGGTGCATGCATAAAAAGTCTAATCATACGGATTGGGTTGGCTTGTGTCGTCCGATATCGCAGCGTTCCGTTTTGCACACTCAACCCACTCCCTTCTCCCGGCAGATAATCTATACAGTTAGAAACCCGAAAGATGTCTTAGTGTCCCTCTACCACTTTGCCTCGATGTTTCGCCCTTATAAAGACCCTGGAACCTTGGACCGATTCCTGGAAGAGTTTCTAAAGGGGGATGGTGAGTGACTGGGGGAACGAGCGGGGAGGGGCTGTGGCTCAGTCGCAGAGCACCTATTTGGCGTGCAGAAGGTTCTGGGTTCAATCCCTGGCATCTCCAGCTAAAAGGACCAAGCAGTAGATGATGTGAAAGCCCTCTGCCTGAGACCCTGGAGAGCTGCTGCCAGTCTGAGTTAGAATTGTCAGGTCCCTCCTGGCCACCGGAGGAGGATGGAGGGGTAGAGTTGCCAGATGTGGGTTGGGAAATTCCTGGAGATTTGGGGATGGAGCCTGGGGAGGACAGGGGCTCCAGTGGGGTACTATGCCATAGAGTCCGCTCTCCAAAGCATCCATTTTCTCCAGGGGAACTGATCTCTGTAGTCTGGAGATGAGCTGTAATTGTGGGGGGTTCTCAGATCCCACCTGGAGGCTGGCAGCCCTAGAGCAGCCAGTACTGACCTTGATGGATGAAGGCTCTCATTCAGTATAAGGCAGCTCCGTGGGTTCCTGTGTCCATGTGACCTCCCTCCCTCCTCCTCTGTGGTTTAGAGAGTCCCCCATGTTTTTCCCACTAAAGGGCCTGCCTAATTCTTGTTTCTTCCTGCAGTGCCCTTTGGATCCTGGTTTGACCACGTCAAAGGCTGGATGAACTTGAAGGATGAGGAGAACATCTTCTTCATCACATATGAGGAGCTGCAAGAGGTTGTTATTGTGTTGTTTTAGCTGTGCTCTCAACTTGCATTTTGCAAGAATAGATACAGTTTTGCCTGTCGTGAATGGTGGGGCACATCTATTCCGTCAACGGAAGCCAGGCTCTGAAGGTCATCCAAGTGCGTGAATGGGGGAAACAATTTGGCATTCTGCGTGAAAGGTCCTAGTTTTAGGTTTCTGGTCTTGGCTGCATGTCCCCTTGATTCCAGCCTATAAGCAGGGAGATGCTTTCTATGGCATATTGCTTGGCTCAGTTTGCAGCATGCTAGAACGCTGGCTAAGATTCTGAAGTAGATTTCTCCTCCTGTTGCTTTAAGCGAGAGATATAAAAATGTTCCAGTTTTGAGACTTAAAAAAAAAACAAAAAAACATGTCGCTGTTGACTGTGTGTAAACAAAAGCATCATTCTGTCTGGTGTGGAAGTATATTAACCATGATTGTTAACGATTTCCATAGCGCTTTGTTAGTGAAGTGCTTTACTATCTATGCACCTCACAAGAAAATTCTGTCTGGGTCAATGAAGCCATAAAAAACTGGCCTGCCAAAAGCTGGATGAAAGGCCCTGCGAACAGAGGACTGGGATCTGTAATGGCTGACTTCTCTGGGAGGGGATGGTGGACTCAAGACGGAGGGGAGGAGCAGAGAGCTAAGGCGTCTGAGTTGTTTTGGAGGGGAGGAGGAAATGGAGGCTTATGGAAATGCAGGTTTAAATCCCATTTCAAACCTAGTAAATTTTCACGGCGCCCAGTTAAGGAAAGAGCTTTGAAAATATACAGTTTTGCAAAGAAGTTAGGAATGTTCAACAAAAGATTCTTGGTGCACGGTCCACAACTACAACTCCCAAGCGATGATCCCTCTAAGCTGTGGAGTCTTGTGAGCAAAAATTTCACTATTTTGTGAGCTACTGACATTAAAGTCGTGAGCCTGCGAGTTGGCTACTGCATAAATTAGTTTGCTCTGGAGCCATCCTTCCTGAGCTAAGACAAAAATGTGTGAGCCGGAGGCTAAAAAATTGTGAGCTAGCTCACACTAACTCTGCTTAGAGGGAACACTGCTTCCAAATCTCTCTAAAGGTGCTTCTTGCTTGGGAAGACCCTTGATTAATGTGTGTAGTGCTTTAAGAACATCAGTGTTGGAAGTACGCTCTTTGTAACCAGAGAGCGTCTCCCCTGCCTTTTCCCATCCCCTTCTCTAGGACCTGCGGGGAAGCATAGTCCGTATCAGCCAATTCCTGGGCAAGGAACTAGATGATGCAGCCATCAACTCTGTGGTGGCGAATGCCTCCTTCGAAGCCATGAAAAGTAATAAGATGTCAAACTTCTCCCGCGCACCACGATTCCTCATGGACCATAAGAAAAGTGCTTTTCTTCGCAAAGGTGAGGGTAAAATGGGGTGAGGAGCTGCGGTGGCTCAAGTGGTTAAGACGCTGAACTGCAGGCTGTGGAAGGTCAGTGGTTCAGCAGTTTGAGACCTGAGAGTGCCGCATGACGGAGTGAGCTCCCGTCTCTAGTTCCAGCTCCTGCCAACCCAGCAGTTCGAAAGCAAGAAATTGCAAGTAGATAAATAGGTACCACTTCGGTGGGAAGGTAACAGCATTCCGTGCACCTTGGTGTTTAGTCATGCCGGTCACATGACCACGGAAACGTCTTCGGACAGCGCTGGCTCTTCAGCTTTGAAACGGAGATGAGCACCGCAACCCTAGAGTTGGATTCGACTGGCTTTCGAGCAAGGGAACCTTTATCTTTACTAAAATGGGACGAGGGGGTGACTTACCCTCTAGGTATGAGGGGTGGCAGCTGTGGGTATTCTGCTGAGGATCAGAACACACATGATGCTGAGGATCTAGAGTTATATGCTATTACAACACAACAGTCTGTTTTTCAGGACCGCACAGTCCAACAAAGGAGCCTTAGAGCTCGGGCACAACTTCTCTAGATCGGCCAGCTGGCCAATTGACCGGTCGAATCTTGTTAATTGATTGCCCGCTGCTTAATCTCTGTCTAATAATAGTCAGATATTCTCTGAAGCCAAGAATGCCCCTGTGGAGGTGACAGTTTTCCTGTTTAAAAATAGTTTTTCCAGGGTGGTTTGTTAGCCAGGGCAGGGATGTGGACTGCTGGTTCCCGAACCCTGCAGCAGCTCAGGAAGGATCTAGCAGCCAAGTAAAGTTTTTTCTGCCGTCCAGGTGTTGTAATAGCAGACTTTTCCAAGTGCGAATGATGGCTCTGCTGTCTGCTCTTGGGAAAAAAGGGAATAGTAAAAAGAATGTTGCCGATACTTGTTAATTAGGTCCTTTGAACCAAGCCGGGGACCCCAGCTCAGGCCAGTCTGGGGCAAAACCAGGCTGGATTAATTTCATTTATGCTTTCCTAGTGTTTGTTTTTTGAGTGTCAGTACAGTGCAGTAGTTTTGTGGATCTGGGAGGCCCACATTGAAATCCCCATTCTGCCATGAAACTCAATGGGTAACCCTGGGCCAGTCACCTTTTTCTCAGCATAATCAGCCTCGCAGGGTTGATATGAAGATCAAACAAAGAAAGGAGGAAAATGCACTGGGTAGATTGGGGAAGAAAAGCAAAGACTGACTGATTGACCCTTGTAAAAAGAGATCATCGTTCACACAGTAACGGAACCCTTTTCTGGCATAATTTGGTGTTACATTCCCTTGCCAATCCCAGAAAACTCTGTTGCCCTCCTGTGATTTAGCCTGGATCAAATAAAAATTCTTCTAGTACAGCAAAGTGCCCAGTCAGCCAGATATCCCTGGTAGGTTCATGAGCATGGCGTGGTAGAGAAAGGCAACCTCAGTTGTTGTCTCCTATATCTGTAGGGACGCCAGCCTCCAGAGGGGACCTGGGGTTTCCCCAGAATTACAGCTCATCTCCACATTACAGAGATCAGTTCCCCTGGAGAAAATGGATGCTTTGGAGGGTGGACTCTATGGCATTGGACCCCACTAAGGTCTCTGTCCTCCCCAGGGTCCATCTCCAAATCTCCAGGCATTTCCCAACCTGAAGCTGAGAAGCCTAACGCCACCCCACCTTACTCCCAGTGGTGGCCAGGGAGGACCTGTCAACCCTATATATTTGGTGACTGGAAACAGATTGCCTCTGAACATGGAGGTCTCGTTTTCAGCTGATGAGAGCACTGGCAGTCCTGTCCTGCATGAAGTTGCCCAGGGCTCTGGGATAGCAGCCGTCGTCACAGCTTGTAGCTGAACATTCTGGCGGGTTCGTCATGAGCCGCATGAAGAAATACTTCCCTCTGGCTGTTCTGAATCTATTTGTGTATTAATTATTGCCATCTATTTCCAGGGATCTCTGGTGACTGGAAGAACCATCTGACGGCTGAACAGAGCGAACGTTTCGACCGGATCTACTGGGAGCGAGTGCAAGATTTAGATGTCACATTTCCTTGGGACAAAAAATGCAACCGGCTCTCCCTCTGCTCTTCCCCCTCATCGGACTGATTCATAACTCAGTGGGACATCCCAATACATAACACCAACAGTCAGTGTAACATGCAGTAGATTAATGGGAACATCCAGGGTGGGAGAGGCAGACGTGGATGGTAGGGGTGAAAATGAGTCTTAGTGGGTAAGAACAGGCAGTTAAGGTTCCAGAAAATGAGTGAGACGTAGTGGAATATATTCCGGAGGTGGCCAAATGGGGACAGAAGCCCTGTTCTGTGGTTTAAGGCAGGAGTCCCCAATCTTTTAGAGTCTGCAGGCACCTTTGGTATTCTGACACAAGAAGTGGGCACAATCACAAAATGGCTGCCACAGTAGGTGGAGCCAATCCCAAAATGGATGCTGTAGGAGGTGGAGCTAACCACAAAAAGGGATTGAAGTTATGTATAACTCTAAAAATCACTCAATATTTCAGGCAGAAACTCTGCTTAACAGGATTCCTTTTAATCTACACAGCCAATCAGGAGCCCTGCTGGGCAAAAGCCCTACCTAGCCATGCCCACTTTCTAAAAGCAGTGCAGGCACCTGGAAAGGTGTTGTTGGCTGCCATAGCGCCAGAGAGCACTACACTGGGGACCCCTGGTTTAAGGCACTGGCTTTTGGCTAGTGGGTAGGGACCTGTAAATAGGTCATATCCTGACTGGTGGGTGACAGCCCAATGGCAGCGCATTTTTCTTCTTTTTAAAGAAAATAGACAGCTGGAAAGAGAACAGTGTGAGGATTCGTCTGTACTGCCAGTTTATATGGGTTCTATCCTAGTTTTAAGTGGCATGGCTTCTCCCCTCAAAATCCTTTTGTTCAGTATAGGGGCTAAGAATCAAACTAGCGTTTTTCTCCCAAAGTAGCTCACTGTTGCTATTGGAGATGGACTGGGAGAAAAATGCTTCAGACACTGGAACTCAAATCCCTCTTGTCTTGCTTCACACATAAAAGGACTGCACAACATGTGGATTGCCCTCCCCCTGTCATGTCTAGTTTTATCTTAAGAATCATGTTTGAGATTGCAGCCCTCTCCTTCACAGGACTACAATTCCCAGGGTTCTCTAGGGAGAAGGCATGACTTAAATCAGTGGGTCAGCAGTACAGACACGCTCTGGAGCAGGTAGACACATGTATGTTAACAAATGTAAAGTGGGTTCCATGTTGCAGGTTTGGATTAAAAACATGGGTCCAGTGTCTAAAAAGGGGTAGGAGATGAGTGGCTTAAGCAAAGGAACACAACTTCAGAAAACTACTCATAATCTTGTCTAGGGTTGCCAAATTTCAGGTGGGGCCTGGAGATATCCCAAAATTAAAAACTGATCTCCAGATTAGAGAGATCAGTTGCCCTGGAGACAATGGCACCTTTGGAGAACGGTCTCGATGACGTTATACCCGACTGAGGTCCTTCCCCTCCCCAAACCCCTTCCTTCCCCAGGCTACATACCCAGATCTCCAGGAATTTCCCAAATCAGAGCTGGCAACCCTATGACCCTAGAAAGCCCGCAACCTAGAAAGCCTGCATACCACTGCAGGCCGCTTGGCTCCCACCTCTCCCCGAACTCCTCACTTTCTGTTTCCCCTCACAAGGTCCTTCAGCACTTTTCTCCCTTGTGTCTGGGCCGCGGCTGACAATTCTGACCGCTCAGCATCTCATTCACAGGGTTCCTCTCCTTCCAGATGAGTTTAGGGGACAACCAAATAAATGTTGATTTTTCTCTCTCTCACCAGAGGGCAGTAGTGACTCCACTCTTAACAACCTGCACCCAGTCAGATTCTGGTTCCATTCACACAAATCCAGGTTCCATTCACACAATGCAATGATTTCTCCTGAAAGTAGTCCATTTTTCTAGGACCTCTATTGGTGTTGACAATTCCTGAGGTAGTGTGGATATAGGGTTGCCAGCCTCCAGGTGGGGCCTGGGGATCTCCCACTTTTACAACTGATCTCCAGCTGACGGAGATCAGCTCCCCTGGAGAAAATGGCTGCTTTGGAGGGTGGACTCTGTGGCCTTGTACCATGCTGAGGCCCTGCCCCACCCCACCCCCTCCCCTGGCTCCACCCCCAGAGTCTCCAGGTATTTTCCAACCCAGACCTGGCAACCCTAGTGTGGAAGAAGCTGGATCTGATAAAGTCCCTGTAGCCATTCCCCCACCCTTTCCAGACTGAGGTGCTGACAACTGGTCCTTGGGAAAGCTGGAGGCTATTGCTGTACCTGCTAGGAGTAATTAAAATTTTTTTAACACTAAAGGCTGTCAGGTGAGCCCCTACAAATGGTTGGGGACATGGGTGTTTGTGAAATAAGGAAACCACTGCATTCTCGAACTCAGGCCTCCATCTGCTAAAATCCACATTCTAGTTTATGTTCAGGGTTTTATGAATCGCCTCACAGTTAAACCCGGGGAGCCGTCGCCCATCTTGTTCCCTTGAGAAGACCTGGTGAGCTAATGCTTGAGAACTTCAGTTCAACAAGGAAGGGGCTCGGTCTGACATGCGAAACTGCCTTAGATCACCAAGCTCACTCCTCTCTATGGCCACTGCTAGTGGCTCTCCAAGGCAAGCCAAATCCTTTCAAGTGGAGACTGAATTCTGAACCATCAGTATGCAGCGCATGCCCTCTAAGTATGAGCTACACCTCCGACCCTTTATATCTGTACCAAAGGTTCCGAAATAAACCCAATTTCTACTTGGAACACTGATGCAATTGATTCTGTGTTGAGGAGTGGGATACGGATGGACATCTATTGATCGGCATATGAAATTTTTATCGATGCCTTTGGAATGATCCCTGCTGAAGGCAAAATTGCTGGGGAGAAGCAAGAGGTTCTTCTGGGAGTGGGAAGCGTAGGTGAGGGACGGAGGCATCTCCCCTCCTCTTTGTGCTGTGCTTTTCATTGCTCCTCACCACACCTGTTTTATCTGAATTCTGCAGGATCACAGTTGGGCCCGGTCTGGTCCTGCTCAGGTTACAGAAATGTGACTCCAAACACACCCAAGCTCATTTTGAAAACTGTCTTTTTAATTAATAACATTCATCCTTATTCAAAAGTCAGATTGTTTTGGCAATGAAATTCTTCCCTCCCCTGCTTCCCAGTTAAGGTTTTCGGAGGCCATTCAGAAATTACAATCATGTTCCAGTGTATCGCTGTCCTCTCACCCAGCCCCCAAACTTCCCAGGCTATGCTAAGAAGAGAATGTGGGGGTAGGCTTCTCTTTCCTACCCTAGACTCCCCCAGATTCACACACAAAGTGGGTGAAGTTTCAAGTATTCTTCTCCCAAAGTCATGAGAGAGGATCAGAATTTGTGGGGTCATTCCTAGGTGTCTTTAGTGTGCTTTCCTTCTGTGCATCTCCCCCCCACACTAAAGTTTCCACAGTCCATACATTATTCAGGCCATTTACCATTTTGAGGCACAATCCTGCTTTTATTCTTGTACCTCATGGCTGTCCAAATTCACAGGATGTCCTGCCAATACCTTGGCGTGCATTTGGACACCACGAGGATAGAACTCTGGTTATTTGCCCCACCAAATATAATGAGGTGTTGGGGTACATCCCTGTGTCTGTTATACTCTTCTGCCAAATACAGTTTGGCTGGCCTGCACAACATTTGGGGCACTTTCTCTCTCTCTGTGTATTCCTCTCTCCCTAACATTTGGGATGTATAGAGATTTAGGGTATCTTTGATGTCCAATCAGAAGTGTTCGCTTTTGGGATTACAGGGAAGCAATGTCAAAGGGCAAAATTCTCCCTTCATGGGCTCCTGCAGACCCTCTTCCCTTTTAAAGGTAGTCTGTTAAACTGGGTTATACCGCATTCTGCCTAATTTTTTAAAAACTCTCTGGAAGCGATATAAGGAAAGAAGGGAGGCTCCAAACGCCTCTGATACAGACAGTCCAACGTGGTTCAAAGGCATGCCGCATCATTCCCCTTCGCACGAGGGGAGGCAGAGCGACCCAGCACTGGGAGACTGTGGCTTCCTCAGTAAGCGACCAAAATTATGAGGGAGCGACAGACACCCTTGAACATTCAACAGGACGACATTGGCAGCGACGGGGGCCTCTCTACATGACAGTTTTGGAGGGCCGTGCGCCATCGACTGCAAGGGAGAAGAAAAATACAAAAATATTGTTAAAATATATAAATATATATGCTGCCTTTACTTTGTGAAACGGGAAGGGCGGCAAGAGGACCAGTGGGGGGGATCGGGGCCCCCCGAGGCAATCCACAAAACCCACCCATGCGCCGATCCTTAAATAGGTTGAGGAGACCAAATTCCCCTCCTGACAGGTAAAGGGAGCGGCATTTTAAAAGTCGGGGGCTAAGCCCCACAACCCCCAGGAATTTGCACACTTGCATAACTTCGAGGTTTTGGGGATGGAGGGCCAAGAGCAGGGGGTGCCAACCTCCAGGTGGGGTCTGGGGACCTCCCGGAATGATAACGGATCTACAGGCGACAGCGATCAGCTCCCCAGGAGAAACTGGCTGCTTTGGAGGGCGGGTTCTATACGGCATTCTACACGGTCCCTCCCCTCCCTAAACCTTGCCCTCCCCAGATTCCGCCCCCCAAATCCCCAGGAATCCCCCAACCCAGAGTTGGCAGCCAAGGTCCAAAAAGCTGCGCAAACAGTTTTGAGCCTAGGGCCCTCTAAGCAGATCTTCCTTGGGGCGTGGCGCTTCCCGAGGGGAATGGGAGTGAAACCGAGCAGAGCGGCTCAGGGGCCGGCTCCCTTCCTTCCGTACCATGGAGTTTGTAGTTGGCTCCCTTGCACCGTCGTGTGGGGCGCCGCAGGTCTCGGTTGCTCCGAAGGCTTCGTTGTAAGAGGGGCTGGAGGGGTCTTGAGTTATCGCTCATGCTCCGGAAAATTTGGGAAGGAAGGTTCTGGCTGAGGAGGCGAAGGGAGTGTATCTGGGAAAGAGAGAGGTGGGAGAGGGAAACAACAAAATGCACCAGGACCTTTCGGCTTTCGGGGAGAAGAGAACGCTCTTACGGGCTTGTAAACGGAAAAAAACAGAAGCCAGGCCTTAAGAGCAGCCATGCTGAATCAGACCCATGGTGCATCTTTGTCCAGCATCCCGTTTTGCACAGCGGCTGAACAAATGCCTCTGAAAGGCCCACAGACATGGAACGGGGGCAAAGATATCCCCATTGTTGCCCTCCCCAAAACTGGTACTCAGAACATGAAGTTCCCATTTTGTCCTTGCAGCCAATAGCCACTGATTGTCTGATTGTCCATCAACTTATCTACTTCCCTTTTGGGAGAGGGGGGCCAGCGCGGCGAGAACGGTCGACACCGGGAAGCTCTCCCGTGTGCCGGCCAGATCAACGGTTCCTTAGAGGAGTTCAGAGGCTCCTGAACTCCACTGAGCTCCCCGAAGAAGAGCACAGTGCAGGGGGCTCGATCAGGACTCCCTGGAAGTGGCGGCAAGCAGATGGGAGTCCTCTGATCGCCCCGAAGCAAGAACCGATTGAGCGAAGTTGTGAGCACCCGAGAGAGGGGGAGAAGCAGGAAACTTCAACTGAACTGCTTAAAAACACCAACACCATGAGTAAATGTACAGACAACAACATCAGAGACTCCCCACTGATCAAGCCCTCTTTAAATCTATTGAAAACACAAAGGATTAGCGGGGTGAAGAATTTCTTCCCTTCCCCCCCTCTTTCGTCAAGCAGCTAAGAAAAGATCTGAAAGCATTCTTTAAAATGGCTTGTGCAAAAGAAGAGAAGGTTGTGATCTGTGAACAAAACGGTCAAATAAAAGCATCTATCTTTCAATATTGTATAGTGGATTACAAAATTTTGGAAATATTAATCTTATTTGGCTTTGACTTTCAGGGAAGTAAGAGCTCCTCTGTTTGGAATTACAAATAAATTATCTGGAACTATATGAACTATATGAAGACCTTTTAAAGGATTACAAATAATTATATTTTAATAAGTATCACAACTAAAAAGAAGAATCAATAAGAACTATTAGCAACTTAATTTGAATCTTTTATATGTTATACTCTCATAACATACTTTGTCTTGGTTTGTTGAAATTATAAAAGTACATTTTGTCTTCTCTGCACTGTTAACAATTTATAAGAATGCTGGCCTTGGCTGAAATTGTTTCAGTATTTAATATGACTATAATGGTTATTATTTTGCGAATATAGAAGCGGCATGAACATAAGGGTTTTTTTACTGAAAGGCAATCTGAAAGACTCTCTGTATTTTAACTTGGGAATGCTCCTGTTTTTCTTTAATGTAACCATAATGAAATCTGCAGTGTAAGTATAGGTAGCTGTGTGATGGTAGAGGTTGTACTGACAAAGAGTTGGGGAGATTCCCTGTTTTTAACATTATATTTTGAAAATAGCTGGTGTAGGCAAAGATACATGGTTGATTACAGACTTTAAACGATTAATACAGGAAACAATTATAACAGCAGTAAGAACAGCTGTGGAAAAAGCGATAAAGGATGTGCAACCTAAGTCTGATTTACTCTTACAGCAGAGCACCAATCAGAAGGAAGAGCAAACTGACATGGCATTTACTTCTGTGGAACATATTGATACAGAAGATACAGAAGAGTGTATAACCCAATTGATATGACTTACAAAACATACCCAAAAAGAGACAAATTGACTGAAGAACTGAAAATGAGACCCCATGAAAGAATGACAAGAGACGGAATTATTGAACCAGCAAAGAGAGAAAAAACAAGAATATATGGAACCTCAAACTACTTTAAAGATTGATTATAGATGGTTACCACCAGAAGATACTTGTCTCATCTACAAGGGGAAAAGGCACAAAATTAAGACTTAAGAGGAGAAATCAGAAAAGGAAGAAGAGGATGAAAACCTACGGAAAAGCTCCAAAATTTTGTAGATAAGAGAGAATACACAAGCATCAAATTTTTGGATAAGGGAGAAAACACAGTCCCTCAAGATTTTATAAAGGTCTCAATAATATAATTATTATACAGCTGTTCAAAACTATATCAATGAGTTGAAACATTGGGAAATGTACCAAAAGAGTATAATTTTTTTATTTTTTGACATCTATGTGAAAGATCATTGTAAGAATATAAGGTGAAATTTGGAAAACAAGTACTGAGGTATTTAAATAGGTAATTTGATGAGGGAATGGAATCCCCTACTATTTAGATGCCTACGTAAATGCTTGTGTATGTATGAAACGACATGGTTGAGATTTTAAAATGGACTGAAGAATACAATAGACAAAATATACAGACATATAACCTTTCATAGAATACAAAAACTTATATTTAAAAATATGCAAAAGATTTTTGTAAGAACATAAGGTGGAACATGGAAAACAAATATGGTATGAAGTATCTAAGCGTATAAATTGATGATGTATCTGAACCCCGCACATTTATGTATTTGTGTGTTTTGTCTGTGTGATGTCTGTCTTTATAAGAAATAAAATATTTTTTTAAAAAATGATCTACTCCCCTTTTAATGCTGACTTAGCTCAATAAAGGAAGTCACAGCCTTCTCCTTGAAATACAGGAGCAAGGCTATTAATAATAGGACATTTTGGAGGCTGTCAATTCCTACACTTACCATAAGTCAAAAGCAACTGGACAGCACATTTACATACACAACCTAGTGGCCATCAATACATCCTCTGGCAGCAAATTCCACTGGTCTCAATTATTCCTTCAGTAAGGAAGTACCTCATTTCCACCCCCATCTACTGATTTCTTTAGCTGGAAATCTATAAAACTGGCTAGAGAAGTTACTGGAGCACTCTGATTTTCCTTTAACTAGGAGCCACAGCCACACAGACCCACCTGGACGGAGGTAATGTTGATGGGTCGGTCAATGAGGATCCAGGTGACCGTTTCGTAGCATGGAGGGGTCGACATGGATCCCTGGTAGGTGATGAAACCGAATGTCTCAGGGTAAAGGTCCTCAAGACTCAGGTCGTGTAGAAGGTAGGCATCATCTGCAACATCAGAATGGATCTGCTAGACCGGACCAGACCAACATCCAGTGTAGACCAGGCATTCTAGACTACAGTCTGTTAACAGGAGCGGTCAGCTAGATGCCTCTGGGGGATTCACACGCAAGGCTTGAAGTAAGTGACCTTCCCTTCTTGGCTGTTCAGGACATGTGACTTCCAGAGTTATAAGGCCTCTAATATAGAGATTCCATTTGGCTATCATGACCAGTGGATCTACCCATAGCTGTAGCCAGGGCAGGGACATCAGGTGCGCCATTCCACCGTCAACACTGATTTGCCCCAGCAATTTCTTTCCAGAATGGTTTTTTTTAAAAAAATATATGATGGGATTCGAACCTGAGTCTCTCAGATCCTAGTCTGAACTCTCACAGGCTTTCCATCCATTTCTTGCCCCGGCTGGAGGTAGGGTTGCAGCTCCAGGTTGGGAAATACCTGGAGATTTTAGGGGTAGAGCCTGAGGAGGGCGTGGTTTAGGCAGGGGAGGGACTTCAATGGGGGGTAGGATGCCATAGAATCCACCTTCCAAAGCAGCCATTTCCTCCAGGTGAACTGAACTGTGTCGCCTGGAGATCAGTTATAGTAGTGAGAGATCTCCAGCCACCACCTGGAGGATGGCAACCCCCAGCTAGAGCGGAAGGCGAACTATTGTCCAGGGTCTACTTCTCCAGCAGCTATCATTCCATCGCCGCAGTGATTTCTAGGCATCCATTATGTGCTGTGTATTTCCTTTTGCCTGCTCTGAACTCTGAAGCCTGTCCGTTTCTGGTAGGTACCTCCGATTTCAAGCACCACCAAGAGAGGGGCAAACATTTCTCCTTTCGTCTTCAGCCTTTCCAGTCCCTCCCATTTCTGCCAACGCGGCTCTCACATGGTCCGCACGCCCCGGAGCTCTCCCCACTTACTTTTATAGGAGATCCGGGTAATGGTCTCTCTGTTTAATAGCCTGGTCAGGAAAGGGTTAGGGCTCGGTCCGACCTGCAGGCAGAGAAGGGAGCAAAAGCCTTGTAGCTCAGCCCCTGGTGTCCAGCCCACCCTGAGCCCATCGGGGGGTCTCTCCCATGCCCAAAGACGGACTCACATTGGCAAAGATTGAAATAACAGCCAAGCCATTGGGGTTGCGTGAAGCCTCTGAGATATTGGGGTACAGCTCTTGGTTGTAGTGGATCAACTGCACCTAGGGGTGAGCAGGAGAAGGAAAAGGATGTCTACATGTTTACTTAGAGAAAGAGAGAGAGGGGGGAAACAGGAGATGAAGCTTGTATTCTGCCAGCAAGTGACCTATGATTCCAGCTGGTTCTGGAAGAGCTGCTTGCTCACAAGTCCGGTCTGTAGGGTTGCCAGGTCTCCTCTAGCCACCGGCAGGGGATGGGGTAGGGGTTAGGGCTGCTGGATCCAGATTGGGAAACTCCTAGAGATTTGTGGATGGAGCCTGGGGAGACCTCAGTGGGGTTCAGTGCCAAAGAGTCCACCCTCCAAAGCTTCCATTTTCTGTAGTCTGGAGATGAGTTGAAATTTCAGGGGATCCCCAGGTCCCACCTGGAAGCTGGCATCCCTACCACTGTAAGGGGAAAGAGAACGTCCACATCCCAACTTACGTCTTATGTGTAGTTCAGCTTGGGTCTGCCCTAGAATGCTGGCTTGCATTTTGAAAGCAAGCTTAGTGGGGGGGGGAATCCAAACTTTTCTAACAAACAATCAAGTCTCTGACTGCCGGTATATCAAATTTCAGCTTTCTAAGATGGTCTGAGAATACCATAACTATGGTATTTGGGGGGGGGGGGATAATGCCTCAGCCTCTCCAATTTGTAAGGCTGTCCTTTCTTACTGATCCAAGAGTTGCAAACTGCCAAATTTCCGCTTTCTGAGTGGCCAGGAGGTACCTGAGCCATTTGGGAGTGCACTTTGCGTTCCCCCACCTCCATTTTGAGGGGGAACTGCATAAATATCCGATTTCCAGATTATCAGAGGTCCCGGACATCACAAGTATCAAGTAGCAGCGTTCTCGCTGATCACCTAAACATTTCAGCATGGCTCTGTGAGTATCAGTGAGGCCTGAGCACCTTTTTAAACCTCTAATGCGTGGTTTGGCAAGCCTGCTTGGAACTGAGGATCACAGGAACAGACAGACATGGGATCCAGGCAACCTCTCGCAAGACTGTCGGGAACCCCACTGAGCGTGGAGGGTTTGCTACGGCGTCTTTAAAGAAGAGGGAAGGAGGAATCTCTGCCCCCAACTCCAGAGATGGCAGAGTGGGGCAGTGAAGGGAGTCAACGGCTGAGGCCATCTCACTTCTCCTTCTTGCCAGCATGGTGATGGAATTCTGGCAAAACATGTCACCCGATGTCTCATTAGGGCACCAAAGCACAACTTGGCCGTTGTGTGTTTGAATGCTTCCCCATGAACCCACCAAGCTGCCTTTTCTGGGGGGGAGGGGGTAGTATTGTGTGTGTATGCCTGGAAGTCATGAATGACTTCTGGTTTACTACTGTGCCTGCCTCTGCACCCTAGCCCTGGTATTCCTTGGAGGTCTCCCATCCAAGTACTTGCCAGGGTCGGCCCTGCTTAGCTTTCGAGATCTGACGAGATGGGCCTGCCTGGGCTATTCAGGCCGGAGCGACACACAAAGCTGCCTTGTTCTGAATCAGACCTCTGGACTGTCAAGGGCTACTTTGACGGGCAGCAGCCCTCCGGGTTCTCAGACCAAAGCCTTTCCCATCGCCTGCTCCCTGATCATTCTAAATGGAGATGCCACGGATTGGACCTCCAGCCTTCTTCATGCAAAGCTGGTGCTCTGCCTCTGAGCCATAGCCATGCCCTGGACGGAAGGGACTCCCTGAACGCAGGAAAACAGACCATCCTGAAGAAGTTAGAGGAACTCTCCTTCCTGAAAGGTGTGCCGGGACTCTCTGTTCCTACAGGAGGGTGTTTTAAACGTGAAAAAAGTTTGCTCGCCGCTGTTAACTCGAAAGACGACTGACTCTGCATGTATAAACTGGCCCTCTGAACTTAAGAGAGTCTGTAAAATGCTACTTTTTTTGCATTTGTGTGTCTGTGTGCCTGTGCCTGGAAGTCATGGCGACCTCTGGAGACTCCTACTGGGGCATGGAGGACGTTCAGAGAAGTAGCTTGACAGCCTGCCTTTGGCCTCCCGGCCCTGGTGCTCTCTGGAAGACCCCCATCAAAATACTCGATAGGATCAGCCCTGGTTAGCTTCTGAGATCGGGATTGCTTGGGCTATCTTGGTCAGGGCCCTAAAATACTATTTTTTGTTGCTGCGAAGGGTGGACTGAGAAGGGGCTGGGACCACCTCAGCAGAAAAGCTCTCGCCGTCGACCCAGTGCTCGGAGCCAAATCCGTCTTCGCTGCCAAAATGCAGGCGTATCTCCTGGAGCCGGTGGCTGTACAGAAGAGGCCCTCCAGAAACGTTGACCAGCTGCAGAGGATCTGGACGAAAGGACACGTGCCGTCCCGTGTTGTACATGGTACCACTGACCTGCAGGGGGAGACAGCGAGGTGGGAGAAGCAGCAGAAGGAGACTGGGGTGGAAGGCGGTGGTGGTGAAAAATGCCAACAAGTCACTCTCCGCTGACTTACGGCAATCCTGCTGTAGGGTTTTCAAGGCAAGAGACGAACAGGGGTGGTTTGCCATTGCCTGCCTCTGCGTCATGACCCTGGTATTCCTTGGGGGGGTCTCCCATCCAAGTACTCACCAAGGCTGACCTGGCTTAGCTTCCAAGGTCTGGCAAGACCAGGCTAGCCTGTGCCATCCAGGTCAGGGTGGGAGGCACATCATTTCCTCAGCCATTAGGTGGCCTTGGATAAGCCCCTTTTGCCTACCTCAAAGGACTGCTGTCCCAGATTCTGAGATAAGGAACATGAGAGCCCTCAAGCTGAGCATAAAGCAATAGCCCTCCACTGCTTCCCCCTGCTCAGAAACTGATCCCAGAGGGACACTGCCTCTGAATATGGAGGTTTCATTGAACTATCACAGTTAATCGGAAGCAAACTCTATAGATCTTACGCACCTTCTTCCCACCTGTGCTGAGGCGAAGAGGAAGGAGGAAAGGGTCATACACCATTTGGCTTGTGTTCACATCCAGGGGCGACTGGCGTTTGCCAATGGCGCAGAGACTCCATGCGGAATTCACCAGACCCCAGAATGGAGGACCTGGAGGAGAAAACATTCAGTTCTGGGACTGCCGAGTCCCCCCCCAAAAGAATCTTGATTAAGAGCTAGCAAAGGACTCACTGTTATTTCCGCACAGGTGGGAGTTCCACAATGGGAGAGATGGGAACAGTGTCTGGGGGAGTATTTCACCCAGACGATAGCAGAAGCCGGGACTTTGTCTTCAGGAGTGTGCATGGAGCATGCTAGGCAGAGCACATGACATCCTTTATGACACTAGAGTCCCTTATTTCTTTCAAAATCCCTGAATGCAGCTACTAGAGACCGTTTTCACACTTAAGGCTTAAGACTGCCTTTGTGTGTACGTCTCTCCCAGATCTGGTGTGAAGACTGTTAATAAAGAATAGAATGGGGGAAAGAAATTAAATGTTCTTTCTAGCCACTGAAAGTTTCACATCTGCAGGAAAACTAGTTTGGGGGGGGGACGACGACCCCAGGCTGTTTCCACAAGAGACGGTTTGCTCCGCCCGGGCTCTCCAACCCAAGCAGGGTTTTTCAGAGCAGTCGAACAACATTGTTTCCCATTCCTCTTCCACGGTTTGTGCCGATCTTTCTGGAAATATTGGAGTCAAAGTGGATTTCCCCACCGTAGGGATGAGAAGGTACTGTAGTGATACACCTACTATCAATTTTTTTTTAAAATCCCTTGGGTGGTATTGGGGGTGGGGGGATGACAGGCATGAGGGGAGAGAAGGAAAGAACAGAGAGCCACCTGGTGTGGCTGCCCTGTTGCCACGACAGCGGTGAGTCCATAATGGGGAATCACCCCTAAGGGGAAGCAGCCCCAGGTGAAAGCTCATCCGAAACTTTCCACTGCACCTTGAGATTGATGCCAACCATACCCGGGCTGGACTGGCCGTTTACCTTACTGGGAAGGCTCTCTGTGGGCTGCTGCCCATCAGGAACATGCCAAGTCAAACGGCAGCAACGAGGGCATCGCCAAAAGGGCCGCTCACCACTTGGACCCAAGCAGTGTGAGTGAGGATGGGCACGGAGGGGCTCACCCATTGCCCGTTGTCAGCAGGTCCGAGCCAAACGGTCCCACAGTCACCCAAGCATCACTGCTCGGCTTGTCCTCGTGTCCTTTTAATTCCCTTCTCCACTCCTGCATGCGACTTCGAAAGGGCAAGACACGCCTCTGTAACTCCCAGCTTTTTCTGGATTGGCTTTGGAAATTGGCTGACTCCTTGTCTGTGGCTGCTGCCACACAATTCCCTGTCGTGGACTCGCTGTGCCACAAAGGCAGAGGCTTTCGCAGTGGCAGTGAAGCACCTGGCGGTGGTGGGAACTACTGTCGAGGACTTTCAAGGCAAGAGATGAACAGAACAGATGGAGCTCCCCTGGGCTTCCTTGGTGGACTCTCATCTAAGTACTAGCCAGGGCTTCGCTTCCAAGATCGGGGCTGGCCTGGGCCCTCCTCGTCTCTGCTGACAAGCGTCTCTACGAGGGCATTTCCCCATGTTTTCCTGGGTATCCGCCACGCCAGCCACTCCACACGCCTGCACTACTGGACTGCAAATTCCGTTTGGAAGCCACCCATGAGCGTGTGTGCGATGACAGACGTGTGTGTGAGAGAGAACCTCTTTTTTACAGATCAGCCCTATACATGTTCTCTCAGAAATGAACCCCACAGAGCCAAATGGGGGCCTTTTGTGCATGTTGCTTGTGAGCTTTAACTCAGCTCTTCCTGAGGAGAAGAGAGTGACAGTCAAGATGCCTCATAAGGGTTACACGTTTCTATTTTTAACTCTGGGCAGACGTGGGCCTGTGGACACAGAGCGCCTCCATGGTGTGTGTGCACACAAAAGTTTTAACCGAGAGGGATCTTTGCTTGCTTAAGGAAGAGCTGGGGGAACCCATTTCCCCCCCCTTTTATTGTTATGTATTGGGGAAAGATAATACTGAATGTCATATTACACTAAGTAATGCTTTAAAAAGAAAGAAAGAAACAGAACGGTGCGTGTACCAGAACAGATTCAGATTAACACTATTTGTGCTTGTGTGTGTTTTAACCAGAGAGGGTTTATCTCTACACGGCGTGTCCCTATTGCACACAAGAAAGTCAATTTTAGCCAGCCTGTGTGTTTGTTAGAACTGTGCAGACATACATTTGCCTCGTGTGAATTCACGCCAAAGCCGGTTTCTCTCGGCTAAGCTGTCTCTGTTTGTTTGAAGAAGGCAAAGAAATAGTTTTCGCCGAGGTGGTGTATATTACGTGCGTTTTCATGATGCAAAATGTCTGCCCTCTTCCCTCTAGGTGCGCCGGGGCTCATTTCATTCCTCATTCCCTCAGTGGGTCTGCATGTTTTTGTATGCTCATCAATGTGGATATATTTAATTTCTCTCCCCCTCCCCGCTTAAAAAATCCTGCTTTCTCTCAGCGTGGGAACATATTCTTTCCCTTCTGTTCTCACGCTCCCCAGGCCTGTGGGGGCCACTGTGGGTTCAAGCCCATCACACCCAGTTTCCCCTCCCTCGCCACAGACACACACACGCACAGAGGCTGTGGCCCTGTTTCCCTCTGCCTGCCGTTCACTGCATCGCTGAAGCTGGTGAGGGAGATATTAAATATTAATGCAGCCTCTTGCAGTCACCGAGCCCAGCCCCCCCCCCCACCTCGCCTCAGCACTGCGTACAGGCACGGCGCACCAGTCTCTCCCGAATCAGCGCTCCCTCCCTCACAGCACGGCTGAGGAGACATCCCCCACCCCACCCGGGACTCCGTAAGTCATCCCCAACCTTCGACGCAGGGGGTCAGGAGAGAGGCACAGATTCCCATCTGGCATCGAGGGGAAAAAACTAAACTGGCAACCTGGAACTGGTGCCAACGTTCCGCGCCAAGGAAAAGCCCAGTCCTGAGCTCAGAATTAATCATGCAAATGGAGGAGTCCTTTTGAGTGCACCCGTTTAACGCAGTCTGGGGTGATTCCAGCTGCAACACTGGTGGTGGGTTTGGGGAGACATCTGTTTCACGTAGAAGTTTCGAAGGGGGTCAAGGCTTAGGAAAGGAAGGGGTGTGTGTGATTGGGGGACATCTGCTTCTGGAAGCAAAGAAGGGGCCCCTATGATTTCAGGGCAGAAGAAAGCAAAACATGGAGAGAGGCCAGGGCCATTTAGAGGGAAATTGAAGTTCTGGAACGAGGCAGCAGAATCCCAAGGTGCACGTGTTCCGCTCTCTGAGTGAAATCCAGGCCGGGAGCCACTCTGCTCTCACAGCTTTTATCAGACATCATCAGTGTACACCTGAGTGTTCCTGCACCACCATGAGGACTAGAAGCATGCTAGCCTTTTAAAGGAAGGACATAAACATCCTACCCAGAAGCAAGCCAAGTGTGAGATGTCACCACGTCCCAAGCATCAGAACAGGATCTTGTCATCTAGGGAGTAGCAGAATGCCCTGTATAACTTATTGTCCCGTCTCCAAAATGATTTCTCCCTCCACCCTCTTTCACTCCCCACTTATCTTTCTTCCATTCCCAGAACTCACCCATTTACTTTCCATTTCCACGCCTCTTTTTCTTGCGCACACGCACGTCTGTTTGCCTCACACCTCCACCCCAGTATTCACCCAATCCGTTCACCTTTAGGAATCAACCTGCTGAATCAGACCAAGGCTCCATGTCGCTTGGCATTCCGCCTTCGACTGTGACTAGCTAGATGTCCCCCTCACCACCACCTGGGGCAGCGCAGCAGCAAATTCCAAGTCCTGATGTTTCCACCCTCCCTCCAGCATCCATAGGAACACTAATACCAACCACGGAGTCTCTACTTATTTCACTTGCTGTGGCTAATGTCCACTGAGAGAGCCGCCTTCTCTAAATTTGTCTAGTTAGAAAGAGACCCCCATCTGAAAATGCAGATTTATGATCCATTCTCCTAGGATCATTTCTCCCTCTCATAATAGTACGTCCTCAGTGGAAAGGCCAAACCAGATTCAACTACTCTACGGCTCTTTATGACCTCCTGTGGTTGTGAGTTCCACAGGACGTTGGCCAATAATGGCATTATGTGAAGAAGAAGAGGAAAAATGTTTGCCTTAAGAGCTACACAGCCCAGTATCTGGGGCTACATCTGTTCCCAAGAATAATTGTTTATAAGGTGGATTTTCTGTCCACGTGTTGCCGCATCAGATATTGGGGAGAATCATTGGGGATGGGCATGCTAAAAAGGGAAGAAGCAAAAAGGGGGGGCTAAGCCAGTCTCTCTGAGACTCCCCCCACTATCACCCGTGAGTGAGGGCTCGTACCTGGCACAAAGCTACCATGAAGAGTCTCCTTGTACGCCCACCAGTCCTCGTAGGTCTTTGCAGGGACAAACTGCACTGCAGGAAAAGAGAAATGGAAGGGAAAGCATTAATTAGTGGGGGGCCGGGGAGGCAGAAGCATGGGACTTGAAGGGCAAAGTACCTCCGCCTGAAAACCCTGTAGGTACATTTGAGTGTTACCCAACTTTTCCTCCAAGTTGGTCAAGGTGGTTCCCTTCCCTCTATTATCCTCACAATAACCCCGGGAGTAGAAAAGATTAAGAATCTGGGAACAATGAGCAGTGGCTTAGGGTAGTTCATACCCTACCACAAATGTTGTTAGTCTTTGAGGTGCTACTGGACTCTTACTCGTTTCTGCTGCAACAGACAGACTAACAGGGCTACCCATCTGGATCAATAACCCCGGGGGGGGTAGATTCATCAGAGAGATAGTGACTGGCCTATGCTCAGCCAGTGAACAGACTCTAAGGATGAGCTGGGGTTTGAATCTGGGTCTCAGCAGTCTTCACTGTACACCACAATAACTCCCCTAACAATATCAATCCACCCTTCTGTCCTTGTATGATTGATATATAGAAAGACTGTAAAAAAAAAAAAAAGACCAACAGATGGACAAATAGCCAGGAAAAGAAGTTCTGGGACTTGACAGGCTGAAAGAAGTTACATCCCTTGGCAGAAAAGAGCCCCAGAGATGAGAGCGACCTGCTTGTGACAGGGCTCACTGGTAAGGGGAAAGCACTCTGCACATGCCCAGAGGCACTTTTGTTTTAATTATATTGTTCCCTGCCATGTACTGGGGTGGAATATTCTGGTACAAATTAAACCTTGCTTAGTCCACATATTGAAAAATATCAGTGACAGATGGACAAACACACACACAGATTAGAAGACAATGACCACATAGATTAGATATGTAGAAAGACACAAAAGAAGAGAAGATGGGTGGGTTTTGTATGGCTATACTGGCCACTGTGGGTAAATTAGGATGTGAGCAAACACATTAACAAAAGGGAAAATAAACAATTATGGGGGGTGGCGACATAAAGATACAGCAGATGATAGATGAGAGAAGATGATAGCTAGCTAGAAGATAGATAGATTAGATGGATGGATGGATGGATGGATGGATGGATGGATGGATGGATGGATGGATAGATAGATAGATAGATAGATAGATAGATAGATAGATAGATAGATAGATAGATAGATAGATAGATAAACTGCCTGGGGCTGCCCCCCCCTCCAGCCCTCCTTAATCGGAGTCTTCCACGGGATTCCCTCTCCCCGGCCCACCCCCTCCCCACCATCCCAGGCTGATCCCCCCCTCCCCCCGTCCCATCTCTCTCCCTGAAGTCGATCCTTACCAGCCGTACAAGTTGCTGCCAGGACTCCCAGGAGGTAAAGCCCCCCCAGACCGGTCCCCATCGCGGCGTGGAGGATGGGGGGGTGTCTCAGAACCGGAGGTGCCCCCTCCTCGGCATCCCTCGTGGCGGCGCCCGCTCCGCAGCCTCCGGCGCTGGCGACCCCCACCCCCCGGCTGATTGCTGGTGCCCCCCTACCGTCCCTGCCAGCTGGTTGCCCCCTCCATCGCGTCTGCCCGCGCCCCCTCCCGCTCGCCTAGGTCTCCCGCCAGCCCTCCATCTTCCTCCCGCCCCCTCTCCAGGGGATACCCCTGGCGCCCCTCCCTCCCTCCCTCCCCCTCGCAGGGTCGGCTGGACTGGGAAGATGGAAAGGGGGGCGCGAGGTCACTCCCCGGGGCTGGGCATCCTCCGGCCCCCTCCTTCCTTCCTTCCCTCCCTCCGCCGGGGGGGAGCTGTGGGACTCCCTGCCGCGTGGGTCAGCGGGGAGAGAGGCGGCGGGGAGCCGGGGTGGGAGAGCCGGGGAGTCCCTGACTGAACTTCTGCCTCCGCCTCCCGCTGCCCCTTTCCCCTCCTTCCCCTCTGGGCTTCCCTCGCCGCCGCCGCCGCCTCCTCCTCCGCTCCCTATTTCTCCTCCAGCGGGGCTCTCTCGATCCTTCCCTCCTTCACCTGTCTCTCTCCCCCCCTTCGCTCTCTCGCCTCCTTCCCACCTTCTCTTCCCTCCCGCCCTCCCGTCTACCTTCTCGCTGTCCTATTTAATTCCCCCCTCCTCCTTTTGGGGCGCCTGAACCTCCCCCTCTTTGAAAAAGATCTTCCCCTGCCCCGACTCTCCCTCCTCCCCTCTCTCCCCACTCTTTACTCTTCCCTTGAGGGCTTTCCCCTGTCCCTTCTTCCCCGCATCTCTCGCACAGCCTTCCCTTTCCCCCTCCCTCCTTCCCCCACCGTCTAAAATGCACAGATCTCTCTCTCTCTCTCTCTCTCTCTCTCTCTCTCTCTCTCTCTCTCTCTCTCCCCCTTCCCCACTCCCAAGGGACCCAGAGAGATGCAATTGAGGAGGTGGGGGGAGAGATGTCTTAAGGTGGATTAGCAGAAATGGTGGTGGCATCTCCAAATCTGCTGGGGGGGGGACTCTAGAAACATTGGTCTCTTGCTCACCCCAGGATGCCCTGTGTCCAGAGGTCGGTTCACAGACATGTCTGGCCATCATTGTGAAGCCTTCCTCAGCCGCATGCATTTGTGAGCCAATTCTGGATGTGTAGGGCTGCCAACCTCCAGGTGGAGTCTGGAGATCTCCTGCTTTTACAGCTGATAGCCAGACTACAGAGGTCAGTTCCCTTGGAGAAAATGGCTGCTTTGGAGGGTGAATTCTAGGGCTTTGTGCCGTGCTAACCTCCCCAGGTTCCACCTCTCAAATCTCCAGGTATTTCCCAACACAGAGCTGGTAACCCTACAAGTGTGAAGGAGGCTCTACACAAATACAACCAGAAATGTTGCAGTGATGGCAAGAGCACTGCCCCCCTACCCCCAGCTGCTGTGGTGACAGGAACTGATGTCTCAGTGTACCATCCTGTTCACAGTGGAGTCAGTAACTAGAGGCCCCAGAGTCAGATCCAACCCTTGAGAAAGGCCACTTCACCCAGTTAACAGCCTGGAGATTGGGTGGGGGAGTGTGGCGAATGGGATCTATAGCCAAAGAAATATCCAGAGGCCATTTCAGGAGATACTGGTTAATGGCACTGCTTGCTGCATCCCATTATTTTCCCAAAGTGGCTCTTCAGAATTCATAAAGAGGAATTTTTTAGGTCGAAGATAAATTTCTTCCTGGGAGAAGGAGTGGTTAGAGTATTAGACTAGGAACTGAGAGATGCCTCCCCCTCTGCTATGAAGCTGGCTGGGCCTGTCACATACTCTCCCCTCACCTACCTTACAGGAAGGGAGAGTCATGGATGTCATCTTAAGCTCTGTGGAGGAAAGGTGACATAAAAAAGGTATTAGGTTATATAGGTAATATAATTAGGTAATATAAATGTATTAGATAGGAAAACTAGTTGCTAGTTAAAGATTTTCTGTTCCTTGGTTTGACCTTCAACCACAAGGGAGACTGCAGCAACAATAACAACAACAACAAAATGGAAACTGAGACTTGAAAGGGCAGCCATAAAGGAATTAGAAAAGACCCTGAAGTGTAAGGAGGTGTCACTGAAGTCCAAGATCAAGGCAATTCATACTGCCGCATTTCCCATTCCTGGGTATAGGTGTGAAAGTTGGACAGTGAAGAAAGCTGACAGGAAGAAAATTGATTTCTTTGAAATGAGGTGTGGGAAGAGAGTTTTACCGATACCGTGGACCACCAAAAAGACAAGTAAGTGAATTCTAGATCAAATCAGGCCTGACTTCTACCTAAGAAGCTCAAATGACTCAACTGAGGCTATTGTCCTCTGGTCATATTATGAGAAGACACGACTCACTGGGGAAGACAACAGTGCTAGGAAAAGTGGAAGGCAGCGGGGGGGGGGGGAGGAAGACGCAACCTGAGATGCATTGACTCGATCCAGGAAGCCACGGCCTTTGGTTTGCAAGACCTAAGCCAGGCCCAAGGCCTAAGCCAGGCTCTCAGTGGTGGGATGTTTTGGAGGTCAATCATTTATAGGGTTGCTATAAGGCAGAAGAGACTTGGCAGGGTGTAACACACACACACACACACACACACAAAACCAGAGCACTGATGTTCCTCAGCACGGTTGTACACTCATGTTGTACAATCAGGCTGGGGAGAAAATAAGCTTGGGTGTGTGAACCTGCCTTGACAAACTGCTGGTTCCAAAAGAACTCAGTGGCCTCAGTCAGCAGACCAAGCACAAAAAAGAAGCAAATGTAAATATTGTGTCTGGCGACCTCCTTTGGACACTGTCCCAGTTTATTCTACTAGCATTTAGATAAGTGGCAATAAGGGAGAAAAGTGGGCCAGGGGAAAGGAAAGTCACTTCTGAGAGGCCAAACTCTGCCTTCTGATTAAGGAAATGGCAGTCTGCCAGGGGAGGGGGCGGCAAGCAGCGTTTCTGGAACAGGAGGACTTGCCCATGTTTCTCTGCCCCCTCCCCGGCCCTGTTAAATCACTTGAATGTTCAGATACATAGAGAAATAGTAAAAAGGTAAAAGGCTTTAAATGAATCCATGGAAGTAGAAAAGACAGTGTCGAACTCACAGGTAATCAGGTATTTTATTTTATTACTTTTCCTATTTATAGCCCACCCTTCCTGCAAGCAGGCTCTGGGTGGGCAGCAATATTCCAGTAATACAATAAAATAATTAAAAATTGAAAACACATTTGTTGTTGTTCAGTCACACAGTCGAGTCCGACTCTTCGCGACCCCATGGACCAGATTACGCCAGGCCCTCCTGTCTTCCGCTGTCCGCTGAAGTTTGCTCAATTTCATGTTCATGTTCGTTGCATCGATGACACATAAACACATAATAAACATTAAAATAGAGGTCACAAAAAAGCTGTATTTGTGAATGGGTGTATAATGAAGTCAGGGGATGGCACATTGAGAAGTCTTTTTTCACTGAACAATGTTTTTTTATTGTTATGCTGTTTGGCCAGATTTATCCAGGCTTTTGGCAGTCTGCAGGTCGGTAACCCTGTTGACCTGAACCTGTCTGGCCTATGGTGTTTTTGCACCTGCCTTACCCCCTGTGACAAGAAGACAAGATCCACGCGCATCTCTGCTGTGCCACCTTAAGGCTGAGGTTCCCTAGTAAGGAGGCAAAGCTTCGAAGTTTATTCAAAGGGAAGTCCCGCCCAGCGCTGCCTTCATTGGATTGGTTATCGCAAAATCAGGACTCCTGGGTCCCTTGGGAATGAAGTGAAATTTAGTAGGTTAGGCGAGAAGGGAAGGGCTGAGAGCCACGATTTCTCGCTTCTCGGAGGGGGGACGGGGGGACGCGGGGACGGAGGTTTATTAGCTTGAGAGCCGAGAAGGGTTGGGGGAAATCGCGTGGCTAAACAGATGCCAAGGCAGTGTTTGTACGGTGGGTGAGCCTTGTACCGGGAAGTCGTGGGTTCAAATGATGCCTCAGCCTTGCATTCACTCCATCGCCAAAGGCAACTCTCTGCGCCTCCGCCCCATACGGGGACAGTCATACCTTACAGGGTTGTTCTAAGGATTGCAACATAACGTATAGGAAGTACACTGAACTCTCGAAGGCCCTGCGTTATGATTCATGAGCTGATGAGGGGACTCAGTGGGTTAAAAAGGAAGGGGGGGAGTGTGGAGAGAGACTCCTGGGAGCCAAGAGTTATTGGTTGGGGGAAGGAAGGAGGAGAAGGGAGGGCAGTCTTTCTCAATTAATGTGGAAGCCAGGATAAGTGATCTAAACCCCCCCCCATCAGAGCTCTTCTGGCTTTAGCAAAACAAGCAGAAATCCTGTTTTTGGAGAAACAAGCAGAAATGCAAACCAAGGATGCATCCAGTTGCTGTGCCTCCATACAAGGGGGGGGCACCTGTAGAATTATTAGGAAAGGAGGGGGGAAAGTGGGGAGGGGGCAGAAACCTTCTGACAGGGGAGTGGGTGTAAGAGAGTAATATACCGGAGGAAGGTGAGTAAACTAGATTGGTCCAGCAGCATCAGTGCGACACGCTTTACGCATGCTTGTGTGTTACTTAATCTCTTATTGCCTGGTTACACAACACTCCATGATTTTTTTCAGCCTGAATTCCTCTCCATTGAAAATCCTCTTCATTGTATTTGAGTTGGCATCAGGTGATAATGGGAGCCCTCTCGGCGGCAATCACTCCACAATGGCTTATTCGCACATGTACGTTGGTTATAGCCCAAGTGGGGGAAGGGAGAAGAAGAAGAAGAGACGAGAAGAATCCCGTTGGAAGAAGAAACAAGTGCCAGGAAGTTAGGCTGATGGATGCCAACTGTGGTCCTGGACTCTGCTCCTGTGCCCTTCACTCCAGTTCAATATGAAAGTATTTAGTGGGTGATAATGTTAATGTTTTTGCTTTGAGCAGCCTCCCTTGCTAGTTTCTGCTTAATTTCTGGTAAAGGCACAGGAGCGGGCCAGTTCAGGTGGTGTTGTTTTTTTGAGGGGAGTATCACATGGCAACCTAATTTGATTGATCGAGGAGCTCATATCTGCAGTCGCTTTGGCAGAAGAAGCAGGTGCTGTAACAGAAGGCGGGGCCCCAGGATATGGGAGAGTTTTGGCACCCAATAAGTAGGCAGAGTTGCTCCCCTTAAACCGGGGTCACTCTTCTACTCAGAAGGATGTGCCAGAGCTCTACTCTAGCCACATGAGCCCTCTTGTCAAGAGAAAAGGAGCTGTTCTTGCCAAGTCACTTGGGAATGGACAGTTGCCCATGTAGTGGGTTAGCCTAGCAATGAGAAACAGGACTCCTGGGCTTTCTGGCAACTGTTATCCAGAGCAATTAAAATAGAGGGGAGGTGGGCAGAAGGCCATCTCCCTGGAAAGGAAGAGACTACTCAAGGGGTCGCCTGGGAGCTACGGTTTAATTCTTGTGCAGAGAGCAAGCCACATTGTCTCCTACTTGGGGGGCGGACAGCGATTTTCCAGCACAATGTGCTTATTCGGTGATTACATGGGGACAGGAGGAAGCAGCTTGAGGTAAGGGGCAGATAAAGTGTTGTGATCGCAGAGCTTGGGCAGAGGCCTGGCTTCAGCACGTGAGAGGCAGGAAGAGCCATCTGTAGAGAGATGTGACCTTGATTCTGCCACACTGGCTCCCTTCCCCCCCCCAAGGAACAAAACCTCCTTTTGTACTTTCTGTAGCCGGTAGTCTAGATTCTCTGTCGACACATTCGACTGCAGAGAACCAGGACACAAGAACCAGAAGAGGAGGCCGGAGGGGACTGAGAAAGCAAGCTCTGCTGGGGATCCAAGCGTGGGGGAGGTGGGGGGTTTATCTCCCTGTCCAAACAGCAAAGGGAGAAAATACAGGGAATCACAAAAGAGCGGGATGGGTGGGTCTCGCCATGTGAGAGCAGAGGAGAAGTTTGGCTTCACACGTCCCGGTTCCCCGTTTCCACAAGAGCTACTGGGACACCAAGAGCTGGTTTGTTTGTTTTTCATTTCTAGTCAGTGTTGCTGTGTACGAAACTCCCAAGGCTATTAGGAGCAGTCATTAGAGTCCATTTGGGAGGTGCAGTATGATTTGATCAGAGACGGTCATTATTTTTTGGGGGGATGACTATGTCTTGTGCGAGTGGAGATTCAAGATGGGCTACAGTCAAAGTTGACTTGGCACAAGGACTACTTGCGACTAGCGTCAGGTGTTCCAGTTTGCACAAGAGTAGAAATGGGAATTTTAGGGATGCCAGTCTCCAGGTGGGGCCTGGGGATCCCCTGGAATTACCGCCCATCTCCAGACTACAGAGATCAGTTCCCCTGTAGAAAATGGCTGCTTTGGAGGGTGGACTCTGTGGCATTGTACCACACTGGGGACCCTGTCCTCTCCAGGCTCCATCCTCAAATCTCCAGGAGTTTCCAACCTGGATCTGGCAACCCTACCCCTTCCTCATCCCCCACTGGTGGCCAGGGGTGACCTGGCAACTCTTAACTTATACCTTGCTTTTCCAGTTGAATTGGCACTCCATTCAAGTCTGTTACTCATTTATCAATCCTGTCCTCCCCAGCCTCCATCCCCCAATCTCTAGGTTTGGCAACCCTGCCCCACCGTCTCTTGCCAGTGGCCAGGGATACAGCCCACCATATGCACCTCCTGCCCCCCACCATATGCACCTCCAGTGATTGCTCTGTTCCTTCCCCCTTCTTTCCCAGCTGTGGGAAGTGTAGGGTTTATATCTTTTTCTACCTTTCTTTTCCCCTACAAAAGGCCATGGCAGGGCAGGCAACAGGTTCCATAGTACGGTGGAATAACCCTTCCAGGCCTTGTCCATACTGAGGCAAGTGTTCAGTATGCCCATCGGAGCTTCTGGGTGCGCGACAGCGATGTCTTCAATCTCACGTACCCCAGATCTGGTGAGATCCCCTTTGTGCCTGCCTTGGGTTTTCGGGCCTGAAAAGGGGAAGTCCTTCCTGGCACGGTGCATGGTTAAGGCACCTCAGCTGTACAGCAGGCAAGAATTCCAACAGGTGCAGCTTTCCTTGTGAGGTGGGAAGCAGCACCTGTTGAACTGCCGCACAACAAGCAGCTGTCAAAAGGCAAAGGAGCCCCACCAGCCAGGAAGCAGGAGGTCACTGTAACCTGGACGCATGTCTGAACCAGCATTCCCTCTAAGGTGAGTTGGTGTGAGCTAGCTCAGCTTTTTAGCCTCCGGCTCACACATTTTTTTGTCTTAGCTCAGGAAGGATGGCTTCAGCGCAAACTAATTTATGCAGTAGCCAGATCACTCTCTCACAACTTTTAATGCCAGTAGCTCACAAAGTAGGATTTCAGCTTAGTCTGAACGTTTCCGAAAAGCTGGGCGCAGGTGTTCCTTTCGGATTCAAGGCAATCAGTGAAGAATGTTTTTTCTCGTCCTCCCCCCAGGTACGGCCTGGATGCAAGAAATTCTCTCCCTGATCTATAGCAATGGGGACCCCACACTGTTGCAGTCAGTTCCCTCCTGGGAACGGGTCCCCTGAACTGAACAGAAGACGTCAGCTGAATACTTGGAGAACCGGCCGAGCCCCCGTCTCATCACCTCTCACTTGTCCCACGCAGTCTTTCCAGAATCTTCTTTTGCCTCGCAGGCCAAGGTGGCTCGATGAGTGGTCCGTGGTGGGGCAGAGAGCCAATTGGATTGCATAGATTGGGAGGTGGGGGGCAGGACAGGTTGGCACCCCTTCCTGAGGCCTGTTTAGGGGCCTCTCCCTGGTGACTGTGCCTCTGTAGGAAGGCCTCCTCCCGTGTTTAGCACTACTGGAATGAAGTTGTTCCAGCCCCCAACAACCTTTTCTCCCCCCAGCCCATTAGACTGTCCAAGACCCCAGAGATGTCTGCATGTCACTCTATTATTATGCCAAGATGTCCTCATTTCTGGAGTACAAGGAGGATTTGGGCAAATTCATCGAGATGTTTACTGCAGGAAAAAGTATACTGGCAGCCAGGAATCCTGAGTTCTCTGGGGAGGCTGCGGGAGAGAGCGTTTTGGTTTGTGTGTGACAGAGAAAATGGACAGAAGGGACTCACCTTCCCCTTTCAGTCCCACACTGTGCTCCACTTGCGGTTCCCTTAGCCGCTTTGCCTACTTCCTACTTCCTTTTCCCTCTTGTGAAATAAAGTTTTCCAGAGTGCTTGACAATTCTGTACTCTTCTGTACTATTTCTGATGAAACCTGCCAATGGTTTCTTAGCAAGTCACAGGGCTGACCTACATACAGGCAGCCCCGTGGCTAGCAACTTTTTGCTGGGGGGCCCAGCCATCATATGTCTGTAAGGAGCTATGCACATTCTTTCCTCCTGCCCTGGACTGTGCTGGTTCAGATGGGGCCGATCGGCTAACTGCAAACCATTCAGAGCTGCGGAGTGCACAGCTGGAATCCTGTGCCTTGTCCCGCGCAATGACTTCCCTGCGATCCCATGCAGCCCCCGTTTGACCAACAGGCATGTAGCTACTGTGGAGCTCAATGGGAGGAGAAGCCAAGGCTCAGTTTGGGGGCCCTGGAAGAAACGTTAGGGAGTTGGGCTCCTTGGGCCCGGCGTTAGCTACGGGCCTGCATACAGGAAGGGTACAATGTTGGGAGATCGGATTGGTTTGGTCTTGTTTCATGTTCACCTAATGTTGCATCATAGTTGAAGGAACCATGTTATCTTTTAGCACTCAGCATAGTATCGATTCTGTCATATGATTCCTTTATGAACTGAGTATTTTTCAGATATAATAGGGGTGCCAGCCTCCAGGAGGGGCCTGAAGATCCCCTGGAATTATAGCTCATCTCCAGACTACAGAGCTAGATCAGTTCCCCTAGAGGAAATGGATGCTTTGGAAGGTGGATTCTATGGCATTGTACCCCAGGGAGGTCCCTGTCCTCCCAAGGCTCCATCCTCAAATCTCCAGGGGGTTCCAACCTGGATCTGGCAACCCTCCCCCCTCCCCCACTGGTGGTCAAGGGTGACGTGGTAACCCTAATTTATACTTTGCTTTTCCAGTTGAATTGGTACTCCATGGAGCTTGGAATTCCAATTTTTCACACACTTTTATTGATATGTAAATCTCTACTCAGTCTGTCCTTGGGCTGTTCATTGCTTGCTTGTGTCAATTAATTGGTGGTTGGATTTATGGGGTGGATCCAGCACAGTGCTTCCTTTATGTTCCTGGAAAGGCTGCAACTAGATCCAACCGTATGGTTCCTGGTATACAAGATTTTAGGCAGTGAATATTTTTGTCTTTAAAATTTCCATTCTTCTTTAAATTAAAAAAAAAAACCTAATGAAAACAAAGCATCTTCTCTCTTGCACCTGCATCCCAGTTCTCTTCGGTTCCTGGTTTGATCACGTCAGAGGCTGGTTGACTTACAGGAACCGGATAAATTTTCTGCTTCTGACCTATGATGATTTGCTGCAGGTGAATGACATAAAAAAAATACCCTTGCTCCTCATTCCCTGCTGCCCTGGGTCCAGGCCTGGTCTCTGGCCCTCTAGCGCCAACTCAGGGTTTCCCATTTCACCCAGAACCTCAGGGCACCGTCGCCAACATCTGCCAATTCCTTGGCAAAGACTTAGATGCCTCCGCTGTGGACTCTGTTGTGGTGAACGCCTCCTTTGGGACAATGAAGGGCAACAAGATGGTGAATTATAGCCTCCTCCCTGAAGATATGATGAATCAAAAGGTCAGCCCCTTCCTCTGAAAAGGTAAAACTGAAGCTGACAGGTAAAGAAGCGCTTTATGGGAATGTCTGCAGTTCTGAGTTCTGCTGACAGGTGGTGCTGTAGAATAATGACTCTTACTTTCGTTTCCCTTACTTTTTAGGCATCTCCGGGGGCTGGGAAAATCACTTCACCCTGGAACAGACTGCTGCATTTCATCGTCTCTACCAGCAAAAGATGAAGGAAGTGGACATCCGATTTCCCTGGGATGAGCTCCAAAGCAAAACCTACCAGGACCTTTGAATTTGGGAGAGGGAGAAATCAGGACCGCCTTATGCTGCCTACTAACACTCCACTCTTTGCCTTGAAGTCTAGCTTCCTCTCTGTAATTTGCTAGGGCCCACTCCTTCCATGGGAAATATGGGAATGCCGACCATGGGTGCTACTCAGATCCCAGTGCGAGTTTATACTCTAAGCAGTGAGCAGTAGGAATCGGAAGTAAACCAGAGGGCTTGTTTATAAGATCAGACAAATGTGATAACACTTTCCTAAGACATCAGCTGCAGTAGGGGGCAGTGCCGTGTGTTTGTGCCAGGAAGAAAAACTTGGCTTCACTTTCTTTTTGAGATGCTACTTTTCTACTGGTGGAGAGTTTTCATAACAGAACATTCCTGTGGGGATAATTGGACTCCTGGGGACTCCCTTTAGCCCGATCATTGTCATATAGTGCTATATTTTTAACATTTTTGGACCTCTGTTTACTGGCTTATCTGCTTTTTATCGTGAATATAAACTAGATTTTTTGTTTTGGCAGCCATTGTCCATAGGTGTAAAATGTTGCCTCCCCAAACGAATGAATAAAACAGTAATTGCTCTCCTGGCTGTACACTAGATGGAGCCTTTGCTTTAGGCATAATTTGGGAATGGTGGCTATAGTGGGGCTACCACTACTACACAAAGGGGAAAGTGGTTTTAAATTGGTTTAACTCTCATGGCTAGGGCTGCCAAGTCTGGGTTGGAAAATACCTGGAGACTTTGGGGGTGGATCCGGGAGAGGGCGGGGTTTGGGGAGGGGAGGGGCCACAGCATGGTACAATGCCACAGAGTCCCCCCTTCAAAGCAGCCATTTTCTCGGGGAGCTGATCTCTGTCAGCTGGGGATCAGTTGTAAAAGTGGGAGATCCCCAGGCCTCACCTGGAGGCTGGCAACCCTACTCATGGCTTTCTCTGAGGAATGCTGGGAGCAATATCTCCTCCCCAAGGCTTATCTCGTGTGAAGGGACGCCATGACAGTTAAACCAGCCTAGGCTAGTGCTTTATGCGTGCCCTCAATTTCTCATAAAGCTTTACTTTGGCATACGCTTGGGCCACCTGCCCTACTCTGAGGCCTAACAGTTCAGCCAAGCCTCAAACTGACCAAAAAATAATGGCATCTCACTTGAGTGCATTTATTCTTCCTTAGAAGCCCCTTAGGACTCACACTCCCCTCCGTCAAGCAATACTGGAACAATTCCAAGCCACCCCCCTCCCTTCCCAAGCCTCGATTCCCCCAATGCCAACCCAGGCCAGGCATGCACACACAGCTTGGAACTTACATGTTCTTCTTTCCTTTTTCCTCCCTTGCCCATGGCCCCCCCATCAAGAACAAGACAGTGGTTTTGAAAATATATTTCACCTAATTTCAACAAATATGTCTAGGGTTAGAGGTCATGGGTCGCCTGTGTTCTTCCCTGATGTTGGAAGAGTCTGACCTAAGCCTTTCCAATTTGCCCTGTTTCTCTCCTGATTACTTGTGATGGTAGGATTGCCAACCCCCAGGTGGGAGCCTGGAGAACTCTAACAGTTACAGTTGATCCCCAGACTACAGGGATCAGTTTCCCTGGAGAAAACATCTGTTTTGCAGGGTAGACACCATGGCATTATCCCATCTCCTCTTCCAACCCTGCTGTCCCCAGGTTCCGGGCCCCAAATCTCCATGAATTTCCCAGCCTGGAGTTGGCAACCCTAGCTGAATGGGAGAAATTGCTGAGGGATTTCTACAATTCTAATCAGCAACATGGATCAATTATATGTCAGCCTCACCTATTCCACTATTGCCTCAGATTTCGTACTGGCTGTTTAACTTGTTCCTCCTCCTACTTCCCTCTGCCAGATTTGACCACCATCTTGTACCCAAATATTTCCCACCACTGCACGTAGTCTACGGCAAGTTCCTATTTTTCAGCCTGAGCTCCTGGGGAAAAAGGGAAATAATTGTAATCTCACCATATGGCCCCCTTTAGAGGATGGATGAAAGGCCTTATGTAGTTGTAATAAAACCAAAATCCTTTTGGGGATCTGTGTTTTGTTGCAGTATATAATTTTCCTGTTGCAGCAATTCTGGCATTTAGAACTAGGGTGTATCTCAATGCTTGAACAGGTAATTTACCTACGTGGCTACTACCCCAGTTCTGTTTGTTCCCTGCCCACCCTCATCCCGCCACTATAGTTCAGGCAACCCGGCATTTTCCTCTTCTGCTTTGCTGCTGGAAACTGCGCAGTTTATACGCCCAGGCATCCCTCCAAGGCAAGGCGAGACTGTTTTTATCGAGGATTAAGCGGGCTGGGTCTGGCGATTCTTCATCGTTTCCAATAACCAGGTAAGATTTGCCGACTTGGAGGTAGAGGCATCGACATGCCAAATCCTGCTCAGGCACCCAGAATGGCTGTTCACCCCGTCGAATGGGCACACGACGCTGGCGGTAGACAGATAGGACCGTGGCTGTGAATTTCCACCATGTGCCTGACTTTTCCATGGCCAGCAGCTGGGCATGAAGAACTGCAGTTTCGTGGGTGAGTTGCAGAAAAACAGAGGAATCACAATCAGGAACTGAATAGTCACATGACACGTTCTGGAATGAAGGCGTCACTTTCTTTGTCAGCGATTCTGCCCTGCCCTCCCATGAAACAGGACTGTCTCCTGTTCTGTTTTCAAGTCTATGATGTCATTTCCTGACAAAATCCCTCGGGAAAGCAGGGGGGGGGTTGTGCTTCCTGCTATGATGTACATACTGAGGAACTATGATATCACTTCCTGAATGAACAAGCCTGCATGCACATCTCCATTTTTTCCCCCTCTTAAGGGTAGGACTGTCAACCTCGGGGTGGGGTGGGGGGACTGGAATTCTCCCAGAATTACAACTGATCTCCGGACTACAAAACTCAGTTCTTGTGGGGGGAAATGGCAACTTCAGAAGGTGGACTGTATGACATCACATCTTTGCTGGGCTCTCACCTCTCCTGGCTGCCCGCCCAAGCTCCACAATGACATGAATTGGATGTGACATGAATTGCGGATTTAGCACCCCTTTGGCACAGGGAGATGTGCTTGGGGAAACCGATCCATATTACTATTACCATACCAGAGGTTTATATTACCGTAATCTTTCATGCAGTAGTTCTTCAAGTTCATGTGGACACGACCTCGTGGCGGTTCACAGTGGGTCTTACATTCGGTGCCTGGGAGATGCAAAGGGTTAGGTTATGGTAATATCCTCCTTGCTAACTTTTCCTGACTATCGTCCCCCAAAATGAGACCTCAGTTGATATCAGTTACTATATTCTTGTCATACACAGAAATGCATCCTGCCTACCCCACACTTGAGCATGCATAAGGACTGGCTTGCCATGTGAGCAGCTGGGGCCTGCTCTTGGCCATGTGTATACACCAGAGATCTCATGGAGACTCAGTGCCTCTGATGTGTCTGGTCACATAGCTGTGACTTGTGGGAATGGGGCCGTACAAAGGTACAGCTGACAACCATTTCTGCCATTACAGCCAGGGCTATTTTGGGGCAGGAATGCACAGGAATGGAGTTCCGGCTGGCTTCAGAGTTGGCCACGCCCACTACAGCCAAAACCTCTGAGTGCATAGCTACAGAGGGAAGGCCTGGAGAGCAAGCCCCCCAGTGACTCCAAGGCAGGCGGGCCAGGGAGGGCCCTGGAAGGATCGAGGAGGCATTTAAATGCCTCCCCACGCCTTCCCTGCCGTGTCCAAGGGTCCAAGTTTAAACTGCCTCCCCTCCAAGGGCCAGCTTGCCTGGGCTCTGTGCAGCCGCAGAGTGCCTGGACAAGCCAAGGGAAGTCAGTTTAAACTGCCTTCCCTTCCCTTCAAGGGGGTGCTTGCCTGGGCAAGCCAAGGGAAGGCATGGGGGTGTGGCCTAATAGGCTAATAAGCTGTGCTGTCAGGGGTGTGGCCTATTATGCTAATGAGTTCCTGCTGGGCTGTTTCTACCAAAAAAGCCCTGATTCCAGCACTGCTTTTTCTTGCCACTGCTACCGTACTAATGCAGTGGCTGTATCCAGATCCAGCCCAAGCTAAACTTCCATTTTTCCACATGGTGCGCGGCCTACATGTGGCTGAGAGCAAGCCATGACTTGTGAGTAATGATCAGAAGCAAGTAATCGTGTATGTTGGCTCAGAGAGCTCCCAGATCTCATCTTGTGTCATGAGCTCTCATACCTCAAAATGGCTGTCAAAGGAAACTGAAGAGCCAGGCCCACGTAGAGAGGGGGATAACAGATGGGGGGGTGTTTTCCAGTAAAATAATTTGCTGGAGGTTGGGAGAAGTGTGGTAAATCACACATATGGCCCATAATTCTCCCCCAGTGCGCTACCTATCTTTTAGACTGGCATCACTTAATTTTTTTTAAAGGGTTGGGAACTGGTGGCAGGTCTACTGGTGGAGTTAAATAGCTGCCAGATTTAGGGTTGCCACCTTCCAGGTAGGGCCCAAAGTTCTTCTGGAATTACAACTGACCACTAGTCTTCAAAGGCCAGTTCCCCTGGAGAAAATGGCAGCTTTAGTGGGTGGACTCTAAAACACCACATATTTGCTAAGCTCCCTCCCCAAACTCTGCCCTCTGCAGGCTCTCCCCCCAAATCTCCAGGAATTTCCCAACCTGGAGTTGGCAATGCTAGTCAGATGACAGGGGGTAATCTTTCAGAGCAGCTTGAGCCACCCTGCTTCTACGAAACAAGCTCGGGCCTCTCCTTCTTCAGAAGACCAAAGAGCTCCTACAAGCTGTTCCTTTCCACCTGCTCACCTGTGTTCCATTCCTGTGGGGGGACCATCGTGGTTGTCGTCACTTCCGGGATCCCTGAGGGATAGAAGGTACAGAGCAAGCTCTTTACGTTTAAAGGAAATTCTTCACCAATAACAAATTAGTGTTTCAAACCTTGTGGGCAACAGAAAGGGCAACACCGCAAATCTCTCCCCTCCAACCATTAAAAGTCCTCAGCCTGCCCTGGGCAGGAGGATTTCTGGCAGATGTGTTCTCAAGCTGATCTTTTAGTTGTCAGCTCACAGGAAAAGAACATCCTCAGCACTAGACAGGAGAGCTCTTTAAGCTCCCAGAGATTTTTTGCCACGACTCCCTGTACCAATTTTTCCTGTTACGTTCTAGTAGGCTTTTCAGCTACGGATTGGCTCCCCAAGCAGTTTACATCCACTGAAACAACAGATAGTGGTCGGATCCAGGCTGGCGTTTCATAGTGTGGTTTTTCTGCCTTCCCCTTCTCACAGCAGACAGAAATATCCCCTGGGGACAGGATTTCAGGGGATGTTCCGGACTGCTGCGGGAGAAGGAAAGAGGGAAAATCACATTTTGTGGGTGCGACTCCTTGTGCCTGTGGAAATGCTAGACTGGGTGCAAGCCAAGGGGGCTGGGGAGGGAGTTCTCAGTGACATCTGGTCCAGACATGATACGAGTGGAAGGTTTTAAGAATTATGTTGCCAGAAGGCTGCAGGTATGATATCTTGGATGTCTCACATCAGTTCCACCAGGAATTACATTTTCGTACTCTGCCCAGATCCCCAAAGACTAACGGATTAAGCGTGACGTACATTTTGGTGAGAGCCGGAGCTCACTTTGTCAGATGCCCACTTTGTCAGGTGATTTCCTCATCCAGCAGCTCCTGCAGAACGAGTGGGGCTCACTGGAAAACACGGTGCTTCCGCAGCTGTGACAGTTTTCACAGCCTTTCCCCTTGGAAGTAGAATTACCCCAAGTGCAACATACCAGGATGATGAGGAAGAGGGTTATGGAGAACGGAGTTTTAGTTTACTGGAATTAGCAGGCTCTGACACTGCTGTGTTGGGGGGAAAATATATGGCTGCCCGGTTATGAAGTGCTCATGAGAACATAAGGAGAGCCCTGCTATAGACCAGTGGTCCATCTAGTCCACCATCCTGTCTCACACAGTGGCCAGCCAGCTCCTCTGGAGGTCCAGCTACAGGGCATAGAGGTTGAGGCCTTCCCTTGATGTTGCCTCCTGGCTCTGGGATTCAGAAGTTGACTGCCTTTGCACCAATAGGATATGTTGGCATTACCTTTGGAGAACATGCAGGCTCTGTACTAAATGAAAACAGAAATATGCCTGGCCGCTTTGTTTTTCGGATGAAGCCTACCAGATAGCCATGCTGAAATCGGGTATTAGGACAGAAGGTCCTACTGAAATGCAGATACCGCAGCATCAATGCCTTTACCGGAGATGCACGCTGTGGCCACCCCTGGAGCCATACCAAAAGGGTACTATTTCTGAGTAAGGTTCAAATTAGTGGCAAGCTTACGAATGCAGGGGGTGTGAGCGCTGCGGCTCTGCTGGAAACCTTGGGCGCAGCGGTTGCAGGTCAGCCCAGTGACCCCGTTCTTGCATTGGCACTGCCCAGTCGTCTGGTTACATATGGCACCGACTGCTCCAATAGGGTGACACTGGCAAGCTGGGAAGAAAAGGCAGCAGTTATCACATTATGAGTTTGGCACAAAGTGGCCAGGGCCGAGTGATCCATTCGGCACAGCAGGCTTAGGGCCTACGATATTTTTAGGGGCCTACGGAAATGTTTTAATTTTTTCTCACGTCAGAAAAAAAAGAAAAGACATTTTAGGGCCCATAAAAACATCCTAAATATTGCCTGGAACAGAAAAAAAATAAAATGTTGAAGTATTTAAAGTTATATCAAAATCATTTTTAATATTGATATTATTATGGCAGGAGGGGCCCATGAAGGCAAGAGTGCCAATGGCCCACGAAAGTCATAATGCAAAAGAGTGGCCCTCCCCCTGGAGTCAACAGACATAATCCAAGCCTCCTCCATGCTTGGTGGTAGAAAGGGCCATCAAGTCACAGTTGACTTCTCGCAGCCCTATAGGGTTTTCAGCACAACAGATGTTCAGAGATGGTTTGATAGTGTCCACCTCAGAGTATAGTGTTGCCAACCCCCAGGTGGAGCCTGGAGACCTCCTGGAATGACAACTGATCTCCAGATGACCAAGAACCATTTGCCCTGAAGAAGATGGCTGTTTGGGAAGCTGGACTCTATGGCATTATTCCCTGCTGAGGTCCCGCCCCAACCTCACCCTTCCCAGGCTCCTCCCCCAAAATTTCTACATATCTCTCAACCCAGAGCTAGCAACGCTATCTGCATAGCAACACTGGACTTTCTTGATGGTCTCCCATCCAAGTGAAGAAGAAGAAGAAGAGAAGGGATTGGATTTATACCCCACCCTTCACTGCCCAAAGGTGTCTCAGAGCGGCTTACAAACTCCTCTCCCTTCCCCTCCCCACAACAGACACCCTGTGAGGTAGGTGGGGCTGAAAGAACTTCTGACAGAAACTGTCCTTGAGAGAACAGCTGTGCCAGAGCTTGTGACTGACCCAAGGTCACATCAGTAGATGCAAGTGGAGGAGTGGGGAATCAAACCCGGTTCTCCCAGATAAGAGTCCACGCACTTAACCACTACACCAAACTGGCTCTCAGGAACAACCCTGCTGAGCTTCTGAGATCTGACTGAGATTGGGCTATGCTTACTTAAGATTTATTTAGAAGAAACTATGTGGAAGATCCAGGGCCAAACATTAAGCTGGTGTACTCAACAGCATCACACTTCTCTTATTCCTGCTTGTCTTTGGGGCCCAGCCCCTCCTGTGCTTTTTGAGGTAAAAAGCATCAGATAGGTATTTCAGAAAGCAGTACATCATCTTGGTAATTCATTGGGCTGCTGCAAAGCTACTCACTGCCAAAAGATGCATGGTTTAGACAACACCACAGACTGAGATGTTTCAAGAACACTAACTTCCCTGGGTATGGTGCAGTTTTTCTCACTGCAGTTGCCCCATCAAGGGGAAATTCCCACAAACTGAATGTTCACTAAATGTTCTCCCTATGTTCCCATGCGCCAACTGTGGTCTTCTAGCTGTTGTTCCCTCTGGTTGTTCCCGCACTTAAGGGGGCTGCTTAGCATCCACTAGCCCATTCCTCCTCTATAGTGGCTCCCACCTTGTGGAAGAAGCTCCCTGAGGAGGTGAAGGAGGTGTCATTTTTAAAGCATTTTTACAAGGTACTGGGGAGGTGGGTTAATGGGGTTTTGTTGTATTTGGTCATTTTTTTGATCTTGGAATTGTAACCAGCCTTGATCCACAAGGGAAAGGAGAGTATAAATGTTTTAAACTAATTAATAAATATCTCAAGCCTACTATACTTCTGAAAAGAAGACAATAAACATACCTATGACACCAGCGTGAACGATATCAGCTTATGTCCTACCAGCTTGTATTGCCAGCAAAATCCAAAGTCTTCCTCCAGCTGAAAAAGACTTTCTCCACCTTCTACCAGCAGAAGAGGTGCTTAAGTTGGAGGAAGGCTTCATACTTGCTAAGTGGCTTGGTAGGATATAAGATATTTCCACCACCCAAGGAAATGCAATAAGGAGACTAGAGACTGCTGAGAATTCTCAGCAGCCTCATAAAACCTACATTTCCCCAGGTTCTTCACCAGGGGAAGTCCTGAGAGTTACATCAACTTGGAAACCAGTGTAAGGACATATTCCATCAGTCAAAGAGGGGGAAATGCATACTAGTTTAGGGTTGCCAACCTCCATGTGGGGCCTGGAGATGGCAAAGATCAATCCGCCTGAAGGAAATGACCGCTTAGAAGGCAGTCTGTATGGTATTATACCCTGCACTGTGAGACCTCTGAGACAGAACTTCTTAGCAGTATACATTTCTGGGAGGAAGAAGAAGAGGAGGAGGAGATTGGATTTATACCCTACCTTTCACTCAGTGGCTTACAATCTCCTTCCCTTCTTTTTCCCACAACAGACACCCTGTGAGGTAGGGGCTGAGAGAGCTCTGAGAGAAATGACTGACCCAAAGTCACCCAGCTGGCTGCATGTGAAGTAGTGGGGAATCATACCCGGTTCTCCAGATTAGAGTCCGCCACTCTTGTACATCAAACTGGGAGAGTTTCCGTCAGGAAGAGAAACCAGCCTGGTAAATCGCCAGGGATTCTGGGTGTGGCTTTTCCTTGCAATCAAAATGGGGAAAACAGGAAAAGGTAAGAGGACTTCATGGACGTGTTCCCCAGAGTTCCAACTCACCTTTGCAGGCCTTACTGCTCGTGACGGAGCGGCTGAGGTCGCGTTTGAAGCCTGGCAAGCAATACTGGCAGTGGCGCCCAGCTGTGTGGTGTCGGCAGTTCAAGCATATCCCCCCGCTTTGGCGCCCCGAGAGCTCAAAGAGTTCCATGCTGAACCGGCAGCGGTGGGAGTGGAGGTGGCAGTTGCAAGCTGGGAAGGTAGGAAGGGGGTCTATCAGCACTGCCCCTTTCCCCCAACAATGACCGAAAGCTGCCCCTGCCGCCCACCATTTTAGGGCTGCCAGCCTCCAAGGATACACCAGGCTACAGAGATCTGTTCACCCTGAGAGAATGGCTGTTTTGGAGGGTGGACTCCATGGCATTATAGCCCACTGAACTCCCTCTCCTCTCCTCTCCTCTCCTCTCCTCTCCTCTCCTCTCCTCTCCTCTCCTCTCCTCTCCTCTCCTCTCCTCTCCTCTCCTCTCTCTCCTCTCCCCTCCCTCCCTCCCCTCCCTCTCCTCTCCTCCTCCTCCCCTCTCCTCCCCTCCAAACACTCCTCTCCTCAGGCTCCACCCCAAAATCTGCAGCAATTTCCCAACCTGGAGCTGGTAACTTTAGTCCCATCTTTCTCTTTAAACCAGGGCCGGCCTTGCTTAGAGACAGGGTAGACTTCTTATGGCTGTGACCATCCGCACAATTAGACCCAACCTAGGTGCCAATGCCGGGCGGATTTAAAGGGCGTGATCAGACAACAACATCTGGGAAGCAACCCCACTCCCGTCAGCAACCTGTTCTGCTCCACTGCAGAAGCGGAGTTAAAAGACACTGGGGGAAATCCGGTAGTTAACAGGTTGTGACGGGCCGCAGACGAGCTTTCCTCTGTCTGATTGCTCCAGCGCACTCTCGTGGGCATCGGGATGGTCTGATCAGGCCATCCCGACTCTGTGCCATTGTTTTTCCCCCTCTTCGCAGTATGTGGATCCTTGCAAACTCCATAGGGAGCCCTCCGTGCGGAGGTATGATTCATCGATCCCTCAGTTAAGTGCATGGGGGAAAACAGCACAAAAAAACCCTGACTCACCCGCAGTTGCGTCTGATCATGCACTGACGGACTGTGCCCACAGCTCAAAGGGAGGTGTGATCATGCAACTGCGGGTCAAATTCCTCCAGAGGAAATAGCCTCGCTTCCCTCCTGTTTTTTCTGGTGCGTGTGACTGCAACCTCTGAGGTCTGAGCTGCACCTGTGATTTTAGACAAATCCTCGTCTCTGAAAAAAAACCTGGTTTGTGAAGGAATATAGGCAAGGTCTGCATCCACCCCTCCAAAGCCCTCATGGGATTTGATTGAAGGAAATGGGGACTCAAGAGGGTGGAGGATCAAGTTTAGCACTGTTCAGGCAGGCTACCAAACCACTCGGCCCAGCTCTGCTTCGAACCCTCCCTAATCATTGGCTCTCTGCACTCAGCCTCTCTCAGTCTCACCCACACACTCATGCGCGTCTTTGGGTGTTGCCCGTTGCCAGGGTCTGTCCCAGTAGAAGGCCTTGCAGGTGTCACATTCCGGTCCAGTTGTGTTGTGCTGGCAATCACATTGGGGCACCCCGCCATCTTCCCCAGCCATGCACCGCGAGGCATGCCCGTTGCATTTGCATCTGCCCCCGATCTGCAGTTCGGCCACCCCATAGGATGCTTCCCTTCTTCGCAGCCCCAGCGTCCGTGTTGAGTGCATGCGGTCAAACGAAACCCGCAGGTCAGTGGCGGTCACCCAGTCCTGGAGGACAGGACTGTATTCAAACATCCTGGCCGAGGGACGGCCCGCTAGAGGCAGGAAGGCTACCAATCCCCCAGCTAGAGGCTTTGGGGCCGTTTGGGCATCAATACAGGCTGCCTCGTGTTCCATGGACTTAGAAATAACTGTGGTTGTTGGCAAATGGTAGCGCCGCCGGCAGTGGGCAGAGAAGAACTGAAAGGGCATCCAACTGCGCCCGTAGTCCATAGACTTGTAAATAGCCAGGGATTCTGGGCGTGGGGAACAAAACCGGAGAGCCACATAGAGAATTTCAACACGGCGTCCCAGTGCCAACGTAAGCGTGGCATTGGCTGCTGGCTGGGACCACCAGCAAGTAGCACCGCCATCAGTGTCTGTGAGGTACTCTGGTGGGTGGGAGTTTTCTTTGCAGCGCTGACAGAATTTGGAGGCGGTGTCGGTTGAGTCCCGGAAGGTGCAGAATCGCCCAGGAGGTCTGCCGCACGTGCTAGATGCTTCCACCAAACGCCCTGACGCCAGTTCAGACAGTTCTGGGAGGCAGTAGCGCGGATGCCGTTTGGCATCATAGCAAGGGTCGCGGGGATCAGAAGCCAGGCTGAGCAGAAATGGAAGAAAAACTGCAAAGCCCCATGGGAAGTGAAGCATCTCTGGGGGGAGGGGGCCAGGAGTCAAGGATAACTATACATCACCTGGAAGAGAAAGGGAGAAAACCCACAGAATGGATGCGTTAGGGCAGCTTGCAATTGGAAAAGAGGTAAGACAATCTGCCTGCCTCTCCCTGACGCCCCTTCCTACATTATATCCCATTTCCCCGTGGCCACAGAATATACTGCTCTCTCCTTATCTTTAGGCACGAGGTATTTATAGCAAGATAAATGATGTTATTGCTGGTGATGGAAAGTGCTGTCAAGTCACAGCTGACTTATGGCTGCCCTGTGGGCAAGAGACGTTTCAGAGGTGGTTGGCTGTTGCCTGCCTCTGCGTCGTGCCCCTGGAATTCCTTGGTGGTCTCCCATCCAAATATTAGCCAAGCCTAACCCTGCTTGGCCTCCGAGATCTGACAAGATCAGGATAGCCTTGGCTATCCAGGTCTGAGTAAATGTTGTTCCTCTTTAAGGTGCCACCACACTCCTGTTTTATTTTGTTCCGATAGAGTAACACTGCTATCCCTCTGGACTGTGCCCAGATTTGGTGCAGGTACATGTTCGTGCGTACTGAATCTTGAAAATACACGAATTTCCCCAATCACACAAAATGGCAACCACACATAAGAGGAGGATTATGCAAGGTGTACACAAAGTAAGAGTGCCCCAAAGGAAACAACTGCAAGGGGCCGTTTGTCCAGCCTCTTGTCTGGCACAGCCAGCCTCCCTGTTGACACCTACAGAAGGGTCATTAAGGATGATTCATAAAGGATGTCCCTCTTCGAACAAGGGCTCCCAGTCCCAATGTGAGTTGATCAGCACTTGCGGTACTAGCTACAGCCATCTGGGTGGCCACCAAGCCCTTGGCAAATCAGGCATACATCCTAAATGAATAACACTGCCAAGAGGAAGTCCTCAGCCTCTATGCCCTGTTTTTGGCCCTCCAGAATAACTAGTCGGGCACCGTGAGGCAGGGTGCTGGACAACTGGTCTAGTCCATCAAGGCTCTTCTTGTGTTCTTATGTTCATAGAAATGTGGGTCCTCTCGGTGAGGCCCGGAGGTCTCCCAGAATTATAACTCCTCTCCAGACCCTGGAGGAAATGGGTGGACTCTATGGCCTTACATCCACCCGAGGTCCCTCCCCACTCTGAACCCCACCTCCCCAGGCTCCACCCCTAAATCTCCAGGGATTTCCCAACCCAGATGGGGGTAGAGCGTCCCAGTCATCTGCATTGTGGTCCTGACACCCTAACAGCAACTTTCAGACATCTGGGTCACTGTAGCCCAGGGGTGGCCAAACTTGCTTAACGTAACAGCCACAGAGATTAAACGTCAAATGTTTGAGAGCCAGAAGACATGATCAAATATTACACACACATTTTTATTGGAAAATATGCAGATTTGCTTTTTATTAACGTTAAATTAGACTGTGTGAAAGAGCCGTATGCGGCTCCTGAACTGCAATTTGGACACCCCTGCTCCAGCCCTTTATTAACTCTATGGTTCCGATCCGAAGGCCTTTAATATCCTCCCTATCATATTTTGCTCCATTCTAAGCAGTGCCTCGCCCCTCTGTTGCCAGTAATTGACATGGCCCAGTCCAGCCTCAGCTGCAATGTATAACCAATTCCAGGCCAGAGTCTTGCCCCCTCAGGGTGGTGGTGGTGGTGTCGTAGGTCTTCAGTCACAATCTACCACACCCTCATCCTCCAAACCCTCTCTAGAATTTAAAGGGGACATTCCTGCAGGTGGTCACCCTCGGTAAACAAGAGGCAGATGAATGCATATCTGCCTTCCCAAGTGGTTACTCCACCTGTTCTCTGCTCTGTGATCACTCATGAAAGAATCATTCATGCACGCACGCACGCACATGCATCTCAACAACTCGCCACAATCTCGAAACTGGGCCCAAAGACGCAAATAGATGAGAATTTAATGAGCGTGAGAAAGTAGCCTTAAACTCCCTTTTCACAGTAGAGGCACGAATGGGAATTAACCCAGTCCCAAGAGCAGGGGTGGGGTGGAAGGAGCAGAGAGTGGGAGGGGAGGGGCCACAGGCAATGAGGGGTTGCATCTGGCCTCCAGCACACAGGGAGGGGAAAGCTTTCAGGAGTGGTGTGTAGTTGACAATGACTGATGGATCCGGGAGTGCTAATTTGTGGGTTATGATAAGCCAAATTCTCGATTCTCCCTGCGTTCCAGCCTGCCAAGGGTTGAGTAAACATGGTAGTTCCCTAAGGGACCCACAACCGTCACACTTCTGCACGGGGAAGTGTGGCAAGTGAGAAGATGTCATAAGAAGAGGGTCTCCTTCCAGTTTAGCAACAGCAGAAGTCAGAGCCACAAATTTCGTAGCAACGCCTGAAGTTTCGAGGGAAAAAACTTTCGAGACTATTTCCGAATGGCAACATCCTCGCTGCTTCCAGATTGGAGGCCAACCTATTTACAGTCATATATGGAGACCTCCGCTTGCTCCTTTTGAGGCAATCAGATGTGGCGGCACTATCAGACAATCATGCAGAAAAGAGAATTTCTCAGGCGCAAATTTCCTTACTTGGTCCTCTTGTGCCAAGCTGTGCCTTGTGGAATTGTGGAATTTCCTTTCCTGCACAATTATTCAGTATCCAGGAACTTTGGTCTCTGTTGCATCCAATGACTCTCACTTCCCAGCTGCTCTAGAGCTCAGCAAGACTTCCCTCTTGCAGCCCTACAGAGACGATGCATCTATTCCCGATATGAAGATTTAAGTTCTAGAGCCTACGTTGAAGAAGCTGAAAACCTCACAAACAGCAAATCCTAGTACCTGTGTGCTTAAACAAACGAACTTGAAAGAGTATCCCAAAGAAGTTCTGCCAAAGGTAAAAACAGGGAAACGAGTACCAAAAAATAAGGCTTACTCCTGGCAAATACAGCCAGAAGCTGGTTGGGCGAAGATGGAGCCCTCAGGAATCCGGGAATTCTTTTATTTAAAAAAATCTGGGAGTGGGAGGTCAGAGAAAGAGTCAATTAGGATGGGATCTGGAGGCAAGGAAGGGTTTCCAGCTCTGGGTCTGGAAACACCTGGAGATTTTGGGAGTAGAGCCTGGGGAGGGTGGGGTTTAAGGAGGCGAGGGAGAGAGGAGAGACCGAGCCGTGGCGTCACTGCCTGTATAGGCTTATCGATGTACTGGATTTAAAATATTTTCACTTTTGATGTGACTGATCAGTTCTCACTACACTGTATCTGACCAGGCCACTCTAAACGTCCTTAATGGAGCATAATGCCATGAAGTTCGCCTTCCAAAGCAGCCATTTTCTCAGGGGGAGCTGATCTCTGGAGTGTGGAGAACAATAATAATAGCAGGAGCTCTCCAGGCCCCACCTGGAGGCTGGCAACCCTAAGGGAAGGGCGAAGGCAGGATCTTATGGGGCATGAGCAGCACATGGCCGGTCATGCACGGCACAGCTGGGCAGAATCTAGTCCTTTTCAGGTATTTACCAATTACCCAGGAGAGCGCAAGGGTACTTATCAGCCAATAAAGCCCAGGCCCTTCAAGAATCTTAAAGAGATGCTAAAGCCGAAGGCTCTTTCCGTGCCACTTGCGAAAAAGGCCTCACAGTGTGAGAAGCAGAGAAGCTGCCCCCAAGCCACGACCGTGTAATCGGCTTTTTTATGACATGTCCTGAACAAAGTTTGGGATCTGGGTGAGACCCTCGGGGGTACAGCGTGGGCCAAGACGCTCCTGGAGGTCTGGCGGCCTTGGGAGCCCAGTCTCGGATTCTGCTCCCTTGATAGGGGGGATAATCCTCGGAAGAGAGGGAAGTGGTGCCTCTGCCTTGCCTCTGATTCTCTTAATCGCTAATTGCCTGGGGGGCTTTGATTGTGGTGCATTCCTCAGCCACCAGGGAGGTCTTTGCTTTCGCAGTGTGTGGCTTCTTCTCACTGCCGGGCAGCATCCTTTTTCCCAGGCTTGGCAAGAGCCAGACTCTTTCCAGCTATGCCGTGGTGGCTTCTTCTGCAGATGCTACCTTTGGAAAGATCCCCTCAGAATTCTACACGTGAAATACGTTGCAATTGATCATCTACATGGATATCCCTCCTCCACAAGAGATTCCATTGGGCGGGAGCCAACGAGAATACGGTCTCCTTCTCTGAAATTAGATGTCCAATTCTGCCGCAACCAAATTTGATTTAACTCTATGGAACTTGTCAAACCGAGCATTTCAAAGGTGATGCCTTGACTCACCTGCGGCTTCATTTGAGCTAGGGTTGACCAGGGCTTGGCCCTGGGACTTGTTCTGAATGCAAATATTCAGTGGGAGGAGGGAGGAAAAGGGGAACAGCTTGCTAGCTCACTGGAAGCAGCTATATAACAGGTAGCGCCACGCAGGGTTGCCAACTCCAGGTTGGGAAATTCCTGGAGATTTGGGGGATGGAGCCTGGGGGAGGTGGGGGAAGGACATTAGTCAGGTATAATACCATAGAGTCTATGCTCTGAAGAAGCCATTTTCTCCAGGGGAAGTGATCACTTGTAAATAAAGGAGATCTCCAGGCCCCACCTGGAAGTTGGCAACCATAGCTTCATGGGTCTGGTTGTTAGGGTTCCCACCACTGCCTCAGCAAATGCTGGGATGTTTGGGGGCCAGTGCCTGAAGAGGGCAGACTTTCAGGAGGATATCATGTTGGGTAATGCTCTAGGCTTCCTCCTCTTGTCTCTATGGTGTGTGTGTGTGTAAAGTAACATCCAAGTCATAGCCAATTTATGGCGATCACAGCAACGGGCTTTCAAGGCATGTGAGAAGCAGAGGTCGTTTGCCATTGCCTTCCTCTGCAGAGTCTTCCTTGGTGGTCTTCCTTCTCTATGGTCTTTTCTAGAGCATCGCTATGTGGAGGCCATTTTTTCTCTTGCTCCGCAGTTCCTCAGGAGCGAGAGATTGGGGCCAGGGCATGTAATTCCCTGCCGTAGGCAGGAAAATGGGATGCCTGCTGGCCATGCCCAGAAGTGCAAGCCCTTGGATGTGATTGGACAGGCTCACATCTGTCCTCTCTTAGCCTTGAGCTGACAGCAAGATAAGTCAAGAGAGAAAGGAAGACCAGATCTGTACTTGGAAGCCTTCCCTTCCCTTTTCTCTTGTAATTTTTCTTTTACGTTGTAAGCCACTTTTGGTCCTCAGTGGGAAGAAACGCAGGATAGATAAGAATGAACGAACAAACAAACAAACCAACGCTGGAAAATATGAAGCAACAGTAATAATTTACAGGATGGTACCACCCGTGTCCATCGTGCTTTACAAAGGAACATAAACAAAAAAGAGATCGGTCACTGCCCCAAAAGATCTTCCCGTGGCCATTCTGAGAGGAAGTAAAGGAAGAAGCAAGAAGCTGTTGCAAGAGGGGATGAAAAAGGGAAATGTCCCTGAGCCTATGCAGAGTATAATTTCCTAACCACTGAGCATTCCCTGCACATCTGGGATTAGACGACACAGCTGCTGGGGCGTCTGGCTTCCATCCAGGCTTATGTGCTGACATTTCTCTTTGTAAGAAGCGAAACGCAGGTGAGAGCTGTTTCTTCCATTAGCCTGAGCCAGGATGGCTGCCTTGATATTCTGTTTTGCTTCAAATGCTCAGAATCAAGGTTTCCCCTTCCTTTCCACTGTAACGAGGGAAACGTCCCAAATTCGATTTTATGCCCTTCTGTGAAACTCTAAACATCCCCAATTGACAAGCCTTCTGCCTTAGCACCTGCTGTGGAGGGGGGCACTTTAAAGCGAAAATGGGGGTGGGGGTGGCTCTACTGTTACTGTTTAAAAATTGAGATGGTCACTTAAGGGGGGACCCAATTTCTCCTGTTTCCCCCCCCACAAAGAGCTCCCCCTTTTCTCTTTTCCAGTAGCAAAGACTATCCTGACAAATTGGAGAATGGCTCGGAAAACATCTGGAACATCAATAAATCATTTGTCAAACATAAAACAAATGCCTTCCTTTAGGGAGGGAGGTGCATGGGACAGTGGGACGGGGTGAGGGTAAGGACAAACGTACTAGCCCCACTTCAAAGCAGAAAATTCTAATTCTGTTAAAAATATTTGTGTTGGAAATCCATATAAAATATGCATTCATTCAACCAAACGTAGGTGGAGCATATCTAGGCTTCACCATGAGCAATTGACGCCACGGAAATAGCGCCGCTGGAAAAGCACCCAGAATGCACAAGACAGATCAAGAAAATCCACCACAAGCAGGGTTCCCAGCCTCCAGGTAGAACCAGGAGATCTACTGGAATTACAGCTGATCTCTTCAGACTACAGAGATCAGTTCCTCTGGAGGAAATGGCAGCTTTGTGTGGCAGACTCTATGGCATTATGCCCCATGAAGTCCCTTCCCTCCTCAAACCCCATAATTCCCAGGCTCCAGCCGCAAATCTCCAGGAATTTCCCAACCCAGAGTTGGCAACCCTCATAACAAAATCAGGTTCTTCTTTGGAAGAGCTTGTAAAGATCTGAGTTGTCGCCTCCTCTGCCACCCCCGCCCTCTGCTGGAAGCGATGGGGCATACCAGGATTCCAGTGCAGAAACAGATGCCCTTTTGCCTACCGTGGACACATCACATTACCTCTCTCCTCATGGGTCCTTTCTGGACAATCGCTTTATCAATTAGAAGTGTTGCTATGCTCTTGTGAGGATTCGGGACTCTTTCCCCAAGGTGGCATCGCTACTGCAAGGAAATGGTGTCTTCTCTGCAATCAAGCCACAACATTTTGTTGCTAGGAAAAAGCAAATTTACTAAAAACATTTAATTGCTTGAGAGCTCGGCCAGACCAAAACTCTCAGAAGTCTAGAATACAGAGGTGCCTGGAAAAGGAATTATGCAAGGTCAGCCAGTTTGGCGTAGTGGTTAGGAGAGGCAGACTGTAATCTGGAGAACCAGGTGATTCCCCACTCTTTCACATGCAGCTAGCTGGGTGACCTTGGGCCAGTCACAGTTCTCTCAGAGCTCTCTCAGCTCCACCGACCTCACAGGATGTCTGTGGTAGGGAGAGGAAAGGAAGGAGATTGTAAACTACTCTGCAACTCCGAGAAAAGGGAGGGGTATGAATCCAACCCTTCTTCTTCTTGACATGGATCAGCTCTTTTGCTCCAATCAGCTTTTTAGCCGAAAGTGGATCAACAGCTCCCATATATATGACTCACTTGTGATCAGCCAGTAGGGTTAGATCTTGCTTGAAATTTAAGCAGCTGCAGAGTATGGATTAACTTGTACAAATTAAGTTTTATTATATATACACATTTCTTTAGCTGTGGCCTTTCATCGATACTTTGAAAGGTTTAACTCAAAGGGTGAAAAGTAGATGGCGTTTGCTTGAGGACTGACTTTGAGCTGGGATTAATGAGAGCCTAGCCACGAAACGTGTTTCTAATGAGAGAGCTCCTCTACTGAATTCCCTTACAAAGGCTCAGCCACAGAGTGTGTGATGTAATAAAAGACTGCCTTCTTCACACGAACTGGCCTGTCTACTGAAATCATCACCCAAGGCCCTGCTATTGGCCCCCCCACCTACAAGAGGCAGGAACTCGGCTGCCAGAGACAAGGCCTCCTGTATGGTGACATCATCATCATGGACCTTCCTTCCTCAGTGTGTGGCGATCTGGCACCCACACCGTTTTTGTTTTATTTTCTGGCTTAATCTAGGGTTGCCAGTTCTGGGTTGGGAATGTCCTGGAGATTTGAGGCTGGCACCTGAGCTAGGTGGGGTTTAGGAAGGGGACGGGGAGGGCGTTTGGCAGGGATGTGATGTTCCAAAGCAGCCATTTTCTCCAGGGGAACGTGATCCAACTATTCCAGTGATCGGTTGTAATTCTGGGAAATCTGCAGGCCCCACTTGGAGGCTGGCAACTGAAATCTGTCCTGCCTTCCGGAGTCTTTGAGAGTGAATATTACAGGCCTATTTATTTTAACTGCTGTTTATTACTGTTAATACATGCTAGGATCTCTAGGTTGAAGCCTTTTTAACCTTTTATTAAAAATGTGTGTGTGTGTTAAGGGTTGAATTTTGTCGGCTTTTCCACACAAATTCTCCTGATTTCCCTCCTCACTGCAGCCTCTGTCTCCCGTGGTTTTGGTCCACATGGGCAAGGCTCCCTCTAAGCTGTGGAGCCCTGTGAGCAAAAATTCTACTTTGTGAGCTACTGGCATTAAAGTTGTAAGCGAGTGATTTGGCTACTGCATAAATTAGTCTGCTCTAGAGCCATCCTTCCTGAGTTTAGACAAAAATGTGTGAGTCAGAGGCTAAAAAACTGTGAGCTAGCTCACACTAACTCAGTTTAGAGGGAATACCGCACATGGGTCCTGTAATCCCTGGGGTAACCTATTCAGTATTCCTTCTCCCACCTTTTATCAGCAGAAAAACTGGCAGGATCCAACCATGGGTTGTTTAAAATGGATTGCAAAAAGCCATCTTGGAGATTATGCTAATGGTGGAAAGGAAGGGTAGGCTTTAAAAAAAAACACAACCCTAGAGAAACTGCTCTTGTCCTGACTATGTGCAGTTCTTACAGAGTGGCTGGTCAGTACTACATAACTACAAGCAGTTCCTACAGACCTGAAATTGGTAAGGAGGCAGCTTCTAGGAAAAGAAAAATGTGATGTTTAGGAAAGCCAGCTCGCCGGGCTCTTATTTATCCCTTTAGTAATTAAGCAGGGATTAACTCGTTTACATTTTTTTGTGACTGGATTTCCATTCTCGTTCACAGCACTGAACTCGAGGGACTTTGGTGTTTGAAGCTGCTTTATTTCACACTCACTTATCTCACAGACTAGCTTTATGTCTTTGTTTCTTTGTTTCATTTTTCCATGGGAATAAATTTCCCTTTCAAGTTCTGTCTTGAAAGGGGTTGTGCATACCCAAAACCTTCTCTGTCCGCTGTTTGGAGGGAAAAGTCACATCCCTCAAGATGTGGAGAAGATGTAAGCAGGCCTGGCTCGGGCTGTGTTGTTGCCCCTGGGTGGGAAGGAATTTTGCTGCCCCAAGTCTTTGAAAGGTGGGAGGGGAGAGGAATTGTGTGGCTGTTTTCCATTTATTCCCTCTGTGAGTGGACGGAAGGGAAGGGGGCTGCGGCTGGGAAAGGAGTGGGTGTTGTGGGTCAGACTTCCCTTTGCCCCAGATCATCATCCTAAGATTGTGGGGGTGGGTGTTTCCCTCTTCAGGGTAGCTTCTCAGCACCTCTTGCATTCCAGTGGCCAAGATGAGGTCTTGGTTGCAAGCCTCAGGCCTTCTGGTTAAGGAAGGAACTTTGAAACAGGCATCCCAAAAGGGCTAAAAGAAATTAGGCAAAAAGAAAATAAAAGGGGAAAGAGATCTTATTGTCACTCTCTTCTTCTTCATACTGTGAGTGATCAGGGCTGATGCTGTTAGATTTGAGTCCAGTTGCACCTTAGGAACCGACAAGCGCTTCAGGGTATAAGTTTTCAAGAGTCAAAGCTCCCTTTGTCAGAAGGTGGTACTGGACTTGAATCCAGCTCCTCTACTGCAAGCCAACATAGCTACCCTCTCAAACAACAACTAAAGCAAATGATGGTGGTGGTGGTGGTGGTGGTGATAAACAGCTATAGAAGTTCTTGGAAAATTAGCTTAAACTGGCATGGGAGGAAAAAACTGACTTTGTGTAGTGCCAGATTGGTGTAGTGGTTAAGTGCGTGGACTCTTAATTTGGGAGAACTGGGTTTGATTCCCCACTCCTCCACTTGCACCTGCTGGCGTGATCTTGGGCAAGCCATAGTTCTGGCACAGCTGTTCTTGAAAAAGAGCAGTTTCTGTCAAGGGCTCTCTCAGCCCCACCTACTTCACAGGGTGTCCGTTGTGGGGAGGGGAAGGGAAAGGAGTTTGTAACCCGCTCTGAGACTCCAAGTGAAGGGTGGGATATAAATCTAATCTCTTCCTCCTCCTCCTCCTCCTCTTCTTCTTCCCCCCTTACCTTTCTATCCACCAGCCAGTTCTGCTGGCAATCCTAAACCCACTGTGCCTGTCATGACCAGCCATGCCAATAAACATCTGCTATTAGTTCCATTCTCTGGGTCAAATCAGCCAGTTTTTGCACCCAACTTCACCTGACTACGACCACTGCTCTGCCCTGCATGGCTTTTGTCCATGCTTCCCATGACCCCCAGCATAGCCTTTTTTGTGTGGTCAGATGGGCCTTCTTCTTTTCCACCAGCAGAACAGTTGGTTGGATTCAACCCTCTGTCTTCTTGGGGTGCCCCAGGCAAGGAGTCTGCCTCTACCGTCTGCGTCTTGAACCAGAGGCCAGAATCCTTTCAGTTGCGACCAAATGTGGAAATCAGTCTCTTGCTATTTGCTATTACACAGCCAGCTGCTTAGCTCCAACATCAGGATTTGGACTACTCTCCCTGTGCTGCTCTCCTGCAGGCCCCCACCCCAGTAAATATTTCTGAGATCTCTTCGGGGAACAGAGCACTTGGAGTAGGAACCCGTCAGGGGTGTTTCAGGGATTCGTTCTGCATTAGCACTGGGCATCAAAGTCATCAATGACACAGGGCTTAAAATGAACTTAGGTGAAGCCGGGGGAGGGGGGACACTCCCCATAAACTGCCAGTCGGCAGGGGCAGGTGGTGGCTGATTTTAGGCAACGGCCTGTTTGCTAGATTTTACACTTGGACACTTCATTCGCTTGCGTCCCAGAGGCCAGGTGGCTGGAGACACTGCCACTCCAGGAGGGAGTACGGGAAGCATAAATCATAGCTAAAAGCTACTCCCCCCCCCAGCTATCCACTTGACCATCAATTTTTGTGCTCTGTACTAATTCGTTACACATATGTTATGTCACCTTCTCCAAGCGTGCGGAGTTTACTGTTTTGAGTGCATCAACTTGGAAGAAAAAGCAGGGGCACCACTTTGGAAGTGGGGGGGGGAGCTCTTTCTGGCTTTCCAGCATGTTTCGGGCCACATAGGATTATTTCTTAGGAGCACCAATATCTCTGGTCAGCTCATGAACAAATCAGTGGGTTGGAGCCAAACAGCATTTTTGCTTCCATCCTGCCCAGTTCCCCTCCTTATTGCAGCCTCCATCCTGAGGGACTTTTGTCCATGCAGGTTGCATCTTCTCCAGCATAAACTTTCTGGTGATCCAAAAGGACCCTCCCCCTTCTTTTTTGTTTCACCAGAAAGCTGGTTGGATCCAACCCAGTGAGTATATGCTAGCTGCACCTCTCAGAAAAAACACTAATCCCTTTGCTTAAAGAAGAAGTAGAGTTGGTTTTTATACCCCACTTTTCTCCACCCTTGGGAGTCTCAAAGCGGCTTACGATCTCCTTCCCTTCCTCTCCCCACAACAAGCACCCTGTGGGGCAGGTGGGGCTGAGAGAACTGTGAAAGTCCCAAGGTCACCCAACAGGCTTCATGTGGAGGAGAAGTAGGGAATCAAACTCAGTTCTCCAGACTAGAGGCCACTGCTTTTAACCGCTACACCACGCTGGCTCTCAGGATGTATGTGTGTATTTATGTGCAATGCATGTGGATATTTTCTTCCCCCCTGCCAAGTTGCAGTCAACTTATGGCAATCCCCTTAGGGTTTTCAAAGCAGGAGACGTTCAGAGGTGGTTTGCCGTTTCCTGCCTCTGCTTAGCCACCCTGGGCTTCCTTGGGGGTCTCCCATCCAAGTACTAACCAGGGCCGACGCTGCTTAGCCTCTGAGAGCTGATGAAATCTCCTAGCCTGGGCTATGTAGGCCAGGGCTGCGTGTGAACAGCCTGTGCTAATAACATTGCTATAATTATTATGAAGTCTAAAAAGGAAGACAAGGAATTATTTTTAAATATATGGGATTTATTTTTTTTTTTGGTATTTCAGTCTTCAGTGTATCAAAGACCTTGAAGTGAATCTCCCTTCCTCTGCCTTCCCCCCAAAATCGCCCTGCCTTCCCCTACTGGAACCTGAAATAGCCAGAAAAGACCTAGCAACTGCCTCCATCAAATACAAATAAAGCTTCGCTCCTTTCTTCAGAAAGAAACATTTTAGTCTGCCTTCTTGCAGATTTGTGTTCTGTGATACTGAAAAGATCTCACAGTGGGGATGCTGGTGAAAATCTATTAAAAGCCCCCAATTATTTTTTTTTCCCCTGCTGAAGCTCTCTGAGGTGTAGCCCCATGAAACAGGTTTCCAATTTGGGGCGTCAACTGCAGTTACCTAAAGCTCTTCCTTCACTTTCGGTTGAGCACTCTTCCAGAAAAACTGCTCTGTGCCCTAGATCCGGCCGCTACTAGCCCCAGTGAAGGAGGTTGGGAACTCTGGTACCATATGAGTACTGCTCCCACATTACGGCAAGTAGCAGCTCATGGGGCAGGGTGGTTTTAATTTGGGAAATGGTATAGGAGGGAAACGGTTAAGCCTTCCTGTCTCACACCATGGACCCCATCCAAATTGGTCATCACAGCCACCCCTTTTTAAGGTTAGAGTAAATGTACAGAGAGGCCCAGCGACAGATTCCCAAAGTAATGTCCGGCCTTCTGAGACCTGGCCAAGTCCACTCAGTTTTTCTCCAGTGATCAAGTACAGCACCGTCCATCACTTGACACTGATTCTCACTGAGGCTTCAGAGCCATTTGCCTACTTCAGATTTTTCCCTTTGAAAGACAGGAAGTTTGCCGACTTTCGGCTTCATGCCTTTCCATTTCCTGTCTGTGCTACTGATTCGCCCTACCTCCTCCCTGAGGAGGCAATCGGAACAAAATAAAAGGATTTTGCAGGTTCAGGATTAGACGGATACATTATTCGGTCATGTGTCTTTACTTAAAAAGAACTGGAAGCAGTGGTGCTTTCTGCTTGCCGAAATGCCCGTCTCTTTCCCCTTTTATATGCTCTCTCTCTCACACACCCGCACACTCTTTTGGCACTCACAACATCCTTTCCATGATGTCAGAATTTTTGGCGTTCGTTCCTCTTCTGAGGATATTCGGCTCTTGACTCCCACTGGCGTATCTCCGTTTCATCTCCTTTTGCTGTTATACCAAATGAAACCCAGGAGGGACCAAGTGTTGTTGGAAACAAGGCTGCTCTTGAAAGGGTCAGCTAATACTTCGACAAAGAGAGTGGCAATTTTACTGCCATTGGATAGCCCATTCCTCGCCTGGCACTCACCCACCACCAAGTAGGCCCTCTATCTCCTTTCAAGCTGTCCTCTCAGTGGGTAAATATATACATATGTATTCACCCCTTCCACTCAGTGAAGTCACTATCATTCCATTGCCAAAGCAGACCTTGGGATCTATGGCTTCCACTAGCACATCTGCACGAAACACACAAACACCCAGTTGTAAATCTGTTCAGATGGTGCACTTTGTTCTCTGAAGAGGGGGCATATCAACTTCCTAAATAAAATATTCACATCACCTACAAAGTAATCCTTTTAACTGGAGATGTCGGGGATTGAATCTGAGAATTCTGCGTGCAATGCAAAGGCACTGCACCCTCTTGTATGTTGGAAATAATGTTTTCTTATATGTCTCAGGAAATTGTACTTTTTTCCTTCAGAGTAAAAAAAGAAGCTATTTATCAGGGCAAGGTAATGTTTATCCATGTAGAAGATAGTGTTCCTTTAGGAAAATCTTTAGGTCATGACCAAACAAGTGTCTTGCTTGTTGCATGACATGAATTAGGAGCAACATGCCACAGAAGTAATTTCAGAAGTCTTCCATCTATGCAGAATTTATGTGTGAGGATTCTTTGATAAAGCCAAAGAAATGGACTGAAAGTAAACCGGGACCCCATCAGAATCTTTCACATGCTGCATTGTGTAATAGAACATGCTGTTGTTTGTTTCAAGGGATTGTTGTAAGAAGTAGACAATATTGTCTTTTGTAGTAGTTGTATTGATACAAATAACAAGGATTGTATGTGATATAAGTTCTATTGAGCACCATTACATTATTTATAAGTAAATTTAAAGAAGAGTTTATGTATATTTGTTGCCATCTCGTGGTATATATATTTTTCATATTAGGTTATATGTCCATGAGCCTGCAATTTGGTGTTTCCTTGACTTTCTGCCAGTCTCAGTTGAGCCCGAATGTGAAACCCTGGTTTAATAAAACTACCTGTGGGTAGTGTGATCATCCGGTGACTTAAGGTTCATCAAACAGGGCTCTGAAAATGTGCTTTGTATTTGGTTTATTAACTATAAGTCTTAGTATGATTTTGGATGATACACAAACATGGATGTCCTCCTGGTTTCTTCCCCAGGGACACCCTGAAAGTCTCACTGTGTAGGAGGATGCAAAAAGTGCCCCAAAGGTTTAACTTCAAGAAAGGAACATGAAGGGGAGTCTCCCCATCCGATTAAAGGGTCTAGGGAGGAAAGGATATATTTTTTAAAAGTCCTTCATTTCACATCATGTCCTCATAGAACATAATAGTCTCCTATTTTTGAAAGATACTCAGCTGTTGTAACAACTGGCAATTGTCAGTGTGTTAATATTAGTATTATCCGAACTCTCGCTCAAAACCGACCACCATTCTCTTAATAAACAGTTCATTAGCAGAGGTTGTCATATGATCCAAATGTTATGAATACCGTATTTTCTTCATTGTTTCATACAAGGCAGGAACTGGCACGCTTTATGAATGAGTGAGGAACCTTTTGTAAGTTGGCCGAATTTGTGAATGATTCCAAAATGTGCCGTGATTCAAGAAACTCTGTGCAATAGACAGAGACTCTCATTTGCATCCATACAAATCAGAAGGGCCGGGAAGAGGCGGCAATTAAGCTGTTGAATCTTTAATTGCTCGACTGCTGAAGGTGGTTATTTCTGCCAACTTAAGGACACTTCTCAGAATCAGGTAGAGAAGTCAAACATTTAACTAGTATTGGGACATGGTTAAGGGAGGGGCACACTGACCCCCCCGCCTCTGTTTTTTCATACTCCCTGTGGTTAAACGACTCCTCACCCCATGGGCAACCTGTGTACAACTCATAGCTTTCTTAGAAAATGTCTAGTTTGCATTCTGGTTAGAGGTTGGCCCCAACCCTGTGCTCAGAGAAGACCAGGGAAGACACCTGGGGAACCGTTCTGGGGAGAAAGGACATTTTCAGTTAGTAGGAGGACTAAGCCTCTAAAATTGTATTTTTTTCCCTAGTGATGGCAGAAGAAAAAGGGACATTGGGGAGAAAAATTCTTTTCTTTGGTGGGGGGAAAAAGACCTAGGAGAGTAAAGCTCACTGAAATCTGGTAACCTGGGACTTTAACCTATCTGGTATTTTCTTCACCGGGAGTTCTGAGAGCCCATTCTACTGCCCCCAGGTTCTGTTCTGTTGCAAATATTTTCAGTCTTTTCCAAACATTGGCCACAAACATCACAAGCTGGCAACCTTAGCCACAGGCAGGAAGACTCAAGTTGGCCTTTAAAAAAACACCCTTCTTTGTGGACAGAGAAACCTAGAGACAAGCGCTTCTGTCTGAAAACCCCACTAAAGAAGTCTCCCCCACAAACACCATGTGCTGGTTTCCTGCTACACACTGATGCCTGCATGGCCACATTGGGGAGGGGCGAATAAAATACTGGGGACCAGCACGTGATATATGCATTATGTATAGTTTGGAACTACAGTTGTACCTAAGCAGGTCTACTCAGAAGTAAATTCCATTTTATTCAAGGGGACTTACTCCCAGGAAAAAATGCTCTTAGGATCACATTGCCAGTGGCCCTAATCCAACACAGAATTAAGCACACTTAAGCTCAAGGATTTTTCCCCTCCTGTATGCAAAAAAATAAAAGTCTTTGCATGATTATCAGCCATTCATCTTTTTTATGGGGCATCCATATTTGGAAGCTTTGTCCGTAATAAATAGAAGAGTTATTACAAACAAAAGTGAGTCCATATTTTTCTCGTACGATCTCATTGGACAACAGCAAGCTGCACATGACAAATGATGCATCGAAGGATTCATCACTGCAACGGATTGAATGAGATGCGGCATCTTCTATCAAAATACTGTCATTTGCATTACCATCGGCCTCACACCACTTCACTGCCAAAGAGTTCAATTTCGTGGGTCTGAGAGGAGGGGAGAACCAGCCATTCTGCCCTCTGTACTTTGGAGGACAGGCAGGGGGAAATGCAAAGGGCACTATACAAAGCAAAATCTTCTAGAAAATGACTAGCAATTGCTGGGAAATTTGAGCCAATCTTTCTCAGCACCCTGTAAGTGCTACTCCAGTTTATAAGGAAGCTATCATCATAAGCCTCTGATGTGCTGTTGATGTAGAAAGTGGCTGAGCAGTCCATAATTTCCTTGGTTAAAGGGAGCACCTCTCTGCATGTATTGACGGAGAATATGTGTGCGGAAATCTGAATCTTGCATACATTGTTAGATCTGTGTGGATAGTACTCTTTGAAATAGCTACAACTAGTTCATCGCCTTCCAGTTTCAGATCTGCAGAAGCACAGTGTGGTGATGGGCTTTTCCCATTTAGATCAGCCACACTGGTTTTGAAAGGCCTTCTCGGGAGTAAAAGACATTACTTTTCCACTGGTGAAAAAAGGATGACAGAGTCCTTTGGCCGCCACCACCAAAAAAGGTTACGCTGGAATCTGCATGAACAAAAATAGGGTGTGGCAGAGGCTATAACAAGGAGGGGAATTAAGGAAGGTTGAGTGAAAAAGCGGGCTGGATCCAACCCATTGTGCTTTTAAAATTGCAAACTTAAAGGAAATGTAATAAAGTGCTGTTTATGCTTTCGGAAACTCTAACACTGTCCTATTTTTATCTAATCTTTACCAGTGGGAAGTCAGAAATGCAACATCTCTGTTCTTGAAAAGGATATCATAGCTTCCTTTTGAGTTCAAGGGATTTTTTAAATGTTAATGTACATAAATGCCTTGGAAATGTCGACAATGCTATACAAATGCCAAGCCTTTCTATTAGTATTATTGTTGAATTCTATATAGTATTTTATTATGGTTCGGCGGTTTACTATTTTCTGGTTTTAATACACATTTGTAATCCATCTGTAGTCTAAAAATGGGAATAGAGCAGTGTATAAATGTTCTTAAACAGATCAAAATACATAAATGCCCAGGGAGGGGGAAATCAGCATCTTTTTAGTACTTTGAACACAATTATATTATTTGCTGCCGCTGCATGTTGTGTTCTTGTTTCTTCTTTTATGTAACACAATCCACAGCAACCTTTTACTAACTTTTGGAATCCCCAATGCCACATTAGATGACCTTTGACATATAAATAAATTATTGCCAGATGACAGGGGAAACACACCCCTCCCTTAAATAACCAAACATCTTCATTTGCTAGCCAGTAAATCGCAGCCAGTATTCAGCTTAAAACATAAAGAACCCAAAAAGCGGGGGGGGGGGTCCTCAGTACACAAACATCTAAACATTTCAGTTTGAAATATATCTGCCACAATAGCACATGGTTTTCACGGAGCGGTTGCTGTGGGCATTTAAAAAGTATGAGCACGTTCTCTTGCCTTGTGGGATGCAAAATCTGTGAAGTCAAATGGTTTGAAAATGGAGGGGACACACACAAAGAAACAGAAGAGTAGATGTCCTTCAAAACACATCCTCTCATTTGGAATGATTGAACTTGAAATTATTGTCTTTCCTGCTGCACACAGTTCCACAAAAATTCACACTCTGCAAAAACCACAGTTGCCACTTTTCAAACACATTGAATATATGTACAGAAGGGAGTTTAAATTGCAGCCAAAATGACAGTTCCAGCAGGATAGCCGTGCTAGTCTACTGTAACAAAGCAAAAGTCCAGTGGCACCTTAAAGCCTAACAACAGTATGACACTTTCATGCTTAAAGCTGGCTTCCTCAGATACAATGAGAAGAAACTCATTCCCCTCATTCTAAACAGAAAATTGCAGAAGGGGAGGGGGAAAGATGGAGGATTTGAGCAGAGAGAGGCCTAGTATGATAAATCAGGTGGGATTCTCTATGTGGGGCTCCTTCCTTCCGCACTCCCTTTTGTAATTTTCTGTAAAAATGAGGGGAATGATTTTATTTCCCATTTATATCTGAGGAAGTGAGCATTTGCTTATCAACACTCATTCTGGAATAAACGTTGTTAGTCTTTAAAGTGCCACCGAACTTCTATTTTATTTAGCTGAAGTGAGTTTATGTGACATGATTTTGATCACATGGCTCCCTGGCGGCCTAGCTGCTCCTTCAGTCCCCACCTAGTAGCGAGGTTACCATCAAGTGGCAATCACCTCAGCTCTATTCCTCTGCACAGAACAGCTTGTGTCTCACTCACATCTTCTTTTGTTGCTGTTCTTTAGTGTGAAATTCCCTCCTTCCACACACACACTTACTGCTTCTGTGCAGTTAGCATGCTGCAGGAAAGCAGCTCACTTGCCACAAGAATAAAACCAGAGCCATTATGAGCGCAATACAAAACCCACAGAGGATATTGCCCACCATGTTTGCACTTGAACTGCATCTCGACTTGGCTCAGGTTGTTCTTTCCTTGCTTTCATCTAGTCACCCTTCACAGAAGTCATGGGGGGGGCGGTGATTCTGCCCTGTCTTTGCATGGTGGGACAGAATGACCCCATCGTCTCCACTACAGAGATGCATCCAAATTACCAGCCCACAAAGGAGGCTGCCTGCTTCATCTCTGCATCAGTTACTGCTCTGGGGATGTGTCCTTACAGTCAAAAGGCAGAACAATGACACAGGAGAAACCCAGGGAGTCAGCTCTTCCGTAGATGGACAAGTCTTACTTTTTTCATAGTCTAAAAATAAAGCAGTGCGAGTGAAACATCCTTCCAATTTTAATTCAGATAAAAGGGTGTCCCAGCTACCAGAAGCCTGAGAAACACCGCAATAGGGAATCAAACTCTTTCTACGCTGACCTTTCTTTCTGCAAATATTTCCACAGTTTTTAATTTAAATCAATTCAGTTTTGTAGACTCTTTTCCTCCAGTCCTCTTCCCTGTTCTTAACATTTGCCTGTCTTCATCTAAAGTGCTGATTTTTTTTCCCAGTCTACTGTTCTGCTTCACTGTCATGTAAATCCCATTTTCTTTACTTCTGACGGAGATGGAGATTCAGTTTATCAATGACTGCTAAAAATGCATGATCAGCCCCGATGGTATTAATGTTAATTTCCTTATTGATTTCTGATGCTCAGGAACTAGCCAGTGTCTAATGAAGAATGGAAAACTTGGGCCTGCTAACTTGGAGCAATTAAACCTAATGACCAGTTCTCATAAAGCGCAACAGCTCCCAGAAAGAGAGAGAGAGAGACACCTTCCCTTCCCTTCTGGTCAATGAGAAACAACCAAATATTGTCACTCAGGGATTTCTTGGAATGTTAATATTGTGGCATGGTATTGTCACTAAAGTATCGACAACGGAAAATAATGGCATAGCTGAGAGAACAATCAGAATGATTTTAGATGGGCTCTGTTCTCTAATTCTTTTGATTTGTCTGGCTAAATTTTGATTCCCCCCTCCCATTCCCTACTTTGGCTTTGCAATCTCTGTTATGATTGAGACAGACAGATATATATATATATACACACACACACACACAGAGGACTGTACTTTTGAATAATTCAGGCATATTGCAAACCAGCGTTTCATCTGTGGATAACCCTAAGAATGTGCCTACACTGGGAACTCGCCTGTGTTCAAGGATGAGTGGAGTTCCCTTGTCCAAGGATTTGGCTTCTGTTTTCAAATGAGCACTATTTATTCTCGTTATCGCTACCCCCCCCTGCCACTTTAGCAACTTGATGAATCATTAACTTTTAATTTGTAACAAGATAATTAGCGTGATGACAATTACTTCGGGCCCCACATCTTGGATGCTAATTGAAGTTTGTCTTCTGAGACCAGAGGGCCAGGGTTTAGGCAAAGGGATGTGTTCTGTCTGCTTAGATTTCTCCCACTGAAAACCAAAAGGCCTCAAGAATGGTTAAATTTGGCTGGAGAATGACCAGAAATGAAGGGTTTTAATCAGTGTCTTGTTAAACTTTCAATATATTTTTTTTTTAGGACAGGCGGCTGGATTCATCCCCCTCCCCTTCAAAACTGACAAGCAGCAAAGCAGGATGCTGAGCAGCTATCATCAAAACAAACAAAAACGGGATCAGAGATATGCAGAAGAGGGTTAAGCCAATGCCATCAGAAGCCTGGATTTTTTTTTTTTTAAAAAAATGCATTGTGTCAATCCCCCTAAATACAATTTTTTTTCAGGCTCAGGTACTTCAAGAGACTCACTCTATTCCAGATGATGTGGTTGCCTGTTGATCCCATCAGAGGTCTACAAGCCTTTTTGAAAAAGAGGTTTTTGAAAACAGGGAAATAAAAACCCACATTGCATTAATGTTGGAATCTACTGCCTGTTGCCATGATACTGATTACTAGTAGATGGCCAAAACCCACAGTCCCTTCTATAGAGAAATGGTTAGATAAAGCACAGAACGTGGCTGGAGCCCCAGAAGCGGCACAACAAAGCAAGTTGCACTGAAATCTATGCAACGTTTTTCTCGTTCACAATTTTGGGCTGAGGCAGAAATCCCAGACGTTTTATAATGGGGGAAATGGACAGGCAAGCGAGATATCTCCATGGCTTCTTCTCTCTTGCAATTTTGGCAGAATAAAACATAGCATAAATATGAGCAATATGCATAAGAGTTATCCAGTGATTTCAACAAGATTTGGGTCTGAATGACTGGTACATTTTGCTCTGGCCCGTTAAAGGGGAAACCCAAATAAACGTGGGAAATCTATCACTGCCTCCACATCTCAATAGTGAAATGCTGCGATACCCCTAAGCAAGCTCCTCAGCTGATGAAACAAGATCCCCATATCATACAGCGGCACAAGTCGGTCTTGTTGTTCATCTTCTCTGTTACTTCAATGAAATACACACACAGATTTTATAGTTCTTAAGGCACTGGGGTGGAAAGATTTTGAAACAGGCTGCCTGCTCTCCTGGCAATAGAAACCATTTGCATTTAAAATAGCCATTGCTATAAAAAAATTATTCTGTAGATAAGAGGAAAATGCTTTACTAGCGAAGGGATTTGAAGGTGTAGTCTTCTAACAATTCACCTTTCCAGACTGTATCTATCCAGTGGCCTCCACCTGTCAAAGAACCCTTGCAAACTGCTGTAGATTATGGGGCACGTTGTCAAGGGTTATGTGAGTTACCAGCACAGCTCTTGCTTTGTGTAAACTGAAAACTGCAACCCCATACATATCAACAGACTCCTGTAACTGCACATTATAGGAGAGACAGTGTAGGCGGCCAAATGTCTTTTAGGGAAACTATTCCACCATTCATGATTGCCTCATTAAGAGGTTTCGGATAAGCCCCCTCATGCTTGCCCCGAACACAGATGGAAAACCACTATTGAGAGGGCTAATTCAGAGTCTTTCTCTGCCACAGACATCCTGGACAGCCACGGTCATGTCATCCTCTCTTAAATTCAATTCCTCCTTGAATATGGTATAAGAAATGCCTACCTGACCAGGTTGGTAGTGTTACCACGGCAAAAAGACTTGTAAGAGCACCAAGTAAGTGGTTAATAATAAACAATTACCAGTAAAAAAACAATACCCCTAAACCAGTATGTAGCAGTTGAAATGCTGTTCAAGAAAAGCTGAGGAGCTGATGAGCCGCAGGGCCCTGATTCCATGGACCTCAATGGTGATTCATGACTATACTTGCTTTGCAAGAGTACCCAGTGATGGCCCTTAGTAGTTAGTCATCCATTCTAGAAGATTCCACACACGGGAATGTACAGCTCAACAAGGCTATAAATATACATATACATGTTCCCTTTGTAATCTGCTCTCGTATGAGCATTTTCTGTCCTACTGTTCCACCTTTGCAGACGCAGTTCCCTATTTTCTCATTGCTAGCGCTGATTCAGGCTAAGCACCATACTTGTATCTAACACTGGGCATATTCTTCAAGTACCATCTTTCTTCAATTTGCTATCAGTACTAACAACATGGCTCGTATTGGCTGAGCCCTCCAGCTCTGGGGGGAAATGTAGTTTTTGGAGAGCTAGGTTGATGATCTGCAAACTGTTGCAGACTGGGGGGCTTGTCCATCACACTCAGGACACCCCCCACACACACACCATTCTGTAGTGAACATCCAGCCCGAGGAAGAGTTCTGGGAAACGCAAAAGCTTGTAAACTAGGTCGGGATATTTTGGTTGCAACTTCTGTTTTCAGAATTGTTCTTTGGAACAATGCGCCTACCTACCAATTTTATAAACAAACGTGGGTGCGTATCCAAGCGATAGGAAAGGGTACATTCCAAATGTTTCTAAAACAGTTAGCAGATCATCCCAACTGTGTCCCCCCCTTATGAAAATGATGGGTTGGGTCCTATCTGTTTTTCTGTTTGAGCTCTCCTAATTCCCTTTCTTGTTGGTGTCCCAGGACCCATGTGGCTGTTGTCCGCAAACTTTTCTGCAACAGCACTTCAGTTGCTACATACCGGTTTGGGGGTATTTTTTTTTTACTGGTAGTTATTTATTATTAACCACTTACTTGGTGCTTTTACAAGTCTTTTTGCCATTGTAACACTACCAGCCTTGTCAGGCAGGCATCAGTGTCCACAGGACCCATTCAACTTTTGTCCCCCGATTTCTGGTATACCCTTCTGGGTGTTTGGAAGAGGCACTCCCGCCACCTGGTTTTGCCAGAGGAAAAGATACTAGGATCAACCTGGTATCTTTCAGCTTCTTATTTTCAAGCTTTCTCTGAAGATGCATTCTTAAACCTGATATAAAATAAGCCTGTTTTAATTTTCTGTCTTGGCAAATGTCGAAGAGCCCCTGAATTGCTTATCCATCTTCTTTACTCTTGCTTTACCGTAATTTGTTTTTGTGGTGAAAAATTCCTATTCAAGTTACATTTGCATTAAGGAATTGTGGCATTTAATCTACCTGTTCTCAGTGTCATTAAAACAAAATACCTGCAATCAAGCCTCAGATGTTAGCGCATATATATATATATATATATATATATATATATATATATATATATATATGAAGCTGCTTATTTCTTAAGGCGATAGGATGTTAAACTCATATTCAATTCGCTTAAGTCTGGATGAGGAAACTTATCACAGCAAAAGCTGGTGTTATGTTCAGCAATTCTGAAAAAAAACAGTTTGTAAAATTTTGAGATCAAATCTCTTCCCAGTTTCAAAATATTTTTTCCTTCGGTTGACACTCAGCAAATTTCACATCAGCAAGTTTTCAACAACAGCGAATTCAAATCTGTCAGAAGACTGTTGATTTCTCCAACATGGGAGGCTGTCTGTTACAAAATGGAGGAAATGATTTTTTTAATGGATTTTCATGTATGATTGGAAAGGTGTGCACAATCCTAAGTACAAATAGTCGAGGTTTGATCTAGCCAAACCTTATCCTCCCCCCAAACTCTTTTAAAAAATTCTGTCATAGATATGACATAGATATTTACCAGGATCCACTACTGCCTGTTTCAACTGCAATTCCTGCTACTAAAACCAACATGTAGAAATACAGAATCCATCACACCAAAATCAGCTAGCTCACATCAACATACAGCTGCTAGGACTGAAGCCGCTTACATTTGCCGAATATTCAGTCCAGCTCCTATTCTACTTACGAGCTGCGGAGTAGGTAATTAAACAAGCGTTGCAATAATTTCAGCATGTCACTTGGGACAATTTAATATTTCTTTGCAATCTGGAGCAGAGGAAGGGACAGGAAACAAAGGATTTGCAGGTTCCTGAGATGCAAACGTTCAGGACAATTTCCCCCACAAGCATTTTTGGAAAGCTTGCAAAGCCCCCCCCCCTAAGATATCCCCAAAATTCTCACTGAAACCAGAAATTATAAACAATGATTGTGCCATTTATTAGAAAGATGCTTTCCTTGCCCTGCATCTCTTACATAATTTATCATCCAGTGTCTGTTGCAAATATGGATATATTTAGCAATATAAGCACCGGCATGTTAGTTGTCTCGATAGCTTGACTAACCTTTATCTAATCTTTTCTTGCCTGCATCAGCTCTGATATTATGGATTCGTTTGGATAGTGCTGCAACATAAACATTGCTGGCTTTAGGTGACACACATCACATATTCCAATAACCGTGTCGGCTTTCCATTGCATTTGTTAGCTGGGGTATTATCTATAGCCCATTATACTACAAAACCATCGGCAAGGCCGATATAACGCAGATAATGTATCCACATGAATGCTGCAGACTTTGCTGTCTTAAATATTTTCCTCTGATCGCATTTTTCGGTTTCGGCTGCTTAGTCAGGCTGCGCTAGAATTTATCATGCATTAGGGAAAAGAATGCAGGAAAACGATGTGATACAATAACATAGTGACACAATACAGCGATGATTGCAAACCAACCTTTTCTCCCCCCCGAATGCCGGGTCTGGAGTACCTCGTCCACCACTCTCCCCGCCGAGGTTTCTGGAATCCGATATCAGCCTGGACTGGAGTTTCTTAAAAATGAAACCCTCTTTGCGGGGAGTTTATGAGGAAGTTTGGTGAGTTTTACAAGCCCTTGTGTAAATGGCAGGCAGTCACCCCCGTCGAATTAGATCCTATCCACTGATGGGAAAGGGGAAATAGAGCCTCTGAAGATCTGCGAAAGCATTAGTCAGCTAAGAGAATTTTGATATTCAGATTTCTCACCCAGGGCTGGAACCATGAGCCACTGGTGGTGAAAGAGGGTTCGAGAACTCTGTGGCTTTGATCTGGGGGTGTTACATTCCCGGGTAGCATGGGACAGAACAAGTTGGCTTCTGACAGTGATGAACAGCGTGTCAAGGAGAAGGGATAAGCGCACAGACAAGACAGATGCCCAAACACTTGCAGACAGGTGGGTCGGGGGGGGGGAGAGAAAAACACGAACGGGCACATACGCACCCCACCAACACATACACAGTAGCGACCCCAAAAATGTACATGGAACAGCAGTAACGCAAACATAGTCATGAATCCAAAACCCAAACAGGGAGAGAATTCAAGGCATTGCGTTTTTCTGATTCTTGAGGAAGACGACGTATGAGGCTTAAATGGTGAAGCATGACTAGGGTATTTTATCACACATACGCCATCGAGGGGGGAAATTACCTGCTAGCACATATTTTACCTCAGAAGGTACACTGCTGTAAAGTAAGTGAGCACAATCAAAGGCCCAGCACATTGAACAAATGCAGTTCACCAGCCCAAAACTTGGTTAAATGCTTTTTATTTATCACCTGTCTGAGATAGTACAAACAGGAAGGCTGCTGAGCAACAACAAGGCCACAGGACACACCTAGCGGGCCAAGGTCAAGCCTGGATTTCTACTCTGTGGAAACTTCCCTACTGTCAGGCGGTTCCATATGACAGACATTACAGACAGCCCCCAAAGGGCCCTTCAGAGCCAGTTTCCTTGTCTAGTTCTGACCTCTTCACCCAGAGAAGGGTATTGCCTTTCAAAGTACAGTCACACATTTTTAACTAAACCTATAATCCCCAAGGTTTATGATTGTGTGAACAAGTTCACAGTTCGAGACCAAGAAGTAGGCGATTTTAAAAATAGAGAACTAGAAACACAAAACCAAGGAGATATATGGGAAAACTGTAGTTGTTCGAGGCTAGCAGACAGCAGTGATAATCTGGGGGATGGGCTGCCCAAATACTGCACACAAATATTGGAAATATTGTTCCGGGTCTTCAAGAGTAGAAACAAAACACGTTTCAATAGGCAGCCGTGACCACACTTACCTGCTTTGTACAAATAAAAGAAGCTAGACAGGAAGCAAATTTGTAAACCAATGAATCGGATCTAATGACACTGCTAGAGGGAAAACTCCTCCTTTAGTGGAAAGGAGTCCCTGGCTCCAACCCAGCATCTTCAGAAGTGGTGTGGATGGTTGGGATTTATTTGAGTTGATCTATAATAGAATATTTTATTAATTTACTTTGTGTCTTATACTGATGTTCTGAATTTATATAACACATGATCGGTAAGAAACTGAAAACTTTAAAAAAGCTAATTGAGGGGAGGGCACGATGCAGCAATGCAAACCGTCCCCCTTTTGTTGTAGGGTCACTTCCGTACCCTTCCCATGGAACAGGAAATGGAAGCTGTGCAAAGGGGAGAGGGTAAAGTTGTGTTTTTGCTGAACTCCAGACTGGAAGGATATCTTGTCTTTATTTCTATGAGCTGCAAAAGTCATAGCCCATCCCTACAATATTTCAGCCACCCCTACTGGGATCCAATTCAACAGCAGGAGTTTGGTGCAGAGCTTGAAACTTAATGGCTGGCGCCAGCACTGGAAGAATTCTCAAGCAAATTCTCCTGGCTACAATGAACATTTCAGAAATGTTTTATTTTTTTTTATAACAGAGTATTAGAGAAACAGTTGGCCCCTTTTTGCTCGCTGCTGTATTTCTTAACATCATACATACCCATGTCAAAACCAGAAGATGGAAGGTTCTTTCTCTAGTAAGCAACCAAGCCTGACAATAAAAGGATGTTCATGCATTTGCATTTATTTATATACATCCCCTCCCTACCCCCAAAAGTTCTAGAGGCAGCGGGGAGAGACCTGAACCCTGAAAAATGACAATGCTAGTATCTTTTTAAACATTCTGTAAATGGCAAAAAATAGGGATTGTGATTTTCCAGGGACAGGTCATTGTGATTCCTAAACCCAGATTCCTAACTGCCACACTTTACTAACGCTGCACTCCTAGTAAGTGTGTCTTTCGAAATCCACTTTGCAGGATGAAATCAAAGCCGCTACATCCATAATTAATGGTGAGCCATCATAACTCATCAGTAGAAAATACATCTTTTCAGATTTGAGAAAACCAAACAATGCTCCCTCTAAGCTGTGGAGTCTTGTGAGCAAAGAATCTACTTTATGAGCTACTGGCATTAAAGCTGTGAGTTAGTGATTTGGCTGCTGCATAAATTAGTTTGCTCTGGAGCCATCCTTCCTGAGCTAAAACAAAAATGTGTGAGCTGGAGGCTAAAAAACTGTGAGCTAGCTCACACTAACAGCTTAGAGGGAACACTGAAACCAAATTCTTTCACATGCCGTGGAAGCTCAATTGGCACTAGAAAGAGACTGTAAAACAGTTTAAACACAAGACCAGTGACACCTTAAAGGGTAGCAAAATGCTTTGCATCTAATGAAGGGAGCTCCATCTCATGGAAGCTTATGCTGGAATATATTTTCTGGGTGCCACTGAACTCCCAGTTGAATGTTTGCAGCAACAGATGAGCACAGTTCCCCTCCCCAGCGGAATTAAAACAATTTCCTAGCATATCTTTAAGCCTAAAGAACAAGCACCTTCCTGCTTTTTAAAAACAGTTCTGAGTAGATCCCACAGAGTAAATTAATTCTGCATACAGCAGAGAGATTCAAGCTCTTGACAGTGTCTAATGCCGGGAGGTTACGCAGAGATCCTGCTGGGAGGAGCAGCAAACACCAGAAAATACAGGCAGAATTCAACCAGATCTAAATGCACTGGAAAAGTGGACAGTGAACAAGATGCAATTTAACAAGGTTAAGTGCCGAGTTCTACATCTGGGCAACAAAAATGAGGAACACGCATACTGGATTAGGGGATACACTTCTGGATAGCAGTGTGTGTGAACAGGATCTTGGGGTATGGAGTATGGGTGGACCTAAAGTTAAATATGAACAACCAGGTGATGCAGCAACAAAAAAAAGGCTAATGCAATCTTGGGGTGTATCAACAGAGGTATAACCTTCAAATCGCAAGGTGTCATCATACTCCTGCTGTGCACTGCATTGGTCAGGCCGCACCTCAAGTATTGTGTGCAGCTCTGGAGGCCTCGCTTCAGAAAGGACGTGGACAGAACGGAGCGGGCGCAGAGGAGAGCAATGAGGATGATCAGGGGCCTGGAGACCAAGAAGCCCTGTGAGGAAAGGCCGAGGGACTTGGGAATGTTCAGTCTGGAGGAAAGGAGGTTGAAGGGGGACCTGAGGGCTCTCTTGAAGTATTCGAAGGGCTGTCACTTAGAGGAGAGGAGGGAGCTGTTCCTGTTGGCAGCAGAGCATAGTACTTGCAATAATGGGTTTAAATTAAGGGGAGGAATGTACCGGCTGGGTATTAGGAAAAGCTTTTTTACAGTAAGAGTTGTTCAACAGTGGAATCAGCCGCCTCGGGAAGTGGTGAGCTGCCCCTCTCTGGCAGTCTTTAAGCAGCGGCTGGACAAACACTTGTCAGGGATGCTCTAGGCTGATCCTGCATTGAGCAAGGGGGTTGGACTAGATGGCCTGTACGGTCCCTTCCAACTCTGTGATGCTCTGATTCTAATGGAGAGGACACTGGCATCTCTCTGATTTCATCTGCAAGGCCTTGAAGGTTATGGATCTTTGGTGATGTATGGGAGCCCCAATGGTGTTGGTTGTGTTTTTCCAGGGGATGGATGCGTGGAGTGAGGATGGCCTGTCAGGCAGGATGCAGAGTCTTCTTCAGTCTGAAGCGTCATCCCTGTCTCCAGAAACCCCACCCATGAGAAAGCCCCAAAAAACAATATCTGGCATTTTCAGGCCACACATCAAATACATTCAATCAACTCGTCCAATTTTACAATACTTGGAACATCATAGCACAATCCCTCTAAATGACCAGGATCTCATATTATTGTTCATTTGGCTGCTGAATCATAAATATATAATCCTATTGAATTATCAGCATTTCACTGCAGAAACCAGGGATTTTTTTTTCATAATGGAAACATTAAAATTAAAAACAGAGAGGCAATTGTAAACTCTTTCTCCAGCTATTCAATCACATACTTCAATTATATTATTGAGCAGAAACCTTGACTACTGCACTCATTATTAAGGAGCTCCCAAAAATTCTGAAACATGAAATAGCACTGGTGACAATCGATGCGGCAAGTTGTACTTGATTAAAATCAAAAGATTAACTGAAGCTTGAGTCATGGATTCACTTCCGATTAATCACGGAGCCTGTCACACGGCAAGCGTGCCGCTCATACAGACACATCCCTTACCTATAACCTATGCCGAATATCCGGGGGTGGGGGGAATTAATTTACAGATAGCTTCCCCTCTCTGTTGGTGTTCAAGCTTCATTTCGGAGTCTGGCCACTTGGACTGCTCCTGCAGCCACAACACTCACAGGCAAATTAAGCTGATAATGCTCACCTGACATGGATGTCAATATACCTTTTAAACCTGGATCTTCCATAATACTGGCAGGATAAATCCTCGGCTCAAGCGTATGACTGCGAGGGAGTAATCTATTGCCCAGATTCTCAAAACGATGAAAACGAAAATAATTATTATCTCCTGTCAGATTATCCTGCATCTAGTGCTAACTCATTTTTACCTTCCAAGCCCTTCATGCTCTTTCCTCTCCTTGCCTCTGTAGCACCCCTGATGTATTCAATGTGGCCTTTGCTCCACCACCTTCAGCAGCCCAAAGGCCTCCCCAGCTCCATCCCATCGCTCTGCCCTTTCTCCTTTGCTGCCCCGATGCCTAGAACTGTGTCCCAGAAGCCCTGCATGGTGTCACCTCTCTTCCAACCTGTTCTCAAAACATGCCTTTCCCACGAAGCCTGTAGCACATGCACAACCCCTCTGTCCCCATCTCCTAGTGAACTAACAGCACACGCCTAAACAGTTACATTTTTCTAAGCTTCCATGGAGTTAGAAAGGGGCAACTTCATTTAAGATTGCATTGCAAACCTGAGGAACTGCAACTGCAAATGAAAATGCATTCTTCTGCCACTTAATCTCAAACTGTTGCTCCTGCGCAACCTTTTCTTGCCTGCTCTGGGTTTTAGATTGTTAATTCCTTGGGGCAGGGACCAGACACAGTGATGGCCTTGTCGTCACCACCATCTGGCCTTTTCTTCCAATAAGTTACCTTTTATTTATTAAAAGTTCAGTTATTCCCCTTTTTGTCAAAACTGAAGGAAGGAAGGAAGGAAGGAAGGAAGGAAGGAAGGAAGGAAGGAAGGAAGGAAGGAAGGAAGGAAGGAAGGAAGGAAGGAAGGACCAGTTTTTGATACCATGCAAGTTTGTCTTTTAATCACTTTTTAAAAAAAATTAATGTAGAATGTTGTTTTGTAACCAATTACCATGTAATCAACAATATTTTTACTTAAAGACAAAAGAAACTGCTGGATATGCTCTGGAAAAAAATATAAGAAAAGTTAGTTTGGTCAGGGCTCTTTAGCTTGGAGAAACGATGGCTGAGAGGTGACATGATCGAGGTTTATAAGATTATGAATGGGATTGAGCAGGTTGAGAAAGAAGTACTTTTCTCCCTTTCTCACAATACAAGAACTCGTGGGCACGCCATGAAATTGCTGAGCAGTCGGGTTAGAACAGATAAAAGGAAATACTTCTTCACCCAAAGAGTGATTAACATATGGAATTCACTGCCACAGGAGGTGGTGGCAGCTGCAAGCATGGACAGTTTCAAGAGGGAATTAGATAAACATATGGAGCAGAAGTCCATCAGTGGCTATTAGCCACAGGGTATAGATGGGAACTCTCAGTCTGGGGCAGGTGATGCACTCTATTCTTGGTGCTGGAGGGGGAAGCAGTGGGAGGGCTTCTGGTGCCCTGGCCCCACTGCTGGACCTCCTGATGGCAACTGGTATATTTTGGCCGCTGTGTGACAGAGTGTTGGACTAGATGGGCCATTGGCCTGATTCAACATAGGCTTCTCTTATGTTCTTATGTTCTTATGTCATTGCAAATAGGATCAAAACCAGGAATACAGAAGTACCAAATAAAATCTGAGATGGATATAATGTGCTATCCAATGATTTTTTAAAAATCAACAGATACTTTAAGCATGGGCGGAAAGAAGGCAACAGCATAGAGCACTTTATGGCCATCTATGAAATCTCTAAAGGGAGCAAATTTTGTAGTGTTTTTTATGACAAAAGTCTATATTGACTTATTTACTAATTGGAATATTCCTATGTTTAATCATTATTCATGTTTTGATTTCACAGCGTCTTCCAAGCTCAGGAAACTCACCTAACATTTTCAGTTTGCAAAGGGTACCACCAACAGGCAACCTGGCTGCCATCCAGACTCAGGGGACCACCAGTTGCCAAGGTCTCCTCCACCCTCTGTAGTGTTGCCAGGTCTGGGTTGGAAAATACCTGGAGACTTTGGGGGTGGATCTGGGAGAGGGTGGGGTTTGGGGAGAGGCCTCAGCATGGTACAAGATCATAGATTCCTCCCTTCAAAGCAGCCATTTTCTCCAGGGGAGCTGATCTCTGTCAGCTGGAGATCATTTGGAAAAGCGGGATATCTCCAGGCCCCACCTGGAGGCTGGCAGCATTCTGGATGGAGCCGCGCCTTCCCGGTTGGCTTCCTCTGCACGCCTGAGCTGGCAGTAACGTTGCTCTTTGGGCACTGGAAAACTTCGCCAGCTGATTTCTGCCAATGCAGCTGAAGGCACCAGAGCCTCTTCTCCCCCGCCCCGCGGCCACCATTTAGCAACGCTGCTCACAGCCCTTGTGTGACTCTGCCCCCCCCCTCTCATAGGGGCCGCTGCTCGCTCTTTCCCCAGCTGTCCCCGGGCCTCGCCCCAGCAGGGCCTGTTGGCGATTAATCTCGCGGTTGTTTTTACGAGGGCCCCTCTCCGCTCCCCGGGGGTGCCCGTCGAGGATCAAAGGTTAATTAATGCGGAGCAGACCGTGACCGCAGTTATTCTGACCCCGCAGGGCCAGGTGGTCCCAGAGCCCCGATATACAAGCTGCGATGAAAGGGGGACACGGCCCGGGCATTTACCAGATTACGAGGCGTGGCGGGTGGGGAGGGCAAAGGCGGGGAGGAGGGGCGGCGGGCGGCGGATGACCCCCTCGGGGGTCTGGTCGCGGGGGGGGTGGGGGAGATGGGCAACGAGCAGGAAGGAAGGGGGACGCCGAAAGCTAAAGGAGCCTCGGACCGAGGGAGCTTGGGGGAAAGTCCTGTTGGTCTCTTCCAAGGTGCCGCTGGGCTCCAGTCTGGCTTTTCTGCAGCGCGATGAGGCTCCCCTCCAGAAACGACCAGAAGCAAAGCTCATACCTTGACTAAACCTGTGTTGGTCTTAAAGGTGCCACGGGGCTCCAAATTTGTTCTACGGCTTCAGACCAATACGGCTGCCCACCTGGATTTACCAAAAGCCAAGGCGGACTCATTGGGCTTCCTAAAAGATCTGCCCTAGAGCAAGGAGATGCGCCTTCTGCTGGGGTGGCGGAAAGCTGTTGCTATTGAGGCCCGTACCTGAACGGGTTCGCCTGAATGCCCTTCCCTGCCCAGCCGCCTCCTTGGCTGTGGGTTGGGCCTCACAGCTATCCTGCAGTTCCTCCTCTGAGCCCCATCGGAGGAGATGAGTCGGCGGGGAAAGGCCCATGGACTGTGATCACAACCAGCGTGCAGTGGTGTGGAAACTCTCTTGAAATTCTGGGACTTCCTGCCTTCTATGCAGAATTTTTTCCCCCTGTATATAAGCGGCCCTCCTCAGTTTTCTCCGCCCTCCTGAGTTTATCCATATATTCCACTACAGCATCAAGATGGTTTTGCACATCCCTTCTTGCACACCTCCTGTTGCCAACTTCCAGGTGGCACCTGGAGATCTCCCACTATTATAACTTATCTCCAGATGACCAAGATCAGTTCCCCTGGAGAAAATGGCTGCTTTGGGTGGTGGACTCCATGGCATTATGCCCTGCCAAGGCCCCTCCCTGAACCCTGCCCTCCCCAGGCTCCACCCCCAGATCTACAGATATCTCCCAACCCGGAGCTGGCAACCAGAGGAGTGGGGGTTTGTGATAAATATGTGGGCGGGAGGTTGTGATAAATAGTCCATTCTCTTGAAGCCACATGTTTGTGACTGTACACGTTTACCCTGGGTACACTGCAGCACACTTGGCGACGTTTGGCTGCAATTTTTAAACAAAATGAGTTTCCACCACCTCCATCCATCCACCCCACGTGAAACAATAGCCAGTAAAAATAAGCAACAAACGTAGATAAATACCGTTTGAAGACCCCATTGAAGACAAGGCATGCAAGTTGAAAAATTAAATGAGTAAGAACAATGAGATTAGAAGGTTGTCCTGGGGATGAGCCAATGAGCTCAGGGTTGTCCTGGGGATGAGCCAATGAGGAGGAAACCTGAATTCCTTCCAGCTCCATATCTGGTAAAAATGCAGAAGGTGTCAGTTGAGGGAAGTTTCCAATTTTCCTCTCCTTGACAAATTGCAAAGAGGTGGGTGCAGCCCTACCACCCTTCACGATCTCTTACTTCCAATAGAATATAGGCCCAGTTATAAGCACGTCTTAGCCTTGAAATGATGGAGGTGCCTCCGTTCTGTGCCTCTGATTGGCTATGGACAGTGTTCCCTCTAAGCTGAGTTAGTGTGAGCTAGCTCACAGTTTTTTAGCCTCCAGCTCACAGATTTCTGTCTTAGCTCAGGAAGAATGACTCCAGAGCAAACTAATTTATGCAGTAGCCGAGTCGCTCACTCACAACTTTAATACCAGTCGCTCACAAAGTAGAATTTATGCTCACAAGACTCCAGAGCTTAGAGGGAACATTGGCTATGGACAGTGCGGGCTTTGTGACATCAAAGCTGCATCCATCCCTCGTGCATTCTGAGGTCCCCTTTTGGCCACCGTAGCCACGTGTGATGTCTTGGCTAGCGTTCTGGCTCACTGCCGTGATCATAACAGGATCTCAGGGATGCCTGAAATGCAGCCCAGAGGCCAGACGGGTACTGAGTGAAGTTAAAGGTCCCTACCTGGACAGCAAGCTCCGCAGAGACCCTGAACTCCGAGCAAAACTACAGAAACTCCTGGACAATAAGACTGAGGACCTGTCGTGGCAGCCCATACAAGTGGGCTCGTACATGGGTGTTATCGGTACGGATGCACCTGCCCAAGTGCCACTCCCAAAGAACCCAGAACTTCTTGGGTGAATCTTAACTGTTCTAGACACCAAGGAACCAAATCCTGGCCTCCACGCCCAATGATAAGAACAGCAAACTTTTTTTAAGTATTCAGTGTTAATTATATAAATAGGGGAGGGAGGTGGTAATAGCCTGACATTGCATTAATTACAGTATTGCTAAGAAGAATATTTTGAGACCTTGTTTTTTTTTTAAAAAGCGCCCTCGTAATCTAGTCAGGGTCATTTTCTAGCTGCTCCCAAGTGAAGCAGAGAATCAAGCCAGAGGCTGCTCGGGCACCTGGCTGGAAGGTCAGAAATCACAGGTGGCATGATCGCACACCTATGGGCTAGGAGAGAGCCCGCCGCCAGCCAGTGTCTCATGTGCCTCAGCCTTCTGCTCCAACCAGGAAACAGGAAGTGGGCTTCAGGGTCTCTGGGGCCATCTACTGTTTCTTGATAGGAAGGACCCCCGGGATGATGGGACTTCCTGTGATGCAAGGCTGGAGTCAGTATGTGGTGAGTGGGGGAGTTACCAGGGCCTGGAACTGCTGATGGGCCCCACGCTAGGGTTGCCAGGTCCCTCCTAGCCCCTGGCAGGGGATGGGTGGTGTAGAGTTGCCAGATCCAGGTTGGGAAACTCCGAGAGGTTTGGGGATGGAGCCTGGGGAGGGCAGGGACCTCAGTGGGGTACAATGCCACAGAGTGAGTCCACCCTCCAAAGCATCCCTTTTCCCAGGGGAAGTGATCTCTGTGGTCTGGAGATGAGCTGTAACTCCAGGGGATCCCCAGGTCCCACCTGGAGGCTGGCATCCCTATGCACCCGTGCACCTCCCCTGCCTGTCTCTGTGCCCTTTCCCATCTGTTTGCTTGAAGGGCCCCTCCACCTCTGCTCTCAGCTGCTCAGCGTCATTGGGGAGGGGCAGGGTGGGAGGGTGGTGCACAGGGGCAGCAGCACTCCCAGCTGCCTGCACAGGCAAGCGCTTTTGAGAAAAGGGTGTTCAGGTGGTGCAGCCAGCCCAGCATGGGCGGGTGGGAGGACTTGTGGGTGGGAGAAGATGCCCAGGCAGGTGGGGGAGGAAAGGGAGGCCTGAGGAGGGCAGAGGAAGGCTCTGGGCAACGTCTGACTGGGTCCTACCAATACCTGAAGCTGACCCTGGTCCTACCAATACCTTAAGCACTCCTGGAAAGCCCTCTTGGTGCTGCCACAAAAGGGTCAGGGTTCTGCTCCCTCCAGTATCCCTCCCAGCACTGTCCAGAGCAGGAGTCCCCAACCTTTTTGAGCCTGTGGTTCTCTTTGGGATTCTGACACCATGGTGGGCCCAGCTGGAAAATGGCTGCTGCAGAAGGCGGAGCCAAACACAAAATGTCCGGGAGTGAAGTTAAGCATCACTTTTCAACATTTCAGGCAGAAGCTTTGTGTAACAGGATGCCTTTTAGAATGAGCGAATTGTTTTGAAATACGTTCTTCAGTACAGGTAGCTTACCTTACCACTGAAGCCCCTCCCCTCCTCAGACTCCACCCCCATAACCTCCAGGTATTTCCCAACACAGAGCCGGTAACCCTTCTCGGGATCCTATTCCACCACTCTGTTCACTATTCCCACACAGTCCTCAGATGAAGGGAAACTGCCAGCCCACGAGGTGGACAGAGATCCTCTCTGAGAATTAGATCAGATGAAGGAAAGGGCGTTATTCGTGGGAAGGAAAAAAGCAAACCACTGCCTCTCTCCTTGACCGGTTTCCCCTCTATTCCATGCTCTTCAGATGAGATCACGCTACAGCAGCTCACAGGCCACTTCAAACGCTCCATGAACCGGATCATGGAAAACCAGTTCGACGGTAGGCCAGCCGTCTTCTTAGCCTTGCTTTGACCGGCCAGCTCTTTGCCAGAGTGTTAATAGTACCCAGCGGGTTACCCAGCCTTTCACAGGTCCAGCGTCGTATACGCCTTTCTCTTTGTATTTCCCAATCAGCTGGACAGCGCCATCTTGTGGCACTTCTGAAATAGCACACCCACCCTCATTCCTTTGGGATCTATTTACGCCATCTCCGGGGCTCAGAAGACTCTTTTATCTTTTCTGTTTTGAATATTTCTTGTATTCAGAAAGTTGAATTTTAAAAAGGGAACTAGATATTCCTTTCTAAGTTGATGTAATTACACTAACTCCAGAATATAATAAATGGGGAATGATGGCTGTCATACAGGAGTTTCAATGAGAGGATGTCCGTGAGGGTTGCCACCTCCCCAGAGGAGGGGAAAAATGTTTTGCCCCATTAACAGAGGCTTAATGGGGTGCTATTTACAGCTGATGTGATTCACCTTCACGCCATGAAAAGCATCCGCTGCCCATTTCTGCACATTAAGCCTTTACTGAACGGACAGGACATTTTCCCTAGGCCTGCTGGCAGCCCTACTAGACCAGAATTCAAATGAGGCCCAGTTCCTTGGCAAATAATTCTCAAGTATCTGAAACCAGAATATCAGAACAGAGTTATGTCTCCATCACAATCTGCCCGATCAGCATTTCAGTCTGTCAGAATCAAATGTCTCGCTCAGTCTAGCTGGCATCGGGCCTGAGGCCTCGTTTCCACACTGCTCAACTTTCCCCCGTCTTCCTGCTTTTGCATTGCAGGCGGGCAGCTTTTCAATGAAATCACGTGGAGCCTCCAAGATCTCCTGGTTACTTTTAAGAGACTGCTGTCAGCTTTTCAGAAGGGTAAGCCTGTCTAAATCCTGCTCTGTGTGGGACAAGCCCTAGTTACCTCAGCTGTGAGGGGAAAGCCCTTGTCACATGCTCAGAGGCCCTCTTTTCCATTCAGATACTAGGGCAAGCTCTGGGGCAGCTTAATCTATTACGCTTTCATCCCACTTGTTCTCCAGGAAGATCAGCACAGCAAATGTGACTCATTCTCCTCTTTTATCCCCGCAACCACTCTGAGAAGTAGGGTTACCAATTTCCAGGTGGTGGCTGGAGATCTCTTGCTATTACAATTGATCTCCATGCAACGAAGATCAGTTCACCTGGAGATCAGATGGGGGGGGACCCAGCCCCCCAATTACATCTGGACTTGTTCTTATAAATACTGCCTCATGTATACTTTGGCCCATAGTGAAATATTTTATTTATTTCTTTAAAACATTTAAAACTTTGACTACACCAAGGTCACCCAGACGCTGTGCAGGGATTTGAACTCAGGGCTCTTCTACCCCAAATCCTGCATTCAGTCCACCACACTGAATTAAGCCTTCAAGCTAAGACTGAGTGACTGTCGTTCATGCCCCACGGTCCAGAGCCTCCCTCTGAGATGGTAGCTATATTTCTAGAGAGTTGCTCAGGAGACCACATCCCACCATTCGGAGAATGGAGTTTTCCTGTCTAATGCTTAGAAGTGCAGCAGCCGTCTCAGGATCTGGATCCAATAACTTTCTTTTGATTCTGCATCCATCGATTCCCACCAAAACTTTTGTTTTTCTACCTCAGTTCAACAGGTGCTCCACTGACCTTACTCTTTCATGCCCCTGCCTTAAAAATTTGAAATTAGGGTCAATACAGTTGCCAACTAATCCCAGAAATCAACAGCCTAGCCTGCTCTTGTGCCTTCAACAGTAGAAATCACCATATGAAACTTTTAATGGCACAGATATCGCCAGGCCGATCTGCAAACTGCTCCAGATTAAGATACTATTTATAAAAACACAAACAAAAAAAACCCTTAGATGGGCCAGTTCAAAAATTGGCAACCTCTCACTTGGTTACTAATGATTGGAGTTTCCCTCTGTCCATGATTTCTAACATCCTTCCTTTTTCTTTTTCAGTCTATTGCATCAATGAATGTGGTGAGTGTCAATTGGGGGGGAGGCTGTTTGGGGTACACTGTTTGAGAGGTGCCAGAGGACATCTGTCACTGTTTTGTATTGCACATTCCTCTCCCCGACCCCACAAATCAGTAGGGATTGCCAGATGCTGACCCTACAAGAGCTGGTGTACCTTAAAGGTAAGGAAAAGTCAGGATTTCAGTACTGCAGGGACGCACTTTGAGATCAAGCCTCAGCAATGGTTTAATCTGCTTTTGATCACCTCTACATCTATTACTTTTTTTTAGAAAAATGTACTCTTCCCATAAAGAGCTCAGGATGAAGCCTATGCTACTCTTCTCTGTTTTATCCTTGTGAGGCAGGTTAGGCTGAGAAGAATGCCTGGCCTTTTCAGCAGATAGCCTGCAGACCTTACAGAAGGGAAAGTTCAGACTGCTTGAGCAAATGCATTTTTGAGCTGTGTCACCAATCCCCTGGCCCACTCATAGGTCCAATACAACACCAGAACTGGAAGTCTCAGGTGAACAGGTGGTTCCAGCCGCCATTGTGGGTTCTTCAAAACTTTGTTTGGATACAGAATTTTTTGCCATTGGCTGCAATGAGCAAACGTTGTGGGATTTTAAAGCATAGCCTTCTCGGCTTCTCCCAGCTGTCCATTGGCTAAGAATCAGGAGAAGGTGAGATTTTTGGTTACCATCCATACCTGCAGAAGAGGCAAGTATGATTATTTCTTGATAACAACGAGTTCCATTTATAAGAGAAGTGGGATGAGGTTTCCCACCCTTTAAGTTCCTGGACCACTTCCTTCTCAGACAGGAAGTATAGCACAACTGTTCCAGTTTTGATCTGCTAGGCGTTGAAAGGTGGGGGGAAATCCTTCCTTCCTGAAGGAAGGAAGTGTATGTGAGTAAAGTGGTGTGGCCATTTGGCTCTGCCCGTCAGGATCAACCCACAGCATTGTTGGCACCTGAGGCAGAAAATCCAAATGCCCTACACTACTCCAAGTTAACATGGGGGCCACAAATCGACTTGGAAGTTCTGTGCAGCTTTCACCCAGCCACTCTAGCTGTGGCCTACAGAGGTGTTGGAGGTCCAAAAATCAGCAGGGGATCATGGGGCCTGCCACACCATGAAAAGCATTGCCTGATGATTTCAGCCAACCAGACTGCTGCCGAAGGCACAGTTTTTCTGATTTCTTGCTACACGTGCTTATATTTCTTGTTACAAGTGTGGGCCAGTCCATTTTCCCCCCTGATCAGCTGCAATCCAGGGCCCAGGCCTCTTTGAAGTGAAGAGGACTTGTACGGGAGAATGACAGTTAATTTCAGTTGTCCCTTGCATAAGACCTTTTTTTAGCAAAGTGTGCTCAGTAAATGAGCTATCCAGGGGTCAGATCTCCGGAAGCAACAACTTCTTTTCGCCTCACAAGAAGGTGGGCCTTCTCCCTTCTCCATTCAGCCCACTTCATCTTCCCCTGCTGCATCCACAGAATCCCCTGATCGGAATCTCTGGTCCTCTTCTGACGAAATTCTTCATGCATCCACAGGTCACATGGACTACCTGTTCATCAGCTGCTTCTCATGCAAAGCACAAGTATATTCGTGCACGAAGGATTTCTACTGTGGAGGTGAGAGGCTGGAACGGGGCCCTAAACGGCCCTGTGTGTCTAAACCGCAGTGATAATGGGCCCTACTGGGAGAGGCCTACTGCCAAGGCTAGTGCCCCCCCGCCCCCAAGTGGCAGGAAATGATGCCTGCTGTTGGGCTAGGTGGGCAGATTCCATTTAGGGAAGACAAGTCCTGACAGTGGAAGAGATCTTGGTGGATTTTGCAGAAAGGAAGCTCAAAGTGGAAATAGACGAAGACTTGATTCTGGACTGTGCAATGAGGTGGCACCGGTACAACCACGGGGCGATGAAATACACCTTTTATCGAGTAAGTAGCACCCCCTAACTAGCAACATTCTGCTACCAATGGGATGGCTTCGGGTCACGGCTTTGGCCCCGAGACTCAAGGTTGGGGTTCATTATCAGGACTGCCAATTGAAATCTAAAGGTCTGCTTGTGATAACTGCTGCTTGTGTAGATTGAAGATGGGCAGTGGTAATCAGAGACAAACAGCCACTTTTTATATTTGGCACATAGTTACTTCCCATGATGTTTTGCTGAGCAGAGTTATCAACCTCCAAGTGGGGCCTGGGGATCTCCTGGAATTATAACTCGCCTCCGGATCATGGCGATCAGCTCCTCTGGAGAAGTGGTCACCTTTGACAGGCAGACTCTGTGATATACCATAGAGTCTAGGACGAATTGAAGCCCTTCTTGGGTACTGCCCCCCCCACAACCTCCAGGAATCTCCCAAGCCAGAGTAGGCATTTGGCAACCTTATTTGGGGTGAGTTGTGATAAATAGCCCATACTCTTCATGCCATGTGACTACACACATTTATGGATACCGCATGGTACATTTCCTAGTGTGTCAAGGTCCCACTATTAGTGTTGCTATTCTATGTGACCTCTCAGGCCGTGTCCACCGAGTCTCAGGTTTGGGATGCAGGGGACTGTTTTGTTTGTTTCATGTGCTTTTATATCCTATTTTTTTCAATTGGCTTCTGGTTATTTATTCTATACCAGTTTGGTGTAGTGGTTAAGTGCGCAGACTCTAATCTGGGAGAACCGGGTTTGATTCCTCACTCCTCCACTTGCAGCTGCTGGATGACCTTGGGCTAGCCGTAGTTCTGATAAGAGCTGTTCTTGAAAAAGAGCAGTTTCTGTCAGAGCTCTCTCAGCCCCACCTACCTCACAGGGTGCCTGTTGTGGGGAGGGGAAGGGAAAGGAGTTTGTAAGCCGCTCTGAGACTCCCTTGAGCAGTGAAGGGTGGGGTATAAATCTAATCTCCTCCTCTTCTTCTTCTTCACTTATTCGACTGGTTTTACTTATTTGATTACATGATTTGTTTTACCCACTTCTTTTACTATCTGGATTGGGTTTTGTTTCATTGTTTAGCTGTGGGCCTCCCAGAGCTGATCTGGAGAGGCAACATGCACACTTCCGAAGTAAGTTTCTTAAAAAATAAACCCAACCCAACACCCCCACACACACTGGCCTTCTCCAAAGCTCCTGACACTGTTCCTGTTTTCTAATCTGTGGCCCCTTTTGAGGTGGGATTTCAGTCAGCCTGAAAGCAACATTGTCTTATTCCAGTCTCCAATCATAGTGGGGGAGAGACTTTTTGAAATCCGCAAGCCGACTTGACGCGAGTTAAAAAGGCCAAATCTTGCCCTTCCCCAAGAGCCTTGAAAAACTGTATGGGCCATCACAAAAGCTAAAGGGCTGGGTGTCTATTTGGGTTCTCTGTCGTTCAAACATTGCTCTTCGTACTGGTAGCTCACAAAACGGGGTCCAGTGAACGGTCCGGGAGGGCCAGACGCTGATTCTAAGCAATGGGTCTGGGTAGGGTCTGGAGCAGAGCAAGCCAATGCAGATCACCAGCGTTTAAACCACCTGGCAAAATGCCCATTATTCTGAGAGAAGTGAAGGGGGTGGAGTGACCTGGCCCATACCATGCCCTGCCGAAAGGGAAAGCGGCTTCAGCTTTCATTCCAGTTGCACCTTGTCCCTCTTTCCAGATCGTGAATGGCAAAGAGCAGGAGATGACCACCACTATGGATTCCTTCTTGGTAAAGAAAGAGGCCAATGCGAATGACTCAGGGAGATACCGTTGCAAATTGTTGGGTGCTGAAGGACGGATTAAAAGCACGCTTGACTTCCAAGTGGCAGGTGAGCGAAAGGGACAGGTGTGGAGTGAGTCCTCGATCCCTGTCATGTCTGGTTCTCTCTCCTTCCTTCATTTTATGCTCACAACAACCTTGTGAGGCAGGACTGCCAACTACCAGGTGGGGCCCTGAGATCCCCCAGAACTTCAGCTTAGCTCCAGACGAAAGAATTCAGTTCCTCTGGAGAAAATGGCTGCTTTGGTGGATGGACTCCATTATATTCCAGGGAAGTCCTCCCCAAACTGCAGCCTCCAGGGCTGCCTGCTCCAGGTTGGGAAATCCCTGGAGACTTGGGGGGTGGAGCCTAAGGAGGGCGGAGTTTGGGGAGGGGAGGGACTTCAGTGGGGCATAATGCCATAGAGTCCACCTTCCAAAGCGGCCATTTTCTCCTGCCGAACTGCCCACTGTCACCTGGAGATCAGTTGTAATAGTGGGAGATCTCCAGCCAGTACCTGGAGGTTGGCAAGCCTAGCACCCTCCCTCGGCTTCTCTCCCAAATCTCCAGGGATTTCCCAACCCAGAACTGGCAACCCCAGAGGCAGGTAAGGTAGGGAGAAACTGACTGGCTCAGTGTCAGCGAAGCAGTTACATGGCTGAGCAGGGACTTCAGCCGGGGTCTCCTTCAAGTCCTGCTGCAGTGCTGGAACACCTGCACCCCGCTGGCTTTGTTGGGTCACCTGGGCACACAGCAGAAGCCTTGACAGTGACCCCCCCAAAAGAGACTGCTATTCTCCCAGTTTGCCCAAGCCGCCCTGATTGATTTGCCTGGGAACCATTTGTACCGTGGGCTCCCGCGCTTGTCGCAGCACAGCCCCTTTGCAATGGCAGCAGCATTTAGCTGATTAATTGACCAACGAGTTCTTGAGGATTGAAATGCTACTCCCAACTGAGTGGGCAACATGTGCTTTTAAAAAAAAAATCTATCTGTTTCCAAGTGTGGCCCCCATCTGCAGATAGCTACATCCACGAATCAGGGCCACACTTACCTCAAACAGATTTTTCTGACAGTTTAGGGGATCCTCTAAAGTTGCAGAAAAATCTGAAAAGTTAAAAAAAATCTAGAAGAAGAAGAAGAAGAAGAGTTTGGATTTATACCTCACCCTTCACTGCCCAAAGGCGTCTCAGAGCGGCTTACAAATTCCTTTCCCTTCTCCTCCCCACAACAGACACCCTGTGAGGTAGGCGGGGCTGAGAGAACTCTAACATAAACTGTCCTTGAGAGAACAGCTGTGCCAGAGCTTGTGACTGACCCAAGGTCACATCAGCAGGTGCAAGTGGAGGAGTGAGGAATCAAACCCGGTTCTCCCAGATCAGAGTCCGCGCACTTAACCACTACACCAAACTGGCTCTCTACCGGGGGGCGGGGGGCGGGGTTAAACTGTCTGAAATGAAGCGAAGTGTTGCCTGCACATGCACAGAAAATGCACTTACCGTGGACTGGCTGGAGAGCGGCCAGTGGTTGCTGCTGTAGCGCCAGCAGTTGTGGCAGAGATACAGTCTGCGAGCTGCTGACGAGCCCAGCCATGGAGGTGGCAGAGCCCGGGAGCTGCTGGCAGGCCTGGCCATGGTGGTAGTGGAGCCTGGGAGCCACTCCAAGCCCAGCCGCAGTGGCAGTAGATGCTGGGAGCCTCTCTGGGCTTGGAGGCACTTTGGGCTTGCAGACACCACCACCGCTGTGGCTGGGCTCCAAGGGAATCACTCCAGACAGCAATCGGGGGGGATGGGGATCACCTCAGCATTAAAGCATGGTGGCAACGCTGTGGCCACAGTGGTGGTGGATGCCAGCAGCTGTGTAGGACCTAGCCACAGCAGAAGAGGCTGCTGGTAGCCACACCAGGCCTATCTGAGGCAGAGGAGGATGCTGGGCTCAGTAGTTGGTAGTGGGGCTTGGAGCTGTGCCAAGCTTGGCAATGGGGCAGGATATGAGATTTCCCCCCCCCAAGTCTCCTCCCTCTGCGCTGTCAGAAGGAAAACAAGTGTGGAGAATCAGCAACAACAGGGAGAGGGAGTCCCACCCACGAATTTTGCAGCCCCCCACTTGTAGTTTTTAATTTCATCCACAGATGACAAGTTCCTTCTTTAAAAAGTCCTCCATTCTCATACGGGAGAGGGTCTTGCTGGAACAAAACAAAGCACGGATGCCTTTTTAAAATTTCAGAAGTGTTCATACGCTAAGTTATTCAGATATAGTCGATTGAAGAAAACTCATACAGTTAATTAACTAAGCCGCCTTTATTTGTGCTTTCACACACTGAATAATGCACTTTTAATCACTTTGAATCCACGTTAGCAATCATCTGCCAGTGGATTTTGCCATTTCACACAGCAAAAGGCCTTTCTGAATTTTTGTTTCAGTTGCTGGTAAGTTCCTGTTTCTTCAAGGGGGGGGGTTCCTGTTCCGTTTGTGTTTTGCGCCCTCTAGTGGTCAATTCAATATCACACAGGTATATTTCCAGCATATCTCCCTGCAGGTTTTTATGGTGGAAATGAATGTGAGTGATATCAAATCAACCACTGGAGGAACTTACCAGCAAGTAAAACAAGAATACAGAAAAGCCCAGAATCCAGTTGTAAAGTGGATTGAAAGTGGATCAAAAGTGCACAAAAGTGCATTATTCAGCACGTGTGAAAGTGCCTCAAGTGTCAGTCCTATTCTTTACAAGCCTTCCAAGTGACATGTACTGTGAAAGTGACACACCCACAACACAGGGAAACAGAACTCTAGATGGGACACACCTGACTCACAGGCTGCTGTGTGGTGATCCTTGCCCCCCACTTCCATCTCTAGAAATGAGTCCTTACTGCTGTTTCCTCTCCTTTCTCTTCCTGTCCTTTCTCTTTCTAATCGCCCTTTCTCTTTCTTCCTTAGTGGTGCCGCCCGTTGGGAGGACCACCTGGTTCCCGCGACCGCATCCCACTCTGGAAGGCCCCGTTACTATGGGGATCTCTTCCAGGGCTCCGCTTCCCGAACCAGACTGGACAGTCTGGATAGTGATTGGGACCACAGGAGGGCTGCTCTTCATCATTGTTGCTGCTTTGTGAGTTATTCAGGGTTAGGGGGTGTGTGCCCACACTTAGCATCATTTGCCCTGGGTGTGTCTGGGAACACGTCACACCCTCAAGAACATAAGCAGAGGTTGCTAGGTCAGACCGGTGGCCCATCTAGTCCAGAATCCTGTTTCACATGGTGGCCAACTGGCTGTCCTGGAGGCTCAAACAGAGCAGGGCATAGAGGCCCAGGACTTCCCTTGTCGCTGCCTCCTAGCATTGGCATTCAGAGGTTTGCTCCTCTGCATAACTAGGAGCCCTTCCTTCTGTCCTAACAGACCTTCCTCCTAAGTGTGAGCTTACATTTGAAAATAACATGATGTCCTGAGAGTAGGCTCAGTTTATGCTGCCACTGGGATCTCCAGCTGTTATGTCCTCTTTTGCCCTCCCTTCCATTTCCTGGAGGCAAAAGGGACTAGAGCAAAAGTTAGTTGCTTGGCTTTTGCTGCAGAGGTATGCCTTTCCCCTTATATCTCCACAATGAAAGAGGCTAGAGACTTACTTTTCTAAAAAAAGTGAAGAACTCAGAGAACCTGATACACAGATTACCATATTATAATGCTGTAATAATATGTCAACTGCCAATTTTTTTAAAAAAAGACTAAGATGCCCCCTGGTGGCATGGGGTAGAATGGCCACCACGAGTAGGAGGGGTTGGGGCAGGGAAAATGTGGGGTATGCTGCCATTGATGCATAAGCAGCTACTGCAGCAACAGGGAAACCAGACAAGCCTGTCCCCATGTGGAAAACACCAAAGACAAAGGGCAAGGGTGCCTGGCTTTCTTCTCCCTTGCAGGGCTAGTGATGGACAGGGGGTGGGGTTTAATTGACAAATCACACATGGGGGGTACAAAACCCTCTGTGCCCTCCTCCATATAAGCTCCAGTAGAAATCAGGGTCCTGTGCGGCTGCTTTAAAAAAGGGCTGGGATCTCCTCTCAGACCTCCTGGCATCTTGTCCACTTTGGTCCCTCGATAGGTACCCTAAAGCACTTCCCAGAATCCTCTGCAACACCCAGGGCTTCTTTGGCAGGTGTCTAGGCCAAAAGGGTTCCCCCGATGGTCACAAGCTGGGAATGTGCCCGTGCCGGCTTTGCTTCACGACCCCTTTCTCTTCTAGCTTATGTTATTATCGGCACCAGAATGAAAAGGAGGAGGAGGAGGAATCAGGTGATGATGATGAAGAAGAAGAGGAGGACGAAGATGAAAGTGGGTCGTCAGAATAGCTGGAGAAATGAAGCTTCTGCCCTCCTCACTTCTCTTGTTCCTCCTGTCAAGAATCCTGCCCCAGACCCTCCTTACGTTTTACACTCTTGTCTCACCTTTACTTTTTTTAAAAAGCAATAAAAATATAGTGGATGTTCTTTATTATTATATAAGGGCTCTTGAGTTCTGTGGGAGAGAGGCAGCAGATTACTGCAGGAGTCAGGAGTCAGAGCACTCAGGGTGCTTATTGGGGAGGGCTAGAGAAGGTAAGGGGGAGAGCGGGGATACCTCGATGGGGCAGATTGGTGGCGGTGGCAAGTGTGGTCAAGTTGCAGCTGACTTATGGCAACACAGTCAGGTTTTCAAGGCATGAGATGAATAGAGAAGATGGTGTCCACCACCTCCACCAAAGCAGTGATCTGGGCCCTCCGGAAAATATTTTCGACCCACGGTCTGCCGGACACCATAGTGTCAGACAATGGGGCCGCTTTTACCTCCGCCGAGTTCCAATCGTTTCTTATGTCATTGTCCGAGTCATGAGGCACGAAACCCAGTACTTTACATTGGCATTGCCTGCCTCTGTGTGGAGATCCTGGTATTCCTTGATGGTCTCCCATCCAAATAGTGGTCAGGGCTGACCCTACTTAGCTTCCAAGATCTGACGAGCCTGGACTAGCCTGGGTCATGCAGGTCAGGGCTGGGGCAATTACACATGATAAACAAATGAGTAGGATACCAAGCCTCATAGCTGCCCTTTCTGAAGATAAACAGCTTCAGGAGGGACCACAGTTTGAGCAGAGAAGAAGAGGAGATTGGATTTATACCCCACCCTTCACTCAGAGTCTCAGAGCGGCTTACAATAGCCTCTCCCCACAAAAGACACCCTGTGAGGTGGGTGGGGCTGAGAGAGCTCTTTCAAGGACTGCTCCTGAGAGAACAGCTCTGGGAGAACTGTGACCCACCCAAGGTCACACCAGCAGCTGCATGTGGAGGATTGGGGAATCAAAAGCGCTCCTGACCACTACACCAAACTGGCAGCAAATCAAACTTTTCTGCTCTAACATTTTTTGCTCCAAAACGCTCTCCCTTTCTTTCACACAAACACACATATTGCTTCCCTCTGTGGTTTTCCAGATGCAGGAAAATGCCAATAGGAACAGAGTAGGAAAAAACTGGCACCTAAAGGGTTACATGCTCCCCTCCTCACTTGCCGCTTCTCAGTTCAAAATAGCCCCCCATGCAGCTGTATTTTCCTCAGAAACAGCAGCTGTTGGGGCTGTATTATGTGCATATGTGTAATGAGCTTATGTACCTGCTAGAACTGGGGAACAAGTCAGGATGGGCTGCATTGTGGAAAGGCAGGGCCCTCCTGAGGCGCTTCGAAAAGGGAAAGACCTAAAGGGCTAAGAGTGTCGGGCATCATCAGTGTTAGGCCCCAGAAGGGAGCTGAATGGTAGGACTGAGACCAATGCTCCTTCTAAGCCATGAAGTCTTGTGAGCAAAAATTCTGCTTTGTGAGCTACTGGCATTAAAGTTGTGAGGGAGCAATTTAGCTGCTGCATAAATTAGTTTGCCCTGGAGCCATCCTTCCTGAGCCGAGACAAAAATGTGTGAGACAGAGGCTAAAAAAACGGTGAGCTAGCTCACCCTGACTCAGCTCAGAGGGAACACTGACTGAGACTGGAGGTGGAGGGAGAGCTCCAGATGAGTGCAGGCCAGAGCTCAGACCAGGTGACCATCCACATGGCGGCTGGAACCAGGATGCAGGCAGGCAAGAGGGTGCCGAAGACGGGGATAAGGCAAGCAAGGTGAAGGAGGAGGACCAGGGGGCAGGGTGGGATACATAGAGAGGGAGCCCCGTGGCTGTTACCTGGGCCTGGACTGGAAGCTTTTATAGCTGAGAACCAGGTTAAGAAGAACCCGGAGAGGGGCACAGCTATGCTGGGACCTGGGAGGACAATACGATCCCTTCTTCTATTTCTCCACCGCCTCAGTTGGCTCACTACAGAGGCAGAAGGGCAAGAAGCTCTTGGTTAAAGTCAGGTCTGATCCTAGCATCGACTTCTCAGGGGTCACTGAACTTCCTCTCCCCACAAGGCCTGCAACGGGCCTCTGACCAACCTGAACCACTGTCATGAACAAGAAAAAAACCAACAACCACCAGCACCCATATTTGAGGCAGCGAGAAATGGTGTTTATTCAGAGAGTGGACAGGAGATGTGAAGATGATGGTATGGAGTGGTGGGTGCACCTGACTTATCGGCATACTGTGGGGACGGGGCACACGGCCCCCCTTGGTGCAACGCCTCCCTGTTGATTCTTTCCAGGGCAGCTCCTTGAATGCAAAAGGCCAGACAGAAGGCTCCTTTGAGGACTTTCCGTTTTGCCTGCTGCCCATCGTCACCTCAGCAGGGGGAAGAGTCACGAGCCAGGGAGGCACATCGGGCAGCCCTCGAGCCCCAGCAGCAGGTGCTGGAAGGCTGCACTCACAACCTGCCCTCTTGGCTACTCCAGAACTTCAGTACTTTGCTTTTGGACTGTCTGCGCTACCAGGTCAGAGGAGATCAGCTGTGGTGGCAGCGTGGACAGTGCAGAAGGGAAGTATTCCGCTGCCAGGGGCGTGTGTATGTGGGGGGGAGACCTCTTGCTTGGCTGTGTACGGACAGACACTGACAAAGGGGTCGCAGTGCTCCAAATGTGCTCTGAATGCTCTTTCTAATGTGCACAAGATGGTAAAGTATCCACAAATCCCATGCTGGCAGATGCTGCAGCCCCTGCCCGGCTCATCTGCTGCACGTCCCTCCTCCTGCTGGACAGGGAGGTCCCGCAAAGACCAGGCTGCTTCCATCATCTCACTCTCCTTTGTGGGAGGCTCTTATTCCCAGCGGGAGCAGGAAGGGCAAGCAAGCGGGCACAAAAGACAGTGAGTGCCCCGCAGCCGACTGCTGCCTCTTCTGCCTTTTCCTGTTTGCCTGCCTGTCTCCTGCCAAGCCTTGCATTCAGGTGCCTGAGCGGGGAACGGCACAACCTCCTCCCGGCGGGTTCTCCAGCGGGGAGGGGTATGCAATGTGTCTGCGACAAGAGTTACCGGCCAGCGGCTGTAGGATCTCCCAGCGCTTGATTAGTTGACACGCTGCAGTTGCCCATACAAAAAATCTCAAAGCACGTTCATAGCACCGTGAGCCCTTCTTGAATGTATTCTGGGTATGGTGTGATCGAGACGGGGAGCCGCTGTTAGTCTGTCTCTGCAGCAATAGAAAAGGGCAAGAGTCCAGCATCTTAGAGACCAACAAAGTTTGTGGCAGGGGAGGCGCTCCCGTGAGTCACTGCCCACTTCTTCAGATAACCTGCCACAAGTTTCATTAGTCGTTCAGGTGCTGCTCGACTCTAGCTCTTTTCTACTGTATACAGTTTGGACAGACAGACGTAAAAAAAGCCCCAGGAATGGCCCCCCTTTTTTTGCCCCTGTAGATGGAGTACGGCTGCCTTTGCTCTTCAGACGACTCCCCCCCCAAAAAAAGGTGAACAGCTCACCTGAAACATGAAGGAAGGAGCCAAACCAAAGCTAACCCCCATTCCCCCCCTTTTAAATGCTCTTTGATTGCTTCAGTGTAGAATCAATCATACATATCTTGATTTTTCTCTTCAAAAGAATTGTGTTTTCAGTTTGAAGAGCTGCTCTGGGGAAGAGGGGAGGGCGCTTCCTGATGACAGAGACCACCCCCCCACCCCCCAGCCAGCTGACCGGCACTCTTTGAGCGGTCCTCAAGAGAAAACTGTACGTGGGACAAAAATGGGGTGAGTGTCGCTTCCAAAGCTTCTGTATGTCCAAACTGCCCATTAATTTGAGAGCACAGGGACTAAGACGATCTATGAGCCTCTCTCTACTACAAGCCTTCTGTGGCTTTTATAGGTCACTTTTACTAACTTAGCTTCCCCAAAGGACCCTGGGAATTGTAGTCACGGGAGAGAGATGGGAATCCTTGACTAGAGGTTCCCATCCCCTCTAACGACAGTTCCCAGGGGGTGGGGTGAGAGAGTGACGGTGATTAAACCTTTGTTAGATAGGCCCCAAACCACCTTCCACCCTACCAGTCTGAATCTCCCAGCAACCTTTGGTTGCTTGGACATGACCCACCACTGCCGTCTCCCTGTGAATGTGCCACCCTCCCAGTCCAGCTCCCTTAGGAAGCTGTCCCACCCCCAGTCCAAAGAATGGTTTGCAGCCATATGTATATGCATTTGGTGCGTGCGTCCATACATTCCCTCCATTGTAACACCAGGTAAAAATAAGAAGGAAGAATTTAAGAGTTAAATTGGCACGAGCCTTCAAAGGTGGCGCCTCTCTTTGGATTTGCGTCTCTTTTTGGCCAGCTATGCAAGATGGTACAGTCCCAAATACCGCAGGTGTCCCTCTGCACACAACATAACACGAGGTTGCCACGGAAGGCGCAGTCCGTTCAGGGCGGCCCCAGGAAACTGTAGCTCCTCCTCTTGTTCCCCCTAGGGGTTTCGAGATGGTACAATCCAAATGGGTTCTAGTGTTAGCGCTTCCCTTCTTCGGTCTGGCTTGATTAAATGAGTGTGCCCCAAACAAGGTAAGAATCTTCACCGGTTGCAGCGCATCGAGGGGGACAGCCCAGATCTTTGCCTAGCTGGTGTAGTCTTCGTGGTTCTACCAAACCAAGATGGCCCACGGAAAATGCTATTATCTTGGACCACCGTGTTTCCCAGTTGGCTAATGAGTTCTCCAGTTTGACATGGCGCAGGCATCAAAGGGGCAAGGTGGAAAAGTAGAATCAGCACAGCCCGTATGTCAACGCTTTACTCCACGATAGCATCTCAAGCTGTTAAGAATTCAGAAGTCATCTGCTGATTCCGCCCAAGATAGCTTCCAGAACTGGAGCTGCTACGTATTTTTGGTTTAACTGCTTCGTATCGGTGTCAAGAGTTGCCATCACAGGAAACACCACGTTTTCACCTGTGAGGGCTCGTCAAAGACAATGTTGTCCTGAATCATGATTTTACCCATCTGATGCAGCTGGCTAATTCATGTCCTCCCGAATGTTAGCTTAACCTCTCTCAGGATAGCCATATCATTGAAAACCACAAAGATTTCTGGGATTGCCTGGCCATTCAAGATGAGGCATGGCATCGACCTGACCCAACCCAAAGGCCAGTGACTTAATTCTTCTAAGGGAGCATCTGGATTTGGCATCAATGGAAACAAGACCATCCAAGATGAAGCGTGATGTTGACCACCCAGAAACACTGTCATTCTCGCCCATGCGACACTGTTGCCCAATTGCTGCCGTGAGCCTGCGGGACAGAAGGAGGATTTTCCCCCATTCCCTTCAGGCCTTGGCTCTGCAGACAGCTTCCCGGTGCCTTGACTACCACTGCTCCACCATTAGGTCTATCATGTGGTTGACACCGAGGTCGGGCGAGTCGAAGAAGTCCGTGCAGAAGATACTGCTGCCAACGGGACTGGTGGAGCCAAGGCCCGAGGCAGAGCCTGAGGTCAAGGCCTCCAGCCAATCAACAGCGTCGAATCCTGAACGGGCCCCGCTCCCTTGCCAGGCATCCGGAGGAGACGGGGGCATCTCCAAAGAGTCAGGGGAGAAAACCGAGGACAGGGAGTCCAGAGATGCTGATGAGGAAGAGGCGGTCGAGAGGAAATCGTACGGTCCGGGGAAATCAAAGATGGTGGAGGACACCAAAGGAGGTTCACTGCTGGGGCGGGGCTTCTTTGGTGGCGAGGCTTCTGGGTGGAGGAGGGGTGATGGAGCGACGTGATCAGAGGGGGCCTCTGGAGTCGAGGCAGGTGCTTGGAGAAGGTCCCCTAGAAGCAAACAAGGGGAAAGAGAGGTTGTATTCTAGACATGGTATCCGTGTCTGCTAGGGTTGCCCGCTCCAGGTTGGGAAATACCTGGAGATTTTGGGGGTGGAGCCTGAGGAGGGCAGGGCTCGGGGACAGGAGGGCCTTCCGTGGGCTACAGCGCCAGAGAGTCCACCTTCCAAAGCGGCCATGTTCTCCCAGTGAACTGATCTCTGTCGCCCGGAGATCAGTTGTACTTCCAGGAGATCTCCAAACACCTGGAGGGTGGCCACCGTGACCCCAAACGAGAGCTCCATTTTGAGCCCGGGCTCTCTCAGCTTAGCCCCCACAGCTGGAATTTAAATCCTAATCCCTGCTGCCGCTTTTCATAGTTCGGGTGCTCACTGAGGGCTCCCATGATGGATCCCCCAGGGTAATGAGTCATTTACCTGTCAGTGTGTGTCTCTGTGCAGTAGGCTGCTGGCACTGAGCGATCTGGGGGCAGGTCAGCCCCAGCGCCTACCTAACCATTTGGAAAGTCCAGTTACCCGCCCCCCCCCCAACTGGACCGGCTCATGAGCGTCTTCCGCTAATCCTGGCGGAAGGGCGCCCCCTGATGGTATGCTGAGGTTCCAAGGCTCATTTCCTCACCTGAACACACTAGAGGCTCTTCTAAGATGTCTTCAATGGATTGGCTCGGCACCAGCTACCCAAAGAGAAGGGGAAAGAACCGCCATTATTTTGGTTTGTTTCACATAGATGGGAACTCTCAGTCTGGGGCAGGTGATGCACTATTCTGTGCTGGAGGGCAGCAGTGGGAGGCTTCGGTGCCCTGGCCCCACTGCTGGACCTCCTGATGGCACCTGGTATATTTTGCCGCTGTGTGACAGAGTGTTGGACTAGATGGGCCATTGGCCTGATCCAACATTGGCTTCTCTTATGTTCACATACGTTGCCCTGGCCTTTTCATCCAACCAGGACCCACAAGGTCTGTTAATATCAAAGGAAAAACAACGCATACACAAACTTAATGAAAGTCGCCGTCTCTTTTGGAAGAGATGAGCAACGGTGGAAGGAATGGCTCCCATTTCTGATAGTACTACAGCGGGAGGTTTTTTCCCCCCCTGGCAGGACTCCTGTGTCCTTTAAGAGGGGCAGGGCAGGCAGAAATGCAACAAGTGACGCTCCCCCACACCAGCTAGGAGGTATGAGGGGGATGCTTCACCTGTTGAATTTCTGACCGCTGTACAGCCATTAAAGGCACGAAAGCCCTGCCCGAGGGTGTGCTGAACAGGATGCTGGGGAGACACAGCCCCTGTTTGTGAACTCAGAGGCCAGTCTCGTTTGATATGCAGGGGTCTGTGCCTTGTTCACACATGCTTCCTGCAGGGCGGCAGACTCCCTGCAGAGCTGATTCTGCTCCATGAAATCATGCAAGATTGTCCCAGAGCAGGAGGTTTCTGTCCACCGCACAGAGGAGGAGGAGGAGGAGGAGGAGTCTTCCTCTTCAGAAACAGTAGTGAGAGACACCCAGGAAAAGAACAGTCTTAAGAACATAAGAGAAGCCAATGTTGAATCAGGCCAATGGCCCATCTAGTCCAACACTCTGTCACACAGCGGCCAAAATATACCAGGTGCCATCAGGAGGTCCAGCAGTGGGGCCAGGACACTAGAAGCCCTCCCACTGCTGCCCCCTCCAGCACCAAGAATAGAGAGCATCACCTGCCCCAGACTGAGAGTTCCCATCTATACCTAGTCTTCCCCTCTGTGGTGGACAGAGGCACTCTAGGAAGCAGTGGGGAGCATTCCCTCATCCCAGAACATCCACATGTACTTCCACTGTCCCTCTTTACCAGGGATGGTCCCTGGCTCTGGTACATCATCACCCATAGTTTGAACTTATTCTTTCTGTTCTGGGGATAGCTTGCTAAACTCCTTAAAATTTGGGATGCTTGAGCTGTCATCCTTCAGGATTTAACATGTAATCCCCCCACCCCAAAGCAGGGCAAACAGTGGCTCTCTAGAGCTGCTTCAGGTCAGGAAGATGCCCATGCAGGGAAGAGCTTGCCTGTTTCCCCCACCCACTGTAGTCCTGATCTGAATCAGGCCCCTGCACACCTGGGAACCAAGTTCCCAGTACAAGAACTCGTGGGCACTCAATGAAATTGCTGGGCAGGCGGGTTAGAAGGGATAAAAGGAAGTACTTCTTCACCCAAAGAGTGATTACCACATGGAAGTCACTGCCACAGGAGGTGGTGGCAGCTGCAAGCATGGACAGGAGGTGGTGGCAGCTACAAGCATGGGCAGTTTCATGAGGGAATTAGATAAACATATGGAGCAGAAGTGCATCAGTGGCTATTAGCCACAGGGTATAGATAGGAACTCTCAGTCTGGGGCAGGTGATGCACTCTATTCTTGGTGCTGGAGGGGGCAGCAGTGGGAGGGCTTCTAATGTCCTGGCCCCACTGCAGGACCTCCTGATGGCACCTGGTATATTTTGGCCGCTGTGTGACAGAGTGTTGGACTGGATGGGCCATTGGCCTGATCCAACACTGGCTTCTCTTATGTTCTTAATCCCGGGTGCACGTCTGATCCACAGTCCTCACGGTGGCCACACATACAGCACATGAATGTCTAAATGCGGCTGAAGATGCTGTTTCTACCAGCACAGCCCAAAGTCATTTGGAGACAGAAAAGGCGGCAGTTTGTCAAGCATTCTGCCTCGTGCCTCCGCCCCCATACCTGAGCTTTCTGGATGGCCTCCTGGAGCTCCTCCTCGAGGGAGCGGGTCCCTGGGGCTGGGTCGAGGGGGCTGGCGGTGATTTCGAGGGGCAGCTCCATATCGGAATTAATCGGCTCGCAAGGTGGAGGACACAGGACCTGGGGGGAGGGTGGAAGAAATGTATGGAGAAAGGGGACCCGCTTCTTCTGCCCCCAGCAATTCCCGGAGTGCCTCTGATCCACGGATGCAGGCGTGCAGCTTCTTCCCCTCGACTTAACAAGGGTGACTCCCCCCCCACCCCTGCTTTTGGGTGAACCAAGAATGTTGGCTGGCTCACCATGAAGCTGCCTTCTTGGCCTCCCCCCTCCTTGGCGCACTCCCTCTTTGGCATATAAGGTGGTGGCGCTCCCTGCTGGCCGGGCGACTGCAGCGCACCCTTGCGGCGATTCTTGATCCGCTTGTGCATCTCCAGCTCCACCCGGAGGTCGTCGTCATGCTGTTTCGGCTCCCGGTGAAGTTTCAGCGCCAGATTCTCGGCCACCCGCTGCTTCTCCCGCAAGGCCTGGGCCTCTTCCTCCAGGTCCGGGGATGCCAGGCGGGTGCTGGAGAGCGGGACTGGCGGGGGCTTGCTTCGGGCCACCTGATAGGGCTTGAGGCGCTCTAGCAAGGACGGCTTGGTGCCCGAGACGGGGAGGCCCCGCTTACGGAGCTGCTGGCGGAGCTCCGAGACCTGGGAACCAACCGCTGCCATTAAGCACAGAGAGAAAAGCATCCCCAAACGCTCTGCAAATGTCGTCCCCTCTCAAAAAAACCAGGCCCACTTCCAAAACCATCTGCAAGCCACTAGCCCTGTCTTCTCAACAGACTGATTATATACTAGTTTGTTTTTTTAGCTTATTTGGTACTGATTTTAAGACTGGGGCTTTAAGTCTTCTCTTCCCTTCTCTTTTCCTGCAAGCTACTCCAAACACAGGCTGGAAAAGCAACACACAATTCCCTCCCCCAAATAAATAAATAAATAAATGCCGAGAGATGGCGATGATGGGCAGGAAGGGCATAGGAACTCTGTGATTCCACAACTGCATCGCATCAGCTCGGAAACCAGCACTGGGCACCGTTTCGTTTCATGACACCTGGCTACTTCGTCGGTCCCTCGTCCCCTGCGGCTCCCCCCTGCCCTCTTACCCTCAGACCCTCCCACCTGTCCTTTCTCTCCTGGACTTCCCCGTACAATTCCAGGTTCTTTGAACACAGACCCAGAATACATAAGGCAAAAAAGAAAAGCAGCGGCTATGCGCCAAGAGCCCCGATCTGCATAAATCCATTCCGGTCGCAGTATTTCAGTTGCCTTGGGGCAGAATCGGGACGGCCGCTGTCGGCGGCTCTGCGGTGGTGGCACCCGCCCGGACTCACCGTTAGCTCCTCCAAGTTGGCAGGCAACAGCTCCGGCTTGGGAGGCGACGGGGAGGTTGGCGTGGCTGGAGATGGAAGAGGGAGCGGAGGAGGAGGAGGAGGAGGAGGAGGGGGCCCACTTGGTGGGGTGGAAGTCCTAGAGAAGCTGAGCAACTGTTCTGGGGCACTGCTGGGCACAGGGGAGAGAGAGAGAGAGAGGCAGGGGTGATTTCATAGAAACAGAGGTGCAGGAGCTCATTAGCATAACACATTAGCATAACTTATTTGCATATGCCACACCCCCTGGACATCACAGGAAGTGTGTCAGAAGGCAACACCCACCACTCAGACTCCACCCCTAGGGACTGTCTTTCCACTCTGGGGGATGTCATTCCAGTCCCAGAGTAGCCTATCAGGACCCAGAAGGAATGCTACACGTGCTGCTTTGTGCTTCTGCTGGGAGCTGGGGGTGGGGCTTGCCGCCTGTGCTTCTAACTGCCGGAGCGCCGCTCCTGCACGCTCCTGCTCCAAATGACCCCTGGAGAGAGGAATGTCTGCTTGCCCTTTCCATCCTGAGCCATCAAGAGTCCCAATGTTGGCTGTGCGCCATCTTGGAGGAGAAGCAGGAGATGGCCGAGGTGGTTTGATCTGGGCACCTTGGAAAGTGTTGTATTTGTCCAGCTACTGCACAGGGAATCTTAACACTCTGCATCAAGAGATCCTGAATATGGACTGTGGCTAGGCTGGATCAAATCAAGACCCAGCATTCCTTGAATGTCCTCCAACATCCCACAGGGCCATCAATGGCTACCAACCAGAGTAACTGAAGGAAGCCTCTATCTACAGAGGTAGTGGACCTCTGAATAACAGGGCCAGGAGGCAACATCAGGGGAAGGTCTCAGCCTCTAAAGCTTGTTGGACCTCCAGAGGAACTGATTGGCCACTACGTGAAGCATCAGAAGAGTATTGGATCAGAGCAGCGGTCCACTAGATGGACCGCTGTTCTGATCCAGCAATGCTTTTCTGATGTTCCAACACTGCATCTGTGCTCCACTGGACACTGAAAAGCAGTCCATCAAGGAACCCTGGTCTACCTTCTGCCCACTGTTCAGCTAGAGGGTCCTCTGGGCTGACCCAGCATGAGGAAATTCTTCTTCTCCTGACAGTAGAAAAGAGCAAGAGTCCAGTAGCACCTTAAAGACTAACAACGTATGTGTGAGCTACAGGCAAGCTGCTGCTACTTTCTGCTGCTACAGGCAGACTAACATGGCTACCCATCTTGACTCTTCTCCTAAGCAAGGGTGCCCAACCGGGGACTCATAAGCCAGACAGGATCCTGGAAGGACTTTTATTTGGTCCTTTTGCAGGCCTCCGGGATCGAATTAAGATAGCTGCAGAAATTCTGGCCACCAATTCACTTTGAAGGTGAACAAAACTGCTTTCGACATTTGTGAGGGATGAAACTTGTTCACGCTTCAAGGTGACATCTCCTTGTGTGTTTCACAAGCAATTCCCTAGCTTACAGCGACAGCCATTCTTGTGCTTAAGTATTAACAACAACAGAACAGCAAAGCTGGTCATTTAATGTCAGACTGTCACGGGCCAACCCATTCATAGCAGAGGCATACCCGTCAGCGGTAGAGACATACCCCCCCCGACTGGGAAAGGGCCAGGACGAACACACTGTGATTTGCACCTGTGTGGGATTCTCAGTGGAGAGTTACCTGGCGGGGACAGTATGGAGGGCTTGAACACAGAAGGTCGCTGGCGACGTGGGCGTGGGCTGCTGCTGCTGGTTCAGGATCTGGAGCTGCAGGAAGACCTGCTGCTGTTGCAGGAGGCGAGCGTAGGCCGCATCCATGGGCACCGGCATCTGCTCCCCTTTCTGGTCCGGCGGCATATACTGGTGGTACTTCAGTTTCTTCACTTTGGGCCGGGGCTCCTTCACCTTCTTGGGGCGTGGTGGTTTCCTGGCCTCGGGAACCTTGGGTGGGGCCTGGGAGATAAAGGGCAGAGACCTCCTCTAGGTAAGGCAGAGCGGGAAGCTCATAGACGGCCCTGGTTCTTAGTGGCCAGAAGGCAGGTTACCCCCCCTTTTCTTGCCAGAGCTCTTAGGCCTTCAGCACGGTACTCAGTATGGATTTATTTATACCCTGCTTTTCTCAACCCAAAGCCACTTAACGACGCTGTTCTCTGAGAACATAAGAGAAGCCATGTTGGATCAGGCCAATGCCCCATCCAGTCCAACACTCTGTGTCACACCCAATCCCCCCAATAACTGTGTGGAGAAGGTTAGGGTTAGAGAGAGTGACCAGTCCTTTTCTATACTCCTGTCATGCGGTTCACCCCTCACCCATTTTTATCTCCACAACAACCCTGTGAGGTTGAAGGGGCTCCGTGACTAGTGCAAAGTCACTCTGGGACTTTACGGCAGAACAGGGATCTGACTCGGATGGCCCAAGCTAGTCTGACCTTGCAGAGCTCAGAAGCTAAGCAGGGTCAGCCCTGGTTAGTATGCGGAAGGGAGACCACCAAGGATGTCCAGGTTTGTTATACCAAGGCAGGCAATGGCAAATCCTCTCTGAACATCTCTTGCCTTGAAGTGTAGCTGTCAGTCGGCTGCGACTTGATGGCAAAAAAGGGGACATCTGAACCTGGGTTTCTGACATCCCAGCTGCACATGACTTTGTACTCACTTACATCCCCAGGTCAAGTCGCAGATGCAGTGGTTGTGTTTCCCAGGCGCATGTGGGCCCAATTCAGACCACGACCTCAGCACACAGAGCGGGGCTTAGCCCTTCTCCCCCTCCGCACCCTTTGCCTCACCTAAAACAGTTGGGGGCGGGGGATTTGCCTGACTGGGAAATCTGACATGCAACCGCATCAATATACGAACAGCTCCCAGAGGGCAAACGGGCTCTCCAGGGCCATTTATGATCAGGGAAAATGGTGCAGAAGGAAAATCTAAGTCCTCTCCCTTTGGGTGCAGCGGTCCCGCTCCAATTCTGGCCCGTGCATAGAGAGCTCGTTGGGCCAGCACTCTGACCACTCCTCCACACTGGCTCTCCTGAAAACGGCGGAAAGGACTTCTTCACCACTCCCCCCAAAGCCCAGCCTTCCCCACCAGGCCCTTCGCTGCTCCCTACCTTGAGAAGTGAAACCGAGGGCTTGGCCAGAGGGCTCTCCCCTTGGAGAGGGAACTCGGACTCAGAGGTGGGTGTCGACCTGGCGGGCTGCTGATCTGCCAGGAGCGGGGGCAGCTCCAGCTGCAGGGAGAGCGAGTGGGAAAGAGGACCCAGTCAGCCCGGCTTCCAGCCCCTGCACGTCTGCTCTGAGCCAGAAGTGCCTCAACTTCGTTTCTGTGTGTCTGTGCGTCTGTGTCTGTATTTTTTTAAACCCAAGCCTCGTTCGTTTCAGACATTCAGGCTGCCCAGGCACCTCCTAGACGAGTCACCTTCATCCTCTTAGAAGAGGTATTCCTACTGCTCATCCTAGAGGGGATGCCTCTTTGGAGGTGGCTGCTGACATCAGCAATTTTTTAAATTTGAAGTCATTTTTACAAATTAAAAATACGCTGTCTGGTAAATGGAGCTTAGGTTTTTGAGCTAATGATGATTTGTAAAATCAGTTGATTGATTAAAAGTTGCAGGCTTTTTTTTTTGAAGAAGAAGAGATTGGATTTATACCCCCCCTTCACTTGGAGTCTCAGAGCGGCTTACAAACACCTTTCCCTTCCCCTCCCCACAACAGACACCCTGTGAGGTAGGTGGGGCTGAGAGAGCTCTGACAGAAACTGCTCTTTTTCAAGAATAGCTGTGCCAGAGCTTGTGACTGCCCCAAGATCACATCAGCAGGTGCCAGTGGAGGAGTGGGGAATCAAATCCGGTTCTCCCAGATCAGAGTCTGCACGCTTAACCACTACACCAAACTGGCCCTCTTCATATATCATATCTAGGGTTGCCAGCCTCCAGGTGGGGCCTGGAGATTTCCCAGGATACAACCGATCTCCTGACTAAAGAGAGCAGTGCTGCTGGAGAAAATGGCTGCCTTGGATGTAGGGTTGCCAACCTCCAGGTGGTGGCTGGAAGATCTCCTGTTATTATAACAGATCCCCAGGTGACAGAGAGCAGTTCACCTGGAGAAATGGTTGCTTTGGAAAGTAGATTCTGTTACATTATACCCCATTTACATCCCTCCCCTCCCCAAACCCCACCACCCTCAGGCTCCACCCCCAAAATCCCCACCCCCAAAATCTGCCAATCTGATGCTGACAACTCTATTTGGATGGCGGACTCTATGGCACTGTACACCAACGAGGTCCCTCCCCTTCTCAAACCCTGCCTTCCCGAGGTTCCACCCACTCCCCAAATACCCAGGATGAAATTCCCAACCTGGAACTGGCAACTCTATGACATATCATATAACGGGGCCTAGGAAAGTTCATCTCCCTTTTAAATCTATGGCCTGCAATGTTCTCACTAACCAGAAGAGGGCAGCAAGATGACACACAATTATTTTGCACGCACAAACACACCAGACTCAAGATGACTTTTGTTTCTCCAAGATTTCCAGCCCTACATACTCAGAAGGGTTTCTGGACGACCTTCCCAAGAGACATCAGCATCAGCCCAAGTAGCCTTTCATCAGCTGCTGAAAATGGCCCATGTTCAAAGGGGCCTTGCGGCTCCTAAGTTAAGGTACTGTTGTCTCTGCCTTAGGGTTGCCAGAGCCCCACCTACAGACCACAGAGTTTTGCCCAAGAACTAGAGCGTCGCCCCCCACCCCCGACACTGGCAACATGATGACATGACTTCTGTGCATGTGTCAGAAGATCTCGGGAAAGAGCCTGGATCTCCCCACCGGCTGCCAGGTAGGAACGGGCAACCCTACCCTGCCTTTAAATACCAGCTGATGTACAGGCTGGCCCAGGCTGGCTAGCCCGATGTTGTCAGCTCTCGGAAGCTAAGCAGGGTCAGCCCCGGTTGGTACTTGGATGTGAGACCATCAAGGAATACCGGGGTCGCTATGCAGAAGAAGGCAATGGCTAAACCACCCCTGAACATCTCCTGCCTTGGAAACCCCACCAGGTCCTCCTAAGGCACCTGTGGCCTGCCGGCACTTCCTCCACCGCCACCACCATACTGTGGCCTTGACCTGGGTGGCAGCAGGCTAGCCCAATCTGGTCAGATCTCAGCTGCTAAGCAGGGTCAGCCTTGGTTAGCCCTTGTATGGGAGACCACCAAGGAAGTCCGGGTTGGGTACGCAGAGGCAGGCCATGGCACGCCCCCTCTGAACATCTCTAGCTTTTCTGTTTCTCCAGAGGTGTTTGAACTCTGTGTTTGTGTGTTTTATTTGATCGCTCCAAAGATTTTCTCTATTTTAAACACTGTTTAGGTTGTTCACCACGTTGGGGATCCTAAGGGTGGCTGGAAAGGCAGCAGACAGTTTTTTAAAAAATAAACAAACGAATTAATTAACCAAATGTCTGCACTGGATCTTAGACACCATGAATGAAGTCTGGATCCTGTCCCAATCATCCTCTCGTGAATACACCTCCTTCCTCAAGTCGCATTTCTTTGCGGACCATGTTTCCCTTTGTCTTTATGGTTTATATAAATACACACGTTATGCTTCCAAAACTTCTTCCCCACAAGCTCCCTTGAACTGGATGGGAGCTGTCCTTGGGGTTGCCAAACTCGAGGTGAGGGAGAATCCAAAAACAGCATCCATGACAAAAATAACAAAGAGTCGATAAAGATCTGTTTGCAAAACCATGTACTGTGGTAATTCTGTAGAAACAAACTCAAGGTGAGGGCTGGAGTTCTTCCAGTATTACTACTCATCCTCAGATTACAGGGATCACTTCCCCTGGATGGAACGGCAGCTCCAGAGGGGGGGGAGCCCTCTGGGGCATCCCGTCCCTGCTCTGAGTTACCACTTGAGTGGCGCTATTTCTGGAGTACTTCCTGGTGAACTGGGTTTAAGACAAGCCATCTTGAGATAACAGGAGATCTTTGGGGAAGGGCTGTGAGCTCAGCTGCAGAGAGCCCGTGTGCGCAAGCCTCCTTCCTTCCTGAAGCCGTGGGAAATCACTGCCAGTCAGAGGAGACAGTACTGGGGGAGGGGGACAGGTGGGCTGACTGGTACGGGTGTCCCTGGAGATTTAGTGGTGGAGCCAGGGGGAGGGTGGGTTTGGGGGAGGGAGCTCAGTGGAGATGAGATGTCACCGAGTCCACCCTCCAAAGCAGCCATTTTCTCCAAGGAAACTGATCTCCGTAGTCTGGGGATCAGTGGTAATTCCAGGAGATCTCCAGGCCCTAGCAGGAGGTTGGCAACCCCACCTACTGTATGACTATTGCTGCTTTGAGAGCAGTCACAGCTCGGGGGGGGGAGCACATACTTCTCGTGTGGAAAGTTGCAGGTTCAGTTCCTGGCATCTCCAGCTGGAGGGAACGTTCTCCTTCTACCACTTTCCCACCCTTCCCTGTTACTCAGCCCACACAGGCTGATGTTCATCCACAGCTACTTACCTGAAAGGCTCCCCCTGATGAGGCCGTGGGCAGGTTCCCGAGGGCGTTTCCCGGAGACAGGGCAAAGCACGGGGAGGAAGAGGAAGAGGAGCTGCTGAGATCTTCCTCAAAGGTGAAAGAATCAGGTGCAGCCGGAACTGCCTCTGGAAAGGAGACAGAGAGCGTGAGGCAGAGCACTTCCGGCCTCCCCTCAAGGGTTAATGTGAACAATAAGGGGCCTGGTCCATCCTGCAGGTGTTATTAATTGGGCTCTTGGCCAACAGAGCTCTTATCACCTTCAAGGCCAAAGATGGAAGTGTGATTAGCTTTTCATGAGAACCTGCGGTCTGTGTGACGGGAGGGGGAGAGCCCGGATTGATGAGGCAATCTTCTAGAGGCTTCTCCTGATAACATGTCCTGATTGGATGTCATCCTCACCTGACGTTGCTGGGCCCCAAAAGTATAATTGCACTAAGGCCCTGAAGAAGAGAGACTAGCTGGGATTTTGGTAGACAAAAAGCCTGACCTCTGGCCTGCTTGAATTGCAATTGCTAGCAATGTAGAGAACGCCTGAGCTGTGAACTTCCATCTTTGAATTTAAGATTGGTGCCATCTAATGCAAATTGTAAAAAGTGTTAGGTAGTTAAGCTGGTTTTTCTTGTTTTCTTGCTGCATGACTTTAGCGTGGCTATAGAATAAATTTTCATATTGATAGAAATTGAAATAAACTTTATAAACCTTTTTAAAAAATTAAACGACAATCTGGTTACTTGTGTACAGCTGCCCTGCAGAACCATGGAGTTCAGCCCGGAACTCCTTGACAGAGAGAATATGCCTGGCCTTATGCTAGAAGATACAAAGGTAATGGGATACTTCGGAGAACTTTTAGAATACCCGTGGGCAGAGATACAAAGATGCCTTCTACTGAGTCTAACCCAAGGGCCATCCAGCCTCGTTCTGCAACTGGGGATGGCTCTCCAAGGTTTCAGGCAAGGTTTCCAAACCCAGTTGTCCAAGAGCCCTTATTAACTGGAGATCGAACCTGGATTCTTCCCCATTCAAATCTACCACTGAGCTATGGAACAGTAGACTGGGATTAGACTAAGACTCGAATGGGAGAGAGAGCGAGAGCAGATGCAATCTGATGAGTGTCAACAGGATAGGGTAGCAGTCCTAATAACCCAGACAAGCCTGTTCTTGTCAGAGCTCAAGAAGCTCAGCAGGGCTGGTACTTGGGATGGGAGGCTGCCAAAGAAAACAGGGGCTGCTATGCAGAGGAAAGCAACAGCAAACCATCTTTGCTCACCTCTTGCCTTGAAAACCCCGTGAGGCAGAACTTCGTGGAGTTGCCAGGAGCCAGCTGCGACCCAGCAGCACACTTTACCTTTTTCGCAGGACAGGGACCCGAACCCCAGACTCTCTTGTCAAAAATTCGCCAAGCCAAGGCGACCCTTGCCAGCTACCCTGTCGCGGATGTTCCCATTTTGCAGATGGCAAGACCACATGGCAAGTCTAGGACAAAGGTGGGACTCATGCCCGGCTGGTGATGGCGGAAAAATGCCGTCAAGTTGTCCTTTGTGGGGTTTTCCAGGAAGGAGATGTACAGAGGTGGTTATTCCATTGCCTGTCTCTGCATAGCAACCCTGGACTTCATCGGTAGTCCTGCACTCAAGTATGAACTAGGGCTGGCCCTGAGATCAGACTAGCCTGGGCCATCCAGGTCAGGGCCATGCCCAGCTACCCACTCTAAACTCTTTAGACCCCGTTTGGACTTGCTCTGTCCTGCTGTGTCAGCCTCCCAGAGTGAAAGGCCCATTAGGAGGGTCCTTCTCTCCCACAGAGGATCCCTACAGGTCTCTGCTTTCACCCTACTGGGCAACATGCCCCTTTCTGGTGCACTGAGGCATCCCAGGTCATTTACCCGTCATGGCATCCTTGATGCCCGGATCCAGGGGGAGGATGTTTTTCTTCACCAGCTCGAGCGGCCCAGGGCGGTGTAGGATCTTCTCGCTCAGGTCTTCGGCCAGGCGAGCCTTTTTGTCCTGCAGCTCAGAAGGGTTTCCGGGAGGTGCTGGGGTGGAAGAGAAATGGAGCAGAAGTGCCTTTCTCAACCAGACTGTTTTCAATTTGCTTGAGGCAGTTTTCCCTAAACACATTACACCCTCATAATCCAATAACCAGAATAAAACAATCAGCAAACAATCCCCAGACTGAGAGCCCCTATTTATGTACATTACATTAACTAATGAGCTCCAAAGAGAAGGTACCTTCTCCATTCACAGGCCAATTTGGTTTTCCCCTGAAGATCTTTCTAAGCAAGGAAGTTCTACAGCCCCCCTTTTGAGCATGGGGAGGGATGTGGCTTTCTTCCCCAGTTCTGGTGGAGGATTCCAGATCAAGGGAGCCACAAGAGAGAAATTCTTCTTTCAGGCTTCCGTGAAGCAAACTGACTGGGAAGACGAATGCTCACCAGCCCCTACTAGCTCGGTCTTAACTGGTGCTGAGCTTGATAGGCAGTGAAATGGTCTTTCAAGCATGGGAAGAGACTCAGATTAAGTAAGGCTTTCAAAGCAAGTACCAGCGTCTTGAACTGAACCTGGAAGCAAGCTGGTAATCCATATAGCTAGTAAAGAAGAAGAGAAGAGATTGGATTTATACCCTGCCCTTCACTATCCAAAGGAGTGGCTTACAAACTCCTTTCCCTTCCTTTCCCCACAACCGACACCCTGTGAGGTAGGTGGGGCTGAGAGAGCTCTGACAGAAACTGCTCTTTTTCAAGAACAGCTGTGCCAGAACTATGACTTGCCCAAGGTCATCCAGCAGCTGCAAATGGAGGAGTGAGGAATCAAACCCAGTTCTCCCAGATTAGAGTCCGCGCACTTAACCACTACACCAAACTGGAATAGCTGGATATGTTCAGAGTGGCCACCAGTAATTTTGCTCCCATATTCCGTACCAGTTGAAACTTCTTCACGGGCAGCCTTATAAACCTGGAGGGAACCTAATTCACTCCTCTGTCTCTGACTGGAAGAAGCTTGCAAACTGGGCATGATGGCTCTCAGTTCTTATAAGCAGGGGTGCTCAGAGGGTAGCCATGCTGGTCTGCAGTAGAATAGCTAAGATTCAAGTCCAGCAGTATCTCGGAGACCGACAAAATTGGTCATCAACCAGATTGACAAAGGGAGCTGTCACTCTCGAAAGCTCAGTCCCCCCAAAATCACATTTGCCGCTGAATGTGACTCACTGTCCACGAATGTGGAATCCTTTTAAAAAACCATCTCAGCTAAGTGGACATGAGCACATCTTGTTGTGACGATGAATCCCAGTCCCTGGGAAATTGACAATGAAACGTGGAGCTCAGGTACAGTTTGGACGCCTTGGCATTCACATTAGCAGGGCTCTGGATGTGGAATTTTGAGGCTGAGAGATAATAGAAGAGAGCCCAGAGGTGATTGGCAGGAACGGGCCACTGCACAGTACCAGAACAAGATAATGGGATTCCGGAAAACTGCATTTCCAGCAACGTTCACTGCTGAGCTTGAAGATCTGGCACAACTATATGGGACACCCAGATACCCTGGTGGATCCAACCTTTCTCCAAGCCTTTCTCCAACTCAGGGCTCCCCCCTTTTTTTGAAAAAGAGGTGCTGGAACTCTCAAGATGGAAATGAAGTTTTCAATCTGTATACTGAAAATTCATAAACATTTTTAAAAGGATTTTGTCAAAGAGGTTCCAGAACTCCGTTCCGGCATATTCCCCCAGGAAAAAAAGGCCTGCTCCAACTTAAGCGGCCCTCCAATGGAAGAAACACATTGGAGGAAGACTTCAACTTTAAGCCAAAAGGAAAGGTGGGGTATAGATATTTAGACAAATAAATAAATGGATTTTGCTTAGTGGTGTGGTAGGATAGGGGCAGGATCCATTCCCCCCACCATACATCAGGCAAAGGCCTCGACCTCGACCACACCTGGCCTCTTAGGAGGGAACTAAGGGACTAAAGAAGGGGCTGGAGCCCAATGGGCCTGGCCGACTAGGCCTCTGAAAGAGAAATGGCTGAAGAGAGGCAGAACAGTGGAAGCCAGGATCCAGAGGGTCTAGGTTTTATAACTGTATTTTAAGGAGTTCTGTTGCCCTTCAAAGAGGGGGTTCAGAAGGGGTGCCTTACCTTCTGCCAACTGGCCTTTGGCAGCGCTGGTCTTGTGGGGCCGGGGAGAGGCTTTCAGCTTTGCAAAATCATTGGCCTGAGGAGAAGCAGAGAGAAGGAACGAAGCCCTTTGTTAGTGTAACATAACAAGCATGGCCAGTGAGTGCTCCTAAGCCTCAGACAAGGATCTTCAGGTGAGCTGAAGAAATCACCACCACCATTTCCTCAGAGCCTCCTACAGAAGTACCCAACCCTGGTTTTCCAGCACCTACGGCCTAGATGGGCCCTTACAGCTTTTCCACAAGGGATGCCGGGCAGAGCAGTTGAACTTGGAATGCACTGCTGGTAAATGTCATTGATACCATATGGTAAGCAAGAAGAAAATATTAGATCTACATCCTGCTCCATACTGCTTTTTTATTGGAGATGTGAGAATTATTTTTTTTTAAAGAAAAGCTTGTTTTTTAACATCATGAGTGAAATAGCCTACAGAGTTATCACTGGGGGAAATGGAAAGCCATGGTGAAGTTGGGACTTCTAGTTCCCTGGAAAGGAAGCAGAGTTTAGCTTTAGTTAGGAAGTATGGATGGATGTTATTGCGGATGCTGAGTGGGGTCCATTCAAATCCCCCCACCCCCACAAGGGAGCAAGCATCACCAGATGGATACAGTCTAAAATACCAGCTGGGAGACTTGGAATGGAGGCTCAGTGCTAGAACACAGACTTTGCCTTCTGAAGGTCATGGGATCAATCCACACTTAAAAGGATCTCAGATAGTGGGCCTTTCTCTGCTCATGAACCTGGAGAACTGCTGCCAGTCAAAGCAGGCTGGGCTGGGCTAGTTTGGACCAGTGGTCTGACTCAGTAGAAAGCAGCTTCATCTGAAACTAGAGGGTTACAGCAGGAGTATTACCCACCTGGCCGTTCCTCTGGACAGTGGGAAAGGGGTGGAATTACAGGAACCACACATAGGCTGCAGGTCAGACAGCAGTGAGAGGCTGGTGCAGAAGGGGACACTCTGTTAAAAAGCCTCTCTCTGTGAACTGACCCGTTAAAACAGCCATGTTGGGGAAAGCCCTGTCCCTGCAGTGTCTCTCTCAGCCTAACTTATACGACAGGGTTGTGGCTGTGGGGATAAAATGGAGGGGGGGGAAATGAGATGGTAAGTCGCTGTGAGTCACCTTTGGGGAGTGGAGTAGGGTGTAAATAAATGTTTTTATATACCAATATTTATACCGCATCCCAGTGGTACTCACCTTATTCTGGCTCTGTGGCCCACTGGGCTGCGAGAAAGTCGCAAGGGGTTTGCTGAGCGCTGGGGGACCAATACAGGACATTTGTTAGCACGGAGTATATTTTCCATCTTAACTTCTGCTGAACGTATGAAAGAAACCCCCAAGGAAGAACCACTCCACACTGTCAAAGAAGTGGCTTCCCACGGCATCAGATTGTGGACCGCATCATCCACCAGGCAGCCTGAGGAAAGTCACTGAGTCTCTCGTTCAGTTCCACAAAATAAAGGGAGTATTGAAGGCTGCCTGTACCCCACATGTCTACAATCTCTTTCCTTTAATGGTGAATTTGGTACCTCAGACACACACACAGAGTTCAATATTCCTGAGATTCTCAGTGTTCTTTCTAAAAGACTTAAATTTCTAGTCCTTTACAGTGGTAGAAGAAAATTTAGAAATGTGCAGGCCTGAAAAAAATCTCTACAATCAGAAGTGGAGGAGACATTCCAACAGGTCCACGTAACTCCTTCTTTTTCTTCAAACGGCCCACCTACACCATGCCTTCAACCCCTGCCTATGGAGACTTGTCTGCAATGCACATGTATTATGGGGAGGGCTATAACAGACCAATGACAGAGAACGGTCTTTGTCTGCATAGGGTCCCAAAGTCAACCTCTTGGGTTAATAGCGCTTAACAGTGAAGGAAAGCTCCTCGACTGGAGGTCTCTCTCTCAGTACCTGTTGCCTGATTTTTACCTGGACATGCCTGCAATTAAACTTTCAAGCAAACCATGTGCTCTAGCATAGACCCCTGTGGCCCTTTGTCGTTGCATGCAGCCCCTGAAGAACACAGCAGCACAGCCTCTACTAGCACAGGAAGCAATGGGACGGGCCGCATCCGTGACTAAGGCAACTTCTGATCCCTCACAGGCATAAAACCGAATATTTGAAGTATCAGCTTCCCATTAAAAACACACCCTTTAGCGGAACACGATACTTCTTACTAGATCTCTGTAGGCTGTCTCTCAAACACCCTTTAAAAAGGCTGCCACAGAACCCACTCTTTTTTAAAAAAAACAACTCCAAAACAAGAATTCTCCATGCCTTCAATTTTTGGCTGACAAACAGAAATGCAACAAACTTTCACCCTGCATGGACATGCTTTAGCTAAGGATCTGGGCCTGTTACTCTGCAGTCAAAGGTCTGTAAAGAAGGAGGCAATCCTGCTTCAGATCTGTTCTTGACCTTTTTGGCATTGCCATAAAGAGAGAACTGATTTTTTTCCTCCCCAAATATGGTAGATGATCCATAAGGTCCGTGTTTTTGGTTCTGGAGCAGTTTAGTCTAACTAGAAGATGGTAAACAATGCCATTTTATGTTGTCGAAGGCTTTCACAGCCGGAGTTCATTAGTTGTTGTAGATTTTCCAGGCTGTGATCTTGGCATTGTAGGACCTGACGTTTCGTCAGCAGCTGTGACTGGCTTCCTCAGAGGTATAACACAGAAAGATGGAGTACTCTCTGTGTCAATGTGAGAAGAAAAATGGTAGGCAGGTAGTTGATATCTACTCAGGAAGGTGGGGTAGGGCTGAGTCATTATCTTGTAGGAGTTTCCCAGGCTGTGACATGCTAATGGAGGAGCTTTCCTGAGGAGATTCTTTTGCATATGGAATGGCTGTTGAAATTCTAATCTTATCTGTAGTGCTGTTTTAAGATGTAGAGCATTTTGTCTTTTTCAGGACAGGAAACCATGCCCTATTTATTTTTAAACTGTCTTCTTTCCTGTTGAAATTGTGTTTATGTTTATGAATTTCAGCGGCTTCCCGGTGTAATCTGACATGGTAACTGGATGTGCTGTCTTGGAATAAGATACTATGTCCTGTTTGAGTTAGGCTGTGTTCAGCCACTGCTGATTTTTAGACACGTTAACTATTCAGTTGCCTTCAGGCCCCCAAACTGTTATCTACTTATGGTAAGGTACTAGTACTGCAACAGGGGAAGCAATGTTTCCCAAATATTGTGGGGTGCAGACAAGTCTGTCAAAGGCAGTATAGCTCAGATACAATGTGGCAGCTGATTGCAATAGTAAAAGGAATGGCATCTCTGAAATCCAGCAGCAGGTGCTAAAAGACCCCAACTCTTGTTGCCAGTATAAGACATACATCACCTGGAAGGAGGTGGTGTTCAGAGAGCTGCTCTTGGGATCGACGGTGTTGCATTCGGAGCTGGAGAACTGTGGAGAGCGGGGAAAGGTTAGGTTAAGGCTATTGGATTTATTCCTATCAGTAAGCAGACAACTAAAAAATCAGGAAGGAAAATACTGCTTGTCAATTCCAAAATCAGAATCTGCAAACTGTTTCTCTCTCTCTCTCTCTCTCTCTCTCTCTCTCTCTCTCTCTCTCTCTCTCTCTCTCTCTCTCTCTCTCTCTCTCTCTCCCACACCCCCACACACACACACACACACACACACACACAGTAAAGTATAGGAACGAATGTCCAATTAAACCAAGATTAAAACCAAAACATCACCTGACAGAAAACATTGGCTTCTCTTATGTTCTTATATTATGTTCTAAAAATAAATTAGAAATACCTAAAACAGAGAAACAACTTCAGATTTTTAATGGTCTGTAATCTGATCTTGAACTAGGAGTGACCCAGGATGGAACAAACCCTTTCCCACTCAGGATCGTTAAATAGTGACTGGATACAGAGTCAAAAGACATTCACAACAACTTTCAAGGCACACATGCATTGTAAACTGATTTAATTGGTATTCTCTGCCTTTTGCACCCAAGCAGAGAATTCTGTAATTGTACTTTTATAAGAGTACTGAGCGTAACTCCCCTGGAAAAGTGAGTTGTGAAGCTTCCTCGCCTGGTCTATGAGTACATTCAGGCAACAAACTTCAGTTCATTTTACTAGGCCATAACCTGTCCTCTAGAGGCCTTATAACCTTTGAATCTCTGAGGAAGTCTAAAGGTCCAAACCTTGAGCAGAATTCTCAACATTCATACAAAACCATAATGGCCAAGGTTAGCTGTGAGGGAGGGGGAAGCCGTGGCAGTCGCAGTAATTTATGTTTTTGGCCTAAGAATGATGACAACTGGCTGGGCTTCACTGTTCTCACTCACTGCCAATTCCAGAGTGGAAAGTGGGCTGGCTGAACTAGGCCCAAAACAATGAGGGACCTCTTCTGCTGAGCACACAGTAAGGACAGAGGCCTTATCTGAAGGGACAGAATAGGCGACAAAGGCCCCTCACTATGCCAGAAGCCTCCATTTGCTTTGTTGTGCTGCTTTCAAAAGAAAAGCGGTCTGAGAGCTCTCTGAATGTATTGTGTGCAGAGCAGGCCCAACCCTAGGACAATGGCTCCCAGGAGTCACCTTGTCTAAGGAACAGCAAGACGGAGTGGGCCCTCGCCACCATCCCACAGCAGGGACGTCATACCTTTGGAGGGTGGGACTGCACCAAGCGTTTCTATTCCTGTGCCCCCTTTTCTCCTGCCTGCCCGCCTGCCTGGGCATTTGTCCCGTTGTCAGCAGCAGCTGGGGTGACGCCATTAGCTATTTATTTGGAGGGATGGAAATACAAGATGCCCCCAACTCCCAGGCCAGCGGCTGCAAGAGCCCTTTGGATATCCAAGATGGAGGCTCTTTCACACAAGAGCTGCTGCAGATACCTTTGGGGAAACTGTAGCCTTTCCCAGCTTCTGGGTGCCCGTACCTGCTTTTGTCACATGAATATATAACATTTTTGCTAGGGCAAAAATCCTAATCAGGTCTACTCAGACTCCTACCCAGGTCTATTCAGTGGAACTTACTCTCAGGAAAGCATTCTTACAACTGCCCTGAAAGGACGTTGATTAAAACATTTACTTTTCAGTTGATACATCAATTAATTTCAGATGTTTTTAGATACAGATTTATTTCAATCGTTGAATTTAAATACATTTGCTTCCAAACTTCAGGTGGTCCTTTACTGGGGGCCAGTTAAGATTTAAAAACAGGTTTTAAAAAACAAAGGCTTACAGGAACCGAGTAGAACTGAAATATCCACAAAAATTAAACAGGGATATACCTGTAGCTATCAGCTTGACTCTTCCTTTAGGCCTTGCCGTTAAAAAGACCTTCTCCCCAATTAATCACTGGTAATGATTTAAATTGGCAGGTCTAATTTTTAAATACACATGAAATATGTTATGAGGCAGCCTAAAATTAAAAAGTGTAACATGTGGCAGACATATTGGTCTATTACATATCCATCCTCCAAGGGTGGCAATCTAAGGTTTATTATTCCTCCATTTTATCCATGCAACAACCCCGGAAGGTAGGTTAGGCTGACAAATGACTGGCCCAAGGTCACTCAGCTGTATTACGGTTACCATATTTTGAAAAGGCAAAAAGAGGACATACTTCCCAACTGACTACTTCCAACAACTGATCACTATGATAAATCTCATTTTAAATATCTCTACTGTTTAAGCCGAAGCTTGGCTCCGCTGGGGGACTATACGGCAAAACAGGCTCAGTCTCCCAACCCAAAAGAGGTCATTTTCACCAGTTTTTAAAAAGCATCCAAGAAGAGTACAAAAGAGGATGTGCCCTCTAAAAAGAGAGACATCTGGTAACCCTAGCTTTATGGCTGAAGGGAGATGTTATGTTTATTGCTGAGGAAGGTTATTCTTGAGAAAAGCATGTGGTACCCTCCTCCCTCCAAAAACCCCCGAAAGCCTCCAAGGAATACCTGTTACATTGTAGTAAACTATGGGCAGCTTGGTCAATTTGGTGTAGTGGTTAGGAACATGGACTCTAATCTGGGAGAACCGCGTTTGATTCCCCACTCCTCCACATACAGCTGCTGGTGTGACCTTGGGTCAGTTACAAGTTATTTCAGAGCTGTTCTCTCACAAGCACTTCTCAAAAGAGCTGTCTCAGCCCCACCTACCTCACAGGGTCTCTGTTGTGGGGAGGGGAAGGGAAAGGAGATTGTAAGCCACTCTGAGACTCCTTCAGGTAGTGAAGGGTATAAATCCAATCTCTTCTTCTTCTTTATTGAACAGATTGGGCCACAGCGAAATGGCTGCTAGATTTAAAATGTGCCCATCATTCAAGCTGACCAGACCAGCCTTGGTTTTAGCTTTGGAGAGATCACTTGCTGACCCTCTCTTTCCCGCATCACTGACCTTCCCTTCCTGTTGCTTCCGTTTCACCACCCAGCCCGCCTTTTCCTGCCATCTCTTACCACCAGTGCTTTTCCTATTCAGAGAAAAGCAGCACCATTTCATAAGCCTGGTATATGCGTGCTGTGATATGTGTGTAAGTAACAGAGACAGAGAGAACGCACATGCGCTGTCACTTTAGAGCCAGATAGTGTTTCTCTTGGGCTGGCCAGCAAGCAGGGAAGCTGCAAATTGCTTGGCTATGCAGCTCCAAAGACGACCTCAAACATACAATTTTTTTCAGTCTCCTAATTTAAAGGCACAATAAACAGGTCTGATCCACTCTCTATTCTGCTGGGGCTGAAAAAAAGCTACTGCATAAGAAGCCCCATTTGGGGCCAGTTGCCAGAACTGAACTCTGCATGTGGTCAGAGGTGTTCAGCTGAAGGTGCTGGAACTTTTGAAAATGGGTGCGTGGTGGGTGTGCAAATCTATCCCCCTTACATGACCCAATTATTTCAAAGCAACTTCAAAGGGGTGCCATAATGCCCAGGGGTGACCTTATAACCTCTCCCCACTTAAACACAAAACTGTCAGTTGCACTGGGCCCTGCAGAGCAGCTCTGTCCGTACAGCCTAATGTGGTGGTGAATGAATGCGTATCTGATTCATCAAAGGACAAGTTGTCAAGGCCAGCATTTAACATGACGCAACAGGAATTGGCTGCCTCAGGCAGGCTGCAGATTTGCAGGGGTGGGGGGGAGGGCTTTTTCCTGTTGCAGCCCTGCAGGAGTGAATATGCTTAAGATGGCCCATATGGAAGCCCCTCCCTCTGATTTTTAGGCCCTACCCCTTAACTCAGACAAATAATGGTGTGAAAAATGCACTCTGTACATGCTCCAAAAACATGTATGCACCATAGGAAGGTTTTCCTGCACAAAACGGAGACAGTGTTAATATGAAGCAAGGTTAGGACAGCCTACAGCAATGGCTTCTGGGTGCTATGGAGGGTAACGGCCATGGACAGATCTGACCTTTGGCAGCAAAAATCTCTCGCACAGGTCAAAGAGCATGACCCTACATACCTCTTTGACCCTCCGCACATCTGGCGGAAGCAGAGTGAATTACCCAAATTAAGCCAGTACAGGACAATCAATGTAATTTGCATAATTTATATATGCAGTTAAGTAAATTGACATAGATCTGCTTATTCATATAATTCCGTTTTCTTTGCACAGTTAGTACAGAGTTATTTTCTTGCAAACAGGACAGTCAGGCTGATAATAATTGATGGTCAAATAGTCACATTTTTAAAGTATTTATTAAAAACAAAGCATAATTTAATCATTGAGAGGTTTGATATTTATGCTAACAGCAAACACAAATTATGGAGCTGTTACTGTTTGTAATGAAATTAGCTTTACAGAATAAAGCAACAAGTTCTTATAAATTTTGACAACTTTAGGTAAGGTCTCTATAATGTGAACAATGCATTAATAGTTCTTCTAATTGGCTTTTATTCTAGAAATAATAATAATAATATAATAATAATAATAATAATAATAATAATAATAATAATAATAATAATAATAATAATAATAATAATAATAATAATAATATAACACCTGACATCACAATTGTAGGAGGGGGGGGGAAATGAGAAATAGGCTTTGGCTCTTTGACACTGCAATCCCAGGAGACAGCAGAATAGAAAAGAAAGAACAGGAGAAGGTCACAAATACCAAGACCTTCAAACCGAGTTAAAGAAGGTTACTATTGTTCCAGTTGTCATTGGAGCTCTTGGAGTGGTGCCTAGAAGTCTCAAGAAACACCTGGACATTCTTTACTGTCTGCTTCTATATTTGAAATATGTAATACATTTGATTTTACTTGTTGTATGTAACAACTCATAATATTTGACAAACCTGATGAATCTATATTTCCCCCCTATCCTTTCTTCCCTTCTGTATCCTACCTTTTAAAAAAGAAAATAATAATAATAAAAAAGAAACACATGGACATTCTAGTCATTGAGCAAATAACACCAGCTCAGCTCCAGAAGACAGTGTTGCTTGGAATAGCAAGAATCCTGCAAAGATACATCTGCCATTCCCAAGAACTTGGCTAGATCTCGAATTGCAGAATACAATTTACCAGTCAAATATATGACAATAATAATAACAATACAGCAATAAGCTCATGACAAGTTATATGAAATATTACAAACTCCGAAGCCAAGCTGAGCCTGTACTTACCAGAGCGGAATTTGCTCCGGATAAGCATAGATCGCTCAGAAGCAAGGAGCGTCATCTTTGGGGTTCCTGTAGTTTCAAACCCAAATCTGAGGGAGGCCCCATTTACATTCAACAGGGAAAAAAAGGAAACAAAGAGAAGATGAGCAAAAGAAGAAGCTACTGTGCCCCCCCATCGCTGGTGGATTCCCTTGTCTCTTCTCAGAGAATCCGGCAGGAAATCCTTTCTGGCAGCAGTCCAGAGCTATGTGACAGGCAAAAACTCAACAGGTAGAGCACCCCACAGGAGGAATATATACTTAAGTGGAAGGATAGTAGACTGTGGTTAGAGGACTGGACTAGGGGCGGGGAGACCTGAAAGTGGATCCTGCCACCCTTTCCACTCTATCTTACCAAATACTTTTTCCTGTCACCCCCCCCTTGTGTGGCTTTTGTTCACACAGGTTCCATAATTCCTGGCATAGCATTTCTGGTGGTCTAAAGGGGCCCTTCCTCCCTCTTTCATTCAACTCCAGGAAGCTGACTGGGAGACCTAGGCCCAATCACTCTCTTAGAGTAACCTGCCTCGCAGGGCTGTTGTGAAGGAAGAATCCTGCCTTCTGCCCCACACTCTCTGGGGAGAAAGAGCGGGATAAACTGTGAGCGATGGGCACGGGTAGGCCTGCTTCACCCGCTGAATGCCTGCCTGTCGGGCAGCTGTTACAAGCACAGGAGGAGGACTGCTTGGGAGGGGCAACTCCGGGTCCCCCCACCTACAGCCCCGCAGCAGGCCCCCAGTCTGCCTTCTTCCGGGAGGGCCCAGGAGCCCCGCAACACACCGCAGCTCCTCCAAGGGGCCCTGCTCACCTCTGCCTGCCTTTCGTCCTGCCGGAGCTGCACCCCCCCCCTCTGTCCCCCCCCCCCCAGGCTCACCGGAATGGAAGCGAGAGAGAGCTCCCCTGGCCGCTGGGCTCTGGGAATCGCTGGCCTTGCCGCCCGTCCGCAGCCCCGGTTCCCCCGACGGCTTCTCTGGGAGGGTATGCCCGCCTCTCCGAAGGGGAGGGCTGTCCTTCTTTCCCTCGCTGCCCGTGCCCAGGTGAGGATGGCAAGCGGAGGAGCCGAGCGCAGGGAGCTCCGGAGAGGGCTGGGCCGAGGGCTCTGCCCCCCGCCTGGGGGTCAGACGCCACCGTGCCCCCCTCCGCGGCCCCGGGCAGCTGGGATGTCCCCGCGCCTCTGCCATGCCCGCCGCCCCTCCCCACGGGTGCCACCTGCCGCGACACCCGACACCCGGAACGCGCTGCTGCTGGCTCAGCAGGGCAGCCCCCCGCCCTCCCCGGCAGCAGAACCCAGAGCTCCGCCTGCCGGCCCACCGGACCCCGCGCCCTGCCCGGGCAGGACCCAGGCGTCCGGGCTCCGGGCAGCCCTCGGCGTCATCCACGGCGCTAGCTCTCAGGCCTTCCGCGGGGAAGCCAGGGGGTCTCTCGCCTGGGCGGCCTACTCCTCTCCGGGGGGATGCAGGAATCCTGGCCTCCAGCACCGCCCAAACACCGGGGGACCCCGAGAGCCCCGGCCCCCGACTTTCTGAGCGCCAGCTCCCGCCGTCCCTGAGGGGAGACGCCGCTCCACTACCGGCACAGCAGCTTCTGCCCAAACTGCTTTCCACGGGGAGTCAACTTCTGCCCCACTTTTCAGCGCCTTACTGCCCACCCCACCCCCTCCTTGCCAGGGCCCCAGCTCCACCCGTTGTTTCCTGCAGAGACCCTGGGCCGTCTGAGAAGGACCCTTGGGCAGAGGTTTAGGAACCGGGCGCAACCCACATCCGAGGCCCACTGGCCGCTCCACAGTGTCTTTTTGCCCTGGATTTAAATTGCATCCCGGTGTAGATGGAGGCAGAGATTTAGGAAATGTCCTGGTAAAGGCTTGGAGAGGGGGCGCCTGGACTGGAAAAACAACCTACCCTAAGAGGGACTGGGACGGTTTAAGGCTTTACTAGGCAATGACCCCTTCCAGGGGATTACCTCTCTTTAGTACTAGCCCTAGCCATGGCTAGACCAGTAATGGGGTGGCAGTTAGTCCTGAGGGGGAAGCACAGAGCTTCAGAGTGGGGGGCCAAAACAGACACACGGGGAGAGACCTTTAAATTTATTCCTTTAATTCATTTGTACCCTGCCTTTCTCCCCAGTAGGGACGCAAAGCGGCTTATGTCATTCTCCTCTCGTTTTATCCTCACAATGCTGTGAGGTAGGTTGGGCTGAGAGAGCCTGACTGGCCCACGCTTCCGTGGCAGGGCGGGGATTCAGTCTCTGGCAGTGCTGCACTCTCCACCTCTGTGCCATACTGGCTTAAACCAATGAGTGGGTCGCTGGGCCAAAGGGCCTGTGGTGCCCCTTGGAACAGTGGCCTGAGCACCGGGTTTCAGCAAAACCCATGCGGCTCTGGGGGAACACTGGTCTGAGCCATTTGAACCAGCTGTTTGGATACTGGCAGTTCCCTTGGCTGGGGTGAGGGGTTGAAGGCCACCTGCTCCTGTCGGCACACGCCCAGAGGCACCCTCTTTGTCTTTCTTGCCTGGGGTCTCATCAGAAGTCTCTGGTTATATTTATCAGTCAGGAAATGTTATCCTGGCAGGACACTGGGCGGCAGGCATTCCCAGCCTTTGTCATTATCCCAGGTAGCCTGAAAGGCCAACTGGTCAGTCCACGGTCCCTGGCGCAGATGCCTTCTCAAGCCAGACACGGCAGAGACCCTGAGTGACTGAGGTGGGCGCTCGCTGGGTCCCCTTTGCCCTTTCCCCACGCTGCTGTCGGGCCACAGGGAGCGTTTCTTCACACAACAGGTGTCACCTGTTGCCAGCCGTCCAAGGCTCGCGCTGGATTTCACTGACGCGGCGGATCAGGTTCTGACCAGGGTATTTAAAGTCAGACATGCTCCCTTGGCCTTGCCCCCTGCTTCGAGCCCTGCCCCTTGGCACCACCCCTATCCCACCTTCCTCTGGAGCCCAGAGGAAAATGGGTGTGTGTGAGAGAGAAAGAGAGACTCAAAAGGCAGACATGTTCTAAATTCTGTGTGTGTATGCGAGCACGCGCCTGGAGAAGTTTAAGCGGATTAAGTGTCGCTAGATAAGCAACACTGACCCCTCCTGGTGGGTGTGAGAAAGACTTATCCCCACCACCATTGGGATGCTGGTAGGGCTGAGAAAGTGAGCTAAAGGGAATCAGCATATAGTGCAGCACAGAATATTATGGGTGTCCTTGATGTGTGAATGCCAGAGAGAGTTTGTTTCCATGTGCCAGTGTTTAAAACACTGGCTTTCTCACAATGTTTCTCACACACAAACTCACAGATACTCATAGATAAATCCCTACTTTTCCTCCTCTAAAATTCACACAAGTAGGGCCCTGATCCTTCCTACTTGTGGCTTGTCTGCACTTAAAAGTGAAAAATTGTAATCTCTGCACACCCTTTTCACTCCAGGAATGTGGGTATGTGTGCAATGTATTTGTCTGGGAAGAGGAGTGGGTGGCTTGCGATTCGTGTCTCTTAAGTTTGTTTTCCTTGCTCCTCTGCAGTCTCCCAAGTTCTGGATTCTCGTGGCCTGGCACCAAAACCCCTTGGACTGCTCCAAAACCAGCCTCTGGGACTGATCCCTTTTGCTGGGAGCGCTACACAGTGGTGGTGGTGGTAGTGGGCCGGATGAGCTCATAGGTCTTTCCCAGGCTCAGATTTCAAAGATTAAATCCAGGAGCAGCCGTAGGCTTGACGCTGTCGACAAAGATAGCACTTGTGGTCTGGGACAATGGAAAGAGGCACGTCCCAGAGACACCAAAGGCCTGCATGGAAGACACCAGTAGTCCCGGCTCCCAACCCCCACGCATCCTGGCATTTCACAGTCCCATACAGGCAATGTACACCAAATCAGTGCACGCTACAGAGACGAGTGTAGCCAGCTCTATCCCACTCCTTCAATATCCTCTTGTCCTGCCTCTGGCAGCTGCTCCAGCTTTCTGAGAATTATGTGTAGAATTTGGAAGCTTCCTTTACATTGAGATGCTCTGTCCAGTTTCTCAGTCTCAATGAACAATTTTATTGGTGTGGGGAAAGGAATACATAGTTTGTGACAAACAGTGTGAACTGGGGCCCGAAAGAGCAGCCCAGGTGGGAAAATGCTGTAGTCTCTCAAATAAGCAGCTGACTTCAGATGACAAAGATCTGAGGCGTTAACAGCAAATGGTGACCAATTTTTTCCCTGACTTTGGACATGGTAAATGACCTTTGAACTTCAGGGCAACCCCGTATCAGGTAAACTGAACGGTTTGAGGTTCTTCCGCCTCTTCCAAAATCCACTGGGAGAAAATGTTCTGGCGAGGGCTTCCTGAGGACCTGAAACCATCTTGAATGTTGGTGCCGTTCTCTCCTTATTATTGGCCGGAATCCAGACCATAGACTGCTCTTTGGTTGGCTGGGAGGGATTCGCGCTCCAGCTCCCACAGGAAACGACGCAGACGTACAAGTTGCCGATGGAGGCCGTCATCAGACACGGGCTCCGAGAGACGCAAGCGGAAACCATCGCAGGGAAGAATCAGGGGCGGGTGGTCTGTGAAACTCTCAAATATATCGCCTGGGGTGTGGGAGAGAAGAACCAGAGAGCCAGCACTTGGTTTATAAAAATAAAGCCAGAATCACAATTCGATTTTTCGGCATTCTGAGCAGACTTAAACATTTGTTCCCATTGTAAATAAAAAAAAAAAATACAATTAGAATTCTGGAACTCTCCATTTTCTCAGACTTTGCTGTCCTGGGCAGCTACACCAGTAGCTCTAATTTAACCCTAGCTACACCCTCCAGTAAGTACTACAGGAGGAGTTAAGAGCCCATTTTTGCAAAAGGTACCAAATGCTTTCAATATTGCTTCACTTGTTGGGGTGGGAGAGAGATGGTGGAGCTCAAAAGGGAAAGCAAGGGAACAGGGCTGGAATAGAATGGGGCGTCTTTCCCAGCAGGGGAGAATGCAGTGATGGGGAATGTGGTAAAATCCTTACACCCCAAGACTGATGCCAAAGTTCACAATCTAAAAGGGATAATTTTGGGGTACCGTTTGCTGGCTGGTGGGGGGGAGAGAGAAAGAGAAGTGGGTGTGGGTCACTTCTCAGGCACAGAATCAGCCAGTGACATAGGAACACACATGACCCTGGCTAGTGAAGGACAAAAGGCAGGCAATATCACACCTAAATCAACAAAGAGCTGCAGGAAGCCAAAGTGTAGAGATGTAGACAGGAAGGGAATGAGGGAGACACAAGGGGGATGATAAAACCTCTGAGTGCGTGGAAGAAGGGGTCCATTTTCCCTTGGGCGTTTTAGATAACAAGAAGGAAGGAATCCGTTGTCTTCAGAAAGCGGCCATTACTACATGGTGCTAAAACTGAAAAGTGGGAAACCTCAGGTGCTAACACCAAAGTGATAGATGAGTTCTAATTGCTTGCAAGTTCAAGAAGTGAACAGCCTATCTTTAGTTACCACTGTCAGGGATATTTAAGATTCAAGAGCAAAGGACTGCATTTATATCACCTTTCCTTTGATCTTTGCTCAGTCTGTTGTGTTTACTTACGCTGTGCGGCTTTTTTATTTTCATATTAAGATTTCTTTACATTTTTAATGCAGCTGGTCTGATCTCTGTGATGCTTCTTAAAACTCTTGTCCAGTCCATGCTTATCAGGAGAGAAGGAGGAGGAGAGAGAGATTTACCCTATCCTCTTAAAACGTGGAACTAAGTCTGTTAGGCCTCTCTGTAGCAAGTGCAAAGGAGAGGGAGACTCGAACTCAGGCAGGATCCCTAAAAAAGGAGTGGTGGTGGTGATACCCAGAGAGAGCAAGAAACTAGGGAGCAGAGGAAGAGAGGCCTCACTGGGGCAGGTGACCAGGGATGGCTACAGAACTTTCTCACACCCATGTGGGCAGAAACAAGTGCTTGTGGGACCATTTCCCTACAGAAGGAAAATTTCACCTGTAAGTGGTGGGGTGACAAAGATCATGTGGGTTTGGGAACAAGGGGTTTCTTCACTCACTGTGTGCGATTTCATCTCTCTCCTCTTCTGGCGGGTCCCAGCACTCAGGGGCCGGGCGGCCTGGTCCCAGTTGATAATTCCTGAGCACATGCTGGAGCTGGGCTGGCAGCAGGGCTGAATAGTCGTTTTTCAGGCGGGACCAAGATGACTGCATACAAGCAGAACACAGCAGGAGAGCAGTTAGCAAAAACATCCCAACCCAGCCCTTTGAGCTGAAAGGTCTGCCTCCCTCCTCCAGACGCTGTGCTTTCTGTCCCAGAAGCAGAAAGCAGGGCTGACACCCAGCTCAAAGAACATGCATGATTGAGCACATGAGTTTTTACTTGAGCAGGGGTGATCTTAGGCGTTGGACAACAAGGGCAGTTGTTCTGGGCCCCACTCGGCTCAGCTGCTGCAGTATTCCTCTGAAGTTGTGGCGGATTTAGGGCACAGGGTTGCCAGGTCCCCCCAGCCACCGGCAGGAGATGGGGTGATAGGGTTACCAGATCCAGGTTGGGAAACTCCTGGAGATTTGGGGATGGAGCCTGGGGAAGACGGGCACCTCAGTGTGGTACAACGCCACAAAGTCCACCATCCAAAGCATCCATGATTTCCAGGGGAGCTTATCTCTGTAGTAAGAAGATCTGATGTAATTCCGGGGGATCCCCAGGCCCACTTGGAGGCTGGCATCCCTATTAGTAATTGAGGCATTTCTGCTTCTGCCCACACACAAGATGGCAGCAGAGCTGTCTTCCCTGCGGTGTAGGCTGGCACACGGGGGTGTCATTCCTCTGTGCAAACTGATGTAGTACAAGGCGGGAGGATGCTTAGCTGCTGCAGAAGCCACATGCGTGTTGGCTAAAGGTGGGCATGAGCCTCCCCTCCCTTCTTAGGCCCAGCATGGCCTGCTTGCACCTACCCACTGGCCTGCTTATCATGGTGCCAGCTGACTCATGCCAATCCCGCCTAGGGGGCTCAGGTTGTGCCTTGTTTGGGGCCAGGGCTGCCTGGGGGTGGAGAGTGATTCTGGGACCCCATTCTGGACTTTTGCTCTGGGCCCCAGAATAGCTAAGATCAGCCCTATACTTGAGTATTCAATAACCAACACAACTTGCTTAGGAATTGGCAGGCAAACAATGCAGACTTGGTTTATAGGTGACTCTACATCATGACAAGCCTCACCTTCAAAAAACAAGCCTTGAGAAGGGGGAGGGGGCTCTTCCTAGATGGCATTTGCCCCTGCAGCTCTCATAAAATATTTTTGACCTGTTTGGTTGACCAATTTTGTTTAAAAACCAGCCCATCTAAATGATTACAGGAATGGGGCAGCTGTAGTGGAAAGCACAGGCTTCCAAAGCAAAAGGATGCAGACGCTCATGCAATCATTATTCTGCACCAAGCGACTTGAATCCCGCAACCTGAATAATTTCTGCACCGAGCAACTGGAATCCCACAACCTGAACAATTTCTGCCAGTCTATGTTCCCTATCTGCATAATTCATTCAGTGGCTGCTAAGCATGGGTAAAGACAGGACACTGATAATAAGCTTAGCACGTTCACGTGTATGCCTCTGAGATTTCATCAGAAATTGTACCTGCTCTTTCAAGCCCAGCTGTACAGCCATGAGAGCTAGAAACTTTTTTTTAAAAATGACCCTGAGATCCCCAGCTTCCTCAGCTTGGAGCCCAATAGCAAAACCATCACGGAAATGAAATCACGGAAATACGCAGGTCTCTAAACTAGACAGGATTCTGATTCCTTGGGCCCCAGGACAAACTTGCAATGGCCACTACAGTCCGCTCCAAGACATCCAATGTCATGTACCATGAAAGGGGGGGGGCACTCTAATCTACTTTTTATACGACCTAGATGGATCCAGACCACTCTTCTTTCCCTTATCAGCTCTTGTAAAGTGTACCTGTTTTGCTTTTAGGGTTGCCAAGGCCAGGTTGGAAAATTTCTGAAGATCTGGGGGCAGAGCTTGGGGAATGTGGGGCTTGGGGAGGGGAGGTACACCTCAGTGGGGTATAACACTGTACAGACCATCCCCCAAAGCTGCCATTTTCTCCAGGGAAACTGATCTCTGTCATCTGGAAATCAACAGTAATTCTGGGAGATCTCCAGGTCCCGCCTGGAGGTTGCCAACCTTATTTCCTTTCCATACCTGGGCCCCCCTGATGCCCAAGTGCAAAGTGTCCAATAAAATGATGAATTAAGAAAATAAATAAAAAGGAACTGCCAACACATTCTCCTTTCATCAGACCCTTGAACTGTGTGCTTCAGGAGGAAAAAGGGCAGCCAACACCCACGACCTATGCTCTTGCCCGAGCCAGCTGTTTCCACATCTGGGCCCGTCAAGGCCCGGGAAGGCAAAGCCCTATTGTTCACCTGCAGCAGGCTGCTTTTGGGCACGCACAGCAGGTTGGCCGTGGTGCTCAGCTTGCGGAAGAACTCGGTGGCAATGTCTCCAAGGCCCACTCCCTGCAGCCAGTCCAGCACCAGGTCCAGGTTGGTTCGGATTTGCACTGCCTTGGCCCACTGGAACAGGGACTGGGAACTGCCTGGAAAAAAGGGTGGTGGGGGGAAGGTTCTGAGAACAAATCTGAGCCAGGCTATTCAGCCCCAACCTCGGACCGCTCCCCCCCACCCACATGCTTTCCTGCCAATGGCTCGCTCACTCCGAGGCTCCCACCCCCACCAGCTCACTAACGGCTGGATGAGGAGCCGCCTCCGCCTGGCGATTTCCTGTCCTGCTCAGGGCAGTCCTGAACTCGGGGACAAGCAGGAAGCAGCCTGCTTCCGACAGAGACCAGGACAGAAAATAGGAGGAAGTGTGTGTGTGTGTGTTTGTGGAAGGGAGGGGGGGATGCTGAGAGGTTCTTGTTCTTTCACTGGACAGGAGCAAAGAACAGAACCTGATTCTTCCAGTGCTCCGGCCATTTTTGCACAGGGGGCTTACATTCAATCTTGTTTCTGATGGTTTCTAATGGAGCTGTCAAACCACTGTGGCCCAGAATGGTCTTGCCAATGACAAATGCTTTTCTCCTGCCTTTTTTTTTTTTTAGTTTAAGGCATCTCTCAAAAGCCTCACTAATGAAACTGCCATCTGCACATGGGCATATTATACTTCATTCACCACATGGAGAACCCAGGAGTTCTGATTTTCACGGTTTCTTGCTCTATCCTATTAGACAGTCCTTGCTTCTCATTCACTAGGAGTTCAAGGCTTTCTGTCTCTCTAGGCTCCAGCACTACCCCATAATCATCTAGGAATCCTGGAGCAGAAGTCATATGGAGCAGAAGTCCATCAGTGGCTATTAGCCACAAGGTATAGATAGGAACTCTCAGTCTGGGGCAGGTGATGCTCTGTATTCTTGGTGCTGGGGGGGGCAGCAGTGGGAGGGCTTCTAGTGTCCTGGCCCCACTGCTGGACCTCCTGATGGCACCTGGTATTTTTGGCCACTGTGTGACAGAGTGTTGGACTAGATGGGCCATTGGCCTGATTCAACATTGGCTTCTCTTATGTTCTTATGTTCCACTTACTCCGTGATCTCCAGTGCATTAAAAACTGGTCTATTCCCAAAGAACTGAAGAGTCTCACTGCCAGGTCCCCCTTCCCATTTTTGGCCAGGAAGACTGTGATCTAGATCTACCTTTCTCCATGAGGGTGTTGAAGAGTGAGGCATTGGAGAAAAAGAAGAGGTATCCGAAGGTCTGAGAGACAAGGTCGGGATGTAGGTCACAATCGCGGGTCAGCTCAAGCGTAGCCTGGTAGATGGCGAGAGTCCCGCGGATCCCCTCCGGCATGTTGCTGAGCTCCGGCACATGGGAGAAGTCAGTTGTGGCTGCAAAGGGATTACTGTCCAGCAGTGCAGGAAGAGCTGAATATAAAGTCTGCAGGGTAAGAAAATATTATACATGCAAACTGTGGCAAAAGGCAGACCAGAGAGTAAGTCAGGAGGAGAAGGTGGGATTCCAGGTATCATCGGGACGCCACTCACCTTAGTGAGGTAGTACACTGACTGCTGAAACGTGGACATGATGACCTCGTCCAAGACCGCCATTGCCTCATCGCATGTCTCCAGGTCACTGGAGAGCAAAGCATTGTGGGAAACTCCTGCAGGGATGATAACAGAGAGAATCCAAAGGGATGTCTTCACTTCGAACTGGTTTGACATTCATTCTTTTTCCACTGAAAACCCCGAGAACTTTAGTTCTATAAGCTGGGCTAAGGATCGCTCTCAGCACCTGCATCAAACTATGATTGTCAGGATTCTTGGGAAAAGCCACGACGGTATAAGACTGACATAGAACTGAAAATACTGTACAGCTGTCCTTAGAGCAGCCTTACATCCAGTCCCGCATTCTGTAGGAACCCCATAAGCTCTCTTGCTCTTCTGTCCTTCCCAGAAGACCTGGGAATCCAAGCCCTTTCCCCCACTTCCATTACCTTCTTGAGAAACTCAAAAAGTCTTCCCTTTTATGCGCTCCCTCCTAATGGCCTCCTGGCCCTACAGCCTCCAGGTGGGGGCTGGAGATCTCCTGGAATTAAAACTGATCTCCAGACTACAGAGGTCAGTTCAGCGCCCCTGGAGGAAAAGGGCTGCTTTGGAGGGTGGACTCCATGTCATTACACTCTCCTGAGTCCTCTCCCCTCCCCAAACACCTCCTCCCCAGGTGCCACTTCCAAATCTCCAGGAATTGTCCAGTCCGGAGTCGGCACCCCATGGCCCAGTGCCCTTCCACCCTGCTGTGACCCTACAGAAGGCAGGAGGGCTGGGCTCACCCTCCAAGTCTAGGTCCTTTTCAATATCCAAGACCCTCTTCTGCACCAGGTTGAGCAGCTCCATGGAGTTGGCCATCCAGAGCATCAGGGGGCGCAAGTCAGCAGCCACTTCCTCAATGCTGAGATTGCCTCCCTCGCCTGTGTCTTGCTGGCTGTGAGGATCAGACAGAAGGAAGGAGGATTAGCGGCGAGTGACAGGGGGGTGCTCCCACCTGCCCCTGAGAAGCAGCTGCCTCTCGGCTGGGGTGTAACAATGACAGCTGGGCGGGATATTTGGAATTCAATCCATTCCACACATTTTCAGAGTTCACACGGAGTTCAGAGTTTCTCGACATTTGTGAACTTTGTTTCCGAAGGACGTCGGAGAATTGCTTCTCGCTTTGTTAGTTGGGAGTCTGCAGTTTGCCTTACTTTGCACCCTATGGGGCATGAAGGGTTCTCTAATGTGCTTTCTGGGAAATTATGATTTCTCAGTATCTATGAGAACCTTTCAGGACAATCCATTTTCAGTGCAGGGCAACTGTGAACCATTTGCTGCTTGTAGTCTAGACATCTTCCCACAAGATGGAGGATATTGTGTTTCCCCAGTCTTATTTCGTTATCTTTTGCACCAGAGACAAAATCCACATCTTCCCCCAAACAGCTGTGAACTCCTCCTCTCCAGCACCAGAGCACAAATGTATCCTGTTATTTATTAATGTGAAAACAATGTGGCTAAGGGTCTCTTCTGGTCTGTCACAGAAAAGATGAAACACAACGGCTTGGTTCAGATATTATGCAAAACCATGGTATATTTTAACTGGTTTTAACCTGACCCTGATGCTGGGAAAGATTGAAGGTCAAAGAAGAAGGGGGCAGCAAAGGATGAGATGGTTAGACAGTGTCATCGATGCAACGAACATGAAATTGAGCAAGCTTCAGCGGACAGCGGAAGACAGGAGGGCCTGGCATGATCTGGTCCATGGGGTTGCAAAGAGTCGGACTAGACTGTGCGACTGAACAACAACAACAACAATGGTCATCTGAATGCCAGCCACTCCCCTAGCTATGGTTAGGGTACATCGAACTAAGATCTTACATCAAGGTTTGATTTCTTAACTGTAGCTGGTCATTTGAGATGAGGGCCCCGTGGGACCTAGCACAGTTCCGCAGGGCTTGTAAAACGGAGCTGTTCCACCAGGCCTTTGGCTGAGGAGGCAGGCATTCAATCCATTCTGGGCCCGCCTTGTCCTATCCATGGCATCGCTCGTGACCTTCCTCCGGTGCCCTGCTGTCCTGGATATTACTTGGGCAACTGGAATTTCTTGGGGTAATTATTCCATGAGGCATGGGTTCCGGTTTTATCGGCTTTTGCTATTTATTGTTTTTATTGTCTGTTGGTTTTATGTTGTGAGCTTCCCTGAGCCCATTTTTGAGGTAGGACAGGATATAAAGTCAATAAATAAATAAATAAAATGGTTTCATGAGACATGCAAACATGGACATCTTGGCTTAATTCCCGGGGCTGTCCTCTCTGCAGTCCTGACGGGTCTCTACGGGGGAGGCAGGAGAACAACTGAAAGCAGTGAAACCAGCATTTCCGGAGGCAGCTGAGGGTTTGATTGATTGTCTTTGGGCCAAATCCTGTTTCACAAATTAACCATTGTTAAAATAAAGCAGGGTGCTGTGTTGTGTCTGAACTGAGTCAATGACTTACACAGTCCAGCCTTGGGGAGTGGAAGGGGGGAGTTAACCCATCCAGAATGCCCTTCTCTCCTGTGAGGATAATCTATTATTCAGCATGCCATGTTCATCCACTGATATTTGTACAAAACAGCATGATACAGTCAATGAGCTGCACGCATGTGACGCCACAGTCATGGAAGAAGGAGGAAGAGGAGGAGGAGGAGGAGGAGTAGTTGGTTTTTATACCCTGCTCTTCACTACCCGAAGGAGTCTTGGAGCAGCTTACGATCACCTTCCCTTCCTCTCCCCACAACAGACACCCTGTGAGGTAGGTGGGGCCGAGAGAGCTCTGAGAGAACTGTGACTGGCCCAAGGTCACCCAGCTGGAATCAAACCCGATTCTCCAGATCAGAGTCTACTGCTCTTAACCACTACACCACGCTGGCTCTCTACAGGAAGAGGAGGAGCCACAGTTATGAGCTCATTGGTAGAGTGGGGGTTCTGCACTGCAAGCCTATGTGGCACATTGGAGGACTAAGTGGCAGTGGTGGCAACGGCCGTGTACAGAGAGAAGGCACGAAAGGGCTTTTGCAGGGAGGGTGGTCTCTGAACGGGCCCATGCTAGAAGGAAAGCATCTCCACGGCTGAGTTGCCTTGACTCAGAGTCCTGCTGGTCCTCTCCATGCTCGTGCAGAGAGGTGGGAGAGGCTTCCTATGCATGGACACTAGCAGCAGGTCCTTCCAGAAGCTGCAAAGAAAATGGCAGCCGACTGTGGGCTGCTCACCTGGGGCTTGAAGACCACCACACTATATCCACTTCATCCAAGAGAACCAAGCAACCCCCAGGCTTGGAAAGCCTGAAACTGCAGACTGAAAAAAGACTACACACACACACACACTCACTCAGAGCCTGGACTCCAGGTATGACACTGACAGCCACCATTGGCCAGTATGCCCTGTGGATTTTGACAGGGGAATTGCTCTAGCCCACACCTGCATGGCAAAACCCCCAATCTACCTGACATTGGCAATGAGGGTGGCAGCGAGTTCAGTTTCACACCAGCAGTGCCAATAAGGACTTCCTTAGTACTGTGTCATTTTGGCAGTCTGAAGGATTTCCCCACAGTTTGGCGGAAACAGTGCAGTCCTAAGCAGAACTGGTGGTGGAAAGTGACGTCAAGTCGCAGCTGACTTAAGGTGACCTCTCACGGCATTTTCAAGAAGCATTCAGAGGTGGTTTGCCGTTTTCTCTGCATAGCAACCCTGGACTTCCTTAGTGGTCTCCCATCCAAATACTAACCAGGGTTAACCCTGCTTAGTGTCCAGGATCTATCCAGGCCAACAGAATTACTGCCTTCTAAGGGTGTAACTCTGCTTTGGACTGAACTGTAAGTAATGTATTTTCTAAATGATAGCATCTCCTCTTGGGGTTGCCAACCTCCAGATAATGGCTGGAGATCTCCTGCAATTTCAACTGATCTTCAGGTGACGGAGAACAGTTCAGCGGGAGAAAATGGCCACTTTGGAAGGTGGACTCTATGGCACTATACCCCACTGAAGTCCTTCCCAAACCCCACCCTCCTCAGGCCCCACCCCCAAAATCTCCAGGTAATTCCCAACCTGGAGCTGGCAACCCTACTTATGATCCTGTGCTATGCAGAACAGCACCTCCTCCAAGGGCATGTCAGACAACTTCAGCTCTCACTCACTTTTCTGGCTGCCGATCTCCAATCTCCTTTATCTTGTCCTAGAAAGGATATATCAAGGGGAGGGGGGAATGTTAACTGGGTAAATTGGAACCAACATACAGTATCTTTACATCCTTGCCAGACCTGAGCCACAGAAAAATAAGACTTAGAAGAGCTAATAAGGAAATCTGTTCACTCGTCTGCTGCCCGTGGGCAGAACGCTGCATTCCCCCTCCCCTTACTTTTGCACCTGTAAAGATACATCCCCAGCCTCTGAATTGACCCCCACTTCTCTTTCCTTCCACAGTTCAGGTGGACTGTCAGCCCATTTTCTTTTTTCCCCTTTAAGTTCTTGGCTTGTTGACCTCATCATATGTTTGCTTGCTGCATGTTAAAGGGTTTTTTTTACATACTTTAAAAACTTTTAAAAAGGTGTACAGCCTTTTTTCTTTAAAAGGGGGGGGGGGTGTTCCAAACACCTTTGCTCATAAGAGGGGTGGAAGTTGGATTCACTCATCAGCACTCTGCACAGCCTGGCAGAAGAGTTCATTTATTGACTTCACTGATGCCCCCACCTATGTCCCTGGTGGGCATCCCAAAGTGGCTGACATTGTTCTCCTCTCCTCCCTTTTACCCCCACAACAACCCTGTGAGCCAGCTCAGGCTGAAAGCATGTGACAGGGGCCACAGTTACCCAGCAAGCTTCCCTGGCAGAGGGGGTATTCTGAACCTGGGTCACCCCATATTCTAATCTGATACTCCAGCCACGGCACAAGCATCAGCCAATCAGTGCTGCACAAATCTGGAATTTGCCCAAGACCAGGTCCTCCTGGGTCTCATCCAGGCAAGATGGAGTACGTTAGCTTAGATGGCAGTGAGCCCACTTCTACAGGAGCTTCCAGAGCTGCCCTCTTCCCCTGTTGCAAATTTCAAACCCTGTGTCACAGAAACCTACATGGTTTAATCAGAGCAGATTAAGTACCTTTTTAAACCATCACTTTATCACTGAATCTGCTTTTGTCGTGATTTTTAAGGAAGTTGGTGGCAGTGAGGAGCAAAAGGGGAAGGGGGTGGAGAAGCTTCTGAGCTTCCCTCCAGAACCCTAAGGGCTTGAATCCTGCGGCTTCTTTTTTAAAAGAGAGAAAAGATGCTCAGAATACTGGATTCCGGGGTATGGCTGAATGTGAAATCCACACAATACGTGCATACACATAATCCTGCATACGGGGCATCAGCAAGCAGGCCTGTCGGTACAGTGGGGCATCTCGGGGCTAGGCCCCCCACCTTACTGGCAAGCCCCCCCCTTCCCATCCAGCCCAAGGCCCCTGAGCAGCAGCAGGTGCGGGGAAGGAGTCAGATATTCCGTTATTTCAATTAGCCAGTGCCCCCTAAGAAATTTAAATGCTCCCAGACTAAAAGAATCCTGGCTACAGGCCTGTCAGCAAGGCCGTTGGGTTGCCAGCTCCTGGAGATTTTGGGACGGAGCCTAGAGGGCGGAGTTTGGGGAAGGGAGGGAACTCTGCAGCGACATGATGCTATGGACGGAGTCCACCCCTCCCCCCCGAAAGGAAAATGATCTCTGTAGTCCAGGGATCAGTTACAATTGCAGGAGAACTCCAGGCGCCACTGGGAGGTTGGCAACCCTCGGTGTGAGAAGACAATCCTAGGACAAGGGGACATGAAACGGGCTGCAATCGTCATTTACCCAAACTGCCTCCTTGACCAGCTGAGCGATCCTGGCGATCAACCTGGGCAGGTGACCCGGTTCTAGCTCCCGAGCAGCGTGTTCCAGACAGAGCCCAAAGAGGAAGGCCGGGCCCAGCCGGCAGCCCGGGGTTTCCTGGAGCCGCACAATCTCAGCCAGGAGGGCCTCCTGCTCCTGGGGCCGGTAGCGCAGCTGAGGCTCCCTGCTCTTGAGGTAAGCCCGGAACGCCTCCTGCCGCTCCTGCAGGGACCGGCCACAGGCCTGGCACGCCAAAGCTCCCACCAACCCCGGGGATACCCACGCCTTGGGCAGCCAGGCTGGCGGTGCAGGTGCTGCTCGCGGGTCCTTGTACATGAAGAGGAAATGCTGCCCCATCCCCAGCAAGTCTCCGGGGGCCAGCTCCACTTGGCGGTGGAGGGGGGCACCATTGTGGGTTATGGACGCCCCACGGAAGGGCCGCACCATAGCTGAGCCCCGGGGCTGGCTGGGGTCTGCAGGGGGCACTGAAGACACTACACAGCAGTGGCGTGGAAGGATGTCCGGGGCACTCAGGAACGTGTCCACGTAGCTGGATTGGTCTCCTGCTTGGCGGCGTTCCGGGCGTCCAAAAATGTGTCGACGACGTGTCATCACGTGGATCACAAACTCCTGCAAGGACAGGGAAAAATATGGAGTGATGCCAACAGAGAAGCACCCAGGATCCCTAGGGAGAACAGACATATTGGGTCAACTCACTCTCCTGTGACCACCTACTTCCTTATTTATTTATTTATTTATTTATTGTTTCAATTTATACCCCACCCTCCCCACACCCTCCCCATGAACCTACCCAACCACCACAGCCATCTTGGGACGCCCTGCTTCGCCTTCTGGGATTAGGTGAGTGGCAACCTGGGACCATGTTCCCTCTAAGATGAATTAGTGTGAGCTAGCTCACAGTTTTTGAGTCTCCAGCTCACACATTTTTGTCTTGGCTCAGGCAGGATGGCTCCAGAGCAAACTAATTTATGCAGCAGCCAAATCACTTGCTCACAGCTTTAATGTCAATCGCTCACAAAGTACAATTTTTGCTCACAAGGACACCACAGCAGAGAGGCCTTGCCTGGGAGAGGGCTTTCTCAGCCATGCCACCAAAACTTTCTCCTTAGGGAGACTGTCCCCTTTTGTTGCCATCTTCCACCTGCAGGTAAAGACTCTGTTTTGTTTCCTTTCGTGATTCCTCTTCCCTGCCAAATGTTTTAATTGTTGTTTTTATGTCTTTGTATGCTTTTTAGTTCTGCTTTTAAATATATTAATGATGGGGCTTTTTCCCCGGTTGGTTTTAATGGTTGACTTTACTCTGTATGTTTTAATGTGTCGGTCACTTTGGTCGCCCTTGTGAGGGCAGCAACCCTGTGAGGTGAGTGAAGCGCAAAGAAGGTGATTAGCTTAGGGCCCCCCAGTGAGCTTTGTGGTACAGCAGGGATTCGAATGTGGGTATCTCTGATCCATCACATTAACCTCAGTTATAGTCCACTGATAGTGTACTAGAAACACTTTTATCCTCTCCCATCTGACGTCAACTGTGGGGTGGGGGGTTTCTCTCCCCCTCCTCTAGGATGCCTCATGGACTAAACTGAGAAGCTTCAAGGGATAACCTTTGCCTCATAAAGACTGGGAAGAGATATCTTAGGGCTCTTATTGACAGGTAGCTTACTTATTTTTATTTGTTTTAACACATTTTATGATGTGACCTTTCCACCCCACCGTTGTTGTTATCTGTTTTAAAGGTTTTAAATGTTACAACTATATTGTACACTACTTCTTCTGAATTGGGCCTTAGATTATGGCTTGAAAAGTCCTCACAATGGGCCAGGGACAAACAGGAAGGACTTTTCTACAAACCTGAGGGAAACCCCAGGTTTGCAGGGGAAAAATGTGAAATATAACCCCCTCCCGAACAATAGAAGCAACATCTGTAGTTTTAAGAGAGGAATGCTCACTGAGATCATGTGAGACCAGCATCTCAGTGGCCATTTTCAGGGTTTCTAGGCAACCACAACAGTATTACTGAGCCTTCCAAGCCTTGGTTTCTGTCAATCAAATGGGAGGGGGAGGGGAGCTATGGAGAGCTGCCTAACTTTCTATCATCCCTACCTGTTTTTCATTGTAGCCCAACAACTGCAGAAAATAGGGGTGCTCAGTTGGCGGTTGTATGAGGCACTGAGAGAGCTGTTCTAAATTGGATGAATCCACAGTGGTCTCTTCAGAGGCTGCAGCCAACAGGCCCTCAGCCCCCTCAGCAACCTTGACCCGTGGTTCCTCAGCTGGGCCTCCTTCGGCAGGTTCACCAGCTGCCATACTGAGCACATTTTTGCGTTCCCTGCGGCGTTTAGTGCTGAGATTCATCTCACTGATGCTGCGTCGGAGTGAGAGGTTGTCTGCCCTCTCCTTGGGAGCCACATGGCCTCCTGAAGCGGCACGAGAACGGCGAGATTGCTGCCGACGGGTCTGGGAGTTGATTCCTGCAAGGAAGGAAGAGTTGGAAAACAAGATGGATGTTGAGTTAACTCTGCTTAGGAATGGTAAACTGCTGCCGTTGAAGAGGTAGACTCAAAAGTAGAGTTATTTTATACCAAAATGCAGTCAAACCCCGCCCCCCATAAAACCTGACTTATATAAGCAGCAATGCATAATAGGAAGAAATCATATACACTTCAATAAATCTTCTTTGTTGGCTCTTTAGGAGGATTTAGCATGGCAGAAGCCAAGAAATGAAAGGCATATATAGAAAGATCATTGAAAACAGAGAGTTGCCCATCCACAAGGGCACGGCTGATGAGGGCCTACCCAGACTAAGATCCTGACAGCGAGCAATAATATCTGCACAAACTCTGCAATCACAAAATTTCAATCTAGGGAATGAATGGTTGCGAATATGGATGCAATCCGTTCCACCCAATATCCATAACCTGATAAACCCCAATAAGAGAGGCCCACAGGATTTGACTTCCCATGTAAAGTATGGAAGGCGGCTAATAGAATATGAACAGGCTGTGGCAGTTGTGCAGATCTGTTGTTTAAATGGGACAAATTACCAGGACCCTAATGCGACTGTGGTGCAGCCTGCCAAACTATTTTCCACCTGTCACAGGAATGGGAGCATCATGCTTTCCAGGGAGATGTGACAGAGCTCTTTGAGCTCTCCCCAGCTGCAATTGAGTAGACTGAAAAATTAGATATTAGTATTTAGGGGGATTTAGGTATCCCAGCTGAACTATTCAAAGTCTTAAAAGAAGATGCTGTTAAAGTGCTGCACTCAATTTGCCAACAAATTTGGAAAACACAGCAGTGGCCACAGGATTGGAAACGGTCAGTATACATTCCAGTCCCAAAGAAGGGCAATGCCAAGGAATGTTCAAACTATCGCACAATTGCACTCATTTCACACGCTAGCAAGGTCATGCTAAAGATCCTACAAGCTAGGCTCCAACAGTACGTGGATAGAGAACTGCCAGAAGTACAAGCTGGGTTTCGAAGAGGGAGAGGAACTAGCTTCATAGGACAGCGGAAGGCAGGAGGGCCTGGCGTGATCTGGTCCATAGGGTCGCGAAGAGTCGGACTCGACTGTGCGACTGAACAACAACAACAAAATTTAGGGAGATTGCCCAATCAGTCTGCATACCCGTTGTATCAACTTGGTTACATATTTTATATTATTATATGCTTCCTGTGTTTAACTCTGACATATGTTAAATAAATAGGAAATGCATAATGGGCTGTTGCCTTTGCTACACCTGCCAGAGGAGGAGCAGTCATCCTCCCGGGAATTCCATTGACCCTGATTGACAACAATAGACCAACCAACCCTGGATGTATTTGTAACAGGGAACAATTGGTGTGCCAGAATTTCAGAACAAGGAACAGTGCAGAGCTGGCATGTTTAGTGGAACGGAGGATGGAGTGAAGAACTTACGCAATCGTTTCTTATGTTTTTAACCTTCACAGAATACCCTCCTGTGCCTATGAATGCAACAGTTGTCTTAATGGATCAGATCAAAGATGGATGGTCTCTAATATGTTGTGTGGTCAGACAGGTGTCCTTGGGAAGGCCTCAAGCGGAGTGTGATGGAGCTGTCCCCTCCTGTTTGCTCTCAGTGTCTAGTACACTGCCTCTCAACACTGATCTTCCGTTTTCAGCTCACATGGCAAACAGCCATTGACAGACTTTTCCTCCATAAAGGTACCTAATTCTTATGAAAGCTGTGCAGATTTTAAGGGCTATCATCACTTCATCTTATGCAAAGGAATTCCACAATCTAATTGTGCGCTGTGTGATGATCACTGGCCGGTCATCAGCTTCTTTGCATTCTAGGGCTGCCATTAGCCAATGAAAGGGTTAGATGGATTGATTTAAAATATTTTAATTGTTTAAATTACATTGTTATTATTAAATTTATACTCCACTCTATCCCACAAGTTGCCTCAGGGTGGCTTAAAACATAAAACCCACAAAACAATAAAAACAATAGATGGCTCAATAGACAATAACAAAAAACCCCGTGCATCATATCAGGTGGATATAGATAAAAAAGGGCCATGATTAATTGGGTGATGGATGTTTAAAAGGATTAATTTTTTAAATACAACAACTATAGGTTGCCAGTATTATCTCTTAGGAGAGGCATGCCTCCTCCTTTCACATACATGTGGGATTGCTTCTTCTATCAGACTGTTATGGCTTGCATGAGGATCACATAAAAAATAAGGGAACTATATATATTTTTCTTCAGGAATATATGCAAATTTAGATACTTTGAATTAATCAAGTAAAATTCATATCAATCAGCTCTAATCAGGTGATGGACCAAGCAACTACTGAGCTTCTGAGTTCTTCTTCACAGTCGTGAGGGCTGGAAACTTATTTTTCAATTAAAGAGCTTCTGGAGAATCTGCAAAGCTCAAGAAATTCAGAAAACCAGATCCGGCACTGCAGGGAAAGGCTGCTAGAGCAAATTCCTCTGGCAATTCCCTGGAAGTTTTGCCCACTGCTCGATACCCTTCACTCACCAGAACCGTCATCATCCTCGCCTTCTGCCATCTTCTCCACATCGCAGCGCCGGCGGATCTCAAAACGGCGAGTGCAGCCGGTCTTGGGCTTCCACACATCCTGCAGCACGAGCGGACGTTCAGAGTCGCCCACTGCCCGAAGATACTGGGCCTGCCAGGAGCTGTCTGGGCCATGAACGCTGCCCACCACATCACACAACACATAGGCATCCTCGGCATTAGGCTGTGACACTCCGTAGCGTTCCAGCGCTTCGATCACCAGCTGCCGAGCAGTGGAGCGCACGGTTGCCAGCACACTCTTATAATTGGCACCCGTGGAGATGTCCCCTCCGTAGATTTTCAGGACTCCTGGCACTTCCCCCTGTGATGGGGGCTGGACTCGGTCTTCAGGCAGTGGGTCAATGAAGTCAGCCAGTTTCTTCTCACTGGCCCAGCGTCCTCCACCCCCGCCAGTTGGCCCTCCAGTTCCACCTCGCTGGAAGAGTGTTGAGAGCCTCTTGTGTCGACTGGCCTTGTTCTTGGTGGCTGGGCGCATCTCCACAGGCTCACTGCCACGGCTGGCGGTATCTGAGGACGTAGACCTGCAAATAGGATAGAGAGCCTGGAAGAGGCAGCAGGGAAGATACCAGCTGCTAGACTGCCAAGTTCAGACGTGGGAGACTTATGGCCAAACATCTGCTCTGCCAGTAAGCCACAAGCCATGGCCTCTCAGCTTAACCCACCTTACAGAAATCCCAGGAAGATAAAATGAAGCAAGGAACATTGGGATTATAAATAGATGCCCACGATACATTGAAATGCCTATGGAAACGTAGCCTATGGGTAGGTAAGTCCCGCCATAATCAGCAGTCCTGTTTGCACTCCTTGTTTAATCAAAATGCTAATCAAAACCTCTTGTCTCCCTGCATTTGTATTGCCTGCTCAGATGCGTCCCAAAGCAGTTTCATTAGCACCGGTCTCACACTTCTGTTGCATAGATTTCCTATTAACCTCCTATGGGGTTGTTTTAGTAAGAACCACTCATCAAATGCCAGGGGCTCAGAGTACGTGGTTCCCAGATTGCTGCAGAACCAGGCAATAACCGCTGCACATTTGCACTGCTTGGTCTGAGGCAAAGGCCTGCTAGGGGCTGTACCCTTTCACCTGCCAGCACGGAACACAGATTGCCAGTTAGTAGAGAAGGTGGAGTAGTAATTGCACAATTTTTATTACCTTTTTATCCAAGCTGTTCCGGGGGGCATCCCTGGTCCTTCCTTTCTCCAGTTTATCCTTACAACAACAACCCTCTGAAGTAGGTCAGACAAAGGACCAATTACATAATACACTGATTAAGGGCCCGCTCAGGGCCCTTTCAACCAGATGTGTGCTGGGAACTCTGTGCTGAAATTTAATTCCCAGGTGCCAGGGTCTGGTTTGGATTGGGACCATGGCATACAGGGAGAAAGGGATTAAGCCTTCCCACTTTGCCGTGTTCCCACCCTGAAATAGCCACTATTTGCCTAGTTGGGGAACCTTACAGGTAGGCACGTGCCCATCAGCACACCTAAGTTTCCCCAGGTTAAGGATTCAGGACCGGATGAGAAACTCGAGTAGGCAATTTAATAAGAGGTGTCACATGGTCAGAATGGCAACAGAAGATCTTGGTGACAGAGTTCTGGACAGAGTTGACCTAACCCAGTTCTCAAGGAAGGCTTGGCAGTGGGAAAGGAAAACCCATTTATATGATCCTAAGTGGGCAATGGGTCCAATTCGAAGGCAGCAGTAAATATTGCTAGGCCAGTGCGCTTACTAAACTGAATCAAGGGAGAATACCTGATAAGGACTCAGGTGGGCTGTTCTGCGGGTGGTGGGGAAAGAGGTAGAACTAATCAGGACCGATTCCAGCCTAGCTGGGCCGATGGGGCAGGCACTTACTTGACAGAGCCCACGCTGGGCCACCTGCGACCAAGCTTGGCAAAGTGTTTCTTCGGAGAATTGATCCAAAGGCCAACAGGAAGGTGAAGCTTCCCAAATCGGGGACTCCCGTCTTTTCGTTCGTCTGAGAACATGGTCAGAAGGATCCGGCACTTTTGAAAGGTGGATATAAAGAGACACACAACATTAAAGGCTGATTCTCAATAGGCGTGGCCATTCTCACGTCAATGGGATCATCCACCTCAGATGACTTTCATTACACCCAGACCCATGTCCTCTCACGCCAGACTGGAAATAAATCGGCCACTAGAGTAATACTCTTTCATAAGCATATGGAGAAGTTGCAGTACACAGTATCAGTCACCCCATTTCAACAAAGATACTGTAGTGCTGTGAATGGTGTAGAAAAGAGCAATCGATATGAGCTGGGGGGTTGGAACATCTTCCCAGCAAGGAAAGGAGGAAGGTGTTTGGAAGTGAGGGAGGAATGCTACAGGAAGCAGAAGGCGGAGGTTTATAAAAAACGTGTTGTCAATGTTCCCTCTAAACTGCGGAGTCTTGTGAGCAAAAATTCTACTTTGTGAGCTACTGGCATTAAAGTTGTGAGCAAGCAATTTGGTTACTGCATAATTGGTTTGCTCTGGAGCCCTCCTTCCTGAGCTAAGACAAAAATCTGTGAGCTGGAGGCTAAAAAACTGTGAGCTAGCTCACACTAACTCAGCTTAGAGGGAACACTGGTTGTGATACTAAAACCCAGGGTCACTCAATTATATGGATTCGCAAAAGATTTAAAAATGTGCCTTTCTTTCAACAGACCCGCCACTGTAGCCACATTGTGGTGCACAAGCCCGTTCAACACACAGAATTCAACTTCCAGAGAATCTCGGTTCTCATTCCTTTTTTCTAAGGAAACGGCATGAGTAAGACTTTGTCCCCACAACAGGTCTAGCATATGGGGAAGGGGGGGGATAAATACAGCCACGTGCCTCCATTGGCCAAGGAAGAAAGGACAGAATGACCAGTCAGACCCACGCCAACTTGAATTCCGATAGGCCCGAGCAGGACATGTGATAAGGCCTAGAAACATTTCCAGGTCAGGGGTGACAGAGACTTGCCTCTGCCTCATTTCAGCCTTATGTGGCCACACCCAGCCTCCCCGTCCCCTCATTCCTGATGACATGGCAGGAACCGCAGCCAAGTGGGAAAGCTTTGAAATACTTCCATGCTTGTGGTCCCTTCATATCTCACCCCCCCTTGTGAAAACATGTCCAAAACACCAACAAAAGTTGAAAATTAAACAGCAGTCTCTTAGTAAAGGGTAAATGCAACACTATACAAACATCCTTACAATTTATAAATTAGTCTGTCTGGCATGGAACAGAATAGAGTTGAAGATAACAGATTTGTATACCTGTAGACACATCCTACCCAGAAAAGCTTTGACTCTGGGGTTGCCAACTTTGAGGTGGGGCCTGGAGATCTCCTGGAATTTACAGCTTATCTCTAAAGTGACAGAGATCAGTTCCCCTTGAGAAAATGGCTGCTCTGAAGTGCGGATTCTATGCCATTATACCCTGCTGAGGCCACTCCCCCCCAGGCTCCACCCCCCAAATGTCCAGGAATTTCTTAAACCAGAACTGGCCAATCCTGGATTCCCCATTGCTCTAATTCACAAGTCCTCACTTAAACCAACAGGTTTCACTCCTGTTGAACACCAGCTTGGTTGCAGTTCTTCCCAGATGATTAACTGCCAGATGGGATTCAAACCCAGACCAGAGAGGCAGGGACACTTAAGCCTGCACTGCTATTCCAGCCAGAAGGGTGAGTCAGAGGCCTTGAATCAAATAGTTACGTCAACAGGAAAAGAAAAGGTCTTATGAGCTCTGGGGTCCCAATAGCTGGAGCCGCACCCCACGTGCTGCTTGGTTCTTGGGAGAATAAATTAGGGAAACCGTATGAAATACAAAAGAGCAATCTGGACAAACTTCCCACCCCCCAGGTTTGCCCGAACCACCAGGATCCCTAAATATCAAGTCCTCGTTCTTTAAACTGCTAGATTTCTGTTCCTTGGCTTCTTTTCTGCCCCCCATAAAAACAGTACTTTCTTTTGCAGAAAACTCTGGGATTCTGGTTCCCAGTACTATGTATTGTAACCAGAGAAGGCCTGAGCAAGAATATCCAAATCGTGCCTCCTCACCCAATAATAAAATAAAACCAATAAGTGGCAACATAAGGCTCTTTAATAGTACCTGCCACTTGCTTCACTCCTACCCAATGAATGTGACTTCTCTTAGAAGCTCCTTCCTTCCACAACACCAGCTTCCAGGTCCTTCCCGGAGAAGAATTCTTTGAGAAGGCAGCAAGGTCTGGTGAACCAGTGAATGGATGCATGCAAGAGGCTCTAGCAAGATGATCTGGAATTATGACCAATCTCCAGATGACAGAAAATGAATTCTCCTGGACAAAATGGCTGATTTGAAGGGTGGACTCCAAGGCATCATATCTCACAGAACTCTTTCCCTTCCCCAAACCCCGTGCTCCCCAGGTTCCACCCCCCAAAATCTCCAGGAATCTCCCAACCCAGAGCAACCGATATCTGGCAATGAGACCTAACAAACAGGGCAAGCAAGGAACCAGGATGCCGCAGTTCTCTGGAAGGAATGTCTAGTGGACGAGAGAAGAGGACCCAATGCCAGACCTCCTTGGATCCTCTTTGAGTGGAATGTGGTGGGGCAGAGCACCGGGGGAACAGTGCCACCCCACCCTCCATGACTTCCCACCTGCACACTGTCTTTTCCCATTTTTAGATTATGTACATGGAATCCGTGGGGTGCTATATCACAGGGAGAGCAATCTTACCTGCTCTGACGGGTGTCCTAGGGGCTGCGATCTCCCTGCTCTGCTCTCAAGCACCACACAGGGCAGGCGCCATCTTCCACACTGGGGTCCAGCGCACACTGTCTGGCCGGGGCTCCTGTGTGTGCTGTGACTTAGTCCAGCAATGACTGCGCACGGATTTCCCGTGCCTCTGGTCATTCACACACAGGAGGTGCGGCAGGAAAGGGAGATGGCGGGGAGGGGGGGCAGGAAACTGGCTGGGCAGGAGGGCCTCTCCCAAGAACTAGGGAGTGGAACAGGCTGGTTCATGCATCTCAGCTAGCACAGGCAGGAAAACCAAGGCAGCAAAATAAAGGGGTGGACAATGGGAGTCCCCCCCCCCGCAATTCGCCTCCGTGATCAGTGATTCCGCAGTCATCAGAGAGCAAGGCCCACGGATGGGATGATGGTTTGATGTGGACAGGAAAGAAGCCTGCTTGGCTTGATTCTGATAATGAGCCACTGCCCTGTATAGTGAGGGTTGCCAGGTCCCCTCTGGCCACTGGCAGGGGATGAGGGGCATAGAGTTAGCAGATCCAGGTTGGGAAACTCCCGGGGATTTGGGGATGGAGGATGGGGACCGCAGTGGAGTGCAGTGCCACAGAGTCCACCTTCCGGAACATCCACTTTCTGCAGGGAAACTGATCTTTGTGGTCTGGAGATGAGCCACAAACCCAGGGGATCCCCAGGTCCCACCTGAAGGCTGGCATCCCTCTGTTAGAGCCCCTGTAACCATGAGCATGGGCTGCAGACATTAGTTGATGATCATGCTTATATTGGATGATTTCTATTGGCCAGGCTGCTGTTAAAGACACAGAAGCAGGCCAGGGCATTTCTCATGCCAGTTGTCCACCCTGCATGCCTCTTCAAACACTTCATAAGCTAGGTTTGTGGTGATGCACCTACAGTTGCACACTGCCCCAGGTGGTGGTGCACACATATAACAGGCTGGTCTCAGGTTGAAAGATGTCATGTGGGCATTTCCCAGGATCACAGTGCACCCAGACAGCTGCTGACAGGGTGAAGGCTGCAAGCATATTGCAAGTTGTGGGGCATTTCCCCCCAGCCTAAGTTTGGCCATGCATTTGGCCATTTACAGGGTTGTCAGTTGGTCCAAAAAAAATGTCCTATCCCTTTAACAGAGACTTAAAATGGTATTTCCCAGGTGATATTATGTACCAACATGTCATGAAAAGCTTCAGCTGCCCATTCCCACACAGTAAACCTCTCTTAAAGGGATGGAACACTTTTCTCCAGGCCACAGGGTAATCCTAAAATGCAGAATGGAAGAAGGAGGAGAAGAAGACTGGATTTATACTCCGCTCTTCACTCGGAGTCTCAGAGCAACTTACAAACTCCTTTCTCTTTCCCTCCTCACAACAGACACCTTGTGAGGTAGGTGGGGTTGAGAGAGCTCTGAGAGAACTGTCCTTGAGAGAACAGCTCTGAAAGAACTATGGCTTGCCCAAGGTCATCCAGCAGCTGCATGTGGAGGAGTGGGGAATCAAACTGGGTTCTCCCAGATTAGAGCCCGCCACGCACTTAATCACTACACCAAACTGGCTCAGTACATCTCTGCAACCAGCATATAGCAACAGATTTTTTAAAGAAGCAATAGTTCAAAAATGACTGCCAGTGTGGTGTAGCAGTTAGAGTGTCAGGCTAGTATCTGGGCGACCCAGGTTCAAATCCCCGCTCTACCATGGAGGTTCGCTGGGTGACCTTAGGCCAGTCTCATCTCCCAACTAACCTACCACACAGAACTGTTGTGAGGATAAAATGGAGGAAAGGAGACTCATATAAGCTGCTTTGGGTCCCACTGGGGAGAAAGGCGGGGTGTAAATGAATTAGATAACATAAATAATAGTGGCTTGCTGCCTGTGTGCCTGTCCCCCAATGGACAATAACCCAAGGGCCATTTTTAATATGTAAATATAAATCTCTGCAAGGTGTTTCCTTGCACAAACCACATTGGACTGCATAGGGCTTGTGCAGAAATTGTGCTCCAGTTCAATTGCATCTCTTGTCATTAATTAATTGCACTGATTCATTGAAATAAAGGTATTCATTAATTCATAGGGTTATCGTAACTTATAAGCAGCTTGACAGCACTTAGCTAGTTTGGTGTAGTGGTTAAAGAGTGGCGAGCTCTAATCTGGAGAACCAGGTTTGAGTACACACTCCTCCACAGGCAGCCAGCTGGGTGACCTTCGGTCAGTCACAGTTCTCTTGGAGTTGTTCTCTTAAGAGCAGTTCTCTCAGAGCTCTCTCAGCCCCAGCTACCTCACATGGTGTCTGTTGTGGGGAGAGGAAGGAAAAGGAGATTGTAAACCCCTCTGAGGCTCCAAGTGAAGGGTGGGGATTCTTCTTCTTCTTCTTCTGATAGAAATGACCACTACCTGCAGTTCCTAGTCAATGGAGTTTGTGTAGATGTACTTTCCAAGTGGATGGTCCCACTACTTAAATAGTGGCACTGCTTAATTGATTGCACCTTAATCAATCAAAGAGAACGTTCCCTCCCTTTTCTTTTCATCATGAACTTGGGTTCACTCAGTGCAGCTGACGGGCAGTAAATTCAAGAAAGGCAGAAGGAAGGACTTAATTCATAAAATGTATGATTCATTTATGGAATTCAGTGCCATGTCCTGGCTACTGGCTTAGACAGCTTGAAAAGGGGATTAGACAAATTTATGGAGGACGGCTATTATCTGTGATGGCTGAAGGAAACCTCCACATTCATGGGCAGTTTACCTGTGAACACCAGTGGTGTGTGTGTGTGGGGGGTAACAGCAGGCAGAGGCTATTTCCTTCATTCCCTGCTTGGTGGGCTTTCTGGCTACAACTGGTTGGCCACTGTGGGAAACAGAATGCTAGATCTGTAAGGGTCTTTTGGTGTGATCCAGCAGGGGTTTTCTTACGTTCTACAGCTTGCAGTTTACTATTTATTACACTTATTACATTTTTAATAGATTGCTACTAGCTCTGAAACCTCGGACTGGGGCAGCCTCCTAACCTCACAACGCCCTGCAAAAAATATTGCATGGCCTAGGAGGGAGTAATAATGTCTAGGAAGTAATCACTTTTAGCATATTTAGAGAATGTTCCAAATGCTTCCCATATACTCAGTAACCCTAATAGCCATCATCTCCCCCCCTACCAGTATTTAGGTGATAGTTGTTGTCAGGGCTCTTTTTGTGGCAGGAACTCCTTTGCATATTAGGTGACACACCCCTAATGTAGCCAATCCTCCCAGAGCTTACAGAGCTCTTCTTACAGTGGCTACTGTAAGCTCTTGGAGGATTGGTTACATTAGGGGTGTGTCACCTAATATGCAAAGAAGTTCCTGCTACAAAAAAGAGCCCTGGTTGTTGTGGCACACTTTGGAGTGTGTTTCAAAATGTGTAGAATATGGTGCTGATATATTGCAGTTTCCTGTGATTATATTGGATGTTTTACTTTTTGTACTTTGGGGGATGCTAAGGTCTGCAGTTCAGCAGTTCGAGACCCTAGTGCTGCATGACGGAGTGAGCTCCCGTCTCTGGCCCCAGCTCCTGCCAACCTAGCAGTTAGAAAGCAAGAAAATGCAAGCAGATAAATAGGTACTGCTTTGGTGGGAAGGTAACAGCATTCCGTGCACCTCAGCGTTTAATCATGCCGGCCACATGACCATGGACACGTCTTCGGACAACGCTGGCTCTTCGGCTTGGAAACGGAAATGAGCACCGGCCCCTAGAGTCGGATTTGACTAGCTTTCGAGCAAGGGAAACCTTTCATTTCATTGTGCTCTGACCTGGATGGCCCAGGCTAGCCTGATCTCGTCAGAAGTTAAGCAGAGTCAGCCCTGGTTAGTACTTGGACAGGCTGCTAGGGAAGTCCATGGTTGCTACACAGAGGCAGGCAATGGCAAGCCACCTCCATTCGTCCCTTGCCTTGAAAACCCCCAGAGTTGCCATAAGTCAGCGGTGACTTGATGGCACTTTCCACGGCCACTTTCATGGTATGTGGGCTTGTTGTAAGCTGCCTTCAGGACTGGAGCTGTCAAAAAGGCAGGTCGCCATAAACGCAAAAACTGGGAGGCAGGAACACGCTGTCAGCATTCAGGGCTTTTGCAGGACTGTGCGCCTTTTGCAGGCAACATGCTTGTGGCTCTTTGGCAGCGTGACTGAGCAGAGCGGCCCCGTGCCAGGTGAAGTGCAGCTGAAGAGTGGCCAGGAGGATGCAGCCAGGCCCCTGAATATTGCATGCCCGCCTGTGTATATTTCCTACACCTGTTTCCTTAGTCATTCTTTTGGGCGGGTGCTTGTTGTCCCTGTGCCATACTCCCCTTTGCAGGCAGTTTTTTGGGTTTCCTTGGCAGGGTGTGTATAATTGCTTCTCCGATCCACCTTTTTATCACTTGGGATTTGGGGTGTGAGTTCACTCAGTACGTGAGCCTGTACTTCCCCTACACCCTTTCCCCTCACTTAGCTTTGCCTGGGTGTGTGTAAGGCACTGGGTGTCTATACCCTGACTCCACACTTTCCTCACTCATTATTTTCAGTGTCTGCCAGGTATGCGTTCAGCATGTGCCTATGGGATCCATTTTTAAAGCAAAGAACGAGATGATCTTTGAATTTGGGTTTCTATAAGCCCCTTATGTTCCACATGATGAATAATGCATCCCTTATGCGGCGAGATTTTCCCTGCTCCACAAGACCTAATTAAGAACTTTAATCTCATTGATCTCCCTGGAAATTATATCACCTACCTTTGAGAGGGATATGTGTAATTTATATTTATTTATCACATTTCTATACACACTTTTAGCCTAAAAGCAGTTCACAATGGAAAAGAAAAAATTAAGACAATGAAAAAGGAAAGCCCTAAGACAGGGCTACAGGCACCTTTGGAATTCTGACACCTGGCTGCCACAGGAGGCCGAGCCAGCTGTAGATCCTTGTGCTGTGCTGGCAGCTGCTGCCGATGCAACATTTGAAAAATCTCCCAGTCAGAAGGCTTGCTGGGCAAAAGCCCCACTTGGCCCGCCCACTTTCTAAAACATTCGACACATGCCAGGGAACATTTTCTAAAAGATTTGATCAGTCTTTTGAAACAGATCTAAAGTTTCATATCAGATGTGAGCGGTAGAAGAAAGTCTTTGCCTGCCTTCAGTAAGGTGAAATACAAACTGGAAACACGGTGGGCAACACTAGAGTAAACAATGCCACACCTTTAGGGGAAACAGCATTGGGGCCACTAGTGAAAAGGCCCTGCTCTTCATGTGCATCATCTAGCATCCGCTCTAGATAGGATCTGAGCAGGCCCTCACTGGCAGGTATATTAAAGAATGGGGGGTTCAAATGGGAGTTCTGTTTCTATGTGTTCAGACTCCGAAGAGGGTGGGAAATGAGAGCCAGTGTGAATAAGGTTCTCAGACTCCAGGTGGTGGCCGGAGATCTCCTGGGATTACAAATTTTCTCCAGGCTACAGAGATCAGTTCACCTGGTGAAAATGGCCCCTTTGGAAGGTGTCCTCTATGGCATTATACCCCACTGAAGTCCGTCCTCTCCACAAATCCTGCCTTCCTCAGGCTCCACCCCCAAAATCTCCAGGTATTTCCCAACCTGGAGCTGGCAACCCTAAGCGTGAATTAACTGTAAGAGTGCCACGCTAGTACTTGAAGACCAGGGATCTCCCCCTCCCCCATGAATCTCACCATGTGACAGGGCTTTTTTTTTTTAAAGAGGTGCTGGAACTCTCAAGAGGGAAATGAAGTTTTTAATCCGTATACTGAACTTTTAAACGTTTTTAAAAATAATTTTGTCAAAGAGGTTCCGCAACTCTGTTCCAGTGCGCTCCCCCAGGGAAAAAAGCCCTGCTGCATGATCTGCTGCGGGACATGAACTTGTTGCTGTCTCCCACCCTAATTTAACTCACAGGGTGAGGATAAAATGCAGGGGGAAACCTTGTATGCCGCCCTGAGCTCCTTGGAGGAAGGGTAAGATAAACATGTAATAGGGGGAAAAGAGGAAGAGGAAGGATTTTCAAAAGGCGGTGGGAGATAATCGGCCAGATCTCATTATGGCACAGGACTGTTGTATTGATCAATGCCCATTCTGAATTTTTAAAAACTCAATTGAAATTAATGAGCACTGTCCCAGCCAGTAAATGAAAACGAGACAATGATTTCTGTTTCCAGGGAGAATTTATTGGGACCCATTTCCATTTTTAGAAAGAATTAACCTCCTCCCCCCCATTCGTAAACACACAACAACTGAATAATTCGAAGTTAAACCTGATGAAGTGTCCAGCAATGGGGCTGACTGATTTGGGATGGGCTAGAAAACCTGTGGGAGGGGGCTTTTCATGTCAGGCAAAGTAGGAGCTCATATCTTGCCAGCAAAGGTTCCTTCTTCCCGCTGCTCATCCCAGCGCTTCACCTGAGGAGGGGAGAGTGGGCAGGAGGCAGAACATTCAGAGAGGATTCCTGAAGCAACACAGCCACATGAGCCCCCAGCCCCACCCCGGAAAAACAAAACAACAGTTAACAACCCACTGTTCCTGAATGGTGCTCTCTTCCAGTTATGCTCTCGGGGCCACCTCTTGCCACCTAAATATCCTTTGTGATGGATTTCCATGACACTGGCATGCAGACTGTAGGGTTGCCAACTCTGGGTTGGGAAATTCCTAGAGATTTGGGGGTGGAGCCTAGAGAGGCCAGGGTATGGGGAGGGGAGAGACCTCAGTGTGGTATAAGGATACATAGTCCACCCTCCAAAACAGCCACTCTCTCCAGGAGAACTGAAATCAGTTGCCTGTAGATCAGTAGTAATTCTAGGAGATCTCCAGGCTTCACCTGGAGGCTGGCAACCCTATCTAGCAGACTGGACTGCTGCAGATTACATTCTGCTGGTATGACGTTGATATGCACCACAAGGTTCCAAAATGGTTCTCAGACATAAAGGGAACAGTCCTCTGAAGGTACGGCTGCCAGATTCAGGTGGGGAAACTCCTCAAGATTTGGGGATGGAGCCTGGGAAGGGCAGGGACAGCAGTGGGGTACAATGCCATATAGAGTCCAGTCTCCAAAGCATCCATTTTCTCTGGGAGAACTGATCTCTGTAGTCTGGAGATGAGGTGTAATTCCAGGAGATCCCCAGGTCCCACCTGGAGGCTGGCATCCCTACCTGAGGGTGGTCACTGGAAAGAAGCAGGGTGTTGGTCCTAGCCAGTGAGACATGGTTAGGATCATGACAACATTTTGTGGTTTTCCGCCCGTAACTTTGAAAAGCTGCTGGTTTGAAAGAAAGGTTCCAAACAAGAGCCAAAAAACCCGGAAAAGAGCCTGTTTTCAAAAAGCAGTAGCTAAAATGGAAACCACAAAGTGCATTGCCTGCAGTCTGAAGGGAATGAGTGCGGTGGGCCATCCGGGTTTCCCCCTGCAAACCTGATGCTTCCACTCACCCAGGAAACAGGACACAGGGATTTGTAGACCCTGCGGTACCAGTCACACAGCTTGGTGTCCTTGCCTTTGGCTGCCAGGGCCTTGGTGCAGCGGTGGTAATCTGCAGGGAAGAAGAAGAAACAACACCTCAGTTTCTCCTCACCCTTCCAGATAACTTCACAGAAGTTACAAGTCTGGGCACACCTTGGAGGGTTCCACGTCTTCTAAGCTATCCCTCTTCCACCACTGCATAACCTTCAAACAGGGATCAGAAACCAGGGCAAAGTTTTTGCTCCTGTTACCCACTGCAGCAATTTCATCTTCTGCTGCTGCTCTGTAATTTTTTCTTTTCTTTTTATTCAAAAGATGTCAAAGCGAAGTACCCGAAGGAGCATCTTTCTTAGCCGGTTCACAATCACAGCAACTCCTCCATTCCCTCCCCTTTAGCAGAACTTGTTTATTTAAAACATCTTAATGCTGCCTTTCCACCCAAATACGGTCCCCAGGGCAGTAAAGGCATTAAAAAAGCATTTAAATTAATAGTTCTAATGGCTTTTACAGCAGCAATGTTTTAATTTGTATCTTTTAATTTGTTAGCCAGCTTGATGGCCCTGTAGAGGCAGAAAGGCATGGTAAAAATCTTGTTAATAAAATGAATAATACAGAAAGAGTGCGGAAGTTTATAAAGAAAAGAAACCCAGAGCTTATATTATTGGCCTCCCACACCTTGCAGTACTTCAGGAGTAAGGATGCCAGCTCCAGACTGGGAGATTCCTGGAGATTTGGGGGTAAGGCCTGGGGAAGGTGGCATTTGAGGAAGCCAGGGAGCTTAGCTGGGACAGAATGCCATACAGTTCATCCTCCAAAGCTGCCAGTTTCTCCAGGGAAACTGATCTCTGTAGCCTGGAGGTTAGCTGTAATTCTGGGATATCTCCAGCCACTACCAGGAGGTTGGGCAAACCCACTCAGGAGCACTAAAACAGCATATAAGAACCAACCCAAAGTCCCTCCCCTTCCCCATGGAACCACATGCTCTCCCTCACCAACCCAAGTAATTCTGGTAGCAGTTGCGGGTCTGGTTGGTATTTGGGAAGCGAGGGTCAAATGGGGCTGTGGTATAGTCTCCCTTTTGCTTCCTGGTCTGGCTGAAATTCACCGAGGCAGCTGAAAAATCCTGCATTTCTGAAAGAGAGAAATAAGCAGGGAAAGGGGAGAGGTTCACCTGACTTGCCGTACTGCCCTTCCGCAGCACAATCCCCTCCAGCCCCCAACTTCCTTCCGAGAGGTCATGGAGGTGCTGGCTCACACAGAATCGCCACACCAAGACTTCCTATTCCGGTTCCAGTTTCTCTCCTCTGAGGGCCCAAGAGACACTGCAAAGCTCATAAATCTCTGCTTTTGCCTCAGCCTTGCCGTCCACTCGATCCAACATGTACCTTTAACTTTACAGCAGTGCTTTTTGTATCAGGGCTGGATGGAAGAAAACTGCCCAGAAGTGAGTAGCCCCTGCAATGCTGGCAGCACCACCAGAGGCTGCTCTGCTTGCAATGGACAATGATGACCCCCCCCTGCTCTCTGGGCATAGGCTCACCCATCACCTCCTTGGGTGCCACTGGTGGCTTTGCATCCAACCGGTTATAGCTTGTCGGCTTGGGAAATTCCTGGAGATTTGGGAGGAAGGGAGCATTAGGAGGGCAAAGTTTAGGAAGGGGAGGGAGTCCAGCAGCAATCTGATGTCATAAGAGTTCACCCCCCCACACAAAGCACCCATTTTTTCAGGGAGAACTGATCTCTGTAATCTGGAGATAAACTGTAATTCTGGGGGATCCCCAGGTCCCACCTGGAGACTGGCATCACTAGGTGGACTTTTAATGCAGCATAGAGGTACACATACCTCTCCCCCACCCCACTAATTTCTCTGGGTCAAATGCCAGTTAAAGATACTAAAGAGTTCAGTTCAAATGTTGGTGCCCTAGGTTTGCCAACGGTGGATTGAAAAATTCCTGGGGATTTGGGGGTGGAGCCTGTGGAGGGTAGGGTTGCCAGTCTCCAGGTGGGGCCCGGGGATCTTCCGCTTTTACAGCTCATCTCCAGCTGACCCTGGAGGAAATGGCTGCTTTAAAGGGGAGGGGGAACTCTATAACACTGTACCATGCTGAGGCCCCTCCCTTCCCCTCCCCAAACCCCACCCTCACCTGGATCCACCCCAAAGTCTCCAAGTATTTTCCAAACCAGACTTGGCAACCCTAGCGGAGGGCATGATTTGGGGAGAGAAGGAGCTTTAGCAGGGAATAATCCCACAGAAGCAATACTCCAGAGCAGCCATTTTCTCAAGGGGAACTGATCTCTGTAGTCTGGAGATCAGTTGTAATTCCAGGATAACGCAAGACCCCACCTGGAAGTTGGAAACCAGGCAGCCTCACTCCTCCCCCTCCCACTAACACCCCCCCCCAATCGCATTACTCTTGTCAAATAGTTGGCCTGGCTCTGTATCCCAATAGCCACTTCAGAGAATGGGGGCGAGGAAATATGGCACTTCCTCAGCCTCTGATTGGGTTGAACAGTCACCAGACTAAAAAGTCAGCCAATGAACTTTGAGGTGAACAGTCAAGGCTTTTTCTAGACAGGGGGGTTCATTCTAGCCTCTCCCTTTCCTGTTTGGAAGAACTACCCTTCAGCCAATCAGCTTGCAGATACAGCCCTAGGGGGCTTTAACGGTAGGGAATAACTGCCTCAGAATCTTCTGGAGTTGTCAGTGAGGGGAGAGTCTATTTGAAACCATGGGCCAGTCAGCGCCAGAAGTTTCTGCCTCTTCCAGGAGAATGGAGAAAACAGGCCAGTGTGTGCATTTCCACATTTATTCCATTACTTATTCCATATTTATGTCTGTGAATTATATATGTGTATCAACAAAAAACCAAAACCAAACACTACCGCTGACAAGGGGGAGGGGTTTGTGTGCAATTTTTCTTTCTTTCTTAATCAGACTGTGGTTTTCCCCCATCCCCACTTTTCCAGTAACAGATACTGCCAAATTTAGGGTTTGTAGAAATCCAAGGTATATAAAACTGTAAATCTGGCATTGACACTGAACATTATTGTCTTATAAATCATAAGTAAGGCATAAGAGCTAAACTGCATGTTACATGGAAGATACCTGACTGGATCTCACAATGTATTTATTTCCAATTAAAAGCATTGGGGGGGGCGGTCTCAAATTGGATCATATGTGAACATGTAGATCTTACCTTGTACTAGATCAGGCTATTGGGCTATCTCTTTTGCCAGAGAAAAAGGTCTTTCCTAAGCTAGCTCTGAGGTGTGAACTGGAGATGAAGAGATTGAACTAGTATAAATTGTAGCAGCTCCTCCTAGATTAAACATGCAACACTGAGAGGAAGAGACTGTAATTCTTCTTCCACCACTCCGTTTTCAGCACCTCCCAAGCTGCTAGTTCACCTACAGGGAGTGGGGGGAGATCCAATAAAGCAAACGTGAGCTGTGGAGGGAACTTACAGCGCCACTGCTTTCATTCAGTCTAGGGCTGCAGGCTCCAAACTGGGAAATTCTGGGAGATTTGGAGGTGGAGTCTGGGGAGGGCAGGGTTTGGGTAGAGACCTCAGTGGGGTATAATGCCATAGAGTCTACCCTCCTAAAAGGCCATTTTCTCCAGGAGAACTGATCTCTGTCATCTGGAGATCAGTTGTGATTCTGAGAGCTCTCCAGGCCCCATGTGGAGATTGGAAACCCTGTAAACCAGTTCCCAACCCCCTGCAGTTGTTGTAAATTAAAATAAAAATGTATGAGCAATTCTATGCAGTTACTCCACTCTGAACTTCTTGAAACCAATGGGCTTAGAGTGGAGTGTAGGGTTGCCAGCCTCCAGGTGGGACCCGGGGATCTCCCGCTTTTACAACTGATCCCCAGCTGACAGAGATCAGCTCCCCTGGAGAAAATGGCTGCTTTGAAGGGTGGACTCTATGGCATCGTACCATGCTGAGGCCTCTCCCTTCCCCAAACCCTGCCCTCTCCTGGCACCGTCCCCAAAGTCTCCAGGTATTTTCCAACCTAGACCTGGCAACCCTAGTGGAGTGACTCCCCACCTAATGCGTAGCCTGCCCCCAATATTCGTTTTGTTTAAAATGCTCCTCAAAACCAATGGTAGTGCATACAAGTTTCAAGTACTGCTTTTCTTGGTGAAATTCGACCCTACTTCCATGTTATTTTGCTAAGGAAAACAGCAATCTAACTGTCATGAGTTGTACATAATTTGTACTTGGATATCCGAAAGTGAGTATTAATTGTAAAAGTGTAAAGTCATCCAGGGTGGAACAGATTGACACACGTTTCTGTATCACCCCAATGGTATCAGTGATTGCAGCATGTCCTGAAGGCTGCTTCACACTTCCACCATGCCACAGCTACACCAACATTTCCTACAAGAACAATGTGCAGTCTGATGGCCAGACATTTATCCTAAACATACAGCAAGCACACACTGGGGAGTTAGTTGAGACCCAGGGTGGTGTGGTGGTTAGAGTGCCAGACTGGGATCCAGGAGACCCTGTTTTGACTCCCCACTCTGCTTGCTGGGTGACCCCAGGCCAGTCATAAACTCTCAGACTAATCTATTTCACAGGATTGTTGTGAGGATAAAATGGATAAGGACTTTGGGTCCCTTTTGGGGAGAAAGGCAAGGTATGCATGGAATAAAAAAGTTTTAGCCAATCAAGGTTTCTACAGCTTCACACTACATGCTTCCTGTAGGATACATCAGTATAATATCATGGCAGCAATGACTAACATATAAAAGTGTATTCATTTAGCTTTGTTTAACCTATATAGCTCTCTTCTTCCAGGGGTACAATGGAAGAAAGGTAGAATATACCATAAATGTAAAAAATATTCCTGCTAGAGGTGCAGGGGTGTTGAACTCATTTGTTATGAGGACTGGATCTGACATAAATGAGACCTTGTTGGGCCGGGCCACGTGTGTCATAAAAGGTAATGCCAGGTAGCAGAGATATAAACTTTATATATGTGCCAGGGCCTTTTCAGTGGCAGCTCCTTGCTGGTGGAATGAACTCCTGGAAGTTCTGCAGGGCCTGCAAGATGGAGCTCTTTCACCAGGCTTTCGGCTAGGAGCCACCCTGATCATTACCATCAACGAGCCTGGCCCTCAGCCCAACATCTGGCCTAGACCATCGTGTGATTCAAGAAGATCATGAGCTGGATTGTCCACTCATAACACTCTTAGCACGCCATCTTAATTAGCTAAAGATAGACTACTAGCAGCTATGATTTTATGACTTATTTGTATCTGAATTTGTTTTAATGTGATTTTATGTGATTTTATTGGTTTTGTACCAACTGTGTGAGCCGCCCTGAGTCTGCTTGCAGGGAGGGCAGGGTACAAATTGAATTAAATAAATAAATAAATAAATAAAGGACACAGACAAATACAATTAAAGATTTTTTTAACTTTAAATAATACATTTTCAGTGAGTTCAACACCCTTGGACTGGAGCCTGGGACCCTGTGATCACAGATAACCCACCTGGTCCCATAGTACTCACCAACAGATAGCTATGTGGTCACAAAGATATCACAATATTGTTAGGGGTAACTTGCTCCATGGATTTTCAGTTTGTTTCCTTGTTGACTCACGGCATGCCATTCACTTCTCTGGCTCAGTTAGGAGGAGAGCATGTGGAAGTTCTTTGCCTCCCTGATGCACATTAGCTCTTTTCTATTTGTATCCACGACATGCAGGGAGAAGCACCCATAGCCTCTTCCATTCTGTTTTCATGTCCTCAAAATATCCCATGGAGCAGCTATTAGTTCCGTTGTAAAAACTGTAGAAGGACTTATACGTATGTTCTCCATCTGCAAGGCTCTGGATGATGCCATTTGAAGGCATCACAGGCTGCACTTGAGCTAACCAGTAAGGATAAAGTGTGAAAGCAGAAACATCCAGCCCACAGTCACAGGTATAAAAGCCTTGTGCCAACAATCTGTGTTTTCTATTATGTTCGGCCCAGCCAGAGAAGATGAAAAAGAGACACTCATTATTTTAGTGAAAAGTTTTATTAAGAATGCCCTTTGATCCTCCACATATCCAAAGCATCCATTTGCTCCTATTCCTCTCAACAAGCGGTTCTTGGTTATTTTGAAACCTAGCTCGCTTGACAACACAGGCTGTGAACTGCAAGCAAAGGTGGCGTAGACATCATCAAGACAGGGTGCTTTCAAAACTGGCTCAGTTGTAACTTCTGAAAACAAAAGCAAGGAAAAGCAATCTTTTACAGTATAGAAGACAAAAATCCTTCAAACATAATCCAGATACAGTAAAACCACCACAGTGAGACTTTCAGTTTACTGGACATCCTGAAATCCCTTCAAATGTAGGCTTGTAAATGTTTTGCAGCTCTATCCAACCCAAAAAAGGGCCTTCTTGGCTGTGGCACCGAAATTTTGGGTTTCCCTCCCCCATGACATTCATCAATCTCCCTTTGGAATTGTCTTTTGCCAGCTGATGAAGACTTTTTTGGGTTTTTTTTCCAGTGTTCCCCCAATAACTGCTCCTGCCCTCCTCACTGCTGTCTTGGGTGTTTATATGTTTTATTGGATTATTTGAATATTTTATATCTACTTTATTTTAAACGCTGCTTTATTTTAAATGCTTTATGTTCATCTGATCAACATCTTTTGGCAGTCGCCAGCCCAAAAGACATCTGCCTAACCTTGACCAGGGCCAGAGCTTTTTGAGCTCAGGCCCCGGCCTGGTGGAACATGCTCCCACTTGAGATCCGGGCCCTGCGGGACTTATTACAGTTCCAGAGGGCCTGCAAAATGGAGCTGTTTCGCCAGGCCTTTGGTTGAGGTGGTGGATGTCCAAGTATTTGCCCACTCCAGAAGCACTGATTTCGGGAGGGGGTTTGAAAGACCTGAATCAGATTGCGGTGACAAGAGAGGAAGTCCTCCGACTGATGGACAATTTAAAAACTAATAAATCACCAGGCCCGGATGGCATTCATCCGAGAGTTCTGAAAGAACTCAAATGTGAACTTGTGGATCTCCTGACAAAAATATCTTTCTTTAAAATCTTTCTTTAAAATCTGCCTCCATTCCTGAGGACTGGAAGGTAGCTAATGTCACTCCCATCTTTAAAAAGGGCTCCAGGGGAGATCCAGGAAATTACAGGCCAGTCAGTCTGACATCGATACCGGGTAAGTTGGTGGAAACTGTTATTAAGGAAAGAATTAGTAGGCACATTGATGAACAAAAACTATTGAGGCAGACTCAGCATGGGTTCTGTAAGGGAAGATCTTGTCTCACTAACCTGTTAGTGTTTTTTGAGGAGTGAACAAACATGTGGACAAGGGGGACCCAATAGATATTATTTACCTTGACTTCCGGAAAGCTTTTGATACAGTTCCTCATCAAAGGCTCCTAAGTAAGCTCAATAGTCATGGGATAAAAGGACAAGTCCTCTTGTGGATCAAAAACTGGCTTATAAATAGGAAACAGAGAGTGAGTATAAATGGGAAACTCTCTCAGTGGAGGGTGGTAAGCAGTGGGGTACCACAGGGATCAGTACTCGGTCCCATGCTTTTTAACTTGTTTATTAACGATTTGGAATTGGGAGTAAGCAGTGATGTGGCTAAATTTGCAGATGACACGAAGTGGTGAAAACCAGGGAGGATTGTGAGGCACTCCAAAGGGATCTGTTGAGGATGGGTGAGTGGGCGTCAACGTGGCAAATGGGGTTCAATGTGGCCAAGTGCAAAGTGATGCACATTGGAGCCAAAAATCCTAAATATAAATACACGTTGATGGGGTCTGATCTGGCAGAGACTGACCAAGAGAGAGATCTTGGAGTCGTAGTGGATAACTCGCTGAAAATGTCTACACAATGTGTAGCTGCAATAAAGAAGGCCAACGCTATGCTGGGGATTATTAGGAAGGGAATTGATAACAAATCAGCCAGTATCATCATGCCCCTGTATAAATCATTGGTGCGACCTCATTTGGAATACTGTGTACAGTTCTGGTCACCACATCTCAAAAAGGATATTATAGCATTGGAAAAAGTGCAGAGAAGGGCAACTAGAATGATAAAAGGGTTGGAACACCTTCCCTATGAAGAAAGGTTAAAATGCTTGGGGCTCTTTAGCTTGGAGAAACGACGGCTGAGGGGTGACATGATCGAGGTTTATAAGATTATGAATGGGATTGAGCAGGTTGAGAAAGAAGTACTTTTCTCCCTTTCTCACAATACAAGAACTCGTGGGCACTCTATGAAATTGCTGAGCAGTCGGGTTAGAACAGATAAAAGGAAATACTTCTTCACCCAAAGAGTGATTAACATATGGAATTCACTGCCACAGGAGGTCGTGGCAGCTGCAAGCATGGACAGTTTCAAGAGGAAATTAGATAAACATATGGAGCAGAAGTCCACCAGTGGCTATTAGCCACAGGGTATAGAATGAGAACTCTCAGTCTGGGGCAGGTGATGCACTCTATTCTTGGTGCTGGAGGGGGCAGCAGTGGGAGGGCTTCTGGTGCCCTGGCCCCACTGCTGGACCTCCTGATGGCACCTGGTATATTTTGGCCGCTGTGTGACAGAGTGTTGGACTGGATGGGCCATTGGCCTGATTCAACATTGGCTTCTCTTATGTTCTTATGTTCTTAATTACATCAGTCTCTCTTGCTCAAATCTGCCTTATGCTGACAGTTGTTCAGTTTACCTGCTTAAACTACTGTCCCTTGACATTCCATACAGGGTACACCCTGGGTTTATGAAATCTTTGGATTACCATCATGTTTTAGGTATTTAAACTGGTATCAGATTATAAATTGGGATTAATAATGTTTTACAGTTATCGTTTTACTTGGTGTTGTGACCCGCCCTGAGCCCGCTTGAGGGGAGGCTGGGATACAAAATGCATAAAATAAATAAATAAAATAATGTCTTCAATGTTTTAATGTTTTGATGTTTGCCATCTTGGGACCCTGTTTGGGTGGAAAGACAGCACAGAAATATTTTAAACAAACATCCCCAGCTTTAGTCCAATAGATTTCTATCCATTTTGCTTCAACCAAGCCAGAAGTTTTGGTTCTTAACTTGCTGAAACTCATCTCCAAAGAGCCCAGGATCTCCAACAGCTAACATCCATAGCTTTAACCTAACAGAGGTTAGATGAGATGTGAAATCTGTCTGATGAGAGGTCAGGAGGACTCCTTGCATTTTAAGAGCATGAGAGATGGAGACCACCTTTCAGCTGGCCATGGAACACCACTGCCTGCCCTTGGCCTTCCATGAGGTGCTGTAACCACAGCCATTATGAAAGAGACAACTGCTCACACATTGTGAAATAGCAACGTTCGGACCCCCTGGATCCTGTTTCCTTCTGCCATTTAATGCTTGGTCTCTGATTCTCCCCTTTCCAACCTTTCTGGATACCATTTCCCCTTCCAACACTCCAACACCTCCCCCCACCCCATTCTTGCTGTCCTTCAGATCTCTGCGTGCATATACATTACAGCCAGGGATTGTTTATTCTGCAGTTCCAAGCAAGCACAGGATTTAATGTGGGGTACAGAATTAAGCATCCAAAGTCTTTTATGTCCCAACTCTTTGGTGTAACTATCCCATGTCTGATCTGACCACTTCTGTCTGCCTCCTGCCATCTCTACATTCACATACCTGGAAAGATGGGATTGTGTAAAGTTCAGATTTTTTTAAGAGGGCGAAGAATCTTGAGCTAATTTTCCCAACAAACTTGCTTGTAAAAATGCAAATGTATATTTTCCACATTTAAATATTTGAACATTGGATTTAGGCAGGGTTTTTTTTCTTTTTCTTTTTTTGAAAAAGAGGTGCCGGAACTCTCAAGAGGGAAATGAAGTTTTCAGTCTGTATACTGAAAACTCATGAACTTCTAAACATTTTTAAAAGAACTTTGTTGAAGAGGTTCCAGAACTCTGCTCTGGCACATTCCAGAAAAAAAGCCCTGGGTTTAGGGTTTTTCTTTTAAGCTGTTGACATAAAGATACTGCATTTTGGCAAGTTCATAGTTAACATTTTTGCTGTAACATTCCACAGCACAGTTTACAATTTAGGGTTGGTTGGTTATTTTTGTTTTTAACATATCCCTCAAAAGTGATATTTGAAAAGGTTTCCAATTCAGACATATTGTGGATTTCAACCTTTGGGAAATTTCTTTTCACCCCTAGTGTTAATCCCTCTTTCCATTGCCCTCTCCAAGTCTCATATAATCCAAACCTGGCTGATGCGTCTTTGGTTACCCGACTGCCAAGTCCACCAGAAGGTGTTGTAACTCTGAATACACGATTGCTGGGACCAGGAGTGGCAGTACCAGTTGTCCTGGATGCAGGTGTATCTTCTATCTCCACAGTACCAAGCCATTCCTGAGGCTGGAATACATAGTGCTCCTGTAACCTTGTGTCTGGCTCTCGGGAATTTCTTGCAATGATCTTGCTGCCTGGCATTGAAGGACCAGTTCCTTCAGAAAATGTCTCCCTCTGTGAGCGTCCCACACCTACTGATTTGGTTTCTATTATAGAGCGACCCACACCCACTGATCTTTGGGATCTGTCAGGAGGTCCAGGTAGTGAAGAGGGGCGGGAACTTATTCTCCAGTTGTCATCCATTTGACTCTGTTGTTGGGAATGCATTCTGGATTCCCTTTGCTCCTTCCAGCTGCCTATGACAGAGGGACCAACAGCTGCAGATTTAGTATCTACTACAGAACGACCCATCCCTACTGATATGCGGGATCTGTCAGGTGGTCCGGTTAGTGCAGAGGGCTGCGAGCTTGGCCTCCAGCCATCCTCCATTTTGCTCTGTTGCCGGGATTGGATGCGGGAATCCCCTTGCTGCTTCCAGCCACCTGCAATGGAGGGACCAACTGCTGCTTCCCTCAAGCTACCTCTGACAGAGGGACCAACTGCTTCAGATTTAGTTTCTACTATAGTACTACCCGCCCCTACTGAAACACGGGATCTGTCTGGAGGTCTGGCTGTTGCAGAGAACTGGGGACTTGGAGTCCAAGCATCTTCCATTTTGCTCTGTTGCTGGGATTGCACACTGGATTGCCCTTGGTCTCTCCAGTTGGCTGAGGTGGAGGAACCAGCAAGTGTAGATTTTGTGCCTGCTGCTGAAGTCCCCATATCCACAGATGTTTTGGATTTGGGGGGAAGCACCTCTGTGCTTACAAAAGCTTCTTTGCTAAATGCAGATTTTTCAGAGGGTCTAGAACTAGGCAGTATCTGATCGGTTGCAGGCCTGTCTAGTTTAGAAGGAGAAGCAGAGCTTATCATATTGCTGGCGACTACAGTCGGCTGAGAGGTTCCTGTGTAGGACCGTGGAGTTGATAGGTTTCCTGGGTCTGACCCCAGCGTAGCTGTGGTACTGAAGGCTTCATCTGCCATCCAAGTATTCATCTCAGAAGGGAAGAAGGGCTCCTCTGTCTGGATAGATTTCCCTGAGGGTCCGATCACTCCTGAGATAGTTACACGTTTGGAGGGCTTTGAAGCTATATTTTCCAGCTGCTCTTCTTGGAGCTGAGGGGGCAGGGAAGAAAGAGAAAGAAGAAGGACTCAGACAGGAGGCCTAGCCCAGAAGTCTTTACTGGTTTGCCACTTGTGCAGAAATGCAGGAAGAAACTCCTGGAAAAGATCTTCTGGTGATGTGACTGGAATGGGTTGTAGGGACATTATCACTCCATTCTTGGCCTATCTACATTGGCTCCCAATTTGTTTACAGGCCCAATTCAAGGGGCTGACTTTGACACTTAGATCAGCATAAAGCTGTCTAGATCAGCATAAAACTTAAGGACCACCTGCTCTCAGATGAACCTACCTGACTACTATGGTCATTTTCTGAGGCCTTGCTTCAGGTGCCTCCCTTGTATTCTGAGGATAGACAGGTGGCAACTCAAGACAGGGCCTTCTTAGTTATTGTGCCAAGGTTGTGGAACTCCCTCCGCATGGATATCCCCTTCTAAGACTTTTTTGTTTTGGCTGGCATTCTCTCCATAATCCCTCCTTAATGCCCTGTGTATTAATTGATGATTCTACTAATGTGTGTGTGTGTAAGCTAGGGTTTTAACTTGTTTTATGATACGTTTGTTTTTACTTGTTAGCTGTCTAATTGGGTCAAAAGTTGAGATATAAATCTTGTGAATAAATAAATAAGGAGCCCTATTCTAAGGGTTAGTTCATATATGACTGCAACATTGAATTCCGCATATACATGGGCCACAGGTCTCACAGCAAGGGCAGAATTTCCATGTCCCCAGTATCTCCTCAAAGATACATGTTCAGCCATTGTTCATTAAGTGTTGAGGTGATATTCATTAGTACTAGTGATAGTAATTAGGCTAGCCCAGGTTTCACTCTACCTTATACCTTAGCATCTTCCTTGCTTTTTGAGCGTCTCAGTCTCTCCATGGATGAGGACAGAACACTATAGATGGTGACGAAAGTCAGACTGCTCCTTTGTTTGGCTGTAAAATAAATGGGGAAATCGTAAGGCACACAGCTCCTAACCAAGCTAGCACCAGCAGGAGGCATTTGGGGAACATTCGACTGATATATTAAAATACCTGTAGACTGTTTTACCATATGCACGCAATACGAACTGTCAGATCAGGTCATAAAAACAGAGCACAGGCACAACTGTATACTAGTTAGTAACAACTTGGCAGCTGAAATAAGTCCTTCCATCTAAAACCATCAGCACAACATATTAACCCGGAGCCTTAACAAAGATATTCCTTCCAAGGGCCTTAATGAAAGGCTTTTCTGAACAGAATTGTCTTGCAAACCCTTCAGAAGGCAGGCTGGGATGAGACAGTTCCATTCTAGAGCATAGATGAATTACAGAAATGGCTCTTCAGTGGGACATTGTCATCTGAAATATGGGAGGGGATCAAGACGAAAACTTGGCCCAATGAGCCAAGCTGGCACACAGGTTTATATGGGCAATGGCTGTCCTACAGGTTTGCGGACACCAGACCATGAAGGGCTTTAATGGTTAATGCCAGCACCTTAAATTAGCCCAGATACCAGCAGCCAATGTAATTGTTTAGACAGATGAAGAAAATGACTTGGAAGAGCAAAAGGCGAGCCGCTCTATTCTGAACCAGTTAATATTTCTGGCTTGTCTTTAAGGGCAGCCCCACGGAGACTGCATTACAGTAATCTAGCACTAAACCCCTGGTACCATAGATCCATGTGGCCAGATCAGCTGAATCTGAGAAGGAGAACAGGGCTTTTCTGCATCAAATTTCTGCTGCAGCTTGGCTTCTTAGCTGCATTGTTTTTCCCCACCCTAACCCACTGGGTCATTTGCTGGTTGTTGCTCTCCTTCTCCCATCCCAAGTTTACCCTGTATTTTGTCAGATCACTGCAAAGCGGCTCTGAAAAAAAACATGGGGAAACATCTCAAAGACAAACTGGACGAGCAGTGAGCAGTACTGTACTTAAGGGATGCAGTTAAGAAGACAACCTGCATCAAAAACTTGGTGCTGAAAGCCCTTATGCACTGGAACAGGGTATTTAGCAATCACACCAATCTGCCTTTTCATCAGCAGGGTTAGATTAATAAGTAATTGAGCCAGGGGATATCATAGTTGTGCACTATGTGGCCATAGTTATGCTGCTTTTGAAATGTCTGACACTGTTCTAATTTTTTAAATATATTTTGATATAGATAGTTGGGTTGGGAGCTTGTATTATGAGCTGCCTTGGATCCCTTTTGAGAACAAGGCAAATTAAAAGTTTTTCAATAGATAGATGAAATATTCTGCCAGTGCAGAGCAACCCCATCCAAAGCTAGCAGTAAAACTCTCTCCACACCATTAACCTTTCCTTTTTTTTTTTTTTTTGAAATAACTCTCCTAAAAAGGAGAGAATTTTATTTTTTATAAGAAAAGGGTAAGGTAGACAGATGGGAAGAGAAAAAAGAGCGGAGTGAGTTTTTTTTTCCTGTTAGTAAAGGTTAGTTTTATTTCTTCCAGTTGTCGGCATCCATCACGGTTGAAAGATCTTCTTTTCAGCTTTACAAAGTCCAAATCAATTCTGTTAGTAAAGTTAGTAAAGTCCACTGGGGTTAAATCAAATCTTTTCAGATGTTACACGAACAAATTCCTTTTTAAGTCTCTCCAATTATCATTAAGTCCTTTGAGCTTTAGTGCCTCCCGTTCCGTCACTTCCTTCCCCTGGGCCGCCGTCTTCTTCCAAAATCCAAATTTTGAGTGCTGCTTCCTCCTCTGTGCTGGTATGTCTCTTCAGAAATTTTTTAATCCATCTTCTTTCGCTTCTTTTTTCTTGTTGTTTCTGGCAGTCATTTCTCGTTGGCTCCATTAACACTCAATTTGAAATTAGATCTCCATTACTTGCTAAGCTCAACACCCCTTTCTACTGGCAGAGTATATCCTTTTTTTAAAGGCGGAGTAGGCTTTGGGAGCCTTATCCGCCTTTCTTTTTATTTATTCGCTCCACTGCCAGATAGAGGTGTCAAGACTTTCGTCAAAATAAATCTGAGATCTACTTTCCCTTCTTCATCCATAACTTGGAACTTTAGCATCAAATTAATTTTCTATATATTTTCTGCCATCAACCTTATTGATTCCAACATTTGTTTTTATAGTCTGATGAGAACAATTTCCATTTTAGAAGCGTTTCATTGATATTTTACATTTACTCCAGCAGGTGGCGCAGTATCTCAGTCTCTTGTTGATTGACAGCTAGTTCTGGGGGGGGTTGACTGGAGCGGAAGTCCCTCCTCTCTTCTCTTCCGTTCTAAGCAGGATTTTCCCCAGCATCGACATTTTATTTTTTATTTACTTTTTCAAAGTTCGTGCCACATCCCCCAGAAAGCAACTAAAGCCGCAATCTTCTGTAAAACCCCAACGGTACTTTCACCAACATTTTTTCTTGTTACCCCCCTTCGCGTTTCCTTTAAAAATTCGCTTCTTCGAAGAGGGTGGAAGCTCCTCCCTCCTCCCATACGCTTATCTGCTTGCGGGGGGTTTTAATTTTCGCTTCACAATAGATCTTCAACTCACGATTAGATGCCATTTCTTCTTTTCATAGTAATTCATCCGCTTTTCCTCACTCCTGGAAGTTGGCAGGGCTGCTAAGTCCCATTCGGGACGCACTACGCGGCGGGGCCGATTGGGGCGGGGAGAAAGCCTCAATTTCCCGGCAGTTTGCCGGCAAAGAGGCTACTCCCCTATGCGCCCCCGGTTCGGAGCCTTTGACTAAGGCTCACTAGGGTCTTTCGCAAACGCGAAGACCCCCCATTCCGCGTGTGGGCTAACCGCCTCCGGGAGCGTCCCGAGAAGCGGCCGCCATTCGCAGCACCGAAACCGAAAACCCACACCATTAACCTTTCCGACCAGCATAACCTGTGTTTTATCTGTATTGAGCTTCAGTTTATTCCTCCCTAGCCACCTGACCATGGCATTCAAGGAATGGCCCGAGACAAGAGATGGCTGCTTCTAGAGGCTTTATTAATATAGAACTGGGAGTCATTAGTGTATTGATGGCACCTAACCACAAAGCTACTGATGATCTCATTTAGTAGCCTCGTATAGAAGTTAAGCAGCATAGGTGAGAGGACCAAACCGTAATTGGAATTTTGTATATTTCTATACTTTTCTTTCCTCCCTTCTTTTCCCCTTCCCCCTTTTATAAACGAATAACATTCTTTTTTAAAAAAGACATCTTCCAAGTCATTTTCCAGGAAGCTCATTTAGCTTCTCTGATGACAACTCTTTGAGTCCCAACAGACAAAAACTACTGATGCTATCAAACTATCACTTCTCTCACCCCTGTCTCCTCCAACAGTTTAATAAAGCAACACAACTCATCATCTCAAAGAGCAGAAGTAGAAGAGAAAAGATTGGATTTATACCCCACCCTTCACTACCCAAAGGAGTCTCAGAGCTGCTTACAAACTCCTTTCCCTTCCCCTCCCTACAACTGACACCCTGTGAGGTAGGTGGGGCTGAGAGAGCTCTGACAGAAACGGCTCTTTTTTCAAGAACAGCTGTGCCAGAACTATGGCTTGCCCAAGGTCATCCAACAGGTGCAAGTGGAGGAGTGGGGAATCAAACCCAGTTTCCCAGATTAGAGTCCATGCACTTAACCACTACACCAAAAGTGACCCATTAGTTCTAACAAAATTAGCAGAAAGGCACCACCTGTAAAAATAGATTGTATGGCATTGACTATAGTAGGGGTATATACCGAGGGGAAAATATGGATATAATTTTGGATCCAGGCTTTGGAGGGGGGATTTTTACCATGATGGCCTATCTTCAGGTAGGATCTTACTTGTTCAGGATTAAAACCTGTGTAGTTTTCCAGGTTCCAGAGTTCAGGACCATTGTTTTCAGTGGGGAATGTATATGAAGCTCCAAGGCAGCTGTTTATAGGTATGGCACCAGATTTGCATAGAATACAACTTTCCCTTTAAAGACCCCCTAAATTTCAGACAAATTGAACAAGGGGGTTTGATTTTACAGACCCCCAGGTAGGTGACTCTCTGTGCAGTTTCACTTATCTCTGTTGATTCCTAAAATGATGGTCAAGCAGCAGCCCAGCAGGTGTGCTCCAGCTGGCCACGGCATTAAAAAACCCTGTCTGCATTCATTTCATTTTCCTGCTCTTACAGTGACTAATGTACAATTTTTAAAAATTACCGTTCTGCTGAAAACTCTGCATTTGCTATCATTCTTTGTTGTGTTCTGTTTGTGTCCTTTCACAAAATAGAAGTGACTTCCTTTGCTTACTCCCCAGACCCTTCACATTGTTCTGCCATTATTCCTTATGGGAGGCATTCTTGGGGGGCTGGAGTGGCTATTTTTCAACCAAATGACACCAAAATTGTAGCAGAAGGATTTCTGCCTGTCCACTAGAGAACCTCCAGGTTTCAAGCAAAATTGAACCAAGAGGTCAAATTCTACAGGCCCCTGAAGAAGCTGCCCCCCCTATTTTCCCAGCCATAGTACTTGCAAAGAACAAAAGGGCTCCACCCTCACTCTCCCTTGCAAGAATCCAGTTGAAAGGTAGCAATGCCATTCCTTGGGAAATCAGCAGAATCAACAGAAAATTTGATTGCTTGCTGTAGCCAGTTAGCAACACCGGAAGACAAAAAACAACATGGATTGTTCAGGGAAGGGGATTGTAATACCAAAGAATCCTCGATTTGTATTAGTGTTCCGGAAAATCACAGTAACAACCTGAACCAGTGATTTCTGTGTATTTCTTCGCTCTGGGATTTCATAATGGACACCTCTATCAACTAGTACCCATGCTTTTTCTGTGGTTGCTTACACTGTATATGACAGGTCCCCCAAGGAAGTAAGATGGGCACCATCCTTGGAAATTTTCAGAAGGTGCTATAAGGCTATTTTATTCGCCATAGCTTTTAATGGAATGTAAGTTGTAGGCATTTTATTAGGTTGGGGGTGAACTGGTTTTATTGTTACTTGGATGTTTTAAATTATGTATTGTAAGTTGCCTTGAGCCATCAAGAAAGGAGAGATACAAATATTTTCATTAATAAGTAAAAATTGAAATCACTGTCCCCCCAGATGGTAGACTTGATATTGACCTAAAATTATTTCGATCGTAATTTAATAAGGTAGGATTTTAACAAAGGTCTAATATCCCCAAGACATTCTCAGAATCATTTCAGAGGATCAGTCTGAATCTATCCATATCAACCTGAGTAGATACACCTCTACACTCAGCTTCTGAGTCAGATCAGATCTGAGAGTTTTTAACTGCAAAAATGTCAGTGTTTTGTCACATCACTATCTACAGCTAATTCCATCCTAGGGGTCGATAAATAGTGTTCCCATCCTAAATAATTTAGCCAGAGCAGATTCTGCAAATGTAGTGGTGGTATGGGGATTCTTCACTGCTTTCACATCCCCCTTCTAGGTTTTCCAGTGAGCTCTATGGCATTCTCTGGCTGATCTGCTTTGAGTCATCTGCCAGCAGCGCTTAAGATGTTTCCCCACCCTCTTTAATTCCCTCAGCAAACCAGTAGATCGCAGGTTGCTCAAGGGGAGAGAGGATGTTGGGGAGCAATACTATAAATGGCCACCATTATAACCTGGAACAGTCCCTTAGTTGCCATGCCAGGTATGAAGTGCTGAGCTTGGCCAGATTAGGGGTCTCCAAAGAAATGATAAATCCCTCCAAGACAATCATCTGAGCATTGTTCAATGCCAATCTAGAGACCACCATTTCTAGCTTAGCTAGTAAACTAAGTACATGCAAGTGAACAGAAGCCCTAGCTTGTCCCAGGCACCCAATACAAGGTATATACAGTCAGTGCCAACTACTGCTGGCACCAGAAATCTGCAGACAGGGAATTCAAGGAGTGAGCAATTGCATAAATAGTTTAGCCTGAATTTTCCCTTACCTGAGCTCAGAGCATTTTTCAGTCGACTCTTGGACTTGGACGCCTGATCCCTGACAAGATACAGCTTGATTTAGTCTGATTTCTTCAAGGAGGTTCAAATTAAAAATGTAAACCTTAGCCAGGGCACAGCAGTCACTCCAGTGATAGCCTGTCCCCTGCAGTACAACACGTGAACCACATTCTGATGGTCCAGTTCCATGCCACTCCCATTTGGGTTGAATTGAGGATCAACGTGTGCGTGTGTGTGAAGTTCTGTCAAGTAACAGCCAACTTATGGTGACCCCATAGGGTTTTCAAGGCAGGCTCCTTTCCACAAAAGCCTCCATCATCCAGGAAGGGGAATACTGACATTGGAAGGAACTATTTCATGTGCACTGTCCACATGGTTCTTCCACCAAAACAGAGTGATGTGCTTAGGGTTGTTAGCTTCCAGGGGGAGCTTGGAGATCTCCCAGAATTACAATTCATCTCCAGACTACAGAGATCTGTTTCCCTGGAGAAAACGGCTGTTTTGGAGGGTGAACTTTATGGCATTATACCCCGCTCAGGTCCCTCTCCTCTCCCTCCCCAGGATTCATCCCCGTATTTCCAAGAATTTCCCATCCTGGAGTTGGCAATCCTAGGTGTAGGACAGTCATAGGGAAGTAGCTCTCAGGTTAAAGCAGGCCTGTGTCATCTGCTTCCCTTGCCTTGCCCACTCCAAACTGATGAGATCATTCTTACCTGGATTGTTGGTTCTCCCAACCTACCTGAGTGGCTCCTGTTTCTCTGTGGCACTGCTTGGCTGAGTCTTGTCCCCACTCTTGCTCTTCTTTCTGCTGAATATTTTTTTCACTTTGACAGACTTAGATCCATCCATTGTTCGGCTCTGGGGCCTACTTTGATCCCCTGTAAATGGCTGGGAGGTCCCCACAGCCACAGACTTCAGGCCAGGTTCAGAAGGCCCTGCTCCTACTGACACAAATTTCCTGCCGAACTGTGACCAGCCTTTTTTTGTCCTCCCTAGTGGGCTTGGAGAAGTGTGGCTCCCTCGGGCTTGGAAGGGACCCGAAGACTTCACTGGCTTGTTGCTCTTTGTCTTGCTAAGCTTCTGGGTTTCCATGCCTCCCATCTGTGAATATGGAGGACTGGTCCTGCCTTGACTTGGTAGCTTAGAAGGAGCAGCAGAACTCCCCTGTTTCTCAGAATGTTTTGATTTTACTGATATATCTCTAGAAGCAAGTCTGGTCCCCATGTCTCCTTTGGCCTCCTTAGTCATGCCTGCCATTTGTGAATATGGGGCACTGGTCCTGCCTGGACTCTGTATCCTAGAAGGAGCTGCAGAACTCCCCCGTTTCTCAGAAGGTTTTGGTTTTACTGACATCTCTCTAGAAATGGGTCTACTCCACCTATCTCCCTCGAGCTCCTCATTCATGCTAGCCATTTGGGAGTATGGGGTGCTAGTTCTACCCGGACTCTGTAGCCTAGAAGGAGCAACAGAGGTTCCCTGTCTCTCAGAAGGTTTTGATTTTGCAGACATCTCTCTAGAAATGGGTCTGCTCCCCATATCTCCCTCGGGCTCTTCATTCATGCTAGCCATTTGGGAATATGGGGCACTGGTCCTGCCTGGACTCTGTGGCCTAGAAGGAGCAGCAGAGGTTCCCTGTCTTTCAGAAGGTTTCAATTTTACAGACATTTCTCTAGAAATGGGTCTGCTCCCCGTATCTCCCTCGGGCTCTTCATTCATGCCAGCCATTTGGGAATATGGGGCACTGGTCCTGCCCTGACTCTGTAGCCTAGAAGGAGCAACAGAGGTTCCCTGTCTCTCAGAAGGTTTCGATTTTACGGACATCTCTCTAGAAATAGGTCTGCTCCCCATATCTCCCTCGGGCTCTTCATTCATGCCAGCCATTTGGGAATATGGGGCACTGGTCCTGCCTGGACTCTGTAGCCTAGAAGGAGCAACAGAGGTTCCCTGTCTATCAGAAGGTTTTGATTTTGCGGACATCTCTCTAGAAATGGGTCTGCTTCCCATATCTCCTTCGGGCTCTTCATCCATGCCAGCCATTTGGGAATATGGGGCACTGGTCCTGCCCTGACTCTGTAGCCTAGAAGGAGCAACAGAGGTTCCCTGTCTCTCAGAAGGTTTCGATTTTATGGACATCTCTCTAGAAATAGGTCTGCTCCCCATATCTCCCTTGGGCTCTTCATTCATGCCAGCCATTTGGGAATATGGGGCACTGGTCCTGCCCTGACTCTGTAGCCTAGAAGGAGCAACAGAGGTTCCTTGTCTCTCAGAAGGTTTCAATTTTATGGACATCTCTCTAGAAATGGGTCTGCTCCCCATATCTCCCTCGGGCTCTTCATTCATGCCAGCCATTTGGGAATATGGGGCACTGGTCCTGCCCTGACTCTGTAGCCTAGAAGGAGCAACAGAGGTTCCCTGTTTCTCAGAAGGTTTCGATTTTGCAGAAGTCTCTCTAGAAATGGGTCTGCTTCCCATATCTCCCTCAGACTCTTCATTCATGTCAGCCATTTGGGAATATGGGGTGCTGGTTCTGCCCTGACTTTGTAGCCTAGAAGGAGCAACAGAGGTTCCCTGTTTCTCAGAAGGTTTTGATTTTATGGACATCTCTCTAGAAATGGGTCTGCTCCCTATATCTCTCTCAGGCTCTTCATTCATGCCAGCCATTTGGGAATATGGGGCACTGGTCCTGCCCTGACTCTGTAGCCTAGAAGGAGCAGCAGAGGTTCCCTGTCTCTCAGAAGGTTTCAATTTTACAGACATCTCTCTAGAAATGGGTCTGCTCCCCCTGTCTCCCTCAGGCTCCTCATTCATGCCAACCATTTGCGCATATGGGGCACTGGTTCTGCCCTGACTCTGTAGCCTAGAAGGAGCAACAGAGGTTCCCTGTTTCTCAGAAGGTTTCGATTTTACAGACATCTCTCTAGAAATAGGTCTGCTCCCCGTATCTCCCTCGGGCTCTTCATTCATGCCAGCCATTTGGGCATATGGGGCACTGGTTCTGCCTGGCTTCTGTACAGACGCCAATCTAGATGCCTGACTTCCTGGCTGAGATGGGCCAACTGCCACTGACATGGCATCCACCTCTGAAGGCCCAACAGCCACTGATTTAGTATATGCAACCGAGGAACCCTCAGCTGCTGACATACGGGACCTTGCAGCAACGCTGGCCGATGGTGCTCTTGTTGAAGCCACTCTGGATGCCATCTGACTCTGCTTTCTTGATGAGCTTTGGGAGGTTAGGCCACCTCCTTCTCCTTGGGTCAGAGGCCTGGCTGACCTTGATGAGCCCTGGCTTGTGACCTGGGCTTCTGTGGCTGACTTCTCTGTCAAGCTTGGGGCATTGCTATGGCCCTGGGAGATCTTCCGTTGACTGACTTTAGACGTTGTAGCTTCCACCAAAGACCTGGATTTTTGACTTCTTTCAAGTTTAATAGGGACCTCTCCAGATCCCCAAGATTCTCTTTCTGCTATGCTGTCTTTTGGCACAACAGCTTCATGCACTGCTGAGGGACGAGGCTGCTCAATGCTCCTCCTCTGACTGGATGCCCAGGGGCTGAGTTGACTGGCTGGTTGAGAGGGACCAACAGCCTCGGAGAGAGTAAACGGCATAGAAGGCCCAATACCGACAGACGTAGTGGCAAATTCTGAGGTCTCTACCGCCACTGAGGCATGGGATGGTGGGGGAGAATGAGCACATGGCCTGCAAGAACTAAAACGCCGAGGCTGGGACTCCATTTGATGCTGGCTATGTTTAGTTGCACTCTTGCTTTTCAGCTTTGATGGATCCTTGGAAACTGAATCCTGGGGCTGCTCTCCAGAAGTATATCCCTGTAGAGAAGAAATATACAGTATCTTAGCATATATAGAGTATGGATTACCAGAAGACAATGGAAGATATATGCAACTGCTTCCTAGCAAATATCTGTTTTCTTGACCCACCCATCTTCCTGATCATCAGTGACCCAAAGTTCCTCCTTTCTGATGGGCTGCTTTTCATTTCTTGCATTGAACAGAATTCCATCTCCATTTTTGGTGCTAGACTATCAGACCACCATGAACAAAAGCAAAAGAACACTAACGGCATGTCTGTATTACAAAACTGTATCAGTTCTATATCTATCTAACTAAAATGGCTTCCCTCAAAGAATCCTGGGAGTTGTCATTTGCTGAATATGAGGAGAATTTTCTGTTTGAGCTTCTTAGACCTTCTCACAGAAGCTGCCAGGAAGGAATAACTATTGTACCAGTTTTTACATGGTGGCCTAAGAGAATGCGGAAAGGACTGAGCATGTTCAAAACAGCTTGACAGAATTTGAAGGACAAAAACAGAATACCTGAAATGAGAGAGCTGGGGCCTGGAAGTGTTTTGGCTGAGTTGCTATCTAGCCCCAAATCATTTAAGCTTTGTTATTTGTACCCTCCTCCCCACCTGAAAATAATTGAGTTTTAGTTCTAAGACTATTCGGTTGTCTCCTTAACTCAAGGAACAATGGGGATAGATGGAAAGTTTGACTTTGTGAAGAGACATCTTTTTGGGGAATGGGATGGAGGAGACCCTGGGTAGTATTGTCTGTATCACCTTGTAATGCACAGTTTAAAGGTCTAAGAGAGAAAGAGGTTGAAAAGGAGGGCTAGTAGTCCCTGCTTGAGGCTTAATGGAGCCCAAGATGAGAACCTGCTTGTGCACCCCTTCCTGATCCTCTCTTTCCATATTCTTTTGTCTTTTTCCACTCACAAACACACGTTTTGTGACGCTATCAAACCCTGCTCTCTAATAGCCTAACTTGCCTTCCTCCTCCTGTCATGCTTCTTCCAGCCTCACCCCTTCTTCCATCAAAATAGCCGACCAAAATGGTGGGTGAAGGCCAACAGCTTGGGCAAATGTGCCAGTTAAGCTTAAGGCGTGCCGGCCTACGGTCACTGTGTCCTGTAGGCAGCAATGGGACCTACAAAATCTGGGGAAGGAGCGTCTTAGACTCTTTTTCTGTTCTTACCTGTGGTTGTACAGTTCCAGGCAGCTGTTGAGAGGAGGGGTGCAAAGTACCTTTGGAGATAAAAAGGGAAAGAGGGATAGAGGAGGGCAACAAAGACAACAGGGCCCCCCAAAAAGACATGTTACTATAGGGCATAGAGAAGGCATATTGATTCTGGAGGGTATACATCTCCAGGTGTCCAGCAGTGTAATTTTCTCACAGCGGCTTCATCCCAGCAGCACGTGGTATAGAGTGGCATGCTGGCTGTGGAGGCCTTCCATCCTGTCTGCCTCAGTTGCATCTAGGAATAGGGCAAAGGTTTCACCTGATCATTGCCCTACTTTCAGTGCTCCCATCCATACCTGATTTTAGGGGGCTCTGCTTTGAAGCAACGGCACTCTGCCTGCAACAGAAAAATGTTGATAAAAATATCACCAAGCAACTACCTCCACTCTCCATTCACTGGCCAAATAACTTAACCTGAGGGGAGCTGAGATGAGATAATTTGATGGACCTCATGGTGGTTTTTTTTTAATTCCTTGCAATTGCCACCCTTTCACTGGCAGTGAATGTTTTTCCTGATTAGGAGAAAGAATGTAATTAGAGTATTCCCATCAACTAGGCTAGGAAAAGAGGGTATGTGAGTGGTTGTTAGGTAACCATCAAGCACTTCCTCCAAAAACTGCCCAGATGCAAAGTCAGGGTGGAAAACTTTACCTCAGAGTATTGGCCCCAGGTTGTTCATTCTGCCTCCCCACAACAATGCCACACACATATTAACATAATATACAAGGATAATGCTGTTTCTCCATCTTCAAGTCAGCCCTTCTTCAGCCAGTGTTAATTGTTATGGCTTTTAGGAAAATTAAAGAATTATGGCAAAGGCATTGTTGCTCATAGTGTATGTACTGACTTAAGGGCACTTTCACAAACACTAAAGAACTCACTTCCAATCCACTTTCAACCCACTTTGCAACTGGATTTTACTTTGAAATGTCAGAATCCACTTGCAAATGGTTGCTGAAGTGGATTGAAACTGCATTATTTAGCATGTGCACACCGCCCCTTCTCACACTTGGTTAATCAGATTTTGCAGAGATGTGACATCTACAAAATCTGCAAATCCTGTTTGTCAGAGGGAAGGAAAATGCCTTACCTGTAGTTCCAGAGTTGTTTTCCCCGAGGGCTCTATTTTAATGAGAAACATCAGTTGCCAGTGACTTCAGACAGAGAGAGGAACCTGTATCTTCTGTCTCTTACAGAAAACTTGGACAGGGGTGGGTGAGGGTGGATGGGAATTATGAGTAGACAAATGGGAAAGAAAGGATTAACATCTCCTTTCCTTCCCACTGCCCCTGTTTCTGACTTGAAGCCACTGCAGCCTCTTTACCAGATAAATAGCTACACCGGAACTTCTTTAGCCTTGTGACCAGATTCCCTAGGGTCAACCCTGATGAGGTGCTAGAAAATCCATGAATGGCTCCCCGGCACATTTTTAATTGTTAAAACAACAGCCATTGGGGAGGGGGATTCATATGGGGGCCTGATATGGAAGGAGGGGGTTTAATCCTTTCCCCCTGCTCTGTATTCCTTGTCCTTAATTGTCCTCTCACAATTGCTGTGTGTTCCCATTGGGGGAAACTTAAAGACAGCATATGGGCAACCTATGTTTCTGTCAGTGGGGCAAAGAGCAGATCCAGGAGTCTGACTGAGGTCAGGGAAACAGTGCACTGGAAAGGATGAAACTCCTTCTGCCCTGCCAGGGCTCTGTGGTTGCTATTTAACAATTTTTAAAAAACTATGCTAGAGATCCTTTCATGGAACTTCCAGCTCCTGTCTGCTTTGACGGTGAGACCAGTGGATGCACTGTGGGGTACAGCAGCAATGCCTCTTTCCTACGAACAATTGTCTATCACCGGCCTCAAATTTTGCAGCTTCATGGCATCCTGGGCAGATGTGCTGTCTGTGAAATAGGCAAGTCAAGGAGACTATGAACTCTAAATGTACATAGCCTAACAACTGGATTTTATATATTCTTGTTCCTGCAGGTTATGGGGATTTCTATTTTATCCCATGAATCTTTATTGGAGAATCTTTGTCCACCCGTCTAAAAATACACACTGGGAAGCATTGGACCACTTCATCCCAACAGTCTCTTGAAGGTACGTACTTAGATTTTTGCTCCATCCCGGTGGAACTCACATGAGAAGACCACTTCTTCAGCTCTTCCGAGGACCCTTTATCCATGATGACTGGGAGCCAGTACTGTTGGAGGAACACAGAACAACGTCACCTGCAGATGGAAGAGCACGACAGGGATGGGCAGAAGTGTGTAGAATAGGAAGAGCCAGCTGGTGGATCAGTGGGCCAGAGCCTTTCCCAGAACAATATTACTGGCCCTACAAAAACACACATGCATAAGAAAGTATATTTTAAAATATCAGGTGTATTGTAAACTACACATTGAGAACACCACCTGAACCCACAATATGAAAAAATGTGACACACATACAATTGTAAACAGTATTCAGTACAGCAACATCCTGTGCATACACAGAAAAATAACAGTAGAAATGTAGAAATAGCAACATCATATGTAGAAGTAGTGACATCAAAAAGGAGCTTACACACATGGCAAACTCCAGGTTGCCAGCCAAACTCCCTTTTGAGTAGATCTTCAGGCTGTTTCTATGACACCCTGTTTATTCAGTTCTAAAACAGTCACCTAAAGTCAGTGCCAAAACGGCTGTGCTAGTTTGCAAAAATAGGTGGGTAGGCTGCAGTGGAGATGGACAAAGGAATAAAAAATGCTTTTTGTTTTTGTGTCTTTCTTCGGGGATTCAGGCAGTGGTGTCTGGATCAGCCTTATTCAGACAACTATTTCCGGCAGACGGTTGCTTATATCCTGATGCTCACCTGTGTTTCAGAAGGCATGCTAGCGGTCTTCCATATTGTGTGTAGCCCAACATCCTTGGAAGAGACGTTAGAAGGAGGTTTGGCCTTACCAGTGGCCACGTGCAACAGATATATCAGGCGCATCCAGCGTTCGAATTGGAAACCCTCTTCCCCATCAGGGGCACAGAGCTGCAGGTAGTAGTTTCGCCCTGTCGCCATGTGTATTTTCAGGCGTCGTTCTTTCAGGTTGTGAACGTAAATCTCCACCAGCTCCAAAGGGATCAACCTGTGGGGAAGGAGGAAGTTCTTAGTTTGGGAGTCTCAGGTTCTTTGAGAATTTGGGAGTTGGAATGGCAAGGAGTGTTGGGGGGGGAGCAGCATCAGTCGCACCGAGCAATTTCCAGTTTTCTGGCCTTGGAATTTTCTTCTTTTTTATCCCGGGCGATGATCATCAAGTCGGGGAGCAGCATAGCGGGTGTGCTGGCCAAAATACCCAAGATGACTATGTTGGGATGGTTGAGGATGCCAATGAATTCGCCCCTCTTGGTCACCTGTGGATGGGGAAAGGAGAGGAGGCCATCATGAATGCAACCAGAAGGGTGGTAGCCTCCAGCTACAGTAGACGCAAGACACTGGGCAATGCAGGGTATGGAGGTCAAGACAATGCCCTTTCTGTGCCTTTGAAGGTGATTGGTGGGCCGTGTCTAGTCTGGAGTCTCTCCAGTCAGCCTTCTGCATATGAAGAGACTTATACCAAGTCAGACACCTGGTTCATCTAACTCAGTATCATCAACTTGGACTGGCAGCAGCTCTCCAGGATACAGAAAAGCCTATCAATATCCAAACCCGAGATCCTTTAAAGTGAGCCACTGGCGAAAGGACCTTTTGCATGCAAAAGCACAAGCTCTTAACAGTGGCCCGCAGCTCTGACCTGTGTGGCCTCCCGTTCTCTATTGCCTTTATTCTTTTCTCTGCAGTAGGTTGCCAGCATAATCGGCTTTACATGCAACACACACAGAGAGATGGGTTATCCTGAGGAAACATGGCAACCCAGCCAGGGATGCTGGCAGCAAACTTCATCAGCAGCTGCATCATGCAGGGTTGCAGCAGGTAAGAGGATTAAAACCATTTGTTTGCTTCTTTGCCGGCTTGTTCAGTGCCCATCCTCGCCCATCTGTGTGGGAAGTGCGACAACAAGGGCAGGTCTGGCAGCCTCTCCTTGCCACAGTGACAGCAGAGGGCAGTACACACAAAAAAGCTGCTTTACACTGAAACAGACCCTTGGTCCATCAAGGTCAGTATTGTCTATTCAGACTGGCAGTGGCTCTCCAGGGTCTCAGGCAGAGGTCTGTCACATCACTGCCTGCCTGATCCTTTGAACGGGAGATGCCGTGGATTGAACCTGGGACCTTCTGCATGCCAAGCAGATGCTCTGCTGCCAAGCCACAGCCCCTCCCCTCAGTGCTTAGTCACCTGCACAAAAGTGCCTTCAAAGATGGGTGCATCTCCTATCAGATTGTATTCGCCCTTCTGCAGCAACCTATGCAGTTCACCTTTCGTTGGGAGCCAGCCGCCAAAGGCATGTTCACTGACACACTCGGGAAAGATGTGCTGGCCTCTCCGTATGTTCCCTAAGAGAGAGAAAACAAAGAGGATGCTCATGGGAAAGTGGGGAGAGGCTTCCGAGGCCTTTGGCTGCATCTACAGGACCACCCATTTTTAGCATAGGATTCAGGCATCTTAGATCCGAACACCAATGCTTAATGCCACTAGGATCCTCTCCCTTAGTCCCATAACATTACAGAGCTGGGAAGCATTAACAGGCTGTCTACTGCAATCTCTAGAGCATCTCTCACCAGCCCTCCCCTGTCTATTGGCTTATATGTGAGTCCAGAGACCACAGAAAGTGTGTGTCAAACACTGACTAGATAACTCAAGCAAGCAAAATGGAGCAAAGAGTGCCATGCAAGAGGCCCATTTGTTTCCTCTTCCCAGGCATACTAGCCAACCTGATCTATGGAAAAACTCCTTTCTGCTCCCAGACATGGTCATCTTCAGCTCCTGAGCACAAAAAAAGACCCATCGTCCCAGGGTTTTGTTTTTGCCCCGTTAGGACAGAATTTCATGACAACATCCAGCATCCTCTCCGGTTCACCTGCTCTCTAATGTATTGGGTCCCTCAACCTCCCCCTTCAAGGAGCATGGAGTCTTTGCTCCTACCTGGAGGGTACGTGATCATGGCTGCAAGGAAGTGGAGCTCAGAGGCAAATTATAGGGCCTTGTAGCTTATTGTGGCACAGCAACAGGGGTGTTCCTTGGGCCACAAAGTGCTGATTTCATTATTCTGGGTGGGGCTAGGCCCCCCATGTCCCCACAGGCTCCCTGACTCCACCCATGGAGGCGTCTCTTCTTTGCACTGACTGAAAGGTATCCTTGCCCCAGCGGAATCTTGGCCTGCAGGCTTGGTCCATTGTGACATCAGCAGAGACCCAGGAGCTGAATTGCTACATGTGCATTTTCTGTGGCAGGCCCCACCTTATGGAATGGCCTGCCTGATGAGGTCAGGAAGGTTCCCACCCTCCGGGCTTTCTGCAAACTCTGGCAAACTGAATTGTTCAAGAGGGCTTTTGATTCAGGTAATAGGGCTCCACTGTAACAAAATAGTTTGAAACTTGGTTCAGTAAAGAGTTAGGGACAGTGGACTATGCTACTCTGTATTGTTCATGCTGTCTATTGCTGTAATTAGGATCCTAGTAAGTAATTTTTAGCATCATTTAACATGTCATTGTTAATATTTAGCACTTGGTTTCAGCTCTGTTTCAGAGTTCTGGTTGGTTCCAGATTTCTACCACCCAAATCCTGTTACATTGTTTATTGGACGTCCCATTCTGTTGATGTGCAGGATCATGCCTCAGGTTGGGAGCTGAAATGTGGATGCTTTTCAGCCTCACATAGCCAGCAGTTAGGGCTGCCAACTCCAGCCTGGGAAATTCCTGGAGATTTGGGGTCAGAGCCTGTGGAGAGGGGGATTTGACCTTGAATCTGTGGCATTCCATAGATTCTGCCCTCTGGATCTGCTATTTTTTCCAGAGGAACTGATTGTTGTAGTCTGGAGATCAGTCGTAATTCTGTGGGAGTTCCAAGGCCCAGCTGGAGGTTGGTAACTCTACCAGCAGTTGATTTCTACAAGGTAGGGTTGCCGGGTCCCCTCTGGCCATCAGCAGGGGGTGGGGAGTAGGGTTGCCAGATCTAGGCTGGGAAACTCCTGGACATTTGGGGATGGAGTCTGGAAAGGACAGGGACCTCAGTGGAGTACAATGCCATAGAATCCACCCTCCAAAGCATCCTTTTTCTCCAGGAGAAAATGATCCAGTTTAGTGTAGAGGTTAGGAGCAATTTGGTGCATGGACTCTAATCTGAGAGAACTGGGTTTGATTCCCCACTCCTCCACATGGAGCTGCTGGTGCGACCTTGGGTCAGTCACAAGTTCTCTCAGAGCTGTTCTCTCAAGGGCAGTTCTTGAGAGAGCTCTCTCAGCCCCACCTACATCGCAAGGCGTTTGTTGTGGGGAGGAGAAGGGAAAGGAGGTTGCAAGCCACTCTGAGACTCCTTCGGGTAGTGAAGGGTGGGGTATAAATCCAATCTCTTCTCTCTCTTCTTCTTCATCTGGAAATAAGCTGTAATTCCAGAGGATTCCCAGGTCCCACCTGGAAGCTGGCATCCCTATATATAGCAGTAGTCACATCTGTCTAGAAACTGCATCTCATGACCTGGACCGATCACCGGTCCCAGATACAATGAGTGCACTCCATGCATACCTTTTTAGGATGATTGTGTATATTCCAGGGCTTGCTGCTTGCATTCAGTAAAGGTCCTGAGGCTAAGCTATGGTAGGTTCAAACCAAACCCTCTTTCTAGCCCATTTCTCTCCGAGCACTGCCCTGTGTGCCATTACAGGAGCCTGCATGTAAAGCAGCAGGGCGGGCAGAGTAAGCAAGCAAGCCAGTTCTCCTGCCAGGTGGAAGAAGCTGATGAAGCAGAAGACCTTCCATCAGTGGAAGGCATTTTTAATAACTACCTAACTTTTACTGTGTGGAAATCTGCATTTTGAAAATCCCTTCTTGATGACAGAATGAAACAGGAATGCTAATAAACAGTAAGAGAAAACCCAACTTTCAGACTGAACGAAAATAGCCACCGAATTCAGTAACATCCTTAAGCTGTTACATCTCCTTTCTCGATTCCACTGGGAAGAGAAGGGACTGAGGGCCAAACTAGACATTTTTTTTTTTGCAATCCAGTTTCTCAGCAGTTGCAGGGAATGGCTATTAAAAAAATAAAGCAAAGCTGCTGCAGGAGGGGGGCTCCTGCCTTCCTGCTCAACCTGTTTCCCCAAGCAGAAACAGTGCTGGGTGTGGGAGTTATTTCCATGATTTTGCTGCTCCATGCAGAGTATTCTGTGCAGCAGACTGGGAAACTCCCCCCCGCCCCGGTGCTGTTTCATCACAGGCAAAGGTCTTGGAGGGAAGGCAGGAGCCCTTCCTCTCCCCGTAGCAGAGTTCTGCGCCTAACTGGGCTCTCCTTTATATATTTCAATAGCCATTCCCTGCAGCTGCTGTGTAGCTGTGGGAAACCCAGACCCGACTTATTAAAAACCCAAATGTGTAGGTTGGCCTTGAGACTACAGGATTCTTCAGTCAGGACGGAGAAGCCACGTGGGCCGACTGGCAGTTTTCTCCAGTTAGCTTTTAGACTACAACAATTAATGTGTAAAAACACTATTTCTGTAGCGGCTGAGTGCTAAAAGGCGTACAGGCGCTGTCAGTGACCTCAACATTCAGTACTTTTAAATGCCACCATTTTCTAACTGGAGGCACTGAAAGTCTCCTGTGGCAACAATCGCGCTGGATGTGCTTCATCCTTCCTGGATCGTGACCTGTTTGAAAAAGCGGGTTATTTCTTCCCCACAGCCTAAAGCAGAAACCAGCAATGCATTACCCTTTTTCTGACCTGTCTTTGCCTATGCAGCCTGGTTTTGAAAGCCTGCATCGTCATCTCCCTTTATGGGCAGTTTATCCACCACCCTCACAAAGCACCCAGATCCAGTTTGTGTGAAAACAAAAGGCAGACAAAAGAAATTAATAGCTTTATTGAGAAGCTATCCCACATAAGAATAGATCCAGAGAGGGTGCCAGAGGCCCAACCCTTGTCAAGACAAACAAAACAGCGACCCTGAGAGACCAACAGTGAGGTAGGAACCTGGCCAAGCATCACACCAGAGCTCCAGGGAGGATTTCGTTAACTCCATAGCACTGGGAACTAGCCAATCCCTCCTCCCCGCCAACAAGAAGGCAGCACAGCTGGGCAAGAGAACTCCCCCTTGAGGTTATGCCGAGTATTGCTGCAAGTCAAGTCGATGCCACATTTCAGCTCTCAACTCCAGTGTAGTTCCAGATTCACCAGTCTTGCCCTTATATCCCAACCCGTGGAATCAAAAGTGCATCAGAATCACAGTCAAAAATAGGAGCCAGAAGGGAACGCAAGAGTTCTTGCTCTAATGCCCTGGTTGTTGCTCCTCCTCCAGATACCCCTGGAGTCCTGGTTCTCAGCCTCCTGTGCTGTCACTTATTTAGGCACGTTTGCTTCGTTCCCAGGTTGAACTGGACCCCTTCTGCTCTGCTGGAAGAGGTGGGCTTCCTAACTCCCAGCTCCTAACCACCTGAGTGGTAAAAGACAAGTTATGCAACATGGGAGCAGGGAGCAAAAGTATCAAGATTTGATGGGGGTGCCATCTTGTATACAGGCAGGGAACTTTATTGCACAATGATGCATTGCTCCAGTTGGAAGGCACTGCAGACAGTCAGGAAGGTGGTAGGAAGAACAATCAGCTGCAGCTGCCCTCACCGGGCATTTTCAGGAAATGGATCCTGGTGTCCGGATGGTGCTTTCCCATCACCAGCCCGGTAGACCCCAGAGGCTTAATTCCCAAACAGAGGGTGGGAGAGCAGGGGCACCACCACCGTCCAGCAGCTGTGCCATTTCCACCTAACTGGGGAGTGCAAGGCATGGCACCAGAGCAGTGTCATGCCCATCACTGCAGCACTCAGGCCTGCACCTGCCAGACAATAAGGTGACTTCGCTCAGCACGACGTAAGCGGGGGTTGGGGAGCAGCAGATCACCATAGCGTTCATCAATGTCATCTCCTGGGATTGTGGAGAAACAGGAGAGAAGATCAGGTGTGAGCTGTGGGGCTGAAATAACCAAGTAGGACATCCTCTTCACGGAGACGCCCCAGATCCCGTTCCCACCCACCCCTGGACTTCTAGGGGACATGCTCACCTATCCGGAGATTAATGTAGCCTTCCCCTCCACTTAGCACCAAAGTGCAAGGCTTCCTTGGCCTCTCTTTGCGGGACTCCTTGGGATTCTCCAAAGGGCACAGATCTATACATCCTAAAATAAACACAGGACAGACAGAGAGCTTACACAGAAACATATCCATAGAAGAGGGCTGAAGGCATTCTGAGATTCTACAATCAAGTTGCACAATTGGATGCTGGGCCCAGAATCCCACATGCTGGCAGCCTCAGCATTCAGTTCTTGTACGTGAAGCATTATCCCAGAGTTGGGAACAGGGGGCTTATCCCCACCTCCCCCAAGTCTCCAGGCGGGCCTCTGTCTAACAGATTTCTAGTCTTCGAGAACTTCAGAGAGAGACTTGGATTGGGGGCAATGGCTAGTGAAGTCTCAAACAGAGAGAAAGAAGGGTGAATTCTACTGCCAGAGAGGAAAAGGGAGCTGGGTCTCAAATCCTGCATACCTCTTTGCATCCCACACACGACTAGCAAAACCGCTTCTGCACAACCAGAAAGCAAAGATGGGTCAGAGAATCCAGTGTTTCTTGGTGCAGACTAAACATGTCCCTGCTGATACACCCCCTTAAATGGAGGTGAGGATAACTTAAAGCCACTGGAAACTGAAGCACAGGAAGGAAGAAAACAAAATTTGGCCAGAGAGACCAGGAGTCTCAGCTTTGGCCCTGATTTACAGTGCAGTCCTCAGAGCTCTTTTCCTGGAATTAAGCTCCTTTGAACAGACCTGAGTAGGATTCGGTGTCGACCTGCTTAGCATTGCTCCAATGATCACCTGGAAGCACTTCCTGCTCTGCAGAACCCTGGTTCTCAGTCCATGGCTGCTTCATACAACAAAATAATTTTCACCCAGGCCCCAACCCACCCACTGGACCACTCTCCCCTTCCATATACCCAACCAGCTCCTAGTTTCTCACTGCTTGTACAACTGGGTGGCTCTTTCCTTCTCCAAACTACCTTATGCTCTTGAGTCAACCCTTGTTTCAATCAACTTCAGACCATACCAAAGAGTGATTAACACATGGAATTCACTGCCACAGGAAGAGGTGGCAGCTACAAGTATGGATGGCTTCAAGAGGGAATTGGATAAACATATGGAGCAGTGGTCCATCAGCAGCTATTAGCCACAAGGTATAGAGAGGAACTCTCTGTCTGGGGCAAGTGATGCTCTGTAGTCTTGGTTCCTGGGGGGCAACAGTGGGAGGACTGCTGGAGCTCCTGATGGCACCTGGTATTTTTGGTCACTGTGGGACAGAGTGTTGGACTGGATGGGCCATTGGCCTGATCCAACATTGGCTTCTCTTATGTTCTTATCTCATTGCCCCACAGACTGAGAGAGGTGAGCACCAAAGTACTACCAGGGCCTGCCCTGAGTTCACCCAAATAAACAGGCCCTTTTCCAAGAATCAGTAGACAATACATCCCCTTTTCCCTGCTGGCTACCTGGGACAGAGACAAAGAAGCGAACAGCGTCACGGTGCCCATGATAGCTGATCTGGGCTTGCTCCATGGCACAGTAAGGGATAAGAGCCGGCATGGGAGAGTCCGAGCTTCCCGCAGCTTCTGCAGAGAGAGAGAAATTAAGAGTTGGTGGAAATGACCACCAGAGGGCAGTGCTGTGCTGGCCATCCTCTCAGAGCCCCATGGGGTGACCCATCCTCTTATATCACATGCACGTGTGCTTACCAGAGATGAAGGGCAGAGAGATGATGGTGCCTCCAGATGTGCCGACCCACAGCCGCTTCCCAAAAGTACCAAGTGCTGTGATGTTCAGGGCTAAACTAAGGCTGTTGGGCCCTAAAATGGAAGGAGAGTGAAAGGGCCAAGAATGAGCAAACCCAAAGTCAGCATCAGGTATTAACACCCTCAAGTTATTTCTGTCCAGGAGGCAGCATCCTCAAAGCAGGGCTGGGAGCACTAGAATCTCCTTGAAGAGATTATCTTGGGCTCTGAGTGGCTCAGTGTCTTGCCCTTAGAGAAAGGCAGCCAGCCCAGGATATTGACCAGGAGTGGGACCATTGCTCAGTGGTGGTAGTCCCAGATTTTATCCCTGGTGCTTCCAGTTAAAGGATCTCAGATCACAGATAGTGGGAAAGATTTTCTGCCAGAGACTCTGGTGAGCCGCTGCCAGACAGAGGAGACAGGGCTGAACTCAGTGCACACCCCACACCCCCCCGGTTCATTTTCTGTCTTTCTGCAGTTGAGAGGAGAAAGAGTGATTCATGACTGAGCAGGGACTTTGAAACCAGGTCTCCCTATTCCAAGACCCGTTCCCTCTGGCCAGTACACCATCCTTGTTCTGCCCTATGCTACTCATAGGGCAGGAGAAGTATGCCGGGTGTGTGTGTGTGTGTGTGTGTGTGTCCCCTTTGACTCCTGAATTTCATCAGATGTTGCCTGCTGTTCCATTCCTTGACCTCACCCCGAGGGTTGGCATGAACCAAACTCTGCTGCGGCTGCTCACCAAGCATGCGGCTGACGTAGGGCCCCAACTCCACTTCCTGCAAGGGCTGCCCGGTCTCTGCATGGAGCAAGCGCAGAGTGGAGTCCAGCCGAACAGAGACCCAGATGCCGTTGCCAGCAGCCACCATATGCCGCACTTGGCTTTCTGGATGTGAGGTCACCTCAAAGTACCGCTGGGAGAAGGAGGGCAATGCAGGTTATGACAGGCAGCTGATTCACAGAATTCCTCCCCCACCACCATGACTATGTTTGATCTGGTTACTGGACCTTGGATCCTATGGCTGAAGAACTGATCTTTTTACACTCTGATAAACTACTCTTTGGGATCTCCCCATTTCACTACAAATGGCTGACACATTTACTGCCTAGTCCCTACCCCTACATTTAACTTTTTGTTGCTGTTCAGTCGCACAGTTGAGTACGACTCATCGCGACCCCATGGACCACATCATGCCAGGCCCTCCTGTCTTCTGTTGTCCTCCCGAGTTTGCTTAATTTCATGTCCGTTGCATTGATAACATTTAACTATCTTGTTCTAATATCAAGCTGTTGAGTGGATCATACAAGATCCTGCTATCTCAAATGGTCATATATAGAATTTAAGTCTTCCACTTTGGCTCCACAAGTTCCCCATCTCCCACAAGCCCCCGAAATCACCTGGATGCGAGCAGTGCGTGGATCCAGTACGTAGATTCGATTCCCGTATCCGCACCACAGCCGGTCCAACACAGGGATGGCACAACGAATGGAGCGTCGCGGCCTTCCCAAATCAACCAGGCGTGGAGAACGCAGGTCCCACTTTCGAACTGAGAAAACAGGATTAGATGGAAGACCTGCAACATGGAAGGCTAGAGGGGGAAGAATTAGAGGAACAGGATGTACCTGAGTTCCGATGGAAAATGGCTACAGATCCATCCCCTAGTGTAGCTGCGACCCGACCCTGGGAGTGGCTGAAATGGAAACGATAAGGTCAGACAGACAAGGTTTGGATGGCACCACTGAACGACTTGTGCCAGGAGACGCAGTGGGGGCCCCCAGGCCTTCCAAGAAAGTAGCAGGGGGTCACAGACTCACACAATACAGTGGACTGCATCCTTCAGCTGGGCTTTCCCCCGACAGCGTCGCCACTCTGTCTCAGTAGAATGAACATAGATGCTACAAAAGAAGAGAGAAACTTTCAACTTCTGGCCCTCCTTGCCCAACCCCGGAACTCTGCACACCTCTGCTGCTTTCAGTGGCAACCATAATCCCGATAGTTTCCACTGTGTTTCCTAGCAACACTGGGCATGCTGAGTCTAAATAAATATGGCGGTATCCCTGGATACCTCAGTGTGGTGGTTGGTGTACTGACTGCAGGCTATCAGGAACAAAAGAGGAAGGTAGAATAAGGTGTCGGTGGGCGAAGATGGGAAGATGCAGCAGCTGGTTGGAGAGCCACAGTGAGTCTGATGGTCTCCAACGAGAAACGGGCTTCCAGAGCAGAGTCTTCCCCCATGTAATTTCCTCCCTCACAGCCCTTGTCAATTACCATCCCTCCTGGGTCCCCAGCCACACGGTGGGCTCTGTGCCGACCGCCTCCATTTCCAGCGTTTCATCGTCACTGTCAGATCCAGGTGCCAAGGGGTCTTCGAGGATCTCTGGCTCCAGCTCAGGGCTCTCCCTACCGGGCACCGTAAGACCTGTGGCGACAGGAAGAAACAGCAACAGATTCCCGTCAGACCCCATCCAGATATCCCAGAAAGCCCCAAATGGCAAAGCTCCAACCCAAACTGTATCATGAGCGATTCTCAATGTTAAAAAAAACTTTCCAGCCATTGTAGCTTCAAAAAAAAAAAAAAAAAAAAGCTTGAGAACAGAGCCATTGTGTGTCACAGATATTTCAGTACTAAAATTTGGTAGTATTGTGGTTGTTGTTCAGTTGCACAAGAATCCAACTCTTCGCGACCCCATGGATCACATCATGCCAGGCCCTCCTGTCTTCCGTTGTGCTCCGGAGTTCGCTTAATTTCATGTCCGTTGCCTCGATAACACTATCCAACCATCTTATCCTTTGCCATCCCCTTCTTCAACCTTCAATCATTCCCAGGATCAGGATCTTCTCCAGTGAGTGCTCCCTTCTCATTTGGTGGCCAAAGTATTTGAGCTTCAGCTTCAGTATCTGGCCTTCCAGGAAACAGTCAGGGTTGATTTCTTTTAGGATTGACTGATTTGATCTCCTTGTAGTCCAGGGGACTCTCAAGAGTCTTCTCCAGCACCACAATTCAAAAGAATCTATTCTTCGGCGCTCAGCCTTCCTGATAGTCCAACTCTCACAGCCATACAGTACTACTGGGAATACCATTGCTTTGACCATACGGACTTTTGTTGGCAGGGTGATGTCTCTGCTTTTTAATATGCTGTCTAGGTTTGCCATCGCAAGGAGCAGGCATCTTTTAATTTCATGGCTGCAGTCACTATCTGCAGTATCTTGGATCCCAGGAATGTGAAGTCTGTCACTGCTTCCACGACTTCCCATTCTGTTTGCCAAGGAGTGATGGGGCCGGATGCCATGATCTTCGGTTTTTTGATGTTGAGTTTCAAGCCAACCTTTGTGCTCTCTTTTATTCTCAGCAAGAGGCTCTTTAAGTCCTCTTCACTTTCTGCCATTAGAGTGGTATCGTCTGCATATCAGAGGTTGTTGATGTTTTCCCCAGCAACCTTAATTCCGGCTTCTGAATCATCCAGGCCAGCATTTCGCATGATGTGCTCTGCATATAAATTAAATAAGCAAGGGGACAATATACATCCTTGTCGTACTCCTTTTCCTATGCTAAACCAATCAGTTGTTCCATATCCAGTTCTAACTGTCGCTTCTTGTCCCTTATACAGGTTTCTCAAGAGACACGTGAGGTGGTCTGGTACTCCCATCTCTTTAAGGACTTGCCATAGTTCGTTGTGATCCACACAATCAAAGGCTTTAGTGTAGTCAATGAAGGAGAAGTAGATCTTTTTCTGGTACTCTCTTGCTTTCTCCATAATCCAGCGAATGTTGGCAGTTTGATCTCTAGTTCCTCTACCTCTTCGAAACCCAGCTTGTACTTCTGGCAGTTCTCTATCCACATACTGCTGAAGCATTTCGGTACTGAATTAGAAAACATTTTTTTGCAAGTGCTCAAAGCACTTCACATGAGATCTCTTAATGACACCCATAAAATGGGGCAGTACTATGTGTTTAAACATTTCAGCGAACTACATATTCAAATACTTAGTGTCAGCTGCAGACATTTATAGAGCAAAGCAACTAACAATAAATATTAGGCAAAATGGATTCAAGTGCATGACAATTGGTACAACTGCTATGGACAGGAGCTAAACCCCTGCCTGCTAGTCAGTGTTTCTGGAACACCCACACACTGCCGGCTCACCCACTAGGCGAGCTAGGCGCTCGCTTAGGGCGCCGGGCCTGCAGGGGCGCCAAACGGCCCGCCAGCGAAGCGCCCCGGCGGGGCTCAGGAGGCAGCAACGGCGGCAGAGCTTGCCCGCCCTCCCCCCACCGGTGCTCCCCCTCCCCCCGCCACCCTCCCCTCTCCTCCAAGCCGGCGCTGGGAGGGAAGGGGCGGGTGTTTGAACTCCCGCCCCTTCCCTGGCTTGCCTTGGCGCCCCCACAGCTGTGGAGCGCCGAGGCAAGCTGGCACTGGGAGGAAAGGGGCGGGGGTTTGAACCCCCACCCCTTCCCTGGCTTTCCTGGGGGCCCCGCAGCTGCGGAGCCTCCAGGAAAGCCGGCACTGGGAGGGAGGGGGTGGGGGCTAGAACCCCTGCCCCTTCCCTGACTTTCCTGGGGGGCCCCTGCAGCTGCGGAGCACCCAGGAAAGCCAGCGCTCCGCCACCCGCCTGGTCCCCAGGCCCCACCGGGAGGTTGGCATCCCCGGTGGGTTGGGCGCCCCAGGCTGTCCTGCCTAAGGCGCCCAGATACCTGGGGCCAGCCCTGCACCCACATCTAGACACTCCCTGCAGAATGAGACTCCAGAGAGGGGGCAGAGAGTGAGCGAGGGTGTGCCTGGCCAGAGGCAAGGATTTGAACTCCCAATTTCCTGCCACCAGACTGTGCAACAAAAAACCACAAACAAGCAACCACGCATTATTAATGTACACAGTTCACTGGCACGCAGTGTGGCAATAGCCATTGATTAAGATAACTTAAGACCAATTGAAAGAGTGAGGATCGTCTATTAATGCCAGTTGCCCATGATAGTTAAATGGAACAGCCATGGCTCAGTGGTAAAGTATCTGTTTGGCATACAGAAGGTGTCAGGTTCAACCTCTAGCATCTCCTTAAAGCACCTGGCAGTAGGAGCTGTGAAAGAACTCTGCCTTAGACCCTGGAGAGCTGCTGCCAGTCAGAGTAGAGAATACTGCCCTCGATAAACCCATGGTCTTGACTTAGTATAAGGCAGCTTCATGGAACCTCCATGTTCACGGGAGGTATACCTCTAGCACCAGGGTGGCCGGGGCAGGGGGGGGACAACAGCAGCTATTGCCTTTATGCTCTGCTTGTGGGTTTCCCCAAAAGCTTCTGGTTGGCCATTGTAGAAACAGGATGTAGAAGCAGACGGACCTTTGGTCCAACCCAGCAGTGGTTTTATACATGTAACCCACACAATTTCTATGGGACCATTTTATCTGAAAAACTGCATGCATTTAAAAAAAAAAAAAACCCGAATGATGTATCTGTCAGTTGCCTCTTAAAACAAGCAGACACTTAGAAATCTTTTCCCACCCAGCCCCAACCACTGCACAATCACACCACCTGCATCAGCTCTTGATCTGCACAAGCCCTTCCCTTCCTCCTCCCAGAGCTCCCCTTCCTCACCCTTACCAGGCACACAGGCAAGAGAGAGGATGTGAATTCCAGGTAACACAAAATGTTCCAAGAGCTGGTTTGGGTTCTGAGCATCGAAAAGCATCACTTCGCTTGCTGAGTGGGTCCCCGAGGCCACCCAGAGCCGAGAGCTGCCTACACGGCATTGATCAGGCGTACCCTATGGGGAGTGGGAGGAAGAAAGAGAGGCGTCAGCGAGACAGTGGGCCTTCCCAAGCCCCCACACACACTTGTTTCCAGGATCATATTGCCACTCACATCCTTTCTGAATGGCCTGGCAGCAGCCAGAAAAGCCCTGACTAGCCTGATCTTATCCGGTCTTGGAAGCTAAGCAAGGTTGGTCTCGGTCTGTACGTGGATGGGAGACCACCAAGGAAGACCAAGATTGCTATGCAGGAGCTGGCAATGGCAAACCACTTCTGCTTATCCCTTACCTTGAAAACCCCATGAGGGGTCACCACCACATGTCATCTGGGACTTGACAGCTCAGTATTAATTATTATTAAGTTGGCCTGGCAAAGAAAGTTCTGCAAACTGGAAAAGACTTTGGTCTTTTGGAACAGAGTGGACCCACTAAGCGTTTTGCCCAAGAGAACCTCAAGCAGTAATTGCTGCTGGTTTCCCAAAGTACTTACAGCCTCTGGTGTCTCTTGGGGTTCCAGCCCAGCAGATGCTGCAGCACACCACAGCTGCAATGGGAGAGATATAAGCATTACCTGGTGGTCATTACTGAGAGGAACAGCACAGGCTTTGCAACAATAAATTTCTGAATTTTGTACAGGTGTGCACTAGTGTGCTGTGAGGGAACAGCCAGCATGTCCTAAAAAATAAAATTTTCCTAGCAGCCTGACACATATACATATCTGCACAAAGGCTGGCAATAAATCTCTGGGTGATTTATTGCTCAGGTCTCTCCTTTCAGCCAGCCTTCACTGGGCCCAGAAAGCACCATCTGTTTTTAAACATGCTTTCTCACCTTGGTACTAGGGTCCTTCTGGTCCAGCATCCGTAACTGTACAAGCACAGGCACGTCAGCACCAACCGGAGGGGGATCGTGACCCTGCAGTGGAATAAACAGCTGTTTTTCACACATGGAGACTTCCCTAGTAGAGTTATATGTTCCTAACCAGGAATGGATCCTGTTACTTGGGTAAGGAAAATAACAGAGTATTTCAAAACACTGTATTATCAGGCCCCTCAAAGGGTATGTTCACAGTTCACACTTATGGGCATCCTATTTCCATGAGGGAAAGCTGGCAGTACAAAGATCTACGAATGCACACAGAACAGCAAGCTGGCAGTTTAATTCACAGATCTGTTATCAGTGTTGAATATAATCAGTCCACGAGACACAGTCCCTTAGTACGGGACCTACAGGAGCATGACACTTAGATGCCTGAGAACTGGGTGAGTGCAGAAGAACGTTCACCTGAAGTGCAGGTGGCTGGCTCCACCCATGGATCTGTGCCCGACCATGCTCCTGCCAGATGTGTGAGCGGATATCACGGTACAGCTCATGACGCTTCTGTTGCGGGGAGGAGTCACCCCTGCAGATACACATGACAGACAGTAGTGGGCAGCAGAGAGACTCTGTCCACCACACTCCATATGGCTCCACTGACCTCAGTGGTATTATCGTCAGTGCAGTATCTCAACCATGCAGGGGTCATTCAAGGACAAAATAAGATGGATAAAGCCTGGAAGGCCACAGGTCTTTGTCCCTGATTCTAAAGCACAACAAGCAGGTTCTAAATAATTTCTAGGGGTCTGTACTAAGAATCCAAGAGCTGAACATGAGCAAATAGAAATTCTGCAAACAGTATATATTGCGCAGATTAGATATGGGGAAATGCATATTTCTCTTATTCTGCATTCGTTTATTTTCAGTCTTTTTTTCTATAATTTATTCTTGTCTTGCTAGTCATGAGAAGAAAAGTAAGGTGCTGGAATTCCACCAACTGCCTCTACAGAAATCTCATTCAGCCATATTTCAGCCTTTCAGGACTTCAGTCGGCATTGTCCAGAGACTTTCAAATGTATCCTCAGAAACTTGCTTTTCCATGGACGTTCATATAAATTTAAATACAAACAAGAGCAAAGATTCTGAGGAACATAAGTTCTGCACCCAATACTTTTTTCTGCACTTTTTCCTGTGTGCCAGTAGAATTGCTCACATGCATTGTTCCAGAGAAGACTTATCAGAACCATGAAGTCCATGTGAACCCCACCCTAGCAGGAGCCACAGAACTTACTCAGTGGGTGAGGTTGCTCGTGGGATGTACCTAAAAGCTGGAGATGGCTGCCCCCATTCCGTCCCAAATCGCTACAGATGCTGGGGCTAGATCGGGCCCACCCTGCCAGCTGCGGGGATGCAGGCATTTTTTCTGGAGAGTCCGAGGGGCTAAATAAGCGATCAAAGCTGCAGGAGGAAAGCCAATGTGATTACTTAAAAATAGGAAAGGGGAAGAGAGTGCCATCAAAAGTCAACTTTAAAAATAAAGCCAGATGCAATGCAAAGGGATGTACTGTTTCTACATCATGAGGATTAACAGTGAAAGAGCACTCTGGCTATTCATAATTAAAGAGGAGATGGAAGAGGAGTCAAGTCACAGTTGACATATGGCGACCCTTCCTTGGTAGTCTCCCATCCGAGATACTAACCAGGGCTGACCCTGCTTAGCTTTCCTGGACCATCCACATCAGGGCATATCTAGAACACAAATAGTACAATAAAGATAGCACCTACATTTTCCAGAAAGAGGATTTCTTCATCTGAACTGCCTGTTCTTCCCGCGAAGCCCTGAGAAGAGAGAAATCGTCCTTCAGCAGCTGTCCTGGCACAGCACAGAGACTCCAAGTCTCCCTCTTCAAGGTTTAAAGGAAACTAGTCCTCAGACTGAGACACATCAGAGAGAAAGAGAGAGACGCCAAGCAGCATGTGCAGCAGGTTCACTGCTATCGTCTCGTTCAGCCTCTTGCCCACAGAGCAGGTAAAATCCAGCGGTTCCTCACACAGGCTCGGCACCAAGGGTTAACTCTCACCTCAGGAAGTTTAGGCGAGCCCTTCTCTCTCCCCCTCTCCCACCACACCAGTTTGTAAAATGGAGAAAATAAAGAGTAGGTCACCACTGAATGCTTCCCCCAAGTTGCTTCTAGGCAAGGTGATGAACATGGTGCCGCCAGCGGCTTGTCCCTTCTGTGAGGCTGAGAGGGGAAAAGCTCCTCCAGGCCTGGTGGCAAAGGCTGGCCTTCCAGATGGCAAGAGGGTGTCATGACATCAAGGGCCTGATGATAAGGGGCAAGGACCGAACCCATGGGAGCTCCCTTTTTCCTTAAGACTCCCTCCCTGCCAATCAAGTACTGGGCCCATCAACCTCCACACATCTGACCTGAGGAGCTCAGTGCGTCGAACAGCTTCTTGCAGCTCCATCAGCCTTTCCTTGTAGAGGTTGCGTTCCATCACCACACGCGCCATCTCGGCCCGGGTGAACCGCTGAGGCCTGGATGGGCCCACTTCAGCCTGCAGAGGAAGAAAAGGATCCTTTCTCAACACACAGTCTGCTCACAGGGAGATTGGAGTCCTTGCTCCCACTTCGGTGTTGCCATGCCCAGACAAGGGAAGAAGAAGAAAAGATTGGATTTATACCCCGCATACAATCTCCTTTCCTTTCCCCTCTCCACAACAGACACTCTACGAGGTAGGTCGGGCTGAGAGAGCTCTGAGAGAACTGCCCTTGAGAGAACAGCTCTGAGAGAACTTGTGACTGACCCAAGGTCACACCAGCAACTGCATGTGGAGGAGTGGGGGCTCAAACCCAGTTCTCCCAGATTAGAGTCTGCTTCTCTTAACCACTACACCAAACTGCCCTTCCACAGAACTCAACCGCCCACCGAGCTCCAGCAGAAAGGGTTCCAGTTACCTCCCCGTCATCACTTGGCCGCCTTGTTTCCTCCAACTCCTGTCGGATCCTGGAATGAGAAAGGTAATGCAAATAGCTGAAATACAAGTTCATGTGATTACTAAAAAAAAGTTGTTAAAAAAAAATCACTGGAGGTTGATGACCCAGGAAGAGAGAATGTTATCATCCCATGTTAAGTACATGTGAGAGGGCCTTTCAAATAATTTAAGTACAGAACACCGACGTCACATGATCACCTTTGGCACACGCTGGAAATTGTTAACAGATCAGAAACAGCCACAACAAACCAAAACCCGAAAGACACCCTGGGGCGATGGCCCAACATGTTCTGAGCAAGTTTTCTTCAAGAGAATACGCTAACGTAGAAAAACCAAGGTTAGTTATTTCAAACATTTATATGCCAACCTCTTCAGAGGTCTGCTCAAGGCGGCTTATCTACCAATGCAGAAGTCCAAATCAAACATAAAATCATTCAAAATAAAAACCATTGAAACCCAAAAGTGTAAAAACACATCAAATTGCATGAAGGATTAGCAAGAAGGATTTCGGCAGAAGCACACAAGCCTGCAGGGTCTCTCTCTTTTTCTACCTTCAGCTGACTCCCCCAAAGAAGAGCAACTAACACACTGGCTTACGTCGAACCAGACCCTGGGTCCCATCAAGGTCAGTCTTGTCCACTCAGACTGGCTGCAGCTCTCCAGGATCTCAGGCAGAATCTATTCACATCACTTCCTGCCTGGTCCCTTGTTGCCCGTGATTGAACCTGGGACTCCCTGCATACAAACCTGAAGCTCCTCCACTGAGTCACAGCCCCGCCCCAGCTAAGAAGTGCCAGCTGTTCTACACCTGTATCAAAATGAGTTGGGACCGCTCAAAGGTCATAGAATAGACTGTACCACTTCAGACTGCTAGAGGAGGGAGTGGCAATCATATTTTTGAGATATCTCTGAAAAAAGATTTCCCTAGAAAACTAGCACAAGAAGGAGGAACCTGGGCGGCAACCTTTCTCCTTGATGGGTTGGCTTTTTTACTTGTGTGAAGCTTTTACATTAGGAACCATTCCAAGGTGGCATCACCCACCTGTTGTCTGAAGTAGTATAGCCCACTCAGTCCTATCAAGATTCTCCCAGCTCCTGTTGCAGCTGCTGACCAAGCCTCATTCAAAAGACACCCCCGTCACCCAACAAACCCTAGTGTGCCTTACATGCTTCTGTCACCTTAGAACATTATTTGTTGATACTGCCTTTATCCACAGGAGAAGGTGCCCGGATCCCTCTCAGACGTCAGAGAGAGAATTCAGTCGATCCAGTCTGCAAAGCGCTTTACCAGTCTAGAATGGGACTAGTTCTTCCTGTTTCACTGGCAAGATAACTAAAAAGCTAGAACTCGAAAAAAGCTGCACGCTAAGTCCGCGATGAGCCAAAGTCCAGCTCCTCGCCCCCTGGGCAGCATTGGCTCTGGTAAAGCAAGATGCCAGAGGCAGTGGGATCCAACAGGTGCTTTGTGGAAGGGGGAGCGGTTCCCGGGACATACCGATTCAGCTCCAACTCAGCCTCCTTCAGCTGTGCTTGGCAGCGGCTCAGGGTCCCCACTACCGCATCACGCTCCATCCTCAGTGACTCACGCTCCTCACCAAGCTCCTCCACACGGGCAATCAGATGGCGGCGGGCAGTATCCAGAGCGGTCCTAGAGACGGTAGGGCGACAGATACAGCTTCAATCTGGAGCCCTCCAAGAAGATACTTTCAGGAAGGCAGCTTTCATCTGAGAAATATACCACAAAAATCTTGTCGCTCTCTAAAGCGCTACTGGACTCAAATTAGCTCTGGGTTGGGGAATGCCTGGGGATTTAGGAGGAGGTGGAACCTGGAGAGGGTTGGGGCAGAATGCTATGCAGGCCACCTTCCAAAGCAGCCATTTTCTGATCTCTGTTAACCTGGAGACTACACATAATTCTAGGAGATCCCCAATAACCACCTGGGGACTAGCAACCCTAACTCAAACCTAGCTTTAACCTGGGCCCAGCTGGACAGGCCAGGTCTAATCTTACTGTGAGGCAGGTCTGACTCAAGGTCCATCTAACAGCCTGCCAAGAAAAGCATCTTATTTACACACAAACAGCAGAATGCAGAGAAAGGATCATGAGGTGGTCAAGTGGACTATACCACTTCAGACTGCAGGCAGAAGATACCATTTTTTATCCCCCCCACACACACACACACTAAAAGGTCCCTTCAAGTAAAAGAAACAACTAGGTCATCAGTGAGAAAGGGTCCAGTTCAGCCCACTCCCAGCTGCATCAGTTGTCTTGCAGCATGCATTTTATTCAGTGTAATTAAAATGTGCACTCCCCTGCAATCTGGTGGTACAGACCATTCTACCACCTCAGAGCTCTGCCATCTCACTCCCGCCTCAGTGGGCTGCATAGTGAGCCAGTCTGGTGTAGTGGTTAAGAGTGGGAGACTCTAATATGGAGAGCCGGATTTGATTCCCCACTCCTTCACACGCAGCCAGCTGGATGACCTTGGGTCAGCCACAGTTCCCTCAGAGCTCTCTCAACCTCACCTACCTCACAAGGTGTCTGTTGTGGGGAGAAGGAAGGGAAGGAGATTGTAAGCTGCTGTGAAACCCCGAGTGAAGAGCGGGGTATATATCCAGTCTCTTTCTTTTCATATACAGAGCAGACCTTGGATGAGGACATAAGCAAACCTTTCCCTCCCAAGAGCCCCAGTTCCCTTCACTTTAGGGTGGGATAAAGAGGGTCCACCCTTCTCACCGTGCCTCTTGTAGTTGCGTATTTTCGGCCATTATGGTTTCTAAGACATCTCCTGCAAAGATTTTAAAAACATAGATTTTTTTGAAGTGTGCTGCAGGTCCAAATACTAATTCCGCACAGGAGCTCTGGGAGCCAGGTTTCCCAGGAGCTGGATTATAACATAAGCCGTGTTCCCTGGGAGAAGGGTGGGAATTAGGACGTTACGGTAGGAAGGACAAAGCAAATATGCTTACCCTGCAGATCAGCACCGTCATCCATATCGCTGAGGATTTCTGGGCTGAGGCCCGAGACCTCGGCGAAAAGTGAGACCGTGTTGCGCTCGAGGGTGGTACTCAGGGGGCTGAGAGACAGACAGACAGACAAATAGACAAGAGTACCCACCCACCTTCACCCTGGGAACACACACCCACGCTTGACACCACAGTAGACAGAAACCAGTGTGAACATGTACTGTGTCTGTGGGGAAGGTGGGGGGGTCATCTGAGGAGAGGGACATTAAGATGTACTTCACAAAAATATCACCTTCGTGGCACTCTTCTCCCTGCTGTGGCTACAGTCCTTTCAAAACAACAACTGAAGAAAGGTGTGGGGGAAGAAAAGTTTCCTGTCTGGCCATCAGACTCATCGGTTTGTGGTCCTCCAAAGCAGCAAAAATGGCAGCTAAAAGGGCTCAAGTGGCTCACGTGCAAACACCAACAAGGGAAAGAAAAAGGCCAGGGGGGCGAAGGGAGCAGTACAGCCACACTGAAGATGAGGGGGCAGGAAGGAAGGGCCTAGCGGTTTCCTTCCACCAGTGGAGGCCAGCACAGTCCATGTTTGGGCACTGGCCAAACAGGATCACCCTATCTGTTGTGCTTTCTGCTTAGACCAGGAAGTTTAGGAAGTGGACACATCCCTTTTACCTGCTTGGTGGCTGTGGGGCAGGCGCCAGTTCTGGAGTGGAGCTGAGAAGTTCGTCCAGGTCAAAGCGTTCCTCTCGGGCAGGAGAAGCTGAAGGAAAAGAAAGGCAGTGCCAGTGTTATTTTTATATTTATCCATTCTATAATAGCAGCATAACAATCATATGGTGCCATCAACAGATGAGGCCAGTTTACGAGCTTTGAAGGTCAAACCAGATGGGGAGAGGATGACAGGTCCTTGCCCCAAAGGAGTTTCTGATCTGCATTTTGGCAGAGGAGGAGATAATAAAGGAAAACGGGGGTGGGGGGAGCATACTGGATAGAATTACTAAAGCGAGTGAAACATCATCCGGAATGATAACATTCCAGAGCTGGCACTTCATTGACTTACTGGGGCCACAATCCAAATTTGCTTGGGAGTATATCCTACTAAGCCCTGATAGCCCAAACTAGCCCAATCTCATCAAATCTCAGAAGCTAAGCAGGGTCGGCCCTGGCCAATATTTGGATGGGAGATGTTCAAGGAACACCAGGGTCGTGATGCGGAGGCAGGCAATGGCAAGCCACCTCCAGACCTCTCTTGCCTTGAAAACCCTACAGGGTCGCTATAAATCAGCTGTGACCCGACAGCAGCAGCAGCAGCAACAACAACAAATATCTTCGTGAACTTGTGGGACTTGGGATCTGGTTTCATGTCACTTTAGATTCTAGTCCAGCCTTCTCCCTCTGGTGCTAGCTTTCTCCTTGCAGAAACTTCCTTTACATTTTAAAAATGCAATCTCTTTCTACATCCAAAGAGATATAGCTACCACTTCAAGACACGATACTCACATTCTGTGTGGCATATGTAGAGGCTTCCCCCAGGCGGGGAGGGCTACCCTTTGCCACTATTAACCATATAGTTAAGCCTAGTGATAGAGCTCACACCTGATAGATAGACATCTTCTGCATACAAGGGTCTCAGGCTGGGGAAAGACCACTATGATGAGCCACAACCAATCAAAGGAACATATACTAGACTATGTGGACCAATGGCCTGGCTTGGCATTAGAGTTTATCCTAAAGAGGAAAATGTCAGAGTCTGCTCCATACCGTCTTTCTCTGGCTGCACCATCTCTTGGGCCAAAGGGCAACCATTTCTTCCTGCTTCTTTCTGGGGCATCTTTTCTGAGCCGGGTGGCTCTTGAATCTCTCCAGGCTCCTAAAATATGAAAGAAACCACCAAAGGGGATGAGCTGCGGGCTACCTTCTCAACCAACTGCTCCTTTCCTGACCGACACCAACAAACTCTCTGAAGACCCTGTCACCAAGAGCTTCTTACCTCTAAGAGCTGTGGTGATTTAGGTGGTCCAGGGTCTGAAGTGCTTGGCAGAAACTGTGGGGGCTCCCAGATGGGTGGGGGCTTCGACCTGATCATGTGAAAAACGATTAATTTCAGTAGCCCTATTCCTGACCCCGCTTAGCTGTCCCAGAAACTACTAGTGTCCCTAAACTCCCCTGGGGGTCCAAACACACCTTTCATCTCCACTGCATTTGCCTCACAGGCCCATGCAGCAATCCATCCCCGCCAGGCTGACTGTGGAGCAGCTTTGCTTTGTTTCCCTCTTTCCATCTCTGCCTTATCAAACCCTTTCTGCTGTATGCCAAAAAGGAAGCCCTGAAAGGATACCTGAGCAAACATATGGCAGAATCTCAGCCACTTTCACACTAACAGAGGTGCTGAAACGCCAACCCCTCAGTTGCTAAGCAACCACAATGGGCTTCTCCCCATTCTCCTGAGATGGGTGAAACGGATCCTGGTTGAAGGGCAGCTGCAGTAGGAACAGAGGAAGCTGGATGCTCAGCATCTGGCCACAGAGCATGCCCCCCTCAGCCTCAGCACTATGGAGAAATATCCCATCATTCAAAATCGGGGCCTCTACCTAGGTACTGACGGCACAGTACCACCCCCCATTGGCTTCCTGACTCTCCACGCCTCTCTCCTTTCTCCAAACCTTTTTGTCTCTGCAGATGGAGATCCAGTTTGGCCTATGCCAGCCAATGCTACCCGCTGCGCTTTCAGTTCCCTGTAACCTTGCATCATCTGTAAGAGAAAGGGAGGATGAGTTGAGAATGTAGGGAGGGTGAAGAAAGAAAGAAAGAAAGAAAGAAAGAAAGAAAGAAAGAAAGAAAGAAAGAAAGAAAGAAAGAAAGAAAGAAAGAAAGAAAGAAAGAAAGAGAGAGAGAGAGAGAGAAAGAAAGAAAGAAAGAAAGAAAGAAAGAAAGAAAGAAAGAAAGAAAGAAAGAAAGAAAGAAAGAAAGAAAGAAAGAAAGAAAGAAAAGAAAGAAAGAAAGAAAGAAAGAGTGGGCTAGTCTAGGCCGAAACGGACTGCAGGTACCTTGGTGTGGGTCTGATTGAGAGCCGAGAGCTCCTTCAAGAGCGAAGACTTCTGTTCTTCCAGACTGGCCACTGTGAAGAGAACAGCAGGAAAGGAATGTGGGTGGATTTAGGCAGGCACTATCAATACAAACACCAATGTTAAAACTAGCGTTAATGGGCTCTTCTCAGTCACAGCTGAGACCTACTGACTTGCAATGTGATCCTAAGCATGCTTGACTGGAGTGTATCTCCTGCTGAGTTTAGTGGGACATCCAATTGCAACCAAAATCATGAATTTCAACAGAATTCAGATGAGACTAACTTGCTGGATTGTCCTTATGTACTCCTGTCTGATGGAAGTCAGTCCACTGAGTTCAGAGGGGCCTATTCCTAGGTCTGTGCACATGGGATTGCACAGAAACTGAAGGGCCCGGGCCAACACGGACAATGTGTTCATGCTAGCAAATTAATACAGAGGCACTGGAATTCCCTTGCTATGGTCAAGGTCATAAAGTCCCAAAGATAACAGAGTTACAGTTTAATAATACTAGAAAATTGGCAAATGTCTTAGATTCCTTGAAAGGACTGAATAACTAGCACCCTACTTGGAAAAAAAAGGACTCAAACACCTTTACCAAAAGCAGGTTTGTCACAATACTTGCAAAGGAGAATGGAATGGCTACTCCCAGGCCAAAAGTGAGAGAAGGAAGAAACTGCTGCAAATGCAGGGGTGATGGTGGTGCGTGTATACACAGAGACATCTGTACTTCTGAGCCGTATATACAAAACACAAACAGCTGACAGCTATCCAAGTTTGCAAAGAACCTAAGAAAGCATATTTGAAAGAGGTTATGCCACTCCCTCTTTCCAGACACCCTGTAGTCTTAGGAAACCAGATATACTGGCTGAGCAGAGTTTCGGAAGAGGTGTAGGACTGGGCACACATGTTAGTGGGAAGGACATGGGCGGGCCCAGAGCCACCCTGCAGGCAAAAGAGGCCCCAGCTGAAAGATCGCTGTTTGAATCCATCCAGTTCGGCATTTTGGCGGGAAGCCCGTCTCCACTGCTGATACAAAACGTGTGTTGCCGAGTCCACTCACATACCTTGATCAGCGTAGCTCCGTGCTTTGCCCTCCAGGGCACGGCTCTGCCCCTCCAGCCGAGTCATGGTCACGGTGTGTGCCTTGCGCTCCTGCTCCATCACATCCTCCAGTTCCATGAACCGCTGCAAGGAAGGGAACACTAAAGGTCCAGGCAGCTGCTCCCACCTCCAAATGCTAATCCTCGGAACTCAAGGCTGTGTCCTTAGGGTTCCTATGCGGTTTCCCATCCACAGCTTTACAAGGATGGTGCCTTCAAGGATATTTGCATGGTAACCTTGGCACGATTTCACATGACATGTCCCCATGTTCTCCCCCTGAGTCCATGGCACTGATGGGAATGGCAGCCTCTGAGCCCAGACTCTCACTGATCCTCCTCAGCTTCCTCATACACCACAGCTCCCCCCACACACACACACACAAGCTATACTGTGGCTTTTTAATCACTCCTGCACCACTCTCAGCCCTGACTTGGATGGCCCAGGCTTGCCCAATCTCATCAGATCTCAGGAGCTACACAGGATCAGCGCTGGTTAGTACTTGGATAGGAGACCACCAAGGAAGCTCAGGGTTGCTACCCAGAGGCAGGCAATGGCAAACTACCTGTGCATCTCTTGCCTTGGAAACCCAACCAGGTTGCCGTAGGTCAGCCGCCACTTGATGGCACTTTCCACCCCCACCATATCACCCCACAAATGAAATGCTCGCCAGGACATAAGGATCATCTTCCATATGTGGGGAAACGTGGAAATTGTTGCTTTTTAAAAAGTTTAGCAAAGAACAGGAGAAAACGGCAAGGGGGGTTGAGTATTGGGGGGGGAAGTATGACAACAGTTTCTAAAAATCACAGGTGGTCCTGGAAAGACTGAATAATTTCTCCATATTCATTCTGCCCTTATACCACCAAAGCCCAGTGTCATCCACCGGACCACAAGATTAAGAAAAACAAAAGGAAGAACTTTATACAGTACAAATCAACCTAGGGAACTTCCTGCTACAGGATGCTCCCCAGGAACCAACATAAATGACCCTAATAAGAGGGAGGAAGTGTTGATGAAAACACGAAGGGTAGATCCAGCAGTCATTCTCCCAAAAGTAAAGCTTTTTTTAAAGTATATTTTTGGATACCTCATGCTGGAAACTAATGATATAGGCCAGTATCTGTTGTCCTCAGTTTCAACATTAATCTGACTATTGCCAGGATGGCAAAACCTGCCTTTCTGCCATCCCCAACAGAGGGCCGACCTAGGCAGCCATCTAGTTTGACACTCTGACACACACACAGAGTCTTGCCCAGGGAGTCCTGGTTGCCAGCCTCCTAGCTAGAGACTGCAGCCCTTCCTTCGCGGGGCCGCCTGGGGGATTCGAGTGCGTCTCTGCATCCCGCAGCGCTCCAGGTGGACGGCGGGAGACACTCACCTCCTCCGCCCGCTTGCGGCCGGCTCGCTCCCGCTCGTACTGTTCCAACAGGCGCAGCCGGTCGTCGCGCAGCCGTTCCAGGGACTGGTCCCGCTCCCGCACCTGCCCGCAAGCCCTCTGCAGCGACTCCAGGACAGAGACGAGCTGCGGCAGGAGCCCCGACACCGCTCCGGGCCCGTGGGCCCCGACGAGCCGCTCCAGCTCCCCGTACAGGCCCCCGGCCATGGCGGACACCAGCTCCTCGTAAGGCGCGGAGCTGGCATCCCCGTCGCCCCCAAAGGTCTCCTCGGGGTCATCCATCCTCGGGGCCCGCCGCTCTAACCGCTACGCCGGCCAGTCTCCCCCTTCGGATCTCTTCTCACTTGGCTTTTTAGCCTGTTTGCTCCAACCCCCGCGAGCTCGCCTACAGCCTCTTGCCGCCCTGCCTCCTGTCCTTGGCCCGAGAGAACCCAGGAGAGCGGGTACCTCGCCTTTAGCTACTTCCTCCGCTCTCAGGAGCCCGGGATCTTGACTTCTCCTGCCTCAACACCCGTCCGAGTCCTCTTCTCCGCACCCGATTTCACTCTCGTCCCGCTTCCTTTGCTTTCTAAGCGCTGACAGACAACCTCCCCCCCCCGCTCTAACCGCTAGGCACGACACTCCTCGCGCCCCTTCGCAAATATCAGTTCTCCCTCCTCCCAGGACTTTTCGCTTCCAGACTCTAACTACTAACGCCGCTATCTCTTAAAGATCCTTGACCTCCGCTCCGTCTCCCTAGTAAAAAACCCTCGGACTGGAAGGACTCTGCCCACTAAGCCCGGCTCCCGTCCTCTCTTCCCCCAGATCCTAACTTCATGTCACTTTGCAAGTGGAAAAGCAGGCGGAGCCAGAGCCTCCAAGGACAGCCAATGGCGCAGGAAGAAAGTGTCAAGAGCAACCAATTGCTCGTTGCGCGACGCCTGGGTGGCCAATGGCGCGCGGAGGAAGGAGACTTCCTACAAAGGGCCGGCTGCGAGGCGGAGGGAAGAGGGGGACAAGTGGTAGTCTTAACTTTCTGCTATCACATGATCCCGGGTCATATGATCTCTAAAAGCGGGTTGGCGTTCGGGCGTGCTACACGTCTGAATGCCTGGTTTGTGAGCAATTTGAGCCTGGGGTTTGCTATTTGCTGGAACAGGCAACTTCAAAGCCACTTGTTGCTACGTCGTTTCCGCAGAGCAGGAGCTGCCAACGGAGGTGTTTTGGTTTTTTGAAATGTTGCTGAGGATTTTTTTTGTAACAATGAAATATTAAAAATGCTGTGCGGTTTTTAGCCTCTCCCGATTGTGCGAGCATGAGTTTGTAGAACTAGCGCGATAGACTCGACGTTAGTCGCGATGAGATCTGAAGGTTGGGATTCGCAGCCTACTCTTGTTCATCACCTTTACTGAACTAAACAGGATATACTCCCCCCCCCCCCAAAAAAAAAAAAGTTCACGAATTGTTGCTATTTAACTTCTGGATAACGGTCTGGCTGTTAGTTGTGAGCACCGTTTTGCTGGATTGTAGCCCATGAATTCTTTACTGTTGTTATGTGATGATAATACTTAACGTGTAGCTTTTGTGCAGAGTGCTTACATGTACGTTCTGTTGGAATCCTTGCAACAACCATGTAAGGGAGGTCTTTAAAGTACACAAAAATGTGGTAGGAGAGGCTGGGGCTGAGAAAACAGCGGCTTGCATAAGGAATCCCCATACAAGTCTGTGGCAGAGGCAACCTTCAAAACCGGGCATTTTCAGGTTCCTGTCCTGGCTGGTTTCAGAGGACTGCCATGTCGGTCTGCAGCAGAAGAGCTGGATTCCAGTCCAGTAGCCCCTTAGGGACCAGCAAGAGTTTCAGGGTAAAAGAGAGCCAGTTTGGTGTAGTGGTTAAGTGTGTGGACTCTAATCTAGGAGAACCGGGTTTGATTCCCCACTCCTCCACTTGCACCTGCTGATGTGACCTTGGGTCAGTCACAAGCTGTGGCACAGCTGTTCCTGAAAGAGCAGTTTGTGTTAGAGTTCTCTCAGCCCCACCTACCTCACAGGGTGCCTGTTGTGGGGAGGGGAAGGAAAAGGAGTTTTTAAGCCACTCTGAGACTCCAAGTGAAGAGTGGGGTACAAATCCAATCTCTTCTTTGTCTTCTTCTAGAAGCCTTCCCAAGTCAAAGCCTTTCTGCTTTGATCTCTGAGTCCTTTTATCCCAGTCAAAAGGTGGGAGGGGATGTTGTATAGGATGCAAAGGTACAATGTAAATTGCAATCAGCTTGATTAGAGCAGAGGGGAAATGCCTGGGGGCAGAAAATTAGCATCTGTAGTGAGATAAGAATCCTCGGTCCCTATGCAGCCCTGGGGTGACCCACTGTTCTGAACTTGGGAGGTAACTCAAATCCAGCAAAGGTCAGGTTGTAATCTCCCCTTGTTCGAGGACTGCTGCTCTTAGGTCAGTAATGGAATTACCTAGAAGACTGAAATGTTCTCCCCCTGGTTTTTAATGTCAGATTTATGTCCATTTAGTCTTTTGCTGACCTGTGTCTCTGATGTAAAGAGTGGAAGGGCATCACTGACATGTGATGGCATATGTAATACTGGAAGCTGAACAAGTGAAAGAATCTGAGATGGTATGGCCGGTGTTGTTAGGTCCAGTTATTGTGTCGTCAAAGTGGATATGGAGGCAGAGTTGGCATCTTGGTTTGTTGCAAGGATATTGCTGTGGTGGGCAAGAAGTTGTTCAGGGTTAGGAGGCTGTCTGTGGGCAAGAAAAGATTCACTTGATATGAATCAAGATTTTGCAGCTTTATTTACTGCATTACATTTTTATCCTTTGCTCCCAAGTGCTTGTGAGAGAGGAATATCATCGTCCAGCATAGGTTGTAGGTCGTTAATGATGTGTTGAACCAGTTTGAGCTGTGAACTTTATGTGAACAACAGTGGTGTTCTGCCGTTGTTTTGTTTGGGCCTATCTTGTAGCAGGTTATTCCTTGGTATCATTCTGGCTTTGTTGATTTGTTTCCCATACTACATCAGGTGCTAACTGGAGGCATGTAAATATGTTTGGCAATCAGTAGTTTTCTGGGATAAGGTATTTTTATGCTTCCATTATGTATGTGAAAATGTAGAAAACTCACCTATTTGGAGATGGGAATGGAGACGCTTAACCACACGGCCGGAGATCAGAAAAGCCTAATTCATATATCATCAGAATTTTTTCCCATCCCAGGCCCGTAATAACAGAATCCCATGAGATGAGTAGATTACATGAGGAGTTCCCTCCCATCCTCGGTGACTTGCAGTACCCAATGGGAGCTTCACACATGATCCTTCTCAGGTATTTCTGCCTTTCAAATGATACCAGAGTGCCCTGGGATCCAGACAGCAGTCACGCCACTTGATGTGAATCAAGATTTTGCAGCTTTATTTACTGCATTACATTTTTATCCTTTACTCCAAGAAGCACCGGGCATTATTCGGGGTTCTTTAGCCTTGCACGATGTGTAGTCTGTGACCCAATGTCTCCGCACTCACCAGAGAGCAAGGCCGCGGGTTCTATGCCTTCTGTGGCTGCTTTAATCTCTCTGATCTTGAGTGCTACTGGGGGGCTTCTTATGCACATTCAGACAGTAATCTTATACTCCCTTACGAGTCAGTACTATTGAATATGAGCTTACTTCTAAGTAAATATTAGTACCTATTCCTATAGTGGCATCGATTTGCGTGCTTTAGGGTACTAGCTCACAGTTGTTTCATAAGGAAAAGAATGGAAAGAATGTGCATTCATTTCTGTTTAGGCTTAGGTTACAGGAAGCTTTGGCCCAAAACAAAAGCTAAACGCCACACAATGCCTTCCACTGGTGGTGGAAAGTGCTGTCAAGTTGTAGTGGATTCATGACAACCCTGTAGGGTTTTCAAGGCAAGAGACGAACAGAGGTGGTTTGCCATGGCCTGCCTCTGCATAGCAAATCTGGATGAGACATTTTATTCACGCACATATGCACCCCTTCCCTCCCCCCCAACATCCAACCTGATGAAGGGTTCTGGAGAGCACAAAAGCTTACATCCTATTTTGTGTCCTTTCGGTTGGTACTAATTAAAAGGTGTCATGTGGCTTTTTGGACAATCCAGGCTTAGTTTCACAGGGGAGGGGGGCAAAGAGGTTGCAGCAAAGGCATCACAGAAGGGGGGACTGAAGCTGGGATTTAAATCAAGTGAGGTGGCATCATGCAGGTGTTAGAAGCAGTTCCAGGCATCAAGAGCAGTGAAGGAGAAAGGGTGGAGTTCGTAGGAGCAGCGAGAGGCCTTTGGAGTGCAGCGGGTGTTGCAACCGGAACAGCAAAGGTCACAGACAAGATTGTCTCTGGATATAAGAACAGAGGGCCAGGGACAGCAAGGCCACAGCTCATGCAGGGCTTTGAAGATCAGGGCGTTGTGCTAGGTTCAGGAGAGGGAAAGAAGGATCAGAGGACAGGGCATCACAAAAACACACTAAGGATCAGGCCACACGTGATACATGAAAAGTATTCTGTGTCATTTCCTGCAGGGTGGTACAATCACTTCCCCAACACCAGTGCACTGTGGTTTTTAGGGGAATTAAAGATTGTTCTGCAGGTTGGAAACAGCATCTCTGAAATAGGAACTGGGCAGTGGAAAGATGCTCAGTGCAATCCTAAAAAGAAGAAGAAGAAGAAAATGGATTTATACCCCACCCTTCACTACCCAAAGGAGTCTCAGAGCAGCTTACAATCTCCTTTCCCTTCCCCTCCCCACAATAGACACCCTGTGAGGTAGGTGGGGCTGAGAGAGCTCTTTCGAGGACTGCTCTTGAGAGAACAGCTCTGAAAGAACTTGTCACTGATCCAAGGTCACACCAGCAGCTGTATGTGGAGGAGTGGGGAATCAAACCTGGTTCTCCCGAATTAGAGTCCATGTTCCTAACCACTACACCAAATGGGCTCTAAGCAGAAAGCCCCACTCAGTTCAATGGAATTTAGTCCCTGGGGGTCATGTTTTAGGGCATAAACCTTGCTGGAAGTATGGCTGCATGGGCAGAAGGACCATGGTTGCACAGGCTCCTTTAAAAACACATGCATGGAATGCATTTCTGCACATCAACTGCTGTAAACACCCAGAACTCACCAGTGTCTTCACCACACCCCTTCCAACTTTTCCCCAGCCTCTGATTGGCTGATTGCACAAAAGTTAACCAGGAAGCTTTTGTATTATTATTATTATTATTGTGTCCTACGGATTGGATAAACGCATTCCTGAAGTATGTGTGCAAGAAACCAAGTTCTCAAAAGGGTGAGACTCTTTTTATGACCTGACTGTGCCTGTTAAGAAGGGAGGGGGGAGGAGAGGAGGAGGACTCCTGGGTTTCCTCTGGGGAAAACAAGGTGCACGACCTCCTGTGCCGCCTTTGCAGCAAGAACAAGTTGTGCTAATCGAGGGAGAGCTGAAGGGAAGAAGTAACCAAGACTTCTGAACTGTGGAGGAATCTTGTGGCAGCTTAAAGATGAATGATTTAAAAAAAAAAAAAACCTCTAGCACACACCACGGGCGTCTGAGAAAGCAGGTGCAAGTCTGTGAACTCCAGCGCTGACAAACTGATTAGCCTTGTAAGGTGCCCAAGGATGCCAGTTTAAATTGTGGGAGGCGCAGCAGTCTTGTGGGGGGGAAGCTGGGTCCCCTGGAAAGGGTTTAGGACTAGTTATCTCATGGGGGAGAGTGGCACCGGGTGCCGGGAGAATTCCAGGCTTCTCAGGGGAAGGTAGAGTTAATTCCTCCGATACCTGTTTTGGTCCCTCCCCTCTAGAACTGGTTGGACAGCTTTGCCAGGTCTCTTCCCCCCCCCGCCCCACCCCCCGCCACTCCTTCGCTTCCTTCTCTGGACCTGGGTAGGCCCTTCACCTTTTTTCCCTCCTTTCTTTCTTTTTGAAACCAACTAAGAAGGCTTTGTCTGTGGGTCCTACACGGGCCCTCTCCTCCTCCTCCTCCTTTCTGAAATTGCCTCTTTGGTTACCTCTGGGACCTGCTCTTTCGTCCCCTACCCAGGTTAGCTAGCCCTCCACACACACACACACACACTCTACACTCTCCCCCCTCTCTCACCCTCGCCAGCCTGTCTAATCTCACCCTCTCAGCCTGCATCTCACCCCTCCAAATCAGGTCCTGAAGTAAGGTGCTCAGGCGCCAACTCAGGCCTCCATCCCATGGGGTCTTCTGGACTGGGCCGTTGTCGGCTGGCATTGGTCTTTGCAGTGCTCATGGACGCTGCGGGCACAGGAGCCCTCCTGACGGGCATTTTTGCCCGCCTACGCCTCCGAGGCCGGGATTTTGGGGACCTTTTGATATACTCGGGTGCGGTGCTGGTGTTTCTGAGCCTGCTGGGCTGGATTATGTGGTACACAGGCAATATTGAGATTGCCCCTGAAGAGCTGGCAAGGGACTATGGCGCCAAGGGAGGCACGTTGGCCCGGCTCGCCAGGAAGATCTCGCGGACTTGGTCTCGACGCCAGAGCAGCGGGCTGGCCATGAGGACGGTGTCAAGCAGCCGGGAAGCAGCGTAAAGGTAACGTGGTTGCCCCTTGGCTGATTTTCTTTGCCCTGTTCCTTACAGCCATTAAGAGGGCCAGGTCTAGGGCTGCCAACCTCCAGGTCAGGCCTGGAGGACTCTCAGAATTACAACTGATCTCCAGACTGCAGAGATCAGTTCCCCTGGAGAAAATGGTGCTTTGGAGGGTGGACTTGATGGCATTATACCCTCCCCAGCACCCACCCACCCCGAACTCCAGGGCCTTTCCAACTTGGAGTTGCCATGCTTATCAGCCGGCCACTGTGTCTATGCCTAACGGCCAATTGATAGGCAAATGTTAGCTGGGAGCATTTCCCTTCATGCTGTGAAAAACTTGGCCCGCAGATTTCTGTTCACCAAGCTACTCTGAAAAGCACAAGGACAGGTGACACTTTTTTCTTTTTTTTTGTGGTCAGTTAGCAACTTTGACAGCCACCTGAACATTTTGTGGGCCAAGTGACATCTGTCTTCACCTCCCCCATTCCTTTGTCAGACAATTTATGGTGTCTGGATCAGCAATTACCCACAGTTAGGGTAATGGAAGAGCAGTCAGAAGGCGGGGGCCCCCCCACCTTTCCATGGCGCACTTCTGGGGTTTCAACCAGCATTTTCACTGACCAGGATGGCCCAGGTAACCCAACCTTGTCAGATCTTGGAAGATAAGCCGAGTCGGTCCTGGTTAGCACTTGCATGGAAGACACACACACACACACACCCCCGAGGAAGCCCAGGGCGGCCACACAGAGGCAGGCGATGGCCAACCAACCATAAGTGGGCTACAGCTTGGCAACACTCTCCACATCCAGCGGGCCTTTATGACTGTGGTTGTGAGTCTGGGGCCAGTAGCAGTTCTAGATCAATGGACAGAATGGCAGTGGGATTAGCAGCCTGACCTAGAGCAGCTTTTCCGCCTCCTCCGTGACCCACTGCAAGTTCTCTACGCAGCCGTTGAAGTCAGAGGCACCTTAGCGGGAATCCTCATGATCCGCTCACCTAGTATCTTTTGCTATTAGGGTTGCCAGTCTCCAGGCGGTGGCCGGAGATCGCCTGCTATTACAGCCGGTGCTCCCTCTAAGCTGTGGGGCCTTGTGAGCAAAAACCCTTCTTTGTGAGCTCCTGGCATTAAAGTTGTGAGCGAGCGATAAATTAGTTTGCTCTGGAGCCCTCCTTCCTGAGCGAAGACAAAAATGTGTGAGCTGGAGGTTAAAAAGACCTGAGCTCACACTAATTCATCTTAGAGGGAACACTGATTACAGCCGATCTCCGGGTGGCAGGGATGAGTTCACCTGGAGAAAATGGCTGCTTTGGGAGATGGGCCCCATGGCATCACACCCCACTGAATCCCCTCTCATCCCAATCCCTGCCCTCCTCGGGCTCCACCTCCAAAATCTCCCGGTGTTTCCCAGCCAGGAGCTGGCAACCCTGTGTGTTATATCTGCCCTGCCCACACATCTGCCTCACCCCTGGCCTACCAGAAATCCCTGACCCTTCCCAGGCAGCGCTACCACAGGAGGGCCTGAGGTGACAGAGCGCCTGCTTTGCGTGGGGAAAGTCTCAGGTTAAGTTCCTGGCAGGCCTACTGCAAGGATCCCAGGTAGCTGGACTCGAAGGTTTCTGAAGTTGGGGTTGCCAACCTCTAAATGAGACCTGGAGATCTGGGGTTATAACTGACCTCCAGACGACAGAACTCAGTTCTGCTGAAGAAAATGGCGCCTTTGGAGAGCGGACTCTGCGGCATTATGCCCGGCTCAGGCCCCTCCCCTCCCCAAACCCTGCCCCTCCAGGACTGTCCCGACCCAGAGTTGGCGACCCTACTCTGAAGAGCCACTGCCAGCCAGAGGTGCCAATGCCAGGCTCCTCAGAGAGCTTCCTGAATTCATGTGTTCAAAACCAAGTTGGTTGTCAGAATACATTTGAGAGCTAAGACGGAGGCTTCAGCATTTTGTCTAGCAGCAGATTCCAGTGGCTTCATAAAGATGTTCAACATGATTAATTAGGGATGCCACGTTTGTTTCCCGGCAGAGTTCCTGTGTTTTTAGCAAGGGCAGAAATCCAGCTAGCAAAGATTTTCTTGCTGCTTCGGCCACCTGCCGCGCAAAGCTATTCAGTTTCTGTCCATCCCTTCTTCCACCAAGCAGGCTGGGTGTGTGTGTGTACGTGGTTATTCTGATTTTTTCTTTCTGTGCAGCTCTTTGGGGATCTCGCTTTTTAAAAAAGGGGGGCAATCCAAACAGTAATAACAGAAGTTGTTATTATTTTGACATTTATTCCCTGCTTTCCTCTTCAATGGATACTCACAGTAGCCTACATCATCATTCTCTTCTTCTCCATTCTATCCTCACTGTTTGGTGTAGTGGTTAAGAGTGGTGGACTCTAATCTGGAGAACCGGGTTTGATTTCTCACTCTTCCACATGCAGCCAGCTGGGTGACCTTGGGTCAGTCACAGTTCTCTCAGAGCTCTCTCAGCCCTACCTACCTCACAGGGTGTCTGTTGTGGGGAGAGGAAGGGAAGGAGATTGTAGGCTGCTCTGAAACTCTGCATGAAGGGTGGGGTATAAATCCAACTCTTCTTCCTCTTCTCTGTTAGTCACATTGGGGAAAAACATAAAATACCTAATTTCCAGTTGCAGTTATCTTGTGGCATATAGATTCCTCTGTTCTAATTTAATAAAGTTCCTTCGTTTAGCGGCAAAAATGCAAGTCACTAGATCATGGGAAAGCAAACTTACCCCTGCCATAAATATGGAAGTTTCTAAGCTAAAAGAAATATTAATAGCAGTCAAAGTCACTGCACAAATTAGAAATGCACAGAATTTCTCTTTATGTATAGAAGAATTTTGTGCAGCTTTAATTTGTGCATTTATTTTATCAGCTATTAAAACCTCACATCTCATGTCATACCGGAATTTATACAAAAATATCTTTCCTTTTTGTTGTTTGTTGACTTGAGAGATTTAAGATTATCTAGATGTTTATCTACCTGTCCTTCCAACCATTCAGTAAGTTGTCTTTTGCAGTTCATCAAATGGGCGTAAAGCATTGTAGCTCTGCAATATAAATATTGCATTGTACGTTAGCCAGCTCTGGATATCTTTGATTGTCCTGCTGAAATCCCCACATTGCTTGCTGTATTGTAACACCCCATACTGAGATTGAGGGATATTTATTTATTTACTTACTTCATACCCCACCTTTCTCTCCCATGGGAACTGAGAGCCAGCTTACATTGTTCACATCTCTTCCTTTCGATCGTCACAACCACCCTAGGAAGTAGGTTAAACTAAGAGTATGTGAACGGCCCAAGGTTACCCAGCAAGCTTTGATGGCAGAGAGGAGGATTTGAACCTGTGTCCCCCAGGTCCTGCATCACTTTTGAGTTTTCAAAGCAATAGTCTTCACAACAACCCTGTAAGGTAGAGGGATATTATTATTCCCATGGCCAGCCTGAGTCCAGGGAAGTGGCATGCCCAAGGCTGCCCCATGATTTTGAAGGCAGAGGGAAGCAGGGCCAGCCCCAGGTGTCTGGGCGCCCTAGGCAGGACAGCCTGGGGCACCCACCCCACCGGGGATGCCAACCTCCCGGTGGGGTCTGGAGATGGCCCAGTGCCGTTCTGGGCGCTCGCAGGTGCGAGCGCCCGGAGAGCCGGGAAGGGCAGAGTTAGAACGCCGCCCTTCCCTCCCAGCGGCAGTGCCAGCTTTTCTGGGTGCCTCGCAGCCGCGAGACGCCCAGGAAAGCCGGGGTTGCCGGTGCTGGGCGAGAAGGGGGGCTTGTCACGGGGTGCGGCGGGGGGCATTTTGGCGCCCCTGCAGGGCTGGTGCCCTAGGCGAGCGCCTAGCTCGCCTAGTGGGTGAGCCGGCCCTGGAGGGAAGATTCAAACCAGGGACTTCAAATCCCATAGCTCCTGATCTCTGTGTTACTCCCGTTCTTGTTTCTGAACAAAGCACAAATAGGCATCTCTGTTTATTTGGGAGCAGGACCTCCTCAAGGCCTGGTTCTTGAGGCAGCACAGGCTGGAATAATTTCCTCGTAAGAGAAGGCTGGCCATCTCTCCAAGGAATAGAAAGGAACAGGTCAGCCGTCTGTCTCTGTCCTGGACCAGCCAAGGGCTTCTTTGCACCCTCCCTTTGAATGGTTTCTGCCTCTGACAGAGTTGCTGGTTTGGGTTATTCTTACTGGCCCTGCTCCCGTGCTTTAACAGTAGCCCAACATGCTGAAATCTAGCAGGCAAAGGTTTTTCTGGGTAACATTACTTTCATCCCGGGAGGGGGGAGCTTCTCCTGCTATGTTTTGATGTGTCAAACTGGTGTGAGAGAGCCAGGAGTGGAGCCTTTAACTTTTTTTAAAAAATGAACCTTTCTCCCCAACATACATATAATTGTCTTATAGAACTCAGTGCCCCAAGGTGTGTGTGTTTTGTTAAAGGGGCTTAGATAAATTCAGTGAGGGTGAGTGTGAGTCACAATAGCTAAATAGAACCTCCACATTCAGAAGCAGTACACTTCTAAGCACCAGTTGCTAGTAGGGATGCCAGCCTCCAGGGGGGACCTGGGGATCCCCTGGAATGGAGGAGGAGGAGGAGGAGATTGGATTTATACCCCGCCCTTTACTCGGATTCTCAGAGTGGCTTACAATCTCCTTCCCTTCCTCTCCCCACAACAGACACCTGGTGAGGTAGCCGGGGCTGAGAGAGCTCTGAGAGAACTGCAACTGGCCCAAGGTCAACCTGCTGTCTTCGTATGGAGAAGTGGGGAATCAAACCCAGTTCTCCAGATTACAGTCCACTGCTCTTAACCACGACACCAAACAGCTCATCTCCAGACTACCAGGGGCCGGGGGGACCTGGCAGCCCTCGAACTTTCTAGGGACTACTAGTTGTTTTTAGACCCCACTGTTGCAAAGTCACTGGCCACTGTTGCAAAGAGGGTGACGAATCTTCCCTTTGGTCTGTCTGATATTCTTAGGCATGCTTGGAGGACCACAGCTCTGCTCTTTCCCTTCTGCTTGGTTACTTCCCTTTGTTCCTCTTTCAGTACCTTTGTCAAAACTTTGAAGCGTTTCATGACCTGAAACCAGAGACAGCAGATGTTTGTTTTTGTCTCCGTTGAAACGAGAGAGGCTTCCCACCCGCCCCCAGCCTGTTACCTCATTGCCTGCCTGCTCTTGTATCCCCACCTAAGGCAGGTCTGCTCGACTGGGGGCCTTCCCAGCTGAACCCAGGCTGGCCTCCCTGCCATACAGGGCAGCTCAGTGATGTATCCGTAAGCTTCTGGTTGTCAGGTCTGTGAAAACACGGAGGATGTGAAGCACTAGAGGTGGGCACTATACATGGCTAGAGCCGGCTGCCTTCATCTTGGGGCAGGGGGCGTCATAGGTTTGACCTGAGGCCATGTTTTTAAAGACTTTATGGAACCACACATACCATCGAGTTTGAGGGGAATCTTAGAGCATCACACTAACTCGATGACGTCACTTTCAAAGTGATGTCGCGGCATCAGAACAATATGTATTTGCATGTCCCCGCCCCCATCACCTCTCACTGGTTGGCTGTGCTCAGTCCTCCTGCTATGCATTACCTTTATGTTCTATCGCTACATCCACCCGATACCATTTTTAAATTCTCTGTGCTGCTCCCGAGGCAGATGGGCCCCAGGGGTTACTGATCTCCAAGGGGGGGCCTGGAGTTCTCCCAGAATTACCACAAATCTCCAGACTACAGAGATCAGTTCCCCTGGAGGAAAGGGCAGCTTTGGAAGGTGGACTCTGTGGCATCTGATCGCTGCTGAACACCATCCCCCTCCTCAGATTCCATCTACCCCAGACACCGCCTCCAAATATCCAGCAATTTCCAAAGCCAGAGTTGGCAACCTAATGTGGGCCCATAGCCACTAGAGACTCTACCATTCTAGTGGGGTCTTGGCCTACACTGGAAAATCTTGAGCTCTGGCTCAAGCCAGATCTGTACTGACAAGCGGGCCATGCAGCCCACTGCTTCTGACCCGCTTCTTCTTAGAGGGAGCTCACGCCTCTGACTGAAGAATATGGCAGAGAACATTGTGAGGGGCCCTTCTCTTCCCCTCCTCTCACCCCCGTAACCACCAACTCACCCAATCCCTTCCGGTAAGGCAGGGCTGCTAACTCTTCACATCTGGGCTCCTCTCCAAGGAGAATCTTGAGGGATCAGACCAATTCCCAGGTCTAATCGAGCATCCCGTTTCCCACGGTGTGATTAGCCAGGTTGCCCCCAAGGGGAGGCAGAGTGGCCCAAGCTTCCCACTATGGCGGCTCTGAGAAATGACGATGCAACGGCACGCCACCTCCAAAGATGGGTAGCTCGCCTTTAGTCACTGACAGATCTCTCCTAGGGTTGCCCACCTCCAGGTGGTGCCCAGAGAGCGCCTGTAATTACAACTGACCTCCAAGTGACAGAGATCAGTTCACCGGGAGGAAATGGCCACATTGAAAGGTGGACTCTGCGGCATTCTACCCCACGGAAGTTCTTCCCCTCCCCAGAGACCCCCTCCTCAGGCTCCACCCCCCAGATCTCAAGGTGTTTCCCAACCCGGAGCTGGCAACCTTATCTCTCCCATAAGGAATTGGTCTAATCCCTATACGATCCCTCCCTAAGAATTAAAGTTGCTAAGGAATCCTGGCCTGGTGTGCTTTGGGGCTTTGAACAGCTGTTTGATTCTGTGGAATCTCACACGAGAGCAACAAGAAGCTAGCTGGAAAGTGGTAACTGTACCAAACAAGAAACCAACCATGGCACCAGCTCTTTACTGTGACAATCACTCTATTCCCTTCTAAAGAACAGAAGTCGACTGAGGTTCGTTCCCCAGCTCCAGTGCCACACTATCCAGTTCCTCTTCCTGCTCTCAAGCTCCACATGGGCGCATCTTGGTGTCACCCCGTTCTCAATTCCATCTCCATCTATTCTTTTTCACAGGTGACCACCCACACCAAGTTTCTGGTTAACAGCGGGAACTTGTATGAAGGATGGATGAGCTCACCAGCACAGATGATGTTCTTCTGCCACAACAAGAGCTGACCTTGGGCCCACCGAATACCAAACCAGGATGCGGGACTCCTCTCTCCCCAGTCTGACCTGAAGCCACGCCCCCTCCGCAACAAGGATTTGTGTGTGTGTGTGTGTGTGTGTGTGTGTGCGAATTCTGCTTTGCCATTTCAAAGACCTTTCTTCTCAGTACCGTGGACTGTGTTCGTTCATTTCCACTGCAAGCTGGTTGCAGTGCTGTGGAAGCAAGGGCTTTATCTTTGCCCCACGGGTGGGTCTCCTATGCCTTTATCAGTGGGTTGCCAACTCCAGGTAGGGCCTGGAGATCTCCCGCTATTAACAACTGATCTCCAGATAATAGAGATCAGTTCCCCTGGACAAAATGGCTGCTTTGGAGGGGTGGACTCTGTGGCCTTGTACACCGCTGAGGTCTCTGCCCTCCCCAGGCTCCACACACCTCTCCCCCAAATCTCCCAAGTATTTCCCAAGTCAGAGCTGGTGAGGCTACTTTTAACATGTGCACACACCCCAGAAATTCAGGTTTTTCCTCCCCAGTGACAATCCAGAAAGCGGCCTCTGCCACCTTTGTGCTCGTCATACGGCTGCTGAAAAACCGGAGCCCTGGGTGGGTGGGATGAGGAAGGGCGACATTCTAGGGCGGCAAGGAACTGAGGCTCCTGGGATCTGTGGAAAGGGAAATACAGACTGAGGGGCCGAAGGCTACCTAAATAAGCATAAAACTAAACTCTTTTATTGAAAGAGGTCAAGGTACATAGAGATTGCCTTATCAGGTGGTTGTCCCACCGCCTGTTGTACAATCAGTGCTGGCTCCTGTTCAGCTGCCAGCGTTCCCGCTTATGAAGCTGGTGGCAGCGGTGCATCTGGGGCTGGGGCTGGGGGTGCATCCGGGGCTGGGGGTGGCGGTGCACCCAGGGAGGGGGGCAGTGGAGCATCTGGAGCTGGCAGCGGTGCTTCCAGAGCTGGTGGGGGCGGTTCTGGGCTTGGCGGCGGTGATTCTGGGCTTAGCGGCGGTGGTTCTGGGCTTGGTCCCGGGCTCATTTCAAGGCTCGGTTCTGGGCTCCACTGTCGCTGCAACCGGAGTTCCTCCAGCTCCACAGGCTCCGGGCTCCACCCCACCTGCTTGGAGCCTCTTCTTTGTGCCCAGGAGTCTTCGGCCTGTAGCGATGCAGTCCCCTCTTGGGGCTCTGAGCCTGCCATGCTCTCATCGTCCAAGAGTTTGACCAGGTAATCGTCTATGTTGCCTTCACTCGCTGGCCCCTCAGACAGTCTTTCTTTCCTTTGGAACTCTCTAAATTTACTGTAAGGGGAAGAACCAAACCAGGACTCAGTGTGCGGTGGGGGTTTCCCTGGAATGCAAGGCTTTACGAGCTTGGGTAAGACGCTGGCTCCCTCTCCCCTACAGCAAGCCGACCAAAGGGCTCTGGTTAATGTACAAGGACCAAATGGCTCGTGGCATGGGGGTGGGAAATCTGTGATCAGAACCCCGATGTATAATTTAGCTGCTAAAGCAGTTGCAGAAGGCTGTGATATGGATCAGGGCCATAATGCTAGGAGGAGGAAGGGTATCCCTGTCCCTCCGTGCTGTTTTCCTTAAAACAAAAATGCTACCCACTTCTTCTCTGTACTGCTTTAAGTTCTGTAAGGGGAAAAAGACAGACACAATATGGGTGCCTGTCTTTTTTCTCTACCGGGCCTTAAAGCAGATGGGAGGAGGCATTTTGATCCGTGAAATGGCATGGGATCTGAAAGAGTTAATTCTCTCCTTTCCCCCTTCCCGTCACCCCCAGCTGGTTTATTTGCAGTGAAATTGCACATCGGGATTCAGCCACAATAACCCCCTGAGCCACTGGCAAAAATGGCTGCTGCTTCCTCAACCAAGCCTCCACACTTTTTGACATGGATACGGCAAAGTAGCTTCCCCAACAACAATTTTTTTTAAACCCCAAAGGCAAGAGAGTAGAGAACCGGGTGAATCCACAAGAACAAACCTGGAAACACAAACAATCCACCCACCTACCCCCCATAAATTTAGGCTAGACCGAAACAGCAATACTGATAGCTGTGACTTGTTGATATTTCTAGTCATGCCCTGTGTAAGTGTTTTTGAGATCTGCATTTTGTGTTTTCCCTTTGCACTTGCTGATTGGCTGTTATTACTGTTTCATTTTGTAAATGACGTTCTGGTAGCATAATGTCAGTGGGCAACAAGAGGTCCAGGATGGATAAATGTTCTGCTTTACTGAATGAGCAACTCACTGCCGGGGATGTGGCGATGTCGGCAGCACAGGTGGCTTTAAAGGGGGATTAGACAGTTTCGGGGGGGGGGGTTCCATCAGTGACCCTGTAGCCACGGTGAATCAAGGGAACCTCCAGGTCCAGAGGCAGTTAACTAGTGTTCGGAGGCAACACTGGGGAAGGGCCTCCAGCTGTACGCCTTGTTTCTTTGGCCCTCTAGGACAACTGGCTGGCCACTAGGATGTCGGTCTACATGGACCATTGGCTTGATCCAGTTGGGCTCTTCTTAGGTTTGCTAGCAAGGATATCAGTGTAGCTTTCCAGCTTCATGTATTTCTCTTGTTTCCAGTTTTGCTGTGGGGTGGGTGGGGGTGGAGCTGCTTTAACAATCAGAGGACGGCTATGCTTTTACAGTAGCATAGCATGGGAATCAACTTAGTGGATCAAAGCAAGAGTGAGTGTGTGTGTGTGTGTGTGTATGTGTGTGTGTTGAGGGGGGTCTGGATCTTGATCGAAGGCTCCTGTGTTCTCTGTCATTTCTAAGGAAATGATCTCTGAGTAGTTACACCCAAAAGCCTCATGCATATGCCCTATGGGGCAGGGTGGCTAGTGGAGTAGAGGCTAGAAAGGATCCAGCCTTCCTCTGTTTTATCACAACCAGTGGGTTGGGTCACAAATTTTCTTTGGGTTGTGAGTTCAAGTTCCAACTGACTGTGCAGTGGTGGCAGAAGTGGGAGAGGGTTTATAGCAGCAATCTAAACCCACTTGAGGTGAAGTTTGACTGGCGTGACTTCCTTTGCCTGTCATTTTTAGAACCGTGGAGATCATGCCCTCTTTAGCTCTTTCACAAGAGTATGACTCCCAGCATGCATTTCTCAGCTGGCCGGCCATGGCAGTCTCGCTACTGGTTCTGGTATGTACCACACACAGACAGCTCCTCAGATCAAGCCTTGAGCAGCTTGGGATCAACGTGCATCCATCTATCATGGCCTAACAGTGTCCTTGGCAATGGGTTTTTTTGGTTGTTCTTTTGCATCTGGAAGTCCGGTCATTTGTCTTCCTCTTGATGCTGCTCATTTAACAGCAGCAATTCCAGGGGATGCAAAAGATGACTTTTGTTCATCTGGCATGAGAAGGAACACCAGCTGTCCCCTCCACACACGCACTGCAGCCCAGTTCAAGGGGCCAGTGCTGCCGGCTGGTCCCAAAGGCCCCGTGACTTACCAGCCATAAAAGAAACAAGCGCCAAAGATGATCACCACGACGCAGGTTCCGCCAAGGATCCCTGCATTGCGCCGTTGAGTAGCACCTGTCAAAGAAAAGCATCTGTCTTGATGGAGACACCACCTCACCTGGATGCCAAGATGTGATAGAGAGAGCGCCCCTCATTCAACACGGGACGGAAGGCAGAGGTGGGCAGTGGACAGAGGCGGCTGAGTTTCCTGCGCAGCTGGGAAAAGGGGGCTTGTCCCTTCTTCAGTTCACAGCAATCATGACCTGGCAACCCTAGTTCCAGCTCTGGCTTGGGGGGGATTCCTGGGTGGTGGGTGGGATTTAGAGAGGGAGATCTGCAGGGATGTGATCCCATATAACCCAGCTTCTGAAGCTGTCGTTTTCTCGAGGGGAACTGCTCTCTGACAGCTGGAAATCAGCTGTAATTGTCGGAGAACTCCATGGCCCACCTGGAGATTGGCAGCCCCACAGGCTGGAATGATTCTGGCTTCTTCAGGACGGGCCTTAAGAGGCCTGGTTACACTGAATCAAGCCGCCGGTGTTTTTTCCCTTGAGGGTAGCGCTGCAGACTGTAGATAATGGTGGAGTGGTTACACGTCTGAACGTCTGGCCCTTTGCCTAAGAAACATCCCCACTCTGAAAAGAGACATGTACGTGGTACCATGTGCTCTTCTCTCCCAGGGCTAATTTTGGGGGGCAAGAATCCCCTCCCTCCACAGAGGAGCATTCAAATGTACACGTTCTGTCTCCATCATCCATCACAGCTTGGGACGGCGCATCCCAGGGGAAATTTGACTCTCAGATTCAGATTCTCCTGCTTGTATAAACTGGCCTTGGTGCACACCACAGAAAGAGGGAATGAACAGGGGACGTTTCCACAGCCTCTCCCCCCCCCCAACACACACCTGCTAAGGCAGCTGTATGAGCTCTGTCACGCTCACTCCAAATGGCAGGAAGGGATTTCTGAAACCTCACTAATCTCCAAGCAGGCACGTTAGAATTGTCTTGGCAGAGAAGCTACCTCAGGTCTCATCACAAAATCTGAAGGGAGGGGAGTTCTACCGCTTGGGAGAGTTTCAGTGTATAGCTCTTCCTGGACTGTACCACCTCAGAGGGGGAGATTGCCTGGTTGAGTGGCTCCTGCTCTAAAACTATTCTTTCCACAAAGAGAATCAGCATGTTAGGGAGGCAGGTTCGGGTTTTCTTTGTACAAGAAGTCCTTCATGGGGGGAGGGGTGTTCAAGAAGGTAAATCCCCCACCTGTAACTGGGATTGGTACAGTCCAGCAGCTGTGGCCAGGCTTGTAGCTCTTCATATCGCCTAAGTGAGTTGTCTCCTGTGGTAAAGAATGCCTTCCACTGAAGAAACTAACTTGGGGAAGGGGAAGTGAGGGGAACCGGGAATAGTGTTAGTCATTTTGCACCGTGGGTACTTGGTCGGTTTCAGTTCCACCAAGCAGATGTCTCCCCTTTGCAGGCTGGGCATTAGTATTAGGGGCACAATCTGGCCCGGACAACATCAGGGGCAAAAATATGTTCCTTATCATGGAGGATGGCACAGGCAGGAAGTGATAGGTACACAGGGTTGCCAACCTGCAGGTGGGGCCTGGAGATCACCTGGAATTACAACTGATCTCCAGGTGACAGAGATAAATCCCCCTGGATGAAATGGCTGTTTTGGAGGGTGGCATCTGGGGCATACACCCCACTGAGGTCCCTCCTCTCCCCAAAACCCTCCTTCCCTACCGCCCACCTCTCAAATCTCCAGGAATTTTCCAACTCTGAGTTAGCACCCCTGTGAGAAGCCACATTCCAGATCACATTCGAAACTGAAATGACCCTGCTGAACAGGGGAGGAAATGGAATGTTTTCCCTGCAACAGCATCTTGCTTGTATCTCCAAGCTCCAGCACATATTTAAACTGGCTGAACTGTAACTCCCTCATCTGAGGGCACTTCTGTTCTGAGTGGTGACGGGGGATTGCTTTATCATTTACTTATTTAAAACATTTTGAGGCTGCTTTTCCAGCCAGTTCAAGGTCCCCAAGATGGTGAACCGTCAAAACATTAAAACAAAGTATTAAAATGCATCCATAAAACAACAAAACCGATTCAGCCAAACACATCAACAGGAAGGGGGGGGGTCCCTGAGGGAAAGCCAATCGAAACAGAAACGTCTTCGCCCACTGGCAGGCAGTGATAGGAGATAAAGAATACTCGGCACCCTTATCAAGCTACAATTCCCAAGGTCCTTTAGGGAAGCCATGACTGTGGAATGAGTATAAAACTAACGTAAGCCTTAGCCTAAGAATGCTACCACTAATCATTTGTACAGTGCTTTCAGCACTCAAAGCCCATTGTAGTTTTCCAGATGAGACTTACCACAGTAATCCTCACAACAGCCCTGTAAGGTAAATCCGCATTATTAAACCCATGTGGTAGACAAGGAATTGCGCGTGGCCTACGGCTGTCTAGTTAGTTTGTAGCTACTACGCTATACCGAGTCCCCTAGATACAAGGCCAAAGGAACCGGGATGTCCCAGAAGAACCAGTCCTGAAGGCAGGCGCCCAACAAGTATTGCACGACAATGAAGCAGCAGTTGTGCATTGGGGGCACCATAAACTCATTTGCCTAGAGAGGCTCTCACCATCGATGACGTGGTGGTAGCAGGTATGGTTCATGTAGCAGCATTTCTTCTGCAGGCACTGGTTCGGGTAGAACCTTTCCGCTTCTCCACCACACTTGTGCCGGTGGGAGGGATCCTGGTTGCACGCTAGAAGAGAGAGGGAGAACATTTACACATACACACACCCGCAGTGCGTACACGGAGCCGAAGTGGGAGGGGGGAGCACCCTCAGGCCTGGGTCTCATGCTCAAAGGGAGCCTCAGAGTTCGAGACTGGTTCAGTGTTTGGCATCTGATCATTTTTGAAGCTTGTTTATACGTGCATCATGTTGCCTCTTTTTTAATTTTTATTATGGCTTGGAGTCTCAAAAGCTGGCAACGGCCTAGGCATTCCTTGACCTCTGAGACGTGCTTTCCCAGCTCCAGATTGGGGGGCGGAGCCTGGGGAGGGCGGGGTTTGGAGAAGGGAGAGACCTCATTAGGGGATGATGCCACACAGTCCACCCTCCAGAGCAGCCGTTTTTCTCCAAGGGAGCTTAGCTGTCAAGCCTGGAGGTCAACTGTGATTCCAGGAAGGAACTCTCCAGGCCCCACCTGCTGCCAACTCAGAGCAGCAGCATGTACCAGGGTCTGAACGCAGGGCAGGGCATCCCCACCTTTCCTGGGGGCTTGGAAGTCCTGTCCCTAGCCTCATATCTGAAACTTTTTAACCTGGTGGTGGCCAGAGATCTGGGATTCTCTGCACAAGAAGACATGCTTGGCTATGGGCCCTTCTCACAGTGGCCAACCTCCAGGTGGGGCCTGGAGATTCCCCCCCATTTACAACTGATCTCCAGACTGCAGAGATCAGTTCCCCTGGAGAAAATGGCTCCTTTGGAAGGTGGCTTCTATAGCATTATTATATTTATACCTCACTGAAGTCCCTCCCCAAAATCTGCTCCACTCCCCAAATCTCCAGGAATTTCCCAGCCCAGACTTGGCAACCCAGGCAAAACCACATTGAACAATGTCCCTCTGTACTTCATGGACTGGATATGCAAAAAGAATATGACGGATTGCCTGAAAGCTACAGCAACTGAGGTTTTTTTTGTGGGGAGAGAAACTTGTGCACCAAAAGGATTGTGAATCATGGTGGGGGGAGAACGGAGAACCAAAACACAAGAGCTGAGTGTCTTTAAGTAAGCAAACAACTTATTAGCCAAGAGGGGGATTTCCGTGGACTCTCTGCCTAATGCAGATGATTCTTCAAGCCCACCGTGGAAGACTGCCTGAAGACTGAAGTCAGGATAACAAAAGGAATGCACACATACTGGCCTGGCTGGGACCAGTTTGGGGGAGAAAGAGAGAGACCGATGGCCTTGTGGACCTCCCTGCCATGGGATGTTTTGAAGGCTAATAGGTTCAGAGAAATACTGTAGGTGACTGTCAACATGAAAAAAACAATTTACTCCTGGCTATACACTCCAGCGGGGGAGCTGAGTTTGTCGCGTGAAATAAAAAGTGCCACTAGACCCCCCATGCATACAATTAAAAAAATCCCAAGTAGTCCTGAGAATTTCAGGGTTTGTCAAGCAACCCCCTCCCCAAAGCACTATATATCCAGTTCCCAAGGCTGTGAATGTAGTTTGCAAGTTCTACAGGGGTGAGTGGAGGAGTGACAGAAGTATTGATCAACCTGGGAATGTTTGAAGCTGTAGTTTCTATTCTGACCTCTAGAGGGAGCCACGAACTTTTCAGGACCAGGGTTTAGCCGTGGGGTTAGCTGTGCGGGTCTGAAGCAACAGAGCAAAGTTTGAGTCTGGTTGACACCTATAAGACCAACAAAGTTTAATTCTGGGTATAAGCTTTCCTGTCTGTGCATGCGCACTTCTTCAGATACATTGAAACAGGATTCCTTGGCCCTTCCTGGCAACTACTCCCGCCCCCTTCCTATCTGTAAGGCCTGAAGAAAGTCTGTCTCAACATATCTGGAGAAGTGTGCATGCACATGAACCTTGCTGGTCTTAAAGGTGCCACTGGACTCAAACTTTGTGGCAGAACCAGGATTTTGTAGTCTTAAATTCTCCTGGAATTTTGTTTTAGGAACGGAGTTAGACAAGGGAGAGGAAGAGGAGCGTTTTTTACTCACTGAGAGGCTTGAAGAAAGTTGATTGTTCACTGGTGCTGGCACTAGCTGGGAGGGAAGGACAAAATGAGAGCCAGAAGGGAAGCAAGCGGGCTCATGCACTGCTGCCCTCCCACACACCCATCCCTTTCCCTGTTCTTCAGGGCCTCCTCCCCATACCTTCCAGGGCCAGTGCTCCCAGGCAAAGTAGTAAAGCCAGAGCAGGCTGGCTCATCTCTCTCTCCCTTTGGGGATACCCGTTCCATGTGGGGCCAGTGCCCACAACAGGCTCCCCACAGGAACCGCAGAGATTGACAGACACCTTCTTCTGCCGGGGTGGTAGGGCTGGGCCCGGTTCATGAGTGGTGTCAGAACTGCAGAGAAGTGTCATAGAACCTGGGAGTTCTAGAGTACTCGTCCACCTAGCAACCAGTGAGATTGGGGGGGAGGGGGAGCCAGGGATTCATGACGTCATGGAGACTTGGCGGTGCCCAGGGTTGATCTACTAGGGGAGGGGCCGTGACTCAGTAGAAGAGCCTCTGCTTTGCGTGCAGAAGGTCCCAGGTTCGATCCCAGGCGTCTCCAGTTGAAAAGGAGGAGGAAAGACCTCTGCCTGAGACCCGGGAGGCCCACCGACAGTCTGAGTAGACAACATTGACCTTGATGTACCAATAGTTTGATTCAGTATAAGGCAGCTCCATGTGTGTTCATGTCTCTGTGTGTATACCACATTCACAGAACCAAGTGTCTGCATTTGTCTAGGGGAAGCAAAGTTTATTTCATGCAAGTGTGGCTCCCCAATTCCTTCCTCCCAGTTGGGTGTTTCAGGGGCAGCTTCTTCAAGGTCTATTTCCTTGGTGAAAAAACACACACACACAACGCTGAAAAGTTATGGTGTTTCTGTGAAATAGGTTGTTTCATGCAGTGGAAGGATTCCTTTACCGATGCAAGAGATGCAAGATGAATTAAAACAGGGGTTCCTTACAGCACAATATTGCTATATCACCTATAAAATATGGCAATGTCTGTCCTGCAGACAAGATGCTACTATTATGATTACTTGGAAGTAAGTCCCATTCAGAAGAGATGCTTCTACTCCTTGCAGCCATCCTTTTACATTGTGTTACTTCCCTCTAGGGTTTTTCACAGTGCATCTCTCAGTGCTTCTGTTTCTCCACACTTCATTACTTTCTGACAGCTTTCACTGCCTACAGCATTCCTCAGTGGCTTCTGAATCAATTGACTCATATTTCTGCTTTTCCCTTTGCAGCTGAAGTGGTTACTCATTATTTTTTTAAAAATCATGAATGTATTTTTGTAATCACATGATTATGATAAACAGATGCCACAACTCAGATCCTTAAAACATGCTAGAAGGGACGAGGAGGACCACAGTGTCTTCTGGATTCTCTACTAAAAACAGTGGTGTTGGCTTCAGATTACAGGGGAAGGTGTTTCCATTAGCCTCATTGCCATTCCACAGACTCAGCTTTCTCCTACCAGGGCATTCCTGGTGTGTCCTTAGCAGCCACAAACCATTATTCAAAGGAATATATTTTATCCACAAAAGCCACCGAGCAGGAATCTTCAGCTTGCTCTAGAAACAACAAGTAACTGACCCTTAGTGCCTATTAACCAGTAATCATGCTAAACCAAAGATGGTTACCTCCTCACTGGAAACTATGCAACTGCACTCCCATTACACTGTTTTGTTGATTCCAAGGACACTTTCACAAAAATCATACCCCTGCAATTTGGATTAATGTACCCGCAATGCTCCCTCTAAGCTGTGGAGTCCTGTGAGCCAAAATTCTACTTTGTGAGCTACTAGCATTAAAGTTGTTAGCGAGCGATTTGGCTACTGCATCTATTTGCTTACTGCATCTATTAGTTTGCTCTGGCGCCATCCTTCCTGAGCTAAGACAAAAAATGTGTGAGACGGAGGCTAAAAAACTGTGAGCTAGCTCACACTAACTCAGCTTAGAGGGAACACTGCCTGGGAGTAACTAATAGTGCCCATAGTTTTTTGTTTATACTTTGCAAACCTATTTCAGAAACTTTATTGCACCCAAAAGCATGCCCTAAAAAGGAGAAGGGGAAGAACCTAGATCGTGAATGCTTGGAAGAGGTCAAAGTAATCATTCTTATGTATACACCCTATCATTTGACAAGCGCTCCTGAACTGGCCACTGAGACTAGGTGGCTTGATGCACAAATGTTTAAGTCTGAGTAACCCAAACAAGCACATTAAGCATACCTGAACCATGCCCCCCCCCCAAGTAATCTCTCTTGAGATGTGTCCTTTATTCACCACTCCTGCTTTGTTCCAGTGCCTTTGGTCACCACGATCCCCCCGCTCTCTCCTCATTGCTTTAATCAGTAAACTGGGCAATTGTGTTCACGGGCTGGGATTCAGAGGGGACCGTCCTTGCTCCCCACCCTAGCGGGAAGCCATCTTACAGATTCCCGGCCACTCGTGGCTCCACCGTTCCTGGCGCCCATCGGCGTGGAAGTACAATCTAATCAAGGGTTATTAAATGCAGATACATCCCTCCACCCTTCCCTCCACGTCGGGCTCAGGCAGTAAAATCTGGAGCCTCCACGTTTATTGGGAACTGAGGTCATGGCTGTGATGCCCCGGGGGAAATGATGGGAATGAGTGAATTCCTGCCCTGCTCTCTTACCGCAGATGCTCCCCACGCCAGTCCCACAGTGCTCCCGGACTCATCCCAGAACTGCCCCCCAATATCTGCTAAAGACCCCCCAGAAAAAAATCAGTTCACAGCCACTAAAATGTATTCCCCAGTCCTGGGCTTTACAGCCAGTGTGGTTCAGGAACCAGAGTGGAGCTTGCAAGTCCTGCTTCAAAGTCACACACACACAAACACACATGAAGTTACCTCTTATTGAATTAGTCCATCAAGGTCAGTATGGTTCTCCAGGGTCTTAGGTAGTGGTCCTTCACATCTACCACCTGAACTTTTAGCTGGAGATGCCGGGGATTGAACTTGGGACCTTCTGCAGGCCAAGCAGACGCATTGCCACTGAACCACAAGTCTCGTTCAGAGAGTTAGAACAGCCCGCCGCTGCCAACTACTGACTCTCGGCCTTCCCCTGTAAAATGGGAATATTACCTAATTTCAAGAGCCAAATGCATAAGCAGCTGCAAGCCTTTTGAATCTCAATAGGCTACCCTGTTAACACTACGATTACAAATTATTACTATTATTTCCTTGCAATATTCAAACGCTCATCTCAAGAGCACTGCAGAATTGAGCTGCAGTTATCAGTGTGGCATAATAATGGATTGTTTACTTATTAATCTATTTAGTGCATTTTTACCTTGCCCTTCCTTCAGAAAGCTGAGGGCAGCCTACATTGTTCTCTCTGCCTCCATTTATCCCCACAACAACCCTGTGAGGTAGATTAGGCAGACAGAGAGAGTGTGTGATTGGCCCAAAGTCACGCAGTAAGCTTCAGGGGCAGAGCAGGGATTCGAACTTGGGCCTCCCAGATCCTAGTCTGACACTCTATACACTGTGCTGGCTCTCAGTCAAACAAAAATCCATTTAACAACTGCTTACAGCCCTCATTGGCAGAGATGAGCCAGAGAATTTTGAGAATTAAGAGAAAGAGTGGGGTGGGCCAAAGGCCACAGCCTCCCTTACTTAGAACCTGCTGGTAAAGCTTGTTGCCATGGCTACTGCTGCTTCCACATTCTTCTTTTGATGCTGCATATGGTAACGAGGGCAGATTTGGCCTAGAGGTGGTCAGTTGCTGCCCCTGCTCTACGATAGACAGATTCTAAACTGAATCTGCCTGATAAGGGACCTTTGTTGATCCTGCTGGGTGTAGGGACATGTTCTCCCAGAGGACCAGGGCACTGACTAGGGTAGGCCAAGGATGTCCTAGAAAGAGGCGGTTTCCATGTGGGTGTGTGTAAAGCGCCATCAAGTTGCAGCTGACTTATGACAATCCCAGCAATGGCTTTCCAGGCAAGTGAGAAGCAGAGGTGGTTTGCCATTGCCTTCCGCTGCAGAGTCTTCCTTGGTGGTGGCCCCTCCAAGTACCAAGCTTCTGAGATCTGAGAAGATCAGGCTATACACCATGCCACTTTCTCTCCTGCAGTTTCCATATCTGATGAATTTTTAAACACATCTTCATTCAAATTTGGGGCCAGATAAACCTGCTAGACCTCTTGGAACCAGAGCCAAGACTCCACAGAAAGGGCTGAGCGAAGGTGAAAAGGGGAGTTCGAATCCTTTGGTTGTTCCAGGAAGGTAAAGGAATCAAGTGAGTTAAAGTGGCACAAACTAGGACTTCATGATTCTCTGGGCAGGACAGTGGCATGAAAGGAAGGAGACTGAACTCTGCCAGATGCATCAGCTTCTATGCAAAATAGAGTAAAATAAAATAAAATAATTCCCTGTAATTACAAACACTGGTCACCAGAGGTCGCCAACCCCTTGGGAGCAAAGTTGAATTAGGGCTGCTTCTGAGTAAGAGGTTTGAAATCAGCGGCTTTATTTAAAATCAGTACCAGAAATATGGGGATATTTGTCACCACTGTTTGTATAGATAGATGAGAACTTTGGCAGTTGCCGTTTCTCCTGCCGGTGTGCTTCAGTAGGGGAAGACACTAAGACCGTCAGAACCCCTTCTCCACAACTATTAATACAGAAGATTCTTGTTCCCATATGGGCTTATTAGACAACATCATACAATATCTAGATTTTAGAGCGCCTGTAGAAATCTAGCTGCTTTCCCATGATTGTGTCTGGAAACCGCTATAGTCTTTCTCAGAATCCCATGTTGCCATGGCAACCTTGATTCTGGATCCCATTAAGTTTGGAACCTTCTAGCATTGCACAATATTTTACCATTAATCCTGAGAAGGCCAAAAAGCCAGTCCCTGCCCCCAACTTGGGTGCCAACCAAGGACCTCAGGGAGGAGACTTGCAGCGATATTGGCCACAAGTAGGAACCAAAGAGTCCCAAATGATTGTCCGACGGAGGGAAAAAACTCTGTAAAGCATTCAGTGAGAAGAAGCATCCCTTCAGATACAGGCGCATTTCTTGGCTTCAAGCAACCTTCTGACTGCATCGTTTATAGTTTGCAGTAGCCAGTGTTACAGAGGTGATAACTGGTGCTCATTTACATATCCAAATGCTAATTTGCATACCCTTGCATTTTTATTGGCAGTGAGGTAAACAAAATTACAACTCCAACATTTAAAACAAAACTTTCCTTTAGTTATTCTCAAAGGAAAACCACACAAACCTGGATCTTGACCACTTGTTCAGGGTTGTCCTGAAACAGGAAACCATGCTGGTTCTAACCTAACTCTGTGCCGTTGGGGAAAAGCAATAACTAACTGATTATTGTAGGGTTACCAACTCTGGTTGGGAAATTCTTGGAGATTTGGGGTGTGGGGCCTAGGGAGGACGGGGTTTGGGAATGGGGAGGAACCTCAGCAGGGTATAATTCTATTTTAGTTTGTTTTACAAAATTTATATTGTGCCTTCCTGCCTCACAAGGGCCACCGGGGCAGCTAACAAATTAAAACATACATGATAAAACCACATTTTAAAACCACCAAAATGACCACCACCACCCCACAAAAAGCACACACGATTAGATTAAATTAAAAAGTGCTAAAATACGTAAAGAGACATCAAAACTGCAATTAAAACATTAGTCAGGAAAGAGTGATTGCTGAGAGAATGTAGGGTTGCCAGGTCAGGGTTGGAAAATACCTGGAGACTTTGGGGAGATCTCCAGGCCCCACCTGGAGGCTGGCAGCCCTAAGAGAATGCCATACAAAACAAAGTATTCACCCTAGGGTTGCCAGCCTCCAGGTGGGGCCTGGGGATCTCCCGCTTTTACAACTGATTTCCAGCTGACGGAGATCAGCTCCCCTGGAGAAATGGCTGCTTTGAAGGGTGGTCTCTGTGGCATCGTACCATGCTGAGGCCCCTCCCCTCCCCCCTCCCCAAACCCCACCCTCTCCCAGATCCACCCCCAGAGTCTCCAAGTATTTTCCAACCCAGACCTGGTAACCCTAATTCACCCACTGGCAGAAGAGGGCAACAGAAGGGGACAGAGTTCCAGAGTGTTGATCTCACTATGGAGAAGACCCTCTTCTCAATTGCCACCCACTTAATCTCAGAAAGTAGGGGCACCCAAAGTAGACTCCATCCATACTGCACCCATAATGCTATGGAGCCCACCCGCCAAAGCAGCCGTTTTCTCCAGGGGAATGGATCTCTGTTGGGGTTGTGGGGTTGCCAACCTCCAGCTGGTGGCTGGAGATCTCCCACTATTACAACTGATCTCCAGGTGATAGACATCAGTTCACCTGGAGAAAATGGCTGCTTTGGAAGGTGGATTCTACAGTATTATACCCTATTGAAATCCCTCCCCTAACCTCACCCCTTTTAGGCTCCACCCCAAAAATCTCCAGGTATTTTCCAAACTGGAGCTGGCAACCCTATAGATTCCTGGATGTTTGGGTGTGGAGCTTGGGAAAAGACCTCAGCAGGGTATAGTGGCATAATGTCCATCCTCCAAAACAGCCATTTTCTCTAGGGGAACTGATCTCTGTAGTCTGGAGTTGAAATTCTGGGAGATTTCCAGGCCTCCCCTGGAAATTTATTCAGAAGTCAATATACTGATGTCAGTGGCATAATAACTTTTAAAGAAGCATGCAAAGCGTTGTTATTGTTACCCAAATAACTTATTCCCGCTGCATGCGATACGGGTTGAGTTAAGAGCAGGAGTGAATAGTTAAAAGGGGTGTGTAGAATGTAATGTGAAAGTCTCTGAGAATCCAAAGAGCCGCTGCCAGTCAGAGTAGGCAACACTGACCCTGACAGGCCAATGGTCTGACTCAGGATGCAGCCGCTTCATGGAGTCACAAGGTGTAGTTCTCCATGCCCCTTTATGGAAAGAGCAAGATCTAAGCTTTTGCGTGTCATTGGACGATAGGCTGACTCTCTTAGCCTCATTTTGCCCTTGGACTTCTCTTTTTGGAATTTAAATTTTTAATACAGATCTTTGTACACTGGTTTTTTTGTACAAGTCTCTCTCTCTCTCTCTCTCTCTCTCTCTCTCTCTCTCTCTCTCTCTCTCTCTCTCTCTCTCTCTCTCTCTCTCTCTCTCTCTCGCTTAAGAGAGGTCTGTCTCTTTTTCCTTTATCTTTTTATTCACTCGTAAATTGCACCAAAGGTTTTTGCTGCCTTTAGAAAGTTTGAGTCCAGGGGCACCTTTAAGACCAACAAAGTTTTGTTCAAGGTGTGAGCTGTCATGTGCGTGCGCACGAAAGCTCACGCTGTGACTGAAACGCTGTCAGTCTTAGAGGTGCCCCTGGACTCAAACTTTGTTCTCCTGCTTCAGCCCAACATGGCCGCCCGCCTGGATCTTGCTGCTTTTATGGGAGAGCTCGCAGCCCACTCTTTGCGGAACTTGGAGTCCCCCGGAATTACAACTGTTCCCCAGAGGAAAGACAGCTTCAAAGGGCATGGCGTCACATCTCCACTGACCTCCCTCTGCTCCTCAAACCCCACCCTTTCCAAATTTCCCCCCAGTCTGAGTCGGCAACCCTATAGGTTACATGTACACTCTAACAGAAGCTGCATGGATTAGTTGTGAACAATTTCTGGGCCCTGGCAGATGCCCAGCCCTGTCTAGCGGCTCAGAATAAGAAGGGAGCATTTTTTGCTATAGGCGACGCTGGGGCCTATATTCCTCACTCCATCCCATAATCCCTTGCAGCACAGCCTGGCTCTCTGCCGCCGCCGTTAGGGCCTCACACCCTCTCCCTGGGACAGACAACAGGCAGCTGGGATGAAAACAGGAGGCCATGGCCATGATCGTCCTGTCTGAATCAACCACAAAGCCACCAGGGCCCTCTATGTAGAGCCACAGCAAGGAGGGAACTCCCAGCACAGCAGGCGCTGGCCCAGAAGGATGGGGAAAAATGCAAACAAAACCATTGTGGAGTGGGTGGTTTGCAGGCGCAGAACAGGAGCGCGTCTTGGGAAAGGGAGCTCATGCCTGCTGCAGTGGTTTTGATCCGTTCCAGGCAGTGGCTCATTTGTGTATATTAATTGATATGCATGCAAATGCGTAAAGCCGGACATTGTCTAGTAGCGAGGCCAAACTTTTCTTTAAAAATTGGCTTGAGAGTCAAAGCTAGGGGGAGGGCTACTTTAACAGTGGCCTACTTGGGTCAGCCTGGAAGGGCACGGAGCCAGGACTCCTGGGTTCTCTGAAGAGCAGGGTGGTGGTGGGGAAGCCACCGGAGGGGAATAAGGATCAGAGTTCTGTCTGAGGGAAAGACGGTAGGGAGTGGGACAGGAGTTGGCTCCATTTTCTCTCAAGTAGGCTGCCTCCCAAACCTCAGACTGGGCAGCAGTTCAGAGCGAGCGAGGAATGGAACAGCGGAGGCTTAGCGTGTCTGATGGTGTTGGAGGTCTGGCCGGTTCGCTAAAGGCAGGGGAGGGAAGCCTGGAGCCCTTGGTAGGGGGTATGCCTGGAAGAACCCATGGTGGGGGCAGGTTCAAAGCTGGAATGTGCTGACATGGGCCAAATTCTCCCAAAAGGAACCTAGAAAGAGCTGGAGGGTACACCCCTTCGTACACCTTGGCCGAGCAATTGGAGCCAGGCAGGAGTGTTCTTGCTCTTCTCCTTTCTAGATACCCCCATGCCTCCATTGTTGACTTCATTGCAAGGAAAGGTTTTCTGGGTAGAGGGAAGAACCTAAACAGAAGGCACAGCAAAGGATTCTGGGATGTGCCTGAGAAACATGGCAGAGTCCTTTGGGTTGCTGGATTACAAAACTGAGAACAGTCTGTTGGCCTCTCCCCATTTCTTGTGCTTCGTAACTTGTTCTCCTGCCCAAAGTCAGCAAGAAAACTGGAGAAACAGTCCAGAATTTTGTAACAGTAGGCAAAGTGTGCCAACGTTTTTGGCAGGCGGGAATTAGATTTGGAGTTAATAGTGGAGCAGCAGATTTCACAACGGAAGTTTTTCTGTTTCAGATGACAACTGTGCTTTGATGTGTGTATACAATTTCCACCTTGCCTATTACTATAGTGGTCTTGTAAGATAAACAACGATTATAATCATTCAACAAATTAGGAGACTGAAACTGAGAGAGATCTGTTAAAAACGGTGTAATTTTTGCCACACGCTATGACCGCTGTGGGCATGTGTGCAGCTGCTGCTGTCCATTGTTTTCCGTCTCATATAGGCCCAGCAAAAACCTGCATGTACAGCAATTGCACATTCTAATGTACATGCTGATTTTGTGTTTGCTTTTTCACATAAGTGCCTTCTGCTATGTGCCAATTAAGCGGCCACTGTGATAAAATCTGAACTCAAGTTTGCTCTATCTGTGGGACTGCTTTGGCTTTTCCCAAGACTCAGAGGAGTTTTTAGTACACTACAGGGAAGACCAACACTTTGTACGTTCAGAGTGCGGATTACCACTGCATAGCCCAGATAATCCTCTGTGGTCTCAGAAGTAGGGTTGCCAGCCTCCAGATGGGGCCTAGGGATCTCCAAGAATTGCAACTGATCTCCAGACTACAGAGATCAGTTCCTTGGAGAAAATGGCTGCTCTACAGCGTTATACCCTGCTGAAGTCCCTCCCTTCCCCAAACCCCACACTTCCCAGTCTCTACCCACAAATCTCTAGACTTTTCCCAACCTGGAGCTGGCAACTCTAGGAATATACCAATGGTAGGAGCACATAGTCATGTAAATGGAGACTAGGCCTCATGATTGCTAGGTAACTGCAAAGCACCTCTAGGCTCCCAGTAATGTTTTTTACTAGTGGAGAGGGGGCAGGTAGCTCTTTGTGGTTGCCTAGTAACCATTGGGCCCACACCCCATCCACTTCAATGCCCTGACTCTAGTATGCTGTTTTACTACTTTGTGATTGAAGTAAAGTGAGTGGCATTAAGTAAATTAACACACATATGGCCCCCTTCAAAGTTAACAGAAGGGATTGTGGGACGGAGTATGGGGCAGCCCAAACTCAGAGCATAATGGGAGGGGAGGGAGGGTTTTGATGCATCCGTGACCCTATGTGAGAGGGTGAGCTTGTGGGCTTGGGCCCTGCTTCAGGGCCAGCCTTGTGGGAACCGATACACCCACCCCCTCCCTCCTCCCCGGCTTTGAGACAGAAATTAATTCCTTCGGAGCTCTCTGTTTGAAATCCTAAACTGCCTGAATATTTGTGGCATCCAAATGTTTAAAAAGTTGCCTTCAGTACTGCGGAATGCTGCTGAGTTTTGAAGTTAACTGTCCGGTTGTTCCTTGGGGGCGGGGGGGATTGGCACGCCATTATGTCTCCCTCCCTCCCAGGAAATTCATTCCCTTCTCGTGTGTGTGCCTGTGTACTTTTTCTGCCCGCCTGTTTTCTCGAGCCGCACAGGGCTTGTTTTCCTCTGTCAAAGGCGGAAGGGTCTTTCTTCCAGTTCCAGCCCTCTGGCAGCGTCTGCTGCCGAATACCTCATCCTGCCAAAAAGAATGGGGAGAGTCGCCACACACAAAAACGGGAGCCTCCCACGGCCCTTTCGGCTCCATCACCTGCTAGCGAAGAACTTTTCCGTCTCAGCGCAAAAATGACACGGGCTCCCTGGAACGACTCATCCGCCCCATGAGCGCAGCAACCTCAAAAGTCTAACCGCCGTGTCCAAAAAGTGACCCCACCCCTGGCAACCCGTCCCGGATTCCCCTGGAATGTCTAGACTCCAGTCCGGACGAGAAGCCAGCCTTCCCAGGCACGGGATTCCCTGTCGCACGGCAGCCAGAACCTGACTGGCAGTGAGGATTTGGAACATGGCAGAAGAGATGTCGTTTTACCTCAGTGCCAGGGGGATTCCCTGTTACAGGGAAAAGAAATGAAGTCACGTCCTCTGGGGCTCACTCAAAAGTCACATCGTTGGGTTTCCGACCTGTGGATTCCCTAGGCTCCATTACAAGACAAAGGGAGTGTGCTTGTGAACTGAAGAAGGGGAGGGTTACATGAGGCCTGTTACATACAGCAGAGGTCACAGAGTTGCACCAGACATAGGCCTCTGCAAGCACCAGCCACAAAAAGGCTTAATTATCAAGTGGCCTCTGAACATGTACAGAATGCCTTTCCCCTTCACCACAGGCTTGCCCACACTCCTATATAAGAGAAGCCATGTTAGATCAGGCCAATGGCCCATCCAGTCCAACAGTCTGTGTCACACAACAGTAGCCAAAAAAACAGGTGCCATTAAGAGGTCCACCAGTGGGGCCAGAACTTCAGAAGCCCTCCCACTATTGCCCTTCAAGCACCAAGAATACAGAGCATCACTGCCCCAGACATAGTGTTCCCTCTATACCTTGCAGCCAAGAATACAGAGCATCACTGCCCCAGACATAGTGTTCCATCTATACCTTGCAGCTAATAGCCACTGATGGACCTCTGTTCCATATGTTTATCTAATCCCCTCTTGAAGCTGTCGATGCTTGTAGCCATCACCACTTCCTGCGGCAGTGAAGTCCATGTGTTAATTGCTCTTTGGATGAAGAAGTACTTCCTTTTACCTCTCCTAAGTCTACTGCTCATTAATTTGAGTGCCCACGAGTTCTTGTATTGTGAGAAAGGGAGAAGAGTATGTCTTTCTCTACCTTCTCTACCCCATGCATAATTTTGTAAAGCTCTATCATGTCACTCCTCAGTCGTCGTTTCTCCAAACTAAAGAGCCCTAACCTCTTTTACCTTTCTTCACAGCGATGGTGTGCCATAATCATTTTAGTTGGTCTTTTTTGCACCTTTTCTAATGCTATAAGACCTCTTATACACCATCAATTTATACGGGGGCATTATGGTACTGGCTGATTTGTTTTCAGTTCCTTTCCTGTGATTAGAGAACAAGACTTAGAGAACAAGGCTTCCAAGTTGACCTGAGCATTGATTGGCTCATCTCATTTTAGGCTTGAGTTCACATATGTAGGAGAAGGATGTGGCAAAGTAGAATGGACTGCACCACTTCAGGCTGCAGGTAGAAGATCACAGTTTGGAACGTTCCCATATCATATATATATATATAAAAGCTCAGAGTATTGGCACTTTCTGGCTCTCCCATTGGCTGTGCTGTGCACTCCATCAGCCAATGGCCCATCAACTGCCTCTCAAGAGTACTTGGGTGCCATTGGCTAGGTGCTAGGTTTGCTCCTCTCCCCCACCCCCTGCTGGCTGGACCATTCCCTGTTTGAATAAACTGTCAAAACTGCTGTGTGGCTCACTTTCTCCTCAGTGGCTGTTGCTAGACAACCAAGCTTGGTTCTGTCAGTAAAAAGGCGGGGCAGGAGGCCCTTTCCAGGCCTACTTTGGCCCTTGTGGGGAACTCACAGGGGCCAATCCTGACTAGGGTTGCCAGCTCCAGGTTGGGAAATTCCTGGAGATTTTGTGGTGGAGTCTATGGAAGCCAGAGTTTGGGGAGGGGAGAGGCCTCAGCTGAATAGAATGCCATAGAGTCCACCCTCCAAAGCAGTTATTTTCTCCAGGGAGAGACCCAGGTTCTTGCTGTGGAAGCTGAGTGAGTGATTTCGGACCAGTCACAGACTTTCAGCCTAACCTACCTCACTGGGTCGTTGTGCAGATCAAAATCGAGAGAGGAGAATGATGTGAGCTCCTTTGGTCCCCACTGCAGAGAAAGACTGTACTTTTCCTAGGTAGAGGCTGCAGGGATGGGGGGAGGAGAAGGAACCCTGAAGTCAGAGGGGCAGATAACGGTATGCTGATGGTTGGCTGTGAAGAAGATAGGGTTGTCACCTCCAGGAGGGGAAATTCCTGGAGATTTGAGGGGTGAAGCCTGGAGACGGTGGGGTGTGAGGAAGGGTGGGACTTCAGACAGGTACAATGCCATAGACTCCACCCTCCAAACCAGCCATTTCCTCCTGGTGAGCCATTGCTGCTAATCTCCAGGTGAGGACTGAAGATCACTCAGAATTTCAACTGCTCTTCAGATGGCAGAGATCAGTTTCCCCTGGAGAAAATGGTGGACTCTGTGTCTAAGGTCACCACAGCAAATTGATACTGAGTGCCCAAGGCCAGGGCACCCGCCCAGAGCCTCTTTCTAGAGCTCATTGTATTTATTTCCACAACGAGCCTTATTCCTAGTTTTAAGTAATTCTGCACAACCAGAAAAAAAGCACAAGTAAACAAGTTATCTCCCTTTCTGCCGTTTGAGGAGCTGGTTTTTGATTTTGAAGGAGATTTTAACATAGGGAAAGTATTCCAAAATGCATCCTCCACCTGCAGTGTGAGAAGTGGTGCAGTCCTTTTACTCTCTCAGTATCCTATCACCTGGTTCTCCTGCATGTGTGAACCAGACCTTAAAGAGTAGGCCCAGTTAAGAAGTTCTGCACCTGCATTTTGAAGCAGCTATGACAAACTGTGTGGAGCCAATCCCCATGAGGCTAAAATGACCTTATTTACTTACTTCATTTTTACCCCACTTTTCTCCGCAATAAGTACGGAAACTAGGAAAAAGTGAGTTTATGTGACTTACGCAGATAGGCATGTCTATACCCTCAGCAGGCTTAGAAGTCTGTACCTATTAACCTACCCCTGCTACCCCTTTAATTTTGGGGCCTAAATAACAATTGCAGTTTTATCATTAGAATGTTGCATGTTGGTTCTGTCCCATCTGTGAACTCTGCTACTTCAAAATGTATGCAGGTACAAAGGCAGGAGGAACTTAGCCCTTGCTTAGCAGCAAAAAGATGTGTCTCAGGGACTGTGACTCAGTGGTAGAACATGTGCTCGGCAGGTAGAAGGTCCCAGGTTCAATCCTTGGCATCTCCAGTTAAAAGGACCAAACAGTAGCTGATGCGGAAGACCTCTGCCTGAGACCTCGGAGCACCTCTGCCGGTCTGAGTGGACAATACTGGCTTTGACAGACCAAAGGTCAGATTCAGTCTAAGGCAGCTTCATTCCCTTTTGCAATCAGTCAAAATCATGAGCCATTTTCCTTTCTTAATACCTGTTTGCACACACGGGTGTGTGCACGCACACTCACTGAGAGATACGGTGCACAGTCCTACCTAGATATCATGAAACGCCAACTTCAGCCCTTGCTGTCTATGGTAACAGATGTAAGCCACAGTTCAGAAATGGCTCTCTATGAACTGTCTCAAGGGATTTAAGGGGGGGGGCCTCTGGAGCACACAAGCAGTTGCTGCAACCTTACGCACACAGAGAATGGCAGAGAGATACACAAAATACTTTGTGATGTTTGAACGTTACATGCATACCTTTACGGACAACACCAAAACCACAAAGGGACTTACGTAAGTTTACCAGTTCAGAGGTGCGCATTCACATAGATGCATGGGCCTGCGAGTGGCTCTGTATGTGCTTGTGGCTTGGTGTACTTGTGTCTCAAGCGAGGTGTACACATAAAGCAGGCTGTGACAGGGAAAATCCTGAGTCAAGTCGATAGGACTGTACTACTTCCCATTCAGGGAGAGAACCGCTGTTTAAATATCCCCCCTTTCCCCCTCAAACTCCCCATAAGTAGAATACTAACATACCAGGGAAGCCGAAACCTTTCTTCTTGATGTTCTAGTTTTCTGCCTACAGGGAGTTTTAAAGCACAGGATCCTTACAAAAATGGTATCTCCTCTCTGGTTGTCTGAAATGGAGCAGTGCATTCCCTTGCCTCATTCCACGGCATGGGCAGATCAGACTTCAGCGTGTTCCACGTGTGTGGCTTGGGCACAGAAGTGTAAGCCACGTCCCTTTGCAAGTATAGGATACCCTTGCGCTCCTCCTCCTTTCCCCCCACAGCCTCCCCTATTAACTCAGTCCAAATCCCCAGACCAGTTCAGTAGCCAAACCACACTATCATCCCCCCCGCCCCTTGTGTCTGCGTCAGAGAAAAGACTGGCCTCTGTGGAGAGGCGGGCGAGGAAAAGGAACACAGCACTTGTGCACGAATGTGTGTTTGCGAGGATCATTACAGCCTCCTGGTACAGATAGGCCAGGAGGGTTTGGAAGGAGGGAGGGGGCTCAGAAGAAAGAGAAAGGGAGAGTTGTGTCTGTGCCTGAGCATTTCTTTAATCCCCCAGCTACCCGGCTGCTGATTCAGCATATTTTCCATGACCCAGGAATTCATTTTGGCCAGGAACAGTGGATCTCTGTTGTCTGTGCCTGGACCGTGCTCAAAAATAATGGCAGGCGAGATGGGGTGGTGGGGAGAGGGAGAAGAGAGAGGGATTGACAGGCATCGGCTGATGTGCTGGGACTGCGTGTGTCCACAGGTCAGGATTGATGGGTTCTGGGAAGGCAGAGCTTTGGGGGTGGCTGAACCGAGTTCCAGACAGGAGCACCGGTGAAGGAGGTGTAAAGAGAATTCAGCCTCTGGTGGCTGGAACAGAAGTGTGTCAGCAGAATGGGAGCTGGGCAGGAGGTGGAGGAGAACAGAGGCAGCCTCGAGCTATCGGCAGAGTCCAGGTGGAGACAGTGAACCATTTTGTAGATGCTGCCCAGCGTGTGCCCCCCCCAGAGGATATGCAGCCTGGATTCCCAAAGCGATGACTAGGGTTGGCAGGCCCTGGGCCCTGGCATTAGCCTGCCTCGAAGGAGGAGGAGGAGGAGGAGGAGATTGGATTTATACCCCACCCTTCACTACCCAAAGGAGTCTCAGAGTGGTTTACAATCTCCTTTCCCTTCCCCTCTCCACAACAGAAACCCTGTGAGGTAGGTGGGGCTGGGAGAGCTCTTTTGAGAACTGCCTTTGAGAGAACAGCTCTGAGAAAACTGTGGCTTGCCCAAGGTCACCCAGCAGCTACATATGGAGGCGTGGGGAATCAAACCTGGTTCTCCCAGATTAGAGTCTGTGCTCCTAACCACTACATGTGGCCTGGGGAGGACAGGGACTTCAGTGAGGTACAGTGCCATAGAGTCCATCCTCCAAAGCATCCATGTTCTCCAGGAGAACTGATCTCTGTAGTCTGGAGCCAACTTGGTGTAGTGTTTAAATGTGCGGACTCTAATCAGGGAGAACCAGGTTTGATTCCCCACTCCTCCACTTGCAGCTGCTGGATGACCTTGGGCAAGCCATAGTTCTGTCAGAGCTGTTCTCTCAAGGACAGTTCTCAAGAGAGCTCTCTCAGCCCCGCCTACCTCACAGGGTGTCTGTTGTGGGGAGGGGAAGGGAAAGGAGTTTGTAAGCCGCTCTGAGACTTCGAGTGAAGGGCAGGATATAAATCCAATCTCCTCCTCCTCCTCCTCCTCCTCCTCCTCCTCCTCCTCCTCCTCCTCCTCCTCCTCCTCCTCCTCCTCCTCCTCCTCCTCCTCCTCCTCCTTCTTCTTCTTCTTCTTCTTCTTCTTCTTCTTCTTCTTCTTCTTCTTCTTCTTCTTCTTCTTCTTCTTCTTCTTCTTCTTCTTCTTCTTCTTCTTCTTCCTGAGATGAGCTTTAATTCCAGAGGATCCCCAGGTCCCGCCTGGAGACTGGCATCCCTAAGTTTTCACATGGGAGTAGTGTTCACATCAGTGACACTCTCCCCCATCCTTGCAGTCCGAAACGTTACCAGTGCTAAATTGTAACACTTCGCTCAACATAATCAGTAGAAAGAGCTCTGGATACCCTAAATTTTGTCCCCTGATCCCATGACCTAGGGCTGCCAACTCTGGGACTGGAAATTCCTGGAGGTTTGGAAGTGCAGCCTGTGGAGGGCAGGGTTTGGGAAGGGGAGGGACTTCAGTGGGGAACAATGGCCACAGAGTCCACCCTTCAAAGTGGCCATTTTCTCCAGGGGAACTGATATCTGTCATTTGGAGATCAGTTGTGATTCCAGGAGATCTCCAGGCCCCATCTGGAAATTGGTAACCCTAACCCTATCCCATACCTTCTTACGAGCCATCAGAGAAAACCTTTTTATTTTATTTCCAAAATGCCATAAACCAGGGGTCGCCAAACTTGCTTAATGTAAGAGCCACGTAGAATAAATGTCAGATGTTTGAAGGCCACAAGACATGAACAAATATTACATGTTTTTATTGGGAAATATGCAAATTTGCAAAGGGTGAGATGGTTAGACAGTGTTATTGAGGCAATGAGCATGAAATTAAGCAAACTCCAGAGCACTACGGAAGACAGGATGTGGTCCATTGGGTAGCGAAGAGTCGGACTTGACTGTACAACTGAACAACAACAAACGTTAAATAAGACTGTCAAAAATAAAAAGGGATGAAAACAAATATTGATAATGATATTTATTTGTTGAAGAGAGAGAGGGGTGGAAAGAATGAAAGAGGTGGAAGAGAGAGAGAGACAGAGAGAGAAAGAGAGAGAGACAGCAATAGATGGAGGGAGGGAGAGATGGGGAAGGAAGGAAGGAAGGAAGGAAGGAAGGAAGGAAGGAAGGAAGGAAGGAAGGAAGGAAGGAAGGGGAGAGAGAGAGAGAGAGAAAGAAAGATGGAAAGAAAGCAAATACATGGGGGAGAGAGGGGAGGTGAAAAAAAGCAGCTTTAAATGTGTCCTCCAGGCCCCCCCCATGCCCCCACACTGGCTGGCTTGGCTTGGAGAAGGGATTTAAAGAGACAAATGCTTTCTCCAAGCCAGCTGAAGGGAGGCTTTGAGAACACATTTAAAGTTGCTTTCTTTCTCTGGTTCCCCCCACCTCAAGCCTACCCAGGGAGGGGAACACTGGCTGGGGAAAGGAAGACCAACTGGGGAGTCATGTCTCCCCTTCGCTTCCCCAGTCACCCTGCCAGGAGCCACACAATATGTGTGAAAGAGCCACATGTGCCTCCCGAGCCACAGTTTGGCCACCCCTGCCATAAATAGACCTGAACATAGTTAATGGTTTACAGCCAGGACTGAGACCCTTATTGGTCCATCTAAGGCCTTCCCATTCCTGCCCCCCTCAAAATACTTGCCCCCCACTTTCATCATTCCACCCAATCCCATAGCCATCCGATGGACGTCAGTATATCAAAAGTCACGTAAAATAATAAACAGCTAAATTACATCAAAACCCATTCCCAGCACAGTCGAACCTGGTATAAATGCCTTATGCGGATTATTTAAAAGCCACATACGTGATGCACAGTTTGAAATTACTCTCTCTTTTTTCAGTAACATCGGGCCGCAATCCATCAGAAAGTTATCCCGAACAATCCCCATTAAAAAATGAAGTATGGTATCGTCGGTAATAAGACTTTCAAAATGTCCATGCAATGGAAGTGTATCTGAAACCTTATTTGGGGGTCTGAGAAAGTTTTGGAATCAGCACATTCCAAATTGTAGAGCAGAGTTATCATTTTTATGACTGGTCTGACCACCCGACCCTTGGACATGCCGATAGGGGTGATTCTGGAAACATCCTTCCACACGCTTTGCGTAGTTTTGTTTTTAAAAAAGTAAAATGTTCAGGAAAATTGTTTATTTCTCAGTAAGGTCTTGACATGCATTCGCCCGATACATTCCATATGAGACATAGATGTCAAGAAGGGTTCCCCTTCCACCCACACACCTTTGGGGGAAAAAACCCTACCGGACATCCAGATATCCCTATCTATCCCTCCACACCCGTCACATTTGTCTCTCCATTGTTGACCTGTCTGTCTAGATCACAGCCAAAGGATCCCATCGCCTAAGGTTAGGCTGTTGTGTCTGTGAACTCTTGGTCGTTGTGGTAAAAGCTCTCCTGTCCAGTGCCTGGGGGAATCATAACTCTGCGGTCGGACATGCCAGCTCCCCCCCCCCCCGTGGCTCTGACGTGGCAGGAAGCGTCAGGGGAGATGTTTAGACAGCACCAAACTCTGCCGTCAGCAACGCTCGCACACCCCGCAGTCCCGTCTCTTGTGTCATCCGGCCAGTGAGAGAGACGGGACTCTCACTAGAGCATGTGGAGTCAGAGAGGAGAGGCTGTTGGCTTGGGACGAAGAGACCCATGGAAGTGCACATATAAACATGTATCGCCACGCATCCTACTCCAAATACTTGCTCGCTTAGACATTTGTACACAACTACCCACCCCCAGAGGCTCACTCTTAGGAGGCGCACAAATGTCACGCAGGAAACGTGCTATAAATACACACAAATGTACACAAACTCGTCCACGCACACACACTTTCACAAACACAAAGGGAAAGCAGGAATATGCGCTGTTGCATGCCAGCGTTTGTGCACTTGCATGCCTTCCCCCAAAACAGTTTTTTCCATGCAGTTAAGTAAGTATTGATTACTCATTTGATGTACAGAATCAACGTGTCTCCCTCTAAAAAGTAGAATGTCTATTGCAGGGATATTGCATTTATCATGCATTCAAAGTACAGTATCTTGTACCCGAGAGAATACCACCATTCTTTTGGATAGCTTGTGGACATAGGTATCAGGGACCTGTTGCACCGGGTGCAGGGTCATGCACACACCAAGCATGCTTATTTCCATTTGTTCTTGGGAGGGGTTTCTTGATCACAGGTGTGTGTCCATCTTTACAGGAACATTTTTGCCCCAGCTCTCCACTCCCACCAAGCATTCTGTCTTCCTCTGGTCCACCTCCTGCCCTCTAGTTCCTAGCATAGCTGCCCCCAACAGTTCATACGTGTGTGGGGGCTGCTTGTTTATACCTTTCAAGATTAATCCTGAGCATCTCTGGACAGGAACGCTGGTCTTTTACTACAGCATCTGCAATGTTACACCTGTGTTTGCAGCCCAGACCCTCAGCTATGTTTGCAGAGGCCTTTGGGTTTTGGTTTTTAATCATCCTGTATCAACATGATAACATTATGTTAACCTACAGGATGCCTGTTCATAGGTGTACTTTTCTTAGATGTCATGTTTATAGGGGAAGTGTTGATTGGTGGTTAACAGCACATATCAACAAGATGGTTGGCTACGAAGGGGATGAAGGGTGGAACCAGAGCACTGAGCTGTGAACCAGAAAGCCGCCAGTTCAAATCTCACCTCGGTCATAAATTCATGGATTACTGCTCTGCCTCACAGCCTTGGCAATGTGGGGAATAATAAAACTGACCTACCTCTCGAAGCTGTTTTAAGGATTATTCAGATAATGTGTGTGAAAGTTCAGACACACTCTAAAGCATTACGCACAAAGCATGATCGTCATTATTATAGGAAGAGGAAACTCTGCAACCAAAACATCATTCAAATTTAAGTGAGCCATTTTCTTATTGGAACGTATTGCTTGCTTGTTCTTTGTATTTTGTGCCCATTCAACTGGCTCAAAGACTGACAGCCCTATAAAGTTATTAGCTTCCCCCTGTCTTTCAAGCAGCCATCAGTGAGGAAGAACCACAGAGTTTGATCATTGTAAGGTGTTAGGACCATTTCACACGTTACACTGATCCTACATGGAAGGCGATTTTGTGGAGGGAGTCGTGTGAAACCAACTTCACATCCCGATTATGTTTCCATGTATCTTACACATCCATGATGTGTAAATTATACATCATGTAAGATTACACAGGAGCTGCGGTGGCTCAAGTGGTTAAGACACTGAACTGCAAGCTGTGGAAGGTCAGTAGTTCAGCAGTTCGAGATCTGGGAGTGCCGCATGACGGAGTGAGCTCCCGTCTCTAGTTCCAGCTCCTGCCAAACCTAGCAGTTCAAAAGCAAGAAATTGCAAGTAGATAAATAGGTACCACTTCGGCGGGAAGGTAATAGCGTTCCGTGCGCCTTGGTGTTTAGTCATGCTGACCACATGACCACAGAAACGTCTTCAGACAGCGCTGGCTCTTCGGCTTTGAAACGGAGATGAGCACCGCAACCCTAGAGTTGGATTCGACTGGCTTTTGAGCAAGGGAAACCTTTACCTTTACCTTTAAGATTACACATCCCTGTATTTTGCCAGCACGTGTGTATGCTGGGAAGCCAAGATTGGCCGTGGCTTCCTAGTACTTATCCAACATATCTGAATCCAGCAAAATACATGATACAAAATACATGATTGGTCCTCTGTCAGAGCAGTTCCAGTGGAGGGATTTTGTCACATATGAAGCAGCCTTTAGATGCCACTTGGTCCATTCCGAATGATGTTGAATACAAGCAAGTTAGTCTGTCTGTAGCACTAGAAAAGGGTCCAGTAGCACCTTAAAGTCTAAAGTCAGTGATTCACGAAAGCTCATCCCCTGCCACAAATTTTGTTAGTCTTTAAGGTGCTACTGGACTCTTGCTTTTTCCCACAAGCAAATTTTATGCATGTGTCTTGATCCCATGCTTTGTGCATAGGTAAAGTTACCAGCTGGCCAGGAGAAAAATGTCCTGTCCTTGATGGGATGTTATATCTATCAGGTGTGTGTGTGTGTGTGTGGGGGGGTTATTTACCACCATGCCATGGAAAGCTTCAACTCCCCTTCCCCACACATTAAGCCTCTGTTAAAGAGACAGGACATGTATCTCCAGGCCTGCTGGCAACTTTGCATAAGGGATATGTGTGCAACAACTTCAGTTCTAACAGAACGAAGCGCAGCTCTGGAACCCAGGGCCACAAAGGCAAGAGTGGTTTCCACGAATGTTCCCTTGATCTGGCGAGGCTTAAGGAGATTTTTACGAGGAGGGGAGAGCCCCAGACTGGGAGGAAGGGGGTTGTATGATGAACAGCCCACCCCTCCCTGTCTCCTGTTGAAAGCCTTGTGGTCTTTCCCCTTCTCTGGGGCTGTTTCTTTTCTGGGGCTTGATATTTTCATAGTGAGTCCATTTCCCCCCAGGTGGGGGTCAGAGCCAGTCGAGGGGGGGCAGATGACGCCGGGATGGAGACTCATTTTGCTGTGGCAGTGTCTGAGCCAAATGCAAACAATGAAGCCGACGGAGACGCTGACCACAATGACCTTTCGGCAACGCCACGACCGAGCACATCAGTTAGTCAAGACCGGGAGGTTCCAGCCCCTCCCCTGATATTCTAGCCCAGGGTTTCCCCCACGACACACTTCCGTAACCGCTCCATTCCCCACCACCTCCGATTTCCCCCCAAATGAAAGAAAATGCAGTCATATGGGCACAGGCAAAAGGAAATCATCCACTCGAAACTGCATACCTGCAAGTCAGTCCCCAGGCTCACATCTACACAAAAGGCAATTCTCACCTGCAACCGAATTCCTCCGTAGCCACTTGTGTCCTCACCTGCGCATATCCAGAGGAACAGAAATCTCCAAGCATATGATACCTACTCCCTGACCTGGGTAACAGAGGCTAGCCTGGGCTTGCCAGATCTCAGAAGCTAAGTAGGGTTGGTCCTGATCAGTATTTGGATGGGAGACCTCCAAGGAAGTCCAGGGTTAGTACACAGAGGCAGGCGATGGGAAACCACCTCTGTTCGTCTCTTGCCTTGAAAACGCTACGGGGTTGCCATAAATTGACTGTGACTTGAGGGCTACAAAAAAAAAATGGTAGGTACTTGCCTGGAGTGAGTGTTTTCTCATGACAGCAGAGGTTGTGGGGAGGCGGTTGGAAGGGGAGGCAGTCCCCCTGAAACACACATGTATGAAGCTACGTACACGCTTACGTAGCAGTGCATTTATACCGAAGTACGCAGCTCACACTCATCTACCTCCTGTAGAGATGGAGAAGGGGGAAATGCACAGGTATATGCATCTACTGATCTACAATTGGGCACACGTGCACAGAACGAAAAAGAAAAATGACAATACAGATCCATGCGCACAGAAAATATACTACTACCCATCAGTATATTTAGTGTTCTTCACACACGGCAGAGGAGAAGGCCTGAACAGTGGTACAGAATTACGAAAATTCATTTTTATGTATATCATGAACTACACAGATGTGCGCCCTCAGTAATGTATGCTCGAGGGATGCATTCATGCAAAATAAAATGCACAACAACATGAACCTACAAGCACTTATAGCTGCATATGCAGAAAAACTAAAGGAGAGAACCACACACGTATACACAGTTACACAAACCGACCCTATTACGCCATTATACAAACCATGTGAAAATTCTGCCCGAGGAGGAAAAAACCACAACCACATGCAGGCAGCGAAGCAAAAAACCACACACATCCACACACAAGAATATATGGATTCATCAATTCCAGTTCCATGGTTACCCTTGCCCAAAGTTCTACCAGTGAAAACAGAGGCACCGCTACCCAAACCCATGAAGTAAGGCATGCACAGAATTACTTCAGTCCACAAACCAACCCAATTTCACAGTCAAATGAAACAAATTTCTCTTCATTCCATCTTAAGCACACAAATGAGCGCACAGCTACGTTCACAAAAACTCACACAAAACTAACCTCATTCTGAGGCTCGTGGCTACCCATGAGAAAAAGAACCTAATATATTTTAGATTTATCACCAGTTCTGCCATTGAGGTCTGAGGGCAGGTAACAGTCTGAGAGCTAGTTCGCAGATGCAAATAGGAGCATACTTGTAAAACCCCAGTGCTCATGCCAAGTTTTACTGCCCAAGCCCCCCACTCCACACACACACAGTGCTAAAGACTCTACCTGTCCTCTTTGTTTATTCTGAAAGAGCCTATTCTCCATTGGGTTAAAAGGCCAAGAGGGTTTCTGGTCCTATGGACAGGCATTTACCTGACAAGCAATAGCTGCAGTGTGTGAAATGCTGGGCTGTGGGTTATATGATGCCTTAATGTTCATGCTTCTGTGTTGACCCGCATGCACTTTAGGGACAAAAGACCTTAATCCCACTGAGACAGCTGAATTCGAGAAACCCTGGCGAGGGAGCTGAACCCTGCACAATAAACAGTTCAGTGTTTCACAGTAACATTTTTAAAAAGGCATCTCTGCAGAAGGGGGAGAGAGACTTAGAACAGGGGTGGCCGAACTTGCTCAACGTAAGAGCTACATAGAATAAATGCCAGGTGTTTTGAGAGCCACAAGACGTGAACAAATATTACACACGTTTTTATTAAAATGCCTTCTGTTAACACTAAATGAGACTGTCAAAAATAAAAACAAAAGGGGTGTCTGTTGTGGGGAGGGGAAGGGAAAGGAGATTGTAAGCCGCTCTGAGACTCCTTCAGGTAGTGAAGGGTGGGGTATAAATCCAGTCTCTCCTTCTTCTCTTCTCTCTTCATCGCATATAGCAACTACCAAGTTTTTTTATAACCTGGCAAAAAGCCTGTTGGTGGCAGTGTAGGGGAACGGTGGGCACATGGGGATGGGGAGGGACAATGATGCCAATGTGAGTGAGGAGGTCCAAAAATCCACACTTTCCCCCCACACACACACACATGTTGACCAAACTTACTTTGACCATGATCTTTTTGGAAAGCAGGTTGGGGGGAAAACATGTTAAGATAAGTGAAAACTTGGAAGGTGGACAGTGACATCACAATGTTGTATGGAAGCCCAATTAGCCTTGGAAGAAAATTTGGACTTTGCAAGCTCAACTTATTTCTGATTTTCTTGGGAGTTAATCCACAAGCATGGGAATCAGTTTGGGCAGGGATATGTCTGCCCTCCCTCTGCATTTTCTTAGTTGTAGAGCCAGTTTATTTTCTTCCACACGTGCCTTCAATAATGAGGATTTTCAAGGGAAGGGGCTGTTGTCATCATCAATGGGGTCATTGGTGGTGTCACAGCACCCCTTCCCTTTTTTTAAAAAAAGGCATTAAATGTTGATATATTGCTAGAGCATTGTAACGATACATTTAGCAGGTTCTCTGAATTCCCAGATTTCATTTTTTAAAAGTCTCTAGGCCTTTCCTCTGTGGACATATAAAGAAAACGGCACATCTCCACGAGGATAGGGAATAGAGAATTGCTTTTTAAAAAATGAAAACTAGGAATTTAGAGAACCTGCTAAGGCCTATCCTTGCAATGCTCAAATGATTTATTGATATTTTAATGCAGTTTTTAAAAAAGAAAATGAAACAATTGGTCCTCGGGGTTGGGGAGGAGGAGAGGGAGCGGGCTGACCACAACAGTCCAAGTGGGCTGGAGGTGAGTGAAAGTAGATGACATGAAGATAAAGGCTACTCAAAATCGTCTTCCGGGAAAACATTGGGGTAAAAGTGGTCTTAAAAATGGGGGTGGGGAGGAATAAAGTGAGAGCTAGATAAACCAGAGCGGTATGGAGCCAGAACCAACCGGGGCGGTGGAGGGGATAAAGAAAAACCCTAAGATGGGTGTCCATCTTTTCCTCCCTTCTATGGCTCATAACAGCCCTGATCTAAATTGGGAGTTATGGATGTTATAAGTTTTCCTTTAAAATACTCGGGGAGATCTATGAATACCATTTGGTCTAGCCTGGCTCTAAATCTTACAGAGAGGAGTTCTAATCTAGGTGTTTCCCTGGCATGCTAGTTTTCTATATGTAGGGATTTTTAAAAAGGGGGGGGATATTCAATCACTAGAGCATCACCTGCAGTCCTCTTTGGTACAGCCCAGACAGAGGTTTTATCGCCTCAGTGAGAACTCGGTATTATAGTCAGGCTGAACCGTGTCACTCTGGGAACATGAAGGGTTTTCTTTCTCAGTTGTTGGTTTTATTGTTCTTTTTACCATCTTTTAAGATAGCAGCGGTCGGAACCCCTGTTGATAGGAAAGGACTCATTATCTTTAGCCTCAGAAAATAAAATTCCTTTTAGCCGCCGCTCTTATAAAACGTCTAAACCAGTAGTTATGGTTCTCAAACTAGTTTTGCATCAAAGATGGGAAAGTTTGGAGTGGGGTGCCAGTTTTGGGAGCAGACAGCAATCTGACTAATTAAAATCATGTAAATACCAGTTATTTCCATTTCCAAGTCATTATTCTGTATTTATAGAGCGCTATCAATATTCATGGGGGGTTTTCAGAGTAACTTAATTAAAAAATTTACCTCATGCCTCTGTGATTGTTATAGATATATATATATATTTTAAATTAGGGCAAGTTCATGTTCGAAATGATACTTGGCAACTGAGTTACATAGCATTTTGAAATTGTTTCGTTTCACCTAGGTGAAAGTTCATGTTTTAACCCTATTGTTTGTTTTAATTTCTGCACAGTTTGTTGCATCCCTTTTAATTTTTTAGTAGCAGGTTATGTGCAACCAGGGGAATACTGATGTATTATTGTATCTTTCAAATGTTACTTTATTCTATACTTACCGCCATTGTCTTTAGTTTTACATTTAAAAAAAAAGAAAATTACTGCTGATACGGAGCCATTAAAATATCTAATATGCAGACATTAAAATATCAAAGGAATGGAACCCTGACCTGGGCTAGTCTGATCTCATCAGATCTTGGCAGCTAAACGAGGTCAGCCCTGGTTGAGACTTGGACGGGGGACCTCCAAAGAAATCAAGGGTTGCTCCGCAGAGGCAGGCAATGGCAAGACCACCTCTGCTTGTCTCTTGCCTTGAACACCCCATGAAGGGTCACCATAAGATGGCTGCAACTTAATGGCACATTCCGTTCCAATAAAGGGAACTGAATACTTTCAAGGCATCTGCCCTGTTATTTTCAAAGTCCCTCACCAATATTGCTCAAGTACAGTTGGGCCATTTCACACTTTACTCAGGACAAACCTGGGCTTCCCACCAGTCCTGGATTCCTGTGCGTCACCCTTGTTTGCAAACACATCAGTTCCATTCATAATTCACACTTCAGGGTGCACTCTCAAAGCGTTTAGGTGCATGCCGAAAATGTAATATGTAAACCAGCCCTGAGTTTTCCATATAATGCGATAGCTATCTGGTGGTCTGCAGGGAGTAACCTACCTCTGCCCCAAATCTGAGTGATCCTCCACCCTTTCTTGTGCAGAAAAGACCTCTGTTTGTGCACCCCAACGTTGCATGGACCAGACACTAAAAGCCCAAATTCCAAGGTTTACAACAGTTCCCCACAATTAGAGTTTTGGATTAGGATCTGGGAGACTCAGGTCTGAATACTTGCCCCTGCCATGAAGGCTTACTGACTGAACTTGGGCCAGTCACATAGTCTCAGCCTAACCCGCCTCACAGGATTGTTGTGCGGATGGAGAAGAACAATGTAAGCTCCTTAGCGTCCTCATTGAAGAAAAGGTGTTGCAAAAGTGAAGTAAAATAAATCAATTTTTTAAAAATACTTCCGTTATTTATGGGTGGGTCACAAGGTATTAAAAGGAGGTGCTATAAAAACACCACCCAAAGTGAACAGGACAGGGTATGTTGTAAATGTATATAAATATAATAATTTGCAATAATTATTCAGGCTCAGAATTTTCAGTGTCATAACCTAAACCCTGTCGTACATGACCCACGCCATGCACACGGTGAGGAAGATGTTTCTTTGCTTCTTGCGGCATGCGGTTTTCACCGGTGACTCAGCCTGATGGCACGGTCATGCCAGTTTGTGGAGCTTTGCCGTCTGCAGCCTAGAATCCATACAGGCAAAAGCATGTGCGTTCATATGACCTCTGCCAGGGCCTTTTCCCTTGTGCGGGCGGATGGATCCATTCCCAGTTGCTTAATCTGGGCATCCTGCTCTGACATTCCACTGACTCGATGTGCAATTGGAAAAGCCCCCGTGGGCTCCGAGCCAAAGGTGGAGAAAAGGTTTCCCCCATCACCTCATGGCCAAATATTTACCTATCCGGCTCGTGTTTTCCTTGGCACCAACCCGACTCCTTGATATTCCATCCCGGATTTTACTGTTATGTGTCTTCCATGCAGAGGCTGCTCTCAATCCAGCATGCTCCTGAAAAGCCATAAGGTGACGCAAGGCCTTGCCCACGCAGTTTCAAGTCTAACGTTGTAGACATGATGAGGGCTAATAACTTGCTTTTTCAAAAAGGCATCAGAGTAGGGTCGCCAGTTCCAAGTGGGGAAATACCTGGACATTTGGGGGGTGGAGCTTGAGGAAGGCGGGGTTTGGGGATAGGGTTGCCAGCCTCCAGGTGGAGCCTGGGGATCTCCCACTTTTATTTTATTTATTTATTTATTTAGCTTTCTACCCCGCCCTCCCCACAAATGGGCTCAGGGCTGCTAACAAACAAGGGCACCATGTGCCAATACATAAAACCAAGTAAAACAGGATAAAACAGAGTAAATACCAGAAATTACATAAAGTGCTCAATGCTGTTGCTCTTAAATTAAGACAAGATGGTGTCCAGTAGATGTTGCCTCCATCCCCGTACCGCAGTACTGATCCGTCGCGCCATTGAAGTGTAGTCGCCATAGGGCCGCTCCATTGTTGGTGGTGGTAGTGGTGGCTCCTAGTCGAAGGCCTGGCGGAAGAGCTCCATCTTGCAGGCCCTGCAGAACTGTACAAGGTCCTGCAGGGCCCTGATCTCCTCCAGAAGCTCATTCAACCAGGTAGGAGACTCCACTGAGTAGGCCCTGGTTGCAGCAAGCCGGGCCTCCCTGGGGCCTGGGATCACTAAGCGATGTTGTGCCCCGGACCGTAGTGCTCTTTGGGGTATATACAGGGAAAGGCGGTCCCTCAGGTATGTCGGACCCTGGCCATATAGGGCTTTAAAGGTAAGAACCAGCACTTTGAAGCAAACCCGGTACGCTATTGGCAGCCAGTGCAGCGCTTTCAGCACAGGCCGGATGTGCTCCCATCTAGGGAGACCCACCAGCAGCCTGGGCGCAGCATTCTGCACTAACTGCAGCTTCTGGATTTGCGACAAAGGCAGCCCCATGTAGAGAGTGTTACAGTAGTCCAGTCTCGAGGTGACAGTCGCATGGATCACTGTAGCCAGGTCATCGTGGTCAAGAAAGGGAACCAACTGAATCAGCCTAAGTTGGTAAAAGGCCGACTTGGCAGGGGCTGCCACCTGGGCCTCCATAGTTGGGGAGGAATCCAGGAGCACTCCCAAACTCCTAACCTTCGGTGCTAGCACCAAAGGTGCCCCATCGAAGGTCAGGAGAGGGATCCCCAACCCCCGACCGCCCCAACTCAGGCGCAGGACCTCTGTCTTCGCTGGGTTCAGTTTCAGCCGACTCAGTCTGAGCCACCCAGCCATGGCTTGCAAAGCCCGGTTCAGATCTTCTGGGCTGGAGTTCAACTGGCCACCCAACATCAGATAGAGCTGGGTGTCATCTGCATATTGATGACAACCAAGCCCATACCTCCAGACAATCTGGGCAAGGGGGCGCATATAGATGTTAAACAACATCGGGGAGAGCACCACCTCCTGGGGCACACCGCATTCAAGCGGGTGTCTTCGGGACTGCTGCTCCCCTAGCACCACCCTTTGTCCCCAAACCTGGAGAAAAGAGGCAAGCCACTGAAGGGCAAGCCCCTGTATCCCTGCGTCGGCGAGGCGGTGGATCAGCAACTGGTGGTTGACATGTCAAACACGGCCGACAGATCTAACAACAACAGTGCCGCCACTCCACCTCGATCCAGATGCCTCCGGAGGTCGTCAGTAAGGGCGACCAGCAGGGGTCATTTGGGGCCGGAGTGCACCGGAGCACTGCTCCAGCAGCCCAGGAGCCTGCGCTAATGGCGGCAGCGCCAAAAGCGCTGCGGCTCGAGGGAGGCTGGAGAGCCCCACCACTGTGTCCTCTGGGCCCGCGCAGGAGCGCTGTGGGTCAGGGGAGGCCGGAGAACCCTGTTGCTGCGTCTCCCGGGCCCGCGCAGGAGCACTGCGGCTCAGGGGACGCCAGAAGAGTGCTGCCGCCATGTCCCTGGGCCCGCACAGGAGCGCTGCAGCTCGGGGGATGCCAGGAGAGCCCCGCCGCCGGCTTCCCTGGCCCCCGCCGAAGCAGTAAGTAAGGGATTCGTGGGAGTGGGGGTGGCAGGGGCTTGATGGGGGGTAGTGGGAGAGCCTCCCTCCATCTCTTTGCCATCTTTCCTTCCTTTCCTTTTCTTTCCCTCCTTTTCTTTCTCTCTTTCCCTTCTCTTCCTTCCTTCCTCTCGTTTCTTTCTCCCTTTCTTTCTCTTTTTCCCTTCTCTTCCTTCCTTCCTCTTTTCCTCCTCTCTTTCTTTCATTCCTTCCTTTCCTTCTCTCCTTTTCCTGTTTTCCTCCTTCTTCCCTTCTCTCTTTCTTTCCCTGCTTCTTTCCTTCTCTTTCTCTCCTTTCTTCCTTCTTTCCTTCTCTCTACTGTCTCTCTTTCCTTCCCTCTTTCCTCCTTCTGTGGTCCAACTCTAGTGAGAAGGGGTTTAAACTTTAAACCTCTTCTCTCTTTGCTCCCCCCCAGGCCAACTGGGGAAGGGAAGGGGAGGCTTTTGAAGATGCCTCCCCCCCCTTTTGCTTCCCCTTCTGACATCACTTCTGGTGATGTCAGAGGGCATGGCATATGCCAATAGCCTAGTAGCTCATTAGCATACCATATGCTAATGAGCTCCTGCACTTTTTCTACGAAAAGATCCCTGGTAACCAGCACTGTCTCCGTCCCATGTCCCAGGCGAAAACCGGACTGGAGAGGATCTAGGACAGAAGCGTCATCCAGAAAGCTCTGTAACTCTACCGCCATCGCCCTCTCAATTAATTTGCCCAAATAGGGCAAATTGGACACCGGCCGATAGTTGGCCAATTTGGTTGGGTCCAAGGTTGGTTTTTTCAAGAGAGGGCAGACCATCGCTTCCTTGAGTGCCTCAGGGAACTGCCCCTCAAAGAAAGACTTGTTGGTACAACTGATCCCCAGCTGACGAAGAGCAGCTCCCCTGGGGAAAATGGCTGATTTGAAGGATGGACTCTACGACATTGTACCATGCTGAGGCCCCTCCCCTCCCCTCCCCAAACCCCACCCTCTCCTGGATCCACCCCCAGAGTCTCCAGGTATTTTCCAACCCCAACCTGGCAACCCTATTTGGAGAGGGGTCCAATGCCATAGAGTCCACCTTCCAACGTGGCCGTTTTCTCCAGCTGAACTGATGCAGGTCACCTGAAGATCAGTTGTAATCCCAGGAGAACTCCAACCACTACCTAGAGGTTCAAACCATCAAAGTTCCCTGTGAAAAAAAAATGATTCCATCACAGTTACAGTCCACAAACATTGCTTCTTCTTTTGTTCTTTTATTTTACTTCATGCAGTGCTGCTGCTGCTTCCAAACAACTTCCAAACAACAAGGACAGACTTCCTAGGTAAGTATTCCGTTTCCCTCAATGCGTTGTCAGGCTGTTGCATGTTGTTTGAAAGTTGTTTGGAAGCAGCAGCAGCACTGAATGAAGTAAAATAAAGGAATAAAAGAAGAAACAATGTTTGTGGACTGTAATTGTAATGGAATCATTTTTTTCACAGGGAACTTTGGTGGTTTGTACCTTTGGCTAATCACTGTGGTCCATTTGTGGCTTGAACTACCTAGAGGTTGGCAACACTATATAAGAGGGTTTTCAGGATTTTTTTGCCTGTTCTTTGCTTTATGGCAGAATACACACAACGCTGGTTATGGGGTTGGTTCGAGAGTAAATTGTGTATGTGTGTGTGATATACTTTGCACCACTGAAACGTTCTAGAAATGGTTTAAATATTTGTTGGTGTCAGAACTTTGGAACTTTATGAGTGCCTCTGAGCATGTGCAGAATGCCACCCCCCCCCTTAATGAATCTGAGACTGGAGACCAGGTTCTTAGATTCGAAGGTATAGACCGCAGGCTCTCCTCTGTTTCACCGCTGCTCAACCAATCAAATGGAAGAAGAGATGCCCAGCATACTGGGAACCAAAGTACAATAGCATTCCATGCATTTTGTTACAGGGCTCTTACTTGTTGAAGTGTATCACAATGACGAGGCAACATTCCTGTTCCTTGCAAGATACCTCTGCCCTCCTCCCTCACCAAGCCGCCCTATTCTCATACGGGAACTCTGAATATCATCCCCCAAGATCACACATTGCAGATCGAGATCGCCGAGATAAAGCCCAGTGGGGTGTCAGACACTGACATTGTGCTGATGAAGCGTATCTGGTTCCCATGCATGCCCTTTGCAGTTGGCCTCCTGTGCCAACTTCCTGGACTGACAGCAGCATCCTGTATTTCAAGTCTCATTCTGTGGTCAACTACATCGTCTGTAACTGTGAATGACCTGACCTGGAAATGGCTACTATGAGGGTCCCAGCTAATGAGTGGGAAGGCCTATTGGGATGGATCCAACCATCTTTTTTTTAGTTCCTCTTGTTCAATTCCTCTCCTCACTACAGCCCTTGTCCCTCACGGGTTTTCTCCATGCAGGTCCCATAATCCCCAGCATAACTTTTCTCTGTGGTCAGAGGAGATTCGTCCTCCTTTTTTCACCAAGCTGGTAAAAAAGCTGGTTGGATCCTCCTCATTCTTTGCAGAGCATTCTGACTGTAGGACCTTCCAGACTAATTTGGCCGAGGTGTCCATGGTAGACTGGAAGGGTCTCTAGATTCTGTTCTCGAATGGAGTCCCTCATTTCTGGGTCGCTGCGGGCCTGCTAATCCTCAGAGCCATGGATGAAGATAAGCCACATTTGCCATGAAAGTCTTTTAAAACAACAACAAAACTTCCACAAGTAGCATTTTTCAAGGAAAGAAAGGGGGAAAGGTATTATTGTAGCAGGTTTCCAGGATGTCTCATTTAGAAACCCTATGAGGAAGATAGACAGACCATTCTGGGAAGGGGAAGGGTTCAGACAAACCAACCACCCAGGCCCTTGCTCACTGGGACACAGAGGGTGACGTGACTACTGGGCAGTTGATGGTTCATGATTGCCCCTTCCCAAAGAAAAGATGAGGGGAAGCCAGTGAGACAGGAGTGTTCTCTCTCTCTCTCTCTCTCATACATACGAGCGTGCCACTCGCCCAGGCGAGCGGCCGGCTGATGGTAAAGTTCCGATTGCACACATGCTTACGCACCCCCTCACGCCACCTCACAGCATACACACCTTGGCCCGGGGCTGTGTTTATGCCTGAGTCACAGTGGGGGAAACTGGATGTCTGGGGCCCGCCCGGCTGGAGGGCCGGACACACAGCTTTCCAATGGACCGGTAGAAACTGTCTACCTGAGAAGACTCTATGCATGTGTGTGCAGCAAGGAGCTCTGTGTGTGCTTTGGAAGATGGTGTTTTTCCATCTGTGAATTTTGTTGTGGTTTCTTTTTTTTTCTTTTGCCCTGAAATCCTGGTGGATTTGAGCCCCCCAAAGATCAAAAAAGGTGTAATCCGCTTGCCTCCAAACAGGGCCGGCTCCAGGTGTCTGGGTGCCCTAGGCAGGACAGCCTGGGGCGCCCCCACTGGGGATGCCAACCTGCCGGTGGGACCTGGAGACCGGGGGCGGAGTGCTGGCTTTCCCGGGGCTTCCGCGGCTGCGGGGTCCCCGGGAAAGCGGGAAGGGGGCGGGGGGGGTCTAGCCGCCGCCTCCCTCCCAGAGCCAGCTTTCCCGGGGCCTCCGCGGTTGCGGGGCCCCCAGGAAAGCTGGGAAGGGGGCGGGGGTCTAGCAGCAGCGGCAACAGCGGGCGCCCGGTTAGGGCGGCAGGGGGGCACTTTTGGGGGGGGAGTGGGGCGCCATTTGGCGCCCCTGAGGGATGTACTAAAAGGAAGGACAGGATTGCCCATTGCAATCCTGTCCTTCCTTTTAGTACATCCCCCCTGAGGCCGGGGGCGCCCTAGGTGAGCGCCTAGTTCGCCCAATGGGCGATCCGGCCCTGCCTCCAGAATTGTCCAGAGTCCTGGTGAATCAAGGGTTCTGTATGTTCCTGGGGTACTCAAAAGCTTTGTTAGCAGCGGCCAGCCTTCAATCCAGGTGGTGCCGTGCCGACCCCTTTAGGGGCCAATCCACGTGGCTTTACGGGGCGAGGGGGCTGTCTGCTCCAAAGAGGCTTCCTAGCTAAGCCAGCTCCTCCAAGACATCCATGTGTTGGGTAAAATACATCATTTGGCATTCTGCCCCTGTGGGGGTTGCTTTGCTAGTGGGATCTGTAGGGTCAGATGTTGGCAGCTGTGGAAAGGGACCCCTTGGCTCCATTCGGGGAAGCAATTAAGAAATGCTCATTAGCCCCACCCCACCCCCTTGTGGTTGCTGTGGACTCTGAGGGCACTTCCGTTTACAGCACAGTGCTGACGTGATCTGGGATCTTCATTCCTTGGCCACGGTTCAGGATTGCCAAACTGTTTGTTTTGTCAGCTCCAGGAAAGCAGTTGGTCATTTTCCCTGATCCACTGACATTTTCAAGGAGCCCAGAGGGGGGTGGGATAGACAGGAACTTGCCCCAGTTTGGGGCAGCTGGTGGAAAAACCCTGATTGCATCAGCCCCCAAATTGGTGTCTTGCAACATAACAATGCTGGCTGTGCAGAAACCGCACAATAGGCAATATCATTCAATGTCAACCCAAGGCCCACGGGCTCTTGGATCAACTACAGTCTTCACGTTCACCCCCATCTAATTTTTTCAGGTGTGTGCTTTTCCCACCCTTCCCTCATCTTTGCTGCCTCCTGCCCTGGAGGTGGCTGACGAGTGCGTAGTGGAGGCCCAATAGTGACTACAGCCACACAGTAATGTGTCCACGTTTCTTTTATTCAAAGCAGTGTCCACACCCTAGTGTTCCCTGCACTTATTTATTTACTTGCTTCATTTATACGCTGCCTTTCTCCGCCTCCCGTGGCAGCCATTTTGTGGTCGCACCCACCACCCTATGTCGGAATTCCAAAGATGCCCGCAGGCTGAAAATCATTGCACCCCCCCCGTGCTAGGTTACTATCTTTGTGCTTTTCAAAGATGTACACGCATTTAATTTTTATCTCCACAGACTTCTTAAATGAGAAGCAACCTCAGAAGGCTGACTTCGGGAGCAGAGGAATGGCAGTGAAGCTGGGGGCGGGGATTAATCCTTTCCCCGTGGGCCATCTTCCCATTAAGATCAGCCCCAATATCTTTTTCCTCCAGAAGGGAGTCACACTGGATTGACAAAGCAGTGCATGTAGCGAGTTTTTATCACCCTTCATACAATCTACTGTTCGCACCAAAACATTGGCGGGCTGTTTTTCACTATAAAAAGAAAGGAGAAAGTTACTTGCATGCATCTGTCTACAGGTAAACATACTTTATTTACACAGGTAAACCTGCTTTATTTATGCTTGTATCAACCCCCGAGAAACCTCTCGTTTTTACAGAGGAAGGCACAAAGCTGAAAGACAGTGATCAGCCACCCAGGAGCTTTCACAGCGATAGTGGGATCTGAACTCTGGTTCAGCCACTGCAGACTGGAGGCCAGTTAATCTTACCAGTGACAGCTGACCGGGTCTTCCACAGATCGGATCGAGGGGTATTGACACATTAAGGCCACCTAGAGAGGCCCTGCTCTGAGAAGGAGCAGCGGCCACCTCCGTCTGCAAGCATTAGGGTCATGGCACAATATTGACTTTCATTTATTAAGTGCAACGTTGTCCTAATTAATTCATCAATTAATATAATGATTTATGCATCATGTTTTAAATGTCACCCTGATTTTGCAGGGAGTGTGATACAGGCATTCATGATCAGCAGCTGCCTTAGAAATCCTGGGGGACACGATCTCCAAGTTATGGTGTCTTCCGATGCTTCTTGTGCAAGTGTCGCTGTGAAGATTACTTTATCAAGAAAGACAGCAGCCCTTGGGGAAAGAAAGAGGGGAACTTTAGCCATTTCCTTTCCACCTCAAACTGCTTTTACTGGGAGAAAATTACAGGTTTCTGTACTCTTCCCCCAGAGGAAGTAAAATCAGTTCAGGGACAGGTTTTACTCCCTATAAGAAAAGGCAGGGGAGGAAAGGGTTAAATTACTCCCCACTCCTTCCCATTTGGATCTCCTCTCTGGATAAAACATTTGTAAACAACAACCCCCCCATCATTTAGGGTGACCAACCTCCAGCTGGAGATCTCCCACCGTTAGGACTGATCTCCAGGCGACAGAGATCAGTTCACTTGAAGAAAATGGCCACTTTGGAAGGTGGACTCTATGGCATTATGCCCCAAACCCCGCCCTCCTCAGGCTCCACCCCCAAAATCTCCAGGTATTTCCCAGCCCAGTGCTGGCAACCCTAATCAAAGTCTAGTTGAGCCCATAAAGGCTCGGAAAGAAGTGTCCTAGCAATTGCAGAAGATGCTGCTGTATTGATCATATCCATGGCAAAAGTGATTCTAATGTGCAATGGCAAGTAATTCCTACCTCAGAAGGCAGATCTGGGAGACCATTCAGGGCACCAGACCAAGCCGAAGCCACGGGACACACGTGAAGCTGCCTTATACTGAATTGGGCCAGTTGGTCCATCTAGGTCAGTATTGTCTACTCAGATTGGCAGTGGCTGTCCAAAGTCCAAACTAATCAATAAATAAAATAAATTCGCCTTTGGTTTTTCACATCACCTACTACCTGACCCCTTTAATGGGAGATGCTAGAGGCTGAACCTGGGACCTTCTACAAGCCAAGCAGATGCTGTATCACTGAGCCATGGCCCCATGTGGCACAATCTAGCAGGAAGTCTACCAGCACAAACCCCATTTAAGTGAATCCCCAATGAAGATCCCCTACCTGCGTACGTGTAGCAGGCAGTCCTGTCTGTTTCAATAAGATTACATTGACGGGAGCGCTTCCTGCTGCATTGCTACAAAACTATTCACTAAAAACAAAATTCAAAGTCAATTTGAAGGTTTCTCCTCAGGCAAAACAACAGAGGAACTGTTAGGGAAGATCAAGGAGATTCAATAACAAGACGGACAAAACTTCTTGCCCGCATGTGGCGTGACCTGCGCATCCCTCAATAACTACCAGATGATGCTTAAAGTGAAATTCAGAAGTGAGTTTGAAGGTTCTTCCTCTGGCAAAACAATAAGAAATCTTGAAGGTTTTTTTCCCCCAGGGGGAAGAGATTTCTGCCCTGTGCTAACAATAGTCGTGTTAGGGAGAGCTGCTCACTGAATTTTCCATGTAAGGTCCTGAAATGTCTAAAGCTGGCCCAGCAAACTAGGCCTCACACAAACAGAAGGTGGAGGAAACTTTTCCCCACCAAGCTCTGAGAAGCCTATCTTAGTTCCCATTCCCATCTGGGTTCCTATTTCCATGATGGATAGGGTTGCCATCCTCCAGGTGGGGCCTGGAGATCTCCCACTATTACTACTGATCCCCAGACAACAGAGATCAGTTCCCCTGGAGGAAATGGCAGCTTTGGAAGGTGGACGCTGAAAAGTACTAGGTTCGCTGCATGGAGAGGCGGACTACGACATGCTGAACAGTACTGGTTTATTGGACACACACAAGACAAGAACTGGCCGGCAGCGGCCAACTATATACACACACCCCAGACACACCCACAGCCCTATTGGGGGATTTGAATCTCCCGCCAAACCCCCTATTGGTGGACTAAAAGGTGGACTAGGATCTTTGGCCCCTATTGTGTTTGGAACCAAGCTCAGGGACTCAGGCCTCAGATCCCTAGTGGCGGTCCACGGACACAACAGACTCAATGGCATTATACCCTATTGAGGTCCTTTCCCTCCCCAAACCCCCAAAATCTCCAGGTATTTCTCAGCCCACAGCTGGCAGTGGCAACCCTACAGGGGAGACAACAGCGCGCCAGCTAGTGATGCAGAAAAAATAGCTCCCCTAGTGGTGGGCATGGGTATCTCTTCTGAACAGTGATGTTCTCCCAAGCCATAGATACCCGGAGTGGGTGAGTGTATGAGGGGAAACCATGAAAGTGAGATGGGGAATAGAATGGGCAAAGGAGGGAGAGAGAAACATACTCTGCACCCTCCCTGGTGCTTGGGCACACATGCGCAGGACTCTCTTTCCTTCTCTCTGCTGAACACCTGCCCTTCCCCACTAGCTCCCCGGCAAAGACGTATCTGACCTGTGTTTTCCGTTGCTTCCCTGCCGTTGTTATGGAGAGCGTTTACGACGCCATCAGCGCACACAGGCCCCATTCACTGAAGCCACTTTCAAGGACCTGGCGTTTATGCTGTCTTTCCTTTGGAGACCCTGGGGGAGTGACCCCCCACTGCTTGCAGCTGTGTGACTTCTCCCAGTAGCCCCCTCCCCCAAGCCACGGAATCGACAGTGCCTCCTACTGGGGCTGGGGTGAAGACCGGGGCTGAAGCCAGTCCAGGAGCTCTGCCCCATGCAGACACACACCAGTCCCCAGGTAGTGTTGCTCCTTTGTGTGTTTGTGTCGAAGCTCTAAAAGCAAATTATGGACAGAAGCTCAACAGATGCAGCTTCTCCCAGGCCAGAGGAGACAGCGTGAGGAAAGCAACACCATCTCCATTTATGCCCATCATCACACCACTGTTAATAGGGCAGGATCCCTCACCAGAATAAAATATGGCAACCGTGGCCTGAGACAGAGTTATTGCTTCTCTCGTGGAATGCCACCCACCCCACTTTCTCCTGGAATTAATCACTTGTGAGGGAGTCACTGCAAAGCAGCAGTTATCTGGCAAAACAGACAGAAAATACCACAGAAGGTTATGGCCTGCAGACCTTACGGTTACCAGCCTTTGGGACGGACGGTTAGAGCCAGAGCTTAGCGGTCTGGACTTGTGTCCAAGTGGAACCTGGACCCACTGGGTGGTCTTCAGTGAATTACTTTAGGTGGTCTCAGTTGCCTAGCTTGTTAAGTGGGAATACTAGTTGTCTGCCTTCTCAAGACTGTTGTGAAGACAAAGGAGTTAAGAAATTGTAGGGTCGCCCACCTTGATAGTGTTGCCAACTCTGGCTTGGGGGAAAACTGGAGATTTGGGGATTGGAACCTGGGGAAGGAGGGTTTTGAGGAGGGGCAGGACCTGGGCAGGGCATCCCACCCTCCCAAGCAGCCATTTTCTCCAGGGGAACTGATCTCTGTCACCTGGCAGTCAGTTCTAATTCTAGGAGACAGTGATGTTCCACCTGGAGGCTGTTAACCCTACACCTTGAGGCCCAGGGATAACATAAGCAAGGAGTGATAACTGGGTAAATATACTTTTGGGCTTTAGGAACACTGAAGGATGGCTCAAAGCGTCTGCTCCAAAATCACCTTCACCTTAACCTTCAAAGTGGACACACTGGAGGATCCTCCTTATCAAAGATATGTTCATCAGCCATCCCACAGGAATCCAGAGCTGCACACAGGAAGAGTGCCTACCTAGTTTCTGTGGAGTGAAGGGATCTAAAATACCTCTCCATTCCAACTGGTCTTTTAAAAAACATAAAGGCAGCCATGTTGGATCAGACCATTGGTCCTTCTAACCCAGTAGCCTCTTTAACAATGTGGCCATCCAGAGGCCCTGGGAAGGCCTGGACTAGCCGGACATGAAAGCCAAAACTCCCCCCCCCATTTATTGGCCACCAGCACTGGTATGTAGAGGGGTTCTGCCTGTGAGCATGGGGGCTCCATTTAGTCGTCATCATGGCTGATGGCCACTGGGGGACTGCTCCTTCATGAATTTGTCAAATCCTCTCTTAAACCCAACTAAACTAGTGGTCATCACTGCATCCTGTGGCAGTCAATTCCGCACGCTGAGAGTGTCCCCCTCCTCAAACACATTTTATTATGTATGTCTTTGCATGTAGCACATGGCTTGGCTTACTTTCTTGAGCTCCCTGTATTTACCTGCTCCACAGATTCTGCTTGTGGCACACTGAGGTCTGGAATATGTTCATTTAAAAAGGCATCCTGTTAACCAGAACTTCTGCCTGAAATGTTGAAGAGATACTATTTGTTATGCATAGCCTCACTCCCTGACCCTTTGTGGTTGGCCGCTGCATGAGGAAAAACCACTGTGTGGTTGGTTGGCTCCACATCCTGTGACAGCCATTTTGTGCTTCTGCCCACCACCTTGTGTCAGAACTGCAGGGTTGTTGTTCTTTGTTGACGCATGCTGAGGTGATCTGCCAGAGGACTGGACACTAGAGGGTTTTTTCCCCCCCTCATAGTCTTGCTCCTTTGCATAATCATTTTTTAGGCTACAGAACAGAAGATTTCAGCCACAGTCTCTGGCTGTTTGTGCAGCACTTGCTGTACATTTAGATAGGCATGGAAATGGTTCAGCACTTGATCACAACTCTGGCTTTGCACATTTTTGCAGCTGAGAACCAGAAAGCAATCTGGGCTCAGTTCAGTGCCTGATGGGCAAGACATATGTTCAGCTGACACTGCGTTGCCAGAAACTCCAGCTTTATGGACTCAAACTGATTGTGCAACTTAGCCCTGATGACTGGGTAAATTGGGCTGAAAGACCATGACTGACCCTAACCAGTGATTTGAACCCAGGTCTGAAGCCAGCCTGGGACACCATCCCCCCCTTCCCTCATCAGCAAAAGGAACCCACTCCTATCCCTACTGTAGACTTGTGCTCCCAGGTGTTCCTCAAGGGTCACTGTGCCAGAATGTGGCCTCTGGGGTTCCTAGGGAGCAAGCTTGGAGGGGGCTTGCTTTTTCTGACCCCACAGAGCAAGGGGGGCTGGGGAAGAAAGCCAGACTCGGAGATCTTCTGTGAGGGAAGCGTCGTCCAGGCGGAGAAGCAGGGTCTCTCTTCGGTGTCTTTCTCGCGGGTGCCCGTGCCATTGTAAAAGGGAGCTTGGAAGGAGCCGGGACTCCTGGGCTCTTCGCGAGGGGAGCGGGTTAGAGCAGAGGGGACTGGGAAGAGGCAAGATTTCCCATCCACTGTATACTGCTTTCCCAGACGGACGGCACAGGGCGATGACCGCACACTTTTTTGTGTGGAGTTTGTGTCACTGTCTCTCCCAATTACGACCCCCCCCCTCCCCATTGCCTCCCAGCCAGCCTGGCTGGCTCCCTCCCCGCGTCTTCTCATCTCTGCCAGGCACAGAGGAAGCCAAAAGGCACCTGCGAGTGTGGCTGGCTGGCTGGCTGGGTGGGGAGGAGGGAGCGTCCGCCCCGGAACACTTCCCGGAAGCCCCGCGACTCCGGCCCTCTGGCCCGCCGCTCCCCCGCCCGCCCGGGCTCGCGTTCACAAGACCCTGCGCCCTGCCCGGGGAACGCGGAGTCCTGCCCGGGCGCAGCCCCCGAGCGTTGTGTCAGCGGCGTGACGCGGCCCAAAGGGCCCCCCGAGCTGTGACGCAGAGGCAGTGATGTGTGGGTCCCTCCGCCGAGCTGACACATCGCCTTTTTCGCTAGGGCCGGAAGCCCGGCCAGCCCCGCCAGCCCCGCGGCTCTTGCTGAAAAATAAATTGGATTAAACAAGCGGGAGTCCGTGGCGGCGAGTGACTCCGCTTAACGAGGCTGTTCAAGGGCTCGCGGCCTTGACTCAGAGGGAGCGGGACCCGGGCGAGGGGCGAGGGGCGCTTGTGCAACAGGCTGGAAGGAGGAGAGTCAGAGCTGCGGATTCAGCGTCTCCGATCACAAACTTTCATCTCCTGGCCTCGGAAACCACAATTTTGGCCGTGGGGATAGGTGACTGACCTCCCTGCCCCGTCTCTCTGGACAGGACTGAGTCAGGGACAGAATGGCACCCACAAAATTCATGAGTTTTGGCTACCAGACTTCCCCTTCTCCGTCCTTTCCCTTGAAATTCTTGGCATCCTGGCCCAGGTCCCATTCTTTATTTGCTTGCCAAGGTATACTCCCCTTAACCTGTTTCCAAGTAATGCTATTACTACTACTACTACTACTACTACTACTACAATATTGGCATTATCTGTTGGGAACGACTCCTAAAATACTAGTTTGAGAGAGAGAGTGGCTCTGAGCATGTGCAGAGTACAGTTTCCTCTGTACCACTGAAAAAAGACAGGGCATTCTCGCATATACAGGATTTTTATTTTGCCATCAAGTCATAGCTGAATTATGCCAACCCCATAGGGTTTTTAAGGCAAAACACATTCAGAGGTTGTTTGCCTTTGCCTGCCTCTGCATCACAACCCTGGTGTTCCTTGAAGGTGTCCCATCCAAATACTACCCAGGGCCAACCCTGCTTAGCTGTCTAAATCTGATGGGATTGGGGTAGCCTGGGCTACTCAGGTCAGCATTGGGGAACAGTTTCAATGGTGATACTTTTCACTGTACAAATGAAACATGAATTAGTTTTTTCATTCTTCCCAGAGAACACGGGCATCTTGGCTCCCAAATCTTTTTCACTAGATCTCACTGGGTTCCAGAGTTTCTTCCAGAGGTTTCTCCCCTTCACTTATTCTAATAGGTGGGGATTGACTTTTAAAGAATTCTTGTGTTGGGTCCCTTTCCGCCTGGGCCTCCGAGCCTATGGAAAGACTGGCAATTCGCCAAAGACCCAAAACTTTGTTCTGGATTTTTGGGCCCCTGAGCAGGAAACTCTTGGGGGAGATTATTTAAATCAGGAAAGATGGGGAGAGGAATTTCTTGAATTCATGAGCTTCTTGGCGCGCTGTAAAAAAAAAAGGGAGAACATGGCTGTACTGTTGAAGTCTGTGCCACTCTTGGGGCCCCTGCAACTAACTGCCCGCACTCACCACCCTCCCAGCAATTTCCCCTTCTGTCAAGAGAACTTGCACCTTCTCCCTGAAACCTCAGGATTTCTGAGTCTCCATTCCCCATCTGCTAAATTAGGACTTCTGAAACTTTTTTGAAATTACATCATCTTTGAAACTTACTATACTTTTTGGAGACCCACTCGCAGACTTACTTTATGCTGCTGTCCCCCTTCCCACTATGAAAACACATCAGTTAATACTGAATTATCCTTTATTTCTGCAATGTTAGCATTTATAAACATATAGCATCACACTGACGGACAGGCTGTGTTTCACAGCTCTTTCACACATTACACAGTGGCGAACCCAGATTTCCCATGAACCTCCCAGAGCTGCCTCTCTGAGCTCAGGTGTCCTCACAACCCATTGCAAGAGACTTGTGTGACCCACTTCTGGTTCTTGTCCTCCAGTCTGAGAATCCTAGTACTTGGAATGCACTGCTAAAGTGCGTGAGGAGCACGGTGGAACAGAAGTAGGAACCCTGGCATCTAAGCACTCAAGTGGGTAAATGGGAGCAAAGTGTAGCAGTATAGATTCCTGCTCCGAGGTACACTCTTGTCCTTCAAAGGTTCCTAGTAAATTGGGCTATGCCCCGCATGTTCTGTTGCTGTGGACTGTATGCAAACCTTAAACCTAGATACTCTAAACCCTTCCTGAAAGCTCAGTTTTGTCCCATTCATAATGGCTGTAAGTTCAGTGTTGCCTCCACCCCAGAGACAGCTGCAACTTGGCCCCACACAAAGGATCACATAACCTGGACCTACTGCTTTATATGTCATTATTTTGGCAACTCTAGCCCAGTATTGTCCTCTGACTGGAAGGAGCTCTCCGAGGTCTCAAGTGAAAGCCCTTTTTGGTTTTGCTTTTGTGCATTGCTGAAGATGCCTGGGATTGAACCTAGGAACTTCTGAGTGCAAAACATGCACTCTACCACTGGGCTGTGGCCCCAGGCTTATTTAGAATCCTGTGGTGACTTAAAATTCAGTAGACCTAGGGGAAAAAGTGAATAGGATCGAAACCCTAATAACGACAAAGTTTGACAAATAGGGAGCAGATGCTTCCCCAATTCCTGATCTGAAATCAGAAGTATGGGAAAAGTCACACTCACTTTATTCCTCCAAGGGTATGTTATCATACTTTCACACAGGGCATCTGCGCTGGTCCTAATTTTGTTTATATCTGCTAGGTGAGGAACCAGCAAAATTTGGCGGTTCTGGCAGGAAAGCTGGGAACACCTGCTCCCCACCCAGAAGAGGGCGCCGATGTCCTTACTACTCCATCATACCCCCCACTACAGTCGCACTGAAATGGCTGCCCTTCTTAACGTAGGAAGCCGTAGTCAAAAAGAGTGCCGCATCCGTTCCCCAGAAGAGCAAGACTTCCAACAGTGCGGTGTAATGGTTGGAGTATGGGATGAAGGCCTGGGAGACCCCAGTTCAGATCTCCACTCTGCTCTGGAAGGTTGCCAGTTTGGTGTAGTGGTTAAGTGTGTGGACTAATCTGGGAGAACCGGGTTTCCCCACTCCTCCACTTGCACCTGTTGATGTGGCCTTGGGTCAGTCACAAGCTCTGGCACAGCTGTTCCTGAAAGAGCAGTTTGTGCTAGAGCTCTCTCAGCCCCACCTACCTCAAAGGGTGTCTGTTGTGGGGAGGGAAGGGAAAGGAGTTTGTAAGCCGCTCTGAGACTCCAAGTGAAGAGCGGGGTATAAATCCAATCTCCTCCTCCTCCTCCTCCTCCTCCTCCTCCTCCTCCTCCTCCTCCTCCTTCTTCTTCTTCTTTTTCCTGGGTGATCTTGGGCCACTCATACAGTCAGACTAACCTACCTCACAGGGTTGTTGGGAGGATAAAAAAGGAAGAGAGGAGAATGACCTAAACCACCTTAGACTTCCATTGTGAAACCCAGCTTTCTCCATTGGGGAGAAAGGAGGGGTATAAATGAAGTAGGTCATTAAATAAGTAAGTAAGTATGCAAGCAACAGAGCAAAATCCTCTCATTTTACAGAAATGTTGCCGCGGCTTCCCCACAGCCAGCTGCAGTCCAAGCTGATTCCTGTCTGAAGGGCTGTTATCCCCCCCCCCCCAAGGGCCGCTGTATCTCAGAAGGAAACCTCTTCTGGAATGTGCGAGGTGAGCTGCGTGGATGAGGTTCAAAAACCAGCAGCGGGGAAGGTGTGGCCCTTGGACCCCTCTGCCTCCTGCCCCGGCCGCCCCGCGGGGCCTTGTGGGTCAGGTTTGGACTGACATGGGAGGGGCCCTGTGGCAGGCCATGCAAGCGAGGAGACTCTTTGCCCTGTGAAATTCCTTCAAGTCTAGGTGAACGTTGGAGGCAGGAAAAGGCAGGAGGAGCCGCTCAGGCCCCTAGGCCAGGGAGCAGTTATGTGGGAATGGCCGTCTGTCCTCACCCTTTGGCCCGCCTCAGTCCAAGGGATCCACTCCGGCCTTTGTCCTAAATCCGCTCTTCTCCTGGCTCACACCTGGCGAGGGGGTGGGGGGGTGAGATTAGGGTTGCCAGCCCCCAGGTGGCACCTGGAGATCTCCCGCTATTACAGTTGATTCCCAGACAACCAAGATCTGTTCCTCTGGAGAAAATGGCAACTTTGGAGGGTGGACTCTGTGTCATGGCACCATGCTGAGGTCCCTCCCCTCCCCAAACCCCTCCCCCTCCAGGCTCCACCCCCCCCAAATCTCCAGGTATTTCCCAGTCCAGAACTGGCAGCCCTAGGTGGGATGGACTTCTTCTCTGCAGACCTCCTGCCTTCTCATTGAGTCCAACACAGCAGATTTGTACATGGTCCTGACAGGGTCGCCATCTCCGGGTTGGGAAATTCCTGGGGATTTGGAGGTGGAGCCTGAAGAGGGTGGGGTTTGAGGAGGGGAGGGACCTCAGCAGAATTATAATGCTTTAGACCCCACCCTCCAAAGCAGCCATTTTCTCTAGGGGTACTGACCTAGGGCTGGAGATTGGTGTAATTCCAGGAGAACTCCAGGCCTCACCTGGATGTTGGCAACCCTTGGGTACAAAATTCACCATTTATCAGAGGCATAGGCTTGTGCAGCTGTTGCTGTTTTTTCCACCTCACTGTCTGGGGGAAAGAGGATCAGGCCCCCACTTGCAAGTATTTCAAAAGGAAAAGCCACGAATTATGTAGAAGCGCACCCTTCATAATGGGCACAATAGGTGTGCACTTTTTACTTTGGTATCAATGGAAACCAGAGCACAAACATTTCCTAAGAAGCAGCCCTTTATGAATTGCTCACCCGTGCTTCCTTCTGCCTATTGCAGGGCGCTGATTTCCTCCTGCAGATTTCCTCCTTTGGACTGAATGGTACATATTCTAATGAGCCTCACCCTGGAGAATGCTACAGTGGGGTCTGTTTACTTCTCTGTGCACGCAATATCACCACCTGTTTGAGACTGGATTTACCTGGCTAGACTTTTAGAAAGAAAAAACTCCACCTGAGTGCCAGGCAAATATGTATGATAATAAATGATCACACTGTACAAGGTGTGATCCATGGAGCCAAAGGCAGGCAGTCGGTTGCATTGTGGCTTGCCAGATGTTCTCACCCATGCAGAACCTTGTCCAGCTCCAATACAAGGCTGTGGGCTGCATTCATTTCGGAAGTTGCGGTTTGCACCGTCTGCATTAACATGCGCAACTCAGCATCCTCCTTTCCCAATGTCCTGGGCGCAGTAGTTCCTCTAGATCTACAGAGTATTCAGATGTGGCTTTCCTCTGCCTCATCTCTTCTTTCACATTTCTCTGCCCCAATTTCTCTTTCCGTCGGTTCTATGCTGTTCTAGAATTTCTGTCCCTCTGGCCATCCTGTCTCTCTAGAGAAGTGTAAAAATAAAAGATTCATGTCACTGAATCAGCTTGGATTGGAGTAGAGCTATGCAGGCTTTTAGGTATCACTGAACTCTTCTTCAGGTAGAAAGGAGGGTTCTGTGGCATTCAGCCCAAAGGTGGAATGCAAGCAGTAGGGTTAAAACAGGAAAGTAAAAGTGCTGTAGTGTTTTTCATGCAATTCAGTTGAACCCATGTTATACAGCTTATAGCAAAGCTGAAGGAGTAATAAAAATGATAATGAAAATTAACACTTGAGAGTAAATGACTTTTGTTGGGGGGGATAAAGCAATGTGGGTTGTTAGAATTTGCTTGGGAACATGGTAAAGAGTCCCAAAATGACGGAAGGAAAATTATGGTTAACTATTTTTATGGCACACTGATTTTCATGGCAGAGTTTTAAGAATGTCCTTCGCTGTCCCACTAAAACCAATGTGGAAAGGTTGTGACTTGTTTATTTGTTTGTTTATAGGGCACTTTTTCCCTGGAACACAGACTCAAAGTGGCTTACAAGCATCAAAGGCATACAAAATCCAAGATAAGTACAATCACTTAAAACTCTAATAACCTCACAACATGCCCACGCCCCCATGGCACACAAAAATTCAGAATGGGAAGAAAAACACAACCCGCTGGCAATCTGCAGGCCGATATACTCATTTGGGAATGAACAGAAAGGGACTTCCTTCCAAGTAAATGTAATCAGCGTTCAGCTGAAAATTGCTTCACTTTGGCTGGATTACAACCTCTCTGTTAAAACAGTAGAAGTTTGGACCATCCTGAAAGAGCTGATAGATGGAGCACAAAGTGCTTTGCCATGCAATGTATGATTCACCAGTGGAACTCACTGCCACTTTATGGATCCAGAAATCTGTCAGCTAGAGATAAAGCCTCCATGTTCAGAGCCAGTCTGCCTCTGTGTCAGCCCATGGGGATGAATCAACAGGGAATGTTGCCATAATCCTGTTAATTCACCCAGGGTGGGAGGCATTACTGGACATTACTGGAAACAGAGAGCTGTGCCTGATGGACCTTTGTGGTCTGATGCTGGATGGCAATAATTATGCTTTAAAACACGCATGGCTCTGGGTTCAAATTCTCCCTCCATTACGCTGTATCTAGTTCTGATAACAGTCTGTGGCATCAAGGTTGGGGGAGACAGCTGTTTCTTGTATGGGGGTTGACAGCTCTAGAGAGGCTGAATGAAACAAGAGACCAGTAACACCTTAAAGACCCACGGCATTTACACGTTTATAAGGCTGACTTTTTAGTGACAAATCCTTGCTGGTACATCTTCCAAAAAACAGGAGTATGCATAAGGGGCTCCTTAGGTTTTATTTTATGTTTTGCATCATTACCCAACCCTCCCCCCCAAAAAAACCCTTTCTTCTTGATCCCTGCCTCCCTGTCTCTCTCCTTTCCATTTCAAACCACTACACCTTTTACTTTTCCCAACTTAAAATGCGGATCTTTCTTTGCCCAGGTTCATGTGAGTGATTGAGGGTTGTGGATTTTGGGGGGGGCATCCCCCCCAACTGGAGTCTGTGCAGAACCTGCGGAGTTTTGGAGGGAGGGGGAATTAGAACATGATCTCATCACATACCCAGCTCCCAGCCCCCCCCAATACAGTCACACACACACACACACACACACACACACACTTAAAATGCATCTTAAAGGGACAGAGCCCAGCATTGCAGAGAATGTGTGTCATCTTGAGCCGCCCACTTCAAAAACGCAAGGTTAAGGAAAGAGTTTTTCTGTGGCCTGCGATTTTTTTTTCTTTCTTTCTTGGTTTTTTTTTTTTTTGAATGGAAAAGTGTGTGAGTCAAGATGTGTCACCGTTTGAAAAAACACACACGCGCCTAGACAAGAGCCCGGGTGTATATAAAGACCAATTTGTAGATTTAAAACACACACATACACATATACAAATACTGAACAGTTAAAAGCTGCTCTGGGTGACTTTTTTTTTGTAATTAATTTGGGTGTTCGTTACCCCCCCCCCTTTTAAACTGGACAAACTGGGGGGATTATAGATTTTTTTTCTTAACAAAATCAGAATTTTTTGAGGGGGGTGACTGTTGGTTTTAAAAGTTGTTATTTATTTATTTATTTATCAGCCTATTTATCTATTTATTTATTTATCTGTCCTGGAGGCTGTTGCCCTCTCTCAGTTTTTTTGAGTGTGCACATACATGCATGTGTGTGAACTTCTCTACCTCAAAGGATCAAACCTCTTGCAAAGAAAGCAGACAGCAGGTGTGGAAGAAGTCTGCAACCCAAAGAAAACTTTTTAGAAAAAACAAAAGGGAGGGGAGGAAAGACAGACCCCCCCCAAAATATGCAACTTCTAAATTAAAAACCCTGCAAGAATCCAACTAAACTCCAACCATCAGAGGACTGTTTTTGTTTTTTCTTTGACATCAGAGAAGAGGGAATTTAAACTCAGGGAAAAGAAACCCTCAAATCTTCCCAAAAACATGAAAAGTAAGTTTTACTCTTCTTTAAACTTTTTGTTTTGTTTTGACATTTTAAAAAAAAAACAACACTTTTTTTGATGCTGTTTAAATTAATGTTCCTGTTGCCTTGTTGAAAACTCCTGGCTTGACAGCGCAATCTCTCTCGAAATGTACAAATTGACAGATAATGTATGTGCCTCGTGCACTTTGCATGATTTACGGTCTCCTATATCAAGTTTATTGCTTTTTAGTGGAGCGGTCGATTTTTGGCTTGGGTATACAGACAGTTTGCCTTATGTAACATTGCTTATGGATGGAACTTCTGGCGTCTTTAATGTTTAGGACGTATCAATGCTCTTTCTGGTTCTGAGGCTGAGGTTTGGAGGGACAGGCATCTGATTACCAGGCTTAGCTGGTTTTAAGACATCTCTCACTTGTTAGTGGTGTACACACGCAGTGGTATACACAAACCCCCAGCTGTGTACTGAAGCCTGGCTGCTTTTCTACACACCTTGGTTAAGAATTTATTGCTGCCTCCTCACCTTGGGTGCAATCCCTTCAAAGTTAAGCTCTTTTACATCCCACTGATTTTGGAGGAAAGAGAATTCAGCTTTCTCTGCTGATGGACATGGGCTTAATTTTGATGGAATGGTGTCAGTTTGTCTTTTTGCCTGGACCTTATTCACCTCTCTGTTTGAGCAGTTCTCTTGGCTTTGTGAGCTGGGGGGGGCGTGGAATTTAGACCCCTCGTGCGTTGCTCAAAGTGACTGGGTAAAGGTATGATGTCTCTCCTATAGACACAATTCTTTCTTTCTTTCTTTCTTTCTTTCTTTCTTTCTTTCTTTCTTTCTTTCTTTCTTTCTTTCTTTCTTTCTTTCTTTCTTTCTTTCTTTCTTTCTTTCTTTCTCTCTCTCTCTCTCTCTCTCTCTCTCTCTCTCTCTCTCTCTCTCTCTCTCTTCTCTCTCTCTCTCTCTCTCTTTCTTTCTTTTTCTTTCTCCTTCCCAAAATATATCTTACTGTATTTATTCAAATGCAAGACTGTTGACCATCAAAAGGGTGGGGGGGCATCCTACATTCACATACAAGTTACAGTCATATGCAGCAATGATTGTTTGTACATGCATAACTTTTTTTGGGGGGGGAGTTTATCTTACATTCAGAATCATCTTCCTTTCAAGTAAATCCAGTAATATGTGGCGGGGAAGGTGTAGTGTGCTCCCTGCCCGACCAGTTGGTCCAAGGTAAGTGGTCCAGGAATTGCAGCATCTTACCTGGCAATAATTAAGCTCCATTGCTATCAGTGAGATTTATTTCCAAGGCAGAAGCTTACAGAGCAAAGGGCAAGTCCAATAGGGCACAGAAGGCGGAAGGCCAAAAGGCAGGTCAGAAGTTAATGTCTGGATATGCATTTAGAGGCAAGTTTTACATATCTTGGTTAAGGTCTCAGTATAACATGAAAGGAGCCCAGCCCCTCCTGGTCATTATTGACTCACGTTGTGTAGTCCCGTCCCCCGTCCCCCCCGATAATCACAATAATCACTCCTTTTGCCACCGTAGAAAAGGCAGTGGTCTGTCATGAGTACAACAAGAGGCGGTTCAAGTCCCTATTCAGCCATGATGCTTGGACCAATCGTTATCTTTCAGCCAAACCCGTTGCACAGGCTTCTCGGGAACATGCGTGCCCTAACTGATGTCTTTAGTACCTTTATCTTCTGCCTTTTCTCCTCCAAGGACGGTGGACAGCATTCTCCCCTCCTCATCACAACAACCCTGTGAGGTAGGTTAGGCTGGGAAGGTCATCCTCTGCTTCCATGACAGAATGGGGATTTGAACCTGTGTCTTCCAGATCTTAGCCCAACACCCTAACCACTACACCAAGCCGGGCGTCTTCTTAGAACAAGGGTGCTGAGGTCAAATATAATGAATCCCAGTAACTTCATTTCCTGGCAACCCCCTCTCCCACCAAAGGCAAATTTGCCCCTTTCGTACAGACATAACCCCCCCCCCGCCTCCCCTGCCATAGCCAGCACCTTATCCCAGGTGCCACGCGCTTGCCTGTTTTTGCTCGCATCACTCGGCTGCCGTCAGTGTGCCCTTCACACAACGTACAAACACCTGTTCTTTCTTTAAGAGCAGAGAAGTTCCATGACTTCTCAGCCTGATACAGGAGTGATGTATCGGAGCCAGTGCTGTGGAGTGGTTAAAGTGTGGAATTCGGATCTGGAAGTAGGACTGCCAGGTCCCCCTTGGCCACCTGCGGAAGTTCGGGGAAGGGTTGCCAGCTCCAGGTCAGGAAACCCCCGGAGATTTGGGGATGGAGCCTGGGGAGGGCAGGGACCTCGGTAGGGCACAGTGCCACAGAGCCCACCCTCCAAAGCACCCATTTTCTCCAGGGGAACTGATCTCTGTAGCCTGGAGATGAGCTGTAATTCCAGGGGGTCCCCAGGTCCTATCTGGAGGCTGGAATCCTATCTGGAAGACCCAGGTTTAACTCCCCACTCTGCGATGGAAGCTGGCTGGGTGATCTCGGGCCGGGCACCCACTCTCAATCTAACCCACCTCACAGGGGTGTTGTGAGAGTGACATGAAGAAGAGGAGACGGATGCAAGCCCCTTTGGTTGCAATCAGAGAGAAAGATGGGGGGATATTAATGAAGCAAATAAATAGAATAATTACTGGCTACGCATCAGCCAGGTCTGATTCACACATACGTGTCAATCTCTAAATGACGCTGCCATTCGTGTGTGTGTGAAGGAACCATCAGAGATGAATAGAACTTTCATTAGTATCACAGCCAACACTGGGCGTTTGGGAGAGAGAAAACCATTCACCCATTCACCCGGGAGATCTCAAGGGATAAATTATCTATCAAGCGATAAGAATTCAAGCGATGTTCTTGCATGTACGCGCCCATTCCCGCAGTCTTCAAACTGCTGCTCTTGCTCACAAGAAGAAAGAGGAAAACAGTATGTTCGTTTTGGGCAGTGGTGCAGTGGCTGTCACACGTTACGTCAGCCTGGTCAGGGACCCACATGGCTGCAGGAAGGTATCGGCCAGCTCCCCAGATGGGTCTGCTGAGCCGTGTGCCAAGTTCCCATGCAGCGTTCAGCTCCAGACAGGGGTGGTGATGGCACAGGCACTTGCTGTGGGAGCTGGCCAAGCAGGAACCCATCATAATAACCAGCCAGATCTCTAGCACTGCTCTTTGAGGCTTCAATACGTTTTCTCAGCAATGCTGGCTCTCCCCCCACCCCCAGCCTGTGGAATGAGCTGCTATCTGAGCAACAGAGGTAGGCCAGTATAGTTGGGAACGAGTCTTTGAACCTTTCCAAAGGCCACCTAGGGAATTTATGTCTGAGGAGAGATTTGAACCGGAGACTTCCTAGCTCGGACAACACCAGAAATGAAGCATCCGTACTTGGTGTGTGCTAGGAGGCACGACAGGCTCTCATGACCTCCCTTCTCCATGAATTTTTCATGCTTCTCAACTGGCAGGAGCATCCTTGATTTGAAACTTTAACACACACACAGACATATTTTATAATCGTGATTTGTTCTTCTGAAGACTCCTGTGGCGTTTAATAGAGATATACCTCCCAGCATCCTGGCATGGACGGCCCAGGCTAGCCTGATCTGATTGGATCTCAGGAGCTAAGCCATCTCAGCCCTGGTTAGTACCTGGAAGGGAGACCACCAAGGAAGTCCAGGGTCCCTACGCAGAGGGAGGCAACAGCAAACTCACCTCTGTTTGTCTCTTCCCTTGAAAGGCCTATGAGGTAGCCATAAATAGACTGCAATTTGATGGCAGCAGTTTCCACTCTACCTCGCAGAACTTGAAAGGGCCAGAGTTTAATGGTGAGGAACGTGAAGAGGCTTCCCTTTGGAAGGTGAGGATGGTGCCCTCCCTGCAGTTCCTCGCCCCTCCTCTGCCCCCTGCCCATGAGGATGTGCTGCTGTTTGGGCAAGTCCAAAATGTGTGTTCCTTCTGTAAATCCATTCTTGTTCCATCAAACACAATCATAATTTCATAAATATTCCCTTTCGTCTGATATTAAAAATCCCCAGTCCTAAATATAGGTTCACACATGCATGGACATCCATTGATCTCCCTGCTTGAATGTATGAATTGGAAAGCAATGCATATGGGGAGGCAGTGTGAAAAGTCTGCTGGTGGTCTCACGTCAGTGGACTGTGATGTTCCTTCCACACGTGACATGTCACGAAGGCATGGTTCACACATGCACAACAAGCTTGCATGTGTGAATTAGCCAAACATGGGAATGAAGGTCAGCTGATCAGGACATGTATCTGGCAAGACTGCTCATCTCTCGATTGCTCATCCCTTGATGACTTGCAGATTCAGTGTGTGAACTGACACCACCGAGGTGCTGGGAAACACTCTGAACATTCTCTCTGGGGTGTTGGACCTCTGATGGCTCATTGACACGTGGAGGTCATCGCTTGATGCTGTAAGTGTGCAAGCGATGAGCACGTGTGTGAATCAACCCATTGCCCCAGTTATGTAAGTGACGATGACTTCCACGTAATGCATTTAGGATGAAAGTGGGGCAGCTGCAGACTCGCCACCAGCATGCACCCTGTTCGCCTGCTCACCATGCAAAAGAGCTCCCCCAGGGCCATGGGCTCTCTTACGCACGTTGCGTTTGCACAACAGAATGCCTCCACCCCTCGTCTGTCCGTATCTTGAAGACGGGTTACCCCCTTTGCTTTTTAGCCAAAAAGAGGAAAATGCTGAGCGACTGCTAGGCTCCCATCTGCAATCACAGCCCCATTCATGTTACAGTGCATGCATGTATAATCCATGTATGGGGTACCCCCGATTTTTCTTTATACGTGTGTTCAGTGATTCTCATGTCTCTATAATGCATGTACATCTGATTGAAACCCCGCATTCGACCAGGTGCTAGTCCCCAATTTGACTTGTGGCTCTTCGTACCTAACAGATGTACACATGTGTATGCGGGACGTTTGTGCATTTGCCGTTAACGTGAACAGATGTTTGATTTGAGTCCAGTAGCACCGTAGAGACCATCAAGAGTTTCAGGGGATGAGCTTTCAAAAGTCAAAGCTTCCTTCGTCAGACACAGGGCTAGAGCTGGTGATAGCTGTCTGTATAGCTTTGCTGATGTCACAAGCTCCTATTGGCTAGTGCCTGTGAGGCTATTTGCAATGGCAACATAAATCCCGCCTCTTGGGGGTGCTATTTTGAGAAGTGAAAAAAAAACAACACCCTGACATTTCAGTAATGTAGGATGGATTTGCATGATACTCTGCTACGTTGGAAGACAAGGCTGTGGGTTGATGCTGTTGAACCAGCTTGCAAGGGGGAAAATGTATGAACAGTTTAGACACAAGGCATGCGGTTCACCTGGACAGAAATATTTGGGTAAAGTGGCCTTTGGGCAGGCCAGATCATCTCTGTTCTCCTTTAACTGCTGCAAAGTATTATGGGATAGCTTCTGTTTTCTTCTCAGCCTGAGAAGAAAACAGAGGGCAAAAGGAGTAAATGTCTGCTGAAGAACAGCAGTGTATTACTGCTAAAAGTAATACTGAAGGAAATTACCCACTATTTGAACAGATCAATGCCAACAAAGCCCTTCCTTTTTTGGGGGGGGATGAGTATACCTTATGCCTTCAGAATTTCTGACCCAAAAGTGATCTTTGTCCTCTGTTGCTCCACATGAATTGTTTAGACTGGAATTGCCATGATTTATTCACTCAGTTTTTAGAGAAAATCCAGGTGATGTTGTAATCAGCCCTCTGCATTCCAGTATTTTCTGTGTGGGTTTTCTGGTTTTTTTGTCCAGACTTAATTTGTGGTCATTCTCCCCCCAACTTATAAAGCAATTGCAGTGCTGTGCTGTCTTGTGTGGACGGCCAAAGCATGGAGGCTTCTCGGAGCTACTGTCTCTTTAAAATTTCTCCTCCTCCTTCTCCTTCCAGCTTCATTGATTACTTCCTGCTCTTATGCCACAGGTGGTGGTCAGTTATTTATGAATCAGTGGTACATTGTCTCTTGCTGGGGGAGGGGGATTAGGCACCAGTTTGCACTTTTAAATCAGCCAAAGTCACTGATAATTTTTTAAATAATGTTTTATGGATGTTAGATTAATTATGGTACTTGCTAACAAGCAAAATGTAAAATCAATTTTTTTAAAAAAAATGGGCAGTGACTTCGGCTTGCTACAAAGTAAAAAGCAGCACTTAACTCACTCACCTTCAAGGGAAGAGGTGATGATTAAGCATTTGTTCACGAATGCCAGGAGAACCAGGCAGCAGGTGGCTGTGGGGGGGGGGAGAGTAAATAATTCATTAGGCTGAAACAAAGGAACAAAAGGAAGAATGCTTGGGGGAAGAGCTCTCCCAAAGGGAACTTCCTGGTAGACAATTAGCAGGAATTTGCCTATGGGGGATTTTATGAGGAATATAACGCAATCTTAAGTGCTATGTAGAACCTCCCCCCTCCACACACACACACCCGCAATCCTTCAGCGGCGCAGAAAGATCATAGTCAGAATGGGTCCACCCCTAATGAGTCACTTAACGTTTACCTTCCTATAGTTTTACAGTCAGAGTGTCTTGCCCCATTCTTGGCAAATAGGTCGAACATTCCCCCCCCCACACACACACACATACTCTCCTCCTTAGTTCTTTCCACGATCCTTTTGGAATAGATCAAACTTGCACCAGGACTGCACCATTTAATTTTTCTCCAAGGCAAATATTACCTCTTTCTTTTCAGCTCACGTTGAAACCTTCATCAGGTGGCTGGAGAGTTCTGTGTGATTCAAAAGCTTGCATGCTTTGATACCAACCAACCACCTCCTTAAAAAACAAAACAAAAAGCTTAATGAAAAAAAAAGATCAACTTATCTCAGTTGTGTTTCTTGTTTTCTGCCACCAGCTGGCTGCATCCTGTTGTGATGATTGAGTTTTTATAGCCAGTGTTTAGCGGGCAGTGGACTTTTACAATCCCTTATCTCATCTGCCTCACAACAACCCCGGGAGGTAGGTCAGGGGACGGCTGCCTCAGAGTGCCCCTCCAAGGGGAGAGTGAGCTAAGGATTGTGAAGCAATCTGCGAATTAAAAGTGCTCTATAAACTTTGAGTAATATTTGGAGACGGGAGGTACACTTGTTAACAGGGTACAAACCTTTCTTTATGGGGGGGGAAAGTGTCGGCCGTGAAATCTGCCAGAGTGAGACGGGCCACAAATGGAGTTACAGCCAAGCAGGATGAAATGAGAGGCAAGATGCTACTTTTATTTTTTTTTAATAGCAGGGAAGAAAATTAAGTAATTAAATGGCCCTGCCATGAGGTAGAGTGAAGTGACTGCCTCAGGCGGCCGGGTTGGGTTATAAAAACTGGTTTTTGGTCTGTAAAGGTGATGGAGAGGGGGGGGTGCAACGTGACTGACTAAATTCTAACAGCCCCCGTTGTCATAGCATCATAGATGGATTTGCAGGCATCGTCTGTTTTGGGGGAGGATAACAGGCCCCACCTTATGTGAAGATGCTGTTTGAATGGTCTTCAGAGTGTCCTGGGCCACTCCTGAAATGGACTGCCCAAGGAAGGAAAGATGCCAACCTCCAGGTGGGACCTGGGGATCCCCCAGAATCGCAGCTCTTCTCCAGACCACAGAGATCAGTTCCCCCAGAGAAAATGGATACTTTGGCGGCTGGACTGTGTGGCAGTTGTACCCTGCTGATGTCCTTGTCCTCCCCAGGCACCATCCCCAAATCTCCGGGAGTTTCCCAAACAGGACCGGCCCGAGGTATTTTTTCTGGTGTGTCCCCGGCGTGCACCCAATTACGGGGTTGCCAACCTCCCGCCTCTCCACCACCGGGCTCCGAGGGCGAGGGGGCTCCTCCTCCTCCTCCTCCTCCCTCCTCTCGCCCACCACTGGGGTGCACTGGCAAGCTAGGGAAGGGTGGGGTCTGAGCGCCGGCTTGCCTGCAAGCCAGCGGCAGGGGGCTGAGACCGAGCCAGAATGGGGTCCTCGTCCTTCCATCTGTGCGCTGGCAAGCCAGGGAAGAGGCAGGGGTTTAAACCCCTGTCCCTTCTATCTGACTGCTGCATGCTCCACAGCTACAGGGTGTCAGCAAGCCAGGGAAGGGGCAGGGGTTTAAACCCCTGTCCCTTCCGTCTGCGTGCAGCAAGCAGGATGGGGTGCTCTGCCTGCATGCCCCACAGCTGTGGGGCACGCCGGCAAGCCAGGGAAGGGGTGGAGGGTCAAACCCCCGTCCCTTCTGTCTGCATGCCGGCAAGCTAGGGAAGAGACGGGGGTTTAAACCCCTGTCCCTTCCGTCTGAGCATCAGCTTGCTGGCACTGCCCTGCAGGTGTAGGGCGTGCCAGCAAGCTAGGGAAGGGGCAGGGGGTTGGTGGGGCTTTCGGTGGGGGCTTTTGGTGCCCCTAAGGGCCAGCACGCTCTAGGTGAATGCCTAGTGAGCGAGCCGGCCCTGTTCCCAACCTGGATCTGGCAACCTTACCGCCCCTGATCCTCCCACCCGCTGGTGACCAGGAGGGCCTGGCAACGCTAGAAGGAAGGGGAAAGACCCTTCTCAGGTCCAGAATGAAAAGGGAGTTTTAAGCTACGCAGAATGGAAGGGGGTTGATCCGGTGGAAAGGGCTTCTTGTCCTGCGTATCTGGGGCATGTGAGGGCGGATGGTTTCGACCCCACCTCCCCATCAGGTTTCCAGGAGGGTCGCTTCATCTCTATGCAAGACCAAACTAACATCCCAGCCATTTTCACCCAAGGTTTGAAGGCATCGAACAGCCCTTGCCGTCCCCCAGCGGCTTCGCTGAAAGCTGTATCTCACCCCCCCCCCCCGCAAGCTTAATAATAATAATAATTGTGTGCTGTGAAGGTGCAACTGACTCACGGCGACCACAGGACCACTGGGGTTTTCAAGGCGAGAGACAACCCGAGGTGGTTTGCCCTTGCCTGCCTCTGCCTGGCAGCCCCCGTCTTCCTTGGTGGTCTCCCATCCAAGGGCTACCTGTGGCCGCCGACCCGGCTTCGCTTCCAAGCTCGGAAGATTCCCCCCACACACACTATGCATACAGAAGTATCATCCTACAGAGCTCAGCTGTCCAAATAAGTGATGCAAAGGTAGTATGTTGCGCATATTCCAGCTCGGCTTCACTTCATCCTCCCCCCCCCCCCAGCTTTTCAGATCATTGGGAACCAGCTTTAAGAGGGGAGCCGCGACAAAATTTTTCACTTTTCTGCCCACCCCCAAGAAAGAAAAGCCACAGTGCTCAGGATCCCAGTCTGAGAATACTCGGAATGGCAAAGCTGCACGTTGTGCTCCATCAAGATTCCAAGCGCCTTCCAGCAAAGAAGGGATGTTTCTCTCACCTTGGTAGTATTGATTGGTTACGTTCTACTTTTGCCTTTCTTCCAACATGGAGGTCAAGGAAGGCAGCGGGCAGAGGGCTCCCCGGAGGGCTGTGATCCAAGCTCTGTCTAGACCCAGATCTGCTGGCCTGGAGAGAAAAAATCCTGCCCTTTTAATAGAGGCCTTAATGTGTGGAGATGGGCAACTGAGACTTCTCATGGCACGGAGGTCAATAACGTCACCTGGTAAACAACGTCGCTTTCAGCCTGTATTTAGTGAGCAGGATGATTTCTCCGAGCCATTCGGCAACCCTCTCTGGGACAAGCATTAGGGCCGGGTCTACCCTCTTAAGTGGTCACTCTTCGTCATTTATGGCCCCTTCCTCCTGCACTGCTGTGCACGTATCTCTCCTCCAGCACCAGAGAGGTGTCTCCATAACGGCTCTGGGCATGCTCATTCTTCAGAGGCTTCCTAGAGAGGCACCGGCAACAGGAACATGCTGCCTTATCCAAGATGGTTGGTGCCACTCTAGGAAACCTGCATGCAGTGGAGGACATGCCCAACACCGAAGGCTGCCCACCAGTAGGTTGGGGCCTGGAGATCTCCCAGAATTACAACTGAACTCCAAATGACAGAGATTGGTTCCGTCTTCCATGGGAGGAAACGGCTGCTTTGGATGATGAACTTTATGGCAGTATATCCTCTCTGATGTCCCAGACTCCATCCTTTCAAGCATCTGTGTGTGTGGAGAAGGGGTAGCTGCCATTGGTTCTGTCTCTCTTGGAGGGCTCAAAGCAGAATATATAGGAGGTTTCATTTGGGACACTTTCTTACTGGTTCTCTGTCCCATCCCGTCTCTGCTTACTTTCAGTCTTAGCGTGGCGTTGACCAAGACTGCACTGCTTATGGCTTTTGCCTTCTAATTTTTTAAACACACAGTATTTATTGCCCACCTTTCTCTCCAAGACTCAAGGCAGGTTATTACAGAGGATAAACCAAATACAAATCAACAGGATCAGACCTCCGACAAATATTGCAGTGGAGTTTGGACTGTAGAAATCAGGAGCCGGCCAGAAATCTGAAACAGAGCTGGAGCAAACCTGATAACAAAGCATAAGCATTTATACATGGCACATTCAACAAAGCAGAAATTATATAGTAGGAGGAGACTTACATCACAGTAGTATTGGCCCCGGCCCCAAAGGTATCCAGCTGTCCTCGATCAGGGCCAGGGCCTTTTCGGTCCTGGCCCCAACCTGGTGGAGCTCTCTGCTGAATACCACCAGGGTCTTGTGGGCCCTAATGCAATTCCGCAGGGTCTGTAAGGCAGAGACTTTTGGTTGAGTACAGGGACGGTTTCCATTCTGGCAGTCATGCTCTTCTCCTCTTCATACTGCTCTGTTTCTCCCCCACCCCCACCCATGAGGTGGCTACAGCCTAGAATGAGAAGAAACTGTGAAATTTCACCGTCTGATTCTTTTAGATTTGCTGCATTAGTACCGTTTCTGCATTTTATTCTATGGTTTTGATGTTTTTATCAAATGCTGTATATCATCCAGAGCCCTGCAGTAGCAGGGATTGGGTGATCAGGAAATTTAATTAACACCAATGATAATACATTCTCTGTTCCTTTATCAATGCAACTTCTGAACCATTTCATTACACTGCAGCCCTACAGCCTGTGCAAAAAACCCCTCCTGAGCAACTCAGTGGTGAGAATGAGGATCTTGACTGTTAATATTCAGAATTCCCTGCTTTGTAGAATTGTGGGAAAACATCGGCCTGTGTGTGTGCAGCTGGGGAGGGGGGTGGGAACAGCCCTGTTTCCAGGCCTATTTGGGGGGATTAGCATTGTGGGAAGAGTGGGTTTGCCACCCGGCCTGGAGAAAAATGTCCTTTCCCTATAAAAGAAGAAGGAGGAATAGATTGGATTTATACCCCACCCTTTACTACCCCAAAGAGTCTCAGAGCAGTTTACGATCCCTCCCCTTCCCCACAACGGACACCCTGTGAGGTAGGTGCGGCTGAGAGAGCTCTCTTGAGAACTGCTCCTGAGAGAACAGCTCTGAGAGAACTTGTGACTGACCCAAGGTCACACCAGCAGCTGCATGTGGAGGAGTGGGGGATCGAACCTAGATTAGAGTCCATGCTCCTAACCACTACACTAAACCGACTGTTGAGGCTTATCATGTAGAAATGGGCAGGTGAAGCTTTTCATGGCATGCAGGTAGATAACATCACCTGGGATATGACATCCCATTCAGCCTCTGTTGATGGGAAAAGACCTTTTCCTCCAGGCACATTGGCAAATCTAGTGGGGGGTCAGCTACAGTCTAGTGGTTTGGAGGCAGCTGTTTGTTACTTGCCTAGATAGCTCTAGTTGGAGTTGGACAGATGGCTAAAGGTATATTTCTGTGTGTCAGGTTGTTTTCATGTGCTTGAGCCTACTGCTGCCCATTTCTGGGTGTATTTCTCAGTAGCTGGTTCGCCAATTAAGCCTCATGCCTTTGTATGTGTTTGGAAGTGTGTGCCTTTGTATACATTGCCGTATCTATGCAACATGTGTCTTCGTGCCTGTAACCATGTGGGGCTCCCTGGACATAAGAGATGACAGTGCGCATGGTTGTGCAGCACTGGGGGTGTGACAAGGAGGTAGTTGTGAATTTCCTGCATTGTGCGGGGGGTTGGACTAGATGACCCCGGGGTTCCCTTCCAACTCTATGATTTGATGATTTGCAGAGGTCGCCGGCGGCAGCTGTAGCCACCCTAACTAGCTGCGACTCACACCTTCCCTGCTCTCTCTCTCTTTCTCTCTCTTTCTCTGAGCCACTTTATGAGACTTCATCCTGCCAAGCCAGGCCTGTAAATCCCAGAGCTGTGAAACCAACCACCCCCCTGGGGGACTCTGTGGTGCGCCACGCGACGCCGTCTTGTTCTGTCTCCCGCAGTTCAATCCCGGTGTCTGTTCTGGCTCGGAAGAAGTCGGGGGCCAGAACTTCCAGCAAAAATCTCACTTTCATCTCAGCGTCACTTTGATCCAGCCAGAATATCAGTGCAAACACAATCTCTCTCTCTCTCTCTCTCTCTCTCTCTCTCTCTCTCTCTCTCTCTCTCTCTCTCTCTCTCTCTCTCTCTCTCGTTCTCCATCTGCTAACCCCGTATTCCGAGGGGGGGAGGGTCTGGTGCGCCAGGTGCTCCGAGGCCCGATAATTCAAGCCCCGCTATCCATTCCACCCTCCTCTGCTGATGTCTGCCTAAAGGACCACTTCAGCGTTACCTTTTCAAGGGACACTTTGAAGGGCACACCCACAGCCCTAACGTGGCACGCAGCGGGCGCAGTTTTCAGCGGAGTGTGTAATGGAGATCACTGCTCCTAAGAGCCCAGGTGGGCCGTGGCGCTTGGCCCACCCGTGTCCCGGGCAGAAGACCCACTTTGGCCACTGTGCTGCATGCAACACAGCTGTACCTATTCATTTGCCCGCCAGACCTCATGTCCAGCCTGCCAAGAGAGGTTTGCTCCATGCACCCCTCCATGGTCATGCAGGCTCTCTTCCGCCAGATCCATTGATCTGACTCATTAGACCAGAACCTTACCTGCCCGCCTGCCCGTCTCCCTCCCCTCAGGCACACCTCTGCCTGCTGATCCCCAGGTGCATTTGCCCACGAGTCTCCTCCACAACAGACACAGGAAGGCCTCCCCCCGGTAGACTCAGCCCTGTGTCACCTCCATTGATCTCCGGCTGTGTTTGCCATGCCAGGAGGCGGAGCAGCCGAAGGGCCAGTGGTTTTCATGGTGGGGCTGTTTGGGGAAAAGGCCGTTTAATAGAGTCCCTGGTTCACTGCTTTACAAGGCAGCAGGGGAGGGGGGGTGGGAACCAAAGCCTTCTCCATCCGCTCTGCTCTGAGTTTGCACAGAAGTCACACCAACTATGTGGATGGCGGGATGGGGCCACACACTTATGGACTTATGGGATATGTCTTAGGTTAAACTTCCTGCCCCGTGGTTTCTTCACAAGAAATTCAGGGCAGATTACAGCCGCCCTGTATTCCCAGCCCCCTTAAACTAGTAAAGCAATCGCATGCGAACAAAGTCAGTGCTGATAACCGCACGGAAAGTGCTTTGGCTGGATCAGACCAAGATCCATCTAGTACAGTATCGGGGGGGGGGGGCACTGTGTGTGTGTGTGTGTGTGTGTATGTGTGTGTGAACCCACACACTCCTTTGCACGTCCAGTATTTCTGGAACTGGGATTATGTGAACCCGCCTCATGGTTATAAATATATAGGATTTTATTCCCCTAATAATGTCCGATGCTTTGTTTTCATTCCATCGGTCGGTTGCAGTTGATCCTGCTATAATGACTCCAGGCTTGCCTTGGTTTCTTCTCGGGCCAAGGAGGAAAGGTTTAACTTGAGCAGACAGGGACAGCTGGAGCTGCCTCATTAGATCGTTGGTCCGTCTAGCCCGTCGCTCTGGCTTTTGAGAGGCCGGGGCTTAGTGGTAGAGCATCTGCTTAGCATGCAGAAGGTCCCAGGTTCAATCTGCAGCATCTCCACCAGTTGAAAGGATCCAGCAGTAGGTGATGTGAAAGACCTCCGCCAGAGACCCTGGAGAGCCGCTTCCAGTCAGCGTGGACAAGTCTGACCGTGACAGGCCAAAGGTCTGACTCAGTATACAGCAGCTTCGTGTGTTCCCCATCCTCCTGTAGGTTCTCTGACATCTGGAGTCAAGAAGGGTCTTGGCCAACCCTTCTACCTGCAGCCTTTCAACCAGGGATGTCCCAGGGGTTGGAGCGTGCAGTGCAAGCCACAGCCTCAGATCTGGGAAGACAAAAGACAAATAGGTTAGGGGGCAGGCAGGGGAGAAAGGAAGGCTTGGAAGGAATTCAGGACAGACAGCAACAGGGTTTGAGAACATAAGAAGAGCCCTGCTGGATCAGACCAGTGGTCCATCTCGTCCAGCATCCTGTTGGCCGTTTCCTCTGGAGGGCCAACATCAGGACACGGAGGCCGAGGCCTTCCCCTGATGTTGCCTCCTGGCTCTGGGATTCAGAGGATTAGTGCCTCTGAACATGGAGGTTCTCTTCAGTCACCACGGCTCGTTGCCGCTGATAAGACCTGTCCTCCATGAATCTGTCTAATCCCCTTTTGAAGCTCTTTGTTCCTGTGGCCATCACTACATCCTCTGGCTGTGCAGGCCACATTTTAATCACTCCCTGTGTTTCATTTATTTTTTAAAAAGGAAAGGGTACGTGCCTGCCCAGAACCTCACCCAGACGTGTGGAAGTGGGCCTCCTGCTGTGGAGCAGTGAAGGAAAGGCACTCTGCACGTGGACAGAAAGCATCACCTCCGTTTTACTTCAGAGATGGGGTTACCAGCTATTTTCTAGCAGGGCTTTTGAGCGGCACGATACCCCCCCCCCCATATTCCTGCATTTGTCAATCCTACCAGCCAGCCTCTTCATAAGGGCGTTAGGCCCACACACATTTCCCCCACACACACTCCAGGAAAGGGGACAGTCTGTCAGGTATAACCTGTTGGATCTCATGTGATAGGGAAAGCTACATCTAGAGGAATTCTTGTTTATAGAGGGGGGGAACGAGGGGAAACCAGCTCTTTCAAATCCCGGCTCGTGCCATGGAGGCTCGCTGGGCGACCTCAGGCCAGTCACACTCTCCCGGCCTAACCTCCCTCACAGGGTTGTTGTGAGGACAAAAAGAGAAGAGAGGAGAATGACGTAAGCTGCTTTGGGCCCCCTGGAGAGAAAGGTGGGGTACGAATGAATTAAAACAAACACACTGTCAATCAGCTGTCTTGCTCCATGGGTGATTCAACCCAGTCATGTTTTCGGTGCTTGGAAGAACAGACTCCGTGACGCTGCCTGGCCTGGCCTCCCATGGTCTGCAAAGCCGGTGTGCCGTACCAGGTGATGCGCACTTCCTGAAAAAGAAGCGGCCCCTGAGTCCTCCCCAGATCGCAGCCACGAGGGTCTTTCCCCAGCTGAGCCCCTCTTTCGCTGTTTTGCGTGACAGACGCAGCAGAAGGGGTGAGAGCTGTTTTGCAGCCTGCCGCCTAGTCCAGCGGCCCTTAGCTCTGACTCGGCCGCGGCCTGCCCAAGTGCTCCACATTATCATCGAACGCTCCGCAAACCACAAGTCAAAAAAATAAAAACACCGAGGACATAAAACCAGCATTCCAGACAAGGCAACGTTATGTATTTAGGTATATTTATGATACGTGCATACGATACACAGATCTCAGGCATGCGTTCAATGAGGCCCTTGTGCCGGAGGGCCAGCCGCCAACTCCTGAACGTTCAGCTCGATTCCTGTTTGCTCCGTGCCGCTTTTTAAAGGGCCCGCGGGAGGAATCCAGGATCTGGGATTTCATCCTCGGGGCAGGGTGTGTGGGGTACAGGGGCACAAGTACTCCCCTCCGCTGCCCCCCCCACAAAGTTCTGAATACCCTGGGGGGGCTGTATGGATCCCACTAAGAAACACAGGTCTAGCCAGTGTTGGTAACTGGATTTTAATTCCATAAGTGAGCAACAAAAAGAAAAAGTTTGCGCTTCAGCTATGAAAGTAACTGTCAGTGCTAGCAGAGGGAAGCGGGGTCTATAGATGGCTCCAAATCATGGTATCAAACCAGGGTTGCCACCACTGTTCCCTCTAAGCTGAGTTAGTGTGAGCTAGCTCACAGTTTTGTAGCCTCCGGCTCACACTTTTTTGTCTTAGCTCAGGAAGGAGGGCTCCAGAGCAAGCTAATTTATGCAGCAGGCAGATCGCTCGCTCACGACTTCAATGCCGGGAGCTCACCAAGAAGAACTTTTGCTCACAAGACTCCACAGCTTAGAGGGAGCATTGGTTGCCACCTGACCAGGGAAAAGCACACCTCCTGCGCTCCTGTGCCTTCAGTAGCATCTTGATCCGCAGGATCCGGCAGGTGCGGCCTTTTTCACAACATGGAGATAAAGACAATCGCCTGTCAATTCCCACTGGTCAGGCTACTGTTCTAAGCACGGGAGCAGGGCCATCAGAAAAAGAATAAGAATAATAATACAAATTGAAATAATAAATAAATAGGAAGAAGTTGGCCGCCCTCTCCCAGATTCCCTTTTCACAAGGGACAACTCTGGCAAAAAGCCAGTGAAAGCCAGAGGTCCAGTATGCAGATCTAACAAATTGGCCCCTTTGATCACACCCATGAATCAGTGAACATTTTTCGATCCCAGGGGCGATAAAGCCCTTCTTTGAAGCACAGGCCGAGTCCCCGGCTCCTGGCAAGGGAAAAATCTGCAGCCCGTTCTCTAAGACAACATAGGATGGCTTTTCCATGAAAACACCTTGACTCACCCCCTCCTCCACCCCTCCCTCCTTCGACAGCATCACTGTTTCCGAATACCGTCCCCGGCTTCTTTTTTCCTTACCTCACGGCAAAGGCGCCGGGATGACTCTGTCACGGGGCAGGAATTCCCTAACCAACCAGCCCCTCCTTCCCCGTCTCTCTGCCAACCCGCCGATGCTCAGTACTCTTGCCAGACGCTTTGCGGGGCACCCCTGGGCCGTTCCTTCCCTCCCCTCCAATTCCCTTTGTGGCAGACTCAGGGCATTTTCTTGCAGGCGAAGGCCCCAGCAGTGCAGCTTGGAGTCCCCACAAAGTGCAATGCAAACCTGAGACCGGTTAAGGTGCCTATTTGATTTTTAAACTGTCGCTTATTCTCCCACATGAACAACAGGCACACTCGCAAACAAAAGAGATACTCAGGAGCACAGCAAAGCAGCCCGGCGCAGTTGGCCAATGTGTGGGGGGGTACCGTTAAAGGGGAGAAAATCCGTTATTATACTTTTACCACCATACAGGGAGTTCTGCCACAAATTTTGAAGGGTGTGCACCATACGGCACCTTGGTGTTCACGCACATGCATTTATCTACGTAGGTTCCTAGGGGCAAGATGCATCCACCCGAGAGACAGAGACTTCGCTTCTAGAGGTTAACAGACAGGAGGCCAAACCTTGATGACAGACAAGACTCGCAAAGTGCCCAGAGGGCAAAGACAGGGCCAGAGAGACCCTGATGCATGAGGGGAACTGGGCCACGTATCGCTGTCTGCCTTGCACTTGGGTCTGCCCAGATTTGGAAGGCCAGGCCTTACTCTGATTTCTGTCTCTCTCCAGACTGGCTGTGTCGAGTGTTGGTGATGCTGCTGAGCCTGTGTGAGGGTTTCTGGGCTGTGCCCGGCCCCCGGCTACGGCCTTCAGATCCCCGAGCTGAGTTTGATTCCATTGTCAACCTGGCCAGGAACCTGCTGAGCGACACCAAGAACCTCTTCAATCACTTTGTAAGTCCCACCAGCTCTGCTCAGACACAGACCCATCCGCAGAGCCAAGCGGGGCTGGTGCCAGCATCCCCTACAGTGGGGGCAGCAGCTGCCGGGGCCCAGGGCTTCAGGTGGGTGGGACTCATGGGCACTGACTGATGCCCCCATTGCTGCCCACATGCCCTTTCCCCACCAGCTTGCTTGTAGGCACTCTGCCAGCCCTGCTGAGAATGGTACGCGCTGCCCAGCATCGTCCGGGAACGGGCACGTGGGTGGGGCAGGCCTCTGTGAGTGCAGCTGGCGAGTGGACCCATGAAGGGGCGGGGGAGGATGCGCTGGCATGGGGGTCAGCGGGTGGTTAGGGGGTCATGAGAGGGAGGCCTGGTGGTAGGTGGGGAGGGGCTGGACACTCTCTGCCCAGGGCCCCTCAGAATCTGGGGCCAGCCCTGGAGTCCAGGGGAGGGCCTGGGGTCGGGGGGGGGCAGCTCAGAGAAGAGCTGGCAGTGAGGCTGGCATTTTGCCTTCTGGCCCAGCCAGCGACACCCCCAGGAGAGGTGTCAGGTTTAGAAGGTGGCTGGAAGCTCCGTTATCTACCTCTGGGGTCTCCCTTCCTCAAAAGACCCACTGAAAGAAAGTACAAAGACCCTCTTTGAAAGTAAAATAAAAATCTTTCCGCAAATTAGTTAGATTCTCCCCCCCCTCCCAATTTTTTTTTGAATGTGTTTATTCTTTTTTAAAATGTAGGCTTCTGCTTCCCCTGCCCTCCTGTGCAGTTGGGCGGCAGTGCCTGCCCTTGGCTGATTCCCGTTTTTCTTCCCTGCACAGAAAAACCGCTATCCAGCGGAGGGAGAGCACAAACTGGAAACGCTCCCCGTTTTGTCCATGAATGCCGTGGAACTTGCCAACATCCAGGTGAGAGGCCTCTTCTCCCCCCACCCACCCCACCCCACCCACCCCCAGCCCCCTGGGGTCCTCCTCTGGACCAGGCCTCACTTCCTGTGCAAAATGTCTCCTCAGTTGTCTGACAGGAACGCGGTGGTCCCCGGAGGGAATACTGACTTCCCACAGCTGCCAGATGGCGGTGGGGCCTCAGATCCCTCACAGAGACTCCGGTTCCCCTTTCCCTTTAAATAGCAGTTCTGGAGTCCCTGTTATTTGGGGCGTTGCCTTAGGAGCTCAAGTTCTGGTCCCGTTGGGTGACACCCAGTCTGCTTCTGGAGTCTTCATCTTCTCCCCCGTGACTCCAACGGAGCTGCCTTGCTTTCTCCTCAGCTGCTGTCGTTCCAGAGTCTCTCCCCGTTCTCACACACACACACACACACACACACACACCGTGCGCTGATTTTCCTTTGTGGGTTGGAACAAGGAGAGGCATCACCCGTATATCCCTTCAAGGATGTGCAAAGTGGTGGGTCTCCATGGTCTTCTCGTCCCTCTCAGTTCTTCCCCTCTAACATCTGCCTCTCCTCCTCCTCCCCCTCAGGTCTCTGGAGGCCTAGCCCGGCTCAGCTCTGACCTGCAGTGCTACCAGCGCCACTTTGAGTGGCTGCGCAAGGCAGCGCCACTACTGCGGCCCATGGAGCATGACATTGGCACAGTGCATGTCCGGCTGGAACGCCTACTGAAGAGGCTGGAGCACCTGGTAAGGCTGTGGGAGGGAGGAGCATACCCTGCGTGTGGTCCAATCAGAAGAGCTGCTATTACAGGGGCAGGTTTACATGGGACTCATGGTCATCCCTTTACAACGTCATTCTTACGTTCCCTTGTGAGACCAAGCATGGAGTGTAGTGGTTAGAGGGCCAGACTAGGATCTGGGAGACCCAGGTATGAATCCCTACTCTGCCATAGAAGTTCGCTGGATGACCTAGGGCCAGGACAGGTACCACCACCACCACTCCTGACTGGCAGAGAGACTTACTGGCAGCAGGGGGAGTCCTAGGCCAGCATTGCAGTGACAGGACTTCTGATGCACATAAAAAAGTAAAGGTAAAAGTTTCCCTTGCTTGAAAGCCAGTCAAATCTAGGGGGCGGTGCCCATCTCCGTTTCCAAGCCAAAGAGCCAGCGCTGTCCGAAGACTTCTCTGTGGTCATGTGGCAGGCATGACTAAACACCAAAGCACACATATCTGTGTTGCTAGCAACATGGGATACTCTGGTATTTAGGCAAGAACTCTATGGTAAAGAGGCATCTATCATGGAGTTTTTGCCCAGATACCAGCGCGTCCTGTGTCACTGGTGACACGATGATGACACTTCTGGTCTTCAGCAGAAGTGATGTCGCCGTGTTAGTGGCGATGTCACTGTGACACCAACCTAGGCCTTTCTGTGCTGCTGGTAAGTCCCCACCCACCCACCCACCACCAGTTGCCTACTTGGGGGGCAGTTGTTGTCTCTCAGCCTAACCTACCTCACAGGGCTCTCAGTGCTGTCAGGACAAATTGGAGAAGATGGCTGTAGACCGCTTTAGGTCCCCCACTTAGGAGAAAAGTAGGGTATGGATAAATATATTTTTAAAAACTTAACCCGTGTCCCTTTGTCCCCAGATGGTGAAACTCAGTCTCCCGCGGCCCAATGACCCTCTGCCGACCCTCCCATCCCACGGCACCCACTGGTCCGTGGTTCAAGCAGGACACGCCATCGTCCACTCGTTTCACCTGTATTTGGACTGGGCGGCCCGCGCGCTGGTTCTGATTCGGAACAAGCTGTGAACCGCCAAGAAATGGAACCACCACGGGTATTTTGGAAAGCCTCCCCACGGACCTGGAACTGTTCAGTGCCGCTCCAGAGGAAGAGGAGGAGGAGGAGGAGGAGGATGCAAGGAAGGAAAAGCAAGTCCGTGAGACAGGGCACCGCCGCGTTCCTCCTCCAGGGGGTGCTGCAGGGTGGGAGGGGCGAAGACTTTTGGCCCAATCATTCCCTTCCTACACTTGGGGGACATTGTGGAATGAGAGGGGGACTCTTCTAAATCTCAGAACAACCATCTCATCTCCTCATTCTTCCTAAGGGGCGCCGGCAAGCATGGGAAAGTAGCTGGGAAAGGGGTGCGTTTCTGATCTGGCCTCTCTTATTCGTGGATCACTGTAATCTGGATCGGACGGGCTACTCTGTGTGGATTATGGGGGGAGGGGGACACCCTTCTTGGTACCAGAGTGATGGAATCCATCAGTGGCTGTTAGGCATTTGGCTGTGAGAGACCAGTAATGGCAGCCAGTCTGCTCAAGTGCCGTTTCCAGTCTTTCCCTCATAATACGCACAAATTAGGGCACGTGCTCCGTTGGCACAGAGGGCATCCCCAGCTGATTGAGAGCGGCTCAGGAATACGCCCCAGAAATTTTTGTGGCACCTGAACCAAGGAAGAAAGGATTCCTTGAAGGTTGTAATATGCATCTTGGTTTAACCCAGCAGCGGCAGCGCCCTCTCCTGGCCTGATTACATCAATCACCTTTACCTCTTTTCCCTTTGCTGTCTGTGGGAAATCCAGAACAAAACCAAAACGGTGGCCTCAGTCCAGCATAGAATGAATGGTCTTCCTAACTCACTCACTCCCTGCTGGATTGAAGGGTGTGATCGATTACCAGGGAATCTCTAACTGGGCAACACATTTTAAAACTTAAAAAAAAAACCCAAAAGAAGTTATCCAAAGCCACAGAGCAGGGCTCCCTCTTGAAAGGCCTGGACTACACACCTGGCAAAACAAAGGGCTAGACTGAGGCAATAAAAGATTCTACTATGTCAGAATGCAGGTGGGAAATTCCATTTTTAATGGTCTTAAATGAGGAAGTGAATTTTAATTGATATGAAGGATATACTAAAACGTTCTCAGTGATCTGGGGTTTTTTTTACCTTTTGTGGTAATTGCAAGGCTTTTAAAAAGAAAACAGATGAGTATTAAAAATGTGATTCTGCATCTTCACTTAGACATGGTACAGTCCATTCTACCCCTCTCCAAATTCCGTGGCCTCATCCTGCTGCATGGTTCATACTAGACCCCAGAAGAGGTATCTCCGCACCCACTGGGAGGGGATTGCCTCTGAAGAATTTGAAAGGAGATTTCAGAAGTGTACGAACATTTCTGTGGTAGAATTTAGTAACTTAGATTTGTTTTTAACAATCTCTCCCGCACCAAATCTGGATTATGTTAATTTAATTTCAAAAGAATTTGCCGGGTTATCTTCACCAATTCAAGGTAAATTCTGCTTTCCTTTACCAGCAGCGCCCCCTAGTGGATTATTTTTGTATTTCCATTGACTCCAATAATGTGGGATTACACACTCAAACAAGTCAGCATGGCCTGCAAACAGGGTTGCGCCAACTCCAGGTTGGGAAATTCCTGGCTATTTGGGGGCAGTGCCTGAGGAGGGCAGAGTCTGGGGAGGGGAAGGAGCTCTGTAGGGATGTGTTGCCATAGAGTCCGCCCTCTGAAGCTGCCGTTTCTTCCAGGGGAACTGATCTCTGCAGTCTGGAAGATCAGTTGTAATTCCAGGAAAACTCCAGGCTGCCCTGGAAGGTTGGCAACCTTAGATACAGACAGTACCATAACCGTAATTTTTTAAAAGAAGCATTTCAAATTTGAAAGTTTTCTTGGAATGAAGACAACTGCCCCCCTTAATGCTACCGTGGATTTGTCCATGTTTAATGTTGGCCGAATGGCTTCATGCAATACACAGGTTATGAAATGAAGATGTAATCCGCCTTTGCCCGAGAAAGGCTCCTTCTTTTTTGATGGAGGAGAACATCGTCATGTTTAATACTCTTTAATGGCTGTATTAACCCCACTCCCCGAGTTTCAGGTATTTATCATGAACGTATCTTGCTCCTGGTTATTTATAAAACCGTTAGGTTTCTTCCTTGTAAGTTATTTTTTTTTAATTTATGATCTGTTCCAAGTCTGGTTTTTTTTATTATTGTTGTCATTGTGGTCATTATTATTATTATTATTATGTTATATTATTATTTTATGAATATTATTTTATTTTGAGCATCTTCCAAGTATTTATTGATCAGCTTTGTCTCTCTTGTTTTTCTTCTTCTTTTCTTTTTGTAATAAAAAGGTTTTTAAAAAGATGGAAAAAATTAAATTTGAAATAAAAAAATGAAATGGCTGCAAGTAAAGGAGGTGTCTCTCTGTTTGGGGGAGGGGGGAAGAGTGTTGTTCTAAGAGTCCACTAACGCAAAGGCTGGGATACACAGGGTGTTTTTAGTCTTCAAGGCGGAACAAGACTCCTGTTTATGCAGTCATTAAAAAAAATGAACATTTTATTTAAGTAGTGCATTTCTCTCTCTCTTCCTCCAATGAGCTCAGGGTGGTGTACATTGGTCTGCCCTCCTCCATTTTACACTCACAACAATCCTGTGAGGGAGGACAGGCTAAGAGGGTGTAACTGGCCCGCAGTCACCAAGTAAGCTTCACGTGGCAGAGGGGGATTCGAACCCAGTCCCCAGTCCAACACATCAACACAGTTTTATTCCGTTAAATGACCAGCTCCCACCTCCGTAACTCTTGCCTACTATCCCACACATGTATTTGCTCCAGCTGCCTGATCCAGCTGGTGGCTGAGAATACACTTGAGCCTCTAAGAAGTGGTTAGAAATAAAATTGCTTGCTAGAAGGGAGAATTCCACTAGAAGTGCCTTGCCCTATTTCCAAGCAGCCCAATGGGATTATGCTGCCTCAAAGGTATAGAAGACCTTCCAAAGTCTGGGCCCAACGACCCTCACTTGTTGGCCATTAGTGCCAGCTCTGGCTTGGCAAACCCTTGGGAGATTTGAAGGGTGGAGCCCAGGGAGGACAGGATTTGGGGAAGGGAGTGACCTCCGCAGGACATAACGCCTTAGAATCCACCCTCCAAAGCAGCCGTTTCCTCCTGGTGGGACTGATCTCTGTCACCTGGAGATCAGCTGCAATTCTGTGAGATCTCCAGACCCCACCTGGAGGTTGGCAAGCCTAGTGGCCATGATTTTGAGCCCGCAGGCACACGTGCATTCATGCGTCGCAGAAACGGACACCACTTATAATCGTGAATGGCTTGGCTCAGGCACAGCAGGGATCTTTTGCCTCCAGGGATTAGTGGCTCTTCTAGAAAGCCCCGGGATTCGCACTCTCTTTCCTTCATCCCACTGGACCTGAACTGGATTCTTACGCCAAAGACAATTGTCATCGATGGTATCGGTAAGTTAGGATTTGGCCGTCTGCCGTGGGGTTTAAACCTCTGGCCCCTCCTCCTGCCTTTACTTCCAGGAGGGCCGGGAAGCTGCAAGCTGCTTTGTCTGCACTTACAACCCTCTTCTGTGTCATCCTCCTCCCCCTCCCCAGCCTGACGAAAGGAAGCCGGCTGACACTGATTAATTCTTTAATTTCTTTAATCAGCCAGAAATTAACAACTCTTGATCTTCTGATTTCCCGCAGATGGGGGAAATTATATGAAGCAAAACAGAAGCGATAAACCGTCTGCAAAAGGGGATTTGGTGTGGGAGAGGCACGTGAGGGCGGGGAGGGGGGTTCAGGGGACGCGGACCAGTTAGGCCACAGGAGAGCCCAGAGCCACGACAAGGAAAGGAAACAGAGGAGCTCGTGGTCCAAATGAATAAAGGTCGTTGCCATGAACACGTGGGGAAGGTCTCTATATATTATACCACTATAACAACCATATTAGTATACGTACCGTATGCATAAAGAGACTTGGGCCTTGCTCAGTGACAGACTGACAGATGGGACAGGGCGGTGGAGGAGAAAGGAGGCTATCAAAATTGTCAAGACTATTTCCACGACAGACAGAAGGCTGAGTTTTGGTACATGCATACTCCAAGACACCTTGAAAAAAGTCTGAAAACGACACACCGCTTGTTTAAAACGCCTCCTAATAGCGAGGGCGAGCCATGCATGCCATGGGTTGAAGCGGCCTAGGAAGGCTCCTTTCATGCACAGGAACCGGCCTCTGATGCGGGAAAGGGGTAGGGGATTTGCAGCGGTGGCTGGGAACATACATCTGAAACGCGGGTCAGGCCACATATGGGATGGGATGGGATGGGCTGGGCTGGAGGTGAGTGGGAACCACCCCCTTAATGTACGTGAGCAATCCATGTGCTGGAGGAAAGGAAGGTTCACAAAGTTAGCCAGGAAGGTACCTAGGTTTGCAGAACGCCTGCTGCACTGACTAGCAATCTGAGGGCCAAACTAGACAGTATGATGTCCACAGGTCTGCCGTAACATCTGCTTTAGCCTTGGATGCCGGCCTCCTGGTGGGACCTGGGGATCCTCTGGAATTACAGGTCAGACTACAGAGACTACAGCTCTCCTGGAGAAAATGGGGGCGTGGACTCGATGGCTCTGTCACCCCTGGCGGTCCCTGTCTCCAGGAGTTCCCCAGCCTGGATCTGATAGCCATACCCCTCTCATCCCCCTGCTGGTGGCCGGGGAAGTGACCACCTGGCAACTCTGGCCCTTATTCACAGACAGAACTCCAAGATCGCTGAGCTCAGAGGGACTTATTCCCAAGTTGTCTATACATGGAAATACAACCTTATATAGATGGATAGACAGAGTCCCCTGATAAGGATTAACTGATGTTGGATAAACAAGGGATTACCAGAGCAGCCAGCGAGCGGGAAGAGGTCTACGGTTATCTGACCAACACCGAGTGATGCCGTAACGCTTAAATAACAAGGCAGAAAGATTGTCTCAGCAGTTAGTTCCACGGGCCCGGGAGCCGGCCAGCTGCAGGCTGCAACTAAACGGATAAACGACGTGTTTCAGAGGGCGGGTGAGGCTCTGGGGCATCGAAGAACCCGTGGCCGGGCCAAGACATCTCCAAACATTTGCACTGCATAATCCGCATGGTGCACGCCATTTCTCTTTCCATTTGACAGAGGGGAGGAGGCCGCTGTGTGTGACTGTCTAGGATACGGAGGGATCTGAGACAGACACCCAGACACCACCAATTAACACGGGGTGCAGGCTAGGGTTGCCACACACACACCCTCTGGCCACCAGCCGGGGATGGAGGGGTAGGGTTGCCAGCTGCAGACTGGGAAACTCCTGGAGATTGGGGGGTGGAGCCTGGGGAGGACAGGGGCCTCGGTGATGGCCACAGAATCCACCCTCCAGAGCAGCCATTTTCTCCACGGCAACTGATCTCTGTAGTCCGGAGATGAGCTCTAATTCCCCAGGTCCCACCTGGAGGCTGGCATCCCTAGGCGCAGCACGAGGAAGTTATTTCGCGTGAGCCCCCTAAAAGGAGCAGGCACATTTCTGTGCTCCCGTGTACCTCGGTGAGGCTCCCAAGGGACAAGTTCCTTGTCACATCATGTCCTACAGGTCAGATCTGTCCACCCCCCCACTCTGGTTTCTTTTAGAGTGGCTGCCACAGCTTGCCTCACAGCAGGGCTGCCTTTGCTGGGGCACACTCAGAGTTAGCGCCGTGTAGTGGTTAGAGCAGGGGTCCCCGAGCTTTTTGAGGCTGCAGGCACCTCTGGGATTCTGACACAAATTGGCTGCCGCAGGAGGTGGAGCTGCCCACCAAATGGCTGCCTCCGTCACATGGTAGAAGGAGACGAAAAAGAAGAGCTGGTTTTATACCCCACACTTCACTACTTGAAGGGGTCTCGGACTGGCTTACAATCACCTTCCCTTCCTCTCCCCACAACAGATACCTTGTGAGGCAGGTGGGGCTGAGAGAGCTCTGAGGGAACTGTGACTGACCCAACAGCAACCCAGCTGGCTGCATGTGGAGGAGCGGGGACTCAGCCCTGGCTCTCCAGATTGGAATCCACCGCTCTTGACCACTACACCAAACTGGTGAAGATCCAAGATCCTTGTTGTGTGGCGGCAGCTGCTGCCGAAGCAACATTTTTAAAAATCTGCACAGCCAATCAAATATCCAATAGCCAACCAGAAGCCTTGCTGAGCCTGGCTCCACCCAGAATTCAAACCACACTTGGCGCAGAATGGCCTGCTGGGAACCTCTGGGTTAGAGTGTCCGAGTAGGATCATCTGGGAGACCCAGGTCTGAATCCTGCCCCCGCTGTGGGAGCTCCCTGGGTGACCTTGGGCCAGACACACTCTCAGCCTAACCCCCCTCACAGGGCTGCTGTGAGGATAAAACGGAGGAGCAGAGAATCACGTTGGGGACGAAGGCTGGGTCTCAACGAAGTGAGTAAGTAAACGAAGGGCTGCCTCCACTGGGGCACACTCAGACGGCACCTGCAGCTGAAGTGCGCTATTCGTAGCACCCTGCAAAGATTGCTGCCCCCAAGTGAATTGCAAGGCTGCTGGGGGGGGCGGGGGGGGCATTGCCAGAGGTCTCCATCTTGCAGTTTCATCCAGTTTGAAATCTGCTGAGCTGTCTGGTACCCTTGCAGAACCGACATTGTTCTGGGTTCTAAAACAGGCGGATGCTGCCTATGTAGAGCGGGGGAGAGGGTGTATCAGTGGAGGTGAGTGGTTATAGCGAAGGAACATCAGGAACAGGCGAGAAGGGCCGTGAAGGAGGGTGGTCTCTAGCAGGGCTCGCCGTCATCCTCATCCCCAGCATCCCCGCTGCGCCCCCCTGCAAGCCCAGCATAGCCCCCCAGATAGGACTTGTGTCCCCCACCAGGGGCCACCGGGCCCGGCGGGCTGAGGGAGAAGTCTAGAGAGTCACTAACACTGAAGATATATTTATCCCACAGGAAACGTTCGAGGTCGGGAGCCAGGGTGGGCGAGCCGGGGGCCCCGCCACTCCCGGCCGATGCCGTGTGCTTCTCAAAAATCCGCCGACGGTACTTGAACTCCAAGATGGTCTTGGTGTAGGTGTTGAGGGTCAGCACGGAGGAAGACATGCAGAGCGTGAAGGAGAGCCAGGCCATCCTGCAAAGCAGAAAACAACTTAAAGTCAATAGTCAAGAGATTTCAGATCTGACTAAACTAACAAACAAAGGGGGAAATAAATCAGAAGAAACGGAACTTAAACGAGAAACAGTGGGCCCAGGCTTCTCTTGAGGGTTATTTGAGGCAATTCCCTGCTGGTGCTCCTTGGCTGTGGAATGGTGACCAGTGACTCACCCAAATGACCACCCATAGTACCACGTCTGGGGCCTCCAGTCCTTTGGTCCCAGGTTCACCGCCACCTGAAAGACGGTCATGTACATCATATGGGCAACCATGCCCAGGAGCCCTGTTGAGGGAAGCAGAGAGAAGTAAGGTTGTTCAGAGTATGCCCTGCCACTGTAGTGCCCTCCCCCCAGGGCCACAGGATTACCAACCCCCCAGGTAGGCTCTAAAGATCTCCCGGAATGACAGCGGGCCTCCAAATGACCAAGATCAGCTCCCCTGAAGAAAATGGTTGCTTTGGAGGGTGGATTCTATGGCATTGTACCCCACTGAGATCCTTGCCCTCCCCACATTCCACTCTCTCCAGACTCCACCCCCAAATCTCCAGAAATTTACCAATCCAGAGTGGGACAGCCCTACAGGGCCACTGTGCCATTTTCTGGGCCTTGAGCTTCAGCTGAATGGGGACAGAACCAGTGTTCCCTCTAAGCTGAGTTAGTGTGAGCTGGCTCACAGTTTTTTAGCCTCCAGCTCACACACTTTTGTCTGAATTTAGGAAGGATGGCTCCAGAGCAAACTAATTTATGCAGGAGCCAAATGGCTCACTCATAACTTTAATGCCAGTAGCTCACAAAGTAGAATTGTTGCTCACAAGACTCCACAGCTTAACAGAACCCCTGTGACATAATGGACAGAGAGTTGGGCAGATTTAGGGAAACGAGGGTTCCCTGTGTCCACAGGTCAGTGAAAGGCCAGCAACATGGGTCAGATGCACTCCAAACAGCCATGACCAAAATAACAGTCAGAGGTACTGGGTGGGGTACGGCAGGCAGAGAGGTGCGGCATGGCCAGGGCCAGGCGAGAAGAAGCCCAAATACCCGGATGACTTACAAGAAGGGGACGCAGCACATGATGTGGCCTTCGCCGGGCTGTTTAAAGCCAGCCAAGGTAAGAGCCAGTGGTGGCCTCTGACCAAAGGGCTCACGCTGGGGGATGTGAAGAAGAGGATGGTCCCAGATTGCTGGCGAGGGCTGCCAATGCTGGATTCTGAAATTCCTGGAAGTCGGGGGAGTAGAGCCTGGAGAGGATGTGTGATTTGGAGAGGGAAGGGACTTCAGCAGGATCTCATGTCAGGAGAGGGACCAGGGTCCGAAGCAGCCATTTTCTCCAGGGGAACTGATCTCTGCCGTCTGGAAACCAGTAGCAGGTATCTCCAGCCACCCCCTGAAGGTTGGGAACCCTCATGCTAGCTGAACTCTCTCTTCTCATTCTGCACTCCTGGAGGTGGAGGGAGTAAACAGAGCAGTAACTGAACCAAGCTCCCAACGGCTCTTATTCTGGTATCGAAACCTCTGGCGTCCTGGGCAGGACACAGCCGGGCAGAGCCTGGGAAGACCCTGAAGGGGAGGCGCACAGGCAAAAGAGCCAAGGTGTGTCGCCGGGAGAATCAAGGACAAAGCGCTTTTAGGCAGAGCTGCTAACTCCTCCCTGGGAAATACTGGGAGATTTGAGGTTGGGGCCCGGGGTGGGTGGGGCCCGGGGAATATAATACCATAGAGTTCACCCTCCAAAGAGCCATTTTCTCCAGGGGAACTGATCTCTATCGCCTGGAGATGAGTTGTAATCCCAGGAGAACTCCAGCCCCCACCTGGAGGCTGGCAACTCCACACTTTAAACTATAGGTGGAGGAAACTGTGTGGCTTCCTGGTGTAATGAATCTTCCGGCAGATGGAGCCAGATTTACGCACAAGCTGAGTAAGCTACAGTTTAGGGCTTCGGATAGAGAAACCTGAGGGCTCTCATTTCAACGTGAGACCTTCTTGTCTTTGTTGTCGTTGCCCCAGGCCTGCTGAGGGTCAGTGGGAGGGGGGGAGACTTTTTAAAAATGGCACGACACCAATTGTGTGATGTCACTTCTAGTGAATACCCGGAAGCGACATCATGTCACTGGCAGGAAGACAACATGGAGTGTCAGAGTGATGTCATGCTGGCAACATGACGTCACTTCTGGGTATCTGCTGGAAGTCATGTCAAGGCATCATTCCTTCAGTCCCCACCAGTGTTCCCTCTAAGCTGAGTTAGTGTGAGCTAGCTCGCAGTTTTTTAGCCTCTGGCTCATACAGTTCTGTCTTAGCTCAGGAAGAATGACTCCAGAGCAAACTAACTTATGCAGTAGCCAAATTGCTCGCCCACAACTTTAATGCCAGTAGCTCACAAAGTAGAATTTTTGCTCACAAGACTCCACAGCTTAGAGGGACCATTGGTCCCCACCCCTCCCCTGGTTGCCAGCCAATAGTGGAACCAGAATTCAATGGGCAATTTCTGCCCATTTCCCCTCCCTGTCCCCCATGTCACTTCTCACGCTTTCCTGTCCCACAGGAGTAGTGTTTCATGGGGATCGGTGGACTACAGTGGGAGGAAGGAGGTAGAGAAGTCCCATTCTGCCCCTGGAAAATTTCATCTGGATCCAGCCCCTTATCTCCCAGCCCAAAGACCTTCCCTAGCCTCTGATTATGAGAGGCCTCTAAATGTAAAATAGATTTCAGCAGGGCTATTTTTGGGCAGGAACGCACAGGAACGGAGTTCCGGCTGGCTCCCGAGTTGGCCATGCCCAGCAGAAACTCATTAGCATAATAGGCCGCACCCACCAGCAGAAACTCATTAGGACTGGCTACCTTAGGGGTGTGTGGCCTAACATGCAAAGAAGTTCCTGCTGCAAAAAAGCCCTGGGTTTTGACAACCAACAAGGTAAACAGAATAAGAAGCAAAAGGTGGGTGTGGCTGGATGACCACATTTCTGGTCACATGGGGGTGTGGCCTAGTATGCTAATAAGTTTCTGCTGTTGGGTGTGGCCTGTTCTACAAAAAAAGTCCTGGATTTCAGTGTTAGAATAATACGTGTTTTGGGAGTGTTTTGGGAGTAATGCTACGGGGACTCTTAAACCTGGTGTTGTTTAGGGCCTTGGTATGTCTTCATAGGGTCCTCCCTCCCTGCAGAGCTGATAATTTAGAGAAGAGTTCATAGAATAGAATCATAGAATCACAGAGTTGGAAGCGACCTCCAGGGTCATCTAATCCAACCCCCTGCACAATGCAGGAAATTCACAACTACCTCCCCCCCCACACACACACACACCCAGTGACCTCTGCTCCATGCCCAGGATCCCTAACCAAACTGGCCAGGAGAAAATTGCTTCCTGGCCCGAAGTTCAGCCTAGCTTTGTCTCTAACATCCTGTTATTTGAATGTGTTGGGTATTTTTCCCCCACGAGGAAACATTCAGCAGGGTTGCCAGATCCCTGCTAGCTCCTACTGGGGACAGGGCAGGCACAGTTGTCAAATCCAGTTTGGGAAACTCCTGGAGATCTGGGGGTGGAGCCTGGGGAGGGCAGGGACCTCAGTGGGGCACAGTGCCATAGAATCTACCCTCCAAGGCATCCATTTTCTCCAGGGAAACTGATCTCTGTAGACTGGAGATGAGCTGTAACTCCAGGAGCTCCCTAGGCCCCACCTGGAGGCTGGCATCTCTAGCATTCAGACGTGTTCTACCTCCCACCACGGCCCTTGTTAAGTGGTAGTCCAGGTTCTGGCTGACCCAGCTTCTGCCTGGCAGTTCACCCAGTCTGGCTGGTGACTCCAGCATTTCTCATTTGTGCCGTAGGCAGCCAACGCCTCTACTTGGATTGCTGAGAAACGGTGCCAGTGGTTTGCTAGTGTGTTTCAAAGAATCTGGGCATGTGCACTAATCTTTGTGGGGCAAATGCAGGTCATGAAGCTCCCGCTTTTTTTTAAATTTAAAACCATTTATGTGCCAGCTGTCCATTAAAAAAATGCACAAGGCCAGTAAACCACAACTACGACCACAGAATTATTTTTAATTGAAAAGCAACCTCCGGAGACGGCAATATTGATCGGTGGAATGGCAGGAGAAGGGAGCAACTTTTCCCCCTCCAGCTATTTCACGTCCACAATATGAGGTCTGGATAGTTGTCATTAGGAAGGAAAATCCATGGGGCTTCATTACACAATCTGAGTGTAACATACAGTGTATCGCAGAGCTGGCAACAGAATGCGGTCAAGAACAATATGCTGGGGATGAAGGAACCAAGGCAATGAAATACAAGGGAAATGAGTGTTGCAACAATTGCATCTTGCTGCCTTTTGCAAATTGCAACAGTGCGCTTTCCTGATGGCAGAATGCTTCATGTCAGTGCTCCTGAATTCAAGCATCTTTGCAGCACTGTGGTTCAGCAGTATCTATGTTGCATTCAGGCAATAGCCAGTTGCTGTTTTCACGTGTCAAGGACTCAGGAACAACTTAGGCACAAAGGTCAAGTTGAATAAGATAACTGCTTCTGTTATTTGACTACACCCATTGCTAAGTGTTGCCCTGGAATTTCCAGATCTTTCTTTGAAATGAGTTGTTTATCACAGGAGTGTCTAGGGAGGCCAGGCTGCCAGCCGACATCCCAGAAGCATTTGGGATGGGACATGGGGCAGTAATGACATCTGGAGACATATGATGTCACATCCACCGGAAAATCCAGCTGTGACATAAACACCTTGGTCAACACTCTCGCTGGTACTATGGTACTATGTGTTATTTCACCCCAGCTGATACTCTGGCTATCTCTGAAAGCTCCCTGGTACTGACCAAAGAGGTTTCAAGGACAGCCAGAGCAACCCCAGATGTGCTTATGCCACATTTGGGTTTTGGGTTGGACGTGACATCACGTTGTGGGTTATTTCTGGCCTGAGAACAGCAAGGGTAGTAGAGAGGGCCCAACCAGTGGGAGGCCTTATAATAGTGGCCACTCAGGGATGGGTGAGGACACTGCCCTTGGGCGGAGGAGAAGGGGAGACAGAGGTACCTGAGAGAACCGTGATCACAGCGGCGAAAGCATTGATCTTGAGTCCATCAATGAAGTTGGCATAGTAAATGGCATCCAAGCACATCAGCAGGAACCCCACACTAAGCAGGATGATGTAGAGGAATTCCGAGGCCACCGACAGCCACAGCACTCCTGGAAGGCAAAGGGCAGTTGAGGGTGAGAGACGGGCGACGGAGCCATTGGTGCCTCAGCCGCTGGCTGCAGAGATCCTCGGGAACAGAGATATCTGCCTGATAGGAGCCACAAAGCTCGGGTGGCGTTCAGAATTTGCGGATACAAGCTAGGGGCGTTTGGGATTTTAGGCAGCCCCTGCCTCACATAGGCAATGGCTTCTGGAAGGGCAGTTTGACCATGTTTTATAATGTTCATAGTCCACTCCTGTGAGAATAAAATCCTAGATCTGACCTTTTCCCGCCAGGTCCTGAAAAAAACAGCTCACGGCACTGATTTATTTCATTTATATCCCACCTTTCTCCCCAATGGGGACCCAAAGTGGCTCGTATCCATCTCCTCTTCTATCCTTACTACAGCCTTGTCAGGTAGGTAGGTTAGGCTGGGGGTGTGGGACTAGCCCCAGATCCCCTAGCAAGCTTCCATGGCAGCGTGGGATTCGAACCCGGGTCTCCCAGATCCTAGTCCAACACTGGCCACTCCACTGTGCTGGGTCTCTGTTCATAGGGATCAAATATTAAGGAGTTGGCTGATAAGCCTCAAGCACAAGGTGGGGTTGCCAAATCTGGGTGGGGAATTCTTGAAAATTGGGGGGGTGGAGCGTGTGGTGGGCAGGATTTGGAAAGGGGAGGGACCTCCGTGGGGCATGGTGCCATAGAGTCCACCCTCCCAAGTTGCCATATTCTCCAGGGGGACTGATCATTGTAGTCCGGAGATGAGTTGTAATTCCAGCAGATCTCCAGGCCCTGTCTGGAGGTTGACAACCTGACCACAAGGGCCTCCTTGAATGTGTGCTTGAGCTCTTTGCATCGTATGCATATATCATCAACATATCGATACTGTATGAATGAAGTTTCTTTTTCCAGGGTGGTGTTCTTATGTCCTGTTTCTTTTTACTTGTGGCTGGAAGCCGGGTGGGGAGACAATATTTGATGATGATGCTGCATCCGGAAAGGGGTGGGAGTGGATGAAAAGCTAAGAACAGCAGATCTAACACAGCTTTCCCTCAAGGGCTTAGATACTAAGCCTGGTCCCACTGCGGAGGCAGTCCTCCTTCCCCTGGCACAAGAACTTCTCAGCTCTTTCAGAGATAACTGCTCTGGCCAAGCAGAAGGGCCTAATGCTGGAGGGAAGCCCTTCGCACTAAAGGACTGCCCCCCTCCCCCGAAAAGGGAGCAGCACAAGCAGAAACAAGGTTAGGATCCAAGCCAAAGAGCCCTCTGCAGCATAAGCAGGTATCCCCTCCCAATTTGATTCTCACGACAACCCTACAAGGTAGGCTCAGTCGAGAGACAGTGACTGACCCAAGGTCACTCCGCTTCAGGGCTGAGTGCAAGAATACTTGTTCCAGACCCGGCCTGAGCATCACACTATAGTGGCTTGTTGCTACCACTCAACAGCCTGTGTGAGATGGGCTACGAGTCACATCAATCCACATATAGCTAAATAAATCATAAGACCTTTGCTTCAATGCATAAAGCTGTAAAATGGGTACTGCCGCACTATGTCTCAAAAGGGCACATTCCGCACCATTGGCTTATCCTGGTTTCATGGCCAGTCCGTCCCACCCTCCAAACTCTGGGAACTGTCGTGGGATCACTAAGAGACAAGATGTTTCAGCCCCCTTGCTAAACTAGAATTCCCAAAATTCTTGGTGGAGGGGGAAGCTTCTCCCATGGAGGTTTTATAGGAAGGACTTAAGAATTTTAGCGCACTAAACACTTAATGTTAAGCTTATAAACTGCAGGCAGGGTGGTGGTGGGGACTGGTTTTCACTGTGCGTGGATTTCGTCCTCCACTCTTGCTAGAGGAGTCCTGTTTACTGACCTTTGCCACTGCAGATTGATTGGTTGGTTGATTGCTGCTTTTATGGCTGGCTATGGCTGCGACGTGTTTAGCCTGTTCTTAGAAGGTTACGCTACCTTATTTTACTCCGTTTTTAACCTTGATTTGAGTGGCGTTTCAGTAAGGTAGCCGGTTTCCGAAGTAACGACAAAATCGGGCCTTGCAAGGAATCGCCTAATAATCTAATAACATTAATCTATTAGCATTATTTAATGCCTAGCACCTTTAAATGCTGGAGTGTTTTATATGGTTTAGGATTATTTAAATTGCTTACTTGTGTGTTTTTATTCTTTTGTGTAAGCTGCCCTGCGCCGGCTTCGACTGGGAGGGCGGGGTATAAATCTGATCAATCAGTCAGTCAGTCATAGAAATCCACACCCCCTCCTCTCTAACTTCCCCCCTCCAGGACTCTCTAAAACTCTCTGGCTCTAAAACAGGGCTGATTTTCCCTTTAAATAACTCTCAGCCGAGGTGGCCAGCATTCCAGGTGAGGGCTGGAGTTCTCCCAAAATTACAGTTGCCAGCCTCCAGGTGGGGCCTGGGGATCCCCTGCTTTTACAACGGATCTCCAGCTGACAGAGATCAGCTCCCCAGGAGAAAATGGCTGCTTTGGAGGGTGGGCTCTGTGGCATCCTACCATGCTGAGGCCCCTCCCCTCCCCAAGCCCCGCCCTCTCCCGGATCCACCCCCAGAGCGTCCAGGTATTTTCCAACCCAGACCTGGCAACCCTACTCAAAATTACTGATCTCTAGATTACAGGGGTCATTTCCCCTGGAAGAAACAGCAGATTTCAGAGGGTGGGCTGCAGGGCTTCGCAACCCTGTCAACGTCATCCCCCAGACTCCACCCTCCCTAGGCACCGCCCCCAAATCTCCAGAAATTTCCCAACCTGGAGTTGGCAACCCTATAAAAATTTGTACCATTAGAACATGCTTCCTTCAAAACAGCCATTTTTTTAAAAAAATAGGGGTTTTCTTCCCTCTTTTGGTACATGTACAAAGTCATAGGTTTATGCATCCCTCCAGAGACTCCCATGTATGTAGAAGTTCCTGCCTTGTCTATTTGTGCTGTTTTCCTGACCATGATTGGGGTGAGCTGCGGTGGCTCAAGTGGTTAAGACACTGAACTGCAGGCTGTGGAAGGTCAGTAGTTCAGCAGTTTGAGACCCGAGTGGCCGCATGATGGAGTGAGCTCCCATCTCTAGTTCCAGCTTCTGCCAACCTAGCAGTTCGAAAGCAAGAAATTGCAAGTAGATAAATAGGTACCACTTTGGTGGGAAGGTGACAGCGTTCTGTGCGCCTTGGTGTTTAGTCATGCCGGCCACATGACCACGGAAACGTCTTCGGACAGCGCTGGCTCTTTGGCTTTGAAACAGAGATGAGCACCGCAAACCTAGAGTCAGATTCAACTGGCTTTCGAGCAAGGGAACCTTTACCTTTACCTTTTCACTTTCTTATTAGGAGGTGTGATGATGATAGTAATTCACACAAAGAAGGTCTCAGCTTCTATCCTGGGCATTTCTAATTTTAAAACCAAGGATCCCAGGTAGTTAGGCTTGGGGGCAGGGGGGATAAATCTTTCTTCAACAAATACTACTGGAGCAGAAGATCCTGGCCAAGAAGTGATAAAAGATTCACTCATTCTATCCGTCTTTGCCCTCGGCCCTTCAAACCCCTCACAACACCTCACCTTTTTCTGACTCCGGGGGCAGCTCTATGAAGCTCCGGCACTTCTCTTCTGGCAAAGGGAGGAACGACAAAAACAGAAAGAGTCCAGTTTAGCCCAGACTGGTGGTGAAACAGGCACTTATTGAATTCCAAGACTGACAGGACTCCACCTCCTCTCCCAAGCAGTAAAACTTTCCATTTCTTTCCTCCTCCCAGCTTTGAAATGCAGATGGCTTTGGGGCACGAGTAGCTTTGGTTTCATCTGGGCAAGGATGCACCCCCACCCCAAAAAAACCCTCTGGAGTGGCAGGGACGGTCTTAGCCAATGGGCAACAGCCGCAGCTGCCCTGGGCCTCTGACTGGGAGGGGCCCTGACCACACATGCCTCTTCCAGGGGGGAGGGGGGAAAGAGGAGGCAGGGGAGGCTCCGGCCACCCCTCATGGCTGCCCCATCTGAGGCTTGGGCCACAGTCTGGGGGGTGGGGATGGCTGCAGCACCCACCGGCCCTCATGGGGTGTGGGCCACCTCTGGCAGGGAGGCCAGCAGTGGGTTGACAGTGATCCCAGAGCCGCATCCTGGACTTCTTGCCCAGGCCTCTGGAATCGCTACAGCCACCTGTGGGGGGTGTGGGCTGAATCAGCTCAGCTTGAATAGAGGGTGCCAGACCAGTCACACTTCAAGAATGACCAGCCGTGGCAAGTTGGTGTAATGCAATCAAGCAATGCAGATGCAGGGCATGCATGGCCCAATCACTGCTACCCAAAATCCCTTGCAAAGAAAGAGCACAGGCTACAACATTTTGGCCTTGCAGCTGGGCCCCTGCAACTGTGCCTTGCTGATCAAGGAAACCTGAAACAAGCCTCCCCCCCTCCCGTCCTGGAAACTCACAGGGAGAGAATGCTTCCTCCAGATAGACACCCCAACACACAGGCTATAGTTGCTCTGGAGCAGCCCCGTAGCTATGGAATTCTTTGGGAGGGGGCCCGCCAGCTAATTAAATGAAACTACAGTGCAGGTGGTAGTTGGAGCACTTTGAGGGCAGCCCAGGAGTGAGGGGCCGGGCCCCGTGGGCCCCATGTCAGCTACAGGCCAGCTCTGGAGTGGAAGAAGAGCTTGGACGCTTACAATTTCGTTCCCTTCCTTTCCCCACAACAGACACCTTGTGAGGTAGGTCAGGCTGAGAGAGCTCAGAGAGAACTGCCCTTGAGAGAGCAGCTCTGAAAGAACTTATGACTGACCCAAGGTCACGCTAGCGGCTGCATTTGGAGGAATGGGGAATCAAACTCGGTTCTCACAGATTAGAGACCGTTCTCCTAATCACTACACCAAACTGGCTCTCACAATGTACCAAAGATGTACCATCGTCTGGCTACCTACTTAGGGTTGCTAGCTCTCGGTTGGGAAATATCTGGAGATGTTGGGGATGGAGCCTGAGGAGGGCGGGACTTGGAGAGGGGAGGGACTTCAATGGGGCATGATACCATTCCAAATGCAGCCATTTTCTCCTGGTGAACTGTGTCTGTCACCGGATGATCAGTTGTAAGCCCTGAAGATCTCTAGCTACCACCTGGAGGTTGGCAAACCTATACCTATGTGTGCCAGGGAAACCCCTTCATCTTGAGGGAGTTTCTTGAGATAGTTAGTACTGCACAAAAATCTCCCACAAGCATGTGTTGGATGCCCACGTTGTCTGGGATTCAGTGGGCAGCTAGGCCACAGAGGTAACATGCAAACTTGGCCCATGTTTCTTGTCCCATTTTTCAATACTCCCCCCCCCGCCCCCTAGTTCATTTTCTAGCAGCCCCATCAATTTCCCTATCCTGTTGCTTCATCTGCGCCTCAAGGCTTTGTCGCTCCACCCGAAAATGCATTCTCTCTGTGCAATTTGTCAAACTCTCTTCCAGGGACGGCCCTCCCATTAAGCCGAGTGGGCAGACAGCCTCAGGCGGCGGCAGAGCTCTGGGTTGTTATGAAAGGCTGCTGAACAGTCAGTGATCCATGATATTATTAAATATGAACTCAAGTGTGTGCGTGCCATTGGGTCTCTCTTCTCCAGGGGCTAAAAAACCTCGGGCCAGGCCTCTCGTTTTTGCCCACCGTCCTCCCCTCTGTTCTCAAGACCTCACTGTTTTAGTAAAGCTTTCCCCAAATTACCTCATGGCTGATTTATACAATGTGGCCATCACACACAGGCTGCTCCAGGTTAGTACCTGTTGTCCTGTCGTGAGCCATTCGTATGTAGCGGCACACAGCACTGATCAGTCATTTTTCTCCACACGAGGGTCTGTCTGGAGTGGAGGAGGCATCCCATTCAATTGGCAATGGCCTTGTGGACAGCTCATGACCAGTTCCTGGGGAGAGAGTGCTTAGCCCCCTCAGGACCAGTGTTCCCTCTAAGCTGAGTTAGTGTGAGCTAGCTCACCTTTTTTTAGCCTCCGGCTCACACATTTTTGTCTTAGCTCAGGGAGGATGACTCCAGGGCAAACTAATTTATTCAGCAGCCAAACTGCTCTCTCGCAACTTGAATGCCAGTAGCTCACAAAGTAGAATTTTTGCTCACAAGACTCCACAGCTTAGAGGGAGCATTGCTCACAGTTCAATTTCTGCCCCCACCACATACCCCACATCTGCCTGTGCATCTTTTCTCTGCCTACTCACAACACCTTCCATCTCCCAGGCTAACAGCCACCTGCATGCTCTTTTCTCAAAGGCACTGTACAGGGTGTGGGGCTGGGAGTGCCATTATTGTCACCCTAAGGACCATTATTGTCACCATATACCGCCCACGCACTTTCCCCTGGTGATGCTGGGCAGCCCAGGTAGCCAGGAGCACAGGAGGCAGACTGCTCACAAGTGAGTGGGTGAGGGAAGGGTGTGTGGGAAGGGGGAAGAGGAGGTGTACAGGTAGAGGTTGGTGTCGGTGAGCTCTGCCAGAATCCCTGGTCCCTGGCAGATGCTCTGCCTCATGGTATGCTGACAGCAGAGTCCATGCTGAGCTCTGTAAAGTGTCTTGACAGGTGATGGCTACAGTATGTGGACTGGGCCTACTCTGTAGCCTCCTCTTAACGCTGCTCCTGTGCTGTCCTTGGACTTTGCCTTTCCCTGTCCACGTCACTCATTGCTAGTCCCCCAACCTCTTCCCCGTCTCTGTCTTCTTGTCCCTCTAAGAGACTGTAAATCTCCTGGTCAGGGAGCTGGCCCTCAGTAATGGCACCTAACTCTGAAATGTGCACCAATGACATACCTCCATGGTGTTCCTCACAGGACAACCAGAAGCCCGTGTGGAAGTACCGAAAAGCGTACTTGTCTTCTCCCGTCTCCCAGATGTACTGGACTACATGGGGGTCCATAGTCACGTTCCCGTCCATCGTCTCGTTGCTGTTGATGGGCACACAGTTCCCTTTCTTGACTGCCGAGAGGCAGGGGGGCTTCACCACCTTGTGGGTCCCCTCGCACCAGTAGCTGGTGCTGAAGGCGGACACGGAAAAGCAGAGAGCGAGAGAATTGAGGCCCAAGGAGAGCATTGAGCGGGCCTTTCGGCTCAGTTTAATCATGGTCCCGGCTTGCCGAGAGAAGTGAGGAAGGGATGGTGCTTCTGGTGCTGGAAACCGATTCACGTGTTCAGATTCCCCCCAAATTTCGGAAACCAACGTTCTCTGGGATAATCCCGGTGTTTCCTTCTTTTGGCCGACAGAAGCCAGTTCTGACCAAACCTCTGTTTACAAAGAACGCCTCGCTTCTAGTAATTATTTTCCCTTTCTTACTAATACGCCTTGGGCCACCCATCGAGTATGGCCACTGCTTCTTAAAAAGCAACAAAGCACAAAACGGAAATTGTCTTTGCAACTAAATTAAGCCTGGGGTTCTGTTCTTATTAGTGACTTGTTACTTGGGATTGCAAGGAGCTGGAAGCCAGTTGTTATTTATTTACTTTCTTCTTCTTTACGTTATTAACCTTTCCCACACAACAAAACACACATTTCTAAGGAAAGGATATAGGATTGCCAATCTCCAGGTGGGACCTGGAGTTCTCCCAGAACTACAACTGGTCTCTGGAAGCAGAAATCAGTTCCCTTGGGGGAGATGGCAGCTTTCAAGGGTGGACTCTATGGCATCACACCCCACTGAGCTCCCTCCCCAAATTCCACCCTCCCCAGGCACTTCCCCCAAAACAACAGGAATTTCCCAAGCTGGAGTTGGCAACCCTAACCAAAGTTTAAGACAACAGGGCATCAGGTTCTTTGGGAAAGGTGCAAGGGTGAAGAGCTAGAGAGGTAGGAGCCAGGACTGCAAGGCTCTCCTGGTTACCTTTGGAGATAAAATGGCTGGTGGGCAACGTGTCTCCTGTGTGCTTTCAAGGGGTCTTTTAAGAGACACACCCGCCCTCTAATCCTTAATCCTTTCCCTTCTCACAGCTATATTAATGCAAAAGAAATCTTTCAAAGTCTTGTTTCCACACAATTATAAGTCATTTGCCCGGACGAAGCCATCTTTCTAATTAAAATCTTAAATCCCTGAAGATTTTAAGAGCGGCAGCCCGTCGAAAGCAGATGTTAAAAAGGCTCTCAAAATCCCCAGCGAGTTACAGATCCACGCAATTTTGTGCAGCGCACCTTCGCAAGTAACAACACCTATTTCGAGCTAACATTCTGACGTGACCCCTCTCTTGACACCTACCCTACTTATCAAGAAGCAGCAGACATTTTGAAGGGAGTTTATCAAAACAGTCCCAAAAGCCATTTACAGGTTACGATAGCCATCTTGAAAACTTGGAAGACTGCATATTCTTGCAACTGCAAGGACTGGGTGAAATACTCAAAATTTGCCACCAGGCATGAAGTGATTTGGGGGGCAGGTCGATTCTCCCCCTGTGCTGAAGGGAAGGCTTCCGGGGTACTTCAAAGGCCCCAATCACCAGAAGAATTCTACCGCATTCCACCCTGGTCAGCAACTATTTTTCTTGGAGAATGGAGGAAGAGGTGGAGGGCCGAAGCCCCAAACCCTTCTTGCTTTGGGGCAAGAGCACCAATCCCACCACACCCCTCCCTTGCCTCTAGACTGGCTCCTTATCAGGCCAGATTCAGCCCAAAGTCCTCCAGTTGCTGATCTTGAATGCCTTCTAATCATTCGTAATGTTTTTTTCCCCTTGCAGAAGAGCGAATTCTAGGTGCTGCTCCGAATCTAATCAAGGCTCCTCAATCGCCTTTCAAACAACTTTGCCGTTTCTATTGGGGTTTGTGGCCCAAAGACTTCTTTTGACCCTCCCGTTCTAGTTGAAAGCATCTTCAGTGCCAGCGTCTCTCGACAGGGTCATGGCTCTGACCCCCCGCACCCACACAGCTGTGTTCCTTCGGGATCAGACGGCTCAGAAAGCTGTTCGCTTGTCCTCTTTGAAGAATTATATTCTAATCCACTTTCCCTGCTGGCTTGAAGGAATCCAAACTCTTCCCTTCTGTCCCAAATCCATTGTTGCTTCCCCTACGCCTGCACAGATTACGCAGACTCTTTCCCCCCAAGCCACAGGATTCGAAACTGAACAACAGTTACAAGTACACAGTTTGCCTTGCCAGATCCCTTTAGTGGCTTGCGATCTGTTGAGTCACAAACAGGTCCCTAGAAAAGAATGACGAAATGTAAAGTTTGCACCAAGATAAAACACAGGAGTGCTTTAAAAGCAGAGATAGAGAACGGAAGTATTACTGAAGACGTGGTCTTTTGCCAAAGTAGTCCAACAATTCTTCAGGAAAAGCAGAAATGAATACAGAATGGATGGGTCTTTTCACCTGTTACCTGAACGAAGAATAAATTCAGAGAAGAAGTTGAAATGTGTGTCCAGGCACAAGAGAAGGCGACTCGTGTAGCTTTGATGCTCTCATCTGTCCCATTCAGTTCCAATTTGCTCAATTCAAATAGTCAACACCTAGGAAGTTTGAATTCCATGTCTTTGGATGATGGATTGCCTAACAGATCCAAGAAGACTTCTCAAACATGGGCGTCACAGCTGTGGTTCCCAGCCCCAAAACATCTGGATTCAGACCATCCCTATACAAATGGGCTGGGGATCTACTCCCAGTTGGAGAGAAAAAAACAACCTGGTAGTTAAAATTTTACCAGATGCCCTTGCGGAGGTTTCAGAGAAGCACCAAGGATCCTTCGGCAGGGAGCTGCAAAGGCAAAGTGCCACTCCCCAAGGGCTACACTGTGTGTGCCGCAGAAATGCTCCACAGCCGCTGCACAGCAGGAGAATCAGGCAGTTTCCTCCAAGCCGGCTGGGCTGAGCAGAAAGGTGGCAGAAGCCGTGTGATAAATGAGCAGGCGGCAAAGAGCTCCGGCACCCTCCGGCGCAGCACAGTCCCTGGGGGAGAGGAATCAGGCGCTGAAGCACGGCTGCTGCTGATTAAAAAAAAACCCTTCTTCATTAGTGCCAAGGGGGTACCAATGCCAAGCGCTGGGGAGGATTAGCCTCTAATAAAGGGGCGGGGGGGAGCATCAGAGAGCTGCCATTGGGCTTCCCTTTGCAATCGGCTGGCTCCCAGGAGAGGATGAGGAATTGGAGGCAGAGGAGACGAGGGAGCAGCTGGGGTCAGAGGGGATGGAGTGGACGGGACGGAGGCAGAGGGAAGGAAGAAGGGCTGTGGAGAGACTCCACAGAGGGATGGAGAGACAAGAGAAAGAGAGAAATGGTGAGGGGATGGAGCGGCAGATAACTGAGGCTAGATAATGGGAGACTGATAGAGAACCAGTGGGCGATACACAGAAAGATGGGTGGATCAATAGTTGCCACGTACGGATAATTCTCTCCCATAGGAAATGTTTCCCAGATGCCTCTACTTTCCGTTTCTGGGATCAGCCGTACTGCTGTGGTACCCACATGGTACCAAAGTGATGACATGACCAAAGACAGCAACAAGTTGGGAGATTTTGCAAGGCCTGTAGCCTTTTGTGATTTTGTTTTCACTGTCACGTCCTCTCCCCCCCCCATTTTTTTTACAGATATGAAGGAGGGGAAGAGGACACAGAGATGGGAGTGTGGATTGCAGGATGGCGGACAGACAGCAGGGAGAGATGGTTTCTTTACATCTGTCTGACGCTTTTCTTTTCATTTCTTGCATATGCTGTGCCCTGGTCCTTAAAGGCTGCTAATTCTGGATGTGACTGTAGCAGTAACTTTGATATCACTAAGCTTTTCTTGCTTAGTGCGGAGTTTGCAGATTGTTCAAGAGCTCAAGTATTTTTAACCGTCCATGAATTTTGTTTGCTTCAAGTGTTTTCATCTTAGACAGTAAGATGAACTAGTTACAGAAAAAAGTAGGCTAAAGGTTGAGACTGGCCTTCTTGGCTTGTTTTACCAGATGTGTCTCTTATGCACCTGTAGATTAGCTCACACGTTGCTTACCTAGTTAAGAACCAATCAGTTATCTTGATAGTATCACACGACTGTGCTACCTAGTCAGCATTCATATTGCTTATCTCTTATTAGTTATGAACCAATCACTTTTTAAAATAATATTACATGATTATGATAGACAAAAGTTAGAGATGCGAACTTATATTTTTCTATAAACATGTACTCCTAAGACAAGCAAATCAGATTTCTCTGCATGGAAGTCTCAAAGGAGAATATGTGAGAATTTAGGGTGGGGGTATAATTTGGGTTTATTTGATTATCCCTAAAAGCAGTTTGTGAAACAGCTGAAAACTGATTTGCCTTTAAAAACTATTACTTGCTAAAAAGCAATGCTAATTACTTTGATAAAGTTAGCATTTATTTTCACAGTACTTGTAGGGTAAAGTTTTTCGCGAGTGTATTTTGTTCCGTCCAGTTCACTAAAGAAACTAATTTCTTATCTCAATAGAATAAAAACAACTTTCTTCAGTTGTTTCTGTCTGGTTGTTAAAGACCAAACTCAACCCCCTTATTCTTTTGCATTATCAGAATTAAAGGTACTAATCAGCCTTTCATATGATATAAGTCTTGGAGAACCTTGTTGCTGAACAGTTGTAGAGGGACAGCCCCTTCAAGGTATCAGTTCAGGGACTCTGATGTGGGAGGGAATCGCACACTACAGCTTCACATCTCTGGCACACACATACTCCCTTTGTGGTTCTGCAGACCTCCCTGTTGGGACCCACATCTCTTGGCACCAGGGATACTTTTTTTGTGCATTCCTTTTGCTAATGTTAGAAGGTCAAAACCACCTTTTGCAAAGCTGCCACAGATCTGAACACCACAACAAAAAATTAGAACAGAGGACCCTGCAGAATGGGATGGAGTGGAAACCTCATCTCTAAAAGTAGATTACAGGATGACCAACTGGGGGGCCTCTTGGAAAGACAGAAGGATCCGGCCAGAGGATCCAAGGAACAATGAGTCAGAGGGATCGACTCAGCAGTCATAGCGGCACGGAAGATGGCTCTTTTGTGGGTCTTGTCCAACAGCAGTGCAGCAGGGGCTAGAAAAGCTGCCACTAACAAAATTCCCTCTTATATAAGCCAGGATTCTTGGTTTGTCGAGTGGCTTAGAACGGGGGCGGGGGGAATCTAGGAGGCTCAACTCCAGGCAGCTGATTGGTGTTCTCTCATCAGGCCAGATTGTTATAAACATCCATAGTACATTCACTGTGACTCGCAGGTCATTTCCACTCTTTTTCTCTGTTCCAGCAGTCTTGGGGACAACCTGTCCCAGGGCTTGAGTGGGGACGAGGCCATGGTGCCGCCTGCAAGGACAAACAGTTTGGGGGCAGGTCCTACGTGATGGAAAAAAAGGCCCATTGAGTGACCCACATTTGCCACATGGCCCTGTCACCAGTAGCTGCTTTGACAAACTCCACAGCCATTCACTGTTTCAAGGACGGGGCAGTGGGGGTGGTGACAGAGGGAGGAAAACCTGATTAGACAGAGATCTCCCTTTAATTGAAGCTGAGGTGCAGCTGTTTCTAGGGTGGGTGGGGGGACCCAGAAAGGAATCTTAAGGCACCTGATTTAAAGAGTCTGAATGCAGAAATTCCCACTCCTAAGACACTCCCAATGGGGAATCCAGCTTGAAAGCTGGACTTAAATTGACTGTAGAAAAAGTGGACTGGCTTCAGGGGAATCACTCTCTCTGAGCACGCGCAAAGGGTGAGCACTGAGAAGCCAAAACCCAGTTTCCAAAGACATGTAAGGACTGGTGTCGATGGGGGACTTCCAAAGAGGATCGCCATCTTTTTAACTGGCCCTGCTGGTTTGCTTTTAATGACCGTCTGACAGGCAGAAATGGAGCAGGGTAAAGACCGTCCCGAAACAGGGATAAAATGATGGGGAAGGCTTCATCTGCAAAGTATGCATATGCGGTTAGACAGCCAGCGTGGTGGAGTGGTTAGAGTGTTGTACTAGGATTGGGACCACCTGGATTTGAATCTCTGCTCAGCCATGGAGCTTACTATCTAGGCCAGAGAATGGTCATCCTCTCTCAGTCTAACCTGCCTCACAGGTAGGGTTGCCAGCTCTGGGTTGAGAAATACCTGGAGATTTGGGGGGATGGAACCTGAGGAAGGCGGGGTTTGGGAAGGGGAGGGACTTCAGTGTGATATAATGCCACAGAGTCCTCCTTCCAAAGCAGCATTTTTCTCCAGGCAAACTGATCTCTGTCGCTTGGAATCCCAAGGAGATCTCCAGCTACCACCTGGAGGCTGGCAACCCTAATCACAGGGTTGTTGTGCGGATTAAATGGTGAGGAGGAGAAATATATCAGCCGCCCTTGATAGAAAGCTGGGATAAAACAGTAAGAAATGAAGGTACGCAAGCAGGGCCAGCAAAAATCTGGCAAACCCTGTGAGCCCACCCATTTATAGATCCTTGCTTGTTAGAAGGTAACAAGTGGATCTGAATAATCTCCTAACAAATTATGAATCTGTGAAAACCATAAATAAACCCAAGAGGTACAAGGAGGTACTTTGTTTTCCATTTCTGTTATATGGAAAGTTTCTAAGGCCCCGGTCACACGCCGAATTTGCCGTGGGAGAGCCACGATTGAATGGCGGAGTTTCTGGGTGCGATCGCACCGCAACATCTGGGAGGCGTAGCACTCCCGTGGCCAACCCGCAGCTTCCCACCGAAGATGCAGAGTAAAAAACTACCTCCTCAAAGGTACTAGCAAATGATTTACCACAGGCTGCCTCCGGACTCCCTCAGTGTGATTGAGCCGGGGCGCGGCTTTTCCCTCCGGTCCCTTGTTGACACGCAGGTGTGGAGGGAAGGAACTGTGGCATGCCACGGATGCATGGGATCGTGTTCTGGCGGCTCTAATTGCAGTGCTGCAAATAGCCCCGCCTCCCCCCCCGCGTTATCCAGCCCGTATGACTGGGGCCTAAAATTCTCTTCCACTCCTTGCTGAAGGGTCCAGAAACAAGCACGCATGTCTGTTAACAAAATCTGGAAGAGTTTTGTGAGAGATCCCTTAAATATAAATCCCAAAAATTAGCAGAAAGGGAAACATGGATTCATGCAACCTAAGTGCTAAGAGATCTTGATCAACACCCCAGTCACCTCCTCCAAGATCATCAGCTGCAGTTAGTGACAGGCCCTCTAAGCTGAGTCTCCCGCTCACAGAATTTTGTCTTTGCTCAGGAAGGATGGCTCCAGAGCAAACTAATTTATGCAGTAGTCAAATCGTTCGCTTGCTTACAACTTTAATGCCAGGAGCTCACAAAGTAGAATTTTTGCTCACAAGACTCCACAGCTTAGAGGGAGCATTGGACAGCTCCCTTTCTGTTAATAACAACTAGGATAATGTAAACAAAATCCTATGAAACCTCAACCCAGCGCTTTAAAAATGCTAAATATTGTGATTAATCATTCTTTATCATTTAAGAAGGTTGATGCATGGAGGAGACTCCATTAAAACTTCTCAAAGTTTCTCAGTCAAGACACTGCTAAATCTCCCACACACACACAATTAGGAATGCTTACAAAATAGTCAACAGCCATTACATATTTGCATATATTCAGTTACATGTTTGTAGAAGTTAAGTTGCCCATTGGCTAAATTAAATAAGATTTTTAAAAAAGAATTAGAAATCTGGCCAGTTTATAAGGGACCAGTGTGCCAATATAGTGTAGTAATTAGAGTGTTGGACTACAACCAGTCACTCTCTCAGCTTAACATACTTCACAAGGTTGTTGTGACATAAAGCGAAGGAAGGAAGAATCATTTACACAGCCAGAGCTCCTTAGGGAAACAGGAGCTGAGGGGGAGGATAAAAAATCAATTGATGGATCGACTGGAGAAAAGGTTCTGGAATATATACTGTTCCCATGCCAGACCTTCTTTCATCTCAGATTGTTAATGTCTGATTCTATTCTCTTAATACCAAAACAGGCCGAAGCACTAACTACTTCTTAAATAAAAGACAATCCAGAATCAGGAGTAAAGCTAGCATAAGGAGAAATCTGAACTTGTAACCCTTCCCGATTAATGAACGTGAGCCCATCAGAATCGGCAATAGAGCAGGAAAGGGGAAACAGAGTCCAACACAAGATGCCATCAGAAGGCTTTCACAGAAGGTGGGGTAGGATCCATAAGAAGCCCTTGCAAATATCAGAGCTCCCCCTGTAGAGGAAGAGGAGTATTGCACCATGATTCCACCACATCCAAAATGGAGGGTATTTTTCTCAACTTTTTGTCAACGTTGCCATCAAGGACATCAGAGCAAGAAGCCATATCACAGAGGGTGCCGAGATGATGGGAACAGCAGTATTGCGCCAGTGGGCATTTGGGTGGCACTGCAGATGCTCATGGTGAAGGTGTTCCGCAGCAGACTCGGAACCTGAAGGAAAAGGTGTATTTTGAAGCAAACATTATTTGGGCACCACACAGCAGAACCAAAGTCCCTTGGAATCTGGCTACCTGCCTACCCATAAGGCCTCTTAGTTTGCTTAGCCAATCCACCTTAGTTTGCTTAGCCAAAACATTAGAATTCACATGGATAAAGTCACATGACAGTTATTTGACAGGCAGAACGGTATAATAGTTAAAGTTGTTGGGTCTCTCTAGACTGGGAAGATGTGGATTCAAATTCTCACTCTGCCACAAAGCTTACTGGATGACCAAGAGATATTCTGTCTGCCTAACTTTTCTCACTGGGTTGTTGAAAGAACAAGAGAAGAGAACTAGGTACCAGCTCCTTGGAGGGAGAGTGAGATAAGATATAACAACACCACTTCTTGCCCATTTTTTGCCAGAAATTAAAAATTAAAGTATCAGTCAAAGAGACATTATGATGGCCAAATTAATCATGGCTGAATTTATCAAGTAAGAGGGGCTATCTGGGAGATGGGCCCAGGAAAATCCCTGCTCCTCATCTCAGAAGCGTGGGCTGGATGTGTGAAAGGAAACCATTTTATACATGCTCAGGGGTAAGTCCTTTAGTAAAAATGGCTTTGGGACCAAGCCCCAGCTCAGGTTCCCAGAGCATGTGGCCTGAAGGTTACTGTATTGCAGCTAAGCCAGCCACAGCCTGGTCAGAGCCCAACAGGAGACTTCTTGGGAGTCAACTGAATACCACTTTAAGTGAGCAATGACTCATGAAAGCTCATAGTAAATGTAAAGGTTTCCCTTGCTCAAAAGCCAGTCGAATCCAGCTCTAGGGATGCGGTGCTCATCTCTGTTTCCAAGCTGAAGAGTCAGCGCTGTCCAGAGACATTTCCATGGTCATGTGGCTGGCATGACTAGATACCAAGGCGCACGGAACGCTGTTACCTTCCCACGGAAGCGGTACCTATTTATCTACTTGCAATTTCTTGCTTTCAAACTGCTAAGGTTGGCAGGAGTTGGGACCAGACACGGGAGCTCACTCCATCATGTGGCACTCGGGTCTCGAACTGCTGAACTACCGACCTTCCAGTCTGTAGGTCAGTGTCTTAACCAGTGTTCCCTCTAAGCTGAGTTAGTGTGAGCTAGCTCACTGTTTTTTAGCCTCCGGCTCACACATTTTTGTCTTAGCTCAGGAAGGATGGCTCCAGAGCAAACTAACTTATGCAGTAGCCAAATCACTCACTCACAACTTTAATGCCAGTAGCTCACCAAGTAGAATTTTTGCTCACAAGACCCTGCAGCTTAGAGGGAGCATTGGTCTTAACCACTTGAGCCACCACAGCCCCCATGAAAGGTCATAACCTGCCACAAATTTTGTTAGTCTTTAAGGTGTTACTGGACTCTTACTCTTTTCTACTGTATACTACTTTGAATTCCACAGACCAAATAGGAATATAATAAGTAAAAAATAATCAATACATTCATTACATTTGGTTCATAGCTCATAGGCACTGCCATTCCAAGGGCATCCAAATTCTGTGGCTGGGGTCTGAATAGGACAGAGCTTCTTTTCCATGTTAGTTAATGACACAACTTGTCCAGTTTGAAGAAACAATGTTTCTAATGCTCCCGCATACTTGGGACACTGGATTACACAGGATTTGGTTTATCACATGTCTGTTTTCTATACCCTCCCTCTCTTCATTTCTTTCTTCCTCATCCACCCACATTTTCATCTCTAAAACACGTCTCTGTTATTGCATATATCACCCCTGTAAACAGGAACATGTTCAGGGTTTCAGAATCCTGATACACACTTTCATTGTTGCAAGATCTCTCCATCCTCACCCAGAAAGGCAGAATGGGTGGGTAAGCACATTGTACCATGCTATGAAACGATGTGCTAAGAGAGAAAGAGGGGGGGAAACCAGTGTTCTGGCTCATTGGGACATCTGTAGATGCGCTGGACTAGAATTGTCCAAAGATAATCAGAATTCTGCAACACAACAAGCACATTTTCATATACACACAAACCTAACAATTTCATAATATATGCACAATATGTACATATGAAATGCACAGTTCATTCTTCGTCTGCTAGTCATGGGAAGAAGCCAAAGAGGAAATTTTGTCTTGCCTTCTCAATCCCTGGGTATCTTATTCTGCTCCCTCCACCCCTGCTTCTCATATTCTACCCAATATTTTTGCCTGTAGCATCGGCCACCTGCATTATTTTGTTTTATTGGAAATCTTTGCTGTTAGATTCAAATGTTATCATATCTTGTAATCCACTTACTTTTTTATGGAAAAGTGTTTTTTTAAATCATACTTGTAATCTTCCTTGAACCCCAGTGAGAAAGGTGGGCTGTAAATGCAAATGCAAACAAAAATAGCTGGCTATCCCACTACTTAGGGTGGCCGATCTGGCCTCAACCAGAGCCCAGGCCTTTTCCATGGGGCTCCGGCTCTGTGGGATGGGCTCCCTGAAAGGGGGGGGGGGCACCGTGGAGATATGCAGGAGGCGCTGCAAGGCCTACCTGTTCACCAGGTCTTTTGAGTGGGGGGAGAGATGGGGGGTTTACTATTTCATTTTTTTGTTTTTAGCTGAAAATGTTTTTAGCTATTATTGTAAGCTGCCTTGAACTGCAAGGAAACATGGGCTATAAAACTTTTATAAATAAATAAATACATAACAACCGTCATCAGAAGGACTAGAAAGCTGCCCACAATTAGTAGGAGGGTCGTAAAAAATCCGCCTACTTGAAAAATGGGGGCTGGGTTTAGGAAATTAGGGATGAGAGCTGGGGGTCGAGGGTGGAGGACGGAGGTGGATTCGCAATATAAAGGGCCTCACCTTGCGATTGGTTCCAAACGAAGACCTGGAGTTCACTCAGGGCCTCTGTGAGGTTCTGGATTTTCCCCTGGAGTTGCGTATTCTCAATCTGCAACTCCTGGATGGCCTCCTGCAGCTCGAACGGGCGCCCCTGGCCCCAGAACAGGGGCAGCAGCAGACAGAATATCAGCACCATTTGCCTTGCACCCTTTGGACAGCCTCACACTGAGTGGCGAGTGCCCAGCCCAGTGCAACCTCCTTTCCCTGCCAAATCAATCAATCTGCCTGGCCAATCAATTGCTTATTAATGACATCCATGTTTCCTGACGTACAGTCAGAAAAACAGGCAGGCTATCCTGGCCTCTGGGAACTCAGAAACACAGGCTGATGGAAGTCCTTGGTAAAGGGACAGAGAGCGGCAAAGTACTTGCCAGAAAAGTGGTATATAAATATTTCAAAGTAAAAATAATACCCTAGGCAGAGTCCTGCAATGGTCCAGACGGACACCTGATTTCCTCCTGCCCTATAGGACCAGCAGTGTTCCAGAGGGACCTAAGGACAGAGCAGGGCGCCAAGTCTCCCTGTTGTTTATTCACAAGCCTTTGGCTGGTAAACAGGGCCGGCCCGAGGGTTTTTTGCGCCCTAAGCCGGGCTACCTTTTGGCGCCCCCGTCAGCATGCGCCCAATTACGGCGTCCAATTAGGGGTTGTCAACCTCCCGCCTCTCCACCGCCAGGGCTCCCTAGGGCGAAGGAGGGCTCCCCTCCTCCTCCTCCTCCTTTCCCCTCTCACCCGCCGCCAGGGCGTGCTGGCAAGTCAGGGAAGGGGTGGGGGTTTAAACCTCCGTCCCTTCTGTCTGAGTGCCAGCTTGCTGGCGGGCACGCTGGCAAGTCAGGGAAGGGGCGGGGGGGTTGGCGGGGCTTTTGGCAGGGGGCAGTGGCTTTTGGCACCTGTAAGGGCCGGCGCTCTCTAGGTGAACACCTAGTTCGTCTAGTGAGCGAGCCGGCCCTGCTGGTATCGACAGAACAAGGCAAAAGTTGTCCAGGATGATTGTCACATGTTTAGGGCCTAAATATTGGACATGTGACAATCAAGCCATTGATCCTTGGTGTGGTGCCCAAGGGTGTTATGCACCTACCACAGCATTTCCTGCTGCCCAGTTGCTTTGACCCCTGAAGTCTCTCATCCTCATAGCAAAGAGCCATACCTGGATTTCCTCCACTTTGTTGGGACAGGAAGAGCACATGGAACATCATCTTTGTCTATTCAAGAAGGACCCTTTTGCAAACAGTCTTGGGAGGATGCTTGTAGCTTCCTTACATTTTGTGGAAACTCCCAATATTTTATGACTGAACTCAGAGCCCCCACGGCAGCCATTTTGTGACTGGTCCCTCCACTGTGGCAACCATTTTGTTATGACACCCACTGCCTGTTCTCAAAATTCCAAATAGTCCCACAGATTTAACAAGGCTGGTTTAGGCCAACATCCTATCAGAGCTAGAGAACAAACAAACAAATCAAGCAAACCAATTTGCAGGGCGAGCACTGCAGAGATGTGTGAAATGAGTTCACAGGAGAGTTTATGAGAGGGAATAATGTAGAAATGTTAAAAAAAAACCCAACCACAAATTATCATGTGGAAGAGTTACATGAAACAAGGAATGAAGTGGGGGATCAAGGGAGAGGGTGTGAGACAAACTAGTGCCGAGGGAAACAAGTGAGGAGGTGTGAAAGATTACAGGGAAGGAGCAGGAAGAGGAAGCCAGGCTCAAGGTGACATAAAAGAACTCATCAAGAAAGCAGAACAAAAGTTGCAAAGGGCAAGAAATAAATCACTGAGTCCTGAGGAAATGAAGGAAACAAATGGGGTGTGTATGTTGTGTTGCAAAATAAGGTATCAGGTGATGGGGGTAGGAAGGAACCTGCCGCTTCTGAGGCGGGCGAGTGAAGGTGTGCATACAGAGCAATGTTCCATTATGCATGGTGCAGCTGCAACATTTGTTCTCGGAGAACGAGGGACAGTAATAGGTTTGATTAAGAGGCAGAGAACATCTCTGGGTGCAAAGTGCTGGAAGGAAGTGTGCGTCTTGCAGAGTCTTTCTGCTCATGTTCCACACAGGGGCCAGAAAAAGGTTTCGAATCCTCCTTCCTCTTCTTGTGGGGCAACATGAGCTGTCACAGGCAATGTTCCCTCTAAGCTGTGGTGTCTTGTGAGCAAAAATTCTACTTTGTGAGCTCCTGGCATCAAAGTTGTGAGTGAGCAATTTGGCTACTGCATAAATTAGTTTGCTCTGGAGCCATTCTTCCTGAGCCAAGACAAAAATGGGTGAGCCAGAGGCTAAAAAACTGTGAGCTAGCTCACACTAACTCAGCTCAGAGGGAACACTGCTCACGGGTACAGAAAAGTGTGCCCTTATCCCATTAAGGGATTCAAAGGCAGAGCAAGGAAATGATTCGCTTGGACTATGCCTTTCACAGAAGTGAGGAAAGCCGCCCCCCCCCCCCAAGATTGGCTCATGATCCTGGGGGTTGGGGCCTTCCTTGCAACAGCTTGGTATTTATATCCTCCTTTTTTCTTGTGGGTCAAGGTGGCTTACAATGCCTAAATTATAAACATACAAACAAACAAACAAAACCCCAACCCAACAGTAAAATCTTATCCTTGCTAAGGAATGCCTGAAGCGTTAAAAGACCTTACATATAAAACAACTTTGCACTTCTAATAGGCCTGCCAACTCCAGCCTGCGGAAACCTGGAGACTGGGGGGTTGTGCCTGTAGAGAATTGGGGGTAGGGTTGCCAGCCTCCAGAGATCAGCTTCCCTGAAGAAAATGGCTACTTTGAAGGGCGGATTCTATGGCATTGTACCATACTGAGGCTCCCCTTCCTAAACCCCACCCTCTCCAGGATCCACCCCCAAAGTCTCCAGGTATTTTCCAACCCAGACCTGGCAACCCTAGTTGGGGGAGGGATTTCACCTAGTAGCTGTGGTATACCATAAAGGTTGCCCTCTGAAGCTGCCATTTTCTTCAGAACTGATCTCTGTAGAATGGACATCAGTTGTATTTTCAGGAGAATTCCACACCCTACTTGGAATTTGGGAACCCTAACTTCTAAAGGCAGTACCTCCCCTTCACTTGCTCAGTGAGCCCATTCCAAAAGGTGGGAGCCCATATACCTAAAGAACAGGTGCCAGTAGATGCCAAGCAAGCTACCTTATATGGGCAGTAGGTTTTATTATTCTTCTGCACTGTGCTGTGTGTGTGCAGGGTTTTATTATTATCACTGAGATGGAACTGTTTTATGTTGATTTTAATGGATTTTTATTGCTATTTATATATTATGAAATAAGTTTTGATGAATGGAAGCCGCCCTGAGCCTGCTTTGCGGGAAGGGCCGGGGTATAAGTTGAACGAATAAATAAATAAATAAATCTTTTTTGGTTCCATGCTTACTACAACAAATTTGACTGGTGTAGAAAATTAAGTGTTTTGGGAGATGTGCAGAACAGTTCATCAGAACACTTTGTCGATAAAATTATCACACAGTATCATGGGAGACAGACGGGAACAAAGAGGCCAATTCTGTCTCGACTCTGTACTGCATAGGGGCTCAGGATGATGGAACTGTGGGGCAGCTTGACCACTCTAGTGCAGTTTGTGGCAGGGCGTCATGCGTGGGTTTAACTCACCCTTTGCATTGTGTGAGAGTTTTGAAAGGGACAAATGAGCAGCACCCCAGCCCTAATTTCCCTAGGGTGCCTATCCCTTCTCACATAGCTAGCATGTTGCAACAGGTGTGTAGGAATGTGGACTGGAAGAAGTTTTTTTCCTAGCCAGCCAAACTGACCATCTCCAAAGGAACCCTGAAGCTGTGAATGGGGCAGATCCCACCCCCACATACCCACTGTCCCCTCCCACCCACAGAGACTGAATGGCAGGTTTAATATTAAGAGAAATAAGGATAAGGACATCTGCAACCACTTCTGTTTCCAGTGGCTATCCTACACGTACATGGCCAGCTCTTTTTCTCTGGGAAAAAGACCAAAGTGTAAGTAAACGTTTAAGCCAAATTGTTTTTTGGTAGCTTTATTATTTCCAAGGGATTGCTGCCCGTCCCCAAACTTTACGATTGAAAGGTACAACCATTTTATTTTCTCTAACACCAGTCAAATGTGCAAAGCAGAAACAGGCTCTCACCACCTAAAAAAAGGAGGTGCCCGCAAAGCAAAGAGCCACCACAGAACGCAAACCCCGCTTTCCGAATTAATCTGAGAGTTTCCGATCGTCTGCAGCCGTTATCTTCGGAGAGCTTCGTAGTAGTTACCCGAAGTGTTAACGAGAGATTCCGAAAATAAGCGAAAGGAATGCCTTTCACAGAAATTGCCTAGCCCTTTCCGAAGAGCGGCCGAGTCTCTCCGAAGCGGTCGTACGACTTTTCCCGGGGGAAACCGACCATTTCCCGAAGCTAAAGCGAATGTTGACGAAGGCTTCACGGATTATCCCATTTTTCTCTATAGCGAAAGAGGTGGGTAGCAGGAATCATAGAGACTAGACTAGGATAGTATATAATCGTAGTCTTGACTTCCGGTCAGAAATGGATGTCTCCATTGCAAAGAAGGCGGTTTAGCCATAGAGCTACGTCAAGCTAGATCGGCATCGCTCTGCACCTATAGAGAATAATGGCCAATAGAGGACTTCAGTGTTACCGGATGTTGCGCGCGTCTCTAGTATTTTTCTGTGTCTCCGAAGAGGGAGGAGTTGGGGGGGAGAGGAGGGCCTATAAAACCCCCTTGAGTCGTCTGAGCTCCTCCTTTTCCGTTTCCGGCTGTGGTAGCGGCAAGAGGTAGGAAAGGGTAGCTGGGCCGCGTGTTTCCTATAGAGGGGGTCGAAAGAGGCCATTCGGGGTGCTGGGGAAGCGAGGAAGAGAGCCAGGGAGGTTAGTGGAGGGAAAAGTCCCGGAACGTGCAGCCGTGGGATGGGGGAAAGAGGTGTGGGTCACATGGCCAAAAATCTCGCCCCCGAATCTCTGACGTTTGAAAGATCCTGGTTCGAAATATGTTGTGCCTGATCCTTAAGCCTGTTGTGGGTGAAAGTTAGAGCTGGTTGAGGTGTATTGCCGAATAAACAGCGGGAAATGTCATGATTGAAACCCATGATTGGGTAAGGCTGGGTTAGATAGAAGTCTTTGTTCGTGGCCCGAGCCCAGTTCTGTGGGGAGGAGCTGATGCCTCTTAGGTTCAGATAACACCAGGGATTCCAGCCATGAAACTAAAATCAGGTTTAGTCTTCCTTCCCTTTTAAACCTCTGGCGCTGTTTCACAGACTTAAAATAATCCACTTGCAAATGGTCACTGACGTGGATTGAAACAGTATTATTTAGCATGTGTGAAAGATACCCTCTTCAGTTTGCTGGTCGTGAGCCCAGAGACATTAGCAAGTTGGGGGGGTGTGAGGAACCTCTTCCCCATACAAAGAATGGGGTAGAGTGCAGAGAATGAAGAGTCCTATGGCATCTGCTTCCAGCTATGTGGACACTGGTCTTTTAAAGCCTGATAGTGTACTAGCCTTAATACTGGATTGTTTTGCTACAATTGATTTATAGGGATTTTTTTTCTTTAGAATTTATTATTGGGGCAAAGAACAGTTGTTGATGCACGTTAAGCTTACATGTATTGCCTATAACAAGAAAAGGTAAATGGTTATGTATTCCTCATTACCATTAAGGAGGCCTTTGGGCCGCTTGGATGCAGTGGATAAATATTCACTTCTATTGGCAAGGAATGCATTGTATAAATATTGAGCTGAATAGTTAACTTGTGATTCATTTGGCGATTGAGCTGTCACCCCCCCCATTTGGAAGAATTGCAGTGCCTTGTGCTTTGCCCTCTGCCCAGGAATATAGCTCATTTTGACAGGAGGTGTGTGTCTGATTCAGAGGTGCTGGAAAGCTATTCACCTAGATGACAAGATCAGAGAAAGAAGCAATTAGAGGATGTGGGCAGGGATGTGAAAGGAGGGGGAGGAATAAGGTAAGGGAGGGCAGGATATAGGGAAGAAGCAGAGGGGATGGGGTTAGGATTTAAAAGTAAAAAGTGGCCTGGGTTTAGGTAGGATGCAAGAAACTGGAATATCCAAAAATATTTTCTTGGTCTTCTCATCCCCAGGTCTCTGCAAGATGTCTGCTCATCTGCAATGGATGATTGTGCGCAACTGCTCAAGTTTCCTTATCAAAAGGAACAAGCAAACGTACAGCACGGTGAGGCCCCAAAACAGTCTTGTCTTCCAGTGCTTCTGGATAAAAACGCCAGAGCTGCTCTTTCCTAAAGGCTTCTGTTGTCTTGAAATCTACTTCCCTGTTTTCCAGCCCAGCCATTCCCTCTCCCTTTTAACTAGCAGCCCTGCAATCCTGCTAACGGTTTCTTTTTCCTTCAAAGGAACCCAACAATCTTAAAGCTCGCAACTCTTTCCGCTACAACGGGCTGATCCATCGCAAGACTGTAGGGGTGGAGCCTGCTGCGGATGGGAAGGGAATCGTCGTGGTCCTCAAGAAACGTGCAGGTGGGCTGGCCCAAGAGAATGGATGCTGCTCCGTGATGGGGATGTGCATGAAGGAAGGAGGACAGGAAAGATTATTATTTTTTAATTGTTATAAGGGATACAGGAAAAAAAGAAGGAATAGGGAAAACAGAGAGAAAATACAATTATCAAAAAAACCTAGTGTGAGTGCAATTTTATGGAAATTAAGGACCTTCCTTTTTCAAAATGTATAACAAAGTATATGATATAATAGCTTAACAAATGTTTAACAAGATATATATGGTGTAATGGCATAAGAATATAGCTTAAAATATATATGACCTATTAACTTTAAAAAGCTTCGTAATGACCAAGTCATTCTACCAATTTCTCATACTGTATTTTCATTCTTACCGTATCAGTCTTATCTATTATATAGTATAACGTAGATAACATAATTTTTTTTATAAGATTTCACACAACAGTTTGTTAGAATAAACAACACAGCAGCAAAGATTTGGATGGGTTCTGTACAGAGAATGAGCTCTCAGTAGCACAGAATAGTGGGGGAGGCAGGCTGTCGAGCTGCCCAGTGTCTCACAAAGCATGCTTCTGGTTCTTATGGAGGTATTGAAATCCCTATAGAATGTCAATAGGGATGAAAGGGTAGCTGAACTTCGGGGCTTCTACTGATTCACAGGTTTCTTATCCTTACACAGCTCAGTTTTCCAAGAAATGTACACTTCTGTAAGTAGGGGTTATAAAATAACAGCTCAGCTCATGAGCTTGAAGCACAAGTCTGCAGTTGACATTTCCTCTAATCCAGCAACTCGGTTCTCTAAGGGCCTATATCGCAAAGAGGTTATTAGAATGACTTTTGTGTGAAGAGGACTTAAATTACAAATGCTTCAATATATCCTGTTTGCTGTGCATACAGGTGCATCCTGAAACTGGAGCAGCCACATTCTGAGAGATTCTGTATCTCTTTCCTGCTTCTAGAGTTGAGCTTTCCTTTTCCTCCCCTTTCAGGCCAGCGGAAACCAGCCACCTCCTATGAGAAGATTACGGTCAACAAAAATGCGCGTGCCACACTCAGCAGTCTCCGCCACATCATCCGCAAGAACAATTACCGCAAGGACCTGCGCATGGTAAGAGAGGCACGGTGCCTCTTTCTGTTATGCAACTATGGATGCTGTTAATCTAGCGATCAGATCAAGAACATTATACCTGGAACAGAATGACTGCCAAGCTTTCAGACTTTGCGATTCAGGGCTCCCCCCTTAAAAACATTGAATTTTATGGGGACTATGGTACTTTAAGGAGGTCGTGCAGCTTGATTTGGATGTTTGAAGTGTGAAGCAGTCTCCTCCTGTGCTATGCTGGGGCAGCCAAATTCTGTGTGGCGATGCACAGAGCGGCAAAGAGCCTTCCGAGAAATGACCAAAGGCTTGGCCTTGGAGAGAGGAGGGCATTGATCTTGTCAAGGGGATTAACTTGAGAACTTGGAGGTCCATCAGTGATTATCAACCATGATAGTGGAATTGGTTCTCCACCCCTTTGGAGGCAGTACATCTGAGTGCCAGTTGTGAGGGTGGGCTGAGGCAGGGCATCAGCAGGAGGAGGCTTTAGCTTCGATGGGCCTTCTGGGGCATCTGGTTGGCCTTCTTGTAAAACAAGATGCTGACCTAGTTGGACTGTTGGGGCTGATCCAGCAAGGCTCCATAATGTGGGAGGGGGGAGACGCTGGGGAGAACCAGGCAGGAGAGCTCTGTAGCAGGGTGACAGTACTCCTCCAGAGACTGAATTTGAGCTCTTGGGCCATCCAGAAATGGACCCTGGGGTGAATGTAGATCAGGGCAGCACGTTTTTCAGACCCCTGATTGTCTCTTCTCCCCCTTGCAGGCTGCCCTGCGTCGTGCTAGCGCAATTCTGCGCAGCCAGAAGCCGGTGGTGGTGAAGAAGAAGCGGACCCGGGCTACCAAGGCTACCTAAAAGAGTTGCCAGATTATCCAATAAAGGATCAGAATAAAGGATCAGAACCTGAACATGATGTGGTGGATTTAGGTTAATGTGTTGCCGATTCTGGGTGCAAGAGGTGGGTGGAGAGGCTCCTGGGCGAACCTTGAAGGAAGCAGCCCAAGGGTGAGAGGTTGTAGATGGCCATGCCCCCCCCCCCCCCGGCAGCCAAGCAGAGAAGGGAAGCCTGATGGTATCAGTGCTGCTCTCCAAAGTGCTCCCCTACCGGAAACTGCTGGACCCCCACTCTGCTGTGAAAGAGGGAGGGGGGACTGGGTGCAGTACAGAGAGGTAAAGGGGAAGAGGTGGCCGGGGAGGAAGGATTGCTGCGGTGGTTCTCCAGGCGGATGGAATCGCTGGGTAGTCCAGTCTCCCTGGGTCCCATGTGCCAGGTCACTCAGAAAGGAGATGTGAAGGGTCACGTCTGAGGCTCTGCAGTTGCCCTGACCCACCGTCACCACTCTGCACGAACAGGTCTGCACCAAAAAAATCAAGTTTAGCCCTCGATCCGGAGGGATGTAGAGATACCACTTTTCTTCTTGAACTTGATGGCCACGATGGGGTTCTTTGTGTGCGTGCATGCTGTTACGCCCCTTTGCACATCCTGGTGTCGCCCCTACCAGTCGCGTGTTAACTGTATTTGGCCAAATGAGCACCAGCCCATGGATGTTTCTAAGATACGCTGGGGACTTAGATTGGTGTCGCTAGAGCAGCCAAGGCACTGTCTCTGTGGAGCTGGTTAGTGCAAAGGCAGGGAGGGGAGGAACATCAGAAAGGTCTTGGCAAGAACTTGAGCCCAGGAATGGTGAAGGATTCCCAGCAGCAGCCCACTTTTCTTTCTCCATCCCTTGTATCATTTGAGGGAGCCTGGCAGCCCCCGGCTGAATTGCCTCGGCAACCAACAGGTGGCAGTGAAGAGCTGAGGAACGTGGGAGGTGCCCCCACCGGTGCACCGTCTTCCTGGCTGTCCGACAATTGGCTTCACCCCCATCTGCTCCCACCAGCATTCCTCTGGGCGAGGGACTCAGAACCTGTCCAGCGTTTGATCCCCCCCACCCCAACTTCTGTCTGAATCCAAAGGAAGGGGAGTCGGCCATCTGTGCCAAGCTGGCTTGTGTCCAGAAGCAGTGGCCTGTTGATGGCTTTTTTTTTGCAACTGTGTTGCAGGGTAATAAGTGAACATTGTGTAAGGTTGGGAAGGCACTCTGCCCAAGCTCAGAGGCACCAGTTTTCCCACACCTCCAACCCCCCCCTACACACCGTTAAGCTCTGGGGAGGGGTTTTCTGCATGAAGTTTTCTGAGGAGGCAGTTTCCTGCATTGCCAGGTTTGGAGGCTGAGCAAAAGCAGCAAGCGGTGAAGGGCAAGTTTCCCATCTGGCGAGCTTTTTCTCCACTCTGCGGCAGATGGGGGAGTCAGAGTAAAACTTGGAGTTAAGCCTGGCTTTTACCTGCTTCCCGGAAACAAACATTCATCCTCCTCCTCCTCCTATTTTAGCTCTAAGCCACTCAGGCTGGTGAGTGGGGTCCTTTGCCTTCTGTCCTCCCGGGGCCCAGAATGGATCCGGCCACCAGATCTGGGGTGCTGTCGAGTTCTGATGCGTGGTCCGGTGGTTTCATACAACCTCATGCTCATGTTAAGAATTAACTGATACTGGACACAATGGCTTTTGGCAGAAACCAAGCCTACCTTCAAGTGTACCACATTTTTAGCTCTGATTGGTAGAGAATCTTTTTTTCACTGTGCATCAGTTGCTGATGACAATGAATTTTGTGTCTGTTTATTTATACCCCACCTTTTCCCCCCAGGAGGGATGCAAGGTGGCTCTCTTCCACTATGTCCTCAGAGCAACCCTGTTTGGTAGGTTTGACTGGCCCAAGGTGACATACCACATACACTCATTTTTGTGTTCGCACGCTTGTGATCCCGGGAGTCATGGTGACTTCTGGTGACCCCTAGTGGGGCTGGGACATTTCAGAGAGGTGGCTTGGTATTACCTGCCCCTGCATCCCAGCCCTGGTATTCCTTGGAGGTCGCCCTTCCAAGGGCTTGCCAGGGTCAGTCCTGCTTAGCTTCCAAGATCTGACAAGATTAGGCTTGCCTTGGGCTATCCGGGTCAGGGCGCTATCTTGAACTCTTGAATGCACAGTGGGGGGAGGAAAGATCCCAATAATGGTACAACCACAAAGCTTTGTATAGTAGAGTCCTCTTGTTTTGTAGTAATACAAAAGTTTCACACCTCTTAATTAAGAAGTTGAGCGAGGCAGAGAGTTCTCTTGTTTGGTATTGGAAGAAGTGAGCATCGGCTCACGAAAGCTCATACCCTGCCACGTATCTTTAAGGTCTTGGACTCCTCTCTTCTACTGTGATAAAGACAGACTAAAACGGCTACCCATCTTGATCTGTTCGCATATGTTTACATAACTGCATCTGCTGGTCCAGTCCAGAGGCAGTGAGATGCAGAGCTATCTGGGTCATTTAATCTCTGTACGGTCCTTTGGAATAAATGAAGCTACCTTTTGCTGACTCGGCCTGATGTTCTGACTTCCCTGGGCTGGCAGCTCTGATCTCCAGAGCCCTTCCCAGGCCTGTTCTCGGAGAGCTTTCATTAACTGGAGAGGCCAGGGATTGTGCCGGTGATCTGCGTGCAGAGTGAGTGTTCTACTGTTGAGCAGCGGCTGCTGGGGAGCATGGACACACACTCAGCCCGCCTGACATGAAGCATTACCCATACATCTGGTGCTGGTGGTGTCTGCAGCTTGAAGGAGTAGAAGCATGTCTCCCCCCCCCCGCCGAAACCTAGATTCCAAGGACGCTGGATTCATTGTTTGGGGGACGGACGGACTGCAGAATGCAGAGTCCGGGCTGAGAGTCCCCCAGTTAGGGTGGTCACATTGACCGAAGAGGCAGGGAAAGGACAGCTGCCCACAGTCTTTATCATTCCTGCTGGTCAACAAGAAGGAGGGGGCCTCTTGGCCTCCCCAGAAGCTATGCTGGGGTTTGTGGGCCCTGCATGGGCGAAAGCACACACGGGAGGGGGGCTGTCGTGAGGGGATTGGGGTGGAAGTGAGTGCAAGAACCAGCCGGATGCTTCCCTTTGGCTGCCTTGAGCCAACCGCTCAGAGAAATGATGAAACGCAGCATTAGTTTTGGACAGAAGGGGGAAAATGACTTCTCTGACCTTCCAGCGTTTTTGCTCGGATTGCTTGATTAACGTGTCAGCGAAATCCCTCAGTCTTGTTGCGCGGCCGTGACAGAAACCGCCTGTATGATCAATGAGATAATCTTAGCGGTGCGGGCACAGCGAAAGATGTCTCTCATTCTTTGTTTCTGTGTTCTTATTTACAAAGACAAGACAGGAGGGCCTGGCGTGAGGTGGCCCATGGGGTCACGAAGAGTCGGACTCGACTGTGTGACTGAACAACAACAACAAATTTACAAAGAGCCACTGCCTCCCCCCCACTATTCTCTTCCCGTTTCCCAAAAAATTGGGTTGGATCCCTTTTCGTCTGATTGGCTAACAGCGGTGTTTTCCTGTCACAAGAGGCTTGGTGGGGGGCACAAAGCTGGGGGATCCAACCCATCATTTGTCGTGAAGGGGTGGATTGCTGAGCAGTAACTGCTTTGCGCTTGCAGCTGAAAGACCGCAGCAAACCTACAAGGATCTGTGGGTGGTCAGTTGTTCGAAAGATGCCTGCTATGGCTTATGATGACCTGTGGCTTAACTAATGAATCCCTACAAGAATTTGCCACAGTGACAACGTCCCTTTTGCTCTTTTACAGGGAGGGCCACAAACAACATAAGTGCGTACTCTGTATATATTTATGGGGAGGGGCTTGGCATGCAGAACATCCCAGGCGTCTCCAATTTTGAAAAAGGACTGGGCGGAAGGTGATGTGAAAGTCCTGGAACTGAGAGCCCGGTGAGCTGCTGCCAGTCTGAGCAGACAAGATGGGCAGATGGTCTGGTTCAGTCGAAGTCAACTTCATGCCTCCAAGTTGCAACTGAGGGCGACCCCAGCAAGGGGCTTTCAAGACAAGTGAGAAGCGGAGGCGGTTTGTCATTGCCCTCCCCTGTGAAGTCTTCCTCGGTGGTCTCCCTGCCAAGTACTAACCCTGCTTAGTTCCTGAGATCTGACAGGATCGGACCGTTCTATGCCTCCTTCCCTCCCACGTGTTGTATAGCATACTTTGGGAAAGCTCGCTCTTGTACCCCACTTGAGGGCATCCTTTAACAGGGGGGCCATCTTGGCCATGGGTGCAGCTTTGGCAAAACTCCAGTCAGAGTGGCTGGATGTTTTGGACAGATAACACTGACCCTGATCAATGTCTGGAGAAACTTCCCCTTAGGCTCCTCTGCTGAGTCTGACACAGTGTCGTGGCCCGCTGAAGCCCTGCCTGTCAGGATGGAAGGGAACATGCCTTCCTGACTCTCCCCAAACAACTGGGAAGCTGCTGGCTCCCAGACAGGACCCGCAAGCCAACATTGCCAGGAAATTGGGTCTGGCTCTCGGAACAATGCCTTGACCTAGGAGGGGCACCCTGGACAGGGGTGATAAGGCCGCTGTTTATACTTGGGCACCGAGATGGCAGAGATTGAGCCAACCACTGAGGGTATTGTGAGAGTGAAAACATGCCTAGTCCAGGGTGTGGGTGGTTGGGAGCTCCCTGGTCTGCCTTTGCTTTGCGTGGGTTTGGGCCGGGGTGATTGTGCAAAGCATGAGTGGCGTTTTCACAAATTGCAAGCAAGGTAGTACTCAGGCTGTGTACTGGATTAGGCGATAGATGGCAGGTGGGCAGCTGCAGTCATACCCCCAAAATATGGAACTTGCATGGAAATCTAGCATCTCAGGGAAGGCTTTGCTGGAGTCTCAGACATGCTAGTTTTCTATCAGCAAGGTAGATTTTGTAAGGGAGGAGCATTTGCTCATGGGAAACCACCTGCAGTCTGAAGTGGTGCATTCCCAGCTACTTCATGAGCTGGAGTGGAAGGCCAGAGAAGTTGCAGGAGAGAGAAGGTGGGGGGAGGCCTCCGATGTAGTAATTCCATTACATGGGAAGGTAGAGGCAGGGTTAGATGGGGCCACTGAAGCAGCCTAGGAGCAACCTGAGCTGAGCGGCCCTCTCAGGGGTACACTGGATCAGAGCCCGGTCCTGTTGAAGTTGTAAAATCGCTGCTCACCCTCTCCTGTGATGCCAGGTCCAAGCATCACTGGGACTCGGACTGGCTTGCTCCTGGCTGCCAGCAGCCTCTCAGGAACTGTCCTGTTACATTAAAGGGCCAGTCCGCCTGGGAAAAGAGGATGGAGACAGACATCTCTCCCTTCCCCCCCAGAAAAGACATCTACTTGGATCAGGGTCAGAGGATACTTTCGCCACTTGCTCCCGATATTCCTGCCCACCTACCCATTTACTTGACTTTAGTCCTGTCTGTCCCCTAGCACTCATGGGGGGGTTCACATCCAAATACACGTGCATACACATAATTCTGTTGACTCCTGGGGTTTTAATAGGACATTGCCCGCTCAGTCCTTACATGTGTTCATCTGATTAGGATATTTGAAAAGCCTTGCTTGCATGTTCAGTGACATGGTTGGCATACCGGGGGAGAGTGGGCTGGGGCACCCTCGATTCCCAGCGCTCGTGGGAGGACAGTTGGCAAACATTTCATTCTGTTATTTATAGTCCGCCTTTCCCACAGGGACTCAAGGGGGATTACGCATAGTAAGTCAGTACAATCAACCAAATGGGACATTCAATAACCAACGCATTCGGCTATTAGACATCTGGAACCACCAGAAAGAAACGGAAGCATAGCATAGATATTAAATATGACACAGTACAGAAATTACATAATAGGATCCTACTTACAATATGCTATAAAGGTAAAGGTTTCCCTCGCTCGAAAGCCAGTCAAATCTGACTCTAGGGTGCGGTGTTCATCTCTGTTTCCAAGCTGAAGAGCCAGCACTGTCTGAAGACATTTCCATGGTCATGTGGCCAGCATGACTAGATGCCAAGGCTCACGGAACGCTGTTACCTTCCCACCAAAGCGGTACCTTTTTATCTACTTACAATTTCTTGCTTTCGAACTGCTAGGTTGGCAGGAGCTGGGACCAGAGACGGGAGCTCGCTCCATCATGTGGCACTCGGGTCTCAAACTGCTGAACTACCGGCCTTCTGGTCTGCAGTTCAGCATCTTAACCACTGAGCCACCGCAGCCCCTACAATATGCTATGCACATTAGTAAAGACCACAAGTCGCAATCAATGGAGCGTCTGCAGAATGCTCTAACACCGCTAAGAGTTGAGCTGCGGCATTCTGGACCAATTGGAGTTTTGTCCAGGATTGTACTTGGTCTCTACTACGGACTGTTGGGGTATAGAGCGCAGAATGTTGACTAAGGCTTGTTCCAAAATCAGACACTTTGTGCAGTCAGATTAGGCCAGGATCAGGCAGACATGCCCATCTAAATGGCTAGCCTGGTGCAGACTGAGTCCTGGCAAGAATGAAACGCAGACTAAGAAGTGGTCTGGCATGGTTTTTAGTTTAGCTAAAAATGAACAGAAATCCCCATGAAAACTATAATACAGAACAGTTTATTGATAACCTGAGAGAACCTTTATATCCGGAATAGGATGTCAGGTTGCTGTTGGTCTTTTCCAGACTCTGCTACAAATAAACGAGTAGACCTTTGGGCAGCAAATGCACAAGCAAAGAGATTTTGTCAAGGGCTTTATGCACCTTTAGTAAGATTTGCAATTTATATATTCCTTTGATGTACTTCATGCTATTTGGAATATTGAATATCTCTAGAAGCATTTTTGTGCATATGGAACGTTAATAAGGATTGAATATTATAGTATAATTTTGGGAAGGTTATCAGTAAATTGTTATATATTATAATTTTCACTGTGATCTTTGCTTGTTTTTAGCTAGCCTTGACACTGTGTTCCCATCCTGTTTTGGTCTATGGCTTTTAGTTTAGCAACCTGACGTTTGCCTCATGGCTTTATGGTAGAAACCAGCTGGCTGTGAAACCTGGAATCGGTGTCCATTAGTTTCAATTGAAATCTGGAACTGGCGTCTATTCTCTGTAGTTCTTTGCTCCGACACAGCCTTCCAGGACACACGTGCCCTTGATCCAGGAGCAGATTCCAGCGAGGAGACAACTTGGGGCTCGAGGCATCACACAACCACTTTCTTTGCTTGGGTCTCCCCCACCAGCACGGACCAGCTGCCGTCCCACTCTCTCTTCCGCCTCCAGCAATGTCGGCACCAGCAGCTGGCGGCCACCCCTAATGCCCCAACCCCAAGCAAGGTGAACCCCAAGACAGCCAATACAGAGCCTGGAGGATCACGGGCACAGGCCACACTGGTGGCTGCCAACCCAATGACGCCCAGCACCAGTCCGAAGGGCAGCAGGCAGTCGCGCCATGAGGCCTCTGTGCCGCCTATAGTGGTGCTCAGGAGATGGGGGTCAAGGCGTGGGAGGCAAACCTCTTCCGTTTCCATGTTCACTGTCACAACGTCATAAGACATGGTGGCAAGGAGGGTGAAGCCCCACTTCCAATCTGGAAAGAAAGGCAGAAAAAAAGGAGCAATTATGCAATTCAGCAACAAAAACATGTCTCTTATCCCTGCTTGTCTTTTGGACCTCCTGTGTCCTTTGGATGAAAAAGCAGCAACTGGTTATTCTTGAAAGCAGGGTGTATTTTGTTGATTCACTTTGCTGCTATAAAGTGTGCTGCTACAAAAGCAGGAAGACGTTGCAGGGCTTTTATATTAGGAACCCAGTCTAGGGGCCCATGATAATAAAACAAGGGAAGCTTTTAAAAAACACCAGGGTTGACTTAAATATATTTTGCAGCCCTTGCTGGGACAGCAGGTTGGCAAACGAAGGACATATCTGTATATGCTCTGGACTGGCTCATGTAAATGCATGTTTATTACTCAATGATTATCAAGCCAAGCAGGACGTGTGCCTGAGCTATCATGAACTAATTATCACATACCTATCTTAACTTTACCTGCTATCATTTCAAGAACCACTTCTTGATGGAAGCGATTCACGTGTTCACCTGTCCATCATCAATGGATGAGTAATCTGTGAACAGATGCTGAGAGCGCACCCCAGAACCTGGGCCAATCCTAGGACATGTTTTTCACTTCACAGGATAAACTGGCAGAACCTTGCCACCCTACACGGGTCTCCCTGCCCCTAGTCTGAGACTCTAACACCACCCTAGCTGGTATGTCGAGGGGACAGGCTTTAAAATCCAGAGGAATAATGCCACTGCTAAACCATCCTTTTTTAAAATAAAAATGATATCCCACTTAGGGTTCCGTTTCAGGAGAAACCTGGCTTAGCACTCTTTCTTTCTTCCTCCACTTTATCCCCACAACAACAACCTTGTGAGGTAGGTTAGGCTGAGAGATTGCAACAGGTCCACAGTCACCCAGTGAGCTTCCTTGGCAGAATGAGGAAAACCCAGTTGTCTCAGGTCAACCGCTACACCATACCTCTTTTTACTGTCATTGTGGGGGGGAGGGGAATAATAGTACCAAGCAAATTTAATATCCCGTTCCCATCTTGGTATCTCTCTTAGGACCTTTCTGATCAGGGAAAAGCCATGCCGGGGGGGGGGGTTAATCTTGCCCAGGGCTGTGTCTCCAATCCATATCAACCCCTCCCAACTGTTGGAGGGTGGTGGTCTGCTATATGTCTGAACATAGACCCTCTCTGTTACGTGCGGTTTGGCCTTTAGAATGTGCCTCTCTCTTCACTCAAGACTGTCTTCAGATATCTTGCTTTTGCCAATAGGGCTGTTTACAACTTTTAAAAGACATTTTGGGACAGTTCCCTCATATGCCAAGCAGCTGAAGTCCATCTTTAGTCCAAAGTCTGCTTGAAAAAGAAGAGGGGGAATAATTATTCTCGAAGACTGGGAGGAGGGGGAGTGGATCAAAAGAGGGCAGAATTACTTTGCTTCGCCAGGAAGGGAGCTTTAGATTACATATTGAGATAATCTTTTGAACAGAGAGAATTGTCCTGTAAGGGAAGCCTGTTCCCAAGGGAAAATGTGGAGTCCCTCAGCACTTGTTTTGAAAAGGAAGAGAAGGAAGGGGAGCCCTGGGTGGGGGTTCCTCCTGCAGCTGTTGGTGAATGGGTGGGAGGGGAACCGTTGAGGAGGCTTAATAGGCTCGTGGATTGCTGGCTGCCAACTTTTCAGCTGGCCTCCTTAGCTTTGTCTTGATGTTGCTTCACCTGTTGGTTTCCTAACACAAGAGCTGCCCAGGCCCTTTAAAAACAAACAAATTGGTAATTGTGTAGACAGGTTCATAGGAGCATGATGGCTAAATGGAACCTCCATGTCACGAGGCAGTATACCCCTGAGGATCAGTTGCTGGGGTGCTTTGGCCTCCATGTCTTGTTGTAAGGTTTTCTAGGGGCATTTGGGTAGTTACTGAAGGAAACAAAGAGGCTGCAGTAGATGGACCTTCAGTCTGATCCAGCAGAGCTCTTCTTTATGTCAAGATTGTCACCTTTTTCAGGTGCAGAACCCAGATGCCTTTAACAATCAGTCCGTGATGCTTTTCTAGCAAGCAGGTTAAGTGATGGGGAATGTTACTCCTGTCAAACGTATGCCTGCATGCAGGAGGTGACAGGTTGAATCCATGATATCACCTGTTAGAGGACGCCATGAAGCAGCTGGGCAGGGACAGATTTCCACCTGAAGGTCAAAGCATACGCTACGTAAGAGATCCATGACTAATCTCCCAGCATGTTGAACATGTGAAGATGTCTTCTACTGAGTTAGACCACTGGTCTTTCAAGGTCAGCAGTGTCTATTCTGGTGGGCAGCCATCCTCCGTTTTCTTTCATGCTAAAAAGTAGCGAGGGGAGGGGGAATTTGGATCAGGGCTTCAGTGCTGACACAAGGGAATTTAGCCCTTTCCCCCTGGGCTATTTCCCCTCTGGAAATGGGGAGGGGGTTTGGTCTCTCAACTGCTATTAACATAACGGGGGCATCTATTACATTAGAGAGCTCGGCCCACGTCTGCCTTAAGCACTGCAAGCCCTAATCCAAATGGCCCCCTTCCCATGGCTGCATTTAATACAATCAGAGAAAACAATCAGAGATTTGATTACAAATTTCCCACCTAATGTGTCATTTGACCCTGGAGAATTGCTGCCAGTTGGAATTGCCAGTTTTGGGCTAAGATGGTAAACAATCACCTGACTCAGTATAAAGCAGCATTTTATTTTATATAAAGGCACAAAGCCCCCGAGAGTGCTGACCTATACGGAGCGGGTTACTGGTGCGAGCATAATTTTGCTGTATAGAGTAGCAGAGATTTCCCCATGTTGATCCTTTCCTAGTTCTGTAAATTGATAAAAAATCTGTATCGAGAAATGCTGAACTCCACCTTTCTTGGCATGAAACAAACAAGTCAAACATATATAAATTAATTCCTGAAGATGGATAGTCACACACTTCTGCATATGATCTACAGCCTCTATGAAGCACCCTCTTTTGTGTCTAATCGGTCTGTCTGATCTGTCTATCCCCCTCCAGCCTGTATAGGTCAGTTTTACTGGACTGATGTCCCACCTACACCCCTTCAAGAATACAGTTTTCCTCCTTCTACACGACAGCATAATATCTATTCCCCTAGAAAATTAAAATGCTTTGCCAATCACTAACTGCACACTGATCAAAAAGGGGGGAATAAAACACACAACCGATAGGATAGCAGCCTGAGGTGGACTTCCTTGGGTTGCCACTTTTTGAACTTGGAATTGTAACCGTGCTTTTAACTGCATTTCAAAATAACTGGAAACAAATAAACTTAAATAACTGAGAAATAGTCCTTTAATCTCACACACGTTTCCTCCAGCAGGGCAAATAGATTCCAGAGACCATTAGAGGTCCAAACACTAGAATGGGTGTGTTAACCCATCTGCCACCGCTGCTGTGCCACGGCCATGATCCAAATCAGATGCAGACACATAGATACACATATACATTGTGGTTGCTGTTTGCCAAGAACACAGCAGAGAGCCACAGTGCCATCCTAAGCAGTGCTGATACCCTTCTAAGCCTACTGGCTCTGCTTAAGATGGCTTGGAAGTATGAATAAAACTTTGTTGGCCTGAAAGATGCCGCCGGACTCAAACTTTGTTCTTCCATCCACAGACATTGAGGCACCTTGCCTTGTTTAACCCCCCCCCCTTCACAAGTACAACGCACAGACAGCCGTACAAGTACCTATCAAATCTGCACTTGTGCCCTGCCAACCGTCTCACTTCCCAGTGTCCACTTTTACACTTCTCCATTCCAGCATCCCTCTCTGCCTTTCAAGACCCTCCTAAGGCAAGTTCCCCCCCTACTTACTTCAAAAGAAAGTCCTGAAATGCAGTTTATTTTTTATTTGTCCATTCCTCCTGGGCCTCAGGCCCCGTCACAATTCTGGTTTCGGTCCTGCTCCTTCCGCACTCCTCGGGGTCTGTGTTCTTGAGCTCAGCGTGTCTCCGTCGCTGCCAGTCTGGTTGGGAATCCTGAATTTGATTCGCCCCCTACTCCATCCCGCCCCATTTCAATGTCAGTCACTGCTGGGACACGGATGATGAAATGATAAGGAGGGCCATTAGGGAGTTCCTGTACCTTTGGAGGCACCAGAGAAACACAATATGGCCTGTGTACACACACACATACATTGTGTACCCTGGGTTCACACCCAGTCATACTGAAAGGGCTGTAAATAAAGTGGCAGCCTCCATTCAATCACTTGTAATGCACATAATATATGTGTTGGTGTGCATACAATGTACATTGTTTTACAGTGTACATCGAGAGCCAGCTTGGTGTTGTGGTTAAGAGCGGCAAACTTTAATCTGGAGAACTGGGTTTGCTTCCCCTCTCCTCCACATGAAGCCAGCTGGGTGACCTTGAACCCATCACAGTTCTCTCAGAATTCTCTCAGCTCCACCTGCCTCACAGGGTGTCTGTTGTGGGGAGAGGAAGGGAAGGCTATTGTAAGCCGCTCCGAGACGCCTTTGGGTAGTGAAAAGCAGGGTATAAAACCAGCTCTTCTTCAATATGTGCCCAGGGAACACTATTTTCAAATCCAGCCTACAGAGATCAGTTCCCCTGGAGAAAATGGCTGCTGTGGATGGTGGACTCCATGGCATTAAACCCAAAGAAGTCCCCCCCCTCCCCAGGCCCTGCTCCTAAATCTCCAGGAATTTCCCAACCTGGAGCTGGCAACCCTACCTTGGGTTACACAGAGTGTCTCTCAGCCTAATCCCCTCACAGGGCTGCTGTTAGGGTAACAGGGGGAAGGATATTATTATGCCCTTGAGGAAAGGTGTGTTTAAAAACTATATATAAATATTGCAGAGGTATATACATAAAGGGCAGACATTTCAAACAATGTGCTGTCTGCTCATCTATCCCCCACATGTCTTCATATATACATTACATCACAAAAAATTATAGTGATGGCCTCTAGTTTAGATGGTTTGTGTTAACAGATACCATTTAAAATCTGGAGACGTTCCTTATTCACAGTATCACGGAAGTGGTAATTGGTGGACTTGCCCTAAGATCACAACCTTCAGTTTGAGAACAAGGCTTACCAGCCGGTGTACAAGAAGGTTTCATTGTGCTTCCTATTAAAGTTGTTTTAAGCTGTTCCTCATACTGGAACTGCTTTATCCCAGAAGTATCACAGATTAAAAAAGTGGGTTAGACACGTTCAGGGTCCTTCAGTGGCTACTGGAATCTCCAAGTTCAGAGGCAGTACAGTTCTGCATAACACTTTCCCCCAGTACAGTAAGGGCAAAGGTAGACTGCCCAGGGCATCTGATTTGGCCACGGTGAGAAACAGGATGCTGGATTAAATAAACCCTGAGTCTGATCATCCTACAGGGCTCTTCTTATGTTCTTAATTCCATAAAGGATAATAGTCCTCAACATACCCTGTGGTGGGGCAGCTGGCAGGGCCATGCCCCAGTGCCACTGACCACACCCTCCCCCTGCGGTCCACCTACCCTTCCCCCAACCCACTGGCTTGCAAGCACTCTGCTGCTCATGCTCCCAGCAGTACACACTACCCAGCATCCTCAAGGAACGGGCATATGGGTGGTGCTGGCATCTGGACCTATGAATGCAGGTGGTGAGAGGGCTCCTGAGGGGGGGGAAGGCTGCAGAGGCATATGGGTCAGCAGGTGAGGAAGGGAGGCATGGGGGGGGGGGGCTGGTGGTCGGCAGAGGAGGAGGAGGAGAAGGACAGATTGGATTTATACCCCACCCTTCACTCAGTCTCAGAGCGGCTTACGGTCACCTTCCCTTCCTTTCCCCACAACAGGCACCCTGAGAGGTAGGTAGGGCTGAGAGAGCTTGGGGAGAATTGTGACTGACCCAAGGTCACCCAGCTGGCTTCACATGGAGGAGTGCGGAATCGAACCCGGTTCTCCAGATCAGAGTCCACTGCTCTTAACTACACCAAACTGGCTCTCCACAGAGGAGAGGAGGGGGCCTCTGGGCACTCTCTGCCCAGGGCCTCCCAAAATCTGGAGCTAGTCCTGTACCTGTGATTGTCATCTCTGTCCTACTGACAGCCTACAATGGGACAGGAAGGACGGCTGACTCTTTTCCAGTTGATAATAAAAGTTTCCCAACCTCTTTGCTTGGAAGTGGTTCTGATCAGGCAGCTGTTAGCAACCCTCCTCTCTGCCATTCGCATTTATACCAGTACGGAGTTTCTAAACAAACAGACGCTGGCGAGGCCTACCTGGAAGCCCTGCCCACACCCTCAAATCTAAGAGCCCATTTTTCTAAAACTAAATTTCTGGAGCATGAGCACAGCTACACAATGAAGGGTATGTCTACCAGAATGAGGGCTACCACCATATAAAGATGCTATTTGCCCCCACCTAGGGTTGCCAACCTCCAGGAGCGGGCCTGGAGGTCTCCTGGAATTACAACTGATCTCCAGACTGCAGAGATCAGTTCCCCTGGAGGAAAATGGCTGCTTTGGGGGATAGACTGAATGGCATCACACACCACTGAGGCCCAGCCCCTCCCCAAACTCCGTCCTCCTCCCTAGGCTCCATCCCCAAATCTCCAGTAACTTCCCAACCTGGAGTTGGCAACTGTAGCCCAGCCTCCTCCCCCACCTGATTCAGCATGACCATCATATGAAAATAAAGCACATGCCTCGCTTTTAGAATGAAGGGGCTAAATAATTGATCCTCTCTGTATGCACTGTATATACGTTTTTCAGAAATGCAGTTCCTCACATTTATATCCCATCCTTTCTCCAAGGGGTTTCAGGACAGCGGAGATGGTTTCTCTCCCCCACCCTTGCATTTTATCTCCACAGGTAGGTCAGACAGGTCAGGCTGAGAGAGAGAGAGAGAGAGAGAGAGAGAGAGAGAGAGAGAGAGAGAGAAACTGGCCTAACGTGACATTTCTGCCTTCCTGCAACCTCAGTCAAAAGCCCATGGAACTCATGGCTGTGAGCGGTGATAGTTTCCCCAGCTCCCTCGTGGGCCCCCTCAGAATCTTCTTGTCCCTCCTTCTGGATGTCCCTCATCAGAACTTGCCCCAGAATCCTCCTCAACAGTCAGAGGCGCCACCCTCAGCAGACAAGTTTGGCCCCACTGCTGGACCTCCTGATGGCACCTGGTATTTTTGGCCACTGTGTGACAGGGTGTTGGACTGGATGGGCCATTGGCCTGATCCAACATTGGCGTCTCTTACATTCTTATGTTCACTGTTGTAACGCCAAGGATCCAACGTTCTACCCATCAAAGGCCAAACAGTCTTAAGAAAGGTTCCAGTCACTCATGCTTGGCAGGAGAATTCTCCACCATGGAATCGTTTCATGCTCCATTTCTTTACCCTCCTCTGTTCAATGGAGGCAAAATTTTGGGGGGTGATCTCTTCTACACAGAGAGAGAGAGAGAACAACTGAATCCTGATAGATTACTTTTGACACTAATACTGCTTTACTGACAGATCTGGATGGACAAAGCGGATTGAGCATATGGCTGAGGGCAGTGAGGGACAGACAAATTAGCGGTAGCCCGTTGCAATTAGCTATCAGAGCGGGTGTCATGGGACACTCAATACCACCAGAAGAAAGGCAGTATCTTCTACTGGTTAGATAAGGAGTGAGGAACACTGGGAACCAGAATTTCTGAGACAGTAAAGTACTGGAATTAGGGAAATGAATACAGCTGACCCAGGATTCTTCTACAAGGAAGGAGTAGAGTAGGATCGAGAATAGCCCAGAGCCCTTAGTTTCCTAGGAGGGGCTTGTGATTCAGAGCAAGAGAAGGAGTAGAGTAACCCAGAAGCAGTGAGCTGCTAATTTCTCTGAATATTTTAATATCATGCCCCAAGTTTTCCAGATACAATCTGTCCTTCACTCATTTTATCCTTGCGACAGTCAAGTAAAGAAGATTAGCTCTAAGCAAGCCAGTGTGATCTGATGGGTTAGACAGGCCTGGGTTCAAGCCACTCCTCAGCCATGTTGCTAACCAGGTGCCCTTGGGCTGTTACGGTCGGTTTCATCATACCTCATAGGACTGTTGTAAAGCTAACATCTGAGCTCCTCAGAAGAAAGGAGATACAGAGCAAAGAGCAACTGGCTGGTCCAAGTCTCCCCAGAGAATTTTGTGGCCAAGTAAGGAGTACATCTTGACTGCCCCACGTTCAACCCATGTTGCCAACTATGGGTTGTGAAATTCCTGGAGAGTGAGTCACAGCAACACTGGAATGTCACTTCCGGTCAACTAACCGGAAGTGATGTCACACGTCACAGCAGTGCTCTAGAACTCTCCCAAATCTCTGTAGTTTTAGCATACAGATTTTGGGGACTGCTAGAGCGTTGTGCGACTTTACTTCCAGTTATGCATCCAGAAGTGACATTGTGGTGTTGCACGATGTAAAAGCTCCTGAAGCAAAACGTTGGGAAGCTGCAAGCCCAGCATCCTCTTGTGATGGAAGCAGCTGTTTCCAAAGGGGTCTTCTCTGCACACACATAGATGATGGATGCCTCCTGGGGTCTTCCGAAGCATCCCTCGTTCCAGAGAAGTGGAGAAAAGCCATGACTGGCTCTCTGCTTCGAGAAAGAGATGCTTTCGGGAGAAAGCAAGTGGGCCCCAGGAAACATATAAGGGGGCACCATGCTGGGGAACCACTGGTCCCTCGATCCTATCACTAATCCTCCCGCTCACTGGCCTTTTGCTTAACTGTCACTTTTGGTGTTATGGCTATCTATCCTTTGACTGAATCTGTTTTATATCTTATAATCTTTCTTATGTATTCAGACATTTCTCCTGTCACAGACAGGAGTTGACATCTTCATACTAAAGAATACCAGATTCCAGAAATATGTTGTGCACAAACTATAAGTACATCACTTAGTATTTACTTAATATTAAGGGCATCACACAAAGCATCGAAACAAAATTCTACAGTTTTAGAAAAAAATTCAGAAACCACATTCGAATAACCCTAAATATGCTGAATTTTTTAAAAATTCGTCCCATCCTTCCTCCGTGATCTCCTCTACACCCCCCTCTCCTTAACTGAATCATAGAATGACGGAGTCGGAAGGGGCCATACAGGCCATCTATCTAGTCCAACCCCCATTGCTCTGTGCAGGATCAGCCTAGCGCATCCCTGACAAGTGTTTGTCCAGCCACTGCTTAAAGACTGCCAGTGAGGGAGAGCTCATCAGCTCCTTAGGCAGCTGATTCCACTGTTGAACAGCTCTTTATTACAGTTTCCTAATATCCAGCCGGTACCTTCTCACCCTTCTCGCAATTCCTATCCTCCGCTGCCAACAGGAACAGCTCCCTGCCCTCCTCTAAGTGACAGCCCTTCAAATACTCAAGAGAGCAATCGTGTGTCGTCCCCCAGCATTCTGTCATCACAACAAACTTCCCTGGTAAGTTACGCTAAGAGACAGAGATTGGCCCCAGGTCAACCAGGAAGCTTTAGGGCAGAGTGAGAGTTTGCATCCCAGAGGTGCACGAATGCAGCATGATGCTGCGTGGAAACAAATGACCCATGTGGAAATGGCCTTTGTAGAATACTGGATAAAAACGAACATACAGACTTTAAATTCAAAAACCATGAATGTGCGCACCTAAAAACTATATTAGAGCAACAACAGACAGTGCAAAAACAAACCCCTACCCAATAAATTGACTTCCAAAATCGTGACAGAATAGATAAGTTTCTGTTTGTCTATAAAAGCCACCCAAGTCATGGAGGGATGGAATCCTAGAACCTAGGGGGGCGCTTAAGAAGAGGCCCACATCCTAACAGCCATTAAAGCTGAGGGTAGATGTAGCACAGCTTCATTGGCTGACGGAGAAGCCCAGGGTGGGAGGAGAAGATTAAAGGGCTGCTCTTCGGGACTCTGAACCCAGACCAGTATAAATACATATCCATGCCTCTCCAGTTCTGCTTGAGGCATCTTATATTATAAAACATCAGTTCTTTTGACTCTCTCTTTCACACACAAACACACCTTTGACTGGATCGTGGGCTAGGCACCTTTCTACGTGCTACATGTTTGGCTAGGTATTATTTATAGAGTCATCAGTCTCAACTATGCTATCCTGAATGAAAGGAAGGGAATCTATTTTCAGGGGTCCACACAGCCGTAATGGTCTGTCTGCCCCTCCATCCATCTTCATATATCATGTTTTCCTCCAGATTTCTTTCCACTGCTCAATACATCATCCACCCAGGCGCCCAATACATGGTTGGACGTAGAGGCTGAGTTTTGGCATTAGGGGAAGGGAGGCCAGGAGGGCAGTGGAGATGGAGGGAGGGAGGCAGCAAGGCTCAAATCCGATTTCCCTTGCTTTAAAGAGCTTGAGGCAAATGTGATCAGCACAACCAAAATAGCCTCTCTGTGTGCGTGAGTGTGTGTGTGCATGCAGAGTCACAGCCAACAGGTGTGGCAAAGAGAAGGCGCAATGGTCCCAACCCGACTCCCACATCCCAGGAAGTCTATATAAGAAGGTGCCCCGGCCATCTGCCGTTCCACTAGCTTGGAGGGGACACGACGGGAACGGAAAAGCTAGACACATTGGCAAAGCAGTGGATCTAGCCTCACAATGGGCAACAGTAAGAGCGGGGCCCTGTCCAAGGAGATCCTTGAAGACCTAAAGATGAACACAAAGTATACAGAGGACGAGTTGTGTAAATGGTACGAGAGCTTCCAGAAGCAGTGTCCCGATGGGCGTATCACCCGGGCTGAGTTTGAGAAGATTTATGCCAACTTCTTCCCCAACTCCGACCCCAAAGTGTATGCCCGGCATGTCTTCCGGAGCTTCGACACCAACGATGATGGGACCCTTGACTTCCGGGAGTACATAATTGCCCTCCACCTCACTTCATCGGGAAAGACCGACCTCAAGCTCGAGTGGGCCTTCTCACTCTTCGACGTTGACCGCAATGGAGAGATCAGTAAGAATGAGGTTCTTGAGATCATCTCGGTGAGTGAACGCACAAGGAAGTGGGGAGGTGCTGCTTTATGGCAGGGACCTGGAAGGCACGAGGAGGAACGTAGGAAAGATCTGGGCTGTGCACTCCACCACTGCCATACCGTCTGGGTTGAATCTGGGCTGCCTTTCAGTTCTGGGATTCAAGGGGGACTGCGCCCCCTAATAACAACATGAACTCTACGGCAGGCCTTTTTAAAACACTTCCCTATTGAAACAAGGACACAGAAGCCTCACTGGAGAGGTCTCTGGATAATCCATGTTGGATATTTTTATCCCCTGAAACCACTTGGATAATTTGAGGCCCGTCTATCCTGGCATCAAGGACCAATGGTCCCTTGTACCCAGTTTTCTTCTAAATGTCTGTCCCACTTTTAGGCATTCCCTTCATCTTGTCCAGGCTCATGGGCCAGGGGTCTCTTTGCCAGTCACCTCCACCCTGGATCGGAACCAGCCATTTTACCAGGGAAATGGTTCCTTCCTTCAACTGAAGGCAACACTACACATTCAAAGTCTACTAATTAAAGTGCGTGGGGGGGTAATGGTTGGGGCATGTGGTTCTCTCTTGGTTCTCCACCTCGAGGTGACAGGATGACAACGGATTAACTTGGCTCGGAGGCTTTGTATTGTACCCAAATGGAATTAGCCTTGCCCAATGGGGGAAATCCTGTTATGCTTGTTTAATGGGATGAGCTGGATTGGCACAGCAGTAAACAAGTCTAAATCCCCTCCTAATTTTATCTCCTTGGCCTCAAATGTCCCCAACAGGTTCCTTTATGGGAGCAAAAAAAAAAGGCAATAAAAAAACCAGTACAAATAAACTCTGGAATCAATTCCTTAAGTGGCTGACAAATCGAATCAGTTCTGCCCTGGTACAAATCTCAACTGATCTGAAGTATGTCGAACCATCATGGCCTCCCTCAAAGGATCTTGGGAATTCTAAGCTTGTGAAAATGTTGGCAATACTTACTAAGAGATGCATGGGAAGCACAAGTTACATAATTCTCTATGTGACAGTGTTGCCAACCTCTGGGGGGCCCTGGAGATCCCCTGGAATTATGACTGATCTCCAGACCTCAGCTCTCCAGGAGAAAATGGCTGCTTTGGAGGGTAGTCTCTGCGGCATTATAACCTGCAGAGGTCCCCTCCTCCCCAAACTCCTCCTTCTCCAGGCTCCACCCCCACCAATCTCCAGGAACTTCTCAACCTGGAGTTGGCAACCCTAGCTAGTTTGAATTGGGAGTATAGACGGACTTTGAGTGGCTGGTGCTATCCAAATGGGAAGAAATTCCTCTTCAAGAGTATTATGTGGTTTGAAACAGCATTGGGTTGGAAAATATCTGGGGTGACCATCAAAATTGGGCCTTACATCTCCATGTGTATGACACCCATAATTCCTTGCTGCCGGCCTTTCTCCCCAATTCTAGCTTCTAGTCTCCCCTCCCAATGGATTTGCCACAGGCCATGGAAGAAGGACACAGCAATCCAAGATTAAGGCAGGATTAGGCAAGGTTAAATCCCTGACCTTCTCAGAACAGCATTTGCCTTGTTTCAACTGTGACCGCTGGGAGGAATAGCTTCCTGTGACCTTTGATAAGGATGATGAAAAGCAGAAAAACATTCTGGGGACGAGATTAGAGATGTGGGCAAGGAACGAAGAAGAATGTGCCCATTCTCAATACAAAGAGATGAGGAAGACCAGTGGTGTAGAGATAGCAGATGTCTCTGGCCTCTCCAGGAGAAGCCAAGAGTCCCGGTTCTCAGGAATACTTTCACCCTTAAGATTTGAGGCATTTATGGCATTTGTAGGGATTCCCGCCTGTGCTGGGGTTGGCAACCTCCGGGTGGTGGCTGGAGATCCCCCAGAATTACAGCTGGTCTCCTGACAACACAGATCAATTCACCTAGAGAAAATGGCTGCCTTGGAAGGTGGCCTCTATGGCATTATACTCCTCTGAGGTCCCTCTCCTCCCCAAACCCCGCTGTCCCCAAGCTCCACCTCCCAAATCTCCAGGAATTCACCAACCCAGAACTGGCAACCCTATTAAGCTGCCAGGATACCCAGAGCCCTTTTTACTATTCAGCCATCTCCCTCCCCCAATCCATTATACTTAGGTTTGCCACCTTTTCCCCCGAACCTGTATCTTTAACAGCAGTGTGACTGGCAGAAACTGAACATGTTAAGTTTTTCCTGCTAGGGAGAAACTGAAAGCCTTTCCTTTTCAGGAGGTACAGAACCGACTGGTACAGCGCAACCAAGTGACGCATAGACAGCAGGAAATCACCTCCTGGTTCCTTGGGAGATCAAAATGGCTGCCTGGTCAACATTCTTGGTAGTCGTTATAGTGAAGCCCAGGGGCTCATTGGAAAGCAGGTCTGCTGTGAAAGGAACCCACAACCCCCTCTGCGAATCCACAGGGAGCTAGGATTCAAACTCAAGCTTCCTCAGGCTCTCCGCCTTTTCTGCACAATTCTAATCAAAGGAAATAACTTAAAATATCTTTAAGAAGAGACAAGCACCACCATGTCAATAATTACTGCCCAGGGTGGGGGCAGGGGGAGCTATGTTAGCTTGTTCCAGCAAGAAATAGAGTCTTGAGATGCCTTAAAGACTAGGAAGATTTTATTCTAGCTAGAATAAATCTTTGTACTCCTTTTAATAGAAAAGTAGGCTCACCAGAAGAAAAGGGCCTCGCCCAGGTATTTGAATGCTAGGTTTCTACTTGTAGGATGTGTGTTTATTTTGTCAGAAGAAATATTTAACCGTGTGATCCTCACATGTTACGTAGGGTGGGCAATGTCTAAGTGGCAGCCGGAGATGTCCTGGGATTACAATTGACCTCTAGGCAACAGAGATCAGCTTCCCTGAAGAAAATGGCGGCTTTGGAAGGTGGAGTGTATGGCACCATACCCCACTGAAGTCCCTCCCCTTCTGAAACCCCGCCCTCCTCAGGCTTCACCCTCAACATCTCCAGGTATTTCCACTCGGAGCTGGCAATCCTATCACATGTAGCCTGACATTGGCCTCGTCTGTTCCGCCTCATTAGGACCCTACCATTCCATTCCACAGCATGTGTAGATCCAGCTAGAATCAGAAGGGAGCCTGAAAAAGCAGATTCTCAGAGGCCACAGTCGGTATAATTTCTTGCCTTCAGGTCAGTGTTCCCTCTAAGCTGAGTTAGTGTGAGCTAGCTCACAGTTTTTTAGCCTCCGGCTCACACATTTTTGTCTTGGCTTAGGAAGAATGGCTCCAGAGCAAACTAATTTAGGCAGTAGCCAAATGGCTCGCTCACAAAGTAGAATTTTTGCTCACAAGATTCCACACTTTAGAGGGAGCATTGCTTCAGGTCCTAGCTGGTTCTCATAAGGTCGCCATTTTTACCCTCTCTAGGTTGTAAAACTACAGACAGGACATGTTTTATTTTTAATTTGTGTCCAGTACCTTGCAGTTCCAGGGACTTTACTGATACCTGATTAAATATAGGCAAACAGTCTTTGAACCTGACAACTGTGGGCTGGCCCCTCATCCTTTACTTCAGCACCAAAGGTCATGTCGGATATCAAGGGATTTATATGCTGCTTTTTCAGAAACAGATGAAAATTTCCCTGAAATGTTTATTTTCTAGGAATTTTTCCTTTTTGTGGAAGTCTGTACTCAGATTTCCCTGCATCATACCTGATTGTTGGCGTGAGATTAATACTGAATTAAGGTGAATCCAGATCAGGGCTCACTGCATTTCCCCCCCCTCATGTACCTTCCACTTAGTTTCCCCCACATTTGCACTCCATTCCACACGTTTACCAGTCACCAGGTCGAACTTGGATTTGGTAGTTTCTTGTTCTTAGCCCCTCCTCCATGTTTCAAGTGGGCTGCCATTTTGTTTAAGTGTTGCATGGACATTTGCTTAATTAAATCTACCCATGTCATTTTAAAGAGGACTCTCTTTTTAAATGTTTAAAAATTGTGCCAGGGCAGTGGGTTAGTGACCTTACTGGTTCTAGGCAATCGGCAACAAGCCCAGCAGCTTCATTTCTCTAGAGTTCAGACTGGAGGGCAGGAAAAGAATGTATATTTGACCAAAATACAGTAACTGCACTTCTCTAATGAGTTCACCACTACAATTATGTAAAACTGGATGGACTGGTAGACGGCACTATATTAATAGAAATTAGATAATATGTTTATCAAAGCTGTGGATACATAATCTGTAGCTTTGTTGTTTGTGTGAAATTTAGTTTTCTCCGTCAGAAGTTAACTTTGTATGAGACAATATGGACATACTATTCATAGTAACTATTTTAATAGCCAAAAACCATCACAATACCCCCATCTTGTTATATTACCAGCATAGAAAAATAACCCCCATCTTCCCACCTGGAGATTTCGTTCTGTCACTCACTCATGAATACTTTCCTACCACAAAAGGATCTGTACATCTCTTCCCTCTCTGGTCAAGTAACTCTGTTTGAGGCAGGCATGCGCACATGGCTACAGGTGGTAAAGCCAGATGTAGTGTTTCTTACTTGTATCAAGAATGCACCTGACTTCCTCCTAAAAGATCTTCAAAGATGCAAGTGAAGCCAGGAGGTGGGGCTAGTGACCACAGATGGAAAACTGCACATTTGTCACATTTTACTAATAAGTAGCGGCCATACTACATAACCGTAACTTTGTGGTTCATATTGTTGGTTTTTCCAACCAGAGGTCTTAAAACGTTGCTCACCCACACCTCTCGTGGATAGCCTGTTTGTACCACAACCATCCTGTTAATGTGCTCCACTAATCTTCCCTCAGGCTCTGAAGGAAAAGCTACATTCTGGGCACACGGGACGAATATTGTTCCTTGGAACACACGTTGGAGTTTAACATCCCACAGTTTAGCTTCTCGGGGCAATCGGAATGATGCACATAACTGCCATTAGCTGGTCACAGTCTTTTTGGCCTTTGCACCACAGTTTGGGAGAGCGGGAATAGCAGTGGCTGTCTGACCAATGTCACAGAGCAGTTGGAGGCTGAATGAAGCAAGAGAATTGAAAACAGTAAATTAAATGAGGGGAACAAGATGCCCAGAGAAGGGACAGATGTCTTATTATGCATAATCTATTCCTCCCTCAGTTGATCAAAGGATTGGCATGGCAGATGGCACGGAAGGAGAGAAAGACAGGGGAAACTGGCAATAAGGTAGCTGCAAGGGACATTTTTGGGAACAGCTTCCAGCAGGTTTTGCAAGGCGAATAAACCATGGCCTCCGATTCTTAGAAGTAGCTGGTACCTGTCTCCAGAGCTGAAGTATTTTGCATAAAAGGGGGCCTAGAAACTTTCCCTTTTAAAGAATGTGTGGGTGAGCTTCTCATGTATCCCCAGTTCCACAGTGGATTAACTTTATATCCTTTTTAAGTCCTTAAGGCAGCTCAGCTAAAATAACAAGGATTCCTGTAAATCCTTTAAGATACAAAATAATTTATAACCATCTTCGTTTGCACAGATCTACAATACAGGTTCTTAATATGCCCATTTTACAGATGGGGAGACTGTATGTTGAATCAGCAACTGAAGAACAGGAAGTGGTATTTACACACAAAAGGCTGGTTCTCTAAAACTTTGGCCCCAAGTGGAAGGGGAGAATGGATGGCCCTGGCAGAGCCTGCCCCTGCAGCTTCAGGGTACCCAGTTTGCACAAGATGGGAGAGTGGGAGTGAAAAATCTAACTCAGCACAGGGAAGAACAAAATGGCAGCGCCACTGAAAGGGGATAAACCCCGTTGCCCTTCTATCCCCTCCTACCAGCGAGCATTCAGTGGTTTGGAGCAAGTGCTATTTAATTTATTCATAAATGATTTGGAATTGGAACTGAGCAGTATCATGGCTAAGTTTGCAGATGATACCAAGTTATTTAGGATGGCAAACAAATAAACCCCAAAGTAGGTTGTGAAGAGCTACATGAGGCTCCATCCTGATTGGGTGAGTGGGCGAGAACGTGGCAAATGAACTTCAGTGTTGGCAAGTGTTGCACATTGGGGGGGGGGAAACCCATAAATATATCCTGATGGCTTCTGAGTGGTCTGAGACCAAGACTGAAAGAGATCCTGGTGTTGTAGTAGGGGATACCTCAATGAAAATCTTGCCCCAGCATGTGGCAGCAGTGAAGAAGGCAAACTCCATGCTCAGGATTAAAGATCTGAGAATAAAACAGCAGATGTTGTATTGCTCTATAGCCAGAAAGCACAACAAAAACTTCAGATCTCTCCTGTCTTGGATGGAGTCATACTCCCCTTGAAAAGCCAGGTTTGCAGCTTGGGAGTGTTGCTTGATACAGCAGTCACCTTAAGAAACCAGGTGGTGGTTACTGTGGCTCAGAGTATGCTTGTCCAGCTCTGTCTGGCAAATCAACTGCGTTCATTCCTGGGTCAATCAGATCTAGCCACAGTGGTGCATGCCTCAGTTACATCTAGACTGGACTACTGCAATGGGCTCTACTTGGGGCTACCCTTGAAGAGTGTTCTGAAGCTGCAGCTAGTGCAGAATGCTGTGGCTAGATTGCTAGTAGGGGCCTGCTATTGGAAGCATACATCCCCAGTACTGCAGTAATTACTCCAATTACTACTGATAACACTCCTGAGGCCAGTTCAAGATCTTGGTTTCGTCCTTTAAAGTCCTACATGGTTTGGGACCGCAGTATCTGAATGACCATCTTCTCCCATACATTCCTGCCCAGGAATTAAGATCATGGGGAGAGGCCCTCCTGACTGTCTCACCAACTAAAGATGCTTCTTTGGCGGGTACATGAGAAAGGGCCTTTTCTGCGGCAGCCCCACAATGATGGAACAGCCTCTCCAGGGAGGTGTGCCTGCCCCTCCCCTTCACTGTTGATCTTCAGGAGGCAGTTGAAGACAGTTTTATTTAGGACTGCATTTTGATTTAGTTTTTATTATTGGAGTTTTTAATCTGCAACGTTGATAGGTTTTATAATTGTTGCTTCTATCGTGTTTTTATGTTTTATTTATACTGTAAACTGCCTTGAGTTCCGCAAGGGAGAAAGGTGGCTGACAAATGTTTTAAATGCATAAAATAATGACCTGGCGTTGTTTGGAATACTTGTGTTACAGTTCTAGCTGCCGTTATCTCAAAAAGGATATTGCAGAGAACTATCCCGCCTCCCAGTTCTTGCAGTAGCCCAAAATGCCCCCACCCCATTTGTGTCTGGAAGCATTTTATGCTGCTGCAAGGGGGAGGGGGGGTGAGAAAAATACGTCGTGGGCAAAAGGCCCTGCACCCATAGAAATGATCCCTTGGATCCAAGCCCCTTTCCTACTCATCACCCCTTTCCTTGTGACCTGTTCTACTTCTCCTCTGGGGTTGCCAGCTCTGGGTTTGGAAATACCTGGAGATTTAAGAGATAGAGCCTGAGGAGGGCGGGGTTTGGGGAGGGGAGGGACTTCCATAGGATACAATGCCATAGAGTCCACCCTCCAAAGCAGCCATTTTATCCAGGGAAACTGATCTTGGTCGTCTGGAGGCCCACTGTAATAGCAGGAGATCTCCAGGTGCCACCTGGAGGTTGACAGCCCAGTCCTCATCAGCCATCCTTCCTGACCTCAAAGCTGATATATGCAGACTAGCTACACTCCTGTGTTTATATCTCCAACAAAACAAGATGGGGGCTTTAAAATCATTCTGCTGCCACCAGAGATTAGCTGTCTGTTCAAGTGGACTCAAAACGGCCTGGTGACAGGGGTGAGGTTGTGGGCAGAAAATGGCGGCCATTCTTCCACAGGCCTTTTGAGTAAATCAGTCAGATCATGGAAAGTTTCAGACATTATCCATAGGGATAATGTATACTTGATGAAAACACGAGCCAGGAGTTCTCTGGGCAAAGGGATGAGGTGAAGCCGGGAAAGCTGGAAAGTAGAGACCGAGAAGCTGTATATATTAAAATCGCCTGTCATCAAGATACCGTCATTTGACTCTGAACAGTTGTTTTCCTTGATTCCACCAGGCCATATTTAAAATGATCCCCCCAGAAGAGCAGAAGAGCCTGCCCGAAGATGAAAATACTCCTCAGAAACGGGCCGACAAGCTGTGGACATACTTCAAGAAGGGAGACACTGGTAATTGCTCCCCCCACACCCATCTTGACAACACACCCTCCTATGCGTCTCCTCACATTTCCTCTAATACTTTTCTCATTGAAGCCGCTAATTAAAAATGGCATTTGGCCCCTATAAACACACTAACTAGCAGAGAGTTGGACTGGCCCCCTCAGCCTTGTCACCCCAGGCTATGATCAGAAGCCAGCCAAGCGCGTAAGGGAGATCTTCAAAGACTACTGTGCTGGCAAACTGGAATGCCATCGTAGAAGAAAAGTCAGCTCAGCTGTGTCACTATTTTTTTGGTTCAGCCTTGATTGGCATTAAAAGAGTAGGCTTTGGAGTCACACAGAACTTTTCTGCCAGACAGAAGGGTAAGTGGGGCTTCACTTGCTCAGAAGCTCTGTTGCGAGCTTGCCTATTCTTCCATCTCTTGACCCAATTGGGGGGGGATATGTTTTGCATAATTTATTGAGTCTGAGTGCACAGCAGCAAAAAGCTACTATATTTATGCATTCTCAATTGTGTGCCACCCTTCTTTGAACAAGTAAGTTCCAGAAGGCACACTCAGATGGGGTTCCCCTACTTTTCCCTTCCCAACAACTTTGTGAGGTAGGTTCGACTGACAGAAAATGACTGGCCTAAGGTCACCCAAACAAGGTTCACGGCCCGACTGGGGATCGAAACCCAGTTTCACTGGTGAAAGTTCAATATTCTAGCCCAAAGACCTTACTGCAGGGGTGTCAAACATGTGGCCCAGGGGCTAGATCAGGCCCCCGGAGGGCTTCCATCAGGCTCACAGTAGAACTGGCCATCTCCTGCTTCCAGTTCTGCTGCTGCTGCTGCATCATAGTTTGCTTCACCAGACTCTTAACCACTCAGCCATTTCATGTTTTCACCTGGGCCCTAGACTCAGAACTCTGAGCATGAGGTTTCTGTGGTGAATGTCAATAAATCAAAAGTAGCTTTGCAGCTTACAGAGGTAATGTTTTAAGCATGTTTTTATTTTAAGTTAAAAACCCTTTGTGTTTGTGTCCTTGATGAAGTTTATATCTCCGCTACCTGGCATTACATTTTATGACACATGTGGCCCGGCCCAACAAGATCTCATTTATGTCAGGTTCAGCCCTCATAACAAATGAGTTCGACACGCCTGCCTTACTAGTTATGGCTGAATTTTTCAAGCTCTGCTGTCATCAGCATTTTGCAGTCAAAGAGAAGCAAAAATCTGCCTTCTGCTGGAATGAAGACTTGGGTCCTCACATTCTTTAATGGGTATTACATTCCGCTTTATTTTTCTCACTTAGCTCAAGAACAGGTGTGCGCCACCTTGACCTTGTGAATGGTCCCTCAGACATGCTTTCCCAGTGTGAGAGAGCCAGTGTGGCATCATGGTTCTGGCTGATGAACACAAAGCATGGGAAGAGTGCAATTATTGTGAGCTAGGCAGAGTGCTGTAGTGGCTAGAGTGTCAGGCGAGGAGCTCGAAGACCCAGGTTCGAAACCCTGCTCTGCCAGGAAAGCTTACTGGGTGACCTTGGACCAGACACACATACACTCGGCCTCACCTACTTTGCAGGGTTGTTGTGTGGATAAAATGGAGGAGATGTGAATCACAGAAGCTGCTTGGGGTCTCCGATGGGGGAGAAAAGCAGAATGTAAATGAGGCAAATAAATAGTGTGGCTTTCCCCACACGCAGGAGTTTTCTGGATGGGCACATTCTCATTCCCTACACAGAAAAAGTACTTCCCAGGCAAGCCCCATCTTGTCAGATCTCAAAAGCTAAGCAGAGCCAACCCTGGCAAGTAACTGGAAGGGAGACCTCCAAGGAATACCAGGGCTTGGGATGCAGAGGCAGGTTACCAAGCCACCTCTCTGAAACATCCAAACCCCAGCAGGGGTTGCCAGAAGTCACCCGTTTCTTCCAGGCATGCAAGCAAGCAAGCCTGCACACACACAAAAGAAAAAAACCACCACATTTTCCTCAGACATTATTTTTGAATAAATGAGGCTTTCTGGAATCCTCAAGGCCAATGCCAACGCCTGCTTTTTTCTCTAGGGAAGAGCAATCAAGAAAGATTACATCAGAGTTCAAAAACTGACAGGAGCCCATCAAATCCTTCATCAGCAGTTGCATAACCTAGTTTGAACACAAACTCTCCATAATCTGTCTGTCCATAGCCATACTTAAGATCCTTTTCCCATTCCAACCAGTGTTCTGTGAAGCTCAAAAGCTGGCACGGTAAGATAGTTTTACCTCATCAGGGGTCTAAACAGAAGTACAATTTTTTTTTTTTTGAAATGAGCAATTTTTATGTATTAGTCACTAGGGGCTGGATCCCATGGATCCCCCCCCCCCCGCTTAAGGAAGCACTTTTCTTCCAGCACAAAAAACTTTCCCCTGGGGCAAGAGACTGTTCTGTGAGATCCAGCGGAAAGGCTAACATGTGACACCCATTAATCAGTTGGGTGGACTGATTAAAAACTGACTGAAGAGCCCATAATACACTGGGGCAGCAAAAATTTTGAAAAAGCCAGCTTGGCGGACTCCACCCTGGAAGAGGCATTCCACAGGAGGGAATGCCTCTCCAGGATGCTGCTTTTGTGCATCCTCTTGAACCAGAGAAAGTAATTTCCCTTCCCCCTTGAAAACTCTTGTTTTACTCAGATGCAACTTCAGGCACATTTAGCCAGTTAAAATTCATAGGATGAATCAGTTAAAGACCCAGTTAAACAGGTGGAAGCCCATGGAGCAAAAGGACTAAGAGGATGAACGTCAAGTCAGGGCAGCCCTGATCCTAAAACCTCTTCCTGCTAGGAGCCAGTGTGGTTGAGGGCTTCGAATGCTGGACTCAGATCCCCAGGTTTGAACCCAACTCCACCAAAAAAGCTCACTTGGTGACCTGGGGCTGGCCAGTCACTCTCTCAACCTAACCTACTTCACATAAAGTTGCCAACAAACCTGGAGAAACATTTTCTGTCCATTTCATAGAGGCTTATGTGTGGAAATGAACAGCTGAGGATTTTCAAGGCAGGCAAGTGAATCACATCCCATTAAGCCTCTATTAAAGGGACAGCACCTTTATTTCTCCAGGCAGTTGGCCATCCTAGCGCCACAGAGCTGTTACGAGGATAAAACAGAAGGAAAAGCAATGTTCCCACTAGTGAGAAACGTGAGGTACAAAAATCTACATACATCCTTGATGGCCTGAGGCAACTCCACTGTGTCTCCGCTTCAGAGCTCCCACACTGCAATGCAAGGATGCTCCTACCCAAGAGGGTTGTTGTAAGACTCACAAAACTATGGTGTAATCCACTAGTTAGTGTGACCATCCAAATGTAAGCTACTGTAATGGTGGTTAGTGACTGTCAGTCCAGGAACTGAAACCATGAAGCTTGATTTATTACCCAAGATAGTCTTAAGGTTTCACATGACACACCAACATCCCGCCTTAACCCTTGCTTTGTTTGTGAGCACAGTCCTCACCCCAATGAAAACTAGCATTTGCAAAGGGAAACTAGGACTTGAGCAATCAGTCATCTGGGAGCCAAATCCTGGTTTCACCAACTAACCCTGGTTTTGCACTATGCCTCATCTGAGCCGATGTCTGCGAAATGCTTTGAATATACCAAAGTCCTATTCCAGTGCTAAGCATTGTCACACAGACCTGTCTTCAGCCAGGTAAGTCAACGCTGTTAAGAGAGCTAGGGAACTGTAACTTACCCATTTCTCCCCCTTGCCCATACACACACACACCTCACAGTCTCATTTCTCCCCAGGAATCAGTCACCCAGCTTTGATAAGACTCTACACCCTCAAGGTCAAGGGTTGAAGTGTTATCAGGAATTTCACCCCCCTCCCTACTCTGCTAGGGACTTCTTCGGTTCATTTTACCACCTCCTCCCATCCACCCTTCTTTTCCCATTTTTGTTGCAGATAAAATTGCCGAACAGGAATTTATTTCAGGGGTGATGAAGAATGAGGCAATAATGAAGCTCATCCAGTACGAGCCCAAGAAAAAATAGGGAAGCGGCGGAGAAAGCAGAGAGATGGAGAGAGACGTGTGGATGAGTGTGTGCTGGGGGGGGATTCTGACCCTCCCCCCAACCATATGTGTATGTCCGTGCATGCCTGTAAGTGTGCAGATTATTAAAACAAACCATAAGTACGATAAGGACAAGCGTGTGCCCCTCTCTGCAAGCCCCACTGCACACTGTGTTTGCAAGTAGCTCCCCCTCCGATCCTTTTTTTTAAAAAAAGAAAACTTTTTCCAGGACTTTTCAGCAGGTGTACGGACTGTAGGCTTGGCAGTTATAAAGCGGACATATTTGCAGACAGGAAAAAGGCAGAGGAGAAACGGAGAAACGAGAGACAGAAAAAAGGGAAAGGGTGAGGGCAAGAGCGAAGAGAAGGGATGGAGTGGTGAACTTTGACCAGGGAGAAACCAGTTCAAATCCTCAAGACAGTCACCCTCAGCCACTCCTCTCAGCTCTTAACCTTGCTGAGTTGGAATGGGGGAACACCCTGCATAGCCTCCCCATTCACTGGAAGAGGGAGGGATACTCACCAAAGAATCCAGGAGTCCTGACCCCTAAACCATTCCCATTTTAATGCATCGCCCCTGCAAGAACCCAAGCGTACTGCATTCCCATTTCTAGAATGCCTCCCTCTCCCAGGTCACCTAGGAAATTATCAGCATAGCTAGCTGTTTTCTGATTGTACTGCTCAGTAATGAGTTGATTCTTTCGTTGTCAATTCTTACTCCGCGGATGCATTTAAAAGCCACCTGGCAAATTTCCCTCCACTTTTGCTTTTTGGAGGGGGGGGGCAAGGTTAACAGATAGAAAGTTGACACCATAAGTTCTAGAGGTGGGGTTCTGCTGCGCTTCTGTTGCTTTCTTCCTCTCACTCTAGGTTTCTTGTTTCTTTAAGAAGAGGGTTACTTTCTAGGGAGCGGGTGGCAGGGGTTAATTTACTAAAGGGGGAACAATGTTTAAAATTTATGTACTTGTCTGTTTTTCAATAAAGGGTATTGTGTGTAACCAACAGCACAGAGAAGTTATGTTCCAAGCAGCTCCCAAGGGTGGAGACCAGGGGCAAATTCGGTGACCTGGAGAAGGATCCAGAAACTGCAGTTAAAACGTGCATATCATGCAGCCTACCAAACCGGGAGGGGGGGAATGTGGCAGAAAATGTTCCACCAATCTCACCAAGTGTGGCACACATCACTGTGCTGCAGATGACCTCTCTGAAATTCCCACCCTGGTTGCCCAAGTCATGGTTTGTGGCAGCCTCTGGCTAGAGCAATGTCAGCATGCCATACTGCACACATGGACTGACAGCCACATGGACTTTTCCCATCACTTCTGTACGGCAAGAGACTGGTTTTCAGACCACTCCTTCAGCACCCATGCTGATTCTTTCTTTCTTTATTGGATGTACGCCCTGCCCTCCCTGCCGAAGCAGGCTCGGGGCGGCTTTCCTTATGGGAGCTTTCCCTTCACGCACAGCCCTGTGACTTTACTGCAGCAGCACAAGAAGCTGAGAGTTGTCTCAAGCGGTTCCCCCCCAAGGCAAAATGTTTTCTGCTTCCTGCTTTGACACACTGAGGGGGGGTATCCCCTTCTGAACTGTGCTCTGCAGACAGCTGTTAGAGGGACAGGCGCTTCACCAAGGGGGGTGGGAAGTCGGTATCTTTCGTGAAAGGACGCTGCCTTGGATCTCGGCTTACCAACTTTCAAACGAGTCCCTCCAGCTATCCCCTTTTTAACAGTATGATCCTATTTTGGCTGCATGCCCTTAAAAGCTTCAACTGCAAGTTTCTTGACATTTTCACCTTTATAAATGGTCAGGGCATCTCTTTTCCTGACCAGTTAGCAACCTTACTTGGACCCCTATAAAGCAACTCAATAAAAGACCCAAGATCCTCTGTGGTGTCTATCCAGTCCCTGCCCTGAGGCTCAGCTCCAGCCAGCTGGATCTTACACTGCCAATGACTCCAAGAAAGCCAGAAAGCTTCCAGCTTCTCCCCTGACCACCTAGAGAATCCTGGTTTCCCTGATGGTTGCCAGTTTGCTCCTTTTTACTGGCCTCACAACTGTGCTTTTAAACCCACAGAAATTTAGCAGCTGAAGCTTTTCCTGGCAGAGAGATGTGATGCAAAAAAAGAAGCCTAAATAGGTTCACATTGCTGCACCTGTGCACCTGGGAGGGGTGGGGTGGCCTTACCTGCCGGATTTCCATCTTACTCAGTTGTCTGGAGGAGGCTGAGGGGGGACATGATTGCTCCCTTGAAGTATTTGAAGACCCTAGCGCCGTATGATGGAGTGAGCTCCCATCTCTGGCCCCAGCTCCTGCCAACCTAGCAGTTTGAAAGCAAGAAACTGCAAGTAGATAAATAGGTACCGCTTTGGCTTTCAAGCAAGGGTAACCTTTACCTTTTTACACTTAGAGGAGGGCAGGGAGCTGTTCCTGTTGACAGCAGAGGACAGGACTCACAAGAATGGGTTTAAATTAAGGGCGGGAAGGTACCGGCTGGATATAAGGAAAAACGTTTACAGTTGTCCAACAGTGGAATCAGCTGCCAAGGGAGGTGGGTGAGCTCCCCCTCCCTGGCAGTCTTTAAGCAGTGGCTGGACAAACACATGCCAGGGATACTCGAGGCTGGTCCTGCATTGAGCAGGGGGTTGGACCAGATGGCCTGTACGGCTCCTTCCGACTCTGTGATTCTATGAAAGTGTGAAGACCACGGCTGAATGGACACAAGCAACCGAATGTGGTGGCAGCCAGCAGGTGAGGAGGGGAGATCTCACGGGAGAATCCCAGATGGGCGGCCATATTAATCTGGAGCAGCAAAATAAATCAAGGGGCTTTAGAGACCAACAAAAGTTTCTGGTGGAATAGACGTTCCTCTTTAAGGTACCACTGGACTCCTCCCTTAATTAGCCCCTAATGCAGAAATTTGACAGAGCTAAGATTTCATGCCCTGCTTGGTTCCTTTCCTTCTTGGGGGAGTGTAGAATTGAAAAATGGTGATGCACTTCTACCGTGAGACAGGGAACAGCCCATTCTACCACCTCAGGGCTTCACTAGCTCATTCTGCTGCATCCGGGGACCAGGCTCCCGTGAAGTCTTGGCTTTACAAGACCGGGAATGTTGGTTTTCTTCCCCTCCCAAGCCCCATCTTCTAACCCAATTTCAGACCCCATAAGGCTGAAATGACTAGGAGGATTGGAAAGGAGGAGGAAAGGGGTTATGTAACTGCTCTCCTGACTTCTTGCTTTGTGGAGTTAGCCACAAGCCAGTTAGTGCTGATCTGGCCCTAATCCCCCTGCGGAAAGGATGCTGTAAATATGGCTGTAAGGAGCTTGTGATAATCAGCAGGGATGCTGCTAGGGAGGGGGGGGGCACCATCTCCAGTTCTGAAATCTTGTTCTATAATCACACCAGCCAGCTCTGTGCCTTCACCCTCTCTACACCCAGCAACAGCTGCAAAATGAATCAAAGGGTAGCAAAGACCATCACTGAATGCTACCAAGAATCCACCACTCTATTTCCAAAGGAAAGGATCAGACAGAAAGCATCCTGCGGCGACCTCTGGTTTTGAATATGGTGAGCACCACCTGGTGGGCAGAGTGAAGAACTGCCACAGCATTCAACACTCTGCTAGAGCTGGGAAGAGGATTTAGCAATCTAAATTCACCTGCAAGTCACACCAATCCACTTTACAAGTTTTTCTCCTAGTCTGTACTATTCATGTTCGTGGTTAATCAGTGACTAAAGACCCTTCTGCACATGACCAAATGAATTTCGGCTTCTTACATTTCAAGGTGGACACAGAAATTGAGTCCAAGTCAATGGGAGTGGAGAAAGAAAAAGAATGAAGATGGGGTCTTGAGTTCCAGATTCTCCAGGAAAGGAAGGAAGAAATGCTAAACAGGGAAAAGGTCACAAATTCCTCATTTACAGCATGGGACTATATAGCAAAGGTGAGAGAAAGAAGGGCGAGGATCCAAAAACTGGCTTCTGCTATGGAAGTCAGATTTACTTGGAGAAAAAACAGCCTCATTGTTAGTCCTGGAGATAGATTCAGGAAGCAAAAGAGTTCAAATGCCACATTAAGTGCCTGTGCCCAACACTTCCCAATCCATGGCAAGCAAAAGGAAAAGGGGAAAAGTGCTTTCCCAAGACAGGAGGAATACTCAAGCAGAAAGCATTCTCTTTTGGAAAGGAGCACTCCATTCCAAGTACCTTATTCCCTGCTCTACGCCTGGGAGTCCTGGCAATGCTTTGTCAAGCGCCACACTTGCACCAAACATCTCAGGCCAGGGTGGAAATAAAGTGCAACACTGCCCCCTGCCGGCAATGGATGCTGTAAGACCAGCCTCAGCACTTCAGCAATAGAAAAGAGCTAGAGTCCACTGGCACCTTAGAGACTAATAAAATTTGTGGCAAGGTGTGAGCTTTTGTGAGTCAGGGCTAACATCTTCAGATGCCAGATATCTGAAGAAATGAACAGTGACTCAGGAAAGCTCATACCCTACCGACTAATGCTATCTTTAAACTATCTTTAATAACGGATTCCACCAACTTACCCAATATTGACATTAGACTGACTGGCCTATAGTTCCCCAGGTCTCCTCTGGAAACTTCTTTAAAGATGGGGGTTACATTAGCTACCTTCCAGTCCTTGGAAATGGAGGCAGATTTTAGTAGCAGATAGCATATTTTTGGCAGATCTACAAGTTCACATTTGAGCTCTTGGACATATGTCATCTGGGCCTGGTGATTTGTCAATTTTTAATTTGTCCATCAGCCATATGACCTCCTCTCTCATCACCTCAATCCGACTCAGGTCTTTCCTGAACTTTCCTGAACTCAGCAGCTCTGGAGTAAGCAAGCACCTACCATCTTTGACAGTGAAGACAGAGGCGAAAAAAGCATTCAGCTTCTCTGCCTTTCCCCTAACATCCTTTAGTAACCCTTTCACCCCTTGGTCATCCAAAGGTCCCACTGCCTCCCTGGCTGGTTTTCTGCTACTAATGTATTTGAGGATTTTTTTATTATGGGTCTTTTGTTTTTTTGCAATATGTTCCTCCCAGTCCCTTTTTGCCTGTCTGATCGTCAATTTGCATTTTATTCGCCACAGCCTGCGCTTTATATTTACTTCACTCAGACTAGCTTTTCACCACTTAAAGGAATCCTTCTTAACATTTTATCGGAGCTTCTAGGACTGTAGTTTTAAACAGTCTCCAAACTTCCTGAAGGGATTTGACTTTATCTTTCCTTTCGGTTTTTTCTTCACAAGCTCCCTCATGTGACAGAAGTAGCCTGTTCTAAAGTTAAGATGTGGTTGTATTGCTCTTTTGGGGCAGTTCCCTATTTACATAAACGTTAAACTTATGGTCACTGTTCCCAACCAATGCTATCACATTTACATCTCTCACCAGGTCCTGGGCATTAGGACCAAGTCCAGGATTGCCTCCGCCCGGTAGGTTCAATCACCATCTGCTCCATGGCAGTCATTGAGAGCATCTAGAAACCCAATCTCTTTCTCCTGAGTAGAACACATATTAACCCAATCAATGTGGGCGTTGATGTGGTAGGCGATAAACGCCCAGAGCTAAGCTTCCTTTTGAGCACACGATTTCTACCCATAGCGTTTCTGTAAATGAATCTATTTCTCTTACATTCTTAGTCTTAGTGGACTGTATACTCCCTCTGACATACAGAGCCACTCCACGTCTGAACCCTTTCCTTCCCTATCCTTATGATACACTTTATATCAAAGAATCACTGTTTCCCATTGATTGTCCTCATCCTACCAAGTTTCCAAAATGCCCACAATGTTCTCCTCTTGACACTAAGCATTCCAGCACCCCTATTTTACCCCGGACACTTCTTCTACCATATATAAACACCTATAATTTCCCAGACACGTTAGACCTGCAACCTTCCTCCTGCGGCCTCTAGACCTTCAGGCACTCAATATTGTTTGTCACCCTCTCAGTGGCCAGTCTGAATCCATTTCTCTCTAAAACTGTAGCTGAAGAACTGAGCAGTGACTCACAAAAGCTCCTCCCCTGCCACATATTTTGTTAGCCTTTAAGGTGCTACTAGACTCTTGCTCTTTTCTACTGCTACAAACATGACTACCCATCTTGACCTAGTTACCCCTTCGTCTCTGAGAGATGAGCCATCCTGAACCAAAGTCATTTCACCTCCTGTCGGCGTTCCCCCAAGAACAGCAGCCTTGGTTTCTTCTTAGGACAAGTGGAGATCGTCTCTTTGTTCCACTTTTTGGAACAAAAAGTACCTTATAAACCCTTCCTCCCTACACCATCTTCTCATCCACACACTGAGACTCATACCTTGTGCCTGCCTAGCTGGCCCTGCGTGTGGAACAGGCAGCACTTCTGAGGCGGCTTCCTTGGAGGTTGTGGCTTTGAGTCTCTTGCCTAGCAGCCCAAGTTTTTCCTCCAGGGCCGCACAACTACGTTTCCCCACATTGTTGGTGCCAATGCGTACCACAACCACTGGCTCCTCCTCAGCACTGTCTACTAGCCTATCTAGACCACAGGTAATGTCCGCTACCTTTGCACCAGGCAGTCAAGTCATCATGTGGTCAGTATGGTGGTTTGCAGCTCATCTATCTACATGCCTAAGGATCGAATCACCAACTACCAAGAGACCTCTCCCCCTCCCTGCCGAGAGATGGTTCCTTGGTGCAAAAGGATCCCTGTCCACCCACTGAAGAAGTGGTCCCTTCTGAGGGAATCTTTCCCTTTTCATCAGCACGGTGCCCTGCTTCCCCTTGACCCTCATGCTTCCTGATAACAGTGGGGCTGCCATTCTCTGAGTGGGATATATCTAACAAGTCCCCAAGAGTTTTATCTGTGTGCCTGTCTCTGCATCTCCAGGCCAACCCCCTCAGCCTTGAGGGTGCAAACCCGCTCCATGAGAACCAGGAGCTCCTTGCATCGAGCACACACCAATGACTTCTGTCCAACTGGCACACAGTCATACATGTTACACTCAGTGCAATACAATGGATAGCCCCCAACCCCCTGCTGGCATTCTACCTTCATAACTGCCTTTTTATTATTTGTTTTTAACCCCCTTTTAAAATTAAACTTCCTATCTATATAGACTTGCTTGTGGAAAGAGTGCTTAACCTTTTGTGGATGTGGAGAGACTAGAACCCTGGTTGTCTCACCCTGCTGCTGAACTTGGATGTTGGCTAAACTTGCCTGTTTATTCCCTCGTTCCAGACACTTTGTCACTGGAGCAGGCCTGCTACCTCGCAAAGCTGGGCCTGCTTGCAGGAACCCTAAGTAAACACCATGGGCCAAAAACTCCACCCCCCTCCACTGGAGCCAATCACACTGATTGGGAACTAACCAATAAAGGAGGATGAGCGAGTCAAGCCTCTGGTTGATTAATAGGTCTTGCTGAAAGGAAGCTGCTCAGACCTCCTCTCCTTCTCAGGCTGCCTTTTACTTCAAATACTAATTTAATTTCAAATGTTGATTAGCCCTTCTAGGCTTGGATTAAAGGGGACTCTAGCTGAATAGCCTCTGCAGTGGCAGAGGTACATAACTGCTTGTCTTCTTGTAGAGGGAAAAAGCCCCCTTCTCTAACGAATGTGAGACTTAGCTTAAAATTTTAGATTTAGTTTAAAATGGGACCCTCTGTTTTGTTTTCAAGCCCCAGCAAGCTGCAGTTTGTTTTGTTATTTGCTTACCTTTTTCTGTTACAAAAGCCTGCCTAAGGCCTAGCCTTATCTGTGAACTCACTATCCCTAGTCTCTGGTATTAATATTTTAATCTATAGGCGTAGTAATGTTCCAAAGTTAAGCTTAAGAAGGAGGGATTGGATTTATACCCCGCCCTTCACTTGGAGTCTCAGAGCGGCTTACAAACTCCTTTCCCTTCCCCTCCCCACAACAGACACCCTGTGAGGTAGGTGGGGCTGAGAGAACCCTAACACAAACTGCTCTTTCAGGAACAGCTATGCCAGAGCTTGTGACTGACCCAAGGTCACATCAGCAGGTGCAAGTGGAGGAGTGGGGAATCAAACCCAGTTCTCCCAGATCAGAGTCCAGAAAATTAACCACTACACCAAACTGGCTCTCCATGCAGGGCCAGCTTAAGATAGCCCTTTACCCTCAATTTTAATTCTTGTCCTTTGTTTGACCTTCTGTTTAACCCTTCCTGTTCTGCAGCAAAAGTAGCCAAGAATCTCTAAGCCTGTTTTGGGCTAAACTACACCTGAGTAGTATGAGGAACTACAAATCTGAGAGACTACACAATGTTGGTGCCTAACTATTTGCTCTCCTTACTATTTTAACCCTTTTCACTTAGTCTATCTGGATACAATTTTATATTACAACATAGATACATAAAATATATATTTAAAAAAGCCACTTACCCTCGCACATCTTCTACTTGCCTGTTCATTCCCTCATTCCAGACACTTTATCACTGGAGCAGGGCCTGCTACCTCACAGAGCTTAATGATAAGGATCCTCTTTTCATCCCACTTGGCACAGTCCGTGATTTGATGAGCCTTTTCGCTAAGACACAGTTCTCCCCCCTCCCAACCCCGCACACTATTAAAACCACCTTTTCTATCTTCATCCTGGCTCTGTCCTTTTCAGATGGGGCGCCATAGAGAATCACAGAGTTTGAAGGGGTCATACGTGCCATCTAGAGTCCAAGCCGCTGTTCAATGTAGGATCAGCCGGAAGCATCCCTGACAAGTACCCTGAATGTGGGGCCCTGCCCTAGATTTATATGAGGGCACTGCTGTACACGAAGAGCCACCCTTAGAAAAAAGGCATTTAATAGATTTTTTCTGCTTTTATAATTTAAATAACTTAAAGATGGAAAAGAAAAACCCGACAAGGGTGAGACAGAGTTGGACCGCAGCTTCAAAAGGCAGGCGGAAGAGAGAGGAGAAATGGAGGATGTACTGTGAAAGCCCAATGCCCGCCACCCACCCTGTGTGCCAGACCCCCTCCCACCCGTTCCCACCCCCCTCAGTCCCCTAGAGCCGCCGGAGCGCTCGCTTCTTGTCGGTCTTCTTCTTGGAGGCCAGCTTCTTGTCCCTGTCACCCGCATGTTTCTTGGCCATGGGGCCCTCCCCGGAGGCGCTCGCCGAAGAGGAGCAAGGCTCGGCAGGGTCCTTGGCGCGAAGGCCGGCCAACGGCTGTGCATGGATCTCAGTCAGGAGGCGGGCCCGGGAAGCATACTCCTCATAGTTCTCTAGCAGGAGGCGCCCTGCTTCCTCGTTCAGGGCCGACTCCGGGTTCGGGTGGATGAGCAAACACTTGATGGTCTGCGGCCGGAACAAGAAGAAAAAAAGAGAGTCAGACCAGCCCACCAGGAGCAGGCAGCAATCAAGGGAGTCCTGGCTCCCAAAGCCCTGGGAGACTCAGGTGCAAGCATGGAACCACAGTCAACCTGAGTCCAAGTGTTCAGTTAGCCACTGAATGGCCTTGGGCCAGACTAATCTCCCTCACAGTGTGGCCGCAAGGATGAAATGGGAAGAGAAGAAAACCGCAAGTGTGGTTCAGAGCTCCTTGAGGGAAGAGCTGCATAAAAAACCTATCAGATAATGTTTCTTGTCTTGGGCAGGGAGAGTGCTGCTCACTGGAACCCTGCTTTCCCAGTCAGAACCCCACTGCCTCTGGGGAGCCTAAGTGACCAGGCTTCTTTCTGATGGGCACGCTTTCTACAGGGCGGAGAGATGCTGGAAAGTGGGCGGGGCTGTCAAGCAAGCACCTCGCCACAGGAGGGCTGAGGAGATGTAGGCCCCAAGAGCTGTCCTGCACACTGGAACTGGCTCTCCTCCAGCCTGGCTGAGCTAGGACTCAAACCCAAGCCAAAGTCAATCACACACACACACCCCACACACACAGCAGCCTTGTCCCAAGTTCCAGCTGACTTATCCAAGTTCTACATGGGCTAATGCCTCATTCATGAAACAACTTGGTGGGAGGGGAGATCAGAGAAAGAGTGGGACAGACACACCGTAAGGACAGTCCGGAAAAAGAGACGTGTACAGGCACCCAAGCCTGCGAGACCTCTTCCTGGTAGCCAATGCAAAGTCAGGGATGCCAATTGCTTAGAGAGATTTTTTCAGTTAAGTCACCTGCCTTTGAACCAATTATATTTAAAAACATTTGCATATCATCAGAATGTCATGGGAGCCACCTGTGGACGAGCTAATAAGAAACGGCAAAAGAGAAACTAGGAATACTGTCTACACACAAACCCTGAACTGAATGAATGAATATGTGGGACATCATCCCACTGAAAGGGAGAGGAAATTGAAAGATAGCCCGGCTCTTGATCCAGGAGGAGGAATCTATCAGGACTCACGCCCTCTGCCTCCAGCAGAGAAGCCTATCAGCTTTTAAGTCCAATAAATCTTTGTTGGTCTTAAAGGGGCCACTGGACTCTAAATTTGTTTTACTGTACCAGAAAGATTGCAAAAATCAAGTAGCAAGCCAACAACTGAGTAAAGCATGCTGTCATCAGTCAACTAAAGCTTTAGCCTGTCAACCTTCCCATTAAAGTTCACATGCTCCTTCCAAATCCTTCTAGGAAGTTTTCTCCTGCTGCCAACTTCCCCCCTCAAATTCCGTGTATGGCTCCAGATCATGTTAAGCTTCCATTTCATACCAAGGTCTGCCAAGCCATCTCTCACCAGGGCTTGGGCGAGCTGGTCAAACTTTTACTCTCCCAGGTGTTTCTTTAAAAAAAGCAGCAGCTTTGGCCAAACAAAAATATGGTCTGTATTAACAGGAATGAGTTGTAGCTTATGAATCTGGATCACACTTGAACCTTTCAGGCCCCAGGGACAGTCCCTGGCAGCTTTGGTTGAAAAGCATGTCAGGCAGTCAGTGTTGGGGAAGACCTTCCATGACTCTGCAAAGCCACTGCTACCACCATTCAGTAGAGAACACTGAGCTAGATGGACCAACAGTGTCCTCAAAGATGAGTCCGTCTCCTAAATTTTTGGAAGTTGTCAAGGCCTGAGTTAGAGAGATGACAGGTGTGATTGCTTTGGGGTGGGACACTGGAGAGGCAGCATATACCTCTTCTAAATAAAAGCTTGTTCAGGTTGCTCTTTCTCAAAAAGAAGACTGCACCACTAGAAAAGCACAACCAAAACAATCCAGGGGTTCTTACAAGGGAAACTTAAGGAGCTCACAGATGTGTAATTTAGAGTAGAGGTCCCCCCGACTTTGAGAATGTGACCACGTCTGAAATTCTGAAAGAGGGTGGTGGATACAACCACAAAATGGCTGCCCCAAGAAGCAGACCACGAAATGTCAGGGGGTGAGGCTCTTCAGCATTTCAGACAGAAGCTCTGTTGAGCATGCTGGCTTTTAAAATGAACATATTGTTTAACAGTATTTTCTTGCATACAAATTAAGTGAGCGTACATATTGAGCTGGCTAAGAAACCCTCATCTGGCGTTATCTGTCTTCGTTTTGCAGCATCCAACACATTTGTGCAAAAGGAAAAAGATGCTTCTTCTGGCTATCCTTTTTGATAGGAATATAAATGACGTTTGAAAAGTGAACAAAATTTGATGTTGCGATATTATCAACTCCCACCTGAATTATAAAAATACATTCAAATTGGGAAGATCTGATGACTGTCAGACCCCTGCAGCAATCAATTCCCAACAGCTTTCATTCAAAGAAGTAAAGTTTATTGAGACTTTTGATAGTTTGTAGACATCAAGACACTCTGTTAGAACTGGCTAAAAGAGTGTGAAACAAGCAGTTATACATAATTTAAGGAGACCCCTTGATGGCCAAGGGCCAATGAGGGATTAGCTATAAACCCACTAAACTAACAGACAATAATTCCCAGGAGAAACAGTACACCAGGCACTAAAGGTCAAGCAGAGCTAAGAACAACAGTGAAGACACAGGAGAAATGAAAGTTAAAATTCCAAAGCCATCTCACCCCCATGGCAGCAGGACTAGACAGAGGCCTAGCTGACAATGATTTCATCAGAAGTTCCAGTTAAGTGTATTAAGAATTTTAGCCATGCAGCCCTATCATGTTTAGTCCGATGCAAGTTCTTATCTCCGCTATTTGCAACGGTAAGCCCCTCACCTGGATGACCCAAGCCAGCCCAATCACACCAGATCTCAACTGGATGACCTTAACTAGCAAGCCTCATCAGATATTAGAAGCTAAGTAGGGTCAACCCTGGTTAGTGTTTGGATGGGAGACCTCCAAGGAAGACCAAGGTCGTGATGATGTGGAGGCAGGCAATGGCCAACCATCTCTAAATGTCTCTTGCCTTGAAAACCCTAAGCAGGTGCTATGAGTTGGCCATGACTTGACAGCATAAGAACATAAGAGAAGACAATGTTGAATGAGGCCAATGGCCCATCTAGTCCAACACTCTGTCACACAGTGGCCAAAAATACCAGGTGCCATCAGGAGGTCCAGCAGTGGGGCCAGGACACTAGAAGCCCTCCCACTGCTGCCCACCCCCCAGCACCTGCCCCAGACTGAGAGTTCCCATCTATACCTTGTGGCTAATAGCCACTGATGGACTTCTGCTCCATATGTTTATCTAATTCCCTCTTGAAACTGTCCACGCTTGTAGCTGCCACCACCTCCTGTGGCAGTGAATTCCATGTGTTAATCACTCTTTGGGTGAAGAAGTACTTCCTTTTATCTGTTCTAACCCGACTGCTCAGCAATTTCATGGAGTGCCCACGAGTTCTTGTATTGTGAGAAAGGGAGAAAAATACTTCTTTCTCAACCTGCTCAATCCCATGCATAATCTTATAAACCTCGATCATGTCACCCCCCAGCTGTCGTTTCTCCAAGCTAAAGAGCCCCAAGCGTTTTAACCTTTCTTCATAGAGGAAGTGTTCCAATCCTTTTATCATTCTAGTTGTCCTTCTCTGCACTTTTTCCAATGCTATAATATCCTTTTTGAAGTGTGGTGACCAGAACTGTACACAGTATTCCAAATGAGGATTTGTTTTCAATTCTCTTCCTAATAATCCCCAGCATAGCGTTGGCCTTCTTTACTGCAGTTACACACTATCTAGACATTTTCATTGAGTTATCTACTACGACTCCAAGATCTCTCTCTTGGTCGGTCTCTGCCAGTTCAGACCTCATCAATGTGTATTTATATTTAGGATTTTTGGCTCCAATGTGCATCACTTTGCACTTGGCCACATTGAACACCATTTGCCATGCTGATGCCCACTCACCCATCCTCGACAGATCCCTTTGGAGTGCCTCACAATCCTCCTTGGTTGTCACCACCCTGAACAACTTCGTGCCATCTGCAAATTTAGCCACTTACTCCCAAGTCCAAATCGGTAATAAACAAGATAAAAAGCATCGGACCGAGTACTGATCCCTGTGGTACCCCACTGCTTACCACCCTCCATTGAGAAAGTTTCCCATTTATACTCTGTTTCCTATTTATAAGCCAATTTTTGATCCACAAGAGGACTTGTCCTTTTATCCCATGACTATTGAGCTTACTTAGGAGCCTTTGATGAGGATCTGTATCAAAAGCTTTCTGGAAGTCAAGGTAAACAACATCTATTGGGTCCCCCTTGTCCACATGTTTGTTCACTCCCTCAAAAACACTAACAGGTTAGTGAGACGAGATCTTCCCTTACAGAACCCATGCTGAGTCTGCCTCAATAGTTTTTGTTCATCAATGTGCGTACTAATTTGAATAGCTAAAGTACTTGACATAAAAGCTACTGTCAAAATTAAACCATAAGCATCAGAAGCTCCAGAAGCCCCATTTGGCCCTGTCCACCTTCTAAAAACTCTTGGCAGGCACCAAGTTGCTGATGGACATCACATTAAGGAGTCTGGCTTTACAGAAAAGGAGATTTCAGCCAGGATGGTTAGGGACATCACAGAGATCTGTAAAATGTATGTACAAGATGGAGAATGTGGCTGGAGTGAACATTCTGTCTCTTTCCTAATACTAGAACTTGCAAGCATTCAAAGAAGCCAATGAGAAATAGATTCAGGACAGGCAAGGGATTTGGTCCCACAAACAGGAGCTTAAATCAAAGAAGTCACTGCTTCATGATGTAAGGGATTAGACAAATTCATGGAAGAGAACTCCATCCACAGTTATGATTCACAATTGTTAAAAAATATTTGTGGGAAGGCTCAGCTTCCATGCCTGGCTTGTAGGCTTTCCAGAAGAACCTGGATGTCCACCATATGAAAACAGAATGCAGGACTACATGAGTCTCACCCAGTACACTCATTTTTGTTATTCCAGTGCTGGTTCTGTATGGGTTTTTATTATGTCACTGCATTGTTCTTACTGGAATCCTTTCAGATAGCTGTCCAGAAACATGATGGCCATCTGTGTTTTGAACAATAACAAGAACTACGCAATTATTAATCTATTTGCAAAACTTAGGCCTTGCATTTGGAGAGTGCCGGATTTCTCATTTGCAGGTTTTGACACCCCTTTGATTTCTCCACACCTCAGTGTAAAGAACACACCCATTTATTCTCAATATGATCACATCCCTTTCTGGCTCTCTGATCAAGACACTGAGGATAGCACTGACTGTGCTGGCTGCAGTGTCAGGGGGTGACTGTCCCTTCCCTCTGGAGTTGCTCAACAAGCCGAAACCTGCCAACAAGCCAGACTGGTTGGGCAGTAAGCCAAGGGACAGGCTGAGTTTGCTTGTGAAAAACTTGGCAGTGATCAAACTAACCCCTTTGTGTCACGAGTTACAGCCAAAGCACCTGGTGATGGAAGACAGCCACATGTAACAGACACCCTAACATGGAAAGGAATGGGAGGGCAGCCCAAGGAAAGGACAAAATAAGCTCAACTAGGCTAATATTTCCCATTAAGACACGATGGGAGGGTACACTGTGCCCCAGGGGATAGAATGGTCATGTTTTCAGGACATAGTTCTGTGGTAAGACAAGTGTCCTTTGTGCATGCCAAAGGTCCCACGCTCTGTATGGGATAAAGAAGGTAAAGGGGCAGGACTGGGAAAGATCTAGTCTGAGCGCTTGGAAATCATGCCAATCTGGATACTGGGCAAGATGGGCCAATGGTTCGTCTTGGGACAAGACAGCTTTCACATGTTCAAGATGAAGGTAGGAAGAGGAAGGAGAACACCCCCCCTCCTTAAAAAGGAGATCCCACTCCTGGATTCATGTAGTGAACACATGAGGCTGCCTTATAAGGAATCAGGCCCATAGTCTGTCAAGGTCAGTCTTGTCTACTGACTGGCAGTAGCTCTCCAGGGCCTTCAGCCAGTCTTTCATATCACCTGCTACCTGGTCCAGTGCTGGGGACTGAACCCAGGACCTTCCGCATGCATGCAAAGCAGATGCTCTACCACTGGGGTTCAGCCCCATCCCTTTTAGCTGCAAAATCTCAGCCACAAATTTACTAGATGCCTACAGCCCAACTGTAAAACAAGGAATAGTGGAATGGGCCTTTAACTGGCTTCTGAACTGCCACTGGTTCAGGATATAGTTGCAAGATTATCAACAGGGACAGGTCCACAGGAGTGTTTCTCAAGGAAGAACTGTGCTGCCTGCCAACCTGTTTCTGCTTCCTTGCAGACAAACCCTGCCTCAAAAGTTACATCTTGTGCACCCCCCTCTACAGGCCTTAAAGTCACATCTCATTTGAGGAACTCCCCCTGTTTTTTATCTGGTGACTACTGACAGTTAGACCAGCATGGTAACGTGGTTACAGCTGGGAAACCTGGGTTCAAATTCACACTTGAATGAAGCTCAGTCCCACACTCCCAGCCTAGCCTAACTCACAGGTAAAATGGAGAAAGGAAAATCACGTACAGTGCCCAGCACTACACAGAGGAAGGATAGAACAAAAATGCTCTGGACAGGTGAGCAAGAATCTCGTTTGTCCTTGCAAAGAAGGGGACTTTAGTTATTGTGATACATTAGGTCATGTTTTTATATTGATAACCCACCACTTTTATCACGATCAACATTTCGTTGTGGATACTGTCACATTCCATAAGCTGCCTCAAGCACTCCATAGAGAGGGAGACTAGAAATACTTTTTAAAATGCTTAAAGCATCTTCCTACCAGCTAGGTGCAGGGCTTCGGGATCTCGGCCACTGGCTGCCCATGCACCACCATCCAAACCGGCCTCCAAGCACCTCATCCTGTGGTGCCCCCGACTGAAACAGCCACTCACCAGCAGGACATGCCGGATGCCCAGTTCCGCTTTCCAGTCCTTCTTGAGGACGTTCACGCAGATCTCGCCGTTGGCACCCACGTTGGGGTGGAAGATTTTGGTCAGGAAGTAGCCTTTCGGTGGGCTGGCTGGGAAGTCTTTGCCGAGGATCAGCTTCATGCGGAAGAGGCCTCCAGAGTATGGCGTCCCCTCTGCGGCACGAATGGTGGGAGAAAGAATGGGTCTCAGCACAGTTTCAATATGGATTTCCTCCTCCCTCCACCCCACGGGGACAGAGACCAAAAAAGGGTTTGAACCATTGGCCAAAAGTCCTAACATCCAACCAACACGGGCACGCGCTTCAATTTTTGTTTAAGCTCAAAATCACGTGGCTTGGAGGTCAAACGTACTGAGGAGACCAGTTTCTCCTTTATGACCATAACCTGAGTGACCTAATATCCAAAATAACAAATGTGGTGCCCGGTATAAATTATCAGGTACATATGTATTGGCTTCATCAGCTTAGGAACTGTAGGTGACTGAACACTCAGGAGCCATGGATGAAAGCTACCATCGCCCAGTTCCCTACTGGAAGTCCCATCTTGGCCAGTTCCCAGATGAAGTTTCACCATTCTTACTTTTATGCTTATTTCCAGAGGACTACAAATGTTTTCAGCAGAGGTAACAGCTGAAATTCTTAGCATACCAAATTCTACACTTTTTTCCTTTGCTCCATATTGTTGCTGTAGTTATCTGTGGTGTTCCCTACATAGGAACAGGCTTGTAGCTAGTACAGCGCAGCAGCAACAGAACTTCCACACAGCCTGTTTCCCTGACAGGTTTTAGCACTTGGCACTTTAATAGCATTACACCAATACACTGTTATGCCAAAATATTCATCAGGTTCTTGGAATTCATTTCATTTTAAAAATCAAGCCCCTCTCTAGACCATTTCTTTGCAAGCATAAGCTCTTCTCTATATAACTCTGCAAGGAAGGGGCTAGAGACTATTTTTAAAGTAAAGGCCAGGAATTCAGAAGACCTGACGCATATTTTAGCGTAACAATATATTGATATACTATTAAATTGCTGATTGGAATAAAAAAGGAAAAACCTCTGCGGCACGGAAAAAGAAACAGCTGCTGTATGGGAGGGACGAGGAAAATGCAAACTTCCAGCTATGCAGTAGCCACCTAGGCTTTGCCCTGACCTTTCCCAAAACTTCAAAGCAAAGCAGATTTGAGAAAGGTCAGAGAAAAACTGGAAAACCCTGGGAGGTGCATGAACTTACCACAGTGCTGTAGGGAAGCAGAAAACCCCCTGCTTCACAACAGTATCAAACTCAGGGCAAATGACTTGTGTGGAAACACCCTAGGAGAAGACAGCCCCAATCCCCTGCAGCCGTACCAACAACAGAACCAATGGCTTAGAGCACATGAAACAATACTTGTCCTCTGGCATACAATATGGATGTCATATCTGCAGTAAGTCTGCACCTGGACCACCAACAGCTAGAGTTGATCTTGAAATCTTATGCACTTGGCTTTAGTCATCCCATTGGGCTTTTCCCCCTTTCATACTACTTGTTGGGTCAGGGGGGCTCGAAGCGGCAGAAGAGGCCAAGTTCAATCTTCGGCATCTCCAGCTCAAGGATTTCAGAGTCTACCCAAGGCCCTAGAGAGTTGCTGCCAATCAGAACAGACACGACTGATCCAGATCGACCAATGGCCTGACTCGACAGAAGCCAGCTTCATATTGTCATGACGTCTAGATCCCAATCCATGGGACATCTAATGAGCAGTCAAATGAACTTGGCACCCCACCCAATACACAGAGTCCTCTCCCAGTCTGCCGTAACTGAAATTGACCAGGCCTCCCTTAGCTGCTAAGCCTGGGTCAACTTGAGATTAGGAAAGTTAACTAGAACTGTCAGTGGCAGGACGGCACCTTCAGAAAGACACAAATCCCCTTCCCCAAAAGAAATAAAAATGCTCCTGACTATGGAGAGCGAGAGTAGGGGGAGAAGAAAAAGGGTATTCCCTGCCCCCTTGCACAGAACCTCTGGACTAGGAAAAGACTCAAGAATTTCAGTGGAACATCTTCAGAATAAATCCTCTGGAGCAGAGAATGGCCTTTTTAATAGGACAAATGTTTAGCAATTCAGCTACCCTTAGCAGCCAAGACTTAAGGTGCCAGACTGGTTCTAGAACATTAGTTTCCCTATAAGCCCACTCTGTACAGTCTGTCCTAGCCCCAAGGCCACCGACCAACACCTTTTTGCAGCTCATAAAATGAACGTCTCTGGTTTGCCTTGCAGAAGGAGGAGGAGCTGTGATTCTAGGAACTGTCTCCCCATCCCTGGCATAGATTAAGGATCAAACTCCCTCAGAGAACACAGGAGTCCTAATCAGAAATTACAGATCTACACCACAACTGCATTTGGAATACCATGTACAATTCTGGTCATGGAATCAAAGACAGGATAATACAAAGCATAAAAACTGTTTCCAACGTGAGGAAATGCTACTTCTTCAAGTGCGTAATTTATGGAACTAACTGCTCCCAGATGTTTTGAGGACAACTAGTTTAGACAGTTTCAAAAGGGGATTCAACTAAGTAACAGAAGAAAAATTATTAGCTATAATAGCTAAACAGAACCTCCATGTTCAGAGGCAGTATATCTGAATGTAATCTGCTTAAAACAAAAAAGTTGTTGCCTTCCAATCCTGCTTGCTTGCTGGCTCCCTAGAAAGGTCCAACTACCGCGGGGGTTATACTAAATGAGATGGACCTGTGGCCAAATTCTGTATTTTCCCCCCTCTGTACTTTTATGGTCTCTGTGGAAGACACACACATAAAAATACCTCCTCTATCCCTCTGAACAAAGCTCTTTTCTGTTCCTGTAGACTGGGCCTCCAGGTCCAGTTTTCACACTGAGCCACAAGGGGGAGCTCCCCCCACAAGCTAGAGAAGCCCCTTGCAGGCAGAATCCCCCTCTGGTTCCGGCAGTGGCCCTTCTTACCTGGCCCCTCAATGGTGACCTGCACATCTGTAATATCTTCCTCGTTGGGGAACACCTTGATGCCCTCAGGCGGGTCTGATGTCAGAGCAGAGACTTCTTTGTACACAAGCCGGATCACGTGGGGAGGCAGATTTTCCACATTGGAATTCTGAAGAAAAAGAGATTAAGGATGGAACATTACAACAGCACCTCAGGAAGCAGGAAGGGCAGAGCTCAGCTGACCCCTGCGCAAATGACATCAGCAGAGTGCCCAACACTTTCAAGCAGGGCCAACAGAGGTTTACTTTGGGAGTTTCCTTTTGATCTTCCCTCTGTAATTTAATAAGGAATCATTAGAACTGTCACCAGCATTGGTGTCAGAACTAGGGCTGTCAACAACACGGAGAAAATGTCCTATCCCTTTAACAGAGGCTGAATGTATTGAAATTAATAAGTGACTTTTTTGTGCATGTGGCACGGAGACACATAACATCAACCTGCTTAATAATATCCCATTAAGGGGGATGGACTTTTTTCCCTCCAGGTTGTTGCTAACCAGTCGGAACTGGCAAGAGTGTTCAGCAACAGGCAAAAGGGAGGACCTTTTCCAAGCACAGTCAATGTCCACCTATGTACATGAGAGCCCAAAACTATTTTACTTCCAGACTTTCTCGGAGGTGACAAAAGAATAGGATGGTGTGCAAAGTGTGTTAACCATGGGCATGTCCTGGAACAGACCTCACAGTTGGTGCAGTGACATCCTGAAGTTAGAACATAATTTCCTAGCTTGGGCCAGGAAAAGGTAGTGCCCTTGAACTAGCTTCTCAAAGATTTCACACAAAACACTGTCCAACACTGTCCCCTGCAAGTTTTCTGCTTGAAAACAAAATGGAACACTTACGGGTCCCAACCCTGCCCATCTACCCCCACCAGTAAATTTACATGCAAGTATGTTCTGGCAGTGTGCTGTTTCCGGAGTCTCTTTCTTCATATACTAGATCAGGGGTGGGCAAACTTGCTCAACGTAAGAGCCACATAGAATAAATTTCAGATGGTTGAGAGCCACAAGACATGAACAAATATTACGTGCACATTTTTATTTAGAAAATATGCAGATTTGCTTTTTATTACCATTAAATGAGACTGCCAAAAATAAGAACAAAAAGGGTAAAAGATATTGATAATGATATTTATTTGTCCAATGATATTTATTTGTCTAAGAGAGAGAGAAAGAGGGGGAGGTGAAAAGAAAGAATGAAAGAGGTGGAAAGAAAGAGAGAGAGAAACAAAGAAAGCAAATAGATAGGAGGGATGGGGGAGGGAGGGAGGAAGGGATCAAACGCATGCCTCCCCTTCACTTCCCCAGCTGCCGTGCTGGGAGCTACACAATATGTGTGAAAGAGCCGCATGTGGCTCCCGAGCCGCAGTTTGCCCACCCCTGTACTAGATCCTTAAAAATACCTAGTTACAGACGTGTTTCTACTCTTGCTAGGCTTAACTCTTTTCCCACTGCTGAGTTAACAGGTCACTTTTCTAAAGTCCCATCCTCAGATCGCTTATGTAATTGTGAAACTGGAGCTCTGGAAACACTTGGCCATATTCTATTATTCTGTCATCAAGTGGCCAATTTCAAGATCAATCTGGATCACTCTAGTTCTTACCAAACACTGATTACCTACTGAACTCTGGGTAGTCCCCTATCTGTTGTCAGATATTAATCCTGAAACCACTTATTTTGTTACAAAATTTTTAATGATAGTTTTATCTGTAAAGCGACAAAGATCTGGCTTGACCCAATTGTAACAGAATTTGGTATATACTCAGTTAATATGAGGAGCTGCGGTGGTTCAAGTGGTTAAGACGCTGAACTGCAGGCTGTGGAAGGTCAGTAGTTCAGCAGTTCAAGACCCAGGTGCCGCAAGACGGAGTGAGCTCCCGTCTCTAGTTCCAGCTCCTGCCAACCTAGCAGTTCGAAAGCAAGAAATTGCAAGTAGATAAATAGGTACCACTTCAGTGGGAAGGTAACAGTGTTCCATGCGCCTTGGTGTTTAGTCATGCCGGCCACATGACCACGGAAACGTCTTCGGACAGTGCTGGCTCTTCGGCTTTGAAACAGAGATGAGCACCGCAACCCTAGAGTCGGATTCGACTGGCTTTCGAGCAAGGGAACCTTTACCTTTACTTTACAGTTAATATGATTCAAATGAATATTTAAATGAATAATAGTTTTATTAATGACTTCTGTTTTAACATTTTAGATCTTCTAGATTTGATTATTTTGACTGTAAAGTTCGTATTTTGAGGCTAACATTATATATTCATGTTTGATAATTAAGCTTTTGGTTATAGAATCTAATAAACATAAGTTTCATGTAATACAGAAGTGGACATTGCTTTCCAAATAGCACACAATTCAACTGTGCTTTTCCCCTTCAGCCAACATCCAGAAGCCAAAAACAGAACAGGAAAATAATAAATGTGTGCCGTCAAGTCACACCGACTCACAGTGACCCCGGGGCCATGAGTTTTCAAGGCAAGAGATAAGCAGAGATGCCGTGCCATTGCCTTCCTCTGCACAGCAGCCCCAGTCCTCCTTGGTGGTCTCCCATTCACGTGCTAACCATAGCTGATCTGCTTAGCTTCCAAGCTCAGATGAGATCAGCCTAGGCTTGGCTGTTAGTGCAGGAAAACCTTATTTAAAAAGGTAACATTCTTGTCTCTGACCACGGTTGAAGTGGTCTCCTCACTTAGCTCATCGCATGCCCTCCCCAATTTTAAAGGCACAAAGGCAGTTACACCCCATGAGAGCTTTTAGGGCAAAGTATGAATATTATTTATTAGTATGTTGCAAAAGCTGCCAAACCCAGGGTGGCTGTTTGTGTGCCAATCTTGCAATACAGCATTCAAACATGATAGTTCAAACCAGTTTTGGGAACATCATGCTGTAATATCTTGGGTGAGAAAAATCCATCAGATTTCTCACAAAACCAGACATCAATTTTCTAAAAGAACAGACACCTAGGTAGAGAAATATGTAATATGCAGCCAAAGGACTCCTCTCTGGAGCTATCCAGATGTTGTCCTATTTCACCCGCACACATTTTACACAGGGAGTGGCCTTTTACCAGTTGAACTACTGCCTGAACAAGTCTCTTCCAGAGCTGAAAAGACTGCCCAACCCACTTAAAAGGAAAGAAATCAGGCAGAGACACAGGATCGTAACCCCCCCCGCCTCCTGCCACTGTCTAACCGCCCAAGTCAATGGCCCAAAACGGAAGATTCTACACTTATTTGAACACACACTTCCCCCAAACCCTGCAAGATGAAACCTTCCTAAAAACAGAAAAGTCAGCCTCACAGTATGAGGGAAGATCCCGCATTCCAGCATACCCAGGAATGCACCATGAGATAAACAGAGGAGGGGAGCGAGCCTGCCTGAAGTCCGTTCCCACTCTCCCCTAAGGGAACAGAGGACTCATACACCCCCCTCCTATTTATCATTCCTTGGACACCTGACAGTACCCACCTGCATCCATAAGAAGGAAAAAATCGACCCACATGGCTAACCAATGTTGGCACACAAGCCAAACCATCTCCAGTGAAGGAAACCCCTTACACTTTGGGAGGCCCAAGTTGGAAAGTCCTGGGCAGCTCTTCAACTTTTCACATATTTGCGGGTGCGTATTTTCACCACTTTGCTTTCATTTCACTGAAGGCCAACGCTTAATTTAAAAAACCCTGAACAGCCATTTCCAGCCTCCTCCAGCTTTAGAACAAAAATAGGGAGAAGGGATGGCCTTTCACAAGTTGCCCACTCCCCACTGAAAAGCAGCAATCAGGTCTATCGCCTTTTTTATCACATTTCTCTGCTACTCCAGTTGCATTAAATGCTTTGCTTCTGTAAGATCTACAGCAGTGAGGTTTAAGCCAACTTAGTCCAATTTTCTTTCACTACCCACTTAGCCACACAGCAAAATTCAGTGAGGCAGATCAACAGTCACGGGGAAAAGAACACAGATTCTCCTTTCTGTTTAGAGATTCCTCACCTGGTCACCTAAAGGCAATTCTTATTCATCACCGGTGACCAGGCACAGAGGGCTGCTTTAAAAGTACTCCCAATTTGTCTCTAATGAAGATTTCATATATAGAACACTGCAAACATCCCAGGATCTTCTGCAGTGGCCATTAAAGGATGCTGCATTTGAAAACATTTCAGGCCAAAAAGGAATACTGTGGAGTCACAGACCACTGCACATGGTGCCCAGATTGCTTGTTTCCTTGGGAACTTCAACCACCAATGCAAACCAGATTCCACTACAGAGTACCTCCCATAAGCCTAAAAAAAACTCTGACCCCACCAATGGTACACAACTGCTTCTAATAGGTGTTCCAATAGCAAAGCATTATTATAGACACAGAATGGCAACAATGTATCATCTTGGCCGCTGACCAGTGGATGCTGGTCCATTCTAGCACCTGTTTGGAGGAAAGAGGTGTCTTGGGAAACACCCAAAGGCCAACTGGCAAAAAAAAAAAAATCACTGGAAAGGATGAAAAAAGCACACAGGACTCAGCAGACACACATATGGCTTCTTTGGAAACGTTACTGCCCCCCCTCCCTGTTTGTTCCCAAACAAAGAGCGAAGAAGCATCTAGTGGCTTCTGAATTATCATGGAAGCACATTTTTCACACACGTACTGCTGCCCGCCTGAAAAGACCTTCTGCTGCAATGAGCCCTTGCCCTCCCACCCGCTTGCAAAAGATCCATCCCGTGAGAAGCGTTTACAATTAAACACATCAGAAAACACGCAAAGGTCGAAGCTGGTACAGGTCTCCCGAGAGAGAGAGGAAGGTTTTTAAAAGGCTCTAGCAAAAGTGTGCCATTTGGAATCCCAGGAACCTAAAGTAGATTGAAGTCAGGCTGTAAGTCCCCCGTCCCCCTGTCCCCCAATAAAAGGCTTACTAGATTCATACACCTTAAAACAACCCTGTTTTAAAATAGGAAGCCCTTGCTGCACGTCAAGACCTAAAGACAAGAAAGGCCTTGATTTAAAAAAAAAAATCCTTCCAAACTGATTGGTGAAATAGTTTACCAGAGCAGAATAAGCTTTGCATTGAGGAAGGGATCAGAAACACTTTTTGCTAAGAAAAACATAAAGTATAAAGTTGTCTAGACACCAAAGTAACTGCCTCAAGCACCTCTTAACAAGAAATCCCTAACAGAAATCTATCCTCCTGTCCAAACTGAAGATCGTTTTCTTTAGGACTACATTTGACTAATGTGGTTTTTATTTACTGGCAGTCCAAACAGGAGTTCTTTAAATTGTGACTTCTGATGTTTCCATAATTATTGTCTTGTATATACTGTTTTATTGTGTTTTTATAATCATTTTATCCATATTGAAAGCCACCTTGAGTGTAGCAAGAGAGAAAGACAGCTAATAAATATTTTAAATAAATAGGACCTGAGAAACTACACAGCAGAATAGTTCAATAGCATTTAATAAACCAATGGTATGTTGTTGAAGAGAAGGGCCTAAGGAAAATGCCTTGTACGAGGAAATCAAATAGAAGGTGGTGGGGAGGGAAAGACATGCCCAAAGCAGCTAACTGGCAGAAAGGGAGGAAGTTCAACTTTTACACTGAGAGAGGTTAGAAAACATACCTTAACAAATGAGATCCCACTAAGGAATCCAACTAAGATAAGCTAAACTGGCCACTACTAGAAGCAAAGTCTCACTGCCGTGTTTGCGCCATGGAATCTAGAATCTCCAAATTACAGGAGTTTTTACCCAAAGAGTCTATATTGTTGACATGCCACATATCTAGGAATGAAAGGACAACAAGAAATGATAGGATATTGAATATAATGGGGATAATGTGTGGGGGGGGGAACGCCAAAGTTTTTCCACGCATACAATACTTTGTTGCCACTCCCCATTCCCTTTCATCCTCATTAACACCCAAATGAGGCTTGAAGGGCCTGTGTTCTTTAATGCTCAGAGACAGGAGCTTCCCTCTAAAACGGTAGCACTTTTCATTTCCCTTCCCACAGACTCAGGCCTACTTACGCTGACTCTTCAATTTAAAGGGGTTCTTTAAGGTACTTGTTTGGCACAATAAAGTTAAACGTTCCTTTCGTCCTGTGAAGGAATTTCCACAGGGATTGCAAAAATTCTCCTGAGAAAAGTGGAGCGTCTCCTCCGCGTGCCCTTCTGCCTATCTGGAACTTAAGCACAATCCAACCCTAGAACCTTACCTTGAATACAGATCCCACCCCCATGGAAAACCTCAATAATCTTTTGCAATACAACAACTAAAGCCTAACACTAGGATCATATCACAGTTTAGCAGACCCCCAGATTCCCCCCAAAAAACCCATTCCATGAGGGATCCCTCCCTAATAAGAGTGCCTAATAAGAAGGCTTTCTTCCAGTTGCATTTGAAATACACGTGCTGCACGCACAAAGATGAAAGACCCCTAAATCTTTGTTCCGAGGCACACGGGACTCTAGGCTACTCCCCTCCGTAGAAGGTTACTAGCCACGATATCACAATCCCCAAAATTCTGAGGGGGGTGCCATGGGGAAAAGAGAACATTCAAACAGGTGGGCACACAGAACCAAAAGCCACTCACCATTGTGCTGGGTCTGCACGAAGGGCTGTAGAGTAACACCGTCTAAGCCTGATCTTTAGAGGGATCACATATGCGCCTCACTCTACAGTTGATCACTTCTGATCAAACACCTTACTTAACCTTCTCCCCCCCCCCCCAACACCTCGCCCCTTAGTACTACGGTCAGAAAGCCCCAATCCCTATTGGGAAGGCGCCAAACCCCGTCGCTTAAGAAGTTCTTCCTTTTCCCGTGTATTTATGGGGGACAACCGAAGACCCCGTTTCCGTCTCCCCCTCCAGATTGTTGTCCGCTCTTCTGTCACCCTCAATTTAATGAGGGTGGCCAGTGCCCAGCAAAGGTTTTTATAACCCTCGGCCACGGCCGGCCACACCCCTTTCGAACCCAGGCCGCCCAATCAGGCCCGTTAGAACGGAGGGGGTCCGTTCCTCCCCCCTCCCTTCTCGGGTCCTCTCCTCACGGAGAGCCGTTGACAACCAATGTCCGCGACGGTCGACAGCCAATGGGGAGAGTCGTAGTGGATGGGCGGTTCCATCGAGCCTGATTGGAAGGATTTGAATATGAACGTTTGGGAGAACGGCGTTTTAAAGGGAAGGAGGTTTGTTTACCGCTAACGGCTGCGGGAAGGAACTGGGCGGGGCGAGTTTCAAAATATTGGATTGACGTGATGATTTCCCAATAGGAGTGACTACAAAGGAGAGACGCTGATTGGGGGAAAGGAAAATTGACGCAGGCTAATAGCCAATTAGCTGCGGTAAAGGGGCTGAAGGGGAAAACCTACTTTCTCTGTTTTCCCTTGTTCAAACAAAGCGGGCCGGTCTCTAATTGGATAGATGAGGACAGTAGACCCGCCCAACTGATGGATGAGGTGGTTAATTAGAGTTTAGGGAATTTAAATTAATCTAATTCGCTGTAGAAAAGAGTAAGAGTCCAGTAGTGCTTTAAAGTGAGCTTTAAGCAAGAGCTGAAAGTATCTGAAGAAGTGAGTAGTGACTCACTCCTACCCTCATCCCCTGCCACATATTTTGTTAGTCTTTTAAGGTGCTACTGGATTTTTGCTCTTTTCTGCTGTTGCAGGAAAACTAACAGGGCTACCCATCTTGCTCTATATTAATATGCTGGGACACAATAGAAAGGAGTGGAAATTAACTCGGAAATCGGCTGCTGGCTAAGGAGATGGTGTCAAGCTCAAATATCTGTGGCCCCCATAGGACACCTTTATATATATATTTTCACACCAAAATATTAATACCACCTCAGCTCACTCATAACTTTCACCCCAAATATTGATTACACCTCAGTCAAAAATCAAGTATCTTATGCAAACTTTCAAGCTCTCCATAACTCCCCATCAAAAGACAGACCGAAAGACCTGGCCTTGAGCTCATGGTCCAGAGATCCCCACCAAAATAATATTTGGAAGAAAGTGTTGTTTGGGGTGTGTGTGTATATAACTACAACATAAGGTAGTATATGGCAGAGGGAGATCAATACGGCTATGTGATTTTTTTTCTTCCCTATTTCAACTTCCTTACCTACTGCCACTGAAGATGGCATCCAGCACAAGTGGCTGAGGGCAGCAGCTGGGGACCCCTTCCTACCCTCAGCCCTGTGATGATCTGTCAGAGCCTGTCATATAAGGCGCCCTACAAGTGACCCCAAAACAAAAAGTAGGATCCCTCTTCAAAAAAAGGACAAAATTTGCACATGCTACTTTATAGATGCAAATGTGCACATAATAGCCATTTTAAAACAGAAATACAACTAATTGTAGTGCCAGTTCTGTCTGTCTTTTCAAGGCCCCTTCCTGCTGTCTTTTCTTGTGGCTCATCATCTTTAATTCACCCCCAAACAACCTGGATAGTTTTGCAGCCCTTCTTCCAAGAGCAGGTAGCATTCCAGTACATGCTCAGGAATCTGGCCTCCAAGGAGTTGCCAACTCTGGCTCAGGAAGGTCCTGGACCCCGGGAGGGGCAGGGATGTGATTCCATAGGATCGACCCTCCAAAGGTGCCATTTTTTCCAAGGTAAGTGGTCTCTGTGGTGTGGAGATCGGTTGTAATTCTGTTAGAACTCTAGGCCCGCACTGGGAGTTTGGTAACCCTAAACGTGTACAATAACTTCAAGTTAATTTTACTGGACAGATGGAGCAAAGCCTCAACATTTCAAAGTACAGACATCAGGAAAAACAGAACATCTGGCCGTGACCCTACAGGCCATGCCTTATAACCACGCAAGGGCCTTTTATAGACAAATAGTTCCTGTGCAGCTCTTTGCGTGTGCAAATCGGCCACGTTGCGTGGAACAGGGGAAGCACACCACGAACTAGAAACCTCAAAGGGCCCAGAAGACCCAGCTTCAATGTTTGACAGTCCTGCTATAAGTAATCTTGAATATTAATGAATCAATGGAGGGGACATATTTGAAACCCAGTCTGAACTGGGATTAGCTTCTGAAGAATGCTAATGAGATGATATATGCAAATAGCTTGCTCTGGGAGATAATCTTGAATGTTAATGAGGTGTGGAGATGGATATTAGCTCAGCCACTTGGATCTGAAAACGAATATAATCTCAAATATTATACTTAATACCGGGAAGAAAGTGTGACTTAGCTGAGTACACTCATTGGCTGTTTCATTATAGGTGATATTTTTTTCTTAAGAGGGTGGCTGACAGTAAAGGGAAAAAAGCATATTACACCGTCAGCCTTCAAGGCTAGCATTTTACATTACATGGCAGCCAGCCTGATCACTATGTGTATGCGCATTGGGGAGCCACAGTAAATGTCAGCCTCCTAGAACATTGATCCATGAGAGATATACCTTCCTGAACATGTTTGCCACGTACACATATTAAATTTTTAATCTGCACATATAAATGAGAATCACCCATACATGTCAAAAACACAGTGAATGAAGAATGTTCAAATCTCTGTGCTTTATCATGTGGCAGGCAGTGATTGCACCAACACTATGCACCTTTGAGGAGGAGGAGAGTCTGTTGTTATACCCCACTTTTCACTACCTGAAGGAGTCTCAGAGTGGCTTACAATAGCCTTCCCTTCCTCTCCACACAACAGACACCCTGTGAAATAGGTGGGGAGAGAACTGTGACTGACACAAGGACACTCAGCTGGCTTCATGTGGAGGAGTGGGGAATCAAACCCAGTTCTCCAGATTAGAATCCTCCACTTCTAACCACTATACCACACACAGAGATGTGCTGGTGGGGAAAGCAACACCTGCTGATTTTCAGCCTGCTGCTTTTAAAGACATACCACCTCAGGTATAAAAAAATGCAACTGTTTGTTAGGACTGTTCCTCCCACTCCACGAGCCTGAAAAGCTGGAATCCTTATGCCTAGTGTGCTGCAGTCTTTGACAACTAAAGGGTTTTGGGTTGCTATGTGTGTAATTTTTAAATTCTGTACAACACTTAAAATAAATGTAGCATACAGAAACTTCTGGATATATCTCTTGTGTTGATCTGCAAAAAGATGGCATTAAGCCTGGTTTCTGTAAAACTGAACTCTGGGCCAGTGGTCACTCATTCTTTCTTGCTGCCTTCCAAATCCTTGATTTCCACATCCATGTTTTTCATATGTTGCAAAGACAAGCCCAGTGAAAATTTGGTTTTCACTGTAATTGAAGCAAAGTTGTGTCTTTTGTTTTTAATTTGGAAGCAAGAGATCTGTGTGGATTTGCAGTGGGAAACTCCTTCAGCCATGAAGGGTAAATAATTACTTTCATGTTGTATGTGTGCTAAATGCTGTCAAGTCACAGCCTACTTACAGTGACCTCCATGGAGTTCTCAAGACAAGAGGCATACAGAGATGTTTTGCCACTGCCTGCCTCTGCGTAGTAAACATGAACTTGCTTAGAGGTCTCCTATCCAGGTACTACTTAGCAGCCAGGATCTGAGGAGACTGGGCTAGTCTGGGCCGTCCACTTTTAATCCGTTCTTGTACTGCATAAGGTAGTTGTAACACTATAATTAAGGCCTTGGCATGCAAGAAGCTTGGGATAGAGATACCTCACCTGGCCCACACTTTGATTTTTTGTTCTTATTGTTGGAATTTGCAGGAAAATGCAGGAATTTAAGAGTTCACAACGAGAAGCATCAGTGTCTCCAACAGCAAACTTGATGGCCAAGTTCCTATAAGTAGGATGGCAAAACAAGGCCACTCACAGGCAAGGCAGGGGGTTTCTGAGTATTGTGGCTTTCAGAGTTTTAGCCGTAAAGTGCATGTTCCATTTTGACATCTTTGAGGCGTCTGGGGCCACTTTTCCTCCCCCATACTGATTGTTTGACAATATTTGATTTGATTGATGGTTTTTGTTATGTACCCAGGGCGACCGCACACGTGGTCGGATGGACACATGGCCAGGTGAAGGGCCCAAACTTTGTTCCAAAAGACAATAGCCTAAACAGATTCTAGCCTACACCTATAGGAAGGCTAGGATCCAAGAAAGGACCTATGGAATGTAAGAGCACTGTAAATAGCGTATCACAGGGGTGTGTGTGTGTTGAGTGTGGTTTACAAAGGGAATATAAACCGGCCGCCGGCTGGCTCTCTCATCTCACGTTCCGACTGTAAGCAATAAAGTATACACTGAAATCAATCTCCAATGCATCAGTCTCAGTACTTTATAGTTTTCGTTGCTATATTTAATTGGTTTCAGCATCCTTTTTTGGGTAAATGCTGCCTTGACAGCAGGAAATCATTTGTGAAATACATGTTCACATCATTAATGACTTTTGAAGGCTCAGGACTTTCAACTCCACTTCCATTCATCATGTAATACAAGAAAGCAAAGTGATGTTCACATTCCTCTTTAAGAAGCATGGGTTTAAATCTATTGAGAGGTATCCCCCGCACTAGAATGTATGAACAGGGCCAGCCCCTCCCTGCCACCCTCAGCCACACAAAGTGTGCATTTGGTCTTCTCCCCAAAACAGCACACAAAAACCTGGTGATCCCCCTGAATTACTGCTCATCTCCAGACTGCAGAGAGGAGTCCCCCTGGAGAAAATGGGTGCTTTGGAGGGTGACCTCTAGAGCATTGAACCCTACCAAGGTCCCTGCCTTCCCCTGGATCCATCCACAAATCTCCAGGAGTTTCCCAGCCTGGAACTGGCAACTTCATTCCCACATCCCCCACTGGTGGCCAGGGGGGACCTAGCAACCCTACACACAAATTTGTTGTTGCAGGGTTTTTTGCTGTGAGAAAACACACTGCTAATATAACTCCCCTTCGTTCCCTTCAATGCTCCAAAGCCAGTTGTACAAGACTATATTGCGGCACACGCATACATACATACATTTTAAAACTTTTTTTGAAAAAGGAAATAGCCACTAATATTCTGGCCTTTTATGGTGCCATACAGCCGCTCCCTTGCTGTACTTCACGGTAGGACCAGGTAAATGGCACAGGAATCATTTGAGAAATCCTTATATAAACATTTTGCCCCTGCCAGGTAATCCCTGTTTAATCAGCCTGTTCTGTTCTAAGAAGCATCCCATTGTTCTTTGAGCATTGATGCCTGTCAATTAAAAACAAACAAACAAGCAAGCAAGCAAACCCCAGGAGTCGCTGGAAACATTATTTTATTGGGGGGAAAAACTTACAGCAATTCTAGAGAACAAGTGGATATATCCCTTAAACAACATCAACGCTTGGGGCTGGGGAAATAAGCCCATTCACTGTGGAGTGTGGTTTGCAACTCCGTCTGGATGAAACCTGATTCAGTTTAATTTTGTATGAATTTGTCAAGATCTTTTTTTGTTTGTTTTGCTTTAAGTAGTGTGTAATTTTTACCTGATTTAAATTGGCACCCAGAAAGTCATGTGCAATTTGATTCTTGAACATAAAGGGGGTGGGCAGGATATTTATTGATTTATTTGTGTTATTTGTGGTCTGTCTTAGACTCAAGGCAGACGACTCAGAATAAGTCAATGCGGTCTGTCAAACATCACATGATGGGTAGGTCCAGGATTCTGTTGCTGTTTAATGCAAAGCCAGCTTTGTGTAGCAGACAGCAGAGGGGCTCCTGATCAGCTCTACCTTTCCTGCTCTTTTGCTGCATCAGAGTTGCCTCCTACAGTCGCTTCCCCACTGTAGAAAAAAAAGATTACAACTCCTTTGTTGGAAGCAAAGCAGATGGAAATAGAACTGAGCAAATAAGTGGCAGGGTGGCAAGGGGCAAAGAAGTCCTTCCTACTGCTGCTGGTCTTCTGTTCACGATTTCTGCCTCCAAGTCTGGGTGTTTGTTTTTTTAATTTAAAAAGGGTGTGGGTATGGAAGTAAAGAATCCCTGTTATGTGTAGTTTGACCCATGACAGCTTGTTCTTCTCGTGATAATTTTACTGTCGTCATCAAAGTTGGGACGCTGAAGGCCATGGCCACAATCCAAAGCTTCCCCAGCCAGGGCGGGGGGTAGGGGGCGGCAATCTAAAAGGCAGCAAATTCACTGTGCATAATGGGGAACAGTTTCCAGCAATTTACAAAAAAGTAAAGCAGAGTTCGTGCATTAGAGGTGAAGAAAAGGAGGGGCTGGAGAAAATATGAATGTCAAAAGCAAAGTACTGATTTCAAACTGAAATTTTCAAAGATTTCAGACAACTGAAATAACTGCTGGAAGAACAAACTGAATGAGTGAACAGACTAGAATGTAAGTCCGCTACGTTGTAACAGCAATACTTGGCGTTCCGTGTTCCCAGGCATTATCTTGTTGTTACCTTCACAATGACCCTGAGAAGCAGGCCAGTATTACTGGGAGAGGGGCTGAGGGCGAGAGAGTTGCATGCCTGTGCTGCTGCGTTTGTAGCTCAGATTCAACTGGTTCCTGCCCATCCAGGATCACAGCTCATTTTCTTGGCCACTATGCTGCCCCAGCTCCATTTACACTGTAATTGGTTTATGCTGTCACCGGAGACCTCCCGCAGATCCAAGTCACACAGACAGGGACAGATTTTCTAGGCCAAAGTTTTCATGTTAACTCTCAAGTGCCTCATGTACGAAACATTCAATATGGGACACCATTTTATAATGCCAGTCCTGCCAGTCCTCCACGGCACTTATCTCTTTGCCAAGTATTTCTGGGATCTGCCTTCACTTAATTGCCTTGTATTCTGAGGGTCACATGAGCTTCACATATAACTATTTTCCTGTCCCTAAATGATCTCTGTCGAAAGTACAGCGCATTTGTTTTTGCATACCATGTATGCCAACTGAGGACTGCACCAGAAAACTGTGGTTCCCACAGTACTGTAATCTTCTGCTTTCTTATGTAGACACTATATGCATGAAGGGGGAAATAACTGAGAAGGTTCTTCTCCCACATTTTTATATTTATGACTTGGAACGTGTGCTACAGAAAGATCTAGCACACAAACATTCATATATGGAATTGCACACAACTTTTTTGGGTTTAGAAACATACCGTTCAGCCAACCAATGATAAAACCTATCTCATCCCACAGGTGGGATGGGAGGAGTACCTGATGCTCTCAGGTCTGGGTTTGCTGGTATGACAATGTTTATGGCTTATTTTGATCTTTTGTCACATGGTATAAGAGTGAAAACGGCATCCGTGACCCCCCAAACAGTCTCTGTTCAAAATATACATATATAATACATGTTTCTTCTTTCTCTTCTGTTAAAAAACCCAAACTACACAGAATGCCTAACCAAAATCACAGCTGTTGAAGAATATGCATGCCAACGGGCAACGGAAGTTCTCCAGAACTTTATCACAAAAACGAAAAATCCCTCAGCCTGCCAGTGGAAGTAGCTGGAAGAATGTGGTTCAAACCAACCCAAAAATGGAGGAGAATCAGCCCAACTCAAGAAGGAGGGATGTAACAAGCCAATGTATAGAAGCAATATCCTAATCAAGTTTTAAAAGGAAGTGGCCCATTAGGAGAAGCTATCTAGTTCCATTTTAGAGAGAGACACTACCCAACTCTAGAAGGATGTGGATACCATTCCCAGTTCTACAGTGAAGGAGTCATTCCTAGAAGGAGAAAGAATTACCTAACAACAATTTGATGAGGGTTGGTTGAATGGTATAAAAGTGAAGAACCAGCTCATCTCTAGAAGTATGGAATCTCCAACACAACTCCAAAGGATGAAACTGGCTTTAGAGCAAACAGAGATTACACCTTGGTTTTAAATGGAAACATAAATTCCAGTGAACTCTTGAAGAAAGGATTGCCCTTAAAGAAGCAATCTCGGAAAGGAGACAGGTTCTAGAAGAGGAGTCTTCCCAAAACAATACTGGATATTCTCCAGGTTTTCACCACATCACAAAAAGAGCATTGAAAAAATGGAACACTACAGTCGAGCATAAGATGGTGGAGAAAAAATCCTGTTTGACCAGCTTGTTTGGGGGATGTAGTAATAAATGTTAGCTGGAACAAGCAGTAAAATAGGAAGCAATCTTTGCTAATATTCAGCAACAAAAATATACATAATCATTATTATATACATAATTATTATTCTTGCTTACACATATTTGCAACTCTTGTAACAAAAATGCTTGTTTTAACTGCTTCCCATACATTCCCACAACAAAGAGTTGTACCCAAGGCACACACCTTGAACAGTCACATCTCCTTCACATATATATCCTTTTAATAAGTGTTAAATGCTGTAGCCAAAACTATGGCCACTGATCTCACACATGCACCCGCATGTTAAACACAAAATGGCCTCCCATCACATGGCACATCCTTCTAAATCCTTGGCTGGCTCTCACAAGAGAAAAGGTCTTCCTGAGGTGGCCCAAACACTTGCTACAGCAGGCACAACATTCTCCCTGACCAATGTTCCCTCTAAGCTGTGGAGTCTTGTGAGCAAAAATTCTACTTTGTGAGTTACTGGCATTAAAGTAGTGAGCAAGTGATTTGGCTGCTGCATAAATCAGTTTGCTCTGGAGCCATCCTTCCTGAGCTAAGGCAACAATGCGTGAGCTGGAGGCTAGAAAACTGTGAGCTAGCTCACACTAACTCAGCTTAGAGGGAACACTGTCCCTGACCATGACTTCCTCCCCCCATGCATTTCTGAAACTTGCAGTTGTGTGAAGAGTCCTCTCAAAGACATTTCTGCAGGTTCACAAAACTAAGAACTCACAGGATTCTTTCACAGGAGGCCATGACAGTTAAGCCTTTCTAAATACGGTTTAGGTCAGTAGAGCTCTGGTCTGGGTGACAAGTCTACTAAAACATAGTCTGAAAAATTTGAGGGAAAGTTAGATAAGAATATCCAGTATATTTAAGCGCTCTCTCTCTCTCTCTCTCTCTCTCTCTCTCTCTCTCTCTCTCTCCCTCCCTCCCTCCCTCCCTCCCTCCCTCCCTCCCTCCCTCCCTCTCTCCCTCCCTCACATACAAACCCCTATCATTGACCCTTCCCTCAATTTTCTCTAGTTTTTGGAGGACTAAATTTACTAACTCCTACAGAAGCTCTTCAGCATATTTTAGGGAGGCATGGAATATGGCTTTGGTAGTATAAAACTGAGGGATGGAACGGCCATTATACTCCCTCTCTGTTATGTACTTATAAAGTGACAAAGAAGGAAGTTCCCATGTTGCAAGCCTCACAGGTGGGCCTAAGCAAAGGCTTAGCTACTTAAACAGACGTTATTCCCACCACAAACTCTGCCTTATCTTCCCATCATATTAATTGCTGTAGTCCCCAGCTTCAGCTACCCAGCAGCATGACTCACTATTGACCTTCATATTACTCTTGGAGGAGTGCAACTTTTGAACATGCCCAGCTATGCCCAGAAGTTTGTAAGAACATTAACATCGTAAGGGTGCAGACTTCCAAAATGGCTTTGAACTTCAGGAAATGGTCTCTGAGAAGCTCTCTGCACTACAAAATAGATTTATTTATTTTTTTTCTAGAAGGGAAATAGAAAAATACTTGACATGTTATATTTTTAAATACCGGTGCAATTTCTAATTACACATATGTGTTTCAAACATCATGGTGGAAGCTAGGCACATATTTCGGACATTTGTGCCCCTGGAGTTTTCTCTGAATTCTCCCAGGAGATTGACAAAGACCAAGGACCTTCCTGCCTTTCTCAAGTGCCAAATGAGTTTCCTCATGTTCTCTCTGGCCTTCATCGAGGCCTTCTGCTTGGCTACAAACAAAGGTCCCTGCGTCAGATCAGCATATGGATATGATGGCCTGGCTACTTCACCATCACCGCTGCTCGTTGACCAGCACCCTGGCTCAATCTGACCCAAAGACTTCTGCCATCTGCCTGTGTTCATGACTGATGTTATGGTCTGCCTGTCTGTATAAACACAGGCCCAAGTATGGCTACCTGGCAACCACGATAACAGCACAGGGCACCATACTACAAATGTGACCGAAACCCAATTTAACTGCTTTTGCTTCCTCCACAGTATGCTAGGTACTGCAGTTTTTGGAGGATACTTGAAAAGGCTTTGTTAGAAATCCCTAAGCTCTTTGTAGAACTAAAGTTCCACAGGCTCTTTGTATGGATACCAAGGCAGATAAACTGGTGTAAAGTGAAGATCCGTGTTCAGGGACTGCTTGGACACATGTAAGAGGGTGGTCCTTAATAAGAAGAGGACCTTAATGAGAAGAGGATTTTAAAGCTTGTCCATCACATCATGAACTACAAGCGTTGAATGGGTTTTAGGTTGCATTACAGAGTAATGGGAAGACCCCGCATGCCGGGAATGCATGGGAAGTTAAAACATATCCCAGAATCCTCTGGAATGTACAGGGACTCCACAGCAGGGCCTGTTTCCATGGTACACAATCTTTGTGTTTGCCGAGTGATTATGCAAGGACCTTGAAGCAGACAGTCAATGGGAGTTTTGTGTCTCCCAGACTTAGAGTTGCCAACGCCAATTTGGGAAATTCCTGGAGTTTTGAGAGTGGTGACTGAAGAGGGCAGAGTCTGGAGAAGGGATGGAGCTCAGTGGGGATGGGATGCCATGCAGTCTGCCCTCCACAACTGCCCTTTCCTCCAGGAGAACTGATCTCTGTAGTCTGAAGATCAGTTTTAATTCTTGGAGAACACTAGGTCTGCCTTGTGGTCAGTAACCCTACCAAAACTCGCATGTGCCGTTTTCTTCTTTATGACTATGGATGTGTGGGCAGAAGCAGCTACATCCTTCCCCTCTGCACGGTTTTTTCCTTTTTTAAAGAACACCATGGAACCACTATTGGATCCATTTATGAAATCACATGACTTATGGCGGCATGTAAGTTTTTCAGTAGCGTCAATAACAGATTCACAAGACCTTTAAGGAGGAGGAAACAGTGTGGAGGGGAAGGCTGCTGTCACTTCTGCCCAAACTCCCTGTCTGGAGAAAAGAGAAAGGTCCTGCCCCTGAAAAAGAAAGGTCTGGGATGCACAAAACCCCCAGGGTAGGGATGCCAGCCTCCAGGTGGGACCTGGGGATCCCCTGGAATTACAGCTCATCTCCAGACTACAGAGATCAGTTCCCTTGGAGAAAATGGCAGCTTTGGAGGGTAGACCCTATAGCATTGTACCCCACTGAGGCCCCTGTCCTCCCCAGGCTCCTCTCTCAATCTCCAGGAGTTTCCCAACCTGGAACGGGCAACCCTACCTCCCCATCCCCTGCCGGTGGCCAGGAGAGTCTGCTTCAAAGTCCCCATGCCATCGCTTAACAAACACAAGGAGTTTGTAACATGTAAAGAGGCTCTTAGGTGAGTCACTGGCTCAGTTTAAACCTCACCAACTGACAAATGGAATAGTGTGGTGGCTGAATTGTGATCGATCAACAAACCAAAGTTAGAAGTGGATTGGCAGACCATAGTTTATGGCAGGGGTCACCATCGTGGTTCCCATGGGCACCACGGCATCCATCAACACCTTTCCTGGTGCTGGACAACTGTTTTTAGAAGGTGGACAGGGCCAAGTGGGGCTTTTGCAGAGCTGGCTTTCTGATTGACCACTGGAGATTTCATTGGCTGTACAGATTTTTTGAAATGTTGCTTTGGCAGCAGTTGCCACAACAGCACAAGGATCTTCAACTACATGACTGAAAATAAGTGGCAGCAGCCATTTTTTTGGCTGGGTTGGCCTCCTACCATCTTGTAGCAGTCATTGTATGGCTGCACCCACCACACTATGTCAGAATTTCAAAAGTGCCTGAAAGCTCCAAAAGGTAGTAGAACCCTGATTTATGGCTAGGGTCACCAATCTCCAGGTAGTGACTGGAGATCTCCTGGAATTACAACTGATCTCCAGGTGACAGAGATCAGCTCACCTGGAGAAAATGGCTGCTTTGGAAGGTGGACTTTATGGCCTTATACCCCACTGAAGTCCCTCCCCCTCCAAACCCCAAGCTCAGGCTCCACCCCTCAAATCACCAGGTACTTCCCAACCTGGAGCTGATGACCCTATGGCATGCTAACTGCATGTGGATGAAATGTCCAAACTGACAAACCATTATCAGGGCCACTAATCTCCCTCTGAAGAGCACCGTATCTAGACAATGAAATGCCGAGTAGACTGAAATGGAAAGCACAACAGCAGCTTTAAACCTATTCCAGATGTATGTTTGGCAGTTCAAACAATGGTTTGTACTAAGGTTAACATAAAGTAAAGTTTTACATGATGGTGAATTGTGCCCAGGATAGGAGGCAGAAAAGTTTGAAAACTGCTGACCTATATTAACAGAGAACAAAATGGCTTGTTCTGTTCTGGCCCAGATCCTGACCTCAGAACCGATTCAGGGTACAAATCCTCAGATATCTTCCCCATCACAAGTGCCTCTTTCCATAATCTACCCTTACGGTACTTCTGTCTTTGGGGGAAAGTGGTTCCTACCATTGCCTTCATCAAGGTTTTGCATTGAGAAGTTCAGGGAGGAAAAACATAATCCATCTGCCCCTGAAAAAGAAAGGTCATTAGCCCTTGATATGAGTTTGCTGAGGGGGAAATAAAAGGAAGGGGGGCAGAAAAGATAGGGATGGGTACAAGCTGACTTTGGACTGCAAGAAGGTCACTATCTGCTCCCTTTCAGTAGGGGCTATTGGGATAAATGGCAGAGACCTGAACTGCAGCCTGGCCCTGCTATATGGATGAATGAGGCCGGCCGCATTGGGGGTCACTTGAGGAAGGAGGAGGAAGAATTATTGAAACTTTCTCCCTAACTGGATAACAACCTCTAATCCCTAAAAGTGACCTCGAAGAAAAAGTGACCCAGAAGCAATTCACTGGACAGAACATGAGCATTTCGGTGTGGAAAAGAAGCAGGCAAATCTAAGTGCTCAAAAAAAATAGCATAATGAAATTGGAAATGGTCACATAGAAATTTCTAAAAATTTCAATATCTCGTTCGTTTTAGATCTTGGCAGCAATGTTCGTGGGCTAGCCATCCTCTGAACACGGTTATCCTTTTGAATCTGTCCACTGAAATTCCACTTACAAACTTCAGCCTTTGTGATACTTGAGGTATACAAACTTTCAGATAGAAATTCAGTATTTCAAATATGATTTGTACAAATTGTCTCTCCCCTGTCTGAGAAAAAAAGCTAACAGAAAACAAACAAACAAACAAAAAACATTTTCCCCACCAAACTTGTTATTTTAAAAAATATTTTCCAGTAGATTTTCAAAGAAAACAAAACGATCTGTTTCCTGTGCAAAGGTTCATCCATTGGAGAAAATGGGACAAATGAAGTGATTAAATACATTTGCAGGGAGACAGGTGGCATTTGTCGTTCCCAGCAAGGAGCATTTGCCAAACCCACAAATTGCTGTGAATTTCCCCCAGTCTCTCTGATGAGAAAACTGCAGTAGTGATTTAAATCAAGATCTCAATATATTTACAAATATGCAAAGGGAAATCTTAAATAGTAGGATACTATTTAAAAAAAACCCCTTCAGTTGCATGAAGAAATATTTTTTTTATTTTCACTTCAGATTTTGTTTCTTAAAGAAACGTCCTGGCTTATTGAATGCTGGGAGTACTATACTCTTCATCACTCTCTCTCTTTTGTAGTTCACTAAAAGATGGGATGAAATTTTGGAGAGTCCTGAGTGTCATTGCAGCGCAGGGGTTTGTTTGTGATAACAGGGTTTGAAAGAATTAAGTCTTGCTTAAACTACACTCATGTGAACAAGGAAGAGGAATTAGGGCTGGATGGTCACCCCCAGTACTGGGGAGGTAATAAAAAGCACTAGAAAAAAAGTGAAAGAGAATGCTATCGATATATAAAGATATGTACAGGGGGTGGCCGTGGTCCTGCTGTATATCCCTTGTGGGCAGAGACATGGCATGGTTGTAAGATAACGATGACATGAGAATGGCAGAAGGCAGAGTGGGTTGAAACACCACTTGCTGCACCTTCTGCTCTGGCCAAACTCAGTTCTGGATGCAACAAGACAAGATGGCCACTGTTTCCGATCATTCTTGTCTCAGAGCGTTTGTAAGGAAGGGGCAGGGAGGGCAGCTCTCTGCGCAGGCAAAGTACATGACCATGTAGTCAGAAGGTCATCATGACCGCGTGCACCAGTAGGATCAGATGCCCTGACCTCCTACAAAGGTGCTGGTGTGAACCAGGTCCCAGGTAGTGATCCTAGTCATAAAAGCAGATGAAGCCCCAAAGGGGTGACTTCATCCAAAGTGGATGAGCTCACAGCAGTCAATGATGTAAGCAGTGCTGGATGACGCCCACAGTGATGAAGTCACCAAAAGTCAACATCATTGCCAAGCCTGGCTACTTTGACATCTGTAGCTACTGGCTGAGTCCATTGTGCTGACATCATCAAAAGTTGACAGGCACAGGAACCTAGACATCATCCTTAATCATCAAGATTGGTCATACTATGATCAAATGTTGACAAGGTCTCTTCAAATATCAACATGATTTGTCCCAACATCATAAAATGTTGACAATACACCAATCCTATGTGATGGCTTCCAGGGTTGTATTGTAATCAATATACTGACAAACCTTTCTCTCCATTGACATCATTCATAAGTGACAAGTCACACAATGTTGATGTCATTGAATGTCCACAGTGTTGCATCACCAAATCTTGATGGTGAGGACATCAGAGGTCAACAAGACCCACAGCGCTTACAGCAGCAGCAGCAGCCGACAGAGTCCACAGTGTTGACACCATTGATGGTGCCGATGGTGTCTGTTGGTCAATGGAGCCTCCATAAGGATTGGCAATGCTCACAGCGCTTTTAGTATCAGAAGCAGAGGGTGCCAGCTTCATAATAAATGCACAGGTATTGTCATCAGTATTCAAAAGTCTGAGACAAGGCCCATAGCTATGATGAGGCCTGGCAAGTGTGATATCCAAAGCTATCACCAAGGCTACATTATTGATGCCATGAAAGATCCACCCTGGTCTTTGACAATCAGCTTCAACGTCATCAGATCTCAACAGCAGTGGTGTCAGTAGACATGGGAAACAGCAGCAGCATGTATTTATGAGACTTCTTACCATCTTCAGAAGCTGACCAAGATTGTGCGGTAGATGCCCTGTGAGATAGCATGCAGGCCTTGACACCATCTCATGATGACATGAGCCAATGCACAGATGTCATCACAACAACCTAGGGCAAATTTCATCATCATACATTGTCAAGACCTGGTTGGTCAGCTGGACATCATCAGAAGTCAGACATATGATGGTAACATTATCAAAGACCAGGCTAGGACTTGACATCAACCAAGATGGAGGCCATAGAGCTTTAAGAAAAAAAGGGGGATCCCCAAGAAAAGATGGTGAGCACCAAAGAAAGGGTGGGGTGGAGCAGAAAAGAGCTAAGAAATATGGCCTTGGAAAATCGAATCAACCTGAGCTGGGGAATAGGGCATCTCACACGGTGACCTCATTCTTGCTGCCAGTATGGATGTGCTGGCCTGGGTGGTGCCCGGGGATGTATTGGAGTTGCTCAATGGTGCTTTGCCGCTTGGCTGCAAAGCCCTGGCGCCGGCTGGCGGCACCCTGGTTACTACTGGCCTCCCAAGGAGCAGTTGTCTTGGGGGAGTTGTTGGAGGGGGGCTGAGAGTTCATCTGCATCATGTGATGGTGGTCAAGCATGGGGGTACTACTGGCACAGACGTTGCTCTGAGAGTGGGCCTTCTGATGGCCCAGATGCATATCCTGGAAGGGACCTGTGCCTTGATGGAGACGCTCAGGCGAAAGCAAGCGCTCCTGTGAATGCAAGTTTTCGCGGGAGAGGAGGCGTTCGTGAGATATGACACGCTCTCGTGGGATAGTGTAGTCGTAGTGTGACGGGCGGTAGCTTCCCCCTCCACCGCCACCATCGGAAAGGATGTGCTCCTGGGACATGACCCGCCGTGGATTGTGTGATTTCTCAGAGTAGGCATCCCTGTCGTAGTTCATCTTCATAGCGTGTAAGGGCAGGGTCCCTCGTGTCAGTTCGGCAAGATGCCTCCGCTTGACATAGAACTCATCCAAGTCCTTCTCAGCTGCTGAGAGATAGGGAAATAAGTGAAATGTCATTTCATGGTAGACGGGCAGCCCAGTGAATGTAAGAGACAGAGAAACAGAAAGGAATTTTAGGGAGACAGGTGGTTGGACATACATAAGTAGAGGGACTGGTACTGAGAGAGAAAGAGAGCATTTGTACATGTGGGGTTTCAGTTGTAATTCTCAGAGATCTCCAGGCCCCACCTGGAGGTAAGCAACACCACTGCATATGTTTCTCTTTCTCTTCTGCATTAACAACTAGGTGGTTAACTAGGTGGTTAACAAGGCCAGGTGGCCCTGATCAGGTGGTTAGTGGTGAGGGGCCCTGGCTCAGTGGCACTGATTTGCATGCAGAAGGTCCCAGGTTCAATCCCCTGCATCTCCAGTTAAAGGGGTCAGGTAGTTGGTGATGCAAAAGACCTCTTCCTGAGGCCTCAGAGAGCCAATGACAGTCTGAGGAGACAAGAAGAACTGAATGAACAAAATAAATACTGAGTGTGATGAACCAGACGGTCGGATTCAGTATAAGGCACCTTCGTGGGTTCGCAGGATGAACATTCTACAGTTTCCTACAACATCAATAGCTCAACAGAGTCCCAAAGCATTCTAAGCCTCTTGTGCGAAAACACTCCGAGAGGGAAAGGAACGAATGCATAGATAACGTAGCAATGGAGAGATGTAAGGAAACGGATTGGAACTTCCATCACCTGGAGGAGGGGATGCCCTTACCCAGTTTGTCAGCTCTCATCTCCTCAGCCCCAGTGAATGGCCTCGAGGTAGAAGAGCCCCCCCCCCTTCCCAGTGTACCGTTCTTAAATGCCACGACTTACCCAAGCGTTTGAGTGAGGAATAGCGGTTCAGTTCAGACTTGACAGCTGTTTCGTAAGACGGCGGCAGGTGGGAGAGGTTGTGGAAGGAGCGAGAGCAGCTGAGGGTGTTGTATTTTCCAGTGGCGTGGCTAGGGGTGTGGTTCATATGCCAGTCTTCGGGGGCGGAAAAGGGAGAGAGAATTATATCAGTCCACTGCATTCTATCGTCTTGTATCCCGGCCCAGCTCCTTTCCCCCTCCCCTCACACCACCCTCCCCAGGCTCCACCCCCATCCCCAAATCTTCAGGAATATCCCAGGATTTGGCTGTCGTGACGAGCCTTGTCTTGTCCATGAAGCCATTTTCTCGCCTTCTCAGAGTGAGGCTCTGCACAGGATCGATCAGTTGGCTTGTGCAACCATCATGAACCACAGAGTTGGAAGGGGTCTTCAGGGCCATCTAGTCCAACCCCCCTGCACAATGCAGGAAATTCACAACTACTCCCCCCCACACCCCTGGTGACCCCTGCTCTGTGCCCATGAAACATCTTCCCACCTCCGCAGATGATTTTTAATGTAAATAAAAATCCCAATAATATGCAAAACAGGTGTATGCATTTTAAAAAGAGGGGGAGAGAGAGAGAGAGAGAGAGAGAGAGAGAGAGAGAACAATGCATACACCATCATTAAAGGGGGGAACAAGGTAACATTCACTCTAGATGAAGAGAAGATTGGATTTATACCCCACCCTTCACTACCAGAAGGAGTCTCAGAGTGGTTTACAATCTCCTTTCCCTTCCTCTCCCCACAACAGACACCCTGTGAGATAGGTGGGGCTGAGAGAGCTCTCTCAAGAATTGCCCTTGAGAGAATATCTCTGAAAGGACTTAGGACTGACCCAAGGTCGCACCAGCAGCTGCATAATGGAGGAGTGGAGAATCAAACCCGGTTCTCTAAGATTAGAGTCTATGGTCTTAACCACTACCAAACTGGCTAGATGCTGTCTCCTTGCCATTTGAGAACTAAAGGCAGGGGAAACACCGTTTGTTTTGCAAGAGCAAAACTCACATCCACTCCTGCTCTCTGCAGCCTAACCTGGCCTACACAGGCAGCAGAATGAAGAGGCAGAGAGGGGACTGTAGCACTTGCGACTGCAGGAAGGGAAATCACTTTTTGAATGCCCCATCTGTGCAACAATTCCTTGCAACTAGAGTTCTAGCACACCAGGGGGAAAGGTTCTTTGCATATTGTGCTAGTTTACAAAAGCAGCATCCTGCACCTGCAGTAGTGGTACCATCTGCTCTGCCACCTCAGCAGCATTACCACCTCACTCTGCTGCAAGTGCAGACCAACACCTGCCTGAACACACCATTTACTAGGACAGTAAGAGAGTTGGAAGGTATGATATCCACAGAAGATTCAATGGGTGATAACTTTCCCCTGAGGACCATCGCTTCAACCTTCATATAGGTATTCCTGTTCCCTTTGTGAGAGCAACTCCACACTTCTTACACCAAATGCATTTCCCACAGCAATGAGATACAGCGTGAGGATGTTATGTGGTATGCACCTCTTTCCATGTAAAGATGGCTGGGAACCCCGGATGCACAGATGTCGTAAATAAGTTGTCCGCACTTTAAATATCAGCTGCAGGAAACACAGGCAGAAGGCACGTTTGCCTTGGGAGGTGTGGAGCTGCTCTGACCCGCGCGCTCACCCGCAAAAGTTCACACCACAGTGGTGATGGAAAGTGCCGACAAGTCACAGCTGAGCAAGGCTCAGAGTGGGGTACAACAAGTTAAAAACAATAATCAGCTTATTAAAACAATACCATTCAGTAATAGAACTATCACCTGATTTCTAAGGTGCCACAGGCACTCCACTTTTTGTCTGTCTGTTGCTCTGCGAATGATATGGCTACATTTCTAGAGTATAAACCTGTGTCACACAACGTACTACTCCCCCCCTCTTTTTGCCATCAAGTCACAGTTGAATTATGGCAATGTCATGGGTGTGAGGGGAGGCTCTGGAATTTTCACTTTCGTTTCTGCTGTGTTTCCAGTATTCCTTTATCTATGTTAGTGAAGCCTTCGACCTTGAGTGTCTGGTGTACATTTCTCCTGGGAATTATTGCCCGTTACTTTGGTGGGTTTCTACCTGGCCTCTGATTGGACCTGACCCATCAGGGGATCCCCCTTGAATAAAGTATATCAGCTTGGCCAGTTCTAACACAAGAGCGTTAAGATATCTGCATACTTTCAATGTCTCAATAAACTTTACTTCTTTGAATGAAAACTGTTGGGAACTGATTGCTGCAGGAGTCTGACAGGTGACGCTGTGTGGTTTTCAAGACAAAGAGAGGTTCAGAGGTGGATTGCTGTTGCCTGCCTCCACGTCACAACCCTGGACATCCTTAGTGGCCTCTCATCCAAGTGCTAAGCAGGGCCGACCCTCCTTAGCATCCAAGACCTGATGAAATGGGGCTAGCCTGGGCCGCCCAGGTCAGGGCCAACATATTACTACTAGGGATGGGCAATTTTTTTTTTTACTATTTATACTTGTTAATATGTATTAGTTACATCAAGGATTTTGCAGGTCTATGTGAACTGTGAATGCCAGTTGAACAATTTTTATATACAGTTTATACACACCCACTACATCCCTCCTGCACCTAATATACATATTTATTTATTTATCTGTTTATTTATCGGCTCCCTCAAAGGGGCCCTGAAGCAGCTTACGTCATTTTCCTTTTCATCAATTTTAGCATATAGGGTAGAAGGCTGATTTACTGAAGTAGAAATATTGTTGACAAATGCATACGTTTTAACACCAAGAAAAAGAAAGAAAGAAAGAAAGAAAGAAAGAAAGAAAGAAAGAAAGAAAGAAAGAAAGAAAGAAAGAAAGAAAGAAAGAAAGAAAGAAAGGAAGGAAGGAAGGAAGGAAGGAAGGAAGGAAGGAAGGAAGGAAGGAAGGAAGGAAGAAGGAAGGAAGGAAGAAGGAAGGAAGGAAGAAGGAAGGAAGGAAGAAGGAAAGAAAGAAAGAAGGAAGAAGGAAGGAAGAAGGAAGAAGGAAGGAAGGAAGGAAGGAAGGAAGGAAGGAAGGAAGGAAGGAAGGAAGGAAGGAAGGAAGGAAGGAAGGAAGGAAGGAAGGAAAGAATTACAGGTACAGTTTTCACACACACACAAACACACAAAGCAAAATGGAAGCAGGAGTTTTCGGGTTGAAACTGTAGGGATGAGAAATCCAAAATCATCCCTACATACTCTTTGAGAGGCAGTATGCAGCTCCCTACACTTACCCAAAGTGGCAGTGTGATGCTTGGGGCTGTTGGCATTCAAGTGCATGTAATTGTGATGCATATCTGCAAGGCAAGAGAAGAGAGGCGTTCTGACTTAGCAAAAATACAATAGAGATTTAGCAAAGCAAATAAAGACACTAAATCAAAGTGGAGCAAATTAATAAAGAGGGATTCCCCCCCCACACTACCTTCTTCATAGTCTAGAACTGGCGGGTTCCCTCCCAATGGAACTACATCATAGGGAAGCCAGCCTCCAGGTGAGGACTGGAAATCTCCTGGAATTACAACTGTTCTCCAGACTATGGGGAACAGCTCCCCTGGAGGAAATGGTAGCTTTCCAGGGTAGACTCTATGGCATTATATCCCACTGAAGTTACTCTTTTCCCAAATCTCTCCTTCCCCAGGCTCTACGCCCCCCCCCAAATCTCCAGGAATATCCCAACCTGGAGTTCACAACCCTAACTCTGGAACATCAACAAAGCTCCTTCAAACTCCTTCAAATCATTGTACCATTAACATACGGAAATAACTCCCACCAAATGTAGTGGTAGCTGCTGCCAGAAACGACAACAAACGGGGATCAGACAAATGCATGAATGTCTATCTATTAGCCATGATGGCTAAAAAGAACCTCCAGGTTCAGGGGAAGTGTACCTGAATAGCAGTTGGTGGGAAGCAACAGCAGAGGATAGCTGTTGCCTTGATACCTTACTTGTGGGCTTCCCAGAGGAATCTGTTCAGCACTGTGGAAAGCAGAATGCTGGACTTAGATAGGCCCCTGGTCTGACCCAACAGGGTGATCCTCAGTGTCAAACCAGATGAAATGCTAGAAGATCTGTGACTGGATCTTTGCAATATTTTTTAAAAACTGAAAGAGCAGGCTCTGATTTGGGTCCCTTTTAGAGCTAATAATGGCTCAGAAGAGGAGGTTCAATTGACAACGGCAAGTGTGGAAAGGTTGAACCTTTTCTCTTATGCTGTGGCACTGATCTAAACAGAGGGTCCATATGGCTGCTATTTCCTTTTTAATAGTACACTGGGAAGAACTCTCAGTGCCCTGTCTGGTTTGGTCTGGTCCTTACATTCCAGAGAAGTGGTGGGGAACGTTAACATTTCTCTGCTAGACAGACACTGTTTTCCTCTTTCTGCCACTAGGGGTCACCTGATTCGGTTTAAAACTAAACCCGAACGGGGATGTGTGATAACTACCTTCCAGGGGAAAAGACAAGGCTGAGCTAGTTTATACTTTCAACCGAACCAAGAGACAAGCCTTTTCCTTGAATATACCACTTCGAAGCGCAAGTATGGGATTGCATGTTCAAGTACTAAGCTGTTTTTGTGGCACCTTTAAGACCAACAAAGTTTAATTCAAGGTATAAACTTCCATGTGCAAGCACACTTCTTCAGATACACCTTCTTCAAATATACTCACCTGAATCTATTGTTTTTTTCATGTATTTTTTCCTTTATTTTTTTGGTGTGTGTGTGTGTGCATATGCACACGCCCGTGCCTGGAAGTCACAATGACCTCTGGCAACTCCTACTGGGGCATGAAGGACATTCAGAGAGAAGTGGCTTGATAGCTCGGCCTCTGCCTCCCGGTCCTGGTATTCTCTGGAGGTCTCCTATCCAAATACTTGCCAGGCTCAGCCCTGCTTAGCTTCCGAGATCTGACGAGATCGGGCTTGCCTGGGCTATCCAGGTCAGAGCTTTCCATGTGTTTTTTCAACATACAGTCCAGCTGCAGGCTGAAGTATTACAGCCCAGGAAAAGCTCTTTACACTTGCCCCAAATGCTGCCCTGCGGCTTCCACCAAGCTAGAGGCTGTGGCCTTGGAGTAAGAATGTATTTATTTAAACAGCTTTTTAAAAATGTACATGCAAAATATACACACAATACAAAATAATGCAAAATCAAATTCACAGTAATGCGGAGAAGGGACACAGTGGGACACAAGCCTGGACTGACATTTCAGCTCGGGAGGTCTGCTTACTGGAATCCTGTGGGCTCAGTCTGCCCCATTAGGGTGCTTATCAAGCAAGAGAGGTGGGGCAGCTTGAGCTTGCTCGCTTCAAGGAGTCCTGACTACAGGAAGGGTCTGCAAATGATCATCCTGGGGTTGCTGGGGGGGAAATGGCCAAAAGTGCCTTTTGCAGCACTTGAAGCTCTTCAAACCTTGACATTAGCCTGGCAAGGTCTGCTTATTGGCATATTGTTAATGACAATGGAATATGGGCCAGTTTAAAAAATCGTAGTTCTTGCTGGGAGTCCCCAACATGAAGAAGAAGAAGAAGAAGAAGAAGAAGAAGAAGAAGAAGAAGAAGAAGAAGAAGAAGAAGAAGAAGAAGAAGAAGAAGAAGAAGAAGAAGAAGAAGAAGAAGAAGAAGAAGAAGAGGAGGAGGAGGAGGAGGAGGAGGAGGAGGAGGAGGAGGAGGAGGAGGAGGAGGAGGAGGAGGAGGAGGAGGAGATTGGATTTATACCCCGCCCTTCACTACCCAAAGGTGTCTCAGAGCGGCTTACAAACTCCTTTCCCTTCCCCTCCCCACAACAGACACCCTGTGAGGTAGGTGGGGCTGAGAGAGCTCGTGACAGAAACTGTTTTTTTTTTTTAGAACAGCTCTTATCAGAACTATGGCTTGCCCAAGGTCATCCAGCAGGTGCAAGTTGGAGGCGTGGGGAATCAAACCCGGTTCTCCCAGATTAGAGTCCACGCACTTAAACCACTACACCAAACTGGCTCACTTAACCACTGCACCAAACGTGGTGCCCCTGACACCTTTCCTGGTGCGTGCCAAGTGTTTCTAGAAAGTGATTATGGCTAGGTGGGGCTTTTGCCCAGCACAGCTTCTGATCGGCCACTAGAGATCTGATTGACTGTGCAGATTTTTAAGAATATGGCTTTGGCAACAGCTGCTGCCACAGCACTGCATGACTGAAGGTACGCTGTGAGTAAGCAAGAAAATATTTATAAACAGTATGTTCATTTGAAAAGGAGTTCTGTTCAATGGAGCTTCTGCCTGAAATGTTGAAGAGCTACTGTTAAGAGTTATTCATAGCCTGACTCCCTGACATTTTGTGGTTGGCTCCGCCTCCTGTGGCAGCCATGTTGTGGCTAAAAAAGGCTGGGGGACCCCTGTTCCCGGTGACAGTTCAGTCTTGTCCCCTGCCCCATGATCTCCCCCGTGGCAGAAGTGGGGATTTGAACCCAGGCCTCCCAGAATCCTACTCCAACAATCTATCCTGTATGCCATACTGGCATGAGGGTGGTGGAGACACCAAATCTTCAGCCATTACTTTGGGAGAGAAAGAGAGACAAGCCACATGCTGCATATTCTTAGGGGTATTATCATAACATTAATGATTATGGAGGTACTATTGATTTTGGGGGGGGTCAAGAGTGCCTGGGGTGTTGGAGAGGAAAGGGAAATTAGCGGGTGGGGAGTCTGGAGAAAGGGAAACAGCATATGCTATTCTTCTTGCTCAGAAGCTTTTTCTTCCCCCTGGAAGGGAAAGAGTTCATGACTAACTAAATCCCCCTCCACGCACACACAACCCCAATATTAATGTTCAAGTCGACACAAAGACAGCCAGACAGCTAGAACTGGTTGTCATGGCAAACAGGCTGTTTCTCCACACGCTTTGCAGCTTAATGCCTGCTGCTGATATAGATATAAATATATATATATATAAAGCTGCACCCCTCCAAAGAACGGGAGTTAGCAAGAGATATCCCTCCAAGAAAAAAACGGGGTGAGGAGCTGGAGCTAAGGTGGGCATGAAGAATAGATGGTGTGATCCTACCAGGGCTACTGCCTGCCATGGCCAGGAGATGGCCAGCTCAGAGGGGGTTGAGCACCTATCAGGGAATTAAGATGTGGGCTGTGCCCCCATCTCTAGGGGGCACTATCTTTGATCTCAGTTCTGCTGGATCAATTAGCATTGGGGAGTCGGGAAAGGGAAGAGATGGACTTTGGATACATTTATATTTCCAAAGGTCTCAGAACAGCATCCTAGATGGTTTCTTGCATGGATATTGACCAGGCCCAACAAAGCTGTTACACAGCTTTAGAGAGGACATTAAAATCAAGCACCTTTGTACAATTCTCTAGGCCAGGATGTTGTAGTCACAACAGAACAGGGCTTTGGATAGGATTTGCTGGTCATAGAAGCCGGGAAGGCTCAGTTGTAGCAGTCTCTGCAGCACAGTCCCCTCCCTGGAGCCCTTCACCTGTTCCTTGCAATTCTCTCCCCAGAACCACATCCTTTGGATTGTCAGAACTACCTTGACAAATGCCAGGAGATTTTGAAAGCAGTGCCTGGGGAGGGTGGAGTCTAGGGAGGATGTGACGTGCGGAGATTCCTAGAGTATCACTATGGAGGCAGGTACCAGGAGGCAGTTTTGAGATGGATGAGGGCTAACAAAATGGAACTTAATCCAAACAAAATGGAGGTGCTACTGTTGGGGGAAGGTTTCACTTAAGAAATGGGATATCTCCTGTTCTGGATGGGGTTGCGCTCCCCCTAAAGGAGCACATTCATAGCTTAGGGGTGCGGCTGGTGGATAAACAGGTGGAAGCTATGGCCAGCAAGTGCCTTTGGTGAGCTAGCTGCAGCCCTTCCTGGGTGGGAAAGAACTTGCCACTATGATGAATTTAACATCTAGATTAGATTACTGCAATGTGCTGTATGTGGTGCTGCCCTTGAAGACTGTCCAGAAAAGGGTGGATTTGATTTAAATCACTAGTCATTAAGATGAGATTTAATTACGGTTTTCTGCATAAAGACTTATTCTTGCTGGTATAATCTTAATATTTATAACCAGATGAAGGTTTTGTTTTTAGAATAACACTTTTCCAGCTTAGTTTTACAGTTATATAAAAAAAATTACAGTTATATACAAAAGTTTACAGTTGTATAAAAAATTACTGATTTGGTTATAGACTGTAGACCCGATATAATGTGGTTCCATATAACACAGGATCATTTATATCACAGTCAGAGCCTGGACCCATTGTAAAAGATCCTGCTAAACCATGTTATATCCAGCTGGGCAGCTGGGAGCAGACTGCTTTCTTCTGCAGTCTGCTTCCTGCAGCTCAGCTGCAGAACTCTCCCAGCATTCCCATGCAGAGAGGAGACTGAGTTGGGGAGTCCAGGAACTGGAAGCAGCTTCCCCCTGACCAGCGGCGACTGTTTCAGTCAAGCCCAGCAGAGAGCTCATCATTTCTCAATTCTCCCCTTGCCCGCTTCCCTCTTCATTCTCCAGCTGGCAGCTGTCATGAGCCAGTCAGCTTCCTCCTCCTCTGAGGATGAGGAAATGGAGGAGTCAAGCCCTACACCTGTGGAATGCCTGCCTGAACAGCTGGATTTAGAGGCAGAGCCTCTAAAAGATGCATCAGGTGATGAAGGTTACTCATTCTGGCAGGAGACGAGAAATATGGCAAAGGTCAGAGTGCCACTCACCGCCTGCATCCCCTGAACCAGCAGAGCGTAGAAGACATAAAGAATGCTTGACAGCTGTGGAAAGGCAAAAGGGTGCCCAGCTAATTGCTCAACAATGGTCAGCACTAATTTCTTTCTTTTTTTTTTTTTTGTCAGCACTAATTTCTGAAGCTGAGTTATGACACCTGTGTTCCGGGGAGGCTGATAAAAGGAAGTTGCTGACCCCCCGGGTCAGCATGGAAGCAATTTAGCTCGCCGTCATGCACTAGTCTGCTCAGTGAATAGAGTTTTGCCTTGCCTATTGTCTTGTGTTTTGCCTTGTAACCTGTGCTTGCTTTTTCAGGTAGACACTCAGTTCCTGATCCCTGCCCTGGTTTTCCACCTCTGACCCTTAAATCCCAGACCTTGCTGTTTTCCTTAACTCTTGGATGGAACCCTGACTTGCTGGCACTGTGCTGGTGCATACCAGAGGCTCGTGCTCAGTTATCACCAAGTGTGTCCTTGAATGTGACAGCAGCAGTGACTCCTCCCCATGGCAGCTGCCAGGGCTCCCTGGAGGCACAGCCATTGCCCACTAGGCCCCTTTTCTTTGCTGCAGTTCCGAGTGTGCCTGAGCAGCTTCAGAGCCGTGGCTGGGCTGGGCTGGACTCAGCCCATGCTTGATGGAGCGCAGTGCCTCCCAAGCAAGCCCAGTTTGGCTCCAAAGCATGCCAAGCAGGGACTGGAAGGGGCTCCAGGCGAGGACTCTTGGCAGCCATACAAGGCAGGGCCCTTTCAGCCCAACGCACCCCTGGCCCTTGGCTGTCGATGCAAACAAGGCTGCTCAGCTGATACCAATCTCAGTGTAATGTGGATTCAGGGAAAATGCGGTATGAAACTGTGTACCCTGACTTCCACTTTATATCAGGTCTACAGTGAACCATTAGAAATAGATAGATAATTATGAAATTATCGCAAGGTGAACTATCTCCAGTTTAATAGACTGAACATTCATATTTGGACAACTTTTCTGCTGTACTTTTTTGGAAGGAGAAAAATAATCATTACCTTAATAATAACAATTTAAGTAGTTTTATTTAACTAAAACAATAACCCTATAGTATATGTATTCTTATATTTGCTTAAACATCCATGTTTCTTAACTGATGTGTTTAAACAAAATATGTTTTAAAAAACTTAAGGCTGGAAGAGATGTTTAAATACCTGGGGACAGCGGCTAGAATTAACTACGTGGCAAAATGGAAACTAGACCCCTGTCCATGCTTCAAAGAATGGGGAAATAAACCTGCCAAATAAGCAGTAATGGCGAGATTGACAACTTATTTGAGAAACGGGTCGATTGCAAAATCTGAGGAGAGATGGAGTGCGTGCTATGAGTTGCTATCCAAGCGGGAAAACAATTTAGAATGAGAAGCAGTTTAAAATATTGTATACAAATGTATGGTAATGAAGAAGAAGCAGAATGAGAATCAGGTTGAAATGTAACATCCTGAATATAAATGGGCTCTGAGGAGAACATCTTTTTAAATTTTCCTATTATGAGATAAATAACAGACTCTCCTTCTGTATTTTTGTCATATTATTTATCTGTTAAAGGTAACAGCAAGTATGCAGAAGGGGCAAAAACATGTAACACTGAGTATGTAGCAATGATTCAATTGACAATATAGCTGCAAAACAGTCTCGTTATGAAAATCTGAAATGTAAAATGATGACTATAAATATAAATATAAATGTACCCACTGGAAGTAAATATCACTGTATGTTATAGACAAAGTCCAAGAAACTTTTCAGTGTAACAAAGGAGATGTTGGGGAGAAATATTATTCTTTTATATTTGGTTACATAATCATCTATGACATATTTAATCATGTTTGGCAATCCCTCTTTTTCTTTTCGTATTTTATATTATTCTTCAGTTCTTTCAAAAGTATATATACGAAAAAACCAAAAAAACTTAGTCTGACTATCAGCCAGGTCCACATGAAAAACTTAAAATACTGTCTTCTGCAGCTTACTCATCTTCATCTTCATTTTCTTGCTTGTTCATAATCTGGAAAAGAAAAACAAGCTTTCTTGCTTCATCAGGTCCCAAACGATTTCTCAATTTAGAATGAGTGAGTCCAAAGGAAGAGAATATTCTTTCCATGCCAGCAGAAGAAGCTACTGCTGTTAAAGTGAAATCATTACTTCAGGTGTCTCTAAATCCAAGTGCTTAAATGACTTCCATCAGTTCACTGGTGTGACTTTCTTTAAAACATCACCAGCAAACATATATTTCTTGAATGGTTCCTCCTTAACTCTGAAGTTTATTATAGTTGGCTTTACTGCTGATTGCTGGATATCCATGTCATAGTTAACTCCTCTTCCTCAGCACTTAAAGTTTGACCCCTGGTATCAGATACTGACAAATAAGGTGGAGACAGTGCTTGTCCTATTCTTTTTTTTTAATGCTTGTAATTTAATTCTGTCATTGTGTAGTTCTGTTTTTAATTGCTTACTCAGTTCCTTCCAAATTTCAACAGCATCAGCAATAAAACAGTTATTTTTCTGTATTTTGTTTAAAGCTTCAGAAATGGGTTTCAGGATACTCAGCATATGTTCAACATTTCTCTTAAGCCGATGCTGAGGATTTTGGCCGTGGCAGTGTCATCTAGTTTCTCTTGATTTTGTTCACAAACTGTCATCAGAATAGGCTAGTTCTTGACATACTGCTCAAACAGTCCACTACAGAGTTCCATCGAACATCTTGTGGGAGCGTTAGCTTGGTTCCATTTATTCTTTTCAAAGCTGCTGCAGCAAAATGATTGTTACGGAAGTATTTAGCAATTTCAACAACATTTGTTTTTATTTCTGGAACACTGAAATCTTTGGCTAGGAGGTGCAGCGAATGAGCACTGCAGCCATATGATATTAGCTTTGTATTCTCTCAATGCTCTTCTAAGTTTCTTCTCATCTTGGATACATTTGCAGCATTTGTGACCAAACTGCATAATAGACATTTGAATTTTTGTTCACATTTTTAATAGCTTTTGTTGCTATGTCTTGTAAATATTCTGCTGTGTGTACTTTTCCTGACATATCAATTGTTTCTGCAAGGAAAACATTCCCTTTTTCTGTTGTTATACAAGCACATACAACAGAATCACTGTGGACATTACTCCACACATCAAGACTTAGGTTAACAATTTTACCCTCCAGACTTTTTGCACATTGCTCATTTCTCTGGCCTATTATGCATGGGTGTTTCCCCTTGCTTTCACCATGCATCTCTGCTGGGTTTTCTTTTTCCTTCAGCATTGATTTTCCCTCTTTCAGCACTCAGTTCACTTTCCAGTCGCTGTTTCCCTGGGTTTTCTGAGTGTGGTTTTGTGCTGATTTTTCCCTTGTTTTGCTTCCAAGCCAAAGGTAAGTCAAAAGCATACAGATTCCCTTGGACTTCCCTCTTGCCCCTTTGCTGCCCCTTGAAGGTCACTCCCCTGCCCACATCGAGGTTGTTCTGCCCACTCTGTACCTTCCACCATTCATCATTCTGCAAGCACCACTACTTTTCCCCTCGTTGTTTTACATTTAATTTTTTTTTACAAGTGGCATGAGTCTAGCGATATGAGACTATTGCTAGCCTTGGATCGCTGAGAAAAAAGAAACAACTAAGGGCGTGCAGTTTTTCTGCACAGCAATCCTGGCTGGGCTGGTTTAAACCAGGTGGCAGGAGAAGGCAGCTCAGAGTTGTGCCTGCAGGGAGTGGGCACTCTCTTGCATATGGTGGATTCAAATTAACATTTTATTGCTAGTCTCCTATGCTTATAAAAAAATTAAAGCTACAAGGAAAATAATTCATAAAACAATTCCAAATGGCTCTTGTGTGGCAATGAAAGAGCGGATGCAGAGGGTGGTGACTCTTTTCCATTTTTCACAGTGGCCGATAACACAACAGAGAATCCACTAGAGTGCCAATGAGAAAAGGGAGCTTCTCAGATGCTCTAGTCAGTTTCAAAAATAGTCTGGTCAGTTTCAGGATTTTTTTAAAAAAAAACTTTTGTGTTCTCTTTCATTCAAGGAATTGAACTAGGAGGAATTAAATGGAAGGCACTTACTTGATGCTACCGTGCAGCTGCGATAGGGCAACTATGTAAATTTTAAAAAACTGTTGGACACCACCCCCCACATGTCACAAGTGCCGTTCCCACCCCAGTTAAGAAAAACTGTAGCTGCAGAATAAATACACCGGAGAAAAAAGAATGGTGCATATGGCAGGCACAGAATCCAAAGTCAAGCTTAAAGGTTTGACTGCTTGGATTCTCTGCAGTAAGCTATGCGTACCTAATAGGCTTCTGTCATACACTTTATCCAGTAGTTTCCCTGCAACATCTGCTCTGCTGGGCGGCCTGTATACTGGTCTGAATGACTGAATCATATTAATGAAGTGTAGGTTTTCAATCAGACAGAAAGAAGAATTTGTCGCATAAACAAACTGGGCAATTTTTTCATCAATTAATTCTTTTTCTAATCTGCTGGTTCCTGAATGGTCGGATTTTTGCTTTCTTGTAGGCGATCTACTATGGATATGCGATGTACGGGATATATCTGACACACTATGCTAGACTGAAACTGTTGAACAGGAGGAATTGTAGAACAGGTGACCTCAAAGGTGGATAGTTTCCAGAATCTTTTACGTTGATGATGGATTTTCTTAAACAGAAAAGTCAGTGTTGTTATTTTATTATTTATACCATTTCTGGTTGCTTAATATTACTCATTGTATTCACTGCCCCTCAGTAGTGCCCAAAAAGGAATGTTTGCTTGTTTCAACTCTTTATTTCTTCTTCATAACAACTGTATCAAAATGACAGTAACATGCAATAACAATAACAAATATATTTTTGCTCAAACATGACAGTTCTTCAAGGCAGTCTTTAAGAAATATGATGAAATAAAGAAGTTTACCAACCTGAAGATCCTGCCTGCTCAAACATGTTCTTTTTGTCATCTTCATCATAGCATTTCTCATGGTGTTGTTTCGTTTGAATCACTAGGCCTTGCATTACTTTGTTGCAGTGTTTGCTTTTTGCACGCATGCCTGCCTTACCCATAGGTAGAGGAACTTCATTAAAATATTCCTAAACTGGGGCTCTTTTATGGCTTGCTGTCATTATAGGTTTTCTCCTCCAGGGAGAGTATAGTATGATAAACCCCAGGCTATACACACAAAGATCCAAAGATTTGTGGAGTACTCTGCTCAAAAGGTTTCTCTTTCATTTTTACTGCTTGCCCCTCCTCACACTTAGCTGCTTGTACAGATCTATTCCACTCCAAACAATCTTCTATCCATTGAACTTCTTGAAACTTAGTGCTTAAGAAATAAGGGGTTGATTCTGTCCACATAGATTTGCAGTGGAACAATGGGATTAAAGTCTTTTTCTCAACTCTGTATGTTTATTTTATAACATTTCTGCTGTGAAGAACTGCAGACACAAATTCAGTTTTAAGAACTGCAAAACTAAGTACCTGTGATATTATCTTGTAATCTAGACAGAAAAATTGCTCCAAATAATGTTACAGAAACCTCTGGGAGAGCATGGCATTGTGAATATATTAACAGAATTCATTTACCACAAAAAGGTAAACATTGCATGAATATACAGTCTCATGCTACGTAGTTAAAAACTAATCCATATTTCATTATGAATAACCTTTGGACTATATCTTAAATAGAAAACTATCCTTAGATAGATTTTTCCTCAAAAAGCATTTTATTTTAAAACATCCAATTTAAATATAAAAACCTGATTTAAATAAAAAATCAGATTCAATTTTTTATAAATAATTTTTTATCCACCCTGGTCCAGAATGTACAGTTGGTACAGAATGCTGTGGCCAGAATGTTGACTGGAATGGGTCTTAGGGACCACATCTCTCCAATCATGTTCCATCTCCATCCCAGTTTGCTTCTAGCCCCAATTCAAGATGCCGGTCCTGACCTTTAAAGGCCTGTGTTGCTTGGACCAGCATATCTGAAAGACCGCTTTCTCCCATATGAACCTACCCATCAATTCCTGTCATCTTTGGAGGCCCTGTTTTGCGTGCCCCCCGCCATCTGAGGTGGGACAGGTGGCTACCTGAGAAAAGGGCTTCTTGGTCACGGTGCCAAACCCTTGGAACTCCCTCCCTAGAGAGATTTGTCTGTCTTCCTCTATTGTTTGCTTCTGTAGGACAAGGGGAAAATGAATTGCTAAGTGCAAAGGCACTCAGCCCTGTATTCCGTGTTTCAACGCATTAAACAGATATTCATCAAACTCGTTGGACTCCGACTGTGTGTTTCATAAGAACATAAGAGAAGCCAACGTTGGATCAGGCCAACGGCCCATCTTGTCCAACACTCTGTCACACAGTGGCCAAAAATACCAGGTGCCATCAGGAGGTCCAGCAGTGGGACCAGGACACTAGAAGCCCTCCCACTATTGATCCCCCCCCCCCAAGCACCAAGTTTCCAATTCGGCACAGGAGCACACAGGCACAGATTTGTGTATCACTTCTAACAGCAAGTGAAGACTTTTGTTTTGTTTTGCTTGGTATACCTCCAACAATTGTGATTGGCCCTCCTCCCTGGTTATGTTGTTATATGTGTTTATACATCTTTATTGAATATTTAAATATTTTATATATACTTTATGTTTTAATGCCTGAATGTTTTAATGTTGAAACATTTTAAAGTTTTGATGTCTGCCACCTTGAAAACCCTCTTTGGGTGCAAAAGTGGCACAGAAACGTTTTCAATAAATAAATAATTTCTCTGGCCATTTTTTCTTCCATTTCTCAAGGGCGAGGGATTGAGTCCGAGGGCAGGGGTTTACCCATTGCAGGTAGCCAAATGGCAAGCTTTCACACACACACCACTGGAAAATTGCCAGTGGATTAAAACAAAAAGCCTGGCCTGCTGCTAAGTGGCTGAAAATCAGCTTTTCACATTATTATTGTTGTTGTAGCAGTTGTTGTTAAATTTATATTTTACCTCTCACTGCCAAGCAGTCTCGAGGCAGCTAACAATAGCTAAAATATTATCAATTAAAAACATAATACAAATAAAACTAAAAGGCAGCCCACATAAACAGACTCAACTAATAAAAAGCTAAACAGAAGAGCTCTGCTTTGCAGACCCCATGGAACTTAGATAAGTCCTACACGCTTGTGTACTGTCTGATAGCTGGTTCCACCAGGACGGGGCCACCAGAAAAAAGGCCCTTGTCCTGGTGGATACCAGGCGAACATCTTAGGGGCCAGGTACCACAAGCAGGTTGCAGGTTGAAGAATGCAAATTTGGAGGAGGGGGGACATGTCAGAAGAGGCAGTCCACCATACCGTTTACGGCTTTAATGGTAATCACCAGCACCTTGACTTTGTTCAGGAACCCAATAGGCAGCCAGTGTGGCTGTTTCAAGACAGGATAGATATGATCTCTCCAAGGAGAATACTGTCAGCAGTGTTGCCACTGCATTCTGGACTGCCTATAATTTCCAGAGCATCTTCAAGGGCAGCCCTACATTGAGCATATTACAGTAGTCTAGGTAGGAGGTGTCTGTGGTATGAATCACCGTGGCTAGGTCAGAATGGGACAGGTAGGGAGACAGTTGGCGAGCTTGGCACAAATAGAAAAATGCCATCCTTGCAACTGCTGACACCTGCTTGTCCAGGGGTAACAAGGAGTCAAGCCAGACTCCCAGACTCTTAACAGAGTCCACTAATGACAGTTGGATCCCATCAAGAGTTGGGAACTGAAAGCCCCCCCCCAGCTGTCCAGACCCCCCAGCCAGATGATCTCTGTCTTAGATGGATTTAACTTCATCCAGCTTTGCTTCAACCAATGAACCACGGTCTCAAGGCCACGGGAAAGATCTACCAGTGCAGAGTCCAGCTGCTTATCCAGCAGGAGGAAGAGCTGTGTGTCATCTGCATACTGGTGGCGTCCAACTCTGAACCTCCTAAAAAGCTCTGATAGAGGGTGCATATATATATTAAATAACATAGGGGAGAGAATTGTGCCTAGTGGAACCCTACACTCGAGTGAATACTCATCAGAACACTTATCCCCAACTGCTACCCTCCAATGGTGTCCCCAGAAGAATGAAAGAAACCACACTAAGGTGGTCCAACAAACCCCCCAGCAAGGTCAGGTGGTCAACTGTGTCAAATATTACTGAAAAGTCCAATAAAATCAGCAGCGCAGACCTACCCTTATCCAATTGATGGTGGAGGTTATCCACCAAGGCTACTAGTACTGTCTCAGTTCCAAACCTTGGCCTGAAGCCAAACTGGAAGGGGTCATGTGCTGATGTCTCATCCAGGAACCCCTGGAGCTGTTCTGCCACTGCCCTCTCAATCACCTTCCTGAGATAAGAAAGATTGGATATCGAGCAGTAATTGGCTAGGTCCCTCAGGATCCAAAGACGCTTTCTTGAGAAAGGGGCTAGCTCTGACCTCCTTCAAGGACCTAGAGAAGCAAACCTGGGTGAGAGAAAAATTAATAATCTCTCTCAGGGGACCTCCAACCACTTCACAGCAGGATTTAACCAGCCATGAGAGGCAGGGATCCAAGGGGCAAATAGTCAGCTTTACAGCTAACAGGATCCTGTCAATTTCAGCAGATGAGATCTGCTTGAAGTGGTCCAAAAAAGACCTTGATGTATACACAGAGCCTCCAGCACACTACAGGGAACAAGCTGGTGGCAAGGTCATGACAGCTTCAAGATTTTATCTTCAAAGAAAGTCACAAAATTGTCACAACTAAAAACTGAATTTCTAATTTTGGGACCTCATATTCAAGTTCCGAACTACCCTAGACATGAACTTGCAGATGAAATGGAGGCAGAAAAATAAGTCTTCTTTGCTGCCTTCACCACAACTTCATAGGCCTTCAAGTGGGCTCTATAGAATGTTCTGGAAGCTTCATCATGAGTACGTTGCCAGAGTCACTCTAGCTGTCTAAGCACCCTCTTCATATCTCTCAGCTCCTTGGTATACCAAAGAGCAGGAGAAGAATGGGGGCACAGAGGGTGTTGGGAGGCAATCCTATCGATTGGAATCCCCAGAACTGCCATTAGGGTTGCCAAGTCACTTACCGTTGATAGCCCGGGGGGGGAGGTGGGAGTTGGTCCCTGCCCGGGACATTCAGCATGGATGGCAGATAGGGCTGCCAGGTCCCCCAGGAAGGTGGAGGTTCCCCCGCTAAAACAGTCCCCAATCTGCCAGTCCAGAAAACGCCAGCAGGGGGAACCCCACCCCCAAAGTGCCCGGTTCGGGCCAACATGCCTGGCACGATTACATCACCCGGAAGTGACGCCATCACATTGGGTGCGTCGTTGGCTGATGCTCTAGCAATCAGCCTGGAAACTCTATGGTACGGCTCCAGTGAGAATATTGTCTGCATGGATACTGAAATCCCCCCAAAACCACCAGACAGGGGACATGCAATACCCAGTCAGAGATCACCTCTACCAGCTTTGGCAGGGTATCTGCTGGTGTGCTGGGTGGACAGTAAACCAGTAAGATAGCCAAGTTCCCCCGACACCCCATACGAGGCCCATTTCCACTTATCTCTGGGGCAGAGATCTTCTGGAAGAAGAAACCCCCTTGGATAAGAATCAAAACTCCACCTCCCCGTCTTCCAGTTTGCGGTTGATGTAGGACTGAGAAACTGGGCAGAGCCAGATGAGAGAGAGATACTGTCTCACCCTCCCTCACCCGGATCTCGGTCAAGAAGGCCCGGTCAAAGTTGCCATGCATGGAGACAAACGTAGCCTCCATTTAATGCCTGCTGATCAAGCTGCTGTTAAATACACAGCTACAGTATCTGCTGCAAAAATTTTCCACCTTAGCTCCTCTCCGCCCCCCCCCCCCCGCCCATGGCGCTACACCTGCCTTTCCTTACCGTGGCTGCTTTTGGAAGGTTTCACTGTGCTGTACAGGTTCTTGGGGGGTCGAGCTGAACCATTGTCTTGGAAGTTCGAGTTAATGACGAGGCTGTTGTTGCGTTCGGAGCACGAACCGCTCCCTGCTTGATGCCTGAGAATGTCGACCAGAGCCCTGTCCAGGAAAAAAAACCAAGAGTCAGTTACATGGCGAGCAAGGCACTCATGCATAACGATTGTTGTGGCTGAGCATAGCGATTGTTGTGTCTGAGCAGAGACACCTAGAGCATGCATTTTACCAGCTTAATGATTATGGGAAACGGTGTTGCGTGGCAGTGCTGGGCAAACACTCTGCTTCACGTGTAGCATGAACCATCTTAAGTCAGGCTGCACTCCACATAAGGTCCCCAGTCCACTAGTGTGGGGGTCCCCAACATTTCTGAGCCTATGAACACCTTTGGAATTCTGACATGGGGTGGTGGGCACAGCCACAAAATGGCTGCCACAGGAGGTAAAACCATCCATAAAATGGCTGCTGTAGTAGGCAGAGCCAACCACATAGGGTTGCCAGGTCTGATCGTCGTGCTGGCAGGGGGATTGAGGGGCATTCCAGGAGGGGCATGGATGTCTGCATGTGTCATCCAGAAGTGATGTAAGCATGCCAGTGAAATTGGGGGCAATGCACTAGTTTTTGGGCAAAACTCTAAGGTAAAATAACCCGCAAACTATAGAGTTTTGCCCAGAAACCAGAGTATCACCCCCCCATGTCACCAACATGCCTACATCACTTTTGGGTGATGTCCTCACATCGTGCACGATGTTACTGTTTGGGGGGTGGGGGGAATTTCCTCCTACCAGCCAGCTGGTCCCCGACAGGCAGGAGCCCGCGAAAACGGGGGATCCCCCATCCTCACTTGGGGAATGGTAAAAGAAGAAGAGATTGGATTTATACCCCTTCACTTGGAGTCTCAGAGTGGCTTACAAACTCCTTTCCCTTCCCCTCCCCACAACAGACTCCCTGGGAGGTTAGGTGGGGTGAGAGAGCTCTGCCAGAAATTGCTCTTTTCAAGAACAGCTGTGCCAGAACTATGGGAGATCAAACCCAGTTCTCCCAGATTAGAGTCCACGCACTTAACTACACCAGACTGGTAACCCTACAACCACAAAATGTCAGGGAGTGAGGTCATGCATAACTCTAATATCCTTTCACATTTCAGGCAGAAGCTCCATTTAACAGGAGGCCTTTTAAAATGAATATACTATTTTAAAATATTTTCTGGCATACACAGCTTACTTGCAGTCACACAGTGAAGGTCCTTGTGCTATGGCGGCAGCTGCTGCCAAAGCAACATTTTTAAACATCTGCACAACCAATCAGAACTTCAGTACCCAGTCAGAAGCCATGCTGGTCAAAAGCACCACCTGGCTCTGCCTACTTTCCAAAAACACTTGGTGGGCACCAGGAAAGGTGTCAGTGGGCACCTTGGCACCCACGGATACCACACTGAGGACCCCTGCACTAGTAGAAGACGAGTGAGAACACATCTAGTGTTCCCATGCAATTTGCGCATTGTAGGGGAGGACTGATCAGTATACAATTGTTTTGCAGGGGGATTCATTACTCATCTTTTCACTGAGAAACTTCTAATATGCTTTCAAGGAAATCCAGACGTCCCTGGAATGCAATTTTGACATACACTGCTCAAGAATGTAACAGACAATGACAGTGTCTCTGGGAATGTGCAGAGTGCACCTCCATTGCTACTGCATTACCCCTGGTCCTTCCAAATGTCCGAGAATGGTGGGCAGGGCAATTAACATCCAAACATGCCTGAGCACCATTGCAATCTCTTTTCAGAAGTTATCACTGCCCCTGCTTCTCTCCTTGTCCTCCCAAATAACAACCCTATCACAACCAGGCAAATCGAATGTGTCGACCAGGAATATGTCAACCAAGCACACTTTTTCCCATGCACATTTGGATTTAGCAGACCACACTTGAAGATCCTATCTCTAGTTACTCCAGAGTTACTGTCTAAAGGGAAAACTGAAGGCCAGTTCATGCAATACAGAATCGTCAAGGTGGCCATGTGAACTTTGCACTGTGTTCATCAGTCCTGAGAACAGGATCAAGTTCATCTCTGATGCAAGGTTCCATCAGGGTTAACACCAGAGAATCTGAGATCCACATTTGGCCCACTCTGCCATACACATTTACCTGGGCACGTTGAGCTCTCTTCCATGCGGCCTCCTTGAAGCTTTGCTGAAGAAGAATTTCATTCCAACTGCCACCGCTAAGGTGAAGCTAATGACACCACAGATCACGTACACAGTGCTATTGCCAGTTTGCTTGCTCCCATTTGGTGGTTCAGGTCCCTTTGTGGATGTGCCGGTGGCTGGGGTGGTGATCCACGGTGGACTCTTGGGACACTTCCCTTGCTCCAGCCTCCTGGACCGGTCGTCGCAGCAGAAGCGGTAGTGGCAGGTGCCGCAGCAGAACCGGTAACCCCCCGTGGTGCAGTTGAACGCAGCATCGTACTGGCCAATGACATCGTAATAGCCTTGGCACATCTCGGAGACCGGGACCTTGCTGCTGATCACAGTGGTGGTGATGTTTGAGGTTGCCAAGCGCTTGAGGTGGGCCAAGAAGGTGGGCAGTGCCCAGCTCTGGTTTGTGTGAGGCGGTGCCTGAAAGACGGCCAGTGCCGTATGTCCAGCCAGGGACTCGAGAGCTGCATAAATCAGTACGGGCAGCAATTGGTACATGGTGAAGCAAGATGGGGCTGAGAAGATCAAGCACGTTTTGCCCACAATGTGGTTAATGTATTAAAAAAAGTTTACAAAAGAGACCCGGGAGAAACTCTGCCAAGAGAAAAGAGTGAAAGATAAAAGTCGCAGGTGAGGATGCCTTTAGTAAAAATCCATAACTTTGAAGTTCAGCAAAAAAAAAAAATTAAAAAATACAGCTGACTTGGCTCTAATGGAGAGCATATTTGCCTCCAGCCAAGAGTAAACTAATTTGGAGCAGAAAAAGACAATATCTCAGGCAAATCCACTTACCTTTCATTTTCCAGGAGTGGGAAATAAAATGTAATGTTCTTCTAACCCCATGTTTTTCAAAATTTCCAGAGATAATTCCTGGCGGATTATTTTGCAGACATCATGTGCCATATAACATAGACAGCTAAACTCAGCTACCTGCTATGGTTTCCTCTGTGCTTAAAGACTTTTTTCCTTAGGCAAATGCAGTCTCCAGGATTCCTTTATCAAGGAGGAGAATGGAGGGGGGGGGAAGAAAAGGAAACTTTAACCCTTTACTTCTTTACTGTTTTCTCATTAGAAAAAGCCCCACCACTCAGCTGCTGTTATTCTTGGTAAGGAAAATTTACAAATCAGTGTATGGCTTCCCCAGTGGGGAGGGGAGCATAAAACCAGTTTGTGGGCAGCTTTTTCAGCAAAAACAAAGCAAAGCAAAGAAACAGCAGGGAAGGAAGGGGCTAAAGCAGGGGTGTTGGTGGTGGGGCATTGGGAAATCTGGGGGAGCGGGAAAGCAGGGGAGAGAGAGGGGAGAGGGAGCAGAAGGCGCAGGAGGGAGAGAGAGATGTCCCGTAGGCAGGCAGGCAAAGAAGAAAAGGGTCTTTCCTTACCTGCCGGCTGCACTCATTTGCCTCAACTGCAACAGAAGAGAGAGAGTTGGCGGGCTGGCGGGCTTAATATTCGGGGGCTATGCGCTCTGTACTACAGTAGCAGCAGGCCTCACCCCCCCCTGCTACTGTAGCAGAGAGTGCATACTCGACCAGTATTAATCGCACTGGCCCACTGGCTTTCCTTCTCCTGTAGCGCTGAGGTGAACGATGCAGCAGGGAAGGGCACAGGTAGGGGCAGTGGGAGTTGTGAAGCATAGGCCATGAGTGAGTGGGCACTGCCCCTAAATGCCCCACGGTGCCCACAGGCCTGGGCTAAAGTTTCCCTTTCTTCCCACACCATCCTGCCCCTTGATAACGCAGTCCAAAAGGTTGCATTTGCAAAAGTCATTTAAAATAAACTTGGAAGAAATTGTAATGTACAGTTGAGTCTTAAGTTAGCTGGGTTGTGGTATGCATCAGCACCAGGGCTAGTTTTGGGCAGGAACGCACAGGAACAGAGTTCTGGCTGGCTCTCGAGTTGGCCACGCCCATCAGGAACTCATTAGCATAACAGGCCACACCCAACAGCAGAAACTCATTAGGACTGGCTACATTAGGGTTGTGTGGCCTAACATGCAAAGGAGTTCCTGCTACAAAAAAAGCCCTGGGTTTTGACAAGAAACAACGTAAACAAAATAAGAAGGCTGGATGACAACATTTCTAGTAACATGGGGTGTGTGGCCTAATATGCTAATGAGTTTCTGCTGTTGGGTGTGGCCTGTTTTGTTAATGAGTTCCTGCTGGGCTTTTTCTACAAAAAAAGCCCTGATCAGCACCAACAATAATGACAGTACAAATACTAACAGTACTAACACTAATTCTTCTAATACCAACAATACTAATACACTCTTGAGGTAAAACTTGGGCTTTTAAGTAGAAAGCTGAAGGCCAGGGCCTCTGTTTTGAGAAATGCTGTCAGTTTCACACGTATATGCAAAGCTGCGGAATCTCAGTGCCTGGCTGAAACTGCAATGTCAGAAAGAAGGACTTTGATTGGGGTAAGCCAAGCCTGTACAAAAGAGATGGACTCCATGTCAACTGTAATGGAAATGTGCTGCTGATGCTTAAGACTGGGAAGTGAAACAGCAAGTTGAATGAAGACTTCCGAGTGCTGATGTTCCTTTGGAACTGACACTGCTTTGGTGCTGCCAACTTCACCTGGGAAATTCCTGGAGATGTGGGGTCAGTGCCTGGGGAGGGCAAGTTTTGCAGGGAGGAGGTAGCACAGTAGGGATGTCATGTCACTCTAGAACTAGGCTCTGTGGTATACAATAGAGTCCACCTTTCGAAACGGCCATTAGAGAGCAGATCTCTCTAATGTGGAGATCTGCTGTAATTCCAAGACAACTCCAGGCTCCACCTTGAGGTTGGTAACCCTGTACTGCCTGCCTGTCTGCTTGGTTCTGCACTGTAGTAATACCTAACCATTTGTAAATAAACAGATTCTGTGCTCTTACTGTGCTATCTGCTTCCTTCCCATGTGAAGGGAAGTGACTCCGTAAGTGGGGTGGGAACATTTGTGGGAATGGAAAATGTGAAACAACATGACATTGGCTGGCAAATTTCCCCTTTCTTTAAATACTTATGACTGATAAAGTGAACACATGAAGCCGCCCTATACTCAATCAGACCCTGGTTCCACCAAAATCAGTATTGTGTACTTGGGCTGGCGGTGGCTTTCTGGAGTTTCAGGGCAGGCAGAGGCCTTTTGCATCACCTCCTTAACTGGAGATGCCGGGACTGAAACTGGGAACTTCTGCACACCAAGCAGATGCTCTACCACTGAGACACAGTTCCTCTACTGCAATCTCTGACACTCCAATAAGAATGTAAGCTTGTAAAAAGATCAGACCGAAGCTGCATCTTGGCAAGCATCATGCTTCCCACCATGGTCTAATAGAGATCCCAGGGAAGCTCAGAAGCAGGGCATGAAGGCAAGGGCCCTTCCCCATTCAGTTGCCCCACAACTACGGATTCACATGTCACAAAGTCCTTGTGGACTTTCAATCAGACATGTGCTGGCAGTTTTCTGTGGGGGAATTCCCAAATGAATGTGGATGGACCTGATCTATCCAGATCAGGTTCAAGGAGCACCGGATCAGGTTCAAGGTTCAGGTGCTTACCCTCAGGGCCCTTAACGGTCTGGAACCCACGTGCCTTCAGGACCACCTCTCCTGGTATATCCCTCTAAGGGCATTATGCTTTGCTGATAAGAACTTGCTTGTGATCCCCGGCCTGAGAGGTATCCAGCTGTCTTCGACCAGGACCAGGGCCTTTAGTACCCTGGCTCCAACCTGGTGGGACTCTCTGTCAAGTAACATCCATGCCCTGCAGGACTTGATGTACTTCTGCAGGGCATGTAAGACAGAGATGTTCTGCCAGGCGTTTGGTTGAAGACAGCGATGGCATTCATCTGGATGGCACTCTCACCCCCCACCACCACCGCAAGGCAGTAACGTAATTGGAAAACTAGATCGCCATCTGATTTAATTGGACTGAAATCTTATTGTGATTTTAAATGTTTTAACTGATATGATATGTTGTTTATCTATTGTTGTACACTGCCCTGAGCCCTGTTTACAGGGAATGGGCGGTATAAAAATAAAATTAATTAATTAAATAAATAAAGTGCCTTGGGACCACTGTGCATGGGGAGAAGGCATTTCAGCCTCCCACCCACCCATTGATGCAACACCTCTCACCTTCAAAGACTGCTATAGCCTCACTCCCTCACCCCAAATAATTCATGCCTGTGGCTTTTGTTCTTCTAGGTCAGGGGTGGCCAAACTTGCTTAACGTTAAGAGCCACATAGAATAAATGTCAGATGTTTGAGAGCCACATGACGTGAACAAATACTACAGATATGTTTTTACTGGAAAATATGCAAATTTGCTTTTTATGAACATTAAATGAGACTGATAAAAATAAAAAAAACAAAAGGGATAAAAATAGATATTGATAATGATATTTATTTGTCCAATTATATTTGTAGACTGTGGGGGGAGGCTTTGAGAACACATTTAAAGCTAAGGTTGCTTTCTTTCTCTGCTCCTCCCTACTTCAAGCCTACCCAGGAAAGGGAACACTGGCTGGAGAAAGGAAGACTGATTGGGGAGGCACTCCTCCCCTTCGCTTCCCCAGCTGCCCTGCCGGGAGCCACACAACATGTGTCAAAGAGCCGCATGTGGTTCCTGAGCCACAGTTTGGCCACCCCTGTTCTAGGTCCACCTCCCTACTCCTTCCAAATGGCCCTCTCCCACTGCCTGTCATGAATGGAGCAGAACACCCTTCCAGAACCCTTTTTGTGTCCTCTTTCCCCACTATTAAATTCTCCCCTATTCAGTTCAGCTTCTGTTCTCCTACACAAGAATCTGTTTTCTCATCTCAGCCGAGAACAAGAAGTACCACTTCCCTCTAGCAATAAGCAGAACAACCTTCTCTTGTAGCGTCTCAGTTAAGAACGTTCTCTTTATAGTGAAATTCAGTCCCCGCAACTCCAGCTACCTCTTGTGCTACATATAGCCGAAATCGATAATTGGTTCTCAAAGAGCTCAGCAGGAAACCAGTTACAGCTGGTGGGTGCTCAAGGAGAGAAAGAGAAGTTCTATGCCCATGTGAGAAGAAATCTACAGAAGATAAAGGGAAAACTTATGGCTTTGCCATCCTTTGAAAAGGTGTTATGGAAAAGGCAGAGAAAGAAGGGGCTCAAATTTTATTTCCAACAAGGGATTTCACTAGAATTGTTGCTTGATACAAGAAATCTTAGTCTATGAACTGTATAAGTTTTAAAGTGCAGTGCCAAATAGAGCTACACCCTTTTAAGGTCATTGATTTCAGTGGACTTAGAAGAGTACAATTTTATTGAAGACTGTGCTGTCGGTCTATTAATCAATTAGTTAATTAAATCTTCACAAATTTGCATGTGAGGGAGGAAATTTTTCTAAAGGGGTGGAAGCTTAGAGGATGCTTAACCCAGCATTTTAGAACTTGCATATGAATCCACCTTATATCAAGTCACACCACTGGTCCATTGAGCTCTCTCTGACTGGCCATGGCTGTCTAGAGTTTCAAAGCACAGGCCCAGTGGCTGGCAGGAAGAACTGGATTTCCTCTCCCCTACTTGTCTTCTGTATAGAAAAGCCTGATTAGATGATGCCATTCTCTCACTCCAGTGTCTCTGTCACACTCTAACCAAGGAACAAAACTGTGTGATAGAGCTGAGCAGAACTCCCCAGACACTAGATTACTATCACCAAGGGCAGGGAACATGCTTCATCTAGTGGTGGCTCTGTCCTCTCTTGACAGTCTCCCACATAAATAAATAGTAGCTATTCACCCCAGCAGGGAAAAGTGAAGCGCTGTAGTTAAGGAGACCTGTGTGGGGAAAGCAAAACTTGCCTACCACCTCACACACTGCAATGCCCCAGCCTCCACTGACAGGAATATTGTATATTTGGACTAAGGAAGCAGACAGATTGATCCTCCTCACAAGGTCAATACAAACATCACTTGTTGTACTGACAAGGATCTTGTAAAGTAAAATGATGGTGATGATCCTAAAAGGTTATAGTTATTAAAAATAACAACAGAAATTAAATTAAATTAAATATAACTAAACTAGGTTATACAGGTGTACTTCAGATGAACTGTCACCCAGTCATTGGGATTATATAGCACCAGAAGTAACAAGAAGATAAGAGCTCTCTGCCCTGAGAAGCTTACAAATTGGGACTGAGTCAATGTTGATATTTTCTTTCTTTTTAGTTTTATATAGTGTAATTGGTTTTACATTGTCTCATTTTTGTTGCTGCCATATGTTATTATTTTGTTTCTTTAGACCATTTTATGCCACTTTTATACATCATTTAGATGCCATGAGTGAAAAAAATAATATCAGAAAAAGGTGTTAATTTTAACAGGAAAATTCAATATGAGGAATGAGAAACTGGTGGGGGGAAATAAAGCTTTCAGGTTTGTCTCTCTCAAGGGAGGGAAAAAACTGAAAAGGAGATATCTGTACCAAATCACACTGCTTTTGAAAGTTGGTCTCATCCTCATTACAAACTAAACATTGACACAGGTGAGGCAATGTGGTGGTGGGGGGAGAATTTGGAGGAAGGGATATACAAAGAAACAGTCCACATTCATTCACTTAGGCCTAGTGTTGGCAGAGGATGGGAATTAAATGGTTGTGCCAAAAACTCTGAGGGAAAAGGTGGATTTTGAGGAAGAATATGAAAGAGCTTCGGGATGGGATGGTACTTTATTAGCCTGTTTTTGCAGAGCTACTCCCACATATATGGTGGTTTGCTGAGAGGAATGTTGTGCCAAATTAAAGTACAGAGCATTTAAGGAGCAAGTCCAACTTAGGGTTGCCAGCCTCCAGGTGGGGCCTGGAGTTCCCCGCTTTTACAACTGATCCCCAGCTCACAGAGATCAGCTCCCCTGGAGAAAATGGCTGCTTTGGAGGGTGGACTCTGTGGCACTGTACCCTGTTGAGGTCTCTCACTTCCACAAACCTCGCCCTCTCATGGATCAATCCCCAAAGTCTCCAGGTATTTTTCAATCTAGACCTGGCAACCCTCGTCCAACTCCTCCACCCTCCCCACAGTTTGACAGGCCCTAGACAGAGAATTCCGTGTACAACCATTCCTGTGTAAATCGTTGCTTTGGGCTTTGGAACATCTCGATTTCTCTTGATCCTCCTTTGTGTTGCCGCTCTCTGCCTTCCTGTCCACCTCCCCAGCAGAGAATGAGGAATCTCCTCAAAGGCAGTGACACACTGCAGTGTGGTTGGAAGTGGAACATGTGGATGTACTGAATTCATCAAGGTAAAAGGCCTGTGAAGGGCCTGAGGCGAGACGTGTGCGTGCGTGTATGGGGGAGGAGGAAAATGGAGCTCGATATCCCAGTTCCTGAAGCCAACATGATATGACATGGTTCAAGGGGATTTGTCTCAGCTGCCAGGTACCTATCAATGTGAACAACGAGGCACAAGGGGAAGAACTGAGACTGAAACAAGACCTGATGTTCCCTGCTGTGACATAACACATGTCACCGGGGATATTTTGTCCACTTTCAGTTCGGCTTTTTAGCGCCAACAGGGATCCTGATATTTTATTCTTATTTTATTCCTCTCAGCTTCGAGCTCAGCTGAGCATGCCTGTGCTTCGAAACATGCCAAAAATTTAAAAAGTAAAATCAGCCTACTGAAATTTCATTCCCACTTGAAGTATATCTGCTCATGAAACCTGTTTATCTGGGACTGTGGGGAAACAAACAAACATTGGGCTGGGGAAGAGTGGAAAATGTTTTTGGGTTTTTTTTGAAAGATTGAAATATTGCAAAATACTTGCTTCTGATAAACTCTAAAGCTATTTTACTGCTAATAACATGCATAATTTATAACTTAGTTGGCATCTAAACTGTAGTATCTGACATATTTAGAAGCGTGCATGCTTTCATTTTCTACAGAGAAAATTGCAAATATTCCTAGTGCGAGAGACACCTGCGGCACCATATGCTACCTTAACACGTGTACCTTCATTTTTGCCATCTGAGTGGTAGGAACAAAAATAAATATTGGAAGTATAAAACATTTACGTTGTAGTAAAGAAACAAAAGTATATGACTTGAACAGAAACAGTCTCCAGCAGCCACAGTAGGGCTAAGCAGCGTACCTGGCTATCGAGTTAAACTTTATAACATTAAAGCCATTGAAACAACAGGGTATATCATCGTACACATTACAGCACACTAAGTGTGGGCAAAAGTAGTTCCGTTTAAACAATAAATACATTCTTGAAAATATTATATGCCTTCACCATATGCAGGAATTACCACTTTCTAAGGCTGCAAATTTTCGTACATAAAGATCTTTGTGCTACATATTTTGAATGAGTAAACTCTTGTCTTTAAAAGCATTTCAGTTGTTCCAAAAGAGAAAATATTTGATCCTCAAGTTTTGGGGGAAAATATTTTGGGGATGGAGTGAAATGTTCCCATTTTTCCTCCTGGGACCTTCACATCTCTGTCAAAAACAGGGTTGCCAGTTCTGGGTTGGGAAACACCTGGAAATTTTGGGGGTGGGGCCTGGGGATGACAAAGTTTTGGGGGGGAAGGATCTCAGTAGAATATAATGCCATAGAGTCAACCCTCCAAAGCAGCCATTTTCTCCAGGTTATCTGATCTTGGTTGTCTGGAGATCAACTGCAATAGCAGGAGATCTTTAGATGCCATCTGGAGGTTGGCAACTCTAGTCGCAGGCCCTTGCTTTCTGTAGCCCCACCATCTGAGTAGGTGGCCACTTAGGACAGTGGCTTCAGTCCTATAATCTTGTCCCCCACACACATTACTCCAAACTAAAGAGCCGCTTGCCTCCTTCAATAAAGCCTTGTGCAAACAGCAGTGGTAGCTGAAGAGGAAGTGAATGGTTCTGGCCAAAGCAAACTGCATGTGGAATAAGGTCATACGATCCAAGCCAGGGCCTTTTCTGCAGTGGTGCTGAAACTGTAGAACGCCTTCCCAAAGGAGCGCCACTTGCCCTTGCCCTCCTGGCATTTAGATTTCCACCACCACCCCCAAGACTTTCTGGGACGTTGCTGTTCTGCTGCCTTGACTGTCCGCTGCTGCTGCTGATCTTGTGGTGTTTGGTCATTGCTTAGCTTGTATTTTGGTTCTTGGCAAACTCCTGTTATCTGCCTTGAATATCTGTGTTATAAATATTTCAGCTAAATACCTAAATATGTATTTAGCTTCAGAGTAATTTCTGAGCACAACCCTAGCGTTGCCGGCTCTGGGTTGGGAAATGGCTGGAGATTTTGGGGGTGGAGCCTGAGGAGGGTGGGGGGTGGGGAGGGGAGGGACTTCAGTGGGGTATAATACCACAGAGTCCGCCTTTCAAAGCAGCCATTTTCTCCAGAGGAACGGATCTCTTTCACCTGGAGGTCAGTTGCAGTCCCAGGAGATCTCTCGTTACCACCTGGAGCAAGGCATCCCTAAATATGGTGGTGCTTCCGGAGTTCATATTTAAGTTTACTAAAAAGAAACAAAACTCCATCAAGGTCCAAAAAGGTCTTGAAGTGTAGATCATGCGTCGTGCAGTCAGAGCGCCCAACTGCACAAGAGGAAGTCAAGTCAAGTCACAACCAACTTATAGCGACTCCTCATGAGGTTTGCAAGGCAAGAGATGAGCAGGGGTGGTTTTGTCATTGGCTGCTTCTGCAGAGCAACCCTGGGCTTCCTTACTACTCTCCCATTCAAGTACTAAGCTGGGCTGATCCTGTTTAGTAGCTTCCAAGGTCCGATGAGACAGGCCCAGCCTGAGCCAGCCGGGTCAGTGCAGAGGAAGTCAGTAGAGGTGGCGTTATTTTGGGTGGTGCTGGCAAAGCAGTAGGAGAACTGAGATACATCCCCCCCCCGCTTCCTCTGCAACAGATAAGCTGTTTCTCCAGTAACCATCTTATAGTGCTCCCAGTCTCTGCTTCCGGAACACAATGAACTGAATTACAGAGGTTCACTACAAAGCCCTGCCTCACCATGGATACTGGACTTGATTGGGACTTGTATTTTTTTAAATTATATTTAAAAATAAAACAGCTAAGGAAACCGGAAGGGGCTGTGGCTCTGTAGTCCCAGGTCCAATCCCCAGAATCTCCTCTGCAAAGGATCAGGTGACAGGAAAAACCTCTGCTTGAGACTCAGGAGAGTCGCTGCCAGCCAGAGTAGACGACCTTGATAGACTAAGGGTCTGACTCAGTATGAGGCAGTTTCATGTGTCCATGTGAAACACACATTCTGGAGCGAGAAAAGCTGAATTCTTCATAATTAAATTAAGAGCATTTGCATAATTCCCGTTAACGGGCCGCTGAGAACGCTACGCTTGTCACAACAGAGGCTGCTTACAAGTTCCAGTGCCAAGAGAAGTTAGGATGGTTTCAGCTTGTACGTGGGCTTTTTCAGCGGCAGCCCCAGTCCTTGGAAATTCGCTGCGCCGAAAAGTGCAGGAAATGTCATCCCCGGAGACTGGGGTGGGAGTGGGGAATGTAAAGCCAAACTGTTTAAAAGGACCTTTGGAAATGAACTCATTATCGTGCCAATTTGTTTACTAGGCTGTTGCTGCCAATTTAATGTTCCAATCTTTATGGTAGTCCAGGCTGAGCCAGTCTCATCACATCTCAGAAGCTAAGCAGGGTTAGTCCTGGTCAGTATTTGGATGGGAGGCCCCGAAGGAAGTCCAGGGTTGCTATGCAGAGGCAGGTAATGGCCTGACCTCATCTGATCTCAGAAGCTAAGCAGGGCTGGCCATGGTTAGTACTTGGATCATGGGAGACAGCCCCCCCCACCCCCCCCCAGAAGTCCAAGGTTGCTGCTACACAGAGGCAAGCAATGGCACCACCTCTGTTTATCTCTTGAAAACCTCGTGAGGGGATGCCGTAAGGTGGCTGGGACTTGAAGGCACTTTGCACCCAAACACATAATGATGTTTATCGTATGCTGCATATATGGAACCTGCTTTAAGTGTATGTCTGAAAAGCAGTATCAAAATACGTGAAAGAAACAGTTAAAATACCTGCTCGTTTTCCCGTAATTTAATTCCGCTCCTACTAGCTTCAGCCTGTTCCAGTCCCTATCACAACTGAGGGATCTATAAAAAGGTTCACGTGGTCTGCTGTTACATGATGATGGGGAAAAGATGGATTGTGCCCATTTATCAACCTGGCCTTGACATTCAGTTGATTAATTGATTAACCCATTTTTATTGGCTAACAAGGTGTCCCTGAGCCAGCGTGGTGTAGTGGTTAAAAGCAGCGGACTCTAATCTGGAGAGCCGGGTCTGATTCCCCCCTTCTTTACATGAAGCCTGCTGGGTGACCTTGGGCCAGTCACAGTTCTCTCAGAGCTGTTCTCTCAAGAGGAGTTCTCTCAGAGCTCTCTCAGCCCCACCTACCTCCCAAGGTGCCCATTGTGGGGAGATGAAGGGAAGGAGATTGTAAGCCGCTTTGAGACTCCTTATGGTAGAGAAAAGCAGGGTATAAAAGCTCTTCTTCTTCTGATTAATCAGTCTGCAGATTTTAATTTTTAAACTAATTTTTGACGCAGATGCTTACAGAAACTGTAATTGGCAAGAGCCATCTTTTTAATTTAAAAATGTTTATGTAAATGCAAAACAAAGGGTGATTTCCCACTAAAGCTGCCACGGGGTTGCACCGCCATTTGCCCCGAGATTTTTAGTCAATTTCACACCTGAAGCCGCGGGGCTGCATTTTGACCCGCGGCTTCGCCCGATTTCCCCGCAGTTTCGTAATCCTCAAAAAACAGGATTACGAAACTGCGGGGGAAATTGGGCGAAGCCGCGGGTCAAAATGCAGCCCCGCGGCTTCGGGTGTGAAATTGACTAAAAATCTCGGGGCAAACGGCGGCGCAACCCCGCGGCAGCTTTAGTGGGAAATCACCCCCAGCTGCGCCATGCCCCTCAAGGCCACTTCCCACCATTCCAACCACCATAAGAGAAAGACTCACAGCAGAAAGAAGACAGAAGGAAGGTGGATTGTGTCAGTTAGATCAAATCATGAAGTCATGTTTATACAATTCTAGAAAACAGAGGCCTCCCCCCAGAATTAAACTCCCTGCTTCCCAGTTGGTGAAATCTGTGTTTTATGCCATTGCCTGTTTCCTGTGTTTCCTGTTTTTATATGTGAAAGGACTGCAGCTTCACATCCTTGATGAATAGGTCCCCAAGGCCACCTTAAAAGAAGCATTCCTTCCTGTGTTAGAAATCACAAGGGAATGCATCTTCTTAGGTGTTGCTGGCTGCGCCATAAGCTTTTTCCTTTGTTTGCTGCCAATGGTCACAGCCGACGTATGGCAACCCCATGGGTTTTTAAAGCAAGAGACATTCAGAGGTGGTTTGCCATTGCCTTGTTCTGTACAGCGACCCTGATATTCCTTGGTGGTCTCCCACCCAAATACTTACTAGGGCCAACTGTGATTAGCTTCTGAAATCTGACGAGATCAGGCTAGTCTGGGCTATCCAGGTAAGGACATATATCAACTCAAATGAAAGCAAACATGTTTTTCATTAGTAGTAGTAGTAGTAGGCTAGATCTAAGGCCTCCCCTCTGCTAAACTGGATCTAATGGCACTCTTTTTTGATGGAGAAAGACTTCCCCTAACAGGAAGAAGTATTTCTCTACTAGAGGAACACTTAGTGTAGGGCCCAATCCATTTTATATGCACGCGAAGGCAGATCAATTGATCAAATACAAGAATCAATTAAAATGCTTTATTCATGTAACAGCCCAAATGATTATTTCTCGAACTCTGGCTGGAATTTCTCATAGCAGCATGTGCAGGGAAGGGTGCTACATTTTGTAGTTTAGGGAGCATAAATGACTGCTTAAATATGTGTGTGGTTTTGCTGTAAAGAAATCAAGCTGTGTCTCTCTGTGTATGTGTGTGCAAGCAATTTAGAGCAGGGGTGTTTATGTGGCCTGGGGGCTGGATCAGGCCCCCAGAGGGCTTCTATCAGGCCCGCAGTGGAACTGGCTGTCTTCTGCTTCTTCTTCCAGTTCTGCTGCTGCTGCGTCATTGCAGGTTTGCATCTTACAGATACGTACCTGAACAGCATGCTCAAGACTGCAACAGCACAGACAGTGTGAAGCAATAATTCAGAGCAAGAGGTGTCAGTTATCAGACACTGTTAAACAAATGAAATATTGCAAGAGTGCTAATGTTCTAAGCATGTTTTTTATTTTAAGGTAAAAAACCCGTTTGTGTTTGTGTCCTTTATAAAGTTTATGTTCCGCTACCTGGCATTACATTTTAGGACACACATGGCCCAGCCAACAAGAGTCGAAACTGCATTTGCATTTTTAAATCAGTTTCGTGCTGCTGCGACGCCGTCTTTCTCTATGCTTGTTTGAGAGTTGTTTGGAGAAGATTCATTTAAAACAGTGCAGAGGCGCAATGACAGTGGAGCTGCCACGGGAGGGTGATAAACATATGCAGATGTGCAAAAGTATCCTAGCACTGTTGAGGTGTGAAAACGACACCAAATGTAGACAGCCTTTTTGAAGATGGAGTCAGAAGGCTGGGACACCGGTGGAAAAGATAAATGCAGATTCAACCAAGGTCTCATTGATGTCAGATCCAGACCTCAGAACAAATGGGTTCGACACCCCTGCTCTAGAGCTACTTCTCTGCATTGAGTTGAATCACACATTTCCCTTCTGGTAATGCATAGCCATCGTCATAGTATTGCCAGCTCCAGGTTGGGAAGTTCCTGGAGATTTGGGAATGGAGCCTGAGGAGGGAGGGATTTAGGGAGCGGAGAGACTTCAGTAGGGTATAATATCATAGATTCCACTCTCTGAAGCAGTCCTTTTCTCTAGGGGACCTGACCTCGACAGCCCGGAGACCAGCTGCAATTCTGGGAGATCTCAGGCCCCAAATGCAGGTTGGTAACCCTACTGCAAGGAGCCTTGCACAGGTGCAAGAAGTGTGTTCTGCTGGTGCAAATGGAAATTTGCAAATTAGCAAAATGGAATCAGAGGATCTAACCTTTCATCTTTTGTCTACACAAGCCTGTGTCTGTGTGTTTTTGTAACAGACGAAGGTGTGAATTCCACAGGTCAGATACATTCTGAAACGGTGTGCTTATGGGATTTTGTGTGCGACCAAGGGCTTGTTAATGCAATTTGGATACAATGCAACAAAATCTGTGAGTGCATGTGCGGATGTGCAGAAAAACAATTCTAACATGGTACCAAGAAGGTCCAGATTTTGTCACCTGGGAGAAAACTGCACCATCTCACTGCTCCTCACCTTCTTGTGTAGTTTGACTAAAATCTGTCAGAATCCAGTCTGTGCTGCACAGGACTGGGGGGAAGGATATAGGATGGAAGATAAACTGTGCTGAGTAAGAAGGCTGGGGCCCTGAATGCTAGAAAACCCTGGGGTCCTCTTTCAAGTTGTGTGCCTCCCATCTTACCTCTCAGCAACTGGGGGATGGGGGAATGCCAATTACCTCCACCACAAAACAACCCTAGAGGCAACTCTACTCCTATCTACCCCTCTCCCAGATATTCCTGTCCAGCCTTACTCCAGTTTCTTTAGTAGAAAAGTCTCTATATTTTGAAGAACACCCCTCCTCGATTATGAAGTTTAAAACTTTTTTTTAAAAAATGTGGATAAAAAGAGAGAAAAGCCACATTTTCCTTTTGCCGGATTCTGCATAAACGACTTGTGTTTTTTCTCCCCTTCCAACCACTCGCCTTTTGCTGTCTGCAGTGTGATGACAGCCATGCAGACTTCTAAGCCCACTGAGCTAGACTGTGTGTGTGGAGGGGGGTGTTGTAGCTCATGTTTGTAAGTCTGTTCGGTGCTTGTGAGGATAAAAGTCTCTGTGCGTGTGTGCGAGCAAAGCAAGCCGATCACTTTGCATATCTATGAATGATCCCAGACATTTTATGCATATATATGTATAAAGGAGTGAAACGAGTATTGCATAACGTGCTGGCTCTGCAGATTCCTATGAGCATGCGACGCACAAACAAAAAAATTCTCTCAGCGCATCTTGCAAGCATACAAAGGCTCTATTCAGTTCCTAAGATTTCCATCCATCATAATAACACACTAGTTTCCCATCCATCCCAACAGGTGATCTTATTATTTTTCCTTCTTTCCTGCCTTTCCATTAGCCACACACTTTTGCACACCCTGTTCCCATCTTTTATTCCCCCACCATCACCACCGCCTGTACCCTTAAGCTCTGTGTGTGTGTCCACAGGAACATGTGTCAGCCTTTGTGTGGTTCACTGTGTGCCTTTGCCTTGACAGAACAGGTGCCTATCTTTCCCTCTCCATCTGGCTGAAAGTCAGTTATTCAAATGGGAAAATAAGAGAGACCTGCCCATACAATCCATTATTTTTATACAGTGGGACTAGTGTGTGTGTGTGTTTGTGTGTGAGAGAGAGAAGAGGTAGCTTAGCCGTTTGGCTGACTGTCTGGATGTGACCAGCCAATTTTATTTATTTACTTTTAATTTATTTAGTACATTTGCACAATGCTTCTCCTTGCCTGTTTGAGGCAGCTCTCAACTAAAACAAAGCCCACCACGACAGGAAAAACACGTCAATACAACCAAATCGATGAAACAAGTCAAGCCAATGAATAAATAAATAAATGTCAATAAAAATAAACCATGGCATAAAAGCCCATAAAACAAACTGCACTGTTTAAAATAATACTGATAAAACTAGGGATTTTGTTGTGATGGTACTCGCCGGTACTAGTACCAGCACTTTTTTTTCAAGGCTCTCCCAAGTCCCGAGGGGAGAAATGGCGGAAATCAGCTCAAGCTTCTATATGAGTACTGGCAACTTTTTATTTTTATTTTTGCCAAAAAAGCACAGGATAAAACAGTCTTCAGGCTAAGAGCAGCTTGTAGGACAGCTAGAAAAGATGGAACCCCTTCGTTTTAAAAACTCTGGGTGACAACAAACATTTTGGGCCGGCACCTGAAGGAGAGTAAGGCAAGGCACTAGGGGAGCCTCAAAGGGGAAGGCATTCCAAATGTGAAGCACGACCACCCAAACCCCACCCCTCTGGTGGCCACCCTCCTCGTTTCTGCAAGCAGTGCTGTGGGGACCGGGGCTTGAGGCAGAGATTTTAACTGGTGGGCTGGACCATAGAGGTGGAGGCTTTAGGATTTTGGGGGGAGAGGTTATAAAAAGGTTCCCCCCCCTTATAGAAAAATTTATGCATGTAGAAGGGTGGGCCAGTGAACAAATGTGCAGGTGAGTTACTTTGGTGGGTTTATTTATAAGGCTGGTTTGACTATAACTTCCTGGCTTAAACGAGCCACTTTGGTGAGACCCTTGCACAGGGTAAATCTGGTGAGGGATGAAAGCGATTCACTGGCCTAGATTAGACAGGGGATGTGTACGCAGATTTGCAGTCTTGTATGCCATGCTAACGGATCCAGGTTAACTACCAGCATTAGTTCTATTTTTTTTCTTTGTCTGTTTGCTTTGTTGTGCCGACAAGTCACAGCTGACTTTCAAGGCAAGAAATGTTGAGAGGTGGTTTGCCATTGCCTGGCTCCACATCCTGACCCTGGACTTCCTTGGTGGTATCCCTTCCAAATACTAACCAGGGCTGACCCTGTTTAGCTTCTAAGATCTGATAAGATCAGGCCAGCCTCAGCTAACCAGGTCAGGGCTCTAGTTCTCTTGACACAGATTAAATCCTGTTTCCCCTAGAAGTGGCCTTTGAAAAATAGGGCTGAAAATTTGTGCTAATATCTGTTCTTGAACCACCTTGATTTTTAACACTGTTAGGGTACTTGAAGGCGGTAAAGGGTTCCTAACCTGTATTACGTAATCTGAGCCGATGTCTAGTATACCCCAATGTCTAAATAAAATCCTCACATCTGTACTATTTACCCACACAAACCCCTGCAAAAATGCAATCCTTGACGCTCGGTTCTTGGTTTTCACATAATGGCCAATCTCTACACCCACTCACCCCCCCCAGGTGAATTCAGATCTGATTTGCCCATGCAAACAATGTTGTGATGCCTGCTTTACATCTGAGCCACAAAAAAAGATGAAAAGCAGAGGGGAAAGAGAAGTCATAGTGATGTGGCGAAGCTCACTAGACACGTACGAGAGGGAGTGGGCTTGCATTCTTAGCAGCTGCCACGCCACTGTTTGCATGTGTGAATTATTAGGCCAACCTTCAGAAAAACCAAGGTTAGCATGATCACTCTGGGGATGCCCCTTACACCAGAGAAGAGGCTGACGAGAAGCACTCAGGTCCCCAACATGGTGCCCATGGGTGCCGCAGTGCCTGGCAACACCTTTTCTGGAGCTCACTAAGTATTTTTAGAAAGTGGGTGGGGCCAGGTGTGGCACTTGCCCAGCAGGACTTCTGTAGGATTGCCAGGTCCTTGGCTCTCGCTGAAGTGGGGTTGGAGGAGCTTTCCAGGAGTGGGGTGGGGTGACGTCACCATATGCAATGTCCCTAATGTGATGATGTTGCACAGAAGTGACATCATCATGCCAGGGATGTTGCACAGTGACACTCTGGTATTTGGGGCAAAACTCTATGGTTATCATAGAGTTTTGCCCAAAATACCACAGTGTCACCATGCAATGTTCCTGGTGTGATGACGTCACTTCCATGTGACATCATCACATTGGGGGTGTTGCGCCAGATATTGGCTGTTGAGGGCAGGGCTTCCCTGCTGGCCAGCTGGCTGGTGGCAGGCAGAAGCCAGCAAAATCAAGGGAACCCTCGCTCCCACCTGGGGGCTGGCAACCCTGGACTTCTGACTGATCACTGGAGATTTGATTGGCTGCACAGGTTAAAGTAGCATTGTTTCTGTTGGAGCAACATGTGTGGACATTGGGGGCGCTACATCACTCTAAGTGTGTATAGGTGTTATCTCTTTGAATAGTATGCTGCTCTTTGTCTTAACCTGGGAACTGCCATCTGACTCCTCCTCTGTCTCTTGCTTTGTCCTCTCACTCCCTTTACATGGCCTTCCATGGAGACACAGCTCTCTGCAGGTCTCTCCTGCAGGTATAATGCCCTCAGACTCCCACATACATGATGTTGGACCAGCTGGCCATTTGTGACAGGGAAAGTACTCTTTAGATTAGGTTTCTTTTTTTTCTTTTTGACCACAACCTGAATATGAACTGGATCTACTTGGATAAATGTAGGATTACTATTTTTGCAATATACTTCTTGGGAGATTTATTTACTGCACTCATTACCACGCTTCTATGACTGGGCAAATATTAACCAAATATCCCAATAGTTTCAGTGGCAGATGCCACCACAGTATTGCTTTTATTCTATCTCACTCCTCTTTCTCAGTGTATTACATTACCCCCTCCTCTCCTGCACTTGTGTTTCCTCTATGAATGTGGATCTGCCTCCTGCAGCAGCCATTTTGTGGTTAGCTTCACCTCCTGTGGCAGCCATTTTGTAGTTCCGCCCAGCAACTTTTGTTGGAATACCAATAGACCCGCAGGCTCAAAAAAAGGTTGGGGACCCCTGACCTAGAATGAGAGGGTGCCTCAGCTGCTGCTACCAATATGTCCACCATGAGGCCAGTAGTGCCACGAGGCCAGTAGGGGATGAGATTAGCTGGCATTTGACACATAAATCCGAAGTGACTAATTACCCCACAGTATTCAAGAATTTTGCAAGATGTTGTCATCTGCCTCTCAAGCAATTCTTAATTTGTTTAAATACATTTGTGTACTATGAACACCTTAGCACAGTTGACTTTTTTGAGATTTTGAAGGAAGGAGGAGATAGTGGGTTGGACTCAAATTAAATTTTCCGCTAACGGAAGAGGGAAGCGGAAGGATGGTGGTGGAGGTGGTGGGAAGTACTTTCAAGACACAGCTGATTTATAGTAACCCCTGTAGGGTTTTCAAGGCAAGATGTTCAGAGGTAGCTTGCCATTGCCTGCCTCTGCATAGCAACCCTGGATTTCCTTGTGTTCTCCCATCCAAGTACTAGCCAGGGCCAGCTGTGCTTAGCTTACATCCACCAATTCCTCCTCCCCGCTACAGATCTCACATTTTCCTCTCATGTTGTTCCTGAGGGTCCCCGTCAACCAAGAGCAGCATTTGTGGGGGATCAATGGGCTGCAGGGGAAGGGGAGTAGGCAAGAAATTTGTGTTCCAGTGACAGAAGTGCCTTGCATAAGCAGAAAAGCGAGTCCGGACCCAACCCAGTAAATTAATAACAAAACTGAACATTCACCGGAGGCCAGCTTGAATATTTCCTTTGTTGTTCCTTGTTACAGTAAAATTCAAAAAGCGAAATTAAAAAGTGTGCCTTAAGTTTGCCAGTCAAAATGGGCTACTGTTAATTACTCAAATAAACCTTTAGGTGAACAAAATCTTGCAGTCCTGCTGTGTAGCTTTTGTTTGTGATTTTGCAGTGACTGTCAAAAAAGGAGAAAGGACCTATAAATTACTTGCAATATGGCCACTGGAGGGAAGCCACTTATCGTTGTCAGCCCAACTAGCTACCCAGAAGTCTTTTCTCTCATCATGGCTGACACTGCACATATGCTGTACAAATGTACAACGCTCTGCTCTAGCATGGCCAGTGGTGGACAACAGCCAATCACACAAAGTCATGTGCCTCTGGAATGGATGGGAGTTTGAAGAGACTGGGAATGGCTTGCCAAGAATTTACCCACAAGTCTGTACTTCGTGTGTACTGATCGTATTACCTGAGGAGGAGAGGGAGTGTTTCAAATCAAATAAGTGTTATAATGTTGTCTGTTAAAAATATATATCATACTGGCCATATAACCCACAAATATCTGTTCCCAAAATGGCTGACCTGGAGGGAATGTGTACTCTCAGGACTGCCTATACAAAGCAGCATTTATTCACTGCTGACACAGCTGATACGGAGTGCATTCAGAATGCATATGAAATGGCCAATGTGGAATGCATGAAAAAAATGACCAGTTATTCACAAGACACTAACATGACTGCTCCCCCAACTCTGGCCAATGTTGAATCCATATCTGTCTGTCCAAACAGCCTAAGTGCTCCCCCTAATCTATACCCACAAGTCCTAGACTAGCAGTCATGCAAACCCACAAGACCCCAAAATCCACTTTCCTCCCAGAAATCCCCTCAGTAATTCCTGTTTAACCCTAAAGAGAACACATCTATGTGAAACATCTTTGTGACAGGTAACCCTAACACCAATGGCAGCATATGGTGACCACGCTCCAAGTCCAGGTCCCTAATGAATCCCCCCATCCCTTTTCTCCCCTTCTTCCCCCAATGACTGGTCTTCATTCATCTGACAGATCCATGCAGCCTGGCTGTTTCCATGACAACATTGCCATGGAAACTGCAGAACCCATTATCTCCTCCCCCTTATCACCATCCTTCCCTTCTACCCATACTTTTCCTTCAAAGATAACCACAACTGGGATTCACTGGTTCAGCTTGCCTGGAAAAAGAAGCCCCAGGGGCAGCAGTGCCAGAAAGGCTCAAAAAGCTCTGAGCTCAGCTGGCACCCATGTTTACGTGCTGGGGAAGCACAAACATAAATCTAAGATGCGGCTAATTCTCTGCATCTCAGCTTCCCCCCTTCACCATTTCTTTGGTTTCTAGTACGTAGCTGCCTAGCTTTCTGTTCCTTCCTTAATCTCTCTTATTTTATAATTTTTCCATCCTCTCATCTTCTCCTCTTCACATAAACATTTTGCGGGATTCTCCCTGTCTCTCTTTCCTTCCGTCTATCCTGATATCCACCCTCCCATCTCTGACTACCTGAGATGCCCCCATTCATATCCCTTCTGTTCCAATCCCTTCTTCTGACAGTAGGAGATTCTACAAGGCACCTGTGGGTGCACATGGCCTGAACACTCTCACTGACAGCGTCCCTGGCACCTGGTGAGAAAGGTGTTGTTTCTTGACGTTCGCCTCTTGCCTTCACACAGCCACCTCCCTCCCTCCCTCACAAGTGCACCAAACCTATTTCAGCATGCACTCCCAAGGGTGCGCATACCTTTGCTGAGTTATACATCTAGGTATTCATATGCAAGGGCTTCATAAACGCTCTGCAATGACATGCATAAACTTCTTTCAGTGACACTCTATGCTGACACATATCCTGTGCAATTAGTCCCCTATTCACAAGCGCAGACATTAATTACTGTCTGTGTTCATTCACACACAGGGACCTGATGAGTATACCTGGATTGATACATATGTTCTGAAGCTCCCAAAGCATACACAAAACCATTCTCTTCCACAAAGGGAAACAGGAATGCAGACACATCAGGACACGCTGTCATAGATTTTGTCACATGCATACCACACACACTGATATCCAGCACCTGTTTTCTGCTGGATCTGTCCCTTTGTTACATTCAGGCATAAGAGCAAGGAGGCTGCCCCAGGGGGGTGGGTGAGAGGCTGTATGTTGTGGTTAATTTGCGCAGACTCTGCCAGCCGGAGAAATCTCAGAAGAGTCAGTTCTATCGTCTTCATTCAGCGTGTATGTGTGTGTGCATCTGTGAGTGTATGCTTATGCAGACAGGGTAGAAGAAGCAAGTAACCCTTGTGTGTAAATGCCATAGGCTCACGTCAAAGCTGCTAAAATATAATAGCCTCCACAGAGATGCATGCAGAGACAAAACAGCGCACAAAGTAATACAGTCAGACCCTCGCATGCATACACAGACACACACACACACAAAGCAGCAAGAAGCATAAAGCACAGCTCATGATGGGGTACGCACATACACACAAAGGAAATGTCACATGCTCAGACCCGCAGCACTGATAGACACACACACACACTCACACCTAGCCAAAGTGCACTGTCTCGAGCATCTGACAGAAACACGCAAAAGCATCCATCTCATGCTCACGCATAGTTCAGCTAGCAGACAACTAACCAGACCAAGTGACAGCATCATTAAAGGTGTCAGAAGCGTGCACACACACACACAAACACACACTGAAGTACAGCCTGGAGAATGAGCCTGGGGAAACTAGCTACTCTTTTCACCAGCTGCCTCAAGAACACACACACACACAAAGAGGCACAATTGCCTGCACCACTAAAATCAATTTACAAAATTGTCACCACTCACTCTACAGTAGGGACCTGCATCCTGCCAAACCATCCCAAGAGCAATGCCACATCTCCTTTGAATGTCAAGACAATTCCATTCCCCAGGAGACTCATACCGGGGGGTACATTTGTACCAGAATGCCATCAACAAAGCAACAGCCAGAAATTTGGCAGCACTAAGTGCCATCCCACCCTCCTTGGGAAACCGTTTGTAAAATTAACAACAGAAATGTTCAGGTTTTTGCATAAGTGGCACAGACCTCCAAAAGTAGTAGAATCTGAGGCATAAATACACATCCCCAAACACATGCACACAAATTCTTGTAAGTCTGGGGGTGGAACACGGACTCATAACTTAGATGTATGCACCATGCACACAAACATAACCAAATCCTTTAAGAGGTCTGCCCTTTTAAATTCCTTCTCCTCCTTTAGCCACCTGCCAGTTCTTATGTTCTGGGGAGAAAACTGCAACCCCTTTAGCCTGCCCTGACCCACACATCCCAGATTACCAACAGAAACATCTACAAAAATCCACTGCTTACCTTGATCTGTTTAAAAAATCCCATACAAAACACTTCTCCTGTTGGTGTAGATTAATTTGCTGCAGCCCATCAGCGGCAACATCTATAAAAAAAATAGAAGCACCTGAAATTCCAGATGTTCCTCCCACCCTCAGTAAGGAAGTATTTTAATTTTCCTTAATAGAAAAAAAAATCCCACACCAAAAGTGGGTACTTTCTATTAAAAAATGGAATTCCACTCTGGTAAAGGCAAGGCAACGAATGAATTAGACATGATGCTTGAGGAATTCCATTGGTTGGTTGGCCAGCAAAAGTCTGCTCTGATTGGTGGAGAAAATGCACTCAGCAGATAACTAGTGTCCCTCACCAAAGCTGGATCCCTCCCTTCAAACTGCCTTCAAGACCCAAAGGAGTGGAGAAGGTGGGTGGGAAGAGCTTTCATTAAGGAAAAAAAGGAGCATCCAGCACAAGACGGGGCAGAGAGTGGGATGCAGGGGCACGTGATTGGACAGGGAAAGTTGTCAATCAAAGAAGATAATGCACCTTCCCCTCTCTCCCCTCCTTTCTGCTTTGAGAAGGGAGGGGAAACAGCAAACTCTGTTAATTACCCATTGCTGTCCGGGAGATCCTAAACAGTCTTTTCCAGAAAACTTAGGACTCCCAGCAGACAGGACTAATTGTTCCAGCCTTCCGCAGTCTTGAGAAATCTTCCTCTTACCATTTACCCTGATCTGGTATGGAGGATTGTATAGGTTATTTGCACGGCATCTTATCCCTATGCTCACAGACAGGGTCTTCTGCTAATTCACACTGTCTCCTACCAGAACTATGGCAGCTGATTCAGTGAGCACAGCTGGCTTCATCCTTTGACAATTAATTTAACTGTTGGAAGCCCACAATTTTCTTCATTGTACTTTTCAAAACAGCATTTTTGCATACCTGGAGTTCCCCTAAATATGCAGAAACCCCTTGTCTGTGGGTGACCCCCAATGCGCTACTGTATTCAGAGGCACTCAACCCTGAACTTTGCTAACAGAAGGAAGAATAGGTCGCCCTGTCCTGAAGGATGTCGGTGGGTTATAGCTTTAAATAATTCAAAACACCGTTCTGCCTCCATAACTCATCAATTAAATTTCAGCAATCCTACACTCTCACACCCTTTGTTCGTTCCTTATCTCATCTTTTTTTTTTTTTAAAGGTAGCTAATTCCAGAATTTCTTCTCAGTTCCAGTACTACAGAACTGTAGCCCACTAAAGACAATTTCACACATGCAGTTTATCATTTGAGGACTGCAGCATCAGGTAACAGTGTGCCTGTGTGAATGGGTCATCAGAGACATGTTACCCTGTGACACCCCAACCAGAATTTTCATGTTGTTTCCTTTCACCTCAAATTAACTTGTTTTAAATATTTATATGTCTACTTTTCTGCCTGATATTAGGCATCCAAGGTAAGTAATGCTAAAATCCATATGGCACTATAATTACTATTACTATGTAATTATCAAGTATGGCACTATAATTACAGCAGCATTAGAAGAATATTAGGAGCTGTGGTGGCTCAAGTGGTTAAGACCTGAACTGCAGGCTGTGGAAGGTCAGTAGTTCAGCAGTTCAAGACCCGAGAGTGCCACATGATGGAGTGAGTTCCCGTCTCTAATTCCAGCTCCTGCCAACCTAGCAGTTCAGAAGCAAGAAATTGCAAGTAGATAAATAGGTACCACTTTGGTGTGAAGGTAACAGCGTTCCATGCCGGTCACATGACCATGGAAACATCTTCGGACAGCGCTTGCTCTTCGGCTTTGAAACGGAGACGAGCACCGCAATCCTAGAGTCGGATTCGAGTGGCTTTCGAGCAAGGGAACCTTTACCTTAGAAGAATATTACCAGCATAGGAACATTAATACCCAGCTAGCAATATAGCATAAAGCACAGCGCTTTCCAGCTTTTCTAAAAAAAAATAGATCTATTCCCTCTCAAGGAGGGTAGAAAAGAGGTTGCATGACCTTCTGTGGGAAGCGAAGTTTACAAGCAGGGAGCCACCACCAAAAAGACCTTGTCCCGGAGAATGACCTGCTTTATTGCAGAAGATGAGAACATGGAGATTTCCTTGCCATCCCCCAAATAAAGGGAGAGTATCAATAAGCAATGTCCCATGACTTCAGTGAATAGGTGAAAGTGATGGAGATGGGAATGTTGAGGGGGGGGAGATAACTTACCTTTTGGGGGGACACTTCAGTGAGTTTAAAAAGCTACTTTGTAAATGAGCTCTCAACCAGGTCTGCCGTAAGGGCCCAATGAGATGTGGTGGCATCCTCATGTCCACCACAGGGAGACCACTGCCATTTTAAAGTAATTTTAAAATGCTGCGAGAGGCCCACACTGTGGTGGCCTGTGGCACTCCCTGCGCCCACCATCCCCTGTGCATTTGTGCCAAAACAGCTGTTTTAACACTTGGAAAGGCACAGGAGAGACGAAACGAGATTGCCTCAGCCCACTACACTGCATCACATTTTTAAATCACTTAAATATGGCAGCAGTTCCCCCATGGTGGCCAGCATGAGGATGCCGTCACATCTAGTTTGAGCCCTGAGAAGCTGTGCCTCTCAATGCTTTAAAGGCCATGTGGATAGGCTTAGATCCAGGAGGTGTGGTTCAAATTTCTACCCAGCCCAGTCACAGATGCAGTGGGTAATGATGTCTTTCAATATTTTTTATTTGTTTGTTTATTTAATTTCATTCATATCCTACCTTTCTCACCAACGGGGATCCAGAGCAGCTTGCGTCATTCTCCAGCCCTCCATTTTATCCTCACAACAACCCTGTGAGGTAGATCAGGCTGAGAGACTGTGACTGGCCCAAGACCACCCAGAGAGCTTCCATGGCACAAGTGGGGATTAGAACTTGGGTCTTCCAGATTCTACCCTGACACTCTTAACCACTACACCCCATTGACTTTATTCATACCCCACCTTTCTCACAAATGGGGACCCAAAGCAGCTGACATCCTTCTGCACCAAAAAAGTGTAGTGGTTAAGAGTGCAAACTCTGATCTGAGAGAACTGAGTTTGATTCCCCACTCCTCCACATGCAGCTGCTGGTGTGACCTTGGGTCAGTCACAAGTTCTCTCAAGAGCAGTCCTTGAAAGAGCTCTCTCAGCCCCACCAACCTCAGAGTGTCTGTTGTGTGGAGGGGAAGGGAAAGGAGATGGTAAGCCACTCTGAGACTATGAGTGAAGGGTGGGATATAAATCCAATCTCTTCTTCTTTGTCTCTGTGGAATCTGCAGGACGTTATACACATTCACCCACAGGGTCCCTATTGATGGAGGCTGTCTCATATACAGTCGGGAACTATGGTCTATCCCAATTCCTCATCGTCCCCATCTGCTCCTTGTACATGCGCTCGCTCTCTCGCTCTCAACATCTTCATGCCAGCTCCATGCCTGGCAGAAATATCTCTTGGCTCCCTCCATTTCCCGATTGGCACCCGATCAGTAGATCTGCCATTTGACGTTGGCTTTTTTTGGTAATTAGGGAAATCTGGCAGGAGGGCACCAGAGCTCCCTAGAGCTAGAATCCAAATGCTGCAGAGTGTTGGGGTCAACCAATGGTTTATTTTTCTTAGTTTAAGAGAGGGGCTAGGGCTTATGCCTGCCATGCAAGTCCCACCTCTGAATGTACAGAGGTTGGCTAGATTGCCCGTTGCTGAGGGAAAGGAATGCTGTACATTCTCAGAGGCATGTTGTCTGTAACAAAGATCCAATGTGCATTCACTTTACAAATAAAACTGGGGACCAGTATCTGGACAAATATGAGATTTTTTTAATAGCCCGGTCTCGTCGGATCTTGGAAGCTAAGCAGGGTCGGTACTGGGATGGGAGACCAACCAAGGAAGGCTCTGCAGAGGAAGGCAACAGCAAACCACCTCTGCTTTTCCCTTGCTGAGATCGCCATAAATCAGTTGTGACTTGACTGCACATACATATGTACATTGTGAGCTGTATGTGCATTGGACATAAAATGAGAATCACTCAGTGCAACATTGAAGGGAAAATCAAGTGTACAGGACACAGAGTGTACGTGTGCTCACTGCAGCTTGTGCATAGCGTTTATGACAACTTCCAGAATAGCATGCGAAAACAAATTATATACCATGCTGTGCTTCCGCTGGGCAAGGTCTCTGCTTTTTAAAATGGCTTTCTAAGGAGCAGGAGCTGATTGGAGTAATTACCCACAACTGATTTCCCTAAAAATATATACAGGATATATATATAACATTCCTAGTGTGCTAGCAATTACCTGGATTATATTAGGCCTGCAGTCAGATGGCTGCCAAAACTACAGGATCAGAAATCTGACTGTGCCTAGGGATGAGGGAAATGCCGCAGATGAGATGCAAGACAAAAGAAAATCTCTGAAAGTATTGCCCTGACCTGCATAGCGCAGGCAAACCCAATCTTGTCAGATCTTGGAAGCTAAGCATGGACAGTTTCAAGAGGGAATTAGATAAACATATGGAGCAGAAGTCCATCAGTGGCTATTAGCCACAAGGTATAGATAGGAACCCTCAGTCCGGGGCAGGTGATGCACTCTATTCTTGGTGCTGGGGGGGGGCAGCAGTGGGAGGGCTTCTAGTGTCCTGGCCCCACTGCTGGACCTCCTGATGGCACCTGCTATTTTTGGCCACTGTGTGACAGAGTGTTGGACTAGACGGGCCATTGGCCTGATTCAACATTGGCTTCTCTTATGTTCTTATGTAAGTATTTGGATGGGAGACCTCCAAAGAATACCAGGGTTGAGAGGCAGAGGCAGGCTATCAAGCCACTTGTCTGAACATCGTCCATACCCCAGTAGGAGTCACCAGAGGTCCAGGCACAGACACACACACACAAAACCAACAAAAGAGAAAATCTCTGAAAGTATTATCAGTTACTCTCACAAATAACCTTGAGACTTGAAATACGCTTGGCTCTAGTGCAGGTAGGTAGAACAGCAGGGTTACTTTGGGGGGGGGATGTGGCAGAAATAGCCTGCACCATAGCCCCCCCCCCCAATGGCCAGCTACAGCTGAACTCAGAGGCAGGGTGCCAAGCTGAGCTGAGGAAGTTCCTGGGACACAGCTTGGTAGGGAAACAGATGATCTTTGTTCCCCTCCTCTGGCAGAAAATTGAAACCAGGATGAGGGTAAAAGCAATCCTGGCCTGAAGGGAGGAAGGGCACTTGGACACAGACCAAACATGCAGCCCGTGAACAAGGTACTAATGAGCCCAGGGGGGAAAAGAAGATGACTTTTAACATGGCTGAGAATCCTCATTTCAACTCATAAGCACACATTTAGCGTATGGGGGAACAACCCCACCCTGATGATGAGCACAAAAGTCTGGTGAAAAGGTGATGAGGGGAATCTAATCCACATTAGGTTCAAGGTTATCATCTTGACCTTTAGTGCCCTATGCGGCCTGGGACCATCATACCTGCAGGACTGCCTCTCCCCATACGAGCCCTGGAGAACTTTACACTCCTCTGATCAGCACCTCCTGGTGATCCCCAGCCTGAGGGACATCCGCTTAGCCTCAAGCAGGGCAAAGGCTTTTTCGGCCCATGGCCCAAGCTGGTGGAACATGCTCCCACTTGAGATCAGGGCCCTGCGGGACTTACTACAGTTTCGCAGAGCCTGTGAAATGGAGCTGTTCCACCAGACTTTTGGCTGAGGTGGCGGATGTCCAGCCATTCTGGCCTCCCCTGTTGATGGCCCTTTCCCAGTGCCCTACTGCTTTAGATACTATTTGGGCACTGGAGTTTCCTGGGGTACCTGTTTCTTTCTGCCATGAAGCATGGGTTTTTGTTACTGTCTATTGTGCCATCTATTGTTTTATGGTTTCATTGTTTTTATTGTTTATATGTTTTATATTGTAAGCCGCCCTGAGCCCATGCATCTCCCTGGGATTTTATATGCTCACCCTTAATGCCATTCTGTGGGAGATTGGGGAGAAGTCATTTGATATCATGGTACCAGCTTAGCATGGGGATGCCAGACCAGAGGGCAAAATGGCATCTGGTGCTCATAAATATTGCCAGCTCTTTGGTTTGAGGTCCTGTGAGCTAGTTTCTGTTCCCAGGAGGGAGGAGGAGACGCATATACCTGTGGGAAAGCATCCTCCCAACCAGTGATGAAGGGCACATAGAAGCAGTTAGAAGTTGTCAGCTGTGTTGATCCAAAAGAAGAATCCAAAAACCCAGAACACAATCCACGTAATACCTTTTATTACGACCAGCCACATGACATGGAACGGTGTGCAAGCTTTTCAGCTCTCCAGAACTCTTTGTCAGACTGGATGTTACAAAAATATTTTTTAAAAGGAAAAGAAAGATGTGAGGAAATGATGTAAAGGCCTGTTGCCGTCTGCTTCTGTGTTGTGCACGGGTGTTAGATGCAAAGCTGTTTGTGGTATCCAGTGATTTCTGGATTTTCTGTGGAATTACATTTTTTAGATGGAAACCTGGGAGTCCCTGGATACCAGCATCTACCTTCTGAGTACAATGAAGAAGTTGATGGCAATGGGCATTTACAGTGTGGCTTAGCATCTTTTCTTTTAAAAAACATTTTTGGTAACATCCAGCTTGAAGAAGAGATATGGAGAACTTGAAAACTTGCACATTGTTATGTGTCATTAAGCTGGTCCTTAAAAAAAAAAGTATAAGCTGGACTGTATTCTGGGTTTTTACTAATGGCATTCATTTGCATAGGGTTGCCAACCTCCAGGTGGGGCCTGGAGTTCTCCCATAATGACAACTGATCTCCAGGCTAGAGAGCTCAGTTCCCCTGGAGGAAATGGCAACTTCAGAGAGTGGACTCTATGGCATCACATCCTTGCCAGGCCACCCCCCTCTCCAAACTCTGCCCTCCCCAGGCACCATACCCAAATCCACAGGAATTTCACAAGCTGGAGCAGGCAGCCTTGCATTAATGTGGTTGCCCAGAAACCTACCTCCTACAAGCCCTCCCTTCCCTGAAACTTCTCTCTTGAATGGGAGCTACGATGGGTGGCTTGCACAGAGACGGCACACACCTGCAGGGCTTGGGTAACCTTTGCAAATATAATGCGATGACCTGTTCAGCTCCAGCCTGCAGGGCAACAGCAGCGCTTCCGCTCAAGGGCTCACAGGGTTCATCCACTGAGGTGCCAGGGCAGCAGCTTGGTAGTGGGTGCCTGCCCTAGACTCTCCAAGAGGCTCTGTTTCAGCCCCCTCTTCCCCTCTGATCTCTCAACCCTCTGCTTTCTCCCTGCTTTTAGCCGGCTCCCTCTCTCAGCCACTCCTGGACTGCAGCCATCTCTCCGAGACAGGAAAGGCCCCAGATCGCATTTCATGACACTCTTCCTGCATATAAACAGCCGCCTCCACCCCAGAGGCAGCCACATTGCGATGCCAGGCGAGGGATCCCTGCTTTTGCAAGTTCCATATTTTATTCCTCACTCCCACCATGACTTTATCAGGCCTGGAACAGGGTCGGAGGGGGGGAGAGGAAGGGAATGGGCAATTTAGCTCAATTAGCTGATGTTTCCCAGTGTGTAGAATATCATCCAGTTTCCATGGCAATGGGAGTGCCACGGTAACCAACAGGGCCCCTTTTCTTGTTTGCTACCTACTTCTCCCCATGCCCTGATGGCATGAGGAGTTATACAAGGACACGAGTGGGTAGAAGCCCCAGGGATGGGGTTGGGCCTAGCTATTTTGCCTCGGCAGGGGAAATCAATTTCCCCCCCTTTCCCTTTCAGCTCAAGAAATTTCAGCACACGTCTTCAGATCCTATAGTGAGCAGTGAATTAGGCAGGGCTTAGCAGGAAGTTCCATTGAAAGGACAATTTTCTTGCCATCCTTGTGGGCATGTGGGCGTTTGACACCTAGGTAACGCCTGCCCTGAATTTAGTGCCAGTTCTTCCTCCACTTCCTCTTCCTCCTCCTATTAGCAACTCTTTGCAGACCCAAAGGAGACAATCTTTCCCCCGGTTATGTGTGTTTTGCATCTTGCCCTCACAAAATGCTCCTGTTTTGCATTATCTAGACAGCCCAGGCAAGCCCAATCTCATCAAGTCTCGGAAGCTAAGCAGGACTGACCCTGGCAAGTACTTGGAAGGGAGATCTCCAAGGAATACCAGGGCCAGGATGCAGAGGCAGGCAATAGCAAGCCACCTCTCTGAAACGTCCAAGGCCCACTAGGGGTCGCCAGAAGTCAACCATGACTTCCTCGCAGGCACACACACACACTCACCACAGTGCTAGTATGCTGCTGGTTAAACCAACTTCAGTTGCTTGTGGGACTGGCATTTGGAACAAGCCTCACCACCTTAGGATACCTGTGAGCAATACAGCCCTTCTGCCTAGGGTTACCAACACCCAGGCGGGGCCTGGAGACCTCCTGGAATTACACCTGATCTCCAGGCTACACAGATCAGTTCCCCTGGAGACAGTGGCTGCTTTGGAAGGTGAACACTATGGCATCCTACCTTGCTGAGGTTCCTCCCCTACACAAATTGCACCCTCTCCAGTCTCCTCCGCCCCACACACAGATTTCCAACAATTTCCCAACTCAGAGTTGGCAACCCTACTCCTGCCACAGGAGCAGGCCCGTAGCTATAGTGGGGCATCTCGGGGCTAGGCCCCCTGACTTACTGGGAAGCCCCCCCCCACTTCCCATCCAGCCCAGGGCCCCTGAGTGGCAGCAGGTGTGGGGAAGGAGTTGGGTATTCCTTTAATTCAATTAGCCAGTGCCTCCTAAGAAATGTAAATGCCCCGCCACACTTTAAAAATCCTGGCTATGGGCCGGCACAGGAGTTGATGCATTTAGAGTCCAGAAGAGATAGTTGTGGAGAAATTGCTACCCCTAAATTATGCCTCAAATTTGCAATGAGAGGTAGGGCCCCCACTCATAAGGCCGATGCTTGCTGCCAATTAATTAAAATACGTCCTGCCTGACGAGCTAAATCAAAGCATAGCAGCTTGCAAGTCTGGCTCCTTTCCAAGTGAACAATACAATTTTGCTAACTTGAGTTGCCAGGTAGCTCAGGTCTAAGATCTTGTTGTTTCACTTCCTTTGCCAGCCAACTGTGTTGACAGCAGAATTTATAAGCAATACCGACTTTTTAAAACTGCCCTTTTCTCTTAAGCTGCCATCATAAAGCAACTTAATATTTTTTTTGCTTCTATCTTACTGGGAGTCTAAATAAAAATTCACTTTAAAATATCTCCATCAGTGGGTCCCTGAGAGCGGACCGCAGTCTAGCAGGATGGGAGCTGCTGAAAACGCTACCACAACAATAGATATTCTGGGAACTTTCTGGAAGAAACAATAGTAGGGTCAGATTTCAAGAAACAAGTTGTACCTGCCTGGAGTCAGTTCCCACTTTGCCTTAGGGGGTAATGGTTTGTTTCCTCCTAGTACTAGGTTTTTAAAAACTACCTTCCCAGAAAGTTTTGCATTTTACCTTCACCCACTCGAGGCTCTGAAGTCAGAGCTCGGTTTAATAATTTCTTCCTCTCCTGGAACAGGCCACACATACAGTACAGACTTCTTTCTTCTACACCTCACTAGGAAGGAAACAGGCCTGAAAGACTGTGAATTTCACCTTTCCTCCAGGGAACTCTGTCCACAGCAGCTTGTCTGCTGAGAAAACTCTGCACATTTCCCACAAAGCCCCTGTGTGCTGCAGAGAATTCTGGGACATGTTCTAAGGCATACAGTCACTTCACATTACAGATGCCAAGTCTTGGATTTAAAAAATAAATAAATCTGGTGCCTGGGGATGTAGCCCTGTGAGGTTTTGATGGGTCTAAGCTGGAGCCCGGCATAACATCTGTACAGACATTCAAGAGATACAGCTTCAGAGAGAGAGAGAGAGAAAGACACACAGAGAGACAGAGACAGAGATATGGAGAGACAGAGAGAGTGAGAAGCAGGCTTTAGACCTTGCTTTTCTGGCAATCTGCTCCAAAACAAAAGGCCAGGTCATAGATTTATTGAGCCTCACTGCTGCCTCAAGGGTCATGTGCTAGAACACAACAGACAGTCCCCTGTGGCTTCACATTGTATTAGAAGATCAGTAGTGGTGGACAAACTGCCTTTCGAGGAAGTTTCTCCAGCATTACTGGTCTTCTCACTTGCCCATTTCAGATATAAGCATACGGAATGAGAGTGCTGGAGGGGGCTGGATTACTCTGGCCCGACCTATTGGGAAATGTGCATGGAGCTTGCGAAAGTATATATGTGCAGGGCTCTCTCTCTGCACAGCTGGGATCCCAGCCTCAGGATTTCTGATTACAGAGAGATCTACACACACACACACGTATTCATGCGTAGAACCAATGCACTGTGTTCCAATTTTATTTATTTATTTACATTACGTACAGTCACCCTTTCTCACTGAAACTTAAGGCAGATTATGTGGTGTGTCAATAGGATCAACGGGATGAGATATCTTGGACTGCGGAAACCTGAAAACAAGCAGAAATCTGAAACAGAGCTGAAGCAAAGCATACCCATTTAAACATGACATGTTAAATGATGTGGAAATTACACAGTAGGAGCATACTTAATAGCAACAGACAGCATGCCGTAGTATAGTGCACAGCCCCTATCCCTTCACCAAAGCATCTTCCTGAACCATTTCCTCACAGTACGGCCCTATTCCCTGTGTAAGAATCACCTCCTGAATAATTCAATGTTGTGTCGTTTGTGGAAAGCCAGGAGACTGGGAGCCGCCTTAACCCCCACAGGCAGGCCATTCCATCGGGTGGGGGCCACAACAGAGAAGATGCGTGTACAGGCAGTTGTTGATTCTGTCCACTGGTAGGCTGGCACCCGCAGAAGGCCCCACTCAGGTGAGAGAAGCTGTCCTGTTGGAGCAGGTTGGGGGTGGAGCTTGTTTGCCATTATGGATGCAAGGTTGGGAAAACTTGCAGGTTGGGAAACCCCCAGAGATTTGAGGGTGGAGCCTGGGGAGGACAGGGACCTCAGTGGGTTTCAATGCCATAGAGCCCCCCCCTCCAAAGCACCCATTTTCTCCAGGGGAACTGATCTCTGTAGTCTGGAGATGAGCTGTAATCCTCAGGGATCCCCAGGTCCCACCTGCAGAATGGCATCCCTGTTTGACACTGTGATCCTATGTGTCATCCCCCCCCGCGGTGTGTATTTGCCACTCTACTAGCAAGGATGTTGCGTACTGGCTGAGTCACACACGCAGTCAGGGCAACACGTGGCCTGACAAAATAGCGAAGCTTCGATACTGGGAACAATAGAACCCTAGGATCCTAAAACCAGCCAACTAGCACACTAGGATTATATAGAGAACCTTGTATCTAGCCTATCACGAGTGTGGGTAAAGGGTGTGGTTGGAAATGTACATAAAAGCAGCCTGCGAGCTGGCAAGATCTCTCCTATTTTCTCAATCACTAAATAAAACATGAGCTGATAATCACTCTGCGATGCGTCCATCTCCGTACTTTTCAAAGGATGTCTGAAAAGAGCTAGCAAGGAGCCCCAGAACACAGTGTGGGAACCAGTGGAGTTTTCTTTCCCCATTTTTGTGCATTTTGGCCACTGCCAGCTTTCCAGCTAGGTGCCTTGCACTATTTAATTCAAAACCGTATGTGTTATATTATCCAGACACCAGTAAGAACATACCTACCCAACTGTCCCTATTTCCAGGCACAGTTCTTGTTGTCTGGGACTCTGCCTTTGTGAACCTCTGCCCCTCTTTTGTCTCAGTTTTCCCATTGAGGAATGTCTCATTAAAAGCTTGCGACTGGATGCTTGGCTTTTAAAACACTGCAGGACCGGCTATTGCAGAGTAAAGCAATGCAGCAGATGGAACTGAACAGCCTTTAGCAATGTGCAACTGGGGAAGTACAGCTCGGATAGTTATCCTTGACATGAACAAGGGAGAATATAAGCCTGTTTCTGTTTTCATTTGTGAAATATGGGAAGGTACATTAGAGGATATCAGTGTGCGTGTACATGTGCGGGGGTTTACCAAAGAACCATAAAAATAGGCAAACCCTTGAAAAACAGCCAGCTCCCTTAAAATGGTTAAACTCTACGCATTTTTTTTTAAAAGATAGTTCACCCGGGGTAATATTCAGAAAATATCCAGGTTTTACAAATACTTTGACTAACTGTGATGGGGGGAAAATGGGACCGGAAAAGGGGAACAAGAGAAAGCGAGAGGATCCAATTTTGACAGGTGGTATAATGCTGCAAATAGCCTCCTCAACCAGAAAAACAAACAAAAAATGTTCTCACAATATTATAACTAGATTATTATTGCACATGATTTTCTCAACAACATATATTGGCTTTAACAAAATCACATCTGATTTTTGCAGCTGCTGTTTGAACTTCACTGGGTTTGAATATTGCAGTTAAGTAATATATTTTTGCAAGCAACAGATCTCTGAGCAATTCCTTCTCAAAGAGAACTAAAGAGGAAGGTTACCTCTTAGCTGCCTTAGGTTGTGCTCCAAACTCAGATTGTCACACTCTGAATCTACTGAGATCAGGCACAGATTTTTCATACCAGTGACGACAACAGAGCATCCAAGAGTGCCATTTTTCTCTCTTACTCTGGGGACCATGGGAAGGAAAAAATGTCAGGGCTTAATTCCTGACCCACGAATGGGCTCAGGTCTGCTCTCACAATTGGCAATTTTGCATCTGGTGAGCGACTGCTGTCATTTTTCACAGCTAAGCTGATTAGAAGAGAAGAAGAAGAGGCTGGATTCTTCTTCTCTTCTGAGCTGACTACTGAATGGAATCTGCAGGCAGCCATGATAGCAAGCACACCAGCATGGGGTGAAAGCACAGGTTCCCCCCCCCACCACCTCCAGTGGAAAAAGAGGACTATGTGAGATGGAAAAGATGAAATGGCAATGAAGTACAAACATGGTCTTAGCATCAGCGGGGGTGGTGGGGGGAAGGATAATGCACTTGATTGCCAAACGAACCAAAGGTAGGACATCTCCCTCAACCTACACACAGCAAAAAAAATTAAATTAAATTAAAAATGGAGAGGAAGCCCTACAATTGCCCAGCTTTTGATGCTCCAACTGAGTTTTAGCTTTTTTTCCATAAAACTCCCTGCAAATCCTCTTACAACAAGGCAATATTCCAGCTGCATATAATAATGATGCACTTGCTTGCTGTTCATCCCCTTCTTAAACAAACAAAAACAATACTCATCCCATCATCCTGGCTAGTTGTGTCTATAATACACTCCCACTTTTCACAAGGGCAAACAGAGAGATGTTCATAACACCCTTATTTCCCAGTCTGAGGATCACTGCCTCCCCCTCCTTCTCTGTTATGCATTGCTGAAAGGTCATCCCCTCCTGCTGTATGAATTTCTTCTGTTACTGCCTGTCCTCTGCTGAGTTAAAACCCAAGAGAGTGACGGTTTCCTTTGCTTAAAGATGTACAGTTCAAAACATATTTCAGCTGCTGCACTGTGTGAAATGGCAAGGCACTGTACGGCCCGATGCCTTCGTGCGCAAGCATTCACATGCGCTTGAGACGAGAGTCATCCAGCCACCCACTCAGTTTTTCCAGAGATGTAACTTGCAGAAAATCTGAGGAAGGAGCTGAACTCTGTAGAAGGACGACCTTTTTTGACTCATAACAATATTTTAACAAGGCATTCCTAAAACCACAAGATCGTCTACAAAATCATGGCAGTGCTTTGCAGGGGACAAGGACCGGAAAATGAGGGATATCTCTGCAAAACACGAACGCCCAGAGATGCTCTTCAAAGTGGGAGCACTGCACACACGCTCCGGGGGAAGAAAAACAATTAAAATCTCACATTCAGAAAATAGTAATGGAAAGGGAAGGACTCACTGCTCTTACATGAATCACAAAGTTACTTAGATAAATTGTTAGGGAATGTGGTCTATACCACTGTGTTTAGCTTACTGAAACTAGGATCCTACAATGTAACTTTTGTATCATTTAGTGTGTCATGTTAAGACATATGCTTTGCTTCAGTTCTATTTTTGGACTTCTGATTTTTCTGCAGCCCAAACCTTATTGAATGGTTTACTGAATATCCCATCCTGTCAATTGCATTGACTCACTCTGTGTAATCCCTCTGGAGTCCAAGTGAGAAAGGTGGACTATAAATAACAACAACAAAAATGCTGGATGGGCAAAACCATGACGAGGGTGCCTGGGACAGAACACAACTTTGGAAGAATTTTTTAAAATGTAAAAGATTGTAGAATTGTATGCATCTGGGAATTTGGGCCGGGGAACAGACTGCTCATACTGCACTGGGACTGGGACTAGCCAATAGGTGCTTGTGAGATTCAGACAACTGCCTTCTACCCAGCAATAACCATGGATGGAGAAGGGCTGCATTTTGTCAGCTACCCAAACATCGTGCTTTGAATACAGCACCTTTACAAAATAAACATAACCGTGATGGAAGATGCCACGGCAGATGAGAAAGAAGTGTGCTTTGATTGTACACCGGCTGCTTTGCTGATTGCCTAGAAATAGTTCCAATACTGCAGAGAACCTGAAACTCTCAAAAGGGGAGCAGCTGCCATACAGGCGACTAAAAGATTTACCTGTGCGGATTTACCGGAATGCCTGAAAGAGGGGATAAAGCCCGAGTGTTTTAAACAAAGTGGTCAGAGAGTCCCTCCCCCCCAAGCCTGGCATGCAGTTGCCTAAGTAATTACAGCTCTGTGCAGGTTATATTATTTGCTTTCAGAGGAGGGCGATTTCTCTGAGCTACCTTGGATCCTAGCAGGTGCTTGGCAAATAATCTCCAGGCTTCCTGGACTGGCTGAGTCACATTTATTCTCCACCTGGCAACAGGCACTGAAAGAAGAGCTGCAGAAACAGCCCCTCCAAAAGTGGGTTTGGGGGACAGACAAAGGGGAACGGACATTCCCTGACCTGCCCCTGAACTAAGTGTGGGATTTTGGCCTTCTCTCTCATCAAGAGGAACAATCAACAGGTGAACTGAAAGAGGATACGCACCCGGAACTCATGAGCAGCCAGGCAGGTATGTGGGTGTAAAAGCAAAATGGGAGAATGAGCAGGAGATCAGAGCGGGAGCCAGGATTCTTGAAGGTCTGTTTGACTCTGAGGGAAAAGGATATGATGTCAAATGGTTATGGTAGCAGTGGGGGACAGGATTCTGGGCTCCCCACGAAAGGAGCTTGTGTCTAATTCTCCTGTGACGGTGAAAAGACAGTATCTGCAATTTTTTAAAATCAGAGACAGATTCAGGAGGGGGAGGCTATGAGCTAGGCCTCCGGGGTTCCCTGACGAGAAATGAAGCCTACAGAACTGGTGATGGTGGAAAGTGCCATCAAATCACAGCTGCCTTATGGTGATCCCAAGGGTTTCCGAGGCAAGAGCAGTTCAGAGGTAGTTTGACACTGACTGCTTCCACACAGCGACCCTGGTATTCCTTGAAGGTCTCCCATCAAAATATTACCGAGGACTGATCTTGCTTAGCTCCCAAGACCTTATGAGATCCAGCTAGCCTAGGCTATACAGTTCAGGGCTCTACAGAATTAGAGAATGGGAAATGAATGACCGTTACTGGTTACAAGGCAGGATGATGACTCTGGACCTTTAAGAGTTGTGTCAAAGAAGGAGCTGTGGTATTTACCTCCCACACAACTGTAAAAGGTACATAATTTGCAGCCATTTATTATGTGGGGGCTCAGACCACCCTAGGTGAAGGTGTGGGGGGGTAGGTGTTAGAATCACCAGTTGTTTTTTCTTCAGCTAGCAGAGATCCTCTGCTTTCAATGGGCAGAAATTCTTGAGCTTTCCCATCGTTGCATCTTATGTCACAATATCGTAAGGGCACAAGAGTCCTGTCAGAAAAGGCAGGGTAGCAGTTCTAACTGAGAGTAAGGCCTGAAAGCCATGATTTCCATGTTTCCTGCAAAAGTGTGAGTGGAAAGAGTGGTAAGATCCCTTGAATCATTCGAATACTGATTTACAAATAAAGGGGTGTTGGATTTGATAGCAGTTCTACCACCACTCCAATCCATTGGGTCCTCCATAAGTTTATACCCTTATATTTCAGCTCCCCTTTCTCCTTTCTATAGAGCCCTATCATTCACAGGCATCAAGGCGAGGTTCAAATAAACAGACCAGTGTAATTTTATCTGGAGTTTCCTGTGTGGCAGCTGGTGTACCTGGTAGGCTAAAGTTGGAGAGAGATTGTGCAGGAGTGGCCAAGCTCAAGGAAATCCATCACAATCTTCTGGCGTTCTTTTTCTTTCACTTTGATGGAGAGATAAAAATTGGAGTCGAAAGTTATTTCCCCTCCTCTGTGCAGATTAGCAACAACGAGCAGAAAAATGGATGCACTTTTCTTTTTTATATATATATTTTTATGCACATGTGTGTGTGCACCTGGAAGTCATGGCAACCTCTGGTGAATGACCCCTACTGGGGGCATGAAAAATATTCAGAGAGGTGGCTGAATAAATCTTGCTTCTGCCTCCCAATTCTGGTATTCCAAGGTCTCCCATCCAAGGACCTACCAGAGCCAACCCTGCTTAGCTTCCAACATCTGACTAGATCAGGCTTGCTTGGGCTATCCCAGTCAGGGCAAAATAGATACCCTTTTGCTCAAAAAGATGTATTTGCAGTGGGGAGAGGTGCATTTTCTGCATACTAAGTGTTTCAAACAATTACCTTTGAGTCCAGTAGTCCTTTAGACACCAGCAAGAGCTTCAGAGTATAAGCTTTTGAGAGTCAAAGCTTCCCTCCTCAGACACCTGTAGAGACTGAGATCTCTGAACCCTTTTGTCCTAGTCAGGAGGTGGGAGGGGTGTTGTAAAAATGCTTGTAAAGGATGGGAAGATACAATGTATATTGTAATCAGCTTGATTAGAGCAGAGGGGAAATGCTTGGGGGCAGAAAATCAGTATCTGTAGTGAGATAAGAGCCCTGCAGCTCTATTGCGCGTGGGTGGGGTTTCCATTGTTCTGAACTTGTAAATTAACTGGAGTTCAGCAATCTTGCCTTGTTAATTTCCAATTGAAATGTCTCGGTTTGAGGACTGCCACAAATTCAGCACAATTCATAAGTTCAGAAGGATGGTCTCTCTCCCCCCGCCACCCCCCCCCGGGGCTGAATGGGGCATGGGATTTTTATCTGGCTTCAGGTGCTGATTTTCTGCCCCCAAGAATTTCCCCTCTGCTCTAATCAGGCTGATAATGTATATTGTACCTTTGCATCCTTTACAATTACAATTATCACCTGGTTTATAACCTGCCCTTTCTTGAGTGATAGAGAGAGCAGTGCCAGACCGCCTCCAGGTTTTCTCGGATAACTCATTTGCTCTGGACCCTTTTCAGTCTGGCTTCAGGCCAGGCTATGGGACAGAAACTGCACTTACAGTTTAAGTTGATGACCTCCGTCCTCTGGTCATATGGTAGAGGTCCAGAATAACTGCCTGGCTGTTGTGATAAATGGGTGAGGAATAAAAAAATTGAAACTAAACTCTGAAAAGACAGAGGCGATGTTGTCTGGGAAGGCAGAGATCTTGAAGGACACTGCGCTCTCCACTTTCGGTGGAGTTCAGCTGACCCTGGCTGACTCAGTTAAGAGCCTTGGGGTTATATTGGACCCAATTTTATTACTAGAGAAACAAGTTAATGCAGTTACTAAAAAGGCTTTCTTCCAACTCAGCCTAGCCCCAAAGATATCCCCTTATCTTGATATGGCTGATCTGGCCGCCTGGATCCATGCCACAGTAACACTGAGACTAGACTACTGCAATGCATTGTACACTGGTCTCCCCTCAAAATCAATTCGGAAATGGTGCAGAATGCCACGACTTGGGAGATAGATGGAACACGCATATTACTGCTATCCTGAAGGCACTTTCCTGGGTGTCCATCAGTTACTGGCTCAATTGAAGGAATAGCTATCACATACAAAGCCCTTCAAGACCTTGGACCCTCATATCTGCAAGACCCTCATATCTCTCTCTATGCTTCACTATGACAGCTGTGCTCATCGGAGTAGGGTCTTCTGTAGGTAAAAGTAAAGGTTTCCCTTGCTCGCAAGTCAGTAGAGTCTGACTATAGAGGGCGGTGCTCATCTCTATTTCCAAGCCGAAGAGCCAGCACTGCCCGAAGATATTTCCGTGGCCATGTGGCTGGCATGACTAAACATTGACGCACATGGAACACTGTTACCTTCCCACTGAAGCGGTACCTATTTATCTACTTGCAATTTCTTGCTTTCGAACTGCTAGGTCGGCAGGAGCTGGGGCCAGAGACGGGAACTCACTCTGTCATGCGGCACTCGGGTCTCAAACTGCCAAGCTACTGACCTTCCAGTCTGCAACTCAGCGTCTTAACCTCTGAGCTACTGTGGTCCCCTTATCTTTAGGTGTCAACCTGCAAATGGGCAAGATTGACACCTGCCCATACACATGCCTTCTCCAGTGTGCCCCCACCTTGTGGATCAGCCTGCCTGAGGAGGTCAGGAAGGCTCTCACTCGCAGCTTTCCACGAACTATGCAAAACTGAATTATTCAAGCGGGCCATTCTATGCGGGCAATAGACTTACACTGTACTAAATGATTCACAAAATTACTTAGAAAAATTATTACAGACTGTGGTCTATTCTTTTGTGCGCAGCCTGTTGGAATTAGGATCCCACTTTGGAATTTTGCACAATTTAATGTGTCTTGTTAATACTTACACTGTGCTTCAGTGCTTTTTTTAGACTTCTAGTTGGTTCTACAACCGTAGTCCTATTGCATTGTTTACTGAATATCCCATCTTTTGATGGAATTGACTCACTCTGTGCAATCCGCCTTGAGTCCAAGTGGGAAAGGCGGACTAGAAAGCATGTAAACAAATAAATAAATGCAAGCATTCTCCCTTCCACCTTCTGACTAGGACAAAAAGACTCAGATCTACATTTCTACTCTGTTGTGTCCGACAAAGGAAATAAGTTTATACCCTGAAACTCTTGTTGGTCTCTAAGGTGTGACTGGACTCTAATCTAACTGTTCTTCAGACTGGGTGATTCCATCTGGCCAAAATAATTCTGAAAGAAACAAACCGTATTAGCTTGGAATTATCTGACAACCGTAAGAATGACATGTTAATGCCTGACACTATTGTCTTTGTTTTTGACTAGAAGTAACAAACAGGCTGGAGAAAAAGGAGAGTCTCCAGTCCTTCAAGGAAGAGGGTAAAATCTGGCTACACCTGTATTTGCATTCTCCAATCTTCTCAGTAACTGGAAAGATTCCAGGAATTGTATGAAGCCATCAGAGGAAATATACTACAGATGTTTGTAGGCTAATAGTGCAGTCCTAAGTAGTTGCACCCTTATAAATTCATCGAAGCCAATGGGCTAGAGTGTAACTTTGCTTGGAATTGAATAAAGTTAGAGTCCAGTGGCACCTTTAAGACCCATAAGAATCAGAGAGCTCTTTTCCTTGTTGATTGGTCCAGAATGGAGTCCTCATGTTAATTAACCAAGGGGATTTTGTTTTCTGTCATGGCTCAGCTCAGGGTATCTGTTCCAGCTGTTGAGAGGATCAGAACGGTGGGAATTTCCATTCCGAAGGCATCTTTTTGATCCAAAAGACATCCATGTTTCTGTTTATTTCTTAAATACACAAGTGGGGGAGAGGAAGTAGCATAAGTGATCTTTTTGACCCCAGGTTCTCTCTCCATGAAAGTGAAAGAAATAGCACTTGACAATATTGTGATGGACTAACTTGAAAACAGCCCCTTCTCCCGTCCATTTGTTTCTTTACCAGAAAGTGTCCCATAAATGGGGGGAGGGGGAGAGAACTGTATTGATGCTAACCAGTTGCCTGTTCACTGAAAAAAGCAAATATCCTCAAATGGTTTCCTATTCCTGATTGGCAGAGGAAAATTTCTGGCTTTTGATTGGTCCTGAAAAACTCCCTTTTCACAGTGGTTGATTTGTCTTAGGGAAGAAGTGGAATGGAAATCTTCACTTGGATGAAATGTTTCTTCTCATGAGGAGCCGTTTCCCACAAGTCTGGAAAAGTGCCCCAAAGTGAAGAACAGAGATTAATTTTCTGGATGGACTACTGGAGAAAATGTTTTGGCCTATTGGATATGTGCGTGATTGTTGACAGAAGCTGGAAAAAGAGGAGAGAAAGGCTGGTGGAAAAGATTGTCCTGGCCTCAGCACTGTTGTGTAGGCTTACCACTACAGAACCAGGAGAACTTTCCTAACATCAACTACCCTGCCCAGCTTTCTTTTTCTCACCGGTACTCTGCCCCACTTCTTTTGATTTTAGCCTACTAAAGCACTGCCTCATAAATCCACAAATTGCCCCCCCTGCCAATGTAGCTCTCTCTAATCTCATTTCCCATAAAAGGTTCCAGAGGTCAGTCATATGTCTGAGAAGAGATATGCTCTAGTGAATCTGCATCAGGAAGCAAAGCTCCAAACAGAAGACTGTTGTGGCAGACAGGGAATGCCACAACAGTTCCTGGTTAAGTTTTAGAATTTGATAAGATTAATGTTAGAGTAACAGACAATCAGCTCTGTGCCCAGCATTGGTACGGCTAAGGAAGTCTACTATTTCAGGCACAACATATCTTTCAACATATCTTTCAAGCAGACAGGATACAGGTAACATTGTATAATGAGCCTGGGTATAGATTTTGTGCGTAGGACTAGAGCAGTGATTTTAAAATCAAACTAGTACATAAATTATGGGATGACTCACTGGCTCTGATTGATGAATGAGATTTGGAGTCACTAAGGCCTCTTTCAGCACAGAGTGGGGGGAAACAAGCCAACTGTATGGTCTCTTGTACTCTCGATTTAGGATTAGGAAACAGACTATAACTGCAAATGAAGTTGACTTTACTGGGGTCCTCAGATCAAGGGAAGAGCATTAGAAACCAATTAGAAGCTTCAGTGTGCCATAAAAGGATGTGGTTTTGGAAGAAGGACTGAGGCGGTTGATGAAAATCTGAGCTCACCTGAATACAGTGAGGATTATACTTAAAGTAAAGTAGCAAGCCATCTGATAACTGTGCCACATCCTTGGAATAGAGTTGCCAGCTCCGGATTGATCACTTGTAATAGTGGGAGATCTCCAGCCACTGTCTGAAGGTGGAATTGAGGTACAAGGTTAGGAAAGGGAGAGAGAGTGAGAGAGAGATATAGTAAAGCACTTGTCTCCACCAGTCTACATTGGATCTTTAGAAAATGTTTTCAGGTTTAAGGGTGTAAAAGGGTGCTGTGAGCAGGGCAGAATTCCTTCTGTGGATCCACTTATTAGGACTGGTTACAAAACAAAGGGGTGGGAAATGCCTGCAGCAGTTACAGAAGTGTAGTTGTTGGTTCACTGGAGTTCTATGCCCAAATTCCAAATACCATGGCTGGCTCCCAGGTCCACTGCCTGGAGAGCGAAGAACCTTATGCTAAAGTAACCGAATCGAATCCTGAATTTTATTACTGTGAGGGTCAGAGGTTGGCCCTCGAAGCCTTGCTTGGGAAAGGAAGGGATGCATTTAAAGAATGCCTCTCCCAGGAAAAGCTGCGCGCCTTTCTGTCAGATGAAGAACAACAAGAATTGATAGAGGCTGCAACTGCCGAAAACTCACAGGCTCCCCCATCAGGTGGAGCAGGGAAGCACAACCGTGGGGATCAAGGATCGAGTCTCAGCTATTGGCCTGGACAATCTGATGAGCCCACTCCAGACCTGGAGCTGGGGTGGCCAGATGAAGGAGCCTGGAAAGGGATCACCCGGGCTGAGGTCTACACTCATCCACCAGGAGAAGGAGCACCACACATCAAGGAAGTGGTGCGTAGGTGTCTCCAGCAAGCCAACAAGGTATGAAGGAGGGTATGTGTAGGCTAAAACCAACCAACCAACCAGAATGTGCCTAGTCCTCAAGAGCAGGAAGCTGTGAAACTAAAGACAGAGATTCAGTGAACGGGGCAAGATGTAGTCAGTCATCCGCAACACTGGGAAATTTCTGGATAATTTCCAACAAAACTCTCTTTCAAATTGCCCCTGCCCTAGATTTTCTTTCCTAAGGGAGTAGACTGGAGATTTGGGGTATTTTTGTTATTATTTATTATACAGGCTGAGCAGCTTTGACAATGGTGCAAAAACAAAACCACAGGCCATCCCAGATTCGTAGTAAACTTATGGCTTGGCCCCATTCCACCAGTCCAGATTCCAAATTGCTGCTTTCTAGCTCTTCTGCCCACTCTCAGTCTGGGCAGGCCAATTGCAGCCTAATGCAGCTTGTATTCCAGATGCTTGGAACAATAAGTTTCCCATTCAGGTGCACTGTCTCCCCCTCCCATCAATGAAAAGAGGGCACTGCTCAGGGGAGGGCCAGTTTGCTTGCTTACCCAGAAAGCAGCTAAAAAGGTCAGTGAACCAAAGCCAAACAAATTTGCTCAGTCAGTATACAAGATGCAAATCGGGTAAATGTGTGCACAAACTCACTGGGTTTGCATAATTCCCCTGGCTGGATAGGGCTGTTCTGTTTACTGATTTTTAGTTCATGTTCACAGCATTATTCCAGATCTTTTGCCTACATCTTTTCACACAAACCAAATCATGCATTCTCCAGGTAATTGCCATAGTCATGGATGTTTTCACGGACCCCGACATCCTCTCGGATCTGTACGATGCCGCAGTCAGGCGCCGCGTCCCAGTTTACGTCATACTCAGCAGACGGCATCTTGACTCCTTCCTCGTCATGGCTGAGAAAATGTGCCTTAATGTCCGCTACACGGAGGTGATTTGGGAGGATTTACATTTCTCAGCAGATGCCCCCAACCCTGGAGGCAGCTGTATCTCAGTCCTGGGTGAATTCAGTCGACTCTTATCTGGGTGGTTTCCACACGGGGATGGGTTTAGGTCGTTTCTCCATTACTGCTGTGCAACAGGGCTTCCACATGGCAGGTTTCCTTACCCCACTCTCATAGGGGCAGCCACCTCTCTCCCCCCTGCCCCCGGAAGGTTCATGGCTCAGTGGAAGAGGCCCTGCTGCAGTCCCCAGCACGGCATCTCCAGTTAAAAGAACTAGGCAGGAGATGATGTGACTGACCTCTGCCTAAGACCCTGGGCAGCCACTGCCAGTCTGAGTAGACAATCCTGACCTTGATGGACCCAGGGTCTGATTCACTATAAGGCAGCTTTGTGTGTGTTTCCTGTGTTTCCAAGCCATTGTGGCTTTTCCAGTTGTTGTTGTTTTTAAATCAGCAGTTGAATATTTTTATGGTGCTATATTGTTAGAACAATGTAGACAGGGCTATTTTGGGGCAGGAACGGAGTTCCGGCTGGCTCCCAAATTGGCCACGCCCAGCAGGAACTCATTAGCATAATAGGCCACACCCAGCAGCAGAAACTCATTAGGGCTATATTAGGGGTGTGTGGCGTAACATGCAAAGGAGTTCCTGCTCCAAAAAAAGCCCTGGGTTTTGACAACAAACAAGGTAAACAGAATAAGAAGCAAAAGGTGGGTGTGGCTGGATAACCTCACTTCTGGTAACATGGGTGTGTGATCTAATATGCTAATGAGCTGTGCTGCCAGAAGTGTGGCCTAATATGCTAATAGGTTTCTGCTGTTGGGTGTGGCCTATTATGCTAATGAGTTCCTGCTGGGCTTATTCTACAAAAAAGCCCTGAATGTAGATATCAAGTTCCCTGAATTCCCAGCTTTCATTTTTTTGAAAGTAAGTTCATAGCCTCTTTTGCTGAGGAAATATGCCTTTCCCCTTAGACAGACCTTTTTTTTTAAAAAAAGCACGATTTGAAGAGTATGCAACAGAAGAGAAAACTCAGATGATAAACGTAGAGTAATGCAAGATCAGCCCTGAACTAGATGATTCAGGCTACTCTGCTCTCGTCTGATCTTGGAAGCTAAGCAGGGTCAGTCCTAGGTGGTATTTGGATGAGACCCCCAAGAATGTCCAGGGCCACTACGCAGAGGCAGACAACGGCAAGCCAGCTCTGTTCGTCTCTTGCCTTGAAAACCCTACAAGGTGGCCACAAGGTGGCTGCGACTTGATGACATTTCCCACCACCAGCTCCACATCCTATGAGCCAGTGACAAAAACAGTTTAACCCAGTAGTTTTCAATTTTATTTTTTTTAAAAAAGTGAGATCTGCTTCCAAACTTTATCTTTTGGAACCCACCACTGCAGCACAGTAAGGTGGGACTCCACTCACACCCAGTGGGCATAACGATGACTGTGGCCCCCCGTGCTGCCTCATAATTGGTTGCCTATGGCAAAAAACTAGGGAAAAGACATTAATCTTAACACACAAGTCTTTCCTCCAGGCAAACAGGTTCCATTCTTCACCCAGGTAGTTATAGGGTTGCCCTTTTGCACAGAACACGCAGGAGAAAATGTGATGTTGCCTGTCTCTACATCCTTCATCCCCTTTCTAGAAGCTGAGAGTCCGAGTCATCCATGGTTGCACCTTCCAAAGCAGACACAAGAAGCAGGTCACGGGGTCACTAAAGGAGAAATTTATACTGGCTGATGGAGAAGTAGCGATCACTGGCAGCTACAGGTAAGGACAGCTCTTGCCTGCTCCAGTTCATACAGTAGGCATAGGGGCAGGGCCAGCTTCAGAAGATTAGGCATTTGCCAGGGCCTTGCCAGGTTACCAGCTGGCCATAAGACAAGAACAACCTGGCCTGATCTTGCATCTTTGGTCTGGAAGAACCAGCAGGTGATGCTGAGCTGCTTCCAGGCTAATGGCTGTTAAAGGCACAGGTCTAAAAAGCCACTTCAAAATTTGGCATGCCTACACCCAATGCCCCAACGATGCCACTATTCTCACTGTGTGTGCATACAGGTCAGAGCTGGAAGGGAACATTCTTGGTTGAAGGTACTCAATGAATAAGTGTTGTTCAATGCCCTCTAGAATTGGCATGGAGGGTTCTATTCCCCCCATTTCCTTCCTAGCATAACTTCATCTCATTCCTTACCTATGCTTTGGGACTCCATTCCTGATCTGTCTGCCCTCACTAAGCTGCTAAACTGCTGCTAAACAAGCTGCTAAAAAACTGTTACCAGTGGGAAGGCAGCCTGATGGAGCCTGATCTCCTCAGAAGCTAAGCAGAGTCAGTAACTTGGAAGGGAAACCATCAAGGAAGGCTCTGCAGAGGAAGGCAATGGCCAACCACCTCTGCTTCTCACTTGCCTTGAAAGCCCCTTGCTGGGGTTGCCATAAGTCAGTCGTGACTTGATGGCACTTAAATGTTGAGTATAGGCAGAGTCTCTGTCCCTCTGACAGGCAGGAATGCAACAAGTAATGCTTCTTACAGCATCAGGGTGGCAAATGCTACATCCGTGCAAGTTCTACCCATCCTGCAGATGTTCAACAAAAGGAGACTCTGTCTATTACAAAAAGGCAGCAGCCTTATATGAGATTGCACTCCTGTGCCTGTAATGGAGCAACTTCCCACACAGGACTGCAGTTGTGAGGCTGCCTCCAACCTCTTTTTTCCCCAGCCTCATCCATTCCTTTTTAATTGATTTTTTTTTTTTTTTTTTGCTTTACTGAATGCTTGGACTCTTGTTTCTTTCAATGAAACTGGAAATAAGACCTTTCCTGGCTGAATTTTTGGCCATCAGCAAGGGAAGCCTTCATGGATCTGGGTAAGGATGGTACCAGAATTCCTGGATTTTGGCAGTACAGTTAGGATTTTGTGAGCCAGTAGTTAGACTGTCATACTACAACTGGGAAGATCTGGGTTCAAATCCCTACACTATCATGAAGCTCCCCGGGTGACCTTGGGTCAATCTTTTTCTCTGTCTAACCAAACTCTCAGGATTGTTGTGAAGATAAAATGGGAGCGGGGCATATATGCTGCCCAGAGCTACTGGGGGAGGATAAAAATAAATAAAATTTGTCAAGATTCCTTGTTAATCAGATTCGATGTGTCTCAACATCCATAAGCAGTTTACAGATGGTATAACAACCAAGCTGTAAATATCCCTTGTACTTCTGAGGGCACCGGTTTACTTCCTAGTTCCCCTGCTTCATTTGAAACCATGAGTACTGTTTCTCTTTCCCTAGAACTCAAGTTTTTACCTAATCTTCCTCAGAATCTAGTGGTCCTAGTATCTTGTTTGCAACCACAAGACTCTAAAAATCTATTTCTCTATATGACATCACCACATCATTTGTTGCTTTCATTCCTTCTGTGACATCAGCAAGGTGATGTCAAGGACCTCAAGAGACTTAAACTGGAAGTCCCGGATGGAATCCACCAATGAACTTTTGGCATTCATTGTGATGACATTGCTCAAGCCACAGTAAATTCCATTGGGCTGCTACTAAAGGATCATTGCATCCCTGGAGTGGGTGAGAATTGCGATACAAAAGGTTGTTCATCAGGACAACGCACTTTCTTCTGAAACCATTGGAATAAAAGAGCCCAAATCCAGGAGTTTGGAGCTGGTTTTGGAACACTGTGTACTGAATCAACCAAGTTTTACCACTCCTGTCTGGAGATATTGGAGCTAAAGGGACCCAGTGCATGTTGGCTTTTTGTGTAGTCCATGTAGATCAAGCAACGATTTTCTTCTGAAGTTGCTCCAGAGCTAGTTTGGAAGACATTTGAGCTGTGAATCCAACAGCTAGGTCCCAAGTTTCACTGGAAGGCCTAAAATTGGCATCACAATTTGCTTCTGGAAAAGCCACTCCTTGAGAAGCACGGATTAAGTGGACATTCTGGCTCGCTTCTAGCATCAAGGATCTTCAATCCGGTTGAAGTTCCTATAGATCTTGGGGAAAGTTAATGACTTATAACAAAGCCTATCTTGTGACTAAGGAAACCCATTAAATTGCCACAGACAGGTTCTGCAAGCACAGAGTTAAGGGTAATATAAATCCCACCCCCCACCCCCACCCCCGGTAACGGCTGCCCTTTGGAGAACCAAGAAGCTTGGATCCAAGGTACTAAGAGGGAAGGTTCCGAAGGAAATCTGTGGCCACCAGTTGAAAACAATTTCTGTATAATAAGGAACCCAAGAAGATCCATTGTGTAAAGATCTGGATTTGAAAAGCAAACCTGATCATTTGTTTCTGACGTTTCTGAAATTACAAAACAGTCAAATACATAGAAAGTCCGTGGAAGTCACACATACACAAAATTGGTGGAGAGAGGGAGTCTGATTGTCACAGACCCCTAAATTTCCACACCGCCTATCTGTGAGACTCGAGGACTAAACCAGCCATCGTTCCATTTTATCTTAACTGAGTGATGAAACATCCTCTCTTCGTCAGCATCTTCTGCCTTCTGACTGCCACACTGCCCCCCATCTTGTCTAAGGAATGCTACTTCTGTGAAATCACCGACTCAACAAAGTGCCCCAGCACCAAAATGATTTGTGAAGATGACGAGGATTGCTTCGACGGCCAAGGAGCTGCCATGGGTGTGTCACTGATCAGAAACAAAGGATGCACTCGCGCCATCTACTGTGGCAAGGAGCAGCCCATCTCCTACATGGGGGTCACCTACAGCCTGGTCACCAACTGCTGTAAAGGGGACATGTGCAATGCAGCTCAGGGCTTGACAGCCCCCTGCCTCTTCCTCCAGCTTCTCTCCACCAGCATGCTCCTGCTGGGGGGTCTCCTCTAAACCTCAAGCAATAAAAGCCTAACCTAGTTTTTTAAAAGTCAAAATCCTTGTGTCTATGGTGTGATGGTGTGTTCCAGAAACAGCTGTCCCTAGGCACCGAGCAAATAACAGTTGCACATCTTGGCTCTTTTGTATGAATTATGAACAAAAACTTCTGCAACACTTTTTAAGATTCTTCCTCCCCCCCAAAAAAGAATTCCCCAAGAGTTCTAATTCGCAAAACGATTCGTCCAGAACATGTAGATCCCATGTTTACAGCTGGGCCTCAGTGTCCATTAAGACATCACAGTTTGTTCTCTGCGGCTACAGCAGATTGCTGTGTGGAACAATGCCACCTCTGCTGTCTCCCAAGTTCGGGCACAATTTCTCCTCAGTGCTTTTCGAGGCAATGATTCATACAGTCCCCAGTCATTCCAAATCTCTGCCTCCCAGGTTTTCTTCAGAGGTCTCTCCTCCGTCCTTCCAGCTGGGTATTTGTTACTCTCCGGGCTCAGAGCTGGTCTTTGTGCCTCTCGGCATGATGTCTGAATTGAGCGAGGGTCTGATTGAATTTTAGAGGCTGCAGTGGCTCAAGTGGTTAAGATGCTGAACTGCAGACTTGGAAGCTCAGTAGCTCGGCAGTTCGAGACCTGAGTGCCGCATGACGGAGTGAGCTCCCGTCTCTGGCCCCAGCTCCTGCTAACCTAGCAATTCAAAAGCAAGAAAGTGCAAGTAGATAAATGGGTACCACTTTGTTGGGAAGGTAACAGTGTTCCGTGTGCCTTGGCGTCTAGTCATGCCGGCCACATGACCACAGAAACGTCTTTGGACAGCGCTGGCTCTTTGGTTGGAAATGGAGATGGGCACTGCATCCCTAGAGTCAGATTCGACTGGCTTTTGAGCAAGGGAAACCTTTATCTTTACTATGACTGAATTTTAGGCAATTCGCTGGGTGGCACAGATCCCCCCCCCCACTTCTCAATTGTATTTAATTGTTGGAGGCCACCCTGAGCCCTGCCTGGAGGGGAAATGAGCAGGATAAAAATTGAATAAATAAATATAAAAACCCTGAGACCTTGGAAGAGAAAGAGGTCTCAGGAGATATATCTATGTCAATCTGTTAATCATTCTGCCAGTAGACGGTAGGGAAGCTATGAGGCTGAGGGTCACATTGGACCTCTGATCAAATTTTGGAGAAGGTTTTTTCAGTTGGATGAGCGCAGACACATTTGATTCTTTTTACAGGACTTGGCACTTGAGACAAACAAACAGTTAACCTCAATCAAACACCCTTCCCCCAAACAGTCTTCTAATTGAATGTATTTAAAGGAAATCTTCTGCAACTTGACAGCACTTCCCGCTGCCACAAAGGAAATCGTAACCAAGCAAAAGGATTCTACTTAGCCTGTACAGTCACTCAAACCAGTATTGACATGTTCATAGATTTCATTCATCAGATTTCCTTCTACAAGAATAAGAATGTCCTTGCTGGAACAAAATTTCCTTCCAGCCCTACATAAAATATGTCAGAACGTTTATATACATAAAAAGGCAAAATAGGTATAAAAATATTACTAGTGCAACCATCACCATTACACAACCAACATAATTTGCCTACCAAAAGTATACCTTGATACTTTTCTAGTAAATTTCACTGTTGAAGTGAACAAGCTAGCCCAATCCTGGCAGATCTTGGAAGCTAAGCAGGATTGGCCCTGGCAGGGCTGGTTTGTCCATAAGGTGAGGTTAGGCCATTGCCTATGGCGCCACGGAAAGAGGGTGCTGGGCTGGCCTGCAGCCCCACCCTGCTCCTCCCTCCCCAAAAAGACACTTTCGCTTTCCCTCCCCCAAGCCCTTGTGATGCAGGGATCCCCCACGCAATCCCTCGCTGGCGTCAGGGCTGCTTTGCTGCCTGGGTCCCTCCGAGAGCACCTTGGCACCAAGAGCACAGTGAGGCTCTGGCGATGAGCGCCTTCGAGGGGCTCCTGCTGTGGGGAGTCGTCACCCCTCTGCTGGGATGGGTCAGGTTGGGTGAGTGAGCGAGTTGGGGGGCTCCGCTTCTGCGATGGGCCCAAGGGGGGAGAGGAGGGAGCTGAGGGTACCTCGCCACTGCCAGCATGTCCCAGGGCTGCTTGTGTGGGGCTTCCCCCCCATGAGGCTCTTCCTCTGTGACTGCAGCTCTCTCGCTGCACACCAGCCAAGGCTTGCCTGGTCAACTGCACCACTGAGGAGCCTCCCGGCCGGCCAGACTACAAAACATTGATCTCGGTCGAGAGAATTGGCCGTCTTCCCCTCACTTAGAGTGTGCCCCATTCCCACAAGTGCCTCAGTGGCTCCTTTGCATTCCCAGTTTCCACTCCTCTAATTCCTCTCCCCTGCTGGACGTTTGTAAATTTGTTTGGAGATTGGCTTACATACGGGAGCAGGTGCCTCAAAGGGATACTAATTACTCATGGGCTTGAGTGGCCACAGAAGCCAGGAGGAGAAGAGGAGAAGGAGGAGGAGGAGATCACCAGGTGAATTTACAGGAGGCTCTTGAGGAACAAGGCGGGGGGGGGGCATTTCAGAAGCACGCTGGTCTCCTGGCCTAAGCCATCTTGAGTTCCTGCGGGGTAGAAAGGTGGCTAATAAATGTTTTAAATAAATGCATAAATCTTTCCCATGGAAGTGAGTGCTGCTCTAAATCCGTTTAATTTTTAAAGTGCCACAAGATCCCTTGTATTTTTTTGTGCAAAAGGGATAAGCATGGAATTTATGCCTAGGAAAGTTCTGCCTCGGTAAATAGAAAAATGAGCTTTGGGTTAATGTTCCTTCAACATATGTACCTTGAATAGGGTTGCCAGCTCTGTGTTGGGAAATTCCTGGAGATTTTGGAGGTGGAGCCTGAAGAGAGGAGTGTTTGGGGAGGGGAAGGACTTCAATGGGTCCTGAGCCCTGCCTGCAGGGAAAGGCAGACTAGCAAATTCTAATGATATACATAAATAAATAATGCCACAGAGCCACCTCCCAAAGCAGCCATTTTCTCCAGGGGAACTTATTTCGGTCACATGGAGATCAGTTGTAATAGCAGGAGATCTCCAGCCACTACCTGGAGGCTGGCAACCCTATCCATGAATGTTCTCACGAGCAAAATATTTGGGTTTGTCCTGAGTGGCTCAGTGGTAGAGCATCTGCTTGGTGTGCAGAAGGTCCAGGTTCGATCCTTGGGATCTCCAGTTAAAAACAACAACGAATGACCAGGTAGTAGGTGATGTGGAAGACCTCTCTCTGCCTGAGACCCTGGAGAGCTGCTGCCAGTCTCAGTAGACAATCCGGACCCTGATGGACCGGTGGTCTGACTCAGTAGAAGTCAGTTTGATGTCTTTATCATCTTACCCCTCCCGTCATAGCCTTTGAAAGTGGGATCCAGGACTTGCAGTGGAACCCTTTGTGGACTTATGCTTTTGTAAGTCCCCGAATTGGAGTACAGGTTTAGAAGGTCCCGTTCAGGACTGCACTGTGAGTCAGGATGTCAATTCTTTATTAAAACTGCAACTTATTGGCCTATAATAGTGGATGACAAAAAGTCCAGGAGACCGTAAAAACCCAGTTGTATAGCAGTACTTGGAGAAACCATGCAATACCATTAAGTGCTTGTGTTTATGTTCTGAATCTCTCTCCATGACTGCCATTTTAAAATACATTTTAAAAATAAAAACCTAACAGCCACAGTGGCAGCAAAATTTGTGACAAGGTGGAACTTTCCTGGACCACTGCTCGCTGTGAGCAGCGACTGGGGAAAGCTCCTTCCCTGCCACAAATGTTGTTAGTCTTTAAGGTGCTACTTCCTGAAAGAGCTTTCACAAAGGCTTTCATGGCTGGAGTTTATTAGCTGCTGTAGATTTTCCAGGTTGTGTGGCCGTGGTCTTGGCACTGTAGGACCTGACGTTTCGCCAGTAGCTGTCACTGGCATCCTCAGAGGTATAACACAGAAAGATTGAGTACTCTCTGTGTCAAGGTGAGAAGAAAAATGGTAGGCAGGAAATTTATATCTACTCAGGAAGGTGGGGTAGGGCTGAGTCATTATCTTGTAGGAGTTCCCTAGGCTATGAACATGCTCATGGAGGAGCTTTCCTGAGGAGGTTATTTTGTCTATGGATATAAATTTCCTGCCTACCAGGTCCTACAATGTCAAGACCACGGCCATACAACCCGGAAAATCTACAGCAGCTAATGCTATTGGACTCTTGTTCTTTTCTTCTGTTGAGACAAACTCGGATACCCATCTTGAGGAAAGTAATTCCCTGTGCTCAGTTGGTTGGCCCTAACTTCTGTGCTGCACTGCACTGCTTTTTGAAATTAGCAATTTTAATTTTTGTGTTTGTCATTCTTCCTAAAATGCATTTATGTTTGAAAATTGGTGGGTGCACGGGGGGGGGGGCAGAAGGTAGCCTCGCCTAGTGTGCAAAAAAACCTGGCACCGGCCCTGAGCCCTGGTTACTACTTGCATCATGGGAGACCACCAAGGAAGCACAGCATTGCTACGCAGAGGCAGGCAATGGCAAACCCACCTCTGTTCGTCCCTTGCCTTGAAAACCCAACCGGGTTACCAGTGTAACTTGATGGCCCCTTCCACCTTCTCCTTCTCAATGCTGTTGGAAAGTGGGTCCCCCCCCCCCCCGCTTCCCCAATGCATTGTGGTGCATTCATATGGCAAAGTTTTGGGAAAGACTGCAGCCTGGGTGAATTTGGGGGGGGGTCCAGAAGGGTCAGATTTTTCCCAGATCCACCTTTCGAAGTCTGTTTTGTATCCAGCACCATCTAATCTTAGATGAAACTCTGCTCCACTTTGAAAGGCATGATGGAGCAAAACTGTATGGAAGCAAGCTAAGACTCCTTTCCACATGGGGCATGGAGCATGGAGCAGAAGCAGCAGTAAGGTGGCTGTGCTGCTTCCCACTGCCCCTACCCCATCTTCCCTGCAGAAGCGTAGAGGTAGTTACAGATGGGCTGACCCCCCCCCCCCATGAAGCCTGGCAACCCCTCCCCTTCCCAGCTGAGCTGTATTTAAAGCTACACCATGGTTCAGCAGGGAACAGAAAAAAGCACTCCAGGGGAGGTTGAAACATGGGGCTGAGCTCAACTCCTCTCCTCAGACTGGCTATGGAGGGAGCATCCACATGGACAGGCTTGCCCGCAGCCATCTCACATTTTATCCTTTGAACAGTATCAAAAGAGGCTGTCCTTTGATCCAATTTAAAGGAAGAAGCCCGAGGAACCCCACAAGTCGTGCTCCAAATGAACGCAAAGTCATTTGGAAGGTCCCCTCAAAAGCCGGGGCATTAAGGTTGTCAACCTCCAGGTGAGGCCTGGAGATCTCCCGCTCTTACAGCTGATCTCCAGACAATAGACATCAGTTCCTCTGCAGAAGACGGCTGCTTTGGAAGGGGGGGCTGTGTGGCACTATACCCTGCTGAGGACCCTCCCCTACACAAATCCCACCTTCTCCAGGCTCCACCCTCAAATTCTCCAGGCACTTCCCCACCCAGAGCTGGCAACCCTAGTGTGTTCCGGGGAGGATGGGACCCCACACAGAAGCCACATTTCCAGGTCTTACTTCAAGGCGGCGGCTGACTTTGGACTTTCCCATCTTGTTCCCCACCACCACCGCCTTTTTTTGTTGTTGTTAGTGAGCATCCAGCCCGATGTAAATTTCAGAGCTACTGTGAAAGCTTGTTCACTGCAATTTGGTGAGCTCTCATAAAAAAAGTATTACACAGCTGCTGTTGCCTGGCAGCCTTTTATGAAAAGGGAAAGGCGCCGCTGGAGGGGGAGGTTGAGAGGGGAGAAACGACAGGCAGGGCTGGTGGGAGGGGGCGGAAGGTCTTCCCCACCCCCAAATGCCTCGGTGGCTTTCCTTCAGGGTTTTGCATGTGAAACTCTACGGGTGCTGGGTGGGGGAATTGTGAGAGTGGAAATAATGAAGCCCTGTCTGCCTGCCTGCCTGCCTGCCACAACTCCATCACCCCCTCCGTTGCGTTCCCTCTTCATAAGCAGGTGTTGGGTCTCAGGGCCAAACCATGTGTTCGGTTTTGAAAGAGCTGGGTCCTGGTTCCCTGGGCCCAACTCGGGTTCTGTAATTTCTAGCTTTATTTTTAAAAACTTCGATGAAGCAGCTTTGAGAACCTTAATGGCTTGACAAGGGAAGACAGAAATGTTCAAAACAAATATCTTTAAAATGAAAAACAAAACAAAACACTGAGCTACTTGGCTTGTTTCCTGAGAAATTTCCCTTAGTTTACAGAGAAAATCCCTCTTCCATTCCTTCTAAAAAAATGGGCTGATGCCAAGGGAAACTTCCCTCCATCTACGGCTAGCCTGTTCTAAAAAAACACCCAGCTGGCTGCATTTTCAATCCATACAGCTACTTCAAAAGGAGAAGCGGACCAGGAACCGAAGCAGCATTTTTAAACAAAACTGCAAAAGAAAACACCCTTTAGAGAAATACTGAGAATAGGCGGGAAAGGGTTCGAGTTACAGGATTTAAGAGAGGTGCACAGTCCCTGTTGCAGAGACAGGTTGACAATGGGGTAGATAAACAATTGCCAGGAATGGCTGCTTTAGTTAATCCTCTCTCTCTTCACCTGCCTTCTTGCTAGGTATCTCATTTAGTTTTCAGTGTTGGGTGCCATACAGAAAAGCCCATGTGATGTAATGGCTCAAGTGCTAAGTCTGGATGTAGGAAACCCACATGAAGTTCCCTGTTCAGCCGTTCAGATCACAGCCAGGTGACTTTGGGGAGACTCCACTGAGCCCTCCTACCGTGCAGGGTTGTTGAGAGGATCAAATGGAAAACCTCAGATACAAGCTTAGCTGCCACATATACCATGGACAAATGGTGGGGTCCGTATCTTAGGCCAAGGCTAGTGAAGTTTGGTGTAGTGGTTAAAAGCACGGACTCTCATCTGGGACAACCGCATTTGATTCCCCACTCCTGCACATGCAGCTGCTGCTGTGACCTTGGGTCAGTCATAAGTTCTTTCAGAGCTGATCTCTCAAGGGCAGATCTCAAGAGTGCTCTCTCAGCCCCAGCTACCTTACAGGGTGTCTGTTGTGGGGAGGGGAAGGGATTGTAAAACACTCTGAGACTCTTTCAGGTAGTGAAGGGCGGGGTATAAATCCAATCTCTTCTTCATCACATGATCAACTGTTCTTGGAATCTACCACTTCAGGCAACATGTGGGAGAGTGCAACTACGTATTTGAAGAATCCCTAATGGGGGTGGGGGTGGGGGCAAATCCTACATTTAGAAAAATAGCACGTCTTGAAGAATGATAACTCATATTTCTCCCCAACGTCTAGTTTCTTATGTCCGGGGATTTCTTAGAATTATGAGATTTGTGGTGATACGTATTTATTGATTTATATCTTTATTTTTCTCCCCAATGGGGACCTGAATCAGTTTACATCTTTACTGCTTTCAATTTTATTCTTAGAACAACCCTGTGAAGTATGTTGAGCTGAGTGTATGGGACTGGTTCAAGGTCACCCGGAATGGAGGCACAGTGAAGATCTGAATCTGGATCTCACAGATCTGAGTCCAATACTCTAATCCAGGGGTGTCAGATATATGGCCCACCGGTCGGAAGTGGCCTATCCAGGGCTCTTATCTGGTCCGCAAGCAACTTGTCCTTACCTTTACTGTCAGATGACAGAGGCTGTGCATTACGCCCCTCTCTATTGTCCCAGTGCTAATGAGTAATGGGCAGTGAAAGTGAGAGAGTGGACATCAGGGAGATACTTTAAGGAAATGCTGTAAGAGTGTTCGTGTTTTAAGCATGATTGTATTTTGAGTTAAAAAAATAATACTATTAATTGGGTTTGCCTGTGTCCTTTGGTTTACATCTCCCATGCCTGGCATTACATTTTATGGCACATATGGCCTGGCCCGACAAAGTGACTTTTCTGTCAGATCTGGCCCTCGTAACAAATGAGTTCGACACCTCTGCTCTAGTCAACAGTTCTCAGTGATATTCAGGGACAGTTTGACCACTGCATAAACTGAGCCCAAAAGAGTTGTCACGGGTGATTCTAACATCCCCCAATCCCATCATAAATGTGTTCACTTGAACAGAGATTATTTATCGCTTTTATTTTTACATTGCCTTTTCTCCAAGGGCCTCAGGGTATCACAGCTGGTCCTTCCCATTTTATCCTGCCAGCAATCCTATGAGGTAGGTTAGGCTAAAAGAACAGTGCCTAGTCCAAGTCAGCTTCTTGGCTAAATGGGATCTGAACATGGAATGCCTGTTTGCCTCATAATAGGTGGCTATAAACAAATGGGGAACAAATGTAGACGTCTGTTGAATTCTGTCAGGCAACAATCGCCATTTTCTCAGTCCCTCAACATTTCCAGGTGGTTGCACGGGGTATGGTAAAATAATTACTGTGCAAGGGCCCCTCCTGTAGGGAATGTAAAGTCTGCTGTGCTCTCAAACAACCTCGTTCCCTTCCATCCCCCTAATGATTTGTTCATTTCCTGGCAGAATAGAAGAATGAGCCACTGCCTGTCAGACCGAAATTACATCTACACTGCAAATGGGGATGGGGGGAATTATTACACCTCTCCCAGGGAATTTGGGAATTATAATTCTGGGCGCTGGGGAGGGAATTCTCAGCACCCTAAACTATAATGCACAGAATCCTTCAGGATGAGCCATGCTATTTAAACTAGTATACTGATAATGTAGATTACATACACCCTTCCCAGGGAAGATGAAAGGCCTGCAGTATCCCTGGTGCACAGGGCTCACATTTTTCAGAATATTTTGACAGTCTACTTTCACTTTTTCCTTTTTTAAAAAACAAGTTCCATGCTTAGGCAAAAAGATGACCGCAATTGTTAAAAGTCCCAGGAACCAAAGATCCATAGTTAAAGTCCTGTTCTCTCTTCTCAACAGCTTCACATGGACCGATGCCCGGTTGAACCGCCACCTGGTCACTCGGCTTACAGGGGAGGTGACAGAAGCATTTGACCGCGAATTTCGGACCTTGTATGCTGCTTCCTGTCCCTTGCCAGGCCTGGAGGTACCCCCTAGACCTCAAGTTGCTCATGTGCCTCCGCTGCCTACCGCTAATGGGCCGGAAGTCGCTCCATACATCAGTATCCTGGATGGGGTACAACTGTCCTCCAACCGCATCGCAGAGAGGCGCTCTGTGGCTCCACATCCTGTGGCCAAGAGTCGGGCTGGTGAGTGGGAGCTGGTATTAGCCTCACCTGTGACTGCAGAGGACCCTGCGCTACCCACTCCAGTGCCCGAAGCCTCATTCCGGAACCGTTTAGGAGCGTGGCGTGGTATGGACTTGTCTGGGAGAGCCCCACAGGAATCCCAAGAGCGGCACAGTGCTCTCAGTGATATTTTCCGGAATGTACAGCGGACCCGGCTCTCAGTAGCCAAGACCACAGGTGCTCGTGCTAGTAAATCTCTGTGGGACCTCAGCCGCTTCAGCCAACTCTCTGGGTCCAGCACAGGATTTGGGCATAATGGGATAGACTCAGCTGAAGAAGCAAAGGTAAGCAGCCTTCCCAACCCTCTGCGCCACAGTTCATGGGATATTCCCCCGTGTCCAGGTTCCTAGCATCCTCTGCTCTAATCCACAAGACTTCCCTCCCTCACAGAGAGCCCTAGACTTGTGACTCCTGGCACACCAGGACTAGGGTGACCTGAGTTCAAATTCAGTAGACCTTAGGTGTACCTCACAGGCTTGTTGTGAAAGAGGGGCAAGAATAAAATGTGCAAAGCCCCAATATCTGTGGAGGAAGAATAGCATAAAAATAAAGCAGATAAATTAAAAGCCTAGGGTTATCCAGATGTCCAATTTAAGGGATTAGGAATGATCAAGGATCAAGAAGAAGAGTAGGTTATTATACCCCACTTTTCTTTACCTTAAGGCATCTCAAAGCAGCTTATAAGCACATTCCCTTCCTCTCCCCACAACAGGCACCTTGTGAGGCAGGTGGGGCTGAGAGAGTTCTGAGTGAACTGAGACTGGCCCAAGGTCCCCCAGCAGTCTTCATGTGGAAGAGGGGGGGGATTAAATCCAGTTCTCCAGACTAGAATCTGCTGCTCTTAAACACTACACCATGCTGGTTAGCCTTCAGACCATTTTTAATGCAGCCCTGAAAGCTGAATAATTAAGAAGAGTGTGCCTCTAAGCTAGGGGTTCCCAACCCTTTTGACACAGTGGCAAAATGGCTGCCAGAGGAGATGGAGCCAACCAGGGAGCAAAGTTATGCATAACTCTCATAATAACTCTTCCAATATTTCAGGCAAAACCTCTGTGTAACAGATTCAGATGGGTAGCCAGGTTGGTCTGAAGCAATAGAACAAATTTGGAATCCAGTGGCACCTTTAAGACCAATGAAGTTTAATTCTGGGTATAAGCTTTAGTGTGGGTCTTAGAGTTGCCAGCCTCCAGGTGAGGCCTGGAGATCTACTGCTTTTACAACTGATCCACAGCTTACAGAGATCAGCTCCCCTGGATAAAATGGCTGCTTTGAAGGGTGGACTCTATGGCATCGTACCATGCTGAGGCCCCTCCCCTCCCCATCTCCCAGATTCACCCTCAAAGTCTCCAGGTATTTTCCAACCCAGACCTGGCAAGGTGCCACTGGGCTCAAACTTTGTTCTCTGTTTAACAGGATACTTTTTAATCCACACAGCCAATCAGATCTTCAGTGGCCAATCAGAAGCCCCACTGAGCAAAAGCCCCATCGGGCTCCGCCCACTTTCCAATAGTTGGTGGGTGCTAGGAAAGATGTTGGCATGCACAGAGGGTGCCATGATGGGGACCCCTGCTCTAAGCATAAACAGAGTGCTTTATGTTATCACTGAATAATGGCAACCCATCCTCATTTGGGATTGGGGGTCATGATGATGGGAGGGTTAGGTTCTAGGCAAGTTGAGTGATTTTAAAAGTTATATACACACTATTTCCAGCCTACACTGTAAACACATTAACTCAGGTTCCTTACCTAAGAAGACTCTTTGCCTTCCACTCTTCATGCCTTCCTTCTCAGGGGATATTATTTCTTTGGTATGTCACACGCCGCAGCTGAAGCAGGCAGTACCACCTGGACCTGTTAATGGTTGAAGTTCTTCTTTAGGGCTCTACCATCCAGTTGCGTTTCTGTAGAGGCAGCTGTCTTGCCTTCTTCACGCGGTTCCTCTGTAGCTGGACAGGCTTGGCAAAAGACATTCCCCATACAAACTGGGCATTTGAAACAGGCAGGCATACTGTCATGGCTCATGTGGGTTGTGACCTGACGCTGCCACCACTCTGGTTCCAGGCTCCTCTGAGAAGGCCCAGAGCACCCTCCCAGGCCTTTAGATCTCCCTTTTAGCCAAAATGAGTGTGAGGACCAGGCAGAGTGAACAATGAAAACAGTTTATTTTATAGGTCAAACAAACAATGTGCAGGAATAATAACAGTAAATGGGTGAAAAAACCCCAAATGTTCTAACGCACCTAAATATACTGTCCCTAGCTCACTATCTCAAGTGGCCTTAGACTACTCACCCTTCCCTCAGGATGAGGGTTTCTTCCCCACAGCAGCCTCCCTTCTGGCCCTGTTCCCTGGGAAGAAGAACAGCTTCTCCTCTTGCACCAGTTCTTTTATTTCCCCAGCCCTCTTCCTCCCTATTGGCCAAAATCGGCACCAAAACCTCTCGAGGGCTTCTGGGAATTGTAGGCCTAGCCTCCCCTACTGCTAGCCAGGCTCCCTTGGCCTTGTAGGCCTCTGGTGGCACAGCCCAGATCATGACACATACTTATTCCCAAGTAAGTGCCCCAGCCTGCTATCTCAAATGGTAAACAGGCGTGCCTACTCAAAATCTGATGAAGGGAGCTTTGACTCTCAAAAATTTATGCCCCCAAATCTTGTTGGTCTCTGAGATGCTACCAGACTTGATTCTAGCTAGTCAAGAGCAAACTGGCTTGAATAAATGCCCCTGCTCTGCATTTTGAGCAGCCAAGCGATGCTTGTCCCCTTCCAAAAGGGCCCAAGGTCACCACATTGAAGAGCCAGGCCAGCTAGGACTGCCAACTCTGGCCTGAGAAATTCCTCGAGATTTTGGGATGGAGCCTAAGGAGACAGGAATTTGGAAAGAGATTTCACCAACCATCTATAGTATACTTTACATCTACTGTCTGAAGCTGCCATGTTCTCCAGGGGAATTGATCTCTGTCATCTGGAATGGAAACTTATAATTCCAGAACTCCAGCCCCACCTGTGGGTTGGCAACCAGAAGGCCAGAACCAGCCTTCCAAACCAGCAGATCAAGAAAGCCCCAAAGCCAACTGAGGCAGAATCCGAAACAAACGAAAGGCTTAAACCCATTCAGCCTGGTTTCCTTTTGGAGAACTCAGGCTCTGCTTTCTAGGCGGTCATGGCAGAACCTCTGCTATCTTCCTCCTCCCATGGCTTTTACCACATTTTATTGATCAGTGGCCCTCAAGTTCCTTTTAGAGTCCATCTGCAGAGGTAACTGGGGATGAGCACAAGGAAGCTTTGTGTATGAATAGCCGACATGGCCCCTCCCAGAGAATCACAATGGGTGAGTGGTTTGTTTGTTTTTCATAACTCTGCCCTGCTTGCTGATTCCCCTCTACAATACTCCCTTCCCACTAGCTGATACTGGAAACAGGCTAAACCGGGAAGAAAAGCTGTTTTGGGGGAGAATCAGTGGATTTAAGAAGGCTTACCCCCCTGATCCTCAGAATTGTTCCCCCGCCCATCCCATCCCACCCCCACAGTTCTGTTACCTGACAAACACATTTTTTTTGACAAAGTTACAATGCCTAGTCCTGTACTCATCACTTTCACTCAGAACTGCCATACAAAAGTCCTCCCCTGGATATTCACCACAGAAGAAAAGTAATATAATGATTTCCAGAGAGAAATCTGATTCTCTCTTCTTCCCCACCCCCCAATATTTCTTTTCATAACGACAAGCCTATTCTTTTTTCAACAAATTACCCTTGCTTTGCAGCTTAAACTCTGACTCCACTGGGAATTGAAATTCCTCTATTAGTTTAGGTTTCCATAGGAACCAAAATTTCAATATTTTCCTAATCCTGGTTTGAAGAACTGGTCAAATTTTGCTTTTCCATAAACTTAGGCTCTGTGATTCCCCCCCCCCCCAATCCTGTAAATTCTGGTCAGAGATCCAAACGGTATTTTCCTCATGAATTCCAGTTGCTTTTAGAAGGGGAGGAACCCTCTATAAATTCCAGATGTTGTAGGAAACAGCACTGAGCTTTCCCTTCCATATACTCCAGCTGCTACAAAGACCAAATTCCTATCTGTGCCAGCTTTGAGACCTCAGAAGTTCTGATTATTGTGGGAACAAAGATATTCATTTTTTCCGTAAGCTCCAATGATGACAAGAACCAACATTTTTTTTTGTTTTCCCATCATCCTCAATTACAGTAGGAATGAAGCTTTGGTCTGAATTCAAAGAGCAAACTAGGCTTGGAAATTGTAAAATATTGTTCACTTTAATTCCCCTATGTAAAACTATTTTCATGTAGGCGGAGCAACCCTGAGGTTACACTTTACTACATACACCATTTATTTAATTCTTACATTGATATCTTAATTTCTAAACTACAGGTTTATGGAGTAGCAAAAGAGATTATCGCTTCCCCAAGGCTATCTTGTAAGCCTACAGCTGAGATGAAACAGAAAAATACTTGGCATTTATATAAAGCTTTCAGTCATTAAAAGCACTACCTATACATTGGTTTGGATGCTGTGGTAAATCTCTGTGCATGAGACTTCCTCACTCCTCCCATTCCTTCCTGTTGCAACCTGAGCTGATCCCCAAAATGCTGCTCTTGGGAACAAGGGACCCACAGGAACAACACAAAAGAGTCAGAGGTCTGCAGCAGTGTTAGGAAGATTAGTGGAAAAATTTCCTTTAGTGAAAATTTACCATGTGATCCCACCTATTATCCTGTTCTAATTTTTACAACCCTGTAAAGTAAGCCAGTTTTATCATCATATTGCAGGTGAAATGAGAAAAAGCGGTTTGTAAGGCTACCAACCTCCAGGTAGGGCCTGGAGGCCTCTCAGAATCACAACTGATCTCCTGATGACAGAAATCAATTCCCCTGCAGAAAACGGCTGCTTTGAAGAGTGGACTGTATGGCATTATACCTTGCCAAGGCTCCTGCCCTCCCCAAATCCTGCTTTCCCCAGTCTCTACCCCCAGATCTCCAGGAATTTCCCAGCCCAGAGTTGGCAGCCATAAAACAGTGAGCTCATCTTACCACAAGATTTGAGCCAGGGTCTAATTCTGTCGCTACAACATACTAGCTCTCATTTTCAACTGTAGACCTCAAGCACTGTCAGGTTTTTGGTGGACTCTCTGCCTCCAGTAGCTGCACAACAAGTAGAAAAGGAAGAGGCAAAGAATGGGGTTCCCACACCCCCATATTATACAGTTTAGACCATTACAAAGGTCTGATGAATTTCACACACACATGGACTGCAGCGCCACTGTTTCAACACTCTCCTGGTTAGGGTTGCCAGCTCTGGGTTGGGAAATACCTGGAGATTTGGGGAATGGAGCCGAGGGAGGGTGGGGTTTGGGGGGGAAGGGACCCCAGCATCGTACGGTGCCACAGAGTCCACCCTCCAAAGCAGCCATTTTCTCCAGGTGAAGTGATCTTAGTCATCTGGCGATCAATTGTAATAGTGGCTGATCTCCAGGTGCCACCTGGAGGCTGGCAAGCCTCCTTGCTGGCCACAGTAAGTAGCTGGCTTGCCAGAGCAGGCCCGACCAAGAGTCAAGACAGAGAGGCTGCGTCAGCTACTGGATCTGGATATCTGCTTAAGTTTGGAGAGCAAGAGGCAGAGGATCTGAGCCACAGGGCCCGATCCACCGGGAATTTCTCCTCACGCTTCACTGAAATGGTGCTGCGCAACAGCAGGGTTACTAGGGTGCTAGATTATACTTCATAATCATTAGTGGGTGGGGGAAAGGATTGCGGGTTGGATTTTCTACCTCAGGTACAAAAATGTCCTGGGCCGGGCCTGCCAGTGGTAGGGCAGTCTTCAGGAGGCCCACTGTCAGAGCTGAACTGGATGGCGTTGCCGCTGGCAACAACAGGGATGCAGGTCCCGGCAGCAGGCCACAGAGGGGAAGGGGCAGAGAGGCACCTGGCCTGCCTCCTAGTCAGAATACAACCAAGCTGGAGTTTCCTAACAAACTGCGCCATCAGAACCCTCATTCCTTTCCCTTCTCCGGCTCCCACCTTGGGCTAACAGGTGTAAACCATCACCTTAGGTCAATATTGATAAAGGCTACACCCACGTCGGGCAGGGAGAAGTCGGGTAGTCACAACTGAGACAGCTTCCCTCTCTTATCTTCTGGAGTAGCTTCCCTCATCCCGCCCCCCCCCAGCACCTGTGTGGCAGGCAGTTATTCAACAGACAGGGCTTTTCCCCTTACTGCTCCTTTGTGGCAGCTCTTAAAAGCACAGAAACCCTGCAGGGAAGGAGAAAGAGAACGGCTGGGCCTGCTCAGGGACTGTTCCTCTAATCCCGTTCTTTGAATTTCACATTCCTTTGCTCTTCCCCACATTCCCAAGCCTGCTGCTCCCTCTCCTTTCAACCACTAATTTACTCTCTTCCCCTGCGTCTATCGTGCCTAGTTGTACCTATAGAGAATCTAGAAATGCGGAGTCTGTAAACGTTAGAACTTGGCTTCAAACGCAGAAGCTCAGAGCCAGCGCTTGACTTCTAAAGAGGGAGGAACTGGGTGGATGAACTCCTGAAAGCTAAACATGCTGACCCGAAAGCCCTGCCCTTTACATCCAGCTGTGTAGAAGTACACAGTGCTGGGAAACACACTTTGCACATGCTCTGCGCCCCCTTATATCCTGGTTCAGAGCTTCCAAAATAGGATTTAGAGAAGGCAGCCCAGGGCTCAGGAACTGCTACAGGCTAAGGAGAATCTACAGTTCCAAATTAGTTTTTAAAACAAACTTGTTGCTTTGATAAGTTAAGAATTTGAAAGTATGTGGTTGTTTCTGCTCCAGTTTAGAAATAAAGGTAGGGTTGATGGAATTAACTGAATAAAAATGGTCCCCGACCCTCTATCATCCTTCACCCTATTGCTTTTTCAAAATCGCTTAAGTACAAGCCTGCAATTCTTAAGCCTTTCTCAGTTCCAGCTAGGGTTACCAACCTCAAGGTGGGGCCTGGAGATCTCCCACTATTACGATTGATCTCCAGGCCACAGAGGCTTTGGAGGGTGGACTCTGACACTGTACCCTCCCTTCCCCAAACCCCACCCTCTCCAGGCTCCACTCCCCAAATCTCCAGGTATTTCCCAGCCCACGGCTGGCAACCCTAATCCCAGCTGCTCTCAACGATGAGGACTAGAAACAATTGTTTGATTGGGGGGAGAAAGGTTTTTAAAAAGCAATTTCAAGTTTCAGAGCTGATACAACATGCCATGGTTGTATGTATACGTTGTACACAAATGATTCCACACCTGTATTTTTCCTTCCCACAGAAATGGGGTTACCAGGACACACCAGCAAGGGAGCTGATGAAAAAGCGAGTGGTTGGCCACACTCCAGATGAGCCATGGATGCCTGTCTACCTGGCACATGGGCGCATGGCACCTTCCCCTGGCTACCAAGGCCTAGGAAGACTGCAAGGACAGCTATATCGTACAACTGCCCATCCAGGTATACCTCGGGTTTGGGGACACTCAGGAAAGCCTCCCCATGGGCACCAGCTCCGGTTCTGAAATCCATCTGTTTCGAGGCAGAAAATCTATTGGGAGACTAACTTGGAACACAAACTGTAATATCTGACCAAAGAACAATGGCTTATGGAAAGGAGAAGATACACAACACCTGGAAGAATTATAACTTGGTGTTCCTGGTCTACAATGAGATATACTAGGAGGTGTTTGCTGCCCCAGGAACAGTGCTAACAACTGAAGAATGGTATTTGGGATGGTTACTACTTGATACTGAGGACAGAACTTTTCTAAAATGATTCAGTTAAGCAGCAAGGAAGGGAAGTCAGGGAAGCTGAATGACTTCCCTCTAGGGCAGCTACACTGAAGTGTGACTGGTTTATACTTGGATGAACTGGAAACAAGCTGTAAGCACGGAAACTAGCACACTCTGGATACAACTGCTGTGGCACTGAGAATCAGTATCTGGATCATGTCGTTGTTGTTCAGTCGCGCACAGCTGAGTCTGACTCTTTGCGACCCCATGGACCACATCATGCCAGGCCCTTCTGTCTTCTGTCGTGCTCCGGAGTTTGCTTAATTTCATTTTCATTGCATCGATAACACTGGCAGAAAAATGGTAAACCTTCACCCACCCACCCCAATTCTTTGCAAAAACTGGGCCCACTTGCAAAGAACTGCTATTGTGAGTTTAAAAACGGTTACTGCAGGTCAGAGATATCCTGTAGCGTTCTCGTTGCAAAATTAGGAATACAGTATTTGGGACCTGAGCAAGGGATGTAGGCGGAAATGTCTGGCAGGTCTAAATAATCACACAGCCCACGCACTCACTGCTTCCTAGGGGCAGGGTCTCCAGTCCAGGGTGTGTATGAATTGGGAGACACAAAACCAGGGCAGATGATCAAAAGAAGATAACTTACTCCAAGATGGGAGGAAGGAATGCTCCATCACATCATCACGGAATATAGGATTAGGCCATGAAGATTAGAAGAAGAAACTTGAAACAGTGTCATGTGAATTTCTGTTGCCTTTTTTAAAAAAATTCAAGCTACAAAAGGGGAGAGAAAAATCTAGACAACAGTCGAAAGCGGATCTATTGGTGACTATTACTTTGGGGTGGAAGGCCTGGCTGCCAAGCTTCCCTCTGTGGGAAATCTCCCAAGGACTGCATGAGGATGATCAGAATCTGGACCCAAAGAAGCAATATTCTGGGCTCAAGTAGGCAACATCCGTTATTTCTTCAAGGCAGCCAAGCAGCAGTGAACGATAACCGGGGGGATTCTGAAAGTCTTGTCTCCAAGCAATTGCTTCCACTGTAGGGGAATCTCATTTCCTTGCCAGTCAAAACAATTTTTGTCTCTGGGGGGAAAAAATGCAACAGCATCTCTCCACCTCACAGCTGCTGCACCCATTGCAATGGTTTCAGCAACCCATCAAAAAAGTCTTGTGGGGAGAGACTAGTGCCAACAAGGATATTACCAGTTATGAAAAACACCCCTTCCCCTCCCTGGCTTTTTTTTTTTTTTTGTGATAGCCACCAACCTCAGGGAAGAAGCCCAAAGCCACACACTAAAACTGACCCTTCAAAACGACACAAAGAAATGTTATGATTACATAGGCTTCTGCAATTGAAGTCCCCTGCTCTGTTGAACCAAACACTTGGCAGGCTCCAGTACTGGGGAATCTATTCCCAAGCTCATTTTAATCCTCTCCTCCATTAGCTATTAACATCAGGGCGAAAGTATTACGTTATTATTAATACAGAAGACTTTGCCATATGGTGGGAAGCTTTTTTGGGGAATAAAAGATGTGGAAGTTGCACCCTCTAGAGGCTGGATTCCTCAAGGCACCGTTTCCAGTAGCAACATCAATGCAAGAATATTAGAACCAAGAAAGTGCAAGAGGCACAAAAGCGAGCCCCCTTTCGGAGGGCCTTGCTTGGGGCTGAGCCATCAGTTAGATAAAGCCCCCTTGAAGCCAGGACCTATTTTCTGTCACAGCAACAAGACCATGAAAAATCTTAAAGCAGTCCTCTTTGGGTGCAGTCACTTCTCGTGCGTTCAGAGAAGCTCAGCCGCATGTTTTGCTAACAAGCTGAAAGAGAGGAGAGACAAGACAGATGTTTAAGAGGCCAGAGAACCAAGGATTCGAGGACACAAGGCTGACGTTCTAGATCAGACTGCTGACCCATCTAGCTCAGTGTTAAAGGTCCTGATTACATACATGAACACATGACGCTGCCTTATACTGAATCAGACCATCAGTTCATCAAGGTCAGTATTGTCTACTCAGACCAGCAGCAGCTCTGCAGGGTCTCAGGCTGAGGACCTCCTCATCACCTATGCCCTGACCCTGACTGGATATGCCGGGGTTTGAACTTGGGAGCTTCTGCATGCCAAGCAGATGCTCTGCCAAGTGAGCCGCAGCCCCTCCCTTAACTTGCACGTTACACAAGCCTCCCGTTGGCCTTATCCTCTGTAACTGTGTGAACTGACTGTCCTTAGTACTGCATCTGGCCTCCCGTTTACAAAAACTTAATTTTGACTGATCACCCTTATTCCTGTTTTGTCTGCAACTGAATATTAGCCAGTTGATGGTGCCATCATCATAAAACTACCCTCTAATTATCAGTGGTTTAGAGGGCAATTAGAGACTTGTTGCTATGGAGCTTAATCAGTTTATTACCTTTCACACATTTTATGGCCCTTAGTCTTTACTAACTTGAAAACAGACACGGTCTTACTTTTTGCCACTCAAATCATCCTCTTCCATTTCAGTCTTGCTCACTCTCCCCCCACCCAATGTTTTAAACTGAAGATGCCAGGGATAGACCCTGCAGATACAAAGCATGTACTCTATTACTAACCTTATGGGGTTGCCAACTCCAGGCTGGGAAATTCTTGGGAGATTTGGGGGTGAAACTGGGAGAAGGCAAGATTTGGGAAGGTAAGGGACCTCAGCGGGGTATAATGTCATTGAGTCCATCCTCCAAAGCAGCCATTTTCTCCAGGGGAATTGATCTCTATTGCCTGGATATCAGTTATAATTCTGGGAGATCTCCAGACCTAATTCATCAGCAAAGATGAAAGCTTGTGTTGCCATTAAAGAGTGGGAAACTGCAGTTATTTCTATGTACATTCCTGCTGTGATGAGATAAGCTAGATAAATCATTCGAAGATCTGTGATGGAATCTTCCCAACATTTTAAAATTGCAAATAGCAGATGGGCAGGGCACCGATTCAGATCCGGGATGAAGCACAAGGGGAAAGGAGGTTTATCCCTTTTCCTCCTTGCACAGTTTCACCAATGAAAACCACCCTTAGGCTGTTAGCCCTGGCAGAAGAAAGAAGAAGACAGGCAAAGATGGTGCCTGTCTTTTTTCTCTCCCAGGACTAATAGGCTGGGGAGGTTTCTTTATTCAGAAAATAGGGAGAGAGTTAAACTCCCTGTTCTCCACCCCCCGCCCAGAATTAAGGCGCTGTATGGCTGCTGTGTACATTTAAGCCACTGGCAAGGTCTGATCATGGCTCTCCTAGCACTATGCCAGCTGGGCCCTCAGAGAAGTTTAAGTATAATGGTCTTTCTCAGAAGTATTGTTCCGCACCAAAAAAGGTGGCCATTGTCTCTAAACGGGCTATGTGTGTGTGCTTTGGGGAGCTAGCAGTGTTCATTGGGAAGGGAATACAAGTGGTGTTTTAAAGGAATGGCCACAAACGTACAAAATCATAAAGAGAGCCATGCGTATACCACACAGTTAAATTTTTTCCAAAACTGCAGATAAATGTAAATTTGCTCAATTTGCATAATATTTATACACAGCATAATGTATTTTGCTTCTGCTAATCAATGTGTAAGGCATATATGCAATGCTAAGCAGGAGATGTTCTTTTATGTCCTCCCAAGCTCTGCACATGTGCCTTGTGATAAAACCGACTATCTTATGCCAGGTCTCCATGTGAAAAAAAAATTAGGTGATGACAGCAGTTGATGGGGGGGGGGACGCCATATATGAAAATCTGCCCCCATTAAAGACTCCTTGTACAAGCAAAACCACCAGTCTGCCAGGAAGGAAGGTTCAAGTCCAGCCTTTTGCCTGCAATGCTGGTTTTCTGTTTCCAAGGGGCCTGTCAACATAGGGAAGCATTCAAAAATGTGATCTCCCACCTGCAACCCACTTTTGCACCTCAACGTGCTAGAATTTCATTCTGCTGCGCTGCATAAGGCCGGCCCAAGAATGGTTTCAAAAGGAGACGGAACAAATTTCTTAGGGGTCTATCACCATAACTACTATTAAACAGAACCTCCATATCCACGGGCAATGTACCTACACTACTAACAACAAAGGGAGACCCATTGGCTTCATGCCCTGTTTGTGTACTTCCAGGAGGCTTCCTGTTGACTTCTATTAGAAACAGTATGCTGGAGTAGATGGGCCTTTGGTCTGATCTAGCATGGCGATGCCTCTAGAGGTAGGCAATGGCAAACCACCTCTGAAATGTCTCTTGCCTTAAAAACAAGTCTAGCTCGCCACCTAGTGGTGCATAACGCTAGATAAGAGCTAGAACTGTTGACTGCCAGTTAATCTTAGGAACTCCTGGCTACACAATGCCATATGATTATTATTAATAGTACTAGCAGTAGTTGTAGTAGTATTAGCATGGCTCTTCTTATGACACTGAAGCCCTGCTTTCTCATCACTTGAAATCCTACTACAAGCCCTTTCCGGCTTCACAGGGTTTGGCCAGGCATTGCACATGGCACTTTTCAAGATCTGCCATTTTACAATAATGGCCATCAGTGTAGCTCTGCCTGCACATAAGCAAAGTTCCACGGTCACCCAAAATGAGGGATGTGCAAACCTAGCGGGACAGGCATCCTCTGGAGATTTAACAGCATGAGAACGAGATGTAGAGACCAGTGGGGAGAAGCCACATGGAAGGTGCAGGAACTGAAAAACAGCCTAAAAGAATTCAGAGGAGGTGTAGTAGCAGGGGAAGGCAAATATATTTGAAACAGAGTGCTCACAGTCCCTGGGGACTGGATGAGCTTTTAAACATTTGTAGTGTTGATTTTTCTACTGCTTTTTAAAATGCAATACTTCCCACTTGGAGCCTTCTGAATCAGGCAGGCAAAGATGTAAAATAAATAAGCAAATTCTTCCTGCAGACTGCTACAGATTTTCCCCCAAGTTTTTCTAGTTCCTGTGGGGAAATAATGACAGCCAGCAGTGCCAGGCCAAAGAGACACACTGCACTCCTCTGAGGAGATGAGACAGAGAGGGGGAAGCGCCACTCACCTCAAACCATGTGCACGAGGTAGCGGGATCCTCCCTTGCTCAGGCTGAGTCTGATCCTCGGCACCCCCTCCAAGAACTGCAGGATATCCCCGTAGCCGCGCTCCGTGCTCAGCTTCCACAGCTGGACTTTGTGCTCCTTCCACATCAGGGTCACCAGCTTGTCCAGTCGCAACCCCAGAGGGAACTGGCCCAGAATGCTTTGCAAGAGGGACACCTCCGCACCATCTGGAACACGGGAAAGCACAGGGCGATGCAAGAGGTTAGCACTGGAGGCACACACTAGCTGGAACAGCTAAGTTGGTTGGACTCAGCAAAGACAAACATTTCCAGCCAAACTGTTTCTAACTCACGTCTACACTACTTTAGTTTGTCCTAGAACCTTTCGTGCCAGAGACATACCCATCTATGGCAACCCAGGGCCAAGCTAAACATTACAGTTTTCAAAAAGTAGGGCCTGGGGAACTTGTGTTTCCCCACAGCCAGACAGCAGCTGGAGGGAATGGCTTCTCAAAAGGAAAAGAGAGAGGCCAAATGGGCTCTAAATGGAACCGTGAGCAGTGTTCCCTCTAAGCTGAGTTAGTGTGAGCTGGCTCACAGCTTTTTAGCTTCCAGCTCACAGATTTTAGTCTTCGCTCAGGAAGGGTGGCTCAAGAGCAAACTAATTTATGCAGTAGCCAAATGGCTCGCTCACAACTTTAATGCCAGTAGCTCACAAAGTAGAATTTTTGCTCACAAGACTCCACAGCTTAGAGGGAGCATTGACCAGGAGAGGGAGAAAGGTCTCCTGCCTCCCCGCAAAGTTATTTTCCTGCACAAACACCATGTTGGAGAAGTTGTTTCCAGTTTTAGTGCTCCATACAGAGTATCTGTGTGCATGGAGTAGCGGAATTGGGAACATAACTCCTCTCCAGAGCAGTTTTCACAGAGGTAAACAGCTGGGGGGGGATACCTGGAGATTTTGGAGGTGGAGCCTGAGAAGGGCAGGGTTTGGAGAGGGACTTCTGTGGGGTATAAAGGCATAAGGGTCCACCCTTCAAAATGGCTGTTTTCTCCAGGTGAACTCCAGCCACCACCTGGAGGTTGGCAACTCCTATCACAGCACTCTTCCAAGCCCTTTTGGGCTCCCCAGTAGAAGCTGTCCTCCGCTGCTGCTCTGGGGCTGCAGGAAACACGAGCTGGGTCCAGAGAAACCAGACCCAGTGCTGAAAACTGTAACATTTCGTTTGACCCTCAGAGGCAAAGAAGGCAAGGTTACTGCACCTTTGATAGTTGTGAAGAGTCAACAGCAGCCGTCTCCGCTTGTACACACTGTCACACTTTGACAAGCTCCCCTGGGCAATATAGTGACCTATTGCCAGCATGGGACCCTTGCCCTCTATCACATTTAGGGGGACTCTAACATCATGGACTCCAGGTCCAGCCAGTATGGTCACAACTGGCCACACACAGCTTTCCCCCACAGAGAAGGTACCCCAAAGCTCTCTACGCCCTCTTCTCTAACTTACAAGCCATGCCCTTCAAAGGGGATTCCAGAGTCATACTCCCAAGCCTGCTACCTGCCACTCCAAGAAAAACTAGGCTTCAGGCCTTTCACAGAAGAAGAAGAAGAAGAGACTGGATTTATACCCTGCCCTTCACTCGGAGTCTCAGGACGGCTTACAAACTCCTTTCCCTTCCCCTCCCCACAACAGATACCCTGTGAGGTAGGGGCTGAAAGAGCTCTTTCAAGAACTGCCCTTTCAAAGACAGCTCTTGTCAGAACTATGGCTTGCCCAAGGTCATCCAGCAGCTGCAAATGGAGGAGTGGGGAATCAAACCCGATTCTCCCAGATTAGAGTCCGCACACTTAGCCACTATACCAAACAAAGCCATTCTCCATCCACCTAGCTGGAATGCTCCCTTTGCCTCTACCAAGAATCCTGTGCTTTTAGGGTTGCCAACTCCACGTTCAGAAATACCTGGAAATTTGAGGGTGGAGCCTGGGAGGGACCTTGGTAGGGTGTAATGCCATACAGGCCACCTTCCAAAGCAGCCATTTCGTCCAGAAGAAGTGAAATAAATGTTTTAAGTAAATGAATAATAAATGAATAAGCGATCTATGTAACCTGGAGATCAGCTGTAATCCAGGAGATCTCCAGCCCCTCCACCTGGAGTTTGGCAATCCTATGTACTTTTAACAGCTGCCTACAATCTAATTCAACAGGAGCAGCTTTCTTTCCAGACTGACAACTGTGCTAGTGTGTCGTGGGGGGGGGGGGGCCCTGAGGCACCTTAAGGACTAGGAAACTCACTGCACCATAAGGTATTGTGGACTATGGCCCACTTCCTCTCTGATGTGTGAAGCACTACCCCCAGTTAGCAGAGAGACATTTATATGCACACATGCACCTAGTGTAGAAAGAAAAGATTATACAGAGGGGCCAAAGGGCTATGAGACGCAACAGGGATAGAGTAGAAATTTCCACAGATATGTGACAAGCTGTACTTCTTGCATTTCTCAGGTGGGTGGGTGGGTGATAACCCACACGCACAAACACAAAGAAAACTGTCAGCAGTGGAACCAAAAGGCTGCAAAGTGAAAAAAAGGCCTATCTTGCAATACTTTTGTGCAAAGCTCTCCCCTTCCACCACCTTTCAGCCCTGCTGTTTACCATTTTTCTCTCTATATACCATGTGTGTATAAATATATCTCTGCAAACTGAGAATAACACTTCATGTCTTGATGAAGCAGGCGCAAGTCCAAGAAAACTTATCCTACAATAAATCTGCTATTCTTCGTAGCGTGCTTCAAAACTCTGTTGTTTCCCTCCTGCGTGGTGATTGGGAAAGCTGCGCCTGCTGAATTTCTTCCTGTCATGCAACTGTTTAAGGGCTCTGGCGGCCTGCCAGGAGGAAAAAGGTAACTGGCTTATGCCAAGAAAGTTTAGACACCCTTCTTTTCTTTAATCTGTTCCTTGGCTACCTTTTCCACAACCATCAGAAATTCCCAGACATGTTCTCATTGGCTGATTCTGCACTGGCTTTTCCCTCCCATGTTGGAACAGAAATGGTGCAGCTCAAAACCACATTCAAATACCCTGGGGCAACACTGTACTGACTGCAAAAGTCACCCGTGAGTGGCCATAAATCTATGCAGAAGGTTCCATAAAACCCAATGATCAAAGAAAGTGAAAGCTGCATGCTGTATGGAGGGTACCATAAAATCCAGTGATCAAAGACAGTGACAGCAGCATGCAACGCAGAGGGGAATTTCTGTCCCAGCGTGGGTTTGGTACAACAACAGAGGGAAAAACCAGTGCAGAATCGCCCATTGTAATAAACTGGAGCCCATGCTCTTCTCCAAAATTGCTACTGGCCTCCCTACGGGTTTCTTACATTTCCTTGCCGAAGGAGACTCCCTTGGCCATTCAAAGGCAGGGTTCAACTCATCTGAGGTGAAGTCGTTAGGATCATAAGGGGTCCGGCGTGGAGGCTTTTTCTGCAGTTGTGTGGACAGAGGTTGTACTTGTACTGGGGGGCAAGTCAGGCTGGAGGTAACAAAGTCTGTGGGAACAAAACATAAGTCAAAACCAACAATGGGAAATGTGTGTTTGGTGACAGTTCCCAATACTTGCATTGGCTCAAAAACTCTTTCCCACAGGCTACTTACCAGAGGACCCGGGAGTTCCGATTCCCATGCTCTTCCCCTTAAACTAAGTCACTAAGTCCCATTTTCCTGCCCGGAATGCCCTAGAGCCAGTATGGGGATGTGGCTGAAGTTTTAGACTAGGGCTGTGAGGTGGGCTGGCAGGCACAGAAGGCAGAGCCAAGCACATGTGGAATATAAAGATACACGGGGGGTGCATTCAGAGGGGCACGCTTCAGTAATGGATTTTATATCCACATTCACACACCCAGCATCTGCACACTGTCCCCAGCCGTCGCTTTCCGGCTCAAACCCCCTTTAAAATGGAGTATTTTGTTACCGGGTCCCCAAGTGGTGTTTTCCTGATTCTCCAGTTCTAGCTGCACTGTTCTGACGTCTAATCGCTCCTGCAGTGTTGAGCCACTTATGCTCGGAAGCCCGAGGCTTCCGCTCTTCGCCCGCCAATGCCACTATTTTATTTTAGCATTGGCCGTATGCGCATAGCCGGAGCTCTGCTCCCGCATTATTAAGAACAATGTTTAAACGGTGCCTAGTTTTGTTGGTTAGATGAGTTCAGGATCTCATGGAGGCCAGTTTCAGGGTAAAAGTTTAAAGGGAAGTGTTACAGCAGTTGGGATGAAGTGGAAATCACTGTTCTGTGCACATGTGAAAATTTTAATTCTACAGATGGCTGCCTGTGCGCATGCCCATACTGAGAGGGGGGGGAAACACCAACACATGCTCCCGCGTGTGGACGGCAGGGAGCGATGTGTCTGCAGTGATCCAGAACAAGGAGGTGAGTGTGATCGCGAGTCTCCAGGTTAAAAAAAAAGAATCGGGACCAGAGCAATTTAAACCGCTCCCAGCACGCCATCTGACCACACCTAGAGTGCGTTCAGATGGCCGTGCTGAGAGTGGTTTAAACTGGTCCAGTTCTGACGTGATTTTTTTTAATCTGGATAATCACAATCACACTCACCTCATCCCGGCTCACCGCGCAGTCACATCATTACCCGCCATCTACAATACCAACGCGCGGGACTGTGTGTCAGTGGCTTTTTTAAAAAAAATTCTCAGTTTGCGCATGCGCATAGGCAGTCATCCGTAGAATTGGAATCTTTGTGCATGCACAGAACAATTAGTTTCCTGCCAAAAGCATGCCCTGAGGTGTCTCCAGCCACTGAAACAGAACACTTCCCCTTAAACTTTTGACCAGAAACTGGCCTCTGTGAGATCTTGAACTCATCTAAATGCTAAAACGAGTCACCATTTAAACTTTGGTTTTATTAACAGGGGAGCAGAGCTCCGCTTATGTGCATACCATCGATGCTAAAAAAAATGGTGGGCAAAAAGTGGAAGCCTCGGGCTCCCATGGCAACTTTCGAGTGGGGAGGGGGTTTAAACCACCAGAAGTGGCTTGACACCAGAGAAGTGATCACACAGGGGGAAAATGCGGCTTTAAATGGGAGAACTGAGAAAACACCTCTTGGGACCTGGTAACAAAATACTCCAGGTTAAAGGGGGTTTTGAGCTGGAAAGCAATGGCTGGGAATGGGAGGCAGAAGTTGACTGTGTGATTGTGCATATAAAATCCATTGCTGAACTGTCACGACACCAGATCAAATGGCGCATCTGAACGCACCCACAGAAGACAAGAAGGGGGGAAGGGGAAAACTCAAGAAGACAGAGAAAAGATGAGCAGTGTGAAAATCCTCTTTATTTGTATGAAGGCAGCCAGTCATTGGTCCTGCCTTCACAACGACCCCTCCTACTTTCCTGAATCACCTGACAGGTGCCTGAGTGCCATGCTGGGGAGCCCTAAGACCCAGGTTCAAACGCTCTACCATGAAGCTCACAGGGTAACCTTGGGCCAGACACTCTTTCACAGACTGACTACTTCATAGGGCTGTTGTGGGGATAAAATGGGGACAAGAGCCATGCACACTACACTGAGCTCCTTGGAGGAGAATGCAGAGATAGAATTGCTGTTCATTCTCCTCCCCTTGCTCTAAAATCTGCCCACACCACCACGCTCTGCAAAGAAGCCAGGGCCATGCTGGGTAATATCCTGTCCAGCTTTGAGCCATTAATTGCCACTTGCTGGTCATGATTCCTACTCAGCCAACTGCTAGCCCCCACCAGAGAACTGGGGCCAACCATGCAGCAGTGAAACACACTGCATGTACAGTGGCAGATTAACCATTAAGCAGACTAAGCACGTGCTTAGGGCATCAGGGCCAAAAGGGGTACCACAAAGTTGGGACAAGGGTGAAAAGAAAAACAAACGAATGAAGATTTGTAAAAAAAAAAAAAAATGATAAAACTAGTGCAAATTGATCATGGTGCACCCTAGGGTTATCTTTTATTTTTTGTTGGCGAGGTGCAGTGTCATAGGCTATGTTTAAAAGTAAAATGCATGTGTTTAAAAGTAAAATGATGGAGCCAAATTCAGTTGTCATGACAGTCATTTCAATGAGGGGGGGCACCAAGACTGGTCAGTGCTTAGGGCACCAGTGAGCCTTAATCCGCCCTGTGCATGTAGCACATGCAGAGATTATATTTCTGTAACATGCTTCTATAACTTCTTTCTACAGGGCTAATCCAGGAACAGGACTTGCAAGATGCATTGATTTCAAATTAAAATGTCTGTAACTCAACCTTTCTACCTTACAGAACAGTGCGACAAAACTAATGCAGCTGACACACAAATATAGCGGCAAACAGCAAAGCGCAACAGATAGTCTCTCTGAGCTCAATTAAACAACAAGTTCCGGCTCACAAAACTTTGTCCTGCATTAAGTCCTGTTTCTCCAAGTCCCTCCAAGGCGCAGCAGGATTCCTCTCATCCACCTCTCTTTCAAACAGATTGCTTTCCAGAGCACTGGACAACACAGTAACCAGACTGCAACCTGCAGCTTGAAAGATGCAGCCCTTATAAAAGGCAGTAAAAGGCCAGAAAATTTTACCCACCTCCCCAGCAACCAGCCTCTTCCTCTGCTGCTAAGCTCCATACATGGGCACTGCCCCTCCTGGACTAAGCCAACTACATCTTGGGGGTTAGACCTCCAAGCACTGAACTACTGAAGTGAGCTAAAATTAGGGATGCCAACCTCCAGGTGGCATCTGGGGATGCCCCAGAATGCCACCCTTCAAAGCAACTTATCTACAGACTACAAAGATCAGTTCCCCTGGAGAAAATGGATGCTTCGGAGGGTGGACTCGATGGCATTGTACCCCATTGAGGTCCCTGTCCTCCCCAGGCTCCATCCCCAACCTGGATCTGGCAAACCCCCCCCATCCCCTGCCAGTGGCTGGGGGGACCTGGCAAGCCTAGCTAGAATCCGTCTTCCCCCTCTCCAGGAGTGTGCATTGAAAAGGGGACAAGAAGGCCACCAAAGAGGGGAGGCAGAGCAACGGGCCAACCACACGATCTCACCAACCATGAAGATTTGCCACCAAGTCCCACTACTTCCAGTAATGTCCCAATACTGGAACATTACTGGAACATTACCCACCACCACTACCTGCCTCTGGGACAGCAATTAGAGGGCAGGGAGAGATAGCCAGTGCACCACAAAGGGCTGAATCAGGCCCTGGGGCCTCCAGTTTCTGATCCCTTAATTAGTAGGCTACCTGAATTATTATGACCTCCCTAAATACCCACCTCACTTCACACCCACATTCTCTTTACGAAGCACAGGCCTAGGGTTGCCACCTCGAAGACCTCCAAATAGGGTTGCCAGGTCTGGGTTGTAAAATACCCAGACGCTCTGGGGGTGGATCCGGGAGAAGGCGGGGTTTGGGGAGGGGAGGGGCCTCAGCCTGGTACAATGCCATAGAGTCCACCCTTCAAAGCAGCCATTTTCTCCAGCGGAGCTGATCTCTGTCAGCTGGAGATCAGTTGTAAAAGCGGGAGATCCCCAGGCCCCACCTGGAGGCTGGCAGCCCTACCTCCAAAATAAGGAACACATCCTGAGACTGTAAGAAAATGGCATTTCTTATGTCCCTCAGAACATTTCTTATGTCCCTCAGAACTCAAAACTCCTAAGATCTTTGCATTTGTGGAAAGACCTTACATTTACCAAACAAGGGGCAGTTCCTCGAAGTGAAAGGCCCCCTACCAGCACCTTCCATATATCACTTGCTTCTCCCACCACCATAATAGGCATACCTACCCCTATGCGGTGGCAGAGAGGGTTCCCAGTCCATTGGGCAAATTGGTGAAGTCATCCTCAGTCTCTTACTAGCAGGCTGATCTTCTTCAAGGGCTGGCAACAGGCGCTTTGGGCACACGGGTCCCTCACCAGAGAGGACCACAACTTCCAAGCGTGGTTTTTCCATAGAGGTTTAGGCCTCACTCCGAGACACTCAAACATGTACCCCACTTTCCCTTCTCTGAAAAGTCAGGAAGCCTGGCTGGTCAATCTATAGGAAAAATGGAAGGGTTGCCAACTTTCAGAAGGTCTCCCAGAATTACAGCTAGGGTTGCCAAACTCCAGGTGATGGCTGGAGATCTCCTGGAATTACAACTACTCTCCAGGCAGCAGAGATTAGTTCACTTGGAAAGAACAGCCACTTTGGAAGGTGGATTCTATGGTATTGTACCCAACTGAAGTCCCTCCCCAACCCATCACAGGCTCTAGCCCCAACATTTCCAGGTATTTCCCAGTCCAGAGCTGCCAACTCTAAAATCTGATGCCTAGGTTAGGGAGATCAGCTTCCCTGGGGGAAATGGCAACTTTAGAGGGTGGGCTCTATAGCACCTCATTACTGCTGTGCCCCCCTTTCCTCCCTGAATCCCATCCCCCCCAGCATCCACCCTCCAAGTCTCCAGGAATTTCCCAGCCCAGCCCAGAGTTAGCAACTCTTAAGATTCCTACATCTCTTCCTATGTTAATTAGAATAAGAGATTGGGTTTATACCCCACCCTTCACTACCCAAAGGAGTCCCAGTGCGGTTTACAATCCCTTCCCCTTCCCACAACAGACACCCTGTGAAGAGCTGAGAGAGCTCTGAAAGAACTGCTCTTGAGAGAACAGCTCTGAGAGAACTTGTGACTGACCCAAGGTCACACCAGCAGCCACATGTGGAGGAGTGGGGAATCAAACCAAGTTCTCCCAGATTACAGGCTGTGCTCCTAACCACTACACCAAACTGGCTCTCAATTATCTTCCCAAAGCTGTGGGAAGCCCATCTTTAAAACATTTACTGTGCATGCACTCTCTCTCACAAACAGGCATAACCCATAGGAGACAGTTACCTCAAAGCAAATAAAAAGGAATGGGAGGGAAAGACCAAAAACTCCCTCCTCCCAGGCTGAATTCCCTTTTTCCTAATCTGCCTTTGTGCAGGCGGGGCAAAAGAAGAGGCCAGCCCAAAAGGTGGAGTCTGAAAAGGGTCTTTCTGCATTTGCTGATGTCACGGCCAGTTAAGGGCATACTACCACCACCACCACCGGCTGCTCCATGCAATGCGATGAAGTTTTGCTGGCAGAGCAAGGCATTGCATGTGTGTGCCAGCTGCCAGTCTATACCACTTGCAGGGTAAACCCAAAGAAGAGAAACGTTACCTGTTTAATTAAACAGTTTCTAGCTCTTGCATCCACAGAGGCCCCAAGTGCTTTTTCTAAAAAAGTTTTTCATTTTACTTTTATAGCTCAGTGCTATTCTTTCTTTATTCATTCTTTAAAAATCTGGCCAAATGAATTAAACAGTGTGTGTAGAGCCTGGGGTACACCTTTCAAGAAGCATAGCACAGTGTCCCTTCCTACATTTCCCTGGATCCTGCCTTCCCGAGGATGTCATCTAGCAATGTAGGAACGTAGGAAGGGACACTGTGCTATGCTTCTTGAAAGGTGTCCAGTTCTCAATGTCCAGACCTAGCTGCTCATTTGGTTTTGTGTGTGAGTGCAGGAGAACCAGGGTTGCCAACTCCAGGTTGGGAAACTGGAGATGGGTATGTGTGTGTAGAGCCTGGGGAGGCTGGAGTTCGAGTTGGAGAGGACCTCAGCAAGGTTTAATGCCACCTCCAAAGCATCCGTTTTCTCCGGGAGAATTGAGCTTTCTGATCTGGAGATCCTTTGTAATAATGGGAGATTTCTAGGCCCCACCTGGAGTTTGGCAACCGTAGGAGAAACCCACATTTTCATCATCAGCACTACGAATGAAGTCACAAGTCAAAAAACTTAACCTTGCAGATGAGCTTCTCTTTGGCGTGGATGCCTCACAACATTTTTGTTAATGACAGAATGGTTTCGCTCTGCTTCGAGGTGGCTTGTGCTTCAGCCACCTACTCCTTGTTTGTGGCCACGGGCCTGCTCCTGGTTCCTTGAACCTGGCAGACACACACAGCTCCCCCGGAGCAGCGTTCTAACCACGGGCAGAAACAAACCGAGGCATTAAAGTGCCTGAGGGGAAAAACTCAAGTGGTAGCCCAGTGAGAATATATCATAATGAATGACACAACTGATCATCTTGTTTTCTTTACGAAGCTTCCTTATTCAGAACAAGAACACTGGTCTATCCTGGCCAATGCTAGTTCATATCCTTCGACTGTCCATATTTACCAGGAATAGTTCCTGGCTTTGACCCTGTTAAATCCCCATACCTAATTTTTTCAACTTTTGGGAATTCTTTGTTAACATCTTTTCATGCCCTTTCCTAAAGCTGTCATTCTTCATGGTCTCCCTCTCTCTTGAGGTTTCTAGAAGAAGTTAATTCTCTTCTCTCTAGTGTATATGCAGATAGATTCATGTTAGGGGGCAGAATGTTGGACTGGGATGCAGGGGCGGATTAAGGCTCACTGGTGCCCGAAGCACTGACCAATCTTGGTGCCCCCCCTCCTTTCCACACTGACCCAGTCCGTTTTAGTTGTTGGCCTGTCTGACCAGATATACAATGTAGGTTGCAGCAATACAAAAATTTATTCATATGATAACACAATATACTGTCATGACAACTGAATTTGGCTCCATCATTTTACTTTTAAACACGTGCATTTTACTTTTAAACATAGCCTATGACACTGCACCTCACCAACAAAAAATAGAAGATAACCCTAGGGTGCACCATGATCAATTTGCACTAGTTTTATCAGGTTTTTTTTTTTTACAAATCTTCATTCTTTTTTTTTTTCTTTTCATCCTTTTCCCAACTTTGTGGTGCCCCCTTTGGCCTGGTGCCCTAAGCACATGCTTAGTCTGCTTAATGGTTAATCTGCCACTGCTGAGATGTGAGAGATCCAGATTCAAATCCCAACCATGCCATGGAAGCTTACTGGGTGACCTGGGCCCAATCGCTCTTTCTCAGCCTGACCTACCTCGCAGGGTTGTTGTTGAGAGGATAAAATGGAGTTAGGAGAGCAGCACTGGTTGGACACTGCGTGAGGCAGGATATTGGACTAGACGGACCACGTGTCTGATCCAGCAGGGCTCTTCTTATGTTCTTAACACTGTAAGCTGCTTTGGGGAGGAAAGTGGGGTGTAACCTTTATTCATAACATTTATATGCTGCCTTTCCACCTAAATAGGGCCCGAAGGCAACAATAAATGAACACTTATGAACGGCAGTACACCATGCAGTACAAACCCCGTTATTCACACTCTGCAGTACTTACAGTGTATTTTGAATTGTAAATAACCTGTGATAGTACATTTATTTTCCCAGCCTTGGACCAAAAGAAAGACTCCCTCTTAGATCTGGAGCAGCAGAGGAGATTCTGTTGCCAAGTAAACAAATGTAGCAAGGCACCCTTGGGTCTCAGAGGGGGGAGGGGGGCTCAGGCAGTGATCCTTGCTAAAAGAATGCAGTGAAGCTGCCCGAAAGCCGTCCTGAAAATTTTGAGGGTGCCCCCATCTGTTCCGACAGGGAGCTGCTCTCTACTGCTTGTGCCGATGATCATCCCATTTAAAATGCCTAAAGCCCTTTCAGGGTGGTGGTGGGACCAAGATGCTTTTAAACATGCTGAATAACGCACTTTTAATCCACTTTCAGTGCACTTGAGGGATCCTTTGCACTTGGAGGCTGGCAACCCAAGGACTGACAAAAGGTATCTGGATCAAATGGACAGCAACCAGCTATTTAGACAAAGCCCTTTTTAGCCTGTCCAGCTTCACCTAACTTGGAGCTTTTTTAACAGTTCAGATACTCAGCCACAGAAGAGGCTCTGCGAATGCGGGGGTTCCTTCCCACCCCCCCATAGCCTGGGGAGGACAGAGGGGCACCGGATCCTCCTCCAGGGTCGCCCTCCCGTCTCATCCAGCACGACATGCACCTTCGTCTCAGTCAGAAGCTGCTGCAGGGAAGAGTAGCTGTGCTGGGAGAAATCCAGTCGCTCACTGTCCATTCTGCTGGCGACAGAGAGCCCCAAATGCACCCCCCTTAGGGTGGCCACACAGGAAAGTCTAGTTGCTTCCTTTGAACCCTGCATCAGAAGCTCGACCCATGGCTACATCTGAAGAGGTGCAAATGAAAATGTAATGATTGGTTCTGAAATGGCCGGGAAGAAGGCCTGATAGCTGGGGAGAGTCTTACGGGGATCTCCGTCTTCCCATTGCCTACTATTAAGAAGTACGGCTAGCAAAGCGTACAAATGGATCTGAGCCCAAGGTGGGTAATTTTCCAGACCCATAGGGTTGCTAACTCCAGGTTGGGAAATGCCTGGAGATTTCAAGCTGGGAAGAGGGTGGTTTGGGGCGGGGAGAGATAATTGTGGGCTATATTGCCATAGAGCAGGGGTCCTCAAACTTTTTAAACAGGGGGCCAGTTCACTGTCCCTCAGACCATTGGAGGGCCGCCGCGTTCGCCCCTCCCCCCACCAGCCTGCTCGCCCTGCTGCCGCGTTCGCCCCCTCCCCCCACGACCAGCCTGCTCGCCCCGCCGCCGCGTTCGCCCCCTCCCCCCCACCAGCCTGCTCGCCCCGCCGCGTTGGCTCCCTCCCCCCACCAGCCTGCTCGCCCTGCTGCCGCGTTCGCCCCCTCCCCCCACGACCAGCCTGCTCGCCCCGCCGCCGCGTTCGCCCCTCCCCCCCACCAGCCTGCTCGCCCTGCTGCCGCGTTCGCCCCCTCCCCCCACGACCAGCCTGCTCGCCCCGCCGCCGCGTTCGCCCCCTCCCCCCACCAGCCTGCTCGCCCTGCTGCCGCGTTCGCCCCCTCCCCCCCACCAGCCTGCTCGCCCCGCCGCCGCGTTCGCCCCTCCCCCCCACCAGCCTGCTCGCCCTGCTGCCGCGTTCGCCCCCTCCCCCCACGACCAGCCTGCTCGCCCCGCCGCCGCGTTCGCCCCCTCCCCCCACCAGCCTGCTCGCCCCGCCGCCGCGTTGGCTCCCCCCCCCCACCAGCCTGCTTGCCCCGCCACCGCGTTCGCCCCCTCCCCCACGACCAGCCTGCTCGCCCCTTCCTCCTCCTCAGCTCCTGGGCGCTCTTGCCGCCCAGGACTGCTGGAGGAAGAAAGAGGCCGCGGGGCGCTGCTGCTGCGCTCCTCGAGGAGGAGGCAGCTCCGGGCGGGGGGGGGGCATCAACACTCGGCGGGGCACATAAATGTCCTCGGCGGGCCGCATGTGGCCCGCGGGCCGTAGTTTGAGGACCCCTGCCATAGAGTCTACCCTCCAAAACAGCCATGTGCTCCCGGAGAACCAATCTCTGTCATCTGGAGATCAGATGGAATTCTGGGAGCTCTCCAGGCCCCACCTGGCCTAAGACCCACCCACTTGTTCCAAAGCAGAGGTGAGAGGGTGCAGGAACAGCCAGGGCCATGGCTGATAGGTCCCTTATGATCAGAACCACTCAGGTCAGTTTAGGTAAGGTTGGGGGGGGGGGACTCTGATCTCACCTGAAAGAATTCAAGTTGCTTCCAATCATGACAGAAATAAGAAAAAATAGACTTTCACTCTTTTATTTTTTTAAAAAAAAATCATTTCCAGTAACTAGCCAGAGAGGAAAAAAACGAGTCAGGCCAACAGAGAGCTGGCCAGTTGGTAACGCTGCTTCCTCCTTCCCAGCTAGGGTTGCTAGCTCCAGACTGGGAAATACCTGGAGATTTTTTTGGGGGTGGAGCCTGAGGAGGTCAGGGTTTGGGGAGGGGAGGAAAATCCACCTTCCAAAGCAGCCATTTTCTCCAGGTGAACTGACCTCTTTCACCTGGAAATCAGTTGTAACCCTGGGAGATCACCAGCCATCACCTGGAGAATGGCAACCCTATCCCCAGTCCAGACAAATATACTTTATATCCCCTCCTCTTGCTTCCATGTTGGACATCCTCCATAGAAAGCTTTTGTATTTTTACCTACATTCCATCTGCTGTTCCTAGAAATGGAACTCTGGTTGGAAGTCACTGATTAGTTCAGCTAGAAACAAATGAAAGGAGGCCTGGATTGTAGAACAAAGACTGCAGGGTTCTCTGAATGGCAGAAAGAAAGAGGATCTATTGAGCTAGGCGGAGGGGGGGCACAACTCTGGACTTCCGGAACAGAGAAACCTCCTTTGCTGACACAAATCATTATGCCATCTTTTCTTTGCACTGAAAAGAATCAGCAAAAATATTTATACTGTCAGGTCTTGCTTAATTAGCAATTTACACCACTCAGAAAAGCCTGGAACCTGCTAACATGATCTGGCTTCACCTGAGAAGGGAGCAACTCTTAACCCTTAATATCCCAAGTGTGGCTGACTGCCTGGCTTATTTAATTTATTTATTTTGTTTACTTCGCTAAACCCGCACTCTCCTCCCCGATGGGGCTCCAAAGCAGCTTACATCACGCTCCGTTCCTCCATTTTATCCTCACAACAACCTTGTGAGGTCAGTTAGGCTGAGTGTGTGTGGCTGGTCCAAGGTCATCCAACAAGCTTCCATGGCGGAGCTGGGATTTGAACCTGGGTCTCCCAGATCCTAGCCTGACACTCTAACTGCTACACGACACTGGTTTTCTCTTCAGAGAACTCTACATTCCCAAGGTAGCAATTTTTTTAACAGACTCTTGTGCCTTTAAAAGTACTGCTATGCCAGAAACTGACAACCCCATAACTATTACAACAAGAAATCTACCTCTTGGGTTGCCACATGTTTACTGGTCTTCTTGCCCCTGTAAAACTGTAGTGCTCAAGCCCACCTAGCTGAGTAGTGAGGGAGGGACCAAGAAGTAATTTTTTCATCGCTGCACATATTCATGGGCTGAACCCAGATGTTCAAAGTAAGTGCTGGGGCTAAGGCTACTAAGTCCTGCCTCAGTTTGAGCCCTTGCATTTAGTATTTCAAGTGCTAAAACTCTGCTGACAGACCTCAGTCTAACAGTGAAGTGAATAAAATATTTGCATACACTTTCTTTGCTCATGAAAATTAACATGGCCATCCATCCCCGTGCCTGATGAAGAATTCTGTGTCATTCAAAACCTTGTGTATTCTTAGAGTGGGATAGCAAACCCTTGCTACAGTAGTATAGCCAAAGAGTAACCAGATCTCAGTACTACTGGTCATATCCTTGCCACATGGAAAGCAAATAACATTCCTTTGGTCCATTGCACTAGTTAATGAACAAACACACAGTGGGTCAGTGAAATGCCATTTCTGTGACATGAAATTTACAAATTTCAAAACTGCTGAGGCGTTAAGCACTGAATGCATTTTGATTGTGGCACTGTGGCAAACATCCAAGTGCCATGCTTCTGCATTGTACTTTTACTTTGTAAAGTCTTTATTGTGCACATCCTCACAACGACCCTGTGAGGTAGGTTGCTTTTATTACCATTTCACACATGGGGAACTGAGGCAGAGGAATGTCGAGGCTACACAATGTGTTTTGAATTGAAGCCACATTTCCAGAATCGCCACTGGACCCAAAAGCTCCCAGGATCTCTGTTCTGCCCATCGTTTTGCCCTCCCCCTTGATGGAATTACTAACAACACATACCACCTGTTTCTAAACATGTTTACTCAGCTGTAAATCCTGCCAAGTTCAGCAGAACTTTCTTCATTAAGAGAGAGCGTAGCACTGAACTTAGTGGGCTGAATAAACCTGGACAGGATGCGAGTCTACCTATCGCTTTTCCCCATGTAGCCAAGTTTAGGGTTGCCATCTTCATCACTGACCCATTCCTACGCCTTAAACACCAGCCTGATGCAAGTAGGAGAAACCTTTTCTATCACTGCAGGGAATGCAGTGGTGTAGGTAGGCTATTTTAGTGCCTGGGCAGGGGAGGTAGGCATACTTCAAACACTCAGCTGTAACCTGCTTTTGGGGGGGGGGGGCTGCTGAACTTTTGAACTGGGGCCTCAGACTCCTGCCCGAAAATGGAACATGGATGGTTCCACTGAGGAAATGCCTAGGAGATTTGAGTCCACTGAGGAAATGCCTCACCGGCTTAATTTCTGCATGTCATCACTATCGGCACTGGGAGTGGGAACAGTCATCACAGCTCAGTGACAGGGTGATTCCATGGATAAGGTCACAGCCTCCAAGTCTTGCCATCGCTGCCCAGAAAGACCTCCAACAGCAGACCCCCGCCCAGACAGCCACCCGGAGCTGGTGCCAGAGCTTGGGAGGGTAGGGCCCCTGCTGAGGCCCATGGCCCAACAAATGGCCCACAGCCAACCACAGTCACTTGGCCTAAACACTCTCACCAGGAAATGGGAGATTGCCTCACAGGCTCCTGCAAAAGCCCCCTAAAGCGAATGGCACCTAGGGAGGGCAACACTTGCCTGAGAGAGCTGTCCCTCTCCCCCTCCTCTCCCAGGTGCTTCAAGATCGGACGGATCTCTGCCCCCAGCAGCCCAGGGAGCAGGGGTCTCTGGTGGGGCACCTGCCCTGTCATAGTGAGGAACCTGCTGGGGCCTGCAGGCCATTAGACGGCCTGCTACTGACCAAAGACACTTGGTCCATCCTCAGGAAATGGAAGATTCTTTCTGGGGCTCCTGTGATATCCCAGGGACCTCTTGGACAATCTCCCATTTTTCTGAAGGGTTGAGTCCTTGGGCGAGTGAGGGAGGGAGTCATGTTTGCCAGCTCCAGGGTGGGAAATTCCTGTCGATTCCTGGACAGGGACAGGGACCTCAGTGGGGTGCAATGCCACAGAGTCTGCCCTCCAAATCATCCATTTCCTCCAGGAGAACTGATCTCTATAGCCTGGAGATGAGCCGTCATTCCAGGAGATGCCCAGGCCCCACCCAGAAGCTGCCATCCCTAGTTTGCAGGAAATGGGACCCTGCAGCTATGCAGAGGCCCCTGGAGCGCTTTCCTATTTCCTGGTTGGAGACCTGCTAGCGGAGGTGCAGCAGTGACTCTGGAGGGCAGCTTGGAGGCCATCTTGCCTGGGGATCACCCAAACCTGTGGCTGGCCCTGGAGTGACCACAAGCTGGAATAGATGATATAGCTAGATGTATCAGTGATCTGGCAGTTCCATATGGGATGGCAGATAGATCTGCAGCTTTAAAGCAATGGTCTTTCAGTGGATCTGCAGCTTTAAAGCAACAGTCTTTCAGCCTCTTACTTCAAAGGAGACTGCACCAGAATACAGTGGCAGAGGGCTGCCGGCATGAGTGGCTTCGGATCCATCCTCATCTCCCTTCTTCAAACACAGGTCCCAGGGCAGGGAGTTCTGCAAAGTGGAGCCTCCATCAGTCCACTGGGGTCTTGCTGGCCCAAGATGCCCTCGCTTGGCTCGTGGTCCTCCCGCCGCCTCTCATCCCAACAGGCATCAGCTACGAAAAGCAGAGCTGCGAGAAGGACGCCCGCCCCGAGTCCGAGCCGCAACATGTTGGCCTGGGTGAAATCAGTGCTCCGGGAATGGGAGTCTTGCAAGAAACAGAGAGGGGAGAGGGAAATACTTTACGACAAAGGGAAAAGAACAGAATTTCTAAAAAGTTTTAAGGAATATAAAGTGGGTTTTTAAAAAATTGTTTCATGTATAACACACCAAACTTTTACATGGGTAGCTCCAAAATGGGGCAATCAACCCCCCCCCTCCCCCGGGGCTGTTTTGGCTCAGGAAAATGTCATAGGTGGGGGGGGAGAAAGGGAGGAGACCCCTCTGCCGACACCATGGTCCTGAACTTTTCACAAAGCTTGCGGAAAAGGACTCCCCCTGCCTTCCCCCAGCATACCTCAATAACTTCTCTTCTGCCAGCACAAGAGACAGGGGAGGATGATATTGATCTCTCTCTCCCCCCCGCCCGTCTCCCCCCAAGTGCTGGGTGGCTGGCGACCCCATTTTCTGACAGGCCCCACACTTTTCAACACCAACGCCTCTCTTTTCCCCTTACATTGAGATTTACACTTGAAACTCTCTCTCTCTCTTTTAACCATCAAGTCACAGTTGACTTATAGCAAACCCATCAAGGGTTTTCAAGGCAAGAGACGTTCAGAGGTGGTTTGTCATGACCCCAACTTCCCTGGTGATCTCCCATACAAACACCAACCAGAGCTGACCCTGCTTGGCTTCTGAGATTTCTAATGAGATCCCACAAGCCTGGGCTATCCATATCATGGCTTTATTTGTTTCTCTAGTATATCTCTAAAGAACCATCACAATGACTTGTTGTTTTTTTAATCGGTGGCAGACAAGTGACTGCAGGGCAAAGAGACAGAGTGTACTGTATGCAGTCCCCACAACGTGTAGCATCTGTGTAGAGAAGCTCCAGCAGTGATCTTGGACTGAAAGCAGTGGAATCCTAAACAGTGTTACACCTTTCTAAGCCTGTTGACTTCAATGGACTCTGAAAGGTGTAACTTAGGATTCCACGATAAGGGTGTTACATACATGACTCTATTTTCATACTGAAATATTGGAGGGTATTTCATAGCGGGGGGGGGAGGCAGCGTGGTATAGCCTGATCTCATCAGATCTTGGAAGCTAAGCAGGTCGGTACTTGGAAGAGTGACCACCAAGGAAAGCTCTGCAGAGGAAGGCAATAGCAGGCCACCTCTGCTTCTCACTTGCCTTGAAAGCCCCTTGCTGGGGTCTCCATGTCAGCTGTTACTTGATGGCACTTAACACACAAAAACACTTCGTAGTCATAACACACAAAAATACTTCTATTCAGCATCGATGACTGATCTACTGAGAGTTTAGTAATCACGCCTTAAAACCTTGTTTTGGCATAGCAGACTCTAATGCTATAGCATTTCTTGTCTGCATACTTATTGGAGAGGTCTGTTTTGGTGCCTAGTAATTGCCTGTTTGAGTATGGCTGCATATCACCACCCATTCCACTTAACCACCCTGTGGACCTTGTTGCAACCTCACCACGTCCCTCCACCTAACTCTCTGCTTCCTCACACTTTCTCAGGGTCTCCTGGGCTCACCTTGCGTCCACGCATCAGTGCCATTGAGCTGATTTAAACTGTACTGACAGCTCAGCTCTCCTGTGATGGTACTGAGGGCCCCTTCGGTGAGGTTGAAGTTTGCAGTGCTGCCATCTTGCCAAGCTCTGGTCTCAGCAAACGGCTTCCCATCCTGGTAAAGATAGAACCAGCCTTCGCTCTTGGACGGTGCTGAGCAATTCACGCGATATCTCCCTGCAGAGTCCACCCATACCTCCTGGTCAACAGGGACTTCAGCTGCATCTGGAAGAGGAGGCCTGAGAGTTTATACGACTGGAATAAAAAGAATAAAAAGGTGATGATACAGAGTCCCCCCCCCTTTTCAGGAACAAGTTTCTAGTCCTCATGGTCATACAGCTGTACTTAAAAAGAAGATTCGAGCTGCAAAGGTTTTAGGCATTACGTTGTCGAAGGCTTTCATGGCCAGAGTTCATTAGTTGTAGATTTTTCCAGGCTGTATGGCCGTGATCTTGGCACTGTAGGACCTGACGTTTCGCCAGCAGCTGTGACTGGCATCCTCAGAGGCATAACACAGAAAGGAGTACTCTGTGTGTCGAGGTGAGAAGAAAAATAGTAGGCAGGTGATTTATATCTATTCAGAAAGGTGGGGGGAGGGCTGAGTCATTATCTTGTCTCCTTTTGGAAGGAGAGCAGGCTCCTGCCACGGCTTGCACCTGCCCAACCTGGGATTTGGGCAGCTGGCTTCTGGCAGCAGCGGTGGCTCTCAGCCACCTTGCAGAGGGTGAGAGCCACTCCTTGCATGGCCCTGGTGGCGGAGGCAGCAGAAGGGGCAGTCTGCCCAGGACTGCAGACTCATTGACACCACCTAGGGTTGCCAAGCTGCAGGTGGTGGCTGGAGACCTCCCACTATTACAACTGATCTCCAGGTGGCAGAGATCAGTTTACCCAGAGAAAATGCCCACTTTGAAAGGTGGACTCTGTGGCATTATACCTCACTGAAATCCCTTCTTTTCTCAAACCCCACCGGCCTCAGGCTCCACCTCCCAAATCTCCAGGTATTTCCCAACCAAGGGTTGGCAACCCTAAGACCGCCCCTGAATAAAGTAAATATCAGGAGGAAGCAGCTAATGTATTCAGGAAGCATGGGTAGGTCTAAAAGGTGACCTGCCTTTTTTGTACAAATGGCCAGACAGCTGGGAATTCAAACAATTCAAAATGCTACCGTCACAAAATCACAATTCTTCGCCTGGGACATTTTCACCAAAGCTGGGTGCCTTTAATCTATGGTGCACGTTTCATTTTGATTCAGGATGTATTCTTAGTTGTTTCGCTTTTCAGGATTGACAGTTTTGGAACACTGGCAAGTACAGAGCGTGCTTGCGGCCTCTGCTGCAATCGAGGGACATCTCTGCTTTCTTGGTTACAGGAACTCTTTGGCTGCTATTATTAGCAGCTACGTCTATAGACCACCTTTCTCACTGAGACTCAAGGTGGATTACAAAACATAAAAGCAATTCAATCAGACAGCAAGGGCCTCCAACAAACAATGCAGTGGGACTAGAATTACAGAACTGGAAAACAATGCAAACGAAAGTACGTAAGAGTCAGTTAGAAACCATACTCTATTCTGTACCTGGATGGGCCACATCGAGAATCACTTCCCCTTGCCCCAGTCTACTTTTTCCCTCCTGCTCACATCTTCTGATGCCTCCGGTATGAGCCATTCTCAGCCTACGGCCATCTTCATCCCTAGTAATGTTAGATATCCCCCCTCACACCCTTGCAGGGATACTAAGCCTTGGTCAGCTGCAGGTTGACAGTGGCTGTAATTCAGTGACATAGCCTCTACTTCGCATGCAAAAAGTCCCAGGTCCCAATTCCCAGCATTTCATTTAAAAGGATCAAGTAGCAGGCAGGGTAAAAGCCCCAAGAGAGCCCCCAAAATGATGAAGGTCCACCCCAAAACAGCACAGGCCTCCCAGGCAATTCCTCACCTGTTACTCTTAGCTGTACTGGGTTGCTGGCATTGGACCAGATGAAGGGTTCTGCAATGCTATGGTAATAGCAGGTGTATCTGCCCGTGTCGGCCACGGTGACATTCTTCAAATAGAATTCAGCAATGTAAGAGTCTCCCCGGGGTGTAACCTCCATCCGGAAGTCCCTGCCTTGGTAGAGGACAAAGGCCACCCCCGGTGATGAAGCCCAGCAACGGATTGTCCAGTCCTGCCCCACGGAGATCTCAATACCGGGACTCACAGCGATGAACGGCTTGGGGTAATTATCTGCAGGAGGCAGGGAAAAAGTCCAACCGCTGAACATCAGATCTTGTTCTCTGCCGGCTTTCCTCTACACCCCTCAAGAGCTTCTTCTTTAACCTTCCTGAAGCGGCCCACGCTTGTGAGCCCAGGCTTAATTTAGGTTGCAAAAAACAATAGCGGGAACATACCTGTTCACCTTCAAATAGCCAAAGGGGGTCAACTTAAGCCCCTCCCCTGGCATAGAAATCCCACCTCTTGTTGTAGCCACTATTGGTGGTGAAAAGCACCATCAAATCATAGCTGACTTATGGCAACCCTGTAGGATTGTCTGGGCAAGTGATGAACAGGTGTGGCATGCCATTGCTTGCCTTTGTATAGCAGCCCTGGGCTTCCTTGGTGTTTCCCATGCGAGGACTAACCACGGCTGACCCTGCTTGGTTTGCAAGGCCTGATCGGGTTGGGCTAGCCTGGGCCACCCAGGTCAGGCCACGATAATCGTTCCTTAAATTCAAAGCTCACACTCCTGGCCCACGCTTGAGCCGGCCAAGTAAACCACGCTACCATTCAATATTCCCAAAACACAAATTAGATATTTTTAAAAAGTTAACAGATTTTCTCTCACAGTTTCAGCCGCATAGACTAGTTTTAACTGACTTGCGCTGGACGTCTCACAAAGCTTATCTGATTTATTTTAATCCAAGGGCAGAAGCAGCCCAGAAGGGTGCAGGGGTTTCTTTGATAATGGGGGTTAAAGGGACAGCTGGCTAAATTACACATTCCCTACCAGTCAGCTTCCGCCTCCAACTGCTTCGCTGACCTGCTGTTGACTGGGATAGGTGAGGGAAGTGCCTCAAAGAGGAAGGGGAGAGATATTTACAGCAGGCTTGCCAACAGCCTAGGTGAAAAGTGCCCTGTCTCTTTCACATAAACTTAAATGCGAAGAAATGGACAGCTGAAACTTTTAATAGTATGCAGATAAATAAACATCACCTGGTAAATAACATTCTTGTATTAAGAGACACATTTTTTTCCCTCCAGGTAGCTAGAAACCCTGATTATGAGGAGAAGAAGAAGAAGAAGAAGAAGAAGAAGAAGAAGAAGAAGAAGAAGAAGAAGAAGAAGAAGAAGAAGAAGAAGAAGAAGAAGAAGAAGAAGAAGAAGAAGAAGAAATTATTGGATTTATACCCCGCCCTTCACTACTCGAAAGAGTCTCAGTGCGACTTTCCTCTCTCCACAACGGGCACCTTGTGAGGCAGCTGGGGCTGAGAACTGTGACTGGCCCAAGGTCACCCAGCAGGCCTCATGTGGAGGAGGGGGGGAATCAGACCCAGTTTCTCCAGATTCGAGGCCACCACTCTTAACCACTACACCACCCAGGTTCTCTAGCAGGGAAAGGTAAATGAGATTATTGCAGACAGCATCAGTTTCATGCCAGAGCTGCCTCCCCAAAAGGAAAGAAATTGTGGAAAGACTGCCTGGATCTTTCCATCACTCAAGGAAAGGAAAATGGGAACCAAATATATCTAGGGTTGCATGCTCTGGCAGGGGAAATTCTTGGAGATTTGGTGGAGGTGTCCGGGGAGCGGTTTTACTAGATTCTATGGTCTACCACAGAGTTTGCCCTCCGAAGCTGCCATTTTCTCTGGGAGAACTGGTCTCTGTTGTCTGGAGATCAGATTATTTATTTCCTTTATTTATATCCCACTTTTCTCCCCAATGGGGACCCAAAGCACTGGCTTACATCCTTCTCCACTCCTCCATTTTATCCTCACAACAATCCTGTGAGGTAGGTTAGGCTGAGTGACTGGCCATCTAGCAAGGTTCCATGACCAAGAAGAGATTCAACCCTGGGCCTCCCAGATCCGAGTCTGACACTTTAACCACTATATCACACTGGTTCTCAGGCAGGGTTGCCTGGACTGGGTTATAAAATCCCTGGAGACTTTGAGGGTGGAGCCTGGAGAGGGCGGGGTTTGGGGAGGGGAGGGGCCTCAGCAGGGTACAATGCCTTAGAGTCCACCCTTCAAAGCAGCCATTTTCTCCAGGGGAGCTGATCCCCTTCAGCTGGAAATCAGTTGTAAAAGCGGGAGATCTCCAGGCCACATCTGAAGGCTGGCAACATTAATTTCCAGGCCTGCACTTGCAGGCAGGTAACCCTATATATATATAATATATATTTTCTTGATACTTGACCTTATTTACTGGGAAGTAAATTTTACTGGTTTACATGGAAGGCAGGATTGGAGCCTTCGTGCTTTTATATTCTCAGAACATGCCCTAATCCACAGGGTTAGGCTAGCCTGGAATAAACAAACTGACTCTGAGCTGATCGACATATTAGTCCCAATTCTTTCCCAGAAACGAAAGCACTCAGGAGACCTACTGTGGTCCCATCAGCTCTTGCAGTAGGGTTGCTGCAGGGCCTGTAAAACGGAGCTGTTCCATCAGGCCTATGGTTGAGGCAGCAGTAACCATCGAGTCTGGCCTCCCCCTGTGTTTGTTTTCTCTCCCTAGCCGGCTCATTTTGTTTTTATAGTATCTTAATATCCACTGTTGCACCTGATACAAAACCCTTTTGGGCTGTATTAACTGGCTTATTGTTCTGGCTGCCATCTGATACTGTTTTAATTGTTAATCTTTGTTTTAAGTGTTTTATTGACATTGCTGTTACCCACCCTGAGCCTGCTCGCAGGGGAGGGAGGGCTAAAAATCAAATAAACTACATTATTATAACTGATCTCCAGGCGAAAGAGATCAGTTAGCCTGGGGAAAATGGCCACTTTGGAAGTGGACTCTATGTACCCCTTTGACGCCCCATCCCTCCCTAAACCCTGCCTTCCTCAAGCCACCCCCCCCAAATCTCCAGGTATTTCCCAACCCAGAGCTGACAACCCTATTCTTGCATCAAGCTCCCTTCCCTGTGCAACCTCTGGCCCTCTTACTTCACCTTACTCCTGGCTGCTCACCTTCGGTGATATTTGCAGGGTCGCTGTGTGGGGAATGAAATGACTTCCCGGCCTCCCAGACCTGATAGCCGCAATGGAATTGTTCACTGGAGCCAGAGCTGTGGACTACAAAAGTCACTTCAGACTCTGTGGGTAAGGCTTTCTTTTCGGCCACAGGTTCTTGGCTGCCTCCCTGGTACAGGGAGAATAAGCTGCCCGCATATTCCTCTGGAGATATACATCGAAAGTGGTGCTTTCCTTCTGGAGCCCGGTGCCAAAAGATAGATGGTTTTGGAAGAGCTAGAAGAGAAAAAGGGAGATTGGCAAACACCAGAGATCATGGATTCAAGATCCCCCACTCTCTTGGTTCCTTCCAGGAGTGGACAGAGAAATTAAAATAGCTCTGAAGCAAGTCAAGCTGGGACTCAGCTCAGTGGGTCTGACAAGGCATGAGCTCACCCGCTGCATCATCCTTGAAAAGTACTGAGGTCTGAGACTCAGCATGGTGAAATCAGCTCAAGTTTATTCGGTTATTTGGAACGAAGATAGAAATAGCGGGTCCACAGCCGGCTTATATTCGTGTCTGCCCTCACACCCAACGCATCCCCAATACCCCTGACAGATTCTGGTCGAATTTGCATTTGCATTTTTAAATCAGTTGTGTGCTGCTGTGACACCGTCTTTCTCTATGCTTGTTGGAACATTGTTTGGAAAAGATTCTTTTAAACAGTGCGGAGGTGAAATGACAGTGGAGCCGCCCCAAAAGGACGATAAACATATGTGGATGTGCAAAAGTATGCTAGCACTGTTGAGGTGTGAAAACGACACCAAATGTGGACAGCTTTTTTGAAGATGGAGTCAAAAGGCAGGGACACTGGTGGGAAAGTCAAATGCAGATTCGGCCACAATTTACATGGCCCCAGTAACTATAGGCTCCCTTCAGGATCAGGGCGCTCCCATTGGTCCGCGCTAGGATCTGCGGTGTCTATTGTTCTAGGACCGAAAGCCTGAGGGTCCGCTTGGTCGCATGGCTAGGCGCACGCGGTCGCAGCCATCTTGATACATAACAATCCCCCAAATGGGAAGCAGTGCAGGAGGAGACGGTTGGTGAGCTGACACAAATTGCCAGGGCTGATGAGGAATCCGGGTCAAGTTGCTCCTGAGGCTTCGGCAGAATTGCTGTGGCCTGGATCTGCTCATTCCTGGCCCTCTAGAGCAGTGGCCCACTGGGAAATTTCCCTGTAAATTAAATGGCCGGTTTGCCCCCAGTTCCTTCCACCTCCTGCCTCCAGATATTATTAACCTACAGGACTGAGCCAATCATACGGTTTCCCTCAAGGTTCTAGCAATCACCAGCTAGATGCCCCTGGAAAGCCCACAGCCAGGACATAATACCCAGGCCCTGGCATTCTCCTATCCCCCTGCCCGACACGCACTACTTCTGATCCTGAAGGCTGTGCATGACTGTTAGCTATGGGGGAAAAAATGTAACATTTGGCCTGATGAGTAATTCTGGGGAACTTAAAGCACTGTTATGTCTTTTTTAAAAAAAATGGATGTTTAAGTCACAGCCAGTGTTCCCTCTAAGCTGAGTTAGTGTGAGCTAGCTTACAGTTTTTTAGCCTCTGGTTCACACATTTTTGTCTGAGCTCCGGAAGGATGGCTCCAGAGCAAAGTAATTGATGCTGTAGCCAAACTGCTTGCTCACATCTTTAACGCCAGTAGCTCACAAAGTAGAATTTTTGCTCACAAGACTCCACAGATTAGAGGGAGCGTTGGTCACAGCTGAGTTACGGTGAGCCCGTGGGATTTTCAAGGCAACAGATGTTCAGAGATGGTTTGCCATTGCCTGCCTCTGCCTCGCGACCGTGGACCTCTGGGGTGGTCTCCCTTCCAAAGACTAACCAGGGCTGACCCGGACTTACTTCTAAGATCTGATGATATCGGACCGACCTGAGCTATGCAGCTCAAGGCTTCCGGATCATTAGGCTGGTCCCAATACAACAAATTGTGTTCTTGGGTTCTTTTTTCTTTTGGACCAAGAGGGCTGTAAACAACTTATCCCGCTGAAAGAGCTATCTCCCGTTATTTTTTTAATCATCCTCTTTTCAAGTAATCGAAGCAGACGTCACCATATGTTGTGATAATGAGTTCTGTAAGTTAATTATGCAGTGTGAAGATGAACTTCCTTTAAAAAAAATCTCTATCCTGAATCCACCCCATCACCCAAGTCAAAACTCTAAAGATGCCTTTTGACTCCCACCCTCTGTTCTGACTTGAAGAGCACATCGCCAGCTCTGAAAATGTGAATGTCTTTGCTCCCTAACCCTCACTCTAAAATTGCTAGCTTTCCTGTCTGTCCCCATCTGTCTCCCCCCCACAAAAGACCCCAAACACTAGGCTCTTACCTAATTAACCCATCCTTCTAAAGAAACATTATTTCTGCATGTTTACAGAGTTTGACCCTTCACTTATTTTTCCTTTACTCAAAAGAGTCTTCCACTCATCTTCCTGGTTTTAGATTTATCATGACCGAAGGATTATCCCGAGGGGAAACAGAAAACCCCCAGAAAACACCTTCCTAACTACACATGGATCTAGAGAGACAAATTGTACTCACAGATAGTAAGCAGTAAGAAGGGAAGAGTAACAGGCATCCTCAGAACATACAAGACGTCTTCAAATGAGAACTAAAGCATCTGGAACTCCAGGCGCATAATACTGTTCAGGAAATGATCCATCATCAACCACAGTGGAAATATTAAAAAGGAAAGAAAAATGGTACTTCTCTTTTTGACAAAGGCAAGGTGTAAATGAATGCTGATACAAGATCCCCCCCCCCCAGTCTATTTTATCTTGGGGACAAAGATCTTCAGTGTGAGTTCTGAAACTGGACACAAAAATTGATGGAGAGTATTTCACAGTCTGTGAACTTTTATGTCTGTAAATGTGCTTTTTTACTGATGATAAGCAGCCGGCAGCAGGGCTTTCGGCACTATCCCAGTGCCTGGTTGCAGTATGGTTAAGGGGGAGCTGGCTGAAGTTGAATTCATCCAAGACGGAGGTCATGTTGCTGGGAAAGACTGAGATGCTAGCTAGAGGGTCATTCCCGAGACTCAGTGGTGTCCAGTTGACAGCTGTAGACTCTGTAAGGACCCTTGAGGTGTGGTTGGATAAACAAGTGTCTATGGTAGCATGGTCAGTGTATTTTCACCTATGCCACACCTGCCAGCTAGCTCCTTCTTTGTTTGGGTCAGACCTTGCCACATTGATCCATGCAACGGTCACCTCCAGACTGGACTACCGCAATTTGCTCTATGTAGGGCTATCCTTGAAAACGTGTCAGAAATCACAGGTGGTCCAGCTGCCAGGTTGCTGACTGGAACATTGTGGTCAGCTCATATTACTCCAATTCTGCGGCAGCTGCACTGGCTACCCATTAGTCTCCAAATCCAATTCAAGGTGTTGGTGTTAACCTTTAAATCCCTTCATGGTCTGGGACTAGGGTTGTCAGGCATGCCAGTGGGTGGATTTGGGGGACAGCACAGGAGTGGGCAGATGACATCACACGGAAGTTATGTCGTTGCGCTGGTGATGTCATATGGCAACGCTCTGCTTTTTAGGCAAACTTTGTAGTTAAAACTGGGCTCAAACCATAGAGTTTTGCTCCAAAAGCAAAGCGTCACTGCATGATGTCACCGATGCGATGATGTCATTTCTGTATGATATCATTACATCAGAGATGTCACTGCGTGATGTTGCTGTGTGGGGGTGGAGCTTTCCCCGCTGGCCATCTGGCCGGCAGTGGGCAGAATCCCTAAAATTGGGATCCCCCACCCGGACCGGGGGTCTGGGAACCTATGTGGGACCTTCATATCTATGGGACCACCTCTCCCATTACAACCCCCCACGCTCTCTTTGGTCATCATCTAGGGGCCTCTTGCAGATGCCCGGTGCCAGGATGGCACAGTTAGCTGTTACCAGGGGAAGGGCCATCTCAGTTGTGGCCCCTCCTCTGTGCAATGCACCCGTGCCCCGCTGGACTTGTTTAGTTTCCGCAGGGCATGGAAAGTTTAATTGTTTCAATAGTGGTATGGTGATAGCCACATATTTTAATAGTTTAATGTTAATATTTTATATTTATTTATTTTTATGTTGTTTTACCTTACTGGTTTTAATGTTGTTGTCAGGAGGGGTCCCCTCCCGATCCCCTCCTGCTTTCCTGCAACCTGGCGTACTGCGAAAGGGGGAGGCAGAATCCGAGCTGCTGAACTGGATCTGAGAGGAAAGGGGCGGGCGGAGAGCCTCCTGACCCCTCCAAGAAGCCCATCCGGGAGTGCCCACCTTCTGCCACCAGCACACAGGAGAGCCACTGCAGGGATTCCCCAAGGGACCGGGGATCCTCTCATGCCACCCAGCCAGAGGCGCCTCTATTGCTGAAGGAGGGCATGGGGGAGGGAGAGCCCGCCTCCCCCTTGACGTTGGCTTGACCACGAGGAAGAAGGATGGGGAAGATGTGCCTGGGAGCCCGCAGGGGTTGGCCTCAGTCCCATGGTGCAATTGCTTTAAGGCATGGGAGGCGGGGCGGGCCAGGTGGTAGAGGGAAGAAAAAGGAAGTGAAGACGCTTGCCGGTGAGGACACACCTGGTCTCTATGTATCGGGATGTGAGGAGGGAGCAGCGGGTCTTGATGGCCCAATCCACTTGGATGCAGCCAGAATAGATACCAGGGAGCTGTAACCTGAGGAGTGAAGGAACTTTGTGGGATGGCTTTCTGAGGCAGCATCTAGCTTGGACCTTCTCCCTGTCCCTGGACCCGCCACGACTCCCGGAACCAATCTAGCCTCGGGCAGGCGCTGACAGTTGTAAGTCACCAGGAGACCCTTCGGGTGAGTGGTGACTAAAAAAATCTATGAACAAATAAAATGGTCAGAAAAAAACCTCATGGCGATCCTCTATGTTCAGAGGCAGTACATCTCTGAATACACACAGCTGGGCCTATTGCCATGATTCATACTTGCAGGTTATCACAAGTTCGTTACTGCTACCAGCTACTAATGACTGGAGATGAAACGGGTGTGGCTAGATCTCTGCATAGCTACCCTGGACTTCCTTGGTAGTTTCCCATTCAAATACTAACCAGGGCTGACCCCACTTAGCTTCCAAGAGCTAATGAGATCGGCCTAGGCGGGCCTCACCAGGTGGCCTTAAACAAGCCCCCCACCCCCCCATCAGCTTCAACATTAAACCTGCAATATAACGATATACTTGCCTTTCTTTGAGGGCTGTTGTGAGACTGCTTCGAACACGAAAAGTGTTATATGCGTGCTAATTAATATTATTATTATTATTATTATTATTATTATTATTATTATTATTATTATTATTACTGTTTTAAAGGCTGGGTTCAATGTGGAAATAGTAATAACCAAGGTAGAAGCGCCTCAGAGTAAACAGGGTCATCCCTTACGTGCCTGGTGATGTGCTGGGGCTCCTGAGGTGGAGCATGTGCGACTTCTGAGCTGGCCCGTGCTCAGACCCCAGTCCTTTCAGACATTAACAACCTCCAAATCCTACTAAATCACAAGTTTCATCCTACAGCAATGTCCCAGAGCCAGGCTGAACAGAATATTTTTATCTGACAGTCCAGTTGTTTTGAAGGGGAACTGAACATGATGTGTCCTCTTTATGTCAAGACTGGACAACAGAACAAGCTTCCTTCCCTTAAGAGCTTGAAAAAAGTCCCTAATGACTCAGCGGAAGCAGCTGCTAGACTGTATGTGCACGGGTGTGTGACAGAAAGAGTGATGGTGTCCAAAGCTCCTTCCAAGCTGTGGAGTCTTATGAGCAAAAATTCTGCTTTGTGAGCGACTGGGCGTTAAAGTTGTGAGGAGCGAGTGATTGGCTGCTGCGTAAATTAGTCTGCTCTGGAGCCATCCCTCCTGAGCGAAGACAAAAAGGTGTGAGCTGGAGGCTAAAAAAATGTGAGCTAGCTCACACTAACTCAGTTTAGAAGGAATGCTGATTGTGTCCCCTTTGGATTTAGGTTGCAGAGGGGAGGTGGAAATGTGGTTCTTTTGAAAAGACCATGGGTCCTCAGGAGATAATTACAGTGGAGTTCAGATATTATTTCTGGAAATTGGGGTCTCAAAAGCCCTTCCTGAAAAAGAGACACCCCTGCTCCTCCAGCACCCTCTGAAATGTGAAGGGATTACTCAGTGGGGGAGAAATGCCATCTGCACATGTCCCGGAGGCCTCCCTAGATTATAGCTGATCTCCAGACTACTGAAATCGGTTCTCCTGAAGAAAATGGCTGCCATGAAGAGCGGACTCTTGTGGCATTACAGCCCTCTGAGGTTCTTGCCCTTCCCAGGATCCACCCCCACATCCCCAGGAAATTTTGACTCAGGAGCTGACAACCATACCTGGGGGTGATTCTTTCCCATTCCTATTTCCAGTATTCAAAATGAGTCAGACAAGCATCAATCAAAGTCTATTATTTCTAGCTGGGGTCAGCTTTATTTTGGGACCGCAGACAATAAAGGGCCGACATACAACATCATGTCTAAAGAAACCCTAAGACTCTCTCCCTCAGGCACATCACAGGAATAGAATGGAGGAAGGTCGTCCTTTTTCTTTTGCTAGTTGTTCCCCATCTGAGCTTGGGGAATGGGAGAGAAAAGCCATCCATCCTTGTCCCTGTACTAGTCCCTTCACGTTACATCTTGGGTTGCCAGACCTGATTTGGGAAAAACCCAGAGATTCTTGGGAGTGGAGCCTGAGAAGGGTGGGGTTTGGGGAGGGACTTCAGTGGGCCATAATGCCACAGAGTCCACCTCCCAAAGCAGCCATTTTCTCCAGGTGATCTGATCTCTGTCACCTGGAGATCAGTTGTAACCCTAGGAGATCTCCAGCCACCACCTGGAGGTTGGCAACCCCAAGAAAGGCACTTGTCGTGGCTGCATGGAAGCATCCTGAGAGGCGGAAAGTGGAAAAGGTTCAGACTCCAGCATTCTTTATTTATGACAACTTGCCAATGTTAATTAGATAGCAAACATCTGGATTTGCTGGAGAGATTAAGCCATAAACCCCTCCTCTTCCCCTCGCAGAAAATGATTGCAACTTGGAAAGGCACTACAAGACAAAGACGAAGGGAGACACCCAGTGGTACTTTAAAGACTGCCAACATCTATTCCAGCATGAAATCAAAATCTAAATCCAACAGCAGCTTTAAAACCAGCAAAGTTTATTGAAGGTATAAGCTTTCCTGTGCAAACTCACTTCATCAGATACGTTGTTATCGTATCTGAGAAGGTGTGTGCGCTCACGAAAGTTTATACCTTGGATAAAACTTTGTTGGTCTTAATTTAAGGTGCCCCTGGACTCAAACTTTGTTCTGCTTCCGGCTACCTGAGTCCAGCATGAGGTTTCGGTGAGTCAGGCAGCCGCTATGAAACTACAGTTCCCAGAATTCAGTGTGCTTGCCGGAGCCATTGCAAAATGGCCGTCTTTAGCAGTAAGTACAGTAACAGTTGGGGTGCGTTTTGCTTGGGGAGAGGGAGGACAGGTTTTTGTGCCTGCGGCAGGACACGTAGTGCGATTTTTACCCCCTTGCAAGAGGCAGCAGGGACTATGATTACGGGAGCAATAGTAACTTGTTTCTAGAAGGGTGGGAAGAAATCCAAGAGGGTAACATCGGAGGATGACCTTTGGTCAGTGGAAAAGGGATGCTGAAATGCGACTATGTGAGAGCGGAGAAGATGTACGATTGTTGAGTTTTATGTTCGGTGAACCTCCAGTCCCGATCATTCAGCCTTCTGGATACTGTTCCCCAGGAACATCAGCTTTGTTTCCACGACATCCCATGCCGCGTGATTTTTGACTCTGTTGTGGTTTAGAAAACCTTTCTGAGGTGTGAACTGATGCTTCTGTTTTGTTCATCAACTCTCAGTGAGATTTCTGTCTCTGATACTATTATGCCCATTTTACAGGTATGAAAAGTGGGGGTGTGGGCAAACATTGATTTTGCTTGAGGTGATCCAGAGAATCACTATGTCTTGAGCATCTAGGGACCATGGTTCCCAGCATCCCGTCATGGCACATTAACTATGAAATGCAATGACCCCCCCGCACACACCCACACCGTCTAGTCAAGCCTCAACAGATTATCCTCATAAAGCAACCTTATAGTGTTTCACTGGAAGAGTGAAGGTGCTTTCGAAGTAGGTTGCCCCAGATGATTCTAAGTAGGTGAGCCATATCACTTTCTGTAAGGGAAGATCAGAGTAAAAACTGCTTAGTCTTTGAAACTTCCTCTTTCCTGGGTTTCTGTAGCTCCCCACCTGCTGCTGCGCATGAGGCTCAAGTCCTTTGAATCAGAACCAGCAATTTAAAACCATTCTGATAATTATGCATGTTTCTGATTGCTTCTACAGAAGTTGGTGCATATCTGAAAAATGCCTGGGCCAAGGAACCTGTTATTGTGGCCTCTTTTGCCATTAGCATTGTAGGTGAGTGTGTGTGTGTGTGGCTTTTCCATTAATCGCCGGAACCCTTACTGAACACCCCCCTCCTTACAGCACATACTCAATGCTTATAAGACATAACTTCTAGATAAAACCTCCAAGTTCAGAGGCAGCGAACCTCAGAATGCTAGTTGCTGGGAGGCAACAGTGAGGGAGGGCTACTGCACTGTTGATGGGCTTCCTGGGGAGCATCTGGGTGCCTGTAGGAAGCTGATCCAGATGGGTCTTTGGTCTGATGCAGCAGGGCTTTTTTGTTTTGCTAACCATGTGATATGTTCTTCAAGCCTTGTTGACCCCCATCCTTATTTTCCCTTTCCTATTTCAGCTTTGATAGTACCCTTGGTCAGCCCCTACACTAAGTACAGCGTTATGATCAACGAAGTTATGCCATACACATATCCAGGTACAACCACTAATCTGTAATACTCTTTTCTGTGGCATTTTGTGGGGAGAAAAGAAGCTATATGAGTTTTTGACATTGGTCTTTGCTGTGGAAAAACTATATCATAACTGAGTGACTTTTGGGTGGGGAGGAAGGCATTTGAAGAACAAAGTCAACAAGTTCCAGGTGGTCAGCCGTGTTGGTCTGAAGCAGAAGAACAAATTTAGAATCCAGTGGCACCTCTTAAGACCAACAAAAGTTTATTCAGGGCATGAGCTTTCGTGTGCAAGGCTCACTTTTTCGAATATGTTGGAATGGTAGGTAAGGTTCAAACTTATAGACAGGCTAAAAAGCAAATTTGCATGTAACATGATGAAGATGTTTTAAGTTATGCAAAAATAAAACTAAATAACAAGCTAAGGTTATAAGGTCAACAGTTGTTTTTAATTAAGGGGGAAAGGACACCAAAGCAATAAATATGTCAAAATAGGGAATAAGTGTGTAAAGGCATCTTTTCTAATGGTTGGAGAATTAGAAAAGATACCTTTACACACTTACTCCCTATTTTGACATATTTATTGCTTCAGTGTCCTCCCCCCCTTAATTAAATCAAAGCAACTGTTGACCTTACAACCTTAGCTTGTTATTTAGTTTTGTTTTTGCATAACTTAAAATGTCTTCATCATGTTACATGTAAATTTGCTGTTCAGCCTGTCTATAAGTTTGAAATCTAACTCCCATTCCAGGGTATTTGAAAAAGTGTGCCTTGCACACCTTGTTGGTCTTAAAGGTGCCACTGGACTCTAAAGTTGACAAGAATTAACAAGATTACAAGGGTTTAGGGCTAATTGAGAGATCTGAAATTGACAAGTCACCCCAACAGGGGTAACAACTTGAGTCAACCGAAAGGGAGGGGCTGTTAGATTTGTGTCCCCCTGTGGGCTTACAAGAAGCAACTGGCTGGCCAGTCTGGGAAACAGGATGAAGTACTAGGTAGGCTCATGGTCTGATCCAAGCAGGGCTCATTTTACATTGCCTTACATCAGCACACAGATAGTTCAAGGAATCTCCCACAGGTCTGTGGAATTACTGGATCAGTTGCCCTGGTTTATTATTTTTCTGGGGGTTTTGTTGTAGTTGAAAAATAAATAAATAGCTCTCTTGAAAATCCCTACGTATTTTATAGGTGGAATATAAATATTTTAAACAGTCTGGTGGGTTTTTTGCCATTGATGAGGGGGAAAAAACTCTGAAGACGGATGCCTGTGTAGATTTTCCCAGCTGCTTGAAAATAGGTGCACTCACGTCTTCATTTTCTGTGAGTGGTTGGAGATGGTCACATGAACAGCAAATCTGCTGAGTGTGCCTCAAAAATGTACCATGTAGCTGTTTTATTTAAAATGTTTCCAGCTCATTTTTCCCTGAAAGAACTCAAAGCTGCCCAGGTCTTACTGAAACTGGAGAACCTTGAAAAAAAAAAAAAGATTAATTCAGACAAAGAATGAGACAAAAACAAATCCCTGATGTTCTTACCTGTTATGTTAAAATATCCCCCTAGAAATGTACCGATTTACAGTATTTCTGGGAAACTTCTAGAGTGGGTGTGGAGGGAGCTCTTAACAATTTCTGGAAGGCCAGTCCATAGTTTGAGAGCCACTACCAGGAAAACCAGGGCAGTGGTCAATTTCACCTGCTCACATGAGGGACTTACTTCGCTGACTGGGGTTACCAGGCTCTTCTCAGCATAATAAGCTCTTGTTCGTAAAAGAGGGTTGTAATGGCTGCGCGCACTGAAGAACAACAGCTGGGAAACACAGTGTAAGAAGCTGCTCACAGATGCCCCTTTGGGCTTGTAGTTCTTTGTGTGGGCTTCCTGGAAGTAGTTAGCCCCATCAAAGCTGTACCGCGGGAGATCTGTGTGTACCATTGTGCCTGATTCCCATTCCCCTCCCCCTTTCTTCACAGTGCCCATTCGGGATAATGGCAACATGCCCGATATTCCCTCCCACCCTTGTGACAAGGAAGGCCCAAGCCTCGAGTGGCTGAAGAAATTCTGAGACCTCGCTAAAGACATATGGAGCTACAACTGAAGGATCCACCAATCCAGCTGGCACCACCTCATTATCTGCTGTTTTCTTGTGGATGTGTACCATTTCCAGAGTGTAATAAAACTACTGTTAACTTAAAAGACAGGCTTTGTGCGGTGTTTTTCAGGAAGCTTCTCTAGGATGGGAGAAAAAGACTTTTTGAACATGACTGTAGTGTGGCTCATGTTCCATAGCTTCCTCTCTCAAGGAAGGAGTTAAGAAGTCTCCTGCAATACCTGCTGTCCTCACAAAACTGCTGTAGCTAAACTTCTTTGGGCAAATCAGTAGCAGTATGTGCCTTCGGTATTTGCTATTGGTACCTGATGCTCACGTAGCATCCTTCATTCAGGGCTGCATTCTGCAGGGCTTTTTCATTTAAAGGTTAAATTTTAAAAAACCAAGTTTGTAGTCCTTGTGGCTACAACAGTCATCTGGAAAATGGCACAGGCACTGCAGAGGTGGGGCTTTTAAGTGCCATGCACAGCTCAAATAAATTATCAGTACAAGCAAATGTTTATTTAGATTGCATGATTTGTTACAGCAATTGTTGGTACAGGACAGATACTTGAGAGGGTAGAATATTAAGAGCCAGACTGTCGTCTGTAACTACTCTTGGTCAAGTTATTCACACAGCCTTGGCCTAGAGGTGAGGAGCGTATTTCTCTGCCTTGTAACTATTTTAGAACCTGTATGGAGACCTTTGCCCACTGAGAATCTTACCACCTCTGATTCCAGTCACTTTTAAAACAGTATGTGGGAGCCAGAGATAGGTTACCTCAGATATTAGACCTCAGTTGCCTCTCACCTCCCAGTCACAGAAGACTAAGAATGTGAGGAGACTCAGCACTTCTGTGGGTGGTTCAATTATCTCCCCACCCCAATCTGCTGGCATTTAAGACTCAGAAATGTTAAGTACTAAATACCCATTTCTTTCTCTTACCCAATATTAAGTTGTACATCAGAAGCAGAATCCATTCACATTTTAACACATACTGGCTTGAATAATTCTATTATACATTGACTGTCGAGTTCTATCATTTCACAAAATGTAGTGCAGTTCACTTTGTTAGCCTAGACTTTCCCTAAGCAACTCTGGCTCAGTTCTGATCAGGGAAAAGTTTCATGGTTCATTTTTTTCTGTCCCTTAAAAAAATGAACAGGCGCACACTTAGACGATCTTCACGGAACAACAGATTAGTCTGTTAACCTAGGAAAAGGCGACTGAAGCGCAGATATATAAAATCTCCCCTTGGGGTTTGGCAAGGGGCCATTGACAGGTCCAGCTTCAGTCAAAATCAGAACAGGCTCCAGGGCTAGAGAACTTGGGATAATGAAGTAACTTGTCCTGGGGACTAGATTGCTGCCAGGTAGCTGCTAAGACATCCTCTTGCTCACAGTGGAAATCCTCTTCAGTCTTTATCTGCAGTTAAAACAACACAGTTATCTGAAACATGCCCAGCCCAAACACAGAGCTCTGTGCATCATCTCCAAACTGGAGCTGGCAGCACTAGGTGGGTGCCATATTGGGGAATGGTGGTCAGAAGAAGAGACACGGGTGTTATGTCAGAGCCATGTGGCTCCCGAGCCACTGCGTATCACAGGGCTAGACATTTGCTTTAGAGTCAAGATTAAAACCAGGATCTGCCAGATAGCACACTGTGTGCAGCTGATGTCTACATTACACAGAAACCAGACTCTGTGACTGGCTGCCATGACATCAGGAGACATTTCTGAAACATCACGTGGGAAGCTAGGGCCATATGACATCTATCAAGATTAGCCGTGAAAGCTGACGTGTTCTCCAGTACCTGAACTGGGAATTCTTCCATGGGAAGCAAGGCTGGTGTTGCTCGCCGCAACCTTGCTTCCTTTTCCTCTCGCACGTGGCGCCGGCGCTTCTTACTGGTTGGCCCCTCAGTAGGCGAGGGGCTCTCAGCATCTTGGGCAGTCAAAGGCCCTGGAAGGCGCTTGGGGGTCTCTTTCTCGGGAGGTTCATTTTCTGTGTTGCCTGGTGTTGAGGCGTCCATGCTGTGGCTTCCTTCATCCTAAAAAGAGAACAGAAGAATTCTCAATTCTCACTCTCCTTTTCACCTATAATAAGCCACAGTGAAGGGAATTTGCTTTCCCCCCTACAAATACAGGGTCCAGGTATGAGGGGGCCAGTCAAGTAGACCAGGGAAGTTCCCCATAGGTAGATGTGGGTTCAGAGCAACTGGCCACAAACCACTTTGAGTAGTTTGTGTTGAAAGTTAGGGGTAGGAAGCAGCTACAGGGGATACAGATGGGAGGAAGGTGGAGCCTATAGGAAGAAGGGTGGTCAGTCTGGAAAGGCCATAAGGAGAAGATCACTTGACCAGTAAGGACATCTGAGTTTTCATAGTGGGCAGCAGTTCAAGAATTGGCAGAGGATTTGTTGTTCAATGTTCATCTCCTGTACCCTCTGCCTTCTTAAGATTTGACCACTTGTGTCTCAAAGCAAATATTTCTTACCTCCAGGACTATATCAAGGTGACCCTGCCTATAGTCATCACCGTAGGAGTCCAGCACTCTCATCAGAGACCTGAATTGAAGAAAAAACTTGTAAGGAAATCATCCTCAGGAAATGATGTCACCGCCCACTTCTAGCAAGAGGACTACAAATAGCAAGACCTGACCTATTTGCTCACCTCCTTTCCTGTTTGAGCCTCAGTGTTATTCTCTGGACCTGATGCAGCCGATTTAACATCCTCTCATTCACCTGTAATTGTCAGTAGAGTTCACAGGGAAACATTAGAATTGTATGTATTTAAAATGTTTATAAGATTATGTTATTCCCAGATAACTGCGAGCCAAGGTGAAGAACAACAATAAAACCAGCACAAAAAATAAGACAATTCTAAGAGGAATAGAATTAGAACTACTGGTAGCAAATCTTAAAATCCAACAAGCAACTGCAATAGTTCAAAACACCCATGAAGCAATTAGCTCAAGAAACCATAGCCTTCTAAAAACTCTGGTTTTACAAGCCCTCCAAAATTGCAAGAGGTGTACATCTTCTAATTTCCTTCATGATCCTATTCCACAGCACAGGAGTTTGTTCTAGCCTTCCTTCCACCAAATTCTGATTTTAAAAAAGCATTGGCACAAAACATTTTAAAAAATAAATTCAAGCGCCCCAAAATCCCAACATTATATAAAGTAAACATAGTAAATAAAATATTTACAAATAAGAACATATAGATGAACAAATGACGCAAACCATCTAGCTCAGTACAGTTGTCTATGCTGATGGGCAATGGCTTTCCAAGATTTCAGACAAGGAAAGATCTTTCTCCCCAGAACATCTACCAGACATTCCTTCACTGGTGATGCCAAAGACTGAGCCTGGGAACTTCTGCATGCAAAACACCTGCTCTACTACTGATCCACAGCCACATCCCCCAAAACATTATGCAGATAATTTTTTGTTTCATAATGAATTCATAATAATTGATTTGCAATACACACACACACATATACACACACACTATAGTCCAGCTGGGTAGCTTTCATATTTATAGTAATTTGATTTTGGGGGTTTTTTGCTGTCAAGCCATAGCTGAGTTATGGTGACCCAATAGGACTGTCAAGGCAAGAGACTTCAACCTGGTTTGCCATTGCCTGCCTTTATGTAGCACCCCTGCATTTCCCTGCTGGTCTCCCATCCAAATACTAACCAGGGCTGACCCTGCTTAGCTTCCTAGATAAGCCTAGTGTGGGCTATCCAGGTCAGGGCAGTTTGATTTATAAGTTGGATTTTACTGATTCTGTTTAGTTTACTGTTGTAAGCCACTGTGATTTTGGTAAGGTGACCTAGAAAATTTAAATAAGTACCTGCTCTAATTCCTTGCAGTGCCGAGCAAGTGCCTGGCATTTACGTCGTGTCATTTCTTGCTGCCGCAACACTCCTTCCTCTTCCTCCTCCTCCTGCAGCCCCCCATCAGCAAACTCCACTTCTGTCTCTAGCTCACTCTCAAGAATATTGCCACCAAAAAGAGGGGGAAGTGCCAGTTCTGAGCCAGGAGGCACTGAGAATTCTTCAAATCCCACACCTGCCATGTTCCTGAGCACAAAAAGTAAGGGAGAAAGAAAGTGACATAATGACTTGTGATGGTCATCCATCCATTAGTTCCACTGCTTCCAATATGAATGGCTAATGGTGAGACAACAGTTTATCCCATACCTTACAACACTGGACAGAGTAAACAAAAAGAAAAGACTGTAGGATAGCAATCAACAAACAGAGTAGTCAGTTTATTGTTTCACTACCAGGAATTTTTTTTAAAAATCGCCACTACTGAAATATATTACTCCCTATATCCTTCCATATATCTACAGATGTTATACATTTGTATAGTCAATGTCAAATACTCTGATTTCCCAAATTTCTGTGCACAGTAGGAAAGTTTATGTTTTTACAAAAAAATTTAATCCACTAAAATTTTGAAATACAGTTTCTAATAATGAGAGCCAACGAGGTGCCATCTGTAGGGGAAAAATCACGTAGTATCTCAGTAGTCTGTAGTATAACAGTAATCTGAACAGAGAATGAGAAAGTTCATTCAAAGTTTTTTGCCACCTCGATGAATACAATATACAATTTCGGAATAAGAAGGAAAGGAACTGAATTGAATATCTCAGTCCCAGTTAAAGACCCAACTGAAAATGTTTGTGAAAGATACTCAGGCTCTCGTTTTGGAGCGTCTCAGAGAAAAGAGCTGAACAAGACCCAAGGGCGCCTTTGAGGGCTCTCCACGAACCAAACCCACCTTAATACCACCTTTACCAGTGTCCACGATTTCTCCAAGGATGCAAAAACAGATAAATCGTCGCACATTGATGACGTATCCAAACCCACAGCAACCGTGCTAAGTTCTTCGAACACGAGCTAACGAGGGGAGGGACCACGAAAAAGAAAATGTCGCACTCCGATGACATATCGCTTGCAGCCCGAAAATTCTCCCGCGCTCTCCAATGACCTAGTCACTAGGTGGCTAGGCATTCGCCTCATGAAAACGGCGAGAGAGGAAGTTGGTACATGCGCAGTAAAGGAATGTCGCGTCATCTCGTGTTTGAAGTTTCAGTAAAAACTGAAATCCGATATGGGCCACCGCTTCCTATGGGTGAATAATGTGGCGCTCTAGGCCTTGGTTTTGTCTATGATGAAATCTCTCTATACTTACCGTTGGAAAAAAAATTTCCGTTTTTAGACCGGAAGTGCTGGGTGGTCGGAAGTCGGAAGTGGTGACTCGCTTGCTTCCGGGCCGTAGCTAGTTGTCAAGGAGCGCGCGCGAGAAGGAGTTCGTCGTAGAGTAAAATCAAACTGAAGTCGAGGCTTTCATGAGGCAAAGCTGTGTAACTCTATAAATATATAAATAATAATAAAATAATAAAAATGATATCTCGGCGGGGGGCGACTCGCTAATTCAACAAATCTATCACAACAGTTCCTGCTCCTCGTTGAACTTGCCTACGTGCAGGCCCACATTCAGTGCAAAAGATACCATCGAAGAGTGGTCTTCTCGATCCATATGAACGTGCTCGTCTTTCGTGAGCTGACGTGAAAGCGGACACAGGAAGTCATTCTCCATTTAATTCTGTTTCGTTACCGCTGTCATCTTTGCGGGGCTACAGGCGCTTTCTGATGACGGCCTAGAAAGCGACGGAGAGCTGGGCGTGTGGTGCGCGTATTGAGAGCCTGAAAGAGAGAAATTAGTTGGTAGGCAGAGGAGAGGGGCCAGAGGCTGCAGCTTGCTGAAAGGGGGCAGCAGTCGAAGCTAGAGCTGCCGAAGAACAAGACGCAGGAATCGAAACAACTGGAAAGAGGGAGATTCTGACGTACGTGAAGGCGGCGGTTCGTGTTTAGGGGTGCGCTCTGAAGAAGGGATGCTCTAATAGAAGAAATTCTGGTCTCCAGAATACTTTTTGAAGAAGGGTGGGAGAGAGATATGATAGGTTGGATGCATGGAGCTCTTTTTGTGGAGATAAAAACAGAATAATCGAAGCTGGTTGGTTGAGTGAGCTAGGTTGGAAAAATAATGGGCATAGATCACTGGATTTCAGCAGAAAGAGGTAGCAATGGTGGGAAAAGAGGTTTCTTTGCGGCTGAATGTTGAGCCAGAGACAGGGAGGCTCTTCAAGAGCTGCAGAGGAGCTGTATGGGATTCAGCAATTGAGGAATCCATTGCATCCCCAGTGTTACTCTCTGGGGATTTCCTGGGCATTGTTGCTGTCTGCAGGAGTACACAACAGCTGGAAATGCCAGATCAACAAGGGCTGGATACAAGGAAGCTTTTCTGCTCTATCATTCATTCTCCTTTGCAGATTGATCCGCCATGTCTTTAGCAGATGAGCTTCTGGCTGACCTTGAGGAGGCAGCCGAGGAAGAGGAGGGAAGCTTTGCGGATGAAGAGGATGAGCCCACCATTGAGGATGTCCAAGAGGAGATGCAAATGGATCTGGCGACTGATTCAGTCAAGAGTATTGCCAAGCTTTGGGACAGCAAGATGGTGAGAGAAACAAGCCCCTTTTGGTGTAGCTTAGCATTGGTCAGCTTAATTAGTTTACGGTGGGGGAGGTGACTTTGTGTAGCTGAGTTGCTAAATGTGGGCATGATGGTCTGCATCTGTACCAAAGAACAATCCGCAGCTAATGCTGAGCATTATGTTGTTTAAAAGGATCTGAACAACCTGTATGTCTAATCAGTGTAACATCAAGGATTAAAATAAGATAAAAGCATTTCAGTCAGAGTCTACATTATATGCCTTCAGAGCAAAAATTCCGTGTACAGAAGTCCCACTTCTCGGTGCACAAAGGGTAGTGTGCATGTAGCTTCACTAGTCTTGGTACATGATTAGTGGGGGTCATCTAAAATAAGGAACAGTTTTTGAGGTTTGCTTTAGTTAGTTATTCCTGTCCTAGATGTTGGAGTATATAGAAGGGCTTGATTGGGGGGTTACTTTGCAGGTGGTCTCAAAGCACGATTAACAGCTTTTGGCATGTCTTCTGTGCAGTTTGCTGAAATCATGGTAAAGATTGAGGAATACATCAGCAAACAGCCCAAAGCATCTGAAGGTAACGAAACACTCTGACTCATCTTCTTTTTAAAGATAACTGTGTGCAGCCCCTCCCCTACCCCCATTTCTTCAATATGGCACCTGCTGCAACTCTCCTTTGCCCTGCAATATAGAGCACACATGCACCTAGCTTTACACGCCCCATGTAGTTTCTGATTTTGTTTTTTTCCCCTCTTCCTAGTTCTAGGCCCGGTTGAGGCTGCTCCTGAATATAGAGTCATTGTGGATGCCAACAATCTCACAGTGGAGATTGAGAATGAGTTGAGTGAGTACAAGGTCATGTTGCCTGCTTTTTGGGTGATAGTGGAGAGAACAGTATAGTGTATGTGGAGTATTATACCTGCTGCTGCTGCTGCTGCTCAGTGATGTAAGGATAACAGATTGAGAGACTGGGTTCAGTAGCAGGGGAGTACAGTCGAGTACATGGAAGGGTTTAAGATGGGGAAGGGTTTATTTTTGTTTATACTTCTGTTCTGTCCCCAGTGGGACCTCAAATAAGCTTACAAGGCAATTCTCTCCTCCATTTTATCTTTACAACAATAATCCTGTGAAGAAGGGTAGGCTGAGAGAGAGAAAGGGATGGTCCAGAGAGATTACCAGTGAGTTGTCCAAGACAGAGAAGGGAGTAAAACCTCATTCTCCCAGGCTTCCTAGTCTGACATTCTAACCACTATACAATCCTGGCTCTCCCTGTGTGAGCCCAGTGCCTTGGGTCTTTGTCTGTTTTGATGGAAAGTTTTGCTCTGCCAGAAAAAGTTGTCTAGGCTGGCTGTGAAGGGGTTTACTTTCTAGCAGTACTAGAGAATGTATGGGCCAGTATTTTGCTAGAGACTTGCTTTTTTCTCTGGAATGTAAATATGCCCTGGGTTGCTTTCTGTCTTCATGGGTTAGCCCAATCCTGTCAGATTTCAGAAGCAAAGCAGGGTCAGCCTTGGCTAGTATTTGAAAGGGTAACCTCCAGGGAATACCAGAGCTGCAATGCAGAGGCAGGCAATAACAAAACCATCTCTGAAACATCTCTTGCCTTAAAAAAACCCAAGTCTAGCTCGCTACCTAGTGATGCGTAACGCTAAAAGAACTAGAACTTTTGACTGCGAAACAATCTTAGGATCTCCAGGCTATTCTACTCACAATGCCATACTATAATATTCATGGGTCTGTTTTTGCCGTTTCTCCCCAGACATTATTCACAAATTTATCCGGGATAAATACTCCAAGCGATTCCCGGAACTGGAATCCCTTGTCCCTAATGCTTTGGATTACATCCGGACTGTCAAGGTATTGGCTGTTTTGAAATACTTGAAGTCTTTTTAAAGCTTGCATACCACCCATCTGCTTTGTTATGAAAACACTAAAGGAGGTTAGAATGCCCCCTCAGTGTCTTCTGCATTTTGTCAGTTGTTTTATGTAGTAAGAGGCGATGATTCTCAGTGCAGTAGCTAGTGTACTGGTTTTGGATACAAGTGCTAGGGGCTGAAGCTGGGACTTCATGTGGGTAAAGCATGTGCCCCACTGCTGGGCGACAGCTCCTTCCTTCTCTACAAAGGCTCAGTTTGAAATTCTGGAATCAGAATTCTTCAAGGGGGAGGTCCCAGAGTGAAGTTTTGATCACAATACATTTGCAGTACTTCCTAACCTAATATGTTCAGAGATCCTTTTCAGTTTTAAGAAATCCCTTTATTTATGCTTAAGATGTTCATCACTTGCAGGAGCTGGGCAACAGCTTGGATAAATGCAAGAACAATGAAAACCTTCAGCAGATCCTCACCAATGCCACCATTATGGTGGTTAGCGTCACGGCATCCACTACACAAGGGTAAGAGGGGAACTTGGGGAACCCAAACAGGCATTTAGGAGGTGAATGCGATGAGGCCTGAACTGATAAAAAGCAGAATAAGTGGAGAATGACAGAATTGTAAGGTGGGAGGAGTTTAGTGTTTGGGACAGGAGTATTAGTTTGAGTCCCTGCTCAGTTGTGAAAGCTGAAATGGTGGCCTTTTCTCGAAAGTACTGTCTCTGTGCATAGTTGATTTGTGTACTTTATTAGTCTGTGCAAGGGAAGGAAAAGAATATTAAAAATGTAAGCTTGGTCTTCTGTAGTATATTTTGGGGGCAACTAGTAATGTGAGCTACCCAGTATTTGGAAGTCTGTGAATATAGCTGCTACCCCACCATGGACACAGAAGTGTGTTCTCTTTCAAAAGGAAGACTTACAAGCCTTCAAGAGGATTTCAAGTAGAGACATCTCATTCTCCTGATACCTCTCCAGTTGATCTTCCCCTGTCTCTCTGGTCATTCTCTCGCCATGTTATGCATTGATCAAAGAAGTTGCTCCCAGCAATGTTTATGGCTTTTGGAGTTAGATGTACTTGTTGAAACGCATACAAGTTTTGGGAGGAGGCACAACACAGGTAGAAGGTGAGATGGTTAAATGAGAGAAAAACAGAGCAGAAAAGGCACTAGCTTACAGCTCTGCAGACTTTGACAGGCAAAATCACTGTGTGCTTCAAGGGTATAGAAGAAATTGGCTGGCTGCCAACTGACGGGGTGTTCGCCTGCAGCCCAATCAGAAATGAAGGGCGTGTGTGTTGGGCTGAGGGCAACTTTTGCTGCTCCTCTAGAGGCTTCCAGTGTTAATGTTTTATACTCGTGTGAAGCAGCTGCAAGGTTCTGCAATGGGTGTACGGTGGGTTAGTCTAAAGCAGGGGTGTCAAACTCCCTGGAAATGCGTTGTTTAAAGTTTCAAAAATCTTTAGTTGTGTTTGTCTGTGTCCTTTATAAAGTTTATATCTCTGCTACCCGGCATTGCCTTTTATGACACCCGTGGCCCGGCCCGACAAGGTCTCATTTATGTCAGATCCGGCCCTCATAACAGATGAGTTCGACACCCCTGGTCTAAAGGAATGTCTTTTAGGGCGTGTTCTTAAAAGTTGATAGGGAAAGAGACTGAAAAAATCACAATGTGGCAATTCCAGCTAGAGCTGTTTAAAAATCTTACTTTCTCCTACCTGGAGCAAACATGATGCGCTGAAGCATGGTGGCTGAATAGCTGGCCTTGGGTGTTGCCTTTCTCCCCACAGGCAACAGTTAACGGAGGAAGAACTGGAGCGCATTGAGGAGGCCTGCGACATGGCCCTGGAGCTGAACCAGTCCAAGCACCGCATCTATGAGTACGTGGAGTCCCGCATGTCCTTCATTGCTCCCAACCTGTCCATCATTGTGGGAGCCTCCACTGCTGCAAAGATCATGGGTGAGACTCCAGAAGAGTTGGCTTTCATTACATATATGTGAATTCAGCATGTGCGGGGGTGGAATGGGGCTGGTCCCTTCTGTGAAACCTTAGGTGCTTTCCCCACATGCTGACCAATGCACTTTTAGTCCACTTTCAATGCACTTCAGTGGTCGTTCACATGTGGATTTTGCTGTTTCACACAATAAATCTAGTTGCAGAATGCATTGAAAATGCAACATTCAGTGTATGTGAAAGCAGCTTGACTGTTCTTTGTGTTTCCTTTGCTCAAGAGAAATAAAGTGTGAAGTTCTCCAAGAGGGATGTGAAACAGTCCTTCAAAAAGTCTTCATCCCCCCCCCCCGACTGTGGGAGGGTCTTTTCTCCCCAATGAAGGTGCCCATTAACTTAGGTTAAGGCCTTGTTTTGGGTGCCCCTTTCTGCCATTATTAGACAGATAGCAGCTGAAGATTATTCATTAGGGGAGGTGTCCTCAACTTGTTCAAGCCTGCAGGTATATTTGGAATTTTGAGAGAGGATAGTACGTGCTGCCCAAAAAGAAGAAGAAGAGAAGAGATTGGATTTATACCCTGCCCCTCACTCAGAGTTTCAGAGCGATTTACAAACTCCTTTCCCTTCCCTTCCCCACAGCAGACACCCTATGAGGTAGGTGGGGCTGAGAGAGCTGTGCTCTTTCAAGCACAGCTCTGAGAGAACTATGGCTTGGCCAAGGTCATCCATCAGCCGGTTCTCTCAGATTAGAGTCCGTGCACTTAACCACTGCAACAAAAATGGCTGCCGGGGAGGTGGAGCCAAACGCCAAATTGCTGAATGGAATAACTCCTCCTCATGCCTCCTGGGAAGATGAAAATCTGGAAGGGAAATGGAACTGCACGTGGAATAAGAAAACCCCAGGCGCTTAACAGTTCTCCTGAGGGAAAACCATTTGAATGAGGGCAGCCATTCAAGCCTTATCTTAAAATGGCCCCACCCATTTTGTAAAAAACTTGGCAGGTGCCATGGTGTCCACTGTCACCATGTTGGGGAACCCTGCATTAGGGTATAGCCTCTGCTCCCTCCCCCTGGCACACCTGGCATGTTCTTTTCTTATACCTATGGGATGGCCCCCAAGCTGCTTTTTTCCCTCAGGCCTTCTCCTATACGCTGCAGGTTTCTTTTACTGCTGCTTTTGGATTTTGCCACAGCTGTATGTCTTATTGCATAACTATTTTGAATACTTTTGTTCTGATAAGATTCTTTTTGTAAGATGCCAGGAGCAGTCATATGGAAAGGCAGCATATAAATGCACTAATGTAAAAATATAGTCTTCCAGCCTACTTTTCCAGATACAAAAACTGTCAAGGCATGAAATGGTAATTAAAAAAAAAACACCTCATAATGAAGGCAGTGAAAACTGACAGTACTGTCAAGTGCCATACGACACCATGAGTCGTAATACGTACTTCCAGTGTGTTTGGGGAGGTCTCCACGGGAGAGAGAGCTGAAGGCCCCGCTCTGTTCACAGGCTTCCTGGCCTAGGTCAGGGGTCCACAACTTCTTTTGAACCTGTGGCCACCTTTTGAATTTCGATAGGGGGTCATTAGGTTTGCAAAACCATTGCATGGCAGCTTTGTTGAACACATAAAAAGAAGGGAGGAAGAGAAAAGAAGGAAAGCCGGAAAGGGGAAGAGAACTACACACTGACCAAAGGAAACCCAGGCCCTTCCAGTCCCCCTCATTGTCCAGTGGCTGAAGCTGCTGTTGCTGCCATGGGAAACTTCCTTCATTGGAGTAAGGGCAGCCAGTAACAAACCCTTCCCTGCAATGGCCCCACTGGTCAGGAGAGGTATTGGCAGGTGCCATGGTGCCCGTGGGTACCAACTTGGGGAATCCTGGTTTAGAAGAAGGCATTTGCAGTCGGATTTTGTCTCTGCTGGAGGGAAATGCCAGGAGTGGCTGGTCTAAAAACTGGAACCAACTTGGCCTCTTTGTCTTGGCTTGCTCATCCTCTGTTTCCTTCGCTTACCAAGGTATTGCCGGTGGCCTGACAAACCTCTCCAAGATGCCCGCCTGTAACATCATGCTTCTTGGAGCCCAAAGGAAGACCCTATCTGGATTTTCCAGCACTTCTGTCCTTCCTCATACTGGCTACATCTACCATAGTGACATTGTACAGTCATTGCCTCCGGTATGTGCCGTCCCATAGCTTCCCACCCTGCCCAGTTGGTTTGTTGGCACGTTAGCCACCTTCACAGAAATGAACGAGGCAGTCTTTGATTTAATTCTCCCCTTGCAGGATCTGCGGAGGAAGGCCGCTCGCTTGGTGGCTGCAAAATGCACGCTGGCGGCCCGTGTGGACAGCTTTCACGAAAGCTCAGAGGGGAAGGTAAGGGGTATAGCACGCAGAAGCCAGAGGGCAGCTGGGAAGTTGAAAAGTGTACAGATATGGTTGGGTCAGGGTGGGCAGCCACGTTGGTCTGAAGCAACAGAGCAAAGTCAGAGTCCAGTGACGAATTTAAGACCAACAAAGTTTTATCCAAGGTTTTTATCCAAGTTTTATCTAAGGCTTTCGTGTGCACGCACCCTTCGTCAGACAATGAAATGGTATTACAGAACATAGTTGTATTCATAGGAGTGGCAAGTTAAATTAGCATGCAAAATAGTAAAGATGTTTATTAACAGAATAACAGGTCGGAGTAGGACTGTGTCTCACAATGAGAACGCTAGAAGGATGATACTGGGAGCCAAAATTCACTCATTCTTTTAGAACAAAGGGGCTAGGATGGAATTGTCAGGGCCATGGGGAGAGGAGGACTTGTGTGTGGGGGGGGTGGAGGTCTCAGGCAGGGGTGGAGAGTGAGTTGCTAAAGCTGGGTGGGGCCAAGGGGCTGCTGTTCCTGACCCCTTCAGGGGTAGAAGACTGTGGGATGGAAGAGGAAGAGAGGAGAGGGGTGAGGCTCATTCCTGTAACCCAAACATTACCCCCCTCCCCACATTCTGTTACAATCCAGGTTGGTTATGATCTCAAGGAGGAGATTGAAAGAAAATTTGACAAATGGCAGGAGCCCCCTCCTGTTAAACAAGTGAAGCCTCTGCCTGCACCTTTGGATGGACAAAGGAAGAAACGTGGAGGCCGAAGGTATGGGGGAGGAACGGGAAATGGCTTGAAGGGAAGTGCTGATTGGTCTGGAACAGTTAAGGAAATGAAGCGGGACCAAGTGTTGGGCATAGGAGCTCGGGTAACTCCAGCATATGTGCGAGAAAGAGAGATGTCCATTTTTATTTGGCTTTCATAAATTCTAGCATTTGTTACACTGGCTTTTATTTGTTCTTGGATACTTACCACTCATCTTCCTGTTCTTCAACACTGGGTTTTCTTAGAACTCAAATAATTGCAGGCACGAATAGCTAAATTGATATCCAAGCATCAAAACATGAAGCCTTATTTCTCTCTTCACTGGATACAAGGGTCCCCAAGTGCCAGGGTGGTGTCACACTAGGATCCAGAAGACCCAGGTTCAAATCCCCACTCCGCCAGGTGACCTTGGGACAGTCACGCACACTCAGCCTAACCTACCTCACAAGGTTGTTGTGAGGAGAATGATGTAAACTGTCCTGGGTCCCCATTGGGGGAGAAGGTGGGATGTCAATGGTGGGATGTAGACAAACAAAATAAATTGTGGGCTTCAGGCTAGTGGAAGACTCGGCTGTCTTCCACCAGCCTGAACTTGTGTTCCTTCAAAAGGTTACTTTGTTCACTGCCAGTTTTTTCTTCTGGGTTTATTAAATGCCTGTTTTGTTTACCTTCAGGTATCGTAAGATGAAGGAGCGTCTTGGCTTGACAGAAATACGTAAGCAGGCAAACCGGATGAGCTTTGGAGAAGTAAGATTATCATATTTCTGGTCTTTGTGTAAGAATTCTTGGCTAGTTTTGGGGAATGGATGGCGGCTTTATCTTTGGCAAAATGAGGAAGAGGAAGCAATTTCATTCCTGTGCCCAGGACAGATGCATGAAGGCTGCTTCACAGCCATGTTATGTAAGGAAGGCTCTTCTGCCCTAGAAGATGAATGTGCTTCTTGCTGTGCGCAGGTCCATCATGCCTAAGTGCAGGGAACATATTTGTACAATTGCTTCACAGTAAACAAGTAGGATTTCCACTTTTCCTTCACAGAAGCATGTCAGGGGAAAATGTATAAAGCATGTTTAGAGGGACTATGCTGTGAACAGGGAGGTTGATTTTATTTATTTACAACAATAAGGTTGCCATTTCCTGCAGTTCTGAGTTGCTTAAATACCACCCAAACCATGTGTAAGTGGGCCTCTTTCTGGCTCATGATTTTGTCTGCAGTCCTTTCATTCCTGTCAGATTACATACCTAGTGATGGGATGTGTTCTAGAGCCATAAAGTGGAATCCACAAGGAAATCCAGAAAAAGTCTGTCCCCATTTGAGTTCTAATACACTTTGATATTGAGCTATACTGGCTCCCAAAGCACTTAGTTACAGTCCGTCACAATACGTGAGTGTGTGGGATGGGAGAATCTCCAGGAGAGGAGGAGGAGAAAAGACATTGGTTTGCTTTGTTCCCCCACCCCCTTCTGAGTTGCTGTTTTCATCACTTGTCCAGCCAGTCTAATTCCTTATATGCCTTTTTAAGACTAGTCATCCTGGCTTTTCTACCTTGTTTCAAAAATATTCAGTGTACAGCCAGTTCGTTTCTTACCTTCTCTTTCTCTCCCTTTACCAGATTGAAGAGGATGCTTACCAGGAAGACCTTGGGTTTAGCCTGGGCCACTTGGGCAAATCAGGCAGCGGCCGTGTCCGACAGACGCAAGTCAATGAGGCTACAAAGGCGCGGATCTCAAAGACTTTGCAGGTTAGGAAGTGGGGATTGGATGAAGGAAAGTGCCAGGCACTGCCAATCCTGCCTTGGTGATGTTCTCTGTACTTGCACGGGCATTGTTGATACTTGAGACAGCATCAGTCTTGAGCACACAGGGCCACATTAACTTCTGTACTAACCGCAGTGTTGAGCAGGGCCCTGTCTTACCTGTGACATAATTATGTGACGTATCTGTATCCTGTTTTTGCTTCAGACTCCTCATGGTCAATGCTCCCGCTAAGCTGTGGAGTCCCGTGAGCAAAAATTCTACTTTGTGAGCTACCAGCATTAAAGTTATGAGCAGATGACTTGGCTGCTGCATAAATTAGTCTGCTCTGGAGTCATGCTTCCTGAGCTAAGACAAAAATGTGTGAGCCAGAGGCTAAAAAACTGTGAACAAGCTCACACTAACTCAGCTTAGAGAGAACACTGCTCATGGTCTCTCAGTGCAAGATATACCACATGGGGCAGACCTTGAAGTCTGTTCAGATGCTTGAGTTAACACAATCAGGCTCTTTTTTGGCAACATTCACTACTTAGTTTGATAGTGGGTGTGCAGAGTTGAATGTAACTAGATTGTGCAGAGCATGAGAGGATTTCCATTTAATGTTCAAACAAAGCCTGTGTGTGACTAGAGACTGAATATACTGGAGTGATGAGGAATCAGAGGAGAGAAGCTTGATGGCTGGGGGGTGTCAGGAATGGGGCCAAACCATCTTCTGGTGCTAGTGAAGGCAACAAACGCCTCTTGAGCTGTTTGAACTGCTTGTTCGCCCTAGAACTGGCTACCTTCTCTGCTTTAGTGTCACTCTTCCCTGTCTTCACCGCACCCCCTGCAAAGCCCCTGACTGCTCCCTTTTTTGTATTTGTCGCCCTATCCAGCGCACACTCCAAAAACAGAGCATGGTGTATGGAGGGAAGTCGACTATCCGGGACCGCTCCTCGGGTACCGCCTCTAGTGTGGCCTTCACTCCGCTGCAGGTAAGCGCTGTGGCTGGGTTCACATGTGTCGCCTTTTAAGCACTGGTAACAGAGAGTGCACTCTTTCAGGGGATGAGGGGAGAGGAAGATCTAGGCTGTCGGGAGGGGATTCTGGGTTGCAGCATATGCGCAGGAGAAAAAAATACCACTTTACAGAAAGCACAGAAGGGGTGAATCAGAAGGGTGGAACTCACACAGTCTTACACCTCTGAATTGTCATGATCTGCTTGGTGGTTTTTGAAGTTGGTTGAGGGGAGGGGCTGTGGCTCAGTGGCAGAGCATCTCTTTGGCGTGCAGAAGGTCCCAGGTTCAGTCCCCAGGATCTCCAGTTAAACTGATCTGCCAATAAGTGCTATAAAAAACCATTACCTGAGACCCCAGAGAGCCACTGCCAGTCTGACTTGGATGGACCTAGGGTCTGAGTTAGTGTATGTCGGCTTCATATGTGTGATGCAGAAGAGATGACAGCCTCAGTGCGTTTTGTGTCTTGTCCCTCTCTTTTGTTTTGCCGATAAACATTGTGCAAGCATTTGACTCCTGTCCAAGAATCTGCAAGCTACGGGCTGCCTGAACTTCCCCTCGGACACTGATTTTCTCTCTTTCTCTGCCCTCCTCCAGGGTTTGGAGATTGTGAACCCACAAGCAGCTGAGAAGAAAGTTGCCGAAGCCAACCAGAAGTACTTCTCCAGCATGGCTGAGTTCTTAAAGGTGAAGAGCGAGAAGAGTGGAATCATGTCCACCTCCTAATGTCCTCTTCCTCTTGGCATGGATGCTGCTTCTCGTAACTTGTAGCCAGAAACTGTAACATAGATTCAGCTGGAAGGATTCTGTATGCAGGAGGCAGGCCGTTTCTCTTGGACTGACAAAGACTGGACAGTTCTGAAGAAACAGGAGACGTCTTAGGACATCCTGGTCCAAGTCCTCTTCATTTATTTTTTTTTTACCAAAAGGATCTCTGTAGAGAACTTCCTGCTCTTGTTGCAGCTGTCTGTTGCATAATAGAGAACATAGCCCTTTCCCCAGGTCTCAATCCCAATCAGGTTGTTATAGTGTTGAGCTTTTTTAGAGGCTTGGAAGAGCTAACTAAAGGTAACAGCTGAGAAACGATTACATCCTCTGTCACTTTTGATCCTTCTGTGTTTGACTTCAGCTGAGGCCATCTAGAATTTTCTTCTTCTTTTTTGTAAAATGCTTCCATACCCTGGAGTACGAGGCCTACTTCACAGGGATCCTCCCTTTGCTGGTTCAATTGGGAGCTCCGGCAACTGCTCCTTCACCTGTTCTCACCACTTGTGGCCAAAAGGAATCCTCTGACTGCTTTTGTATATACATCTCCATCTAGAAGTAGTTTTGTTTGCCCTGCATTTGGAGGGGACCTTGTTGGGACTTGGCAGGTTATGATGAGTTACCGCACTAAATAGGGACACGGAGAACGCGTGCAGCAAGTCCTGCAGAGAGATCTGAATGGCGCTGAATTGTTGCAGATGCCATGCACGCACACACATCTCTACAGGGTCACCTCAAAGATGCAGGAATGAATAGCTCTTCAGTAGTTCAGAAGTGAAAGTGGTGGGGAAGAATCTGAAGAGCACTGTGAATTGTGGCTCTCCCTATACAATGCCTAAACAAGAGGCCACCTTTTCTTAGCGTTTTACCTGGTGGTCATTGGGTTTGGGGAGAAAATGGATGTTTCCTGAGTGTGGTGGGTTCTGTGGATGAAACCATGCTGCAAACTGGTGACCTGGTTTTCTACAAGGAGGCTGTCTGGCCTTAAAAACCTGCATTTTATTTAGATATGTACAGTCGAAGTTCAGGAACTCCCAAGCGTTGGGACGAAAGCAGCAGCTGAGTTTCTAGGGGGTGTATTTAAACAGCTGTACTCAATGTGTGAAATTTTTTTGGAAGAAATAGAACTCCATTTGAACCCGTGTGTAGTCCAGTTATTTTGTACTGTGGGGTGGGCACTGGGCAGAGCTAAGGGAATATTCCAGATCGATCCTGTGGTTTGCGTATATGTTCATTTATAGTTTTGTAGCCTAAAAGCTTATTTTGCACTATAAACATCTCACCCTTTACCCAGAGCCATTACCTTTCAGAACTGAGCACAGAAATTGAAATTCAGAAAGAAGCTTAGTTTTGATTTCTAACCAGCAGACCATAATACTTATAATTCACTGTGCTGGCTTTGTGGAGCTGTTGTATGCTGCTCCCACAGGACAGTTCTGTAATTAGTTCCTGGGTGTCTTGGACGTCTTTCCTTCTGTGTGTCTCCCCCACCCACAATCAATACAAAGCATTCTTCCCTCCTGAAGCTATGACAGCTGCCCCTTAGAGCCCAGTCTTCTTCTTACTATGAGAAGATTGGCCGTCATGCTTAGAAGGGTGGCTTTTCCACAGGGTGATGTAGTGGGAAAGGCCAGGGGCATGAGGACAGAGGAGGATTATGTTCATTTTGCCATTTAGGTGACTGGAATACATTAAATAAGATGACTCTTGGGTGATGTTTAATGCCTGAGAAATGTAGCATAAACTTTCATAGACCTGAAGCTTTATCTCTGGCCTTTGTCTCAGCTATGGCTGAGAGGAGGGGGCAGATAAGGCTAGGCCCAACAGCAGTTTTGAGTTCTGGATGGTGGTAGGGGGGAACAGAGAGCTATATAATGTTAAGAAGCGATGGAAAGAAAGTGTATCCAAACCAACGACTTTTCTGATCTTTCCTTTGCTCAAATATGGACAGGTTAGAGATCTGTGTTTGGTCATAGGACCAAGCTACCTGCATTTTTGTCACCTATGAACAGTTCTTGCAAGAGAAGCTTCTTATTCTGCAAACAGAACTCTGAAAACCTCACCTACCTGCTCCCTGAGGGTGCTGGAGGCTTATTCAATTTCTTGTTTCCTTCTTGGGTAAAGGGAAGTTACTCCAGCCTGTCAGTTATGGACGCTGTTGCACAGCAGGCTGGTTCATGTTAAATGTAAGTGAACTATTTTGATGGTGACAAACCATATACGTTTTAATAGTAAGGCTTGATTGGGACGAACAGCAGTCCGGTTTGAAAGTACTGATGTTGGAGGCAGGTCATTTCGCCCCCTTTCATTGGCTGTTGTCAACGTAAGTAGCAGGCTCCATGGGCCAATTAAATGTCTTAGCAGCTACCTTCTGTTTTCTCTTTTCTCCGCCCCGTTCTTCCATTGTATCCCGCCTCAGAGAATTGCAGCCAATAGAAGAGAAGGATGTTTTTTTGGGGACAATACAGTAATCCAATGGGAGAACAACATGTGAAGGCTCGCTTTCTTACAAAGGGGAGGCTGCCGCCGTTTCCGGAGCTGTATCCACGCCCCTTTCAAAGTAGCAACCAATTATTAAAGCTATTAGGTTGAGTGAGGGCAGTGCAATCCAGTAATAACTTGGCTTGCCCAGGAGGGCTCGCGTAGGAAAAGAGCCAATTATCGAAGGGAATTGCTTGAGGGGCAGGTCCTGTGCCCATTAGTTGATCCGCTTTGACACAAAGCCCGCCCCATCAGGTTGTTTTTCACGGACTGGTAGGCGTGGTTGTTCTGAATACATCCGCACCTACTTAGCCAATCAATACACGCAGAAGCTTTGACGGACATCTCCTTTTGACAAATAGACCTTATCCATCCCTATAAGTGACAGCTGCGGCCGCGCAGTGTCGTCCCGCCCCTGCTTCCCTCCTCCGTCCCTCTTCACCAGCATCCAATCGTGACCGAAGTTGAGTTGAGCGGCGGGTAGATAATCCAATAATTTTGGGGGAGAGGCGGGACTATTGGAACGAGAGGGGGGGAGGCTGCCGCCATCTTGGATGCCGCGGAGCCCGAAAGAGGGGGGAGAGGGAAAGAGAGAGAGGGAAAAAGAGAGAGAGACCCGGAGACCCGGAGCCGCCGGTGAGAGAGCGAGAAGGGGCGGGACATAGCCTAGGGGCGGGGCCTAGGAGTACCTGCGGGAGCTCCGTAGGGGGTGTGGCCAAAGGGGGTCTATAGGGGTTCTATGGGGTGGGGGGCTCTATAGGGGAGGAGGTGTCTATAGGCGCCAGTGGGGGAATCTATAGGCCAAAAGAGGCTGTATAAGGATCTGGGTGTTTTGTGGTGCAATTATATGAACTAGCTATAAAAGGAGACATGAGGGATGCGACCCCATAGGAGGAAGCTTCATCTGTAGGGTGTGTGTGTGGGGAACCATTTGTATAGGGAGAACGGTGGGATGGGGGGGAGGACAGTGGAAGAAGCCTCGACGTTGCATAGGGACACAAGTGAAGGGGGGCTGTGAATGCTGAGATTCTGTAGGAAGTGTGGACGTGTATCTTTCTCTGTATATAGCTTAGGGCCCATCAGGGGCATGCGAGGCTGTGTGCTAAACAATTATACGGAAGTTACAGAGTCTGCAAAGAACTTCTCATGTGAAAGCCACCATCTTTCCTGTGGGGCATGCAGGACTTGGATGTGGGTGCATGCTGGGAGTTCCATAGGAACTCTGTGCCGGAGGGTTTTCAGTGGCTGCCAGATATCTGTAGGCTATTGCAGGTGGGAGATTCTCTCTAACTAAGGTCTTCAAGCTGCTTCAGGGTGACACCAGTCTGTATTACTGGAGGACTTTGTGGCTCTCTCTGCAACTTTTCTAAATAACACACAGTAAAACACACTTATTGCTTATTTCCCTACTTGATTTTGCTTTTGCTAGTCAGGACAGAGACATGGCTGTAAATACACTCTCTTTGCGAAAAATCTTTCGGGCTTTTGCAATTGCAGCAGTGCCCCCCACATACATTTTACAAGCTGTGTTTGCAGTCCTAACAGATAGAGGCTTGGTCTTTCCTCCCCCAAAAAACAGCTGAGATTGTCAGGATGCCGAATTTTGTACCTGCTATCAGTTTCTGCGTTGAACACACACAACACAATTAATTCATTTCAACAGTACCTTAGATTTAGAACAGGACTGGAAAAGACTTAGCAGTTTGGTAATCTAGCTGCTTAAAAATGCCGGTGCCTGAGTATCTTTTCCAGAGTGGGGTCTAAAAACTGGGGCTTTATCCTAGGAACTGGAAATAAATTAGGTAATTTGGGTCGTATCAGTAATGTCGAGGGGATGGTAGACAGGGTCCACCCCAGCTTGATGCCTCTCAGGGTCTGGGCCCTGCAGCAGGTTTAAATCTTGTAGCGTGGAGTGTACGTTTCACGTTTTGGTTCCGGGTTCCTTCACTACCATCTCAGTGGCAGTGGGGCTGTGGATAGCCTCTGTGTGAGACTTTGCAGGTTAGAATAGACTGGTCTAGATGGATGAAAAGAAATCTAGCTCTGTAGAAGGCAGTTTTCTAAGTTCTGTTCTTTCCATTTCCCAGAAAGGGAATGAAGGCTGAGAGATTCCCTTTGACCCTGCATTGAGGCAACTACTAGCGTGCAATTTTAATCCCCAAGTTTCCTGGACCGGTATTACAGTATTCTAGCGATGAGGCATTCCCTAAAGCACGTGATGCTTGAAAGCAGAATGTTACCAAAAGATAAAATCTTATCAAGAGATATGTTAATCCTAGGTGGTGTGGTGACTGCACTCCCTTTTAGGTTGTTGTTGTTTCTTTTTTGTTTTTAAAGTATAAGATCCAGGTATCCTTCATCAAATCAGTGCTACTGCTGCCACAAAATTGCTTTTCCCTGGCACTTGACATTGTAGTGTGCAGTTGCTGGGGAAACATGATTTTTCTGTAATGAGTACCAGGTCAGTTGCTATTATGACTGCATTGTGGAAGCTCGTTGTTTATGTGCCACAGGCCTACCTACGGGACAGTATCCATGCCATCATTGGAGATGAAAAATGTACATTCCTCCCTTCCGTGCTGGCTTGTTAGGGGCCTATTTAGCTATGGATTTTTTTAAATATAAACACACACACACACATTTTTTAAAGGCTGTGCAGCTTCTTGATGTATAGCAGCTCTTACTGAAAACAAACACAAAAGAGGCTAATACAGGCAAGACTGCTCCTCTCTGTACCGAAAAGCATCCCGTCCCCCCAGACTTCTTCCTAGCTTGCCTTACTTTCCCTGTTTTTTTAAAGGTGGTTTGTTTTGCTGCTGTCGGTGTCCTGCTTGCCCCCGAATATTGAAAGCAGAACCTTGTTAATTTCATCCTTTCGATATTATTTGTTTGATCTTTGTCAGATGTGGCCTGAGGTTGAGAGAAGATGTCTGGCAAGGCTGTTGCCTCAAGCCAAACCGTCTCTGCCCGAGGGTCACACATGAGTGGGGCTCGAACGCTGTAGGCTGGTCACATGCTGAACGCTGTCTGGGTAACAAGGGCCCAGCAAATAGGCGAACAGCATTGCCCCGGCCTGTGGGCCATGATTCGAAGCCTGTGAAAGTGGCTCCTGGGCTTTTGCGGGTCCACAGATTGGTGCCGGCACTGTTTTTGCGCTTGTTTTTTTACATGGGTCACCACTGGGCTAGAGTGCTACAGAGATGTGGGGCAGGGAAGTGGGGCAAGAGCCGTTTTCCCCATCGCTGTTGTTATTGAGCCCTAACCTGAGTAGCCCAGGCTAGCCTGCTCTCATCAGAGCTCAGAAAGTAAGCAGGGGTGGCCCTGATTCGTCCTTGGATGGGAGACGACCAAGGAAGTCCTGGGTTGCTCCACTGAGGCAGGCAAGGGCAACACCACCCCTGTTCGTCTCGTGCCTTGAAAACCCTACGAGGGTTTGTCCTAAGTCGGCTGCAACCGGACGGCGCAAAAAATATATATCTGTATGTTGCGGTTTGCCCCTGGCAGCTTGCAGTTGGGTCCCTTAAAATCAGTACTGATTATCCTCATAGGCTTCTAGTAGCTCCGCTATAGCAAGTCCCATTCCGTGTATATCTCATGTTGTGGGGCTTGCACGGGGCTACGGGGGAAGATTGTACAAAACAATTGCTGGGAGTTTGCTTTGCAAGGATGAAGTGGACGAGCTCTGGGATGACTGGCTGGAGTTGCAGATTATCTCATAATTGTGGGTCTGTTCATTGTCAGCAAAATGGTGCTGAAGCCACCATGAACTGCTCGGCTACTGGGCCATGTTTTCAAGGCAGTGCCCGAAGGGTGCTGGACCAGAAGCAAGTCCCGTTGAACAAAGCTGGGCCTACTTCTGGGTAAACAAGCACTGGATTGTCTGCCCTACAGATGCCTCTCTTCCCCTAGCAGTCTGGTGACCTCCCCTCAAGCAAACCCTCAAATAATTCCAAACACCCACTTTGCAGCAAGTCTTGTGGCCGGGCGCCTCTAGATCTGTTTTTAGGTCAGCTTATTCGGAGAGCGAGAATAGAGGGTGACCCCCAGCTTGGCTCATCCTATGAAATTGTGGCTCGGGACAGTCAAAACAAAATGTGTCTCGTTACATCACATTAATTAACCTGTAGGATTTATTGCCACAAAATGTAGGGGCGGCAATGTTGTGAGCAGAGATTTAACAAAGAAAAACAGAGGTGATCGTATTGTTCACCTTGTTTTGGAAGGTGATCGTATTGTTCACATCTATCACTTCTTCACTGCAACTATTTGTTTTACGATTTGAACCTGCGGAACAACGTATAATAGCAGTTAGTGCTAGTTTGGGCTTCTCGGCATCGTGCATTTGTTCTTTTTTCTTTCCGAGAATGTAGCCAAGATTTGGCTTCTACTTGGAGTATCACTTTTCCCATTCATTCTTTTTAAAAAGTTCTCTGTGCTGGATCAGGCCCTGATAGCCAGCCATTTTCATACACCCCCCCGCCCTTAATCGGTGGTTGGATCCTATGCAGATCTAGGCCAGCTCCCCAGCTCTGCCTTGATTACAAGACAGTCACACTTCTCAATGTGTTCTTTCCACTGTTTACCAAGAAATGCTGCAATTCGGGCTGAGCATACTAAGTCTTTTCTCCCTTCCAAAATTATGAAGGAAAGCATGAAAATCTGCATCAAGATGCCGGGCGCTGGGCTTGGAAGAAGGTGGATAAAAAAGAAATGACACCTTTAAAACCCAATTTTTAATTCACGGGGTTGGATCTCACCGACGGTTTCCACTGATGGAATGGGAGGCAGTTTTCACAGCTTCTCCCCTCTTGCTGCAAACCTCTGACCCCTCCCATGATGTTCTGGGGGGGGGAGTCCCCCATCCTCCAAGATGGGTATTGGTGCAGACATTTCTGGCGGGAGCAGGGAGGCAAAGAAGTCGTGTTCTGCTGACACAAATCTTAATCTCGATCCAAGCCACTGGTTAAACTGTGTGAATGCCTCACAAACAGGACTTTTTTCCTGGGAAAAGAGGTGCCAGAACTCTCAAGAGGGAAATGAAGTTTTCAAGCGGTATACTGAAAACTCATGAACTTTTAAACATTCCAGTGCGCTCCCCCCCAAAAAAAGCCCTGCATACAAACCTGTACTGCCAACCTCTGATGGCTGAACCTGTGGCCAATTTTGATGGAGCAGATTTCATGCCAGCCAGTGTTGGGCCAAGCCCCTGTTTCCTTGGTTCTTCCTTGTAAGATTCTTGTTTTGACATCTGCGCCGAAGCCATGGCTCGACAGTTCAGGGAACTGACAAAGCCTAGCTTATGCACCATGTGTAGTAGACAGCCACAGTGTAGTCGCAAACTGAGATGCTTTAATTGCTGTAGCAACCATTTAGTACGCCAGCTTCTGCCAGTAGCAGAAAGTTGGAGACCAGATTTAAATCAGCCCTTTTGGCTGGTGAGTTTAATCAGTCCTTCCCAGGCCCAGTTTCCAGAGATGCGACAGTCCTATCAGTGGCTCCCAGGGGACCCTGTGACTTCCCAAAAGCATATCCGAAACTTCCTTAAAGAGAAGCAGCCGACACGAATCTCTGAAAAGTAGGACATGTATTGGGCATGTTCTTGGTCGCACTCTCTAGACTGAGCAGGGCGACAGCAAAGCCTTACCAGGGCCAGCCAGCACTACGCATTAACTGATTGGGCACTCAAAAACATGCTCTGGGATTCTCTGTGACAAGCAAAGTGTTGAGCTGATCTAGAAAAGAACAAAGTTTGAGTCCAGTGGCACCTTTATGACCAACAAAGTTGGTGTAAGCTTTTGTGTGCAAGCACCGTACACCTTAAATAGAACTTTGTTGGTCTTAAAGGTGCCGTTGGACTCAAACTTTGTTCTGCTGCTTTGGACCAACACGGCTACCCGCCCAGACGATCTAGAAAAGGTTCCTGGATGATAGAAACTTCGAAAATCAGTAGGCTGGTATTTTGAACAAATGGTTTAAACAGTAGTTTTGCTATAGCCAGAGATGCAACACTTGCTGGATAAGTTCACCTAAAGGCCCACAACAAAGCCCTTGGAAGGGATCCACTCCTATACAGTAGTCTTGCAAAAATTCATGGAATTCAGTAATTCTGCTATCCAAGCTGTAGACTTGGGGGGGGGGGGCAATTCACACCCCCATTTGCTTAGCAATAAGGAAGAGGCCTCACTAAGAGCTGGGGCTGATAGCTTGTGGGGTGCCCCTGGATGTTCTAGTCTACTCTAGGTTAGGACCAGTAGACAGCGGACTAGGCCTGTTAGGGTGCATTTACACAAGCAACTTGATAGGCAGAAGTCAGGACTGTTACCTGCTTCATGTCTGCAGACGAAGCCACCATTAAAGACCCTGTTGCAGGGGTTGGGTTTTTTTGGTTTTTTTTTAAAGTACTGAAGTCTACCCCTCTTTCTCCAGGCAGCCCTTTTCCTGTTCACCTTCCTCCCTAGCTTCCTGCAGCTAACTGGGTTTTAATTTTACTCCATAGCAGACGGAGGAGGTATATTTAAAAGGTGTGAGCCCTGTTTTCAGGCGAGACAGTTGTGTGCTTGCTTGAGAGGAACTCTTTGAGCTCAGTGGCACTTACTTGTGACCAACTGGTGTCGGATCGGGCCGCGTGTGTCCCAGAGGCAGCTCTGGACCCAAGTCTCTTGCTTGTTGAAAGGGGCGTCAGGAGCTCGTAAGCAGGTCCGCGGTTGTCTTTTGGGTCCTTCCTGGAGAGAGGGTTATTTGTACAGGTCAGGGCCACCTTGGACCCCTGACTACCTTGGGAGGGGCAAATGGCTGCGTAGGGTCTGTTAGTGGAGAGCAGATACGTTGGAACACCAGGCTCCCCCAGCCGTCTCTCAAAGGAGAGTGGAGAACAGGCAGGTGGAAAAGGACTGGGGTGCCGAGCAGGAGGTGGAATCTTTGGGGAGAGAACAGACTTCTAGCCCTTTGGGTTGTGCAGAAATGAGTCCCAAGGCAGTACAACAGAATGGGCCGCATCAGACAAGGAACACAATTTTAAATGTATGTCTATGTAAAACAAAACCCACCCACCCCAATTCACTGAAGGTAGAAAACTAGCAAAGAACAGGCTAAAGTGGAACCTTTTTCTATGGAAATGTATTTTCTGTTTTTACAGTGGCAGGCAGGTTTGTGGGTTTTTTTAAAAAAAACCTTGGAGGCGTATCCATAAATTATATCACCCACCCCGTCTGCCTGCTGCTGCTGCAGTGATAGGGGGTTCCTCAAGAGGAGAGGTTACATACTCAGTGCCCTGGCTCTTGCTGTTTAGGCGGAGGGTCCCGGCTCTCAAACTTTACCTCTCTCGTGGGATCTCTCTGAGACAGCAGGGTCGGTTGAGATCTTGGCAGTAAGTGCCGGCTTAGGTAGGCCAGTGATCTTCATGCCGTATAACGTAGCTTAAGGTGTCCACAGTGCAGTCCCATCTTCCACCTCATATTGCTTCCTGGTAGGGGAAAGCACACACCCACACCAAAATTTAGCCCTGTTTCTCCAGGAATGCCCAAGACTCCCAGGGTTCTCTGAGAAGGGAACAGACATTGGAGGGATAGCCGAGAGGGTGGCAGAACTCCGAGCCACGAGACTGACACCAGCTCCCAGCTGCCCAGCCTGATCAAACAAACTTCTTTTTTTCCACCCAGTTGTCAAGCGCGCTCACCTGGAGATGACTCTTTTTTATTATCTCCCAAAAGTGAGTGGGCAAAGGCTAAAGAATGGTCAGACGGCCCCCTTTTTAAAGTCTCCTGTACCTTTAACAGCTGCAGACAAGAAGACATTCACCAAGACGCACTCTTGATATGAATGTAACAGTGAGGAAAGCTTTACCTGTTGGATTTCTCCTTAATATGAGACTGTTGGGAGGGGGGGAGATGTGGCTATCATAGCTTGATACACTCTCTTCAGGGCTGCCACTTCGGGTCCCAGGGTACTTTCATAGCTGGCTCTCTGGCTTCCCAGCATGCCTTCTGCTGTGGCTGGCCACTGGGTGGGGTCCCTTGCTAGTCATGTGCTTTCCTCACCTGCAGAGGAACCTGGCTGGGGAGAAGCAGCGAAGAGCAAGCAAGCACCCAGGGGCCGCTAGGTAAGTGCAAGCTTTGCATAGCCTCCCTTGGAAGGCTCTTGGCTCCAGCAGTTAAAGCAACACAGCTAAATAACATCATCTGGAAAGAGAGGCGCCCCCTTCCCCGGCCTGAAGATTTCCTCCTCCCTGTCCAGGTTGTAAATACACCTGGGAGATGCTCCCCAAATGAAGATGCAGGGAGGACTCCTTTCATTTTAACCTTGGCAACGATGTTTTTGCTCCACCCCCCCATTAAGAATCAAAATAAGTCCATAAAGACCTACCCCAGGCTGTCTGAGTGGGGAACTGGGAACACTCGGGCTTGTGAGGACACCCGGGAAGGAGCTCCTGTGTGAGGGCACGGGCCCCAATCAAGTCCACTCCCTGAGTCATTGGGAGGGCGGGGTTCGGATTGGGCAGAGTCAGCAAATCAGATTGATGCCTCCTTTGGGGTCTTAAATTGGAGGCCCTCCCCCACTCAGAAGGCCTGGGGCAAGTGAAGGGGCCCTCGAGCAAAGCCCAAAGTGCCCTGTAACAAGCTCACTGCCTCAAAGGGATCCCGGAGGTGATGGCAGGTGAGTGGGCAGAATCCCTTCACTAAAGCCACCCCCGTCTAGATTAACCCACAGGGTTGTTTGTTTGTTTTTTACTTTCATGCCCACACGACAAAAATTCAGCCGCTGGAACTGCCTATCCTGGCATATGCAATAAAGGGTTACTTTACCTGCTGAACTTCTGTCTGTCACACCATTGAGCGGAGTCTACCAGAAACAAACACTGCCGTCTTTAAATGGTGCCTGTCTTAGCTCCTGTCTCTGCATGGCTGAGCCAGGGAGTCCTGAATTCAGATCCTTACTCAGTTTTCAGCGGCCAGTTTCTCTCTCGCTCTCAGTGTTGCTCATTTCGCACGGTGATTAGGAGAATATACGAGAGATGGGGGGGGGACACTTGTGCTGCCCCGAAGAGGGATGGGATAGAAGCTGTGATAGGCTGGAGTATCTACTCAGAGCATCCCCATTTCAGCCCCGTCACCCCCACAGTCCTTCTGTATGCCACCTCTACATGGACAGTCAGCATGTGTGCAACAGGCAGAATTCCACCAGGAATGTGCCTTCCTTGGCACACCAGTGTGTCTGCCTGTTTTGTTTCTTAAAATGCCCCTCCTGCTGCCTCGTCCCTGTGTCCATTTCTTCCCCTCCCACTGGGGGGCGCCTTCTCACCTGAGCTCGCTTCCTAACTGGTATCTCTTGCTTGCTCTCCTTGAAAGTATCAACGCTCTATAAAGTATGAAGAGAGCCCCTCTATAGTGAAGGAAACATGGCAGACAAGAGGAAGCTACAAGGTAAGAGAGCCTCCAGGGTCCCTTGGCCGCTCCTGCCTGAGAGGGTGGGGCCGTTGGCCTGAGAGGCAGGCCCGTCTGGGTCTCTTGGGAGGGGGGCGGTGAGTCCCGCTGGCAAAAAGGGGATGGAAGCAGGGGACCAGAATGACAGAGAAACCAGGCCTCCCGCCTGTTCTGGAAGCTGCTTTGGAGAGGAAGAAAGTGGCATCTGTGTGAAATGGAGGAAGGGGGGTGGGAGGAGTGTTGGATTCTCTGGATGCGGGGGGGAATGTATCTTAGTGGACCGAAAAGCTGAGTGTGGCCAGGGGGGGGGGGGGCAGTAGAAGAAGAAGAAGAGACCTGGGGCTTCCAGATCCTGGGGTTGGGGTGAGGAGAAGAGAGAGGACAGGCCTGAGCTGAGCTTAATGAGCCAGGGGTGGCAGGTGGTTGCTGTGATTGCCCTGAACAGCCCTCCTCTCTCCCCACTCCCAGGTGAGATTGATCGGTGCTTGAAAAAGGTGTCGGAAGGAGTGGAGCAGTTTGAAGACATCTGGCAGAAGGTGAGGGTGGATGGCTGCCCTGGCTTTTGCCCCAGGCCGGCTTCCCTAATCGATGTGTCTCATCCAATTGTTATTTTCTTTTTGCTGGCCTGATAGAACTTTCTGTTCCTCTTTTTACCTTTTAAAGAACTTCCATTGCTTTGGTTTTCCCCCATTTACTGCTCCGGTGTGATCTTGCCCCTCCCTCGGTATCTGGGCCCCTGAACCTTTATCATGTCCTGTTTCTTTGTCTCCTTCTCTCTTCATGTTGTAGCTCCACAATGCAGCTAATGCCAACCAGAAGGAGAAATATGAAGCCGATCTGAAAAAGGAGATTAAAAAACTCCAGGTAAGCGTCTGTTACTGCCGGTTTTGAGCCTCTTTGCTGCCAGACTCCAGGAGAAAGGACTGAAGTGCCCTGCTTTGTTGGGGAGGGAGACATCTGGAGAGCTCGAGCCCCAGGAGAGTTGGCAGAAGTGTTCCCTTAGACTGGTTAAAGCAGTGGGGTTACGGACCAAGTCTCCTTTGTTTCTGCTGCTGGTGGTTGGGTACAGGGGACTAGTAATTCGTCCTTTTCCTTGTTTTTTTGACTCTAACCATTGTTCTCCACCACTGAAATCTGAGTGTAGCTTATGTCAGGGGTCAGGAGTCTCTTCTCCCCCCCCCAACCCCCCCAAATCTCCTCCGCTGCTCAACTTACCTTCTTCTGCAGAGATTGAGGGACCAGATCAAGACGTGGGTTGCGTCCAATGAGATTAAGGACAAAAGGCAGCTAATAGAAAACCGGAAACTCATTGAGACGGTAAGAGGAGAAAAAGCTGCTGTTTTCTTGACTCAGAGGTTCACCCTGAACTGATGTGGGCACGCGAAACACTCGGTCAGCCACTTTTCCCAGGGTCTTTCTGATTTCTGAGCCTTCCAATCAGGGCTGGATTTGGTTCTTCATACCCGTTGATGACGTGTGGGTTTGATGTTGCTTAGCTCCTCCCCCACATGGTTGCAATTGGCTAGCTGGCTCACCTTTGTGAGGTCACACTGCCTGCCAGCCATCACAGTCCAGACACAGGCAGGGTGAGCTGTTGCGCAGGGTTCTGTGGGGAGCCCCGCGTCCCCTCGGTTGCAGGTCTTCTGTGTGAGGCAGCATGGGATAGAGGGTAAGGAGAGGGGGCAGTAGGGGGTGCCCGAAATTTGGACAGTGGCTTTTAGGGGAACCTGTGGGAACTAGGTCCTTGCGGTGCGAGCCGAGTCACTTCTGGGCTTTCTGGGGGAAGGCGGGTGTCCAGCAGCTGCTTTCCTCTAGAGCAGGTTGGCCTTGTTTTCTCCATGCTTGCATGAGGTCATGACCTGACTGGCACAATGTAGACACATGTTGTGCATCCAGACTTCCCAGTGCAGGGCTAAAGAGGACAAGTGCTGTGTCTTCCTCTTGACCATATATGTATGTATGTATATAGGTGGTCACTGACCAGTGCTGTGCATCTTTAATGCCTGATGGCAGACATCAGTGTGTAGGTCAGATCATTCGAATTGGCGTCTGCTTTGTGCATAAAATGGCAGCAGGCACATTTACCTATGCGCGTGCACGTGGCTACTGCAAACACCAGCTCCTTGGCATATACCACACACGTTTAGAAATGCATTTTGTGCAGACACAAGAATTTTTATGAGCCCTCCTTAAATGTATCTCTGTGCTGAAACACATGAAGCTGTTTTGAAGTAGCGTCTCCCGCTCAGGAATTGGCATCTAAATAATGAAATCAAATGGCCCTTTCCGGTACGGTGGTACTTTGTGAAGTACATTCGCTAGCGTGGTGTCTGTTTATTTGCGGAGGCATCCGGATGAAAAAAGAGATGTTGTGAAAATTGCCCGTGTAGTTAGAAAAGTAGGGCTGAAGGCCAGGAGGATTCCTAGAAAAGAACCCTTGCGAATTCCAGTCAACGGCTGGGGAGGCAGGATTAGTGGGAAGATTCCCAAAAGGCTATGGAATTCTAGGGGGAGGGTGTTGTGTGTTTGTGGGGGGCAGGCAGCAGAATGAGATGATGAAGTCCAGGGGTGGTAAATTGGGATGGGGGATACCACTCTTCCGTGTCCTCCCCCCATGCAAAATTTCTTGCCAGAAGGAAGACTTATTCTTCGATGTGCTACAAGATTCCTGCTTCGTTTTCCCTGCCAGAAGGAAAGTGGCACAGACGGAAAACTGAGCTAGGCTAGAGCCTTCCTAGCTGTGTTCATTTTGTACTTGCAGAGACACCTTAAACACAGGAAGCCTTCTGAAACTGTGATCCCTCGTCTGCCACCCTGAAGTGGTGTAGTCCAGTCTGCCGCCTTGTCTTACTGCATGTGTGGCTCCATCTGGGCTAGGCGCTCAGGAAGAGCCACGGAGGTGTAGTCCTATCAAGGCTGTACCGATTCAGGAGAGAGGATTTGAGTGTGTTTCTTCTCTCTCCTTTCCAGAAAGTTTTTAAAAAGCGTGTTGGTTTTATTTTAAACACGGCAGATTAAAATCCTCACTCCACGGTTACGCATTGGGTGGGAAACGGAGGTCTTTTAGATGTCTCCTGTCACAGCAGGTGCAGACCCAAAAGTGTGTGTGTGTGTGTGAGAGAGAGAGAGCGCGCCAGAGATCTGCATCCGTCCGCCTCTAGTGCAGGGTTCCCCAAACCTTTCAAGCCTGTGGGGTCCCTTTGGAATTCTGGGACAGGGTGGAGGGCACGACCCCAGCATGGCTGCCACAGGAGGCAGAGGCAACCCCGAAATGCCAGGGAGGGAGATTATGCATAGCTCTAAGTGTCACTTTAACACTTCATGCAGAAACTCTGTTTCGTAGGATGTCTCTTAGAATGAATGTTTAAAAATGTGTTTTCTTGCCATACGCAACACAGTGAAGATCCATGTGCTTTTAAAGACTCTGCACAGCCAATCTGATTTCCAACAGCCTTGCCGGGCAAAATCCCCACCTGGCTCCCCCCATTTTGTAAATCACTGGGTGGGCACCAGCGGCGCCACGCTGGGGACCCCTGCTCTCGTGTCCTGTGTTTATCTCCCTCGTTGCCACCATGGATTTCTGTCCTCCCCCCTCCAAAAGGCTCCCAGAAGCGCAGTGGTCTGGATGTCCCCTTGTCCTTTGATCCGTCACATGCCCGGGCAAAGCCCGCTCAGCCTTCTGCTTCTCTCCCCCCAGCAAATGGAGCGGTTCAAGGTAGTGGAGCGCGAGACCAAGACGAAAGCCTACTCCAAGGAGGGGCTGGGCCTGGCACAGAAAGTGGACCCAGCCCAGAAGGAGAAGGAAGAAGTCGGGCAGTGGCTGACGGTGAGGACGAGGCCCGGCGGGCTGGGGAAGGGGGTCGTGGCGAGAAACGTGCATGGGGGGTTGGAGAAGCTGCCTCTAGTAGAAGATGTTGAGGCACGAGGAGCGGAGAAACTCTGGGTTTTTTACTGATTTTAATAAGAGGCCCAGATTTGAAGCATGGCACTTTACGGTAGCGGGGAGTCGTGCTGAGCTGAACCAGCCTCAGTGGCCCTTCTGGCATGGCAGCATCTAACGGTGGCTGTTAGAAGCTTCCCAAGGCCTTGGGGAGAGGAAAGCCTCTTCCTGGTCCTGTCCCCTGAGAAGGGCGGGGCTGAACTAGGGGACTTGCGCTTGCCAAGCACGGCTGCTCCGTCACAGCAGTGTGGTGTAGTTTGGCTTTGCTGCTTTGGGCTCCTGTCTGCAGAGGTCTGTAGGGAGAGCTTATGTTTTGGATGGAAGCCAAGAGGAGAGGGCTGTGGCTCCGTGGTTGAGCATATATGCAAAAGGCAGAGGGTCCCGGTTTCAGTCCCCAGCGACTCCAGTTGGAGGATCTGGCAGGAGGTGCTTTTAAAAGACCTCCGCCTGAGACCCTGGAGAGCGGTTGCCAGTCTGAGCAGACAGTACTGATTCTGACGGGCCCAGTGCTCTGATGCAGCCTAAGGCAGTTTCATGGGCTCACGAGGCAGACGTATAATGGAAAGGGGGAAGGTTCCAGGGGTGCAGGATGGTTGTGAGCACCAGCAGTAAATAGTGCCAAGGAATGGGATAGAGCCGTGTGGGCGAGAGAGCTGGAGCCCAGAGATCGCCTAGTCTTTTCCCCTGCCGCAAGGCCCAGGGTCCTCTGCCCATCAGACTCCGTTCCGAATTGTTCAGCCTGCCTGACCACCTTGACAGGTACGATGAGCGGAGAGCAGGCACGATGCAGAAGAGCGGCTACAGAGCAGATGGTTTCCGATGGCTTGGGCTGAGGTAAAGGGAAGTCTTCAAGGTCCGAGCTGCTGGGCTGTGGGGTTTTCTGAAACAATTGCAGAGAGGTGGCCGTGTTGAACGGAGAGGAGAGTTGAGACTCCAGCATGAATTGAGAAAGTAGGAACTGCTTTGCTGGGCGAGGCCTGGGTCCCTCTCGTCTGGGGTTCTTTTCCCAAGAGAACCTGGCCGGAGCAGGAAGGCCTTTCCCTGGCATGTTTGTGCCTAGCATCTGGTATGCTGCGTCTGCACATGGGGGTTCCGTAGGTTGAACGCTAGCATCACGGCTCATTCATTGTTCGTGGCTTCACTTACGTGGCTAGTCTTTTGAGTGCAGTGACCGAAGATTGAATGGGAAGTGATCTGTGTGCCTCCTTTCTCTTCCTTCCTTCCCCAGAACACCATAGACACCTTGAACATGCAGGTGGATCAGTTTGAGAGTGAAGTGGAGTCCCTCTCGGTCCAGACACGCAAGAAGAAAGGAGACAAGGATGTGAGTTGACGAGCATCCCTGAGAGGCCGGGTGCCTGGAGCGTGCGGGCCCACGTGCCGGAGGCGGCATGACTCGCCGGTTAAAATCAGAGGGGGAGCTGGAGCTTCTGGGTTCTTACGGACAGGATCAGGAAACAGGTAGCCCAGATGGGGGTGAAAGGAGGGCACAGAGGCCAAGTGATGAGTTAGCCAAGTGGGGGGATTGGCAGCCATTGATATATTGTTGGTGGGGGGATCAGTATTGGGTTCTTTTCAGTGCAAAAGGCGTCACTGATTTCCTTTCCGGGTTAAGAGTTGGAACGAAAGCACCGGTTCTGGGAAAGGACTGGAGGCTGACATGGATTTTCTTAACCCTGTCTCGGAGGCCTAATGACATTAGAAAACCACCAGCACACTGAATCACATTTGATTCGAAGCAAGTCCCCAGGAGATGGAGAGAGGAGGGGCAGGGAAGGGCAGGCCGTGAGACTGTCTTTCCCTTTGGTCGTGCTTGTCCACACTCAGCGCTTGTTGTACAGTGGCTTTTGGTCCATTTCGGAGACGCCAAGGCCGCGAGCCCCAAAAGGCTTCAGAGGCTTCAATCTACCGATTGAATTATTTCTAGACAGGGTGTGGCAAGGGGGAAGGGCTCAGGAGCCGGGATCCTTTGGTCCTCCGCCCTCTTCCCATGCTCCTGCTTCTTCTCCTCCCCCCCATCCGCAGAAGCAAGACCGGATCGAGGGCTTGAAGCGACACATCGAGAAGCATCGGTACCATATCCGGATGCTGGAGACCATCCTGCGTATGCTGGACAACGACTCCATCATGGTGGACTCCATCCGCAAGATCAAGGACGACGTGGAGTACTATGTGGACTCCTCGCAGGACCTCGATTTTGAGGAGAACGAGTTCCTCTACGACGACCTCGACTTAGAAGACATTCGTAAGTGCCTCCACTGGGTAGACCGCATTGGGTTTGGGGAAATGGTGTCTGTCATCGTTGGGGGAGGGGCCGTGGCTCAGTGCTGGAGCATCTGCTTGGCGTGCAGAAGTTCCCAGGTTGGGTCCCCAGCATCTCCTGTGAAGGAGGAAGAGAAGGGATGTGAAAGATTGCTGCCTGAGAGCCTGGAGAGCGGCTGGCGGTCTGAGTAGACAATAGATCCAGTTGGTCGGCCGTGTTGGTCTGAAGCCGTAGAACAAACTTAGAGTCTAGTGGCACTTTTAAGACCAACAAATGCTTATTCGAGGTATGAACTTTCATGTGTATGCATACTTTTTCAAGTACATTAGAACGGCAGGCAAGGTTCAAACTTACAGGCAGAGAATTGTACGTTAACTTGCTGTTCATTCTCTGGCTATAAGTTTGAACCTTACTTGCCATTTTAACATTTGATAAAGTGTGCATGCACATGAAAGGTCATACCTTGAATAAACCTTTGTTGGTCTTAAAGGTGCCCCTGGACTCTAAATTTGTTGAGTAGACAATACTAATTTTGATGGACCCAGGGGTCTGATTCAGTATAAAGCGGCTTTATGTGTCCGTGGGATGAAACTAGATTTAGGAACCAGGGTTCCTTCTGAGCTGAGTTAGTGTGAGCTAGCTCACAGATTTTCAGCCTCTGGCTCACACATTTCTGTCTTAGCTCAGGAAGGATGGCTCCAGAGCAGACTAATTGATGCAGCAGCCAAATGGCTCACTCACAACTTTCATGCCGATAGCTCACAAACTAGAATTTTTGCTCACAAGACTCTACAGCTTAGAGGGAGCATTGGTCCCAACAGGCCCATCGCTTGAAGTATCGCAGTGCTTGTGATGGCAGCTGAAAGGGGCATAAACCCGAACCACTCAAGTCAACCAAGTCTCCTCCTCCCCTCTTACAATCCGTACCTCTGGAGGCTACTGTCAATTCGAGGGCATTTTCTCCCTCCCACACACAATAGCTGCTGCCTTCCCTTTGTAGCCACGGATGCTGCATTTGTTGAGGGTCCGCTGTAGTACTTCACATGTGCTATTGCTAAAGAAGTACGTGAACTCTCATCTGCTGATTGAAACAGTGCTGTTCAGCTGGCTACTTGGGGTGAACTCCTGCTTCCACAGTGGAGGGTGGTGGGCCTGATAAAGGTCGTGTGTGCCAAGAGACTTCAGGTTGTGCAAGCTTCTGTAATTTTTCCTTGGAGACACAGAAGCAAAGTCGGTTGGTGGGATTTGGTAAAAGGATACAACTTTCTTTTTTTGTAAAAAAAAAAGTTGGTGGTATCCCACTTCTTCCACCATGTAAAGATAATTTTCTGCCCCAGCCTTCTGGCAGGGCTGCAGTTCATCAAGGGGAGCTCACTTGGGGGGCTGGGGAGAAAACCTTTAGCCTAGCCATCAAGCGAAGCCTGCCATTGGTGAGCTTGCATTGCAGTGGTTGTCGATGACTCCTGGCCTTGTTTTGGTCAGTCAGCTTCTCCCTGCTCTTGGCCCTGCAGCACAGGCCCTGGTAGCCACTTCCCCGCCCAGCCACAGCCACATGGAGGATGAAATGTTCAACCAATCCAGCAGCACGCCCACGTCCACCACGTCGAGCTCCCCGATCCCCCCCAGCCCCGCAAACTGCACAACGGTAAGGAGGCTGTGTTTATGTTCCACTTTCCTCCCCATCAGCTGGACCAAAAGTGGCTCTCCTGTTGGGCAAATGATAGTTGAGGCAGGGGTGGTGGTGTACATTTATGAAGCCCTTTAGAAACGCAGATTGTAGCCCAACTTCCTTGATCTCTGGCTGACCATTCCTCTTGGAGCAACACTGAATTTAACCCCCCCTCAGGAAAACTCTGAAGATGACAAGAAACGGGGACGGTCAACGGACAGCGAAGTGAGTCAAGTGAGTGTGTGGGGCCCCGGGTCCTAGTGGGTTTGAGGGGAACGCCAGGAACTGTCCTGGTTTGGCTAACCAGGCAAGAGGAAAGAGGGGCTGGGGACCTGGGTGCCTCGCCTCTAACATGGTATGGTCCTCTTGTGGAGACAGTACCCTCTCCCAGGATGCACGTTGTGTTTCCTCGGGGGAATGGCCACAAGTCTCAATCTCCTCTTAGAACAGAAGAGAAGCCATATTGGATCAGGCCAGTGGCCCATCCAGTCCAACACTTTGTGCCCCACAGTGGTCAAAATGCAGGTGCCATACCAGCAGGGCCAGAACTCCAGAAGCCCTCCCACTGTCCCGTCTCCCCCGCACCAAGAATACAGAGCATCACCGCCCCAGACACAGTGTTCCATCTATACCTTGCGGCTAATAGCCACTGATGGACCTCTGCTCCATATGTTAATCCACTCCCCTCTTGAAGCTGTCTATGCCTGTAGCTGCCACCACTTCCTGCGGCAGTGAATTCCACGTGTTAATTACTCCTTGGGAGAAGTACTTCCTTTCTGTCTGTTCTAAGCCTAGTGCTCCTTAACTTTGAGTGCCCACGAACTCTGGTGCTGTGAGAAAGGGAGAAAAGTCCTCTTTTCTCTACCTTCTCTGTCCCGTGCATAATTTTGTAAACGTCTCTCACGTCACCCCTCAGTCATTTTCTCTCCATGCTAAAGAGCCCTAACCTCTTTAACCTTTCTTCATAGGGAAAGTGTCCCATCCCCTTAATCATTTTAGTTGCCCTTTTCTGCCCTTTTCCCAGTGCTATAATATCTCCCGTCTTCTCTCCCCCATCCAGTCGCCAGCAAAGAACGGTTCGAAGAGCCTCCACAACAACCACCATCAGCCGCCGCCTGCCATCCCCCCCAGCTACCCGATGGGCGGCAGCTCCAGCACTTCGTCCTCGTTGGGGAACGGGCCCGGCTCCAACAGCAATGGGACCGTGGCAGGCAGTGGGAATGCGAGCGGCAAAGCTAACCCGCCGGCGGGGCACGCGCCCACCACCCCAACTCCGTACGCCCAGGCCGTGGCACCCCCACCCACCAGCACCAATGCCTCTCAACCCAGGCCCCCCAGCACCCAGCAGAATGCCAGCAAACAGAACGGGGCAACCAGTGAGTCTGTGTCGGGGGTGGGACCAGCGGGGTCCGGGGTCAGCTCTTGCTCCAGGTCCTCCCTAGGTGCAAAAATAACCGCTTTTTCTGCCGGTCAAGACTTCTCAAAGAAGAATCTTGTTGTTGTTGAGATTAATCAGCTTCGGCCTCTTCTGGCCTGCGACTGGGATTGCCAACCTCCAGGTGGTGGCTGGAGAGAGCCTGCTGAGCTCCAGGCGACAGAGGTCAGTCCACCTGGAGAAAACGGCTGCTCTGGAAGGTGGACTCTCTGGCATTATGCCCCGCTGAAGTCCCACCCCACCCTCCTGAAGCTCCAGCCCAAAGATCTTCAGGTTTTTCCCAGTCTGGAAGTGGCAACCCCACCTGGGACCGATTTTCAGTTCCATTTTATGACTTGAGCCCCAGTTCTAACTTCTAGAAAGCATCTCTCCCCTTCTCTTTCTCTGGGATTGTCTAGACTGCAGAGTGTCATGTGTAGGGAGCCCAGGGGAACCGGGGGTTCGTATTGTCTGCCTACGTGGGCTGCATTGATGTTTTAGGAGCTGCACTAAATGTCAGTTCCCAGGTGAAGAAACCTGGAGGGCTCAGCTGGTATGGAACCAGGGCAAATGGGTGCCATTTAGACACGCCCTCCTTCCCCCACCGTCTTCTGTCACTGGCGCCGCTCGTCTGGTGGGACCTGACCTGTGGGTTGGAGACCAGTGCTGGAGGGAGCCTGAGTTCCTTCCTCTTCGCCAGTGCAGGGCCACACCACGTCTGTGCCGCTTCAGGGCAGAAGTGAAAAGACTTAGCAGGCCCCAGACAGTCGAGGTGTTTGCACTTGTAAAGGGTTGCCTTTTTTAACAGTGGGGAAAGAACAGTGTGGTACAAAAAAGCAAGAGAGACGTGTAAGCAAAAACACGTGTGCACGCTTGCATGCAGGGTTGCCAATGTCCAGGTGGAGGCTGGAGATCTCCTGGAATTATAACTGATCTCCAGTGTACATAAATCTCTATTTGTTTAAAACATTGATTCTGGAAGGTGGGCTCTGCGGCATCGTGCCCCACCGAGGTCCCCCCCTTCCCTAAATCCCGCCCTCCCAGGCTCCACCCTCAGATCTCCAGGTATTTTCTGGACCTGGAGTTTGGCAGCCCTGCTTGCAGGAGGTGCATCTACTCCAGAATAATTTCCACTGCTTTCAGGGAGGCTTGCTCCCAGGTAAGTGTACATAAGGATTTGCAGCTGGGGGGGGGGGTGCCACTGAGAATTTAAGGCTGACAGATGAAATAGTTGCTGACTTAACCTGGAGGGGGAAAGGCCCTGTCTCTTTAAGAGAGCGTTGCTGTGTGCAGGGAGGCAAAGAACGTCCCATTAAGCCTCTACTAAAAGGGACAACACATTTTCCTCCAGGCCAGTTGGCAGCCCTAGGGGCTAAGCAAGGGCTTCAGAGAAGATACAATAGGGGGAGAGAGGTGTGGTGGAGGATGCTTCCTGGCATGAAGAGCAATACAGAAGTGGAGCCATTTCTTAAGTTACTTTAAAACTATTTTTTTTTCTTTAAAAAACCCCACGATGGTTGAAGGAAAGTGAAATATGTGGGGTTCTTTTTTGGTTGTTTTCCCAAAACAGCTAATTGCTGGGATCTGACAAGACTCTCCGGGGATTTCAGTGCCGCCTGGCCTCCTTTCCTTTAAGAGCCCCAAGTGGGGATTTCCACAGGTGTGGCAGTGGGGGAGGCACCTGCCAGCTGCTTCAGAGCTCTTAAAGGGGCAGGAGCCTTGTCCTGACTGCAGTTTGATTTGCCCTTGGGGGCGGCAGCTTGCACCAAGGCTAGTCCCCACAGACTTATTTACCCAGTCTCTCTGCCTCTGTCCCAATTTTCCATCTCCACATGGCAGCTGAATAGCAGTTTTGAGTACTCAGTGGTTGAGCAGTTCCCATCTCGTTCGCTGGCAACACTGCCAAGCGGCGCTGGCCCTGGAAGAGACAGCAAGGAGCAGGCGACAGTGCCCTGAAATGTTTTGCCTGCTGCCTTCAAGATGCTGTCAGAGGCTGAAGAGCAGGCTGAACTGGGTCTCTTTCTGGTCAGTTGGCAACCTGAGTGGCAGTGCCATGAGAGAGACTGCCACATAGTGGGGGTGGGCCGGGGCAGGCTGGGGCTGTTGTCTTCCCCCACATGACTGGGTAGTTAAGTGAACCTTGGTCATGAAGGTGTTTTCCTCTGGTCTGTGTAAGCTTTATAGGTGGGCTTAGTCCAAAATGGAAGCCACGGGCTTATCCTTTGTGTCCCCTGGCCAGGTTACAGCTCTGTGGTCGCTGACAGCAACTCAGACTCGACATTAAGCAGCGGCAGCCAATCCTTGCCTAACCAGACAGCGTCTCACAACCCGCCCGGTGCTTCCACGTGAGTTTCCCCTTTCAGCATGACCATGTCTGCACACTTTCCCTCCCTCCCTCCCCTCTCCTGGGAGCCATTCTGGGAGCTTCAGCAAGTGTCGTCACCAACCAGCCTAAGAAAAAAAAATCAAAGTCCTCTGATTTCTTTCACGATTCTTTGGATTTGCCTCAGGTTTTCCCTTGCAGTAGAAACGTCTGTGAAGGCTCTGGTGCTGACAAAGAACTGTCCACATCGTTCCTGTCCCGTTGTTCTGTTTCTCAAAACACCCAGGGACTGCTTGCAATCACAGGGCAAACGATAAAGCAGCGTAATCAAATGACCAGATTTCATACTGTGGATTTTACAGTTTCGATAAAACTGGAGTCACCTTAAAGACCAACAGTTAATTCCAGCATAAGCTTCTGTGAGATACACCTGAGGAGGTGAGCTCTGACTCTCAAAAGCTCATGCTGGAATAAATGTTGTTAGTCTTTTGGGTGCCACTGGACTCCCGTTGTATGTTTAGCGGCTACAGGCTTAACGCTGCTACCCATCTGGAATTAAAACTGGGTCAGAAGCTATAAAGATTCAGAAGGAAATGACTTTCTAGAGTTAATATCAACCAGTACCAGTCTGGCCAGTCTAAATAGCAGGTCACCCACTGCCAAAGGCCTTTTGGAACAAAACTGAAGGGCAGCAGAGAGGGGGCCAAGCAAACCTCTGTGGCCCACCTTACGAGGGAGTGGCTGAGAGGGTTCAGTGCCTGCAAACCTTAATTCGGGTGAGGCAGCCTCCTGGCACAGAACGCTCTCAACAGATGGCACCTTTAGGCAATCCCAGAGTCGGCATCAGAAGAGACCTGCCAGTTTGGTGTAGTGGTTAGGAGCACGGACTCTAATCTGGGAGAACTGGGTTTGATTTCCCACTCCTCCACATGCAGCTGCTGGTGTGATCTTGGGTCAGTCACAAGGTCTTTCAGAGCTGTCCTCTCAAGGGCAGTTCTCTCGAGAGCTCTCTCAGCCCCACCTACCTCAGGGTTTCTGTTGTGGGCAGGGGCAGGGAAAGGAGATTGTAAGCTGCTCTGAGACTCCAAGTGAAGGGTGGCATATAAATCCAATCTCTTCTTCCTCCTCCTCTTATAATTTTATTTGCTCGGGGAAAAGGGTTCTGCTGTTCTGTAGAAACCCTGACCTAGATGGCCCAGGCTAACCCTCATAAGATCTCAGAAACTAAGTCGGGTTGGCCCTGGTTAGTATTTGGATGGGAGACCACCAAGGAAGACCAAGGTTGCTACGCAGAGGCAGGCAAGGGCAACCCACCTCTGGCCATCTCTCGCCTTGGAAACCCTGCAGGGTTTCCATGAGTCGGCTGTGATGCGATGGCACTTGCCATCACCCCCAGTCCGTAGGAGGTCACAGAACTATGGAGAGTGTTGGAGCTCAGTTCCTTGGTGATCTAGTCCAGATGTCAGCAGCATTGTCCGCGCACTGGGATGCTTATTCCTCAGCAACCTTAGGGCTAGAAACTTGAGTCTTACGTAAAAGAGAGCTGAGGTTCTCAGGAAGCCATATGCTGCAGTCTGGTTTTATTCCCCCCCGCTCGTTCAGAAATAAAACAGTATAAGGACGTGTGTGGAATTTGGGTTTGTTGGTCCAGACTTCTCGTTCTCACCCCGTTTATAGTCCTCCCCTTGAAACCACTGAGGCCTGGAAGGCCCTGCCCGGGTGCCCTCCTTTCCTGAGAGGGCTGGGTGGCGTTGGGTCCTCCCAGCCTTTGCATTTCTCCTCCTCGCCCTTCCTGCAGGAAAGAGCCGAGTGCAGCTCCCCAGCCGCCCAGTGGTGGCAACAGCACTGGATCCAGCCTCCTGGTGCCTCTCACCGCCAACCCACCTGTCTCGCCCACCCCCAGCTTCTCCGACAGCAAGCCTGCCCAGACACTGCTCAACGGGCCACCCCAGTTCAGCTCCACGCCTGAGATCAAGGTGAGAGGCCTGCTCTGCTCCCTGCCAGACAGTGAACAGTGGTCTGAATATTGTTGGGGTGGGGGGGTTCAGCTGAGTGTTGGGGTCAAATCACCTAATTAGTTTGGTAATGGGGTGCTTTGGACTTCAGTCTTCCAGCACTGTAGGTGCTACGTCACAGTGGTTCTCAGTGGTGTTCTGGAAAAAAAAACCCAGCCTTCTCTTTCCTTCAGTATCGTTTGGTGTCTTTGTCCTCTGCTTTGCAGGCACCTGAACCTCTAAGTACGCTGAAGTCGATGGCTGAGAGGGCAGCGATTGGCTCCAGCATAGAGGATCCGGTGCCGTCTCTCCATCTCGCCGAAAGGGGTAAGCAGCCAAAGGGCACCTGCCGTGTGGATCATGGTGTGTCAGACTGTGCCTGTATCAGTGTTGTCCGAATGCACCCTGGAGTCCTTCAAAAATCAGTGCGTCGGCAAGCAAGATCCTTGGTCTGAGGCTGATTTTTCCTGCCCTGCCCTGGATAGCCCAGGCAAGCCCGATCACTTCAGATCTCAGAAGCTAAGCAGGGCCGACCCTGGCATGTACTTGGAAGGGAGACCTCCAAAGAATACCAGGGCCAGGATGCGGAGACCTCCAAAGAATACCAGGGCCAGGAGGGAGGCTATCAAGCCACTTCTCTGAAATGTCCTCCGTGTCCCACTAGGAATCGCTAGAGGTCACCGTGACTTTCAGGCATGGGCGCGCACGCACACACACTGCAAAAATACTTTTTACAAAAGCAGCTTATTTTCCTGAAGCTCTGTTTTGAAAGATGGACTAGTGACATCAGAAATGCAAGGGGTTGGGTGTGGCTCAGTGAGAGGATGTCTGCTTGGCATTCAGAAGGTCTCAGGTTCAATCCCCGGCATCTCCAGTGAAGTAGATGGAAGACCTCCGCCCTGAGACCCTGGAGAGCCCCTATCAGGCGGAGCGGGCCATGCATGGACCTTGATAGACCACTGGGCTGACTCTGTCAAAGGTGGCGACGTGAACCCGCGTGGTCTGAGGCCTGCAGTCCTCCCTCGTCTCCTCTTGCCCATCCCAAGCTTGGCAAGTCCCCTGGCAGCAAAGGACACTTTCCCCATTTTATCTTAAAGAGCTGGAGGGGCCCGGTGCTCCCTGCCCTCAAGGGTGAATCTGGCCCAGGTGCTTCCAGCTGCTTAGCCTAGATCCTAAGGGACGAAATTAAGAGGCCCCAAGGCCTTCACCTATGGGAAGTCAGCCTTCTGGTGGAAAGTCAGATGAAGTGGCCTGGGAGGAGACAGCTGCGGGGCCTGTGCTGAAGGAGGATGTTTTCTGGGGTCTAGGAACTCAACCGGAGAGTTGGGGAAACCTTCTTTGAAAGGGTCATGATAATGAATAGTTCTGAAGAAAAGTCCATCTAGAGGAGTGCTTGAGTGGTATTCCCTTCTGAGTGGCCTGTCCTCTTCTTTCCTCCCTTTCCCCCCAGCTGACATCTTAATTACTAGCGCGACCTCCCAGCCGGCCTCCAACCAGCCCCCCATCCAGCTATCTGAGGTGAACATCCCCCTTTCGCTTGGGGTGTGCCCCCTGGGGCCCGTGCCTCTCACCAAGGAGCAGCAGTACCAACAGGCCATGGAGGAGGCGGCCTGGCACCACATGCCTCACCCCTCTGATTCAGAAAGGATCAGGTAAGGAGGGCCTGCGTTCCGTCTCTCCTCCTCTGTCGCTGCCTCCTCCTCCTCCTCCTCTGGCATCCCCTCCCTCCTGTGAATGTGTTTGGGGTGGTTTTTTTTACCTCATAGTTGTTGGTTTTTAAATGTCTTTTAAAGTTGTTTGCTGCCCTGAGGGCCTTAATTGGGTGGAAAGGCTGGATAAAATGTTTTAAAATATTCTGGGGCTTGGCCAATGATTTTTCCTGGGTCCCTGGCAAAGAGGGTAACTGTTGACTATGACGCGTCCCAGCCCCGTCAGTTCACCAGCTGTGTGCGCCTGTGTCTCTTTGGCCGCTGTCTGTCAGTCTCAAAAGTCATGTCAGCCTGCAGCAGAAGAACAAGATTTCAGTAGCACCTTTGCGACCAGTGAGATTTTGGGGTGGAAGCTTTCCAGACTCCCAGGCTCCTTTTTGTCAGGTATCTCTCGAGGGCTTATACCCCCGAAATCTCATTGCTCTCGAAGGTGCTACTGGTCTTGAGTATCGCACTTCTGTCCGTCTTCCCCATTGGGTAGATCTGTGAGCCCAAGGGGCTTTTTCCTCCTTGTGGACTCATTCATTCACTCCATTTTGTTCTCCACCACATCCTTCTTCAGGCAATACCTGCCGCGGAACCCCTGCCCAACACCTCCATACCACCACCAGATGCCTCCCCCACACTCCGACACGGTGGAGTTCTACCAGCGCCTCTCCACAGAGACCCTTTTCTTCATCTTCTATTATCTGGAGGTGAGTAGCTGACTTTCCCTCTTCCTTCGGTAGAAACGAGGCGCCTCTTCTTCTCATTGGGGTTATTCTGTTTATGAGGATTGTCCCTGATGGATCTCACAGCCCCTCGCCCTCATTCTCTCCCCCTCCTCCAAACTCTGAAGGGTACAAAGGCACAATATCTGGCAGCAAAGGCACTGAAGAAGCAGTCGTGGCGCTTCCACACCAAGTACATGATGTGGTTCCAGCGACATGAAGAACCCAAGACCATCACTGATGAATTTGAGCAGGTAAGACAGGGGAGGAGGTGGCTTCAGAACAGCAAGCGAAGGGGCTTATAGCATTACCTGCTTCATACCACAGCCAATGGATTCCACACAGTTTCTTCCTTCTCCCCACACCTCCCTTCCCCATTAATAGGAAGAATGCAGTAGAGAAGGGTTGTATATGTGTCACTGGCCCGCCAGAGAAACTGGTTGGCCACTGTATGAGCCCAGATGCTGAACTAGATGGACCACTGGTCTGATCCAGCAAGGGCTCTTCTTATGGGGGGCATCATAGGGGTAGCCAGATGAAAGGAACAAATGCTGTCCCTGCAAAATCCAAAGCATTCTGCAGACAGCAGCTGACAACCTTACTTCTGTAGTCACCAGTCCCCCTCCAATCAGAATGCCCTAAAAGTTAAACAGGAACTCTGAGCTTCCGCACATTGCGTCGAATCTTGTGTGCTCATTGCAAATGCAAGGCATGTATCAGCTGGGTTTGGAACAATGCTCCCTCTAAGCTGTGGAGTCTTGTGAGCAAAAATTCTACTCTGTGAGCTGCTGGCATTAAAGTTGTGAGTGAGCGATTTGGCTGCTGCATCAATTCGTTTGCTCTGGAGCCATCCTTCCTCCTGAGTGAAGACAAAAGTGCATGAGCCGGAGGCTAAAGCACTGTGAGCTGGCTCACACTAACTCAGCTTAGAGGGAACACTGGTTTGGAACAGCTACACAGTAACACCCTACTGGGTCTTGTTTAAAAAAAAAGAAAAGAAAACCCATTAGAAGGGGAAAAACCTGAGTCCTATCCAAGTTGGAAATCCGAACAGATGTGTACTTTTCCTCTTCCTCCTAGTTTCTCTGTTCACCTGTGAGGGAGATGGGTGTGGGCGGTCAAGCTGGGTTATTGGTGGCAGAAAGGCAGGATATAAATTTTGTAAAATAAAAGTATTTGAACTCCCAGTTTGGTTCGAGCTTTCTGCGTCTAGTAAACTCAAAAGCCACTTCATACTGAAAAGCTGAACACCTGACCAGAGCAACCCAACAGAGAAAGTTTGATTTTGTTCTGCTTCTGTCTAGGGCACTTACATCTACTTTGACTATGAGAAATGGGGCCAGCGCAAAAAGGAGGGTTTCACCTTTGAATACCGCTACCTGGAAGACCGGGACCTGCAGTGATGCCCTGGGGCCAGCAGGGGGTGCCAAGCCTTCCTTCCTGAAATAACTGCAGTGCGCAAGGAGCAGCGGCCAAGGGAGAGACCAACCAGTCCCCCCATCTCACCCCACTTCCCCCACCCCCCCATCCCAGATCACAACCTGGGGGGGCGTGGGGGGGTGAGCCGCACGTTTAAAAAAAATGCATGCAAGTTTTAAAGTGACCGCGGGACGGAGGAGGGGCAGCGGCAGCGGCAGGATTCTCTTCAGCCTTTCCCTTATCCTCTTCAGCCTATAAATGCATTCGAAGAGGTTAGAAAAGGGGGAGGGGAGTCGCCCTGCGTGCACCAGCTTGGGGTGGGAGAATGGAGATTAAAAAACATAATTCCCCCCAATCTCCAATTTTTTTTCCTGGGGTGCATGTCCCAAATTAGATCACTTGTGCCCCCTCTCCATCGTAGCAGATATGGAATATACCCCCCCCCCAAACATCTCTGTGCCAATTTGATCCCATATGTGCATGACATGGAGGGTGCAGGGCCCCAGAAGGGCAATTTAAAGTTGGGAGTGTTGGGAGCCGTAGAGGAAAGCTCCCTTCCAGCCATGCCAACTTGTCACTGCTGAAAATTGGAAAGAGGTAAAGGGTAAAACAGCACTCGACACCAGGTGTTCTTGAGGTGGAAAAGGCTGGCACCTTCTGTGAACAACTTTGCCTCCTTAAGTAGTGATGGGGGGAGGCTGGCGATGTATTGTCCCTCTGCCCTCATCCTACCTTGGCTTGGAAGAACTCCGTACATTTCTGAGTCTGAGGAATCCTCTAAATTCATTTCCCTTACTGCCGCTCTGTCTTAAGGAGTCCCCCAGTGCTGCTTGTCTCCCCCCCCAAGTTTTCCCAATTTCATTACACCCCCCCCAAATTTGGTATCTGAGCTCATAAGGCCGTTCACTACTCCTCCCAAAGACGCACCCTCCCTCCTTGATTACTTGCAATGTATTCCTGATTGGAGGGGGAAAGATTTGTGGGGGGGGAGAAGGGAAGGAAGAGCAGGGGGAGGGGGAAGACAGCTGTGTTCACTCCCATCTCTCATCCACCCCCCCCTGAACTGGAGCACCCCGCCCATGCCGCTGTTTAAGATATTTTTTCGTAAGCCTATTTTCGTTTTGGAAAATATTTATGAATAAATAGTTTTATATGAGTGTTCTTCTCTTGCAGAGAAACGGGAGACAAAAAAAAAAAAAGGCTGTGTGTGTGTATCTGAGTGTGGGTCGGGGGAGACAAAGATGATAAAAGAATTCTAACTGGGTTAATAACCTTTCATCTCCCCCCCCCGCCCATATTAAAGAGGTAAGAGCTGTGGTTGACTGACCAGACACCAGCATCATCTAACACCTAGCCTGAACTTGCAGGAAAAACTGAAGGCTACCATTGGCATTGCTGTAGGCCTCAGCATCATGGTAGTGAGAAAGATCATATCTTATGCTGATGCTAAGAATGGAAAACCAGTTTTTGCACTGCAGTTGATGGTATGTATTACTCTAGGCTTTTCCTGCCGAAATGGCTTTTGCCTTAATGTCGTAGGTCGACCAGGCGCAGCCCACGCAGAAGGTCCTCTTTTCCCTTCGTTACCCACAGCAAAGTCTGCAAACACTCTGCTGTGCCAGGAAAAGCTGCAGGCTGTGACCTGTTTGAATAAGGCACAGGTGTGTGCTCTTAGAACTATCTCATCACAGCTTCCCTCAGATTAGCAATATTAGAATAAGCCCCCCCAAAGCCTTATTCGGCTGCCACTGCTGACATTGGTCTAAGCATATATTTGTGTAACAATCAGGAGTAGAAACTTCAAATGAAGCTAAATAATCCTTTTCTTGTGCACAGGTTGGGCACTCTTCAGATTAGGGCAAGCAAAGTTTAGCAGGGGTAAGTCAGGCACAGGCTCCTAGGCAGTGGTTACTTTCTGGATGCTGTAGCCTGTTCAATACATGGATGATCAGCACTCTGTCATGACAAGGGGGAGGAGAAGTGGAAATATCCAGGGTGGGCACACCTACTACTTTGCTGGTCCTTCTGTTTGTGGAAGTACCAAGAGGAGGAGAGTGTATCTAACAGCTTTAAGTTAAAAGCCTGTACTGGAGATAGCTGTACTGCTTTTAGTGATGAGGGCTGTGAGATTACAGATCTGAACAGTCCCCCCACCCCAAGTGAAGGAAGCTTTTATTTAAGGAGAAGCACCATCGTTTTAATTTGTTGTAGGAAAATGTGGCATATAAGTACACCAGTCTTCCCAGCCCAGGACTGACTCGACTGGTTTCCCAGAGAAAGACGAAAGGGGGAGAAAAACCCAGCCTGAAAAACAAGTCCCAAAAGGTTGAGCGACTAGAAAATAAAATAAAATGCAAACATTTATTACACCGTGCACAAAACTTTAGGATTAAAAATGACATACATAGGGTACCATTTAAAAACTCAGATCATAATATACAGCATGCCCCATAACGGTTACATGTGTATATTAGCCAAAGGACTCCAATGCGTTTCAGCCTAAAGGGCCTCCTTCAGTGGTCGAAATTGCACTAACACACATGTAAAACTGTAACAATATCAAATATAAAATACATTTTCAGGCCCCACAGGTTGTGTATGAGTCACTAAAAAAGTGAACCTCCTAGCAATGGTTTTAAATCAATTCTGTATATATTGAGGAGCCCCTTACTCATCAAAGACAGCCACTAGGAACCACCATTCTGTCCTGGGCCGTAATTCAGTTCCCAGTGTGTGTGTTCATGTGTAAACCTGGTATACACAACACAACTGATTTAAACCCATTGCTAAGAGCTTCACTTTTGTAATGACTCGTGCACAACCTGCTGGGCCTGAAAAAGAGATCTGATATTATGTTGTCGAAGGCTTTCACGGCCGGAGTTCATTAGTTGCTGTAGATTTTCCGGGTTGTGTGGCTGTCCTACACTGCCAAGACCACGGCCACACAACCCGGAAAATCTACAGCAACTAATATTTGATATTGTTATAGTTTTAGTATAATGTTGACCACTGAAGGCTCTTTGGTTAATATACATGTGTAACCATTATTGTGATTCTTAGTTATTGGATGTGCAACCTTGTTGCTGTATATTATGATCTGAGTTTTTAATGGTACCCTATGTCATTTTTAATCCTAAGATTTTGTGCAATAAATGTTTGAATTTTATTTTCTAGTAGCTCAGCCTTTTGGTTGCTGAGTAGACCTGCTTCCCTTCAGCACAGGGATGTAGTAGGCACCTGCCTGTGACTAAGGCTGGCAAGTGGGGAACGGGTCAGGTCTGTTCCCTCCTGTTATCAACTGATTGCGTTAACTGGTGACAAAGACCTTCTCCCCATCTAGACCCACATTCAGGCCCTTACCTTTTTTTTTTGCTAAGCCATGTGTGTTGCAAGCCTACCTTGGATTCTTCCTCTCACCCTGGCTACGGTGGAATCACATGAATTTGCTGGATTCCAGCAGAGAGGTCCTCCCTTACGTGTGGGTACTTCTGCATCTTCCCTCCTGCCCGACAGCTGAGTATCAGCTGGGAGTGGCTGTAGGCATCGGCACCCCCAGCTTCAGAGCATGCCTCTGTATCTCATGAGCCAGCAACGCTCCTGCTTAAGTCCCGAGATTTTATAGAGACAAAAGGACTTTGGAGGCTCTGCGTCTTTCCTTTGCACAAGGAAATCTAAATCTTAACGTAAGCCGTGCTGTTTTTATAGAATTATGCTTCATATACCCCCACAATTACTAATTTTTAGGAAGCTGATATATTGGTTTTGTCATTTACAGTCAGAATCAAGGATAGACAGACATATAAAACCTGAAACCCACCAGGCATCACATCATGTGTTGTAAGCTGAGAGGAACTTGACTGTCTCCCTGTTCTTGTGTGGTGCTACACTGGTACCAAAAACAGGTTTGTGGCAGCTGTAGCATAGCCCCATTTATGGGGAAGATGTGTGACACCCAACTGTCTGTGGTATGAACCTCATCACTGAAGTCTTCCTCAGCCCTCTAAAGCTGCTGTCCGTAGTAACAGGTGAACAGATGTTAGCTGATTGTCCCACCTCAGGCAATCTTGGACGATGAAAAAAGCTGCCTCCTTCGGCCTCCCAGAGCAGAAGATGGCACCAACAGGTCTCCTCAGGGCTGCTGCCAAGTGGTTAATACTGATGCTACTGCGCAAGCAGGGCTTCTCTCACTGTGGCTCCCAGACCCTCTTCCTTGCCAGCTGCGGGTGGAACTGAGAGTTGTAGCCACGCTTCCTTTCATCTACTTCTTCCTCTGCTTCCCCAGGAAGGACTGTTCCAGCTTTCTGGGCCAGAAGAGCCTCTGCCCGGGCTCGCTCTGTCTGCTCACGACGCAGCCGCTCCTGCCGTAGCTTCTCCAGAGCAGATGATGATGATGATAGAGAAGAAGTCCTGTAGAAGGGGGGGGGTGTTAGAAGTCAAAGCCCACACTGGACATAGAGAAGTTCCCCAATCCTTGTTACCCGTAACCCTCAGGAAGAAGGCAGAAAACAGGAAGAGTTGTGTTCAAAATCAATGTCAGCTTAATTTGTTTTGTGTATAGGTGGTCAGTGAGATGTTTTTTAAAACTGGCTATGCGTGGCCATAGCATGGTTTTCATCACTGATATGAACCCAAAATGCAATTAGTTCCATTCTGAGAGTGGATTTAATAGCTCTGGATATTACAAGATGATGTCAGTAAGAAAAAAATGGCACACACACACCCCCGCACTTCTTCCTGGCAAGTCCGCATGGGCAGTGGACTACAGGGAGGTATTCCTGACTGCTTCCTGCTAGCCAGCGTCAGGGATCCCTGCCACCTCCTACTTTTAGCAGAAGAGCCAGAGCTCCTTTCATTTGTCAACAAACCGTTTACCCAGGCTTTGGGAGTGGAACGCAGATGCAACGCAAAGCATCTGGTTACTTGTTTTGTATCAATGCCTTTGGGGGGTGGGATTTTTGTCATCAAGTACCTTTTTCCTGAGAAATATCTTAAGAGCCATTTAGCCCTGATCATACACTACTGTGTTCAGGAAGGACGAGACTCTCCCAAGGTGAGTATTACCTAAATTTCCCTCCACAGGCTTGGTTTGATGCAGGTGGGAAGGGAAGCATCCAGCCCTTCCTATGCGCCCTCTAAACAGGCAAATGCTATTGTATATATCAGCAGCACATACCCTACTGCCAAGTTCCCTCTGCTCTCCTCCTGCTTCCCTTTCTTCCCCTCCTTCTGGGAGCTCTTCTTTTTGCGCAGGTGCCTTTCCATCTCGACCAGAGGGTCCAGCTTCCCTTTCAGCTTCACATCCTTGGCCACAGCCTCACTGCGTTCTGGGGGTTCCTGGTACCAAGGCCGAGTAGTCTGGGCCTCTGCCGCGCTCTGGCCCAAGTAAGTGAGGATCCCCAAAGCCTTTTCCCGTCGCTCCTGCGGAGAAGTACGAACAACTCAACTGTACCTCCCAACAAGTGCCAAAGTGTTACACGTGAACTATTTGTGTAGTTTCAGGGTGCACTTTTATTTCTGTCCTTGACCAAGCTCAGAGAAGATTCCAGTAGACTTTCATCCAGGCATTTATCAGATCTACCACTTGTTATGTGACAGTATTTCCCAGACCATTCATGTCATCTTGAACTGGAACAGCCTTTCTCCTTCAGGTTCTTTACAGTCTCAGACTAACTCCAATTAAGATCTTCCTGCTTAACCAATCAGCCTCTACTGAAAGGGGGTGGGTGGGAAATTCTAGCTTCTGCCAGCCAGTAGTATGAAAAGCTGGTTAAGTAGGTACCAAATTTGCATTGCAGTGCCTGCAACTCACCCTATAAAATGAAGAAATGTACACTAGTCTGGAGTTAATTAACTGGTTAAATCTAGAATAAGCCACAGAAGTATGCATATGCTTAGAGGAAAAGAGCATAAAGGACATTGAAGTCTGGACTATACTTAGCAAAGGGATCCAAACTAACGTAATCAAAGGATATACAAATAGCAGAGTATTATGTAACAAGCCCTGTTTTTTCCTCCTGCCCAAAGAGACCACTCCACCTTAACTCAAAGTAATTTCCATTTTTGGAACACTGGGTAGTGCTGCCTGGCTAGGCCCAAGCGCTCTTGGCTACTGAGCTGGTAGCTGCAGGGTACAAAGCCTGCTTGATCGTGCTTCTCTCATGTCCCCCCTTCCCTTTACCTTCTCTTGCCTCTTCTCCTCCTCGTGTTCTTTGTTTCCGCCCTCTTGTAATTCATGGAAAAAGTTGATGTGTCGTGGGGGCCCTTCTGAGCCAAGAGACAGGAGGTCTGAGCTACTGCTGTCACTTCCCGGGGCTGACAGGCGTGCTTTCTTACGCAAGAATTCAGTTCGAGCCTACAAGGAAGAGGAGGGAGAAGAGATTGGATTTACACCCCACGCTTAGAGTCTCAAAGTGGCTTACAATCTCCTTTCCCCTCCCCTCAACAGATACCCTGTGAGGTAGGTCAGGCTGAGAGAGCTCTTTGGAGGACTGCTCTTGAGAAAACAGCCCTGAGAGAACTTGTGACTGACCCAAGGTCACACCAGCAGCTGCATGTGGAGAAGTGGGGAATCAAACATGCTTCTCCCAGATTCGAATCCACACTCTTAACCACTACACCAAACTGGCTCGAACAAATAAAGGTGGTCCTAAAGGAGCATCTTTTTGCCTGTAGTGCCTCCTCCCCATCTCCACAGTTAGCTCTGCTAAACATGAGCCTCATCATCAAAGGTATCAGTTTAAAATTGTATCAGATATTGGTTTAAAATTGGTGTTGGCTGCTCCTTGGAGCCAATTTTGTGTTGAAGAGCAAAGTTAAAAGAATATAAATAGAAGGCTGTAGTTCACTGTAGGACAGCCAACTCAAAACAAGCCTGTCAATATTCTGGTCGCACAGGATACTAAGAGAACCAGAAAATAATATTGAATGAATAAACAGTCCCCAAGGGGATCCCTCTCGTAGACTTGGCACCTTTCAGTACAATCAATTTTGGCTATATTCTTACAGAGCAGGAGAGGAAACATCTCTCTAACAGCATTAGGGAAGCAGCGGCCTTGCCATTTTTCCTCCAAGCACCTAAGACTTCAAAAGAAAAGCAGTGACTGGAAACATGGGGCTTATGGGCACAAGACAGCAAATGACCGCTTTTAGAAGAAGAGCTGGTTTTTAATACCCCACTTTTCTCTACATTAAGGACTCTCAAAGCGGCTTACAATCTCCTTCTCTTCCTCTCCCCTCACCAGGCACCTCAGGAGGTCGGTGGGGTGCTGAGAACTGTGAATGGCCCAAGGTCACCCGGCAGGCTTCATGTGGAGAAGTGAGGACTCAAATCCAGTTCTCCAGATTACAGTCCTCCACTCTCAATCATTACACCAAGCTAGCATCTTGGTGACAAAGATTTCCTGTGGCATAAGCTCTTTCCATCTCCCTACCATCAATCCACTGAAGTGCAATACAAATATTTAAGAATGAGGAACCTCTTATGATTTTAAGCACCTCAGCATGATAGCCAGTGTAGTGATTCAAGTGGAAGGCTTGGGAAACCTGGGTTGAAGGGGGGGGGAAAGACCATTTAGGTTCACTCAAGGGCATCTCCAGCTAACAAACCTCTAGGAGCAGATGCTAGGAATGGTCCTTCTCTGGAACACCTAAAAAACCAAGGAGTGTTTAGATTCATCAGTGGAAGTGTGCAGAAACCCACAAGAACTGATGTTGGAATAAAAATGTGTTCTTGTTTTAAGGTTCCACGGATTCAAACTAGCCACCCAAAATCTCAGCCTCCTTTGCCCAGATCTCTGCTCAGCCATGACATTCGCAGGGTAACCTTGGGCTACTCACTTAAAGATAACCTGCCCCACAGGACTGTTGTGAGGGGGGGAAAGTCACCCAACCTGCATATAATTTTTATTTATTTTACTTTACTTCGTCTATGCCACACTTTTCTCCTCATTGGGGATCCAAACCGGCTTATATCGTTCTATTCGCCTCCCATATATCCCACTTTGGACTCTCTGGAGGAACATTAGCATTTAAATAGGGAATTAAATAACGGCAGTCCTTCACACCCCCGTTACGACTATGGTTCAGTCCACACAGGATCACCCGTTGGGAGCACACGCATGCGCAATAGTTATTTTCTGCCGCCGTGCACAAATACGAGGCAGGCGGCGTAACGGCTACTCGCCTCCTGTTCAGCAAGCAGGACTCGGGCTTCCCGCCTTTGCCGCTCGGCTTCGGCCTCCGCTTCGTCCCGCCGCACTCGGGCTACGTTGTCCTTGTTTCTCACATGCCACGATTTCTTCGGAAGGATATTCATTGCTGTTTTTGTTTCGGAGTCCTACTCGGTTTCCCCTTAATTTCCGCTTCCGCAATAGCCTTCGCTTCTCCGATTGGCTGCAACTTGTCTCCGCCCCTCAGGTGGGGGGGCAGAGACGTTTGTGACGTCCTCCAACTCATGGAATATTCTGATTGGTGATCATTTCACCGTTTCGTATTGACTGATGCAGACTTAGCCTTCTGCATACTGATTAACAAGATGGGCAATTTTTTTGAATTATTTTAGCGTGGAGGCGGTGAACTTCAGTTTCACCGTGGTATGATGCATGGCTCTTACATCACTTCTTGACTAATAGAACAGGTAATTTTAGTTTTACTGACTCCAGTATATAACGTTTTAAAAATTCTTACCATGAAATGTAAGCCCAAATTGAAGCTTTTGCATAAATGGGGACAGCTCATTCGGTAACTTAAGAATCATATAGAAGAGAAATTTTGATTAGTGGCCTGATGCTAGAAATGAGTGACGTCTAGTAAAATTCTGTGCAGGTCTGATAGGAAAGGATCTGCCTCAGAATCAGGCTCTTGCAGTTCTAATGTAAAGACTGTAAAATGTTCTGCAACTTCACACAATAATTTGTATTACTGGCAATGTATAAACAATATTTTATTTTTTTCTACAATGGTTGAAAGTGCTTCAGTACATTCAGTGAACCCTACCAATACCTTTCAAGTTGGACTGGTGGTATCCCCATGTTACATACTGGAGCTCAGGCTGCTTGAGAGGTAGCTTGCAGGGGCATTGAACTAAGAAGAAAGTTCAAATGCCTGCCTAATTGGGAACTGCCCCCCCAATATCATCATAACTGCCCAATCCTAGGCATGTTTATTTTAAAATTTAACTCTTGAGTTAATTTTTACGCCAACATTCCTTCAGAGAGCTCAAGGCAGCATTCTCCATTTTATCCCCACAACCACCCTGTTAGGTAGGTTAGTCTGAGAGAAAATTACTGTCCCAAGGTCACTCAACCTGTTTCATGATGGGGATTTGAAGCTGAGTCTACATCAGTCTGGCTTTCTCTCTACTTTGAAACAAGCCCCAGAGAATTTGTTGAAATTTTACATAATACAGAGTCACATTTTAACAAATGTTCTTAATCAGCAACTGATGTAGCTATATTTTGCATAATATGTGTTTTTTTAAGTAACATTCAAATTTACCTTTAAAAGCCAAAATTTTCCTTTTTACCCGTAAAAATCTTATATTCCCTTATGGAAATGCAAATTCCCCTTAAAATCCTGACATTTCATAATATTTGAAATCAGACGTTGTTCTCAGATGCATGTCAGTTCTAAGTCAAAGAATTATTATGCTTTCCTCAGTAGACGGCATTGAAAAGGCATTGTTGTAGAGCAGCTTCAACTGGGTGGAGAACCGTCTTGAGAGAACTTAGGAAGAACAAAAGGCTGCAGCATCCAGAAGCAGAACTGGAGGTCATGAGTTAGAATCGATACAGTAAAAATCAATGGTATCCAACGGTTCCTTCTGGTAAGGAGGATATGTATCTTGTCATCCATTCTTCTGCTTCACTGGCTCAACTCGGAGATCTGCTTCACTAAGAAAAGCTTGTCCTGACCCTCCTGAGTGTGAGGGAGAGAGAGAAAAGCTGGAGAGAAAGAAACTGCACATTTCGTCTTCCCCACTATTCCATATTAGGCTAGTGGGACCAAATGTTACCAAGCATTTTCCCCCCAGTATTTGTTCCTTTCAACTGAAAAATTCTCTCATTTTGCAGTTGCCCATAGACAAAAGGTTCAGTGTTGTTTGGGGAAATGGCAGCTGCAGTTCTCTCAAAACCAGAACTGATGAGTGGGGGAGGGTAGACTTACTCTTAATCTTTAGGGAAGTCCTGTCACAAAACCAACTTGGAAAGTGGCTTTAAAATGGTGAAAGGGAGTGACAGATAGAAGAAATTTTCCTCACATCATTTCAGATTGTGCTCCATCTAAACTTAATCCTGTTTAGTCTGACTGGCAGGAAGACCTAAAGCAGAAGTCCAACCCAGCCCTCCTGTTTGGGAAAGCAAGGATTAAAGCTGCACGTGCCTAAACTGTGACCATTTCAGTGGCCACCCATGTCAGACCCCAGCCATTTGGCAGTTTGCGATCCTGAACCAGCCAATGCAAGAGGCTGGTTTCTGCCTCCTGCCCACTCTCCATGATCCTTCTTGTCAACCACTCACCAGCTGGAGCTGCCCTTTCAGACCTTTGACCATGGAATTGTAGGAGCCAGCGAGGACCACGAGGTAGAACATGAGGATACTTGAAAATGAAATAAAAGGCAAAGGAGAGGGGACGGGGAGAACAACACGGTGTCAGTGTGCGTGCTTCTGTCCCTAGGATGCAGAAATCCAGGTATCCTTCTCTCTGCTCCCTCCCTGTCCCCATTTCCCAGAACCCAGTGACCCTCTCACCTCAGCAACAGGAACAAGGGCACCGCAAAGGCCAGAGAGCCTACAAACTCCAGGAATTCTTGGGCAGTAGGGGGCAGCTCAGAAATGGCACTGGAGACTGTGTTCCACATGGTGGGCTCACCTCGAAATGGGCCACATGCTTTCGAAGGGGACATACTGTAGGAGAGGGAGAACAGGGACATAACTGAAGCATTAGGGAGAGTGAAGAGATGTATTCCTTTATTACAGTTTTATAATCATATATACTTCTAGCTCTAGGAGGCTTATGAAACAACCCAAATGTTAAAATGACAAGAAAACAATTTATTGCCAACTACACTGGCAAGCAGCATCTCCAATGATCACCAAAAGCCACGGAATGACAGCCAAAGCCAACCGGTAACCTCTTGGCAGAGGGAAGAGAGGATTTGTTTATTGGAACTTGCATTCCGCTTTGGGGCAAAGGTTCAGGGTGGGCAGCAAGTTGTGCCCTTTCCCCCCCCAGCAGAGCTTCTATGCCTTTAATATTTGCAAAGCAACCAGAAAAACGGCAACTGCCCATCATGCAGCAGCTAGTACAGGCGTCAGGGCTCCCCATTCCCACTGCAGCTGCCACCAGCACTTGCCTAGATTGAATTATCAAGACACAAGGCTAAGGGTGATCAAACAGTCCATTCCATAGACATGAAGCAGGGCTAGAGATGGCTTTCCACATAGGGTGGAGGACATCTGTTTCAAATGCCCTCGATTTGCAGCTACGGCTTACAGTTGTCCCTCTGGGTCTTGATTCTCACCTGGTTTTGCTTCTCTACCCCTCCCCAAAAAGGTACCGGCCTTTTCTTCCCTCCACCCCACTCCTGTCTGGAATTCTCAACTGAGAGACCGGGCAAGGGTCTTATACTTACACAAACATGCTGTATAAGGCGGGTACACAAGAAATTGTCAGACCCAAGAGCAAAACCAACAGGAAAAAGAAATTGGAGCTAGAAGCCCGAAATGTCCGTTCGGCTGGCCGGCAGTTGGCATAGAGGGTTAGCTAGAAAGGAGGAGGAGGAAAATGTGCAATGGGGTTAGTAAGAGCTCAAGAGACCTAGTTCATACTCCATTGCCAAGGGACACTGGGACTCTTTTAACATAATTAACCCCTAGAATGAGGTGCAGTAGATCTACCCAAACACTAAAGTCATCTTCTAAGGCCCTGCTCCAGGTAGAACCACGGTGAGTAGCAATGACAGAAGAGAAGCACCAAAGAAGCACTATCTGGCTGTCATTTAAGAGACTGGTGAGGACTTCTGTTTTGGCAGATACAACCGAGTAGACTGCAAGTCTCCAGGCAACTCTGGGGGTTCTTGAAAGCTTATCGGGGGCTCCTCAGTGAGGATAGCGAGCTTTCCTTTTAAGTAAGGAAGAGTGCATCAAGAGGAAAGTTTCCAACCTTGCCTTTTCCTTGCTGTTCTGGTTTTCCAGTTACCCAGAGATATTTTATTTCTGTTGTGGTTTTTATGCACAGGGGAATATTAAAATGTGGCACCTGAAGTGACAGAACTCATTCTATTTCTTATTCTGCCACATGGTGTAGGCCAGTTCTGAGTTCATGTAGAACATGCCTCAGAATCCCCTGAAATGTGCAGGGATGCCCTCACGGAGAGGCAAGGCTTTCTCAGCAGATGTCAATGTGGAAAGGGTTTCCTGAAGGTAGGAAGTTTGAAAACAGTGCACGAGACCCCCAGATCCCCTCTCTTAATGTGTGCTGTTCCCAGCTTCTCCCCATTAGGGCACATGCTCTCTTTGTAAGAAACACAGAAGTCTTTGCTCCCGAGCGCATCTCCCCCCACGACTCACCTTTTTCAGGTAGAAGACCACAATATATTTTAGAGTGTTGAGTACGGGCAGCAGGGGGCAGAAGAGAGCGCCCGTCCAGCACAAGGTCTGTCCATACACCAGATCCAGGACATTGGAAGGCACCATGAACTCTTGCTGCCCCCATAATTTTACTAACGGGCAGGAGGGTAAATGTGTCACCAGCATCCTGGAATGCAAAGGAGGAAGATGAGCAGATGCAGATTATGCAAAGTGGAGACCTTGGAGGGCTGCTGCATGACACAGTAGTGAACACTGAACTAGAGGGACTGGTGGTGTAAGAAGGCTTCATATATTTAGGGGCCCTTTGACCTTTACTGAAGTCTGTTTTGTGCAGTTTCAGAATCCATGTGCCTTCGACCCATCTATGGCTGCTACTAGGGAAACTAATATTTCATGCTCAGGACTGAAAACACACTTGAGCATCTCCCGTGCTTTTTTGTGAATGCTGCCCCTGTGGGATAAAATGGGGAAGAATGTTTATTCTAGTCACTGTGAGTTTCCCTTGAACATCACTGATGTGGGCGGGAAAGCGCAACAAGGGCTCTTGAGCCTTAGTTAGATGAAACAAAAAGTTCTATTGATTTTTGTCCCTTGCGTAGCAGCTAAAATTAATTTCCAGCATTGTCAGTACAAGGACTACCATGTTCTCCCGTGGCTCTCAGACTTTTAAGGGTTCCACGTGTTCTGTCTGTTGTCAGGGCCAAACAATAAGTTTGGGTTTTCAACAAGTTGTAGGGAATGGTGTTTAATAAATAAAGAAGAGTCCAAATGGGCTCGGAACACCACCATGGTGGTGGTGGGAAAGATCTCCTGCCATTTTCCCATTCCAAAACAGCATTGTAGGGGAGTTAGTTCCCCATTTTTGCTGCTCTGTGTGCACAGACTACTCCACGTGGAGCAGCAAAAGCAGGGAAATAACCCCCTGTCACGACATTGGGGTGCCCCCACAATGTCAATCGGCCGAGGTGATAGGAAATAAAAGGAATTTAGATATGTCCAGCTGCAAAATAATCTTTTTGGTAGCAGAAATTTGTGGCACTGGAGTAAAAGTGAACCTGGGTTCTGGACCAGTAATTTACTGCAATGATTAAAACAGAATTTAGAAATGTATTTACAAAAGATAAACATAACATAAAAACACACAAGTAGGGGAAAGGAGTGTACAATGAGACAAAGATGAAACAATAAACCTAACTAACTAGCCTCTAGACACTGACCCTGAGCGGCTTACAGCTCCAAAGCCGATGTCTTGAGTAGCAGTATTCCCAGCAGCAATGATGCAAGAGTGGAAGTTCAAGTACTTACCAGATGACAATTCCAAAATAAATGCAAACACTTACATACTGGGTACCAATGTTCCCTCTAAGCTGAGTTAGTGTGAGCTAGCTCACAGTTTTTTAGCCTCCGGCTCACGTTTTTGTCTCCGCTCAGGAAAGAGGGCTCCAGAGCAAACTAATTTATGCAGTAGCCAAATCTCTTGCTCACAACTTTAATGCCAGGAGCTCACAAAAGTAGAATTTCTGCTCACAAGACTCCACAACTTAAGAGGGAACACTGCTGGGGACTCACTTTTGTGACCCCCCCGCTTTGCTGTTTTGGTGTGGGAAACTGGCAGGAGCTCAGCTGCTGTGGGGCTGTGGGGTACCAGTCAAGCCTGGGGAATCCCAACTGGTTAAAAACTCAAACGTGTTGTTTGGCCCTCAGAGAAGCATCGGGCCAACCTCTGCTTTTTGTATTTTCAATGGGATAATTGCATTTCCCCCCCTTGCAAGCGTGCCAGGGTGCAGTCTGATACCAGCTAGCCACACCCTGTGCTCACTGAAGTCCTGCAGTCATCCTATGGGATATATAGACAGATGGTCTTCTTCACACCATGGCCTGAAAGGGCTCTCCCCCTCCCCTTTTCAGTTCTTAACATCCAGCCGGATGATGAGTTCAGGAGCACCCAAAAGCTTGTATCCTGTTTTTGGATCATTTGGGTTAGTCTTAACAAAAGGTATCACAATGCTTTTGTTTTGGGGTTTGAAATTGGACCAATGCTAGGGTTGCCAACAGGCCTCAAGGAAAATGCCCTGTTGCTTTAATAGGGGCTATCCCGATCTTTCAAATCTCAGACGCTAAGCAGGGTCCAGGAGACCACCAAGGAAGTCCAGGGTTATGACGCCGAGGCAGGCAGTGGCAAACTCCTCTGAACGTCTCTTGCCTGGACAACCTTATGGGGTCGCTATAAGTTGGCTGTGTCTTGATGGCACTTTCCACACACACAATGTGTACAAATGAGCCACTAGGGCTTTAAATGGCATGGGAGGTAAATAACATCCCAGTAAGCTTCTATCAAAGAGAAAGGACATTTTTCTGCAGGCTTGTGGGCAACGCTAGCTGCCTAGGCAGTGTTTAAATTCCTTTCAACCACGTGTTTCTGTAAACATCTTGGAAGAACAGTGAAATCCATGCTTACCAAAGAGTAAAGTCAACCCTTTCCCCAAATCCTAAATCAAATGATTTCACACTGGCTAGAAGACAACCTTAAGCCCATCTCCTATGACACAAAGGGGTAACAAAACTTACTTTCTTGGAAATTCCACAAACACCACCACGAGCAACATGATCAGCAGGTCGAAGATCAACAGTTTGAACATTTCCTGCCCCACCGAAGTCTCCCAGCACTGGAAAGACAAAAAGAACCATCTCAGGCCTCATCTGGCACAGTCACTGACGAGGCGTGTTAGTCTTCATTCTCCTCTTCCCCGCAGTTCCGGCCAGGCCTTTGGCATCCAAAAAACCCTGGCCGCCCCTGCTGAAATTCACCACCTCTAAGCAGCCTGGATTACGAAGATCTTAGAGACCCCGTGGCACCAGCTTGGAAACTTTGCACAGAGACAAATAGTGTAACCTGTTTTAAATTATGTTGTTTTAAATTGTTTTTAATTATTCTGTAGTATTGTATCTGACAGCGTTCTGTGTGCCTTGGTGTTTAGTCATGCCGGCCACATGACCACGGAAATGTCTTCGGACAGCGCTGGCTCTTCGGCTTTGAAACGGAGATGAGCACTGCAACCCTAGAGTTGGATTCGGCTGGCTTTCGATCAAGGGAACATTTTCCTTTACCTATTGTATCTGATGTGTTTTAGAATCTACTTTGTGATCCCCCCCTGATCCCACTTGCGGGGAGGGGGGAATATAAATTGAAATAAATAATACAGAAAGCCTGGTCGCTATTTGCCCTTCATGGGTTGCCAGGTCTGGATTGGGAAATCCCTGGAGATTTGGCAGTGGAGCCTGGGGGGTGGGGGGTGGGGAGGGGAGGGAGCTCAGCCGTGTATTAATGCCATAGAGTCCACCCTCCAAAGCAGCCATTTTAACCAGGTTGTCTGGAGCTCAGTTGTAATTCTGGAAGGTCTCCAGGCCCCAGCTGCAGTACTTGGGTTGCTAGCTCTGGGTTGAGAAATACCTGGAAGTTTGGGGGGTGGAGCCTGAGGGTTTGGGGAGGGGAGGGACGTCAGTGGGGTATCATGCCATAGAACCCATCCTCCAAAAAGGCTGTTTTCTCCAGGTGAAATGGTATCTGTTTCCTGGAGATCAGTTGTAATAGTGGGAGCTCTCCAGCCGCCACCTGGAGGTTGGCAACCCTATGCCGGACAGCAGCTCTACTAACTTGCGCCCTGGTTTCTATACGTCCCGGACATGGTTTTTCATAAGAAGAAAGGCCTGCCAGGGCCCCTTTGCCAGCCAGCTAACATTTAGCTCCTTTCTGAAAGTCATCAGGATTCCTCAGCCCGCTAGGCAGGGCCAGATCTTTGGCCAAGCCACCGCAGTGACAATTTGAGGTAGGTGGTATAAGGGAGATGGCGCCAGTGCATCACAAGGGTCTGGTTGACACCAGCCAGGAGTGGCATGAGAGGAAGTAATGGGAATACTTTGCTTGGAGGGGGGGGAGAAGCAACCTAGATCTGATTCCACCACTAGGTCTTATTCTCCACTCAAGAATCTAGGCTCCAACCTCCCGGTTCTCCTCACCAGGAATAGGCGGCTGTATCCACAGTCCTTGCATTCTGAATCTTGAGGGTTCCCACTGCAAGTGATCTGGGACCAAAGCGAGATAAGAAGAACCACCAGACTTGCAAGGCGGAGGAAGACATTCCTACCAGACAGAAAGACAGACAGCACAGATTGAAAAGCAACCATCCGGGCACATTCTTCAAAGAGCAGCTTGCCAGGTAAGATTGCCACCTTCCAGGTGAGGTCTGAGTTCTCCCAGAATTGCAACTAACCTCCAAATTACAGAGATTGGTTTCCCTGGAGAAAATGCCAGGTCAGTGGGTGGACTCTAAGGTACATCATCGATTCTAGGTAAAATCTGTCCCCGTTTCCCCTCTCCACAGGTTCCGCTGTCAGATCTCCAGGAATTTCCCTGTCCATGGTTGGCAATCCTGTTGCCAAGTAAAAATGAGCAGGCGAAGTTTTCCAGAGAATGGGCATGGACAGCTGCCTGGCCCGTAGCTCCAGTGGGGCTATTGGGGGGGGGGGTCTGCCCCCTTTCTTAAAGGGCCAGCCCCACAAGATTTCCTTCTGAAAATGGTAAGGGATTTCATTGCTTTAGGGAGGGAGAAGGAGGATGTTGTTTTTGCATTTCATTTATGTCTGGGGTGGCTGTTGTGGGGTGGGGTTGTGCTGCATTTAATTTTAATTATTAGTATTATTGTCTTTATTATTACTTTAAAGTACAGTTGTTTGGAGGCAGACAGAGAAATAATGGCAGCTCTATTAGCCAGACCAGGAAAATTTTTGCCCCCCAAACCACAAAATCCTGCCTGTGGACCTGATAGCTGCTAATGTCTGCACACAGCCATCTTCTCTTAAAGGCTTGCAGTGCGGACTGAGAAGTTGGCAGTCTTTGCTGCCAGTGACCTGGTTGGGCCTCATAGGAAAAGTGAACATCTTCTAGCACTACCTGCCTAACATCTCCCCGTCACTATTAGATGGCAGGTCCTCAAACCAAGGTGAACCTCAGCTGGTGTCTGGCTTGGTCAGTGTAAAATGGGTCCAAGACTGCTAGGGTTGCCCCATTCCCTGGAGCTTCAGGAAGCAAAGAAACATAACTTTCAGATAACAGCAGGGCAGTAGGGTTGCCGGCTCTGGGTTGGGAAATACCTGGAGCTTTGGGGGGTGGAGCCAGGAGAGGGCGGGGCGTGGGGAGGAGGGGGCCTCATCTGGGCATAATGCCGTAGAGGGCACTCTCCAAAGCAGCCATTTTCTCCAGGGGAACTGACCTCGGCCGCCTGGAGATCCATTGTAATAGTGGGAAAGTTCCAGGTGCCACCTTGAGGTTAGCAACACAAACAAGGCAGAAAGGGACCACATGCTGTCATTTACTGAACCTGATAATTAATGCAGCCCTGACTGACCCGCACACCTGAAAACTTTACCCCATGTTGTGCCCCTTTTGGCCCTATTTCTCCTTTGTTACAAATTCTGTGTTGTTTTCCATTTCCTAATTCGGTCCGAGTGACGGCTGTTTGTTACCTTTTGGTCCACTTATCTTTTTGCTCTTTGCTCCGTTGACTCTTTCTATTTCCCATCCCTGTCCTTCCTTTCATGGTACCCCCTTGTCTCTGGAGCTCATCACCACTGGCGCTTCTCCCTCCTGAAAAAGGGAGGCACTTCTTCTCCAGTCCGCAAGATCTGCCTCTCTTTTGGCTCCTACCTTCATGTCTTCTGTCCCATTCCTCTTTCTTTTTGGTCTTTTTGAAAAGCTGTTAGCCTGTAAACAGGATTGTTCATCTTACCTTGTTTATTGTACTGCACCTACTTTTTAAGGCGCTTTTTTACAGTAGTAAATGTATTATTATCATTCCAGCTAGCTTCCTGTACCCCTGGTGTACGCCACGGCCCACAGAGTATCCAGCACTTCCTGTACCTGAGAAGAGTGATTTTGATTTCAAAGCTGAGTGGGTATTTCTCTAGCTGCACAATGACCCTAAAAATCATTGGAATAAGGAGATTTGCCGCTGTGATAACAATAGATGGGAGATAAGCTGCCAGCAGCTCCAAGACAGTTTGGCCTTTGGTTGGAGAGTCGTCCTGCAGAGAGAGAGAGAAGAGAGAGAGAAATTTGCCGTTTCCTTGCTTGAGATGCTCTGGCAGAAGTTTAACAGGTGCAACAATAGGGAGACCCATGGGGATGAACAGCTGCCTGGCTGTTCACTGTTTTCTCAAGAGCAGTCCTCCAAAGAGCTCTCTCAGCCTGACCTACCTCACAGGGTGTCTATTGAGGGGAGGGGAAGGGAAAGGAGGTTGCAAGCCGCTCAGCAGAGTTTCTACCTTTAGATATTCAGCACCTGACTGCTGGCTGGCCCAGACAGTATAAAAGCCAGCTTCCCTTTTGGTCCAGGTTCCCTCTCCCAGCATGCCCCCCAAAGGGCAGTGTGCAGTTACTGAACCCGTGATGTGCTAAATCAGAAGGCAGGAGTTGGGGGGGGTCCTGCCCCCACCAGCAATGGCAAAGGTCCCGATGGGGAGACTGCGTGTGACAGCTACTTCTTTACCGATCCCACAAGCCACTGGGAATACTCCGTCGCCAAGTAGATGCAGAAAAAGCCTACAGCCAATAGGCCTAAAACCAGAATGTTGAGCAGGCCTCGGAGAAGATAGAGAGTGGCTCGTTGTTTTGTGGTCTGCTCTGCCAGGCGCCTGCGGAACATCTCCTCCTCAAGATCCATCTGCAGGGAGAAAGAGACTCCTTGGCATCCCCAAACAGAACCTTCCATGATAATAATTCTAGAGGGCAAGACATCAGTTTGACAGAACACAAATAAAGGTGCTACCGCAAGATGGAGGGGTGTAGAGCACATATCTCTGTCCAAATGGTGGATGTAAACTGAAACCCGGATGAAAAAGATCTCAGAAACCCAGCGGTTCACATGATGTTGCGCTGGTATAGTATGTCCTATCAGAGGCTGAAGTGCTCTGATGGAGTTTTATTTTTATTCTAACTTGCCTTCAAGGAGTCAATAAGCCACCCGCTCCGTACCACCTTTTCCCCTCACAACGTCATGAGGTATGTTGAACCTAATGTGATCAAAGAGTGGTGATTTGAACTCAAGTCTCTCTAGTCTCGGTCTAACACTCTAAACAGCTAGCAAAAGAAGCAAGTAACCTGTAGTTTATCAGGCAGAGCAAGACGTAACCAGGCCCAAAGGCTGCTTTGATACGTAAACATATATTACGTTTTCTTCATGTCTTCCCCAGGTCTTGTGCAATCAGACATGTGTTGCAAGTTCTCTGCTGGAAGCGTAATTCCCAGGCTTGGGGACATGTGTCTGATTTGGATCAGGACCGCAGCACACCAGGCTGGGCATGGGAATTAAGTTGCCAGCACAGTACTCGAAACACACGTGTGGGAGAATGTGAGGAAAATTTAACGTGTTAGATCTTTCCGTTGTATGCTGGTGTAGAGGGTGTGTTTTGTTTCAAGAGGATCCCATTGGATATTGGTGCCTGCCATTAAGTGTCACCCTGAGCCCGTAGCTTCTGTCTTTGATCTCCAGTTATCCAGGTTCATAAACTCATTCTCTTCTCCCCTAATATAAGCCCTCAGGCTGATTCTGATGCCCAGTACTGAAAATGAGAAAAAGGCAGAATAGAGACCCATACACTGATGAGGCATCTCATGCAGGGATACAATCTGAGCTGGTCCCCATATAATTTTTTGTTGTTGTTGTTGTTGGCCTGGGGTCATTATGTGCTGACTGGCCCAGGATTGTTATGTGGCCCGCGGGGCACTGGTGCGAGGGAGGGAACAGGAAGTTGCTGGGAGGGGGGTGGACAGCCACTGCAATTGTGACTTCAGCATGGCAGAACAACCTCATCTGCAGCAGTCAAGCAGAACCCCTGGATTTCAAGGACTGGTAAATTGGGAGCCACTGCGACGGCATTCATACTTCTCCTCTTGGCCTGCAGCTTCAGGGATGCTGTCCCAGATGGCCACAGGGATCAGTGTTTGCACATGGGGGTGAAGACAAGCCACTGTTGGGACATGGGGGCATCTGCCCGGCACTGCACTGCTGGCTCTCCATGTGGGTTTTCCTCCGTACCGCCCTCCCAGTCCACGGGGCCTTGCAGTGAGGACACACCGACTCGGAGCTTACCAGTTGCTGTCCTTTATAAAGTTTAAATCTCCAGTACCCGGCATTACATTTTATGTCACACATGGCCCGACAAAGTGACATTTATGTCAGATCTGGCCCTTAATCACAAATGAGTTTGACACTTCCGCTTATAGCTTTGTGCATAAATGAGACTTTGTGCAACAGAAAATCATGAGTCATCTTGAAAGGGACAGGTAAGTGGGCATGGAAGTTTATGACTTGCAGTACGCCAGAGCTCTGGGGGCTGAACTGCCCTGCCCTGGGTAGCCCAAGCTAGCTGGATATTGTCATGTCTTGGTAGGCTTGGTCCTGGTTAGTATTTGGAGGGGAGACCACCAGGGAAGTCTGGGGTCACAGTGCAGAGGCGGGCAATGGCAAACCACCTCTGAATGTCTCCTGCCTTGAAAACCCCATGGGTTTGCCATGAGTCATCTGTGACTTGACAGCAAAAGGGGGGGGGGCTGGAGGCGGGGAGCAGGTAGGCAAAGGTCAAGAGACTCGTATGTCATCCTGTGTTACAAGGAATTGGGTACCAAGAACCCACAACCTCCTACCAGTCTCCTTGAGATCTAAGCCCAAATATCCCAGCACTCTGTGATATCTGTTTCTAGCCTTCCGGGCACTGTCAACCCGTCTTACCCGCAGTTCATAGCGAATACTCTTGTGTCTTAACTGCACTGCACTGGGCTGCATCAGGCCAAAATCCCAGCCAGCAAAAACTTTGTTACTGTAGGATCCAAGGGAAGCATCTTCACTAACCAGGCTGCGTTTGAGCCAATAGACCGACCTGAGGAAGGAAGAGCAGAGAGAACAGATATTGAAATAAGGTTCCTCTGCCAGCCGGGAGATGCAGCCGCCTCTGGGGTGCAGGACGACTGTTTATATAGTGTGGAGCTGTTCTCTCACCTGCGTACTATCCATATCAGACAGAAGAGGAGGTAGAAGAATGCTGTGAGAAGATAGGCAAGGGGGACGTTGTATGAGAAGCTGACAAAATCGACTGCCGAATTTTGGTAGTTGCCATAGAACAGATAGGTGAGTTCCATGAAACCCTGTAGGGAGACAAGCACACGCATAACTGGCCACCACTGAAAATGGGTCAGAGCAACCCTTTCTGGGGGTATTCTTGGGACACAGTCCCTCACCTTGCCTGACAGAAGATCCATGATATAGGTAAAGTAGCTGACCAAGCCATAGACGGAGGGGTTGTAGTTCAGACAAGAGGCATTCACTGAAAGGAAAAGGGAAAGAACAAATGAATTTCCCCAGCCCTAGAGAACCCAGGGGCTAACTGAAGCTGTTATAGACCCTGCTATCAAATCCAGGAGTCCGAGAAAATAGATTTAGCATAACACGCTTTGATCTGTCCTGTTTTCCAAAGGTGTGCTACACAAGCACGAAATCTGGCAATGCAGTGAAGGGGAAGCTACACCTGCAGAATTTCTGCCTCTTGCACTGCTGTTCAAAGTACGGAAGAGAAAGGATCTCGTACAAAGAGGTTTTCCTGTGGTTTGGGCGCCAACCTGCCACAGTTTTTCTCTGAGCTTCTTCGTGTCCTTGTTTTCCATGTGTTGTTTTTCTCTGTTTTCCTCGTCGCTTCTCTGCGCTTTCTCAAATCACCTTTGATCGAATTTGAGAAAGCACAGCACAATAACAAACTGAAAACCAGAATGTGAAGGAACTCGGAGAAAACCTCCTGCGGCTTGACACCTAAACTGCGGGGGAAGCTTGTGCGAAAAGACCCAAATATGAAAATAAGGATACAAACAATTGCAGGAGTTCCAGTTCACACTGACATCTGAAATAGTTTCTTCTTGAAGGAACTTGGGATTTCTGGCTTGTATTGACCTACCTGAGGTGTTGCTGGTTCGACTTGTCCAATTGAGGTGGAGGGCCTCAAATGCCGCATTAGGGGCGACCACAAATCCCACCACCAGGAAGGAGGCAACAAAGTTCATCAGGACCAAGAACTGCAGGAAGCTGAAGTACGACTGGATCCCTGTTCCAAAGTGGCCTTTGGGGAGCAAAAGAAGAGAGCTGACAACGTTCGGCCAGCCAGCACAACCTGCCCCCAGCCCCCAGCTTACCACCCATACCTTCAATGTGGTGCAGTGTGCTCTTCCACATCACAGCGTATGACATCGCTGAGCCCACCTGGCTCTTGAAGTGGCGTAGGGTCCGTCTTTTCTCCACACGCCAGAGCTGCCAACCGCTCAGCCTGCTGACTGCCTGCTCCTGCAGAACCCTGAGGAGAACCCAACAGTCTTGTGCATGCTTCAGAACATACGAAGAGCCCTGCTGGATCGGACCAGTAGTCCATCTAGCCCAGCATTCTGTCCCACAGAGTGACCAGACAGTTCCTCTGGAGGGCCAGTCACAGGGCATAGAGGCCAAGGCCTTTCCCTGATGTTGCCTCATGGCACTGGTATTCAAGGGTTGACTGCCTCTGAACCTGGAGGTTCCTTTTAGTCACCACGGGCAAGTAGCCATGATAGGTCTATCTATCTCGTACCCACTGATAGACGTGTCCTCCACGCTTGGACCTTTCCTTCCTGAAGGCTATGAAAAGGAACCCCACAGCTTTTCGGAGCGTACAAAATCTTCCACAGAAACATGGCAGTGGGAAGTGCTGTCAAGTTGCAGCTGACTTACGGTGACCTCGTGTGGTTTTCAAGGCAAGAGATGTCCAGAGGTGGTTTGCCATTGTCTGCCTTTGTGTAGCGACCCTTGTCTTCCTTGGTGGTCTCCCATCCAAATACTGATCAGGGCCAATCCTGCTTTGGTTCCCTGGTCTGATGAAATCAGGCTAGCCTGGGCCATCGAGGTCAGGGCCCACAGAAACATGCCACGTCGATTATGAGCCAGCGGTGGTGGTGGTGGAGGAGGATGGTGCTTAGCTGCTCGATCCACCCACTAAGAGGGATTGCACCTCCTTAGCAACCATCCATGTCTGCCCAGAGGCCAACTCACTTCACGAAACCCATTTTGTTCCCAGAATCCTCTGACCCAAGGAAACTCAAGAACCCCAGGAGGAAGCTTCACTCTCTCAGCACTTTTAGATATCTATCCCCTTTACCCTCTCCTTGAGAACCCAGGCATCCTGCACGCCTTTAACCCCCTTCTCGGGTTCCCAACCTCCAGGTGGTGGCTGGAGATCTCTCTCTATTCCAACTGATCTTCAGGTGACAGAGATCAGTTCGCCTGGAGAAAATGGCCACTTTGGAAGGTGGACTCTATGGCACTGTACCCCAAACTCCACCCTCCTCGTGCTCCACCCCCAAAATCTCCAGGTATTTCTCAACCCAGAGTTGGCAACCCTACCCCCTACAAAAGAACGCAGCTGCTACCTGAGCCTCCGTTTTTCCTCAAGGCAGAGGGGTAGCTCTCTCAGAGGTTTTCTGTCTTCCTCTTCCTCCCCCTCCGCGTAAGGTGGCACCTGTTCCTGGGGATCATCTGGCTCCGCTGCCCCCTCCAAAGCTTCTCCCCAGGCCTCTGCCTGGTTGCCACGGAAACGCAGAGTCTGGTTGCTAGGTAGCTGGAGAAAGAGAGAGGGGCCACGGCGACCCAGGCCAGACCCTGGAGAAAGGATGCAGAATGGGATTTGGTGCGTTCATGGGTCAGAGAGAAGCGTTCCACCTGATAACAAGCCCCCCGATATGAAAGGGCAGTCCATAAGCCACAGTTTGTCACAGTCAGAGAGGTTCACTCCATACGAATTTCAGAGCCAGCGTGATTTACTGGGATATGATCTGGGAGACCCACATTTGAATCCCCACGGAATCACACTGGGCAATCTCAAGCCAATCAGTCAGCCTAACCTACCTCACAAGGTTGTGAGGATAAAATAGAGTAGGGGAGAACAATCTTTGGTTCCTCATGGGGGAGGAAAGTAGGTTATAGCTATCTAAATAATAAAGCGAATCAGAGACGGTTATTATCCATTTCCACTTGCAGAGGTTCATGGTTGGGCAGAGATTGCAAAACCCTACGAAGGGCCCTGCTGGATCTGACCCAAGTTAATCTGAGTGCCAGCAATGGCTTCCATAAGTGCTTCTGGGTAGCTTCCCAAGAGGGCATGAAGAGAGGAATCTTCCCTTGCAGCTGCTTCTTAGCCACTGATATTCAGGGGCATGTCTTACATTGGAATAGCAATGTCAACCAATCTTTGGATACTTGAATCCAGAGACTGGAGCTGTGAGTGGGCAAACCTGATCTTTTACAAACCTGGAAAGGGACCCAGATTTGCAGAAAAATGTGAAAACTAGAAAAAAAATACATTGAGACCTTTAAAAAATGCAAAAGGAGCACCTGTGGCTTTAAGCAACAGATTCCCTCAGTGACTGCTGCTAGGCAACCACAGTATTCCAGGATGGGTTCTGTCAGTAAAAGGCAGGGGGAGGAAACAGGGCCCTTCCCAGACCTATTTTGGCTTTTGAGGGAGGACTCATTAGGGCCAGGCCTGACTTAGGGCTGCCAGCTCCAGTTCGGGTAAGTCCTGGAGATTTTGTGGTGGAGTCTGAGGTGGGCAGAGTTTGGGGAGGGGCGAGGCCTCAGCTGGATATAATGCCATAGACTCCACCTTCCAAAGCAGCCATTTTCTCCAGGGGGACAGATCTCTGTCATCTGGAATTCAGTTGTAATTTGGGGGGAATGCCAGGTCCCACCTGGAGGATGGCAGCCATAGGCCTGGGCAGCACCCTCTAGTTGAACTGATACCACTTGACTTGTATGACTCAACTAAGCCTGGCTGCTTGCTGCTGTTGAACAGCAGCCACCCTATGAAAGCCAGTGTGGTAGTGGTCAGACCTCCAGAGTAGGGTCTGAGGGACCCAGATTTGAATCCCCATCTTGCTGTGGACGCTCACTGGGTGATTTTGGACCAGTCGCATATTTTCAGCCAGTGTTCCCTCTAACCTGAGTTAATGTGAGCTAGTTCACAGTTTTTTAACCTCCGGCACACACAGTTTTTTAGCCTCCGGGTCCTGTCTTACCTCAGGAAGGATGTCCCCAGAGCAAACTAATTTATGCAGTAGCCAGATTGCTCGCTCACAACTTTAATGCCAGTAGTTCACAAAGTAGAATTTTTGCTCAACAGACTCCACAGCTTAATCTACCTCACAGGGTTGTTGTGTGAAGAAGAGAAGAGATTGGATTTATACCCCTCTCTTCAATAAGTCTCAGAGTGGCTTACAAACTCCTTTCCCTTCCCTTCCCCACAACAGACACCCTGTGAGGTAGGTGGGGCTGAGAGAGCTCTTTCAAGAACTGCCCTTGAGAGAAGCTCTGACAGAACTATGCTTGCCCGAGGTCATCCAGCAGCTGCAAGTGGAGGAGTGGGAAATCAAACCCAGTTCTCTCAGAGTCCATGCTCCTAACCACTACACCAAACTGGCTTGTGTGGATAAAAAAGAAGAGAAGAGTATAGCATATGCTGTTGTGGTCCCCAATGTGGAGAAAGGCAGGGTATAAACGAAATAAATAAATAATAAATATAGCTGAAGATGGGAGGCAGATAAAATACAGGCTGGTGAATGGCTGAGAAGGAGTTTTCCTAAGGAGAGGCTGCTGGGGGGAGGAGAGGGGAAATTTAAAACAGAGGGGCAGATAAAGGTAGGTTGGCTGTTGGATGGAAAGAAGACAGGGTTGCCAACTCCAGGTTAGGAAATTCCTGGATATTTGGGGATGCAATCTGGGGAGGGTGGGGTTTGGGGAGGGAGGGGAGGGGAGGGGAGGGAGGGACCTCAGAAGGGTATAATGCCATAGACTCCACACTCCAAAGCCATTTCCTTCAGAGGAACTAGGATTGCCAACCTCCAAGTGAGGGCTGGAGATCACTGAGAATTACAACTGTTCTCCAGTTGTCAGAGAACAGCTCCCCTGGAGAAAATGGCCGCTTTGGAGGATAGACTGTATGGCGCTATATCCTGTTGAGGTTGCTTCCCTCCCCAAACCCTACCCTGCCAAGGATCCATCCCCAAATATCCAGGAATTTCCCAGTCTGGAGCTGGCAACCCTAAGGGAAACTGATCTCTGTAGTTGGGGGAGGCGTTGTGATTTCCAGGAGATCTCCAGGCCCCACCTGGAGGTTGGCAGCCCTAGAAAGAGGGAAAGAAGCAGAAAAGGAGAAAGACTATGGGGGCTTTCAGGAAAGGGGGAACGGAAACAGTGGGGAAGGGGAAATGAGATACCTTCCGCAAGTTCCCCCTTGTTACCTCTGAAGACCGAAGTTTCTGGCTAATAGTTGCAGAGAGAGTTACTCCTCCATAAATACATCTAATCTCCTCTTCCACCACCTAGGACTCCCTCCTCCCCATGCCATCGCCACATCTTTTCACTCCCTCGGTCAAGTACTTCCCTTGGTCAGTCCTCAGTCGACTACTATCAATTGGTTTGGGTGACCCCAATTTCTAGTGTCTTTGGAAAAGGGGGAAACATTCTCTATACCCACTGTCTTGCCATCAGGTGCAGTTTTATACACCTCTCTCAGTTATGTTCTCTCTGAACCGAAAGCCTCAAATGCTTCAGCCTTCCATTATAGAAATGATGCTCCACATCCACTTACCCTTTTTCGGCATCTTTCCCAGCTGTTAGAAAGAGAAGAGGCCTCCCCCCTTCCCGTGTTCAGAGGGGCTGCAGGGCTTCTTTTTAAAGACAGGAGACCAGAGCTGGACACAACACCTTCCAAATGCAGGTTTAAAATGTATCTGCTGGTGCTACAATACTGGCTGCTTTATTTTCAGTTCCGCTCCCAATACCCTTTGTTGGGAAATTACTCTTTGTCCATCCATTCATTTCGATACATTTCTATTGCGAATGTCTCCCTTGACTCCTTCCTACCATTAACACTGATATCTCGCATCCCTTGCCAAATGTCCTTTTTATGCAAAGGTTTTTTTAAAAAAACAGTGCCTTTGAAGGATTATCTTTGGATGCTGCTTGCGAAGTTCTATCCTGTCTCCAGTTTAAGGGACAAACACATTTCTACCTTCTTTCCAAAGGGATCGGTCATGCCATTCTGGATACTTTCCTCTCCTGTCACCCTACTACCACTCTTAGAAATCAATTTTGATATTAAAGATCCAGCCTTTTGATTCCATTGTGGGTCAAATTTTATTTCAGTTCGCTTTTCCTAAGACATTTTATTTATTTAAAGTTATTTATACTCCTCTTTTCTTTCCAGCAGGGACCCAAAGTGGCCTATAATACCTTTCTCCACTCCTCCATTTTATCCTCACTACAAACCCGCAAGGTAGGTTAGGCTGAGAAAGTATGACTGGCCAAAGTTCGCCTAGCAAGCTTCCATGGCATGATGGGGATCTGAACCTGGGTTGTCCAGATCCTAAGCCAGCAGTACAACATTATACCATGCTGGCTTTAAAAAAAATATATTGTTTCTGTCTAGATCCTGTGATATGTCTCTAATGCTATCAGTGACCTCTCCTTATGAATGTTTATCCCACTCTTCCTTCAAGGAGCACAGGGTGGTGTACATGTTTCTTCCTTCCCTCGTTTGATTCTCACACAAGCCTGTGAGGTAGGCTAGGCCAAGGGTGGGACTAGGCCCAATGTTACCCAGATAGGTTTACCAGATCTTGGCTGAAAAACACCTGGAGACTCTGGGGGTGGATCCAGGAGAGGGCGGGGTTTGGGGAGGGGAGGGGCCTCAGCATGGTACAATGCCACGGAGACCACCCTTCAAAGCAGCCATTTTCTCCAGGAGAGCTGATCTCTGTCAGCTGGAGACCAGTCGTAAAAGTGGGCAACCCTATACCCAGAGAGCTCCATGGCACACCAGGGCATTTGAACCTGAGTCCGCCCAGTCCCATTGTATGTAATACCTACATTACATGGACTGTCCCTTACCTTTGAAGGCAAGCCACCCATCTCTTAATCTAAAGCCATTTTAAAACCCACTATCCTGTGTGGTGTTTGCTTCACGCTCATAGCCGGAGCTGAGAAAATAATCTTGCTCAGGGCTTTTTTTGTAGAAAAAGCCCAGCAGGAACTCATTAGCATAATAGGCCACATCCAACAGCAGAAACACATAATAGGCCACGCCCCTGACAGTGCAGCTCATTATCATATTAGGTCACCGTCACACCCCCGTGCAGCTGCGGGGAGTCCGGGCAAGCCAGCCCTTGAACAGGCCGGGGGAAGCAAGGGGAGGCATTTAAATGCCTCCCCGCTCCTTCCCGCCCCCCCCCGGCCTGCCTGTCTCAGAGTCACTGGGGGTCACTCTCCAGTCTTCAGGCCTTCCCTCTGTAGCCACGCACACAGAGATTTTGGTAGTAGTGGGTGTGGCCAACTCTGAAGCCAGCCGGAACTCCGTTCCTGTGCGGTCCTGCCCAAAAATAGCCCTGATCTTGCTGACAGCTGGAGAGTTACAACTGACACAGGGGAATAAAACTGCTAGAAATCCTTGAACCCAGCCAGTAGAGGAGGAAGCTTGCCCCCCATACCTGCTCCATTGCTCCTGGTCCCCAGGCTCCTTTCCCAGTTGTCCTCCATGGCTGCAAGTTAGCCTGTTGTCATGTCGTGTACTTCACCCCTTGTCAACAGCAAGAGGTGGAACAAGGAACAAGGAAGTGAGAAGGCACAGGCTGGCATGGATTAATGATTTCTTTGGATGGTTTGCCCCATAGACAAAGGCAGCTGCTTGGCAAAGAGTCGCCGGAACAGAGACTGAGAGGCGGTGGCGGCAGCAGCAGCAGTAGATTCCTTTGCTAACTCTCCAAGGCAGAGCTGCCACTGGGACCTTCAAGCTTTGAAAGAAAGCCTTTCCCTGAGTGGGCTCGCCACACGTGAGTGCACAACAGAGAGCCACAAGTGACCCGTCTCCCTGGCAAGTGCTCCTGCACGACACTGGTTTGCAAATACTTCTTTGTTGCGTTTCGTACTTCATATATTCCTGTGTACCCTTGAAACATCTTAGGGGGCTGCCTCAAAACTGTGATGTGGGAAGCAAGCCCGTAGTCCTCAGTGACAAAGGCGTGCATGCTCTAAATCACAGCACACACCCCCTGACAACATTGCGGGTGCCCACTAAATGTTTTTAGGAAATGGGTGGAACCAGGTGGGGCTTTTGCCCAGCAAGGCTTCTGATTAATAATAAGAGAACTGATTGGCTATGCAGTTTTTTGGAACATCATTTTGGCAGCAGCTGCCAGCGTGGCACGAGGAGCCTCACGGTGTGACTGAAGGCAAGCTGCAGCAGCCGTTTTGTGGCTGGCTCCACCTCCTGCAGCAACCATATTATGGCTGCAGTAGGTTTGCCAGCTCTGGGCTGGAGATTTGGGGGTGGAGTCTACAGGGGCGGGGTTTGGGGAAGGAGGGACCTCAGCAGGGTACAGTGCTATAGAGTCCACTTTCCACAACAGCCATTTCCTCTAGGGAAACTGATCTTTGTAGTCTGGAGATCCAATTCTGATACCGAGGATCTCCAGGCCCCACCTGGAGGTTGGCAACCCTAGGCTGCATACATCATGCTCTGTCAGAACTCCAAAGGTGCCCACAGGCTCGAAAAGCTTGGAGACCTCTGCTCTATATTAAAGTACACATCCACGAAAGATGTAGCATAACATAGTGGTCTAGAGCCAGTTTGGTGTAGTGGTTAAGTGTGCGGACTCTTATCTGGGAGAACCGGGTTTGATTCCCCACTCCTCCACTTGCACCTGCTGATGTGACCTTGGGTCACTCACAAGCTCTGGCGCAGCTGTTCTCTCAAGGACAGTTTGTGTTAGAGTTCTCTCAGCCCCACCTACCTCACAGGGTGTCTGTTGTGGGGAGGGGAAGGGAAAGGAGTTTGTAAGCCACTCTGAGACGCCTTTGGGCAGTGAAGGGTGGGGTATAAATCCAAAGTCTTCTTCTTCTAGATCCGCAAAGGCAGCATCTCAGGTTTCCTCAGAGGAGGGGAGAATCTTGGAAACCCCCCAGCTAGATCCATGCAGCTTCCATATCCCTGCACTACAGGTACTTAAGCCTGAGGGTACCTAGAAGCGTGGGCCGTTCAGCACGAACCAGTGATCTTGGCCCAGGGCTCATAGCTGGTGGCTCTGGCTGAGCTAGGCCAGTGGTTTCTTCCAGCATCAGCCCAGCATCTTGGCATATTCTATAAGAAGAGATTGGATTTATACCCCACCCTTCACTCAGAGTGGCTTACAAACTCCTTTCCCTTCCCCACAACAGACACCCTGTAAGGTAGGTGGGGCTGAGTGAGCTCTGACAGAAACTGCTCTTTTTCAGGAACACCTCTGAAAGAACTATGGCTTCCCCAAGGTCATCCAGCAGCTGCGAGTGGAGGAATGGGGAATCAAACCCAGTTCTCCCAGATTAGAGTCTGCACACTTAACCACTACACCAGATTGGCTCTGTGTTCATCTAAATGGCATTCTTGTGTTTCCTTGTGAGCTGTTTTGAGTCCCCAGTGGGTAGAAAAACTTTTTATCAGGTGTGTTAAACATATGGCCCATGGGTCTGAACTGGCCCTTCCAGGGCTCCTATCCAGCCCACAAGCAAGTGTTGCTAGGTGACAGAGGCTGTGCCTTATGTCCCTGTATATTGTCCCAATGCTAATGTGCAATGGGCTGGTGGAAGTGGAAGGGTGGGCATCAGGGAGGTACTGTAAGGAAATATTGTAAGAATGTTTGTATTTTGAGTAAAAAAATATTAATTGGGTTTCCCTGCATCCTTTATAAAGCTTATATCTCCGGTACCTGGCGTTACATTTTATGGCACTTGTGGCCCGGCCCAACAAAGTGACTTTTCTGTCACATCTGGCCCTCATGAATTTGACACCTCTGACCTAAATGATACTCTCAGCCACCAATTCACCAGGCACCCTCAGGCAGGCCACTCTAAGACACAGGGTGATGTGTCTTAGAGTGTTGTGTCCTAGAGTGTCTTAGAGTGATGTGTCCTAGAGTGTCTTAGAGTGTTGTGTCCTAGAGTGTCTTAGAGTGATGTGTCCTAGAGTGTTGGATTCGGCCTGGAAAGGGCCAGGTTCCAGTCCCCACTCAGCTCATTTGGTGGCCTTGAGCCCAACACTCTTTCCAGCCTCATCTGCCTCACAGGATGGTTGAGCAGATGCAACGGGAGAACCATGGGCACCGCCCTGAGATGAAGGATGGGATAGGACCATCTCAGACGAAGTTTCCCTCCTGTGCAATAATGTTGTATGCATGTGGAACACTGAAGGCGCTGTCCTAAGTGTTATGCTGTGACTGCTCCTGTGGAAGAACTAAGGTCAACATGGTTCACTTGGAACAGGGGTTGTGAAAACTAATGCTATTGCCCAAATGTGTACACAGGGCCGGCTCCAGGTATTTCTGTGCCCTAAGCGGGCGCAGATCCCAACCTCCCGGTTGGGCCTGGAGACCCAGCCATGCCACCCCCCTCCGGGAGGAGAGGGAGGGTGGGCAAGCTGTGCCCCAGCTGGGCGCTCTGCAGTGGCGGCGGCAGCGGCAGGGAGTCCCCGCTGGCCACTGCCGCCTCCCCCCCCTAGGGAGGAGGGGGAGGACGACTTGTGCCCTAGCCGGGCGCTTTTTGGCGGCAGCGGCGGCGGCAGCAGCAGCGGGGAGATCCCGCTGGCCACTGCCGGCCGCCTCCTCTCCCCCCAGGGAGGAAGGGGAGGGCAACTTGCGCCCCGCTGGCCACCTCCTCCTCCTCCCCCCCAAGGGAGGAGGGGGAGGGCAACTTGCGCCCTAGCCGGGCGCTTTTCAGCAGCAGCGGTGGGCACCCGGTTAGGGCAGCAGGGGGCGCTTTTGGGGGGGAGCGGGGCGCCATTTGGTGCCCGAGGCCAGCGCGCCCTAGACGAGCTCCTAGTTCCCCCAATGGGCGATCCGGCCTTGTGTGTACACTGACTGGATGGAGCAGAAGGATTTGGGTTGGGTCACATGGTTGAGACGCAAACAGTGAACAGTACCTTGAACAGCAAGTATGAGAGCTGAAATGGTAGATGACAAGGTTGGGTTATGCCTTCTGGGATTAATGTCAACACTCGCTCACTTTCTATGGCAGCAACTGAGCAGCCTCAATCCAGCTTGGTGTAGTGTAGAGCGGTGGACTCTACTCTGGAGAACCAAATTTGATTCCCCCCCTGCACATGCAGCCAGCTGGGTGACCTTGGGTCAGTCACAGTTCTCTCAAGAGCTGTTCTCTCACCTCACCCGCCTCACAGGGTGTCTATTGCGTGAGGGGAAGGGAAGAAGATTGTAAGTTTCTCTGAGACTCGGTGAAGTGCAGGGTATAAATCCAATCTCTTCTTCAAGTTCTTCACAAGGGGAAGGAGAACACACATGGTTTAAGGCCAGAGGCTTTCCTTTAGTGCCCTCTACAGGATATAAAAAGAACTGAGTTGAAAAGACAGGTGGTGTCAAAAACTTTTATTTCTCCTTCAAATTCCCAACCCAGCTACAGTAGCCTTGGCTATGAAGTATACGGTTGCAGTCGGGTCAGATCAGGTTTTCTAACTTCCTCAGGCTCCCACCCAAGAGGGAGACAAAAATCACACGGGAAACGATGAAACTTTATTTCTGTAACATAAAACCCCACTTTCAAACTTTATACTTTTCGAGCCCCTGCCCCCAACCAGCACCCGCAACTTCCTTAAAACAGAATCCTGCAGTTGAAGACCCAAACCCACCATGGCCGAGCCTTTACCTTTGCAGCACTGGAACCAGTCTTTGGAAGTATGTGAAATGTCATTTCAGTACTAGTTTTCTCCTGCTCTCCTTTATATTCCTTTTGCCAGGGCCAGAAGCGCCTCTGCAACTCCCAGAACCTCACCGCTGCTTGGGGAGGGCTCACTGGTTCAGGGCACACAGAGGCTGACGGGCTTTTGCTCAGTCCATTAGGCCAGGTAGTTTGTCGATGCCTGAGGTGGGACTTGACCCCACTTTTTTGACCCACTAGGATACTCAGGTGCGTTGTCCATTCCCTCTACCATTCACTCATGCCTACTCCCTCTCCGAAAACACACCTTCAGGCAGTACAGCTGTCGTACATGTATATGAGTGTGTGCGAGCAAGCATATATGTATATATAAAACACATGTATGTTTTTTTAAAAATGCCAGCCAGGAGCTTGGAAGAAGCCAGCAAGGATTAGAGGCCAGCTCATTCCTGCACGGTCCTGTCTTGCTCCTGTGTCAAATGGCTTGAGGTTTGGGGAGGAAAGAAATAAAACAACATTTTATAGGAGGCAGCTGTTAGGAGTGATCCCTGGGTGCAAAACAGAAGCCGGAAGGAAAAATCTAACAGGCAGACAAGACTAGAAGGGAGGATTTCCCTGGCCTAGAGAGTTACTGCAGGTGACGATTGGGGAAGGGGGTCAGGATTCTAGCAGGGGAGCAGGTGGAGAGCAGGCGTCGGGAGCCAGGAGGGCTGGTTCCCATTCATGGACCTCCAGTGCTGGTTTTCAATAGTGGGGCAAACAAACAACAAAAGAGAGTCTTGTGTCACTTCCCCAGTCTCCAGGACCCCAGGGAGTGCCCCACCTTGTGGGCTTTGCCGGCCTCTAGCAGCCACCCTTTGCCTCGGCCCCATCACTCCCGCCGCGGGGGGTTCTGCACAGCTCCATCTTTGCCTTTCGGAGAGCCACTCTGGTCCCTCCGACCTTCCAACAGCTTCCCCAGCAGGAAGAAGGCCACAGCCCCCATGTGGATGCAGTAATAGATGGCGCTCCAGTAGCGGACGGTGTCCTCAAAGGTCAGCAGCACGAAGCCCATGCACATGTAGTCGTAGGCCCGCATCTTCAGGAACCACTGCACCCAATCGCCATAGAGACGCCCCGCGGGGGAGAGGTGCTTCAGGAAGCCGCTCTCCATTGCACCTTCCGCTGCCAGGCAGAGCGGGATGGTCAGGAAGCTGAGGTAATAGCCAGGGTGAATCCCATGCCAGTAGGCGGAGATCAGCATCGTCCAGGCGCTCCTGGGGAGAAAGGAGACGTCAGCCCTAAAACCCTTCCCCTCCTGCCAACCCACGGATCCCCAAAATCCTTCACTAGATCCCTTGCACCTTTCCGTCATTGATCCCAAACACCTTCTCTGTCGCCTTTTATCGATCAACCCCACAATATGCCCCTCCCAAGCCAAACCCAGGGTTCTGTCAAAGATGCTTCTCTTTCAAAGACAGTGGCTCTTGCCCATTCCATCGTTCCAAGGAATTTCTTGCCACAAAGTGAAGCAACCTACCACCCCCCACTGTTTTACATCACTTCCCCTGTTGGTTTCATGGCAACCATCAAGCCATTTCAGAAGTGGTCACCATGTCCCTTATGAGGAAAAGAAAGTTTTGTGGATTCCCTGTATTTCAATTTCCTGTCTTCCCACTCTCCATTATGATTCATCTACACTTCTTTCCATGCAAGCTTACTGTTCACACACACACACACACCCCGGGCCACTTATTCCAGCTATTCAGTCTCCATTTTACTCATTTTGGACAAAATGAATCCAACATGCCCTCCCATTTCATCTTTCTACCAACCAACCACTTCCCTTTTCCCATCTATCTCAGAATGAGCTTCATAGTACCACTTGAACTAGTAACTCACTGGCCATATGCTCCCTTGCATAATTCTCAGCCACACACTCCTAAGTCTCCATCACTCCCAGAATTCTGTTGGCCAACATTCAAGTCAACCCACAATCCTTTCTGACCACTCCAATAAGAAGGTTTTTCATACTCTTGAGTTGATACAGAAGCAACCTACTGTAGAACTTTACAATTCACCCTTCCTCAAAGCCCCCCCGCCCCTCCAAAGCTGGCCCTGCAAGAGACTTTCTTCTCCCTTTTTAGAATCTTCCTGTATCCTTTGCCTTCCCAATGGCAACTGAGCTCCACCCCACCCCGTACAATTCTTCTTACCTCATGACATAGGAGCGGACAGGTGCACTTTTATAGATGTACTGTGCCAGCCACCACTGTACAGTCATGTTCCAATAGCGCATGCCATCCTTTACTTTGACGCAGAAGTCCGTGCCATGTGGGTCGATGTTCTTAATTGTCTCATAGTCATAGATGATGCTTGATACCTCCCCGTCGGCTGGTCTGCTTGGAGGAAAAAGGATGGTGGTGGTGGGGAATCATGCTTTTGTATCCTCTTCTATTGACTACTTCAGTGCCATATACATGACTGCCCTTGATGACTGTTCAGAATCTTTAAAGTCCTTCAAAGCTGAGCATGCACCTTGCCCCATGTGCATCCTCAAGTTCCGCCAAAAACTGCCAGATCTAAAGTGTACAGAAAGCGCTCAGGAGGGTTTCTATTTACCTAGCTGTTCAATTGATTTTTATGGATAGTTAGATCGATGGCTCTCTCCCTTTCTCAGGCTGGTACTGCATAATGGACTGCTTATTTACTCTCGCCTAAGCCACTCTGAGCTCACGAGGAATGGACTAGATTACATTTGCTCTCTGCCTTCCTCTGGAGCACATGGTGTGGCCTGGTACGGTTCAGTCATCTGCCATTCATGTTCTGCTCTCTGCAAGTTGTTCAGCAAGTTAAATCAGTGGATGTGCCACAACTCTGACTGTTGCTCTTTTCACTATTGTTCAGAACTTTAGCCAAAGCTGTAAAATGCCAGGGACACACGCCCCTCTCTTGAAAAGAACATACAGCAATGTAAGGCATGTAGCTGCGCTAGAGAGCTGGTGCCTGCTAAGAGATCCTGCTGTGTAAACACATCTTTTGTAACTTAAATTGACAGCAGAGAGTATTAGACGAGGAGTAGGGTTAAGACACTGAGCTGCAGACTGGAAGGTCAGTAGTTCAGCAGTTCGAGACCCAAGTGCTGCATGACGGAGTGAGCTCCCGTCTCTGATCCCAGCTCCTGCCAACCTAGCAGTTTGAAAAGCAAGAAATTGCAAGTAGATAAATAGATATTGCTTCAGTGGGAAGGTAACAGCGCTCCATGCGCCTTGGCATCTAGTCATGCCGGCCACATGACCATGGAAACATCTTCAGACAGCGCTGGCTCTTTGGCTTGGAAACGCAGATGAGCACTACACCCCTAGAGTCAGATTCGACTGGATTTCGAGCAAGAGAAACCTTTACCTTTACCCTAGGGAGACTCAAGTTCAAATCCTCACCTGGCCGAGAAAGCTCACTGAGTAACCTTGGAACAGTCGCCTTCTCTCAACCTAACCTACTGTGTAGGGTTGTTGTGTGGATGATGGGGGGCGGGGAGGCATATATGCTACATAAAGGAAGGGTGGGATAAAAACACGATATCGGGTTCCAGAGCAGGCAGAATGAGCAAGTATGTGTGTCTATGTGTGAAGAGGTGTCAAGTCACAGCCAACTTATGGCCACCCCAGCAAAGGGCTTTCAAGGCAAGTGAGAAGCAGAGGTGGTTCGCCATTGCAGGGTCTTTCTTGGAGGTCTCCCTTCCAAGTACAGACCCTGCTTAGCTGCTGAGATCCGAGGAGATCATGCTGCCTTCCTTCCCTTGAGTGAATATAAGATCAATTGAGTCATTTTGCATATTTTATGGGCAGAATTTGACCACACCTAGGAGCTTGCATTTCATTGCCCACAATCCTGTGAGACAGCAAGGGATCATGCCCTGGCATCAATAGAGTGGAAAGGCTGCAAATTCCACAACAGTTCTCTAAATAACGTCACACTGGCTATAGGGCCTCTCCCCAGAAACAGAACATCTCCGTGACTCACCTGCTGAGAGGCTCATATTCCACGGTGGGCCCCCCACCTGACCGGGACTTGGCAGCAACTGGATAAGCCCCAAAGGCAGCCGCGATGCAGGCACATTCGGCACACAGCCAGGCCACGTAGAAACGCATGCGGAAGACGAAAAAGATGGGCATCATGTAGAAGAGGCGGAAGGGAAGTCCTCGTTCGTAGAAGGCGTCGCTTCGGACGTAGTCAAGGGGAAAGAAGTGAGAGACCGCCAGGAAAGCCACTCCAAAGATGGGGATCATTTTAGATCTGGAAAGCAGAGGTTGCCAACTGGGGATAGCTGAGGAGTCGGGCTGGTTCAGCCAGTCATAGTGAGTGCGGTAGCGATAAAACGGGCCTGGGTACAAGAACAAAGGCAGACTCAGACCACAGTCCCAATCAGGGGATACAATCATACGTTTTAGTAACCTGGCAGCCTATGTCACTTGGGCCCAGGGGAATGGTTCCAAATGCCCAGCAGGCCCAGTCCCAGGTCTTTCGGAAAGAGTCCGGCAGACAGCCAAAACCTCTTGGATCTCAGTTTTCGTTGTCAACTGCTAATGCCAGAGTTTGCAGCAGAACTATTTGAAAATGCATAGCTGTTTTCAGGACGCAACAATTAAAAGCCACCATACAAACTGGAGAGCACAAAGACAACAAACCCGGAATAACGACAGGAGGTTAAAAAAATAGCAAGGTGCTTGTGCATGTGCACACACACACAGAGAAAATACAACCCAAACAAAAGGCAGAGAGAGACAGGCACAGCAGAGGACAAACATGAAATTCTGATTCCTCTCTTCTTTTGATCTGCCATCTTTCATGGCCTTCCAAAAGAAGCCAAAACAAAAAACAGTAACACCTGGGGATGCTCTCTCCCACTACAAGAAGTTACAGGACACAGACATTCAGTTGACCAAAGTGGTCACATGCTTCACACAACAAAACAAGCCAACACGGCTGTCAAAGGCAAAGTCTGGACACACCTACAGACATTTTGCCCTGCCCTGTTAGGTAACTCAGGTACCTGTCATGAGTCCCACATAGCAATAACTGTAGCACAGTATCTCCACCAGTCCTGGCATTTTGGGGATCACGCCAATCACAGAAGACTTGGTAAACGATGCTACTTCCTGCTTCTTTGCGTGGGTGAATTCTTGCACTTCATTGGCCAAACTCACCATCTGGGAGACACAGAGAGTACTATGGAAAATGAACTTCCTAGAGAGGCCCTTCCCACCCCCTTCCACAGCACATCCGGCTACCTTGAGAGTGAGCAAGAGTTGTATGGCATTGGTGTATGGCGTTGGGTCTGGGAAGCCAAAGTATGCAACAGTGCGGAAAAAGAGCAGGTAAAAAAATGTCCAGCCGAGTGTCAGGTAGTGGCAAGACCTAGAGTGGAAAGAGAGGAGCCATCAATAGTAATTATTAATGTTTCCCGTTCTCTACTCCCACACAAAAAGTGTCCATTTCCCATTAACAATTATCTCCATCTGCAAGACCTCCCAACTCCAGTTTTCAGAGGAGTCCAGAGACGCTTAGCCCTGTGTACCTACTCACTGGGATGGCTCCTTTCTCTAAAGACCACCCAATACTTCTCCTTTGTTTGATCTCAGCAGACCTCTCAACTAGGGGACCGAGGAGCCCCAGTTCCCCGCATCCAAATTTTGTTTCCTGAGCCCCAGAAATTCAGACCACTTGGTGGCTCTCAGAATCCCTTGCAATAGCCCAAACAATGTTCCCCTCCTGGAAGGCCAACATGTCCTGGTTCCTCCCAGTCTCCACTTCAACACCCAAGGCTTCCCAGCCTACCAAGAGGAGCTGGAACTTCCACAGCCCCCCGCTGTCGTCCACCACACAGAGTGCAACGTGCTCCTTTACCTGGGAGAGAGATTGATGATAAGCCACGTCCCAAGGATGGTGACCAGTGAGTGGAGGGCGTGGATGTGGCAGGTAGCCAGCACAAGCAAAAGCCCTGCAGCCGCCCCTCCAAACTTCTTGGTCCTCAGTCCTGTGGGGAAGGAAATGAACAACTCTGATGCAGTCAGGTACATAGAAGCATTTACACACACACACACACACAAAATGGCAAGTCTCACCTTTTCTTTAGTGAGCAAATACAAGCATACATCATGGACCACTATCGATCCAAACTCACTCTTTTTCAGACACATACACAAGCTTCCAAACTGAGTCCAAGGAACAAAAGATGGCCCTGAAGAAAGTCACAATCCCCACCCAATGTCAAGGTTTCAGTTTCGCTTCTCTCCCTTCTGCTTCACTGTTCACCCTGCCATGCTTTAGGGGGGAGGGAATTCCTGAGGGAAGTGTGTGTGGGTTGCGTGCCTCTCTGTAGTAGCCATAATTATTCCTCAAGTTGCACCCCTTGGCCTGTTCTCATGGGATTTGGCCTTGGAGACACTTTCACTAGGCTAGAGTAGATATATCTGTCAGGGTTGTCATAGAAACGCTAGTGGCCGAACGCTGACGTACGCATGGGGTGTGGGGGTGCACTGGGGTTTACCTATAACCTCTGAATTTCGCACGCTTCCTTCAGTCCTGACAAAGAACCAGTTCCTGTAGTAAGCATATCTCTAATAAAGCATCACTGCCAAAAGTGGTGTGGAGGGTGTTTTAACTAGGGATCTGACACCCCAGCAACACGTTATTAAAATACAAAAACATTTTGTTTTTCCTTTTAAAAAAGGCATTGATCAATGTTTAACTAGCTAAACATGATGGGAATTTAAGCCTGTTCCAATGGGGAGGACAGACAAAAAGATCCATCAAACAAGCTGGGGGCAGTAGAAGAGTAGCTGAGGGTAGGAGAAGCAGGGCTCCCCCCACATAAAAAACAACAACACACTAGCTCTTGAAGGGCAGTGGGGAGATATACCAGTCTTCAGGCTACTGAGTTCCCACCACTGCTGATCAATACAATGGCCGTGACAGGGATTTAACTCTGGTTCTGAACGTCTGGTGGATTAAGCAGAGCTCCCACCCCGACTGTTCTCCCTTCTTGACACCCCACCCTCCAACCAACTACTAGAATCTCCCTCCCTCCTTGAAGGCCCTTGCACATTCTTACATCTTTGTGACGGCACTAAGACTTAACCCACGCCTCCATTCCCTGCGAGTCCCTCTCAAGGTCAGGACCAGGCAACCCACCCTGCTGTGGTGGGGGCAAGGTTTTCCTTCTCCCCACCTAGACATCCCCCAGGTCTAGCGCTCACCCCCTTTCTTGAAGAGAAAACCAATGGGGATGGAGACGAGAAGCACAGTCAAGTAGGTTATTTCTTCAGGCGACATGGTTGCTGGCGGATCTTCCCCAAGTCAGAAAAAACTGGATTCTGGAGGGTGGAGGGAGAGAGAGAAAATGGGTGAGTCTGTGAAGATGGCATAGGTTGGTATAAGTTAAAAGCAGGAAATCCAGGACTCTCGGGTCAAAAAGCCTGGGACCCCACAATCACCACGAAAGGATGCTGAAATTTCATGTGTTCCAGTGAGGGATTCTGACATGAATGAGGCCCGGTCAGTTATAGCAAGCAGAGAGTGACCTGTAATACTGGATTTCTAAGGTCAGAAGGTCAGAGTTAAGGCTTATAGCCAGAAGTCCAAGTCTACATATAGTTTTCCACCTTTTAACCCCAACAACTTCAAATTAGGATTGCTAGCCGCCCCCACCCCTGTGTCTTCAACAGCTGCCTGACCCATGAAAACACAAGAGGTGATGGCTTTCCATATCATTTCAGCTTCAGGCCAGGAAAAGGAGTTCCTGTCAGAATTTCTGCTTCGCCAAGAAAAGAAGCTGGCAACTCTACTTTGGACTGGAATCCGCACACAAAACACAGCACTCTAAAAGCAGAAGAGTCTACCCTTCAACAAGGATGATCCCAGCGTGCCAAGAAGGGATGGATTTGGGCTGCCTCAAGTCCCTCAGGGGTTCTTCCAAGAGCTGAAAGTGGACTAATAGGATACAGCAGGAGTAAGGAAAGCAACTCTACGAGTCCTTGTTTACTAAGGAAGAAAAGGGAGTAGATATGCAACTGGGGAAGTTGTGCAAAGATTTCACAGACAGGATTGCCAAATGTGCTGCCTTTAAGAGGAGAAGTTTACACAGCCAAGAAGCCGCAATTGGTGAAAATCCCTCTTGAAGGTACAGCTGTTCCTCCTTGCTTAGGTCCCAATTTCTACATTAAATCTGTGAAAACAGACCACAATTTAACCTCCCCTGGAGAGCAGTGTACTGTAGACAATCACACCCAGTTCTCATTTCCATGCTCTTGCACAAACATCCCCGCCCCCACAGAACTTTCTCCCAGTGGCCTTTGCCAATGTCCTTGTCTCTTTAATCCCCCGCTGTCTCACTACCCAGGCTTTCTATATTTAAGTAGAAATCCTTGGGCCAGATTAAGGGACAGGGGAACCAAGGGCCTTAGATACAGCAAGCACTGCTGCAAAGAACCCAGGAATCCTGATCCCCACGCATCCCCGTGGGCTCTGCCCCAATGAATTCATCTTTCACCATTGACTGCACATGTAAACAAACAGTGAAGAGACCTTCATGCTTGCACAGTTTAGCTTCCTACAATGAAACATGTTCTGTGAAATGATAAATAAAGCTTCGTATTTGTACTGAGGATCACTGAGAGACGCTACAATAAAATCCTTGCTGAAAATAACGGGCGCCACAATTGAAATGTCCAGGTGCCGTGGCAACCTGGGGGCTTTGTTGAGGCCTGACTTACTCATGTGGTTTTATAGGCATCCAGAGTGCCGTCTTTAATCTGTGCCACTGCTACCCTCGTGCTTTTCCCAGTGTTAAAACATCAGAGATCTGTAGGCCAGACATCTGTTGCTCTGCTGTATTAGCACTGCACATGTAGCTGCTCTGTATGGGCAGCAGCCCAATTTGAACAAGACACTGGGGGCAAGCGAAACCGCACAGGTAGGTTGGGAAAAGTGAAACAGAAGGGACCAAGATGGGACAGAAGGGAAAGAGAAAGCACTGCGGGGTGCAGAGAGAGACAGGCCTGTGGGGTTAAGGAAGAAGGAATAGTCAAGAGGTAGAATTACAGAGGTTTAGTAGGATGGGAAGACAAAATGGAACAACTAAACTGGACCAAAAGGAAGATGAACCTGAATGTCAGATGACTCCCTTAAAAATACCATACGTATTAAAAATATATATTATTGGATGTAACTGAAACATGTATGTAAATATAAGATGACCTCTTTTTTTGATGGCATACCTGTGAAAAAAGTCCTGCATTTGAGTAAATACTGTGAGTAATTAGCAAAGACATTTCTCGAAAACATAATGGCAACATTATTTATTTATTTTATAGTCAAATTTGTACTCCGCCCTCCTTGCAAAGCAGGCTTTTAACCACTGTCTCAATTTCTTCCCAGTCCAGTGAAAACTTAAGTTTGCGGCTTGGCTTTAAGGTGTAGGGGATAACCAAACTGAGAGTGCTCCAGGGTACGCAGTGGGAAATAAGGAGTTATCAAGCCCAGATAAATCCCTGAGCACATGCAGAGCATATTTCTTGCAGTGGAGCACAGCACGCATTGGCAAACCAGGGATTAGAGGCAAGGCAATAACCACCCGTATCCCTGGAAGCAAAGGAACATTAAGAGCAATAAGTAAATATTTGGAAAGCAACAGACCCTAAAACTGAAACTTAATTAAAATCCCGAGGGGCAGGATTTTAGGGGGAGGAGGAGTTCTCTGACCTGAAGAAGAAAACAAGGAACTCGCAATGAGATCCACACGGCGGGTTCTATACACGACGGTGTGGAAACCGCAACACAAATGCCTTTCTTCTCGAGCTGAGGCCCTCGCAGTGCTTGAGTCATGCACTACCAGTCTAATAGGACTCTAGAGGCTGTACATCTACTATTGATCTTCCCAGCCACCCACTGAATGCTGGAATTCCTGGACAAACCAGACCTACACACCGATATTTCTCCTCACCCCAAAGAAAAGGAGAGCCACATCGATGCAGAGTTGTGGGGCTGCCCGAAAACTTGCGCTCAATTGTGACACTTTGGCTGCCTGGTACCAATGATGCATGTGTGTTTGGGGGCAATACAGTTTCCCTTCCTCCTCGGTCTCATCTCTAACCATAAGCGAAGGTAGGGCTCCTATCCCCGATCCGAGAATCTGGGCCCTGACCTGGCACCTAGCCCCCGGCTACAGAGCCGCCAGATTCCCCCTCTCGCCCCCCAAACCCAGGCGTCCTGGGCTCCCGGCATCCCCCTTGGTCTAAAACCGCCGGGCTCTTCCCAAGCCATTCCACGTCGTGCGCTCGCTCACCTCCGCGGACGGTCCCTTCCCACGTGCAGGCAGCTGGCCAAAGGGGATCCTGCGGAGGGGTCGCCACCGGCTGCTCGGGAACTTGTGAGCCGATCAGGACCTACCGAAATCCATTTCTGAGAGGAACCAAGTCCCCCGCCCGCCCCCGGCTGCCTCCTTGCAAAATTACCCGCCTCTCCTCTTCCTGACTGGCCCGCCCGTTTCCTGCCTCTCTTGCGCGGCTTCCTTTTCTTCTGTGCGAGAATGAGCCGTGGGTGGGTTCCCTTCTCCCCTCTCCCGTCCTCCGCCCTTGCACCACCTCCGGCTCGCGGAGCAGCCACTGGCGCATCTTGCATTATCTATTGGCCAAGGTATCTATCACTCAGGGACGATCAAAGGGGTGGGGACTGGAAAAGAGGCTCCCCCGGGCGTGCGCGCAGATCGGACTGAGGAGTTGAACACGCGAGGCGAGGCCAGCATGGTGGGGGGTTGGCGGTTAGTGGATGGGTCCGGGCTACCGAGGGAACGGGTTGGAGATCGGGTAACCCGAGAGCAGGGAATACAAGGCAACGGACACTCCTGTTTTGTTTCCGGGGGGGGCGGACACTCCCATTCGCGTACTTGCAGCCCAGTCCGCTGCAAGGCTATTCGGGAATAAGCCCCACGTAGTCCAGGGAGTTCTGCTGCAAAGTAGGATCGCGGCCTAAGGTAGTGAAGGCGTTGGGGGAAAAAACTATTGAGTGGAATGTGATCATGCAAAATGTGAATCAGTTCCTTCCTTTACACGTAGCAGTAAAACCTCTTAGGGTTATCTGTAGCATTTTAGTTAAGAGAATGATTTGTACTCTTCTCGAACACAATGGTGCCCTTGTTATGTAAGTGGAATGGTATATTTTTAAATTTTTCCAGATTTCTTCTGGAAAAGCAGAGGGAGAATGTTTGCACTAGTTAACATTGGGCAGTAACACCCGCCTCTCAAATCAGGTAAGGGATAATACAGGGTTGCCTGCCTGCATTCAGAGGCTGCTGGGAGACATCTGAAAACAGCAGCCTTACCTCTGAGGCCTGTGAAATACACAATTGGTCTTCTTTCTAGAGAAAGACACATACAGGCCTTGTTATGATCCAAATCCACATCTTGGAGAGAAAGGCTTTTGTGTGGAATTCCGATGATGCGCGGCGTATCCGAGAAGAACACCGCATCGTCAGCACGCTGGTTGGGGCGCTGGCTCGGAAGCCGCGGCAGAACATGCGGCTGGGCCTTCCCCTCCAATTGCTCCCAGAGGAGGTCTGGCTGTTGGCAGAGAAGGGTGTGGCGACCTTGCTTAAAAACCCGACTTCCCAGGCCTTGGCAAATGATGCAGACCAGGTAAGGGTTGATCCGATCTTGGACAGCTCCCTACAGAGGGGAAAAAACCCATACTCTTGGCAGATCTGTTGTTGACTTGGATGAGCATGAAAGATAGGTCACATAGATGCCATTGTCTGCATAGAGTGATCAGTATCCTGCAATCTTTTCAGACCCAAAAGCCCTCCTACACCAACTTGGTGTAGTGATTAGGAGTGCGGACTCTAATCTGGAAGAACCGGGTGTGATTCCCCACTCCTCCACATGCAGCTGCTGGGTGACCTTGGGAAAGCCACAGGTCTCTCAGAGCTCTTTCAGCCCCACCTACCTCCACGTGGTCTGTTGCAGGGATAGGAAGAGAAAGGAGGTTGTAAGCCACTCTGAGACTCCGAGTGAAAGGTGGGGTATAAATCCGATCTCTTTTTCTTCTTCTTGAATGGCAGAACTTGGTGTTTAATAGAGGTACAAGAAGAGGGAAAGCCTGCAGTGCATCAGTGCAGTAAGAAAACCCCATCTACCAAAATATTTTCTTCCACACTGCAGAATGGCTGAAAATAAAGCCACTCACTCTTCCTGCCCCTCTCTTTAAAAAGAAACTTCAAAAATCAAACTGATGGGGCCCCTGTTCAAGCCCCGTTAGGTCAAAATGTGACCCAGCAGCAGGCTGGTGCAGATTTGCCCATCATGTTTTTCAGTCCGCGGGGCACAGGATTGTGACTGGAACTTCAGTTCCTGAGAGCCGATCCAAAGATGTGGGCAGGCAAGTGGAACGCTCTTTATGACTTCCTTCTCACCGTCCCTCACGGTCCCAGTGCACCGGTGTTCAGGGAGCAGGACGCTTCCAGCTTGTGTGGCTCCCTGTTCCTCTCCCCAGAGAGTGCAAATCCTTCCCCGTCTGTTACGTTCCTAGTCAGGGGGAGGAACTAATCTAAACTGTGCAACAGTTCCCGTAATGGGTCTGGATTAAGGCCTGCAGTTCGAACTCTGGCCAAGCCAACGTATTTGCAGGAACCCGGTGGAAACGGATAAAATGTTGTCTGAGGCCGGGTTCATTCTGGGATGCAGAGGTGGAGAAAGGGTGGCGCTGAGCTTGCCTGCCTGTGTTCGCAGGATCCCTCCCTGTTGGAAGCGGTGGCTGCCTACCAAAAGGCGCAAGAGGAGAGCTACCGGGAGCAGGTCAGGCTTGCTGGCTAACAAAGGCGGGCCCTGATGGGCACTCTGGCTGAGCGCATAGCGCAGGGCCGGGCAAAGAAACGGCAGCAGAAAGGGGAAGAAGCAGGTGAGTGTCGCCCTTTTGCTCTATTGGGGCCTTTGCCTGGGGTAAGGAGATGGGGAGAGTCCAGGAGGATATGAGAACAGCCGAACTGGCCTGGACCAGTCCTGTATCTCTCATCTCTATCCATGGCAAGAAGTGGATGCTCCAGGAAGCAGAGGATACTGGAAGCATCCCACATCAGATACTATAAATGTTTCTGAATTCCATTTCTGGCTTTGAAGGTGTTAGGATTCCATGCGTTAGCGCTGAAGCTGTGAATGCCGTAAACAGAAACGAGTTTCTCCACTTTCATAAGCTTCGACTCACCTAGTGACATTGATAGGCAGATGGTGAGAAAACTGCCCTTTGAATGGCAGATAGTTGTGTGTGAAGAAGCACTGCCGGAAGACAAGGTCGTGGCCACTAGCTCAAAAGGGGGATTGGATGTTCATGGAACCTCCCTGTATCAAGGCAGTATGCCTCGAACTGACAGATACCAGAGGCAGACAGGGCTGTTGCCATCCTGCTTTGGCTTGTGGACTTCCTACATATATTTGGCTGGCTGCTGTTAGAAATAAGATGCAGGAGGCCTTTGGTTGCAGTGCTAGTATTATATGTGCCAAATGCGCTGCAGAGCATCCTACGTCCTATAAGAATAACTGTGGTGGATCAAAGAAATCTTCCGCCTAATTCAGCAGCAGACTGGGAAGCTGGAACAGCCTGGGAAAAAGTCATTGTAATGCCCCCCGCCGCCCCCATCTGAAGGAGGGCCTCCTGAGCCATGACAGGTACAGGCCCCCGTTGACCAGGGGAGGGCCACCTCTCTTTACCTGACGCAGGTGAAGAGCCAGCTGGAAGGGAAGGGAAGGAGGCCCACTTTGTAGCTTTGTGACTGCCTGGGAGCCTCGTTCAGCTTCTTGTCAGTACAGGGTGGGTGAAAAACACCCCTCCCCCTTTTCCCGAGCCAAGGAGGAAAAAGAAAGGCAAAAACAAATCCTCTTCAGGCCCTTCCAAGGATCAGGCAGTCCTGCATAGACTCCCCCTAACAGCTGAACTGGTCAGTGTTAAAGGACTCCTGGAATTCATTCTTGCTTGGAAACAGAAGTACCTTGCTGGACCCACCACCCCTGGATTTTGCAATTTAAAGAGAGATGTTTTCCCCCTTCCCTGTCTGCTAGGGCTTTGATATATTTTGAAACCTGTTGTGCACCCAGCACCTTGTGGTCCAATTAAGTCTGCAATATATTCTGCATTCCATTTTAAGACTTCTACAAACTGCAGAGTAGAGACTTTGTCATTTTCATTGAGCTGAGGAATTATTTATCCTTAACCTCGATATGGGCCATTTAGGGATAAAACACTCTGCATCCACTCAGGGGTGCTCTTCTTCATGATTCCATGACTCAGCAATGGCACTGGAAAGTACAAGAGCCCAGGCGCAATTCTGGACTCTGTGAAGTGGTTCTTCCTAAAGGATTAATTAGCTCAAATAAGTTCCTTTGACATAATAGTGGAAACCAATTATTTGGAGGTTTAAAAACTGTGCATATATGTCTATTTTGAATTATATTTGGTAATGTAAGTAGCTCCTTGTTCTGTATCTATCCTCATGTATGTATGAAATAAAAAATAAATTAAAAGTAGCTCAGATTAGGAATAAACTTGATTTGTATTTGCTCTTTCTCTTCCAGCCAATAGTTTTATTTACATGGTGTTCTTCTTAATTACTATTTTATGTCTCCTTATAGTGGAAGGTTATTTTCAAATGTCGTTCTGGGCCTCTGACCTGCATCTCCAAGAACTTTTTCTGAAGTTAATGGCCCCTGAAACAAGTTCTGTACAACCATGATAACATATGACATCATTGTTGTAGAAATACATCTTGAACATAGGTGGTATCTACAGATGCCTTAAATAACTTGGAAGGAAGTTGTTTCTTCACTAAGGGATCATATAGCTTGATACTACTTTTTGTGTCTTATCAGCCACCAGCAGGATGAACAAGGAGGCGGCAAGATCGGCCAGTTTTTCCATGCTGGGTGTGGGAATATTCACTTTTGCTTTTATTTCCAGAGCCTCCGTCAAAACCTGCAGACCTGGAACCTAGTTTTGTGTTTCCCCGGGAGGCTATGATGGTCCAACTCCCAACAGAGCGGACCCAACGGGGACAAGAAGAAGAGGTGGACTGGCGTTTGCCCTCCAAAGAGTGGCCGTACAGGGGACAACCAGAGCACGAGATGCGTTACCGTGTTTTCCAGAACCTTTGGGAACGAGGCTACTATCTCACCAGTGGGAGCAAATTTGGGGGTGACTTCCTTGTTTATCCAGGTAGAGGAAATGTCTGGGGCTGGCAGGGAGTTGGTGGCACTTTAATAGAACTGATTAAAAATCTGAAGGAAGGCCATATCGGTAGGAATCTTCCTTGGAAATTATTCTGCTTCCCATCAGTTTTTCTGTCCCATAGTCCCAGCAGCAGACTTTAAATCATGCTGATGTCATAGCTGTTCCCACAGTCTCTTGGAAACGGTAGGGAGTTGAGAAATCTTTTAGCACCTCACTGGCAGAACTGGCACCCCCAGGGCTCTTATTGGGTTTGCTAGCCTTGGAGAAGTGCATATTGCTTGGTTCTGGACATAGGGAACATTCACTATGTAGAAACTTGCACCCATTTGTTCTAGAATAAAAAGCAGTCAGGGAAGACTGGGCATTCTTCCTCTGGTAATCTTTCTGCCTCCCACCCTGACAGGTGACCCGATGAGATTCCATGCCCATTACATCGCCCTCTGTGTGCTTCGAGATGCACCCCTCTCCTTATGTGACATCATCAGCGTAGGACGGCTTGGCACCAATGTCAAGAAGACTGTTCTTCTCTGCTCCGTGGACCAAGATGGGACTGTAGCGTACACATCCTTGCAATGGAGTGGGATGTACTGAGAACGGACTGACCGTTATTAATGTGTGCTGGTAACACTGCTGAGCGCTCGGTGTGCCATTCCAGGAACAGTGAGGGACTGGTATTCCTCAGCAAAGGCTGCCTTAAGCCACCTTGGTCACAAGTGGCCTTTGTCAACATTTTAATTGCACAAACAGTTGCAGTAGTTCTTAGAAGGGTACTCTAAACCCCTTCTAGGGGCAGCTGCAGGGCGTCAGGATGGGAGTGCTCTGTCTCTAGAAAGGGATAGACTGTTAATTTCTACCAGGTTGCCATTGACAGCCTTGTCCACACTATGAAATTAACATCGGTTTTTCAACTCTGCCTTGTATCTTTTACCTGCTCAGAAGTCGGAGGGGACCAGAGCTGAGTGGGTAGGGGATATGACTTAGAAACGAAAGAAGTTCTTGCCTTATGTGGCCAACAGCAGCTCTCGTCTCTGTTTTTATGGTGCAGATGTGGGGTATCAGACAGACAAGCCCCTCTGCCAGCAGTTCGGAGTGACAATAATAAACACAACGGAACACAGTGATACTAGATTCAGTTAAATAACACAACACTCTTCATCCCCTGAATAAACTCTGTTCAAAGTTTTTTTTACCACTTAAGGCTTTTATGAATTTTTAGCATGTTTTAACACTACCCATATTATGGGTAAGTCAGGTTCTAGTGTGGGAACACTGACTGTTGTAGTGTTAATTATATTGTACACTAGATGTTTATTTGCTCTGTTATTAGTTCCATGAGAACTGCTCTGAAGAAGAAACATTCGAAACTCTTGCGGCCCACAAGAGGAGTCGGCCACTTTGATACAGCCTCCTTAACAGACCTGGAATGTGGCAACGGATAAGAAGACCACAGTGCCTATGGACTTTTAAAATCTAATTAGTCTGACTGGGAAGGCTTCTTTTGTGTTTTGCAAAGCCAAGTGCTAAATGATATAAGCTGATTGGAGCTATTGTAATATTTAAAGTGATCTTATGTATTGTTTTTGATTTGTGCTAAAACACGCTAAAATTCATAAAAGCCTTAAGTGGTAAAAAATCTTTGAATAGAGTTTATTCACGGGATAAAGAGTGTTGTGTTGTTTAGCAGTCCGGAGGGGCCAGCAAGGCAGATGCTTCTTGAGCCCCTCGTGGGCCGGGCCCTGCAGTTAGCTAAGCAGCTCAGAAGGTGCAGAGAGCCATGCAAAGAGTCCAGCAGTGGGAGGGACTGAGCTCAGGGCGTTAACGTTCTTTCCAAATAATTTATTTGATTAAATGCAAATGCACAGTTATCTTCCTGTTCTGGCTTGTTCTTTGTAGAGGGACTGAAGTTCGGAGGGATCCAGCCAAATGGCGCTTCCCTCCGCTCGAGGAGGCTCTGGGGGTACTCTGAGCTGGGCCCCTTCCTTCCTCACACCGGAACAGTAGCATCTAAATGACTGATCTGTTGGATCTAGTCATTGGGGCGGAATTCCCCCGGCCCAGGTAAAATAGGCTTTCTGTCTCAGCACAGAATAAGAGACCTGCTAAAGTGACATGCGGCTAATTCTGTCACTGGAAGACAGAAAAAGAGTGGGGCCTCATTGACGGCTGAGGCTAGGGTAGCTGTGGAGACTTCCTTGCCTAAACGAATTCATTCAGACCACAAGAAAGAAGCCATTTTGCAAGGTTTCGAGTCCACAGGATGATACCCATCTTGAAAAAGGCACCGCTGAAGCGGAGGCGAAGGACCATCTGAAGAAAGAGGTTATCAGGAGACAAGGAGCTGCCTTTTTGAAAGCCTCTCAGACGCTGATGGTTCGAAAGATGTTGAAGCCAGACAGGGCCGTGGTGATGAGGACGCCGGGGCACTGCGGATGCCAGTGCAGCTCCTTAATGTCATTCTCCCCTTGGTGAACAAAGAGCAGCTGGGGCGGGATGGAGGCCAAAGCGGGGTCCTCACCCTCAGCCCTGTCGTCTCGCTCCACAGCCAAGTCCCACTGAGTCACCTGGTCGTCGGTACCGGATGCCGCAAACACGCCACTGTCCGTAGGGTGCCATTCGACAGAGGTGATGGGGGCCGTGTGCTGCTTGAAGGTGGCAACAGGCAAACCTTTCTACAGAGACAGGAAAGACCAGAAGAATAGTTTGGGCGGAGGGTCGGCAATAGTAGTGACCAAAAACCCGGAAAGGAAAAAGAGGACAAGCGACACACAGCAGTGAAAGTAACTAACCTGGAATTGCCGCAGGTCCCATATTTTTAGGGCTCCGTCGTCACCGCCACTAACAATAAAGGGCTCGTTTCGGTTCCAGCTGATTACGTTGACATCTGCATCGTGTGCCGGGCTGGTGGTCAGCATGCAGGCTTGCCCGGGGGCTGCCCTTATATCCCAGATCCTGATGGAGGCATCTGCAGAGCAGGATGCAAAAACCTGCCCCAAGAACAAGGTTAAGGGATTGGTACGCGAGGTGCAGCTGTAAGCCCACCCAGTGGTGAGACTCCCATGGGTCCCTGGAGCTTGGCATCAGAAGCACTCAATGCCTTGCCGATCTGGAGCAGATCAGTGACCTAGATACTAGTAATCTTTGCTCCACACTGCTCTAGAGGAGGGTTCAAAATAAGGTACACAGAGCAAGGCTTATACTGATGTACTCCTTTCATATATAAAGATGCTTGCTTTGCGGGTCTGCAGAATTCAGGATTTTGACAACAGAATGATGGGGTGGAAGGAGACAGGTGTAGAGATAGAGGGAAAGGCATGTACAGCCAAAATAGTCCTCTTAAACCCGATGTTGTAGGCATATCTAATGCTGCAAGACCACAGGGTGGTTAATTGAAAAAAGGCATAGAAGCGCTTTGACACTGAAAGTCTTTCTACCATTTAGAGCGCATCTTAATAATGAGGACTAGGAACATAGAAAAATAAAGCAGAATAAGCTTGCTCCAAAACCGGATGGGGGGGCTGCGTTTTCCAGAGCATTCAAATTCTCACTGCATATGTACAGTGGGCATATGTACAATGAGGCAAGATTGCTCTGAGGCCCCTGCAGAATTTGTTTGCAGCTACAACTCACCGTGGCTTCATTGGGAGACCACTGCAGGTCTTCCACTGATTTAGTGTGGGCTGTGAAAGGCCTCTGATCTACAAACCACGAGCCGTCCTCCTTGGGTGTCCACAAATGGATATTTTTGTTGCAGTCACCAGTTAGAAGAGTACCTGAAAAGGATGACACCAAGTATCTTGAATTGCAGTCCAACTGCCTTAAAGTCTTCCTGCTTCCTTGGCATGGCCAACGACATCCCGCACCCCTAGCATGCCCCATTCCAGTTACCAGGTTTCTTGGGGGACCAGTCCATAGCAAACCCTTCCGTCATATGCCCAGCAAAGGAGAAGATGGGTTTGATTTTAGCCTGCTCTTGTCGTAGGAAGGCAGCCATCGCTTGAGGGTCTGACACAGCAACTAGGGCTTCGCGTAGGTTGTATAGCTCCACCTGCCCTTTCTCGGACCAAACAGCTGCTATCTGTGACCCACCGAACTCTGTCACCTATTAAGAAAAAGGCAGTGAGGTGCATTAAAGTGGAGAGTTGGGTTACAGAGAGCAGAAGAGGGTTAACCAGGCAGGGAATGTGAGCCATACCCGAACTCTGTTAATACCCCCATAATGGGGGACCATGGCCAGTTCCAGCTGGGGTTTCTTCTCTTCATCATCGTCGCCGTCGTCATCTTCACTGTCACTGCTGCTCTCTGCCCCCAAACCTTCCTTGCTGGCTTGTTTGGTTCCATGGAGATTGTGCATTTTCATGACCATCAATCTAATGGGGTGGGGGGGGAGGAAAGATAATGGCATTTATTGAGACTATTTAAGCAGAATTATGCCCATGCTTGCTTTTAAACGGTCGTTGGTTTGCTGGATGAGAGGCCCATCCTATATTTTATTGGAGTATCTTTAACCACCTCTGAAAACAGACTTGAGGCATTCTCACCTGTTGGCATTGGCAGATTCAGCCTGGGTTCCAGCACAAAGGAGAAGACTCAGCGGGTAGCTAGTTCGATTTTCTCCAAGGGAGTCTTGCAAGATGTCAAAACTCAAGCAAGGAGCACCTGGGTTTGGGTGGAGAAAAAGAGAATCTGAATTACTTTCTACCACAGTACTCTTTTAGCCCCATAGTTCGGTCTTGTCACTAATTCAGCCCTCTTTTAGATGCTCCAATTGCAACTTTAGAAAAGTGGTCAAAGGGCATAAACCTGCCTCCAGGTGTGTTTGTGACAGAAGTATCTTCCAACCTAAACCCTGCCAATCCCAGCAGAAGGATCACTTGCACACCCAAGGCTAACTCACAGGACTCTTAACACCAGAGTCATAATCCAAACTCATGCAGCCCAGCTGGTAACCATCTCCAGCAGCACCCCAGATATCTGATCTACACATCATATCCCTCCCAGCTGTTCCCTTTCCATTCCCAAACGCAGAATCCAGACTAGGCAGTGCTTTCTCACCTGTTCCTGCACGGTGGTAGAGCCGATACGCTCCTTCATCCATCACCAGTTCTTCTCCAGGTGCTGGGGGAGGACCCTGCCCGGGCACATAGACCCCTCTTCCTTGAACCTTCTCTTCCTCCTCTTTTCCCCCTTGAACCTTCTCTTCCATTTCCATGTCTTCCTCTCCATCACTGCTGCCGGAGCCGCTACTTTCCTCATTCCATGTGCTAGCGTCTTCCATCTTGAATGAGGGCAACAGCTCCGCCTACTTCGATCGTAGCGAGATTCAGCATCCCTAACTGTCGTGCTGTTTGTGCGCCCGCTCACACGGTGTTCCCGAAAGGGGAGCGCCATTTTGGAAAAGGGAAAGAAAGCCTGCAACCGTTTCGGAAAGTGACCGGCAGTCTCTCCCACTATAGAGGTTTAAAGACCTGACCCCCCTCCCCCAAAAGCCCTTAATGGTCAAGCTACTCCCTTCCCGGGCAATCAAAATTTAGGTAAGGAAGTGCAGGAGCTGTTACGTACCGCGGGGGGGGAAACCTGGTGTTTATAGAATCGCTAGAACCGCCATCTTTATTAAGGGAAATCGGTCGCTACTTTTAGATGCTGAGCAGGAGAGGGGGAATTTCTTTTTAGTGGTGACGGAGCGGGTTAATTTTTCAGAGTGGTAGGCGGTAACTCGTCATAGGAACAAAGTAGGTGGGTTTCACTGAGAACGGTAATCGGCTGGCACCATTTTGACTGCGGGTAAAGAGTGTTTGCAGCCATTTCGAGACTTTACCTGGGATCACCGCCATCTTAGAAAAGGGCACCCCCCCGCCCCCGACGTCTTGAGAGACGCCGCCCTCTTCAACACGCATCCATAGATTTCGTAGAAAGGCCATTTTAAGTAGGGGCAAGTATATCACGAACATTTTGGAAAAGGGCAATTGACGCTCTACCTCCATTTTGTATGAGGGCGATATTCTGAGGCGCCATTTCTGAAAAGGGCGCCAGGGTCTTTACCACCGTGGTGATCGCGCATTCTCCGCAACCCTATTGATTCCAGCAACCGTTTGGTTTAGTGCTGGGAAAGTTTAGCTGCGTCTCTCCACCACTTGGGGCCCGTCTCCTCTTCCACGGCTGACCTCATTCCTCTCTCCGCTAAATAGTTACCCTAATTGCATTCAGAATCCGCCGCCACAGGCTATGCTCCCCCCTAGCCCACTGGGGTTTCTCTCAGTGAAGTGAACCCGCCTCCGCCGCGTGTCTTCCACGCCTCCACCGGGCTATGGTGGAGAGGGGCAGGCTGATACTCGCGCTCCGCCCCTTCGAGACCCCAACGGCGAAAACCCCGCGAGGGAGCGGCGCGCGCGTGTCAGCTGAGAGACGCTTCTGCGGAGAAGGCTCCTACCGCCTCTCCTGAAGCTCGCCCTTCACGATGAGGGGGGGGGTTAGGAGTTGGCGGAAGGGTTTGGGAAGGCTGCACTCTCCAGTGATCTTCAGCCATGGTATCCGTAGAACAAAGTATCTGAAGAAATGTGCGTGCCCGCGAAAATTTATAGCCAGAATAAAAATTGTTGGCCTTAAAGGTGCCACTGAAGTTATGGTCGGCTGGACAAAACGAGCAATGGCCGCTCAGAAGACGCTCCCCCAATCACTGACCACGTGACTGTCTCCACGCCTTCTGAAGTTGGCCTCTCTAGGCGGCACAGTAGCCTCTGTGGTTGTCCCTTAGGCATAGAAGCGGGGCTGGGAGGGAGACGGTTTTCCCCGTTCTCTTCTTCTTACTTCCGGTGGGCTGGTGAGTGGACCTTTTTGGAAAGGAAGGGGGATGGGGGAGAGCGGAGGCCTTCCTTGGGCTGGGAGGAGGCGAGGAGGAGCTGGAGAAGAGGCGCCCGAACGCCCCCCTCCCGGGAGAATGTCGAAGTGGATAAGCCTCCCCCCATCTTGGTAGGGACGTTTTGCCTCCCCTGCGCGCCCCCCCCCCACTATCTTCGCCTCCTTCCTTCCCGTGTTCCTTCCCCTTGTCTTAAAACCTAAGTTGCTGCCTCCTGTTTTTCTCGGAGGCCGGGAAACCCCGCTTCTCTTTACGGAGGAAGGACGTTTCCCTCCTCTGGGCAGATCTTCCTGTCTGACTTTCATCTTCACTTTTTCTAAAACGGCCAAGCTTTCGTCTCCTCCTGCTTCTTTTCTACTGCTTTTGACAGATGGAGGCCTTTCCGTTACATAGGCGCGGTAGTGATGAGGCAGGAGTTCAACAGGTACAAGTGTCTCATGTTAAAAAAAAACCCAGTTATAATATTGCTCTAGGATGTAGGTACAAATCCGTACTCAGCCACGAAAGCTCCCTAAGTGGCCCTGGGCCAGTCTTTCTGTCTACTTTGTTTCACAAGGTTCTTGTGATGATAAAATGGAGTAGGAAATGATGTATGTTACCATGAGTTCTTTGGAGGAAAGACAGGATAAAACTGCCCTTAATTAAATCGGTTAAAGCTGCAGAGTTGGTGTGTGTGGAAATGAGAGCGATGCTGATTAACCCGGGCAGCCAAGGCTGCAAGCAAAGTTGTAGTGCTAAGGAGAGAACATCTCCGCCTCCCCCCAAGCGGCCATGATCCTATTTATTATAACGCCACTAAAAGAAGGGGAAATTCATTCCTTGCTCATCTTGCCTGTATGACGAGTTGCTGAGGTAACGTATTCATGTCCAAGCGATCTTAGGTTTCACTCTTTCCTACTAGCTAATGGGGGTCAGATTCAGTCCTGGAAGGTTGTGCAGTAACTCTGAGCATACCTGGTGACAATTCTTGTGGTACAGTTTGCATTCCTACTATGCACATTTTTCTGTGAGTAAGCCCCATTGATCAAATTGGGACTTCTGAATACACATGCATAAAATTGCAGAGCTGTTGAGTTCACATCCTCCTAAACAGAAGTAAGTTCTTTCAGCTGCAGAGTTATCTGTGCACAGCAACTGAATAGGGCTTAATCTCAAGCTTCAGTTTGAAAGGCAGACTGGATATCAAAGGCATGTGTCAAGAGAAGACAGTGTGATTGTTGTGGAGAAGTGGGTCCTGTGCAGGGGGTGGGGGCTGGGATTCACTGTAGTACACATTTTTCCATGCAGATATGCCCCAGGAATTAGCACATGGGGATCCTGTGATGCAGAAATTGGCCCTAGGTGTAAAGATGCCATAGACTTGTGAGTTACTATGGCTATACAGAGGAGCATCCTTAATAAATCTTATTTTTTTTGTTCAGCAGCTACTGTTCTTGCTGATATTTTGCCTGAATTATTAGGGTTTAATACTTGCACTAGCCTCACCAAATATTGTTCTTCTGACATCTGGATCTCAGAGAATAGGTGTCCTAAAATTATGACTTTACATATAAACCTGCTATCCTTAACAACTGTTATTTAGGGAAGTGCCTAAGGTGTAGTGTTTGTACACCATTGTAATGTTATGATTCCCACTTCTCCTGTTCTCCTCCAGTAGCTAATAGGATCATAGGGAACATTTCCATACCAGTACTGCATTTTCCTGGAAGTCTCTTGCTGATGAAGTATTGGCTTGTAGAAATACTTCATTTTTCACTCAGAATATTAGGTTCAGATGTTAATTTTTTGGAACTGCATCTTTAGCAAGTGTTGCTTGATATCCTTGTTAGAATTTATGTAATCAGAAATTACTGTATTTTCCCTTTAGCCTTCCATTACAATTGTGTACAGTTCCGTGGTGTTAAACTGGAGCTTCTTAGTCTCCTAGGTAAGTGTGTGGTCATGTGATACACTATATCATGTAGTATGTTTTACAAGCGGGACCCGCAAAAATTTGTGGGAGCAGTTATCCCATTCCTCCCACCTCTGCTTCTTCCCCTCTCCCCCTACTTTTCTCATCTTCTTTCTCCTTCCTGCCACCCCTTTTCTTTCTCTCTTCCCTCCATGCCTGTCACTTCCTTTCTGCCCCCACCAAGTCACTCTCCCAGCCTCCCACCTTCTTCCTCATCTCGCCCACAGGAGCTCTGGTGATCAGTTCCTCTTAAGAGTTGCCAGCTCCATGTTGGGAAGTTCCTGGATATTTGGGGATGGAGCCTTGAGGGGATTTGGTTTGAGCTTGGAAGTGACCTCAGCAGGATATAATACCATAAACTCCACCCTTCAAAGCAGCCATTTTCTCCAGGGGAACTGATCTGTTGTAATTCCAGGAGATCTCCAGCCCTCATCTGGAGGTTGGCAACATTAGTTCCCCTGGAGGAAATGACTGCTGTGGAGGATGAAGTCTGTGGCATTATATATGTCTGAAGTCCCTCCCTGCCTCAATCCCCACTACTCCAGGCTCCACCCATCAGATATCCAGGATTTTCCCATCCTGGAGTTGGCATCCCTATCTCCTTCCCATCCAACAGCCAACCTACTTTACCTGCCCCTCTGTCTTCAGCTTTCTGACTCCTTCTCCCCTGCAGCTTCTACTGAAGAAAACTATGTTCTTTCTCCACAGTGGGGACTAAAGCAGTGATTATTCTCTCCTTTTTATCCGCACAACCCTATGAGGTAGGTTAGGCTGAATGTATGTGACTGGTCCAAAATCACCCAGTGAGCTTCCACAGCAAGTTGGGGATCTAAACCTAGGTCTTGCAAACCCCACTCTGAAGCTCTGACCATTCTACTACACTAATTTTCATTGGGTGTTGAACAGTAGCAAGCAACAAAGCCTAGTTGAATCATGCAGCTCAGGTGGTATCAAATCACCCAGAGGGTGCTGCTAGGCCTAGGTTTGCCAACCTGCAGGTGGGACCTGGAGATCCCCCAGAATTACAACTGAACTCCAGACAACAGAGATCTGTCCTCATGGAGAAAATGGGTGGACTGTGGCATTATATCCAGCTGAGGCTTCTCCCCTCCCAAAACTCTGCATTCCTCAGACTTCACCACAGAATCTCCAGGAATTCCCCAACCTGGAGCAGGCAATCCTAGTCCCAGGCCTGGCTCCAAAATAGGCCTGGAAACTGCCCTGCCCCTGCCTTTTTAACCCAAACCCCTGCTATTTAGCCATTCATACTGCAGGAGGTATCCTCCCCAAACCCAGTTCCAGCTCTGCTTTTCCTTCCTGCCCTCTTCCCCCACTCATCATCTCTCTCTCACTGATGCAGCAGGGTCTGGAATAGATCCCTGTGACGGCCACTTCAGAAGGTATGGTGGGGATTCAACCCTCCTTGAGTTCATGTTTTTTAACTTTTTGGATATTTTTGCAGACCAACGGAGTCCCTGGAGTCTGTAGAAAAACCTGTTGGGGGAAAGTGTGCCCTTTGTGGAAATACGTATCCGCATACAGAGGGGATTGTTGAGAACACATGAACAGAAGCTGAGATGGAGGTTTCCTGCAATCTCAGTGGAAGGACTTGAGGAGATGCGAGATGGTAGAAGAGCTCAGCAGAAGTTTTCTGCATAATTTGGAAAAAATTCTATCAAAGATATAACATATTCCTGAGACTGTATGACCAAAGATCCCAATTCAGGCTTCCCAAACGGCACCAAGAGGCATCCAGCCAATTCAGTAGGACTTAGGTGAGCATCACTGTATGGATGGGAAATGTACCACTGACATAAGCAGTAAATGACAAATACCATGTTCAAAGGGCTGCCATTCGTCTCCTTCAATCCCTGGAAAAATGTGTTCCGATGACAAGGGCTGTCATCGCTATTTATTCTGAAATAAAGACACTCTTTATATTGCAGTTCGTGTCTGAAAAGAGGTGTGGCATCACAATATCTTCACTGATATAGAATGTACAGACTGTAAGCTTTTGTGTGACTGAAGTATCCTCTCTTTTCTTTTTGGAGGATTTTCCCCTACTCGGTGGCAGAAAAGATGCTTGATAACATCAAATCCTGGGCTGAGTACATTGTTGAATGGGCTGCAAAGGATCCATATGGATTTCTGACCACAGTGATCCTGGCTCTCACCCCCTTATTCTTAGCAAGTGCAGTACTGTCGTGGAAACTGGCAAAAATGATTGAAGCCAGGGAGCGAGAACAGAAGAAGAAACAAAAACGCCAGGAAAACATTGCTAAAGCAAAACGAACAAAGAAGGACTAAAACGGTAACCTACTGGACAGAACCCTCTCCTTTTTCTAAACAGAGCTAAACTGTTGTGACGTTTTGTACTTTTTTGTTGTAAATTTCAGAGATTATGTGCAGAAACCTAAGAATTCCAGAAATTTGTTTAATTTGTGTCAAAGTTTAATTTGAATAGGTTTAAATAGTCTTGTCCTGGACATGTTTTCTAATTTGGGATCTATTCGTAAGCTACACTAAGTACACCCATACAGCATACTCAAAAATATTAACTGATTGATGATTAAAGACCTAAGAACTTAAAATTTTATATGGAAAATATCTTCTTTTTCTACAATGGTTACTCCAGCATTCTGCAACCTATTGCAGGTTGGCTATAAATGTACTATTTCTGTGGTATGCTAGGAGCTTGTGTGTGAAGGATACTGTGGATAAGGAAGGTAAAACTTTACTATAGTTGCTGAAGTTCAGGATTTACTGCCCCAATGCAGGATTTATTTTTCTTACATAGAAGGAGGGGCCATGGCTCCGTGATACAGCATCTTCTTGGTGTGCAGAAAGTCCCAGGCTGCCCCCATCCCCAGTTAAAAGGATCTGGACAACCACTGCCAGTCACAGTAAACAGCACTGACCTTGATAGATCAATGGTTTCATTGAGTATAAAGCAGCCTCTTGCATTTGTAGTTGTGTGGTTTTGTTAAGACTGTAAAAAAGGGCGGGTTGGCATTTGTCTGAAACAACAATGCCCGGGTAGGTGCAAGTGTGTTTTTTGTTGGATATTTTTTGGTTTTTGCCTGTAGCGTACCAGATTCACTTCAAAGTGCTGGTGCTTACCTCTGACATACCTGAGGGACTGCCTTTCCCCACATATGCCCCAAAGAGCACATCGGTCAGGGACACAACATCGCTTGGTAATCCCAGGCCCCAGGGAGGCCAGGCTTACTGCAACCAGGGCCAGGTCCTTTGCAGTGATGGCTCCTACCTGGTGGAATGAGCTCCCGGAGGAGATCAGGGCCCTGCAGGACTTTTTACAGTTCCACAGGGCCTGCAAGATGGAGCTCTTCCGCCAGGCTTTTGAGTAGGAGCCGCCACAACCTCTACCGCGATTGTTACCATCTGCGGTAGACTTAAGGGATGGCTCTAGGAAGATCAACCATGCCTCGCTGTGATCAATATCACTGGATGGGGCCCGAATAACTTCGAGTGGCAGCCTTTTGTGAAACTGATCCCATCTGGATGAGCTCTGTTTTATTATTGAGCACATTAATATGGAATGTTTTATCTGTTTTTATGTTGTTTTATCCTTGGCACATGGTTGCCCTATTGTAAGCTGCCCTGAGCCTGTTTGCGGGGAGGGCAGGGTAAAAATGGAATAAATAATAATAATAATTTTAAACAAGGATACTAATATTTATACATAAACAGGATAGGAAAGTTTAGAACTAACACAATCATTGTTGGTTTAGCCTGTGGAATCAAAGCTGCTTTTTTCATAGCTTGGAGTATGGGGCATGCACAATAGCCTAAAAACTGTTACACTTCTAGCAGAATTGTAACAAATTCTCCTAAGGGTACAGGTAGTGAGTTACAAGCCTACTGCAGCAGATTACTATTGTACATGGAGGAAGTTAAATCACTTTCCTGTATTATTGAGAGTGGTCCATATATATGCATGCTAAGTGCCATTTATGATTCTAACCGCACAAACAGAAATCAACCATGGATATATATTCAGATATTAATTTTGGTTCATTGTTTAAATGCATGCTGGGGGAATAAAAATATTAATTTGACACTAATTTGCTAAGTTCTATGGCGACAGCTCAGCTACAACTCCACTTTTCTCATATCGGTTAGCTTAGCTAAACGGTGAACAATGATACCCTGTAAATATACTTTTAGAGCTTCATAGTCCCTCACTCCTGGCAATGTGGGGATTCAAATCTGGGTCTCCATCAAGAGTTCATGGAATTCGGTCCAGCTCTTTGTTTCCGCCAAGCACCTGACAGCACGCCCAATGAAGTGTGTGGAAATGATACCAGCAGGAGGGCCGAGATTTTCCTTAACTTCTCTCTTTCACAAATGCAGAGAGGCTGGAAAGTGGAGCACCTTGTCAGTTCCCCTGCAGCTGCTCAGACAAGGCACAGGTCTGGGAAAAGATAACACAGCAACATCAGCACACAGTCTCTCTCTCTCACACACACACGAGCACTAAATATGGAAGCAGGAGAGAACCAACACCAGCACCCTGCTTCAGTCCCCTGGCTACACAGGAGATCTCGCCAGGACACCCCCTCAACCCACCCGTGCAGCTGTCCCAGCGTGCAGGTACAGCATTTTTTTAAAAGCGACTATTGATGAGGGAGGGGAGAGCTGAAGAGGATTCTAGTTGAATGGTGCTGGCATGGGCATGAGAACATGGAAGATAATATGACACTGTACCTTTAAGAGGAAAGGAGGAAGAATGCAGTTCAGTGAACTTTTTTTCACCAGTGAGCAAAGCTTAACCATAACCTCATCCCTGAGTTAAAACATTGTTACACTCATCTCTGAGTTTAAAAACAAAGTAAAAAATTTTTTTTTTCAAAATATACCTGCACACCACAGGGCTTGAACTCACAACCCCTGTATGAGGTGCACAAAGCTTTAACGAAGTAAGCTAACCAACTGCTTTGAATTTTGCAGAGAAAGGCAGGCCCAATACCTCCCACCCTCAGTGATTCTTCAAAAAGAAAAGGGGGGGGATCCAAGCCCACACAGAAATTTGAGCGCCACTGAAGTATAAACCCCCCTGGCGAGTGGTCCAGCACCCCGTAAAGCAGACTTGAAGCGTGATGAGTGGAGAAAAGTTAAGTCTGGTGAGAATCAACCCTGCAGTTGAATGGCAGAAGATCAGTCTCGAGGCTCAATGGCCATTCCGCAGTATATATGCCTGGTGGGCAAAAGCTGAAGGCTAAATAATTGTGTTTCCAGAATTCGGCACACGGGTGTACTTGTGGTCCAGAAAAGGACATTTCATGAATAAAGGGAGAAAAGAGGTCTTAAAAAAACGCCCCATTAAGGAAAACAAGTTAGGACAGCTAGACTTGAACCAACTGTCTCCAGATGATGGGGCATGGACATTACCATTGAGCTACAGCCAGCCCTGGTTAGTTTACTTGATAAAAAAGGAATAGGAAGTCTGTTGAGAGTACAAACAGGTTTTGACTAGTATCCCATAAATTGGAATGCAAGCATGATGAGAGGGGGAAAGTTGGTCAGATGAAGGGAAAAATACGGAGTCCCCCCTCAAAAATGCAGAAACACTGGTATAAGGATGGAGATGGAGTTTTCTAGTATCTGCAAGGAGGAATGGGCAGAAGTACTTCCTGGTGCCACAGTGTTGGCACCCAGCTTAATAAGCCGGGAACATCCTCCAACGCCAGTAAGAAAAAAGGAGGGGGTTGGGGGTAAGATGAAAAATGTGTGTCTCCAACCCCTCCACCCAAAGCAGCCCGGTTATTCTGAGAATTCAACTCGTGCGCCACCTGGTGGAAAATGTTTGAATGTTTTGTCTGCTTGTGGATCAAGAGCAGGGAGGAGGCTTGGAGTGCTTGAAACCAGGTCCAGTTGATCACAACGGAGTTGAAACCATAAGGCCATAAAATAATGCAGATAGCAAAAATTATAACGATACAGTAGGAGAACGAATCTGAAAGAGATGTAGACATCTTTGAGACAGAGCGAGAACGTTGCAAAAGCATTCCACCCTGCCCTGTTAGGTAACTCAGGTACCTGTCATGAGTCCCACATAGCAATAACTGTAGCACAGTATCTCCACCAGTCCGGGCATTTTGGGGATCACGCCAATCACAGGAGACTTGGTAAACGATGCTACTTCCTGCTTCTTTGCTTGGGTGAATTCTTGCACTTCATTCGCCAAACTCACCATCTGGGAGACACAGAGATTACCATGGAGAATGAACTTCCTAGAGAGGCCCTTCCCACCCCCTTCCACAGCACATCTGGCTACCTTGAGAGTGAGCAAGAGTTGTACGGCATTGGTGTATGGCGTTGGGTCTGGGAAACCAAAGTATGCAACAGTGCGGAAAAAGAGCAGGTTAAAAAAATGTCCAGCCGAGTGTCAGGTAGTGGCAAGACCTAGAGTGGAAAGAGAGGAGCCATCAGTAGTAATTATTAATGTTTCCCATTCTCTACTCCCACGCAAAAAGTGTCCATTTCTCATTAACAATTATTTTTATTTATTTTATTTATTTATTTTTAGATTTATATCCCGCCCTCCCCGAAGCAAACAAAGGGGCAAACGTGCCCAGGTTAAAACAGATAAGAACAGAGTAAAACAAGGCAATAAAAACAGAGTAAACTATACAATAAAAACAGTACAATACTATATGCTAACAAAGTGGTGCTCTAGATGTTGCAATCCTTAGTAGCAAGATGGGGGTTCTGGCAGAGAATATTAATTCCAAATACCGCATCCGTCACCGTCTTTTTTATCCAGGGATGTCTCACACCCCTCCCACACAGTGGTGGTGGGGGCAATGATGGACTATCATGATAGTAAAATGATGGTGGCGGCGGCTCCTACATGAAAGCCTGGCGGAAGAGCTCCGTCTTACAGGCCCTGCGGAACTGCGCAAGGTCCCGCAGGGCCCAGATCTCCTCCGGGAGCTCGTTCCACCAGGTAGGAGCTGCCACCAAAAACGCCCTGGCCCTGGTACCAGCAAGTTTGGAATTTCTGGGGCCTGGAATTTCCAGGAGATTTTGACTCCCCAACTGTGGTGCTCTTGGGGGAACATGCGGGGAAAGGCAGTCCCTCAGGTAAGCCGGACCCTGGCCATATAGGGCTTTAAAGGTAAGAACCAGCACGCTGAAGTGGATCCGGTACGCCACTGGCAGCCAGTGCAGCGTTTTCAGCACAGGCTGGATGTGCTCCCGCCTAGGGAGACCCATCAGCAGCCTGGCTGCAGCATTCTGCACTAGCTGCAGCTTTCGGATCAGCACCGAAGGCAGCCCCATGTAGAGAGCATTACAGTAGTCTAGCCTCGAGGTGACCATCGCATGAATCACTGTGGCCAGTTCGTCACGGCCGAGGAAGGGCACTAATTGCTGGGCCAGCCGAAGATGGTAAAAGGCCGACCTGGCAGTGGCTGCCACCTGGGGCTCCATCGTTAAGGAGGAGTCCAGGAGCACGCCCAGATTCCTAACCTCCAATGCTGGCACCAAAGTCGCCCCATCGAAGGTCGGGAGAGGGCACCCCAGCCCCAAACTGATCCAACTCAGCCCCAGGACCTCTGTCTTTGCCGGGTTTAATTTCAATCGACTCAGTCTGAGCCAACCAGCCACGGCCTGTAAAGCCTGATGAAGGTCGTCCAGTGTAGAGTTCGACTGGCTGCCCAACATCAGGTAGAGCTGGGTGTCGTCTGCGTATTGGTAACACCCAAGCCCACAACTCTGGGAAATCTGGGCAAGGGGGTGCAAGTAGATGTTAAACAGCATCGGGGACAGCACTGCCCCTGAGGCACCCCGCACTCAAGAGGGTGCCTCCGGGACCGCTGATCCCCAATCACCACCCTTTGTCCCCAACCTTGGAGAAAAGAGGCAAACCATTGGAGGGCGAGCCCCTGAATCCCCACGTTGGCGAGGTGGTGGGCCAGCAGCTGGTGGTCGACCGTGTCAAACACAGCTGACAGATCTAACAGCAACAGTGCCACCACACCACCTCAATCCAGATGCCTACAGAGGTTGTCAGTCAAGGCGACCAGCACTGTCTCCATCCCATGACCCGGGCGAAAGCCAGACTGGAAGGGATTGAAGACATTATGTCCATCTGCAAGACCCCCCAACTCCAGTTTTCAGAGGAGTCCAGAGGCGCTTGGCCCTGTGTGCCTACTCACTGGGATGGCTCCTTTCTCTAAAGACCACCCAATACTTCTCCTTTGTTTGATCTCAGCAGACCTCTCAACTAGGAGACCGAGGAGCCCCAGTTCCCTGCATCTAAATTTTGTTTCCTGAGCCCCAGAAATTCAGACCACTTGGTGGCTCTCAGAATCCCTTGCAATAACCCAAACAACGTTCCCCTCCTGGAAGGCCAACATGTCCTGGTTCCTCCCAGTCTCCACTTCAACACCCAGGGCTTCCCAGCCTACCAAAAGAAGCTGGAACTTCCACAGCCTCCCGCTGTCGTCCACCACACAGAGTGCAACGTGCTCCCTTACCTGGGAGAGAGATTGATGATAAGCCACGTCCCAAGGATGGTGACCAGTGAGTGGAGGGCGTGGATGTGGCAGGTAGCCAGCACAAGCAAAAGCCCTGCAGCCGCCCCTCCAAACTTCTTGGTCCTCAGTCCTGTGGGGAAGGAAATGAACAACTCTGATGCAGTCAGGTACATATAGGCATTTATACACACACATAAAATAGCAAGTCTCAACATTTTTTTAGTGAACAAATACAGGCATACGCCATGGACCACTATCGATCCAAACTCACTCCTTTCCAGACACATAACACAAGCTTCCAAACTGAATCCAAGGGACAAAAGACAGCCCTGAAGAAAATCACAACCCCCACCCCACAATACATTATTAAAAAACAAAATGGTTTTGTTTTTCCCTTTAAAAAGGCACTGATCAATGTTTAACTAGCTAGACATGTCAGAAATTTAAGCTTGTTCAAACGGGGGGGGGGGGGACATGACAAAAAGATCCATCAAATGAGGTGGGAGCAGTAGAAGAATAGCTGAGGGCAAGGAGAAGCAGGGATCCCCCCCCCAGCAAAAAACAACAACACACCAGCTCCCGGAGGGCAGGAGGGAGCTATGCCTGTCTTCAAGCTACTGAGTTCCCACAATTGCTGATCAATACAACCACCTTGGCAGGAAATTAACTCTGGTTCTGAATGTCTGGTGGATTAAGCAGAGCTTCCTCCTCAACTGTTCTGCTTTCTTGACCCCCCACCCTCCAACCAACTAAACATTCTTACATCTTTGTGATGGCACCAAGACTCAGCTCCCTGCGAGTCCTCTCACATTTGGGACCAGGCAACCCCCCTGCTGTGGTGAGGCAAGGTTTTCCTTCTCCCCGCGTAGACAACCCCCAGGTCTAGCGCTCCCCCCTCTTTCTTTCTTTTTTTTAAAAAACTATTTATTAGATATGTTTCACATATTTAAAATTACATCTTGTAAATATCCCATATCTTTTTCTTTTCTCCCCTCCCCCCCAATACAAGGCTTCCTGCAATGCTCTTACCCCCTTATAAACTCTATTATCTAATTACCATTAACAAATTATATCACTTTCATTATCAAATTACGGTAACAATTTAACAATCATTCTTTTTCTTATTTCCTTCTTAATAACTGTCAAAACAAATCAGTCTGTTTTTAACATCCCAGTTTTTCTCAAGATAGTCTTTGAAATCTTTCCATTCTGCAAAAAATGCTTCATCATCTTCATTATTAAGCTTTCTTGTCAATTTGTCCATTTTTGCCAGGAAAAGCATCTTCTTAATCCATTCCCATGTTTCAGGTATCTTTTCTTGTTTCCAGAATTGTGCATAAGTCATTCTAGCTGTTGTAACCAAGTACCATAACAATGTTCTCTTGGTTACATTTAACTCTTCCAATTTAAGACCTAACAACAAAATTTGTGGATCCTTCTTAAAAGTACATTTCAAAATTTTCTGTATTTCATTATGAATCTCTGACCAATAACTCATGGCTTTATCACAAGTCCACCACATATGGTAAAATGAGCCTTCTTTCTTTCTACATTTCCAACATTTGCTAGACATACTCTCATTTATATTAGCAATTTTCTTTGGGGTCATATACCATCTATACATCATTTTATAACAATTCTCTTTCACATTAACACAAGTTGAAATTTTCATTGACTTTTTCCACAAACATTCCCATGATGCCATAGTTATTTCACTATTTACATTTACAGCCCATTTTATCATTTGTTCTTTTACAGTTTCATCTTCTGTATACCACTTCAGTAAAACTTTATATATTTTTGAAATCATTTTTTTTTCCTTTTCCACCCGTATAGTTTCAATTTCATTATTCTTTGCCCTAAAGCCATATTTTCTCTTATCAGTTTTAAACAAATCATAAATCTGTCTATAATTCAACCAGTCATATTCAAATTCCACATCATTTCTATCTCTCATAACAAAACTCTTCCCTTCAGATTTTAAAAGATTTCTATAAGGTAACCAATCTAATCCTTCATGTCTCGAATATGGTTTAATCACTTCTGCCAGTACTATCCAAAGTGGTCATTCTTCATAAAAGAATTTTTTGTATCTTATCTAAGTCTCGAACAGTCTTTTTTGACCTCTTCTGTATCTTTTTTAAATTCTGCCACTTCTGCTAGGACCAGTTCTTTCATAGCTGCCATATTCTTCTCTTGCACTTGTACTTGTTCTATTTGCTCCAATTGCTTTTCCATTTGTTGTTTCATCTGTAATTCCATTTGCTTAGTCTGTAGTTCCATTTGTTTTCCAAGATTCTACACTGCCTCCATCATCCTCTTCTCCATAGCCTCTATTGCTGCCTGCCATTCTTTTTTGTCCTTTGCTGCCATTCTGGGACTTGATATAGAGGCGGCCCTTTGTCTTGGCCTCAAATCCGTCTTGAAAACTTTTAAATGTCACCAAATCTCTTTTCTTCTAAGTATTCCGTCAAATCGCCGCCTTTATATGTTTCTTTTCTTTGATTTTATAGTTCAAGTTAAATTTTAAAAAATTAGTCCTCCTCAAAATGGCGGGCGCAATTTCTCTATGGTTTTTTGGCAAGAGTAGGCTCTTTTGTAACTTCCGGTTTAATGTCTGTCCCGAAAATCCAACTTCCTGTGCAGCGTACTAAATCTTCCTACTCCTTCCGGTTACTCAGTCTTTTCAAATGCCTCTCTTGCCCCAAACTCGTCTTGTTCAGCCGGAACTTATTTTTGGTAGCACAGAGTCACATCAGTTTCGTTTTTACAGCTTGCCGTTAATCTCTAACTGACCACAGGAATGCAAAACAAAAGTTTCTTTTTCACTATTTTCACAATCTAGAAAGCTTCTTTCAGTTCCAAACAAAGCGGATTACATCAGAAAAGCTTTTGTACGCTTAGCCGCTTAGTTCAAATTTCGCTACGTCTTCAGACCGGTAAGCAAAAAATCTTTGTTACCTTAAAGTTCGATCTCGGGGTTTCGCATTGCTTCTTCTTAGCTTAATGTTAGCCTTGATGGTAAAGAGGTCAGTAGATGACGGGTTTATGCTGAATTATCAGCCCAGTTAGCTCCTGTAGTGTTGTCTCGCAACTGCCCGCTTCGTGAGAGGGGATCAAAGTGTAAACAAGCTTCCTCCGAAGCTTGCCCACACCAATCTCAACTCTCGCTTGGACTTTGCTGCTTGTTTGCCACCCCCCCGCCTGGGGAGTGCTGCGTTGGACCAAAAAGGGCCCAAGCTGTCAGAAGGAGCTACCGTCCACCCTGCACAATTCGCAGAGTGTGTCAACTCGCCATTTTAACTCCGACCGGAAGCCTCGTGCTCCCCCCCTTTCTTGAAGAGAAAACCAATGGGGATGGAGATGAGAAGCACAATCAAGTAGGTTATTTCTTCAGGTTGCTGGTGGATTTTCCCCAAGTCAGAAAAGACTGGATTCTGGAGGATGGACAGAGAGAGAGAAAATGGGTGAGTCTATGAAGATGGTATAGGTTTTAAAAGCAGGAAATCCAGGACTCTTGGGTCAAAAAGCCTGGGACCCCACAGTCAACATGAAAGGATTATGAAATTTCATGTGTTCCAGTGAGGGATTCTGACACGAATGAGGCCTGGTCAGTTCTAGCAAGCAGAGGGCTAGTGACCTGTAATACTGGATTTCTAAGGGTAGCATCCAGAAAGTCAGTTGGGGCTTATAGCCAGAAGTCCAAGTCTACATATAGTTTTCCATGTTTTAACCCAAACAACTTCAAATTAGGATTGCTAGCCACCCCCACCCCATGTCTTCAACAGCTGCCTGACCCATGAAAACACAAGAGGTGGCTTTCCATATCATTTCAGCTTGAGGCCAGGAAAAGGAGCTTGTCAGAATTTCTGTCTGTCTGGCAGTGACTAAGGCATCAGAGCTCTGCCAGGAAAAGAAGCTGGCAACTCTACTTTGGACTGGAATCCTCACACAAAACATGATAAGGCAGAAGAGTCTACCCTTTGACAAGGATGGTCCTAGCATGCCAAGAAAGGATGGATTTGGCTGCCTCAAGGCCCTCAGGGGTTCTTCCAAGAGCTGAAAGTGGACTAATAGGATACAGCAACAGTAAGGAAAGCAACTCTATGAGTCCTTGTTTACTAAGGAAGAAAAGGGAGTAGATATGCAACCGGGGAAGTTGTGCAAAGATTTCACAGACAGGATTGCCAAATGTGCTGCCTTTAAGAGGAGATGTTTACACAGCCAAGCAGCCGCAATTGGTGAAAATCCCTCTTGAAGGTACAGCTGTTCCTCCCTGCTTAGGTCCCAATTTCTACATTAAATCTGTGAAAACAGACCACAATTTAACCTCCCCTGGAGAGCAATGTACTGTAGACAATCTCACCCAGTTCCATTTCCATGCTCTTGCGCAAACATCCCCGCCCCCACAGAACTTTCTCCCAGTGGCCTTTGCCAATGTCCTTGTCTCTTTAATCCCCCGCTGTCTCACTACCCAGGCTTTCTATATTTAAGTAGAAATCCTTGGGCCAGATTAAGGGACAGGGGAACCAAGGGCCTTAGATACAACAAGCACTGCTGCAAAGAACCCAGGAATCCTGATCCCCACGCATCCCTTGCGGGCTCTCCCCCAATGAATTCATCTATCACCACTGACTGTGTGAAAGTTAAGACATGAAAACAGTGATGAGACCTTCATGCTTGTGCAGTTTAGCTTCCTACAATGAAACATGTTCTGTGAAATGATAAATAAAGCTTCGTATTTGTACTGAGAATCACTGAGAGACGCTACAATAAAATCCTTGCTGAAAATAACGGGCGCCACAATTGAAATTTCCAGGTGCCGTGGCAACCTGGGGGCTTTGTTGAGGCCTGACTTACTCATGTGGTTTTATAGGCATCCAGAGTGCCTTCTTTAATCTGCGCCACTGCTACCCTCACACTTTCTCCAGTGTTAAAATATCAGAGATCTGTAGGCCAGACATCTGTTGCTCTGCCATATTAGCACTGCACATGTAGCTGCTCTGTATGGGCAGCAGCCCAATTTGAACAAGACACTGGGGGCAAGCGAAACCGCACAGGTAGGTTGGGAAAAGTGAAACAGAAGGGGCCAAGATGGGAAAGTAGAGAAAGAGAAAGCACTGCGGGGTGCAGAGAGAGACAGGCCTGTGGGGTTAAGAAAGAAGGAATAGTCAAGAGGTAGAATTACAGAGGTTTAGTAGGATGGGAAGACAAAATGGAACAACTAAACTGGACCAAAAGGAAGATGAACCTGAATGTCAGATGACTCCCTTAAAAATACCATACGTATTTGTGACGGACTTAAAGATCTGGGACCAGCAGAGTGGAAACACGGAACACTGCTTAGTCACATGACTAAGTGAGGAGGGGGCCATTTAGCTCAGAACCCTCCGTGATTGGCATTTAACAGACCAAATGGTCCATTTGGAATTGGCAGTTGAGAAGCAGCAGTTTTTTGTTGAACGGAGAGTTAACAGGGAGTCTGTCAGCGAACTGAAGGAGCTCTGTAGCTCTGTGTGGAATAACCTGGTTTACTGAGTTCTTCAGAAGGAAGGGGACAGTGACCAGATAGTTAAAAAAAACTGAACACAATAGTGTCATACACCAATGAGACATCACTCCTTAAGGGATCTGAGAGAAGTGGTTTAGTGAGGGCTAAGAAAAAGGCCTGAGCCGAGTCAGGAAAACTGGTGGTGGCCAATTGGACTCAAAAGAGGCCAGAGAACCAAAGCCAAAAGTTAACCACGAAACAGTGCAGGAGGGTGTGATCATCAGAGGGTCTGGTGAACTATTTAACATCTGTGTAACTAAGGAAAAGAAACAAGCATTCTAACAGAGAGAAATCAAGTTCAACAGTTCAACCTGAAAAATAAATTAACCTCTGTGTAAAAAACTTCCATTCCCCTGTTGTGTTGTTTGTAAATAAAGCCTGTTCAGTTTTAAAGTTAGCAAGCCGTGATGCCGATCTATTTCATGGTAAATACACTTAGCAGTGGTCCTTAGAAATACCCCTGACCAAGAAGTAAAACAATTACCCCGAAGAGACTATTGTAGATTTGCACAGAGGACTGGTCAGAAAAAATCAGCAGCAGCTCTGACCAGGCACCACACGCAGACCCTCACAGTACTGTCAGTATAAAAGGGGGCGTGTGTCATAGTATTAAAATATATATATTATTGGATGTAACTGAAACATGTATGTAAATACAAGATGACCTCTTTTTTTGATGGCATACCTGTGAAAAGAGTCCTGCATTTGAGTAAATACTGTGAATAATTAGCAAAGACATTTCTCGAAAACATAATGACGTTGTTTTAACCACTGTCTCAATTTCTTCCCAGTCCAGTGAAAACTTATGTTTTCAGCTTGGCTTTAAGGTGTAGGGGATAACCAAACTGAGAGTGCTCCAGGGTACGCGATAGGGAATAAGGAGTTATCAAGCCCAGATAAATCCCTGAGCACATGCAGAGTGTATTTCTTGCAGTGGAGCACAGCACGCATTGGCAAACCAGGGATTAGAGGCAAGGCAATAACCAGCCGTATCCCTGGAAGCAAAGGAACATTAAGAGCAATAAGTAAATAAATATTTGGAAAGCAACAGACCCTAAAACTGAAACATAATTAAAATCCCTATGGGCAGGATTTTCGGGAGGGGGGGAGGGAGTTCTCTGTCCTGAAGAAGAAAACAAGGAACTCGCAATGAGATCCACATACATGACAGTGTGTGGAAACCGCAACACAAGTGCCTTTCTTCTCGAGCTGAGGCCCTCGCAGTGCTTGAGTCATGCAGTCTACAGACTGCACATCTACTATTGATCTTCCCAGCCACCCACTGAATACTGGAATTCTTGGACAAACCAGACCTACACACCGATATTTCTCCTCACCCCAAAGAAAAGGAGAGCCACATCGATGTAGAGTTGTGGGGCTACCGAAAACTTGCGCTCAATTGTGACACTTTGGCTGCCTGGTACTAATAATGCATGTGTGTTTGGGGGCAATACAGTTTCCCTTCCTCCTCGGTCTCATCTCTAACCATAAGCGAAGGTAGGGCTCCTATCCCCGATCCGAGAATCTGGGCCCTGACCTGGCACCTAGCCTCCGGCTCCAAAGCCGCCAGATTCCCCTCTCGCCCCCCAAACCCAGGCGTCCTGGGCTCCCGGCATCCCCCTTGGTCTAAAACCGCCGGGCACGAACCCCTCTTCCCGAGCCACTCCGCCTCGTGCGCTCGCTCACCTCCCCGGTCGGTCCCTTCCCACGTGCAGGCAGCTGGCCAAAGGGGACCCTGGGGAGGGGTCGCCGCCGGCTGCTCGGGAACTTGTGAGCCGATCAGGACCTGCCCAGATCCATTTCTGAGAGGGACCAAGTCCCCCCGCCCCCGGCTGCCTCCTTGCAAAATTACCCGCCTCTCCTCTTCCTGACTGGCCCGCCCGTTTCCTGCCTCTCTTGCGCGGCTTCCTTTTCTTCTGTGCGAGAATGAGCCGTGGGTGGGTTCCCTTCTCCCCTCTCCCGTCCTCCGCCCTTGCACCACCTCCGGCTCGCGGAGCAGCCATTGGCGCATCTTGCATTATCTATTGGCCAAGGTATCTATCACTCAGGGACGATCAAAGGGGTGGGGATTGGAAAAGAGGCTCCCCCGGGCGTGCGCGCAGATCGGACTGAGGAGTTGAACACGCGAGGCGAGGCCAGCATGCTGGGGGGTGGGTCCGGACTACCGAGGGAACGGGTAACTCGAGAGTAGGGAATACAAGGCAACGGACGCTCCTGTTTTGTTTCCGGGGGGAGGGGGGACTCTCATTCGCGTACTTGCAGCCCAGTCCGCTGCAAGGTTACTCGGGAGTAAGCCCCACGTAGTCCACCGAGTTCTACTGCAAAGTAGAATCGCGGTTTAAGGTAGTGAAGGCGTTGGGGGAAAAAACTATTGAGTGGAATGCGATCATGCAAAATGTGAATCAGTTCCTTCCGTTACACGTAGCAGTAAAATCTCTTAGGATTATCTGTAGCATTTTAAGAGAATGATTTGTACTCTTCTCGAAGACAATGGTGCGTCAGGGGCTCTTGTTAAGTAAGTGGAATTGTATGTTTTTAAATTTTCACAGATTGTTTCTGCAAAAGCAGAGGGAGAACGTTTGGACTAGTAAGCACTGAGCAATAACACCCGCCTCTCAATTCAGGTAAGGGATCATATGGAGTTGACAGGCCCCCCCCCCACCGGCAGGGGATGGGGGGTTAGGGTTGCCAGCTCCAAGATGAGAAACGCCTGGAGATTTGGGGATGGAGCCTAGGGAGGACAGGGACCTCAGTGGGGTAGAGTGCCATGGATTCCACCCTCCAAAGCATCCATTTTCCTTTGGGGAATGGATCTCTTTAGTCTGGGGATGAGTTGTAATTCCGGGGGATCCCCAGGTCCCACCTGGAGGCTGGCATCTCTAACCTGTCCACAGCATCAGGTGCATTCAGAGGCTGCTGGGAGACATCTGCAAACAGCAGCCTTACCTCTGAGGCCTCTGAAATACACAATTGGTCTTCTTTCTAGAGAAAGACACATACAGGCCTTGTTATGATTCGAATACACATCTTGGAGGGAAAGGCTTTTGTGTGGAATTCCGATGATGCGCAACGTATCCGAGAAGAACACCGCATCGTTGGCACGCTGGTTGGGGCGCTGGCTCGGAAGCCGCGGCAGAACGTGCGGCTGGGCCTTCCCCTCCAGTTGCTCCCAGAGGAAGCCCGGCTGTTGGCAGAGAAGGGTGTGGCGACCTTGTTTAAAAACCCAACTTCCCAGCCCTTGGCAGATGATGCAGACCAGGTAAGGGTTGATCCGATCTTGGACAGCCCCTTATGGAGGAGAAAAAAACATATTCTTGGCAGATCTGTTGTTGACTTGGATGAGCATGATCATAGATGCCATTGTCTGCATAGAGTGATCAGTATCCTGCAATCTTTTCAGGCCCAGAAGCCCTCCTACACCAGTTTGGTGTAGTAGTTAGGAGTGCGAATTCTAATCTGGAAGAACCGGGTGTGATTCCCCACTCCTCCATATGCAGCTGCTGGGTGACCTTGGGCAAGCCACAGTTCTCTCATGTTTAATAGAGATATAAGAAGAGGGAAACCCTGCAGTGCATCAGTGTAGTAAGAAAACCCCATCTACCAAAATATTTTCTTCCACACTGCAGAATGGTTGAAAATAAAGCCACTCACTCTTCCTGCCCCTCTCTTTAAAAAGAAACTTCAAAAATCAAAGTCATGGGGCCCTTGTTCAAGCCCCATTAGGTCAAAATGTGACCCAGCAGCAGGCCGGTGCAGATTTGCCCATCATGTCTTTCAGTCCGCGGGGCACAGGATTGTGACTGGAATTTCAGTTCCTGAGAGCTGATCCAAAGATGTGGGTGGGCAAGTGGAACACTCTTTATGACTTCCTTCTCACCATCCCTCACCATCCCAGTCAGTGCACCAGTGTTCAGGGAGCAGGACGCTTCTGGCTTGCGTGGCTCCCTGTTCCTCTCCCCAGAGAGTGCAAATCCTTCCCCGTCTGTTACATTCCTAGTCAGGGGGAGGAACTAATCTAAACTCTGCAACAGTTCCCGTAATGGGTCTGGATTAAGGCCTGCAGTTCGAACTCTGGCCAAGCCAACGTATTTGCAGGAACCCGGTGGAAGCAGATAAAATGTTGTCTGAGGCCAGGTTCATTCTGGGATGCAGAGGTGGAGAAAGGGTGGCGCTGAGCTTGCCTGCCTGTGTTCACAGGATCCCTCCCTGTTGGAAGCGGTGGCTGCCTACCAAAAGGCACAAGAGGAGAGCTACCGGGAGCAGGTCAGGCTTGCTGGCGAACAGAGGCGGGCCCTGATGGGCACTCTGGCTGAACGCATAGCGCAGGGCCAGGCAAAGAAACGAGAGCAGAAAGGGGAAGAAGGAGGTGAGTGTCGCCCTTTTGCTCTATTGGGGCCTTTGCCTGGGGTAAGGAGATGGGGAGAGTCCAGGAGGATATGAGAACAGCCGAACTGGCCTAGACCAATCCTGTATCTCTCATCTCTATCCATGGCAAGAAGTGGATGCTCCAGGAAGCAGAGGATACTGGAAGCATCCCACATCAGATACTATAAATGTTTCTGAATTCCATTTCTGGCTTTGAAGGTGTTAGGATTCCATGTGTTAGCGCTGAAGCTGTGAATGCCGTAAACAGAAACGAGTTTCTCCACTTTCATAAGCTTCGACTCACCTAGTGACATTGATAGGCAGATGGTGAGAAAACTGCCCTTTGAATGGCAGATAGTTGTGTGTGAAGAAGCACTGCCGGAAGACAAGGTGGTGGCCACTAGCTCAAAAGGGGGATTGGATGTTCGTGGACTGTCAACGGCTAAGGACCGTGATAAGAAAATGGAACCTCCCTGTATCAAGGCAGTATACCTCGAACTGACAGATACCAGAGGCAGACAGGGCTGTTGCAATCCTGCTTTGGCTTGTGGACTTCCTACATATATTTGGCTGGCTGCTGTTAGAAATAAGATGCAGGAGGCCTTGGACTGATCAAGCTGCACTTTGGTTGCAGTCCTAGTATTATATGCGCCAGATGCGCTGCAGACCATCCTACGTCCTCTAAGAACAACTGTGGTGGATCAAAGAAATCTTCCGCCTAATACAGCAGCAGACTGGGAAGCTGGAACAGCCTGCGAAAAAGTCATTGTAAAGCCCCCCCCACATCTGAAGGAGGGCCTCCTGAGCCATGACAGGTACAGGCCCCCATTGACCAGGGGAGGGCCACCTCTCTTTACCTGACGCAGGTGAAGAGCCAGCTGGAAGGGAAGGGAAGGGAAGGAGGCCCACTTTGTAGCTTTGCGACCGCCTAGAAGCCTCGTTCAGCTTCTTGTCAGTACAGGGGTGGGTGAAAAACACCCCTCCCCCTTTTCCCGAGCCAAGGAGGAAAAAGAAAGGCAAAAACAAATCCTCTTCAGGCCTTTCCAAGGATCAGGCAGTCCTGCATAGGCTCCCCCTAGCAGCTGAACTGGTCAGTGTTAAAGGACTCCTGGAATTCATTCTTGCTTGGAAACAGAAGTACCTTGCTGGACCCACCACCCCGGGATTTGGCATTCTAAAGAGAGATGTTTTCCCCCTTCCCTGTCTGCTAGGGCTTTGATATATTTTGAAACCTGTTTTGAACCCAGCACCTTGTGGTCCAATTAAGTCTGCAATACATCCTGCATTCCATTTTAAGACTTCTACAAACTGCCGAGTAGAGACTTTGTCATTTTCATTGAGCTGAGGAATTATTTATCCTTAACCTCGATATGGGCCATTTAGGGATAAAACACTCTGCATCCGCTCAGGGGTGCTTTTCTTCATCCATTCCATGACTCAGCAATGGCACTGGAAAGTACAAGAGCCCAGGCGCAATTCTGGACTCTGTGTGAGGAGGTTCTTCCTAAAGGATTAATTAGCTGAAATAAGTTCCTTTGACATAATAGTGGAAACCAATTATTTGGAGGTTTAAAAACTGTGCATGTATGTCTATTTTGAATTATATTTGGTAATGTAAGTAGCTCCTTGTTCTGTATTTATCATCATGTATGTATGAAATTAAAAATAGCTCAGATTAGGAACAAACTTGATTTGTATTTGCTCTGTCTCTTCCAGCCAATAGTTTTATTTACATGGTGTTCTTCTTAATTACTATTTTATGTCTCCTTATAGTGAAAGGTTATTTTCAAATGTCGTTCTGGGCCTCTGACCTGCATCTCCAAGAACTTTTTCTGAAGTTAATGGCCCCTGAAACAAGTTCTGTACAACCATGATAACATATGACATCATTTTTGTAGAAATACATCTTGAACATAGGTGATATCTACAGATGCCTTAAATAACTTGGAGGGAAGTTGTTAGAAATGTTTCTTCATTAAGGGATCATAAAGCTTGATGCTACTTTCTGTGTCTTATCAGCCACCAGCAGGATGAACAAGGAGGCGGCAAGATCGGCCAGTTTTTCCATGCTGGGTGGGAATATTCACTTTTGCTTATATTTCCAGAGCCTCCGTCAAAACCTGCAGATCTGGAACCTAGTTTTGTGTTTCCCCGGGAAGCTATGATGGTCCAACTCCCAACAGAGCGGACCCAACAGGGACAAGAAGAAGAAGTGGACTGGCGTTTGCCCTCCAAAGAGTGGCCGTACAGGGGACAACCAGAGCACGAGATGCGTTACCGTGTTTTCCAGAATCTTTGGGAACGAGGCTACTATCTCACCAGTGGGAGCAAATTTGGGGGTGACTTCCTTGTTTATCCAGGTAATGTCTGGGGCTGGCAAGGAGTTGGTGGCACTTTAGTAAAACTTATTAAAAATCTGAAGAAAGGACATATCTGTAGGAATCTTCCTTGGAAATTATGCTGCTTCCCATCAGTTTTTCTGTCCCATAGTCCCAGCAGCAGACTTTAAATCATGCTCATGTCATAGCTGTTCCCACAGTCTCTTGGGAACGGTAGGGAGTTGAGAAATCTTTTAGCACCTCACTGGCAGAACTGGCACCCCCAGGGCTCTTGGAGAAGTGCATTTTGCTTGGTTCTGGACATAGGGAACATTCACCATGCAGAAACATGCACCCATTTGTTCTAGAATAAAAAGCAGTCAGGGAAGACTGGGCATTCTTCCTCTGGTAATCTTTCTGCCTCCCACCCTGACAGGTGACCCGATGAGGTTCCATGCCCATTATATCGCCCTCTGTGTGCCTCGAGATGCACCCCTCTCCTTGTGTGACATCATCAGCGTAGGACGGCTTGGCACCAACGTCAAGAAGACTGTTCTTCTCTGCTCTGTGGACCAGGACGGGACTGTAGCGTACACATCCTTGCAGTGGAGTGGGATGCACTGAGAACGGACTGACCGTTATTAATGTGTGCTGATAACACTGCTAAACGCTCAGTGTGCCATTCCAGCAACAGTGCGGGATTGGTATTCCTCAGCGAAGGCTGCCCTAAGCCACCTTGCTCACAAGTGGCCTTTGTCAACATTTTAATTGCACAAACAGTTGCAATAGTTCTTAGAAGGGTACTCTAAACTCCTTCTAGGGGCAGCTGCAGGGCGTGGGATGGGAGTGCTCCATCTCTAGAAAGGGATAGACTGTTAATTTCTACCAGGCTGCCGTTGACAGCCTTGTCCACAGTATGAAAGTAACATCGGGTTTTTCAGCCCTGCCTTGTATCTTTTACCTGCTCAGAAGTCAGAGGGGACCAGAGCTGAGTGGGTAGGGGGTATGACTTAGAAACGAAAGAAGTTCTTGCCTTATGTGGCCAACAGCAGCTCTCGTCTCTGTTTTTATGGTGCAGATGTGGGGTATCAGACAAGCCCCTCTGCCAGCAGTCCGGAGGGGCCAGCAAGGCAGAGGCTTCTTGAGCCCCTCGTGGGCCAGGCCCTGCAGTTAGCTAAGCGGCTCAGAAGGTGCAGAGAGCCACGCAAAGAGTCCAGCAGTGGGAGGGACTGAGCTCAGGGCGTTAACGTTCTTTCCAAATAATTTATTTGATTAAATGCAAATGCACAGTTATCTTCCCGTTCTGGCTTGTTCTTTGTAGAGGGACTGAAGTTCGGAGGGATTCAGCCAAATGGCGCTTCCCTCCGCTCGAGGAGGCTCTGGGGGTATTCTGAGCTGGGACCCTTCTTTCCTCACACTGGAACAGTAGCAACTAAAGGGGCGGAATTCCCCCGGCCCAGGTAAAATAGGCTTTCTGTCTCGGCACAGAATAAGAGACCTGCTAAAGCAACACTCGGCTAATTCTGTCACTGGAAGGCAGAAAAAGAGTGGGGCCTCATTGACGGCTGAGGCTAGGGTAGCTGTGGAGACTTCCTTGCCTAAACAAATTCATTCAAACCACAAAAAAGAAGCCATTTTGCAAGGTTTCAAGTCCACAGGATGATACCCATCTTGAAAAAGGCACCGCTGAAGCGGAGGCGAAGGACCATCTGAAGAAAGCTAGTCTGAGGTTACCAGGGGACAAGGAGCCACCTTTTTGAAAGCCTCTCAGACGCTGATGGTTCGAAAGATGTTGAAGTCAGACAGGGCCGTGGTGATGAGGACGCCAGGGCACTGCGGATGCCAATGCAGCTCCTTAATGTCATTCTCCCCTTGGTGTACAAACAGCAGCTGGGGCAGGATTTATTTATTATTTATTATTTTCCATTTATATCCCGCCTTGCCAAGAATCGGCTCAAGGTAGCTAACAACATTCAATCAATAAAACAATGTGTTAAAATACACTATAATATACATCAACATTCTACCTAACATCCTAAAAACTGACAGGACTAGACAACGGAACAAACTAATGGCGGCCTCAGTTTACCTTCCCCTCACCAGCAGCAAACTCCACATGATATTCATTGGACCATAGCGTGTTTCGATGGTAACATTTAATCAGTGGCGGCCCCTAATCGAAGGCCTGGTGGAAGAGCTCTGTTTTACAGGCCCTGCGGAACTCCAGAAGGTCCCGCAGGGCCCTGATGTTCTCTGGGAGCTCATTCCACCAGTGTGGAGCCGCCACTGAAAAGGCCCTGGCTCTGGTAACAGCCAACCTGGCTTCTCTTGGGCCAGGAAGAGCCAGTCGACTCTGGGTCCCTGACCTCAGTGCTCTCTTGGGGAAAGGGGGTCCTTCAAGTAGGCAGGCCCCTGACCATATAGGGCTATAAAGGTCAAAACCAGCACCTTGAAACGGATCCGGTAAGCTATCAGCAGCCAGTTCAATGCCTTCAGTACACGCTGGATGTGGTCTCGTACAGAGAGACCCATCAGCAGCCTGGCTGCCGCATTCTGCGCTAGCTGCAGCTTCCGGATCTGAATCACGGGCAGCCCCATGTAGAGAGCGTTGCAGTAGTCTAATCTCGAGGTGACCATAGCATGAATCACTGTAGCCAGGTCATTGCATTAGAGGAAGGGAACCAACTGCCCGATCAGCCGCAGATGGAAAAAAGCCGCCTTGGCAGTGCTGCTACCTGGACCTCCACTGTTAAGGAGGCATCCAGGAGCACTCCCAAACTCCTAACCCTCGGCACTGGCACCAACAGCGCCCCATCGAAGGTCGGGAGTGGGATCCCTACCCCCAATCCGCTCCGGCACAGGACCTCCGTCTTTGTTGGATTCAATTTCAATTGACTCAGCCTAAGCCAACCCGCCACGTCATAGAGTGCCCGCTTCAGGTCCTCTGGGGTGGAGTTGGACTGGCCACCCAACAACAGATATAGCTGGGTGTCATCTGCATATTGATGACACCCTAGTCTATCCCTCCGGGCAATCTGGGCGAGGGGGCGCATATAGATGTTAAATAACATTGGGGACAGTACTGCCCCTTGGGGAACCCCACATACCAGCGGGTGCCTCTGGGACATCTGCTCCCCTAGCGCCACCCTCTGTCCTCGACCCTGAAGAAAGGAGACAAGCCATTGCAAGGCAAGCCCCTGAATTCCAGTGTTGGCGAGGCGGTGGATCAGTAACTGATGGTCAACGGTATTAAACGCTGCCGACAGATCTAACAACAACAGTACTGCCGATCCACCTAGATCCAGATGCCTCCGGAGGTAATCCGTGAGGGCAACCAGTGCTGTCTTGGTCCCATGACCTGGCCGGAAGCCTGACTGGAACAGGTCAAGCATGGAAGTGTCATCCATAAAGCTCTGCAACTGAATCACCACTGCCCTCTCGAGTAATTTGCCCAAATAAGGCAAATTGGAGACCAGACAGTAGTTGGGCAATTCAGCCGGGTCCAAGGATGGTTTTTTCAAGAGAGGGCAGACCATCGCTTCCTTGAGTGCCTCCAGGAACCGGCCCTCAGCAAAGGACTGATTGATAACATTCCTGAGGGCACCTCGTAGCCCCTCATGGCCAGCTTTTATAAGCCATGAAGGGCACGGGTCAAGGCTGCACGTGGTTGGGCGTACCGTTGAGAGCAATTTGTCGACTTCCTCAAGGCTGAGTGGACTGAAATAATCCAGAATAGAACCAGAAGACGTGCATGGAGCCTCAAGTTCGCTCACTGTCTCAACTGTGGCGGGAAGATTGCGGCAGAGCCACAAGACTTTGTCTGCAAAATAGCTCACAAAAGCCTCACAGCCTATATCCAATTCTCTAACGTTTGGTCTGCCCTGAGGCAGCTCTGTTAATGACCGAATAGTTATAAACAATTGTGCTGGGCGTGAGCTAGCAGACGCAACCGCTGCCACGTAGAATTGTCTCTTTGCGGCTTTGATTGCCATCTCATAGGATCTCATAAACGTCCTATAGGATGTTCTTGTTGCTTCATCGTGGGCATGCAGCCACCATCTCTCTAGCCGTCTAAGCCCTTGTGAACCAAGGAGCCCGCTTAGAGCGAGGGTGTCGGGGTGCGATCTCTTCAATGGCTGCCGAGAGCCGGCTATGGAGGCGAAAGCGGGGTCCTCACCCTCAGCCGTGTCGTCTCGCTCCACAGCCAAGTCCCACTGAGTCACCTGGTCGTTGGTACTGGATGCCGCAAACACGCCACTGTCCATAGGTTGCCATTCGACAGAGGTGATGGGGGCCGTCTGCTGCTTGAAGGTGGCAACAGGCGAACCTTTCTACGGAGACAGGAAAGACCAAAAGAATGGTTTGGGTGGAGGGTCGGCAATAGTAGTGACCAAAAACCTGGAAAGGAAAAAGAGGACAAGTGACATGCAGCAGAGAAAGTAACTGACCTGGAATTGCCGCAGATCCCATATTTTTAGGGCTCCGTCATCACCGCCACTAATAATAAAGGGCTCATTTCGGTTCCAGCTGATAACGTTGACATCAGCATCATGTGCCGGGCTGGTGGTCAGCATGCAGGCTTGCCTGGGGGCTGCCCTTATATCCCAGATCCTGATGGAGGCATCTGCAGAGCAGGATGCAAAAACCTGCCCCAAGAACAAGGTTAAGGGATTGGTACACGAGGCGCAGCTGTAAGACTCCCATGCAAGACTCCCATGGGTCCCTGGAGCTTAGCATCAGAAGCACTCAATGCCTTGCCTATCTGGAGCAGATCAGTGACCTAGATACTAGTAGTCTTTGCTCCATACTGCTCCAGAGGAGGGTTCAAAATAAGGTATGCAGAGCAAGGCTTATACTGATGTACTTCTTTCATATATAAAGATGCTTGCTTTGCGGGTCTGCAGAATTCAGGATTTTGACAACAGAATGATGGGGTGGAAGGAGACAGGTGTAGATATAGAGGGAAAGACAGGTACAGCCAAAACAGTCCTCCTAAACCCGGTGTTGTAGGCATATCTAATGCTGTAAGACCACAGGGTGGTTAATTGAAAAAAGGCATAGAAGCGCTTTGACACTGAAAGTCTTTCTACCATTTAGAGCGCATCTTAATAATGAGGACTAGGAACATGGAAAAACTAAAGCAGAATAAGCTTGCTCCAAAACCAGAGGGGGATGTGTGTTTTCCAGAGCATTCAAATTCTCACTGTGTATGTACAATGGGGCAAGATCGCTCTGAGGCCCCTGCAGAATTTCTTTGCAGCTACACACTCACCGTGGCTTCATTGGGAGACCACTGCAGGTCTTCCACTGATTTAGTGTGGGCTGTGAAAGGCCTCTGATCTACAAACCACGAGCCGTCCTCCTTGGGTGTCCACAAATGGATATTTCTGTTGCAGTCACCAGTTAGAAGAGTACCTGAAATGGATGACACCAAGTATCTTGAATTGCAGTCCAACTGCCTTAAAGTCTTCCTGCTTCCTTGGCATGGCCAACGACATCCCGCACCCCTAGCATGCCCCGTTCCAGTTACCAGGTTTCTTGGGGGACCAGTCCATAGCAAACCCTTCCGTCATATGCCCAGCAAAGGAGAAGATGGATTTGATTTTAGCCTGCTCTTGTCGTAGGAAGGCAGCCATCGCTTGAGGGTCTGACACAGCAACCGGAAAGATAATGGCATTTATTGAGACTATTTAAGCAGATTTATGCCCATACTTGCTTGTAAACGGTCGTTGGCTTGCTGGATGAGAGGCCCCATCCTATTTTTTTAAATAATATTTTTATTGCTTTTATTCTAAAAACTACATTGAAATCAAAGGGACGGGTATCTAAAATCTAAGGGAGAAAGAAAAGAAAACCACTAAAAACCCAAGTGGCAATGGTCAATGGCTTATACAAATTCTTATAACAAATTCTTTTTCACTTAAAATCATTAGGTTACTTTGAAAAGGAGTAATTAATTAATTTCTTCAAAAAAATAAAAAGAATTATATCTTACTAAGAGAAAAGTGTCCAAATATCTAAAATAAGTTTGGTTCAGTTCAAGTATAAGAGAGACAGTTAAAGTTTATGTAAATTCTTTCTTTCTTAAATCGTAGTCTCATCTGGCCTTGGGAATTTTTGGGACAGCAGCCCCCTCGATCAGATTCTGATTCTTCTCTAGAAGATATAGCTGAAGAGGTTCCATTGCTTCCCATCTTGCCCTCATCTGCTGCTGCTGCTTCTTCCTCTTCTGGTCTTGGTGCTTGTTCTGGTTTTTGAAACTGCTCCAAAAAGGCTTTTGCTTTAGTAAGAGAGTCAATTCTTTCTTTCTTGTTGTTGTATTTAAAGATGATTCCTTCTGGTATAATCTATCTATAAGGTGTGGCTTTTTGCTGCAGGAACAAAGTCAGATTTTTGTATAGTCTCCTCTTTTTCCTTATCTCGAATGGAATGTCCTTTAAGACTTTTATTTCTTTATCTTCAATTTTTAGGGTAGTCCCATTTATAGCTTTAAGTATCTGGTCTCTTATATGACTTTTGGAGAATTTCACGAAGATTTCACCAGGCAGATTATTTTTCTTGATGTATTCTGGATATGTTCTGTAGACCATATCCATTTCACTTTGTAGAAGCTCCGCTTTTAAATCTGTCACTGGTTCTAATACTTCACTTAAAGTTGTTTTGAGATTTTCTCCTTTCTTTTCTGGGACCCCTTGAAATCTCAATACATGCATTGACTTTTCCATTTGCAATTGTAGCAATTGATGTTCAACAGAGGATGTTGTCTTTGCCACAGTCTCTAGTCCTTTATTGAACTTTTTTGTCATGGCATCAACTTTCTTTAACGATCTGGAGATTTGCTGTATCTTAATATTTGTCTCTTTTAGCTGTCCTTGAAGGGTTTCAAAGTTCTCGTTCAGTGTAGTCATCTGATCCAGCAGATGGTGCAATGCAGCTGCTGTCATATTTGAGAAGTCTGTGGCTGTTTCCAGTCCCGTGACCATAGCAGTTGGGCTAGCTTTGCCTGGAGTAAGTTTCGCTTTCGGTGGCACTCTCTTCCCCGCCATTATGCTTTTGTTTACTTTAAAAGAAAATTGCCAGAAGTCTCTATAACTTGAAAAGACAACCAGAGTTTTCTCAGTTGCACTCTGCCTTAGTTAATTCATGCTTTACTTTCCATCCCCTTTCTTTGCTATCGTTATAAAACGTTTTTCTCATCCATGGGGTGGATCCTCCCCCCCTCAGTTCAGCTTAAAGGGACGTACTAGTTTAAGTGCTTGGGTATTTGTCTTGTTTTTTGACTCATCTGAACTCACAATTCATCTGGAGTCATCCGCCAGGTAAGGAAAAACCACCTGACCATCTGCCCACTTGTCCTGGTGTGCATTTCTGACACCATTGTTGGTCTGTGGTGGCAGGACCTTTGGAACAAAGGAGAGCCTTGATCCCTCGGCAATCAGCCTTAGGAGAGGCACTCCTTGCGTTCGATGGCTGGGAGCCCCCTCCAATGGCTCCGGGAGGCCCGGATCAACCGAGACCTCTCCCTACCACCACAGCACGGTCACGTCCCTCAAAGCTCCGAAGGGACGTGTCTGCCATTCAATTCACCAAAACCAGAACTGAGCCCCATCCTATACTTTATTGGACTATCTTTAACCACCTCTGAAGACAGAGTTGAGGCATTCTCACCTGTTGGCGTTGGCAGATTCAGCCTGGGTTCCAGCACAAAGGAGAAGACTCAACGGGTAGCTAGTTCGATTTTCTCCAAGGGAGTCTTCAAGATGTCAAAACTCAAACAAGGTGCACCTGGGTTTGGATGGAGAAAAAGAGAGAATCTGAATTACTTTCTACCACAGTATTCTTTTAGCCCCATAGTTAGGTCTTGTCCCTAATTCAGTTCTCTTTTAGACACTCCGATTGCAACTTTAGAAAAGTGGTCAAAGGGGCCACTTATGTGTTTCAAGTGATCACCTGCATATGCTCTGGGTCCTCGTAATCTTACCTAATCACTTCTACTGACTGCTGAGTAGTGTAATAACTTGATCATAAACCTGCCTCCAGGTATGTTTGTGACAGAAGTATTTTCCAACCTAAACCCTACCAATCCCAGCAGAAGGATCACTTGCACATCTAAGGCTAACTCACAGGACTCTTAACACCAGAGTCATAATCTAAATTCATGCAGCCCAGCTTGTAACCATCTCCAGCAGCACCCCAGATATCTGATCTACACATCATATCCCTCCCATCTCTCCCTTTCCATTCCCAAATGCGGAGTCCAGACTAGGCAGTGCTTTCTCACCTGTTCCTGCATAGTGGTAGCGCCAATACGCTCCTTCATCCATCACCAGTTCTTCTCCAGGTGCTGGGGGAGGACACTGCCCGGGCACATAGACCCCTCTTCCTTGAACCTTCTCTTACTCCTCTTTTCCCCCTTGAACCTTCTCTTCCATTTCCATATCTTCCTCTCCATCACTGCTGCCGGAGCCACTACTTTCCTCATTCCATGTGCTAGTAGCTTTCATCTTGAATGAGGGCAACAGCTCCACCTACCTGGATCATAGTGAGATTCAGCACCCCTGTCATCGGTGTTTGTGCACCCGCTCACACGGTGTTCCCGAAAGGGGAGCACCATTTTGGAAAAGGGAAAGAAAGCCTGCAACCACTTTGGAAAGTGACTGGCAATCTCTCCCACTATAGAGGTTTAAAGACCTGATCCCCCCCTCCCCCAAAAGCCCTTAATGGTCAAACTACTCCCTTCCCGGGCAATCAAAATTTAGGTAAGGAAGTGAACATAAGAACATAAGAGAAGCCAATGTTGAATCAGGCCAGTGGCCCATCCAGTCCAACACTCTGTGTCACACAGCGGCCAAAATATACCAGGTGCCATCAGGAGGTCCAGCAGTGGGGCCAGGACACTAGAATCCCTCCCACTGCTGCCCCCTCCAGTACCAAGGATAGAGGGCATCACCTGCCCCAGACTGAGAGTTCCCATCTATACCCTGTGGCTAATAGCCACTGATGGGCTTCTGCTCCATATGTTGATCTAATTCCCTCTTATAGTGCAGGAGCTATATTAAGTACCACAGGGAAAAACCTAGTGTTGTTTATAGAGTCACTAGAGTTAGACTATAAGGAAGGCCGAGCATTGAAGAATAGATTCTTTTGAACTGTGGTGCTGGAGAAGACTCTTTAGAGTCCTTTGGACTGCAAGGAGATCAAATCAGTCAATCCTAAAAGAAATTAATCCTGACTGTTCCCTGAAAGGCCAGATACTGAAGTTGAAGCTCAAATACTTTGGCCACCAAATGAGAAGGGAGCACTCACTGGAGAAGACCCTGATGCTGGGAAAGATTGAAGGTCAAAGAAGAAGGGGACGGCAAAGGATGAGATGGTTAGACAGTGTCACCGATGCAACGAACATGAAATTGAGCAAACTTCAGAGGACAGCGGAAGACAGGAGGGCCTGGCATGATCTGGTCTCATGGGGTTGCGAAGAGCCAGACTCGACTGTGTGACCGAACAACAAAAAGAACTGCCATCTTTATTAAGGGAAATTGGTCTCTACTCTTAGATGCATAGCAGGGGAGGGGAAATTTCTTTTTAGTGGTGACAGAGCAGATTAATTTTCCAGAGCGATAGGCGGTAAGTCATCATAGGAACAAAGTAGGTGGGTCTCACTCGGCTGGCAACATTTTGACTGCGGGTAGAGAGTGTCTGCAGCCATTTTGAGAGACTTTACCTGGGATCACTGCCATCTTGGAATAGGGCATTCCCCCCCCACCGAAGGCTTGAGAGAGGCCGCCTTCTTTGAAACGTATCCATTTATTTTGTAGAAAGGCCATTTTAAGTACAGGCAAGTATATCATGAACGTTTTGGAAAAGGGCAATTGATGCTCTATCTCCATCTTGTATGAGGGCGATATTCTGAGGCACCATTTCTGAAAAGGGCACCAGGGGCTTTATCACTGTGGTGATTGAGCATTCTCCACAGCCCTATTAATGCCAGCACGCGTTTGGTTTAAAGTGCTAGGAAATGTTTAGCTGCATCTCTCCACCACTTGGGGCCCGTCTCTTCTTCCACGGCTGACCTCATTCCTCTCTCCGCTAAATAGTTACCCTAATTGCATTCAGAAGCCACCGCTTCCACATACCATCCTCATAGTAATTAATTAACTCGCTGGATAAAACCTATAAAATTATCTAATTAAGGTTGTAATTTTGACTTCTGAGATTAGCAAATGTTGCAGAAAAACAAACCAATCACGTCCTGACATAACATTCAGATAATCTATGTTGTGCCAGTGTCTGTTCTGTTGGTGCTTTATTTAAAAGAGGAAAGCTTTGGTCCTGTTTTTAAATGCAAACATTCCTCTGAAGAACTGAGAATGGTGCCTATGGGTCGTCCTCCATTTTATCCTTAAAATAATCCTGTGAGGTAGGTTACACATTTAAAGACTTACATCCTGCCTTTCTGTTCCAAAGTATACCCAAAGCAGCTCATAGTAAGGGAGGGACACTAAAAAGGAAATGCTAGCAGTGGCAAAGGTGTTAAAGCGATCCATTTAGAAACACAGGTTTTGCTGAGAGAATTCGCTCAAGGTCAGGCAGAGGACTTTGTGACTGAGGAGGGACTTGAACCCAGATCTTTAATCAAAATCTTTCACTCTGGCTATTGCAGCATACTGCACTGTGCTGCTTTATGGGTGTCACGACACCTGTCATTGTGTTTTCTGGCATCCACTTGATTCTTTCCCATCAAAACAAAGCGCTAGTCCAAGCTTTCCACCAGATGTTTCAAAAGAGCACAGTTAGCATTACCTTTGTGTCTCCAGGCAACACCTATTTGGAAGCAAAGGCTTCCATAACAGGAGGATGCTGGATTTGGAGCCCCCTAATATTTTGTGCACCCTCTCTGTGTTTTGTGATTGGACTGAGCCCCCTGTGGCAGCCATTTTGTGATGGTCTTTCCCTCTCGCTTGGCAGCCATTTTCTCGTGATGTCCAGTACCTATTCTAAAATTCTGAAAATGCCCACAGGGATCATTCCCCCATATTGGTTCCATGTGAGGTTAATGAAATTTATTGTTAAGGACTTTTTAAATAGCTGGGTGGCTGGAAAAGGAAAGTAAAATTATGGACAGAGGGTTAAATAATTTGTATTTAATATCAGTTCTTTCCTTGGCTGTGCACAGTAGTAAAGACAATTGTATCTTTGAGAATTTATAAAGTATCCTTCCCTTAGCTCTGAATAACCATTGATAAACTATCTTGGGATTGACAGCAAGCCTTCCAGGTAGGGTTGCCAATCTCCAGGTGGCAGCTGGACATCTCCCACTATTACAACTGATCTCCAGGCAACACAGGGCAGTTCACCTGGAGAAAATGACCACTTTGGAAGGCGGTCTCTATGGCATCATGTCCTGTTGAAGCCCTTGTTGGAAGTGGAAGACTGTACATGATCTCATGCCTCAGACTTCAGTGACAGCACCATAGATTTAGAGACATATAGAGGTCAGGACACACAGACCATCCTTCCTTCTATCTGATACTATCCCTTTGAAGTAGAATGCTATTCTTAGGGATGAGACTTCCTTCTCTCTCTCTCTCTCTCTCTCTCTCTCTCTCTCTCTCTCTCTCTCTCTCTCTCTCTACATCTACACACACACACACACACACACACACACACACACCCCAAGAAGGAACATGCTCTACTTCTTTGCCACCATGGATGCAGGACATGCATTCTGCATCCATCCATAGCTAGTCAGATTAGATTCTATCCCTATCTCTCGCCTATACTGTCTTAGACTGGAGTTCCCTAATAAAGAACTCTTTATGATTTTGAAACTGACTATTGGCTCAGTGTAACTTATCTTTTTCTAGCAGGCACACACATTACCAAGCTGTGTGATGCCTCTGGCCCTCTGCTACATAAGAGAAAAATTCCTGGCTGCACCATACCAGTGAATCTAACAGTCCCTCCCGTCCCCAAATCCCACCCCCTTAAGGCTCCATCCCTCAAAATCTCCAAGTATTTCCCAACCTGGAGCTGGCAACCCTACTTCCAGGTCTACTTCAGGAACCCTACTTCAGCCAGCTTAACCCCGCAGTGTACCTTTATGAATTAACCAAGGTCATTGCAACTAAGCCGCATGCTCAGGTAAAGACATATAATTCGCAGGCAGTTCCCAGTGCCTTTTTTAAAAAAGAAAGCCAACATCCCCGCCCCCCATAGTCATTAAATGCTGTGTCACTTTCCCCACAATCATCTAATTTGAAGCCTCTTTTGGTTCGAAGGTGCTGTGGTGGATTCCAGCAGGATGAGGTGGCTTGCTTGCTAGAGAGAGAGGAGGTGCGCTTCCCTGGTGAGTTATATTGTACAGATTCACTGGCCACTGAAGTAATTTGTGCCTCTGTGTGAGTAGTAAGTTTGGAGGCTAAATTCCTGAAGATTTTGGGGAAGGATTGCAGTGGGGTATGCTGTATACACCCCCCACCCACCTCCATGTAGCTGTTGTTTTCTGCAGGGACACTGATCTCTGGAATTGAGAGGCCAGTTGTAATTCTGGGAGACTTCCAGGTTCTGCCTGGAGCTTGGCAACTCTGTCTGAGGCTCTTTATGACAAAGTTGTTTTTCTGGTGTGTATGACAAAGCCATGCCTATGATCAAACTCCTGTGAAACTAAAGACAAAGGGAAGATACCTATTAAATAATCCCTTTAGAAAAGAGATTTCTTGAGGTGGATATGAACGGGGAGATATACCTTACTGCCCTGGAGATGGTGACTGATTGAATCCTCTCTCTCGCTCAGGAATCAAATCCCTGAAAAACAAGAGCTGCCAACTGAAAATCAAAATCTGGAAGCATGGACCCAGACTAGATCCAGTGGCCGAGGGAGGCCAGTCTCAGCAGTTTTTGACAGCCGAGGGTAGGTGGGTGAAACTGAGTGCCAAAGCAGCTTCATTTAATGTGTACAGTTGGGGGGGGGATATCAGTTAATTGAGCAGTGGTCCTAAAATAGCAGAACGTCCTCGGTTTTAACGGTACAAAACAGGATCAGTATCCATCTCTTGATATTCAAAATTCCTGTATGTGTAGGGTTGCCAGCCCCAGGCTGCGAAATTCCTGGAAATTCGGAGGCAGAGGGTGGGTTTTGGGGAGGAGAGGGACTTTGGGTCAGAGAATGCTCCCCTCCAAAACAACGGTTTTCTCCCGGGGAACTGATCTCTGTAGCCTGGAGATCAGTTTTAATTCTGGGAGATCTCCAGGTCCTACTTGGAGGCTGGCAGCCCTAGGGAAAGTCCCCTTGTTTAGGCTTGCCAACCTCCAGGTGGTGGCTGGAGATCTCTTGAGATTACAACCGATCTCCAGGCAACAGAGATCAGTTCACCTGGAGAAAAATGGCCACTTTGGAAGGTGGATTGTACGGCATCACACCCCATGGAAGTCCTTCCCCTGCCCAAATTCCACACGCCTCAGGGTCCAGCCCCCCCCCCCAAATCTCCAGGCATTTTCCAACCCGGAGCTGGCGACCCTACCCCCGTTTAATTTCTACATGTCATGTAGCTGGTAAACCTGTAGAATCCCTGCCAAAAACAAACACACATCGTTTGAGTGTATTTTCAGTTAGGCTGAAATGAAATGAAATGAAATAAATGTGCGGGGGCAAACAGCGGTGAGGCTGACTGCACTGTAGCACAGCTGTTCCAACCCACCCCGGTTCTTTATGTACAGGTGGATACCGTGCTGCATGTTGGTGGACTAGCTGGAATTGGGTTGCTAGGTTTCTGCTCTGAAATCCTTCTTGTCCCATTTAATGCCCTGAAACAATGCGGGAAATGGTTCCTTAGCTGGCCAGCATTGCCCGGTGACAAGGAAACGGATCAACTGAGGGGTGGTTCATACTTTCAGAGTCCATGCGGGGGGGTACATGGACTGTTAATAAATGTGTGCCTGGAGTTCTGTGCTGGAAGCTCAGTTCTGAGTTTTGGGGAGGCCCAGTTCAAACTGGGACGGTGGTGCCCATGGAGAGGGGCCCCGGTGGATTTGCCCCACTGGCTTCATTCATGGTCTTCCTGGCTCACTAGGACTCAAGGCAGATTACAAATATGAACAGGCACTATTCAGTCAATCTGCAAGCGACTTACAAAGAAGTATGTTAAAAACATTTGAGTCTGACAGCCAGGATTCCTGGCAAAACAGAATACTGCAGTGGGGGATCAGAAAGACTTAAGCGGCTGTCATCAACCATCCAAGGTAGAGATAAGACTTTGAAATTCACTCCCTGGGTGACCACTTTGCTCCCAGTCCTAACATCTCCTTCGTTTTGCACGAAGGTCGAGTAATAACAATTAACACATGGAACATGGCAGAACTTTTGGCTGTCTGGGCCTCTTTAAGCACAAAGCTCTGGCCTTCCCGTTCCATTCTCTTGAGCCCCGGGGATGGACCACAGTCCTCCCTGGCTGCTTCCGATTCCCAGCCCTGCAGGCTGCCATCCATCCTCAGCAGGATCATAAATTGCTAACAAGCGTGTCCCGAAGCCTGCCGGCTGCCGCGGCTCAGCCAGAAAGTTGCTGTGTGCAGTCAAGCGGGAGGGCCGCATCCCATAATGTGACAAGGCAGAGGAAGCACACAGGCTGGCTCTGTCGGGGTGGTGGTGGTGGTGGTGGTTTGAAGCTGGCTGCTGGCGACACTGACAATGGGAGGGGGCAAAGCTCAGCCACGGTTTCCAAGGTGTGCGTCTGTGGGGAAGAGGCGAAACATGACAGCCGGGGAGGAAGAAAGGAAGGGCTTTGGTAGGGGGCACAGCAGTGTGGGCCGCGTGGGAGTAATGTGGGCTTCAAGCAAGCAGAGATGTGGCAAGAGCCCCGTGTTCTTTGAAGAGGAACGCCACTTGTCATACGTGCTTCAGAGCAACCAGGCTCAGGCCTCCCATTAGGCAGGGGGAAGTGGCCCGCTGCCCCAGGTGGAAACATTCTGGGCTGCTGTTAGAATCCAGCAAGTTGTCAATTATTTTAATTTATATTTTTATCACTGAGAGGAACCAGCTCCTGTTCAGCTCTCCATCTCGGTGCGTCGGAGCAGAGCGGAGGAGACTTTTTTGTGGCTGAGGGGAAACACGGCCCAAGGTTGCCAGCAAGAATTGGGAAGCCTTGCTGCCTTTCAAACCCATTTCTTCTGGCTCTTTATGCAGCCGTATGATTGACAGGTTGCAAAGACGGGGGAATAGTTGTGGGATTTTTGCCTCTGACGCAGCCCCTGAGGCCACTCACCTCATCTGTGTAGGATCCTCAATAGGTCTGCTGAAACTTGAACTTCAGCAGCAGAGCTGCAAAACATATCTCTGCCTGAGATTCTGGAAGAGTCAGGCCTGGATTGGTCTGTCCACCGAGTTGATTCAGAAGTCCTTTCTTTTATATGCTAATAAACTGCTGGGGGGGGCACAGGAAATATTATTAGCAGGGCATACACCAGCTAATCCTTCATAAATAGCCCCTTAGAGATTTGCAGAAATCCATTTTTTGGAAGGGGATTGATTTGCTTTCCATATTGTGTTTCCCACTCAGCTCCCAACAGCTTTATCTTATTTATAACATCTGTAGCACTTTGTATCACAGAACAAGGTTTGTGAATGTTTGTCTCTTAACAACAACCCTGTGAAGCAAGTTGTTAGGCTGAGAGACAGTAACTTGCCCAAGGTCACACATGCGGCAGAGCGGGGACTTGGAATAGCAATTCACATCCAAGGCTGTGCACAGACTGAAAAGCAATGGGGTGATTTTCTTCTTAAAGGTACCTCGGCATGAGCCCAGGTCCGTTATTAGTTGCTTGATAATTCCACAAGCTTAACAAACTCCTCTGGTGCCCCGGATTAGGCCTCCTGCTCTGCCAAAGTGAGTGAGCTTATACTTGTTGGCACCCGGGCATTAGGCTATGACTCCCTAACAGTCCAAGCTGCAAGCAAAACTTTTCTTGACATTTGACCAGCCTTGCTTCTGTTTCGGGAGGCTTGTATAGAAGTCAGAGCCCTTTCTGAACTGGGTGAACCCTATTACTTTCCGGTACAACCAATCTCTGTGTGCGAATTCTGGTTTTTACAATAAGGTGTCTGCCAAGGTGAGTGTTCTATAACTCTTGAGTCTATCCCTAAAATGGCTAATCTCCTCTGGCCTTTCTCCCTTGGCCACCTCCCTTGGAAATTCCCTTTGCCAAATGTGCCCCCAAACCTGTTTGATTCATCACTCCCATCTTTTTCTACCAGGGCTGAATGCATGCCTTGACCCCCTTCTCGGGAGTCTGGGCCAGGCAATGATGCCACCTGTGCCTTTGAAATGCAGGCTTCATGCCCACCTGGGTTGGCAGGGAAGTGCCAATTAAGGGAAAAGGCTGGATCCATCCAGGCACCTGGAAGCTGGGATGGATTCCTGCCCAGTTAGCAACTCGAGGTGACAGGAAGGCTTCACAGGCAAGGGAGGACTCCAGTGAGCGATAATGGCTTTTGTGCCAAACTAAGTTCCAGATTTCCCAGTCAGGTGTCTGCTGTTACACCAATGAGAAGCTCTGCCCAGGGCCTTACCCCCGTGCCACTGCAGAGGTGGCCGCTCTTTTGTTGCCAGAGAGGACGAGGATATAAATATGAGACACTGTTTGCAGTGTGACCGCTAGGTGGCACTCTGATTTCACAGCAGCCAGGCCACCCAGCACCGTCGAATTCAGTCCTGTGCCTGCCGCCGCAGTGGCAGCTGCCCCTTTGGAGCCTCTGCAGAGCGGGTGCCCGGGACAGAACAGTCCCATCGGCCGGTCACATGGGCCAGTTCTAACCACAGCTAGTTCCCCATTCACCGGTGACAACGCAGGAATCCCGACAACACAGCAATCCCGACTCCTTCCCCCAGTTCCTCCAAGCCCTCCCCAGTTCTCTTGGCCCAGGATGTTTATGGAAACCAGCTAGCATGCACACGGGGTTAATTCAGTGGGTTCCCTTTGGGACCGTGGGCCTGTTGATGTTGTAGCTTTTCCGCTGATTTCCCAATTTGCTATGAAGGCTAAATTAAGCATTGGCATCGTTTGTGGGTCTTGCCCGCCGCATACCAGGGAGGCGCTGGCACCTCGTGGGTCTGCGGCAGGCCTCCCTGGGGACCTGCCACCTGTCAGGGCTGCAGCCTGCATGAAAATTAACACTATTTACTGGATGCTTCAAAAACCAGGGGGAAGGGAGGACGGGGAGGGAATGAGGAGCAGCCTTCAAGCCAGCGCGTGGCAGAACGGAAATGGAGGAGAGGGGCTCTAGAGCCAGTGGCCTTGAAGGCAGTGGAATACTTAAATAGAGACGGAATTGCAAAAGAGATGCAGATTCGCAGCTCAGGCGAATGAGCCCGCAGAAACAGACACGGGGATCACCCCACCGGGATTTCTGCGCGATTTGCAAAGGGGGTGCAAGCGAGGCAACTGGAGCCGGATTGCTGGCGTGGCCCATCTGCTTGCGTTGCTGCCACTGTGCTGGCTGGTGACAGATGCTGTTTCCAGATGTTCTGTTGTAGCAAGTCAAAGCTTTTGTGTGGCAACAGGGTGGCCAAGAGGGAACATGGCCTGGGCACAACTGAAAAGGAGAGCTGCTATGCGTTGAAAGGCTGCCCGAGTCTGTGGCGGATCCTTGCAAGCAGGAGGCATTTGTGCACCCATCTGCAGAGCTCACGCTGAAAGGGAAGGAGGTCTCCGTCACCTGGGGTCTTCACCCCTCTCCCATCCTGGCCCTGCTCCTTTGAACCTCAGCAGCAAGAGCCAATGTTGTCTTCTCCGACAGGTTTCCCTTTGCCTTATGAAGGGCCTGGCTCCTCCTGGGGACGGCCCCTTTGGAGGCCCCACCTCCTTTGGTGCTCCCTTAGGATGGGAGCAATTCCTGTGGGAAGCTCAGCTGGGACTCATCATCACCTTGTTTCCCCACCTGGCCTCAGGGCTGCCTCCCAGCTGCTCCTCAGGCAGTGGGCTCTTAAAGGGCCAGTCCCAATCAAGCGGGGCAGCAGCTTCAAGGTACCACATGGGTTGCTGCTCCAGTTCAAGGGTGGGTCCCTGGCGACCCTCAGAGTTGGGGATCCTGGGGTTGTCAACCTCCAGGTGGCAGCTGGAGATCCGCTATTACAACTGATCTCCGGGAGACAGAGATCATTTCCCCTGGGGAAAATGGCTGCTTTGGAAGGCGGATTCTTTGAAGTCCCTCCCCTATCCAAACCCCACCCTTCTTAAGCCCCACCCCTGAAATCTCCAGGTATTTCCCAACCCAGAGCTGGCCACCCTAGTTACTCAGGTCCCTGACATCATCCTAATAGTTTGTTGGCCTCTCTGAGCTACTTTGGTGGCACAACACTGTGCCTCTGGTATAGGGCAGCCATTGGCTATAAACAAGTTTCTTTATTCTCAGATGAAAGGTGCTGAGGTTCAGCGCTCCTTAAAATAACCTGTTAATCGCAGCCCATCTGTTCACTGCCTTGAATCTCCACCTCGAAGCTTTCGGGTGAAATGGATACCATCCTTCTAACATGCTACAACTGGATCTGTGTGTGTGTACACAGCTTTGTATTTGCTGTGTAACTGGCCTGCCAGGGCTGTTCATATGCCGTTGTGTCTCTTTGGATTGCATGGCTGTACTGAGTTTGTGGCCAGTTGCTGGTATCCTTGTCTAGATGTATACTTGTTAGGGGATTTGTGGTACGTGGGTGCCTTTGAAAATGTTGCAGCAGAACTGGTGTGTGTGTGTGTAGGGGGGGAGTACTGCTTCCGAGCAGTTTGGTGTGCTTGCATGACGTGCTTTTTCAATGGATGAGTCCTTTAATGTGCCTTGCATGTTCTGTGATTGTGTCTGTGTATACAGCATAAAATGTAGTTGAAATGAAATGCAATGTCCATGAGTCGTGATTATGTTTATAAGTGTTTTATCGGCATGAAATGGGTGTATATGCAGGAGGGACTGGGGAGGGGGGTCTGCCGTGTATTTTTGATGGCATTTCTGTGTGTGTTCTGGTAGATGCAGTAGGGTGCTGTAGGCACGCTTTCAGGGAGAATCCATGCAGTATATCTCTGTGATTTGTGTATGATTATCTGTTGGGATCGAGGAGCAATTATGCCCCAATATGCCCCATGGCTCCAGCGGCATTTTGTGTAGTAGTGTGTATAAAGTTGCATCCGCTCAGCGCGCTCTCATTTGTACCTGGAGGCTTCCAGGAAGCTGCGATGCGGCTGGCTCAGGGGAGAGGGCAGCAGCGATTTGTACGGGAATCCCATCCCTCATCGCCAGGCTCTCTATGAAATAGCTGCAATGTTCAGCCGCATCAGCGGGGAGAGGACGACTGAGGGAATCATTTTCTGTCTCTGAGCTGATAATAACTTGGTGTCTTGCAGCTGAGAAGTGTGGAGATGGTGAAGATTAAACCAGAGAAAAGGAAGAAAGAAAAGACGCAGAGGGAAAGGGGTCCAAGCGAAGACCGGGGGATAGGTTTGGTGTGTGGGGGGAGGGGGAAATGGGAGTCTGTAGTTTAAGGACCAGCGATTGCTCGGAAGCACATGGCAAGTGGATAGCTAGGCAGAAAGAAAGAAGGGTGGGTGGCAGAGGGCCACCCAGACATTTCCTGAGGCCAGGCCAAAGTGGAGTTGGCTTCGACAGGACTATAAACAGAAAACATCAGTAATGAAATACTTTTTATTGGGACCAACGTCAGTGTCGCAGATCAGAGAGCAAGGTTTTGCACTCCCTAGAACTCTTGATCACTAAGCAGAAAATTGGCGGGGGGGGGGAGAAAACATGCCATTGGGCATGATGGAAAAGCAAATTGCAACCGTCTTCAGAGGGAGCATGGGAAATGCCACATAGACTTAATTAGGGTAAGCCAAATAGGCGCAAGAAGCCAAGATTTTAGGTTGCACCCGAGGCCGCTGGGGAACGAAGCAGTGGCTGTCCTTCCTTTGAAAATAAAAATCCAGTTGTAATATAGATTCTTTCTCTCTCAAGTGTTAATTGGCTGTTAATACAGGGTACCTCATAAAATAGGAAGTGGAAGTAAATAAACACCTTAATAGCCTTTATATTTAGCAAACAAAGAATCACTCCACAGCCTTTATATTAGCAGGCAGGGAATTGATTTTAGATGGTCAATAGAAGCTGAATTGGATAGTGTTACCTAATGGTTAGGGTACGTAATTCCCATAGGTTAGGCTGTAGATGGCCATCATTTCTAGTTGCAGAATCCCTCCCCTGGATGAGTTTCCCCAAACCAGCAAAAAATTGTAGATAGCCACGTTGGTCTGTAAAAACAGATCCAGAAACATAAACGTGTACGTACATTCCGCAGCTTTTCCAGGGCAATGGGATTGTGTCTTTCAGATTGTATTCCGAGAACCCCTGGTTGTTCTTCAGAAGCTTATCAAGAAGTCCTAAATAGGAAGATCAGTAGGTCACATCCTCTGTCCAAGCAGGCTGTCAGACTGACCCAATAGGCCTGGCCATTACCCTGCCTGAACTGTTTGCCCTAGAACGTGACCCAGAATCCTTTGCAGCATGTAGGGTTCTGCAGCAAACAAGATGATGAGGAAAGGATGCTTTGCAGAAAGATATTGGCCCATATGGTAACTTCACCAAGCAAGCCAGGTGCCAAGGTAAGGTGTGGTATAAATCTGTGGTGTGCTCGTGTTTGAAATCTGGCATATATTTCCAGTCACTACATAAGAGTTGGAAAGAGTACATGAAATGGCAACCAACATGATAAAGGAGTTGGAGTACCTTCCTTATGAGAAACAACCAAAGCATGTGGGGTTTTTTAGTTGGGGGGGGAAAAAGCCCACAGCTAAGGAGAGACATTAGAAGGTTATAAAATTGTGAACAAAATGGGAAGAAAATGTTTCCTCGCTCTCCCTTAACACAGGATGTGGTGATGGCTATTGGCGTATATAGCTTTAAAAGGGGATTAGACACATTTCAAGGTGGAGAAGTCTGTTAACCGCTATTAGCTGTGATGGGTAAATGGAACTTCTGTATTCAGAAGTAGGATACTGCTACAAGTTTGGGATTTGTGAATGGGCCTGCCCTACGGCCTTGGCCGGGTGCCTGGCGGGGAGCCAGAGCCCATGCCCAAAGAAATTGTAATGTGACATAACAACTGTAGATAAATTCGCCTTAAGTGCTAGGGAATGGCTCTGTCCAAAGAGCCATCAGTCATTGGAGGAGGCAAGTCTGTGCCTATGGGAAGAAAGAGCAACTGTCATTCTGCAAGAGACAGAGAAAGAGGCAAAAAAGCCTCCCCTGGGAGTTGGCTGAAGCACCCTGAGGGTACGGGATCTCTCTCTGGGGAATTGATGAAGGCTAATGGATCTTCTGCCTGGGAGGAGGGCCTCCTTGCCACCATCTGTGCTCAGTCCATATAGTGGTAAACAAAGCAGACATTGCAAAAATTCCGTACGACGCCGGTGCTCTCTCATCCGAAGGGAGCTGTCTCCAGTAAGCCCAGGCCCTGCAACTTCCTTGCACCTGGGTAAATGGGGCATGCATGACAGTACCTTTGAAAGCCAGCTGCTGAGGTGCAAACAAAGGGGAGGGATGGATAGTGCCATGCTGGTGGGTTTCCTGGGAATCTCTGGCAGGCCAACTGTGGGAATTGGGATGCTGTCAAATCCTACCAGGCTGTTACCTTTGTAAGAAGGCAGTTCTCCCCCAGGATCAGGAGACAGGATGGGATTCCTTCTCACCTCAGATACGGTCCTTGGTTTGAGCATGAGCAAAGTCCTGCCCCCAAGTCTTTGTCATACAGCACTCTGCTTCTGTCTGTGACAATCTCTATCCCCCCCACCCCAAGCTCTGGGGTGAATAGTTTCTGGTTCTTCAGTGTAGGGTTGAGGATGGACAAATTGATGTGACTGCAAGAAGGAGAACCAGCTGTAGAGTGGCCAGCTGGCTGATGGGACACCTGAGGAAAAGAGAGGTTAGCAGGTGGAGGAAGAAGGAAGGCAGTAATGCTGGATGGAGAGCCATAGTAAAGGAGGAGGATTGCAGGGGTGCGTCTGTGTGTGAAGGGGATGAATGACTGCACACATGCTTACTTTGGCTTTCTGCACAACAGTTCTGTTACACCACAAACCCCACCTTGTTTCCCACATGTTCTACAAGATCCAGATGTGTTAGCGCAAGGTCATGCTTTGGCTGCTTTTTTCTGAGCAAAGTGCAATTCAGCACCTGGGAAAGCTCAACACTTTCCCCGCAGAGGTTATCTGCAGAATGCTCTGGCACGAGCCTTGCAGTGTTCATGAGATATTCTATTTTGCAATGCGAGTACTGTCAAGTGGCACACACCTCCACACCACCCTGTCCACATTAGTTGATCAGCCTTTTAAAAGTTGGATTTTTAAAAAACGCTTCGGGCGGTGTGTGTTTTCCATTGCCGCATGACCACGATGCAAGAGTGCTCAGGTAGCCTGGCTGTTCTTCTGGAAGTGGCAAATGCTAATAAGGCTACCACCATTCCTGCTCTCTGCCAGCCTGCTGGGACTCGGAGCACAGCCTTGCCGTTTTGTGAATCTTCTCTTTCGTTTTAGTTGAGACTTGATTTTGCTTTGTTCTCTGGAGCGGGAATGGTTCTCCTTTCCTGAGCTGAAGCGGGCAGCCATTCAGTTTGGTTTTTTAGAGGGACAAACAGCAATATTTATTATTATTATTATTTATTAAATTTATATTAATGTTTATTTAGGGTTGCCAGCTCCACTTTCAGAAATTCCTGGGGACCGGGGGGGGTGAGCCTGGGGAGGATGGGAAATGGAGAGGGACCTCTGTGGGATACAATGCTGTAGAGTCCCCCCTCCAAAGCAGCTAGTTTTTTTCCCTAGGGAAAATGACCTCCCTTTTCTGGAGATGAGTCGTAATTCTGGGAGATTTCCAGACCTCACTTGAAAATTGGTAACCCTAATTTATTATCCCTCGTCCATATGGCACAGCGGTGAAAAGGGGAATGGCCCTCTTGTCATTGAAAGGAGACTTGCGCTGGTTTGAGTGACTCACCGTGCGCCCACGTCCTGGCTCCTTATTGCAGACCAAAGCTTCCGAAAACCAGCTGAAAGGTGATGACATCCCCGGAGTTCGAGGCATCTTTGGAAGGGCTCAGGCAGCCAGGGGTGGTCTTAGCCTCGGGACATCTAGGAAGACCCCGTTGCAGTCTGCCTGGGACAAAAGCAGGGAGAGAGGGTGATCAGATGGAGGGCAGTGAGGAGCCATGCTCCCTCTGAGCTGTGGGGTCTTGTGAGCAAAAATTCTACTTTGCGAGCTGCTGGCCTTAAAGTTGTGAGCGAGCGATTTGGCTACTGCATGGATTAGTTTGCTCTGGAGTCGTCCTTCCTGGGTGAAGACAAAAATGGGTGAGCTGGAGGCTAAAAAACTGTGAGCTCACTCACGCTAATTCAGCTTAGAGGGAACACTGGTGAGGACCCCCCACACACACACACGCTACAGTGGATGTCCTACACCACTGCACAGAGGGAGAAGACCACTGATCTGCAGCTGACCACCCTCCCCTCAGTGACTCTGAACCGTCATCTCGAGCTTTGCCGAAGGCTGCAGAATCACTAGAACGGCCCCCGCAGGCAGCTGCTTGAGCACTAAGAAAAAAGTCAACCCTTGTTAGGGTCATGGTTGGTCCCCAGTTAACCCAGAGTGCATTGGGCCTGCCACCACAGCCTGCCCCCCCTTCTCTTCCCCAGTTCTACAAGTATCAGGCCAGACCTGCTGTCCCCTCTGTCCGAGTTTTATGCCTTCGGCAAATAACCAAGCGCACACCAGCGTTTCCTCTCATCGTCACCTTCATTTCTTCTTGAGTTGAATCTAGGACGAGGCCTGGCCTGGCTGTCACCGTCTGCCTGAGAAAGATGCCTGTTTTAAGGCGAAGATTGGATCAGTTGCTTGCTGCGACACAGGGGGATGTTTACAAGAAAGTCAGAAACAAAGACAAAATCCAATGACTTCTTACCACGGGCGGGGGAGGCAGAGGAGGCTGTGATGAGAGGCAGGTCTTTGTTGTCTCTCCCAGGGGAAATAAAGAAAAAACCCTGCCTTTGGGTTTAATTTGCATATGCTAATTAACTACAGACCTGTTGAGCCAAAGGATCTACCTCTAGACTAGTATGAGAAATTCTTCACGTCTTTTGACATCCCTTCCCTACAAGAGCACACAGAGTTCTGGCCCTGTATGAGGTTCCCCCTCATCAGGTGATTTCCTACAATGGCCCCTGAACACCCCATGACCTATGCAGTTCCCGAAGGGTACTTCAGCAGCACAGGCAAAGTCAGGGTGAGAGGCACCCGACAGAGAAGTGCCAGTTCCAAACCCCCATAATTAACAAGTGTTAAAAGTGGGCAGGGCCTGGTACAGATGGATGTCGAATGTAGGGAATACAGCTACGTCTACACATCTTGGAGTTTTGGAAGGTGAACTGTGAGCTGCACATGCTTTGCATGTACAACTTACAAGATTCACTTGCCAACACCTCCGGTGTGTGGGGGGAAATGCAGCATGGTGGCTGCGTATCTTGCAAGCAAAAGCAAAACGGAGTCTTGTGGCACTTTAGAGACAACAAATATTTGACAGGCTAGAGTACACTTCATTGGATGTATGAATTGAAACCCTGGTCAGAAGCTAGAGAGATATAGACTTGGGCATAACTTTAAAAATCTTGCGAGCAATTGCATCAAACGAATGAAATGCAAGAGGTCCAGCCGGTGACAACGGCAGTACCAATGATACGATCTTGCCAGGTCTCACTTTCATAATTTTGTAGTCTCGGTGCAAGAGGGACCCGTAATCACAATTAGGTCCTAACTGGATAGTGTCAAGCTTTGTGATACATTCCAATTCAGTTAGATTCAAGCCCAGTAGCATCTTAGAGGCCGAAGAGATTTTTAAGGTGTCAGCTTTTGAGAGTCAAAGCTCCCTTCATCAGATATTATCAGGGATCAGACAAAGGGAGCTTTGATATTGGAAAACTTCTGCCCTAAAAATCTCATAAAGGTGCTACTGGACTCGAATCTAGCTCTTCCACTGCAGACCAACACGGCCACCCTCCTGAACCTAGTCCAAGGCAGCAGTCTTGTGCTGGTCCCGCTATGAAACACTTCTGAAGAATGGAGACTTATGATTCAGTAGCAGAGCGTTCTGGTCGACTGATCACCATGCCGCCGGTTTCTGAATGCAGCCACTGTGATGTCAGATTTGTGTCTGGTCATTCTTTTGTGCAGATGCTGCCCTATTTGTCCTGTACAGGCAGCAAAAGGGCTTTGCTGTCCTATATTACACCAGAGGACGAGCAGATGAACGAGCCCTTGATGGTATGACTTACATGGTTAAAGTCCTGTAGTAGTGGACCGTTGCTGGAATGACTATGAGGACAGAACTGGCATCTGGTTTTGCTGTGGGGTTTGGTCTTTGGGTTTCTGTCTCTGTTAGGAGGTCCATTCAGGTTGGTGCTTAGTTCTTGTAGGTGGGGTGGGCTGGGGGTCCCTGTGAATGGATAAGCCCAGCACCCAAAGCCTGTAAGGAACAAAGCGTGATGGTTGCCAGTGCCTGAAGTGGGAGGGAAAAGTAAATGGGATCGTTTTGTTTCAAATTAGACCAGGTTCAATTTAGCCAGTAGTCCATTCACCATCGTTAGGTATATAACCGCTGTGTAAACTATTTGCTACCCAGCTGGAATTAGGTATTCACACTTTGAAACCATTACAGTCAGTTATCAATCACTCCAAGAAAAGATAATTGTGGAGAGGTAGCTGCCTTAGTTAACAGGGAGATAAAACAGGAGTCCAGCGGCATCACCCGGTGCTGTCATGGGTCAGAGCTCACTTCATCAGATGCATGGTGTTCATCCATTAGGCAGATGAATGTGTTGTACTCACATTATCCGGTTGGGGCCCAGTAGGTGTTAAATTAGGTTGACAAGTCTAACAAGATTGTGTTCTTGCCAACTACTGCTGTTGTGAATGGCTGCTCTGCTTATCTTGAATACACTTGAACTTTGCCTTAAAATGTCACATACAGTACCTCTTGAATTTCACGGGCTATGGTCATCTACAGTTTTTCCTCTGTGCCATATAAATACGTTTGCCAACCGCTAACACACACTGTAGATCTGATGAAGTGGATTCTTGTCCACAAAATCTTATATCACGATGAACTTCTTTGTGTAAAAAAAAAAAAAGGCAAGTAGCAGGGGCGGGGGGACAGCAGAGAGCCTAAGAGAGCTGCTGCCAGGAAGATCAGACTATAGGCTGGGTAATCCAATGGTCTCCCAGCTTCATATGTTCATGTTTGACATTTGCACATGGGAGCATTGAGTGAATGTCAGCTTGGGGTCTTCTTGTCCCTTATTTATTGTGGTTTAAAGGGGTAACATTTGCATGGTGCCATTAAGGTGTTAATCCTTTCACCAAGGCTGTTTATGGAAATATAGGCATAAACCTACATACAGACCAAGTGTCATCCACTGGAGAAGGAAATGGCAACCCACTCCAGTATCTTTGCCAAGAAAACCCAATGGATAGTAATGGCAAACCTAGACAGCATAATAAAAAGTAGAGACATCACCCTGCCAACAAAAGTCCGCATGGTCAAAGCAATGGTATTCCCAGTAGTAATGTATGGCTGCGAAGAATAGATTCTTTTGAACTGTGGTGGACTGCAAGGAGATCAAATCAGTCAATCCTAAAAGAAATCAACCCTGATTGTTCCCTGGAAGGCCAGATACTGAAGCTGAAGCTCAAACACTTTGGCCACCAAATGAGAAGGGAGCCGTGAGCCTCCCACACCCATGCTGTTTTCCTGACCAGCAACAGGTCCTGGTTATTTCTATTTATTTATTGATGTCATTTACAGCCCACGTTTCTCGCTTGGACTCAAGACGGCTTACACAGAGCGAGCCCAGACAATCGAAAAGGTGGGGTATTCAGTAAACAATACAATGGGATTAGGGCTGTAGAACACATCAGAAATCTAAAAACAGAACTGAAGCAAAGCATAAGTCTTAACATGGTACATTATGTGCTCTTTGGCCCAATGGGAAAAGCTATGCATACACTTGGGAATTTCCTCAGCACCCTCCCTCTGGATTATTTCAGGACAGGAAAATGATATTCTGGGGTGGGGAGGTTGAAGATCCTTCTCCATTTATGTTGCAGTCTGTATTGAGATTTGAGAACTGCACACTGGGGAACTGGGGGAACCTGCAACTCACTCACTGAAGCCACAGGGTGGGGCAGAGTTTAACAGCAAGAAGGGCTGTGGATCAAAATGAAGTTGGGTGGGTGGGTCATAGGCTCATGTGGTGGAATAAGAGGGAGGCCCGGAACCTGGTCTCTGAACCTGCCTCGCTGGGTTTCCTAGGACTTAGGGTCGCCAGCCTCCAGGTAGTGACTGGCGATCTGCCAGCATCACAGCTGGTCTCCAGATGTTTGAGATCAGTTCTCCTGGAGAAAACAGCAACTTTGAAAGGTGGGCTGGGTGGGATTATACTCTGCTCAGGTCCCTCCCATCCCCATCCCTCCCAAATCTCCAGGTATATCCCAGTCCAGACCGGGCCACCCTGCTAGGGCTAGTCACCAGCTCTGAGCCTCAAACCCCCCCCCCCCATTTGTAAAATAGGAATACAAGGCGAAGCACCATAAAAGCAAAACAAAATTTGAAAAACGCTTTGCAGCTTCATTAAATGCCCTGTGTAGATTGCCGCTGTGATCTCTCTGCCGCCGCCGCCTCCTCCCCGTCCCCAGCTGAACTATGAGTCTTTCCCCCCTCCTTTCCCCCTCCCAGCAGGGAGGCCTGCATCTCCAGCCCAGCTCCTTCTCCAGGGAGCACAGAGTCATCCTGGCTGCACAAATAAAACCCCCTGACAAGTTGAAAAGCAAAACGGGAGGTGCCTGACCGTGCCCAGCAGGGGGTGCTAACAGCAGCTAAGGCCCACCCCCACCCCTTCATCTTCATTTCTGGGATTTTGGTTTCACTCGGTTAGATCAGGAAATGTTCAGAAGCCAGGACATTTACACAAAACAAAACAGGAGTCCAGTGGCACTTAACAGCTAATGAAATTTATTCCAGCATGAGCTTTTGTGAGCCAGCGCTCACTTCTTCAGAGGCTTATTGAAAGGAATTTTTTTTGAGTATGAATGCTCCCTTGCATTAAAAAAAAGCTCCATGCAGACAGAAAAGCACAGCAGGGAGAAGCACTGTACTGATTTTCTGTTTGCAGGGAGTTTTTAACATGAGGAGGAATACTCCAGAATGTGATCCTCCATGATACTAGTCCGTTCTACAACCTCATTCCTGCTGTATGTGTAAACCAGAACCGGGGAGGCTGGGAAACAGGACTCCTAGCTTCATTAGATTATCTATCCCATGCTTTTCTCACCATCCACATTTTTTGAGGGCAAGGGGGCCTCCTAGAACTCTTGATCTCGCAGCTGCCTTCCTGTTCACCAAGAAACGCAGGCACAATCTTTCTCCAAATTGTCAATCTGCTGTGCCTACATCTCTGTACCTGCGCGCTCTGCCTGCTTTCACCCCTGGTGATATGAACAGGGAAGCTGGGCCTTCAAGAGGGAACGGGTGTCTGGAGTTCTTCTGGGTTGTAAGACCGGCTGCCGAGAACCAGGACTCCCGGGTCCCCCTCCGCCTTTTCCCCCTCCAGCACTCACAGCGTAACCTTTTCTTCTCTTCAGAGAGCGGCAGGGCCCTGTGATGGATTCTCTCAAACCATCTGCTCATCTTGTTAGGCTCTTAATTAACAAGTAATTACCCACTGCATATGCACAGGCTGGGCAGGCGATGTGTCTAGGGCTTATCCTGAAGCAGGCTGGGGAACATGGAAAACATGAGCAAAATATATGGAGGGTGAGGATGAGGTCTTTTTACCCTGCACCCCGCTCACTGCTAGGCCCTTTCCTGTCCATCAAATCTTGGCTGTTCCTTGTGTCTCCATTCATCCCACAGTTTAATTTCTTCAACGAAAGGTGCTGGGGCTTAAGTCAGAGTGGAAGTTATATATGCCTTGTTCCAGAAGCCCTAACTTGGGATTTGTGGTGGACTGGCTAGAGTTGCTTGGGGGGGGAGAAGGAAAGGTATTCTGCACATGCACAGATGCAAATTCGTTTTCCTTTTTGGCATCATACATGCTGAGAGCAAAACCTGACAACCGAAGGCAGTTTTCCAGAGCCAAGCCCCTGTAAATGTCATCTTCCACTGTGGGTCAGCTTACATTTTACTCAAAAGGCTGCTTTTAATTGCTACAAGCGGCAGTTGAGCCCTGCTGGATCAGGCGAAAGAGTCGTCCAGTCCCACATCCTGTTTCCTGCAGGAGTCAACCGGATGCCCTGGGAAGCTCCCAAACAGGGCACAAAGGCAGCAGCTATGGCCTCTTAGCCATGGGAATTCAAAGATACACTGCCTCTGGAGGTTCCATTTAGTCCTTGTAACTGAGCATGAGAGGTCCCACCAGCCCCCAGATGGCCTCAGTCACGCCACTGCCGTCTCTGCCTCGCCCCTCGTCAGCAATATGGGCATCCTGACAGCGTCCTACCTTACAAACCTGCCACGGGGATAATTTATGGGACGTGTTTGAAGGCTTGAAATGCACTATATAACTGTTAAGTATTATTATGACTAAGAATACGATCTAGTCCCTCCATCCATCTCCCCATGTACACCTTCCACCCACCCACTCTTCCTCCCAGGTGCTGGATGCCTTCCACCGCTGGGCTGTCTCATAAATGCAGACAGATGTCTCTATCCAAGGTGATCGCCTCGCAGGGCTTTTAATGAATAATAAATTGCCCGGGCTCAAGGACTTGGGTGTCACGTCAGAGCCGCTACCAATTTATCTTGCTCTGACCTGACCCGGGTGACTGGCAGAGGGGACGAGAGCCAGAACCAACTAGTCCTGGGTAAGAACTGGAGCTCCCCAAAGAAGAAAAGAGCCACCCACACCATACACACACATACACCCAGGCGCACATACACAAAACCCCATTGTCCCTTGGGTGTCTCTTTCTCCTCTGGGCTCTGAGTGGTTCTCTCATTATCTCTAACGAGTCGCTTCGGTCAGGAAATCCATCCCTAATGAAGCCTTTAATCCCATTGCGTTCGGAAGCCGATCCGGACGTCTTGCCTTCGTGTCACAAGCACAGCGTTGTCTGGTTTGTGGAGAAGTCACGATTTCTTGAATGATTGGGGGAGCTGCTGGGGGGGGTGCCGTAGGAAGGAGGGAGGCCGGGAGGCCGAGGCGATGAGCGTGAGGCCTAGTCACACCACACGGAGAGTTGATGTTTTTCTCTCATTCTTAAATGAACCCAACAGGGGCTCAGGCTCTGTCACATATGCTGTTGGGCGTGCCACCAGAGGTATCTGGAAGGGAGTGATGATTTATAAGGATGAGAAACATCAGGTGGGGCATGGCGTTCTCCCAGAATGCAACTGACCTCCAGACAAAAGCAGTCGGTCCCCTTTGCAAAAATAACAGTTCCAGAGGGCAGAATCTATTGCATACCACAGATTCTGGGTGAAATCCCATCCCCTGGGTGAAATCCCATCCACAGGCATGGCCTCTAAAGCCCCTGGAACTTCCAAAGTCAAAGTTGGCAACCCCAAGAGTCCATGTAGGGCCCGGGGATCTCATGGCTCTCTCTATACCAGAAGAGGTCAGTTCCCCTGTAGAAAATGGCCGCTTTGGAGGGTGGCCTCTAGGGGCCTTATACCTTGCTGAGGTCCGCCCCCTCCCCAAACCCTGCCCTCCTTGGGCTCCACCCCCAAATATCCAGGAATCTTCTATCTCAGAGGCAACAGTCCTAGATGCCTGCTAGGTCTGTGTTCATTTGCTGTATCTGCTGAAGGGGAGGAGAGGGACCGGAGGCCACCACACCAGGCTTTTCCTCAAGGAGGCACAGGACTCCTGGGTTAATGACTCTCCCTGTAGAGTGTGAAGCAACCACAGAAACGATGCTGGAGCGGTGGGGCCAGATGCAAAGGACAGCAGGGCTCCTGCACCTTCAAGAACCGGCCAGCTGTCCCTGCCCACATGTTTTCTGTGGCACCACTCTTGTCAGACCCCTGTCCTCTTGCACATTTGAGCAATTCAGGGGGAGGCTAATGAGTTCCAGTAGTGGGGGCGGAGGGACGGGCGGAGGACCAGATGCCAGGGACATGTCCTTAATGGCTGTGCGTAAGGGAGGAGAAGTGCTGCTCCCGGCAGGAATTCTGTCTTCTAGAGGCCTGCGCTCCCCCCCCAAAAAAAAACAAAAAATGAATGGGGGCAGCTTCTTTAGATTAGAGCAGCCAAGCTCAGAGAACCCGAAAACTGGGCTCCTCGGGAGGCAATGAGGTGTGCATGTTGGCACAGTGGTGACATGCCTAGATGTCTGGATTTTCAGACTTAGGTGGGTTAGAGTAATAGGGACCCACAGCCAGGATCCCTGCCTTTCTCTGTCTGCAAATCTCTTTCTGTTCTTACCCCCTGACTCCGCGCTCTCCTTCTCTACAACAGATTTGATTCCCAGTTCCTTCATCCCGCCCGTGCCCAGCCAGCCAGTTAATAAGCAAAACTCAGCCTCTGGAAAGCCCCCTTTCCCACCCCAATGTCCCGGGGATGTGGGGAAAAGGATCTCCCGTGAATCTTTTGGAGATTTCCTCTCTGGAAGAAGGGGATTTGCCCAGCCTTGGAGGCTGCTTAATTAAAGGCCAAGTCTTCGGCAACGTTTCAGGGTACAGTGGCACGCTGGGCTAAGGGCTGAGAGAGAGCAGGAACAAATTTTAGGCGGGGGGGGAATTAAAAGGGGTTGACAAAGGGATTGGGGAGTGGGAAGAGCAGTCCTTCTGTGAAAAGAAGTACGTGGCGGGTGGATTAGATCAGGCGTGCATTAGAGAGAATGAAAAAGAATGGGGGATGATCTAATAGATTAGATCTGAATGATGGGAAAGAGTCTCAAAAGAAGAGCAGGGACTAATTTGCCCATTTCAGCTCTAATGCACTGATACGGGCACACCGACCGGTATATCTTATTAAATGTATATATGCTTATGAAGAACAGAGGCTTGAGTGCGCAGACGTGCACAGGGAAACACAGAAAAAAGCAAAGAAGCATCATGCACAACTATTTGGAAATCTGTGGTGGTTTCCATAGGCAGGCATACAAATATGCAGGCAGTCTGTGTCGTGTGCACCATGACAGCCATGACATACATACACAATGATTTGTAACCTTGGCAGATAAAGTACAACCAAAAGATCATTCTTGTGTGCTTGCATGTACGCACCGTCTCTCTGCCGTTCTCTTTCAGAGAGAGGGAGAGGGAGAGAGAGAGAGAATTTGTTCCAGTAGCTGTAGCATACAAGTAGAAAACTGATACACTGCAGCCAATATATAATTCTCTCTTGCTCACATACACACTGTCACACACAAGACATTGTACACACAATCCCAGTGTGATTTTAATGCTCACACATGTAGAAACACACTGTGACCAGCAAGATGTTGCTTCCCTTTCTGTGTCTGCTCCTCCCTGCACCTGCACATGTTTGCGCAAAAGCTTTGCATGAGTAAATGGTCACATCATGATGTGCACACAGTCTGTTTGCTGCCACATAGGCTTACACACAGATGTATAGGGATGTGCTGCCTGTAACGTACACTGTCACTCTTAGAAGCACACTCAGTGCCGGGTGCCCAAATGGCAGGTGGCAATGGTTGCTATGGTGCCGCTGGTCTCCTGTTAGCCATTTAGCACTGGGGGACCCCTGACAGCTCCAGTCACAATGCAGATTAAACTGCCTGCCTGCCGTGTCTTCCTCCTGGAGAACCCAGGAGTCCTGGCTACGAGTATTCCCATCCACGTCCTAATCCTCCAGATTCCAGTTTGCTCACAGAGATCCCGGAAGTCACCGGTCACAACTCCCCCATCCCTGGAGCCCTCTAAAGGGCATTTTATTTCTGCCTCCTTAAGACAGCTGCACAGTAGGCAGGAATGAGTCGGTGGAGTCTTTGCCGCTCTTGCATCTCCATGGAGCAGTGCACCTGTTGAGTGTTTGCCCGGCAGTGTTGCTGAAGAGCCTGCCAGGGAAAAAAGCAGTAGCTCCCTGCTTTCCCCACCGCTGTGACCAGCTGGGTCCATTCCCCGAAGCCCAAAAGGCTCTGCCTTCCCGGCCCCTCCTCCTCCTCCTCTCTAACTGAAGGTTTTTCACAGACGAAGGGCAGCCCCGCCACAGAGCTGAAGAGGGAAGCACGAGCCCTTTCATGTGGGGTTTGCTGCCGCCGCCACTGCTTCTGTCATTCAGCTGCTCAGATGCTGAGCTTTCCAAAGGGTGGGTTGTCTTCCATGGGGATTGCTGGGAGGGAGAGATTTGGCTGAGCCCATGGCTTCAAGCTGGAGAGCGAAGGGCCGCAGGGAAAAGACAGATGCATGAGGGAAGCAAGTGGGGGGGGGGCGGGTCTGACGGTGGGTGTGTAAATGGCGGGGGGGCAGTCTGGGAGGAAGGAGCCCAAGGAACGTAGAGGCCGTTTGGGCAAACCGGTGTGCTTTCTGGACTAGGGGGATGGGGTTGCAGATTTACTCTGACCTGGATGGCCCAGGCAAGCCTGATCTCTCGCCAGCTCTCAGTGCCTAAGCAGGGTCAGTCCCAGTTAGTACTGTGAGGGGGGGCCTCCAAGGAATGCCAGGGCTGCGGCACGGAGGCAGGGGACGGGCCAGCCACCTCTGAACCTCTCTTGCCTGGCAAACCCTACAGGGTGGCCGTAAATCAGCTGTGACCCGATGGCACTTTCAGCCACCGCTAGGATTGCCGGCCCTGGGTTGGGAAATGCCTGGAGATTTGGGGGCAGAGCCTGAGATTTGGGGAAGAGAAGGATTTCAGTGGGGTATGATGACATGGAGCCCACCTTCCAAAGCAGCTGTTTTCTCCAGGTGAATTGATCTCTGCCGCCTGGAGAGCAGTTGTAGTAACAGGAGATCTCCAGCTGTCACCTGGAGGTTGGCAACCCTAACCACCACTGAAGATTTGAGAGGGGGGGAGTCGATGATCTCCTGAAGTCTGGAAGACCCTGCCCTGCAGACTATCCCAGCAGATTCCCAGCAAAACCAGAACTCATCTACCATCTCTCGCTGTCTTTCTCCAGTAGTCCCAAAAATTCATTACAGGGTTCACAGGTTGTGCCTGGCTTCCCCACCCTGTCTTTCTGTCCTGCACACGGCTTTCTCTGGTGGGCCCTGGGACCGTTTCAGGTTGGGAAACAGTGCAGCGCAGTCCGTGTCTCAGTCAGGTACGATGCACAGGTGAACTGAGTTGAACCTGCAAATCACATTTGACAGAGCCCTGGGAGGGAAACTCAGACACAGCCTGAGAACTGTCTAACGCACCAGTCGGCCTCTTAAGCTGCCTCCACCCCACCCAACCCCTGGGCCTTTTCCAGAGATCGCAAGAGAGTCCTGGTTCCCAGCTTCCTCACTGTTCATGCATTATCCTCTGAGGCTTTCCTACAAAACCATCTGGTGGGTAGCGGAGAAAGGAAGTCCTGCTGGTATTTTGTACCCAATGCCAAGGGATGCCAACGTCTGGGATAAGGTACTCTTGGTCCCTTTCTCCTGTTTATTTTTTGACTCTCCATCTCACACTAATCTATTTATCTAATTCTCTCGGCCAGCCTCCCCCCCTGCGCCGCCTGTATCCGTGGTGATGCCGGTGACAAGTGCAGTAATTAAGCTTCGAATCGCTCCAGATGTTCTGTTCCTAGACGAGTAAACAAGACCCGTTGCCCCTTGGATGGGAACAAACAAAAGAGGGGGGGACCACGCTGGTGTGCACACGACAAGTGCAAATTCTCCGGGGAGCTGGAGTGTGCAGGGGAGAGGAAGAGCCCAAGATAGGGCTGAGTCCCCGGATGGGCACAGGGCGGGTGGGGAAGGGCGCCACTCATGTTGGGAGGCCTTGGATGGGGGCACTGCTGTAGAGAAGCTCACCGCAGTGGCTAAGGAGAGGAGGTTCGGGATGCTTTAATTTGTTTAGGGAACATGGGACGGCAGCAGGCAGCAGGCGCTTTTCTTTTCATTCTTGGGCTAATCTCTCATCCCACCCCCCAAAAAAACCGAGGCTGTGCCTTAACTGCTCCAGGAAGCCATGCAGCCACTGGCTTTGTGTAGCGGAGAGATAAGTGGGCTTGCGCTGTGGCACGTGCAGTTGGAAGAAAGCCTGTCAGGGAGGCAGAGTCTCCGTCCTCCAGTCTGCGAAGTCCAGCGTCCTTCCCGCGTCACTAATGCGGGGCACCTTTCTTACCTGGACAGGCCCCTTGTCTGTTTGATCTGTGTCCTGGAGCAAGAGGGTGACGTCCGTCTGTGGCAAAAACAGAACAGCACAGAAGAGGGGAAACCTCCGAAAGGCTGGTTTTATTTTGGGAAAATAGCCCAATGTGTTTCAAACCTGATGGCTCTTTTTCATGAGTTTCCCTTCTGCGATTCTTTCCGAGGAGAGAGAGCAGGACCAGTCCCGCAACCCTGCCCAACTGTACGGCTCTTTTTCATGAGTATTTTGCCTTCTGCAGTTATTTCTAAGGAGAGAAGATTCTGTTCTCCCCCCCGTCAACCAACTTTTCTGTCTGTCTGTGCAGTGGCCAGAAATGAAACAGGTGCTGCTTCCCTCTGGTGAGGCTGCGATGGAGGAAAAACCTCTACGCTGCTGCGAAAGGCATAAGAGCCCTTCCAGGAAAAATGAGGGCAGCCCTAAAGGGAGTCTAGGAGCTTGCTTCCCTGGGGTTGCCCTGGTTCCTGGCTGGGGTTGCCAACCTCCAGGGGGCACCTGGAGATCTCCCACTAGTCCAACGGACCTTCTGACAGCCAAGATCAGTCTCCCTGGAGAAAATGGCTGCTTTGGAGGGTGGACTCTGTGGCATTCTACCCTGCTGAGGCCCCTCCCCTCCCCTCCCCTCCCCAAACCCTGCCTCCCCCTTGCTCCAGCCCTAAAATCTACAGGTGTTTCCCAACCCAGAGCTGGCAACCCTAGTCCTGGCCCATGCCAAGAAGGCCCAGGAGCCCAGGCATCACACGTCCTCTCAACTTCTTGGTGTCGCTCTCTGTCCTCAAGGCATTCCCAGGGCCTGGCCCCCATCCTCCTCGTGGCTCTAGTCGGCTAAGACCCTTCTCCCAGAAGGGCAGGCCTGTAAATCTGCTGGAGCAAAAAATACAAAAACCGGCACTGCAAAGGCTAACCAATTTGTTGTGCCACCAGATTGCTTGGGCCCGCTTCATCAGGGGCAGAGGCCATGCCCAGCAGTACCTTTTTTTGTTTAAAGGGGCCACAAGATTTCTTTTCCCAGATAGGACTGGGGCTGGCGATCTCCTGGGATTACAGCCAATCACCAGACTGCAGAGATCAGAGGGAATGGTGGCCGTGGAGGGCGGAGTCTGCGGCATCACGCCCCGGCCGAGCTCCCTCCCCTCCCTAAACCCCACCCTCCCTGGGCTCCGCCTCTCAGATCTCCAGGGATTTGCCAACCCAGAGTTGGCAACCCTTTATGATGCTTCACTGTCTTTTGGTGGGCTGACCCCCCCAAAAAAACACAAAAATGCCCAAGCCTTGTTTATTTTTAAAAGCTGTTTCCTTCTGGCTGTTTAAAAACACACACAAATTATGGTGGTAACACTTGGCAAAGGCTCAGGCCTCCTGGCGCCAAGTCCCCTCTCCTTCCCGAATCCCCCTAAGCCCTTCCTCTGGAGAGGCTTCTGAGCTCCCCCACCCCCCTACAAAAGAGTAGGTCTCCAGTCCCTCTCGACACCCCCCCTTCCCACTAAAGCCAGGAGTGCTCCCTCTCCTGTTCTAAGGCTCACCTCCCCCCCATCCCTAGCCAGTTCCCAAGAGAATCCCGGCATCCTGGCTCTCAGCCTCAGCACCATCTGCTTCTCAGTACAGTTTGTCAGATCTTGCTTGCCCTGCCCCGTTCTTTTCTGGACGATGTTTGTTTGTTTCTTGTTATAAATAAACCTAATTAATTAGAAATTTTCTAGCAAGATGAGAGCTGCACTTGTCACGCCACCGTCTGTGGAGAAGGGTTGCAAGAGACAGAGAGAGAGAGTGGTGTAAATCAAACAAATGGGGTGACAGACCCCTGGAAAGGGGCTCAGGGTGGGGTTGCCCAGGGTGTGTCTGTGGGGGACTGTCCTACATGGTGGAAGCAGAGGTCTCACAGGGGGCGCATTCCTTGCACAGGCCGCCTGGACATAATGAAAGCCATCGTTCATTCAGAAGAACTGTCAGACCAGCAACCTTCTGTCACGCTAAGTGCAGGGTGTAAATTATTCAAAAGAGAAGTCACCCGGGGGAGCGGACGGGGAGGGAGGGGGAAGGGAGACGGAGCTTTGACAAAGAGGAGCCGGAGGGAATTCGATTTTGTGCTCCGTGCGTGCCGTGTGGGGCTCTTGGGCTTCATGGGTACCAAGTGATCTCTCCAGAGCTTCTGGAAACTGAGGGTCGGAGAGCCAGTCCCAGATGTTTGGGGAGCAAAAGGGACAACAGCATATCCGTTGGGAGACTCTGTTAGATTTTAGGGGGAAGTTTCATTCTTGTGAGGAAAAGGGGCTTACAAGTGCCCAGAAGCCTTTGGACTTCCTAACTTTCAGGAATCCTTTTTTTTTTTTACAAGAACATTGTTGGATCCAACTGGTGGTCCATCTAGTCCAGCAACTTGTTTCATGCAGCGGCCCGAGCCAGGTTGCCCTAGAGGACCAACAAACAGGGCACAGAGGGATTCCGCTGATATTGCCTCCTAGCACTGGTATTCAGAAGCAGGCTGTCTCTGAATGGAGATGGTTCCCTTTAGTCACCGTGGCTTGTAGCCACGGATGGACCTCTCCTCCATGAATCTGTCTCATCCCCTTTTCACATCTATTTGACTGTCAGAATTCCTACATGTGGCAAAGGGTTTGGCCACAGGGATCCATGCTCTGATCACATCCAGGTTAGGTTCTTTGGCAGTTCCGCAGGGGCTGCAAGACAGAGCTCTGCCACCAGGCTTTCAACTAGGAGCCGCCCCCACTACCATCAACGAGCCCGGCCCTTAGCCTTAACGTCTGGCTCATTCCATTCAGCAACTCAGGAAGACCACTGAGATGGAATTCATAAGCCGTGAACATCTTTTAGTACGCCACCGCAAGCAATGAACTGTACGATCACTAGCACCTTATTGATTTTATGATCTTATCTGGGTTGTATTGTTTTAAAATGATTTATATGGTTTTATCGGCAACTGGTGCCAAAAGTTGTAAGCCACCCTGAGCCCGCTCACGGGGAGGGCGGGGTATAAATTGAATAAATAATAATAATAATAATTAAAAATAGGTTACTGTAATGCGCGTTACGTGGGGGCTGCCTTTGAAAACTGGTCGGAAACTTCAGTAGGTCTGATATGCAGCAACCGGCTTATTGTTGGCATCTGGATACAGGGACTGTGTCACCCTTGTACTGAAAGATCTGCACTAGATACCCATCTTTTTCCAGGCACAATTCAGTGTACCAGTTCTTACCTTTACTGGTTCTTACCTTAAATGGCTTGGAAGTCAGGGTACTTGAAGGGCTGCCTCCCCCCGTATCATCCAACCCACCAGTTAAGATCCGCTTCTGAAGCTGTGCTCTCTACGCACTCGCCTTAGAGGTGAGGCAGGTGGCGAGCCAGAGGGAGGGCTTTTCCAGTGGTGGCACCTCGCCTTTGCATGCCCTCCCCCATGAGGCTCGCCTACCATCTACTTGATTTTCTTTCAGGCAGAATGCTACAACGTTCCTTTTTACTCCAGGCGTTTAACTAAAGGGGTTTATCCCTTCAGTGCTTTACGGTCTGCTTCCTGAGGATCCATTTATGTACATCATTTTAAATGGTTCAGTATAATGTATTTGATACTTTTATGCCCTGGCTTGTTTTAATGGTGTCAGCTTGCTTTTCATGGCTTTGTTTTTATTGTCTTAGTTGTAAGACACCGTCTGCAGGTCTCTTTAGGGGTGGCCTATGCATGTTCTTAAATAGATAGATAAGGATTGTGGGTCGCTGGGCCTCTTGGGTTTTGCTGTCACCTCTTGCAAAATGAGAATGCTGTGAAGCTTCTCATCAAAGGGGAAGGGGAAGGCTGCAGCTGGTGGCCAAGAAACCTACCAGGAACTTCTCAGTAATGAGTCAGGTAATGGTTTGTCTGCCTTTACTCAGCTTATTATTGAGCAGCTCCTGACAGGATTCTTGGGGTCCCACAGTTTCCTAGCGGCACCCTTGGAATACCACTGCAGTAGCCTATGGGAGAAGGAGAGATTACTTTCCAAAGGAGTTGAAAGCAAATTTCTCAGGAATACCTGCCATAGAAGATATGGATCTCAAGTCCTCTCTACAATTTCCAGTCTTTTTGGCCAGCGCTAATAGTGAGCAGAAAGGGAAGGGTTTTTTTTCATAGCTACAGGGGCAGAGACTTAAACCCTCTCACCACAGTCTAGATCAGGAGGGGGAAATGCAGATGCTATTTCCCTTTAAAAAGACATCAAGGATCTGTTCACAGATCTCCCAAGATGTAGTTTGGCCCTTCCTGGAAATCAGAGATGAGACTGAATTACTCAGGAATGTATGAAACCAAGAGCTGCCTTCCCGAGTCAAACTGAAGGTCCACCTAGTCCGGTACTCAGTCCCTAGTGAGATGCCCCTTGGCAATTCGTAACCAGGACCCGATACAGAGAGCGGTTATGTTGCTTGACCTCAGTCTTTGAGAATCAGAGGGATGTCGCCTTTGGATCTGGCACTTCCATTCCCAGCTACCCTCGTTACCAGCCGTTGCTAGACCTACCTTTCCTCTGTGAATTTAGCTCTTAAAACACCATCTGAGACTGGTCATTGCCACATTTTGTGGTGATGAATTCCATAACTGGATTCAGTGTTCTGAGAAACACTCTTCCTCTTTTTTGCGTTTCCTAATCCTTCTGCCAGTCAACATCACTGGATGACCCTGAGTTCTCATGTTTTGAGAAACAGAGAAAACTAGTTTCTCTCTGTTCACACTCTCTCTAGACCGTTGATAATTTTATAATCCTCCATCACAATCCCCCCTTGGCTTGGTCGCCTCTTTTCTATAAGCTTTTCTTTACAGAGAAGATGCTCTGTCCCTCTGATCATTTCAGCTGACATTTTCTGAACCTTCTCCAAGCTCTATGATAGATCCTTTATATAACATTTCTGAACGGTACTTAACTGCTCCAGAAAATGCTCAGTCATGCCCAAACGCCCTTCATCTAATTTGCCCGTTCCTAGACTAAGCGTGGTCCTCAGATGGCACAGTCTAGCCAAAAGCGAGCCACTCTGAACCAGTTTTGTGTGATGGTAGCAGTTCAAATAATTCTAGGCCTATAACAAGATAATGGGAAAGGTCTGGACCTGAGAGGCTTTAGAAAATGTTAGCCACCAACCAATGATGAAGTTCATGATTTTACAGAAGAAGTAATCAGTCATACCTCAAGGGGTTTGCTTAGGAAACAATTCACTGCCACAGGATGTAGTGATAGCTACAGGGCTTTGAAAGGAGGATTGACAGATTCACTGCCTGGCTATTAGCCGTGGCAACTAAAGGCAGTAAACATCGGAATAGCAGTGCCGGGGGGGGACGGGGACTTTATGCCCTGTTGTTGGTCCTCCATAGTAACTGGTTGGCTGCTGTGTGAGACAGGGTGCTAGGCTAGATGGAGCGCTGGTCCGATCTAGCAGAGCTGTTCTTACGTTAACAGTCTAAATATTTTAGAATTACAAGGAGGATAAGTGTAAGGACAAGAGCAGAGCCTGTTTGGATTTAATCAGATTTCCACTCAGTCCAGCACCCTACTTTACACAGTGGCCGGACAGATGCCTGTGGGAAACTGACAGGCGGGGCCGGAAAGGGACTGCCGTCCTTCCCTTACTGCCCCCTAGCGACTGGTGTTCCAAGATCCACTCATCCCGATTCTGAAGCTTCATTTTAGCTATCATTGCCAATTAGCCAGTGATAAACCTATCCTGCATGATTTATTGAGTCCCAATTGGCTGAATGGCCATGACCACACAGTGAATTCCTTACTGTGACTGGGTGGGATTCAGCGACTGCCTCCTGTGAGGTGAGGAGTCTGACTCCAGCGGGGGGGAAATCACCTTCGTTGGAAGAAGACTCTTCACCTAAGTGAAAGGCAGTCATTGGATCCAACTCATGTCACTGCCTGAAGAAGTGCTTTCCTTCATCTCTCCTAACAACGGCAATGACAACAACAGACTCATGGCGACCCCTCATGGAGTTTTCAAGATGAGACATTCAGAGGTGGTCTGCCATCGTCTATCTTTGCATAGCAACCCTGGCCTTCCTTGCTGGTCTCCCATCCAAGTACTAACCATTGCCAGCCCTGCTTAGCTTCTGAGTTCTGATGACTTCAGGCTGCTCTCTTCTATATACTGCCTGTAGCATTACGGGGAAGGTGGAGAAAACGGTCTCTTTCTAGTTTTTTCATACCGTGCATATTTTTAGGAAGACCATCTTATCCCCTATTTATCTTTTTTTTCTGAACTAAACTGCCCCCCCCCCATTTTTCAGCATTTTATTGTCAGGAAGATATATAAAGTGTGTATATTCTATGTATGACTATATATAAAGTGTGTATATTCTATGTATGACTATAAATCTAGCAGTAAATTTGGTAGGTAATGAAAGCCACACAATGCAGCCATCCACAGACCAGGTAAGGGTCTCGACAGGTACATAAAACAATATGACTTTGTAAATTAAACAAAGGGGAAAGGGGGAAACTCTTAAAATAGACTGTTGAGGACTGAAGATGCTCCAGGAGAAGCCATGGGAGGGAGGGAGCGGGAGGGAGGGAGGGAGGGAGGGAGGGAGGGAGGGAGGGAAAGGAGCCTGCTTAAGACCGGGAGAGCTTACACAATCCTGAGGAGGAAATTTAGGGTAGATTTCCAAATTGTCCTCCCCTTCGCAGTTCCATCTTTATGGGCCCTCAGTATGAATAGAGATGTGGACCTCACCTGCCGCCCAAAATGTGGCATGTGACTTGGAGTGAACATGTGTGATTCAGCCCCTTCTGCCTCAGCTGAGGTTGTGGCACCGAGAGCCCCTCTTCCCTCCTCTCCACATGCAAGTGCTCTTCCTGGTCTTCTCTTTTGTGATTCTTATGTCGTATTTTTCTGTCTTCATACAGCAAATGTTCATTTTTATGAGGATCCTAGAAAATATTGCTTTCGAGTATGTTTCTGTTTTAAGATATCTCCTACCCGGGCTCATTGTTGTGGCAGGCAGCCCTTGGCACTGGCACTCTGCCGCAGCCCTTCACTCCCTTTGATCATACCCAGGATGGAGGGAGGAGGGGGGGGTGCGAGGGCAGAAGTGCTGGCGATGTCGCAGCCCCTCCCTTCCTCTCCAGTGTGAGCAGCCACAAGGGGCCTGGGCGGCCTCGCCTTTATTCTGGGCGTCTGTCCTTCACTGCAAAAGGCAAAGGACTCTTTAAGCTCCCTCTTCCTGGGACTCACTAACTCTTGACTCCAAAGCCTGTACCAACATATGCCACGGTCTACTAAGGAACCCCTGTTCACGTGCAAAGTGCACGTTCTTCACCAGCTGGAGACTTCATTTTGTTTAGAAAGAGCTGGGTTTGGCTCAGGAGATTCCAGGTCAGACAAGCCTGGGCTGTGGCACCTTCTGTGACTGAACGGCAACCTCATCTCCAGCTCTGGGGAAAGTGCATTTCTTCCTTCCCCTCTGTGCTGTAACCTCTCTCATTGTAGATGATAGGTAGGGGTAGAGTGCCCTGGGGGCTGTTCAATGGAAGTAATTGTCCACGTGAGCTTGGGCAACATAGCCAATGCGCCTAAATGATTTTGGAGAAGCAGCCTGAAAGGGCAACAACTCCTTTCCAGACTTGTGGGTGTGAAAACACAACCCAGACTGGTGCATCCAGATAGACGATTATGGACTGGAAAAAAATGAGGTGATGTTATGAATGCCCCAAGCGAGGAAAAAGGTTGAGTGCTTGGATGCTGAGAGAGAGAGAGAGAGGTGCAAACCCACTGACCGCAGGCACACACACCCCCCCTTTGACTATCTTCTGCAAATTCAATCATCTGAGCCTGAACAGAAGCGACAAGCCCGTCTATGTCCATGCCGTACATGGTGGCCTTTGTCCTGCCGTACCCAGACCATCCGACGGCCATCCCTGGCCCTTTCTGCATCTGGTGGCACCGGGCCAGACCTTCAAGGGACAGGAACCTGGAAGACTTTTTCCCCTCTTAGGGCGACAAAGAGGCTCGGTGACAGCTGAGGTCAAAAAGGATAAAAGCAGGCAGAGTCCTAGCAAAAAACAACAACAACAAAGCACTTTGTGAGACTGCATTGAGAAATGCAGCTGCCTCTGGGAATGTGGGGGGGAGACCCACTCTTTATACAAGGATCCCTGAGCTTGTAATGCTAAAGAGAGGGCTACAAAGGGGGCTTTGGGTTACCCGAGAGGCGACACAAGGTCTTGGGTCTTGGCCCCCGCTCTGACCTTGAAGAGGACAGAACTAAATTACCTGTCACGCAGCTTGGAGGTGTTCATTGAATCCGAAGGAAGGAGTGAAAATCCACTGGCAGGGTGAGAAAGTAAGAGAACTTGTTAGGACTTGGGGCAGCCGGTAGGCCAGGACTCTTGGGAGCTGGGGGTGGAGGGCGAGGAGAGCACGAGCAGCATAAGAACACAGGACGGACTGGGGGTTAGGACCCCAGAAAAGTCAGAGCTCCAGGAAGTGGGTGGTAATGCCCCCATGTTCCCTGGGATACAGTCAGGAGAGGGCATGCTAGAAACCCAACACTCCGGTGGGCCAGAGCGGGGAGGGCTCCCAGGTCCTTGGCAAAAGGAAGGGGTGGAGGAGTCTAGGGTGGCCTCCACAGGGTGTCTGCGGTGTGGAAAGAATTGTAAGACCACTCAGACATATGTTTATTATGATTTTGATGATGCCATTTGATTAGTGTTCTGCATTTGTTTCAACCATGTAGGATCCCTGGCACTGGCTGGCACACACCAGGGTCCAGGTTTGGCTGAAGTGTCTTCCCTCAGGCAGAGAGGGGTGGGGACTGAGGCCCCCCTCCTCTTCCTCAGCTCAGCTGCGCTACCTTCCCAGCTGGAAGCCAGAGCTGGTCTTTCCTCCCAGCTTCCTTCCTCAAGTCTTTTATTGGCCAGGCCCTGGGGTGTGTCCAGCTCTACCCAGAAGCCCTATGGGGGAGTGGCCAAGCCTGTGAGGGACCAATAATGCCTTCTGAGCAGTTTCCCCGCCCCCCCAGGGCGGAGCTTCCCAACTGCTGATTGTCAGACAGCTGGCTGTCAAGGGCCAGCTGCTAGTGATTCCCCGAGTCTTAAAGGGCCATCTGCCATTGGTGGGAGGACCCGCGACTCTTCTGAGCCTGGTGGATGCCTAGCTTGGCAATGGGGGGGGGGCTGAGAAGGAGGGGAGCCTGGTGTTGTCTTTGCCAACCACCCCCGCCCAACAGGCTGGCTTCAAGCTTTTAAGGATCTCTGGTATGCCCGGGTCTTTGACTCACTGAATCTGCAGCGTGCGTGTTGTTTTTAATAACCTACCTCAGAGAATGAGGGTGAGCTTAAAATGGATGCAAATAAATAATTGCCTGGAGGTCAGACAGTTGACACTTGACTGGAAATTGGAATGAGCAGGCGATGAGGTCCCTGCTTGGAGGGAGCGTAACTGTGTGCACTTGTCGGAAGTCACATTGATACGGAGGAAGGAGGCAGCTGGGCAAGGCACGGAAGAGGCAGGGGGAGAGCAGGCAGGCCCCACAGCCCCCTGCAATGGCACAAGTGCACCCGTCTGCGAGTGCTGCCTGTGAAGGGAATGTGCACCCCAGAGAGACCTATACATCCTCACCAAGAGCCTTAGGGTTTGTTTCTGAATCTACCATGGGACTGCTCAGGGCAGAAGCTGCCTTGGAACATTATGTGGATTACCATACAAATCAACTATCTAGCAGCATTATAGGAGACTAAAAGCAGGTTCTGTGCTGAGCAGATCTGTCCCATGGAAACGTATGGAGAAGACACCGGATGTCTTTCGGTAAGTGGCTGGGAGCCACCGTCCATATTCCATGAGGCCCAGGCCAGCCTGATCTTGTCAGATCTCAGAAGTTAAACAGATCTGGCCCTGGATAGCACTGGGACGGGAGACTACCAAGGAAGTCCGGGGTTGCTGTGCAGAGGCAGGCAATGGTAAACCACCTCTGAAGGCCCCTTGCCTTGAAAACCTTATGGGGTGGCCATCAGTCAGCTGCGACGATGGCATTTTCCACCACCAAGTCACCGGGAAGACACATCAGGCCCACCAGAACTCTTTCTTTCTGTCTTTTGTTTCCAGTGTTCCCCGCACCCATCTCTGCCTCTCCTGTTAGCTGCTGATACTAGAGTTGCCAACCTCCAGGTGGGGCCTAGAGATCTCTCAGGATTAAAACTTACCTCCAGGTGACAAAGATCAGTTCCCGTGGAGAAAATGGCTGCTTTGGAGGGTGGACTCTGTGGCATCACAGCCCCACTGAGATCCCTCCCATCTCCAAACCCCTCCCCCCACAGGCTCCACCCCCCACATCTCCAGGTATTTCCCACCCCAGAGCTGGCACCTCCAGCTGATACCCAGTTCTGACCATCATGTTTCATTAGGATACTGCACATAATGTACACACACGTGCGGTGTTACGAAGGAACAGAGTCACGGGAACTGGAGCAACCACTCTGGGGAAGGCCAGTGTGCCCCACAGCTGCACAGATTGCACATTTGGAACGGGTGGCGAAGGAAGGGCCCCACTGTTGAAACGTCCACCCAGTTTCCCACCTGCACGTTTTGTGCGGTGCGCCTGAAAATGAAACGCAGACCTGATGGCAGAAGGAGGCCCTCCCCTCTGGCACGGGGAACGGTCAAGTGCAAAGACCTCTCTTTGTCCCTCCCATCCATTGTTGCCTCTAAGTTAAATACATTTAGCACATGCAGTCTGCATAATTAGGGCACTGATTTGTATACTATGCAAATAATGGGTTGGTACAAGTAGCTTTTCCTCCCACAAAAGGAGCAAAAGGGACCACGACTGGGATTGTGGAAGGCAGCCATGCAGGACAGGTGCTGTAGAGAGGAGGGGTGAAGTGAGTAAGATCCATCCCAATACGGCCTTAATTCTTAGGGCTCTGGGGTTAAGCGTGAGAGCAGGGGGGTTGGAGGCAAGGACTCCTGGGTTCTCTAATGGTCCAGAGGGAGGTGTCAGGATCTGAGTCTCTGGGAGGGAGGGAGGGAGGGAGGGAAACCCCTGCTGTATGAGTGTGCCTGAGTAGAGCGCGTGGGTAGGTGCGTGCTGAAAGCCAGGACCTCTGAGTTCTCTGGGAAAGGAGTGGGGTCCAGGTGATCTGAGAAGGGGGGAGGAGGAAGAGGACCTTGGGTGTTCTTGGCTTGTCAGCGTGCCTTCTGCTCCTTTCCCGTAATTTTGCTGTGCAAGTGGAGGCAGCAAGCAAATCATGTTCCATCATAAATAACAGAGGCAGAAGAGAAAATAGAAAATCGGCATGGAGCCCTGGGGGCAATAGGTGGGGAGCAATTGGGAGGGCGTGAGGAGTCCTTTGATTGCCTGAATTCTTCTCCTGTGATGTGACCTCTTCCCAGGACATGGTTGGCTCCACCGTCAGGATGTTCGATTGCCCCCTCTGTAGTAACCATACCCGGGCCCTGCACATTTGCGATCCAAGGATGGGGCCTCCGGGCACGGAGAAGGGAAGCAGGGAGGGGAGGAAGGAACTCCCGTGGGGGCCCGGCATTTCTCTCCTCAGGTCCTGCCTTGAACTACCTGGATTATTGCAAGGTTTACACACTCGGAAGGTGTGAAGCCAAAAGCGCTTAGAGCATGGGAAAGAACCGGATGAGAAAGGAGCTCTCTCTCCATATGTTCCAGAAGGCAGATGACAGATTGTGTTTGGCTTCACCCATGTGGGGTGTTTGAGATGCTCTGTATGTGTATGTGTGTGTGTGTGTGTGTGTGTGTCTACATGTTAAAAAGAAATAAAGCAACATCGCCTCTTGCTGAATTCTCTGGAAGAGAAGCAGTGGGTTTAAGCTCCCTGAGGGGCCATCATTCCCTCATATTCTTTGCAAGAGGAACAGAATTGCCAGATCCACCCCCCCTCCCCAGGGATCTTGTGCCTTTTATAGCCACATGGCAGGCAGAAAGTCCAGCTTCTCCAATCCCTGCATCCCTATCTCAGGAAAAAGTGTGTTGGTTAATTTCCTTGCTGTCCATTGTTTAAGGCAACAGACTGTTTCGGGGAGGGAGGAGGGATAAGATGCCTAAATAGGAATGGTGCAGGATATAGTGGCATTAGGACTCCTGTGATCCTGAGTATGGGTGGAGTGGGATATAGCAAGCAATACAGGTTATTTTTTTCCTGGGGGATGCAGAATCATAGAATCAAAGAATCATAGAGTTGGAAGGGACCTCCAGGGTCATCTAGTCCAACCCCCTGCACAAGGCAGGAAATTCACAAAGACCTCCCCCTCCACACCCACAGTGACCACTGTTCCATGCCTAGAAGACGGCAAAAAACCTCCAGGTTTGCTTCCTGACCTCAAAATGGCAATTAGCATTTCCCAGGGCGTGTAAAAAGGGCCACAAGAGCTAAGCACTGAGGCATCCCTTCCTGCGGTGTTCAGAAAATAGGGTTGCCAGGCCTCCTTGATCCAGAGAAGGTGCCTATTTTTAAGGGGTGCTTAGAAGAGAGACTTTCTACGGGTGCAGGTTTTCCCCATGACCTTGTGGAAGTTGTGATCCTAAGAACATCAGAAGAGCCCTGCTGGATCAGACCCCTGGTCCATCTAGTCCAGCATCCTGTCTCACACAGTGGCCAACCAATTCCTCTAGAGGGCCAGCCACAGGGCATAGAGGCCTTCCCCTGATGTTGCCTCCCGGCTCTGGGATTCAGAGGATTAGTGCCTCTGAATGTGGAGGTTCTCCTCAGTCACTATGGCTAGTAGCCATTGGTAGACTGATCCTCCATGAATCTATCTGATCCCCTTTTAAAAGCGTTTATTCCTGGGCCATCACCACATACCCTGGCAGCGAATTCCACATTTTAATCACTGTCTGTGTAAAGTAGAACAAATTTAGAGTCCTTTTTGTCTGTCTTGAACCTACTGCCCATCTGTTTCATTGGATGCCCTCGAGTTCTAGTATCTTGGGAGAGGGACAAAAATTTGTCAACTCTCTCCACCCCGTGCATAATTTTATAAACATCTATTATGTCCCCCCATAGTTGTCTCTTTTCCAGACTGAAAAAGATTCTTCAGCCATTCTTCATCAGGAAGATCCTCCAGCCCCCCTAATCATCCTGATTGCCTTCCTCTGCACTTTCCCCAGCTTTGTGATGTCCCTTTGGAGATACAGTGACCAGAAGTCTTCCAAATGAGGCTGCACCATAGATCTATATAAATCTTTTTGCTTCTAGGCCATTCTTAGCCCTCTCAGCTTTCCCATGATGAACATTGTTGTCTGGTATGTCAGGCAGAACAATGGGAGTTGGGACTCCTGGATTCCTTGGCAGGGGAATGAGTGGTAGAGGAGAGAGAAAGGAGAAGATTTGGCAGCCAGAACTCCAGGGTCTCTGGAAAAGAAGCAAGCCTTAGTGTGATGTTTTAACATCTGAAGCACATTGCTTTTTCTGAAGTAAAATGGAAGGTACAGTTCACCTGAAAAGGTTGCCATCAGTGTGAATGAGCAAGTACCGCCCTCGGAGGACCCCTTCCATCCTCCTGTTTTTCCGTTTGGGTCATTTTTCTGGGCATGCCTCCTCATTAAAAGGAAGTGAAGCCAGAGCAGTGATTCATGCAGGGATGCAGTGGGCATACCCCTCTGAGAGCTGGTAATTTTGCAGCGGCTCTCTTGGGAGCGAATGAACCAATTATGTCTGATGCAGGGACAGGGGCAGAATTATCCTCCCGTGATTAGAAACAGCCAAGGCCAGAGCAGTGAATCACTGCCGAATGAGAGGCAGCTTTCTCTGCAGATGAGGGCATCAGGCTCCCAGGAGCCTTTAATTACTAGCTTTTCTTTCACCGTGGTGTGGGAATGACAGTTGCTTTAGTGGTTTCAGAGAAGGAGAGAGATGCTGGCCAGGGATTCTCCTAGGCTCCTTCAAATGCCGACAGGGCCAGGGTGGGTTAAAATGTGCTTGGATATGGTGCAGGGGGCTGCAAAGAAATCTCAGCCATCCCCCCCACCCCCAAGCTCTGCAGCAGGGCCCAGTTCTGCTTGCTCAGCATCACTTTCCGAGTTCAGAGGCAGGTGACGAGTTTAGGAGATAACGAGATGGAGGGATGGATGGCTCTGTCGCAGATTACTGGCAATTACCCTATATTATAGGGCCTCGGAGCAGAGACACAGGCATTGCTGAGCCAGCAGCTGCTAGGGACACCCGGCTCTCTGCCACGGAGTGCTGACACCCTTCAATCCTGAACTCGCAGCCCGCTGCCACACTCCACAGTAGCTCTTCCACCCTCACCCCCTGCCATTCTCTCCAAAACGGAAAGATCCCTTTTGGCTTCCCAGTCCATCCCCCCCCCACACACACACCCTGTGTTTGCATGGCGGCTGCTGTCAGCTTTGACATCTGCTGAATATTTCAAAGACAAAACATGAATCTTTAAACACAACAAGTTGCTCCTCTGCTCCAGTGAGACTTGTTGGGGCCCTGCCAGCACAAGGGGGCGGAGGAGGCCAAATGCAGAGGGGATGGGCACTGCCCTGGTTGTAATTGATCCCCACATGTGGCCGAGGCGAGTCTGAACAACTTGGGGTTGGCCACCTCTTTTTCCCTGACAGGCACAGAAGGAAATCCAACCGGCATCACTGTTCTTTGGCTGGGTAGAGTGGTGCTGGGGGAAGCTGGACCGGTTGAATTTCTGCCTCTCATTCCGGCAAAGGCACAGAGTCTCTGTCAGACGAAAGTCTGCAACTCCAGCATAGCCATGAGAAGAAAACCCGGGAGGGGGGTGTCTAGTAAGTCAGGTTGCAAAGCTTGTGTGGAACAGAAAGGGCTTGGATCTGGGAGGCCTGGGTTCAAATTCCGCTGCTGCCACAGGCTTTTGGTAGCATCCACATCATCTCTCAACTTCCATCTGCAAAGTGAAAATCAGCTTACCAAAAAGACAGTTGTGAAGCATCGAACACAGGTGCTGGGAGTGAGCCTGCGAGGCCCTTGGCTCTGGCTTTCAGAATGTGGGGAGTTTATGCACTGCCTTTGAAGATCGCACTTCAAACTGAGCCCTACTTAACATAAGAACATAAGAAGAGACCCAGTGGATCAGACCAGTGGTCCATCTAGTCCAGCATCCTGTCTTCACGTAGCTGCCAACCAGTTCCTCTGAAGGTCCAATAACAGGGCCTAGGGGCCAAGGCCTTTTCCTAATGTTGCCTTCTGGCTCCGATGCTCAGAGATTTAGTGCCTCTGAATGTGGAGGTTTCCTTTGGCCACCATGGCTAATAGCCCCTAGTAGACCGGTCCTCCGTGAATCTGTCTAATCCCCTTTTATAGCCATCTATGCCTATGGCCATTGCTACATCATCTGGCAGCGAGTTCCTCATTTAAATCCCTCGCTCTGTAAAGAAGTATTTCTTTTTGTCTTTTCAGGGAAAGGTTTGTGAGGCTTACAAAAGCGGGTTCAGGAAGCAGGGAGCCTTGGGGGCTGCAGCAAAGGGAGGGGCTCCCAGGAGGCTAGAATACGGGTGTATGTGGGGGGGGGAGGCCAGGTTTTTGGGTTTAGGAAGGGGCTGACAAAGCTGGGCTTCTGGGCTCTCAGGACTTGCAGGGGGCCCAGTCGATTCAAGGAAGGCAGCGGAGGGCCCCCAGGGTGGGACGGGTAGGAGGGAAGTGCTAAACCTGCCGGCCGGCCGATCTCTTCCCTGCACCGTCTTTTTCGTCTTCCGTGGGCTGCTTTGTCACTGCAGCAACTCTCTGGAACTTTGGAGAAAGTTCATTTACATAGAAATGAAAAATTAAATTAGTGCAAATGTGTAATTCAGCCGGAAAATGTGATTAACGAGATGCGGGGCCAGGGGGAAGAGGGGGGGGGCAGAAGGGAGAGACGGGGGCCGGGGTGAAAACGGAGACTGCTGCTGACACACGCGACGGGCCGGACCATCCAGGCCGGGCACATGTCTGGCGGTACCGTGGCTGGCGTGTTACGTCATGCAGTACCCTTTGGTTCTGGCGTGCATGGTCCGTGCACATCTGTGGGGATACAGCTGTCACTTCTGCTCCTCGCTCAGCTATTATTTCAGGCTCTCAGCAGACCCAGGCAGACAAGACAACAGTTACGGAGCTCTGCTGCTTTTGATGCAGATTAAAGGGTTTTTTTTTTAAAAAAAAAAAACCCAACATTTTTTTCCCTATCCAGTGAAAGGGAGGGGTGGTGGCTAAGGAAACACATTTTTCATTTTATTAACTGAAAGCCAGGGCTCTGCTGCCTTCTGCAGCTCGGCATCTGGATGAAGATGGATAACAAGTTGGGTTTAATCAATCCATCCCGGGGGCTTCCTCTGTTGCCAGTCAGAGAAGCGTTCCGTGCTCCCTTGCGACCCCCCCAAGCCTTCTCCTGCTTTTCCTCCGGTCCCCTGATGCATTCGTCTTCTTGATTTATGCCGTGCTCATTCTCTCATCTGCCCATTAGGCCTTCAGTCTCTTTACATGTACAGAAAGTCGAAAGGAGGAGTGGGAGCCAGGGTTCTCCGGGAAGGGAGTGGCCAGAGGGGGGGCCTTGACGTGGCGCCCTTGGGCATATGGCGCTCCCCAACCCCTTTCCTGGCACCAGCCGAGTGTTTTTAGGAAGTGGGTGGGGGTCCTGCCCAGCAGGGCTTCTGATTGGCTATTGGAGAGCTGATGGACTGTGCAGGTTAAAATAACATTGTTTTGGCGGCAGCTACTGCCAGAGTGTTGGTTTTCATTTCTCTCTTCACTCCCCTTTCTCAATATATTTTTAACAATTAGTCCTCATGTTCCCCGCCCTTGGGTTTCCTTTGTGCGTGTATCTCCCCCGTTATCCTTTTGTGGTTGGCCCTGCCTCCTGGTGGCGCCCAGTGCCCTGGGTCAGAATCCCAAAGGTGCCCACAGGAGCAAAAAGGCCAGGGGCCCCCTTGCTTCAAAAGGACACCATCCTGCCGAGGGACAGAAGGTCTACGTACCAGAGGCTCCCCTCCCATGAGCTGCTTTTCTGTTACGGTGACAAAAGGCATTCCTCATCTCGAATTCTGGGCAGTGGGCAGAATGTGAGTAATTCGTGGGCGACACTACGCCATTCCCAGTTGGAACTAGTTACCTATCCCCTCATCCATCTGCTGCACGTGGCTCTTGTACCTTTAATACCTGCATAACAAAAACTGCTTCAGGCAGAATTTTCCCCCTCACTGCACATCTGGCTCGCAAAAACAGGTGAGCTGTTGAATTGCAGCTTGTCATACTAAAACACAGGCGGAGCCTTGCCAGTTGGGACTAGAGAAGAAAGGCCCCCCCCCCCCAAAAAAAAATAAAAAACCCTGGATTCCGAAGACCCGTGTTTGGATCTGGCAAGGGAGCGAAGGCCTAATTTAAAGGTGATGCTGGCAAGGCAAAAGAATTTATTCGGGTGACTTTGGGGGAGCGCATCGTCTCATTTAAACCGAGCTGCTGCCTTGCAGAGCAGCCAGGCGACCCCAGAAAGAGTTTTCTTGGTCATGGCACCAAAACGTTGGAAATTCTCCCCAGGGAGATCCATGTCTGTCTCCCTCTATTGGTGTATTCCGCCAGTGGGCGAAGGCTTTCTTTGTTTTGCTTGGCAGAACGGCCCCCCACCCCCACCCCGGGGGGTAACCATTATCAGGATCCTTCCTGGTTCTGGTCTTAAATGTTTGTGTGTTTTCATTGAATTATTTTATAACTTTAAATGCTGTTTTTAATGGACTGTTTATAATGTTTTTGTGTTCACCCCCTTCGAGACCATGATGGGTGGAAAGGCAACATCTAAACATTTTAAGTAAATAAATAAAGCAATAACGTTAGCATGCCAGAGATCCACCGCCCGGGCAGGTGTTGCACGAGCATCCTCATTAAGGCACGAGCATCCTCATTAAGCACACATACAGCTACTTTGCATGGGTAGCAGCCCCATTTCAACCAAGCTCTGGGCTCAGGCAGACCTCTGTGTCTTCAGCCCCTTGTTTAAAGCCAGCCTTATTGAAGCTTATGTGCATCTGTCTGCTGTCCAAAACTTCAGAGAGATGTCATGGTCACTATGCTGGGTGTGCTTATGCATCATATCATCACACAGGGTGGCAGTTTGGAGTGTGACGTGCAGCAGGGCAGGGTCGTGTGGGGGGCGAAACTGTGTTGCTATGACTTTGGCCGCCTTGGCTACTGTGAATGGGCTTATCGCTGTGCAAATATTGGGCTGTGTATGACCTGTCACAAGAACATTAATATTCTTTGATGGCTGGAAATCTTTTCCCCCTGCCCTTGAAAGGTGACAACCTTCAGCTGTTGGGAAGGGACGGGAAACAATTTATAGCAAGTTAGAACTGGGTCAGAGAGAGGGAGAGGGAGTGATGTTTTTATATATATATATATATATATATATATATATATATATATATGACTAAGAATATGGTACAGTTTCTCTTTGAGAGCTTGCTGAAGGATGAATGGTTGTGTTGCCTGCTTCAGGAATCTCCTTGCTTCCGACAGGCTCTGTTTGTATATTTGTAAACAGATCTTAATAAATAAATAAAATACGTCACCATAAATCTCTGTTTCTCCCGTTTCAAATGGAAACAAACCTCTGCAATATTACCTTTGAACTGCTAACTGATCAGGGAAGTCAGGCATGGTTAGCTGTATTATGCTGTGATAACATCCTGTAAGCAGAGGTAGTCCATATTCTGTGTCACAGGAAGCAAAATTCTGCAGCCTGCATAATCTGGCAAATTGAAGCCTCTTGCATATCTTTGCTTAGTTTGGATGATTTTAAGGTAGGCAAACTGGAGAAAGGTGGAGTATACGTCAAGATAATGATGATGATGATGATGATGATATCACATGCTTTCTCTGTTTACTCGTTTATTTTTCTTAGGCTCTAACTAAATGTGACACAGGGAGCCGTGTGACCAGATCTGCCCAGACATAGCTGATGGACTCAGATTGGGGCCAATCAGGGACAGAGGTGAGCTTTAACTTTTCCATCCACACACTGTCTTGCCGCCCCACTCCTGTTGTAGTTAGCCTTGAAAGGAGAAAAAACAACAACCACAGGCACCAATGTTGACCCTTTTTTTCTTTAAAGGGCTAATTAACAGAATGAGAAAGAGGACTGTTTTTGATTGGTGGAACTGTTATGGGTGGACATGTTAAACCCTCTCTCTTGCCTGTTCTCTAGTCTACAGAATTATGCCTGTTCTCTAGTCTACAGCGATCCGTTTCTCTGGAGGAAATGGCTGATTTGGAGGATGGACTCTACGGCATTACACAAGGCTGTAGCCCTAGTCTATAGGAATGTCCCAACCTGGAGTTGGCAACCCCTCCTTGCACATTTTGCTATTCCCATTTTTAAAATGCTGAGATCAGAACACAAACAGCCTTATCTACTTAGCCCTTGCTGTCCTTTTCTCCGGGTTTGGTAGAATTGGGGGAGAAGGCTGAGCTTTGCTAAAGGGGAAGCGAGGTGGAAGGGGTTTTGAAGCCTATGCATATGACCCCTCCTGGCAAAGAATTTCCTGAAATGCATCCGTGCAGAGAAACCACACCAGGGCAAGGTCTGAGCGGGATAAAAAAAGCCTTTATTTCTTATGAACGCCCTAAAATAGTATCGAAAAACCCAGCCCCTCCCCCCATCCGGATGCCTGGGTCCCTGCCCCACCCAAACCCTGCCCCATCCTGGTGTCGGGGCGCTGCCCCATGGTCCACCTCCCCCTCCCAGCGAAACCCCACCCGCTCCAAGAAAGTCCACCCCACCCACCTACCCCGCTCCCTAAAACAGTATTTCTAAAGTTATTACTAAATTGCCCCCAAATAGGAAAAGGGACAAAGAGACACAAGGAGAGAGAGAGAGAGAGAAAGAGAGTGAAAGCAGAGTTGGGGGGTGAGAGGGACGGAGATGGTGGGTTTGTTGGTGACTGTGGGACTACAGGTGAGGGAGACTGCACGTGGGCCGGACTCTGCACTTGTGGTTTTTATCTCCGTGTTCACAAGCGTATTTGAGGTTTGGGGCGTGCGCCTCTTGTGTGTGCCTATTTCGTTGTGTTATCCCGTGTATGCAATAGAGTTCCTATAGTTTTCATGTATATTTCTGTGTCCGTGGCTGTCTGTGCGTTTTACAATTAAGCAGGCTGCCTACACCAAAGTGAATGTCTCAGTGAACCTGTTAACCCTGCCTGGTGCCACGACGCCTGCTTACAGACTCATGGCCGTTTCACACGTGACATTACTTCTCAGCCCTTCGACAAGTCACAAGCGGCAGCGTACACATCTCTTTCCTCCCAGTAGGAGAACCATTGAGTCGGACACGGCCCCAGCAAGGCTAGTTTGGGGAGTTGTCCATTGATGTGATTTGTTTGCAGGTACGATTGCGGTTCCGAGATTCTGTGTGTGAGTGTGCGTGTGAGTGTCTAACAGCAATCCTGGCTTTTTGTGTCTGTGATGGAGGCTGTGTGCTTGTGGCGTTGTGTGTTGAATCGCGGTAACATTTTGCTGCGCGTGCTCCATTAAGGCGCACGTTGCTTGTGAGATGGTGGGTTCTGTCTGTGGAAATTCACTTCTTTACCTGCTGGCATGATTGTTAGTGCGTGTGCTTGTATGCTTTTGTGCTTGACTGTGGTTGCGAGCGGGAGGGGGGAGTATGTTCTTGCGGTTCACTGTTGGCAGTGTGTGCACCGGTTTGGGAGCGACAGTGTATGTTTCTGGAGGAGTGCACTTTGGCACCTGAGAGGGTGCCATTCTTCCTGCCAGTGTATTGGAGAACTTTTAGAGTTGGGAGGGACTTCGCAGACCCTCAGATCCAACCCCAGCCCTGAGACAGGACATCCTGGACAGCAAAAGCAGCCGTAGCAGATGGAAGGAGACTCCGCAGCACCCTCAGGTAGTTTGTTCCGTTGCCGGACAGACAGGGAGCGTGCCTACTCCAGCTGGCTGCCCCGGAAACAGCTGGTTCCGTCCCTTCTGACCCAAGTCCCTCGCTGCTGGGGCTCTTTTTTCTGGGCTTTGTTTGCATGCAGGAAAAGGGGCTCCTGCAAGAGGGGATTCACTTCCACCGCCGTGTTGCTTGCCATTTGGGCCCAGACCGGGCCGTCGCTCCCTTCTCCCCGTACAGTCAAGCAGCACCAACCCGAATGGCTGTCAGGCCAAGGCATTTTCCTGTACTTCAGACTCGTTGCTTGGAGGCCCTTCCCATCCACTGAAATACCCTTTTCTCTCTCTTTCCCTCTTTCCTTACTAAATATTTGAAAACTGTCAACATGTCTTTTTCCTGCCTCCCCACCCCCTTCCTCTGATTTTCCTCTAGGCAAAACAGACCCAGTTCCTTCAGCGTTTCCCACGTACGACTTGCCTTCCAGACCTTTGATCATCTTCGCAGCTCTCCTCCAATTTTTCTTTCCGTTTGTCAACATCTGACTGGAACCGAGCTGCTCAAACCTGAACACAGCACTTCAAACGAGCGTGAGGAAGGAAGAAGGGAGAGCGAGAGCACCCAGCTTTACTGGGTCAGGCCCTGGGTCTGCTTTGCCCCATGTAAGGGCCAGGCTTCTGGGTCCTCTTTGCCGACTTGGAATTCTGCACCGAGTTAGCCCGTCTTTATGCACCAAGAAAAGCATAACTATGAATTGTGGTTATGCTGATGAAAGAAGTCAGCAGCTTTTTTGGCTTATATTGCATTATTGGTTCTGAGAACAAAAAGCTACATGGGGGCATTAAAGCTCCGGGGGCCCCCCAGCACCTGGAAATCTGATGGAGAGACTCACATTCACTTGAGAGAGTTCCCCGGACGTTGACAACACACTTTAAATTCTGTCTCGCGGCCACAAAACCTGGAGATACAAATGCTCAGATTCTTGGGATGCAAAAATCAACACTGATTTCTAACTTTTGCACTTGGGCGGAATTGCGCAGTGCACCCAGCCCCGGGCACATCTCTGGGAGTGATGAGTGGCAAAAGGTTCTGGACTGGGGCAGGCCCACGAAGGCTCTTTCCTTGGCACGGCCTCTTTGGTTTCCACACTGCTCCCCTTTTCTAGGCCGTTGGAAGGGGCAAACTCGACATTGACGGCTTATCTATTTAGGAAATATCTATGCTGCAGCTCCAGAGAATCTGCTCTGCTGAGTGCGAGCATGTGGAATCATGCTAAAATCCTGTAAAGTGGGGTGGGGGGTTGGGGGTTGGCAGGGAGGCTGATTTAGAAGTACAGCCTGGCAGTTAGGAAGAGGAAGCTGACCATCCCCCCCCAGCCCAAATAGCGTTTCTCTGCAGCCATTTTGCTTTCAGCAGCGCTCATGTCTTGGAGGCCACCGGGAGAAAAATCCCCTCCTCTTTTTACTTTATGGGGATTTGGTGTAACACAGGGGTTTGCCACCATCACATCTAGTTTGCTCCCAAGCACCTTAATGGTACGCGCTCTTGCTTTAGGAAAAATGCCGGCATCACAGGTGCAAACAGACGATTCAGTTCGTCACCACCTCTTGGGTTCTGGCTCTGAGCATCCCCCTGTCTTATGCTATCTACTTGCCGTTTATATATTGCTACTTTTCATAAGGTGGTCTGATTCTTCTTTAAAGCACAAAATAAAAAGATCACGGGCGACAGGCACACCCCATGATGGTGAATTGCACAGATCAGTCACGAGCTGGGTAAAAAAAGCTACAGTTACTTGAGACCTGTTACTCAATTCGTCTGAACAAGAACCACTTGGCTCTTTGTATTAAGAGAGAGTCTCTCCCCACCCCCCCACCCCATGGGAGCGCACCAGACTCCAAGAGTGAGCACTGCTTGTACCCACTGTAAGACTTGAGGGTGTGGGCTGGTTTTGAGAACAGGTTCACCACTCCCCTGGGGTCTCCTGGAAAGGATGAACTTGCACATTTCCTCCGTGAGAAGTTGCACAAGACGTGCCTGCATGGGGAGCACACTCATCAGGGCCAAATTATAGGTGACAGCTTTTAACGAGTTTGGTGTGGCTTCCCTGAGCCCGATTTGCGTGGCCCACAGACACACAACAGCTGCGGGGAATTACCTAGATGGGCTCAGAACGCACCACGGGGTGGGGGGTGGGAGGGGAGGCTCCTGTCTCTCCTCCTGAGCCGTTTTCCTGGATGGAAACCATACTGGGGGGGGAGTTATTGCATCAATTTTGCTGCTCCACGTGCTCAGACTACTCCGTATACAGCAGCAAAATCAGCAAAATAACTCCCCCGGATGATTTTCCTGCAAGAAATGGGGGGGGAGCCCTTCTTCCCCCTGCAGTGCTATTCGAAGCCTGTTTGGGCTTTCCTCTTCTTTTAAAGACGCTGTTCCCTGCAGCTGCTGGGTGGCTACGGGGGCACACGAGTTGAGCCTGCGAAACCCAGACCCAACTCATCAAAACTGTAACACAGTTTGTCCCTCATGTTCCCACAAGATGGGAGGTACCTAATTCTCCATTCACGTGGGAGGTGTGGAGAAAAGATGTACAAGTCATTCGCCTTTCCCTCTGTTCCCACTCCGGCAGCAGTGCAAAACAGTTCAGAGAGACCAGCTTTAAGACAGTGTACGGTAATCTCAGTTATGATAATATACAGCATTTTATGTATCTAATGAGGATGTTATTATCCTATTGGCTTTGTTTTGTTTGGGTTGAAATGAGGATGCCCCGTTAATCTAAAGAACAACCTTACATCTTCTGTCATTTTCTGCACTGGTGGAACTGCAGTGCACCAAGACTGAATATCTGGTGTAGCATTTCCCACAACATGCCCTTTTGTACTCGCGATCCGTTTATGTGGTTTTCATCCAGCTTGACGCGCAAGTGTAAGAGTTTGTGTTTTGGAGACCATGACATATGTTTGTGTGATATTTGGTCATTGGGGGGGGGTCATGACTAAAAGATTAAAGCAGAGGAAAAGGAGAAAGTAGAAATATGAGTGAGAAGAGCAGAGAAAAGAAAGAAGGGACAAGAGGAAACGGAGAATGTGCAGGAAAAATATCACAGTTTTCTGTTGAACAAAGTCACAGTTTTGTCTCCTAACATCCCCTCCCGCCCAGAAGTTCAAACAGTTGTATGGTTGTTTCCCCCCTCCTCGCTCCCGGAGCACGACCAATGGCACTTTTCCTCTGCTGTCATACTGTTCGGGGGACACAGAGTCCTGGATGTCCATGACTGCTTCGTCTGCAGTGGCCCCCTCTTCTTCAGAGAGTAACAGCCCTGCAGTTGCAGTAGCCAAATGCCACTGGCCACAGGAACCCACCCCATCAATGTGCCACAGGGTGGCAGGAAAGCCCTTTTTTCTGGATATAAAAGGTCTGTCGTGGAGAAACAGGAGGGAACAGCTCCCTTCGACCTCCTGCTGTAAATTGGCTGGTGGAAGGGACGGGGCATTTTGTCACAGGGAGCTACTCTGGCGGCACTTGGGATAGCGGTAGCACGGTGTTGCCCCTCTCTGAAAGATCCTCTCCACTCCCCCTTCTGTTCAGCTCTATGGGATTAGTTATGATTCCAGTTGCCACTGCAGGATTAACGGGTAACTCTTTTGGTTTAAAAATTTCCCCTTTCTGTGGCAGGGAGGTGTGGCACTATCCCATATCTTCCTGGTGGCCTCTGTGGCTTGCCCTTTGCCTTGGTGGGTTCATTTGTGGCACTGTTCTGCTTCCCCCTCTCCGTGGTCATCTTCGTGGTACTACCTCTGTACCCTGGTTTGGGCAACAGCACCATCTCCACCACCTCAGTCCCCGCTCTGTGGGCTGAACTACAGTTCAGTCTTTTCTCTGCTGTCCCGTCTGAAGCCTCTCTCCCCACCCCCACCCCAGTCCCACCCCACCTGTTGCTGGTCATACCTCCGACTCCAGGCTGGAGAAATGGGCAGACCCACGCCGAGCAAAAAGCTCCCCGCTTCGGCTCACCCGGCGCGGCAGCCAGTCGGGGGAAAAGCCGCCCGGGTGCCGGTGGGAGGCCCCACAGCGCATCATGTGGCAGGAGCTGAGGTCCTCCAGGCTGCGGGAGGTGGGATGAAGGACTCCGCCAGCCGGCCCCAGGTCACAGGAATGGTGATGGCAGCGTCGGTGGAAGCCGTGGCGGTGCCGAGGAGCTAGGCAACCGTATACGCTACAGTGGCGGTGCTCCCAGTCCAGCCGGCGTTCCAGACGCTCTTCGGAACAGCTCAAGTAGCGCAAGGCCTCCTTGCGGCACGGTGGAGTGGGTGGTGGGAGCATTTCCAAGCTCAGGCAATGCTGGCAGGGACCGTGGCATCCGTGGCATTTCGCCAACTTATCGGCTGACCAGTAGTGCAGGGGCTTGTGTGTGGCAAACAGCTGCCTCTCCCGGGATGGGTAGGTGCAGAAATAATCCGGCGACTGATACCAGCAGCTATGGCCGTCGCTGTCCCTCTCGCAGATGTCGGAATCCGAGTCGGAAAAGTCCACGTAATGACTTTGGCTGCGCAAGCTGGCCCCTACGGCGAGTGGATGGGAATGGCTACGGCAAATGTGAGCTCGGGAGCCCCTTTCGCGGCTTGCTGAGGCTGGGCATTTGGCTTCTGGCTCCGCTCGTGGCAGAGACGTCTCTTCAGCGTGCCGGTAACGGGGGACGGGTGGGGAGCGCTCGTCTTCATACGACAGCCTCGTGTAGCCATACCGGCCCCGCTCCTTGCTGAAAGGCCGGCTGCTGCCCCGTTCCAGTTCGCAAGGGCTCTTGGCCGTGTAGCTGCTCGATGGCCCATCGTACTTCTTCAACTCCGGGGCCCGGCCGGCCGCTTTCCCGGCTTGGAAACTTTCGTACAATCCGCGAAGCGATTTGCGTTGCCAACCGGATGCTACTGGGGGCATGTCGGGAGTATCTTTCTCACGTACGATGGCAAAATAAGAGGGCGGGTTTTCGAGTCCCCGGGTGGGTGGTGGCGGCGAGAGCTGACAGGGTGCCATCTTTTTGGTACCGACGTGGTCAGAGAGCCCTTCGGGTTCAATGGGACCATAGAAGCGGTGGAAGCCATCAGAGAAAGGGCTCTTGAGGCTGTGGCGCGGGGGTTTGGTTGTGGGGAGCTCTGCGGGTGTTGGAGGGTACAGGTCCTTGTAACAGTTAGGGCTGCGGGCATGGCGCCATCGTTCCACGATTCGGCGTTCTCGAGGGAGGAAGCTGGAACAGGGAAGTGGCGGCCCAGGGGGACTGGGCAATGCTGGCGCTCCTCCTCGTGATGGCCCATAGCTGTGGTTAAGGATGGGCAGCTGCTGCTGGTCTTGGACTTTGGGGTCTTCGCTACTGCAACAGCTGTACATGCCCTGGAGTGAACGAAAGAAAGAGGGATTAAGAAGGGGGCCGTAGTCCAAGAAGAGGAGGGGTTGGCGTGAGACCCATGAAGCTGCCTAGTACTGAACCAGACCGTCGGTCCGTCAAGAGTCAGTACTCAAGGCCGACAGCAGCTCTCCCAAGTCTCGCATTACAGGTCTTTCACCTCATCTACTGCCAGATCCTTTAAATGGAGATGCTGAGGATTGAACCTGGGACCTTCTGCATGCCGAGGGGATGCTGTCCCACTGAGCCACGGCCCCTCCTAGGAAGGGTCGCGAGGCAGTTACGAACAGTAGTGCTACAAGGCTGGCGTACTTGGGGGAAGGGATCTGTGCAGGTAGGAGGAGAAGTCATCTGAATTGCATGCTGCTTGCAGAATGCCTTTTGTGGATGTTTCCGTCATCTCCGTGCAAAGGTGCCGCAGGTAGGATGTCCCCCCTCTCCAGCTTCTCGGTATGGCACCCTCAAGCACTCTTGCAAGGATTTATGGAACTGTGCTTGTGTGCTAAAATGATACAGCCTCGACAACTCAGTAGGGACGCCTACCTGTGGGCCGCTTCATCCCGCAGTCTTGTCTTCCACTCCCCATACTTTACCCCTCTGCCCACTTTCTATACATACACACCATTCACCTGAAACACTTGCTCCCTCTAAGCTGTGGAGTCCTGTGAGCAAAAATTCTACTTGGCGAGCTACTGGCATTAAAGTTGTGAGCAGGTGATTTGGCTCCTGCGCAAATTAGTTTGCTCTGGAGCCCTCCTTCCTGAGTTAAGACAGAAATATGTGAGCCGGAGGCTAGAAAACTGTGAGCTAGCTCGCACTAACTCAGCTTAGAGGGGACACTGGCTGCGACGTACCTTCTCTCCCCTGGGTGGCTCACTAAGCCTGCAGCAGCCGTGGGTTCCTCACTGCAGTGGCTCCATACCTGCGCTCTGGGAACCAAGTCGTCAGGATTTACACCCAAGTCTGAGAAATACCATCCTAAAGAACTCTTGTATAAGATGCTGGTTGGATGTTTTGGGCTCCACAAGCCCACAACTCCCCCCCCCCCGCAATCCCTGCCTCACCCTAGACTCTGAGCCGCATCAGTTCCCACCGTACACGATCTTCCGCTATTGACACAGTGTTCTTCCCTCCCACCCAGTGCTGTTGAACTTGTCCTTCATTGTAGGTCACTGATTTTTAGAGAAGGATCGCCCTGGCAGTGCGTGGAGAGAAGGAGAGAGGAGGGGACACTGAAAGGAGGAAGCCAGGAGAAATACAAATGGACAAATTGACATCGCAAAGGACAAAAAGAATGCAAACGAGACGGGAGAAGCGGGCAGAGGGATCAGAGGGTAGGTGTGGGATCTTTGCCGCCCAACTAAGTCTTGTGTTTTAAAATCTTCACCCTTCGGCGCAAGGCAGCAGGCAGTTTTTAATCTTCATAGGACGTGATCAACATATGCAAATGAGAACTATACGGAACACGATATACGCCGTGGCTCGTGAGAGTCTGCCTGAAATGCCAGGGGGATCGCCCATTAACATTGCTCAACTACACCACAAATTTAATCTGTCTCAGATCTGCTTTAACTACCCTGATTCCCCCGTGCCCCACCCCGTTCTCCAGGAACTGCAGTCTGACAGCAATAGGAGTACTCTGCTAGGGATGCAGCGCCCCATCACAGAACTCTTAACTCCTAGGTTTCCTTGCTTGGGAGCCAAAAGCATTGTGTAAAAGGCTTGTAACCTGTTGAAATCCACAGTGGAGATCTCACATTCCCTCATCAAGAAGGCCCCACAGCCCTTCCCATAGCTCAACACAAAGACCGGGGCAGCATAAGGACGTTCATTAAATAGGGTTTACTGCAAGTTTTTTTCCCCACAGAGAGAGTCCAGCTGTATGTGACTGTGTTAATCAGTAAACTGAATGCTGATTCAATCTGGTACTTGCTTCCCTCATTTTTTCCAAGCAAGTTGTCTGCCCCCCCTTTTTAAAGCAAAGGATGCACATTCATTCAATTGAACAGTTGTTCATCACTTCCCCCCCAAGGACCCATATATTAATTCTTTTCAAAGTTAAACTCACTCCTGGTCCTGGGAGGTTGGTTTGTGACATTTCGGGTACTAGCCAATCAGTGCTGTGCAGAGCAGTCTTATCCTGAAAACTGACAGAACCACTTTTCCCAAATTCAGTCTTGGAGAGAAAGCTGTTCATGTGAACAGCATGCAGTGAACAGGATTCAACAACCACCCCATTGCACAACTGATGTATGCCTGTATGTACCCATAGGTTAACATGGTAGGGACAGGGAAGGATGGGTACGCTGTAGGCAGAGGTGGATACACTGTATACTATGAATGAAGAAAATGAAGTTTTGTTCCAAGGTGTCCAACACAATCCATGAAAATTAATCAAATGTGTCTCTATTAGCCAGTTTTTCATAATTCAGGAACGACAAAGAGCTCTGCCAAGAACAGGTTGTTTATGGTTGTGATAAAAACATGACAATTGAGAGTAACTGTATATAGCTGTAAAAGTAGCTTTGTGGGTGAGAATATAGGTGGGTGCAGAGCCAGGCTCCATTTGCCTGGCAGCCTCACCCTGCTGAAGGCAAGGAGGAAGTCCAGCCGCCCCGTGTGCCTCATACAGTGTCGCAGCTTCCAGTAGATGAGGTGTTCCCAGGCGAAGACCAGCAGGCTCAGCCCCATGGCCACGAGGAGCATGTAGAAGACCCCGGCCATGTTGTCGATGTCTAGCTTGCTGCTCATCACCTCGATTTTGTCATTGTGGCAGATCCCCGACAGCCACAGGCGCTCCAGCAGCTCAATCTCATCTGAAAGAGAGGAGGGGATGGGGATGGGGGCGAGGAGGAAAGGGAACCTAGGAGACGTGCCTCTCTTCAGCCCTCTCCCTTTTGGGCACTGCTTCCCTTCTCCCAGTGAATGCAGGCGCCCTCTTGCTCAGAGCTCGGGAGTGGCTTCTGAGGTCTCAAGGGCCACAGAGATTACTGTCACCTAGCAACAGGACAGAACCTGGACGTGGGAGTTGGGAAGGGAAGGGAAGATGGCCAGCCCTGTCCCAGTTTGGCTCACAGGATATGTACTGAAAAGGCAGAATAGTTACGCCATCACTATCTGTGCACACCTAGGAACCCTAGTGTAGTTCAGGAGCCAGAACTGGTAGTTTTCCCAATATTAATTAAAGCATAATATTAACATTCTGTGTTTGTAGTATAGAAATTAGCCCAGGTATAATCATTTGACAGATGGGTGAATTGCTAGGCAATTATTTCTCACCCCCCTCCTCAAATAAGCTGCTGGCAGCTTACAACACTGTCCATGTATACTTTCTCATACCCAATCCAGAGGTTCTCTAAAGTGCATACCAAGCACAGAGGGTGTGTGTGTGTGTATAACATACTCCATCACTCCTCAATATGTATGCATTTAACACAGCTTTACATTAATGTGCTAAACAGGGGATGGAGTAATATGTATTATACACATTCACGATAGAAGCATAATTTCTATCTTCCTATGAGCTATACTTTGGAGTAAGGTTTCAACATAGATTGTATATACAGAGGTATGCTGACCAGTGTTCCCTCTAAGCTGAGTTAATGTGAGCTAGCTCACAGTTTTTTAGCCTCTGGCTCACACATTTTTGTCTTGGCTCAGAAAGGATGGCGCCAAAGCAAACTAATTTATGCAGTAGCCAAATCGCTCGCTCACAGCTTTAATGCCAGTAGCTCACAAAGTAGAATTTTTGCTCACAAGACTCCACAGCTTAGAGGGAACACTGATGCTGACTGGGCAGGCTTTATTTTTATGCACAAGTTTTAATAATCAAGGATTACAGAATATACAAAGCCAACACACTTTCTAGTACGAGTTATGGTCAACCTCTGAAATTTGGTCACATGTGGATGTTGAAAATCCAAGCTGAATTATGAGAATCTCCCCAACTCAGTGAATGTGGGCAGTCTCCATGACTGGGAACGCCTGGAAAATGGGGCAACAGATTTATGTCTTGGGCATTCATAAAGTTCACCTGGGGTTTATATGTAAATGCTGACATTTTCTACATTTTGGACCTTCACTGCACCACTCCCATAATCTATGAAGTACCCTTGTCTCTCCCACACACAGTCTCACACATCATGATCTTAACGAGTTTTTTTACAGATGATGTGAAGAATGCCTTGGAGTCTGGAAGGCTTCAGTTCTGAATGTGGTTAATACAACACAGAACACTGGACATGGCCATTTTTAAGCAGAATGAACTTTTCCTTCAGTACGCATTTTCCTTCAGCTTACAGATATGGGGAAAGCAAAGTGATTTTTAAGTGTCCTGGGCATGGGCTGGCCCGTCCCTCCAATCCCCTGGCATGCCCTGGGGCAGGGAGGAAAGCCCCGTGTCCCGTTCCCCCGGGCATCCCCAGCCAGCCAGGACTATAAAGACAAGCGAGTCTGTTGGCTAACAGCAATTAGAGCCTCAGACTGAGCCCATTAGCAGCAGCAGAGACAGAATCCAGGTTCCTCTGCTCAGATCAAACACACCAGAAACCGTGTCTGTTCATTATCCCCGGAGCTAGAAATAGAAGGCTGGATGTCTGTCTCCTATTCCCTTTGCGCTGCGTCTAGCCCCACTGGGGCTGGCTTCTCTCCCAGGAGGTGCAGGAGTCTTTGCTCCCAATCATCCTGGGCTAGAGTGCATGTGCACTTTTACTCTGGATTGATTAATCCAGAATAGAACACCATGTTTTGGTCACATACATCCATAAATGTGCAGATGGTTGCTGTGGTCAGAAGGGAGGATGGGTTTGGTGCATTGTGGAGAAAGAAGACAAAGCTCGTTTTCAAGCATTAGTGATGGGGTGTGTGTGGGGGGCGGGGGGAGAAGGCGTACTTCTGGGGCTCTGGAGGAAGCCTGTTACTGTGGCATCCCTTCACACATGAACATGCAATACTAGGGAGAGGAAAACCACATTTTTGTTATGAATTTGACTGTCTTGATGAGCACAAACTTGCCTGTTGCTGTGTGATTTCGCCTGACAGATCTGATGAGTGATTAGGGACTTGGCTGAATGGTTTTAATAATCCTTAATGGCAACGAGGCTCTTTCCAGCCTTGGAAATGTGACATCCCTGAGAGTTTGGGGAAGAACGGAGATGGCGAGAAGGTACTCTGCTGCTCTGAACTGAGATGTGGGGAAGGGAGTTGGCTGAAGGTGAGACATCTTGAGGTGCAGGGGCCCTCTCTGAGAACCTGTCGCAGGTGCAACAGCTTTTCTGCCTGTTGCAGGAGTGCCTCTTGCTTCCTCTATGCTCTCTGTGTGTGTGTATATTTATAAGTTAAACTGATATTATAAAGATGCAATACATCTCCAACGCGCTTGCATCCAAAGGAGACTGAATCACGTAGCGCTGAGTCTGGACTACTCACTGCTTGGAAGTGGGGGGCACATAATGCTACATAATCCTATATTTTAACTATCTCAATTTTAAACACAAACAGGCTGTTAAAGAGTGCTAAAAGGAAACTAATCCTTGCTGAGTAAAATTCAAAATCTTGTCACCTTGTGGATCATAACCCACTTTCAGCTAAGAGAAAGGAACATTTCATTTTTCCAGGCTCGGTTTTAATAGGGGGAGGTTCCTGTTAACCCGTCCAAACAGACGATGGAAAGGACTTGGCCTGGTCACCGGGGGGGGGGGGATCCGAGGAGGTAAAAAGATGAATGGGAGGGTGTCTGAATGGCCGAAGCCCAGGTGCTCGATGCACCTTACTTGGAATCATTGCTTATGGAGTTGCCAACCCCTCAGGTGGGGCCTGGCGATCTCCTGGAATTACAACTGGTCTCCAGACTACAGGGATAGCTCTGGGCTGTGGACTCTATGACGTCACACCCTCCAGTCCTCCCCATGATCTATCCCCAAATCTCCAGGAATTCCCCAATCCAGAGTTGGTAACCCAATTTCTATGGAGCACACACCAATTTTATTTTATTATATTTATTTATTTTCTTCCATTTATAGCCCGCCCTCCCTACCGGGCAGGCTCAGTACCAAAAGCAACAAACATCCCTAATCTGAGACACCACTACTCCAAAGTGCCCCCCCTCCCCGGTCAGCTCTGATCTACCGTGAGGTGAGAGGCACGTCTGCTCAAGAAACCAGTACCAGGCACTTTGGATTTTGCTCCCCACACCCACTTTCTCACAGCCCCATTCCTCATGCACAGGAATCCTGGCTTCCAGCTCACCTTCCCACTACTCCCCCCGCCCCCCCTCCCAGAACCGGGCAGGTGGATAGGCTTTACCGTCACTCAGAAACTGGAGGAGGGCCAGGTCAATGGGCCGTTTCCACTTGGATCCCTTCTGCAACGCAATGCCGTAGCCAGTGGTGGCAAAGACCTTCCCACTTCCTATGGTGACCAGTTTACAGCCCTCTTCCTTGCGGGCCATGTAGTTTAGGACTGCTGCATCGTAAATGAAGGCATCCAGCTTCCTGCAGTCAGTCAGACAGACAGACAAGACCGGCAGAGGCAGATAAATGGGAATTAAGGTGCAAGTAGGCGGCTGATTAAAGATTGCTTCATATTTGATTTATTGGGCTTCTAGTGGATTTAGACCTAACTACTTATTCATAATGCAAAGCTAGTGAAGGAAGCTTTTTGAGAATTGTGATGGAGGGGGAGCAGTTTCCTTTAAGTGAGAGACAGCTGATGGTTGAACAAGCAAATGCTACCACTTGTTGTTTGAAGGACAGGCCATGTTTCATGGCTTTTATATATCACAATAGGATGATGGAACCAAAAATAACTTTAAAATAAACAGGTTCAAGACTAAACTTCCCAATTGTTTGGGACTTGTGAGGAATTCCCCAGCTCCATTTTCCCACCCTTGAGAAACAGGAGGAGCTGGAGGAAAATAGCCCCTAAAATGACACTCTACGAATTTCTACCAATCTCTATGGTCTTTACCACAGAGATTAGGGGAAATCCCTACAGTGCCATCCAGAAGTGACATTGCATTCTTCCTAGGTACTGCCCCCCAAATCTCCTGGCATTTGCCTAGGCAGTCTTGGGAATCCTATTCAAGACCCAGCAGTCCTGTGGAAACGTCAGATTTTTAAAAAATGTCTGAACAATGATTTCAACAGACTACTGTCAGCTCTGGTTCCATATTGTTGTTAGATAGGAAGTCACAGGTCTTACGACAGGCAAAATGATGTCTAGCTTTGGTTAACCAACTGGAAAGAAAAACCATCTTTAGGTTTCTTCTTTGTCATCGAACTGTCATTGGGGGTGGGGGTGGGGAACTGGCCCAGTTGTGCAGTCTGTACCTCAGTGAGTCCTTCAAGAATGCCAGGCCTTTGCTTGTTCTCACGTTTGCCAGTTAAGCAGACCACAGGGATTTTAATATACAGTAGATTTATTTGCCAGTTTAAACGGTTAGAATTTCTAGCCACAGTGTACATGGCATGGGAGACACACTGGAGAGGCCTATAGGGAAAATAAAGCCTCTCCTGCCAGCCATTCTTTTCCCATCTTTGCCGCAGCTTTCCCCTCCTGCTTTATTTCCCCCCCTAATTATATACACTTTTGACCTATTCGACCAATCTCCATCTACAGCTCAGTTCTGTGCACTCCCCCCCGTCTGAGGTTTTCTTGTTCAGTCTATTTTACGGCCATACTAACTGGCCAATCCAGTACCCAGTTAGACACACCTGTGTTCATTAGGTCTTTTTAAGCAGGAGGCCTCTGCTACAACGGGTTCACCCTGTAGTTGTAATCACACTGATTACAATTAATTGCCTCGAGCCCACGCCGGTGGAGAAAGGGGGCCTAGAAATGTATTAAATAAAGAAAAGAAAACCTCTGCTCAGTGGTAGAGCACATGCATGGCATGCAGACAGCCCCAGGATTAATCCCTGACATCTCCCGTCAAAAGATGGCAGCTGTTGCAAAAAAACCCTTCTCTGCTTGAGATGCTGGAAATCCGCTGCCAGGGTAGACAGCCCTGAGCTAGATGGATGGACCAGTGGTGACGTGTTATTTAAACACAAGCCAGAACCTAAGTCCCCTCAAACAGTTAAAAGAGCAGCCCCTGCTGAGGACAGCAGGAAGGAAGCACTTACAGACGGCGCGAGGACAGCAAGAGAAAAGACTCAAAGATCCAAGAAGGCTGCCGGTACAGACAGACCCTTCGAAACTCCGCCACAGTTGGAACGGCCCCCAGAGCTGGGCCTGTGGCAGTCCACAGGAAAGCTAAGGCCCTGGACATGGAAGCCAGGAGGGGAATCACAAAACAGCCAGATAAAAATGTGAAGGGGGACACATCTGGTTCCCCCACCTGTTCTGTAGACTGCAAACCTCTGAATTAAAATAACACCCACACTTAAACGAGGACATCAGCAAACTAAAGCATGTCCCCTGGAGGATGAGCACGACGGTGAGGGCTCTGGAAACTGAGCCCTACAGGACTGAAGAACTGGGCGTGTTTCGCCAGGAGAAGAATAAAGAGAGGCCTGATCACTATCTTCAAATATGGAAGGGCAATGGAACAGACTTGTTTTGCTTGATCCATGGGGCAGGGCCAAACCTAACAGAAATGATAAGGAAGGAAATTTCAGCTAAATATTTGGAGAAACTTTCTGACAGTAAGAACTACTCAGAACTACTGAAGAGCCCTGTCCCCAGCCTCCGTGCTGATGCACAGCAGCCCATGCTGACACGCAGCGGCCCTGGGGCAGCCTGAAGAGCCCCGTCCCCAGCCTCCCGGAGCCCGCGCTGGCGCGCTGCAGCCTCAGCACAGCCTGAAGATGCCCATCACCAGCCTCCCGGGGCCCATGCTGGAGCACTGTGGCCCCGGGGGAAGGCATTGATGGGGGTGAGGGATCTGGGGGGGGGAGCCTTCCTCCCTCTCCCCATCTCTTTGCCCTCTTTCTGTCCCTCCTTTCCTTTTCTTTCTTTCCCTTTTCCTCCTTCTCTCTCTTTCTTTCCCTTCTTTCCTTCTCTCTTTTTCTTTCCCTTCTTCCCTTCTCTCCTTTTTCTCTTTCCCTTCTTTTGTTCTTTCCTTTTCCTCTTTCCCTCCTCCTTCCCTTCTCTTTCGTTCCCTCCTTTTCCCCTTTCCCTTTTTCTTTCCTTCTCTTTCTTTCCCTCTTTCCTTCTCTCTTTTTATCCCCTCTTTCCTTCCTTCTTTCCTTCTCTTTCTTTCCCTCTTTCCTTCCTTCTTCCCTTCTCTCTACTCTCTCTCTTTCCTTCCCTCTTTCCTCCTGTGGCCCAACTCTTCACTCCCCCCCCCGCTGGCTGGGGAAGGGAAGGGGAGGCTTTTGAAGATGCCTTCCCCCCCCTTTGCTTCCCCTTCTGACATCACTTCTGGTGATGGTAGGGGGTGTGGCATATGTTAATGAGCTATTATGCTAATAGCCTAGTAGCTCATTAGCTTACCTTATGCTAATGAGCTCCTGCCGTTCTTTTTCTACGAAAAGACCCCTGCCTCCAAGGTACCTTCCAACTTGACAGGCATTCCACATGAAAGTGCAAATTGATGCCCCTGCTGTAGAAGCAGCAGCAAGCAGAGTGGAGATGGGTGGGAATGGGGGTCCCTGCACCACTTGCAGCTGTCCCCACCCCCCACTCCTCCCCCTCAGCACAGAAGTGCCTTGGAGATCTCACAGTCTCACCTGGCACCCCCCGTTTCTCATTCACAGATGAGCCATGGTTAAAGGGATACCGTGGCTCAGCTGTGGACAAAAAGAAAGCCCATTAAAGAAGAGAACAGAGCTAAAGCTCCACCAACCACCCCAGACTGGCTGTGGACAGAACTACCCCATCATTTCCTCTTTGAGCTGGAGCAGAAGAGGTCTCACCTTTGCTCCACCTTAAAAGGATAAGGCTTGGGAGATCCTTGAGTCATGCTCATGATGAGCACAACAATGTATAGAGGTTCCCCCCAAAAGACCAGCATCACAGAGGGCAAAATCCCTGTGTGGAATCCACCCTATAACTTCCTTCTCAGAAGCCAGGATGTTTGGCCAGTGATGGAGTCAGGGCAGGCAGAACCAAGGCAAATGCTGGGGCCAGAGCTTGCGGGAATCTGGTGAGTCAGGAATGGAACCTGGTTATGGTTTGAAGCAGGCTGGAATCAGGCCTATTATAGGAGGAGCTTGGTGGAATAAGTTTGGGTCATCTGAAATAACTCTGTGGAGCAGTAAAGTAACTGACTATTGCATAATACTACCCCCTTAACCTCAAATTCCACCTAACCAGGATCGGTCTCTGCTTTGAACCACCCTGACTGCAAGTACAGGAGCATGGCTGAAAATTAGCTTTACTCGTACTGCCTTAATACGTATTTCTGTATAGGGTAGGGATTTCAACCTTTATACATTATTATGAGCAAAGAACCAGGGGGTCGCTGTTATTCTGGGTTAATTAGCACAGTATATGGGGTAATCTTGCATCCATAGGATTAAATAGAAAGCCATATTTCATAACCCAGACAGTTTTAAAATTGGTGGCAGGCTTGACAGCAGTTCCAAAACCATCAGGAATCCCCCCCCCAAGGCTTCTCACCCAGGCCGAGGCATAATGCACTCCCCTATCAATTACAATTAAAGTCACAAATGCACACAAACACGCAGCCCACAAATTCACATGCAAAAGACCCAGATACAAGCCTAGTTAACAGCATGACTGTACAGCTTAATCTTGCCTTTATGCCTCACTGTGGACTTCTTGTGCGGATTGCTTGAGAAACGGGGCCGCCGGAGTGCCTAGGAGCACTGCTGTGGGGAACAGTGGGGGCACACTCTGGCTGGCATACAGGGCCACCAAGGCCGGGCAAGCCTTGGCTCTCTGGGGCTGCACAGCAAAGGAGTGCACTCTTTGTAGAGGATTTTTTTTAAAAAAATTGTTATAATCTTACAAAATAGCGAGGGCATGGAAGCTTGAAGAGTTTTCATTAGTAAGATCTCAAGCAACGTCCATTAGTATAAGCCAGTGTGGTATAGTGGTTAGAGCATTAGACTAAGACTTGGTAGACCCAGGTTTGAATCCCTGCTGTGCCATGGAAGCACACTCAGCCTCACCTGCTTCGTAGGGTTGTTGTGAGCATATAAAATGGAGACAGGGGGGGGCATGTAAGCTGCTCTGGGTCCCCATCAAGGATGACGGTTGGGTATCAATGAAGTAAATTGATAAAATAGTCTGTGACGCTCACAGAATCACATTCCACACAGCAATGATAACAGCAACTAATGCACCCTCTTTGGGGGGGCAACATTGACAACAGAAGAAGAAGAAGAAGAAGAAGAAGAAGAAGAGTTGGTTTCTATACCTTGCTCTTCACCATCCGAAGGAGTCTCAGAGCAGCTTACAATCGCCTTCCCTTCCTCTCTTAACAGTAGTCACCTTGTGAGGCAGGTAGGGCTTGAGAGAGTTCTGAAAGAAACTGGGAGTGGCCCAAGGTCACCTAGGTGGCTCCATGTGGAGGAGTGAGAAAGCCAGTTCTCCAGATTAGAGTCTGCCGCTGTTAACCACAACACCCCACTTCCACCAAGCATAGCCTTGTGGAAGGATGCACAGAGTGTACTCTATGAAGGAGAAACTATTGCACGTTCAGTTTGGTGTAGTGGTTAGGAGTGCGGACTGTAATCTGGGAGAACCGGGTTTGATTCCCTACTCCTCAACATGCAGCTGCTGGTGTGACCTTGGGTCAGTCATAAATTCTTTCAGAGCTGTTCTCTCAAGGGCAGTTCTCTCAGAGCTCTCTCAGCCCCACCTACCTCACAGGGTGTCTGTTGTGGGGAGGGGAAGGGAAAGGGATTGTAAGCTGCTCTGAGACTCCTTCGCGTAGTATAAATCCAATCTCTCTGTCTCTCTTCATTGTGTCACAAAACAGACTGTGTGAAAAGGCCCCTGGGGTGCATGGGTGCCCACCCTAGACCATACATGGATGAGAACAAACTCTTCAAGGGCTGAAGGATAAAAGAAGAGCCTCCCTGCCACCGTATCCCCCTCTGCTCCTCCCACACACCCTTGCCCCACCTACCCCGTCTTCAGGTTATGGAGTGCATCCTCCACGCTGCGCTGGTTGTACTTCCCCATATATTCATGCATCTCCCCATAGTTGTTCCGAATATTTTTCTCAGTACTCCCGTTGGGAACAGTGCCAAATCTCAGAGGCGGGTAGTGGTTCTGGGGTCTCTGGAACTGTTGAGGGAGGCAAAGTGAAATAAAGACTATTAGCCCATCTCTTCCCCTCCCCCTCCCCCATTTCAGGACGGGTAGAGAGAGGCCTTTAATTCCGGGGAGCTGGTTTTTAATCTAGTGCTTCATAATGGCCAATTGGCTGAGCAATAAACTCGAAATTTGACTAGCAGCGATTATGACCGAGATAATTTCCCAAACATGATTTCTGGATAAATGGAAGCACCCTAAATGTGTGATGGAGAGATAGATGGTCTAGTATTGGATGAACGGGTAAGAACCAAAGAGGTGCACACAGCGGTGACAGATGGACGACAGATCAAGATAGTGGGTATTTGGAGATCAAGAAGTGAGTCGAAAGATGGCTAACAGGGCGGGGGGTGGTGGTTTTCTCCTCACTGTCCTCTGCTTAGCCAGGGTGAAATCGCGGATGTTGGGTAAAGTTAGTCTTTTCTTGGGAAGATTCTGCAGTTGAATTTTGCTCATCCTCAGAGGCAGGGCTTTTTTGGTAGAAAAAGCCCAGAGGGAACTCATTAGCATAATAAGCCACACCCAACAGCAGAAACTCATTAGCATATTAGGCCATGCCCCCAAGTTTCCAGAAGTGTGGTCATCCAGCCACACCCACCTTTTGCTTCTTATTCTGTTTACCTTGTTTGTTGTCAAAACCCAGGGCTTTTCTTGTAGCAGGAGCTCCTTTGCATGATAGGCCACACACCCCAAATGTAGCCAGTCCTAATGAGTTTCTGCTGTTGGGGGTGGCCTGTTATGCTAATGAGTTCCTACTAGATGTGGTCAACTCAGGAGCTAGCCGGAACTCCGTTCCTGTGCGTTCCTGCCCAAAAATAGCCCTGCTCAGAGGGGGTAACTAGGCATCACAAGGGTGGCTGAGCCTCCGTGCCAATTCAGCCGGCGTGGGAGAAGGGAATGGAGGGTGCAGGAGCAGCTGCAGGAAAGGCGCCTGTGGAATTCCCTGAGTGGGGGAAGGGGGATTTGCGGTACCCAAAAATGACGGGCGGGGGAAGATTAAAATGCCCCTCCCTTCCCTTCCCCTCCCCACCATTCTCCACTCTCATTGCCCTCTACCAAAGAGGCCCTTCATTTTCAAAAGTGGTACTGTGGGGCTGTTTGGTTACATACGTCTGTGTACAACATGTAGTACTGGTGCAATGAATATACCGGTTTAGAGTTTGAAAGGAACCACCACCACCCCCCACCATGCAGATGTCGCCGGTGGGGTGGGCAGCTCCTGGGTGGAAAGTCCTGCCTGATCAGGGATCTTTTGGGCCCCTCTTATTCAGACAGGCAAGCAGACAGAGAAGTATGGAGATGGATCAGCGGGCTAAGGAGGGATGAGTGAGTGGCCACAGTTACAAAAACTGAGTCTCCTCTCTGGAAGCCAACTGAGAGGGGAATGCCCAGGCAAAGAAGGGATCTCTGGAAAGAGAAAGGTGTGTCCACGAACTGGGTGAGCCATCAAGCGCTGAGAGAGGAAGAGAGCCTGGGGGGTGGGGTGGGGATGAGACATGCTGACAGTGTAAATCCTGTGCAAAGTTACTGCAGCCTAAGTCCACAGGCTGGAGTAGCCCTGACTTGGACAGCCCAGGCTAGCCCGATCTCATCAGATCTCGGAAGCTAAGCAGGGTTGGTCCTGGTTAGCATTTGGATGGGAGACCACCAAGGAAGCCCAGGGTTGTTACACAGAGGCAGGCAATGGCAAACCACCCCCGTTTCTCTCTGGCCTCGAAAACCCTACGGGCTGCCATAAGTCAGCTGCAACTTAGTGGCACTTTCCTCCACCACCACCACCACCACCAGCCTGGAGTAGTTTTGCATAGGATTGGCACTGGGGAACATGAAACACAGAACAAGGCAGTGGGCCTATAAGGCCATGTGAGATGAAACCCTTGTAGGAGCTATGTGCATGCATATGTACTTGGCTTTTGGTGGTTTGCTTTCCTCCTACTAAACTTCCCATGTTTCTTGTATATTTACACATAGCCTCTTCATAGAGTGAGATTTGTTTGATTTTGTGAGTGTTTTCACATGAACATTTAAGGCGTGCCTCAGCCCAGTCTGACCCATTCCAAAAGGTTCCATTAATGCCATCTCAGCAATAACTGCATGACCTTAGTTGCTGTAGATTTTCCGGGTTGTGCGAGGAACTCTCAGTTGGGTTCCAGAGAAACTGCATGACCTTTTGTCTACTTGTAACAAGCAGCTAACTAGAGAAATATTGGTGAGTGCCTGATTTTTTTAAAAAAATCCTTGCAACGAATGTATAGTGGACTTCATTTGCTGGGCAGAAGCAAGCATATCCTCTTAAACAAACAAACAAACACCAAGTAAAATTCTCAGGAAATTTAACCAACCTAGCATTTACAGCAGGGCACTGAATGTGACTGAGCAGGGGGAAATTAAACCTCTCATCCCCACAGTCAAGCGGTTCCTATCTTGTGCAGTCCCATTCCAGATGACAATAACAAGAGAAACTTGCATGCTGTATAAGGGAAGAACTGCACTTCCCCAATTATTCCGCTCAAGAGCGCTTGAGAAACACAATACCTGCAGACCATAAATGCTCCTTTAAGAGGACACTTCCAAGCTAGATGCACCTGTGCCTTTTTCATGCACAAGGAACCTGACCAAGCAGAGAACTCTGGAGGTGGATTTGGAAAGGCAATGAGATAGATGGGCTGAACGGCACATTACATTTCCCCCGGGTCCAAGCAACTGAACATATGTTCCAAAATTCTTTGCTGGGAATTTAAACCTAAATACAAACAGGTGTGATTTGGATCAGGACCACAGTACCAGGGAATGTGGGCTTCAACTTCCCCCCTATGCCATTTCCCCAACCTGAAACACGTTGCTGTTTGTTCACTGAGGGCACCTCATGCACTGATGTGTTACACCTGGGTGTCTTCCAAAGGAGAAAATCTCACCCCCAGGGCTGCTTCGGGTTGTGAAAATGGTATGGGGCTGGTGTAAGCTCCCTTTCCTCATGTGCCATGATCCTGAGGAAAATCAAGCCCATGTACACTCAGGGTTAAGTTCCCAGCACAGAACTTGCAGTACACATTTGGTCACACAGAGCTGGGGAGAGGACATAATGTTCAGTTAGGCCGGTTCATACAGAGAGATGCGGGAATGCAAGGCCACACTGATGTTTCTGCAGGTTGCTAGAGGAGAGGCGACTCGTAGCAGTCAATGTGGAAATATTTGTGGCACAACATGGATATAATACTAGAGAAAAGGTGACTGAGGAAAAGAGGAGATCTAGAAAGTTCTCTCTGTTCCCTAAACTTGCTTATAAAAGAAAAAAGGACAGAGCAATTTATCTGGAAGTTAGAAATATCAAGATGGAGACAGATCAGTAAATGGGGTGGGGGGGTGGAATGGACTCACAGATACACAGACACAATGAAAAGGTAATTCTGGGTATAGACAGATTCAGCAGTTGGCAGAAAAGATTGTTGACAAGACAGGTGCACAGAGAGATCAGCGATACTGAAACAGACAGGGACACATTTAGAAGTCTGAAGGGCAGAAACAGCCTGTTTGTTCTATTACAAGGGACCACTTCAAGAAGGCTGAGGACAGAGAGAAATGCCCTTGCCAAAAGTCTTTGCCGTGTCTTGGGCATTACAATATCGGCTCAACGGAAGAGCTCTCGAGCTCATTCAGCCCCTCCTGGCTATACACGGGGCACTTGGGCCCATAGATTTGGGGCAGTAGCCAGTGAAACAGCAACAAAATGAAATGCAACCCAGAGTGCCAGCAACAGGAAGAAAAAGAGGAGATGGCTTTTCGGCAAGCGGGGATAATAGAAAGAGGCTGTTAGGCATCTCGAGGCTTAGAAACCATTAGACAGACAAAAGCGCCAGGGAGAAAAAAAAGAGAAAGAAAGGCAGGAGATTGGGGCAGATTATCTGAAATTCCACAGAAGAATGTGTATGACAAAGGAACAGGAATAAAGAGAGAGAAAGGAGGCAAAGAGAGATAGATGAAAATAGGGGAGAACTATGAAGATGTCAGTCGAAGAGGGGGTGGTGGAGAGAAAATTCTGACATACTAAATTCAACTGAGAGATTTGTGACACTTCAGAGTTTAACAAATGTGTATTGTGGCATAAAATTACGTGGCCCAGAGCCTATTTCGTCAGAAAAACAAACGAATGAGGAGGATATTTTCACTTTATATGGCTAAATCAAGAACCTTCATAAAATTAGTGGCCCAGAGCCTATTTCGTCAGAAAAGCAAATGAAGGGGGGGGGAGGTTTCACTTTAGATGGCTAAATCAAGAACCTCAATGGTGACCAATTCCTGAGGGACAGTTGTGTCAGAAGGTTCTGGTCCATATAAGCTCATCCCACAAGAAATTCTGAGCAACAGCTGTGTTTGTTGCGGGAAAACCCACAATGCCTGGTGACACCATAATCTAAGGGTCTTTAAGAGGCCACATGACTTGTTCTGTTGCAAGTTCTAGGGTTGCTAACTGTGGGGCTGGGAGATTGCTGGAGATTTGAAGGAGGGCAGGATTTGGGGAGTGGAGGAACCTCTGCAGGGTATCACACATCCATTTTCTCTAGGGGAATGGCCCTCTGTACTCTGGAGATCAACTGTAATGTCAGGAGATCTCCAGGCCCTATCTGGAGGTTGGCAACCCTAACCACAACAGACTAACAGGAAGTGGATAACCATTCAAGCGCGCGTGGGCTCTCTTTCTCTCTCTGCTCTGTACTTTGCCTGAATTTCCTTTCTCTGCTCCCTCCTCCCAATTACTCCCTACTCAGTGAGAATTGGTTAATCTAAGCTGTTTAATATTTATCTACGATTGTGTTTCGTGTTGGACGTTAATTATGCCCATTAATTACATCCCAGCTCGTTAGTTCTTAACGAAAGAGATTCAATTGGAGCCAGGCCGCCTGCCACAGCTGGTCCAGTTTGTGTGGCCCCCTCCTTCCCCACAGCTGTGGCTGTTTGCCTTCGTCAGGGACTAATTACCACGGGATAATCAGCCATCAGCTCCGTCCTGGTTTATAAATACCATGCGTGCTGGGCACCAGTGAGGCGTCCCAACCCAGTGCAGCATGAGGGCATGGAACCACTTCTCCACCCATCCACCCCCACCCCCCAAGTCCTGCTCACATGATTTGCGCCTGCAGAGCCTCACTTCCTTTTGCACAGCTCTTGCATGCACAGAGCAAGAGCCTGTGCTTGGAACGACATGTTGGCTGTCTGGAGGTCACTTTGGTAGGGATGGTGCCATATTTACAAGGGTTGCTTTCGCTGTGTGGCAATTAGGGTATCATATCAGCCCTGACATTTGTTTTCAGTGCCTGGGTCAGCTCTAGGAAATACAAAACGTGGCACAAAGGTGCGCTCCACCGAGGGACCACCTCCCAGGTTCTGCTATTGGTTTTTACAGGGAATGACCACTGCTCAGTGTTTGTTAAGGGGAAATCACCCAGCAGTGCATTGAAGATCTAAGATTCAATCCACAGCAGCTCCCTGAGAATCACAGACTTTCCAATGCCAGCTCTCGCCCTTTTGGAGTAAGAAATGTAATATTTTATGCCTGGTTACCTGCCTTTCTTTTGCTTTGGGCAGTATCACCTCCAGTGGTGTTTCCTCTCTCCAAGAGCTGGGCTTGCTTGATCACACCAAAAGCAGTTCCCTCACCAGCTATTGAAAGAAAAGCCTTGCAAAACATGAGCTGCTTGATCAAAGGAGAGTTCTCTTGCAAGCCTGCAAGTTAAGTGAGGCCACTGAGATTTCAGTCGGGCAAAAATCTCAGGCAGCCAGGTTGGTCCATTGCAAACAAATCCGAAGATGGCAATAGGACAATGTCTTTTATTAGGGCCAGTCAAGGTACCATGAGGAACTGCGCAACGTTTGAACTTCTCAGAACCCAACAGCACTCTGGATATTGAACAGGGTAAACAACAGCAGTAGGAGCGGGAAGGAGATGATGAGCATGATGGAAAAGCCCTTCTGGTTGGCAGACTGCAGCAGTGTTCGGAAGAAGTGCAAAAAGCTTCATGCGGGCTTAATTTAAGCCACTGTAAATTTAAAACAAATAAATCTCAGGAAACTTGCAATAAGATTGCTTAAAACAGAGATGCAGTGGCAACTAACTCTCCCTCCAAGAGGCAAGAAAGCCAAAAGTAAATTGGAATCTGACTTGCATTTCTCCCCTTCCAACACACCACCAAAAATTAATCTCCAGCCTGCCTAATGAAGACAGGTACGTTTTTCTTTGCTTCTGCTGCCTACCTTCCAAGGACCCCGTCCTGGGCTCCATTCAGTGCTTGAGACAGATCCAAATTGGGACTGGCCTTTTCTTTTCAGAAGGAAAAGCAGCCGTTGCTTCTGTGTCCCAGCAGCCTTTGGGGCAAACTGAGATCTTTGATGGTTGGCTTAACTGAATTAAGTCTGCATAACATCTCCTGTGCTTCATCTGCAAGCAACAGTACTTTTCCATCATGTCCTACAGCATCCTTTTTTAACCCCTTCCCCCCTTATTTTGCTTAACATCCCGCCTGAAACATAAAAGCTTCAGGGACATTTACAAGTTTGCTTACTACTTTATGTGACATTTTGTTTGGTCCCAGTAAAAAAAAAGGGTATGACATTACTGCAGAGCTGAGATCTAAGGCACTGCAAAGCAAGAGACCTTGGCTCCTCTGCCAGGAAATGTTCAGATTACATTTCATGGAACAGAATAAAAGACACTAAACTCTGCTCTTTAGCCTTTCAGTGCAGCAATAAGACACTCTCCTGCAAACAGGGTTGTTGTTTTTCCCTTTTATCGCACATTTATCACACTACGAATCCACACACCTCTCATGGCTTTCCTTTCATTATTAGATAACCAGAAATGTAGAAACGGAGCAGAATTTTGTATCAAAGGGAGCAGCTGAAGTATCCATTGTGTTTTTTTAAAAAAGTTATCACATCTGGTGCTTGTGTTTAATCTGTGTCTAGAACAAGATGGATCCCTTGAACTTAATTTCTTTCTTTTTTTTTGGTGGTGGTGGAATGAAAGAAACATATGGAAGAAATGAAGGAAAGCGAAAGAAAATTAGAGCGGCTGTGTTGAATAGATGAGAAATGTGTGTGACTGTGGAGAGGGAGGCAGGAGAGGAGGGAGGTGAGTGGAGTAGACGGGCACCCCCTTTTCCTTACCTTCTGGTCACTGAGGCCAGACACCGTGTCTACGTATTCCTCCTGGATCATAAAGGCGGCCAAGTTGGCAGTGTAGCTAGCAAGGAAGATGACGGCAAAGAAGGCCCAGATCAGCACCATGATCTTGCTGGTTGTGCCCCTGGGGTTCTCCACAGGCACAGAGTTGTTGAACACCAAAGCCCAGAGCAGCCAGATCGACTTCCCAATGGTGAACTTGGAACCTCCGGTGCCTATAAGCAAGGAATGGGTTGGGGGGATATAAATCAAACAGCAAATCGCCTTGTGGGATCTCCAGCATAAGAGTCTGCATTGCGGATTTGTTATTCCTCCCCCCTTCTCTCCCCTCCCGCCCAAACGAGCTTTGGTGTACTCACGTTTACTGGCACTAAGGCTGCGATTGTAGCCTACTGGGCTGAAATATTCAAAGATGAAGACAGTCACCGCGACAACGGTCAGGCACATAACAAACATCATCACCCAGACGGCCGGGCTGTATGGTTCTGTGGAAGGAGGCAAAAGGGACCACAGTAATGGAGAGCTGGGCTCTGCTTGGACCAGTCCAGAGATTCTCAAACTAAAACTAAGATAAAACTTTAGCCTTACTAAAGACAGAAAGGAAGCCTGCATCTGCTCGACACACCTAAACTTGTTTCACTGTCATGGCTTCTCCCAGGATGCTGTGGGAACCGCGGTGGGGTGAGGATTCCTGGAAGGCCACCAGAGCCCTAACAGATCTGCAATCCCCTCGTTCTGCGGGAAGAAAGCCTGACAGCCTCTGATTCAGCATGCAGTGGCACTGCGACCCGAGGGGACGCCAGCAATAAAAAACTGGACCAGGATCTACTGGCAGCGCCTTCCTCAAGGTGCTCTGGTGTGAGGGTGCCATGAATCTTTAGCGCTTATCTAGGCAGGTGCAAGAAGAAGGAGAAAAGTTGAAGTCATTACCCTGTTGTAGGGGAATCAAGCAACTTTCTTCAATATTAGACATAAAGGTTACGGACAGGGAATTCGGAGGTTTTCCAGGACAGCGCTTGTGCTGCGCAGAAATCACATTTTCCTGTCACTCAAAACTAAAGGATGTCTTTGCTTGGGAAATGTAATTTCTCCCGCTGCCTGAACGCCTACTTCCGTTGTCATCTTAAATGCCACGGGCATGGAGGTTATAAGATTCTTATGACTAGTTTGATGTTCCTCTTTGGAGGCTCCGTGGTGCCATTCAAGGGTGTATTAGTGCTTCCTCTTTATACAAACATTTAAAAAGTGGCAAACGTCATTAATGCTACTGCTCTCCACCCCCAGCCCCAGCAGCAATGCCTTAGTATTTCAAGATCCATTTTATTTTTTAGAAATTAATCCCCCCGCCCCCAAGCATTGTGATCTACGGCTGCAGCACAGGTTCAACAGCTCAGTCAATTGTGTAGGCCAGGGAAAACCAGGAAAATGGAATTGATATATATTGTCAATGATATTGACAGAAGCTGCAATACCGAACCAAGCACCCAGATGTAGCTCTGTCCTGGCTTGCTGGAGGACTGCACACAGCAAAACAAAGAAAGGAAGGGGGGGGGGACTGCTTTCGAAGGTCCATGTGGAGAAACCCTAGGGAGTGTGTGTATGTGCTCCCCACCACCCCATCAAGCTAAATGTCTGTCTGCATGTAAGAAGTGGGGTAGGGTTCTGGGTTTTTAAAGATGTTAGAAAAAGTGGAAGGAGGAGGAGGAGAGGGAGAAGGAGAGAAGGGGGAGGAGATTGGATTTATACCCCACCCTTCACTTGGAGTCTCCGAGTGCTTACAATCGTCTTCCCTTCCTCTCCCCACAACAGACACCCTGTGAGATATGTGGGGCTGAGAGAGCTCTGAGAGAACTGCTCTTGAGAGAACAGCTCTGAGAGAACTTTGACTGACTCAAGGCCACCCAGCTGGCTCCATGTGGAGAAGTGGGGAATCAAACCTGGTTCTCCAGATTAGAGTCCACCACTCTTAACCACTACACCAAACTAGGTGAGTAGGTGCGGGGAACTAAGCCCCACCCTGTCCTTCCCTTTACCTCACTGTAATGTGCTCCTTGAACAATGTCTGAGTCCGGCGGCACCTTTGAGACCAACAAAGTTTTATCCAGGGTATGAGCTTTCGTGTGCCCGCACACTTCCTCAGATTGTGCGTGCACATGAAATCTCATACCTTGAATAAAACTTTGTTGGTCTCAAAGGTGCCGCTGGACTCAACCATTGTTCTTCTGTTTCAGAGCGACACGGCTGTCCACTTTGTGCTCCTTGAAGCATTTTTCCTGAGTCTTAAGAGAAAAACGCTTCTACCAGAGTTGTACCATGAAGTAAGGTGGGAAAGGGGGAGAATTTAGCTCTTTTCACATCCACGCTCCAGTTCTGGCTTTCATTAAATGAACTCTTGCCTCCCGCTTTACACGTGAGCGAGCAGACATGGATGAATCCGTGTGGATGCCTCAGTCCTGTCTCCTTTGGCCCCGACAATTCCCAGGCTCCTCAGGAAATCCGTGGTGTGCAGAGACCCATTGGACGCCCCAAGGCACTGTCTGCTCACGTGAAACAGATGAGCAGGAGGGTTAAGTCCAAAGAGAGGGAAGCAGAGCCTCCCCGAGGCCACCATGTGGCTTTAAGGTACATGGGAAAGAGGCCCAAGAGAAATTGAAAAAGCTTGCCCAAACAAGACATCCCCCCTGAGGCTGGTCCACAGAAGCCTTGCGCTGAGAATCTGCAGAAGCAACGTGAGGTACTTGATTGGCATTTTTGCCTCATTGAAACGCATCTCCCAATTCATGCCTTCCCTAGTAGCCAGGCCACAGCCTCCGCAGGAGATACGCTACTATTTATTTTAAAATTTATTGCTGTCCTCCCCGACACAGACGCTTAAGGCCGTAAACAAAAGTTCAACATGAAAACGGATAATCCAAACGCGGAAGCCTAATGCTAAGCATTAAGATAGGAAAGGGGCCTTATTAAAACACAGACCTTCAAAAGTCAAGTTAGAATGTCACTGCACAAAGTCCTGACTAAAGAGGAAGGCCATGTTCGGCTCCCTCAGAGCCTGCCAGCTGGCACATTAACAGGCTTCCCTGTTGAGGGAGGCATTCCATTATCCAGGACGGCCTTATTACCCTTCACAGATTCAAACTCAACAACAACAGGGACTCTTCAGAGGCCGGGGGGGCGGGGGGGGACACACACAACTTGTGTAGAATCAGCAGGAGAGAGGATAGAGAAGATTAGGATGCCTGTCCCATCATGCATCTGGTTCTGAAACTAGGCGCCTCACCCACCTCATGCCAACCCTCTCACCCTACTCTTGCCTTTGCCCTATTCTGGAGCTGGGAATTCACCTAGGAAGGCAGAAGGTGAAACAGTTCCATTGCTACGGGACACCATGACGCTGATTCCTGTCTCCACAAAGGGCACAGAGAAGTCTATTACTTCAGCTCTCTCCGCATTGATGGTCAAGGATCCAATTGCCATGTCAGCTCGCAAATAAAATACCTGGGGGGGGAAACAGAAAGACAGAGGAAGCGCTGAGTGTCACAATTCCCAAGTTCTCTGGGTAAGAGCAGAAGAAGAAGAAGAGTTGGTTTTTATAACCGGCTTTTCTCTACCCCGAGGAGTCTCAAAGCAGCTTACAACCGCTGTCCCTTCCTCTCCCCACAACAGGCACCTTGTGAGGCAGGTGGGGCTGAGAGAGTTCTGAGAGAACTGTGTCTGGCCCAAGGTCACCCAGCTGGAATCAAGCCCAGTTCTTCAAGTTAAGAATCCACTGCTCTTAACCACTACACCACTTGTGAGTGAATAACAACTCACAGGAGAAGACTCTGTTCATCTATCACATTTTTATCTGGCCCTTTTCCCAAGTAGCTGAATGGTGAGGTACATGCCCCACCCATTTTGTCCTCACAACAACCCTGTTAGGCTGAGAAATTATAACTGGCTCATCAACATCCAGTAAGCTTCATGGCAGAGTGGTAATTTGAAGCCAGGTTTCCCTGGTCAACGCTCTAAACACCACTCCACACTTGCTGTAGCTGTCCATCTACCCTACAGTGCTTTTACTGTGTGAATGGGAATGGAAACTGGGGATGGGCAGAGTCATAAGGGACAGGTCAGCTCTCCATGAAGGAGATTAGCCCTGGCCAAGCAGTCCTGCAGGAGACAGCCTACAGCAGGATTCGCTAAGAGGAGAGTTAGGGTCACCGATGTTTGTTAAGCGTGTGGCGGCTGGGACAATAAAACCAGGATTCCTGAATTCTCCCTAGAGAAGAATGGAACCTTGATCATCATAACAGGATGCGTGAGAGCCCAGGAACTGGAGTCATGTGGGAGGGGAAAGAGGGTACCTCTCCAATCATGCCGTTCCACATCCCGTTGACCTTCTTGCCGTGCTTGCCGTTGGTGACTAGATAGAGATCGTAGGTGAAGCCCAAATTCTTAGCCAGACGTTTCAGAATGTCGATGCAAAACCCTTTGCAGCATCTCTTTTCCAAATGATTGCTGTGGGCAGTGGAGAGAAGGAGAGCTCAGTCAGTGGTCTGGGGGCAGCTGGTGCCTCATGGAAGCTACACAGGTGCGCTGCTCACCTGTGTGTGGAGAGGAGGCCCCTGGGGAGCCCCATGCAAGCTGCCCTCGGCTTTCCAGAGGAAGGGAAGAATATAAAAACAATTGGAATCTTAAAACGCCTGCACTAAGCCACCAGTAGGGAAACGTGGCCAGCACGGAAATACCTGTTAGTGTGGTTGAGTGGGTGGCGGCAGGGCACTGAGTCCCGGATGCAGGTCTTGGTGGCAGGGTCAATGTCGTCCACGATCACAAAAGGCCTCTCCTCCAGGGTTGCCACGGTGAGGTGATTGTTTTCGTCCACGGGTTGGTATTTGCTGTACCTCATGGTCAGGACTCTGTGCTCCCACCTTCCCACCTGCCTCCCGGGGCATAGAGGAGAGGTTAGATACACCCCAAACCTTTATCCCAACTCATGCCAGCTCAAAAACTCTGTCTCCAAATACAGGCTGAAATCAGGAAGTGTTCCTCTCCCCGGACTGGCCAGTTTCAGAAGTTTTCCCACTCCACTTTGCACCTTCACTAGATCAACCTCTGGATCTTCTGTTCAAACTCAAGCTCTTGTCGGGAAATCACACCCACTCTCAAAAGAATTCCTCTGCTTCCCCCCTCCTCTGGGGTGTCCATGAGGAGCACAAGATTACAGGGTCTTAAGTGGCTAGTCTCCCTTGGGATGGTTCAGTGGATTCACACCCTGGGTTCACACTAAAGGTCTGAACAAGATCTGGAGCCAGAAGCACAACCAGTTGGGCTGTCCAGCAACACTCGGGGTGGCATCCCCTGTGTTGTTCAGCTTGGCTTATGAGCACAAGTAATAGGGAGTGCTTTGCTTAGCAGGCCTCCTCCTTGTTGTGTATCTGCTGCCAAATGTTTGGGTCAGTCTGTGGAGGGCTGATGTGTCAATGGCCGCAGCAGGGAATTGGCTTTAATGGCTTTTCTACTCTGTGTGTTTATGATCCCCAATCATTTTTTCCCCCAACCTACTCCTACTTCTGTATAGTTCTAAATGTCACAGTCACCCAATTACTACCCTGTCAACAACATCTTGTTCCTAAACTTGTTCATGCCAGTCAATGGTTACACTTCCACCAGCTCTCACTGCCTCCCAGATTACCACTTTAACCTCCCTCCCTGACTCATAAACTTTATTATCCCCACAGCGGTCAACCTCCCCCCCCAAAAAAAACCTCCCTCAAACTCACCACCTCCCAAGTGCGTTCTTTGTTGAGAGAGATCACGGCCAAGGATGGATTGATGAGGTACCCATCCTCATTAAAAGAAAAATCCTTCTGTCCCCACGTAACATTCATGAAGTACCTGTGAAGGGGCAGGATGGAAGTTCTTCAGTTTCAACCCAAAGCCCACCCAATCGGTGTTCCTGTCCTAGCTTCATACTCTGCCCCTCCCCGCAAGGTTTGCCCTTGACCTCTGTGCCTGGCCTATGGGGCCTACATTTGGCATTTGAGGCCCTGTAACACCAGGGAGAGGAAGGTCCTTTCAGACGTCTGGAGGTAGCAAGCTGAATGGGAGTGGAAGGAAGGTGAAGGAATACGGAGTGGAGGTGTGACAAGCTGTGTGAAGACGAAGAAGAACATGCACATTGAACTGCAACCCACTCGTGGCAACCCCACCACCCACAGGACATTCCAGGCAAGAGACAAGCAGAGGTGCTTTGCCACTGCCTTCCTCTGTATAACCACCGCTGTCTTCCTTGGTGGTCTCCCATCCAAATATTGACCATGGCCGACCCTGCTTAGCTTTCAAGCTCTGATGACCCCAGGTTAAGCTGGGCTATTCAGGCTGCTGATAGGCTGTAGGGGGTGGTACTAATGAAAAGAGTGAAGCAAAGGAGATATATTAGTAGTGAAACAGTGGGATGGCAGAAGAGGTCAAGACAAGTATCTGAATGAGGGAATGGATGCTTCATGAATGAAAAGTAAGCTAAGTAGGGGCGGGGTTTTGGCTCAGTGGCAGAGCTTCTGCTCAGCACAGAGAAGGTCTCGAGTTCCATCCCCAGTATCTTCAGCTGAAAGAAGCAGGTGATGTGGAAGACCTTTACCTGAGACCCCCAGAGTGTTGCTGCCAGTCTGACTATAGAATGAACCAGTGGTCTAATTCAGTATAAGGTAGCTTCAAACGGAAGTGGGGAAAGAGGAATTTAGGGTTTATTTCATGGACAGATGGCAGGAAAGGGCTGACCAGGGAGTAATGGAAAGAAGACAAATTGGATCCCATATCCCTTCCCTGTGGACAACAGCGTTTTTCTTCTGCCCTCAACTCCACCACCCCTCTAGCCACCTTCCCCCCCACACCTCCTTCCCTGCTAACCGATGCAAGTTCTCGTTGATCTGTGTGAGGTTGGGTGCCCGGCAGTCATTGTTGAATTTTGGGATCGAGCCATAGACTTGGGAGAGGGCCTCAGCTCCTTTGGCGATGATGGCCACGCCGTTTTGCACCCTGCGGTAGAGATCATCTTTCCATCCTGCTGAAAGCACCATGAAGAGACCTTCAGGGAGATGGTCAGGCACATACTCAGTTTGGCCAAAGTTGGCACCTGCCAAGAACCAGATGTATCCAGGGCCTGTGAGCCTCATTTCCCGAGCAGCACGGAAGATACCTTCAGCTTCTTCACGGGAGCAGTAGAGGAGGCAGATACGGGCATTTATCTCCCCGAGCTGACGTTTGAGGAGAGCCCCATCTGGATCGTTGGTGAAATTAAGGATCACACGGTTGCGGCGCTCCCAACCAATGAAACTGCTGTCAGTCAGGACCTCAATGTAATCAATAAAATCTTCATAGCCAGGAAAGTGCGTTGTAATTATGGCAAAGGCTGTCCAATCGTACTGTTCAAGGACCTCAAACATCACTTGCAACTGCTGCTTTGTTGATGAGCCCAACTGCAGGAAGGTTGATCCTTTCTCCTAGGTTGATGGAAGGGAGAGGATGAAAGAAAAACTGGTGGACAAGTGCTGCTTGGGCCAGATTTGCAGCCCTGTATGACCAACCCAGACCTCTTGTGCCATGGGAGAGTTTTCAGAACACTTACAATGGGAGAACATGTTCATGTGCAATTCTGGTGAAAAAAAACCCCCATGTATGGAAGTAATTCCAAAAGAGGTTGAGTGGAGGAAAACATCATACTGAAAGTCGTCATCTTCTCAGATCTGCTAATGCCCATCTATCTGTCCCTAAGAATATCTCCTCTCTTAAGCATCTCCATTGTTATCTCAGCTCTCCTAGTGTCCCTCCATCCCAACCGGAGCCCCTTGGTATATCCTTATTTGGTCTACATTCTGCCCTTTATAAAGTTAATATTCTGAATGGAAGTATCCTGTATTCTGTGCTACGAATTCTGCTACCTTGACGTATCAGGCACACGAAGCAGGTTGACGTGAGCAAATTTCCATAATATATTTAGTTTACAATATGAGGTCTAGGGTAGAATTTGGATTATTTTTTATAAGTACAGAGGAAAGCACAGCCCAAGGCCATGGGTTTTGGATCGCCAGTGACTTAGAGCGCTCTCTTACCTTGGGAGTGAGAACAATGGCTGATCCTCCGTTGATGCCAATGATGGGGACGGAAGTCTGAGCGGAGATGAAGTCCAGGATCTGGGCCACGGCCTCGGTACGCGTATCGTCCTCAAAGACGACGCCGTGGATGTGCAGGGAGGAGAGTACATCACAGAGGCGCACGATGAGGCTGCGGGGGTTGGTGTCATTCAAAACCACCGGGATGGGCTTGACCTCCATGGAGAAATTGCGGAAGTCCTCTGACGAGAACCGGGCACTTTCGGGTGTGTAGGTCGAGCCGCTGAAGATGATGGCGACGTTGATGGAGCGCGGCCGCAGGTCCAGGAAAGGGCTGGCACAGGCCAGAGCCATAACAAAGAGCATCCTAGCAGCGGGGGTGCCCGGGGGCAGGCTCATCTCGCAGGGCCTCTACGTTCTCCCTGAAAGTGGTCGGGAGAGGAAAGAGAAAACAGGCAAGGAGGAAAAGGGTGAAATAAAGGGGGAGGGGGAGAATAACAGCCTGTGGCCTTGGCGCTCCCACTGGCAACCACTTTTGCCGGTGAGAGGGCCTGAAGGAGGCTGATCAACCAAACCTTGCTCTGTCAGCAAAAGCAGCTCCTGTCATTGTGTCCCGTCCCCCGTCCCCCCAGCTTCCCCTCCTCTCATATGCATTAGAGAGACTATTAGGCCTGCCAGGGAAGTGCTTCAGACCTCCGGTCCCCAACTGCCAGCTCCACCTGAAACGCCTGTGCTTCCCTGCAGCCGCAGAGGTCCTTCTGTTGTTTTTTGAATGGAAGCATTCCAGCAACCACAACTTAATCTGAGATAGAGCTCACTGGATGATCCCATGCGCACCTCACAATTACTGACTCACATGTTTCTGAAGGGCAATCTCATCAGGGAGTTACAGCCAGTGCCAATGCGGCGTGGTGGTTAAGAGTGTTAATATCTAGGATACTCAGGTTTGAATTCCTGCTTGCGCCGTGGAAGCTCGCTGGGTGACCTTGGGGCCAGTCACACAGTCTCACAGCCTAACCTACCTCACAGGGTTGTTTTGAGGGTAAAATGGAGAATAATGCAAGCTGCTATGGGTCCCAACTGGGGAGAAAGGTGGAGTATAAGTGAATAAAATAGATAAATAGGCACAGGCACAGCCAGATGCCTGAAATGGGGAGACCCCCACCCCTGATTGGGAGGACAGGTCGCCCACAGCCCCTCCAGGAAGTACTGGCTGCATCTTCCCTCCTAGCTCTTGTGGCCACACAGTGCCCTGGAATAACAGACCATCCACTTCAGTTGTGTCCCACATCACATTTCTTGCTGTCTGACCTCCCCACCCAATCTCTCCCTTATGCTTTCAAACGTATAAATCAGTCGCTCATATTAAAGAAACAGACCGTCATCCCACCTTTCCTCCCCTTGTTATGTTTACTGAGGGATTGCTGGTCTTGAGGGAGTGAACGGAAAGGGGCCCTTCAGGAGGAAGAGAACAGTTGGGCTGCGGTGAAGAACAGAGAGGGAAGAAAGAGATGCAGCCGAACTCTCAGATCTCTGTAATCATGGATCTGGACAGAAAGAGTTCTCAAGATGCGGGGCAGGTCGACAGCGTCTCCATCTTTCCTTCCACCCCTTGGTTAATGCGCTTCACCGTTCCATGGGATGGGGAAGATGGAGACCCAGGCGGAGCTGTGAACTATTCAGAAAAAGGCCTGTCTTTCCTCGAAGCCAGCTTTTAAACTGAAAATGAAGAGGAATCCAGAAAACAAAACAACTGAATGAGGAACGCCTCAAGTTGCCAGGACACTGGTGTCGAGAAGAGTAGGAGGATGTCGGCTACTGCTTTGTGCAGAGGTCTCCACTCCAAGCGGGGTGTCAGGCGCTCCCACTGCCCCTCATTTATGCTCCGTGGGCCGGTGCAGCTTCCAAACAGATGGGTTTAATGCAATCTGCCTTCAGTTTCAGGGAGAGACTATAAATAAAGTAGTAACAACAGTGGACACTAATCCAAACCAGCTCTGCTATCATCCTCACTGCACTTCTTTCATCTTCCACACCGTTAGTCTCTCCTCACCTTTTTCCTCCCTTCATTTCATCCTCTAGGCAAAATCCTCTGAATCCCAGCTGGTCCCCCTCCCCGCTGTTATAGCAGGTCTGCCCGATGGCCTGTGGACTGTCCACTCAGGGCCTGGTGGAAGTGCACTCAAGTGATTTACCAGGCTAATTCCCTGTAGCTTCCACCTCCCCACTTATCTGCCGCAACCTGCCCTCGATGTGCCATCTTCCCCTCAGGAGGTTAGGAGGATGCTCTCCACAACTTTGTTTCTGCCGCTGTGGATTCAGGACTGCACAGTCACAAGGCCTCGCCACAAATTTGCCCCTTAAGGACTTGGTCGGGAGCCATTTGCATTAATTCCTTTCCCTCCCCTTGGACAGATTACCCCATGCGGTCAAGATCACGGGATGAAATGAGCAGAGAGCTCCAAACGATTCCAAGGAAGCAACAACTCCGGTGGCCACAGAGACTTGTGAGGGCCCCTTGCCAATCAGATGTGGGATTCCTCCCCGACAGTATATTAATCAAGTCAACTCCCTGCTAAGCGGTCTCATGGCTGCCATGCGGGCCTGGCCCAGACTAAAAGGCTACATAAAAATCAAGTTGATAAATAAGAATGACTAAAGCAGACCTCACCCTGACTTGGATGGCCCAGGCTAGTCTGATCTCGTCAGATCCTGGAAGCTAAGCAGGGTCAGCCCTGGTTAGTATCTTGGGTGGGAAACCACCAAGGCAGTCCAGGGTTGTGACCAATGTTGCCTCTAAGCTGTGGAGTCTTGAGAGCCAAAATCCTACTCTGTGGGCTACCGGCATAAAAGTTGTGAGCGAGCAATCTGGCGGCTGCACAAATTAGTTTGCTCTGGAGCCATCCCTTCCTGAGCTAAGATAAAAATCTGTGAGCTGGAGGCTAAAAAACCATGAGCTAGCTCACACTAACTCAACTTAGAAGGAACACTGGTTGTGACACAGAGGCAGGCAGTGGCCAACCAGCTCTGTTCCATCTCTCACCTTGAAAACCCCATGAGGGGTTGCCATAAGTTGGCTGTGACTTTGACAGCACTCTCTACCACTAACAGCCTGATCATGGGGCAAGTAGTGAGGGCTGTTATGTTGGTGCCATTCTTCAGATCACAAGGGCAGGTATGGTCTTTCAAACGCTATCGTGTACAACAGCCTTCTGGCCAGGGGTCATTTCATAGAAAAAGAAGTGCAGGAGCTCATTAGCAAAACTCATCAGCATAACTTATTTGTATATGCCACATCCCCCGACATCACCGGAAGTGTGTCAGAAGGCAACACCCAGCACTCAGGCTCCATATCTAGGGACAGTCTTTCCACTCTGGGGGCTGTCATTCCAGTCCCAGAGTAGCCTATCTGGGCCCAGGAGGAATGGTACACATGCCGCTTTGCGCTCCTGCTGGGAGCTGGGGGCGGGGCTTGCTGCCGCCTGTGCTTCTAGCTGCCGGAGCTCCGCTCCTGCGCACTCCTGCTCCAAATGACCCCTGCTTCTGGCGTATTGCAGATAAGCTTGTCGGGAATGTTGATTTCCTATGCAAGGAGCAACTCAAACATGCCACCCTCCCCTGCAGTCAGAAGCAGAATCACATTGCTCTGCGCTTTGTGCTGGCTTGGCTCTTCAGGTCTGTAAACCACACCACCACCACCACCACCTGAGCTCTTCTTTCTTCAGCCCATTCCCAGCTTCAGAAGCCACGGAACAGTTTAAAAGTGAGCTGTGGACAGGGTTGCTAACTCCGGGCTGGGAAATTCCTGGAGATTGGCGGGGGGGGGGAGCCTGGGGACGATGGACTTCTATGGGGAGGGGACTCAAGAGGGGTGGAATGCCATACAGTCCTCTCTCTGAAGCTTCCATTTCCTCCAGGGGAACTGATCTCTGTGGTCTGGAGAGCAGATGTAATCCCTGGAGGACTCCCGGCCTCAGCTGGAGGTTGGCGACACTACCTGTGGGGCATCTGCAGGGGAGCAAATTGCTGGGTGCAGGGAGGTGACGCACGCCTTCTCATTTATCTTATAACGAAAACACCCAAAGCTGGGAACTCCCCATCTGCCTTTTCCCATGCTTTTCATCTGCCCTCAGTGTTCCAGAGCACTGGCTCCTAGCTCTACGTTTCCCCAAACCCTCTACTTAAACCATTAAGCATTTCAAACACGCTCCTAATGAGAGGGACCCTTATCACGGGGCAAAACATTACCGAGAGTCTTGTTTGTCTGTGCTAATTTTGATTAGAGCTGGCCCTGCTCATTCGACCACCTCCTCAGTTTTCCTGTTTCAAAGCTTGCCCGCCAGAGCATTTCCAGATGTCAGGAACCTCAAGGCTGCTGCAGTTTGGGTTCACCTCTAAGACTGGGCAAAATGAGACACAAACATGCCCCCAGCAGTTTAAGTCTAATCCACGCGGAGCCCAGTGAATCAAATCAAGAATTCCCTCCCCCACACAAGGTCTGACTCAAGTCTCTTTTCATACCTATCATCAATGAAATAGTATGTTTTAATTGTGAGCCTTTACACCTTGTTCTTTCCCCAAAATGATCGTTTGAAGTAAAATAATTAACAACGCCCACTTTACAGTCAGGGAACAGACTGGAAGGAAACCAACCTTTGTATGTTATCCCCCCCCCCCGTGATAGGAAGAAGTGTTGTATGCTGTCGTAACCGGTGAAGCTCAAGTCCCCACTCATGGTGAAATAAAGCACTTGAGTTATATTTGCCATATAATGAGATACATACTGGGCTCCAGTGTGCTGTGCAGGTATGGGGCCAAGAAGTGGGGACCAGGGGGGTGGGCCTTCAAGGTCAGTGGCCTAAGCAACCAAAGTCAATGGGCTTAGAAGAGTGTAACTCTGGACTGCACAGCAAACTTCTCTCTTCCCACCCATTCAAAATGTGTATGGATTGTTTCCATCTCCTTTAAAGCCCTACATGGCCAGGGGCTGACCTACCTGAGGGACCGCCTTTCCCCATATATACCCCCCAAGAGCACTTCGGCTGGGGACACAACATCGCCTGGTGATTCCAGGCCCCCGGGAGGCAAGGCTCGCCGCGACCAGGGCCAGATCCTTTTCGGTGGTGGCCCCTACCTGGTGGAATGAGCTCCCGGAGGAGATCAGGGCCCTGTGGGACCTCATGCAGTTCCGCAGGGCCTGCAAGACGGAGCTCTTCCGCCAGACTTTTGCATAGGGGCCGCCACCACTGATAGGGTGGATAACAACGGGGCTAGGGACGGCCCCAGGAAGATCTTATAACATCACATGGCACTGGTACCACCGGACTTACTTGGGACCAACTACAGGACAAGATCACCCCCAAAGAGCTGATTGTTACCATCATGAGATGTATTCGGGGACCATCCTGCTTCATGGAGCACTTTATTGTATGTGTGTTATCTAATAGTTTTATCATTTTTATCATGTTTTATGTGGGCTCTGCCCCTTGTAAGCCGCCCTGAGCCTGCTTGCAGGGAGGGCGGGGTAAAAATGTCAAAAATAAAGAAATAAATAAAATTCCTACCAACCTCATAGGATTGTTGTGAGAGTAAAAATGGGAATCTGAGAGCCATGTCAGCTGACCTGAGCTCTTTAAACAAAGGGCAGGATAAAAATGTAGTGCGTAGAGAGCTTTTAGGAGCTCTTCAATCATAACAAGAACATAACTTATTATTCATTTTCATCATTTATGATCCGCCTTTCTCAGTTGGACTCAAGGTAGATTATTGTAGACAGGTGTTGTCCAAATATTTGTGAAAATGGAGATTGTGTTTTCCAATTTTCCATTTAATAATTAATATGATTAGGCCAGATGCAGGAGCTGTATTCATTAATGCTCTGCTGTTTTGACTTTGGGGGCAAATTCCCAGCCTGTCTCTAACCAGCACATTAAAAGGTGGCTTGTGAACTTTCAGAAGTTTGGCTAATGTGTGACAGCCAATTTAGCCACAAGTGCCATGGGGATTCTTGGGGGGCGGGGGTACCTGCGTGCGTATAGGGGCCCCTGAAATGCAGCAACTGTTCCTCCACCTAAAGAAGTACCCACTGAGTGATTTTGTGTCTCAGAGCTGTAATGAGGATGCCAGAGGTGACATAGATATTAAAAACCTCTTGCACATTCTAACTGGCACAGGGATTATAATTTATAATAATATGGCCACCACCTGCCACATTCGGGGAACTACTATGCCAAGTATGTTAATTCTGCACCACTCTAATATGCAAATTAGCTCCAGCCCTCTGGCTTACGCTGTTATTTCAATGAAGTCCGCAGTGTTGAACAAGTTTCCTGCTCCTGGTTGGTTGCCACCTGGCGACTTCATTGGGCCTTAGAGGGGGGAAACCAACAGGATGAAGCCTGGCTGAGGACAATTGTGCCAGCTGATATTCCCCTGCAGTCAAGTGGGCAAAACTGCATCAGACTCTTGCCAAGCCCAGATATTTCAAATTTGGAGAGGCTGAAAAGGAAGGCTTCATCCAAAGCCTGTCTGAATATGAAAGAACTTGGTCCACTTCTAGGTCCCTGCCGAGAATGGCTGCCTTATCTGACATATCCTTGAACAGGACTGTCCCTGATGCAATCTGTGGCTCAGAGCAACTGCTCTGCTGCTTCATGGTGCACCAATCCAAAGTCCAGTTGATTCCCCCCTCCAAGTCTGTAAGTAGCGATTGCAGACCTGAAGCAGGAAATGTAAAGCAAATCTCCAACCAACCCCAGGCCAGGAACATCCTCTCCTGTCTGAAGTATCTCATTGGTGCAACTCAAAAAAGATGACAGGAAGGTTTGGTATTCCATGCCAGAGTCATTACCTGCTAGACCAGACAAAGCCTCAAGAGATCTGAGACTCCCAACTGTGTGGTTCCCCCAGGGTTTAGCAGGGAACTTGTTTGGAGAGCCACCAAGAAGTGTCTTCTGAAACCTATCAAAGCTCCTCCCCACTTCCTGGCTCAGTGAAAGCCAGCCAAGATTGGGCATCCCTCTGGTTCTGCCCTTATAATTATGACTACTTAGGGAACTGCTTTAAAAATCCCCATAGCATGTTGTCCTCATGCTCACATTGCTCCATGTCACCCGCCATGCTGGTTACTGTTTCTGCCTGGACCTCCTTGACATCCCAGACATTAACTGCCAGCCCTTGCCTGTCTTCATGGTTGCTGTCTCCAGATTGAGCCCCTCAGACCTTCCAAGGTCCCCACACGTTCCCCATGTTATTCACCATCTTGTATTTCCTGTCCCATGACGGACTGCATTCCTGGGCTTAAACAGTGCACAGGAAATGGCTTGCCTGACTGCTGCAAGCACAAGAGAAACTCATTACCTACTGCAACTTGCCGCCAATGGTCAGATTCTCAGTCTGGTACAGGTTGCCCATACTCTTACTACCTGAGTGAGCTTGGCATGAGAGGTCTGACCTCTTCCATCCCTATGCACAGTGCACCATTCTGGGAAGAACACACTGCTGTTTTTCCCCAGTGCGCAATCCTGGCCGGAATATGATGATCAATTGCATCCCTGGGGCAAGGTGGCTGAACAGGGCATAGAGCAGCTGCTGAGTTGGGCAGAAATGTGCAGATGATTCCTGGCTGGCCTTTGCGCCAACTGAACACCATTTGCATCCCTGCCTGATGCCATTTCCCCTCACCCTTCAGGCTCTGGTCTACCTGAGAAGCTCTGATACCAGCCAGGGAACCAACTGGAACCAAGATAGCAGGCGTTGGGATGGATCCAGAATGGGTGGTGAGTGCCAAATGCCAATGCCAAGCGACAGTGAGGAGAAAAGTCATAGAGAACCACGCTCTGCAGATGCATAAATGCGCAACCTTATATAGTGCTGCATGCACTGCAGAGGAATATACAAAGGCATGCACCCTATACATACCTATCTCCACCAAGACCCTGTAACACACTGCAGTTGTGTATACACACAGCTCTCCTCTGCTAATGTGGAGCCCATGCAGTGTGGGCTACACTTCCACAGTCAATGGCCTGACAGGAAGCTGCTTCCACATGGTGATGTCTGCGTCACTCACATCAGTGCAATGGAGTGTCCACACTGCAGATTTCCCCACACTTTCCTTGCGTTGCTCCCCCACGGCTGTCATTCCCCTCCTCATTTGCCACCACAGGGCTTTGGGGGCTTAGTGGCAAGAGACTGTTATGATATTACTGCATGACCCGCTAATTCCCCTGAATTTCCAGCTTTCATTAAAAAAAGGTTCCCACACAACAAAAAAGGCTACAGACTTACTTATTTAATGAAAGCTGGGAATTCAGGGGAATTAGTAGATCATGGCAATAGATCGTTATAGCATTATTGCATGATTCTAGCAATTGCTGGGTTTTTTTAAAAAAAAAGCCATCAAGAGTCCTCTGGTGGCACAGGGAGGAACGGGAGTCATGGGGTATCAGGCAAGGAAAATGGCACCCATGTGGGCTATCCAGACTATCTGCAGTCTTTTCAAAAAGATCAAGTCAGATTACAGGAAAGCAGGGGAAAACCTGGAAAGTAGATGATATGACACTCCAATTGGGGAAGGGGGAATGCAGCAAAATGTACATGTGGAAGCAGCCCCTGTCACCCAAATGGCACACTGCAAATGTGTGCACACAGAACCAAACACAAACGACAGTTATACATCCAGTCAATGTACACCCACTGGATAAAATGTTGGAGCCGGGTGGCCTGCGCTTGTTCTGGCATTGTGGAACACTTCCACACCTCCTGAGTTTTTCCCACTTTTTGCTCATCTTTTCCAAACTTGCTTAGCTACAATGTTTTGGGAAAGGTTACTGCAGAAGGAGGATGGCCACTGTGGGGATGGGAAAGTCCAGATTTTCCTGGTCCCACCCACATGGTAGCCAGTAGCCCTCCCTCAGTGAACACGGCAGCCATCCCCTCTGTGCTCCACATCACATGCCACCAGATGGCTTTTCTGGTTCAAAACATCTCCGAAAAAGACCCTGGTGGTGGTGGCAGGGATAGTCACCAGGGGGGACTGGGACAGGAAGACCTTCCGTAATCTTTCATTAAAATCTGCCCCCATTCCTGAGGACTGGAAGGTAGCTAATGTCACTCCCATCTTTAAAAAGGGTTCCAGAGGAGATCTGGGAAATTACAGGCCAGTCAGTCTGACGTCGATACCAGGTAAGTTGGTGGAAACTGTTATTAGGGAAAGAATTAGTAGGCACATTGATGAACAAAAACTATTGAGGCAGACTCAGCATGAGTTCTGTAAGGGGTATCAGGCAAGGAAAATGGCACCCATGTCTCACTAACCTGTTAGTGTTCTTTGAGGGGGTGAACAAACATGTGGACAAGGGGGACCCAATAGATGTTGTTTACCTTGACTTCCAGAAAGTTTTCAATAAAATTCCTCATCAAAGGCTCCTAAGTAAGCTCAAAAATCACGGGATAAAAGGACAAGTCCTTTTGTGGATCAAAAACTGGCTAATTAATAGGAAATAGAGAGTGAGTATAAATGGGCAATTTTCTCAGTGGAGGGTGGTAAGCAGTGGGGTACCGCAGGGATCAGTACTTGGTCCAATGTTTTTTAACTTGTTCATTAATGATTTGGAGTTGGGTGTAAGCAGTGAAGTGGCTAAATTTGCAGATGATACAAAGTTGTTCAGGGTGATGAAAGCCAGGGAGGATTGTGAGGCACTCCAAAGGGATCTATCAAGGATGGGCGAGTGGATGTCAATCTGGCAAATGGGGCTCAATGTGGCCAAGTGCAAGGTGATACACATTGCAGCCAAAAATCCTAACTATAAATACATGTTGATGGGGTCCGAACTGGCAGAGACTGACCAAGAGAGAGATCTTGAAGTCATAGTAGATAACTCACTGAAAATGTTGAGACAGTGTGTGACTGCAATAAAAAAGGCCAGTGCTATGCTAGGGATTATGAGGAAAGGTATCATAATGCCCCTATATAAATTAATGGTGCGACCTCATTTGGAGTACTGTGTACAGTTCTGGTCACCACACTTTAAAAAGGATATTATAAGAACATAAGAGAAGCCAATGTTGAATCAGGCCAATGACCCATCTAGTCCAACACTCTGTCACACAGCGGCCAAAAATACCACGTGCTATCAGGAGGTCCAGCAGTGGGGCCAGGACACCAGAAGCCCTCCCACTGCTGCCCCCTCCAGCACCAAGAATAGAGTGCATCACCTGCCCCAGACTGAGTTTTCCCACCTATACCCTGTGGCTAATAGCTACTGATGGACTTCTGCTCCATATGTTTATCTAATTCCCTCTTGAAACTGTCCATGCTTGTAGCTGCCACCACCTCCTGTGGCAGTGAATTCCATATGTTAATCACTCTTTGGGTGAAGAAGTATTTCCTTTTATCTGTTCTAACCCGACTGCTCAGCAATTTCATGGAGTGCCCACAAGTTCTTGTATTGTGAAAAAGGGAGAAAAGTACTTCTTTCTCAACCTGCTCAATCCCATTCATAATCTTATAAACCTCGATCATGTCACCCCTCAGCCGTCGTTTCTCCAAGCTGAAGAGCCCCAAGCATTTGAACCTTTCTTCATAGGGAAGGTGTTCCACCCCTTTTATCATTCCAGTTGCTCTTCTCTGCACTTTTTCCAATGCTATAATATCCTTTTTGAGATGTGGTGAAAAAGTGGTATAGCTTTGGAAAAAGTGCAAAAAAGGGCAACTAGAATGATAAAAGGGTTGGAATACTTTCCCTATGAATAAAGGTTAAAGCGCTTAGGGCTCTTTAGTTTGGAGAAACGACGGCTGAGGGGTGACACGATCGAGGTTTATAAGATTATGCATGGGATAGAGCAGGTAGAGAAAGAGGCACTTTTCTCCCTTTCTCACAATACAAGAACTTGTGGTCACTCAATGAAATTGCTGATCGATCAGGTTAGAACGGATAAAAGGAAGTACTTCTTCACCCAAAGAGTGATTAACACATGGAATTCACTACCACAGGAGGTGGTGGTGACTTCAAGCATGGACGGCTTCAAGAGTGAATTAGATACATGGAGAAGAGGTCCATCAGTGGTTATTAACCACAAGGTATAGATAGGGACTCTGGGACAAGTGATGCTCTGTATTCTTGGTGCTTGGGGGGGTCAACAGCGGGAGGGCTTCTAGTGTCCTGGCCCCACTGCTGGACCTCCTGATGGCACCTGGTATTTTTGGCCACTGTGTGACAGAGTGTTGGGCTGGATGGGCCTTTGGCCTGATCCAACACTGGCTTCTCTTATGTTCATATGAAGCCCTGTCATGGCAGTGGTGCACCCGCAGCCACATCGACTAGTGGGGCTTCCACGGGAATGTGGAAAAGCAACTCCCTTGTCACCATAAAGATGTACTGGCTCCGTAAAATGAAAAGAGGTACAATTTTTTGGAACTTTGACACAGGGCACTTGCATATGGGCCCCCCTATTTCGCTCTTCCAGCACAGTCACCCAAAGGTCTGAGGCTCGAAGGGAAAGAAAGACATCTTTGCAGAGATTCTGCATGTCACGGAAGCTGAAAAGGGGGTGAGTGCTCTCTCTCTCTCTCTTTGCAGCCTATGGGATGGGATCTGAAGTGAGACACATTGGTAGAGGACAAGAGGACAAGGTGCCAGCCTCCAGGCGGGACCTGGGGATCCCTCAGAAGTACAGCTCATCTCCAGACAACAGAGATCAGTTCCCCTGGAGAACATGGATGCTTTGGAGGGCGGACTCTATGGCAGCATACCCCCACTGAGGTCCCTGTCCTCCCCAGGCTCCAAGTTTCCAAGAGTTTCCCAACTTGGAACTGGCAACTCTATACCCCCATCCCCTGCCAGTGGCCGGGGGAGGGAGACCTGACAACCCTCCAAGAGGAAGAGGAAGATGGGGGGGGGCCCTCAGGGAAAAGGACGTCTGTTCTGAAGCATGACTTACTTGTAGGACTGTTGTGGGAACAAAAGAGGCTCTCAGCCACCCTGCACATTCAGAGCACCGTGAAGAGGACAAAAAATAGCCATTGTCCTCCATGCTGACACTTACGATACACACAAGCAAAAACCTCCAGAGCAGCCACAAAGCCCTTTGCGTCCGTCCGTGCGCCCACAGAGCCGTGCGGCAGCAAACCGTGGCTCTCACATACGATTATCATTCTTCCTTGTTCAATTTATAGCTTGTCTCAACGTAACAGCTCTGGGCCATCCAAAATCACAAAAACTCACATCTCTTGCAAAGATGTAAGATGCAGCAAAGCAGTAAATAATTACCATAAGAGCCAAAATAGAAACCAAAGGCTTAAACACAAACCGAGATGAAACAGGTCAGCTCAGGCTGATTCACAGTTTGGAAGTGCTCTTCTCCGCGAGAGTACCTCACGCCTACGTCCACACAACTTGTCAGGCAACCCTGCTCACGTTTATGCTCCTGCTTAAGCACATCACTTCACAGCTAACCGGATGGCAAGCGCAATTACAGCCACGCTTTCTACTAACATGCGCTGCATTTTACACCACACATGTCGCTGCCCTGACACACTTCTTCGTACACCCAAAGCACAGCGTCTCTGGAATTACTTCAGCCCATGCTGTGCGCCTCTCATCTCATTTTAACTACCCTTTTTGCATAACTAATTGTGGCATTTAAAAAAAAAAAGGACTCAGATGGAAGTTCTCTCTCTGCTGTTTCAACACCTGTTAGGATGTGGGATGGGCAAGGCTAATCTGCATTAATAACGGGAGAAAAGAACCAAGGCATCAAGAAGAAGCCGCTCTAAGTTAATTGACCTGGAATACAAGGAGGTAATCTTGTGATGAGAGGGCGTGAACACCCTGCCGTAGGGGTGCCAGCCTCCAGGTAAGACCTGGGGATCCCCCGGAATTACTGCTCACCTCCAGCCTACAGAGATCAGTTCCCCTGGAGAAAATGGATGCTTTGGAGGGCAGACTCCATGGCACTGTACTCCACTGAGGTCCCTGTCCTCCCCAGGCTCCATCCCCAAATCTCCAGGAGCTTCTTAACCTGAATCTGGCAACCCTACTCCCCCCCGACCCCTGCTGGTTGCCAGGGAGACCTGGCAACCCTACCCTGCCCCTTCCTCTTCACACAGACACGAGGCATAGAGACACTTAGGCATGTATAGATTCCTGTCTGCTCAGGCTGCAATTTTGTTTCTGCACAGCACTGATATCTGCATCCTATATCTCTGCGACATACAATGCACTGCAAAAGAACCCGAACGTACAGGGCTAAATCCAGCCAGCTTTTCTGCTGATGAAAAAGGAGGAGGGGGTCCTCTTTGACCATCCATAAAAAAAGGGGGGGAAAGCCTATGCTGGAGATTGGGGAACTTGCAAGGACAAAAGCCATGTGGGGCAGGGAGGAAGGGCATTGGGTGAGATTGTATGTAAAAACTGGCTGGATCCAACCCATAATACGCATGCGTCTCAAGTGGGTCCCAAGTGTGCTCTTCCATGTGCATGGAACAGCATGCTAGCAAAATCTGGCACCAATATGCAGAGAAATACCGTGACAGGCACTGCGAAGCCTTGAGCACACCGTGTGCTGCGTTTGGTTCTAGCTGTAGCGCTGGTTCTGCTCCAGGGCAGGTGGTTTCTTTCGTCTGCCCCTGTCCAAACTTGTGCCTGTGAAAAGCCCTTCTGCTGGGGTCCTGTTGTGAGGGCTCCCCCCTCTGAAGGCCAGGTGGGCAGTTACTGAGGCTGGCCTTCTCCTTGAAGTAGCGCCCAGGCCCAGGAATATTCACTAGGCTGCCTACATTTAAGTGCCAGTGAAAATCTGATTTATTTCCTCAGGCCTTAGGCTGCTGTTAGTTCCTGCATTTTACTGATTCGGTGGTCACTGAACATGCTTTCGTTTCTGTCGTTTTATTTTCTGCTCTGTTTTACCAGGATGGGTTGTTTTTAACTATTTGTTGCGAGATACCTTGGAGGCCTGTGTTTTGTGGAAAGGCAGGATGGAAATCAATACGACAAAGCGGGGAAGGGGGGGGCTCGTATTAGCCTCTGTCAACGTGGGCTCTCACTTTCCCCCCAAGGAAATTACCTCTGGCCCCCGCCTGAAGTGAGGCTTGCTGATAATCCAGAAATAAAACAGTTCTGAAACCAAGATGTAAAAACACAACACGGATGAACACTTTGCAGGCACAGAAGAAGATGGTCCTCTGTGAACATGTGCGTGGTATTTGTATGCTTTGACCCCACACAACGGTGCACTTATCCACATGGACCCACACTCCATCATTGGACAGGAACACTGAACCCCTCCTCCTCCTTCTCCCCCCCCCACCCGGCTGCCACTGTCTGTCCTGGGCACCTGAGGCTAAGGCCTGACACTAAAGTAGATGGGCCTGTGACTGTGATCCCGGCTGGAAGAGAGGAGGTTAAGCCCATATCCCCTGTGCCTCTTCGCTGAGGAGACAGTAATTTCCGCAATCACCGAAGTGTTTCTATTCCTGGGAGTGCAATCAGAAGCCGACGTTCTGCCCGGCTCATCAGGCCTTGTACAAGCAAAGACACCCCCCCCCTTCCCCTTCTTGCTCCTGTCACCCTGGTGCCATCAGGAGCAGCCACAATGGGGCCCATAACAGACTGAAAGAGGGGAAGCAGTACGGATGGGGTATCCAAATGCCCAGGGCGGCAGATAATTGGGCTGAGAGATGGCAGACCTGTGTTCAAGTGCTACCTCTTGCTAGGAAATGTCGCTATCTATCAGTCCCATTTACTCCACCTGTAAAATGGGGATAATAGTAACCAGCTTTCCCACAGTGGTGTTGTGAACACACTGCAGGCTATGAAGCTCTTTGGCGAATTAAAAAATGGCACTCTCAGTAATCAGCAGTGAGTTTCCCTAAATAAACCCACTGAAGTCCTTCCCTAAGTACACATATAGTCAGGATATTTTTGCACGCAGATATCCTGGCCGCCCCAGAGGACTGACTGTGGTCAGGACTGTCCCCTCTAAGCTGAGTTAGTGCGAGCTAGCTCACAGTTTTTAGCCTCTGGCTCACACATTTTTGTCTTAGCTCAGGAAGGATGGCTCCAGAGCAAACTAATTTATGCAGTAGCCAAATGGCTCACTCACAACTTTAATGCCAGCAGCTCACAAAGTAGAATTTTTGCTCACAAGACTCCACAGCTTAGAGGGAGCATTGGTCAGGGATACACTGCAGGGGTGGCGCCTCCCTTGATGGGCCCCTATCTGAATCTTTCTCACACACATCCATCCGTGGCCATTCACTCTTAACCAAGCTCGTGGGGAATCCATTCGCAGGTCTCCCAATATCACCTGTGGTGTGACCCTTACAAAATTCTCCCCAGAAACTCACGCCCCTGTGTGGAAATGATTGGCATGCCACCTGCATGGAGCAATTTCAGCAATATGCAAAGCAGCTCACAGAAGATGCAAAAACCTCGACCATTAAATAAATATTTTTGCAGTAACACACAGAACACCCCCAATAATGTGGGGAGCTTGCGGCACCTGAAAGATTTGACATTTTATTCCAGTATCAGCTTTCAGTGACAAGAGCTCACATCTTTGTAGAGCCTCTCTCTATAGCCTCTCACAGACCATATTCCAGCCTAGTTCCTGTATTTCCCCCCAACACAGAGACACACAAACACCCCTGCCAACAACAGCAGGTGGGACCCTGCCCTGGTCTTTGGCTTGAATTCTCCCGTCCTCCCCTCCCCTCAGTCCTGTCCCCTGCCCTCCCTTCCTTCACGGGGCCCCTTCCCCACACTCCTCAATGAGCCTTCCCTCCTTCTTCTTCTTTCTTCTCCCTCGTCTCCCCTCCTCTCTTTGGTTCCTGCCGGAGTTATTGATTTTCCTGCCTTTTCTTTCTCTCCCCTCGGGGCCCCGAGTCGTGCTGCGTTTTTGTCCTTTTTCTCGCTTTTATTTCCTGCGCGCGTCTCAGTTGGAGGAACACAGAAACTAACATGGCCCCCGGGTGTTTGACATCGCTGGGTGGATGCCACACACCAGGGCAAATGGCCCTGATGTGGCACGGCCAGACAGCCCGTCTGTCCCTGGGATTCAAAAGAGGTGGCTGCTTCCGGGGTGGGGTGGGGACAGGGCAGGGCAGCTCCCTCCATCTCTTGAGTGAGCCCACAGCCTCTGGTTTGAAGTTTCTGTGCCCACAGGGATGGATCCCTTGCCTCTCCAGTCAGGGCTGTGGGTACAGGGATATTTTCTTTGTGCTGAGGAACAGCTGAACATCAGGGGCATTTGCCTGGTGAAACTACAATGCTTTCCGTTTACTCAGATGCCAAGCAGCATAAATGCTGCTGAGGCATTGGGAGTAGACGTACCAACCACGATTCAGAGGGCAGAAGGGATGAGAGAGGGGTTCCTTTTGGCAAGCAGCATCCCCTTAAGCCCGCCTTCATTTGTGGTTTAGACCAGAAGCTGGATTGCAGCTGAGTCTGGTGCGGGGATTCCTCTCCCACTGCTGAAGTGCACCTTTTTGTTGTACTGTTGGGGAAGGCTGGGGAAAGACTGGATATCTGAATGTCAGGACTGGGAAGCACAGTTGGAATTGAACGGATAAGGGGAGGGCTGTAAAGTCAAATAGGCACTCTCCAGCGCGTAACTCAGGGTTGGTGTCTCGGACAATGGGGCTAGAAAACTGGATTTGAGAGATGCTCTGCTTTGGGAGTGGGATAGCGTGTGGGAGGTTAAGGGACACGTTTATTGCCCTTTAAGCCTAACCTGCCATGCACTGTCCCCTCCCTGTCCGCCTCTCAAAGGACAAGGTACACTGGAGCACTAGGAATCATGGCAGCAAGCTCCACTTTGGGGCCCGGATAAACTCTCTTGGACATAAACTGCCACATGTCACAGGGCAGGCAGGTGTTTTCCCTTTATGTGGGGTAGGTGCTGGTAGCAGATTTAGGTGGCTTTTGGGCCCCAGCTCTCTGTTTCTTTCAGCAAGGGATGGGGCTGAGGAAGAGACTCGCGTGACATACTAATTTCAGGGTGAGTGGAGGTAAGGCAGGGATCATCAGACTCTGTTTCTCTTTGCAGACGCACCGCACCAAGGAGACACATGCCTTGGAGAGGTTTAATCAAAGTCGGCAGGTTTCATTTCCACCTGCCAGCCGCCTGCAGGAGCGAAATCCCCCTGGATCATAGGAGGTTTGGGGGAGGGAAAGAGGAAAAGAAGGGGGCACGGAAGAGGTAGTAAGGGAGAGGAATTAGGGGGGAGAGTTATTAGCCAATAGGAGCCAATCACCAAGTTCCCAAGGCCAGAGGGGAGACAGAGGGGTCCAGGGTTTCGTGCGTCAATTTCACGCCTCCCACAAACCCTTAATCCCATCAAGTGATGCTCACAGGCTCTTCTCTGCCTGTAATTAATTTGGAAACCACACGCGCACATACACTCAGAACTGCATGCACAGAATCACGGTCTGTGGATACCTCATAATTTGAGTTCGCGACAAGCACACCGTCTCCATTTGGGGCTCCCCCTCCTACTTCTACTGCTGTCCCCCCTCCCAAAAGCCACACATTTGCCCCTCTCCTCTCTCAGCTTTGAGTCAGAGCTTAACCGCAGCACCTGTGTCCAGGTTTCGCCCTGGAATGCAGGAAGTAGTAAAAAAACATGTGCAGAATGCATTTCACTTATAGAACCACAGCCAGCCTGTAGCTATGCAGTTCAGGTGATGGCAGCACAGACTGCTAGAAATCCACCACTTTTCTGTTTAGAAACTAGTCAGTTTCTAACCTGAGCAGTGTCAGAGGCTGAACCTGCCTGATGGGAACTGTTGGTTCACTAGTTCCAGATGGGGCCAGCTGTGGGTGACCTAACGCTGAGCAAGAGACAGCCTCTGCATGTCTCAGCTAGTTCACATGGCCCTGGACTGATCCCTGGCACTGAAAAGAGGTCGCAGAGCCAACATGCAATGAAGCCCTACCTGCTGACAACCCCTGCCCCAGTCTTGCCCCCTTACACTATGCCAATCTTAATTTATGGCATTTGCTTCCCAGCACTGGGTGAAGAATCCCTGCCCAAACAGCTGCTTCCAGCATCTCTTTCATTCTCCTTTGCAATTGGCAAGGCCCCTTCCCAGCTGTTTTGGTGTGCAGATTTCAGGCAAAGCTGCCAACCGCCCCCCCCCCCTGCCCAGCCTCGCGTTACATTGCCCCCGTTTCCGGGAACCTGGACAACAGTCCACTTTCGCTAGAGCACAGCTGTGCCCAGCGTTCTTGAAGCCCCCGCACTCTCTGCTCTTTGCTGTAGACAGGAGAACTAAGGGTCCATTAGTGGCTCATTCTGGTAACTGGAGCACCTGGGGAAGGGGGGAGGGCGGTTTAAGCTCGGTAACAGTCCCGGAATCCTCTGGATTTACAGGGAGAAACAGGTGGGGGCAGATGGCGGCGCACGATAAATAAGAGAGGGTGTGAAAGAACACATGGGCAGCATGCATGAAAAAGTGGCCGAGGGTGAGAAATGGTGTAGGCACAGCCGGAAAAGACCTGTAGGCACACCATCAAAGGATATTAATAAACATCATCCTGGAGGATATGCGAAGGAGGGTGGGAAACTGCAGAGTATAAAGGGTGGGCCTGGCATTCTTATCCGTTTACAAGACAAGCATCTCTCTTTCAGTGTCTATCTGTAGACTGGCTATATTAAATTATGTCGCTACAGCCTGAGTTCAGAGTGTGTGCTGGGGGGAGAGAAGACAGCTACAGTGCACAATATGAAAGAGGCTGAACAACAACGTGAATGGTCTTTTGCTTGTGAGCGCACATGCATGCGTGCCTGTGACAGACTTTCAGATGAGCATTCGGATACGATCTGGTGTGCATACAAGATGAAGATCAGTGGCCAGAGCCGGAGAATCTACCCACAAGGGGTGTGTTACAATTGTGCTAACTGGCCCTGGGGCATTAACAAGATAGAACCTCAACCACAGTGTGAAGCTGTGGAGTTAAACAGTATTTATTATGGCATGTGTGAAAGATGTGGCAAAAAAACAGGCAGCATTGTCCATGCTGGCTATTGGATGCAGTGGGGGCATAGAGCCATGCTGGCTAGAGGGCTGATAGGTACAGGCAGATTTTCAATGTAGGCCTGGCCAGTGTGAAAGCTGTAGTGTGTAGGGTTCAATCAGATGATTCAGTGTGACAATCACAATCTTGCAGGGTCTACTGGAGTACATACTAGCGAGGGTATATTTGTGTCAGGGTATAAGCACAACACTGGGAATGTGTAGTCATTGTGTATCAAATAAGTACAGAGTAAAGCACTGAATGGAAAAATGTGCATGAACGCATTGTACATGTAGACAATAAATACACATTGTATGAACAGGAAACTGTGTACTCTGTCCAGTCAATGTGCATCATTTCCAAGTCATATCGGGGGATATGTATGTTTCGCATATTGACCAGTAAAGTGTAAAGATTTTCCAAGCGGCTAATCTGCATAATGACCAGGCAATATGTGAAATGCCTGTTTGAGTGATAAAGTTGTATATGTTCCCCACTGTCTTTTGGGGATTACATACACTCTGTATGCAAAATGCCCCATTTTGTGCCATCAATTTGTGGACATTCTCCATGCTGTCCTGTGAATCTGCGCAATGGCCAGTGTTTATGGACATTCACCATTCAATGTACCTTAACCAGAGCTTGCTGGTAGCTACATCATTTGAAAATATGTTCATTTAACAACAAAACTGCTTAGTAGAAGTGTTGAGAAATATTTTGTCCTTCCCATGGGTTGCAGCAGATACAGCCAGAGAGTTGTTTTAAGGATTGGCAGGTTCACTGAGTAAATATGTCGCTACTGTCTTTTGGTATATTGGAGGGGGTTGTGGGACTATAAATGGGTATTGCCACTAGTCTCTAGGTACCTATATTTCACCTTGCTCAACTGTCTGCATTCTGAATGGCGTCATTCCTTGGCTGCGTGGACATTTCCATGCAAGTTACACCGGCAACTCATATTTCACATTTCTTTAGCATCAGCCAGGTACTGAGCGCACTTGTTGCATTGTTGGCACGCAGTCTGCGCTGCACAATCTGCCATGCGCCTCAGCCTCTCAGACTGACCACACCCAAACCAGCTAATCCATTTGCTAGGAGGTGCCTCCACCAGCCAGCCCCCTCCTGAAGGGAAGAAAATACCGGAGACAAACCAGAGAGAGCCATTCTAACAGCTTCACGTCTGGAAGGAGGGACAGCCAGCCAGCCAGCAGCCATGCATGTGGTCCCTCTCTCAAGTGGGAGAGACAATTGCCTCAACACAAACACTAATAATGCCTCCAGCATGCCAATCAGGCAGCTGTGCTTCAACCGTCCTCGCCTCCTCCGTCTTCATAGCAGCCTCCAGAGGTAGATCATTAACACTGCCATGTGACAGATGGGGAACTGAGGCTGGGAATAGTTTCATTTCACGGCTGAGTCGGGGCTTGAACCAACTCCTTCGAGGTCCATAGCTAACCCCAGTTTGCTGAACCACACAAGCAATGGGTCACTCTGCTTTGACACAATGTGGGATTTAGGGGCACCCACTAAAATAGCTGTCTTCTCTCCCTCCCTCCCTCTCTCCATCGGGCACACACACACACAGCCTGAAGAGAGATGGTCACTGACACTCACACAAGAAGAGTCAACTGAGCAACATACACAGCCAGAGAGGAGACTGTTGGTGAAACAGTCAGAGGGTAAAGACAGCCACTGTCCCACATAGGGTGGAGAGAACCAACCATCTCCATGTGTGTGTGTGCACACACACACACACGCACACACAGAGAAAGAGTCACTGATACAGACACATGGGGCAAGATGAATCGGTAACCCCTGGCATATACACATCGACATAATGATCAGCAAGAAGAGACGGCCATTGATGCACTCTAAGAAGCAAAGAGGATCGTTGACAGTATGTACAGTCAGAAGGGAGAAACAGCAACTGATACGTACAGAGCTCCTTCAAGGACACACCTGCTTAGTAAGATGTTAAATCTCACAGTTCCCATGTATGAGAAGACCACAAGCACGAGAGAAGAAGCACGTTATCAGACTCCGCACACCCAGCAATGTGGAGTTCAGACCCCGGATATTTATAGACAAAAACACATGCACTCTCTTTTTCAGAGGTCATATTCGCCATCAGATTGGGCCATACCAATGAACTGTCTTAGCCTAGTATCCTGACTCTGGCATGTCAGCATTCAGGGTTGTTTTTTTTTGAATAGCAAGCCTCTTCAAATGAAGAATATTGTTTCAGCCCTCACAACCACACAGCCCGCTGCCCCGACCCCATTTCACACCCTCGGAGAAAGGGGCAAACATATAATTTGAATTGGCAGGTACAGACTGCCCCTGGGACTGCACGGAGAAGGAAGGCATGTTCCCCCCTCCCTCAGTTTTGCAATCTACCTGTCGGCCACACCAAAACACCCACCCATTAAAGCTGGTTTGAAATAGGGATGAGAACGGAAACAACTCACACATCGTTTAGCAAAAGCCTGTGCCTCCTTTGGGATTCACACCACCTCCACACTGAAAACACTGCTCCCAGGGGAAGCCACAGTGGTAGCTGGGAAGTGAATTTTTCCTCTGCCTCTCACTCTGCCCATCTCTGCCTCTCCTGCCCAGCCTTACTGGCTGCTGCCAACCTGATCCTGTCTTCCAATATTCTCTGTAACATACACAGACCTCTTTTCTTTTCTTTTGTTTGCCAGTTTGAAAAATCCTGCAACAGTGAGTCCCACAGATCATGCATTGTGTGTGGATGGCGAACCCTTTAGGGAGGGAATCCTAGAAGGCAGTAGGTGGCCCATCTGAGAGCAGGAAAGAGAGAATTCTGACTTGAATGCACACCAGCCAACCTAGGCAATGTCTCTACTGCAGGAGATCCTACCAGTCTTCCCCGAGCATGGCACCTCCAGGAAATAGTGTTCCCCAATGACACGGTCCTCCTTAGCCTCCTACCTAACCCCGTCTTTGCATCTTTTCTCTCACTTTCATTCCCCCTGCGTCCATCTTTTCTCTTCCCTGCCAATTTTTCTATTATAAAAACCTCAGATGCTGCACTGCTATTTCTGTCACAAAAGAGATGGATGGCTATTTCCAGGGCCTGGCATTAGGATGCATGTATGAGAAAGAGAGTTTTGCATACAAGACGGCATGCAGGAGGCGGGCGTATGAGAATCCGAGAGCATCAGCAAAGGAAAGAGGACCCAGGCAGTGTTCCCTCTAAGCTGAGTTAGAGTGAGCTAGCTCACAGTTTTTTAGCCTCTGGCTCACCCATTTTTGTCTTGGCTCAGGAAGGATGGCTCCAGAGCAAACTAATTTATGCAGTAGCTGAAGCACCTGCTCACAACTTTAATGCCAGGAGCTCACAAAGTAGAATTTTTGCTCACAAGTCTCCATAGTTTAGGAGGAACATTGGACCCGGGCATCCTGCCTCCAGGGCTCGTATCCAACTCCCAAGATGATTTGGGAGCACTGAGGGTAATATCCATGTAACCTCAGCCCCCCTCCTAGGAAAACCTAGGTCTCAATCCAGTCACAGACCCAGTGGTCTAGCGAAGTTGCCTGTGAGACGACAGGCCCATGCTCAAAAGCCCCTATTGAGTGTATGGGGAGGGGGCGCTAATGGGCGAGGGAAAGGGGGGGGCATGAGGGGTCTGGTCCTCCAGGCCCGGGGAGGGTGCCGGCAAGCTCACTTCGCGCAAGGGCTCTGGGGGTGTGAAGGGGGAACCAAGATGGCCTGGGAAGGGTTGACGCTTGAGGCCAGAGAGGCTGAGTTCGCCAGGGCTGTCTCCTGCCCCACTGCAAGGCGCTGGCGACATCGATTCCTCGCTCGTTCACCTGTCCGGGGGGCAGAGTCAGGGCAGGGCTCCGCTCTCTCCTCCTCAGCAGTGCAGAGAGAGACCCCCTTCTCCAGCAGCGTGGGGGGGAGTCCTCCCTCTCTGGTTGGGACAGACCTCCACGCCCCCCACCCCGGGCAGGACCCATCCCCACGGGCCGGGGAGAGGGAGGGGGAGAGGGAGGGGCGGGCAGCGGGCGCCCGGCGGCCCCAGTCCGTGTGGCCCTGGCGGGCAAGGCTTCCCCGCCCTCTTCCTCCCGCCATCCGAGGCGCCCTGCCTGCCGAGAGGCGTGGCCCCTCCAGCGGGGCCGCGGACCGGCCTTCGAAGCCCGCGCTGCACGAGGCGCCTCACCTCACCCCGTCTCGGATCCGGTCCGCAGGGAAGCGGAGCCGCCGGCCTCGGGGCACCCAACGGGCCTGCCGCCGCCTCGCCCGCCTTCAGAGGGCGCGTGGCGCGGCGGGCGTCGAAAGGCCCGGGCGGGAAGGGGCGCAGCCCGGCCAGCCTCACTCCGCGCCCGCCCTCCTCCTCCTCCTCCGCGGGGAAAAGCCCTGCCTCGGGGAGGGGGGCGCCCCGCCTCCAGGCACACAACCCCCCCCTCACCACAGAGAGCCCCGCCTTTGGGCCCCCGCTTTAGCCACTGGCCCTCACTACCTTCCGGAAGCGCCCGGTGCCCTCCTGGCTGGCGGCCCCCTTCTCCTCCTCTTCGCCTTCTCCCTTCGCCACCCCTGACTGGCCCTTCGCAGGCCCGCAGTCGCCACCGCTCCGCTCCCCTGCCCCAGGACTCACGCGTGCCGGGTCCCGTCCCCTCCGACCCACCGCCGGGCTCCTCTCCCAGAGCGGCCGGGAACCCCTCGCCCAGACCGGTCCGCCACCTCCCCACCCCCCCCACCGGGCAAGCGGGGCTCCCCCCAGCCTCTTCCCCCCCCCCCTTTGCTGCTCCCCACAGAAAGCCGCACAACCCCGAGAGCAGCAGCAGCAGCAGCTCCGGGGAGAGAGAATTCGCCGGTGTCTCCCCCCCCCTTCCCTGTGTCTCTCCTCGAGAAGGTAGAGATGCCCTTCAATTGGATTATAAAAAAAAAAAAATACAGACTATAGGCTTCTCTGTGAATAAAAAGCCAGACGCTGCAACCGAGTCTGTGCGCCCCTCCTCTCTGTCTCCGGGATTCTTTTGCAGTTACAAATTAATTCAAGCATAATAACAAGGGGGTTAAAAAAAATCACCTTTTTGCATCTCACACTCTTGCAGTCTTGGATGATCAATGCCACAAACAAATCACGCGTGAGTGTACGCACGCATACACACATACACACGAGAAAAGAGAGAATCGGGGGAGGGGGCTCGCCCATTCTTTCCCCTGCAAACCCAGCCCCCTTTGAAATCTCAACTCCAGCCTAGGGTTCCCATTCCCGCCCGCCCGCCCCCCCGCGCAAGAAAGACACAGAAGAACATTGTAAAAATCACCCCCCCCCGGGGTCAGCCGGGCATTGATCGCGGCATCTTCAGTATCATCAATATAATTGGGAGGGGGGCAAGAGCTTCGCTTCCCATAGGAGTCGCCCCCCCTTTCTGTTTTTTTTAAAGCCTGGCTCCTGAGGGTGTAAGAAGCAGCCCCCTCCCCTTATTCAAGCAACGATCCCCGCCTGCGCTCCTGCACAACAAAACCCGGACCGATGTTCGGCTGGGGAGGGGGGAGAAGGTTTTTTTTAAAAGAAGAGGAGTGGGTCTTACCTATTCATGACAACTCCCGAGGAAAGAATAACCCAGGATCTGAAGGACAGCAATTTTTTTCTCCGCGTCTGGAAAGAGAGAATTTTTTTCCTCCGTGATTTTTTTTTTTGGGGGGTGGTGAAAAAAATGTATTCCTATTTTTTAAAATCTCTTCTCCTGCGGGGAATCAAAGGAACGCTGAATCCAACCAGCCATGGGCGCAGCATCTTCCTCCCCCCCCCGCTCCTCTCCACCCCTCCCCGCCAAATTTCTTTCCGATCTTTATTCACCGCTCAGGGCCCCCCTCCGCCTTTTCTCCCCCCGCCGCGTCTGTCTCCGTTCAAGGTTGTTGCAGGCTTCCGCGTTACACATGTTGCATCCCAAAGTTAAAGCAGAAACCGGCGTCGGAGCGGGCGGATGGTCGCCTGCAGGAGAGAGAAAAAAGGCAAAGTCTCTCGCAAGCAGCCTTTCCCCGGGGCCTGGAGCCCAGAAATCTCTGCATCGCTTAGAGAGTTGAGTTATTTAGTTCTTTTATAAACCGCCCCCCCCTCCCGCGTTCCCCCCCCCCCTTCCCGGGTCACCTTTCTAAAAACATACGGCGGTGCAAGGTGGGGGGAAGGAGCGAGAAGTGCACGGGGAGGGGAGGGGGGCTGATATATTTTTATTCCTCTAACGCAGACAAGACCACGTCGTCTGTTCTTTTCCCTCTCGCGCAAGGGAAAGATACACGCGCGCGCGCGCACACACACACACACACCCGAGCGGGTCATTAGCATTCAACACCAATAACCACATCGGCACCACCAACAGCAGCAGCGGCGGCGGCGGCGGCAGCAGAGGCTGGGTGGAAAGCGAGAGCCGGAGAAACACGGCGCTGCAGTCCTGGGCGCTGGGGGATCGGCTCGGCTCCTGGCCTCCTTGGCATGTGGATTCAAAGCACAGGCAGAAATCCGGGGCGGGGGGAGAGCAAGCACTCCGGGGCACTAGAAGAGGCCGAAGTGGGGGAGGAAGGAAAGGTGCGATCCTGGCCCCGCAGAAGGGGCTATCCCCCCCACCACCACCGTCGCGGTGCGAAAAAGAAAAAAAAAATACTGCAGAGAGAAGGTGAAGTTTGACCGTCTCGGATGCAAAATCCACATTCTCCCCCCCCCCCCTCTTCCGAGCGCGCAGACACTCAACCAGAGGCCCACGGAGAAAGAGGTTTCGAAGGGGGAGGGGAGAGAGCCCGCGGTCATTTGCATAGGTTAAATAATTAAAATATATGTGACTGGAAATGCCTATTGCTTAGCAAAAACAAAAATACAAGCAAAAAAAAAAGAAACACCCAACCCACCAGCCGGGTTGCAGAGGGAGAGAGATGGGGGGAAGGGGGTACCGTGCCCAGCCCTGGTCGTCATCTGCCCTGGCATGAAAAAACCCGGAGGTGCTTGGCGTGGACAAAGAGGTTATTTAAAAAGCAAAACAGGCGTGTGAAACGGAGACTACACCCTGTCACCCAAGGCCAGAAAAACTCACAAGGCAAGTCCCCCGTAGAATCACAGGCTGGAGGGGGTCGGCAAGGCTGAGAAGCTAAGCAGGGCAGAGAGGAACCGGAGAGGGGGAAACCGGTGGCAGTACACCTAGGGAAGGGGTAGAGGGCGCTGCAGGGCCAGGGCCCAGCCGCCCTCCCTCGTTCTGTGGGAAGTAAGGGAAGGTCTCCATAGGAAGAGACTTTCAGGGGAAGGATTTGAGCCACTGTGTGAATAAGGGCAGGTAAGCCCTCACTGGATCAAAGGAATCCCGTTTGGAGTTTGATCCTTTCGCCATCACAGTCGGGAGGGTCTGTGGCTCAGTGGTAGAGCATCTGCTTGGAATGTGGAAGATCCCAGGTTCAATCCCAGGCAACTCCAGTTAAAAGGACCAGGCCGTAGGTGATGTGAAAGACCTCTGCCTGGGACCCAGAAGAGCCGCTGCCAGTCTGAGCAGAAAATACTGACTCTGATGGAGCAATGGTCTGATCTGGTATAAGGCAGCAAGTCCATGGGTTCATGAGGTAGGGAGTGCTCTGTGTAGATGTGTATAACCCACCCTGTTCCAAGGAGTCTGGATGGACCATGATAGGGTACCCCAGGGAAATCTGATAATAGCCAAAACCACTCACCCCTCAGGTTTCAGTCAGAGAAATACGTCTCTTTCAAAAGCCAAATGGAGCCATCGACGTATCCCTCCCTAGACTGCTCCTGTGTACCGTCTCTGTGACATCAGTTCCTGTCTCTTCACCACTTCATGGAAAACTAAAGCAGGCGAGGAGGAGAGAGGCAGCAGGCATGACCCTTTCCCCCAGCCTTGCAAGATTCGGCCATGTGATGCGGACCATGGGGTGCAGAGAGCAGGAGAGAAGGGGATGCCCTGCCGCTCCTCAAGTCTGGCACGGTTTTTGATTTAGGTATCTGAACCATGGCACATGTTACGGGGGAAACGCCATGGCCCGGCGTCCCTGGCCGTTTGGACGTGGGGTGGGAAGCTTCCTGGCTCCAGTTAAACTGATCATGTGTGCTAGGGAACCCCCCCTCCCCAAGGGCAGTACCTCCTCTGAAGGTGACAGTTTGCTGCACCCACTTGAATTGCCTCCAATGCACCAGGGCCTGGAAAACTGCTGCCCTGAGAAGAATTTCCTAAGGCGAGCTGGAACTGAGTACCTCTTGTGGTCTGCCTTGGCTCTTGCATGGGCCCCTGTCTTTCTTCCTCCTCCTCCTCCTCCATGGGGCAGCTCTCAAACAATTCCTGGTGGCTCCTGTCACCTTTGAGCCTTGTGATTCTTAACTTGAAAGTAATTCCTCATGATTAATAGATAAGCAGGGAAAGGGTCCTTCTCTCTTTCTCATTTTTGGTCTCAGACTGCAATTTGTTCCTTTAAAGCCTGTGCCCGTTCAAGAACACGCTCCTCAGCTGAGGGATTGATTCTAATCTCTTAAACTGAGGCAGGGCCCTGTATACTAGAGATGCCCAAAGCTCTGATATTAGCATTTTGAAATGGCGAGAAGGGCAGACTGCTCTTGCTTTCTGCTTCAGATGCCACCGCTGAACAATACAAGTGTGCTTGAAAAGGGGCAAGTGCCTGCTTCAGGATGTGCATCCCACTGCAGTGTGGTAACTTGTAAGGCAATAGTTCAGTGAAGGAAAGGATGTTGGAGGAGGGCTCTCTCTTTCTCTCTCTCTCTCTCTGTGGCAGATAGACCGATAGTTTGCTCCTTACAGCAAATTCAAAGATTGCTGCTTTAAATATTGGTCACAAAAAGGCCCCCAACTTGGAACAGCCACATATTTTTGTTCTGGAATTTGAATGCACCAATTGGGAGATCAGATAAAGATACAGTACAGGACAATCTGGGGGGGGGAGTCATTTTACCTACATGGTCCTCCCCTGTTCCTCTCTCCAACTCGCCCCTTTCTCCCCCAACTCTCTCCAGGGGTGGGCATGGCGTAATGGTTACAGTGTCAGACTAGGACCATAAAGTTCAAATCCCTTGCTCAGCCGTGGAAGTCCACTGGATATCCCTGGGCCATCACAATGTCTCGGGTTTGTGGTTGTGAGGATTAAATGGAGGAGGGGTTTGGTGAAAAAGCTAATTCAGGAGAGAAAAGTAGGATTTTATTTTATTTAAAAAAAAATAAAAGTGTGATATAAAATAAATAAATAACATCCTGAAGTCCTCCTATCCACTGCTCTGGAGGGACCAGACCTCCGTCTGTCCAGCCCCTCCACTAGGGTTGCCGGTTCTGGGTTGGGAAATGCCTGGGGATTTGGGGGTGTGGGGTTGGGGGAAGGGAGCGATCTCATCAGCAGGGCAGAATCCCAAAGTCCCCCTCCTCCAAAGCAGCCATTTTCTCCCGGCGAACTGACCTCTGTCGCCTGGAGAGGTCAGTTCTGACCCAGGCCCCACCCGGAGCTTGGCCATCCTACCCTCCACCTGGCCACTTGCTGAGCCACAAGTCTTGAGGAACAGCTCTTGACACCAGCTGGGCACCCTCTGGGTAGCGAGAGGCCTTCCCCATTTCAAGGCTGGGGGGGGGGCTGTCTACACAAGGACCCTTGCCTCCTCCTTGGATGCAGCCCGCTCTGGAGGGGAGGAGGTGGCTCCTCCTGTCCCCCCCCAGCTGCCCCCCCGGGGGTTCCCCCTGCCCCAACTCCTCCTCCACAGCAGACAGCTTCTGCTGCACCACTCAGAGAATTAGGGCCGGGAAGTTTCGGCAGAGAGGCATGAAGTGGGTGTTGGTGTGTGTCTTGGCCCAGGCCTTCTCGCAGCAGCGGGGAAGCAGAACGGCTCAGAGGAACAAAGAAACCCCTTCTCTATTCATGACGTTCGACTTTTGCTGGCAGGGAACAAGGGAATGTGGAAGAAAGGGAGAAAAAATAGATGCGAGAGAATGAAAATGTCCAGCGCCAGAGTTCCAGCTGCCTTTAATGAGAGAGATCTGTCCTCACTTCGGGGAAGGAAGTGGGGGCTCGAAGGAGAGAGCCGGGGAGGGAAAGGGGGACTCCTGGCTTCTCTGAGCGGGTGCCTGGGTGGTGGGGAGGGAGGGAGGGCAGCCTGGACACTCCTGCAGCAGGAAGCCCAGACTCCGGGGTTCTCAGAAGCTCATTCCCCAGGGAAGCGCATTTGGGGAGGGGGGCCAAGAGGCACATAGGAAGCATTGCATCAAGATGAAAAAGCCACACGAATGTTGTAGGTAATACCCATTAATAGAAGCCTGCAAGAGAATAGAGTCTTTTACGTCGTAAATCCAATTCCGAGTGAACTGGCAGGAAAAATTCATGAGCAGGAAACTAGATTTCTGCTCACATTTGCTCACCAATCTTCCCCAGAAATCCCCTGTGGATTTTCTTCATTCTCACGTAACTTTTTTTGATAGGCGTTCCTTCCCTCGTGAGTATTCCTTTGCAGAGGAAATGTTACATCAGACTCGCTGAGGAGAGCCGGGTAGGATTTAGAGGTTAAATGCAGCAGGAGGGTGGGGGTGTAGGGGAAGAATCCGACGTTTCATTAGACAGGAAGTTGGTGGTAGTTCAAAGCATGGATTGCCGCTCGCTTATCCTACAGCTGCCTCTGCAAAACAGATCCTGTAGGTTTTCATTTCCAAACCTACGACGCCGATTTGACCAGAGGCAACAAGGGAACGAAACAAAGGTGCACATAGGAAATGAAAATTAAGCATCCCTCAAACTCTCTCGAAACTGTTTCTCGCCGCCCTTCATGCTGGCAGTCAAGTGTCCTGGGTATATTTCACACGAACCCGTGACTGTTGCCTAATAATGAGTCAGACCCTGGGTCCATCAAGGTCAGTATTGTCCGCTCTGACTGGCAGCAGCCCTCCAGCATCCCCTGGGGGAGGTCTTTCACATCAGCTGCTACCTGATCCTTTTTAGCTGGAGATGCCGGGGACTGAATCAGCGAACTTCTTTATGCAGAGCAAATGCTCAGCCACTGAGCCAGAAAGAACTAACCCACAAGACCGTCTGATGCTGCAGGGTGAGCAGATTAGTGCACTTCTATAAAGGCACACATAACAACCAGTTAAACACATAACCTCCTGTGATAAATATCTACTGCTGAAATAGGCTGTAACATTTTTCCACTAGGAAAAAAAACACCACTAAGAGAAGTGAACATTGATATAGAGAGGCATGTACATTATCTAAACATTTCCAGGTGTGCATGTTCCTGGCAAAACACCTCCCAGGCCTTAGGACGAAAATGGCCTGGCTAGATCAGACCATCATCCATTTAGTCCTAAATTCTATTTCCATCAACAGCTCACAGGCCATGAAGGCCTTCTTCTTTTTGTCTACAGCATCTGTTATTCTGAAGTATACTGTCTTGGTATGTGGAGGCTCCACCCTGACCTGGATGATGGCCCGGGGTAACCCACTCTTGTCAGATCCTGGAAGCTGAGCAGGGGCAGTCCTGGTTTGTACTTAGATGGGAGACCACCAAGGAAGTCCAGGGTTGCTATGCAGAGGCCCACAATGGCACACCACCTCTGGCCATCACTTGCCCTGAAAACCCTACAGTGTTGCCATAATTGGCTGTGACCTGACGGCATTTCCCACCACCGTATAGAAAACCAGCTGCTGACAGGTGGTAACGGATGCTGAAGGGACAAGGCTTGGAAGTCTCCCCCTTCACTTACTTTTTAAAAAGCCATCGCTGATATTGGCCATCACCACTCCTTGTGGGTAATGAGGTCTGGTCTGTTTGAAGAAGGCCTGCTATTTGTCCCTCCCAGACTTACTGCCGAGAACTTTAACTGGATGACCTTGAGAGCTGATAAAACTCAGCCATATTTCCCCCCCCCAGTCATCTTTTTCTCCCCTAAATTAAAAGGCCTGAAGATGAGATCGTAAGAAATACCTTGCAGGAACAAGCCACTCTCTACACACAAATATTATTTCTCCGTCATACACAAACATTCACATGCAGGGATAACATGCCCACATTCACCAATTTGTGTGTGTGTGCCAATGGAGGTACATGTGCCTATGAAGACAACACACTTTCATACATTATTGCCAGAGACTTCTACCACAGGTATTCTGTTACTGAGACTTTGGTTGCACTTTTTGGCAGACTCTTCCCCTCATACCCAGCAAGAGAGCTGGCGGGGGGGGGCAGCATTTTCTTTGTGGCCAAAGGAACATCATGACGCCACACTCTTCCCGGAGCCCCTCCTCACTCAAACACCATTAGCCCACCACATCCACAGCCAAATCAAGCACCAGCAACAAAGCCGCAGCCCACAGCAAAGGTGGAGTCTAGAAGGAAAAAAAGGTCTGATGCCTGGGCTCTCTTACGGAACAAACGCTACACAGTCATCTCTGGATGGGCTTCATCCCCGCTATAGAGACCCCTTAGGTTCCTCCCCCTGCCCAGAAACTCCTGCTTCCAAACTGACCAAAATGATTCACTGCCTCCCACCCGAAAGAAGAGTCAGATCCGTGGTCCATCCAGTCCAGCATCTTGTCTCACACAGTGGCCAACAAGTTTCTCTGGGCGGCCAACAACAGGGCATAGAGGCTGAGGCCTTCCCCTGATGTTGCCTCCTGGCTCTGGGATTCAGAGGTTTAGTGCCTCTGAACGTGGAGGTTCCCCTCAGTCACCGTAGCTAGTAGCCGCTGATAGCCCCGTCCTCCATGAATCTGTCTAATCTCCTTTTAAAGCTGTCTATGCCTGGGGCTACATCCTCTGGCAGAGAATTCCACGTTTTAGTTACTCATTGTATAAAGCGGTATTTCCTTTTGTTTGTCCTTAATCTACTTTCCATCAGCTTCATTTGATGCTGTTAGTATTCTGGAATCCGGAGAAAAAGTTCTGTCTGTCCACTGTACATCCAGTCTGTCCACCTTAGCCCTGAAACCCTTGGTGCTTAATTTAAAAAACAGAGAGAGAGAAAGAGGTACTGAGGCTCAAGCCATGCTATTGTTCCTGGAAGCCTTACTTCTCAAGTCTTAAAAGACAGCCTGTAATTGCTTGGAGTTATGGAGAAAACATTCTGTACATGTTCAGAGGCACTTTTCGTGATTTCTCACTAATTCGGGACCACCTCCTGCCATATGAATTTGCCCGTACTCTCAGGCACAGTTTTGTGCTCCTTGGTCTTCATCAGAGGTGAGACCACCATCTCTGGACTGGGAAATTCCTGGAGATTTGGGGGCAGAGCTCAGGAAATGTGGAGTTTGGGGAGGAGTTCAGTGGGGACTCTCCAAAGCGGCCATTTTCTGCAGGGGAACTTATCTCTGTAACCTGGAGATCAGCAGTAATTCCGGGAGATCTCCAGCTGCCACCTGGAGGTTGGCAACCTAGATGGGTGAGTGTGCAGGACCTCTGTGGCTCTGGGAGTGCCTCGCCTGAGAAGCCCACCTTGCTTCCTCATTCCGCATCTTCCAGCATCTTGCAAAGATGTTTCCGTTCCAGAAGGTAGAATATTACATTATATTTTGCGGATACTGTTTTAAATCTTCTGCTGGCTTAATTGCGGAAGTCTGCCTTTTTAAAATTGCTGCTTGGTTTTATTATACTGTTATTTTTGGTATTATTTGGTTTTATGTACAGCTAAGCAGGGTCAGCTCTTATTTGGTTGGGGAGACTGCCAAGGAAATCCAGAGCCACAACATACAGGCAGGCGATGGCAAACCACCTCTCGATGTCTCTTGCACTGAAAACCCTACCTGGTGGCCATTAAGTTGGCCGTGTGACTTGATGGCAATTTCTACCACCACATGCACAGTTTGTTGGGTGCCATGGCTGTTCTATAACAGAGGATAAATATTTTAAATAGAGAGATAACAGAAGCTATAGCGCCATCACAAGCAGGTATAGTCTTCTAAATTCAGTGAAGTCAGTGGATTTAGACGGGGGTAAGTCTGCTTATGACAGCAATGCTGAGCCCTGGGATTCCTGGAACCCGGACTTCTCTGCTTGGGTTCTCATTCCTCCCTCCCCCACCCCGAAAACCTATCTATTTTGGTTCCCAACGTCCTGTGCCCTAATTTATGAGACTCTCTACACCAGCAGGAGCCAGTGTTGCCTAATGGTTATAGTACTGGATTAGGATCTGAGAGGCCTGGGTTCAATTCCCTGCTCTTCCTTGAAGCGTTGGCAGGTGACCTTGGGGCAGTCACACTCTCTCAGCCTGGCCTACCTCACAGGGTTGTTGTGTGGTTAAAACTGAGGATGGGCAAGCAGTATGGAGGAAAGGTGGGTGTTTTCTTTTTTAAATAGGAAGAAATAAGGACATGGAGTATAGAATCTTCCCCCACTGAAAATACAATGCCATCCCCTTTCCTCCCTCTCTGCCCAGCACAGCTGCAGTTTCTGCAATGGTTTAGTTGTGGAAAGTGGAAAGATGAGCAATTATTTTTATTGCCCCTGTATGAGTCGGAAAACGGTACCATCTGGCCTTGGGGGTCTCTGTGGTGGAGAAGGGGGAAGAGGATGATTCATTAATTCCCCCCCCCCGAACCCCCACCCGTGCTGGTTGCCATTGGCAGTCGCTGCCTGGCAAAATTCATGTCTCCCTGCTTTTTAAACACTTTGTTAATTGCTTTTTCGGATATGCTCGGCTCCGCACGAATGAGACCAGAATAACTATTATGCCCTGGGAAGTAGGATTCCTGAGTTCTCTGGAAGTGATGAGAACCCTGTGAGTGATAATGGGGGGCGGGGGGACTGGCTGGCCATTCCAGAGGCTGTGGTCTAGTGGACTGAGCGTGGAGGGACTGGATACTAGAGCACCTGATCCTCTGGTGGCTTGGAGAGTCAGAGAAAGGGAGGATCCCTTTGGCTTTGCACTGAGGCAAGGCAATGCGACTGGCATCTATTGAATGTGCGTGGCGGGGGGGGAGGTTAACTTGGAGGCCTGTGGCTCTGGGAGGGGGTTCCCTGTGCCTCGTCTCCTTCCTCTTGTAAAGCACTAGAAAAGGGGGTGGGGCTTTCTTTCCCCAGCACTGAGGGCCAAATAAAAACCATGTCCTGCTACTAGGCACACTTCAGATGCACATCATTACCATGCTGCATGTGTGGATGTGGCAGCTCTCAGAGTGCAGCTGAGGGGGACGCGGCACGTTCCCTATGCTAATCTCCAAAATGCGAAAGCAGCTATGGGCTGCTCGCTTGGATGGGTGGGCGGGGGGGGGCGTGCTGTTCCCATCTCTGACACCCCAGAGAAAAGTAGGACAGGGCTTGCTTTGAATGGGAAATATCTTTTGTTGAAGTGGAAATGTTGTATTTCCGAACCTGTGATCTGCTTACTTTTAACAGCCTTTTTAGAAATCTCCCCCCACCCCTTTAAAGGAAACCTGTGCTCTAACAGGTTGTTGGACGAGGGGGGAAATCTCCCCTTGATTTACTTTTTGCTCTAGAGGATACACAGCTTAACCTAAATGCAGAGCAAACCTACTTCTGCTTCGACTAACCGCAGGCCTCATTACCACAAGGAACACTCCAAGACGTTCTTCCTGGCTGAAACACCAGATGGGTACCCAGGCGGGCAGTGGCGAAGAAGGAAATGCAAATAACCGAGGGTTTGGATTAACCCAGCTCTCTGAACTTCAGCCGTTTGGGAATTCACCACTGTAAGGAAATGCCTCGAGCTAAAGCCGCCTGTTACAAAACTGCTACCACCCCGAGGTGGCGACTGGAGAAGCATTTACCAAAACTGGAGTGTTACACCAGCACTTACTCCAGGTGCCTGGTCTACAGCCGCTGTGCTAGAAAGGAGTAGACCTCAGACACTGTCCTGTGCTTCCTAGACTGTCAAGACTCCAGCTTGTTTAGAGGGTGTCCTACATTTAAGATTTCTCCTAAACGCTACTCAACTGATGGGATGCCATGTCCACCTGTGGATGGTGCTAGTTTAAAATACCAGTGTGAACTGGAAGAGTTGGAGACAGATGAGGCATCAATTCTGAGGTTGCAGTGCCCCCTTTTGCCCAACGTGGAGACGACAGATGAAGAAAAGTAAAATTACTGTTTAATGGAGGGGGGAAAGAGAAGGAAAAGGGAGGGAGGGAGAGAGAGATCTTCCTTTCCTTTCTGCTGCAGCATATTAGTGTTGCATACCAAGTAAAGGCCGTTTCACAAGAGAAATGCCTGTGCAGGAGTCACTCTGTGAAACAATGCCTGGTATTCCTGTGTAGATTGTCATTCATGATGATCCTAAATGTGCTGTTTTCAGTATGCACACCTGCTGGGAAGCCATAACTGGGTAAAGCTTCCTGCTACACAAAGGTATTTTGGGCATGAAGTACCGTTCGATGTGACCATCAACACCCCACAGTCATGCAAAGTCCTACCCAGAAGGGAGTTCTGCACAGGAAATTCTTCATGCATGGCCCTAAAAAGAACCCATGTGCCATTCACCTTGAACGCTAAAACCAAGAGCCCTGGCTTCTAGCTGCACAGTGGGCTGCCTGAACAGTTTCCCTGGCTGCAGTGTGCGGGCTTTGCTCTTTAATGGTTTGCACACAAACTGGGCTTCCCCTTTCTCTGCTCCCCTCTTAGGCCTGCACTGCGGAGGAAAGGTCAAGAATCAGTGAGCTCTGAGGGGCTGCACAAAACTTAGTGGCTGGCCCTTAGTTGAAACTTTAGGGCTCCCAAATTCAGGATGGGAAATTCCTGGCGATTTTGGGGTGGAGCCTGGGGAGGGTGGGGTTTGGGGAGAGACCTCAGTGGAAGAGTTGCCAACCTTCAGGTAGGGCCTGGAGATTTCAATGATCTCCACCAGGTGACGTAGATCAGCTCCCCTGGAGAAAATGACTACTTTGGAGGGTGGGTTCTATGGTATTATATACCTCGCTGACTCCACACTCCGCCCCCAAATCTCTAGGAATTTTCCAAGTTGGAGTTGGCAACCCTACACAGAAACCACCTTCCAAAGCAGCCATTTTCTTAGAGGAGCTGATCTCTGTTGTCTGGAGACAGCTGTAATTCTGGGAGATCTCCATGCCCTACCTGGAGGCTGGCAATACGTAGGTACAAGGAGGCACCCATTCCAGCACTGCAGACCAGAATGCCAGCATGATCACAGGAGCAGCCTGATTAGAACGACCGCAGCATGACCCTCTTTCCAGTGGAAAAGAGGCACATACGTTTATCAGGAGAAAGAAAGAAATGCCCATTCAATAAGTGGGTAGCCTCTGCTGCCTGGGCAAGTATCTACCTTGGAGGAAGCCCTCACAAGATCCGAGGCACTTCTGGCCCACCGACCTATCAGAAGAAATTCAACAGGCGCCGCTCTAATTGGCAGATACACAGTTGCAGCTATAGAAAAACTTTCTGCCAGAGTTTTTCCTCTAAGGCAATGTATGGATAAAGGCTTTAGTGATGCTCTGAGCACGCATCCCTCTCAGAGACTACCATTCACAGGATTCTGGGGATGAGGCATTGGTGAAAGCAGGCAGGAATTCACAAGGATAAGGTTGGATCTAGCTAGCTTTTTTTCTCAGTCGCTCCCAGTTACAGCCTCCATTCCACATGTTTTTTGTCCGTGCAAGTCCCATGATCCCTAGGATAGCTTTTTCTGTGGTCCAAAGACCCCCCCTCCTTTTCCACCAATGGAAAAGCTGGCCAGATCCAACCCATGAACTCCTAGCAAAATATTTCTTCCAGATTTGCAGATGTAACATTAGGGGTGCTACAGAAAAACATATACTCTACTTTCATCACTGTTATGTTGTGATCATTGTATTAGTTTTTAGTTTCCACTGACCCTGACCTGGATGGTCCAGGTGAGCCCAATCTCATCTACTCTCTGAAGCTAAGCAGGGTCAACCCTGGTTAGTGCTTGGATGGGAGACTACCAAGGAAACCAGATGTTTTTATCCAGTGAAGGCAATGGCACACAATGTTTGCTGGTATCTTGCCTTGAAAACCCTGTGGGTTCACCATAAGGTGGCTGCAACTTTGATAGCACTTTGCCTGGGATGTAACAGTCACACCTGAGTTGTGGGTTCTCCTCTGTTCCCATGCCTGGGGTGCCTGATTCAGATCATGACTGCCAGGAACAGAGGGGGCGTTGCCAAAAGTAGTCCCAGGGGTTCTATTCCCATTGTGTGAGAGAAAGTTGACGGGAAGAAAGTAGATTCCTTTGAAACGTGGTGTCGGAGGAGAGTCTTACAGATACCACGAACCACCAAAAAGACAAGTCATGGGTTCTGGCCAAATCAAGCCTGAACTCTCCATAGATACTAAAATGACTAATGAAGCTATCATACTTTGGTCACATGATGGGAAGGCAAGAGTCCCTGGAGAATGCAGTAATGCTTTGAAAAGTTGAAGGCAGCAGGGAAAGAGGAAGACCCAACATGAGATGGACTAACTCAGTCAAGGAAGCCATGAGGGCCCTCCGTTTGCGAGAACTGAAAATGGCTGTTAACGATGACAGGACATTTGGGAGGACATTAATTCATAGGGCTGCCATGAGTTGGAAGCAACTGGACAGCACTTCACACACACAGGGCTCTTTTTGGGCAGGAATGCACAAGAACGGAGTTCTGGCTGGCTCCCGAACTGGCCCAGCAGGAACTCATTAGCATAATAGGCCACACCCAACAGCAGAAACTCATTAGGATTGGCTGCATTAGGGGTGTGTGACCTAACATGCAAAGGAGTTCCTGCTCCAAAAAAAGCCCTGGGTTTTGACAACAAACAAGGTAAACAGACTAAGAAGCAAAAGGTGGGTGTGGCTGGGTGACCACACGTCTGGTAACACTGGGGGGGGTCGCCTAATATGCTAATGAGCTGTGCTGTCGGGGTGTGGCCTAATATGCTAATGAGTTTCTGATGTCAGAGGTGTGGCCTGTTATGCTAATGAGTTCCTGCTGGGCTTTTTCTACAAAAAAAGCCCTGCACACACACAATATTCCTGTTGGGGAAACCCATGCGTACACTTGGATTCCCCAAGGCCAAATAATGCCCTTAAGATCACGTTAGGTCAGGAAAACAGTGCAGCTGAGAAGGTTTTGAGCCCCTTCTCCACACATGCTACATTTGCCAGATCTAAACTGGACACCTCACCAAACTGAGGGGAAACCCCACTTCATGTGTGACCGAGACAGAATTAAGACGGGACAATACAGCTAGTGTGTGTGTGTGTGTGTAGGACAGTTACCGCTCTGCATTCCTCCAAACACAATGCCCCTTCTGAGCTTTCCTATAGATACCTTAACACAGTTCTTCTAGCATATGCCCCCCCCCAAGCTGGTGCTCTTCCTTTTAAAAACACAATTCCTCCCAACTAAATCAGAACCCTTCCTAAATCCATTTGCTAGAGTCTAAAGCCCTGACCTGGATGGCCCAGTATAGCCTGATCTCGCCAGATCTCAGAAATGAAGCAAGGTCAGCCCTGGTTAGTATTTGGATGGGAGACCACTAAGGAAGCTAAAGGTTGTGAGGCAGAGACAGGCAATGGCAAACCACCTCTGTTGATCTCTCGCCTTGAAAACCCTACGGGGTCGCCGTAAGTCGGCTGCGACTTGAGGGCACTTTTTATCACAGGAGGAAGTCTTAGTTGCCTCTGTGAAATATGGTAACACATCCCTCTCGCCTTTTCCTTGCAGGGCATTTTTAAAATTTAATTCCCCCCACCCCACTGAGTTTTCATCATTCCTGCAGAACTGGGGGTGCAGAAAAAGCTGCAGATCACTAGTGCGGGACCTGGCTGAGCTGAAGCAAAGACTCTTACGCTTTGTGCGATGGGCACGGCCTCCGAGAACGCAGGACACGTAGCTCTCCACCCTCCCTCCCCCATAACTCTACTCTCAACTCCGTTTTTTTAAATAAAATTTTAAAATACATCACATATATTAAACACAACACATATATTGAAACTATAAATAAAGCATATGAAACTGTGAAGTTAAGATGAATAAGCCCTGGTCGACCATCCAAACAAAAGGATCTGCTTATATTCATATCAATTCCACATAATTCTCATCATTTGGTAAAATGGTATTTTCCATCAAATAATGAATAACAGGAGACCACAATTCAGTGTATGCTAGTTTCTGTTGATCTGATCTGTTCAGTTGTGCATTATTATTCGGTTTAGCTAAAATATAAAAATCCCACAACTTTCAGAGCCATTGATCTATCGTCGGCATTTTCTTATCTTTCCATTTTGAGGCTAACAATGCTCTAGCTGCCGAAATTAGAGTTGAAGTCAATTGGTTGCATTTTAATTTTCCAGATGGCATTTTCCAATAATCGAATAGCAAAACCTCTGGCAGAAACGGGTGATCTATCCCTGTGATATTCTTGATGTGTAAGAGAATACCTCTCCAGATGTCTTGTACTTGTTCCCAAGTCCACCAACAGTGGAGAAAATCTGCTACACAGCCACATCCCTTTGAATATCTTGGAGAATTCTTTTTGTTGATAGGATGCATTCTTGTAGGCGGTAAAGACCATCTTGTCAGTAACTTAATATACTGGTATTTAAGAGAATATATACTTGATTTGAAACATACTGCTTCCCATATACCTGGCCAATCCTCCTCCGAAATTCATTGTTGACAGTCTATCTGCCAAAGCTGTTGATAAGAATAAGCTTTCAGCTAACAGAATATCATATAATCTAGAAAGTAGACCAGAGGTATGCTCGGGTATATTTTTGAACAAAATTTCAAAGTCTGTGAGAGGCCTTGAGATTGACTCTTTAACAGTAGAAGAAAGTGTCAAATGTCTAATTTGATGATACTGCCACCAGGAAAGAGGCTGTTGCAAAAGATCCTCTACATTCTGTTTTAATTTCAATAGTCCATTATCAAGTAGATCCATTAAAGGAAGATTTTTATTGATTTCCAGGTACAACTTGCCAACAGAGAATTTGCATCTCAACCCGGTTTTAATAGGAGGCCAAAGTACTACTATCACTTTCACACAATATTTATGTGCAGGTGTGATTTTTGTTTGCAGGAAACTTTGGATCTTCCCACTCCAGGCGCTTCAGCAAGCTCTGATCTCCCCCACTGACCGTTCACTGCCAAGCTCCTCTACGCTTTCTCCATTCATATCCCCGACCCCTCCCTTCTCCTCGGCAAACCCGGCCCCACTGTGGGTGTGGAAAACCGCCTCTCTCTCCGCCCCCTTTTGGGGCCTTCCTTCCCAGACATCCTCTTTAGGCTTACGGACACACCGCACGGCTTGATTTGGATCAAAAAGAAAAAAACCAAAATTAAGGATTCCCTCGCACGCTACCCCGCCCATCCACCGGGGATCTGCTCCTTTCCGGACCGCCACCGTTTCCCACTTTTTCTGCAGATTTCCCACTGGGAAGTTAAGGCAAGCCTCTCCACTAAACGCCCGGAAAACGATGAATATATTCCGCTTCCTAGGAGACATATCTCATCTATTAGCTATAATCATCTTGCTGTTGAAGATCTGGAAGACGAGATCATGTGCTGGTAAGACAGGGGGCTGCTCTGCCTGCTCCCGTTATAGCTTTCTACAGGAATGTAAAATGCCCATTATTCCCTGTGTGAGAGTGGTGATCACACACAATGAATGTGTCGAATCGTCTCTAAGCCAATCTGTAATTGACTAATTTACGCTTTGTAACACTGGCTCACTGGCCCCTCCTCCTTCTCTTCCTTTCTTCCCTCCCATTTTCTTGAGTAGTCCTTTGAAGTGATGAGTTGGCTTTAACTTTTTTTTAAGATGTTGAATTTAAAAAAAAAAATAAAACCTGGCAGTTGATCAACTCCACTCCTTCCTTTTTCTAAATATTTGTTTCAGGAACCCAAATTAGTGGAATTATCAGATATATCCCTGCTGTGGTTTTTCTCCTCACCCCAACTTGGAAATTAATTTTGGGACTTTCTTTTTAAAAAAAGTTGGCACTGACAGATTGGAGGGAGACAAGACATGCTTGGTTATCTTTAGAAAAATAAACTCCCCAGTGTTTTAAGAGGCTGGTTGCACAAAAATTATTATTTGCAAAGGCCTTTTCTTTGCTAAATTGTTCCCTTTCAAACTGGGGATCTATGCAGTGTGATCCTGTGCACCCTGACTCCAAAGCATTTATGTGTTTGTTTAATGGCGCTTACACCTGGGTAAGTGTATGAAGGATCCCACCCTTACAGGACCTACCATGTATTCATACACTTAGGACATTGTTGGTAGTTTGAAAAAAATTCTCAAGAGATCAGATTTAAACATTCCTTTTGACATCATCTTGAATGTTTAAATAAAACTGAAGAAACTTTGTTGGAATAAGTTAGGAGTTTACTTTGTATTTAACCGTGCCCACAGGTTGCATTTGGAGGCACTGCCTTTTTTTCCCCGAAGGCAGAGGCTGGCTTTATTAAAGCCTGCAACTAAGTGTGGGGATAGAATTTTTAGTTGCAAGACACTATGTGTGGTTATTGTAGGGTGCATTCAGTTTTTACAGCAATACTCTTTAAATAAAAGATATGTGGGATAGCCCAAGCAAGCCTGATCTCGTCAGATCTCGGAAGCTAAGTAGGGCCAGCTCTGGCAAGTACTTGGATGGGAGACCTCCTTGAAATACCAGAGGTGGGGGCAGGGTTTATTCAGCCATCTCTCTGAATATCCTCCAGGCCTCCTGTAAGGGTCAGTCTCCAGAGGTCACCATGACTTCCAGGTGCACGCACAGGTGTGCACATATGAAAAAAGTACAAAAATACCAAAAAAATAATAAAAGGTACATTTATGCACTGTTCGGGGGGGAGCGCGCACAGTAGTTTTGTAATGTGGAAAAAGGGAAGAAAGTGTTCAAAATGGGAATCAAACAGGAAGTTTAGTTTTGTCCCTTTGTGGATGAAACTTGTGGAATTTCGTAGGAACAGGCCTGTTGCGGTAAAGGGATGCACAAGGCCGTAAAATTAGTTTGGATTGGATAAAGCATTAACTATTCTCAGTGGTAGATGGAATATTTAGGCTTCACAATTGCTTGAATGATACCAGTTTCCATACAGAATAAGAGGGTGGACTGTAGGGAAGCCACCAGACTAATGTGTGTCTAGATTTCCTCAGTCTGAGCAGGAGACTTCCCCCTGCTGTGCAGAACTGGGAAAGGCCGTGGATTATCTCTTAAAGTAGGCCTCATGATATATTAACAGTGGATTGTATAAATCCTGATGATTAATCTATCCCAGCTCTATGTTGTTGTTGTTTGGGGGGGATCGTTGAGGATATTTTACTTCCTAACTCCCCATGTGTTGACGAATGATTCAGTTCCTCTGGGCCACTGTCCCCAAGACCTGTTGTTTTACAAATTTTCCCATCTTTCCCTTGTGGTTATGTGTGAGTTTCACTGCCCTCTGCTTCTCTATGCAGGGATTTCTGGAAAGAGCCAAGTTCTCTTTGCCATTGTCTTCACCACTCGGTACCTAGATCTATTTACCAACTACATCTCCTTGTACAACACATCCATGAAGGTACAGGCTTGATGCTGGACTGGATAAGTCTGACTCTGACTCGGGACTGGACAGAAAGAGAGTGTGATAGAGTAGCAAGGAAGATGCTCAGACAGGAGAGGAGGCCTCATCATCAGCACTTACTCTTCCAGGCCAAGCTGTGCCTGAATTAACTTGGTGTCACAATTGGTGGCTGGAGAGTATACAGGCAGCCAGTCTTATTAATTTATTCGTTTCTTAGCTGTTAGATCAAGAGAAACTATTATGTTTCCTATCCCATAATCGTTCTTTGGGGTTCTGTACTGAATATATTAATTAACTTTATTAAGAATTATTTGATATGAACACTTATTGCCGTGTCGTTTGCAGAGGATAAGAACATTTAAACGTTCATAGAAGAGTAAACAAACCTTTGAGTGATACAAAATACTTCATTATGTGTGGCTTTCTGGCTTCGGAGTGGTTCTGGAGAAGCTGAAAGCTAGCATAATCTTATGCGAATAAAATGTTAGCGGTAAGGCAGTACACTAAAAACAGTCAATTATTTGACAGCCCCCTAACCTTTAAAGATAGTAAAGAGAGCCAGCATGGGGTAGTGATTAAGAGTGACAGACTCTAATCTGGAGAACCGGGTTTGATTCCGCACTCTCCACATGAAGCCAGCTGGGTGACCCTGGGTCAGTCACAGCTCTTTCAGAGCTCTCTCAGCCCCCAAAATAAGTCTAGCTTGCCATAACACTAAAAGAACTAGATCTTTAAGCTGCCAGACAATCTTAGGCTCTCCAAGCTATAGTATACACAATGCCATACAATAATTATAATTAGTACTGAAAAGTCAGCTGGAATGGGCAGGTGCTTTGCGGTGCTGGGCTAATAAACCTGCACCAATTTAATCGGGTGGGTGGAGAGCTAATTCCTCATGGGCTTTTTTGTCCTGGGACCAGTGCTTCTGGGAAGTGTCTCCCCCCGCCCATTTCCCCACAGCATCGTGGTTCATTTGTGCACTTCCCGGGGTTTCCCCAGCTTTTCTCCAATGCTTCCCAAACGTGCTGTGCTGCTAAGGTTCAGAAACAATTATAGTAAAACCTGTGGATGGGAAAGTTTGTATTTTCTTGGTCCTGCTTATGCAGCAGCCATTTTCTCTGCTCCATCCGTTTCCTCCCCGTCACTGAGGGTTGTTTTTGTTTTTGTTTTAAATAGGCAATTGAATATCATCATGTCTTTATAACAATTTGTGTGTCACGTTCTCTCAATTCCCAGTTTTCATCTTTAAAAAGCAAGTCTCTAGCCCTTTTTGTTGTGGAGATATAGGGGGAAAGGCATATCTCTGCAACAAAAGGGGCTAGAAACTTGCTGTTTTAAATGAAAGGTTCATGTCGGAGAACGTGATATAATGCTATAACAGTAAATGCAACAATAAAATGATTTGGAATTGCCAATTTTTCTTTGAATGAAAAAGTCCTGGTGGCATGGGGAGGGGGATAGTCGCTGCCAGGGCACTGGGGCAGAGAAACCTGCCACGTGGAAGGCCTATTGCTGCTGCACTGTATCAGCAGCCACAGCAGCAAAAGGGAAACAACACTTGTCCCCCTGTGGAAAACACCCTTGTTATGTGTAAACAGTTTTGGCTGGATGGGGGGTCAGTTAAGCTGGGGGGGGCACTCGAATCTAGAAGGCGGAGGTATAAACAGGAACTCATTTTAGCAGAGGGGCACATTAATCTTGAGGCCAGATTTCCTAGGGAGGTGTGGCGTCCCAAAATGTGAAGAAAGGAATACTTTAGCTAGCTAGTAAGCAGTGTGGGAGGATGGGTGCATATAGTTTGCTCCTCTGTGATTCCTTTTGATCTGTTTTTGTCTCCTTTAGGTGGTTTACATTGCGTGCTCTTATGCCACAGTGTGGATGATCTATAGCAAATTCAAAGCCACCTACGATGGTAACCACGATACTTTCCGGGTGGAGTTTCTGGTTATTCCCACAGCAGTGTTAGCCTTCCTAGTGAACCATGATTTCACTCCCCTAGAGGTAACAAAGACTTTGTCTCTAACAACAAAACCTGATACCTGCTCCCCGTCCTACTCCTAAAAATGCTTCTTCGTCTCAGCTGGTGACAACATTTCAGCATGCCATCCAAATGACAGGTGCCTCTCAGTATATCTGTCATGCCGGGATATCGTGTAAATATAAGAAGATGCCTTATACCAAGTCAGACTTTTGATCCATCAAGCTCAGTGCTGCCTGTTCTGACAGACAGCTGCTCTCCAAGGTCTCAGGCAGAGAAAGGTCTTTCCTGGTACCAGGAACCAGAGAGCCTTTAAACGTGTTATTTTTCTCATGCTATCTCTGTCTTCAGATCTTGGTGGGCCCTGATTAGTACTTGAATGGGGGACCACCAAGGAAGTCCTGGGTTGTTACACAGGGGCAGGCAATGGCAATCTACCTCTGTTCATCTCTTGACTTGGAAACCCTATGGGGCTGCTGTAAGTTGGCCTTGATGACACTTTCCACCATATCTCCACGGGCTGCTACTTGTTCTGGTTACCTGCATGTCCCCTAGGTGTGTGCTGCCTCTTCTTAGGTTTAAAGGCTGGGGTTTAATCTTGGTTTTGAAAATGGTGTTGATTTGTCCAGTTGCCTTTAGGTACTCATACTGAACAGCATTTATGCAAAATCAGCTTCAAGAGTGGTAGGTGGAGTGAGATTGCGGTAAAGCTGGTGTGGTGAAACATCAGAAAGAGAGCCCTGAAAGCTGGCAGAAGAAATCAGTGGGGGAGGGGGGAGAGAGATGGTGGATTGGTTTATCATCGCTCAATCAACCATCTTTTAAAAAGGAGAAAGTCTGATAATGGAGGCATAGGGAAAGCCTGTGCTAATGGAGGCGTGGAGCAAGGCAACAGCTGGAAAGAGGGACCTCTCAGGATACTTATCCCAGTGGGGTTGGTGGTACTCTTCAGGGAGGCACCAGGTTTTGTACAGAACACCCCAAGAGGATGCTAAACAGGGATGGTGAGCCAACAGGTCATCGGATGAGATGCAGGCTGCAGCAGCCCCTTGTGATATTTTCAGTGACAAATTCACATGCAAATGAGCTGGTGGAGAATACCCTAAATCTCTGGAGTATTCATCATTTTACATTTTACAACAGTGGATGGCTTAAAGCAAGAGTCAACTTTCCTGCAACAGGATGGAAGGGAGAAATGACACAGGAGGCTCATGTGTATCTTAGGCAGCTTCCATGTGGATGTTTTGCTTTCTCACCCCTCCAAAACTGGAGTGTGTTTGGGGGGAGGGTGAGCATCCACATAACACCATCAAGCAATCAGCCACCTCCCAGGTTTCCCTTGTTTTGCTGCAGTTTTCCCCAAACCTCCCTTGGCACAGTGTTTCCAGAAGGATCCCAGTCAAAGTAGTTCTGCCCACCCACATGGGTTCCAGTTTCCTTTGGTATCCCCTTGCACCTGCTTATTTCCCTCCTCCTATGCAACTTGTGGGATTTTTTCCCCTGCTTAAAAAAAAATCAGTAGTTGCTGTATTGCTACAGCATCATAATACTATAGCGATAGAGCTTCTACTTTGTTTTAAGCTGGCAAAAAGTGTTCCAGTGGGGGTGGGAATGGTGGGCACAAGGGGATCCCAAGGAAGCATAGAGAATTCTTCCCAGGTGGATGCTCCATTGCCATTGCAAGAGCCTCTGCTTTCACAGCAGCAGTGACTGAAAAAAGGGGGATTGTTGCTGTGTGAATACCTTCCTAAAAAGCTCAAAACCAACAGGGTGTGTGGCAGAGGGAAGGTTTGAAATGGGCACAGCGGCACCAGACAAGGGGAGGGGATTAATCCCTTTCCTTATGTGCCTTTTGCCCGATGTCAGCCCCGCCCACACACTGCTAATTGCTCCTGCTTCTGGTTTGTGGAGCCAGGTTGCTGACCTAGATGGGTTACTTGTCTGGATGGAGGGGACAGCAATTGAGCCTGGAAAAACAATGCAGGTTGGGAAGAGCTAACCCCCAGTACTGTTTTTAGCCTTTTTAAAAGTGGCAAATCCTAATCACGGCTCTCTGAGGCCATGTCTGAGGCCCTAAAACTTTTTTAAATGTTTATTTTATAAGCCACATTTAGCTTTGAATAAACAGGATATAAATGTTTTTAGAAGTAAAAATGTTTCGACTACTGCTGTGGTGGCAGCACGTGTTTTTTGAATATTATAAGCTGGCCCTAAACGATGCTTCCTTATCAGAAATATGTTTGCCATTCAAACAATCTTTCTCTTGTTCATCTCTAGATTCTCTGGACGTTCTCCATCTATCTGGAGTCGGTGGCTATCTTGCCACAACTCTTCATGGTTAGTAAGACGGGTGAGGCAGAGACCATCACAAGTCATTATCTCTTCGCCTTGGGTGTCTACCGTGCTCTCTATCTATTCAACTGGATCTGGCGTTATCAGTTTGAGGGCTTCTTTGACCTCATTGCCATTGTGGCTGGCTTGGTGCAAACTGTACTCTACTGCGATTTCTTCTACCTCTACATTACAAAAGGTATTTTAAAACTAGCATCTCTTATTTTTCTAGGAGGTGAGATGGGTAGGAGTCAGAATGAGCGGGGATTTGGGGACTGAAGACTTTTAAGTTCTCTGCAAAGCCTGTGTGTGTACACGCGTGTGTAGTTGCTGAAAATCAGAAATATTATCTTGAGAGATGCAGCTAATTTAAAGCTCACTAGAGGGCACTCTACAGCAGGAGTCAAACCGGAAGTTCTTTTGTGGGCATATACCTCTTAATTAACTTGTGAGTACTTTCCTGAGAATACTTGTTTGGAATAAGCAGTCTATAAAATTAAATTTTAAAACACTCATTGTATGGTGGCAACATATTGATTAGCAGTTCAGTGATCTTCCGCAAGGAAAAATGGTTTCAGATAAATAACTTGAACGGTCCAAAGTGTACCTTATAAGAATTTATTCCTGTGGAATTTAATAGCAGCCGTGTCATTAGGCACAATGAAACTGCTTTTTCAGAACACTGGAGGGGGGGAAAGAGACCATTAAAGAGCAACAAACTCAATTGTGTAGTTATATTAATATATTTTTACCATCGTAGTGGAGTCATTTGGATTTTCTGCCTTACTTAGGCATCAAAATGTCTTGATTAAAGTCCGCCTGCTTTTTCGAACTCTAAAATGTTTATATTTGGTGTATATATCTGTATCTACATATTTGAAAGTAAAGGTACAATTTGCAGATATGACCAGGTATTTTGAGGTGCCTGGCTCTTTCTTAATAGATTTTTGTTCTGAAAGGTTCCACCTCAGAAGCAGTTTAATTTCAGTAGTGGGCAAGGATTCCTTCCAACCCTCCTAAAATGTTCATATATGCTTTTTCTTTCTCCTTCAGTTCTCAAGGGCAAGAAACTGAGTTTGCCAGCATAGTACTGAGACCACGACAAAATCCTTTGATCGAGGAAGAGGATGAGGGAAATCATCACAGGAAGTTAAAAACATGCAGAGCTCTGATTTTTTAAAAACAATGAACCATCATGTTAGTCACATGCTGGTCTGTTCTTGACCGTGAACTTTTATCTAAGGGAGTGTGATTTGGGACAAAACAATGATGGTCCTTTTGTTCAAGAGACTGATACAGATGAGGGTGAAACGGGGTATGAATTTAGTGTATAGATTTCTCAAAACTTCTTTTTGATCATTCTGTTCCTCCTTTTCTGTTGCTCTTGACTCTTCTTACTTTGTTGATGAACCAGCACATGTAGGAAATACATTTTTTCTTTTCTTTTTAAAGAAAGCTGGGTTTCTTCTCTCACTTTGGATTCATGTTTTGGAACTTATGCTGACAACTGCTAAGAAATTTGAGTTTTTCCTTTTGCAAGGGGCCTAGTGCTATTTGAATAACCAGCTGGAAACACAAATTTGATCTCAGATTCCTTCAGGCAGTGGTTTTTGGAGTCTCATTTTCTTAAAAGAGTAGTCGGACAAGTGAAGACCTGCTCCTTTAAGCATTGTCTCTTAATCCTGAATCCTGTACATTTGATGATTATTTCCTCATCCACTTGAAATAGAAAAATAAACAAACTACCCCCTTCTCCACTAATTAGTGCCTTTGTGGGAGGGATGGGAATTTAAATAAAATAATTTTTTTGTTGCCTGCTTGTATTGTCATCTTTGTGCTTCTCTGTTCAGTGTGGTTGTTTGCATTCCCCATGCTAATCTTTCGTACTGTGGTGGTTTTGATTTCGATTAGAATTGTGTCTGCCTTTCTTTTGTGGTTTCTTTTACATGAAACATTTTCTGTGGCTGCCACAGTTGTGTGATTCTGCCACCACCTGACAGTAACATTATGTCTTAGCAAATAATATATTTGTGTGTGTTTTTACATGACACTAAAAAGCCTGTCCAAGAGCAAGTTCATGTCATCTGTGGGTGTTGCCCATGTGAGACGGAATATGGAATATACCAAAAACACATTCTAGGCTACTGATTTATGGCACAATTCTATTTGTAGTCACTTGAAAACAAATCACACTGAATTCAGTTAGGTTTACTTCCTATTTAACAGTGCACAAGTTTATAGCATGAGCCATTACAAGTCTCATGTGTAAAAACACTTTAGGAAATAATTAGAATTATTCATGGTAAAGGAAATCTTACCGATTAATGTCATACTCAAGGCATCGTATTAACCCTGTGTCATGGGTGTTGCTTGGAAGCAGAACGCATGCCTAAGCATTAAGGGGAATCAAGAAGTTTTGTGTCTGCGAGGTCAGTCCAAACTGATGCATCTTAGCTGGTAGGAGTGAAACAGATAGGAATTACCTATTGGTTCTTTTGGACAAGTCAAGCATTTTCTTTTTTTAATTTTGGTTTCTGGTCCTGATCCATCTGTAGTCCATGATGTCCCTAGATAAACATTCTCAAGAGAGCCAGTTTGGGGTAGTAGTTAAGAGCAGGGGACTCTACTCTGGAAAACCAGGATTGATTCCCCACTCCTCCACATGCAGCCAGCTGGGTGACCCTGGGTTAGTCACAGTTCTCTCAGAGCTCTCTCAGCCCCACCTACCTCACAGCATGTCTGTTGTGGGAAGAGGAAGGGAAAGGAGATTGTAAGCTGCTCTGAGACTCCAAGTGAAGGGCAAGGTATAAATCCAACTCTTCTTCAACTGTATTAAAAGATGCATTTTGCCAGTTCAGTAAGGCTCAGATCACAACACAAGTGGGGATATATATCAACATACAAATCTTTACTTGCAAAATATGCAGAAGGCCGCTTGCATGTGAACAGCCTCTCTCCCTGGTGAGGGTAAGGATGAGTTAAGACATCAAATGTGGTCCCTCAGGTTTTCTTTCAAACTACAAAGGCACAAAAGTACTGTAAAGAAAAAAGCTGGACTACTAATTTTATACAGAATCTCCAAGGCTTTGGTTTTAGTTATATGTGGCTTATTGTAGGAGGGTATACTGACAGGATTAGAGTTTATTTCAAACATTTGTTCAGCAGCATTTCTGTATTTAATGATTTAAAAAAACCATTGTTTTCCAATGTTTAGCTGTGAGAGTTAAGCACTTGCTATGAAAAGCTGAATGTTTTCCAGCAATCATTAATGGGTAATATGACACTGTAGGGTGGTTCCCATGTCTAAGCTAGCTATTTATTTTGTCCAAGAGACTGCATGGAGAAATATCTGTGTGGATGGGTGATGTAGCCTATGGCAGCCAGCACTAGCAAAAATGCCACCATGACTGTGGTAAAACATGTGCATATAGCCTGCTCTATGCTTAAGTTTTTCCACACAATCCCATGTACAGGAAGAATTTCTTAAAGGAAATAAGCATCTGTCTTATATGAGTGTATCAATCCAGTAAGAGAAGGAGAATACCTGGACTCCTCAGCACAAGCCTTGCTGTTTTTTCCTTGACTGAGGTAAGCAGCAGTTGCTGACAGCTGACTGCTTTTCCTGGCACTATTATGGATGGATGTCCTGGCTTGTTAGCCTGCAACACTGTGCACTGCTGTTATCAGCTGGGATAACAGCATGATACTATGGCAGTTGCACACATGTGTTCCTTAGCTCTCTTCTCAGGCTATAAGGTCTCTGGCTTTTTATGGCAGGGAGAGACAAAGTCTGTGCTAAAGCCATAAAAGGCACCGTGCAGCTATCTGGACTGCTTGTGCTGGTTATAAAGGGCTGTATCTGGTACATGCTGCAACACTTGTATAACAGCTTGGACAAGTTGAGCAGGAAGTGAGTGACCACCCTGACTTTGCAAAGCTGAGCCATGTTATTTAGCATGTGGGTTGGCTCTTGTCTTTTCTCTCCCTCTCCCTCTTAGAATGATCCTGGGCATCTTGTTTGTTTCTTGTTCCTCTAACTTTCATATTGCTTTTAGCAGTGGCAAGCTTATATATCAGAAATTATGAATGTTCTGATAAAGCAATGGATTCTCTCTTTATTCACTGTGTAAATAAATAATTGCCTAGGTATCAGTATTCATTAAGGTCAGTCGGTTGGGCACAGGAGTGGATGGGTAAGAGGCAGTACCCACGTTCTCAGGGTACCCCACATTGCTGGGAAATGAGGTGGTGGTGGAAGAGGAAAGGGTGGTCAATGCAACAGATCCTTCATCCAAAGACCGCTTGTAGGGAATAGGTGGCTCAGCCCAGAGGTTTTTCAGAGCGAGGCAGGCCAGGTACACCTGGAGGGAGAAGAGGAGGTGGGTCAGGCACTGTAGTTAACTACACAAAAGGTTGGCTACCACCCCTGCTGATAATAAACGTCAGGGTCCAGGAACATAAATTAATAAGAGGGTTGAGCACGGGCTAATTGGCACGAATACTGATGCTGGTTTCTGGAAAAGCTGGATTACTGAGAGTTAGTTTTAGATTAATCACTATATTTCGGCATTTAAAAATTATTACTGTGAGGACATCCTGTGAAGTTCTGTGCATAACAGTGCATGGTAAATAACTAATATTAACTCTTCTAAGAATGTGGTTTGTTTTATAACAAAAGCATTTTCTGTTAGAAACACAAACCATAAATTGATAACATTATTTCTTTAGAAAAAATTAAGCTAAGGTAGAAAAAAGGTTTTTGATTTTATACAGACAATTGCTGGACATTTTAATAAAAGTTTTCAACTAATGGTTACGCCTGGGTAAACTGGAAGTCTTTTGTGCTTAAAACAATAATTGTGCAAAATGTGCATTTTCATAATTGTTAGACAAATCTGTATCAAGTCATCAAATTCCTGAGATACCAACAACTGATTAGTCAAATATGTTATAACCTTAGAACATAGTTTCAGTGGGTAAGCCATGCTGGTCTGCACTAGAAGAGCTAGATTTGAGTCCAGGAGCACCTTAGAGACCAGCAAGATTTGGTGGGTGTGAGCTTTCAAGAGTACAAGATTCCTTTATCAGATAACCTTAAAACAGCTAATCTGGCTAGATCAACCCAGCTGCAAGTATGAAAGTTCACTAGTTCACTAGTCACTCTCATGCAGGAGCCCCCAGCCTTTTTGAGTCTGACGATGCCTGCAGAATTCTGACAGGGTGGCATGCACAACCACGAAATGGCTGCCACAGAAGGTGGGGCGAACCGCAAAATGTCAGGGAGTGAAGCTAAGCATAACTCTTCAACATTTCAAGCAGAAGCTCTGCTAAACAGGATGCATTTTAAAATTACCATATTGTTTAAAATATTTTCTTGCATACACATAAGTAAATGTATGGAGCTAGCTAAGAGACTGTCATCTGGTAGTACTGTCTTCATTTTGCAGGCATCGAGCACATGCAAAAGAGAAAGGAAAAATGTTTCTTCAGTGCTGGTGATAGCTCCTTGTATATGTCTACAGTAAGAGAGAGATTCTGGCTAGATTCTAACAACATAAATAACTTTTGAAAAGTAAACAAGATTTGACATAGTGATGTTATTAACTTCTACCTGAATCATAAAAATACATTAAAATTGGGAAGATCTGATGAATTTACCAGAAGTTCAGGTCAAGTGCATTAAAACTTTTTAGACATGCAGCCCTAATGTGTTTACTCAGAATCAAGTCCCACTGTGTTTTTAGAAGATCACTCTGCTATTTGTATGGGTAAAAGTACTTTACATAAAGCCACTGTCAGCATTATATCATAATCAACCCACTTTCTAAAAACACTTCGTGGGCATCAGGAGTTGGAGACCTCTGCTCTGGTATTTTCTTTCCACATGTGCACAGGCTTGTGTAGTTTCCCATAACTGCCACAGTTGCTGATACAGTACAATGGCATTTGGGCTTCTGCATAGCAGATTTTTCTATGTCCCAAGTCTGTTGGGACTGGCAGCAGCCAGTCCCCTCTCCCCCGCCTGACCACTCTGGATTTTTAAGGTGTTTTTTTTTTAATTGGCAATTGGGTAGTCTTAATTGCGTTATATAACAATATGTCTTTCTCTGAATTCCCAGCTTTCATTTTTTAAAAGTATGTATCTAGCACTTTTCTTTGAGAAGATATAATGGGAAAGACATATCTCTGCAATAAAAAGGATCTACTGAATTACTTTTTAAAAAATGTAAGCTGGGAGTTCAGATAACCACCTTCTGACAGTGGAGGAATAGCTGCTACAGGGACTAGGGCAGGGTAAAGGGCTGGCATGTGGGTAGGACTGGCAGCAGTCTAGGCTTGTCTGTGATCTTTCAAAAAACTTTGCAGCAAACCAGTTTAGGAAAGATCAAAGAAAACCTGGGAGGAGCATAAATGCATCACGATGCTGTGGGAAAAGGGGTGAGGGGGACCCATTTCCCAACAGCATTGAAAACAGGCTATACTACCTGAATGGGAAAGGTCTGCGTATTAATAGGCAAGGGAGCATAAAGAATTGATTGGAAATTCTGGTCTAGTATATTTTTACATGTTTTTATAAATATAAAATGATATGGGGAAGCAGGTGATGGATTATTTTGTTCTTCAGTAAGAAAATGCTGTGATATTTCTGGGAAGCCTGAGAGTATTGAACATTAAATAATAAATGTTAAATGTAAAAAAACCCTGAAAATAAGACAGCCAATTCAATTTTTCTGTTTTTGTCATTGTCCTTAAATGTACTACAATTGTAACTACCTCTTCCAAAACTGACTGCAAATCGTCCAGTTTCTCATTGAATTTGTAAATAAGACTTTGATCAAAGTGTGCTTTCAGCAGATTCAACTTATTTGGCTGCTATGGTAAGTAGAGGGAATTAAATTGCCCTGTGCTTGACTGGAGGTCAGATTAGCTGTTTCAAATTATCCCTGCTAGAGTTAAAATCTTTGTTAACTGCTCAGCCTTCCTGATCTAGTGTACTCGAGCCAATGGGCTGGACTGAGTTCTGAATTGCTCTGGTTTGTTCTGTGCCAGCTTACAAATGAAGGCCTGCAACTGCTCTTATGTGAAGGCTCCTCCTGATTAATTCTGCAGCTTGCTGATGGGAAGTGTGAGTCACCTAGTTCCACAAGGAATGAACGAATAAACATGCTCTGAAAGAGCTCAGTCCTCAGGCAGCTTCTCAACACACTCTGGAATTGCTGGAAATGTATTGAGGCCTTAAGAGTATGACAGGGAATAGGCAAATCCTCCCTGTTTTCTTTGTGTTTGTGTTCTAAATAAGCATCATTTGTGAACCTGCACCAAAAATAGGCTTGTAGTATGTGTCCGATTATTTCAGCAGGTATTAGCAACACAGACCTAGAAGTTATCTAATCATGTTGACCAAAATGGGGTCTATGCGTGTCATGATTTCTGTCACATAGCACACAGGCTAAGTTCTTCAACGCTGTGCATCCTCTCTTGCTGTCGTTTCTGGAAGGCTGAATGAGCATGCAATATATCTCCTAATCCTTTAGCCAACAGACCTTTAATTTTTAGACACCAGGACCTACCATTGAACCCATTTGAAACATGCAATTCACAACTCATTTTTTTTAAAGTTATCTCCCTCCTTGGAATTGTGAATGCCATTCCACTGCTTTCATCCTGCATTAAGATGAAAGTTTCATATAAACTAAGATGTGTACTTCAGTATGTTCTGTAATATGACATTAGAGGCTTAGACACACCATTGCTTCCAGGATTAATTTAGAAGTTTCCACAGTGCAATCTGAGAGATTTAACATTTTATATTGTCACAGGGGATTCTGTTTTAAAAAAATCATACAACTGGTATAGCCTACCTACCAATTCCCTTAATCTGTATGGTTAGAAAAGATGTTATCTGGCAACAGGAGTTCTTAAAATATATCCATTCTAACCAATTAAGATTTTGAGATAAGAAAGGTCAGAAAGGAATTTTTGTATGTATGTGCATTGCCATATATAACAGGTCAATGTCGAAGACTTGAGAAGCTGGGGACCTACATAATCCTATTTTGTGTGTGCACTTTAAGGTTTTTCTTGAATTTTACTAGCAGCCAATCTGCCTGCTCTGAATATGTGCCTAATTTCCCATTCTAGTCAATGGACTGTTGTTCTGAATTGTCTGCTCAAAATGGTACCAAAACCAACTCTAGACCAGTAATAAGACATTCTTAACTATGCTTTTTTGTCTCTCATTTGCTGTGACTAATGTGATAACGTACCCTGCCACTGTGAGTCAATTTGGCAGTCACTCTAAACACATAAACCCCAGATCATGTGCAATGACACTGCAATAGGATACTAGTTTGTCTTGGCTCAGTTTTAGTATTATCTGGGCATGCTACAGAGGATTAGTTTAGCTACTTGTGTAGCATTTCAAACAGATAAGTATTCTTACACAGTAGGGAAAACACTAACCCCTTCTGCCTCCTTTATCTGCTATAGTGACTAGGGTTGGTATGACCTGCTTCACAGAAGGAGTCGGTTTTGGCTCTCGTAAGATGAGGGTGTCATTGCTTCTCTTGCAGCTCTGCCGGACTACACTCGGCCTCCATAGCTTTCTCAATAGGTGGTCTCTTCACACTGTAGTAAAAAGGGGGCACGACTGACTCACCCAGCATGGAATGGAGAAAAAGGCGAAGGTGATGCTAGCCCGTGCAGCACTAGCTCCCAGCAGGTGGTGGTGAGTTGACCGGTTCCACTGATGAGCTAGGAAACAGAACCCAACAGACCACAGACCTGTCCAGATGACTGGGAAGAAAATTTTTAAGTATCAAACAAGCACTTGAAGGCTCACATAGCATCCTAGAGCAGGGGTGTCAAACATGCGGCCTGGGGGCTGGATCAGGGCCCCAGAGAGCTGCTATCAGGCCCACAGTGAAACTGGCCATCTTCTGCTTCTTCCAGTTCTGCTGCTGCTGCATCATTGTAGGTTTGCAGCTTACAGATACAGACCTGAACAGCATACTCAAGATTGCAACAGCACAGACATTTTGATGTAATAATTCAGAGCAAGAGGTGTCAGTTATCAGACACTGTTAAATAAACAAAATATTGCCAGAGTGCTAATGTTTTACGAATCTTTTTATTTTAAGTTAAAAAAAACTTTGTGTTTGTGTCCTTTATAAAGTTTATATCTCCGCTACCTGGCATTACATTTTATGACACACATGGCCCGGCCCAACAAGGTCTCATTTATGTCAGATCCAGCCCTCATAACAAATGAGTTCGACACCCCTGTCCTAGAGCATAGCATCCTGAGAGACTGGTAATTTGGAGGGTGGAGTGAATAATGTTCATCAGCCACTTTTTGCTACACATTCACAGTTATCTTAGATTCAAGTGGGTAGCCACGTTGGTCTGAAACAGCTGAACAAAGTTTGAGTCCAGTGGCACCTTTAAGACCAACAAAGTTTTATTCAAGGTATAAGCTTTCATGTGCATGCACACTTTTTCAATATATCTGAAGAAATGTGCACGCACATGAAAGCTTATACCTTGAATAAAACTCTGTTGGTCTTAAAAGGTGCCACTGGACTCAAACTGTATTCATTGGCAGTTATCGCTCCTCTTGAAATACCTTTTCTGAAAAAAAACTGTCAGCCCCCAGAGATACTGGTTGTAGAAATCCTCCAGACACTTTAGAAATAGTGTGTGAAAAAATGTGAAAATTCACTCCTCAGACTATTGCAGCCTATTGCACAAGAGGCATTAACAAAATGTACTAGGGTTTTATTCAAATATAACAAATGCTTAAATTAGCAACCACCCCCTCAGTTTGGTTTCAAGCCTCAGCAGGGCAGGTGCAAATCACTTCTTGGCTCATTTATTATTTTGTATTTGTATATAATTCAGGGCTGAGGATAAACCTAGGAAATATTACAGAAATGTACAAATTTCAGAAACCACAAAATCTACCTTGTGATGTGAACTGTCTATACCACATGAACCAATAGATTAAACTTCATTATTAAATTTCAGTCCTGCCAACCTAGCAGTTCGAAAGCAAGAAATTGCAAGTAGATAAATAGGTACCACTTCGGTGGGAAGGTAACAGCGTTCCGTGCGCCTTGGTGTTTAGTCATGCCGGCCACATGACCACGGAAACGTCTTCGGACAGTGCTGGCTCTTCTGCTTTGAAACGGAGATGAGCACCGCAACCCTAAAGTCGGATTCGACTGGCTTTCAAGCAAGGGAACCTTTACCTTTAGCAAAGATCAGAAGGCCCATTTATGCCAATGCAAAGTAATTAGTTTTTTGCTGCCAATTTAACAGGAATGGATTATTAAGACTACTGGACACAGACCCCCAAAGTTAAACTATTGTGTTCCCTCTAATGTGCCAGTGCAGCTTATGTAAGTTTTCTAGTGTTACTATTGTACCAATTTGAATGATTATTACTGCATAGAAAACCTGAGCAATCTTGTAGTGAGCACCAAAAAAGGTGGCTCCAGCAGCAGCAGTATAACTGCTTCTAGAAAAAAATCAAACAAGCTCCACTTCTGATAAAAGCTCTTGTTTTCATGGATAAACTGACTGCCTTCAGGAATCAGAAAGGCAATCGCTCCCTAAAACAAACAATGCTGCACAGTTGGCAGGTGTATTAAAAAGAGGGTTTTGCCTTTTTAGCTGATGAACAATAAGGGATAGAGGAAAACTGCCAGATCGCATCAGATCGTCTTATGCTTCAGCCAGCCAAATATCGTGTCCCCTATGTGGCCAGTGCCAGATGTTTCAGAGGCAAGAACTTCATGATAAACAGGTGTGGAATAATCTTTTTTTCTGCTAATCCATAATTGTTAGAGATTTGGCTTTAAACCCAGAGGCACAAGAATGTATTGCTCTTTCTAAGAAACTCGTTATTCCACCTCCGGGACAAACTGCTAAATTCCTGACCTCCATTTCTCCCTGGGTTTCATATTTGCATGGTAAAAAGCAATTTTTGACATGCAGTAAAAATTCTATCTTTATGCTTTAGTGAATTTACTTCATTCTTGAGTTCTGAGAGGAAAAAACCACTCACTCTGTTCTACCACAGAAGGAAAGGCAGGACAAGATTAATGTGTTATTCAGCATGAGATATGGGTAGAGGACTAGCAGAACCATCAGCCTACTCTAGAAAAACATAGATTCAGGAACAGATGCGCTCCTGGACAAAATTAGGAAGGCAGAGATATAGGAATGGATAGGCAAAGAAAGAGACACGGGTATTAGGGTGGAAGTACAGTGGACATTATCAAGATGGGCAGGGATCCTGGAAGCGATTCCACACTATTCAAAGAGCTGAAAATGAACAAACTTTTGTTGAAGTATTGTTAGGCAATGTACTCAATAGGCCAGGTTAATCTGAAAAAAGGCTGGAAGAGAAAAAAGCGTGGAAGCAGAAAACCAGACATGCCTCAGTGACATCAAATTTTGCCAGAATAGACCTGTGTAAATATTGGCAAATGCCAGGGCCTAAGAAATGCTTCACACAGATATATACAATACCAACACTGCGCTGCTTGAAACACTCTTTTGCTGTGATCATGCTTCTCAAATAAACCCTGACAGCAAGGAGTAAAACAGCATGAGGAAATGACAGTCTTTTGTGTGGAACAAGTATTTCCCCATTGTTTCCTTGTCTGTCTTCAGGTGTTGTCACGTCTTTTATGAGCCCTGCAGCTCAAGGGCTGTCTCAAGAGATGAGACAACAGGCAGAGGAACAATAAGACAATACCTTACTCAGTCTGTATAAAAGGCAGCAGTCTGTTCCCACCAGCAGCATCAGGTCAACTACAGGTAAAAGGGATCTTTAAAGGAAGACATAAAATAAAGCAATGCAGTAGCTTTGCGCCAATTTATAGGTTGTAGCTCTGCTGTTTTAGAAAAGGTCCGGTATTCCTCTCTATAGCTTGATGTCTTGGTGGGATAATTGTCAATACCCAGAATACCCACCCCTGTCAAATGGTAAGAAGCTGCAATGGGAATAATAACAGAACAAGTAATTATAATTTGTTGAAAAAAGGTTAGGGTTAGTAGATATAAGGATTGGTTTTGTGAGAGACAAAAAAGTTAAATGGGAATTGCTTCAATTATAGGTTTTGGGTGAGAATATGTGAAGAAGCTAGATTTGTCACAGAACACCGTGTATTAGGCCCCTCATCACCAGTAACTGCACATACTAAAACTGTCATCAATGGATTTGTGAGAAAGGAAGACTACTTACTGGAAAAGGTGACATCCAATACAAGAATGGCATACTTGAACTTGTAACTAGTCATAGTGGAGTCGAAGATATCAAAACCCAAAAACAGAAGGCTCTGGAAGAAGGAGAGTGCACCCACTGTAATGCCATAGCAGCACGCTGCATCATTTTCATTCAGCACACAGTGTAGTTCTGAGGAGGTTACCAGGTTTTGGTACCCTTCATTCACCAAGGAGGCAAATACAGTCAAAGAGAAAACCTGAAAGAGGAGACAGAGCAGTTCAGCATGAAAGGTGTTAGCATATCATGTTTTTACAATTAATCCATCATATATTTGTAACCACTCCAAGAACTGAAATGCATAGAGCAGGCATTGAGTTGAAGGGCAGGAAGTCAGATATCAGAAGATTTGTCTCACCATGAATCTTCCTTCACAGTGGTTCAGGGGTGGGGCAGTCTAAACTTCTGGGAGAAGCTCCTCCCTATAGGCAGGCAGGGTCGCCAATCTCTTTCATGATTCCTGAAGGGAAGGGGCTCCTCTTTCAGGCCCCAGTCTTGTTCTGAAGCAATAAAACTCCCTCTCCCAAAAAATTTAACCAGAACCAATAACTACTTCCAAAAAACAGAAGAGAAAAAACATATGCCAGTGTGGAAGTGAGACATAAACATCAAACATAAGGTGAAACACTCCCCAGGAGCTCACCTGGAAGAGGAAGGACGGTAGAAAGTTGAGGAAGTCCTAGGACCAGACAGCATGCTTCCTCCATACCAGGAGCCGAATCCAGAAACTACCCTTGGGTGGGAATAGACTGCCCCATCCCTGGACCACCAAGAAGGAAGATTCATGGTAAGTGAGACAAATCTTCCGTTCTCAAGCAGCCCGGGGTGGGTCAGTCTAAACTTCTGGGACATAGAAAAGCAGTGTGTCCCTAAGAAGGAACGACCTGACTCCTAGACTGAGACAGCATGCTGCAGGTCCCTCCTTCCGAAGGCAGCCTCCACAGAGGCCAGTTTATCAATCCTGTAGTGCCTGGTGAAGGAATGAACAGACTTCCAAGTGGCAGTCTTGCAAATGACCTCTAAGGAGGGAAAGGATCTGTATGCTGCTGAGGTTGCCACCCCTCTAACGGAGCGTGCCATAACACCTGGAGAAAGATCTAAACCTGCAGACTTGTAGGCGAGAATTATACAGCATTTGGTAGATGTAGAGACCCTGTGTCCTAGGGAAGTCTTCCTGAAAGAAACAAGCAAGGAGTCCATCTTGTGAAAGGGCTTAGTCCTATCAAGATAAAAGCTTAAGGCCCTCTTCACATCCAAACAATGGCACTCCCTTTCCTGAGGATGCTTGGGATTAGGGCAGAAAAAGGGAAGAATCAAGTCCTCCGACTTATGAAAGGTGGAATTGACCTTGTGGACAAAGGCTGGATCTGGGCGAAGCACTACCCTATCATTATGGAATACGCACAGCTCCTTGTCCACTGAGAGAGCCCTCAGTTATGACTCTCTCCTGGCTGAGGTGAAGCCTAACAGAAAAATGCTATTAAGGGTGAGTTCTGTAAGAGGACAAGTAGCCATGGGTTCAAAAGGTGCCCTGGACAGAGCCTTGAGCACTATGTTCAGATTCCATGTGGGAAAATGATGAACCTGAGGAGGACTGATCAAAGAAGTGTCTCTAAGAAACCTTTTGACATGAGGGTGTTGCTGGGATCGGGATCTCCCTTTCTTGGACCTCTGACAGCTGAAATGGCTGCCACCTGCCTTTTGAGAGTACTGGTGCTAAGGTCTTTTTCCAGGTCTTCCTGTAAGAAGATGATGACATCTCCCACTCTAGCAGTAAGGGGCTTTAGCCTTGGTTAGAACACCATCACTGAAATACCTGCCATGAGTTATTACAGACCCTGTTAGTGGACCCTTTCCTGGAAGCTATCAAAATGTCAATAACCCCATCCGTGTATCCCGTCTCTTTGAATTGCAACCACTCAATCTCCAGGCTATGAGGTTTAACAATTTGGGTTGAGGGTGAAAGAGGGAACCCTGCAGAAGAAGGTCCTCCCTGATTGGGAGTCACCATGGATCCATAATAGACAGCCCTATTAGGTCTTGGAACCAGGGCCTGTGTGGCCAAAAGAGAGCCACTTCCGCTCTGAGGTCTATGATTCTCTGGATCACCCTTTGTATTATCTGTGTGGGAAGAAAGGCGTACAGTAGCTGATTCGACCAGTCACAGCTTAAGGCATCTGTCCCTATGACTTGCTGAAACCTTGTCTTTGAGATGAACCTTGGAAGTTTTGATCCAACATGAAAAGGTCCATTTCCACCTTGCCAAACTTGTGGCATTACCTGCTGGAAGGTTGCCTTGTTCAACATCCATTCTGTTTGATTTACAACCCTCAAGTTGAGCCAGTTCACTACTGTATTGTTCTGTCCTGCCACAGGCACAGCCTTGATTGATCTCAAATGAGTCTCTGCCCACTGCATCATCAGCTTTGCCTCTGCATGGAATGTCCTGGATTTGGTTCCCCCTTGGCAGCTGACATATGACTTGGCTGTCATATTGTCTGCGTGAACTAGGATGTGCTGCCTGGTCAGGAGATCTTGGAGAGACAGCATCCCTAGCCTGATGGCCCTGAGCTCCAGAAGGTTGATGCTTTGAGGCGACTCTTCCCAAGACCAGATGCCCTGAGCAATTCTCCCTGTGAGTGTGCTGCCCAGCCTGGGAGGCTTGCATCTGCTGTTATGAGTATTCTCTTCAGTTCCCATAATGGAGTTCCCTCCAGAAATCTGGAAGATTCTGTAGGTCCTGAATCAGGGATCCAGGTAGATGAACTAGTTTGAACTGCTTTTTGGCTATCACCTCCTGGAAAGGAAGGGGAATCTTTGTAGTGGACAGGCATGAAACTGAGACCATGGAATGACATCTTGGCAGGTTACCATCATCCTTAGGAGCCTTGCCAGAAACATCACCTCCACTTGGGACCGACGTGTGAGCTCCCATAGCAATATTAGCATCTTCTCCTGTCTCTCTTGTGACAGAAAAACTGTGTCCTGAGACGTGTCTATTACAACCCCTAGGTGGAGAATTCACTGACATGGAGATAAGTTGTTCTTCTCCCAGTTGATGATGAATCCATGATCCTGGAGGCATGAGACAGTATGTGAGATGGAGACCTGATTAAAATGTAACCCAGATATGGAAAGATGGATACTCCCTGTGTCCTCAAATGTGCTATCAGAGCAACCAAGACTTTGGTGAACACCCTTTTGAGGCCAAAAGGAAGAGTGCAGTACTGAAACTGGAGTCCGTTGTATGAAAGACGCAGGAACCTGCGATGTGTCTTCCAAACTGGAATATACAAATAGGCCTCTAACAGATGCCAGAAAATCTCCTTTCTGTACAGATGATACTATGGACTTTAGGGTTTCCATCCTGAACATCTTCTTTTTTTATCCTCCTGTTCAGCCATTTGAGGTCTAGAATCGCTCTCACATCCCCATTCCTTTTTGGGACTATAAAAAAAGATTGAATAAGCCTCTAAAAACTTTTGTGCCTCTGGCACAGGCTCTATCGCCCCTATGTCCGAAAGGTGTTGAATAGCATTGAGGAAAATGTTTCTGAGGTCAACAGATTCTTGGCACCTGTAGGAATCTGTTGAGAGGAACAGAACAGAGTTCTACTGCCTTTTGACACTGTATCTAGGACCCACTTGCTGCCTACTGTAGCTTCCCACTGACTTGCAAAAAGTTGAAGCCAATATTCTATCTTTGATGAGTCTGGAGCCCTGATATGGTCATGCTACGTTCTTTTGGGGGCCTTTTGGGTTCTGTCCTGTTGATCTGGTAAAGGAAGAGTTATCGCCACCTGATTGTTTGGGCTGTCATCTCCCTTTAAAGGGCCTGCTGCCTGGATGCTCAAAATCCTATATTACATTTGGGGTCACGAAAGAAAGGAAAATGTTTCTTGGACTTGTCTTTCTTATGGGAAGGCAATGACTTCTTCTTGTCTTTATCCTCCACCAGGTACATATCCATGCCTGCCCCAAAGAGATGTACTCCTTTGAAGGGCACAGTAACCACTCTAGCCTAGGAGGAAGGATCTACTTCCCAGCTATGAAGTAAGTATTACATCTGGTGGTGACATTTGAAACCATGGCCCTGACAGCTGAATTGCATTCAACGAAGGCCGCTGCTAAGACAATCTTCTTTAAATCATCCTTTAAGTCTTTAGGTATGTCACTATCTGCAGCTGAATGGTCTGAAGCCCAAGAGTAGACAGACCTGGCAAAAAGAGAGCTTGCTATGGAAGCCCTGAGTGAGGTCGAAGAAGCTTCAAACTTTTTGTGCAGTCACTGTTCAGTTCTTCAGTTGCAAGGATCCTCGTCTGCCTCCGCAGGTAGGGCCCAATTAGAACTCAAGCTAGCAACTGGGTTGCTTTTTTAAAAAAGAAACTAATAAAAAACCCACCCAGGGCTTTAGCTAGGGACCCCTCTTACTGGGGTTCAGAAGTTCAAGGAGAGCTGGAGGAACAACCAAAACTCCACTGTGTGCAGCCAACCCTGTGAGGATTCGAAACTGCTTGGAGGGCTTGGCACACTCCAAAGTGGTAGCCGCCAACAATCCTGTAGAGAGAGAGACTGGGGAAGCTCCCGGACCAAAGCCTGGAGACCCTGTGGCTAGGGAGATCCTGGGGAGCACCAGAGTTGGGGAGAGAACCCTGCTGGTGCTAGTAGCTCTTGGTTCCTTCTACAGATGCTGAAGACGTGCCGCTCGCCAGGGGCAAAGTCCTTCCCTCTCCCTGATGGACCTCCAAGGAAGAAAAGAAAGGCAAACAAGGAAAAACTTAGAAAGGTAAGAGGACTTAGAAAAATAGAAAATAAAATAGGAGTTGCAGCACTCTAGACAGAGCACAGCCAACATCCTGCTGCCTGAGGCAGGGCCAAAAATTGGAGCCTGAGAGAGAAGCCCCTCCCCTTCAAGAATTGCAAAAGAGATCAACAACCCTGCCTGCCTATAGGGAGAAGCTTTTCCCAGAATTTTAGACTGCCCCACCCTGGATCACTGGAGAACTACTCCTCCATCTGCCATGTTGTCCTAGTGAAAGTTGCTGTTTCTCTGCAGACTTAGACCCATTTGTGACATCTATATGAATCCTTTCCTTCAAATTAAGCCATCGAACCTTTTAGCAGGCATTAGCTCAGGGGTGACCAATCTTTTTGAGCCTATGGGCATCTGGAATTCTGGCACAGCGTGGTGGATGCAATCACAAAATGGCTATCACAGGAGGCAGAGCCAGCCACAAAATGTCAGGAAGTAAGGTTATGCATAACTCTAATAGTAAATATTCAACATTTCAAACAAATGCTCTGCTTACCAGGTTACCTTTTAAAATTAACATATTGTTTGAAATATTTTCTTGCGTACCATACAGCATACCTTCAGAAACATCCCAGTGCTGTGATGATAGTCGCTACCGTAGCACATTTTTAAAAATCCCATGGATGGCACATTGGGAACCCCTGCACTAACTTATTTTTAATTATACTGTCTATTGTCTAGGGGATCATTACTTTTTAAATACCAAAGTAGTAACACAAACAGAACAAACCTCATTCAAATAGATGCACAGCTAGAAATTTGTATACGAGTGTTGATTACCTACATTTACATGGAGGTGGAAAAAGAATGTGCACATCAGCTCCAGGAAATCTATCCAAGCACTCATGTTTTTATAGGATTGAAACTGTCAAGGAGTCCAAAGCTGAACTCTATGGGTTCCCAGGGCTGATGTACACAAGTAGCCAAACCTTTTTTTAAAAAAATTATATAAAGTTTTATTTAACATCTTTCAGAACAAAATGTTTAATCTACAGGCAACACAACAGTCTAAAATCACACAGCAAGAAAAACTAGCTTAACTAACATGTTTTCAAGACCTGCATTAGATGGCACAAACCTTAAGTTCAAGAGTCAGCCATAGCTTATGCATGTTCTACATTGCCGTCTATTGCAATATGAGCATATCATAGTCTAGGCCTTTAATCCATTAGAATCCAAGCTAGCCTCCTTTCTCCAGGCTCTTAGCTCAGTTATAGTTTCTTGGCCAAGCAGCATCAGGTGATGATGACACCCAATCAGGACACGTTCTTGCTGGAACCCTCCTCATCACCCCCACCCTATGGGCCACAGGTTCTCATGAGAAGCTAATTACCACATTTCTGGCTTTGAAGATGATAAGGGCTATGTAGGCAGAAAGACCCAATTAGCAACACCTGCAAAATGGAATAAATCTGTAACTATTCATGTTAATCCTTGAAAGGATTCAGGGGAGCTTCGCCTCACAGAAACCCTTGGTTTTTTACCATCAAGCAAAGTATAACTGTAAAACTTTATGTACTTGAGAACAAAAACTAAATGTTGTAAATATCTTATATGATGAAGATGTGAGTGGGAAGGACACTCATGATAGTACACTTTCAAGGTAACAAGTTTTGCAAATATGGATGAACATTCCTTTGCAAATGCCTGAGAAAATGTCTGCTATCTCTTGTGTGTCCTACTGTGATAGAATATGTAGCTTCCTTTAGCATTTGTAAATACTATTCTAAAATAAGTATTTGTTATGAAAATGACTGTTGAAGTCTTTCTGATTGAAAACAGAGCCTGTGTCTATGTGTAATCTTCATTTAGAAATTATGAGGCTATCATTTAATTTTGCTGTCTTTTTTTCTCACCCCGGCTAATGTTCTAGTAATGATCTGCGGTCTTAAGAAGAACTGCACCATGTCATGGTCTGAGAAATCCTGCAAGGTTGAGACTGCCTTCCTCATCCTGTGGATGCCCTTTTGTCTCAAGAACAAACCTTGATCTTGACAGATGCTGTAAAAGGAAGTTGGGAAACATGAACTAAGAAAATAGAAGAATGTTATACTACCTTTATGAGATATGACTACTAGTCATATTAGTCAACATATAATAGTATATTAAGGCTATTTCCCCAAACCTATAACAAGCTACTGCTCATCAATACCCACCCATTTAGCTTTCTATTTTTATCCTACACTAAATCCAAGGAGCTCAGAATTGCATACATAGTTCTCTCCATCTCCAGTTTACCCTCACAACCAGAGATATAAAACTCCCAGGCATTTTGAAACCACCAGGATGGGTAAAACAACAGGGTTTAAAAATAAACTTTTTTGGAGGATTATCTGAGGAAAAATTAAAATATATGCAATACATTCTTTCTTATCAAGTTTAGACTTCTTTTATTGCTTTAACAACATGAAATGCATCACTTTGTAGCAAGCAAAAGAAAGGGTGTTACTTGGGCAAAGCCCTTCACAGACAGTCACAACTATAGTAGCAACATATTTGGATTCTGAGTTAAACTTTATAACATTGAAAACGTTGAACTGTTCAGTTATCACGCATGTTATAACATACTGATTGTGGACAAAATTGGTCATAAACAATATCCCTGAAAATGCTAGCATTGCCTCCAGGGAGGCAAGGCAGCAAGCAGATGTCTTGTGTCAATCCTTTGATTAGAATGCAGCAAAGGTTGATCACAGAGGGCCAGGTAAAGAAGACAAGAGATTCAGGGCACTAGCTTCTACTTTCTCCACTAACCTAAGATCATAATCATTAGAAGAAGTCAAGCAGAATTGCAAATAAGGCCTTGTCTGCTCTACCCAGAAAGATGACAATGTCTTCTTGATGAACCACAGAAACACACCTTGGATTTGTTATATAAATCTATAGTATACACAGAAATTATTCTCTAATACTTACACTAGGATCTCCATACTGTACACTGTGAGTAGAGCCTTGACTTAAAAAGTATTTAATTTATTCCAAAAGACATCTCATCGTTTTGTTTTTTAGCATTTCCTAAAATTTCCTCAGGAAAAAACATCTTTATATGAATTTTTTTGGGCCTTCATATCTCTGCTCACAACAACGCTATGAGGTAGGTTTAGGTTCACATTTCTCTAAATTCTACTCATATATTGAAAGACAAGTCAATAAAACTCGGTTTGGCATGTCCATTCAGATCATATATTTGATCTGCTGTGTTTGCTAAATTTTAATCTTAATTGATTTGAAGTTTATATGGCCATTCATACAAAGCTTATATTATCTGGCAATTCTGCTTGTGCAAATCTTAATTTAATAGCCACTCATATTGGTTAGGCAACCTTAATGAAATAATAAATTACAGTAAAGAAGCCTGACCAGAAGAAAAGCTAATAGATTTTCTTGAAACTGCATTGGTCATAGTGTGCTTGTTACAGATCTTGAGAACTAACCTATCTGGATTGCCAAAACACACATACAAAAATTTAGGAACATCTGCTGATAATCCTCCTGAGATAAGGCTATGCATTTGGTACTTTAACTGTCAAATTTACTCAAGAACTTAAATGACATGGAAATACCCATGTATTGCTTAATGTTATGGGTAGGGTTCCAAATCCAGGTTCAGAAATACCTAGAGATTTTAGGGTAGAGCCTGGGAGAGTGGGGTTTAGGGAGGAGAGAGACCTTGATAGGGTATAATGCCATGCAGTCTACCTTCCAAAGCAGCCAGCTGTAATTCTAGGGGATCTCAAGCCCCCACTTCAGGGTTGGCAACCCGAGTTATGGATTTTAAGAATATTCTACAAGTTTATTCCAAAGTAATTTTATATGAAAGACATGTGAATATCAGTTGAGGGAGAAGACTTGGTAAACTTAAGTAACAGCATTTGGGTGTTACTCATGCTGCAGGGAAGCCCTAATATGAAAACTAATGTTGTTCAAACAGTGCTTGAATTTGTTGTATGTGAATTCCCTGTAATTCTCAGCAAGCAAAATAATGAGTATCTTCTGGCTCCTAATTTTCTTTATATTTGAAATTTACATGTCTGAGCATTTTCTGGTTTCTGTAACACCAGCAGAGATTCAAATGTTGCAATTTCCCTGATCCCTTCTTCCATGTCACAGTTGTAATGAAGGGCTAGACCTTGTTGTTCCCTTCAGATTTCTCAATGAAATGCTCACTGTGATCCTAGCTAAGTCCTTTCACCATAACAGGATCAGAAGAAAGTCCACCTGGCTGCACACTTTTCATTCATAAAAGGACAATATTGTAAACTCCATGAGACAAATGTGAGTCCAGGCCCCATCTACAAGTTCTAGCTCACCATACCTGCCAACATTTCAGAAGAAAACATATTTTTAGCCCAGCTGTCCCTACCAAGGATTGCTACCCCATTACTCCTTGCAAAAAATGCTACTCCCTAGAGTGCGGTGGCTCAAGTGGTTAAGACACTGAATTGCAGGCTGTGGAAGGTCAGTAGTTCAGCAGTTCGAGACCCGGGTGCCGCATGACGGAGTGAGCACCTGTCTCTAGTTCCAGCTCCTGCCAACCTAGCAGTTCAAAAGCAAGAAATTGCAAGTAGATAAATAGGTACCACTTCGGTGGGAAGGTAACAGCGTTCCGTGCACCTTGGTGTTTAGTCATGCCGGCCACATGACCACGGAAACGTCTTTGGACAGCGCTGGCTCTTCGGCTTTGAAACGGAGATGAGCACCGCAACCCTAGAGTCGGATTCGACTGGCTTTCGAGCAAGGGAACCTTTACCTTTTACCTAGAGTGCTGTATTACTTTACTCTGCCACAGCCTGTCCTATGCTGTTCTGAAAAACCAAAGGAGGTAATTGTGCTTTATATTGTTTTTATTGACCCTGAAGTGTGCTGACACACTAGCAACTAATACTAACACAATTTTAACAAAAGTTTTCTCCAAAGGCAAAAAAAGAAAGAAAAAGAGCAGTGATCTGCCAGGACAAAATGACAGAAAACAGGGACTGTCCCAGCTGGAGTGTTACCTATCAGGCCCGGTTGTAGCATCAAGGCTAAGGAAAATGAAGGAAATGAACTATGACCCAAGGAGGTCTCTGGTTCCACTCAGGAGGTATCCATAGACAACTAGCTCACTCTCTCTTGGCCTCAACAATAAGAGGTGGGAAAATAATACTGGACTGTTTTATAACTATTATAATAAACACAAGAGTGAGCATGAGTATTGAAAGGGTTAATATGTCTCAAAACTACTTCATTAAGATGAAGTCTTGGAAAGTGTTTTCTGTATTTCCCACTAGACTGGTATGCCAACATTTTTGCCTTCTCTCTTTGGGGCAAAGCAGACTACACTAGTATCTCATCAGACTAACCATTATGTCAAGATTTTTGGTACCAGAATTAATTCCAGGTAGCTAGAGATCTTGGTATGCTAAGCACGAAAACATTCGAGTACAATAGTGCCTTGCTTGGTACTAGAGAGTTGACCTTTTGAGCCTTACTTCCCAGTTACGGATACAGGTGAAGGCGCAAGTTACTGTAGGACCATAAAGACAAGTATGCCGCCCACCTTTCCTTTGCAATTCTTTCAGACAGCAAACCACCTTCCCCCTCACAAACGCCCTTTGAGGCTACGTTTTTGCCCCCCCGCCTTCTGTATGCCGCACGCAAAGTAGGAAGGGAAAGAAAAGCGTGTGAGAGAATTCGATGCCTGATTGGTTGGGCCAGGAGGCCGCGCCTCTTCTTTGTATCGCTCGCGTTCAGAGAGGCGGTTGGAAACGTCAGTTGGGCCAAGAGGGCAGGGCGCGGCGATCCCAAAGTTGTGCGCGTGCAAACCGAAAACAGCGAGCTAAAATACGCGCCTGTGCGTTTCTTACGCTTGTTCATAAAGGGGAAGAGATAGGTCGTGTATCCGTCCGTGAAAGCGACATTTTTTTTATTTTACAGAATTTATAGTCCTTTTCCAGAAAGACTCTAAAGAAAACAATACTCTGTGGGAGTGAAGCGTACCTTCGTCAGCACGCACAATATATACTACAGACTAGACCACGGAAATGTCTTCGGACAGCGCTGGCTCTTCGGCTTTGAAAAGGAGATGAGCACCGCAGCCCTAGAGTCGGATTCGACTGGCTTTCGAGCAAGGGAACCTCTACCTTTACCTTTAGAAAAACGCTAGACTGGCAGGCAGGCCAAAATCCCGATCAAAAAAATGAAAGCAGCCGTCCTCCTGTAAGGACGCTCTGAGTCAGAACATCTCTATGGTGAAACCCTTATATCGCTTTTGATTGGACGTTAGACGGTAGAGAAAACTTTTTCGGTTGTAAGCCGGAAACGTTCATAGAAACGACGATCGCGTACGACATAGTCTAGCGCTCTCCCTCCACCTTTATTAAGAAACTGGTTTTACCGATCTTAGCGATAGAAACGTGCAACGCAAGCGCGCTGCGTGGCGGCAAATAGGGCAGAAGCTGAAGCATGAGTGCGCCTGCGGAAAAGAAAGCCCCGCCCCCGAGAAGGCATAAGGAGCTGTAAAAACGAAAGGCTAGTAGAGACGTACACATGCGTAGTAGTGTCAATGTCAGTCCTCTAAAGGTTAGAGCTCATTGCTTTGCATGCTGGCTTTGCCCCTCGCGCTGTCTCTGTTTTAAGCTGGCTACAAAAGAAGCTTCATTTATTATGAAACATGGAGAGGAAACAACTGTTTAGATACAATTTGTGCAGGCGTCGTTTAGAGTGGCGATGTCTGGTATTTAACATCATTTCAGCCAACACTGTTGCGTCCACGATTGACTTTTGACCTTATTCTGCTGGCCTAATTTAATCTGTGTTAAATCCATGTGAACTAGTAGACTTGATCAAATGGTGCAGAATTGCTTCATGCTGGTCCAGGTGCTAATCACCAGCAGCCTTTCCAGTGGTGGATTTTGGTCTCCTTGGCTCAGCTAAGCCTTTGATAGCCATTTTGAAAAGACATATTGCTTTAGTTCTCCTGGCCATGGTACACGCTGCCTCTACCATGCTAGCAACATAAGGGATCCGTTAGAAGAACAGGTTTTTTGCTGGTTGCTGTATTGATTGATGATCTTTGAACTCTCCTAGAATGCTGCATATGGCAAGGTTAATCCTAAAGGCTGGGGTTACAGGCTTGCCATCCCGTGGCAAAGCCACCCTAGCTGCTAAAATGGCGCAATACCGGAAGATGCGGAAACCAGCACAACCACAGAACTGGACAGTGGATTATCGGGAGCGATACATCCCCTTTTCCAAGGAACAGCTTGTTAATACCCTACTAAAGGTATCATTGTTGCTGCGTTTGGGTTCCAAAACTTTGTGATCATGTTGTGCAAGCACAAAATGTGGTATCCTCAGAATCTTGTCTTCTGGTTTTTTAAAAGTATTTTTAACCCATTATATTAGAAGTGTGAGAGCAGTGCTTTGTTAAGTCTCTAAAGTTGGAGACAGGGCTGAGTAGGATTTCTAGTGGTCAGGAATTATACCTCCATGCCTCTTTCCTACAGGTAGCATATGCAAAACTAGTGATAGAAAGTAAATGAATTTTGACATATATACTTTGCTTAATTGAGACACATCACAGAATCTCCAGAGCTTGGTTATTTTGCAGTAGAGTCACCTGTTTCTGCCTTTAGCAAGGAATATACAGAGTGCTATAATTGAGAGCTAATTTTGTGTAGTGGTTGGGAGCATGGACTGTAATCTGGGAGAACCGGGTTTGATTCCCCACTCCTTCACATGCAGCTGCTGGTGTAACCTTGGGCCAGTTACAAGTTATTTCAAAACTGTTCCCCACATACCTCACAGGGTGTCTGTTGTGGGGAGGGGAAAGGAAAAGGATTGTAAGCTACTCTGAGACTCCTTCTGAAATATACTGGGTTCAAGACACATTCAGTGATCAGCTCATAGTTTATTAGTGAAACAGCTCAAACTAAGGACAGCTGTAGCAGAACTGGAGCCCTGCTTATGAGCCCGTAAAACGGCACACCCTTCACACGCCCACTCCCAAAAATAGGCTATTTACACAACCATTGCCTCCCAATTGGTGGCTGCCAGGATCCCGATGGTCTATTGTTTATCCCCCCCAAGCTCACCATTCTCTGGCAGCACCGTGTTGCAGGGAAACTGTATCAGTACATAACACCCTTCCCCCTAGGTTCCGAAGCCCCTAATTGACATAGTCCTCGAGGTACACTGGCTTGCACCACTCTCTCTGCAAGCGCTGGGGCTCCTGTGGTGGTGGTGCTGGTGCCCGGGCTGGGCTCGGTGTGAGGAGGACTTCTCTGGAGTCCTGTGGTGCTGGAACCGAGACCGGGGTTCCGTCGCGGCTTGTGCAGGGTTCTCGGCTGCTCAGCATTCCGGGGTTGCGCTGTCCTTCAGAGGAGGTTCACTCTCCGTTGGTGGCAATACCGGGCTGCCATCATCTTCCTTGGCCACGGCTAGGTCTGGTTCCTCGGGCAGCAAGCAGCAGTGTAGCTGGTCAATGTGCCTTCGTAACAGCTGGCCCCCTTCTGTAGAAACCTTGTATGAAAGAGGTCCAGTTACTCAGGTCACCCTCACTGGAACCCATGCCAGATCGCTGGCATAGTTCCACACGAAGATGGGGTCGCCTGGAAAGAACCTGCAGGGGGCCTCCTGACTCACCGGGGAAGGGCGTAATACTGGGGCCCAGTCTGGGTGAAGGCGGTCCAGCCGCATCGTGGGGCAGCGGCCCATCAAGAGTTCTGTGGATGAGCTCGGGGTCATTCTGTGTCTAAACATGAAGATTTCTAGTCGGTGGTTCCAGTCACCATGGGTGAGCTGCCAGAGGGCATCTTCCACGGTTTGCACCATTCAGCTTGGCCATTGGTTGCTGGGTGGAAAGGAGCGGACCGCACATGTCGGATCAGGTTCTGTTCCAAGAACTCCTGGAGCTCCCTGGAGGTGAAAGCTGTGCTGTTGTCTGTAACCACCGTGTCCGGCAGGCCATGTGTGCTAAAAATGTGCCTCGTAGCCCGGATAACGGCGCGGGATGAGGTGGAAGCCATTCTGCGAGATAGATTAGGGAAGGAAAGGGTGACTGGCCAAATGTCACCCAGAAAGCTTCCCTGCCTTAGAGTGGGGATTCTAACCTGGGCCATCCAGATCCTTGCCCAGCACTCTAATTCCTGCACTACACTCATCCTTCTGGCTGTCATATTATGCATTGCAACGCAGCTGCCTCAAGATGTGAGTGGCTATAGAGAAGAGAAGAGATTGGATTTATACCCTGCCCTTCACTACCCAGAGGTGTTATGTACTGATCTGTTAAAGGATCTGTTGCAAGTGCTAGGGAGAGACCCAGAGTTTTGCCTAAATCCTAGAGCACCCCATCACTGTCATGCTGGTGATGTGACATCACTTTCAGGTATTTGCCAGAAGTGATGCTGCATCAGTGGCACAGCAGCATTAAAAAAAAAAATTCTCCCATTAGCCCTCAGCAGACCCCTGGGCAATGAAGAGGAAGCACGTGACGTCTCCCTAATGGCATGGGGACCTTTCTTGGGGGAGGGAGGATTTTTATAAAACGCAAAAGTATAAATGCCTTAGTCTTCTATAATCTGAATTATGAATACATCTAATAGAGAGAACTGTAAACTGCTGCCTTCCTATGCTACTCTAGCACACACGTGTTAGATTTTGCCAATAGAAAGGTAGGAAAAAATAAAAGTTGAAAATCAAAACTGCAAGTTTTTCTAGTAAATAAAAGGAAGTGTGTAGCTTGAACACCAGCAGTCTCATCAGGATTACTAGCATATTTGGCTATTAAGTGAAGCTTCATTACACTCAACTCTTAACTAGTATATTATCATTGTACACCTTATTGCAAATTAACTGTAGACAAAATTAGTCGTATACAAACATATCCCTGAAAATCTGTTATATGTCTGCTTTATGCACAGGAACAGTTGTCTAATGCAGGGGTCCCCAACCTTTTTGAGCTTGCCTTTGGAATTCTGACACAGCATGGTTAAAATTATTTTTTAACTGTTTTCCCCAAACTCCCCCACCCCAATTTTTTTGTATATTTGTGTGTGTGTGCTCATGTGTGTATGTGCTTGTGAGCCTGGAAGTCATGGTGACTTCTGGCAACCCCTAGTGGGGCAAGGACGTTTCAGAGAGGTGGCTTTGATATTACTTGCCTTTGTGTCCCAGCCCTGGTATTCCTTGGAAGTCTACCTTTCAGTTACTTGCCAAGGTTGGCCCTGCTTAGCTTCCAAGATCTTACGAGATTGGGCTTGCCTGAGCTCCCCACCCAAATTTTCTGATTTTTCTCTCCCTGGCCTTAAAGAGGGCTGACAATGAGAGGCAACTTTGCATAGAACAAAGGGAGGGAGGGGGGTTGGAAAGGGAAATAAGAATCATTCACTGTCCAGGATTGCACTGTGGAGTTCAAGATCATTCTATTGATCTGTTTTAATTATGTTGTGTTCAGCATTTTATATATTGTAGGGACTGGAAACACGTATTTTTCTTTTAACGTAGGAGTGGATTATGGCAGATGGTATCCAGTGCATCCGAGCGACTCTTTCATATCAGAAAGGATAGTGATGCTTTATGAATCAGAGAGACAGGGTGGAATACGGTATGGCTCTCTAAGCCCAGAGAGCCCCACCTTCTGAAGGCGGGTCAGAGACCACACAATCTTCCTGAAGTAATTTTGCTGACAAGCAGACAGAGGTAGCTGCTGGCCCTCTGTGAATTAAGCACTCCATAAAAAATTGGAACAGAACTCAAGTTTAAGCATTCTGAAAGACTTTTCCAACGGGAGCAGATATCTAAGAATGCGGTTGAAGATATAGCCGTATGCTCTTCTGCCTTACAATAACATCTGGAATATGCAGCAAACAGTTCTCTTGTGTTTTTATTTCCATCCAAGACTCGTTGCTTACAGAATTGGACACCCCAGCTATAGTCAAAAGTAGAAAGGTGGAGAGACTTAAAAGTACAGACTGGAAGCTTGAAGTTTGTGTTCATTACATTTATATTCCTGCTTTATCTTCCTTTGTGGGAGGCACAAAGTACACAACAACAATCTATGGGGAAAACACCATATTATGTGTATAAACATTTGAACTGCACTCATCAGAGAGCCAGCATGGTACAGTGGTTTGAACATCAGACTACTAGGATATGAGAGACCTAGGTTCAAACCCGTGATCTCCCATGGAAGGTTGCTGGGTGACCTTGGGCTAGTCACACTCTCACACAGCCTAACTTAGCTTGCAGGGCTGTTGCGCGGATAAAATGGAGATGGTGAGTATCCTATAGGCCACTTTGGGTCCCCACTGGGGGCAAAAGTGAGGTATAAGGGAAGTAAATAAATACATTTATATGTGCATCAAAGCAGATACAAAACTGAAACATGATAGATATGTATTCCAAGCCACATTGATTACTAGGAAAGCTGGGGTGTGTCTGTGTTTCTTGTTCAGGACCTAGGACCCTTATCACATAATAATGGCCAGCACGCCAGCAGACAGCAAGACAAGTCACACATGTGGCAGAATGGAAGACTAAGAGAGACCACCATTCACACACTTGAACCAGTGTTGATTGGGAGAGGAAGAACATTCAGTGACAGAAAGTATCTTCTTGTCTATATTTGTCGCTTCCTTTACAAGTGTGTATTTGGTGTGCATGTTTTTAATCAAATGCACGTGCGTAAGTGCACACATACAAAACCCTAAAACGAAATATCAATGCAGTCCGTGACTAATATGAAGAACAATGCAAAGAGGAGGAGAAAGTTGAGAAGAGGGGCAGTGGAACGATCACAATGGGCAAAGCCAATCATGCTCTGCATGGTGTCCTTTTATAAACAGCTGTACTTCGAAGGGGCACAAGAGGTTCCTTGATGAACAGATCCCTAGCTTCAGACCCACACCTGCCTTATTTGTTGCCTCTTTCCTCCTATAGGAGTTCCACTCCTCCAGCCACACAAAAAGAGTCTGTTTCCTGGCATTTGTCTCTCAAGTGGACTCCTCCGTTCTGCACCACTATCACTCTATCCTAGAGCAGCTCAAGGTAAGAACACACACACACACCCTCACCCTGGTTTCAAACAGATTGGTCATTAAGTGCCAACAGTGGTGGAGCAAAAAGGAGGGGGTGGTGCCGAACTTGGGGACGGAGCATTATAATCAGCATTAAAACCAGCAATTGGGCTAATCCTGCTGCTTTCTCCTCCTCCCTTTCCTCAGGCGGTCTATGAACCAATTAACCCCGACCAGGATACACTGCAAGAGTCCTCTTTGACGGACGCCGAACGGTTAAAGAAAGAGCAGGAAGTTTTGGGCAGGCTGGAACCATTGCTGGATCAGGCCAACTTCAACAGCCTGTCGGAGGATACACTGGCATATGCCCTGGTGGTCAACCACCCTTATGACGAAGTCCAGGTGCTTGCCTTGGCTGGGGGGGGTCTTGCCCTTTTGCTTGCTGCCATCTACTGAGATTAACAAACATAAAGCCAAAGGACTTATTTATTTCTGAAAGTAGGTCTGGGGCCCTCTAAGCTCTTGAGGTTTTGTCCCCTGGAGTTCTGATGACATTGCCAATGGGCACAGGATGCCCCTTGGGCCTGGTTGATGCACGTAGTAGGAAAACAAGGCTGAAATGAGGTGGCAGAATCCTAAGTAGAATGCAGTGATGGATTCAGGGTTGGAATAGAGGAAAAAAACATTGTGCAAATGAAAACCTAGGACAAAGCACAGAGTTTAAGAACATAAGAGAAGCCATGTTGGATCAGGCTAATGGCCCATCCCGTCCAACACTCTCTGTCTCACAGTGGCAGAAACCCAGATGCCATCAGGAGATCCACCAGCAGGGCCAGAACTCAGAATCCCTCCCACTGTTGCCCCCCAAGCACCAAGAATACAGAGCATCACTGCTCCAGACATAGCATGTTCCATCTGTACATTGTGGCTAGTAGCCACTCATGGACCTCTGCTCCAGTGAATTCCACATGTTAATTACTCTTTGGGTGAAACAGTATTTCTTTTTATCTGTTCTAAGCCTACTGCTCATCAGTTTCATTGAGTGCCCAGGAATTCTTGTATTGTGAGAAAGGGAGCAAAGTATGTCTTTTTCTACCTTCTCTGCCCCATGCAGCATTTTGTAAACATCTCTTGTGTCACCCCGCAATTGTCATTTCTCCAAGCTAAAGAGCCCTAACCTCTTTAAACTTTCTTCATGGGGAAAGTGTTCCATCCCCTTAATCGTTTTAGCTGCCCTTTTTTGCATCTTTTCCAATGCTATAGTATCTTTTTTTGCAGTGTGGTGACCAGTACTGTACACAGTATTCCAGATGAGGCTGCACCATTATGGTACTGGCTGATTTGTTTTCAATCCCCTCCCTAATAATCCCCAGCATAGCATTTGCCTTTTTCGTTGTAGCCGCGCAGTGAATCAGCATCTTCAGTGAGCTATCTACCACAACTCCAAGATCTCTCTCCCGGTCAGTTACAGCCAGTTGGGACCCCATCAACATATATTTATAGTTAGGATTTTTTGCTCCAATGTGCGTTATTTTGGCTCCAATGTGCATCACTTTGCACTTGCCCATGTTGAACCTCATTTGTCACATTGACGCTGACCAGCCCAGCCTTGACAAATCACTCTGGAGCACCTCACAGTCCTCTTTGGTTCTCAGTGCCCTGCTGCACCTCTTTACTTGCTGTGCTGTTTGTTGGGAGTTCTTAATGTACAAGAGTAATGTTCCAAAACGGGATTCTCCAATTGGAGCCTGAAGTAGTAGTATGTGCAGTCCATTCTATTTCTTCAGGTCTCCTCGCTCTCATTCTTCCCCATATGTGAGAGCCAAGGCTTAGAGGGAGCTGTACTTCTGTATTTTTCATTCCAAGCCTCACTTGCTTTCTACAGGTGTCTGTGAATCTGGACCAGTATGAATACATACGATTCTGGGCTCTCGGACAACGCTTCGGCCCACTGCGTGTGATGACGACCCTTCAGACCCAGCGGGGCTTCTTTGGCACGTCTCCTCGGATTCCTTCAGACAGGCAAGGCAAAAAAAATGGTCTTCCTCTCGCCTGAGGTCTTGTGGGTATGCTCAAAGGATCATTGAATTTGGATTGCTGTGCTATGATTGGATCGATGTGGCTCTGCTTGTAACTGTGTCACTAAACAGTGTGTTGTGTTGAGCATACACAGTTCTTGTGAAAGTTCCCTGGGTAGTATGTGTGGCAATGTGACTAGAACTCTCCATCAGGCTGGATGTTCGCCATCACCATCGCCACCCTCTTAGTAAAGGCACGGAGAGAGAAAGATGTTGTCAGACAACTATGGAAAGTCCCAATCTGCACATTATAGCAGACTTAAAGTGGAGGAGATGTTATACAGTACTAATTACGCTAGAGCAGGGGTCCCCAACCTTTTTAAGCCTGACACAGCAGAGTGGGCACAGCCACAAAATAGCTACTGCAGAAGTTGGAGCCAGCCACAAAATGGCTGCTGCAGCCTACCACAGCCAGTAAAATCTCCATTGGCCAATCAGAAGCCTTTCTGGGCAAAAGACGCACCTGGCCTCACCCACTTTCTCAAAACACTTCACGGGTGACAGGAAAGGGGTCAGTGGGTTCCATGTGGCCCACAGGAACCAAGTTTGGGACTCCAGTGCTAGAGCATGGTCGGTGCAAAAGATATCAGGGTGCAGTGAAGGCTTCTGGGACATAGGAACTGTGGCCACTCTTCTTTGGAAAATATAAAAGTCAGCAATTATTAGAATGAACAGAACCTGCAGAACACAAAAGGCTTGCTTGCTCGCTTGCTACTTGATAATATTTTGGTTGTTTCTAGTAAAGGTATTATCTTTACTGTTGCTTTTGGATTTATAAAGCATGGAATTTCTGCTGGCAGAAAACTAATTATATTTGCTCCCAGGAGGGAAAAGTAGAAGTGTGGCTTCTGGAATTATAAGTTTAAAAGGAGAATGATTTCTTGCTGGATTTTCCAGTGCTGGATTTTCCAAGTGGGTGGGAGTGACGAGCCCTTAACTGTGTCCTGTTTTTAGCTGTGCACAACGGATAACATTTCATTTGCTCTGTTTCATGTACTATGACACTTCTTCTCCTCTTCACCTGAGGTAGGCATTATTTCAAGCGAGTGCTGGTAGCTGCCCGGACAAAGAATGCGCACCTGGTGCTGAAATGCTTTAAAGACATCCCCCTGGAGGGCTTGGAGCAGCTCCTGCCAGCTGTCAAAGTCCGCACCTCCGTTTTATACCGGGCCCTCCTCAATGGCATGCTGTTAGTGAGCGGCTTGGCCTTCTTCGTCAACGTGGGCATGGTGGTACTTTCCGACCTCAAGATTGGCACCACCTCCCTGCTGCTTTTCTTCGCCGCTTTCATGACTTTCCGAGCTTGGAAGGTATGTGCCTTTGGCAGAAGGTTGTAAGATGCAATGCGCATCAGAGCCCCCTAGCACAACCAGCCGGTATCTGCAACCACTCCCTGGTCCTCTCACCTATGAAAATGTAGCCCAGCCCTTTAGGATGGGAGCTCTTGAGTGAGGAAGGCTAAGGTATGACTGGAGATCACTGCATGTATCACAAGAAATCACTGCAGCACCGTAAATGAGAACTGCAGCAATGCAATGCCTAAGCAGTGAACCAGGAAGTCCCTGGTGCAGATCATAACTCGGCCATGAACAGCGCTCACTTAAGTAAACTTTAAGCATTGTTAGCCCCCAACCCAACTCAGCTTCGATTAACCAGTACTGACTGGTTGTGCTGTCATTTGTGCTGGTTGTGCTTCCATACAGGGCTGTCGTTTAGTTTACGAGTCAATCTTGAGCAATGGTATAAATGCTAGTAATGAAGATGCAAAAGGCTTTTTCCCTCTGTCAAGTTGCAGCTGACATGGCAAGTCCGTAAGGTTCTAGGCAAGAGACATTTAGAGGTGGTTTGCCATCGCCTGCCGTTGCGTAGTAACCATTGCATTCCATGGTGGTCTCCCATCCAAATACTGACTCTGCTTTGCTTCTGAGATCTGATGAGATTGGGCTAACCTGGGCTATCCAGGTCAGGACACAAAAGGCTTAGACATTAATAAAAAGGAACAAAAATACTGTGTTGCAGGGCAAATGGAGAAAGAAGCACAGTGAAATTGTCATGCAATGTATTTAACTGCTACACTGCAGTAGCAAAATGTCATTTCCTGAGTCAGTTCACCTGTCATGCTGCCTCAAATCAGCTTCAAATCCAAAGTGCAAACATCATGCAATACGTCCTGTGCTGTGGTGCTTGAAGTTTAGGACTCAGCAGCGAGTCTGATGTTTTCTTTCATTGCTTTGTCCCGCTTCGATTTTAAACAGCCTCTTGCATCTTTTATGCACGCTTCTGTAGAGATCCCTTGATAGTATGGTATGTTACTCGCCAAGAATCTGCTTCTTTTCCTCATCTGCCTGTACGACTGACGTTCCCCACCACCTGTTATCTACCCCTGGCCCTTTGTCACATGCATTGTGTGACATCGTGGCATTCCCTGCAGGGTGACTGGGTAACAAAGCGCATCTTTGTGTGAGTCTTTTTCTTTAGTATTTGCCAGCTTTGTGCAGCTCATGGCTTTTTCCAGGTTCTGTCAGGTGGATGATAATGTCTGGAAGGGGAGAGGACAGCAGTGAAAAAGTATTTGAAGGCTGGAGCTGTGCAAATCTGAGCCGGCTCGGGGGAACGGCACACAATACAGAGTCCTCGCAGGAGTTCTGTGCTGCCCAGACACATGGGAGCCTGATTCTGATCATGACTATGGTGCGTGGATAGAAGCAGCTGTAGGGCTGCCAACTCTGGGTTGGGAAATTCCTGGAGATTTTGGGGGTGGCGTTTGGAGAGGGGAGGGAGTTCAGTGAGATATAATGCCAGAGAGTCCACCCTCCAAAACATTGGGGGGGGTCAACAGTGGGAGGGCTTCTAGTGTCCTGGCCCCACTGGTGGACCTCCTGATGGCACCTGGTATTTTTGGCCACTGTGTGACAGAGTGTTGGACTGGATCGGCCTTTGGCCTGATCCAACATTGGCTTCTCTTATGTTCTTATATTCATTTTTTCCAGGGGAACTCTGGAGATCAGTCATAATTCCAGGGGATGTCTAGGCTCCACCTGGAGGCTGGCAGCCCTGCTCAGCCCCTTCTTCCAGTGCTGTTTGCTTCAGTGGGGAAACGATCATTGCACAAGTGTCCCACTGGAGCAAATAGCAGCTCTCTGGGATTGTCTCAGGATGCAAAAATAGCATTGGGGGAGGGGGGGGCTGAAGCTGTTTCTACTCAAGGGTCCACAGTCTCAGTCAGAACCAGGCCCCTGTGCGTCTGATGCAAAGTCCCCATGGTAGTTATGAGCAGGTTTAGTCCCCACTGCACGGTTATCTGCAAGTGCACCTTTCCACTTTCTTCGATAAGTCAACAGTTTAGATGGGTAGCCCGGCCGATCTCCGGTAGAAGAGCAAGATTAAGTCCTGCAGCAGTTTAAAGGGTTTTCTGAGAGTCAAAGCTGTCTTCGTCAGCAATCTGAATAAGGGAGCTTTGACTCTTGAAAGCTTCTACCCTGGAAATCTTGTGGGACTTTAAGCTGCTACTGGACTCGATATCGCTGTTCCATAGGTTAACTTTCTTCAGAGGAATACATGGTGGCGACATGCAGCACTTGGGGTCCAGCGGCAAAACCTGGCAGCTGCAGTGTGCTTTTTCTGTGCTGCGCATACAACACTGCATCACATCGCCTTGTAGTTCTTGTGCTGTATGGGTCATCCTTTGACATACAAAGGTCATCTTGAGGGGTCCTTAATTTTCTCGCAAATGCTCTCTCCCGCATGCTGTGTCTCACGCTTTTATCTTCCACTTCCTCCAAGGAGCGTGGGGTAGGGTACATGGTTTCCCCCTTCTCCATTTGATTCTTCCAGCCCTGTGAGAGAAGTTAGCCTGGAAGAGAGTATCTGGTCATTCAGCAAGTTCAGTGGCTAAACTAGAATCTGGAGTCTGCTGGGTTCTCATTTGCTGCTCTAAGGCTGTGTTAGGCTGGCTTTTTTCTCTGGATTACTTCTGTTCCGTTTCAGCCAGTGAACTCAAGAGGTATGGATCCTACCACCTTTTTCCTAACCTACTAGTTAGCAAATGTCTTTTACGCACTTGCTTGCTCAGAGACCTGGCTTTCCAAGCACAGCTTTGAGGTTTCCTCCCCTCTTTAAAGGTCTTTGGCCGACGCAGGAACGTCCATGCCCTTGAGCTGGTGCATATGCTATATTACCGCAGCACATCCAACAACTCGGAGCTGCTGGCCTCCCTTATTCTGCGGGCCCAGGAAGAGCATGCGAAGGAAGTCATCTTGGCACACAGTTTCCTCCAGCAACAGCGCCACCTACAGAAGGACACAGGTGCTTGTCTGGCTCTTTGGGATGGGGCGGAGGGTCTGAGAAAGTCAAGAGAGAGCTCTTACCTGTCTTTCTCTGTCCCCAGACTCCAAAACTGTTGAACGCCTGAGGCAAGATGTTCAGGAGTGGTTACATCTTCACTCTGGGCTGGACATAGACTTCTGTGCTGAACGGGCCTGCAAACATCTGAAGGAGGTGGGAGTGGGGGTCCAGGCCCCCGCACAGCTAGGGACCACCCTATGATGGGTAGGAGCCCCCTATTGCTATTTTAGACAGCACCTTTGGCTCCAAAAGGAGAAAACTCCTCAGAAGCCCAACGCCGAGCATACCAAGTTTACAACACATAACTATTGGAAGGCCTTTCCCCCCCCTCGTGCATTATGGAATGTGTGGCTGTTGATACCGCATGTTCTTCTTTGGATGTATATATCGTAAGGCAAAGCATAAGCACACCATGAAGTTATTTCAGTTGGTGTACCTCATTGCTAAGAGGCCAGCTTGAATGTCTAAGACTCCATTATTTGGTGGGAGGTGAGAAAGAGCTGCTTTTTAAAAAAAAAGCCTTGATTTTTTTGCAAAGCACTTTTATGGTATACTGCTTTTCTTTTTTTTCTTTCTCAGAGGAATGAGTGGTTCCTTACAGGGCTGTTTACATTGAAATGAGAGTGGCACAAAGTAATGAATCTTTTGCATTTGGAGCGAGATGGGTTTTAAAACATCTCTTGGTCTCCTGTTGCGAGCAGGGTTTTTTTCCCCCTGAGTAATTTCTATAGCACTTTGAAATGCTTGGTGTACACTTTACATTTTGCCTAAAAGGCCGTGCTGCACAATAGGTTCTTCTTTGTTCCTATCTTGAAGAGAACAGAGAGTCTAAAAGACAAAGTGTGTGGTCTTGGCCAAACCTGTAAATTCAGGCAACACATTAAGTTGTGCATGGCCCAGAGATGCTTTTCTATATTGTTGCTACACCAATCCCAGGGCTAGGCCCCCTATAGTGCAAAGCATGTTCCAGGGCTGTACCTTGAAGTGAAGACTGAAGTCCCCATGGAGATCTCATGTCAGTCCCAAGTACTCCACAGGGATGTGTTGTGTGTGTTACATGCCGAAGGCTCCAGATCCATCTCCGGTTGAAAGAAGCTCAGGACGCAGGTATTGGGAGACACCCTTCTCTAGGTGTAACCTTGGAGAGCCGCTGGTGGAATAGACAACACTAAGCTTTATGGCGCAGTGGTCTGGAGCAGTGTCATCCGTTTGCCCCTCTGGACCACACTTTTTATCCTGTCTTCCTGAAATCAAGCTAACACTTTACAGTGCCTGTTTCATCGTCCAGAAATCTGCAAATGAAGCAAGTGGAGTTCTTGGGTGCAAGGAGGATGGTTGATGATGGAATAAAACAAGACATCTATGTGTCTCCTCTTGCTGCATGTAATAATTAAGTGCTGTCAAGCTGCAGCTTGGCAACCGTGTGGGGTTTTCAAGGCAAGAGGCGATTTGCCCTTGTCTTCCTCTGCATAGCAACCCTGGCAGTCTCCCATTCAGACACTACCCAGGGTCAACGAGCTCAGGCTAGTCTGGGTTACTCAGGCTGCTGCATGTAATAAAGTCTTATTTGACTCACAAGGAGTCTGTTCCTGACTCTCCTCTCTTGCCGCACTGGAGCGAAGATGTTGCGCACCAGCATGTGTGTGTTTGGGGTAAGATAAAGGTAGTCTTTTTGTTCCAGTTAATATGTTTGCTGCTGGCTGTGTGAGACTGAAATCCTAGTGACCTCCTGGTCTCCCGAGGCTTGCATGGCTGTCTTTGCCCTCTCCCCTCATGTGCGGCAATGGGAGAAGACATCATCGGTTTTCATTATGTAGGTCTCACAGAAGGGAGTTGTCTAGGAAATCCTCCGGCGGCAATATGAATGTGATGAATAGCTGAGTCACGTGAATGCTGCCTGTATGCCCATCTTCTCTTTCCAGCAAAACCAAAAAAGAACCCTGTGGCACCTTAAAGACTAGCATAGTTCTGGAAGTGTAAGCCTTCGTGGGCTAGAGCCCATTTTGTCAGATACATGCACTGAAACCTCGGCTGGAAGAAATATATACATAATACAGGAAAAGGAGGGGAAATTATGAAGAATGGCTTAAAGGGCCACAGAATGCAAGAAGTGTAGTTTGTGCCATTTGTCAAACGATTTAACATTTGTAGGGACTACGGAAGGTGCTGGGTCTGTTTTAAGTTCTGCCTAAAGCAACTGAACCTGTTTAATTCTGGTGTTTTCGTACAATGTGTCCAAATAAAAGTTGCCAGTCACAGCTTGGTGTAGGCGTTTCGTGGTAGGAAGGGGTGGGTAGAGCCGGGCAGCCTTCCAGCAGCACAAGCCTGTTTTGAAGAGAGGAGACCATTTTCATGTCAACAGTCAAGGCTGAGTCTTTGCTGGTTGCCCTTTTCCCACTCTGTTTTAAATCATTCTGGCTGGGGGAGATGCGTGAACTTCTGCCGTGCCTTCCGTATAATAAAGGACTTCCTCACATCCAAAGGCTCTGTCTCCTACCTTTGCATCCTCTCAGCCGGCACTGGTTTACCACACAGCAGCTTCGTTTGCTGGAGAGTTGTTGGCTGAGGGGACCGAGCTCCAAAGGTGTCTCATATCCCTTATGCTGCCTAGGCCTAGTTCCTTTATCACAGCCACTGGGTCCTTAATGCTGTTCTTCCTGGCAACATGCGGAGCAGGGAATGGCCCTCTATGCAGCGTCTCTCAAACTGGGGTGTGGAGACTTGTGAGTTCTACAGGGGGTCCCGAAGGGCACAAGGCAAGCCCTCATGCCATATGCCTAACATGAAAATAAAGCCCCCTCCCTTTTCTCAGGACGGGGGCAAGGACTGTTCACCTCGGGGGGGGGGCAGGATCAGTTTCTCCCTCTTTCAAAGAGCAGGAGCTCATAGATCAGCCACCAATTGCAGTCTGTTTCACCAGGGAGCACTGGCCAGAAAACACACTCATTGGCTACCAGGGTCCAGCAGGGTGGTGGCTCAGCCCTAGGACCTCTGACTGGTTGGGCAACACTAAAGACAAGCAGGCTTTTTGTGATGGTCGTAGTTACTTCTGGTATAAACTGAAATGGTTTCTGCTCTGTTTTCCAATGCAGAGTTTCACTGTAGGCAGAGGGTGACACTACTCCGTACACACATAGGGGCTCTGGCTCAGAGGTAAAGCATCTGCTTGGCATGCAGCAAGTCCCAGGTTCAATCCCCAGCATCTCCAGTTAAAAGGACCAAGCAGTACATGATGTGAAGCTGCTGCCAGTTTGAACAGACAGTGCTGACCTTGGTGGATCAAGGGTTTTCTTTGGTATAAGGCTTCAGTAGCAAATGGCAGTTTTTGATTGAACAACAGAGATTTGGGTTTTGAGTGATGCTGGTCTTTTCCTTTTTTTTTTTTTTGCAAGGAGCTCTGAAAGTTTTTCCAAGCCCTTTCCCATCTGTTAAGCCAGCTTCTTTCTAGAAGTTATTAACCAAATCAGGAAGCTTCCTTCATCCTCTGGGGCAAAGTGCCTTCCAATCAAGGGGTGAGACTGATTAAAACTAAAATCAGGGACTTCTGAATTCTTGAATCAGCTTCTCTGAGACCTGATCTTGCAGACCACATGCAGTCAATAAAACACATTTTTCTTAAGCTTGTTTTTAACGTAGAGCAGTGGAGAAGGGTCTTGGGGTGTAACTGTGCATGATGGTCCCCGTGTCCTCAAAATCAGACTGTGCTGCAAATGCCATGTTGGAAACTTAATTCCCTGGCCTGTTGTGGGTCAAGCTCATTCAAGGCCAGGGTTTTCCCTGGCTGAAATAGCCCCAGGGAGCCACTTTGGGGTAAACCACATATAGCCCATCAGTACACACAATTTCACCAGTGGGGCAAAGTGTGGCTCTCCGTGGGGTCATTCTGGGTTGGGAATATGGCATAGAGAAGAAAGGTTAAGCACGTGGGTGCCATGGCCTGATCTAAATTGGCCCACCAATGCCTGGGAATCAAGTTCCCAGCATGGAACTCACAACACATGACTCGTCTTGGGAAACGGGAGGCTGGAAGTCTCCACCAGGCACAGGTGACTTGCCTGTGGTTTGGAATGGCTGTCCAGTGGGTGCTTCTCAGGGAGGGAGAGGAGAGCTTGGGGGTTTGCAACTTCTTTGTTACAAAAGCAAGAGTCTTCAAGTTGCCAGAGCTTGAGCACCTGTGCTCTGTGGGCCCAAGCAGCATGGCCCCTAATTCTACATTGTCCTTTAGCAAATTATTGACAAAGATTTCCATAAAACTGCTTCTGTAGGTTAGACCTAATCAACCTCTGCACTAGGACAGAGACTCTGTGGTGCTGTCATGGGGTTTCCTCCTTCCTATCCAACTGCCAACATTAGTTTATTCGGATTGGTACATCTGGAATTAAAAATCCCACACTGGTTTAGAGCTCATAATTAGCAACACATAAGTGCCCCCCTCCCTTTGTTCCATAAACATGCGGGGGGGGGGGAGAACAGGGTGAAGGAGTGCGGATTACCTTCCTGTCCCAAGAAGTGTTGCCAGATCCCAAGAGGGCCCCTGTGCCTTTAAAGAGTTGCAAAGAATAGAAAAGTCTGCGGAGTGCATCATGTTTCACCACAGCTTGTTTGGCTTTGCACCCCCCCCCCCTTTCTGTGCAACTCTGAAATCTCCAAGAAAGACTCCCAGGGCAATCCTAATCCTCATTGTGAATACAAAAGAGTGTGTTAAGAAGTAATTAGTCTGCCTCAAGTGATCCCCAGCCCCTCTTTAGAGTGTCACAATCTTATGAGGTGGGAAGTTATTCAAAGCTGCAACAAATGCTACATTTCCTTCTGCACCCTCACTCCCTGTAGTTGCCACACAATAATTCTGTTTTCTCTTTTTTCTTAACACACACAGGATTATGTAGACCTGGCTCATCCCAAGCAAATTCCCCAGTGAACACTAGTTTTTATAGAGTGTAAATCAGCTCTCTGCATTTGTTTTAAAAAGCAGTTGATTCAGTCCAAACAACCTGTCTTGAAAAACATTTTGTCAAACAATAACTGTTGTTGGAAGGCATTGCTATTAAGTAGGCACTGTTACCAAATACACAATAAATGTGTAAGTGATGTATAATGTTACTCTAAAACATCATTAACCATCTTTTGGAAGAGGGCCAGAAATTACACTTTCTGCCAAAAGTCTTGAGCTAAATATTGAGTACCAGAATTGTAATTAAATAAACTAAAATATCAGCTGGTACCTATTTATCTACTTGCAATTTCTTGCTTTCAAACTGCTAAACTGGCAGGAGCTGGGGACAGGAGCTCACTCCATCATACGGTACTAGGGTCTCAAACTGCCGAACTACTGACCTCCCAGTCTATATTTTATTTTATATTTTAGTGCACCATTCCTCCAAGAGGCCCAGGGCCATGTAATATAAGTCTCCCTTTCCTTATTATTTTATCTTTTGAACAATCTTGTAAAATACATTAGGCAGAGAGGTTGATTACCGCAAGGCCACCCAGTGAGTTCTGTGTAAGAATGGGTATTTGAGCACAGGCCTTCCTGCTTGTAGGTCAATGCTTTGAACTGTTACAGCATACTGGCAGTTGGCCTACCCTTCAAGGATCTTTTCCCAGGCCCGTAGCCAGGGTTTTTTAAGTCAAGGGGGCATTAAAATTTCTTGGGGGGCACTGGCTAATCGAATTAAAGGAATACCCGGCTCCTTCCCTGTACCTGCTGCTGCTCGGGGACCCTGGGCTGGATGGGAGGTCGTGGGGCCTTCCCAGTAAGTCAGGGGGCCTAGCCCCGAGATGCCCCACTGTCGTTACAGGCCTGTCTTTTCCTGGTATTGAGAAATAATGCAGAGGATTTCAATCCCCAGACCCTGTAGGATTTCCTCGTCGGAGTAGCAAAACGGCTGGCCTGGGTATACTGAAAACCAAGGGGAGGGGGGAGGCAGAAAAGAAAAACTGGTGCTGTGTGTCATCATTTTGATACCCAAGGGCACAGGAAACAGGTTTAGACAGTAACTCTTGGTTTAGCCAAGCCATGCTGAGAGACTGGTTTGCCCTCCGTTACTTGGATATATGTGTGAAAACGCACTTCTCCCCTCCCCCATGCGAACACACTCCTCAGACGTGACTCTTTGTCCTTTACGGAAGGCCTCGGCTCCTCTACTCTGCCAAAGCTCTTCAGCAGGCTCTTCAGAATCCTCTTCAAAAATCTCATAATCAACATAAAATGGCCAAGATATTCATGCGCTTAGATCCACGATCCGTTCTTCAGCTGCCTGTTCTTTTGTGTTTAAGAATTTTGACAGAATAGATGTGGTAAAATCTTCACAGAGGATATAGTTATTCACTCGTATGGAGATTGACCTCCAAGCGGGGAAACTAACTTTGCCAAAGGGCCACTCCAGACTGTCCATCATTGACAGGAGGTATAGAAGACAGCCACAAGGATTTCTCTCCATGTGAGAATATGAGATTAATTTTGGGGAGGGAGCATGGCACGATCTCCTTAGTACATGCCCCCACCTCCTGCGTTGCTTTTGTATCCTGGATGCTACAAGTGTAGCAGCCTTCATTATCCTCCCCGCTTGTCCATCCATCAGAGCTTCCAGTCTTTGGGAGCTTGTGTAGCCAGGGACCTTGTGTAGCCAGCGACCTATATGTCCCTGGGTGATAACTAGATTTATCAGGCAGCCCTCTGTTGGCTATCCCAGCACTTAGAAGAAGAAGAAGAAGAAGAAGAAGAAGAGATTGGATTTATACCCCGCCCTTCACTGCCCGAAGGCATCTCAGAGCGGCTTACAAACTCCTTTCCCTTCCCTCCCCACAACAGACAGACACCCTGTGAGGTAGGTGGGACTGAGAGAACTTCTGACAGAAACTGTCCTTGAGAGAACAGCTGTGCCAGAGCTTGTGACTGACCCAAGGTCACATCAGCAGGTGCAAGTGGAGGAGTGGGGAATCAAACCCGGTTCTCCCAGATAAGAGTCCACGCACTTACCCACTACACCAAACTGGCTCCACTTAGGGGGGCCTGTCTGGCATCGACAGGAGCCCTGATCTTTTCCCTTGTGGCTTCCTGTGGAATGGGCTCTCTGAGGGGGTGTCCTCCTTGGCGATCTTCAGGAGGTGCTGCAAGGCTGCCTGTCTGCCAGAGCTTTTGAAGGAGTTTGAATGGTAGGCATGTTTCAAGGGGAGAGGTAGAGAGGGAGAGATTTGGGGTTTGTTATTTTATTTTGTTTTTTTTAACCTGGAAGTATTTTAAAACTATTACTGTAAGCAGCCTTGAACCATGAGGAAAAGTGGGGTACAAATATTTTAATAATTAAATAACCGGCAGGGATGCCTAATAAATAAATAAATAATAGGGCATCCTAATCACTTCTACCTGCCCCAGAAAGCTGTTTCAGGTGTCCCTGAATTTGGGAAGGAGGCAGAAATATGGCTTGGGTGGTTGTGCACCCCTCAGCAGCTTATTGGTTCCAAGGAGGCCTTATGGCAAGATAAGCACCCACATCTGGTCATGAAGTATCGTGTTCCTGTATCCTGACGTGACCACGGAGGATTGCCAACAAAGGAGTGATTTTGCCAGGCGGGGTATCAGCATCGGGGTCATCTTGTCCAAAGGGCCTCAAAAACTGCATGACATTCTCCACGAGAGAGAAATCCACCATCTTGAGCACTGGACAATAATAGCTTTCAGGGAAGATCGGTACTGACTCTACGTGGGTGAGTGGCTGCTTCAGTGTCCTCCGAATGGGTCTCCGGCAGGTAGGAGCATCCCGTACCAGTCTTGAGACAGAGCACAACTAGGAAGTCCTGGGTCTTCCTCAGCAGATGCGAAACAGCACAGGAGGGCCTGCCTTGATGCCCTCAGTAGCTTGTCTATGTGGGATACAGCTTGAGAAAATCCTTCCAAGTAGTAAACTGCCAAGACAGACGGGGTGTAGCCATCATTCTCCCTACCAAATGACTTCTCATCAGGCAGGAAACTTTAGACAATGGGCCCTTTAAAATTGTACTCCTAAACTGAAGTGGTATAGTTTAGTGTACAGCTTTAGGACTCCGCCACTTCATTTTGCTGCATATGTAGACCACACCAAGTTCGGTCCCCCTTCACCTGATACACTGGCTGGATTAGGAGACTGGGGATTCAAATTTGCATTCTGCCATAAAGTTAATGGGAGGTGACCATAGGCCACTCACTGTCTATCACCCTATTTCACATGCTTTGTTGTCAGGATAAAAAAGGAGTAAGGTGGGTATTGCTCTCAGCTCCTTGAAGGATGGGATAACAACTATACTAATAAACATAAAACCACTCAGTGGAGAGTGAAAGAGAAGAGGAAGAGACTGGATTTATACCCCGCCCTTCACTACCTGAAGAGTCTCAGAGTGGCTTACAGTCTCCTTTTCCCTTCCTCTCCCCACAACAAGCACCCTGTGAGGTAGGTGAGGCTGAGAGCTCTTCTGAGAACTGCTTGTGAGAGAACAGCTCTGAAAGAACTTTCACCCAAGGTCACCCCAGCAGCTGCATGTGGAGAATGGGGAATCAAACCCGGTTCTCCCAGAATAGAGACCGTGTTCCTAACCGCTCCACCAAACTGGCACAGCGTTCACAATTGGTTATTTAGCAAGAATTCACACCCCTCTCTTTGGTGAACCCTAGGAACTATAGCTCTGAGTTCTCATCTACAACTACAGTTCCTGGGTGAGTCAGACATTTGCAGGCATAGAGGGTTGCCAGCCTCCTGGTGGGGCCTGGAGATCTCCCAGAATTACAACTGATCTTCAAACTACAGAGATTGTTTCCCCAGGAGAAAAAGGCTGCTTCGGAGGCTGGACTCTATGGCATTATACCTTCTTGAGGTCCCTCCCCTCTGCAGACCCCGCCCTCCCCAAGGCTCTGCTCCCAAATATCCAGGAATTCCCCAGCCTGGAGCTGGCAACCCTATAACATGGCTGTAGCCCTCCATTCTCGTAAATTGAGATTGCACAAGGGTTGCATATTTGCCTCTCAAAATGGGCTGCATTGCTTCTTGATTGTGTCTTGACTGCAAGTTGTTTCAATCTGGCCTTTCTTCAGAACACCCCTCTCTCACATGGCCTTTCTTCAGAACACCCCTGCTTTACATGGCCTTTCTCTTATTTGTAGCTCTTAACATAAATGCATCAGCCTTATGGCTGTACCTTCCATGCCTCTGATGGAAGGAGCTTTGACTCTAAGCTTATGCTGGAATAAGTTTTGTTAGTCTCTAGAGTGCCACTGAGCTCCTGTTTTGTTTTTGAAAACAAAAGAAATCCTCACCAGTTTAACCAAAGGATTGATTCAGGGATGAACCACTAGAACATCATTGTCAGAACATGCCCGTGACAAACAGCTGATCTACCAGCAATCAAAATCGATTGGCTTTCCCCTCTCATCTGTTGCAATGCTACCCACTGCGTACACACGCATCTCAAACCCATTCTTTCCCACTCCTGTACGCCTGCAACGCTTCCTAATTTGCAGCCAATTGTTTCTGCTCTCGTTTCCTCCATCTGTGCATCTCCATCACCCTGTACATTCTTCGACTACCTCCCTCTTAGCAGCACTGAAACGCCAATCCTTATCACCCTTATACCATGATACAGGAACCTTCACTACTGCCCCTCCCTTGGAAAACAACAAATCCTAGCACCGCAGGGAACAGAAAGCAAAGGCCGGTGGCAAGAAACCTGATTACAGAAAGACTGGAGCTCTGAGATTGTTCTGTATCTATCTCCTCCTGCTTTATAAATCGGGTCACATGCAGCTTTCTTTCGCATTGAAAAGCTGTGAGGCAGAATGTAATAAAATCTGAAATGGATCACAAGCCTCAACACTGGTTGCTGTCCAGACACTGTGCTGTGCCTTCACGCAACTCCCTTAAGGACTAGAAACATGACCAAATAGGCTCCAGTTTGGTGCCAGGTGAATGCCAGGTTCCTGCAAAATAGTGCGTATTCAGTAATCACAGCCTGCCCCCTGGTGTTTCAACTGTGCTCCTTCACTTCTACTAATTCTGCAGAAGGCTAGAGGACATCTTTTAGCGGCAAATGAATGGTTGTCAATTCCATTAATTCAGATGCTTATCAGATGGTAAATTTGTGCCCTCAATAAACCTGCTCTTATATTGAAACAGGAGTACATAGTTAGAGGAAGGAGGGTAAAACTAGTTTGCCTTTACTGAACAAAGGGAATTAAAGATGTGGGAGCTGAATAATAAGGATATGAAATTGGCAGGAAAACCGAGAGGGGTTCCTTTTTTAAAAAAAATAAAAATTATATATATATATATATATATATATATATATATATATATATATATATATATATAATATATGTGTAAACTGTCTTTATTTATTGTAGGTTACGGTTTTGGGGGTTGTAACCCTCCTTGAGCCTTTGTGAGACAGGCAGACAATACCTAAAATTAAAAAGCTGGAGAATAAAACAGCATAATTGGAAGTACGAATGAAGGCACGACTCTATTGAAATATGTATTATTTTTAATTCTTCAAATGTATATAAAAGATAAAAGTAGACTTTGGAGGAGTCAACATATATAATACTGTTACTGATACAGAAATGTCACGGAAAGAAGGAAACTCATTTTGGAAACTTGTAGATAATATCCCCAGTGGACAAGTCAAGGCACATTGGATTTGTGGGCATAATGGCTATGGGGAAGGATTCGCACTCACTCCCCAGTTTTAGAAGTGGGACAGATATAATTAGTTTCATTCTCCCATGTTATACCATCTTTTTGGGAGTCCAGAACCCCCACAGACTCATCACACTTGGAACGGGATGTGTCTGTGTGTAAGCATTGCTTTAAAATGGTTACTGCTTGTGGGGAGTGAAGGGTATTTACAGTGGCTGCAGGAGTTTTTAAAAGCAAAGAGATGTTTGTCGAATAAACATATATATTTCAGTTCACATCCCACACAGACGCAAAATCAGGTTTGCTGCCGAGTGTCTACTAAGCAAGGGGGTGCAGCCAATTGCAGCATATCAATGAGGAGCCCTGTAGTATTTGTAGATGGTGATTCTCACATTCAGGCTCTGCATTTTTTAAGGCCGCTACTTCGAAACAGATGGACATCTCGAATGTTTTAAAAGTGTTTGTAATGACACACATGAAATCCCTGTGTGTGTGGGAGTTGCAGGACCAAAACCCAAGAGTGTGTGGGGGATAAAAGTCTAATGTTGTGGGCGGCACTACTGTCAGCATTCCGTCTGTTCAGATTTTACATCCCCGCATTCCTTGGACGTATCAGTGGAAGTTTGGAAACAAGTGAGAGTTCATTAAATTTTTCTGAATTAAAAAGCACACACATCCCTCTGCATTTGTGGTGGAAAGCGCCATCAAGCCCCAGCTGGCTTATGACAACCCCATAGGGATGTTCAGAAGAGGCTTGCCATTGCCTGCCTCCGCATCATGACTCTGGTATTCCTTGGAGGTCTCCCATCCAAATACTAGCCAGGGCCGACCCTGCTTAGCTTCCGAGATCTAAAGCGATCAGGCTAGCCTGGGCTATCCAAGTCAGGGCTGCATGTACAATAGTCTTTATTTCTACACGTTTTACTCTTAAAACTTTAAAAGGTTTCAGGACTTCTAACTGGGATTTATATTCTCACTTGATGTTTTAGTTTTCAAGAGGTTGCAATATCCTGAATAGCATGCAAAACTTATTTCTTATTCAACCCTCCATTTAAAAATGAAGATTTTTTTTTTTAAAGCGAGACATTTTTGCACACTTGGGTTTTGATCTGCGTTTTGCCCAACATGAGATACAGAAGTATTTTGTAAATAGACTTGTTGATTCTCCCACACAGTTTTGGTCTTGTAAAATAGAAAAATTGGTATTGGGGCGGTGCTCTTCACCACCATGTGTACCAAGGAAGGAGCAGAGGGAAATCCACAGTTCCTCATATCGGAAATATGAAAGTTGCCTGAAGTTTAAATGGCTACTATTTTCCAAAAGCAACTGCTTTTTACTACAAAACTAACTTACAAAATGGGCTAAGTTTGAAGAACATTTAAGACATGTCTTCTGAACCAGCATATTCAACAGCATCGTGATATCATTTTGCCAGCAAAAAAATAAAATAAAATCACGCGTTGGGAGCCATCCGAAGCAGTTCTACTCGGAAGTAAGTCTCGTGCTATTCAACGGGGCTTGCTTCCGGGAAAGTGCCCTCAGGATTGCAGCCTTAGTGTATGACAGTATCTCAGAGGCCAAGGAGATGCCTAGTGCAAGATGGCACACCTTTGTGTGGCTGAACCGCGCAAAACGCACGATAAAGCTCAAACAAGAGGTGATGCATCGACAGTGCAGTAACCCTAGTGGACCGAGCCAGGCATCACCTATGTTTTGGTACCATAACCGCCTTTGAAAACAGCAAAGATTTAGTACATAGCATAATTCTCAGGAGAACATGCTCACTTCCGGACAGACAGAGAGAGACCTCCGAGTTGCCTGCTACTCCTTTTTTCGAAGGTGGATGTAAATGAATCCGCTGATTAGAGCCAAGGGCAAGGAGAGCCACGCCAGCACAAAACAGTAGCCAAAGGAGCCGCCTGCCTGTCGGTCTTTCTGGAACTCGTCCACGTGGGTTGTGTAGATCACGGCAGCGGTGAACACGGAGATGGCTGGGAAGAGACCCAAAGAGAACATCAGCGCCAGGGCCTTCCCTTGCTCCTTGATGGGGCTTCAGCCCGCTACCTGCATCCTTTTGCCAGCTGCTTTTGAGATTGCCTCAACCGGCACCCACTTGGGGAGCTGCAATACGCATTAGCCAGACTGTCTGAACCAGCTATTAAAATGCCAATGGCTACATATACAGGGGTTAATTTCAGGAGGGTGGCCATGCTGGTGTGCAGCAGAAGGGCAACATTTGAGTCCAATGACACATTAAAGACCAGCAAGATTGACTCTCGAAAGTTTATAACCTGGAAATCCTGTTGATCTTTAAGGTGCTACGAGGCTCCAATCTAGCTCTTGTACATGGAAACTGTTCTTCCCCCTCTGTCCCCAAAGATCGTGCTTCCCTGCAGCTTCCAGCGTCTCCTGATCTTTGCTGTGGTGTCCAAGACAGGGCCATAGCACAGCCAGGATGGTTGCCACCAGTGTGTTCCCCCTAAGCTGAGTTAGTGTGAGCTAGCTCACAGGTTTTTAGCCTCCAGCTCACACATTTTTGTCTTAGCTCAGGAAGGATGGCTCCAGAGCAGACTAATTTATGCACTAGCCAAATCCCTTGCTCACAACTTTAAAGCCAGTAGCTCACAAAGTAGAATTCTTGCTCACAAGACTCCACAGCTTAGAGGGAACATTGGCTGCCATATGGGTGGCAAAGTTCGAATCTCCCTGGGACTGCTACTACCCCCCCCCCATGCCATCAGGGGGCATTTTTGGGGAAACTGACACATCGGTATATCAGGCAGGGGAAATGTGGGAAAAGCTGCCATACAGGAGCCCCATTGCCACTGCACTGCCCCAGCAACAATGGGGGAACCACCGGAAAGCATCGTGGTGTGGAACAGGCTCCGTACAGCAGGGGTCCCCAACCTTTCTGAGCCCGTGGGCACGCTGGGAATTCTGACACAGGGTGGTGGGCACAACTACAAAATGGCCACCCAAGGAGTTGGAGCCACACACATAGAGGAAGCCCCCAAATACAGGGGAGAAGAGGGGTAATTTTTAAAAGAACACTGGGAAAGAGTGGTGAGAGAGAATAAAATGCATGCTGTGGTTGCAGCTGCCCCTGAAGCAAGGTTGTTTTAATCTGCACAGCCAATCAGATCTTCAGTAGCCTATTGGAAGCTCTGTTGGGCAGGAGCCCCATTTGGCCCCACCCATTTTCTAAAAACACTCAGCGGGTGCCAAGAAAGGTATCAGAAGGCATCATGGTGCCCAAAGGTACCACAGTGGGGACCCCTCCATTACCGTTATCTTAAAAAGTGGTATTATACTAGGTAAATTACAGTCACTGGACCCAATGTAGAACAAGAGAAGAGATTGGGTTGGATTTATACCCCGCCCTTCACGCAGAGTCTCAGAGCGACTTATGAACTCCTTTCTCCCTTCCTCTCCCCACAACAGATACCCTGTGAGGTAGGCGGGGCTGAGAGAGCTCTTTCCAGAACTGTCCTTGAGAGAACAGCACTGATAGAACTATGGTTTGCCCAAGGTCATCCAGCAGGTGCAAGTGAACGAGTGAGGAATCAAACCCGGTTCTCCCTGATTAGAGTCCATGCACTTAACCGCTACACCAAACTGGCTCTCTGGAGTCCTACATCCCTTCTACCGCTTCTTTTACTAGGCCAGCGCACGCCCATCTCCCATGCTGCTTTATCTCATGCCAAGTTTGTACCTTCATATGCTCCAATTGTCAGGTACATTAACTGCTACATTTACTAGGGTAAATCCCTACATTTGCCCATTGGGAGTTGCCTTGTTAAAATTTTGCCAATGTGAGATGATAAAAACGGTCATTTTCTGGGTTCATCTCCTTCCTCTGAGTTTCAAGAAGTTAAATCTCTGGGTGGGTAAGACTGTAGCTCACATGGATGAAAATGCACGTGCATGAACACTGAGGCACCACACAGTGAACTGTCTGCTATTTTGCACACCACTTGCCGTGCGTTTCAAGTTGCTGATGAAATGTAGCGAGACAGTTATGTTTTCAACCATTCCTTTAACCAAAAGAACAATCACTCTCCTGGCTTTTGAACTCATGAAAAGACAGGCTATTGCTGAATCATTACAGTACACAGCAGGCACTGAACTGCCTTCAATAACTCATAAAGGTGAAGGAGTAGCAAAAATGTTCCCAGTGTGAAAACAAGGATGTTTATAAGGATATCCCCTTTTTTGTCTGTGAAATGTTGGCAGGTAAGAACTCCCTCCCCTCTCCCTGTGAGACAGTCTATTCATCCTGAGGTAATTAAACTGGGCCTTAAGCAGTGAAACACCAGGTTCATAGCCTTACCTGTAAGGATCTGGAAGATTCCAGTGGCATAAAACAGGCTTCCCCGCTTCATGGTATAGAGCTGGCACATGAAGATAATGAAGGCGGCACTGGAGAAGAGGAGGCTTAAAACCATGAAGGCCTGTACTGCGTAGAGCCAGTCTGGAGATAAAGGGGGGGGGAAGGCAGGAGATTGTGTGAATGCCGCCCTTCTGGAGAGCAGGTGACTTAATATAGAGATCCTCCCTATGAGATGTGTAGTCCCTTCAGGTACTTACCGCTTGTAGAAACTGACTGGCAGCTCCAGACCTGGGTGTCGTTATTAAATAAGCAGTCATACCAGATGTTAACTGTATTGTCATCAGGCAAAACCCACCAAGACTGGAGGCAGAGGGGAGAAAAAAGGAAATTACAAGGGAGATATATGGAAGCCACAATTTTAGCCAGACTGGTTTCCTTACTCATCGTCCAAGCGAGTACAGCACCTTGGTAGGCTGACAATCTATAAAAGTTTGGAGCCTTTTTTTTTTTTTAACCAGGGTGGGGTGGCGGCGGCAGAAATGACTAACAGGGTATATATGGACAAGCAAGCTAGTAAAAATCTTTGTGAGTCAGCAACTTTTGTGGATTTATTTGCAAGACTGGTGTCATTGTTCCTGTTAGGGTGGCCAGATGTCCTCTTGAAACATCAGGGATCTGATTCTGCCCAATAAAATTGGCCGAAGTTTGTTTTTGTAAGCATTTGAGTGACAGTCTGTCACTCAAGGAGCTAAGTTCTGCCTGCTGCCCTAGACAGAGCTGGCACTATTGTGAAGTGCATTTCTATTTAAAGTGATGGTAATCGCATAAATTTATACCGATGAATAATATTAACATATGCTAATTTTGTGTCTCCCCTCCATTCTCTTTTTTGAGGAATCTTGTTCTCTTCCTCTCTCTCTCTCTTTCGTGGTCATCTGTAGACGGCCGGCCTAGTGCTAATTTGAATATCACACATACCACAGCCAGAGGGCTTTCTGCACATTGCTTACCAGCAAAACTCGGTCTGTGGCAGAGTTAGGGCTGTCAATCTCCAGGTGAGACCTGGAGATCTCCTTGAATTACAACTGCTCTCCAGACTACAGAGTTCAGTTCCCCTGGAGAAAATGGCAGCTTTGGGGGATGGCCTCAGTTGCATTACATCCATAAAGAGCTCTCTCCCTCCCCCAAACTCCACCTTCCACAGGCACCACCCCCAAATCTCCAGAAAATTCCCATGCTGGAGTTGACAACCCTACCTGGAGATAAATTGGGGGAGGGGAGATAAGAAACAGCCAGTGGTGGGAGAAGGGTTAAAGGGCTTCACCCACTGCCCCTGCATTTGTGTTATTATGAGGGTCAGGAATCCCACGACTGCCTCACAGCATGTCATTTCCACCCTCAGCCACGCAACGGAAGTATTAAGGAATTCAGATACAAATTGGTCTGTGTTTTAGTTCTTGCTTTTGCTTGGAATCTAGGCATTGCCTCAAGCCTGAAAGAAGATGTCTGCAAAGCAGAAGCAGAATTCTTCCTCACAGAACAACACATAACTTATGTTAACGGGCACACCGTTCCGTTTTCATTTTTGGCCAGCTGTCAGCTCTGAGGGAAATGCTTGTCAGGGCTTAATGAAGGCAGGGATGTACACACAGCCCCCGCTGCAGAATAAATTGGGCATCCGCCCCCGACACAGGCTGAGACACAGCCTCTGGCACAGTTGTCAATTTAAGACCAACATCAACAACCAAAATACAAATCACCTTTCTTAAATGGAGGAGACGGAAGACTCTGTGTCAGGGCTGGGCAAGGGAGCTGCCAAATCAACTCTATGAAAAGCAAAGTTATCCCTGTGGGTTGTTTAATTTCTGTTTTAGGGATAGAGTTGCCAGCTCCGGGTTGGGAACTATGTGGAGATTTGGGGACGGAACCTGGAAACGGTGGGGTTTGAGGAGGGGAGGGACCTTTGCAGGGTATAATGCCACAGTGTCCAACTTCCAAAGTGGCCAAGAACTGATCTCTGTCGCCTGGCGATCAGCTGAAACAGCGAGAGATCCCCAGCCACCACCTGGGGGTTGGCAACACTATTTGGGAACCAGTACAATAAACTCAAGGCCCAAAGAGCAGGTCCTGGCCAGGACAATGGGAATCCACGATTCGTCAGCAGATTTTGGGCCAGGAGGATATTTCACCTTTCCTAGGAGGAGGACAGAGTCCAATAAGATTCTCCTGCCTTTTAAAACAGATTTGGATACCACTGACCACAGCTTCCTTCAGGAATGCCTCTCATAGTCAAGAGTTCGGTGTTGCAAGGACTCCACTGCAGTGCGAGAAGGAGGTCAAGAGCCACTGTTCTACCCTGTTAAATATTTATACCTTGCTGTTCTGCTCAATGGGGATCCCAAGTGGCATACAACATTGTTCTCCCCTACAGTATTTGGGGTTCCCAACATCCAGGTGTGGACTTGGGGATTTCCTGGGATCATACTACAGAAGTCAGTTTCCCCTGGAGAAAATGCCTGCCCTGGAGGGTAGACTCTATGGCATCCTACCTCCTGTAGCAATCCCTCCCCTACCCAAATCACACTAGGTGTCACCCTCCGATTCTCCAGGAATTTCTCAACTCACAGTTGGCAACCCTAACTCCATTTTAGCCTCACAACCATCCCGTGAAGTAGGTTAGGCTAAGAGAAAGCAGGGATTCAAACCTGGGTCTCCCAGATCCTAGTCTGATACTCTAACCACTGTGCCATCATGCCAGCTTCAGAGGAAAGTGTCAGAAATCAGTTCTGTTGCTGAGGGGTTTTACCATCTACATAGAACTGCTGGCAGAGGTCCTCCACATGAAGGTAACACCCAATGCCCCGTGTCTTTCCTCTCTTCCCCCTCTAGGGCAATGTCACCCCTACATTCAACGACAGATTGGATGGCAGTGCATCAACCCAAAACTCCGACTCGACAAAACCAAGACACAAAAAGTGATGTCAATGGGGTGGGGCAAAGGATGAGCTACGGGGGGAAAGGCCAGTCCTTAAAAATCAGGGCTGCAGTCGGGGAATCCTCTCTGGATTACCAGGTTGTAGCAGCAGCAGCAGCAGCCCAGGGTTTCATTTTTGTAAAAGCTTTGGCTGATTTGCCAGGAGCACCCTCTGCTGGAATACCAGGACCTTGCCACTGTCATCCGTGCCTTAGGTAAAGGTAAAGGTTTCCCTTGCTCAAAAGCCAGTCAAATCCGACTCTAGGGTTGCGGTGCTCATCTCCATTTCCAAGCCAAAGAGCCAGCGCTGTCCGAAGACGTTTCCGTGGTCATGTGGCCGGCATGACTAGATGCCAAGGCACACGGAATGCTGTTACCTTCCCACTGAAGTGGTACCTATTTATCTACTTGCAGTTTCTTGCTTTCGAACTGCTAGGTCGGCAGGGCATCCGTGCCTTAGCGACCTTTTTATACTACAATGTGTGCAGCTGCGCTTTTGGGGCCACTTTCACCAGTGTTGGTGTAGTGGTTAAGAGTGCTAGATTCGCATCTGGAAGACCCGTGTTCAATTTCCTGCTCGTGCCATGGAAGCTTGCTGGGTGGCCTTGAGCCAGTCACACCCACTCAGCCTAACCTACATCACAGTGGGTTGTTGTGTGGGTAAAAACAGAGGAGGAGAATGGTATAAGTGGCTTTGGGTCCCCGCTGGGGAGAAAGGCAGGGGACAAATTGAATGAATGAATAAAATCATGCAACTAGACTTTTATCTGATGCAAGCAAATACTGGGGAAAATGCTGTGGCTGCCAATGTGTTCCTGTGCCAGGCTCCAAACACCAAATGCTTTGGGTACAGGTTATCTTAGACAGTGCCTATTTCCACTGGCCACGCCCCCAACCATGCACACATGTGCTCAAACACCATGCACGCATTTGCACACACACAACATGCTGAAACCAACAAAAAAGGCCCTGCTTCAAAGTCCGTCACCCATAAAGGTCATATTGGACTCTACCCACAGCACAGACTCTTCAGTTGTGGCCCTCCAGCAATTTGTAATGCCCCTCCCTAGGAGATAAACCTTGCTTCCCCTTTCCAAACATTTCAAAAAAGCCAGAGAACATTCTGACATGCAGGAGCCCTTCAGTTGACATTTTTAGGTTATGAGTGCGAGATTTTTCATAATTGCTACCATTACGACATCTCAAGTTATACCACTTTGCTGCATTTTGCTGTGATGTTTTATTTTATTTCTTTTAATTTACTGTAATTTGGTTTTACCCTGAAAGCTGATGAAAAGCAGCTTATAAAAATTATCAGGAGCAGAAATGCCTAATGAGTCAGTTTGCAGGGGCTTCTCTGTTCTCCCCACAAACATTTGGGGCCAAAATAATCAAAGAGAGATGGTCAGCTCCATAATGAAGTTGGCATCCCCTTGGCACGAAGGCCTTCTGGAAAGAGGCCCTCAGGAGAAAAACCATCAGTGGTCCTTGGCGTGTCCAAAAAGCACAAGCCACAGTGATGCAATAAAATCCACATGGTCATCAATGGCTTCTCTTCCTTAAGAGTGAAACCATGAGTACAATTTCCACCTCACTTTGATTACAATCCAGTGGAACCCAGAAAAAGTTACTCTGGGGACCACAGCTGGCTCGCGGCACTTGACTTTTTAATTTCAAGGATTAAAACTGGGGAGACGGGAGACGGCTCATGGGCTTGCTTACCTTGTCCAGAGTGGCTACAAAAAGTAAGATGAGAATGAGGACGTGGAGAGCAGTGACTGCAAAGAGGAGGAAACTCATCTTGGCTGCTGGAGAGAGAAGGTGAAGCAGAGTTGAAGAAACGCCTTGCAAAGGGAACACATTTCCCCTCTTCCCCCAATCTCAGGGTGTTTGCTAGATCTGCTTGCAAGTTTTCCCCAAGTTCTGATCACTTCTGCTGTAAACAACTGGACAGGCTTGCCTGTGGCCCCACCCGTGGCTGTACCAAATTCTATTCCATACAGAGATTCAGAATCCCCAACTTCTCCCTGCCACAATCTACCATTCTACTAAGAGACAACCTGGCCCCAGTTGTAACCTTCTGGTCACCATCACCCCCCCCCAGAGGACCTAGGAATCGTACTTCTCAAATACACACAAAACTGTCCCAGTTGTGCCTTTATTACCCCAGCCTCATTGGGTTGTGTTCCGAACTGTCCCCGGATGTCCGGTGTCATGAGACCCTCCTTAGATGCAAGATATTTCCCCCATTAACCCTGGAGAAGCCAAGATCCGGCTTCTTCCACCCAGCTTGCATTCCTGCGGCTGCAGGCCCTGCCTAATGGGATCCAGATGCTCTAGAGTCATGTGAGCTCCAGGCACGCCAGGGGTGGTGGTAGCACTGCGTTGTCATCCCCCTTGGTTTTACCGAGGGGCCCCTCGAATGACTTGTCAAATGGCAAAGGGGGAATCCTGGTGGTACGAGAGAAATTGCAAAGCGGCAAGGAGAAAGAAAAGCCAAGGAGTTCTGGGATCTCAGAGGTTCTGGAGGGGAGAGTTCTGTTCTCAGTGGTTCATTTTTCAAGAGAGATGGGGCAACTCATCTTGGCTCTCTGACAGTCCTACCTGGATGATGCACATGCTTGCGAGTATAGTTGTCTCATTCACACACACCACACACATACACGCTTCACAGCTGCTTTTAACTTTTTTTTTTAAAGGATCTCCGGGCATCTCATCTCGTTTGGCCCTTAAAAACAAAACCTCTGGAGTGTATGCATTTAAAAAGGAATGTGTGAAGCAGGCCGCTAGGGTTGCCAGCCTCCAGGCGGTGGCTAGAGATCTCCTGGGATTACAAGTGATCTCAAGGCAAAAGAGATCAGTTCCCTCGGAAAAGATGGCCGCTACGAAAGGTGGACTCTATGAAATTATAGCCCATTGAAGCCCCTCCCCTCCCCAAACCCCACCCTCCTTAGGCCCCACCCCCAAATCGCCAGATATTTCCCAACCTAGAGGGGGCAACCCTAGCAGCCCCATCATTCAGTATTCTAGCACTGGAAAACAGGTACTTGAGCTGACTCAAAGGGTCAAATCAAGCCCTGCCAATTCTCCTTTTATTAAAACCTGTGCCTTCTTGTTCCTAGACACCCTCTCCCTCCCTCTCTCTCTCTCTCACACACACAAACAAACACTGAAAGGACGCCTTTTCAGAAAACACAAGAATGGCAACTTGCAGCTCCTCCAGAGTCAACCTCCTCCTCTCCCAAATTCTCCAAGAGTCCTTGATTCTGCTATATGGTAGTTTATTCCCTCCCCACTCACAAGATACTAGCTCTCTCCCCATAGAACACCCAGGATTTTGGGTTCCCAGTTTGTTCCAACTAACTACAGGCTGCTCCTTGCCCTGAGATAACAAGAACACAAAAGCAAAGAGAGAGAGAGAGAGAGAAGGACAACCCTTTCATTTTATTTTAAGATAACGATATGGAAAAGGATAACCATGAAGATGGGATCACGGGTCTGAGCTCAAGGGTGGCATAAAATATACCAGCTCTGAGAGGCACGAGCACTTGTGTCGTGGCTTGATCTATTTCTCGGCTATTTCGGGGTTTTATAATCCGCCCTGTGGTTGGCTTTCATTCCATTCCACTTCCTCTGCTGCGTTACAAAGTGACACAGGCTTTTTTGTTTCTTTGCATTTCTGTAAACCAAATTATATGAGCTAAAATTTACACTTGATTTTTTTTTTAAAAAAATGCTTCTCTGCTTCTTTTAGGCCTCATATGAACAACATTTATACACAAATCATTCCAGACTAAAAAAGGCATTCTCTAGTCCAAGGGTGGCCAAACTTGCTTAGCGTAAGAGCCACATAGAATAAACGTCAGATGTTTGAGAGCCGCAAGACATGAACAAATATTACACACATGTTTTTATTGAAAAACAGGCAAATATGCTTTTTATGAACATTAAATGAGACTGCCAAAATAAAAACAAAAGGGGTAAAAACAGATATTAATAATGACATATTTATCCAATTATTTGTAGGTTGGGGGGGGGGGCTAAAGTTAAAGTTGCTTTCTTTCAGGGCTTTTTTTGTTAAAAAAAAAAAGCCCAGCAGGAACTCATTAGCATAACAGGCCACACCCAACAGCAGAAACTCATTAGCATATTAGACAACACCCTGACAGTGTAGTACATTAGCATATTAGGCCCCACCCCCATGCCCTCCCTTGGCTTGTTCGGGCACCCCGTGTCTGCAGGGCACCTGTGCAAGCTGGCCCTTGGACAGGCCAGAGGAGGCATTTAAATGCCTCCCTGAACCTTCCAGGGGCCACCCTGGCCCACCCGTCTCAGAGTCACCAGGGGGTTCGCTCTCCAGGCCTTCCCTCTGTAGCCACGCACGCAAAGGTTTTGGCTGTAGTGGGTGTGGCCAACTCTGAAGCTAGCCGGAACTCCGTTCCTGTGTGTTCCTGCCCCAAAATAGCCCTGCTTTCTTTCTCTGCTCCCCTCCACCCAGGCCTCCCCTTCACTTCCCCAGCCACCCTGCCAGGAGCCGCATAATATGCGTGAAAGAGCCGCATGTGGCTCCCGAGCCACAGTTTGGCCACGCCTGCTCTAGTCTCACTTGTGAATAGTGCGATCCAATACACGGTTACTCTGAAATAAGCCCCAGTTGGGTTTACTCCTAGACAAGTGGGCACAGGAGAGCAGCACAAACCACCCAAAGCATATATCTTCACTGACGTTTCCTTGGCAATGTTGTCCTAGGTGGATTCGGCCTTGTGGGTAACCAACATAAACTGTGCAAAAGCTCAGCTGCTAGAACAAACTTTCTTGCAAGAGTTCAGTTTCCCTGCATGAAGTCTTAAGTGAGCCCAGTCATAAGCAAGGATGCACAAAGTGAGGTTTGCAAACTTAGTGGAATTTATAAGCAGCACAGAAAAAGACTGCACACTGCAATCCTAAGTTTACTTATATGTAAACCACCAAGTCCAATGGGTCGTACTCTGAAAAATGTACATTGGATTGCAGCTTTAGGCAACAGGACTTTTAAGTAAATATGCCAAGGACTGGCTGCTTAGTTTACTCCCTAACCTACATGCGATCTTTTAAGAATTCAAGTTTATCTTTAAAAACTCTATGGAATGGAACCTACAGTAATCCAAAGAGCAGATCACTTTCACAGCAGGGTGGCACTAAGAAATGGCTTCTCCACCTCTATTTCTGCCACGTGTGTGAATGCTTTTCAGCAGCAATGCATCTGAAGGTAAGGCACAGACCAGACACGAAAACAGGAGCTCAGCGCCAGAGCAAACAAACAACAGGCACCCCTATTAACGGTCCCGAACTCACACTTTCCCAGCTCCCTGCCAGATGCTGAGAAGTTCTTCTTCCACCCCAATCCAAACACATCATCGCCCGGTGAGGTGGAGGCGCGGGGGTTTCTCCATTAATTAAAAACGTGCGCCGTTCCCGCCCGCCACCCCCGCCGGGCTGAAGTATTAGCCGAGCTCCTCTAAAGGAAGGGCTCCCGGACTCCTGGGCAATCTTGGGCGGGAGAGGGAGGGTTTGGGGAGGGGAAAGGGGGTCTTAATGGATCAGAGCCGAGGGTGGGGCGGGCACCCTGTATAGGGAGAGGTCTCCTGCCGCTTTCCCAGCAAACCACCCAAGCCGATGCCTGCCTTGTTGCTACTCGTTTTCACAAACTTGTCAGCTCTCTTCAGCCTACTTTTTCTTCCCCAAGCAGCACCACTCTGCGGGTGCGGGAGCGCCAGCGCGCTGGAGGCCCCGCTCCTTTCCCAAAGGGCCTAGAAGTTCTGGATCCCACCTCCCGGCGGCCCCCAACCTCCACGTCTCCCTCCCCGCGCCCGTCCCAATCTCCCGAAGCTGTGGCAGCAGTAGCACCCACCTCCTCGCCTCCCTGCGCTCTGGGTACCTTGACGCGCGGATGGAGAGGCCGAGGCACAGGCGGGCTGCTGCCCCTCCGCTTGCTTTGGGTTTTTCGATCCGGAAAGTTTCTTCTTCTGACTCGGGGTGGGGGGACGACGACGACGACGACCCGATCTAGTCCATCCGCATCCCCTCCCGCACCACGCTCACCCAGCCCTGCCCTTGGCACCGCGCCACGGGGTGGGACCAGGGAGCGCGTGGCTGGCCGACGGCCCCCAAGGACGGAGCGCCGAAAGGGGTGGGTAGTGGGGGAGGGGGGAGGGAGGGGCCCCGCGTCTTATCCCAAAATGGTGCCCCTCCTCCTCCTGGGTGTTGTGCCTGTCTCCTCCGGGGTTGCTGCTTTCCTTCCTGGCAAGTCCCTGCCCGTGTCTTTTCGCAGCTTCACGGCAGGCAGACTCGCAGCAGGCGGGCAAAACCTCCATTTCATCTCCATGCCAGTGATGCACAAATCTGTGCCCAAGAATACACCAGGGCCAAAAGAAAAAGAAGTAGTACCTGTTGAATTTCTGTCTGCCATGTGCAGCTCTTAAGGACGGGAGATAAACGACAAGAACGTCCTTCGTGTAAACGCGCCTGTTCCCAGGGGTGACTTCAACGATATTGGGTGTCCCATCTGAATATTTCCCACTGACCAATGATCCCTCTAAGCTGTGGAGTCTTGCCAGCAAAAATTCTACTTTTGTGAGCTACTGGCATTTAAGTTGTGAACGAGGCAATCTGGGTACTGCATAAATTAGTTTGCTCTGGAGCCATCCTTCCTGAGCTAAGACAAAAATCTGTGAGCCAGAGGTTAAAAATCTGTGAGCTAGCTCACACTCAGTTTAGAGGGAACACTGCCACTGACCCTTTGGCTTCCTTTCCAGTCACAGAATATTAAGGTCCCACAGCATGGCGTGGGAATAGCATAGCATAGCTCAATGTCATTTGTTCCTCCAAGGAACTCAGGGAAGCTTGCATGGACCTTCCCCTCCTCCACTTCATTCCCACAACAACCCTGTGAGGTAGGTCAGGCTGAAAGGGTGTGACTGGCCTACCAGGGCATGCAGTGAGTTTCATGGCAAGAATTTTAACCCAGATCTTCCAAGTCCAATACTCTATTCATACCATCACACTGGCTTTCGGAGTTGCCCTTGCTCAAGGAAACCTTTGGGGGCAGCGCCCCAGTCCTGAGCAGGGCTTCGGAGCCAGGGACCTGTCCATTTGGTGATTTCTGCACATCAGAGGGATCGCAGCAGGGCTGCTGCCAACATAATTTTTTGCTAGATGGAACTGCCACATTTCCAGGTGGGGCTTTGAAGAAATGAATGGAAAATCAATACAGAAGTCTCGGCAAGCCTTGCCCAAGTGTTGGTGTATTTTTAGTGTCTATAAACGGTTAGCGTCAAGAATCTATAAACTGAATGAGGTGTTTTTTTCTAAAGAAGTTTTTACCTACTTACAAAGAACGTCTTCAAATAAATAGTATGTTCCTTAAGGTTACCTCAAACACTGTTTAAGCACCCTTCCACGCACAGAGTCATAGCATTTCCCCCTTCTCTTGCTGTCTTTCCAGACTGCTTATGCATGACCATCTTGAAAAATCCATTCTGAGACAGTGGGACTCTTGAGTGGGCAGATATAAGTGGATCAGGTCAGTGGGAATGTACAAACCAGAAATGTTGCTGAAGACAAGCCCTCATTCTTTATATGGAAAGAGTTGTGACACAAATTAAAGTCTGGGTCTTTTTAAAAAAGAAATTATTGGTGGGAGGAGGAGGCCAAGCAGTGTTCAAGGTGGGGCAGTGTACCTTCTGGGGCCCCTTTCCTACACATCCAGGCAAAATTCTGGATTCCAGGGTAGAATTCCTGGAAACAAGGACCTCTGGAAACAAAGACATCAAATGTATTATAGATGGGATCTAATGAAGCAGTAAGGGTTCCACCTAAATAAAGGCTTACTATGATGCATTTCCAGAACCTGGTATCAAAAATGGGGACCCATAAACTAAAGGAGTAATAAAAAGCACCTATGCATCTATGGAGTGTTTCAGCGTTAGACCATCACAACCAGAAACACCCCCCCTTCTTTAACAACATTCACAAGATATGTACCATTACAATGTGAGAGTCTTCAAGGCTCTTTGGCCATCACGTGGAGAATTCCTTAGGTGTTTTGTGATTTTTATGGTATAATCAGATGGGCTGTTATATCCTGTGCCACCTCAAACCATTGTGTAAAGAAAATAACTTCGATCACACTACCTGGAGCTGAAGGACAAGTTTAAAATGTGGTACATATTTATTTAGACTTCCTGAGTTATATACAGATCAGGTATATGTTTATTGCCACTCCTCACCCTGTCTTATTCACATTCAGAGTGGTTCAAGAAGGATTAAAGGGTCCCCCCCACGTTTGGTGTACGGTTAAGAAAGAAATAAGGATGATTTATTGGGATTTTTAAAAAAGATCTAACCCACCTATCATGTGGGCACTCAAGGAGAATGCAGTAGCCATTAATTAACATGGCGTAAAAGAAGAAGGGGGCAGCAAAGGATGAGATGGTTAGACATTGTTATCAATGCAATGAACATGAAATTAAGGAAACTCCAGAGGACGACGGAAGACAGGAGGGCCTGGTGTGATGTGGTCTATGAGGTCGCGAAGAGTCGGACTCGATTATGCAACTGAACAACAACAACCACCTAATGGAAGGTGCAAGCTACTCTATGGAATACAGCGGGATTAAACTAGAAGGACCACAAAAAGAAAGGAAAGAATAAGGAACAGCTGGACTGAGTTCTCAATGTGAGTGTTTATTGATCCACTTAGAAAAGGAGAGAGAGAGGCCTAGAGGCAGAAATGAAAGCAAGGAGGATTAAAGGGTTTTTCCTCCCACATATGTTTGATGCATGCTTAAGAAAGAAATGAGGATGATTCATTGGGATTTTTTAAAAAGATCTAACTCACCTGTCACGTGGACACTCAAGGAGAGTGCAGTAGCCATTAATTAATATGGTGTACTTAAAGAATGGTACAAGCCACACTACGGAATACAGTGGGATTTAACCAGAAGGACTGGCAAAAGTAAGAAAATAATAAGGAACAGTTGGATTAATTGAGTTCTTAATGTGTTCATTGATCCACTTTAAAAAAGAGAGAGAGAAGCCTAGAGGTAGAAATGAAAGCGTAGCATGAGCCTGAACAGTCATTTTCAGCCCTCAAAGATCTGCAACAACAGCCTTAGAGTACACATGCGACAGGACAGAATGAATTGGTAGAATCCTGAGGGGACAGAGTAGATTATACCACAACAGGCTGCAGGTGGGTGATACGAGTTTCGAATGCCTCTCCCTATTAAAATAGTCCTTGAAAGTCAATAATTAACTCCTCGGGGAGAAAGATTCTAGCTCAACCTCCCCCCTGCTGTGCTATACCAATACCTGGCAGAGATTTTCTTTTTTTAGACACAGGTAAACCAAGTCTGATCCCACCCTGGGATCTTGAAGTGGCATAGTCCATTCCGAGACCTCAACACTACCCACATTCTACTTTACACCTTATAGTGCTAACTCAGAAACTGGCCCTAATTTTAATTGAAGTCTCACATTCTGAACACTAAAGATGATCCATGGGCACCATAAAATGTTCCTCCACATTACAAACCCCAAATCTAAAGTCTGAATGTACAAGAAAAGTCATTTGCGAGATTCAGCTCCAAATTCAGCACCAGACAGAACAGCCGTACTACTACAGTCACTTCCCATCCAGGCATAATCCAACCAAAATTAGTATGAACATTTTACTTAGGCTTGAAAAAAATATGTCCCTTAGCTTCCGTTCCCCATCTGTAAAACGGGACTAACAGTAACCTGGTGAACATAAGTGCACGTTGCTGCTTGCCCTTAGTCTGAGGAGGCTATAAATTTAATGAAAGCAGGTGTGAAGATACCATTTGCAAATAGTTTGGCGCACAGTCTACACTAGATTCTTGTCAAATGACAGCTGAGGTCAGCAGGTGAGGTATGCCACTCTATAGGCTGTATGTGACTATCACTATGCAGTGCTATGTGCAGTAACTAGATCAGACTCTCACCAATTTCAGTCCTGAAAATTTTAAAAGGCAAGAGTTGCAGGAGTTTTATCCATAAGGATACTGTATTTGTAAGAAGTTCATAAAGGATTACCCTCAGGACGTGCAGTACTGAGCTCTTCCAAAGCAGTACTCAGTTATTCCCAAATAGGAATGGCAGTACTGTTATCCCATTTAACATAAATAGCCTGAGGCTGCCCTAAAACTGAAACTGATATGGAAAGCCCGGTAGACATCGGGAAGATTTGAACTACAAAACTGTGGCTGCAGAGGTTATTTTCCCTCCCTATTCCCAAGGTGATGGTATCCGAGCTGAGCTATTCAAAGTCTTAAAAGAAGATGCTGTTAAAGTGCTACACTCAATTTGCCAGCAAATTTGGAAAACGCAACAGTGGCCACAAGATTGGAAAAGGTCAGTATACATTCCAATCCCAAAGAAGGGCAATGCCAAGGAATGTTCAAACTATCGCACAATTGCACTTATTTCACACGCTAGCAAGGTCATGCTCAAGATCCTACAAGCTAGGCTTCAACAGTATGTGGATAGAGAACTGCCTGAAGTACAAGCTGGGTTTTGAAGAGGTAGAGGAACTAGAGATCAAACTGCCAACATTCGCTGGATTATGGAGAAAGCAAGAGAGTATCAGAAAAACATCTACTTCTGCTTCATTGACTATGCTAAAGCCTTTGATTGTGTGGATCACAACAAACTATGGCAGGTCCTTAAAGAAATGGGAGTACCAGACCACCTCACATGTCTCCAGAGAAACCTGTATAAGGGTCAAGAAGCGACAGTTAGAACCAGATATGGAACAACTGATTGGTTTAGCATAGGAAAAGGAGTACTACAAGGATGTATATTGTCATCTTGCTTATTTAATTTATATGCAGAGTACATCATGCAAAATGCTGGCCTGGATGAATCACGAGCCGGAATTAAGATTGCTGGGGAAAAGATCAACAACCTCAGATATGCAAACGATTCCACTCTAATGGCAGAAAGTGAAAGGACTTAAAAAGCCTCTTGCTCAGCATGAAAGAGGGGAGTTGCAAAAGTTGGCTTGAAACTCAACATCAAAAAAACAAAGATCATGGCATCTGGCCCTATCACTCCTTGGTAAATAGAAGGGAAGTCGTGGAAACAGTGACAAGACTTCATGTTCCTGGGATCCAAGATCACTGCAGACAGTGACTGCAGCCATGAAATTAAAAGACGCCTGCTCCTGGGGAGGAAAGCAATGGCAAACCTAAACAGCATGATAAAAAGTAGAGACATCACCCTGCCAACAAAAGTCTGCATGGTCAAAGCAATGGTATTCCCAGTAGTAATGTATGGCTGCGAGAGTTGGACTATAAGGAAGGCTGAGCGCTGAAGAATAGATTCCTTTGAACTATGGTGCTGGAGAAGACTCTTGAGAATTCCTTGGACTGCAAGGAGATCGAATCAGTCAATCCTAAAAGAAATTATTCCTGACTGTTCCCTGGAAGGCCAGATCCTGAAGTTGAAGCTCAAATACTTTGGCCACCAAATGAGAAGGGAGCACTCACTGGAGAAGACCCTGATGCTGGGAAAGATTGAAGGTCAAAGAAGAAGGGGACGGCAAAGGATGAGATGGTTTGACAGTGTCACCTATGCAAGGAACATGAAGTTAAGCAAACATCAGAGGACGGCAGAAGACAGGGGGGCCTGGTGTGATCTGGTCCATGGGGTCGAAAAGAGTCAGACTCGACTCTGCGACTGAACAGCAACAAATTCCCAAGGATGGTATGCATTTTTATCTTTTCTGAAGATTCCCCCCCCACACACACACCCTTGCAATACTGAGGACTAGAAACCAATGTTCCCTCTAAGCTGTGGAGTCTTGTGGGCAAAAATTCTACTTTGTGAGCTCCTGGCATTAAAGTGATGAGTGAGCGATTTGGCTGCTGCATCAATTAGTTTGCTCTGGACCCATCCTTCCTGTGCTAAGCCAAAAATGTGTGAACTGGAGGCTAAAAAATTGTGAGTTAGCTCACTCTAACTCAGCTTAGAGGGAACACTGCTAGAAACCTCAGCGATGCAACCCTTCTTCCCTTCTCAGGATGATGAGAGGCTGGAAACTTCTTAATTTGTAAAAATGGAATCCCACGCTCTCTCGATTGTAAAGACTGGTGTATCGGTGGAAGGCAGAGGGTTTGTCTGGGGAGAAGGGAAGCTACATTTTTGCCCGGGGGAGCAGAAAATCAAAATTTCCACTCGCTTCTCATTGCAAAACCTCCCAACAAAACCGGAAGTTAGGGTGAAGACGGAGACAGACGAAGATGGGCAGCCGTGTCTGCATGTCTGCAGCGGCAGAAAAGAGCAAGAGTCTAATAGCACCTTTAAAGACTAGCAAACTTTGTGGCAGGGCGTGAGCTTTCACGAATCACTGCTCACTTCTTCAGAAGGGTGTTAGCCGTTTCCCCTTCTCCTCCACCCCAAGTCTTCTTCCTCCAGCCTTTCAGCTTCCTCTCTATCACGGCCCCATCATCTTCCCCCTCCCACCCCACCCCGTAAGCTTCCTTTCCGAAAACTGTCTCCATGGCAACGAGCGGCCGCGGGGCCCAAACCGAAAAGTGCTGTGGTTTTACAATAGGCATTCGTGATGGAAAGTTGCCATGGCAATCCTCTGGCTCCCTCCCTCCCGTTCCGGCGCCCGCCAACTACAAAGTCTCGCACTGCGCATGAGCCCCGGACTGGACGGGAGGGGCGGGAAAGGAGGGAAACTGTTAGGCGTGCACATGCGCAGTGGGAATGCAGGCCTGTAAGGTAAGAAGGGGACGGGCTTAGGAGAAGGGGCGGGGTTTAAAGGCAGCTCAGGTCCTCTGGATAATTTTGGAGGGGCGGGAGTAGAGAGTCTTGGGAAGGGCGGTGTCGAGTTTGGGGATGGCTGTGAGCTGGCAGGACCTTCGTATTAGCGTCGCTCATAGTCACGTGGCCGTGCAGGACTTTCATATGACCTTCCAGGGCCTTGGGGGGGGTTTGACATGTTGAAAGGACCTTGGCATGGCTTGTGTGGGGGGCCTGAGGATGGCTAAACCCCATAATAACATGGGTAGACATGACCTTAGTGTGATCTGCCAGGACCTTGGGGGTTCAGGTGAGCTGACAAAATCTTGGTGTGCCCTGCACAGTCACATGACCCTATGGAACTTTGGTGAGCTCAGGCTTTGGGGGAGGGGGTCATTTTCTAAGGCATTGGGATTGGAGTAGGCAAAAAAGAAAGAAAAAGAAAATAGGTTTTTGTGTCTCATGTGACCTCACAGGATCTGATCATGACCTTCTAGGACCTTGGCAGGAACTGTTGTTTTAGGATTGCTAACTCTGTGTTTAGAAATTCCTGGAGATTTGGGGGAGCAGCCTGGGAAGAGTGGAGATTGGGATGGGGAGGTTGCTCAGCAAGGTATAGTGCCATAGAGTCCCTTGAAGCTGCCATTTTCAACTGGGGAAAATGATCTCTGGGAGATCTCCAGGCCCCACCAGGAAGCTGGCAACCTTACAGTCCTGTATATTGCATGCCTAGGTATTGGTGTGATATGCCAAGATAGGGGTATAAACTGAATGGTGCTGGTGAAGTGAACCCTTATTTAGTGTCTGCCTACAGTGTAAGCCCTGTAGAGTTGCCATTTTTCCTTTTTTATATTTAACAAAGAGGACTCTTGCAGCACGTTAAAGAGATTTATTGTAGCTTTTGTAGGCTAGAATCTACTTCATCAAGTGAATAAATGAAATTCTCAGTTTTCAGGATAGGAACTGATTGTGCAATAATAAATCTGTTTGTCTCTAAGGCGCCAGGAGATTCATGCTTGCTTTTACTGTGACAGACTAATAAAGCTACCCTACTGGCACTTGTAACTATCTTTTTCACCTGGCCCTGCTCCTGATTTTCTAACAGCCGCTTACTATGGGCATATTAAATAGGTGAAACTTTTCCTGGCAGGGAGGCAATGGGTTTGGAAATGTTAGATGAATAAATCTAACTTTAAAAGGTGGGACTTCTAGTGTGAGGCATTGTACAGAACATAGGAATAATGTGACTGTGCTTGTAGATTTTACAGTCTGTACTAACAGACTATTGGATGTGGAACAGTCCAGTAGAAAGGAACAAGGGACATAGCACAGGGGAAAGATTAGATGAGGTTCAGGTGGTCCAGAAAATGCTTTAAGATTGAGAAAAAGCTTAAAGGTGGAATGTGTATTAGGGGGAAGACGAACAGACAAGACAGAGCCTTATACAAACCTGCAAAATGTCCCAGGGTTGCAGAAAGATCTGAAAACTAAGAACAAAACAAAAACATCAGGGGTTTAACATATCCACCTCAAATAATAGAAGCAGTGCCTGTAGCTTTAAGAAATGGATGCCCCCTGTTGCTGAGAAAGCCACTGCGGTGTAGTAGTTAGAGTTTCAGACTAATACCTGGGAGACCCAGGTCTGAATCATTATTCTGCCTTGGAAACTTTCTGGGATGATATTAAGCCAGTTACTTATTCTCAGCCTAAGCATACAGTGTAGTGCGGTGGGCACAGGAGTGGGGGAAGGATACAAAGGAGCATACCATTGGTAGAACTTGATTGAGACCTGGGGGAAAAAGGGCAACTGAGCTGCTTGTTTAGAAGAGCTATAGTATTTCTCTCTGTGTGTACATAAACCACCATCAAGTCCCAGCTGATTTATGGAACTCCATGGGGTTTTCAAGGTGAGAGACATTCAGAGGCAGGTTGCCATTACCTCCTTCTGCATACTGACCCTGGCCTTCTTTGGTGGTCTCCCATTCAAGTACTAACTGGGGCTGACCCCGCTTACCTTCCAAAATCTATGAAATTGGACTAGCCTGGGCCATCCAGGCTATCTATTCATCCTGTCCTGAGAAAACTACAGGTAATGTGACCTGATGGTCAGCTCGGATGCTGCATTGACCAGACCCTGATTGAAAAACTGTAGAACTCTGTGGTGGTAGAAAGTACCGTCAAGTCACAGCTGACTTATAGCAACCCTATAGGGTTTTCAAGGGAAGAGATATCCAGAGCTTGGTTTGCCTTTGTCTACCTCTGCATTATGGCTCTGGTATTCCTTGGAGGTTTCCCATCTAAATACTAGCCAGGACCAACTCTGCTTGGCTTCTGAGATGCATGACAGAAAGTTAAATGGTCACTTGGGTGGGCGGAATTGTAGAAAGGAAGATGGAGTGGGGAATAGAGAAATATAGGTTGTGAAACTTGGGTAATACACAGAAAACCTGCCTAGGAGCAGCTGATTGTTCTGACTATCATGAAAAACATGTGACTCTCAGGACTCTCTTGTTTGAAGTTAGTAGTCCCAAGGGAATTCAGAGGCACAAGTCTATAATTCCTGGCCTTCACCTCCCCCCCTTAAAAAAAATCATACAGGATTTGGTAGATCTACATCTTATTCTCTATCAGGTATCAGTCTCCTTGGAGAACAAGATGAAGTCTTGGATCCCAGTGCTGCTAACTTCCCTTAGCAGAACCCTACTTGCCTCCCCAAATGAGCCTGGGGCTGCCAACAACCTGGAGGAAAAAAAAGTCCTGTTAATGTATGGAAATGGGCAAGTGAAGCTTTTCATGGCATGGAAGTAAATAACATCCTTTATTAAAGGGACAGGACATTTTTTTGCTCCAGGCAGCCAACAACCATAGAAAAACCTGGGGGCCCAGCCTTCCAGCCCCTGTCCTAACTGCCCTCCTAGGGAACCAGAGAATCCTGGACTTGTATCTGTGATCAACAGTGTGTAATTTCCTGTTCTCCCCCCCCCCTTCTTTAATCAGCATTGGTGGAGAGCTGATGCATTTCCTGGAGATGGTTGCTAACAACTGAGTTAACAAAGGCAACAAGCGGGTGATATTTGCCGGGGAGACCAGGAGGTCATACCAGAGCATAGCAACAAATACTGGTCATATATCTGACATAAGGGTTCTTCAGTAGAGAACAAGGTACTTTCTAGTAATTGCTTTTTTGGGAGGTGGGGATGATGCATTCTGGATGCAAATGTTGCAAAGGCAGATGTTTGAACAGATTTTAAGAAGAGTGTATAATTGTGATAAATTAGTGCCTGGTTTGGGGCAAGACATCATCAACTTTAAAGGTCTGTTGTTGTGTGAGGGGTGTGTGTTAAAACCTACTTTTAGATCTCTTAGAGGAAGGAATGGGATAGACTATACTTAGAAAATAAAGCAGAAAGTTCTGAGAATGGTGTCAGGACTAATGAATACAAATTCATAAACTGTAGTGCTTAGTCTGTTTCAGCAATCCATGAGATTGCAGTGGGAATAATCAAGGGAAATGCTGAAAAGCTGGAGGCAGGCTGCTTTTCAGTTTGCATGTTAGGTTGAAACGAAAAAGCAGCTGCTTCAGCTGTGCAGGTGGAAGTGGTGACCCCCGCCCCCAAACCTCTGGTTATATGCGTGGTCCCTCCAGCCAATGCAGCGAATTTGTGGAATTAATGGAAAGGGAATCAGGCGAGTGCTGCTAGAGTTGTGCCTACTCTACAGTATTCCAACATCCATCAGTCAACGTACTACTCTTTGGGACTGACTGGTACATGGTGGCTGTCGCTTTCGAAGGCTTCTGGCAGTTGCAAATGTTGCAAAGTAAATCCATTAAAAGTGACCAGTCAGTCACAAGGCTGAAGTCAGATCTTGGTTCCCTTTGTGCAGTTCTCAGTTCCTTATTTTCAAGCTTCACCCAGCAACATTTGTATTCGACACCTGCCCACCAATGCTTCCTCTAAGCTGTGAAGTCTTGTGAGCAGAAATTCTCCTTTGCGAGCTACTGGCATTAAAGTTGTGAGTGAGCGATTTGGTTACTGCATAAATTAGTTTGCTCTGGAGCCATCCTTCCCGGGCTAAGGCAAAAACGTGTGAGCTGGAGGCTAGAAAACTGTGAGCTAGCTCACACTAACTCAGCTTAGAGGGAACACTGCTGCCCACATGTACTTATGTTAGTCACTTTTGGCCTTAAAGTTCAAAAGGTGGGGAATATCCTCTGCGCTGGAAATTCATCCCCTGCCTAGTTGCCTACAGCTGATTCTTACTCACCCCGGGCAACCAGGCTGTCTAGGGGAGTGGCTCTTGACAGGCATTCTTTGCTCGTGGAGGCTGTTTTGGACGTCTTGAAAGCAACTTTATTCTGTCTGTGACATTATTGCCCGATCCTTCCTTCAAGGAGCTCAGGATGGTGGCGATGATTCTCCTTTCCTCATTTTACCACCATGGCAACCCCGTGAGGTACATTCAGCTGAAAGGGAATGATTGGTCTGAGGTCACCCAGCAAGTGTCACAGCAGAGTTGGAGAGCTGCAGCTGGATCTCCCAGATCTTTGTCTGATACTTTTGTCACTATACCACACTGTCTTTCAAAGGAAGGAAGGAAGGAAGGAAGGAAGGCAGGCAGGTCACAACAAATCAAGCAGAACAGGGGTCTGTAGTGCTGCAAAATTATGGATTGCTGGCTGGAACACATTGCACCAGTGTTCTAAATATCTGTCTTGGCTAGCAGTTTTGCTTCCAAGCACACCTCGCAGTTCTAGATTTGACCTTCAGAGTCCTAAGTGTTTTGGGGAGTGGGGTATTTGAAAAACTTCTTCTCCCCTACAAAGTTGGCCTGTGTCTGCTTCAGAGGTCTTCTCCTTCAGAGACTAGATGATGGCAAAGTTGGAGGGGGGCCTTTTGGGACTGTGTCTCTTTTATGGGACACAGGAAGCTTTGTGAGATGCCATTGCTGTAGTCATTTAGGTGTCTGATAATTTTTTAAAAAAATAATGCCAAGACTTTCATGGACAAATGGTTCTTTTGTGTGAATTTTTTTTGGCTCTTGTCTTTAGCTGTTGCTGTTTTTACCTGTTTTGTGTTGTTGTTGCTTTATATTCGTACCTTTTGCTTTATATTTTTATTGTCTTTGTCATTCTGTTGCTTTAATTTGTTTGGCTTTTGTAACATTTTGGTTGTTTTATTTGTAAGCTTTAAAGCGGGAAGCAGTGTGCTAATAAAGATTAGACTCCTGAGTGCACCTGTGGGGGAAGCTTATCATGAGAGACCAATGTCTGTTTGCAGGAGAAGATTTTGGAGCAGAGAATTTGTTATCTCAAAGCGAAGAACTTCAGAAAGCGACAGGGATTTCTCACCTTCAGCACGCTCTCTGTTTTCTCATTCCTTCTGTCAGCAGGAAGAAAGCGAAGATGCCGTTCTTCAAATCTGCCTCCAGCCTCCGCTCAGACAGCAGTGATTTGGACACGGATGGCCTTGGTAATTTCCTTAGGGGGGAAGGAGAGTATTGCCGTGGGGATGCTTGCTCTGGGGGAGGAGAGGGGCAGGGGTTTTGCAGCCCTGGATGGAATTTGCGGATTCATTCCCAATGTGTCATCTGATGGAACATTTTTTTCCTTTCACTGGAATGGGGAAGCAGAAAGGATTCTTTTCTGGCTCGCTACTCCAGTTTGCTTTTACCCGAGCTGAGAACTTTAAAGAAGCCCTGCTGGATTGCACCAGGCTTATCATGTCAGTTTCTAGCAGATGGCTAAACGTTTCAGGGAAAGCAGAGCATGAAGGTCCCCTCCATAGTTAGTCCCCAGCATCAGATATTCTGGGGTATACTGCCTCTGATTATGGAAGATCTATTTAGGAATCATGGCTCCTCTTCTGGTTTGGGTGAGGGTCTTCCTTAGTTTTGCCTTCCTCGCTGCTGCATTTGTTTCCTCAGTGCTCATTTTGGGCTGGAATTAAAATGTTTACACTTCTGAGATGGGTTTGGCCTCTGCTGCTTTCACCCTCGGGCGTAAAATGCCTTCCTCCCTTCAACCTAATTGCTGGGAGATGACAGTGAAAAGCTGCCATTGTTTCCTAGAGGAGTTATGCCAGAACTTTTCAAACATCCTCACTTTAGTCAGGGTTCCCAAGAGGCCTGTGACTGTTGCATTCTTTAAATGCACGTGTGCACCATGAGGAAGGGCAAACCCAGATTGTGGTTGGTTGAACTTCCCCCGGTACTGCTCAGCCGAAAGCTGAATCCTGGGCCTGGTTACTTGGGAGTAAGACTCCTCCTCCCCGACTGAACTTCAGAGTAAACATGCATAGCTTTACAGTGACTGCGAGCGTGCTGTAAAATATTTGTGTCATAAACTTATAAACTTAGATACACATCTGGTGGTTTCATAAAGGTTCTTGGCAGGAAGCGTTCCTTTAGGCTGTTCCAGAAGCAGCTAATGCAACGATATGGGGAAATGATGAGGCGAGCAGCAAGGGAGATTCTCGCTGGGAAGATGGTAGATAGCTCCCTGCCATGAAATGTGGGTAACTAACAGTGCGCCTCCAATCAGCGTTGCCTCCTTCGAAGTCCATTGCCGTTAGAAGGGTTTAACTCTGCATAGGATGGCACTGTAAGTCACTGAATCTAGACCCAGTTATCGCAGGTGGGAAGGGGAGTCCACCCTCCACCTGGCACATCAGGGCGGGGGCAGGGAGTGGACTGCCAAACCTAGAGCTGAGAGGCTCTTCCCTTGTCCGGCAACGCAGTCAAAGGCTAGATATTCCTCTCAAACTTTGTCAGCAAGACCAGGGAAGAGATTGGCGAGGCCTTTATTTTTGTTTTGCCAAGCTGAAATGTGACTGTGGAGAGCCAAGGGAGCCGGTTCGGAGGAGGGAACGGAGAGAGACAAGGCCTTTTTATCCAAAAAGAATGAGGCCAGAGAGACAGAACTGGGGACTCCTTGGCTGCTGTCCACAAGCTTCAGTGGAGTCTATGAGTTACACTTTGTACTGGGCCTCTTTGGGGCACACTGACGCTGAGGTATAGCAGGGATTCAATGGAATTAGCTGAGGTACACACTATCAGATCCCGGCCAGTCTTTGTGGGACACATGTTGAGCATGAGTCAGTGGCTGCCTGAGGAGTCTGAAAGCAAGTCACTGATTTTCTGGAAATGTGGTTGTCCAGGAACGCAGGGGACATTTGTTGCTGAGGAAAGGTCATATATAAGACAGTGCTTGAGTGGGATCATGCAGGTAAAATAAGGGTTATCCAGGGCTTGGAGAGTTTGGGCTTGGCCCTGTGGCACACAGGGAAGAATACAGGAAGTATCCTGGGGGAAGCAGGTAACTGTGTGCCCTCCAGTGCAGGTGTGGGGAAGCCCAGCACTGTGTGGGCTACAGAGCCTATACGGCTCATCCGTCTTACCATCAGTCCCTCATATCTATTAGCAGGGAACTCTCCAGCCCTTCAGAGGGGAGAAAATGACCTCAGGTAGGGGACAGGTACGTGGCCTCTTCTAACCACCCTTTCCCCCCCCCTTTCCTTCCTTGCCACTTGCATCGTGATCCGCCAGCCGAAAGCGAGTTGGCCAAACTCCAGCGCCAGTTCCGCCTCTTGGAAGGTGACCGTCACGCCTACACCTTGGAATCCAAGGAAACCATTCGCAGGCAGATGTATGTATGCACACAGCATCCTTTACAAAATGCTGGTTCCCTAGAAATGGATGTTCGTGAGGGCCAAATGAAATGTTAACAGTTTTTAAAGAGTTGGGTCCAGGTACCCCAGGGAAACTGGACTTCTTTAAAAACAGCGATGCTTAGTTTGGGCGGCGGGGGGGAGCAGATGGGGTGGGGCAGAGGTAGAGGGGTGGGTTTGGGTTCTTGTTCGTGTTACAGCAAAAAGTCACGGTCTGTCTTTTTAAGCCAGACAGTTGATTGCTTTCAAGAGAACTGGAAGTACCTTCCAAAGCAGCTTTGCTTTCAGTGGTGCAGATATACATTCTCACTCCCAGCTCCCCAACACATTACTTCTGCTCAAATGGGTTTCCCTGGTTTTGGAAACCACACAGAAACCTGCAGTACTTGTATGAGAGGCACAAGGGGCACGCTTACTCCACACAAGCTGCAATCTCTGTTTCAACCCAAATCAGCAGTGGTGGTGGGGAAACTGCCCCCCACCCCCCTATCTCAGACTGTTTTGAGTGCCTCTGTTCTCACCTTCTGGCTTTCAGTTGCACCACAGTTCGGTGGGAGTTTGCTGCGCTCTTCTCCATTTTGGTGTATGTGTGTGGGGGGTATTTCTTGGCCATCGTTTCCGGCACAGAGGTGTGGTTGTGTGGCGCCTCCTTGGTACCTGTCCTCTCTCTGCCTATCATGTCTCAAATACCCAGGTCTGATTCAAGTGAGAGTCTCATAGGTATCTGTACATCTCCCTGCAAAACATCATAAAATACACATTCAAAAACTGCCCATCCTTTTGTACTGGTGTAGATACTGACATAACACAAGTGCGCATGGCAACAGACAGGTATGCGGCAACAGAGAATTAGGCAGTTTGGTTTGGCCACACCAGACTCATGCAGTGGCGGCGGTGGGTGTGCACACATAAGCTGTCGTCCTTTAGCAAGTCTGGCGAAAATCTGCCCCCCACCGTCTAGCTCACAGACGTACTGGCACCTGCAAGGACTTGGTGCCTTGTGCCGTGATGTGCGTTCTCACATGAGTTCAGTCTCAGTTGTGACGTGTGGGATTTCTCCTGTCTCTCGCCATCTCACCGCATGTCCCGCCAGCTCCAGGAACCCTGCCTACTTTGTTCCTCCTCTGGGGTAATCAAATCTATTCAGTGGCTGGACAGCCCTGAATCCTGGCACCCTTCCCTCTGATCCCTAGGCCTTGCTTCTTTTCCAGGGAACTGTCAAGTCTTCGTTCTCAGTGTGACTTTTTAAACTTTTTGCAAACGCAACCCCACTTCTAAGTCAAAACACAGTGGTGCCTTTTCTCCTTGTGGGCTTCTTTCTCCCATTCCGTTCTGTTACCGTGAACTACGCCCGCCTGCTCCCTCTTTCGTACCTGGCCCCTGCACCCCATCAGAGGCTTTGTGAGAAATCTGCCTGTTCAGTCACAAAACCCCAGCTTGCCTGGCACTCCTGTAGCTGTGCCCCCAAAGATCTCTTGAGCTGGCGTTGCCACCAATCCCGACCAAAACTCACCAATGTCACCACTGCTGTCATGAAGTGCTCCCGCGTGCCCACCCTGCCCCATCCCGCCGTCTCCCCCTGCCAGCCATCCCTTCCTCTTCCTCGTTTCCCTCGGGCAGGCTGGAGGTGAAGCGCCTGGAGAAGGAGAAGGAGCAGCTGCTACGCAGGCAGGCTGTGGCCGAGAGCCGCGCGAACCAGCAGCAGGGGAAAGATCAAGCCGACAGCCTGCGTGCTTTGCTGGGACGCCGGGATGACGTGGAGCAGCAGATCATGCAAGAGAAGAAGCGAATAGCCCTACTTGACCGAGAGGTATGGAGGGAGAAGGCCTGGGAAACAAGATGCTTTCATACAAGTGGTTTTTAGCCTGCATTTCAGCTGAAAGGCTTTTGAGGCAGCTAGAACAAGGTGCCCTGACTTGGAAAGCTCAGGCTAGACCGATCTCATCAGATCTCGCAAGCTAAGGAGGGTTGGCCCCGGTTAGTATTTGGATGGCAAACCCCCAGGGACACCCAGGGTCATTACACAGAAGAATGGCAAGCCACCTCTGAATGTCTCTTGCATCGAAAATCCTATAGGGTTGACATAAGTTGGCAGCGATTTGACAGCAAAAAAAAGGCATCCTAGCAGAAGGCATTAGAAGTCGTTGAATGACAATCAAACAAAAAGAATTGAAGCGTATGTAGTCAGATCCCGAAGCTGGCCATCCAAGCAAGCCTAATGGGTTAATGCAATAGGACTGCATTCCAGTCCACTGGAAGAAGAACACCAGATACTGATAGCATGTAATGAGGGTGAGGAACTTCTGGGAAAGTTGATGTCTTTCTTTCCCCCCATATCCTGCAAAAGAGATATACTAGAAGCGTGGCAAAGGAAGGGTGAGGAACTTCTAGGAAAATGATGTCTTTCTTTCCCCCCCATATCCCGCAAGAGAAATAGGTCAAAGCAGGGACAGAGAAATCTAGGGAGGCACAGTGATGAAGCGGTTGGGTGCTGGGACTCCTCGGTCTGATCTGTTGGAGCAGGGAAGCTAAGAGTCTTGGGGGGATTCATTGGCATCACAAGTGCCGGGGTGGGGGTTTTTTTTTGCCTTAGCCCCACCCTTCCACTCTTTTCCCTATCATTGATAGATCCAAAGCTGGGAGAAGCGTTTGGCTGTCCAGAACAAAGAAGTGGGCAGTGGACACTTGATCCAACAACAGAAGATCCACCTACAGAAGAGGGTACAGACGTTGGAGAACCAGCTGGACAGGGTAAAAAAAAAATGCTTGTCAGTGTCCCGGGGGAGTGAGGGGGCTGAGAGAGCCAGGACTTCCAGGTTGCCTCCATTTTATCACTCACTCTCTGTTTCCAGGCCGCCTCACAATTCAATTCTCAGCTGGTTGTCAACTCACAGCTGCGTGAGGATCTAGAAATTCTCCAGATTGGACACGATCGCTTCGAACAGCTTTACAAGAATCTAGAGAAGGTAGGATGGTGCTAGGGGAGAAGCAGAGGGAAGTGGTGGGATGTAATTGGCTACGTCTCTGAAGGGGACTGAAGCCTTCTCAAAGGCAAGCGAAGATTCTGTTACAGAAGGGGCCTGGTTGCCTGGTGAAGACGCCAGTATAGAATGGAATGGTGTGATTGGCTGTTGAGGGAGGTATATAAAATCAGTGTTTTTCATTGGCTGAGAAAAAGTCTATCATGAAACTGAACTATATGACTTAGAAAGGGTTCTTTTCTTAATAAATCCAAGTCTTGTGGTTGGCAAGCACCAGATTCTGATGTGGAGAGCTATAAAGCACCTAATTTATTCATGTGACATGAATCATGACGGTCATCAGACCCAATATCGTCTTGAGAGTCGATACGCAAGACCACTTTCTGCTTCCCTCTTCGCCTGACTACTTTTGCTCTTGTCCGTTGACCCAGGTTGCACGGACCCAGGTTGAAGGAGTCTTCAGCCTGGTTCAGAATCTGTCAAGTCTACAGTCGATCAATTTGAATTTGAGGAGTTTTTCCAAAATGACCCACAGCTGACACTTGTGTCGAATCGACTGTTTCACACAACCCCTCTGCAATGAGCCCGGTTTAATTTTAGTTTGTACTGGCTTGATTGCTCAGAGCGATGGGTTGTCTGAGGACAGAATTGCACCTTCTCTTTAGTTCTGTGATGACCACTTGACAAATCTTTTTCCTTTTGCAGGTGTTGCCACTGGGGCTGCTTTTTCAAGGGGGAGGATGGTGGGGAGGGGCCCCTCCACACTTTTCTCCCTAGTTCCTTTTGCAGACTGTCAATCCACTCTTTTCCCCCTCAAGATGGCGGGCCCAGTGCCTGCATTTGGGAGAGTGTGTGGGGGGGGAGTATTTTTAAGTGATCAGGGAACTAAATGTAGTACGTAAATGCCCCCCCTCCCAGTTGTTCTGGGTGACTGCAACCTCCAATTCTGTATATCATTGCAAAGGCTCGTGTTGGGAGATTTATGCAATGCATTCAGAGGGGAAGGGAAAAAACCACCCAAGGAGTCCTATGAGTGTAACACATTCAAGGTGGAAAAGTTAAAGAAAAGTAGAAAAAAAATCTTGCTCTCTTTGCTTCTTTCATGGAGCAGGTGACAGTGATTTGGAGAGAAAGAAAGAGCTGAGACGGGGCCTCTGAAAGGGAACAGGGCTTTATAACAGGGTGAGAAAGCTGTACGGTAATAAAGAGGATGGATCTGAAGGCTCCTGCTCTGTTTTGTTTCTCAGGAGCTGCTGGATACACGCAGGAACATCGGGGCCATGATCAGCACATCCTCAGCAGCCTACGATGCCAGGTTAGGGAAGGAGATCCTGGGGGAAATGTATTCCGTACCCAGGCGCTGGCCCCTTACTGCTGAGACAGCAGAATTTCTCTCCCTGGGAACTGAGGGCTCCTCATTTGCTTGGCTGCCTTCCCCTATTGGTGCATTGTGGCATCTTCACCTCTCCTAAGTTCCAACCTTTGCTCTGGCCTCCGTTAGCCTCAGGGCTGAATCTAAGCTGCACTAGAAGAGTATATGTTCTACTCCAAGGTAATCCAATGTCTAAGCGCAGAAGAGCAAAATTCTTACATATGATGCAAATCCAGTTCTCTGCTTAATTTGCGTTGTTTGTACTCACGATGGGCAGGGTCAGGAGCTATGCAAGGCAGCAAAGCTCACTCCCTGGACCCTCAAATTCTAGAAGTTGTCCTCTGGTTTCACATTGCTGTCTAGAGGTTGCCCAGGCACTTACTCTCTGTAACTACAAGGACTGTTGTTCTCAGAGGTTGCCCAGGCACTAGTAATAATAAGGCCGTGTGTGTAATATAGCCGAGAGATCCCAAGATTGTCTGGAAGGCAGAAGTTCTAGCTCTTTTAGCATTATGCACCACTAGGTGACAAGCTAGACTCGTTTTTAAGGCAAGAGGTGTTTCAGAGGTGGCTTGCCATTTCCTGCCTCTGCATCACGCCCCTGGTATTCACCCTTCCAAATACTAGCCAGGGCTGACCCTGCTTAGCTTCTGAGATCTGACAAGAGACATTTCCGAGGTGGTTTGCCATTGTCTCCCTCTGTGTGACGCCCCTGGTATTCCTTGGAGATTGCCCATCCAAATACTAGCCAGGGCTGACCCTGCTTAGCTTCCAGGGTCTGACAAAATCAGGCTAGCCTAGGCATTTACTCATCTCTGTAACCACAAGACTGATGTTCTCAGGATTTTTTTCTCCAGACTGTTCCAGTTTTGACTCAACAACAAATTGTGTGCTTGCATAGAATCCCAGAGCACTTGCAGTGTGATTTCATGTGTTGGGATCCAGCACAATCAATTCCTGGGTTCTCTAAGGGGGGCACTGAGCTTGTGGTGGCAGGTGGGATGCTTGGTTTCATCTGAAAGCTGTGGGGAATCCAGAACTTGGAGCTTTGAATACTTGAACCTGCCTTTATACCAGGGGTGGACAAACTGCAGTTCGGAAGCTGCATGTGGCTGTTTTGCAACCCAGTTTTAGATCCTCCACATTGCCATGGAAGTTTGCTGGGAGACCTTGGGCTAATTACTCTTAGCCTTCTACCTCACAGGGTTGTTGTGAGGCTAAAACAGAGGAAGGGAGAACAATGAGAGCTGCTTTGGGGAGGAAGGCAGGGTGTAAATGAAGTAAATTAATAGCATTATTTATCAGGGAAGTTGGGAACTGGGATTCTTGGGCTTATTCTGGGCCCCCAACACAAATGCACCCTTCTTGCTCCTCCCTGTCCACTGAGGTCAGGGTTGCCAATCTCCAGGTGGTGGCTAGAGCGCTCCTGCTCTTATACAGTTGATCTCCAGGAGACAGAGACCAGTTCACCTGGAAAAGACAGCCACTTTGGAAGATAGATTTGGAGGCATTATGCCCCATTGAAGTCCTTCCCTTTCTCAAATCCTGCCCTCTTCAGCCCCCCCCCCCCAAAAAAAAAATTTAAAAAAAATCTCTAGGTATTTCCCGCCCTGGAGCCGGTAAGCCTAACTGGGGTAAATTGCAGGGACGAGGCGCAGAACCGCATGGGCCAGCTGCAGGACAAGATGGTGAAGGATCTCAGGCAATATGAATCTGAGCTGAGGGAACTAAACCGCATCCTAGAACATGACCGCCGCATGGACGAGTTCCTCACCATCAAACTGCAGGAGCGGAAATTCACCGAGGAAGCGTTGAAGGCCAAGGAAAAACGGGGTATGTGAGGGGGGGAACGAAGAGCTACTCTACCCACCCCCATCCCCGTGGTAATGGGTGTGTCTGATCCTTTACAGCAGGGAAGCTTGGAGTCGAGACTAATCTGGGATGAGTTGAGTGGTTGAAAGCAAGGGATTCTGGGATAGAATTGAGGGTTGTCCTGGGTGGTCTTGACTTAGCTAGTTATTTTAATGGGTAAGCCCAGCCTACCTAGTTATTTTTGGTCTTGGGGTCTTATCTGACTTTTTATTTGTGTTAGATTAAAATGTGCATATTTAGAACATTAGATTTTGGAGATCTAGAATGTTTAAATTAGTCAAAAGTTTTATCTATGTGAGCAAATATATAGATAAATTTATACACAGAACCAGCGACTGTATTCTGTTTAATGAATGCATGCTCCCTCCCCTCCCCTCTGCCCCCCTTTCAGAGCCAGTTTGGTGTAGTGGTTAAGTGCGTGGACTCTATAATCTGGGAGAACCGGGTTTGATTCCCCACTCCTCCACTTGCACCTGGCTTGATGACATTGGGCAAGCCATAGTTCTGATGAGAGCTGTTCTTGAAAAAGAGCAGTTTCTGTCAAGAGCTCTCTCAGCCCCACCTACCTCACAAGGTGTCTGTTGTGGGGAGCGGAAGGGAAGGGAGTTTGTAAGCCGCTCTGAGACACCTTTGGGTAGTGAAGGACGGGGTATAAATCCAATCTCTTCTTCTTCTTCTTCTTTCATATCTCCTCCCCCATTAAATACACAACAGAGTTATTGGTTGTACATGCATTTCTAAGTCTTGTGGTATCTAGTACTGGTCTGGACAGCGGTAGCCTTGATAGTGGTGGCCCCCTTCTTCTTGAGTTAGATGCACCCCTGATCCAAATGCCTAGATCCTGGGCTCTATAGGGGTATGCACACAATGACAAATTTTTTGTTCCCTCTTATTGTACTTGAAACCACTTTCTTCTACTTAGGTAAATGGTGGATTGGTGCCTTGCTCTTTTAATGCATGTCTGCCAGTTGAGTAGTAGGGCTTCTGGGAATCACTGGGAGCTTTGAACCCGAAGCCAGGAGGCTGGGAGTAGCACAGGCTGAGTGTGTGCTGAGGGCGGCTGGAACCAGGCCCTTAGGTTGTGTTCCTTCCCATCAGAGCAAGAGCGCAAACGGCGAGGGCCCGAGGAAGAGCTGATTGAGTCTTACCAGGACGCCTCTGAGCAGCTGCTGCAGTTGACTGGCATGAGCTCGCTGGATGATGGGCTGGAGAAGTTCATTGCAGGTGATGTCTATGGGGAAAGGGACCCTTTTCCTCTTGGGATTGTGGGCTGTCCTCTGGGGCTCCCTCGCACTGGGAGAGCATCCCAGGATGGAGCTGGGGGGGAGCTTTCCCTCCTGGACATGCTGGATCCCATTTGGCTGGTTCATGAGTGGGGATCTGCCTGACTCTTTTCTCTCCCCGCCTTAGAGGAGGAGCGGAACTTTGCTCAGTTCAACTATGTCAATGAACAAAATAACCAGCTGGAACAGATCCGGGAACAAATTGCTGAGGTGAGGGAGGTGGATCAGAGTTCCTTTCTTCTTTGCCTTCTCTTTCCGGAGGGGGGTGGATTTTGTGTGCAGCTTCTGCAGAAATACTCCCCGTGTCCACTTTCTGCAGCGAGGAAAGATCCAGGTGGTCAGCCATGTTGGTCTGAAGCAGTAGAACAAATTTAGAGTCCAAGTGAAGGTTTATAAGGTCAATAGTTGTAAAGTTGAGAGTCCAGAGGCACCTTTACGACTCTTGACCTTATAACCTTAGCTTGTTATTTAATTCTGTTTTGCATAGCTTAAAGCATCTTCATCACGTTACATGTTAATTTGCTGTTCAGAGAGCCATTTTGGTGTATTTGAAAAACTGCTTTGCACACAAAAGCTCATACCTTGAATAAACCTTTGTTGGTCTTAAAGGTGCCTCTGGACTCTAAATTTGCAGTGAGGAAAGTTACAGTCAGCATTTGGGGTAGTTAGGAAGCCAATATGGCAGTTGGAATATGTGCAGAATAGCTGAGCTGTGCCCGTATGTGTAGAATGTCTGTCTGTCTGCCTCTCTCTCTCTTTTAAGCTACTTGGTGATGCGGTGGTGGGGGGAAAGAAGGGCGGCTGTGGGAGGAGAGGAGGGCAGCGGGGGGAAGGGAAACGGTGCTGTTTAAGGCGGGACCTGCAGAAACCTGCTTCTTCCTGTCTGTACAGTGGGCGAAGGTGCTTTGATTGCAGTCTTCCCCAAGAGGTTGTTTGGGAAAGATCCCAGAAAAGCAGGGGAAGACATGGCGAATTGATGATTAGGGGATGATGGATGCTCTAGGGATGCCAGCCTCCAAGCGGGGCCTGGGGATCTCCCAGAATTACAGCTCACCGCCAGGCTACAGAGATCAGTTCTCCTGGAGAAAATGGCTGCCTTGGAGGGTGGGCTCTGTGGCACTGTACTCCAGTGAGGTCCCCCTCCTCCCCAGGCTCCACCCCCAAATCTCCGGGAGTTTCCCACCCTGGAGCTGGCAGCACTACCCCCACCTCGCTACCAGTGGCCAGGGGGACCGGGCAACCTTAGGATGCCCCCCCAAAACCTGGCTGCAGTTCAGATGAAAAAAACAGAGCAAAACCTCCAGCAGCCCTATTGCACGTGGCAAATTGTTGCATTCCTCCTTTAAAAAAAAATCCTCTTCTGTCCCTTTTGGCTCTGGAGGTCAAGAGCAGTGTTCCCTCTAAGCTGAGTTAGTGTGAGGTAGCTCACAGTTTTTTAGCCTCCAGCTCACACATTTTTGTCTCAGCTCAGGGAGGATGGCTCCAGAGCAAACTAATTTATGCAGTAGCCGAATCACCTGCTCACAACTTTAATGCCAGTAGCTCAAAAAGTAGAATTTTTGCTCACAGGACTTCACAGCTCAGAGGGAACATTGGTCAAGAGCCTATTGACTTCCACGGATTCTGGGTGGAGCTTTCGGACCCTCGGCTCTGCTTCTAATCCCTGGCCGTAACTGCAGATGTGTCCCTGATCTTCCCACTTCTCCCTGGTTTCATTCCTCGCCCAGACCTTCAGGACCTTGGTGGGGGGAACTGCTGCTGCAGTTGGTTATCGGTTCCTGCTTCTGCGTGCAGCAGAGCGGGAGAGCCGGCCTCAGCTGCGCATCTCTGCTCCCCAAAACATCTCGGGCCATCCTGATTCATGACCGGTGGAGACTTTCCCTTCAAGCGACCCCTGTTATCACATCGAGCCCCCTGTTTTGTTTTACGCATGGTACTCCCCAGCAAGGGCCCTCCCTACCAATGATATCGTTCCTGGGTATTGGGGAAAAATTTAACCCTGAGGTCCCTGGGCTGGATGTGGACTGACGAGAGGCCAGCCCAAAGGGTAAGAGACAAAGGCAAAGGCGTGCACGTTGTTCCAATTTATTCGCTAAGCAACAAAAGTGAGATAGCAGAACTGCTCAAGAGCAAAGCACTTGCCCTGCCCTGCCCAGGCAAGCCCCATCTCATCGGATCTCGGAAGCTAAGCAGGGGTCGACTCTGGCAAGTACTTGGATGGGAGACCTCCTTGGAATACCATCTGTCAGGAGGCGGGGGCAGGCTTTATCCAGCCCCCTCTCTGAATATCCTCCAGGCCCCCAGTAGGGGTCAGTCACCAGAGGTCGCCATGACTTCCAGGTGCACACACACTCACACACATATATTTAAAAAGACCAAAACACTTTACAACACTTCAATATCCCGCATAGAATATTTCAACGCAAACCCAATACTAAAAATAGTGCACTTGTATGAAACTCAGAACATTCTGGACTGGCCATCAAGGCCTCACAAGGAGCTGTTGATGGCTGGCCCCGAGGAGACAAATCTCTAACCATTTATACCCTCTGGACCCATAGGTTAAATCAAAATGACTGACATAAGGCTAACGCATTCTAACCGAAGAATATCTCTAGTACAGTTTTACTCTGAACTCATATCCTAGATCAGGGGTGTCGAACTTACTTGTTATGAGGGCCGGATCTGGCCTAAATGAGACCTTGTCGGGCCGGGCCCTGTGTGTCATAAAATGTAATACCAGGTAGCGGAGATACAAACTTTATAAAGGACACAAAGGTGGGGTTTTTTTACTTAAAATAAAAACGTGCTTAAAACATTAGCACGCTTTGCAGTATTTTGTTTGGTGCCAATTTGGTGTAGTGGTTAAGTGCGCGGACTCTAATCTGGGAGAACCGGGTTTGATTCCGCACTGCTCCACTTGCACCTGCTGGATGACCTTGGGCAAGCCATAGTTCTGGCACAGCTGTTCTTGAAAAAGAGCAGTTTCTGTCAGAGCTCTCTCAGCCCCACCTACCTCACAGGGTGTCTGTTGTGGGGAGGGGAAGGGAAAGGAGTTTGTAAGCTGCTCTGAGACTCCGAGTGAAGGGCGGGGTATAAATCCAATCTCCTCCTCCTTTATTTAACAGTGTCTGATAACTGACACCTCTTGCTCTGAATTATTGCATCAAAGTGTCTGTGCTGTTGCAATCTTGAGTATGCTGTTCAGGTGTGTATCTGTAAAGCTGCAAACCTGCAATGACGCAGCAGCAGCAGAACTGGAAGAAGCAGAAGACTGCAGGCCTGATCTGGCCCTCAGGTCGCATGTTTGACTCCCCTGTCCTAGATAGTCAAGGCTGTCATGTCAGATAAAGAGTCAGGGAGATCATATCAAGGACCATTCTAAGAATCTAAGAGCCTTCAGCAGATAAACTAACTGCTCTTTATTTTGTCCACATCGGAAGTACGGCACGTAGCTGTGACTCCTGTTTTAAGAGCGTTATCGGTAGGTCACGCACTACAAACCTCCACTTGAGAGAAAAAAGCACTGTGGAGACCCATGGGAGCCGGAGAAGGAAATGACAGCCATAGAAAAAATATAAGTGATTCTTTTATACATGGGAAGGCCAAGGGCAGTAGGAAAACAGTCAACCCTGGCTTACAAGAATGTCACATCAGCTATACTGCAAAGGTCTATTGGAGAAGGGAACCCAAGAGGCATAATTCAGACTGCTCTACAGAAATGCCCCAGGCTCGCTTATGTTTCTGCCACACTGGGAACATGGAACTTGCTCTTGCTGACCTCCTGCAACAGGAGAAGCAGCTGTCCAGACCTTTTCCCAACTTTGTTCTCCAGCTCAGTCACGAAATAGAGAAGGTCCAGGCGCGGGAGGCCCAGGTGGAGGCGGAGCTGCAGTTGCAGTTGCAGGAAGTCGAAATGCAGCAAGAGGCAGCTGTGAATGAGACAAAGCAGACTGAGCTGCTGCTGAAGGCCCAGACCAAGATTTGGGAGATGTTCAAAAGTGGTAAGGGGCATGGGGCTGGGATGCCGGGTATTCCTAACGGGGGAGCTGCCCTTGCAGAAGCTGACTGGGAAACCAGGGCCGCAAACATTTTGAAGCTTTTGTTGTTATTGTTACAACCTGGAGGACTAGGAACTTGCTGTTGTCTTTAAAAACTGGCATTCTCAGGCCGCCATATTACATGCCAGAGAGGAGATGCTGTACTCCCATAGCAATCTTGCAGATGTGTGTGAGAAAACCAGCAAAGTGGTTGGCCAATTGTTACAGAAATGGTGTGGTGCCTTTGCGGGGTGGGTGGGGGGATTTTGACTTGGCCTAAACATCTCCTAAGGGCTGCGGTGGCTCAGAGGTTAAGATGCTGAGCCGGAGACTGGAAGGTCTGTAGTTCGGCAGTTCGAGACCCCTAGTGCCATGTGACGGAGTGAGCTCCCATCTCTGGCCCCTGCTCCTGTCAACCTAGCAGTTTGAAAGCAAGAAATTGCAAGTAGATTAATAGGTACCGCTTTGGTGGGAAGGAAACAACGGTCTGTGCACCTAGGCGTTTAGTCATGCCGGCCACATGACCGCAGAAACATCTTCAGACAGTGCTGGCTCTTCGGCTTGGAAACGGAGATGGGCACCACCCCCCTAGAGTTGGATTTGACTAGCGTTCGAGCAAGGGAAACCTTCACCTTTACTTTAAGCACCTCTTACTGCCAGTGACCCCTGATGCTCCAGCCCGAGCTACCACGGCTTGGGAACCTATGAATGAATTCCATGTGTGCTGAATAGTCTCTGCTGTCTGTTTGCACAAATGGAAGAGAACAGTTGATCTTGCGCAGACGGCAGTTCAAGTGAGCAAGAGGAAAAGAGATCCACGGCAGAGGCGGTCTAGTGCCCATGGAGCTTGTTTGTAGGAACCCCGGCCTGCGTCCCCTTGTGCTCAGTATGGTAGGGAAATACAAAGAGGCTGGTCTTCATGTCCATGGGGAATAGTGGGAGGAGGAGGGACCGTGGTGGTGAAGCATGGAAAGGAAGATGCAGAATCTCTGAGGTCTGAGCGGAAGGGTTTGGTGGGCGATAGACCAAAGAGCAGGCTGAATCCTGCAAGAGCAGCTGAAGAAGGGGGTGGGCGGTTCCATTGCCTGGGAAGATGGTGGGGCAAAGTGGTGTAAAGTGGGGCAAAGTGGTGTAAAGAGGAAATGCATTTCTTGTACCCCCATTATCCTGGAACACAAGGGGAGGGCTGGGGTTTGGAGTCACGAGAAGCCCCAGCCAAATACAAGGACACGTTTCCAACTTGCATCAAAGCCTGGGGTGGATGGTGGGACTTAATAGAACAGAAAGTGGCTTGAGAGCCCTCACTTCCCATATGATAACACGCACACACACATTTGTTATGTGTTTCCGCAGTTGCTTCCAGTCAAAAAGGCTTTGTGGGTTTTGGAAACCATGCAGAATGTGTTTTATCAGAGGCAGCAGTCGGCTGAGAGAGCGCGCTATGAGCAGAGAGCCTTTCTTTTTTCAAAACCCAAAATTAATCACCTGTTGTTCTGTCCCTAGTTCACAAGATGTCTCAGTGGCTGGCAAGCTGAGGTCGGCAGAGCATCTCGCTGTCGGCTGATTATTATCAGGGCATTTTTCTGGGGGGGACGTGCCGGAACAGAGATGCGGAACCTCTTCGACAACATTCTTTTAAAAATGTTTTAAAAGTTCATGAGTTTTCAGTGTACAGGCTGGAAAACTTCATTTCCTTCTTGAGAGTTCTGGTAGCTCTTTTAAAAAAATAAAAATCGCCCTGATTATTATCCCTAAGGGTGGTTGGAGACTGTGCTCAAGTTCTTGGGGTTCTTCAGGAGGGCCATGGGGAAGTCAGGACCTTGGGAGCCAGGATTCAGTCATTCATCTCGCTTTCTCTCCCACTCCTCTGGAAGAAATCGAGTCTCTCTGTGGGAAGCTGCATTGTGACCATTCGGTGCTGGATAAAATGCTAGGGGGTTCGACAGCTGCACGGGACGAGAACATCGTGATCTACATGGGCTTGATTGAGCAAAAGATCAATGAATTATTGGCGATGTATTCCTATGTGATGGCTGAGGTACGCAGGACCAGATAACCGGGGTGGGGTGGGGGACTCAGCAAGGGCTGACAGAGGCATGGGTAATGGGGAATCGGTTTTCGTGTTTTTGGCTCATCCATCTTGGAGGAAGGGGGTTTTCCGGGAAGCCTTCTTGGACTGGAGGAGGCAACATTCAGCCCACTTTAACCCGGGTGTGCAGCCCGGTCCTACAGCCACAGTTGAACTCCGTTGAAAATGTTTTATTGCACGTGACCATCTTTTGCAGGCAAGAGCAAAAGGAATAGTCTGGTCACGTCTTTTCCTGAAAAATCTTGTGCTCCTTTTTTTGATTCCAACATAACAGTCTACATTCTTCTGTTGACATCTAACTGCCCCATTGTGGGGGGGGAACATTACTTTGCAACCGTGTAATGCAGTTCATGGTAGCCGAAAGCACAACGGTGCCTCCTTTTCATTCCCCGAATGTTTTGTGTCTTCAGTTTTCCAGACGTATTTCTGAAGCAATGAGGACTTGAAGCCCTTTTTAAAAATGAAAACCGAGGTACTAACAACAGCCATAGCCAGTATTTTGCTCGGTTTTGACTGAGCGGAAGAAACGAATCAATCGGGGTCTGTAGGGGAGGCAGAGCGACCAGCTGTTGGGGGGGGCACACTTTTGGCGCAAACAATATATCCTGTTCGTCTTTTAGAAACAAGACAAGCCCTTCGATACGTTGGAGACAGTGCAGTTGATCCTGGGGCAGAAGCCCGTGCTTCCCTCTCGCCAGATGAGCGTTCGGCCACCCACCACTGGGTAAGAAGCAGGACAATGTCCGATACCACCCTGAGAATTCCTCCCCCTCAGTGACCATACAGAAAAATTCAAGTGTGTCACCTTCGGAATTCTGACATGGCGTGGTGGCTACAGCCACAAAATGGCTGCCACACCTTTCTTCCAGTAACTTCGGGAAGATCCTTGTGCTGTGGTGACAGCTGCTGCCAAAGCAATGTTTTTAAAATCTGCACAGCCAATCAGAAGCGTTTTTGGGCAAACGCCCCCACCTGGCCGTGCCCAGTTTCTAAAACCACTTGATGGGCACCAGGAAAGGTGCTGGTGGGCGCTGTGCTACCCTTGGGCTCCACCCTGAGGATCCTCGGGTTAAAGCCACCGAAGACTGGGTGAGATGTTTAGAATGGGGATGAGATATGCTAGATCAGAGCTAGGGTTACTGGCTCTCTTTTTGCCCTGTATATATTTTATGTATTTCTTCACATTTATAGCCCGCCCTTCCCAGAGGTGGGCTCAGAGCAGGTAACAACACTTCATTTATACAAAATAAAATCAAATTTAAAACATCATTATAAATATTAGTGGTTAAAGCTGATAACAAAGAAATGTTCTGGTTGTGGGAGGTTCCTGGCCATAACCAAAAGTTGTTAACAGAGTGACAGATAACTCAGGGAGGCCATATATGGACGTCCGCTGCCTCAGCCAAAGGCCTGGCAGAATAGCTTTATTTTGCAGGCCCTGCGGAATTGAAGTACATCCCACAAGGCCCTGATCTCTGTGGTGAGCGTGATCCACCAGGCAGGGGCCAGGGCAGAAAAGGCCCAGCACCCTGGTCAAGGCAAGACAGACGTCTTTCAGGCCAGGGACTACCAGGAGGTGTTGATCTGTAGAGCGTAGTGCTCTTCAGGGCATATACGGGAAGAGGCGGTCCCTCAGATATGTTGGTCCCAGGCCATGTAAGGCTTTTAAAGGTTATTACAAACACCTTGAAGTGGATCTGGAACTCTACTGGTAACCAATGCAGTTGGCGGAGTACCTGCCAAACGTGAGCCCGCATAGGCGTCACCATTAGCCAGCAGGCCGCTGCATTTTGCATCAGCTGTAATTTCCAGGTCAGCCTCAAAGGAAAGCCTGCTTAGAGCGAATTACAGTAGTCAAGCTTGGAAGTAACTATTGCATGGGTCACCGTAGCCAAGTCTTGGGGGAAGAGATAGGGTTTCAGCAACCTAATCTGCCAAAGATGGAAAAAGACAGATCGGACGGCTACAGTAACCTGGGCTTCCGTAGAAAGAGAGGCATCCAGTGTCGCTCCTAGACTCTTCACCTTCTGGGCCAGCACCAAAGTCCCCTTCCGGCGTGGGGAGCCTGATACCCATATTCCCCCCCCTTCCGACTCAGGTACAGGACCTCCGTCTTCAATGGATTAGCTTCAACCGTCTCTGCTGCAACTACCCAGCCACAGCCTCCACAGCCTTGGCCAAGTTAACGAGGTGGAGAACGGATAACCTTCCAATAAGAGATAGAGCTGGGGGTCATCTGCGTATTGATGGCAACCCAGCCCACACCACCAGACCCACTGGGCAAGGGGGCGCATATAGGTGTTAAACAGCATTGACGAGAGGATTGCCCCCTGCGGCACTCCACATTCCCATGATTATCGCAGGGAGGTCCTCTTGTCCAGAGCCACCCTCTGTCCCTGACCGTGGAGAAAGGAGGAAAACCATTGCAAGGCAGTCCCCTGAACTCCTGCGTTGTTTTTGTTGTTTTTTTCTCCCTTCGTCGTCACACCCTTACCCTGCCCATCCTTCAAAGAGCTGAGACTGGTGGTGAATGGGGTTCTTGTGCCATTCAGGTGCTCATGTCAGCCCCATCAGGTGCTTGTGCCATTCACGCTCTCTTTCTCAGCCTCTAGGTCACCCCGTGAGCTTCAGAGCACAGTGTGGGGTGGAACACAAGTCTTTGTAGTCCAGCCGCTGTGCCAAGCTGACTTTTCTTTTCTCAGAAAGGCCCTTTGCCACACAACAGGCAGAAAATCAAGAGGAACAGCTTCCCTGTTAACTGCATTGCTGTGCCTAGGAAAAGTTATACCTGTTGACTTTCTGCACGTCCCGCTGCTATTTAAGGCCATAAAGGAAAGGAAGAACTTCTGTCAGGAATAAGAGGCAGCTGTCCTAGTTAGAGCCAAAGGGGGAAAATGGGGTCTAGTATATTAACTCAAGAGAAAGGAAAGCAGGAGCCAGAATTTCTGGGGTTTCTGGGTAGGACCAGCATTCCTGGATTCTATGGGATTTAGTAGGAACCACTGATTTTTAGAAGTGAAAGTAGGAGGCATGGATCGGTTTGTAATTAGTGCAAGGAAATCTTCTCTTTGCCATGCAAATTACGTCTTTTTCTCCATCCTTTGCAGACCAAGCCACGAAGGCGTCACTGAAGAAGACGAGAGACCCTTGACTCACACAGAGCTCAAAGAAAAAGTCCTGAAGGAGGTGAGTACAAGCTGGAAGGCAGGCATTTGGAGGAGGGTGGAGTTAAGAAGATGAGATTTACAAAAAGTCATGTCTTGATTCTTTGGAAGGGGTGTATGATGGGGATGATAGGAAGCAAGTGCTTTTATTGAAATATTTATATCCTACATTATGAAAAGTATCTCTGAGCTAGCTAGCAATCCGATAAAAGCTGCAATACACAGCTGAATTTCATAATACAGCCTATCATCCAACTAACTTGGCACACATCCTATCTAGGTCAGCGGTAAATTACAACACGGAGAAAAGCAAAAAAGCCTTGGTCTTTGCCTGGCATTAAAAGGCAAAAACTATGGAAATGGAAGCAGTTTCCCTGTAACTTTGGTGCCACTGCAGATAAGGCCCTTGTTTGATACTCCCTCTATATCCCAAAAGAAGGTTCTCAGGGCTGGTTCTCTGGCTATAAGCTATCTGAGGAATTGCTTGGGGGAGCACAGTGAGGAGGGTGCCAGCACCCAGACATCAGCAGTGGTAATGCCTCCTGGGGCCACATATCCGGCCAGTTGGGGATTAAGTCAAGCCCTGGGGAAATGGCTTAGATCTGGCTGGTGGCAGTGCAGGCCCAGGAAGTGACAAGTGTACCTTGCTTGGCGGTGACAAAATGCCTTGAACTGGCCCTGAGAATTATGTTCATCAAAGTTCTGACGATTTCCCAGAATTCTCTTCTGCATTGCTTTCCTCAGAGGAACCAACTCTCTCTTTCTTTGCAAATAGGTTGGGTGGGCCTCTAGTGTGAAAACATTCTGAAGGACATGCCGTTCAGGGATAGGAGGAGGCTCTCTTTTGAGAGGCGCACATGTTGCTGCTTCCTCCCCACTTTAACTTCTTTCAGGACCTTTCTACCCTAGAATAAGGATCTGAATGTTGCTAAATCCTTGGCCTCTTTAGTAATTCAACATAAAATAGAAATTAAAAATCTTTTATAATTATGGTGGGCTTAGAAAGGAAAAGGGAGATTTTTAAAAAATTGGTGTGGTTAGGCTTAAGGCTGTGGCCAGTAAATCTGCACCAGGGAAGGAAGGAAGGATTTTGTTAATGTCTCTGCCCATGGTGGCTTTCTCTTCTCCCACCTCCAGATCCTGAGCAAGCCAGAAACGCCTTTCCAAAGGAGAAGCACGCAGCCTGACATAGCCAGTGCCCGGGGTCGAGCAAGCGGATTTAAGAAGCCACAACACGCTTCTTGACTTAAGTAGGAGCTCTCGTCACGATCTGGTCTGTGTGGTACAAAGGACAGAAGGCAGGGGGCACACAGTGGTCTGGTTCTCTACATTGCTACCCTTCTACATGCACCCTCTGCAGCCTTCCCCACATTTGGGGTGACTGGTGTGCCAGGAGGCAGCCTTCCCTCTGCAGGGGCCTCTGGACCGTTGTGGTTCCTTGAAGATCTTCCTCCTTCTGGTGAATTTTCCCTTCCGTGGACTGCTTGCCCAATCAGGACTGATCTGCTGCGTACACGATACGTAACACACACCCTCAGTCTTAACAAAGGGTCTTTGCTCCTGAGCTGCCTGTTCACCTATATCCCTTAAGTCGACGCCAGAGTCACTTGCAAAGAGGGAGTGCACCTTGAAGCGTATAGTCTCTATCTCCTGTATGTCTGCCAGAAACCCTTTCGTCCAGAGGAAGCGGGCCCTATACCCTTGCAGTGTAGCAAGCCCATATTTCCAGGGGCAAAAATGCCCGTGTCCCTCATGCTAAGGAAGCTATTACTGGGTTAGGAGCCGGTGCCTGAAGTTCGTGATGTCACCCTCCCCACGCCACGAGTGTCCAAAAAACTGGCAAATTAAGCTTTCTAGTGCTGTTGTAACTTTTTCTGAAGCTGTTCCAGAATAAGGAAGTCTCCCTGTCTCTTGGATAGAGTAGTCAAGGCACAAGACCGGAGTATGTAGCAACTGTTTGGATGCACATGGGGGAATTGGGTGTGTTGGGTGCCCTTGGCCATGAATTCAAGTCCTCTTTTAAGAGCACACATGCACCTTAGCTTGTTTCTCAGAAACCGGTTTGTAACCATGTGTGTGACTCAGGTAAGGCTGCGCCAGGCGTGCGCTGCTGGCCACTGCGACATTGCGTGTGATATATATACACCAGTTGTGAGGATTACGCATGGATAAAAAGTGCATGAACCCTGCTTTCTTTATAGTGAATGTGTGAAGGGTAGTTTTCCTGAGTGTTCAAAATGTAGTTCTCTTAACCCAGATCTTTTTTTTTTCCTAGCACAAAATCTTTTTAGTCCACAACTGTTTCAGCAAGGATGACGCCCCCCTAATCCACCACACACTCCATCCCTTCCTTTGTAAAGCCCCCCCCCGGTCATTTTATGTTACCCCCCAGAGAAGAATTTTGCGGGATACATTCCCCTCTCAAAGATGATCATCATGGAAACAAATCTCGAGTTTCCTGGAAGGGAAACGGCAGGATCAGGCCATGGATCATGGGGGGGGGGGCGGGGGCAAGGGATTGCATGTGTCTGTGTGTCGGAGGGCATGCCAGTGGGACCTGGCTCCAGAGGGGGCACTCACTCGCCCCCAGACCCAGGGACCAGTGGGAAATAATAAAACTATCGCGTTTTTTGATTATTGGTGCAAATTGAAAGCGAGGTGATTAAAACGTTGAATGGCTGAGACTGGGGCTGTTTTGTTGTTTGTCGTGTTGTGTGTGTTTGTTTCCTGATCATTCCTGACCAAGAGAGAGATCTTGGAGTCGTAGTGGATAACTCGCTGAAAATGTCTACACAATGTGTAGCTGCAATAAAGAAGGCCAACGCTATGCTGGGGATTATTAGGAAGGGAATTGATAACAAATCAGCCAGTATCATCATGCCCCTGTATAAAACATTGGTGCGACCTCATTTGGAATACTGTGTACAGTTCTGGTCACCACATCTCAAAAAGGATATTATAGCATTGGAAAAAGTGCAGAGAAGGGCAACTAGAATGATAAAAGGGTTGGAACACCTTCCCTATGAAGAAAGGTTAAAATGCTTGGGGCTCTTTAGCTTGGAGAAACGACGGCTGAGGGGTGACATGATCGAGGTTTATAAGATTATGAATGGGATTGAGCAGGTTGAGAAAGAAGTACTTTTCTCCCTTTCTCATAATACAAGAACTCGTGGGCACTCTATGAAATTGCTGAGCAGTCGGGTTAGAACAGATAAAAGGAAATACTTCTTCACCCAAAGAGTGATTAACATATGGAATTCACTGCCACAGGAGGTCGTGGCAGCTGCAAGCATGGACAGTTTCAAGAGGAAATTAGATAAACATATGGAGCAGAAGTCCACCAGTGGCTATTAGCCACAGGGTATAGAATGAGAACTCTCAGTCTGGGGCAGGTGATGCACTCTATTCTTGGTGCTGGAGGGGGCAGCAGTGGGAGGGCTTCTGGTGCCCTGGCCCCACTGCTGGACCTCCTGATGGCACCTGGTATATTTTGGCCGCTGTGTGACAGAGTGTTGGACTAGATGGGCCATTGGCCTGATTCAACATTGGCTTCTCTTATGTTCTTATGTTCTTATCATCATTATTATTTTTTTTAGGGAAAACAGGACTGAACCTAGAGACGGTGTTGAATCTGCATGTTGATCTGGGCAGAGGTCACAGCCGTGTTGTTTAGGAAGGAGAGCGTCCCTCTCTGGTAGGGAAATGGCAGGAAGGCTGGTTTCCTCTTAACAAAGAGGTTTCATCCCAGCCTTGTAGGGAAGGCTGGTGTAGCATGTGTCTGGGTGGCACTGAATATGCCTGATGGCTAAGTTCGGTCCCACAACCAATGCCATAGAGAGCCCTTGTCAGAAACTCCAGCTTTTAAAACATGTGTTGGTCAAGACAGAGGAAGAATTGGGTGAATTGTGATGGAAGTTGGACTGGGGAGGTGGTGGATTCTCCAATGGGACTCCCCTGCTCTACTACCCCATAGGGGAAAGCATAGAGGGTACCATGCCAAGGACCAGTGTTGGGGAAGGGTCTGTGGCTCGGAAGATTGTCCGCTTTGCATGCAGAAGGTCCCAGGCTCAATCCCTGGCCAGGCAGTCGGTGAAAGACCTCTGCCTGAGACCCTGGAGAGACAGTGCCAGTCTGAGTAGACCTTACGAAGCCTGACGGTCTGATTCAGTAAAAGGCAGCTTCACTTGTGTTTTTCACTTGCACACCTCTTGCTCAAGCTTCTTGCAGAGCCATTCATAACCACAAGGTGTCAGCGATGTCCTAAAAAGAGGGGAGTGGGTAACACAATTAGGAGAAAGGGAGGGGTTCCTGGGGAGGGAGGGAGGGAGGGACGGAGGGAGAGTGGGGTGCCCTGGATTGGCATGGGGGTGGAGGTGGGCAAGCAGGGTTCTTAGGTTGTCTGTGAAAACGGGAAGAATAGAATGGTAGCATAATAAAAGGGAGTGGGGATTGCGGCTTGGGTAGGGACTGAAAACATGTTCTGCATGGTAGTGTATTGTACTGCTACATGCTTCCTCTTCCTCCTAAGGAGCTCCTCTAAGGTGTGTGGTTCTTCCGCCATGTCATCCTAACAACAGCCCTGTGGGGTAGGCTAGGCCGATCAAGAAAGTGGCTTAAGCTCACCTACTCTCCACCCCTCTTATCTGTGTCTGAAACAGCTTGTGGGTGTGTTTTGCTTTGATCTTTCCAGCCCAGCCCAGCCCAAATATTTCCACATCCTAGAAGGCGGGCTGTTATCTTCCAAGCATTTCAGAAAAGAGAAACTTGTAGCTTCTTTCACAGCTTCCAGTGGCTTAATGGGGTGGAAAAGCCAAGTGGGAACTGCATCGTTGGAGCTGGGAAATACCTTTTGTCGTCTTCTGTCTTGGTTTATCATCTGGGTTTTATTTTTGTTTGCAGGACCAATAATACATGCGTGGTTGTGGTTGCGTGTGGTGGGTTCTATAATTGATACCATGTGGGGTGGAAAATTCACACACACCCCTTATGACCACTGTTCGAAATGGGGTTTCCATCACTCCAGTTTACTGTGATCATAGACTTTCCGGTATCTGACCTGGCTTGGCCCTGAAAGGCAGAAGAGTTTGATGTGTGAAACGAACGCTCTGTTCTTTGGAAAGGGGAGAATGGCGATTGTATTGGAGAAGACTGGTCCCTGTAATGGGGTCATCCTGTAATGGGACGCGAGCCAGGATTTCATTCTGATCCAGGGTGTGCAAAGAGCACAGTGAAATAAAGAGCAGGTAAATTAAAAAGATCAAAGCTGGGGAAAGCACATGAATGCTGGGGAAAGAGCTTTAGAGCTTTTGAAGGTAGAAAAAGGCTACCAAGGCTTGAATAACACTGTGGATAGTAATAAAAAGGTTAGAGAGTATCCAATTAACACTAACCCTGATATAACAACATTTCCCTCTCATACTGCTTGACACATACACACCCCATATGGTCAATTTAAACCAACTGGCAGTAGATTCTGGGCAGACAGAAGAAAGTGCTTTTTCACCCAGTGTGTTATTAACCTATCAGCTTCACTACCACATTGGAGGGGGGGGGACTTGGCGATTAGAAAGGACTGGTGTAGAAAAGCCGGTCTATCCAGGGCTATTAACCATGCTGGATAAATGGAACCTCCACGTTCAGGGGCAGTGTAGCTCTGAAAACCACCAGCAGAGCTTTTCCCCCACAAGGATGCTGGACAAGGTGGGTCTTTGAGCTGAGCGATCTGCCTTTCTGCTCGTGGGTGTGGTGGTGTTTTGCCTGCGGGTGTTTTGGCTCCCAGCAACACCATCAGCACCACCCCCACGAGGTCCTTTTCCTCTCCCCGGCCCTTCACCTCCCCTGTCTCCGCCCCCATCCTAGCCTTCTCGGCGCCTCCCTCCCTCCTTCCCTCCAGTTTTCTCACTCCCTCCTTCCTAGGTGCCACACCCAGCTCTCCTCCCGTCCCATCCTCGGTCTCTCCCGCCTGGCGGCCGTTTTCCCTCGATCCGAGCATCCTCTGGGCTCGCCTGGCCTCGGAGCCGTCCTGCTTTCCTAGAAACCAGCCTTCTCCCCACCTCTCCCTGCAAGTAAGTCACTTGGGCCTGCAGAAACCAAGAGCCCCGGGGCGCTGGCGGCTCCAGCAGGGGAAGGCGCCCGAGGTCTCTTACCAGGAGAGGGAAGGGAGGCGTTTGAAACATGGCAGGCGGAGGGGGCGCTGCACGGGAGACGAGGAGGGAATGTAGGTTGGGGGGGGGGCGGTGAGAAGGGCCGCCAATTTCCCCGGGAAGGCTGGGGATTGGAAAGGACTTATTGCTAGTTTTGGTTTATTTGCAGAGTGTGAGTTGGTGCATTATTAACTTTGTTGTGTGGCTACTTTAGTGTGCCACGCCCCTGCGAAACCTGTGGCTTGGAGGGCGGGAGGGTATCCATATACCGTTTTGTAAGTTTTCTGCGGGGGGGGGGGGCGGATACGCACCGGCTTCTTGCGGCCGTGCTGGAGGAGTCGTCTGACTTTCCCGGGATTTAATTGGCCCGCGCTGCACCCCTGATGTTTTAGTTGGGGCACAATGGAACGCTTGGTGGGTGCGGGTTAGGTTCGCCTGGGCGTGTGACGCTGTGTCTCTGGAAAACAGTGCCTGCAAGGGTGTGTGAGGGAGAGCACGGTCCTGCATGCGCTGACTCCGAAGTAAAACCCGTTGAACACCGTGGGACTTCTCAGTAACTGCGCCTCCAGTTTTGGTGCACACGTTTGTGCAAGCATGTTTAAGGGTGCACGAGAGGGCGCCTCCACTCCTGCTGTGCACTCTTGACAGTTTGCAACTGTAAAGCGGCTGTGAGGGTTTTGGTGCCTAGGTTTGTGCAAGTGTGTTTGGGGATGCACGAGAGTGCATGCAATCATGTGCGTTTGTGCTAGTAATGCATGTGCATTATAAGAAGTAGAGCCATGTCTTTGAGTGTCCAACTGTGGTGTGAGGAGATGGAGATGTGTGTAATAGTTGAGCATCTGTGCATGATGTGGTTGAAGTCACCCTGTATGTGTGGAGGGTACCTGTGTCTGTGCTTAACAACAGACTACCTCCCTAATGGGAGAACATTCATTTTCTTATTTCTTTGCACCCTGTTTTCTGTATAGTATATAGTATAGTATGATATATTCATATGATACACAGATCTCAGGTGTCCATTTTATGCCCCCTAAGTGCCTGAGGGTGAGCTGCCACCTGGGGGGGGTCTTCAACTTTGGGGGGGTGGCAGGCATTCAGAACTCTGGGGAGTGTTTGAGATTTTAAGCAGTCCCCTTTTCCACTTACAATGATTTCTGACAGCCAGTTGAGGCAAATTGTGTTATACTGTTCATCTGACCTGCAGGTTAAAATCCTAAATGCCCTTCTTAAAAAGTGGCACACAGCAAATAGGGCTCCAGTGAAACATTAAGGAGTTCAGGGCCCTGGTTAAGAATCGCTTTGTTAATCAGTTGTGGCCTGTTTATGTGCTGAGGCGAGGTTAACTGTCTGATTTGCAAAAGCTCCTCTCTGTCAGAAGAAGAAGGGTTGGATTTATACCCTGTCCTTCACTTGGAGTCTCAGGGTGGCTTACAATAGCCTTCCCTTCCTCTCCCTACAACAGACACCCTGTGAGGTAGGTGGAGCTGAGAGAGCTCTGAGAGAACTCCTGTTGAGAGAACAGCTCTGAAAGAACTGGGACTGGCCCAAGGTCACCCAGCTGGCTGCATGTGGAGAAGTGGGGAATCAAACCCAGATCTCCAGATTACAGTCCACTGCTCTGAGCCACTACACCGAATGGGAGCAGTTATTTGCAAGCCTGATCTTTGGGATGAGTAGATAATATTTGTACGAGTGAACGGCAGTAGCAGGGAGTGTTCCTAAGCAGCATTTTCAGCTCTTCAGCTCCATTAGTAAACATTGCTGAAGTCCAGGCTGGCCAAAGTCACAGCTTTCACAACAACTGGTTTACAAAATTAACCCTGCCTCGTCCCCACCTTCCCTCTTGCTACACCATGGGAGGAGTCCCTCTTCCGGTCGGTTTATTTCGAAATAGTTATATGCTTTTTCTTCTGAGAGAAGGGGAATTTAATGGATCCAACCCATAATAAGAAAAAAAATGGCAATATAAAATCTCTTGAAAGCCAAACTAGCACTAAGGTATGTACAACATCAAAATGCAAACTAAAAACAGAAATAACACCCCCCTTGACAGAAGCTACCACGTTCTCAGTTCCTAAAAGCCTGCTTCTATAAGACCAATTTAACATACTACAAGAAAGATAAATGCTAGGCCACAACAGAGAGTTCCGTGGTTTGGGTGCCACCACCGAAAAGAGTCCGGCCTTTGTTTGCCAGCTGCCTGACCTCAGACAAAGGGCTTCTGGGGGCCAAACCCCACAAGACACTGGGAGTTGGACTCCCAGATTTTATTTTTTCAATGCAGGTACAAGGCACACGGGGGTCTAATTCTGATCAGGGCCACAAGGGACGGTGGGGGTAGGCCTTCCCCCCCTGCAGTTGTTTTCTGATCTGAAATGGCCCCAGGAAACAGCTGTCTATCCTGTTGGGTTAAACATATCATTGATACCCTTATCTATAACCTGCTTGTTTCCTCAGTTGGGCAGTTGATTACACCTCACCAGAGCAGCTTAACACTCTCCTCCCTTTACCATCCAGATCGTTACCGGATCATTACAACAAGCCTGGTAATTAACAACAACAACAACAAATAGAAAGCTGGTAGCTCCAGGTCACTGAATTCTCTTTGCCTTGCCTGGTTTTCTTGTCAGACTGATTCTGATGACAGATCTTGGCATACACCCAGGGAGAAAGTGATCCCAGCCACAAATAACAGTCACAGTTATGTGTGGGCAGGCGGGCTAGTAAAACGTTTTATAGGGCGCCAATATTTGTGATTGATTGTGCAGCACGGCTTGAACAATGGTGAAGTTCCACTTCAGGCATTGGAAACGTAAGAAAAGGGTGATATCTTTTGCTCACCCCTGGTTAGGAGTAGGATGAGCATCCTAGTTAGGGGCTGGTGATCACGAAAACAAAGGCAGGCTGTGGCAATTCTTCCAGAATAATCCATACTACTATTGTGCGTCCATGTGCTTGGATTAATGTAGAATCAGAGTTGTTTATTAACTCTTGTTGGTCTCTAAGCTGTTCTTGGACTCAGATCTAACTGGTCTACTGGAGACCGACATGGCTACCCTCTGAAATGATCACCAGATTGTGAGGGCGTGCATAGGGCAGTATGACCTCACATTTGTCTTTCTGACTTTGAAAATGCGTCTGATGAGGGAGCCATTTAAAAGGGTAGGTTGGTCCACGGGGAGGAACACCCATAAATCTTTCCCCACCCAGAAAATCAGCTTGGCAGAGCTGTTTTTTGACAGAAACGTGGCCTGAGGGAAATCTGAGAAGAAGCCTCACTTTGCCAGTGTTCCACTTTAAATTTCAGTCCTTATTTGTGAAAACATTATAAAAGTCTGTGGAAAGAAATAGCAAAAAAGGCACATATTTTGGAAAGTTGGTAACTGGGGGCGGCGGGGGGAGTCAACTGCTGCGATAGCAAAAACGGCACATATTTTGGAAAGATGGCAATGGGGGAGGGGATTCAAGTGCCGCAACACGTCAACCATCCTGAGAGGTCAATAAAGTGCAACTATAGAGCCATGAAGTTTAATTATGAATTACATTAAAGTTATCCCCTGAAAAAATGGCTGGTCTTCCGCTTTCTTCCCTGCATTAAAGGGGACTTTCATATGCTTGTAGTGTACCAATCGCAAACAAAAATGTTACAGCTTCCAAGTAATGAGGGACATTAAACCGGATTGGAAACACAAAAAAGCCCTCTGTTAACATTTCCAATGCGGCCACATCTCCTGCTTCCCTATTTTTCTTTATTCTCTTCCCCCCCTTCCCTGTCCCCAGCAGTTTGGTAACGCTGCTCCTCCGGAGGGCCCGGCTTCAGAAGCTCCAAGAAGGGGCCAACTTCAAGGTACGGGGAGTTTGTGGGTCTGGCTGGTGGGGAAGCCGGCAGGACGGTTGCAAGGGGACAGAAGCCGGAGAGGCGCTGGCGTTTTTGTCTGGGAGGCGGCCCAGTAGGGAGACAGCTAGGCTGGCCCGGAGCCCAGGGAGGAGCGGTCTTGTTTCGTTCTTTTTTTTCTTTTTTTCTTTTCCTCAGCTTAGAAGTGAACTCTGATTGAAACCAAATGTTCAACTCCAGGCAAATAGGGATTTTCTCCCGGCCATATATGGAGAACAGTTCAGCCAGCTCTTCTTCGTCACTCCTCCTCCTCCTACGAAGCGCTCGGCCTCTCCCAGCCCCTGCCGCTGATGCTGCTTCAGCCCCCGGAGGGAACTCCAGAAGAGGAAGTGTTTCTAACAATAAACGCTGACCTCCTGACTGCTGGCTTATGTTCCACACGGCCTAATTTAACAGATGAGACAATTTTCTGGGGTCCCCCCTCTCTGAATACAATTAGGTGTGATTGGGGTTTTTTTGTGAGGAGTCTGATTTGTAGTAAGATTCAAGGTGGTGTAAACTGAATGGCAGGAGTGGGCAGGTAGTAGATCATGTTCAGCTTGTGGGTCATCTTGTGTTTGCTAGGATTTTTGCTAAGAATAACTGGGCTTAGTAGGGTTCCCAACTCTGGGTTGGGAAATTCCTGGATGTTTGGGGGTGGAGCCTGTGGAGGGAGGGGTTTGGGGAGGAGGGGAGGGACCTCAGCAAGGATGTGATGCCAGAGTCCCACCTCCAGAGCAAACCGTCTTCTCCGTGGGAACTGACCTTTATAGTCCGGAGATCAGTTGTAATTCCTGATGATCTCCAGGCTCCCTCCTGGAGGTCGGCAACCCTAATCTAAATGGATTTTGGTCAGGCCAGACAAACTTTTTAATTAGTTCTTAAGCAAGAGCGCATACGAGTGATCACTTGACACAGATTAGCTAGACTTTGACTACAAATCTTATTATGTAAATTGAAAATACATTGGAGGGACTGTTCCGCATAAATAGAGCATACAGGACTGGAATCAGTTCACCCCTGCTCTGTGGCATTTCTCTGCTTACCCAAAATAGCCTGGGACGAAAACAAAAAACCAGAGCCAGTTCTCTGCCCTGAAGGACAGCTAGCCAGGGAACTCTGGAGGGGATGAGGGCGTGCCCCGTCTCTTTGACAGTGGATGCAAGATGACCACAGGCGAAACTATTTCCTGGAGACACCCAAATAAAAAAGAAGGCCCAGTGGCACAAAAGTTAATCCACCGTACTTCTGTTCCCCACTGGGCTTGTACTTGCTTTTGCTGCCACAGACTAAAACAGATTCCCATCTGAAATTATTATCCCAGAGACAGCCCTTGTGCTGGTCGTGTCAAGCTAGGTCTGAGGAGGAGACCCGGCTTCCAGTTTCTGCTCAGTAATGACGCTTGTTGAGTGGCCTTGGGCCAGGCGCTCTTGCTTAGCCTATTCTACCTCATAGGGTTGTTGTGAAGACAAAAGGCAGGATAAAAATCTAATAAATAAATGATTACTTCTGCTGTGAATGTAAGATGTGCAGCCAGCCCCCTGGAAATCCAACAGCAGGCTGATTGGAGATGAAAGCTCTGGCTCAGGTGTAGCCCCATAGAAGGAACAAGCAGATTCTTCTATAGGCTCTGCTGATTGGTTAGGAGCGGGCATGCCATGGTGGCTAAGAACTGCAGTTGTGAGCCGGGGAGTATTCATTTCCAGCCTCACCTCAGCTCTGAATTTACCACAAAGGGCTGGTACATGGATCAGGTGAGGGACCTCTTCCCTTTTAGAATGTCATCCCTGGGCCTTTTGTTAGTAGGGGCCAGCGTGAAGGCTGCTGGCTGCGCAGGCTTGCAGCAGTCTATGCCGAGGCAATGAAAAAGCTCCTCTGATCGATTTACCTGCTCTCAGTACAGCCACCTCCCAAAGTGTGGCTGTTACTTTGCTTTATTTCTGTTTTAATGTCACCCTGTGGGGTCCACCTTAATCCATAAGGGACAGGGCACGCACACCAGAGCATTCTCTCAACACTGCCATAGACCTTCCTATGCCCTGTATTTTTTAAAAGACCATAGCAAAAGTGCTGAGACAGTGAATGCTTTGCTGTTTGGTGTAGTGGTTAGGAGCGTGGAATCTAATCTGGAGAACAGGGTTTGATTTTCCCCATGCTTCCACATGCAGCTGCTGGGTGACCTTGGGCAAGCCACAGTTCTCCCAGAGCTGTTCTCTCAAGAGCAGTCCTCGAAAGAGCTCTCCCAGCCCCACCTACCTCACAGGGTGTCCATTGTGGGGAGAGGAAGGGAAGGCGATTGTAGGCTGCTCTTGAGACACCAAGTGAAGAGCTGGGTATAAGTCCAATCTCCTCCTCCTCCAATGGCCACTAATAGGATGAAAGGACTAATGACAGGGGCAGAGTAATGGTCTTGGATGTTCCCTCTGTGAATGGGAGCCTTCATCTCTTCCTCTCTGATCTGACTCAATTCCCCTCCTCACCACAGTCCCTGGCTAGGTCCCATGAGCCTCGGCCTAGCTTTTCAAGTGGTCGAAAGGGGTCCCTTGGCACTCTCTTTTTGCCAGTGAAAGGGGTGGTGGGATCAAGTAAAGGGAGAGGCTGTGGCTAGGGAAGCCAGCCTCCAGGTGGGATGTTTGGATCCCCTGGAATTACAGCTCGTCTCTAGGTTTCAGTTCCTCTGAAAAGCAGCTGCCAGTCATGATAGGCAGTACTGACTCTGATGGGCAAAGGGTCTGATTCAGCAGTATAAAGCAGCTTCATGTGATCCAGTCCTAGAAAGGTGGGGGAATAAATGAAGGAAATAAATAAATCCTGAGCTGCCTTTCCCACCTCCTTTTGTAGGCGGCTTTGTATCAGGTGTCAGTCTGTCTGCTTGATATATGTAAACGAGACAAAGTCCTCCAGTCAACTTCACCATGATTGTTGCTATGTTTCAACAGACTAGTGGGATCGGAACGGGTGACACTGTGGGGATTGTACCAGCCCCATACGCTAGGAAGTGTCCCTTGTCTGAGTGACTTCGTGTTGGACTTCCTGTGCCTCTGCAGCAGCTGCTGGCAAAACTGTTGCCTTACGTTGCCCTTGAGCATGAGGAGATAAAGATTTATCACCCTTGTATGCATATTTTGAGTCTGTTCCCACATCCTGGTATTTGGGTTGTCAACAAGTCAGCAACAGTTTCTAGCCAGGGTGCCTGTGCATGGGGCTTTTTTTTCCTGGGGAATATGCCAGAATGGAGTGCCAGAACCTCTTCAACAAAATTATTTTTTAAAATGTTTAAAAGTTCATGAGTTTTCAGTATACAGGTTGAAAACTTCATTTCCCTCGTGAGAGTTCCAACATCTCTTTTTCAAAAAACAAAAACTCCTGCCTATACATACCCATTTTAGTCATATTTGTGACACAGCAGTGGCCTAAAACAATCAAGCAAAAACACCATTCCCTTGTGATTTACGGGAGCGTCCCTCCCTGATATCCTGCAGGTATTTTTCCCTTATATTTTGCCACTGGTGATTGAGCAACTGTTTAGGTCCAACCCTGTTATCTGGCCGGGCGTCTGGATGGTTGGAATTCAGATTTCCTTCTGTGAATGTTGATAGAACTGGATTCTGTTCCTAGTGACTAGGGTTGCCAATCTCCAGGCGGTGGCTGGCGATCGCTTGGCATTACAACTGATCTTCGGGCGACGGAGATCAGTTCACCTGGAGGAAATGGCTGCTCTGGAAAGTGGGCTCTGTGGCCTTGTACCCCATTGAAGCCCTTTCCTTTCCCAAGCCCCGCCCTCCTCCAGCTCCACCCCCAAATCCTCCAGATATTTCCCCGATTGGCTGCTGTATTGGTGACACCCACAGTTCCATATTTCAGTCACCTCCAAATAGAGAATATTGTAAAGTGTCCACCCTTCTTTGATCTCACCAAGAAATAAGTGGATTCAGGAGAATCCCCGCTCTGCAAGGGAAGCTTGCTGGGTGACATTGGGCCAGTTACACACGCTTAGCCTAACCTATCTTACAGGGCTGTTGTGAGGATATAATGGAGGAGAGGAGCACAACATTAGCTGTTTTGGGTCACCACTGGGGAGAAAGGCAGGAGATAAATAAATAACGAATAAGACAGGGGGCGTCGGAACTCATTTGTTATGAGGGCTGGATCTGACATAAATGAGACCTTGTTGGGCTGGGCCTTGTGGGTCATAAAATGGAATGCCAGGTAGCGGAGATAGAAACTTTATAAAGGACACAAACACAAAGGGTTGTGGTTTTTTTTACTTAAAATGAAAACATGCTTAGAACACTAGCACTCTTGCAATATTTTGTTTGCTTAACAGTGTCTGATAGCGGACACCTCTTCTTCTGAATTATTGCATCAAAATGTCTGTGCTGTTGCAATCTTGAGTATGCTGTTCAGGTGTGTATCTGTAGCAGCAGAACTGGAAGAAGCAGCAGAAGACAGCCAGTTCCACTGTGGGCCTGATAGAAGCCCTCCGGGGGTCTGATCTAGCCCTTGGGCCACATGTTTGACACCCCTGGAATAAGATGCTCCAGAGTGATAAATTCTCACTTCCCGTTTTACAGATCGGGGGAATCTCAGCCTGAGGACACTGATAGGACACCGAGAGATCCACAAGGCCTCTAGCATGTTTTTCCTTAGTAACTAACATCTGTGGAAAGGTCTGATTTGGTTTGGGAGCAAAAAGCGGGGGGAGTTAAATTTTTCCATGCATGCTATTTTCCTGACTTCAGATTCCCACATTGGAGGAAACATGTAGGCATAACGAGGCAACCTGTATGTACACACACACACACACACACACAAACACACGTGTGAAAACACATGAATCTCCTTATACTGAATCAGACTACTGATCTATCAAGTTCGGTATTGTCTACTGAGACTTGGCAGCAGCTCTTCCAGGGTCCCAGGGTCTTTTATGTCACCTCCTGCGAAGTCCTTTCTAACCGGAGATGCGGGGGACTGAACCTGGGACCTTCTGTACATCAAGCAGAGGCCCTTCAACTGAGGCATAGCCCCACCCCAGAACCATTACAGAACCAGTGCGGAGGTGCGGTTACACTTCAGACTAGGCATGGGGAAGATTCCAGTTCACATCCGCATTCAGCCACGGGTGACCTTAGAGAGCAGTTGGCCCAGTGCAGCTCACAGCGTTGTCGAAAGAAAGAAATGGGGATAAGGAACTCGCAAGAGGAGAGAGAACCACCATCAAATATATAATACTGAGATTTGGAGGAAGGGTGGAATAAAAATTGAACAAATAATCCACCAGTACGTTTCCCCCACAGGGCAAATGGCAGCTCTGTATAAGCCAGACATCAGGGAAAGTGTGTGTGGGGGGGGGGGTTGTAACTGACCCAGCATGTATATCACCGTCTGGATCCAAATGGAGGCTTCCAACAGCTGCTATTTGCCAAGAGGAATGTGCTGCAGGTCCAATTGTAGGTCTTCCATCTCCCCATCTGGTTGGAAGCACAAGAATTTAAAATCTCTCTGCTGGTGATGACTCAGAATTTGTTTCAGAGCTTTCCAGCTCTCTGTACATTATCCCATGTATTTTTATAACCTAGGAATCCAAAGAATTACCCTTGGCTGGATCAGTCCAAGGCCTAGCACATGCTGCTTCAGGAAGAGGCTAGTTACTCTGGGAAGCTTAAAGAAGGATATATGAAAGGCTGAGGGCCTTTCTCTAACTAGCATATAGTTTTCAGAGATATACTACCTCTATATATGGAGATTCCATTTGGCAAGAATTGCTAATAGTTCTTGAAAGTCCCATCCTCTATGAAGTTGTCTTCTTTTGTTATTATTGCAAGAACTGGGATCTTCATAATCCTTTTTACACCGCTGTGTGAATGGGTTGCCATCCTCACATTGTTGTACAAGCAAATCCAACTTCCTTTTTTCCTGTGCTGACTGCACCAGCAGTGAACTTAAGTGAGTGAATCAAAGTCCTTGTATTGGGGAGGAGAGACCCTGTGTTGGCTGTAGACCTCTTGCTGTTTCACAGATTGGACTGAGCAAGAGTAGCATAAAAGGCGAACCAACAACGTTACAATTAAGGATTGGGACAGGTGACACAGTGGGAGAACCATGGCCATTTCCTCCTACTGGCTTCTAAAGTTAAATGGGGTGTACAGGGGAGGACACAAAAGGATCTTCCACCCCAGCATGGTTTCACCTCTTAAAGCTATATGCTCTTCCAGTGCCTTGGGTTTTGCCCAGTTTTGGGGGTTGTTTCGCCCAATTTTTGCCCTTTTTAAAATTAAAGGTGGGTGGACAGTTTTGACAAATGAAACCATGAGAGGGGTAGAAGAATTAAATCCTCACGTCGCTCTGATCAAAACTGAGGTCCTTCATGGCCAAAACTGTTTTAAAAGAGGGAAGATCCAACCACAGATCTCCTTGTTTCTTGTCCGTTTTGATCCTGGGTAAAGGTTGGATCTTCCACAACCAAGTTCAGCATGTTGTTTGCTAGACCAGACCTCTCTGTCTCAATGTCTCACATATCTCTCTTTCTCCAGCTCTTCCGACCATGCCGGTCACCCGTTCTAAATCCGTGGGCAACACCAGCGCCCTGACTTCTCAGCTGGGCATCATCCGTATCTTGGAAGCCATCTTCACCTGTGTGGCCTTCAGCCTGGTGGCCCATGAGGGCAGCACACTCCGGGATCATCAAACTTATGGGGACTGGTGCATGTTTGCGTGGTGTTTTTGCTTCGCCATCACCATCATCATCTTGGTGGTGGAGTTTGTTGGCCTTCAGCATCGCGTGCCGGTCTCCTGGAGGAATTTCCCCATCACTTTTGCCATGTACGCCACCTTGCTGTGCCTTTCTGCCTCGATCATCTTCCCGGTGGCCTACCTCCAGAAGGCACGCCCCAATAGTGAACAGCGCGGATACCGTATCGCTGCCACGGTCTTCTCTTGCCTTGCCTGCCTGGCCTACTCCACCGAGGTCACCATGACCAAAGCCAAGCCAGGAGAAGTCACAGGCTACATGGCCACGGTCCCTGGGCTTCTCAAGGTGGTGGAGACCTTCATTGCCTGCATCATCTTCGTCTTCCTCAACCGGAACGATTATGAGAGGGCGGATGCGCTCAAGTGGTGCTTGGCCGTCTACTGCATCTGTTTCATCCTCTCACTGGTGGTCATCATCCTTTGCATTGGCGAATGCACCGGCTGGCTGCCGTGCGCCTTCAACACGTTCCTTAGCGCTTACACCCTCTTGGCCGTGCTCATGTATGCCACGGCCACTGTCATTTGGCCCATCTATCATTTTGACAGCAAGCACCATGGAAACCCCCATCGAGCCTGTTATGGGGACCATTTCTGTGAGTGGGACAAACACGTTACCATAGCGGTCCTGACAGCCCTCAATCTGCTGGTGTACCTCGCTGACCTGGTGTATTCCGCACGGCTGATATTCATCCAGGGGTAGACGGGCACAGGAGGCAGTGAGCGGCTGGGCAGAAAGGGTCAGGAGGGAGGAATTGAAGCAAAAGGGAAGGGAATAAAAGTGTTTTGGTCCTGTCCCCCCTCTTCTGTTTTCTCATTTCTCTTTCTCTCTCTTTCGAGCATCAGACTTTCTACTCCGCCCCCCCTTTTTTGTCCACACATCCTTTTTTTTTCTTCTCATCCCTTTTTCCCAACCTTCTCAGTGCAGCTTTCTGGTTTCACCATCTGCCATTAGCTCATCACGTGCTTGTTCTCCCCATTTTTTGAGATACCCTCTCAACTCTCAAGGAGTTAAACCTGAAAATAAAGAGTCCTACCCACAGTAAATGTATAGACTGGGGAAGGCCTGCAATCCATGGACTGAGGTGGCTGCAATGAGGACGCTGGCTGATCAGTTCTTGACTCTCGTTCCCGCTCTCTCTTGGCCTGCCATTCGTCACCTGTTGCATAGTAGAGCTGTGGACCCACATCCTTTCCTTTCACCTGTTGCCCAGCATCCTCCGCCTTGTCCTTCCCTAAACATTTGGGATGTATATCTTTTGCGCCATCCTTAAGGGCCACCAGCTTAGAGTTTCAAGCTTCGGGGGCAGAAAGACTTCTCGGTGGAGGGGTGTGTTCCTATTCCAGCAGGAAGCCCGAGCCTTGAGTGTGGGAGGGAGCCCCTTGCTGCAGTGCTCGTCTTTCCTCACACTCCAGAGTACTTCATTTTTTTGAATGTATCCTTTCCTGGATCTCCCTTGCACGTCTGTTGCCCAGTTCATGGGTGGCTCTATCTCCCCTGTAGCACGCTGACTCTTTCCGTGTTTGTGCTTGCCACCACATGCTTCTAGCCCTCATGACTGCTCTCTGCCCAGCCTGCCAGCTTGTTGTGTTTCTGCCAGTCTGCTCAGTGGGCGGGGGGAGGTTTCTGCCTTAATACAGATGCGTGCATGAGAAGTCTCCTCCCAAGCTTTCCTGTTCCCAAATGGCAGGGGACCCAAGGTTGGGTCAAGAGGGCCTGGTGGATGCCGGGGTCTTCTGAGTGGCCTCGAAAGGGAGAGTGGAGTATATATTTGTTTAGTAGTAAAAACAAATTGCTTTCATGTTAGAGGTTTTAAAAGCATTGAGTTTTATCTTCACACTGCGCAAAAGAGCTATGTTTTCCTTTCTGTGCTGAATATACGTCTTAGCTATTCATGAATGCAATGAAAATATCTACTTGTTGATGTCTCAGATCCAAAGGGATAATTTGCTATGGCAGTTCTTCCATCCAGGCCTTGCTGAAATGGATGAGGACTATATAGAAGCAGTGTTAACAGGGCTAGGTTTCAATAAGTTTCCTTTGCCACGTTGAGGAAGAGGTTATTGTTAAAGAAAACCTTCAAAATATTGGTTATGAAGGATTTTTAAAATATTTGTTATCAGCTAGGTGGGTCTTATCGGTGTTGACTTTCTTACCAGAAGCTTTTTGTGCAAGCCCCATAATTGTTAAAAGTATATAGGTTGGGTCTGCCATCTTCTTTCTACCAAGTCTTTGTCCCAACAGAGAGAGACTTCCTTCTTTCTCCATTGGAAGAAATCTTTCTCACTTGCAGAAAAGCTGAACAAAACAGAGTTATAGGATCTTCAGCTTAGCTGAAGGATCCAACCCTATATGTGGGTGCAGTTAACTCTTGTAATACCTTAATTCTCAAAGCGGGGGAATCCAATGATAGGTCAAGCAAAATAAAACAGTATTTTATTGGAGGTTAAAAAGAAACTCATCGGTTTTCAGGCCTCAAAGGCCAATGATGCACCCCTGCCACACTGAAAAACACCATCCAGCTTGAAACTACTTAGAATTTATAATATTTGTTTTTGTGGTTCTTAAAGGACATGTGTTCCATGTATTACAGTGAAATGTGGTTAATTAAAAGGAGCTGTGTCTTTAATTTTCGTGGGACACCTTTATAGTTAAAGGAAAATCTGAACCTTTGCTTGCCACTGGTGTCCAAAAGAAATCTTTATTTTTTTCTTGCTGATAAACTAACGTAACTGAAAACATGTGTTCAACAAAGTGTTAAATGTGCCGCTTTGGACTTTTCATTCCAGTCATTTCTTTTTAAAAGTCATCATCCCAGGGGCCTTGACAGTGGAGACAGTGTCTCTTCCCCACACGATGCCCATGCCAGACATTGCTCTCTTCTTTTTCTACTGAGCACTAGAGCTGATTTCTATGTATTTTTTTTAAAGTACCAGTTCTGTTTTCATATGCCTTCTAGATGTCATGTAGAGGCCAACCAAAATATAGGCTTTTCTTCTGCCGGTTTCACTTTCAATGTGGTGCTGTTGTTTGTGAGTGTTGCGTTTTATATATGCAAATAAATAAAAAGTATATGTATAAAATAAAGGAGCAATGAGACAATAAACTGCTGGTGGTCACCTTCCTTCACCTCTGTGAAGAACAAATTCCGTCTCTGAGAGAGGCAAAAAATTTCAACTGGGGATGCCACCTCCAGGTTGGGAAATACCTGGAGATTATGAGGGGGGAACCTGAGGAGGGCCGGGTTGGGGTGGGGAGGGACTTCAATGGGGTGTAATGCCATAAGGCTCACCATCCAAATCAGCCATTTTTTGCAGGTAAACTAATCTCTGTTGCCTGGAGAACAGCTGTAATCCCAGGAGATCTCCAGCCACCACCTAGAGATTGGCAACCCTGATTTAAACCCTTCGACGCATGATACTTACCCAATCCTGATTCTTAAGACTGTTGCGCTCTCAAATTTGGAGCAGTCTATTCTTCACTGGCTATGGCTGCTAGGAGTCTGGGGGAGAGAAAATTTCCTTGCAGCTCCCACTACCAGAGGCCTGAGCTCCCAGGGCTAGTGGCCAATTACGGCCAGGGAGTTCCATGCTTGCCGGGCACATGGGGGCCCCGGATCTGGATTGGGACTGCTGCTGTGATCCAACAGGGCTCTTCTTATCTGTTAACCTGACTAGGGATGGGCACCAGTTTGGTTCCTGGTGTGTGGCTGAACCACAAACCAGTACCTTTGTTTGTAAACTGAACCAGTTCGTATTGGTTCATGACCCCTTTCTGCTCCCTGCCACTTTTCATGGGGTTCAAATATGATGGGCAGGGAGCAGAAAGCAGGGTTTAAATGGCGAGTGGCTCTTCATTCTGTAAAGCAGCCAAAATTTGTGATGAACTCTAGTTTGTGGCCAGTTTCATTCATTGTGGCCAGAACATTCAGCTTAAAAAACGTGCTCCTGCCAACCTAGCAGTTCGAAAGCAAGAAATTGCAAGTAGATAAATAGGTACCACGTCGGTGGGAAGGTAACAGCGTTCCGTGCGCCTTGGTGTTTAGTCATGCCGGCCACATGACCACGGAAACGTCTTCGGACAGCGCTGGCTCTTCGGCTTTGAAACAGAGATGAGCACCGCAAACCTAGAGTCGGATTCGACTAGCTTTCGATCAAGGGAACCTTTACCTAGTTTGTGAGCTGGTTCATGCCCTTCCCTAAACCTAACCCAGGGATGCAGTTGGTGGTGGAAAATGCCACCACGTCACAGCCATCTTATGGCGACCCCATAAGATTTTCAAGGCAAGAGATGAACAGAGGTAGTTTGCCATTGCTTGCCTTTGTGTGGCAATCTGTGACCACCTAGGTGGTCTCCCATGTAAATACTCACTGACCCTGCTTACCCTCTGAGATCTGACGAGACTGGGCTACCCTGGGCCATTCAGGTCACGGCGTTATGTAGCTAGGCCCTCCTTTTTTACTGGTGGTTCCAGGGATTGAACCTGGAACATTCAGCTTAAAAAACATGTGCTGAATTGCCGAACATGACCCATCCGCTGTCCAAGCAGACCTGGACAAAGACATGCCGCAGAGGACAGAGCTTCTATACTCTCACCCAATGTAGGGAAGAGGGAATTCACCAGGTGCAGCTCTTTTAACCTCGACAGCACAGTGACATGACAAGAGGCTCCCGCCAAGATTCCCTTTCGGGGGGGGGGGGCGCTTGTCTTCCTTTGCACCTTGTCACCCTCAAACAGAGTGATTCATCTTCTGTCAAGCTCTGAAGGCGGCTTTGTCTGGAGTCAGGTGCGAAACTGGGAGCCTGGGGATCCTCTCCTTGGCTGCTGCTCTTAAAAGCAAGTGTCTGTCTCTCATGCCTGTCAAGGCAGCGGTTCCCAAATGGGGGCCCTTTGATTGATTGATATAATTAATTAAAGACTCCTGCGAGCAGGAGGAACTTCTCTGCAAAGGAGATTGTCTGCTGAGTCTCTATACAATTAGCTTCTCCTGTGCTGCCTCTTCCCAATTAGCTGCCATGGGGATGGGGAGTGGGGGGCACTGATTCTGCTTCATCTTTGACTGGGTAATAATTCCAGAGGGCGGGGGCAGCCATGTTCTTCGGCTGCAGCAAAACTAAACAAGCAGCTTCAAACCCAATGACATTCTACACAGGACTGCCATTATTAGTAGTGGGATTGTGTTCCTTGTAGTAGCCGTTCGGGGTAAATGGGCAGCCATCTGACCTCTGATGAACATCTGTGGGTTTAGGCTTCTCAGTTCTGCATTCTCTCCCCCCCTTTCCCAACTGCTTCCATTTGTTCCCTTGCCCGCCATCTCCTGCTACTCCTTTCCTCACAACCCCACAGATTCTGCGAGAAAACTCCCAGCACTGAGCTCAGAAATGAAAACCATGCAGACGAAGCAAGATTTTTTTTTAAAAAAATTGTGATTATCTTGCTCTGAGCTAGGGTTGCCAGCTCCAGGTTAGGAAATATCTGGAGATTTTGGGGGTGGAGCCTGAAGAGGGCGGGGTTTGTGGAGACGAGGGACCTCATTGGGGCATAACAACAGAGAACCCGCCTTCCAAAGCAGCCATTTTCCTCCAGGTTAACGATCTCTGTCGCCTGGAGGTCAGTTGTAATCCCAGGAGATCTCCAGCCACTGTCTGGAGGCTGGCGACCCTGCTCTGAGCAGAAGATTTGGGAAGAGGTTAAACAGCCAGAAGAACTAACATCAGATTGGTGTGCCATTGCTTTTTTAAAAAGTGGAGAACATATACTAGGGTTGCCAGCCTCCAGGTGAGAACTGGGGATCCCCCAGAATTACAAACTAGGGAGGTCTGTTCCCCGGAGAAAATGGATGCTTTGGAGGGTGGACTCTGTGGCACTGTACCCCACTGAGGTCCCTGTCCTCCCCAGGCTCCATCCCCAAATCTCCAGGCATTTCCCAACCAGGATCCGGCAACCCTATTCTGCTGGTGGCTAGAGGGGTCTGGCAGCCCTAGCAGGTATGGCTGCGCCATTAAGTTGAAGCTGGCTGAAGGCGACCCCAGCCAAGGGCCTTTCAAGGCAAGTGAGAAAGCAGGGGTGGTTTGCCACGGCTTTGTACTACAGAGTCTGCCTTAGTGGTCAAGTGGAGAACAGGGACCAGTTTATGCGTACAAGAAAATCTTGTGGTGGAGCTTTTTCCTGGATTCCGGCCGCTCTAAAGGCAGATGGCAAAATCACATTTGAATGCCCCCCCCCTCAAAAATCCTGGCAGTAAGGAAAGTAACATATGAGGCGTTCACTGGCCCTGCAACATGCAGGGATTTTTACCCTATGGAGAAGCACGTCAACATGTAACACCCCTTCCCCCATACACCTATAATTTTGCCATCCCCCTAAAAGTCTAACTACTTGATTTTGGTGATGGTATAACCTGGTTTTGAGATTATGGGGCCTTCCTTGCCTAGGTGATGACAATATTAATCTAGGGCAGAGGCACAGTTTTTGTGAGCGGAACAGGGTGGGGCAAGCTGGTCTGGAGAAACATCGCTCACTGCCCCCCCTCCCCCTCCGGGAATCTGCAGTTCGTGCTGGATTTTGGCTAGAGAGGAGAGAGGCGGAGGAACACTCACCCGATGGAAACTCCAGCTCACTTGCTCCTGGGAGTCCTGACTGAACGCAGCTGTTGTTCCAGGGACGTGTTGAGCGCATGTTCACATTAGCAGAAGGGGGGGAGGGCTGGTACAGTTGCCAACAGGCCTGGAGGAAAATGTTCTGTGCCTGTTACACAGAGACCTTCATGTGTGGATATGGGTAGCTGAGTCTTTTCATGGCATGGAGGTAAATATCATCTGGTCAATCACACCCCATTAAGCCTCTGTTAAAGGGACAGAACCACTTTTTTCTCTAGGCAGCTGCAACCTTAGGTGTTAGCATGGGTTAGTCCGGTGTGTAACACTTCACACATCTGGATTTTCAGCACACTGGGTTTCTTCAACTTGTGGGCCTCCTGCAGCCCACCGACCAGACGCTGGATTGATCCTCTCGTTTTTTGTGTGGGCCTGGGTGAGACAGGGCCTTCCCTCATCCCTAGCACTAGGCCCAGAGTCAACACCCACCCACTGCCTGGGGGCAACTCCATCTCCAGGCTTCCCTTCCTCACCCCAGGGGTGGCTGGATCGCCCGAGCAGCTGCTGCTTCCACCCCTGTAGCAATCCTGGCTGTTGTCCAGCAACTGGGATGAAGTCATGGCTATATATATTTGTCTATCTGGCTGGTATGCGCTTTCCTGATGCTGTGTCTCATCCCAGAGCTGGTTCCACGCCCCAAGGCGAGAGCTGCAGTCCAGGTCTCTGGGTGTGAGTAAGAGGAATTCCTTGCTCCCCTTGTCTGTTTCTAGGTAGCCTCATATACTCAGACTTTGAGCTTTGCTTGGCTCAGCTTCTCTAGCAGCCGATTAGTAGGGTGGTCACTATCAATGCTCCCCCTAAGCTGTGAGTCTTGTGAGCAAAAAGTCTACTTGGTGAGCTACTGGCATTAAAGTTGTGAGCGAGCGATTTGGCTACTGCATAAGTTAGTTTACTCTGGTGCTGTCCTTTCTGAGCTAAGACAACAGTGTGTGAACTGGAGGCTAAAAAACTGTGAGCTAGCTCACACTAACTCAGCTTAGAGGGAACACTGGTCACCATCACACCTAGTTCTATGCTAGCCAAAGGCACTGCTTCATTTCTAAACAGAAAGGCACTGAGAAACACCCTCGGAGGTGGAAGAAGAGGTCTGTTGTGCATGGCAGTCAAATGGACACTCCATGGTCAGATCCCCCACCAGCGGCCAATGGGGAAATGGCAACTCTAGGTCAGAGGCAGTTTCACTGTTATAAATAATAACTATAAACAGTATCCGATCTCCATTTTGATAAACACATGCAGCTAAACCAGGCCATCCACCTGCTACTTCACACATCATACTGTCTTTGTAGAGAGCCAGTTTGATGTAGCGGTTAAGAGCGGCGGACTCTAATCTGGAGAACCGGGTTCAATTCCCCACTCCTCTGCATGAAGCCAGCTGCGTGACCCTGGGCCAGTCACAGCTCTCTCAGCCCTGCCTACTTCACAGCGTGTCTGTTGTGGGGAGAGGAAAGGGAAAGTGATTGTAAGCTGCTTTGAAGCTCATGAGGCCTGCTGGATGACCTTGGGCCAGTCACAGTTCTTTCAGAGTTCTCCCAGCCCCTAAAAAAACAAGTCTAGCTCACCACTAGCACTGCGCTAAGAGGCTTGTAGCTGCCAGACAACACTTGGAGGCCTGTGGCTGCCAGACAATCCTAGGATCTCTTGGCTATTCTACACACAATGCCATGTGTTAATTATTATTATTATTACTGTCCTCTCGGTGGCCATGATATGTGAATAGGACACTGGTAGGGGTTTCTGTACAAGGACTCCCTATGGACACAGAAAAATATGCATGTAAGTTAAGCAAAAGGGAAAAAAAGCCTCCTCACCCAATAACTTAATGAGGATTAAGCATGTTCCAGGAATTATGGAACGCTGAGAGGAGGGTGGCCAACTTCATGTTGGGAAATTCTTGGAGATTTGGGGGTGAAACCTGGGGAACACAAGGCTTGAGTTCCCGAGGGACCTCAGCGGGGTATAATGCCCTCAAAAGCAGTCATTTTCTCCAGGGGAACTAAGCTCTGTTGTCTGGAGATCAGTTGGAATTCAGGGAGATCCCCAGGCCCCACCTGAAGGTTGGCAATTCTAAAAGGACACTAAAAGGGGGAGGGAGAAAAAATTAGACACTCAAGTCTGAGAGCTACTAGAATCGTGGGAGATGGAGACTTAGGGGGTCAGTTGGGATTTCCAAATTGTACAGAAACACTCTACCTCTCGATACAAGGCGCAACAAACAAAGAAAGGAAAGTCCTCATCTTCCTCTCCTACTTGTCCGAAATGGGAAGGGCCTTTGGTCTGAGGCAGAAAAGCAATTCTACCTACTTGAAGTTTCTGGAGTTCGGCTGCCCTCCCAGAGTGAACCAAAGTTTCCACCTTTGGGAACTAAATTATGCCCTTGTGAGACGCAATGTTCCTCAGTATTTCTGAGGATACATAAGCGACTTATTCATGATTACTTTCAGGCACAAAAGAGCTCTTATTCTGGCTCCAAGGGCTCCTTTCGCGAGGAAGGAACAAGCTCACCAGTTCAGGGCTGCGGTTGGTGCAGGGGAAATGTAACTTAGCTGACTGAAAAAGGGTGTGTTTGCGTGAGAGGCAGAGTGTTGCTTTGAGTAAAGATAAACTTAACATTTACGGTATTGCAAGTAAATGTTAACTTGTGGTTAAAATTTTGTCTCATTGTTAATCTGTTCATCTGTCACCCACAGCAAATTCTTCAGGGCGGGGATTCAGTAACTGACAGGCTTTAGGCTGAATCTGAAGTATTAACTGAGGCAATGGATTTGGTGCCAGGGCCATTTGGGAGTCTGTGTGTGCACAGGATGGGGGCCTAGTCCCACCAGTTATGTCCAGAAGTAGCCTGCCAGCTATGCTGGTTTCTGACTAGGACTAGGGTTGCCAACTCCAAATCGGGGATTTCCTGGAGATTTGGGAGCGCAGGGTTTTGGGAGCGGAGTGACCTCAGTGGGGTTTCTGGTCTTGCCCTGCAGATCTTACCAAACTTTGAACAAGGTTTAACTCATAGCATTGGGGGGGGGGTGTTAGGGAAGAGATGGAAATGTGCAGACTTGAGGTTCCTCCAAGTGTCATTCGCAAGTAAATGTATGGCCGCCAGCCTCCAGATGGGGCCTGAAGATCTCCTGGCATTACACCTGATCTCCATGTCTCCTGGATAAAACGGCTGCTTTGGCGGGGGGGGCTGGCGTTATACTCTGCTGAGCCCCCTCCCAGCCCAAACCCTGCCCTCCCCAGGCTCTACCCCCAAATCTCCAGGAATTTCCCACACCAGAGTTGGCGACTTTAAGTATCTGTTCTTTACTGATCTGTGTAAATTATTTTGCATGTTTTTTTGCGGTTGCTGAAGGGCTTTTTTGTGTGTAGTATACCCATGGCAACATAGCATACAAATAAAGCATAACCCAGGATGTGTCACGTTTCCTGTTCCTTAATTTATCTTTTTATCTGAAAAAAAGTACTGAAAGGTGAGGGGAGAGGAATGGTTTGGAGGACTGTTATCTGCGAGACCAACCTAAGGGGTTTCGGGGCCTGAGACGAGGGTGGCTCCTTTGCACTACCGATTGATGCGAAATGTCCCGAGAAGGCAGGGTTTTTGTTCTCATTCTCTCCCTGTCTCTCCCCTTTTCCTTAGACGATCTTGCCTCCCTCCCTGGCTCCTGTCTTGCATGAGTTCGGACAATAAATCTTACTACAGAGCATGGCTTCCTGGAGAGGTGGGGTGAGGGGCGGCTGGATGAACCGACTATGAGCGAAGAGGGTGGTTCCCTCACATTGTAGGATGAGTCACTCCAAACCCATTACCCAGATAGTTGTTAATGGATTGCGGAAGAGCGGGGGGGGGGGGAGTACTTTATGACTGGAATGCTGGTCTGAGTTAAGGGAGCCACCCCAGTCAGGAGTTCACGCCCTTGACTCCACTGGGCAATGAGTGAGTGGACAAAAGGTAGGTTTTGTGGTGGGCCATCAACCTCGCTCTATTGGACCACCTCCATCCTGATGGCTGCTGCCATTCTGGGAAAGGATTCTGGACTGGATAAAGCTTGGCTGGATCCTGCAAGGGAGGGATGCCAGCCTCCAGGTGGGACCTGGGGATCCCCTGGAATTACAGCTCATCTCCAGACTACAGAGATCAGTTCCCCTGGAGAACACGGATGCTTTGGAGGGTGGACTCTGTGGCATTGTACCCCACTGAGGTCCCTGTCCTCCCCAGGCTGTGCCCCAAATTTCCAGGTGTTTCCCAATCTGGACCTGGCAAACCTACGCCCCACCCTCCACTGGTGACCAGTGGGGAACCTGACATTCCTAAACATGAGTGCATGCTCAGAGTCACTTTACACTGATTAGATAACGCCCTGACTAATCATGACGAGATCCTGAACACACTCTCGTTCGGTAAATGTAGGGCACGTTGTTGAACCATGGTGGATTCAGGTTTTAAAATACCAAAAGCTGAAGTCAGCCCAGCCCTGAATTAGGAATTAACAAAAAGAGAGAATGACATACAAGCTTTAGGTCACCAGCAGAATGTCCTGTGTAACTGGCAAATGTGCATGACAGCCAAACGTGACAGTCCTTTTTAAACAGAAAAAGGTGCTTCAGGAGGCTGGGCTAGAAAGGCAATTGGCAGGGAGGATGTTTAGTCCCGGCCCTGCCGTCCACTCTTTTCCCCGCTCCAAGTTACCCCATGTACGCCCCCAACAGGATTCCAAATGCATGTCTGCTGACATTTGGAACTATGTGTGTGGGACAATTCCACCTGGGCGGAGTGGGGGGGGAGGGCACTTTGGAGCAGGAAAACAACTTGGGGTGGTTTGCAGCACCAGCCCCTCCTCCACTTCTGCAGTTTGAATGGCCCCTCCAGTAGTGGTTTTTCATGTTTTAAAAGTGCTCTTGAGGTAATATAGGGTTGCCAAACTCCAGGTGGCGTCTGGAGATCTCCTGGGATTATAACTGATATCCACACTACAGAGCTCAGTTCCTCCAGAGAAAATGGCCACTTTGGAAGGTGGACTGTGGCATTATACCCCATTGAAGCCCCTCCCCTCCCCAAACCCCACCCTCCATAGGTTCCACTTCCAACATTTCCAGGTATTTCCCAACTCGGAGTTGGTGACCATATTTGTGCATCTTTCTTTATATGTGCATTGAATAATCCTCATGTCCTGTTCAACACATGCACGGCTTATTGATCCATATTGATCTGGGAGGTACTGGTGCCAGGTTTTGTTCGTCAACTGAACATGTGCTGGCTTTATTTCCTTACAAATGATGTATACACATACATACAGGCTGTACACACGTTCACTGTGACCTGTGAACAGAGCTAATGTACATGCATGTAGGAACCAGCCCTTCACAAGCCTTTAACCACATACACAGGCTTGATGGTGTGTGCATGTTTTAATACAATGCCAGGCCAGAGCTGTGGTGGTGGGAAGTGCTGTCAAGTTGTAGCTGACTAACGGCGATCCCATAGGGCTTTCAAGGCAAGAGATGTTCAGATGTGGTTTGCCCATGCAACCCTGGTCTTACTTGGTGGTTTCCTTGGCTTAGCTTCCCAGATCTAACAAGATTGGGCTGGCCAGGGCCATCCAGGCCAGGGCAAGAACTGTGGTGGCTGCACTCAAATCCAGTCCCGGAATGTATGTTCTCCACCATCCCACAGTTGCTGAAGTAATACTGAAAACTTGAACAAAAACACTGGAACTGGGGCTTGGCACATATCAGGAACTGAAGCCTGAACTAGAGTTGATACTGGCAAGGGTCCTGCTTTGTTTGGCCCGTGAGGAGGACAGACGGCCAGGCTCCTGGCCGATTCCAAAGCCTTTGTACTTTCTGCCAGTTGTAAGAGTTGATCTTGTCAAGTCTGTCTGTACCTGAAAGGGATTCAGAAGCCTGAAAACAGTCCCAGATTTCTCCCTAGGGCCTAGCGCCAGGGCTTTAGGTTCCAGATTCAAGTACCAGAGGCGGTAGGCCTCTTCATATCAGTCACTGAGGAGCATGGGGGGGGGGATGCTGTGGCAGCCATTCTTCTTGTGGGCTTCCTAGAGGCAACGGGTTGGCCACTGTGTGAATGGAATGCTGGATTTGATGGGCCTTTGGTCTGATCCATAGGGTTGCCAGCTCTGGGTTGGGAAATACCTGGAGATTTTCGGGGTGGAGAGGAGGGGGGGAGAAGAAGAAGAGCTGGTTTTATACCACACCCTTCACCACCTGAAGGAGCCCCTGAGCAGCAACAATCATCTTCCTTTCCTCTCCCCACAACAGACATCCTGTGAGGTAGGCAGGACTGAGAGAGCTCTGAGAGAACTGTGACTGACCCAAGGTCATCCAGCTGGCGGCATGCAGAAGAGTGGGGAATCAAAACTAGTTCTCCAGATTAGAGTCCGCCTCTCTTAACCACAACACCAAACTGGGTGGGTGGGGGGTTGTGGAGAGGGGCCCTCAGCAGGGTATAATGCCACAGAGTTCACCCTCCAAAGCAGCCATTTTTTTTCCAGGGGAACTGATCTTGCTCATCCGGAGGTTGGCAACTCTACAGATTCAGCGGGGCTCTTCTTGCGTTCTTAAACCTCATGTAGAGGTTTTTCCTTGAAAAAGATCCTCTCAATTGATCTCGTTTGTTTTTTAAACCTGATATGTTGTGTGTGTATGTGCCTGGAAGTCATGGCAACCTCTAGCAACTCCTACTGGGGCACTGAAGACATTCAGAGAAGTGGCTTGATAGCCTACCTCTGCCTCCCGGCCCTGGTATTCCTTGGAGGTCTCCCATCCAAATACTTGCCAGGGTCGGCCCTGCTTTGCTTCCAAGATCTGATGAGATCAGGCTTGCCTGGGCTATCCAGGTCAGGGCTAAAACCTGAGATGTTTATAGACAAAGCCTGGCCTCTACCATGGAGCCACAGCCCCTTCTATACAGCTCTGGAATTACAGCTTGAGTGTAACGGGCAGATCTGAATACAACCAGTTCAGCATTCCAAAACTATGCTGGGGGACTGCTCTCAGACCCCAGGTGACCCACATACTTTACATGGTGGTGGAGGGGCTCTTCATGCATGTCACTGTATAGTGTTAGCTGATCCTCCGACCCTCCTGCCTATTCTAAATTTTCAAAGGATTTCAGGAAGAGCAGAACAAATGAAAAGAATGCACCTACCCATCACTGTCCTACAAACTTGATTTTAAACACAACGTTGTGCTTGGCACGGGGCTAACCAATTGTTTTCGGAAGTGCCTTGTGCTAAGGAGCTATGTGCTTGGGGAGGAGGAGGGACATGAAGCCTTAGATGTGGTGGAAAGTGTTGTCAAGTCGCAGCCGTCTCATGGCTATTCTAGAGGGTTTTCAAGACAAGAGATGAACAGAGGTGGTTGCCATTGCCTGCCTCTGCACAGCAGCCCTGGTGTTCCTTGGAAGTCTCCCATCCAAGTACTAACCAGGGCCGACCCAGCTTAGCTTCAAAGATCTGACCAGATCAGGTCAAACCCTAGGTAGATATAGATATATAAACTTTATGACAGTTCTACCAAATATATTTGTTTGCAGTCTTGGCTTCAGGACACCACATTGGTATTATGAGTGCCTTTCCTTTATTAACAATAAGCTCCCTGGGCCTGAGGTCTTGAGCCGAACGATACAGTACATTTAAAACACAGATCACATCAGAAACATTTACAAATAATAAATAAAAAAGGATTATATCACTAATAAAATAGCATTGAAAGATATAAACCCCACCAGGTTGTCACATTAATGCGTCGCAGAGGAGCCTCTCACGGATATCATGAGAGACAAACATTTGTCCACAGCTCACGTCACCTCAGTGTTAACATCAGCCGGCAGAAAAAGAACTACCTGGGGTTCAGTGGGAGGGTTATATTTGCTCCGAATGGGCAAGATCCAAAATTAATTAGTATTATGGGCTGGATCCTGCCAGCTTTTCAACTGTCAGATTAAGAAGAGGGGACACCCCTTTACTACTAAAAAGGGTAGGGTACCTCCAAGATTTATGCAGGATGAGGCCTGTGGTGAGAAGGGATGGGGTGATCCATCTGAAATAGGGCTGTCAACCTTCAGACAGGGGATGGAGATTTCCTGGAATTATAACTGATCTCCAGACTACAGAGATCAGTTCCCCTGGAGCAAATGACAGATTCTGAGGGGAAACTCTATGGCACACCATAAAGGGTTGCCAGCCACCAGGTGGGATCTCCCCCTTTCACAACTGATCTCCTGCTGACAGAGGTCAGCTCCCCTGGAGAAAATGGCTGCTTTGAAGGGTGGACTCTATGGACTCTGAGGCCCCTCCCCCTCCTCTCTGCAAACCCCACCCTCGCCTGGATCCAACTCCAAAGTCTCCAGGGATTTGCCAACCCAGACCTGGCAACCCTAGCACCCTAACAGGTTCTAGCTTCAAGGTGAAATCCCTCCCCAGACTCCCCCTCCAGGAATTTCCCGCTTTGTATAAAGCTCTTGCTTCTGTAAAAGATGAGACTCTCTGGTTCAACTTTCCCCTCCGACCTCCATCCATTCATCATGGTCGAATTCACACGTGAAGCTTCCCCCCCCCTCAGCCGTTTTCTCCCATGGTATTACAGAGCACAGTTATGGAAAACAGAAAGGCCGTTCTAAAATGCACTTGAACCGGGTGTCAAAATCGATTTACGGCCAGGCAGGAAGGCTGATTTACAATCACATTTCAACCTTTCCTGTACTTGACAAAGCATGTGCAATTTCGGTAGGATGTATGGCTTGCATGACTGTCCGCCCATTTGCAGCCGCTGTCGTGAAAATTGTGGCAGTAGCGCCATCTGGTGCTCAGTGTGTGTCGTAAACAGCTGCTTTGAATTCTTGCAATTTTTTTTGTCCAAGGCAGGGACGGCTTGCCGGGAGTCACTCTATCCTGCCTGAACCCAGCTCGCATGATCATCATTGAGAAGCTGTCTCACAGAGGCTGGGAAGAAGCTGGGCAGCACCTCTCCTTTATGCCTAGACCTAACTTGAGAATTCTTGAGTTTGACGAAGAGAGTTGCTTTGGGGAAGCAGTTTCAGCTGGAAAGCAGAATAAAATATGTACAAAACAAGCTGTCTGGAGGGAGGCCAGGCAAAAAACGCCAGACACCCCCCTAATTCACATTTTGGACGGTTGGAAGTGGCCTTCCCAAGCGTCCAAGGCAGCAGCTGCATATTGCTAGGCAGTTGCAGGCAAAGAGCTGAACTCGGACAGGATTTCTAGTGGGTTTCCAGCCACCTTCCTGCATTAAATAGATGGTTGTACCTATTGTGTGAAATCCGAAGCCAGTCTTTGGGGGGCTTTTCAGATATCAGACAGTGAGTGCATGGATCAAAGCTGCTAGTTTTGAAGTATGTGTGTGTGTTAGAAATCCATTATATTTAAATATGAATATCAATTTATATATTCATACAGTCTGCTGCTCTACCACCTTATTATGCTGCACATGGTGACCTGGCCTGCTTGCTGTCCCTCCATGCTTGCTACCATCTACTGTAATATAATATTCCACATTCTTCACCCCTACCTGATTTGCATCTCTTTAGAGAAGAGAGTACTAGAGCCAGTTTGGTGTAGTAGTTAAGAGCGCAGATTCTAATCTGGAAGAATCGGGTTTGATTCCCCACTCCTCCATATACAGCTGCTGGTATGACCTTGGGTCAGTCGCAAGTTTTCTCAGAGCTTGTTCTCTCAAGAGCAGTCCTTGAAAGAGTTTCTCAGCCCCACCTACCTCACAGGGTGTCTCTTGTGGGGAGGGGGAGGGAAAGGGATTGTAAACTGCTCTGAGACTCTGAGTGAAGGGCAGAGTATAAACCCAATCTCCTCCTCCTCCTCCTCTTCTGTCTTTGTAGCCTTTGCTTGGTTTACAAACATACAGGTGGAGCACAGGTCCTGTGCTTGGTTTGCAAACATACAGGTGGGAAAAGATCCTGCAACCTGCAGATGAACCAGCCGGCTCCCAGCTGTAGCTGTTTGTGTTCTCTCTTTGCTAAGGTTTGCCAGCTTTCCAGGAAAAAAAGTCCTGTCCCTTGAACAGAAGTTTAATGAGATGAAGATTTTCATGGCATGAAGTTAAATAATATCACCCAATAAGTGCTTGTAAATCAAGCTAAGGTTGGCAACTCTGGGTTGGGAAATTCCTGGATATTTGTGGGGTGGAGTCTGAGCAGGGCGGGCTTTGGGAAGGGGAGAAACTTCAGCAGGGTATAGCCATAGACTCCACCCTCCAAACAGCCATTTTCTCCAGGGGAACTGGTCTCTGCCATCTGGAGGAGGAGGAGGAGGAGGAGGAGGAGGAGGTTGGATTTATACACCGCCCTTCACTCAGAGTCGCAGAGCGGTTTACAATCTCCTTTCCCTTCCCCTCCCCGCAACAGACACCCTGTGAGGCAGGTGAGGCTGAGAGAGATCTTTTGAGGACTGATCTTGAGAGAACAGCTCTTAGAGAACTGTGACTGGCCCAAGGTCACCCAGTTGGCATCATATGGAGGAGTGGAGAATCAAACCTGGTTCTCCAGATTAGAATCTGCCCTCTTAACCACTACACCAAACTGGTGTCCAGATCTCCTGACCAAGATCAGTTCCTCTGGAGAAAATAGCTGCTTTGGAGGGTTGACTTTATGGCATTATATCCTGCTGAGATCCCTCCTCTCCTCAAAACCTGCTCTCACCAGGTTCCACCCCCAAAGTCTCCAGGTATTTCCCCACCCAGAGTTGGTAGCCCTAGTTTCAAGCAATAATGCCTACCATCTGGGTTGCTGCTCTGTCTTCAGTGCATTTTGCACTGGCAGCTTTGCTTTTTGGCAAAACGCTTCATACCAGCACTACTTTTTGACAGCTTCTCGGCAGCTTTGCACTGCTGCCAGGGCATCAATATACTGCCAGGCAGTAGCTGTTGTTGCCGTCATCTCAAGGACTCAGGAGTGAGCTAGGCCCAAAGAGGCAAGCATTAATTGCATCCCTCTATGCTTCGCTCTGGATCTTCCAGACCATTCTTGAGAATAAATAGTTCCCAATTAAGCATATAAATGTCACAGATGGTTTGGGCTGTTCTTACAACACAGTAGAACCTTCGGGGCATTTTGCATAAGATGCTGAACGTGCTTCTGAGCCTATTGCTATTAGTTGCACACACATGAATGGTAATAATGCAGGGAAGAAAGGCATTTTAAAAGACACATGTGCATTCTAGCCTATTTTGGATTTTGAACAGCCTTGCCGCTCAGAGGTCTAGGGAGATTACTGAGCTACTTCCAGCATTTGAAGCCCCCGTCCATAATATTTTTTTAAAAATGACAACACATGATCCACGAGCCGCGAAATGCCAAAAAATTACAGTGTGTCTAAATGTGAGGCTCCCTTTGAGCCATAGGCCAAAGGGGCCTCTCCGCTGCCTCTCTCTGACTGGCCCTGCTTACAGATAAAGTCTACAAAAGGTTCTAATCTATAACAATTTTTGCTGGCCGGTTTGGCGGGGGGAGGAGGGAACCATTGTAGTATTTCTCTACCTAGTCCTCTGTTGGCAATTCTTACGTACCAGGGGACCAGGTTAAATGGACGTATGCAAGCCTGTTTTTATGTTTGCATGGCAGAGAAAAGCCACATGAAAAAAGCAATGTTAATTCCTTGTGCAACCCCTCTCCCTTTCAGAAGTGATTACAGTTGAGCCGAGCCAGGTTGCCTTTATGCTTACGCGTGGTTCGAGTAACCTTTTCAAGCAACGTTGAAATGCCACTCCATCACCAAGCTTTTCCAGCCAAATGCCAGGGATCACTCACCTTAGGTCAGCCTTGGTTGTTCAGGAGATCTGCCACAAAGTTTGGGGACGTGCATAGTGTGCTCTTGGGCAAGAGACTCCTCTCCTCACCCTCCCTCTACTCCAAATCAGCATCACATTCTGTTCTTTTACTGGTGTCTTGTCAATCATTAATGGATCCAAGGGCACAAGGGAAAGGACAGCGGCAAGAAGGGTCACATCAGCTGTCATGTGACCATCCATTGATAAATGAATGGACTGCTCTCCTCCACCTAGGTGCTTTGCCTGCTATCACACTCATCAATGCTATCCAATTTTATCTACCATCAAAGCTACCTGCTTGCCTGTGAGCACCTCCCCTCCCCCAGTCGTCTGAGTTTCTTGAGATGTCATGGAATGCTCATCAGCATTCCAACTTCTGGGAGATGAGGAATGTCACCAATAGTACAGCTGTTGTTGTAGAAGTGAAAAGGTCATATTCCTTAGAAAAGCCATTGTACCCATTGGGTTTATCCTCTTAGGTTGATGCAGGGGTATGTTACCGTGGGAGGAATTGACAGTCTGGTGGATCTTGCTGGGGAGCAGGAACTCTTTATGTGATCTTTTGTGGATGTCTGTAGAGAATATTAACATGCTGCACGGGCTAGGAAGGTATGGCAATGGGTGCACAGTAGGTTTATTAGAAGCTTAGGAATATACAGTTATGCTTACAGTCCTAATAATCTATAGCCAGTCACCAAGAATGTGGGTGGGAGGGGTCTTCCTTTAACCCACCCTCCAACCTTGATGTTGTGTAATGCCAGGTCTGTTTCAAAATATGGTTGCTATTTATCTGACCTTCTGAAAGAGCAACAAACATGACTTGGAATGCTTGACTGGAGGGGGCATGGCTCCCTGGCAGAGCATCTGCTTGACATGCAGAAGGTCCCAGGTTCAATCCCCAGCATTTCCAGTTAAATAATCTGGCAACAGCTAATGTGAAAGACCTCCTCCTAAGACTCTGGAGAGCTGCTGGGTCTCCCAGGGCCATGGCTCAGTGGTAGACAATACTGACTTTGATGGACCGATGGTCTGATTCAGTATAGGCAGCTTCATGTGTCCATGTAATTGAGACTTGGCTGAATGGTTTTGGTAATGTTATTCTGTCTACTCTCAGTTGATCCTGGATGGATATGGGCACGTCCATCAACACCTGCATATCCAAGGTGTTTAAGGTGGCAATTGCCAAAGAGCCCTTCTTCCACTTCCACAGACTCTCGGTGCAGAGTATTGCTGGAATTAATTGTGCTGGGTGCCTGAGATAGACTGAGTGTCCCTTTGGTTTATCATCTGCCTAGCTTGCCACTAGATACCCTGTCTGAGCTGACAGAGGTTGTCTCTGGCTTGATGCACGAATTTCTAAGACTCTCTGGGGGACATCAACATCTATGTAAAGCAAAAGTCACCAACATGGTGCCCATGGGCAACGTGATGCCATCAACACCTTTCCTGATGCCCAAGTGTTTTTAGAAAGTGGATGGAGCCATGTAGGGCTGTTGCCCAGCAAGGTTTCTGATTGGCTACTGGAGATTAGATTGGCTGTGCAGATGTTTAAAAGCATTGCTTTGGCGGCAGCTGCCACCCCAGCACATAGTTCTTCACTGTGTGATTGAAGGTAAGCTGCAGCAGCCATTTTGCGGCTGAGCCCACCACCCTGTGTGGGAATTCCTGCCCGCAGGCTCAAAAACGCTGGAGACCCCCGATGTAGAGGATCGTGAGAATGTCTTGTCAAGTTTGGCTCAGGGCTTCATGGGGCTACCCTAGATGATCATGGGGCCAATGTTTAAAAATGGTCACATGCTAGAGCTAATCTAGGAATTACTGAACAGGCCTCCAGTGATCTGATTTAGGACCTGGAAATTGAGGCTGTGCCATGGTCATACCTGCTGAAGCCTTCATTGATGAAAGCACCTCACCCCAGCAAAGTTAGTCTGTTCCCAGAGGCTAATAGATCTCATGAGATTCCAAGAAGTGCTGGAAGATGTGTGGAGCCCAGTAGGTGAGTCTGCGGAAAGTCTGGTGGGAGCTCAGAATGACAGGCTCCTTGAGATGAAAGGCAGGGCTGCCTCTAGGTGTCCTCTATAGATCTTCAGCCCTTTGGCTTTATGGGGAGTTGGTTGTCTTAAAAAGGGCTGGTAGACATCTAGAGCGATGCTGGTGGAAGACTCAGGATGAATCTGACAGAACATACTATAGAGGCCATTCGAAAGCCTGTGAGGTGGTAGTGAAGAAATCTTTCTGGTCCAGTAACATTGCTTTGGCTGAACTGCATCCAGCACAGTTATTTAGATTAATGAGAGAGTTGACAACTCCCAGGAGTGAGTCTCTAAATGCTAGTTATTCAGTATTTAGCCGTGAGGTTTTTGCACAGTTCTGTGAGAACAAAATCTCTCAGATCCGTTCTGACTTTAGACACTGAGTTAATTGGTACCCAGGCGTTAGAGGTATCTGGAGGACTGTCTCATCACTATTGTTTGAATTGGTTCAGTCTGGTTTCCCTGACTCATGTTGACAAGGTTCTCAGGAGTGTGAAGGCCACTGCTTGTAAATGAGATCTATGTCCTTTGTGGCTTGTAAAATCCTGCACCTGTGTGTGTGTGTATCCTGTGATGAAGGGGACTGAGAATGGTTCCCCAAGGGAAAGGGTTAGGGTTGCCAGCTCTAGGCTGGGAAATTCCTGGAGATTCAGGGGGTGGAACCTGTTGAGAATGAACTCTGGGGAGGGAGCTCAGCGGTGGTGTGATGCCACTGAGTCCACCCTCTAAAGTAGCCGTTTTCTCTGTCGCTTTGAGATCAGTTGTAATTTTGGGAGATCTCCAGGCCCCACCTGGAAGTTGACAACCCATAGAAGAGGTTTTTACAAAGCCCCTGAAAAAGGAGACTATCAGGCCTTTACTCAAGAATGTGACTTTAGCTAAGCTGCTTTTGGGCAGTTATTATAACCCTGTCTTGAACCCTCTCTTTTGCGGAAGGATTATTGAATGGGTAGTAGCCAGAGGCAGACTGGGAGTAAAAGCATGGCCCTGGAAAAATCCTCTGCAGTCGCCCAAGGTCAAGGGGTGGAGCCCAGCAGGTGACAGGGCAAAGGGCAAAGAACTGCCCCCCCACCCCCCCCCCCGTGAAGGCAGGAATTGGAGGAGGTTGTATGTTTTTCTGTGAGGAATCCAAGGTGCGGTTTATGTCCCATGCTGTCTTCAAGGAGTTCAGGATAGTATACATAGTTCTCATCACCCTCATCATATTTTTACCACAACCTTGTGAGGTAGGTTAGCCTGGGAGAGAGTGAGCGGCACGTGCGTGCAACACCAGTAAAGGTCACTCAGTAAACCATGCCCGAGTGGGGTTTTGTGCCAGGCCTCTTGACAGCTTTCAAGAAGAGGCTGGATGAATACTTGTCAGAGATGCTTTAGGCTGGTCCTGCATTGAGCAGGGGCTTGGACTAGATGGTCTGTATGGCCCCTTCCAACTCTATGATTCTATGATCCTAGCCCAACAGTGGCTGTCAAGTTCTTCAGATGGGGACACAGTTACCTAAGGTGCGAGTATGACAAGAGGAGAGCTGGCTATAAATGATGAGATTCAAGGACAGGTTTTGACATTTCTGAATAAACCTCAAAAACAATCAGGAGAAGCACGGTGACCAATCACAACAGCAACAATCAGTGACTGTATTTGAGTTTTGCGTAGCAATGGTCACGGACTGTACTGCTTGCATTTCTTTTAACCCAACTGTTTAAAACTTTAAAATTTACCCTATTTTAACACTTGTATCCTGTTTTTTGCCCTGACCTGGATGACCCCGGCTGGCCAGATCTTGTCAGAAGCAAAGCAGGGTCAGCCCTGGTTAGTGCTTGAATGGGAGAGACCACCAAGAATCGCCATGCAAAAGCAGGCAATGACGAACCACCTCTATTCCTCTCTTGCTTTGAAAACCCTGTGGGGTCACCAGAAGACGGCTGCAACCTGACAGCACTTTCCACTGCCACAGTCCTGGTTCTCTCCTTCAAGGAACTCCAAAACAGCTCACAACAGCAAGGGATATAACATATTAAAACAAAGATTTTGTATAGTCTTCTCTTACAGTACCATCCATTAAAGCGGGGGTCCCCAACCTCTTTGATCCTGTGGACACCCTTGGATTTCCGACACAGAATGGGTGCAGTCACAAAATGGCTGCCATAAGAGGCGGAGCCAATCACAAAATGGCTGCTGCAGCTTACCTTTAGTCACACAGTGAAGAGCTTTGCACTGTGGTGGCAGCTGCTGCCAAAGCAATGCTTTTAAAAATCAGCACAGCCAATCAGCTCTCCAGTGGCCAATCAGAAGCCTTGCTGGGCAGGAGCAAAGGTGCTGATGGGTGTCATGGCACTATGCTGGGGACCCCTGCACTAAAGATCATCATTCATTCGATTGGATTCCAGCAGCTTTTCCAATGGTGAAAAAGGAAGGATGAGTCCACACTGAGCACAAATTAAGCCCCCCCTCCCAGTTAGAAGCAGAACCTTTCCTTTCCTGTCATGTTTGCACCTCTGTGCTTGCTGTAGTTGCTCAGTGCTGAAAGAAAGCACTCTGCATATGTTCAGACAGCCTTTGAACATGTGCAGGGTGCTTTTCTGTCACCATGGTCATTCTGCTGAGAGGTGGTTTTAAAGAGGGCAGATAAAGCATTATTGGTCTGGATTAACTTCTCTTTTTTTTGCTGTGAAGAACATGCAATCTGTTTGACCTAATACAATATGAAGAGAGAATCACAGGAATAAAGTTGAATAATACAGAAAAAACTGTGGTTGTATTAACAAGAATATATATTTCAACAATAATGAAGAGTGCGGTCTCTTGTTAATATAACCACGTCGTCGTCGTCCCCCCGTATTACACATCTTTTTGACGTGTGCAAGACGTCCTGGTGATAAATTCCCTGTAATTCCAAACACTGCATAATGTTCGCCTACGAAAACGGATCCAGTTAAAAATCGTCTCCTCTTCTGTTTATTACATTTTAGCCAGGAAATTTACAGAATGAGACTGGGGAAAGGGAGGAAGTGGAGGGAAGAGAGGGTGGCTGGTTGTGCATCCTGTCAAACCTTTCAGCTGTGATTCTCTGCATTAAGGGACTGGACATAATGGATGATGAGAGAGGTCAGAAATTCCAGCCTCTCTCTCAGATAAACAAAAGTGTAACTAGTTAGGATAAACACCATCCGATGGAGGAAGAAGCAGTCTGAAACTTAAACGGGCATTGTGAATCGTGAGTCCCCAAAATGGTGCCCACTGGCACTGTTCCTGGCACCTGCCAAGTGATTTTAGAAAGTGGGTGGGGTCAAGTGGGACTTACCCCCAGCAAGGCTTCTGATTGGCCATTGAAGATTTGATTGGCTGGGCATATTTTAAAAAATGTTTGTTTGGCAGCAGCTGACACCATAGCGTAAGTGTAGTGTTCTGGGATTTAATTCTATGCTGTTTGAATTACCCTCTAGTATCCTAGTTCCCTCATTCTATTGGCTGCCTAATAAAGACCACCCATTGGTCCTGAAGCCACCTAAGGTAACCAATCACAAAGCTCTGCTTAGGTCCACTCAGACCTTGTGTATATAGTTACATTGTATATAGTTCACTGTTGAAATCCTATAAATTTGAGTGCCCCTCTACACAGACCAAATCAGAGATCAATAATGTCTTGAATAAAGGCCTTGTTATGGTTCATCGTCTCCTGCCTGTCAATACATAAAAGCAGGGCTATTTCTGGGCAGGAACACACAGGAACGGAGTTCCGGCTGGCTCCTGAGTTGGCCATGCCCAGCAGGAACTCATTAGCATAACAGGCCACACCCAACAGCAGAAACTCATTAGGACTGGCTACATTAGGGGTGTGTGACCTAACAAGCAAAGGAGTTCCTGTTCCAAAAAAAGCCCCCCAAAAGTCCTAAAAAAAACAAACAAGGTAAACAGAATAAGAAGCAAAAGGTGGGTGTGGCTAGATGACCACACTTCTCATAACATGGGGGTGTGGCCTAATATGCTGAGCTGTGCTGTCAGGAGTGTGACCTAATATTATAATGAGTTTCTGCTGTTGGGTGTGGCCTAATATGCTAATGAGTTTCTGCTGTTGGGTGTGGCCTAATATGCTAATGACTTCCTGCTGGGCTTTTTCTACAAAAATAGCCCTGCATAAAAGTAAGGCTCTTCAGTGTGTGACTGAAGGTAAGCTGTGGCAGCCATTTTGTGTCTGGCGCCACCTCTTGCAGCAGCCATTTTGTGGCTGTGCCTGCCAGGCTACATCAGAATTCCAAATGTGTGCCTGCAGGCTCAAAAAGGTTGGCCTGGTAGACCCCTCACGTATAGGATATGATGAAGACAGAACTAAGTCTTGCTTAGCAAAACAAGGGTTTGCTATGAACCTTCCCAGAAATGAAACCAGAAGCTGTGTTACTACACTAACTCCTGTTGCACTGCTTCCCTAAGTGTTTGTAATACAGAAGTGCACCAAAATAAAACTGTCTGATGCAGCCGTTTCTGAGGAACAGACAAACTGAAACAAGATCGGGGCCCATCAGGGGATTTACCAGTGAAGTCAACAGCTTAACCACCCCTGATAGTAACAGAACTACTCCAGAAATACTTGGATGACACATCTTGCCCTTCTGCCTACTCAGTCTGGCTTTGGGCCTAGGTCTGGGGTAGAGATGGCTTTGACAGCTCTTGTGGGTAATCTTTGCCTTCAGATGGATAAAGGGGATACATCTCTATAGCTGTCATGAGCTCTGTCAGCAGTCTTTGGTAGCATGGAATATACAGTACTGCTGAGGCACCCGGAAGGTGATGTGGGTCTGGGTTAGGGTTGCCAACCTCCAGGTGGAGGCTGAAGATCTCTTGGGACTACAACTGATCAGACAGAGATCAGTTTACCTGCGGGAAATGGCCACTTTGGAAGGTAGACTTTATGGCATCCCTCCCATTCCCAAACACTGTGTCCCCCCCAAGCTCCCCCCACCAAAAAAATTTCTCCAGGTATTTCCCAATTCAGAGCTGGCAACCCTAGTAGGTGGAGCAGGGCTAAGATAGTTCTGGTCTTTTCTGGACTGTTTGCAAAAGGTTACAGAGGAAGATGCTGAATTATCTCCTTGGGAGCTGACGTGTGCCAATCATACCCAGCAACATATTATCTGACTAAGCCACCTGCTGCAGCTGTCTCTGTCCTGGCTAGTGTGAGTCCAGTGGTCAAATGTTTGAGCAATAACAGAGTGAAGCTGAATCCAGATAAGGTGGAGGAGATGCTGGCTGAAATGGCTGCCGCTCTAAATGGGATTGTGTTTCTTACCATCCATGCTGTGCAGCTTTCGCTGAAGGACTTTGTATTAAGAGCCTGGGAGTCTTGCTAGATCCTAGTGGAGAAACAAGTGTTCATGACAGTGGAAAATGCCTCCCCTCCCCCAGCTGCATCTAGTTTCAAAGCTGGCTTCCTATTTGTAGAAATGCCTGATCTCATAGGGTTGCCAGCCTCCAGGTGGGGCCTGGAGATCTCCCACTTTTACAACTAGTCTCCAGGAGATTAGTTCCCCTGGAGAAAATGGGTGGCCTCTATAGCATTGTACCATGCTGAGGTCCCTCCTCAAACCCTGCCCAATCCTGGATCCACCCCCAAAGTCTCCAGGTATTTTCTAAACCAGAACTGGCAACCCTATGGTTTAGCCACGTTGATCCACACTTCAGTAAACTCACGGCTGAACTACTGTAACACGATCTACCTGGAGCTCCCCTTGAAGACTATCCAGAAATTGCAGCTGGTGCAAAATGCGGCATCCTGTTTGTTATCTAGGGGTGGCGAAGTCACTCCTGTTCTGAGTCCTTTCTGGGTCCTTTCATGGGCTACTGATTAGTTTGCAGGCCAGGTGCTGATGCTTACCTGGAAAGCTTTGCATGGCCTGGGGGATACTTGAAGCACTGTGACCGTCTCTCCCTGCATGCTCCAGAGTGGCAGCTGCATTCTTCCCAGCTGTGTCTACTGTCAGAAAGCCTCTTATCCAAGGCATGTTCAGCAACAGTCTGAGCGTGAGCCTTTTCAGTGGCCACCCCAGGCCCCTGAAATAGCCTCATGGAACAAGCCAGGGGGCTCCACTAGGGCTGCCGGCCTCCAGGCGGGGCCTGGAGATCTCCTGAAATTACAACTTTCTGTTGTCTGGAGAGGTCAGTCTCCCTGGAGAAAATGGCTGCTTTGGCTTTATGGCATCGTGGCCTGCTGAGCTCCTTCCAGGCTCCACCTCCAAGATCTCGAGGAATTCCCTAACCTGGAGTTGGCAACCCTAGCTACTGGCTTTCTGGTCAGGCCGCAGAAACGGAGTTTTGGGGGCATTCTGACCCTGAGCAGAGGGAAAATAGGCCCCGGTCGCAAGAGAGGATTTGCCATGTGAGAGGGACAGATTGGGGGCGCATCAAGTGGGCGCGATCATACTGCAACATCTGGGAAGTGGAGCCCACCTGTCCCGATCCATCCCTTCCAGGCGAAACCGCACATCAAAAAGGTAGCACCAAAACAGTACTACCAACTGGTTGACGTGCAGCACGGGCAGGCGTCTGATCGCCGACGCACCCGTCTCCGTGCAGCTTCCGAGGCCCTGTTGAACTGTGCATGCGCAGCAGGCTCACCTCATTCTCCTGTCCGTTGCTTCCATCCCGGGCACCTGATCATGCTGGGGAGCAACTGCGCTGCGGCTCGGGGGATCTGTCTGATCCTGCCGCCGCGCTTCTCTTTTGACACGGCTCTAAAAAGCTGCACTTCAGCCGTGCCTTTTCCCCCGGGGTGACCAGGGCCTTTATCTTCTTGTAGGGGAGGCATAGGGTGGTTTTAGGCTGGCTTTATTTCCCCCCCCCCAATAGCTGTTTGCCTTAAAGTTTGTTTTATCAAACCGTTCTTACCCGCCTTGGATCCTGAAGGGCTCAGGAGCAAAGGTGAGCATATCAATATTCAACCGAGAGGCCCGGGGACTGGAGGAGAGGACCTGTGTGCTATGCTTAGCTTGAGGACCCTTTGAGTGGCATTGGGCTGGCCATCCTTGGCAGAAGGAGACTGGTGAAGGCGATAGATCACGGGGTAGCATTGCCAGGCTGTAACCTGGAGAGCTCTCTGGAACAGCTTCTCAGCCGTGAACGAGCTGTACGGCTTGCCTCTTTGGTTCTGTCCCTCCCTTGTTTCTTATTCTTGCCTACTGCCTCTTGGGATTGTTGGGAAGCTCCTGTTGCCCTGCCTAATGGCAGGCAGAGTAAAGAGGGGTAGGCAACAGGGCCGGAAGAGAAGTAAGAGGAGGCCGAAACTGCAGACTGTTGCTGTGAAAGAGGCAGGGAGGTTCTCTGGGTGATGACTTTGCTCGGTGCAGGATGACAGGTTTTGTGCTTCAGGACTGTGGGGCAGAGGATTGTGCAGCAACAAAGTCCTGCTGCAGGTTTGATTGATTGCAGAGTTTGGTCACCGGAGACCTTCACCTCTTTCTCACAGGAGGGCACACACTGTATACACAAACAATGCTCGGTATTTTTCTGGAATAAAGGTCTCTATCTGATCCCTGACCCTGACAAGATCGGCCTAGCCTGGGTCAGGGCACAAAGCAGTGCAGCCAAAACTAAAATCCAGATGATAGAGGCTGACCAGTGGGTGCGAAGGGCAGCAGAGGAGTGGTGACTGGCAAAAAGGGGGGTTAGGGTTGCCAACCTCCAGGTGGGGCCTGGAGAGCTCCCAGAATTACAACCAATGTTCCCTTTAAGCTGTGGAGGCTGGTGAGTGAAAATTCTGCTTTGTGAGCTACCGGCATTAAAGTTGTGAGCAAGCAATCTGGCTGCTGCATAAATTAGTTTTCTCTGGAGCCATCCTTCCTGAGCTGAGACAAAAGTCTGTGAGCTGGAGGCTAAAAAACTGTGAGCTAGCTCACACTAACTCAGCTTAGAGGGAACACTGATTACAACTGATCTCCGGATGGCAGGGCTCAGTTCTCCTGGAGAAAATGGCTGCACTGGAGGGTGGGCCCTATGGCATTATACCCTGCTGAGGTCCCTGCCCTCCCTGGGCTCCATCCCAAAAATCTCCAGGAATTTCCCAGTCAGAAGTTGGCAACCTTAGGATTTGACAATATTCAAGTAGCATTGACAGTTCTAGATCTGTCACCGTGTCCCTCGGTGACTCTTAGTACAACTCATTCAGCAGGGAGGACTGGAGATGAAGGACAATGTCATCGAGAAAGGATGAACACCACACGGCATTAGTTCCTACGGGAAGGAGACGGACTCCGGACTGAAACACAAGGTGACTATAGGGACACCTCTAGGGTTACCTATGGTTGGGGAAATTCCCGGAGATTTGGGGGGTGGAGCCTGGGGAGGGGAGTGAAGTCAGTAGGGTATAATTTTATAGAGTCTGCTCTCCAAAGCTGCCACCTTTTCCAAGGAAACATATCTCTGTCGCCTGGAGATCAGTTGTGATTCTGGGAGACTACCAGACCCGACCTGGAGGTTGGCAACCCTAGACACCACCCCCAAAGTCTATTTCTAGATGAGCAGCCCCCACCCCTCCTGCTCGCCAAGCCCCTCGTCCCTATCCCGTGGCCGCTGGGGGAACGTGGATGGAGTGGAGGGGTGGGGACTTGCCATGCGGACGGGTGAGCCGCAGGGTGAGTATTTGCAAACATTATCTCCAGGATGGGGAATTGCTTGTTCTGGGGAGGCTGGTTTTGGTAGCATCTCCATGGCAACTGCAATGTGTGCTCCAGCCCAGCGGTTTGACATTTGGCAGGCAACAAGGAAAAAAAAATGTTTCCCCCCCCCGTCACTGGAGACCTTCACCTCTTTCTCACGCGATGGCACACACTGTGTATCCAAACAGTGCTAGGAATTTTCCCCGAATAAAGGTCTCTATCTGATCACTGCCCTAAGGGCCTCCTGCTCCGTTATCTAATCGGATTCTTTCATATTTTCTGAAAATGTGACAGTGACCCACGAAGAATACCTTCCCTCTCATTGTGTAGCATTTTGTGAATCTTTGCTTAATCTTACCTGTTTTATTTCTTTAAAAAACTTAAGTGAGACAGGACACATAAAACTAAAGGAAGTCCATGTCCAGATGGAAGTTTATCTGTGAATCCAGACCTTTGGTCTGATCAATTGGGGCAATGGGCTCCCCACCCTCTACTACGAAGGTCTGCCCAGAGCACCCCATTCTCCTGGTCTCATTCTCTGCTTCAGGGTAGGGCTGCCAACTCTGGGTTGGAAAATTCCAGGACAATTTGGGGGCAGAACCTTGGGAGGGCAGAGTTTAGGGGAGGGAGCTCAGCAGAGATGTGATACCCTGGTGCCTTAATAAGATAGACTGGCAGATGGTAGAAGGTTGGGGGCGGAGACACGGGGGGCTGCGATGTTGTTGTGTGTAAGCTACAGCACTTCTGGGGGAAGCTCTAGGAATCACCTGAAAGAAACTTTATGGCCCCATCACTCCTTGGCAAATAGAAGGGGAAGTCATAGAAGTAGTGACAGACTTCACGTTCCTGGGATCCCAGATCACTGCAGATGGTGACTGCAGCCATGAAATTAAAAGACGCCTGCTCCTTGGGAGGAAAGCAATGGCAAACCCAAACAGCATGACAAAAAGCAGAGATATCACCCTGCCAACAAAAGTCCACATGGTCAAAGCAATGGTATTCCCAGTAGTAATGTATGGCTGCGAGAGTTGGACTATAAGGAAGGCTGAGCGCCGAAGAATAGATTCTTTTGAACTATGGTGCTGGAGAAGACTCTTGAGAGTCCCTTGGACTGCAAGGAGATCGAATCAGTCAATCCTAAAAGAAATCAACCCTGACTGTTCCCTGGAAGGCCAGATCCTGAAGTTGAAGCTCAAATACTTTGGCCACGAAATGAGAAGGGAGCACTCACTGGCAATGTTCCCTCTAAGCTGTGGAGTCTTGTGAGCAAAAATTCTACTTGGTGAGCTGCTGGCATTACAGTTGTGAGCGAGCGATTTGGCTACTGCATCAATCAGTTTGCTCTGGGGCCATCTTTCCTGAGTGAAGACAAAAACCTGTGAGTTGGAGGCTAAAAAACTGTGAGCCAGTTCACACTGACTCAGCTTAGAGGGAACACTGTTCACTGGAGAAGGCCCTGATGCTGGGAAAGATTGAAGGTCAAAGAAGAAGGGGACGGCAAAGGATGAGATGGCTAGACAGTGTCATCGATGCAATGAACATGAAATTGAGCAAACTTCAGAGGACAGAGGAATACAGGAGGGCCTGGCGTGATCTGGTCCATGAGGTCGCAAAGAGTCGGACTCGACTGTGCGACTGAACAACAACAGCAACAACAAAAACCCACAGAGAAGAACCTCCTGCCAAAATTCACTTGGCTTACCAAAATTTCTTTTGCCTCCTGCAAAATTATAGGTGACAGGCATGCGAGGGGAGTGATGGCAGGGCTCTGCTGGGCACATCACACTTCCACTCTTCACTTGTACACATTTATGGGCACACAGATCATATCAAGATGATCTGGCAGTCCTAAGCAGGGTGAGTTACACCATCTCTGTCTCAATTTCCTCCCTGTGAAACCGGAATATGAATCTAAATGTCAAGATCTGTTGTGACAATAAATGAGCCTCTAAAGGGAGATTTTTCACTCACAATAATATACTTTTGGTAAAGATTTAGTCCAGCTCAAAACACACTGGGAATCCACCTAACATATTTTCTGCATCAGTTTTCAACAGCCAGCTTCTTCAGTTGTGGTGTCTACTGTTATTACCCCTTCTTTGCCAGACTGGCTGTGAAAATGCCGTCAACAGAACCCCAAATCTTTCCCCAGCCAGCTCCATCGTCCCTTACTCCCATTTAACATCTGAAGCAGTTCCTCCATTTTGCCGCCTTTCCTGGGGAGGAGGACTGACAGCTAGCCTGGTGAAAAAGGCCCTGTCCTTTTAGTAAAGGCATATCATGTGGAAATGGGCAGCTGAAGCTTTTCATGGCATGAAGGAAAATAGTATCAGCTGGTAAATAACATCCCATTTAACCTCTGTTAAGGGATATGACATTTTTTGTTCAGACCAGTTGGCAATCCTACTGGGGAAGCACGCTGCCTAGGAACCAGCAGGAAGTGCCCGGGGAGCACTTGGTGAGGGACAGGAAATGGTTCAGCAGTTCCATCTTCCTTTGCACTCTTTGACGGCTGGCAAGTGGCAACCAGCGGGCGAGAAAGGGGGCAGGGACAGAAGGGAACGACATTGTGCCAACAGGGATTAATTAGAAATGGTGTCACGTCGTTGTTAGCATGACATGCTAGGATTTGGACAAAAGTCTGTCTCAGAGTGTCATGCCAATGTCATGCCAGCAACGTGACATCACTTCCTGGTATGTGCCAGAAGTGCTGTTGCACTGTTGGTGCAACACCACTGAAAAAATATTCCCTTGCCAGAGAAGAGAGTGGGAGACACATCCCACTGTTCTTGTAAGGTAAAGGTAAAGGTTCCCTTGCTCGAAAGCCAGTCGAATCCGACTCTAGGGTTGCAGTGCTCGTCTCCGTTTCAAAGCCGAAGAGCCAGCACTGTCCGAAGACATTTCCGTGGTCATGTGGCCGGCATGACTAAACACCAAGGTGCATGGAACGCTGTTACCTTCCCACCGAAGTGGTACTTATTTATCTACTTGCAATTTCTTGCTTTCGAACTGCTAGATTGGCAGGAGCTGGAACTAGAGACGGGAGCTCACTCCGTCTTGCGGCACCTGGGTCTTGAACTGCTGAACTACTGACCTTCCACAGCCTGCAGTTCAGCGTCTTAACCATTTGAGCCACCGCAGCTCCTTACTGTTCTTGTGGGGGGGCTTAAATGGCAACACAGGCCATTATTCATTCTTGACCTAGATATCACCCTCTACCCTGAACTCACAAAATGGCTGCCTCAGATACACAACTATGGAGGGGGAGGGTAAAAGACAGGAGGGTAAATTAATTTATAGAACATATTTATAATGCACAGTATTCCTGAGTAGCATCCATATACAAATAATAAATGAACGTGTGGCTCTGGCCCGGCTTTACCTACCCTCCCCAGAACTGCCGTCATCCTGCTTTAATAACACAGTGGTGGAGAAAACTCCCCTTTTTAAAGGTCTCACTGTCATGTGGGTTTTGAATAGCATAGGATCCTTTACCAAAAAAAAGTGGCAACCCTGAAACCACCACCGTTACACCGGAGAGGACTCGTTGGCTTCCCTATGAGTTGTACAGCAAGCACAAGATCACGCCACGATATCTCAAGTATGGTTTATTATATACAGATGGATTTGTGTGAGTGTCGGGCAGTATCTGCTTTATACCTATTCTCCTGTCAAGCATATTTCTTAACTGCCGATCTTTGCATAAGGGTTCTACTCCCTTGATGGTACATCGACACTAATGTTTATTGGGATGTGTGAATGCAGCCTAAGTATAAAGATTGCTGGAATCATACTGTGGCCACAGATTCCTCGTTCAAGTCTCTCTGTCCTCATCAACTGACCCATCATTGGTTTTTCTCAGGCAGTCTGTCCACCATATGCAACAGATAAATAATCATAGAGACCGACTATAGAGGCTTTTCATAGGGATGACTAAGATTAATGTTTGTGAAGTCCACTGAATGGTTGACATTCACCATATAAATACTGAGCATTATTTAGTGTTGTGGACTTTTGAATGAAGCTGTCTTAATGTTTAGAAAGCCCTCTGATGAAATCCCTGTGGTGTTGATTTATCAATCCAGCCACGCAGCCTGAGGAAGAAGGATAAACAAGGCACAGAGGCGGGAGAGAAAGTAGATGATTTATGGGGCTAAGAGAACTAAAAGGGATTTGTGGGTAGTGAACTATAATAGCAAGCTCTCCCAGGGAGTGCAGAGATAGAAAACTAGATCTGGATTCAGAAGCCAGAGAGACTGGGTCCCTTGTGAATTCTTTCCAGATCATAATGGACAAGTGTCTCAATGCTGGGAAGGGTAAGGATGCCTGGAACTGGATTTCTCTGTGGCCACTGGAATGGAGCAGCCTTTTGCATTCCCATGCTTTTCAGAACTGGAGTACCTGGGTGGGCACAAGAAGCCAAGCTTGAAAGCCTATAGATTCCTCTTCCATTGGGAGAAATGAACTTCTCTGGATTCCTGCAAATTTAGACAGCCGAAAGAGAGAGGAAGAGATGGAATTTCTGTGCCCATTGGCACTGACTGGTGTATGATGTTTCATTTTCTTTATTTCCCTTTTTCTCAAGGGTGATCCAAAGTGGCTTAATTCATTCTCATCTCCTCTCATCCATTTTATCCTCACAACATCCCTATGAGGTAGGTTAGGCTGAGAGTGTATGACTGGCCCAAGGTCACCTGCTAAACTTCCGTGACAGAATGGGAACTCAAACCCAGGACTCCCAGATCCTAATCTGACACTCCAGACACTACATGCATGGTCCATTGTGACTTCTCTCCAAAGATGCTTCCCTTTCCAAAACACAGATAGTGCTCCAAGGCAAAAAGAAGAGAGCGAAGAAGTGAAAACTCTGGAACTGGACTTACTGGCCTGGAGATTTGGATTCTCACATGTCTCTCTTCCCCTTTCCTGAAAATAACTTCCTAGTTGTTGCCTATCAGGGCTTTTTTCTGTATTGCCAAAATCCTCAAACTGATTTCTATTTTAAATGAGGATTGTTGTTATTTGCTTATATCAAATGCTTTTTAATGTGTTCGGATATAATTAACTCATTAACTAATTAAAATATATTTAGCCTGCTTTTCTCCAGAATGCTTCACTTTATATTTAGCTTAATTGGTGAATGCATAAACAGCTTACTGTTTACTGCAGATTTTCCAAGTAGTTGAGTCCTTACACTTGACTTCAGATCCCTGCCTGTGTTATGCACCATTCTTTTTTCTCCGGTGTATTTATTCTGCAGTACAACAAAATAAACCCTCACGCTTTTCTTAACTTTTTAATTTACGCAGTCGCCCTATCGCAGCTGCATAGTAGTGTCACATAAGGGCCTTCCATTTAAATCCCCCTGGTTCAGTAATGCCTATGCCTTTAATTAGTTGAATGAAAAGGAACACAAACTGGGGGGAACCTCTCAAAACTGATCAGGCTATTTTGAAATTGACAAGTGCAGCTGACGTCCCATTTTCCTTATTGCCAAGCACTAGGGGATTCTCTGATGTGCTATTGGCCCCTGGGAAAAATGGGAAAGAGTCACAGGGCCTCATAAAGCACCGTCACAACAATCCCAAGAAGGGGGTGGTGGTTGCAAGCTCTGTTGGAGAAAATGGAAAGGGAACACAAAGGAACCTGGGCAAAGGGGGAAAAACCCTCTTGAAACTGACTGGAGTTTTTGACAGACAAAGCAGCAGCAAAGCTTTTTAAAAAGCCCAAAGGATTGGCCACGGGGCCAGAGGGATTGGCGGAGGGGGGTGCTCTTCTTCTCCCGAGGTGTCACTGGCGCATGTCCTAAAATAGCTTTGCATCCCCGACCCCAGTCTTTGCAGCATGAACACACAACTCAGTATTTTTTAAAATTACCATCGCACAGATATTATTTCCAGCAGAGAGCAGTTGCCAGCGACCGGTTATGTATTTCTAAAAGTTAAAAAAAGAAGTCCCTGCTTTGGAGCAGGGTGCACGGTCCCTCACCATGATTTTTGTTCAGGTGGATAGCCGTGTTGGCCTGAAGCAGCACAACAAAGTCTGAGTCCAGGGGCACCTTTAAGACCAGTTGTTGGTGAGGTCTGGCTGGGAAAGGGGGGGAAAGAGATTTTCTGGGTTGTGATTAAGCATGCAGGAGAAGGAGGAGGATTCTGATTGAATGCTGCCATTTGCCTACTGGTCACCCAGCCTCTGAGAGAGCCAGCAGGAAGAGGAGGAGGAGGAGGAGGGAAGCCCGGAGCCAGCCTCTCCATGTTGCAGCCTACTGCTGGGAGAGAGGAAGACACGAAAGGCACAGAAGGAACAGTCCTGGGGAGTCTGGGTCCCGATCCTTTCTGAAAAATGCACACCCCTCGGAATGCAATCTGAGCAGCAGTGGGGAATAAACATTTTTTAAATGGATCGTCAGCCCTGGCCCCAGAAGGACATAAGAGAACATAAGAGAAGCCAATGTTGGATCAGGCCAACAGCCCATCCAGTCCAACACTCTGTCACACGGTGGCCAAAAATACCAGGTGCCATCAGGAGGTCCACCAGTGGGGCCAGGACTCTAGAAGCCCTGCCACTGTTGCCCCCCCCCAAGCACCAAGAATACAGAGCATCACCTGCCCCAGACTGAGAGTTCCCATCTATACCTTGTGGCTAATAGCCACTGACGGACCTCTGCTCCATATGTTTATCTAATTCCCTCTTGAAGCCCCCAAAGCTCCTTGTCTGGCTCAGCTTTTCCAAGGAAGGTTCCTTGTGAAGGCTTTTGGTGGGGTGGGGGGTTCAGATGGCCAGGAGGTGCGGAGAGTGCTGGGCTCACCGCCAATGCTCCCTCTAAGCTGTGGAGTCTCGTGAGCAAAAATTCTACTTTGTGAGCCACTGGCATTAAAGTTGTGAGCGAGCGATTTGGCTACTGCATAAAATAGTTTGCTCTGGAGCCATGCTTCCTGAGCTAAAGCAAAAATGTGTGATCCGGAGGCTAAAAAACTGAGCTAGCTCACACTAGCTCAGCTTAGAGGGAACACTGCTCACCGCTGGGGGGATGGGAACAGATGAGAGACGGCCGTTACACTGGAATCCTATCCCTAAATTTCCATGGCAAAACAAAAACAAATGGGTACTGGAGATTTAAACGTTTGCTTTAGCATTCAAGCGGTGGTCTTGTGAGGCCAAATTAAAAAAGGAACGGAAAGAATGGTGGTTGTACAGCAATGAAGGAGGGGGGTGGCAGAAGGTGGGTGGGTGGGTGGAGTGACTTTGACATGGGCGGGGAAGTAGCCATCAAGGGGGAGCAACGGGGAGGGGGGGAAATCCAATTAAATCCGTCTGCTCTAAAAATCACTACAACTTGGAATCGGTCTTTCAGAAAAGTCGCCACAATTGTGCTCTCAGAAAATGCAGGGGAAAAGCAGACTGAAAGTGAAGTGAGCTCTAACGGGAGGAAAACAAATGCAGAAACAAACTCCCCCCGCCCCCCCCAGTTCACGGATGCTGAAAGTGGTGGAAAACATAAGTGCAAAATAGGCCTGGGAGAAAAATCTGGCACTGGATTATCTTGCCATATGGAATATATCATTTTAATGTATGCCTCCCTTCCCCACCCCCAACCTAAAGAACGGATAACACCAAAGACTGGGATGAATGTAACTCCCCCACCCACCCCTGTCTATGATCCCTCTTTTCCACTTCCTCCAACACAGCGAATATGTCAGCTTGCGTTTAACGTAATAAGAGGGTGGGAGAAAACCTGACACTAGAATTTGCTGCTAAGTGGAACAAACTGAACTGAAGTTTTGCCTTTCCTCTCTCCTCTCTTCCCTTTCCTAGAAACGGATTATTCCAAACTGTGACAAGTGTTAAATCCCAGTCCGCTTTCCTGTAATGGTGTCAACTGTGTGAAACTTTTGGGCATGTGTCACTTAAATAATCCAGCTGTCTCTTTGCACCTTCGAGATGTCTATCCAGCCAGCAGAAAGAGAAACGGGCATCTCTTTGGGATAATGAGGCTGGCGGAGCTTTCAACACGCAGGTATTTCAGATACGACTCTTCTGGGGAACAGGTGGTACTGCAGGTAGGTGGGCTCTGTAAGAAGGGAGAAGATAAAATAGCACCTCCCACATAGATATAGATGAGCCTCATCCCCTCCTTCAATCAGGGGAAGCTGTCAGAATATCTAAGAACAGGACGCACAAGTTTCTATGCTATCTGTTTCCTGACCCAGTAAATCTTGCTATTATATTTATACTAGTTATGCAAATTCTATGAAATCTTGCACTTATAATTGCAAATTAATTAAATCTTTCAATTATACTTATGCAAATTATGCAAATGTACTCTAGTTCCTACGCATGTTTTCTTCTGTTTACAAAACTGTTGTGTTCTTGAGGTATGAAGGAGATTGTTTGTACAGAGCTTGGAACTTGTTCTAACGAGGTGCTGAACTTTCCCATGGACAAATATTGTAACTGAAGCCCTAATCAGGGATGCTCTCTGGAACTAAGCATAGCTGCTTAAGAGTGCCTGGTAGGGTCTGGGACATGTCCCTCTAAGCTGTGGAGTCTTGTGAGCAAACATTCTACTTTGCGAGCTACTGGCATTAAAGTTGTGAGCGGGCGATTTGGCTACGGCATACACTAGTTTGCTCTGGAGCCATCCTTCCTGAGCTAGGACAAAAATGTCTGAGCCAGAGGCTAAAAAACTGTGAGCTAGCTCACACTAACTCAGCTTAGAGGGAACACTGGACATATCTCATGAGAGACTGCAGGTGCTACCAGCACACTCTTCTATGTCACAGGCCCGTAGCCAGGATTTTTTTAGTTGGGGGGGGCATTTAAATTTCTTAGGGGGCACTGTCTAATCGAAATAAAGGTAATTTAATCTGGACCCTTGCACAGCTACACAGAAACACCCGGCTCCTTTCCTGCACCCACTGCCGCTCAGGGGCCCTGAGCTGAATGGGAAGTCGTGTCTTGCCAGTAAGTCAGGGGGCCTGGCCCCAAGTTGCCCCGCTGTCGCTATGGGCCTGTGACACAGCAGTATCCACAATACAGTTCCAAATCGTGTTTCGTCACCTACTAAGCATAACCCCAACATTTATTTATTCCCTATTCATTTATTAATTGTCTCACCATCATAGCAGGACGGCAGCTTCAACACGCCATCAAAACATTGGCTTTCGGCTTGAAAGCTGCAGGTCTTGTTCTCACTACGGCAGAAAAAAGTGACGGATTCTCCATGATGGACTTGGTGCTCTGGGATGTCATCAATCCAGAGCTTTTGGCCTTTGTACACCACTCTGCTTCTCCGGGCAAGGATGGGACAGCGGGCTGGATAGGCAATGGGAGAAAAGCTCTGATTTCTGTCCAAGTGGAGCTCATTGGCATAAGATGGCAAAGATGAAGAGAAAAATGGATTTGGCCATGGGGAGCTGAGGGATGGGTAAAATTGTGGTCACATGCAGAGAGGGTGCGGGGCCGAGAAAGGAAGTACCTCTGCAGAAGGGCGGCTGAGACCAGCTTCCATTCTTCAAGCAGACCCCTCTGTTGGGGCCATCTAAGTAGAAGTTCCTCTTGCACAAATAATAGATCACAGTTCCCACTGGGTACTCGGACTTGTCCACCGTAACCACAGTTCCTTCAGCAATATCAGCAGGGCGTGAGCAGTTAACAGCTAGGAAGAGAGAAAAGGAGGAGTTCTAGCTGGATCCATGAACATATAAGTTCTAAAACATGGGTAGCTGGGCAAGCAAATGAATAAAATTGATGTGTGGATGGATATACGGATCCTCACTGAGAGACCTGGTGAAACATTCTCTCTCTCTCTCTCTCTCTCTCTCTCTCTCTCTCTCTCTCTCTCTCTCTCTCTCTCTCTCTCTAGCTTAACCTACCTCGCAGGGTTGTTATAAGGATAAAATGGAGGAGGGAAAAGCCATGTAAGCCACCTTGATGTGCTGGAGAGAGAGATGGATGATGAATGGATGGATGTCCTTGTGTTAAGTATAGAGAGGTAAGCTGTGGGTCTATGGGGAATCAAGGATAGGGGAAGGGGAACAACTTGCCCCATCTCCAAAATTTAATAGAGTCTTAGGCATTTGTGGAAGCCATTTTCTCACTGTCCCTATGTTTTCCCCCTCTTTAACTAATTTCCAGCCTCTCTGAACATTCCATGTCTTCTCTAGCCTAATCAGGCCCTTTTCTTTTTTCTTAATTTATATTTTCTTCTACATATCCAGGTATATAGACACCCTTACTTTATCTGTGGATGGCAGTGTGTGGAATAGCCAGGAGAGCCTAAGATTGTCTGGGAGCCAGAAGTTCTAGCTCTTTTAGCATTCTGCACCACTAGGTGGCGAGCTAGACTTGTTTTTTAAGGCAAGAGACATTTCAGAGGTGGTTTGCCATTGCCTGCCTCTGTGTCACAATCCTGGTATTTCTTGGAGGTCATCCCTCCAAATACTAGCCAGGGCCAACCCTTCTTACTTTCCAAGATCTGACGAGATCGGGCTAACCTGGGCTATCCAGGTCATGAGCCATGTAATTTACAGTGCTGGGTCTAACCAACTTTTGTGTTGGTGAGAAAGGAAGGGGGAGGGGTCCATCTGACAATTTTAATAAGCTAGGCTGGGGATCATGGGACCTATGTGCAAAAATGCCATGAGTGATATGCTCTGTAGCAAGAGGGGGGGGAAGTGGAGGCAATTGAGTGAGAAATCAGCATGGATCCAACCCACAGTGATGATATGTAGAAGGATGACAGGTATGTTATTACGGAAAGGTGGATGGATGGATATATCATGCTATTGATGGATGCACAAAACCAGATAGATGCTAATAGCGCTGGAACTCTCTTCCCAAGGAGATTAGTCTGTCCCTTCTGTTGACGTTGTCTTCTGCAAGGGGGTGAAGAGTTTTTTGTTTCATTTGGCATTCCTTCAGTGATCCCTCCTTGAGAGCCAGTTTGGTGTAGTGGTTAAGAGCAGCAGACTCTAATCTGGAGAACCAGGTTTGATTCCCCACTCCTCCACATGCAGCCAGCTGGGTGACCTGGGGTCAGTCACAGCTCTTTCAGAGCTCTCTCAGCCCCACCTACCTCACAGGGTGTATGTTGAGGGGAGAGGAAGGGAAGATGATTGTAAGCTCCTTCAGGTAGTGAAGGGCAGGCTATAAAACCTCTGCTGCTGCTGCTGCTGCTGCTGCTTCTGCTTCTGCCACCCAATGTTTTTAATTGCTGTTTTTATGCCGTGTACATATTGTAACTCTGTTTTTAGTTGTTTTAATGAAGTGTGCGATGAAGAGGTTGATTTTAATGGCTTTAAAATATTATTTATCATGTAAGTTTTAAATTGTTAGCCCTTGTGAGGGTAGAAAAAGGGATATAATTTTTTTAAACAAAAAACAATAATGGGCATTCAGTGTTGGCACTGAGCTTATGATTTAGTCACTCACAACTACAGTTATCTTTTGGTTGAGACAGGAGTAGTACAATATGTGGATGTGGACTACTAAACAATCAGGTCTACCTAAACCCAGTCAAGAAAGTCCTGCTTCCCCACCATTGTCTCGACTACTTACGTTGGCAGATGGGGGCCTTGTGTGACCATTCCTGGTTCTCCTGGCATAAGAGGGTACTGGCCCCCTCCAAATGATATCTGTGAAATAGTGGGGAAATTATATTAATGTTTGTGATGGGGACTTGTTTGTCTTTCACACCTACTATGTGTATCTAAAAATGGAATAGCAGAGCATTCAGGATTTGGGAGGTACTTTTCATTAGGGTAACTGAGGAAGAACACCTTTTACACACCCAGATTTGCACCAGTAATGTACTTCCATCCCTGTCTTGTAAGGGCCATCTCCATGGTACCCATTTTCAATCTCTGGCGGAGGTTCACAAAGGGATGGGGAAGTCGTAGCATCTGGAAAAGAAGAGAGAGGATGCATGCTATGTAGCTGCTGATTAGTTCAAAGGTTTGGGAATCATGAGTCCATTTGCTGGAATCACTGGCCATCAAGTACTAGTCTTAAGATGACTAACGGCCTCCGGTAACTATGCATTATGACAAATCCCACTGAATTATTGATGATGCTGGTGAGAAACAGTCAGTTACCTTCACAGGGCATGGTGAAGCTCCACCTCTTGTCTCCTTGGCAGCGGCTCATTACCACTTTCTGTCCATCAGCCGTCATAAAACCGGGCTTGCACGTTATTTCCATGAAGCTCCCGAAAGTATTGGATTCCTGGGCAAGATGCGTCTCAGCATTGTCAATGGTCACTGGCCATGGGCAGCAGAAATCTTGGATAAACACAATAACAGGAGGGGGGGAAAGATGATGGTAGACAAATGCTCCTGGGTATTGTTGTGACCATGAAGAGGAAGAAGCTTAATGCTCTCATTCTTGGAGTCTAGTAGGCTAAGTCGGAAGAGGAACTGGGAACCAGAACTTCTGTTTTTTGGGGTAGAGAATATGGATCTTGAGAGTCAAGATAGAGAGATGGAAGCCAGGGTTCCTCCATTTTGTTTTCTCCTAGAATGGCACCTTTCAAACAGGTATCTCAAATCTCTGCAATGAGGGTGAAGGAGGAGTTGGGGGAATCTGGAGGCTAGGAATGGACTGGAACAAGAATGGTAGGACTCCTGGATTCCCTGGAAAATGCTGGCTAGCTGAGCTAGGCTAGGCTACGGTTAGGTGGGAAGGAAAAGGCTGTGAAGTATAATGCCTTGGTTCCTAGTGAATGCATGATCAAGAGAGTGAGAAATTTGGGGGAGGTCAGTATCAGCCATCCTGTGTCCTGTACCTTCTTCATACCTGGCGAAACACAGCTCAGTCCACACGCCCCATCACACAGACACGGCCGGTGCTTGCACTGGTGAGGGCTGCGCTCACAGCTCTTCAGACAAGTCTGCCCTCTCAACTCCGCAGCACACCTCTTCCGAGAGGGGCATTTGGGAGCTGTCGTATTCTGAGCTGTAAAGTAAGAAAGGCTTAGAAGCTAAAAGCAATGTCAAAGAGTGAGAACTGAGGTGGAATCCGTGGACTAGCTTACATGCCATAATAGAGTTTTTATATCTGAGGCTATGTGCGGACTTTGAAGGCAAAGGGAGTTTTTCCCCTGCAAGGTGGCCCTAAGGCAGAAGTTCCGTGTAGTGCTTCCTCTCCTTGTGGTAAAAACATCACCATAAATGAGTGACTGATCATTCAGTGCCCTTTAACGTTGTCCCCAAATCAGCCACCTAAGGTGGACCACCTCGCTGTGTTTCATAGTAAAGCTAGTCCTGCCTTTTCATTCTCCTCAAGCAAAATGAGAGAAGTGAAGCGTCTTGGCTCATTTCCTCTCAGAGTGCTTCTCAAGTGTCCCTCAGCAGAACCTCATTTTTACACCGTGCCTCATTACCCTCACAGCGTCCCTGATCCCCGCCATGTGGGCCTGGTTGTTGAAATCTCCTTGTAAGGTGTCAAACTGGCTAAAAGACGGATTAGACCTTTGTTCTCCACCACCACCCCCAATTTGTAACATAACCCAAACTACATTTTGAATAGATCCGTAGAACGAGCAAATTAAAAAAGGAGAAAAGGGAAAAAAAGAATTACCAATTCAGAATAAACATTTGGCTTGAACAAAATAGATGTGGTGTTACTCTTGCTGGCCCCAGTGAGTCATGAGCACATAAAAACAAACCGATATTTGGGATAACGTGTATATATTTTGGGATGGATTGTAAGGCAAAATGTTGACAGCTGGGAATAGTGAGAGGAAGGGAGGAAAGAGAGGGAAAGACAGAGCAGAGGCAAGGGAGTTTGGCTTTCAGCCAACTGTATGGGAGTTCCAAGAAAAAAACCCCCATATAATCCACTTTAATTAAGTTCTTGATTCATAGTGTCTCTTTCTTTCTTTACATTTTCATACAATAATAATGTTACTTAGCATTAGTGTAGCATTTCTGGTGTTTGGAAAGTTTCACCTTTGTTACCACAGTAATTCCCGCAACAGCCTTGTAAAGCAGATTACCACATTATAGATGGGGGACTGAGGTTGGGGGAGTGCCTCATCTCAGGCCACCTAGGGAGTTTGGAGCAGAGGTGAGATTTGAACCGGCAATCTCATAGCGTAGATCATTACTGACCTCCTAGTATATAGCATGAAATGCTCAGTTTTTGTACCACTCTGGCTATGCTTTATATTGTACTGCCCAACAGTCCTCACCCACTCTGAAAAGGGGGGGGGAGACCCAGCATTCATTACTCTTTTTTGCAGGCATTGCAATGCAGGCCTTCTTTCTGGACATTTTTTGGGGGAAATGCTATGACTTCCCCATGAGAACATAAGAGAAGCCAATGTTGGATCAGGCCAATGGCCCATCTAGTCCAACACTCTATCACACAGTGGCCAAAAATACCAGGTGCCATCAGGAGGTCCACCAGTGGGGCCAGGACACTAGAAGCCCTCCCGCTGTTGCCCCCCCAAGCACCAAGAATAGAGTGTATCACTTGCCCCAGACTGAGAGCTCCTGTCTATACCTTGTGGCTAATAGCCACTGATGGACTTCTGCTCCATATGTTTATCTAATTCCCTCTTGAAGCTGTCCATGCTTGTAGCCGCCACCACTTCCTGTGGCAGTGAATTTCATGTGTTAATCACTCTTTGGGTGAAGAAGTACTTCCTTTTTTCCATTCTAACCCAACTGCTCAGCAATTTCATTGAGTGCCCACGAGTTCTTGTATTGTGAGAAAGGTAGAAAAGTACTTATTTCTCTACCTTCTCTATCCCATGCATAATCTGATAAACCTCGATCATGTCACCCCTCAGCTGTCATTTCTCCAAGCTAAAGAGCCCCAAGCGTTTTAACTTTTCTTCATAGGGAAAGTGTTCCAACCCTTTTATCATTCTAGTTGCCCCTTTCTGCACTTTTTCCAATGCTATAATATCCTTTTTGAGGTGTGGTGACCAGAACTGTACACAGTACTCCAAATGAGGTTGCACCATCGATTTATACAGGGGCATTATGATACTGGCTGATTTTATTTTCAATTCCCCAGTTTCAAGGGAGGGAGTCTTTGCAACAGCTTATGTCTCCCACAAACACTGGCAGTTCTCTGTATTTGGGGGAGTGAGGGGCTTAGTTTTATATTGACACCTGTAGAACTCCAACATAAGGTGGGAGGAGCTGAGGCTCTGCAGTACAGCATCTGCATAAGAGGTGGCAGGTGATGTGAAAAACTTCTGCCTGAGACCCTGAAGAGCTGCTGCCAGTCCAAGTAGACAATACCAGCCTTGATGGACTAGTGGTCTGCCTCAGTATAAAACAACTTCATGTGTTCATGTATGAACACATTGTGAGACCCTAAGAAAATGACACCCTTACGTGCATTATTTTGGTGTAGTGGTTTGGTGTAGTGGTTAAGTGCGCGGACTCTAATCTGGGAGAACCGGGTTTGATTCCCCACTCCTCCACTTGCAGCTGCTGGATGACCTTGGGCAAGCCATAGTTCTGGCACAGTTGTTCTTAAAATATACCTTACTTGTAATGCATAAAATTAAAATTACTTTTTTTGGGAGGGGGCAATGCAACTGCACCTCTTTTTCTCCATGAAAGAAATACAGAGTGTGGGAAACCTACTTATAACAGCACCTTTCATTTCATTTCGTCATTTTAATTGCCCTGGTTTAAATGTTCCGAGGCCGACTAATGTTGATCTCAGTTTTCCTTACTCCTCCTGGAGAATCCAGAGGGAAGGGCTCCCTGCCATTGTTTGAACTTCATCTCCACCCCCACTCCTCTTCTGCACTCGCAGTCCCAAATACTGTTTTATGTCCTCGAACATTTCACAGATAAAAACAGAGACAGGCTTATTTTCATTACAAGGTTCACTGCCTGAGCTTTACTCCCCTCCCCCATGATCACACATTGCAGAAGGCTCAACTCCACTCGCTGTGTGTTGTATTCATTTCAACTGTCCTCCACTGAGTCAAAGCCAGGATGTGTTTGTTCTTTTACGGCTGAAGATATAATAGTGGGGGAAAAATATGTAACTGTTCTCCAATATGTTATCAACAATTGCAAACTTCCCTTAGCAACTGCAGGGTGTAAAATGGCAGGCTGTGCATTGAACAATTCTTTAGCGTTCCTGTGCATAAATTTATGTACATGTGTTCTAGAAGCAGGGTTGGATCCAGATTAAATTGGCAATTTCCACCCATTCTCCCTTCCTACTGCATACCCACCTCGTACTCTTCTGGGGGATTCCCTGTCTCATAGAAGTGGCGTTTAGTGAAGATATGGGAGGAGGGGGAGAGGGCCAGGAAAATCCCACTCTGCTGATGGAAAACTTTGTCTGCATCCAGCCTACTAAATGGAGCATTCTGCCCTGAGATTTGACTTTCAAAGCTCCTGGAGAGGAAGCCGAGTCCGGAAGAATCACCGATTTGGGCTCTTGCATTAACATTTTTAAAAGCATCTCCAAAAGGCAAAATAAGGACAGCAAGGATACATACCAGGAAAAGACGTAACCAAGTCAATGGGGACAACCAGGGCGTGTTAATAGGGTTTCCGGTGGGGCACAGCAGTGGTGTCTCGGCCTGTTCATGACAGCCATTTTATATGCAGAAGTCAGCAAGTGACGCTTTTCGCAGTATGGAGAAAAGCATTATCGCTGTGAGTGTGACACGGGGTCGGTGGTGTGTTAATAATCAGTGTTAAAGAGCAATTGAGATGGCACCTTCAGATGCGCGTGTGTGCATGGAGGGGAATGGGTTTGAGGAAAGGAGCAATTTTTAGATTCTGACAGAAAAAGTGTTCTCACAAATACATCTTTCCCTTCCTTTCTCCGCGTGAAGTTGTGTTGCTGTCAATGACCACCAGATGGAGGGAAAAAACCACTTCTGGCAGGCAAATTGCCTTTTAGCTATGTCTACATAAAAATTGTCAGCTTCTCTTTATAAGGCCACACAGATTTGCTTGTTTAAATGTTTCGCCTGCCTGACTCTGAAGGCTTCAAATGGGCAATAAGACATTGAGTGGTGTCGTACATAAAATAACCAGTCAAATAAGTGAAACATAACCACTGTTAGAAGCCACTCATGGCTGGCTGCTTGTCCGTCTATTCAACCATCAAGGAGTCTATTAAAAAGGACAACTCAATTACGCAGGTGTGAAACTGACAGGGTTGCCAACTTTTCGACTGGTCCCTCTAGCTGTCCTTTTGTATCAGCTCAGTCTGCAGCAATTATTAAAGTGATGTCATTTATGTCCGTGCCATGAAAAGCTTCGACCGCTTGTTTCTGCTTATTAAGCCTCTATTAAAGAGACTTGAATATTTTGTTGTTGTTCCTGGCCATTAGGCCACCTTAGAAACTGGGTAAATAGAAACTGAAATGCTGATCCTGGCTTCATACAAGTCCTTCAACAAATTACAGTAGGGAACAGAAATCCAACATTGCATTCAGGACTGCAGACATCTTAGGCATTCTAACCCAAGGAACTGGGAACTGCGTTTCCCCAGTGGAGGGGGGGGGGAAGAGATCTGAGACCCGAGTTAAGTGTCAAGAGGGGTGGCTGCGTTAGTCTGTCTGGAGCAGAAGAAAAGAGCTTTGAGTCTAGTATCACCTTAAAAACTAACAAAATATGTGGCAGGATATGAGCTTTCGTGAGTCACTGCTCACTTCTTCAGAAGTAAGTGTGATTTCACTGAAACATACGCATTAGCTTGTAGTAGGGTTGCCACCTTCCAGGTGACACCTGGGGGTCTCCTGCTATTACACAACCAAGATCTCCTGGAGAAAATGGCTGCTTTGGAGGGTGGACAATATGGCATCATATCCCACTGAGGCCCCTCCCCTCCCCAAACCCCGCCCTCTCCAGGATCCACCCCCAAAATCTTCAGGTATTTCCCAGCCTAGAGCTGGCACCCCTAGCTTGTAGACAGATAGCTGGATTTAAAACCTACTAAGCTTCAGCAACAAATTACTTACAACCGTGCATTTATGCCAACTGAACATTAGAGAGGCAAAGAGAGAAAGAGAGAGAATATCAGGCTGGGTGGCTACCTGGATTTAACATATAGAGGGACTAAGCAAGTAGAGCATTGGTATGAAGCTGAACACTGGATGAATGGGATGGGAAAAGAAGCAGGATATATCTGAGAATAGTAGAAGAAATTAAAATGGAAGTCAGAAAGAAGAGGGGGGAAGAAGTCCAACCCATCAGCCTTCGGTCTGGCTAGGGCGTGGAGGCAGCCCCGGGGTGATCTCATGGGGTTTCAAATCCCACTTCTGCCTAATTGAAGGGTCTCTTGAAGTTGTGTTGGGCTCATCCACAATTCTCAGTCTGTCAAATGGATTTAAGAGTGACCCAGTGGCTGAAAGGTAAGGGACTGTGGTTAGCATCCTGGGTTTTAAGGCTGGATGAAGTATACACATGGATATGTGTGTGCATGTGATTGAGACAGAAAATGCATGCATCTGTGGACTAAAAGATGCTTGGGAAAGCTGTCGGTCACGACTATCCAAATGAATCTGCATTCAGGAAAAGACACAGGGGGAGAAGAAAGCGAACGGGCGATAGAGCTGATGTACCTGATAATGTTACCTTAGGACAGTTTTGCTGGTGTAATCGGCTATACCACCCAAACACTGACTCTCTGTCATTCCTTGCAATCTTGTGCCCATGCAGGAATCCACTGTTTGACTGGTGGTGTTGGAGGAAAGCAATGTTGAGTCCCAGCCAACTTATGGGAACCCCATAGGGTTTTTTAAGGCAAGAGATGCTCAGAGTTGGTTTGCTGCTGCCTGCCTCTGTGTAGCAACCATGGAGTTCCCTGGTGGTCTCCCATCCAAGTACTAACCAAAGCTCACCCTGCTTAGCTTCTGAGATCTGACGAGATTTGGCTGGCCTGAGCCCTCCAGAGACCAGGGCACTTGTTTGACCCTCAAACGAACTGCAGTCCCCAGCAACTGGGTGGGTGGCCTGTGACAGAGGAGACAGCCCCAGGAGCTTCATATAAACACCAAGCTGAGCTGGCAATTCAACGGGAAAGGAGCAAGCAGAAGGACAAAAGAATAGAGGCAGAGGGAGTGGAAAGTCAGGGGAGGGGGCATCGTGGGACTCACCTCCCATTTGTTCGGCGCCTTCTGAACACAGGGGAGACAGAACCAGCAGCAGCAGCAGTCTGGCAAAGGTGGACATGGCCCTTGGGGGCTCCTTGGTTACAGTCAGGAGGGCTGTGGGTCAGGACTCGGGGCTGAAGCGATACTTGGGGGATTCCAGGAAAGCTGCGGAGGGGGAGGGGCCGGGAAGACTCCTTGACTCTACGACAGAAGTGCGGAGTCCAGTGCATGTGCAGCAGGGGCCGAGACCCAAGAATTCCTCGGTTCTTTGGAAAAGGAGCTGGGTTTAGTGGGCAGCAGTGGGGCTGGATGTCACGACTCCTTGGAGGCCAGATTTGCAGCTGGGGTCTGACTTTCCCATGGGATATATACCCTCTCTCCCGCTCCGCATCCAAAGTTATCCGTTAACCAGGCCTGGAAAGTGCCAAAGGGCAGGGTGGCCTTCCACAACTGTCGCCAGGAACTCTGAACTTTCCAGTAAGACAACAGAGCAGGGTCAGTGTGGGAGAGATGGAGACCAACCGATGAGCCCCAGATCTCCCCTAGCCTTGGCACAACATCCTCTGCACAGGCTCTGTTCTCCTCTAACCAGGAGCCCTGTGGATACAGCACAGAGGGACCCACAAAGCCCACGGCTGGGTCTCTGGCCAATCCTCCCAAGCAACTGTTTGGGTAGGGGCACAATCTGCAAGGCACTGACGCATGACACAGATTGGCACCCAGTCATCAGTGACACGGGTAGTGAGAGGTGACAAAATACCTTGAAAAGGTCAGGGACCCCTCCCCCGATTTTTTTTCCTGTTTCCCCCGAGAATCCAACTTCTGACCTTTGGCAGTACCCGTCACTGACTGTTCTGCTGTCCTACCACAGAGAGCCCTTTCTCTGCCCAACTTCTCTTCCCCGCACTCACTCCTTTTCTCAGCCCTGTCCTTTCTAACCAGAGGGATGTGTCCCCCCCCGCTCCTAGCGGGCAAGATCTAATGGGGGTCAGGTCCTGGGGGGTGGGGAGAGCGGGGAACCAGGACGCCTGGGTTCTCCGGGAGGGCAGGGGATCCGTGCGGAAGGGTGAGCTGGATCGGGGGGCGGGAGAGAGAGCGAGAGACTCCCGGGCTCCCTGGAGAACGACGCTGCCTGCCGAGCGAGTCCTCTGGAAACTCCTCCTCCTCCTCCTCCCCCCTCCCCCGTCCGAATCTCCGGCTCCGGAGCCAGGCAGAGACCCAGCCCCAATCCGCGCACAACCTGTTTGTGTCTCTCGCTCGCTCTCGAGGGCTCAGCGTCTCACCTCGCCTCCCGTCTGCTGCTCTCCCCTTCTCCCCCGCGCCGCCGGCTCTGAACCTCTCCAGCCGCCGCCTGCCTCGCTCTGCCTCCATCCCCAACTCCCCAGCCTTCCTTCGCCGCCCAGCCAGCCAGCCTCCCCCCTTCCCTGCCTTCCTTCCCCATCCCTGCATCTCTCCATCCATCCATCCTCCCACGCCCCGTCGGTCCTTTGCTCCTTTCCTTCTCCCACCACTTCTCCGCTTCCCGGCCACCCCTCGTCCGTCTGCACCACCGACCGACCAAGCCGCCCTCTCCCCGGTCCCTTCCCCTTTCTCCCCCCTCCCCGTTTCTCCGGCTCCCGCGGCCCTCGCTCCTCCGTCTGCGAAGCGCTTCTGCCACCCCCGCTCCGCCGCGCCTCCCTCCCTCTCTCCGGATTCTCCCGCTCGCCCGCCCGCCCGCCCGCCCGCCCGGGTCAGCGGCTCTGGTCAGCGGGGCTTCCCCCAGGGGGCACCATGGCGCTGCTGAGCTCCCCCACGGAGACCGAGTGCCTCACCAAGCCGCTCTTCTGCAGGAAGGGGGCGCTGCGCCAGAAGGTCATCCACGAGGTGAAGAGCCACAAGTTCGCCGCCCGCTTCTTCAAGCAGCCCACCTTCTGCAGCCACTGCACAGACTTCATCTGGTGAGACTGAGAAACCTGACCCACCCCACCCCACCCCAACCCGCAGTGTCCCTACAACTCCTTGGGCTTCGAACTTGCAACCCCATAGCACCCGTCCCATACATTTGCAGCCCGCATCCTATAACCTCGCCGGCCCTGTAACGCTTCCCTGGTCTCCCGGCTGCCCTGCCTTCCACGATTCTGTTCCAGTGGAGACCCACTGCAGGATTTGGGGGTGGGTGCAGAAGTTAGTATCCTCTCGAGAATGGCGGCTTTGGTGTCTCCATGTGTGTGCGTGAACGCGAGTTCCTAGTCCTTAGGGCTCTGAAGAAATTCCTGAAAAAGCGTGGGCAACGAAATCCTCAAAGTTAGAAAAAGTAGGCTTTGGGTGCCCTCTGTAACTTTGGGCCTTCCCCCATAACTTGGGGGGGGGATTTGAGTTTTGCTATTCTTTGGTTTTAGCTGGGGATGTTTTAACTATTATCTTGTAAGCCACCTTGAACGAAGTCGAAAGGTGGGATATAAATGTTTTAATGAATAAATACAATTTTTAAAACCAGAAACATTATGGAAATATATGCAAGTTTTCACAAATGTGCATAAATCATGGTGTTTACTTTTTTTTTTCTTGCTTGCTGGGGGTCTTGCATGATCTTGACCCAGCACTGACTCATTGCAACCCATGTTAGTGACCCTTCCAGCTCAACTCTGTCATCCTTGACTATTGATGGGTCTTCAGTCAAGCTGTCGTAATTGAAGGGATCTGTCCCTGTCCTGCCATATGAAATGTCTGAAGAGAGGTTGCCAAGGCTCAGATCGGTGGGCTCAGACATGCAAAGTAGCTGTAGGGTCACTGAGTTACTGTCTCTCTTGACTGATGTTCCAGATCCTATAAGCTTGTTAATCCTGCAATGTTTCCCTGTATCTCCTTAGATCTTGGGCTATAAACCTGTAGTCCTAAAATTGTACCTTTGTTGCCCTGATCCTATCATAGCCCTTCCTTGAGGACATTATATTTCACCAACAGGGTCTCTTAGCTTCACTCTTGTGACCTTTTACTCTCTTTGTGTTGTGCCGCAGTCTTGTCATATGCTGTGACCCTAGTCCTCTCCCAGGACGTGCAGTCCCGTATAATCCTGTTTGCTCTTGTAGAGACTCCTGTGTTCCCCCTTCGTTTGCAATTCTGCTTCCAGGAAACTGTCTGCAACCAGAAAATATTATGCAAATGGATGTGTATTTACATAATGACCTGAATTTGAATAATTCATTTTGCTTCTGTGATTCAGACATGGAAATGATTAGATATGTTTGTGGCAGGGAAAGGGGTACTGTAGGCGAGCAGAGGAAAGGAAAGGGCAGCAGGGATGTGTTTTCCAGGCTTTAACCTCAATCTAATGAGAGTTAGAACCCTGCATTTAAAAATGAACAATGTGGTTCTCAGAATCTCAAATACTACGCTATGTATGTTTATATCTTGGAATGCACACTGTCATCATCTCAGAATTCCCCGTTTTTCAAGCCAACCCCTTTGTTCCTTCATTTTGATTTTACTGTTTCCAATCTCATAAGATTTTATTGGTTTCCAGTCTCAGAAATCTATAGTCCTGACCAATCTGAAATTCTGGACAGGGGGAAGTACTGCGTACACACAACCATAAACCCTGGACATGTAATGTACTATCTACAATCCTTCCCCTCACTATGTCCCTGATTTCAAGGGGGTTTGTCCCTGATTTAGTACTTCTGTCCCACCCTTGACAGTTCTGGGGCTGAGAAGGACATGGCTGACTTGGCAAACTGTGGATCATTCATCAATTCAGAGCTTCACTGGGGAAGAACATGTCGGATATCAAGGGGAGGCGGTATTGTGATCAAGGGGTCATTAAAATATTTTAATTATAAAATCTGGAGTTGGAAAATAAGCCCCTAAAAGCTTAATGGTCATTATAGTCCTTTATTATTATTTTTTACGCAGCAGGTTCATCTTTCAGAGTGGGTGTGACAGCCAAAACATTGCATTGTGCCACTAAAGAACAATGTACCGTCATTAAACTCTCTCTCGCAAACATTCCCTCCCCCCCCCCAAAAAAAAAAAAACAAAACATATTCCTGAAGACAGCAGGAGTGATGGAAATTTGTTCTGACACACAGTTCTGCCGTCACGAAAAGCTAGGGACAAACTCTGCGCATAATACATTTTCTGCTTATGATGGGCAGAGATCCCAAAAACATGAACAATCCATTAGGTGAAAAAATTATGAGCGGGTGGCAAACCTACAGCTGTGACAGGCTCTCATAATAAACCTTTTTCAAGTCTACTAGATTGCTAGGGATAGGCAAGGAATGGGCTGTATTCCATCAATGTTGGCAAGAGAGTGCAAGGGGAAGAGCTACATAGATGGAAAAGACAGGTTTTTAGGTTAGGCGTCTAAAAAGATTTTCTATTTGTTCAGGTTAGTCGGATGAAGGAGCCGAAGGCGAGGTGGACTCATAGAAGTCATGGAATCATAGGAGTCATAGAATCTGGATGTTCAAACCAACCAATAGGAAGTACTGAACCAAATGATTTAAGCTGTTTCCCACAATTCCCCTCTGCCCAGGAATGCCCATACTGCAAGGTTGCAAAAGAGCTGGATAATAATGTGAAAATGGCTAATTACATTGTCTAGAGTTCTGGATTTGGGCTGCATGACCTTGAGCCAGTCACTGTCTCTCAGCCTAACCTACTTCAAAGGGTTGTTGTAAGGGGGGAAAGGTACACCACCGTAAGCAGGAAAAAGAAGAAGAAGAGAAAAGATTGGATTTATACCCCACCCTTCACTTTTGGAGTCTCAGAGCGGCTTACTAACTCCTCTCCCTTCCCCTTCCCACAACAGACACCCTGTGAGGTAGGTGGGGCTGAGAGAGCTTCTGACAGAAACTGTCCTTGAGAAAACAGCTGTGCCAGAGCTTGTGACTTACCCAAGATCACATTAGCAGGTGCAAGTGGAGGAGGGGGAATCAAACCCGGTTCTCCCAGATTAGAGTCCGCACACTTAACCCCTACACCAAACTGGCTCTCAGAGGGTACATATTACATTATATTTCACCATGAGTAGTCAGAAGATTCACCTCACAGTAAATGTGGTAACTAGATTACCTGGGTCTTAGAAGTTATGGAGGCTAGGTTTATCCACAGCCATTAGCCAGGATACTTCAACAGAACTTCCACGTGCAGAAGCAGCTAACCTCTGAATAGCAGACCGTGGGAAAACATTGATTCTTCGATTCTGTGTGTGCGGTTCTCAGGGGTAATCCTCTGGCCACTGTTGGAAAGACAGTGCTGGGATAGCCTTTGGCCCAGGGTTGCCAGCCTCCAGGTGGCACCTGGAGATCTCCTGCTATTACAATTGATCTCCAGATGAGCAAGGTCAATTTCCCTGGAGAAAATGGTTGCTTTGGAGGGTGGACTCCATGGCATTATACCCTGCTGAGGCCTGTCCCCTCCCCAAACCCTGCTCTCCCCCAGGCTCCACCCCCAGATCTTCAGGTGTTTCCCAACCCAGACCTGGCAACCCTACTTTGGCCTCATCCAGTAAAAGAGTGCCCATGTGTTTTGGTTCTGGTGGGCCTCCCGTATATACCATCTCAGGACTTTGGAGCTCTGCTTCCATTCCCCACCCTGTCTCCCTCTCCAGTGCTAGGGTTGCAAACTCTGGGTTGGAAAATCCCTGGAGATTTGGGGGGCGGAGACTGAGGAGGGCAGAAGGAGGGGCCTCAGAAGGGTACCATGCCATGGTGTCCCCCCTCCAAAGCAGCCATTTTCTCCAGGGAAACTGATTCTCTGTGGTCTGGAGATCAGTTATAATTCTGGGAGATCTCCAGGCCACACCCGGAGGTTGGGAAGCCTATTCCCCACCTCCTGCGCAGAAGGCAGTAATAGAAGAACTAAGTCTCATTCTGCTGGAACCTTTAAAAAACCCAAACCCAGCCCTCCTACCCTTGATTTTGGGAAACGATAGGACGGGCAGAGGAAAGCATGAAGCTGCCACAGTTCCCAGTTGGGCTGGACAGTCAAATTCTCTGCCATTTGGACAGAATATATAAACAACAGAAAGTGTAAACTGGAGCTGCATCTGTTTCCTACACACATCTGGTTAACCTTCAAACCACAGGGCAGCAGCCGCTCATACAGCCTCTATGGAGCAGTGATCTGGGGGGAGGGACCCCAGTTATTGGACTAGTGGGGGCTGTGTGTGGTTGCCACCTCTAGTCTGGGAAATTCCCTGAGGATTTAAGGGTGGTGCCTGTGGAGGGGAGAATTTGGGGAGGGATTTCATGTAGAATCGATGGTATGGCACAGAGTTTGCCTTTGGAAGCTGCCGTTTTTCTCCAGGGGAAGTGATCTCTGTAGTCTGGAGAGCATCTGTGATTCTGGGAGAACTCCAGGTGCCACCTGGAGACTGGCAACCCTGGTGCTGTAATTATAATATGTCAGAGATGCACGGGGGGGAGGGTAATCTGGCTTCTCGCTGTGCAAAAAGCACAGTGCCAAACAGCTTGGAATGGGTGTGAGTCGGACACTGATACTGGCAGCCTTAACCGAGTACTCCTGGCTAGTCAGGTAGCTGCAAAACACTCCTTGCTGGGTGATCTTGCGCATGATTACATGGAAGTAAGCCTGACCAGATTTAATGGCCCTTAGTCCCTGGAGAGAGCCAAATTACATGACGCACCACCATGTGTGTCTTTTCACAGATGTTTTTCTTTTATTATTATTATTTTAAAAGCAGCCTCTGAGGCTGTGAATTTCTAGTGAGGAATGGGAAGAAGAGGGAGGAGACTGGTCTGCCGACTTCTCTCCCTTCTGGCTGTTTTTCCACCCCAAAGTGCACTCTTGTTGCTTTTCACCTCCTGGGGAGGGGGGAGGAAGATGCAGATTCCTCTGTGCATTCTTCTGTGGAGCCAAAAGCAACGAGGGAGGGCAATTTTGAGCAGAATAAGGCCCAGAGTAAGTATCCCCCCCCCCATGCTTCCTCCATTAACATGAAGCCTCAGAGGCTGCTTTTGATTTTTATGTGTTGAAAGGAAACCTTCATTCCCTAAGATGCACATTGCTGCATCACATTGCCCTTTGCCAACCCAGAGGAGACTCCGGGAGTTCTGTGATCAGAGCTCTCTGCTTTTTAACAGATAAATTGCAGTTATCTTCTGATCGGGGTCAGGATTCGAGGAGTGATGTGGTGTTTAAGCTTTCCCCTGTGCTGTTTTCCTAACCTAAAATGGCCCCGAGGAGCCAATATTTGCCTCACTGAGCGCGCCTAAATGTCGAAGTCCTGTTAAGACTGCTGCCCCATTGCTGCTCCTCACAAATGGAACTCCCTCCCGGAACTGCTGTGCCATCTGTCCCTCTTGTTCCAAACTGAAACAAAGTCTAAATCTTTATAATTGCATTTGTACAACTTCCTTCCTTCCTTCCCTCCTCCCTCCCTTTCCTTCCTTCCCTCCCTCCTTCCTTCCTTCCTTCCTTCCTTCCTTCCCTCCCTCCCTCCCTCCCTCCCTTCCTTCCTTCCTTCCTTCCTTCCTTCCTTCCTTCCTTCCTTCCTTCCTTCTTCTCTCTTATGGTGGCAGATATGGCCTCTCTTCCTCTTCTTTACCCTGACAACAATCTTGTGAGGTAGTTGAAGGCTGAAAGAGATGAGTGCGAGGTTACCCCATGAGCTTCATGGCAGAGTCATGTCTCTGGCTATTTGAGTATAAATTGTACATTTTTCAGAGCAGAAGTTTTTTTTCATTGCTGCTTATGTTACTCTCTAAAGCATAAGATGTGGTGAAATGAGTCAACAGGGGTGTGCAAAAAGAAGAGGAATCCAGGTTTGGATTTGGTTCTTCTGTCATTTAAAAAACTTGTCTTGGTTCTTTAATTACAGTGATTAAAGCAGGCCATTATGAAATCAATCTGATAGTCAGTTCTATTGGTTTCAAGGGGAAGCACATTTGAGTTGTAATTCCTCCACTATAGTAAAGATGTCTGGAGCTGAATCGCTTTTTCTCTATACACACAGGATCAGCCCTGGTTGGTACCTGGATGGGAGACCATCAAGGAATTCCAGGGTCACAATGCAGAGGGAGGTTATGGCAAACCACTTCTGTTAGTCTCTTGCCTTGAAAACCCTACAGGGTTGCCATAAGTTGCCTGTGACTTGATGGCACCTTACACTTGCGTGCACGCACACACAGATATAAGCAAAGTCTGCGCCTGTGTAGCAGGTGCAGCTCCAAATAATGAAATAGCTCATGCAAATACAGGGCCTGTTCTTATATAGAATTAGAAGGGTCTCCCAAAACCACTGAAACAGTGGTGGGAAGTGGAAACACTGTGCACAGAAACATCAGTTGGGACCTTCTGTTTGGCATGAATATGGGCTAAACACTCTGGCTGGTCTAAGTCCCTGTCAGACATGCCTGCTGAATCACTCTCTCTTGCACACACCTCCTGTGGAAATGAAAGCAGATATCAAGGCACTGAAATAACTATTGGGCTGGAAAGTTTCCAACTGCTCTTACACGTCAAAAATAATTCTCTTCCGATTCAGAGCATTTACGACCAGGCAAGGTTTAGGTTTGGATCTTAGTATAGTTCCAACTTTACTTCCCTATAAACTAGAGCTATCAATTAAAAGTTAATTGCATTAATTTAATGGTTTGATTAAATCTGCAGAAATTTGCATAGAGATAAAACAGTTCTGATGGGAAAAAATAGCATCCTTTCCTTGTTTTTGGATGAGATAGGCCTGTGTTGCCATCTGGGAAGAGGCATTCCTTCCTGTGTGATGGAGGAAGAAGTATAAGAATACCTCTTCTAAGAAGGCACCCGCCACTTATAGATTTGTAAGTTCTTACATTAAAAATAATTAATGTAATGAGCAGTTGGGTTAGAACAGATAAAAGGAAGTACTTCTTCACCCAAAGAGTGATTAACATAGGAGGTGGTGGCAGCTACAAGCATGGACAGTTTCAAGAGGGAATTAGATAAACATATGGAGCAGAAGTCCATCAGTGGCTATTAGCCACAAGGTATAGATAGGAATGCTCAGTCTGGGACAGGTGATGCACTCTATTCTTGGTGCTGGGGGGGAGGGGCAGCAGTGGGAGGGCTTCTAGTGTCCTGGCCCCACTGGTGGACCTCCTGATGGCACCTGGTATTTTTGGCCACTGTGTGTCAGAGTGTTGGACTAGATGGGCCATTGGCTTCTCTTATGCTCTTATGTAATTAACTTTAAAAAATTGGGCCGCTCCATGAACTGGGAAGGGCACCTGAAATTCCTGTTAATTGATGAATCTGATTAATTGACTAAAAATAAATGCCAAAAGAACCAGGATCCTTTCCCGGAAATGAACTGACATGATGGAGAGGATGGGTGATGGAAGGAGCATCAAACTCTGTTTGAAATTAGATGAAAAGGCAGTTGTATGTCAGCTTGTGGTAAAACCTGGAGCTTTGTGACACCCGCATCCCCCGCAACGTCGGGAGTTAGTGTCAGGCGGAGACAAAATATGCTAAACCCCTCGTCTCTATTCATGACTCATTGCAGAGGGCACAGAAGTCTTTATAATAACTAACTACTTCGATACATGCAAACATTTCCATTCCCAAATGGGTATGTGACAGTTGGGGCTTCTCCACAAACACAAGTGTATTTGTTTTGCATTATTTATTTATAAAACCTCTGAGCACCTTTCCAGCATGAATAGGGAGCAACACGATGAAACCAAAGCATGCGCACCCAAAGTTAAAGCACAGTCGCAAAACAAAAGCCGGGGGGGGAGAAGCCCATTGAAATTTAGACATGGCAGAAGCAACAGAGGAACAAATCCAAATCATAGCTCGTGAAATGAGGACTAACTTGGCAAAAGCCAGCAAAAAACTGTGGAAAACAGAAAGGGTATCAGAAGTGCCAGCACTGAAAACAGGCCTGCTGTAGCTAACATATGAACACAAGGAGGAAGAGGAGGAGGAGGAGGAGGAGGAGGAGACGATTTGGTGGATGTCCTGTTGGCACCTGGTATTTTTGGCCACTGTGTGATAGAGTGTTGGACTGTATGGGCCATTGGCCGGATCCAACATTGGCTTCTCTTATGTTTGTGTGTTCTTATACTACACATTCCACCACCTGAAGGAGTCTCAGAGCAGTTACAATTGTCTTGACTTCTTTTCCACACAACAGACACCCTGTGAGATAGGTGGCGCCAAGAGAACTCTGAGATAACTACTCTTGAGAGAACAGCTCTCAGAGAGCTGTGTCTGACCCACGGTCACCCAGCTGGCTTCATGTGGAGGAGTGGGAGATCAAACCTGGTTCTCCAGATTAAAGTCGGTCTTAACCACTACACCAAACTGGCTCTCAGGAAACATGCATGTTTTCTCTAATAGGCCAAATATCAGCTCTCAGGGACTGTTGAAGTCGGGAAAACAGTGCGTGTGTTGGTGGGGGTGGTATTAAGAATCAAGACTCTGCCCCCCATGTAGCTGCTATTTCCAAATAGAAAATACTCTGGAGATCTCCCAGGAATCTGTCTTATTTGGTCCTTTGTGCTAAAAAAATGAGACTGTAGAAGATCATCACCTGATGATCTTAAGATGTGTGGCTGGGAGGTGCACATAACAGAGAAGGGTGCTTTCATCAGTATGCAATGCCCAGGTTGTGAAGATAAGAACCACCGTCTTGAGGTTGGACCTGAAAACTTATCTAAAGTGGCATAGACAGGTTAACATTCGCGTGCTTTGCTTTTTTTTTTTTATTAGTGCCCAATAACAAGCAGGGTGCTTTTTGAATGGTTTTTCTGGGGCAGCCTGGCAAGGATTGCCAACCTCCAGGTGGTGGCTGGAGATCTCTTGAGATTTCAATTGATCTCCAGGTGACTGAGATCAGTTCACCTGGAGAAAATGGCCAATTTGGAAGGTGGACTCTGTGGTGTTATACCCCACGGAGGTCCCTCCCCTCCCCAAATCCCACTCTCCGCGGGCTTCACCCCCAAATCTCCAGGTATTTCCCAATCCAGAGCTGGCAACCCTAAGCCCAATGTAATGTGCATGACTGTATTCCAAATGAGAAGTTACTGCTGCATTCTGGCTCACCATCCAAAGCAGACGTGAGGCCCTTTCTGCCCACCATCTGGATCTTCCATAACAAAGGGTGTGTTCAGACGGATCTTTTGATCTGCCATAGGAACGACTCCCTTGCGGATCAAAAATGCACGACCAGACAGAAACATCTGCGAAATATTCCGGTCCCATAGGCATCCCGTTCTGCTGCGCCTCCAATCCTGATTTAAAAAGTAGCAGTTTCAATGTAGGGTTTTCGCTTACCCGCGCAACAACTGCAGACTTTCTTCCGTCTGGTCACTCCATTAGCGCGCGATGCTGCCCGTCGGCTCGGTCTGACGTCAGACCGAGCCGACGGGGGCGCGATTTTTAAAAATTGAAACCCCATGTGCGCTTTAACGAGGAAACGCATTCAGCGATAAGCGCTACGAGGAATGTAATATTCATGCTTATTTCTTTTAGGGGCAAGATGTTACCGCGATGGGAGATGGAGGGGGAAGGACTGTTCTAATTTGCAAAATAGTCCCTCCATTGATCATGATGGCAAGGGGGAGGACCGGGACTTTGCTGAAAACCCTCCGTGATCGCCTCAGTTCTCCAAGGAGGCGCAGCCTTGCCTATGCGAATGTACAAAACTTTTTTTAAAAAAATCCTCGGTGGATGCCGTGTAGACAAATCACGGTGGGAACAACGCGCGGTGAGGCTATTTCATGGGGGGCGTCTGGTCGTGCTAGGCTGGATTAAAAAAATCGGGATAAAATTTTAGGAGGGCTCATGGCGCGATTGACTGGCCGTCTGAACGCAGCCTATGTTAGATCAAGGGGAACCCCCAGAAAAATTACAAATTACCTACTCCCCCCACCCAAAGATAATTTAATGTGGATAGCCATATTGGTCTGCAGTATAAGAGCCAGATCTGAGGCTGTGTTCACACACATGAAATAATCCACTTTCAATACACTTTCCAACTGGATTTTGCCAGTTTCACACAGTAAAATCCACTTGGAAAGTGCACTGAAAGTGGATTGAAAGTGGATTATTTCATATGTGTGACTGCAGCCTGAGACTGGTAGACCCTTAAAAGATTCACAAGATTTCCCTTGGGAGCTTTGACTCTTGAAAGTTTATACCTTGGAAATCTGGGAGGTCTTTAAGGTGCTAATGGACTCTGGTTGTGTAAGCACAATTCCTGTACCTGCCTTGGCCATTTTTCTCTAGAAAGTAAAGCTAGAACCTAGCATAGCCCACAACCAATACCATATCCAAGGCTGTCTCATGCATGTGCTGGGTTTCTGCCATAGCGCTGGGCCCATTAGATGTTGTGTACAGAACTGAGTATTCTGGGAATCTCAGATTTGGTTACAAACAACAAGATTCTATCCCTGAAGCCTGTGAAGATAGGTCTGAAAGAGTGTGGGCCATGACTGGGGAAAATCTCAGAAGAGAGATAGTTTAGACAAACACTGAATAACACTTTCTGTTCAGTGGCCATTGTACCTTTCTTTCCCCATCTTTGTAGGAGATTATCTTTAGCATTTTTTCCCTGACTCAGTTGTGTGTATTCATGTGGCAGTAAATTCCAGGGAAATCAACAGGGATTACAACCCTTAAATAGATCAAGATGGGAAGCCGCTGTGTTAGTCTGTCTGTAGAGGAAGAAAAGAGCAAGAGTCCAGTAGCACCTTAAAGACTAACAAAATTTGTGGCCGGGATGAGCTTTTGTGAGTATGACCGATGAAAGCTCATTCCCTGCTACAAATTTTGTTAGTCTTTAAGGTGCTACTAGACTCTTGCTCTTTTCTCACTCTTAAATAGGTAAGAGACAGTGGTCAACAGCTAATTATACACCTTTGCCCATTCAGAAAACATGCACAAACACAGATCTCTTTTCAACTTTGTTTTTGTTTCCCCCAGGTTTCCCCCCCAACATGCCTACAGTTGCTAACTGACCAGAACACAAACTCGGCCTTGTCTGCTACTGTGCCTTTAACAGCCATTTGACCATCAGAGATCAGCAGGTGAAACTTTGGGAAGGCACTGCGATAGATAGATATTATTACTTGCTACTGTCTGCTGATGTTTTTTAAACATAGCAACAGGGGTGTGATGGTGGCAACTTTACACGAGCCGGTTTATTTTGGCATTCCTTAGTGGCACTCCCCCCCCCAAGATTATGCATGCCCCAGCATAATTAGAAGTGTCGATGTGAGGTGAACATCTGGCTGTGTGCAAGTTTGGAATGATTAAAAAAACGCATTGGTGCGCAGGTACACATACATCTGCCCCTGTGCAAAGGACAGCCCAGTAACCATGGGCTATATAAATCCACAGTCTCTCCATCAAGCTGCCATGACTATAAGTTTATCAAGTTTGTTATTGTTTGCTAAGGTGTAATTAGTAAAAGGTTGCAGCTAGTTTTCTGTCAGAAAGCAGATTAATTGCTACCATGCGCTGCTGTAAAATACTGCCTGGTCCAAAAATCCCTTCAGTTCCTGATTTTAACCTGAGAGATTGGAGGTCTGCTTTTTTGACTAGCTAGGACTTGAAATTCAGAACAAGGGGAAAGGTTGCTGAGTTGTGTCAATCTCTGATTTGGGGTACTTTAATCATGGCTGTGACGGACTGCAGCAGAGCACCCCAGTTCCTTATCTGCAGTCGTGTTTTTAATGTGAGAGGTTGGATCAACCTAACTGAGAGTGTGTGGGGAAGGCAAGTGGATTTTTTGGACTGATCATATGTGATGGAATTTTATAGAGCACAATCTACCTGTTGTGTGGTCCTTGCGGTGGCCCATTCCCTATTTCAGACACGTTTAATACCCAAGTCCTCATGCAGGGCATGATTTGCACCTTTAAATACGGTTGCCAGGTCCTCCCTGGCCACTGGCAGGAGATGGGGGTTAGGGCTGACAGATCCAGGTTGGGAAACTCATAGAGATTTGGGGATGAAGCCTGGGGAGGACATGGACCTCAGTGGGGTACAATGCCATACAGTTCACCCTCCAAAGCATCCATTTTCTTCAGGGGAACTGAGCTCTTTAGTCTGGAGGTCAGATGTAATTCTGGAGGATCCCCAGGCCCCATCTGGAGGCAGGCTTCCCTACCTTTAAGAGCCAGTTTGGTGTAGTGGTTAAGTGTGCGGACTCTAATCTGGGAGAACGGGGTTTGATTCCCCATTCCTCCACTTGCACCTGTTGATGTGACCTTGGGTCAGTCACAATCTCTGGCACAGCTGTTCCTGAAAGAGCAGTTTGTGTTAGAGTTCTCTCAGCCCCACCTACCTCACAGGGTGTCTGTTGTGGGGAGGGGAAGGGAAAGGAGTTTGTAAGCTGCTCTGAGACTCCAAGTGAAGGGCGGGGTATAAATCCAATCTCTTCTCTTCTGTTCTTTTTCCAACTAAGAACTATATCCCGGAATGGGCGGGATATAAATGCAAATAATAAATAAATAAAATAAATAAAACTAGGAACTGCAAATCAGAAATGTTGACGGGAACTGCCTCCAGCCTATCTATACAAAGCATACCTGCCACAGTTTACAAATGAAAACAGAGATCCCACTTGTAACCCCCCCCAAACTTAACAAGCATTCACAGCCCTAGTCTTCCTCTCATTGTCCATTGCTAAAGACTCTACTTCATCTGCAGAATGATGTTAGTTTCAGGTGGTCAGCCAATTTGGTCTGAAGCAGTAGAACAAATTTAGAGTCCAAGGGCACCTTTAAGACCAACAAAGGTTTATTGAAAAAGTGTGCATGCACACGAAAGCTCATACTTTGAATAAACCTTTGTTGGTCTTAAAGGTGCCTCTGGACTCTAAATTTGTTCTGCAGAATGATATGTCTGTTTAGCTCATCCTGCACCAAGCCAAGAAGGTCTTTGTTCTTTAGGTTAAAGATAACCCCCCTCGGGGGGGGCAGAATACATGATTGTCCTGACATTTGATGTCAACATTTCGTAACTGAGCCTTGCCAGTACACAAAAGAGCAGGCTATGTACAACATGGCAGTTTTATGTTTAAGTATATACATGTGCATTACAGACAAGATGCATCTACCTGTCTACCTGTTCAAGCTAGACAAGGCACTGGAGATCAGTGACCGAGTCTCTTGCTTTGTTAAATGTCTGTAACAAGAGTAAACAACCATCTGGTATGGCTTGTCAGAGAGATGCACAGCAGACCGTTGGATGTAGTATATGGTGCTGGTTCTTCCCATGAGGGACTAAGGAAAACCTCTGAGGTACTGGCAGTGCCATTGGTGATCAGGTCATTCCCGGACGCCTGACTCCCTCTCGCCCTTTTGCTAGCATGCTAATATCTTCAGAGTAAACGCAGCAGGGGACACTTTGGCCAAAAGTTACCTACCCCGCTCTATAACTAGCAGCCGTGGTGTGGGAGGAGCGTTGGATTGGAACTGCAGTGTTATGCTAGGGGGAGACTTAACTGTTTCCGCTGTGGCCCCACTGCTGGACCTCCGGATGGCACCTGGTATATTTTGGCCGCTGTGTGACAGAGTGTTGGACTAGATGGGCCATTGGCCTGATTCAACATTGGCTTTCTTATGTTCTTATGTTCTTATGTTCTTATGTTTCCTCCTGTATCTTTTCCTCCAGAGGAAATCAGCTCTTTGGGGCGCTGTTTATACTTTGCAGACAGGAGATATGATCATAGGTCTTCAACATCTCTAGTTTGTCCCTCTGAAATAATGCTTCCCACCCAACATGGCACCTGAGAGTCATGGCATCTACTGATATTCTTCTAACCTTCTCCCCAAAGCAAAGAGCTGGTCCCGGCTTTCTGGAGCAGAAGGTGCTTCAGAAAAGTCCAGGAGGAATCACTGTTATGCCTTCAGGGAGTTCCCCATTCAGAAACAGCAGTCTCCATCACAAAAATATGTTTGGCTTGGAGCCTACCAACATTTTGCGATCAGCCGCTGTGGCAGCCATTTTGTGGTGGCCATGTGACCCCTATGGTGGCAGCCATTTTATGGTGGTGCCTACAACCTCTTCCCAAAACTTCAAATGTGCCCACAGGCTCAACACGTTTTAGGACATCTGCTCTAAGATTTAACTTCTAAAAACTCGGGGGGGGGGCTGCCAATTCCAAGTGGGGAAATTCCCGGATATTTGGGGGTGGAGCCTGGAGAGAGTGGAGTTTGGGGAGGGGAGGGGCCTCAGCATGGTACAATGTCATAGAGTCCACCCTTCAAAGCAGCCATTTTCTCCAGGAGAGCTGATCTCTGTCAGCTGGAGATCAGAAGAAGAGGAGAGAGGAGAGATTGGATTTATACCCCGCCCTTCACTACCCAAAGGTGTCTCAAAGCGGCTTACAAACTCCCTTCCCTTCCCCTCCCCACAACAGACACCCTGTGAGGTAGGTGGGGCTGAGAGAGCTCTTGACAGAAACTGCTCTTTTTTCAAGAACAGCTCTTATCAGAACTATGGCTAAGGTCATCCAGCCAGGTGCAAGTGGAGGAGTGGGAAATCAAACCTGGTTCTCCCAGATTAGAGCCCGCGCACTTAACCACTATACCAAACAGTTGTAAAAGCGGGAGATCTCCAGGTAGGGTTGCCAGGTCTGGGTTGGAAAATACCTGGAGACTTTGGGGGTGGATCCAGGAGAGGGCAGGATTTGGGGAGGGGAGGAGCCTCAGCATGGTACAATGCCATAGAGTCCACCCTTCAAAGCAGCCATTTTCTCTGGGGGAACTGATCTTTATAGAGTGGAGATCAATTTTAATTCTTGGAGATCTCCAAGCCCCATCTGGAGGTTGGCCACCCTTCCACTGAAACAGTGATTCACTAGGGACAGGTACCAGAAACCAGGGGACAGCCCAGAGAAATAGAAGAAGCTGGAACCTATGTATACTCCTGAGATTTTTATCTAGTTACTCCTCCATGGCGGGAAAAGTGGCAGCTGTCAAATGTCTGCCTGTCACCATGCAGCTGTGAGAGGCAGAGAGAGGCACTGAGGGGGGGGGAAGCTGGCAGCAGTAACTGAGGGGCAATATCTACTCCCTTCTCCTTTCTGCTTTGCACAGAAGGATGGATTCAAAGCCTCCAATTCTAGGTTATATCTCAGCATCCGTCCTGGCCACCTCCTGCTCCGTCTTTGTCTGCACATTTTAAAAGCTGTAAAACCATAGCGTGGCTTTGATCCATCCTTGCAACACTACGGGATGTGGAAACGCAAAAGCAGAGGCCAGAATCTCTAGCCAGGAGGGAAGGAACTGGAGATAAATACTAGTCAAGACAGAAATAATCACACTAAGAAATCAAACTTTCTTTCCTCCCCCGAACAAGTGTGGGATTCACTCCTTCAGGGTCTTCCTCCCTCTGTTCCTCCCCAAACATCTGTTAGACCAGAGAACTGAGCTCTTCCACCCCCCCATTTTCTTAAAATATCTCTAGAGAATCACTGGGCTGATTTTTTTTGGTGGGGGGGTTGAATTCCCTGTGATAAGATTCTCTCCCTTGGGGCTGACAGAAAGCCCCTGGGCATATTTACTAAAGATTGTTGATTGTGCTGTAGACCATATTTCAGCTAAACCTTTGTACTGGCAGTCAGGGTATTTGGGTGTCCTTGTTAAGAAGAGTTATTCAGGGTTTTTTTATTATTCAAGGTGGTTCAGAGGTTAAGACGCTGAGCTGCAGACCAGAAGGTCTGTAGTTTGGCAGTTCGAGACCCTAGTGCCGCGTGACGGAGTGAGCTCCCGTCTCTGGCCCCAGCTCCTGTCAACCTAGCAGTTCGAAAGCAAGAAATTGCAAGTAGATAAATAGGTACCACTTCGGTGGGTAGGTAACAGCGTTCCATGCGCCTCGTCATTTAGTCATTCCGGCCACATGACCATGGAAACGTCTTCGGACAACGCTGGCTCTTCGGCTTGGAAACGGAGAGGACCACCGCCCCCTAGAGTTGGATTCAACTAGCTTTCAAGCAAGGGAAACCTTTACCATATACTATCTTCCACCACCCTGCCTACTACCTGCACCGCCGTCTCCCTTCCCCCAAATTAATTTTGGAGGCACACCCCACTATCATGCAAGAAAATGGTTACTTGTACAGTGTGTGTAGGGGCAAATTAGATGTTATGGTGACCCAATCCATATGAGTCATACTGTACTCTTACAAAGCAAGGGGGGGATTTACAACCCAGCGTTGGGAGGGGGTGGCAAACCTTTCCCTCCTTTCTTGTCCCCCCCCACAAAAAAAAAAATTTGTTTCCTCACAGCTGTTTTTCTCCTGACAAGGATTACTCAGAACCTTGGAGGGAGAAACACAGCTGGGGTACAAATCAGCGGCTTTTTAGTGAGGGGGGAGAATTCAGCTCCTCTTATTGTCCGCCCATGTTGTAGTTTAAATTTATGTGCTGTTCCTTTAGCACCTTGTTATCCAACCCTTCCTACAAACAGTAAAAATCATTCTGCTTTCTTATGTTATATCCCCAGAACAACCCTGTGAGGAAAGTTAGACTGAGAGAGGGCAAGTGGCCTAAAGTCATCCAGTGAGCTGCTCGAACCTGGTTTGTCTAAATACTGGTCTGATAACTTTAACCATCACACAATGCTGGTCACCACTTCAGGACCATGTCACTAGTTGGAGGTTATAAAATGTCCGGGGTGGGGAGATCCTCCTCAGCCTATTTACATAGGAGAGGGAAGCAGTGGTACCACAGTTGGGGAAGATACGTCCCCTCAGACTGAAAAAATTGGCCATCCCCCTTTGTTCCTTTAAGTATCTTGCCGTGCTTCCAGTCAGAGTAAATAATGGGGGAATACTTTCCCCAGAAATGTTTCTGTTCTAAATCAAGCTTTTTAAATTGTAACTGTCGTACCCCAAATTAAAAGCCTGTCAGGTTTTTTTTCCCCTGGTGTGGGGGAGTCTTATGGAAGGCAAAACAAGGCTCTAGGAAGGGTGGTGTACCAGCTGGCTATACTTCTGTCTATGGCCTTGTCCAACTTGGTGGAAACTGCCATCAAGTCGCAGGAAACTTATCACAACTCCATCAGGTTTTCAGAGGAAGAAACAAGTGGAGGTGGTTTGCCCTTGCCTGCCTCTGAGTAGCAACCCTGGCCTTCCTTGGCAGTCTCCCATCCAAGGACTAATAAGGGCCAACTCTGCTTAGCTTCTGAAATCCTGATGAGATCAGGCTAACTTGGACCTCTACTTTATAGGACTTTGATTTTAACACATAAGGCTAACATCACTGCCTTTAGTTTGCCCTTACCAGTGAGATAACTGCTTGCCCTCAGAAGAGCCTCTTCCCATGTGTCTGCATGAGTCTCCATTCTGGGTGGCTTCCTTTGAGAGCAGCTAAGTCAGCCCCATCTCTATGTCAGGAGTCATTTGGATGATTCCAGTGACTTAGCAAAAATACCCACTACATCAGAAACTGATTCAAAAGCAGTAGGGCATCATACAGAGATACAACTGCCAGACTCCAATGTGTAGCCCTTCTAACACTTAGGAGGAGGAGGAGGAGGAGATTGGATTTATACCCCACCCTTCACTACCCAAAGGAGGCTCATAGTGGTTTACAATCCCTTTTCCTTCCCCTCCCCACAACAGACACCCTGTGAGGTAGGTGGGGCTGAGAGAGCTCTCCCGAGAACTATCCTTGAGAGAACAGCTCTGAAAGATAAAATATCCATCCATCCTACACAGTCCTGGGAGTCCTGGCTTCAATACTCATTTAATGCCGCCTATTGTGCAGCCACAATTACAGTCAGGGTAATAAAATGATGGATTTTATCCCCCATCCCCAACCATCCAACGTTTGCTAATTGGTGGAATGGGGATTTTAATCCATGTTAGAGATTGTGAGAGTAGAACAAGAGGATGGTGATTATTCCAGATACATTAATCCACAATATGAGGACATTATCAAAAGGCAATCAACTTCAATCTCTTCCCAGAGAAATAAGAATTACTTTAGTGCTTTACACTCTAACCCTTAGACATTATTGCTTTCCATGGAGATCCGGTTTACCCCCCCTTCCCCTAGTCTTGTGAAAGTTGTTTATTAAGGTCACATAAAAGAAATTTGCTAGCTCAGTGCTCTTTAAGCTGGCATCCCACGCTTTGTGTGAGCTAACAACCTGTTTCTTTTCTTTTTTTCCCATGCAGGGGGATTGGAAAACAGGGCCTTCAGTGTTTAGGTAAGAGCTTTCTTCAGATTTTCCTCTTTGGGCAGGTTCTCTTTTCGCTATTAGAGAACCCCACACTGTGAAAGAATAATAATTGTACATAACACGTAGCATTTACAACGCAATTCAGGGTGTTGTTCACATCCATATTCTTGTGGTAAGCTTTATGACAACCCTGTAAGGTTGGTTGGTATTATTGTTCCTACCAGCTTGTAGATTATGGGGAGGGGCTGAGAGGAAAGCAGTTTAATTCCATGGCTAAAGCAAGATTCAAACTACAGGCTTCCTGCTCCATAACACAGTACATTAGTCACTACACTGCATCATCTAAAAATGAATTTGAGGTAGTGCAGGACTGGCAAAGGAAAGCTCTTCTAATTTTAAGAAAAGAGATGGGGAGGAAAGCTCAGGTTTACCTAAAAGCCATTCCTTCTGTCCCATAGAGGTCCATATCACAATGGGGATTGCCCCTAGCAATTCAGTGTTCATGCAAAAGGTTATACTCTGCATATACTCAGAGGTACTCTCCAACTAACGGGCAAAGAATGAGGGGGCAAAAACTGATGAGTTAGATGATGAGAATTCTGGGTTGAAACTAGTCCTGTGGGTGCTTGTTATTTATGTGCAGTTGCATCACAACAGATGGGGATTCAGCCAGTGTCGCTTTCTCCCTGGCAGGAGATGGGGAAACTGCACCAGTGGAATGTCTGCATGTCATGTGGCTTTTAAAGCTACACAGCCCCTGTTGAGGAATGGAGGAGAAGATAACGGCATTGTTAAGCTGCTTTTGGTCCTCACTGGGGAGGAGAGTGGGGTATCAAGATCCAAATAAATAAAAGTAATAACGAGATGGCAGCTGATTGAGAACAAGGACACTGTTGGTTCTCCATCACTTTCATGTGTCAGGACTCCTGGGCTGCCAACCGACCAGGAGACACTCAGCTTGGCCTGCTCCTGTGCCTTTAAAAGAAACTGGCGACGCAGAGAGCAGTAGGCTAACCTTTCCAGCCAGGAAATAAACACAGTCGACTATTAACTGCTGTCAAAAGGGTCATTTAAAAAGATTGGCTCACAAGTTGGCCACCTTAGAGAAGAATTACAACTCATGAGTTGCAGCAGGGGTGGCTGGGGTGGAGCTGGAGTTCAGGCCTCTTGGGTTCTTAGGAGGAAAGCTGGGTTGTACAAGGGGGCTGGGAAAGATTGTTTCTAATTTCCCTAATTCCCTTCTTAATCAGGCAGTTCACACAATCGGCCCTTGAGCCAAGTTTATTGTTTCGCTGAACTAGATTCTTCCATCTATTTTAGGGCTGTGAAATCTCTCTCTCCTTTTCCTTGCATTTTAGATGCACTTCAGCCTCTTCCGCTACCCGTGTACCTGGCACATCCTTCCAAATTTACCTTCTCTTTTGCACCTGCTCCCAGCTCACCTGACCTCTCCCCCCAGCTTATTTGTACAGCCCATCTGACAATATCCTTAGTGTGGTTAGTGTTACACATGTGCTTGTTAATAGAGCAGCACGTCATACCATGCTTCTCCCAGTTTCAAGTGTGTCGGGGGGGGGCAGACTTGATTGACCTCGGTTCCTAATATGTGTCCCTTACATGTCTGGAGGCATATGTTTCCTTTTTACATTTTGTGTGTTCCAATAGGAAATATTAATGGAATATTGACTTGTATTGCTGCAAGAAGCATTATCTTCCACTATGATGACGCAAACTGAGTATCTAAGACAAGTAACCGCTGCCTTGATTGTTTCTTCCTACAGAACACACACACACCCCAACACACAAATGCTACACTTTGTTCTCCCATGGAAATTGATGTCTGTATGAAATTGCAACTTATGTCTCTGGTAGAGTCATCTCGTGTGTGGTTCTTCCCTAGTGCAATTTTTTTTCTTTTACAGGATGATAACTATGGAGGCTGCAAGCTTCCGTGAAATACTGGGTAGGGGGAGAAGGTCTTCTTAACCTTTTCCCTCTTGCCCACCACAAGCCAATTTTTTGCTTTTCAGGACAAGAAATAAAGATACGGCATTCCCCCACCCCCTCCCACCATTAGAGAAAAAGTAACTGGGTGGGTGGCTGTGGTACCAGAAAAGGTGCCAGAAGCAAAAGGGTTAAGAGGCACCTGCCTCTCATTGGCTGTACCAAAAGACAGCGGTCTCCATGGTTGGTCAAAAGAAAAAGAAGTGTGTTGGGGGTGGGGGGGAGAAACTACATGAGATTGATAGATCCAGGTGGGTGGCCGTGTTGGTCTGAAGCAGCCGAACACAGTTTGAGCCCGGTGGCACCTTTAAGACTAACAAAGTTTTACTCAAGGTATAAGCTTTTGTGTGCAAGCACACTTCTGTACACACTTCACTATATCTACTTGCACATGAAAGCTTATACCTTGAATAAAACTTTGTTGGTCTTAAAGGTGCCACTGGACTCAAACTTTGTTCCCCAGGAGACTGAGCATCACATGTCATCTGGCCCTTATTTATACATAGGCTCAGTTGCACTGAATAGCTCTCACTGTTGCACAGTCGCATAGACCAATAAGAATTCCAAGTGCCCATGCTCTTCCTTGTGCTGAACCTCTCATAATTGCCACCACATGCACAAACTTAGATAGGAACATTCCCTCCCTATAACATGTATCCCCCCCCCAATGTATGCGTACTGTTCTCTCTTACACACATCCATGCATGGCATCATGCAGACATTCTCTCACAAGTGTCCATTTGAGATCTTGTGCATGCATTCTTTGTCAGGGCAGGTGCATACTCCCTTGTCGAATTTCCTTTTTCACAGGTTGTAATTGAGAAGATTCTCACTTGCAAGTTGGCACTTGAGCATTTATATACCTGGAGAGGTATTTGCAAGCGCCTTTCCTTTTGCAATGATATTCTCTCTTTCTCTCTCTCTCTCTCCCTCTGTCTCACACGCACACATGCACACATGCAGTTCAGTACTGTGCTTTCTCCACTCCGCTTCTTTCCAAAACGCTATAAGGTTCCATTCCCCATCAATGGGCAGCTGGCAAGGCCAGGGTCTCCCCCTCCCTCTCCAACTTTATTACATTCTGGGAAACACATCCTCAGTGATCTGTGTCCAGACCTGCTGGTTGCTAAGAAACCACAATATCGGCTGCCATAGAGATCGCTAAGCAACCCCCCCTCTCTTGCCAGTTCCATCAACACCTGCCAATCAACTGCTGTCCCAGTTCATATTCACCTGTTCCCACTGTGCATCCCTCAACCTCGAGAATTCTTCTCCCCACACCCACTGCGTGTTCTAACTTCTCAGGCTCCTCTTCTTTCCTAGGGAACCCAGGAGTCCTGTTTCCCAGCATGCTCTGATGTACCCAAATGGGCTGCGCTTCCCTCCCCTCCAGGTGCTGGAAACAATCTCATGCGCCCCCCCCCTTGCCCTCACATGAGATTTTCCTTGTGCATGCTGGACAATGGCTCACAGAGGGGTAAAGGCTCAGTTGGCAGATCCGTTGCCATAGGAACCCAGAGACATTTCCAGAAGTGACTGAGCAAGGGAGAGAGAGTGGGGACTTGTAGGGTTGCCAACTGGCCAGGAAAAACAACAACGAAACCTTTCTTGGCCTGCTGTTGTGTCCCTGCAAACGTAATCAACTGAATCTTTTGGCAGCGTGGAGACGAAAGAGGATTGCCAAACCTGGCATCTGTACCAACTGCTTCGCAGGCAGCAGTTAGCGGGCAATAATGTTTATCTCCTGAAAAATGTCACCTGTTAATTTCTGCAGAACAAGCAGCTTGCTAAAGGCACAGCTACACAGGGTGGTGGAAGAGCTGGCAAACCCCCCCCGAGGAGAAACGTTATCTCTCCAGCTAACTAATGATGGTGACATGAAGGGCCAGCTACAGGGGCCAGTTCAAGAACTGGTAACCTTACCAGGGTAGTGGGTGGGCAGCGGGGCTCCTCCAGTGTTTTCTGGAAGAGGACTTCAATCGAATGAGTACCAAGGATACACTGGAGGATTTAAGCTCTTTGGGTGTGTGAGAAGGGAAAGGGATGGAAAAAATGGTTAAAGCAGGGTGACACTTAGAGCCAGGACTCCAGGGTTCTTTCTGAGTATGCCGGAGCCAAGCCTCCCTGCTCCCCCCACTCGGTCCGATCCCCTCCCCCGCTGTGCTGGGTACTTGTGGATTCGTCCCCCGCCTGTTGCCATGGAGACCCATCTTCCAAATCTCAGGCCTGGAGATGCTGAAGGCAGGAGTGAAAGAGGGGAAGGAAGGGGAGAGCAAAGTCAGCCCCCCCCCCCAACCTGCCCTCATGGATTGGCGCCCTGTATTTCCTTCCCTCCCACCTGAGAAATCCCATTCCCTGGGTTCCAGCGGGTTGGGGTTGAGAAGACATAGATCGGTAGCCCAGGTTCATGCCCAAGATCAACAGTCACTCTGGCATGCCCACATTTAGGCGGCTAAAAGGGTAGGAATCCCCTCCCTCACCATTTTATGGCAGGTTACGGGGACAAGGGAATTCCGATCTACTAGAAAGTTTGTGAACGTGGAAAGGAGTTGGTGGTAGTTAACTCTGGATTATTTAGCATGGAGTAGAAGGATGCCAGATGTCTGGAGCAACTGTGGTCATAACAACCCACTTCTCTCCAATAAACAGTGTCTAATATCTCTTTCTTTTCTTCTGTGTTCTTCCTTTCCTCCTCTCTTATTCCCCTCTCCCCCTTCCCCCTTGCCTATTATATCTGTATGCACTTCCTATATTTGGTTCCTCCTTAATCTCTGTCATTTTTCTTTTCTAACACGCTCCCTCCCTCCCTCTTCGCTGTTCTACCTCAGTATGCAGCTTTGTCTTACACAAGAGATGCCATGAATTTGTTACCTTTGAGTGTCCAGGAGCTGGGAAAGGACCCCAGACAGATGTAAGTGATGCCCCCTTGCCTCAGGGTCCCTAACTTCTCAATGGGGCATGTGTGGTTCTGTTGGATATGGTGTGTGTGGGGGGAGCATTAGGGAGCCAGGACTTCAGGTCTCACCACCACTGCAGGTGAGCGTCCCGGTTTCCTTGCTATTTATACAGCGATAGCGGGACTGCTGTCCCATTTCTGGTGTCCTTGGCCTGGAATCCCATGGAAGGAGCGGGAGAGGAAGGGAGGATTTGTCTTGTCTGCCCTGGCCTTCCACCACACACACAATTAATTGTTCATGCACACATTTTATACAACCTTCAGATCCATATACTGCACAACTTCACAAGCATGACATATGACAAGATCAACATCTCCTTTTATCCAGACTCACTGGCCTAGCAGCTCTTTTCAATGACCATTTAAATTTTTATTTTATTTTCATGTTGCTGTAGCTTCATTCTTGCTCCTAATATTGAGCTTGTTTTTGCACTACTGTGTACACAGAATTACATTACCTGGGGCCAGATCTGGATACATGTTCACAGGCACTCATCCTCTTAGGGCCAAACTAGACTTGACGGTGTCTGTGGCTGAGTTCAGACTGGTAGTTTGCTCCGGTAGCCAGTTGTGGCAAAAAAGCCCCGGAATAAACTGTTCCAGGTTTTCCCGTTCACACAACCCGGGCCGCTGCCGGAAAATACGGGGCGGAGCCGGGCGGGAGCGTTCAGACTGCCGCACCGGGGGGGGCACGCTGTATTCGGCATTTCCCCATTAATTCGGCTATGGGTGTATGGGTGTATGTGCACATGAGTGCTCATGCGCTCATGCGCATGGTGGCCACGAAGATGCTGTCAACATCTAGTATGGCCTTAGACCATCATATATGCATATAAATATCTTATAAGCCTGGCTGACAGTGTGCATACTTATTTTGGCACATGCACTCTCACTTGGCTCCCTGACAATTCAGGAGTGTATACTGTTTATGAACAATTATTTATTTATATTTATTTATTATTTCAATTTGTTTCAATATATGAAGTTACCTTATAGTGAATCAGACCCTTGGTCTATCAAGGTCAGTATTGTCTAGTCAGACTGGCAGTGGCTTTCCAGGGTCTCAGGCAGAGGTCTTTCACATCACCTGGTGCCTGGAAATTTTAGCGGGAGATGCTGGGGATTGAAACTGGGGCCTTCTGCATGTGAGGCAGATACTCTACCACTGAGTCATGACCCCTTTGCATTTGTGTACCCTTTATGAACATGGACATTTGAACTCTAGACAGTGCATTAATTGGAAATTCATAGTTGGAACCTGCTGTGCCTTTGTCTTTCGTGTGCTTCTTGATTTTTATGTGTTCTCACATTCAGGCACTAAAATGTAGAGATAGGGTGCTGAGAATTCCCTAGAAAACTAAAATGCACCCTCCAGAAATGGAGAGAGAAAATAAGAAGGTGATGTGGCAAGATCCATGTGCTTTTGCACATTAGAAGACAATGTCTGTGGTCGCATTTGAACTGACAATGTGTTGGTGTGGATTCCCCATTTTACAGGATCCCCGGAGCAAGCATAAGTTCAAGATCCACAGTTACAGCAGCCCAACGTTCTGCGATCACTGTGGCTCCCTCCTCTATGGGCTGGTGCACCAGGGGATGAAATGTACCTGTAAGTAACCATCTCCCCTCCACCCACCCTGGAAGCTTTGTGGTCCCTTGTGGAATGCCTAAAAGACCAAGACTAGAGTCCTGTGCACACTGGCCTAGCAGTAAGCCCCACTGAACAAAACTGAGAGTAAAATGAATTACACCGGATTGTAAGTATGGTAGTATCTCTCCAGGGCAAGTACCTGTTTTGTCCAAGAGCTGTTATAGCCAGTAAGACTCTGGACTGAAAGTCCCCAGTGCAGACCTCAGCTCTATCGTGAAAGCACTGGATGAACTTAGGTCAGCCATTACCCATTGCCAGCCTCAGTTGCACATTTTGGCTGGGATCTTATGACATCGTTCCCCTCGCTTTTTTCTCCGCCTGCTTTCCTTTGCTGCAGAAGTTGCTTTTGCTGCCACAAACTCTTCCATGTGCAGAAGGGCTCCTTGAAAAACACTGATCTTGGCACACATGGGAGTGCAAGTGGCAGAGGAAGTGAGCGCTGCAGTGGAGGAGAGCTGCCACAGTTGCTAGAGAGAAGCGTGAGGGGAATGATGTCATAGGATCCAAGCCTTTGGGTCCTGAGCTGTCAGGATAAAGGCAGGCTTATAAATATTTCAGTGTGTACTGGACTACCTTACAAGATTGTTGTACAGACTACTGATTATGGCTGTGATTTTTTTTCTTAACACTTTAGGATAAATAATAATAATAATAATAATAATAATAATAATAATAATAATAATAATAATAATAATAATAAGGCTCTATTATATACCATGCTTTCAGTCTAAGTACTAGTTGTAACTTAGAATGAATCTATATAAGCAGCAACAAAATCCCTTTATTAAGAACAACCAAAATGACATGGAACGGTGTGTAGGCTTACAAATTGTCTGGAAACACGTGCAGTAGAATGAGATAGGAGAGTCTTGGGTGGGAGAGTGGGCTGTTCAAATGCCAAGTGGGCAATATCATTTTTGAATATTCTCTCACATGAAAGCACCTTTGCGTCCAGAAAGTCTGCATTACAGGGAGAAGGGCTGTTACCTACTTTCTTTCCTACCTACACTGGTTTTCTCATTACAAGGAGTTTGTTTTTAATTGGGGGGGAAGCATAAAACAATAGGATTCCCCTACTGAATTAGTACTATCTCTTGTACAGTCTCTGAAATCTACCACTTTATTCTGCGCCATGTGTTGATCCAGCCCAAGTCTTTCTGAAACCAATGGAGCAAGTTTAGTTGCAACTAACTTAAGTCTTATTGATTCTGATACGACTTAGTCATGATTGTGAAGTCAGTCATGACTCACTTCCATTGCAATCAAAGGACTGATGCCCATGTGCATCTGGAGAGGGCCTGATGTGGTACTGCACACCTCACTATAGCAAGGTAGCATCTGACCAGATTTTTCCTGGGCACGTATTGGTGGGATCCTGTAAAATTTCCACATCCTGGGGAACAGCCATTTCAAAATTTTGAATCCATAAAATGAAACATGCCAACTTTGGCATCACTCAGGTGTGCTGTATACAGTAAGAGAATGGAGCACATCTCGGCTTTTGCTTAGATGAATTATGAGGGGAATTAATGGGAGATTAGAGGCTTTAGGAGACATAAGTAGGGAGAACTGGGTAGGGCATTCCTTTATGCATTGTGGTGGCAACTGCATCTGGGTGCCAGTTCTCTTTTGCTTAGAGTTCCTTGCTGGGAAAAGTGGCTATCCTTGTCAAATTGTTTTGCTTTCTCAGTGAGATTTAAAATGAATGACTGCCTCCATTCATACATAAGCTGGAGCCCTATCCTCAGTGGGTTTCCTAAATTTCATGCATATGGGGTGGGGACAAAGTGGTGAGGGTGAAAGTGAGGCTATCCAATAGAGGCGCTGCAACATACAAACATAGTCTTGCTTATCTCTGTGTGGTATGAAATTGCAGTGTGGTGGGTGGAGGTCAGAGAGCACTGAAGCTGTCTGCTCTAGGGATAGCTGATCCTGGCTCAATAACCCACCTCTGTTACCCCCTGCAGGCTGCGAGATGAATGTGCACAAGCGCTGTGTCCACTGCGTGCCCAGCCTTTGTGGGGTGGACCACACAGAACGCCGAGGGCGCCTGAAACTCCACATCGAGACGTTCGAGAGTGATGAGATCCGTGTGACTAGTAAGAACTGGAGGCTGGGGGAAAAGGGGAGTAGTAGAAGCCCGGGAGGGTCTTCTTTTTCCATCTTTGGTGAGCTTGTGCAATGTAGAATGGCAGAAACTAGAGGTGAGAAAGAAGTATCTGAGGAAGGGAGCTCTGCCCCTTGAAAACTTATATTCTGAAATTCTTGTTCGTCTCTATGGCGGAACGGGCCTGCTCTGGCCTGCAGGCCTTGTTCCACCCCACTCTCCAAAGTTTTCCCAACACCTGGAGAGGTTTTTCTTTCTCTCTTAGGTAGCCTGCCACCACCTACCTGACTCTTTATAGGAATCGCCTGCTGGGAGGGTCAGGACTCCCAGCTTCCCTTCCCAGTTCTGAGGCCTTGCCTCTGTGTCTCCTGCTGCCCAGCACCTGGTCTCCATGGGGACAGTTTACTGCCTTGTGTGTCCTTGGAGGAATAGCCACTTGCCAACTGCCTGCCTTCCCCCTGGCACTCTGTTTAAAATAGTGTGTCTGAGATGGTGGAGGTCTCTGTGGTACACTAGTGGCGTGAAGAGTTATAAAGTATTAAAAAGTTCACAAGCCTTCTTTTAGAACAGCACCAGACTGAGCAAGGAATTCCAAAAGAAATGGGTAAAACACCAGTCCTCTGTCCCTCTCTCTATACATGCCCTATCAGATGTTAAAATAGGATAGGCTCCTAAAGATTAGAAAGTTACAGGTCTCTACAGAGTTTATATTACCTTGAAGCTTTCTGTAGCTTCCTGGGACAGCACATGGTCAATGGTTGCCTCTTCCAGACCTCAGTCAAGAGATCTGTCTGCTCTGATGGACCCAGCACCAAAGAGAACTTCCCCCTTGCTCCCCTGAGTTTTTTCACCTCTCTTTTCTCCACCCACTGACCAGGTCAGGCTGGGTCAAAGAGGCTTTTCCTGGAGATCTCCAGTTTCTTCCTTCCTGAAGTCTCTCTAGCATTTAATTCCTCCAAATCTCTGTCCCCTGCTTGGAGAAGGGGGCAAGCTTGATCCACCCATTATCTCTCCTTGTAGATCTATTAGCATTTGTATGAAGGTGGGCTGGGGTATGTTTGGAAAGCAAGTGAACTGATCTCCCTCCTTCCTTCCTTCTTTGTTGCTCTGGGGGGGGGTGCTTTTAAAACACAAAGTGAAGATTTTGCTCATTTCAGCCTCCAAGGGGGGAAAAAAGGCATTTCTTCACAGTCTCTAAGATGCTACTGGACTCAAATCTAGCTGTTCTACTGCATGGCTACCCTCTGAGAAAGACCACTGATCTCCATCTGTCTATAAAAGGTAATCTGCACAGCCCCAATTTGTGAGGATGAGAGAGAGAGAACACTTCAACCCCCAATTTTGGTAACTGAAATCAAGCTAACTGCATTTTTAAGGGCAGGGGGAAAAACAGGTTATTACAGGACACATCTTTTCCCCTTTAAAATGGTAATCACAGCCTGGGGAGCCTGGTTTCGACTGGCAAAACTGAATGGGGGTTGAAGAGTTAAACCACCTGTCTCCTCCCTGCATGGCTCCAATTCAAACTGGGGCTGCGTTGTGAGTGCAGTTTGCTTTTACAGATGGTTGGAGATCTGTGATCTTCATTCTGTTCATTTGTGCCCAAAGAGCCTGAGTTAAAAATCAAGAAGTCCTTGCTTCAGATCTCACCCCTGCTGTGGCCTTAGAGAAACTGCTGTCTGTCTCAGCCGTGGTCACCAGTCCACAATATGGTGTATGGGGGGGGTTAGTAGTATTGGCTTACCTTACAAGATTGTTGTACTCCTTGCAAAAAGATAATGTACATGAAGGACTTTGAACACTTGAATGCACTAGATAAATTTGGAAAATCAGACTTCCTTTTACCAAACTGTACTTCCAGGGTTATACATACCCCTCTATATTTAAAAAAGTCAATCCAAATCATTATCCGGGAGAAGCCAGTATTGGTAATCCTATTTAACTGTGCATATTGAGCAATTTTACAAATATTTGCTTATCCTTCGTATAATTTATTCTTGTTAGCCAAGTGGAGCACAAGGGCGGCAGAAAATCCTGTTCAGTCCTTCTCCTGTGACTGAAGATCCACTAGCTGAAACTTGTCTTCATGAGGACTAGAAATTTGCTTTTTTTAAAAAAAATAAAAATGAAAGCTAAGGTCTTCAAGATGCATCCAGGAAGGAGCAGGAATTAAAGAGCTGCAACAGCAAACGGCACACGTGGATGGCATTCCCACCTGTTCTGATGCCTTTTGCTGCTGCTGCCGCCTGGGCAGGGGTGCGCTTTCTTGCTCCAGCTGGAAGCAGCCACACTGTCTGAAGAATGCCAGGAGAACTCAGCAGAGCTGGACGTAGGGTTCATCTTGTCCAGAATTCAGTTTCCCAATGTGGCCAGCTAGATACTTCTGGGAAGTTCACTGGCAGGGAAAGTCTGCCTTTGCAGCCTTGCTTGTTATTGTTGTGGTGGTGATTTTTTAAAAAAGTGATGCTTGACAATCAGCGGAACGCAGAAAGAGGCGGGGGGTGCTGAGGGACTTCCAGTGATCTGGAGGTGGAATTCAGTGCTCTTTATAGCTTCTTGTCCTTCAGCAATGCAGGCAGGGGTAGAATAGATTATGCAAATGTGTGCTTCATTGCCTCATTTGCATAATTCAATCACATTTGCTTGATGTATACAGGTCACAAGATTCAGCTGAATTTAGCTCAGGTATGGAGCTATCTTGGTGCAGGTTTTTTTAGTGTAAATATATACAGGTCTACCCTTATTCCAGCATCTTAAACAGCATCTTCCTTCCTTCCTTCCTTCCTCTTTTGTTATGGCAAACAGATCAGATGCTAGGGCGGAGATCCAGAATGCCTGGGCTCCTTAGGAGGGAACAAAATCTGGCGAACCTGAGCCGAGTTCCAGCTTGAGAGCAGGATGCCTGGTTGTGCCCGGGTGGAGAGTGGGACTGAGTGAGCTAGCAGAGGCTGGGAGCCAGGACGCCTGGGTTCTATTCCTAGCAGTAGAACTTGACATCCCCGCCTCTTCTTTTCACACCTTCCTCTGCACTCTTTCTCATTCCCTTTTTCTGCCTCCTGGAGCCGGCATGTAGGTGCTGAGAAGAGAGCCATCATCGTGGTTTCTTTACGCAGAGGGATTTCCTCCGCCACCCTTCTACTATCTCCTTCATGCCCCCTCCCCCATATGAGGCTGGTAGGAATTTGTTGTCACAGCAGCTTTCATGACCAACAGCAGGTGGTGTGGAATAGAACCTGACAGAACCTCCCTCCGAACCCAATACTGAGTGCAGGAGACTGGCTTTCCAGCCCATTCTTGCTCCCCTCCAATGCTTACGTGGAATAGTCCTTTTAGTCTGTTACAGGAGAAACAGAAAGGAATCTTTCAACTGTTGTAGTAACTGTGGTATACGTTTTTGTAATGTAGAGCCCACTTTATCAGATTCACAAAGTGTGTTCTCAGCTGGCAGACATATGTAATGAGACAACAAGGGAACAGGGCTGTGTATTACACTATAACAATACTCAGAGCATTTACACAAGCATATCTGACTATATTTTAACAATATTCAATATTTTATTAAAGATATCAAAGTTCAATCTGCAAAATTCAAACTACAAAGAAGGTCCAGTAATAATCTAACGAAGATTCAGGGTAACACGTTCATTTCGAAGGTCTTTATCAGGGAAGGACGAATTATAATTGCACAATTATTTTCTTTCCAAAGTCTCTCAAGACTAGTCGAGCAAGGTTTGGAAAATCAATACTCCATATTCTTCATAAAGCATGGTAAGTATATGAGACATATCTAAGAGTAGATGTCAGGTAAACTTTTATAGTGTCGGAGTTTCATTATAGTAGCAGTGAAATGCTGACGCTATAAAAGTTTACCTGACATCTACTCTTAGATATGTCTCATATACTTACCATGTTCTATGAAGAATATGGAGTATTGATTTTCCAAACCTTGCTCAACTAGTCTTGAGAGACTTTGGAAAGAAAATAATTGTGCAATTATAATTCGTCCTTCCCTGATGAAGACCTTGGAAATGAACGCATTACCCCGAAACTTCGTTAGATTATTACAGGACCTTCTTTGTAGTTTGTATTTTGAAGACTGAACTTTGATATCTTTATTAAAATATTGAATATTGTTAAAATATAGATATGCTTGTGTAAATGCTTTGAGTATTGTTATAGCGTAATACACAGCCCTGTTCTCTTGCTGTCTCTTTAAATTTGGTAGCTGTGGTTCTTTCGGGCATGTGTAATGCACAGCAGAAGTCCTGAATATTGAGGAACAAAACTGTAGGCTGTGGTCCCCAAAGCCCCATAGAATGCAAGGAGTGCAGCCTGTGACATCTCTGTGCAAAGCCCATATCTGTGTCTCTCCTTTCTCTGTCAGTTGTTGAAGCGCTGAACTTGATCCCAATGGACCCCAATGGTCTCTCTGATCCTTACGTGAAACTCAAGCTGATCCCTGATCCGAAGAATTTAACAAAGCAGAAGACCCGAACTGTCCGATCTACCCTCAACCCGGTGTGGAATGAAACTTTCATTTTGTAAGTCTTCCAGTTGCACAAGCAAAGAGCTTAGCTAGCAAAGAGACTCCCCTCCCCCCTTTCTAACTGAATTCCCTCTTTTGCTCCCCTCAGCAACCTGCAGCCAGGTGACATGGAGCGGCGTCTCTCCATCGAGGTGTGGGACTGGGACCGGACGACCCGCAACGATTTCATGGGAGCCATGTCCTTTGGGGTCTCCGAGCTTTTCAAGGGCCCTTTGGAAGGCTGGTAAGCAGGAATGGGGGCAGAAGAAAAGGTGGAAGAGAATAAGGGGGCAGCTTAGGGAACCACTGGTAGCTCATTTTCTCTCTCTTTTCCCGTGCGTCTTTGCGTCTCTTTGGGTTTTCACCTGTTTGCCTCTATCTATCTATCTATCTATCTATCTATCTATCTATCTATCTATCATCTATCTATCTATCTATCTATCTATCTATCTATCTATCTATCTATCTATCTATCTATCTATCTATCTATCTATCCTCTATCTAACTATTTTCATCATCATCTTCTTCTTCCTTATCATCATCATCATCATCCATCATCATCTGCTCCACCCACTGCCATATAAAACTGTCTAACCCATCAAATCTCTCTTATTTCTACTCCCATCCACTCTTCCTTTCTCTGTCCCTTCTGCTTTCCTCTCTTCACCTTCCCACCCACAATCTCCTCTTGTTCATCTCCCTTCTCTTCCCCTGCCCGATGTCCCTGTCTGCGTCGCTGTCCCAGGTACAAATTGCTCAATCAGGAGGAGGGCGAATATTATAGTGTCCCCGTGGCTGATGCAGAAAACTGTGGGCTGCTGCAGAAATTCGAGGTAACCTCGTGGCTCACCATGACACTGTTTGGATTGGCACTTCCCCAGGCCCCCCCCATGTGCCAATTCCAGCCCAACTACAGAGCAGACACAGCTCCACAGCTAGGGGGCACTGCTGTGATGGAATGCATACCTGAGGAACACGTTCTCTTAGGACCTGAAGGGAGGGTGATCCGGTGGTTGTACTTGAACACACACACACAGAATTTCTGACCAAGATTTGTGTCAAAATTTGCACAGACATTACTTAATTTGTTGTCTTTTTGTCTTGCCAGGCTTGCAACTTCCCTCTGGAGCTATATGAGGTATTTGGTTTCTTTCCTCTATTATGACTCTTAGTAGAATAGGAAGAAGCAGAGGTTTCCTCATGTTGCTAATAAGAACATCCATCAGTCTTGGTACTGATTTCTAGTATGGCCGGAGGGAAAAAATACAGAAATTGTAACATTAGGTTGAGCCAAAAGCCCATCTGGCCCAATAATGATCAGCAAGCACAGGGGTCCCCAACTGTTTCGAGCCTGTGTGGCACTTTTGGAATTCTAACACAGAGTGGTGTGGATGCAATCACAAAATGGCTGTTGTAGGAGGCGGAGCCAACCACATAATGTCAGGGAGTGAAGTTCTGCCTAACTGTTATAGTAACTGTAATAGTAACTCTTCAACATTTCAGGCAAATTATTGGGCCTTTTAAAATTAACATATGGTTTAAAATATTCTCTTGCTTACACACAGCTTTTCTTCAGTCATGCAGTCATGCAGTGAAGATCCTTGTGCTGTGGTAGCAGCTGCTGCCAAAGCAGCATTTAAATCTGCTCAGCAAATCTGATCTCCGGGGGCCATTCAGAAGCCCTGCTGGGCAAAAGCCCTACCTGGCCCTGCCCACTTTCTGAAAACCCTTGTTGGGCACTAAAAAGGGTGCCGTGTTAGGGCCCCTGAGCTGGGGTAGGTTGCTGGGAAGCTCATAATTAGTGCATAAATGGATACAGCCCCTTCTTGTCATTTTAACCCCAGCATCTATTGCTCAGAGACATACTGCCTTTGAACATCCTTTGCCATCAAAGCTGGTTGCCCATTGATGCAACACACCCTCCATGAATTTCCCTACTCGTCTTTTAAAAGTCGTCTAGTGGGCCCCCTCTGACATTTCTGTTGCATGAATTCCACCGACTAATTACATATTGCATAAAGAATTATTTCAGTTTGACTGTCCTAAACATTCTTCTGAGCTCTGAAGGTGAGCTGAGAGTGCTTGGTGTGGGGAGGGAAAGGAGTGGGAGAGGAGAGAGAGAACTCCTGAGATCTCTGAGATGAGGCTACTTACCTAGGGGACTCTCACACTGAGCAATGCCTTGGCTCTCCACACACTGCCAACATTCCCTGCTTCGAGGAATATATCTAAACACGTGCCAAAATTGCTGTGCATCAAGCACAGGTTTCCCAGAATCCTCTGCCCCTCTGGGAATTTTGGGACATGTGCAGAGTTTTAAGGTTTGCATGTACTTGTTAGAAGGTTTCTGCTCCTCACCATTCCAATAATATCAGCAAGGGGCTACACATCCGGGAGCATGCTATATCAAGGTCGGTGTGCTGCTGTGGCATAGGTACACCAGAAAGCATGGTGCTAGTTCTCGCACCCTTTACTCTGAGCCAGTAGGAGCCACTCTCAACTGTCCGTTTCTGTGTTTCTTTTCCTCTTCCCCCACCCCATTTGCCCTACAGAAGGTTTGCCACGGCCCCATCTCATCGCCATCCCCGAGCCCAACGGACTCCAAGCGTGGCACATTCTTCGGCATCAACCGTTTCCATATCTCAGACTTCAACTTTCTCATGGTGTTGGGCAAAGGCAGTTTTGGCAAGGTGGGGGCCTGCCACTAGGAATGGGTGGTGGGTGCTGAATGGATGAAAATTCATGGATGGTGATAGGATGCATGCTCTGGTGTGCACTGACATGTGAGAATGTGGTGTGGGAAAGGCATATGTGGGTGAATAATGGCCTCCCCAGCTACAGCACTGCCTCACTGTTTTGTGGAGCTTTCTGCCCTCCTCCCGTTTCATAGATGTTCAATTCCATCTCCTTTGCTGGAGTAGCCCGCTGCTGGACCTCCTGATGGGACCTGGTATTTTTGGCCACTCTGTGACAGAGTGTTGATTGGACAGAGTGTGTGACAGAGTGTTGGGCTGGACGGGCCATTGGCCTGATCCAACATTGGCTTCCATTATATTCTTATGACCATTTATCAGATTTATTTTGTGATCAGCTGCAAAGCTATTTGTCCACGTTGGCCCAAATGCTTTTTGAAGGTTTTGAATAAAAACTACTTTATTTGTTGTCTAAATCCCACCTTTCTTCCATGAAATTCAATCTCACATTCCTGTGCTTCCTAGGAAGTCACCTGTCCAGGCATTGACCCCTGACCCGGAAGGCCCAGGCTTGCCTCATCTCATCAGATCTCAAAAGTTACGCAGGGATTGACCTAGTTAATATTTGGATGGGAAGTCCAGGGAAGTCCAGGGCTGCGCTGCAGGGGCAGGCAGTGGCTAACCATCTCTGTTAGTCTCTTGCCTTAAAAACCCGACAGAGTTCCTGTTACTTGACGGCACTTTCCATTACCAGACCTGCTTGGCTCACTGGATCGAGTGCCTTCAGGACCATCACTGGACCATTTAATTGTCCGGATTGGTTGCTAGACTCTCTGGGGCTGGAGACATCCTTTCCTTCCTCTCTTGGAGACAGGGTCATTCAGCCTGCTATCGTCTCTGTTCAAAGGGTGTGCAGTTTGGGGGGGCTGGGGGGCGGGGTAGTGCTTCGGAAAGCGGCAAAACTCACTGAAGCATGGATGAATCTGGGACAACATAAAAGTGCACAGTAGTGGGAATGATCAAACAGAATGAAAGAAAGTCACTGAAAAACTATTGCACGGGAAAGGAATCTTGTCTATTAGATTATGTTGGGTTGTGGGGTTCGCACATTACAAAGTACACGTGGTGAGCACATGACTGCCAGTAGGACTTTGGGTTAGGCGTGCCTGGACTTCCATGCTGGGACTTCCCAGGAGCACAAGAGCTTTATTTGGATTGGACTGCAGTACGCCAGGAGGAGGGTTTTAAGCCTCCCCCCACTGCTATTTTCTTGACCTGAGATGGCCTGGGTGAGCTGCTCTTTGCCCCAACCTGCACTGATGTTGAAATCTCAGTTTTCCTAACAGGATAAATAGTGATTCCTGGGGCCATTTCAGATCACAAAAACAGCACGTGTGGTTTGGGGGATGCTCCTTTTCTCCTGTGCCACAGTCCCAAACAGAATGACACTCCTGTGCATTTGGGAATTGAGTTCTCAGTGCAGAACTCCAGGTGCATGTCTACGTGTCCACTATGAGGATATTGTAATATGTGACCTGAGTTCAGATCTTCACTTGGCCATGGAGTGTGATAGGGTGGCGTGACAGAGTATATATGCCACACCAAACTTTTGAGAGGAAGGGTGGAATAATAACACAAACAGTGCCGTAAAATCGAAAAACACTGGTGGTCCTTCCGTACAGGTGATGCTGGCAGAGCGACGTGGAACAGAGGAACTGTTTGCCATCAAGATCCTCAAGAAAGATGTGATCATCCAGGACGATGACGTGGAATGCACCATGGTGGAAAAGCGGGTCTTGGCCATGGGGGAACGTCCCCATTTCCTCACCCAGCTGCATTCCACTTTCCAAACTGCGGTAAACACCATGAGTTCCTACCTGGGATAGTAGGGGGAGGAGAGGGAATGGGGTGGCTCTTTGTCAGATTGTTGTGGTAACGGCTACATCCCTGTGGTCTTTTTTCTTCAAGGACCGGCTTTATTTTGTTATGGAGTATGTCAATGGAGGTGACCTCATGTACCACATCCAGCAGGTTGGGAAATTCAAGGAACCTCATGCTATGTACGTGAGTCTCTGGAATCTTGATCAGGATTGTGTTTTCTGTGTTCCTGGGTAACCAGCACCCCACAGAGGGCGAGTGCACCAAAGGGAGGCTTTTTAGAAAATCAGCCAAGATACTAAGAGCAGGGTTGGCACCAGGGCCTCCAAACCAGCAAAGGGCCCAGTGGCCCAACTGTATCCCCATCCTCACTCTGCACAGGTCAAGAGGAGTAGGAGCGTGGGAGTTCGTGTGCCCTGCTTCTTCCGGGTTAGTGCCTTTCATGGAGTCCTCTATAACTGGAGCTGCTTATGCTTACGGGTATATATGAAGATCCATTTCAGTTTCCCTTTCAGAAGGGTCAGAGAGGTGAATGCGGCTTGGTCTGCACGCACATGCAGCAGAATGGGGGGGCGGGGCGGGAAGAGATGGTCCCAAAGTGGAAGAAGTGACTATACCCTTCAGCTCGCAGGTTGGAGATTGCAATTAGAGCAAGGAGAAGCCTGGGCTAGAACTTTTATCCTGTGTGCTTTCTTTTTAAATGGTGTCCCCCGCCTCAAATGTGCAGTGGCACAGTACATTCTGCCGCTTTATGCTACTGTATGTGTCTCTAACCAAGCTTCAGTTTCATGAGAAATCAGAACATCCCAATGAAGTTGTGTAACTGAGCGGCTTCTTGAGATGAAAACCAGAATGTCCTCCTAAAAGAGAAAAAGGCATGGGCTTTGTAGGTCTGTATGAGCAAACAGCAGGAAGTAACCTTATGCTATGCTTTGAAGATATAGGAATGCCGCTTGAGGCTTCTTTTGCAAGGGACTCCTGTGTCTGAAACTACTGGCAGGTGCAGTGCGAGAATGACAACGTGGGCAGCTACCTTGGGAAGGTGAACCCCTTGCCTAAGAGCCAAAAGCCAAACTAGGGGAAAGATGTGATGAGGATCTTCCTTGCTTTTTAAAATGCTCTTTAGCAGCCACAGGCATGGGTTACCGGGGGGGGGTATTCTTTAACTCTTCCCTCCTATGCCTTTCCCATGATACAAATACCCCCCCCTCCAAAACTGCTTGACACTGCAGCTAATTTTGTACCTTTGGAGGGGCTATTTAAATTATGGGAAAGGCATTTCTTCCAGTGAAGAAAAATGGAAGATATCCCTTTCTTAATCTTCAAACCAGCCACCTGGAGGAAGTGGAATGCTAACTGTATTTTACAATTATTGATCTTTTGCACTTGGTCTACTGTGACCTTAAAATGCCAGTATCTCTGTGTCCCTAAGCTGTGTTGGTAATTTTCTCATTACATTTGTATGTATTTTCAGTACTACTTCATACCTCCTAAACCTGAAGTGTTATCAGAATTTAATCCTTATCCCTACTGAAAATAAAGTATATACAACTGATCTGTACATGTACAGTTCCCCGGTTTATTGTCTTCTCCATCTACATCTTCTGTGAATTGTACACTCTTTGGACTTGTTTCTGTATTCTGACTCTGTTAAATCCCAGGTTTCATTGATAGTGCTGTGTAAGTGATAGATCCTTATATTTTCAAGAACAGCTATTTGTGCATATTAAAATATCTTCAGTGCTGATGCAGGAGTGTTAATATTCATTTCAGAAAGCCTGTGTCCACAATAATGTGAACAGTGGCATAAATGTGCATGTTTTTAATCCAGGTAGTAGATTAAAAATACAGCTGTAAAACAACATATACTGTGGTTTCTTGAGGACTGTACCAGGAATGAAAACTGCTCTGGCTGCCATTCGAACATTACAGCAAAGCATGCCCACAGGAAAAAGTAATGTGCGGAAAAGCTCCCAGATACAGGCTTCTCTTGAGAGGATGTCATATGCCAGCTTGTATTTTCCAAATGTTAACATGAACATTCTTTTGGATGATGTGACTAATTTAGTATAATTGCTATTTTCTCACTCCCCCCCCTCCCGTGTCTTTCCTGTTACAGGTTTTATGCTGCTGAAATCGCAATTGGCTTGTTCTTTTTGCATAACAAGGGAATTATTTATAGGTGAGTACGTGCATTCCTTCCACCTGAATGGGAGTTGCAGAAATCCTGGTTCCCAGACCTTCCGGCGCCACTAGAAAATCCATCTCTCAAAGAATCCCAGGATTCTGGCTCCTAGTTCTTCCTCCCTTCCCTTCTCCCTTACATAATTATCTAACCCTCATTGTGTAACACATTCCCCTTGCAATACCAAGACCAGCATTTAAAAGCCCAAATCCTGTTCCCAAATGGCCCTCTTGAGCCACATAATCCTAGTTTTAGGTGGGTAGGCCTGTTGGTCTGAACCAGCATATACCTTGAATAAAACTTTGTTGGTTTTAAAGGTGCCATTGGACTCAAACATAATCCTAGTTGTAATCTAGCACCCTCTAGTGGAGATTTTGTTCCAATTGTTTGTGTGCTGTCTTTCCTGCCCAGAGATTTGAAACTGGATAACGTAATGCTGGATGCTGATGGTCACATAAAGATCACAGATTTTGGGATGTGCAAAGAAAACATCTTTCCTGGCGTTACCACCCGGACCTTTTGCGGAACACCTGACTACATTGCTCCAGAGGTGCAGAACCCTCCTAGCTGTTAATCTCCCTCCCCCTTCCCAGATGACCACCAGTTTCTTCCAAAGAAATCTTAGGCTGCGATCACACGCACAATTAGACCCAACATAGGTGCGGATGCCAGGCAGATTTAAAGGGCGCGATCAGACAACACCTGGGAAGTGCCTTGCAGCCGTCGGCAACCCGTTCTGCTCTGCCGCAGAAGCGGAGTTAAAAGACACTGGGGAAAATCCAGTAGTTAATGGATTGCAACGGGCCACGGATGGACTTTCCCGCATCTGATTGCTCCAGCACGCTCTCATGGCATCGGGATGGTGTCATCTGTGCCATTGGTTTCCCCTCCCTTCTCAGTGTGCGCATCATCACAAACTCCATAGGGAGCCCTCGGTTAAGTGCATGGGAGAAAAATGGCACAACACCCCCCCCCGACTCAACCGCAGTTGTGTCTGATCACACACTGATGGACTGCGCCCGCAGCTTCAAAGGGATCACACGAGGTGTGATCGTGCAACTGTGGATCAAATTCCTCCTGACAAAATAGCCTCGCTTCCCCCCTCCCCCTTTTTCCTGGCGTGTCTGACCGCAACCTTTGTTTTTCTTCTCAAATCTAAATTCCATACCAAGAAAACCCAGGATTCATCCTTTCCAGTCCAATTTTTAGCATGTCTAGATTTCTGAAAATTGTGAAGTCCTGATTTCCATTTTCTGTATCCTGCACTTGGGGCCAAACTTGATGTGAGAGGGTAGCAAGTCCGTGCTTGTTTTATTTATATATCTGTCTATTTAAATATAAGTCATGTGTGTGAGGTGTAACAAAAAGTCACACTGGAGAGGGAAGGTGAATCCAAAGGGGAGGGAAACCCCTAAATGGTTGGTTCCAAAATACCTGAGCAACTGTCTGCACCTAAATGCATCTGCCTGGGGCTTGAAATCAGCTTCTGAGGCCCTGTAATGGAGCCTGCTCTGTCCATGGTGAGGCTGGTGAGATCTTATGGCAGAGCATTTTCAGTGGTGGCACCCAAACTATATGCTTCCAACCTTTTGGGATGCAGCTGGCCCCTTATATCTTGGCTCTTTGGCACAATTTTTCTTGGTGGGGGAGGATTGTTGAAACTATATTGATGCTCTAGGCACACAGAGGTCTTTTAGAAGCTCTTTAAGGAGTGCTGCTGAGAAGGTTCTTGGTGACTGTTACAATGGTTTATTCAGTTTTAAAACTCCTATTTTATTTTATTTTATTCTAGTTTATTCTATTTCATTATTTCAGTTTTTATTCAACGCTATTGCATCGCTTCTAGTTATTTGAGAATTGGTCTGCAGTATTATAGGAGTCCTCTTTGCCATCTAGCTTGGACTTCAGAGCCTTTGGAATGGGAAAGTAGAAAGAATGGATCAACCCGTCCATTAACAATTGTTTTGTTTTTACCTCCTTGGTAGCCTGCCTTCCTTGCTGGAACTCAAGGCAAATCCCACAGGGCAATAAAAACAGGGCAATAATAGCAGTGTAGTAGACACAAACGACACTCTGCCCCAGTTGACCCTATTCCTTTCCCAGAGAGCCCGGAGCTTGTAGTTCTCAGCTCTTTTAACCTTCCCTTTCTCCCGGTCTTAGATTATCGCCTACCAGCCTTATGGGAAATCTGTGGACTGGTGGTCGTTTGGTGTCCTCCTTTATGAGATGCTGGCTGGGCAGGTGAGTGGATTCTAGGTGGGCTTTTTTCTTCTATATCTATTCCAATTCAAAGGCTGCCTTTTTCGTATGGGGGAAATTGCTGCTAGATCTGGTGATGAGGCTTTAAGGTAAGCAAGGAAGATAGCAAACAATAGATCTTGTTGGAATTGATTTTCAGTGATGGCTAGACTCCGCAAAGGACTCATATTTAAGTGTCTGATTAGAACGCTGTTCAGGTAGGAATGTTTTATAGGTGCTTCAGCCAGCAGCTGAGCCGAGTCCTCATGCTTCTCTCTGTGCTGCGCTTTCTTTCTCCTCCTCCCACCTCAAGCGGGGCGGAGGCGCGTGTCATCTCTTCCGAACCTCTATGGGCGCTTGAACAAAACCTTTAAAAGGATATCTGCAGTCATTTAGAGCACATTAACATTCCCTTTATCACACAGGAATACACTGCGCCACTGATCAGGGTCTGAGCTTGTTACAATATGCCAGGTTCCAAGGAGCATTGAACTAGTAAGAGGGACCTGGAGTGAATTTTAAGGAAAACAGATCTTGCTAGATCTTTCAGGGCATAGAAGGCCCTGTGTTTGAAGTGGATCATAGAATTCAGTGAGAAAGAGATTTAGATGGCCATGTGTTTAAAGCATGCATTTAAAAAGTCCCATTGAATTCTGTGGATCTTATTTCTGAGTGTAACCTGCTGAGGATGACGTTGTGTGTGTTAGCTAGAGAGGTTTCACATTTGGTGCCTGGCAAGAGGAGGTGCAGTGAATTGCATTGTCTTTGTCCACACGTTCAGGACTGTTTGTCTTTGGGGGTCCTGTAGGCAAGATGTCCTGTTCCTCCTTTACATGAAAGCCTGGAAGTATGGAAACAAGAAATGTAACTTGTGCATTCCCCGTACATCCTAGCAGGGCTATTTTTGGGCAGGAACGCACACAAACGGAGTTCTGGCTGGCTTCAGAGTTGGCCACGCCCACTACAGCCAAAACCTCTGTGTGTGTGGCTAAAGAGGGAAGGCCTGGAGAGTGACACCCCCCCCCCGGCGACTTTGAGGTGGGCGGGCCAGGGGGGCCCCTGGAAGGATCGGCTTGCCTAGGCTCCCTGCAGCTGTGGGGCACCCAGGGGGGGCTTTCCTGGGCTCCTCACAGCCATGGGGCAACGAGGCAAGCCAAGGGAAGTCATGGGGTGTGGCCTGATATGCTAATGAGCTGTACTGTCAGGGGTGTGGCCTAATATGCTAATGAGTTTCTGCTGTTGGGTGTGGCCTGTTACACTAATAAGTTCCTGCTGGGCTTTTTCTACAAAAAAAGCCCTGCATCCTAATATACCCCTGTGGGGGGAGCATGTGTTTCTTTCTTTGTGGTTGCAATATCTTTTGCTACTTTGGCATCATACATGAAGCAGATCATAGGAGCTAGGTCCTGGGTTTGTATCCAGATTTCACAGTAGGAAAGGTGTTTTATAGACTGAAATCCATCTGCAAGCTGCCTCCTGAAGAGAACTAAACCTGGAAGGGGAATATATCAAGCTCATTTTCCCCTGTTCTCTCTACCCGCAGCCGCCATTTGATGGAGAAGATGAAGACGAACTGTTCCAGTCCATCATGGAACATACGGTGTCCTATCCCAAATCTCTTTCACGAGAGGCCGTCTCCATCTGCAAAGGGGTGAGTCCTGGATCTGAATTGGTGCCCCTAGAGGAGCAAGGCTCCCTTCACTGAGGGTGAGACTAGATCTTACAAGAGAAATAAGGGGTTCCTACCCTGTGTTTCCTTTAGAATGCTAATATGGGAGTGGGAATTGAAGGGAAAAAACAATGGATGAACATAGGATGCCTTTCCACTGCTCCCTCCATGCTACATTTTTTGGGTGTGTGTGTGGATTTTTGTGTGTGTGGATGTGTGCACGCGCCTGTGCCTGGAAGTCATAGCGACCTCTGGGGCATGGAGGATGTTCAGAGAAGTGGCTTGATCGCCTGCCTCCGCCTCCCGGCCCTGGTATTCTTTGGAAGTCGGCCCCACTTAGCATCTGAGATCTGATGAGATCAGGCTTGCCTGGGCTATCCAGGTCAGGGCCCCTTTCATGCGGTTTTTAATTAGTTTAGTTCCTCCTTGAGATGGGCTGAGATTCCAGGAAGCTGAAAGGAAAATTCCTGTGGGGGGAGTTGCAGAAAGACCAGCAGAGAGTGATGGAATTAAGCATCCCTGCCTCTTGACTGCCCATCCTCCCCTGTAAGCACCCAGTGCCTCTGCAGGCTTCTGGAAAATGTTGCTTTAAGGCACGCATTTGCTGATAGAACATCTCGTTCCATGACCCATCAGGAGCCATGAAGTTTTTGATTGGAACCTGAGTTCTTTAGAGCCAGAGTGCAGCTCTAGCAAACTTCTCTCTCTCTCTTCTCAGTTCTTGACCAAGCATCCGCTGAAGCGCCTGGGATCTGGGCCTGATGGTGAACGGGATATTCGAGAGCATGGCTTCTTCCGCTGGATGGACTGGGAAAGGCTGGAAAATCTGGAAATCGCCCCACCCTTCATCCCTAGGCCAGTGAGTAACTTTAAGGCTTCTCCTTCATTCAGGCACATTCAGCGAAGCAGACTCGCATTGTTTGTTCTGTACATGCATGCATGCACAGGTGAAGAGCATGCCTTTATTGTCTTGTGCATCAGAAAAAAAGCAGACTGTCCATATGCATTCATGACTACCAAGGCATGAATTCAGGCACAGTCTCCTGCAATGTTCCCTTCTAAGCTGTGGAGCCATGTGAGTAAAAATTCTACTCTGTGAGCTACTGGCATTAAAGTTGTGAGCGAGCGATTTGGCTACCGCATAAATTAGTTTGCTCTGGAGCCATCCTTCCTGAGCTAAGACAAAAATCTGTGAGCTGGAGGCTAAAACACTGTGGGCTAGCTCACACTAACTCAGCGTAGAGGGAACACTGGCTCTCCTGTCCATACTCACACATTTGTTCACATGTAGCAGGCACCAAACATGCAGTTTGCTATCACGCTACTTCTCTGTTGGCACATGTCTCTGTGCAAGTACATACAGCTGTTTTCATATCTGAACCTCCTCTTTAAGCTGTACATCTGTTCACACACTTATGCATGAAGGGGAAAAATCCTACAGTGGCCAAGATGCATTTATTTTCTGTTCTGCTTCCCCAGCCCCTTTCTTGCCACTTCTCCTCCTGATCTTTAAAATGGAAAAAATGATCTCATGGTTGCAACACACGTAAGATCCAAGTATGAAGCTTCTGAAATGCCATTTTTTTCATTTTAAAATGTCGCTTTCCTTCACTGCTGATCCCAGTTGGCATGGGGATTCATTGCAGCTTCCTGCACTGTGACACTGAAACGTCTTTGGAACCAAAGAAACATAAAAACACATCTTTTCCCAAGATGTAAACATAATAGTCTTTAAAATGTGAAGCTTTTGCTTTTTGAGGTTTAATCGTTGCCTTTAACGCTTCTCTTTCCAACTCTTCTTCTTGAGAGTTAATAAAGATTTGGTAAACAAGACTTGGGCGGTCAACGAAGAACTGAAAAATACCTTGGTTAAAAATTCATATTTGCATGTCATATTCTAATTTTAGAAAAAGTCATTTGATAGCATAACCCTCCTTGAAACACTAGTAAATTAAAAATGTGTGTGTGTGTGAGGGTGGACATTAAACAAAAGACTGAGCAAGTGAAAAAGGTGGTGGGGCTGGAGATTAAACAAAAAGACTAAGATTCTATTTCTTCCTTTTCTCTTTTTCCTCCACCCCTTCCCTTTCCTTCCCCCTCCCCTTCCTCCAGTGTGGCCGGAGTGGCGAAAATTTCGACAAGTTCTTCACCCGAGCGCCACCAGCTCTGACGCCTCCAGACCAACTGGTCCTCGCAAGCATTGACCAGAGTGAATTCCAGGGGTTCACCTACATTAACCCTGAATTTGTACACCCGTCCACATTGCGACGGGGAAGCCTCTCCCCAACTAGCCTGCCCCTCTCTCCCACAGGGATGCTCCCTTCCCCTACTTCCTTAGTGTGACCACATTCACCCTAAGAACCTTTGACCCCAACACTTCCCTAAGCAAAAACCTTGCCTGTAGATCTCTGCTCTCAAGAGCATGACTCCACCTTGAAACCCAACCCAAGACCCCTTAAAACATTTTATTACCATCTCCTCCAAGAGTGTTGCTTCCATCCTCCTTTCCTCCATGGGGGGAACCGAATCAACAAGGATAAGAAAAAACACACACACACACGTATTATATATAGTCTATATAAAGGAGAGATAAAATAGGAACCCTCCCTATATTCGAGGTTCCCATTTTTGAACCTTCCCAACTTTTAACGGAGAGGTGTGTTCTCAAAAGCAAGGCAAACTGTGCTAGCATTAATAATACAAGGTGTATTTAGGAGTAATGGCAACTTGCCCAGCCATAGGATTGCTTCTGCCTAATTTCATATTTTGATTATTTGGCAAAAGGGTCCTTGGAAAGGGGCTGGGTGTTTAATTCATGGGAAGGAGGTGGGTTGGGGTCTGGCTTGCCTAGAAGCCACTTATGGCCTCTCCTGCCACCCTGCTTTCTAGTTTACATGATAGCAAAGCAAAGTGGGTTGAATAACAGCATGAGAAAACAGGGCTGTGTGAAGCACTGAGATCCAAAGGCGTTCGCAGAGCCACTTAGACCAGTCAGGTGTCTCATCCCCTACAAAGGGCTGTATTAACCCCTGATATTTTTTTCTTCAACAGGGTTCAATTTCTTTAGTGAATAAGAAACTACCGTAAGATGGGCATGTGGCAAAAGAGGAGTCTATAATGTTTGGCCCACCAGAGAAGGGGCAGGCCTTAGGTCCAGAACAGTTGCATTCTGCCACCCACAGATACCCAAAGTGCCATGGCTCCCAGCTCCTGTGGGACCAGATGAGGCAACTGGGCTGATGGCTGATACAACCCACATCTTAAACCACAGGAAGCCATTCAAGCTGACTGGGGCTGCAGCTCACTTTGTCCCTTTACTGGCGCTTCACTGCTTGCCAATATAACCCGTTGCCTAAGGCAAGCCAGCGTAGATAGGGAGGGAACAGGATGTGATGACTCTGTTGATAAAGCGATGGAGATGCTCCACATGAGCTTGGATGTCCTGGGAGAGAGGGACAGTTTAGAGCAGGAACAGCTGGCTGGCTATTATTTAAAGCCAAGGGCCTGGAAGATACCAACTTGGCTCGGGTTGGGGTGGAAGCTGTGAAGGAACTTATTTGCAAGCCTTCCCTATTTCTTCTGGTTGGCTTCCAGGAGGTCAGAAGAGCCCTTTGGCTGTCCCAGGTCTCTATCTGGAGACGCAACCTCTTCTTCTTGCTCCCCAGGAGTGCCAACACAAACTGGGTAATTCCCACTACCACCAATGACCCTGAAAGTGTCTCCTTGCTAAACAAAGTTGTACGTCTAGCACTCTGTACCTGCACTGCTGTTTTTAGAAGCTCTGCCTAGTTGCTGTGCCTCCTGCTCCACTCCTACAAGCAAGCGTGGGAGCAGTCTATTGCAACTTTGCAAACTTGAGCTATCGTGCTGCAGGAATGGCGAGCGTACCTGCTGCACCTCCCTGTAACCATTCTTCAGACAGCAAGACTGAATAAGTGTGGCATTTTTCTAGAGATCAGGATTAAAAATATGAAAAAGTTTATTCAATTAATTAAAAGAATATACTTGTCCTGTTCAAGGATCTGGGCTGAGCAAGGGACCAAAGAAAAGGTGAAAACATTTAGCCCCCTTTCCTTACACTAGGAACTTATCCTTAGCAATGTTTAATTAGGACAGGCTAGCTTCATTTGAAGCTGCAGTAATTAAAAGTTAGCTTAGTTCTCATGGTTGGGAGTTCTCCCTGTTGTCCTTTGCTGTGTGGACAAGATGGAGTTCCTAGACAATGGCTTGTGCCCATCTGAGGAACTGGAAGCTAAGAGAACTTCTTCCCCATGCCCTGAGTTTAATTAAGTTTTGTTTTTCTCCCTCCTCACTTGGAGATGACCTTACTGTCCCTTCCTTTCTCAAAAGGTAGAGTTTACACTCTAGCAATTTGGCTGGTTCCCTCTGTCTCTTTTGGCTGTGATGTACTAGGAGGCTGTGGGGTCGTAAACCTGCGTCAGCCAGAGTCATTAGCATAACCAAGAGCTTGAACCTCTGCGCTTGGTGTTTGATGACTACTTCCTTCAGCCCCCATCCATTCTTTATGCCCACTACTAGTTTCCAGGTGGTTCCTGAGAACATGTAGTCACAATAATCGAAATATTGGTGGTGAATTCTTGGGTGGAGCGTGTTTCTCCGCACAAGCCATGAAGAACCTAAAGGTGGTGGCAACCACCCCTCTCAATTAGGCTCTGGGGGAAGGAATGTAAGAAAGGGAGTCTAGGGGGAGTTATAATATTTCAGCCCACCAACCAGAGAAGGGACAGGACTTAGAACCAGCCAAGCACACTCTCACACTACTCCAGGGGTTTGTGTGTGTGAAGGGCATGGAAGCCTACTCTTCCCTTATTATCTGCCTTGAGTGAGTGTGCAAAAATGTTTTTGTGGGGTTAAAATGTAAAAGAGTAGCTAATGTGCATTAAGTGATCTTGAGCAAGTGCTCTTTGAAAGTAATTTTCCCGTAGGAGAAAACATGAGGAAATATTCCAGCCAAGCCTCTAAAAACTGACTGTTCCAATAATTCCCTGTAACCCTTTCAATCCCAGTTCCTTATCCCATACCCAGATCCGAAACCTAAAATAAGGTGCAGCCCCATGGTGCTTTTTCTTGCCCCATCTGCTATAGTGTGAGCACGTAATCCTAAACATGACATATCCACTCGTAACTCGTTTTCCTATCTATGCATGAGGTAAACCTGTCCCCACAAAACTCCTGCATAAAGCTAATCCAGCCATCTTTTCCCCATGATGCCTCACTCTACTGACCCTGCTCCATGCTGAGCCTCATTGGTTCAGTCCCTTTCACAGACACCCTGGATTGTTTGCTCTAAGATGGCCTGGCCTCCCCTCTCAGCATCTCAGCTGCTGGGAATAAAACTTCGGAAGGAAGCAATGACGATGATGGAGGTGGCACCAGACACTGAGGACAAAATACTTCCCTTCTTCCGTGACAAAGCATGTCCGAATGCAACCTTTCCCCCACCCCCTTTGGTGCATGGACTATTATATGAATACTATACATTTATTTATTTATTTATTACTGAGATATATGTATCTTCCACATCTTTGTTATGGACCCCCACCGACCTGCATCTGTTCTCCCAAGCTGCACCTGGCAATCTCTTTCCAGCTTTAAAACTGAGGTGCGGTAAACTGAAGATGGCGCGTTCAGCCCCCCACCCCACCCTCCTTGTTCTCCTGAGCTGTTCTTGAGCTCAGTCATGATTTTTCACTTTACCTTATTGACACGGGAGTTTTTGTATGATATAAAAATTGGTCAGAGGCAGGAAAGGCTCAGCCACCTCTGAACCTCTCTTGCCTTGAAAACTCTATGGGGTCTCCATAAGTTGGCTGTGACTGGAGGGCACTTTACACCATAAAGGTTGGTACGTACTGCCCGAGAGAAAAACCGCATCAGGCTCAAGTTCTTCTGGGGCTGCTTCCACATGGTGAGGTTTCTCCAGTTGCTAACAGCAGTGATGAAAACGGCAGGGGCATTTGCACTGTCAAGGAACCTCCCACATGGGCACTCCATGAAATTGCTGAGCAGTCGGGTTAGAACAGATAAAAGGAAGTACTTCTTCACCCAAAGAGTGATTAACACATGGAATTCACTGCCACAGGAGGTGGTGGCAGCTACAAGCATGGACAGTTTCAAGAGGGAATTAGATAAACATATGGAGCAGAAGTCCATCAGTGGCTATTAGCCACAAGGTATAGATAGGAACGCTCAGTCTGGGGCAAGTGATGCACTCTATTCTTGGTGCTGGGGGTGGGGGCAGCAGTGGGAGGGCTTCTAGTGTCCTGGCCCCACTGCTGGACCTCCTGATGGCACCTGGTATTTTTGGCCACTGTGTGACAGAGTGTTGGACTAGATGGGCCATTGGCCTGATTCAACATTGGCTTATGTTCTTATGGGGATTTTTTACACACTTGGGGCCACCACTAGGATTTTGTTTTTTTAAAAAAATCTCTAACTTTTATAGTGTTTAGTGTTCTAGCTTTACAGCCATTAACCATTTTTTTTAAAAAGCCCTCTGGCAGCATAGTGGGGAAAACAGCAGCTGTGAGGGACTGACAGCAGGAAAATGGTACCAAAGGAGGGGGGTGAGATCCTTGCAAATGAGTCCCCTCCCTTCTAGATGGTACAGTAACAGACTCGGACAGCATCGTAGCGAAGCAGGGCAAAAGGGTCAAACCTGGAAAGAGGACAGCTGGAGGACAACTTTGTGTACATGCTCCAGATTTTAAAAATGCTCCCGTTTGAAAGCGAATGTGGAGAAAAAAACTGATGTGGAAGCAGCCTGGATGTGGTAAATACCAGCTTTTGCCACCAGTGGGCATGTTCAAACAAAATGTTTGCTTGTGCTAATCTGACAGGGTTCAAATTGCCGTTCTGGCTACTTCGACTGTGCCAAAGAGTAATATGAAAACTGTGTCTGATTTGGCAACAGAAGGGGAGGGGAGAACGATTCTGTTTCTAGAATGCTCGTGTAATTGGTGGAATGTAGAAATGTTGTTCCCTTTGCCTCACGGAACAAGACTCCCAGTCTTGGAGCTGCAGGGCCAGCACCCCTCTTTTAATTATCTGTGTCACCCTGAAGCTTTCTGAAGGTAGATAAATCCTGTTGGTCCAAATATTCATGAAACTATGCTAGCCAGCCACACCTGACGCAGAACTTGTGTCTTCCTCTCTGTTAGGCTGCAAATGTAGAGGGTTTATCAAGTACCAAATAGGCCATGAGGGAGGCCTGGCTTAGAGTACTGTCTGTGGGCCGGAGGCTATGAGTTTGGTAGGCCTGAGTGGGCTAGCACTGCACAAACCTGAGGGCATAGGTGTCATTGTACATCGGTCTTGCTGCCCATTGGCTAGTAAGACCATCACTGAAGTATGGGAGAGAGGGAGGCTGTGATCGGGACACAGGTGTGGGGCTCCAGGTGAGGTATGTTTTTCAGCTATCTAAGGCAATCTGGGACTAGTGCAAAGGATGAAGGGAAGCAGAAGGCCTGAGTTCACTGGGAGGCAAGCAGGTTTCTCAGCACAACAAAAAGCTTTGTGTGTGCCTTGAGTCAGGACGTCCTTGTTAGACTCTCTTCCGTAGCTCTTTTTCTTCCAGCTATTCCTGATCCCTCCAGCCCATCGGTCTTCCATCAGTTTCCTGCCTCAACCTTTTCACTTTGCTCTTTGCTTCCCGGGCTTGGGAATAATCGTAGCGTCCTTCACACTTTCTTTCCTTTGGCTTGTGGTTCCCTGTAGCCGGTACCATAGACTAATGCATTCGCCTATGTGTTTCAGTATAAAAGGTATTTATCCAACCACAGTGTGTCTTGTATTTCTGTTCATTTTGTCCTGTAGCTAAGGATTTGGGTTCTCAGGGCTGTGGGTGTGGGGAGGGCAGTAGTATTGGGGCCGGCAGGATTCTGGATGGTCCAGTGACATAGGATAAGTCAAGGGAGGGTTGAGAATAAGCATTTTTCTACTGCCGGGTTTTAGAGTTTGGCGAAACGGATACCAGAAATGCAGGGCCATTGGAAATTCTAATCCCTGCAAAGCTCCTTCCTCCCTGAGGACCTTTGAAGAAAAGTTAGTGTGCATTTTAAGACTAGCACCTGTAGCCTTTCCCCCTCTTTCGAGCCCAAATTCATTTCTTCCAGAAAATTGTTCCAGAAGTAATTAAAGGCAATGGGCACCAGATGCAGCTGCAGGATAGATGGCTAGCTCTGCCACACAAGATGGCCTTACATCACACTCTTCGAACAGGCACCTTTATTCGCCCCTTGGCAAAACTCCCATGTCTTTACCTACAGCCACAGGGACAGAGAGAAATGAAAACAAAATGTTCTGTGCCTGTGTTTTCCCCTTGCCGAGAATTAAAAGCCTCTTGGGTGGGCTGGCTGGGGGTCCCTCCTTCCAGCAGCATGAGGAAAGAGTATGGTTGCCATCCTCCAGGTGACACCTGGAGATCCTCCCCTATTACAGTTGATCTTCCTGGAGAAAATGGCTGCTTTGGGCCATGGACTCTATAGTATTATGTCCTGCTAAGGTCCCTCTCCAACCCAGGCTCCACCCCCAAAATCTCCAGGTATGTCTTAACCCATAGCTGGCAACTTAGGAAAGGGTTAAAAAGGTCCTTTGCTCTCCCCCTGTAAAGACCAGCCCCAGCAGCGCCAATCGTCTGCTGAATTTCTGCCTATCCAAAGCACTGTAGCTTCTGTACTAGCCCTAATTTGGTATAGTGGTTAAGTGTGCAGACTCTAATCTGGGAGAACCGGGTTTGTTTCCCAACTCCTCCACTTGCAGCTGCTGGATGACCTTGGACAAGCCATGGTTCTGGCACAGCTGTTCTTGAAAAAGAGCAGTTTCTGTCAGAGCTCTCTCAGCCCCACCTACCTCACAGAGTGCCTGTTGTGGGGAGGGGAAGGGGAAGGAGATTGTAAACCCTTCTGAGATTCCTTTGGGTAGTGAAGAGCAGGGTATAAATCCAATCTCCTCTTCTCTTGGGTTGCCTGTTCCAGATTGGGAAATACCTGGAGATTTGGAGAGCGGAGCCTGAGAAGGGCAGGGTTTGGGGAGGGGGGGACTTCAGTGGGGTATAATGCCACCCCCTCCACCTTCCAAAGCGACCTTTTTCTCCAGAAGAACTGATTTCCATCGCCTGGAGTTCAGTTCTAATCCCGGGAGGTCTCCAGCCGCTACTTGGAGGTTGGCAATGCTAACTTAACTAAAGAACAAGGGCACCCGTACCCCCCCTTCTTCTCTGCACACGCATGAAGGAGCAACAGGACAGCAACTGGCGCTCAGTCCCTGCAAAAAAGGGCTATTTCTTTTAGCCCTAGAAAGGTCCGAAGTCCCTGCTCCTCCTTTTCCTGTCATGTGATTCTGCCACATCCTTTTTGCTCAGTGGGTCGTTGCTGCCGCCTAGAGGTTAAACGTGGCCCCAAGGTATGCAAAGGTGCAAAGACCACCACTACACAGAATGACAGACAAATAGGGCCCCGACCTATGGAGCTTGCAATCTAACTTTTGCCCTGGGGGTAAAGACCAAAGGGAAGGGAGGTAAGCGAGAGTCAGAAGTTCCCAGTCTGTTAAGCTTCGGTTCAGTTGCGAATATGAACCTGAGAAGGCCAAAGACTGTCCAAGAGGTAAATTCTGAGGCGGAATCTGAAGGATAAGGTGAGCCTGTTGTCAAGGCTGCAGCCTACCACTGTTTCACCGGTCTGGCCACGTTCAGTCAGGTAACCCAAGCTGTGTTCTCAAGAGCCAGGAGATTCTGCCAGCCTTACCACCTGCTGGATCCTCCAGAGCTCTGCCTAGGGTTGTTGGGTCAGCCTTGGAAATACCTGGAGATTTGGGGGTGGAGCCTGAGGAGGGCGGGGCTTGGAGAGGGGAGGGCCTTTGATGTAGTATAATACTATAGAGTCCACCTTCGGAAGTGGCCATTTTCTTAGCGTGAACTGATCTCTGTCACCTGGAGATTAGTTGTAATAGTGGGAGATCTCCAGCCACCACATGGAGGTTGGCGACCCCATTATAACCCCATCAGGCTCCATCCATGCCCCTGCTCCTCCATGTAACAACGCTGCCCCTGCCCCTTACTTCCCTTCTTTCCACAAATGCTGTCAGTTGACTCATTGGGTTCTGTTCTGACTTTGCCCTCATGCCAAAGTACGGTTAAATCAGAAGTTAGCAACCTTCTGGGAAAGAATTCTGCAGCAAAGGAAACCGAGTAGAGCCGTCTAAGAGAGCAGGAGTTGGTGTGAATGAGAACGTGATTGTATTCAGACAAACTAATGTTGTGCATATTGCTCCAATCCAATACTCAGTTTATGCACCAGGAAGCTCCACTGAACACAGTGGGATTTTCTTCTGATTCATTGTGCCTGTGTGTATTTCTTTGTCGGCTGGCTGATGCCTACAAGATTATTTCTGTTGATTTGGATTTATTTAGGTGACTGGTTTGAAATCTGCCTGATGTCGCCCCCCCCCCGCGATTTTGGCTGCATAGTGATTTTGGTTCAAATTTCCAAGGGCTTAGTGTTTTCTCTTTATATGACTCTGTAATGACAACATTAAACAGGAGTTGATCCTGTTTATTGCAGGTGGAATTCCCGTTATGCAAATACGGGCAGCCGTTATTGCTATCATCAACGCTCTTGAATTGCCTCCTGTCTTGGCATTTGTGTGCCTTCCTGGGGAGAAAGCTAATTCTTAAATCGTTCCTTGTGTACGTTTAGGTCTGTCGTCACAGCCAGCCTGGTGTCTCTGCAGTCTTGCTAATGCATATTTGTGTGTGTGTGTGTGTATGTTTTCATGTGGAGCCTATTAATCTGCTAGGTGACTGTTTTGGTGGGTTGTGTCTCACCAGGTGTTCAGGCTGACACTGTGTGTGTAAGTGAGAGGGTTGTGTGTGTGTGCGCGCGTGTGGCGTGACGTCACTCTCTGCAGTTGCTGTGCATTCTTATTCTAGTCACCCAGCCGTAGACTTACACAGAGACGGCTGGGCATCCCTCAGCCCTCCCGCCTTCTCCTTGCAAAAGAACTAAGAGGAGAGAGAGAGCTGGAAGAAAGCCGTTTCAGCAGGCTGGGTGGGAGGAACATTTTGTTTTGTTTTCAGGCCCCGTCTTGGATGCGTTCAAGGTAACGCTTATATAAAAGACACCGTGCAAGTGTTACAATATTTGCTGCTGTTGTCTTTTTTAAAAAATCTCCCATAATATCTATAGCAATGTTGACTGGACAAAGAGGTACCCTTCCCTCCCCCCGTAAGCCAAGGAGTTGGAGGCTTTAGCTTGTCCCCCTAGTGCCTGGGCCCCTTTAATTAAAGACTGCCAGCCAGCGCAGAGAATGAGAGAACTGGCCAAAGAGATGGGTACTCTTGAGGAATAATTTATGTGCTCTGAAAAATGGCTGCCAGTCCTTTCTCAAATAGTGCCTCTGGAGGGCTGGCAGACTGGAAGAAACCTTGGCTATTCTGAGACAGAATGTGGAAGATGTAATCGGTGGCAGAGCTGAGGCAGAACTGCTGAAATGTCTTCTACCAGGTTGCCAACTTTGCTAATAGTTTCTGCTTCTGTGCCTTTAACAGAAGCCTGATTCTGCAGGAATTTATGGATGCTTCTATCCCTTTTCGGTTTCGGTGCTGCTATCTACAGAGGAAGCACCTGTTCAAGGCACAAGAGCAGGGGCTTCCCCCATCAGTTGGCAACCCTGTGTCCTTCGGGATAGAGTTTAGTGACACATTATGGCTAGCAAGAGCCCAGATCCCTTGGTTTTCAAGTGGAGTGAGCATGCTGGGGCTGGTCAGGGTTGCCGCCTTAAAAGAAGCGAAAAGCTGCTAGAAAAGTGGTAATGGCCTTATGGGGGTGGGCTGGGGAGGAAAATGCCAGACCTATCAAGATAAGCAGAACCTGTCTTTCGAGGTAAGCAGAACTCAGACTTCCAGGTTCCCTCATGAGGGAGGGCAGATAAGCGGGTTTTGAGGGACTCCTGGGTTCTATTCCTGACTGCTTTCTCCCTTACTGCCGCAGACTTTGCTGATCCTGAAAAAAACTTCTTTGCCCTGTTTACGTCTCCGGGTGTAACTGGAGAGGCTGAGAGCAGGACCAGAATAACCAAGGAGAGGGCTGTGTGCTTTGCTGGAGAACCCCCTTCTCCCTCCTGTGGGGACGCCCTGTCCCTGGGCCGAGATGCTGACAGGGAGGAATGGAACCCGGCCCCCTGGGCTGCACCAGCCTGTGGAAACCAACACAGTTTCCAAGGCCTGGTCCCCCAGAGTCGCCCAACTCCCGCACAGCTGTTCCCCTCAGAAATTTAAAATAAGTAAATAAATAAAAGGCCTCAGCAAGGAGACTACAAAGAAGACGCCTCAAAAAAGTCTCTGGGTTGGGTTTTTTCCCTGTATGTCAAGCTAAAATCGCTTTTAGTGGTTCCTTAGTCCCTGATGAGAGCATAACCTCCTACGTTTGGCTGAAAGGGCGCATCTGGTTTTTCAAATGCCTACTTTCCACCTTGCACTAACCATCATTCAGAACAGCATGCTCCAAGAAGCTGTGGACCTGATTTAAACATGAAGCTGACCGAGGCAAAAGAATTTGTCTGTGGGACTTGGTGCCTGCAAAACATTTCCTTGAAACAGGGCTGCTACCTGTGCAAAACAGCTGCATGTGCATATCGCCCCTGAAATGGACTCTTTTTTCAAACTTCCTGCCCTCAGGGCCTTCCGTGTGCATTAATATATAAACTAAGGAACCTCTGTGCATGTGAAGGAATATGTGTGTGTGTGGCAGAGCATTCTGGGAGGCCCTATTAGCAGCAGTCAGCTGAGAGCAGACCCTGTGACATACCTAACCCTTTCCTGCAGGCTGAGAAGCTTGTAAATGACAGACAGGCTGTTTGTCCTTACTGACCTTCTGCTCCGGAGATCCCAGGTACAGTTGCCAACTCTAGGTTGGGAAATTCCTGGAGGTTTGGGGGTAGAATTTGGGGAAGGCAGGGTTTGGGGACTTTATCAGGGTATAATGGTGTAGAGTGTACTGTCCCAAGCACCCATTTTTAGTGTGGAGATCAATTGTGATTCCAGGAGATCTCCAGTCCCCACCTGGAAGTTGGCAACCCTAATCCCCTGCAGAGCTTTGAGGAAGCCCAGCATTCCTAAGAAGGACTCACAGCTTGTAAACCTACCGAGATCTTCTTCCATTTCTGTTACAGGTTTTCTGGTACTACCGAGTTGAACGTGGCACTAATCAAAAGCAATAATGGACTGTGGGTAAAGGCACTCTAATGATGTCATTAAAAACATTTAATTTTTAATATTTTATTTATTCATTCATTTACTTCATTTATATCCCACCTTTCTCTCCGATGGGAGTCCAAGGTGGCGTCCGTTGTTCTTCTGTCCTCCTCTTCTCCACGGGGTTCTTTTAAGTGTCAGGACAAGTCAAAATGTTTCTCATAGGAATAAGATGCTTTAGGCTTGTCACCCTCCAGGTGGTGGCTGGAGATCTGGGATTACAACTGTTCCCCCAGCAATAGAGATCAGTTCACCTGGAGTAAATGGCTGGTTTGGAAGGTAGACTCTATGGCACTATACCCCACTGAAGTCCCTCCCCAAACCCCGCCCTCCTCAGGCTCCACCCCCAAAATCTCCAGGTGTTTCCTAAGCCAGAGCTGGCAACGCTAATTGCTTCCCCATCACCCATGCTCAACTAATTTCAGAAACCATCTGGACCACTTGTTCCAGGGTAAATGGGAAAACTCTGAGGCAGGTTTATGTCCCACCATTACTCTGGTTAAAAATCAGAGGCTTGGTGATAATTCCCATCCCTACCATCATGCAGTTGTCCTTGATATGTTCTGTGCCTCTGAACTCTTGGCCAAGCCTCCTGTTAAATAGTGCAGTAAAACTGAGGGTGTCTCTCATTTGTAGCACAACTGAAGTGAGGGTTACCATCTTAATAAAAAGAACTTCAAAAGAGTAGGCTATTAAAATTAATTGGGATTGGATATCAAGGGAAGACTACTGTGTCTAAGTACGGCACCTCAGGAGTGGTAGGAAAGCAAGAATGCAGGGAGACTGAGGTAAATGTGAGAAAAGTTGGGCAAGTTGTGGGCAAAGACAGTGAGACTAGAAGCCAGGAGTATTCAGAGCCATGAGGGAAAGGCTGTGTGTGTGAATGCCTTGCCCTGTCCAGTGTAAGTCTCCCCAGGCTTGTCGCTATTTGGGCATCTCTGTGGTTTGTTTTCACACTGACCGATTCAGCAAAAGCAGCTGTTCCGTCCTTGGTTTCCCGTTTCCCCCAGTTGTACTGCTCAATTTCCCACTATCTGCTGCATGGCCGCATTTTGACCCGCATCTCCTCCTGATTTCCCCCACGTCTTCTTGATCCTTATTTTTTAGGATCAAGAAGACACAGAGGAACTTGGGGGGAGATGCAGGTCAAAATGAGGCCATGCAGCAAATAGTGGGAAATTGAGCAGTACGACCAGGGGAAACAGGAGATCGAGGGTGGAACGCCTGCTTTTGCAGAATTGGTGACTATCTAGGTTTGTGCTTTCTTGCAATGACCATGAGATATAAAGCTCTTTTTTTGTGTGTGAAGTGGAGGTTCTAGTCATCCCAAATTCTCAAAGGTGCCAGTGTGCGGTATCAATGCACGCTGTTGATCCTGACTTTTAACCTCCAGCCGTTGCTCCTTGTCATGACTTCTCCCTCCCTCCTTGATTCTTGTCTTCCTTGTAGAAATGCTTTTTCTTTCTCCATGAGGCTTGCTTTCGGGCCCTCAGATTTGCTTTTTCTTTTTTCTTGTCACTCGACTCAGTAGACTCAACAGCCATCTCTTCTCATCAACCCAAATGACACATGAATTTTCAGGGCACGGCGTGCACCGAGGAGAAGACAAAAATTTTTGAGAAATTCACAGGATGTAAAGTGGAAGAGACAGCTCAAATGGCTCCTCGGTGGCTCATATGTGGCCTAGCTTGAACAGCGTGTTGCTGTAAATATAAGAACATTCAGACCCTTTCCGGATGACAAGAAAAGTTTTTGCTTCCTTAAAATAAGTGGAATGATAGTGCTTGTCCCAATCAAGCCTCATAAGTACTGTATTCCGTTTCCATACAAAGACTGAAGGGTAGTAGCCTTTCTTGGAGAGACAGTGGTGCTACATCGTTGTTTTTTTTTAAAGGTTGCAGGTATGGACTCCAGCACTGGAGAGGAGGGGCATACTGGGGGAAAAGTGGTTATTGTAGAGAGTGGGGTACCTTTGCTGGTATTCTGCATCCACTACCTCCTTTAAAAGACTCCTCAAGGACTAGCATGGTGCAGCTGAGTTTGTGATCTAAAGGGGAGAGACCAGCATAAGCGGGAAGAGGGGCTCTGAAAAAACCTTTTCCTCTCCCACTGTTTCCTTGCTGAAGCTCGCCCCCAGCAAACTGCTGCTATCCATGCTGCGGGGGAAGTACATGTACCCCAATGTCCTTCCCTGGCACAAGTGAAAACATTTTCAGCGGCCGAAGGTTAGAAAGACCCTTCTCCCCTTGTGTTGGCATTCCCCTCCCAAATGCCTCTCCAAGAATCTATATTTTGCTTAAAAATAATACTGAAATTCCATGTAATGTGCAGTTCTGTGCTTAGAAGAGGCATTCTCTTCTGTGTGAATGAGAAGGAGGAATGCCTCTTCCAAGATGGTGCCTGCAACATACAGTTTTTGTATTAGAAGTAGCTTAAAAAAAATAGGGACCACAATTCAGTCAATCGAATTAATGGATTCTCTAGCAGAAAAGTTGGTAGGATCCAACATATATCACCTCCCCCCCCTCCCCCCAGTGCCAAACACACCTTAAATCTTATTTATTAGGAAATCACGCAAGAGCATCTGGAATTCTGGGCATGATTTACCTTTTTTTTGTTGCTGTATCACATCTTCCCCTTTCTTTCCTGCCCATCGTTCTGCATCCTCTGCCTTTTCCCAGGCCTCCCCTGAGTAAGCAGGTAGCTGCAGCAAACACCCAGAATTTAATAATTTCCTACTAATTCAACAGTATCAATAATTAGGAATATTGCTTTTCTTTAAAAAAAAAGTTCAGATAAGGAGAATTTTAATGTTGATTTTTGTAAGCAAAAACTAGAGTTTTGTCCCTAATGGAAACAGGTCTGTAAACTGCAGTGGAACCAGCTTATCTTTCCCAGGTTCCCAGAACAACTGGCTCTGAAATTACTCTGTGCTCCAGGGTACCCTGCTGCAGTGCCCTGCAGTTTTCAGGCTGATAAGCCACATGGATTCCTTACACCCCTGTAAGAGTCACAGGGCCCAGCAGGGATGGGACGCTTGAACTTTTGCATCCCAGTTTGCGCATTTGCATGTTATGCACGTGCATACGCTCAAGGAACTCAATTTTCTGCTTGGTGCAGAATTTCACATAGTCAAGGGGCTGCCCGACAAAACCCGTTTTAACAGACTCCAAGGCACAGCCCCTCCACTGAGCTAAAAATAGCCATTTATAAAACCCAGGTTGTTAAATACAGCCCTTTATCCTCCCTCCCATCGTAATTGCCCAGTTCATTAACACAGCTGTCCCCACATTCACAAAGAGAGCCCTTTCCTTTCAATCCCTCCCACCCCCACCTCTCCCCCATCCCCCAATCCCAAACAAAACAAGCACTAGTGGTTCTATTTACAGGTCACAAAATGGGGAAGGGGGTCTCAGTCCAGATGGAGAAACAGGGCAGATGTGCAGGGGGTGTGTGTGTGTGTGGGTTAAGGTCGATTCTTCCCATCCGCTAGAGGTGGGTGGAAATACAAATATATATATGTGTGTGTGTATTTTGCACAGTGATAGCAAGAGACTTGGGGGGAGTGTTCCCTCTCGTCCCAAACGGGTTTTAGGAAGTGGTGCTGCTGCTTCTGCCTTTGACGCAGTACTCCCAGGGCTTTTTGGGCAAGCTTGGGATGGACAGAAGAATAAAACAGCCTCCGCCAAAGATCAGGATGGATCCAGCGGCCACTGCACAAGCCACAGACCAGGAATATTCGTACTCCAGGGGGACGGTCTCATCAGAGGAGATAAGCCACCGGACCGAGTGCCGGAAAATCTCCAGACATACCAGCACCATGATACCTGAAAAAAAGAGAGAGAAGGTAGGGTTGAGCATTATACACAGAGGCCTTGACTCCTACTTGTGAGCTGAAGACAAATGTATTGCTGTGGCTCTACATTAACCTCTGCTGGGACAGCATACAAAGTTCTGAAATGACTCAGGCCTGTTTCCTGGAGAAGATGGCTGACCGAGGGCCAGCCAATCACCACCTCCTTCCCAGCACCCTGTGTGCCGATTGCCACAACTGCTAGCAGTCATCATCGGGCAACTTCCGCCTCTCCTTTTATTTATTTGGATTCTTATACCCCACTTTTCTTCCCCATGAGGACTAGGGTTGCCAGCTCTGGGTTGGGAAGCACCTGGAGATTTTGGGGGGAGGAGCCTGAGGAGGGCGGAGTTCGGGGAGGAGGGACTTCAATGGGGTACAGTATCAGAGTCCGCCTTCCAAAGTGACCATTTTTTCCAGGTATAATCCCAGGAGACCTCCAGCTACCACCTGGAGGCTGGCAACCCTCCTGAGGACCCAAGCTGGTTTACAACACAATTCTTCCCTCATCCAGTTTGTGTTCACTACAACAGCCTTTGGAACTGGGCTGAGCCGAGAGAGAGAGTGACTGGCTTAAGGTCACCCAGCCACCTTCCATGGCAGATAGGGTTGCTAACTCTGGGTTGGGAAATTCCTTTTGGGGTGGAGCTTTGGGAGGGTGGGGTTTGGGGAGGGGAGGGACTTCAGCAGGGTATCATGCCTAGAGTCCACTCTCCAAAGCTGCCTTTTTCTCCAGGGGAACTGATCTCTGTAGTCTGGAGATCAGATGTAATTCAGGCAGATCTCTCCAGACCCCACCTGGAACTTGGCAACCCTAATGGCAGACTGGGAACTTTGAACCTGGGTCTCCCTGATCCTAATCCAACACTGGGCACAACACCACACAACAGCGGCTTCAAAGAAAAGGTGATGATTAAACACTTAAGAACATAAGGGAAGGCAATGTTGGATCAGACCAGTGGCCCATCCAGTCCAACACTCGGTCACACAGTGGCCAAAAATACCAGGTACCATCAGGAGGTCCATCAGTGGTGCCAGGACACTAGAAGCGTCCCCACTGTTGCCCCCCCCAGCACTAAGAATACAGAGCATCACTTGCCCCAGAGTTCCTATCTATACCTTGTGGCTAATAGCCACTGACGGATCTCTGTTCCATAAGTTTATCTGAGGGTGCATTCATATGGGCAGCTAATCCCGCCATTAGGCCAGCTCAAATTTGATCCAGATCTTTTTAATCCGTCCTCGCATGATCAGACATCCCCTGTGAGAATCGCCTTACCGCGCGCTGCTTCCGCTGTGGATTGCCTAGACGGCGTCCACTGAAGGAGGTGCGTGCAGTGGGGTTTTTTTAAAAAAAAAACACTTTTTACGCATGCGTTTAGGCGTGACTGCGCATTGTTGTGGATCCAAGGCGCTTGCAGGGATGGACTAAAGGAGTCCCGGCCATCCCCCTTGCCATTGAGATCATGCTCAATGGAGGGACTATTTTGCATGTTAGAAGACTCATCCTCCCTCCAGGTCCCATCCCATTAACCGATTGTCCTTAAAGTGATGAGTCATTCATAAACATTAAATTCTTCGTGGGGCTGAACTGGGGTTCCGCAGCCTCGTTTTAAAATGCGTTTAAGCACATATTGGGTAGTGATTTTTTTAAAAATCGTGCCCGCTCGGGATGGTCTGACGTCAGACCACCCCGACGGGAGGATTGCGCACTGGTGGCACGATCAGACAGGTGAAAGTCCGCTGTTGTCCCGTTGGGCCTGGAAAACTTCAGATCTACAGTTTACAGTGCCATCTTTTAAGTCCGGTTACGAGGCGCAGCAAAATGGGATGTCTACGGAAAAGGGACATTTCCCAGATGTTTGTGTCTGGTCGTTCCGCTTAAATCCACCAGGAAATCGTGCATGCCGTGGATCTAAAGAGCCGTCTGATCGGGACCTAATTCCCTCTTGAAGCATGTCAAGCATCTGAAAAGACGAGGTTAAAAAAGCCTGTCTAAAGTACGGTATATAGAAATCCATGGCAGTTCACGGGACGGTGGGGGGAAGCAGAGCTTTCCCTGAACCCAAAAAAGCGAGGGCTTGTTTGGGAGACTTCTCTTACCTGATATGATGAAGAAAATGGATGCTGGTTTCAGGAGGAATTCGATCCCTTTGCTCAGAGCCATAGTGATGCAAAGTGATCCCATGGCCATGAGCGTGATGCTGAGAAGGGACACGACGGCGGCTGTAATGTTGAGCTCTACGCAGCATTGCCGGGTTGGAGGGGGAGAGAAACAAACAGCAGTTTATTTATTTAGAAAAACTTTTGGTCCGCCTCTTCAGGAACCTGCCTGAGGTGGCTTAGAAAATAAAAATAAAAAAAAATTAAAAGATACGAATTAAAACCCAGCCCAGCATAAAAACATAGACTATAAAAACAGACCCCTGACAACTTAACAGTTTCCAGACTAAACTTGTGTTAAAAGATCAACCCCTGAATTCAAAGCCTAGCACCTAAAAGAAAACAGTGTAGGCGCCTGGCGAGCCTCAAAGGGAAGGGCGTTCTGTGAGGGGCCGCTATTGAAAAAGCCCTTTCTCTGGTCGCCACCCACCTCACCTCTGAGGGCAGGCCTGGTGAGGCAGATCTTAACTGACCGGCCAGACAGTATGGAAGGAGGCAGTCCTTCAGGTATCCTGACCCCAAGCCATTTAGGGCTTTAAAGGGAAGAACCAGCACTTTGAATAGTGTCCAGAAACAAATGGGCAGGCCATAACAAATACTTCCCTCAGGCCTTTGCTGGCTGAGCTTGTTTCTGAGGATTAATGTTGGATCCACCATTATCGGTTTTGAGTTGTTTGTTTTTGATACTTTGTATTTTATACTGTTCCTACTATATTTATTATGCTTGTTTTATGTTGTTGCGAACCACTCTGAGCCCCACTTTGTGGGGGAGGGGCGGTGTATAAACTGAAGTAATAAATAAATAAATAAATAAATAAATAAATATAGTGCAGCTCTTTTAGCACTGGACTGATACAGTCCCTGTATCCCGCCACTGACAGTAGTCTGGCTGTGGCCCTTTGCACAAGCTAAAGATTCTGGACCATTTTCAAAGGCAGACCCAGGTGAAGTGCCTTACATCAGTCTAACCTGGGTGTAATCAGAGCATGGATCAGTGTGGCTTGTGAGGGAATGGCTGTTTACAGGGCTTATAAAACACAATTTGGAGAGCCTCGAAACTGAAGCCTTTTCCGGATGGCTCAAAAACTAGATCTCCTCAGTCCTTATATATAAAATTGGTCAGCTCTGGCTTTCTCTGGACAGAAAAGATCTGGCCACTGTGGTGCATACCCTGGTTACATACAGATTAGACTATTGCAGTGCTCTTTATGTGGGGCTGCCCTTGAAAACTGTTTGGGAACTCCAACTGTTACAGAACGTTGCAGCCAGGAGCTTGACTGGAATGGGACCATATACAGTTTGGAATCAACATACCTGAAGGACAGCCTCATCCTCTATGAACCCTACTTCGGGTGCCCCCCAACCTTATGAGATTAGGCACCAAAGCTCTGGAACTCTCTCCCCAGGGAGATTCATCCGTTCCCTTCTGTTGCTGTCTTCCTCCAGCTGGGGAAGACTTTTTCGTTTAGTTTGGCATCCCCTCAGTGATCCCTCCTTCCTAACCAAATGTACTTATGTTTCATATGTATTTTAACTGTTTGTGTGTACTTGTACCTTTGTTTTTAAGTCTTTTTAAATTTGTTGTAATGATAGATGTTTGGGAGGGAGGTTGATTTTAATAGTTTTATAACGTAATTTTATCATGTATGTTTTAAACTGTTAGCAGGCTTTGCAGCCCTTGTATAGGCAGAAAGGTGGGATATAAATTCCGTCAATAAAATAAATCCAACTCTGGAGAGGATGAGTGTACAGTGTGTGTGGGGGGGTGTCTTCTGAGCCAAATCTGATCCCTTGAAGGGTCCAGTCTAGCCCCCTTGTTGCCAATGCAGGAGAAAGCGGCAGCTGTATGAACCGGGCATGGCAAGAGGCTGTGTTGGGGGCTAGGAGTCAACGCCTGGCCCCTCCATGCATAACTGTATTCTTAAAATAGCCCTCCAGGAAATCTGGTTGCTGACCGTGGAGCATACAGCCTTTAAGAAATGGAATTTCAAAGGAGCCAGGCTCAAATGGTAATGTCTTCCTAAGGAAGCAGGGTGTAGCCCCTCCCTTTTCCCCCAACTCTCCTCCAAAAGCAAAGTTTACAAGCAGTCTCAACTAGTAGAGCAGGGACCGCTCAGATGTTAAAGAACTGCACAGCAACCTGCAGGGATGGCGGTGATAGGGGAGTCATACGCGGCATCACAGAGAAGGTGCCGGCAGCTGCTGCGTGGAGCAGAGAAAGGCGTGAGGCTTAATGGTGATAAGAATGGAAAGGTGGAAAGAATGGCAGGGCAGCTAGGGAGGCTTGGCAGGCGCGATGGGGATCATACTTTCCAGCATTTCATGGATAGAAATAGGGACACTCTTACAATACCTCCCGTATCAAAGGTCACTGCCTGAGGGCACCTCCACAATGAGGGTTTTGCTACAGGGTTTTGCTTTGTTTTCATGCAGGCTGTTATTTACTCACTCTGCAATAGGCTGTTCTCACCTGATTTAAAAGCCAAGGCTGTGTTTGTTCTTTCAGTTAAAGAACTAGCAGACAAAACACCACTCTCCTTCAGTTTATCAGTGACAATGCAAGAGATACCTCAGCGACTGAAGTGTGTCAGGCGGCAGGCGGCGCACGGAGTGGTGCTGAGTATGCCGTGCATGTGGGTTTAGATGTGTGTCTGCTAGAGTCAAGGCATCTATATAGTCACCCACTCAGACGTCGTGACAAGCAGAGGTTTGCCTGTGACGGGCGCAAACACAGCATGCGTTCATGCTTGTGCATCACCTCCCTCTTCTTGGATAGGGAGCACAGTTGAAACGCTTGAATCAAATCCCATTTCACAGTGATGTCCAAATGCAGGTGCCTGGACGGACTGCAGTTTGTTTCCTCTCCACAAACTGGGATTCTGAAACCTCAATTTAGTCCCAATTTAGAATCCCAGTTTGTGGAGAGGAAACAAACTGCAGTCTGTCCTGGCACCTGCATTTGGACATCATTGTGAACTGGAGTGCCATTCAGAGCTTCTCACACCAGGAAATCTTCTATCATGTTCTGTGCATAAGGGAGGGAGAAGGTGGGTGAGGCGCATGAGACCCTGAAAACAAATTGTGTTTCTGCCTCTCACAGACAAAACTCTTCCCCCCCCCCCTGAATTCAGGGACAGAATTAAGTTCTAGAGGCCCTAGCGAAATGGTAGTCTCCTAAAGGAACTCAACACAAATGTTAACAAGGCATTTCCCCAAAGACAATATGGGGCAGTGACTGATCCCTGGAAAATAAGGCCATTTAAAACATGGGGGAGGAGGGAGCTGAATTGCCCATTGAGAAATGAGGGACATCTGGATAATTCCTGGATTTCCCCCCTATCCTTCTGTGGAGGACGTCCACCTTCATCACCATTTAAAGATTCTGAAAAGCTTACAAATAGGTTACCGCCAGTGTTCCCTCTAAGCTGAGTTTGTGTGAGCTAGCCCACAGTTTTCTAGCCTCCAGCTCGCACATTTTTGTCTTAGCTCAGGAAGGATGGCTCCAGAGCAAACTAATTTATGCAGCAGCCAAATCGCTCGCTCACAACCTTAATGCCAGTAGCTCACAAAGTAGAATTTTTGCTCACAAGACTCCACAGCTTAGAGGGAGCATTGGTTACCGCACCCCTTTAAACATGTTTTTCTCCATTCTGAAGAAGTGTGCATGCACACAAATAAAAACTTTGTTGTTCTTAAAGGTGTATTATGGCTGAGTAACATTTTGCCCATGGAGAAGGGTACTTCAAAGTGCACACAACATTTTGTGACTCCTGTCCAAACTAGATGTTTCAGCATTCTTGTGTCTGCCACATGGAAGCCGCCACAATTTTATAGTGATTAAAAAATGCTTTGAGGGCTGGAACCTGTTTTGGCCACAACCCCCCCCCCCCGCTTTTCTAGTGCCCCACGCATAGCCTGGCTTCTTTAAATGTGGGTCTTTCCTGTTCATATGTAAAGTGGGGTAGGGAGTGTGATTTTAAAAGCCAAAGGGGTGCACAGGGGTGTGTCTGTCTGTCTGTCTTTCACTCACGGTCCTTTAGCCTACCCTGCTGCTCTTACCCTCACAGTCTAATAGGCTGTAATCCTAAAAACCCTTTCATGGAAGTGAGGCCCATTGAATAAATGGAACATATTTCTGAGGCAGACCCACTTAGGAGTAGGCCTGCTTCAAATATTGCAGCCCATCTCTCCAGGTGGGTTCCTTCCAGTATTAGAAATCAGTCTGGCTGTGAGAAGAGCAAAACGTCTGGAGGGGAAGAAGGACCGGCGGTGGGGAAACTGCAGGTGGAGGGAAAGAATTTAGCCCCTTCCTGGGCCCGCATGCATCTTCTTGGTTTTTTTAAATTGTACCCTGGTGAAGACCCCACTTGGCATGGAGGCTGGAGGACCAACCCAGTGGCCTGTTCTTGGTGATTGAGAAATAATGCTGGTTTCACCTTTTTTAGTTGTCCTCTGGAAGATGTGGGCATTCTCCCCAGTGGTGAAGAACTTGAAATAAGAACAGTTGGCTTCTGAAAAGAAGAAATAAAAGCAAATGAGAACAAACAGGGGCAGAGGCTGGTGGGGAAGGGGTGGGTGGGGCTGCGGAGTTTGAAGAAATAGCTGATAAATGAGGGACAATGGACAAAATTAGGCAGGTTATACAGATACTCATATATTTACTTCAGGGCTCCAGCTAAATTCTCCCCTCTCCCCCCTATACTGAATTTTCTTGACTTTAGCGGCCCACTGAAGTTGCTGTCTTCCCTGTCAGGGAACCAGGCTCACAGTCTGCATCGTGTTTCCCCCAGGAGAGAAAACAGCAGCTTTGGAGGGCCATGTGAGGTCAGAAGAGCAGTGTGTGTGAAGAGAAGAGTTAATCCCACCTCCTGGGGCTGCCATCTAGCCATTAAAAATAGTCCATTGATGCAGAGAGCGAGGATGAAATTTAGAGTGCGTGCAGGAATAACAAAAACATTTATTTCTAGCTTTGTCTTTGAGGGTAGCTCTCGTTCTTGAGAGCAACCTAGCTTGAAACGAAAAAGTGAGGTGTGTTTGATGAATCCCAGTGCTGCTGTGAAGCTGCCATAAAGCATCACTGCTGGAAAGTGCCGTAAAATACATCATACTGGCTCTGGCCCTTCCAGAGCTGGCAACACTATCCTAGAGGCTCTGTTTATTTTTCATGGGAATGACAACTGACTGACCTACCCTCCGTGAATCTAACCAATACATTTGAGCCACGAGGGCTATAGCCATAGGGTTACCAGCCTCCAGGTGGAGCCTGGAGATCTCCCCAAATTACAATTGATCTCTAGACTGTAGAGATCAATTCTCCTGGAGAAAATGGCAGCCTTGGAGGGTGGAATCAGTGGATTTTCTCCTCCCCAACCCCACTTCCCCAGGCTCCACCCCCCAAATCTCCAGGAATTTCCCAGCCCAGAGGTGAGCAATTAGCCTGAGTAAAGGTATCTAATTTTAGGGTTGCCAGCTCTGGGTTGGGAAATACCTGGAGATTTGGGGGGTGGAGCCTGGGGAGGGCGGGGTTTGGGGAGAGGAAAGACAGGGTGTAATGCTACAGAGTCCACCCTCCAAAGCAGCCATTTTCTCCAGGGGAAGTAATCTCTGTTGCCTGGAGATCAATCGTAGTAGCAGGAGATCTCCAGGACCCACCTGGAGGATGGCAACCCTGCCTAACCTGTCCTCCCTCCTTGTTACCTGATCATCTATGTCTTTTCAGGGCGTTTTTGATTTCTCTGTTTAAGACATCTTTGAATATTACAGATTGTTTTTATCACGTTACTTGTTTGCCACAGGTTTTAATTATGAACTCCAAGAACTATGGAATGGAAATGCAGATTTGGGTGGGGTGTGTCTGGTTTTTGTGTGTGTGTTTTTTTAGCACCTATACATCCTGCAAACAGTGGTGACTGGCTCCCCTCGGGCCCATTAGGGGCGACATACATTATATTCATAATGCGCCTGCAAATTTTGCGACATGTGAAGCGGTCCCAAGGACTAGAAGCTTGAGTGTTTTGGGGAAAAGGGAAGTTGGGCCAGTGAGACGTGATTCAATAGTTAACACTCAGCAACTTGTGAGTGGGCAAAAACGCCTAGACTTTCCACATGCCTGCACTATTTGCCAGTGTATTTAAAATTTGGATTGAATACTGGAGAAGTTTTGGAGAAAACCAGGAGATGGGGCTGAAAGGTCCTGCTTTTAGCTCATGTCCCTGTCTGCTCCAGTTTGAGTTAACACAAACTTTTTTTTTTTAAATTAGAGGAAGGGGAGGCATTTGCAGAACTTGGCAAATGAAGCAAAGTTGGGGCCAAAAAAGATTCTTTGCATCTCAGGCCTCAGGGCTTGTCCTTTCTAAGGCCTTATATTGCCCAGTGGAGTGTATTTAATTGTGTCCCTGGAGAGAGAAACATTAGCAATTACTGTGCTCTGTACAGCTGGACAACTTCCAGTTAGCCCCGGGGTGTGGGGAGCAAGTGTGTGCTCTCTCTCTCTCTCTCTGTATGCACTTATGTGTGTGCAATGCAAGGCATTTGCGTGAAAGATTGTGGTGGTAAAATACGCGGTTGTTACAGACTGTAGGATCACTCCCCTCACGGGTGTTCTTCTTGAGCAGTGCTTCAGCCTTGCCGTTCTTACCCCTGAGGTTTTTGCTCAAAAGAACAATATATATGAGAGGAGGTGGAAGACAGGAGAGGTTTGGGGGTCTGACAAAAAGCATCAGAAGCCATTCTGAGGGTACTGCAGTTCCCTGCATACAGAATGTTCTAGGATGGCCAAATGTCAGAGAGGCAGGATTCTTCTCACTTGTGTCTTTAACAATTGTGTAGAAGAGAGATTTGTGGCCAGGGCAGCTTGTCATGTCACAGTGCTGAAAGGTGAGAAAAGGTGTACCTACAAAGAAAAAAGCCACATTTTATGCAATATTAAAGGAGCAGGAGACCTGGCTTCTGTTGTAGTAGATTTCAAACTTACTGTTCTCCAGAAACCTTTTCTATGTCAATTTTAATTTTTCTCTCTGCGTAGAAGATTCTGTGGTGTCTTTTTAGAGGGTATTCTCTGTTTACAGGCAAAATTTACTGGGCTTCTTGGGCCTCACCTAGAATATATCAGTCACATGACTGCAGACACAAAAATGCAAATTCAGGGGTCAAATGAGCCTAGGCATATTATTTACAGCTTTTTCTTCTACAACATATGCAAGCACTGATCAGGAAATGCTCTTTCCAAGTATAATTTCAAAGGCAAACATAAAGAATGTTCTGACTTGTCCCTGACTGACCTGGACAGTTTAGTCAAGCCCAATCTCGTCAGATCTTGGAAGCTAAGCAAGGTAGACTCTGGCAAGTACTTGGATGGGAGACCTCCTTGGAATACCAGCAGTTGGGAGGTGGGGCTATATTCAGCCACCTCTCTGAATATCCTCCAGCCCCCCAGTAGGGATCAGCCACAAGAGGTAGCCATGACTTCCGGATGCGCACAAACACATGCACATACACAAAACGATGAAAAATACTGGAAAAAGATAATGTTCTGACTTCAGAACTTTAAGTTCAGGTTCTGAATGTTTGCTGAGTTATTAGTATGTGCAAAATAGCAACTAGCATTCCTATACTGTAAGCTGAGTTTTGGGTCCATCTGCGTCCCCCTCAGGTCCTGTCATGCACTTGTCCTCAAAGTTCCTCATTGAAATTTAAATCCTCATGTGCATGTGAGCCCATTCAGATTAGGACTGCAGTATGCAGAGAGAGGGGGATTATGCCTGCCTCCAGTGCCGTTTCCCCTAGGGATAACACCTCCAGGTTGAGAAATTCCTGGAGATGTGGGGTGGAGCCTAGAGAGGGCAGAGTTTGGGGAGGGAGCTCATCAGGGATATGATGCCCTAGACCAGGGGTGTCAAACATGCCACCCAAGGGCTGGATCAGGCCCTGGAGGGCTTCTACCAGGCCTGCAGTGGAACTGGCCGTCTCCTGCTTCTTCTTCCAGTTCTGCTGCTGCTGAGTCATCGTAGGTTTGCAGTTTACAGATATACACCTGAACAGCATACTCAAGATTGAAACAGCACAGACATTTTGATGCAATAATTCAGAGCAAGAGGTGTCCATTCTCAGACACTGTTAAATAAACAAAATATTGCAAGAGTGCTAATGTTTTAAGCATGTTTTTATTTTAACTAAAAAAAACCCTTTGTTTTTGTGTCCTTTATATCTCCGCCACCTGGCATTACATTCTATGACACACGCGGCCCAGCCCAACAAGGTCTCATTTATGTCAGATCCGGCCCTCATAACAAATGAGTTCGGCATCTCTGCCCTAGACTCCACCCTTCGAAGCTGCCGTTTTCTCCAGGGGAACTGATTTCTGTAGTCTGGAGATCAGTTTGTAGGGATGCCAGGCCTCCCTGTTTGTTGCCTGCTGGAGCCTGAGGAAACGTGTGTCGTTTATGTGGGAGAAATGCACCATGGCATTGCACTGGCATGCTTACATCACTTCTGGTAAAATCTGGAAGTGACATGTTGGGCAATCTAGCGTTTTGCAAAGACTGTAATCTTTACAGTATGGTGCTGTAGAGCTTTTGCAAAATGCTAGAGCCTCTGCCATGTCATTTCCTGTTTTTACTGGAAATGAAGTAAGCATGCTGATGCATCAGGACCCACCCTACATTTCCTCCAGGAGGTTACTGGCTGTGGCCTGTCAACCCTACTCAACTATAATTCCAGTAGAACTCCAGGCCCTACCTGGAGGTTGGTGTCTCTACTCTGAGTGCATGATAGTACCTGGCATGATGGACCCAAAGACAGACCTGGGAGCAGTGAGTGAGCTGTAACACACTTGTTAAGGAACAAACTTTAATAAAAAGTTTCCAGGTGGTCTCTAGCACAAAACTTAAAAAACAGTTAAACAGTCAAATTCCACAGAGCAACAACTGTAATCAATACAGAACCAGCCCAAACACTCAGATGTGCAACATTACAGTATGTAACAAGAGCTGTCACTCTTTCCTGCCCCCAAAACATTTTACACCGGTTGCATGAAGGGCTGCCAGTTTTATAACTGAGTAGTGAAGGACAGGACTGCCCATAAACCCACTAAACCACAACTGCCAAGTCAGTGAGAGAAGAGCAGGGATGAGCCTAGTTCTCTTCTAGGCTTGCATGGCATCCTATAAGGGGTAATGTAGAACATAAGACCACGCTCTACCTTGAGGTCCCCTATCTCCTAGGAGCAGTGTTTCGGGGGAAATTTTGGATTGTAGCAGGAAGGAGAAATTGAGGAAGTTGTTCTCTGCTGGATAATGTTTGTAATCCCATTCTGTTTCGGGGGACAGGGGGTTTTGGGTGAATTTTCAAATGTGACTACATGAATGACTGAAGACTATGAATTGATAGGGCAGGTTGCCAGCTCCGAGTTGGGAAATACCTGGAGATTTTGGGGGCGGAGCCTGAGGAGAGTGGTGTTTGAGACATAATACTATAGAGTCCACCTTCCAAGTGGCCATTTTCTCCAGGGAAACTGATCTCTGTCACCTGGAGATTGATTGTAATAACAGGAGATCGCCAGCCACCACCTGGAGTTTGTAGAAACAACAGAGAAATCACGGGAAGGATGCAAACAATAATAAAAACAACCGTGATGTTACATTATGAAAATATATTTAGACTATTATTCTGTAGTGAATTGTATTTCGTCATCACATTATAAAAATATACGCGTACACACAACAGGAACTGCATATAATACCGTTTCACATAACAGCTTTTTCTGAGTGTGCTGTGTGAGTACCATTAGTTTATATGTCAACAATTCTAATCCGTGAATTAACACACAACATTCTTCCCACTTCAATGAAACAGATTCTTTCAGTGTGTATGCATATATTTTTATAATGTGATGAAGAAATACGTTTCCCTACAGAATAATAGTCTAAATATATTTTCATAATACAACATCACAGTTGTTTTCGTTACTGTTTACCACCTGGAGTATGGCAACAGTAGGTCAGATACATGTATATAGGTGATAACAGTAGCCTATTTGTGTTGATGTATGGCTTGGGAAAGGCCAGTTTATACATTCAATAGAGAAGTGACACTTTTAATGGACTGTACCACTCCAGGCTGCGTGTTAGTTTTTGGTTCCTCCTCCCATGGGAATGTAGTCAAACATTCAGCCTCCCATTTGTTGCCTGAAGTGATACTGTCCAGGAATGCTATACTACTTTTCTGCTGAATATACAAACTGATCCTGGAGAGAGAGAAGTGGAGTTTAAACATATAGATGGAGGAGGAAAGTGTTAGATCCCCTTGCCTCTCTCTCTCAGCTCCCAATTTCTGCTTTCCCAGAATCACCATTTTAGCCTCACAGCAACCCGATAAAGGAGGCTACTCTGAAAGACGCTGTCTTACCCAAGATCTCCCTCTTCTCCCACCAGCTGGGGCTGCTTCACACATTTTGTGGCAGGAAACTGTTGGGAGGTTGCCAGTTTCCAGGCACACCTTCCTGGGAGGCCTGCTGCAAAAGGAGTGGTTGGTTAGTTACTCGAAGTCAGGCCTAGCTCAGCAAAAGGCAGCAGTGGTGGCTCCAGTTACGGGGAGATAAGCCAGGAGTATTAGCCAAGTAATTGGCTCCAATCCCTGTTTTCCGGGCTGTTCTCCAGGCGGCTGCCCACAAGCCCGAGCTGCCGATTAAGTTACAGCTCGGTCACCAGCCCTGTCAGGCTAAAGAAGAAACCAGTCGATCCTGGACACAGCCGTGGGAGACGGCTGGATTTAAGGGCCCTGGCTCCGGGCCCTCCCATTAGGTCACACCCAGCCCCATCTCTTTCCCACAGAGAGAATCGAAAAGTCCTGGTGGCCTGCAGGCTTAATTTCCAGGAGTCCTGGCTACCTCTCACACAACTCCATGGCATTATGGGTTATTCCTATGAGTTCACATTATCAATTCCTTTGACCTGTTAGCTACTAGTACAATCCAGACCAGTCCTTGTTCACACGTTCTTGGCAACCCAGAGCACACAGATCAGTTCCTTGGAGGAAATGGCTGCCGTGGAAGGTAGTCTGGCCCATTCTGCAGTATACCTAGCTGAGATCTCTCCCCTCCTCAAACCCTGCCTTACCCAGGCACCACGCTCCAAATCTCCAGGAATTTCCAAACCCAGAGTTGGAAACCCTAGTTATTTAGGAGTCTTAATAGGGTTTCCAACTTCCGGGTGGAATTACAACTGATTTCCAGACTATAGAGATCAGTTTCCATGAACCAAATGGCAGCTTCGGAGATCAGCCTATGGGTGGCGTCACATCCCTGAGCTCCCTCCCCAAACTCCACCCTCCCCAGGTTCTGCCCCCAGATCTCCAGGAATTTTGCAGCCCAGAGTTGGCAACCCTACTCCTTGTGTAGATAGTCAAGCTGCTCAACTGGCCAACCCACCGCAGAAGTAAAAAGTTTTGATGAGGCGGCTGAAAGGAAGAGGCCCTTGGCTGATGTCTGTCGCTGGTGCTGAAGGACAGGGCGGGGAGGCGAGTACCTACTTAACAAAACCCTGAGTGTCTTTTGGCCTGTCTCAGTTGTGTGGATATGTGAATGCCTTAGGCTGACACACATCACTGGATTTCACTCAGCACTTAAGGATGCACAGCTGAGTGTGAGATCTGACTGACGCCTTTCTTAAGTACTGTGTTTGGGACAACAGGGAGAGAAAAGAATGCCTGTAGTAATGGGGCACCTGTGGGAATAGAATTTAGATTTGGGGTGGGTCATTCATGCATACAAACCAAGTTAGTGGCTTATTTTTGCAGCAGTGAAGGGGTAAAGGTGGCATGTGCAATGAGCCTGGCAGTCCGAAACGCAGATTTATTTGTATTTGTTTATGTTGTATATAGTCCACCTTTCTCACTAGAACTCAGGGCAGGTTACCCAGAGTGAGTCCATGCAATCAACAGGATGGGACATTCAATAAACAGTGCGATAGGATTAGGGTTGCAGAACCAACCTGAAATCTGAAGCAAAGCATAAGTTTTAATATGACACATTAATGATGCAAAATGACGCAGTAGGATCCTACTTATAGCAAGCTGAGCCCAGTGGTATAGACCACAGTCCCTAATAATTTATCCAAGTCACTTTGTGGATCATTTTGTGCAGCGTTATCCTATTGCCTGGGCAGGAAAGCCCTCTTGAATAATTCAGTTTTGCATACTTTGTGGAAAGCCAGGAGAGTAGGAGCCTTCCTGTCCTTCTCAGGCCGGGCATTCCATCAGGTGGGGGCCACAACAGAGAAGCCACCGGCGCAGCTGTTGATTTTGCCCATTGGCAGGTTGGCACCTGCAGAAGGCCCTGCTCGGATGAGCAAAGTTGTCATGGTGGAGCTTAGGGGACGAGATGGTCCTGAGGATAATTTGGGTGAGCAGGTGTCTGGATTTGAAATTGAAAGGGGATTTACACTCACCCTTTGGGCACTTTCCGTGTCACCTGTGAGCAGATAGTGTCCTACTTATAGGACGCTAACAGTCCTCCATACACCAGTGTTTCCATAGATGCACATCTTGCACTGGACAATCTGGGTTCTGGCTCCTGTAAGCCCATGCTTCAGTAAATCTCTTACAGTGCCACTAGATTCCTTTATGTTTTTGCTGCAACATGGCTGCTACAACTTGCATTCGTTGCCATAATAGGGCTGTAGGCTTTCCAGAGGTGAAGCTTTCTTGTCCTCACTTTCTAGAGAGGGATTGAGCAGGATTTTGAGGAGCAGAATTCTCACTTATGAACAGCTGGGTCTTTTGAATCTCCTGGAGCATTAGTGGTATTGCTAAAGATTTGAGGGGGACAGATTTTAAAGGGTTTTCAAGACTTTCGTGAAAACTGACACTACAACAGTTCGCACATGCAGACGTATCACATACTTTCCCCTGTGCTTCAGTATTTATACCCCGCTCTTCACAACCTGAAAGAGTCTCAGAGTGGCTTACAATCTCCTTTCCTTCCCTTCCCCACAACAGACACCCTGTGAGGTAGTTCGGGCTGAGAGAGCTCTTTCAAGAACTTCTCCTGAGAGAACAGCTCTGAGAGAACTTGTAACTGACCCAAGGTCACACCAGCAGCTGCATGTGGAGGAGAGGAGGATCAAACCCGATTCTCCCTGATTAGAGTCCGCACTCCTAACCACTACACCAAACACTACACCGAAAGGGAGGGGGTTAACCCAAACAAATCAATCAGGTATCTGACAGGTTAGTGGCATACAAAGTAAAGGGAAAATTACTAAAAACTATCATTATAACTTAAATATTATCAAACATATATTTATTATAAATCAGTTAAAAACAGTTAGGGGCTCAATTGTAGCCTCAATACAGAATACAGAATACACAAGTGGGGAGCTATTGCGATCAGATATATTTTGGCCAAAGTGGCCTTCTTCAGTGGTCAAGCAATATTGGTACATATAGATTCAATGATGCAATAATGACAATAAGTTAATCAATGTGGGACCGCAAAAGGAGTTCTGCTGAAAAACAGACAGAAGAAAATTGTTTTTGGTTTTCAAATTATTTCCAATAGCAAACTTAAATTATGTAATTATATTAGAGATTTTACTTACTTATGGTTACAATCAATTGACGCAAGGCCTAAGAATATTATTGAGGCCTCATAGAGTATCACCTTGTGTCATTGTCAGGAATATGTGTCCTGAATAGTATTACTATTGTAAGCCATATATATAAAAAAATATAAACAAATGTTCCCATGGCCAATTATTTTTAAACAACTATATTATAGCAACAACAACAACAGATTCCCTGCAGTTAATAATAATAATAATAATAATAATAATAATAATAATAATAATAATAATAATAATAATAATAATAATAATAATAATAATAATAATAATAATGGATTCCCTGCAGTTTCCCTGCCCCAGTCCCCAAGCAGTGGCCACCCCCTCCCCTGAGCCACCAGGGCTTTTGCAATTTTAAAAAGACACTAAAAATAGGTGGTGGAGATTGCCGTCAGGTCCCAACTGAATTATGGCGACCCTCATGGGGTTTTCAAGGCAAGAGACGTTCAGAGGTGGCTTCCCATTGCCTGCCTCTGTATCACGACCCTGGGCTTCCTTAGCGGTCTCCCATCCAAGTACTAACCAAGGCTGACCCTGCTTCACTTTCTTAGGTCTGACAAGATCAGGCCAGCCTGGACCTTCCAGGTCAGGGTCACTGAAATTTAGCTTATATTTTTTTAAAAATAAAGAACATAACAATGGGGCAGGGGTGGGGGAGAAAATAGCTGCCATAGGGACAGGGTCATGGGAAATGTCTGCCACATGGGCCAGAAAATCTGAATTTCTCCACCTGCACAGCAACTGTCCAGGCTTTACTGTGCTTTTGAGGAAAGCAGATTTGAGAAAGATCAGAGAGAAGCTGGGGAAACCCTCCACCCGAGGTGCATGAATGTTCTACGATGCCGTGTAGAAGCTGGAAAATCACCCCTTCCAAAAAGCATTGAACTCAGGGCAGATAACCCGTATGGAAGACCCCAGAGGCTTACTGTTTCTGGATAAGGAGGTTTCCTTTAGTCATCATGGCTAATTATGTTAGATTTATAGTAGCCATTTACATGGGCTGGCCATCCCTGGGCAACACAGTTTTATCTCATGATGAACATGCATGTGTAAATTAGCCTTAGTTCATCACAGGACGGTAATAATTGCTTACCGTGGTGACTAAAAGCAACAGAGAATCCAGTGGTCTCTTAAAGAGAAACGACTTTGACTTCCTGTTGTAGGCTTTTGTGGGGCGGATCCCATTACATCAAGCCACAATAAATGTGTCATCTGGGAATCATTAGACTCTTTGTTGTTTTTGTGGGCAAGAGATTAAGATTGTTACTCCTGTGGAATTTCTCACTGGGATGAATGAGGATTGCCTCCTAAGAAGCTGAAAGGACAGATGAGAATGGGTTCTTGTGTGCCACAAATATTGGCGTTTGTGGGTAGATGAGCTAATAAGGGGCTTTTTTGGGACTGGCAATTCAGTGCTATGAATTTGTTCAGAATAGAAAGATGTCGTCTCAGTTCTTCTCTGGCTTGGAATGCTGAATGAGATTCTGAGCATGCCATGGCATTCAGCATGCAGCAGACGGGACACCCCAAGCCAGCTGCTTTGTAGATGCATGTAGAGAAGTTCTTTTAATATTAACCCCTTACTGTCCAACGAAGCTCTCACTGTGAAATTATGTGAACAAGAAAATCAGACTCTTTGTAGGCTCATGCCCAGTTCATTGCTGTTAACTCTTGATATTTGTGGATTGCTGGGATCTGTGTGACTAGACCTGCCTCTATGGTGGATCTCTTCTCTACTTGCATACATTCTTATCATTGTTTTTTTGCAAACATATCTGTGGTGAATACTATCCCCCACAGTTCTGATCTAAAGCCTTCTTTTGCTCCCAAGTTTGTTCATTTGTGGTGGCTGAATTTCTAAGCCATTCTCTGTTATGGGGGTTACAAGGGGGGGAGGACCAAGCTGCATTTCCAAGGGGACAATGCCGTTATGCATATGCAGGTATATTGTGGTAAGATTACATTCTTGGAAGAATACTTTGGAAAAACAGCTTTTCTGGAACATTTTCCAGGAAAACTCATAAGCAAGTCAGTTTCAAATCGATTGGAGGGGAACTTGCGCATCATTACTTTTGTGTTGCGTGCCTTATGTTGGACTCAATGCAGAAGTAACAGAGTCAGGACATGGAACTGGGGGCAAAAGACTGCTCGACCTATTTGTAATCTCTTCTTCTTCTTCTTCTTCTTCTTCTTCTTCTTCTTCTTCTTCTTCTTCTTCTTCTTCTTCTTCTTCTTCTTCTTCTTCTTCTTCTTCTTCTTCTTCTTCTTCTTCTTCTTCTTCTTCTTCTTCTTCTTCTTCTTCTTCTTCTTCTTCTTCTTCTTCTTCTTCTTCTTCTGTAAATTAGCTCCACAGTAAGTAGCACCCAAAAGAAATACTTGTCTTTGGATCCTGAAGCATACTCTAAAACCTTGAATGGTGTTATTTCTGGCCTCATCCTCCTCTAGATTTTAGTTATGCTAAATATTTTTATTCATTTGAAATGTGGTGTTGGAGAAGAGTGTAAGGGATACTGTGGACTGCCAAAAAGACAAATAAGTGGGTTCTAGATCGAATCTAGCCTGAACTCTCCCTAGAAACTAAAATGCGTAGACTCCAGCTATTATACTTCGGCCACATTACGAAAAGACAAGAGTCACAGTGGAAAAGATGACAGTGCCAGGAACAGTTGAAGGCAGCAGGAGAAGAGGAAGACCCGGCATGAGACGGAGTGACTCAGTCAAGGAAGCCACAAGGGCCCTCCGTTTGCAAGACCCAAACAAAGCTGTTCATAATAAGACATCTTGGAGGTCATTAATTCATAGGGTTACCATAAGTCAGAAGCGACTTGGCAGCCAACACACAAACACAGATGTTTTTCTCCTTTCCCTTTCAATCAGTCTGTGGTCTCAGTAGTCCATGGCTTCTTCGCAAATTACATAATAATGAAAGGAATGGGTTAGCCAGTTTTATTACCCTGCTGTTCCATCACAGCTTTAGAAGCTGGTTTCACGTGTAGCGTGAAAGGAAGTGTGCATTTGTATGAATGAGTCTGTGTATTATCCTACCATGCTTCTGATGTCTCATGGGGGGGGGGAGGGACAGCTCCGTGGCAGAGCACATGCTTTGCATGTTGAAGATCCCAGAGGCAGTCCTATCATCTCTTAGGATCTTAGATAGCAGTGCTGGTAAAGATCTTTGCTTGAGATGCTGGGAAACGATTAGCAGTCAAAGTAGACAATTCTAAGCTAGATGAGTCAATACTCTGGAAACATGGCAGCTTCATGTGCAGGAAACTTTCCTATGTCCTCTGTGGGGAGATGCATGCATGTGCTCCTTATGCAGGCCTAGTGTTCATGCATCTCTCTGTCAAGGGAGATGTTCAAGTCCTCCCTTTGTGCCAGGCATTGGAAGGATGGACAGAAATTGTGCATCATGGACTTGTGTATTCTTCTTCGTGCTTCTGTAGCACATGAGCTCAGAGTCAAAAGAGAACAAAAAAGTTACCTAATTCAACACCCATCATCGCTCTAGCACAGCCAAACTATCCAGCTCCAATCCTCACAAGTCACTCAGTGCAACCCAGATTCTAGTGAGAAAGGGATACAGCAGGTGCAATTAAGAAAGAGGCTTGCAAAAGAAATAATATGAAATGAGTTCATCTGCAGGACAAAGCCACTCAGCAAATGAAAAGCAAATTCACTTCTGCTTTCTTCAAGTGCTTTTCAGTCCTTCTCCTCCTGGTGCTATGAAAGGAAACCAGAAAGGCAGTTTTAAAGACCGAGTTTCTGAATGAATTCATTAAGAATCGACGCAGCTTGATTTACAATCACTTCCTGCACTTTACAATGCCCATGGGGTCAAGGCCCCCCCCCCTTTCATTCAGTCAAGGAGAACTTTTCTATTTAACTGAAGGGCCTCTTCCTTCCCAGCTCCAAACCATAACCAGGTGGTCGTGATTTAAAGATACAAAGAGAAATAATGGAAAATAAATTTGTAGATAGAATTCAAAAACAGAACTACACCAGTCACAAATATAAATATGATAGATTAAGGCTGGGTTAGATCACAGGGTTTAATTTATGCCAAGGGTCACCAGAGCTCCGTCTGTTTTCAGTATCATGGTTCAGAACTAGAGTAAATGAAATAGGAAAGAACAACAGTTTCCCTGAGCAGGTGCCGAGTGTGTTTCTCGCACCATAAATCCTTGTACATTCGGGAGACTATAGAGCCAGTGTGGTACAGGAGATTAGAGTGTTGTACTAGGATTGGGGAGACAGAAATTTGAACATGCACTCTGCCATGGAAGCTTGTGGAGGGGTGGGGGCATTGGGCCAGTCACACACTCTCAGCCTGGAGAGCGTGAGGACAAAACAAAGGAGAGGAGAACAACGTAAACTATTCTGGGTCTCTACTGGGGAAGAAGAAGAAGAAGAAGAGACTGGATTTATACCCCGCCCTTCACTTGGAGTCTCAGAGTGGCTTACAAACCCCTTTCCCTTCCCCTCCCCACAACACTCACCCTGTGGAGTAGAGAGAGCTCTGAGAGAACTGCCCTTTCAAGGACAGCTCTGACAGAACTATGGCTTGCCCAAGGCCATCCAGCAGCTGCAAGTGGAGGAGTGAGGAATCAAACTCGGTTCTCCCAGATTAGAGTCTGCGCACTTAACCACTACACCAAACCAAACTGGAGAAACATGGGCTATAAATGTAAATAAATAATAAAAGAGATAATGGGCTGAGAGGAAATTTGTTTCCTGATTGACTTGGCATCCTCATTCTTAGAAACAGCAATAGGTGGGTGGGGAGATGGGTAAAAAGCTGGCTCAAGGGTTTCTGCTGCCATAGATGTAGCAGGGCCGTTATCTCACAGACTGAGTGTATACCTCAGACAAACCGGGGTACTGGATAGAGCACAGGGTTTAATCCAGGAAGAGCCAGGTTCGAACCCACAGCAGCACAGTTTGTTTGTTTATCGTTTAACAAAATTTATATCCTTCCTTTCTGCCCTCACAAGGCCCATCAAGGGTCTTCACTGGGTGACCTTGGCCCAGCACCTGTCTCTCAGCCTCATTTACCTCACAAAGTGGTTGTGAAGGTAAAAGACCTGAGAGAGGAGTATGCTGCCCTGGCTATTTTGGCGGAAGGATGGGATATCTGTTTCTAGATAACTGGATGCACAGTGGAAGTATGTAGGAATGTAAAAAAAATTAAGGCCAAGAGGCCTCTGCAGCTAGTCCTTCTGAGTACTTGTCTGCTGTCTTTTTTAAACAGGCGTCTAGTTTCAGTTTGATGGAGACTCCACACCCAGGCTCAATCATCACCCCTTGCTGTGAAGGTGCCTCATTTCTAAATGGGAATGTGTCCCAATATAACTGGCACCCTTTTGGTGACAGTGTTTTCTCCACAGCAGGCCCTCCCTGTTTGGACTTTTCATATTCAAGCTGCGCAGTTGGTCATTCAGCCCTGAGCACTGCATTGGAACCATAGTTTGAGAACTGTTTTGTCAGCTGCAGGGCTGTGTCTCATTTGCATATTGAAATGACATGCCTAGTAGAAAAGCTGCATTTGGGGGGCTGGTTGCCAGTTTTTGCCTTTGTAAAATGTTTGCATCCAGAAAATGTAACCCTCAAATAGATGTGGGGGGAAACTCAGCGGACTCTTGATAAACCTTGTGTGCTTTTAGTGACTGTGAGAGACCATTTCCCCATTTTGTTGTGAGCAGGGCCGGCTGGAGGTGTTTCTGCACCCTAGGCAGGGCGCAGATGCCAACCTCCCGGTGGAGCCTGGAAACCCACCATGCTGCCCCTGCCTTCTCTCCCACCCAGGGGGGAGGGGGAGGGCGGGCGAGCTACAAGCCAGGGAAGGGGTGGTTTTTTTTGGCAGGGGCGGGGGCTTTTGGCGCCCTTAAGGGCTGGTGCACTTTAGGTGAACGCCTAGTTTGCCTAGTGAGCGAGCCGGCCCTGGTTGTGAGTGGAACTGTGCCTTAGAGCTGCCCAGCCCTGAGAGGCATCTCCAGTCCCTGCAACAGAAGGATTAAGGTTTTTTTTCTCCTCCATCCTCTTCCATGTTTGCAGAGGTTCACTGAATGTGGTTCAGACTGCACATGAGGCTCAAGCTCAGGATGATTCTGAATTTGGAATTCCAGCAGGGGAAAAAATCGGAAGTGTTTTGCAGCGCTGGGATTATCGTTATAAAATGTGCCCTTTCACGGTGCCCATAATCTGTTGTTTGAGGCAGCTGTCATGGGCTGTCTCATTATTTTTAGACGGGCTTTTATGCATTGTTGTGAGGCTTTATCTGACATCGTACTGCAAGTAATTGACAGCTGCTTTTTGGGGGGATTCCCGCTAGACGCCATTTTTGCTGATCAAAATCTGTTAAATAATTAAATAAACGTCCGGCCTGGCACTGGAGTCTTAGGGTGGGGAGTTGGGAAGCTGGACTGCCCAGGACTGCATTAGGGTTGCCAACTCTGGGTTGGGAAATTACTGGAGATTTGGGGGGTGGAGACTGAGGAGGCGGGGTCAGGGAAGAGAGAGCCCTCGAAGGGGTATGATGCCATAGATTCCACCCTCTATAGCAGCCATTTTTTCCAGGGGAACTAATCTTTGCCTTCTGGAGATCAGTTGGAATTCCAGGAGATGGCAATCCTCTAAAGCACGAGGCTTCCTCGGGGGGCGAGGGGACATTTTTCTCCATCCTTGTTCATGCATTCCGGCCTTTGAAGCATCTGAAACCAGTTATCAAGTTTTTGCTTGATCTCCTTTTCCTCCAAACTAAACATATCCTGTTCCTCCCCCCCTGGTCTGGCATTCTAAACCCTCTTCAATTTGTCAGCAGTGATTGGGGACGTTAAGGGGGAAGGGAGAACAGGGTACCACAGCCTTAATGATAAGAATTAGTCTATCAAAGGATTCCTTCAGTCCCTTTTCTTTTTTGCTACAGTTTTGCACCTGGAATGCGCTTCCATTTCACAAGGAAACAGTTTAAAAAGCAGTTTCCGAATGAGAAAATGAAGCAGAAGGATGTTTGTAGCACTCAGTGAAAAGGCAGAGCCTTTCAGAATAACATTGGGCTGATGACCCTTTTTGGTACATCAAAGCAGGGAGTCTAAGCAGTTCTTGGTGAAGCTGTAAACACATTTCTTGTAAGTGCATCCTCATTAAATCTGTTGTGTAAGGTAACAGATTGGCAACCGGCAGCCTTGAACACTGGGTCATTAGTTCATGGCCAATAATGCTTCATTGCTGCACCACTGTTAGCCAGTTTTCACATATATCTTCACAACAATTGCTCTCCAGGTGCTCACACAATAGCCAGGGCTCTTTTTGTAGCAGGAACTCCTTTTCATATTAGGTAACACACCCCTAATGTAGCCAATCCTCCAAGAGCTTACAGAGCTCTTCTACAGGGGCTACTGTAAGCTCTTGGAAGATTGGCTACATTAGGGGTGTGTCGCCTAATATGGAAAAGAGTTCCTGCTACAAAAAGAACCCTGGAAAACGCTATGGGTCAGTGGAATGGCACGTAGTCTTCTGGGGTTGCCAGCCTCCAGGCATGGCATGGAGATCTCCTGGAATAACAACTGACCTCCAGTCTACAGGGATCAGTTCCCCTAGAGAAAATTATGGCTGCTTTGGAGAATGGACTCTATGGCATTATTACCCCTCTGAAGTCTTTCACATTCCTAAACCCCACCCTCCTCGAGCTCCACCCCCAAAATCTCCAGGAATTTCCCAATCCAGAGTTGGATACCCTATCTTGTGTTCAACCTCTGGCATCTCCAGTTAAAACATCCCAGATAGCAGGTTTTGCAGAAGACCTTTTCTTGAGTAAGACCTTGGAGAATGGCAGCAACAAACACAGTTACCCAACCAATGCAGGGAAGCCCCTGACAGTATGCTTGCCTTATAGCCCATGTCATGGGAGGAACTATAGCTCAGTGGTAGAGCACCTGTTTGGATGTGGAGGGTCTCTAGTTCAGTCCCCAGTAACCTCTAGTTCAAGGATACCAGGTAGTGGGTGTTGAGAAGTTCTGCCCATCGGAGTAGACAATGAAGGACCAGTGATCTGACTTGATATAAGGAACTTTGTACATAACCTGGCCTGGATACAAATGTGCCAGTCATTTTTAGTTTCCTTCAGTGTCAGTTTTGGGGGTGGGGGGTGGGTGAAGTTTACAAATGAAAGCCCACTGTGAATGCTCAGATATAATATCCTGCTGACCTGGTGGGATCCTCATAAATACTTCCATTCCTGCCCTGGGATTTTCCACAAACGAGGCCATTTAGCTCTGAATTTTGCACGCATTTATCTTCTCCAACCAAATTCCTGCCTGGCTCCGTACCATGTTTCTGCTTCAGTCGCCCCCTGCAATGACAGACAGGCTCTTGGGCTTCTGCTGTGTGTTGGTTTCTCAGCTGGAGTTTTCTCAAGATTCCAGGCTCTGGCTCCTTCTGAATAAGGCTCTGGCTTGGCCTGGTCTGTGGGCACTCCCCTATGGCCCTTTCCCTCCAGAACAACTTGACTTTGTTGCATCTGGGCTACCCCTCTACATAGCATGGGCTGGATCCTATTCCTGCTCTTGGCTTGATAGTGACAGTAATAAGTCAGGGTGGGTTGAAGACCATGATCAGATGATCACAAGCCCAATGGCCCCCACTGTGAGCCTGAAGGGTGCTTAGGTGTTGGACCGCCGGGGCATGAAGTCTAGGGGCCTGCAGGTGAATATTTGGCTATTTATTGCACAGCATTGTGAAAAAGAAGAATGACAGGCAAGGACACCATCAAATGCCCGCACCTGAATCAGACTGGCCTCTTCTGTCCCCCCCCCCACACACACACACATACCCGCAGAGAGGAGCAAAATGTTTTCTGTGCGTGGGGAAAGGTTTTGATTATTTACATCTTGTTTCTGGGCTTATTTTGTTTTGGTTTCTGGTTCGGTATTTGAAAATTCTGTTCTTCAATCTGTTCTCTCTCTTCCCACCTACAGCTCCTCTTACAAGTCTACTTTTTTTACAGTTGTATTTTCTAAACTGCAAAGGGTATTTTTTTAAAAAATAGATATGTGCATTTTATGAATATGAGCTGCTTTGGGGACTCCTGTCAGAAAGCAGGATACAAATAGTATAATCAAATGAACGAACTGCAGCTTTCCTCACCTCTGCGTTGTGTGACCTCCTCTCCCACCCCTTCTTTCTCCCAGTTTCTCTTCCTCTAAGCCTGAGATCAATTCACACGTTCTTGTCGTCCCCATTTGTCCACCTCAGCTCCTGTCAATCAGACACACTGTAGGAATTCTGTGCTCAGAATTTGATTCCCAGATTCACCCACGAGCCCAGCTTGAATCAACGTCATGGCCTATGTGGGAAAGTGGGCTTAAACCTCCCCCATGTCGTTTCCCCAGCTGAAATGGTCCCAGGGAGTTGCTATTTGCCCCACTGGGTAAACTTATCATCAGTACATGCATAGCTTTAAATGGGGAAAATATTGGCTCCCTGGGGCCATTTCAAATTGGAAAAACAGTGTTGGGGAAAAAGGCCTTTCCCCATCTGCCGCAGTCCCAGTTAGGCCGGCACATGCCTGGGAATTAAATTCCAAACAAGGCAATCCCATAGTTCATCTGATCAACAGAACCTGGACACGTGGGGAGTATGAAGACCTGGTGATGTATGAATTGGCTGCAGGTTTCTTTTTCTGGCCTTCCCCCTCTCCCCTCGTCTGAATGGATCCCACCTTCTTTCCTGTACCCTCCTGCTTCTGTTGGCTGCTATAGTCTTAGCTCTTGCCTCCCCCACCCCCCCGCCACAAAATCCATCCCTTCTTCCCTAGATACTTTTGTGTACCCTGCTCCTAACGAAGGGGCAATGTTTATCTCTTTTGTACTCCTGGGGTGGAGTTGGGGTTACTCTTTTGCTTTCCTGTGAAGCTTGCCATGTAATTCCACCCCGAGTTTCCTGTTCACAGAGATGAGAGAAGAAGGCTCCTTGCTGTCTCCCTGTGGGTGGGATGGATCAGGAAACTCCCTCTCCCCTTTAGTTTTTGGGGTTTTTTGGAGGCAGGTGATGCAAGAACACCTACCAATCTGCCTGGTAGGCAGCAAATGGTAGAATAGTGTGAAAGACTTTCAGTTCCAAATATTAACTGTATAGGGTTGAAGGTACACAGCAATAAGCAGTTCGAGAAACAAATAAGACTACAACTTCCTGTATTAGACTACAGTGGTGGAAGGGGAGAGGTATTGGTAATTCCTGTTGGGAGGAATTACTAGTTTGTGCAAGTACAAGTGGGACAGAAATCAAAGGTGGTGGGAAGATTCGGCCAGGCGGAAGTGGAGATAATATTGAAAAGATCATTACTAACTTCAGTCGGCCTCTTCTCCTGGCTGAAGGGTGAAATGGGGCTCTGATAGCCCATACTGGTTTTGCCAATGTCCTAATTGCCCCAATAACAAACAAATTGCCATAACAGCTGTCAAAAGAAACAGGACTTGGATGAGGAAAAACATGGAAAAGATTGGGTTGTGATGAATGCCATCTAACTGGATCACATATAATAAACAGAATGAGCCAAGCCTTGCAAATCTTTGTATAGATTGCCCCTAAGATCAAAGCTGATCAGTCAAAGTCAACAAAAGACTCGTACCAGCCCTCTGTGATGTCAGAGCAGCTCAAGCCAATCAGAGGCCCAGAGGCTTCATTATCAGTACAAAATTCCTTACTGCATTCTATTATAGATATGCTGAAAAAGATTCCAGACAGCAGAGAATTTGCTTTTTAAGAAGCAGGCACTGCACAATGGAGAATCTAAAACACTTAAAGAAATACTGTGTTTAACCTCTCCTCTAAAAATTCTGCAACTATCAAATCCAAAACAATGTATTATATAAATTCAATAGCAGTCTACCACTTCAATGAAATATAGACAGGCCTTTAAAAATCGTTAAGAGCTCAGAATATAATCCAAATATATTGAGGGCATGCAAGGAATTGCGGAGAAGGGAATAAATAACTGTGAAATCTCTCACTCTGAGATTCTGTAAGGTCATATGCTCTTGTACAGACTGGTTTTCCTATCCCCTCTGATTTCTTTAGAATGGTGCCCAGAAGTGAATGTCCTTCAAAAGGGGAGTAAAAATATGCATACACATGATAGATTTGCATCAGTTATTTCTTGGTTTCAACTCCCTAACCCTTTTTCTCCAGAATTTGGGGTTAGTGGCATGCATTGTTGAAGACTGAAGGGGTGGGGAATGGATAGACATCTACAAATAGTTATCCTGCTTATTCTACAATGCCTTGAAAGTACAAAAAATGTCAAAAGTTAAAGCTACCAAAAATAAAAAAAGATAATACATTAAACCAGGGATGTCCAAATTCTATATTCTTGCAAACCACTCTGTTCTCCATAGAGTATTTGAGGGGGTTGGAAAACATATTTTGTTACACTAATTGACCTCTGTCCCAGATAACAGTTAAGATCTTCTCAGTTACGGAGTACCTGCATTACATACAACTATGAATGTTTATGTATTATATACGTGAAACTTATGAAAATAGGAGAGAGATTGATGTAATATTAACATGCATCTCTGAAGACATTTCTCTGTTCCTTACAACAGTGGACCAGCTTTTTACCATGCCTTGATCTGGAATAGATAAAAACAGTTGCCTATCCCTGCAGTAATCATGCAATCCTAAGAACACTTTCCCTTTGAATTGTTCTGAGGAGACCTGCTTAGGGTTTCTCCTGAAATAGTAAATGTTACAAAAACAATAATTTAAAACCCCCATTATAGTAAGCCAAGTTTGAATAACATTTATTTTTGTGCAGTTCTAGTAGAAAAATGCCTAAGGTCCTGGCCACACGAGCGAGATAATCTGGGAGGGAAGTGAGGCTTTTTGCTCCGTAGCAATTTGACCCGCATTTGCGTGATCACACAGTCCATGGGAGCTGTGGGGGCAGCCCGCCACTGTGTGATCAGACGCAAACCGCAGATTAATCGGTTTTGGGGTCTTTTCTGTGTGTTTCCGATGAGCTTAAATGGGGGATTGATGAATCACATCTCCACACTGAGGGCTTCCTATGGCAGTATGCGATGATGTGCACACTGGGAAGGGGGGGGAAACAGCACAGAGTTGGGATGATGCCACTGGGGCAGGTGATGCACTCTATCCTTGGTGCTGGAGGGGGCAGCAGTGGGAGGGCTTCTGGTGCCCTGGCCCCACTGCTGGACCTCCTGATGGCACCTGGTATATTTTGGCCACTGTGTGACAGAGTGTTGGACTAGATGGGCCATTGGCCTGATTCAACATTGGCTTCTCTTATGTTCTTATGTTCTTATGTTCTTATGTTCATGAGAGCGCGCTGGCGCGATCACACAGGGGAAAGTCCATCCGTGGCCCGTAGCAACCCGTTTGATAGTGGACTTTCCCTAGTGTCTTTTAACTCCTCTCTTGCGGCGGAGCAAAACAAGTTGCCGACGGGCATGGGGCGCTGGCCAGATGTTCACATCTGATCGTGCCCATTAAGTCCGCCCGGCATTCGTCCCTATTGCGCGGCTAATTGTGCATGTGATCAGAGCCTGAGTTAGGATTGTCAACCTCCAGGTGGCAACTGCAGATCTCCTGCTATTATAATTGATCTCCAGGCTACAGAGATCAGTTCCCCTGGAGAAAGATGGCTGCACTGGAGGGTGGGCTCTATGGCATTACACTGCACCCCTCCCCAAACCTTTCCATCCCCCAAATCTCCGGGTATTTCCCAACCCAGAGCTGGCAACCCTAACCAAGTGGATGCATATGATGAGGACCACGCTGTCCCCTATGACTATAGGAATACTAATATTTTTTTTAAATATATCTATTGGGATTTAAATTGGTGAGCAACAGTCTCCAACTGAAACCATTTCTTCCGTTAAAATCACAGCCCCTCGCAAGCTGCAGACTAACTCTTTGTCTTCAGTCATGCTGGACCCATGCAAAATACCCACCCCAAGAAACTTTGCTGATCTTGTCAAAACTATAGTGGCACCTTTAAGACCAACAAAGTTTTATTCAAAGTTTAAGCTGTCGTGTGCAAACACACTGTGTCAGACACATATATGGTTGCATGCGACGAAGTGTGCTTGCACACGAAAACTTATACTTTGAATAAAACCTTGTTGGTCTTAAAGGTGCCACTGGACTCAGACTTTGTTCTGCTACTTCAGACCAACTCGGCTGACCACCTGGATCTTTTGTCAAAATTATGTTATCTTCCCATGAAATTCTTATACCAGCTTTGCTTCAGCAGTTGCCTCCAAATTTGTTTCTGACTGATTTTCAATGAAACTCACAGACAGCCCTAGACAGCAAAAAGTATTGGGTTTTACATGCTTATAATATCCCAGACCTCACACCAAAGGGTGCCTCCCCCATGTCCCTGAATTAAGTTATCCCTTAACTCTGCATTTGTTTCTCTGCCTTCAGTGTACACACTCACAATTTGGTGGATATTGAGCAATCGTTGCCCTATACAGCAATCATTTTCCATTGGATTGTCTTGCTAGGACAGGGAAACCTAATTGTGAAGGATTGCTGTAGAGCCACAATTATGCAATTATTCACCAATGTGTGGATTTATCCTCTCTGTATATTTTAACAGTGCGTCCATTCCCCCAAAGACCAGAATAGAGAAAGTGATTTACCAGAGATGAGCGAAGAAAGACTTTCCCTAGAAATGCCTGGTCCTGACCTGGATGGTCAAAGCTAGCCCAGTCTCATCAGATCCTGGAAATGAAGCAGGGTCAGCCCTGGCTAGTTCTTGGATGGGAGACCACTAAGGAAGTCCAGGGTCTCTATGGAGAGTCAGGCAATGGCAAACCACCTCTGTTCACCTTTTGCCTTGAAAACCCTGCAGGGTTGCTGTAAATTGGCTGCAACTGGACAGCACTTTACACACACACAGAAATATCTGAATTTGGTCTGCGGTCACACAAACACTAAATAATCTACTTTCAATCCACTTTCATTGCACTCTCCAACTGGATTTTTACTGTGTGAACTGGCAAAATCCAATTGGAAAGTGCATTGAAAGTGGATTGAAAGTGGATTATTTAGTGTGTGTGACCACAGCCTTGGTGTGCCCAAGCAGAAGCAGCAGAGAACAATTCTCCGACCTTTTAAAATTGTACAGAAGAGAACTTCCACAGTAGTAGCTTTTCTCATCTCTTCACGACAAGCTGCACCAGGGCTGGCACCAGGTTTCATGGACCCTGGAGAAGATGCCCTCCATTAAGCATACACCACCCTCCCCCACATACACTGCCTCCCGGAGGAGAGAGTGGGGCCATGACACTTTCACATGCCTTTAAGCCCTGTCGGTGCTGTTAAAGTTAAAACAGGTCACTACCTCTGGGCACTTCTGATGAAACGGGAGATTGCCTGCGATGTCACAGAAGCCTCTGGGGCGATCTCCCGTTTCGGGGTGGGGTGGGGGCAGATGGGCCAGCTTCTCTGATCAGCCGTGGGACTGCTGCCAGGCTGCAGGCCCTCAGCAAGTGGTCAGTCATGCCAAACTTTGATGCTAACCTGGGCTGCACCAACCAACATTTCCTCTTCTACACAACTGTTAAAGGTACTGAGGTCATTCCCTTCATTGTCTCTCATCACCATAATGAATATTGATGGCGAGGGGGATTTCAGGTGTGGGACCAGGGTCCTAGAAGTCAGTTGAAAATAGCTATCGTCTTGGGCACTGGGAACAAAGGCTGAGCAGGCGCAGATGAAACTGGTGTGTGCGGATATGTCCTCCCAAAGTTTTATGGAGTACCCACTAGTGATTTTGCCTTCAGCCTGCCTGCCAATCCGCCGCTTCCTATCCCTTCCTTTTTCCCCAGGCTGTAAATAAACAGATTTTGACATGGATGTTGTAAAACTCTGGCGCTCTCCTCTGAAGGAAACTGGAAAGGCTGCCCAGAAGTTCCCACCGCTGAAAGCACAAGAGGGCAAGATGACAGCACTGTGTCCCCTACTTATCGTCTTGGCAAAGGAAATGACAACAGCTCTTTCATCCGAGGGCAGCGGCAGGAGGTCGGCAAATCAGGCAGATTTTTGGAACTAGCGATTGGAAGTTTCGAGTGAGGTTAAAAGTGCCGCCAGTTATAGGCATGCCGCTGCAGAAAAAAAGCCACCCAGTTGTGGTTGAAACTTAATCTAGCGCCAAAAGAAATGTTACCATTTTTTTTTAGAGTAACTCGTGTCGCCCTCAGCCAAACAGCAGCTGCAGGGGATGGCTTCTATTAAAAAAGAGAGAGAGAAAGAGGGAGCCCAAACGGGCTCAGAATGGCACTGCGGGGTGAGGAAGTTCTCCTGCCACCCCCCAAGCTGTTTTCCCATTCAAAAACCACGCTGGGGAGAAGTTAATTTCACCAGTTTTGCCGCTCTGTGCGGAGTACCTGTGCATGTGGAGGAGCAAAACTGGTGAAGTAACTCTGCCCCCCAGCATGATTTTTGTGTGGGAGAATGTGGCGTTGTTCTGAGCCCATTTGGTCGCTCTCTTGCTCTCTCTCTCTTTTAGAGGCTGTTCCCCACAGCCGCTATGTGGCTGCGGGGAACGTGAGTTGGGTCCAGGGAACCCAGGCCCAGCTCTTTAAAAAAAGTAGCATTTACCTGCCATTGTGGGGAAACCTCTCTACTGCCACAAAATTGGTCAAGGCTGACCATGCCAGGTATAAAAGGGAGGCAGCTGCTCCGCGTGGTAATCTCTGAGTGCCTATAAAGGAGGAAACACTATTGACCGTTTTGCCGGTGGTGGATACGGTTGTCAGTGGCCTGGAGAAAAATATCCTGCCTCTTTAATAGAGGCTTGATGTGTAGAATTGGGCCGCTAAAACATTTCATGGCTTGGAGGCAAATAACAATCTAATGGTAGATAACACCCCATTAAATTTCTTTCAAAGGGACAGGACTTTTTTTTTTTTTTTGCTCCAAGCAGTTGGCAAACATCTGCATTTTATTAGCGCTTCCTTAGAAATGTCAGGGTTTGTTTTTTTTAAAGAACCACTTTTTTGAAAGCCACCTGCTCCTTATTTTTAAACTCAGTATCAAAGCCAGGCAATGGAAAACTTGACATGGATTTGCATTTAAATAAGGCAAGCAAACAAACAACAGACTGCCCACTGTTCTGTTCTTTTGAGGGGGAAGGACTGATGGTGGGAATCCAGGTTTCCAGACTGGAAGTCTGAAAACAAAACCAGAGTGGAGCATATATACTGTTGGTACGTTAGGGATATATGCGTGAGTTGCTGGGGGGAAATCCAGGGTTTGCCTGCAGAAAAGGGATCTAGTCTATGAAGCCACCTTTTGTTTTTAAAAACAAGTTTCTAAACCTGGGGCTGAGCTCACAGGGGCCAGAGCAAAGCTTGGCAAAGCCCTCAGCTCACATTTAAGCGCCGCAAACGATTTAGTGCCGTGGCATAAATGCCGCTGTAGGGGGAAAGCCTTTCTGTTTCCAAATCAACAGAGAGAAGGGGGTACATGTGGAGGGGAGGTGTGGGACGAGGGAGGGGTTAAGTGAACCCCAAATCCATGCAGGGTTAGGCTTCAGCAAAGCCCCATCCAATTTCTAGTTTTTGCATGCAGGAAAGAGGAGCCAGAAAGGAACCTCTTGCCGAAATGGACTTGGAAAAGTTCATTGAAAAGTTAAGTCAAATACTCCCAAGAGAAAGGGAAGATAGGTAGAAAAATGGTTGAGTGTATGCAGGAATGCAGGATGTCTCAATTGGAAGCCTGCACAAAAACCAGGATTCCCCTGCACCCTTCAAATCTGTGGGGAATGGGTTTGGTGGTGCCTCAGTGATGAGAGACATGCCCTCTGCACAGGCCCAGAGGTGCTCTTTTCTTCTAGCTGCCTTGCATGTGTATAGCCAGCTTTCCTCCTGTTCTTTAAATGGAAACCATCATATCTTGAATTAAAAGCCTTTTAAAAAAATTAGGTGGGTCAAAATTCAAGGTAGGTCAAGGCCCCACTGCTCCAGGATTGACTACAGTCCTGGGAAAAATAGTTCTGTGTAACACGGGAGTGTCGGCCACTGACCTTACAGAGGCACTCCTGAAACCATGAACTATCTCCAGGATGTCACAGCTGGCAATTGTGATTTTGTTATCTTTCTCTACCACAGCCTATAGATCCAGGGGTATTCTATTGTATTCTGTACGCAAGTAGACATATATATATATATATATATATATATATATATATATATATACCTTGCAGAGCAGGAGCCTGGAAAATATGCTGGCAGAAGCACAGAGATTATCCTTCATTAGCTGGTGATAACCAGCGCATCAACATTCTGCATTGCAAGGTCTTGGCGAAGTGACATTGCTAACAGGTTCCAGAGCTGATGGGACTGAACTGGGGTGAGGCCAAGCCTTGGGCAGGTGGGGAAGAAGAGGCATAGAAAGAAAACATAAGTATTTGGGGGGGGGGGTAAAGAGATGAGAGCCCTGACCTGGATAGCCCAAGCTAGCCTGATCTTGACAGATCTCGGGAGCTAAGTGGGGTGGCCCTGGCTAGTATTTGTATGGGAGACCTCCAAGGAATACCAGGGGTGTGACGTGGCGGCAGGTGACGGCAAACCACCTCTGGATATTTCTTGCCTTGAAAACCCTACGGGATCTCTGACCTGATGGCACTTTCCACCAACAAAGAGATGAAAGGAAAAGGATGATGTGTTTGGGATGCCTGTGAGCTTAAGGATTGGGGGGGGGTCACATTTACTCAATCAGATTGGGCGGGAAGGTCCCAAACTTGTTGATCCTGGTACTTGCCGATAGCCCATTCCCGGCCACTCTGACTGCTTCTGCATGAAGACAGTTCTCCGTGGAGTTCTCATTGCCACTGAAAATGAAGAGACATTCCTAGTGTCGATGGAGCATCCACATTGCTGTTTCTCCTATATTTTGCTTGCCCGTAACAGCTGCCATGCTCCCCCCACGCTACTAGATTGGGGAAGATTAAAAAAAAAAAAAACAGCTGTCATGATACAGCTATTGCAGATATTTAAAAAAGAACCTGAAACAGGACTCTGATGCAGGGTTGCAGGTGAAAATGACATTAAGTTGAGGAAAATGATTTCAATGTGGGCAGAAAACTGCAAAGATGTGTACCTTCCCGTCCACACAGGATGCAAATAGGCTTTGACTATGATCTTCCCCAAAAGACGGTCTCAAACAAGCTTTGGGAAAATTTGAAGCAAAAGAGGGGAAAAACTGGATAGCGGATGATTAGGGGGACGATGTCGTGTGGGTGCTCAAATAAAAACGGGATGCTTCAGTTTGAATGCCAAACCAGAGCAAAACTTCCATGGGGAAGCAACCTGTGGTTCCTTATGAACAGTGCATGTCATTTCTTATGCTATTGCACATAAGATGCATCCAGTGGAAGCATCGTGACAGGAATCGGGGCACCAGAGACCACTGGAACAACACTGGAAGAAGTGTGTGTTGGGGATAATGGTGATAGGGCAGGGAGGAAAAGGAAAGAGGAGGGCACTCAGCAGAATGGTCAAAGGGGCCGCGCAAGCTGGGTGTAGCCTGTGGGTCGCCTGTGGAGGAAAAGGCTGCAGATTGTCACACATGTATTGGGAGGGGGAGACAGGTGGGAGAGGAAGGGAAATGGGGAGAGGGTCAGTGGTACGATTACCTCCAGGCAGCTCAGCAGGTCCACAGGTCGCCCGCTCCTCCTCCACATCCTCTACCCAGAGTTTTTTGTAGCAGAATTTCCACAGGCCATAGTGGGCCGCCTCGCAGATGGCGGTGTGGTTCTGTTTGAAGGTGTTCAGTTCCACCCAGAATTCCGTGCCCACGGCCAGCACTGTCAGGGTCATCCCCACAATGGCCACAAAGAAGGCCAGCTTGATCTTCCCCTCTTGCTCGTCGGTCAGAGTCTTGCGCCGCTTGCCCCCTGCCCGTGTGCGCATTCCCATACGCTGTTCCTCATCCTGAAGGAAGAAGTTAGGCCACATCATAGCCCCGTCCCCTGCCTCTCTTCTTCGAGGGCCTCTATTTTGCTTAAGAAGTAGCTGAGCCCCACCCCAATTTGTAACGCCCCCAAGCTGTAAGCTTGGTCTTCTTTGAAAGCTCCCCGCAGCTTCTCCTGGGTCTTATCTAGGTCGCTACACTGCAAGCAGTGCTGAAAAGTTTCTCTCCTTCTCTCTCTCTCTCCCCTTCTCTCTCTCTCTCTCTCTCTCCACCCCTACCTCCCCACCCAGTGCCCCGACTTGACAGGGTGAGGCGGGGATGGAACAGCAGCAACCTCACACCCCCACGGTGGCAAATATGTGGAGCACCTGTTACCGTTCCTCATCCATTGCCTAGGCGATAAGGGTTATTTTAAGGCTGCAGGGTGCACAGACAGTCTGGATGTGTGCGCGCGAGTCTGACGGTTTTAAAGATGCAGAGACCAAAACCGAAAAATGCCTCTGCCAGCTCAGCAACAAGGAAGGAGAACTTTTGCCTCTGCCTCCCGCAGTGCCCCCTGGAGGGTCTGGAACAGCCAAAGGCATTTCCCCCCTTGCAAAACTGAGCGCGGTCCTAGCGTACACCCTGTGTCTTTTCCGGAGGTTCCGCTGTGTTAGCAGCGTTTGTGCACGGCACAAAAAAATGTGCGTAACAGAGCAGAGATGCGCTTTGTAGTGTTCCGTGCGAAAATGTGCCAGGAGTCCCTCCCTCCCCCTCCTCCCTCCCCCGTGCGTTAGCTGGCATGCCTGAGAAAGTTGATTATAATGCTTCTGAGCACACTGGTTTAGAAGCCGTGTAAAAGCAATAATTCAATTTATTTCCAAGTAAGTGTAATATTATTCCCTTGTTCTGAAATTGCAGCCGTTAATCTTGCCCAGGCAATGAATTCATTTGGTGGCTAAAGATCAGGCCGTGATCTCTTGGCCTTGGTCCTCCATTTACAATCTGAGTGACTTTTCTGGGTTCTTGTCAGGATTACTGAGGTAATTTTGTGTAGGGCTGTGACCAGAATGCTATGTGGACACTAAGTATTAAAGTAGATTAGAGGCCAATGTGGTATAGAGTGTTGGACCAGGATGGAGGAGTCTTGGGTTTGAATTAAGGCATGAAGCTTGTCAGGTGACCTTGAACCAGTCACTCAGCCTAATCTCCCTCACAAGGTGGTTGTGTGGTTAAAACACAGGAGGCGAGAACTATGGATGCTATCGTGCTTTTGATGAAGGGGGAGGATAAAAATGTAATGGGTTAGTAAGCACAGAATACATGGGGTGTGTGTGTGTTGAGACATGGCTCTACCCTTTTAGCTCTCTTTGAGAAGAGGGTTAAAGTTGTTGCTAATCTGAATTGAAAAATGCATCCCATCAGGAAGAATTTTGGTCTCATAGTAGCTGAAAGCACATTTCTTCCCCACCTTTGTGTTTGGAGTCTTCAGGGACAGCATAATGCAGGTATTGTAAAGAAGAAAAATAAATCTTATTTAGGCCTGGTTAGAGAACAGCATCCTGGATTCCAGCCTGTCTGTTCTGTCATCGGGCCTACTGTTCAAAACCTGAGAAGACGGCATTATTCCTGCTTTTCTGAAGGCCTTGCAGTTGCTTGGCAACAGCGCTGGAGCTCTTGTCCCTTGGCTGCCTGAAAGCCCCTTCTGTTGGCGCTGCCAAGCTGGCAGATTTCCCTAGAAAACCAGGGCTTGGAAGGGGACGCGGGAAGATGCTGGGGCATCGGCATCTAGGGCTGAAGATGCTAAGTGGAAATTTGTGGAGGGCAAAGCGGCAATTTTAAGATGTTCACCCATGCAGTTACAAGCAGGCCGGCGCATCTGGTGCCAGTAGTGTCTCTGCAGGGGGAGGGGGGAGGAGGACAAGCTGAGCACTCAGCACAAACTGATCAGGGGAAAGGGCTGATTTATCGTGAAAGGATAGCTTTGGGGAGGGGAGGGACAGAGGTGGAGTGGTGGGGTCAGCAGGGGGCGCTGTTGCAGGAAGTGAGAGACACGTGCGGTACTGCTGGGGAGGGTGCCAAATTGAGGGCTCCTTCATTTCCCCTATAAATTTAACAGCCCGAATGAGGGGCACATCTTGGACCTATGGGTAGGGTTGCTTGCCATCTTCCAGCATGGGCCCTGGAGAGCTCCCGGAATTAATCCCGATCTCCAGACCACAGAAATCAGTTCCCCTTGAAAAATTGGCTGCTTTGGAGGGTGGACTAGGTGGCATTCAATGCTCCCTGTAAGCCATGGAGTCTTGTGAGCAAAAATTCTACATTGTGAGCTGCTGGCATTAAAGTGGTGAGTGAGCAATTTGGTGACTGCATAAATTAGTTTGCTCTGGAGCTAAGACAAAGACGTGTGCACCAGAGACTAAAAACTGTGAGCTAGCTCACACTAACTCAGCTTAGAGGGAGCCCTGGTAGCATTGTACCCTACTGAGGTCCCTCCTCTTGCCAAACCCGGCCATCTCCAGGAATTCCCCAGTTCAGAGCTGGCAACCATTCCTATGGGGCCACCAGAAGCCATAGCATAAAATCCCCGCTTGGTGTCCTGGCTGCTAGGAGCAGACTATTTTTTGTGCTGGAAAGCTGTTATACCAGCTGGCACCATCTCAGCATATACATGACAGGAGTTTGTATTTGGGGAAATGGTATTACTGTGAATGAAACAAGACCCATAAAGATTTGCAGGGGAGAAGAAATCTGATTTCCCCTCTCCCCTCCCCCCTTCCCTCCTCCTAGCCCCCTTCTCCCATCAGTGTGGCCCTCCCTGTTGCAACTGAAGTTTGCAGAGGAAGTTGCCCATGTATCGGACAGGGTGTCTGCTTGTCCCTGTGGCAAGGGGTCTGACTGTTAGCCAAAGTGCTGCATACACACAACCATCTGTGATCCAAGCCACATAGCCCTTCCCCTGAAAAACAAGACAAGACAGAGGCCAGGTGTAAACCCCCAGTTCCCCTCACCCAAGACCAGCAGTCTAAGCCCCGGGCCAGGGAACCCTTCACTACCGGATTGAGTCTTGGAGCAGCTTACAATCGCCTTCCCTTCCTCTCCGCACAACAGACATCCCTGTGAGGGAGGTGGGGCTGAGAGAACTGTGACTGACCCAAGGTCGCCCAGCTGGTTTCATGTGGAGGAGGAGTGGGGAATCAAACCCGGTTCTCCAGATGAGAGTCCATCCCTCTTAACCACTACACCCAGCTGGCTCTCCACTGCAGCTCTGCCAGCACCACCAGCCGCAAGGGCCAGGCAGAGAACAGCGCAAAGACAGGCATGGCTTGGTCGAAAGGCACGGGGATAGCATGGCCAGGATTCCTGGTGTGGTCCCCACATGAAGAGAGGCCAGAGATCGGCAGAAGTGTCGGAGCTGGCATGTTGTCCCACAGCCTGCAAAAGGGGGGTCAGGGTGGCCCAGCTGGTGGTTCACCCCGGACATCCGTCATACGGGCTGAGACACATCTTGACGCTCTCTCCATGCTGCACTCCTGCACCCCAGTGCTGTGGAGAGTGTGAGACCCAGGGACTTGCACCCCTGCTAGAGCAGACTCATCTCCCCTTTGTGCCCCTCCCAGCCCACTCCCTGTGCAAGCTGCAGACAGCTGCCCCCAGAGGGCCTGAGTGGGAAGGGGGTGGGGGCTGCAAGACGGGGCGGCCACGTCACCCTGTGGAAGAGGTGAGCTACAGCGCATGGAAGCTCATTGTGAACTACCTGTCATTGGTCATTAAGGTGCTGTTGGACTGTATGATATTTTGCAGCCCGACAACCGCGATCCCAGCAGGTTTCCCAGAGTCAGACTTCAGCCCCTCAGATAGTTTCAGGAAGCCCTAAGGGGAAATCTTAAGAGGGGTGGGGGGAGCAGAGAGTGGCGTGGTGTGTGGGGACAACAAACTGAAAGGGACAGACTTGTAGATCACTTCCGACTTGATTGAACAGCCGCAGGAAAAGAAGAACATAAGGAGCCCTGCTGGATCAGACCAGTGGCCCATCGAGACCATAGGAACGAGATACCTGGCATGGCCCCTGTGCCTTTGCAAGTGGCTCTGGGAAGCCATAGGGAGAAGGGGCGAGCTGTCACTGTCACAGCATGCCTGTGAGCAGGGTGGAATTGGGATGCAGCAGGAGCTGGGCCGGAACCAGTGGGAGGGCAGCCTCATGGCAGAGCGACAGAATCCACCCTGGTGACGGCCGCCGGCCCGTAGCACACCAGGAATGCCATCCCCCCAGAATGTCACCTCCCTGTTGAGTCAGTGCCTGCAGAGATGCCAAACAGAGACGTATGCAATGACGATAAACAGAAAAGGGCTCCTGACCACCCCAGCCATGCCGGTGGGGCCCCACTAAGGTCTGTGGTACCCTTTACCCTTGGAGGGGGGACCCTCTTTGTCAGAATACCCCTTCCCGAGGGGCATACCATAGCCATTCCGACAACACTCACTCATCCTCTGTGTGGGTTGTGTTTCAGTGTCCTCCGCTCCATTTGCTTCTCTTGCTGCTGCTGCTGCTGCTGCTGCTTAGGTCTCCAATCCTGCAAGATAATAGGTGCCATTTCTGCTTGGCCAGCGGATCCGCAAAGGAGCAGATGCCAGTCACCCTCCCAGTCCTAGCCGTGCCCACTTCCCCCACCTGGAGGGCTGGGCACCCTGGGCTGGGACTGTGCTCTAAGCCCAGTGTGTGGCTGCCAGTATCCCTTCCCCTTCCCCCCAGCTTCATAGCACTCACATGACGTGGGCCATCACCACACTGCTGGTGCAGCTCCCTCGAGATGCCCCCAGGCACACGCAGGGCACTAGCCTTGGCTGTGGCAGCCTGCCTTGTTGAGGTGGTGCCCCGGGTGCGTGCGAGGGGGAAGGAGAAGGTGGGTATTAGAGTTGCCCCGTCTCCAGGCGGTGGCTGGAGATCTCCTAGAGTTCCTACAGAGATCAGTTCCTTGGAGCAAATGGCAGCTTTGGAGGACAGGCTACAGCATCATCCCCTGCAGAGGTCCCTGATTCCCAGATTCCACCACCTTGTGGGCATCTCCTGTGCTGCTCTGGGGCTTGTGGGTGGGATGCTGCCTGCAGGGGAGAGGTATTTTGCCCTTTCCATTGCATGGCCTATGCTGCAGTTTTGGGTGGCATAACTTTGCACCAGTTCTGGGAGGGCGTTCCAGACCCAGGCTGGGGTGGCTTAGGGAGATGACATAACTCCTGCCATGTCCCAGGCCTGCCCCTTCCCCTGCTGGCACAGAGGGTTGTGCTAGTGGTGTTCCGGCAGGGGTCTGTGGTATTGCTGCGCTGGTGCGGCAGCAGAGGGCTGCTATGCCAGTGTATCTCCAGAATACACTGGCGTATCTCTGACATACCCTGGGGTAACGGCTCATCAATCAACTAGAATGATAAAAGGGTTGGAACACTTTCCCTGTGAAGAAAGGTTAAAACGCTTGGGGCTCTTTAGCTTGGAGAAACGACGGCTGAGGGGTGACATGATCGAGGTTTATAGGATTATGCATGGGATTGAGCAGGTTGAGAAAGAAGTACTTTTCGTTTCTCACAATACAAGAACTCGTGGGCACTCCATGAAATTGCTGAGGAGTCGGGTTAGAACAGATAAAAGGAAGTACTTCTTCACCCAAAGAGTGATTAACACATGGAATTCACTGCCACAGGAGGTGGTGGCAGCTACAAGCATGGACAGTTTCAAGAGGGAATTAGATAAACATATGGAGCAGAAGTCCATCAGTGGCTATTAGCCACAAGATATAGTTAGGGACTCCCAGTCTGGGGCAGGTGATGCACTCTATTCTTGGTGCTGGGGGGGGGGGGCAGCAGTGGGAGGGCTTCTAGTGTCCTGGCCCCACTGCTGGACCTCCTGATGGCACCTGGTATTTTTGGCCACTGTGTGACAGAGTGTTGGACTGGATGGGCCACTGGCCTGATTCAACATTGGCTTCTCTTATGTTCTTATGTTCACTTTCTCCCCTCAGGATTGCACTGCCAGGGGGACAACAGCAATTCCTATAAACTCCTCAATAGTCGCTGACGTTTGGCAAGGTGTGCAGCTATTAAAAGTGACCGGTGCCCACTTCTTTTTGCGAAGGGTGCCTGGGCTTATGTGTGCAGGGAGGGGCATGTTCTTTAGTATCCAGCCGTCGTTTAGGGGCCAGTTCATTGAAAGTGGTGACACGGAGTCCTTTCTCCACACTTTTCCTACTGAGCTGTGCCATAAGTTATGTCACAGTGTGACTTAGTAGGGAAAAGGAAAAGAGTCCTTTAAAACCTTGGAGGGGGGGGGCACTGTTCTGAAAGTGGTTTGAAGGCTGCCCGGTTGTAGCCCGAATTAAAAGAATTCCTGAGAAAAAAACCATCATTGATGAGTACTTGTTCCTAGGTGGAATAGTTCCTCTGTAAGGATCTATACGCATGCTGATCATGGTGCAGAATAAATAATAACGATAGCTCCTAGTCATCAGGACTCCCCAGTTTTTAGGAACTCCCCCTCCCACACCGCCCAGAGTGCCCTGACTTGGATAGGCCAGACTAGCCTATCAGATCTGGGAAGCTAAACAGGGTCAGCCCCGGTTAGCCTTTGGATGTGAAGCCACCAAGGAAGTCCAGGGTTGCTATCCAGAAGCAGGCGATGGCAAACCACCTCTGAATGAACGTCTCTCGCCTTGAAAATCCCATGAGGGTCTGCCATAAGTCCTTCCGGGAGGACTTGAAGGCGATGTCCACCTCCCCCCCACCCCCCGAGATCTGACATCGCCCAACCCATTGAAAGTGATCTGAAGACTCTTGTTCTTGAGAGAAAGCATTCAGTGGTGACAGGTCAGAGACGACAAAGATTCCGACTGTTGCGCTCTGAGCGGGAGAAGGTAGCTGCCTTGATGTGGCATGCGCTGTACTTCCCTATGGAGAAGAAACTACAGTTTGGAGCAGAAAGGCAGCAAGCAACCAGTGCTAATGCGAGATAATGAGTTCAGGAGCCATTACGGCGTGTGGGCCTAACTAAAGCAAGGAAGCTCTTGTGGAAGCAGGGGCAGTCTTCTTGATGCTGGGGCCCTTGGCAAAAGTCCAGGCTGGGGTCCAGAGTCACTGCCCCCCCACTTTGCAGGGTGTGTGTGTGTGTACTCACTCTGTGTGGGACAGGTGAGAGCTGCCGCTGGAAGCCAGCTGCCCGAGCTTTGGGCATGGCAGCCACAAATGACCGCTGCTAAGCCAGATGGGGCAGGCTCAAGTGGTTGTCGCTGCAAGCGGGTGGGACTGAGCCCCCCCCCCCCAAGCTGGGCACAAGTGGCAGCAGCGGGAGCCCCCAGTTTTTCTTCTTTTCTCCCTAACATATTGGGGGGGATGGGGGTGTGAGCGGCTGGACCCCCACCCCAGCATTTGGCCCAGGGCCACTGCCCCTGTTGCCCATTGGCTGGGACTGCCCCAGTGGGGAAATTCAAGCACAGTGCAGTTGCCCAGCATGCCGGGGTGGGGGGGAGAAGAGATCTCTGTTTTCTTTTCAATAAAACTTGATAGGATGAACCCTGGCTGAGAGCTGTGCTCTGTCAAGGCCTGTCAAAAATGTACACCAAGAGACGATCGTGGCTTTTCGGAATCAAGAAGCTGCTTCAGTTTGGTGTAGTGGTTAAGTGCATGGAGTCTAATCTGGGAGAACTGGGTTTGATTCCCCACTCCTCCACTTGCACCTGGCTGGATGGCCTTGGGCAAGCCACAGCTCTGATAAGAGCTGTGATAAGAGCTGTTCTTGAAAAAAGAGCAGTTTCTGTCAAGAGCTCTCTCAGCCCCACCTACCTCACAGGGTGTCTGTTGTGGGGAGGGGAAGGGAAAGGAGTTTGTAAGGAGTTCTGAGACACCTTTGGGTTGTGAAGGGCGGGGTATAGATCCAATCTCTTCTCTCTCTTCTTCTTCTCTTCAGTTCAGTGCTGCACCTGGAACAGAAAGGACATCTTGCCTAGGATGCCTTGCGCCCTGTTGTCATATGCCACCATCAATTTGGCCAGTGTGCCGCGACACTTCACCTGTTTTACCGCATTGGTGTCCAGAGAGGGAAGGAGGGTCGCCCGTGGTCCTTAGGCAGAGAGGGAAGGCGGGTCGCCCGTGGTCCTTAGGTGCTTCCTGGCTCCTGCTTTTTCCAAATTGTCAGAAGTCTGCCTCTCTTCTGGGGAAATCCAGCAACGCTCTTCAGATTCCTGAGGATCTGTTACATGGATACGGGCAAAGGCTTGTCCTCTGCAGCCTCAGAGGATGAGATAAGGTCCGATGGGCTTAAATGACCAAAGGGTGAATCATAGAATCACAGGGTTGGAAGGGGCCATGCAGGCCATCAACCCCCTGCTTCAATGCAGGATCAGCCTAGAGCATCCCTGACAAGTGTCTGTCCAGCCGCTGCTTAAAGACTGCCAGGGAGGGGGAGCTCACCACCTCCCCAGGCAGCTGATTCCACTGTCGAACAACTCCTGCTATAAAAAAGTTTTTCCTAATATCCAGCTGGTACTTTCATGCCCTTAATTTAAACCCATTATTGCCGGTCCTATCCTTTGCTGCCATCAGGAACGTTAAGTGACAGCCCCTCAAATACTTCAAGAGAGCACACAGGTCCCCCCTCAGCCTCCTCTCCTCCAGACTGAATATTCTCAAGTCCCTCAGCCTTTCCTCATAGAGCTTGGTCTCCAGGCCCTCGATCATCCTCTTTGCTTTCCTCTGCACTCCCATTCTGTTCACATCCTTTCTGAAGTGAGGCCTCCAGAACTGCACATAATATTCCAGGCACAGCCTGACCAATGCGGTGTACTGCAGGACTATGACTTCTTGTGATTTGGATGTTGTGCCTCTGTTGATCACATTAGCCTTTTTTGTCGCTGCATCACACTGGCTGCTCATGTTTAACTTACGGTCCAGCCGTACCCCAAGATCTTGTTCAAACACACTGCCACCCAGGAGTGTATCCCCCATCTAGTATGTGTGTTCCTCATTTTTGTTACCCAGATGTAGAACTTGGCACTTATCCTTGTTAAATTGCATCTTGTTCACATCCGCCCACCTTTCCAGTGTGTTCAGATCTCGTTGAATTCTGTCTCTATCTTCTGGTGTGTTTACTGCTCCTCCCATTTTGGTATCACCTGCATATTCAATGAGTAGCCCCTCCACACCCTCATCCAGATCATTTATAAAAATATTGAAAAGTACCGGGCCCAGAACCAAGCCCTGAGGCACCCCACCGGACACCTCCCTCCATTCAGATGCAATGCCATTGACAACTACTCTCTGAGTGTGGTTCTCCAGCCAGTTCCCTATCCTCCTAGCTATCCTAGAGTCCAGTCCACAGTCCTCTAGTTTACCCATCAGAACATCATGGGGAGCCCTGTCAAAAGCTTTACTGAAATTTCATTTGAACATTAGGAGAAACTCTTTAACTGGAAGAGCAGTTCAGCACTACATCAGTTACCTGGTGGTGTGGTGGAATCGTCCTCATGGGAAGTCTCCAGGCAGAGGCTGAACAACTATCTCTCCGGAATGGCCTAGTCTGGGACTTTCTGAACTGAGCTGGCAATCGGTAGCCCATAAGCACCTTTCGATCTCTGTGATTCTGTTCATGTCCCCGGCACTCAAGAGCAAGGCAGAGAAAATTGCATATGGGATGGGTTTACCCAGACCATTCAGTACAAAAAAAACAGGTAGGCTTTTCCAAAATTCCCGGAATATATTCTGGTCTCATCTGGTAAGTAGCCCAAACCAGCAGGGTGATACCAAGCAGTAAATTTGGCTGTGGCAGTCTTCCCAACAGGTCCTCCATTTTGGCTTCATTTCCCTTTCCTTCAATAACAACTTCCCCTGAAAAATATTTTCATAGGACTTTATTTGAAAGGTAGATTCCAGTAAAAATCCATGCATTTTTGTTGCTATTATGACAGATAGACTGTTTTTTTTGTTTGCTTGTTTTTTTCCCTATGAGTTTCTCTTCTTTATTCACCAGCAATTAGCACAATCAATAGATTTTGCCAATATTTTTCTAGGATTTTTAATTGGCTTTTTTAAAATACGAAACCCACTTTATACAGAAAACTCTGAACAGATGAGGCTTTTCCATTGATTCTCTCCCTTGCTCTCTCTTGCAAATTTTAAAAAGTCTGCTTTCTTCTCTCCAAAGATTTCCCCCCTTTGATCTCTCATTGCCACATAAAAACTAAGAAAGCAAAAAGAACCATCCCTCCCTATATGTCTACCCCTCCCCCAAATTATACACTTTCATTAAAAGAAATGAAAAAATACTATTCCTTAAAAGGCTAGAATAAACAGTAAAGAGACAGTCACAGTTTCTAACTGTTTTTCAGACATGGCTTTCTCAAAACATTAGTTACTAATAGAAGAGTGTGTCCAATAAACTTATTGGTAAGAAGTATTTCTATTATAAAAAACAGTTAATCGACTTAAAGTTTTAGATACTCGCCCTGGCCATATGGTTAAGTTGAACCTTACTGTATTCAGGAAGTCTGTATTTCCTTGTGAAATTCAGTCCCCAGTTCTGCCGCTGGAGAATTCCAAATCAAAATTATTTGCTCAGAATTACGGGAAGTGGTTAGCAGTCTAATGCTACACACATTTACTTAGCATTAAGTCTCATAGCATCCAGTGGAATTTACTTCCTAGTAAGTACATTCAGGATTACACCCTAAATCAATGTGATTTGTTATGTCAGTTTCTAAACATTTATTTATCTTCCCGGAATACATCACATTCTGTTCCATCGGTTTTCTCATTCATGAAAGAAGAATAAGAATTTGGACTTTAATAGCCTGGTTCTTACATTTAGTTTTTGAATTCTGCCTTCTCCTGCCCAAACATCCATCCCATCCTTCAAGCCTTTAGATATAGCGATCCGCTTTGTTAATATCTACTTATTGTAACCTTCCCTGAGTCTGTGTTTTAGGGTGCTTGTAAAATCCCCCCAACAATCTGGCACCCAATGGCAGCACATGAATCCTAATGCAATTGGTTCAACTCTTTCCCTAGATGTAAGGAGCCCAAGCCTGGCACTTACACAGCAGTTGATAAACTAGTGTGGGAGAGAATATGTTTCTAATAGGAGGAGGGAGCGTGTCTTCTGTATGGGGCCACACAGGGTCCTGCAGCACACGGACCAAGGATATCCATGTGAATTGGCAGTGAGGATCTCTGTGGATCCATTTCTCCATGCGCAAAGTAAGAGCGGCAGAGCAGCGTAAGGGAGAGGGCGTTAGAATGTTCTCAGGAACAGAAATATTCTGTTGCGTAAAAGGGATTTGTTCCCCAATGGGGATGAGTTTCACTGGGGGAAAAGAAACAACCAACCAGGAACTGGCCACAAAACTTCCATTTCTGACAGAAACTAAATAAATCAAGTCCTAAGAAACGTCACAATCATTTTTGCCTAATCTCCTGTCTATGTTATGTGTGTTTATATTTATATATTTATAATACATGTAAAAATTCTCCCTAGCAAACTGGTTGAGGGTGTAAGGTTGAGGATGAGCAGAGGTGTAATCCATCGGTTGCTTCTTGTTTGGTTTTTTTTAAATTTCTTCTTTCAGAAATGGAAAAGAAGAGAAAAAATATATTCCATCTAGATATGGATGAGCGAGACTGAAAAAACGGAGTCAGTGATGGTGAACATCATTTCAAAAAAGGAGCGAGGGATGCCTGTTTAAATGCCAGGGACCCCTCCTCCCCAGAGGCAGCTTTATCTCAGGAACAGCTATGGCTCAGTGTTTGGAAATGGGCCGAAAGCCAGACAGACTTCCATCAAAGATGTACTTAGGAGATGCGGCAAAGCCTAATGGATTAGAAATACCTCTGATCACCAGCAGGTGGCAGTCGGTCCTTTTAGATTTGTCAAAAAAAATCCCTTTTTTTATTTTTCCGCACTGTATTTTGGCACAAACTTTTTGTCAGCCCTTAATTAAGCTGCAGCGAGGGAGAAGAGAGGGTTCCCTTATACTGGCTGAGGAACAAAACATCCCTCTTGATCTACACTGCAGCCCCAAATTTGGCACAGTATGCTGTGGAAGCCATCTTGTGAGGAGTCTGGGCTTTCATTGTACACACTACTTTCAGCCCCTTAGGCCCTGTTCCCCTCTCACAGGATCCTGGGATCATGGCTGTCCACTATAGATCTTAACCAAGTAGGCAAGAACTCCCCCAAGCCCCACTGAGATACGACGACACTCCTCACTCTAAAGCCCAGCGCGGCAAATAGCCATTCTGGTTATTCTGGAAGTGTCTTCTTGAAAAAGGACGGTGATTTTTGTTTTGTTTCTAACGATTTAGTAGGAATACCTGATTCCTGCCACTTCTTTCATGAAGAGCCCCAGGGTGGACTTAACTCCTCCACCTGTTTCGCACAAGATGTGACATGTGTACTGAGGTCCCACTGGTGGGTTAAAAAAGGTGATGCGAGATCACGAATGTATGGAGAAGTAGAGGAATAGATAGACAGACGGAGGGATAAATAGCAGGAGGAAGGAAGATAAGATAGTGGAAGAAGAAGGAGAAAAGAAGAAAGGAGAAGGAGAAAAGGAAGATAAGAGAGTGGAAGAAGAAAGAGAGAAGGGAAAAGGAAAACAGGAGAGTAGAAGAAGAAAAGAAAGGAGGGAAAAGCAAGATAGTGGAAGAGGAAAGGGAAGGAAGGAAGGAAAAGAAAGAAAGAAAGAAAGAAAGAAAGAAAGAAAGAAAGAAAGAAAGAAAGAAAGAAAGAAAGAAAGAAAGAAAGAAAGAAAGAAAGAAAGAAAGAAAGAAAGAAAAGAAGACAGCATGGGTAGACTGCTTGCTCGCTTCACAACATTCTGACTCTCCCTTCATACTTTGAGCTGTGCCTTCCCTCCATGTTTCCTTCCTGTGCCCTCTCCTCTCTTAACTCCACCCCTACACTGGCGTTGTCTTCCTGTTAAGCGTGTTGGTGTTGGAGGAGGCATCTTTACCCAGGGTGCCAGTAGCCCCTGCTACACCAGGCCCGGTCACTGTGACAGTGACGCCAGGGTCCTTGGGGAAGGTGTTGTGCAGCTGCAGGAACCCACCGCCGGTACCGGTTGCGCCTGATGCCGTTGCACCCGTGGATGCTGTTTCACTGGCCCCGCCGTAGAGTGAACTGACATTGGCTTTGGAGGGGTCCCTTGACAGTGTGTACATGGAGATGTCGGTGGAGGGGAAACCCTTCAGGCCAACCGGCGAGGTTTCTCGAGACTGTGACGGTTCAGTGGAGCGGGAGCTGGAGCGTGACCGGCGGCGGTATCGGAAACGGTAGCTGGGCAAGCGCAATATGGCCGAAGATGAGGAAGACGGGTTCTTCAGCAGCTCTGTGCGGCTCTTGCAGTGGGCTTCCCGGTTCTTCTCGATGTATATATTGACGGCGAGGACCCCGATCATCTCAGCCAGGATGAAAGAAAGGCCACCAAAGTAAAAGGACCAGCCGTAGGAGTAGTGGCTCTTCTTCTCATCATCCCGTTTTGTTCCGGGGTCTCCAGCGTTGGCTGAGATGTAGACAATGACACCGATGATGTTGCTGAGACCTGAGGGTGTGGAAATAAAGGACCGTGAGATGAAAGATGTCAGGTGGAGGGAATAAGTGGAGGAGATGGCTGAGTGCAGAGATGTGTTCAAGAAAGGAGGAAATGAGAAAAGAAGGGCATGTCAGAGTTCACAGATGGTTTGCTGGACAGAAAGACAGACTGATGTATGGGTGGCTGTTAGAGGAAGGCTTTATTTAGTTTATTGATTTTCTTTATTTATAGCCCAACTTTCTTTTTTTTATGTATATATGTCTTTGTGCATGCGCGCGTGTGCGTGAGTGAGCGTGTGTGCACCTGGAAGTCATGGCAACCTCTGGTGGCTGATCTCTACTGGGGATCTGGAGGATATTCAGAGAGGTGGCTGAATAAAGCCTGCCCCTGCCTCCCCACTGCTGGTATTCCAAGGAGGTTTTCCATCCAAGTAGTTGTCGGAGTTGACTCTGCCTAGCTTCTGAGATCTGACGAGATCGAGCTTGCGTGGGCTATCCAGGTCAGGACTGTAGCCCAACTTTCTTGCTGAGACTCAAGGACAGTAGAGAACAATGCAGCGAACTAGCATAAGAAACAATGGAACAGGACTCAAATCACAAAGATCAGAAAAAATGCAAAAACCGTGAGACTTGATACAACCTGTTAGTGAAGGAGAGAAAAAATGGTACAACAAGATTCAAAAATATATGGAGGGAGGCATGTAAGAGGGAGGTGGAGATGGACAGGGGAGAGGAATTCAGTGGGTGGGTGGGTGGCTGATATATAAGAAAGGGCAGAGGAAGATGGGTGAAGGCCAGGCAGAAGTGAAGGATCAACACACTATGGAATGGCAAGGACGGTAGAGAGGGATGGATATGGAAACATAGCTAGATGCATAGAGTCCTAAAGGTGGGGAGAAAAGGATGGGTGGGTGGTCAGCAGTGCTCCCTCTAAGCTGTGGAGCCTCGTGAGCAAAAATTCTACTTTGTGAGCCACTGGCATTAAAGTTGTGAGTGAGCGATTTGGCTACGGCATAAATTAGCTTGCTCTGGAGCCCTCCTTCCTGAGGTAAGACAAAAATGTGTAAGTCGGAGGCTAAAAAACTAACTAAGCTTAGAGGGAACACTGGTGGTCGGATAAACAGATTGACAGATGGAGAGAGAGATCTTTCTCTCTCTTGTCAGTGGACTGACCGGAAGACCTTCGACCTGCCCATCTTCATCTCAGAGCCCGAGAGGGGGGGTCTGTGAGCTCTGCCGTGTCCATCACTCACCTGCAGCAACGAACAGGATACCAGCCCCGAGGATAATGTTGCGCTTGGACTTGTAGACGCGGCTGGCAGCCACACAGAAGCCTCCCAGCAGAAGCAGGATGGCGCTGAGGATGGGGAAGATGCTCGAGGCTCGTACCACACCTGCAAGGGAGTGAGGGCAGCGGGAGGGTTGTCAGGCAGGAGATCTCGAATCCCCGAGAGCAGAATCGGATGAATCGTGCGGCTGCACCTAAGTGGTGGCGCTTCACATTGCAGGCAGGAACTTGGGTATATGAATAGGACCCCACCCACCTCCTATTAAAGAAATTCCCTGCATGTAGAAAAGTATAGAATCATAGAATCATAGAATGTTAAGAGTTGGAAGGGACCTTGCAGGCCATCTAGTCCAACCGCCTGCACTCTGCAGGAACACAGCCGAAACCCCTACATACCTATGTAGTTCTGTGCTAGCCTTGCTCCAGCGAACTATTTTTGTGTGCTCAGGAGGGCTTTTTATATGCAGGAAAGAGTTCAGTTTGTACCTTCTCTAAGTGGTGCAGCCCATGAGAATGAGATGCATCATGTGACTTTGCGGACTGTATGGTTCTGTAGCTCAGCGGCTGCAGTTGAATTTGCTTTAATGTCTTGTAAAGAACGGAACCCAGTAACTGGAAATCTAAAAGCTTTTGCACTTCACTGGTTGATCCATTTGGACATCCTAGAGTTACAGGTTCTAGAGCAGTGGTTTTCCAGGTGTGTTGCAAGGAGGCCGGGGGTTCTGCCGAAAGCATATCAGAGAGCTCTCAGGGAGTGCATCCAGAGCAGTGGGCAAACTTCCCTGAGAGACATCTTGTTCATATCCAGTTTTCCCTGTCTAGGTGCAGGTGGCGGTTGTGGCTCAGTGGTAGAGCATTTGTTTGGCATGCAAAAGGTTTTGGGTTCAATCCCCAGCATCTCCATTTAGTAGCAGGCAATCAGGCAGTAGGCAACTACAACAGACCTCTGCCCAAGACCACAGAGAATTGTTGCTGGTCAGAGCAGACAGTACTTGATCGACCAGTGGTGTGGCTTTATATAAGGCAGCTTTGTGTGTGTCCCATCCATGCAATGAGGTGAACATTGGCTCAATCCAACAAGCAAGAACACATTGCCTGGAACACTTAACATGGGTCAGACATTCCTTAAATGAATCTTCCATGTTCCTCTTCCACCGGGAAGTGGAAGATCACCCCAGAAGTCCCTGAGACACTGCACAGGTAGAACACATGCTGTGCATACAGAAGCTTCCAGGGTCATGCGATGAAGTGAAAGACAACTACCTGTGACCCTGGAAAGCTGCTACCAGTCAGGGCAGGCAGTACTGACCTTGACAGGCCAAAGGTCTCACTCAGCTACGTAACAGAGATTCCTGGCTATACCATACCAGTGAATCTAACAGAAAGTTTTAAAAAGGAAATACTGTTCTAGATAGAGTTTTGCCTTAACCACCTTATAAGAGAGGAGACCTTTTTTGTTTGATTTACTTGGGCCTATAAGAAGCCTTGCTACGTGGAATGCTTTGTCCCATGCTTTAGCATGTCAGACTAGGAACAGGGAGGGCTGGACTGAAATCTGTACTCAGCCGTGACACTTACTAGCAGTCCTTAGGCCAGGTGCCTTCACCATCTTCACAGGGTTGTGATGAAGGGACACACACAACCTGCAGCTTCTCAGAGGAAGGGTGTGCAACACATGTGAGAGAACTGACCGCCCCGGTGCTTTAAGCTTCAGCTTATTTTAATCCATTCTGTCTTGTTTTCCACCCCCTCTAGAATTGTCATACATTGTTTGGATCTTTAGTAAATCCTTCTTCCCACAAAAGAAAGAAATGCTCCGACCTCAGTATAAAACCCTGAGATGAAGACCGATTTCCCAAGAGTTAAAAAAGCAGAAACAGTGCACAGGGGACTCCTAACTCAGCCAAATCAAAATGGATTTTCACAGACAGCCAAGAGAACTCTTTTGCCTCCAGGGTTCATCTCAGTTCCAAAAACTGAGCTACGGTGCCTCAGCTGTACTGACACTGGACGGGAGGAAGGCAAAGATGGAGCACTGTGTGTGTGATTAAGGCAAATGTGGAATGGCTTTTCTCCTGTGCAAAATGTCGGGAACATTTTGTTTGTATTCTCCATGTATGAAAGAACAAGCCCTCAGCCCAGGGTTGAGAGAACTGATTTAGGGAAAGTTGAGGATGTAAAAAATAAAATAAAACTCAGAGCAGCTGTCAAAAAGGATTTCCATACGTTAATGCTTAAACAACTTGATTAAAAAGAACTGCAGATTTTTTTAAAAATGTGAAGATGAAGTTAACTTGCAAGACAAATGTTAGTCTTTTCACAGCCTGAGGCAAATCAACAGAGGGTCCAAACTACGCTCCAAACCTTGTTCGTTTGGAAGGAATAGCTGAGAAATTTGTTAAATGCCCTAATCTTACTCATGGACCTTCATTTCCCAGAGTTCGAGGTGAGGGGAGGCAGGAACAATGGGACCTGAAACAGTTTGAGATCTAGTGTAGCATCGTGCTTTACACTGAGAGCCTAGCCAGATGTGACATTGTACAAAGGTTGCGTCTGGCTAGGTGGGTATACATTGCCACTATGGAACACATGTTCCCCTGCAGTTGGGAGCTGAGAGGAGGAGGGGCTGTCTCAACATTACTGTTACGCGTTACCTGCAAGAGCAAAACTAGATGGCATGGCTGGCGAATGGAGATCCATGAATTCAAAGGTTACCGTGAGCTGGCTTTAAACTGGGATACGCGTGAACCCAGCTTATTGCCGCCCTCTTGCACACTCCTTTCTCCTCCCTCCTCCCTTTTTATTGCACAAAGAATCCAGGCTAGAAGCTGGCTAACATATGAATGTGCCCATGTACACACACAGACACACATGCCACGTGAGTTAGACAGAGCTGGTTTCCTCTCCACGAACTGGGATTCTAGGCCTGAATGCAGCCCTGGTACCAACTCTGGTTAACTCTGCCTGTGTTTGTTGCGATGTTTTGCCAAAATAGCTAAGCCGTCTGACCAGCAGTTTGGTGTACATGGCTCAGTTTGTCTAAATAACACAACAAAACAGGCCAGTGTAGAAGATAACCTGGTCCATTGAACTGCAGTTAAAAAGGTAAAACAGCAGGAACAGCTGGATTAGGCTGTTTATTTGTTGCCATCTTGGTGCCAGGTCCCTGCCCGCATCTGTATATCATGGGTAACTGGCATTAGTTTCTAACCAGGCTTTTCTGTGTGAGAAGGGGAATGGGAGGAGTGAAGTGCACATACAAGCACGGGAACAAGCTGGGTTTGTGCACATCCTGGCTTAGTGTTGGCTTGCTGTGGCCTGAGTGCAGTGCAACCTTAATTATTCGCTTGGGGAGGAGCTATTGTCGATCAGTGGTAGAACACATGCTTGGCATGTAGGAGGTTCCACATACAATGCCTGTCATTGTCAGGTTTTTTATGGAATCTAGGTAGGAGGGGCTGGGAAAGGTCTTTCACTGACTGAGAGCCTGGAGCACCGCTGCCAGTCAGAGCAGACAGCACTGAGCTAGATGGACCCAAGAATCTGAACTGGTATAAGGTAAGAACTTTAGAACATCAGAAGAGCCCTGCTGGGTCAGACCAGTGGTCCATCTAGTCCAGCACCCTATCTCACACAATGGCCAACCAGTTCTTCTGTGGGTCCAACAACAGGGCTCAGAGGCTGAGGCCTTCCCCTAATGTCACCTCCTGGGACTGGTATTCAGAGGTTTGCGGTCTCTGAATGGGGAGGTTCCCTTTATTCACTATGGTTAGTAGCCACCGTTAGACCTGTCCTCCATGAATCTGTCTAACTCCCTTTAAAGCAGTCCATGCCTGTGGCCATCACCAGGGCGCTTTTTGTAGAAAAAGCCCAGCAGGGACTCATTAGCATAATAGGCCACACCCCTAACAGCACAGCTCATTCGCCTATTAGACCACACCCCCATGTTACCAGAAGTGTGGTCATCCAGCCACACACCCCTTTTGCTTCTTATTCTGTTTACCTTGTTTGCTGTCAAAACCCAGGGCTTTTTTTGGAGCAGGAACTCCTTTGCATGTTAGGCCACACATCCCTAATGTAGCCAGTCCTAATGAGTTTCTGCTGTTGGGTGTGGCCTTTTGTGCTAATGAGCTCCTGCTGGGTGTGGCCAGCTCAAGAGCCAGCTGGAACTCCGTCCCTGTGCGTTCCTGCCCAAAAAGAGCTCTGGCCATCACTACATCCTTTGGCAGTGAATTCCACATTTTAATCACTCATTGGGTAAAGAATTATCTCCTTTTGTTCATCCAGAATGTACTGCCCATCAACTTCACTGGGTGCCCCCAAGTTCTAGTATTTTGGCAGACGCAAGAAAAATTTTCTCTGTCCACTTTTTCTACCCTTTTTATAAGCACCTATCATATCCTCATACCTCCTTAGTAATCTCTTTGATAAACTGAGAAGTCCCAGACTCTTCAGCGTTTCCTCAGTGGAAAGGTGCTCCTTTATCATCTCGGTAGCTTATATGTCTGATAAGAACCGAGTGTCAGTCAAGGCTCCTGATACCCACTGTGGCTCCTGATACCCAAACTAGTGGATGCCTGTCTCACCTTTAGAAGAATGGACATGATGCTTAACTAGAACAGGTAAGCTTTCTTCCAGTGGCACCTTGCCAAGCTCCCTCGTTGAATCTCCTGTCCCTAGTCTCCGTGTCCCTAAGGCCCTGGTGGAAATTGCTGATTTGCAACTCAGCATACTAGGCTTGTGCCACTTGACAACGTATGCTGAACAGATCCCCTCAACCCATATGCCATGGTGTGCCATCTGCCTTCATTCACAGAAATGCGTTTATAAGAACTGCTTATGCTGGAACAGAAAGATCCATCTACTTCTTTAAAGGCTGACAGGCAGTTGCTGGCAACTGCTGGAAGGGTTGCGGGGGAAGCATCCTGGGAGAAAAAAATTATATTAAAAAAGGGCCTTGTCCACTTAGAAGAAATTCTTACCATAAAGTTCCTAGAGAGTCCTAGAGCTACTCAGAAATGACAAAAGGTAGCTCTGTGAACCTCCAGAAACTCTATGGTAAGAACTTCCTTTAAGTAGATGAGGCCTTATTTTTCCCTTTAATTTTTCTCCTGATGGCATTTGCAGTACCGGCAGGCAACGAGACCTGGGGTGAGGATGCCCTGCTGTCACTAGGGGCTTGGTAACCCTAACTCCTTTATACGTTTATAAGGTGTTTTGAGGCCTATTTTGTGGCATTGAAGATAAAAAACAAAACTTCCAATGAATGGTCCAGCCCTCTGTCTCCAACAGTGGCCAGTAAGATGTCCCTGGGAAGTATCTGGTTCATTCTACATCTGGCATTCGCTCCACATTTTCTTAGCACTTGACCTGGTTCCCCCTTGCTTTGGAATATCTGTTTTCATTGCATTGCCCCGGATCCTGGTTTCTGCATTGGCTACCCATTAAGTCCTGTGTCAGCTTGCCATCTATTTTGTTTTCAACTCTCGCTCCTGCATTGGCATGCAGATTTTCCTGTGTCAGGACTTGCCTCAGCAGTCATTAGTCGTGTAGGAGATGCTTTGGATGGTGGATCCCACCTGACTGAGCCAAGTAATTCATGGTGAGGTGATAAATACAGAGAGGGAAATAGGGCGGGGGAATGGACAGAGATCAATGAAGCCATGTCAAGTTGTCTGCTTATTGTTCCCTTTGAATCAAAAGCAGAGGAAGGAAAAGCTGCAGCTCAAAACCACACTCAGAACCCCAGGGCAATGCCGTACTGACTGTGAAGTCACCCCTGAACAGCCATTAACACTGCCGGCTCGCCCACTAGGCGAGCTAGGCGCTCGCCTAGGGCGCTGGGGTCCACAGGGGCGCCAAAGCGCCCCCGCCCCGCCCCCGTGAAGCCGGCGCTGGGAGGGAAGGGGCGCCCCTTCAAACGGGCGCCCCTTTCCTGGCTTCCTGAGCACGCCGCTACTGCGGCGTGCTCAGGAAAGCCGGCGCTCCCCCGTCTTCAGCTGGCGCTGGGGCTGGGAGGGAAGGGGCGCCCGTTCAAGCGGGCGCTCCTTCCCTGGCTTCCCCCGTCTCCAGCCGGCGGAAGGGGCGCCCGTTCAAACGGGCGCCCCTTTCCTGGCTTTCCTGAGCACGCCGCTGCCGGCGGCGTGCTCAGAAAGCCGGCGCTCCCCATCTTCAGCCGGCGCTGGGGCTGGGAGGGAAGGAGCGCCCGTTCAAACGAGCGCCCCTTCCCTGGCTCCCCCCGTCTCCAGCCGGCGGAAGGGGCGCCCGTTCGAACGGGCGCCCCTTTCCTGAGCACGCCGCCGGTGCTGGGGCTGGGAGGGAAGGGGCGCCCGTTCAAAGCTGGCGCTCCACCCCCCGTCTCCAGCCGGCCCTGGGGCTGGGAAGGGGCGGCCGTTCAAACGGCCGCCCCTTCCTAGCTTCCTGAGCACGCCGCTAGTGCGGCGTGCTCAGGAAAGCCGGCGCTCCACCCCCCCGGTCTCCAGGCCCCACCGGGAGATTGGCATCCCCGTGGGGTGGGCGCCCCAGGCTGTCTTGCCTAGGGCGCCCAGACACCTGGGGCCGGCCCTGGCCATTAATCTATGCAGAAGGTACCATAACACCAGATGAACAAAGAAAGTGAAAGCGGCATGAAGTGTAGAGGGAGATTAACGTCACAATGTGGCTGTGGAAAAACTGTGAGGAAACAGATGAGTGCAGAATCAGTCTCTAATCAGCTTGCTCTCTGATGCTTCTCCTCTCAACATCCAGTAATTGGAAAGCTACTGCTTCCGTACATTAGGACTGCATTTAATAGTTTTGTCTTAAGTTCTGAGTAGAACTGTCTTCTATGCCTGTCTTAAACCACCTTCCTAGAACTTCTCTTCTTATCTGTAAACACACAGACCTCCCCTCTTCTGTCTCCTCCTGGCCATGTGATCTGTGTTGTAAATTCCCCGATATCTGCAAATATAGGCCCTTTATGCATGCACACCTTAGTTCTGATTTTCACTGAAGTCGAGTCGGTTGGGGTTTACTTCGAATGCTGTGTCTGCACTCTGCACCTTTTCTCTCTCCCTGGTTTTCTATTGGGAATTGAGGAATATATATTCTGCATACCAACGAGAAGACCCAGATAGTGTTGTGGGGCTGGTTGCTTCTGATTGGTCAGTTTTGCACTGGGCAGGTCTTTCAAAGTAGGAGATTCTTCGAGCTGAATTTACTGTGAGGTCTCCATGAGTGGTCCTGCCCTTTATCGGTGTACAAGCTCCACCATGGGTTAGTTTTTCCATCTGTACAATTTTGGGATCTTTTTAAAGGAGAGTTTAGTCTTAGCGTTAGGAGTTTAATGCTAACCTGGGATGGCTGAAGACAAAAATAGTTGGCAGGGAATATTTTAAAAGTTTGGCAAGAAGTGGTGTGTGTGTGTGTGTTCAGTTAAAAGTTTTAAAAGATGCGTGCCTTCAGGAAGAGATGCCGACCACTTGGCCAGAGAGGCAGCAGGGAGGCTGCTGTGTGGCAGCTTGGCGGAGGAGATTCACGAGGGGGGGGAGGTGGAGACATCAACACTTTGCAGCCCGAGCTCTCCTCCCCCCAGCGTTTTATGGAAATGAGATGACAGGCAAAGGGGGGAAACCAGATGATGAGTTGGACCCGAATTTTTTTTTAAAAAACAGGCTGCTGTTGCCCCAGAGAAGACTTCACAGCATCATCCTTGCATTTGAAATGTTTGTGGTCAGAGTCAATTAAAATATATCAATATCAATATCAATATCAATATCAATATCCATCTATCTATCTATCTATCTATCTATCTATCTATCCTATCTATCTATCCATCCATCCATCCATCCATCCATCCATCCATCCATCCATCCATCCATCCATCCATCCATCCATCCATCCATCCATCCTATCTATCCATCCATCCATCCATCCATCCATCCATCCATCCATCCATCCATCCATCCATCCATCCATCCATCCATCCATCCATCCATCCATCCATCCACACACATCATCACACTGCACTCGCCTGAATGGGAAATCAAACCAACACCCTTGCAGTTAATAGCACTGTATTCTAACCAACTGAGCTAATTGGCCATTCCTGTAAACAAGTCAGACAAAGGCTTTCCTAATCTTTCCTAATCTCCTATTTCAAAAGACATGTCCAGCACAAAACTGATCAATGGGGAGAGACCAACTGGCCTTGGGGGGTGGGGGGAGAAGTCGAAGGGAATGTATATGCTTTAAATTACCTTCAGCTTGGAAGCAAACCAAGGGGAAAAAGAGTCACAAAAGCAGTCTGAGAAAAGCTGGGGAAACAGCAGACTGAAAGCAGGCTCAGTACTGGGGGGAGGGGATCAATACAAAATGCAATTGGAATGTGTGGGGGAATGCAGAAGGGAGAAAAAAACCGACAGTGATGCACAGTGAAAGCGAGGGAAACGGACGTGCATCAAGGGCCATAGTCAGCGCTTCTTGCTGACACACTTCAGGAGTCTAAAAGATGTTCAGTGCAGGGAGTAAAACGGACACTGGGATTTTTGTTTTGTTTTGCAAAACCAAGACAAAAATGTTCAACCAAAACCCACATTTGGCCAAAACCTTCCTTTGACTCTGGACCTGCTCTTGATATTCCATTGTGGGGGATGAAATAAATTTAAAGACAAACAAACAAACAACAAAGCCATGCCACAAAATGGGGAGTCCTGAGAATGTCTTGCCCAGCCCTGCCTCCAGGGCTGCAGCCGCATCATTTCCACTTGCAGGTAATCCCCTCAGCACCAAGGCCCAAGCGCGCATCATCTGCAATACAACAGATGCCAGGGAACCCCCCGCACCGACACACAACTACATCCCTGCCGGAATGTAATAGCGGCCCTCCGGGAGACTACTAGTGCTGGGTGCTGATTCATCCCTTTTGCTCTGTAATAGCGGCTGCCCACCACCAAATAAACCCTCGCCACAGGTTCACTTATCACAGCCCCAGCAACCTCTGACATGGAGATTCAGCGGCATTCAAACTCCGGTTCCCCTGGTTACAGAGAACAGTGGAGAGAGGCCAAGGAAGAGGAATGAATAAGCCCCCTATTTATACGTACGTAGGAGGTATTCCGCACTGTCGTGATCGTAGTCAGTATCCTCTGGAAAATGGTTGATTTTCACGCACACCCCTCGTCTCTGCCCTGAAACGGAGAGACAGAAATGACTAGCATCCAAAGTAGTTTCTCTGAGCACAGACCCGGGCTGTGTTGGCATTTGAATGCAGCACTCAGGTCCTTGACCCCTATGCTGGATTTTCCTATCAAAGCTCCAATCCTTACAACAATCAGTTTGAAATGGCAGCTGGGTCTCAAACCAGGGACCATCTTGGCTCCACTATGAAAAGCCGTCTAAGGTCTTGTTGCAGCAGAGCCATGGGAATAAAGTTGCCAACTCCAGGGCTTCCTGGGAAACTCCTGGAGATTTGGGGGCGGAGCCTGGGGAGGGAAGGGATCTCAGCTGTGGATGATGCTATAGAGTCACTCTCCAAAGCAGCCATTTTCTCCAGAAGAATTGATCTTCGTTGTCTAGAGATTGGTTGTAATTCTGGGAACTCTCCAGGCCCCACCTGGAGGTTGGCAAATCTACTTGGAAGGCTCTTTGAGTTTTCTAGTGGTGGGAGGGTGGGTACCAGTGGTGGGAGGCCACCAGTAACATGAGTCACAATTGGCTCATTTTAAGAGCTGTGTAAGGCCTATGCTGTTGAAGGCTGCAGATTTCAACTCCTTATGTCGGAACAGTACAAACAACTCAAAAAAACGGATGCCATGTTGCCACCTGTTCCAGCCCTCCACTGATGGACTTGCCTGTTTTTCTCTCCATCTACTGTGCCCAGCAGGAGGATAATTGGACCCGCTGCGGGCAATGGGCTGGAGTAATAGGGGGAGAATCACACCTTGCTTGGGACTGAAACATTTGAAGCCAGGAGTGCTGTTACTGGGTGAGGACCGGGCAACTCTGCTTCAGTCTTACACGAGCAATATGGCAGCCTGTCTACTGCTGTATGGATAGAGTGAGAGGCAGAGGATGTGTCATGGAGGGGATCTGTAATTAAATGGATTGTTTGGATCTGCTCCAGTCTGGTCTGAGGCCTGGTTATGGGACTGAAGCGGCCTTGGTTGCCCAGGTGGATGATCTGTGCTGGGAGATGGACGGAGGGAGTGAGACCCTGTTGATTCTCCCGGACCTTTGGGTGGATTTTGATCCCATCGATCATGGTATCCTTCTGGACAGCCTTTCAGGGTTGGGACTGGGAGGCAACAGTCTGCAGCGGTTTCAGGCCTACTTTGAAAGTAGGCTACAGAGTGTGGTGCTGGGGGAACCGCTGCTCTGCCCCCGGGCCTCTGGCCTGCAGGGTCCTGCAAGGTCCACTCTTGCCCCCCATGCTTTTCGATTAACTACGTGAAGCCATTAGGAGAGGTCATCTGGAGCAAATTCATAGCTTAGGGGTGCTGCTGGACCTGGGCTTCCTGTTGAATAAACAGCTGGCAATGAAGAAGAGAAGAGATTGGATTTATACCCTGACCTTCACTCAGAGTCTCAGAGCGGCTTCCAAACTCCTTTCCCTTCCCCTCCCCACAACAGACACCCTGTGAGGTAGGCAGGGCTGAGAGAGCTTTAAGAGAACTGCTTTTTCAAGAACAGTTCTGACAGAACTGTGGCTTGTCCAAGGTCATCCAGCAGCTGCAAGTGGAGGCGTGAGGAATCAAACCTGGTTCTCCCAGATTAACCACTACACCAAACTGGCTCTCAGTGGTGGCCAGGGGTGCCTTTCACCAGCTTTGGCCGCTGAGCCAGCTGTGGCCTTTCTTGGGCAGGAAAGATCTTGCCACTGTGGAGCACGTAGTAGTAACATCTAGATTAGATTACTGCAGCATGTTGCGTGTAAGGCTGCCCTTGAAGACTGTCTAGAAGCTTCAGTTGGTACAGAATGCTGCAGCTAGAATGCTGATTTGAGTGGGTTGTAGGGACCATACCACTCCACCCTTGTGCCATCTATACTGGCTCCCAGTTTGCTTCTGGGCCTAACTCCGGGTGCTGGTAAAGATCTGTATGGCTTGGGCACTGCAAACCTTCAGGACTGCCTTCTCCCACATGAGCCTACCCATCCTTTCCAGTCATCTTTGGAGGCCACACTTCAGGTGACTTCTCCATCTGATGCTAGATGGATGGCAACCCGAGATGCCCAAGAAGATCCGGCTGCCTCCTTCTACTGTTGTCTTCTGCCAGTGGGGAGGGCGAAGAATTTTCCGTTTGGTTTGGTGTACCCCTCCTCTTATCGGCCCTCCTCTTCGGTTATGATGTTACGTGGGGTTGTGCCTTCGTACGTTTTTATTTCTTATTTTATATGTACTCCATTTTAAATGCTTTTTTAAATGTTGAAACGTTCTGACGTTCTGATGTTTGCCGCCTAACCTAACCCTCACCCTAATAATTAATCAATTATTCTCAGAAGCAAAAACAGCTGGAGGTGGGACCCTTTTTCGACTGGGGCTATGAATGCAGGGGGAGAAGGTTTTAACCATCCCAGAGCTATTTGTCAGGGAGAATATCCCAGGTGCCTTTATAGTACAGGGACCCATATGCTTTGGCCCTGAGGAAATCTGGAGTAGGAGATGGCTTCGAACTAGTTACAGATATTTATTTCATTTAATTCGTTTATATCCCTCCTTTCTCCGCAAAGGGGACCCAGAGCAGCTTACATCCGTCTCCTCTTTTCCATTTTATCCTCTCAACAACTCTGTGAGGCAATTTCGGCTGAGAATGCGTGACTGGGCCAAGGTCACGCAGCTGGCTTCCATGGCAGAGTGGGGATTTGAACCTGGGGTCTCCTAGATCCTGGTGTGACTCTCGTAAGCTCTGTACCACACTGGTTCTTCACCGAGAACTAGTTTGCCTTTATTTTGGGCGGAGGGTGAGTGCAGAGGGATGGCAAAGACGGCTGGAACGCCTTCCAGGACCTCCAACCAACTATTCGCGGTCTGGAGGGACGGTTTTTGCCTTCCTTCCCTCCCCCTTCACTTATATAGGACAATGTAAAGCTCAAGGAGGCTATTGATGTGGGGGTTAAATCTACTTCGTGTGTGTCCTAAGTAATCCCAGTGATTAAGAATCAAGCCTGTCCCTGTCTGCAAGGACCCATCCTCTAGATTTTGTTTCTTGGTGGCACACAAGTGTGTGTCAATAGAGAGTGGGATAGAATGCTAAGAGTTTTTACAATACATAATCTGTTTGACAGCAACAGGGTTGCCAGCTCCGGATTGGGAAATAACTAGAGATTTTGGGGGTGGAGCTTGAGGTGGGTGGGGTTTGGAGAGGGGAGAGACTTCAATGGGGTATTATACAATAGAGTTTGCCTTCCAGAGTGGCCATTTTTCTCCAGGTGAACTGATCTCTGTTCACCTGGAGATCAATTGTAATAGCAGGAGATCTCCAGCTACCGCCTGGAGGTTGGTAAACCTAGATAGCCGTGGTGGCCTTCTTGCACAGATCAAAGCATCCATAAGGGAGGCACCCTGGCTAGGGCACATGCTTCTGCAAACCTGGGTTAATCCCTGTGGTGGCAGAAAAACAGGAAAAGCAAAAAAGAGAAAGAAAAAAGAGGGCTTTAACCTGTCTGAAGTAAACAGTAAAAAATGAGAAGTTTCAAAAGGGAGGCAGGTAGGTGAGTGACTGGGGGCAGAGAAGACTGGCTGCATGGCCAAAGAGGGAAGAGAAACTGTATAACTGGGCACATGGTTGAGAGGCGGGGGGTGGGGTGGCGGCGGCGCAGGAATTGTGGACGTGAACATCTGTACAGGGAGAAATGGACAACTGGGAAAAGTATGAGAGAAATTAGCCAGTTTGACCAAAGATGGGAGAAATCAAAGCCACTGCAAGAGTGGAGAAAGCAGGTCCATTAAGGAGGATGGGGTCTCCTTCTTCCCAAAGGTCCCTACCAATTTCCCACTTGTCACAATTACAGTTTGCTGCTCCCACTGTTTCCTTTCCAACCTTCCTCTCACCAGCTAGCTGCCCTCAGTCAAGTAGGCCATGGTTCAGCGATGGAATCTTGGTGAGTCTGGAAGAGTTGCCATGTTCGGGGCTCAAGTCATTACTTTCCTGGTTCATGCATGCAAGAGAATGAGGTGGCAGAGCCATGGGGGTGGGGGGGAGAATGCGCTGCACCACATCAAGCTGCAGATGGTAGATTCCAGCTTTGACTATGCCTTTACTTTAAAAAAAACAAAACCAATCACCCTCCATGCAAGTCAAATATAGCAGAGTAGGAAGAAAGATTCCACCCTCTCTCTTAGCTTGCAATGCTGATTTTCCATTTTTCCTATAGAGGAGTATCCCAAAATATGATTCTCCATGAACCCTCGCAGCTGCAGTCTGAAGTGGTACGGTGTATTCCCCCATGGGTGTCACGCTGCCCACCGACATCTTTCCTGGCGCCTGCCAAGTGCTTTTAGAAAGCGGGTGGGCCCAGGTGGGGCTTTTCTAATTGGCCACGGGAGATTGACTGGCCTTGCAGATTTTTTAAAACGTTGCTTTGGCAGCTGCCGCCACAGCTGGCTTTGCAAAACCAACAATCCTCACTGTGGTCGCCATTTTGCGGCTGCCTCCGCCTCCTGCTTGCAGCCGTTCTGTGGCTGCGCCCACCATGTTATGTCAAAAATCCGATGGTACCCACAGGTTCAAAAAGGCTGGGGACCCTTGGTCTATCCTGCTGCCTACATTCTACTGCTTTATTCCCCCTGCATGGATGAACCAGGACTTATGTCTCATTTGACATATAATTCTTGTCCTCCGCCTCCATCCTTTCCCCCCCCGGATGACTCCTCTAGTAAGGACTCTTCACCTGACTGACAACTGCTGTCATTTGGTCCAGTTTGAAACCTTACGGTATTCTTGTTGAGGGCCCGGATGTCCTTAAACTTACTTTGCTTTGGAGGATGTTCATGTTCATGGCCGTCTCTGACAGGACTTTATCCCAGAATTGAACCTCAAATTTGATGGGAGTTCTTTGGAACGGGTTTCTCACCTTCTAAACAGCATATCCTCCAGAGGCCTGAATGGGTGAGCCCCCCAGGATCCTTCTTGTCCTTCTGGGGAGTCTCCTCAGAAGTGATGTTGGTGGTATTGCAGATGAAAGCACGGGCGTAAAGCCAGTAATCTGTGCCGATGGCAATGATCATGAGGCCGAAGGCGGCAAAGGCCCCCACGGTGGTGAGGAGTATCTGGACGCCCTTTTCACACCAGACCATCCTTTCCTCATTCCAGCGCTTAAGTGACTCCAGCTTGGCGGTAATAAACGAAGCCAGCAGGGACAGATATAAGCCGCTAGGGCCAGTGGTGAAGATGCTTTGAAGGAATCAGATGAGGAGTGCCCTGACTTTCGTGCCTAGCTTCCTCTTCTGGTGGGCAGAATCTGGAACACACAAGATGTTGTGAGGGAGAAAACGAGTCTTCTGTTCCTAGTTCAATGTGTAGGCGGAGTCTGGATAGTGGAGAGCCTAGGAAGAAGGTCTTAACCGTCGCTGCAAAGTTCTTGGGAGTGGGGATCCTGCGAAGAACGTTGACAGGGTTTTCTGGATTGCTTCTAGAGTATTAGGTTCCTTTGAAAGCCCTCTCTCCAGATATTTAGAAGGAACAATTCTAAATGAACTTCAAGTTAAGTTTCCAGAGACAATGTAGGAACCTCCTAGAGAGTCGATGATTTATGAAGTAATTTCACGTAAGTATAGGCAAGGTGTTCTGGAGGGACTGTTGGAAGATGCGACGTTACTAGAGTATGGAGTGTCAGAAATAGAAGAGAGTCTGGAGAGGTTCTGGATCACTGGCAAATGGATCCTGAAGAACTAGTGAGAAATACTAGAGGCTGCTTCAAGCTAGCATCTACTAGTAGAACTCTGGACGGCTACTACTAAACACTTATTGACGATTTTCTGGAAGTCTTCCTTTCTGGAGAGTTATTGATAAATGTCTAGAGAGCTATCAGAGATTTCTAGGGGGGCAGGGAAAAGACCCTAGATGACCACTGATAAATCTTCAGAGATCCTATGGAGAGTTTGAAATAGCACATTCAAATATATTTTCTTGACAAACCATTGGTTCTCCTAAAAGTCTTTGTTCTTTTTAAATCTATACTGTGGCTTCAAGAAGGTTTTCCAGAACACCTAGCATCATTTTCTTTGCTTCAGCTCCACTTGGTTTTCTTGCTTTCCTGTTCTCCTTGCCCTTCTTTGGGATTCTTCTGAGTTTGAGGGGATCTTGTGTTCCAACTGTTTGGTTTTAGGCACTCATTGGTTCACGGGGTCAGACTCCTGGGGATCCCTCAATTTCCCTGACTCAGCTTGATAGAGAGCTGACTAGCTCCGTGACTATATGATTTCTGGACAAAGAAATAAGAGAGAGGAAAAGAGAACTTGAGCGTGAAATACACATGAAAAGAGACTTTATCCCATTATCTGATATCCTTAGTTAAGCACAGAATTTTTTAAGCTCTCTCCCCCCCCCAGTTGAAAAATGACCATGCTGCCTGAAGATCCTGGGCTTGGTGCATCCATTACTGGTTAAACAAAAGTCCAGGGGACACCTTGAAGACTGACAGCCTTTATTCCAGCATTCGTGAGTCAGAACTCAACCTCAAAAGCTTCTAATGGAATAAACGTTGTTAGTCTTTAAGGTGCTGCCGGACTTCTGCTTTATTTTGCTGCAATAGACTAACAAGGCTTCAGCTTTAGAACAATCATGGGGGGGGGAGCCTCGAGATGCAACAAATATGTCTGTGTGGAGGGGGATAGGAAATTAGGGCTAAACTAAAAAAAAACCCAAACCCATGACATATATATATATATATTTGCATTTTGTCAGTCAGCAGCAGCTACCGGGGGGACAGAGGTGGAGTAGGGATTGGAGCTATAACCTCTCCCCCTAGGGTGGTCAACCTCCAGGTGGGGCCTGGGGATCCCACAGAATTACAACTGATCTCCAGATTACAGAAATCAGTTCCCCAGCAGAAAATGGCTGCTCTGTGTGTGTGTGTGTGTGTGTGTGTACTGTATGACATTATATTGTGCTGTATGACACGATATTCCAAGTCCCTGCCCTCCTCGGATCCCGTCCTCTCTAGGCTCCACCTTCAAATCCCCAGGAATTTCCCAATCCGGAGCTGCCAACCCTAAACCTCTCCTAGTTAAAAAAACAAACTACAACAACAAAAAGACCCCCCCACCACCTTTCACTTAGATAACTAGCCTGTCAGGGAGCAGACTAGGCTAGAATTCTTTCCTCTGACTTGCTATGGGCAGAAAATTATTTGATAATGGAGAAGCATTCAGCCATGGGAACTAGGGTTCCCAGCCTCCAGGAGGGGCCTGGAGATCTCCCGCTTTTACAACCAGTGTTCCCTCTAAGCTGAGTTAGTGTGAGGTAGCTCACAGTTTTTTAGCCTCCGGCTCACACATTTTTGTCTTCGCTCAGGAAGGAGGGCTCCAGAGCAAACTAATTTATGCAGTAGCCAAATCGCTCGCTCATGACTTTAATGCCAGTAGCTCACAAGGCAGAATTTTTGCTCACAAGACTCCACAGCTTAGAGGGAACATTGTTTACAACTGATCTCCAGCTGACAGAGATCAGCTCCCCTGGAGAAAATGGCTGCTTTGAAGGGTGGGCTCTACGACATTGTACCACGCTGAGGCCCCTCCTCTATCCAAACCCCGCCCTCTCCTGGATCCACCCCCAATGCCTCCAGGTATTTTCCAACCTAGACCTGGCAACTCTAATGGGAACTCCCACCTGCAGTCTGAAATGTATGAGAATCCGGGCAGCATCTGAGCAGACTGCTGATTAGGGCTTTGACTTTGTCTTCCTTTCTGCAGGACATTCTAAATGAAATGAGTGAAAATTTCAGTGCAGGGGGCGAGCCTGGGCTCAGATTACGACCACGGCAATAACCCCGTTTTAATCTTGAGCCCTGTTTTAAGCCTCGCAGGCTGGACTGGCACTCCACCAGTAGCATAATGAAGGGGACACCAATGATGCCGCATGGGGTTGGCTTGCTCCCGGGTCACCAGCAGCATGAGAAGCAACAGGGGCCACCCCATGGATCCATGCTGTCGCCCAGGTCCAAGCCAAGCCCCTATAGTGGAGCTCGGCCTGCTCATGGGGACCTCCAGTCTGCAGTCTGAAATGATACAGAAGCAGCTGTATTCTATTATTTTTCAGAATTTGGCCTCCTCTGCCACACCTATTTTAGCCTGACCTGGATGGCCCAGGCTAGACTGATCTCATCAGAGCCTGGAAGTTAAGCAGGCATGGCCCTGGTTAGTATTTGGGTGAGAGACCAGAACACCAAGGAAGTCCAGAGCTTCTCCATAGAAGCAGGCAATGGCAAACTACCTGTGTCTATCTCTTGTCTCTAAAACCCTTTGAGGTTGCTGTAAATTGGCTGTGACCACCATACGTATTTTATAAGGACACCTGAGCAATGGCTCAGTGCCAGGCCTTAGCTATGAAACATGGGAAATAATACTGAACGACTGCCTCTGAGCATGTACAAAAATGCTTTCCTCTCATCATGGGATACACTCCAGCCTTTGTACGTAGGTCAGTGTCTACTGTACTAGAACATAATTACGTTTTCCAGCTAGGTTTATATTATATATTGAGGTCACCTGGACAGTTCTGCAATGATTCAGCAGTTATGCCTTGGAAACTGAAATATACCATACATTACTTGGAGTTATGTATTTATTTCTGTGCATGCAGGCTGAGGGGACCCAAGAGTGCATCTGAGCATGTGCCTGAATGTCATTTCCTGTCCACTAACTATAGCAACTCCGGATGAATTTGAATGTGGGTTTGTAGGGCAGGGTGTGTGGTCTCCATAGAAGTTTATGTCTCCATTCTTTATCAAACACTCAGGACACATAAACCCCACAGATCTGGACACTAATTCTTGCTTTCTAAAGAATTCTGAGATTTGTAGTTCTGTGAGATGGGGCTAGAGATCTGTAACAGAAAACTCTGAATAGTACCAAACTACAGTTCCTAGAATTCTCTGGGGAAACACCATGACCATTAAACTCATAAAAACTGATGCAAGTTTCTAGTGGAGATATGACCTTAGTGGTTAAATTGTATGGGTTGTTGCCGGTGTTCCCTCTAAGCTGAGTTAGTGTGAGCTAGCTCACAGGTTTTTAGTCCCCAGCTCACAGATCTTTATCTTAGCTCAGGAAGGATGGCTCCAGAGCAAACTAATTTATGCAGTAGCCAAATAGCTCACTCACAACTTTAATGCCAGTAGCTCACAAAATGGAATTTTTGTTCACAAAACTTCACAGTGTAAAGGGAGCATTTATACTTCCTTTTGCTCCTATTAGGTATTCTGGGAATTGTAGACATTGATGAAAAATTTCCAAGCCAGTCAGGGACTAGAAAGCAGTCATCTCTCTCCATCTTGAAAGGTACAGAAGTCCTTAGTAACTTTGCACATTAATTGGAATATTTATTTCTAGATTTGAGGTCCTAATAGTGGAATCCTACACAGAGTATCTGCAGTTAAATTCATTGATTTCAGTGGGCTTAAACTCAAGTAACTCTGCACAGGACTGAACTGTACATAAGTCAGATTTAAGGGTAAAACCCCATCTCAGAATTTACAGAGGAGAGGACTGCAGATTGCTTGAAATATAGCATATGATATGAAGCAAGGTGCTTGAGTTTTTGGGTTTTTTTTAACCACTGCCAGTCATATCACCAGAGCTTTTTTTGTAGAAAAAGCCCAGCAGGAACTCATTAGCATATTAGGCCACACCCTTGACTGTACAGCTTATTAGCATGTTAAGCCACTCCCCATGTTACCAGAAGTGTGGTCATCCAGCCACACCCACCTTTTGCTTCTTATTCTTTTTACCTTGTTTGTTGTCAAAACCCAGGGCTCTTTTTGTAGCAGGAACTCCTTTGCATGTTAGGCTACACACCCCTAGTGTAGCCAATCCTAATGAGTTTCTGCTGTTGGGTGTGGCCTATTATGCTAATGAGTTCCTGCTGGGCGTGGCCAACTCAGGAGCCAGCTGGAACTCCATTCCTGTGGGTTCCTGCCTAAAAATAGCCCTGAATATCACATATTGATGAATGTGAATTTTTATGTTCTGGTTTCTTCTACTTTACATTCTCCATGGAGACAAGAAGGCAGGAGGAGAAGAGCCCAACTGCCTCTTCTGGACTGTCAAATGGCTTGTCAAATATAGACTAGGCCGAAGCCATCCTAGAGTTAGGAAGTGAGTTTCTACTTTGGATGGTCCACACTTTTTCTGTGTATAGAATGTGTAAATTTTACTGCATTTTTTATTACTGAACTTAGAACTTAGAATAGGAAAGTAACTAAGAGAGACAGAGATACCATACACACCCTGAGAGGAACAAAAATAAAGCAATCTAACAATAACAAATTGGGTCCATTGTGCTTTCTCAATAAGGTGGTTCTCAGTATTTTTTCTTTAAAGGAGGAGTGGCAAAATAGGAAGAACAGTTCCTGGAGGTAAGCATGGAAAAGGCTTAGCTGAGGAAAAAAACCAGCAGTCCATGTTCCTGGCTTCCTGTCTTTAACCTAGGCTTGCCACATCCGCCCTGGCCACCAGCCAGGTTGGGAAACTCCTGGAGATTTGGGGATGGAGCCTGGGGAGGACAGGGACCTCAGTGGGGTACAGTGCCACGGAGTCCACCCTCCAAAGCATTCATATTCTTCAGAGGAATTGATGGCTGTAGTCTGGAGATGAGCTATAATTCCAGGGTATCCCCAGGTCCTACCTGGAGGCTGGCATCCCTACCTAGCATTGCTAACTTTTTTTGGGGTGGGGGGGAATGATCTGAAGATCTCCTGGAGTTACAACTGATCTCCAGACCAGAGAGCTCAGCTTCCCTGGAGAAAATGGCTGCTTTGGTGGGTGGCATTATACTCTGTCGTGGTCCCTCCCCAGGTTTCACCCTGAAATCTCCAGGAATTTCCCCATCCAGAATTGGCAGCCTTGCTGCTGAGATTCCCTCTCTTCCCCAAACCCTGCTATCCCCAGGAATTTCCCAGCCTGGAGCTGGCAGCCCTCGCCCCACCACTGATGCCCTCCGATAAGTAAAGAATTTTAACGACCAGATCTGTTCCTCTGAGGGCATTTTTACTAGTGACAGTTAAGAACACCTGTGCATTGGGAAACCGACATCTTTTGTGAGTGTTGCTAATGGAAAGCAGAAAGGTGAAGGCAGCCATTTTCTTATAGACCACACACTTTTAGCCAATGTCGTTTTTCATTTGAATGATAGATGCAATACAAGTTTAAGCATCACTTGTGAAACCAGCCTCAAAGGGTCTGTTTTTGCTGAATGATTTTTTTTTTTGCATGATAGTTGCCATTCACATAGCAACTTTGGGTGGTAGAGACTGAACCTAACCTTGGATTATTTTTGACACACTTTAGCAGTGTCCTAGGGTTGGATACGGCCTGTTTATCCATTATCAGAAAAAGAAGAAGGTGTCTCCTGTGGCCACTGAAAAGGCTTTACTGGGGAACCTGGGTGCTGCATAAACAAAAGCCAGATGTGATGGGGTCTGTAATAAAGAGGAGGACTGAGCAAACTTTAGTAAGACAGATGGATGGATCTAACCCCTAGATTCTACTCCCCTGGAGTCCCCTGTTACTTGCAGAAAACTTGTTCCTCCACTTTCCCAAAACTAAAAGTCCCCAAATACTCTGTTTTTCAGACTTTCACTTGCAGAAGCTTGCAAAACCCAGTTCCCAGATAAGGCTGGGCAGCACTAACAGTGTAAGAGAAGCAGGGAGGTTTGGCAGGTAAGCTCTAATATTCATTACAAATCAATTACGTTACCGATTGATAGTAGGAAAGATAATTTCTGAACCCATTGAAGAGGTGCAGCTGAAGGATACCGAAAGCTGAAGAGCCCTGTATCTTTAAAAAAAAAAACATTCTCTGGGCTCCGTCCTTCTTAAAAGTTCTAACCTCATCTGTGCTAACAAACCAAACCCAACTCCCACTGCCTTCATAGAGAACCCAGGAGTCCTAGCTTGCAAAGATCTGTCCTGCTGGTTTATTCCACTTTTTTGCTCCGAACTGCAGCCAGAGAATATATCTACCACAGAGTAGTAGCTTGCAGCCCCCACCCCAACAGTTTCTGTTCTTTTGCTACATTGCCCCTGATGGGTGGGAAGCAATCTATCCTAATGGTATCCATGGATACCATTTAAAATGTTGATACCTGCCTTATTCTCCCCCCCCCCCTCCCCAGTTTGGAGCCTTGAGGCCTAGAGAATAATTCCTTGTGGAAATACCAGTGAATGGGGGGAGGAGGATAGGCATGAATCAAGACTTCAGGTCTCTGCCATCTTCAGTGACCTTGGGATCAAATCTGTAGTGAGGAATTTGCTGTTTCACCATGAATGACAGGCACACAGAAGTTTTCCCCCCAAGTACAATCTAATTCTGTTTTGCATCTGTTGTGACTGGATGGAGTTTATCAGTTTGTGCTTTAATATGCAGATATAAATGAGTTTTTACTTTGCAGCTACACCATTCCAGACTTCCCTTCTTTTTCTACTTTAGCCTCTTTTTCTCACTTGCGTTACAGTTTCTTCTAAGTTTACATGACCTGACCAATATGGTCAAACCAATCTGAATTTCCTTTTGGGTCACTTCTGTTTAGTTCTTCCAGCTGTCTCATGCGATTCATTCAGCCATTTTGTTTGCTAAGTGAGAATTTTGCTTGAGAAAGCAAAAAGAAAAAATTCAAAGAGGAGTTTGCATCTGGATTTGAGCCATTCAGACAAGAGAAATGTGAAGGACAGATGGAGCATCTGGGGATGAATGGAATAGTAGATGTCTGGGTGTAGGTAGTTAGGTGAATGAACAGAGAGAAATATGGGGGAGGGAAAAAGGAATGAAGGAAGGAAGGAAGAAGGAAAGAAGGAAAATGATGGTTGGTTTGCAGATGGAATGTAGGTTGAAGCAGCTAGATAGATCAGTAGAATACTTTGGGGTGATACACTGGAGGTCTTGAGACTAGGGAAGAAGGAAGGAAAGAATGCATGACATTTAAAAAGTTGTGTGAAAAGACTAAGCAATATAAGAGGTTTGATTATGAGAATCTATAGATAAGAAATTAAAATGTAATAAGTTACAGAATACTTATATGATATAAGGTAAATAACCTGATATTTTGCAGATGTCAAAAAATGTATGGATTTAAGGGACTAGATTTAATACGAAGTATTACCTAATTGTATAAGTAGAAATATTAATACAATGTAACAGACTTTGTAGAAATCACCGTAAGTTATATCCTTTTCCTTGAATCCCTTCCCTTTCCTTTTCTCCTACCCTCTTTCCCTATTTCCTTCCCCTTTTGATAAAAAAACCCAATATTTTTTTTAAGAAGTTATGTGAAAAGATCGATAAGTTAATAGATGGGCTGGTAGAATACGTTCAAGATGAGATGGTTGTAAGAAAGAGGCAGCAAAGACTTGATTGTTCTGGTCTCACCTTAATCAGCTAGAAGTGGGTGACTGACTGGTAATGCCTCTGGGGTTTTCTCCCTTTTTGTGTGGAGATTTCTCTTGGGCCCTTTGTCCACCAGCACCATCATTATTAATCAAACACTTAATTTATATTCTGCTTTACTGGGAACACTTAAGGTGGCTTACAGCCACCACACACTCCTAGAGATATAGCACAAACTCAATATAAGACAACCGCAGAATAAAACATGCATATACCGCCGCCACAATAGGAATCAAAACCGAACCAGGATAAATACAATGCAGTACTCTGGACTCGCTGACCCTCCAAAGGCACTTCTCCATCGAAAGGTCTTGTACAGTTTCTGAGGCTCCTTTCCCTTATCTTTCTTAGTCCGGTGGCAATAATCAGCTGATTCACAAGCCCTGGTCAAAAGCCAACCCCCCTGGCCTCAAGTTAAAATACATAAAAGCTCTGAAATGCTGAGGACAGATTGTATGAGGAGCCATATCTGACTCCGAGGCCTTCAGGACAGGACATTAAAGTGTACTAAAAGAACCCAAGAATCCTGGTCGGCAGTCTCATTACCTACTATATGTGAACCCCTCCGCCCCATTATAGAGGGCCCCGGAGGGCTGCCCAAGCGTTCTCTCTTCTGTGTCTCGAAGCACCCTTTATTCCCAAGAGAAGCTGGGGGTACCAGCTCCCAGCACTCCTTGTTCTTAGACCATCCCTCTAAGTCTTTTTGAAAGTACCCAGGAACCCTGGTTCACTTTCCTCCCCCCCTCAGTAGTTCCTTCCCGAAACAATGGGAAGCTAGGAAACCTGGGATCCCCTCACCAGACTCCTTCTAACCCCACTCTCGTTGCAGATGCTTCTTCTTCATGCTCTCATTTTCCTGATATTCTGGTGGCTCTTCTGAAAACATCTCTCTCTGCTTGACAAATAGCCAGGTGGGGATGGCTCTGAACCCCGGATAAAAAATTTTGACAACTTGTTGGGTGCCCCCAGCCCTATGCCAGATAAAGGCCTAGATTTTGGCCGTCCGACTCTTGAAAGGGCGGCCTGAGTCGTTCCCCCCCACCCCTTTCTCCTTAAGGCATGGCTCTCCTATCCTAACCTCAACGCAGAACCACAGGAAGGACCGGCAGCGCCATGCACAGTCCAATCGAACGGTACAGCGTCTCTTGCTTCCCTCGGTTTCTTCTCTGTCTTTCAGGCTGAATTCCCCATTCATTCAACAGCTGCTCCCCACTGGCAGCTCTCTTCAGTAAGGCCGAAATCCCCGCAGCATCGTTGAAAATTTCATCTCCCCCCCCCACCTCCAACCATGCTGCTGCCTTTCCAGATGTGTGTACATTTTTTTCCTTGTCTCTCAAAGCTGCCCTGTGGGACCCACAATAATAAAAAAAGGAAAGCAGTGCAGAAATCTGACTGGCATACCATTTACCCGATCTTTGATGCCTTATTTCCCCCCTATGCATATGCTGGAGTGTGTTTAAGCAACAAATTAGAGGAGAGATTCACAGCCGTTCAAAGAGAAATCCGTGGGAATGGAGAGAAATAGGATGCCAAGGGACATTTATTCCGCTAGATCTGTTGCATACATGCCCAGCAAAGGCAGTCTGGAGGTGGGTATCACCTGAAGCAAAGAAAGGAGAGGCGGCTAGAAATTCATTCTAGCAGCTGAGAGTTGTGGATTTATCCTTTGGCGTACGAGAGAGAATTCTGATTTGGATATAAACCCTTCTCTTGTAAATCACAGGCAAATTCCTCCCCCCCACCTGCCACTACTCATTCCTTGCACATATATCTTTTGCAGAACGGAGGGAAGAATATTGAGACGTAGCAGGCTTACCTTGCGAATAAAGGTCTGTTTTCCAAAGGTGTCACTCTCCGGGGGAGGTGAGAGACGGCTTCTCTCTCTGTCCCCCCACCCAGCAGTGGGTTGTTGGTGGCACCAGCCAGAGAAGATTCTGCGAAATGGCGTTTTATATCCAGGGGTATTTTGCTGTATAGGAGAGAGATGCTAGCATGCTGTTATTATGTCATTGGGAGAAACCATTGGACGAAGGAAAAAAAGAAGCAGCAAACGAAAGAGGCTGGTTAAAGGAACGGAGAGGCATATGGGGTTGGGATATGTGTATGAAAGGGAGGAGGGGTGGGATGGGGGGCTGTGTGATGCCAGAGCGTTGTTAGGCATTTTGTGTGTGTGTGTGTGTTTCTGCACTGGGACACCACACCAGAAGGAGTTGTTGTGCATTGTGTGGAAGTATAAGCTGCATCGGGTGTGTACCTGCATGCTGTGTGAGAAAGCCGTGGGATTGTTGAGGGGGGATTGTCACTCAGTGGTCATCTGAACATGTCACTGGGGCTGTTTGGTTGCATTGCCTTGCATTGTGTGTGCACGTCTATCCTTCTTCTTCTTCTGCTGTGACACATCCATGCTCAAATGCACACTGACACGGTAAAATCTGGAGTTGTAATTTTAAAATGACATGACAGTATATGTTTATGGATAGGTTTGTGTATGTGTGTGTGTGAATTTTGTGGGTCCCGGTGCAATGCATTTGTAACATTGTATTGTATTTTTTTGCACACATGTGTTCATGTGCATGATATGGCATTGTAAGCACTCTTCCACAACTGTGCATTGCTTGTCATTGGATCCACAGAGGTACCATGTCATGGTGCATGCTGGACTGTGTATGACAAGACTGGATCTATATCACTGTGTGTTGCGCCTTGCACGTGTTACCGTTGGAAGCAGACTGGACGGGGTCAGGGTTGCTTGTGAATTTCCACCATTGTCACACTGTGCGTCATGCTTCTGTAGCATTGTGCATCTTCAGTGGATGGGTATAAAGTGCTTTGCTGAATGGCCACATTTGCCCTTTTGTGTATTGCTCACCACCGTGTTGTTGTCCCATGCGCCTAGGCCATGTTCCTGTAGCACGTGAGCACTCCATTACCTACCATCTCTATGATATCTGTAAGTGGGCAATCCTTGTATTTTCTTACAGGCCTGAGAGGCAGGGCAGGCTGAGAAAGACTGAGTTGGTCAAGAACATGTGGTGTTCTTCGTGGTCGATGTGGACTTGAACCTGGGTCTCTCGCATCTGAACCCAGCCTTCTAGTATTAATTGCACATGTACATATTAATTGATCCCCCTGAGGAAAAAAATAGGGCTCAGCTGAAATCATGGCTTCAGGCCTTTGCATAAGCTTGACCTCTACCAACAAGCCCCAAAATTGTAATCTGCCTTGAAGCTTAGCAAGAAAGGTGGGCTATAAATGAAGTGAATGAGGGCATAATAACAAAATAAGCAGCCTTCCCCCACCCCACCCCAGCCTTAGTAAGCATCGTGAGGAGAGGGCCACAAACAACTAGTGGCTCTTGGTGTGATCTATTTGTCTGGATTTTCCCAGTGCAAAGTCTGTCTTCCTTCTTGGTTCATTCCAAAACTTTCCAGTCCACCTTTATCTACACATGTTCTCAGGTGAGAGCATACCATACTAAACTAAAAACGTCATGAAAAAAAAATAGAGATAAAGCCAGTATAATCTGCAAAACAAACCCTGCTGTAGTATGAACATCCCTTAAAAGTTTACTTGAAAAGGAACGTTTTGTCTTTCCTTCCAAAGGCGACAACAGTTGATGGGTCTGTTTGGATTTTGAGAGACAGAGTCATACGACGGGGCCATTGCTAGGAAGGCCCTGCTTCACTTTGCAAAATGGGGAAGAGTTACTTTGTGCAGAACCACTGTCTAAATCTGTAGGATTTAGGAGTTTAAAGAAACAGTGCTTGGACTTAGATTGCCGTTGGATTCCAGAAAATTCCAAAATCTACCATTGGCTTTTCTAGTCTCATTGGGGGAATGCAGCTGTTCGTTTCTTTGCCAGCATGATCCTTTGGTGCAAGCTGATATCGCTTTTGTATCCAGGACCACTTAGTTCAATTAAGTCCACAAAACACGCCGTATTCCATAAACAACAACTTCTGAAAACCATCCTGGATACATCCCCCTCGCTCCAAGTCAGTCTGTACAATCCAGAAGAAAAGCGTCCTTCAAGCATAGGGAAGACCCAACTCTGAAGGGCTGATGTCAGGAGTCAGCGTGGTTAGGCATCGGGGGCGGGGGGGGGGCTACTGCCTGTTAGAAGGTCCTCCTGCAGCTAGAGGCCCTGGATCCAGGGCTATTTTGGGGCAGGAACGCACAGGAACGGAGTCCTGGCTGGCTCCCGAGTTGGCCATGCCCAGCAGGAACTTATTAGCGTAATAGGCCACACCCAGCAGCAGAAACTCATTAGGATTGGCCACATTAGGGGTGTGTGGCCTAACATGCAAAGGAGCTCCTGCTACAAGAAAAGCCCTGGGTTTTGACAACGAATAAGGTAAACAGAATAAGAAGCAAAAGGTGGGTGGGGCTGGATGACCACACTGCTAGTAACACGGGGTACGTGGCCTAATATGCTAATGAGTTGTGCTATCAGGGGTGTGGCCTAATACACTAATGAGCTTCTGCTGTTGGGTGTGGCCTATTATGCTAATGAGTTCCTGCTGGACTTTTTCTAAAAAGGAAGCCCTGCCTGGACCCATCTCCCATTTCCTGGAGGAAGCAGAGGAGAGGAGAATGGCGCACTTTGCTGCTGCTTCCAAACACCTCCTCCTACCTGGAAATTGGAGGCTGCCCTGTTGAGGCCTCTAGAGCATTCTGGATAAGGAAGCACTCAAGGAACGAAAATCCTGACTGCCCGCCGGACCCAGTGAGAGATCGTGTTCCCTCCAGCGGAGCGGCAGGGGGGAGGGTGGTAGGAGAGGAAGGAGCCAAAATGGTGGGGAGCGGTGGCCTTGCTTCGGGAAGAGAGCTGTGGCGGAGAGACCTTGGATACCCTGAGCCCATAAAAATGTGCAGCCAGGCTTGAGGAACAGTATGTGCAAGCGTCAGATCGGGTTGCCAACCTCCAGGTGGTGGCTGGAGATCTTCCAGAATTAGAACCGGCCTCTGGATGACAGAGACCTGTTCCTCTGGAGAAAATGGCTGTTTTGGAAGGTGGACTCTATGGCAATATATCCCAGTGAGGCCCTTCCTCTGCCCAAACCCCGCCCTCCCCAAGCTCTACTCTTCAAATCTCTGCTAGTTGCCCACTTCCAGGTGGGCCCTAGCAATCTTCTGGAATTAGAATTGATCTCCAGACTACAGAGATCAGTTCCGCTGGAGAAAATGGCTGCTTTGGAGGGTGGGCTTGATGGCATTAGGCCCTGCTGAGGTCCCTCTTCTCCCCAACCCCCGGCCTTCCCAGGCTCCACCCCCAAATCTCCAGGAAGCCCCCATCTTGGAGTTGGCAACCCAGGGCGGCAGGATAGCACACTACACATTATCATCTGTATGCTACATGCATAATTTTAGTCACCCATCTCAGTGTTTCACCAGAAGTTAGATGTTATTCTGGTCTTCTATACTTCATTGTCATTGTATGCTAACTGAATGTCCACCATTGCATTTTTCTCTGTGTGCGTTGTGTGTGTATGCCCGTGCCTGGAAGTCATGGCAACCTCTGGCAACTCCTACTGGGGCACGGAGGACTTTCAGAGAAGTGGCTGGGTATAGCCTGCCTCTGGCCTCCTGGCCCTGGTATTCGCTGGAGGTCTCCCATCCAAACACTTGCCAGGGTCGGCCCTGCTTAGCTTCCGAGATCTGACGAGATCGCGAATGTCCACCACTCTTGAGAATGAGTGAGGGCCCACATACTGGAGGAATGCCTGGCAGCAGAATCTGGGGCAGGGAGCCATTAACCCTGCCTGATCTGATCTCTGTGTGTCCCAGACGACAGCATGTGTACTTTGTCACATGTTGCTCCATGGGAGCTACCAAGGAGCGACCCTGCAGCTATCATCATATCCCCACTCTTGAAGTTTTGTGTATGGTCTTGATGCTGGTCATCAGAGTACCTGCATTGCTTTCTGGATGTGTATTGTCTTCTGAGAGTCAGTTTGGTGTAGTGGTTAGGAGCGCGGACTCTAATCTGGGAGAACCGGGTTTGATTCCCCACTCCTCCACATGCAGCTGCTGGTGTGACCTTGGGTCAGTCACAAGTTCTTTCACAGCTGTTTTCTCAAGGGCAGTTCTTGAGAGAGCTCTCTCTGCCCCGCCTACCTCATGGGGTGTCTGCCGTGGGGAAGGGGAGGGAAAGAAGATTGTAAGCCGCTCTGAGACTCCTTCGGCTAGTGAAGGGCAGGGTATAAATCCAATCTCTTTTTCTTGTGTACCATTCTATATGATTCATTTTGTATTATGCACTGTGTACCATTGTGCACACTTACATACCGAGAAGGGCATAGGGTTGTATACTCTCTCACAACCACTGCTGTATTATATGGTGCAGTGGGGGTTACCGCAGACCAGTGGCTTAGAGGTGTGCTGTGTGCGTTCTGTTGCCGTAGCACTGCTGATCGTTGGCCAATTGGAAACTGTTGTGCGTGTCACACTTTTTATGCTTTTATCAAGCAGTGTTCCATACTGCAGAGTCTTGTCCCTTTGTAGCGATATGCACTGAGCCATACAAACTGCATTGTCACGGCCTACTGCTGTTTGTTGTTGCTTGTTGAAGTTGTGCACGGTGTTGTTGCCGCACTGCGTAGCACCGGGGATCTCCATGCATCGATGAAACACTGCCCTGTTGAGTGGGGTGCACTGGTGTGAGCCGTGGATTGCAGCACGCTGTGGATTGCCCCTCTTCTTTCGGCATACGTGGCTGCGTGTGGGCTCCAGACACAGCCGGGAAGCAAGCATCTCTTGGCTGCTGCCGCCCCTTCCCTCCCGCCTGCTCCGGTTGCCATGCCAACACAGAATGCTGTATCTCTGTTCAGCAGATGCCAGCACGAAGAACTCCGCCACTTCTCCCCCAGAAGTCTAGGCCTGGAGGGGATTCTGATACTGTCGTGGCGGAGAGCCCCCCCTCTCCTGGTCTCCCCTCCTCCCGCTCTCACAAGGGGTTTAACCGGAGTCCAGAAACCCAGCTTGATTGTCAGTGCTCACCTGCTTTGGAACAACGTCTTTCCCTGTGGTCAGAGGGGCATGGGTGGACAGCAGTGCAGAAAGTAATAAATGACAATAGAGAGAAGATGTCAGTAATGTTCTGTCAAAACACTGAATACCCCAGCTTTGATCTGTCATTCCGGTGATGTTTGCATTGTCTCAGGACAGTGTTTCTGATGAAGCTTAACTTATGACAATGACAACAAAATTACCTGGTCTGTAATGTTTTTGTCCTTCTTATAGGGACAATATAAATGCCCTTTAAAATCTATGAGGAAGAGAAAGTGACATGGTGTAGTGGTTAAGAGCATGGACTCTAATCTGGGAGAACCAGGTTTGATTCCCCACTCCTCCACAGGCAGCTGCTGATGTGACCTTGGGTCAGTCACAAGTTCTTTCAGAGCTGTTCTCTCAGGGGCAGCTCTAGAGAGCTCTCTCAGTCCCATCTACCTCACAGGGTGTATGTTGTGGGGAGGGGAAGGGAAAGGAGATTGTAAGCCACTCTGAGACTGCTTTGGGTAGTGAAGGGCGGGGTATAAATCCAATCTCCTCCTCCTCCTCTTCCTCTTCTTCCAGTCGCGTCAGATCTCAGAAGCTAAGCAGGGTTGGTACTTGGAAAGGGGACCACCAAGGAATCCAATCTCTTCTTACTGAGGAAGGCCATGAGAAATCACCTTTACTTCTCACTTGCCTTGAAAACCTCTTGCTAGGGCATTGTAAGAACACAAGAGAAGCCATGTTGGATCAGGCCAGTGGCCCATCCAGTCCAGCACTCCATGTCACAGTGGCCAAAACCCAGGTGCCATCAGGAGGTCCACCGGCAGGTCCAGAACTCCAGAAACCCTCCCACTGCAGGGGCCCCAAGCACCAAGAATACAGAGCATCACTGCCCCACACAGCATATTCCATCTACACCTTGTGGCTAATAACCACTGATGGACCTCTGCTCCATATGTTTATTCAATCCTCTTGAAGCGGTCTGTGCCTGTAGCTGCCACCACTTCCTGCGGCAGTGAATTCCACATGTTAATTACTCTGGGCATTGTAAGGCAGGTGCAACTTGACAGCATGTCCTTACACATGTATAAAACCTGTGAACCCTAAATATCATGAGGCTTCTGGAGTCCCCCCCCAGAACTATCAGGAGAGATGCAGGCCTAAAAATATTTTAAATAAATAAATAAGAACAAGGGGCTACCAAAAATCTGTACATGCTGAAATTTTGAACAGGGAAGCTCTGTGCTCTTCCATCTGCAGTTGAAGAACTGGATTGGCATTCTTCATATTCTGTCTGTCACATTCTGTTTTTCCTCCTCCTCCTCTTCAGTCTCATAAGAACATAAGAAGAGCCCTGCTGGATCAGACCAGTGGTCCATCTAGTCCAACATCCTGTCTCACACAGTGGCCAACCAGTTCCTCTGGACTGCCAACAACAGGGCACAGAGGCCAAGGCCTTCATAAGAACATAAGAGCCGTGTTTGATCAGACTTATTTTCCATCTAGTCCAGCATCCTGTCTCACACTGTGGCCAGCCAGTTCCTCTGGACTGCCAACAACAGGGCATACAGGCTGAGACTTTCCCCTGATGTTGCCTCCAGGATTTGGGATTCAGAGGATTAGTGCCTCTGAATGTGGAGGTTCACCTTGGCTAGTAGCCACTGATAGACGTATCTTCCATGAATCTATCTAACCCTCCCTTTAAAAAGCTGTTTATCCTGTGGCCATCATCACTATATCCTCTGACAGCGAATTCCACATTTTAATCACTGTGTAAAGAAGTATTTCTTTTTGTCTGTCCTGAATCTACTGCCCATCATCTTAATTGAATGCCCTAGAGTTCTAGTATTTGGGGAAATGCATAATTTTATAAACTCGTCTCATGTCCCCCTAGACGTCTCTTTTCTAAACTGAAAAGTCCCAGACTCTTTGGCCTTTCCTCAGAGGGAAGCTGCTTCACCCCACTTAATCATCCTGGCTGCCCTCCTCTGCACTTTCCCCAGCTTTGTGATGTCCTTTCGGAGATACTGTGACCAGAACTGTACACGGCACTCCAAATGGGGCCGCATGATAGATCTGTACAGGGGCATTATAATATTGGCCATTTTATTTTCAATCCCTTTCCTAATAATCCCTAACACAGTGTGCCTTTTTCTCTGCTGCGCCACTGCAGCATAGCTGCAGCATAGCCTTCCATCTCAGCTTCAAGCTCCTAGTCCTTTCAGCCAAAGGCAACAACATCATAATGTGCATTGCAAAGGCTAAACCCTCCCGCATGGCCATCAGTTGATTGAGAGACTTGATAAGTACATTGCTTTTTCTGAAAAGCTCTTTAAGGGTGCCCTGTAAACTTGGTCTAAAGCTACAGCTCTCCGCCTCTGACTATGCTCTCTGTCTCTTATTTTCCCTTCTTTTATTTATTTATTTTAAGTTATTGACAGTCCGCCTGTCTCACTGAGACTCAAGGTGGATTACACAAACAGTGCAAACAGTGGGATGATGCATCTGATGAACAATGCAATAGGACGACGATTGCAGAAATTTGAAACCAAGCTTTCATTGGAACAAAACGCGAGTATGCGGAATATGGTATTATATAAGTACATGGTACATAAGACGATGGTATTACGTAAATTATACTGCCTTGTGGACCCGGATCTGGTGAAAAGGTGGCATAAAAATGAGAAGAAGAAGAAGAAACGCAATGTGTTTTTCTACACCAATCTGTTGTGATGGAACCCTATTTCTTGTATAAAAATGCCCTCCTGAACAATTCTGTTTTGCCTGCTTTGTGAAATGTCAGGAGCATGGGAACCTTTCTTGACCAACTCAGGGAGGCCATTCCACGGGACGGGCCGCTACAGAGAAAGTGCGTGTCTGAGCAGTTGTTGAACTTGCTCATTTGCAGGGTGCCACCTGCAGAAGGCCCTGCTCAGGTAAGTGATGTAGTTGTGGCAGGAAGTAGGCGGAGAGGCGGCCTTGCAGATATGAGGGCCCAAGGCGATGAAGGGCTTCGTGTGTGATACCTGTGGCTGTTTTGGCACTCAAAATGGTGCATGGGGGGGGGCAAGACTGCCACACTGTGAACCCAATCAGGATCAGGCCCGCGAGGCATTTTAAAATGAGGTTAAAATGGTGCTGTAGTCACGGCTAGTTTGGCCCTGAGTGCTGAAAAAGCCATGTACCTCCCTTGGCATACGTCGAGGTGGTTCAGGCAGCCGGCTTGGAGGTGGCGGCAATGGTTCTCTCCGGTCCCTCCCATCACTCCTTGGTGTGCTGATCTTTTCCCCTCCTGCCAGCCTGCTCCCCCCCTTTGCTCGCTCTTCGGCTTCTCCCGTCTCTCTGCCTGCGCCCAGCACCCACTCAGTCCTCACCCCCTCCCACTGCTGCGTTTCAGACAGACAATTTAGCCTTCTCCGCCTCTTCCTTCCTTCGTTTCCCCCAATTTCCTCCCCCACATCCTCTCGCCCTAATCTCTTCCCCCAGATCCGTTCTCCCGCACTCCCCCCCTCCTTCCCAGGGAATGCGGCCTGTGGTACTGCCTCCCCCTCCTCCCTCCACCCAAACCCTGCTCACCAGCCCTGTCCCTCTTCAGCCAAATCTCTGCTTCAGTCCCCGCAAAAGGTCTCCTTCCTCACATCTCAGCCGCTTTTCTGTGTTTCCTGCCACAGTCTCTTCTTCTGCAGACCCAAAATGCCACCCTCCCCCTGCCCGTCTTCTCTCAGACTTCGCCCCCCCCCCTTTCCTCCCAGTCTCCCTGCCGCATTTTCCTTTTTGTTTCCTCCCTTCTCTCCATGCTTTCTCCTTTCCCCCTCTGGCTCCATTTTACCCTTGTCGCCTACTAATTTTGCCCGCACAGTCGTTGCTACCTACCCAGTGGCTTTTTCAGTTCTCTTTTCATCCTTGCCCCTTCTCCTTAACTGGCTTCTCCAGTCCCCCCCAACCCTTTGCTACTTTCGCCTCCACCAGCCGCAGCCGTCTGCCACTGCATTTCTCCTTTCCTCCCTGTTCTTTCTACCCACCCATCTCGTTCTCTTCTCACTTCCCCCTCCATCAAAAGCATTTATCTATTCTTTGTCCACAATCCTTGCATCTTCCCTGATGCCGCCCCCCCCACACACACGTCCCCCCTCAGCTCCTCTATGCGGCACAGTTTCTGCCAGTTCCTCAGCTGCCACGTGTGCATCCAAGGTACCACATTCCAGCTCATTGCCATGGTGACCATTAACCCCTTCTGAAATTTGCCAGGATGCTGTGATTGTCACTAGGCCCACCCTTTTTTCAGAACCGCCAGCTCATTGGTTTGCTCTCCATTTCTGCTCCCCTAATTGTTCTGACAGGTGCTGAAGAAATGGATTTGCAGAGATGCCCATGCCCAAGGAAAGGGGAAAGAACTAGAGTCCTGTCTCCCATCCTCCTCCTCTCAATTACCCAGCAGTCCTAGTTCCCATCCTGCCTCCTACATTGGCTTGCCAGCTTCCAGCTGGTGCCTGGAGATCTCCCAGAATGACCACTGGTTTCCAGACTACAGAGACCAGTTCCCCTGGGGAAGACGGCTGCTTAGGAGGGTGGACTCTATGGCATTATACTGCACTGAGTTCCCTCCTGGGACCCTGCCCTCCCTAGGCTTTACCCCCAAATCTCCAGGAATTTCCCAAACTGTTGTTGGCAACCCTAAGTCCCACATGCTCCCTCTGGTCCCATCAGATTCCCACTCTCCTCTTCATGTAAGCTTTTAGCACCCATTCCCATGCCTCTCTCTAGCAACCCCAGAAACTTGGTCACCTCATCTCCCTGCCTCCTCCAGGATCTTTCTTACTCTTCTCAGACAACCAGGACTCTGCCACAGTTCTTAATGTAATTCCCAAGCCCTGGAACACAGGAGGCAGTAGTAAAGACAAGTGCTTCTGAACACAGAAGAGGAGGAAGTTTTTATACCTTGCTTTTCTCTACCCTAAGGAGTCTCAAAGCGGCTCACAATCAATCACCTTCCCTTCCTCTCCCCACAACAGGCACCTGGTGAGGTAGGTGGGGCTGAGTTACGAGAGAACTGTGACTGGTCCAAGGTCACCCGGCTGGCTTCATGTAGAGGAGAGAGGAATCAAACCTGGTTCTTCAGATTAGAGTCCACTGCTCTTAACCACTGCGCTGCAGGCAGGGTGAGTTTCCCAACCAACCTGACGAACCATGATGTACCCTTGTAGGACAGAGAGGGTACAGTCTACACCACTTTATTTTCTGGAACCCATCAATACAGAAGTCAGACGTGTCTCCAAACAAACAGATCCTGGCTGTCCTTCTAATACTTGAGTCCTTTCATAGGGAATCCCACGGTTATGACAAGGTGACATCCTTTGTTTGAAATAAAGTTTATTGAAGTCTTATTTACATTATAGTACAGAGTAAATAATGGATTTTTTTTTCAGCTTATCCCTCCTCCATGGCAAGGAAGGGAGCTGGGGTTGGGACTTTTTATTAATCATCATAATAATTAATCTTAATAACCATTTTCTTGTAATTAATTAAAAAAAAAACCCAGGTTCCTTTGTCAGTTAATTAAACCCCGCCCCCTCCCCTTAGATTCCCCTTGTCCCCTGAACCCCATTCACCCCGAAATTCTAGGATGCAGACTAAGAAAATAGATTCACTGGCGCCCCCTCCCCAAAGCTGGCGTTTCAGCTTTGCCTCCTGTTACAGGTTCTGCCTTTCTCACAGTGGCAGGCTCTTCCCCCCCCCGCCTTCCTTTTTAAAGTTAACATTCTCTGTTTTAACTTCTAAACTGCTTGTTGAGAATCAGATTCTCAGCTGCTCCCAAGTGTGTGTGTGTGTGTGTGCTTGCACGCACGCACGCACGCGCAAATGCAACTCCTGTAGCACCACCAGCCTGTTCCCAAACTCCTCCTCCCTCGGTGTGGTTGAGAGCTCATTTTTAGCATTTGCATTGCTATAAAAAGGAACATTTTGCCATTGGGAACTATGTAGCCCAAACACTCCCTGCAAACGTAATGCAAACGAGATGTCCCTAATCCCCGTCTCTTTAGTGTGTGTAAATGGTACACGATGGCTTTTAGCCCTTAGAAGACTGTCACCCCAAAGGGTGTTTTGTGTCCGTGCATGAAGGAAGTGAGGCTCTTTTAAAAAAAAGAAATGCTTTCAGTACCAAAATGCATGAAGCTCCACGTACATACACACACAACAGAGAGGTGCCAGCTTTTTTTTTTCTTGCAGGGCTTCTGAGCTTCTCTTGGCATGACAATGCAATGATGGTGAAAACTTCACCTGTTGGATATTGGCTTGGGGGGGGGGAGCGCAGGAGCCCTACCAAAAACAAGAGATGGCCGATGTATAATAAAACCAAACTATATTTCCCCCCTGCTGCTTTCAGCTCTTTCTGGTTTCTAGCAAAACTGTGCATTGGACAGTGGTACAGAGCTACACTCAGGAGAAGCCACCCATTACCTTCAAAAGATGCATGGGAGAAGAATTCTTGCCAGTTGCATCTTACACTAAACATATTTATCCATCCTATACAGTCTTAAAGGCCCCTCCCTGGAATAGTCCTGCCAACTTCACTATAAAAGAGAATTTGCTGTCTTTGTGTGGGTTTCTCACTGCCCTGAACCACCTCAGCATGTGCAAAGAGGAGCATCTATGCTCATGAACAGATGAAGAGGAAAAGAGGGTGAGTCCTTCCACAGATTCGCACGTGCAAGCTCATCCTTTGATGACCATGGAGTCAAGTCATCCCTTCTTGGTGTGAATGAGCCACGTTATATGGATCTAGCATCACAGATACGGTTTATGCCCCAAGGCCAAGCAATGTGTGAAGCGGAACTTTTATCTGTACCTGAATCATGCAAAGGCGATACTGAGTCAAGGAGTTAATGACTTCATCTAAGCGATTGTCTCAGGAGTCTGTATGAATTCTGCAGGCAATGCAAGAGACACCCAAGAAAATGTGGTCTTGCCACCATTTTCATTGGACAGGCTCCTGTGTCTTTAAGAGGTGAAAGGCACTCAGGAATCCAGGCATCTCCATGCCAGGAAACAGAGTTAATTGTTGCTTTTTTTTTTGCCTTCCTGCAACACTTAACAGCACAGGAGAGACTATCCATACAAAAGGTGATCCTGGAGAAAATGTGTGTGTGTGTGGGGGGGGGCACACTTGGTTTCTTCTTCAGAATCCAAGCATTTGCTTTCAAGTTGAAGAATACCTTCACCATCTGTAGTCTTTAATCGTACATTAATTCATAAACAACTTTAAAAAGCCCCCCTGTTTTTTTCTTAGCAAGACATGATCCTACATTCAAATGGCCTAGGAAGAATCTAATGATTCCTTTTTATATGCTTAAGCATTCATCTACTTTTTGTGCACTGGCTCGAGTCGTTCTATTGAGTAGAAAAGTTCCTCTCACCAAAAAAAGAGAAAAGAACATTTTGAATGGATTTTTTTTTTATCAATACCTGCCTGGAGGAGGCACATGAAATTAGGATTCTTTTCAACACAGCATGTCCAAGCCCACTGCTATTTAAATATACATATTTATAACCTTTCCTTGTGGACTGTACAGTTTTGGAGACGGGGGGGGAATCAGGCCCGATTTGCATTTCCGTTTATTCCTTGCCCTAACTTTTGCAAGTAGGGCTAGCAGCTGGCCAGGAAAAAAGTCCACAGTCTGTACGTAACCAAATGACGTGCCAAAAGTAGCCTATGGAGCCTTTCTCAGCATTACCACTTTCACATAACTCTGATGCTAAAGCACAGCGGCTGCAGCCTTTTGCAAAAGCTCGCTTGTTTGCACTTCCACAGGAACTCTTATTAATTTGGTCCCATTTAATGTCCCCCCAGTCCTGGGTCAAAATTTCCAATGTGTGTGGGGGGAACAGCCTGGGAAATGTGGCCCTTCGGTTTCCCTTGCTGCTGATGCACTGGCAAATGCAAAAAAGGCAACAACCCCCAACCCGTTACTATAACGCTACCAAACATCTCCCCCTTGTTGCTGCTTATTACATGCTGCTTGCCTCATCCTGGCCACGTTGCCAGGCCAAACCAGCTATCCCCTCACTTACGTACCCTTAGCATGCCGGTTGTCAGGACATATTCTTTGTATTCCCCCACTACAGCACTTTCTCAACTTGTTAAGCCTTTGAGTACAAAAACCTACCACTTGCTCAGCCTGCTGATTTTTTGAAAGACTGGGCCACAAATGATAATTCCTGATTTCTTTGGGTCATTAAAAAAACCCCCAGCCCATGAGCTTCAAGAGACCATGACGGCATGCTGCCTGCTCTCTTTGAATGCTGCCATGCAGTACCTGTGAGTGGCTCACATCCAAGTTTTCCGCAACAGGTACGGGTCCCAGTGCAACTTGGCTGGCATCTTCCAAGTTTGAACCCAACCATGTGGGCTGTGAATCATGCTAAGCAAATAGGGCTCGACTGACAGATGTGGGATTAGAGCAACTCCCCAATACCTATATCATGCCCCTGTGCCTCCCAAGTGAGGGTTTTGTGCTGTAAAATCCTTTTCTTAGCTCTGTGAAGTCAAGAGGACTAGAAACTTGTCCTTTGCGAGGGGGGGAGATTCTCAGGATTATATACAGTGCTGTATGCAGAGTGGGTGGGACCTAAAGCCTTCCCTGGAGGTGGGAAGGGCCTTCTAGTTCTGAGGCAGCCTGAAGCCTCCTTTCGCCCTTCATTCTCTTTTGGTGGGGATATGAAGCTTTGAAAGGTTTTTCTTTTTCTTACTTTTTTTTTTTAAAAGGGGACACTCACTCACAACAGGCCAACACTTGTCAACCTTTGCTTATTTTTAATGTGGCTGGGAGGAAAATGGTAAATGGTGATGCTTGAAGTGGTACATGACAGGGAAACACCCACACAAAATAGGGGCAGGGCTGGATTCTGATCTCCGAAGCAATGCATGAAGGTGAACTTGACTGCAGCTGGAGCTGAGTCAGCAAGAGGAGGAGAAGAAGACATGCGGAAAAAGGGAATCAGAACTTTTTTGTCAAAAGCTGAATCAGCGGTATCTTTCTTCCCATCCCTTTCATAGCTGTGGCAGCAGGAGAGAGAGTGCACGCATCCGTTCCTTCTCCTTCAAAGGTCCTTGCCTGCCTTCTCCTTCCCCTTCCCTCCCCCATTTTCTACTGTATCTCTGTCAGATGGTCCACACCATGTGATCGCACTCTCAACATAGTAACCTTCTGGAATCTCTGGAAAGCTTTCAGAATTCAGGGGGATTCTAGCCCACTGGTTGTGAGGAAGCTTAAAACCTGGGAAAGAAGGGAAGTTTGTAGCTTTGGCATCCTAACTTTGGGGGCACGGGGCAGTGCTGGCTGAAAATTCTGTTCCTCCATGCCATCCCTTCAAGTTCACTTTCCCAAAACCTTAGGAAACAGACATGGCTGGCCCAGTCCAAGAAACGGTGCAGGCTCTTGCCTGAGCAGCAGAGTTCCCATTTTTCCTTATTCCATACAAGGGGATGGAGCGAAAACCCCATCCCTTTAACTCCATTTGCTTGGACAGAACAGGAAAGAGCCTGCAATACAGGAAGACAGAAGGGAATGCAATTTGTCCTTCTGCTGTGCACAGAACAAGATATGGAGGAGGCACAATTTTTTAATTTTCATCCAGGCCAGCAAAATAGTTCGACCTGGCCCTGGAATGGCCACCCCTGAACAGCCAGAAACACAGCAAAGAATAAGGCCCCTCCCCTCCCCATATTAATATCCCACCCAAAGGAACGTTTCCTTTCTTTGATCATCTTACCCTACAATTTCTCCACCACATGCAAAAATCTGTCTTCCTTTTATTTCCCTACCTTTCCCCTCTCTCAGATTCCTTCAGTCCAGTTTTCTAATTCTTTCATTCCATCAGCCTCTCCCACCACCACTTTTGTGTCCTGTGAGTGTCTTTCTCCTCCTCAAAAAATTCACTTCTTTTTTCTTTTTGGTCCTCTGTTCCTTGGGTAAAGTGCAGAGTATCCATGTGTAGGAGCTGGAGTTGCAGAAGAGCAGGTGAGATAAGGGAGGGAAGAAATGGGGAGGGGATAAACTGAAAAGGGGTAGAACAAATGGAAAGAAGCTTTCAAAGGTATATTAAGATAAATTAAAAAGTGAGAAAGAATAAAAGAAAGATGCAGAGTAAATAAGCTGGAAACAGAGAACCGAGACCTTAGGGAAGGGTGGCTCATGATAAACTAAAGCAATAGGAAGATGAAGCTGGGGTATAATTTAAAACAAAACAAGGGTGCAGACAAACAGAAAAGATGCAACTGTGAAATTAACAGGAATAAAGAGAGGAAACAAAACAGCTGACAAGCAAACAAAAAAAGGGTAAAAACTAAATGGGAAGGAATTGAAGCAGAAGGGGAATAGATATAAAACAAAAGGAAAGAAGGATATACCAGAGTCTGAGAATTGTATGAAAGGAACAGAAAGAGAAGAAAATCTGCTGCCCAGAGTAGCTGACTTAGCAGCTGGATAAAAACCAATCCTTTCTTTCTTTGTATCTCACTCTCTCTTCTTTCTTCTTCAGTCTTAGCCTTGATGGCCTCAAGCGGCCTCATGGCTGAAGGGAGCATGCTTGAAAAAGAGTCTGGAGTTCTTAAGAGTTTCCTTTGGTGCCAAGACATGGCCGTGACACCTGCTGATGGAAAACTGAATGGTGGGGTAGGAATCTTTGAGGCATTGATGGCTGGAAGACACAGTTGTTTCCTCACCCCTCTATAATAGTGTTGTCTCTCACTTGTGGGGCACAAAATAAAAATTGTCTCTTCAAATAGTACAGTGGGTTCTTCATCAAAATGCTTGTAGAAAACAAAAGATGGTGGAAGAGCCAATGCCTGTCAGGAATGGGGCGAGGCCTTGGGAGAAATTTCAGAAATGAGACTGTTTTCTTCTGTGATAGGAAAAGAAACTGAAAACAATAACGGCAGGGCATTTCCTGACAGGAGAAGGCCATATTTTAGCCAACCCAAGATGGTGGCATAGCACTTTGCTACTGGGATTCAGTAGCATCTGAGAGTCAAACTACACATTTGGGGTTTTAACAAACTGGGACCCAATTTGGCTTTTAACAAACCAGGACAGCAGCTGCCGGGAGTGGCTTTTTAAAATAAAGGAGAGCCAAAATGGGTTCAGAATGATGCCACAGGGGTAGCAAAAGGCTCCTGCCTTCCCCCTAAGCTGTTTTCCTGTGCAGAACCAGTGCTAGTGGAGAGTTTTCCCCTGCTCATTGTGGAGCAGCAAAAACAGGGAAGTCACTCCCCTGGCACTGTTTCTGTGTGGGAAAATGGCTTGGGGGGGATGGAGCCATGAGCCCTTCCTCCCCCCAACCACGGTGGCATCCCAAGCACATTTGGGCTATCCTTTACTGTAAAAAAGCCATTCCCTTAAGCTGCTGTGTAGCTACAGGGAACTTGGACCCAACTTAGTTAAAACCTGAACATGTCGTTTGGCACTGAGGCATTAAATAAAAAACATACTGGTTGGGTGCTGGAATTGGTCTGTTGTAGGAGACCAACATGGTGTCCTAGTCATTTCCTGCCATGAACTAGAAGTTAGGAGTGAGGCACAGAAGTGGAGGAAACACAGCCTTTGGCAGAATTGGTAATTTGTGGGCACAGCGAAATATCACAGGAAGAATCTTATGCTAGAGTTTAGTATTTCTGTGACTGAGATATTGACAAAGATGAATGGAGGGAAACTTTTCTGCCAGGACTAGATATTTTGAAACCAATAAACATTGCAATCCTAGTAGATCTAGGTCACAAACTGAAATGATAAAAAGAAAAATGGGTTAAGAAACTTCCTTTTACTTGGTTATTTTTGGTCAAACCAAGATAGCAGCCTAATGTACTTCCTGTCATTACTTAAGAAAAATGGGCTGGAAAAATGGTTGCTTCTAGGTGGGTAAGCCTGAAGAATGATGGGGTTGGATCTTGTGGATTTGTTGTGCTGACAGTTTTAGCCCAGCAAAAGGAACTTTCTGATGCAAGATGTCCTTTACAATCAGAAAACTAGGGGATCGCTAGTAACAAATCATTTTATGTCAAGGTGCTTAGGGTTTTTCGGTGGGGGCACTTTTTGGCAGAGGGAGATGATGGCAAGAGGCCATTTCCTGTCAGGAATTGGATTGATGGGGGGAGAAAATTCCTGATGGGCATCTTTCTCTCAAGATGTGAACAATGTGGATGGTTTTGGAAAGCTGCTTTTTGTCAAACTATTATGGGGGGGGGATGGGAAAACATGCTGGATGAGCCCCCCCCCTCCTGCTAGGCTTTCCAACCACCTGAGTGCGAGAGGAGAGGTATTTTGAAGCAGTGGAACTGAAAGTAGAAAAGCATATTTCTTAGCTATATTTCTTCCACTGCTGTACAGAGGATGGGGAGGGCAGATGTGACTGTTTTCTGTACCTATGTGTGTGTTGGGTGGACTTTTAAAATTTGATAACTAGGGGGAACAAGAAATTAGAACAGTTTCCAAGTGGGGGAGGGGCATCCGGCAATCTCAAAGGTTGATTGAATGGTTCCCACCAGCTGGAGAGAAAGAGAGAGAGAGGACAATTTCTAGCAGAGCAGGTGGTATGAGTCTTCAGAGAGGGGGGAAGACAGGACCCCCATGGGCAGGGGTGCCTTCTAGGCAGGGAGGGGCAGGACGGTACTGTCTGCAAGCAGATGCTGGCTTCCTTGTCCAGCGCGTTCTCCGGCGCATTTAGCAAGGTGAGGTGGATATGTGCATGTGTTCAGGGTACTTGATGGCTGGTGGGTAGTTCTGAGTCATCTGGATGGAGACATCGCTGGAGATGTCTGAGGGGCTGCGTCCACGATGCCACACCTCCGGGTGCAAGAACTGGCCCGAGTAGTCAGAACAGTCGCTCAGGCGTGGACGGTAGAAAGCAGGGTGGGGACGGTACATTTCCTCCTCGGCGTAGCGCTTCGTGAAGAGGTAGACAGACATCACGCCTGCGCCCTGCAGAAGCAATGAGAGAGAAGGGACAAAATTAAGAGAAGCCCTGTAGATATATTCAGAGGGTAGCCAGGTTCATTTGCAGTAGAACAGTTCGGTTCAAGTCCAGGAGCACCTCAGAGACCAACAAGATGTTCAGGGCAGAAGCTTTCGAGGGTCTCTCGACTCTCAAAATCTTGTACCCTGAAAATCTTGATGTTCTCTAAGATGCTCCTGGACTCGAATCTAACTGTAGATATAGTAATATTTTATCACAGGAGTACCATGCTGAGGGGCGTGTTGAGTTTGTTTGACTGCTTTTTATCATTTCTCAGCTGTTTCATTGATTTGATGAGTGGTTTTAGGCTGCTGCTGGTTTGCTTTTCTTTTTTTTTTAAACTAAAATACAGCAATAAAACAGCTGGGAAACTGAGGAACAATCAAAATGGCAGACTCAGCACATCACCCAGTCCTGTACGCCTATACAAATAAAATATAACTGTACCTATGAAGCAGAACAAAGTTAGAGTCCAGGGTCACCTTTAAGACCAAAAAACTTTTATTCAAGGTGTGAGCTTTTATGTGCATGCACACTTCGTCAGACAGTGAAGACTCTAACGGTGTTCTGTTGCTTCAGACCAACGCGGCTGCCCACCTTGGTGTATCCATGAGGTGTGTCTGTAGTTTTTGTTTGTAATAATTACATTCCATTTGCATTTTGGTTGTAGGTCACCTTGAATTCTGTTTTAGTAGTGGGGCAAATGGGGCAAAACTTCTGTGAATTAATTAAACCAGCTCTTAATAGCACAGGGTTTATATGAACACAAAACTATGGAATCCCAGTTCCCAACACGGTACATTACAGATATAGTCTAGCAAAAGGCAGTCCAAGTTAGAGCTTCCTTAGATATTATTGGCACCCCACAAAATAAGTGTGTGCACTGTGTCTCTTCCTGTACACAAGATGGATTTAATGTTCTACCCCTTCCCCTAATGTATGTTTATACATTAACATAATTTAGGGTTAAACCAGAAGAAATGGTGGGAGATCCATGACTGGATTTCCTGTGATTTTTTTCAAAAGTTAAAATAATTCAGAGGCTTTGAATTGGATTGGGACCACAGTGCTAGAGGAGAATTTTTAAAAACTCTTAACCGGGCAGCATGGGAGTGCTCTGAATCACATCCTCCTCTTTTCCTGCTACTTGACCCTCCAGGGAACACATGGACAAATGAAGCTGCCCATCCATACTGAGTCAGATTCCTGGTCTGTCAAGGGCAGCATCTTCTGCTTTGAGCAGCAGTGGCTCTCCAGCGACTCAGGCAGAGGTCTTTCACATCACATTTGATGCTTTTTAACTGGGGATGCCAGGGACTGAATTTAGGGCCTTCCGCATGCCAAACACAGTGCAAGGGGCGGGGAGGCTGAAGACCCTCCCCCTGTGCTGATGTCCCATTCTGAATCAGGGCCTTCTGGTGCTTGGGAACTTAGTTCCTTGCAGCTGCCATATGACTAGGTCTCTATGAGAGTTGGGCTGGGGCAACCAAGACCTGACTCATGATCTAGTTTGGCCCTGAACTATGGCCATCCCATCCCCCACCCCCTGCCAGCAACTTCAGAGCAGAGTTAGATTGGGAAAGTGGGATGACAGAAAGGGGTAAACACTCCTTCCTGTAGGTCCTAGCCAATTAACTCCCCACATGTTGGGGGTTTTTTTTAGCTTTCATTGACCTCCTCACTGTCTTGCCTATTTTGGTCCTCGGCTATACACTTATCTCTAATATTAAGAAAGAGGCAGTGTTGGGCTGTGTGGGTTACAGATTGGTCTATGACACAGATTTGTCTGTAGGTATGTGTGATTTCCTGGAATTACAGCAGCTCTCCAGACTACAGAGTTCAGTTCCCCAGGAGAAAATGGTTCCTTTAGAGGGTGAACTCTATGACATCTATATCCCACTGAGGTTTCTCCCCTCCCTAAACCCAGCATTCCCCAGGTCCGTCCCTCCCAGTCTCCAGGAATTTCCCAACTTGGAGCTGGCAACTGTAGTGGGTCTAAAAAACTGGCATTGAACTTTCCACAAAACCTTAAGAACAACATTATCCTCCTAATAACCTGCTCAAAAGCTCACATCCAGAGCATGAAGACAGAAGTCATCTCCTACACGAAGCTAGATTGTACATACGGGTTTCATTTTGCAGTTGTGGCTAGCTGGTTTCTGTTGACAGACCAAATCTCTATAAATTATTCTAAAACAATGGCCATTGCTGCATCTTATAATAAAGAGTTCCAGGCTGCGGTCACACTGACCTCTTACCGCAACTTGCTCCCACTGTTGGTTTATCCGCAACCTTTTTTATTGGATGAAAACTGGTTACACGTCCCTTTTGAATCACGCAATGAGTCTCAGGCAGCCGCACCGCCCAAATGGCATCGCAGGATTTTTTTTTTAAAAAAAATCATTTGTGCATGCGCAAGGGTTATCATGTCCATAACTGCGCATGCGCATGATGGTGGTCGCCAGAAAAAAAAAAGATCAAATCGCACTCATTGCAAGAGGGAAATCCAGATAGGGGAAAGTGCAGAATCGCAGCAGAAGCACCCAGAAAGTACTAGTTTTTCCAAGTGTAGGAAAATGCAGGAGAGAACGGGAGCATTGCGCTTTGGGGCAGGAAGCAGATTGGCCTGTCTGATCAGCAGTTTTACATGCGAGAGGGAACAGAGGTGAATCCCGATCAAAACAACCGTGTGACCACAGCCCCAGTTAATTTAGGATTCATCATGTGATCACGCCACCTCAACCAACATCATATTGCTCTCTTTACTTCATAGGGAGCCATGTTTTATGCCACGGATGTTAAAAACGAGGAGTTTCTTTTTTTAAAAAAATGCCCTGTAAATATATGAAGCTACCTAAAGCCAAGTCAGATCATTGGTTCATCTAACTCAGTATTGCCTGTTCCATATTACAGCAGCTCTCCAGAATCTCACCATGTCTATAACTGCCAAATCACCACGTGTCTGATGGGAAGAATCTCACTTAGGGATAAGGACCTTTCTTCCAGGGGCTGTGGCTCAGTGGTAGAGCCTCTGCTAGGCATGCAGAAAGTCCCAGGTTCAATTCCTGGCAAGTGTTCCCTTTAAGCTGAGTTAGTGTGAGCTAGCTCACAGTTTTTTAGCCTCCAGCTCACAGATTTTTGTCTTAGCTCAGGAAGGATGGCTCCAGAGTAGACTAATTTATGCAGTAACCAAATCACTCACTCACAACTTTAATGCCAGTAGCTCAAAAAGTGGAATTTTTGCTCACAAGACCCCACAGCTTAGAGAGAGCATAGGTAAAAGGATCAGGTAGTTGGTGATCTGAGAGACCTCTGCCTGAGACCCTGAAGAACCACTGCCAGTATGACAGTACTGACCTAGATGGACCAATGGTCTGATTCAGTATAAGGCAGCTTCGTGTGTGTTTGTGTGCTTACTTGCTACTTTCAGAACGCTTAACTGGAGATGCCAAGGACTGGATTGGACACTTTCTGGCATGCAAGGTGTCTGCCCTGTGTGCCTCTCCACTACATTTGTGAATGAAAGACAAGGCCAGCTTACATTACATTATAGCCTGAATGTGTGAATGGCTGGAAACAGCATAATGGCTGGCAACTCACTGAGAGGCCCGACCCATATAATCCAAATCCAGAACTGCCATTCAAGGCCTAGCTGGGGGAGTACCTCTTTAAGCAAGAAGGAAGAAGCAGCGAAGGCAAAAGACCACCCGTAGCGGTACTGGAAGTATTGCTCCGAGCCACTGGGACGGTTCATCACCTCGTCGTTGATGCTGGAGATGTACAAGACCAAGCCCACCACAAGAGAGAGCCCTACAAAAAAAGGCACAGAGGGGAGAGGGATGGGAAGAAAGAAGAAAGACTGGCTGTTATCTCCCTCCTCCCTCCAGACAGCTTTGCTTGCCCCATAAACTTTCCCCACTGTCTGCATAACCACCTCAGTATCAAATGCAGCTGCCTATGAGCACATTGAGACATAACCGTGACTCCTCGCACCACTCCATGGCCCTATCCAGTGCAGAGTTGTTGGGGCTTTTTTGCCCCCTGTGATGATAGTCTCCCCAGAGGGCAGTCTATTTTACAGAACTTAATGGAAATGATTGATAATTAAGCCTGCTCTGATCTGCCTAATCCCTTTCCTACATCTGCATAGCTCCACCCTACATTCCATTCTTTGGCTATGACATGTAGGCCTATACAAACCACTATCAGATGCATCTGGTTCTATGGAGCTGTGCTTTGCTGTGGTGCTGTGGCTGGTCCATGCTTGCCCAACCCACCACGCTGCAGCTGCATCATATCTGATGCTCAGATCTGCACGGCTGATGGTGAAATTCTTCCTACGGATGCCTTGCAGTCACCGCTTGCCCTGCTTTTTCAGTTATCTCAACCCAAAGATGTCCAGTTTGAACCCCTTTTATTCAGGGTCACACCCCAGAGCACCTTTGGCCTTAGCTTCCTCCATGCCAGGGGTGTCGAACATGCGACCTGGGAGCCGGAACCGGCCCATCCAGGGCTCCTATCTGACCCACAAGAAACTGGGGCAAGAGAGGGAAGGCAGGACATGAGAGGTGTGTGTGTGCAGGCACACATGGTGAGGTGTATTGTGGTCGAGCTTGTCAGGAAATGAAGGGAAATAGCTAGGGGTCAGGTATGGAAAAAACCTAGTCTTGCATATGACTAAATACATTTATTGGGACTTTTGCGGATTCCCCAGTGAATCAATTGCTTTCACTCCTAGGAATCAACTGCTTTTGTTTGTATATTGAGTAAAAAATAATAACGTTAATTAGGTTTGCCTGTGTCATTTATAAAGTTCCTATCTCCGGTACCTGGCATTACATTTTATGGCAGACATGGCCTGGCCCAACAAAATAACTTTTATGTCAGATCTGGCCCTTGTAACAAGTGAGTTTGACACCCCTGCTCTATGCCTTTCAAATCTCTAAATTAATAACAAAGCAGGATTCCAGGCAGCTCTGCCTGCTGCTTCTTCCTCTGGATCTCTTGCCTAGGGTTGCCAGCTCCAGGCTGAGAAATACCTGGAGATTCTGGGGGTGAGAACAGGGTTTGGGGAGGGAAGGGACTTCAGTGCCATACAGAATCCACCTTCCAAAGCAGCCATTTTCTCCAGGTGAACTGATTTCTATCACCTGGAGATGAGTTGTAATCCCTGGAGATCTCCAGCCACCACCTGCAGGTTGGCAAGCCTACTCTTACCTCATAGACAAAGAGGTCTTAAGTTGTCTGCTTGCTTTGGACTCCTTCAGATGTTCCCAGTCTCACTGAGCTACTGGGCTCTTTTACAAGTCTGAGTACAGGAAGGGGCACTATTGCAAATAGCTGCCATGGGGGTGGAGCCAGGAACAAAATGGATGCCACGGGGATACTGAGGCCAACCACAAATGGTTAGGAGGTTGCAAGCCAAGCACCCCCCTACAGCAGAGGCAGCCCTTTCTGAATGGGCACTCACTGCAGGCACAAAGGAGGCTTCTTCTGAAACACCTCCTGCTTCATTGAGGTGGAGGGAAGCCAGAGCTGGCTCTGTGTTTTGGGGACAAAGTGAATGGGCACCAGGGGACTGGGGGGTTTCCTTAGTGTCATGGTGGCTGTCACGGTGCCCACAGGCATCACATGAAGGATCACTAATGTACTTTTTCCTCCCTCTTCCGCACATCCTCTCTCAAATTATTTAGGCATAAGAAGGCAGTGATGGAAGTGGCGAACTAGTTGGGGGTGAGGAGAAGAGACCAAAGTGAGATGCCACTTTCTCTCTCTCCTTTCTTCCCTACTGCTTCATTTCTGCACAGCTCCTCTCACAGAGGGAGCTGACAGCAAGGTCAGGTCAGCTGCCTTCTGAAGCCAACACGTTTAGCCCGAGGCAGAAGGCAGAGAAAACAGAGGAACCACAGACAGGCAATCCACTTTTGCCAACTCCCATCCAATCAGCTCTTCTTATTTTCCCTATCAGCATCCCCATTCCCCACCTTGCTCGGTGTTGGGGTGGTGGCAGCACTGTCTTCGGGTTTTCTTAGGCAAAATGGGAAGTATTGTTTAGTGTGTCCCGTCAAGATGCTGAGAGGGACATTCTAAGAAGCAGTTCTTGCTCTGTGTGCTGGCTGCCACCAAGGACTCAACTATAATACATGTGACACAAGTTGGGGAGTTCATGTTCCCAAGCACTGTGGGGCTGCATTTTGCTCACAAGCAATGTGTGGCAGGAGGAGGGGTTTCAGCCTTCCCATCTGCTCCATTTTCCTAAGTTGAATGGCCTGTTTGAGCCACTGCCCTGTTTCAAGTGAGGAAAATGGTCTGGGAGAAAAGGCTGAGTCTCTGCTTCCGCCTGCACTATATCTTTGAGCTGAGTCTGGCTTTGCAGCTCTTGGGAGCATAAGCTCCCCAATGTTACGTGTAACCCTGGCCTGAATTTTGTCAAATATATTGTCTAATTGAGCCCTTTAAGTGTATGAGATCAGAAGGAAGCAGCCAGTATTTTCATAATCCTATGGCAGCAGAAGGAGATGGAAGAAATTATGAGGGAGCAGGAGGGAAATGGGGGGAAGGAAGAGAAAAGAGGGTGGTTCCTTCCCTTCCCAAACATCCCCCACACATCTGTTTGATAGACTAATAGTTCAGAGTTGCGGCGAGTCAGTTAGTCTCCCTAGGCAGGCTTTAAAAAAAATAATAAAAATCTATGTCTGTGTACCCACCAGCATTCCTTTTCATGCACTGAACAAATATGCCAAATTACAATGACAGAATTATTTGTTCTGGTCTTTTCTTAGCCCTTGCTGCACTCCTTTCCACTATGTTTTGTACCATACTTAGTTAACAGCACAGTATTCCCTGGTACTTTAATAAACTTCTACTACTTGAAAGGAAACCTCCTGGAGCCCATTGCTCATTTAAAGAATCCTCTGTCCCACTCTGAGGAATAAGGTAGCCTTGAATACTCCTCTGTTTTACATGGCAACAATCCATCCCAGGTTATCTGTACAGCCCACCTCCCTGCTAGCAACACGGACGCCACAGTGCCCTCTATTGAGCGCCTGCCCTCCACGCCTCACCAGAGAGGATGAAGAAGATTCCGGAAACGAAAGCCAGGATGGTCCTCTGGGGCCGGATATGTCCAATGTTGCTAATGACAAACGCAGTGAAGACGAGGAAGAGACTGACCATGGGAAAAGGAGTGGCTGTACGGATGGTTTCTGCAAAGAGATTCGTGTGGAGGGACAAAGAAGGGGGGAAAGTCAGATAAATAGGATTTAAATAGATAGATTTGAGTCCAGTAGCACCTTAGAGAACAACAAGAGTTTCATGGTATAAGCTTTTGAGGGCCAAATGGAAGCTAGTTTTTACCAGTGTTCAGTCTATTTCTAAGCTGCCTTGAACCACAAGGAAAGGTAGGGTAGACAGATTTTAATAAATAAATTGGAAGTTGTTATGAATGCCAGGGCTCAGCCCTGTAATATGTGAAGTGATCGTATAAGAGGGAGAGAAACCCTGTGCACGTGCAGAGGTCTTTTCTCTTGCCACCAAATAAGTGGCTTGTGTTCTTGTGGGGCCAAAGTCAGGGCAATTCCAGAACCTCACACCTCTTCTTTCAGAAAATGAACCTGCTGGGTCCCATAGTTCAGTGAACTGAGTAAAAAAAAAATCATATAAAGCTCTCAGCAAATCCTACAAATCCTCACATGTCTTATACAGAATCTGACTACTGGTCCAAGTAAAATGGGCAGTGGCTTTCCAGACCTCAGGCAGAGAAGAACCTTTCTCATCACACACTACCGTCTTTTAACTGGAAATACTGTGGGTTGAACCTGGGACCTTCTCCACGTAAAGCACAGGCTCTACCCCTGAGCCATGGCCCCTCACCACATCACACTTTAAACATCATGGCGAAAGCCCACAATGTCTCTTGAACTGGCCGTTCGAAGGATGGCAGGTAGGAACTCCACCTGAGTATGTCAACACATGAAGTCGCCAATCAGACCATTGGTCCAGCAAGGTAAGCATTGCCTACTCAGACAGGTAGTGACTCTCCAGGGTCTCAGGCAGCTGTCTTTCGCATCATCTGCTACTTGATTCTTCTAACTGGAGATGCTGGGAATCAACCCTGGGACCTTCTTCATGCCAAGCGGATCCTCTGCAAGTAAGCCATGGCCCCTCCCCCTGATCAAATCAAATTTACCTTCAATATTGTTAATGTAAGGACTACCGTGTTTTACCATGTTTCATTGTACCTGAAGAAGTGTGCTTGCACACGAAAGCTTATACCTTGAATAAAACTTTGTTGGTCTTAAAGGTGCCACGGGACTCAAACTTTGTTCTGATGTTTTACCTCTGTTCTTCATCTTTTAAGGAACCTGTATGTTCTCTTTGGTGTTAGAAAGATTTCTGATTTGCCACTTTTTTGTTTGTTTGTTTTTGTTTTATTTATGATTTATTCATTGTCCTCACCATCTTCTTCCCACAAGGTCAAGAGTGTCCAATACCAGTTCTATCTTGATGCTACATGACTCTCCAACGTGGCCATACTACTGGCTTCGGGATCATAGCCTGAAGCAGGTTGTTTTCCTCCACCTGTGTCCTGTTAACTTCTAGACTGATGAAGAGTTCTAGAGGACTGGAAAGCTTGCATACTGTTTTGTGTTATTTTGGTTGGCCCTATTAAGAGTTATTACCCCACACATGGCTTTTGGTTTTGGACTTGCAGTTACCTACAGCCCCTGATCTGTTTAGCCAATGTGGCTTCATCGACTGAGAAATACAGTACCAAATAGCATGTTTAAATTTATTGTGTTTTACATTTCTTACGCATCACAATATACAAGAGGTGATATATTAGCCTACAGCTTCATACCCATTTGGAGAAATATGAAATGCCTTTAATTTGTTTGAAATTCTTATCCATTTTTCCAGCCACATTTTCCTCAAGACAGCTTAGAGGACCAATTAACAATGCTGTATAAAATAAAGTGTACATAAAAACAAAACAAAACACAACGATGTAACTTTCTGATGAATTATACATTTGCACACCAAAAAAATCTGGAGCTGATTCTGTATGAGTTTTATAGTCTGAATGAAGTCATTGGTGGATCATCTCAGCCTGTCCAGTTTCCCTCCCCTCAAACCTGACTTTTCTACTCTACCTGGAATATGCTCCCCGCCCCACCCGCATAGTTTCCCAGAAGTTGGGATTTTATTATCCTAAAACTAGATTTCCAGGAATTATTCCTCAAACTATCTGTCTATATCTGGCCTTAAGAAGACGGCACGACTATCAACTTACAGAGAATTAAGCCCTGTACGAACACCTGTTAACCACTGTTAATTTTCCTTAGCTGGTACGTGCATGTTTCTTAGTAAAAGGTATTTACAGGTGGGGTGATTTGGCTCTTGGAGTGTTAACAGTTGTGTGGAAGGAGAGACAATTTAGGAAGCTACACATTTGTCAGTTTGTGACAAGCTGCCAGACTCTTGCTTCTGGGCATCTATTCAGGGTACAGGAGTCTAGACATGCCTTTGAACCTGGCTTCTTTGCTTACGGAACCACTTGAAATAAGGACTCTGTTTCAGAGCTGCTGGGGAACATATAGAGAGTGCCACTGTGTGTATGCAGAGTTCATTGCCTTCTCCTTGCAGTAAACATAATCCCACCGTAGTAAATTTTAGATTAAGGAGGAGGGATACCACCAGACAGGCTTGACAGAGGGGTGAACAGACATTTGCAGGCTGTAACTGAAGATTATGACATATTGATTGGATTACTTTAATGCCCTCTACATGGGGCTGCCCTAGTCCCAAATCTTGTGTCTTCCTGTGTCTTCCTGTGCGGGAAAACATCCAGCCTGCCTTAAAAGCACTACACTGGCTGCCTATAGCATACTGGATTCGGTTCAAGGTGCTGGTTCTTACCTTTAAAGCCCTATATGGTCGGGGACCTACTTACCTAAGGACCACCTTTCCCCATATGTTCTCCAGAGAGCACTAAGATCAGGGTCCCAAAGTTGTCTGGCCCTCCCAGGCTCTAAAGAAGCCAGGCTAGCTGCGACAAGGGCCGGGTCCTTTTCTGTGGTGGCCCCCTACTGGTGAAATCCCGGATGACATCAGGACCCTGTGGGACCTTTTACAGTTCCGCAGAGCCTGTAAAACGGAGCTCTTTCACCAGGCTTTCGATTAGGAGCCGCCTTTCAACATCATGGCCCTGGCCCCAACATCAGCACTAACTCAATAACTAACAGCCTGGTAAGAACCCAGATTATGGTGGTAGCTGACTGGATGCTGAGAGGACACCACCATCTTTTATTAATACTTATGTTTTTTAATACCTAAATTTTATATGTTGGGATTTTAACTCAATTTTCTGTGTTTAACATATCTTGTTGTTTTTATATATATATATTCTGTAAGCTGCCCTGAGCCCGCCATGGTGGGGAGGGCAGGATACAAATTAAATAAATAAAATAATAAAATAACATATGTGGGGATGATGCCAAAATCAGCAGCCCTGAATCTCTATTTATTCAACTTCTATCCTGTCCTCCTGCCAAAGCTGCTCAGGGCAGCTTACATACAACCATAAAACCAACATAAATACATACATAAAATGAACAAACTCAATTCCAAAATAAATACAGTTAAAACCATTTAAATGTGGCGGTGTCATATAATAAGTAAAGTGCAAGTGCAGCTCAGCCGATATAGTATCATTCCTACTGAAACGCCCGGCGAGAAAGCTCCGTTTTCACGGCCCTGTGGAATTGCTCTACCCCCATAAGACACAGGAATACAAAACATCCAGTGTGATATTTTGGATTGCCAACCAGCCTGGAGAAGAATGTCCTGTCTCTTTAATAATAGAGGCTTAATGTGTGGAAATGGGCAGGTGATGCTTTTCATGGCATGAGTGGAAAGGCGGCATAAAAATATTTTAAATAAAACATAAATAAATAACGTCACCTGGTAAATGAAATCAGATTAAGCCTCTATTTAAGGGACAAGACAACTTTTCTCCAGGCACTTGGCAACCCTAGTAACAGCTGCTTCTAGACTGCTAGGGCTTTTTCACATGCCTGGGATTTCCTTTTTATATACAGCCCAGTCTCATCAGAGCATGGAAGCTAAGCAGACTAGGCCATAGTTAGTAATTGGAGGGGAGACCAGCACGGAAGACCAGGGCTTGCTGCGCAGAGGAAGGCAATGGCGCACCACTTCTGCTCATCTCTTGCCTTGAAAACCCCACAAGGGGTTGCCATAAGCTGGTAGCGACTTGATGGCGCATAATTTTTACTTATAGTTGTTCTTGGTTCAGGATGAAGCGTCGACATGTGACTGTTCTCTCAAGGTTATACTTCAGTTGTTAGGGTATTTTATTTTCCTATTACTGAAAGGGAAAAGTTACGTTGTGGGGGAACTGAGACACAAACCTTGAATAAAACTTTGTCAGTCTTAAAAGTGCCATTGGACTCTAACTTTGTTCTATTGCTTCAGATCAACATGGCTACCCACCTGCTCCCTTAACAGAGGCTTAATGGGGTGTTACTTTCCTCTGTGCCATGAAAAGTTTCAGCAGCCCATTGTCACACATCAAGCCACAATTAATGAGACAGGACTTTCTTTTTCTCCAGCCAGCTGGCAACCCTGGGTTGCATAAATGTCATGTACAGCCATGGGGTATTGCCGCTTGTGACATCGCTAAGGATGAGCTGCAGAAGTCTTCCCACTCCCTGCATGACTGCACCATTTTGTGACCTGTGCAAGCTTTTGGAAATGAAAAATATTTTCCAGCTTTGCAGAGTTGGGCCATTCCTTGTTCTATCCAGCAGGGGGCAGTGATTGATTCTCTCTCTCTCTCTCTCTCTCTCTCTCTCTCTCTCTCTCTCTCTCTCTCTCTCTCTCTCTCTCTCTCTCTCTCTCTCTCTCTCTCTTTCAAAGATCGTGCTCACAATAGTAATAACCCAAATATGACTGCCAGCTGAGCTTAACATAATAGCCTGGCCTGCTCTTATGCCTTTAAAAGCGACTCGATATCCAGAAATCAGCAAGAGATGTTTTTTACAGCCTGGAGAGAAACATCATCACCTGCTAATGTCTGTGCAGCAAGCTACTGATAAAGGCATAAGAGCAGGGGCTGACTGGAAGGTTGGCAGCCATCAAGCCAAGGTCTGGGGAGACTAGGAGGGACAAGGTGTTATTATTTTTGGCCTGGAGCCCATTTTCTTCTCTGGCCTACAGACGGTAGGGTACGGAGCCTTGCCAGTTTTCCATCATAGCTTTTTTTGTCCAGGGATGCAGAACTTCTCCAATCATCTGTCCTAGCTCTTTAAAGGCAGGGCATACATAAGGCATGAATAGCCATAATGCACAACTTTTTTTTTTAAAGCAGAGGAAACAGCAGTGCAGGGTTATAGCAGCTGCCAACATATTAAAGAGCTATAAGGATGAGCTCTGCAGCGGCCCAACCAGCCACTTACGGTGGTCTGCAGTGGCATTTCTTAGACACCTACCTGCCCACCCACCCACTCCGTTTACAGGCCCAGAGAGATAACAAAAGAAACAAACATAACCCCCAAACCACACCACAGTTTGCCTGAGCTCCTGGTGGACCGCCACACATGGCCATTGGGATCAGTCAGCTTTATGGAGAACAGGCCCAGGGCTCTAGCATGCAAACAACAGCCTAGTAGTAGAAAATGAGGCTTGCCAAGTCCAACTTGGAAAATTCCTGGAGGGCTGGGGGGCGGAGCTTGGGGAAGGTGGGTTTTGGGGAGGGGAGGTACCTCAGTGGGGTAGAATGCCATACAGCCCGCCCTCCAACGCAGCCATTGTCTCCAGGAGAGCTGATCTCTGTCATCTGAAGATGAGATGTAATGCCAGGAGAGCTCCAGGTGCCATCTGGAGGCTGGCAACTGTATAAAACCAAGGCTACTGATGGCAACCCCCCAGGGTTTTCAAGGCAAGAGACATTCAGAGGTGGTTTGCCATGGCCTGCCTCTGTGTAACAACCCAGGTATTCGTTGGTGGTCCATCCAAGTACTACCCAGGGCCAGCCCTGCTTAGCTTCCTGTATCTGACAAGATGCATCTACTTAAGAGCGGTGGGTTCTGATGCTCAGATACACTACAGTCCCCACTCTTAAATCCAGTTAATCATTCACAGCATGCTGGAATTTGAGAGAAGAGGGTGCCAACAGGCTCTAGTGGCTCAAACCGAGAACCGTGGCAGCAGCTGCCCTCTTCAGGCTTATGTAGGCCTGGGATGTTGTGCGACAAAGGAAGTAAGTCCTAGTGAAATCAGTGAGGCTTCCTAGCAAATGAAATGAGGCAAACACTGGGATATCAGGGGGGGTTCATCCTGCAGGGCCTCTGCTTGCAGCCTGAATGGCCATTTTCCCATGTTCCTTCTGTTGCCACTGCAAATGCAGAAGCAGTCCCAGTGGCAATGGAGTATCTCCTTGGTAGTTTCCCCACACATACTTTTTCCAGCCCCCCACAGCCACCACCCCTCCCTGCACTACCAGTAGGGTTGCCAGCCTCCAGGTGGGGCATGGAGGTCTAGAATTACAACTGATCTCCAGATGACAGAGATCAGTTCCCCTAGAGAAAAATTACAGCTTTGGAGGGTGACTGCATAGCACTGTACCCCACTGAGGTCCTTTTCCTCACAAAATCCTGCCCTCCCCAGGCTCTACCCTCAAATCTCGAGGAATTCCCCCACTTGGAGATGGCAACCCTAGCTATCAGAGGACCTTTAAAACAATGGTAACTGTTGAATCACTATGGGATTTTTTTAAAAAGCTTGAAAAAGCCCTCCAGTGGCACAGAGGGATGTAGGTAGGGGAAAGGCAGTCCCTGGGGGATTGAGGCAAGAAAAATGACTGTGACATGGGTGCGGGATATACAGAAATGCACATGAGCCACAAAACGTGCAAAGGCGTTTTGACTGCAATGTCTCACAAAAGGCTGCACCAAACCAAGTTTGAGAAAGATCACACAGTAGAGCAGGGCAAAACTGGGAACATAGACAGTTAGGGGACAGCATAGTGTGGATGCTCCAGAGAACATTCCACTGCTCTGAAACCAAAACCTCTGTGCAGAAGCAGCCTTCAATGAGATGCTGGGAGTTCCACATGGAGCACCACCAGCATTTTTTCTCTCGTAAATAGTGAGCGCATAGGACCCTGATTCATGAGACCATGGCACAGAGTGAGGGGGAGGAGCTAAGTCTCCTCTTGAACTCAAAGGCCCACACACAAGTCCTGTTGGGTTGCCAGCTCTGGGTTAGGACATTCCTGGAGATTTTGGGGGTGGCGCTTCAAGAGGGCATGGTTTAGGCAGGGGAAGGACGTCAGCATAGTATCATTGCCATAGGAGGAGGAGGAGGAGCCATTTCTCCAGGGGAACTGATCTCTGTTACCCAGAGATCCGTTGTGATTCCGGGAGATCTGCAGCCCCATCCTAGAGGTTGACAGCCCTATGTATCGCACAAGGCCTGTCCCCTGACTTGTAAATAAGTCTTCTTCAAAGTGGGGCTTACTTCCAGGTAAGCAGGCATGGGATTAGGAGGCATTCCACCTTTCATTCAGAGCAAGAGATGGCAAAGGACCTGATATGCAAGGAGACCTGGGATTGGATCTCTTGAATTATTTTAAGGCTGGAGCCGTTGTGCTGGGTGGGTCTTAATAATTGGGTGAAGAAATTAGTAACGGACATTTGGCCATTTTCCCTGGGTCATTTTCTCTATCCAAAGCCTCTCTGTCTGATCCCTCCAGTTTTCTTATGCAGGAAAACTGAAGTTTCAGAGGAAGGGGTGATTTATTTGTAAAGTATTGTCAAGTGGCATAGGGTTTTCATATACTTTTTAGTGTGTGTGTGTGTGTGTGTGTGCACTTGGAAGTCATGGTAACCTCTGGTGAGTGACCCCTACTGGGGGCATGGAGAATATTCCGAGAGGTGGCTGGATAAAGCCTGCCCCTGCCTCCTGCCTCTGGTATTTCAAGGAGGTCTCCCATCCAAGTCCTTGCCAGGTCCCATCCAAGTCGCTTGGCTTCTGAGATCTGAAGTTGTGTAGGGTTTTCAAGGCAAGAGACATTCAGGGGTGGTTTGCCATTGCCTGCCTCCACACAGCAACCCCGGAATTCCTTAGTGGTCTCCCATCCAAGTACTAACCAGGTCCAACCCTGCTTAGCTTACAAGATCTGATGAGATTAGGCCAGCCTGAGCCATCAAGGGAAAGTTTAGGTCAAGAAAATGACATTGGTGAAAAGGTCAGACATTTCTTCCCTAACTCATATTTCTTCTGAGCCCTATTGCTGCTGCTTTGAACTTTCAAAACAGAACAAAACCTGCAGGCAATCCGATCCTGGATCTCCTTGCCCACTGCCTAGCTTTGCCATAACTGTCCAAAGATAGGCAGTGCTGGCAAAAGGGCTGCAAGGAAAGAAAGAAAGAAAGGCCAAGGTTGAAGGCAGCCTCTGGGGATGAGTGGGAAGGGCCTGTGCTGTGTTTGAGAGAACAGCTCTCGATAGTTAACACAGGAGGACCAATTGCCCACCTGAGTTACGTTCACCCACTTACTGAGGATGTTTTCCGTATTCTCCGTAACCAAGGGGCCCTCTGGGTCCGGGTCAGGCCGAGGCTCTAGGAAGTACTCCGAAGCAACACAGCTACCCTTTTTCTGACCTGCGGGAGGAGAAACATATCAGACTCACACAATTGAAACAGACCAATAAAAATGTTGGGAAAGGGAAGAAAAGTTAGTTTGGCTGGGAGAAAGAAAAAACCTCAGACAGATCAAAAGGCAGAAAGTCTGTGTGGGTGATTTCCCACTAAAGCTGCCGCGGGGTTGCGCCGCCGTTTGCCCCGAGATTATTAGTCAATTTCACACCCGAAGCCGCGGGGCTGCATTTTGACCCGCGGCTTCGCCCGATTTCCCCGCAGTTTCGTAATCCTGTTTTTTGAGGATTACGAAACTGCGGGGGAAATCGGGCGAAGCCGCGGGTCAAAATGCAGCCCTGCGGCTTCGGGTGTGAAATTGACTAATAGTCTCAGGGCAAACGGCAGCGCAACCCCGCAGCAGCTTTAGTGGGAAATCGCCCTGTGATTTTTCGGTGGGAAATGGGATGTGTCAGCTCCAGACTACAGAGATCAGTTCCCGTCAAGAAAATGGCAGCTTTTGGAGGACAGACTCTATGGCATCATTCCCTGCTGAGACCACTCCTGAAACTCCATCTTCCACAGACTGTAAATCCAAATCTTCAGGAATTTCCCAACCTGGAGCTGGCAACCTAACTCAGTGAGGACTAAGTGTCAAAGGCCTACAGGAAACAGTACTCAAGGATCTAGTGAGGACCAAGGAGAATGCAGGCCTAAGGATGAATTATGCATAGGAATTATTTTTTCTTTTAAAAGAAAAGTTGGGACTCGAAAGAATTTGTTCCAGACGTTATGATAATATTTTATCGGTATAACAGTATTCAATTGCCAATTTTTTAAAAATTGAAACACCCGGAATTGCCTTGGGGGAGGTGGCTGCGACTGGGCCAGGGGGGCTGTAGGGGAAAACCTGCCATGTGGAAGCCCATTTGCTCTGCTGTGTATTGGCAGCTGCGCATGGGGTTGCCAGGTCCCCCCTGGCCACCAGCCCCCCAGGCAAGTTTTGCCAGCTCCACGTTGGGAAACGGCTGGAGATTTGGGAGTGGAGCCTGAGAAAGGCAGCTTCAGCTTTGGCAGAGTTCAGCTGCAAGCGCATTCACAAACACAGCAAAACTTGTACACATAGACTCAGCACACGGCTCTCTCAGTCCCAAACACATCCAAGTTACCTGAATATCTGAATCATGGGAGGAAGAAGCAATTATTGTAGGCAGATCAGCACTGGCTTGGTGCCTCAGAACACTGACTTAACAGTCTTTCTTGTAGCATCTAGACCAGAATCCTCCATGTGGAGCCAGTGGGTGCCGTGATGTCCACAGACACACTTCTTGGTATCCACAAAGTTTTTTTCTTTTTTTTTAAAGGATGGGCCCAGGTAAGGCCTCTGCCCAGCAGGGCTTCTGACTGGCCTATGGAGATTTGCTTGGCAGCAGCTGCCACCATAACACAAGGGTCTTCACTCTTGTGATTGAAGGTAAGCTATGGCAGATATTTTGTGGAATGACAAAGGTGCCCACAGGCTCAAAAGGGTTGGGGACCCCTGCTCTAAACCATTCTTCTGAAAGAAGACTCTTAGCAGGGAACTCTTGCCTAGGACAAGCTCATTACCTGCAAAGAAGCAGACCCTCCAGAGGCCAGCGTGGAGCGCCATGACAATCTCAGTGGTCTGGTTCTGTGGAAACACGATCCCTTCCTCCATGAACAGCCAGTAGTCAGTGCTGACAGCGATGCCCACCAGGAGCAGGCCACACGCTCCAAAAACGCTAGACAGCAGGGTCAGGGCGCGGCTGCTGCAGTTACTCATCCTAGGTGACAGGGGGAGCCACTGGCCACACGCAGCGCAAGGACCTGCAGGAGGAAGAAACAATAAGCCCAAGAATCTAGGAGTTATAATTGTTGCACCATCACATTATTTCCCATCTTAGAGATAAGGGCGACGTTTCAAGAACCTTCTCCTCATTCAGACCTATCTACTCCTAAAGCACCTGGTAGTTACTGGCAACCAAATTCTTCTGTTTTCTTTCTTTCTTTATAAAATTTGTATCTAGGGTTGCCAGGTCCTTACTTTGCGCTGGCAGGGTGAGAGGGAGGGAGCTTTCGGGGGGGGGGGGCAACATAGCCACATGCAACGTCCCCAATGTGATGACATCATGCAGAAGTGATGTCATCACTCCAGAGATGTCACGCAGCGACACTCTGGTTTTTGAACAAACTATGGTAAAATTGGGCTCAAACCATAGAATTTTGCCCCCAAACCAGAGCCTCACCACCCGACATCCCCAGCATTATGACATCACTTCTTTGTGATGTCATCACATCAGGGACGACACATGGGGTTGTAGCTACCCCTGCAGGCCAGCGGGCTGCCAGTAGGCAGGTGCCTGTGAAATCAGGGGATCCCCTACTCACACCTGGGACTCCCACTTTTGTATCCCACTTTTCTGCCTTTACAAGGGACACCAAGACAGCTAACAATTTAAAACACCCATGATAAAATCACATTTTAAAACTAGTAAAATCAACCCCCCAACACACATCATTAAAATGATTAAAAACACAGTTATAATACATACAAAACGTAAAAACAGCAATTAAATACACTGGTTAGGAAGGAGGGATCACTGACGGAATGCCAAATGAAACAAAAAATGTCTTCATCCGCTGATGGAAGACAGCAACAGAAGGGGACAGATGAATTCCCCTGGGGAGTGCGTTCCAGAGCTTTGGTGCCATGACTGAGAAGGCCGTCTTCTGGACTGCCACCCGCCTAGTCTCAGAAGGCAAGGGCACTCAGAGCAGGGCCTCTGAAGGTAACCATAATGGTCAGGTAGATTCATAACAGATTAGGTGGTCCTTCAGGCATATTGGTCCCAAGCTATATAAAGCTTTGAAGGTCAAGAGCAACACCTTGAATTGTGCCTGGAAACAAACTGGGTGCCAGTGTACATGGGCCAAGACAGGAGTGACATGGTCCCTATGACTGCAGATCAAAGGAGAACCAAAAAGTTCACTCCAGACCACTAAAACCTCTCAAATTACTCTTCCAGCTACAAAACCCTCTAACTCAGTGGGGTTTAAACCTCTCCAAGGATCCTTCCCACATTGGTATTTCTGATGAGGAACCACTGCACTTTGGCCAAGGAATCCCTGCACCCTGGGATGCGTTCTCAGTTTGTTCAGGACACCATCCAGGCCTGCTGAGGTAAACTATTTTAAGGACTGATAATGTGGCCATAATTCCCTGGGGGCTGCTAGTGGCAACCTGGCGAGGTAATACTGGTAATGGCAAGCATCTTGTCTTTTAGCCATTACTGGTCTTTATAGAGTGCAGAATAGCTGACCACAGTGATCATATATGGAATCACATTCAGTCCATGTTTGTTCTGGCTGGTAAAGCTAATCTTCCATAAACAGTCAATTTTGACCAAAATTAAAGCAAAAAAGACTCGGTATTGAATTAAATGCTATAGGGAAAGCTGATTTCAGTATACACATGCATGCACACACACACACACACACACACACACGCACACACACAAAGGGTGGCTTGGAGAAAATTTTCATGGGGCCTGAATGGTGAATTTTAGATGTATCACATCTTGACACATTTACAAATGATTTTGTTCATTTCCATGCTGGAGGATGTTGAACTTAAGCAATTGAATTTAAGGTGTCAGAAAGGTGTGATATTCTATACCCAGGGTTCCGAACATGGTGCCTGGGGGCTCCGTGATGCCCACCAACACCTATCTCGGCACCCATCAAGTCTTTTTAGAAAGTGAATGGGGACACGTGGGGCTTTGCCCAGCAAGACTTCTGATAGGCCACTGGAGATTTGATTGGCTGTGCAAATTTTTAAAAGCATTGCTTTGGCAGCAGCTGCCACCACAACCCTGACAGAAGGGAAGATCCAGCAGCCATGTTATGGCTGGCTCCGCCTCCTGTGAAAGCCATTTTGTGGCTGTGCCTACCATGCTGTCAGAATTCCAAGGGTGCCCACAGAGTCAAAAATGTTGGGGACCCCTGGTCTATACTGTAATGCACAATGGCTGTAGGTGTCATGAATCAGCCAGGGCTTAGTGAGAGTGAGGACTTCTTCAAGAGACGAGGACTGCTCAGGGGAAGAGGAGCCCCGTGTAGCCAGCTCTGAGTCAGCAGAAGCCAGCAAGCAGGAAGATGAGCTGCAGGCTTGTCAGGATTCACAGCCAACAGCTGGTGCAGAGCCACCTACACCCTCCAGCCCTGATTCAACTGGTAAAACTCAGCCGATCGTTTCCAGCCCTCCAGTATCACCAGCACCCTTAGAGCGCCACATACAGAGGCTATGAACTACAGGAGAGACAACAAAGTGCATGCCACCTGCTTGAGTAGTTGCAGTATTACTCCTGAGCAGCTAAGGTGCAAGCTTGACTCTTAAGCATATGGCTATAAAAACCAGCCATGGAAAACTGTTAAGCATCGAAGCAACAAGTTGAAATTTTTCTGACTATTGCACTGGATCCTGCTTCAACCCTGTGACTCTTTGGACTGTTTCCTGACTCTACCGTTGTCTTCCTCCTGACTCTGCTTGTGAGTATGGACTGACCTAGACTCCTGACTCTGTGCATAACCTTGGACAGGCCATTGACTACACTTCCTGAGTTGGTGCTCTTGCTTTACTCACTCTGTGCTCTGACAGTGTGCCCTACACTGTTCCTGGCCTGGCTCGTGACAATAGTCTTCAGCCTTTCCAGAGCTGGAACTCACCCTTAACCCCCAGCACTGGGGATCCACTGAGCTGCAAGCACATGACATCTGAAGTGACAGAGTCATATGACAGGAAGAGGAGCTGAAATCTCTGAACCTGCTTGTGTTAAAAAGGGATTGTTTTCTGCTGCTCAGTGACCTCACTTTGCTGTCCTGTGGTTCTTCTCAATGTGCGCGCAAAGAGATGGGGACATGGCTTCCTTCTTCTCTATGCATGTGTCTTAGCAGTTGGTCCTTCCAAAAGGTTACAAAAAACGGTGGTCCTATAGGGGCTCATGACCCCACAGGTGGGATTTGGCAATCTACCTGAAGGCTGTGATCCACTGCACTACAGAGATTCCTGGGGAACCCTTGGAAGCAATTGGCTGACTTGTCCTAATGTCACAGAGGGCTGAGGTGGGCATTTAGGGCTTTTGGCTGCCATTGGCTGGGCTGCTGTGATGTAGACAGGAGGGCTGAGGGATCACGGACTTGGGACAGTAGGAGGTACAGATTTGAGAAAGCACCTAGATCATAATCTTCTATAGAACCCAGCCTACTCACTGAGGTCCGACTGAGCCCCTGTTCTGGATAGCTCTGCTTTTGAATGGATTAGAGAACAAACCCTCTTTATAGTGGAGCCCCAGTTATGGAAAATTCTTCCTAGAGATATATGACATTTTGTATATTTTAGGCACCAGTTTAGATACCCATTTTACTCCCTTGTGCTATTGTGTTGCTCAGCTGTTTAGCTATAGGTAATGCTGTTCCTCTCTTGTATGTTTTTGCTTTGATGGGGTTAAATGATGCAAACGTTATCTGCTGTCTGTTTTCTCTTGGAGTGAAAGACACTTTGAAGACCTCGTGATGGGACCTCATGAGGACTTTTAGAAGAAGAGTCGGTTTTTATACCCCACTCTTCACTACCCAAAGTAGTCTCAGAAAAGCTTACAATCGCCTTCCCTTCCTCTCCCCGCAACAGGCACCCTGTGAGGTAGGTGGGACTGAGAGAGCTCTGAGAGAACTGTGACTGACCCAAGGTCACCCAGCTGGCTTCATGTGGAAGAGGAGAGGGGAATCAAACCCTGTTTTCCAGATTAGAGTCCGCTGCTCTTAACCATTACACCAAACTGTCTCTTTTAAAATAAATACAACTAAAAAGAAAACTAGGAAAAGAACTGGATGGAGTGGTCCAGAACCATAGGGAGAAGAGATGGCCGTGGAAGGAACTATAGCCCTTTTCAAAGGGGGAGAATGAATATATATGGGATTGCAGCAGCAGGCTATGGTGTTCATTGAAATGCTTTGCCAGAGCCTCTGCACTTGAGAGCTGCAGGTGGAACGCTGCTTTTTAGGGTTCCTGACTGCATGCAACTCTTTGCATGAATATCTATCTGTCCCCTCCAATGAACATGCAAGGCTTGCAACCACAATCTTGCTCCCCCCCCCCCCGACCTGTCTCTGGTTCTGGCCCGCGGTGTGGACTTGAAACACCACTCCACAATTCACAAACATGGACCGAGAAGATATAAATTTATTTGCTTTGTTTTCCAAAAATGTATACCTTGCCTTTCTGCCCCCATCAGGGCCACCAAAGGTAGCTAACAAATGAAAACATACATAATAAAAGCATATCTTAAAAGCCATTATGAAACCAATAAAACACACACCAATCAAACACAATTAAAAGCAGAGCTAAAATACATCCAAAAATGTAAAAACAATTAAAACAGTTATTTGTTTTTACAAAAATGTAAAAACAACAATCAAAACAAAAATGGTGCCTCCCAATCCCAGGCAGAGACGTGGTCCAGAAAGATATCAAGAAAGCCGCTGAGTAGTCCAGAAGAATCAACTGAATCACACGCTGGCTCTGCGCCTACTCTTCCCCCTTACCTTACCTTCCTCCTCCTTCTCCATCCCCCTCTGGCTATTTTTTTTAAAAAGATGCTAGAATTCAATAGTCTGGAAGTCAGACTGTCTGAACTAGAATACCTTTGTCCTAACCACGAATGGGTCGGTGAGGGCTGTGGTCACTAGCTCAGAGGGTAAGGAAATCTGCATGTTCAGGATCATTGTTGATACTTAACACATTGTGGAGCTGAACCCCTTTATGAAACATAAAGGCCTACCTGGGAGTGAAGAACAGTGAGATCTTAATTCTGAGCTTCCTTTCCAGTGTCCTATTTTACCTCGCCCTTTTCTTCCAAGGAGTTCTGGACCACGGTTTTTCCTCCCCATTTTATTTACATTCACAGCACCTCTGTGAGATACTGTTAGGCTGAGTCACAAAGCCAAACTATATGTTATCCTGGTCAAATTCCCCCAAATATCTTTTACCCTAAAAAAAAGCATGAGGGGATGGGGGTGGGAGATTCAAGTCAGGACTACAGTGTAAGGCAGGGGGAGATTTAACTCTTTCCCTCTTGGCAGTTTCCTGATCAAAACAATTAACTCCACCCTGGGCTACAGTTGTTCCCAGTAGGGGGAAATCATTGAGCTTCAAATGCTGAGCAGGGAGTCGGAATGCAGACCTTATAGCTGACTGGCTCTCAGCCTCCTACCCCTCACAGAGTCACTCACCAGCCCAGGCCTGTAGCTGAAATTTTGGGGTGGCCTGGAAGAAGGAGGGCCAACCGGAATGCACTCTCAGCTGCAGCACACCGGCTGCCTCTCCTCCTGTAGCTAGGGTCTCAGGTGAAGAAAGTCTGGCTTTCCAGGGTCTTGGCCATTGCAGGAATTGAGTGCGGCTGGGGTAGGGGCATGAGTAGTGGGGCAAGGCTAAAGACTGAGGGGGCATGGCCCCCAAATGCCCACCATAGCTATGGGCCCACACCAGCCCCTCTTCCTAGGGAAAGGGAAGAGGAAAGCCTGTCTCTGCTAATGCCCATCCTGTGGACTTCACAACTAGGCTGACTACTTGGCGGGGGTGGGTGGGACTGGTGGGCTCCTGCACCTTTAACAGTTGTATGAGGCAGACAGTCAGCAGGGGAAGCCTTCCCCATCTGTGCTGCTCCCTGCCTGAAAAGCCTGCATCACTTTGATTTCTGTCTCTCTTGCAGATGTTAAAGGCACAAAATACAACCTTCTGTAGGTGCCATGGGGGCACCATGATGCTCACCAATACCTTTTCTGGTGCCTGCCAAATGTTTTTAGGAAGTGGATTGGGCAAGGAGGGGCTTTTGCCCAGCAAGGATTTTGATTGGCCAATGGAGATCGAATTGGTTGTGCAGATTAAAAAGCATCCTGTCAAACAGAGCTTCTGCCTAAATTGTTGAAGGTTTACTATGAAAGTTACCCATAACCGCACTCCCTGACATTTTGTGGTTGGCTTCACCTACTGCAGCAGCCATTTTGTGGTTGCACCCATCACCCTGTGTCACAATTCCAAAGGTACCCACAGGCTGAAAAATGTTGGGGGCCCCCTGCCTTAGAGGATGGCAAATTCACTTGTTTCCATCAAGTGGTTACCTTCCCTGCCTTCCATCAAGTGGTTAACTTCCCTGCAAAACACTGCTCCAAGAATATGGATTTCCATAGGGTTGCCAACTCTGACTTGGAAAATTCCTGGAGATTTGGGGGTGGTGCCTAAAGAGAGACTTCATTTTCTCCCAGACTTTATGGTATACCACAGAGTATATCCTCCAAAGCTGCCATTTTCTCCTGGGGATCTCCCTAGTCTGGAGGTAAGTTGTGATTCTGGGAGAACTCCAGGCCTCACCTGGAGGATAGTGACCCTAGACATCTGTGATCCCAGCTCCCCCAGACAACTGCCTCCTTCCAGATACCTTAACAGCTCCAACCACACAGAGTTTTCTCCAATATATGTTTGTATTTCAGAGTTCAGTATCATCCCCCTCACAATAGGTTTTCAAGCACTTTTTCCCTGGCTTGTGTCTCCAGGGGTTTCTATTTATGCCCTCCTCGACTGCATCTATGCAGAATAGAGGGCCCGAAAAAGACCTGAAGAGTGTGTGTGTGGTTGCAAGGACAGGAAAGTATCTGTAGGCTAGAACTGAGGGTGGCAGGGGAAGGAAAAGGGATCAGGCTGAGTTGCCCATCTACTCACCCCTTCCATTTTAATCCTGACCATTCTCCCCTCCCCCGAAGTAGCAGCACCCCCTGTTGCCTGCCCACAGCACTACAGTTGCTGGTGGCACAGTGTCCTCCCACCTAACCCCCACTCTTGCCGGAGAATCTTTATTTGATTTCTCCCATCTGTGATTATTTTATTTTGGTTACAGAAGGCAGCTTTGGGGATGACAGAAGCAGTGCAATATGGTCACCCTACTCACTCACATTCCTCTTCCTGTTCCAGATCTGTGTATATATACACAACACTGGGGGGGGGGGTTAGAATGTGTGTGCGTGCTTGTGTATATGTGTGTACACCCACATGCGAGAAAAGAGAATATAGATATTTATGGGAATGAAGGAGAGAGGGAAGAGTATTTATGACGACAAAGACAAAGGTAGAGATAGGTAGGTAAACAGAAGATCACAGGGGCAGAGAGATGTTTAATTTGGAAACTCTGTGGAAAAAACGTACAAAAATAGAGTTGGGGTAGCCCAATTCCAAATTCTTGCTGTCAGCAAGCATGCGTGTTCCCATGGCAGCATAACCAAGTGTTCCCAAACTCTGAGCCCAAGATGTTAGAAAACCAACATAAACTGTAAAGGAAAATAGTAAAGGTAAAGGTTTCCCTTGCTCGAAAGCCAGTCAAATCCGACTCTAGGGGTGTGGTGCTCATCTCTGTTTCCAAGCCGAAGAGCCAGTGCTGTCCAAAGACGTTTCTGTGGTCATGTGGCCAGCATGACTAGACACCAAGGCGCATGGAACGCTGTTACCTTCCCACCGAAGTGGTACCTATTTATTTATTTGCAGTTTCTTGCTTTCAAACTGCTAGGTTGGCAGGAGCTGGGGCCAGAGACAGGAGCTCACTCCATCATGCGGCACTCGGGTCTCGAACTGCTGAACTACCTACCTTCTGGTCTGCAGTTCAGCGTAAATATCAGTATTGGTATGCGGAATTCTTTTTCTACCGCTAGCACATATCTACCCTGATCTGGGTAGCCCAGGCTAGCCTGATCTCGTCAGACCTTGGAAGCTAAGCAGGGTCAGCCCTTGTTAGTATTTGGATGGGACACCACCAAGGAATACCAGGGTTGTGATGTGGAGCTAGAAAATGGCAAACCACCTCTGGATATCTCAAAACCCCATGGGGTCGCCAGAAGTCAGCTGTGACTTGACAGTAACTTCCTCCCTCAACAATGCATATACTTGCATAAGGAGGAAAGGTGGCATGGTATAGCCCAGTCTCATTAGATCTTGGAAGTTAAGCAGGGTCTGTACTTGGATGGGACACGACCAAGGAAGACTCTGCAGAGGAAGGCAATGGCAGACCACCTCTGCTTCTCACTTGCCTTGAAAGCCCCTTACTGGGGTCGCCATAAGTCAGCTGCAATGTACATAAGTAACACATATCTGATTGTGGGGAGGTAAATGGTATTCAGCAGAGGCCTGCTGCTTGTGCCACCCTACAGACAACTGTGATACTTCACTTCAATGCTTCCCTGGATAAGGTTTCTTTTGCAAAACACTGATGGGCTGTTTTTCATCACAGTGATTGTGGTACAAAAGGGGAACTGAAAACAAATCAACCAGTATCATAATGCTCCTGTATAAATCTATGGTGCAGCCTCATTTGGAATACTGTGTACAGTTCTGGTCACTACACCTCAAAAAAGATATTATAGCATTGGAAAAGGTGCAGAAAAGGGCAACTAAAATGATTAAGGGGATGGAACACTTTCCCTGTGAAGAAAGGTTAAAGAGATTAGGGCTCTTTAGCTTGGAGAAACGATGACTGAGGGGTGACATGACAGAGGTTTATAGAATTATGCATGGGATAGAGAAGGTAGAGAAAGAAGTACTTTCCCCTGTTTCTCACAATACATGAACTAGTGGGCACTCAATGGAATTGATGAGCAGTAGATTTAGAATAGATAAAAGGAAGTACATTTTCACCCAAAAGAGTAATTAACATGGAATTCACTGCCGCAGGAAGTGGTGGTGGCTACAAGCATAGACAACTTCAAGAGAGATTGGATAAACATATGGAGCAGAGATCCATCAGTGGCTATTAGCCACAAGGTATAGATGGAATGCTATGTCTGGGGAAGTGTTGCTCTGTATTCTTGGTGCTTGGGGACCCCACAGTGGGAGGGTTTCTGAAGTTCTGGCCTCACTGGTGGACCTCCTGATGACACCAGGGTTTTGGACACTGTGTGACACGGAGTGTTGGACTGGATGGGCCATTGGCCTGATCCAGCATGGCTTCTCTTATGTTCTTAATGTTCACCTCAATAGTAATGTCAGTAGATATTGGGTGATATACCAGCTGCTTTTCTGTTCACAGAAAGAAAACTGGAATTGGTAAGTGGCTGTATTTTGGAGACATCGTTTAGTAATGTGCAGGTGGCAGTGTCCTAAGAACGACAAAGTTGTTGAGCTTATATGCACAATCGGGCTGGAAATCCCCCCCCCCCGCCAATTACTTCCGATGATTGATTAGACTGGAAGGATGCAGAGGGTCAAAAGGTGCCTTTCCGCTTATGGAAAGACTCCTTCCTCTGACAAAGGAACTTTCACTCATGGAAGGTGCTTTCCGCTCAAAGAAGAGAAGCAGAAGCAGAGGACTTCTTCTGTGAGCGAAACTTGAGCCACAAGGGCATTTCCGGAAGCTGAAAGGCACCTTTGGAGCCCCATTCACAGATCAGAATGGATGGATGTGTGGATATAGACAAGAAAGAAGGAGAAAGGATGGGTGGCAGAGGGATGTGTAGACATTAATGGAAACAATGGGTGCTTAGATAAGTGTGTCTGATGCGGATGAATGGCTCTTCTGTTGCTTGAGTTAATGAAGTAAGAATGGAGTCATTTATGTATACACTGTACTCTTAGTAGCATGTTGTTGGGTACTCGGTCATTAGGGTAGGATGGATGGAAACGCCAAAACTAATCAACTTGGATTTCTCTCTCCTAGAGAGACGCCTGCAAAAATGTCATGTGCTACAGGAATCAGTGCATGCGCAAACAGTGATGCTTGGGCCAGAAATGTCAGAAGAGATGGACACCAAGGAAGGTGCTCGTGCAAAATCCCACCTCTTGCAGTATTCAAATAATCGCCTGGTTGCATGCATCATTCCATCACAGAATAAGCCTATGGAATTTCAAGTCCTAGAGTGCCTGAAAAACTATTTCACTTCCGTGGCTGATTAAATGATCCAGAGTAACTGCCATGCTTTGCACTTGCAGTCACTAACTCTAACTAGATCCTTTACTTTTTGCCACAACGAGCATCCAGTTTATGAACCCCAAAGGATGATTAAATGGTCTTCAGTGGCCGCTAACCCGTGTAATTTCATTGTGAGCATATACTCCTAAACCAGTACAGCATCTCTGGGACAAGGGCCAATGTGGTACAAATGATAAGAGCATCAGATGGGGACCAGGGAGATCTGGGTTCGAGTCCTTGCTTATCCATGAAGCTTTGAGCAAGCCACTGTCCCTTTATGAGGATTTTTACCTTCTTTTGTCTGGCCCTGCTCCTGTGTTATTAACAGTATCCTAATGCACAAAGTTAGCTGGTGGAAGCTTTTGCCAGCTCTCATCTCCATGCCAGGAAACACATCTTCTGTTGAATTTTCTTGATTAAACTTTCTCCAAGCCACCCTTGATGAAAGGGGACTGTTGAAAGTACCAGGAGTGGGGCCAGTTGAACAGGAGGCAATTCTGCTCCCAGCCTAACCTTCCCCACAGCCTTGTTGTTTGGATAAAACTTTGCAAGGTAGAGTTGTAAGTGTGATTAAGAAATGGCCCTGACCTGAATGGCCCAGGCTAGCCCAATCTCATCAGATCTCAGAAGCTAAGCAGGGTCAGCCCTGGTTACAACTTGCATGGGAGACCACCAAGGAAGTCCACAATTGCTGCGTGGAGGCAGGCAATGGCAGACCACCTCTGCTCCTCTATGGCCCAGAAATCCCCCTGGGGTTGCCATAAATCAGCGGTGGCTCGAGGGCACTTTCCACCACCACCACCAAGAAGTGCTGCCGCTGACATTTTGTTCAAACTGAAATTCAGAGTAAATTTATAGGATCCTTCAAATCAATAAAGGTCAGAATAGGAAAGTCTGACAGATATTTTTTACAAAACCCCAACCTCTCACATGGGCCTTGGAAGCCAGGCAGGCCAGACCTGCCTTCCTGTCATCTCTGCACAAAGGATTATGCCAGTGAAAATAACACACATTGGGGGAGGTGTTCACTCCCACTAGCATAACCCCGAAGGAGGTACAAGAAATCTCTTTCCCTCCATTCTCGCCATACTGCTGAGCCCCACAGCCCGCCCTCGACACTGTCAAACGATGCTGTATCTCTCTCAGAAACAGTGGCAACAAAAATAGCATCCCTGCCACATACCGCCTGCTTGACCCCTCGGTAGCTGTTGCCTCCATATGCTGAATTAAATCTCACCCATTAGCACAACACTCGCACTAGACCCACCCCAAGTCACTCCCTCCCCCCCCCCACAGTAGTTGCACACCCTCCCTCCGGCAATCAGTGTACCATATTCAGCCGTGGCGGGGAATACAATCTCATAGCAACATCACCATCTGGGACTACATTAAATGTTGGTGTTTGGGGGAAGGAATCGAGACAACGAAGTACAATGTCTCTTTGGCAGTCAGAAATCTCCCCCATCTCCCCCTTTAAGACAACCCTCCATGCAGAAGCACAGAGGGAGGAATGTGGCTTATAGGCACACACTTAGCCCTCAGAAACATGTTGGTTATTTAAAAGAAAAACCACTAGCTTATACACACAGACACCATTCCAGAAATCCACATTTGGCTGCACGCAGGCACCAGCACTGAGAAGTCTCATACACAAACACACAAAACACATTGCCAGCACTGAAAATTCACACATACCAGTGCTAAAGGAATTCACTTTAGGTGCACAACACATTACTCTCTCAGAGAGGGTAGTAACCAAATAATTAATGGGAACTACACAAGCAATAAATCCAGTGTCAATACAGGTACAGAATATACCCACAGCTGTTCATTTAAGACCAAATGCATTAGGCTGCCTTAACCACTAAAGAACAATTCATCATTTTTAGGCATCATGTAAGCTAAATGCAGAGAGGCGTTTGAAGGTACCACCACTCGTGAAATCACATGCATGATGGGTGCTTGCGCCGGGGAAAGAAAGCCATTTAAAAATGCTGTTGACAGCACTGTTTGTAGCTCACAGTATATTAAGCCAGTGTGGAGAGACAGGAGTAAATAGGGTGCATGCACAAAACCATGGAAAATGAAGCACGCACACACACACAGAGCCCTGTTCTCCATTTAATACCATAATCTAGACATTGAACGGTGTTAAAGGAGTGGAAGGAAACACATATGCAGCACACACATGCACTGCAAATTAGTTCAATACCTAGGGCAAAGTGTTCAAAATACTGTATCCTCCATTACTGCAATTTGTAATTGCAGAAATTAAAGAAGCCCAGCATGCCAACATCAGCATAGTGTGTGCTAAAGAAAGAGGACCCAGTTACTACAGGAAATCACTTGAATGCACAGTGTTTAGCTTTAAATCACAGCCACACACTGCCTGCCTGCTTCTGTAATGCACAGAGAAAGGTGCTAAAGGAATTCACGTAGATAGGCACACACATGCCCTGCATGCTGATATAGCACTACCCCATAATACTATTCTGTTTGGAATGCAACACCAAAGCGGTGTTAAAGCACTATTCACCTATGACGGGCAACTAGGTACACCACACTCAACCCTCTTACTGGCACGACAGAGAAAGTGTTTATAAAAGCACTGAGAGAACACTGCATCACCAGAAAATATGCAGTTGATTATGTGAAGTGGAGTCAGCTACACAAAACCCTTAAAAAAATGAATTAGCAAACCGGTGTGGGATCTGTCTGTTTGTCTTGCACCTACACATCAAATTTAGAAAAACATGCAATGGAATACTGGACTGTGCATTCTTACAAGATGTAATGGGAACCACACAAACACACACACACACAAACAGCACACAACCAAAGCAAAACAAGTTCTCAAAAAGAATAAGCATTCAGTAGCTTGAAGAGACTGTACACACACAGTGCGTACGTATGCTATCAAGGAAAGTTGTTTCCTGCACAAACCTTACAATCCCATGGGAAGGGAGGGGGGGTAGGAGCTATGCCAGTACAAATCACTTCTAGCATGCCCCAGTACACAGTACAGTAAGGGAGTCCCACAAAAGCAAGTTTAGTTCACTGCCACAAAGGAATCACAGCACACACACATCCACTATACATGAGATAGCCCAGAGAGAATGAGCCCTTTCAGAGTGGATCTAAAGGAATTCACAGATAACACCATCCAGAGGACCTGGGAGTGAAGCATCCGCAGTGTGCAGAGATGCTGTTAGAATACTCGTCCTGCTGGCCCTCAGTGAAAGGCCATGCATCCACACAGGCCAAAGTTGCACAAAGTTAACACTCCCAACAGAGACAAGTGAGATAATATGTGAAAGCCAGAAAAAAATGACAAGAGATCCGTTCATTTCTTCTTCTTCTGAACCAGCCAGTAGCTTATAATGGATGCAAGCTTTGGACTCAGGCAGAGTTTGCCAGTTTGGCCTGGTGGAGAGTTCTGTGTAACTCAGAAGCATGCATCCTATTTAAAACAGATGGCTGGTCCAAGAAAATATGCCATTTTACTGCCTCTCTGAGGAACATATGGGGCTGCCGGCCGGCAATAAGGGGATACATCCCAGTGGACAGACTCCCAGGAGCAAAGCAACACAAAGGGAAGACGTTGGGCTGTTTTCTCACCTTGCTGTTAGATTCCCACCGGGACCTTAAGTTCCTTGCTCTTCCACCGCACCTGCATCGCTTTCCGCTTTTAATTTCTCCTTTTCCTTGTGCCAATGTTCCAAAGGAAGGGAGGGGAAGACACCTGTCCCTCTTTCCTTGGTGGGGGTGGGGGGATATTGAGCCACTCTTTTTAATGGCGGGCGACTATGCGACCCCAAAACAAAGGACCTCTATTGCTGAAGGCCCCATCCAAAAGTTTGCTTCATCCAAAAGTGAGATGTAGGGAGAGAAGGGATGCGGTGTTGCAGAAGGGAGGGAGGGACGAAGGAAGGAACCGACAGAATGAAAGAAGGAGCGAAGGAAAGGAATGCAGCAATAGCAGGGTGGAAGAGGTGCGGGAAGCGGGTGGTAAAATATCGAGCTGAGAACTGGACAAACGAATGCAGCAGGGAGGGGGCAATAACGGAATGGAGGAGAAGGGATGCAGCAGGAGGAGAGGAAGAGGAGGAGGACAGCGAGAGGGGAGAAGGGATGCAGCAGACAGGAGAGAGAGAGGAGAGGATGGAATGCAGGAGAGAAGGAAAGCAACAGAATGAGGCGGTGGGGGGAGATGGGTGCAGGAGAGCGGAAAAGCGAGGGAATGAAGCAGAGAGAAGAGAAGACGAATGCAGCAGAGGGAGTGGGGGGGAGTGAATTCCCTGCGACCAGGGATCCCGGCTGCAGTCAGAGAGAGGGATAGGAAGAAGGGCTGGGAAGAAGGAATGCAGGAGGGCAAGGGCTGAAAAAGCCGCGCAATTGCGAGCGACAGACCGGGGGGAGGGATGCTGCAGAAGGAAAGGGGGGATGAGAGAGGCAGAGCACACACACACACACAAATCGCGGCAGGGGGAAAGCCCAGTCCCAAATCAGAGCGCGGCAGGAATTCGGGGAGGGAGGGGAGAATGCATGAACAAATCGACAGATTGGGGAAAGGGGATGATGCGGAGGGGGGCCAAGGTGCTTTGAGGCGAGGGGAGTCAAAGGGTCGCCCGTCCCCCGCAGAGATCAAGGAGGGAAGGGGGGGTGACCGTGGGGAGGGGGAGGGGATCGTTGGATGGAAATGCAAAAGTGAGTGGGATGCGGCGAAGGGGTGGAAGGGCGAGAGAGAGAGAAAGGCTGCTACCGATTTTGTCCTGGGGGGGCTTCGATCGGGCAGCGATGCCGCAGTCGGATGCCGAGAGGCGGCTGTCTGTCTGTCTGTCTGTCGGTCGGTCCCTCGCTCCCCCCCCCTCACACCTCACACACTCACACGCACCCCGAGGCTGGCACGCACAGGGCGCCCCCGCTCCCCGGATCCCGCTCGATCACGGGATCCGCTTGGCTGGGAACCGAGGGGCGCGAGGAGAATTCACAATCGCCCCAGCCCAGCATCCGCCACCCCGGATCCCTGCAGCTGGCCGTGATGTCAGAGGGACCACTCTTAAAGGCACAGGCCGCCTGCCGGCCAGGGAGCGCCGAGCTTCCGCACTGCACTCTCCGGGCGGGCGCGGGTGAGTGTTCAGAGGCACCTGGGAATCACGCGCGTCCCGAGAGTCGTGGGAGTGAGCCGGAGGAGAGAGAGGGCGCGCGCGCACCTGCAGCGGGCCGACACGGCCATCTGGATGTCAACCCTGGCCCAGTTTCAAACATGCCAGGCTCGCAAGCATTACCCCCCCCCTCACACACACACGCAGTTCTGGGGAATGTCCGAAAACTTCCAATACGCATCTAAACGTGGGCAAGCGTCCGAAAACTCAGACGTCTCTGTGTGGCTTTTTCCCCAAACTGATTGTAAGCAGCATTCACACAAACATTTCTCCGACTTTGGGGGACATTTCAATGAAACGTATGCCGAGTTTTCTTTTTTTTGGGGGGGGGCATCATAACCCTTAATATGATCATCAGTCGACGTTGCCTACTAAATCCTGTCAATTAAGAGTCTTCATAAGCAGTTTACGAGCAAGTAAAACTGTTAAGTGCGATGCATGCACGCATTCTCTGGCTCGGAACATCCCCTTCCCCCGCCCTTTCCGGGCTCCACACCACTATGGATTACACATAAATTCACACACATGCGCGGGAGTGTGTCTGCACACCGCGTGAGAGAGCGAGCAGAGGGCGAGTCTCATGATAATCTTTGCATCAAGAATTCCAGGGATTGAGCTTCAAGGAGCCGGGGGAGGAGGGCTAGGTGCGGGCGGGGGGGCTCGGACTCCCGGGCTTGGCGGGCAGGGCGCAGTTCCAGCCTCTCGGAGGAAGAACAGCATAAATTTAGGAGAGCCGGGGGAGGGGAGTCAGGACACCTGGGTTCCCTGGAAGGCTAGCGGGAGCCTGTTCAACTGAGTCAGTGGAGTGAGCGGCTTACCAGGCAGGCAGCTTGGGTGTCTGGACATCAGCACCTCCGTGTCTTCTGTCAGATGAGCGTTATCCGGAGAAGGGGGAGTCGCATTTATTATCGGTGGGCTGCAGAGCCGAGACTCGATTCTTTCCAAGGGTTAATGGGTTAAAGGGGAGGCTAGCAGAGAATAAATGTTTATTTGTGTGGAAAAACTTATCCCTCTTTTCAGTCTTGCAGCTCTTAGTGCGGAGAACTGTATTTATTTATCAATTCAATTTGTAGACCGCCCTCCCCTACACCTAGGGCTCAGGGCGGTGAACAACATTTCATTGAAACTTCAGTCAAATCAAATCACAGGACAGTTAAAATTATAAAAATTCGAGTAGCTATTACAAGATGGCACTTACAGACCAATTCCTATCCATGATTCGCCCTAGGGAGGGGGAGGAATTTTTATAGGCCATCAATTTATCTGGAGAATGCTATTGTTTTTATGTTATTTGCATCTGTAATAATTTTACTATCGTATATCTCCAGTCTACTCTATGTTTGAAATATAATGTACACTGCCCTGAGCCCTTTGGGGGAGGGTGGTCTATAAATTTAATAAATAAATAATAATAATCTGGCAGGCATGTGAGTCATAAAAAAGCTTATCTAGATGCATTCGTTCTGAAAGCTCCTTAAGAGAATCAAGGCCCTAAATCTGGAGATAATGAATTGGCTTCCTAATTTGGGAGCCACCACCAAGAAGGCCCTTCACGGTGGCTAGTCCTCAGAATATGGGACCATCAGAAAGTTATTTGTGATAAATCTTTTTTAAAAAATGGAAAAGGTACATACGCAAGGAGGAAAATAGGCTTTACCTCCCACCTCATGTTTAAGAAAATAATTTATTGCTTGGTTTGCCCTGCATGGTTTCTTAGGAAGGGATGATGTACCATTTGACTGTGGCTGCGCCTATATTTGGCCAGGGCATTCAAGGCAAAAATCACTAGGGCCAAGTCAGTTCCATCTCAGGCACCTCTTCTTTTGGCCCCTGAAAACTGTCCTCGCCCGCACACTAAGTCCCCCGCCCCCCCCCCGGGCCAGTATAGAAGCTGTCAAGTCAGGGCTTTGGAACGCAGTAAGGGCCCCACAACCGCCACAAATGACAGTTAGCAGGTGGCAGCGCCAACCGCCGCACGCGCTCTCTGCCACACCTGCGCACTGCCCGCAAAGCCCGTCTGCGCGCGTTTTGCGCGGTGGCCTATGGGTGAGAGCCGCTGGGGGAACCGCAGCCAGGCTGGTGACCAAAACCAATCAAATCTCCCGGTCTGGACTACTTAAGCCAGCAGCAGCAGGTGAGCCATAAATTCTGGGCTGGAGTGCAGTGGCAAATGGAATGGAAGAAGCTTCTCAGGCGTGACCGGATTTTCGCACTAGTAAGCTATATGACCCCCTTTCCTTCCCAACATTTGTACAATTTCTTTCAATTAAAAGACGTTGCTGAAATGGAGAGGGGTTGTGGAGGACAGTGTGCATAAGGTTGCCAACTCTGGGTCAGGAAACACCTGGAGACTTTGGGGGTGGAGCCTGGGGGGAGGGCAGGGTTTGGGGAGGCTATACTGCCATAGAGTCCACCCTTCAAAGCAGCCGGTTTCTCCATGGGAAGTGGGGAACTGACCGTGGTCGTCTGGAGATCAGTTATAATAGCAGGAGATCTCCAGGTGCTACTTGGAGGTTGGCAACCCTAACTGTGCATGGCTTTTTTCTTTTTGAGGAATGGAAGGACTAGACAACTCACTGGCTGCTGAGCACAGTGAGGTGCCCTTTTTAGCTCTGTCTGACAGGAAAAGTGGAATGGAAGTAGGGTGAGAGGGCTGTGTGTGTGTGTGTGGGGGGAATACTATAGGAGAGTCCCTACCAGGGAAGAGGGGGTGAAAATAAGTGTGTGTGTGTTTTGAGACAGAATATGGACTCTAGTTTCACAGCACTAATAAAGAGAGGTGGTATACCTGTTTGAGACATACCACTTCTAATTGTCCTGCAAGACCCCCCAAGAGTGTGATAAGTAGGCCATTAATATTCTTAACAGGTGCTTTGCACATGCTCAGAGACATGCTTTAACAGTAGGGTGAGGAGCCAAGTTGCCATTTCCTAATGAACTGGCCAGCAAAGGCACAGCTGCCTTGCCTCACTTTCCTTCCCCCAAATCTGGACCTGGACCTGCGACTGCCTGGCTCCCTGCCCTCCCCCCCCCCACATTTGGTACTACAATATGGATGCCCCCCTGTTCTAATTGTGAAATTTTAGGAGTGTCTTTCCTGTGTTTCCTTCCATTTCTCTGGTTCCATTCCCGGGAGCTTTCTTGTCACAGTCCTGCTCCTTCCCACCATTGTAACCATTTTTCACACACACTCTCCCCCTCAAATTGCCCAATCTAGGCCTGTTTTATTGCTGGACAAAGACAGAGGAACAAACGCTTGCCCCCATTCAGTCAGGTCTCCTGTAATATTTTTTTAATCCCCCAATCCTAGTGCTTTTTAACGAAGCAAGATGGTTGTGATGTCCGGTGCTAGCAGAAATCTTTCATCTTTGATACTAAAGTCTCACAAATAATTGGGCTGGTTTTCTTTTTTCTGTCACAGTTCCTTAAAAATGGCAAGTCAAAGAAAATCTTTGCATTAGGTTCAAGGTCTGGCTTTGTGCTGCTCACTGGCTCTCACGATCAGTGTTCCTCATCTAGAAAATATCAGTCTTAATGGGCTCTCTTTGACCAGGTCTTTGTACAGCTCGGCTCCATCCTCAACAACAACCGTAGGAGGTAGGGTATGCCTACTGTTTGTACTAGCTTGGCTTGTCCCCAGAATACTTTAATGACCCACTGTGCTCTGGATGACGTAATACACATGGCCATTCAGAGGGGTAGGGGACTAGACCAGCAAGCCCAAAAGAGTACTTAACTGCACCACTACTGATGTGCAAATCTGTGCCTGTGTGCTCCTGGTGCCAAATTGGAAACACACAGTCCAATGAGTTGGATTACTCTGTTTATTGCAATTGAAACAGGAGATACAGGGCTGAGTACCTTTAGGCCTCCATTGACACCGAGCAATAAACACTACTCAGCAGAGGAGAAAGGAACTTTGTGGAGAATAATTTTCAGTAGGGAGAGGGCAAAAAAAATCCATATCCCCCAGGCCACTCCTCACCTTCAAATTCCAATATCAGTGGATATGTTTTTAAGAAAGAAGAAAGAAAGAAAGAAAGAAAGAAAGAAAGAAAGAAAGAAAGAAAGAAAGAAAGAAAGAAAGAAAGAAAGAAAGAAAGAAAGAAAGAAAGAAAGAAAGAAAGTGTCACCTTAAAGAGTTATGGAACTGTAAGTCTTGTCTAGTTTTCCTTGTAACCCCAGATTATATGAAGAAACAAGGCAGAGATCTTCTGGAATTACAACTGATTTCCAGATGACAGAGCTCAGTTCAGCAACAGAAAATGGTTGCTTTGGAGAGTGGCTTTATACCCTGTTGAGGTCCCCCCTTCCCCAGTCTCTGAACTTCCCTGCTTCATCCCCAAATCTCCAGGAATTTCCAACCCAGAGCTGGCAACCCTAGACTTCAATGCACTGGTGGCAAAATTGCCACCTTTCCTACATGTCTGGGCAGCAGTTGTGTTACTGGGCTCTGGCATTCTCATTTTTTAACATTAGTGGCCCCCTGCCGGGGGCCTTAAACTAGGGTTGCCAGCTCCAGGTTGAGAAATTCCTGGAGATTTGGGGGTAGAGTCTGAAGAGGGTAGAGTTTGGGGAGGGGAAGAGGGCTCAGCAGGATGTCATGCCATCGAGTCTAGCCTCTGAAGCTGCCAATCTCTCCAGGGGAACTAATTCCTGTCATCTGGAGATGAGTTGTAATTTGGGGGGGGGGTCTCCAGGCCCCACCTGGAGGTTGGCAACCATGCCTTAGAAGCAAGACATCCAAGATGGCTGATTAGGACAGCATGTTGTACTGGACACCATTTGGGGCTGCGGCTGTAGATTTTGCAAGGAACATTCCTATCCCAGCTTTGTCCCAGGAAACAGCGGGAAGGTGACAGCAAGCCAACTGATAAGCAAGGGATTCTAGGGGATGCTGGAAGGCATAGGTGCGGAAGTCGCTGAGAGTCATAGCATTGTGTGGGAGACCAGGCAGGGAATGAAGGGTTTGGCCAATTTAAGGCCAGGTGAAATGGATGAAGGAGACCTCTGTGGTCAGAGAGAGAGAGAGAGAGAGAGAGAGAAAGAGAGAATGGTCTGCTTAATCATTTCACATCAGAATGCCTTAATCTGTCCCTTTGCAAATGCATGTACAGTGCTGTTTTTTAAGGGGAGACAGAAATGCTGAGATTCAAGCCTGCATGAGATCCCTGGCTGCCTAATCCCAAGGTTGTGGAAGCTAGCAGTGGTTGTTCAGTTTTGTGAAGGGTGCGCTCTCTGCACATGCAAAGAGGCAGTCATCCTTACTATTTATCTATTTTGTTTAGGTACTGCTTTTCTCCACATACTGCATACTCCAAATACCAAGCAGGCTTATGGTATTCCTCCCTCCTCCATTTTATCCTCACAACAGCCCTGTGAGGAAGGTTAGGCTGAAAGTGTGTCACCACTCTAGCGTCATCCGGTAAGCTTCTGCGGCTGAGTGGAGATTCGAACCTGGGTCTCTTAGACCCTAAGTCCAGCACTCTGACCACAACCCAATTTGATCTGTGGTGGGGACTTGCTGAATTTCTGCATGCTAAGGACACGGGAACCCTACCAAGGAGACAAAATGCTTGCGGTCTTATCCTGGTCAGTGATGCTTCATTGCCAGCCATTACCAGTGACAGGAAAAAAGCCAGTTATCCCAATCCTTACCATCACCGCCCTCCCTGCTGGATTCCCTCCATCCTATCCAAAATCTGGGGTCTCTGTTTGCACCGGGTACTGCAGCAACACCAAATGGCATTAATTCCCTGCCTGAAGGCATTTTGAGTGGGTGAATGTGGAGATATATTTATCATCAGACAGTAGGGGAGCATAAGGCGCCTTTTATCCTCTCCCCCCCCACCCCCCCGCAACACTGTCTTCCTCTCCAGTGACAAGAGATGAGGGAAGATGGAGAGAAATCTGAGACACAGACCTGGCAAGACCAAGGAGATCGGCACCCAAAGCATAGAGAAGAAACAGCAAACATTTGGCGTCCAGCCTTTCTCTCCCAGTCTTTTTCTTCTCAGTCCTTGCTTGCAGTAGGGTAGACTGAGTGGTCTAATGTTGTGATTTTTTTTTAATACAGAGATTGTCATATCTCTGTCACATATCATTCCTCAGCAGCTTCGGCTGTTCAGGTGCTGCTGTATTTCTCACAGAATCTATCCTTGCTGTGAAGTAAGAGCCAGGATCTATGAACCGAACATCAAAGACAGAAGATGCCAGCTAGATACAAGGAATCTCGAGCCAAGGTTTGTGCTTGGCTGTGGCTCAAGCAAGTTCCCAACCTGACCTGGAAGTTAGTCAGGAGGAACCCAGTGACAATCTCTCCAGGAGCCATTAACTGTTTTAGAGAACCTCCAACCTATTTCTGTGATGCCTCACCACACTAGGCAGCAGTAGCATGTGTGAGCCTCAGCAGTTCCTGATAGAGTTGGTTGCCCAGATGTGACAGGGGATCATCATGTGGCTGTCTCCTCCCAGGTGTCATCCTGCTAATGTATAGTGACAGATCAGGTGACCGTATTTCCCAGGCTTCACTCCACTCCACTCCAGCTGCGGTGTGTGAGAGATGGGCCGATATTGAGCATAATGACGTCCCAAAAGAGCTGTGATGGGGTTTTTTTGGCTGCTTATTGGAAATACCCACTGCTCATGCACAAGCGTAGTGAGCAAAGATGCCATAGTGCTTGCCTCTCTTTGCACACATACAAGGTGAGATTACTCAGCAATGAAGAGGATTCATTCATGACTCTGAACCTTGGCTTGTTTCTTACTGCGGTATACTGCCTGTTACCTGATCCCTTTGCATGCTGTGCTGGTCTATCCATTTAAGTGGTATTATTATTATAGGAGAACTGTTTAAAAATGCAGTCTGTACTAGTATGGCAGGTGGCAGCCTGAATAGCCCAGACTAGCCCAAGCTCATGAGAATTCAGATGCTAAGAAGGGCTGGCCACCAAGGAAAACCAGGGTTGTTATGCAGAGGAAGGCAATGACAAACAACCTGTGATCATCTTTTACCTTGAAAATCCCCATGAGGGGGTCACTTAATTACAGGGGGAGGGGCTGTGGCTCAGTGGTAGAACATCTGCTTGGTATGCTGAAGTCCTAGGTTCCATCCCCAGCCTCTCATGTTAAAATGATCAGGTACCAGATGATGTCAAAGACCTCTCTACCTGAGACTCTGGAGAGCTGCTGCCAGTCTGAGCGGACAATACTGACTTTGATGGTCTGATTCAGTATAAGGCAGCTTCATGGCCAATTCTACCAGCTCAGAACTTGACTACCACATTCTTCCACATGTGTCGACCAGGCCTCTTTCTGAGCGAGCGAGCAGAATGGTGTGGAATGCAGAAGTGGCAAAGTGAGAGAGTTGGCAGGTGGGTGTGTGACATCCTCGCTTATAGGGGAAATGGGTTTACCTTTAAATACCCTCTGTGGATATAAATTTGGTAGTTTTCTGCTGCCACCAGGAATTTAAATTCTCTGAGTCTGAACTTCTCTGTGGCTGGACCTTTGGTTTGAAAGCTGGTTTATAAGGACCATCTCTCTTTTCATACCAATCCCAACCTCCTCTATTAAGCATTAGCTTATCAGCCCATTCTGCTGCCTGTTTGACATTTTCTAGAAGCCTGAGGAAAGTTGAAAAAGAAATTGATCTAAAATCATCAAAACCCTTATTCCTTCTTTAGAGTCAGCTTTGGCTGATTAAATCCATTTGTCAAAATAGTCTGTCAGCTTTGCACTAAATGATTTAAATGACTTCTTTTTCTGAGGAATCAGGCTTCTAAAAAATTTTCTGAAGTAATCAGCACTTAGTCTGAACCTGTCATATACTGCCTCCTTAAATTCAACATAGACAACAGGCTTATCTGAGGGAAATGTGTTATAAATTTCAGCTAATTCTCCTCTAATTAAACTGGGCAAATACTTCATATATTGAGTCTCTGGTATTCCCCAATTTTGAGCAGATTTTTCAAAAGTTGACAAGAAGATTTGTGGATTTTCTCCTGTCACATATATTATGAAATCTTTTGGTGTAACTCGAGGAAACTCCTATCTGAAATCAGGGTTTCCCTCCTTTTTCTCCTCAGTTTTAAGTCTCTCTCTTTCTCATTGTAATCGTTCTGCTTCCAATTGTATTTCTATGGCCCCGGTCACACGAGTGGGATACTGCGCTGCTGAAGGGAGGCAAAGTAGAGCTGGGGCAAAAAGATGCACAGTAGCGCGATCAGACAGTCCACAAGATGCCGCGCAGATGCCGATAGCCAGCAATCACACCAGCGATGTTGAAGCGCATCAAAGGGTCTTGTGCATGCACACTCTGATGTTTCTTCGCATACTGTGGAGGCTTGGGAAAAACACATCCAGTGGACAGGACGCATGCGGGTGCCAGATGCGCTGGATTACCTCCGCTTCCACGATCCCACGCTTGCCTGTGACCCGTGTTTTCTGGTTGCTACTACCTTTTTGCTGCTACTTTTTAAATCCACTTCTTCGGGCAATGGTACGGGTTGGTGCTGGGTGCGCTATGCTTCCCAGATGTTGCCATATGATCCCACCCATTTGATGCACCCTCAACCCATTCGTTCTGCGGGGCAAATCCTCTAGTGTGACCGGGGCCTTTATTTCTAAGTGATATTACCTATTCTAATTCTTTAGCTTTAGCTTTAAGCGTCATTTCTTTCATAAATTCTGCTTCCTTTTCCATCTCTATATTTGAGTGCCATTGCCTGTTCTAATTCTTTATTTTTATATTCTGCTTCAACTTTCCACTTTTCTGTCAGAAACTCTAAGTATTTTGGACTGGGGTTAAACATTCCCTCAGGATTTCTCTCAAGTGTGGTTTTACTAGTTTCCACAGTGCTTTGAATCAATATATCTCTCAGCTCTTCTATACTTTTCCCTTCATGAGGTAAATTTAAGTCTTTATACTTTTGGATCACAGCCTCCTTCTTCAATCCTAGAAACTCTGCCATTTTTCTCTCAGAATTTTTATCCCATATATTAAGTGGGATATTCTTCCTCAGGATGTTTGTATCCCACTGCAAGTGCCACCACTCTGTGAAGTCCTTGCTTACACACAGGGCTATTTTTGGGCAGGAACGCACAGGAATGGAGTTCTGCCTGGCTCCCGAGTTGGCCACGCCCAGCAGGAACTCATTAGCATAATAGGCCACACCCAACAGCAGAAACTCATTAGGATTGCCTACATTAGGGGTGTGTGGCCTAACATGCAAAGGAGTTTCTGCTACAAAAAAGCCCTGGGTTTTGACAACAAACAAGGTAAACAGAATAAGAAGCAAAAGGTGGGTGTGGCTGGATGACCACACTCCTGGTATCATAGGGGTGTGGCCTAATATGCTAATAAGCTGTGCTGTCAGGGGTATGGCCTAGTATGCTAATGAGTTTCTGCTGTTGGGTGTGGCCTATTATGTTAATGAGTTCCTGGTGGGCTTTTTCTACAAAAAAAGCCCTGCTTACACAGAATTAGACTCAAAATCCCATAGTCACACAGACTATGCTCACTCTTCCAAATTCACACACAGAATCCTTCATAACTCTCAGAGTCACACAGACTCTCTTCAAAACTCTTTCATAAGTTGTCTCTCTCATATCACAGAATCCACTCATAGACACACACAGAATCCTTTCAGAAACCCCTCCTCCCACACTCTCAGCCAGCAGCCAATCAAATCACACTTGTCACCCTCTAACACTCTTCTCATATTACTGCAGTCAAACTAAACATTTAAAGGAACACACACACCAAAACATGGAATCATTACAGGGTGGATGTGGCAGAAGGTGGGGTTTCCCCTGATCTCCCCCATCACAACTACTTGCTCCCTTGTAAACCATGCAATGATGGCGAAGAGGAGGTTGCTACCTGTCCCCCTCAGGCAGTAGAGATTGGGCCCAGAGGGAGGTAAATTGAGCAGGGCTGGTGGTGAAGAGATCCTGTGAAAGGGGTCTTGAATGAGAAGGACCTGGAGCTGGCACTAGGAGGCTGAGTCCCCAGTCCTGTTCTCCCATAAAAGAAGTTAATAAAAAGGAGTTGCCCTAACCTTATCACTTTCAGGAAACCAAAGGAATTGCAATTGATACAGTCTTAAACAGCTGGACTCCTCTCATCTTCCAGAGGACCCAGAAACCCTAGTTCCCAGGTTCTCCCTCCAACCTGCTACATCAGGGATCCTCACTGTGATGCCTGTGGGTGCCATGGCACTTGCTGATATCTTTTCTGGCACCCACAAAGTGTTTTTTAGAAAGTGGGCAGGGCCAGGTGGGGCTTTTGCCCAGCAAGATTTCTGATTGGCCATTGGGGATTTGATTGGCCAAGCAGATTTTTTAAAATGTTGCTTTGGCAGCAGCTGCTGCTACAGCACTGTAGGACTGAAAGTAATCTGTAGCAGCCATTTGTGGCTGGCTCTTCCTCCTGAAGCAGCCGTTTTGTGCCTGTATCTGCCACGTTGTCTCAGAATTCCAAAGTTGCCTGCAGGCTCAAAAAGTTGGCAAACTTTGCCCTGCCCTGGATAGCCCAGGCAAGCCCGATCTCATCAGATCTCAGAAGCAAAGCAGGGCTGACCCTGGCAAATATTTGGATGGGAGACCTCCAAGGAATACCAGGGCCGGGAGGAAGAGGCAGGCTATCAAGCCACTTCTCTGAATGTCTCCGTGCCCAAGTAGGAGTCGCCAGAGGTAGCCATGATTTCCAGGCACGGGCATATACACACATATGTGCACACAAAAACACAAATGCAAAAATACCCCCCCCCCCAAAAAAAAAAAAAAAAAGTTGGTGAACCCTGTGATTGACTCACAGGAACTCTTAGTTTCCAGACATACTCAGAGTTTTTCTTTTGCCTGAGAAGGCGTAATCTTCCTCTTTTAATCTGTCCAGGCTGGAAAAAGATTATAATTTTTCTTTAGAGTCAAAGGTACCTTGAAAGCAGGATCATATATCGTGGTATGCGTACACTTCTCAGTTTCACAACCAAGGAAGAGATTTTTGCACTGTTTCAAAACAGAAATGCACGTGCATGTCATCAGAAGCAATGTTCTCTCATAAGGACTAAATGACATGTTACAGTAGGCATTTGGTCAATGAGGCTGGATCTTCTCTTGTGGAATTTAACAGTAAAAAGCCATGTGGGGTGTGTGTGTTAGGGTTGCCAGCCTCCACGTAGGGCCTGGGGATCTCCCGCTTCTACAAATGATCTCCAGCTGACAGAGATCAGCTCCCCGGGAGAAAATGGCTACTTTGAAAGGTGGACTCTATGGCATTATACCATGCTGAGGCCCCTCCCCAAACCCCACCCTCTCCTGGATCCATCCCAAAGTCTCCAAGTATTTTCCAACCCAGACCTGGCAACCCTAGTGTATGTGTGTGATTTGAATTGGGCGTGTGGTGCTGAGGAGGGTGACTGCTTCCCCACACATCATTTCCCTGACAGAAATTGCTTCCTCCCAATTGCTTTCCACTCATGCACAGGAAAAAGGTGGACATTCATGTGGGTCCTGGCAGTTCCCCAAGCAAGGGTAATAAGAAGGTTGGGGTGGGGATTTCTTCAGAGGAAATCACACAAGGGACAGGTTTATAGAGGCTCCTCTCCTACTTACTCCACTCCCCGTTCCCTACCCCACCCCAAGCTCCCTGGCACTTCCCATATAATGGTAGTTAGAATCCTGAATGAGCAGTTTTGCCTCCTGCCGGTGGAGGTGTACTAATACCTAAGGAAGCAATATAAAAAGAACATCAGAAGAGCCCTGCTGGATCAGACCAAAGGTCCATCAAACCCAGCATTCTGCTCACACAGCAGCCAACCAGCTGCCTCCAGGAAGCCCAGAAGCAGGATGACTCCAACGGCATCCTCCTGCCTGACTGATATAACGAGGCACACAACTAGATCGCCATTGTGATATCTACAGATATCTGATTTGGGATGGAGCCTGAGGGAGGACAGGGACCTTAGTGGGATACAAGGCCATAGAGTTCACCCTCTAAAGCATCCGTTGTTTTTCTGGGGGAACTGATTGCTGTAGTCTGGAGATGAGCTATAATTCCGGGGGAACCCACCTGGAGGCTGGCATCCCTAGGCAGTAGGGATTCTTACCTGTCCTAGACTGATGTTATAATCACTTCACCACACAAGCTGATATAACTTTGAATAGGGAAGCTGTTCAACCCCATTTATTTTGTCAGAGAGGGGACATTTCCCACCCTCCCTGTCTGAGTTGACTGCCCATGCTGGCTTCTCATGGTTAAACCTTTACTTGCAGTGCAAATACCAGATGTTTGTTTGGGAGATAATCTGCACCAGGGTGGTTATAATTCCCTTAATTTTTTCCGTGCAAGTCCCACCATCGGCTGATTGCCTATTGTTAATCCCCTAGCTTTATTTTCTGCCTGCCACAGATAACCATAGCTTCCAGTGCAAAAAAAGTGTTTGGCACTGCAATTCCCACAGTCATTTATAAGCCAGTGGCCAATGTTGAGGCTCCTGGCTTTATTTTTGGATGTGTTATGCCTGCCACAGTCAACTGTAGCTTCCAAGGGTTCTTTCTCTCCCTGCCCCTTCACCGGAGATAACTTGGGCCAGGATGTTCATGTTCCTTTCATTTTGGACACAGTAACTCCCATTATCGTCTTGAAACCAGAAGGTAATTTTGAGGAACCTAGTTTTAGTTTCGGATGAGTTGTGCCTGCCAAAGACAACCATAGCTTTCAAAGCAGAGGTGGGGGTTTCTGGAGATGGGGTGTCCTGCGACGATCCGATTCCCGTCATGTTTGGCACTGCAACTCACTTTACCATCCTGAAGCCTAGGGCCAATTTTGAGGCTCCTAGCTTTGTTTTCAGGTGGGTTAATCCTGCAACAGACAATCTTAGCTTGAATTGCCAATAGCATCAGGGGATTTCTGCATATAAGCCGGGCCAGGATCTCTTGATTCCCTTCTTGCTTGGCAGTGCCACTCCCATCACCATCCTGAACTGGGCATCCAAATTTCATATGCCTAGCTTTATTGTTTGATGAGCTGTGCCTTCCAGAGATGATGACTTGCAATGCAAACAAAAACCCCAGCAGGGGTGGGGGCTTCTGGCAGTGATGCAGGCCAGGGTGTCCTGATTCCCTTCACGTTTGGCACTGCAATTCCCATTACCATCCTGAAGCGAGTGGCCAATTTTGAGACTCCCAGCTTCATTTTCTGAGGAGTTATGCATGCCACAGGCGGACAGATCCTTTTATTATTGTAGAAGGCTTTGTGTATTTACTTCACTTTTCACCAAAGCACTTTACAGAGCATTTTAAAATCAACTATATTATAATATAAGCTCTTCTCCCCTGCTCCAATGCTGATTCCCCCTCCCCCCCCATCCTGGGAATTAAAGTTTGGTGGCACAGATATTAAAAATTCTGTTAGTGTTCTCTAAGGCCCTTCTTTACAGAACTACAATTCCCAGAGTTCCCTGAGGATGGAAGGAAAGGATGTTAAACCAATATTATCTGCAGTGTAGATATGACAGAAGAAGAAAAACTGGAGTCTGTTTTTCACATGCAGCAAAAAGGGATGGGAGGTGGTCAAACGGACTGTAGTCTTCAGCCTGCTGATTTTTGAATTCTGTCCCTGTTAAAAGACTCCTTGCAATGTCAGAACAAAACAGGGAGAAGGGGACTGGCTCTAGCTCACTCCTAGCCTCATTCATCCATTCTGTTTTTCCAGCTAAAATGTGGCTTCCAGAGCAGTTCAGAGTAATTAAAGTACAATACAAAATGCTCCTGGGGAGAGGGTTCTTCGCTGGATTCAGACCCAAGGGACTGATCCCGTGCCCTCCTTCTAGGGTTGCCAGCTCTGAGGTGGGAAATTCCTGGATATTTAGGGGTGGAGTCTGGAGTGGACAGGGTTTGGAGAGGGAGGAGACCTCTGTGGGGTATAATGCCATAGAATCTGTCTCCAGACCTTGCCTGGATGTTGGCAACCCTACCTCCTTCTGAAGACCTTACTGGGATCTGATCCAGAAAGGATGAGAATTACTGGTCTAGAGGATGTGGAAACAGTGTCAAAATCTGGGTGCAATGAAAAACGCAGGTTATTTGACCAAGGAAGGAGACTAAAAGAAAGAACTGGCTTAAAGCTCGGTAATGGTCTGTGATGCTACCCAAGCACGTTCTTGCCCATCATCGGGAAACAGGGATGCCCATCAGCCCAACCATAACGGCCCTTTCTTGTGTCTCCTCCCAGTTTGTCCATTTCTGTCTTCAAACTGTGCCTGTCAAAGAGGGCCAGAACTGAAATTACAAAAGAAACCCTGGATGGTTGATTTCTGGAAAGAAGATCAGGGGAAAGAACAAGGGCAGTGTCAGATAACACTGAACTCAGCACCTTCGGTTTGAAATGCTGAATTGTCTTCCCTCTTCGTCCCCTCTCTGCTCCCAAGTACGCTCTCCTCCTTTAATCGCTTCATGTTTCCTTTGGCTCAGCTCTCACGGCTCACGTCCCCTTCAAAGACTTGGCTATGAAACACAACATTATTTATTGAACAGGCAATTTGGCAGCAATGGGAGGAGGGGAAGAGACAGGGAGAGAGGTGTCCCTGCCCAGGGTCCACTGATGCCCCTCAGTCCCATATACAAAGCTTAACTTGAACTTCCTTCCAGTTTTGCCTGGACCCACAATCCTGACCCACTGCTTTCACCCTCTGTCAGACTACAACAGCCACAAGTTCTTTCTAGATCCTAATTCCTCTTTCTCTTTTGTGCCAAGTCAGGTTCCAGATTGCCTTAGGTTAGAGGATCCCAGTCTGGTTAGAGAGACAGCATGGGGTAGTGGTTAGGGTATCAGCCTGGGAGGCTTAGGTTCTAATCCGTGCCCGGCTGTGCAAGCTCACTGGCAGACTTTGGTCTAGTCACTCTCGGCCTAGTCTACCACACAGGGTATGAGGATAATATGGAGGAGTGGAGAATGATGTAACCCTCTTCAGGGAGAAAAGTGGGATATAAATGTCTAAATAAATACATAAAAACAAATAACCCCAAGAGTGGTGCTCCTCACTATCTTTGCAGTGTCCACAATTGTCACAGTTTATCTGGATTTGGTAACTTTTTGGCCTGAGATTTATGCAGGCAATAGGATGAGGTGGTAGAGATCTGAGGTAGCATGGGTTATACCATTTCGGGGGCGGGGGGTCGTCACATTTTTAAAATGCTTTTTTAAGTGAAAACCTGGGAAGTAGCAAACTATACAACAGGTAGCATGCCTCTTTCCCCCTGATGTACTAGTGTGTTGGGGGGAGGGGGTTGGCATAGAGTTTTCTTTACGGGGGGGGGGACACCTTTAAAATTCAATTCAAAGTGGCACAGTTCTCAGTACCACTTCATTCTAAACCAGGACAGTGTTCAGAGGCCAGAGATCACTAAAGCACGTGCCAGCAAGTGCTGAAATGTCTATAGTCAAATTTATGCTACCTTCAGCTTCTACTCTGATGGATCCAGGAATAAATCAGAGGCTGAAGGATGCTGTTTATGTATCTCTCTCTCATCCCATCCTCAGCATACATTCCTACATAAAAACTACCTTCAGTGTTCATCACAGAAACACAGCAACCTGTGAATGATTTGATATGGCTACCAAAGTTTGTATGGCCAGGCAGCAACTCCTAGTCGGTGTGGGCGGGGTTCTTCTTTTGGGATATCAATCTCTGAATCATGATAGTGTAAACCAAGCATGCATCTGAAGGTGTGTGTGCCTCAGGAACAATCTCTAAATAGATCTCTAAATCTCTAAATAGGGGAGTTAGTAGGAGATTGTAGGGGGAGCCAGCATGGTTAGATAGTGGTTAAAAGTGGCAGACTCTTGTCTGGAGGACCGGGTTTGAGTCCCCCTCCTCCTCCACATGAAGCCTGCTGGGTGACCTTGAGCCAGTCACAGTTCTCTCAGAACTGTCTCAGCCCCACCTACCTCACAAGGTGCCTGTTGTGGGGAGAGGAAGAGAAGTTGATTATAAGCTGCTTTGAGACACCTTATGGTGGAGAAAAGCTGGGTATAAAGCCAACTTTTCTCTTTCTGTGCCACTGTTAGTGTTTTGCATATGTGACCCTCCCTTCCTCTCGGCATCTCATGGAGACAAACGTGATGTGTGTCTCTCACCATTTTATCTACCCAATGACCCCATGAGTTAGCCTAGACAGAGAGAGAATGACAGACATGGCATGAGTTTCATGACTGAGCTGGGATTTGAATCCAGGACCCCTTGGTTTAAGTCCAACATGCTAACCATTACACCACACTTAGTAGAGTAGCCTGATACGTATACATAGATATCTATATACAGAAAGCAAGTGTGGGTTGTTACGTAGTATAACGTCCTCAGGATATCCAGTTCTCAGCATAGCCGCATCTGTGATACTTCAATCCAGAGACTGGAACCATGGACAGACAAGATAGGTCCTTCTACAAACCTGAGAAAAGCCCCAGGTTCGCAGGAAAATGTGAAATCTAATGTATATACTTGGGGGGAGGTTTTTTAAAAAAAACCCAAATTCTAGAAGGAGCACCTATAGATTTAAGAAACAGATGCCTTTAGTGGCTGTTACTAGGCAACCACAACAGAACTGCCAATCTTCCAGCTTTTGGTTTCTATCAGTAAAAGGAGGCGGGCGGGGGGAAGGCCTTTTCAGAGCTGTTTTGGCTTTTGAGGGAAAATGTATCCGGGTCAGCCTGGCAGCAGCCACCTGATGACTTGATGCCATGCGACTTGCATGACTCCCCCTGCTTGATACCATTCAACAACAGCCACCCCACAAAAACCAGTGTGGTGTAGTAGTCAGAGTGTGAGAATAGGATCTGGGAGACCCAGGGGCGAGTCCTCTCTCTGCTGTGTAAGCTCACTGAGTGACGTTGGGCCAGTCACATGTTCCCATCCTAGCCTACATCACAGGGTTGTTGTGAGGATAAAATGGAGGAGAGGAGAATGATGTAAGGTGCTTAGGTTCCACATTTTGGTAAATGGTGGAGTACAAATGAAGTAAATATCAATATAGCCAAAGATGGGGAGGGGGAGATAAAAGGTAGATTGGTTTGTGGGAAGGAGAAAAGGAGCAGGGGGAGATGAGAATATAGGAGTTGCCAGGAGGAGAGGAAGGAGAAATAGTATGGGGAGGTGGATACAAGGGAAAGAGAGGTACTCCCTGCAAATCCTTACTAGGCCTGGTGGCTGCCATTGTACAACTAGGCCATGGCTTTCCCCAGTAGAGGCTGCCAGGAAGAGGGAAGGAAGGGAAACTGAAGATGGAGGGGGGGCAGATAAAGGTAAGTTGGAGAGTGGGTGAGAAGGAGAGAAACAGGAAAAGGGAGAGGCTATGGGGGCTTTCAGCGAAGGAAAAGGGGAAATACTGGAGAAGGGCTAAATGAGATACCTCCTGCAAGTTCTCGTGGGTCCCTCACTTGTATTTTTTTAATCAAAGGGAAAGGGAAATGAAAGATGATATTCATCTTCATTTTCTGTATCTTTTTATCTTTTTTTCCGCATCAGTTTATTTGTAGGAAACAGCCCAGCTCCTTATGAAGTTTGCGCCCACTGCACATTTCCCCCCTCCTTGAACCTTGTTTGTCCCACAGCATTCTGCAGTGGACTCTGTAAAGGCCAGAGGGCCTTCTGAACTGGCCCCTGGACTGGTTGACCACACGGAGCTGCTGAGCACACACAAGCCAAGATGCCTCACTCAGCAGCTCCCAGCATGGGTCTGCCATTGTCCAGCACAAGGGTGGACAGGCCCGGATGAGACGAGGTGGTCAGTTGAGTCTAGGCCTGCTGCGCGAACATGCACGTCTTCATTTCTTTTTGTTCCCGTCTGTGTTTGTTGGTGAGCCTTTTAGTTCAGCTCATTTTTTGGTGCCGGGGTTCCCAGTTCATTTGCTTCCCTAATGCCAGTTTAAGCACCATTCAGATGTCCACATGCCCTTTGTATGCCAAAACAACTTTAGAATTGCATATGTTTAATGGGAAAGATTTGCTGGTAGGACCCCACCCCCGATGGCACAGAAGTGCTCACAGGTTCAGTTTGCACGAGGGAGAGGCAAAAGCGAAACAGGGATTTTTGAGCTGATCAAGCAATGGTCAGAATTCTGAAAGCCCCTCTCTCATTGGGTCCTTTGTTAGATCATCCACTTCAGTGAGGCACATGGCCTGTCTGTGGGGTGATAAACTCACTTGTCTGGGTGCCAAAGGGTGACCTTCCTTGTCAGGGGTCAGGCTGGTGGGCAGGAATTTCTCTAGAGGGGGACTGCTCATCCTGAAACAATAAGACATAGCAAAAACAATGGCCTTGTGCTACCTATGCCAAGAACAACCGCCTGTCTCCCCAGCTCAACAAGCATAACCAAGCCACAAGCATCTGGAATCAGGGGAAGAGGCTGCAAACAGAACAGTATCCTCTGGTTCTGTTCTATCCCAGCTGGTGGAACCAGCAGTCTAGCCTGGAGCTGCTGTTCTGGAGTAGTGGATGGTCAAGCAAAAAGCAGGAAATGGAAACATGAAGCCGGAAAGGAGACAGTCGAAGAGTTCTTGAGCTAGGAGGCAAGAGACCTCCAGCAGAGAGAGTGCTTGGCTCAGGAGGATCAGATATAAAATGACCCATCAGGTAGGGTAGCCAGCCTCCAGGTGAGGCCTGGAGATCTCTCAGGATTACAAGCGATCTTCAGATGACAGAGGTCAGTTCCCCCAGAGAAAATGGTTGCTCCGGAGGGTGGACTCTATAGCTTGATACCCTGCTGAGGTCCCTCCTTCCTCCAAACCTTGCCCTCCCCAGGTTGTAACCCCAAATCTCCAGGCATTTCTCAACCTGAAGTTGGCAACCCTACCATCAGGGACAACTTGAGTTTCTGGGCAAGTCAGAATAGGATGCTGGGCCCCGAAAATCTGCAGTGTCTGGAAAGCAGAGAAGGGGACGGGAATATGGCCTTCTTTGCTCACCTGGAGCATTGCCTAAAGCCAGGTTTAAAATGTTTTAAAGCGAATTCACACGTGTCTCTTAAAGAGCTTGTCAGCCCTCCTGCCTCTGCCAGCACACGCATGTGTGTGTGTGTGGGGGGGGGGGAACACCCCTCAAATACAACAAAAATGCCTTAAGTGTGCAAGAATCGAGTTCTTGATGGATGAAAAACTGGCTGTTCATAATGTGCAGGGGTTATCATTTACAGTCACATTTCACCCTGTGCAGGTGTGATTTCAGTCTTCAGTGATTTAAATAGCTGTTTTCTAGCTTTTAAGTGTGGCATTCGTATCTGCAGGCACTGGCTTTTCTCTCCTACCCTTGTCATTCCCATTCTTTGCCCTTTGTTGTTCCTTTTGCCCCTCCACAGCCTCCACCTGCCTACCTCAGCTCTCCTGGCCTCATCCCTGGGACCACACTGTCTATGTGTTTATGCATTGTGTGCTTTTGGACAAGATGGAGCAGATTTTGCCTCCCTGCCTAGGCTTGGAACACTGTTCTGTGGTGACCACAGCGCCCTCTGTTGGCTCACAACCCATGTTGGCTTACTTTTGGGAAACACCTCTGGGACTGACATATTTTCAGGGTATTGTACAGGACTGCAGATGAGGGGGACAGGTGCTGGGATTAGTTAATCTCTTTTGGGGGGAGCTGGAGGGGTTGAGGCATGGCCAGAAACTGCACACACGTCCCTCCTGAAGAGGGTGGCCGGATTGCATATTGCAAACCACGACCGAAGGAGCCTGTCAGAGGCTTTGATAATTTATGTGAATAAGAAGTATCCTTGCCCAGGCCCTGACCTAGATAGCAAAGGCTAACCTGATCTTGTCAGATCTCGGAAGCCAAGCAAGGTCAGCTTGGGTTAATATTGGGATGGGAGACCACCAAGGAAGTCCAGGGTTGCTGCACGGAAGCAGGCAATGGCAAACCGCCTCTGAATGCCCCTTGCCTTGAAAACCTACAGGGTTGCCGTAAATCAGTGGCAACTTGATGGCAAAAAAATAAAACAGAATCCTTACCCTGAATTGAGGTCATATTGACCAAAGTACTTGGATCATTGATAATCTCTCTCTAGATATCATATTTTTAATCCCAACCATCTCCCAAGGAGCTCAGAGCTGCATATGGAGTTTCTTCCCCCCTCCCTTTTACCCTTAGGACAGTCCTGTTAAGGTAGTTTAAACTGATGTCACAGCTGAGTGCGCAGATTAGAACCCTGGACCTTCCCAGTTCCCATCCAGCAACATCAGTTCCCCTCTGCCAGTTTGGAGTCTGCTTCACTGGGCCGCCCCTCCCTATCTATACCTCTTCAGTCAGTGTCAGGGGCATGATCCTGTCGTATAAAAGGGTGTCTTCTTGGGTTTACTTAATACAAATAAGCTTCCCTTTAATCCCTTTTAACAACATTTACATACTTGCAAAATTAAGGACATTACAGAACGGCAAAGGACTCTGCATTCATTTCTCCTGCATGCTGATGGCTGGAAGGGGGAATTTAATCCATGTTAATGGCACTGTGCGTGAATCCGGGGGTGGTGGTGATAGCGCAGATAAGGGAAGCGTGAATTGGGCGCGTGTCATCTTCTTGTGCAGCAGCACAAAAACGCGTGTTCAGGGTTCGCTTCAAGATCTTGCTAACAGTCCTCCTTTGCCACCTGGTGGCCACCTGTCTTAACTGCACTTAGAGGGAATGCATTGTTTTTGTGCCATTGCCACCATTTCTTAGAAACATGCTAGGTTCACTTTGAACTGGTCAAAGATACGATCTTTGAAGACCAGTGAGGCTAGTTTGGAAATTCCTTCATTGGGTTCAGTAACTTCTCCTCTCCAGGATCAAGCTATGAAATACTAAGAAAAAAACAGCAAGTTTACAGCAAAAGACAGATATGGATTGTGCTGATTGGCTAGCACCTGTGTCGTCACCAAGTTACACAAACAGCCCAAATCCTTGGAGCAATTTGCAACCATTTGGGGAGCGGGGGAATCGGCTTTGAAGAATGCACATAGAAATGCGTAAACATCCACCTGGCACTTGCAAAAACAAAAAGTAGGCAGCCTATTTGAATGGAAGGGCAGGATCCAGCCATTTTGATCTGTTAGAATGTATGTCTGCCATGAAGACTGGAAAGTGTGTATTACATGTGTCTGATCCTTAACATTCTTCATCTGAAAGACTGATTCTTTCACAGGAATTTGAAAGGCAGCTGGCAGATCCTTTCCTCAAACCCCGTTACTACTGAGGAATCCCCACAAGGGAGAAATGGATAAGTCCCCAAGTCTGGGAGCGCACACTATTAAATGCCATCCTATTTCTACAGCTCTAGCTCTAACTCCCCCGTCCTTATGTGCACCAGCACATGCTCTGAATCAGGGACCCTCCTCGGCGCCTCGGATCCCTAGTAACAAGTATCAGGAAGGCACTTTTTTCCCGACTGAGAGCTGCTGCCAGTTAGAGGAAATGGGAATGACTGGCTCTAGTTTTTTAAAAAAACCAAAACCACACACACAGCCTGAGCGCCCCGTGATCCGTGGGTGTTTTGCAAACTTGAAAAGCATGAGTGCATATTCAGAAGGACCTCTTAACAGCTGGCATAACTAATGTATGTTAAGTGTTTCTGAGTATCTACACTATTGTTTAAGAGCCTAAGTATTTTGCTGGATCCAGGCAGGATCTACCTAGTTCAGCCTTCTTGACAAGAAGCCCGGCAGTCGGAAATTGGCCTACCAGGGGACTGGAGGCTACCATCATAATCTTCTCCTCCTCCTCCTCCTCCCTCCTGAAGGGCCCAAGTAATACAATTGATTACTTAGCCACCAAATAACAGTAGAAAAACCAGCCAGCCCAGATTATCAGATGGTATTTATGAGAAAAAGAGGCCTCAACAGAAATTTGCTTTGCATACCCCCAACTAACTGAGGGCTGCTAAAGATGGTGATCCTCCTGACTCATGAAGCCATGAAGCCGCCTCAAGTCGTGCTGAACCAGATCATTGCTCCATCAAGGTGAGTGTTGTCTACTCAGACTGGCAGCAGCTCTCCAGGGTCTCTGGCGGAGGTCTTTCACTCCACCCATGGCCAGATCTTTTAACTGGAGAAGCCGGAGACTGAACCTGAGACCTTCTGCATGCCAAGCAGATGCTCGACCACTGAGCCACAGCCCCTCCTCCTTAGCAAGGCCGTCCCATAACACTGAGGCTGCAACTCAAGAGGCCTTCTCGGCTCTGGCTGTAGAAGCTCTCGCTCCTGTAGGAGGTAGTGCGGCCAGTAGAAACCAGCGGGAAGAGCACCACTGGTGCCCAGGTTCATCCATCTATCTCCCAAATGCCCTCTGCTTTTGAGAAACTGAGCATACGAGCACACTGCTTCGCTTATTCCCCAGAAAACAAAGGCTTGCTTCAACCATGCAAAAGTGGCAAGGTAAAGCTGAGGGGGATTATAGGCAACGAATTCCCGGATGGCATGTTGCTTCACACACACGCACACACCTCCCTGCAAGCAGAAGACTAGCATAGCAGGGCGAAAGGATTTACACCACACACTGAACAGTGCACTTTCAATCCACTTTCAGTGCACTTTAGCAATCATTTACAACTGGATTTTGCCATTTCACACAGTAAAAACCAGTGGGAAAGTGCATTATTCAATGTGTGAAAGCCCCACCTGTCTTTGCTGCTGCATTGCTAGAGAGCCAGGCTCAGGAAGTAGGTGATGGGGAAAGACCAAAACCCTGGAGAGTCTCTTCCAGTCTGAGTACACAAGCCCGGCCTTCATAGACCAGTGGTCTGACTCAACCTGAAGTGGCTTTCTGTGTTCACGAAGGGGGCCGTAAGCACGTTACTGATGTTGCCGCTACATGAAAGGACACAGTCAACGAATGACTCAAGAGGCTCGCCAAGTGTGGAATTAATGTCCTGCAGTCATGTGAATGGTTGTTTTAACAGTACACGCCAAAGACGGTGCCGGCAGAACAGCCGGGACTTGTTGAAACATGTTCACAAGCATTAACTAGTAGTCCTATCCCAGCTCAGCATGCGTTGGGTGCTCAGAGGCCGAATCTGATGGAGCATATGTTGAACACCACATCCCTGACTGTGCTCGGTCTTCTGTAGGCTCAGAGAACTACCTCGTTCCCATCACACTCCGAGTGTTCTCTTGACTGAGTGACGTGCAGGATGCGGATCGTGTGTTTCTCGCAGACTTACATACCACACAAACGGTACGCACAAGAGCTTATTACCAGCAGCTGAGGAAACACAATCTGAACAGCCAAGGACAGCCTCCCGTAACGAAGGGCTATTGTCTCATCTCAAAGGAGAGGAATGCAAAAGCCAGGTGAACGTTTCACCCGCACTGAGTTTTGAATTACAGCTGAGAAGCCCCCGTCACTCTGTGCTACTGGAAATAGAGTGATTAATTGGTTCTCGATACGGGTTTTGGAAGTGAGAGAAAGTTCTGAGAGCCGAATGGCAGTTGAGATAGTTTGGAGGTCATGGCCACATATTTAGAAATGTACTGGCTTAAGATGGACGCACCGTGACCTGGATGGCTCAGGCTAGCACGGTTTCGTCAGATTTTGGAAGCTAAGCAGTGTCGGCCCTGGTTAGGACTTGGATGGGGGGGGCATCGAGGAAGCCGGGGCCATAAGGCAGCTGCGACCTGAGGGCCCTTTTTACACACACACACACGCACGCACACTGGCTCCATTCAACAGAGGACCAAAGACCTATTCTTGTGGATGAAATTATTGAAAGCACCAAGGGTTAAAACAATGGCTTTTCCTTTCATAACTGGAAAACGGGCGAGGCTGAAACTTCTTTACTGACTTAGAGCGTTGCATTCCTCTCATTCAAGGTGGACAGGAGGACTTCATCCCAAAATGTGGCTGTCCTTGACTCCCCAGGTGGCATCTTCTTCACCTCCCAAGCGCTCACTCTCATATTGTCGATAAACATTGAGAGCGGCCCAATTGAATGTTTCAGGCCCAGAGAGCAAGATTCTTGGTTGCATCTCTGTCAGGAAGCACTTGCACATAACCTTTTGAGTGACCACACAGACCAATGGCAAATGCACAGTCCAAACACTGCACATCACTTGTTTGAGGAGTACACACGAACTTTGAAGAAGCTGGTAACCCTCAGAAGCCAAGGAGATTCCAGTAAACAGTGTTCACTACACAGCCCATCACGTTTGGCCTCGGAAAATATGGCATCCGTGGAGATGCAAACTGACTTCAAGTTGGTATTTTCTGAAGGTGCTTGAACGAGCAAGCTCAAGGTAGTCCACCTGGATGGTCTTCTATTCAATCTGTGCTAACAACAAGCTACATTAAGTCAAGACGTGAATCCTATATTTGCCAGCCTGTTTTGCCATTTGGGAGACTTGTGTTCTTTTGTGTCATGTGCCGATGCATTATGCATTAATGAACCTGCCCAACCACTGCGGTCATCTTTGGAGGCTCTGTTTTGGGTGCCTCGCCTTGTGAGATTAGATGGGTGGCAATCCGGGAGAGGGCCTTCTCAGTCAGGGCACCAAAGCTCTGGAACTCTCTCCCCAGGGAGATTTGTTTGCCCCCTTCTGTTGCCAACTTCCAACAGCAGGTGAAGACCTTTTTTGCTGGTTTGGCATTCCCTCAGTGATCCTTCCTAACTAAACATTTAATTGCTGTTTTGTGTTGCGGGCATAATTTTAATGGTTTTAAAAAGTTTTGTCATGGATGTTTTAAATGTTTAGCTTCCCTGGTGGCCCTTGTAAGGGCAGAAAGGTAGATACAAACTCTGTAAATATGTTAACACGTATGCTACAAGGGACACTGCCATCTGTGCAATGACCAAGATTACAGAGATTTACCAAAAATTGTTTTTCTTTCAAGAAAGACTGATACGTTTCTATATGTACACAGAAAGGCATAAGTAAAGGTGTTCAGCTTGTACACATCCAAGTGGCATCTGGAGATCCTATTATAACTGATCTCCGGACTACCGAGATCAGTTCCCCTGGTGAACATGGCTGTTTTGGAGGGTGTCCTCTATGGTATTATACCCTGCTGAGGCCCCTCCCCAAACCCCGCCCTCCCCCAGCTCCACCCCCCACAGATCTCCAGGTATTTCCCAGCCCGCAGCTGGCAACCCCATCTCCACTGGCAACCCCATCTCCACTTGTGATCATCCCTGAACATTCAGCAGACTGATTTGCCCATCTTTGAACAGTCTGCATTTGTTTTGTGTTCCCACAGTTTATCCCCCCATCTACCCCTCGTGTGCTCCTTTCCACATACTTCTAAGCACAAGAGAACAGGAGAGAATGAATGAAGATCCCCAGCCACTTCCCCCAATTAGAAAAGACACCTTTAGACATTTCTCTGCTAGTCTTGACATATTTATTGCTTTACAACTGTTGACCTTATAACCTTGTTATTCAGTGTCACTTTGCATATTTTGATCATCATGCTGCATGTTAATTTGCTGTTCATTCTCTGGCTATAAGTTTGAACCCTCTGCCATTTCTAACATATTTGACAAAGTGTGCGTGCGCATGAAAGCTCATACCTTGAATGAACCTTTGTCGGTCTTAAAAGGTGCCACTGGACCCTACATTTGTTTGACTTTGCAGTTAATGACTTTTAATTGCGGTGTCTCTTTTTTAAAAAAAGCATAGACAAATGTTTGAGAAATGCAACTTTTAAAAATGGGCTATAGAGAAGGAGGAAGATAATGAGAGGGAAGTTATTTATTTATTTATTTAATTTCTATACCGCCCTCCCCCTCAGGGCAGTGTCGACCATGCGTAAAAACATACAATACTAAATTTTAAAACATCAACAGCATCAGACTTCAAACAACTGGTGATTAAGCAGAATAAAAACCAATAACAAGTCTCTCCTCAATGGCGCTCAGTATGTGGTTTCTTCCTTCAAGGGGTGGGTCGTGGGCCAGATGGGATGGGAAACCGGAGCTATCCTCAACCATGCTGTCTAAAGAAAAGCACCCCCTCAGAAAACAGAAACATATAAATACAACAGTGTATTTAGTTAGTCCTGTGCAGTTTGCTACCCAGCAGTAAAAGCGGTGTTTAATAAAACTGTTGTCTCACTGTATGGGTCCTCCTCTGCTAGCAGCCAAGTTCACCCCGTCATAATGTTTTCCCCTTGTGCATGGTTCATGTTCTCCAGTGGGGGGCAGCATTGCCCATCTGCCTATGTGTCTCCTACATGCTTGTGGCTGGACAGAGCCCTTCTCTCCCTTAAATAACCAGAAGTGCTTGTAACCCTCTGGCCACTCAGGATCTTCCCTCTATCACTAGTTTCTGCATGGAGCCTTAATGCATGGGCACCAACTCTGGATCTCAGGTGGCTGAACTCTCTTCCTAAAGGTAAAGGTTTCCCTTGCTCGAAAGCCAGTTGAATCCGACTGTAGGGGGCGGTGCACATCTCTGTTTTCAAGCTGAAGAGCCAGCACTGTCCGAAGACTTCTCCATGGTCATGTGGCCAGCATGACTAGACGCTGAGGCGCATGGAACACTGTTACCTTCCCACTGAAGTGATACCTGTTTATCTACTTGCAATTTCTTGCTTTCGAATGGCTAGGTTGGCAGGAGCTGGGGCGAGAGACGGGAGCTCACTCCGTCATGTGGCACTCGGGTCTTGAACTGCCGAACTACCGACCTTCCAGTCTGCAGGTCAGCGTCTTAACCACTGGAGCCACTAGGTTAGTAATAATAACATCCAGCAGTCCTATAGTGTTTTTAAGTAGGGTTGCCGGCTCTGGGTTGAGAAATACCTGGATATTTTGGGGGTGGAGCCTGAAGGGGGTGTGGTTTGGGGAGGGGAGGGACTTCGGTGGGGTACAGTGCCACAGAGTCTACCTTCCAAAGCAGCCATTTGCTCCAGGCAAACTGATCTCTGTCACCTGGAGATCAGCTGTAATCCCAGGAAATCTCCAGCCACCACCTGGAGGCTGGGAACCCGACTTTCAAGTGTTCAAAGCACATTCACATTCAACGCTCCCTCTAAGCTGTGAAGTCTTGTGAGCAAAAACTCTACTTTGTGAGCTACCAGCATTAAAGTTGTGAGTGAGCAGTTTGGCTACTGCATAAATTAGTTTGCTCTGGAGCCATCCGTCCTGGGCTAAGACAAACATTTGTGAGCTGGAAGCTAAAAAACTGTGAACTAGCTCGCATTAACTCAGCTTAGAGGGAACACTGCATACATTATCTTGTTTTAGTCCACACACGATCCCAAAAGGTAGTTCAGGATTACTCCATATTGGGGGGGGAATGGAGGCAGAGCGGCTCGTCCAAACTCACAAGTGAGTTCTCAGCATAAGCAAAATTTGAACCAGGGGCTCCTGATTTGCAGTGCAGTTGTTACAGCAGAAAGGGGGCAATGGTGTCTTTCCTTGCTGGGAAACTCCCTTAGCCAAGATTGCCTTAGAAAACACACTGATAACCAGTCACCACCAGTCTCAGGAACTCCCGAGGACATCGAAAACCGACCCACTGAGAAGATGCTCTCCTAGGGCAGTCCTCGAGCAATAAAAAAGTGGCAGGGTAGAAGCCCTGGAAAACGCCTGGTGGCCGATTTATGTAGCATCCCTGCAGTCCAGCACACAGAGAGGAGATCCAGAGAACTATCCCAGGGGAATAAGTTGTACTAAATGAAGCCAAAAAAAGAGCCTCTATGAAAAGATTTATTGTGAAAGGGGGGGGGGAAGGTGTTTGGATTCAGAAAAATGGTGGAAAAGGGCAAAAAAACAATGCAGAGAAAAGGACACAAGAACAACAGAGCAGAGGCGTTCAGATGAAAAGCAATACAGTTGAACTAACTCAAGCACATTAGTTACCTCGGCTGTGGCAGGTTCCTCAAAGCATGTGCAGAGTTCCCCACAGTAACAAGAAGTCAGAGGACCCCTCGCCCAGGCTAGCCCAGTTTTGTCGGAGCTGAGAAGCTAAGCAGGGTCAGCCCTGGCTAGTGCTTGGGTGGGAGACCAGTAAGGAAGCCCAGGGTTACAACACAGAGGCAGGAAACGGCAAGCCATCTCTGAACATCTCTTGCCTTGAAAAACCTACAGCGTCACCATAAATTGCCTGCGACTTGACAGGGTTTTTTAATTAAATTTTAATCCCACCTTGCCTCTAAGGAGTTTAGGCCAATTTGCATGTTTCTCCCTTCTCCCGTTCGAATCTCATCCTAGAATCTGGGAGGCCCGGGGTCTTTGAATCCGCGCTCGGCTGTGGAAGGAGAGTGGTTCATTTTAGGTCAGTTGCTTTCTCTCTCCCAGCCTAATCTACCTTGTAAGGTTGTTGTGAGGATAGACTGGAGGAGGGAAGAACAATGGCGTGAGCAGTTTGGGGCCCCCGCTGGGAAGAAAAGGGGGAAGGGTATAAATCAATGGATACATCTGTCCGCACAACCACTCTGTGAAATCAGTTAGGCTGTGAGAGCATGACTGGCTCAGGGACACCAAGCCAGATTCATGGCTGGGAAGGGATCTGAACTTGGGTCTCCCTCGTCCTTGCCGATGCCCTCAACCACTATAGCCGATTGTCGGCACCCCTGCAGCCACAGAACAGACAGGGAAACCGATGGGTCCAAACCTGTTCGGAAACCACACGGTCTCACTTCATAGTTCTGCGGCACTTTCCCAGAAGCACAGGGCTGTGTGATTGTTTCCCAACACATGGGGGACACATTCTGCACATGCTCAGATAAAGTCTTTGGGCTTCAGATATTCCCAAAGCATGCAAAGCAGCTTTGGAGATTTATTTCAAGGGGCCTCCAGTCTGAGACTTGGTCCGATCTCTCCTCCTTAGCTAGATGAATGACAGGTACCCGATAACTAAAGCAATTGGGGTTCGAGGGTATCTGGAAGTCACATTCAGAAAAGTTCTTTTCTTTCACTTCATTTCTGCCCCACCTTTCTCCCTAATGGATCCTCCTCTCTTCCATTTTGTCCTCACAACAACCCTGTGAGGTAGGTTAGGCTGAGAGTAGGTGACCGGCCCGTGGCCTCCCTCCCCTCCAGCTTCCATATCACAGTCGGGATCTAAACCATCTTCTCCTCCTAGATGCATATGGTTGCTATGGCTGCACAGCAGCAAAAACATTCTGCTCATGCTCAGAGGCACCTTGTAATTTTATAGAGGATCTCTAGAACAGGAAAAGCTGAAGGCCTCCTTCAAATGGGAAGGGGGGGGGGCCTCGGTGGCCACACGCAGCCCCCTGCTCCTCCCCCCTGCCTCTCCTCCCTCATCGGCCACACTCTCCCGGGAGCCCCAAGAGGGCTGCCTGCGTGTGCTTATTGCTGCTTAGCATTCCATCAGGCGCTCACTTCCCCCTAATCGCTGCTAGGAAACCGGTGCCTTTACCAGCAACCTCAGACCTGCCAGGAACAGCTAACAGCCCTGACTGCGCATGATTAGCTCATAAACGCCACCCAGGCCAGGAAGAGGAGCGAGCGCAGTGCCAGGATGCCCGGGTTGCTGGGCCAGGGAGCAGGGGGCCAAGAGGATTGAGTGGAGGGTGAGGAAGCTGGGGTTTGGGGATGGGGGGATGAGGATTCATAGGTGGGTCTGCAATCCTCTTTGGGAAAAGTGCCTGGAGTGGGTTGGGGGGATTAAACAGTTGTAAACTGCACATAGAAAGAGACCCCAAATTCTCCACTGTTTCCTTGATTTTAGATTCGATGCTTTGGCTTCATTGTTCCCCTTGCACACTTCATTACATAGGTCCATGCACAAACACACCCAGGTAAACCCAGATGTTACATGCATAAATGACACCTATCTTGCCCATTGAAACTATGCACATGTACACCACCTTGGCTTAACACAGACACCACATGCCACAGTACATGTAAAAAGGTAGGATAATTTTTAAAAAATAAATACATGAAGCGTACACAGGTATCGAGTGCACATTTCAGAGGAAGGCTATAAGCAGAAGATTGCTTACCTGTTTTCACCTGGAAAGAGGCTTTGTGTGCGGTAAATGATCATTTGTTGCACATACCCCCAATATAAGACATGTTGTGTTGCACTTTCATATGCCCAAATATGTGCACACCTTTGTGCACACTTAATGCTGCATGCACCAATCACCAGTTATATTATAAAGCACTCGCCTGCACACCATCATTCCATAAGCTCTGCCCAGAAGGATGTCTGTAAGCAGCATACACTGCCAACAAATGTATATAGACACCACACTGACTCAGCAACCAAGCATGTGATATTCGTGCATATTTCTCATGGTTCTATTACATGCACTGCATAAAAGTACAAAGTAAGGTACATGCAAACATGAGACTGTTTTAGGCACCTACACACTCCAGTTGTGCTTTGGACTGAGTTACCTGCACTAAACCATGTATGTATGCATACACAACAAGAAGACAAGTGTCACAGAGATGTGGTGAAAATCAATACATGCATGAATCACTGTAATTCACATCCCTCCAGGGCACATCCACATAGTGAGCATGCCAAAGGCTGCATGCCTATCCCTGCCTACACATATAACATATGCAGATGTGTGAATTTGCATGCACAAGCACGCACCAACTATTGGCACATTATGTTGGTTCTGAACTCACTATTATTTTAATGTCAGTTTGCATGGCATTTTGAATTGTTGTTTGTAACCTGGTGTGAATTCGGAGCTCGGATGAAAGAATGAGATAGAAAACTGGTAAAACAGAATGTAACATATTAAAGGTAGATGGGTTGCCACTTTCTGTACAAAGCACTCACACATGCTGTGCACACGATGTGCGGCACATAGAGTACATGTTTTTACACACACACTTTATGTACTTATTTTATGTACACACTTTTATGTACAAGCACACACTTAGTGTGGAACAAAGTCAGAGTCCTGTGGCACCTTTAAGACCACAAAGTTTTATTCTAGGTATAAGTTTGTGCATGCACAGGAAAGCTTATACCTAGAACAAAACTTTCTTAGACTTAAAAGTGCCACTGGACCCAAATGCTGTTCTGCTGCTTCAGACCAACATGGCTTACCCACCCAACACTTTATGCAGCTATACTTTATGTAGACACTTTGTGTACATTTCTTTCCCTTAAAGGGTTCAGGGTGGTTCATAGGTGGGATGAGGGTCTAATTTTAGCCTCATGACAACCCTGCAGAGTAAGCCAGGCTGAGAGAGAGAGAGAGTCACTTGACCGGAGCCTCGGAGTGAGCCTCATGGATAGGCAGGCAGGGGTTTCTGAGTTCTCTGCCAAAGGCCCACCCCCAGCACTCTGCCCCACAGCCGGTCTGCAATTTATAGAGTCACAACTCTGCAAGCACATAGAAGGCGCTTCAGTGCCAAGGCCAGGCAAGTCGGCCTCCCTCAAGTTGCGACTTTAGTTTAAGGTTGATGGCCGAAGCCCGCCTTTGTTATCACACCTCATGCTCCCATGAGGGGCATCATTTGAATTTTCCACTTCCGGCGCCCAAATGTCTGGGGCCGCATCTGGCAGGGGGGGCGTGCAAATTTTATATCTGCCCTTTATGTATGAAAACACAAAGACCACCCACATACACTGGTTTCAGTTTTTACCTGTTTTCCCCAAAAGCTTTCAGTTAACGCTATCCATAAGTCATAACCCCCCCCTAAAGCGTGTGTGTGTGTGTGTGAAGCAAAGGCATGTGCTCATCATGCACCACACATGCTGACACCAACGTTGCACAGAGAGGCTTACACCGCACACCTAAAATGCACGCCATTCCGCGCAAACGCTGCGTTAAGAGAGACACCAGTGCACACCGAGGCATCCTGCAAGCTCAGACACGAAGAGGGAAAGGGGGCAGGGGAGACGAGCTCATTGGCCGGCGTGGAAAGGCTTCTCCTCGTCCTTTTTTGCCCGGGTCTCCCGGGGCGCCCCTTTCTGGCCAGGCCGCGAGAGGGTTAAGCGCGTGTCGTGAGCTCTGAGACCGGAGGGATCTCCCTCGCAAGCTCCGGCCGGATCACCTTACCCAACCTCTCTCTCTCTCTCGCTCGCTCGCCCTCTTCCCTCTTCTGCGGCAGAGATAGGCGGGGACCGGCTCGGTTTCCCCTCCCTCTTACCAACAGTCCCCTCCACACTTCCAGGAATCACCCAGAAAAAAAAAAGGGCGGGGGGGGGAGGGAGCCTGTTGGGGTTTGCACAGCCACTTCCTGCCAATCAGCGGCCTGCCAGCCACCCCCCGGCGGCCAATGAAAGTTGTGACCATTCATAAAAATAAATACTCCGCCGCTCCGCTCCGCCCCAGCCACACACAGGCACTGGGGGAAGGCCGGCGTGGGACTGGCCCCCGCGAACGAGAGCAGCGCCGTTCCCGACCCGACCCGCAGTTCAAGTATTTCACAAAATCCTTCCCTTTCTCTCTCCCCATCCCCGGCGCCCGCCACGACGCGGAAACTGCGCTCCTCCTGTGCTCATTTCCACCCGCCCCCCCCCTCCCCGCCGGGGTGTGATTACTGGGCTAACGGGAAAGCGCGTGTTTGCTTCGAAGCCCGCACGCACGTTCACACGCACTTCCAGGAAACCCAGGGAGAAGCTGCGATTCTTTGGCGAAAGGAAGCGGCCCTCCCCGCACCACACCCCTCCCCGCTCTCCCCCCCCACCAACTTCCACCTTTTTCTTTTTTTTTTTGCTCTCTGAGTCCCAGTCCGGGAAAACAAAGCACAACACAAGCAACCGGGGAGCGAAAGTCATCAATTCGCACAAACCTGCCGCCCGCTCTGGTGCCCTGCCGTGCGGGGCGTTTGTTGAGGTCCCTCCTCCCCGCCCCCGGATCCGCGGCTTTGGAGATATGGGAAAGAGATGCGGTCGGACCGGGAGCTCTCTCGGCGGCGGATCCGTTGAAGCGCGACTCCGTTTTCGAGCCTGATTTTGCCTATCTGTTAATCTCCGCCGCTGCTGGAGAAATACGGGCACCTCTGCTTCCAGTGCCAGCCAAGGTGAGCGAGTGGATGAGTGGTGTAACTGCCCATTTCGTATTCGGGGGTTCAAGGTAGGGGAGAACTTTGAAAGACGGGTAAAGTGGGGAGGGGTTGTGTGTGCGTGTGTGTGAGAGAGGGGGGGTCCCATCAGTTTACTTGACCCCCCCCCTTCACTTTGGTCGCCAGTACAACTCTAGCTAACCAGCCCAGTCGAACTCTTGATCCAGTTGTCCCTTTGAGTTTCGCTCTGGGAGACCCGGGTTCCAGTTCTCGGTGGGCTGTGATGTGGTCTACCTAGACAGCAAAGGAGGAAAAATCGAATGCAGCCCTGGACTTGTAGGAGGGAGAAGACGAAAACCAGTTTTTGTATGCTTAAAAAAAAAAGATTTTATACAGATTTGAAATTGGGCACAATTTGAGTGTTCTGAGGCGAGTTTCTGAATTTCAGAACCATGCACACTTTTTTTTTTTTTTTTTTGCTTTTGAGATTTCTGAGGATTACCAAAGTCTGACAGGGAAGCTTTAATGCTAACTTTTACTGACTTCCACATAAAATATTTTTTATATAGCATACCTCCCCATCACCACTCACTTACCTTTGCCAAATGAAGTCCACAGCTGAAAGTGCTGGGAGGATTTTTTTTAAGCAGATTTTTAATCTATCCAACCTGGTAGAAAATTCCTTCCACACTTCAGATTAGAACCAGAGTGGAATTATTTTGCTGAGCACCCAAAATATTTCTCCTAACCCCTGTGGGCACGAACGCTGTTTCTTTGCTCTCTAACAGAATATGAAATCGTTATTATTAACCTTTGTGTTTTTTAAAGCAACTCAAGACAGTGAACAGGCTGCTAAAAAATATTAAATATCTATATATGAAACAATAGCAAAAGGAAAGGCAGGCTGCAGGGAAAGTTAAAGTCCCACTGATTTAAGTGAGAAAGTTAAAGTGCAGGCTGAAGTCTATCCCGTGGAAATCAGTGGGGCTTCACAGCGCTTAAGAACCTTGGTTGCATCGTGCCTTATTTGATTAAAACTCCTCTTGCTTCCCTAGGAGAGGGATCTTGACACGCTGCTCCACCGTAAAGTGCTTTGGCAGGCCTCCCAGGGGAGGAGGAGGGTGGGGCACTGCTACTGGGAAGGCTTTCCCCCCCAATACCAAACAAGACCAAGAGCAAAGCTCCAGGCACGTTCTTAGGCAGGCAGCTGTTGCATAGCGGTTCCAGTTGTCTCATACAGAGATTCAGTGGATTTTGGTGGGTCGCCGTGCTGGTCTGAAGCAACAGAACAAAGCTGGAGTCCTGTTGGCACCTTTAAGACAATTTTTTTATTCCTGGTATAAGATTTTGTGTGCGTGCACACTTCTTCAGATACAATGGACGAGAGCTTACCTTGGAGGGTGGGTTAAGTGGTCTCTGGAATGGATGGTGTAGTCACATTGGCTGCAGAGATGAGGCAGAATTAGCCCCCCCCCCTTTCAGTTGAGGCAGGCCAGCGCAGAGACTCATGCAGAGACGCAGCGGGGAGCTTCCTCTTCCTTTCTGCTCTCTACCAGTACTCTTGTGACTTACAGAGTTGGAATGACTGCCCCCAAGTGGTATTCAGAGACAACCCAATGTCTGCATTACAAAAGATTGTGGGCGTGTGTGTGTATGTGTTTTTGTTTTGCACCCTTTTCAGATGTAAGCCAGGAACTGTTAGGGAACAATCCTGCTGGAGGAGTACAGACAGACAGCACTACCTGGATTCTTCAGAAGGGATCTGGGAACAGGATTTTGGAGGGCTGTAGCTTAGTGGCAAAGCATCTGCTTGGCATGCGGAATGTCTCAGGTTCCGTCTTCAGCATCTCCAGCTAAAAAGATCGGGTAGGAGGTGATGTGCAGACCTGAGACCCTGGAGAGCCACCACCTGAGTACTGTCTTTGATGGACCCCAGGGTCTGAGTCTGTCTAAGGCAGCTTCATATATATTCTAGAATCCTGTTGGATCTGAGGTCAGGTATTTGAACCAGGTATTGAATTTCTTAAATCCTAAAATATTCCTTACAAATCTCTCAAATAACTATTTTCATTTTTTGGAGCAATGTCGTTTGCACGTATTCTTCCATGGGAAAGAATCCAAAAGGCCTTCGGTGGCAAAAATGAAATAAAAATGCATGGGCAAGACCGTCCCAAGCGAGAAAAAGAAAGACTTAGTAATAAGGCTATTTATTATTTATAAGAGGGATTCCAGAGCCAGGCAGTGTCCAGTGAGTAGGGTGAAAAGGGCAACTCCCTGGCTGCCGGTTTATGCTCTTTAGAAAATGCTGATATCAGGAGGAAAGTAAGGACGGGGAGACAAGAGGCTCGGGAGAAGGGAGCCTTTTGGGGTGAGGGTCGTTGTTTAAACATTTGCAATGAAGGAGAATGTGGGAAGGCGGAAAGGGGCCAGCAAAGTAAACCAAGGCTTTGCGAAAAGGAAAGATGAGACAGTATAAACACAGAGAAAAGAAAACAGATGATAAGGGGCCAAAGAGGAAAGAAACTGATAAGGAAAACATAGTGATTTTTACTGGAGCTGATAAGGAGATGGAAGGGAGTGTTATGGGAAGGGAAATGTGAGGGAAAGAGGACTCGGGGAAACCAAATGAGTGGCAGAGTTGAGACCCAGGGTGGGGGTGGGGAAGCTGAGCAAGAGGCAAACCAGAAAGGAGAGAACAGCAGAAGTCAAGCCAGGAAAGAATAAGATCACAAGTCAGCATATTTGGAGAAGGGACTTGTCGCAGTATTTAAGAGTTGGAAATGGCAAGTGTTCAGAGACACTCGGGAAGAAGCGTTAGATTTTTATACACAGGGTACTTTCGATGGGTGAGAAATGTCAAGCACACCACCTCTGCCCCGTGGCCTGAAGTGGTACAGTCTCCAGGGGGGGGTTAGTTCTTAAGTTACGAAGGTGGTGGAAAGTGCAGTCAAGACACCACCCTGCCTGCGTGCCTGTAAAGTCCTGTCAAGTCACAGCTGACTGATGGCCACCCCAGCAAGGGGCTTCCAAGACAAGTGAGAAGAAGGGGTGGTTGGCCATTGCCTCGCTCTCCTTGATGCTCTCCTTTCCAAGCACTGGCCCTGCTTGTCTTCCGAGATCTGATGAGACTGGGCTATACCAGGCTGCCTTCCCTCCCCAGTCACCACCATACCCCTTCCCATTTAGTATTCTGCCACACCACACCCTCTTGGTCCTCCAAAACAGATGTAATGGCAATGGCTGGGAAGCCCCTTCTTGGTTGGTACTTGCCTCTGCACTGCACTTTGTTTCCTAGGATGGTTGCTCTAGGAAGGAGCCATCTTGGAACTCTATCACTCCGGTCCCCTGTCCCTGGGAGACAGGTGGACTATAAATAATGTAAATAAACGGGGATATAGGTGACCGTTTCTATGGCCAAAGGTTTTCCTGTGCCAAAACAATGCCTTGTTAGTGGAACAATAGTGTGTCAGGAAGAAATTCCTTGGCTAGCCTCCTTGACAAGCTAGATTTCTATATGCAAAGAGTTCTTGATGCTGTTGGAAGGAGGAAGGAGAACTTTCAAATAAGCCATGCTAAAATTGCCCTCTGAAATCGTAAACTACCAGGAAGGCTTAATTGTGTAGTGCAGATTAGCCCATCATTTGGGGTTGGTGCTACTTGGGGTGCGATGCATGTGTTTGTGGGGAAGGCAGATACTTCTCAGATGACGCTTCCCCAGCCTTGTAATATCACCTGTCATAGGGCTGCCAAAGGCTTAGAAGGCCTGACAGAAAGTCAGTGGTGACCCTAATCTGAGTCCAGTCCTTGTTGGAGTCTTGTGTTGTGTTTCCTTATGATAGAATACGCAACAGTGCCGCCACTCTTTGGCTACTGGAAAGGGTTGAGTCGGACGGTGTGAGAAGAGTGTAGGCTGCCATTTTTGCTGTTGTTGCTGCCCTCGAGTTGCAGCTGACTTATAGCAACCCTCATGGGGTTTTCAAGGCCAGAGACATTCAGAGGTGATTTGTCATCGCCTGCCTCTGTGTCACGACCTTCCTCGGTGGCCTCCCATCCAAATATTAACCAGGGTCGACCCTGCTTAGCGTAGAAAGTTCCAGGGGTGTGCCTTTATGGGCTCTGTTTTCCTTGTTATGAGAAAGTACCAGAGGGACTTTCGATTGGCTGGGTGGCCTTTGTTTACTTTCACATATGCAAGCAGGTCATATGAGGAGCTAGCAGAGACTGCTGAAGCAGGCAACACAACCAGTGGGCTCAGATCAGATTCTGGGGGAAAAAACAGCAGCAGGAGTCCTGGCACCCTGCTGCCAAGATGGCCTGGGTAGGTCTGCATTTGATCCCGTGTGCAGCAGCCTGTCTTCCTTCCTCTCCAACTCTGATGGCTGGAAAGGCCATTACTTTCATTGAAGGGGAGGGGCGGTGGCTCTGTGGTAGAGCCTCGGCTTGGCACGCAGACGGTCCCAGGTTCAGTCCCTGCCTCTCCAGTTTAAAGGATCAGGCTGTGAAAGACCTCAGCCCAAGACCCTGGAGACCCGCTGCCAATCTGAGTAGACTTTGATAGGCTGATTCAGTCTAAGGCAGCATCACGTCTCCAAGGCCACAGGTCTCTTTTATCTGCCTCCAGAGGACAGTTTATGCAAAACCGTTCACAGTAATCCAGAAAGCCATAGGTGTAACAGAGAGTTGGGTCCCACCAAATATTTCTGCCTGCGCAAGGGGTGAGTGGGCGGGGGTGCCAACCTCCCTCCCAGCAGACCTCCAGCCCCTCCCCAAGCTATTCCTAGGGGTCCCAGATCCCTCAGGAGCAGCATTTCTAGGGGCATTTGAAACTGGGGGGAGAGAGGAGGCAGGGGAGCCGCCATGGACAGCGACTGTTTTATTTGCTTCATTTATACCCCCTGCTGCTCCCTGATGGGGACCCAAAGCAGCATCATGCTCTTCTCCTCCAGAGGTAGGTTAGGCTGAGAGTGTGAGGCTGGGCCAAAGTCACCCAGCAGACTTCTGTGGTAGAGTGGAGGGGTAGAGTAGGCGGGATCCAAGCCAATAGCTATATACGTTTATCCTGGCCTTCCTCCAGAGAGCTCTGAATAGTGTATATGGCTCTTCCCTCATTTAGCCCTCACAACACCCCTGTGAGGTAGGTTAGGCTGAGAGATTATGACCGGCCTGAAGTCAGCCCTTGAACATGATACTTCCTGCCCTGCCAGCACCTCTTGAGCAGGAATTCCTCTTCCTCGGAGAACTGAATAGGGCTTCCTGTTCAATTACTGATGACAACACCGTACACAGCTCTAGTTCACCCGCTGAATGTCAAGTTAGGGTTTACCCAGCCCTAAAAATCTTGTTTTGGAGAATGACAGCAGGTTTGATAGACTAAGTCTCCATCACACTGGCTGTTCTTCCTCCAAGGAGCTCCATGCAGCATGATACTTTCCCTTACCACATTGTATCTTCACAACAGCCCTGCGAGGTAGGTTAGGTTGAGACACTGTGACTGGCCCAAAGTTACCCAGCCTGTTTTATGGCAGAGTGTGGGTTTTAAGCCAAGTCCTAATCTGATGCTCTAACTACTACACCACACTGCCTCTTGAAAGGTACAGGTTGTCCTTTCCTCAGTACCAAGCCCCCACTCCCTCCTGGTGTCTGGGACTTAGGAAAGAGGGCTTCTGCATGGAGGGGCTACACCTTTCTTTCCTTGGTCTTGTCTGGCCACAAGCAGATGGCAGATGTTTGTGGGCCTCAGAGAAGGAGGAGGAGGAGGAGATTGGATTTACACCCTTCCCTTCACCTGGAGTCTCAGAGCAGTTTACAATCTCCTTTCCCTTCCCCTCCCCACAACAGACACCCTGTGAGGTAAGTGGGGCTGAGAGAGATCTGAGAGAACTGCTCTTGAGAGAACAGCTCTGAGAGAACTGTGACTGGCCCAAGGTCACCCAGCAGGCCTCATGTGTCTCAAAGTGGCTTACAATCTCCTTCCCTTCCTTTCCCCACCACAGACACCCTGTGGGGTAGGTGGGGCTGAGAGAGCTCTTTCGAGGACTGCTCTTGAGAGAACAGCTCTGAAAGAACTGTGACTGACCCAAGGTCACACCAGCAGCTGCATGTGGAGAAGTGGTGAATCAAACCCGGTTCTCCGAGATTAGAGTCCACACTCTTAACCATTACACCGGACTGGCTCTCTGAATGATTTGGAGCACATGAAGTAGCTCAGGAAAAGGAGAGGCGGCTTCCCCTCCCCTCTCGGTGCTCATCACAGAGAAGACTGATTTGGCGGGCTGCATCTTCATATAAGACTTTTATTTTTTGTGTGTCCCTGATGAATCACTGTCCTTATTCCACCTTTGGGAGAGACACTGGATCTGGCTTTTAATTCTTCCCCCCTTGGTATGCACAGCACCAAAGTTTTCCGACTAGAAGGCAGGGGTCTGTCTTTGGTTCCTTTCTCAAGTTCCTAACTAGCTATGTAAAAGCTGTGGAATGAGACTGGGTTGCCGGCACGGGACTTAATCTCACGACCCTGGTCCAGCACAAGATTAAGTACTCTTTTACATTTTAAGGGAAAGTATCTTTTTATGGTCAGTTCACTAATGCATAGAGCTGCAAATGCCCGTGTAAGACAGGCCATTTCAGAGTAAAGGAATACGGCAGCAGGGAGCTTGCGACAGGATCTTGGAGGTGCAGACAGAAAGGTTTCCAAGTACACTGGAGTGGCTCTATTTTTATCCAAGAAAGGTTGGAGGACATGAGCCAGGGAGAGCCGTGTAGCTGCTCTGAACTCCTTGAAGGAATGCGAAGCCAGTAGATAAATGGGACTCCCCACAAATCTGGGACTCTGTCTATCACGTAGGCTAAAATAGGACATCTGATCCTCTACATAATAGAAAGTTGGCTGGATTCTACCGGCGTGTCTGCTGACGAGAGGAGGTTACTTTTTTGACCACAAAGAAGGTTATGCCAGAGATCCCATGAAGTTGTCCAGTACTGAATCAGCCCCTTGGACCATCCAAATCAGTATTGCCTACCCAGACCGGCAGCATCTCTAAAGCTGAGGTCTTCCACATCACAGTGACTAACTTGATGTTCATTGGAGATGCTGGAGACTGAATCTGGGACCTTCTGCTTATCAAGCAGATGCTCTACCACTGAGCTGTGGCTCCTGTTGTGGAACCCATGTGGACAAAGAGCCGTGTGGGATTGGGGCTACAATGAGGACGGGAATTGGAGAAGATGGAGTAGAAATGCTGGTAGGGTCCAACCCAGTATAATTCCTGAACCCACTGGACGGCTTCCTGCAGGGCTGGGGTTGAGAGATCCCCAGAGCTGGACCAGCAGGGAGGAAGCCGGTCTTCACCAAGAATTCTCAAGCTGAGACGTGGGTCTTGCTGGAGAGACATGAGCAGTTGGTAGAGAAAAGTTCCTTCTTGATGCGACTCCCCCTCCCCAACCCCCAATCTTATATGTATCTTCCCAGATCAAGTCAGGCAAAAGGGAGCTGCTTCCTCTATCCTCTCTCTCTCTCACACACATACATATATAATTGTACTTATGCAAACACCATTTCCTATCAGAGACTACATCTTGCAAAGGACGTCTTCCTCTCTTAAGTTTCTGATCCTTACAGCTGTCGGGGCAGGGGCAAAGGAGAGACGGAGCAGGCTTTGATCGGAAGGCTCACAGTTCTAGGGCTTTGATTTCCTTCCTGCACTGACCTCTCTGACCACCCCCCCTTCAACTTCGGCTTTGTTTTGGTCGGCTTGCGTCTTCCTCATTGTTCCTTAAACATCCTCACTGGCACAGCCCTACAAGAGCTGACCCAGCTAAATCAAAGCAAAACATTGCACGTCAGAGCTCAGGCCCTCTGCAAGGGCGGGCGGGGGGAGGAACTTCTTTCCTTGACAAGCCCAGAATGGCAGGATGTCCAATAACGCTGGAGGCATCCAAGGGGACCGTCCAAGGAGCAACTTTTCAAATAAACACTACTAATTCCAAGCTGGTAGAGAGATGGTTTTGCAGTCAGACCATCCAAGAGATGCTCAGGTTTGGCACAAGGTGGAGCATTTGATGTATTCGTAGGTTTCAGGTAAAATACCTGCACTTGCGCAAATATTCAAATCGATCTATATATGCATTGGTGTTTTCTCTGGCTCTAAGAGAAGGGAGGGATACTTTCGTGCCTGGGGAAGGAACCCAAAATCTCTCAAGAATTCACGAGCTTGGGAGGATTTGGGGGGGGGTGCCTCTGTGTGCGTGTAAACTGTCTCCGATTTCTTTCTTAGATGCCCCTGCGGTAACTGAGCAAGATTCCTTTCAGTGCACGGGCAGCGCAATGGTCCCCCTGTGCTGGTGCTGCCCGACGGCACCTGCATCAGCCATGAGCCGCATGGCCGCACCTTCCTACCACTTCAAGAGTTTCTGCGGCGAGTTTGAGCGGGTGGAGAGCGCCCTGGAGCGCCTGGAGGCCAGCGGCTTCTACTGGGGCAGCCTGTCGGGGACGGAAGCAAAGCGGGTCTTGACCTCCCAGCTGCCCGGAGTCTTCCTGGTGCGCGATTCCTCCGACCACCACCACCTGTTCACCCTCAGCGTGCGCACGAACACGGGCATCACCAACCTGCGCATCCAGCAGCAGGGCTCGGCTTTCCACCTGGAGGCCCTGCCGGGCGCGGGTCACCCCCCAGCGTTTAGGTGCGTGGTCCAGTTGGTGGAGCATTACCTGCGCCTGGGGGCGGTGGAAGGGGGTCCCTGCTACCTGGAGAAGGAGGGACAGCCCCCGGTGCCCTTGGCCCTCACACACCCACTCTGCTGCAAGGTGCCCACTTTGCAAGAGCTGTGCCGGCGGGCGGTGCGAGCCAGCGTGCAGGGCAGAGGGGACAGCAGGGCGCAGTTGCAGGACCTTCCAGTGCCCCGGGGACTGCTGAACTCTCTGTGCAGCTAAGAGGGAGGAGGATGTCGCCACCTTTAAGCGCCTGCAGCGAGGGCAGGGTCTTTCCTTTCAAACATTCCTTGTACAGTACGCGGCTGCAAGCAAGCAAGCAGGGTTGTGCCGGGGGTGCCTGTTTGATATTGTCTTCATGGAATAAAAGTACTGGCGTAGGTCCAGCCCTTCATTCATCCCAAAAGAAAAAAACTGCCCTCATCTCATTGTGGTATCACCTCTGATCCCAAACACCGGAAGCAGAAAACGAGAGCAGTCTGTTCCGGGGGGGGGGGGGTGTCTCTCCTACCCATCCCCCTTTTGCTTCATTTCTTCACCTATCTGAGCCAAAGGAATGGCGTATCAAGCTGGCGCAGCCCAGGGAGGGTGCATTCACGCCCAAGCTGTAATTTCCCAGTGGTGCACCAATTAATTCAGGACATGTGTGTACAGAGACACCCTCTCCCTGCTCGAACACCAGAGGTCTCCAGCCATAGTTGAAATCTGAGCAGTGTATGTACACGTGTGAAGCCTTCCTATTCGTTTTCATTTCTAACAGAAAGGGGATAGGGCTCGAGCCTAGTTCGGAGCTGCACTTCCCACTCCAGAAGCCCTGGTTTGTACAACCAGGCAGTGGAGGGGCGTTTGCTGGCCAGAAGGCCCCTGCTCCCCAGCACTGAGCCAATGTGTGCCAAATGGACACTACCACTGCATCCTAATTCTGGACCCTTCTATCCCCTTCCAGTTACTGGTCATTCCTCTATGTCAATCGCTGACTCAGGCAGCCAATTATAAGAGGGGAGAAACATCTTTTAAGGCAAAACCCTGCAGACTCAGCTGGTTTAGGCTGCATCCAGTGACCCGCTTGCATTTGTTTTTATGGTGGTTTGGCCTGAGCAAAGGCCTGGAAGAGGGACAGGGCTGGATGGAATTGAGAGAGACTAGGGATTTCTCAGAAGTTATATGCATAGGACAAAGCCACTGTACCCATTTGGCACATTCCTAATTGGATTAAGATTGGGGGAGGGGACGTGACTTCCTGCCTTAGAGACCAGAGTGTAAACAAGCACTGGGAACACTTAGAAACCCCCCCCAATAATCACATGGCATCTGCACCTCACATGTCAAAAACCGCTGAACTCTTAGCCTTGTAGTTCCCCTAACACTGAGGATTGATTTGATCTGCTGCCCTGTCTCTCAGACGGAAGGCACCGGACTGTTTTTGCTTGTTTGTTTTGCTGGTCCACCAGATTGCCCTTACTGGAAATGCCCCATCTGCGCTCTTGCCAATCCCTCTCTGAAGCTCGGTGACCCAGGGCTTTAAGTGGCTCTGATAAAACAGGAAGGTTGATTTCCCTTCAACTCTCACTTCCAGTAAAACACACACACGCAGCTTCTTGAAAGCAACAAGCTCTTCTGAGGCATAAACAGATAAGCATCCAAAAACAGAACTCCACTGACTCTGACCCCCACCCCCCACAGCAGAAGCAACGCAGAAGGCCCAACCCCGGCAATTATCCTTCATACTTTTTACCACAAACAGCATTTTAGAAGAGCTGCAGATAAAACCATGCATGTGTATTCGCTGGGGATTTCATTTTTTTTAAAGGGGAAACGGTATAGAATCCAGAGACTCAACAGCTCAAGAGGGAACTGGAAACAGCCTCTCTCATTTGTCTTTACTTGGCACAGCAAACCAAAATGAGGGAAGTGGGAAGGAGAGTTTTGCAACAGCCTGCTTTAGCCTCACCTTAGCAAACGTTAACCTTTCCCTAGGTGAAAGAGAACAGGATGCCAACTATCTTCCTTTGCACAAGCAGACTCGTAAGTACTATCTGAGCCTCTGGATGCAACAGAAGTGTGAGGTGTACGCAGCAGCCTCCCATCACCTGGCCTCATGTTACTGGCATCCTTTACGGCTGTGTTTGGGCCCGCTCTCCCCAACCCCCGCACACTGGTTCTTGGCCTCTTCCCCCCCCCCGCATTCTCCAAGGAACATCCCTTAGCTGTGACAAGGGCCAGTTCAAGCAGAGCATGGCCACAGAGCAAGCCACGACACATTTTTTTCCAGCGTTCCCTTGACACTGTCATGCCTGGAATTCTTTCCCACAAATATTTTTATTGTGTAATTACAGAGTAAGGCAGGCATGCCCCATCCCACCCCATATACTCCAGCTTAATCCTCCTCCTCGTCATCCCCACCGCCAGCACCACCCTGGCCCTTCTTGGCGTTCTTCCTCTTCACGCGACCTGGGCGGCCTCCGCCGTAGGGTGAACGGAGGGAGAAGTCAATGTGCTTCTGAGAATCCAAGCGGACGATGAACGAAGGGATGTTCACCACCTGCTTCCTTACGCTGGAGGGGGAGAAAGGCACAGATGGCAGATCAGGCATCTTTCACACATTTTTTTGCTTTCTAGATTACTGAGAATTCCCAGCTAAAGCCACCCAAAAGGAACTGAACTTCCTGAGGGAAAGGGAGCTCTCTCTATCCTCCAGCTGCTAAGTTAACACCATCCAGTCCAGTCTCTATTTACAGTGCCAATATAAAGCCTACCCCGTCTGCCTTTATTTCTGCTAACAAGGGACCCATGTGTTCCAAGTAACATTTGGGAGAGCTAAATCACAGCTGACCTTTGTACAGCCAAAGGAACAACAGCTGTTGCTCATCCTTCAGTGCCACCTGATTGGTTCTTGGGGCATTTCTGTAATTAACGCAACACTTCCTGTGCTCCATCTGAAGTGCTGGAGTCAGCAGACAGTGAGAGCTTTTCCATTATGCCCCACAGTATCTTGTTCTGCTCCCATCTTGCATGATAAAACAGCTCTGGAGATGGCTTCTAAAGGGGGATTAGACAGATTTGTGGAGGACAGGTCTATCAGTGGCCACTAGCCATGGTGACTGAGGGGAACCTCCACCTTCAGAGGCAGTAAACCTGAATCCCAGTGCCAGGAGGCAATGTCAGGGGAAGGCCTTAGTCTATGCTATTGCTGGACCTCCAGAGGAACTGGCTGGCCACTGTGTGAGATAGCATGCTGGACTAGATGGACCATTGGTTGGATCCGGCAGGACTCTTCTTATGTCCTCAGAGATATGTTACTGGTTACTTTTATTTCTGCCAATGCACCAACGTGCTAGTGCCTTCAGCACCCAACACCTCAACCCCCAAGGAGAGAGCAAAACCTGGCTTCAGTGCTCTGCATCCAGCAGGCTTACCCCCCTGCTGGCACTGAAGTGCTTTGTGATGCAAAGGATGGCAGGCGGCTAGTCGTTGCCTCTCTTGCCTGAGCGTCAAGAGCTTCGCAAGGTGTACGGCTGAACCGCAGTGAGCCTTGCCGAAAACCTTTCTGTTTTTTTGCACACAGGCACATTGATCGAGTTAGTTATTAGGCTATCCAGGGTCCTGGTCAAGGAAGGAGCTTGCTGGGACTAAAAGGCACACAGCTGGACCAGTGTTGTGGCCATTCTTGCACAGGCTATATACAAAAAGAGATCAAAGGGCAAAGCTTCAGGGGCAGGTCCTGTCCTTGTGACCCAAAGGGCTGATCCCCTGCTTTCAACATCGTTCCACTTAAGTCACTTCTCCCCCCTGCCAGTGGCATACCGGATGTGTCTTTGACGGATAAGCACCCGGGCATGATGAATGGATTTGGCCAGGCCCAGTTTGAAGACCTGGGTCTGGAGGCGGCGTTCCAGGAAATCCTCGATTTTCAGGCCCAGGATGTAATCCAGTTTCATCTTGCCCTCATCCAGCACCCCAATTCTGACGAGACGACGTAGCAAGGCATTGCCTGGGTAGAGAAGATTATCTAAGCAAACGGAAGGCACCCACAAACTCATTTATCTAGAGTTAGAGGCAGGATGTAAATGGAAAAATCTATTTTTGTTTCAAAGGATTACCTTTTTTGCCATCTAGTCACAGTTGACTCCTGGCAACTCCATGGGGCTCTCAAGGAAAGATGTTCAGAGGGGGTTTGCCATTGCCTGCCTCTGCTTCACAACCCTGGTATTCCTTAGTGATCTCCCTTCCAAATACTGGCCAGGGCCAGCCCTGCTTCGCTTCTGAGATCTGACTAGCCTAGGCTATCTAGGTCAGGGCAAAGATTACTTAAGGGAATAGTCATAGGACACTCTCTTACAAGTGGCAGAATGTAAGGCTCGGGAAGTAGTGAAAAAGAGGCTGCTGGGAAGCTACAACCTCCAAGTGAAAGTCTGCTATGAAAACCCATCTGCTACTATCACTATCATTTGGTATGTCTGGGAATGGACTTGGACCTTTCAAATTCCACCATAGATAACGTGGTAGTGTTTGGCACAGCGATCACTCTCTGCCCTAATTTCCCATCTGCAAATCGGAAATAATAGTGGTCCAGAATGTTCTCATAAGGAAAAAGATGTCACAGATGTAACCGGAAGGGGAAAAAATTACTGGAATAATGATTGAGGAGATGCTCTATTCTCCTGCAGTCAAGACCCTTGCCCACTATGCAGATTGGGATTTGTAAGATCCATAAAGGAAATGAATTGAAACTCCAAAGCCCTTGAAGGTTTAAGCTCACTGACAGCAAATACCGGGAGTCGTAACCAATGCTTCCTCTAAGCTGTGCAGTCTTGTGAGCAAAAATTCTACTTTGTGAGCTACTGGCCATTAAAGTTGTGAGCGAGCGATCTGGCTGCTGCATAAATTAGTTTGCCTTGGAGCCATCCTTCCTGAGCTGTGCCAAAAATTTGAGTCGGAGGCTAAAAACTTGTGAGCTAGCTCACGCTAACTCAGCTTAGAGGGAACACTGGTTGTAACTGTACAAGGCTCATTCAGACACCTGGGCCTAAAATGCCCCTTACCCTCAAAAAGGCGCCTCTGATCCTTCTCATCCAGGGTAAGCAGCTCTCGGGCAGCTTTGCGGATCTTGGCCAAGGTGAACTTCACTCGCCAGACTTCACGCTTGTTCCGCAGTCCATATTCACCTGATGGGGGGGGGGAAGATTCAAAAACAGCTTTTACCCAGGGATCTACCTTGGTTAAAACAAGGACCCTGTTCATCAAATCAGAAAAACTCACCAATGAGCTTCAACTCCTGGTCAAGCCGTGATTTCTCAAAGGGTCGCCTAGGAGTGACATATGTCTTCCGACAAACCCAACTCCTGGCAACGGGCATTCTGGCTTAAAGAGACTGAGGCCAGGCCTGCAGAATAATCAAAGGCAGATGAAATAAGCTAAAGAGCTGGCAAGTTGGAAGCGTTGTGGACAAGCAAACAAATGAGAACCAGCATTGTATTATTATTCTCAAATACATACCAAACCTTCTGGTAACACTGGTGAACAAATTCTAGCTCACTACTCCTGTATTCATATGAAAATTTCCCAGTTTTTCACTTCCACACAGCCAAAATATTCCCAGTGGCCAAGTGAAAAGATGGGAAACATCACTAACACACACGCAGGTCAGAAACTTTCCATATGCAGCCTTAGAAGGTATACTGAAGAGGAATCCCAGAAATTACACCGGGAAAGTCCCACAAAATAACCATTAAGGCTTGATAGATTATCAGGGTGAAAGGAAGCTAATTCAAACAAGAACAAAAGCACACATGGGCATAAGGCAGTGATTAAGCTGCTTTTCTACATTTTTTAAAAAAGACCATGGCAAAGAACTCTGACAACGAAGTTGTTTGTGAGGCTCAGAGTTGACTGCTACTCGCGTTCCTTCTTGCAACAGAGGGAGAAGGAGCCTCTCGACCTCGGAAAAGGCTCTGGGATCTGCAAGGCCGAAAGCCGTGTAGACCGAGGGTTGCTATGAGAAGCATAATCAGTCAAGATCAAGCAGAAACAATGTAGATTAAAGGGGGGGGTGCTTGTTTTAAAAACTGGGGGGGGGACGGGGACCATCCGTTAACATGCGGATAGCGCAATTTCCCAGGGCTACCTCACCGGGCAACATGCGCTACAAACAAACCCAGCTAGATACATGTACGGGCCACGAGACACGCTCGACGGGATTCAACGGCCTGCGCACGCGCGAATGGCTACGCTCTAGGCCCCGCACATGCGCATAAAAGCGCGAGCCTCGGCAGGCGTGAGCCTGAAGCTTCGAAAATGTACACTGGCTGCAAAGGCACCCAATCAACCGAACGGCAAAAGGCCGTTAAGCGTTCCTCGACCGTTGACTAACCCACACGGACTTTCCCGCAATTCACTCCCGGAGGCCCAACCCCACGCGGGCTTGAAACAACATACTCACCTCACAGCACTACCGGCAACCTCGGCTGAAAAGAAGGGTGCAAGTCTCGGAGCCTGCTTATATAGAACTGCGCACAGCCCCACCTTCCATCTCCACTAGCCAATAAAAAGGTGCCGCTTCGCCGCCGACCTATTGACGGCGGCTCCTCTCGCACGGGAACAGCCAATTAGCGCTTCCTTCAGGGGAAGTAGAGAGGAGCGAAGGCGTCTTTCACGTTGCCTGTAAGGAAGTCGCCATTGCGGAGCAGCCTGCGGATGGGGGGATGGACGGATGGGGGGGGACTGTTATGGCTGTCGCAACCACTATCTGTAACTATTATTCTCGTCCGTGGTTTGGAGCTGGCGAGAACGTGGAGGAACTGCCTCCCCCATACCTTAATTTAAGGTAAAACTAAGTTAAGGTCCTTGACGTGTCCACAGCCAAATTGCCCTGACTATCCTATTCTTCCACACATAGAGAATAGATAAACCTAGAGAGGCACCCAGTGGACATACTTCCGGTTTGGGCCCCGCCCCCTTTCCAATGCAAAATTATACAGTGCTCTTCGCTATAGATTTTCCACGGGTTAGACGGGTTTGCCACACGCTTGTACAGAATTGATGGTAGCATTTAATGTCTACCCGAAATAAAGTTCCTGTGCCCTTCTAGTCTTCCCTTTCTCTTTCTCGGTGCTCTGCAACCCACTGGCCTGGCCAACGTCTGGTTCGGCCATTTCTCCTTGTGCGGAATCGGATCACCCCGCTAAACTGGCTTAATGCAAATGTGCACTACACTATAGGAAGACGCTGGAAGCCTCAGTTAGATTATCCAGCCGAAATAGCCACATGCACCCCCCCTCGGAGTCTCTAGCCAAATATGATTCGAGATATGTTGATCTTAAAACTCGTCTTTTTGGAAAACGGTCCAGATCAATAGTAAAAAGTAAATTGCCTAGTAAAGTGAATTGCAACTTTTAAAGAATGTTTGTGGACTTTATTCACAAGGGGGATAATGCATATTAGCCTAATCTCCAAGAGCTTAACAGTTCCCACATTTACCATAGTATAGAAGAGGCAAAATGTGGAAGTGTGACTGCACCACAGCAGCAATAGCAAGGGACATGGAAATAGCATCCACTCCTATGTTTTTGAGCTGCTCACTGCTGTTGAACCCCACCCTCATTTCTCTGCCTTCTGTTGTGCTTCTGCAGCAATGCAGAGGCTTTATCCACCACTGCCTCACAGTTACTCAGAGAAAAAAGGAGGCTTATATTTTCTCTGTAGAAAGGAGAGGATGGGATGGGACCAGAAAAGTTGTACACAATTTGAGCACAATGTTATTTGGATACTCTACTGTTGGGGCTTCCTGCTGTTCATGCAGAGAAAAATCTGTGTTCCTGGATAAACAGAAAAGGCTTTAGTAGCTTTTGTAAGAAAAATCTGTGTTCCTGGATAAACAGAAAAGTCTTTAGTAATTTTTGTAAGACGGCTACACCTTGACAGCTTGTCCTGATGAAAAATGCAAAGGTGGTGGTGTTGGAAAGTGCTGTCAAGTCGCAGCCAATTTCTGGTGGCCCTGGAAGGTTTTTTTTAAAAAAATAAATAAATTATTTCCTCAGAAAAAAGGTGGGATGGGGAAAATATAATTAATAAGGTTTGTCAGATACTATGAGTTATTACATACAACAAGCAAGATCAGATGTATTACCAAATATATTACACATTTCAAATATAGAGACAGGCATTAAAACATCAATATTACAGACTTTTGGGGAAGGTTCTCTCTTTAAAGAATGAACAAGAACTTTCCTAGGGTTAGCAGTAATCTATTAATGATAAAAGAAATTACATCTTTAACAACTGAATGAGCTTCAATGCTAAAATTGAATCATTATAAAAACCTTATCCTGTAAGGGTTTTCAAGGCAACAGACAAACACAGGTAGTTTGCCATCGCCTGCCTCTGCGCAGTAACCTTGGACTTCCTTGGTGGTCTCCCATCCAAATACTAACCAGGGGCAAACGTGCTTAGCTTCTGAGATCAGTTTAACCTGGGCCACCCAAGTCAAGGGCAAAGATACATAGGTCAAAGTAATTTTTTTTGGGAGGGAAGGCAGCATCGTATAGCCCCATCTCATCAGATCTCAGAAGCTGAGCAGGGCCAGTACTTGGATGGGAGAACACCAAAGGAAGACTCTGCAGAGGAAGGCAGTGGCAAACTACATCTGCTTCTTGCTTGCATTGAAAGCCCTTGCTTGGATCACCATAAATCAGTTGCAACATGATTGCACTTATGTGCACAATTGTTGATTTAAAAGGTTCTTTTAAAACATGGTGGTAGGGGGTTTCATTGGTGCCATGCCCCAATGGGTCCTTGGCCAGATCCTTGCCTGAAATTGAAAGCCTATTGAGGAGATAAGGGTGTGTGTGTGTTAAGTGCTATCAAGTTGACTTATGGCGTCCCTATGAATTAATGACTTCAACATGTCCTATATTGTTAACAGCTTTGCTCAGGTCTTGCAAACTGAGGGCTGTGACTTCCTTGATTGAGTCAAGTCATCAGCTGTTGAGCCTTCCGCTTTTCCTGCTGCCTTTGATTTTTCCTTGCATTATTGTCTTTTCCCATGGTTCTTGCCTTCTCATAATGTGACCAAATACAATTTGGTCATTTTAGCCTTCAGATTTCAGGCTCGATTTGATTTAGAACCCACTTATTTGTGGTTTTTAGTGGTCCATTGAGGAGATACCTATCATTGTTAAGGCATTTTGCTGTTCCTTTTGTCATGTAGGATAGATTGATGCAAAGTAATTATGATCCCATAACTATATAACTATAACTATATATATATATAAACTCCCCTTGGAAAACATCAGTTTTGAGGATTATATCCTGCATCTTTAAAAGCTGACAGGATAAGGCAGGCTAACATAACGTCTATGAGGTGTGATCTGGGAATGTCTGTCAGTTCACATCTAAACTCAGCCTCTAACTTGTTAGCTGGCCTTAAGCAAACCAACCCTAGCTTCCTGCCTGGAATAGGGGGATACTAATCCTGGCTCACATTACAGGTAGGGTCACCAACTCTGGCTTGGGAGATTCCTAGAAATTTGGGGGCTGTGCCTTGGGATAGTGGAGTTTGGATAGTAGAGGGAGTTCAGTGTAGTGTAGTACCATAGAGTCCTACTTCCAAAGCTGCTGCTGTCTCCAGGGGAACTGATCTCTGTGGTGTGGAGATCAGTTGTACTTCTGGGTGGACTCCAGGCTCCACCTGGAAGCTGGCAACCCTAATTACAGAGTTTTCCCTGGGATTATGTGTGTGAACACTCTGAACACTGAAAGGGCTATATAAATGCTCGGTATTACTTTGACTGCCTGACCTGGATAGCCTAGGCAAGCTCGAGCTCGCCAAATCTTGGAAGCTAAGCAGGTTTGGCTTTGGCTAGTATTTAGATGGGAGACCTCCAAGGTCATGATGTGGAGGCAGGCAATGGGAAACCACCTCTGAAGGTCTCTTGCCTTGAAAACCCTACAGTGTCGCCATAAGTCAGCTGTGACTTGTCAACGCACTTAACACACGTTACTCTGTCAGATAAATAAAGACTCATGCCTGTATCCACACTGGAAGAATATTTTGCTGCAAGAGAAATTCCAGAAGAACTGTTGGAGAAATGTGTCGGTCTAAATTCAGTAGGAAGCTTCTTTCTGTCCATGCCTATTTGTGAAATGGGAGAAAAGCAATTTTTTGGACCATCAGCAGAAAAGGAGGGATCAGAAAATCTCCAGTATCTGCAGATCAATAAGCATGTTTAAAAGCTCTTTGCTAAAATCAAGTGTTTTTAATCTGGTATAAGCCAGTTTCTACACTGGTTGCTTGTTGATTGCCAAAAAGTAGCCAACCCCACCCCCACTCGCCATATTTAATCTGCAGATATGTATCTATCATTTTGAGCTCTGATATTGGGCTGGAGCCTCTTTCAGACACGTTTGCATCTTGGGCTGCAGACACAATAGTTTTCAGAAAGATGATCTGATTTCTTTGCCTGCAAGTGGAGTGGATTGAGCTTGCGATATATGTGAAATCTCCTGAAACTTAATAAAATATTTAGAAACCCGGTTGAGCTAATCAATGCTCTTTGAGGTGCAAGTTACTGCAGACAGATGCAGCATGCACACGCTCTTTCTCTAGCTAATATGGTTAAATATCTCAATATGCTAGACGGAGAGTGAATTTTAAAAGCTAGGCATTTCAACATGCAAAACACTGCTGTATCCCCTAAGTGTGCCATTCTGCATTAAAGCCTTAGTGTTCATTTTACACACATACTTTAATTGCAGAGGTATGAAAAAGCTTGTTAAAAACTTACTTTGCTATATTAATCATGGGGAGGGACTGTGGCTCTATGGTAGAGCATCTTCTTGGCATGCAGAAAGGTCCCAGGTTCAGTCCCTGGCATCTCCAGTTGAAAAAGCTGGCAATAGGTGGCGTGAAAGACCTCTGCCTGAGACCCTGGAGAGCTGCTGCCAGTCTGAGTAGAGAATACTGTGCTGGACCAAGGGTCTGAGTCAGTATAAGGCAGCTTCATGTGTGAATCTTTCTTGAGGTTTTTTCCCCCTGGATAAAAGTTCCAGTAATGCATTAACTTTTGTTTTAGTGTTACCTTCTCAGGTGTTACAGACTCAGGGTTGTACATTTCTTTTGGTGGGAAATTTGAAAAAGGGGAGGGGGATCACACCTTATAAGTGATCATTGCTAAACCGACGCGTTCATTTTGCTAGTGAACTTCTAAGCCCAAGCACCTCTGAGCATGCTATGCATACTTCTTTCAGCAATAATCCCTGCAGAAGGTAGAAAACTATTTGAAATGTAGGAAACATAAGATAAGGCACTAAGAAAGCCGTGCTTATTTTGTACAGATTTTTTATTAGCAAGCTGAACTAGAGGATACTTATCTATTAAAAATGGTTCTTTTGTAAATGCAAACAAAGACAGAGTTATTTGGGTCCCGTTTCAGACGTGCGATTGGGTGACTGGGATTTGGCTAGCTATTCCCCCCCAATATCTCTGTGAAAAATAAGGGTCAGCCAGTACTAAGTATAGTTACTCCCTACTAAGTCCATTGACTTCCAGTGGATTTAGAAGGGTGTCCAGGGCTCTTTTTGTAGCAGGAACTCCTTTGCATATTAGGCGACACACCCTTAATGTAGCCAATCCTCCAAGAGCTTACAGTAGCCCCTTTAATAAGAGCCCTGGGTGTAACTATGCTTAAGAGGAGCTGTGGTGGCTCAGTGGTTAAGATGCTGAACTGCAGGCTGGAAGGTTGTTAGTTCAGCAGTTCGAGACCCGAGCGCCACATGATGGAGTGAGCTCCCATCTCTGGTTCCAGCTCTTGCCAACCTAGCAGTTTGAAAGCAAGAAATTGCAAGTAGATAAATAAGTACCGCTTTGGTGGGAAGGTAACAGCCTTCCATGCACCTCAGCATTTAGTCATGCCGAGCACATGACCACGGAACATCTTTGGACAGCGCTGGCTCTTCGGCTTGGAAACAGAGATGAGCACCGCAACCTTAGAGTCGGATTCAACTGGCTTTCAAGCAACGGAAACCTTTACCTTTACCTTACTATGCTTAGCATTTCCACTGCTAGACTAGCAAGATCAGCACTGTTGCAGCTGCTGCTATTATGCTGAGCGATCCCTGACCCTTGAAATCTCTCATCTTGGGAGTGCTTCCTGTTCTTCCTCTAGAGGGGTGCTCCAGTCTTTGCAAACACCACTGAGAAGAAACCAGAATGTTGCAGAGTGTAAGGGAGGACCGAGGTGAAGAAAAACCTTTGCACTTTCAGCACCATTAACCGTGGGCAAAGCCCAGGTCCCTCCTTGCCGCCAGCAGGGGATGGGGGGGATGTAGGGTTGCCAGCTCCAGGCTGGGAAACTCCTGGAGATTTGGTGGTGAAGCCTGGGGAGGACAGGGACCTCTGTGGGGTACCATGCCACAGAGTCCACCCTCCAAAGCAGTCATTTTCTCCAGAGGAACAGATCTCTGGAGTCTAGAGATGAGCTGTAATTCCAGGGGATCTCCAGGTCCCACCTGGAGGCTGACATCCCTCATCTGAATCTCACTGTGGTCACCCCTGGCAGGAATGTGGGAAATCTAGAGAAATGCAAGTCTCTGCCTGATATCATTATTTTAGCACCTGTGTGTTTAAGCGCAGCACCGTCCTCAGAAACAGCTCAGAGGAACAGGGGGTGTACCTGAGGGTGTATCTGAGCCAGTTGTTTTTCTCAGGATACATCCCTTGAGATCTTAGAAGCAGCTTGTGGCAGTTTGTGCATCCTCTTGGGCACTGTTCTTGATTACGGCTCCAGTTTCTGTTTTTTGCTTAGAGCTGGTGCATTGTTGCGGCTGATAGCATGAGCTAAGAAATCCTCCGCTCGGCCGTGAACCCAGTAGCAGCACAATCCTAAGAAGGTCTATTCAGAAGAGAGAAATCCCTGTTTCAGTCAGTGGATGGGGACTGGAAAGTAGGGTGGCCAACCTCCAGGTGGCACCTGGAGGCCTCCTACTATCATAGTTGATCTCCAGGTGACCAGAATCAGTTTCCCCGGAGAAAATGGCTGATTTGGAGGGTGGACGCTATGGCATCATACCCCTCTCACCACTCCGCCCTGCACAGGCTCCATCCCCCCCAAATCTCCATCTGTTTCCCAACCCAGAACCGGCAGCCCTACAGGAAAATGTTCTTAAGGTTGCAGCCTTCGAGGCCTTAGGCAAGCTCCCATTGCTGGTGGCAAGCGCCAGCAAATTGCAGCTGACTTGTGGTGACCCCAGAGGGTTTTCAAGGCAAGTGATGAAGCAGAGAGGTGGTTTGCCTCTATGTAGCAACCCTGAACTTCCTTGGTGGTCTCCCGTCCAAGGACTCACCAGGGCCGACCCCATTTAGCTTTGACAACTGACAAGATCAGGTTGGCCAGCCTCATCCAGGTCAGGACCCGGCTGCAGCTAGGAGGCAACAATATTGGGTTGGATCCAGTCACCTTTTCTGCTCTGACTCTGAGCCCCCCAAAGGCCCGTGCTGGGGACCTGCATGTGCAAAAGCCCACGTGGGACGGGCTGTAGCAAGGAGGAGAGCTGGACGAGATGGAGTAAAAAACCTGGCTGGATCCAGCCCACTGGCCCGTTATTCAGGGCTATTACAAAGTTTATCGTCCTTTGAAATGACAGATCGGGGGGCGCCTCCTCGCAAATAATCTTTGCACTGTTCTTTGTGTATGTAAACTGGGAAAGCACAAAGGGCAACACAGAGATTAACGAGCACTTGATGGAGCCGATTGAACCGTGGAAGGAAGCACTGTTAAGGATGCGGCATTACATTTTGTGGCAGATGGTCATGACTGGAACGGCTAAGAGGTGAAGGACTCGCGTAGAGAAAGGACAGTGCGGGGAAGTTCCGGGTTGTAATGGAGAAGGAACAGAGACAGTGAGGCTGCCAACACTGCTTCTGAAAGCTGTGCACACCGTGGGGTGCGGATGGCCACCACCAAAGTTCACGCTAAGTTGCCGTTGCATATCTGGGCCACTGAGAGGTGCAGCCTGTTGGAACTGATGGTACCTCTGACTGCAAGACTCAATGTCACTCTAATACATCCTTTTGATCCCTGTTACCTGTAATATACCTCCCTTGATGTATTTGACCTAAACAACACCTGGAAGCCTCTGCTAACTGCAAATATGTGCAGTTTCTTATCGCTGAGGAAAAGGGCCCTCTGAACTCTCACAAGACTCTCTCCTCTGTAAGCTGATATGGGCGGATCTGGTCTGGGCTTTGGATCTGCTATGTAAGAAACACCTGGTGAAATTAAAAGCACCTGGGCAGCAACCATATGGCGATGATTCTCTTGCATTGCCTCTGTGACCGCTATGTGCAGAATTGCACAGATATTTGCAGTGACCACAGAGCATCCACACAGCGGTTTCCCTCCCATTTCCTTTCCATCATGGCCACTGTTCCCCCCACCATGTCACTGGAGGGATTCTTGTGTCTTAAAAAAACACCAAAACCCAAACCCTGGAAATTAAACATATTGCTATTACATTATAATATCACAACAGCTTGTTAACTAGGACCTTTGAACCCCCAGTTCTTATTTTAAAAAGCAAGTCTGTAGCCCTTTCAGCTGCAGAGGTAGAAGGGGAAGGCCTTATCTCTGCAATGAAAGGGGACAGAGATTTACTTAAAAAAAAATTAAAGCTGGGAATTCAGCAGCACTAGTAGGTGTTGTTAGAACGTTATAATGCTATAGCGATACGTCACCTGCTAATTAAAAGCCAAAACCAAAGCCCTCTGGTGGCAAAAAATGTGCATCTTCCTGTTCACGTGGCGTAGGAACATGCGGTGGTAACCTTTCCATGCTGTGGCTCCGGGAGGCAGAGGGCCTGTAAATCACCCCCTTTTCGGTGGCAGCCCCACGATTATAGAACAACCTCCCCAGGGAGGTGCACCCGGCCCCCCTCACTTCTGATCTTCAGGAGGCAGTTGAAGAATGCAGTTTTATTAGGATTGCATTTGACTAGTTTATTTTTTATTTTTTTTACCACTCCTAATTGGAGATTTTAAATTGTGGTCTCTTGTTGTTGTTGTTGTTACTGTTTTTTATCACGGTTGTTTTATTTGCACTGTAAGCTGCCTTGAGTTCTGCATCCACTAAATGGTTTAAACAAATAAACAAATGGGTGGCCAATAAATGTTTCAAACGAACAAACAAATGAAAAGACTGTAACAAGCAATAGAACAACATTCAAGTCTAGTAGCACCTTCAAGACCAACCAAGTTCTATCCAAGGTATAAGCTTTTGTGTATTTCAGGTAGGGGCTCGCAGAGCATCCCACCCCTGTTCACTGCTACCACACCAGCCCTGTGACAGAGGACATCAGAATCCACAAGTATATCCATTATCCATATGGCTGCCAACCTCCAGGTGGCACCTGGAGAACTCCCACTATTACCATTGACCTCCAGATGACTATGATCAGTTCCCCCAGAGAAAATGGCTGCTTCTTTGGTGGACTCTGGGGCATTATACCTTGCTGACATCCCCCTCCTCCCCAAACCATGCCCTCCCTAGTGTCCCCTCCCAAAACCTCCAGGTATTTCCCACCCCAGAGATGGCAACCCTAGTTTATCCCCCATTTCAGTCTATGGGAGGCTGAATTTGACTGGGGAATGAACATTCCTTTCCCCCACTTTGTGTTTCCGGATTGCAGATAATCGCTCCTGGCTCCGGGAGGCAGAGGGCCTGTAAATCACCCCCTTTTCATTAGACACTTTAATTCGGTAAGCAGTAAAGTGCCAAGGAACAGAAAACGCTGGATAAATGAAGCTGCTAATTTACTGGGTGTCTTTTGAAGTGGTGGGGGAAAAAGTTGGTTTGTGTAAGCATTGGCATTGGTTTGTGCTTCTAGTCACCCCCCCCCATTCCACCTTTTGCTCTTTCCCTAAGTACCCAGGCATTCTGAGCTCCCAGCCCCTTTAACTATTTAACTATTACAGGTTATTGTGCACAATACAGAAAAGCAAACCTGAGTTGGTCACCCTGTGCTGGAAAGTGCCATCAAGTCGCAGCTGACTTATGGTGACCCTGTAGGGTTTTCAAGACAAGAGAGGTCCAGGGGTGCCTCCATGTCACAACCCTGGTATCCCTTGGAGTTCACCCTCCCAAATACGAGCCAGGGCTGATCCTGCTGTGCTTCCAAGATCTGACAAGGCTGGACTTGCCTGGGCCATCCATGTCAGGGCCAGTGTTGGGCTGACTATACATAATGCACAGCTTGCATGGGTGTTAGTCCCAGTGGCTATTTTTGTTTGGTTGTTTCCGGGGTGGGGTGGGGACGGGGACACAGCTTTAGGGAGGGTGTGATGTGATTGGGATTGGAGGGATGGAGGGGGGTGATTTATGTCAGGGGTGGCCAAACTTGCTTAACGTGACAGCCACACAGAATAAACATCAGACGTTTGAGACCCACAAGACATGAACAAATATCACACACACATTTTTATTTTTAAAACATGCAAATATGCTTTTTATTAACATTAAACTACTGTGTGAAAGAGCCACATGCAGCTCCCGAGCTGCAGTTTGGCCACCCCTGATTTATGTGTTCCCGATCCCTCCCTTGCCGCATGGCAAATCAAATATCTGTTTGCGGTAGTTCCAGAAATATAGGCCATCAGAAAAGAATCAGTGCAAACAAACCTTTAAATTGGCTGAGGACTCGTGGCAAGGCATGCTGGGTATTGTAGTTTCATAAAGGAGTTAGGGATTCAAAGCACTCTTTCTCAGAATTATCTCGATTACAGTTCCCTTCTTTCATTGAGGGAAACCATGGGAACGGTTGAGGGAAACCAGATTCAAATCAGTTAAAGTTTGCTGTATCAATAGTGTTGTGGTTTTTCTTCTGTTTGTAGGTGATATTGGCTTTTTTTCTAGGTGATATTGTTAATGTGCTATGATATGATGTGATGTGTGCTGGTGGAAACCAAAAGGAGGTCTTGTGGCACCTCAAAGATGGGGATGTTCTTATTCTGGTGTAATTTTGTGTACTAGAGCCTGTTTCACCTTAGGTATTTTGATGAGTCATGCTGGGCATTTCCACATCATCTGTGTGTATGTACGTATACGACACAATGTATAAGAGTATTGCTGTATGAGGCATTTTATGTCTGTGTGAGAACGTGTTTGAAATATGAACATAAAAATTGCCTTGCAGAATTACGTTAAATGTCCCATCTAGTCCAGCATCCTGTTTCCAAAAGTGGCCCACAAGAAATTACTCTGGAAAGTCCACAGATTGGGCCACTTCTGAATGTAGCCTTGTCAGCCCCAAGAGATTTGAGGATGTTGCCTGCGGTGGGGAGCAGAATTTGGGGAGGGAAGAGAACTCAGCAGTGATGTGGTGTCACTCTAGGACTTCCGTTTCTTCCAGACTCTATAGTCTTCTGGGAGAACTCCAGGCCCCACATAGAGGATGGTAACACTAATTGAATGCCCCTTGAATCTTATACTCAGACACCACAGTCTGGGTATGTTTATGCTTCAATCAGTATAAGTCAAGGCAGATGCATACTGCCTTTTTTGTTATAAATCAGGGCCGGTTCTGTAGCCAAGCCACACAAGCAATTCCTTGGATCAGCACCAATGTGCCACAGGGATCAGCCCACTGCCATCTATTGGTGGTGTCAGAAGTGAACCTACATGCCATTGGATGTGTTTAAGCAAACCTCCTGAACCTTCATGCCATTGGATGTGTTTAAGCAAACTCAGTTCCAGGGGCTCAGCTGGGACCCAAACGGTGGTATGGGTGAAGACGGTGGACATACTGGTCTTGGAGTGATCCGTTACCTTGAGACAACCCTCTGTGAAATACTGTGACATGTGTGTCTGTGTGAAATTCAACGACATTGTGAAGGAAACTTTGTGAACGTTCACCAGACATTTCATGTGTGAAAGATCTTTGTATGCTCTTGTGAGCCTGTTTTGGTCTGTGTGAAACTTGGCCCTTTTGTATGTATTTATTTATCTGCCACCTCCGTATCTCGCCCTGCCTCTAAAGAGCTCAGGGAGGCATATATAACAGTAATCACATTTTAAAGGATAATTATTAGAAGCCCCAAAAAGAGAGAAGGGAAAAACCCCTCCCCATCAAAACCTCCACAGTGAAAATGTCAAACAAAAATATAAATACAAAGAAGAGGTTTGTCGTGATCTTTTATTCTCACAAACTCTTGTGAGATACTGAGTCTGAGACTATGTGATTGATCAAAAGCCATCACAGTACCAATTCCATGGCGGAGTGAGGATCTGAACCCGGGCTTCTCCACTTCAAATATGCTCTCAGGTTTGTGTGAAAGATGGTGTCCGAGTGACAGTATGAAAGAGTGTGGCATAAAATATACAGTATTGTTTTCCCAACACCATCTGAGTGGCAAAACAGTGTGTGTCTATATAGGATCCTTCCATTGTGCATGGCATATAATGAGGTGTGTTTGTGTGTGAGGAAGATTCTGTTGATGTGTGTGTGTGCACGATATTGAATCTGGGTGATGCAGTGTGCAGCACTACTTGGGTGTGAAATGCCCAGCTTCCTTCCCGAAGATCCTCCTCTCTGCCTTGAACCTCTCTCTTAAATCACCCCATCTTTCCCCGCTCCCCACCTTCTCTGCCCAGTTCTGCCTATTGCTGCTGCTGCTGCTACCCAGGAGCAGGTCTCCATGGTGACAACACCCCCCTCCATCCATTCCTGCATCCTCCTCCCTTCAGCCTAAGTGGCATGCCCTTTGTCCAATCAACAGCCTGGCTTGGGTGGGAGGGCTTTTCTCTCCATCAATTTCCCTGCTACCCAGAGAGCAAGGATCTGAGGGGGGGAGAGAAAAACCCATCCTCCTTTCCCTCCCATTTCTCTCTTCCCCCTTTTTTCTCTCCTTCCTTCCTTCTTTCTATTGGGCTTTTACGTTTTTTTCCTCCTTCACCTCTTTTCCCATCCCTCCCTCTGCCCCCCCCCCATCTGCTTCTTTCCATTCCCTCCCCCTCCCCATCTGAGATCACCTATTGTTGCAATCTCGGTCTCTCCCCCCCTCCTTCTCTCCAGTTTTGCATCAGCCACCTTTGATGTCTGCCCCCTCCCCATATTATTTATTATCTTATTTTCCCACCCCTCTTCTTCCTCGGGCAATGCCAGAAGATGCCAGGGAATGAGATCCAGGTAGCATCCAGCCGAGCGGTTGCCCGTCGTTTGAAGGATGCGGGTGACACGGTGTGTCGGATACCATTGTTCTCCGCGTCTTCTGCTCCATCCCATCATTTCTGGTGACTGAAATCCACCCTGACTCTCCTTTTCCTTGCTTTGGTGGGTGGCTGTCCCCCCCTCCCCACAAGCCCTGCACCTGCGTCTTGGTCCGTCTCCCCGCCTCCCTCCCCTCCTTTCCCATCCATGATTCCAGACTCCCCCTAAGATGCTAAGACCAGGCCCCTTCCTTCTTCTGGCTGCGTCCATGTCGTATTTCAACCCAGAGAAAGCTTTGGCAGCGCCTTCGGAAAACGGTGAGTCTTGGCAGGTTGCGTGGTCTCCTGTCTGTCTGTGGACAACCATCGCCCTGCCTTCTCTCATCCACCAACCTCGCCTCCATCTGTGACCACCTGTTTGTGTATGTGTGGGTTACCTGCCCAAACCTGACACCTTCCATCACTTTTATGGTCATGGTGGGTACGACGGTAGACCTGAGGGGGGGGGGGGTTCTTTCCAGACAGGACATTAGTGACAGCATCTAGGCTATAAATTCCCTTCTCAAGGGAGGGCTGGGATTCCTGTACAGAGCAAATTAATCATTGCTGGCTTTCGTCAGATGTGTGAGCTAGCAGCCAGGGTTGCAGGTTGATGGGTCGGGGTTTTTTTATGACTATCCCCTCTGCGGGGTTAGGAACTGGGGAATCCTGAAAGCTAAAGGGGTAACCAAAAATAGAAGTTTTGGGGGGTATTTTTGTACTTAGTGCCGTCTACAATTAGCACATGAACACAGATCTGTGGAATTAATGTTTGTGTCTGAAGAAAGCCAGGTGTGCATGTATGCGTGTGTGTGTGTGTATGTGAGGTGGGCGTGAGGGAGGTCGGTGGCATCCAGAATATAGTATGAAACCATGTTTAGTCTGACAGCCATCTGGGGAGAGCAGCATGACTCAAGTTTGATATGCCTTTGCAGAAGGTTTGGTGGGAGAATTTTGTGGGTACGTTTTAAAGGGTGTTATATGGCCTTGGGGAAGGCTTGAGGCCAGTGTGTGAGGTGGAGAAGATAGTGGCCTAATGGGGTGGGTGGGGGGAAAGCGGGTGTGGGGAGGAGAGTTTGAAGATGGGCCAAAATAGGAAAGATGGAATGAGCATGTATATGTCTCTGTGTGCCTGCAGAGAAAAGTAGATGTTAGCATGCATAAATGTGGGGATGAATGTATTCATGCTGGTGGGAACAAACAGGTGAAAGTAAGTGACATGACCTCATCTGCGAGACACAGCACTGAACAATGTGAGTTCGAATCTCGCTTCGCTTTGCAGTTCCTGGGCACTGCTGTGCTAAGCGACATTTCTGAGGCTTAGCTTCCCATCTGTAAAATGGGGACAAGAAAGGTCTAACAGTGAAGTCTTAGGTGTGTGCTTGTGTGCATGAGATGAGGACTGGGAATCCCTTTGCTTTTTGAAAAAGCTGTGTAAATAATCACAAATGCTGGTTCCTCCCAGCATCGTTGGATTAGGAGAACTGCCAGCTGCCAAATATGCCACAAAGCCTGTCTCATCCCCGTCCCCATTGAATTAAACCGGGGCAAAGCAATTTTGGACAAAGTAGCTTATGAATCTTTTTCATTATTAGCTGGAGGCTTCAGGACCCATGTTCATTATCCCAAATGTTTGCACAGCTGGAAAATTATCCCCGGAAATATGATCAAAGCTATCTCGCTTGTCTCTTGATCTCAGTTATATGCAGTCCTTCGAAAATGTTTTTTCTTCTTTCGTTCCCTTTTCTCTGTGTGCTTACATGGGTATATGGTCTGGCCTTGGCTTATTTGACCCAATGTCATCATGTGGCCTGGCGTAGGGTTGCCAGGTCCCCTCTGGCCACTGGTGGGGGGTGGGGGAGTAAAGTTGCCAGACCCAGGCTGGGAAACTCTTGGAGATTTGGGGATGGAGCCTGGGGAGGAGAGGGACCCAAGTGGGGTATGGTGCCATGAAGCCCACCCTCCAAAACATGCATTTTCTCCAGGAGAGCTATCGCTGTAGTCTGGATATGAGCTGTAATTCCAGGGGATCCCCAGGTCCCACCTGGAGGGTGGCAACCCTACTGGGCATGCAGAGGTGCTACAGATTTCTGTCTGCTCTGATGTCAGGGAGAGGAGGCAATCTTGGGCTAAGGGTAGGGTTGCCAGGTCTGGGTTGGAAAATACCTGGAGATTTTGGGGGTAGATCCAGGAGAGGGTGGGGTTTGGGGAGGGGAGGGGCCGCAGCATGGTACAATGCCATAGAGTCCACCCTTCAAAGCAGCCATTTTCTCCAGGGGAGCTGAACTCTGTCAGCTGGAGAACAGTTGTAAAAGCGGGAGATCTCCAGGCCCCCCCTGGAGGCTGGCAACCCTAGCTGAGGGAGTCTTGCAGACCCTGAACCTTTCTTGCCCTGGTGCTTTGCTCTCTTGACAGAGCAAATAATGGAATATAGCAAATGTTCTAGTAGGTTTGCTAATCGGGGCCACTTGGCTTGTCAGAAGCAGCTGAGGTTATGGTGTCCAAGCGGAGAGAGCAGAATTGTGTGACAGAGCTGGGGGGGCCCTTCCCTCTTCTTCCCTAGCGAACACTCTACTGGGGACTATTTCCCCAGGCCTCTCTTAGGGTCAGAAAAGATGTGGCTACTAGCCATGGTGACTGATCCTCCACATTCAGGGGTACTAATCCTCTGAATCCCAGAGCCAAGAGGCAACGTCAGGGGAAGGCCTCTACGCCCTGTTGTTGGCTGTCCAGAAGAACTGGTTTGGCCACTGTGTGAGATGGGATGCTGGACTAGATCTAGTTTGATCCAGCCAGGCTCTTCTTATGTTATGTGACCAAAAAATATCAACACTTTGTTTGTGTTTTAGATATAATGATAAGGTTGTGCTACTCCAGTTAGGACCAGGCTTGCCCTGGGAGGGGAGCGGGGTTTTTAGGGATGCCAGCCTCCAGGTGGGACCTGGGGATCCCCTGGAATTACAGCCCCTCTCCAGACATAGAGATCAGTTCTCCTGGAAAAAATGGATGCTTTGGAGGGTGGAATCCATTGCATTGTACCCCACTGAGGGCCCTGAGTCCCCAGGCTCCACTCCCAAATATCCAGGAATTCCTCAACCTGGAGCTGGCAACCAGGGCTTTGTTTCTGGGGAACACACTGGAATGGAGTTCCGGAACCTCTTCAACAAAATTCTGTTAAAAATGTTTAAAAGTTCCTGAGGTGTCAGTATACAGACTGAAAACTTCATTTCCCTCTGGAGAGTTCCGGCACCTCTTTTTCCAAAAGAAAAAAAAAGAGGGAAAAGCCCTCCTGGCAACCCGACCCCCCCATCCCTTGTCGGAGGCCAGGGGGAGTCCCACATGGTTTTCCTTATGGAAACAATTTTTCAAGTCTTTTTCTCCCTTTAAAGTACTGATAATGTAACAGGGAGTAGCAATTAATGAAACTGTGCAAGGATTGGAGGGTTAAATCCCTTCTTCCATTTGTGTGGCCCCAGTCTAGATTGGGGTCCTGCACCCCTGTTATTGCCAGCATAAAGCTGAATATCTTCATTGTGTCTGTTCTGGCCCTTGGGTGACCTGCTCATCTTCTTCTATTCACATTTTTTTAACATTACCTGGGTGGAGGCATACCACTGGAACTGAAAATCCATATGAGTTTCCAGGAAAGATCTGACAGTGAGAGCCAGGAAAGGATTCAGTGTTTCCTCATAGATCTTTCCTGGAAAATCTAAGGAGATTTCCATTTCTGACATCACTTTTTTTCTCAGGTAGCATTCTTCCATTGGACTCACCCCAAAAATAATCGCAAAGAGGGAGATGTAACATCAGGTCTGGTTCCTAGAGAGGTTGCCAAGAGTCATCCCAGAGTTTGAGACAAACAGAATTTGTAACTTGCAGACTTAAGCTGTTTTAACAGTCATTCTCTGTTCCTATAGGACTCTGGGAATTGTAGGGGTGGATGGAGCAACTAGAATTCACAGTGCATTTACCAAACTACAGTTCCCTGGATGTCTTTTGGAGAAACATATCAATCAGTTCTTGTATCAGGTCAAGTGGACCATGAAAATTTATGTTAGAATAAAAACATGTTAGTTTTTAAGGTGCCACAATACAGGATGAGGGTGGTGTGTGGGACAGATACAGGATTTTAAAATGGGGTGAAAGAAAAATGTTCAACGGTAGATGGATGAGTTAAATGGGAAGAAAGGAATGTGTGTGGAGGAGGCAAGAGGTTAAGTGGGTGGTAAAGACAGAAGGTGTTTGTGGAGCAGGAGAGAGGGAGAAATGTTTCTCAGGATGATTAGATGGATGGATTTGTGCCATTGGCTTAGCTGCTGTGATGTCACAGATAGTATAGGCAGCCTTGGTGGAAAGTATATAGAGAAGAATGTGACCCACAAACAGTAGAGTGGAGGAAGGTTTATTTATATTTTATTTGTTTATAACACTTACATCCTGCCTTTCTACCCAATCAGGGCCACCAAGTTGGGATTAGAAATCAGAAAGCCTGGAACTAAGAGTGGTTCAGGACTGGCATCTGGACTGAACAGTGCATATGTGTTGAAATTTCCAAGGCCTTTGTACATCTTGGGATTTAAGGATGCATGCCCCCCAAATCTGCCTTCCACCCCTTCATGCCAGCTGTATCTTGACGAGGTTGAAGGATATCACAGGTAACTGTTGTTTCTGAAGAATTCCCACTCTTCTTCTGTCTCTTGGCTTTTCCTAGATGGTCTATCTCAGGGCCGGAGTCCCCTGGCCCCTCCGTACGCTGTGGTCTTGATCTCCTGCTCAGGCTTGCTGGCATTTATCTTCCTCCTCCTCACCTGCCTGTGCTGTAAGCGCGGTGATGTGGGCTTCAAGGTAAGCCATGCTGGAATGACAGGGGTGGGTGGGAATTATATATTGTCTGAGGTGGCCTGGAGAAGGTGGTTTCTTTTTGTTTTGTTTGATGCTGGCTAATAAAAGGAATAACGACTTGCATTTTGTTTACTAAGTGGAACTATACTCCCTGGCATTCTGGAAGGTATTATTCCAAAGCTTGTGGATATCCTCAGGATCCCACACTCAATCTGAGCAAAGTCATTTGGAAGCGTGGTCCCTCAGATGGCAGGATAGGCTGTATGGGATATAAACACACATCCAGCCATGTGTGAACATGACTTCAGTCTCCCTTATGGCCTCAGACCTTCTTTTTGTGACACCCTTACGACCACGTTTTGTCCGCTTGGTAGGAATTTGAGAACCCTGATGGAGAGGAATATTCTGGAGAGTACACGCCACCAGCTGAGGAGACCTCCTCCTCTCAGTCTATCCCAGATGTCTACATTTTGCCTCTCTCTGAGGTCTCACTCCCATCTTCCAACCAACAGATGCCCAAGACTGGTAAGATTTTGTGTGTGTGTGTGTGAGGAGAGGGATTTAGTATTTTTGTCTATCTTTATCTTGTTTCTGGCTGACAAGGTTCTTTCTTGTCCTCCCCTGCTTGTCACAGCTTTTCATCCTGTGCGTTTTCCTCCCTAATAGGGCAGCCTCAGTTTCTCCTTCATGCTGTTCCTTCCCTTTTGTGTGCCTAGAATGACTCCTCTTTGGCTCTGCCAACCTCCCGGTGGGGCCTGGGGATCTCTCAGAATTACAGCTGACCACCAGACTAAAGAGATCAGTTCCCCTGGAGAAAATGGCTCCCTTGGGCGATGGATTCTATGCTATTTATACTCTGCTGACATCTCCCCCCTCCCCAAACTCTCCTCTCCCCAGGCCCTGCCCTCAGATCTCCAGGAACTCCCCAAGCCAGAGCTGGCAACCCTGCGCCCTCTTCTGCTGTCTCCTGCCCCCTCTTCTGCTCTAGCCTTCGTGTCCTAGCTGAGGAAACTTTGTTAGCAAGTGATGAAGATTTCCCTCATGGGCCCTTGAGAAGCATATCATAAACTAGCCAGGGGTTATAAGAAACTCTGGAAATAGGATTCTAGGGTATTCAGTGGGGTGAATAGTCAGGTTCTTGGTTTCACGTGGGATATTGGTGTGAAATCTCCAGCCAGTCTGGGAAGGTGGTGTAGCCAGTCTGGGAAGGTGGGGAGCTGCCTTCAAAATGGTATAGCTAAGCTCCACATTTCTTCTCTTCCTTTCAGCCCTTTAGCAGACTTTTTTCTTTTTATGGCTGAGCTGTGAAGGGGGAAAGTGGGTTGTGGGGCAGATACCTGGTAGGAGATTGTCTCTCCTTCCTTGCCTCTGTTTCAGCATGACAAGGGGAAGGGAGCAGGTAACGGTGGGCCTCTGTCTGCTGCTTCTTCCACAGAAAGGACACCTTTTCACACCTCTGTGTAGAAGCAGCCTTGGTTTCTAGCTTATTTCACCACACCATTTTCTCCAGTAGCTTTTGGGCTTGGGGCAGGCCTGGAGTCATAATGGAAGTGGGAGGGAGGCCTCTGGGCCATGTTTCACGTCCTTAGCGATCCTGAACTGGAAAACTTGTCTCATGCTTTCAGATCTGGTGAAACACCTGGGACTCAGCAGACAACACCTCAGTTACCTGCAGGAGATTGGAAATGGCTGGTTTGGAAAGGTGAGGGAGAGCTTCTTGTGCGACGAGCTGAAGGATGGGTATCCAGATTTTGCTCTCTGCCCACCAGAGTTGGATTTATCCAAAGCCCGATTGGCTCTGAGCAAAGCACGGGAATATGGAAAGCCCACATCGTATTCTTACGATCTCCTTCTGTTTCACAGGTTATTCTGGGCGAAATATTCTCGGATTTCACTCCAGCACAGGTGGTAGTGAAAGAATTACGGGTGAGCGCCGGGCCGCTGGAACAGAGGAAATTCTTGTCAGAGGCCCAGCCATATCGGTAAGGAGTGGGAGAAATGGAAATGGGAAAGTAGGGGCAAAGGGTGCCTATATGAACATCGGCCCCCACCTCATATGTGATGGCAAAGGACGGATCTCTGAGTAATGGATTGTTTTCCTTATAGCTTCCTCTTCTATATCATAATCTTCAAACACACATTATCTTTTCCAGGGCTCTTTTTTTTTTGAAAAAAGAGGTGCAGGAACTCTCAAGAGAGAAATGAAGTTTTCAGTCTCTATCCTGAAAACACAGGAACTTTAAACATTTTTAAAATAATTTTGTTGAAGAGGTTCTGGAACCCCATTCCGGCACGTTCCCCCAGGAAAAAAGCCCTGATCTTTTCACTGCAACAAATCCCAGAAGGGTGGCTATTTTAGTTTGCTGCAGCACAGATAGAACAGAGTCTTGTGACACCTTAAAAATTAATGAGAGGCCACGTCATCGTTCGACCATCGATGACATGCTTCCTGTGGCTGAGGAAGTACAGCCTGAGAAGCCCATAAATGTTTGTGTCAAAATCAAACAGTCCGTATCTGAGGAAGCCCACGACAGCTTATACTGTGAATGAAACTTTGTTGGTCTTAAACTTTGTTCTGCCGCTTCAGACCCACACGCCTACCCCATCTGAATCGGTTAGTCTTTTAAGTTACCACAAGACTCCTTTTTAAAAAACAAACAAAGGAACAAATACTGTTTAATGTTTATTATTGTATGGTTGGGTACTAAGATTGTGTGTGGTTTGCTGGCAGAAAAGCTGATTTCTTTCTCAACAATATTTAAAGAGAGAGGGAGAGAGGGGAAGCAGCAGATGAAAGAACATCTCTCCCCTCACTCGGGGCCCAGCACATTTTCCAAAACCTTCATTTTATTTATTAGTATTTCCTTTTTGGGGTAGCAGTGGCTCAGAGGTTAAGACACTGAGCTGCAGACCGGAAGGTCTGTAGTTGGGCAGTTTGAGACCCCTAGTGCCGCGTGATGGAGTAAGCTCCCGTCTCTTGGTCCCAGCTCCTGCCAACCTAGCAGTTCAAAAGCAAGAAATTGCAAGTATATAAATAGGTACCACTTTGGTGGGAAGGTAACAGCATTCTGTGTGCCTCGGTGTTTAGTCATGCCGGCTACATAACCACGGAGAAGTCTCCGGACAGCGCTGGCTCTTTGGCTTGGAAACGGAGAGGAGCACTGCCCCCTAAAGTCAGATTCATTGGTTTTCAAGCAAAGGAAACCTTTACCTATTTCCTTTTTCACTGGTTGCATATTCCCCATAGAGTTCCCAACCTCTAGGTGAGGCTGGGAGATCTCCCAGAATTAAAACTCCTCTCCAGATGACAGAGATCAGTTCCCCTGGAGAAAAATGTCTGCTTTGGGGATGGACTTTGTGGAGGTCCATTTCTGCTGAGGTCCATTCCTGCCCCAAACCCAATCTGCTCCAGGGGTCTCTCCCAATATATCCAGGAATTTCCCAACTTGTAATTGGCAACTGTAACCCAGCTTGAGTGCTGGGTGCATTTATCCATCCAAGATTTATGTTGTAAAAGAAAAGGGTAGGAAAACAGAGCTGTTGCTCTGATCTGTAACGTGTGGTAGAGGCCTACAAGAATCTTTGTACGAGGAAGAAATAAAGTTAGGGTGTACTGTGGGTGATCGTACAAAGACACAAGTCCTAAAAGGTAACCCCCGTTTGTCAGGAAGAAGGGAAGTGACTGAGAGTGGCACAAACCAACTTGAAATGAAGAAGTAACAAGCCTTTTTTTTCTATTCTGCTCTTTCCAACCCTCTGTCCATCTGTCCCTTGCCTTCAAGAAGCCTCCAACATCCAAACATCCTGCAATGCCTCGGCCTGTGTACGGAGACCATCCCCTTCTTGCTTATCATGGAATTCTGTCAACTGGTGAGTAAACAACAAAAAAGAACACAAATGAATTTGAGCTGGGAAAACCTATCTCAGTTGAGTTCTCTGATGTCAGATTGGTTTTGGGAAACTGTATCATCTCATAGCCTCTGCCCCTCAGACATCAGCTTTGCAGGTGGATATTTGACACCTTATGGCTCAGCTATACAAGATGCTGGCTATCAGTCACTGGATCTCCAGTGTCATTATTGTTCTTCAAAAGCAGCGGGTAGTGGGCAGTGCGGATCAGTGCCACGGCATAGGGAAGGGGCAGGGAAGCCAGCCTCCGAGGGGGAACTGGGGATCTTTCCCCCTTGCAGTTTATTTTCCTCAACAGTCCTTGGGTGGTTTGCCCAAGGAGGAAGCTCTCACCCTGCCTGTAGGTGAAATTATCGGCAGCTTCAGAGCCTGAAATATTTGGGGAGGGGAGCCAGTTCACCAGACTGTTTGAGGATGGCAAGGTGTGCTGTCCAGTGAAGGGGAATCCGGAGTACAAAGAGAAAACATCATCCAGGGTTTAATTGCCAAGCTTCTAGAATTGGTTGATTACATTTATTTCAAGTTAAGAGCTATCAGGAACTTTGGGGGGGGGTAATGGAATAATATCCCCCCCAGTCGATGGTATTATAGCATGAGATTGTTGGAGGCTGGGGCAGTCAACTGTAAACTCTGAAGTATTCTGTGTGTGTGTGTATGTGTGTATACTATTCTATATAGCAGAGTTTTGGGGAAATTTTGGCCAGGGTATTATGAAGGCATAGCCATTGGTACTCTCATTTTTGGGTTTCCCCCTTTAAAATATCGTATTTTTTCACCCACCTGGGCACTCCAGGTATGCCAAAACCATACTCTTCTCCTTGAATTACCCCCTTGTGCTGCTGTATTGGTTGATGCAGCCCACTCCCTTTTGCTGTGAAGGGGAATCATTTAACTGCAGGGTTTATGGGTTATCACTGTTATTGTGCTGTGCAGAAAACATAACATGCTAAATTTTTGGACGATCTTCCTGGAACCCTATTGGCAGCTCTGCATTAGTTTTGCTGGCTTCTTCCAATTCCTCCGCCCCTCGCCCCTCCAGGGAGATCTGAAACGCTACCTTCGAGCCCAGCGCAAAGCAGATGGGATGACCCCTGACCTGCTCACCCGTGACCTCAGCACACTACAGCGCATGGCCTATGAGATCACGCTTGGAGTGCTGCACCTGCATAAAAACAACTACATCCACAGGTAGGGACGGAGGCTGGAAAGCAAGACTCCCAGGTTCTTTAGGAAGGGAGTCTGGGAGCTCAGGAGGCTTTAGGATCCACACACATGAAGCTGCCTTATTCTGAATCAGACCACTCATCAAGATCAGCATCGTCTGCTCCGACCAGGAGCAGCTCCCCAAGGTTTCAGGTAGAGATCTTTCACCTTATCGACTCCCTGGTCCTTTTAACTGGGACCTTCTGCCTGCAAAGCAGAGGTTTCTCCACTGAGCCCCTCCAGAATTCCTGGCATCCCCAGGAAGAAATCATGATCATGATGGCTTAGAATATGGTGTATGGTCAAGAGCTAGGATGCCTTGGTTCTCTGACAGGCAGACCAAGCGAAATTGGTCATAGCTTGTGGTGTGAACAGGTAACAGAAGCTGAACACTTATGAACACATGAAACTGCCCTATACCTAATCAGACCATCAGTCCATTAATATTAGTATTGTCTACTTAGAGAAGCAGCAACTCTCCAGGGTCTCAGGTGGAGGTCTTTTACATCACTACCTGATCCTTTAACTGGAGATGCCGGGCATTGAACCTGGGGCCTTCTGGATGCCAAGTGGATGCTGTACCACTGAGCCATGGCCCCATCCCCTTGAAGAGGGACGTCTGACTAGACAAGTCTCTCAAGTAGTAGGGAGGTGTGATTCCAAAACCGATTCTCAGTCCTTCAGGGGAAGAGAATGTTTTCTCTGTTATTCCTTGTTCACTGAAGTCTTGTTGTTATTTCATATAAGGAAAGGTGTGTATACCAGAGAGGGCCTGTTCTCCATTTCCCCTTCTGCCCATGTTAAATGTCTCCACGTATCACTTACGGGGGGAATTTTTGTCCCTCTGCAGTGATCTGGCGCTTCGGAACTGCTTACTGACCTCAGATCTCACGGTGCGGGTTGGTGACTATGGCCTCTCACACAACAACTACAAGGTGAGGGGGTGGGCTGGCTGTACCAGCTAGGGAGTTCTGGGTGGTTTTCGTAGGAGCTTCAGGAAGCTGGACTGTGTGAGCCAACTGCGTGAGCCGACTTTGGTACAAGTAGTACTTATGCTATGTGATTGCCATGACCAAATAGCCTACATTTGCTGGTTTATTCTGCTTCCAAGATGAAAAAAATCTCAAAGTATCTAGAACTGTTTAGCAAGGTTGAAATGATTGGACAGGCCAGAGGACAAATACTGGGAACAGGTGCATTGTGGGTAAAGTGTATGTGTGGACAGGAAACTGTGCAGGGCTTTGAAATCATGCCCGCATCACTAGACTATTTAGTACCGATGGTGTACGTGTTGCCTGCCTGTCTCCTGAAATGTCTCCAGACCCTGGCCAGGCATGTTCAAGCGGATGCTCACGGCCGTGAGTACTAAGGCCAAATTATATGATACGCCAGAGATCTGTCAGTGAGACTGCACTCCCAAGCCCTACTGAATAAAATGGTTATGACTTCTGAGTAGACCTGCTTAGGTTTGTACTGTGACTGTCTTGATTTTTTTTAAAAAAAATTAAGCTGTAGCCATGAGGGAAAGGGTTGCAAGGGGAGGTCGATGAGTATTTACTCCTTCCCTGATGCCATTTTCCCAGTAAGAATCACACCCTTATTTAGCTGTTCGTATTGTGAGGGGAAAAATTTTTTGTATAGGAAAGAAAAATATTGTTTTTTAAAAATCTCTAGATTCTGAGTTCCTGACCAGGAAACGCTCTGCTTGGCACATCTAATCGATCAATTAATTTACTCAAAAGAGCTACATTCCACCTTCCCATGTCTGCTGGATGTCCTGTCTTATTGACCGTATTGACTTATTCCGTGTAATCCACTTTCAGTCCCATCGAGAAAGGTGGACGTAAATAAAATAAACAGAAGTGTTTAGACTGAAGTAAAAATGGGTACAGACTGGTGTAACTCTACATAGGGCTGCACGGTGAGGTAGCGTACAACCAAGTTTGAACAGAATGATGTTCAGTCCCAGTGTGTATGTGGGGTGTGTGTGCAGATTTCCTTGCCCTATGCTTCTCCATGCTGGAAGGCCACCCTAGAAGGTGAATACCCACTGGTGTTTCCCTCAGGCAGTGCCCGCTGGAAGTGCCTCTGGTTAGGGGAGGGGCAGCCACTGAGCAATACCTCCTTGGAAGCAGCTGTCCCCTTGACCAATCAGAGGACCAGGTGGAAAACAGCACTGGGTCTTTGGTGCATGGGGGGTGGGTTATACAGCTAGTTGGAGGGGGGTTGAGGGAACTGCCCGCTTCCCTCACCGATGCCAGTGATAAATTCCACAGGGGTATCCGTGTTGCCGCAAAAATCAATAAAAAGAGTCTGTTGATGCCTTAAAGACAAACACATTTAGTGTGGAATAAACATTCCTACGCCAGAACTCAATTTGTCAGATACGAGCTGACATTCATCAGATGTGGCACCTGGCAGAGCGAGCTCCCGGTAAATGAAGATTTATTTCACCATCAGGGTGTTGATCTTTACGGTGCCACTAGATTGTGAGCTGTGCTGATGCCAGAGGTAATTCTGGCTGTCTCCGGTCTTGACGGTTACGGCGAGGCAAAGAGCGAAACACCGCCCCCACCCCCCACCCCCGGCCTCTGCACCAGCCTGGGATCAGAGCACATAGCACGTACGGCATTACTCCGCACGAGGACACCAACTTCAGTTCTGCTCCAGCATCGATTCTTGTTTTCGTTTTGCAGGAAGACTATTACATCACCCCTGACCGGCTCTGGATCCCCTTGCGCTGGGTCGCCCCAGAGTTGCTGGACGAGATGCACGGAAACCTCATGGTGGTGGATCAAACCAAGGAGAGCAACGTCTGGTAGGCCTCGGGTTGCCAGCTCTGGGTTGGGGAATATCTGGAGATTCTGGGGGTGGAGCCTGGGGAGGGCAGGGTTTGGGGAGGGGCCTCAGCAGGGTACAGTCCACCTTCCATGGCAGCCATTTTCTCCGGGTAGGGTTGCCAACTCCAAGTTGGGGAATTTGTGGAGATTTGGGAGGTTGTCTGGGGAAGGCAGGGTTGGGGGGGAGGGACTTCAGTGGGTATAGTGCCATACAGTCCACCTCCAAAGCGACCATTTTCTCCAGGGGAACTGATCTCTGTCACCCAGGGTTAAGTGATCACTGTTTCCTTAATCTAAGCATATCAGCTGCAGTCCATCAGTGATCGAGGAAATGCCCTTTGTAAACACTCTGAGACAGATTCAGATAATCCCAGACTCACACCTAAGTACTGAAAACAGATTCCTGTGCTTCTTCTTGGTTAGAAAGGGTGCCATTTATCTCCTGTGGGGCTCAACGGGCAAATATATAGGTCAGGCTCCAAAACCTCTCCCCCATAAAACCAAAAAAGTTATTTTGGACTATTTAACACCGTGGGGTGGAGTTTATGCTGGGCTAGACTTTTGATTCTCTCTCTCTCTTGTGTTCTTGCCAGGTCGATGGGGGTGACCATCTGGGAGCTCTTTGAGTTTGGCTCCCAGCCCTACCGGCACCTCTCCGATGAGGAGGTGTTAACGTTTGTCGTCAAAGAGCAGCAGATGAAGCTAGCCAAGCCACGCCTTAAGCTTCCCTACTCCGACTACTGGTGAGTCTTGCAACACCAACACCTCTCTCTGTGGGGCAAAGATGGTGAAATCCACAAGAGGAGACATCATCCTCCTGGATCGCCTCCACTGGGTCTCCTGGGTAGTCTGTTGTTCCTCTTTTCTTCCAAGGATGTTGTGTGCCATGCATTAAGGTTGCTCTTTTCAGCACCCCGGTTTCTCCTAACGTTCTTCCATTGTTCCCTCTCTCTGTTCCTCCTGTTGTTTCTCCGACCATTCACCCGTTTCTCTGCCTCTACTGTCATTCTGACAGATCTTTGCAATGAGCCCTTTTGCCTTTCCCCGCCCTGTTCTTCTGGGGTCGCTTCAGCCGCGCTAGCAGTCTGTGCATTTTCCCACTGGGTTTTGTGTCTTTCAAACTCTCCTTCCAGCAGCTGTCCCAACTCCCTTTCTTTTGGCTATCGATGTCTAGACTTAAAACGGGTATAACACGTATGCCCTCTCCCCGTGGAATCCTTGGAACTGTCACTTTGTGCAAAGACTCAGAAACAGACTTCGTTTCCCAGGATTCTTGGGGGTGGTGGGTCTGAGAGCCACAACATCTGATATAACGTTGCTGTGTAGATGTACCCTTAGAGAGAGATGCCCTATCTACTGTGCTTTCCCAGCGCTGCCTCTCTAGTTACAGCTTGTTTTGTGGGCTGTCCCACTTTTCTCAGGCTGTTCCTCTGCTTTCCTGGTACGCTGACCGCCTGTTCTCTGTCTTATCTTTCTGAGAGCTAAACCACACATGGGCATTTGGGGGGCTGTGATTAGGCCTCTCAATGTGTAATTTCACCTTAAAAAACAGCCGTGAGGGGCATTGATGTTATAGCTGTGCTACTAACGTAGGTGTTGGGTCTTTATCCATAATCAAGGCCCCCCTCTGCTATTCACAGATGTTGTCAGGGGATGGGGATTCTTCACCCTGCCTGGGGCTGCTCCAAGGGAGGGGGAAATGTTGGCATCTGGGGGAGGCAGGAATGGGGCCTAAGGGCCAGAACGGACCACCTTGGCTGCTGGGATAGCTCCCCAATCTGTTGAGAGCCAGTTTGGAGAAGTGGCTAGGAGTGCGGACTCTAATCTGGGAGAACCGTCCTTGATTCCCCACTCCTCCACATGCAGCTGCTGGTGTGACCTTGGGTCAGTCATAAGTCCTTTCAGAGCTGTTCTCTCAAGGGCAGTTCATGAGAGAGCTCTCTCAGCCCCACCTACCTCACTGGGTGTCTGTTGCGAGGAGGGGAAGGGAAAGGAGATTGTAAGCCACTCTGAGACTCCTTCGGGTAGTGAAGAGTGGGGTATAAATCAAATCTCTTCTTCCTCTTCTTCTTGTGAGGGGGAAGACTCTTGGGAGGTTCGAGGGGGTGTGCCCATCTTGCGCCTTCTTTGAAAGGGCCAGGGCAGTGGTCGAGGAGGACGCATTCGGCTGCCTGCTCTAGGCAGTGCAGAATAGGACTTGAAGGGAGGATCAGGCAAGGGTGTCCACAAACCCCATCCCCTCCCCATCTGAGGGCCAAACTAGATGCCATTTCAGAGACAAATTGAGCCATTTAGAAATGCTCCTGGAGGGGGGCTGCTTCAGCGCTTGAGAAGTCATGGGAGGGGACAAGATATCCCCTTCTCTCGCTGTGCTGCAGGCCTGATCAGAATTGGGCTGTCACAGAATTTTTAAAAGATTGAATTTGTCTTTAAAGTGGCGTTGGAGGCCATATGTAGGAACCGTGGCTGCCATAACTTCTAGTTGGGCCCTGACACAATGGGGCTGGGCTGCAGCACCCAAGGGGCGGAGTCAGTGAAAGTGGACGGGGCCTCACCATCCCCCCCCCCGCGTCACACAGGTGAAATGACAAGTTAGGAAATATAATCATACAGCTCCGCAACATAGTCTGTCGCTAACTGATTTCCCACTGCCTAACAAGTTTGTCCTTTGCTGTTCTCTTTATTTCCATCGCACCTCTACATTATCTGTTTTCTTCAGACTGGACAGTGTCTGTGATGTCACTAGTGGAGAGTAGCCCAGCTCCTCTCCATACGTCCCATACCACTGAGGTTGCATGAAGAAATGCGCATGCACACGAAAGCTTGTACTCAGAATAAAACTTCGTTGGTCTTATAAGGTGCCACTAGATTCAAACTTGGTTCCAGTGCAGTCTTAAATGGAGTTACTAAATTCTAAGCCCATTTGCTACAATAGGCTCAGAAGGATCTATCTCTCCATAGGATTGCACAGTTAGTGTACCATTTTAAATTTAATTTTTTAAACTTTTTTTGGGTTTTTTTTACAAAGCTCCTTTAAAAGCCCATCGTGCTCCTCCGGAACAGGAGCTCATCTAGCCTGTTATACAAAAATGAAAAGACGTGGTGGTGGCAGAGTTTCTATTCCGTGCCATGGCGATGACTCTGAGAGCGCAGGGAGATTTCCTCTGTTTTAAATGATCCTTTGTGTTCTTCTCTCTGCTACTAAAGGGTTTCTCTCCCAGAAATAGATATATTTTTAAAAAAGAGATATTTGGTGAATTTCATTTCTACTCTCAAAATTTAGTCAGGCTTTTACTAAGCCCCGGGAGGCTTTCCCCAAGTGGAACGTTCCCTAGAACTTTCTCTCTGGGATCCTTTCTGTGTGGCGATCCCAGGGGTTGAACCCCCCACACCTGTACATGGGTATCTCCTGCACAAAGATGGGCCTTCCCGTTGTCCTCTGGCTGTCCTTTGTGCTGCTGCTGGTTGTCACGTTACAACCCTCTCCCGACGTTTCATGTTTCTGACAGCTCTTCATTTCTTTTCACTTGTTCCACTGCTTCAGCGATCCTTCCTTTATCGTGACTGTTGGGTTTCCATCTCTCCTCGTCCTGCTGACTGTTTGGCTCCCCATTGGCTTTCCAACTGTTCAGTCTGACCTCCCCCAGCCCGACTGATAAGTCTTGCCTTTGTCCCTCTTGTTAATGTCTTCCCGCACCTTTTATTTTCCACCCGTTTCCCATCTTTACCGGTTCTTTCAGGGATCACCGGCATAGTTTCGGCTTCTTGTTCCCTTCTGACTGCCATTCTGAAACTCTTTTCTATTTTGTTTTCAAGGTCCCCTCCCTTCCCCCTACTGTTCTTCCAGGCTATTTCTCCCACCCCAGCTGTTTTTTGTTTCTCCTGTTTCTGCCTGTTTTTTCCGACTGTTCCTCTATCCTTCCTCCATCCCTGCCCTGCTGTAGGTACGAGGTGATGCAGTCCTGTTGGCTGCCGGCTTCCCATCGCCCAACTATGGAAGAGCTACACCTGCAGGTGAGCTACCTGTTGAACGAGCGCTCCAATGCTCAAGCAGAGGAGAGCTTTGAGTGGCGCTGGAGCGCCCTGAAACCCAAGCGCTCCACCTCTCCGCCTCCTGCTTCCTCTTCCTCCGCACGCCACCGGCGCCCATCAGAAGAGATCTCGGCCTACCCGCTACTGGACGGGTTCCATGGTGGTGACATGGATGACATTCTGACGGTGACGGAAAGCAGTGGGGGGCTGAACTTTGAATACATGTGGGAGAAGGCCCGTCTGGGAAGATGGAAGGGGCCTGCCTCAGCACCGCCGGAGTACCCCTCCAGCAATGGCGGGCTAGCGGTGCCCGGGAGCAATCCTTTCTACGAACAAGTGTCCCAGCGTGGGCACAGCCTGGAGACTCCCAGCGTAGTGCCAGTCATCAGTGCCCGCAGCCCCTCAGTCAGCAGCGAGTATTACATTCGCCTGGAGGACCATGGCGGCGGCGAGGGGCCTGTTTGTGCCCCCAGTCCTGGCTCCCCACCCCAGCCCCTCTTCCCCTCCGATTGGGACTGCCGCAGCGCTCCCTATCGGCCACAGGAGCAGTCCAACACCAACCCCTTCTTGGCCGGGGGCAGCGGTGACAGCAACCCCTTCCGTGTGGATGGCGAGATCCAAGAGACGTCGCTGACTGAGACGCCAAACGCAGCGGGCGAGGCGTTCCTAGCTGAGTCTCTCCTCACTGTGTATCGAGAGCTGGAGGACCAGCAGCGTAGCTGGGATGCTGAGATGTTGGAAGAACGAGGGGCAGGGGAGACGCTGGCCGGGGACCCCTCGGAGTTCCAGGGGTCGCCCTCGTGGGAGCAGGAACCTTCGCTGATGGAGGACCAAAGTTCCGGCAGCAGCACTGATGATGGAGGGAGCAGCATTGGGGGCGGCCGGCGTAACCTCCTGCCGTGCCCGCTGTGCAGCCGGGTGCGTTGCACATGTGCCATTCCGCGGGGGGATGTGGTGAGCAGTTGGAGCAACCATGGCCCGCCCCTGCGGCGCCCTCATCGTGACAGCTACGGCACCGAGGACGACTCCTCGCTGAAAGTGGAGCGGGGCTCACTTTCTGACTGCCCTATCCTGCCCCCTAGGGACGGCGATGGGGATGGTGGAGAACACGGTGAATTCTACGACCCACTCATGGGTGCTGCTGTGAAGACGTATGAACTCCAGGACTACCCAAAACAAAGAGGAGGAGGAAGCACCCGTCCGCCCGGATCACCCTTCCCAGCGATGTCCTCTGGATGTTGCAATGTGATTGTTCCCATAGAAATACCGCCATTGTCCACTCTGGCTGAGACCAATGATGAGGAGACGATTGCGATTCTCCCAGAAGCTATTGATGGATTCGCCACTGGTCCGCCAACCCTTAGCCTCTCCCCAGCAGCACCAGAGCGGCAAAGGGGAACCCTAGACTCAGTGGATTCCTTGGACATTCCTTCAAACACCAGTTCCTCAGATGTCTGCAGCCCAGCATCCCATTATTCCTCTCCAGGGCAAAAATTTGGTGACAGTGGGTATGAAACAGAAAGCACCTTCTCGCCCGAGTTCATATTCAAGGAAGAGCCACCACCACCAGCAACTTCTGGAGAGGAGGAAGAAATAGAAGTGGAAGAAGGTTCGGACAAGCTTCCAGCAACACCAATCTCCCAGTCCACCAGCGACCTTACCTTGTCCGTGAGTGAGGAAGGGATGGAGCTAGAGGAGGAGTTAGGGAGGAGCTTAGGACCAGCCACACCTCACCGTGACTCCGCCTACTTCTCCGATGGGGAGGCAGAGCCCACTGTGGCACCAGCTGCTGGAAACAAGGAGGAAGAGCCGATCGAGAAGACCACGGTGGATGGAGGATTTGTGGTACAAGTGTGCAAGGAGCAACTGTTGGTCACGTTGCAAGAAAATGTCACGCGCAACCTTCTCTGTAGTCAGGGAATGCCAACACGGGTGCCTTCTCCCATTGCTCCGTTGAAGGATCAAGCTGTTATCAAGCTGTGGACCATGGAGCCAGAGGAGGGACATGAGATAGATGTAGAGGAGGAAGCCAAGGAAAGCCACAATGGAGATACCATGGAGTCTCGGCCAATGGAGCGTGTGGAGGAGAACACAAAGGAGGAAGAGGAGCGACAGGAGCACCAGCGGCATGTGGTGGGGAGTGAAGAACCTGAAGAAGTGCATCCAGATTGGGAGGAAGAGGAAAGGAAAGAAGAGGAGGAGCTAGGCCAGATGGGGACCCAAAATGTAACTGTGTCTGATATGGAAGACTTGCAGGAGGCACAAAACGACCGTTACGGGGCTGCCGAACCCCCCAGAAAGGAGCAGGAATCTATCGCTCCCGTAAACCAAGCTGGAGAAGATATCAAAGGTAGGGATCCCATCTAAGGCTGGGATGAAGTTGTTGGGAGGGTTGATGAACAGCTGAGTGGAAAAGAACCACCTCGTTGCTTAACCTGGAGTCAGTGGTTTTAAAGCATTGGCAAGACGTGCTGGGAAAGGGGAGGAGAAACAAGGCTAATAGGAATTGCTGTTTATCCACCTCCCTCTCTGTTATCAGTTAGAATTGTAGGATGCCTGTGCCATTCTGGAGTCTCCTTCCAGAGTGTGTGTGTGTGTGGGGGGGAAATCCCAAACATGCAACCATGGCCAGTGTCACAATCCATACATGGCCAATAAACAATCCTGTGGTGCAGCCCCTCTTGGAATTCTGCATACAGCTCTGGTTGCCCCGGTCTCCCCAGCCCCGAAACAAGCAGCCGAGAGGCTCAGAGGGGATGGAGCACCTCCCCCCTGCAAGGACAGCTAAATATTTGGGGCTTTGTTCTTTGGTGGTGGTGGAGGGCTGGGAGAGAGACGTACAATAAGAGATTTATAAAATCATGAATGGCGCAGAGATGCTTTTTTTTTTTGCTCTCACAATTTCAGGGCTCATTGCGAGCCGATAAAATTGCTTGGCAACAAATTCGGGGCAGATCTATGGAATTTGCTGCCTTGGGTTTAGGTACCATTAACGGCGAGTTAGAAGATTCATGGGGGAGGCAACTCAGTTGATGGGGGAAGAAAGTTGGTGTCTTCTGTCTGCCCCCCCCCCCCGGTTGGAAATGTTCTGGATTAGATCTACGTTTGTTCTAATTCCCCAGGGCTCTCCTTCTGTCCTAAGGCCAATGTTGCAATTAATCTAATCAGATTTTGGCGTAGTACTCAGGAACAGTGTTCCCTCTCAGCTGAGTTAGTGTGAGCTAGCTCAAGAGTTTTTTAGCCTCTGGCTCACACATTTTTGTCTCGGCTCAGGAAGGATGGCTCCGGAGCAAACTAATTTAGGCAGTAGCCAAATCTCTCGCTCACAACTTTAATGCCAAAAACAGAATTTGTGCTTACAAGACTCCACAGCTTAGAGGGAACATTACTCAGGAAAGGTATTATGCGGGTGTATTTTAGGCAGGGATCATAGGGGCAAGTTTTTAGTGAAATAACTCTCCTCCTGTCTCTTTCACTCCGACCCTCCCCTCCTCCCTTGGCTCCCACGCCATGTGCCCTTCCCATGTCCCTGACCCTCTTCTCTTCCCCCCGCCCCTGCCGGCCCCCTTTTGTCTTTGGGCCTTTGCCCCCAGCCAAGCTGTCCCGGTTGTCCCTCTCGCTCCCCCCTCTGGCCCTGCAGACATTCCCCCCGCCTGGTGGGGGCAGGAAAGGGCCGTTTTGGGAAGGGGCTGCTCTGGGGGAAGGGCCGGCCCTGGGAGGGAGAGAAGCTGCTGCGGCAGCCGAGGAGGAGGAGGAGGAGGAAGATGCCGACGAGGAAGAGGAAGGCGGCTTGGCTGGAGGCGGCGGGAGGAGCGTCCCAATTGTGGTGAGCGAAAGCGACGACGCCCGTAACCTGCGCGGCCTCCTCAAGTCGCCCCGCTCGGCCGAGGAGGCAGCCGCGGAGCTTGACCGCAAGCGGAAGATGGTCTCCTTCTTCGACGATGTCACCGTCTACCTCTTTGATCAGGTGAGCTCCGAGGAGCCAGGGCAGAGGGCGTGCCCACTGGGCGGGCCCGTTGCCAGGATTTTGTAATGCGGGGGGCTTTTAAGTCAGGGGGCACTGGAGTCACAAAAATAAAACATTAAATTAAAATAATTTTTTTAAGACTCCTGCTTGCTGGTTGGAGCAGGCAGGAGCAGTGGGAGCAGGCAGCCACTCATCCACAGAGGGCTCCCGTGGCAGGGCAAGGGGCTCCCGTGGCAGGAACAGGATCAGGGGACGGGGAAGCAAGCCACGCTTGGGGAAGGGGTGGCGAGGGCAGTGGGGTGGCTGGGCTAGATGGGAGTCGTGGGGCCTTGGCAGGAAGTCAGGGGGCCAGGCCCCGAAACGCCCCCCTATAGCTACGGGCCTGCCACTGGGGGCCTCAGTAGGGTGAGGGAGGCTTCTCGGAGGGCCTCCTTTTAAACTAGCTGCCTGCTCTCTCCTCCTTTCAGCCACCTTAGCTCTGGTTCCTCACAGCCAGTTTGGTGTAGTGGTTAAGTGCACGGACTCTAATGTGGGAGAACCGGGTTTGATTCCCCACTCCTCCACTTGCAGCTGCTGGATGACCTTGGGCAAGCCATAGTTCTGATAAGAGCTGCTCTTGAAAAAGAGCAGTTTCTGTCAAGAGCTCTCTCAGCCCCGCCTACCTCACAGGGTGTCTGTTGTGGGGAGGGGAAGGGAAGGGAAGGGAGTTTGTAAGCCGCTCTGAGACACCTTTGGGTTGTGAAGGGCGGGGTATAAATCCAATCTCTTCTTCTTCTTCTCTTCTTCTTCGCCATTTCCTGATTCCTGGGCTGTCCTCTTCACCTCAAAGGTCCAGACCTCAGCTTCCTCGCTTGTCCACATGACACACACAATTGGTTCAGTCCATCCCTGGGCAGACCTCCCCTTTCCTCCCAGAAACTGTTTGCCATCATTCTGTGGGTGACAGTTTTCGCCTGAGCAGCTAGAAAGTTCCATGATAACAAGCCACTGAAACTGTTGCGAGGAGGTCTTCCATGCAGGTGACAAGCCATAGCCAGACTTCACATAACAGCAGAATTGGTGGGGTTAAAATGTTGGGGGTGTCAGAGCCATAGTGGGAGGAGCCCAAGGGGAAGGGATGGGGCTTGGCCATTACGGTGTCATTTCCTATCTGCAGGAGACACCCACCAACGAGTTGAGTTCACAGGGAGCCCCAGATGGTGAAGCCCCGTCTCCTGGCGCAATCACAGAACCTGGACTCGATAGCTTCCCGACAGCGGATGGTTTCAGTGAGTATCGGGGCAAGGGGGAGAGAATAAGCAGGGCACCTTCCAACCCTTCTGACAAGTCTTGGAACGACCAGTGGGAAATGAGGAAGCCCAACCGTGTAGCCTAAGAGGAAGTAACTTCACCAGAAAGGAAGTCGCGAGAACAGTCTGTCAGGGGCCCTTTGGCATGGTAGCTAAACGGAACCTTCATGTTCATGGGCAGTATATCTCTGGATGCCAGTTGCTAGGCAGGGGGCACAAAGGGCAGAGGAGGACTGTTATCTTCATGCCATTTGCGGCCTTCACTGAGGTATTTAGTTGGCCACTGTGGGAAAATGTTGTTGTGGGAACATGTGTCTTTGGCGTGATCCAAGAAAGCTCTCCTAGGGTTGTCAGCTCTTCTAGGGCTGCCGGGGTGAGGTTTGCAAAGGAGGAGGGACCTTAGCGGAGTCCAGTGCCATGGATTTCCCCCTCCAGAGCAGCCATTTTCTCCAGGAGACCTGATCTCTGTACCCTGGAGATCAGTTGTAATTCCAGATCTCCAGGCCCCACCTAGAGGTTGGCAACTGTAACAGTCAGTTACAGTGTGAAGATAAGTTAAACTGGAGGGAACAAAGGCTCATTTGGACTTTTCACGTCAGACATAAAATTAAGAGACCACAGGCAACCGGGCCTATTAACTTACCCTTCCATCTTCCCCAGGTCAGCCATGAAGACTTTGGGTGATGTGTTCTGTGCTCACAACTCACGTCCTAGGCCCACAAGGGCCCACTTTGGATCAGGCCTCTGGGAAGAGGGGGCTTCAGCCTTCTCCCTGCACCATTTTCCTGACCTGAAACAGCCCTGGTGAGAATTATTGTTGCTGTCTTGCCCCTCTAGGGACACTTAATTGTACTGATGGGTTACATGTAAAGTTCACCAGTGTGACCTGTAGCAGCTCCTTGGGACCATTTCAGGTCTGGAAAGCTGTGTGGGGAAAGAAAGGAGGCTGAAGCCTCCTCTCCATTCAGTCGCAATCTGAATTGGGCCCCTGAGTGCTCAAGCACAGAACTTGCAAGACGGATCTGATCCAAAGTACTCTTGGTGGACCTGAGGAGGACGTGAGGAGAATGTAACATACAGCGAGGCTCATAATCCTTCCCCTCAAGGAGAGGACTGGATCTAAAGACTGAGCTGTAGCTCAGGTCAAGGCCTGAGTATGGCCTGAGATCCTGCCATCTTGTTTACCTTTCCTGTTCTTCCTTCACCACTCAGGTGGCAGTTTTGAGTGGGATGATGATTTTCCCTTGATGGCCCAGAACCCATCCTACGTCTCCATGGTGTCTGACCCCAGTTCTGCCAAGCCCCACACTCTCTTGTCCTCACCGGTGCCCATGGCCCCCGCATTGTTGCCAACAGCCAAGAGGGCCGATTCCAGCCTCGTCGATGCCCTGAGGTTTTCTCGCTTCACCGTCTCTCCTGCCCTGGAGCCACATCTGTCTCCGACCTGTGACACTGAATTGGGAACCACGGCTGGTAAGTAGATGCAGACCATCACGGTTCTTATCCAGATGGTGGAGCTTCCAAGTTGGGAGGAAGGAAGACTGGATCTGGCATGGGGGGGATTAGTATATTCAATGACGTGATTTGGCATGAGGAAACTACCTCTGATCCTTAACCCATGGAAACCTTGGCCAATGAGTGGGATGACAATGCCCTCTAGAGCAAAAGAGAAAGTGGCTTCAGCCTCTGAACCATGGAGCCATTCCATTCAACAATGAGATGTGAAGTTTGAATACAAATTTCTGTGCGACATGATTTTAGACACCTAGAAGCACAGATGACTTATGGCGACCTCTTAGGCGGGTTTTCAAGGCAAGAGATGTTCAGAGGTGGTTTGCCATTGCCTGCCTCTCTGCCGTGACCCTGGACTTCCTTGCCAGTCTCCCATCCAAATACTGACTAGGGCCCACCCTGCTTAGCTTCTCAGATCTGATGAGATGAGGCCAGCCTGGGGCATCCAGGTCAAGGCAATGTGACTGAGAACTCGAACCGAAGCATGGAAATGGATACATTCTCTGAAAATCAGTAGTTATGCAAATTTTGTCACATGAATTTTGAAAGATGGGCAACCACCACAGAGAAGGTGTTGGCTATGGAGACATTAGGGATCCAACAGAGCATGTGCGCCATTTTGGTGTAGTGGTTAGAAGTGCGGACTCTAATCTGGAAGAACCGCATTTGATTACCCACTCCTCCACATGTGGCTGCTGGTGTGACCTTGGGTCAGTCATAAGTTCTTTCAGAACTGTTCTCTCAAGGGTAGTCCTCGAAAGAGCTTTCTCAGCCCCACCTACCTCACAAGGTGTCTATTGTGGGGAGGGGAAGGGAAAGGGATTGTAAGCTGCTCTGAGACTCCCTTGGGTAGTGAAGGGCAGGGTATAAATCCAATCTCTTCTCTCTCCTCTTCTCTCTATCAGTGTAACATTGTCCCTACTGAACTCCATCTGACACGGTACATAAAAAGTAATTTGAGGAAATAGCAGCACTGGATTCGTTTTCATTCCTTCACAGTATATTCTATATGTGCTAGATATTGTACATTCATTGTTATTATTATTTATTGTTCAGCCCTGACCTGGATCGCCCAGGGTATCATGTTCTTGTCAGATCTTTCAGAGCTAAGCAGGGTCAGCCCTGGTTAGTATTTGGATGGGAGACCGCCAGGGAAGGCCAGAGTCGCTACATAGAGGCAAGTTATGGCCAACCGCCTCTGAACATCTCTCTTGCCTTGAAAACCCTATGGGGGGGAGGTTGCCATAAGTCAGTTGTGACTGAGCAGCAAAATTTTTTATTCTTTATATAGCGCCATCAGTTTCCTTCCTGCTTTTCAGTCTACAAGAAGACAGCTGCCTGCCCTGAGGAGCTCAGAGTTTTAAAAATTATTCAGCCGTAGTCTGCCTCTTGCCTCTTGTGGTTTTTTTAGTCAGTGAACTCCGACAGGAGGTAGTTAGCTTCACTAGACGCACAGGCCTATACACACACGCTTCAGCCATTTTGAAACTGAGGGAACCTTGTTAGCTTTTCCCTTCCAAGTAGGCTTACTGTGTGGTTCTACACACACTTACTAAGAAGTAAGCCCCATTGAACTGAGTAAATATGCCTAGAACTGGGCTGTCTGAGTGTGTGGAAAATGTGGCGTCCTAAGAAATGGGATGGTGTGTGTGTGTGTGTGGGAAGATAATCTTCCATGCACACAATTCTCAAAATCTCTCATTTCAGGGTGCTGATTAGTTGGTTCTCAGTGCTTCATTTGCTTTTTTTTTTCTTTTTGAAATTTGAAACTTCTGTTTCTTTTTGAAATTGCCTTCCCCCTTGCAAGCAACAGCTAATAAAGCACACAGAATAAAACAGAGAGTAAAGAGAGCGCCCCTCCCAGTTAAAATACACTTCCCCTCTTTTCTCTTCCAGACCCCGTTGAGAACTGAGATGGCGTCGGGGTGAGATAGCTCTGCCCGTCATTTCAAGATGTGGGGACGACGTCCAGTCATCCAGTTGACTTGCCAGGAGACCACACGCAAGTTCCTGTGGCGGACGGAGAGACAGATGCATTTGTGTGCGTGTGGCGTGCGTTTGCGTGCATGGGGTGGGGGCTGTCCTCGCCAGCTGGAGCCTGAGAGACATGGACAGTGGCCCTCCTTCCTCTCCGGCCCATCCATGTGTCCCGCTTGAGGGTGGCGAAGCGTGGAACTTTTTGTACGAACAATCATGGGCCACCAAGGGATGAGGGAGGCACGGCCTCGGTTCTAGGGGCCCTTGCCCGGCACTGGCTATTGAATGTATAACCCCTCTCCCTCCTTGCCTCCCTTCCGCTCTCTGATATGTCCCTTATAAGGACCCTCTGTGCCAAATTGAGAGGGTGGGGGTCGGGGTGGGAGTGTGGATGGGGGAAATGGAAACGTCCGGGAAGTTGCCTCTGACCAGCCCCTCTGCATCTTCTCAAATCTCATCAGCTGCACCCTGGAATGTGGAACGGGACTGCCAATTCAACCCCTTCTGTGCCAAATGGAACTGAATGGGCTGGTGACCCTCCCCTTTTAACCAGCATTGTACTGGGGAGGGAGGAAGACCATTGATTTAAACCTTGGACTAAACCTCACCGGCAAGATGGAGCAACCTCATTGGATCCACTACCCTGGATTTATTAGGAGACAGCTGAACTGAGTCAGCCAGGCAGTATGATTTGGTTGGGTGGGGACCTTTATTTGCCAAGGGGATGATCCACACGTATTCCTTTTTGAAAAATGATATGATTTTAAGTTGGTATTCATTGGCTGACAGATGAAGAGTCAAGGGAACATGCTGAACAGGTCACCCCGCTAGTGGGGCTGCACTGGGCAACCGTGGTTGACGGGAAAACCTTGCATTTTGTCCTGCTCAGGAGACTGGCCATGGGTCATACTGAGAGGTGCTCAAGACGAATGGCTTTTCGTGGGATTTACCTGTCTGGACCTTCCCAGTCCCTTCTGGGAGGTTAGTAAAAAGCTTCCGGGCCCTCCTGGGGTAACAGGTCTTCCCAGAGATCGGCCACTAGCCCACTGTACCCAAAGCACAGAACGAAGAGAAGCAAGTTGTTTGGGGAATGTGAACAGGGAGATTAGAAATGTTAGGAATCCTGCGCGGGGTTTTGGCTGTGCGGGAGCTCGGGTTGTCTACCTCCAGGTGGGTCAGCCTCCAGAATTACAATGGATCTCTGGGCTACAGAGATTAGCTTCCCTTCAGAAAACAGCTGCTTGTGTGTGTGTGTGGGGGGGGAAGCCTCTCTGCCACTATACCTTGCTGGGATCCGTCCCCTCCCCAAACACCCCACCCTCCCCAGGCTCCGCCCCCCAAATCTCCCGGTATTTCCCAGCCCAGAGTTGGCAACCCGAGTGGGAGTCCTGAGATGATGGTTCTGGTCTGTTCCTGCTTTCGGGGGCGTGGTGTGCTGTGGCCAGAGGGGAAGAAAAGGATCATTGGGGTAGAGAGGTTTTGTGGGTTTATCTTGGGGAGGGGACGGCTGATATGTGCATGATCTTGCCTTATGGCAGGGAAGGGATTAGACCTGACGACTGCTACCTGATCCCTTCTCGCATCAGCCTCTGTGGAAAATATTAGCCCAGTCTACAAAGAGCATATTGTTCACAAATTCCAGAGGGGCAGGCATGCTAGCGGGTCGCATTAAACAGGGAAAAAGGAAGTCTTGTGGCGCCTCAAAGACTTACGCTGGCATAAGCTTTTGTGAACTAGAGCTAACAGCATCAGATACATGAAGCGTTATCCTCACTTGGCAGATACATACATATACAGCGATTCAGGGGAACAGGATTAGAAACAGTAGCCCAAAGACAGCAAAACGCAAGGGGTGCAGATTTGCGTGGGAATCTGAGGATACCTACATCTGAAGAAGGGAACTCTAGTCTACAAAAATTCTGCCGCAATAAATCTGTTTGTCCTTAAGGTTCCATAAGATTCCTATTTGTCTTCGGTCCATTGCTGACTTGTATTGAGCCTACCGTGCAGGAGGTCAGCTTTAGTAGGAAGGCTGGACTTAATAGGTGTGATATAAGGTGGGCCCCCCCACCGCTGGCATCGTAGGGTCTTTGCCCCAACCCACCTACGCCACTCCAAAAAGATCATTTTGAGACTGCCAGCATATAGGTCAGAGAGAAAGAAAGAGATACTCAACTGGCAGCTTCTACTAGTATCCCAATACAAATAGGAATGTACGTATTACCGTGCTGGGTCATGCCAATGCCGAAGGATAGTGACCATCCAGATGTCCCAAGCAATGCATCACGGGAGTATCGCTTTGTTTATCCCTAATCTGTGGAGCTGAGAGGCAAGGAAGTGAGCACATGCAGTCCCATCAAGGTCTGGCCTTCCTCTCAAAGGCAAGTTTCCTGACCGAGCCGGGGGATGCCATAGAACCACTGGTCCTTTGTGATACGTGAGTCATGGTAACCGGGTCCCTGCAGTGCAGCCTTCTGGCCATGTGCAGAGGTGGCATCCAAGTGCAGCAGAGAAGAGGCCTCTGGCTGGATGAAGAATAAAGGCACGAGGAATCTGGCTGCCCAAATCCCTGAATCAAGATTTCCTGATGCCTTACTGTAGCTGCCGTTGGCCCGAAGACTAGCTGCCATTGCGACATTCCATCACCTAGAGTCCTGTAGGTGGCTTACGAGACATGCCGTTCCAATGGAAGTAACCAAAAGGAAAGGGAAAGCCTGGCAGGACCCCAAGAAATGCCCCAGTGAAGCACCTTCTCATTGTGAAGTCATGAACAAAGCTGTGCCAGTCCTGTTTCCTTTTCCAAGTTCCACGCTCTCGATGCCAACTGCCCATGCCTCCACTGGGTCACTTGCTTCACACTGTGAGGAAACTTGACTGTAAAGTATGATGTCTCTCACCTGAGGCGTTTCCCTCTTCCACAGAGAAATGCTGTCTCTGATCTGTTTAAGGCTGATTTAGACTGGCCCGTATCGATCGCAATAAATCAATTGCTTTTAAGATTTTTGCAGGTAGAGGAACTGCTGAATCTCAAAAACACCAAGGCGGGAAATCCGTACTCCAGATCAGAACAGTATGCCCATCTGCCATGGTGTCAGGCCTCATGACCTCACATTAAGTCTGTGGGTCTAGGGTGAATTTTGGCTTCCCACCTGCCAAGACTGAAGTTGATGCCCTTGTTCAGTGATAATGGCTCACACGCTAGTTTCAAATCCCCTTCTTGGGCCTCACTGAGGGATGCAAGAGGCTATAAGTGCTACATTATAATCCCTCTACGTAAGTCACATTTAAAAAGTGTGTGTGTGGTGGGGGGGACTGTGCCAAATTTCTGATCTGCCAAAATGAAAGTGAGGCGTTAAAAAAGAATAGACTTTTTAAAAAAAAAAAATCTCAGATTTCCCAATATAGAATAACATTTCTTGGGGAGGGACTGAAAGTGGTCAGAGGTGGATAGATGAAGGAAAAGGGAACAGGAATGTTTAAAACAATGTGGAGGTGGGGGAGAGAAACTGACTGGCTGAGGAAGGCTGTATTGTGGGAGAGGGTGGATGGAGGTATTGCCGAGGGAGTGGATGGTCAAGAGGTGTCCCTGGAAGCCGGGAGAAGGGGGATGCGTCAGTGGAGGGGGTTGCGGGAATGAATGCTGGGATGGGGAGAGTGCTCACATATCAGAACATCTCCAAATTCTACGATGAATAAATTGTGCATATTTGCATACGTTGAATTAATCTGCCTAATTTTCCAGTTGTGAAGTATGAGTTTTTCCTCCGATGGGTGCGAAAAGGAGAAGAACGGCAGCGACTGGGAGGTAGGGAGGGATACAGCCTGTTCAGAGGGGGAAATGGACAGTGGCAGGGCTGGCCCAGGGATGCTGGGCGCCCTTCTCTCCACCAGGGCAAGGTGAGCAGCCGCTGCCCACCCTCCTCCTCCTCCTCCCTGGTAAAGAGTCCCCTATTCGGGCCCTCTCGGGCCTGAGCACATTTCAAGCCTTCCTCATTAATCAAAGAGGATTAGAGGCCTGTTTCTTCACAAAACAAAAGCATTCCTCCCATGCTTCCAGATCCTGTGTGGTCCAGCTCCGTCACTTTCCCCTCCTTTCAGGTTTCTAATCCTGCCAAAATGAGGACCGAGTATGGATAGTCGCTGATGGTTTGGGCTATTTTTGGGCAGGAACGCACAAGAACGGAGTTCCGGCTGGCTTCAGAGTTGGCCAAACCCACTACAGCCAAAACTTCTGCGTGTGTGGCTACAGAAGGAAGGCCTGGAGAGCAACCTTCCCCCCGGTGACTCCGAGGCGGGCTGTCCAGGGGGGCTGGAAGGATTGAGGAGACATTTAAATACCTCCTTGTGCCTTCCCTGGGCTGTCCACGGGCTGGCTTGCCCGGGTTTCCCGCAGCCATGGGGTGCCCGGGCAAGCCAAGGGAAGGCACGGGGTGTGTCCTAATATGCTAATGAGCTACGCTGTCAGGGGTGGCCAAATATGCTAATGAGTTTCTGCTGTTGGGTGTGGCTTATTATGCTAATGAGTTCCTGCTAGGCTTTTTCTACAAAAAAAAAAGCCCTGGTTTGGTGCTGCCAATGACAGAAAACTAACATAAGGGTCATGTGTGGAAAATAAGCAGAAGTTTGTGGGCAAGTGTTTAGCAGGGTGGAGGAGGGGACTGACAATATCACAAGGTAATAAGTTAAGACCAAGGTTTCACAGCGCTGCAGAGATATAGAGATTCTTCTCTGGAAGGCTGGGTGGCTGGGAGGAATGGGTACAGTCCATACAGCATTTGTTCAAGGCTGATGCAAGTCCTGGAGGTCAGTTGAGTGGAGCTGGGGGTCAAAATCCAAGGATGACAAACTGAAGAGAGGGCAGGAACCTGGGCAGCAATGGAGATGGCCTCGTTTACTGCCTGCCGTGACCTGGATGGCCCAGGCTAGGGCCATCTCATCAGATCTCTGAAGCGAAGCAGCATCAGCCCTGTTCAGAGCTTGGATGGAAGGCCACCAAGGGAGATCAGGGAATGGCAAACCAATTGTTTGTCTCTCCCCTTGAAAACCCCACAAGGGAGCTGCCATAAATTGAGTGCGACTTAACAATACTTTCCACCACCGATTTGTCGTCTGTTGCTACTGACCACAATGTGGCCTTGGAGTGACCTTCCCCTGGATTCTAAACCAGGTATCTGCTAGGAAAATGAGGAAAACTATCACTTTTGAGTCGTGCCAAATATATTAGTTTCAGTGTTTTGTGGTATGCGCACAGTAGATTAAACACATGTACTCACCCCGTACATTATAGGGTACGAGTGAGGAGAGGCTAGCCCGTCTATTTATCATATTTAGCCCAAATCCTCCCCATTTATTCTGGAATAGTGTTTTCCACAAATGCCATGTTTCTCTATATGTCTCATCCTGCCCACCTTGATGAGATTTGGTATAGCAGAATCTAAGACAATCCAGACAGGAATTAGGTTTATATTAAACTTTATTAATATTAGAATTGGGAAGTATCAACAGATGGATATATACATAGCTAATGAGACTCCCCCACACCTCCATGGACACCTGCAGATACCTGTGTCCCTACGTATTGATGCTTTGTGTCTGCAACATACACACGCTGATATGTATACTGTCTGCTTCTCCCACGAATCTCGTAACTATGAAAACCTCAGAGCACACACTCTGAGCATATATGCACAAAAGCCCATGCAGCTTATGGCTGAATACAGAAAACTATTAAGTGATAACTAACCAAACTGTTAGTAAGCTGGCCTTGCATTCCTCATGGTAAAGAGAACTTCGCTAGTTCCTTTCTGATTCAGTACGGATGGTGAGGCACTCCCTGCTTAGAAAGCCAATACAACTAGCTGGTTTATCAAGCAGTTCCGTGCATATGGTGGTTATCACCACGTTGTCTGTATTCAACTATTTTGTCTGCTATGTTAGTAGGAAGGATTTTTTTTTTTTATCTGTGGCTGCAAACTGCACACAAAGTGAAACAGAATTTCATTTGGCTTCCTTTGCAAACCACTTTCTTTCGGAGCAGTTCTTATTTTGTTTCAGGGTTGATTCTTCTGAGTTGTGCTCCTGCAGTTCAAATGTTACCACCACTCCCCTGTCTTCAAAGGGGATCACCTGAATGCTGACACTTTCCAGGAAATTTCACCACTTGAAATTTGAATCCCCATACTGAAAAACAGATGTCAGATATGACATGACTGACATTTCAATTCATACTTGGAGCTCCAACCTGGAAACATGCAGAATGCAAAAGGCACCATGTTCTGATTTCTGGAAACAGACTTGTTCCAGGGTGCAACTAAATGGCACCTGGGAGATCTGACCCCTAGGAAAAAGCACAGCAGGGCCCCACGCAGTGTGAGGGCAGGACGTGTGTTTATCTCCCTCTTCTTGTATAATTTTCCAACTAGAAATTGGCTGCCCTGAGCCACTGTTGTCCCTGTTGATGGTGGGGATACAGTGTTCCCTCTAAGCTGAGTTAGTGTGAGCTAGCTCACAGTCTTTTAGCCTCCAGCTCACACATTTTTGTCTTAGCTCAGGAAGGATGGCTTCAGAGCAAACTAATTTATGCAGTAGCCCAATCGCTCGCTCACAACTTTAATGCCACTAGCTCACAAAATACATTTTTTGCTCACAAGACTCTATAGCTTAGAGGGAGAATTGGTGGGGAATAGGTGCTCGTATCATATCTGTCTTCTTTTCTTACTGATGTTAGTAACAGCTCACAGAGAGAGAGAGAGAGAGAGAGAGAGAGAGATTTCTACTGAGAAAATGTCGAGTGTGTCCAGGGCAGAGAACCTTATCGCTTTGGTCCCCCCCACCCCCAGCAGCTTTTTTTTTAACTTTTAGAAAATACATTGGGAGACACAATTGCTGCTCTTCAGGGCTTCCCCTAGTTTACCTTCAGCTGTGATAACATACAGACATAAAGCACACACATACATACGGCGGTTGGGGTCATTTCTCTCTAGCAAATAGGCAGGAAATGCATACACAGCATAGATATCTTTAGTACCGCCCCTACAGGATGGTTAAGTTAGGCTTTCCTGTTAATAAGGCACACACAGAAGTTTAGCGATATCACGATGCAAAACCCGTTACAGAAAATGCAGTGGACTGGTTATTTGATATAAAACATTTGCCGCCATATCTCCAGACTGAAATCACACTGCCACTTTCACCCTCCAATCAGTATTTGGTCCTCCAAAGCCTGACGACAGATCCGACCCAGCAAATTGATGACAACTGTCCAATGGGGGCCTCTCTGTATCTGAGGGTGGACCTATAAAAGACACTGGAGATTTGTGATCGAATCGCCAGGTACTCATTTTCTTTAAAAGCCACTGTGGCCTGGGGGTGGAATTTGGACTGGATCGAGGCCATGGCTCCAGGGCACAGGGAGTTCAACTCTTTCACTTTCCTGGTGCCATACCCCACGTAGAACTGGCCCCTACCTGCAGCTATTAACACCAATATATAAGTATATTGGGGGGGGAAAGACAGGTTGACTGTTTTTCCCCCCAGTGGGGCTAAATAGCAACTTGCCCCACCCAATTTCTCTAGGGAAATGGCACAGGGGGGAAAGGAGTACCTCCCCCTGTCCCCACTCTGATCCATGCCCCCCCTGCATGATTTCTATAAAAGATTAACAAATGACACCTGGTCATCCAAGCATGGCTCTCCAATGTGTTGTCTTAGCTGCACCTCAAGAGCAGGCTCAGAAGCTACACAGGAGGAGGGGAAAGGAAGCAAACCCACTTTTTGTGCTTCTGAGCCTGGCTGGACTTCCTTCCTTCCTTCCCCCGCCCCGATCCCCCCTCCCCACACCATCTGTGGCCCCCACCTTCTACAGCAGGCAATTTTGCCTCATCGGATGCATGGAATTCTTCCCACCCTCATCAAATATTGGTATCAGATTTTGGAATTCTGAAGTGTGCCACGTATTGCCAGATTGCCAACCGTAAAAAAGGCCCTTGCTCAGTATATTCTGCAGATCTGTTCTCTAACGTTCCATTTCCACAGTGGGTGAAGTTTAATATGGTTCCTTGCATCCAATTATGAATCTACAGGCGGAGGGGTGGCATCAGAATTGGCACAGAGAAGCACTCAGTCGTGTTGCAAAGGAAAGTCTACAAGAGAGAGCGGTTCAGAAAGGCACCCTGGCGATCTCTCATTTGACTTGTTCATGGAGTTTAGTTGTAAACAGGGCCGGGCTTGCCCGCTAGGTAAGCTAGGCACTCGCCTAGAGAGCGCCGGCCACAGGGGCGCCAAACTGTGCCCCCTCGCCTCTTCCCTGGCTTTCCTGGGCACCTGCAGCTGCGGTGCGCCCAGGCAAGCTGGCGCTAGGAGGGAAGGGGTGTGGTTAGCTCCCCCCCCGGTCTCTAGGCCCCACTGGGAGGTTGGCATCCCTGGTGGGGTGGGTGCCACAAGCTGGCCTGCCTAGGGCGCCAAGACACCTGGGGCCAGCCCTGGTTGTAAAGGTTACCCGGAATCGCCAAGCTCTGCCCGAGTCCCGCAGTGTTGGAGGCCCCCCTCCTTTCATAAGAACATAAGAGAAGCCAATGTTGAATCAGGCCAATGGCCCATCTAGTCCAACACTCTGTCACACAGCGGCCAAAATATACCAGTTGCCATCAGGAGGTCCAGCAGTGGGGCCAGGACACTAGAAGCCCTCCCACTGCTGCCCCCTCCAGCACCAAGAATAGAGTGCATCACCTGCCACAGACTGAGTTTTCCCACCTATACCCTGTGGCTAATAGCCACTGATGGACTTCCATGGGCCATTTGTGTGCCATCTTTTTGCTACAGGGCCGAGGATTGCCAGCTCCAGGTTGGGAAATACATGGAGATTTTGGGGGGTGGAGCCTGAAGAGGGCACGGTTTGGGGAGGGACGTCAACGGGGCATAACGCCACAGAGTCCGCCTTCCAAAGCAGCCCTTTTCTCCAGCTGAACTGATCTCTGTCGCCTGGAGATCAGTTGTAATAGTGGGAGATCTCCAGCCACCACCTGGAGGTTGGCAATCCTCTCTGAGAACCACACCCAGAGGGAACCACCGAGCAGTCGCTTATCCCAAGACGCACAACGGCAAGGCATGAATTACAACTCGTTTTGAGAGGTCGTCACCTCTTCTCAGCCCGTGGATTCACTCATGTCCACAAAAACGTGGACGAATCCAAACCAAAGCAAGGTGATCCCTGCAACCAGGCCCAGCCCGGGACTTTTTAATGGCACACCTGTGCCTGCAGGGGGCAGCACCTCTACACTTTCAGTAGTGAGCTCTTTCTCCCAGGGCATGATGGGATAGGGTGGATGGGGGTGGGGAGAGAGCGTGCCCTTTCCTCAAAGAGAAAAATATAAATGTTTCTTTTGTGCAGGCAGAGATTTTACACCTGAATGATTCAACTGCAGTTTGGCCAAAATGCCTGCATTTTGGTTGCCGGCTACAAGGATACTATTTTATTTGTGTTATTCATCAACTGGAATTAAACAAATGAATAACTGATTACTGTATATTGTGCCAGCTGCTCTGCTCTTCTCTGCTACCTTCCAGAGGATGCAGGAATCCGGGCTCCTGGCTTTTCTGCCTACACCCCACTATGCTATGCGCTCCCCAACATCTGGGGACATGGCGAGATCTCTAAATTCCTTACAGCCCACCATACAACCTAGTAATAAGGTTCTGGTTAAAGACACTACAAAAAACCCCACCCTAGTATAAATTACAAGGTGAAACTGGAATCAAAACGTGTGGTGTATGTTTCACGGAAGTATGTTAGTGAAGATGAATACTGCTCTTTCCATGAAGACATTTCCACAATAGACTGAAAAGACGCCCTGCGTGCTATGCGGGTCACGTCAGTGAAGTCTGCAGACCACCAGCAGTCCACAGCAATATTTCAGGAACTATTGCGTGCCCAAAGAATTCCAGAGGCATAAATCCCACCCCGCCTCCCCAACTCAAGCTACCCTATGACAGGTAACTGAGAACACATCCCCACATGCATGCCCATCACTGATTACTGCAAGCGATGGCAATGGAGGTACGCAACAGCCACTGCAGATCGTACACCGACAGACAGACTTTCCCTATCACTCGACACAATCTTAAATGCCATCGTTCTCGGTGGCGACTGATCACACAATCGCCTGGGTGAGCCAGCACTAAGTCTCGATAGTGACGAAACTGCAAGTGACTTACGGTCTTTTCACACAGAGACTGCCCCGCCTTTTTCTTAGGGAGCTCCCAAGCTTCCTTGTATTCCGTGTTTTGTCTCTTTGTGGTTTCCTTATCATTTCTCCACGCTTTCCCAAACTACCTTTTGGCCCAATTTGAAAAAGGACGAAGACGGAAACCAAAGAAAGACAACAAGCAAACAACAAAGATGTGAGGAAGCTTGGGGGAGAGGGACAGGGCCGCAGTTCAGAAGACAAAGAGTTGCTTTTCATACCCCGCTCTTCACTACCCGAACTGCAGGGAAACCTCTGTGTGAAAACACCCATACAGGCATGTGTGACTCCACCCTGAATTTCGCTTGTCTGGATCCTTCTTTTCCCCCAAACCATTCTCCCTTTCTCCGTCCCTTATTCTGACATCTCCAAATCCTACCCTGTAGGGATAGATTTCAGGCAACCTGCTATTTAGCAATCCATTCGTGTGGCGATGAACTTCTCACGCTTGCCCTTTCTGCCCACGAGGGCTGCTTCCCTCACAAGGCACCCTTAGGAGATGAAACGCCTGTCCCACCAGGTTATGAAGGTTTCAAATGATTAGGCAGTAACCTAGTCAGCTGATCCCACGCCCAATGTGTGATCCAGAGGAAGTGAGGTGAGCCAAAATCATACCCCACCCCCAGGAATCACTGGCATTCCACTGGGATGCAGGAAATCTCACTTCCACTCTGATCTCCACCCCCTTTCTCTGAGACGGAGACCTCTGGAAGCATTGGGGCCTTCTCTGTGAGGACTTCTCTGCACAGGCAGCAGAATGAGGCAGTTGAATCCCGCAGTGAGAGATGGGAGACCTCCAGACCAAAGCCATCTTGAATGTTGACCCCATAAAAATGTCAGTGGGGTGTGATGGTTAGTTTGTTGGGATTATGATGGAGGAGCCCTGGGGGCAAATCTCCACCTTGTCATGAGGCTCATCAAATCACCCTGGGCCATTCCCTCCCTCAGCCTCAGCCTCGTCACAGAGATGTTGTAAGAACTGAATTGGGAGGCACTGCGGACGTTACCCTGAGCTCCTGGGAGGAAAGGCAGGGTAAAGGTGTAATAAACTGAAAATTCTAGTACATAAAAATCTTTAGGATCCCATCCCATCCCATCCCATCCCTTGCCTGCCAGCTTTCTTCTTGCAGGGAGGGATTTTGTTAAACTGGAGCAAAGCGTGCAAAAATGCAACTCTCCCATTTGCAGTCCGAAATGGTACAGTCCATTTTTACCCCTCTGGGACTCTCCCACCTCATTCTGCTGCCTGTGTGGGTCAGGCCTTACTCTCAATTCCAGGGCTCCGGCCTAGAGACGTTCAAACCGATAGGTGCTCCAAGAGGTGTGGGCGGCATCCAGGTGCCCCGATCTAGTGTCGTGTGCCTTCCAGGCAAGACTTTTTGCAACGTGAGAAGCAAGTCATCCTCTCCACCCCCAGTTTTTAACTTCTTCCCTCCCTCAGACCTCCAGTCCTTCTTCCTCTGCTTTTCCTTGGCTTCTGTCTCTCCATCTGTAATGGTCCTCATCCCAGTTCCTGCTTCCATCCCGTTTCTTCTCCTTCCGCTGTCCTCTGCTGGAGTCATCGCCAACCACCACTGGACGGCATGATTGTACAGCCACCCTGCGACATCGCATGACACACGGTCCCAGCCCCAGGCGTTGCAATACTCTCATTAGCCACTAGAGGGGGGTGGTGAGGAGGCGGCCTGATGTACTCTGTTAGGGGAGACTGTCCGGCAGTGGGGAGGAGTGGGGCGGGGAGGGCAGTGGTCTGGCCCCACCAATCCCTGCGCCTCTCACTGGATGAGCGGGGCTGAGCGGTCGTTTGTCACAGTGCGTTTCAGCTTGATGTGAGCAAAAGGGTTGGACCTGCAACAGGAATGGGGAAGTCAGAGGGGAAAGAGAGCATCGGCTTGAAAGAAAGCATCAGGCTCGGATCCCAGGAGTTTGACCAGGAAGATCTACCAACCAGTTTTGAGGCCAGTGCAGTGCAGCAGCTGGAGCTTCAGGCTAGGGCTGGGGAGCTCAAATCCCCACTCGGCCATGAAGTTCACTTAGGGTGATTTCCCACTAAAGCTGCTGCGGGGTTGCGCCGCCGTTTGCCCCGAGATTTTTAGTCAATTTCACACCCGAAGCCGCGGGGCTGCATTTTGACCCGCGGCTTCGATTCCCCCGATTACGAAACTGCGGGGGAAATCGGGCTGAAGCCGCGGGTCAAAATGCAGCCCTGCGGCTTCGGGTGTGAAATTGACTAAAAATCTCGGGGCAAACGGTGGCGCAACCCCGCGGCAGTTTTAGTGGGAAATCACCCATAGTCACCCTGCCTCAGTGACTTATCTCTCAGCTTAGCCTACCTCACAGGGCTGTCATGATGAGAAAAATGGAAAGAGGGAGAACCAAGCACAGCACCTGTGCTCCTTAGAGAACGTACAGAATGAAGATATGACAGACAGACAGCCTGGGGGTCAATGAGATGCCAGAACATTGAGGTAGCTGGATAGATCGGATCACTTCAAATTATGGAAGGGGGGGGGGTTACCACTTGTGTATACTCCCCTATGTTTAAAACACCCTTCCCTGCAAATATAGGACTAGCATGTCAGGGGAAAAGCTTCTAGTCCTGCACTTTGCTGCAAAGCTAGTTTCCAATTTGCTGGGAATTTTTAATACCAGACAGCATTTAAAAAACCTAATCTCCCACCTGCAGGCTGAAGTGGTACAATCCATTCTACCACCTCCCTGTTCTACAGGTGCCAGCCAGGCTCAAATTACAGGACTCAGAGTCACCCAGATGCTTTGGATCCCGTGCTCTAAATCAGAGGAGACAGCATTCCTAAACCCTGCGTGCCCCGACCTGGATAGACCAGAGTGGCCCGGTCCGGTCAGATCTCAGAAGCTAAGCAGGGTCGGCCCTGGTTAGTACTTGGATGGGAGACCACCAAGGAAGGCCAGGGTTGTGATGCAGAGGCAGGTAACGGTAAACCACCTCTGAACATCTCGTGTCTCGGAAACCGCACGGGGTCGCTGTAAGTTGCCTGTGGCTTGATGGCAAACACCCCCCACCAACAACAGCAACCAAATAAAATGCCAAAGATATACAGAACGGGGCATCAGAGTCAGGAGGCCTCGCAGGAAGAAAGAAGGTCCCTTAAGTCACAACAGGGCGTCTTACCTCGAAGGAGAGGCACTTGGACTCCCAAACTCATTTGCTAACTGGGAAGGAAAGAAAGAAAGCAAACTCAGTTCCATTCACGCAAGTCCTGCTTCAGCTCCAGGACATCAGGGAAACCACTCAGCCCATGGAACAGTAAGAGCTTTGCCAAAAACCAATAAACAAACAAAGTGGATTTTGCATGCCTCAAGAAAGAAGTCGCTTCGGCTATGAAACACAGCTTGGCGACTTTTGACCACTGAGTGGCAGCAGAGAAACACCAAAGCAGCCTCCAAAAGAAGCGTCAGGCAGGCACCTCACCCCACACGCTCACCTGAGACAGGTCCGGGTTGAGCATGCTGTAAGGACGCTGGCGGGACGCGCTGGCCCGTGGTGACAGTCCGTAGCGTGGGCTGTCCCCTCCCTCGGGGCCAGCCGGGGGAGAGCCCGCTCGGTCCAGATTTCCTGTGCTGCTACTGTTCATTTTGCTAAGTGGGAAGCTGTGCAGAGAGAGAGGCATGTCACGCCAAGGTAGCTTGTTAAGAACACAAGAGAAGCCGCGTTGGATCAGGCCAGTGGCCCATCCAGTCCAACGCTCCGGGTCACATGGTGGCCAAAAACCAGGTGCTTCCCACTGCCCCGGTTTAACCTGGTCTTCCCCACATCCCTTGGGAGGAACCCAGAAGCCGGGCTGGACTGGCCCTGGGAGGCCCCTAGCAGCTCGTCACTTGGGCAAGCCTGCCTCTGTGATCACGGCTGCCGCAGCCCAGGCCAACTGGCCCCTATGGCACCACCAGCAGCGCAAAGACCTGTGGGCTCTGCTTCCCCCTCGTCTGCTTTAAAGACCCCGTTTGCCCCTGGCTCAGACGTCCGGGTTTCAAGGTCTCCCTGCGGCATCCCATGACTTTCTTTCCCAGGATTCCAAATGGCGGGTCTCCCATCCTGAGACACCTCCTCGAACTCTCTCTCCGCTTCAAGAAACCAAGTCAGACCAGCTTGCAGCTAAGAGTCAAAATGGCCCCCTTGGAAAGGTGGGATCTACTGTCTGAATTTTAATTTAACGTGGCACACCCCTACCCTTCAGCAGATACACAGAAGAAAGCAGCAGAAGTGTGTCCTTTGTGCAAAGGTCCCTAGTGTGGATTGCTCTGCAACAAGACTGCTGCATGAGGTCTGGCAGCAATTTTTCTCCAGGCCACTTTGGCTGGGGATCCTGGAGGTTTCTGGCCATCTTCTGGGCATGGGGTGTCGGGGGGGGGGAGGTATTTGTGAGTTTCCTGCATTGTGCAGGGGGCTGGACTAGATGACCCTGGAGGTCCCTTCCATATCATTCTATGATTCTAAGACTGGCCCAGGTGACTTCTGGTCCAGTAGGAAGGGCGCATTAACTGGTTCTGAGCGCTAGAAGAACCTTGAGCAGCAGCGTAGAACTGCCCGCTTTCCCCCCCCACAGAGGCTGCTAAATTCCGTGCACTGGAACAACTGTGGCTTTTCACAAGCAATGTGAGGCATGTCTTAGCCCTGGGGCCAGTGCTGCTGTTTTAGCAGATCCAAGGGCCATTTATATTCCAGGAGTGGCATTCTTGCAGATAGGGGGACAGTCCTGTACTATTTTGCTTTGGTAAAATCGGGGACCAAAGTGTGTGTGCGCGTATTAAGAGCTGTAAAGTCACTCCTGACTTTCCCTAGCATTATTGTCTTTCCCACTGAGTCTTGTCTTCTCGTGATGTGACCAAAAGATGACGGGGTGGGTCTAAATGGGCAGGGTGATAAAAGAGCTGGGCGATGCTCACAGTGCCCGGACAGCCCAGGGTAGCCCAGTCTTGTCAGCTAAGCTGGACCGTCCCTGGCTAGCATTGGGATGGGAGACCACCCAGGAACGCCAAGGTCAAGATGTGGAGGCAGGCGAGGGCAAACTACCTCTGGACGTCTCTCGCCTTGAAAACCTCACGGGGTTGCCATCTGTCAGCTGTGGTTTGATGGCAAAAAATAATAATGCGGTTCCCCCTTACAGGCCACTGTCCTTAACCTGAGACATATTGTGTGTTCTTTCAAGAGCTCTGGGGCAGTGAGACAGCAGTTCCACAAACGGTGTCTGCCCAGGGTGCCTTCCCTTGATCTTAGCAAGAGGGACTCCAGTTTTGCCAGTGAACAAAATGACCTCTGACCTCTAACCCAAACGGCTCGAAAGACTTCTTACTTTACCTGAGGAGTGACTTGTCGGCCCCTTCAGCTGGGGGGAAGGGCCGGGTATAGGAGAAAGGAAACCAGCCTTTCCTGTCAAGAGGAGGGGGGAGGGAAGGGGTAAACAGAGAAACAGGCGTTCATTAAAACAGGAAGGGGAAAGATGCACAACTGCTTTCTAGTCCCTGCTAGTGAGACTGGGGGATGGGGGGGGATGGGAAATGAAGTGCCTGTGGAGAAGAAACGAAAAGAACAGTCGCAACCCCAACAAGGAGGCCGCACCCTGGGGCCTGTGGAGGGAGTATGGCCTAGTGGGTTAGGAAAGGGACGAGAGCAGGAGCCACAGTTCCTGTTTTCTGGGAAGAGGAGGAAACAGGCTGGGCTTACTAGAGCAGAGGAGGAAAGGCGACGCCAACACGGCACACTCCAGTGCAGACCCCCCAGAACCCAGTGAGACTAGGTTGGACTGGATTACACAGGGGAAGCCATTGTGCAGCGAGTCTATTTAGCTTAATATTCCAGCTGGACGAGGCCTTTTCTCCAGCCCCCTGCTAGAACTCCACCTGGGACCTCCTGCATGCAGAGCCACGTGCTTGACCACTGAGCTGTGCCCTAAGGTTGCCAGCCTCCAGGTGGGGCCTGGGGATCTCCCACTTTTACGACTGGTCTCCAGCTGACAGAGATCAGTTCCCCTGGGGAAAATGACTGCTTTGAAGGGTGGATTCTATGGCATTGTACCAAACTGAGGCCCCTCCCCTCCCCAAACCCCGCCCTCTCCCGGATCCACCCCAAAGTCTCCAAGGATTTTCCAACCCAGACCTGGCAACCCTACCACACGCGCCAGGCACATGTGCCCACAGAGCAGGGAAACGGGAGCAGCCAGGATTCCTGAAGGCGTGGGGAGGATCTCACATTTTGGTCGCCTCGTTCTCCCCGTAATGCCAGCCATCCCGTGCCTCCGTCACCAGCAGCAAGATGACGTCCCCCTCTTGGAAGTTGAGCAGGGTGCTGTTCTCGCCTGCCGCGTGGGAGAATATCGCCTGGACCCTCCGGCGCTCAGAACGTGCAGGTAGGATGGAGAGCGGACTGATGCGAGGCAGGGTCTTGTTCTCCACTGTGTGTGTGGGGGGGAAGCAGGGATGGGTGTCAGTGGGCAGGAGTTTTTCATTTGGGGGGGCACAGTATGCTCTAGGACAGGGTCCTTCAGCTTTTCCAGACCCGGACCCATGGAGTGACACAGCGCATCAGAGTCATGTGACAGGAAGCAGAAGTCAGGGTTATGACCTCACCAGTTCCTAAGCCAGCCTCACAGGAAGCAAGACAAAAGAGCAGGGGACAGGAAGCCAAAAAAAAGGGAAGAGTACCATAGTCAGGAATGAGCTTATGGTCAAAGCCATGGAGGTCTCTTCTCCGCTGCTACTCTTTATTTATTATATCTATTTACTCTATTTATACCCTGCCTTTCTCCCCAATGGGGATCAAAACAACTTACATCATCCTCTTCTCCTCCACTTTCTTCTCACAACAGCCCTGTGAGGGAGGTGAGGCTGAGAGAGTGTGACTGGCCAAAATTCATCCAGTAAGCTTCCATGACACGAGTGGGGATTCAAACCTGGGTTTCCCAGGTCCTGCTCTGACACTGTAACCCCTGCTCTTCTGAGCAGGCCTGCAAAGAGTAGTAGGAGGCACACATGCTCCTTTCTGCATCAGGGACTTCCAAAAGGCAGCCCAAAATGGCAGCTGGAAAGGCGTTACTAATCCATCGGGAGGGAGTCTGCGACCCACTGAAGGGTCCCAAACCACAGGCTGAAAACCACTGTCCTAAAACAGGCAGATCAACTTATAGAAAAGTTGCACAGATAATAATTTGCAGCAGTTCTGAGTCTTGCTAGACAAGACAGGAGGGCCCCAGGACAGGCTGCGGTTTACGCTGGACACGGCACACTCACCCAGCGTCGCCAGACGGGTCTCAGTTGACATCTTGCGCGGCATTGGAAGGGTGCAGGAATAGCTGTCGGCGGTCTTGGTCTGTGGGGGGGTCTGAGTGGTTTGGGTGGGTGGCAGACCTGAGGTGACGGTGATGGGCTCGCTGATCGGCGGGTGACTTGGGTCCCTCGATCCCTTCCCACGATGTGAGTCACCATTAGGCAGTGGCGTCACCTCCTGGACTGAAGCACGCTATACGAAGGAAGGAAGGAAGGAAGGAAGGAAGGAAGGAAGGAAGGAAGGAAGGAAGGAAGGAAGGAAGGAAGGAAGGAAGGAAGGAACCATACCAGCATTCAGGTATTGCCCCATCGTAATTTTTATTGCCCTAACCTGGATGGCTCAAGCTAGCTCAATCTCGTCAGATCTTGGACTCCAAGCAGGGTCGGCCCTGGTTAGTATTTGGATGGGAGACCAACAAGGAATCCCAGGGCTGCTGTGCAGAGGCAAGCATTGCCAGACCACCTCTGCATGTCTCTTGCTTTGAAAATCCCACAGGGTCACCATAAGTCGGCTGCAACCCGACCACACTTTCCACCACCATGACCAACTTTTCTTCGTTCTTGCAACCTTTGGAGGGTAGGGAAGGCAGAGTGGTACAGGCCGATCTTGTCAGATCCCAGAAGCTAAGCAAGGTTGGTACTTGGATGCAGGACCACCAAGGAAGACTCTGCAGAGGACCGGCAATGGCAGACCACCTCTGCTTGCTTTGAAAGCCCCTTTCTGGGGTCACCATAAATCTGTTGCAACTTGACAGCACTTATCTCTCTACAACCTCTGGGCTGAATCAAAGGCTCCCTTTGCATTCCTGGCTTTCCACTGGGAGCTCCAGATCTGACATCTGGCTACACCATTGCAACTGGGGACTCTGAACCCCCGAGAGGTATAAGAAAAGAGTGGAGAGTCAACAGTCTGTTGCCTGGTGTTCCCAGGTGGACACTCACATGGTTTGGTCCATGCTCTAACAATTCTTCCAGGACCTTAGAGCTGGGAAGGGAGTCAGCGGCTGTTATGGGTGTCCCCCCGGGGAGATGGTTGGCTGTGAGCTTGACCAAGGCCAGGGCACGCTCAGGGAGGCGAGTGGGTTGGGTGCACGATGCCTGCCAGACGGGCAGCTTGGCCGCTAACAGCTCCCGCACCTGTGAGGAAAGAGTGACACAAAGATCCATCTCTGTTGGGTTTTGTTTTGGCTTTTCAGCTTCTACTCTTTCCTGCATCAGGATGTCAATGCTAGAAACCACCCAGTTCAAAATGCACATTTTTAAATTTGTAAGGCAGTTAATTTCCAGTCTCCTGAAAACTGTGCTCACCCCTCCCCTTTATCCCAAGATGAACTGCGGCCTTCTGGCTGCCGCCTTCTCGTTATTCCCCCACTTAAGGCTGGCCTATTTGGCAACAACTGGAAACCCTTCCTTCTCTAGAGCGGCTCCCGCTTTGTGGAATGGCTTCCCTGAGGAGGTGGGGGAGGACGCTGTCTTGAGAAGCAGGGGAATGTTTTATTTGCCAGAGCTTTTAATGGGGTTTAAGCTGCACACATTCTGTTGGGAAGAGGGGTTAACACAGTTTTATTGTACTTGTATGTTTTTAATCTTGGAATTGTAAGCCACCAGGGAAAGGCAGGGTAAAAACACGATTATACTATTTCAGGTCTCTCTGACCAGAAACTTGATTTTTTTCTTCCCAAACAGGGATTCTCAAATGGTTGAATTCCATGCCCATCCTAACAAAGGAAGAATTAGAGGGGTTTCCACCTGAATCACACTGTGTGGAGAAATATGTAGAGATCTCTCCTTAACCTTCATGCCGTGAGGCGGATGCAGCTCACCTTGGTGTGATAGGTGCTGAAGTGCTTGGAGACCGCACACTGGCGGTCCACCAGAAAGGAGTACCGGCGCCTCTCCTCAGTCAACGCTGCCTTGTATCCTTCCGCCACAAACCGATCCAGCTCACTCTGCTTGGTGCTCATAATCTCCACATACTTTGGCAAAGGAAAAAGAAAAATCCAAAGACATAATTAGATGGGAAGCAGCCATCTTGTTCCAATTTCAGGCCCAACCACTTCACAGCCGGGCTTACATACCAACACTGTGCAGAATTAAGACTTTCCCATATGATGAAACTATGCAGCCTATACAAATGTGATATAGCAGACGCAGTACAGGACTTGGATCAAAGATTTCTAGGTTCAAAACCCTATTCAACTGTGACGTTTAGATGTCTAGCAAGCCGTTCTTTCAGGATTAACCGATCTCACAAGGTTGTTGGGAAGATAAAAGATTGTTAACCACATACTTCAATCTCTGCTTTTGTTTTTTAAAATGACAGTTTCTAGTTCTTATGACTGCAAAGTTGAGTTTGAAGCAGCATAGCTAAGTCTTATTCACAACATAGGTGAATTATGTATTCTATTGCTGCACCTTTTTATCTCCTTATTACAAATACTTCTTCAAGCAGTTGTCAAGGACATCCAGGTTAGGCTACTGTAATGCACTTTGTATGGGGCTGCCCTTGGAAACTGTCCGGGAACATTAACTGGGTCAACAGGTGGTTGTCAGGGATGAGCAGATGACAGCCTATTACTCCAGTGCTTCAATAACATCACAGGCTTATTGATGTGTTTCTGGGCACAAAAGGATCTATGCTCTCAGTTCCTTAGGAAGTTTATCCCAATAAACCCTCCTGCTCCCTAAGACCAGTCAGTGAGGCGCTGCTGTAAGCACCATCCAAGTTGTGGAACCCTCTGGGATGAGGATGATTTCAGTTGTGAAATTAGACTCCCCCTGGAAGCTTGTATGTCTACAGGCAGATGAAGACTTTCTTCTTTTTTATTCCATCAACTCTGTGCAGGGTGAGGCGGGAGCTCAGACTGTCTCGGGAATGGTTGTTTTACGTTGCTGCTAAACTGTGGATGTGTTTTATGCTGTTAGTCTCCTTTTTAAAAGTTTTATTGCTTTGATTTTATTCTCTCAATTGCTTTGGGAAAAGTTTCAGCTGACAGGTGGTACAAAAGTTATACAAATATGCAAGTATTTATTTATTTGGACATTTCTACCCTGCTGTTCTCTGCAGCAGGGACCCAAAGCAGCTTACAACATCATTCTGCCCTTGTACATTTTATCCTCACAACAACAACCCTGTGAGGTAGGTTAAGATGAGAATCTGTGACTGGCCCAAGGTCACCCGGCAAGCTTCCACGGCAAAGGAGGAATTCGAACCTGGGTCTCCCAGGACCTAGTCTGACATTCTAACCATTGCACATGTCTTTGGGACTAGTCATGCATCAACAGGGAGCAAATGATCACTGTTCCTCTCTATTTCATCTTGAGGTGGAGGGAAAAACTCCAACTGTGCTATAGCAATATGAAGGAGGACGGTGGAGGAGCACTGCGCATACAGCATGCCTCCTACTGAGTCAGACTCTTGGTCCCTCTAGTCAGGATTGTCTACTCTGACTGGTAGCAACCTTTCCCAACACCTTCTACCTGATCCTCACAACTGGAGATGCCGGAGATTGAATCGGCAACCTTTATTTATTTATTTTACTTCTATCCTGCCCTCACCTGCAAGTGGGCTCAGGGCAGGTCACAACAGTCATATATAATACATAAAATGATTAAAACATTAAAACGCAGTAGTTAATAAATAACAATAAAACTCTACTAAAACCTAAAGACGGCAGCCTAACCCTGGGAGTTCAGGTGCCTCTTGAAGGAAGCTAGTTGAGGCGGTCATACATAGCAACCTGGTGATGTTTGTTGCTCTCTTCGCTGGGCAGAGCAAACTGGGCACTATAGCACTGCGACAGTATGATCTAAGTGGGCAGTGCCAGCAACCCTCTGCATGCCGTGGCCTACCACTGAGTCTCTCTTCACAACCCCAGAGCAGTAAGAGCATCTCCCGAGTTTTAAAAAGTGTGCAGTCAAAGTTAATCATGCACATTCCCAAACACACACACACACACACAACTCAAGTTTGGCTTATTCCTCCCCCATTTTGTAACTTTGTCTACAGATTAGGTAAAATACTCTCCTCCTCGTATTCTGGATCGTATGTCTACCAAATACTGAGGAGTCTCAGCAGACTGCACAGCTCGCGGGGTGATCCTGTCACCCTAAAACATTCAGATCTATTCAGTTTAACAGTAATGCAGGAGCAACAGGGGAGACAGAACCGTTCTGCCCACAGAGCAAATGAGAGGTCACATGGGCTGTTCCGGGAAAAGGGCTTCCGCTACGGCTTTGAATCGCTTTTGCTGAGCATCCTTTTTATCCTGCACTAATGACGCTGAAGAAATGACCGCTGCTTCGTTCCATGCGCACAAATCTGTGTTCCAGCCATAAAAGCAAATGTTGAAAAAAGAGGGGTAAATTCAATGTTTTCTTCTTGAATTACTCCAATTGTGAGCATAAGTGGAGAGGGAAATTGAACCAATTCATGCATCTTAAGCCATTCTGAGCACGTACACCTTTATATCCTTATTAAGGTAGGGGCTAGGGGGCGGCAATCTAACAGGATCCAGCAGACAAAGGGTTACCTGTACCCCCCCCTTCCTCACTGGCCCCCCTCTTTGCGGCCTCTAGCCTGAGCAGGCCTTGATCCTGAAGTAATGGTTACCGGGGCAACAAGGTTCACAAAAGGGGCCTTTCCAGAGCCAAATGTCCTCTGCCGGGATTCACAGGACTGGGGGTGGGAAGGGGAGGGACGTTGGTAAACAGGGGAGACACAGCATCCAACCAAGTGAACTAAAGAAGTGTGTGGTGTGTGCATGTGTGTGTATGGGCTCACACAGCTGCTCGAGCATGTGGCACTTGGATGTAAGTTGTACACTCATGCGTGTTCTTAATGCTTGGAATTCCATCCTCTCACAGCACTGTTCTGTCTGCTCTTTAGGACTCTGCTTAGGATTCTACTTATTGTAGGCTCACATGTCTGATTGTAGCATGCATATTTTAAACATCTCCCTTTGTATGTGCATGCCTGCAGTGTTTACATAGTTAAGCATAATGTACATGCCAGGATGGCAAATGCATTACTCCTTTTCGTCCAGTGTTCTGAACATGCGTGTTTGCACGGAGCTGTGTCTAGTTTTCTCAGAGAATGCTGAGAATTTTCTGCATGTGGATACGGGCTGGGAAGCATGTGGACGTGACGAGGCTCTGGACACAATGTGGACATGTGCGCCGCAGGCAGGAAAGCATAGGCAAAACTATGTAAGCATGCGTGTGGGCTTGTGATTAAGGGTGTACGTGTAGAAAGTGTGTACATGGGCCAGGAGGGGAATGTGTGTGTGTGTGTGTGTATGTGCGTGCGTGTATTTGTGTGAGATGTTATTGTCAACACCCAGGTAGCCCCTCTGGAGAGATTAGTTCTCCAGGCACCAAATGGCCAAAGAATGTTAAACCCTTTAAAGACATAAACTTCTTAGTGACCCCAATCCCAGCACCCAGACGACATCTGAACAGAACAGGCAGCAACTCCCAGACTGGCACAGGAAAAGGGAAGGAAGCCCCGGCTGTGGCGTTCTACGCTCTCTCTGCCATTTCTTCTCTGAAAAATCAGTCTGTTTTGTTTGGTAGGGTCGCTTCTCATGCATAGCAGGGAGCAAGATGGAAGCACGAGCTGCTTCTATTAGACTCAGAGGCTAGCATGCGCCAGCGAAGAATGTCGGCAACTCACACTTCCAGGCTGACGTCTCCCTCTGTGTATTTCTGTATTTCGGTGGCACAGAGCTGCATTCTTAATGGCATTCTTAAAGGTCCCAAGTGCTATTCATATGTCCAGATTTCAAAACACAGTGTATGCCAGGGAGGTGGTTATGTTTTGTACCAATTCGAAGAAGGCCAATATTCTATCTGCCAAGTGGTTGGAGGACATGTTTCAGTATTAGAAAAGTGCTGTTATTGGTGGAATGTGCTGCCAAGTCATGGCTGACTTAACGGCGACTCCACAGGGCTTTCAAGGCAAGAGATTAGCCTGGGGAGTTTGGCACTGCCTGCTTCTGAGTAGCAACCCTGGACTTCCTTGGGGGTCTCTCATTCAAGCCCTAACCAGGGCCGACCCTGCTTAACTTCTGAGATCTGATGAGATCGGGCTAGCCTGGGCCGTCCCGGTCAGGGCCAGATAGTGCTACCGGAAAACATTTATGTTTGTTTCTCAGCCGAATGGGCAAACCATCTCCCATTCGCAACAGCTTTTATCATCTAAATTTTCTGCTGCTGTATTTTACTGCTGGCATGTTTTGTTTTGCTATTTTTACTTGTGTTGACTCAAATGTTGTATTGAAAGCTGCTCTGTGGGGTTCACTTTAACAGGAAAGCAGGGCTAAAATGACAAATATCAACTCATTTAAAGTACGTTATGGCAGACACTGGGTGGCACAATATCTGTGACGATTTGGCTGCGATGACTCAATTGTTTATGCAAGCCAATGTTCAGTAATGAATCTAGAGGCACGCACCTACCCAGGGGGCAAGGCCTACATGTTACGGGCACAGGACTACATCCCTGCATCCAGTGGCATCTCTCCCATAAAATGCAAGATCACCGATCTCGTATTGTGACCATATCACACCTTCCCCTATCCTTGTTCCACACTGTTGGTTGCCGCTGGAAGGGGTGGGAATGCATGTTGTGAGAACTTCACAGTGGGGAGGAAGTAAGTGATCTTATACATTGCAGAGGAAAGGAGGGAGAGTCGGTACAGGGATATTGTTTTGGGTAATAGCTCAGTGTCTTTTTAAGCAGCGGGATACCATGCCACAAATCCATCTATTGAGAAAATAGGTATTTCACTGAATAGTTCTATTTGGAGAATATGGGGAGTTCCCTCAGTCCCAGCAGGGAGGTGGTGAGCTCCCCTTCACTGACAGCTTTCAAGAAGAGGCTGGACGAATATTTGTCAGAGACGCTTTCGCCTGGTCCTGCATTGGGCAGGGGGTTGGACTAGATGGTCTGTATGGCCCCTTCGAACTCTATGATTCTATGATCACGTACCTCCACGTTACTGCACGTTCGGCATTTATGAGGTCTCAGGCTCAAACTTTGGCATCTTGGATTGCAGGGCTGGGACAGATGGTACTTGCTTAGATCGCTCTTTGGCCCAACTCGGCATCAGGAGACTTCACATATTTACAAACACAATCTGTGGCTAGTGAGGAGAGATTCCGACCGTCCCACCTCCTCCCCAGATAGCCTGTCCTGGTATTTGGCACGTCAGTTTCTGGCAGGATGTGACGCCATTCCTGAGGGAGCCTGAGGCATTTCCTTTGTTTTCCTGAGCACTTCCCTTGACAGGGGATGGGCAGGCAACAGATTCCCCTTTCTCCACCACTAACCTTACCTGGACCTCGCGGTCCCCGTACTTCTGTGGGTTTTTACTGCTCTGGCATTTCTTGCGCAGTTTCTTCAGCTCTGTCTGACACTTCTCGATGGACTCTGCTTTGGCACGATGCTCACCTTGGTATTTCTTCAGGGTAGCCTAGGAAGGAAGAGTCACGGCCTGGTCAGGAGTCCCCTTTGCCTCATTCCATGTAAACACACAAACCAGCCCCCAGAACGGTTGTAGAGTTTTATTTCCTTTTGGATAAACAGTCAGGTGGACACAGGCATGTTGGTATGACGGGTCCCTGGACAGACTCAACATAGCATAGGGAACAGGTTACTGGTTCCCTGACCAGCCGCAACGGCCAGGGGCAAACACCAACTTTCAGCTCTCTTCAGGGAAACATTTGGTGGCTCTATTTATTTCCTCACTGAGGACACAGGTAGGAGGTTCTCCATTTCCATCTTTTTTAAAAACATGGGTAGCAAGTCTTTTTTTCCGAGGGAGAAGCTGGTCAGATAGGCAGAGAGAGGAAGTAGACTTTGTGGGAAGGACAGTGTCCACCCCCTGACTATCCTCTGGCTTCATATTCCTTGGCAGGTGATGGTAAAACACAAAAAAAAGAAGAAGAGAGGGAAGAGATTGGATTTATACCCCACCCTTCACTACCCAAAGGAGTCTCAGAGCAGCTTACAATCCCTTTCCCTCCCCCTCCCTAAACGGGCACCGTCTGAGGTAGGTGGGGCTGAGAGAGCTCTCTCGAGAACTGCCCTTGAGAGAACAGCTCTGAAAGAGCTTATGACTGACCCAAGGTCACACTAGCAGCTGCAATGTGGAGGAGCGGGAAATCAAACCTGGTTCCCTTAACCACTACACCAAACTGGCTCTCAAAAATATATCATAACCCACCTGGGACCTTTTATGAAAACTGAATACATTTTTACTTATGTCCCTCACTGCTAGACTCATATGCAACTCCTGCCTCAGTGGGGAAATCTGAAAACCCCCCCACAAATGGCCAACTAAAAGGAATGGAAACAGATAAACAGAGAGAGAACCAGTGCTTAATTTCTAACTCAGATAGGTGACAGAACTCAAGGTTGGCCTAGAAGCCAGGTTGTTTGCCATGAAAACATTCCTTGATTCTGAGAACAGCAATCTGCTTGGTGGCGAGGCGCTTTCCTTTCTTCTTGCTTCACATTTTCAAGGGCTTGAACAGATTCTGGGGCTAAGGGCCCTGGCACAAATTGAACCTTAGATTATGCACTTCAGAAGAGAAAGTGGATGGAGAGAGGGATGGATGAGTATAACGGAAAGGGGGGGGAAAAAATCAAAGTCACAGCAGAGAGGAGCGTGAACCAATCTCTCTCACCATCAGATACTTGATATCCAGTTCTAATTTGTGTTCCAACTGGGACAGGAGCTCTGACTGGAAAAGCTTCAGCTGGGAACGGGCGACAAGAGAAAAAAAGGAAGAAAGGGAATGAGCGTCAGGAAGACAAGGGACTGTGCCACCCGTTCCCTCCCACAGCTTGACCGAGGGGCATGACAGACCACCAGGCTACATTGTATTTTATTTATAGTTTGCCTTTCTCAGTGGGACTCAAGGCGGATTACACAGAGTAAGTCAATATAATCAACAGGATGGGACATCCATTAAAACAAGGCAATAGGATTCGGATAGTAGAAATATGGAACCAACCAGAAATCTCAAATTAGAACTGAAATGATGCTTGAATATTAACATGATGTGTTAAATGATATCAAAATGACATAGGATCTTGTTAAAACACCAAGCAGCATAAACACCACAGTCCCTAACACTTTACCCAAGTATCTTTCCAAGCCATTCTGTTAACAGTACAGCCCTATTACCTGGGCAGAAAAGCACTCCTAAAGGTTCAGTTTGGTGTAGTTTGCAGAAAGCCAGGAGAGTGGAAGACTTCTTGATCTCACCAAACAGGCCATTCCATAAGGTGGAGGCCACAACAGATTGCACATAGAGACACAGGGCTGGAAGGTACCCCCCAAGGGTAGTCTTAGCCCAACACCCTGCACTATGCAGGAAATTCATGGTTCCCCATCCCACCTCCCCAGTGACCTGCGCGCTATGCCCAGAGGAAGGCAAATAAAACTCTCCAAGCAGTTGTTGATTTTGCCCATCTGCCAGTTGGCACCTGCAGAAAACCTTGCTCAGAGTGAAGTTGTTGTGGTAGAACATCGGGAGGTGGGCCCGAAGGGGGGATCAGGGAGCAGGTGATGTGGAAGACCTCTGCATGACATCCTGGAAGGCTGCTGCCCATCAGAACAGACAATATTGACCTTGATAGATCAGTGGTCTGACTCATTCTAAGGCAGGTTCATGGGGATACACTTCTAACTCTGGTCTATCAGTTTCAGCCAGGCCGATCTGGTACTGGGAGAGAAGGGGCTCATCTCCGATAGAGACTCACTGTTTCTTCCAGCTGTACTTGAATCTGCCGATGAACTTCAGCCATCTGGAACAACGTGTCACCTGCAGGCCAGGGTGAATGGAGAGTTAATCGACCTCAGACATTCCTGTCCCTATGAAAACATGCTTTGTCCCCAGTCTGTCCCAGGATAATCCCCTTTCAAGTTAATTCCTTTTTCTAAGAGTTGTTCAAGGGATCCCAGCTTGCTTTTAATTGCAATCACCAAGACTCTGATCAAACACATAGACAGAAGTGGGCCTTCCTGTGGGTACACATGCCCACCCTTGAGCAGGACTATGTAAATTCTGTTTTGGGCCTGCCACATGTAATGCGCACATTTTGCCTAATGCACACAGCGATTAGATATGAAATCTACAGGCCATTCTAGAGTTGCCAGGATGGAAACTTTCCCCCAAAAGAAAGTATGGCTAGGTACAGAAGAATGCCGCAGCGTTATTGACTGGGTTAACCAAACACCGTTTCATACTCAGGCTAATATTTAGGCAGGAAAAACTCTCTGCACAATATGTAAAAAGTTAACTCTTTCAACATCTTCCTTTAGGCATAAAGCATGAGATTTGTAATCAAAATATCCAGCGTGTTTTTTATAATAATAGAAGAAGCTTTGGGGAGGGGCAGAACCAATGCTCAGGGGAGGGTTTACAGCTTTACATGACCAAAGTGAAGGGGAATTTGGATCAGGGTTGCAAGGTGGGAGGGACAGGAGCTAACCTTTGACCCTTGTGCTGTTTTCCTGATCTCAGTATTGCCCCCCTCCTGGAGTGGATATTTGCTTCATGGAAGAAACATACCAATACAGCTTTTGGATACCTCCTGGGAGAAGGGTGCAGCAGTCTGGAAGGTCTTGAAATGCTATCGTTTTTATTAAAAAGTAGGCCTGTAGCTACAGTGGGGCATTTCGGGGCCTGGCCCCCTGACTTCCTGCTAAGGCCCCCTGATTTCCATCGAGCCTCCAGGCCCCTGGCTCTCTGGGCCGCCAGGAGACTCCCCACTGCTGCCCTTTCCCCAAGCATGGCTTGTTTCCCCATGTAGGTAGGCAGAGTGCAGATGCTGCAAAAGTGAGTTTTTAAAATTATTTAAATTTTATTTTTTATTTTATTTTGTGACGTCAGTGCCCCCTGACTTGTTTAAAAGCCCCCTGAATTACAAAATCCTGGCTACGGACCTGGATCCAGTTATTGCTTTTCAACAGCCACATCTAGTTTGATTAGGCATGATGTAAGAGATACACAAACAGTACTTCTTTCAGGTATTTTGTAGATCAAATCAGCCATTTGCGTGGGTACACATGTGTGTGAATCAGACTTGGGAAGGAGAACTGCAGCAATTTACCCCATGGTTACCTGCATGTTTTCCCTGCAGGGCAAACAGCAACTCTTGATGAGGTAGATTTAAATCAGAGAAATAGCTGAGGGGAAAAGGGTTAACCAACCCTTCCCAGAATATTGCTTCTCAATCAGATTCAGCCCCTATAATGGCAGCTTTGATCTTTTTTTGAAAAAAAGGAGTAGATTTATAATCATATATAAGCTTGGCCATTCAATATGCATTAGAATTAGGCCTGCAAGTTGGAAATAGGTTGATGAATCAACCTAAGATTTAGCTGAGTAATTGGTAGGGGCCAATTTTTACCATTGGGGAGAGAACACCTGTTTCTTCTTCTTCTTCTTCTTCTTGTCTGCTTTGGTTCTGATGTGTTATTGCAATAGGGAATTAAAAAAATTAAGATGATCCATCTTTCTAACAATGATTGGGAGCTTCCATTCACTGCATTCTAAGTTCCCTTTACTACCTCAAAAATTGACCTTTTTTTGTAATGTCCACATTTATTTAAATATAATCAATTAACTGGTTCCAAAGGAGATGATTACCACCTAAAGTGTTCAACAGTCCCAGACCTAAATATAAATTGCACATTTGCTAGTGCCGAAAACCTCAAATCCCTCATCCCCAAAAGACTTGCAGATGGGCCTAGGGTGCCATTTGGAAGGTGCCATTTCACAACGCAGTGAGTGTGTGGTGCTGGTTTGGATAACAACCCATGGAAACAAAAATCCTTGCACAAGAGAAGCTAAGATAACAGGAGGAAGGGCTGTCTGCTCTCTGATGTGCTGCTTTTTTTTTTTTTTTTGGTCTTGTCACATGGGCGCATTTAGGCATGCAAACCCTAAACCGCCCTCATCTGCTGCCTTGGAATAATACAACCCAGAAAAAGCACCTACCCACGTCATTCTGCTGCACATATGAACTGTCTCAAGGGTGCAATTCATATATTACCAGAACTGTGCGGTTACCTCTGATCCCATGATGTTCTCGTAATGTTTGAAGAGCAGAATAGTATGGGTTGATTGGCATCACATGATTGCTGTGCCAGTGTCAATGGCCGAGACTTTTTTGGGGTGGGGGCAGAGAGTCAACGGTGAATATAGTAGCCACATGATCAGTCTATTCCATGTGACTCCTGCCAGGTTTTGTGTAAGAGGCAACAAGATGTGTTTGTGTTGTGATTCTGGTTCTATACACTCCAGAGTCTCCAACTCACCATTTTCAAAGACATTCTCAAAATCCTAATTTGATAACACCATCAAATTCCTTTTTTTTTTTTTTTGGGCAGATGCATCCACGTAAACTATATTTGCATGCAAACGCTCTCTAAAGAGGAGCGGAATGGGATATAAGGTCCTCCCCTTCTCAGGAGACAACCAAGACAAAGAAAGAGAGAGACTTCACTCTAGTAGTGTTGGACTAGTACTACGGAGACCAGAATTTAAAACTCTATTCTGTTTGGAAGGTGGCCATGGAACAGTTGCTCTCCCTTAGCCTAGCCCCCCTCACAGGATTGTCATGAGGATAAAAAGGAGGAGCGTAAACTATGTATGTTGCCCCGAGGCCCTTGGGAGAAGGACAGGATAAACATTTAGGCTTAGATCCCACCAAGTCTTTCCCACAGATGGAAGAATTTCTGCTTGCAAAGAACAACTTTCCTGGCTTCAGCTTCCTCCTCCCATGAGAGCCTGAAATGCCCCCCCCCCATCTTTCTCCTTGAGGACAGGGAACCCCCAGGAACAGGACTGGGGGAGGGCATTTCAGGCTGCCATGAGAGATGGAAGGTGAGAAAGCTGCATTCCACAAGGAGGGAAATGCATCCTGCATGGAATAATTCCAGGGTGGGTCTGAGCAAGGGCCGGCATCAGCATACCTGTAGCTGGGGCACCTGAATAGGACCAGGGGTTCTGGCAGGGCCCACTGCTGTCAAAAACCCACCCCCCAATTTGCTGGTGCACCACCGTGCTCCCAGCTATACGCAGTGTTCAGTGCCATTGTGGAAAGGGCTGCAGGCAGCGGTGAGTATGGGCAGTGGAAGAGCTCACAAGCGGGCAGGGGAAAGACACACAGACACTCGGGAGGCATGCAGGTGGGAGAGAAGGGAAGAAGGGTGTGGGGGGCTGATGAGGGGTAGAAGAGGGGAGGGGACCCTAGGAACTCTCTGCCTGGGCTCCCCTAGGAAGTCTCTGCCTGGGGTCCCTCAAAACATGGAACTGGCCCTGGTAAGCCGATATAAATAAAAGTGGTTCAAAGAAATTTAACTTACCCAGTTCCTTGGATCCTTGGCTGTCGCTGGCCAACTCGCCGAGTTTCACTAAGGCATCAAAATAACCTTTGGCTGCCACCGTTACTCCTGCAAAAGGTGGTGGTGGGGATGCACTATTAGTGAATGAACTTGTAACATGCGCGTGCACTGGCACACAGACCTTTCTTTTTAAAGACGCACAAACTCTGACCTGACCTGAGGTCAAGAGATGGACTGGCATATTTCGTTACCTGAGAGTGCTTTCTGATAGTTCTTTCCCATGGTAACAAAATTCCTTAGACTGGGGTTGAATTGGTCCAGGATGGCCTGGTTACAAGGGAGAAGAATATATATAACTCACATGAATACTTGCAGCATGATCCATCCAAAGCAAAATGCTTTTATGCTCCCTGCCCCCCTTGGTTTAAAGATTTGATGTGTATGCTTAACTTTCCCATGAAAATGAATGGGAATTAAATGGACTTAACTTTGGCTAGTTCTTACAGTAAATTTTGCCTGTGTTTTCTAGACACAGTACTTGAACATCTTTCAGTCACAAAGAAAATGACAGACAGACGAGGGATAGAGGGACGGGTGAAACGTAGACAGGATAAATGGACTGACTGGAGGACTCAGAAGTTGGATGGGGAGGAGGCAGGTTTATAGGCCTGACTTAAGAATGTAGCCATGCTGGATGTGACCACATGTGTGGTGGTGGAAACAACCGTCAAATCACAGCAGACTTACAGTGACCCTGTATGGGTTTTCAAGGCAAGAGACGTTCAGAGGTGGTTTGCCATTGCCTGCCTCTGCATCACAACCTTGGTTTTCCTTGGAGCTCTCCCATCCAAATACTAGCTGGGGTTGAGCCTACTTAGCTTCCAAACAGCCTGGCATCATTTGTTACAGCAACCAATCAGACACTCCCAGGCTGCAATTGCACACACTAAATAATCCACTCTCAATTCACTTTCCAACTGGATTTTACTGTTTGAACTGGCAAAATCCAGTTGGAAAGTACATTGAAAGTGGATTGAAAATGGCTCTTCCGCATTCTCCTATTTGTCACTCATGTGTCCCTACTGCTTTGAGTCAAACCCCCCCCTTTTCCACATGTGTTTTGCTCCCTGTTGGGACTACTAGAGAGAACAAAACACATTGGGGGGGGGAACCCTGAAGCAATAGGGACAAACGAGTGAGGGAAATCAGAATGCCACAGAGGGCCTACAAACACAACATAGAGGTCCAGGCCTTCCCCACATATTTGCTCCTAATACTGGTATTCATGTGTGTGTCCCCTCACATGCCATTTTCCCAGTTGTTTTTTTTTAATGGCAGTTGCTAGCACCATTTTTTTTTTAAGCTGGCAAAAAGTCCTTTGGTGGTATGGTGAGGGATACAGCGGTTCGGAGAGATGACAGCCAGTGTTCCCTCTAAGCTGAGTCAGTGTGAGCTAGCTCACAATTTTTTAGCCTCCAGCTCACACATTTTGGTCTTCACTCAGGAAGGATGGCCCCAGAGCAAACTAATTTATGCAGTAGCCAAATCACTCGCTCACAACTTTAATGCCGGTAGCTCGCAAAGTAGAATTTTTGCTCACAAGACTCCACAGCTTAGAGGGGGGGCATTGATGACAGCAATAAAAGGGCACTGATTTGGATGGGAGCTTTAAAAATGTGCACTGTCCTTCCCACAGGGCACTCAAACCCACTTGGCCTGTGATCTTTCAGGAAAGACTGGAGTAAAGAAAAATGATGACAGGCGGATGTTCCAAAAACACTATTCCAGTTGACCAGCCTGGGCTGAATAAACATTTGTGTGGCTGCAACTGCACAGACTGGCATGTGTAGGTATGGAGGCAAGAACGAGAGATCAAGATCGCCACCAACGGATGTAGAGAAGGCTGAGAAGATGAACAGGTATTTATTACTTTATGGAAAGATTTTTTTTCCAAACTCCTGTGTTTCCATCCCATACAGGATCCCCTGGGTGAATCGTCACAGATGTTATAAACAATATAATAACCACAACAAAAGAAGACAGAAATCAATAAAACCAGCAGATAAAACAACCAACACTAGCAACTTTAAAATTCAGTTAAACCAATCTGGCATCGTTAAAATCAACCGCTCATCAACAAGCACCATCTGCGGCCAAATGTTGCATAATACAGCCTTCTTTCTAACCTACAAACGTTTGCCAAAAAGAGAACGATTTGGACCCACTGGTGAAACTCTGGCAAGGACAGAGCGATATGGACCTCCCTTGGCCGGGCATTCCTCAACTACATAGTTCTAACTTTTTATGCATGGTGCCTTTGCGCTTGCTTCACAAACTCTTAAAATATTTCACATGCATTTGCTCAGTTCTTACAAGAGCCCTGAGTGAAGAAGGTCAGCGTCTTTACCTCCATGCCTCAAGGTGCGATAGGGTTGCCAGCTCTGGTTTGGGAAATACCTGGAGATTTCGGGGTGGAGCCTGAGGAGGGCAGGGTTTGGGGAGGGGGGACTTCAATGGGGTATAATGCCACAGAGTGTGCCTTCCAAAGCGACAATTTTCCTCAAGTAGAAGAAGAAGAAGTGAAGGAGGAGATTGGATTTATACCCCGTCGTTCACTACCCAAAGGAGTCTCAGAGTGGCTTACAAACTCCCTTCCCCTCCCCACAACAGACATTCTGTGAGGTAGGTGGGGCTGAGAGAACTCTGACAGAAACTGCTCTTTTTCAAGGACAGCCGTGCCAGAACTATGGTTTGCCCAAGGTCATCCAGCTGGTGCAAATAGAGGAGTGGGGAATCAAACCCAGTTCTCCCAGATTAGAGTCCATACTCTGCACACTTAACCAATACACCAAAATGGCTCTCTGGAGAGCAGGTTTAATAGTGGGAAATCCCAGCTACCACCTGGAAGCTGAACTTTGTGAAGAAAAACATCCATGATATGGTAACGAAACCTTGCTGGAGAAAAACAGATCTTCTTTAATTATTCCAGTGAATAACAAATCATGAAGGTGTTTTCTTTGAAGCAAATTGGTCTCAAGTTTCTCTACGGACCGTTTCACTCAAGGTTTCATCGGATGAGACCTTACACCTTTTGTATTTTTTCTGCTCCCTCTTCCTTTCTCGCTTACATCATGATTTGTTATTCACTGGAATAATTAAAGAAGATATATTTTTCTCTAGCAAGGTTTCGTTACCATACCACAGTTGTTTTTTCTTTACAAAGTTCAGCCTGTCCCGCGATCTCTCGTCCTTGACTTTAACCCCCTGGAAGTTGGCAGCCCTAAGGTGGGACCACTAAGTCAGGCAGAGGAGATTTGCCACAGGCCACCAAGCGAGTTCAGCATACGCCCGAGAACTGAACTCCCTATCTTATATTTTAAGCCAATTAGACGTATGATGGGGTGGGGGTGAAAGAGAGGGCAGAGAGGGAAGATGTGATGGGATCAGTGTGGGCATAGGGCTGCCAGTGGGGTGAGAATGAAGGGGGAGGGAGTGAGCAGTGCATGGATAGGAGAGATGTATCGGAGGAAGGACAGATGGACTGGAGTCCCACAGAGGAAAGAAGGTGGGCCAAAGGACGTGTATTGTGGTATACAACAGATCACAGTGCCAAAGGGCATTTTCACACCTGATACTAGAAGTGCTTTTTGACTTCCCCTGCTTATGCCTGGAACACCATCCCAGGACCTCTGAGTGTTGCCACCTCTCTCATTTCCTTCGAGTCCCTGTTCAGAATTCAGTTTTCCGTGAAGCCGCCTTCATCCGCATCCCCTACTGAAAAGCGGCCAAAAGTTCCTGGAACTGAAATGCACACATCCCTGTCTCTGGGCTACCCACCTTTCTCTTTGTTATCTCCCCAACGCTGATTTTTAGATTGTCAAATTCCAGATAGAACAGGAGTCCAGTGGCACCTTAAAGACTAACATAATTTATCCCAGTAGGAACTTTTGTGAGTCAGAGAGCATCAGACGCACACTCCAAAGAAGTGAGTGTTCAAATCGTGTTAGTATATAAGGTGCTACTGGATTTCTGTTTTATTTTGGCGTTACCAACTAACACCATTCCAGAGGATGGCTGTGCCAATCCGGGGCAGCCAGCAACACAAAGGACTCTTGTGGCACCTGAAAGATTTACTGTGTCGTAAACTCCCAGAAGGCATTTCTTCGAGACTTGTAAGCTCCTGAGGGCAGGGGCTTCGCTTCCTAGGCCCTGCCAAGTACCACACACCTTGATTTCACTGATATCAAAAACCAAACACATTTTTAAAATTCTGTCTCGTGAAAGTAAGCACACCCGATTTTAAAATGGCCCCATTCTGTTTTGCGTTCCACATGAACGACATTCACACATGCATCCAAACAACATGGAGAAATGCTTGTTTGGCATCATGTGTGAAAACACTGCCAGGCATAAAAAAAACCCAATTTCTTGGAAAGTTCACAACAGGCAAAGCTCCCCTTTGCGGCCCAGACTTCGCAGAGCACAGGGAGACCAGGTCTTCTCTCAACCTCTCCCCCCACCCCGTTCCCCTTCCCCGACCACAACACCACAATGTCTTCTTCTCTGTGTCTGCTTAAACAGCTGTCAGATGTGCCTCCGTGAAGAAGACAGCCAGAACACAGGAACTGGGGCGATGTGCATGTTTCCTCTCCGGATAAGAACAGAATATCCCATCCAGTTGGAGGCAAGATGTTGGGGGGGGGCCTCCACATCTCCAACAAACCAGAGCAGGGGGGGAAAGAACGGGTTAAGTTTCCCTCTTCATCTCTCGGCCAAGTCTGCCGAGGCCAAGATTTGGCACGGTGTTTGCTTCATTTCCATACCGGAGAGAGACCGAGAAATAAAGGACTGCAGAAGCCTTCCAGCTTTGAGCAGAAACTAACCAGAAAAATGGGTGGCTGCAGATTTCATTCAAAACCCAGGAGCCAAAAAATGTCCAAATCTGGCCCCAACCCCTTTCCTAGCCCGTCAAAGAAAGTCTGTGTTTTTCTTTCCAAGGCAGGAACAGAAGCAAAAAAACCCCCAAAAAACTTTTGACAAACTTTTCCTAAGTTTTCCAGATACACGCCCAAATCCACAGTGGAATTAGTCTAATAAAACAGTAGGGCACATGTATATATGGAGCAAGTTTAAAGTCTAATAAAATAACAGTACACACCCAGAGGGAGAGAGAAAGAGAGAGAGAGAGATGCATTTCGCTTTGTAAATCCTCTAAACAATGGAATGTGCCAGTTACCTAAAAGAGGAATAAAACTTTTAATCCACTCTGGGAACTTCTGTTTTGATTAGATATGGGTTTTTTTTGTTTTGTTTTTTTTCTTTGCAGGGCTGGAGAGGAGAAAATAACCAAGCCCTGATATTAATGTTTGCTTAACCTTCCAATCTGGGAGGTTTTTTTTGTCATTGAGAAATGTTGGAGATTTGAGGGTGGGGGAGTTGCTGGAACCCCCTTTCACACTCCCTCCAGCCCTCCTCCTTTTCACTGGCTCTGTTTTTCGACAGATCTTTGGGAGGTGGAGAGGCGGGGGGGGGGGGGAGGAGGGCAGCCCAGCAGTTATAGCCAAAAAGCAAACGAGGCTTTGGGGGGGGGTGTAACAACAGATGATGGGCAGGATGCAGGGCCGGAGTGGTGGACGGGAAGGACGGGAAGGACGGGAAGCCGCATCGGCCTGGTAGGGAGACGCTGCTGGGGGGAGGAGGAGGAGGAGGAGAGGATGAAGAAGGAATCGAGGGATGAAGGCGGGAGGCAAAAGGAGGAAGGTGGTGGGCTGGGAAGGAGGAAGCCGAGGGGGCTTGCGAGGTGGAACTGCGGCTGCATGGAGGGATCGCCGGGGAGGCAGCGAGAGAGGGCCGGGGAAAGGGGGGACCAGGGGGGCCGGGGAGAGGCGCCGCTCACCCGATAGACATTCTCCGTCAGCCGGTTGACCTCCTCCGAGCGGGACATGATGCCGGGGCAGTGAGCGCAGCGGGGCCCGGACGGGGCGTGCTAGGGAAGGGGTGGGGTCGGAGGGGGAGGGTCTTAAAGGGGGGGAGCGGGAGAGGAGGGGGAACGAGGGAGGAAGAAGGCTGCGAAAGGCCGCATCGGTGCCAAAAAGCCTGCTGGAGCCCCGCCGGCGGCGGCGGCGGCGGACAGACCACACAGCGCGATACCCCGCCGTAGTGAGATGGGGAAAAATGTGTCAGGCTCTCGCCAGAGGCGTCCTAGACATAATTTGACTTTTTAAAAAAGTAACACCGGGGACCACCGTTTAAGAAGACTCTTAACATAAAAATGAGAGCTGTCCAGATTTGGGGGCGTGGGGGCGCTACGGTGATTTGCCCTAGTCGGAATTTGCTTCGAAAATCAGATTATTTTTTTAACGCTTCTGATCTGAACTGTTTTCAACATTATCCATTATCCCTAACGTTGCATTAGGGATTTTAGATGCCGCCCATCCAAATCCGAAAACTAAAGTGTAAAAAAGGTACGCTCCATTTAGCAAGTTGCCTTTGGTCACAGTCGCCTCGGTATTAATAAACAGCCCCTCTTAATTGAATTGCAAATGGATGTGAATTCCGAGTTTATTGTTTATAAAGTCGAAGAAATTATAATGCTGTATTATGAAGTGCAACTACATATCTGAATAAAAATGCAGAATCACTGGATGGAAAGAGGGAAAAAATCTCCTAACTAAAACAACAGTTATATCCAGTTATAAGAAATGGCCATCATCTGGACATATGTTCTTTAAATGCCCACAGTATGAAGCGGCAGGTAGAGAAATTATCACTCCACTGATAGGAAAAAACTCAGGACTGCCAGAAAAAACTAAACTTGAATTTCTTTTAATTGACAAATATCCCAAGATTACTCATCAAGTAGCCAGGTTTTGTAAGGTGATACTTAGGTCACAGAAACGGTTAGTTGTAAGTGTAACTTTTATGCTAGTTTTGGATGCATTTTACTTGGAAGCGTTTTATTTCATATTTAAAATTTTATATTAGTTTTTAAATTTTCTGGAATGCTTCATCTGTAATTTTTAAATATATATATATATACATATACACACACACATACAAGGCTATTTTGGGGCAGGAACCCACAGGAATGGAGTTCCAGCTGGCTTCTGAGTTGGCCACACCCAGCAGGAACTCATTAGCATAACAGGCCACCCCCAACAGCAGAAACTCATTAGGATTGGCTACATTTGGGGTGTGTGGCCTAACATGCAAAGGAGTTCCTGCTACAAAAAAAGCCCTGGGTTTTGACAACAAGTAAGGTAAACAGAATAAGAAGCAAAAGGTAGGTGAGGATGGATGACCACACTACTGGTAAGATGGGAGTGTGGCCTAATATGCTAATGAGCTTCTGCTGTTGGGTGTGGCCTATTATGCTAATGAGTTCCTGCTGGGCTTTTTCTACAAAAAAGCCATAGATAGATAGATAGATAGATAGATAGATATAGACACACACACATATACATATCTGTAAACATATCTGGTCTAAGGACTGTAATAGAAATAAACTGAAACAACTGGATATATTTATGCTGAATTTTAGGAGCTTGCAATAGCACATACATATGTTTGATATGGACATATGAATCTTGAAGTGATAACAGGAATTAAATCTTAAGAAAATCTGAAAGCTCAGGAAAGGACTGTGACAGCTTCAACAAAAGTCATACAATCATCATATAATGGGCATTATACAAGAAAAGTGCTACCACTGAAGATGCCCTGTCTCTTGGAGTCATTCACCTCACGTCAGTAAATGGGGGCAACACTCCACAGGGTCTCGTATGCTGCTATTAATGTTCAGGCATTACCTACACAACAGCCCCACGAGGTTAGCCTAGGAGAGGTGACTGGCCCAGGGACACACAATCAACTTGATGGTTGAGCAAGGATTTGAACTCTGGTCTCTCAAGCTCTCAAGGGTAAATCCAACACAGTGACCATTACATTACACTGTCTCCATCCTGCTCTGCTCCTATGTTAGGGGCAGGGAGGAGTTATGAAAACCTGCCATCAAGAAAAAGCAAACAATGATGAAAACAACCGTGATGTAGTATTATGAAAATACATTTAGACTGCTATTTTGCAGTGAGTAGTGTTTCTTCAACAGGTAATAAAGATGTATGCATACACACTACGGAATTTACATATACTCCCGTTTCACATAACAGCTTTTTCACAGTGTGCTGCACGTATAACATTAATTTACACATCAACAATTCTAATCTGTGAATTAACACTCAAACATTCTTCCCACTCCAAAGAAACAAATTCCAAGAAAAAGCAGGCAGTATAGTCTAGAATAAAAGCTTGTTTGAAATTCAGATGACAGATCTGAATTTTGAAATGCTGCTGAGAAATTGCACCAAAGTTTATTTCAATTACATTAAATTCAAAAAACAGCAATAATTACGGCACCTGGAGTTTACTTGTACCATCTCCCCCGCTTCCCGCCTTTGTGCCTAACAGGTACACAAGATGCAGAAATTCTGTACATTTTCTATATATACGTACATTCAGCCAGGGCGCTTTCTGCACTGCTGTTCCTCCATGCTTGTTCCATGCAGCCCTCACGGATTATGGAGGGAAACATAAGTGCCGGGGGAAAGATGGCAATCCCAAGAATGAGTGGCAAGGATATTGTACTACCGGTTGGCCTTTCTCAAAATGAGACAGCACCAAAATGACAGGAGTGCAGGCGGTTTTACAAAGATAGTGTAACACAGTGGTTATAGATCTGAGGCAGGTTTAATGGCTGTGGCTCAAGTGGTTAAGACGCTGAACTGCAGGCTATGGAAGGTCAGCAGTTCAGCAGTTCAAGACCCAGGTGCTGCAAGACGGAGTGAGTTCCCGTCTCTAGTTCCAGCTCCTGCCAACCTAGCAGTTCGAAAGCAAGAAATTGCAAGTAGATAAATAGGTACCACTTTGGTGGGAAGGTAACAGCGTTCCGTGCGCCTTAGTGTTTAGTCATGCCGGCCACATGACCATGGAAATGCCTTCGGACAGTGCTGGCTCTTCGGCTTTGAAACGGAGATGAGCACCGCAACCCTAGAGTCGGATTCGACTGGCTTTCAAGCAAGGGAACCTTTACCTTTACCTACCTCTCTTTCAGCTTGGCATAAGGGTTCTCTGCCTTGGAAATTGACTTTTTGGAATTGTTAATATATACTGGATATAACAGTGTGTCAGTTGTCCATGCTATTATTGTTATAATTGTTTGCTAGCTTTACATGGTGTTGTATTTTTTTCAGTCTTGCGGTTCACCATGGTCCCTTTTAGTACAGCATGTAAAAAAAATAGGCAGCAACTGCCGAGAAGGACCTTTTCTCATCTGCCAATCAGATCGGTACTGAGGCCCATTCTCCATCTAGCATTCACTCCGCTGTTTGACCAAACCTACACTGGACTGGAAATTCCCCTCTACATTGCATGCCACTTTCACTTTCTTTGATTGTCGGATTTTATGGTAGCCTCCACACTGCATGCCGGTTTGACTTCCTTTGATCTCTCGGTTTTATGGTACTGCCTGCATAGATTTATGGCCGTTTTATGGCCATTCAGGGGTGACCCTGCTGCCGTCAGTATGGCATTGGCCCCGGGGTATTTGAATGTGGTTTTGAGCTGCATTCCAGTTCCAGTGTGGGTTTGGTAAAACAACAGAGTGAATGCTAGATGCAGAATGGGCCTGAGCTCAGTTTCTCGGGCGCTTGAGCTGAGCCTGGCACGAATGAGAGCTTTCCCTTCTTTTTTTGGCTAAGCCTGGAGAAGGAATCCACCTTCGGTCAGAATGAGAAAAATAAAACTGAAAATGAAATGGATCCTAATGAACAAAGAAAATGATCAAAGCAGACGGGGACTTTGAGGAGAACATTCAAGCCAGATCTTATCAGATCTTGGAACCTAAACAGGGTTGGCCCCGGTTGGTACTTGGATGGAAGGCTACCAAGGAAGTTCAGGGCTGCTATGCAGAGGCAAACAAGAGGAAATCACTTCTGTTCAGCTCTTACCTTAAAATCTCAGAAGCTAAGCAGGGTTGGCCCTGATTAGTAATTGGATGAGAGACCACCAGGGATGTCCGGGGTCACCATGCAGAGGCAGGCGATGGCAAACCAGCTGTGTTCCTCTCTTGCCTTGAAAACCCTCTGGGTTGCCGTAAGTCAGCCGGATGGCGCTTTCCTCCACCAATCATCATTTGTTATATTTGCACATGCACAGACAAACACAGGCAATTGCAGTGCCCTCCTGGGCTGAGTTACACCTTCCTAGGCCTATTGAACTGACTGTGTACCATTTTAAGATCTCTTTAACCAAGTAATGCTCTAGTTAAGATGGGAAATGAGCAACAAGCTGGGAAGCTCAGCCGTGGACTTCTCAGGTGGTCTTATGCAACCTCCCCTATTGTTCAGTCTCAATCCAACACACACACTCACAGTGCCATTTGCAATATACGGAGATAACAGTGCCAGAAGGAATTCTAAGATAACACATGGGCAGTGCTTGGAATGCTTGAAACAAGCAAGATAAAAGCTAAGTGTTGAGAGATGAGCCTCTTGCCTTCATGCTTGCTATACAAATGGGAAACTTGGCTGCTGTGGAACGTGGATCAACTTTCAGGGTCTTCGTGGCACCGCCAGGATTGGAACTCAGGCCTTCCTAGCTAAGGTGTGCAATTGACCAGCATAGTCTGGAAGATTATTTTAGAGTAATAAATAGAGAGATCCTGGACATTATTGGTAACTGCAGGGGGCCTGGGGGTTGGGCACAAACAACCCTGATAGTTTGGCCACATCCGCTATTGTTGCTCTCCAGGGCTGGCGGGATTCCCGGTGGTGCTGTGCCAACTCTGGGAGACTCATTTTCCCATGGGACTCCATCCAGACCCCTGTAGTGAAAGTCCAGAATCAGAGATTTTTTTCCCTGCCAACCTGTAGTGTGTTTGGATACGATGGGTGGATGCTGGTTATGGGCTGCCCTCTGCCGTCTGTTTCTAGCACTTGCAAGAGCAGAGAACAGCAGGAAGACACTGGTTGGGCTGGTACAGGGGAGGCTCTGATCCATGAACAGGGTTGCCACTGCCAGCAAGTACAACAGAAGCTTATGTGTGCATAAAACGCCATCAAGTCGCAGCTGATTTATGGTGACCAATGTTCTCTCTAAGCTGTGGAGTCTTGTGAGCAAAAATTCTCCTTTGTGAGCTTACTGGCATTAAAATTGTGAGCCAGCGATTTGGCTGCTGCATAAATTAGTTTGCTCTGGAGCCATCTTTCCTGAGCGAAGACAAAAATCTGTGAGCTGGAGGCTAAAAAACGGTGAGCTCGCTCACACTAACTCAGCTTAGAGGGAACACTGATGGTGACCCCAGCAAGGGGCTTTCAAGGCACATAGTGAGAAGCAGAGATGGTTTGCTGCTGCCTTCCTCTGCAGCGTCCTCCTTGGTTGAAAGGGTTGCCAGCTTCCAGGTGGACCGGCGGCTGGAGATTTCCTGCTGTTACAACTGGTCTCCAGGTGGCAGAGATCGGTTCACCAAAATCTCCAGGTACTTCCCAGCCTGGAGCTGGCCACCCTACTTTCATCTGAGCCACGGTCAGGGAGCCCAGTGGGATAAGCTTTGGTGCCTGTTTTGCTGTGGCACATCTGAAATGAAACTGCCTGCCCACCTAATCCTTCCTCCAGTGAGCTCAGAGCAGCCTGTATGTTTCTTCCTTTCCCATTTCACCTTCACAATAGCCCTGCGCAGTAGATTCATCCGAGACCCAGTGACTGGCCCAAAATCACTCTGGACGCTTTGTGGCAAGGTGGAGGATTTGACCCGGGAATAGTTTTTAGAAGAGAGCTTGTTTTGGGCAGATGTACAAGAGGAGAGAGTTTGTTGAATACTCAGCTGCCTTATCCACAATCAAACCACTGATCCGTCAAGGCCCGTATTTTCCGCTCAGACGGGCAGCGGCTGCCCAGGGCCTTTGATGAAGGACTTCTTTCACATGGCCTGAACCTTTCAACTGGAGATGCTGGGAATTGAACCTGGGACATTCTGCATACAAAGCAGATGCTCTTCCACTGAGCGACAGGCTGATATTAGGTGGCACTATTAACTTAGAGGGCTGGGTTTAGGGTTGCCAATACCCAGGTGTTGCCTGGAGGTCTCCTGGGATTGCAGCTGATATCCAAGTGATGAAGTTCACCTGGAGAAAACGGCTGCTTTGGAAGGTGGCTTCTGCAGCATTATACCCCATTGAAGGCTCTCCCTACCCCAAACCCCGTCCTCCTCAGGTTCCACCCCCAAAATCTCCACGTATTTCCCAACCTGGAGCTGGCAACCCTAGCTGAGTTTGGAGTTTGTTGTTGTCATTACACATCCTGTTCCTTTCAGATAAAATAAATAACTAAAAATGCCTGGCATCCTGATTGGCATCCTCAAAGCCTGCCATGGCATGGGGTCAGGAGTGAAGCTTCAAAGTTCCCAAGAGAACAAGCAACGTGGCACGGTTTGGTGCAGGGGTTAAGAGCGATGGACTTTAGTCTGGAGAACTGGGTTTGATTCCCCACTCCTCCTCATGCAGCCAGCTGGGCGACCTCGGGTCAGTCACCTCTCTCTCAGCCTCACCAACCTCACAGACAGTGTTCCCTCTAAGCTGAGTTAGTGTGAGCTAGCTCATAGTTTTTTTTAGCCTCCAGCTCAAACATTTTTGTCTTAGCTCAGGAAGGATGGCTCCAGAGCAAACTAATTTACGCAGTAACTAAATCGCTTGCTGACAACTTTTAATGCCAGCAGCTCACAAAGTAGAATTTTTGCTTACAAGACTCCGCAGCTTAGAGGAAGCATTGCTCATAGGGTGTCTGCTGTAGGGAGAAGAAGGGGAAGCAGTAAGCTGCTCCAAGACTCCTTCGGGTAGTGAACAGCAGGGTATAAAACCTCCTCCTCCTCCTGTTCTTGTTTTGCACACCAAAATTTCCCCCCTCAACACCCATGTCAGCCCTAGAGAACAATCTCATCCTAGACTTATCTGATCTCAAAAAAGCATTTCTTAAGACTGCTGTTACTTGCTACGAGATCTGTCTGTTCTCAAGCCTGGTGACCAAGTTTATATCATGCTCTGAGGCAACGTGTATTTTGCCCCCCAGTGGCCATTTTAAAAGTGAAGCGCAAATCGGGGCATTCCTGGCGCTGACAAAGCTCTGCCCAGACACTTCCTCCTCGGGCATAAAAGCTCCAACGGTTTCACTTTTTATGCACGAAGCTCATTCGCATAATCCGTGTTGGGTCTCCCTACCTTTTGAGGAAGTAACTGCACAGATTTACAAACTCAGACAGGAAGAAGAAGACGCTTTGTAGAGAAGCTGTTACTTGTACTGAGTTTAGGAGAGGAGAGAAGGGCTGGGGAAACTAGGAGACGGCAGGAACCAAAGGTAAGACATGCGCCTTGCTGTGGCGGGAGCAGACAGGAGCTGTGAATTAGGTCTGGAAGGGGTTTCCCCATCTCTGCCTTGAGTCTTGGGGCCCTGAACAGCTGCATGACAGGCAGAAATCCCAAGAGGGCCATGTCAGCAGACTATTTATCATGATTCCCACAGGGGGGGTGAGGGTGGAGAGAAGAGCCGTGGTAGCAGCCACACGCAGCTGGGCGGGAGAAAACACAGACAGTGTGATATAGTGGTTAGCTTCAAGCCCTGTTTGCCAGGTAATTCCCTGGGAGCCCTGGGCCAGTCGTTCTCTCAAGGCTAAACCTACCTCCAGTTTGTCATGAAGATAAAATGGAGACGAGGGGAACAGGGTGTGTGCCGCCTTGAAAAGGGAAGAGGGTGTAAAACCAGACTGAAGGAATAAATCCTCACTCTCTCCTCCCTTTCTTTACAATGATACTGTTATGTACAATCCAATTACACGAGGAGTGGTTTTATTTATTTAAATATTTATATCCAGCTTTTCTCCCCAATAGGGACCCGAAGTAATGTCATTCTCCCGTCTTCAGCCTCGCCCTCACAACAACAACCCTGTGAGGTGGGTTAGCCTGAGAGACGCTGGCTCAAGGTTGCCCAGTGAGCTTCTGTAACAAATGGCACTGGTAACAATCTCATATGATTTACTTTCACAATACATAGCTCAGAGAGGAAAGTCACAATTCATTTACAGGAGCCGCTGCACACATTTCATTCCTAGTACAAACAACACTTTCACTCCCTGTGACTCCCAGCTATGTGATCAGCCATTTTGTAGGGAACTTTTTCAAAGCTTTCTGTTCTTATTTGGGACCCAATCTCTCAAGTAATTAAACTTGTTGAGTGGCCACTGGATGCTTTTTCTCTTCAAGAAAGATTCTACTCCGCGAGGGTTCTTAGGACAACACAAGTAGATTCTTCTATATATAACCAGGATCCATTTATGACTTACTAACAGAAAGAGACAGCTTTGAAGAAGTTCCCTATGAAACGGCCTTTAGCCCAGAGAGGCACGTTAGGTCGAGCTACAAAGAACTTAAATTATAGTTATTTATGAACTTGTGAAATCTTTATACATATCACCAGGGCTCATTTTGTAGAAAAAGAGGTGCAGGAGCCTATTAGCATAACTCATTAGCATAACTTATTTGCATATGCCACACCCCCGGACATCACTGGAAGTGTGTCAGAAGGCAACACCCACCACTCAGGCTCCACCCATAGGGACTGTCTTTCCACTCTGGGGGCTGTCATTCCAGTCCCAGAGTAGCCTATCTGGGCCCAGGAGGAATGGTACATATGCTGCTTTGTGCTCCTGCTGGGAGCTGGGGGCGGGGCTTGCTGCCGTCTGTGCTTCTAACTGCCGGAGGTCCGCTCCTGCGCACTCCTGCTCCAAATGACCCCTGCATATCACAGAGCTGGGAGTCACAGGGAGTCAGCTTCACTAGCTGAAAGTGCTGTTTGTACTAGGAATGAAATGTGTGCAGCAGCTCCTTTAAATTATTTGTGACTTTCCTCTGAGCTATGTATTTTGAATATAAAACCTATAAGATTGTTGACAGTGCTGTTTGTTATTGAAAACTGTATAAATGGTGATGAGTGCTATTTGAGAACAGGATAGCGTATCTTAATAATATATTCATTATATAATTGCTACAGTGGTTTCAAATTGCCCTTCGGCCACGGGTTTGAGTGAGGATTGAATGTTATTTGAAATTATCAAATAAAGGTTTTTAATAAGGGTACATTATTGGCTACATTAACCGTTGATGGTAATAGTGTTTCCAGGGGGGGTTTTTTGTCTTGTTTAGCCTACATTGGAAATGTTCCCATTATATTTTGATACAGTGAGCTTTGGTGGCAGACTGGGGATTCCAACCTACTTTGACACACTAGCCACTACACTGTGCTGACTGTCCAGGTTATGGTTGCCAACTGGCCTGGAGAAACATACCCTGTCCCTTTAATAGATGCTTAAAGGGATGTCCTTTACCTCCATGCCATCATGAAAAGCTTCAGCGGCCCATTTCCACACACCAGGCCACAATTGAAGGAGCAGGACATTCTTCTCCAGGCCAGTAGTGTCAGACTCCCACAGCAATCAGAACCAACAACTCCCTTCATTACAAAGGAAGATCAGTATTGGTAGGACATCTGTGCTGAAAGTGAAGGGAAAAGCACAGGGTGGGAATCAGGGCTATTTTGGGGCAGGAACGCACAGGAACGGAGTTCCGGCTGGCTCCCAAGTTGGCCACGCCCAGCAGGCACTCATTAGCATAACAGGCCACACCCAAAAGCAGAAACTCATTAGGATTGGCTACATTAGGGCTGTGTGACCTAACATGCAAAGGAGTTCCTGCTACCAAAAAAATCCCTGGGTTTTGACAACAAACAAGGTAAACAGAATAAGAAGCAAAATGTGGGTGTGGTTGGATGACCACACTTCTGGCAACATGGGGGTGTGGCCTAATATGCTAATGAGTTTGCTGCTGGGTGTGGCCTATTATGCAAATGAGTTCCCGCTGGGCTTTTTCTACAAGAAAAGCCCTGGTGGGAATGAAATATTGGATTCAAAGCAGGTCAGGGGGTGGAAGGGAGCATGCAGGGCCCGCCAGAATAGTAACGGACCCAGTGTAACTAGAGAAGATGTTACCAAGGCCAGGCACATAAACTACAGATAAGAGCCTGGGCATAGACAGCTGGAAAGCGAAAGTAACATTCCAAGGAATTCAGTCTCCTTCCCCCCAGCCTCCTCCACCACTCTCCGCAATACATGGCAGTGAGCTGAAAAGTAGCAAGTCCAGATCCACCGGGTGTGATCCTGAACCTCCACTCACAGCTTGCTGTCTGCCTTGATCTTTCCTGAAATTCCCAATGGCTGTTTTCTATGCACAGTGGACTCCTCCCTTCAGCTGGGTGGCAGGCAAATCTTCCCCAAATCTGGCAGGTAAAGCATTCAAATCCACAGACCGCTGCAGGAAACTGGCTCCTAACCATTCGCTGTCACGAATAAAGCACCAGCTGTGTTAGGCAATGAGTCTCACAAAGGAATCAATAGCCAGCAACCATAACAGTACCTTGATGACAGAAAACCAGCCTGAAGCAACAGGACAAACTTTGAGTCCAGTGGCGCCTTTAAGACCAACAAAGTTTAATTCTGGATATAAGCTTTTCATGTCTATATGCACTTCATCAGATACACTGAAACAGTTGCACGTGAAAGCTTATATCCAGAATTAAACTTTGTTAGAAAACCAGTCTGCTTACCTTCTCTGCTGGTTATAAAACTATTACACAAGACAGGCCCACAAAGGGGACAATTGCTGCTATCCCTTTACATTCCCTGATGAACTGTTGCTTTTGAATCTGGGCATTTACAAATGGTTAATTTCTAGGAGAAAGGGTCTTCCCTCTTCCTGAGCCCTGCTCAACTTATTCTGTACGCAGAGCAGTGAGGATTTACCTCAGAAGGAATGGCACTCTCCACATGCTATGATCCTAGTGGGGGCAACCATGTTAGTCTGCTTCAACAAGAAAACAAAAATAAGGTGTCTTGGGGCACCTTCAGTGCTCACAGAAGTACTGAGGGGAAAGACTGTGTGGGCTAGAAAGCCCGCTTTGCTGGATGTGGAGGCAGTTTTACCTCACATTTTCCAGAGGCTGAACCTTTGTGAAGCTCTTACTCATATTAAACCCACACAGTAATGTGAGAAATGCTGGGACCTTTGGGCAGAACTTGACATTTACACGGTGAGGGTGTTAAAACTATACCATAGAACTTGTTGACACAACTGCCGCCATCTTCTTTAGAGTTACCAACTTTTGAACCAGCTGTCCTTTCCAGCATTAGTTTGATCAAACAGCAGTTCGTGCTCTGACTGTCCCTATTGGCTGTTTCTCATTTCCTGGCACCTGTCCCTGTTGAACCACGGTCCCTGTTTTTGTCTTCGGGGGGTGATTGCCAGCACTACGATCCCACAGGGCTTGACTCCTTGCTCAGATTCTTTCAAGGTTAGATCTGCTGGTGGGTAGGTGGAGGTATTTTGTCTCTCGTGAACATGTATTTAAAGTGCACCTGTGTGAACCTGAAGGCGCCACACAGCACACAACTTGCCATTTCGGGCACTACGGGCACTGAAGGAATTTTTGCACCATTGATAACTTTATTTTTCAGGAGAATTATGTTTTCCGAATATATCTTTACCAAAAGCACAAGTGCTTCCTTGGCTGTTGAATCGATTGAACAAAGGCTGTCGCAGAGTTAATCAATATTTATCTTACGATAGTGTGGCCAAGTGGTCTATGGCATGGGATTGAGGTTCCAGTCTCTTTGGAGATAACAACAACAACTCTTTGGAGGCATGGGTTCAAATCCCACTGCCACCAGGTGTTCTTTGGGAGGGATAGGGTTGCCAGGTCCCCCCAGCCACTGGTGGGGGATGGAGGTACAGTGGCCAAAACCAGGTTGGGAAACTCCTAGAGATTTGGGAATGGAGGCCGGGAAAGACTGTGGTAGAGCATCTGCTTGGCCTGCACGAGGTGATGTGGAAGATGTTTGCCTGAGATCCTGGAGAAACACTGCCAGTCTAATAAAGTAGACAATACTGATCTTGGTGGTCCAAGGGTCTGATTCAGTATAAGACAGCTTCATGGGTCCAAGAGGTGTCCAACACACTAGACAGAGCAGGGATCTATATGGTTCTTGTGTGTAAGAAAGGAGGGGCAGGAATGAGCCTTGGCCATATCCTGAATTTGTTGCCACAGGAATGGGCAGGCGGGGCACTGGAGCTCCTTGGCAGGAAAAGTTTCCCTTGCTGACTTCTGCATATCAAATTTATGTTAAAAGGGCCTGCCCTTAGGGCTACCAGCTCTGGGTTGGGAAATATCTGGATGATTTTTTTTGGGGGGGGGGTGGAGCCTGAGGAAAATAGGGTCTGAAGAGGGGAGGGACTTCAGTGAGGTACGATGCAATAGAGCCCCCCTTCCAAACTGGCCATTTTCTCCGGGTGAACTGATCTCTGTGGTCTGAGATCTGTTGTCATCCCAGGGGATTTTCCAGCCACCACTTGGAGGTTGGTCTAAGGCTCCAGTCTCTTTGGAGGCATGGGTTCAAATCCCAACCATACCTTCCTGCTTCCCCCCCCCCACTAAGCCAGTTCACAATTCTACATATGTGTGTTTTTAGAGTCCCTGTTCTCTCCCTAATCCAAGGAAGGTCTGGTCTTTCTGGAACAGTCGAACAGCTTCTGGGTTCCTAATGGCATTCCTAAACGGACTTGCACCCTGCCAAGCCCATTGACTTCCATTGATTTAGAAAGGTGTAATTCTTTTTAGGATTTCATTGCAATTCAGTTTGATTCCCAACCAGTGCTTGAAGTGGAAGGTGGGGGAAGGAAGTGTGTGTGTGTGGGGGGGAGTTGTTTCGGAGTATGCTCTTTAGCTTGTGGTCCCATTTCCTATCATCAGTATCAATTAAAAGGGAGCAGGGTGGGGATGGTGTACCAATTTGGGGTTGCCAGTTCTAGGTCCCGGTCACACGAGTGGAAAAATCCGTCGTGGAAGGGAGGCATATTAGATGCGGAGCTAAAAGAAGCATGGGAGTGCGATCTTACGCTCCCCCGTGGCTCCGTCCTCCCTCCGTCAGCACCCGATCACACTGGGAAGGCAAAGGCTGGAGTCCTAGCAAGACAACACGATGGTCCCACATTAGGGTGCATGCGTGGGTTGCGGATGGCTGCAGGATGCAACAGGCTGCCGGCGCATCCGCAATCCCACGCCCGCCATTGATGCGGATCTTCTGGTAGGCACTCCATTTTGCCTAGTACCTTTTCGATCCGCATTTTCGGGCGGATGGGACGGGTGCATGACGCTTGCCAGATGTTGCAGTATGATTGCGCCCGTTTGATGCGCCCCCTGATCTGTCCCTCTCGTGTGGCAAATCCTCCCATGTGACTGGGGCCCTAGCTTGGTAAATTCCTGGGAATTTCTGGGCAGAGTCTGGGGAGGGCAGAGCTCAGGAAGAAAAGGGCAGCTGGGATGTGATGCCACAGAGTCCACAGGCCTGTAGCCAGGATTGTTTAATTCAGGGGGGCTTTAAATAAGTCAGGGGGCACCCTGCACACACCCCTGCACACACACCCAAGGGAGTACCTGGGCTGGATGGGAAGTGGGGGGCCCTTGGCAGTAAGTCAGGGGGGCATGTCCTGAGATGCTCCACGGTAGCTACAGGCCTGAGAGTCCTCCCTCTGAAGTTGCCATTTTTATCCAGGGGAACTGATCTCTGCAGTCTGGAGATGGTGTGCAGTTCTGGGTGATCTCCAGACCTTGCCTGGAGGCTGGCAATCAAATGTACATCCATTTCCAAGCACTGGGTATTTCCACAAGATCCTCAAGTGCTCATGCTTGCAAACTGTGCAACTTTGGTCCAGGCCAATGTAGCACTTTATGTGGTGGTGGGGCTATTAATAATGACCCTTCCTAACACACCCCATTCAAGTGCATGTGTCTGGTTTGGTGTAGTGGTTAGGTGTTCAGACTCTAATCTGGGAGAGCCGGGTTTGATTCCCCACTCCTCCACTTGCACCTGCTGATGTGACCTTGGGTCAGTCACAAGCTCTGTCACAGCTGTTCCTGAAAGAGCAGTTTGTGCTAGAGTTCTCTCAGCCCCACCTACCTCACAAGGTGTCTGTTGTGGGGAGGGGAAGGGAAGGGAGTTTGTAAGCCGCTCTGAGACTCCAAGTGAAGGGCGGGGTATAAATCCAATCTCCTCCTCCTCCTCCTCCTCCTCCTCTTCTTCTTCTTCCTCTTCTTCCTCTTCTTCTTCCTCTTCCTCTTCCTCTTCTTCCTCTTCTTCCGGTTGGCCAAGACAAGTTTAACTGGGGGAAAAGTCTTCTCAGCTCCTGTTTCTCCTTCTGTGGTGGTTTCTTTCATTGTATAGCTGAAACAGGAGTTATGGGCAAAAATATAATTTTTTTTTTCAGTACTCCCCATGTAACTTTACTGAATTTGAGCCCTCTGAGGAGTAGAGCAGGCAACTTGCTCCTGTAGATTAAAAAGGAATACGAACAGTACAAATGTAAAATGCTGACTCCTGTAGTACTTCCTTGTAGAAGGGGTCCTGTTGGGCTGATGCAAATGCAGAATAACAGCTTTACTCGCCATCTCCAAACTGACTCATTTAATGCATTTTGCAATCTTGTTCTAGGAGCTCCAGGAAGAGGAAGCAACACATTTTTCTCACAGGAAAGAACCCACAGTATGTGAAATACAGGCCGGGATCACGCTGAGCTTCGTACAGACACAGAGCTTTGGTCTCATCATGTCGCATTTCAAGCCTGTCTGCCGGATGCTTCACGTACTGCTGACTCTCTCGATGGGGTCCCACTGGGGTGCCGATTCTTTTGGGCTCAGCCACTGTATCCTTACCCCCAACAAACCAGGCCTCGCGATCTGTACTTCCCAGGCTATTTCCAACCTGGCTTCTGCCATAGCCCATCTGCCTAACTCCACTCAGTGGCTCAGTGCTTCCCACAACAATGTAAACAACGTGACCTCTAAGGCCTTTTCTCACCTTCCTCACTTGTTGGAACTTCTTCTGGACAACAACCACATATCGAGCATTCAGCCAAATGCCTTTCAGGATCTGGAGGGCCTGGAATTGCTCGATTTGAGTTGGAACCTCTTGGCTTACGTGGAGCCTTCCATGTTGGCTGGTCTGAGGAACCTCCGCCAGCTTCACTTGGGTCACAACAAAATAGCCTCATTGCATCCCAGGGCCTTTGTGTTCCAGATGGCTCTCCAAGGACTTCACCTTTCCAACAACAATTTCTCAGTTCTCCAGGAGGTGGTGACAGCTGTGAAAGGCTTAGCCAACCTTACCTTCCTAAATCTAGATTTCAATCAGATCTCCACCCCATGTATGGGTCCCAACTGGATTGCTCTGCCTGTCCTGAGGAACCTCAGCTTAAACAGCAATGGCATTTCAAAGCTGGACTTGTCCAATTGCTCCCTGCCTAGCTTGCAGCAGCTGAACCTGAGCCATAATTACATGCTGGAAGTGGAGTCTCAATCCTTCCGTGCCACCCCTGCCTTGCTGGAGTTGTCCTTGGACATGAACCCCTTTCCCATCTCCCATCTCATCAATCTGAGTCTTCCTAACCTTACCATGCTGCACTTGTCCAGTATGAATCAGTCATTAAACCGCACCCTGGCTGCAGCTTGCAGTGTCTTCCGGGGCCTCCCGTCTTTGACCTCTTTGGACATCAAGCATTCCAAGATTGCATCTTCTCACTTGAGCCAGCTGGGTTCCTGCACTAACCTCACGTGGCTGGATCTGTCTACCACGAACTTCAAGCACTTGCCAAGCAGGGCCTTTGACACCTTTCCGAACCTGGAGTTCCTCTCCTTGGACAAGTGTAAATTGCTGACCATCCGTGCTAGTGCCTGGGAAAAGCAGAGGTGGCTACATACCCTGATCCTGAGAAGAAATTCTATCTCCCAGCTGGAAAATGCTGTCTTCAAGCCTTTGGTGAGTTTGAGCTATCTGGATCTGTCCAAGAACCGCTTGACCAATCTTCAGAAGGGATCTTTTTTTGGTATGCCAGCATTGCGGAAGCTCATCCTTCAGGGCTGCCAGATCACAGCTGTGACCCGTGACACTTTTGTTTATGCTCGCAAAATGGAGTTCCTGGACTTAAGAGATAACAGCATTAAACTGCTCAAGTATTTTGCCTTTGTGGTCCTCAACCACTTGCAGACCCTCCTGCTTTCAGGAAACAGAATCCTCACCATCCAAAGGCATGCCTTTAAGGGACTCAGCTCTCTCAGGAGTCTCTCTCTGGATCATAACTACCTCTACAAGCTGCCTATATCAGCTTTTGCCAGCCTTAAAAAGCTAGAAACATTGGACCTCAGTTACAACTACCTCTTCACGTACAACAAGTATGATTACCCTAGCCCTTTTCAGGGTCTGAACTCACTTCACACACTGGACCTCAGTTCTCAGATGCCTAGACTGCCCATCTGTCCTCCGGACAAACTCTTCCAAGGCCTTCAGAATCTCCAGTACCTGTCCTTGAGGGACAATCCCGGTGCCTTGTTCCTTAACCTCTCCTTTGTCAACCTGACTAGCTTAGAATCCCTGGATCTCTCTGCCATCTATCCAGGGAGGGAAGGCTTTTGGAGACCTCATCCAAGCCTCTTCCAAGGTCTGAAGAATCTACATCAACTCCAGATGCAAGACAGCTCTATCAGGGACTTGCCTGAACAAATCTTTTCCGATTTGGAATCCCTGGAGCAGCTCTCCTTGGAGAAAAATGACATAAGGAACATCAGTAAAAAGCTGCTTGGTGGACTCATCTCACTGAAGTATCTGGATGCCTCTGGAAACCCCCTAACTTGCACATGTGAGAACTTTTGGTTCCATAACTGGTCTATGTTTGAACCTAATACTCAGGTGGCCTTACTGGGCTCCTATCATTGCTTCAGCCCTGGCTTGAATGACCATCTCTTTGTCCAGCAAGACTTGTCCTTCTGCTTTGAGACTTGGGAAATGTATTTCTTTGCTGTGACCACAGCGATCATTCTCTCACTTCTGCTTAGTACTTTGGTAAATGCTAAGTTTGGTTGGACCCTCAGGCATGGTTATTATTTGCTGAAGGGCTGGGGCCATAGGCAGTTGTATCAGAAAGGACAAGACTATCAGTATGACGCCTACATTTCCTGTTCCGGGCAGGACTACGAATGGGTGGTGAAGACCCTTCTGGTAAAGCTGGAAGAGGAAGGGGAGCCTACCTTCCGGCTGTGTTTTGGGCCTAGAGATTTTGCCCCTGGAGAGTATTTCATGAACAATGTTCAGAATGGGGTAAGCCAAAGCCGCAAAACTTTGTGCCTGGTGAGCAAAAGTTACCTGGAAAATGAATGGTGCTCGTTGGAAATCCAGCTCGCTTGTTCTAAGATCTACTACCATGGGCAGGACCCACTAGTCGTGGTCTTTCTTGAGGACATTCCAAACTACAGGTAAGTGGGGATTTCTGTGAGAGGTGAAACTTGAATGTGGGATGGTGGTATGGGAGTTCCATCTTAATTTACTGCCTTGCATAGGATGAGGGAGGTTGACATGACAGGGGACGTTGTAGGAGTGCTGATGTTCTGCACGGCATTGTGTGCTTGTATGTGTGTGGTGTGTGGTGAGAGGAAGTGTACGTGGTAAGTACACCAGGGAGTGGGAAATCTCAGTCCTGTTTTCCTTCCATTCTAGGCTGTCTCCGTATCATCGCCTGAGGAAACTAATCAAGCAAGAGAGCTACATCAGTTGGCCTGAAAATCCAGAGGCTGAGAATGTGTTCTGGGCCAAACTCCGAGAGGCGCTGGAGGACCCCGGAGAACAAGAAGTACAACTCATGCAATTCAAAGTGATTGAGTAGTGGATGGTATGGAGGGAAAACACTGGTACTGATGGTCCTTGACCATAGGCAATGGCCTAGTGTGACATGAAGTAAATACAATGTAAATATGATGAGAGCCAGTGTGGCGTAGTGGTTTAGAGTCATGGACTCTAATTTGGAGAACCGAGTTTGATTACCCATTCCTCCACATGAAGCGTACTGGGTGACCTTGGGCCAGTCACAGTTCTCTCAGAATTCTCTCGGCCCCACCTACCTCACAAGGTGCCTGTTGTGGGAAGAAGAAGGAAAGGCGATTGTAAGCTGCTTTGAGACTCATTAGGGTAGAGAAAAGTGGAGTATAAAAACCAACTCTTCTTCTTCTAAAGTACTGTTACTTTTAGCTACCACTGACTTTCCAATTCTAGATGCTGGGATATTGTTCAAATGGTGTTCTGTGTACAGACGTGTCAGAGAGTGACTGGTGGACATGCTTATTTTCTACAGTGGCAAAATGCCTCCAAGTGAAAAACCAGGGTATGAAAACTTTTAATCTAGTGAGCTGATTCTTAATACTATGACCACAGAATTCACCAACAAGAACTAAAATGTTGTGGTTTTTAGAAATATAAATATAATCCAAAAATGAATGATTTTTTTTAAAAAAGGTTTGAAATCTTAGTGATAAAATCTGGGAACTTGGATCAACTTAGTGCAAAAAGCTTATTTCACCTGCTTTACTAAATGGGGTCAGCCCTGATTAGTACTTGTAGGGGGAAGAAGACCACCAAGGAATTCCACGGTCGCTACATACAAGCAGGCAATGGCAAGCCACCTCTGCTTGTCTTTTGCCTTGAAAACCCACAATAGGACCACTGTGACTTAATGGCACTTTTCCACCACTGCTGATGTACTACATCAGTGCAATGGAATACTGGTTTCGTCGTGGGGCGACACCGATACAAATCTACCACACTGGTGTATCTCGAAAGCGGTCATATCCCTGCCCAGAGGCTGTAAATTGAGGACAAAGTTGCTTTCTAATTCAAATTGATTTCCAACATTTCCAGCTAGCAATGCTATTTGATCTAGTAGTTCTAGATAAGGAACCCTGAATGTGTAAAAATATTTAATTTGGCAGGACTGGGTGAAAGGCACCAAGGTTTAGCATACAGGGATGGGCTGTGAACTTTTTGGACTCAGGATCTGCACTACTGATCTGGGACAGTGTTTGTGGTTAATTGACTATCGTCTCGTCTCATTCTCTAACCAAAACTTCCCTCCTACACAAGAACCACTAAAAGTGCTGTCTTTTCAAGTGGAAACAGGCTCTAAAGAAACTGTTCTGAACTGCTCGAAAAGGTGTGTGTGGGCGGAGCAAACATTGACAATGATATACTGGTTTTTAGATTCAGATGGGCAGCCGTGTTAGTCTGAAGCAACAGGAAAAAAAATCCGAGTCCAGTGGCACCTTTAAGACCAACAAAGTCTCATTCAAGATATCAGCTTGCACACCTCTTCAACCAAGGTATAACGCATGCACATGAAAACTTATACCTTGAATAAAACTTCGTTGGTCTCAAAGGTGCCACTGGATTTGAATACTGGTCTTTGTAATGGCTGTTCTGTGTTCTGATTCATGAGTTAGATTTTATGGTTTTGCAGCATTTACTCACTATTTCTGATCATTAGCCAGTTGTGCGAAATGGCGGGCGTATCTATTTATCTGTATTCTCACACCCTGCAGCTGCCCAACACACACCTCTCTTCTGTTGTTTTCACCCAGCTCCACGGATTCAAACTCTACCTGTGTCCAACCCACATAATTCTCATCAGGAGAGAAACTCCGTGAATTAGTTCAAAGTATGTACTTAGCTCCTCTGTCTCTGACTGGTAACTTAATTCCCCTGAGTGGAGTTTTAAGCTTTTCTAGATTCTTATCTGTGCGGGGGGTGGGGGGTGCCAACGGCAGGAAGAGGGGTTGTAGGTAGACTAGCTATGGAGTGGGAGGATGGGCCGGGATGAAGGAAGAAGCTTGGCCCTGACATCTTAAGCCCATTAATTTCTTGGTTGCCAGGGGAGACCGATGCTCCTTTCTGCATCACCAGCGGATTTGGCAAATTGGACAGGAAGGAGAGGCAGGAAAAGCACAAATCCCATGGGCCTGCAATGCCGGGGCACCTGCTGGCAGCTTGGCTCTGCTGGCAGTCAGGTGCAGAGAGCAGAGAGAAAGAAAGCCTCCACTTGCTGAGGTGGCGGGACAGACTCTTGGGGAAAGACCAGGCATGCTTTCTGGCTCTGCTGACTCAATGTGACTTCAGGAGATTGCCCGCCATAATCTCTAACTGGAATATCTACTTTCCCATCAAAGACCCAAGGATCTCCTCCCTAATAGAGATCTTTGAACTGGATTATGGTGGCACAGAAGAGATTCTTGGATTTTTGCTGGTTTCTGTGAGAGGGTCTTTGTGATCGATACCGCATCTATGTCTGCTCTGCAGCGGGAACCTTAATCTCTAGACCGGTGGATTCTAAGTGGAATCGCCCCTGTTCTTCAGGGCCATTCTTGGCCGCTTCCTCGCCTCCATCTGTCAGAGACAGCTGTGGAAATGGCCTTGTGGTGGGCACTGCTCTGCCTCATCTGCTCCCCACTGGTGTCGGCATCTGACTATGGCTTACCTAAATTCATCTGCAGCCCTATGCCACTGGATATGGAGCACGGGTGCCAGTCAGCCAGTCAGCAGCGACATGGACCAGGGGCGAGCAACGGAGCAAATGGGCACTGGGTGGGGACCCTGGAGGAAGCCAAGGAAACCATCTTACACCTGCGGGAGACAGTGGTGCACCAAAAGGAGATGATCCTGGACCAAAGGGAGACGGTGCGAGAGCTGACAGCCAAACTCAGCCGCTGTGAAGCCCATTCGCGGAGGCACATTGGAGAACACCATGGCATTCACCATGAAGAGAACCATAGCCATGGCCACCACGAGGGCGGGCACCAAACCCACCACGAGGGCGGGCACCAAACCCATCATGAGGGCGGGCACCGAACCCACCATGAGGGTGGGCACCGAACCCACCATGAGGGTGTACATCCTCATGGTCACAGGGGACATCATGAGGACGGGCATCCAGGGCATCATGAGAACGCTCATCAGGGCCACCATGAGGATGGACATCAGAGCCACCATGAGGATGCTCACAGGTTGCACCATGAAGGTGCCCACCGAGATCTCCACAAAGGCGTCCATGCCCGGGAGAATGAGTACCACCATTCTGGACAACGAGAACACCATGAACACCAGTTAGGGCACAATACTCACGATGCCTTTCGTAAGGGGCTGCAGCTGTCAACACCATGGAGGATCCACCCAAGGAGACTACTACTGGGGTGCACCAGATGGAGAGGATGCTGGAATCCCTCAAGGAGAGACTGGAGCATTTACAGGTACCAAGCCTTGTGAGTCAGTCACCTCCCCTTGAGAAAATATATCCCATATATTTCCCGGTGCATTTATTTATTCTCTTTTTATCCACCTATCTATTCCTTATCCAGTGATTTACCCCTATCCAGCCTTACACTATTCCCCATACCCGACTCCTATCCCTTTCTTCCTCCTTTCCCATCCCTTCTCCATCAATTTACCTTTACAAAAACTCACCTGTAAGCCAGCTGTCTATCATTCTTGTATTTTTTTGCACATCACATTTCTTGTATTATTCTTCATATAATTGTCCATCCTTCCCCAAAACTCTTTGTCAATTGAACACCACAAACCATCCCAATCGATGTTATGCATCCTACCATTCACTGTCCTGGGAACAGTATTCCTATTATCTTACCTATTACACAAAACCCTTATAACTCTGCTTTCCTAATGTTGCTTTTAACCTGATCTGGACAGCTCAGGCTAGCTCCATCTTATCAGCTCTTGGCAGCTAAGCAGGTTTGGCCCTGGCTAGTACTTAGAGGGGAGGTCACCAAAGACCAGGGTTGCTACGCAGAGGCAGGCAATGGCAGACTGCCTCTGTTAATCTCTTATGTTGACAACCTTACAGGGCTTACAAAAACAATAAAGGATACACAGCTAAGCACAAAACCCCAGACAAAGCTGTGTAACAGAAGATGCTACAACAATAACAATAATGCAAAAACTCTATACTACATCAATATGATAAAGTTCATATAATTGTGGTTCATATGTAATAAGACCCAAGAAGTACAAATCCCAATGACAAAGGATCTGGATATTATAAACTTCGTTTCGTTGAACTTTCTCAGTAGTAACTAATACCGCCTCTTGCATTAGATATATAACATCTGCTTCTGAAGTGCTTCACATAAGCCACAGTTGCCAACAAACTTGTTACAAATGGGCAACCAGTCCAATTGTTTATTTGGAACTCACTTCCAGAACTCTGATCTGCTGGTGCAAATATGCATTCCTAAGTAAACTCTTATCTCAGAATCCCAGAATAACGATTTTGATGTCCCATCTGCAATTTAATCCTTGAAAAACCCTTCCCACCAGCAGACTACCTGAATGAGAAAAATCGCAAAGTTGATAATCCCTAGAAACAAAATATCCTAGATCCCTTTTCTTCATGACCCCTGTTTAGTTAAATTCAGGGGGTTGGACTAGATGACCCTGGAGATCCCTTCCAGCTCTATCATTCTGTGATTCATTATGTTGTATGCTAATTTGCTGCTCACCCTCTACCTGTACGTATGGACTGGTAACTTCCATTTTATTGTATCTGAAGAAGTGTGTGTGAACACGACACTTTATACCTTAAATAAAACTTTGTTGGTCTTAAAGGTGCCACCAGACTCTAATTTTGTCCTGTTTAGTTAATTCACATGTACCTAAGCATAAATGCCCACCCATTTGCTCTTGCATGTCTTTTTCTATCTGTCTAGAGGCATGTCTATTCGCCCTTCTTCATTTCTCATTCAAACACAAGCATGAAATCACAGTTCTAAATCTGTCCTATAAAACTAACTTCAGTTTTTACATTTAGCAAAGACTTCTGAACATTTCTGTCCTAAACCTTGCAGTGCAATTCCTCTGCCCCTTGTTCCAGTATTTGAGGCACTGGGGACTAAATTGTCTGCTGCCTTCTTTATGTTTTAAATAGGCAGAGATTGCAACTGATCTCATTTTTAATCTTCTTTCCACCTGGCTAAACATACACAGCTTCCTTAACCTTTCCTCATGTGACACACTTTCTAAACCTCTGGGTCATATCTTATTCACTTGCCATTTACTCATTCATCCCATACTTCTTTCTTCTGACCTGATTAATATGATTAGATAGATAATAATTCTTTCAGGGTTGAGGCTGGTGATATGGAACAGCCGTTGTTGCTCATGGGTGAGGTACTCATCTCGCTGCCATTTCTAAAAAACAAGTTCTGGATTATTATTTTTTATAGTGTTTTAAAGCCTGCAATATCTGCTTAAGGTGAGGCAAAGCAGACCCCAAGGAATGAGTGTAAACACCTTGGACAGGTATGGCCTCTCTCTGATTCACACTACCTTCCACACCTAGGGATGTCAGCCTCCAGGTGGGACCTGGAGATCCCCTAGAATTACACCTTATCTCCAGACTAGAGAGATCAGTTCTTCTGGAGGAAATAGGTGCTTTGGGGGCTAGACTCTATGGCATTGTACCCTCCTGAGGTCCCTGTTCTCCCAGGCTCCATCCCCAAATCTCCAAGAGTTCCGCAACCTGGAGCTAGTAAATTTACAACCCCCCCATCCTCCACCTGTGGCCAGGGAGGACCTGGCAACCCTTCACCTTTAAAAATTGTTGTCTGTCTTCAGCCATATGTTGACACACAGAAGGAGAAAATAACGACAAGAGGGAGAACACATGAGCATCAGAAAGAAAAAGGAGGCAGGTGCTACTGAACTATTACAGAATTCTGACTAAATATTTCACTGCATTTGTCCCTGGGATTAGAAGTATATTTCTCATCCTGAGAAGGAGAGAAGGAAGGCTTTCTTCAACCTCCTCTTTCTTTAAAGGGTCAAGATGGAGGCCGTTCTGTGGGTGATGCTACCTCATGTATTAGGAGAAGTATGGGAATAAGGGTTTGCTGAGGACCGATTTTTCCTAGGGTCAAAAATTCTCCTGAGGACCTGGTTGTGTGTGAGTAGCAATAGATGGGTACTGACCACTACAACTGATCACTTATCACATTTCATGTATTCATATAATTGTCCATCCTTCCCCAAAACTCTTTGTCAATTGAATACCACAAACCATCCCAATCGATGTTATGCATCCTACCATTCACTGTTCTGGGAACAGCATTCCTATTAGCTTACCTTTAGATTTAATTAATAATTAATAATCTAAAGGTCAAGAGTTTTATTTTATCTACATTTACATTTTATTTACATAATTCATACTCCACCTTTCTCACTTGGACTCAAGGCGGATTATACAGAGTGAGTCAATACAATTGACAGGATGGGATATTCAGGATTAGGGTTGTAGAACCAATCAGAAATCTAAAAATAGAACTGAAGCAAAGCAGAAGTCTCAGCGTGATACATTAAACAATACAAAAATTACATCATAGGATTCTAGTTTCAATAAGCTAAACACAATAGTATGGACCACAGTTCCTAACAATTTAAGTAATTTTGTGAATCATTTAGTACAGTGGAGCTCTATTGCCTATGTAGAAAAGCTCTCATTTATCTCATTTTTCCTTATGGATCCTAAGCACAGACTCCAGACTTCCAGCTCTACCATCTCTGTCTTTGTGAGAAACAGAGAAGGATGGATGAGTTTGTTAAAAAAAAAAATTGTCTTACAAATCCATCCATCCATCCAGGTACCCATCTACAGCATTTCAAGCTTGCCAATTCTGGTTTTGGAAATCTCCGAAGACTTGGGGGGAGTACCTAGAGTGGGCAGAGATTGGAAGGTGGAGGAATTCAGTAGAGGTGTGATGATGCCATAGAGTCCGCCTTCCAAAGCTGCCATTTCCTTCAGGGGAACTGATCTATATTGTGTGGAGATCAGTTGTAGTTTTGGGAGAATTCCAGGCCCCAGCTGGACGTTGGCAATGCCAGGCACAGCCTTCTTGTGATGATCCACTTAAGGTGGCAGAGCATTGTAGGCCCTGGTAATGAAACCAAAAAGTGGAACTTGCATTTCTGTTTCTGTCACTGTCATATACTTAGGGTTTTCACCACAAATTATCCTACCTGTCATGGCCTGTCCCTCTCTCCTCCATTCCTTTGTAGCCCTCTCCCATTCTTCTGTTAATTCCCTTTAGGAGACCATCCCCCTTTCAGCCCCCCCCCCTTGCCATGTTTGCATCCTGTGTCCCAGGTACCTACTCCCATTCTTCTACCTGGGATCACTTAAGCTTTTGGGAAAGCTCACTGACTTTGACTGGGATGGCCCAGACAGACTAGCCTAATCTTGTCAGATCTCAGAAGCTAAGCAGGGTTAGTCCTGGTTAGTACTTGGATGGGAGACCACCAAGAAACAGTTTGCAGAGGCAGGCACTACAGAAGCCAGCTGCAGCTTGATGGCCCTTTCAGGACACTGGCCAATCAGTCATGGAGAAACTGAGGCAATGAATCAAGGTACCTGGGTTGTCTGGTAGTGGTACGGGCAGGATTGCCAACTCTGGCTTGGGAAATACCTGGAGATTTAGGGGGTTGTGCCTGAGGAGGGCGGAGTCTGGGGAGGGGAGGCAGTTCGATGGGTACAATGCCATAGAGTCCACCTTCCAATGTGGCAGTTTTCTACAGGTGAACTAATCTCTGTTGCCTGGAGATCAGCTGCAATCCCAGGAGATCTCCAGCCACCAACTGGAGGTTGGCAACTCTAGGAATGGGGTTTAGTTTACTAACAGGGCTGACCTAAGATTTTTTTAGTCCCAAGTATAGGCCTATACCCAAAGTTTTATGTTGGGGGGTGCTTGAAGTATTGTTGGGCATCTCAGGGTATTCTAAGAGAAGAGAGAGAATCAATGCAGAACAGCTAGAACCTGAATACAGGTTGCTTAATATGTTTAATGTTTTTTAATTGTAGGATCTCTTCATCTACATTTTCCTCCTTTCTTTCCTCTAAGGAGCTTAGGGTGGTGTACATATTTCTCCTCCTCCAGTTTAACCTCAGAACAACCCTTTGAAGTAGGTCTGAGGGAGGTGACTGGGCCAAGGTCACCCTGCATGGTTGCCAACCTACCAGAATTATAACTGATCTCCAAACCACAGAGGTCAATTCCCCAGGAGAAAATGGCAGCTTCAGAGGGTGGGCTCTATGGCATTATATTCTGCTGAGGTCCCTTCCCTCCCCAAACTCTGCCTTCCCCAGACACCATCCCCAAATCTCCAGGAATTTCCCAGCCAGGACTTGGCATCCTTCATCCTATGGCATCCCTGCTGAGGTCATCCTCAAACTCTACCCTCCCCATGCTCCGCTCCCAATTTCCCAGTCCTAAGTGAGCTTTGTGGCTGAGTGGGTATATTAATAACATGAAATTTGATTTCGTACAATTTAAACATAATTATTTAGTGCTTGACAACTATTCTATATGCTCTGCCTGTCTCTATTTACATGGGACAGTCCTTATTTTCTGGTAACTGTCCCTAGTAAATCCACGGTTTTTACCTTTTTGGGATACCTCATTAAAACTTTGGGGTGCAAGTTGCTCTCCTAGGGTCTGAGCACATTAAGACTTGCAGTGGAGAGCAGGTACTATGAACTGTGCTGTGTACAGCCTACCATTTCACACCCTGCAGTGGTTGAAATAAATATTTTGAACTATTGATGACATATTTGTAAGACAATGACATGTTTCTAGAATACCTTTAGCATAAAGAACCATCATATTTCAGTTTTTACTTCAGTGAAATATGGGTGATTGCAGGGGAAATGTGCATACATGGTGGAAACGGTGTAGAGCCTCCAGACCATGGAAGGCAGTAACAGAATCCATAAAGAGACTAGAGAGGTCTTTCTTTTGGTTCTTAATGAAAGCTGAACATTCAGGGAAGGGACCTGAAATTTCCAAGAGGGGGACTGGGCTTGACACACCTAGACCCCTTCCCATTGCAGCTACAGCCTTGCCATGTAGGTTGACAACTCTTGAGTTGGGAAATTCATGGAGATTTGGGGGTGGAGCCTGGGGAAGGTAGGGTTTGGGGAGGAGAGAGGCATTAGTGGAGTATCATGCCATAAAGTCCACCCTCCAAAGCAGCCATTCCCTCTAGGGGAACTGATCTCTGTAGTTTGGAGATCAGTTGCAATTCTGGGAGATTTCCAGGCCCCACCTGGAGACTGGCAACCCTACTTATAGGGTTGCACCAAGCTTTCTGACAGATGTGTCCCAGGATGCTTTGTAACATTTCAAGGGATCCTGAGGTGAATGCACCTCGGATTCCATTCATGGTACCCCTAAAAATACTGATTGCGTTGTTGAGTCAGCCTGGTGAAGTCGACTGAGTGATGAATAATCAGGATGGAATCTTGTGGACTGAGGGAACAAGACTGGTGGCAGTGCTGAGTAGTGAATGAGTAGGGTTTCCAACTCTGGGTTGGGAATTCTTGGAGATTCGGGGGTGCAGCCTGGGGAGGGATTTCACCAGGGTGGGGTATAATGCCACAGAGGTCACATTCCAAAGCAGCCATTTTCTCCAGAGGAACTGGTGTCTATAATCTAGAGATTTCTCATCCTGCAGCAGTTGAGATAAACATTTTGAACTATGGATAACATGTTTGTAGGATAATTACATGTTTCTATAATCTCAGTAATCTAGAGATCACTTGTAATTCTGGGAGATATCCAGAATGGAGGCCAGCAACTCTAGGAACGAATGAGTTTTACCTGAGTGAAGGGGGAGCTATGAAACCATGAGGTTTTAAAGGTGTTGTTATATCATGGGGAATTGTGAATTTGGTGATGTTCTCTTATACTGTTGGTTGGGTTGCCAGCTCCGGGTTGGAAAATACCTGGAGATCTGGGGATGGAACCTGAGGAGGGTGGGGTTTGGGGAGGGAAGGGAAGGGACTTCAGTGGGGCATAATGCCACTTTCCAAAGCAGCCATTTTGTCCAGGGGAACTGATCTCTATTGCCTGTAGATCAGCTGTAATCCCAGGCTATCACCAGCCACTGTTGCAACCTTCATCAGTCTCTTATCAGGACCAAAATTGTCTACAGCACTGGAATAGGTCTCTGTAGCTGTGGACTTTTCTGTCAGTAGATATATAGTGTTCTTTAGGTTTTTGTATTATAATGAATATGTATAAGATACACTAGGGTCTCTATTGTGTTTAAATCAAAATATGAAGACACAAGTGCATATTAGTAGAGTGTGTTTTGTTCTAATACGGTGTTTCTTTACATTTGTCTAACCATCTGGAGGCTGGGAACCCTGACTATAGGGTGCTTTTTTTAATATGGTCCCTCTAGGGAAGAGCTTTCGCTTCACTTTAGACTTTGGCTGTGGCTTGTTATGGCCTAACAGGAACCAGACCAGGCCCTGCTTTTATTCCAATACAGATTTGAACTGTTTTGAGTACTAGGTGTTGTGGAGTTACTACTGGAGTAAAGATGGAGGGCCCAGGTATCCAGACATCCAAATTCTGTTTTGATTCTGTTGTTCCCCCCAACAGCTGTGTTCCTCAGTTTTCTTCTTCTGTGTGCTCATTTTCTTGTTGGGTTTTTTTACAGAATAGAGCTGCCGAAATCAGTGTGGGTGGTAGTGGAGATTACAAGAGCACCTGAGGTGTTAACTTAAGTGTGATGGCTAAAAATACTAAAAATACATGGCGTGTCCTTTCCCCTGGCTTTCCCCCATCTTAAGGTGTAATAAAGAATTATAAATCCAGGCTAATAGCAAACTGGAGGTGAGGGGTCAGTACAGAAATCAGATCAGGAGATGGTAGGAAGGAAGAATGGGGTGAAAATGGGCTAAATGGAAGTGGCCAGGGTGAAGTGGTTTTAACCAATGGGCAACAGGGGCAGTTGCCCCAGCCCCCACACTGGGGGCGGTGTGGCAGTGGCTCATCATGCCGATCATGGCCACCCCATCTGAGAGGCTCAGGCCGTCGGCTTCTGCTTGCCTCACATGTTGGCCACGGGGCAAGAACAACAGGGAGGCCTATTCTGGGGGCCCATCCTGGATTTTTAGCCCAGGACCAATGTTCCCTCTAAGCTGTGGAGTCCTGTGAGCAAAAATTCTACTTTGTGAGCTACTGGCATGAAAGTTGTGAGCCAGTGATTTGGCTGATGCAGAAATTAGTTTGTTCTGGAGCCTTTCTTCCTGAGTGGAGATGAAAAGGTGAGAGCTGGAGGCTAAAAAACTGTGAGCTAGCTCACACTAACTCAGCTTAGGGGGAACACTGCCCAGGACCCCAGAATCACTGGGAGCACTCCTGAAAGGAGGGCTTGGAAGGCGAGAGTTCCAGGCATAAGGCCCAAGAAGGGGTAAAGGACGGAAGCATTTAAATGACTGCTGACGTAAATATTGGTCCTGCCCTCTGCAGCACAATCGGAACAGTTCTCTTTTCTCCACCTCCCTACGTGATGCTCTCCAGAAAAAGATAAGCATATTGGAACATCAAATCCGTTCCAAATCAAACTCTTCCGATCACCATGAACATGGTGGGTCAGCGGCAGCAGGACTAAGACAAGGACACGTCTCCCATGGGAGTGATGCTGAGAAAGGTGAGTGTCCACGCTGGAAGTTGACAGGGTTGTCATGAGGGAACTTGGTCATGGGCTGATGAGGTGCAGGCTGAGGAATGGATGGAAGGAGGCAAAATTAAGAGGATGTAGACAGAGCCGTGACCGGGATAGCCCAGGATAGCCTGATCTTGGAAGCTAAGCAGGGTTGGCCCTGGCTAGTATTTGGATGGAAGATCACCAAGGAATATCAGGGATGTCGCATGGAGGCAGGCAGTGGCAAACCATCTATGAATGTCTCTTGCCTTGAAAACCCTATGGGGTTGCCTTAAGTCAGCTGTGACTTGGCAGGGGGGGAAACGTAGACAGAAGGATTTAAATTATGAGCAGGTGGTGCCAAGTTATGGTTGGAAAGCGTGTAGGACAGGAGTTTTACTGAAGCTAAGGAGGTCTGGCTCTGGTGTACCCTGATAGGGAAAAGGGCAGAGCGCACATAGATAAATGTAATTAAAACAAATGAGTGGTTGGGTGGGTCCTTTTATAGATACATAGGTAAGTGGAGAGGTTAGGGAGATCATTTCGTGAGATGACTGAAGAGAAGGTAACTGCATTAGTGAGGGCTTAAGTGGTCTGAATTGAAAAAAGAGATGGACAAACACACAGAGGGAAAGAATGCTAGGTCAGTGGATTACTGGAGAGCTAGGTCAATGCGGAGGGAGAAACGAGAAACACTGGGGTGGGTGGCGGGAAGCTGAGCTGACTGGATAAACAGCAGGACATGACTGGATGGGGGATGGGTAGACACCTCCACGGTGGTGTGAATCCAGATGGAGGTAGGTAGTTGGATGGCAGAGTCTGTGGAGGTGGATAGATGAATAACAGGCAGTTGTCTACATGGGATAGATGAATGGGTATCTGTAGAGCAGAAAATCCAGGAACGGGTGCTTGGAGGGGTCTCTCTTTCTTGGCAGTTCAGTACCACCTCTCTGATCCCTTCCACCCCTCAGGGCACAAAGTGGAGAAACGCTCTGAAGACTTCCGTGTGGGTTTTCCTCTTCGCACCAATTATATGTATGCCAAGGTGAAGCGCACCCTCCATCACGAGATCTTTGCCTTCTCCATCTGTCTCTGGCTGAAATCCAGCTCAGCACCAGGAATGGGCACCCCGTTCTCGTACTCTGTGCCAGGCCAGGCCAATGAAGTTGTGCTCATTGAGTGGGGCAATAATCCCATGGAACTGCTCATCAATGACAAGGTACTTGAGGCTGGTGTTGGGGGTAGAGTTAGAGATAATCCATGTTCATATTTCTGCACCTTGGGGGACAGTTTTGATTTACAACTAGAAGGCGAGTTTCTAATCCTTACGGGCACTTGGGTGAAATTTGAAGTGGGACAGAACTTGTCCTATTCAGTCCATGATTCTTTACTTTGATTCTGGGATATAGCAAAATCGGTCAAGAGGGATGTGGGGTCAAGAGACCATGACCAAGGATGCTGTGTGAGAGATCTTTCTCCATAGAACTTTGAAGCTCTACACTAAAAATATTATTGGACAAACATTTTGCCTCACACTCAATTATTATTTTGGATTACATTTTTCAGTTTAGGGGGAAAAGTTGGCTAGAGGAAACATAATATAAAAGGTAGATACAGGGGAAATTCTTTTTCTCTTCCTCTCCCATATAGTAGTAGAACTTGGGTGCACCTGGTGAAGTTGATGGGCAGATTCTGGATGGACAAAAGGAAGTACTTTTCACTAAGTGAATTATTAAGGTGTGGGATTGACTGCTAGTGGATGTATTGATGGTCACAAGTGAAGGTGGCTTTAAAAGAGATGATTCATATGGATGGGTCCATCAAGGGTCACTAGCCATGGTGATTAAAGGGAACCACCACACACTGAGGCAGCAAACCTCTGAATACCAGTCCGGGTGGGCAACACCGGGGAAGGCCTGGGCCTCTATACTAGCACAATCTCTTCTGTCAGTGGCTCTTCAGGGTTCCAGGTTGTTCCATTCGCTACCTGGACAACCAGAGGAAAAGGCACATAGTCTCCAGCAGGTGGCCAAGATCATGCTGTGATGGAGAGGACCCTCAGTGTAGGTGCCGGAGCACAAGAGCCGTGTAGCAGGCAACTGCCCAGAACTAGCACAAACTAGATTGAAGAGCTGCAGAACCAGCAAAAGCTGGAGCTCAGCTGATGGCTTATATAAGAAGATGAAAATCCCGCCCACGCCTTCCTGTATATCTGGAGCTGGGTCCTCCTGCATCCTGCAAAGATCTACAGAGTGGTACTGTCTTCCTGCATGAGACTGGTTTGTGGGCTGCCTTGCACTTCCACACACAAAAGGAGAACATGGCATGTTCCAGGCACGTCCTCCTTCATCTCGTTTGGGGCAAGGGCTGTGGCTCAGTGGGAGAGCCTCTGCTTTGCATGCAGAAGGTCCCAGGTTCAATCTCCAGCATCTCTAGTTAAAAGGATAAGTGATGTGAAAGACCTCTGAGGTCCTGGAGAACCACTGCTGCCGGCCTGAGTAGACAGTACTGACCTTGATGGACCGATGTCCTGACTCCTGTGTATATTCATGAGCATTTGTAAGGGGGATCTTGGTTCTTGTTCCACTGGCACTTGTAAGGGGGCCTACTGTGATAGAGAAAGCAAGGGGTCTTCCTGGGGTACAGGGAGCCTCAGGAATAGCGGGGACCATCTGGGGCTGGTCAGCTCTTGAGGTGCCTCCCCCTTCTTCCTCTCAAACTGAGGCTGTGCCAGGACAGGCTCTTAGGGAGGCAGAGGTCTTTCTCAGCACCTGCTATCAGAGAACTTCAACTGGAGACGTCAAGGACAACATGAGGCCTTCTCCGTGCAAAGCTTGTGGTTGTGCCACCTTTCCCATGGGACTGTCTTTCAGATTCAGCATGTTGATAGTTGCTGCTTCCTTTGCAGGCTGCCACGTTGCCACTGTCCATTAATGATGCCAAGTGGCACCACATCTGTGTGACCTGGTCAACCCGGGACGGCATTTGGGAAACGTACCAAGATGGGGTCCGGAGAGGGAGTGGAGAGAATCTGGCTCCGTGGCATCCTGTGAAGCCTGGAGGTGTTTTCGTACTCGGCCAAGAACAGGTAGATACCCCTCCCATACTGAGAGCCAGTTGTTAGGAGCACAGACTCTAATCTGGGAGAATCAGGTTTGATTCCCCACTCCTCCATGTGCAGCTGCTGGTGTGTGACCTTGGGTCAGTTACAAGTGATTTCAGAGCTGCTCTCTCATGAGCAGTCCTCTCAGAGCTCTCTCAGCCCCACCTACCTCACAGGCAACACTCCCTCTAAGCTGTGGAGTCCCGTGAGCAAAAATTCTACTTTGCGAGCTACTGGCATTAAAGTTGTGAGCTGCTGCATAAATTAGTTTGCTCTGGAGCCGTCCTTCCTGAGGGAAGACAAAAATGTGTGAGACAGAGGCTAAAAAACTGAGCTAGCTCGCACTAACTCAGCTTAGCGGGAACACTGGTCACAACCCAATAAGAGTGTATAGACATTGATCCAACAGATTGCTCGTGACAATTAAACGTAGTTTGCAAAAAAGGACATATTCAAAATCTTCAAGCTTTTGAGCTATGCCTATGTTATTATGGAACACTATCTCAGCTTAGAGGGAACACTGCTCACAGGGTGCCTGTTGTAGGGAGGGGAAGGGAAAGGAGATTGTAAGCCACTCTGAGACTCCTTCAGGTAGTGAAGGGCAGGGTATAAATCCAATCTCCTCCTCCTCCTCCTGCAGAAGGCCATGAGGTAGAGTTACCAACCTCCACATAGGGCCTGGAGTTATCCTGGAATTACAATTGATCTCCAGACTACAGAGATCAGTTCTCCTGGAGGAAATGAACACTTAGGAGAGTGGACTCTGTGGTACACCATAGAGTCTAGAAGAAACTGGAGTCCTAGAGGGACATCACATCCCTGCTGAGCTCCATCCCCTCCCTCCCCTCCCTAAATTCTTCTGCCCCTAAATCTCCAGGAATTTTCCAACCCAGAGTTGACAACCCTACCATGAGCTGCCTTTCTAAGTCCACCCTCTTTCTCTTCCCTTCTTCCCCAGGACACACTTGGGGGTCGCTTTGATGCCACTCAAGCTTTTATTGGGGAGATCTCAGATTTCAACATGTGGGGCCACATCTTGACGGCAGGCGAGGTTTACAAGATGGCGACTTGCACCAGCGACACTGGCGGCGATCTCATCAATTGGGCCGAAGCCTCGGTGGAGCTTCACGGAGGAGTGGTCAAGCTGCCTTTCAATGCCTGCCATTGATAAGCCACAACAGAACAGAGACTGCTTGGCTGCTTGGGAAGAGAGAGAAATTTAGTGGTTTAAGACTACGGGTGGGGCTGGGAACCTCAGGATTTTGTGATTGGGGGTTGGGGAGCCATCTGATGGTTTAAGAAAGAGAAAAAACTGGGAATGAAAATTCTTGGGTTTCTTGGGGAAAGAGAGTGAGCTGGTTTCAATCCACTAATCCACTTGGGTTCTTGAGGAGGAGCGCAGACTAGAACCATGTCTTGCAGCAAAAGCTTAGTATGTAGGAACGTCTGGATTTACAAGGGGGCCTGCTCAAAAGGACTGTTTTCTTAAAAATTAAAGTAAGTTGTTTTATGGGGCCGAGAGATCCGCAGGTGTTATTTAGGGCCACTGCATTTTGGCATTAGGAGCATTTCTTTTAATATAAGTGGTAATTGGAAACTATGTTCCTCACGATGGGGAAGTATACATACACCAGGTGGGACCGTTTAGGCCTTGGCTTGAGAGAATTGTTTCACTGGAGAGATGATGATGGAAAGAATGGGATCAGCCAGACTTTGGCAAATGGAGTTGCACAACAGTTGCCCGTCTAGGAAGCAGCTGGCCCCTAAGTTTGACTAGTAGCCTCCTTTATGTTGCCTTTGTGGAATATGCTGGGCAGGAAGTGGAGGGAGAGCTGGGTTTGTCTTTCTGACTCTTTCTGTTTTGTTTTTTTTGACCAATGCTCCTCTGAGGAAATGAATGGACATCTACCTTACTTGAACGATTTGGATACTCCTTCCTCAGCTGACAAGATTTTCAGTATTCTACAAACTTACATAGTCATTGGAGAACTCATACCTTACACCATCTGCTTCCCTCTCTCTTGCATCCAAAATGCATTGTTTGGTGTGGAGAGCCAGTTTGGTGTAGTGGTTAAGTGCATGGACTCTAATCTGGGAGAACCGGGTTTGATTCCCCACTCCTCCACTTGCACCTGCTGATGTGACCTTGGGTCAGTCACAAGCTCTGGCACAGCTGTTCTCTCAAGGACAGTTTGTGTTAGAGTTCTCTCAGCCCCGCCTACCTCACAGGGTGTCTGTTGTGGGGAGGGGAAGGGAAAGGAGTTTGTAAGCCGCTCTGAGACGCCTTTGGGCAGTGTAGGGCGGGGTATAAATCCAAACTCCTCTTCCTCTTCCTCTTCTTCTTCCTCTTCTTCTTCTTCTTCTTCTTCTTCTTCTGTTAGGTCCCAAACATCTTCTACATCATAGTGGGCAGATTGCAATTTGGTGTAAAATCTCAGCCCTTTGAAGACCTGTCCTCAAAATGAGTGGGGGTGGCTTTGGTTGATTTTAATTTCTCCCTTCTACTGATCAGAAATCACTTCTAGTATGGGATTCGGGGAGGGATCTAGAGGAGTGTTTTATTTTCTTCATCATAAAATATACACACATATATGTAATATATACACACATGTACACATATAACATGTGCCTCTACATTGATGCATCTTGCTTGGTAGATTCCCATGGCTACTTTTTTCCGGTGTTTCGTTCAACCCCACTAGTTTCGACTTGTCCAGTGCTGAATTTGTGTGCCCTAGACCTGATGTTCACAGGCATTAGGAAACCCCAATTTAGTCAACCTCAAGTTGTGAATGTCTTCCAAATATGGATTGAATAATCTGGGCAAGATCTGCTTAGATCTTCCTAGATGTGTGCTGAACCCAGTCCAATTCACTTAACGGTAGGCACAGTAAAGCGATATGATTACTTCATCTGACAACAAAGACCTGTTTTTTCCAATGTATGCGAACATTTTACTGTGCCAATAACCGGTTCTCAGACTCTTTTATGGTGATGTGCTAAATTGTTTGCATCTATTGAAAAAAATGGGTGTTGTGTGCGTGGTAACACAATCATACCTCTTCTTTACAATGTGCCCGCATGTTTCCGGGTGGGTTTTTTTTTTTTTTTTTGAGGGGCAGAGCTGGATTCCGATATGCCACAGGCAAAGGGAATGTCTGAATGCTGTGGTCCTCAGGCAAAGGCTGAACTCATCACAGGTAGTGTTCCCTCTAAACTGAGTTAATGTGAGCTAGCTCACAGTTTTTTAGCCACCGAATCACACATTTTTGTCCTAGCTCAGGAAGGATGGCTCCAGAGCAAATGAATCTATGCAGTACCCAGATTGCTTGCCCACAGCTTTGATGCCAGCAGCTCACCAAGTAGAATTTTTGCTCATGAGACTCCACAGCTTAGAGGGAGCATTGATCACAGGCTCAACCCACGTTAGGGCTGACTTTGCAACAGGCGCCCCATAATACGGCATTACAAATGACGATGTCTATGCAGAATCTATGCTGCGGTGGCTCAAGTGGTTAAGATGCTGAACTGCAGGCTGTGGAAGGTCAGTAGTTCAGCAGTTCGAGACCCGAGAGTGCCGCATGACGGGGTGAGCTCCTGTCTCTAGTTCCAGGTCCTGCCAACCTAGCAGTTCGAAAGCAAGAAATTGCAAGTAGATAAATAGGTACCGCTTCGGTGGGAAGGTAACAGCGTTCTGTGCGCCTTGGTGTTTAGTCATGCCGGCCACATGACCACAGAAACGTCTTCGGACAGTGCTGGCTCTTCGGTTTTGAAACGGAGATGAGCACCACAACCCTAGCTTTCGAGCTGGCTTTCGAGCAAGGGAACCTTTACCTATGCAGAATCTGGCCACCTACCCAAAGTCAGCTTCATGCAAATTCAGCACAGACAACACGGGTTGGAAAAATAACTGGGGAAACGGTTGATTGAATCTATCCCTATTGTCAAAATTCATAGATCAGTTAGATTGTCCAGTAGGTCTGATCTTTGTGTGTGTGTGTGTGTGTGTGTAATTAGAAGAGGGAACATGAAGATGTTTACAGAATGGGAGTCTTTAACTCTGTGGAAAAAAATAGTGAGGCGAGCACATTAGGTCAGGTGACCCTGAAAGCCAGGAGTCCTGAATCCTTTAGAAGCCAAGTAGCATGTTCTGTGTATTCAGAACTCCTGGGTTCCGTGGATGGGAGCATGTAGATGGAACATAGAGAACAATGCCTGGGAATGTTGGTTAGAAAGAACACCAAATGTCTTCTCTTGTGCATATATATACATATAAATATATATATATATCTCACCATAGGATAGGGTTTTCTATCTCTCTCTTTGTAAATATGGGATCTTTCTGGACTTTGATAGCATTTTATTTCACAATAATGGGTGGGACATGACGTTATTGTCTTGAATTTTCATACTCCAAGTTGGATGCAATAAATCTGCCAAAGAAACCGCAACTGTTTCCAGTGCGCTTTTGGGTTTTTTTTAATGACATAAAATTCATACAGAGCTCGCTGCAAAGATGCTTCAACAAGCTGCCTAAGTAGAGGAAAAGTTGAGTGGGGAGAAGACGGTTTCCCCCAGCCGTTTTTAAAATACATTTCTCGAGCTGTTTTTCTCTCTCTGGGAGACAGGGAATAGCTGTTCCGTCCTCACCCTCCCAGTGGGGAAGCCTGACAGTGTGCAATTTTGAGTATAATAGAATCATAGAATGTTAGAGTTGGAAGGGACCTTGCAGGCCATCTAGTCCAGCCCCCTGCACTCTGCAGGAGCATAGCCAAAAGATAGCCCTACATACTTACAACATATCCAAAAGATGGTCGTCCAGCCTCCGCTTGAAAACGTCCAGCGAAAGAGCATCCACCACCTCCCAAGGCAGACCGTTCCACTGCTCAACCACTCTTACAGTTAGGAAGTTTCTCCTGATATCTAGCCGGTAACGACTCCCTTGTAATTTCCACCCATTAGATCTAGTCTCGCAATCCGGAGCAAGAGAGAATAGATCTGCTCCATCTTTTACATGACAGCCCTTCAAATACTTGAAGACTGCAATCATGTCCCCTCTAAGCCTTCTCATTCCCAGGCTAAACATACCCAACTCTTTCAGCCTTTCCTCATAAGACTTGAATTCAAACCCTCTCAACATCCTGGTTGCCCTCTTCTGGACATGCTCGAGCTTGTCAACATCCTAAAGCGTGGTGCCCAAAACTGGACACAGTACTCCAGGTGAGGCCTGATCATAGTAGAATAGAGGGGAACTACCACCTCCCATGATCTGGACACAATGCTTCTGTTAATGCATCCTAAGATTTCATTAGCTTTCTTCACAGCCACATCGCACTGCAGGCTCATGTTTAGCTTGTGATCAACAAATGGCAAGAAGGGAAATGGCTGAATAGCGCATCTCGCCACTACTTCCCCACACTCAGTTGCAGCCTACAAGGCTTCTTTTCAACAATAAAACAAAACAGCTGATGGAAAGAGACTTATCTCATGTCTAGTTTGGCCTTCAGTCATCTTTACAGTTGTGCAAGGTACTATCTTCTTGGAAAGACGAGGGCTGATTCCTTCATAATCAAGTCTACGTATCCCCTATGTGGAATTTCAGTCGATGTGTTCTTAGAGTTGCCCTCTGAGAACTTCATTCCCTGGTGTGCCCAGACCCCGATTCACACAAGGACTGCTGCGCATCAGGAGAGCAGCTTGAGCTTCCTCTCTCATGCTCTTTTCCTAGCCTAGACAGCCCCGGAAAGCCACTATTTGTCTGTTCAGCTTCAGTTAACTTGCATGCACTGATGGCTACACCTTTCCTTAGTAGGGCTTTAGCATCCCTCCTGGGCTGTTTCCAGTGGGGAAAATGGTGCAGGGGAAAAGGCTGAATCCCCTGTCCATGCCTATCCAGCCTCAGTCTGAATGGGGCCTCCGTACACATGGGTATTAAGTTTCTAAAAGGGAACTCCTAGTGCATGTTGGGTTGAAAGTACTTGTTGCAGCCCTGCAGACTTTCTAATGTGTAAATCAGCCCTGGGAGTTTGTTCAAGGAGATACAATGAGATCTAGGCTAAGCTAAAGTTTGAATGGGAGAATCTTGAGCTCCTTAGCCACTAAATATCACTTAAGAAGTCCTACTGTCTATGGTATCTTAGGGGGGTGAAATGTGTGAAGATCCATTAAAGAACCCCAGAATGAATATGGGGAAGACCAATGGTGCCCAGGAGACACATTGGTCTTTTCTATTTCCTCTTTTTGGGCTTCAAACAGAAGTGAATTTTCACAAACATTCTTAATGTGGCAATCTTTCAAATGCTGCCATGTGAACTTCAGATTCTAAACATGCAATTTTACTGGGGGGAAAATCCACTGAAAATGGAACTCTTCAGTCTTGCCAGCCCCTGGTTGTTTCTTTTGTTTTTGGGAGACACCAAACCTGTTATCGCATGTACTGCCAATTGCTCCTGTGTTCCAACTAAAAGATACAACTGCATATCAACTATCAAACACTGTTATTTACCTGCCATAAAGTACTGAATGCAAATATGTAATGTTCTGTGACCATTTGGCTATGCAACAGCCTAAGTTTAAGCAGATTTGTCCTTGTAAGTTGCGTGAATGGAAATGCTCTTGGACACCACACGCATGCTGCTCTGAGCTTGGAGGAAGAGCATCCATTTATTTATTTACAATTAAATAATATTCAGAGACCATCAGAGATCAAAATGCGCAGAGAGGACCGTTTCCTTTTGGTGCAAATTGGTTCCAGCTCTTCCCTGGCTCAAGCCCAAGCAAGTTACTCACTTGTTCTCGATCTCATTAGTAATGCCTTAAGCCAGATCTGGCTCCTGGACAATGGGAGGGATAATACAAGGTCTTCAGAGCAGCAGGGTATTAATAGCCTCAAGAAGGATGCATTAGTGACCCCAGGGCCAATGGACAGATTCAGCCCAGCTACTGCAAAGGGGGCGGGTGGGAATGTCTCTTGATTCCTCTCCACCAGGGTGGGCTGGTTGGGAACTCTATTTGCACACTGCAATCGCCCCACTTCTGTTCCTATTATTTCCGTTTTTGGGATACTGTTTGTGCAAATTCCCAGAGTTCACCTGTCCCTGGGGATTCTCTGGAATGTAGACCTTTTCAGTGGGACATGGATGCCTCATTTCCGTAGCGCCAAGACACCATGTAGTGCACCCAACCAACTCTCTGGATAGCCTATGGTATGGGACACCTGTGGTTCTTTCCAAGTATACCTTCATCCAAATAGGGCTTCCAGACCAATGGGGAAGAGACCATTTTAAAGTACTGTAAACAAAGGGGGTCAGGAAGCAATTTTTCTCCAGGCCAGTTTGGCCAGGGATCCTGTAGGTTTTTTGTCATCTTCTGGGCATGGAACAAGGGTCACTGGGGGTGTGGGGGGAGTTGTGAATTTCCTGCACTGGGCAGGGGGTTAGACTAGATGACCCTGGAGGTTCCTTCCAATTCTATGCTTCTAATGCTAGAGTCTGAGTAGCAGCTTTGAGAGGCAGACAGTGACCCCTGGCACAAGAACTGGGTTGAGAGGAGAACGATCCCCATTTCTGTTGCTGCAGTGTACTTTTCTGGTTCATCACAGACATTGTCATTAGCTCTAGTGTCTTCTCCACAATTTTTCCTCTTGGTTTTCTGTATAGGATGTCAGAGACAGGGCCAACTCCAGGGTGTAGTAAAGTCAGGCATTTGCTTAGGCACCAAGACCAGCAAAAGACTCGGATTCGAGTGCAGTCGTAGAGTTCAACAAGACTATTGGTCTTCAACAAGACTTCAGATCTGATGAAGAGAGCTTTCTCAAAAGCTTCTACCCTGAAAATCCTGTTGGTCTCTGAAGGTGCTACTGGACTCGAACCCAGCTCTTCTACTGCAGACCAACAGGGCTATCCTTCCAGAGACTAAGTCTGGCAAACGCTCACTACTGCTATTGGACTTGTCCTGTAGGGCCCACCCAGGATCACAGAGATAATTCCATTGCCACTTTGACTCTTCTAAGCTAACCCTTCTTGGAAGCCATGCGGGCTTATTGCAAAGATTACACATGTAACATATAAGGTGCCCTGAACTCTCCAGAAAGCACTATCTAAACACCCATTATTATTAGGGAAAGAATAAAGTGCTTTGGGATATGCTCTGCCGCTGAGAAGATCGGGGAGGCTTCGGGGAAGATCAGTTCAGCTTCCACTCTTAATACTCCCCAGGAACAAAGCCCTTGGGATTTAAACTGATCTACCTAATCCAGTGGCTTTCAGAGGAAAAGCTGGGTCAGCTGCCACTGCTCGGAAGGGGGTGACTGACCACTGACTGCCCTCCAACTTCTTTGCTACACCTGGACACCAGGGCTGGGGCCCGTTCTGCGATTCTGAGCCTGTGCATGGAAAAGGCCTGAAATCTGGTACTGCGGATGCTGAATTCAGAAACTTCAGAAGCCTTATTGGGAGGCGAGGCTTCCGTGGGCTTTTCATTTAGGCTTTCCTGTGACTGACAGAATGAACATGTCGATGCAAGTCGTATACGTACCAGCTCTTTTTTTGTGGCGAAACTCTGATTCGAGGGGATGGTGCCCAGAGCAAACACAGTCCTGCCACCTGTAGATGCCCACGGAAGAATGTGCATGGAGGGAGAAGCCACACGTGGGGGGATAGTTTTGTCTTTTGCATCCCACAGACCCCTTGCACGGGGGCAAAGCAAACACACCCAGCGATGGGGTGGTGCATGTGGGAATTGCCCTGCTGCAGTCTCTGCTTTCCCATTTGGGGTATGTGACTTTGCAGTGATGCAAATCCCGCCTCCAGTTGCTATTCCAAACACGTTCTCCCTGTTAACTACCCCAAAGCCCTTAAAAAAAAAAGATGATCACAGCACATAAACAAGTCTGTAGTGTTTACATTTCATCCAGCGATGCATACATTAAATCTTTAAATAATAATTAACATTTTTCTTTAAAAAAAGACATTATCATAATAGGAAATGGATTTAAAAACCAGAGGAATGCCTCTCTCTCTCTCTCTTCTTCTGGAGCAGGTAAGACCTGACCCAAAGTTATAGAAATCCACGGGGGTGGGGGGAGGAAATCAGAGATATTGCTGAAAGAAGTAATCCCAAAAGGACTACGTTTACTCCACAAAACCTAGTTTCAGCTGCCTCGGGTCTAGATCTTTGAAAGAAAGTTCTCCAGAGCTACTGGCCTTCTTCGCAAAGGTTATTAAAAGAGAATTAGATTTTGGTTTTTGGAGAGTAGAAGTGGTTCCCTTGTAAGTTGCCAAAACTGCAGGGGGAGAAAATAGACTGAATTTGAGATGATCTGAAATCCAGAAGGGGGAGTCATTATATTAAGATATCCTGGAGTTATAAGGAAGTCTGAGGCCTAGCTGGTGATAGGTGGGAAAGGGCAGAAACGTGTGCCTAAACAAAGACACGTTCTAAAGGAGAGGGGTTTAAGTACTACAGAAGAGGGGCTTATTCAAATTTTGGGCTTTCCCAAATAATAAAAAAAGTGCATTAGCTACAAAGGTGGCTGAGAAACTCAAGGTTTTGGGTTTTGGGGTTTTTTGGCAGTGGGGTGGGCCTGAACATGTGCCTCATTACGCCAGTATAAAAGTCACAGGCCTCACTTGGGGTTTAATTCAGTGGCTCGAAATGACATACGCCAAGGACAGAGGTGCAAAAGTTAGATGGGGGGAGTGGGCGAGGGAAAGACTTGGCTCTCTTGAGCAAGGTTATTTAGTCAGTAGCTTTTCCTGGAAATCTGGAGAGGATGAATACAGGGAACAAACGTGCCAGGTTTGCTGATGAGAGTCATCGACCCAAGTCACTTCCAAGGCCAGAAACCTGCCTAGGTGTAAGTGCCAAAACACTCACTCTTACCTAGCTTCACTCACCCTGCATCAGTTAAGCTGCAATGGGATAACTCACTCGCTCTCTCTTGCTTGCATGCATGCACGCGCCCTGACTGAAAATTAATTTAAGCCAAATCCCTTGCTGTCTCTAGTTGCGCTACGTTCCTCCCTTTCATATGGAAACAGGAGGTTCCCTGTTGGCCTGAGATAAAAAGCCCTTCAAAATTCAGGATTATCTGCGGGACTGAAACAGATCACGTCCATGCTGTCCCTCATGATTGCAGTTCCTCTTTGCGGTAAATAATACCAATTAGACAGAAATGCACACAGACCATGACCGTAGGACAGTCCTGCTCTAGCCAGGGACCTTTGCCAGCACTTTGCAGCACAGCTCAAGACCTTTGCAGAGCCTGGAGCTCCGGGGACAAAGTGCTCGGCAGGAGCTTCAGCAAGCTCAGCTCCAAAACCTTAAAAAAAGCCTTGCAGAACCTCAGCGGCTATGTCACAACCTTAAGAAGCCTTGCAGAACCTCAGCTGTCATGTCAGAACCTTTAAAAACCTTGCAGAACTTGAGTCGCTGTTATCAAAGAGATCCCTTCGGGGAAGGCAATAATAACGGAAGACTAGATTTGAAGGTTGACTTGCAAAATGGAAGGGACCATACCTCCAAAGAAGAATTCAGACCATGCCTGATAGCTCCAGCAATGCAATCTCAAGCCCATTCATGAGGCTTCAAGCAAAATTTTTAAAAGCCCTGGGCTAACTAATTTGGCACCCCCCACCTCTCTGTTTCTGTCATTCTAGCCCTAATGCCCACATTGGCAGGCACTGGGAAAATGTCTGCATGAGGGGAAACCCGCTCATTCACCCTCCTGTCTTACCACAAGCATGTTCAACAGTAACTTGCCTGTCTTAGGAAACAAACCACCGTTCGCTTTCAGACAAAAGAATGGCTTAACCTTAAAAGAAAATGCAGGGGATGGGAGGGAAAGGTGAAAGTGTTTCTGATTTTCAGTTCCCACCAGGCATAACTCTGGCATCGCCTCCTCTTCTCTTGCAACAGGATCAGGGACAGATCCTAACCGCGCTGCTCCCCTGGCGTACAGAGTTATAAATTTATGGGCAAAAAGGGGGGAAAGGAATCCGAAACAACCCCAAGGGTAGTTCTCTGACGGCAGTCTCTGAGCAGAAGAGAAAAGGACGGCCAGCAGACAAAAAAAGGGATGTGTTTCAGACAGGATGTCTTGCTGAATCCACAGGCATGTGGGAAGGGAGTGGTCAATTTCTCCCTTACAGCAGAAAAAGGGGAGCGAACAAGGTGCGGACAACACTGCCCCTCGCTGGGAAGAATCAGAACTGTCAGTTGCGCAAACGTGCTGGGTGCTCCTGATGGAGGAACTGGGCAAGTGTTCAAAAGAGTGTCCATGGGGGTGTGCGTACAGTTGTCTGGCTCTCTGCCGCCCCTTGCTGGTTGTCAGTATGCCTGACTTCTTTTGCAGGACTCTGTGCCCAACGACGCGGCACATAACAGCCCTTGTTCGTATTGGTAGGTCAGAGCCAGGATACTGGTTCCTTGGAAACACAGTGTAGTTGGTTTGGCAATGAACTCTGAGGCGCCGACCTACACGCTTCAGGGCAGAGCACGTGGTACGTACCGTTCTCCTAAGACGGTGCCACATCAGAATGCAGATGAGGGAAGTATCAGATGAGGGAATTCTCTCCCCAGGTCAAAACTTCTCCAGCTCCGGAAAGCTAGCTTGGCAGGGTTTGAGCCTAGCTTTCTACCTGATGTGATCATTTTAGGCAAGCAAGATTTTTTGCTCTTGCACAGAGGGGAGCCATTCAAACACGCAACATCCCCATCTGCGCCCTGATGTGTCACAAGCCCAGCACAGCTTTTACCACATGCTTTTTCACTGAATGTGTAAACTGGCTCAAAAGTGGGGGGAGGAATGGAAAGGTTCGGTCCGGGGGGAAACATTCCTGGCACGGGGTCTGGGTTTGTAGCTCTCGGGGTCGAGGTGGAGCGAGGTGCCGGACAGCCTTCTGAGCCATCTGCCTGAGCCCACCGACAGCTGAAGAAGCTGACCCCAAACGGGGGGGGGGGGCTCCTTCTCCTCCTCTTGACACGAATCCACAGCTCCCAAGGCCACGGCAGAGGCAGATCCCAAGAGGCTGAGTGGAAGCTCCGGAGACGAGAAGTCGGGGGCGTCAAGGGTGCTGGCAGGCCACCGGAACAGCAAAGCCACTCTGTAGTCCGAGAGTCAAGGGGGGGGCGAGGGTGGTGGTTGGGTCTCATGGAGCTCCAGACAGGTGGGCTTGGCAGTAGGTCCAGGGAGGGGAGAAGTGCAGGGAGGTACACGGGTGGTGGTGATGGTGGGGGAAGAGATGCTGGAGCAGCCCCAGCCTCACGCCTGCTCCTGTTTCTGCTTCACAGAAATCCGTTTCTTACGGGCGGCCAGCATCTCATAGAAAGGGTCCACGCTCACAGCAGCTCTGGGAGGAAGAAGGAAAGGCAGAGTCAAGCCACCCAACCAGGAAACGGTGAGGTGTGGAAAGGGGGCGGGGTCTCTGTTGGCGGGGCCTGAAGTCCTCTCCCATTTGAGGGCCTGGTGGTAGCGCTGCAGCAGACAAGAGCCCGGGCAAGCCCGAGATCTGATCTCGGAAGCTCAGCAAGGCCGACCCTGGCAAGTATTTGGAGGGGAGACCTCTGGAGAATACCAGGGGCGGGAGGCCAGAGGCAGGCTGTCAAGCCACTTCTCTGAACCTCCTCCGTGCCCCAGTAGGAGTCGCCAGAGGTCGCCATGATTTCCAGGCACAGGCACACACACACACAAATGCAAAAATACCCCCCCAAGAGTGCTGGGCAGTCCAGGGAGAATGGGATGAGAGCCCTTGGTCAGCCTTGACGCTTGCCGAAGAAGCCTCAGGGATCCTTTCTCTCAGACTAACCAATTCCACCAAGGTTTGGCCTTTTTTGGGGGTGGGTGGGTGTTGAGGTTAAATTCATATCTACCCTGACCCAGATGGCCACAGCTAGTCTGATCTCACCAGATCTCGGAAGCTAAGCAGGGTCAGCTCTGGTCAGTCCTTGGACAGGAGCCCACCAAGGAAGCCCAGGGCTGCGACACAGAGGCCGGCAAGGGCAAGACACCCCTAAATGCCTTGAAAACCCCACGAGGAGTCACTGCAAGCTGGCTGTGACTTGACAGCGCCTTCCACCACCAAACTCACGTATGTTACATTTCGTGAGATGCGGAATGCGACGAAAGGAAATGGCCTGTGGAAGATGAGCTTTGGTCTCTTGCGGCTGCAAGCCAGTTGTGTATCACAATGCACAGGCTTCATGTGAACAGCCATCGATACATCCCATTCCGTAACCCTCTGACTATACAGCTCCATCCCTTAATGGGGAGAACGGAATGTAATACCTTTGGCTTCTGGGAGGGATGAGCAGACGACAGGTTAAGGCTACGGGTGAGTCGATTTTGACATAAAATTAGCAGGAAGACCTCTGCAGAAACATGCTTGCTGCATTTTCTTTTTGGAATCAAACTTTTTGAACGCAGCCCTTCTTTTTGGAATCAAACTTAAGGAAAACCTGCTGTTCCTGTCCAGCTAGCACTTGTGAATGCTGGATGTGCTTAATTAAGTGGACCTGGGGTGGGATTTAAGGAGTCTGACCAGTGAAAAGAGAAGGACTGAGAGCCAATCCTGGCCGCCCCGCTACCCGCAAGGACATGTGCCTTGCACTCACTTGATAGACTTGATCCACTCGTCCTTCTCTTCCTGGGTGGGTGCAGAGATGCGGTAGACCATGTGGTTTCCCTCGACCACCCGCCCGTCTGCTTCTGTCTTGCAGGCTTTGATGAGCTGGCCTTTGTTGTTTGGAATGTAGAGCTCAAAGCAGTTCTGTAAAAGACCAATTAAGATCTTCATCAAAGGCCCTGCTGCTTTGAGACTACTAACTTTTCTGTAGCAGACCCCCAAGCTCTGGAACTACCCCGCCCCCATTGAGAAACTTGCACAGTGCCAGATTTACAAGCTTTTAGGCACTGGGCAAAAGATGCTTTGTGTCCAAACTGTCTTATTGCATTTTTTTTTTGCTTTTGTGTTATGGTATTTGTAAATAAACATAGTCAGGAGCAATACTTCTTCTAAGCTGTGTGGAGTCTTGTGAGCAAAAATTCTACTTTGTGAACTACTGGGCATAAAAGTTGTGAGCGAACAGCAGCCTTGAGAGAAGATGTGGACTGCTGGTAGGAAAAACTTGACAGCACCTAGGCTACAATCCTATGGGTGTAAGTTATCCTGAATGCAGCGGAACTTACTTCTGCATGAACAGGTATAGCCCTGGGCTGTAAATCGCAACCAGCTGTGTGTGGCACTTTCCTCCTCCCCTTTTAAAAAAAGTTTTTCTAAATCTTGTTACAAAGGGTTGATTTCTAACATCTTAAATTTTTGTGTTAGTATCTCCTGCATCGGTTAGTATCTGTGCCCCCTGATAATATTGCAGTGTAAATTCCACTGGTATAGTAAGACCTCTACCCTGACCTGGATAGCTCAGGCTAGCCCATTATCTTTAGATCTCAGAAGCTAAGCAGAGTCAGCTCTGGCTAGTATTTGGATGGGAGACCTCCAAGGAATACCAGGGTCAGGACACCATGGCAGGTGATGGCAAACCACCTCTGAACGTCCCTTGCCTTGAAAACCCCACAGGGTCGCCGTGAGCCAGCTGTGAACTGATGGTCCTTCCCACCACCAATACGATCTCTCAGTCTCTCCAGCCCCTCGAGTGACCTTGTCTGGTCGTTTATTCAAATCTGGCCTTTTCAAGAAGTTTGGGCAGAGCATTTCATTACCATAGGACTTGGAAGGTGATTCCAGTATTTTGCTAAAACCACCATGTAGAGATATTCTTGCAAAAACTCCCATGACATGCCCATGGATGTCATATTCAGCAGCTTTGGGGCCCTCAGTTGCATTTGTATGCTTTTCACTCCCCAAACAGTTTCTTTAGACCTGGTATGAACCTGTAACATGATGACTGCCCTCCGCCCCCACTACATTCCCATCCCAGGAGGACCCAAATATGGCTGCCCTTTACTGGGGCCCGGGCTGAAAACCAATTAACATGACCTGGTCTTTTTATGCCGCTGTGGGAATCACGCGTATGCAGTGAGGCTTACGTTACACTTTTGTACCGGGTCACAGAAACAATAAACAGATTCACGGAGGAGAGGTCTATCAGTGGCTACTAGCCATTGTGACTGAAGGGAACCTTCACATTCAGAGGCAAAAACCCTCTGGATCCCAGTGCCAGGAGGCAACATCAGGGGAACGTCTCAGACTCTACGCCCTGTTGTTGGCCCTCCAGGAGAACTGGTTGGCCACTCTGTGACAGAGGATGCTGGACTAGATGGGCCCCCAGTCTGATCCAGCAGGGCTCTTCTTACGTCTTTATGCTTGAGACCTGCATCTCATATACCATCTCATAATGCATAAAAGAAAAAACATTTTTTATTTCTGAAAAGGAGAGGAGGAGATTGGATTTATACGCCACCCTTCAGTACCTGGAGGAGTCTCAGAACGGTTTACAATCTCCTTTCCCTTCCCTTCCCCACAACAGAGGGTAGGTGGGGCTCAGAGAGCTCTCCCGAGAACTGTCCTTGAGAGAACAGCTCTGAAAGGACTTATGATTGGCCCAAGGTCACACCAGCAGCTGCATGTGGAGGAGTGGGGAATCAAACCCAGTTCTCCCAGATTAGAGTCCGTGCTCCTAACCACTACACCAGACTGGCTCTCAATATATGGAGACTGTCCCACAGTGAGGAGCTCGCAGTCTGGGCCGGACAGCCCTAACCCCCACGCAGTAAGTACATCTATTCCCCCCTCTGGGTGTTGCTGCTGCTGCTGTCTGCTGTGATGCTGGTTCCTGCTTTACCTTACTGGTTATTTTGCTGTTCTGCCTTACTGAGGTTTATGTTGGATTATTTTGCAGTTATATGTTTTGAAGTCATGATCTGCTTTAATATGGCCACCGTTAAGGCACCCAATAGCAGCTGCCGTGCAAACCTGAATACACTGAAAGGCGTAAACGTTCTAATCAGTAATCTAAATAGTTTAAAATCAATCTTACCACATCAAATTTCCATCCTGTCCCTGTCTTTTGACACATAAGATTCAGCCACTTGAGCACAACACATTTGTATCAAACAGTATCTCCTGCATACCCAATAAAAGGTCCATATAGTCAGCATTTTACCCCTACCTAGAAAGCAAGGACAAACCAAATCTGAAGCATAGCCTAAAAACTGTTTCAAAGTGGAGGGTTTTTTTGGGGGTGGCGAGGTTTGAGCCAAAACTGAACCTGAGGTGTGAATCTGATCTGTTGTGGTTTACAACGAACAAAGAAACAAACACCTATCTGAACCACTTTTGGGGCCCAACTTCAAGTCTGGTCAAACCTCCAGCTAAAAACAATCTGCTCCAAAAACTGCATTCACTCTTGCAGATGTCACACACCAGCAAATGAAGCATCCGGGTACTGGATTTCCGCCAGAGACTGGTGCAATGAAAACCGATTAAAGAGTGCTTTGAAAAGGCCAAGAAGTGTTATGATCTCTGGACCTGCCCTGCAACCCCGTACCAATGAGGCATGGAATTTATCCCAGCTTGCTCTGAAATGCAAACGTCAGGCAGATCCACTGCTAAGGCTGAAACAAGCAACGTCACTCACTGGTTTCCGTGGGTCTTCCACTTCCCGGATGCTCAGATTCTCCAGTGGAATGATTCCCCTTGGCTCCTTGTCCTAGGAGCAAATTTTTAAAAATATGGCTATAAGGAGGTGGACTTATGGATGGCAAAATTACCGATGGTCAATATACTGTGTTTCATTTAATTGTAAGTTTAAAACTGCCACAGGTTTCGGTAAAAAAACCAAAACAAAACACAAACCAGCAGGGAATCTGAAACCAGTAGGAATTACAATGCCTGGAAGAAAAAAAATAAAAACAAACTTCCCCAGTCTACAGGACTATACCAAAAACACTTAGATCCTTCTAAGTCCAATGACTTCAATGGATTTAAAACGGTGTAACTCTCTTTGGGATTGCACTGTCAAGTGCCAAAGCCTCTGCTAAACAGGCTGGGCGTGTGTCTAAAGGGCAACAAACCAAAACGTCTCTCTTGAGAGAGCTCTGTGGGTTGGGGGACAAATATTAAAATATGGTGGTGAAGGTGGAGAGCGCTGTCCTGAAGATGCCCTAATCCCACGCCGAATGTGGCTTGAAGGCCCAGTAATGGCAGCACTTTGAATGGTGCTCAGAAACAAACGGAGAGACTTGAGTCCAGCAGCAGCTTGGAGACCAGGAAGATTTTTGGAGAACAAGCTTTCAAGAGTCAAAGCTGCCAGAGCGCTTTGATTCTTGAAAACTTGCACCCCCAAAATCTTGTTGGTCTCTAATCTAGCTGTTCTACTGCTAACCAACATGGCTACCCTTGCAACCAAGCTGGAAGCTCATGAAGATCTTGGAGCATGGGTGAAATATCCTGAGTATGGTGAATCCCCCAGTTCACAACCTGGGATGTTCTCTGGACCAAATACATTTTCCCCAGACTTTTGTTCAAAAGGCAGCCCTGCAAACAATTTGCTACAGTAGACTAAGATGGATGTTATCAAAGCACAGAGAAAAAGTCCCAAGGAGTTGGATCTGTCCCATAGCTACAGTGGGGCATTTCGGGGCTCTGCCCCCTCAAATGAGAGGCATGCCCCACAACAGCTGCTGTCCCTCTCCCCCTTTACCCCTCCTGTGGCATTAAAAGGGCCCTCCAGCTGATCAACTGGAGCACATGGCTGCTGACCACCTGGAGGGCCCTTTAAATCTTGCAGCTGCCCCTCTCCCTCCCCTCCCCCAAGATTTAAAGGGACAGCCACACACCTTCCCTGATCTCCAAGTGGTGTAGATTGCCTTTGAAGATCAGGGAAGGTATGTGCCCACCCGTCCCTCCTCCCCTGCTGCTCCACAAAATTTCCCCATGCCCCACCAACCCAAAATTTCTGGCTATGGGGTTGGGTTGGGTCACACCAATGCAATGCATTGGCGCAGGCTGCTGTGTGGATTGTCAGGGCCCCTCCTGCCCATGTGATGCCCCTGCATGGCAGATGATCAGATGGCGCTCCTGGATTCCATGTGGCCAGGAAGGGAGAGTGGTGTGGAAAGGGGGTGAGGGGAAAGAGAGAAACGGTACTAACGGTAGTGTACTCAAAGTAATACAGGCAGTTGTCGGTCAAGATGAACCAGCGTCTTTTCCAGGTCTTTACTCGCCCTCCTGAAAGCAAAAAGTAGGGTTTAGGTTTCCTGTTGTGTTCTCTTTCAGCCACTAACCTTTCCCCAGCCCAGAACAGGAAGTCTCACTTACAAACAAAACCATATCAAAGCAATAAAAGCAGTGGTAAAAAAAAAAAAGCAAGCAAACAGGGTGGGACTGGTACAGTAAGAAAAAAGATCACAGGAGTCATTCACAATAACCAGCTCCAGAAGGGTAGCTATGTTGCTCTGTTAGAGGAAAACACACACACAGACAAGAATCTTGTGGCACCTTAAGGGCTAGTTCACACTTCCAAGAGAAGGAGGCGCCCAGAAGCAGTTAAATGGACTGCTCCACTTTGGATTGTGGGGTGATGAATTCTAGCTCTGAATTTTCCTTTGCATAGACATACAATGCAAAAATGAAACTTGCACAGGAAGGAGAAAAGTTCTCCCCCCCTCCTTTTGCTTCTTCTGCTGGCCTCCTATTATTGCAGGGAGCTTTGTAAACATGTGATCATCCCAAATCCCCACCTCCACCCCAATGTGCAGTCTCAGATGGTGCAGGCCACTTGCCCGTGCCACAATAAAGAGGCCAGGCTTTCAGTTGCCACAAGAATCTGGGGAGGGGGAGGTGTGTTTTCAAAAATAACTTGCCCTTGCTGAAAAGTGAGGAGTTCCAGGGGAAGTCCTAGATTCCTAGAACAGGAATCTGCAGCGTATCTTCTACAACTGTGGATTTATTTTACAAGCATTGGCCAGCTACTATTTTTCCCCCTGACAGGTGAGTTTAAGAAGGGAGCGAGTGGTGTTGGTCTTTGTCCCCGTCCTTTAAAGCAGTTCCCTGGCAAACTTTAAGCACAAATGCAGCATCTGTGAAGCCTTTTTTGCTCTTAGACTGACAGCTCACAGGATGTGATGAGATCTGGGCCAAAGGTTTCCAGCTGCTGGCCTTCCAGAACAAAACTGGACATTACTGGGATATAGTACAGTGATATTGATATTTATCATTGATATTTTGACCTTAGAAGACTATGCTCGAAGTACTGCAGTATAGGTTTTGACTGATGTTTGATGTCCTGGTTCAAATTTAAGCAGTGGGTAAGGTATACAATTGAGTACAGCAGCTGTTACTGACAGATTTACTCTGGATTCCCCTGAATGAGGGCTAGGCCATAATGTCTGAAAAACGACATGGTCGGAGAGAGTAACGGGGGGCTGTTCCTCATCCTGCAATGCAAAGCCACTCTTTGAGACAAATACATTTTGCCAGCTTGGGGCAAACCTCTGGTGTAAAGCCCAGCCTTGTTCCCAAGCGCTCCTACAAAGCAACCTGCCATTTCTGGCTTCAGACAATGGGCCATCTGGAGGTGGGTTCCACCTTCTCCTGTGTCACTTTGGAGAAATTGCTGGAACCCCGGGAAAGGCCAACCTGGAAGAACTTTGAGTTCCATCCTACCCATGCGATCGCTCCGTTTGGAAAAACCCATCCCAACACATACACACTTCCATCTCCCCACCCTTTTCTTCCAACAAGACACACACCTCTTCACAGGAAAAAAGGTACCCGAGTCCGTAACTCAGCCCACCGTCCATCTCTAACCCGCTAGACCTGTTCTGGATAATCCAGCACAATTCACTCCCAGCCCTCCTCAGCCCCAACTATCAGCCCCCCCACCCTGCCCCCCGCCAGCTCTCAGCTAAAAAGCGTGTGCCCCTCTTTCTCACCTACCTCCTGGGTTGGGGGCAGTATTCAGACAGTGGAACAAATGTAGTCCGCGCCGTGGGACGGAAGAGGAGAGAGGGGGGCAGGGCAGCAGTGGTGGGGGAAGAGGGGGCAAAGAGAGGCGGGGACAGGGGAGCCAGGATAGAGAGAATGGGGGTGAGAAAGAGAGAGAGAGGAGGGGAGAGAGAGAGAGAGAGAGAGAAAGGAGAACAAGTTACATCAACATAAGGTAGAAGTACATGGTCAAATCAAAAATCCTCCGACACAGACACAGGCATTTGGGGGCACTGGGGTAGGGTAGGGAGGCAGGGGAAGGAAGGGTTTAATTTTATTGGGGGCGGGAATAAGGAGACAGAAGCCCACATGGCCAGGCTCCCTAAACATGACGGCACGTCACACGGCAACCTATCGCCAGAAGGTAGATAGTGGCGCTGAAAGCGATTGGCTCTTAGGCAGTGCAGGAGCCAATCGAGTTCTGCTGTCGTTGTCTACAGGCTGGCGAGAGGTCTCTCCTAGAGAGGCACGGACAGATGCTAAAAGGAGATATAAATCCATCCCTGACTTGTCCCTAGTTGGCATCTTAACCAGGACAGGAACTGGAGTTCTACATTTATGTCCTTTGAACTAGTTCAAGAAAAGAGGGGTATGTTTTTACCCTTTTCTTTTGTGTGGGCAGCCAATGGGGTAAGCAGCCATTTCTCCCAAATAACTGTCGCTTTGCTTGATTCGTCTTAAAACTATGCTGTGGAGACATGTGACCTTCCTTTCTTCCCTTTAACTTTTGATCCATGTGACTCTAAGCCACGGCTGGCCAGCTGGTGGCCCATGATACAATTTGGCTGCTCCTCTGCAACCAACAGTATCATTCCGGTGCCCCATTCAGAGCAACGACAGAATGTAACTCATAATCCTGTTCCACAAGAGCAGAACTGCCTCGTTTCCAGTTCTAGACTCGTGGCCTCCTCTACTCTGAGTGATCCCAAGCAGTGCCACGCTCTGAATGGAAGGGGACAACCAAGGTGCAACTTCTGCCTTCAGTGAAGCTGATGGTACAAGCCCTTCATCTCAAGCTTGGTATGACACTGTGGACTGGGGCAGCCCACTTGCAAGGATTTTATCCAGGGCGGGACCAGCCCCTCTTCCAGGCTTGGGTAATTTGACCACTGTCATTTTAAGACAATGAGAAGGCTGAGTACCAATCAAGCAACCTGCATGTCTTTGGCAGAAGTCACACAACAACTAATACAGCCACCCCTACTTGGGAATCTGCAGGACTGTGGACCGAATTAAGCGTCAGGCACTGAATGTAGTACCAGAAGCAGGCTTCAGCAGCCCAAGAATTTAATCTCTTTTAGAAAAACCATCTCTTTCTGGTACCTCACGACTGCATAAACACAGGCCTGAAAACACGTCAACAATGCCTGGTGAAAGACGGCACAGATTAGGGGTTCGATGGGTCTTTCGGTAGTCAGGGGACGGGGTTTTTATGACCTGCATAAATGTCTTCAAATGGATCCGCACTGCCAAGGGGGAATCCAAAAATCCCAGCAGACCCCTCTCATCATCCATCAGAGGAGATCCACCTCAATGAGGAGTGGCGGGGAGGTGGGAAGAGAGGAGGAGGGGTGGGGGGAGGACGGATCCCGATTTTCACCAGATCCTTGTGATGTGATGAGCAGCGGATTTCCAGCAGGTCCTGTATGTGTTTGTTGTTTTGGGGAGGGGAGGGAGATGAGGGTGGGTTTCAGGAGGATCCCTTTGATCTGATGAAGAGAGAGGTCATGCTTTAAATGACACAACAGGTGGGGGGAACAGAGGAGAGCGCAGAGACGTGCAAAGAATCGCGGGGTGGGGTGGGAGGGGAGTGGTGATGAGGGAGGGAGAGGGTAAGGGAAGCGGGGAACGGAAGGGAAAAGGCCATAGTGTTTAAGGGGGGGGCGCCTCTCACCCAGTTTGAGGAGCCAGCCCTCGCGGTCAGGGTTAAAGAAAGTGTGTGTCAGGTCGTTCCCATCATCCTCAGGGATCTTGAAGGGCTCGTTACGGATGCTGTCGTAGAGGTTCTAAGGGGAGGGGAGCAAGGGGAGGAGTTACAGGCAGACCACGCCCCTTCCCGAGGCAAGCAGAAAGGGGAGGCGTGCTCTCGTGCACACGTAGGTGCCTTTGGCACGGCAACCGAGACCACATTGTCCCAGACAGCGGAGGAAATGAAAATAATTACACAAGAAGAGCGAGTGAGCGAGCGCAAAGGATTCAGGACAGTAATTAGCCCCCGAACGGCGACAAATTTACAATTCCGAGATCTGCAACTGCCAGACTGCAGGACAAGCATTATATGCAAAAACGGAGGATGTAAAAAGTTCCTCACGAGACGGTCGTGAATGTTTTGAGAAGGTGGAAACATGCATGAAAGGGCCAGCGGACTGCCCCAGGTCAGACCAACAGGCCCATCTACCCTGGTCTTGGGTCTTGCGTTCCCTTTTCCAGCCTCTCACCCGCAACAGCTCCTCAGGCAAGTCCCCCCCATCATTGATGCCACGGTTCATGGTGATGAACCTCTCGACGGTGGGCTTGTCGCGGACGTTGGGATTGTGGAGGCTGGTGTTGAGCATGATCACAGCAAAGGAGAGGACGTAGCAGGTATCTAGGTGGGCACGGGGAAAAGAAGAACACAGATAGAAAAAAGCTTTTTTTAAGAAAGAAATCTTGCTTTGTTTGCTCTTATAGTTTTTAGGAGGGTGACAAAATGTTTGTTTTGGATAGCATGGGGACTCAAGTGATTCAAAACAGGGGTTTTCTTAGCCCAATGCTGTTGGGATTCTGATTTTCCCCCCTGTGATTTTTGCCACCTCTGTTAACATCTCTTCTTATGATAAATTATACTGCTGCTGCTGGTTGAATTGACTGAAGGTGTTATTATGGACTTTTAACCGATGTTTTGTTACTAAGCTGCTCATTTAATCCAAAGGGCTAAACAAAGATTTTGCTATTTATTTTCTATGAAGTGATTTCAGTTTCCAGAGCATTTCTCATCAAGCACATAATCAACTGTTACAACAGCCATCTCAGGTAGGCCAGTGATAGTTGCTACTGCGGCCTGGAGGCTGAGAGACAGTGGCCTGGTTATGGCTAGCTAGTGTGCTACATTTCCAGACAGGAAGGGCCAACTCCCCTGTGGTTGGATACTGGGAACTTTTGTCTATACGTCTTTTTTCAGTGCAGGATGTCCAAGAAAAGAAAGTGCATCTCTCCAACCTGCTACAAACCAATCCCATGGAATACAAGAAAAGGATCCCAGACCACAGACTAGCCAGGTTGTGGCTCTGGTGTAACAGGCAGAAACACAAAAGGTGCAGCTTTCCCCCATCCTTGCAGCTCCATGTAGGGGAAAAAGTCACCCTCCCTAATTTATTAAAGATATAGGGTTGGTCAAGCCATCAAACAGGAAAGATGAGCCATGCGCTGCAAACACTTGGTGTCCACACTGACCTAGGATCGACAGCTAGTGAAACGAATTTACGGTTGATCTACTTGGATTAGCAGTGAATTCATTCCCATCCCAGGAGGACGACTGCCTCCCAACAACTCTTGTTTTGAACCAAACATCCCCACCCAGTCCTTGCACAGGACCCGGTACCTGTGGACTGAAAGACCCCTGGGTTGCACAGGCAATACCGCTGGGCAAACGCCTCCATCATCCGGTCAATCTTCTGGGCTTCGCCTGGCAATCGGAAGCTCCACAGGAATTGTCTGGATTAAGGGTGGGGGAGACACACCACGAAAAGGTAGAGATTGAGGTCTGGTCATCTATTGTGCAACTACCAGATTTATTCCCTACCTGCAATATTCTGTATTGACTGTCTGAAAAAGTGCATATACCGAAGTGCAGCACACCAAGGCTGACGGCTAAAAATACTCCCCCCCCCACCAAAATGTTTAGCAAAGAATTGCAGCACACGAAGGCTGATAACTAAAAATACTCCCCGCACCAAAATATTTAGCAAGGAAGGGGGTTTCCTTCTTAAACTCCAGTGGCCTAGCCACGTTGATGTGTGTTACAGTAACCCCAAGACTGCACCATAGAAAAATCACTGAATGCCCTCTCCAGGAAAATTCATTTGTTCCCTTCTGTCACTGTCTTCTGCCAGCAGCTGAAGACTTTTTTTGTCTTGACATTCCTTCACTGACTCTCATTGACTCTCTTTCGCATTCATGTGACTATGCGCTTTGTTTAATTGTATCTATGTGTGTTTTTCAGCTCATTTCCTTTTATTTTTGGCCTTGGAACCCTAAGCAGGGTGAAAAGGCAGCTCAAATCTGTTTTAAATAAATAACTGTAGCACAGTCTACACGGGATAGCCTTTTTAGAAAACATAAACTACAACCCACAGCCTTAAAGGACCATCTCTCCCAGTATAAAACAGGGTGGTTACTCTGATGACCCAGTCACCCACATTTTCTCTCCATCCCCTCTAGCAGACCTTTGAGAACTGCTACCACCCAGTCTCAAGGCCTTTACAGTGTTGGCCCCTACATTATACAATGGGCTTCCCGAAAACAGCAGAGTGACACCTTCCCCTTCTGTCTTTCAGAAGGCTTTACAAGACTGAACTGTTAGGGAAGATTTTGAAGATGGTCAACAGAATTGACAATGGTTCTTCTTTTTCTGCCTTTCTGTTTCATTTTATGGGATCTGTAGGGTTTGGAAAGGAATTCTTTTTTTACCAGAGTTTATTAGCTATTGTTAAGCGCTGGACTGTGATATGCAAAAGCACAAGTAAATGGCAAAGGGAAATGCACAAGGAAATGGCAAATCTATTTACCGCATAAAGTCAACCCAGATATATGGAAATTCAAAAGGATCCTTATTTTCACTTTGTTTACACAGTAGAGAAAATTGTTTCATGATGGGCCATCAATGACATGTCACTCCTTGGAAATTAACCAAACATTTATTAAAAGAGTTCAGGGAAATGGTGGTTTTTTAAAAAAAGGAAGTTAACAGCTGATTTTTACCACATGGACTGCGAAAGAGCCCAACATTCTCGGAGAATGGATATCAAAAACAGCTGAGGTCTTAAACCGAAACGTTCCCTTTGTACCAGAAAGTTTCCTGTTGCATCATACAGTCATAACCTTTTTTTAAAAAAAAACCCCAATCCAAACAAAACCAGGACTCGGTTTTGATTTGTTGGCTGTCGCAAGGCTGGTTTACGCACAGCAGGAAAAATTGCAGGCCTTTTAAGCTAACAGCTGATTCGGGTCAGGGATCTGGCAAGACCAGTTCAGTTAGCAGCTTGAATGAAAACAATACGTCCGGCCTGGCAAAGGGCTGAGGGTCTGGAGACTCACCGAAGGGCCTGCACGAGGTTGAGGTCAGTAAACTCATGCAAGTCGACGAAGGCGTGGAGCACGGCGATGTTGAACTCCTCCCTGAAGAAAGGGGTGGGGTGGGGGGAGAAGGTTAAAGCAAAGCTCATCCCCTTGTCACCCTGCATAATGACAACATCTGGAGTCCTAAGGTTGCCACCCTCCAGGTAGCACCTGGAGATCTCCCAAGATTACAGTGGAGCTCCAGATGACCAAGATCAATTCCCCTGGAGAAAATGGCTGCTTTGGAGGGGGGGACCTCTCTGGCATTCTACCCTGCAGAGGGCCCTCCCCTCCCCAGGCTCCAGCCCCCCAAATCTCCAGGGATTTCCCAACTCAGAGCTGGCACCCCTGATCCATACATGTCTAAGGAAGAGTCCAACCAATGCCCTTTTCCTCAGTGACGTCACTCTTTAAATCTACCTTACTTGGGCCTGATTTTATGCATGCAGCAGAATAAGTTAGGAGAGAGGAGTGAATCACTTTACATGCTGGAGCTACGTTTTTAATACATTTCTGACCAACGCTTTTGGATGTTAACCCCCAACCCCCCAACCCCCCCCGCAAACGGAAAACAACCAGAATGCAAGATTCTAGCCCAGCTTTTTGTACGCTGTGCTGGCTTGCTTTAACATATGGAAATATTAAACACTGTTATTTCCTACTAGTGGTCTGACGGGGTGCAGTCCAGGCAGCCTCAGCCCAAATAGGGCCCAAGGGCTGCACCTCTCCCACTGATTGAGATCCCAGTCAAGGGTGGAACCCAACTGATCCTCTTCCCACCAGGCTCCCAAGCCTGACCCCTGATTTTCTGCTCCTTCCTCCCGCTGCCCCGTCCCCTCTCACCGCTCGCCCAGATAGTCGCCGATGGCCGTCTTGTTGAGCCCTTCCCCCTTGTAGAGGAAACGGGCAATGTCCTCGGGGGTGGAACGCAGCAGTTCATTCTCCACGAGGAACTGGATTCCCTGAGAAAACAGAGTTGGTAAGACCCACCGTCCACAGAGTGTCCATTCTCGGAGATCTCAGAAGCACCTCTGTGCTGTAATTCCAATGTGACCTCACTTCCTGGAAACGCAGGTGTCATGATCATGGGCCTACTGCGATGTGGCCCATAGGCTCTAGGGAGGCCTAGTGGCTCCAGGGAAGCCTGTATGGGAGTAGCTATCAGGGCCTACATTTCCCAGGTTCCCTCTGGACCCAGTGATTGGGTAGCAGCAGATTTTGGAGGGAAAAACGACACCAGCAGGAGAACAGGGGACGGTGCCTGGGAAGAGGAGATAAAAGGCCTTGCCCAGAGCGGGAGGGTGCTCTCTCTCTCCCTCAGGGAGCAGGGCTGGTGGAAGCTGCTGCAGACGGAGGGATCCCTCATCCAAAAAGGGGTGAGTTAGACTGTGAAACGTGTACCTAGGGAAGGCTAGGACTGTGCTATTATTTACTTGTCTTTACTTTGCTCATATTCCCTACTTGTTATTGATCTAAAGTTGTTGTTAAATCTCTTAATAAAACTAGCTGTTACTCTGCCTGGGTCCTCACGCCTCATTTGGCCACATACAAGGAGAGACCTGTCGTAAAAGTACTGCAACAAGGGGTCGGGCGGGTGCTCTGGGCCCTCCCAAGGAGACCCAGGCCAGAGTGGTGGCAGCCAGTAGTGAACCTTCCTAGTCACTGCCCATGACAGCAGGTTATTCCCAACATCTCCATCCAGAAAAACGTCCAGGGACCCTAGAAAGTCCCTCCACTGAGCCCCAACACCCACTTACTTTTTTAGGATCCATGTTGAATTTCTTGCGGCCCATCCCCATCTTCCGGTTTCTCTGAAGAGTTTTGCTGCACAAGATAATGAACCCGTCAGCCCTTTGACTTTTCTAGCATGTAAATGCAAAAATCTGAAACTGAGTCACGCTTCTAGAAAGCACTCATGGTCCAGTCCTCCTCCTCAGACTGCAGGGAGGTGGCAAAGCCAGAAACTCTCTCCATCCTAGGTGCCCATGTAAAGGTGTTTTGTCTGGTGGGGAAGCTAACTCCCCAGCTGAATTCAGCTGGTATGGGACCAGGAGATGATGGTAACACACACTTTCTCTGAGAATCTCAACAAGCTTGAAATAATGGATACATACAATGCTCCTTGAGAGACAAAGAGAGGGCAAATGTACATTCGGTACACAGATGAAATGAAGAATTCATAATTGCCTTGCTGGAGAAGGAGATACTGAATTCAGGCATAAGAAATTCTAATTAAACAGACTGGGGGGGGAGGCACTGGACTTGGCCACAGCTGGCTTGCTGTGCCAGAGCACCTCCCCACTCCCAGCCATTCCTCTAGCACACAAAGCTTGGCTGAACAGCTCTTAGAATGATAATCTTGCTGATGTTGGAAAGCACAAAAACCAGGATTCTAAACGAGGGTTTAACCAAGCTTTGGCATCTCAGCTCATGGGTAGGAAAAACCCAAACCAAAATGCTTATTGGCCAGGGCACCTGCCTTCGGATGTCACAGCCAATCGGAGCAGACAGTGATTTAGAAAAATAGAAAAAGAAAAAGGAGGCAAGCAAAGCATGATGGAGGCAGCCACTCAAAGCATCGGGTCCCAGTCGTACGTTCAATGGTTAAATTTGTACTATGTTTCATGTACGACATTAAGAGACTTATCCTCCACTATCCTGTAAAGCAGTTGTTATCTGGACCATGGTGCCCAGGGGGTGCCACGGCCCCTGCCAGTATGTTTCTTGGAGCCTATTTGTTTTTCGACTCTTGGGGATAACATCCAAAGGATCTTGAAACGGGGAGGGGGGAGGAGCTTCAGCTTGCTCCCTGCCAGCTGACTAACTTGCAAAACACAGAGCTTATGCCCAGCAGACACATCCCAGCCCCATTCCCTCAGCTTGGCCACAGACACTCTTTTGTCTCCGGACCTGGAAACCTCCCTCTGTGGCTGTGCGGGGACCAAACCCTCCACTTTCTTTTGGAACAAGAAACGAAACAGCATCTCTTCCCCCAAACAAAAAGCCAGTTTGGTCTCCCCTCATGACAGCTATTTTTGTGACTGGCCTGTCCATCTACCAGGTCAATAACAGAGAAAGGAGAACACTGAGACTAGACTACTGTATTGCACTCTACATAGGTCTCCCCTTGAAGTCAACTCACTGCTCTTTCTCAAAATTCCAGCAGGGCTCACAGCTCTGAGATGTGGTTTTGCCTGAGTCTGAATAATATCTGGAAGAATCCACAGTGCATGTCTCATGGGGCTTTACAGAACCCTAGAGGCCCAGGGTATGCAGTTGGGATGCTCTGCCGTACAATACATTCCCCGACAATCACACACCTCACATATGAAAAGGTGGGCTTTGTGGGGTTTTCAGAATGATTTGACAGTGGTCTCTTAACAGCCCCTGCAGGCAAGGACTGAAAACGCAGGCAAGGACAGAGAGTTTCACGGTTCTGTTCAAATCAGGAACGTCCCAGAATGTTAAGGAATGGCCCAGTGAGAAGGCTTCAGGACTAGCAATCTCCCAGAGACTGGAGTGAGCTGCTCTTTAAAAAGATTTCTTTCTGTAGCAAGAAGCAATTTTGGGCAGAGGAATCTCTCTCCAGGAGCCAAGATGGAGTATTCTCTGGGGACACGCTGCTGCGCTCACAGGGAACCTCCTCTCACCTTCCTTCATTGGCTTCTAGCCCCTCCACCTCGTTCATGGCTTCACTGAGCTCATCTCGCAACCGCTGAATTTCCACCAGGAGCTCCTGCTTCCGCCGTCGGATGTTTTCCAACTCCAGCCTCTCCTCGGGAGTCAGGTCTGGAGGAACTGTGTTGGAAAGACAAGGTGGGGGGGGAGAGCAGAAAAGGATTGGGAGACATAAATTTTTGACAGCCTCTCTTTGTGGTAGTAAACGGAAACCCCTGCCGGGGGTGAAGTTCTGAATCCAGAGGCCGCCCAGGCTTTGCTCTAACAATCACATGGCAACACAGCAAGGGGTGATCGGAGCAAAGGAGTATGGGAGCTCCAAAATCTTTAATACCCACGCACAAGCTATTATCATCTCTCTGTACAAGAAGCTATTCCTGCCAAAATTCCCTGGAGTTCTGTCCTCCTTTGCACCAGCCACTGTAATTCGCAAAGCAACTTCTGCTGATTATCGTGCACCTCCTGACCGATTGCAGTGACCGAGCCCTTGTTAGCCAGGAGTTCTTTAGGCCCCTGGCCTTCAATCGGAGAGCCCCAACTCACAGCTGGGTTGTACACACCCTGACCTGAAGCAGGAGTACCAGCACCACAATTTTATGTTAATAGGAGGAGGGGGAAAGAAAAGGGGAAACTAGCAAGGAGAAAGGCAGCCCTGTATGGCAAAAAAAAAAAAGACAACGGAAGGTCCTGTTTCTGAGAAGTGTTTCTGGAGACATGATGGCATATGAAAAAATATTATTACTATAATGGGTTTTTATATTTTGTTAGAATTATTATTTGGAGAAAGCACTGTAAGTTTCCCCACACACCCTTTTAGGGATACAGGAATACGTACCATGTCAACAAGACAGAAAGGAGAACACTGAGACTAGACTACTGCAATGCACTCTACATAGGTCTCCCCTTGAAGTCAACTCAGAGACTCCAACGTGGTGCAGAATGCTGGGGCTTGGTTATTATCAGCAGCTAGGCAGAACATGCATATTATTCCTACCCTGCCGTCATTCCATCGGCTCCCCATCAGATACAGGGCTCAATTCAAGGTATTGGCCGTTACATACCAAGCCCTTCATGGCCTAGGTCCATCATATCTGCAGGACCATCTCTCCCCCTACCCCCCATGCTCCACCATGTCAGCTTTGTTAATTGGAGCAAGATCCACTGCAGGTGCCTCCCCGCAAATGGGTGAAATCAACAACCACCCATAAACGCAATTCTCTGTTGCAGCTCTCACTTTGTGGAATCGCTTGCCTGAGGAGACCAGGAAGGCTCCCGTGCTCCTGGCACTCTGCAAACTATGCAAAACTGAATTATTCGGGAAGTCTGTTTTATAGTGGTAACAGGGCTGTACTGTAATGAAATGCTTCAGGAAGATGCTTGGGTAAAGGGATTGGGACTGTGGAGCACAGTGGAATCTCTGTGTACCGTACATATCGTCTGTTGTTATAAGTATGATCTCCCTATGTAATTTCTGCATCATTTAGTATGTCATACTGATACTTATGCTTGGTTTCTGCTCTGTTTTTAGATTTTGGCAATCCAAACCTAATTGCATTGTTTCTCAGAGGCCCCTTTCCTGCCAGTCTCATTGACCTGCACTGCATGATCTGCCTTGAGTCTCAGAGAGAAAGGCAGACGATAACTGATGTAAGTAAAGAAAGAAATTTCCAGTGCTCTGCTGTGATGGGGAAAGCTTTCTTTCTTTCTTTCTTTCTTTCTTTCTTTCTTTCTTTCTTTCTTTCTTTCTTTCTTTCTTTCTTTCTTTCTTTCTTTCTTTCTTTCTTTGCCTGCCTGCCTGCCTGCCTGCCTGCCTGCCTGCCTGCCTGCCTGCCTGCCTGCCTGCCTGCCTGCCACTCATGGTTGACTTCTGGCAACCCCTAGTGGGGCTTGGAAATTTCAGACAGGTGGCTTGCTATTGCCTGTCTCTGTGTCCTGGCCCTAGTATTCCTTGGAGGTCTCCCTTCCAAGTACTGGCCAGGGTCGGCCTGGGTTAGCTTCCAAGGTCTGACGAGATCAGGCTTGCCTGGGCTATCCAGGTCAGGGCCCGAGCAGAGGTTTCTTCTGAGGCACTAAACTGAACAGGGCTTCGGCTCAGGCATGGAGGAAAAAAAGAGGAACCCCGGTCTCAGGGTCTCAGCCCAGCATCCCCCTCTGAGTTACTTCCAGCCATACTTTAACAGTCCCCAACACACTCATGAAGAAAAACAATGGTACCTTCCCTCTTGGTGCTCAGGGATAATGGAGGGGGTGGTGGAAGGTGGGATTAGGAGGGAAGCCCCCCCCCATTAAAGCTTGCCAAAGGTTGAAATTCCTGCATGAAGCTGAAGTACAAAATCACCTGCTCTCAAGGGAGGCTGAATCGGAGGATGCCCCTTGTTATTTTACTCTTAAGATCCACTCAGGTCAGATTGACAGCAGGCAAAAAGCCTCTTTCAAAAGCCACCCTAGTGGGAAGAGCTTCCATGCGCAAAGACTTGCCTTTAATAGGCTTTGCCAGTTCTATACAGTAAGAAGCCTCATCCCTCTGACTGCAGTGGTACAGCCCAAGCTCCCCCTTCACGCCAATGGTACAGCCTAAAAAAAATCTCTCATAGAACAGAATGGTATAAATTGACAGAGGTCACGTCACAAACTACACACCCCTTATTATATTGATCTAGTCCTTATGCCCCCCTCCGTTTCTGCGCAGTGCGATCGCCCCCCTCCTTTTCATTCCACTGGTTCTTTCCAACCCCACCCCTCTTTGTAAGGGAGCGGCCCCGCCTCCCGTTACAAAGAATGGCTCAGTTCAGCCACCCGTTTTTCCAAATGGAGTTACTGTGTGCCTCCCACAATGGTACCTTCCATCTCTCCCCCCCCCTTCTAACTATTCCAATGTTAGCGTCTCAGGAGGGCCCTACCATAGATTCCGTCCTCCATGGTGACCAGAGCGCCCCACCGGGGGAGGGGGGAAAGCGGGACTCCCCACTGCCCCTTCGTCTCCTTTCTTCGGGGCTCCCAACGACGGCTGCGCCTTCCTCCCGCAGCAGCCCGGCCGTACGCTGAAAAGAGCGTTCCGCCCACGCAAACAGAACCACCAGTCGGAAAGAGGGAATCCTCTTGGCAGCTTGGACCAAGAGCCAATAGGAAGCAAGTCCTTTCCTAATCGTTAGAATGTGCGCCCGCCACAGCCAATAGGCACCTTCGATTTGATATTGACAGGGGACTCATTCAATGACACCTCAGATTTGTCTCCCTCAAGCCCCTGCACATAACCTTTCCTCACGCGCTTAAAGGGAAGGTCTTCCACTAAAAGGGCCTCTAAAGCAAAGGAGGCTCTTTCTGCCCATTAGTTTCAATGCGAAGGCCGACCTTTAATAATGAAACAGGAAGGGGGCATCTCCCAATTCATTCCATCGATAACAACTAATTTTATGCTATGATTGGGTCAGGATTTCAAACTTTGGCAACAGTGGGAAGCTGCCAATGCTCCTCTCCAGGAGCTCTCCATGAAAACAGCTGGGAAACCCTGTCCTTACCACTTACTGGCAGTCATTCACGAGCATTTTAAGTCATAGGTACTTCTGTGCACATGCAGAGGGTCAGGAAGAAGGACCGCAAAGCCTCTGGCCAGTTAGGAAGATCCAAAGAGATCATTTCCAGTAGGCGCAGCAATAGTGTAGCAGGGTGGGGAAGAGTACTGGACTGGCATTAGGCTGCTGAAATCCTGGCAAAGGTGGTGTGCTGTCTCTCATCCTCACCTACTTTACAGGACTGTTGTTAAGACAGAGGGTGGTCTGTGAGAACTATTTAAACCCCCTGATTTTAAAAATCTGATACATACTGACTAATAATAAATGATAGACTGATAAACGTGAACAGCCAGAGGGTTTACAACTTATCAAAGCACTATCACACCTTTCCTCCAAGGAGCTCAGCTATACGGTGTAGGTAATTCTTCCCTTTATCTTCATAACAAGACCCTAAGGCAAGCTACAGGATTAGCAGGGATTTACACCCAGGTCCTGACTGAAGGGCCGTTTCTGAGCTCTTTTTATTCATGGATAATAGAAGGGCCGCTGTGTGCGTTGGGTGTACAGGGCAGTTTCCCGCTATTAGAACTTGACAAACTTTGAACTCCTGCCTGAAATAGCAGGAAATAATTTTGTGTGTGCCTGTGTTCAGGAGAGATCTGGGGAGGGAAGGAGGCAGGGTATAGCCAGATTTTGTCAGATCTCAGAAGCTAAGCAGGGGCCAGTACTTGGAAGGGAGACCACCAAGGAGGGCTCTGCAGAGGAAGGCAATGGCCAACCACCTCTGCTTGCCAGCGTCACCATAAGTCAGCTGTGACCTGATGACACATACTGTACCTGGATGATTTGGGGGATGTTTGTTCTTGGATGCAAAATGTCCAATTAGGTCATTTCCCCCAATAATACTTGTGGGAGGCAGAGCCTCATTCAATGCTAATGGACTGCTAACGGAAGAGCTTCCATGCAGGCGCACCAGAAAGAGGCCCGGCATTAAACCAGTTCATTCGTTATATTGCAAAGATACAGTCCAAGCTCCCCCTCCAATGTAAAGGTATTGGCTAAAAAACCCCCAACAAAGAAGGGAATGGTATGGATTGGCACCGGTCACATCACACGCCCGTCATTTCATCGATCTAGTCCTCATCCCTCCCCCCTTCTCTGTGCAATGAGATCGCCCACCCACACACCCCCTCCTTCTCATTACTCTGGTTCATTCCAGCCCCACCCCTCTTTGTAGGGTTGCAGCGCCGCCTTCCCTTTTGCACAGAACGGCTCATTTCACCCATCGCTTTTCCAAATGCAGGAACTGGGCGCCTCTCACAATGGTACCTTCCACCCCCACCCCCACCCCCTTTAAGTATTCCAATGGAAGTGTCTCAGGAGGGCCCTACCATAGATTCCGTCCTCCATGGTGACCAGAGCGCCCCACCAGAGGGGAAAGCGGGACTCCCCGCTGTCCCCTGTTTTCGGAGCTCCCAACGCTGGCTGCGCCTTCCTCCTGCAGCCACTTGGTCCTGCGCTGAAAGGAGCGTTCCGCCCACACAAACAGAATAACCTATAGGAGAAAGGGATTCCTCTTGGCAGTTTGGACCAATAGGAAGCCAATCCCTTTTCTAGTTATTATAAGCAACGTCTGCCGCAGCCAATAGGCACCTTCGATTTGATATTGACAGGGGCCTCATTCAATAAAACCTCAGATTTTTTCTATAAGCCCCCCCCTTTAGGACTTTGGGACTGAGTTTATACCTTGAATAAAACTTTGTTGGTCTTAAAGGTGCCACTGGACTGGAATCTTGTCCTGTTGCTTCAGACCAACACGGCTGCCCCACCTGAATCGATCTTCTACACAGAGTCTTTCTAGAGCACCCAAATGAAATTTCTCCCTGGGGTTTGGGGTTCAAGTCAAAAGTGTCCCCCTTGCCGTTTGTTTTAATGGGAAGTCCGACTCAGTTGATCTTAGACCCCTGAACGAGTAAACAAACAAACAAATAAAACCAAAGGAAATCCCTACATTCACCCTGCTGTTAATACGAGGCGATTCTGTACCTCCAGCAGGGCAGATATTCAGTCTTCGACAAGCTGTAATGGTGGGACAGCTGCTGGCTAAACTCTCCTTTATCCACAAGCAAAAAGAGCTGCCCTGGGAATCACCCTACTCCCACGGAGCTGAGTTTAAGCCCTCGCTTAGCCAGACACTACCTCTCACCTAAACCTGCCTCATAGGAAAATAATCTTTTTAGGAAAATAATTTTTACCGATTAAAACATTCTTATTACAAAATATCTCATTTAACTTCGAAAACAAATATACAATCAAACTTTTAATCATTTCTACAAATTAGAATAAAAGGTTCTACAAATTACAATAATTAGTTACAGCAATACAACACATCAAACAAATCCCACAATTATAACTACTATGCTACATAAATTTGTAGGTTTCCCTTGCTGGAAAGCCAGTGGAATCTGACTCTAGGGGACAGTGCACATCTCTGTTTCCGAGCCGAAGAGCCAGCGCTGTCTGAAGACTTTCTGTGGTCATGTGGCCGGTATGGCTAATTGCCGAGGTGCACGGAACGCTGTTACCTTCCCACCAAAATGGTACCTATTTATCTACTTGCAATTTCTTGCTTTCGAACTGCTAGGTTGGCAGGAGCTGGGGCCAGAGACGGGAGCTCACTCCGTCACACGGCACTAGGGTCTCAAACTGCCAAACTACAGACCTTCCGGTCTGCAGCTCAGGGTCTTAACACAGCTTATCAAGTCACTGAAGGTTGTGCTTCCTGAAACCTACCTCATAGGATTTGTGTGAGGATAAACATGAAGAGGGAGTACCATGCACACTGTGTTCTTTGGGAAAAAATGGAATTAAGATGAATCCAAACAACCCTGAGTATTTGTGTTCAATACTCCTCCAGCCATAGTAGAAAACTGCCTGTTAAGTATGCAGAGTGAATTTGGGGGTGTATTTTTAATTCTGGGGCAGATTAGTTCAAGTTTATGGTTGTAAACTGCTGAGAGGCAGACTCTTTTTCCCCCTGAAGATCCCTCAGTGGAAGTTCAGTTTTGGTGCACTTTTTGGGATGTGTATGAATCACAGTTTCGTTTCTGCCTGTGTAACCTCAGTTTGTGGGTTCTGTGGGGGCAGAACTTGGAATGAATCTTGCAATGAGTCAAAGAGAATAAAAACATTTTTACTTTTTACTGAACATCGTATCATGTAACAAAAACATAGATCTTAGTGACACAACAGAACAGAGAAGAAGAAGAGGAGGAGGAGGAGGTGATTGGATTTATACTCCGCCTTTCACTCGGAGTCTCAGTGCAGTTTATAAACTTCTTTCCCTTCCCCCGTGAGGTAGGTGGGGCTGAGAGAGCTCTTTTGAGAACTGCCCTTTCAAGGACAGCTCTGACAGAACTATGGTTTGCCCAAAGTCAACCAGCAGTTGCAAGTGGAGGAGTGAGGAATCAAACCTGGTTCTCCAAGATTAAAGTCCACACACTTAACCACTATACCAAAGTGATTTTTTAAAGTCCAAAGAATTAGCTTTCCCCTCTTTCATAGCTTGCAAACCCCAAAGTCCATCTCTTTCCTCTTGTTGGTGGCCCAAGAAGTCTCCATCTGAACACACTGTGAACCGGCCTCCAAGATGAGGGTCCCAAATGGACTTCCCATTAGATAAAACAACCCTGAAACAATAATTCTAAAATTACAATTTAGAACAAAAGTCTCCCTCCCTTACCAGTTTCCATTCATAAATGATAGTGACCTTAAACAAGGTGTTAAGAGCCTATGATGAAGGTTCCAACTCCGCAACAGGGCAGTCTTATTTCCCTCCTCTGCTTTCCACAGGTACTGCACCATTCTGCATCTAGAGGCTCATGCCATTACTGGCTAGGGATTACACCTGCATGTACATTTTTCCTGTGTCTTGCTCTACTCTATCTGCAAAAGACGAAATATACTATCCTTTGAGTGCCACCCGCAATGTGTATTTTTCAGTCATAACAAGTGATGTCAAAACATGTTAATCTGCAATTGCCTCATTGTCAGAAACTAGAAAGGGCATAAACTGTTGCTAGGAGGGACCTAGGTGGTTGCTAAGGGCCCAGTTGCTTCAGTTAATAACTTAGTAATAACTAAGCAGATCTTTAATGAGTATAAAGTGGTTTTGGTTAATATCTACCATTCTTATAAACCAGTTTGGTGTAGTGGTTAAAAGCGGTGGACTCTAATCTGGAGAACCGGGTTTGATTCCTCACTCCTCCACATGGAGCCTGCAGGGCGACCTTGGGGGTCAGTTCCAGCTCTCTCAGAACTCTCTCAGCTCCACCTACCTCACAGGCAATGTTCCCTCTAAGCTGTGGAGTCTTGTGAGCAAGAATTCTACTTTGTGAGCTCCTGGCATTAAAGTTGTGAGCAAGTGACTTGGCTACTTTATAAATCAGTTTGCTCTGGAGCTCTCCTTCCTGAGCAAAGACAAAAATGTGTGAGCCGGAGGCTAAAAAACTGTGAGCTAGCTCACACTAACTCAGCTTAGAGGGAACACTGCTCACAGGGTGCCTGTTGTGGGGAGAGGAAGAGAAGGCGATTGGAAGCCGCTCCAAGACTCCTTTGGGTAGTGAAGTGTGGGGTATAAAACCAACTCCTCCTCCTCCTCCTTTAGAATTATTGCCTCCTTCACCATTCACCAGGAAATGGCTGTTTCTTTCTAGATCGGGGTCTTCAGTTTGGTGTAGTGGTTTGGTGTAGTGGTTAAGTGTGCAGACTCTCATCTGGGATAACTGGGTTTGATTCCCCACTCCTCCACTTGCACCTGCTGGATGACCTTGGGCAAGCCATATATGACATATGCACCCTTTTCTATATTGACAGTACTGTGAGGGTCTGCGTGCGGTGCCTGGTCAGAGCTGCTACTGATTTTTTCTGACTAGTCCTCTATGCTAATCTACAATAGTCTCTTCAGGGTAATTGTGTTACTTCTTGGTCAGGGATATGTGTAAGGACCACTGCTAAGTTATTTACCATGAAACAGATAGGCACCACAGCTTGCTAACTTTAAAACTGAACAGGCTTTATTTACAAACAACACAACAGGGGGATGGAAGTTGTACAGAGGATATTTTGTTTCCTTCCAGGCTTAGCTCTTTCCTTTATATTCACTTAGGCTGTATGTTTATTACTTTCCGTTCATACATAGATGTTCATCAGTTCACAACATATACCTCAGATTTCACTCTCCAGTCACTCCGTTAGTGGTTAACTTTTGGCTGGCCCTTTGAGTCTAACTAGTCCCCTAACCAGCCTTCCAGACTCCTCTCTTCAGACCCTCTAGCCTTTGCTCAGCTACTTTATAAGTCCCTGTGGAGCAGTGTCTTTTGGTGTCTGTGACCACTCAGATCTTATACTTCTATTCTCCTCAGTGTATTAGAAGAATCAGTGCAGATTGCTTTCAAGCCCCAGTTCTGTACATAAACTGTTCACAGGCTGTTTCCACAGAGCTACAGAGATCCAGTTCGCTGACAGACTCCCTGTTAGCTCTCCATCCAACAACAAACTAAAACTGCTGCTTCTCAACTGCCAATTCCAAACAGACAGTTTGGTCTGTTAAACGCTAATCACTGAGGGTTCCAAGCTAAATGGCCCCCTCCTCACTCCGTCATGTATGTTTACTTTCTGCTGGTCCCAAATCTTTAAGTCCGTCACACCATAGTTCTGGCACAGCTGTTCTTGAAAAAAGAGCAGTTTCTGTCAGAGCTTTAGATCAAAGTTTGAGTCAGTGGCACCTTTAACACCAACAAAGTTTTATTCATACTTTGAATAAAACTTTGTTGGTCTTAAAGGTGCCACTGGACTCAAACTTTGTTCAGCTGCTTCAGACCAACATGGCTGCCCACCTGGATATGTCTTTAGATGTTTGTGCTTCAATTTGTTCTGAGCATGACAGGACTCATTAGCTGCATGTGATGAGAATCCAGGACTCCATAAATATAACAAGGGATTGAGGAATCACTTAAAATGAGACTCAAATCAGGGACATCCTGAAAAACAGGGACATAATTTATTTTTCTTTCTTTCTTTACATTTGTATCCCACCTTTCTGCCCAATGAGGGCCACACTGTTGGAGTTGTACAGGGTGTACACAGTAGTTTTGCCCAGGATCCTCTTGGTTACTGTGCATGTGTGAGTATAATTAATACACTCAAGATTCAAGACCTGCAAAAGGGGAGTTTGGTATCACCTGTGATATCACTGTAAGGAAATGGAAAATGCAGATATTGCAGTTCCAGATGAGAACACCAGAGAGTGCACTAGTATCATCTAAGCCCCAGATTTCTTGCATAAAGGTACACCCAAAATGGCTGGATGGGAACTGAATGCGGGGTGATGATAGACCACTGTGGGGGGTGTCTTTGGCAGGTCTGAGGGATAACCAGATAACTGAGATAACTAGTGGGGGAGAGTTGGCTCTTGGGGACGGAGGTTTCACTGACATAGGGGTTGCCTGCAGGTCAGGGCTACGGCCATTTGGGAACCATCTGTTTCTACTAGTTTGCTCTGTGGATGCTGATTACTTGGGTGAGAGCCAGGCAACTCTGTACATGATGGATTTATTGCTAGCAGAAGTTGAAGACGGGAGCAAATCCTTTTTCCTGGGTCTTAATTCCCTTCCTTACCACCAATACAGTTAAGAACCCATCCTTTTGGGTGAGAAGATAGAGTTTGCTCAGTTCCTTTTTTTAAAAAAAGCATCTGTATTGTCATGAGCTTGGGATCAGTTGTTCCTACATGAGAAAAGAAATGTTCATGTGTCTGTTAACTGCTTGTAGCCGTCTGCTCTTGCAGATGTGGAAATGGTTTTTTATACAAGGACCAGTCAGAGCTGGAAGAGATTAACACACACACACACACACCCCGCCATCCCCTCTGTAGGGAAAGGGCAATTGTTTGTGTGAAAAGAAACCACACTTTACCTTCTGGGAGAGAGACTGGAGAGTTGAGGCCAAAGATGGTTCCCATCTGAGTTCCACTTTTGCAGTTCCTAGTTCTTTATTCACCAGTCCAATCACAAATGTTTATCCATTTATTTTGTTTATACCCCACCTGTTCTGCCTAGTGGAAACCCAGAGCAGTTTGCATTGTATGTTAGGCTGAGAGAGGATGACCTGGCAAACTTCCATGGTGGGGTTGGGAAATTGAACTTGAGTCTCTCAGACCTTAGTCTGATACTCTAACTACTACAACCACACATACTGAACGAGCTCTGTGCCACAAAAAATGGTTTGGACCATCACAATTCATGTATTTCAGACCTGGGGGGACTCTGCCTTGCCGGAAGGCCTGAGCTGTTCCCTAGTCCGCAGCGTGGTTTTAGCACTAACTGCTGTAAAACACAGTGCCCCTCCCCCAAGAAAATGAAGATATTGGCTATATGCCAAAAGTAAAATAAGAAAGAATGCCACATCTTCTATTTATTTATTGCCGCAGTTACATTTGTGAAGCAACTGAACTGGTTCTGGGTCCACGAAAGACTTCATGTACAATCTTTACATTTTCTTTATATTGATCTTTTTTTGCCTTGACCTGGATGATCCAGGCTAGCCCGATCTTCCCAGATCTTGGAAGCGAAGCAGGGTCAGCCCCGGTTAGTACTTGGATGGGAGCTCTCCAAGGGAGCCCATAGTGGCTACGCGGAGGCAGGCAATAGCAGACTGCCTCTGAATGTCTCTTACTTTGAGAACCCTATGAGGTCACCATAAACTGGCCACTTTGGGTCCCCACCAAGGAGAAAGGAGGAGTATAAATGAAGTAAATAAATCCTGAACTTGAATATAAGTAAGCAGCTTGCCACTTGCTCCCCTTCAGTTTTCAGAGGATAGTAGGGAAGACAGTTGAGGTGTCTTGTCTCCCCCCAACCCTTCCAGGAGAGCAAGGGATCTCCAAGATCTTGTGTGAAGCCTGAGGGAAGCTTGCAAAACAAGGAGTCCTCCCTGTTTTGCAAGTTTCCCTCAGGCTCAGTGTGAGGGCTGGGAGATTCCACTTCTGTCAGGAGAAACACAGAGGAATTTCCCGCCTTTCCCAGGCTGGGGATGCCTTGCCCCATTTTGCTGTGTTTTCTCCTTGGTGATGACAGACAGAGCCGGCCCAAAGCATTTTGGTACCTGAGGCAGAAAATCCAAATGGCAGTCCAGAGTTTCCATCATGATGGTAATAATAACAGTATAAAATACACAAAATAATTGGCTATTTGTTGCCCTTCAGTGGTACATTCCCCCCTCCCTGTTTCCTTCATGATGCAGGTGACATTCCTATCTGAGGCAGGTAAGTTGGTCTTGGTGTTCTTGGTACAGAAAACATGGAAGCTACGATGGCCATACTTCAAGAATGGCAGAGTGAAAGGGAGGGAGAAGGTGTTGCACAAATTGGGCAAGTCAAAATGAAGGCTTCCAGCAATGCTGAAGCACTCACAGGTACGTGTAAAATAACCCACTGGCTGCCATGAGGTGAGATCCAAAATCTGACCATTGCCCCATACTCTGGTGACCTTCACATTCCACATGCCTGGAGATTACAAATTCATAAGGGTTTTATTTTAGACTCAAGGAGAATATGTCCCCACTTGATTGTGTCACCTGCTTAGGGGTGAACGCTGAGGAGTTCCTGACATCCCGTCACCTCAGCGGTGCCAGGGGGCACTGTGGATGCCAACAGTTTAAGGCGTAAGGGCGATAGCTTGGGGAGAGGAGCAGACAGGGAGGGTGTGCAGCCCACACTGTGCCCCCCTCCGGTGTCTCTGGCGCAAAGCAGTTGGGATTAGTGATGAAACTGTGGCCATATTAATCTGAGCTCCCAGCTGTGAATCCAATCTGAGCTCTCACCGCTCTGACCTTCAGCCTACGCCGCTCTCACCAGACCGGCTTGAGCAGCAGCTGTTTATAGTAGGACTGTCGTCCAGCACTACGAGGCATCCTATGCGTCTGTCTATGCTGGGATGTTTTTCTGGTGCTAAAATTCCCTTTCTTCCTTCCTTCCTTCCTTCCGGTAGATTTTGGGTGCTGGTAAAGTAGGCAGTGTGGGAGACGGATCTGACCCATGAGGCCCAATTCCCTTGCACCCTGTTCTGCACAGAATAAGAACAAATTAATAGAAGAAGGTGGCCATGCCCCCTCCCCAAATAGTTCCCCTTTCCCCACATTCAGTCACATTGTCTTAGCATTGCTGATATGATCAGAAGGTAAAAGACTGGGATTGAAATGTCAGCTGTTCTTTTCCTCACTCACCTTTTCTTCTCTTTATGCATTGTTTGCTGACTTTAGTATTCATTGTTTAAAGAATTCATACATTTGATGTGTGTGTGTGTGTGACAGAGAGAGAGAGAGAGAGAGAGAGAGAGAAGAGAGGTGAGTAGATTCCATACACTACCTCTGTCCCCGATCAGGTTTGCCAACTCTAGTTTAAGAAATTCCTGGAGATTTGGGGCAGATCCTGGAGTGGTCAGAATTTGAAGAGTTGGGGGAACTCAGCAGTCCATCCTCCAAAGCTGCCATTTCCTCCGGGGAATTAATCTCTATAGTCTGGAGAGCATTGCAATCCCAGAAGAACTCCAGCCTCTCCTGGGAGACCTGCAACACTAGTCCTTGTTTACCAGGGGCATTCCCTGTTTTCTACTTCTTGTCATCCATTAAATCCCAGTTTTACTCATATATGGCTGCGATCACACGCACAATTAGCTGCGTCATAGGCACAAATGCCGGGTGGATTTAATGGGCACGATCAGACGTGGACATCTGGCCAGCACCCCGCACCTGTTGGCAACCCATTTTGCTCCACTGCAAGAGCGGAGTTAAAAGACACTAGGGAAAGTCCACTATCAAATGGGTTGTTACAGGCCACGGACGGACTTTCCCCTGTGTATTCTCTTGGCATCAGGAAGGTCTGATCAGACCACCCTGACTGTGCCGTTTCCCCCCCCTTCCCAGTATGCGCATCATCGCGTACTGCCATAGGAAGCCCTTAGTGTGGAAATGCGATTAATTGATTCCCTGTTTAAGCGCATTGGAAACACATGCCAACCCCCCCCCCCCGATTCACCCACGATTAGCGTCTGATCATGCAGGCCCCCATAGTTCTCACGGACTGTGTGATCGCGCAAATGCAAGTCAAATTGCTACGGAGCAAATAGCCCCACTCCCCCCCCCGCGTTATCTTGCATGTGTGACCACTGCCTTTGTTTGGCTTTTGAAGTCATTGTGTTGAAATTGTGTTACTGTGAGTTGCCAGTTTGGTGAAAAGTGAGGTAATAAGATCCCCTCCAGTGGCCGGCCTGGGACCAACTGCTCTTTTGGCTTCTCTCCTCCTCCCAAAGGGCTTCCATCAGGGCCATTTATGGAACAGTTTAGGCTTGCCAACCTCCAGGTGGGGCTTGGGGTGCCCCAGATTTACAATGGATCTCCAGGCTACAGAGATAGGTGCCCCTGGACAAAATGGCTGCTTTGAAGGGTGGCCTCTATGGCATTATACCTGGATGCGGCCCCTCCCCTCCTGAAACCCCACTCCCAGGACCTCCCGATCTCCAGGAATGTCACAACCCAGAGTTGGCAACCCTAAGAGTTATAAGAATTAGTATTTGTTTTCTTTCCTCAAAAATGTAGGCGTTGTTTTGAAATATGAACCTTGAATGCACTGGCAAAAAGGGGATATATAAAAGAATAAAATATATAAATAAAAATCCCTCAGGGTTCAGCTCCCTTCAGGGCCCTTAGAAGGTAATGAGGCTTACTGCCAAGCAAGTGGTTTTAGCAGAGTTGCCTGGAGATCTCCCGCTTTTACAACTGATCCCCAGCTGACAGAGATCAACTCCCCTGGAGAAAATGGCCGCTTTGAAGGGTGGACTCTACGGCACTGTACCAGGCTGAGGCCCCTCCCCTACCCAAACCCCACCCTCTCCCAAAGTCTCCAGATATTTTCCAACCCAGACCTGGCAACCCTTGGTTTTAGGACTGTGGTGTAAAGGTTTATGTGTGTTATGGTTGCCAGCGTCCAGATTAGGGCCTTGAGATATCCCAGAACTACAACTGATCTCCAAACTCCAGTTCCGTTGGAGAAAATGGCTGCTTTGGAGGATGAACTCTATGGCCTTATGCCCATAGAGGTCCCTCCTGTCTCCAGACCTGTCCCTCCCCAGGCTCTACCCCCAAATCTCCAAGAATTTCTCAATCCAGAACTGGCAACCCTAGTTAGTGCACACCTTGTTTCTAGTCCATATGTAGGTAAATGCATATGTGAAGGCATAATGCAGTGTATAAACTGTCACACTGCAGCAGCTGAGGCCTTTTTTAGACTACTGGTATTGCAGGACAATTATAATTTTCAGTTCATCTTTACAAAACGAGTGATTACAATCTTGACTTTTAATATGGTGGAAGCGAAACAATTGCAGAGTCAAAGGGTGCGATATATGGTGTATGCAGAATACAGCCTTCACCAGTCTGAATGATGGAGATGGCACTTGGGCAGGGATCCTCATGATGATGATAGGGATGTTCTTTAACATCTTTATTTTCAGTTACGAAATGCTGGAGGGTGTGAGATTTGTCTTTGTTTCTTCTGTGAGTTTTACAACACAGGACTGTAATGGATTAGATTTTTCTTTTCTTTTTTCTTTTAATGAGAACATTTGTTTCATGCAGATTGCATTTCACATACTTTGTTCACCTTCCTCATTAAAAACTCACCTTATTTCCAGCATTGTTGGCCCATGATAAACCTGTCGGTTGCTTCTGCTGGAATATAAGACCCTGAGACAGGGTTTTCTTAGTCTGGACTTGATAAACAAGTTCCAAAGGTGTCAAGATAATTTTTAGTTTCTTGCATGGTGGGCTTAAAGAAAGATACAGTTCTCAGGTGGCAAAGAACCCCACCCCCTGAATTCTATACAGCAAGCCACTCCTGCAGTTTCATAGACCCTACAGACCAGTCACTTTCAGTTCCATACCATCCACTGATCAGAATTTATAGAAACCTTCTTCCCTTTATATATTAAAGCGCCACAAAGATCTGCAGCTCATACTTCCCAGTACAAACATCTTTAGCAGAGCTCCATTAAGTTTGGCCCCTTGCCTCATGAAATAAACATTTACAATCCCATTAAGCCTCACCTGAACAATTAAAACCATAATTCCTAGGCCTCCCCCCCACAAAGATCAGGACAAGACAGCACTTTCCACCACCAAAGATCCAGCAATGCCAAGGTTCGTTAGAGGCTTATATAACAGGAATTCCCCACCTCCTTCAAGTTTCCGATTTTGAAATTTGTTTTGGGTCACCATTCTGCCTTCTGTAGCACTGCCCCCCAATCCCGTGAGTGGCTTGAAGGATCATGGGGAATCCCTCGGTTCATACCAACCTGCCATTTTGGCCAACACGCTAAGAATGACTTCTTCCTCCCATCTGTTAGAGACTCTAGCTTGTTCCAGACCATTGAGACTTGGCCTGTCAAGTTTTGAGGGGACAGGATTAATTATGTGTGAAGGTGTTAACCATTGGCCAATGGCCTCAGTTGCCCATCCATGCCAAGTGCTACATTAGCTGCTTTCTCCCACCTGACCCAACCCTTCTCAGTCAAAGGACATCAGCGGTGTCATGTGTCTGTGGCCATTTCGTTCTCCAGGCTCTCCTGCCGGCTGGCCTGCTTCTCTTCCTCCTCCTCTTCTTCGCGGCAGCATCTGAGTGCCACTTCATTCTCATAGCAAAAGGAGGCACGGGCAGTGCTGACCCCTGCAGTAGGTGCCCTGTATTTGCGCTGGCTCAGCTCCTTAGCACTGCAAGCCGGGGTTCCCGGCACCTCATACGTGCGGTGGAAGTGCCGGTAGTCAATCTCGTAGTGACCACGCCGTTCAAAGAGCACGGGCTCAAAGCGGTGCCCCCAGCAGATCTCCCCTGGTAGGTAAGAGCTACGGCACTGTGTGGTCATTGCCGTTGCCTCTACCATGCCTTCCAAAATTACCACCAGTTCAAAGTCACCCTTAGCCAGCTCAGAAGGGCCATACTCATAGAAGGGACTTTCACCATCGATCTCATGGATGATTGTCACCGGTGACACCAAGAAGATGCGGTCAGTGCCACTGTCGAAACCCACGTTGACGTCAATGTGGTCCAGAGGAATGTATTCCCCCTCAGGGGTCACTCGAGGCTATGAGAAATAAGAAAAAAAGGGACTGTGTTTTGTAATGACCTACACGTAATGAACTGGTATATCCAAAATACCGTTTGCAGTGACACTGCCATTGCAATGGCCAAAATGTCTTCTGGCCACTGCAGACTGTATACAGCCCAATTCACCTTGAATCTCCTGCATACACGGTACAGAAAAAAAATAAAGCATCTTGTTTGCAAAAGTGACTTTGCCTGGTTTTCAAATTAATGACCCTCTTCCCTTCCAGGCCCTTTGTAGTTTTCCCATTAACCCATCCATCCATTTATTTCCTCCTGCCAGCCTGTCATCTATTCTGTCCTTCCAGCTACTTGTACACCTTCCAAAAGTATATTTTCCATATCTATTAATGACGATTAGCATAGATGGCTTTAAAAGGGGATCACAGAGGGCAGGCCTACCCATGTTTATTAGCTATGATTGCTAAAGGGCATCTCTGTGTTCAGAGGTAGAGTGCCAGTACATCCCAGTTGCTGAGAGGCAATAGGAGGGAGGGACAGGCATTCCATGCCCTGCTTGTGTCCTTCTCCAGAAGTCTGATTGGCCACAGTGAAAACCAGGATGTGAGACTGTGGCTCAGTGGTAAAGCATCTGCTTAGCATGCAGAAGGTACCAGGTTCAATCCCCGGCATCTTCAGTTAAAGGATCTGGCAGGAGGTGATATGAAAGACCTCTGCCAGAGACCCTGGAGAGTTGCTCCCATTCTGAGTAGACAATACTGACTTTGACAGACCGATGGTCTGATTCAGTATAAGGCAGCTTCATGGGTGTTCAAACCATATGGACACCCTGGTCCGAGCCAGAGGGATTCTTCTTATGTCCATCCATTTCCTCACAAACTTTTCTGCCCTTATCCTACTTACAGACCACTCCAAACGATTAACCTTGGACCCAGTCAAAAATAAGCAGGATTGGTGCCCTGGCCAGCCTAGCCTGTGTTGTGTAGACAAACTGGTAGGAGGAGGGTTATTGGCAGGTAAACACACATGGCATCCATCTCCCTTGCTCTTCTCTTGTCTAACATCATCCATTCATCTATTTGTCAACCTGTTTTTTAGTTTATACTTACAGATTTAGTCAGGGCTTTTTTTGTACACAAAGCCCTGCAGGAACTCATTAGCATAATGGGCCACACCCAACAGCAGAAATTCATTAGCATATTAGGCCACACCCTGGCAGCACAGCTCATTAGCATAGTAGGCCACACCCCCATATTACCAGAAGTGTGGTCATCCAGCCACATCCACCTTTTGCTTCTTATTCTGTTTACCTTGTTTGTTGTCAAAACCCAGGGCTTTTTTTTGTAGCAGGAACTCCTTTGCATGTTAGGCCACACACTCCTAATGTAGCAAATCCTAATGAGTTTTTGCTGTTGGGTGTGGCCTATTATGCTAATGAGTTCCTGCTGGGCATGGCCAACTCAGGAGCCAGCCAGAACTCCGTTCCTGTGCGTTCCTGCCCCAAAATAGCCCTGGATTTGGTAATCCCAGAGGAGTCAGGTGTATGTTCAAAGGATTCCTAAGACTCATTCAATGATTGACACCTCTTGTAGACATCTAACTCCTCTCCCCTTGTACTTCCCCTTAGCACCCTCCTTACCCGCAGTAGCTGTGCCCGGACATGGGCTTCCACCAGATGGCTCTTGCGTAGGTTGGCCACGCGCCACATCAGACAGAGCTTGCCATCACGCATCGCCACCACAGCAGTCTCGCTAAAGACCAAGGTGCCATTGCGCTTCTTGGGCTTGGCGATCTTGGCCATGATGGCGCCGACGATGAAGGCGTCGAGGATGCACCCTGCTATGCACTGCATAACGACAGCCACCACGGCAGCTGGACACTCCTCTGTCACACTGCGGAAGCCGTACCCAATGGATGTCTGGGTCTCCAGAGAGAAGAGGAAGGCGGCCATGAAACTAGTGACCTCAGAGAAGCAGGGTTTGGGGGCCTGTGGGAAATCAGGACCAAGATCCCCATGTAGCGCAGCTATGAGCCAGAAAGTGAAGCCAAAGAGAAGCCAGGAAAGCACAAAGGAGAGGCAGAAAAGGACAAACATCCATCGCCAACGGATGTCCACACAAGTGGTGAAGATATCAGTGAGGTACCGCTGGCCCTTCTCGCTCATATTGATAAACTGCACATTGCAGTGACCATCTTTCTTCACAAAACGGCTGTGTGGCTGGGTAGGAACAGGCTTGCCATTTGGGCAGCTGATGGGGGTTTCCGCCGCTGCTTCTTCCCGCAGCTCCCCAGACCCGCCACCACTGCTAAGACGGCGGATGGCTTGGGCTACCCCCATCTCTGAGGGGCTGGCCTTTGTCCCGGCCAAGGCTAGGCCGGGCTTGGGGGACTGGTGGCCCAGCCTGTGTGTTGTGCAGGACAAACTGATGACTGAGGAGGTTTTAGCGGGTGACGCTGTGGCACGGTTGAAACACACGGCTTCTGGGCAATCTGGAAAAGGAAAGGGGAGAGTGCTCACTAAGACTGTAATGCTTTAGACCGCTGGCCTGAAGGGCTTCTGTAGTAGGGTTGTCAAGCTCTAGGTGGGGCCTGGAGGACTCCCGGAATTACAACCGACCTCCAGACTACAGAGATAGAGTCATAGAATCATAGAGTTGGAAGGTTCCTCCAGGGTCATCTAGTCCAACCCCCTGCACAAGTCAGGAAATTCACAAATACCTCCCCCGCCACACCTTCAGTGACCGCAGTTCCACACCCAGAAGATGACAAAAAACCTCCAGGATCCCTGGCCAAACCGCCCGGAGAAAATGGCTGCTCTGGAGGGCAGACTCTATGGCATCACATCGCTGCCAAACTCCCTTCCCACCCTCCCAAGTTCCACCCTCAAATTTCCAGGAATTTCCCAACCCCGAGCTGGCAACCCTATTCTGTATGTGAGCAACTCCCGACCTTACACTCCCTGAACTCATTTAAGTCACTGATTTGTCAACGGGATGATTAGAAGCAGAAGAAAACCAAAAGTGAGGAAAATCTTAGGAGAACCCATTTCCCACTTTCAGAAGAAAGCAAAAGTGAGGAAAATCCCTGGGACTGCTGCCTCCCTCTCCTCCATTTCATCTTAGGAGAACCCATTTCCCACTTTCAGCAGCCTTAATGGAAAGAGGCACGTGGACCCTGCGGACGAAACAACTTGCTAACTTGCCATCCTGTGGCAAGCTCAAAGCAACACTCAAGTAGTCTTGCACGGCTTTCTCCTTGCAGGGAGCTCAGCTTCCGTCATGTGTCTCATCACTTTGAGAAGGTATAATTTTGCCCAGTAGCCAAGCCTGTTTTTCTTTCGAATTCCACATTGTGCAAAATATAAATTAAGAGTATAAGAACAGTCCTGCTGGATCACTGTGGTTTCGGTCAGTAGTTCACGTCTGAAATGAGTGGTGGCTATATTCCCAGATTAAAACCCCCATGATCTTCAGGGAGCAGAATGTGGTCATGTGGTGTTAAAAGTCATGCTCAGTGGCAGTGCTCCCTCGAGGCTGAGTTAGTGTGAGCTAGCTCACAGTTTTTTATCCTCCAGCTCATACGTTTTTGTCTGAGCTCAGGAAGTTTGGCTCCAGAGCAAACTAATTTATGCAGTAGCCCAATCACTCGCTCACAACTTTAACGCCAGTAGCTGAAAAAGTAGAATTTTTGCTCACAAGACTCCACAGCTTAGAGGGAGCATTGCTCCGTGGACATATTCCAGGGACAAACTATGACACTGAAAAGAGGTTCTGGGGAAACAAAACAAAACACCCTTGCTGCTTAAGAAGGCTTTAAGATAGATAAATAAATAAATAAATTGAGCCACAGGGAACAGAGGAGAAAAAACACAGCCATGCAACTTTCCCTCAAAACGATAACTGTGCAATGCAGCTTAAAAAAAACCAGCCTCACATTTCTTATGGTAAGCAGATAGCATGAGCCCCCTCTGTGCCTTCTTGAAGAGGGCATTTTATAATGCTGGAGCCCCCAACAGTCGTGTGGCCCAAAGGATGGCTCAAAATGGATGGCCCAGCCAGGAGGAGGCCCTGGGGAGGATCTGAGGCTCAGAAAAACAAGCGAGAAACTAGGACACAGGACTCCAGGCAAGGCATATATGTTTATATAGGCATATATGATATATTCATTGAATACGCAGACCCTGAGCGTGCCTCAATGAGGCCATTGTGCTTGAGGGCTTTCAGCCACCTTTGAGAATTTCAGCTCTGAGCTGTTATCCTCAGTGTGGGATGAGCCCTGAGCTGTTTACAACAACGTGCAATCAGAAGCTATTGCAAGTGGAGGAAAGAAGGGGCTGCCTAAAACCCTACTTCCCCATTTGTTTCCCCAACACACCCCTGCCACAGGGATGTTTATGCTCCCTGGTTCAGAACCACTGGACTAAGCCACAGTTCAACTGAGGGATGTCAGTTTCCCCCTGGCGGGGAGGGGGGTTAGGGTGGCCGGATCCAGGTTGTGGGATGCAGCCTGGAGAGGGCAGGGAACTCAGTGGGGTCCAGTGCCACGGAGTCCACCCTCCTTTCCTTCAGGGGAACTGATCTCTGTAGTCTGGAAATGAGCTGTAATTCTGGGGGGAACCCCAGGTGCCACCTGGAGGCTGACATCCCTATTTAAATGTAGGATTTAATTGGATGTCTAGTCCGCCCTCCGCCTGTACAGCAGGGGTCAGGGCGGATTACGACCATGCTCAACAAAACAAGCAAATGCTGGCTCCTTTAAATGCACCAGACGGGCTTTCCCATTTTTACAATTCTGGTTGGGGCCGAGCCTCTTCCTTGTTCCCCCACACTTTAGTCCAGCAGATCTCCTTTCCTAGACAAACCCTCATAAAGGAGCGCCCTTACCTGGCTTCTGTTGTATGGTAACCGGACAGCAAGTATAAGCCCGTCTTATCCCCGGTGGGGTCCAGAAACTCTGTCTTCTCTAGCATCCACGGGCAGTTAATATATCCTCTCAGAGCGAAAGGGAGTGGCGGGGAAGTTGCTTCCGCTTGTGCCTCAAGAGTGAGACCCTCAGGCTTTGCTGCACAAATTGCTTACGAAATAAATTTCCAGCTCCCCGGGGCAAAGGAATTAGTCAAAGTAGGGTGCTTTTTTTTTGGAAAAAGAGGTGCGGGGACTCACAAGGGGGAAATGAAGTTTTCAGTCAGTATACTGAAAACCCATGGACTTTTAAACATTTTAAAAAGAATTTTGTCGAAGAGGTTCCGGAACTCTGTTACAGTGCGTTTCTCCAGGGAAAAAGCCCCAAATCAAAGCCACATTAAGTGCCTCAAGGCAATAAAGAATGCACATGGAAGAAGGAAGGCCGAAACGATTTTCTTAAGGAAAAGGGACGGCAGTTCCTGGGTGTGAGAGAAGGTATTGGGCTCTTTCGAGGCCACTCTCTACACCACCCCATCCCACTCACACCAATCAGTACATCAGTACTCAATAGCATTTAATATGTTACTGGCTTAGCATAGCCCACCCTATTGGACTCACATCCAAGACTGTTAGAAGGGCAACTTTGTTCTCCGGTGTTCACTGCCTGCTTGCAGCAGATTCTAAACATTATCAATGATTCCTTGCATTTGAACAAAGGGCTATTAGTTATTTGGATTAATAAATCCAGATAATAAAAAGGTGTGGAATGCCTTCGCGTGTGCGTTCCTAGAAGCACCAGGAATCTTGATTTTTAAGCCTCCCTTCCCTTCCTTATCCCTTCCAATCTCCTATCCTTTTCTCTTGCTGTTTCTCCTACTTCATGGCCTTCAGCCATCTGAAGAACACTGGCTCCCTTGAACATCTTTGCCCTCACTTTCTTGCTGCCTCTTACACCTGGAATTCCTTTCCCAGAACGTGCAATACATGATGCCACCAATCCTCTCCCCCAAACCACTGCACTTATCCCATAGTAGATCTCAGCCTCACCTCCCCCTGTTCTACTATAACCTCCACCTTCCTCTGCTGCTTCCCCTGCATGGAATTTTAGATTGTAAACTCCTTGGGGCATCATCTTTTATTCCTTGTAAAGCACCATGCACATTTCTTTTCTCAAACTGATGGTGAACCACCACCACCACCACACTGGCTTTGGGCACTTGGGAACTCTGGTGCTCACATCCTTCAGACTTGCATCCATTAGATGCCATGTCTCCAAGGCAGTCCCTGGAGCATTCCTGGTTCCCACCCCTCTAAAATGTTCCAGTTTATTGTAGAGCTACATTTGAGTCCAGTAGCACCTGAGAGACCAACAGTATTCTCAGGGTATAAGCTTTTGAGAGTCAATGCTCCCTTTGTCAGAGATTTGCCTCTTGAGAGCTCATACCCTGAAAATATTGTTGGTCCCTCAGATGTGAGTGGTGTCTCGTGGGTCAAACCTGGCCCTCCACTGCAGTTTTATGGCCATGCCAAATATTTAATCAAGAAGTAGTGAGTGGTTTGGCCACAATTTCACTCGTGTGGTAAAGATTTTTTTTTCTTTTCATGTTTTGATCAAAGAGAAATATTCCTAATTGTTGCTGTTGTGTACTGGATTCAACGCATACCGAAGACAGAAGCTCAGTGATTATCAGCTCATAGTTTACTTGCACACATGAAATTAAAAGACGCCTGCTCCTTGGGAGGAAAGCAATGGCAAACCTAAACAGCATGATAAAAAGCAGAGACATCGCCCTGCCAACAAAAGTCCGCATGGTCAAAGCAATGGTATTCCCAGTAGTAATGAATGGCTGCGAGAGCTGGACTATAAGGAAGGCCGAGCGCCGAAGAATAGATTCTTTTGAACTATGGTGCTGGAGAAGACTCTTGAGAGTCCCTTGGACTGCAAGGAGATCAAATCATTCAATCCTCAAAGAAATCAACCCTGACTGTTCCCTGGATGGCCAGATCCTGAAGCTGAAGCTCAAATACTTTGGCCACCAAATGAGAAGGGAGCACTCACTGGAGAAGACCCTGATGCTGGGAAAGATTGAAGGTCAAAGAAGAAGGGGACGGCAAAGGATGAGATGGTTAGACAGTGTCATCGATGCAACGAACATGAAATTGAGCAAATTTCAGAGGACAGCGGAAGACAGGAGGGCCTGGCGTGATGTGGTCCGTGGGGTTGCGAAGAGTCGGACAACAACACAACACACATAAAAACAACTGGCAGAAACGGCCAACTATATACAGTCCCCGGGTGACACCCACAGGTTCCATTGGAGGGTTTAAACATCCTGCCACAGTTCCTATAGGTGCTCTCAAGATCCTAGTCCCTATTGTTCTTTTGGAGCTAAGCTCCAGTTGCATACTGCTGACACCTAGTGGCAGTCAGCAGACATAACAGTTGCACTTCCCTGAGCAGTGAAAACTTCCAGGGGCGACTCTATTGCATTTAGATCGATCCAGATGGTCAGCCATGTTGGTCTGAAGCAGTAGAACAAATTTAGACCAATTTCACACAAGAGCTGTGCCACCGTCATGCCTCCCTTTGCTCCATTTCTATTGGTCAATTTCCCACTGAAAGCCGTGGGCTGTATTTTGACCCGCAGCTTCGCCTGATTCCCCCTGCGGTTTCGTGATCCTGTTTTTTGAGGATCATGAAACCGCGGGGAAAATCGGGCGAAGCTGCAGGTCAAAATGCAGCCGCGTGGCTTCGAGTGCGAAATTGACCAATAGAAATGGGGCAAAGGGAGGCGTGACAAGCGGCGCAGTTCTTGTGTGAAATTGGTCTTAGAGTTCAGTGGCACCTTTATGACCAACAAAGGTTTATTATTTATGCCTTGCACACAAAAGCTCATACCCTGAATAAACCTTTGTTGGTCTTAAAGGTGCCACTGGACTCTAAATCTGTTCTATTGCATTTAGTTTCCTTAGCATCAGAGGAAGCGGAATATGTTCAATGATACAGACAGAACATACGTGGAGCCCCCGGTTTAAAAAAAACTGTTAATTAAAAAAATTATACAAACCTCAAGCAGAAAAAAATAGAAAATATAACAATGGTGCAAGTCTACTCAATAAGCATCTGTTAAAGTTTTCCAAATATGTCCATATGCAATTGTTCTCTATATGCCATATGTTCAAACGCTGATAAGATTGTAAAGTCCTCAATCCACTGGATTATGGGAGGCGGGCACTTATCTCTCCAGTGTTACAATATAAATCTTTTAGCAACAGAAAGGGCACGGAGGGTCCATATTTGCTGACGATTAGTTAGCCACCAGGAGACAGGCAAATACTTTAAAAGTCCAGAAGAATCTTTTTGTAACTTCTGAAGTTAGGAAGGATTCTTTGGCCATGACACAATAAAATTGTCTTAGACATTTTTCACTGCCACAGTGTGACTTTTGGATTAACAGTCCCTCATTTGGTACCCAAATATTTCACCGTCAGTACCTTCAAAGATCAGTGACTACTCTAATATTTGAAAGAGTTGAAAGTTTCCCCCCAAGGGACAAAGCTGCATTAGTTTTAGGGAATTTCAGCTAGGAAATCTTCTCCCTCTCTCTCTCTCCGTCTCTCTACCACTCTCTCTCTCCTGCCCCCTTTTCCTGGAGGCTAGAGGGTGTTACAGTATTCAAATACTGATGCGTATCTTTTTGAAAAATCCAGAGAAATTCCTCCACCTGTTCATGGACCAACAGCTTCCACTGACAAAACATCAACTGACCTTCCCAGACAAGCTATTAACCAGTAATTGGCCAAGCGAAACTTTAATGTTTACTCTTCTCCTGTGTGTATTTATTTAGATATTTATCTCTCCACTGTTCTCCTTAACAGGTGCCCATAACTCATTATTCTGCACTCCTTCATTTTATCTTCCCAACATCCACGCTGAGGAAAGATTAGGCTCAGAGAGAGTGATTGGTCCAAGATCACTTAGTAAGCTTCCATGCCTTGGCAGAATGGAGCTTCGAAACTGAGTCTCCCAGATCACGGTCTGACATCCATCAGTCCATCTACCTACCTACCTAGTAACTTCTCTCCCGACCTTCTCTGCAGTTTAGGGCTCAGGGCGGGTTATAACAAATGGATAAAACAATTAAAACATTCTTCCAATTAAGCTATGAAGGTAAAGGTTTCCCTTGCTCGAAAGCCAGTCGAATCTGACTCTAGGGGATGGTGCACATCTCTGTTTCCAAGCCGAAGAGCCAGCACTGTCTGAAGACTTTTCCCATGGTCGTGTGGCCAGCATGACTAAACGTCGAGGCACACGGAATGCTGTTATCTTCCCACCGAAGCAGTACCTATTTATCTGCTTGCAATTTCTTGCTTTTGAACTGTTAGGTTGACAGGAGCTGGGGCAAGAAATGGGAGCTCACTCTGTCATGCAGCACTCGGGTCTTGAACTGCCAAGCTACCGACCTTCCGATCGGCAGCTCAGTGTCTTAACCTGTGAGCTACCACGACCCCCTAATTAAACTATACAAACAAACAAATAGTAAACATACCAGAGGGCAATCAGGCATAGGTGCACAATGCTCCTATAAGTCTACTGAAAGTGTGCCCACAGTGGATGAAATGCTGGGTAGTGGGCAAAAATCACCACCAGTAATCTCTGATTGGGAGGTATACCAGGGCAGAGAAGGATGAAGCAGGGGAGGCCAATATAACTAGACACCCGCTGCCTCAGCCAAAGACCTGGCGAAACATCTCTGTTTTACAGGCCCCGCGGAACTGAAACAAATCCCACAGGGCCCTGATCTCCCTTGGGAGAATGTTCCACCAGGCCGGAGCCACAGCTGAAAAGGCTCTAGCTCTGGTCAAGGCTGAGCGGATGTCCTTTGGGCCAGTGATCATCATCAGCTGTTGATCTGACAAGCATAAGGCTCTTCAAGGGACGTATTGGGAGAGACAGTCCTGCAAGTATGTTGGCCCCAGAAGGTCCCCACAGGGTGCCCGCTGCCACCTTTCCTGGTGCCAATCGAGTGGTTTTAGAAAGTGGGTGGGTCATGTGGAGCTTCTGACTGGCCACTAGACATCTGATCGGCTAGGCAGATTAAAATAATGTTTCGACTGCCCCTGCCACCACAGTGTTGGTTCTATTCTCTCACTCCTCTTTCCCAGTGTATTTTTAAAATGACCTTGCGTCTGCCCTACACCTGGATTTCCTCTGTATGTATGGCCCCACCTCTTGTGGTGGTAATTTTGTGGTTGGCTCTGCCTCCCGTGGCAGCCATTTTGAAACTGTGTCCGCTGCCTGAAAAAATGGGAGAAACTTAAACTATCTCTTCTTGGAAGAATTGCCGTTGTCAAAATGAATGTTCTGCCCAGGTTAATGTTTCTGTTTCAGACAATACCAATTGTGAAAGACATGAACGTGCTAGTGAAAGGGAAAAGAGAAATTTTTAAATTTATCTGGGCAGGAAAGAAACCAAGAATTAAAATGAAAATAATGTATGATGCAAAAGAAAGATGTGGTTTTCAAGTCCCGAATTTGCGTTTGTACCATGAAGCTGTATGTATGTCTTGGTTGTCGGATTGGGTTAATTTGGAAAATAGAAAACTATTGGCCCTTGAGGGCCATGATTGCAGATTTGGCTGGCATGCCTACTTTTGGTATGGGAAAAACAAGGTGGATTCAATGTTTAAGCATCATTATATAAGAAGAACGTTGTTTGAAGCATGGACCAGATACAGGAATACAATTCCCGATGAAAGACCTCTATGGATTGTGCCTGCTGCAGTTATTCATCCTTTTTCAGAATATAAAGGTAATGATTGGTTGATGTACCAAGAGCTGCTTCAAAAAGAAGGGAAGAAATTTGTTTTAAAACCAAACAATGAATTGACATTTGAATATGGTTGGTTACAATATGGACAAATACGAGACATTTATAAAAAAGATTGTAAAGAGGTGGGTTTTAGAGCTAAAAATGATGAGTCTGAAGATATCTGGTTGGAAAAAGGGAGAAAAGTGATTTCTAAGTTGTATAAAATATTATTAACTGTATATACTTTGGATGAAACTGTTAAAGAGCAAATGATAAAGTGGGCCATAAACATGAATAAGGAAATTTCAATGGATTCTTGGGAATTTTTGTGGAGAAAAGCTCTAAAAATGTCAACTTGTGTTAACGTAAAAGAACATTGTTTTAAGATGCTTTATAGGTGGTACATGACACCAAAAAAGATTGCCAATATAAGTATGGATAAGAACTTGAGTAACAAATGTTGGAAATGTAAAAAAATAGAGGGTTCTTTTATCATATGTGGTGGACATGTGAGAAAGCAAAAGTATACTGGTCAAATGTTCATTGTGAGATGCAGAAAATATTGAAAATCCCTATTAGTAAAAGTCCGGAACTTCTTCTCTTAGGTTTGACAATGGAAAAAATTAAGCAAGAAAAAAGAACAGTATTATGGTATATGATCACGTCGGCGAGAATGGCCTTTGCACAACAGTGGAAAGCGGATAAAGTACCGGATGTACAGGACTGGTTAAGGAAACTGCTATTTTTAGCTGAAATGGACAAAATGACTAAAAAACTAAACGGACAAATGGCAGAACAATACTTAAAAGAATGGGAAGACCTGAAAATCTATATGGAAACTGAACATAAAATGAAAGGGAAAATGTATAACTTTGATTCTTATTGAAAATGAAGTTATGTCAGATTAAGTTAGATTTTTGTATATGAAACATAAGTTACCTGGTTTATAGATTGTTATAAGTTTAAACTTGATTATTTTTATTGTTTTTTGTTATTGGCAATAGCAGTGTTGGAAGCCTATTGGGGGGAAGGGGGAAGGGATATAATCTATAACTTGAATTGGAGATTATGTTTAAAAATGTTGAATATATTCCAATAAAAATCTTGTTTAAAAAGAAAGAAAGAAACTGTGTCCACTGCCCTGTGTCACAATTACAAAGGTGCTCAAAGGTTCAAAAAGGTTTTGGACCCCTGCTCTAACCGCTGTGGCTCTCAGTGTATTTTGTTTGGAATGTGTGTGAACAAAAGGTTGCCGGGTCCCCCCTGGCCACTGGCGGCGGCGGTGGGGTAGGGTTGCCAGATCGAGGTTGGGAACCTCCTGGAGATTTGGGGATGGAGCCTGGTGAGGACAGGGACCTCAGTGAGGTACAGTGCTCCAGAGTTCACCCTCCAAAGCATCTATTTCCTTCAGGGGAAATGATCTCTGTAGTCTAGAGGTGAGTTGTAATTCCAAGGGATCCCTAGATCCCACCTGGAGGTAGGCAGTGCCAGTGTGAACTGAGTCAGAGTTCATACTTGTATGCACTGCTACCTCTGATCATATGAACTCCATCGCATACAAGCATAGACAGCTTCTGACTGGATGGACATATGGAGCAGTGATGCTCTGTATTCTTGGTGCTTGGGAGGGCTTCTGGAATTCTGGCCCCACTGGGGGACCTCTTGATGGCACCTGGGTTTTGGCCATTGTGTGGCACAGTGTTGGACTGGATGGGCTATTGGCCTGATCCAACATGCCTTCTCTTATGTTCTTATGGCCATGGAAACCCTTCCTGCTACATGGTGGCCATTTTAGTGGTTCTGTTCATGTAGGCAAAATGCACCTGTAGTCTGCTGACCATGATCTGAAGAATGGAATGGCCCCTAAGCATACAGGTGTTGTAAAAAGAAACAGCCTTTGGGATTCTTGTCCGGCTGTTGTCGTCCTTCAGGATTCTTGTCCTTCTCGACAAGGCACTCAGCCCCTCTGCCTCTCCCTTTCCTTGTAGTTGCATACGCAGGGGAAGCTTATGCTTCCAAATAAAGCGGATGCTGGGCTTAGCGCTTGGATAAGTGGAATTTCATGACAAAGTCAATATCTAATCTCAGACAAGATTTCTGGCCCAGAACGTACTTCTGCCTCCCTCCCTCTCTACGTCATTTACTGTTCCTGCTGGTGGAGAATGCTTTCTGTGTGGAGCCGCATGGATTTCATGCAAGTACTGGACAACAGCAGAATTCGGGGAATGGGGATGGGACCACCCCTCGTGGCAGCCATTTTGTAGTTGCGCACACCACGTTATGTCAGAATCAGAAAGGTTCCCGAGGGCTCAAAAAGATTGGGGATCCCAGATTAAGGACACATGCCTTAGAGATACAAGACAGAGAATGTGAAGTAAAAGTATTTCATAAGAATGGGAGAACGTGACTAGTTATTTTCACTGACGGTACCTGTGAAAGATGATCTGAAGGGAGACTTCTGTGGCTATGTAAATGAGGTCATACTGCACGGCTGTCCCTGAGGACCAGTTTGACTTAGGAAATATTTTACAAGTCGCAGAACTAAATGGACCTCCTCTCTGCTGGAAACTCCAACTATTTGAATAGCACCACAAGGATAAATTTGGCAAATTGCTAAATTGTCCAGATTAAATTAAACGGTCCAGTTAAAGGATGGCAGGCAGCAGAAGCCTGTTTTCTTGATCTTTGGGAAAGAGAAGCAAGGCTAGATATTATGGTGAAGCAGTTACGGTGTCAGGCTAAGATCTGAAAGACTCACATTTGAATCTCCAATCAGCCATGGGAGCTCACAGGGTTTCCTTGGGCCAGTCACATACTTTAAGCCTAACCTACCTCACAGGGGTGTTATGAGGATAAAATGGAGGGGAGGAGAATAATGTAAGCTGTTTTGGGTACCCATTGCAGAGAAAGACAGGATAAAAATAAATAAAAAGTATGTGATTGTTTTTCTTCAAAATGGTTAATAGCAGGGACTGAATAATTTGTATTCTCTTTTAAACATCTTTAAATCAAGCAAACGCTAAGTAGAACACAGTTAATGAGCTCACATATCTGGAAATGGTGCACAGGAATCAGAGATGATCACATTCACAGTGGAATCTTAAACGAATCTAATTTGAATTAGCAGGCACTAATTCAAATCTGTATTCTCCTAATCCAAACTAGGGTTGCCCACTCTGGGTTGGGAAATTCCTGGAGATTTGGGTCTGGAGCCGATGGAGGGCAAGGTTTAGGTAGGGGAGGGACACCAGTGGGGCATAATGCCATAGAATTCACCCTCCAGAGCAGCCATTTTCTCCAGGGGAATTGACCTCTGTAACCTGGAGATTGGTTGTAATTTCAGGAGATATCCAGGCCCCACTCGGAGGTTGGCAATCCTAAGTAAACTCTTATGAAACAGCCACTATTATGAATAATCAGATATGTGGGTTTTAGACACAGAATGCAAAGTATGGAATGTCATACTAACAACCTCATTGCCTTAAAGATTGTTAGCAATTAGGCCCCTTCCTTCCTTCCTATCAAAAATGGAATTTGAGATGTGACTATTTCAAAACTCAATATTTTAGATTCACATTTCAAATCTATGTGAAAATGTTGTTTCCATGTTTGCAGTAAGAGGCCAGCCGCCTATCTCCCCCCTGTGCTTTTGCTTGGAAAAAATATTCACTGTAATTTTTTCCTGAAAGGGAATGGTAAGTCTGGGATGTATAAAATCTAGGGAATACTTTTTGGAAGGCATTCCCTATGTCCAGAAGAGTGGAGCAAGGATATTCAAGAAGGAGCTATTAAAAATATGGGAAAGGTGCCTACAAGTCAGTACCTTCCCTCTCCTCTGTTTAGACAAGGGTTCCCCAAGGGCTGGAATTAGATCCTCCTCCGGTTGTTGTTGTTGTGTTGTGTTGTGTGTGGGTGTGATGCCTGCCTCTTTCTCTGAATCCTGGTTTCCCTCTCTACAACTTCAAAAATTACACTTGCCTGTCATCTTGAGATAGGCTCAAGGGATTCAGTGCTCAAGGGAAAAGTGTAAATTCTACATTTTTGTTCATTGTTCACTCCCAAGGGAGATAAGGGGCAAATCCATTTCTGACAGGATTCTGGCGCAGACCTGAGCTGTCCAGTTTTCTCCCTCAGGTAAGTGTACGTGCAAAAGTGTGTGAGAGCAAAACAGAGGCAGGCCCTAATCTCAGTTCCCGCAGCTACAGATGGCAAGAGGTCTTTAGCAGATACGTTGGTATTTCAGCCTGTCTGAGGTAACTTTTGGACCATTAACATCTCCGTAGATGAGAAAAGAAACCAGCCTGTCCTTTAGTGTTTTAAAGAGCTCAGTTTGTGCAATCCATGGGTGGGAAATGAACATGTGGTGTGCTGTGTGTGGGGACTCTGGTTATCTTCTGCTCCCACTCTTAATTTTTATATGATCATCCAGATAGGGGCTCTACGCATGCCAGTGAGGACATTTTGTGGGGAGAGCCCGCAGACATACAACTTGTATGCATGTATGCTCTGTTCAGATTTCCAGATTGAATGCCTGGCGGTTGAGGGGCAGGACAATGAAACACAATCTCACACCATCTCCCTTTCACACATTCATTCCATCCACAACTGCTGGGAGAACAGGGCTATAGGGCTGTAGCAATTCTCCGTCACTGATTCTAGGATCAAAATCCTCTGTATAGGATTGACTTTTAAAAATAATATCTTTTAAAGACAATGCGTTACATACACAAAAATTTACCCAACAGATTTTATAAGTTAAACTTGCTAACGGGACTGTATTTTAGCTCACAATTCTGTAAGATGAACAGATTGTAAACACCATACAACTTAAACACTGCCTTCGAACATGTTGTGATGTATACCAGAATTTGATTCACCATTTGCCTCCAAACGTCGGTATTATTTAAAGCCTTTCTTTTTAAAATAAGCCATCAGTTTAATCATGTAGAATGTATTGCTTGACTTCTCTAGCCACTATTTTTGTACTTGGAAGAGATTTTTTTCTTCTATATAGGATGGCTAGCCTCAGATGGGGCCTGGAGATCACCTGGAATTAGGGATGCGATCCTCCAGGTGGGACCTGGAGATCCCCTGGAATTACAGCTCATGTCCAGACTGCAGAGATCAGTTTTCCTGGAGAAAATGGCTGCTTTGGAGGGTGGACTCTGTGGCATTGTACCTCACTGAGGTCCCTGTCCTCGCCAGGTTCCACCCCCAAATCTCCAGGAGTTTCCCATCCTGGATCTAACAATCCTACCCCTCACCCCCCCAATGGTGGCCATGGGGGACTTGGCAACCCTACCCAGAATTACAACTGATCCCCAGGCGAGAGATTAGTTCCCTTAGAGAAAATTGATGCTTTGGAGGGTGGTGTCTATGGCATTATACCCTGCTAAGATCCCTCCCCACCCTAACCATCCCCAAATTTCCAGGGAGTTCCTAACCTGGAGTTGGCAGCCCTGGGCTTCCAACACTTAACAGGTTGGATTTTGCCTGATGGTTCCCACCAGCAGGTTTTGGATTGTGGTGATTGCTCTCTAGGCCATTGTGACAACTTTGAGTGAGGAGCACCCTAGAAAGATATATGCATGAGCATGAGATATTTGCTCACATTCCTCTGGGTGAAGCAAGGGCTTCACTGCAAAAACCTGAGCACCGCAAAAATCTAAGCAGTGACATGGAGACAAATTATTCTGGGATATGGCATCCCTTCTTGATCTTACTGGCCAAATCTAGACTGTGTCTTCAGTTCGCATTGCACCCAGCTTCTCCACCCTTCTAGCTCTTCTCCATTCCTATCTCATGCCGTGAAGGAAAGTTATAAGCAAAACAGGTTGTTGCCAGTCCCTAAACCTGCAGATGTACAGCAGAAACAGGAAAAAAGAGGAAGTCAACTTCCTACATCTAAACCCTGCTCAGAAGATCTCAATGTGGATTTTAAGATCTTCTCTCTGCTTCATGCCCTTGGGAGGTGAAAACTGCAGTAGTGAGGGACAGAGCCCTCTCTGTGGTGGCACCACAAATGTGGAATAGCCTTCTTTAAGGGGTCCTACCTAGTTTCACTTTATAAGTTTTAACATCTAGTCAAATCTTTTTTCCTTCCATTACCCCAGACTTTTAGCTTCTAGTTTTCAATACTCCCGGCAAACTCTGGAGCACGACGGAAGACAGGAGGGCCTGGCGTGATGTGGTCCATGGGGTTGCAAAGAGTTGGACCCGACTGTGCGACTGAACAACAACAAAAATAGTTGAAAAACCATTCCAGAGGGGCAGTAGCTGTTTTGGGCTGTTCTTGTAACCAGCAAAAGAGGCTATGCTGGGGATTGTGGGACCGGCACGGACAAAAGTCATGTGGGATGGGGGCTGTAGATTGAGTAAGATTTACTGCAAAAGCTGGGTGGATCCAACCCATTATCTTCTTGGAGATGGTAACTGTTATCCACAGTGGGAGAGGGAGATGAAGCCTGAGGAATAATTCATACCATTTCAACCAGGTGTCCCTTCCCAAAGCCATAAATAGGGACAGTGGCTTACAGAGGCAGAGATGACAGAATAGGGACTGTCCCTGGTAAATCTTTGGAAAATATGGTCTGATTTCTATCTAGGAACTGTGGTTGCAGAATCCAGGACAGGGCAGAGTCGCTGGCTGTTGAACTGCCTCTGGTGGGCCTCCTTTAAACAGCAGTTTGATTTATGGCACTTAGCAGGTGAGCCGCAGACCATAAAAAAAAAAACCCTTACTGATTTCTAAAGATTAAACCTTTTACAAGTTGTAGAGGCAGGCCTGGCTGGTTTCTTTCTTTCTTTTTGCCGGCTGGCAAACCTCAGTGCAAGGGAGGTGTCACAAAATATGGGATTTTTGTGTGTGGAGGGTTCTGGACACCCCCCCCCCGGCTTTGTCGTACTAGCAGACTGAACCCATCCATCCTGCTAGAGTCAGTGTCCAACAAAAGAGCCTGTCTGCTCATCTCTTAAAGACATGCTCCTGGTCTGATTAATTGTCAGGGCTGGAAAGCCGGCGAAAAACCCTCATGCACCGGTGCCAGAGGTTTGCTGCCCTTGATCGGCTGCCCAGAGGACACCCCACGCTAAACGGTGTCTGTCCCTGCCAATGCTAAGAATCAGGGCAGGGCAGGGCAGGAGGGGTAGGCAGGCAGGCTGGAAGAGAGGCCGTCTCAAGCGCAGCAAGGCTGGGAGAGATACACGGCCAGTCCTGAGAGACTGGAAATGGGAATATTGGGACTCCGAGGCTCTTCATGGGTTAGAAATAGAAAGGAACAGCTCCCCTCCCCCATTTCTCTCAGCCAAGCCACTATATGCATCCCATAATTATCTATCCTGATCTAACCTCCATTTAAGTAACCATTCAGTGGGAGTCACAGGTTAGATCAGTGGAGTCTGGACTCCAAGTAGGGTTGCCAGCCTCCAGGTGGTGGCTGGAGATCTTCTGGAATTACAACTGGTTTCCAGATGGCAGAGGTCAGATCCCCTGGAGAAAATGGCCGCTTCGGAAGGGGTACTTGGTGGCATTGTACCCTACTGAGGCCCCTTCCTTCCCCAAATCCCGCCCTCCCCTGGCTCTACCTCAAAATCTCCAGATATTTCCCAGCCCAGAGCTGGCAACCTTAGCAAGGGTTGTCTGCCTAGTGGATTTAAGTGTGTGTGTGGTGTTTTTAGTTAATAAATGTATTCATTTTTAACTCAGACCAAAGCTTCCGGCAGAAAATAACATGACCAAATTGATCACAGGGACAGAAGAGCTTTAATGGTTGTTAGAGGGCATCCAAAAGAAAAGAAAAGGATGGCAATTTAAGCAGCTGGCAAACATGTGTTGCATCAGAAAACCCCATGCTTGGGAGGAGATCTGGAGTGGCAACGGAGCTGGGGTGTTTGCATTGCTGCCGGTGTTCACTCACAGTCGTCTAAGAGAACATCATAAATGCTATTGCTAGGGCTGTCTGCTGATTAAAAAATACCTTGAATTCATTCAATACACTTTAGTAGATTACACAGTCTATAGACCAGGGGTCCACACCTCTTTTGATCCTGTGGGCACCTTTGGAATTCTGACACGGACAGTATGGGGGGGGCATAGCTCCAAGATGGCTGCTGCTGAAGGTGGAGCCAGCCCCAAAATGGCTTACCCTCCGTCATACAGTGAAGATCCTTGTGCTGTGATAGAGGCTGCTGCTGAAGCAACATTTTTTTTAAAAAAAATCTGCACAGCCAATCAGATCTCCAATGGCCAATCAGAAGGCTTGCTGGACAAAAGCCCCACCTGGCCCCTCCCACTTTCCAAATGCAAGGACGCCACTTGGAGGACCCCTGCGATACCAATTGACACCCTTCTAAACCAACCGTAGGTCTGTACTGTAAACATACATAGATTTAGATGTAGAGAAAAGCAATACTTAGGAAAGAGAAAAAGGCATCCTTTCCTTGTTTTCAAATGATACATACATCATGTATCACAACAGGTACCATCTTAGAAAAGGCACTCCCTTCTGCATAGGGTTGCCAGCTCTGGGTTGGGAAATACCTGGAGATTTTGTGGGTGGCACCTGAGGAGGGTGAGGTTTGGAGAGGGGAGGGACTTCTGTGGGCTATAATGCCACAGAGTCCACCTTCCAAAGCAGCCCTTTCTCCCCATGAGAACTGATCTCTGTCACCTGGAGATCAGTGGTAGTAGCGGGAGATCTCCAGCCACCACCTGGAGGTTGGCAACCCTGCTTCTGCATGTGTCAAAGAAAGGGAGTTCCTCTTCCAAGGACCACCTCCCCACAGCTACTATTCATATTATTCAGTACAACACAGATGTCTGTCTTCCCCTCCAGCTAGGGATGCCAACTGCCTGGAGTGGGGGGAAGCCTCTTTCTTTAGAAGATGCTTAATGTGATGTTATTTAACAGGTCATACTATTTACCTTGTGCACCTTGGTGTTTAGTCATGCCGGCCACATGACCACGGAAACATCTTCGGACAGCGCTGGCTCTTCGGCTTTGAAACGGAGATGAGCACCGCAACCCTAGAGTCAGATTCGACTGGCTTTCGAGCAAGGGAACCCTTACCTTTACTTTACTATTTACCAGGAAAATTTCAACTGCCCATTTCTGTGCACATCTAAAGCGACAGGACGTTTTTCTCCAGGCCAACCATAATCCAACCTTATGACTGGGACTAAGAGCAGTTCAGCCTCCCTCCAGTTTCTGAATAAGAGAAATAGTGTGTATGGGAAAGGTTAAACACTCATGTCCTGAATGCCACAGACCCAGGAAGTCCCTCCCCTCCCAAAGCCCACCCTTCTCAGGATCCATCCCACAAATCTCCAAGTATTTCCCAGCCAGGAGCTGACAACCCCAAAACCCGTTTATTTATTTTAAACATTTTTATGCCTCCTTTCCACCTACTCAGGATGCACAAGGTGGCGGACATAAAAGCACTAAAGCATTTAAACAATTAAAATACAGTTACAATATAAAATTCAATTGAAAATGCTTAAACAACACTAGAAGGAAGGCCAATAACAGTTATTGGGGGCATCCTGGGTAAAACAAAAAACGTCTTCACCTGCTTGCAAAAGATACTGATAGAAGGAGAGGACAGTTTATCTGTTGCATTTCCCCCCTGCCCTTCTTCCAAGAAGGGCATTTCCCCTTTCTCCCTATTGTCCTCACCACCACAAGCCTATGAAGTAGGTTAGGCTATGAGAACATTACAGTTCCGCAGTCACTCAGGGAGCTTCAAGGATACGTGCAGATTTGAATATTTCGCAGATGTTTCTGTCTGGTCGTGCATTTTTGATCCGCAAGGGAGTCGTTCCTATGGCAGATCAAAAGATCCGTCTGAACACACCCATAAACTAACAAAGCAATGTGCAGTTTGGCCCTTAGACGCTCTTTCACCCACAGTTTTTGTGGAAGGTTTTTTTTTTTTGTAAAATAGCCCCCTCTCCCCCTGTGCATGATTCATCAGGGTGTCTTTTTAGCTACAGTTTTGCAAAACCAACTTCTAGTTTTTTAAACACTGCAGTCCTAATGACACAAATGGGAGTTTTATGTCACAGGATCCATTAATGCATTCAGTGGGGTCACGTCACACATTCTTTCGAAAAATAAGTGGAAACGTGCGGAATGTTAATGCACATATAGGTGTGAACCTGGACAGACTCTGAAGAAATTAAAGACTTAACTGGGGTGGGGGGTACTGTTTGCACAATCCTCATTCATCAGGTACTTGGATCAAAAGAATCTGCGTGGGTTTGGGGGCTCAGTCATAATTTCTCTGTGAATACAGGGGTTTAGCCCCCGGAGCAAAATCCTCACCCAAGTTAATACAGATTAAGCTCACTTCCCCATGTAGACAAACCCTGAATTGAACTTTAAAGCCACTTTTTAATCTGTAATTAATCCAGGGGAGCAGGAAGCAAATACACAGCCCTGTTTTGCGAGAAGTTTTAAGTTGCCACTGGATGCATTAATGCTGCTTAGGGGGGGCATGCAGTTCAAGGTCAGAAAGCAAGGGAGGAGCCGTCTTCTCTTGATAGGAAAAGTTTACAGAAAAACAAAAGCCAGAGGGTAGCAAACCCCATGCTACTACCCAGTAATGTGTGAAAGGACTGGGGTATGGGAATTATTCCCCCTCCACTGCACAAACCACAGAAGAGATTTCTGAGGGGAATTTACCTCAAACACCCCTCTGGAGACGGAGTGTGTTCAAAGGTTACTCTGGAAGCATTTTCACTCATGCTGATGTTCCATGTTTGTTGGAGGAAGACAATCATTTGAAAGAGCCTCACCATGTAAGACGCTCATGACTGTGGTGTCCTCTGGGTGGCAGAGATGCCGGTCGTGGTGGCCATTTTGCAGTCAGAAAAGATATTTGAAAGCAGGGGAAGTAGGGTTGCCACCTCCAGGCTCGGAAATTCCCAGAGATTCAGGGGTGGAGCCTGGGGAGGGCTCAAAGGGAGGGACCTCAGCAGGGTATAATGCCACAGCATTCTCCAAAGCAGCCATTTTCTCCAGGGGAACTGATCTCTGTCAGTTTTAATTCCAGGAGATCTCCAGGCCCCACCTGGAGACTGTACCCTGCACCAGCTGGTACAGAAGCCTTGCTTCCAAATTTTCTGCAGAGGCTTCATGGCCAGATTGGGGTCCATGTGCAGTCTTTTAATTTTAATGCAAAATCAGTGGTGAAATCTGTAATATACATATTCCATTTGGGTTATTACTTGGATATTTGGAGATGAGGTTGTACACACAGTTGAATTTCTTGTGGTATCAGGGAACTGTTTATGCAGTGTGTACACATGCATGCCCCCATCTAGACATTAAGCATGCATACGGCTCTTCAGAGGCAGGTCTGGATCTAGGGTTGCCAGTTCTGGGTTGGGTAATACCTGGAGATTTAGGGGGTGGAGCCTGGGGAGCGGGGGGTTGGGGAGGGGGGACCTCAGCTGTGTATAATCCCATAGGGTCCCTCCCTCCAAAGTGGCCATTTTCTCCAAGGAACTAATCTCCGTTGTGTGGAGATCAGCTATAATGGCAAGAGATCTCCAGGTCCCACCTGGAGGTTGGCAACTGTATCTGCACCACTGAGTGGGAAGGGGGTGGGCACACCCTCAGCCCCACCATCTGGAGGAGCACGGATGGCAAAAGTAGCTTCTGAACTTTCATCATACAAATTAGAAACACTTGAAATGGGGTTTTACAAAAAGCCGAATATTGTTACATCCCTGAGTGAGGCACCAAGCTTCACACATACACTGGAGCTGCTGAGAGGTATTTTAAACTTTGGCCATAGCCTTCCAGATTAAGTGGTGCAGTTATAGGGGGAAAGTCTTCCACATACCCACCTCCAGCATGTATGGTGGCTCATCCCATAAGGTAGCCAGCTCTGAGATGGGAAATTCCCGGAGATTTGGGGGTGGAGCCTGCAGTGGGCGGGGTTTGGGGAGAGGTGAGACCATCAGCAGGGTATAATACCATAGAGTCCACCCTCCAAAGAAGCCATTTCCTCCAGGGGAACTGATCTCTGTGATCTGGCGATCAGTTGCAAATTCCAGATATCTCCAGACGGCCCTGGGATGAGATTACAACTTGGTGGGACACTATTGGAGCAGGGGTAACATGCCGCCAGAGTGTTGAGAGTTGACAGGTTTTAATTGAGTTTATATGTTCTGTTTGCCGCTGTTCTAATGGTTTTATTGTTTGTTCATTTTAGTGTTTTTATGTATTTTATTTGTCATTGCCCTATGTGTTGTCGGCAATGTATGGCTTGTGGCCTCTTGTTCGCCGCCCTGAGCCCTTGTGGAAGGGTGGGGTATAAATCTAATAATAAATAAATAAATAAATAGATGCTTCCTGGAAGCCCATGAGTAGAGCATGAAGGCCATAGGCCTGCCTCTGTATTCTTCCCAGCAACTGATTTTCAAAGGTATACTGCCTCTAACCTTGGAGTCTCCACTTGGTTATCTAGGCTCACAGTTAATAGACAATACTTTTGCTTAACTGCCCTTTAAACCTCTGTAAGCTGTGGTTTGTCATCCTATTAGAAGTGTCATCACTTTCATTCAGGTACGGTATTCTGATGGCCCCGTCAGATGTATCTGGGGCAACAGGGAAGAGCCTGTGTATTGTATACCAAGCGCTGCAACTTGGACGGATTGCCCTACATGGACACAAAGTTTAGGAGTTCGTTTTGTTGGGCCCTGTTATTGAACAGTGGACAGCTTCTGCACAATTTATTTTTACATTTTTATTACGACATTGTTTTTAGAAGAAGAAGAGATTGGGTTTATACCCTGCCCTTCACTTGGCGTCTCAGAGCAGTTTACAATCTCCTTTCCCTTCCCCTCCCCACAACAGACACCCTGTGAGGTAGGCAAGGCTGAGAGTGCTGTTTCGAGAACTGCTCTTGAGAGAACAGCTCTGAGAGAACTTGTGACTGACCCAAGGTCACACCAGCAGCTGCATGTGGAGGAGTGGATCTCCCAGATTAGAGTCTGCACTCCTAACCACTACACCAAACTGGCCGTATTCTTTTAACTGGCCTGTAATGTGTCTCAAATGGCAGGAGCAGTGGGAATAGAAATGTTTTAAATCAATAAATAAAATGTTTTTGCTCTATATGCAAGCCTTCCCAACCATCTCCTGGTAGATGATAATACGAAAGAATGTAAAACATGAGTCAAGAATCCCAAATACAGCTAGCAACTATTTCTACCTACCTTCATGACTGTGGCATGATTTTCCCAATATTTGTGGATGGCAGAGTTCGTGCCAACACCTCATCTTGCGGACACAAGGTCTTGTCACTACTGTGGGAGTCAGTGTGCTGCAATGGTGAGGGCACTGGCATAGAACTGGGGAAATCCAGAGTCAAATCCCCGTTCCCTCACTGACGTTAGTGACCTGAGGAAGAGAACTTTGACTCTCAAAAGCTTCTACCTTGGAAATCCTGTTGGTCTTTAAGGTGCTGCTAGACTCAAATCTTGGACAAGCCAGTCTCTCTCAGCCTATTCCACCTCACAAGACCGTTGTGTGGACAAAATGGGGAAAAGGAGCCTTATCTGTGTTGCACTTCTGTCACGACCAATGGCCAATACAAGTACATTTACGTGGACCAGTACTTGACTTTATCCTGGATAGCTGGAACGGGTTGCCCCTAGGCAAACAGCCCCTAGGTGTGAAACAGCGAATAGTAATCAGGAAGTGGAAGCAGAGATCAGCAAATTCAGCACCCTCAAGCTCCACTGAATAACCTACCCACCTCCTCCATCTCTGATGGCAGAAACACTATGGGATGTTGTGAATTCCAACTGAATCTATTGTGTGCAGGCAAACTGTGCGACCAAAAAACCTGTCCTCAGAGGGTCTGAGTTGAAGACTTTTTTGTGTGTGTGGGAATGTCTTTGGAAAACTGGACTGATCTATCAAAAAACCCAGATGCCATGCAGAATTCTCTTAGGCGCAGGATTCCATGGCAACGTTCCATGAAAAGCATTGGACTACATTCCAACCCTGTGCCTATCATCACCGAAGACTGACCTTCACAATCAAGTGTCCCACAAGTAGCAAGCAAGTACACCACGCAAGATGTCTACAGAGAAAATAAAATCTGCAGGCTCCAGTAGACAAGCAAAATCACATAGCACAGGAGAAGCGCTCCCTCCCCATCATCATGCCCCGTCCTCCACGACCATTACCTTATGTGGTCCTGGAAAAAATTCTTCCCTGACCCAGATGTGGTAATCCCAGCCCATGACCCAGTTCTATTCTCCAAGTAATCTAAAAGAAAATTGGGGCAATTCCACCCTGTCCAGCATACTGTCCTTAAGTGGACCTAACCATTACGGATTCCAGGCAAACAAGAACCACAAAGTACCCAATTGAAAGAGAACCCCAAGGTACCTTCCTCTACTGACCAGCATTAAACTCAGCATTATTGCCCCTTGGGTCTCCACCTGAAGGGGATGCAGAGACCTCTTTTCCCCTTCAGTTTGTGTACAGAGATCAGCAGAATGTTATGGGTCTGGAGTTGAATCAGGGAGTGGTAAGCAAAGGTATAAGGTGCTGTCCTGGCCAAGTATCTTCTGTCAAGTTAAAGAAGGTTCTACAGGCTACATCTTAAATTAACTTCAGAGCAGCCCAGAAAGAGAAGTGGCAAATGTTTTCATTTCACTGAAAGGAGAAACTGAGGTGGGATGGCCAGTTGCTTTTCCATTGGGGGGCATAGCTGAGCTGGTATCGGAAACCTACACCTGAATACAATACTTGATCTTTCAAACTACCCTGTCTCTGTTCAGCCACGTTTCCTGCGTCCTTTTCGAACTGCCCCTGACCACCACACTGTTGATCCATCCCTCCGTGCTCATCTATCTGTTCCCTTGTTATCTGCGCATTGCCCACCCTGCTTCCTTCCTTCCCTTTGCACCCATCCATCCTCCTGCCGTTTCCCAGCAGATCACTTTTCTTAGAACTTTCAGTGCATTACGCCAGTACTTAAAGCTTAGCCCTTTGGACGGGTGGTACTCCATCCTGTTTCAATGCTACTCCATAAGTGCCTGTCTCTTCTATCCGCTTGGACTGCTGCTGTCTGCCCATTTCTCTTATATCACCTGTTCAGACTCCAGTCCACTTAGATCCTCGTTTTCGCCTTGGGGTGCCACGGCATCCAGATGATCAATGTCAACATTGGCCCAAGAGGATCAGTGTCAAGAGGCCGCTCTTGCTCTGTGACATGCTGTCACCCCCCTTCTTTTGCAATCGTGCACTGCCCTTGACTTCTTCTCCCCGGCTGCCCCTTTGCAAAGAAGCCACTTACCCCATGGTAGCTGGGCACCGCTCCATCTCTGAAGCTTGTTGCGGCTCACTCTGTCCTGGCCTTTTCTTTGCTTGCCCTTCTCCTCTTCCCCCTCCGCTCTTTGCCCCTGGACGCTGAGGAGGATGTCTCTCTCTTCTGGCTTTCACACTCACTTGTTTCCCCAGACCAACTGTTGGGACTGTAGATCCCAGCTAATCCCTGGAGAATCTGCAATTTGCCATGAGTTGAGAAGGAGGTGAGGATATGTCCCTCCCCTGGCCTTTGGGGATTGGCTGCTGCTGGTGTCTCTCTCCAGCTGTTTAGGGCAGCTGGAAAGGGGGAGAGAGGATTACAACAACAAAAAAGGAAATCCGAAGTGAGTGGTGGGAGGAGTGGAGTAGAGCCCCGGCCTTCTCTTTCTTGCATCTTTGTGGATTTTCTTCCCGTGCATTATCGGGTCATTAGGATTTTTTTCTTCTCCTTCATTCTCTCTCTCTAATGCCCTCAGATCCCTCTATTTCCTCTCTCTACACTAAGCAATAAAGTGTTCTGGCTGGTAGATCAATGCATGGAAAATGCTCCCAGGGGATCAGAAACATCCTGGTGGAATCCACTAATGGTTCAAGCTTTGGAAGGGCAGGACTGATAAACTACAGACCAAGCCCATCTGTGCCATATTTACCCCTCATGGCTTGTTAAATGTATAAACATTAATTTAAGTGCAGGGAGGGGCAGGGGAAATGCTTCCTCCATGGCTTACTTCATCACAGTGTGCAATCGTATCTAGGGTTGCCAGGAATGGGCTGGAAAATACCTGGAGACTTTGGGGGTGGAGCCAGGAGAGGGTGGGGTTTGGGGAGGGGTGGGGCCTCAGCATAGTGCAATGCTATAGAGTCCACCCTTCAAAGCAACCATTTTCTCCAGGGGAATTGATCTCTGTCACCCGGAGATCAGTTGTAAAAGCAGGAGATCCCCAGGTTTCACCTGGGGGCTGGCAACCCTAATCATATCCCATCATTTACCATAGTGTGTGGGTAAATGTCCATGCCTGCTGAGATTTTCTGGTACATCTCAAGAATCCCTGTCTGCTTCCAGCCATCAAAATTCCATCTTTTCAGGCAAGCCCGATCTCATCAGATCTCAGAAGTTAAGCAGGGCTGACCCTGGCAAGTACTTGCCAGTTTGGAGTACTTGAGAGCCAGTTTGGTGTAGTGGTTAAATGCGCGGACTCTTATCTGGGAGAACCAGGTTTGATTCCCCACTCCTCCACTTGCAGCTGGCTGGATGACCTTGGGCAAGCCATAGTTCTGATAAGAGCTGTCCTTGAAAAAGAGCAGTTTCTGTCAGAGTTCTCTCAGCCCCACCTACCTCACAGGGTGTCTGTTGTGGGGAGGGGAAGGGAAAGGAGTTTGTAAGCTGCTCTGAGACGCCTTTGGGCAGTGAAGGGCGGGGTATAAATCCAATCTCTTCTTCTTATCTTCTACTTGAAGGGCGACCTCCAAGGAATATCAGGGCTGGGAGGCAGAGCCAGGTTATGTCAAGCCACCTCCCTGAAATGTCTTAGCCCCACTAGGGGTCACCAGAAGTCACCATGACTTCCATGCTCACAAGTGCGCGCACGCACACACACACAAAATACTCACTCCCCTCATCCACCTTCTATCTTGGATGAGTGGGAAACGTGCAGGATGGTGAAAGCGTGAAGCCTGAAACCCAGCCTTATGCTTTGAGCAATATGAGTGCATATTAAGTGCCGTCAAGTCACTTCTAAGTTATGGTGTGACCCTGTGAATCAACGACCTCCCAAATGTCCTGTCATTGACCATGAGCCGCGGCTTCCTTGACTGAGACAGGCCGGGTCTTCCTCTTCTCCTGCCACCTTCAACTTTCCCTGGCATCGTCGTCTTTTCCATTGTGACTCTTCTCTTCTCATAATGTGTCCAAAGTACAAGAGCCACAATTCAGACATTTTTGTCTGTTTAGCCATATGCTTTTAGCCATATGTAAACTCTAGCTTTTAGCCAGATGCTTTGATAATTTATTGACATGTGACAGAAATATGGGTGTTGTTTTATTATTAGTCACAGGCACTTGGTAGTTTTTGAGATTCCCTGAGCATCGGATTTTTTGGGAATGTTTCCACTGGGCCTTCTAAAATGTTTATAAGTACCGAATGTCAGCCCCAAAGCCCTTTGTCGTTTACTTTAACAAGGCTGAAGTGGAAGCATCCATTGTCTTTTGGGCAACTTTTTGGCACTGCCAAAACCCCCTCCCTTTTTGCAGTGACCATCTTGGACAGAGTGCTTACCCCTTTGCCCTCCTTTGTCCCAGTGTTGAAGCTTAACTTGCAGCCAAATACCATAGTTTCTCCTTTCCTCTATGCAATGCCCAGTCGGCTGTGGTCTAATTCAGGAAGGAACATGGTAGAATAGCACCAGAACCCTGCATCCGTTGGGAACAATGACACTGAATATTCACACAGTCCGTTTTGGAGGCAGGCAATGGCAAACCACATTCAGGGTTGCCCCAAGTCAGCTGCAACGTCATGGCATTTCCCACCACCAAGTGTGTCTGAAGATTCTTTTTTTTTTTTGTCTTGAGTATCTGAACAGGATAATACTTGGCACAGCACTAACTATAATATGCAAGTATAGCTTATTCACATGAGGTTAAGCTACCAAGCGTGTTTTCACGCAAGAAGTGAAAAAGGGGCTTTGACTATCTCTCATGCTATTTCTGTCTCTGCTAAAGAGTGCCAATGCAGGACAGAATAGGGAGGAGAGAGGGTCATTCTGCACCGGGGGCATTCTTTGCAAACAAGTCGCTGCTGTTTCGGCATAAATGGCCTATGACATTACCAGGCTGTGGCTCAGTGGTACAGCATCTGCTTGGCATGCAGAAGGTCCCAGGTTCCATCCCCAGCACCTCCAGTTAAAAGGACCAGGCAGTAGGTGATGCGAAAGACCTGTGCCTGAGCCCCTGGAGAGCTGCTGCCAGTCTGAGTAGACAATCCTGACCTGGATGGACCGATGATGATGATGGAGAAGAACTGGTTTTTATATCCCGCTTTTCACTACCCGAAGAAGTTTCAAAGCAGCTTACAATCATCCTCCCTTCCTGACACCAAAACAGAAACCCTGTGAGGTAGGTGGGGCTGAGAGAGCTCTGAGAGAGCTGTGACTGACCCAAGGTCCCCCAGCCAGCTTTATATGGAGGACGAGGGGGGGAATCAAACCCAGTTCTCTAAACTACAGTCTGCCGCTCTTCACCACTACACCACACAGGCTCTCATGAGCTTCATGGCTCCAATGAGCTTCATGTATACGTGCAATGGAGGAGTCACACATGGATGGATATGGCAGTTTTGGAAAAAATGGTCTTCTGGATTTTCTAGTCCACACTGGGGCTTCCCTTTGAAGAGAAGCATCAGTCTTCTGCTCTCTGTGTTCACTGACATTGAGGGGGGAATACCTCCACCATTTTTTTTTAGGTCTGAATCAATTAGTGCTATTACATCAAGACTTGAGGAATATCACTTCATGGTAGTGGTAGAAATGGCACCAACCAGAGCCAGTTTGGTGTAGCGGTTAAGTGTGTGGACTCTAATCTGGGAGAACCGGGTTTCAGTCTCCACTTGCACCTGCTGGATGACCTTGGGCAAGCCATAGTTCTGATAAGAGCTGTTCTTGAAAAAGAGCAGTTTCTGTCAGAGCTCTCTCAGCCCCACCTACCTCACAGGGTGTCTGTTGTGGGGAGGGGAGGGGAAAGGAGTTTGTAAGCCACTCTGAGACTCCCTTGGGTAGTGAAGGGCGGGGTATAAATCTAGTCTTCTCCTCCTCCTCCTCCTCCTCTTCTTCTTCTTCAATTCTCATGGGTGTAATAAGGTCGATATCATCATTTTAACAGGCAACTTCAGCAAGCAGGTGGGAGGTCGATGGCTGAAACAAACAATGCTTTTCTGTCGCACCACTGAACCACAATCACCAAAAGACCTGTCATCGTGAGAACACAGTGAGATAGTAGCACAAAGTCCATCTACACGCCAGAGAGGTTGTGCTTCTATTCCAGCAAATCAGTTCCTGGGGGAAAAATACCAGGAAAGAATGGGAGAAAGGTGAATTGATGTCAACATCATCTGGAACCCTTGTTATACCTGCACTTTGCTGTACTGGTGTGGACCCATCCAAAGTAAATTTACCATGCAGCCGCTGGAATTTTTACATCCCCATGTTAGAACCATTTAAACACATTTCTCCCCTTTTACTTCTTATCAAACTGGGCTCATTTAACAATGAAAACTGACCCACTGAATTGTTTGTCAGTGGTGCATTTGTTGCTGGGATATATTTCTGCTCGTGAGCTTTTCTTCATGCTTGGAGCATTTTTACGATAAAGGATCGGGACCATCACAGTCCATCTCAGAGGTCGTTTGTCCACTTCAGTCCTAATACAATGACTCCCTCTAGTGGACAGACAGGATGCTTTCATGCACTTTGCTCCTTCCGGGATTTGTATGGCCTTAGCGTTTCTTCCGGGAGGGAAGGCAGCTTGGTACGCCTTGATCTCCGCCACTAAGCAGGTTTAGCCCTAGTGAGTACTTGATTAACGGGAGACCTCCAAGGAAACCTGCAAAGGAAGGCTACTACGACAAACCACCTCTCCTTCTCACTTGCCTTGAAATCCCCCCCCGCCCCGAGCATTTCTTCCAAAAGCCCTTTAAACATCTGCCTGACTTTGCCTGGTGCCTAAGCATGCACCCCCTCCCATGCCCCCGCCCCAATCTTCAAACTGTTTCAGTAGCCTCATGTGAAGATTTAAAACCCGAATTTTTAAAAACATGTAAACTTGGATTTTAATAATACGATTATAATTAAGTGACCCGAAGTGTTTTCAAACCAAGAGATGAGGAGAGCTGGCTTGCCATTGCCTACCGCTGCGTCTCAACCTTGGACTTGCTTGGTGGTCTCCCGTCCAAGGGCCCACCCTGCTTATCTTCCACACTCTCACGTGCTTGGGCAGGCGTAGGCCATTCAGGCTGCTTGGATTTCAACAGCTGTGGTTTCCTTCTGAGCAAAGGCCACATTTAAAAGTGTCCAGGAAGCAGGGACTAGCTCCCCTCTTCTTCCAAAAACCCAGCTGATCAGCAGGGACGGAGTTCAAGGGCTGACAGTGCAAGATTTTCCTTTTTATTATTTTGGCACACAGTACAGCAGAGCCTTGCTTATGTCTTGAAAGTATAATATATGGTGCAAAAGTTCCCTTGGTGGCCTGATGGGATGATTGGCTAGCAAGGAAAGCTGAAATCCCTCCTCCCATCTGCTATGACATCCTTCCCACTGCCTTGCCAGGATGGCCTTCCAGGAGGCACTGACCCTTACTGCCTGGGGGGTGCAACCAAGAGGGAGCCAGTCTTGCAGCTCACAGTGTGCCTTTCGGGGGAACAAGACCTGGGCCTGTCGGCAGGTACAGGTGTGAAAGGATGGATTACCACCTCTGGGCATTTCAGGGAGCAAGGACGGGGACCCATATTGGTTGGAGCATACGGTTGCCAGCTCTGGGTTGTGAAATTCCTGGAGATTTTGGGGGTGGAGCTTGGGGAAGGCAGGGTTTGGGGAGGGACCTCAGTGGCCTATAATGCCATTGAGTCCACCTTCCAAAGCAGCTATTTTCTCCAGGGGAACTGGTCTCTGTAGCCTGGAGATGAGTTGTAGTTCTAGGAGATCTCCAGCTACCACCTGGAGTTTGGCAAGTCTAGGGAGGGCCTGTGATGGATGTTTTGTCTTCCTGCATTTCTCAGCAGTGTTGCTTTATGGCAAGATTGCTTCAGGCCAGCTTGACTGGCTTGGCTTGATGGCACCTGCATTCAGTCCAAACGAATGCTGCTGTCAGGCAACAGCTGGCTACTGCACCGTCCTCTCAAATGCACAGGAACGAGCTAAGCCAAACGGAGATGGGCATTTTGTGATTCTGGCGACAGCAGTTTTAAAGTTTTGCCCTGGATTCTGCAGTAAGATTTTTGTTTTAGCAGTTCGAACAGATGGGCTGCATTCAGGCGTCAGGACCAACAGAAGTTCTTCCACGAGAGGCACAAACAGAGCTTGTTGTCGCATCCACACCCTCTCCTTGCTCTTCCTCCTCTTCTTCTCGCCCGCTGAGCCCAATAGAAGGATTCCTGGCTCCAGTTTGCCATGAGGTACCTGTGGGGTTGCCAACCTCCAGATGGCTCCTGGAGATCTCCTGCTCTTACTATTGATCTCCAGATGACCGAGATCAGTTCCTCTGGAGCAAATGGCTGCTCTGGAGGGTGGAGTCTGTGGCATTATACCTTGCTAAGGCCCCTCCCTTCCCTAAACCTTGCCCTGCCCAAGCTCCACCCCCCCAAATCTCCAGATATTTCCCAACCCAGTGCTGGCAAGCCTGGGTACCTGAGAGAAAATTGGTGTGGGGATCCACTCTTAGGGTTCCCACCTACAAGAAAGGCAGTAAGAGGGGCAGAGGAGGACTCCTTGTCTAGTAACTGTGCTCCGTATTTGCTCAGCAGATGGGACGCCCAGGCTGATGGATGCAGAAGAACTGGCTGGCTTCTAGAGGGGGAGGAGGAGTCTTATTGATTGCTTCTTCACTTTATGTCCTCCTCAAACTAATTATAGTTATTGACTGGCTCAGATACGTTCTACGGAGATTTGATTCACCAGGAATAAAGCTATCACGTCCCTGTAATGGAAATGCCCTGAATAAACCACAGGCCTGTTTAGCGAGGAGGAACATAAAAAGTTTCAGTCTCCAGGCAGGCTGGGGTACCGTGGGGGACACAGAATAGCTTAGCGTGGTCTGGAAAACAAATTTGAACTGCTGACCTTATTTTGAAGAACAATATCATTTTCATGCAAAATATTAGTGGAATTGCGGTAAAACGACGATGCAGGCCCTTGTTCTTATCAGCGGGATGGGGGGTTTACTCACTGGGCCTAGTGGGGAGTTTACCTCTGCAGCTTTTTCCCACTCGTTCCCTTTTCACAAACAGGGTTTATTCTCTGCTGCCACCAGCAGGCCATTAGTAGAATTACAGTCTGATGGCTACATTCAGAGGCGAAAAAATCAGCATACCCTTCCGCCGACACAGTGAGGTAGGGGAAAAAATCCTTGAAATCTCACTTGTTACAGATATTCTCAGCTCAGAAGGCCCTCCAGCCTTGTACTTATAGCTTGATAAGCGTGAAAAAAACATGAGTCTTTTTTGTGTGTTGTTGCAATGACCAAATAACTCCCATTATAGAAAAAGGTTTCTTTTAAATATTAAAAGAACACAAGCAAATGATGGATAAAATTAGTAAAAGCATACAGCTGAACAGCATCTGAGCATGGGAAAAATCTAATGGGTATAACTGCATTCCCTTTCCTTAGATCTGAAATTTATCTCTGTGATGTTAAAAGGCTAGGCGGAAGTAACCTAATGGTTCCAAGTTTGATGTTCAGATTTTTAATCCTCTTTGGTTTCCCTTCTCTATCTGGCTAGCCTGCTGTCTTCTGACCAGGTGTCTCTGTGTGTGAGTTAGGTGGGGCTGAGAGAGCTCTGAGAGAACTGCTCATGAGAGAACAGCTCTGAGAGAACTGTGGCTGACCCAAGGTCACCCAGCAGCTGCATGTGAAGGAGTGGGGAATCAAACCCAGTTCTCCAGATTAGAGTCCACTGCTCTTAACCATTACACCAAACTGGCTGTCTGGCATTTCTCTGTGTGTCTCCAGGCATGTCCTCTCACTAAAGCATGGGCCCCCAACGTGCTGCCAATGGCACCCACTGACACCTTTCCTGTCAGCTGCCAAGTGTTGTTAGAGGGAGGGTGTGGCCAAGTGGGAATCTTGCCAGCAGGGCTTCAGTTTATCATTGGAAATCTGATTGGCTACACAGATTAAAATAACATTGTTTTGGCCAAAGCTGCAACAGCAGCGTTAGTTTTATTCTATTTTACACGCCTCTTTCCCAGTGTATTTTTGAAAATTACTCTTCCTGTCCCCTGCACTTGGGTTTTCTCCCTTTGTGTGTTTGTGTTGCCACAGCAGCCATTTTGTGGTTGGCTCCGCCATCCACAGTGGCCATTTTGTGGTTGCGCCCACCACCCTGTGTCAGAATTCCAGAAGCTCAAAAAGGTGGGGGACTCCTGCACAAAACCATGTCTGCCTTCTTCAGAATGGCTGCTTTTCTAAGAATGACTTCTCCCCAGGAAGCGCTTCAGCTCGCCACAAACCCTCAAAGCCATTCCCACTGTAAATTTACCAGAGAGGGCAAAAGACTAGAAGGAACCTTATAGTAACTTCTTGGTCTCAGGAAGCCCCATTGCCTACGTGTTGTGAGCAGTGTTCCCTCTAAGCTGGGTTAGTGTGAGCTAGCTCATAGGTTTTTAGCCTCCGGCTCACATATTTTTGTCTTAGCTCAGGAAGGAGGGCTCCAGAGCAAACTAATCTATGCAGTAGCCGAATTGCTCGCTCACAAGGTTAATGCCAGTAGCTCGCAAAGTAGAGTTTTTGCTCACAAGACTCCACAGCTTAGAGGGAGCATTGGTTGTGAGGCTGTCTGTCCTCTTTAGCATACTAATGGCTTTACAGCGGCCAAACTCTGCAGCTTGGAAGTCAGAAGCAAATGAGAAAGGGGTGGGGAACTGGCCACAGACTACCGCTAAGGGCATGAGCTTAACCTCCGAGAATTCACAGAGGCCCTTTTCACATTACCGTTCTAAACCGGATTGTATTCATTGTTGGCCCAATTTTGAGTAAACCAGTACAGAGGTTTCATACAGCAAATTTCCTTCCGTTAATGAGCCGTCTCTGAAGTCCTATGGTCATTTCAAACAGCACTGCTTTATCCCCCTACCCTTTTTCACTGCGCGATCGTCCTCGGACTTAAAACAAGTTCTAAAATGAGCGTTATAGCGCTATAGAACTAAACCAGAGTCCATGCATCTCAATGGTGCAGCTGTAGCACCTTAGAACATTTTTTAAAAAGTCCAAGGAAGGTCGCGCGGCAAAAAAAGGGGTGGGGAAAAAAGCAGCATTGTAGGAAGCGCTATGGACATTTTAAACAGCACACCACAGCAATGCAGGAGTGCAGTGAAGGGGCTGAAAGCAGAAAAGAGCAGTTTCCCTCAAAAGCAGCTCAACCACGCTTTGCTAACCCGATGCAAGTGGGTTTGTATGAAGAGGTGAATAACTTCTGCTAGCAGGCAGTTTCTAAAACTGATCTGTCTGAAATGACAGAAAAAAACCCATTAGTGATGAGTTAACTAAAGCAGAATACAGAGGCAGTTTGAAAAGGCGCAAACCACAGACTCACAAAGCAAAGCAGAAAATTCTTACATGGATAACTGGGATGGAAAGTCATTTAATCACAGGAATGCTGTTTTTTATACATGGATCAGATATTATTGCATAACTGCGGAAAAATAATTACTCATTGGTGGGGCTAAACTGACATTTACATGAACTGACAGCTGAATACTGGAGATCTTTCCTTCAGATTGAGAGGCTGTGAGATGCTTGGTATCTGGGTTGGGGTAGAAGAGCAGATAATGCCACAGTCAGTTTCCTGCTGCATTAGATGTAATCGGGGGGTTTACAAAACCACATTGCCGAAAAGAGCTGGGCATAATCAGCAACTCTTGGAATTGTAGTAGATAACTCACTGAAAATGTCGAGACATTGTGCAACTGCAATAAAAAAGGCCAACGCCATGCTGGGGATTATTAGGAAGGGAACTGAAAACAAATCAGCCAGTATCACAGCGCCCCTGTATAACTGACGGTGTGACCTCGTTTGGAGTACTGTGTACAGTTCTGGTCACCACACCTCAAAAAGGATATTATACCATTGGGAAAAGTGCAGAAAAAGGCAACTGGAATGATAAAAGGGTTGGAACACTTTCCCTATGAAGAAAGGTTAAAACGCTTGGGGCTCTTTAGCTTAGAGAAACGACGACTGAGGGGTGACATGATCGAGGTTTATAAGATTATGCATGGGATAGAGCAGGTAGAGAAAGAGGTACTTTTCTCCCTTTCTCACAATACAAGAACTTGTGGGCACTTGATGATATTGCTGAGCAGTCGGTTAAAACAGATAAAAGGAAGCACTTCTTCACCCACAGTGTGATTAACATGTAGAATTCACTGCCAGAGGAGGTAGCAGTGGCTACAAGCATGGACAGCTTCAAGAGGGAAATGGATAAACGTAGGGCTCTTTTTGTAGCAGGAACTCCTTTGCATATTAGGCGACACACCCCTAATGTAGCCAATCCTCCAAGAGCTTACAGAGCTATTCTTACAGGGGCTACTGTAAGCTCTTGAGGGATTGGCTACATTAGGGGTGTGTCACCTAATATGCAAAGGAGTTCCTGCTACAAAAGAAGCCCTGGATAAACGTATGGAGTGGAGGTCCATCAGTGGCTATTATCCACAAGGTATAGATAGGAACTGTCGGTCTGGGGCATGTGATGCTCTGTATTCTTGGTGCTTGGGGGGGTCAATAGTGGGAGGGCTTCTAGTGTCCTGGCCCCACTGCTGGACCTCCTGATGGCACCTGGTATTTTTGGCCACTGTGTGACAGAGTGTTGGACTGGATGGGCCATTGGCCTGATCCAACATTGGCTTCTCTTATGTTCTTAACTCTGAAAAAGGCTCTTAGGTTACATCTTGACACTTGTCTGTCATGATTCTTGCCCTCCCTGCCCTTTTTTATGTTAAAAATCCAAGGAGGACTGACCACCAGGACCACTACTAGGGTTATGTCCTTTCCCAGTGCATGTGTGTACGAGAGAGTGAGAGAGATGGGGCATTTGGTTCATTTGGGGAGGGCACCATGGAGGAGGTTGAGTGTTGCCTAGCAACTGCCTGCACCTCCCAAGGGCGACCTATATCATGTTTTGAAAACCCGCTGTCTTTAGGACACAAAGTGTAGCAACTTAATCTGTTCAATCCCACCATTACTGAAGGCTGGAAAGTGTTTGTATTCCTTACTTTGAAACTGGGGCTGTATGATAAGTCTTATTTTTAAGGATGGTATTCTTTTTCATTTGGTCTGTAAACGGCCTCGTATGGTAGGAGAAATGGAGTCAGAATTTTTTTTTGACCAGTAAATAAAATGTGAATGCCCTGTTCTTTTTAAGATATGGTGGCCAGAACTGCACACAGTAGTCCAAATGAGGCCGCACCACAGATCTATACAGGGGCAGTATAATATTGGCCATGATATTTTCAGTCCCTTTTCTACTAATCCGCAACATAGGGTTTGCCTTTTTTTCCCCAGTCTGCAGCATACTGGGTTGACTCTTTCATTGAGCTATCTACTATGACCCCAAGATCTTTTCCCCTCTCAGTCTTAGCATGTTTAGCCCCTATTAGCATATGCTTGTGGGATCTACTGCCTTTGCAGGTTCTGGGACTGCCAACTCTTGGTTGAGAAATTCCTGGAGATTTAGGAGGCTGGGAGGGGTAGATTTTTGGGGTAGAGATTTTGGGGGTAGAGACCACCCTCCAAAGCAGCCATTTTCATGAGGGAAATGCAACTCTGTAATCTGGAGTTGAATTGTAGTTCTGGGAGAACTCCACCTACCAGTTCTTCCTTCTGGACTAAGAGTAGAGCAGTTGCCTTTCACGGGGCTTGTTGTAGTTTTCTAGTTCTGAACAAATGCAGAGCCTCCTGTAGCTGGAGAACAACGTGCAGACTTCAGGTGTTTGGGTGCTGGGGTGTGGGGGGGGGTCTTCCTTTTAGTTCAAAAGTGTATTTTTATAAGCTGTCTTTCTCATAACAGCAATCAAATGCATGCTTTGATGTTTCCTCCATTGTTATAGATTCCACTTTATGCATTTTGGTCTTGATTCAAAGGCATGACTATGCTTTTGTAATATGCATTGGTATCTGGCCACAGAAGATGTTTTCTGCAGATAGAGTGAGCATGTGTGAGGCTCCAGATCTGGGCTGGGGTGCCAGTGCGAATTTGTTGCAGCTGTAATCTGGAGGATCACAGAAAATGTCACAATCGTAGGAGCAGGGGACAGTCAGCGACTTTCTGTTGGTGGCTTTTTGGAACCCACAGCACTGCTGCTCTGATGAAATATTTTCTTCTAAACCAGGCATGTTTCTGATTTTGCTTTTTTAAAAATTGCAATTTAAACTTTATTATATTTATGCCACTCTTCCTACAACAAATTCTACGCAGTGGACATCGTGTATTCCCGTTTTTATCTGCACAAAAAATCCTGTCTGTAAGTTTGTCTGAGGTATCATGGGCTTCATGGATAAGAGGGAACTTGAAGCTGAGTTTTTCTGGCTCACCATTCTTCTAACACTGGGCTCAGCAACCGTTTAGTATTAAAGCACCAAACTGCACCAGCATTCCAAGCAAGAGATCAACAATGGGCCAAATACAAGAAAACCATCTGCATAAGTGAAAATATACAGCTTAACATCGATAACAGACACGTTCATACGCGTTCACTAATAATGCCCAAACACTGGTTTGTTGCAAGTTTTTCATTAGGATGTGGCACACATAAGGCCTCACAATAAGGAATAAATAGACACAGGAGCATCCAGTATGGTTGTTTTAGTGCACTGGCATAAATCTGCATGTGGTCCCACTTGGCTTGCTGGTGATTGTTCACCTCTACTGGTTCCCTTTCTGTAAACCATATCTAAGAAGCCTGTTAGTTCCCCGCTCCCATCGTTCTGGACTTCCCTCCTCCAGCCCCGCCCCCCTATATCATGTCTGACGCCAAGTCGGGCAATGAAGCAGGAAGCTCCATTATTGCCCCCGTGGAGCTGGTTCCCGCCTCCATGCCAGGCGGCCCCTCCCTGGTTGGCCTCGGGGGTGGGGGGTGGGGGAGAGACTTTTATCTCCTTATTGTTCAGCTATAATCCTCCTTTGGCACTTTCTCCTTTAACATCAATCAGTAGTAAACTTTTGTTGTAAACTTTTGAACATCACTTTGCTTGCATGGAAAATTGATGCAATGGTCCGATAGTTGCTGCAATAGTTGATGTCTCTGTTTTTTGGTGGAACTGGAATGTAGATTGAGCGTTTTCAGACTCTGGACTATTGTTTGGTTTTCCATGTATATCGTGATGTATATACCATGTATATTTAAAAAAAACTTCAGAGGGAATGTACAATGTGAAAATGCTGAGTTAGAACTCATCAGGAAATTAAACACTACAAGTCGTCATGGCTTAAAAAGAGATTTGGATTTCCTTATTCAGTATAATCTGTAGTAGCTCCACAGGGCCCACTTTATAGAAATATTGATTGGCTGTTCTTAACATGTATTACCAGTATCTGTAAATTTTCACTTCTATTAATTTGTTGATTATTTGTTCAAACCTCTGACACTGACACGTCTCAGCTTCCATTATTTGTAACTGCTAATTTTGTTTCAGACCCACAGAGAACACACCGTTTGAAGTTTTATGGCTAGATTTGCACCTAACCTTTCCAATCTCCTCCAATTTACACCTGAAAGGTTCATAACTCAGTTCACTATCTACCTTAACTTCTCTTTTACGCCCCCCTGTCATCTTTCCCTTAAGTAGGATTCCCAGTTTTATTTCCACATATCTGAAGAAGGGAGCTGTGACTCACAAAATCTCATATTAAATAAAGGTTGTTAGTCTGGATTTTTACTTTTTAACTTCAAGCTATAAAAAATGAAGTTTCTCTGATAAGAAGGTAGGTGCCTGAAATCTCTTTCCTGTGCAAGAGAGCCACATGCAGAAGGAACAGTTATCCGACTTTTGAATGGCAAAAGAATTAACATTATTTATCTAAAGGAGCGGTATGCCCTGAAACACTGACAAAGAAAAACTGATTTGCCTACCAAATGTCTGGGCTGAAGAGCACAAACTTTAAAATACATTTGGGGTTAGAAGGAACTACCAGAAAGACTATCTATTTTATACCTTGTTTATGTTCTTCATAATTGTACACACTGTACTCTTGCTAGTATATTTTATAATTTCTTATTTAATACAAAGATTTAGAAGCCTGTTTAATAACTCAAAAAACTGTGTGTTGTGCTGAAGGGAGGTTGTATTATCAAATGCCTGCTCATGAAAGGAAAGATCCCTCATAGTAGGGGGTAACTTACCATTTGGACCTGTGAGTTAAGGGACTATTGCCTTACAGTGTCAAATAAACCATTTTTGTTGCCAAGTGACTTTTATATAGAGTAATTTCTCACATTGGAAAGGCAGCATGGTACAGCCCAATCTCGTCAGATCTCAGAGGTTAAGCAGGGTCAAGCAGTTAGAACTTGGATGGGAGCCCACCAAGGAAGACGGTAGAGGAAAGCCATGGAGACCACCTCTGCTTCTCACTTGCCTGGAAAGCCCCTTGCTGGAGTCACCGTAAGTCGACTACGACTTGATGGCACTTCACACACACACAATTTCTCACATTGCTGCAGATCGTATTCTGGCACCCCCCAAAAAAACCCAAATAGCACTTCAAACTCCACCCACCCACTTAATTGGCCCATCTCAGCCCACAGAAAATTCTTGCTACCTCAGGGTAGGCATTCCAGGATCACATTTGTCCTTATCATGTTTAAGGGATCCCGATAAAGTGTGTGCGTGTGTCTTCTACTTCTCATCTACTTTTTTGCTATCTAACTATCCTTATCTGGGCATTTTGACTTCTCTAGAAAAACGTTTCCAGCCCATAAAAATCACATGACCACTGGAGATCTCTCTTGCAGATTGAGGAAGGAAGAGAGTGGCACAATCTCTGAGCATCAAAGGATGACTGGGTTGGTTTCCTGCGTTTTCTGATATAATTTGGAAGATCGTTAAAAAAACAACAACCCCAAACCAAAACCTTCAGCATGGAACTGAGCTGTGGACAGTGGCCATGGAACCAAGAACCAAGATAATACAACATTACACCACTGGGATTTCATACTCTTTTTGGTGAGAATCATGAAGGCAATAACGGGGAAGCCAAGAAAGGGTGTTTACTATCAGGAGTCTGTGTGAGATGGTGACTTATGTCGTTCTGCTGGAGCACGAGCCTGACTGGAAGCCATGTTGTTAGGCCAGGAAGTGTTTACTTCTAATTTAATCAAGTCTATGTGGAGGTATGGCTGTGATGACTTGGCAGTGAGGGGAAAGACATTCTGCCAGTGTCCAGAGGTGCTCTGCTTAAAGTCACCTGAATACCATGCTTAGTTGGCTGATAGGATTGCCAGGTTGCCCCTGGCCACCAATAGGGGATGGGGGTAGGATTGCCAGATCCTGGCTGGGAAACTCCTGGAGATTTGGGGTTGGAGGCTGGGGAGGACAGGGACCTCAGTGGGGTACAGTGCCAAAAAGTCCACTTTCCAAAGAACCCATTTTCTCCAGGGGAACTGGTCTCCGTCGTCTGGAGATGAGCTGTAATTCTGGGGGATCCCCAGGTCTCTCCTGGAGGCTGGCATCCCTAGGGCTTGAATATGGGCCTCAGACCCCCTGCTTGTGCATGTCCTTGAAGGGAAGGGGGAATAAAGAAAGGCACTGATGCCATGAGGCAGGGATGCTGATGTTAGGGAGCTTATTAATTGATGTCTGTTTCCTCTTTTCAGGTTGTGCAGCCCAGGAGCAAAACTGTGCTCAAAGGTAAGAACATGGCATGGTTGAGTGTGGGGTGAATGTTATTCAGGTAACTTTGGCTGAGTGTATCAGATATATGTTTATGTCTGCAACTGAAAGATTTTTACTAAGCGTTCTGTAACAAATCCATCCAACTGAATAAAATTAGGGACTTGAGACGTTACCTTGCCCTGACGTGGATAACCCAGGCTAGCCCAATCTTGTTGGATTTTGGAAGCTCAAAAGGGTTGGCCCTGGCTAGTATTTGGGTGGGAGACCTCCAAGGAAGAGCAGAGGCATGATGTGGAGTCGGTCAATGGCAAACCCCCTTTGAAAGTCTTTTGCCTTGAAAACCCTATGGAATCCCCAGAAGTCAGCGGTGATTTGACAGCACTTTCTGCCAGCAGACATTACCCCATAAAGTGCCGTTGAACACACTCTCAGAATAAGGGAAATGGCCGTTCAAAAGCCTATCCCCTCCAACCAAAACTTCACTGAAATGGAAGACACGGCCACACCAACCCCAAAAGAATGTTCAGGGTCTGTGTAAATAGCATGAAGGTAAGGCAGACATCTAAGGCTTTGATAGAGAGCCAAAAAGGGCAAGCTAATAACACTAACAAGGAGGACACATGCTCAAAATCCTCCAAAATCTGTCTCTAACAACCCTTAAAGGTATAGTGCTATTTGAAATGGCCTTTCCCTTGTTCTGAGATTGTGTCATGTGGTAATTATGGATGTTTACGTACAGGTAGAGTGCTTTGAACAATCCCTATAGAATGTTCACAACCATTTGATGTAGATGTAGTGGGCATTTTAATTCTGAAATTAAATTTGACCCCTTATGAAGATTTCGGCATCAAAATGTGTCTAGTCTCCTTTTTGAAGTTGGTGATTGTTTTGTATATGTTATGATATTTTGGGACAGCCGCAAACTTCTGTGTCCTATGCAACTTTACCACATGTATCTTACTTTTTGCTATCTGAAAGGCAGGGAAAATGACAGGTGAAAATATTGCAGTAAAATTTTGCAGTAAAAAAGTGTTACCTGCACTGGATGGATCTATACAATCAGGGCTTACAACATAATGAATAGTGAGCTAAAATTTATATTAAAAACATTGATATAATAGTTTATCGATTATCATCATACACTTTATAGCATACTAGTTATGGCAAAAATTATTTACATTTGTACTGTGTGTGTATAAGGACTGCCTGATCCAAATTGAGAAATGCCTGGAGATTTGGGGATGGAGCCTGGATGGGGGACGGACCTCAGTGGGGTACAACATCATAGAGTCCACCCTCCAAAGCACCCATTTTCTCCAAGGGAACTGATCTCTGTAGTCTGGAGATGAGCTGTAATTCTGGAAGATCCCCAGGCCTCACCTGGAGGCTGGCATTCTGTGTGTGTGTAAAGACATAGATAGTCTGAAAATATCTTGCATATGTCCACAGTATACACAGCAATGATCATATACCTAGTTCTGAACCTGGCTTCTGGGTGGATAGAAAACCCCAAAGAATGGCCTGAGGTTTAGATAAGGGGCATTCTTTACAGATCTGGAGGACCCCCCCAGGTTTACAGAAAAATGAGAATAGTAAACAAAGGAGAGGAGTTTATCTCCCAAGAAAGGAATGCTGTCTGTGCTTGTGCAGGGGCAGGCCACAGGAGCATCCCCATTGGCTTCAAGTAGGCAGAGGAGGAGGGAGGGGGAGCTGCCACCCAAGCCAGCTGGCTGGGTGGCAAGTTGATGGGGGGGGGGAGCCAGAGCCACTGCCACATGAGCCAGCTGGGCAGGCAGGCAGGTGCCCAGACACGGAGTAGCAGCCCCTGTGGCGCCCTGTCTCTGCCGCTGCAAGCAGGTGGGTGGGCAAGGAAGTGCAGGAACTGCTGGCCCTGCAGGCAGGAAGGGAGGAACGTGAGCCAAGTGGGAGGAGCAGCAGTACTGCAGGTGGGTGGCTGGATGGTGAGGGGCTGGTTGAGCAAGAAAAGGGGAGGACAGGATTAGGGTTGCCAGACCCCCAAATGACGTTTTTCAGGCCACTTCCTGTAAAACCGGAAGTGCCCATCCCAATGTTCTGATGTCACCTGGAAGTGATGTAGGTATGTTGGGAATGTCTGGGGTTGATGCTCTTGTATTTGGGCAAACTCTATGGTAAATTTGGCCCCCCTCCCCTTTCCCCGCGGCCCGGAGTGTGACACCCTCATGGCCCGGTGACTGAGCCCCGCAGAGCCGCCTCACGTCTGCCACCCCCTGAGCCCCCGCCCTGCCCGCCTGCCGTCCTCCTCCCCTCCCTCCCAGCCTCTGTGTGTTCCCCCCCCCGCCCACCACCCAGCCCCCTTTGTCTCCCCGGCACCGCCGGCTCCGCTCCTCGCACCTGCTCTGACCCAGTGAGGAGCCGCCAGCAGCACCACCGCGGAAGGAGGAGGAGGAGGGAGCGCGAGAGCCAGCCAGAAACCTTGGCTCGGCACTTGATTTTTTTTTTGAGGGAGCAGCAGCAGGCTGCGTGGAGGGGGAGGGGGAGCCAAGGATTGGAGGGAGGCCCATAAAAACTGAAGGGGGGGCGGGCCCCGTGGGCCCCGTGGGCGCTACGGGCCTGGTTTGGCATAGTGTGTAAAAGCAGAGGACTCTAAAATGGAGAACCAGATTTGATTCCTCACTTGTCCACATGCAGCCCGCTGGGTGACCTTGGGTCAGTCTGGGACAAAAAGGGGGGGGGGAACTGAACCTAGAAACCTGGGATCCAGAACCTGAAAAGGTTAGTCAAATAGAAAAGAGGGCCAACAATAAAAGCTTGATATATCTATAGTATATAAAAATATACATGCATTTATTAACAAAGAATTAAAAATATATAAGGGCCCAATCACACTTCATGTAAATACCAGAATCTAACACACAAGGGATAATGGACTTGACCTTGGGTCAGTCAGAGTTCTCTCAGAGCTGTTCTCTCAAGAGTAGTTCTCTCAGAGCTCTCTCAGCCCCACCTGCCTAACTGGGTGTCCGTTGTGCGGAGAGGAAGGGAAGGAGATGACTCCCACCTCCTCAGTATGGAAACTTTAATTTTGTTCTTTATTCTAAACCTTAAACCTTTGGTAAACTTTTTCTGAATAAGAAAGTTGTTACATTATTTTGTTCTTTATTCTTGCCCTTTAACCTCTGGTAAACTTTTTTCTGGATTACTGTAGTATATTTATAGTATACATGTATGTCTATAATGGAACAGTCTGCTTCTCCCCTAATATCTATGTGATTTACTTTGGTCCTGTTGGGTGGAGCTCTTGTTCAGTTTCCAGTTTTGTATGTTAGCTGATGTTGTGGGTTGTGGGAGTTGTCTCCTTGCTAATAAATGGCTGATGTTTTGAGCCAGCTGAGATGGGTGCCTGAGTGAGTACCCTAACCCGGGTTACATGGTATCAGAAGTTGGCCTGTATTTCCTTTGGCTCTCCAGCATTGAATAGGAAGGTTCCATATTGCATCCCTCATAAAGCAGTGGAGCATTTCAAGCCTCCATCAGACTTACCCATTGAGGGAAATTTAGACGAGAACTGGAGGAGGTAGGAAACTGTACCTTGCAATCACCAAGGCTGAAAAAGAGTTTGAGGATTAAAAAACTGCAGTCTTGAAGTTTACAGTAATTGGCAAGAGTCCCGTACCCTTGCAGGTGGGTAGAGGCGAGTGTTGTGGAGATTTCGCTCTGGGTTGAAATTGCGGATGAACCAAAGTTGCAGATGGCGCATTCTTAATTTGGCGAAGACCAGGACAGACGTAGTGGTGGCCATTAGACTGAGGAGCCTCTGAATTTGGAAAGCTGTTACTGAGGGTTGGCAACAAATCAGGGTGGCCAGATCCACAATGTGTTCAGATCTGTCTTGTGGCAAGTAGGCTCTGCAACGGATCAAGTCCAGTAGAGCCCCAATATATTGTATCTGCCAAACAGGTTGAAGTTGAGATTTCTCAACATTTACCTGAAGCCCTACGTTCTCCAACAGGGTCAGTGTCTCTGTGATACTGGAGAGCATGGAATCTTGGGAATTCTCAACTAGTAACTAGTCATCTATGTACGGGTAAATGCTGATTCCCCAGAGATGCAAGAACACTGCCACCGCCACCATCGTTTTTGTGAACACTTTCGGTGCACTTGAGAGACCGAAGGGTAGGGCCGTATATTGGTGCCAAAAACAGGAAGTCTCAGACTCTATGTTTCTTGATGGGGTTTGTACTGCGGTGGTCAGAAGGAACTGGCAGGATGTCCGCGCCTGCCCCTTTGGGCATGCGTGGTTGGGGTTCCTGTGCATGCCTGAGGTTTGGGCACGAAAATTCGTTGGAGCTTGCTACAATACCGATTGATTCAGCCCAGGCGCACTAAATCCCATGGGCGTGAATGCACAGACGACCACTCGAAGATCACCAGTTACAGGTAAGCAACCTGTTTTTCTTCACATGTCGCATAAAAAACATGGACTTCACTGCTGTGAGATGGGTGACGGACACTAGCTTACATGGCTTTAAAAGGCTACTTGCCCAGTGTACAGTCAGTCAGTGTCCATTAACCATGATGGCTGAATGGAACCTCCAAGGATAGAGGCGCTGTATCGTTAAATAACAGCTAATGCAACAATGGCCCTTTCTGCAAACTCTCCTTTTACTCCATGTTCACTGTGGTGTCCTCCAAGAAATGCTGCACTAAAATCGAATTCAGCCTTCCTTTTAAACCAGGGGGGGCCCCCATTCTGCACTAAAATCGAGTCCAACCTTCTTTTTATTCCGGGTTTCCCCCCCATTCTCCATTACATTACTTCTCTTCATTGGTCAGCCCGGTTGCAGCCTGCTGTTGCCCCAGGTTATTTGGATGCTATTTTGCCGTGGACTTAAATTGCCCCGACTTGAACAGTGAGAAAATCTGGAGTGGTGGGCAAATGTGGAAAGGACCAAAGCTAGAGAGTACTGCTATGCTTGTGTAAGGCGTGAACTTTTAAGTAGCACATAACTGTCAGCCTTGTGGTTGGAAAAGGCCCGGCAACTATAGCAACGAAACTGCGGTTATGGTTCAAAGACAACCAGATGTGGAAAACGCTTAGATTGTAGAACTAGCTTGTAATGCAAAAGAAATAAGAAATGGTGCATCCGGCTGAAGCCTTATCTTGTAACAGGAAAAGAGATTATGTAAAGAAGAGAAAGTTTCCATTGTTCTGCCCTGCTTGTGCGACGTATGCTTTAGCTTGTAACCAGAGGCTGCTGAATATATAAGAAGTGTGTAACTGCAACTGGAAGGGGTGCAGTGTTTTAGCTCTTCAAGCTGGCTGCACCTTGACGTCAATAAACTTCTCCTCTTGCTGATCTGGTATGGTCTCACTGGCTGGACAAATGCTCCTCTTCCCCGCTTCAGATGGTCTCTGTGGAAACCAGGATGCTGGTGGACCTTAGGTGTGATCCAGCAAGGCTTTTCTGAGGTTCTGCAATTCTTCTCTCTTTCACACACCTATGATGAAAAGAGAGGAGAAAAATTTGACTGAACCGAAAATTTGAAGTTGCCACCTCTTTTCCAGAGTATTCCCTTCTTCTGTTCCTCTTTTTCAATTTATTATTTCGCTGTATGTGCTTTTCGAAATGGCCATCTGCTTAGCATCAATCTGACCTTTCAAAGAAGGTGAACCAATATGAATTTGGCTCTCCTGGCAATCATAAGCAATAATGGAACTAGCAAAGGAATTAAGAATGAATACCCTCTGATTGATTGATGGAGCAGACCAAGATTACAATGGCAATAGTCCAATATGTTAAGGGCTTTCCCCCCTCCATCACAGTTCAGAAGATCAACCACTAATGTCCCATTACTAAATGCAGTATCGCTTACCTTGTGGAATTTAGACAGAGCTCATGACAGTAGATGTGCTCTATTTCTTTTTTCTGTCCACAGATACAGATCTTCTCTGATCCCAAATTATCTGAGCCCTAGCAGGGAGGCAGTTGTGGGAAGCCATGTTCCCATTCAGTGCTGAGCCTAAAGTCCAATTGGGACATTCTGTCATCAGAACAGCAGGAACACAATGTCCAAAAGAGGTAAAAATTGAACTTTGGGCTGGAACCTTTTGCAGTCACAAAACCACGTTGCCTTATGGAATTGTTGACGTTTGGTAAAATGTTTTCCTTCTAAATACAGCTCCATATTCTTTACAAGGAGTAGACCTAGGATGGATCATGAGCCTGTTTGTATGGACATGAGTTCAGTTGCCCAGGGGCTCATGTTTATGGCTTGGCCAGATTGCCTGCTTTCAGAGAGACAGAAGCTCCTTTGACCTCCTCTTGTAGTCCCGGATGCACATTTTTCTGTCCTTTTGTAAGATTTCTCTTTCTGATAAGACATTCTTTTTTTTTTTTAAATGCAAGGCTGGATCAGAGAAAGCGATGCTTCTTCAAATTAGTAAAATTCTGAAAGAGGTAAGTCTCCACTAACATAACACCTGATTCCTAAGGAAGTTCCCAGCATGGACCCACTGAGTGAGTAGAGGCGTCTCATGGACTGACATAAGGTAAGTAGGAAAGAAATGCTGTGCTTCATTTGCAAGACATTCTTTATTTTTACAGTAGAGGGACTCTGTTGTATATCCGTAGGTATGAACTCACCAAAGCTTATACCCTGGGAAATTCTGTTGGTCTTTAAAGTGCTACTGGACTCGAATTTTATCCTCAAGTGTGATCTCTGTCCCTGTACTTTACATGGGCCTGGTGCTGTGTACTGAAGGGCTGTGGATCTAGTTGTCATTAGGGACACGGAGAACTTTGACACAAACATTAACATGTGACCGAACATATTGTGATCAAACTGTTGCTATTCAGTGTTCGGTTCCAAGACCATGCGTCTTGGCACTTGTGCAGGAAGTGTATGTGCTACTGGGACGTGGGTAGGTTGTGTCTTTATAAATACGGTTTGCAGCTCGTGGCTTGCTTTTGCACCCCTGCAGGATGCGAACTAATTTTCACTCACAAAGTTTGAGTCCAGCGGCACCTGTAAGACCAACAAAGTTTAGTTCTGAGAAGAAGGTACAGATTCCCCAGGGTGGTCAGTGTGTTATTAAAGTGCCTACCTGTTGAGCACAGAGTCACTTGCAGTTCAGCTTTCTTTGTGCCTGCACAGTCGGGTATGTCATTCAGACGACCTGCCGTGGATCCGTTGCCTTTTTTTGGAGTGTGCAGGTGGCGGCAGATATTGTGTTGGTGCCAGTGGTTCCCTCTAAGCCGAGTGTGAGCTAGCTCATAGTTTTTCAGCCTCCGGCTCACATATTTTTGGCTTAGCTCAGGAAGGGTGGCTCCAGAGCAAACTAATTTATGCAGTAGCCAAATCACTCGCTCACAACTTTAATGCCCGTAGCTCACAAAGTAGAATTTTTGCTCACAAGACTCCACAGCTTAGAGGGAGCATTGGTTGGTGCATGTGCAGAAATGATTGCAACCTGAGCATACGACCACTCACCTGTGTGACAGATTCCAAGCCACCTAAGTTCATAGGTGCATCATACACCTTTGTTTAAATAACTGTCCTGAGCAACCAGTTAATCAAAAGGAATGCAATTAGATTTATAGATCTCTGCATTCCACCCCTGGTGATCACCTGTGAGGTATCAGTGATTTTTTTTTTAAAAGATGAGCCTCACGGGCTTTGGAAATCCCAACCAATTCTGAGGTTGCAGTGGTTGCCCAGAGGGCCCAGCAACAGAACTGAGGACCCCAGTCAAGAAGAGGACTCATCCCACCTCAAGGTATGCTGATGCTGGCCCTGACGGGAAGTCCCGCCTTGGATTGCTTTTCTCTGTTTTCCTGAAGATTGTCTGGCATGGGTGGGAAGCAGGGAAACAGCTCGGCTGCACGGCCTTGAAGATTGCTTTGTAGCTGAGTAATATGTGTGTGTGTGTGTGTGTGTTTGTGTGTGTGGAGGGGGGTAGTTTTCCCTGTAGCTTGGCTTTCGGTGAGTCCCTGAAGAATGTTTTTGCCGCAGGATTGTGTGTGTCTGAGGCTGTCTGAGAAGTGTGTGTGCTTCCTTCAGGGGAAGAGAGTCCATTGTGTTGTTTTTTTCTCACCGACCCCTGTGGTTTCTTTTGTATATTGACAGAGATTCCTCCAGAGGGATTGGGCAGCGCTGCAGCTTTCAAGGTCCACCCATTCAGAAGCCACTCGGCTCTCCCCTGTCAAAGCACCTGTCTCCTGTCGCTGTTGGAGTAGCACTCGGACAGTCCTGTTAGCAATGACAGCAGTCTCTTCTGCTAGGGCAGCTGCTGCACAGGCTGCTCGCTTGGGCTCTTTCAATATTGCGAGGCTCCCCTCCTCTAATAAGACAAAACTGTAGAGCCCGTGATGCAAGGGGAGAGTAAGGCGGTTGTCTAGTAAATGACGGGCCTTCATTAGCAAAGGAACGACAAGTCCCATGAGGCAGTGAGAGAAGGGGGATATGCAAAGTTGTTCCCCATCAAAGAGGTTCCCTTCCTTTTAGTTTTCAATGTGGATGTTGGGTCCTGGAAATACTACATTAAAACAAGCCCAGAGTTCAGAGGTGGCACACATACCATTTTTTACAGCCATGATCACACATAAGCTGAGCCCCTGATCTCTTTGCCATCTGATTAGCTGTGGTAGTAGAAGGGGAACTGTGACTCCCAAAGGGTTGTGCAAAAACGCACACAAGGTTGTGCAAAAACTCGTGCAAAATAACTCAATAATGCATACTTGAATGAACACCAAATGGTAAGCCTTTTTAAAATCACTATTTATAAATAGCTATCTGATTGGTTTGCTTGTTCCTTATTTAAACAATTGGCTGTGGAGTGGCATGCAGTGATGACAGGTATGTGGGGAGAGACCTAAAACTCTGATCAGGCTTTGTGAGAACATGCACTGTACCATACCATTTCAATAGGTGGAAAGTATCCTGCCAAACAGGTTCAAACTGCTCACGAATAGTCGAACTGCACAAACTAAAAATGGCTCTGTGCCCATGACTGGCAAACAAAATATGAGCTGAAATGGTGGGTGCCTGAGCATTCCTAACCTCAAAACACATATCTTTTTTTTTGCTTTATAAATTTTTATTTGGTTTTAACACATAATGGGGCAGGAAGGGTACAAGGGATGGGATAAGACATAAAGGGAAGTTCCATCAAGTTTATGTAATAGCTGTTACAGATTTTCCATCTTAATTCTTTGTTTCCAGATCTCTTTCATTTATATATTTACTAAAGTTAGTGACGCTTAATCAGATCGCTAAAATCTTCTATAATGATTCATGAAAAAAGTCAGGTTCTGTACAGTTTCGAGTTTCTCCAAGTTTATAATACTTATATTCATTGTTTGTGGTTTTCAAGGTTTCTTTCCACCCAGTCATAAAATGGTATCCAATTGTCTCTCATTTTTTGTTTACTTCGATCTTTATCAAGCCCGACAATATATACATTTCTGCTGTTTCAATTTTTTTTGTCAAAAGTTCATTTTCTGTTGGTATCTCTGATTTCTTCCAGTATTTAGCATAAAGAATTCTTGCTCCCATAACTATATGTATAATTAAGTGCTTAACTTTCTTATCTTTTTCATCAGGCATAATATTAAGTAAAAACATTTCAGGTTTGAATGGTAGTGGTATCAAACATATTTTTTGTAACATTTCATGCACCATTCTCCAATATAACATCACCTCTTTACACTTCCACCGAATATGAAAAAGCTTGCCACCCGTATCTTACATTTCCAGCATTTGTCAGACATTCCAGGATACATTCTGTCTAATTTCTCTGGCGTTATATGCCACCTATAGAACATTTGATATAAATTCTCTTTAAAGGAAACCGATTTTGTTATTTTAACATTTGTTTTCCATATTTGCAACCAATGATCAAGATCAATATTGTAGCCAAAATTTTGGGTCCATTTTATCATACAATCTTTAATTACCTCATCCTCCATCTTTATCTGTAATAAATACACATAACATTTCTTAATTAATTTATCATTTGTTTCATATAAAAGTGTCTCAAACGCCGATTGTTCTGCATCGAACCCCTGAGGTTTATCTTTATCATATCTACATTCCAACCGTATTCTTGTCCACCAAGACACATACCTTTTAGTAACCTGATCATTTTAAATGATTTTTGCATATGTGGGGAGTGGGGGAAGTATAATTCCCTTGAGGCAGTGCAACAATGTTCATGTCTGAATTGATCCAGACATGACCATTAACAAACTCTGAGTGACACTGCCATAGGGAACACAGAGACACCTAAGTCTCTTCTCAAACATCTGTGCTTGTAATACTGCTGTCCTGTCATTGAGTTGGATCTAACAAACTTTTCAGTTGGTGAAAAAGGAAAGAGAGGTCCAACCTGACCACCCCAAAAAGACTATGTTGGGAATCATGGGGACCTGCATGGAGAAAAGCCATGTGGGACAAAGGCTGTAATAAGGAAGGGAGATTGGGTGAGTCTGAGTGAAAAAGGTGTCTGGATTCAATCCACTGTCCTGTCCTGTTTGAATGTGTGAAGTGTAGGGATGGGCACAAACCAGTTCAATGAACTAAAGTTTGTGACGAACTTTAGCCAGTTCATGGTTCGCAAACTCAAGTTCGCGGCAACAGATTTACGAATGGAGAGAGACTGGCGCCAATCAATTAAACTGTTTACAAAACCCCAAGGCAACAAGGAGGTGGAATTCTCCAGCCTTGGAAACATCAGTAGGAGCCACCCAAACCTTAAAAGGCATTACTGGTCACCAATCACAGAGTTCCCATTCTGCTCTATGGGCTCAGAAGGTTATATATGTGTCAGCTCTGCTCCCTTCCTCGTGTTTATTGGCTGGTGAATTAAGAGAGAGGCATGGAGCTAGCAGAGCAGAATCATTGCTTTGTTTTCTGCTTGTGATCTGCTCTCTGCTGCTGGGGTTTGGGTGTGGAGTGGACTCAGGACTCTGAGCCACAGTCTCTGTGCTCAGACTGAGCACTGGGGCTTAGCTTGGGTGCCTCTCCAGAGGACCCACATTTATATACCCCCACCCCCTCTGCAGCACCTGTGAGTCTCAGCATTAGCTAGTGGGTTCCTCGTCTGAGTACCCTTATACCCTCCTAGCGGCCGTGGGGGTACTTTGAGGAGCCACTTTTGAAACTCTGGGGGTGTCTGCCCTTCCATTTCTCCTTGAAATACTGGCTGTGTGTTTCACCCCTGGGAGGCTCTGAGTGTGGGCATGCGTTGGGTTTGGGGTGTCAGGGTTGGACTTAGGGCTTCAAGCCACCACATCTACATATGACTCAGGGCTTCAAACCACCATGTCTACATATATGGTTGCATGTTTTGGTCTTTGGCTGTCAGGGTTGGACTCAGGGCTTTGAACCACCATGTCTACATACGTCATTGCACCCTTTGGGGTTTGGTTGTCTGGGTTGGACTCAGGGCTTCAAGCCACCACATCTACATACATCTCAGGACTTTGAGCCACCACATCTGCATATGTCACTGCGTGTCAGAGTTGGATTCAGGGCTTCGAGCCACCATGTCTACACACATCTCAGGGCTTCGAGCCATCATGGCTTATATGCGTTGTTGCATGCTTTTGGGTTTGGGTCTCTGGTGGTCTCAGCAGGGCTTTGAGCCACCACATCCACATATGTCTCAGGGCTTCGAGCCACCACGTCTACATACATTATTGCACCCTTTGGGGTTTGGGTGTCAGGGCTGGACTCAGGGCTTTGAGCCATCACATCTACATACATCTCAGGATTTCAAGCCACCATGTCTACATATGGCGTTGCATGCAGGTCTGAGCTGGACTAAGGGTTTTGAGCCACCATGTCTATATACGTCTCAGGGCTTTGAGCCACCATGTCTACATACGCCATTGCATGCTGGTTTTGGTTTGGGTCTAAGGTGGACTCAGGGCTTTGAGCCACCATGTCTACATACATCTCAGCAGGGCTTCAAGCCATCTGACCTACATATGTCGTACCATGCTGGTTTGTGTTTGGGTCTCAGGTGGTCTCGGGAAACATTGCACTGGTTCTGCTGGGCAGGTAAAGATGCCCCCCAACTTCAGTTCCTACTGCAGAGATTCTTGGGGACCCTGATTATGTTCTGCTGGGTTTCTATTGCTCTTGCTTCTTTTGCTGATTTTTTCATGGGAAACAATCCTCATCAAACTTGTAGGGCAGGTAGAGGAGAGTCAGGTGGAGATCCTCTGTGAGTTTGGTGTCTCTAGCACACTGGGGGAACATTCTACCACATGACAAACCATGAACCAGTTTAGTTCATATGAAGCCTTTTTAGTTTGTGATGGTCCATGGTTCAGTTTGTGGGTTCACCACAAACCATAAACTGAACTGCATCTTCCCAGTTCATGCCCATCCCTAATGAAGTAACCTGGTAAATGGGTTGAGTTGCTCATGAACAGTCCATCAAAAAACTGGCTCCCTGCTTGCAGCCATTGAGCAGAACACAAGGTGGACTGGTGAATATTTGTGTTTTCCTAGTTTCAAGTCGGTGGTACTGGTCTGGTTGTAGAGCTTAGGTTTGTGGAATGAATTTTCATGTTGATGCTAACTGACATGCCCATTCATCTCCTTTTGCTCTCTAAGCTACTCCTGAAGTTACAGATTCAAGTCCAAGTAAAGATTACACCCCTATCAATATCGTCCGCCTAGTTGTAGGAGGTCTGATTCTTCTTCTCCTCACCTATATGATAATTGCGGACCATCTCTTCTGGAAGGAACAAAATAAGAGTATTTCCCCAGTCGACTCGTCGTCAATTTACTATCCATATGAGAACTGAACCTGATTTCCAGGGCACCTGGGGATCACTAAAGGTTCACAAGGAGCCACAGCTCAACGGAAGACTACATGCTTTGCTGCTGTAGAAGCTCCCAGGCTGAGTCTCCTTTTCAGGCATCTCTGCCTAAAAGACCTCAATAGTAGCAGCAAGGACATTTGCAAGAGTTCTCAGGGAGCCTCTCTGATCAGAGCAGGTAGTACCAGTGTAAACAGGAGCCACTTATTTTGAATCAGTATCCAAAGAACTTGGCAGATAACGCCGTGCCTTGAGAAGAACTTCGGACTTGTGTTTTTTGGTAGCTGCAATGTGGAAACTTTCTATCCAAACTGAAGGGAGTGTCGTCGTATGGCACATCTGCAGCAAAGAACTCAGCAGTCTCACTGAACCAGCCCAACTCCTTGTGAACCTCAAAAAGCAAGTCTGTGGGTGGCAGCTCTCATTGTTTGTCTGGGTTTTGTTTTTGCATTTGAATGTGTGTGCGCGCGCCCATGCCTGGCAACTCCTACTGGGGCATGGAGGATGTTCAGCGAAGCGGCTTCATAGCCTGCCTCTCCCTCCCGACCCTGGTATTCTTTGGAGGTCTCCCATCCAAATACTTGCCAGGATCAGCCCTGCTTAGCTTCCATAAAAGAGAAGCTAATGTTGGATCAGGCCAATGGCCCATCCAGTCTGTCACACGGTGGCCAAAGATACTGGCTGCCATCAGGAGGTCCACCAGTGGGGCCAGGACACTAGAAGCCCTCCCACTGTTGCCCAAGATCTGATGAGATCAGGCTTGCCTGGGCTATCCAGGTCAGGGTATTTGTCTCGTTTTCCCCCAAGCTCGGTTACTTGTAAAGTGGTTGTGATATTGCTGATCTGGAATTTGTACCCCCACCTATTGATTTCTAGGACTTCTGCAAACTGCCTTTCATAATTAGATTGGGGGGGTACCCATTATCTGGGTGAAAAAGGGAGGAGGGGTCCCTGGTGACAATCCAAAAAGCTATACTAATGATCATGGGACATGCCTGGACTCCAGCCACGTAGTAAGGAGAACTGGGTGAGGCTGAGCAAAAAAATCTGGCTGGTTCCCACCTTAACCCACTAAAGCACTGGTGATTCATGACTGGAGCAACGATGAATGTGTGTTGTTGCACTTGAGTGGCAAGAATTTATTTTGATTCATGCATATTTTAATGTTTATTGTAGAGGCTAGTTCATTTGTGGAGTGTTACCCTAAAGTGTTACTTTAAAGTATTAAAGAGTGGCTTTTCCTTTTGCGAGTGGGTGCTAGCTTTTCTCTGTTACGCTCTCAGCCAGGGATTTGTGTGCCACCAGCGGGACGCAGAAGTAGACTATGTGGGGCACAGGGTTTTCATAACCATTACCAAGGATTTGTTCTCCCTGAATTCCCACGTCCACCTGCAGGTGTGATGTGCCATCTCCTGCCACCGATTATTCATCTGTGACCTTTTGACATGCTAGGAGTAGTAACAGAATGCCTGTAGACATATAAATGTCCTTCTTGGGAAAAATGAGTTTTTTGTTCTGTGGGATACCGGTTGTTTGACAGAGTGATCGGTGGGATGTAGGATACCAAAGGCTGAGATCCCCTGCCCTGCTCTCAGTTACTTGATATTTCCTTCAATCTGTCAACTAAACACGTGTACTGAGACCTTAGGGATATGCATATCTATCTAAGCATAACTGATTATTTCATTGATTTACTGCTTATAGGTAGGGCTGTCGATGTAACAAAAGTTTTAGTAAATCAGTCTCATGTCTCTTTAAGATTTTCCTGGGTTCATCTTCCCAACCATGTCTGAAACAGGTCCTATTCCTCATCCTGAGCCAACAGTTCCCAGGGCCGTAGCCAGGAGTCTTGATTTCGGGGGGGCATTTAAATAAGTCAGGGAGGCACCGTGTCAGGAGTGACGAGAGAGTAAAAGTTTTAAAAAGGGATGAGAGAGAGGGCTCGAGTAGGGAGCAGACGTGCCCTGTGGAGTGCCTCGCCCACAGCCAGCCAGAGGTACACTGCTGGCAGGCAGGGCAGGATGACAGCTCAGTGCGGCACAGCCACGGGACACACGAAAAATAAAAATAAACCAGCCGGATGAGAAGTCGGGAGTCCTGGGCAGTAAGTCGGGGGGGGGGGCAGCCCCAAGATGCCCCATGGTAGCCTGACAGCTCTGCTGACTGAAAACGCCTTCTTATTCTCTGTGCATCCCCCCACTGATTCCTGGCAGTACTTCAATCTCTTCTCTAAACTTGGCCATAAGGATTCATTGAATTATGAACCATCACATTCTGATGCTACTACCCTTCAGATCTCTAGGCAACCTCTACTCAAGAGGTTTTATGTAGGTATTAAACAGCCTAGGGTAGCAGGCAGGACTTTTGGGATCCCACAAAACACAGGCCGAGGGATAGAGCAGCTGCAGCCCCTGTGGCCAGCTTCTGGGTCTTCCTTCCAGAAACCACTGGAGCTGATGTAAAGCCGTGCTTCCTTCCTCGTAAGGTGGCCCAGAATCATTCTGTGACTAATACAATCTGTACCCACTAAATCGATTGTCTGTTCAAAGTCTTGGGTGTTGGCATAAAGGCGACTCAGCATGTCTGGACACCAGGGTGCACTGTATGTCTCTTTGTATTACAACCAGATTGTATGTGTTAACTTCTTACTGAATGGGCTGCCTTCTCCTTGTCTAAGCTGGGAGTTCCTCTGAGTCCTTTTCTTACTGTCCCTTTGCGCCCCTGCCCTTCTCTTCGTGGTCTCGCAACAGCAAGATGTCTCTGTGGGTGTCTCCTGTAGGAGGCTAGGCTGGCAGGTGTAAACACATCTGACCAAATCACACTTGCATTCATTCGATGCTAGGAAAGCGTACTGGTTGTTTTAGGGAAAAGTATTCTTTAGATTACGCTTCTGTCTACCTTGTACTACAATGAATGTGAACCTACTCCAATAAACATTTTATCTTTTTGTAATGCATTTGCCTCCTGCGTGTTTGCTTTTCCTAACTGTGCAAATTTGCTATAGTAAGCAATAAATATCCCCAATACAGGGGTCTTGGAATTTCCTTACAACTTACCCATCAGCTACCAGGACGTGGTATTCGAACACACTTCATCATTTTTATCTGGGTGCCCTGTTTTACTACAGTGACAATAAATGGCTCTTTCATCAGCTCCCCATAAGAATGATGGTCTCTCTCTTTTAAAGGCCTCATGTCCACCTCAAAATCTTACAGTTCCCCCCCGCCCTTCTCTGCTGATATTATTGTTTTATAACCCAAGCTGGCTTTCCCAGCAATTCCACTCTTTCCAACTTGTTATGGTAAATATCTTCTGCTCTGAAAGTCCTAGAGTAGAAGCAGGATGGATGAGCATCACACATCTGTGTTAGTCCGCACATTGCAAATTTCAGGCTCATCCAACCTCAATTTGCCTTGGGGCTGTGCAGGCAAGGACAAGGGGATTTACCCTTTGAGCCATTGCTTAGTTGGACTGATTGAGCCTTTGCCTGGTTGGACTGATTGAAACAGGAAATAAATGCTTCCTTTAATAAGACACATGTTCCTATTTATAATCAGAATGAGAATAGGAAGATTGGTAGGTGAAGCCCCGCTTACTTGCAACAGTTAGGATTTTCTAGATAGACAGAGATGCATAATTGTTGTCTGTCTTCACTTTCAGCATGAGAAACATCTTAGTAAGTCAAGGAAGAGCAAAGAATGGGTTGTGCTAGATGCTAGAGGTACGCTCCCAAATTCACCTAATAATAATAATAATAATAATAATAATAATAATAATAATAATAATAATAATAATAATAATAATAATAATGAAGTACTATCAAGTCACAACCAACTTCTGGCAACCCCTCATGGGATTTTCAAGGTAAGAAATGAACAGAGGTGGTTTTGCCATCGCCTGCCTCTGTGTGGCAACCCTGGACTTCCTTGGTGGTCTCCCATCCAAGTACTAACCAGGACTAGCCTGGGTCATTCGGGTGGCTATCAAATTCGTCTAGGTACCCTGAATGTTTCCTGTGCAGTTTTGTCATATAACTACAAATACAGGTACTTAAATTGTGCAAAAGTTTCTTGAAGTCCGATGTGACCCAATTCTCGTTTAACGACTGGATTGCCATTCTTTGTGCTCGATCACACGTGAAGCTGCCTTGCCCTGAATCGGACCCTTGGTCCATCAAGTCAGTGCTGTCTACTCAGACTGGCAGTGGCTCCCCAAGGTCTCAGGCAGAGAGTCCTTTCGCATCACCTACTACCTCGTCCTTTAAACTGGAGAGGCGAACCACCTCTTCTTTTCTCTTGCCTTGAAAGCCCCTTCCTGGGGTTGCCATCAGTCAGTTGCGACCTGAGGGCAAGATATCATTCAGCTGAGCTCTTGAGCATTCAAGGACAGAAAACCGCCTGGAGAAAACCAGGGGGAAAAACCCACAATCCTTTCACTCTGGCATTCCACAGAGACTGAAAAAGAGCTTCGTTCTTTGCGGCCCATCAGCCACACGAGGGCGCCAGAGAACGAGGAACTGAAGCTTCGGCGGCTGTGCTAAGTGGGCACATTTTTCCACAGAAGGTGAAAGACGACTCCTAATGTGCAGATGGTAGGGTTGCCAGCCTCCAGATGGGGCCTGGAGATCTCCCACTTTTACAACTGATCTCCAGCTGACAGAGATCAGTTCCCCTGGAGAAAATGGCTGCTTTGAAGGGTGGACTCTACGGCATGGTACGATGCTGAGGCCCCTCCCCTCCCCAAACCCCACCTTCTCCTGGATCCACCCCGAGACCATTTTCCAAACCAGAGCTGGCAACCCGAGCAGATGGACTTAGGCGGAGCGAGAGGCAGGCTGGTATTTTTTTCCGTTTCCCTTACCAGAAGACCGTCACGGGAAAACGAAGGGCTTCAAGCGATTCCTCCTCTTGGCCAACTGAGGGCAAAAGACAGCAGGCAATCATCAAGGTTCCTTCCCTAAACTGGTGCATTTTCCCACCGACTGACCACCATGATTCAAATATTACAGGGAACACCATGTTCAAGTAGCCCCGATCTGGGCCAATTTTCCAACCTGGAATGGCCCCAGCGAGTTACTTTCCCTGTAAGGTGAACACACAGCCAGGGTTGCCAGAGTAGGCCACCAGTGTACCTAAAGTTCCCCAAGAGCACAAAGAGTAGCTGCACAGGGACATTTCAGGTTAGGAAAACAGCCTGGGAAGGGATGCCTGAAGCTTCCAGTCTCCTGCACTGTACACAAGGGAGTTGCCAGCTCCCTGTTGGGAAATAGCTGGGGGTTTGGGGGGTGGAGCCTGAAGAGGGCAGGGTTTGGGGGAGGGGAGGGACTTCAATGGACCATCATGCCATAGAGTCCTCCTTCCAAAGCAGCCATAAAGAGTTCATGTGTGCGTCTTAGCTGCCCTCAATTCACTTCTGACTTATGGGACCCTATGAATTCATTACCTCCAAAATGCCCTATCCTTAGCAGGCACACTCAGGTAAACTGAGGGCCCTCAAGTGGCTTCCTTGACTGAGCCACTCCATCTCATGTTTGGTCTTCCTCTTTCCCTGCTGCCTTCAACTTTTCCAGACATTCTTGTCTTTTCCAGTCTGACTCTCATCTTCTCATAAGGTGGCCAAAGTAAGAGAGCCTCAATTTAGTCATTTTAGCTTCCAGGGAAGAGTTCAGGATTGATTTGACCTCAAACCCACTGGTTTGTCTTTTTGGTGGTCCACCATAAACCTCTCCTCCAACACCACATTTCAAAGGAATCAGCTTTCCTCCCGTGGGTTTTCTTCTTTGTCCAGCTTTCAAACATCCAGAAAAAAAAGCTCTGTCAAACTGCTTGGAGCATCTCTACTATCGTATTGCGTGTTGAACTTTGTAATATGGAAAAATATCTCACTTCTCTGAGTTACTTACATATAATCTAAACTCATCAACAAAATAAATCATGATTCTAGAGCTGCCCCTTGCGAACCTTGTTGAGCTTGTCAACACATTTGGAATGTTGATCACTACCACAAAATGAGTGCCATGAGAATGGGGCCAGTCGCAGAATGTTGGCAGTTGCCACAGACTACCAAAACATTCCAAGTTCTATGACGGAGGCAGCTGTTTCAGAACGGGCACTCGATAAATGCAAAGGCAGTGCTTTGTGGGCTTCTCCAAAATACCTTCTGCACTGAGAAGGTGGAGGAAAGATGGGAGAGGCTCTTTGTGTAGGAAGAGAGATGACCTTTGCTTGTTTCCAAAGAAAAGGGAGGGTTTGTTGTTTCCTGCATGGCCTCAGGGAGAGCCCAGAGATATAAAAAGCTTTGTGTTTGTGGCCAAGCTTAAGGCGCATATGCCTGGGATGCTAGTCTGTCAGCTGGTAGGAAATGTCTCAGAGTTTCCTATTGTTGTTTTTCCATTCTATGCAAGGCCCTTTGTTTTTATCACCAAGGCTCAAACAGTAACTGGATACCAGGAAATACATAGAATCACAGGGTTGGAAGGGGGCCATAGAGGCCATCTAGTCCAACCCCCTGCTCAATGCAGGATCAGCCTAGACTAGAGAATCCCTGAAGTTTCTGTCCAGTCGCTGCTTACAAGACTGACAGTGAGGGGGAGCTCACCACCTCCCTAGGTAGCTGATTCCACTGTCGAACAACTCTTACCATAATAAAGTTTTACATGGGCAGGTACTGTGAAACCCCTGGCCACCACCATGTTGAAAACTGCTGCCTTAAAGCAGGTCGACTCAGAATCCCACTCAGGTTTATTAAATGGGGCTTATTCCCAGGAAGTTTCCTTAGAAATGTACTGTCAGAGTTCCTGGTGCCCCAAAGACTGATTCTTCTAATTTATATGTCTCCCTTCTTGCATGGGACTTGGGATAGTGCACACGGATGGGGTGATATTTTTTCTTCACAACAGCCCTCTAAGGTAAGTTAGTCTGAGAGACACGATTGGCCCAAAGTCATCTAGTGAGCAGGAATTTGCAGCTGTCTTAAACTGAATCAGTTTTATCTACTCAGACTGGCAGCAGCTGTCTAGGGACTCAGGCAGAGGTCTTTCGCATCACCTCTTACCTGACCATTTTAACTGGAGATGCCGGGATCTTCTAAAATTAAAGCAGGCACTTTACAACTGAGCCACAGCCCCTGCCCTGTTTGAACTGAGAACTCTACTCCAAATCAATCACCACACTGGTTCTAACAATAACAACCGTTAACAGGAGAGATCTGGAACATCCAGCTGCTCTGGGAAGACCCATGTTCAGAGTATGTGCCTTGTATGCAGATGGTCTCAGGCTGAGTCAGATGTTGCAGCGACATGTTGTGGAGTTCTGTGACTCCAGTATACGTTGGGAGCCTGATTCGGATTGGGACTGGGGCATGCAGAGAGAAGGCACTTAAGCATCTGTTTTCCTGACCTGAAGCAGTAAACTCTAACTTATGAAAGCTCATGCTAGAATAAATGTTGTAAATCCTTTACCACTGGAGCTCTGCTTTATTTTATTTGCATCAGACTGGCACAGCATGCTGCTGCTAATACTCAGATACAACTAACTGGTTTGGAATTGCCAAAGACTAACCATACCATAATACCTTTATGACAGTTGAGAACTATAAAAAGATTAAGCCTGAATTTTGAATTTCACTGACTACTTCCTTAGACTGTATGTTAACGAAAAGGGGGAGGGGGCAAATAAGGAAAAAAAAATAAGAAAAATAATAATTTTCCATTTCTCATCTCAAGCCTAGTTAGAGTTCTGTGAGACTCTTTTGTGATTTTTAAATTAGATGTAATTAAAAGCATTAGGGTAATGTCCCTGGTCGGACTGCGGCAGTTCCCAGCCTTTTTTTAAGCAGCAGGAGCTGTCACTGCGTGCCCTGTTTTCTTCTCCAGTTTGAAAATGGAGCAATGTTTAAACATGTCAATCACTTTTCTAGTGCAGTGACTCCCCTCTGTGCATTATCAATGGGATTTTTTCAATTCTTGAACAGTGTCACATGGTTTGTTGCTGCTTGGGTTACAAGATTAATTTATTAGCTAATAGCAGGAGAAAGATAGCCTGGAGCGAAGACTGATTTGCTGAATTCTGGATGGGATTAACTCAGGCCTTTCCATTTTAAAATGGCCATTTTCTGTTCTCCTACATCCTTTGGATGACTGGGGGAAATGCCTGCTGTATATAACTGGTGAAATCAATGAGATTAAAAGTAACCAACATTGTCTGGATCTTGCTTGTTACACCTGTGCTCTAGCTTTGTACCCAAGCTGACCAGTGGCTGGGCTGGGCTTTACCACTGAAGCCCAGGTAAACTCAGGTCTACTCAGGATCTTACTCAAGTTGAATCAGTGGGGCTTACTTCCAGGCAAGTGTTCTTAGGATGGCACTGTATGTCACTCAGAGTTAGTAGATGGTCTTATCCAGCCACCGTCCACTACTGCAGTGCTTCAAGGCCAGATCCTCACATCTTCAAGACAAGCACAGCATAACTTATTCTCTCCCTTTTTGCTTCCCTATTTTAATGTATTTTGTCTTTTTCTCAGGGCACCCTTCTCTTAGCTTCTCATTCCCTGGTTCAGGATCAGTTTGCCTTCCAGCCAGTCAGCCTCTCCCCATAGCCACCCAGTCAGGAATCCTCGCCTTCTTACTGATGCTCCATCCCATTCTCCCCGCCACAACTTTGGGTCCCACCTTGGGGAATCTATCACCTTATCTCCTATCTCTGGACTAGCCTAGTGGGAGGAATACAGTTAAGTAACACTAATTGGGTATTTTTAAGTTAAAGTTAACACAACTACACAATAAGACTGGTTGAATTTACCATTTCATTGGACTTGTTATATTATTGCTTATTCCCTTGACTTTCCGTCTGATATCTTTGCCTCTAATCTGTATTTTGTTAGGGTAATAGAGTTACTTGCTGGTTGGTACTTTGCCTCCCATTTTTTTCTTATCTCAAAGATGCACTGCACAAATCTGGGAGATGTGTAGACAATAGACTGGACAACTCCAATTTTTGCCCCAGTGTTTTATGCCCTGACTGTACATTTGTAAGGGGACAGTCTGGCATGTCAGACATGGCATGGGGACTGATTTAGGTAACAATACCCTATGTGTGCTGCTCAGGGCTTTTTTTGTAGAAAAAGCCTAGCAGGAACTCATTAGCATAATAGGTCACATCCAATAGCAGAAAATCATTAGCATATTAAGCCACACCCTGATTGCACAGCTCATTAGCATATTAGGTCACACCCCCATGTAACCAGAAGTCTGGTCATCCAGCCACACCCACGTTTTGCTTTTTTACCGTCAGAACCCAGGGCTTTTTTTGTAGCAGGAACTCCTTTGCATGTTAGGCCACACACTCTAATGTAGCCAATCCAAACGAGTTTCTGCTGTTGGGTGTGGCCTATTATGCTAATGAGTTCCTGCTGGGTGTGGCCAACTCAGGAGCCAGCTGGAACTCCGTTCCTGTGCGTTCCTGCCCAAAAATAGCCCTAGTGCTGCTTATGAAAACATGGTATCTGTTATTGATTTATTAACATTCTATGTTATCTTCTCATGGCGTCTAGCTAGGGAAAGCGCTCCACACTGTTGGTGCTGGAAAAAGCTCAACAACATGCCCTTGCAGTCTTTACTTCTGAAACGGTTATGTTTTTGTCTTTTAAATCAGCCCCCACCCCAGCATGTTCCCTGCCCTGAGATCTTTTGTTGAGAAGCAGGGCTAACAATGCTTACAATTAAACAAAAACCAAAACACTGAAATGATAAAGGCAGGAGCAGAATCTCCCTTGTCAGTCGAAGGGTGTTGGGAGGAACACAGGACCAAGTCAAATTGGGTGCAGAAGGAAACATGCAACCAGTACAAGAGGAGAGGAGTAATATGGAGAGTCCAGAAGATACTGTGCTGGTGTAAGAGACCCACTTGTGAGGTCTTTTAGATGAACACAATATATTCTGGACTCTCAGAATACCTCTTGTGAGGGGATATTACCAAACTAACCAGCCTCATGGAAACTTAAGAAATGTCTTTGGTTGCATTTTAGCAACACACAAATGACTAAATTACAGTACAGTGTGGTATGTGAACACTCCCTCTGGCATTTACCACTTAAACAGCTCAGGCTTCTTACTTAAGGAGAAAATCAGAAGTCTAGTTATTTATTCCATGTCCAACACGAACACCTCTCTTTCGGAAATGTTATTTAAAACTAATCTAATGAAACATGAGAAAATAATGTATAATAAAAATATATATGCAGAATATACTGGGATATGTTACAGTATTATGAACAGATACAAATACATAACATTCCTATTCTATGTAAATTAAATGTAATTAATCAAAGTTCTACATCTGTTACCAAAACCATATGCAGGAAAGGTACCCTCATTGAATCCAGATCTAAGAAGTGCCTATGTCATAAGACACTGAGAATATATATAGATTAGTTGTCGTAGATTTTTCAGGCTGTAGGGCCGTGGTCTTGGCATTATAGTACCTGACATTTTGCCAGCAGCTGTGACTGGCATCCTCAGAGGTATAACACAGAAAGATGGAGGACTCTCTGTGTCAATGTGAGAAGAAAAATAGTAGGCAGGTAACATGGCTGCCACATAAGGTAGAACCAATTATTATTATTGTTGTTATTATTATTATTAATTAAATTTTTACCCCGCCCTCCTGGCTGAGGCCAGCTCAGGGCGGCTCACGCAACAGAATAAAATTCCAACAATACAGCATAAAATCATCAACATCAATTAATATAAAGAACAATGTTAAAACCAATAGCATAATAAAGTGCTAGCAAACATAATTTCCTCATTTTACAGTCAGCTTTTTGGTCTTCTTCAGTTGTCTTGGGTGATTAGCTCAGGTAGCAATTGAAGGGTCCAGCGGATCAGGGCTCTCCCACCATAAAGTGTCAGTTGTTGGGAGTAGAGGTGGTGGCGGCAATAGTGGTAGAGGTGGTGGTGGTAATGGTAATGGTACAAAATGGGGCCTCAAGAGGGGGAGCTAACCACAAAATGTCAGGGAATGAGGTAAGGCATAAGTCTAATAGTAACTTCCACAATTCAGATAGATGTTCTGAATACAGCTTACCTTTGGTCACACAATAAAGATCCTTGTGCTGTGGCAATAGCTTAAAAAAAATCTGCAGCTGATCAGAAGCCCTGCTGGGCAAAAGCCCCACCTGGCCCCACTCATTTTCTTAAAACACTTGGCAGACACCAAGAACGGTGTCCAAGGGGACCACTGCCCTCAACTGTGAGAAGAAATACATTGTGTGGTAAAAGTTATTAATTTTTTATTATATACCAGTTAAAATTTAAGTCACTACCAACTCATTAGCAAAACAGGAGTGTAAGGCACAAAATGTACCTCTGGTTGTGTTTGCCCAACCCAACCAATTTGAGAAACACACAACACAGTCCTGTGGAGAAGAATTCAGTAAGATATTTATTAATTAATAAAGGAAGAGTACTGATATCAAGGTTTGGACTCCAACAGACTCTTCCAGTGTTACTAAGGGGGACATAGGATTTTATACTCAAGATGACACACGCAAATAAAACAAGATTGTTGGTTCCATCAGATATCAGCACTCTGACCTTACAGATCTCTGACTGGCGGAAAACCTTTTGGGCTAGGCTTTCTCAAGAAAAGTTTTTTTCCCTTTAGTTAAACAATAAACACTTTTTTCTTCTTAGGCTATGCAGCTCTAAAAGTATCCATATAGGTACAGGGTATTATTGTTCTCTATTCAGGTAGGCAGACATGCGCAGCTAGGCTGGGCTGTCAAGGCCACAAGCCTCAGCAAAAATAGCAAGTTAACATTTTGTTCTTTCAGCATTTTACCCTCCCAGCATGCATCCAAACAACAGTCAAATGAACCAAAGTTAATACCTGAATACATTCATGATGTCGGAATCATAAATGGCACTCAACATATGCACCATGGAAGCTAGTACCTATTAAATTAAACCTGTTAGTCAGTAGCAGAGTATAAAGTGTTTCATAAACTGTGCGTACAACAGGAGTTTTGTGGCTCCTTAAAGACTAACAAAGTTTATTCCAACATAACCTTTCAGGAGTCAGAGCTCACTCCATTAGATACCTCACAAACACACTAATAGTACAATCCTAGACAGTTACCCTTCTAAATCCATTGGAGTAAATGGGTTTAGAAATATGAAACGCTCTTTAGGATTTCAAGTCAAGCTATTATTTCTCAAGGTCAGGCCTTTATCAGCAATATCAAGATAACACTAGCCTACCTTACATGACTGCTGTAAATACTTGAAACAATATATGTAAAGTGCTTTGAAATGCTAATGTGAAATGTGAAACATTGTGAAATGCTAATACGTATACGTTCTAATATGATGATAGTGGTGAAACTACAAAATTGGCTGAACAAGAGAAAGTTACAAGTCTGAAAATGCTGTTGTTCATCCCTCTCCATAAGAAATATCATTCCGTTTAGCTGTTAACTGGGGCAGGTAAGCAGAACCGATTGCCAGCTGGGATCTGGGATTTTATGGTAATGACTTTCTTGGTGGTTTAAAACTAATTGAATCATCTTTCTCTGTCTCTTTTAAAAGGGCCTCTGTACAGGTTTTTTTAAAAAAATGCTCGAGGAACGAAAAGCGCACGCGTACATTACTGAACTCCTAAATCCTTCTCATTTCTCCTCCCACTCCTTTCACGGGAAATGCCATACGCATGCGTACTTCCGGTCGAAAAGGACGGCGGCAGGGAAAAGAGCTTGTTTCGCACGGCGGGGAGGGCGTCAAGGCGCGTGCGCAGTGCGTGTTATGGAAATAGCGCTCCGGAGCGTGAATTTTCTGGCGCGGCCGGAAGTGTCCGGAGAGATTTGAGTGGAGCGTCCGATTAGCCTCCCCTCACCCGCCGCGGGCACTATGGAGCCGGGAGCCTGAGGGCGACGCTGATGCCTTTCCCCCAGACATGTTAGCTGCTCCCCTCGGTGCAGGTGAGTGCCACGAGCCGCTTCCGTAACCTCGTCCCTCCCCACCGTGGCGGCCACGGCGCGCTTTCTTCAGGTGGGCCCGCCGGCCCCCTCCGTCACTCGCTTCTGCGTTCCGTCCTGGCTTCTTCGCCTTCCAGGTCTGGAGGCCTTGACTTCGGAGAGCAGCTCCCTTTCACGTGAGGGACATGTCGGGTGCAGCAAGCAAGCAACGGCGGGTGTGTGGGGGGGAGTGGCCCTGGGGCGGGGGTTTCGCGGTCGCCCGCGGCTTCCCCACTTTTTCTGCCGTCCGCTTCCTCTAGAGTTTGAGGCACTGGGTGTGCCAAGCCGGAGAGGGACTCTTTCTTCTGTACAGTGGAGCGGCTGCCGTTGGGAGAAAGTGTTCCCTGAAGAAGAAGAAGAGCCAGCCAGTCATCGAGCCCCGCTGGGGAGGGCGCCGAGGAGCCCCTACTAGGCCGTGTCCGCGCTAAACAGTCTTCCCCTCCCCAACGTTCCTCCCGTAACCTGAGTTACAGTGGCCGCCGTCGAGTAAGTTGTTGGTAGCTGTGACAACCTGGAGGGCAGAGGTTGGCCGGAGAACTACTGTGGGAATTCGCTTCTCCAACTTAGCTGGGTGCAGTCGGGTTCTCTGACTTTATGCTGGAACCTGTTTTGGTATCAGTGGGCTCCTGTTTGATTGGATGTTAAGGTATGTCCTGTTTTTAATCATAGGGATACTTGACAGTGGTGTTTTTAATCGGACTGATTCAAGATGTACTGATGATGCCACATGGTTTGTCTGAGGATGCAGTCCTGTGTGTGCTTTTGTGTGGCAAATCCTGTTCGGTTTTCTTGCAAATACATGTGCACATGTTTCAGGTGCAAGATGTGAATTAGGAAGTTCCCTAGATGTCCATTCTGTGCATGCATGCTTGTTTCCTGGGAAGCCCCTCCTTCTTACCAGCATAGGATAGAAATGCTGACTTTACTGTGCTGGATTGTTGTAAGAGGCATGATGGATACTGCAAGTGTTGTTCTTCAAATGCCTGAAAGTGATATATAAACGCTAAGAAATATTACCTAGGAAAGGTAGTCATTTCCACAAACTCATTAATATCTTAAGGGCATCTGTAGCTTGTGTATATTTACTGTCCTTCCCTGCCACCAGTGGCCTAACTTGAAATCTTGTCTACTTCAGGAATAAGATCTTAACTGATTGTCAGGTTTTGATGTCATTAGCATCTAGTATGGGGATGAGCAATTTTTTTTGCCCATAGTTCTAAAAAAAACCCCATGCATCATCTACCTGTGAAGAGCCTGGTGTTGTGACAGGCAAGGGAGGAGAGGAGGAACAGGCAAGGGTTGTACTGGCTAAATTCACTGGGAGGAAGCTGAACCCTGTGGCTTAGTGCCAGCGCCTCAGTCCCTGGAGTGGAGAACTGGCCCTGTGTGCTGATCAAAATAGTTTTTGTTGTTGTGCAGCATGTGTGCCAGAGGTGCCAGCAGAGAGGATAGAATCCTGTTGATACTGAAAGAAGCAGTGATCTGGCCGCTCCTGGGGGAAAAGAAACAACTTTGGGTAGGGGTGAGGTGGCCAACTCTGTGTTAGTTTCCAATTTCCCATTTTTTTAGAGTAGCTTTATTGAACATATGGTAGTAGAGAAGCTTCAATGTCTCTGGATGAAGACTCCTTCTTCAATTCTTTTCAGTCTAGTTCCTGATTTGGAAATTTTAACAGTATTACGAGCCTTGATAACAGATCACCTTGCAATTGCTGGTAGGAATATTTCTCCGTTGAGCTTGCTTGACCTCTCAGGAGATTTGATACTGTGAATCCTACCATTCTTGTCAAATGACTGGAATAACTGGTAGGGATATCTTGACTAGTGTTCCAATGCGTAAGGTGATGTTTGGTGATGCTAGTGCAGCTTCTGTCTCCATGCATTGGCTTGCGTCATGCCACAGGATCCCATTATTTATCAATTCTGTTTAACATCTATGAAACCACTGAGAGATCATCTGAAGCTTTTGGGGATTGGGTGTTAACCTGTATACTGATGAGACTCATCTTTGTGTTTCATTGAGTGCCTAGGAATGGTTGCCTTCTTTCTTAGTATCTAGAAGCTGTGATCAAATGAATAAGGTTCATCATGTTGAAGCTGAACCCAGACAAGACGGAATAAGTGCTGAAGGGGAATTCCATTGCTCTGGAGGACAGTGAAACATTAAGCAGCATTTTCCTATCTGAGCACATCTGAAAGGTCTATGGTCCTGCCCTGTCTTGGACAGAACAGCAGTTCTGTTATCCAGAGTCTCCTTTTAGCTGTTTCTTTTGCTTCAAAAACTCACAGTCCTTTTTTAGAGAGGAAGGCTCCTGCCATGTTTGTTCATGGTTTTGGAGTCTTTAGGCTTTTGATCATTACAGTAGTCATTATGGAGGGGGTTGCCTCTCAAGACCGTTGGAAAGGTTTATTAGGTGCAGAGTGCAGTTGGTTTTCTACTGATAGATATAAGGAGGCAAGAACATATTCAGCTAATTCTGTCTTTATGTGAGCCTCAGTGTTGTTTTCAAGTCATAGGTCATGCCATTCTATGAGTCCCCTTACAATGTGAAGCAGGGGCTTTACTGTACTTGACAGCGCTATAGAGCACCTTTTCTGAGGACATATGGTGGTGCTTCTCCAGAAGTCAATGAGGAAGAAGTACAATGTCCACTTTCTTCAGAAGGAATTTGCTGATAAGGGTCTAGTTTTTTTACTTTTGCTGTGTTTTGTATTCACCTGTGCTTGTATGTTGTGTTTATCTGAACTACTTAGCTGTGGAAATGAAATATATATATATATTTGCTGCTTGCTGCATCCAAGAGATTAATTCTAAATGTACAAGAACCTGTTCTCATTTTGGCTCTGTAAATGAGGGTTAAAGCTGTTTTAAGGAACTCTCATTCAGGGCAGTGGCTTTGTGTTGGGTAAGTTTGTGTAAAAGCTGTTCAAGAACCTCTTTTCAATCTTTTTGTATTCTGCTTAAGGAAGGGGTATGATCACTTCTGGAAGTACTGATTAATATTCATAGTAATTAATATATTATAAACTTTCCATACTTGGTTGGCAAACCTGCACTAGAGATGAGCCTCACTGGTATGCTTGTTATGCTTGAAAATTATGACAAAAGAAAATCAAGCCAAGAAACATATCCGGACAGAAACGTTTGCTTTCACATCCCTAGAGAAACAGATTCAACATGAATATTTCAAGATGTCCAATAGCTTGTTTTTATATTGTACATTGTTTTAATTTTAAGCCTCCTAGAGTAGGACTCTGAAGAGATGGCATAGAAATGTGGCCAAGTGCAAAGTGATGCACATTGAAACCAAAAATCCTAAATATGAATACACGTTGATGGGGTCCGAATTGGCAGAGACTGGCAGAGAGAGATCTTGGAGTCGTAGTGGATAACTCAATGAAAATGTCGAGACAGTGTGCAACTGCAATAAAAAAGGCCAACACGATGCTGGGGATTATTAGGAAGGGAATTGAAAACAAATCAGCTAGTATCATAATGCCCTTGTATAAATCAGTGGTGTGACCTCCTTTGGAGTACTGTATACAGTTCTGGTCACCACACCTCAAAAAGTGCAGAAAAGGACAACTAGAATGATAAAAGGGTTGGAACACTTTCCCTATGAAGAAAGGTTAAAACACTTGGGGCTCTTTAGCTTGGAGAAATGACGGCTGAGGGGTGACATGATCGAAATTTATAAGATTATGCATAGGATAGAGCAGGTAGAGAAAGAGGTACTTTTCTCCCTTTCTCACAATACAAGAACTCGTGGGCACTCCATGAAATTGCTGAGCAGTTGGGTTAGAACAGATAAAAAGAAGTACTTCTTCACCCAAAGAGTGATTAACACATAGAATTCACGGCCACAGGAGGTGGTGGCAGCTACAAGCACGGCCAGCTTCAAAAGGGAATTAGATAAGTTTATGGAGCAGAGGTACATCAGTGGCTATTAAGCTACAAGATATAGATAGGAACTCTCAGTCTGGGGCAAGTGATGCACTGTATTCTTAGTGCTTGGGGGGGGCAACAGTGGGAGGGCTTCTAGTGTCCTTGCCCCACTGGTGGGCCTCCTGATGGCACCTGGTATTTTTGGCTACTGTGTGACAGAGTGTTGGACTGGATGGGCTATTGACGTGATCCAACACTGGCTTCTCTTATGTTCTTATAAATAAATCAGATCTGTTGAGTTAATAAAATTTCATAAGTAAGCTGCAGTAGATAGTGGTTGCTGATCTTCCATTAGCCTTGTTGGAAATATTAGCTTTGCCATCTATTTTCCTTTGAGAACTCTTCTGCATTAAAATAGCAAGCAGTCCTGTGACACCTTAAAGAACATCACATTGATTGTGGCACAAACTTCCATGAGTCCAGAGACTACTTCATCACATACATATATTCATTTTGTAGGTATATATACACAGTGGAACAAATGGAAGATGATGATGGGAGCACAGGTTTTTAAGATACATATCTAGTCTAAAGACTAATTCAGCCAGTCGGTATGAGTGGGCCCTGCCAGCCTTTTCTGAATTGGCAAAGATAAATGGTGTACATAAACAGGTAAGGAGGGACAGTTACTTTCTTTAGTGAGCGAGCTCCTTCCAGTTGCCCGAGTTTTGTAGATGTTAGTAGTCCTCTAGGGAGACATCTTTCTTGCATATATGGGACTGGTGGGAGAAACAAATTGGCTGCTTACATGTGTGGGTTCCATTAAATAGGAGTTCCGATGAAATTTGAACCTCTGTTTCTCTTTGGCTGGAGTAATTTGTGATAACTCACTTTAAGCCAACTGTTTTTCATGCCCCTAGCCTGTTGTTGGAGCTGCGGTGGCTCAAGTGGTTAAGACGCTGAACTGCAGGCTGTGGAAGGTCAGTAGTTCAGCAGTTCGAGACCCGGGTGCCGCATGACGGGGTGAGCTCCTGTCTCTAGTTCCAGCTCCTGCCAACCTAGCAGTTCGAAAGCAAGAAATTGCAAGTAGATAAATAGGTACCGCTTCGGTGGGAAGGTAACAGCGTTCCGTGCACCTTGGTGTTTAGTCATGCCGGCCACATGACCACGGAAACGTCTTCGGACAGCGCTGGCTCTTCGGCTTTGAAACGGAGATGAGCACCGCAACCCTAGAGTCGGATTCGACTGGCTTTCGAGCAAGGGAACCTTTACCTTTACTTTACCTAGCCTGTTGTTATGACTTGTTTTAATACTGATACTTTTATGATGGTTGTACTTAAGATTTTACAAGAATCTCATGAGGACTTGAAGTGGAAAGGAAATCTCATCTGACTCCCTGCTGGCCCCACTTTCTGTCCTCTTTCTTACTCCCCTACCCTCCTGCTCCCCCCCCATCCTCTTGCTACCGTCTCTCTTCCTCCCTAACCTGCCTGTCATCACTGCCTTCTTCTCCCCCTCCCCCCACTGTTTTGTCAGTGTCTGGCTGTATGGGACTGCTAAGATCCGCTGTGATCTTGCAAGGTATTAGTCAGCATTTTGTGTTTTCAGAGTTCTTATATGTACATACCTGTTCTGTTTTTTTGGGGGGGAGGAAGTTAACCCTCTTTTAAAAAACTCTCCCATTTTAAAAAATCTCCCGTTTCTGCATCTGATCCCACTGTGTGGATTTTTTATCACTTCTGTGAAGCCAAGTTCCGAATTAGTTACAAGACTATTGTTCATAGTTGTGAGCTGGCATGAGCACATGGCTGGATGGTCTTCATATAAATGTTCTAAATAAATTCAGGAAGGAAGAGTTGCTTACTTTAAAAGTTAGCCTGCTCTGTGGCAGCCTGTTGGAACCAGGTGCCGGCAGCTCTGAAAAAGAGATCTTGACTTGTCCTTGAGGCTAGCAGAAACCTTGTTTGGAAAAGGCTGGAATAGCTAGTTACTGGGATAGCTGACTGGCTTGCGAGGTATGTGTAGGCACCCTGCTGGACACCACTGTATCTCTGCATTACTGTTTCAGTGCCTTATCCTCTTGGGCAGCTATGGATTTGGAACTTGCTGTCCAGCTTCCTTTACCTCACAAATCGATAGGGCCAGGCTGTTCCTCAGGCAGGACTACAGATGTAAATTTCTGGAAACATCCAAGCTGGGGATGAGGACAGGGTTTTCTTCAACAAAACCCTAAACTTTATTATACCATTCACTCATGCTATTGCACAGTCCTATGATATTCACATATAAAATTGTACTATCTGGTATGTTTAAGTAATTAAAAACACATGAATGCAAAATGCTGAACATACTCAGAACTAGAGAAAGCAAACTGCAAACTTCTGTACCCTGTTCACATCTCCGGGGTTGTTCTCTGTCCTCACTGACAGGTCAGTGGCTATGTACAGCTCCTGGAAAGCTGGAGGGCTGCAGCCTGTTAGCAGAAGGACTGAAGAAGCTTGGGACTTTCAGAAGGTGGCTCCAGTAATTCACCATCAGCTGAAATATAGGCCTTTTACATGGATGCTAACCACCCAAGAAAGTGTTGTCATGCTGGTCGCTGTGGCTCCCTTTGGCATCAGTGATATGACATTGCATGGATCAAGTAAAATGTCTGACTCTGTCACTGCACCTACGCTGGGTAGGTAACATGGTCAGGTCTTGTCCTGACTAAAATGGCACCCAAATGGAAAACCACTGGCTCCATGGTTGCTGAGCACCTGCTTCAGCTGTTTTGAACATAAACATTGTCAGCTTTGCCAGTTGGTAGGAACTGTGGACACTTCATAATTTATAGCAGCACTAGCCACACCCATTTTCCGCCATGTGTATTTAGGCCTCTTTAAGTCCCCATCCTGGGGATTAAATTCTCCTATAAGACGTTTCCCTAAATGTCCTTGTCATCTAAAGACAATCTAAAGCATTAGGAAATGGCAAGCTGGGGACCTGTTTGCAGGGGATGAAAATTCAGTCTTCCCCCCTGCCCCAGTTTCTCCCCTTTCCCCCTCTCTTCTCTTTCTGTCCCCCACCACTTCAGAATGGCCACTTTCTCTTCCTCCTTCACCCACCTTCCTCCCCATCCCTCCTGCTTGCCACAAACCATGTCAGTTGGGCACTGGGAAGGGATGGTGGACAGCTAAAGGAGAAAGTGCATTCTCACTGCTTTCTTCTTCTGAATGGGTGAGGGGGGAGGAAAAGAGCCTCTCCCAACCCTTCCCTCCCTTCCGATGCCCACCAGAGTAGAGATGAATGGCTCCAGGTGCTGTTCCCCTTCCCCCCATACCTACTAATCCTACCTCATCCTTGTTCTCCCCCCAGCCCTCTGGCCCTTCCTGACCTTGTAGTCCTCCTGCTGCCGCTTTCACCCCTCAGTTTCTTTCTTTTTAAAGTTTTCGGATTTTTCCTGTAGAATTAAATCATTTTATATGCTCACTAAGTTATGAAAGATGCAGCCAGCACAAAGGAGGGGATAAAGTGCCTCCCCAGGGGCACATCACCACCTCCTGTCCGCTGGCTGGGGAAAGCCTCCTGGGGCACTTTGCCCCATCCTGTCTGCTGGCTGCAGCTTTCCCCAACCAGCAGAAAGGAAGGGGGAAGTGCCCCTCCAAACCATTTAAATCCAGATCTGCTCCTCACTGTTTTGAGTTGGGGGGGGAGCAGAATCGGACGGTTAAATGGTTTTGTTCCCTTGCAGATTGTTCTGCAGAAAAATAGAGCATTGGGAAATTTTCTGCCCCACATCACTGGTTCCTAGTACAGTTTCCAAGGTCGTGTTCAGTATCTGCATGCCTTTTTCTCATAAAGGAAATAAATGTTGACTCCTTAAGAAGTGTGAGGGTGTAGAGGAAATCCTTCTGAAAGTGTTAGTTTTATTTTCAGTGATGTTTCTGATTATGGAAAAGGCAAAGACTGAAGCTTGTGTTTGGGACATATGCTATTACAAAGTTCTGTTTTAAGCTGCCACTTGAATATTCCTGTCTAGATACCAGGCCTTATTTAGCTATCTTTTTGCTTCTGGTAGCAGACTGGTTTGAAAGCTGTCTTTTCGCCAGTTCTTCTTCATCCTCTTCTCTGGTGTGAGGCGTAGGGTGAAGGAGTGTCGGAATGTTGATAACAATGGTAAAGAGTTGTGGAAAACTTTTGTTTTACTGCTTCTTGTGGCCCTGTAGGAAAAGTACTAATTCTGGTAGTCTCTGATCTATGAGAGACACTTAGGTAATTAGCAGTGTTGAGTGGGCTAAATATTTCTTCTGAATGGAAAGCAGTAAGATCTGTGTGTACAAAATACTGTGACATGAGTGTTCTGTGTTTGAGCTATCTGGAGCCTGTTCAGCATATCTCAAATAAGCAGCTTTGTGCCATTGTGTGCTGTAATACATATAACAAAATGGTTCATGAAGACACTTTTATAAAACATTGTATGTATTATCCGTTCGCAGTATGTGTTATTCTTCTCTCACTGCTTTGTTTTTATACTTACATAATACCATTTTCTGCTATGTTTAACCTAAGTTGAATGCTCATGTGCTTTGTTTCAGGTTGCTGTAATCCTGTTCCTACTGCATTACTTATAAGATGTCCCATTTTATTGATTGCATTGATTCATACTGTGTAACATGCGTTGAGTCTCAGTAATAAAGGTGGACTGTAAATAATGCAAATAAATACGTTGGTTTCAAGCGACTATGTTTTGGCTTTAGTTTCATACTTTTAATAGTTTTGAGTATCTTTTTTTTTAAAAATCGGCAATAGCTTTAACACTTAGACATTTTGAATAGACCATAGGTCTAGGAGAGACAATTCTTTCATAGTGTCCACTACTTTGAGGCCTCATTATATGCACCCTGGAGTTCAATGCTTCTCAATTCTGTCAGAGTTAGGTGCCATAAGTAGGGTGTAGTCATGACATAAAACATATGTCAACCTGTTTGCTGGTGCTGGGCTTAGTAAGAAGAGGTCGTGCGGAGGTCCACAACAAGCACACCACACAACAATTTTGGAATAAAAAACGGTGGATCCTGGAAAACCAAGCGACCTTTCTGCCACCCGATAACCACGTCCCTCAGCCCGCCTGCTGAAGGAAAAAACCCAGGAGTGGCAAATACTACTGGTATCACAAGGGTGGCTGCCACTGCGTGGTACCAGTTTGACACCTGGGGTGAGCCTGGGCACAGCCCCCGAGATGGGCCTACCGCGTGGTGGCTCAAACCCCCAGACCCCTTAAGGGGGTCCCCAACAAAGGGGGAGGTGGACATGCAGGCCTGTCTCCCTGGAAAGGATCCACCCCAGATGCACAAAACCGCCAGCTGTGACAGCAAAGAACGTAGAAAACCTTTTAAACCCAGGGAGGGTGGGTGGGGATCCGATGAAAATCGCACTGCCCTGTTTCACTGGCAGTGCTGCTTAAATTTTCCCGGGCAGGCTCTATGTCACCACTGTGCAGAGCCTGCCAAATTCAAAGTGACCAATCAACTGTCCCCACACAGCTAACGTGGAGCCAGCCACTGCAGTTGCCCCAGTTTCCCGCCTCTGCTGGCCCTTAGCCCGATTGGGGGGGAGGAGAGAAGACCTCCTCCAGCCCTCCTTTGCCCACGCAGCAATCCGGCCTTTCAGGTTAGTCTCGGCCGCGTTTGTATTCAGCTTTGTTGATACTTAACGCTTGAAGCTGAGTTGTGTCTGTATGTGTAACAGTGCATAATCGGAAATGCAAATAGTAGACATAGGGGAAAGAGGGTAAATTGGTCTGGATTTTTATTTCAACCATGCACACCCCCTTGCATTGTGGCATCATTCCGAAGCTTGGTATTCCTTGCATCTGCTGTAAGACGGGTGGGGGAAATTGTATAGCTTCTTTTTAAAAAGTTAAAAGCAGGCAATTGTGTAGCTGCTTTTTAAAAAAGTTAAAAGCAATCTGAACTTTGGAAGTGGTCATATGACCCCCACCTTCAATTTTAGTGCATACAGTGACTTGCTCATTGAAGTTGTTTTAATGTCATTAATTAGTATCTTGGCAAAGATTAATTTCAGCCAAGTATCAGGGATATAATCTGTGGTTAAGTATTGGACCCTGTGTTCTATGCTAAAGCTTAGATCATCAATGTATACAGCAGTAGAGTATGTGCAGAGTGTGTCACAACTGGAAAAAACATTCCTGTGTCTTTACCACCACCTGGGATTTGGACAGTTTCCAAATTATAGGATGCAAATTCCAAACATTCTTGATCTCTATTTTTGCAAGTTATCACATCTTATTTTTGCAAGTTTGCCTCCACTCTATCTTTGCCATGATTGGCATTTATAGGGCATGGCTCATTAGTACCCGCTGATAAGATTAAGTGCATTATCAGATGTATTTTTTAAAATACTGTGCACAAGTGGAAACCTGGAAGGACTTACAGGAGGCATTTCATTTCTCTCTCCTGCACTATTTCCTCTTTCTCTTTCCTGAAAGCCCTCATAGCCTGTCCTCTTTTCCTGCTTCCTTCTCTTCTAGAGTTGCCAGCCTCCAGGTGGGGCCTGGAGATCTCCTGGAATCACAGTGGCTCTCTCAGCTCCAGAGATCAGTTCTCCCTTAGGGTTCCAAGGTCCAACTAGGGAAATTCCTTGAGATTTGGGGGTGGAGCCTTGGGAGGGCAAGGTTTGGGGAGGGAAGTGACTTCAGCAGGGTTTTGTCCTATAGAGCTCACCCTCTAAAGCAGCTGTTTTCTCCAGGGAAACTGATCTCTGTCATCTGGAGAGCAGTTGTAATTCTGGGTGATTCCAGACCCCACCTGGAGGTTTGCAACCCTAGTTCCCCTGGAGGAAATGGCTGCTTTGGAAGGTGAAGTCTATGGTATTATAACCCTTTGAGGTCCAATGTTCCCTCTAAGCTGTGGAGTCTTGTGAGCCAAAATTCTACTCTGTGAGCTACTGGCATTAAAGTTGTGAGTCAGCGATATGGCTACTGCATCATAGTTTGCTCTGGAGCCCTCCTTCCTGAGCTGAGACAAAAATGTGTGAGCCAGAGGCTAAGAAACTGTGAGCCAGCTCACACTAACTCAGCTTAGAGGGAACACTGCTGAGGTCCCTCCCTTCCTCAAACCCCACCCTTCCCAGGCTTTACCCCCAAGTCTCCAGGAATTTCCTAAAGTTGACAACCCTATCTCCTTCCCACCCACCAGCAAACCTACCTTTATCTGCTCCTCTATCTTAAGCTTTCCCTCTCCTCTCCCAGCAGGAAAAACTGTGGTGCAGTTCTGTGGTGCTGGCCACTGAGCTAGGCCCACTTTCATGATAGGGAATCCTCAGGGACTTGTAGGGGATGCCTCACTTTCCCCTGTATCTCCCTCTACACATTATTTCCTCTTTCTCTCCTCCTGGCAACCCTCAAATCCTCTCCCTTTATCTGCCTCATTCTCTCCACAGCCATTCACCAACCTACCTTTTATTTGCCTCCTGTCTTCTGCGGTAGTTATTATGTATTTACTCTATGTATAGTCCAGCTTTCTCAACAGTGGGAACCAAAGCAGCTTACCTTAGCCTCCTCTTTTTTTTAGTCTGCACAACAACACTGTGAGGTAGATGAGACTGAAAGTATGTGACTGGTCCAAAATCACCAAGTGAGATTCAGCAGCTAGATGGGGATTTGACCCTGGGTCTACACTATCCTGAAGTTCTAACAGCTACACCGTGCTGGCTTTCATAGGGTGACTGTTTTTGAACAGTAGCAAGCATCCAGGCCAACTTGAGACATGCAAGTGGGATGGTATCAAGTTTTCCAGAGGCTGCTGCCAGGCCTATGGTTGCCAGTCTCCATTTTGGACCTGGAGATCTCCCAGAATTATAACTAAACTCCATACGGCAGATCTCTCCCTTGGAGAACATGACTGCTTTGGAGGGTGGACTGTATGGCATTATATCCAGCTGAGGCCTTTCCCCTCCCCAAACCCGGCCTTCCTTAGACTCCACCACAAAATCTCCAGGAATTTCCCAACCTGGAGATGGCAGTCCTAGTCAGGCATGGCCTCAAGGTAGGGTTGTTAGGTCCCCCGGGAGGGCGGAGGTTCCCCCGCTAAAACGATCCTCAATCTGCTGGTTTGGAAAAGGCCGGCGGGAAAACCCTGTCCCCAAAATATCTGGTTCGGGCCAATGTGCCTGACCAATGGGTGTGTGTGGGGCGGTAAACCAGGAGAGGTGGTCCCTAATGGCCTGCCTGGCCTGCCTGTGTCATCTCCCTTCTCCCTTATCTCACTCTTTGCTTCCATGATTTTTACTAGGCCTCACTCTGAACCAGTGTTTCTGAATAGACAGGAGACTGTTAAAGGAGCTAGTTTCTTGACATAATAACATGAAGATAAACCATGTGGTGGGAGTCGATCCACACTGCAAAGTTGATGTTGGCCTTCACATGCATCGGGATTACTGTTGAAGAGAAAACAATAATATTAAATGTTTAGGTGTTCTTCGTGGCTGAAGAGTTTGATGTTTTTGGAAAGCAAACAGGAGGATGAACAATGATGGCTGGAGGGATTCTGTGTCGGTTCAAGGAATGGTAAAATGAAGCAACTGCTAGATCAGGGTTAGGCAACTCACACTTTAACCCAGATCACAATGGTCTGCACCAGACCACTAGGTAGGTTACTCTCCTCTGATGTCTCTGGGTGCCCTGGCTGGCTACAATGGGAAAGCTTCTCCCAAGAGACCTCTGTAGCCAGCTGGGGCGCTGCAGTAGCAACAGTGATTGGAGTGCTGTGACTCAAGCCTTTCAAGGTGGGGGGAGGAAGACAGATTTTTGGTACCGGCTGGGACTGTGGCCATAGGGCAGGCTCCCCCACCTCATGTAAATGGACTATTGTAATGGGCCATATATTGTATACTTCTATCCCAAATCCTACTATAAATGGTGCAGGTCTGTGGGCAAAGATAGCTAAGCAGTCAGTTTTTTTTTTATAGGGCCCAGTGTTCTACTTCTTAGTCTTGAGAGCTTGCGATACACTCAATTAAATTTTTGTGGAATTACAACATTTTTTACTTCATCTAGTGTATAACTGTATGTTTTCTTTTTTCTTGTTCTCTTTGTTCCAGGTACAGACTTCTCTGGAGCGTAGAGGCACTATGTACTCAGAGTGGAGGTCCCTACATCTTGTAATTCAAAATGATAAGGGTCACACCAGTGTACTTCACAGCTATCCTGACAGTGTGGGGAGAGAGGTGGCAAATGTTGTTGTGCGTCCCCTTGGTCAAGCTTTGAATGCTCCGCTACCAGCTGAGAGTGTACTGAAAACAGACAAAGAAGTGAGTACCATTTTAGTACCATTTTGGTTTGAATGTAATTGTCAATGAGCTGCTTGCAGTAAGTTTAAAAAGTGTCACAATCCTAGGTCCACTTACCTCAGAATAAGTCCATTATATGCATGGGAACTTGGTTCTGAGCAGTAGCCTTTGATACGATCTCTCATGCCTTGTTAGACCGGTTGGAGCAGGAATTTAGAATTTCTGGCACAGTCCTACAGTGGTTCCAGATGCTGTAGTCTCTGCTGCAGGGTGCTGCCCCCAGCCTTTAGAGGACTTTTCAGGAACAGCACTGTTTGCAATGTGGAGGTCTTTAGTAGGAGGAAAGAATTGCTAAAATGCCCCCAGCAGCAGAAGTGCCCTTTCAGCAGTAGGAAACGAATATGAAATCCAAAACACAGCATGGGAACCAGCATGGTATGGCAGTATGAGTGTTGCTAGGATCTGGACGATCAAGTTCAAATCCCCACTCTGTCATGGAAGCTTGCTGGGGTGACCTTGGGCCAGTTACATGCTCTCGGCTGAACTTATCTCACAGGGTTGTTGTGAGAATAAAATGGAGAGGGGGTGAATATTGTAAGCCATTTTGGGTCCCCAGTGAGGAGAAAAGTGGGATACAAATAATGTACAATAAAAAATAAAAACCCACTATATTTTCCCCGAGAGACAGAATGTACACATTTGGGAGCTCAGAAAGTAGAATATCTGACTTTAAAATCACAATTTTGAGAGAAGGCAGGAAATAACTGAGCACTTATTGTGCAGGAAAATCTCTTTATTATGGAAAATATAACAGGTGTAGTCAAAGTTAGACAGGCATGATGAGATTCTTATTCTTTAGTGTGGTGTTTTTCCCGAATGAAAACTTCAGGAAATTTTTTGCTCTGCCATCAGAGTGCAAGGGCAGTTTAGGCATTTGATTTATGCCCCTCTTTTTCATCTCCAAATCCCACAAATGGCTAAGTTATAACAAGAACACAACAGATATAATTCAGTCCAAAATAACAACAATAAAACCATCAAAGCAAAACGGCTTAAAAGCAGATGACGTTAGCTCCTATCCCTTGCACGTTTCTTTAGCATATAAAATCAGACCTTCGATGAATGAAGGTGGGTCATGTGTCCCAAGTGACTTCAGTTCCACAGCAATAAAATCCATGTCTTTTAACAAGAGTATTTCCAAATTATGTTAATTCCATAATTTGTGTGCGTGGTTGTGGTTGTACCTTGCTGAACTAGTGATTGTTGTTTTTCTTTTACTCACTATAATGGCTACTGTATCCAAAGTGGTATTCTGTAACATAACCTGAACACATTTTCTAGTCTATGAAGAACGAGGCCCAGCTGGGCTGCAGCTCAGACCTGCAAATGATGGCATGCTAGGCATGTCTGGGTTGTCTCTTCCCTCAATAGAGCATTACTGTCTTTTCAAAGCTTGGGGGACGTATGGAGCCCAGCTCAGCTGAGATGAAATAAATCCCTACAGAGATTCATAAGCAAAAAAAAGACAAGCTCATGTTTCCCAGGTACTTAAATTGACATTGGACAGTAATAGAGGGAGTAGAGGTTTCTTTTGCTTTAGGTCATTTAAGTGTATTAGTATAAGAATGAGCAGTAGCAGAGCAAAAGGCTCGAAATTCCAAGCTGATAAGCATTGAATTGATTTGTTAAAAGAGTTACTAGTTTTTATGAAGCTTCAGTAATTTTGCTGCTTCAGGTACAACAAAGAAACAGAACTCTTTATTTTGTCTCCCAGGAAGGAGTGATTCTCAATGCTTGCAGTACAGACCTTGTTCATGTAGTCTTTACAGTGGCTAAATTACTTAATGCTCAGTAGATCAACAGTCCAGTGCAGAAACGTCCCCTCTCTTCTACAGACAGTTGCTATAAAGTGTATGATGTGAGCATGAGTCAGTATGTTCATTCATGTGTGCACCAGGCTTTGGTAATTTTGCTGATCTCTTTCTGAAGTGGACATGAGATTGTAAGCACATAATTGAATGGAGGAATATGTTGCACTTATCATGGTAGAGGGCTTGCATGCCATCTTTTTGCTGTGATCATCCATGCTCTTGTCATTGCAGATGCTTACAGTTCTCTTCTATATGGCTGATGGGTTATGGCTGCCAGATGAGGCAGTGATATGTAAACCCCCCCCCCCCAAAAAAAAAAAAAAAAGTGTGGTACTGTAACACTTCACTTTTCTTCTAGGTAAAATGGACCATGGAGGTAGTTTGTTATGGCCTTACACTGCCTTTAGATGGTGACACGGTAAAGTACTGTGTTGATGTTTATACAGACTGGATTATGGCTCTGGTCTTACCAAAGGATTCCATTCCTGCACCCATTGTGAAAGAGCCAAATCTTTATGTTCAGATCATTCTCAAACATCTGCAAAATCTCTTTGTACCAAGGTGAGTAGCAACAAATAGAAAATAAATTTAATTTAATTATGCAGCATTGTTCTTAACCAAGTGTTTCAGGCTGATTGGTAGCTATAATGCAGATTTCAGTTTAATGGACACATCAGTTTACAGTTAACATAGGATGTAGAAGAATCTCAGAGTCTCATAAGTTCCTATTTTGGAAGTAAAATTAAAGTCAAAGATAATTTATAGGAAACTGGATTCAGGTGGTAGCCGTGTTGGTCTGAAGCAGCAAAACAAGTTTGAGTCCAGTGGCACCTTTAAGATCAGCAGGGTTCTGGTATTTAAAAAAGTGTGCATGCACACAAAAGCTTATACACAAAATGAAACTTCGTTGGTCTAAAAGGTGTCACTAGACTCAAACTATATAAGAAACTGGTAGTTCCAATGGGGGAAAAACACTAAGGATGTATTCTACACAGGGAAATATTAAAGTTGGAATAAAAATTAATCTTGAAGTAGTAATTAATGTTTATAGTTGATACATAGTACAATATATATGTAGCAGTCCTAATAGCCCAGACTGTGTCATCAGAGATCAGAAACCAAGCAGGGTTGTTAACTGGATGGGAGACCACCAAGGAAACTGGGGCTACTATGCAGAGGAAACCAGTGGCGAACTACTTCTGCTCATCTTTTGCCTTGAAAACTCCCTGAGGTGGACCTTCATGGGGTCACCATGAGTTGGTTGCAACATGATGGCACACTTCTTCTTCATAGTTTATATATCATCACTGCTGAATTCTGTGTTGAAGCATGCCAGACAAGTTCTGAGATGCTTTCTTTTTTGGTAAAATTATTATTTAGACATGGTTGCTCAGGATGGTGGAAGCCATGATGTAGTTGGGTGTTTAAAAATGGATCTGTGCTGCCTTTAGAACAAGTTATCATCAGATGACATTCATTTAGCCCACGGTAGTGAAACATATTTGCTCTAAATTGTTGGAAGCCATAGCAGCCGTGGACTATAAAGGTTGTGAAACTAGATACTTACCTGAAAGTCAGCACGTGTTCAACTTGCTCGTTAAACTTGAGTAGTGTTTTGTGTACTCTTAAAGCAGTCCCATTGTTGTGCCATTAATACTTGTTCTTGACTGCTGTTTCTGTTTTTATTGTGGAGAAACATTCATTTATTTATCTTGAAAGTATGTTAACAATTCATAATTGAGAGCATGACATATTTGCTTACTTTACAAATTTTGGTATTACAATACCAGACATGAAAAGGCAAAAGTATGAATTGGTCCATAATAGTGACTTCCTGTACTGATTTTGATACATAAGAACATAAGAGAAGCCAGTGTTGGATCAGGCCAATGGCCCATCCAGTCCAACACTCTGTCACACAGCGGCCAAAAATACCAGTTGCCATCAGGAGATCCACCAGTGGGGCCAGGACACTAGAAGCCCTCCCACTGTTGCCCCCCCCCCAAGCACCAAGAATACAGAGCATCACTTCCCTTAGAGTCCCTATCTATACCTTGTGACTAATAGATACACTTGTTTAGGATTCAAAGGGGGGTGTCTTTTGGCACCATGAAGCCTAGTGGACTTTTTGAGGCATAAGATTTTTTGGATTACAGGTCACTTCATGTACGACCACTTCTTGTAGGAATTGTATCAAGACTCTAGCAGGTTATTTTCAGCCTGGTTCATGAATAATTTATATTAATACCCCACCTTTCTTCCATGGAGCTTTAGGTAGGCTGCATAGTGCTGTCAGGTAAACCCTCATCCAGGCACTTCCCAGGCCCAGATGTACTTAGCTTCAGCAAGGCTGTGGCATCATATGCTTTTGGACCATGATCTGCGAGTTGGTACATGCAGATGCAATTATTGCATGATTTGTATGTCTGCAAATCTGTCTATGCTGAGTGGCTCCTAATGCTGTTTTAAATGAGAGGGCCTTTTAAAATGATAAAGCTTATGAGGATTCCTGCTTTCATTACAATAAAACCCCTGTCATTTTGAAGATTTTAAGTGTAAGTGTTCTGCAGCTTGTTCTTAAGAGCTGTTTCTTTGGCTACAGGCAAGATCAAGGCTCCAGTCAGGTTAAACTGTGTTTGCAAGTTTTGAAAGCTGTCCAGAAATTGGCTCATGAGTCAACCACCATGGCTCGAGAAACATGGGAGGTTTTGTTATTGTTTCTGCTACAGATTAATGACACTCTGCTGGCAGCTCCAACAGTGCAAGGTTTGTATTCATCTCCCCCCCATCTATTGTTTGCAGTGTGTAACTTTGTATGAAAAGTTATCTTAAGAAGCCTCAGCACCTCTATTCCCACCACAAACTTTTAGCCATAAAGTGAATGAGGTTGAAGCAGTGAGCCTCCTGCTTAAATTCTTAATTTGGATTTCTACAAAATGATTGTACACTTCCATTATGATGATCACATAAGCATTACATTGAGTTGTTGGACTGTATGTTCACAAATGCTATAGATAGTGATTTCTGCATCTTATATTCTAATAGTGAAGTCTGGATAGCTTTGTATACTTCAGTCCGTTCACTGGAGCTGTGAACAGGCAAGAAAAGGGCCATAGGTTTGCAGAAAAATATGAAGTCTAAAAAAATACACTGGACATTGGCAGCCTTAGGCCTGACAACAGCCACCCTGTGAAAGCCAGTGTGGTGTAGCAGTTAGAGCTTTAGATTAGAGTCTGCAAGACCCAGGTTCAGATCCCCATCTTGCTGTGGAAGCTGACTGGTTGATTTTGGACCAGTCACATACTTTCAGCCTAACCTACATCACAGGGTTGTTGTGTGGATAAAAAGGAAAAGAGAATAATGTAAGTAAATAAAGTATAAATATAGCTGAAGATGGCAGGCAGATAAAAGGTAGGTTGGTGAACGATTGAGAAGAAGAGAATGAGGCAGGGAAGAAGATATGGGGATTGCCAAGAAGATGGAAAGAGGTTAGGAAATTCCTAGAAATTTTGGGAGGGGGGTTGAGGAGGGGAAGAACTCCAGAGGGGTATAATGCCATAGACTACACTCTCCAAAGCATCCATTTCCTCTAGGGCAACTAGGGCTGCCAACCTCCAGGTGGCAGCTGGAGATCATCTGGAATTACAACTGCTTTCCAGATGACAGAGATCAGTTCCCTTGGAGGAAATAGCTGCTTTGGAGAGTGGACTTTATGGCATTGTACTGAGCCTGTCCTCCTAAGGCTTCGCCCCCAAATATCCAGGGATTTCCCAGTCTCGATCTGGCATCCCTAAGAGGAATTGACCTCTTAGGTGGGAGATGTGTTGTGATTCCGGGAGATCTCCACCCCCCCCCACACACACACAGGTTGGCAACCCTAGAAGGAAAGAAGGAAGCAGGAAAAGAGGAGGCTATGCGGGCTCTCGGGAGAGACAATAGTGGGAGAGGGGGAAGTGAGAAGCCTCTTGCAAGTCCTTGCGGGTTCCTACTTGTGTGATACTAATAGCCATAAACATCTGAATTTCGATTTACAATGAAAAGTTGTCTAATTAAAGTGAACCATAACTATGATTTGCTAAAAGAAATGGCTGCAAGATATGAAAGTGTAGATTAAGTTTGCTCTTTAGAATACTGTAATATGCACCCGAGGAACTTAATCCTTCATTTTTAGTGATAGGCCTGCACTGCTGAGATTGGAAGCAGATTGTAGACAGTTCCTCATGCTATCCTAAAGGCTTTTAGCAGGTCAGAATTGGATTATTGTGTGCTCCTGTTGCTCTTTGCAACACCTATGTCAGTATTTTTATCTACAGTGTTATAGGAGAGACTTTCCAAACAATGTGGGGGCTCTTGTATTAATTGCAAAAGCATGGGATGGAGTGTTCCATACTAGGGGTGTGCATTTGGATCTACCCAAGCCAAAAATATAGCAGGATTTTTCAGGAAAACAAACAAACAAAAATCCCTGGATATATTTGGGGTAGATTTGAAAAATAGTGGAGAGGCTGGAGTGCATGGCTCCCGCCTCTCAGCTATTTGTTGGGCTTTCTACTGCAGTCCCTTTAAAGTTCAAAGGGCTGCAGAAGTCAGCCTGAGGATCAGCTGAACTAGTGGGAAGTAGAGCGCTCCCTATTGGGTCAGCTTTGGGCTGGCATCTCCTGCAGCCTCATTTAAATGAGGCTGCACGGGAAGCCAGCCCTAAGCTCAGCTGAGCCAGTGAGAAGCAGAGCACTTGTTGCCAGATCAGCTTTGGGCTGGCTGGCTTCTCCCGCAGCCTTGTTTAAATGAGGGCTGCAGGAGAAGCCAGCCTGAATATCAGGTGAGCCCACGGGGAGACTGCTCCCCACAGATCAGCTGTTTGTCGAGTTGTCTTCTGCAATCCCTTTAAATGCCACTTGTTTAAAAGGAATGCAGTGGAAAGCACAAAAAAACAGCTGATGGGGGAGCAATCTGCTCCTCCCTTCAGCTGTTTTTCTTCTGGCTTTGCCGCTACTTCCCTCCTCTTGTTTTTTTCCTTGGGTCTGTTGGACCTGAAAAAATTCAGGATTTCTGAAAAATCATGGATACCAGTATTGGGATGGGATCTGGGATTTGTCAGAAATCCTGAATTTTTTTGGGGGGGGTCCAATAGACCTGAACTACAAAATACCGGTTAAAAAAAAATTGCACACCCCTATTCCATACAATGATTGCAATGACTGTTCCAGAGCATGAGACCTTTCTTATGTATCTGTTCTCCTGGATATATAAGAGAATGTGGTCACTGAAGTTGACTTATACAGGAAAAGTGTGTGTGGTGTGTGCCTGGAGGAGGGCAAGTGGGGAAGATACTGAGGCGTATCTTCTGGGATAACAAATAGCTGTTTGTCAAAGGAATAGGGTCAGGTCTCTGGACAGACTTAAGGTGACAGATGATTGCAGGAATGCAAAAAAAAAAATGATTGCAGGAATGCACTTAATGCACCGTCTCTTAAATGTTAGAGTGACTGTTTAAAAACAGCGGTCCAGGATCACCCAACATTCATGCAACTACTTGAGGAAATTCAAGTTATTCCCCATTTAAAATGGTTATTCAAGTTTATCCTTGCTTTGCTTAATTACAGAGGTAACAAGGAGTGATGTGGGTTTCCTCAAAGGATTTGAATCTGAAACATTTACAGAGCCTTAAATAGAGCCTGATCTGATTTAATGTTCATTCTGATTTCTGTTTAGTTAAAAAATTAACAGTACCCCAGGTTAATCTTTTGTCCACTAGCAGCAAATTCTCCAGTTGAAATATTTGCTCAGGAAACAATTAAGTGTAGTTTAAATGTTGTATTTAAACATATTCATTGCTTCGTTTAGAAATTCTTGTTCTTGGAATAACACTTGTAAAAATGTTAAGGCAGTATAGTGTATTTTTCCTTTCATTGTTTAAATGTAAGGACAGAAAAACTGAAGACACTAAAATTGTTGTCAGTAACAATAGCACACCCAAAGTACTGGAGATTTGAACCTGGGTCTCACAGATTTCGGTCTGGCACTGCAACCACTGTACTATGCTGGCTTCCAAAAATAAAACACTCATATTTTTGCCCCGCATCTCTGGTAACAATATAGAAACTTCTATTATTCTAATTGCTTCCATGAAACTAATAACTTATACAGAACTTCAGAGCAGTAGTACTCACTCTGCAAAGAGCCATATTTCTAATTAACATCAATCAAGAGAGCCACATTGGCATCAGGCCCGGACCTCATGGAGGCTGGCAGCTTATCTGTGCCTTCGGCAGCAGCTGTTTGAAGGTGGGAATTGCCTGTCAGCCAGAAGCCCCACCGGGCAAAGGCCTTGCCCATTTGGCTGTAACATGAGGCAGTGTGAGAAGAGCTGTGTGTGGCTTTCAAGCGACTGAATGGGTATCCCTCCTTCAGAGTATCTTGGATTTTATTTCAAGCTTCTGTACCTAAGTGGTTTTTGAGAGAATTTTTAAAAGTGTATTGGCAGTGTTGTACAGAACAATTTCTGTTGTGGTTCATAAATACAGGATTGTGGACCACCTCATGCTACTTGATTTGTGCCTTCTGCTCTTTCTTTTACGCAACCAGGCCTTCTGGTTGGTATCTAGAAGTACATACACCCCCTCTTGTACCACATATTTCCAAGCAACTCTCCTGATCATGGAGGGCTACACAATGCTCTTGTCACATATTAAGCTGATACTTAAGTGGTATGTGAGTGGTACAGTACATGTGATGATAACAAACCACAAGTGTGTTAATATGCAACAGTCCAGATTTGTATTTTTACAGCTGAATGTACTTCATAATAAAGTGTAGTGTGGACATACTTAAAAGATCTTGATAGATTAACTGAGGTCCCGATCACACGCAGAAGTAGCTGCACGATACGCATGAATGCTGGGTGGATTTTAAGGGCATGATCACACAGGAACATCTGGCAAGCGTCCCGCACCCGTCGGCAACCCAGCTCACTCTGCTGAAGAAGCAGAGTTAAAAAATACCAGGGAAAGTGCTGTATCAAACGGGTTTGCGTCGGGCCGCAGACAGACTTCCCTGTGTGATCACTCTGGCACGCTCCCATTGTGTCAGTGATCCCTCATTGAAGCGTACCGGAAACATGCGGCGACGGGAAAAACCCGATTAATCCACTGGTGCATCTGATCATGCAGTGGTGGGTCAAAATGCTGCGGAGCAAATAGCCTCGCTTCCCCCCCATGTTATCTGGCACGTGTGACCGCTCCCAGGGATTTCCAAAGATGGTGGTATAAAGATATGTACTAGGTCAGAGAGAGAGAGAGAGAGAGAGAGAGAGAGAGAGAGAGAGAGATGAAACTTTCTTTTTTGCTCCAATTATAGGTGGAATTGCTGAGAATCTGGCTGAAAGGCTGATTGGTGTGCTGTTTGAAGTCTGGTTGCTGGCCTGTAACCGGTGCTTTCCCACACCACCTTACTGGAAAACTGCCAAAGAGATGGTAGCAAACTGGCGGCATCATTCTGCAGTGGTGGAGCAGTGGAGCAAAGTAATCTGTGCCCTGACAGCTAGGTAAGTGAAGCTTTTGCCTTTTTTCCATAGTTCAATTTGATGATGTAAGCTTAGAATGTGAAATGAAAAATTCCAGCGATTGAATTTTGTGTTTTCAGCATGGTTTAGAAGCTCGTGCCACAGCCTTATGTTTCATGAAATGGACTGCTGTTCACTAAACACTGGGCTGGCCAGAACTCTTCTTCCTTGATGCCTAGTTTTCCATATGGAGGTTTTTTTTTTTTTTTTTTTTGCTATGTGGGTGCATTTCATTGTGAAATGCCATTACAGCTGGAGGAAAGAAAAAAAAAATCCTACCCCTTCTGCAGTTGTTTAAAGCAGTGTTGTTTACCAGATGATGTGATGTACCTTTTGCCATGAAAAGCTTTGACTTATTTCCGAGCCTGTTGGCAGCCCTAAATACTGTCTGAAGTGGCACAGCCCAGATACAAGTGAGAGGTAGGCTTCATCTCTGGCCTGTGGAGTGAATTGGGGAGGGCAGACTGAGAGGCACCCTGAGAACATATCCGCATTTCAGGTCCCACTCTAAAGTAAGTTGTGTCAGGCTAATGCCTGCCTGGATGAGATGAGTGGGAGAAGAATGTTCTTACTGTTTGGTTTGTAAGATCAGTTCTGAGGCCTTTTTACTGAAGCTCAGACCATATTTGTCTCTTGTATAGATGATGCTTGCACTCGTATACGCAGTAGGTAGCAAGCACTCTTCTCTTTGAACAAAACGTTCCTTCTTCGTAAACTTGGATGTTACATCTGTTGTATCTAAGCTATCTTTTTTGTATGTGGAAGCATTAATGTTAATTCAGTACTTCTATTTGTTTGAAAAGCATTTATTTCAGACTACCCACATATATAAGAAGGCAGTAGGTAGCTAGGAGCCTATAGGATTGATCTGCTGTAGTATCTTAATTATATGCAACCGCATCATTTTCAAGTACATGTGATTTCATGGAAGGAAGTATGCCATGTTGTGTCTTGGCTTCTGTATGGTTAAGTAGGCATTTCCATTACTGCTCAGTTATGCATTTGACTTACGGATGTCTTGAGACTGGGTATCTAACAGGTAGCCAAAATGGGTATAATGTGCTTGAGGACTGCAAAATGGGTGTAATGTGCATACTTTGCCTAGCTCTCAGCTGTAACTGAGCCACAGCATTCTGTACCAACTGGAGTTTCTGAGCTGACTTCAAGGGCCAACCCACATAAAGTGCATTACAACAGTCTCATCTCAAGCGTGTCATGGCATGGATTCAGATCAGTTGAGTCATGGTAGGGAGCCATCTTCCAGGCTAAATGAAGATGGCAGAAAGCATTTTTTTACCACTGAATTAACTTGCTTCTCCAACAATAGTGTTGGGTCCAGGATAATCCCGTGGCTCTTATCAGAGACAGCAAGGGTTAGCTGAACCCTATTAAATGTGGCAAGCACAGTGTCCTTCAGGGCCTTAGTCTTCCCAGCCAGCATTACCTCTGTCTTGTCAGGATTCAGTTTCAACTTTGTTCATACTCTGCCATTTAACTGCAACAATCAGGCAGTGCCTCTGCCTCAAGATCTCTTCTGCATCACCAGGCAATTTGGTAAAGAAATATAGGGTTACATTTTAAGACCACTTAAAAACCTATAGAACATACTTTAGTATCTTTGTGGTTGATTAAGGGTATGTATACATGTTTCAGAACATTTCTTTCCTTGCATTGCTGTATAATCTATTAGTTCCTTGTCTTAATAAACTCCTCTTTTTACCAGCAATTTGCTACAGTTGATAGTCCAAGAGTATTTTGAAACTTATTATGAGGGGACACTAATGAAGGAGAAATAGGATAATTAACTTTAAACAGGTGATGGCAGTATTTTAAAGGCTTTATTGAGGAAATACCTCCAATGGAATATTGATGCATCATATCTAATTAGGTAACAAGAAGAACTGTAAACTCAATGATGGTCTGATTTGTCCTCTAGATTGCTGCGTTTTACATATGGACCTTCATTTCCACCTTTTAAAATTCCTGATGAAGATGCCAGTCTGATTCCTCCAGAAATGGATAATGAGTGTGTTGCCCAGACTTGGTTCCGCTTTTTACATATGCTGAGGTACTGTACATGAGAAAGGGCTTACAATATTATTACCAGCATATTTATCCACATTTGTTATATATGAGTCTTCTTAGGCTACAGTTGTTGGAATAAAACTTGTAGTTGAAGTTATAGCTTGAATTCAAAAGTTGCTCCATGGATGTCATATCTAAAATCCTGTTGACCGCAACACGGTGGGATCCCCTTGATATGTCTTACCTTCATGTAAATAGAAATGTTATTAATTGGTGGCTCAGAGGTTAAGACGCTGAGCTGCAGACCAGAAGGCCTGTAGTCTGGCAGTTTGAGACCCTAGTGCCCTGTAATGGAGTGAGCTCCCGTCTCTGACCCCAGTTCCTGCCAACCGAGCAGTTCGAAAGCAAGAAAATGCAAGTAGATAAATAGGTACCACTTCAGTGGGAAGGTAACAGTGTTCCGTGCGCCTCGGTGTTTAGTCATGCTGGCTACATGACCACGGAAACGTCTTCAGACAGCGCTGGCTCTTTGGCTTGGAAATGAGCACTGCCCTCTAGAGCCGGATTCAACTAGTTTTTGAGCAAGAGAAACCTTTACCGTTACTGTTATCTTGTTCCTCAGTTGTGCCCAGAACAAGATCTTGGGTTCTGATTCTCAGTGTTTCATGGGTGGGGGATCAAGGAAATTCTTTTGTAGCTGTTTATACTCCTTAACTGCATTTCCTGCAGAAACCTATCTGCAGTCTAATAATTCTTCTATACCTTATTACCTCTCTGCTGCTAGATATTACCTCTCAGTACTGTCTTAATTAAGTGCATGGAAACTTCATGTGCCCCATGGTGAACACCCTTTTAATTTTCACCATGCTTTGCAGTCGTTTTTTGGCCAAATGGCAGCTGGCCACTCCTCCTTGTAATGAGATGCTGTCAGCTTTTGAGAAACTTGCGGAAGCTGAATTTAAAAAAACAACAACACTTAATGCTATAACAAAGTTGTAAACTTCATGCTATGATTATTTGTCATTTTTATTTGCAAAATTGCTTCCTTCTCCAGATCTGATTGCATTTTTTGTTTCTTTAATTGGAGGTTTAAAACAAATTAAATATATTTTAGCATCTGTCAAGTACATTACAATTAAATGTGTTTTTTTTGTAGTAATCCTGTGGATTTGAGTAATCCAGCGATCATAAGCTCTACCCCCAAGTTTCAGGAACAGTTTCTGAATGTGAGTGGAATGGCTCAGGAATTGAATCAGTACCCCTGCCTTAAACATCTGCCTCAAATATTCTTTCGTGCTATGCGTGGGATCAGTTGCTTAGTGGATGCATTTCTAGGTAACATTTCTATTTTTAACTGCTAGGACGTTGCTTACTTTGTATCTGATGATGAAGTGTGCTTGCACACGAAAGGCTATACCGTGAATACAACTTTGTTGGTCATAAAAGGGCCCCTGGACTCAGACCTTGTTCTTGTATAAATAGTAGATCTTAACTTTTCATATTGATACATTTCAGCTGCACAGATAATGGCAAGATGCAAACTTCTGAAATATATGTTATTTCCAAGGGGGATATCTTGTTGCTGTGCTTTTGTGCAGAATATAAAGGCCCACCTACACCCATTAAAAGAAATCTTCTCTCCCAGGGTTATTCTGTCTTCACTTACCTTCTCCCTGTGGTGCGGAGGGGTGGGAGGAAGGAACATGAGAGCTTGAGAGCCATACCTGATCTCTGAGTAGGTGAGAAGCAGGAGGGAAATAAGGTTCAAGTCAGATCTAAGTAGTTACACAGCAATTAATTCTTGTTTGTTCACTCTGTAAGGAATAAAAAAGATGGCAAACTACTAAAATTCACAAGGCCTTGATTCCCAAAAATCATCTGTACATTAAAAACATTTTTGACTACAGTATAATTACTTTATGGGCATACTCAGAACTTCTTTCCTAGAAATGAAAACTCGTATAACAGTCTAAATATATGAATTGGAAAGCTCACCTTTTTGTTGGATGAGGAAGCACATCCGTAAAATCTCCATTCCGTAACAGTGGAAATCTAGCTGATGTGCTTTCCACTTTTTCTTCTTTTTTTTGCCGTCAAGTCACACTTATGGCAACCCCATAGGGTTTTGAAGGCAAAAGACGTTCAGAAGTGGTTTGCCATTTCCACAAAGTTCTTCAAAACAGTGCCTTCTCAGGCTGTGAAATTACTGGTTCCCTTTCCTCTGTTTGCGAAGACAGGGTTCTTTAAGGATTTATTTATGCTCTCTTCTGTTGTTGGTCTTTTGAGCTCTTCTAGGACTACTTTTTTGTGGTCTGCATAGTAAAGTTTGCCTCTCCCAAGTGAGACTTTCCTAATGCTACTCAGTTTTAGCTTAAACTGACCTCTGGGATAATGTGCTAATGGAGTCAGCTGTTTTGCTTCAAATTTAGTGATTTGGATTGCTGTACTAGTTGATTTCTCCCCTTGTTTGCTTGATCTATTTTGCTTTCCCTTCACCAGAACAACAGCCTTTAGCATGGGAATTGAATGTTGCTTGTTGAAGTGTTTCCTTTTTTAACTGCTTTGATTTCTTCCATTAGGATATAATGCATTCTGTATTAGATCTTACTGGATGTTTCCCCCTCAATTTTATTTCTGATAAATCAACAGAGGGGGAAAAAAAACCTTGGTTATATTTCCTATCCCCTCATGACTATTCAGTAGAGATCAGCTACTGGTGGGCCAAACCCAGCCTCCACCTCTGATGCCATCTCCCCCTCCCACAGGGCTAGTTGGGGGGGATAGATGAATGGGGATGAGCAGCTTCTATGGCAGTGGGCTTGGCAACGAGTCAGTGGGTGGGCATCAAGCATTAGTCTGCAACTTGAGAGCTTCTGAAGTTGCTAATGTGTTCAGCAAAATGCTTTAAAATCAGTCATGGTTTCCATTTGTTCTTTGTAATAGAACCTATTTTGACAGAGTCTCAGCAGTTCAGTTTGTTTTAATTAAAGTAGTTGCATAGTTTTATGAAACTGTAAATGTTTCAGTAAGTATTACTCATTTCATTTTCCTGAGGAACTGCTTTTTGGAAACCCTTTTCCCCTGTGGTGCATAATATAGCAGCAATATAATTTCTTTCTTCTCCAGGCGTTGCAGTCTTTACAGCCAGTGAGTGTGAAAGATTACCCAGCTATGGTATTAAAACTTGTTGCACTTGCCTGGGTGGCAAGAATCTGGGCAGAGGGATGATGATTTTGACAGTGGCTGGGATAGTATCAAACTTTGGAAAGTTGCAGTATTCTGTCGAAGTAATTAAAATTTTCATAGTTGGTTTAGCTTTAAAATGTAATTAACATAAAGATCCTGTTTTGTAGTAATAATTGGGCTCTATTGCAGTAATGTGTGCTATGTACTATAGGTATTTATATGGAGGTTCTTTATAAAACCAACCACCCTGACCATTGGTACCTTGGCAATCATCAATCTCTCTAACTGTAACAAACGTGCACATGATCCCAGTTTCAATTTTTTTGTAGCCAGTGTTTGTCATTGCCTAATACATCAAATATGACAGATGATGTTTACCACCTATGCAGCAGTGAAGGTGTGCAAGTTGCCATACAGAACGTCCTGATGCAGCTGTGAGATTTGTTCCACAGCCCTCCATGTCACTTTTGTACAGCCCTTGGTCTCTGTTATAATGTTGTCTCTCTCTCTGGCTCTCATAGGTAGGTACTTGAAAACATGAGGGCAAAAATATGCTAGATTTTGAAAAACAAGTGTTAAATGAGTTCTCCTTCCTTTTTTAATCACTAGATATTCTCTCAAAGGCACTTTTTGGGGGGAGCAACCATTTTATGACCTAAACCAAAATTCCAAGATGTCTGCTACCTAATTTTACATGAACATGCAATAAACATATCAGCCTTGGCTTTTGATAATTCTTATCATGATAACCCTCCCCAATATTTTAAATGGAAGTTGGTTATGAAGGAAATGGACTCTTAAAGTACAGTAATCTTTTAATAACCAACACTGGCATGTGGTAACTTTTGAAAAATGCTATTTAAAATTTGTTGCAGTATGAGAGAGCAGCCCATAACTATAAGGAAATAACGGAGTTCAAGTTAACATGGTCATTTCCTTAAACTACGTTTACTATAATTGTATAATATTACACTTCAATAAAAATATTTGTTTAATTTGACAGTCTTTTTAAAAAGTCTGAGTTCCTGGGTGAATGTTTCCTTACAACAGAATACTGCTTCTTTATGAATGTAATAGCACCATTCATCTTCAATTGTGTTAATTGTTCCACTAGCAGGGAAAAAAGTAATATCAATCACACACTTGCAAATTTCTTCTGTCCTTTCACTTCCCATGAATTAAGATTTCTTCCTGATAATTTTATTCATGAATAAAGAACTCTTGAAAAGATAGCATGTGTTCTAGCCCTTTTGAGCTGTGTCTGTGACACATGGGGAAAGTAGTATATTGGACTGTTTCCAAAAGGAGTAGTATGAAACTTCCAAACCTATTCTGGTAGTTCTCCCTTGCCCTGATCGTTGTAAGAGAGAAATGAAGGACGATGTGGAAATGGCAAAACAGATACTTTTATAACAGAGTGTATGCTTCCAAAAGTAAACAGAAGGGAATCTACTCCTCACTATCTTGGTGAAATTGGCATTTAACGATCTAGTAATTAAAAAAAAAATAAATAACAGCTTAAACTCCAGTTATGATGAAAATTGCGTCAAAGGTGAACCATTGCTTTTTACAGTTTTGTTTGCCCTTAATGAGCACAGTCTCATCTTAAAAGAAAAGAAAACCTTTTATGATGTGAATACAATTATACTCAAGTAGTGCTATATGCTGAGTAACAGCATAACAGTTTTAGTAATGCTTGTTTTTATGCTCATTCAGTATTTGAAAAGATGATACTGCAGTTTTCTGAGCAGAAAGTTCTAGGGCTCAGTGTAGCTGAGGCTGAAATATTTCATGTATGCTGTTTTCACATGCCTGATACTTCTTACTTCATTCCTATTTAATAGTTTAGTCATGTCTGTAGTTCTACATACTGAATTGTATGATTGAGTGTGGGATAAGTTCCTTAGTTTAGGAGCTGCTCATTTTAATGGGAGGGGATCTTCTTTTCAGGTAGGGCTGTTTTTGCTAGATCAGAGAGAATTAATGGCATTTTTGAAGGAAATGGCTTTCAATCAGTCCTCGTTCTCCTGCTTCCTATTGGTCCTCTTATTCTTCCCTTCTTAGGTTCAAATGTATGCATTGCTCACCTTTTCAAGGTAAGCAGTAAACTCATACGTGGTTATTCCAAATAATTTCCCTAATCACTTGCCTATCTTAACTAACGCTAAGGATACTTTTAACTTTTGGTGTTGGTGCAGAAGGAATTTTTGTTTGGTGCTGATGTCTTATTTAAACTTCCACAGTGGGCTTTTGGGACGATCTGATACAGTTTCCCTCTTTATCCTTCAGGTATTTCACGGCCAAGATCAGATAGTGCTCCACCCACACCAGTCAATAGACTGAGCATGCCCCAGACTGCTGCCGTCAACACAACTCCACCTCACAATCGAAGGCATCGAGCTGTAACTGTGAATAAGACAATGAAAAATAGCACAGTAAGTCTTTATGTTTAGTATAACAAAGATTAGCTGTTTCACATAGTGCTGGTGATGAATTAATAGCATCTGCTATGACAGAGTTAAGTGACTTCTCTTATTCTCTTTTGTTCAAATAGGGTAGCACGGCTCATTCTTCCAAAGTTCAACACCAGCCATCCTCTACTTCTCCACTGTCTAGCCCAAACCAGACTGGTTCTGAGCCTCGACCACTCCCTGCTCCCCACAGGCCAAAGGTTAACAGCATCTTGAACCTCTTTGGATCGTGGTTATTTGACGCAGCATTTGTCCACTGTAAACTTCATAATGGAATAAACAGAGATAGCAGTATGACTGGTAAATATTACTTATCGAATCGGCATATTCCCTTTCATGTTTGCTGACATTTCCTACCTGCAAGATTAACATGTCTGGCTAACCAAAACCCAAATCTGATAGAGCAGCATGAATAACTGATATAAAATCGTACTAGAAGTTCTAATTATAGCATTTGGCTTTTATTTAGAAAATAAGGAGGCATTTATCAAAGGCTGATTTTTGAGTTTGGGTTAAATGTAAACTAATTCTTCCCAGCATCTTGACCTGGAGAATGGTGTATAGCTGAGGAAAGTGCAACATGTTGTCTTTAAGAGTAGCTTTTGCTTCTATGAAATAACAAACAGTTAATTAGTTGAAAGGCAGGCAGTCGTTACAACAGGATCTGCCTGAATTTCTTTAAGAAACTTGATTGCAATTTTCATGAAGGCATAGAACTATAGAACGTGTGCCTTTTCAGCGGTTAGTCAAATATTTTAACTTCAAAGGTTCTGTAAACTTGTGGCTTTCAATCTTCCTAACTGCTACACCAATTTTGTTTTTATTTTCTTTTTCTCATTGTTTTCCTGGTTTCCATATTCAGACTTACAAGACGTGATAGAAATAATGTTCTGTCCAGAATAAATGAATTCATTGCAGCAAGTGGGTTGCATTATGTTAACAAGAGACAGTAAGGCTTGTCATCACAGATGTATTATACCAAAATTGATTTCATGGCTGATGAGCCAAGAAATTTTATCAGAATAAAAGTATTATAATAGCAGGGGTACTTGGGAGAGTTGTAATTGATTAGCTGTATGTCTGGCTAATTAGTGTAACTTCATATTACAGGCAGTTTGTTCCTACACATATAGACTGTGGCATATGTAGGCCCAAGAGATTTCTTTGTAGAGAATGATTTTACACCCAAATAACTTGGTTATATTTTCAGTAACTGAAGCAAAATCACATACATTATACCTTCTAAAATGGTCTGTTCAGTTATAAGGATTCAATAGCAGTCTATAGCACTATGAATGACAGGTTCGTAGATTGGACCAAAACCACATTTGAAATATCACAGGTATATCCCTTCGTTTCTTTTGGGGGTAGAAATTGAGGGAAGACAATGTTTAATTCTGTTACAAAAATGCCAAATTGGAGTGCTCATGTGAGCATTACTTTATATCAATAATTTACTTCTCTGGTTTTATTGAAAACTTTAAAACCTTTAGGGAAGTACCTTACAGGAGTGATACAAGCTTATGATCTCTTTTCTATGTAGGGCATATTTATTTGCTTCAGTAATTAAATTTCTAACTAAAGTGATGTAAGACAGCATGCAGCTTCCGGTTCAGACAGATTTCATATTTTCTTTAATTAATATAGGCCATGTTGCTGTAAGTTCATACCAACATTTAAAAATATTTTTCAGTACTTTTAAGTTCTTCCTAAGAAATATCTGGTTGTCAGTGCCGCCCCCCCACCCCCCCAAATTCCTGGTGAGGTATTATAAGAGGTGGAATATTTACTCATATCGAGCCATATGATATCAAAGGTGTTCCCTAGTTTGTTGTGGATTCCTTGGGAATCATCACTGTTACAAAATGCATATGGAATGTTTGGTGAATGTAAATGAAGTATTCCTCCTCCTTCTCTGACGTTGTAATCCAGTATCCCCTTTGCTAGAGCTTTGTGCTTCCAATGTTCCTTTCCCAACAAAGACAGAATAATTAGTGGAATAGTGATCAAAGGGGAGAGCCACAACCTTTCAGGATGGTGTTCTAAAGGACTACTGTCCATCCTTATCCAAAAAACTCCTGCAATTTTTGATTAACTTTACTACCTCAATAGCGATTGGAAACTTTCTGATAGGTTGCATTTGAGACAGGTTCCCAGACAAATCATATAACAAATAGTCCATGTGAGTTTTAGGGGATGCTGCTAGTATGATTTTTGCCTGTCTTTTGGAATTCTGGTGTCCCCCTTTTTGCTTCATATGTTTGTACTCTATGTTAACGCTACGTAGTATGTTCTAGGCATTGGCATCACCCGTCTCTCTCTTTGAACCGGGATGTCCATTTGTCAAAATCATTTCACTTTATTAAAAGAATTGTGATTTGTTTTAGCAGCATTTTAGTGGGAAATATGGATAAATTATATAGGGAGAGGTAGCCTCGTATATCATCACATTGCAGGTTTACCAATTTGAACCTTTGCTTTGACACTTGGCTTTTTGTGAAGAAAAATATAAGTCTTAGAGTAGCCATATGTCTTGCTTCAAAGAACCTCAATCTGTAATTTAAAAAGTAGATCAGCTTTTGTTGGCCGAAAATTTCTTCCTTTTCACCATTCCCTGAGGGTGGGTTTTTTGCTGTGCTACAGTACATCCAAGTGGCACATTCAGCTATCATCAAATAAAATGTAGTCAATTTCCCTAAATATAAATCATAGGTGGCCCTCTGTATCTTTCTACTATCTTTCAATAAAAAACCCCTTTGTGGTAGTACACACACGCATACACGCCCCACCAATTACAGCCACAGATTACAGAACCGTTGAAGGAAGGCCAGTGTGCTTGAACTGGTCTTATTCATAGGTGAGCAGTTCTTTAGTAGCAGAAAGTAGAGACCAGTTCATGTGTTATTTATGCACTATGGTTTGCTGTGGAGATGAGCCATATGAAAGCCAACCAGATGAGAAGCTCTGTGAAGAAGCTTCCATGTGGGTGGAGGTGTTAGTGCCACATGAATGGCTACTCTGACAGTGGTTATACTTGCCAGTGAAGCAGAGAAAGGGGGGGGGACTTGACCCGACAAAAATGAATCAATTACCTGAAAGGTAAGTTAGAAAGCAAAAGTGGGGCCAAAATCTAAAATGAAATATGAACTAGACTGTTATGGAGACATTTAAAAACATATCAGGGCCCAACACAAGCCTCAAAATATAGTAAAAAGTGACATGTGTCCAAGAGAAAACAATATACTTGCCAGTGAGCCAGGTGGGAACTGCTTTTTCTGCAGTTTTCATGTAATTTGACAGCTTTATGGTTTGGGCCTCTACAGTGACCTCACCAAATTAACATTAACTTTTATTGAAAATAAGCAAGCCCTCCATATTCCTGCATAACTATCCATTTTTCATGTTTGCAGAAGCTTGACTGTATAATGTGAAAACATCTTCCAGTGTGCTGACTAGGGCCAAACAAGCTGCTTTAACTACCTTTTCACATAAATAGCGACAGCTCTCTGCCCACCTCCTCTTTGGAGGCTTGTTAGTTTCCAAGATTGCTTGCATTCTTCCAGTTTTCGCTTCTGTGAGAAGTATGGTTAAATTCTTGAACAAGAATTCTGTCAACAATTGTTCTATTTTTATTCTGCATTTTTTTGTACTGTGGAAGGAGTTTGGCTTAGTAAAAGCCCTTTTCTTTCCTTTGTTAACATTGGCAGATAACCAGTTCTGAGTATAGATTGACCAGTGTGGGACAGTGAACGAGCTATATACATTCTCTCTCTCTAGTCCAGCTAGTTTCCTTCTAGAATAGATTTTCAGCTTTTGGTACATGAAATATAAGCCAAGTAGTGCCTGAATTGAGAAGGGATAACACTTCTGCTGCAAGTCTGAATGTACATTAACATACAAGCCTAACCCTGTGGCAATATACTACTGAAACCTTTGCTATTCATTGTTCTGCATGATGCTTTTAAAATTATAGTTTTGGGCCCTAACGCCAATTTCCTGTGTGTGTTAACAAGCCTGCTATATCACAAGCTTTTAATCTGTTTTTCAAAAACCTAAGATCAGCTTAACTTGTATTACAGTTTCACCATCTTTAAAGTATTTTATAACTACTGCTGTCCTTTGATTTGTTTCCATTTTATTTCTATTATCTTGCAGCATCTTTTATCCAAATTCTTCTTTCTTATAAATCTTGTAAGTAGGAACTAGTAGCTTCTGTTTAATTGCGGTCATTTTTTAAATTTATTTTTCCATAATCCCATTTTTAAGTTTGTATCATCTTCATCATCCCTTGTAGCTTTTGCTCTTTACATGGGAAAAACCAGTAACTGTGTGTGGCTTTTTTAAATGGGGAAGATTGTTGGCAAAAGCAAATTAATATGCCTGAATTAGTCCCATCATTTTCTGTACTCTAGTCTGTGATCATGTCATGAATTTAAGGACTTTGCACTAACCGTGTTTTTTTCTTAAAGCTTATTTTATACAGACCTAGTGTTTTGATTTGTATGCATTTTGCATGTAGTGGTTTTTTCTTTCTAATTATAAAATTTTGCTGGATAGCTTATTCAGGACAAAAATGGCTCATGGGAAAACGCATAAAGATTTAGGTTTATTTGCTTATTCAGTAAAATCCAAGAAGAAATTTTAAAAGCTTATTGAAATCTGCCACTTGATCTAAATTGTTGATACAACAAATTTGTAACTAACGTTAAAAACTTGAGCACAGCTTCTGTTTGTAAGACTACAGCTAAGGCTGCAATCCTATGCACACTTAGTATGGGGGATAAGTCTCGCTGAACTCAGGGTTACTTGCTTCTGAGTAATTGTATTTAGGTTAGGAAGGGCCTTTCCTCAGAAAACTGTTGGGTAGAAAATATATCTGAATTATAAATTAGTAATAAATCAATAGCCTTGTCTAGATGTATCAAAACACATAGCTGTTCGTCATTAGAAATTGGGCAAACCTCTAGGGAAACTACGTTTATTGCCCAGTCCCTCTTGCTTGTTGGCAGTGGTTGCCCAGAAGGAATGCAGTGACTGCAGTTGTTGTGCAAGGCATTGACATGAACAACGTTTTTATAAATACGTGGTGCTTGACTGCAGTAGAAGAGCATATAAACAGAGAAAAGAAGAGCAGCCAATCCTGCATATCCCTGTGGTGTACTTTTAAATGAATGCTTGGAACGGGGCAATAATTATTTGATCCTGCTCTTAGTCTACAGCACCAGTGAGATGCAGGCGGCTTACACGTAGGTGTCTTCAGCCTTGCTGCAAGACTCACCCCTATCTTTAGTGCCCCTCAAAAAACCCTTTTCAGAAAGCTATAGATTTTTAAAGCAAACTTCACTGGAGCTCAGGAAACAGCTGCCTCAAGGGACATCCTTGAGGTATGTAGGGCATGGGCATGTGTTATAGGTCCTGGGCACACATTCCTAATAGGCATTAGCTGCTTGTTGGTAATGGTCCTTGAAGCAATGTGTGGGAAAACTGCAGCTCTCCCACAGCAAGCTCAAACAACTCAGGATTTGCTACTTTTTCAAAGCACACTTTTGTTATTGTCATCTGGCATCTGTCTCACAAAATTACAGGCCTAGTTTCAGCAATGCGGAGAGTACTAGAGCAGTTTCCCAATCATGACAAAAGGTGAACCGAGTCCATGGGGGAAAAGTGGAGTGCCTTGTGCCACTGAAAGGGTTGAGCCAGTTTTTGTCATTACAGTGTAGAGAACTGAGGAAATGAGTGACACAGTTATGGAGAAATTGCAGGGGTTATGTTGTTGTTTGTGACTGATGGAAGTAGAACAGAGGCTTTGGGGCTTGGACGGCATGCATGGTGCAGCTTAGAATGCTAAGGGAGATGGGGTGCGTAGCGTAAGCACCGATTCTCATCTCGTCTGGAAGAAGTTGTGTATTCCCTACACACTTTATAAACAGAGGCAGCAATTCAAATGTAATGAACTAACAGCTTTTTACGATGACTAAATTTTACTTGATCTTTGTGTCCAGGATCCCATGAGCCTACTGAGTATGTTGACAAACGTAATGAAACTCTGTGCTTTTTTGTTTCATTTTAGCTATAGCAACGCAAGCTAGCGTGGAGTTTCGGCGGAAAGGGTCGCAAATGTCTGCAGACACAATGGCTTCCAATCCCATGTTTGATGCAGGTGAATTTTCGGACAACTATGAAGCAGGCAGAGCAGAGGCGTGTGGAACACTTTGTAGGATATTTTGTAGCAAGAAGACTGGGGAGGATATACTGCCAGCCTACTTATCTCGGTACTGACTTAACTTTAAATTCTGCTCTTGTCAGAGTCTTCTGTTGCATATATGCTGTTTGTCTCAGACAGGTTTCTGCAGTTTCTGAAAAGACCCTTTGTGCCTAGCCAGTCATTTTAGAATAAATGAAATGACATTCCATTAGTCTGGATTTCCGAAACAGGCTGCTATCTCTGCCATACAGACAAAGCTGTCACATGAGTGGGTAGAAGTTTGCATTACTGTTTCCCGTGTTTTGCCCGGAGATGTAGCATAGTGTATTACTGCTTTGTGTTGTTGTTTTTCCCCTTAAACAGCGTGGGAGGGCATTGGTGTGTTTCATGGAGGGAAAATGGAACTGGTACTACTATTTACTTATGCTATACCTAAATAGCTATTAAACATTGGAAGTGTGTGTGTGTGTGTTTATGGAAAGAGCTAATACAGAAGCACACAACCCATTTTTCCTGTAATATGATAACACTTGTAAGAGATAACATTTCACTGAACAGTCAGTTCTGAAGCAGAAATGCATCTGAAGTGTGCTTTGGCTCACGAAAGCTTATGCTACAGTACATGTTTTAGCCTTTAAGGTGCCACAAGATTTTTTTTTTTTTAAATTTAGGAGAAGCTCATTTTAACAAGGAACAGCAGTTCTTCTACTTACGCCACATAATTTCACTTATGTTTCCTTGTGTCAAATCAAACACTAAACTTTTTGTTTATTCTTATGAATTGACAGCCCTCCTCAACTACCATGCCTGTATCTAAGCCAATGCATGTGCATTTTAATTTTAGCTTTAATAAAAAGATGGCTTGGCAGTGGTCTCCTTAATTATGGATCTGTTGTACCTTATGCCATGCAAATAAATAGAGTATTTTTCCTTTCTGTTTGAAGAGTTTAAAGCTATTAACTAATTCTGTTTTCAGAGGTTTCCGTACATCTCCTGGGCCAGGGTTGATATTTTCGTCTAGCATAACTAATAAAAAAATTCTGCAAAGTTGAGAATACCCCTGTTGCTTGGTCTGTGTAGCATCTTGGTTAAACAGATGAGATAGCTGATAATTTGTAGGCCCAAATGCAGATGCTCAAATTCTCTTGTTTTGCATGTGACCCAGCCCCAGTAATACTGGATTGCAAATGTTTGTTTCTTACAACTCATTAAGCCTGTCTTTCTCTGCCAGATTTTACATGCTTTTAATTCAGGGTTTGCAGATTGCGGATTCTGTTTGCCATCCAGTTCTGGCTAGTATTATTCTAAACTCCCCTGCATTGTTCTGCTGTGACCTGAAAGGGATTGATGTTTTAGTTCCTTACTTCATTTCAGCCCTTGAAACTATCTTACCTGACAGGTAAATACATCTATTTCATGTGCTGCTACAATTTCATTTTATTTTGAGCTTCTGAATGTTCTATGGAGGTGCTTCCTAGGAGGTGCTTCCAGAGAAACATGAGCAGAGTTCTGCTTGTGCAATAATGCCTCTTTCCTTCCACCTTCCTCCTGCTGCCTTTTCTGAGAGTTGTTGGGAACAGTGTCAGATATTGGGGAGGGCCCCCCCTGCATCTGGAGAAGAAACTCTGCAAAAAAAACTGCCACCTCTTGAATAAACTGAAATGCCTTTTGCTGGCACAATAGTTGCGGGTGGGAGACAAATCTGCCCCTTAGATGAGCGTGGCTCTTTACTAACAGCTGCAGGGCTTTAAAATGGAAAGGAAGGATTATTATTTCATTGACCTTTTTTCTTAATGTAATGCAGCATATAAGTAATGTTGTATGAGTGTTTGCTAGGAATTAAAGATGCATTTGCATTGTTCACCTGTTTTTATTACGTCCCGCTGAAAGTAATGTTTGAAAAAATTCATAGCATTGGAACTAATATGCTTTTGTTTAGGCACCAGCTATTGAAGCTTATTAGTGCTAATCTGAAACAGAGCTGCATGACCATTATGGCTTGGATCCTTGGAAGATTTCTGTGGGCGGGGTGGGGGGGCAACTTTCCATGATTTCTCCCTCCTACTGTAGACCTCCAGCTTCTCTCCTCTGCTACTCCTGGGGATCCTCTTTCCTCAAAAGCAGCATTTGGAGGAACATTTTGGGCTGTAGTGGGATGGGGTGATGGAAGTCCCACTCCTTGCATAGCAATCCCTTCCACAGACAGAAATCTCTAGTGGAACCAAGCCTGTTTCTCGAGTACCCTTTTGTGCTAAATTAAGAGCACTATATAGTTTATAGTGCACTGTATCCTACAAGCTCAAAGCTGTTGTTGAAGATCTTTTTCCAGCTGCCTCTTAAGACCTTTGAAATGCCAATGCTGGGATTAGGGGAGCATTGTGAGCAAAATGCTATATAGTCTGGGGGCTGTGGTGAAGAAGAGGTATTGAGTGAAGTTGCCCCTTCTCCCTCTTGTAGCAACAGAAAGCTTGCCTCCATCAGCAGTAGGAGCTGGGCATAACTATGTTTAATTTCCCCTTCTCACTGCAGCCCCCAGACTTCCCACGCCTTCTAGCATTTTATCCCTGGGGCTCACATAACCCCTGGCATTGGCTTTTTGAGGAGCCTGCTAAGTGAAGGGGAGGAAAGATTTGCTTCTGGTGCTTGCACTTTTTAGGATCCAACCCAGGCACTGTAGTGACCCATAACAAACATAATTTGCTTGTCACTTTAAGGTAGTGAATAACAAATTACAATTGGCAGTTGTTTTGCAGTTGCATTTAATTGAAACAGGTTTACTGCAGATAATGTAGCACTTACATATCAAATACCTGTATTGTATAGCTTGAAGAAACAAGGAGTAGAAAAACTAATTTAGTTCTGTTTTTACTTGCCTCCTGTTTTTCAATCCTCTTCTCCCCTCCCTCCACCCGACCAAGCCACTTTGGCTGTGCTGTAAACATATTTTCAAGACCCTTGGTACTCTTGGGAATCAGGTGTATGCCACAAACAAGCACAAAGGACTGTGTGCAGCCTGCCTATAGAATAGTTCAAAACCTTGAAAAATTTCCAGATTCTGAGTATGGAATGTTGTTTTTATATTAATACAAAGTTGGAAGGCTTTGTTTTTTAACTGTAGGCATAAATCCCAGAATTATTGCTGATGACTTGTGTTCTTGCACTGCAGTGAATGCACTGATTTCTTAAGGCCAGTAGAAAAGACCAACAAAATTTGTGGCAGTATATGAGCTTTCGTGAGTTCCTGCTCACTTCTTCAGATATGTGAGCAGTGACTCAGAAAAGTTCATACCCTACCACAAATGTTGTTAGTCATTAAGGTACAACGGGACTCTTCTCTACTGCTACAGACAGGCTAACACAGCTACCCATCTTGATCTATCTTCTGAAGACCAGTTAGCACGTCACAGAATCCCAGCATTTATGTCTGTTTGTAACCAAAGCGAAAACTTTCATAGCAACTTCCCTTCATTTCACTTAGTTATTTTGAGCCTTGAAACAGACTGATATGGAATTGGTTCCATTTTTAGGGAACTTTCCAAGTTTAAATCATACGTGAATCCCACAGAGCTAAGAAGAGCCTCTATCAACATCTTACTCTCCTTGTTGCCTCTTCCTCATCATTTTGGAACAATAAAATCAGAGGTAATTGATCCAGGAATTTTCAGTGTTATGTTATGCAAATTTAGTCTAAACCTAAAGTCTAGTATCTCTACAGATCAGTGGTTAAGAGGGAGCATTTCTGTTATAATGTTGCAAAAAATGTGCTTTTCACGTGTAAGGGTGGCGTGGGGGAGAAACGGAAATTGAGGATAATTAATACTTAACACCTGTCACAAGACTACTTGAACCAGCAAACAGATGTTTGAAGTGGAATTGCAGAAGTGGCCAGAGAGCTGAGGTAGCACAGATGATAAGCAACTGAAGCATGAATCCAGAATTCCATGTTTTGAATTTGCCTACTGTTCCTGAATTCACTATCTGGGCTTAAGCTAATGGGTTATGTCAGATGATTTGCAAGTAGGACTCTGCTTACAGAATACATTTTTCCTGCCAACACTGCTTACTCTCGAAGGTTGTCTCTAGAGTTAAAATGCCCCCTCCCTAGTGATTGCAGGGGATGGTCTACAGTTTGGAGGGGGGTTTCAATAGAAATTGTGTCCCATTCCCTCTGCTGCCTTGTTGGCTCAAGGGCCTTTCTACCAGAGAACAACCATAGAATCCAATTCAATGTATGTGGAATGCTTAAGCACTGAAATATATGCTCTAAGTTAGGGGTGCCAAACATGTGGCCCGGGGGCCGGATCAGGCCCCCAGAGGGCTTCTATCAGGCCTGCAGTGGAACCGGCTGTCTTCTGCTTCTTCTTCCAGTTCTGCTGCTGCTGCATCATTGTAGGTTTGCAACTTACAGATACACACCTGAACAGCATACTCAAGATTGCAACAGCACAGATATTTTGATGCAGTAATTCAGAGCAAGAGGTGTCAATTATCAGACACTGTTAAATAAGCAATGTTTTAAGCATGTTTTTATTTTAAGTTAAAAAAAACCCTTTGTGTTTGCATCCTTTATAAAGTTTATATCTCCGCTACCTGGCATTACATTTTATGACACACACGGCCCGGCCCAACAAGATTTCATTTATGTCCGTTTCAGCCCTCATAACAAATGAGTTCGACACCCCTGCTCTAAATATTATCCCTGTTCCTCACCATAAATGGCAGTCTGAATTGACTTTCTAGAGTCAGCTTATCATAGCCTAAGTATCTTTATGTATGGACATCGATAGAGTTCATTCATTTTACGTAGAGTATGAACTGCTATGCTTCATTGATCATGTTTTCGTTTTGCTGGGATTGCATGAAAGCCAATTTTGCAATCTGTTTAACTGCTCCTTTTAGTGCTATCCCTGTATCAAGCTTTTATTGAGGCAAGAAAGGGTTTGAAAAATAAGGTGGCATTGTCCTGACCCGCAAGCTGGGTCTCATCAGGTCTCGGAAGCTAGGTAGGGCCGAGCCTGGCAAGTACTTGGGAGGGAGACCCCCAAGGAATACCAGGACTCGAATGCAGAGGCGGGCAATAGTAAGCTATCTCTCTAAAATGTACAAGTGCCACTAGGGGTCACCAGAAGTCAACCATGACTTCCAGACATATACACACTCACACAAATACAAAAAATAAGAAAAATAAAAATAAGGTGGCCTTAAAGTATGCTGTATATTAAATGTATAGAAAGGTTTTACTACGTCGTACTGCTGTCTGTTTGTTCTGTCTTTTGCCAAGGATAACATGTATTTATTTTTTTAGGTTGTCCTGGAAGGAAAATTCAGCAATGATGACAGTTCATCCTATGATAAACCAGTAACCTTCCTATCCTTGAAACTGAGGCTTGTAAATATACTTATAGGAGCACTGCAGACGGAAACAGACCCCAATAACACACAGATGATACTAGGTTGCTTTTTTAATTTGGTCTATGGAATGTGCTTTTGTTTTGTAGTTCAGAGTTCATGGTAGTCTTCAGGGACAGTGTTGGAAATTGTATTTGACTGGTGACAAACTAAGGTTTCAAATGTTGGAAAGACTGCAAGCATCAGAAACTAGGAAGTTCCTTCTTTCCTAAGGTTGGAGGGAGCTAATCTGGAGCAGGTACAGTGTGCATAAGACAACAAGGAAGCAGGCAAGGGAACAGTAGATTGTGAGACCAGTGGGTTCTTACAATATTAAGGTGCTCAGATTAAGAGCACAGCAATAGGGATGGGCACAAACCCAAAAAATCTGGTTCAGGGTTCGGAGCAGCCCCCAAACTGAGACCAAAGGGCCAGAACCAAACCTGCAAATATGGGTCCCCCTTTCTCACTGCAGCCAGGAGGGGGGGGTTTTGCCTGGGAAGGGTTAACTGGCTGCCAGCCATTTAACCTGTCAATTTCGCTTCCCCCCACTTCAAAATGAGGGGGGAAGCAAAACTGACAGATTTAATGGCTAGCAGCCATTTAAACCTAACAGCTGATGGGCAGACCTGCCCCGCTTTTATGTTTAAATGGCTGGCAGCTATTTCAACCTAACAGCAGGGCAGGTGCACCCATCAGCAATTAGGCTGAAATGGCTGGCAGCCATTTCAACCTAACAGCGGGGTGGGTGTGCCCATCACCTGTGAGGCTGAAATAGCTCACAGCCATTTAAAGTTAACAGGTCAGCTACGGACCCTGCACTACTCAGCTGTTAGGTTTAAATGGCCCAAATGACAGAACCTTACAAAAGTCCGGTAAATGTTTGGAGGCTCTGGAGCAGCCCAAGTTCTTGCTGAATTTTGGTTTGTGAGCCGTTTTATGTCCCTCCCTATACAACAAGCCTCAAATCTATATAGCCAAAGCATTAGTTCTCCTGGATTGACTGACTTCAGGATCAGAAGGGTATTGATCCATGGTGCCTGCATATTAGGTTGAATTGGCAGCAGGTCCAACTCCTGACCAGCATCCCTGATGGAGCAGGGATATGATGCCTGACCTATGTAGTTAATCTCCAAGTATTGTATGCAGACCCACTGCATTTATGTTGGAAGAAGCTACAGTGCTGTAGGCTGCTGTGGGGTGAGGCTGTTGCTTGTTAGTAGAAGATCCTAGTGTCTCCAGTTTTGAAAAAGTATCAAGTAGTAGGTAATTTGGAAGACCTGTTCTGAGCCCCTGAGAAGCTGCTGCCAGTTAGAGTATACTGACCCTGATAGACCCATGGTCTGACTTTGTTATTTCCTATGTTCAGCTGTATAAGCAATACAATTTTAGCTGTTTCAGCAAATGGTGGAGACTTGAGACATGGCTCAGTCTAATTATTGCCTTGTTCACATTTCTATTGTTCTCCAAAAAAGTGTTCTGTTTTGCAAAGAAGCTTTGCTTCTGGGTATGTTTCTTTTTTAATGAAATATTCTATCTACATAAATAAACTTTGTCAATTTACATTTTCAACCAGACTCAACCATAATTCTCTAATCTATGCAATCTATTTGTATTAGCATGAGAACTTCTTTTTGCTTTATGGATTTGTTGCCAATATTTTCTGTGTGGCATTCCCTCCATATATGCTTGGTAGGGCTGCCAGGTTGCCTGGCTACCAGCAGTGGATTTGGGGGGGGGTTAGGGTGGCCAGATCCCACTTGGGGAACTTCTGGAGATCTGGGGATGGAACCTGAGGAGGACAGGGCCTCAATAGGGTACAGTGCCATAGGAGTCTACCTTCCAAGTCATTCATTTTCTCCCAGGAAACTGATCTTCTGTAGTCTGGAAATGAGGTGTAATTCCAGGGGATCCCCAGGTTCCACCTGGAGGCTGGCATCCCCAGGTATGCTTCTTCTGTAGATCTGTGCAGTAATCAGTAAATAGGACTAATAACAGCAGTACCTTGAATCTGTCGAGGAGGTCCTGATCAGTAGCCCACCTGGATTTCTCAGCTCACCATGTTCCATCTTTTTCTTGTTCATCCCAATCTCTGTTTCATTTTCTAGTTTTCCCTTCATTTAAGGGATTTTTTTCTTGCTTCTTTATTTAATCAGCATGGTTCTCTCAAGACCAGTTTAGCAAAACATTGTGGCAATGATTGTTATTTTACATGATAAAACATTTTTTGCTGTGTGAAGGAGGAGAGATTTTTTTAAAAGCAGGTTTGTGGAAGACATTGGAAAGTTTTTCTTGGCTGTTTAGGCAAGTGGTGTTGTTTTTTTGCATTTTCAAAAATTCTGCATTCAGGGAGTCGTTTGGATTCCATGGAAGTTAACTTTTGTAATAGAGGGCTGGAATGATGGCTGGCAAATATTTCCTATGCAATCAAATCCTAGCTGAGCATTCTTTCTACAAAGCCCACCTGTTTTCCTTTTTTCTGTTGCCTTAGCTCACAGCTGTTGCTTAGCTTTTTAAATGTAGTTTAACTTTAGATTTGTACTTTATTCTCAATCTAGGTCTCCTGATCATTCTTTATGTCAGTTTATTTGCCGCTCTGTTATTTTTGAGGCATTTAAAAAGTTTTTTCAGGGTTTTGCCCATAATATTTTTCATGTAAATATCACTATTGAATATGATGCATATAGTGATGTTTCAGAGTAAAAAACTTTTTTGTGTACCATCTCAGAGGAATCCTCTTTTGCTTAAGAGTAAATGTTGCACACAAAATGTATGATCTTCCTGTATGTGTTTTCCTGGCTTTCATTTATAAAGCAAATTGAACAAGGATTTTAGTATAGCATTGAGACAAAATCTGTCAGTAAAGTGCCTCTTCTAGCAGTTGCGATGGATTTGAACATTCAGTTTATTCTTCTGTTTTCTGTTTGTGTTTGAATTCAACTCTTAAAGCTGTGGTCCTTAAGCTTGTGTGCAAAGTATGCTCTGTTAAAATTAGTGGAATGTTGTTGAAAGCCAGTTGAATTTAGTAAAATGCTAAGTACAATTGATACCCAATGTTATATCCTCACCATCTTCCAAATAAGCTAAAAATGACAGAAGTTATAACTTTTGGGTTTCTGAAATTTTGGGAGCACAGCACACCCTCCAGCTTGTTAGGGAAAGAGGATTACTTGATGGGCTTTCACAAAAAATTAAGGTGGGGGTCCAGTTTTACCAAAAAAATAGATCTGAAAAGAGTTCTAGAGTCTTCATAACTTCAGGGTACTTCCATGAATCCTTTCAGGAGCAAGAAGATCACTAATAATGTACAGTATACACATGCTGTTGGTGTCTTAGTTTTGTTTTTGGGGTGTGCAAGGGAGGGGTCTGTCTTAACAAACATCAGTTATGAAGTCTATCTTTTTTGATTCTTCAGGTGCAATGCTAAATATTGTGCAAGATTCAGCACTTCTAGAAGCCATTGGCTGCCAGATGGAGATGGTAAGATACTTCTCATTTAGAAGTCCTGGGGTTTTGAGAAAGGCTGCTAGATGCCCTGTTAAATTGTAGTAGATTATCCCATTAAAAAGAGTGCAAGTGATGTTATTCTTAGCCATGAAAGAATAATCAAATAGCCTTCAGCCATTCACAGAAGCTTGTTTCTAACTTAACAGAATGGTGGCGAAAATAATATCTTGAAAAGCCACAGTCGCACAAACAGTGGCATTAGCACAGCAAGTGGAGGAAGCACAGAGCCCACTACTCCTGACAGTGAGAGGCCAGCACAAGCTCTCCTAAGGGATTATGGTAAGGACATAGATTTCTTAAGTACCAAGATATCCCACCTTGATGAATTCTGCTTTTAATGTTTCTTCATGCATGTCTTCAGACACATGAAAACCAGAAGGGATTTCTAAAAGTTGACTTTTGGCTGACTTGTGCTTAATATAAAAACACAGAAATTCTTTAGTTCATTATGAACTGGGGCAAGATGACAGCCATTATTATGGCTTAAATGGGAAAGAGGGACTGTGTATGAAACAGATACCTGGATGAGGTATATGTGAGATGAATGTCTCTGTACAGAGATGCATTACCTATAGGATTCAGTGGAGATGGGCCTCCTAGTGTCGTGGGAAGTTTTAAATATATTGAGTGAGGAAGGGGGCTTCAGCTTTTGCCTATTCCATTTACTGTTGCTCCAGCCCCCCCCTGCTGCTGTTGATCCCCCCCCTTCTGCCACTATTTTGGTCTGCCCCTATGCCAGAAAAGACTTCAAGATGTAGAATGATGCCATTAGGTTCTGTAGTATGATGCCATCTTCCTGGCTTTCACTTAGCTGCTCCATAGTTGCAGCAACTGGATCTCATTGTGACAGTGATGGAGGATATTGGTAAACATTGTGTGTTGTGTTCCAGTTCCTTGCTTGTTTTCAGCTTTGCATTTGAGATATTCGCATTTTACAAGGAGCGATATGAGTGTTAACCCCCTCTGTGCCATGTGTTGCCGCTTTTCAGAGACCTTCAGGATTCTCCAAAATGTTTGTCATTCTGCCAACAGCTTGGTATTAACCAGATGAACCTGGAGATTTATGTGTTTCATGTGGCACTGCAATTGTGTTGAAAGAGTATGGCACCTGCCCCAGTATTTTATCTTTTTTTAGAACTGACTTGAGGAAGCGACATAACAGTGCATAATTGTTGTCTATAGCAGTCTTGATGTTTTTTCCCCTGCAGCAAATGAACCTAGTCTGCAGTATCCTCCTTTTTACTTGAAATGCTCCTGTTTCACATTGTTAACATGCACGTGTTTATTTGTTTGTATATTGTTTGCATTAAGATGCTGTGGTGGAAGGCCAGCCTCAAGGGCCACGCCACTGATTCCTTTACTGCCTGGCAGAGATCTCTTCTCTACCCATCCAAATACACAGACCCTCAGAAGTTGCTGCTACCTCTTCAGTATTTAAATAGGACACCGAGAACGCCTTTAAAAATAACTTCTTTAGTTGTTAAAAGCTGCCAAAAGATGCCTATTTGATACATTTTATAAAAGAGTCCAAAAAACCCTAATATTGAGAGAAACAACCTGGTATGTATAATTGAAGCATAGTGCAGGTAGGCAGAGAATAAAGGCACAGTTTGATGTTCAAAAAGTAGAAGTTGCTCAGGAGAGCCAGTTTGGTGTAGGGAGAGCCAGTTTGGTGTAGGGAGAGCCAGTTTGGTGTAGTGGTTAAGTGTGCAGACTCTTATCTGGGAGAACCGGGTTTGATTCCCCACTCCTCCACTTGCACCTGCTGATGTGACCTTGGGTCAGTCACAAGCTCTGGCGCAGCTGTTCTCTCAAGGACAGTTTGTGTCAGAGTTCTCTCAGCCCCACCTACCTCACAGGGTGTCTGTTGTGGGGAGGGGAAGGGAAAGGAGTTTGTAAGCCGCTCTGAGACTCCTTTGGGCAGTGAAGGGCGGGGTATAAATCCAAACTCTTCTTCTTCTTCTTCTAGGCAATTTAGAAATGTACATGGCACTTAAAATAAGTAGAGAATACATTTTAATACTGCCTCATGCCAGGCGTATCTTTAAGCAGGCTTCAAAGCTTATTTACAAAAAATGTTCTCAGGTCATGGCCTAAATTAACACACACACACCCAAACTGGGAGCAGTAATGGGGATTCAGACAAGTTCACTACCACCTTCATGCATTCCTAGCAGCTAGTTTACTCATAGCTCTGCTTAGGTCTGAGCTCCCTTTGACTAGACTGGTAAGCAAGTCTTTAGAGAATGAGCTAACTCTTTCTGTCACTGACTATGCACTTTGTGAGTGTTGCAGATAATCTGTTTCCACCTAGATGGGGAAGGGAAATTCCTTCCTGAAAAACATAAATACGCTCAAGAAATCATTGCAGTAGACTAGGGGAGAACTTTTAAGTTTGCAGTTGAGGTTGTTGGAGCATGAGAGAAATTCTTTCGTTTTTTGGTAAGCAGGTCAAATGAGAGTGGCCACAGGGAAGGCGGCCAGCTTTATTTAAAATTTTAATTACTTGTTCATGCATAGACTGGCAGTTAGGTAAGGCAGTATTTAAAAAAATGTGTAACCTGAGCTTACTGCTTTCACACCTTCTTCAACGTTATGCAGGGCTTTTATTGGGGGTGAGTGGGGGGGAACATGCCAGAACTGAATTCCGGAACCTCTTCGACAAAATTATTTTAAAAATGTTTGTGAGTTTTCAGTATACAGATTGAAAACTTCATTTCCCTCTTGAGAGTTCCAGCACCTCTTTTTTTAAAAAAAAAGATGCCCTGAAGTTATGTAACAAATACTCCTTGTATACAGATTCCTTATAGTTTTTTAGGAGCCTTAAGCAGCATCTGAGCACACCAGATTTCCAGAGAGTGAGAACCTGCCCCAGCTACTTGTATACTTAACTTGCTCATGCAAGCCATTGTCCTTTCTTAATAATAGGATAGCATGAAAAGTTTCAGTTAAAGCACTGCATAGATGACCCTTATCACAGCCAGTTCAGATATTAAGCTGAGGCATGCTCTTCCACATCATGCATTTAGAGTAGCAATACAACAAATGGGTGGGTAATGCAGACTTTGATTCTGCTTTGGTTTGTAGTAGGTTAAATTAAGCATTTTGGGCTTTAGAGAGTTCTTAATTTTTAAAGAAATAATCCTCTCCTCCTCTGAGACAGCTATGTTTCTCCTTGAAGGCACTCACAATATAAAACATCAATAGCAAATGTGTAAACAAACTATAAACCCTTTCTGAAAAGAATAATAGAACAGCAACAAAGGGACCGACATAAAACCATAGTAATAAGGCACCAGCAGGGTATCTGAAGCACTTGAAAGGGTTGCTGATGCAAACAAACCTTACTTTTTTATCCTTCAAACTAGCAACAAAGGTGTTTTTATGCACCTCAGCAGGGAGCTCATTCCACAGCCTTTGGGCAGAAGGATTTTAGTGACTTAATTCTTCACCTTGTCATAGCTTAAGCCAATATAGCTCACAACTGATTTGTGGATGTATTTATGTGGCATGCTCATGTGGAATAAGCCTGGTGGTACACCAGGATGCAACATGGAATTGCGAAGGGGAGTAGTGTCATATGCAGTGCACTTCAGAGGTTGGGATGCAATGGCATGGGATATCTGGGAAGAGGCTAGAAGTGGCACAATTTGGAAAGACAGTCTTCAGGACAGGGGTGTGATAGCAGTGGTGGCCTTGTTAGAGGGGGACAGCCAAGTAGCGGGAGGCAAATAACTGGCAGGGGTCAGGGGAAGAACAGGTCGTGGAGGGTGACTGCTTTCTGTGTGACAGAGCAGCACTTCCAAAAGGAACAGGAAAAAGCAATCTGGATGGGGAAGTGGCAAAGAATGGGAGTCTAGAGAGAGAAGATAAGTGAATGTTGTAGTGCTGGAAATAAGCACCCAAAGGATGAGGAAAAGAGGGTAGCTGAAGGGTGTCATGGCCTGCACTGGTCCAGGAGGCAGGAGTCAGGTCCGGTCCAGGGGTTGTAGCCAGAAGGAACAGAAGAGGAGCCGAGTCGAGAGTCCAAGAGAATAGTCATCCGAAGCAGGAGGTCAGGAAGCCAGGAATCCAAACAGGAGTGAGGTCTGGAGGCAGGAACCAAGGGTGGGTGTGAGGTCAGCACGGATGCAGCTTGTTGCTTCCGCGAAGAGCCCAACCCCAAGTGGGCGCTATATAGGCCTCTGGCAGTCCTTCCTGTAGTGGCGGGGCCACTTCTGTCAGTACTCAGGGCTCGGCACCCACCTCCCCTGCCCCTGTGAAGCTGCGCACTCAGCTGAGCCCCCCATGGAGGTGAATCAGGCGGGCTTTCTGTTTCCACCCGTACCTCTATGGAATTCACTGCCACAGGAGGTGGTGGCAGCTACAAGCATGGACAGTTTCAAGAGGGAATTAGATAAACATATGGAGCAGAGGTCCATTGGTGGCTATTAGCCACAAGGTATAGATAGGAACTCTCAGTCTGGGGCGAGTGATGCACTGTATTCTTGGTGCTTGGGGAGGGGCAACAGTGGGAGGGCTTCTAGTGTCCTGGCCCCACTGCTGGACCTCCGGATGGCACCTGGTATTTTTGGCCACTGTGTGACAGAATGTTGGACTAGACGGGCCATTGGCCTGATTCAACATTGGCTTCACTTATGTTCTTATGTTCTTTGGGTGCTGCAAGACCAGATGCCGGGGATACTGGGTCAGGCACTGGCAGCGACAAGCTGTCAACTCCCGAGGAGTCAGAGGGGCCAGTTTCCAGTTCTGGTGATGTTGGTGACTCCGACTGCACTGCCAATTCGGGCAGGGGTCTGGGTCCGGTCATTGTCACCCAAGACCAAGGGAAAGGGACAGTTTGAAAGGGGGAAGAATTGCTACAAGAAAGGAAGGTGGAGCAGTGGCCCATCAGGTTATCTCATTTGGTAGTGTTGAGGTTAGGGCCTCGTGCAGAAAGAAGATTCTGTGAGGTATGCTGGGCCCAGGTCATGAAAGGCTTTAAATCCTAAATTGGGTCCAAAATCGTAGGACGTGTCTTTGTGCATAGCCCTGGAAAGACTGAATTAAGTAATGCAATTATTATGTTTGGAAGAAAGGCCAAATTTATTCTTGAAAAGGTGCCTCCTTCTTGCTGTTGCACGTTGTGCTCCCTGAAAACCTGCTCCTGAGTATTGAGGGGGTCCTCCAGAATAACGTCCCGTAGGGAGTGTAGGGAGGGAGATGCAACAAGGAGAGACGGATGGGAATCTGAGACAGCCCTTCCTTTTCTGTGCACCTGGAAGGGGCTTCCTCTCCATGCATCAGCACTGCAAGGTCCGAGCATTTGTATTTTGACTTTACATAAACCTGTAGCAACTATGAGTTTAGGTCTGTCAGGCACCCAAAAATAAAGCTTAATTTACAGTTTGAGTGACTTTTAAAAAAAATAACGGACAGCTTTGAATGCAATTGTCACGTGTTACATATTGTAGAGCTGAGAACATTGAAAGTGAGCAAAAGAGAGATGGGATTCTGTCCTGGTCATATTCAGTTGCATGTCTTTGGTACAGTGTGTCTTGCAGTTGTGAGCTTAGCTCTGTCACTTGAGCAGGGCATCCAGTTTATTCACTTTTGTTCATCTTTAAACGTTTACTATTTCCCCTGGCTGAAAAGTGAGAATAAAGAACTCTCTTCACTACCATCGCCACAGGGTACTTCTTGAAGTGCATGAAGACAATAGCAATTAATATGCTTGAAAGGTCACCTGGTCATAAGCATTCTATTGGGTGCCAAATTTGAATGCTGCAAGACAACATCCTGTACAAAAGGGTGAAAAGGTGACGTTCACAGTTCTGCCTGTATACTTTAATGTAGCAAAGTTCATGGGTAAATTAACGTTAAAAAAATTTCCAATATATTTCCCCAAGAGGTCTGAGCACAAAGGCATTTCCTAACAGAATTTCTTAAGCTATGAAGGACACCTTGCTGAGTAGGCAGTTCCCTCTACCATGTTTACAGTCTCTCTTCCAAAAACAGCAGTTAGACAGTTGCTCAGCTGGAAAAATTTGCTGGATTAACTTGAACACGACCAATGTTTGGGGCAATACCCACCTGTCCTCAGGCCATGGAAAAGTGTTGTGCTCACATAATTGGAGAACGTTATCAGTTTATGAGAAGAGATTCCTCTAGAAAAGGTTAGGTGGTTTGGTAATGTTGGTGCCCTTCAGCCATTTTCAGGTGCCACATCTTAATGTGGGCCGTTGCAGCTGTGAAGTTTAAAATTCTTACTATTGTTTCGGAAGTTTAAATTTATGTTAATATTTTATGTTTAAGCCAAGTGTATTAGGTTGGGTCCTACCAGTCCGTTCCTCTGGAGCTGGCACTTGCCTGTGGCACAAGAAATCTTCTGCCAGCAGGGGAGACGTGTGTGTCTGCTGAATGCTCCTTCCTCTTGGAAAAATGCACCAGCATCAGAGGAATGGAGTAGTTGCATTCAATTGGTTGTCAGTAACCTATTAATAGTGGAGCTGCGGTGGCTCAAGTGGTTAAGACGCTGAACTGCAGGCTGTGGAAGGTCAGTAGTTCAGCAGTTCGAGACCCAAGAGTGCCGCATGACGGAGTGAGCTCCCGTCTCTAGTTCCAGCTCCTGCCAACCTAGCAGTTTGAAAGCAAGAAACTGTAAGTAGATAAATAGGTACCACTTCGGTGGGAAGGGAACAGCATTCCGTGCACCTTGGTGTTTAGTCATGCTGGCCACATGACCACGGAAAAGTCTTCAGACAGCGCTGGCTCTTCGGCTTTGAAACGGAGATGAGCACCGCAACCCTAGAGTCGGATTCGACTGGCTTTCGAGCAAGGGAGCCTTTACCTTTGCTTTAACCTATTAATATGTGTTGGGGTTATCAAGCTTGCCCAAAGAATTTTATTGTTTTCAGTTTAGAACTAGCAGGTGGCTTCTACTTGTTGACTTTAATATTATTTAACCTGTGTGAGCTGTTGAATGTTTTGCTTCCCAGACCGATGTGTTCATTCTGTTTTGTGTGCATACTGTGGCTGCTTGGGCTTCTGCCTGATGGCATTGCTTTGCTGAGTGTTACTAATGCCTAGTTGTTTTCCTTCCCCGTGGTGTGTGGTATTGGGGTTCATATCCTAGCTCTTCATACAGATACAGCCGCCGGACTCCTGATCCGCAGCATTCATTTGGTAACACAACGGCTCAACACGCAGTGGAGGCAAGAAATGAGCATCTCATTGGCTGCATTAGAACTTCTTTCTGGTTTGGCCAAGGTAAGTCCCGGGCAGTCCCTCTTCTTGTGACTCTTTGTTAGGCTGTGAGACTTGGCCTTAAACTCTCTCTGCCGTTCTTAGCCATTGATTCCTTCCTGATAATATTGTGGAGGGTCCTGCCGCTTCCTTAGGTAGGTGGTCTCCGTACACTTACCTGGGAACATGCCCTGTTGAGTAAAGTGAGACTTATTCGGAGGAGGCACATAGCGAGTTGCTGTCTTTAGTCAGGGAACATCTGACAGAACTGTGGAGAAGTGTGTTTTTTGCCGAAGAGTTCTGTTTCCTGTAATTGGGATTATTTTTTCCTTCTGTGGCTAAAGAATTCAAAGTGAATAGCATCTTTGCTAAAACAAAATAAGTTTGCAAAAGGCTGCAGGGTTTTTAAAACCAAGTAGCAAAGCAGCTACAATGGCACCAAAATATATAGTCCCTGCAGGCCATTTTATTGTTTGCCTTCATTAAAGTTATTTTTCTGTTCTTTTATGGCCCCCAGCGAGTCTGGCATTACACTTTACATAGACTTGTAGGAGGGAAGTGGCAGAAAAGATTTTTTTTGGGGGGGGGGGTGACTTCCTAAAGAGGCTTCCAGCTGAACATTTATCTGTGCTGCTCAATTCAGGTGAAGGTTGCTGTTGACCCTTCTGACAGGAAGAGAGCGATTAGCTCAGTGTGCTGCTACATTGTGTATCAGTGCAGTCGTCCTGCCCCTCTCCACTCTCGAGATCTACACTCCATGATAGTAGCAGCATTCCAGTGTCTATGTGTCTGGCTCACTGAACATCCAGACATGCTTGATGAAAAGGTAAGTGCCGCTGAGCTGTTTCTGTCTTACTTATAGGTAGGCAAAGACTTTTGAAAGCTAGTAGGTGCAAAACCTGGGATGGTGTTAGGCAGCAGCTAGTGGCGAGTCCCTTTGTCCAAAGAAGGACATTAAGTCTCCTAGTTGTGAAGCAGATTCAGTAATTTGTGTGAAATATGGCATAGGTGTCACAGGTCACATTGGGGACCCAAAGGACCTGGTCATGCTTGATTTTTCTTTTTCCTCTTGGACTTTTTGCTTCATAGTCTCTTCCCTGAATTCTCATGCTGACGCTTGATTTTTTGAACACATCCCTACAATGGGTGGAATCACCAGGATTCTCTAGGCCACTTACAGGAAAGCAAAAAGGCTTTCCTCCCTCTAAGCTTGTACAGCGGGCAGTGCTTCATCACTGTAAATGAAAATGATGGTATGAAAACATGCCTAGAGAATCGTGGTCAAAGGAGAACTGATGTGACATAGTAATTAGGATGCCCACAGCAGGATCAGGTCCCCGCCTGGCCATGAAGCTCACTTTGTGATCTTGAGCCAACTTATCTCAACTTAACCAACGATTCAATGCTTTCCCCTCTAGGACTGCTTAAAAGAAGTGTTAGAGATTGTGGAACTAGGCATCTCAGGAAGTAAATCCAGAAACAGTGAACAAGAGGTCAAATACAAAGGAGATAAAGAGCCAAACCCTGCTTCCATGAGGGTGAAGGATGCAGCTGAAGCTACACTCACATGGTATGGAAGGTTGCTAACCATAGTTTATCGTTTGATAGGGTGGAAGAGGGAGGAACATGGGTCACCTAGACCAGTGATGGCTATCTTCTTCCTCATGGGTGGTGAGATTCTGTTTATGCAAGCTGTACAATGGCCTAAAGTTGCACAGGACTTTAGTCAGCTCTTCATGTGTTGGTTAAAGAGCTAAGAATAGGTTCATCTTTTAGAAGCATTATCTAATGATTTGCTTCTTCCTTTGGAGCAGAATTTTGTGAAGTGCAGAAATGCCCTTGTGGGCCTCAGTTTGTATTGATCGTTTTATTTAGGAACATAGACTAAGGCCCCGGTCACACGGAGAATTTGCCACACGGAAGGCACAAATGTCATGCAGATTTTTGGGGTGCGATCACCACCACAACATCTGGGAAGCATAGCGCTCCCATGGCCAACCCGTGGTGTCCTGCCGAAGATGCGGAGTTAAAAAGTACTGTGGAAAGTGCACTAGTATCTGGAAAACATGGGGCAAAGGTGGGTGTCTGATCGCAGGAGCACTGGTATCCCATGGCATCTGGTGCCCGTCCACGTCCCGTCGCAAACCAGATGTTTTTTGTAAGTCTCCATAGGATGCGCACAAATGCCGAACTGCTCATGCGCACAAATGCGACCTGTTGCACCAACTCGCCATGAAGCAGTCTTTCATTCCTTGATCATGCGTGGGGGAAAAAATTGCCCATCTGATCCGGAAGTGGTGGCTTGCGATCGCTGCTCGTGTGATGGAGCCGGGCCGCTTCTTTGCCACACTTCAGCATCACCATGTGATCGGCAGCTAACAGCCTAAGCACGGAGACTTGGGGGACAGTGTGATCGGGTTCCTGCACTTTATTTTGCTCCGGGGCGACCAGCCACACCTCCCCCCCATGTTATCTGGCCCGTGTGACCGGGGCCTCCATGAATCTTTAAGATTACAGTTCATTTGGGAAGATTTATTTAATTTGAAAGTTGTTATGCTGCTTCTCAGTGAACCTGTTCAAGACTGACTTATTCCTATTTGCAGTCCTTCAGGAGTGGCGTTTTCCAGGCTGTGTATGTTTGACTCAACTGGTCTCTTGTTTTGCAGTATTATGCAAATACTTGGAGCTTTCCCTTCTCCCAGTGGCCCTGCCTCCCCTTGCAGCTTGGTGAATGAGATCACTCTAATTAAATACTCCCGTCTGCCTTCCATAAACAAATATAGCTTTCGATACTTTGTCCTGGATAACAGCGTCATCCTTGCGATGTTGGAGCAGCCCCTAGGGAATGAGCAAAGTGAGTAGATACATTTTGGGCTTTCTCACATAGTATAGTGTGGCCTTCCGGAGAATGAGGGCAAAAGTTGTACACTGTCTTACCAAGAGTGTTTTCCTGTTTCATTTCAGTGTGCAAATGTGATATTTGAGACCCAGATTTGAATCTCACTCAGAAGTGACAGCTTTCCAGCTGTGAAAGTCATTACCTCCCAGCCTAACCTACCTTCGCAGAAGGTTGTTAGGATAAAATGGAAGAAGGGAAGACTGGTGTCACAAGTTGCTTTGGGTCCCCATCAGGAAGAACAAGCTATAAATAACTAAATACATATTTATTACACAGTATTGGCAGAAATAAATATTGGCAGAGGGTACACACAATTCTGGCAGGAGACTCTAGAATGCACAGTTGTCTTCTAGGATATACAAAACTTCACCTGCCAAATTCTTCATTTTTACATGCCATAGTAATGTAAAATATGTTTGAGAAGAAATCATACACGCAACCATAGAATAACAAAGCTTAAACTCCCTTTTGGTGAATGATCTTAAGTCTGTGATCTTCAAACTCCCTAGATCAGCATCTGAATCAGCTGTCTGTAATAAATGTGAATATGAGGTTAAGATATAGCTATAGGTGGCTGATGTACTAATGAGAGAATTTTTAAAAACAGAAAATACTGAAGCTTTAATTTGAAGCTAGTTGATACTTCTAAAGGTGGGGAAACTGATTCTTCCTCTGGATGGTAAAAATCTTAATGCTCTTCTTAATAAATACTGTGATAACACGTGGACTGATCTTTCACAAGAGCTGCGCCGCCGTTATGCCTCCCTTTGCCCCGTTTCCATTGGTCAGTTTCCCACTCGAAGCTGCGCAGCCTCATTTTGACCCGCGGCTTCGCCCAATTTTCCCCACGGTTTTGTGATCCTCAGAAAACAGGATCAGGAAACCACAGGGAAATCGGGCGAAGCCACGGGTCAAAATGCGGCTGCGCGGCTTCAAGTGGGAAATTGACCGATGGAAACGGGGCAAAGGGAGGCGTAATGGCGGCACAGCTCCTTGTGCAAAATCAGTCCTGGTTTTTTTGACTCCCTGACCTTAAGGTAGTCATACAGCTGAATAAATTGTTTCACAATCAGAATATGAAACACTTACTTTGTTCTTGCGTAGGGGTAATTCTACAAGTCACAGTGCAGATTCTGGCTCTGTGCTTAGTATTCCTAGATATCCCCTGAACCCTGGGCCAGGGTCTTGGAGGGTATTATGGGTGGTGGGAAGCAAGGAAGTTCTCCCCAAACAGAGCTTTGCTTGTGGTCTGTTGGACATAATACTATGTAGGTGAAGAGGGTGGGGTATAAATTTGATTATAAATAAATAAATACATAAACACTTGCGGTTTGGGTTTCTTTGGCTTGGAACTTTTGTTTTCAAATTACTCTCAGTATGATCACCCTTGAAGTATCGTGTTAGGTAACAATTTTTAGCATATCTGTGGTGCTTTTTGAAAATCCTGAAGCACTTCACATAGAATGTGTCAGTAATTTTTACAACAATCCTAAAAGGTACATCATTGTTATGCTCATGTTGCTGATGGGAGGGTGGGCTAAGACCGCAGGGTAGGTGATCACACCTGATAGGTTTATGAAAGAAAATAAGTTCAACTGGGACTTCTTGGTTCACAGCTCAAACACTATATTGTGGGTGGTATTGCAGGTATTTTTTGGCATAATGGCATAATGTCATGTTTATGTTATCCCTGCTAATACATTGAAGACTTCTGTTTACTTTCCCCCTCCAGATGACTTTTTCCCTTCAGTCACAATTCTGATCCGTGGGATGTCTGGGAGACATGCATGGGCCCAGCAGCTGTGTCTTTTGCCAAGAGGAGCCAAAGCAAATCAAAAGGTCTTTGTCAAAGTCCATAGTGAAACTGTCTGCCACATTAAAAATTGGTCTCCAGGCAGCTGAGAGAGACTAGAAATGTTACAGTACCCTGTAATGAGCTATTAGTTTTAGCAAAACTTAATGTAGTTTTGTTTTCATTCAGGCAGTTCAGCAGTGTGTATTTCACTGTTTTTACAGCATTGATTCTAGTTTTGTAATCTTCCTTGAGTCTCAGTTGGTGGGGAGACTGTACATGAAGTAAATAAATACTTCACCTCTTCACATTTGAGGCATCCTGTAGAGGACTGGAATTTATTCATTGTAAAGGCCCTTTATGTCTTGTTGGAATTTTTGAATATAGTTGCATTCTTATGCTTGCATCCAAATCTGAAGATATGTGCTCATTAAAAGGTTGTGTGTACAGGCATAAAGGGCATATACCCTCAGGCACAGGTGTGACTTCCCAATATGCTCTCAACTTAACATAAAAGGTGTTGAAAGTGGAACTCTCCACAGACCTGTAGCTTTTCATATCTATTTGCTTTATATTCTGATTTGGAAAGCTCTGAGGCACCATGCAAACAAAATCAAACAACGTCTTGCTTTAATACTAATTTTAGAATGATGGAAAAACTCAGTTGCTCCAGCGATGCACTTTATGGTGTAGTATACATTACTGCTATTATATCATCAATATTTGCAGTATTTCACATAATTTATAAGATTGGTTTTTCCCTTGAAACAGATGTTTGTCCCAGAACCTCGTCCTGCACCCAAGAATGATGTCGGACTCAAATATACCGTGAAACATCGGCCATTTCCTGAGGAAGTGGACAAGATTCCTTTTGTAAAAGCTGACCTGAGCATTCCAGACTTACATGAAATAGTTACTGAGGAAGTAAGACGTTTGTAGTATTTTGATGATTTCTTACATGCTTTCATTCAGTAAAATTTGCTTAAGCTTTCCACTTAAGGGGTAGCAATGGTCTTCTCAGTAATTTTACTGCTTTGGCTGTATTTGTATGACCACAACTTATTGCATGATGTGTCGTGTGTATTTCGACAGCATTTTCCAGTGAAAACAGTAAAATGCTCAGGACAGTCTTTGCACACTCTGTACTCTAAGCTAAGCAAAGTGTTGCTTCAGCAGATCACTTTTTCCAAAAAGTTGCTGTTGGATAGGAATGGAATATCCTATTCCTTCCATTTTCTTGGAAGGTGAAAAGTCATATTGGTTTTTGTTGTCTTGCACTGATTTGCTTTGGAGGGTCAAAATACAAATGCTGAGCAGCAGGGACTATCACATCTTAGTCTAGCTGCTGAAGAATACCTTCAGAACTTTGTCCGAACTTTATTGGACAGAACCCAGGAGTGAAACTGCAGCAGCTTTTCAAATACCACCACTTCAGTGTACTGCTCTTCTTAGACGACTGCCTTCAGCAATTTTCTCTGTCTGAAATGCATGTTAAATACATTTCAGCTTGAAGAGCGGCACGAGAAGCTGAGGAATGGGATGGAACAGCAGGTTCTCTATGAGAAGTCTATCGAGCAGCGGATGGAAGAAGAGTGGCGGAAGAAGAGTTTCCCTGATCCCATCACAGAGTGCAAGCCGCCACCCCCTGCACAGGAGTTCCAAACTGCACGCCTCTTCCTCTCTCACTTTGGATTTCTCTCACTAGAAGCATTGAAGGTGACCTGAGACTACTTTGCTTGATAGTGTGCAGTTTGCTTCAAATGCTGCCAAGCAATAGTTGATACTTCTGCTAATATTTATTTAGCTTAACAGCTAACAGTTAACGTTAGGCAGAGCTGTATGATAAATGATCAAAGAAGAATAGCTTTGAGAACTGTTTTCAGAATGAGTTAACTGCTACGGTGCTGTCGGCCTTTGTTATATGAACTGATATATGTTCAGCAGATTTGGGGCAATTGTATACTCTAAAATGAGGATTTTTTGCTCCTAGTCCTATGTTGTCTGTGGAAAAGAAAAGTACATTTCTGTTTGTGACAAATTTTAATAGATTTTTTTCATTACACTTGCTTGTTCAGAGAGCTACTTGTGTATTTTCTTTAATACTGTATTAAGAAGACTGCATTATTGTTGCATCCCTAGACTGAACAGTGGCAGTTCTTCCTCTTCCTTTTAGTTGTCGCTGTTGTATTCTTTTCTAGGATGTAAACAGTAAACAGGGGCCACTTCCATCTCCCCTCCCTACTGCACAGTATTCTTGCCAGCTTGCTATTTCCAGAATGTGTAAACATTACTAAATCTTATCTTCCTTGCATTGCTGCATACTGATCTAAACTCCTCCCCCAAATGAAGATAGATTCAGGTGGGCAGCCATGTTCGTCTGAAGCAGTAGAACAGAGTTTGAGTCCAGTGGCACCTTTAAGACCAGCAAAGTTTAATTCTGGGTATAAGCTTTTGTGTGCAGGCACACATGTATCTGAGGAAGTGTGCATGCACATGAAAGTTTATACCCAGAATTGAACTTTGTTGGTCTTAAAGGTGCCACTGGACTCAAACTTTGTTCCTCCCCAAATGTTGTAGTAATATTTGTTACAAGTCATCAAATTTAAATTGCTCATCACAATTCATAGATAACCACAAAGGAGATACTGCATTGAGGTATACCGTCTGAGTTACTTCTTTGTTTGCTCAGGAACCTGCTAACAGTAGACTACCTCCTCACCTGATTGCACTTGATTCTTCCTTACCTGGCTTTTTTGATGACATTGGCTACCTGGATCTGCTGCCGTGTCGCCCTTTTGATACAGTTTTCATTTTCTACATGAAGGCAGGCCAAAAAACGAGCCAAGAAGTAAGTCTTGTGCTGATTTTGCTTTGTGTTTGCTTTTGCTTTAAACAGTAGTTTCAGATTGTGAAATGCTGATAGTAATGCAGCAGGAAAACTCGATATGTGAATTTTGTGTAGCAAGCGGTGAGCAAGAGTACTGCTTTCAGATCTCTGGAAAAAATTATCTCTGCAAGCCTTGAGAACAGTGTTGAGTAGGGAGACTTCATATGCAGTTCTCTTGCAATGCTTACACCCATCTGAACTCAACTTTATTTATACAACAACATCAATGTGCATGATGCCTTGCAGAGTTAAACAAGCAAAAATCATGTGTCCTTGCCCCCCAGGATCATTGCAGAAAACCTGTCCCCTTTGATTTAATAATAGCATTATTTTTCCCTGGGATTTTTTTTTACTTGTAGAAGACTTACAATAATGTATTACTGTCAGCTCTTTGGAAATTCTGTAATTAAGGAAAGTGTCTACTCAGATACTTTTTTAAAAATCACAAATCTTTGCCAACATCTCTACTACTTAACATCTCTACTACTGAGATAAGCTGGATTCTGCAAACTGTTATTTATATACTATTAGCAAAGTCGGCCAAATCTTAGGATATTTAAACCCAGTACTTGGAGCAGTGAATGTGCAAAACAGATCTTTCTACAAACCTGAAAAGGGCCTCAGGTTTGCAGGAAAATGTGAAATCTAAAAAACTCAAAAATGTAAAAGGGAGCACCTATAGCTTTAAGCTATGGATTTCCTCACTAGCCATTGTTAGGCAACCACAGCATTCCAGTGCTTGGTTCTCTCAGTAAAAGGAAGGGGGAGAGGGTGCTGTTTGCGGGAGGATTCATTGGCTCCACAGGCCTGCTAGAGTTGCCAGCTCCAGGTTGGGAAATTCCTGGAGATCTTGTGATGGAGTCTGGGCAGGGTTTGGGGAGGAGAGAGGCCTCAGCCAAATATAATGCCATAGAGTCCACCCTCTGAAGCAGTTTTTCTCCAAGAGGACAAATCTGCGTTCTCTGGAGGAATCTCAAGGAATTTCCTAAGCTGGAGTTGGCAACCCTACAGGCGCTCTGATCTCTCTAAATGAGAGATCTGTTGTGGTTCCAGGAGATCTTCAGGCCTAGAAGGAGAGAAGAGAGCATGGAAAGGGGAGAGGCTATGGGGGCTTTCAGGAAAGGGAAAGAGGGAATAGTGGGGAAGGGGGAAATGAGATGCCTTCCACGAGTCCTTGTGGGTTCCCACTTGCAAATCTTATTTTGCACAGTTCTGCAATTTGTTCATATTTTTGTTTAACGCTCTGCTTCTGCTAATCTTTGAGGAGGATAAGGTGTTCTATATGGCACTTAATTCTCACTTCCTGTACAGGAACTTATTCTTGACCAGGTTGTCTACATTCACTTTCATATAGTAGTGATTCTTAAGAGCTTTCTTTTTAAAAGCTGAGTTTGAATTCTGTTCCCAGTAACACTTGAAGTTCATCTTCCTGCTTAGATGGAGTTGTGGCATACACACCGCCCTGGGCTATATTCCTAGTTGATGTGAACAATTTGTATCATAGTGTCAGTTCTGTTTAACTTGCTGTGTTGATAAGTCTTGATACTTCAAGAAGCACTTGTCAAAACTGAGTGTGCCTTTTTGAGGCATCAATAAGGGATTTCCTGCCTAGCCATCTGTTCTCACTACAATGGCTCGTCATTTTTCTTCTAGATCTTGAAGAATGCAGAGTCTTCCAGGAGTGTTCAGCCACACTACCTAGAGTTCTTGCTGTCTCTTGGTTGGTCAGTTGATGTAGGAAAACACCCTGGATGGACTGGGCATGTTTCAACTAGTTGGTCCATTAACAGCTTCTCTGATGATGAGGGAATTGAACAAGGTGAGAGGCTTTCAGGGAGAGCTCTGTTTGCTTTAATACCTGTGTCTTTATGATGTCCTTGCACTTTAAGGGCATTTGCTATCACACTTTTTCACGTAACACATGTCTGTTTTGCACTGAATACTGCCTTCGTTCTAATCAAGACTCTTTAACAGCAGGAGACTTTCAGACATGGGAAAATCTTTACTGTAACAGTCTGACTAATGCATTGCATTGTGTGCATATTTTCTGTATGTATTTGGAAGGTGATGTCAGCATTGGGAAGCCATGGTTCATAACAAAGAATGTTTCCATCATGGAAAAGAACTATTTATGGAATCTGGGCAGTAGTGATAAGTGAGTAAAAAAAAAAAGGAAAATATAAACTAGGCAAGTCTCAGGTATTCAGTAATATTATAGGGAAAGTGCCTGCAAAACACAGACTGATTTTAAACAAAAAAAAAGCAGCCACCTGAAACTTTTTCTAGAAATCATGATAAAGAAAACAAGCAGGGGACTACAAATAAATCTTGGGAAGGGATCAGGCGGAGAAAATAGTCCTTTGCCTATCTGATTCCACCCAGTTACCTCCTATTCCCCACCCACCCCATCTCCACTTACCGTCTTTCGGCTGCCCCCTCATCTCACTTCCTGCCTCCTATTCTTACTTTCCCCTTTAATATTAGGGGAAAGAAGCGGTCTGTTGTAAAAGACTTTTACTGGCTGCAGGCTTCCTTCCTCCAGCCCCAGCAGAGGTGCTAAATTGCCTTTAACAAAAGAAGCTAGACAGTTTCCTTTCTGACAGGCACAGGGTTACTGTCAGGCCTCCAGAGAAACCACTCATAACACAATATTCCTCATTTAAGATTTATTGGTAAGATTTGGTCTGCTGTAAAGGTGAGCATCTTTGTTAGGACTGGCGAAGCCAAAGCAAAGGGATAGATACCAAAGTGCAAGACCCACATTCCAAGCATATGTCATTCGTACCAGCATTATTACAGGTCATGACAGTTATAAGACCCAACTAGCTATTCTCAAAGTCTTATCTCTCCCAAGATCAGCTCCCATGCAAAACCCTGAGAACTCCTTGGGGGCTGCATTCAGAAGAGTTACAGTCGGCGCATCATTAAATCTACAGACATTCACACTTACACCTCCCCCTTAGGAATTACATGTCAGGCGAGGGCAAGATGATAAGGGGCACAGAGCAAAGCCAAATGTGCTGGGTAGGCAGGGTTACAAAAGCAAATAGAAGCATCAGCATTACAGAGCTCAACAACTACAAATCAGAGGCCTGAGTCTGACAGTTACCAGCTGAATGCTGCTCTCTGCTGTTGAGGTTTCCAGTGGCTTTAGGAAAATGCATGTTGGGCCCACACCCTATTACCATTGCAGTGGGGAGGGCACTGCTGAGGTTCATTACCGCCTCTTAACTATAAATACACATTGATGGGGTCTGAAGTGGCAGAGACTGACCAAGAGAGAGATCTTGGAGTCGTAGTAGATAATGAAAATGTCTGGACTGTGCAACTGCAATAAGAAAGGCCAATGCTATGCTGGGGATTATTAGGAAGGGTATTGAAAACAGATCAGCCAATATCATAATGCCCCTTTATAAATCAATGGTGCAACCTCATTTGGAATACTGTGAACAGTTCTGGTTCACCACACCTTAAAAAGGATATTATAGCTTTGGAAAAGGTGCAGAAAAGGGCAACTAGAATGATAAAAAGGTTGGAACATTTTCCCTATGAAGAAAGGTTAAAGCGCTTGGGGCTCTTTAGCTTGGAGAAATGACGGCTGAGGGGTGGCATGATCGAGGTTTAAAAGATTGTGCATGGGGTAGAGCAGGTCGAGAAAGAGATACTTTTCTCCCTTCCTCACAATACAAGAACTCGTGGGCACTCAATGAAATTGCTGAGCGGTCGGGTTAGAATGAATGAAAGGAAGTACTTCTTCACTCAAAGAGTGATTAACACATGGAATTCACTGCCAATAGGTGGTGGTGGCGACAAGCATGGACGGCTTCAAGTGGGAATTAGATAAACATATGGCGCAGAGGTCTATCAGAGGCTATTAGCCACAAGATATAGATAGGGACTCTGGGGCAAGTGATGCTCTGTATTCTTGGTGCTTGGGGGAGTGGACAACAGTGGGAGGGCTTCTAGTGTCCTGGCCCCACTGGTGGACCTCCTGATGGCATCTGGTATTTTTGGCCTCTGTGTGACGGAGTATTGGACTAGATGGGCCATGGGCCTGATCCAACATTGGCTTCTCTTATGTTCTTATATGTTATTATTGTCCCATTAACCCAATTTGATTTGGGGAGAAGAGAGCACAAAAGGCTGGTGGTTTGGGCTTATGTTTTCCTATACATGGTTTAGGAAGGCATTGGAGACATCCTGGTCTGTTCTTCTCATGTAGGTGCTAGAGTTAGTATCCCCACCCACAGATCCTTGTATGAAGCAGCAGCTGGTATGTAGATGACTTGACTGCATGTGAGGATCTTAGCAGGTAGAGTAGGTTTTGGAGGTGGAGTAGGGACCAAGTTTAAATAGTTTGAGTAACACTGCTTGATGGGTAAATGTCACAAGGAACAAGAAGACCATCCCTTAAATTTCATTTTTGTTTGCTTTTCCTTCTCAGATGAAATAATCTCTTCAGAAGATGTTGGGGCAAGTATCTTCAATGGACAAAAAAAGGTGCTATATTATGCAGATGCGCTTACAGAAATAGCTTTTGTTGTCCCCTCGCCTCTGGAGTCCTTGAGTAAGTAATTTCTGCATGTGTCTTTATGTAAAAGATTCAGAATTATTTCAGTGTTCACATTAGAACTGCTTACTATGTTGCAGTGGAAGTGTCTGTGTGTGTTAAACATTTAGTGTGAGTCCACTTTGGTCTTGTAACTGAGTCAGCTACTATGATGGCCCCTCACACTTCCCTCCCTCAGAGGTAGTTTTTTCCTCCAAAATTTTGTTCCCTTCTGTGACTGAGCCGCCCCAAGTTAACATGGTGTTCTTCTTTGTCTTTTAAAAGACTGTCCCACCCTGTCACAGAGATACAATTTGGCTTTTAGCCCAGCCCTGGAACCTGAGGGAAGAATAAGGAGCCCTCTTGGGTTGTACTTTTCAAATGGCACTTGAGGCGATGGTAAAAGTCAAACAGAACAAAAGATTTTATTTAAAAGACAGGAGAAGGTCAGGTGTAATCAGAAGTTGTTAACTTAGAGGCAAAAATCCGTGGTTGAACAGATTGTAATTCTTTATACAGGCAAATGAGAGTTATTGAAGATTATTTCCGTAGCTATTGAGATCCTAATATCGAGAGGTTTTTTTCCCTGCGCGTTCCAAACACTACAATGCTTCCTAATAGAGTTTCCTATTTCCCCTCTTATTTCCTTGAGGTTGGTACCTTCTTTCAGTACCTAACTCCCTTCCTTTTAATCCCTAATTTCTATCTAGCTCTTGGGGTGTCTCAGGCAGTTTCCATTCACAACAGATCAGGGATCTCCTCCTCCCAGAGATAATTTTCCCTGTTTAACTGGGCAGCGATCCTTCTTATTTCCATAGAAGAAATATCCCCTTTCCTTTGGCCTGAATAGGAGTCTCATCTCACTACCCAACCACCTTGCCAAATCTCATTCCCAGTTCTTGTGTCTCTGTAAAACTGCTTTCAACATAGGCTGAGACTCAGACTCTCAGTTCTTCCACTGAATTCTTCCTCAGAGCAGATTCTCAACAGTTAAGGTACAGAGTCATCCCTCTCAGCTCAGGAATCTGTCAGGATGCCCATTCCCCCTCAGCCTCCAGGTAATAAGAATTTCTGCCCTTAACTGGAGCTGGCCAGTAAGACTGTTTGGTGTGGCCTGTCACTCAAAGCTCTCCATTCTGGAGGAGATTTAACTCTTCACCTCCTGGTACTCTTATAGTGCAGCATTTTGAAACCTGTTTTAAGGGCTGTCCGTCACAGCTACATATTCCCCACACACACACTGGAAATGCATTGTGGAAAGCTGGAAATGCTGCTGCTTTCCAGTGCATGTGTACAGTATGCGCATGGCCAAACGTTGTGTGACCCCACCTCATGTATTGTGTGATACATTTGAAGTTTCTAATGTGTACTTCTACAATTAAATTCAACTCAGCCCTTAAAGGAGCATCAAAACTTCCTAGACAGAGGCAGATCTCAAAGTAAGCCATGTTCATGTATACCATCTTGCAGCTTACCTTGAGTTGTAGCAAGTGCACATTTCCATTTTCTATTTTATTTAGGTGCTTAGCACAAAAAATAAATCAGTGCAGTAGAATATTAATTCATCCAATGAATGATAAACAATTTCTAATTTTCACCAAGCTTACTTTTTGATGCAACTATTCCTATTCTGTATTTTATCCATTAACATACACCAATTTCTGCTAAATCCAAGACTCTTTATTTTTTTTTTAACACAAAGTTTTTATTGGGACGCATTCAACATTGTTAAACATCGTCTACAATTTGAAAGATTCTCATCCCATCCCCCACCCCCAATAGGCTTCCAACACTGCTAATAACAAAAAGAAAAAGTTAAAGGTAATCAAGTTTAGACTTATAACAATCGACAAACCAGGTAACAAAATTTAGATACATAAAAACCTGACTTTTTCCAACATAATTTCCAATAAAGGTACAGTACAATCAAATATTCATTTCATTTCACATTCAGTATCAATACAAATCCAGATTGTACATTTTCCCTTTCATTCTATATTCAGTTTCCATGTAGAATTTCAGGCCTTACCAGTCTTTTAGATATTGTTCTGCCATTTGTCCATTTAGTTTTTCGTCATTTTGTCCATTTCTGCTAAAAACAGCAGTTTTCTTATCCAATCATGTATATCTGGCACCTTCTCCACTTTCCATTGCTGAGCAAAAGCTATTCTCGCGATGTAAAATCCAAGACTCTTTATTACACATTTTCAAAGAGGGAATTGATGCTGTTGCTCAATAACGTGTGAATACAGCCTTTCAGCAACCAGTGTGCTCTGCAGTAATAGCAACTAGTAGTTGAAGTTACAAGTTAACACATCAGATTTCAGACAAACCCTTTTTATTTGAAAAATGACTATCCCAGCAATTTGCATTCAAGTGTATTTGGGCATATGAGCTGTTTCCACTGTAAGTGACCAGAGATTGCACTTTCGTCTTGTCACTGCCAGTATTTAAACCTAGCTGTTGTAAAACTTGTGTTTAACCTGGCAAGGATTAAATTGATTTTTTAAAAGTCTTGTATTGTGTTTTCTCTTAGTTTATTTTATGTTTAGCTCCTATTTCAATTGCCTCTTAAATTTCCCTCCAAGTTCTTTTGGAAATTTCAGTACCAATATCCCTGTTCCAAATACATTTGTAAAAAGGTTTTTCGTTACTTTGACCTGCCAGTACATTCTGTAATTGAGACAAATGGCCTTTCTTCTCATAACTTCTCCAGTACATCTACTGGCAGTACATCTACTGCTTTCTCAACTGGCCAAAAGTCCTTAACTCTTGTAAGACAAAGTATCACACCCAAATGAAATGAAACCCTGGTGGTATCTACCTCTTTGTTCTCAGTGGAATGATTCGCTCATTGACCATCAAATCTTTAGATATGAATGCTTTGTGAGTTTCCAGTGGGGAGATATTACCTAATAAGACATTACTGTTTTCATGTAGAATTTCTAACCACCAATGCATTAAAATTAAACTCATATATAATTGAGCCAGGGGTAGTTGGATATGTCCGGTGTGCATTTTCTGAAATACTTTGTGATTGATGGAAGAAACAGGCTGGTTATGTACAGAAGACTGGCAACTGTAGCACTGTTCACAAATGCATTGGCTTAATTGTGGGAAAGTACGGTGGAAAGATGCTGCATGATGGATTGACAGCTTAAGGTGATTGCTGTTTACACACTTCTTGGCTATGACACCCCCCTTTTTATTTTTTTACTTTTAGCTGATTCATTAGAAAGCAGTGTCTCTGACCAGGAGAGTGACTCTAATATGGATCTCCTACCTGGAGTAATAAAGCAGCCAGCACTGACCCTCGAGCTCTTTCCCAATCATACAGACAATCTCAATTCTTCACAAAGGGTAAGACATTCTCTAACCAGTGAGGGTAGCTTGCTCCTTTAAGCTCTGATGGTTAGAAGTAATTACTCTGTGGCTTTCATGACAGTTACAATATTCAGTTCAGAAATCAAAGTTAATTTTTAGGTACATATTACAGTAGGTCTTTTCTAGGTAGAAAATCTACTCTGTGGCTCAACCCTCTTAGGTTCTGCTTCTGTCATGGAGAGCCGTCATTTATCAAGCATTCAGCATGCCATATCTTGTATGTAGGAAACTTCCCCCAGAAAACGCATTGATTGTGAACCTAAATAACAACTCTAAAGCCCAAGCCTGGACATCTTCCATTACCAGTGCAGGACAGATGCTGGAAAGAAGTTGCTGTTAAAGTTATGAGTTTGTCTTAAAGACTTCTGAAATGGGGCTGAATGAATTAATTCAATGTACAAATGCTTTAATTGACAAACACCTGTGTATTTTCTATTTGCAGCAGCTCAGTCCTACTTCCAGATCAAAGAGGTTGCCTCAGGGTCGGGCTGTTCCCCCAATGGGACCTGAAACCAAGGTGTATGTGGTCTGGGTTGAACGCTATGATGATATAGGTGTGTAAGTCTTAGAATTGTATTTCCACCTGACTGGATAATAAGAGAAGGGAGAATTCTTTATATTTGAATACTAGACACTTGTTGATTTAGGTTTCTGGTACTGTGTTCTTTGTACCTTTCCTTGGTTCCTGACAAAAGTAATACAGTTGACCATACTGTGAACATCTTTGTCTTCCAGAGAACTTCCCTCTCTCTGACGTGGGATCAGAGACCAGTACTGGAGTAGAAACAACTGCAAACAGCAGCACTTCACTGAGGTATGACTGGATTTCTCTTTCGTTAGCAAATGTTTTCTGAGATCTGATTCATCTGATCTGGAATCTGTCTACTGGCCAGAGTAATGTATCATGTGAGCTGGGTTCTCATAGATCATAGCCCCAACGGTTGTTGTAATCTGAGAAGTATGCTTTGGAACCTTAAAGACTGAGAGTTGTTGTGGCCACTATTGGTGAGCCATGGTTGTGTGGTTGGGTGCACAATATCTGTGAGCCAAGGTTTTGCAGTTGGGTGCACAATGTTCCCACTTGTACTCACCAAGCATGAGTCCTAGGGAACCACAGTGTGATGACCACAACATACATGAGCCTGTTTCAGCTCTCTGTCTGCTAGGCACATCAAGCTTCCCACCGACAGGTGTGTGTTACGTGCTATTTTATGAACTTTCCTCAGGGCCAATTGCATTGTCACTACGTCACCTAGAGGTTACTTATACCAGTAGTTAGACTAATACAATGAGTTCTGTAGGGGACTGCCTTTGTAAAATGGCTGGAAAATTTAGTTTGTAATAGTGAGTGCAAGGATTCCAATTGGAGTTCACTGTGGAGTGCCAATCTTCTAATGCCAATCACGACCGAGTGGCAGTGGCTGACCATTTGTTCCTGGGCCCAGTTCACAGTGTTGGTCTTTAAAGCCCCAAATGACTTGGGACCCAAGTACCTGAAGGACCATATCTGTCCTGTAAATCTGCTCATGTTTTGAGATGTTGGTTCTGGCACCCTGCTATACGTACTTACATGAGTAGAAGTGAGGGTGGTGGATATTCAGGGCAGAACTTTTTAGCCAGAGCTTGCAGATTGTGGAATGCCCTAACTCATAATGCTCCCTCACTCGAGATTGGTCAAGTCTTTCTTACTCATATATTCTGGAAAGTACATAGTGTTTCCTTTCCTGATCTTTTTAATCTGTATTTCTAGTTCTGTTTTACTGTTGATGCTGTGATTGGCTTTATTCACTACTTTTATTGATTTGGAGTTTCTTTTGCTAGTGTTAAATTTTCTCCTGTTGATTTTTATTGTCTTAGTGTGTTACTTTGTTGCTTGATGCTAGGTTTGTTTTTTTTAAGTTTAGGTGTGGGTTTTTTTGTTGTAATCTGCCTAAAGTTAAATAGAAAAATAAGATATAAATTTGCCAAGTAAATGAAGAACATTTGTGCCAAGGAAAATAAATATACGTCAATTCTTCTATTTTTTTCTGTTTTAAAAAATGGGGATTGGCAATGCTAGTGTGATATCTTTGGTCTTTAAATTAACTCTTATGTGTTTAAGATCCTCTACTCCTGAAAAAGAAGTTCCAGTGATCTTCATCCATCCTCTAAACACTGGCCTATTTAGAGTAAAAGTGCAAGGAGCTACTGGGAAATTCAACATGGTCATCCCGCTGGTGGATGGGATGATAGTGAGCAGAAGAGCTCTAGGTAGGTCTTGGAACCTGTTAACAGTTTACTTGTCTGGCTTAGGATACTAATGCAGTGGAATAGGGTGGATCCTAACCACGTTTTAGCTGGTGGAAGACCCTTCTGCCATCATAAAAGGGTGGGTTCCCTCGCACCAAAATGGAGTGGGATGATAGGATTCAAATTACTCTGCACTCAAATGAAACCCTCCAAAAGTATAAGTAGGAATTTAACATTTAAGTGGTTACTTTAAGGCTGAGAATTGTGATAAGTATCCAAACTCTCATAAGTCACACTAAGTTGAGCGAGCTAAGAATACTTCCTTTTGGCCTCAAGCTGTCTTTGAAAATAATGTTCCCAGGATTGTTAACTTGGCTGTTGTTGTTTTTCTCCCTCCAAGGCTTCTTAGTGAGACAGACTGTGATAAACATTTGTCGAAGAAAAAGGCTGGAAAGTGACTCGTACAATCCTCCTCATGTTCGCCGAAAACAGAAAATAGCTGACATTGTCAATAAATACAGGAACAAACAGCTGGAGCCGGAGTTTTATACCTCCCTTTTCCAAGAGGTCGGGCTAAAAAACTGCAATCCTTAGACCAATATCCTTCTTGAACAATTAGATCAGAGCTTGGTGTCTACTGTAATGAAAAGAAAAAAAAACAACCTTCCCCATCTTGGAACTCCTGTATAAAGAAACCACAACTTGAGCATGACCTCTGCTTTTGCTGCAAGGAAGAAATGGGGACTGGACCTGGGTCCTCACCCTGCAAGTCTCTGGATACAGCCCCACACCACCAACTGCTGCAGAGGGATAAGCTGTAACATCTCTCGCCATCAAGCATTGCTTAGCAGTAGACAGTACTAGTCAGTGTCTAAAAGAGAGAGAGGGTGAGCTACACTTCTCATAGCTTGTACTGTCCCACCGTTGCATAAAGTGCCCTGTTCTGGGCATAGAGCTAATGTCCGGAGTTTCAAACTTAGCTTCTCGAGCAGGTCAGGTTCAAGGGCAAGTTCTCTCAGAGACCATAACAATTGCAAGGCAGCCTCTCTGCAGTTCACTAAATTCTGCTTGCTTGCCCACTTCATGACCAGTCCTGGTGCCAGACTTTTTTCTTCCCTCCCAGATCAGAGAGCTCCAGTGGCCCGCCTCAAAATCCAAGGTGTATGTACCATGGATCTATTGCTCAGCATTTGGTCACCAGTGTAGAATACTGTCACCACCTGCCTGCTGCTGTGGTCTGTTTTAATATGAACATCCTGAGCAGGAGGGGAAGGGAGCAAAGAAGATGATAGCTACCTTGGGCCAAGGATAGACATTTGGGTCACTAACCAGCTTTGGCCTATAGGTACGCTGCCTGTATAGTGGTTGTTTCCTGTGGTTGAGTTCATGACCAGCACTTAGTTACAAGTTTGTCTTCTGGATGGTAGTAGCTTTATTTCTCATTGGTAGAGAAAGAAGTAAAATCCTAATTTACAGAAGAGAATGCAATTGGAATGTGTCCATCTCTGTATTCAGGGATGGTAAACTGGCATCGCCAGAAGGAACCATCTATTAGTATGAAAATGTTTCCTTAGTCCCATTCTACTTCATTGGTTGCTGTGTTTTGTGTTAGACATTATTTGAAGAGGAAACAGACCACAACTGCTGTTTTGGGCAGATACCCTATGGCCCCTTGGCACATCAAGTTCTGGCTTTTGAGAAGGGGGGGAAATCCAATGGCTTTAAAGGAGAAAATGGGTTTTCTTGCTGTTGAAATCTAGATCTGAGTCAAAACACCACAATTTTAATAGAAGTCTTTTGATGCTGCTAAAAGGTTTAAAAATTAGCCTATACCTTTTAGTCTTTCCAGAGGAGAATCCATAAAATCCATACTTGATGAAAGTGCTTTCTCAGAGCAGTGTTTTCAGAGGTGACTGAGAGGCACCCAGTCCTAAACACATTCATCATGCTTCTTGAGAAATACATCTTATTGGCTTCAGTGGGACTTGCTTCCAAATAAGCATATAATAAGGTATTTAAACCAACAGGAATTAAGTTCCTATGTTGCCAGCTTGGTGTGTTGCTTTTGGAACGTCTTTCTGTTGTGACTTCGTAAAGCCATTAACTGCAGCGTGATGCATGTTGGCCAGAACCTTTTGTGGTGCTCTTGCTTAACTGCGGGAAGTTGCTGCAGGTGTCCACAGTTAAAATGTTAATTATACCTACTCAGAGAAAGGAGCACCATCAAGCTCAGTGCGATGCTTCGTAGAAAATGTGTTTTAAGATTTAAGTGCCAGTATATCCTTGTATGTTTTCAGCTGCGCTAGGAACATAACTGAGAAATGCCATAGGTTGGCTGACTCTCAGTGTTAGGTATCCCTTGCTACTGTACCTGTTGTTTTCAGAATTAATACATGGGCAGGTGGCTCATAAGTGATCATACAGTATCTTTGCTTTTATTTGTTCATCTCTGTTAATGAACGCCTGCTTTCCCTGGATGAGTTTAATGGCCAGTAATTTTCTGCAGCACACAGAATTTTCTTCCAGTGTTAGCAAACAATAGTCTTTGGGCCTTTACGTTGTTTGAATCGAATGAGTTTGGTATATTCATTTTCTATGCCCGTGTATACCTGTAGCACAGAATTAGAACATTGACTCTGTTCCTCTTGATAACCATATCTAAAGTCTTTGCAAAGCAGTTGACCTCCACTGGTCTGTGCCTTTTCCTTTTTATATTCAATTGTTCTGTAGGTTAGGTTGGAAGCTTTGAAAATCTTGAATTTGTGTAAGGAATGTGGGAAACAACTGCATAGTACAGTTTTGCTTAGTTAGACCTGTATTTCTAAATATTAATATGCAAGATACTATTTGAAAGAAGAATCAGTATAAAGTGCAAAGGTAAGTTACCTTTTGTATCATTAAGATCATAAGAAAACAGATTTTTGAAACAGGCTTTCAGTTGCTGAATTTTTAATGCTTTGGAACATAATTGAATTGGGCCTAAGCAGCAGACATGTCTAGTTGTGGAGTAAGTTATGAAGCAAAAATGTATGGGGAATCAGACTGTTCATTTGGAAGCTTTACATTAATTTCCAGTGACTAAGGTTTTCTAAAACAGCTCCTTGCAGAAGTACTGTCTTCGTGACTCTTATAGTAAGGAAAATCTGGCTTTGTACAGCATTCCCTTAACAGGGGATACCTTTCTTCATACAAAATGTTATTGTGGCTTTGTAAGGAGAAAAGTGACCTGTGAAAAACATCACAAAGGGCCTCAGACTTCTATGTAAAAGACTGAGCAATGGATCATGCAGCTTACACTGGAGTAGCATCCAACCTTGAAGTATTGGTGCAACTAGGACTATTTTTTTAATATAAGGGCACAGAATAAAATCACTCCAAAGTCTGGCATGTTTGGTGGTCTTACCAGTTAACCCACAAAATTGGAATAGGAAATAATGCTGCCGATGAAAATAGTGGGTATACTGACATTTGTATAGCACCTTGCACTTGATACTGAACATTTGCCAGGAATAGTATAGCGCATGAGCACTCAACTAACTTTCACCCTTAGACAATGTTCAGACTTGTCACATTTGGTCTTTGAATTAAATGCCATTATTGTACTACTAAACCTATGCTAGATACGTGGTTGAGCAATTGATTGTCTGCATATAAAAAGAATTGCCAACATTAGCTATAATTGTTTGAACCATGTACATACTCTGCATCGATGGCATTAGTTCATGTGATTAATGACTGCTCAAACCATCTTTCTGAGTTGCTCAGGTGAGAAAAAAGTGTCTTAACCTACAGTGACTTTGGAACTGAGAGAAACTTGGCCAAGGTTCGTGAAGCCCCATCTGAAACAAATTGCCTTTAATTATATGCTCTCAAATTTAAAGACCTGCTCTTGAGTAAGTGACATTTCAGGGCATTAGTAACTCTTGCCATAAAGCTACAAGTATCACCTGTGTTGTAAAAGCTTTTTTTCTTCAGGAGTTCCTTTCTATTGTGCATGTCTCTATTTATCCCCAGGATTTGACAGGACTTTATAATTTGCTTGAAGCAGCCTTAATTTAGCCTATTTCAAAAGCGCTCGAACAGGCATGCTATCCTGAATCCACTTGCATGTTTGTAAGTCCTCCTGACTTCCAATATGTACTTACCAGCACACAAGTGGACTTGGCATTGAGGCATAAACTTGCATGCGTGACTTTGGTTCTGCTAATAATAATAATAATAATAATGTTGAGAGGTGGAGGTACAGCAGTGGTTCCTCCGGACAGCACTGAACAATGAATGGAAATGCGTAAGGGCTCACTTTCACTGTGTTCTCCCAGGTGTTGCGTGTGATGTGGTCCTTCTGTACAGATGCTGGTTGTCTGTGTCTTCATGTGTAAAAGAGAAGGCTTCCAAATGCACTGATACCTTTCTGTCATCTGTGTGGAACTGTAGGCTGCCTGCAATAAAACGTTCCAGTCAAGATCTCTCTAAACACTGTTGCATTTAAAAAACTGGCTCTTGTTTAGTCAAATGAGAAGTCAGAATACCCTACTTCAAGGAGCTGTCAGGATAACCTTTTAAATTTCCAGCCCTTGTTTTGTAACTTTCCAGATTTTTTTTTTTTAAAGTAGTAAGAGAAGTGTGAATGGACTTGGTTCTTACTGTTTGTGCTGCTTGTTTCCTATTACCATTTCATTTAATTATTTTAATTTCCATGTAGTATTTATTTTCATTCTCTTGAAGAGATACAATATTAGGGCTACCTGTGTTTCATCATAAAGACATTACACTCACAGTCCTCTTAAGAGAGAGCTTTATGATCTTAGGCATTAGATCTCCTTCTCTTGTGTATCTAACCAGGCAAGTAGTTTCTGTGTATAGTTTTTTAATCAAAAAGAGCAATCGTTTGTCAATCCCCAATTTATTCAGTTTCCTCCACAAGGTGTCCCTGGGCACTGAATCAAAAGCTCCCTTGAGATCTAAGAAGGCTGCATATAATTGCAACCTTTCCCTTTCCTATATTTATTTACTAGGTGACTGAGGATTATACAGTGATCTAGGGTTGACTTGCCCTGGCAAAAGCCAATTTGTTCTGGCCCCAGAATTTGCTGTTCTAGTATCCAAGATTTAAGTTTATCAGCCAAATGGTTGGCGTATAGCTTCCCCACGATGGATAAAAAACTGATTGGTCTATAATTGTTTGAGAGCTGAGGATCACCTTTTTAAAAATAGGGACTAAGACAGCATTCTTCCAGTCGTCAGGAATTACACCAGTCCTGTCTATAGCTGTAAAAGGGGCTGCAAGGAAGGGGGCCCACCATTGTGGAAAAGCCTTAATGGCTTTGGGTGGGATACCATCGGGGCTGGGGGCCTTTCCCAATTTAAGGGCTGCGATTAAAGAATCAGTCTCCTCAATCTGCACAGGGGCCCAACTTGAACAATTGTCCAAACAAATGTCCATATTCTCTTCAGGAATGTGTCTGGTCACCTGGAAAATCATTGTAAAATAATTGTACCAGCTGTCAGCTGTGACTAAATTGTTTGCTGACCCCTTTCTTCCCATGGACTTGGCTGTCAAGGCCCAGAATTTCCTTGAATCGTTGTTAGTTGTGGCCTGCAAGAGGGGTTTCCAACTTTTGATCAGGAAATCTTTCTGCTTATTCTTATAAAGTTGGTGTAGCGCCTTTTTAACTTTGAAGAATTCTGTGGGGAGGTGCACTAAATCTGCCATCCTATAATGTTGGTAAATATCACATGACTGTTCATCACCTGACATTGATTGTCGAACCACCCATGCTTAGAGGCTTCCCCACTGCCCCCATGTTGCTTTGCTTGCAGCCTCATGATCCCGGAGAGATCATTAACAAGCTTATTATATAACGGAATCCTTTCTAAAGGTGTATTCTCAGATAGAGCTACAAACTTATCTAGGTTACTGGGACCCAAGTACCTTGCGGTCATCTCAACTACCCTTTGTGTCCAGATAACCCTAGGTAGCTTAGATAACATGCTGCCACCTTTAACCCTCAAGGCGTTCAGAGATTGCAAAGTCCTTCAGCTCCTCCCTAAGGGCCGGTATGATTAGCATATAGTCCACCACACTACAACCCCAAGGGGAGACAAATGTAAATTCACCAGGGTAGTCGTAGGGGTGTGATCCGTTTAGGATGATAAGATTAAATCTCATACAGAATTGAGCAAGATATACACCAGCCTCATTAAAAGTTTGATCTCTAGAAATCCTCGGTTCAGGGAGACAAGTAAGAATAGCATCCTCCAAGTCAACACCCATCTTCCCTGCCAGCCCTGCATTATTCTCACCTACTCTAGCATTAAAGTCACCAGCAATCAGTAGGTTCGAGGTTGGGTGATTCTACTCTAACCCCTCTAAATATGAGAAGAGCTTCTCCCAGTAGTCGGACATAGGATCCTTTGCTAAACATGGTGGCAGGTAGATATTAGTTACAATTCAAGATTTCCCTGGGCTCTTTAGCATGCAAGCCTGCCCAATATGATTACAATCACTTAACAGACAGACCTCCCAATTGGACCAAAGTATAGCTAAGCCCGCTTGAGGGCAACCATAGTGTTTAGTTTTAAAGGCACGTAATGAATCGGACTTAAAACCCTCCATAGAAATTTCATAACAGGCCCAAGTTCTTGCAGTAAGATCACCTCTAATCTTGCCAGGAAACTTTTAAAGGTGGGGTCAGCAGATTTGTTCTTCCATCCTGCGATATTTCATGAAACTATATTAAGGTTAGGGCTTGCTGGTTCATAGCTCAGCCGTTCAGAATCCGTTATCTGATTAAGTGTCTTGTTCTCATCAAAGAATACCCTTCCATTCCTCTGGGCTATACAGCTTTCGGCCTTATGAGAGCCTCGGGACTTGTTAGCCCCTAACCCATCGTCCACTAAGCAGAGATGAGTTCTGTCTGGCACACTTTCCTGGACTGCCAGAGGGGATGTTAATGTAGAGGGTTGAGGGGAGGCACAATTGAAATCCATTTCATTCACTGACACAGGATGGGAAGGGGCCATGGTCTGTAGGCTGCCCATTCTAAGCTTAACCAGCTTGTCCCTCAATCTCTCCAGTCTATCATTCCGCTCTGTTCATGGTCTGTTAGCTCAATGAACACTTTCTGAACTTTATCATTGAGATCTTCATCATCTTGTGTCAGCTCTGGATGAATGTTTGAGTTGATGGTATCCTCTTCGTTGGCGGAATCCTTGAGATTGCCATAGCTTGGGGGTGTATTTTGAGCGTGAAACTGGAGATCTGGGGTATTTTCCCTCCGTAATAGAGGTTTCAGAATGCCATTCTCAAAGACTCGTGTTGGGGAGATGCCTCTTGACCAAAGAAACCTTTTGTTCTTTAGAAGGAAAGCTGGAATATACAGAGTATTAAAGGTAAGGAATACTCTATCACACCGATCCACTCTGGGTAGAACTTTCAGGTCCATTAGGACGCTTATCTCCAGCCGGTCACCCATCAGTGCTTTCAAATGTTTCTTAGCCACAATTCTGGTGTTCCAGTTTGGGGTACAACCCCTAAAAGAGAAGATGTTCAGGCAAACTTTGACAGATCGAAGCACTAGTTGGAGGGGATTATCATGGTTATCTGCCTTTAGGCTAGCCTGGTTGGAGTCAGGTCCGATGTTACTAACAAGGCCACACTTTAGATTCCCCATCTTGGGGTCCACCTGATTATTGCACTCATTAGAGATATCATTGCTGAGCATTGTACACTTACAGTTGGGTAGGGTTCTAATCTGTTTGCTGAGAAACTATCTTGTTATTCAGCCGCTGTAACATTTTACAGACATGATTCACTGTTCTAGCCGTCAGCTGCAGCAGCTTTAGGGGATCAGTGGCTGCTTCCACAGGGAACTTCTCCCATATGTTATTGGGACTCTCCTCCACAATACCACACTCTGATTTCTCCCCAGATCTCCCACCACCAGACACTGTCATTTCCAGGTCATCAGCCAGGTCTCCCCTGCTTTCTAACACAGGAAAGCGGTTTGCAGTGGGAATTTTTGGTAAATAATAGTCATCCATTTTTAATTGTTTTGAGGAGGGCAGAGAAAGTTCTTCATCCTGTCTGGTACACTTATTCATATTCATCATGAGGCCAGTAGAAGTCAGAATGGACCCACACACTATCTGGTTATAGGCTGCAAAATCTAATTCACATAGAAGGCTGCTGCTGGTCTTCCAGCCCACTCATTAGATGCTCAGCTCCAAGCTCAGTTCTCAGTTGCCTTGGCTGGCACCCCGAGTAGCTGAGTTACTGTTAGTCCAATTAAAACAGAATAGCCTTGAAGCGAGTACCTTCGGCGTATTTATCTGGATTATTATGATTATTTATTGCTTTAATATTATTAAGGCAAAAGCAATGCAGGTAATACCAGGCTGCATCCTGGAGACAGGGACAGACGAAATTGGGAGGAGATATTTATCCCACAGTTTGCTAAAAACTTTCCTCCTGTAGTTTCACCGTTGTGTCCTTTTCTCCGGTGAGGAATCACAGCCGTCACTGAGAGCTTGTTTAGTTTAAGTTAGTGTCGACTTACCTTCCCTGGCAGCAATAAAAGTCAACCTGCTATATGCCAATAGTTCTAAAGTTGTGTCGTTGGTATTATAACTTTAAAAAGGCAGATAAGCTTTATAAAACTTGGCTAAATCTTAATTAAAACAGGAGCTTTCTTCCAACGTGTCCTTCAGAGGACTGGGCAAAACCGGAAGTCCTAGCAGACGATTCTAAGGCCCTCACAGAGAGTACTCCATCTTTCTGTGTTATTCCTCTGAGGATGCCAGTCACAGCTACTGGAAAAACAGCAGGTCCTACAATGCCAAGACCATGGTCATACACCCCGGAGAATCTACAGCAAATAATGAACTCCGGCTGTGAAAGCCTTCAACAACATATTCTTCTTTGCCTGAGAACCCAGAGACTGGCTGCTAGTCAACATACACATCATCATCATCGTATGGCGTTGTGTATAGAATAGCCAGGAGATCCTAAGATGGTCTGACAGTTAGAAGTTAGCATTATGCACCACTAGGTGGCGAACTTTATGAAATAAATTGAGGTTGTAAAATGTCATCTTCATAGCACTTTGATATGGAAGCTAAGTTTTAATACCTTTGTGGCAAGTTTCCTTTTAAGAAATGAAAAGCACCTTTCTTAAATGGGACACTTCAAGGAGATTTCTAATGCAAAGCAAAAATCAAACAGGAGGAGAGATGAGGGGAATCATGTCTGGGGGAGGGGAGTACCTATTTGGTATGGAGGACTGTTGTAAAGCAACAGTAGGAAACAGAGCTTGCTTTCAGTCCTCAACACAACCCCATTGACTTCCATGGGCCGTGGAACTGACAGGAGTGCCTTAAGGATTGGGCTGCCCGTTATCTGTAGTCACTTCCCAGCCGGGGAGGTATGCGATTCACATACAGGGTTCAGAATATATAGCCCAGGAGGATTATAGGACTGTAATTCCGGATGAACAGTGTACAAAAATACAGGTGTAACTCAGCGATGGGTTTTGCAATGGCAAGAAATTGTCACTTGAAGGGTAACTTGGGTCCTTGCAGGGAGTGGCTGGGAAGGACATGATGAGATACCATGTGCGTAAAATCATGTACAATTGTGTATAAAGTCCTGTATGTTGCCAAGACATGATCTTTTTGTTCTTATTGTACTTTCTGTAAATATTCCTAGCACTAAGTTGTAAAGGCAGACTGTAAATACAAAGATGGAAGCTATGTTCCCCTGTCTCTAGTACTTTATCTCTTGTTTAGGGAAGGCACAAAGGCTTGTTTGTATTTATGCCAACTCTTTGTCCAGAAGAAACACATCAAATATTGAATGTAACACAATTAGTCAAATAAATTTTAAAGATATTCTTATGTATTAAGTTGGTAGTCTTCAGTTTGTGGGCTCAGTCTCTTTGTGAACAAGAGTAGCTTTTAACGTGCAGGTCACAGTGATGAGTAACAGCCCAACTTCTCATTATTGGGGATGGGATCATTGCAGATGGTGACTGCAGCCATGAAATTAAAAGATGCCTGCTCCTTGGGAGGAAAGCAATGGCAAACCTAGACAGCATAATAAAAAGTAGAGACATCACCTTGCCAACAAAAGTCCATATGGTCAAAGCAGTGGTATTCCCAGTAGTAATGTATGGCTGCGAGTGTTGGACCATAAGGAAGGCCGAGCACTGAAGAATAGATGCTTTTGAATTATGGTGCTGGAGAAGACGCTTGAGAGTCCCTTGGACTGCGAGGAGGTTGAATCAGTCAATCTAAAAGAAATCAACCCTGACTGTTCCCCAGAAGGCCAGATACTGAAGCTGAAGCTCAAATACTTCGGCCACCAAATGAGAAGGGAGCACTCACTGGAGAAGACCCTGATGCTGGGAAAGACTGAAGGTCAAAGTAGAAGGGGACAGCAAAGTATGAGATGGTTAGACAGTGTCACTGATGCATTGAACATGAAATTAAGCAAACTCTTGAGGATGGCGGAAGACAGGAGGGCCTGGTGTGATGTGGTCCATGGGGCTGCGAAGAGTCGGACTCAACTGTGTGACTGAACAACAAAGTAGGGTGATTGTGCATGTGCACATACACAAATAAGGATTTAGGTCTGCAGCACTGATGAAGAAGAGCTGAACAGCTTCTCCATGTCAAAAACATTGCCCTATTGCTTAGAGCACAGATGGGGGGGCGTTACAATATCGGCATATATGTACTTCATTTAGTCTCCACATGCCATTTCCCTTACCAAAAAGAGACAGGTGGTGTTGTGCAGTGGTTAGTGAAGGGAGGGGTTTCTTGCATTTCCCTTTGTAGAGAAATCAGTGCATCCTTTTGTAACTAGAGCCCTTGTAGTTCTGTGTTACGTGAAAAGTACTGAGGTCAGAGACTCAGCATCGTGAATCAGCTCTTGTTTATTGGATCACATCAGGAATGAAGGATACCTGGGCCAGGGAGTGCCTGGCTTGTATTTGTGCTCCGCACCACACCCACACCCATCACCCGTGATTGGCCTTATTTACACATCTACAATTCAATAGGTCTACTTTTGGATCTGGGCGAGCCCACGGATCCGAAGTGGCTATTGTCTTTGGAGTGAAGCTCTGAGGTTTGTGGACCGCATGGTCAGGCTATGCGATGGCGGCCATCTTATTCCAGTTAATACACAACATTACGCTTGTACCACTAAGGGGTGGTCTAGCAGTAGGAAGATTTGGGAAGATGTTGCCTTCCTCTGAGCATCTACAGTGTTCCGAAATTTTGCAGAATCTCCTTGCCTGCCCCTCTGCTCTTCAGATTTCTCTTTGATGGAAATGGACTCTATTAGAAGCTGACTCCACATTCCTAAAAAGAGGGAAAGAAATGAACTGTTGGCTCATTGAGGAGAAAGGTGGGGTATGGTTGTTGTTTTTTAATTCATGGAGAAATTGTGTAAAGAGGAATTGAGAGAATTTCTCTTAACATTACTTTCTTTGTCTGCAAAGGGCTCTTGCAAACAAACAATCTTGGAGGGTGGAAACTGGCAACATCCCAAGAGGAAAGGGCTTAAATATATTTAGAGATACACAATCATAAGGAAGTTTCGCTGAATTCAATTGCTTTTAGTCTCAAGTTCTGGATTGCAGCATCCTTAACTGAGGGAGGCCCATGGCCAAATCTCAGACTGCTTTGATTGGAAGTTTCTACAACCCTCATGCTGCAGTTAGAAATGAGAAGTCACATCACGAGTTGGTATGCGATAGACTGCAAGCTGAAACTGATTTTCACTTCTGAGAGCAGTTAGCTCAAACTGTAAAAAGGCATTGGCACATTCGTTCTTATTTATAAGTCATCGATGCATTGTGAGTGAAGATTTAACAGCCCGCTGTTGTAATGAACTCATCGAGGGATTTTTGCTTCAATCGATTTCCATTTTGAGGGTTTTTTTTTTTTAACATTTATGCACCCATGAGCTACAATCAGATAAATACAGCTCTGCAGTAACTTGGGCTGCTTCTGGCAACAGTGTTTTACATATGATCAGTTTTCTGAGTCCGATCATTGGTCCTTCAAAAGCCACATATTCAGGATGTTGATTGTTACTAATCCAGACAGTCTAGCAGGATACTGAAGCATGGCAGATATTGACTTAATTGTGAACTGGGCAGATCTCAGTCTAAATCTTGTGTCTACCATGAATTCACTAGGTAGCGTTAATTTTAAAAAGTTTTAAAATGCTCTGAACTGAACTATTTCTGACATTTCAGAGCTGATGGAAGATTTCTTGACTGCTGGTTATTGCAGTACTGTGCTATCTGGCTTCAGTTTCTTGAAGAGGTAAGAACCTAAGAATAGCCCTGCTGGATCAGACCATCTAGTCCAGCGTGCTGTCTTACACAGTGGCCAACCAGTTCCTCTGGAGAGCCAACAATAGGGCATAAAAGCTGAGGCCTTCCCCTAATGTTACCTCCTGGCTCTGGGATTCAGAAGTTTAGTGCCTCGGAATGTGGAGGTTCCCCTCAGTCACCATGGCTCGTAGCCATTAACAGACTTATCTTTCTTATTTAATCCTCTTTTAAAGCTGTGGCCATCACTACATCCTCTGGCAGCAAATTCCACATTTTAACCTCTGTGTAAAGTAGTATTTCCTTTTGTCTGTCCTGAACCTACTGCCCATCAGCTTCATTGGATGCCCCCGAGTTCTAGTATTTTGGGAGAGGGAGAGAAATTTATCTTGATCAACTCTCTCCATTCTGTGCATAATTCTATAAACCTCTATCATTTCCCCCCTTAGTAGTCCCTTTTCTACACTGAAAAGTCCTGGACTCTTCAGCCTTTCCTCATAGGCAATGTGTCCAAACCCCCTAATCATCTTGGTTGCCCTCCTCTGCACTTTTCCCCACTCTGCAGGGTCCTTTTTGAGATATGTTGACCAGAACTCTACACAGTATTCCAAATGAGGTCACATCATTGCTCTGTACTGGGGCATTACAATATCGGCCATTTTATTCTCAATCCCTTTCCTAATAATGCCTAACATAGAGTTTGCCTTTTTCACCCCTGCAGCATACTGGGTTGGCACTTTCATCGAGCTACCTGCAATGACTGCAAGCTCTTTTTCCCTCTCAGGGTCAGCAAGTTCAGATCCCATTAGCCTGTACTTGAAGTTGGGCTTTTTGCCCCAATGTGCATTGCTCTTTTTTTTTTGTCCTCTTTGGAGATGCCACCCAACAACTGAAGAGGCATCCTGAAGCCCAGCTGGTGTTGGGAGACCTGCCAGCTCAGAGGCCAGACTAGTCATCCCATCTGGGCTCCTGCAGATCCTGGGTCCCCCTTGCTAGACCATGACGCATAACTCAAGTCAGCCTCTCTCGAGAGAAGAACAGAGAAACAAATGGGAGTTCAACGAGAGAAGGTGCAGGAGAAGGTTTCTGCCACCCGTGCAAGCAGAAGTTGGCAATCTCCAGGCTTTCTTGAGGGAAACTGGTGACCTGGACTAATTTCAATCACTTCAAACCTCATTTTGGCACAGGGAATATCTTGGTTGCCCTACTGGATGGCCCACTCTGGGTGAGAGATGAGGGAGTGCATCCCTGGCTCTGGCAGTAGCTTCTGATAACCATCCAGTCTTCATTGCAGACTGGGGTTAGGGACCACAGTGCTTTGCTAGTTCTGGTCCTCCCTGGCTGACCAAAACCCAAAAAAAGGAGAGCTGGGAGATGTCTGCTCAAGTCCATAGTATTTGTTCTGGAATCTGGATAGACCCAAAGGGCTCTGTAGTTATCTCCTGTGCATCTTAAAGTCTATATGAAGCTGCTGGGGGAGCTCTGCAAAGCACCTGGGGCTTAATAGAGAAATCTGGGGGGCAGGGGGTGGAATGATAGGGTCAGAATGCTGTCCCTCAGAGGACCACAAATGCTCTGACCCCTTAGGGGCCAAAGATCTTCTGAACGGCTGAGTTTAGCATAACGAGCTATAAATGATTGCTTGTTTGTTGCATGGCACAGTTGTTTAAGATAAGTGCCTCTGTTGGGGAATATTGCATTTCCCCATCAAATTACAATATAGTGTTGTTTGAGGAAAACACAGTTATTCCCTCTGTAGCTGTTCCAATAAAATCACTGCTAATGAACTACAATAATCTCTCATCAGCACTCAGCCTACAAAGGGAGAACTCCTAGTTGGGTTGAAACTGATTAGACTTAAGGTAAATTCAGTGGACAGCGGAAGACAGAAGGGCCTGGCGTAATCTGGTCCATGGGTTCGCGAAGAGTCGGACTCGACTGTGCGACTGAACAACAACAACCAAATTCTTGGAAGCAGCCAAACTGGCCGTCTAGTTTGTTCTGAGTTCAGTTCAGGTTGCAGTTTACAACCTTTAAGGTCTGGGACCCTAATAGCTGCAGGACTGAATGTTTTATTAAAGGGTATTTAGAGATTGTCACACACAAGCAGCACACATGGAGCATACACACATACAAGGTCTATGGAAATAAAGAGAGGAGAGGGAGAATAAGAGGGGTTGAGGCGATAGCTACCTTTCCTCAAGATGTCCGTCAAGAAGGAGAGACGGCAAAATGATCAGCACTTCGCTGAGAGAAATAACCCAGTATACTGGGGGTCAATCGTGCTCCCTCTAAGTTGTGTTGTGAGCAAAATGTGGAGTGTTGTGACCAAAAACTCTACTTTGTGAGGTACTGGCATTAAAGTTGTGAGGGAGCTATTTGGCTGCTGCCTAAATTAGTTTTCTCTGGAGCCATCCTTCCTGAGCTAAGACAAAATTGTGTGAACCAGAGGCTAAAAAACGGTGAGCTAGCTCACACTAACTCAGCTTAGAGGGAACACTGCTGGGTGTGTGTGTCAGTGGGTGCCCAAGGTAACACAAATGACATACTGGAGTTGTGCTGGGCTAGTTATACCCAAAAACTTGTCCAGAGGACTTGCTAATGTGAGGGATCCCTCAGAACAAAGAATTGATAAGATTACTCATGGCTATGAAGAGATTACTTAGGTGTAAGACAATGTAGCTTTGCAACCATGACAACAAGTTCCCAGGACTGGACAAAGAAAGGCTGGAGGGTTCTTCTTCAGGTAAAGTACACGTTGGGCTGGGTTCCTGATTAGTTCTCTAGGGTTTGAGGTCTAATGGATTGCTAATTTAAACTACTCAATAAGGAAACGATACTGCTTGATGAACCATCTGGTCTTGGGGTGCGGGAAAGGGGCAAAAGGCAGGACTTGTCATTATCAAGCAAAAATGAAGGAAGGAAAGAGGTCAGATTGATGGGATTCGCATTTGAAATAGAAAGACGTTACTCTAGGGCAAGGCAGGTCCATTGTCCGGAGTCTGCAGATGTCAGTGGCGGGGGGTGGGGGGTCACAGCTGTCAAGGCAAGATCTCGTGTGCTTTTTCCAGGGTGCTGTCCTAGGCATGATTAGGGCCTGCCAGTCCTGGCTTCCATCTTTGAGTCCACTTATGTCAAGCTGCCTGGTATAGGGACTCCTGGGGTACCCCTATGAGGTCCATCGATGGTGGAAATGACCCCTCCTGATAGACAGGGGGTTGGTGTACTTACACCCCAGATCAAACCTGTAGCCACAATTTCCCCACTAATTAAATTAATAGGCCACTTGGTTAATTAAATTAAGTGCGGCAGCAACTGTGGGCAGCGGCAACTCACTGGAGTCCTGGGGACACCAGGCGGGCCTTTCCAGTGGCATTGCAGGGAGGGGGGCAGGACTCTGGCCAGGCTGGGCTCCTGCCACTCAGAACCAGAAGGAGTGTGACAGGACCAGTGGGTGCCTCAGCTGCCCTTGGAAGTGCCTTTTGGCTCCCAAGCCGCTGGCTCCCTGGGAAGTGCCCTGGTGCTCCTGATTATGGTGGACCCCCAACGGGCAAACAGTGTGCCTCTTGGTGTGTGTGAAGGGATGTAAGTTTCAAATGGGGCACTGCCTCCTGTGCCCCGCCACTAGCTATGGCCCTGCCCTGGATGCTCCTCTACATGCCCTCCAAATTGTTGCTTTGAAGTTTTGAAAACATGTAGACTGAACAGAGACAGTTTGTCTAGGAATGTCTACCCTTTTGAATCAAAAGGAACCTCCACAAACAGCTTGAAAGTTCATGGAAAGTTCGTGACCTGCCATGAACTTGACTTTGTGAAGCAGGAACCAGCCAAAATGTTTGACACAAACTTTAGTTCGTGAGCCGGTTCATGACCATCCCTACACAATGCTAATAGCACAAGTTCTCAAGCAAGGAGAAGTGGATTTATGTCTGTGCACTAAACACAAAAATGGACATTGTACTTTTATTCTCGCATACATTGGTGACTTGATTATGGGCAAAATGGACTATAACAGTGTGGTAGCGTGCCTAAACAGGAGCAGAAATTCATTTGCCCTAAACCAGAGGCAGAAAATAATTGAACTCTTACAGACATTAGGTCTAGAAAGTGTGAACACCATGGAAACCAACTCTCTTAAGAATATTGAAATAGGTGAGCCTTTACCTAAGGACAATCAGTACGCAGACACCATAGGGAAGCTATCTAAGCATCACTAGCAAACCCGATACAGCAACCAGTGTTGGGATCTTTGGTGGAAAAACGTGTGCACCTAGCAAGAAAGAGTAGCTTGCAGTACAAAAGGTGGCTAGATATCTTAAAGGAACTTTAGGTTTGAAACGAAAATTGCCACCCACCAGTAATCCAACGTTACACAGATGCAGATTGGGAAGCAGATAGTTTAGACCATAAATCTACAGGGCTCAGGGTAAATTCTTTGAGATTATTAGCATTCCTTATTTCACTTAAGGTGTCCTGAAAATATGTAAGGGTTTCTTCTGCTTCCGAACTATACAATTTACTATCTATTCATAACTGCACTCAAATCAATGTTTTGAGTTTTCTCCCAGCTTGTGGCTGCCTTTGCACACAAACCACTGAAGATCTTTCCTGCATATTAAAACACTGTCAGTGCCATCATCTACCGTTCTACCCACATACTCAGCCTTTCACAGTTTCCTGTAACTTCATCTTCTGGAAGATCACAGAATTATCACATGAAACTGATCAGGGGACAGTTGTGTGGAACCAGCTCATAGAAATGCAACATTGCTCCGTCGCGATGCCTGCTTTTTTCATTTTGTTTTGCTGGTGAGTATCAAAAAGGTAAAGGAGTGCCCAAAAGTGGGAACTGAACAGAAGGCCATTTACAGAGTGTATATGACACACACAGACACACTCAGGGAAAGAAAGGAGTTTCATTTCTATTGTATTTTGTTTCATTTCATGCTGTAGACAGGCAAAGATCTCACTGCCATGATTCAGTAACGGTTCTTTTTCCCTTTATAGGCTGCTCCCTAGAACAGACGGAAAAGGTGTGGAAAGGTAAGAATATGCTGTGATTGAGTGAGATGAATCCTAAATGGTCTAGGATCATGATACCTGAAGGACTGCCTCGGCTTTACCACCCTCCTGCCAGTCTCAAGTCCTGTTCTGTGCGACCCGGATTTCTGAAGTACAGCAGTTGGCTGCCAAAAGACAGGGCATTTTTAGTGGCTGTGTCTAATGTGGGAATGGCCGCCTGTTCACCTGGTACTTTGTTTCTTTTGGGCATCAAGGGAAAAGCTATCTATTTCTGATGGTGTTGTATTAATATAAAATTGAAAGATTAAAAAAGTTAATATAAAACTTATTGTATGGATGGCCTCCATTGAAAAAAATCTTTATTTATGCAACACTCTTTTAAAAATAGTTTCTCACATTTGTATTCTAGTCTTACTCTGCTGTTTTATGGTATTTTTGGCTTTGTACTATTTTATGGCTTTGTACTTGCTTTTTTACGCTTTTATGCTATTATATGTTATGCTTATTTTGATGATCTGCTTTTACCTGCTGTTTTATGGTTGAGACATTTCACTGGGTTTTTTTGCCATTTTATTGTTGTTTCGTTATGGATATCCAAATGTATATATTTTTGTTTATACTGTTACTTTGGAATTTGCAGAGCTTTTCATCAGGCCGTCCATATCTGAGAAACAGCCTTCTCCCTTGTGAACCCGTATGGTCTCTAGGGGGTTGATTCACATGGTGAGATATGTGCTACTTAGAGAAGACTGGCAGCTCAGTGAAATCACTGTGTTTTGCAATAAGACTGGACCCTTCGCGGAACCATGACAAGCTTTGAATTTTCCCAGGGATTCTGATAATGCTCCTTTCTGCACTCTCCTTTTAATCCATGTTCCCTACAGTGTCCTCCAAGCAATTCTGCACTAACACTGAATTCAACCTTCATTGTAATCCAGGTGTTTCCCCCCCCATTCTGCATTAAAATTGAGTTCAACCTTCTTTTTATTCTGGGTTTTCCCCCATTCTGCATTGCATTACCTTCCTTTCAGCCTGTTGTTGCCCCTGGTTATTTGTATGCTGTTTTGCTGTGGACTTAAATTGCCTCGACTCGAACACTGCGAAAATCCAGAGTGGCAGGCAAATGTGGAAAGGACCAATGTCAGCAGCTGTTGGGTACTGAATAACCCATGTCTCACCATGTGAAAAGGGTCATGTGCATCAACCCAAACATTGACTGAAGAGTCCCTTCTTTCCTATGCCATCTGTTCCGCTTGTATGTATCTTTGTGAAAAGCAGGGCAGATTTACTGCTCGAGCATCCACTTAGGGTGCCAAGTGGGCAGTTCCTGTTATCATCTTAGTCTTCTGCTTATTATTTATTTATTTGTTTGTTCGTTTAATTTGTATCCTGCCCTCCCCACCAAGGCAGGCTCAGGACGGCTCTGTCATGAAAAGCCATTTCTAAATGCTTGCAGCTTTTAAGAATAAAAGTTTGGTTCAGGCTGTAAGGCCTGGTAGAATCCTTTCCCTAGAGACACAGATAATGCAGGAGAATGTGACCTGGATAAGAAGTGGTTTCAGCTGGCACGAGACTTGTTACAGCCTGGGAAGAAACTAGCCCCAATCAAGCACATTCCTCAGTGATGGAATTATTAGCACCTGTGTGTTGGAGTCAAGCAGCCCCTTAATGGGATAAGTTTCATTTCTCTACAAGATTGACTATTATGGGGTGTCATGAAGCCATGGTAACCGAAGGAGGTTGACATCACTCTCCTAGCTTTTGGTTGGTTGAAGGCCTGAACTGACCAACAGCTACCATTTTCTATAAAATAAGGTCTTTCATTCTGAGAGAGTGTGGTTGCCTGGACTTATTCAGACCTTGCGGGTCAATAGGTTCTGAGCAACCCAGGACTTTGGCATCTCATGCTATCTGCCTGGATTGGTTTGTTTGTTTGACTGTGCTGTGGTTGGATTACTACACTTTGTAACCTGAAGGTAACTTTGCAACTGCATTGCAAGTTCTTAGCAAAGCTGGTTAAGTTTAGGTTCTTTTATTTTATGTCCTCACTGTTTGATTGTCTTGTTTTAAAATCTGTTTTGCACCTTAATGAAGTTATACTATTTTTTTAGCCTGTCATGGCTTGTGTTCTGTGAATCTCAAAAGGCTAATTCCAGTTCCCTGGACTTAGGACCACAACTACCACAAATACTTTTTGCATGTGAGTTCAGTCTGTGGCTCTGCCTGCAGAACTGACCTTGTGTTTAAGTCTCAGTTTTGGTCTGGACGTTTGGTCTTTTATTCCAGGACTGAGAGAGACCATTAAAAAGACCTGGTGGTGGCCTATTATATACTTAAGGGATTGTTAGATTCCCTTAAGAACTTTTGTAAACTGCGGTGTAGCCTAGTTTTATAACCCAAATGTCTATCTGGAGGGTTGGGTGTTTGTGACAGGCTCACAGAAAAAAAAATATATATATGTGTGTATGTGTATAAAACAGCGGAATAGTTAAAACACAATATTTCAGTAAGTACAATCACAGCAATAAAATCATATGTGTGCCAGTAAACATAGATTTCAATAAGTGCTGATTTAAAACCCACAACTGCCCCCAAATTCTTTCAATTTAGCCATTAAAATTTCAACTCCCTTTAAAGGATTTTCTAAAGCCAATTTCAGATGATCAGCAAAGGCTCTCAATTTATAATGGGCAGATCCTGAATTAACAGTCCCCCGGGGTTTCCTCCTTCCACTTGGTGGGAGTGACAGAGATGGTGAGACAAGGGTTGAATCTGCATTTGCATTTTTAAATCAATCTCATGCTGCATTTGCATTTTTAAATCAGTTTCGTGCAGCTGTGGTGCTGTCTTTCTCTATGCTTGATGGCGTCACAGCAGCATGAAACTGATTTAAAAATGCAAATGCAGATTCGACCTATGAGGAAGCAGCCCAGCTATGACAGATCGCCAGGCTAGCAGCCTGTGTCCCAGCTGTTGAGCTAGATCACTGCCTAAGCATCACAGGACTGGGGCTCCACCAAGCCTTGGCCAGGTGAATCCACTTAAACAGTATTGAAAATAAGGAAAGTATCAAAATAGAAAATCCTCTTTTCATGGGGAAAAAAATGAAACGCAGAAATAAATACATTCTGACAAATTATCGAGGCAACTATTGTGTAGTTTGTCTTTGTTCACAGATGAATTTCTAGGTTTCTTGGCCTGAAGTAGACCCTGAGATGAGATATTTCTTGTCCTGTCTTTCCCTATCTTGTAATGCTTTCCTGTGCATTTGCTAATCCAGTAAAGAACTTCGTCCTCCCTCCATCTCTGTGAATACCAGCAGGGGAATATTACTGGGAAGAACAGCTACGATCTTTTGTCATAGTCCGGCACAGCTGGGAGTACATTTCTATCTGGAGAAAGATGGCCAGAATATAACTACAGACCAAAGAGTAGATGGAGGAGTAGCTACTTTTTCCATATACAATGTGAGCAGAGAGCATGGAAGGATGTATGCCTGTTACTATTATGATATCAACCAAAAACGATCAGAACGTAGTGAATCTGTGGAGCTGCTGGTAATAGGTAAGAGACTTGGGTCCGAGACATGCTGAGTATATCAGGGGGGTATCTTGAGGTCAGGGAACCCAGATGACTAGTTACGGCTGATGCTGACAGAACAGAATACCTTTATCTGCAGCAGTGAACCATTCGCTTTTCTGCCCCCAAAGGTTGCCCCTGCAAATTAAATAGTAGTCAAATGCACAGCTAAAAAGGGAAGTTCAAAAGCTGATAACCATACCCGCAAGCCATTCACAGCAGAAGCCTGATGAAGTGATACTATAATGTCTATGGTGACCATTTAAATGTCTTAACTATTCATTTCTCTGTTTACAGACCCTGATCTGCCCAGGCCCAATATCTCCCTGAGCCCTGGCAAAATGGTGTTCCCTGGCAGCAACATCACCATTCAGTGCTGGGTCAAAGGTCTGAACTACACATTCTATCTACATAATGCCGGAGGTCCGATAAAATCTGTGGCGCCAGATGGGGACATGGCCCTGTTCCATATCAGCAATGTGAGCTTGGATCATGGAGGGAACTACAGCTGCAGCTACAAACTCCAATCCGATTTCTCCATCTCCTCAGAGACTAGCGACATTGTAAATCTCTGGGTGTTTGGTGAGGATAACGAGTATCTCAAAGAATACCAATTTTGGGGAACCTTTTGAGATAGTTTTGCAGTGAAATCTTGCTCTCAAATGGATAATGTGTTGCATTGCCATGGACACAGTATTCTTAACAAGAGCAAAACAGATTCCAGCACACAAAGGGAATCAAGATCTGTCCCTTGTCCCAAATACTCCTCTGTAAGCTCTATATCGCCCTTTCTCCAGTGCTGTCTACTGCGTATCTCATGATTCCATGAAAGCACAGAAAATACTCTGAAAGTGGTATTTCATCTGCAAATCAACTTCTTGAGAATACTAAATTTCATTTAAAAATAGGCTGCTTTGTATAAGCCAGGGGTCCCCAGTCTTTTACAACTTGAGGGCACCTTTGGAATTCTAACACAATATGGTGGGCACAGCCACAAAATTGCTGCTATGGGAGGTGGAGCACAGAATGCAGCACAGAATGGCTGCTGCAGGGTACCTTCAGTCCTACCGTGCTGCAGTAGTGGCAGGTGCTACCCAAGCAACGTTTTTTAAAAATCTGCACAGCAATCAAATAGGGCAGCCTGAAACTTTGCTGGGCAAAAGCTCCACCTGGCCCTGCCCACTTTCTAAAAACATTTGGTATCAGCAGGTGCCATGCCATCCATGGGCACCACATTGAGGACGCCTGGTATAAGCGATACTGGCAGAAACCTCAGAAGACAGGGTCATTACTAACATTTTGTACATTTGTACCTTTCATTCTACAAGTATGAATTATGCAAATGAAGGTCATTTGAATGTTCTCTTTTATTCTCCATCATTTATCCTGGTTTTGCTAGGTATGGGAAAGGGCACAATGGGTACTTTGCCTGGACCGAAGGCAAGATGTGTCTTGATTCCTGATTGCGCAGGTGTGAACTAGAATCCCAGGAGCCCTAATTTAGAGTTGGGGCATATTAAAGACTCTTACATTGCTCTTTAAGATCTCTTATCGCCATTCTTCCCCCCCCTGCTGATCCGTTACTGGCTGAATCTTGTCTTTCAGAGGTAATGTGACATTTGTCAACCAATTCTGAATGTGATAATAAGGTTCTGCACATAATCACGTGCTAGAGAGTTTTCATTACAAGTCAAATGCCTGATTAAAAGGTTCTCAGGCACTGAAGTGAGATGAGGAAGCCAGTGCAAGCAGAGGCAATGTGCAATAATTATGTTGGATAGACAACATCTGGCTTTATAGTGGTGGGGGAAGCTACAGCAGCTCCCTCCCTTGTGGCTGGGGACAAGACCAAGTTATGTGATGGCGGCATGTGATGTCTGGTTTCTTTTCCTGCACAGATCCCAGGTTACCGAGACCTACCATCTCCTTCAGCCCCAGTGAGTCAGTTGCCCTTGGAGGACAAATCGATATCCTGTGTGAAAGTCAACATGGGCAAGCAGGTTTCTACCTTCATAAAGATGGAGCATCAGCACTAGACTGGCCCATGAAATCTGACTGGGATGAGGGTGAAGTTTCCATTAACAATCTCAGCTGGGAGCACCAAGGGAACTATAGCTGCAGCTATGTATTAGTTAAAAGGCCATTTGTGTTCTCTGCACACAGTGACTCTCTGGAGCTTCTGGTAACAGGTGCAGTATTTGGTTTATTCAAACCAGCTGCTCCTCTGCTTTTATCTGTATTATAGGCAACAAGGGTTAGAAAAATGAAAAAGCAGCATTCTGCTATGCTATGATCTGAGCCATAGTGCCATAGCACACTGAATAGGAGTCCTGCTACGGAAGACATGAATTCAAATTGCGCTACTGGCAGATGTTATCATTTCGCCCCACTGTGATATGACATTTCCCTGGTCAGCAATTTCAAGGGAGCCCATAAGTTAAAAGTAAACTCACAGATAGAAGGACACAATCACCAAAGGAAAACTGAAGCATGTTGGGTTGAATTATAGGGGCCTATGCAGTGTATCTAAACGTGAAGTTTGTTCCTGCACTATAACATATGTATCTGATGCTGTTGCACTCTGCCATGATGAGCAAGTTGCGATCTGCACCTCAGGTCTGCCTAGGTTCAGAATAGTGGTTATGGAGATATCTTCTGGGATTGTGCATAGGTTTGTGGCGAGTTATGCATTAACACTGAAGTTGATACTTAACAACATGACCATCCCTCTGCACCCTATTCATTAGGGTAGATCTCTCTTCTCCAATCACTTTTGATCTTTGTGATGCTGCCTAGCTATTGTTGCACAGCATAAATATCCTTCTGTCTTGCAACACAACCTGTACTTTATGGGTAATGTGTGTAAAGTGCAATTCCATTCTGCTTACAGGTGGGAAAAATGTAACCATCAGACGAGCTGTTGACTGTGGAGAGAATTTTTCTGATCAGCCTTATTAATATTTGTAGGTTTGGGCCCACAACAATGGATTCACTCACTCCTATAAAAAAGAGAAACAAAAATCATCTCCTGCTCTGACCCTGGTGCAGGCCAGAGCTGTTGATCCGTTGACAAAAAACAGAGACACCTTGGCACCAGGAAAACAACTGATCATTATCTTGTGGCCAGAAAAGATTTACATTATAAGGGCTATTCAGAGGGAAACCTGAACCCATAAACCCAGAGATGTAGCTAGTCTGCATTTTAAATATAGCTTACCCAGAGCACCAGGAATGATTCAGTTTTGTTATGATAACATGAGAACTTCGAGCCTGTTTTGTCAAGGTCCACTCTGAATGCAATATACCGATCATTCCTAAGTGTCAACGATTGGCGCTTTCCTGATGTCAGAATTGAAAAGGACCATGTTATGCACATCAATTGAATGTTTGATGCTGTACTTGATGTAATTGTCTGAGGTGTGAAGTCTTGAGAAACCCCTTTGAAAGATCCTGTATAAAAGATCCCTAGTTTCTGACAGGCCTTGTCCGATTTTGGGGAAACCTTGAAAGGCTCACCTTTCATGGTTGCTCTATCTCGGGTCCGGAGGCCTCCGTGCGTTGTGTTCTGTGTTATGTGCTTGCTGTTCTGTTGCTGTCTTGTCTGTCTGTCTTGTTAAGCTGTTGAATGCAAGATTTGTTTCTGTCCTTTTGGGTTAGGAGGAGTGTGGTCTAGCGGCTGTCAATCGCTCTCCCTCTATAGAATATAAGAAACGCTATATAGTTTCACTTTTTGGTATAAATGTATTCCTTTGTCTTGGAGCCTAGGGGTTCCTTTTCCTTTCCTCCACCCCGGTGCCTTTGGTGAGTGGGCCATTTACCGTAGCCTAAACGAACCTTGAAAGGGGAAAGGGTCGCCCCGGGAAAATTCTCCCGACATTGACTAGCAGAATGCTGTGTTCACACATGAGATTTGTCCATAAGAGTGCCTGCCCAAGGAGGTCAGAATGGCTCACATAGCCAGATATGATATTGTGTGAACGGGACCTGATTGAACATGCACATGTATCTGCATGCACATACAAGGCTCTGCTTCCTGCATGATCTGACCCTTTGCAACCCATCATTAATAGAATGAGAATCTTTTTCATTTTGTTATCTGGTATACAAATCCCGATTTCTTCATCTTATTCCAGATTATACCTACATCAACATCCTCCGCTTAGTTATAGGAGGTCTGATCCTTCTCTTCCTCCTCACATTTTGTGATTGCAGATCAGCACTTTTTGCAGGAATATACACTCAAGGTGAGATGCTTCTCCCCCCAAAACCCATGCGTCACCTCTTTCCTAACAGAAAATAAGCTTCAGGAGACATCCCAAAGATTCCTAAAGACTTTGTGAGTGTTTTTGTGTGGGGGAGACAGCTTAATGATGGAGCTGATGGTTAGCATGGAAGGAAAGCCCCTCATTCAGTCTCCATTTATGACACCTTGGCTAAATGGTAACAGGTCTTAGAATAGATAGCACTGGGGTAACCAGGTGAAATATTTGATGCAGTAGATGGTTACTCATTATTTTCACTAGGATTCAAACTAAACTGGGATTTTATTCTGCTGTTTCAGACCAACACGGCTACCCACTGTCATGGAGACATGAAGCTGGGTCATATATTTCAATGGGATTCAAACTAAACAACAGACACCATGAGTGGAAAGGGGAGCTGGGCCTTTATAGTGCTCCCACTCACTTCATGTCATCTGGGCCAGGGTTAGGGTCAGGAATCTTACTTGTCGCCATGGTCTAAATTACCTCTTCTGTTCCTTTTGGCATAACAGGTGTGTGAAGCTGGCTTCTGATCAACTTGATTCCAGATATCATTTCTGCAGGCCTTGGAACACAACATCAGCGAACTCCTGTTGCCCAGAATATTTTTTTGGGGGGGCATATTGAGTATATATTTGCTTTGAGGGAGAATATGCTTATCCTAAATGGTATTTTACATCTGGCCTCTTTTGGTTTAAAACACAATGCAGGAACGGCACTGCAAAATGATGATGGGGGTTGGTAGTGGCAGGAAATACCATTTCTTCCCAAGTAGAGATTGCAATGTATTACAAGCAATTAAGCTCTTCTTTGGGGAGTGTAAAAAACAAAACCAAAAAACAAAACTTGTACTTGTTGTCAGCCCCCCCCCCCAATCTGCACACCCCTCCCTCCCAGCTTGGTTTTATGTATTGGAAAAGGCAATGTCTGGTGTACAAAGAAGACCCTGCAGGAGACAGCAAGGAGACAATTAGATAGGATAGTGAGGTCAGCACCTTCTCTTCTTTTAAGTGTCATTCCTTGTCTGCCTCCCGATTACCACTATTAGGGCAATTTCCCCCTTCTTCCCGGAGGTGCCACACTCTGTCTTACCCTCTCTCTCAGTTAGAGATGTGGTTAGGAACCTATCTTTGTCTCTTCTCTTTCCTATCAAGTATGTTAATTTCTAAATAAACCATTATCTACTATTTAATCAGGTTGTGTACCACTGCTGTGTTAATTACCCTGCCAATGGTATGTACTCAGGTGAATAGCCATGTTAGTCTGAAGCAGCAGAACAAAGTTTGAGTCCAGTGGCACCTTTAAGACCAACAAAGTTTTATTCAAGGTATAAGCTTTCGTGTGCAAGCATATTTCTTCAGATACAATGAAACAGAATTTCCTCAACCCTTACCTATCAGAAGAGAGAGGGTGGGGGCAGTTAGTTGCCAGGAAGGGCTTGTCAAGATGAATAAGTGTAACTGAGTGATTATAGCTGAGATTAGATTAAGTCAGTTGGTCAGTTCTGTGAATGGCAGTAAATTAGCATACAGCTACAAGAGTTAACAAACAGATGTGAGAATGAAGTTTGCATCCAGTGGCACCTTCAAGACCAACAAAATTCAATTCTAAGTATAAGCGAGAACTGAGAGACTTAGCATGTGTAAATGCACACTCCTTCAGATATATTGAAACAGATTTCCTCAAATTTTATATTTAAGTAAGGGGGGTTAGTTGTCAGGAACAGCAAATTAGAGTCAAGATGCATAAGTAACTGAGCAATAAATACTGCTAAGATTGGAATAACACATTTGGTATGACATGTAAATAGCAGCAAATTGACATACAGATAACAAAGGAGTTAACAGCAGACATACAACTACAAGAATTAACAAACAGTTGTAAGAACGCAGTTTGAGTCCAGTGGCATCTTCAAGACCAACAAAGTTTAATTTCTGGGAATAAGTGAGAACTGAGTGCATTAATATGTGCAGTGAGATAAGAAGCCAATATCTCTGTTAAATCCTGGGGGGTTCCATTGTCCTGGGAATTGTAATAACCTGTAATTCAGTAATCTCCAATTCTAGTCTGTTTCTGAAATTCGTTTGTGAAATACAAACATGCAAACTATGTTAATCTGAACACAGTGTTCACATGTTTCGGGGGGTGTTAACATACTTGCTCCAGAAAGTATTGAGTCCAGCTAATCTATGAGGTGACCATGGAGAGAAAACCAATAGCAGACCTTTTCTGAGAAAGTTAATAAGGCTATTTCACATTCTGCTTTGTGAAGCAACTGAAACACACTGGTCCATCTATTCCAGTAGGCTCTCACACAGGGAAACAGCAAAAGATTCCCTAACTGTGTCCTCGCCTACCAGACTCCTGTACTTTATAGAATCAGACAGCCCAAACCAGGTGTGAAAGCTGCCGCCTCTCGTACCGGAGGCAGTGGCCAACTTGCAGAAAGCTGACCATCAGAAGGCCCACATGCTGTTCGGCCAACTGCACTGCTACTAGATTAAAGTCACAAGTTCACCTGTGGCAGCGGAAGTGGCTGGCCACATGCCTTCATTACTGGATGCTGAACTAGAGTCTGTCTGGCTCTTTGCCTTCTCCATCTTTCAGGCCCTGCTGGAATGGGGAGCAGAGATGGAAGTGAAACATCCTGCCTTCCACAGCCTGGTGCCTCTTCGGTTGTACCTTAATTAGAGAAGAGCCACCATTGTTGAGGCTTGTTGGAAGATGTCCACTAAGATCCTGCCAAGAATAGCCATCTTCTTAGATCACAGCAAGCTGCAGCCACTAACCCTGAACCAGGACAAAACATCCCTTTGTCTTGTTGTCGCAAATGGTTCTGGAATGTACCAGAGTATGACTTCCCGCTGCAAATCTTGGAGCACCTGAAGAGCCCTCAACATCTGAGAGGCCGCTTTCAATATATTGGGAATCATTGAGGTGGAAACAAAACAGAAATGGAAGCTCAGTATCATCTAAAAGGCTCTCAGATGACATCAGATGAGCAGCCATCCATTCACAGCCTCACCCTCTGCACCACCAACCTCCTGGAGGCCATCCATGAACACATGCTGTCCCGCTGGAGCCTCTGGGAAGGGCTGTGATGGGTCTTCAGGGCCTGCTAACCCCTACCCTAACCCTAAAACTAACACTAACCCTAACTCCCACCCTAACCCTTACCCTAGCACTAACCATAACCCCTAACCCTATCCTGTATCCTAACCCCAACCCCTACCCTAACCCTAACTCATACCCTAAACCTACCCCTAACACTAACCAGCTGGTAGGATGACTTCCTTTGTCCAGACTAGTATCCTATCAAAGAGAGAAAAATGGCAGTCTGGGTTTAGTTGACATTCATTTATGGTTTTTATGTAATTTTGTAAGTACCAACTGGGGAACACTACAGAAAGTTATGAAGTCAACCCAACCTGATTTTTTGGAAATCAGTGTATGGTATGATTTCTTACGATGTTGGGGAAATTCCCCCTGGGGAAGGGAATGGTGGCAGAAGGAGAAACCAAGTCCCCGACTCACAGCCTTGAATACTTTATTTATTCCAAGTTTTGTTTTAGAGGCAGTGAAGGTGCTGAAAAAGTATAATATAGAGGCCCAATTGGTTAAGAGGCTTTGTTCAGAAGACAGAGGGCAGACAGGTTTGTTGTATTGGGAGGTGTTGGAACATGCAAAGTTGCAACCTTATTATCAAGGGAGAGCCCTGAAAGACAGTCTATCTCCATATCTCAGGGTCAACGTGTTTCCAATACCTACCTTCTGTGATAAGATCATTCCCTATTATTTCAGAGAACTCAGGTGGCGGTGTGTGGGAGGGTTACGGTACAGTATAACCCAAGAACAATGGGACTGCCCTAGGATCATGTGTACGGGTCTGTTAGCATTGGCCACTGGTCCTCATCTAGTCACCTACAGGGAGTCTGCCAGCCCGGAGTCCATCACGCATGCGGTTTCTGCTTGTGTGTCTGCTTGGGCAGAATGGGCTCATATAGCTAAGATGTTGCGATGGCCCTTCTTATTACATCAGAAGTGGGAAACAGTAGTGTCTGGACTGGAACCAGAGGGAGGATACAGTTTTCCGGGGAAAAGATGGTTAGATGGACAGTTAGTCTCCGAGAATTCCCAAAATAGGAGGGTTGTTAACGTATCGTGGTCGGTGGTACGACTGGTGAATCTGGTGGTATTACAGATCATATTACAAAACAGATACAAAGAGGCCACCTCTAAAAAAATTACCCCAATTAAAGATACACTCATTCATGTACACCACTCTTTACAGAACATAAAAATCTGGGAGAAGAAAAATTCTAAAAAAGAGATATGCTGGAAGCGTTGGAAGTGGTATGAGGCAGTGAATCCTCCGGTTCCCTGAAGTGGTCTATCCTTGTTTCCTTTCTCTTTAAGAAGAATTCTTGGGGAGAGGGAACATGGTAGTGGACATCAGAAGACTGACAAGACCATTAAGAGTTTAAAGATCAAAAATTATTAAAAAATAAGACCTAGGCACCATAAGAAACAAAAGATACAGAAGGGGGAGGAGGAGAGGGAGAGCGGGTATAAGATTAGCCTGTATAAAAGATCTAGAGCTGAAGTTTGTACTGTAAGGATGGTGGGTTGGCTATTGATTGGAATTGGGATCTTTGTAATCCTTTGTATAATTTCTTATTTTTTCAAGCTAATTAAATAATGAATAAAAAACAAAAAACAAAGGTGAGATTTAGGATGATATTTGTTGAGATTAAAGTCTGAGATAAAAAGTTTAAATGTTAAAATAAATGTTGAGATAAATGTTGAGATACATGTTGTAACAAATGTTGAAATAAACATTAGGAATATAATTGGTTAGAGTTGACAAATGGATGTCTGTGAATTTATGACCCCTTTTTAACTTTGGGGTACTGTTAGAAATATATAAAAAATACGTTAAAATTATATATGTATGTTAATTTACTTGTTTGTTAAAAATTGGTTTTCATTATGTACGTGTAATGCAGTTTATACTTCTTTGTTTATATCTCACAGTTTTTATGTTAACTTTGTTATTAAAAAATCTGTTTGTATATGGAAAGGACTTAAAAAACAAAACTTTATTTTCCTAAAAAAAACCCTTTATTTTCCTAACCCCAAACCTAACCTGACCCCTAAGCCTAACTCTAACCCTAACCCCTACCGTAATCCTAATTGCTACCTTAATCCCAACCCTAACACTAATCCTAAACCTAGACCCTACCCTAACCTGTACCCTAACCCTAAACTTAACCCTAACCGTAAACCTAACCCCTACCCTAGCCCCAACCCTTACCCTAACCACAACCCTAAAATTTACCCTAACCCTAAATTTAACCCTAACCTGAACCCTAATACTAAACCCTACTCTAATCCTAATTCTAACTCTAACACTAAAAGTAACCCCTACCCTAATCCCAACCCTAACCCCTACCCTAACCTTAGCACTAACCCTAAATCTAACCCCTACCCTATCCCCAACCCTAACCCTAATCATATCCCCTACCCTACCCTTAACCCTAATCCCTACCTAACCCTATTTTAACCCTTTCCCTAACCTTAACCCGAACTCTCACCCCAACCCTAATCCTAACTCCTACCTTAATCCCAACCCTAACCCAAACCCTACGCTAACCCTATTTTAACCCCTTCCCTAACTCTAACCCTAACTCCTACCCCAACCCTAAGCCTCACCCCTACCCTAACCCCAACCCCACCCCAACCCTATTCCTAACCCAAACCTAACAGTTACTCTAACCGCTACCCTAACCCTAAGCATAATATAGGTGGGTGCCATAACATTTTAAATAGTGCCATAAGTGGTATGATCCAAATGCTGTTTCTCATAGTATAGACACAACATGCTTTTATCCTGCAGTTTTCTCTGGTCAAATCATCAATGTGGAAACAAAAGCGAAGCCAAAGCTCAGTGTCAGCTACGAGGCTCTCAGACAGATGACTTCAGATGAGCAGCCATCCATCCACAGCCTTGCCCTCTGCACCACCAACCTCCTGGAGGACATGCTCTCATGCTGGAGCCTCTGGGAAGGGCTGCGACAGGTCTTCAGGGACTGCTGCTCTTCTGCAAAAGGTGTCTGACCTTCTCTGGCCACTTGCATCTGGGAGAAGAAAGGAACTGAGAGATCTCCTCAGACGTTCTCCATGGCCTCAGACTCTTAACTTCTGTTGCAAACAATAGCGATTGAAGTGGTAACTGGTATAACACATGCTCTGTTGCCCCTGGTTTGAACATAGATCAGTATTTCTTTTTATAAATAGGCTTTATGGGGGTTTTTACTGCTTCCAAAATGAACTTGACCAGAAACAACTGCAGGATAAAAGCATTTTGTGTCTATACTATGAGAAACAGCATTTGGATCATAGCACTTATGACACTATTGAAAACATTGTGGCACTCACCTATGTTAATTCTAGAAGTTTCTTAATCAGGAAGCAAGATTTCCTACATCAGCAAAATAAGTCAGGTTATCAGGAGGATATATTCTGCATATTTATAAGGAAGCTTATTTTACTGAAGCAAGATACCGTACTGGCAGAATTACGATATGTCAAGGCTGTTATGAAGAGATAACATAGTTGACAGCTTCATGCCAAGCCTCAAAAGATGAATGATAAAGGGACATTTCAGGGTCATGCAAAGAAGAACTGACTCTGCTATCAGCTTCAAGGGATCTCCAAGATATCTACTGTTTCCACACAGTGGACTTTTACTTACATGGCCAGGGAAATGCCGATTGCAATTTTGGGGTCAGGAAGCAATTTTTTCCAGGTCAGTTTGGCCAGGGATCCTGGAGGGGTTTTTTTGCCATCATCTGGGCACGGAGCAGAGGTTACTGGGGGTGTGTGGAGGGAGGTAGTTGTGAATTTCCTGCATTATGAAGGGGGTTGGACTAGGTGACCCTGAAGTCCCTTCCTGCTGTATGGCCCTATGATTCTATGTTAGTTCTGAAAGGCATTTTGCTGGATGAGAACTGCAGATTTTTTTTGGGGGGGAAGAGGTGCCGGAGCTTTCAAGTGGGAGATGAAGTTTTCAGTCTGTTTACTGAAAACTCATGAACTTTTAAATATTTTTAAAAGAATTTTGTCAAAGATGTTCCAGAACTCCGTTCCAGTGCATTCCCCCAGAAAAAAGCCCTGGAGATAAGAAGTCAGTATCTTTTTTAAACCCTGGGGTTCCATTGTTCTGAGAGCTGTAATAACTTGTAATTCAGCAATCTCCCATTCCAGTCTGTTTTTGAAATTCTTTTCTGTTTCTGAAATACAAACACAAAAGCTATGTTAATAGCCTGTTAATCTGAACGTAATGTTCACATATTTGTGAGGGTGTGCTAATATACTTGCTCTAGAGAGTGTTGAGTCCAGCTAACTTATGAGGTGACCGTGCAGTGATAACCAATAGCAAATCTTTTCTGAGAAAGGTAAGAAGGCTATTTTATGTTCTGCTGAAACACAGTGGTCCATCTATTCCAGCAGGCTCTCACAGTGGTCAACTGGCTGCCTCTGGGAAACCCATAAGCAGGGAAACAGCAAAAGACCCCCTAGCTGTGTTCTAACCTACTAGACTCCTGTACTTTACAACTGTGGCCTCACCTAGTGGACTCCTGTACTTTATAGACTCTAACTTAGCCCAAACCAGGTGTGAAAGCTGCCGCCTCTCCTACCAGAAGCAGTGGCCAACTTGCAGGCAGCTGTCCCCCAGAAGGCTCACATGCTGTTTGGCCAACTGCACTGCTGCTTGATGAAAGTCTTGAGTCCATTTGTGGCAGCAGAAGTGGCTGGCCACATGCCCTCATTCCTGGATGCTGAACTGGAGTCTGTCTGACTCTTTGCCTTCTCCATCTTCCAGGCCATGCTGGAACAGGGAGCTGAGAGGGAAGTGAAACATCATGCCCTCTACAGCCTGGTGCCTCTTCTTTTGCACCTTAATGATGGAAGCCCCACTATCGTTGAGGCTTGTTGGAAGATCCTACCAAGAGTAGCCATCTACTTAGATCACAGCAAACTGCAGCCAATAATCCTGAACCAGGACAAAAAGTCCCTTTGTCTCATCATCACAAAATGGTCCTGGAATGTACCACGGTGCGACTTCCCGCTGCAAATCTTGAAGCACCTGAAGAGCCCTCAAACCCACATTCGAGAGGCCGCTGTCAGGATCTTGGGAGGCATCGAGGTAGAAACAAAAGCAAAGCGGAAGCTCAGTATCACCTACGAGGCTCTCAGACAGATGACTTCCATCCACAGCCTCATCCTCTGCACCACCAACCTCCTGGAGGCCACCAATGAACACATGCTCATCCGCTGGAGCCTCCGGGAAGGGCTGCGACAGGTCTTCCGGGACTGCTGCTCTTCTGCAGAAGGTGTCTGACCTTCTCTGGCCACCTGCATCTGGGAGAAGAAAGGAAATGAGAGATCGCCTCAGACGTTCTCCATGGCCTCAGACTCTTAACTTCTGATGCAAGCAATAGCGATTGAAGTGGTAACTGGTATAACACATGCTCTGTTGCCCCTGGTTTGAACATAGATCAATATTTCCTTTTAGAAATAGGTTTTATGGGTTTTCCTACATCAGCAAAATGAGTCAGGTTATCAGGGGGATATATTCTGCAAATTATAAGGAAGCTTATTTTACTGAAGCAAGATACCGTACTGGCAGAATTACAATATGTCAAGGCTGTTATGAAGAGATAACATAGTTGACAGTTTCATGCCAAGCCTCAAAAGATGAATGATAAAGGGACATTTCAGGGTCATGCAAAGAAGAACTGACTCTGCTATCAGCTTTAAGGGATCTCCAAGATATCTACTGTTTCCACACAGTGGACTTTTACTTATATGGCCAGGGAAATGCCGATTGCAATTTTGGGGTCAGGAAGCAATTTTCTCCAGGTCAGTTTGGCCACGGATCCAAACTGGAGGATTTTTTTGCCATCTTCTGTGTGTGTGTGGGAGGTAGTTGTGAATTTCCTGCATTATGAAAGGGGTTGGACTAGATGACCCTGGAAGTCCCTTCCTACTCTTTGACCCTACAATTCTATGCTAGTTCTCCTTTTCTGGGGGGTATTTTTTTGTATTTTTCATATGCGCGCGTGTGTGTGGATGTGAGTGTGTGCACCTGGAAGTCATGGCAAACTCTGCTGGCTGACTGACCTCTACTGGGGGCCTGGAGGATATTTAGAGAGGTGGCTGAGTAAAGCCTGCCCTCTCCTCCTGTCTGATGGTATTCCAAGGAGGTCTCCCACCCAAGTACCTACCAGAGTCAACCCTGCTTAGCTTTGGAGATCTGATGAGACCAGGGTTGCCTGGGCTGTCCAGGTCAGGCCAATTCTATGCTGGTTCTGAGGGGCATTTTGCTGGATGAGAATGGCAGATTGGTGAGGACTGGCTTTCCCAAAAAAATGAGATTTATTTTTTATTTTACTTCTTTTATACCCTACCTTTCTCCCCAATGGGAACCCAAAGTGGCTTACAACTTCTCCATTTAGCCCTTCCCTACTGATGCATCTCTTCCTTTACTTGGTTTTCACATCAACTGTGAATATGGAATGATAGAAAAGAGCTCCAGTAAAGTGCTGGGGCTCTTCCTTGTGCTCATAGGATCAAGGAAGCCAGCTTTAATCCAAGTGTGTATTCCCCATCCTCATGGGAGATGAAATGAGAAACTATGACAGGAGTGCATTTATTGACCTCCATGACAACGGAGACAGCTCTTGTGTGAGTTATTGCTTCCATTCAATGGCATCAGTTATATGGCTTTCTGTCAGCCTTATAAAGGGATGGCAGTGCCAGATTTTATGCCCATTGAGGACCAAGGGGGATCAAAAGAACAAGTCATTCCTTAATATGTGCCACCTGAACCTGTATGATTGCATGGCTCTCATTAACTCTTGAAGAACAGAAAATGTAAAAGGACAAATGTGTGGTGGCAACTGCATAATGGAACAGCAGGATTCACTGTAGGTGAATCATTTGTGGTCTATATTGTTCTGGGAGTGGGGAATATCGCTGCCTTTGTACATGTTGGGGGATACCAGGTTGCTGATGTAGGACTAAGCAGCTACAACAGTTCTCAGTATGAGCTGATGAGCAAATGCCTGAGGCATGGTGATGCCATCTAGAAGAAGAAGAAGAAGAAGAAGAGATTGGATTTATACTCTGCCCTTCGCTACCCAAAGGTGTCTCAGAGCAGCTTACAAACTCCTTTCCATTCCCCCCCCCCCAACAAACACCCTGTGAGATAGGTGGGGCTGAGAGAGCTCTTGACAGAAACTGCTCTTTTTCAAGAACAGCTCTTATCAGAACTATAGCCTGCCCAAGGTCATCCAGCCAGGTGCAAGTGGAGGAGTGGGGAATCAAACCTGGTTCTCCCAGATTAGAGTCCGCGCACTTAACCACTACACCAAGCTGGCTCTCTAAGTGTTCTTCTAGCCAGCATGGTATAGTGGTCAAGAGCAGTGGACTCTAATCTGGAGAACCAGGTCTGATTCCCCCTCCTCCTCCACATGAAGCCTGCTGGGTGACCTTGGGCCAGTCACCATTCTCTCAGAACTCTCTCAACCTCACCTACCTCGCAAGATGCTTGTTGTGGGGAGAGGAACAGAAGGTAAGCTGCTTTGAGACTCCTTAAAAGGTGGAGAAAAGCAGAGCATAAAACCAACTCTTCTTCTTTCTCTTCTTCTAGTCTTCAGGTCTCACAGTGGTGATGTCTCTGAGGGTGATAGACAATGTACCCATTAAAACTATACTCACCTCTCCCATTCAGGTACTTGCACTCATTTTTTTCTCCAGTTGCTGACCTGTTTGTATGTTCCTTATCTTGGTTCTGATCCTGTAAGAAAAAAAGGTATCTGGAAGGTTTGGCCTGCAGTAGTAATTTGTAGATAGGCGCCAGGGCTCTTTTTGTAGCAGGAACTCCTTTGCATATTAGGCCACACACCCCTGATGCAGCCAATCCCCCAAGAGCTTATAGAGCTCTTCTACAGGGGCTTCTGTAAGCTCTTGGAGAATTGGCTCCATTAGGGGTATGTGGCCTAATATGCAAAGAAGTTACTGCTACAAAAAGAGCCCTGGGCACGCCTACAAAGACAGCTGCTCTCCCCATTGCCTTTAGCAGTGTGTGACGTGAATTTAGTGGGGCGGGGCTTTTGTGGTCATATCTATGTGTGTGGATGTTTGTGTTAGAGAACATATATATATTTGTGATTTATGTACTTTTACAGATTGTTTTGCCTCTCTCAAAGGGAGAAGATAAAAAGAGCTAATTCCTGTGCTTGCATTTTGGTTGTATTTTTCTGAGTCACTCTCACCTTGCATAGGAAGATCTCTCTTCACTTAATTTTTTGCTGCTCCTGTAAATGGAAGAAGGTGATGTAAATATGCAATAATTTGCTTCACACATGTATCTCTGCATTATAGGCAGCACATCAGTGTGTACACACCTACATGCACATATTCAAAATATTATAAAATATTTGTATAAATATCCCCAAATCCCATATTAATTAATTAATTATACCCTGCATTTCTCCACAATGCAGACTGAAAGCAGCTTTTAACACCATTTCCCTCTCCTCTGTTTTCTTACAATAACTCTGTGAGGTAGATGAGGCTGAGTGTGGCTAGCCCAGTCTCCCCATGAGCTTCCAGGGCACAGTGAGATTTGAAACCTGGGTTTCCTAGGAGCTGACCTACTATCCACTCAGCCCACATAAGGCTACCAAAGCATACCCCAGATTCTCTAAAATTGGATGGGGCTCAAAACAGCAGTTAAACTGGAAGGGGTTCAAAGCAGAAGTTAAAATGTTGCTCCTCAAACCTACCAGCCTAAACTTTCAGAGAAAAACAAAAAGTAATACCCTGGCTGCAATCATCTTAGAAATTTTAGTTAGAATCAATTACCAGAAATAAAGTAGAGAAGTTGTATTCCTCCAATAAATTAAAAGAATATGAACCTGTGTCAATATAAACCCAAATCCATAAAACCGGGAAGAAAAGGTAATCCAAATACTGCATTCGATGAATGCAAAGAAAACACATATAAAGCAGGCGTGAGAGACTGCAGAAATTTGTACTACTACAACATACCATTATAATGTTAACAAACAACTAGCAAACTGTAGTGTTCAGGCCATAGTAGATCTCAGCCAAGAAGCGAAAAGCTTTCTGGGTGGACTTCAACTTTCTTCAGAAAATTATGGGATGTTTAAAGATGCCCTCCCCAGTGCTCCAGAAAGAACCAGCTCTTCTTGTTCATCTCTTCACTCACAACATAGGCAACACCCTCAGATTTCCAGCGATTCTGAGGTAAAATCCCCTCAGGAGAACTGTTCAACTGTCACTTCATCTCAACTGCCACCTCAACTTCAAAATTCCACCCTCTCAGGCCCTCCCTTTGGCTTGATGGCTGTTCACTGACAGTCTCCCAACTGCATCTGTGCAAAGGACCAGAGGTGAAGACTGCTGGCCTGCCTTTTTGGCTTGCAGAGTTTTCATCAGTTTCTTGGCTAAAAAGGAGATGATAACACTATCTACTCTGCTTCAGCCCCCCCCGCACCCCCCCATCATGGCTGACATTATTGTGCAATCTTTTCCATTCCACCCTTGAAAGCAAAAAACACCAGGTTGTTCCCTCATTCAAACTTGATGCAACACTTAACAAACTCCACCATTTTTTTCCAAGATGGGGAATAGAGTAGAAGATTGAGGGTTTTGACTAAAACATCTGTTATCAGTTACACAGTAACTTAATGAGAGTAGTCCATAAATCAGTGTGAGGGAAGAAATAAGTCCCCTTCATTCCTGAGCCCTAAGGGGCAAACTCCAGAAGGTTCCAGATGCTGACTTTGTAAAAAAGGTAGATGAGAAATGTCCTTGCACTGTTGAGTTGGGATTCTCATAGAAACACCCCCTTAGTTACTGGATTCAATTCAAGGTATTGGCCACTAGGGTTGCCAACTGCCCGGTGGTGGCTGGAGATCTCTTGGTATCTCCAAGTGACAGAGATCAGTTCACCTGGAGAAAATGGTCACTTTGGAAGGTGGACTCTATGGCATTATGCTTCTTTGGAGTGTCTCCTTTCCCCACACCCCATCCTCTTCAGGCTCCATGTCCCAAATCTCCAGGTATTTCCTAACCCAGACTTGGCAATCCTAGCTGTTATGTATTGGGTCTGAATAATTCCAAGTATGTCACACCAGAGACTGGCTGAGCTTGGAGCACAAGAGAAGCATTCAACAAGATCTGAGCAGCAGACTTGAATACATTACACATAGAGTAGAAATTTACTTGTTTGTTTATTCATTGTCTTTCTCACTGAAACGCTTGCCTCCCCCCCTTTACCTCATTGCTCAGCAAGTCCTACCTAGAAGTCAGTGAAAATCTGTTAGGGATCCATGATCTCAGGATGCTCCTCTGAGATGTTGAGCAAAAGTTTGTAGTGCTTATGTTTCTGAATTTCTTACCTGATGCCTGCAGCTCTGTAGCCTTACTGACTCGTGACCAGTATTGCCTCAATAGGAGGAAAATGTTCTGGGCATGTGCAAAATGCATTCCCCTTACTAAGAAGCAACCACAGGTTATTTAGATTGCTCTGGGATCAAAAGTATAGTAGCCTGACAAGTCTGGACTAGCCTGAACTCATTAGAACTTGGAAGCTAAGCAGTGTTGGCTATGGATGGGAGACCACCAAGGAGCACCAGGGCTGCAATGCAGAGGAGGACGATGGGAAACCACCTCTGCTCATCTCTTGCCTTGAAAACCCCATGGGATGGAACTTCACAGGGTTGCCATGAGTCAGTTGTGACTTGAGGGCTATTAATCCATAGGGTTGCCATGAGTCGGAGCCGACTTGATGGCGCTTAACACATATTAAAGATCGAAGAGCTGTGATTCCAAAGCAGATGATTTAACTTCTGTGCAGGCTTAAGCTCCAGTAGCTGAGGATTGCATTTGTGGAATGCCTTTTCCCATGTCTAGCAGCTCTCTATATTTCCACTACTTTTCTTTTTTTATAGTCCTTCCTAAAAGCAAGTGATAAAAGAGGTAATTTTGGGGCTTGCAATCTTGGTTTGTATTTCTCTGCAAACTGGCAATTTGTGGAGCAGCTCTCATCTTTGTTTTGCTAAGGAAGGAATATAGAAAAATACCCGGCAACTTGCTTCACATGTTTTCTCTGCTTGCACTGTAGGCAGCCAAGAACGCAGGAGAACATGCAAATTAGTTTACAGACGGGCAGAAACTCTCCTTCTTTAGAGTTACATTTTAAAAGTGTTTATTATTTCCATAACAGAAGTCAAGTTATGGTTGCCAGCTTCCAGATGGGGCCTGGAGATTTCCCAGAATTACACATGATCTCCAGATGACAGAGATCAGTTGCTCTGCAGAAAATGGTTGCCGAGCAGAGTAGAGACTATTTGGCATTAAACCCCACTGAGGGCCCTCCCCTCCCTAAATCCTGCCCTCTCCAGACTCCATCACCAAAATATCCCCAGGAACTTCCCAACCTGGAATTGGCAACCCTGCTTGTGTACTTCTGTCTTTTCTGTTTAATCATAGTAAATGACTGCTTTTTATGTGGACTGACATTTGACCACAGATCTTTCCCACAGATTAAAGCAGCCTGCAAGAGACACAGGAACTGGGTGAGCTAGCAGATGATGCCACTATCAGTTTCATAAAATTTCAGGTGCAGTCCGGGGCCTTGCAAACATTACAGTAAGAAGAGCTGTGGACCATTAGTGGCCTTGGAACTGGCTCTTGGGAACCACCACATTGCTCCATCATGATGCTTGCATTCTTCATCCTCTTCTTTTGGTGAGAATTACAAAAGGCAAGGAGTGCCCAGAACTAGGAGCTGGAGAAAAGGTCATTGATCAGCGCAAAAGGGGTTTGAAACCCTTTTGCTCAAGTCTGACCCAAAATTCAATCAGTTGGGCTTGGAAAATATTGGAAGATACATGAGAACATAATTGTGATTACTTAGTGATGAGGAAAGTGGTGCTATCTACTCATATTTCATGTGAATTTCAGGGGGATGTGATTAAGTTGCAGATTAAGCCTTCTCTGTCTATATGGCCAGTGTGAGCGTAGAAAAATGAATACTGAAGCCTGATAGGAATTGTATGGACACATGGCCTGTGGAGTAATGGCTCCTTCTTCTTTCCAGGATGCTTTCTATCTTGTCAGGAAAAGATGTTCAAAGGTAAGAATACAGTGAGAATGTTAGTCCAACAGTTTCAACCTATGGAAGTTTTAAATGTCTTGGAGGTTTTAAAAATTTTGGGCTTTCCACAACTGGGAGAGAGCTTTCATTCTCTCGAATGGACACATCATGTAGAGAATTGGGTTATCCAGTAATTAGCACCTGTGGATATAACAGTGAAATCAGTATACTGGCTGCTCTGCCATGTGTCCAGTTCATTAGTCAGCCCATGATATGATGCACAACCCCCCCAATAGCTTGTCATGATGCGAAGCAGAGATCTGGCCACATAGCAGGGGAATCAATAATGTAACACTGCCCTTGTGGTGCTTACAATCTCTTTTTTAGTTGTATCTCACTGAAAGACTGAACAAGAACTGCCTTTCCTGGCTATAGGTGCTGTGACCAAAATATTTATGATTGTGAGTGGGAACCTGGCTAATGGGTGGGTGTTTTCCCAGCGGATTTCAGCAGCCTGATTGCCTCATGGAGGTGCTGAGATCTATTGATCCATTTATTTGGCGGGGGTAGGGTTGCCAACTCTGAGTTGGGAAATTCCTGGAGATTTGGGGATGGAGTCTGGGAAGGGTGGTGTTTGGGAAGGGGGGATCTCAGCAGAGTAAAATGCCATAGAGTTTACCCTTCAAAGCAGCCATTCTCTCCAGGGGGACTGAACTCTGTCTTCTGGAGATCAGTTGTAATTCCAGGTGATCTCCAGTTCTTGCCTGGAGGTTGGCAACCCTATGGGAGAGGTCATAGAATGGTAGAAACTGGAAAAGTCATCACAAGCAAATTCTACATAGTGTTGACATGGATCAGAATTGGTATCGTTTCATTAATGCGGGCATTAAATCATGAAGAGGCTATTATCAAATTTGGCTTGAATGTATTTCCAGCTACAGACCTCCCCAATATATTGTCTTAAAAAAAAAAAATATTGTTCACCTTTCTTGCTAAGACTAAAGGTGGACCACAACATTTTTTTAAAAAAACTATTCAGACAGCAGGGATCTCCAATAAACAATGTAAAAAAAGACTAGGTTCAGAGAATTTGCAAACAACAACAAAAACTGTCTAAGGCATGAATGTCATAATGCAGAAAGTGGGTGACAAAGATTATCACTGAAAGCACACAAATCTTTATATTGCTATTTCTCTGTAGTATTTTAACTCTATTTTTAATTGTTTTAATGATGTGTGTGTGTTGGGTTGATTTTAATGGTCTTAAAACGCAGTTTTATCATGTAAGATTTGATTGACTAAGGCTATTAATTGCTGAGGGTATGGGGAACTGGCTTGGAGAAGTCATAAAAAGACTCTTCACCTTCCCCATGTGCTCTTGACTCACATACCCTCCCTAGAAGCAACATAAGATCAACTGGTCACTTTCCAGTGAAGCAGGAATTTTTAATGACTGGCATAATGTTTTCATCTGCTTTATATTGTATCTTGAGGCATGAACTTGCTTGGTTGGATCATAACTAGGGATGCCAGGAATAGGGTGGGTTGCTCAGTGCAGGTAGGGTGACTGGCAAGCAATGTTCCCTCTAAGCAGTGGAGTCTTGTGAGCAAAAATTGTACTTTGTGAGCTACTGGCATCAAAGTTGTGAGCAAGTAATTTGGCTACTGCATCAGTTAGTTTGCTCTGGAGCCCTCCTCCCTGAGATAAGACAAAAATGTGTGAGTCAGAGACTAAGAAACTGTGAGCTAGCTCACACTAACTCAGCTTAGAGGGAACACTGCTGGCAAGTAACCTCAAGCATCACCTGATGAAGGACCATTCTTGTAAACAGGAATATGGCAGGGTGGGTTGGGATGGACCATCCCTGGCACTGAGCAACACTAAGCAAGGCCCAATCTGCATCTGGCATTTGCTCTGCTGTTATACCAAACCCACACTGGAACAGAAATTCCCATGTACGTTGCATGCCACTTTCACTTTGACGGAGTGTCGCATTTTATGGCAATGTCCAGACTGCATGCTACTTTCACTTCGTTTGATCTCTGGTTTTATGGTGGCTGTCTGCATAGATTTATGGCCGTTTTATGGCCATTTGGGGGTGAATCTGCAGTCACTACAGTGTCAGCCTGGGGTAGTTGAATGTGATTTTGAACTGCATCTTTTTCTGTTCCAATGTGGATTTGGTAAAACAACTGAGCAAATGCTAAATGCAGATTAGGCCTTGCATATCATCCGGTATCTGTGTGGCACACTGGTTGTCTTTATAAAATAATGACCCCTCCAACCAAATTAATTGAACTCAACCTTCAGCAAGAAGGAAATGAAGATACCCATTGATAGTAAGCAGGAAACAAACTACCCCTAACCAACCAAATGTATAAGCTTCAGGTAGATTGAAATCCTATATTTTGATTGGCTAGTAAATTTGTCCTCAATCTGTAAACGATAAAAAAAATCTGCTTGATGAGATAAAATTCTCATCATTCTTGCCTAGGCAGGAAAAGGGTGTTTATTCCTGTAAAGTATATCATGTATAATATAGCATGAGCATGACCCATTAGTTTAAAAAGGAAGAATTCTGGTTTATTGCTGAGGAAATTAGACATGGGAAACCCAGTGCTTATGCACCTGTAAACAGAGTTCAAAGAAACTCAATAGAAAAGGCTTTGGGGTCTAGTTTTAAAATGATATTTTAAAACAACATGTAAACAAAGCAATATTAAAAAATAACTACTTTTTTGTGAAAGAGGCTATGAAATAAAGAAATATTGGAGGTTCTATATAGTTTAATAGTTCACGTTTTGTTTTCAAGGTGTTCACAGAAGAATTATCTTGGCTTGTCTGGTGAAAACAGCCCCAGCGAGGGAATATCTATTAAAGCTGCTCTCTACCCTTTCCAGCCAATGTTTCTTTTTCTTCTTTCCTTGTTCATCCAGGAAAAAACATCAGGCTCCCAGGATTTCCATCAAGCCTCATTGGGCAGTCTCACTGGGAGACAATGTCAACATCAGCTGTGAAGGTCCTTGGTTTTTATCTCTATGTTTCTATTTAGAGAAAGATGGCCAGGAAATAAGCTCTAAAGGAGGTATGGGAAATATTGATTACCCCATCACTAATGCAAACAGAGAGCATGGAGGGATATACACCTGCTACTATAAGGACTTAGAAAGCCAGTTCAAGTCACAACACAGTGAACCTGTGGAGCTGCTAATAAGAGGTAAGAGGTCCGTCTCAACATCAAGCCATGCAGTTTTCCCCAAAGTAAGACAACCAAACTAAGATTCCCCCTTCCCCAGTTGGCTGCATTAGGTAAATGGGAGGGGGGGGGACAGCCCTGCATTGGTTTATTTATCATTAAAATATTTATTTGCAATGTGGACCCAATGAACATTGGATTAACTGATGCATATGCAGCAGGTACTTATCTGGATTTGATTAACCTTTTTTCATGTTTGGTGTAGTGGTTAGGAGCACGGACTCTAACCTGGGAGAACCAGGATTGATTCCCCACTCTTTCACATGCAGCTGCTGGTGTGACCTTGGGTCAGTCATAAATTCTTTCAGAGCTGTTCTCTCAAGGGCAGTTCTCCAGAGAGCTCTCTCAGCCTCACCTACCTTGCAAGGTGCCTGTTGTGGGGAGGGGAAGGGAAAGGGATTTTAAGCCACTCTGAGACTCCTTCAGGTAGTGGAGGGCAGGGTATAAATCCAATCTCTTCTCCTTCTCCTTCTTTATATCCTTCTTGGAATATGGGGGGTATGGTCAAAGAAAAGAGCAGAGCCTTGCCAGTACATTTTGGCTTGATATTAGGTCACAATCAGAGGGAATATAAATTATGACGGGAGCACCACAAAAGAGCAACCCAAACTATCTTGGAGCACCTGCCCTTTGTGGCAAGGCTAAAGCATCTGGGACCTCCCTCCCCCCCTTTTTTAAGATAACAGGACTGTGTGTGTGAGATGATAGAAGTCTGCAGAATTATGCATGGTGTAGAGAAAGTGGGTTAAAGAGGAATGTTTCTTTGCCTCATAATACTAGACTCTGGCGCCACCCTGTGAAATTGATTGGCAATAGATTCAAGACAGACAAAGCCTCACATAAAAAGTAGCTGATGTGTAAAATTAATTTCCTCAAAATCATAACTGCCAGCTTAGATGACTTTAAAAGGAAGCTGGACAGTTTCATGGAGAATAGGCCTACCCTCATAGCTGCAGTGGGCCTCTGAGTTCTGCCTCTGATTATCAGATGTCGAGGGAAAATCAGCAGGTAAGGGCTAGGTCTGCAGGTCCTGCCTGTGGGTTTCCCTCTGGTGTCTGACTGCCCACTGATGGACACAGGATGTTGGACTAGACAGAGCATTGGTCTGCTACAGCATGGCTGCTATGTTTTTATGTTCTTTTTAAGTTCATTTCCAAAATATAAATCTAATATATTTTGGATATATTAGATTATTCTGATGAAGGGAGCTTTGACTCTTGAAAAGCTTAATCCCACCCCACCCCAAATCTTGTTGGTCTCTAAGGTGCTACTGGATTCAAATCTAGGTGTTCAAAAATACAACTGTTCCTTTGGTTTGTATTGCTTCCAATGGGCTTCCCATATCAATATTTCCTGCATATAACCAGATTATTAAATATATAAGTGGCACTATCCAGTTTCACTATTACCCCTAATTGCAGAAGGGGGGAAATCAGGCTAAAAACCCAAGGCTCATGTGAGTATATGAAGCCCAAGTTGTATACAAACCAAATATCTGATACTACATAATGATTTCACTACTTTATTTATAATGTTCTGATTTGTTGTTATGAAAAAGAAGAAGAAGAAGAAGAAGAGATTGGATTTATACCCCACCCTTCACTTGGAGTCTCAGAGAGGCTTATAAACTCCTTTCCCTCCCCCTCCCCACAACAAACACCTTGTGAGGTAGGTGGGGCTGAGAGAGCTCTTTCAAGAAGTGCCCTTTGAAGGACAGCTCTTGTCAGAACTATGGCTTGCCCAAGGTCATCCGGCAGCTGCATGTGGAGGAGTGGGGAATCAAACCCAGTTCTCCCAGATTAGAGTCTGTGCACTTAACCACTACATGGTTAACCTTAACTCTGCTCTTAAACTGAAGTTGTTTTTATTGTAGAATTTATTATTTATTTTAAACACACTTTAAAGGGGCATACTTCAAAGTGATATAACTGGCTTAAAAAAGAATTTAAATTTGCTTACATGGCAATCTAGGTACTACCAATGTACATCAAGGACCCTTTGATTTTGTAGAGAGCACAGCAGTGTGAAGCAACACCCATACCTGAATGCTGCATTTTGTTTCCCACTGATGAGATATATAAATTAGTGTTATAATCTTTCTTACCATAACACTGCTTAGCTCATGGAGCATGTATACAGTATTTGGCACGTGTATATAGCTAAGTTGCACAGGTCAAGAAAGTGTGGAAACATGTGCAATAAACTGTCTTCAGGCTGGTATATTGCAACCAATATATAGAGTTTACTTTTATTGAAGCTTATTCCCATTCATATGCAAATTTGTAGTAAAGAAGAAACAGAAGCCTAACCTAAATGATACTATTCCCTATTACCAGCCCAAGGCTTGCTTGCACACGAGATTCACTGAAGCATCTTCCCTTCTGCAAGACCACAAGGAGAGACAGAACAAAAGCACCGAAAGAGAAGGAGTCAGAGAGAAGCCTCTGGCAGAGACAAAGAGAGGCATCACATGTATACACCATCTGGTTCTAGTGCAAAAGGAAATACACCACCTCCTCCAGTGTCTGGGCATGTTGAATCTCCTTTACTCCAATATGAAGTTTGTGACACTATATGCAGTAAATGCTGTCTTCTTTCTGTCCACAGATCCTGCTCTTCCTAGGCCCAGTATCATCTTTTACCCTAGAAGGATGGCGGTCCTAGGAGACAGAATCTCCATTTTCTGCATGGTCACAGGTCCGAGTAAGAGGTTCTATCTTCATACAGGAGAAGATGAAAAAACAGCGAAGCCAACAGAAAATTTTGCCATTTTCGATATTGGTAATATTGATTGGGATGATGGAAAGAACTACCAATGCAGCTACAGTTCCCAATCAGGATTTTTCATCTCAGAGCCCAGTAATCCCATGGAGCTGTTGATAATAGGTAAGGGTGTTGGTATCGTCTCCACTGACTGATGATCTAGCTCAGTGGAATCAAACATATGGCCAATGGGCTGCAACCGGCCTGTCCAGGGCTTTTATCTGGCCCATGAGCAACTGGTTATTACCTTTGTGGCCAGATGACAGAGAATGTGCATTATGTCCCTGTATACTGTCCCAGTGCTAATGAGTAGTGGGCAGTGAAAGTGGGAGGGCAGGCATCAGGGAGATACTTTAAGGAAATACTGTAAGAGTGTTAACGTTTAAAGCATATTCGTATTTTGAGTAAAAAATAGTATTGTTAATTGGGTTTGCCTGTGTGCTTTATAAAGTTCATATCTTTGTACCTGGCATTATATTTTATGGCACATATGGCCCGGTCTGACAAAGTGACATTTATGTCAGATCTGGCCCTCGTAACAGATGAGTTTGACACCTCTGATTTTTAACTTGTAGTCCTGGGGGACATCAAAATCCATGCTGAGGACCCTTTGTGAGGGACAGCTAAAGACTTCACGGCCACTATGACAAGCATAGTGTTCTCCCCAAATGTCTTCAGCCCTACACACACAGCTAGCCATACACATGATATTTTGTTTTGTGCTGGGGAGAGAAATATAGTGACATGGGTGAGATGGTTCTCCTTTGGTCTTTTATGGCGGGTGGGGGAACCACTCCACATGGGTCCTGTGAAGAATCCCCACACATGCTAGAGCTTGCTTCCTCTTCCACCATCCCTTCCATTTGCATAAGATCAGAGTTTTTCAGTGAGCCCTTGCACAAATGGAGGTGCTAGTGGAAGAGGAAGCATGCATCATGGCACATGCTGTCTAGTAGGTGGAGAACTTGTTCATAGGATCCAATCCTTTGTGTCCAGTAGAGGAAACGTTGGGATTCACCCCTCTTCTTCAGACCTTCACTGGAAGACAGGGACAGAACAGAGAGCCAATGACTGAGGAATACTTTTTATAATTCATTTGAATTCTAGAGCCCAATTATTGCATTGGCTTATTTCCCACAGGAAACTGGGGAAAGGTCACCTAAGTGAGCCAGTTTGGTGGTGAGCCAGCTTGCTGTAGTGGTTAAGTGTGCAGACTAATCTGGGTGAACTGGGTTTGATTCCCCACTCCTCCACCTGCACCTACTGGATGACCTTGGGCAAGCCATAGTTCTGTCACACCTGTTCTCAAAAAAGAGCAGTTTCCATCACAGCTCTCTCGGCCCCACCTCCCTCACAAGGTGTCTGTTGTGGGGAGGGGAAGGGAAAGGAGTTTGTAAGCCACTCTGAGACTCCTTTGGGTAGTGAAGGGCAGAGTATAAATCCAATCTCTTCTTCTTCTAAGTTTGGGTGGTTTTTCAGTACCACTGTAGAGGTGCTGGGAACTATCCACAGGGAACTCATGCTAGCTAGCCCAGATTTTTGTGGTCTTTCTAGGCTTTGGGGCATCTATGTCTCAAGCTGATGGCCACAGTCCCTGAACAGACCGAAGAGGTAACAAAAACTGTGCAGAATATTGCGCTAATAATTTTAAAATATTGATTAAAAAGATTTCATACAGAAAAGTGTACAATGTTTACATAACATATCAAATGTAGGTGAAGATGGGGCAGGTGATGCACTCTATTCTTGGTGCTGGGGGGGGAAGCAGTGGGAGGGCTTCTAGTGTCCTGGCCCCACTGCTGGACCTCCTGATGGCACCTGGTATTTTTGGCCACTGTGTGACAGAGTGTTGGACTAGATGGGCCATTGGCCTGATTCAACATTGGCTTCTCTTATGTTCTTATGTTCTTATGACGGTGATCTCTTCGGTCTGTTTGGGGCATCTATGCCATTCTCTCTGGATGTGCCATCAACTTACCTGCTGAATCGTCATGCCGACTGGCAGCCTCATGGGGGTTGGTGACACAAACAAACTGTTTCAGACACAGAAGGAGGATTGTATGGACAGCACAGACATATTCCACAGACCCTGTAGTATCCAGGAGAGCCAAGTTAGTGCTTTCTTTATATGCAAGAAGAATATTCGATTCCTCCATTTAACATCTTGGAAGAATATCCCGAGGGCATGTTCAGGGTCACTATAGTCACTGGTTTGATCTGCTGTGCTGCAGTATAAAAAGGAATAGGATCAGCTTATGGAACATAAAATAATGCCATGATGTCGCAGCAGTAAAGCAATACACCAAGAGCACAGCTTCTCAACATAGTGCATCTGCATTATGTAAGTCCTTGCAGAAATAGAATGTCCTCACAGAGGAAGCAGATTGAGAAAGGTAAGGATAAGCAGGACCTCCCATTTTCTTCTTCTCCAGCCATCTTAGTTGTTGGAATCATTTTATGTGCATAAAGAGCCTGGCTAGACTCACACTTGTGAGGAGCAAACAGTGTTAGGCTTTCCTTTTCCTTTTCTGTGGTTGAAGAAAGCACAAATTGTATGCAGGCTTAGACCTTGAAGAAAGTTTTGTCACCACCCTCTCTCTTTCTATACAAAGATCCTAAGTTTCCAAGACCCAGCATCTCTCTGAGCCCCATGGATGGGGTAACTGAGGGAAGAAATGTCGCTATTGATTGCCGTAGCCAAGATGCACCTAAGAACTTCTACCTCCTCCGAAAGTATTCACACCATATGATTGATATACCCATGCAGACTGAGGGAACCATTGGCAAGTTCCTAATTAGCAATGCAAGCTTGGACCACCATGGGAATTACAGTTGCAGTTACCACCCCAAATCAGAACCTTTTAGTGTATCGGAGCCCAGTGATCCTGTGGAATTGCTAATAACAGGTAAAAACTTCCACTCCTTTAGCCTGATGTTTCAGTCTGAATTTTGGGTTTTAGTTTAATATAAGCAGCTGTGGGCCCCCAGGAGGATTTGTAAGAAAGAACTCTTTCTTTCTAAGAACTCTTCTCATTATATACACTCCATGTCCACTACACCATCATCATCACATTTGTCCTGTAGAACAGAAGCAAATCCTTCACTTAATGTTTTTCCTCTTCTCTCTCTTTTGCTCTCCATATTCAGTCTATCTCCAAATCATGTCACTTCCTTCTGTACACCATTGTAAAAAAATATGGCTTCCCCCTCTGTGCCCTTGGCAAAAACAGTGGGCCGCATACCTCTCAACCTGACATGTGCAAGTTTCTGGTCTTCTTTTACTGCATTGTGGCTCCTTTGCCTCTTTCCAACACTCTGCTGCCAAAATCATTCGCCTCTCTTGTCAATCTGATCATGTGACAGCCATCCTTTATGCAGTATGCTGCCATCTTGTCTGCTTCTGAATAGTGATGGTTGAACTCCCATTGGTTTGGCTCATGTCTTGGTCAGCAGTCGTGGAACTGTGAAACTATTTTTTTGCTGGACTATTTGTCAGCCTGTTTGTTGCTCTTCAGAAAGTAGTTTAAACTGTTTGTGCAGTCCAGTTTTTGCACATGTGCATTCACACACAGCCAGTGGAATTGTGCTGACTGCCCTCCTTGCAATGCCACTGTACTGCTCAGCAGTTAATTGTTTAAACAGACAATTTAATCCATCACAAATAAATGGCAAGATTTTTTTTAAACTCCTGCCATATAGACTTGAGTTAAAATACCCTTAAATAACAGTAATGGTGCTGATCTGTTTGGATCAACAGTGCATTTGTACACATGCAGTTTTGCAAAAAACAATGCAAAACTTCTTTAGCAGGCATTTGAGTCATTCAGTACAGAACCGAACAGGCCTGATCATCGGTTGGTGTCTGATTGGCACAGCTGAACACAGTAAGTTCAACTGGTGAACACATTTACTGCGACATTGCTGGCATCCCTACAAAACTCCTTGTCTTTAAAGTCTTCCATGGCTTTATTGAAGTCCCAGTCCACACACATTGAATACAAGTCTCCCTCCTCCTGCTGTCGGGATCTCAGTGTCAAAGTGAGGTCAGGAGGACTTAAACCCTACATATTACCAATCATAATGTGTAGATGATAGATTTGCCCCCAAAGCAATTGTTGGCACAACAAAAATAGCAAATTGTTTCAGGCTGTGTGACGAGAGCCCCTCCATTGGGCAAGGGGGCACAGTGGGTCACAACTGCAGAGGACGTCTAGCTTCCAGGTTTTGTTTCTATTGTGCAGAAGATCAGCCTATAGTACAAATGTATGTCTATAACATGAGTTAACCTATAATGTGGCATAACCTGCATTAAACTATCTTCTTTCTGTTCATTCACAGACCCTGATCTTCTCAGGCCCACTATCTCCATGAGGCCTACTGGGATAGCACACTTGAGAAGTAACATCACTATTTATTGCAGTACAAATGGTACATTTGTGATGTTCTGTCTTTATAAGTCTGGAGATCCAATGACATCACAGCCCATGGAGACAGACGGGGATATGGCCATGTTCTCTATAAATAATGTGAGCGTGAATAATAGCGGGGACTACCATTGCTGCTACAGACCAACATTAGAGTCTTTCTTCATCTCAAAGCCCAGCAACCATGTGAAGCTGCTAGTGTTAGGTGAGGAAAGATGCAAATTCAGCATCCCCCAAACTTCTAACCTAGGGGACCCAATCTGATATATCTTTACTCTCCATTTTGACTTGAATCTGGATTGTATGGAATATTTCCATAGGCAGAAAATTCTTGGTGTGACCTGACTAGGGCACAACTGTCAGGAAGACGATCAAAAAGCATATAACACACACATTTATGATCCAATTCTTGGGATACAGAATAGTCAATTCCATGATGCCCTTTTGCAAAGGCTGTGTATGGTGTGATTCCAGTGGAAAACACAACAGTGTAGAATAGAATACTCGTTATCGAAAACAGCTTCCTTTGTATATCAGCTTTTCTTTGAGAAAGAGCAAGCTTCTAGTTCATTTGGCTGCAAACATAGGATAAAAGCTGTGTAGGCAATGCCAGGAGAAATCTCAGAAACCAGACGAGTGGCTGACCAATTTTTCTAGCAGTTGTGATACTGTATTGCATGCATAAATTATGTTAATTAGGATCCCCATTTTTCTTATTTTACTTTCCCCCCCCGGCTCTTCTAGTTATGGAAGGTGAAAAGAATTATGAACAACCTTAAAGCCTCACCTTTGGGCCTCTGGAAACCTTGGTCAGCTCCCCATTTGCCTTCTAAGATTTCAACTAGACTTGTTCACACACTTTCACAAATACATCTTTGTAGTTGTTTTTAATAACAGTGTGTGCTGAGATACAGGGGAAGCTGAATTCTGCACGTAATACTTCATTCTGTGCTAATATGGTATCACACTATATACATAACCTTACCCTGAAGGCCAAGTCAGAAAACCCATGGGGATATGGCTGTGTTACACCTGTGCTATAAAAATGGGGAAGAATATAAATGCAGTTCCTAGCTTACCTTTTGCTGTCTCAGAATTCACTGACCTTGTGGAACTGCTGATGTTAGGAAGGTTTTGCTTTACTAAATGCTATTTCCAGGCTGATGCATTGCCTGGACCACTTCCCAGATGGGTCTTAACACGGACCCATGATCATGTGAACTGAACTGTCTGATGCCCTAAATGCAAGGCTCAGACAGATAAGTTTTAAGAGTGGTGGAACCTGTCTTATTGTCTTCTTTTGGTGCTATATATAGCTATTTCTTCCCCTTTCCCACCCATTCCCAATATACTCATCTCCATATTGAGAGGTATCCCAATCTCTGGCATAAGCACCTGCAGCAGGGAATCTGTGCTTGTTTTGAAAGAATGTTTGTCTTAACAGACCCAGAAGAAACATTGCCCCAGATGGAGCTCCCTGTCTCATGGCTGAGAACAGGACCCAGTCATGTGGTATACCACTAACTGTTCCCTTCTTTGTTCAGATCCCAGCTTACCCAGGCCTGAAATCTCTATCATCTCCAGTGGGCTGGCTGCCCTTGGGGGACAAGTTAAAATCCATTGTGAAACTGAAGTAGGACCTGCACGTTTCTTTCTCTATAAGGATGGAGACCCAACACTGAAGTGGCCCATGAAGACTGACTCTGAATGGGATGTGGGTGATTTAACCTTTAGCAACATCAGCTGGGAGTACCAAGGGAACTATAGCTGCAACTATGCATTGGAAAGTAGGCTATCTGTGTTCTCAACACACAGTGACCCTATGGAGCTTCTGGTATCAGGTATGGTATCTAGCTTACTATTCTTCTGGTCCTCCAGCCTTGCGTATTCACTACCCAAACTCAAATTTCAATGCATCTTGAGGTAGTAAAGTGTTTCTCAAAAAACAAGTAATAGTAATCTGGTTTTCATAGCAGAAATCATATGTTTCACAAGTCCTAATGCAGGGGTCACTAACATTTTATTTAATGAGAACTACTTTTGAATAATGCAAAATATTCTGAGCTACTTTCCCCCATTAAGGTTGCCAATCTCCAAATCTCTAGGAATTTCCCAGACTGGAGTTGGCAACCCCAGCTGTTTACCAAGTTCTAGAAACAGAACATGGACTAGCAATAGGGCCAGAAAGGATATCAATGATGCAGCACAGAAGAAAATCTTGTGAAGTTAAGCCTTGATTCATACTTTCACATGAAGTAATATCATCTTGATTTAGATTTCCTCCCCCTTTTATTGGGCATATTTAATCATTCCTATCAGGTCCCCTTTTGGGGAAATGAGGATAGCATCTATATCTCTCCAGAGCACTTAAGAATGCTTCCCTGGGTCAACATTTCCTGAGCCATAATATAGTTTTTTTATTAACTACACAAATGTGCCAGTTTGCAGCTTTAGAAAAAGTACCATCGCAATCACAGAAATTGCTTGCCCAGTTCACACATTACGTTTGCCCTTAGAGCAGTGCTCTCAGACAATTAACAAGTATGCTTGTGTGTAAAGTGCTGTCAAGTCATAGCTGACGTATGGTGACTCCATTTGGTTTCCAAGGCAAGAGGTGAACAGAAGTGGATTGCCTCTGCATAGCAACCCTGGATGTCCTTGGAGGTCTCCTGCCCATGTACTAACCAGGGTCAACCCTGCTTAGCTTTGGAGATCAAAAATGGTCAGGCTAGCCTGGACCATCCAGGTCAGGGCTAGCAAGTATAGTTCTCATGATAAAAGAAATATTCAGCTAGCTACTCTTTACTCATTCAATAGTGTACACGTGGGCACATAGCTCTGTTTACTGAAAGGTCTAGGAAGTGCTCAGCGGTGGAAGTGGAGTCATATCTTTCTGTCTTTATGTGCGCAAATTCTAACTTCCTTATCCCATTCCAGAGCCTCCAGAGCCTCCAGATTACACTTGGATTAACATCCTCCGCTTTGCCATTGGAAGTCTGACCCTTCTTTTCCTTGCATATATTGTGACTGGGGATCACCACTTTTGGAAAGAACAATATACTCAAAGTGAAGCAACTCCATCTTCCTCCATCTCTGGATCTCTCTCCTTTCCAAACAAGAAATGAAAGTGACTTCTAGTGATCTTGGTGATTCCTGAAAGTCCACTTGGGGTTACAGTTTATTAGAAGAACACATATATTGCAGATTCAAAAGGTCCCACTTTCAGTCATTTTCTCTGGCATCTCTGCTAAAGGCCCCTCAAGTAGAAGGCCTTTTGTATGAGTCCTTGGGAACCCATTTCTAGTCACAGCAGACATTAGTTTGCTCCGTGGACCAAAAATCTGACTCTTCATAAGGCAACTATTTTTGCTGGGGTCTAAAAGGATATTGCAGTGTGCATGCAGAAAGAAGGGTCTTAGCTCTAGGGGAGAAACCTAGAATATTGAGCTGTCCCAGATTTGGCAAAGAGCAGCTTATGTATGATGTGCTTGAAACAAATGGGATTATTCCTGGGGTAAGATACCCAACAACTCCCCTGAAAAGAACTGTCTGGGTTACCTCCAGCATTAACCTAGCTGCTGGGTACCCAATCTGAAGTTGGCAACCATGATACTGTACATCTTTGCATTTTATCTGTGTGTGAGTGAACCTGCTTTTGGACATACCCCTCTTTCCCCTTCCAGTGAATAATCATAACCATCCTCACACACTGTTCACTAAATCAGTGGCTGTGGCAATAGTGAAAATAAAACATTTTGTATGTTTCCTATACAATTTTGTACTTTTCCTACAAAAGAAAGCAGTTGTCCCGGTAATGTGAAATGAAGAATTAACATGTTGTCTAGAGAGGCACTTCAAATCAGTCACCTTCAGACGTGGGTCCTTCTTCTTATCTGATAGAAAGCCCAGGAAGAAATAACAGCAGAATTATATAACTGAAGCCTATTTATTTTTTTATTTTAAACATATAAACATTATTTTTTCAAAAAGAATGTGATGTTGATGTTGGGTGGAGTGAAGTGGAATGTGGATGTGGTGGAAACCTGTAGTGAAATGGCACACCTGGAACATGGAACATCGTTTCTCGTGTTCCACATGAAACAAACGGTGCCTTATGATGTTGAAGTCATTTATTGATGATCATGTACAGGAGGACAAGCTCTTGATCATTACACAATGTGACCCAAGCACATATACCCGTTTGCCCAAATGAGAGATCAGTGATATCCCTAAGCGATATGGCAAGGGCAGGGATGGGCTGGGATGTCTCTGAGAAAGCTGAAAGACACTTGCAGCCGCTCTTCACATCTGTCCAACTTCACTCTCCCATTTGCTCCAACCTTTTTGAAACCTGCTTTGCTCTGAAGGTTTGGGAAAGATCACAGTAAAACCTTGACAGCTGCTGTATGGTGGGAAATTCAGGTTTTCCAGTCCACGTGGCAGCCATTTCCCCCAGACCTGTTCCCATGGCAGCCATTTCCTTCCAGCAGCCCCCATGGACATTTTATTTTTAACAGGGCTCTTTTTGTCACATGTCGGCTCCAAGAACATTGTTTAAAAGCCATAGAAGCAGATTTTGTTGATGAGATGTGGCAAAGGTAAGGGGAACAGCTGTTGCTTCCCCCACCATCACCCTGTTTCCTTGATGCTAAAGCATCTCCAGTGGGAAGTTGGTCACTTGATTTAGGAGCTCTATTTAGGAGTAGTCTGAGTACTCACAGCTTGGCACAGGCACCTTCATGAAAATTCCTTCTCTGGGGCTTGTTTCAAAGATGATTGGCTGAGTGCGCTTGCCAATGTCTTGGACTGGAAGGGACAAATGCCTGGGAAACTGGGGAATCAAAGAAAAACAAGATGCCTGACAATAAGCACCGGAACATGAAAAACAACATGGATTTTTTGGGGTGGATTTTTTTTTAGTACCTAGTAATCCTGGATTTGTGTGACTGTTCTAGAAAATCACAATATCAACCCAATTTTTGTGTACCTTTTCGACTCAAGAATTTTGGAATGCACACTCCTAAATTTTACCCATTTGGAAGGTGCTCACTTTAGAAAGCTTTGCTCAGAAACAACCTCATTCCTTATGTGGGCTTTGGCCCTGGTAGCCCATCCCAATCTCCTCCATTGCCTTCTCTCTGAGTCCTTGGGGGTGGAGGTGAAGATGAAGTCACTCAGTGGCCCAAACAGCTGGTCCGAGTGTGGCTCTCGACCATATGTGACAAGCTGGCCAGGACAGGCCCATCGCCTTTTCTGGTTGGGACTCCATTATCTGAGTGGGGAGAAGACAAAAAGTCATGACAAAGAAGCATCAGTTCCTATTTGCCTGTATTTCTCATTTAGAAAACCAATTGAATGTGAAGAGATAGAATAGAGAAATAAAAGACATGACAAAAAATCAATTATTGGCAGGTATACGTAAGAACTTGACTTTTTCAGAACTCTCCAGCAAACATTAGTAGGCATTTTAATTTGCAAAATTCTGTTTCCACTTGACAGCAGCTTTCTGAGGAGCTTTCATGGGGGGGGGGACTTGTTTTTACTTCTTACCAGCTTTGTTTCTCTCACCGATGGCTTCTTTCTTACCTCTTTAGCCAGCTGTCATTCTGCTTTAGGAGGAACTGAAGTTGAAAACATTTGATGGTCTGGAATTCAAAGGATTCACACTGTCAAAACCATGTTGGGTAGATTTGGACCATCCCCGTGGCTGCTGCTCCTTCTCCAGTCTCCCTGTAAGCCCCTCCCCCCAGGTTCGATCCACACTGAGCATCACTGTAGCATCATCAGCCATCGGGGTCCCCTTGACCACTGGTTCGATCCAGTCTGTTGTTGCTGTGGAGGGGATTTTAGACACGGTTTAGACATTTGGGAGGGTAGATTCTTTTCACTGTGTGCCAACATCAGATTCCATGGCATCAGCTTGTCAACAGCCTGGAGAAAAACCCTCCTGGTCTGTTAATGGGATGTTATTTACCAGGTGGTTATCTACCACAATGCCATGAAAAACTTCTTCCCATTTCCACACATTAAGTTTCTAGTGAAGGGCAGGATGTTTTTTCTCCATGACCAAGGAACTGGCCACAAGACTCAGCGAAGACAAGAAAACAATGAGGGTGCAGTAGGAAAAGAAATGGTATTTTGCTCCCAGTTTCTGCATTGGTGCAGCCCTCCTGTCTGCATTTCAACACAGATTCAAAACGTCTTGGGTTCATTATTATGCAACTGGAATTTGTGTGTTCCTGTCTGAGAAATTTTTGTCTTTGCAACCTGTTGTTTATTTCCTTATATAAAAAATATCAGCTAAATAAATTATCTCCACCTTCAGTTACCCCCTTTTCTCTGCTGCCCCCGTACAGATCTTAGCTCCTCAGCACTATTTGCCCAGCGCCCAGATAATTGTGGTAGGAAATAAACTGCTACTGCAGGAAACCAGCTCTGCTTATCACCTCCAGGGCCACATGGTTCCTAACATTAGCATCTCACACTGTCATAATCTATAAACTTAATCTGTGGTGCCAAGGCATGCAACAGTTGAAGGAAGACATAGAACACCACATCGTTTATCACAGTTTCCATTGCATAAGGACACCACTCCTCACTAGCCAAGCAAAAAGAGGAACTATGTATTCTTTAGCGATAGGAGGAAGATTATGCATATGCAAAGTCTGTGTCTATATCTGTCAATATTAAATTTACGGGACCAGTGTTTGAGCTTATTTTAGCCTGCATTGCCTATCAAATAAATATGCCACAGATCTGCTTATATTTCTCATCTCCCTTTTGTTCTGTTGGGCTCTGCATCTCTCCATCTGCTTTTACTTTGTATCTGACAAAGTGAGCTTTGACTCACAGAAGTTTATACCCTGGGCAATTTTATTGGTGTTTAAGGTGCCATGGGACTCAACTTTTGTTCTACTGAATAACTAGGCTGTTGATGCCCAGGTCAGATTGACAGTTAAGACTTGATCTCCAATTGCTTGCTTGCTTACTTCATCCTTGGCAGCACAGACCAGAAAGGGTGAACTCCCTAAAAATGTTCAGTTTTCAAGTAATAATATGAAACCTCTGTCCTAGGAAGGGGTCCCAAACCTTTTTGAGCCTGCAGGCCCTTTTGAAATTCTGACACAAATTAGTGGGTGCAACAATAAAATGGCTGCCACTTGAGGCAGGAGGCAGAGCCAGCCACAAGATGGCTGCCACAGGGGGTGGAGCCAACAACTAAATGTCTGGGAGCAAGGTTATGCAAAACTCTCACAATAACTCTTCAACATTTCAGGCAGGAGCTCTGCTTAACTGGATGCTTTTAAATCTGCATAGCCAGTGTGATCTCCAGTGGCTAATCAGAAGTCCTGGTGGGCAAAAGCTCCTCCCGGCCCCACCCACTTCCTAGAAACTCTTGGCAGAGCCCAGGAGAGGTGTTAGTGCATGCTGTGGTGCCCAGGGGCTCCATGCCGGGGATCCCTGCTCTGTGGTATTTGATCAGAAACGGCTTCTGGGAAGCTCTAAGTATCGGTGGTGTAGGACAAGGGAAAAATGAATGTGATTTCTGAATGTGGGTTCTGACATTTCCTCTGACATGTTTATATGCTGACAGCTGTCACTGTGTCTTCAAAAGTTCAATCATAACAGATCCAGATTCACGGCATGTAACCTAGAAGTTTCTGATTAGAGAAACTAACAGCAGAATATATATTTTATAATTGCATTTTTTTGGAAAAAGAACCCATATTAAGCACAAGTATTATTAGAAGCCTCTGTAGATGGAATTAGGATGCAATAAGAATGGAATGCGTATTCAAGAAGCTGCAAGGACATTAGGGAGAGAAGTTAAATGTGAATCACAATCCTTATCACCCAGCTCCCCGAAAACAAGGGAAAGAGGGACTAGCTTCACTAAGGTCAGAAAGGATCTCAGTGTTCCCTAATGTTCCCATTGCTCTGAAGAGCAGATAAGCAAATGCAGTCACTGACATACATGACCAATAGTAAGGTCTAAAGTCAAATGATGCTTGTATGATGTTAACTGCTTGGTACCAATTAGAGATTCTTTAATGTGTAAACTATACGTGATGTCATTTGGGGTATAAGACCTTCTGCCTTTCCTGGTTATGGCAGAATATAGCTCTGGAATGGCTGAAGTGCAAAGGCACTTAGCCCTGTATTCCCTGTTTCAATGCATTAAACAAATATTCATCTAACTTGTTGGATTCGGACGGTGTGTTTCCAGTTTGGCAACGGGAGCATGCAGGCAGATTTGTGCATCAGTGGCATGTCTGAACAACTCTCTTTAAATTTCACTAAGTATATCTGCGAGCTATATTGTCAGCTTTATGACAGAAAGAAACTGCATTCTTGGACTGATCACTGCCTGGATGGCAGTTTATGGGAGTTCTGTGATGTTGCTCTGAGCTTTGTCACACAGCTTTGGAGTTTAAGGTGTTAACAGGAGCTGGCCGTGCACTAGCAGATGGGGGAGGCTGCTTCAGAATAAAGTCCACCTTACAAGGCTTGTGGCTTTCAGAAAGGAAAGACGTACTAAGATAGGAATGGGGAGACAGGCATTCAACTCACTATCTAACTAGAGGATGGAGAGAGCAGTTCAGAGAACACATGTTGTTCTCTGGGTGATCAGAGAGAGAGACAGAGGGAGAGAACAAAGAAAAAGGTAGCCAGAAGGAAAGAAGTCCTGAGAACTGCAACACAGGCAGCCCCAGAACAAACCAGAGGAAACCGACCAATCCACCTTACTAGCTCTTCTGCCTTTTGGTACTTGTGCAAAGCGATGTTGCACTATCTTTCAGCTTCCAACACAAGAACAATAGTTCTTTAATTCCACAGAAAAGCAATAGTGATGATACAAATGCACATGCAAAATAGAAATACTCATAATTCCCAGTGTTTTATCATTTCAGCCATGGCTATGTTCTGCAGAATTTTTCTCCTGTGTTCCAGATCCAAACCTGCGCGCTCTCGCTCTCTCCCCCTACACATGCCCACTTGCATGTAGTCTTGTTGCTTCTCTCAGTGGGCTTCCCTTCTCCAAACGCTGCTGGGTGTACTCGAACAAAACCACAACCAACTCCTTCCCAGCTGCCCCTGGAGAGTCAAGCTTTCTGGGTCAAAATAAACCCAGACAAAGGAATGGTCAGGAGCAGCCACAGCAGTGGGAACGGCAGATAGCCTCCCCCACAGCCAGCCTTAGTTTTTGAAAGAGTCAGAATAGAGTGGGGCAAAATGAGGTATTTGGAGGGGGAAAAAGATCTCCCCAAGTGGTTTCTGACTGTGGAGGTCCCCACAATCTTGAGAGACAAGATGCAAAGCTGGTAACGTTATCTTTTTTGCTGATGCTGCCAATGAATAGTAGCGGTGTGAAAAGACCTGACACCACCATTTGACTCTTCGAATACAAGGCACCACTGTAGAAGGAAAAAAATACACAAATGGAATTTACATGGGATGTATAAAGCAGAACTCTGGAACGCTCTCCCCAGAAAGACTCGCTTGTCCCCTTCTGTTGCTGTCTTCCATCAGTGGGCGAAGAAGACCTCTTTGTTTTGTCTGGCAGTTTGGTGTAGTGGTTAAGTGCACGGACTCTAATCTGGGAGAACTGGGTTTGATTCCCCACTCCACCACTGGCAGCTGCTGGATGACCTTCGGCAAGCCATAGTTCTGTCAGAGCTGTCCTTGAAAGAGCAGTTCTCAGTCAGAGCTCTCTCAGCCCCACCTCCCTCACAGGGTGTCTGTTGCGGGGAGGGGAAGGGAAAGGAGTTTGTAAGACGCTCCGAGACTCCGAGTGAAGGATGGGGTATAAATCCAAACCTCCTCCTCCTCTTCCCTGCCCTATGTTCTAATACTTGTTTTTAGGCATGTTTACTATATATGTGTGAAATATATTGGGTTTAGACGCGTAGAGCGATCAGCTCATTTTATTAAGTGATTTCAGCAGTGAGCACAAAGACAAAGGCCAGGTTTTATGCACAAGGAAAGTCACACCCAAAACACACCCCCTCCCAGTGATAGGCTATTTACACCGGATTACCTTTCCAGGTGACCCTATTGGGCTACTCTAGGATCCGAGTGTTCCTACTGGTGCGCTCCTAGGATCCTAGCCGGCTAGTGTTCTAGATCTCAAGCTCAATATATTACAATGTGTTTTAACTGTTTTGAGGATATGTTTTTGTTCGGTTTTAATGGCTCTTAAGATGTGTTTTCACGATGTATGTTTTCAGTCTGTTAGTGGCCTCGGTGGCCCTGATGAAGGCAGAAAGGCAGCGTATAAATTTTGTAAAAATAATATATATAATGTGAGGTTGGAGTTGGAGACCCTGTTGCTCCTGTCATCATTTTTATGAACTATAATTTCCCTAACAGGTCTATCACACGTTATGTTTTAATACAGTTGATAGTGCTATTTGCACTTGATTCAAGAGTATGACTGACTTAAGACGCAAACTGGTATCTGATCACTGGCGCTGCTTCCTACAGGCTGAAGAGCTGGTGAGAGGCTCGGAATCGAAGCTGTCGGCCAATGGTGTCTTGAGGGCTGAGCTTCCTGCAGTCTCAGATGTAATCTGAGTGGTCCCACAGAAGATGCCAATTTAGAGCTGAGGACAGTCGGTGGTGATGGAAGCTGCTCCTCGGGACTGCAGCATTATCCCATGATGCCTTCTGTCTCCATCTTCTTGCTCTGGTGAGAATTACCAAGCCTAAGGAGGGCCTGTGGGAACAGGAGGGATGGGGGCTGACTGAGTTGATTTTTTGTGACAGTGGGAGAGACTGATGCAGAGAATTTACTTTCTGGAGTGACAGAAACTAGGTCTAAAGCCTACCTGAAAATCAGACTAATTGTCCTGGATTCTAAAACACACAGACATGTGATTCTAATCTAATCTTCCCATTTAGGGAAGTGGAAATCTGAATCCTCAGGAAGACTGCATTCTTACCTCTTGTGAGATGAGAATCCAGCAACTGAAACAAATTCCAGGGCCACGTCTCTGATGAAGCCCTGACGGTACTTCTGTCCATTAGGAGGATGAAGAAATGGATGTTCTGGTTTGCCTGGATTCTCACTCTTGGTGCCTGTTCAGTAATATCTCTTTTTCTCCTTTCCAGGCTTCTTGGTAGCTCAGAAGAAAGAGCATTTGAAAGGTAGGAATGTATTGAAGCTAATTGTAGCGGGAACATTAGACCAGTGGCTTTGATATATGGAATGTGAAAATGGGCCTTCCATAACTCAGGAGCAGCTTTGTCCCATGTAACATCTCACAGTTTCCAAGTGTTGCTTCACACATCCCTTTTCATATACTGTGATATGGGCTCCACAGTACCTAGCGGCCATTAATCTGTTGCTTGAGTGCTTTCCATCACAGCTAGTTTGCTGCTAATCAGCCTTGGAAGTGTTTCACAATGTTTGTGGAAAATGCTAATTACAGAGCTAGCTGTGTGGCAAAACATTCAGGCTAGCGTTTTTATGGATGTCAACGATGATCAGAGTTGAAGAGAGAACATGAAAGGGTACAAATGTATCTCATTCAGTTGAGCAACTGAGCTTAGTTGACTGATGCAACCTTTCAAAGAACTACATATCGTTTACAGCTTGTCAGCATTTCCACAATTTAATTGTCTGGTGAGTAAAGCAATATATCCTTTTGTTCACCTTCTTTGTTCACCTTAAATCTGTTGCCCATCAGCTTCATAGTGTACTCCCCAGTGCTAGTATTTTGGGAAAGGGGGAAAAAGTTCTGTGTATCCACTCTTTCTACCGTATGCATAATTTTGTAAATCTCTATCATATTGTCCTTTAGTCATCTGTTTTCCTAAACTGAAAAATCCCCAACTCTTTAGCCTATTCTCATAGGAAGAGTGCTCCAACCCATTAATCATCTTGGTTGCCCTCTTCTGTACTTTTCCCAGGCATGAAATATCCTTTTTGAGAAATGGCAGCCATAACTGTACGCAGTATTCTAAATGAGTATTACAAATGAGGCCATACCATACATCTATACATTATAATAACGTTCAGTTGATTTTTAGTTCCATTCCTAATAACTCCCAGCATACACTTTGCCTTTTTAGCTATGGTTGCCAACTCTGGGTTGGGAAATAACTGGATATTTTGAGGGTGGAGCCTGGGGAGGGTGGGGTTTAGGGAGGGGAGGGACCTCAGCAGTGTATAATACCATAAAGTCCACCATCCAAAGAAGCCATTTTCTCCAGGGAAACTGATCTTGGTCGTCTGGAGAACAACTGTAATAGCAGATCTCCAGATTCCACCTGGAGGCTGGCAACCCTATTTTTGCTGCAGCTGCACACTAAGTAAAACATTCAATATAACTATCCACTACAACCCCAAGATCTCTTTCCCTCTCAGTCACAGTCAGTTCAGACACCATCAGCACATATTTACAATTTGGATTTTTCGTTCTAGTACACCTACCTATGTTGAACTTCAGCTGCCACATTTTTGCCCACTGATAACCCCACACAGTTTCCAATGGTGAATTCGCACAGCCACTTTTCACGATGTATGGGCATTTCCACACATTTTTATTTCAGTTTTCAATTCAAAAGCTTCACTTGGTTTCTTTACAGACATTATTGTCTACCTTTATTCTTGTTATTGTTCTCATCCTTATTTCCACTGGTTTCAGCCAGAAACAAATTTCTTTAAAAAAAACCATTTTATTTATAAATTTTACAATACAATTAATGACTGCTTAGAGTGGTAGAAGCAATCAGAAACACTATAAAGCTTAACATCAATCAAGGCAGTCAGAACAGCATATAAGTAACCCTAAAGATTTCAAAAATACAAAAGGTTTTGGTAATAGTGGTTATTGGGGACAAAGTCTCCTTTAGACAGGTAGCTGACCACTGGGAGCCGGATTGCTTGAAATGTGTGTTGATGGCCGCCCGTGATGAGTGCAGTGTTTTGCGTGGCAATTTTCCCTAGAAGAAAATGTTCCCATAATTTATTTTTCCAGTTGCTTTGTCTTTCCATTTTTGAGCAATTGTGATTCTGGCAATGGCAAGCAGCGTAGCAATTAATGAAGTTTTTGTTTTATTTCCTGAAGGATCAGACCAAACATCGAGGAAAAGACCTGGGAGATCAGGTAAGTGAACTCCAGTTATGCAAATGATTTGTGCAATAATCTGTAATCAGAAATTGTGTTATTTCTGGGCAAGTCCACCAGCAATGTAAAAAAGTCTCCAATGAAATCACAGTCCTTTCAGCAATATTTATTACTTTCTGGTTCTATTCTGTGTAATCTGGCAGGTGTCATGTACCAACAATTTATTACTTTAAATGTATTAAATCTAATAGATAATATTTTGAAGGAGTTGTTTGGAGATTTCCAGATGGTATTCCAATCTTCGGATTGGATGCAGTTATCACATTCCATTTGCCACATCACTGTATTTTTATTCTGTTTGGGTGTCAATTTAGAGATCAGAATTTTATAGATTTTCGAGAGAAGACCCTTGTTGTTATGTGTGTGTGTGGGGAGGTGGACTAGCAACTGTTCGAAAACATTTAGCGGTTTCTCAAAAACATTAAATTGTTTTTTAAGTCGTGAAGGAGATGCAGAATCTGAAGATAACTGAACCATGGGATTTTTTGGTCTGCTTTTGCCTCTAATTCAGTTTTGGTGAGAGGATTCCCCTTCCTTGTCAAATCGATTAGGCGAGATGTTCCTGCTTTCCTCCAGTCTAAAGGAGTCATTTCTTCTTTTCCAGGGGGAAACCAGTCTTGTTGATTAAGAAAGGAGGCAGCTTGCGAACGGGAAAGCAAGAGAAATTTTTCTATAACGATCCCACATTGCTAGTGCTGTTTGTAGGTATTGATTTTGTTTGCAGTCTTTAGGCCTGTCAGCTGGAGCCTTCAAAAATATATCTTGTAGTGGGATCAGCTTAGTATAGGATTCTTCTATTTAGTGTTTTAACTGTGCCAGCTAGGTTGGCAGCTGCATAATATAGAGTCAAGTCTGGGAGGTCCAAGCCTCCTTGCGTAGCCGGGGTTTTTAATATTGAAAAGGAAATCCTGGGTTTCTTCTAGCTCCAGAAAAATTTGTTAATTGCTCCTCGCCACTTGTTGAGTCTTTTTGTGGGATGCCAGTTGGCAAAGCTCTGAACAAAAATAGAAATTTTGGGAGTACAGAACTTTTGATTAGACCTATTCTGTCAGCCCACGAGGGGTTTAGGAGATTCCATTTTTCCAGAGATTTCCTCACTCCTTGGAAGGTATTGTGGAAGTTGCAGTGTAGTAAGTTCGATAGATCTAGAGGGATTGTGATGCCTAGGCATCTCCAGTTAGTGGTTGACCATTGGAAAGGGAAGGCAGATTGGATTCTGTCTTTCACTTCCTGCCTATTGAGATTGGTATTGTTTTTTATTTTTGAAGGTTGACCTTTAGCCCTGTTATTGTATGTATCTTTTTAAATAGCTGTTGTAGTTCAGTGAGCAAGACTTCCAGGTTTGAGAGGAATATAATTAAGTCATCCACGTAAAGACTGACTGAGTGTGTCACCTTGTTGACTGTAATGCCTGATACTGAGGGGTTTGTTCTGATGGCTGACGGTAGAGCTTCTATTGCTAGAGCAAAAAGGAGTGGTGACATCGGACAGCCTTGTCTAGTGCCTCTCTGCAGTTTTATAGATCTGCTTGTGTTGACATTCATTAGGATCTTAGCTTTAGGAGCTGCGTACGTCGACTGAATGGGAGTTTGAAATTTGGATCCAAAATTCATGGCAGCCAGAAGTTGTCAAAGGCTTTCTCTAGGTCTACAGAGAGGATTATAGAGTCAACTGGTTGAAGTTTGCTGTAAGAGATGATGTTTAAAGTGTGTCTGATGTTATCTGTTAGAGATCTGTTAGGGATGAAACCCGTCTGGTCAGGTTCGATATAATGATGAATGATGTTTTGAAGCCTAGAAGCCAGTATCTTCGCCAAAAGTTTTGCATCACAGTTTATGAGTGCTATGGGTCAGAATGAGGCAGGTGATTTTCTGTTTCCAGCAGGTTTACGGATAGGTATTATTAAAGATTCTTCCCATGAAGGAGGCATTTTCCCTATCTCCAAGATGTGGTTACAGGTATTGGCTAGATGTCCTGTTAGTGGATGTTGAAACAATTTATAGAATTCTGGGCTAAATCCATCCGTGCCCAGAGTTGTATTTGATTTTGAATGAGAAATTGTTTTCCAGACCTCTTCCGGGGTGATGGGTGCTTCCATAAAAGAATTGTGTTCCGTGGAGAGTTTTTTGAAGAGCTTTTTGCTTTGCATGCGTTGTTGAATATCTTCCATCTTAGGATTGGTAGAAGTGTAGAGGTCTTCATAATATTTTGTGAAGCATTTGGGAAACAGATTTCTGACTTGTTTTCCATCCAATTTCATAGCATTTTTGGTGGTGCAGAGCAGGCACAAAGGCAGATGTTACATGCTGATACCCCAGGCACACAGTAGAGTAGGCCATATCTGGCACAGCCTGGCTTGTGGCACCCCAAGAAAGACATGCAGCAGGGCAGAGAGGGCAAGATGAAGCAGCAAGGCTGGCTCAGGAGAGGACCACAGCAACTTGGGTTGCATTGACTCCATTGGAGATACTTCCTGCCATCAGAGAGAACCCATGGGAGGTTCAGTGTTCAGGGTATGGTTGCCAACTCCAGCTCAAGAAATTCTTGGAGATTTGGGAGCAGTGCCTGGGGAGGGGAGAAGTTGGGCAGGGATTTTACCTGGAATTTATGGTATACCATAAAGCTTGGCTCCCCAATGTGGTGCCCATGAGCACTATGGCAGCAACAGATATCTTTCTTGACACCCACCTCATGTTTTTAAAAAGTAGGCATGGCCAGCAAGGCTTCTGATTGGCCACTGGAAAGCTGATTGGCTGCACGGATTAAAATAACGTTTCAAGGGACGATCGTATCTGCATGACTACCTCTTCCTATATGCCTCTCAGAGATCATTACGCTCAATCAGTACCAACTTGTTGGTAGTCCCTGGTCTCAAAATGGTCCAGCTGTCCTTGACTGGGGCCAGGGCCTTCGGGACTTAGCTCTGCAGGGCCTGTAAGACTGAGATGTTCCACTAGGCATATGTTTGGGGACAGTGACAGTCAGAGAGATCAGTGGCCTTCTGGGCTTCTCTCCCCCCTCCTCTATTCTCTGTTCTCTCCTGTGTAAGATCTTCTCCATGGGTGGAATATGGATTGTGTGCCAATCACCCCAGCTATCTGTGATGCCATCTAACAGTAGATCAAATTGCTGAATAACACTAGAGCTTAATTGTACTGTACATATTTTATTATGTATTGATGAATATTTATTTTATGTATTGATGTATATACATGTTGTATGCCACCCTGAGTCCTGCTTACAAGAAATGGAATGGGATAGAAAACAAACAGATAAATAAATAATGAAAAGCAGCTGCCACAACAGCATTGGTTTTATTTCCCCGCAATCCTTCTCTCCTGCACTTGGGCTTCCTGTGTGTTTGGCTCTGCCCCTGTGGCAGCCATTTTGTAGTGGCATCTACCACCCTATGTCAGAATTCTAAAAATGCCCACAGGCTTAAAAACATTGGGGACCCCTGCCATAGAGGCTGCTCTCTGAAGCTGCCATTTTCTCCAGGGGAACTGATCTCTGTGGTCTGTAGACAGGGCAGCCAGGCCTTCCACTGTAGCAGGAGGTTTCCCAACAGCTGATGTCCTTACCTGCCGTCATTCCTGCTTTTGATATTTATGATTCTACCATAGAGTTTTCAGCAATTACTAGAGGTACCCTATGTCACTGGTGGGTTTCCCCCAGAAATGATGTAGCAGCAGATACAATAGTGCAGCCACCGTCCCATGCCCCTGGTCCTGAACATCCTGGCAAAATTATGGGGACAGTAGTTGTAAATCCAGGAGCTCTCTAGATCCCATCTGGAGGCGGGCAAGTCTACTATACAGACAATATCTTACATCCCTTCTGTAACGGGGAGCTCCAGCAACAACCAATGCCCAGCGCCTTGTCCTACAACACCCTCTGTCATCTGGCCTACAACAAAGCTCTCTGAGGCTTCTGCCTACCCTTTATGCTAATATAAACTGCTGAGTCATGCTAGGCTGGCCAAATAATTAGTTACACTAGATGGTCATACACCCCCCTCTTAAGAGGCTGAGAATAATAACTGAAAGATACTGACAGTGACAGCTGTATGCAAAGAACTGAATAAAGACAATTCTTGAATATGCTTTGTAGGCCAGGGGAATGGTTGCTTGACAACCCTATTTCTAGGTCTCCATTTTTTTGCATCTTTCCAATACACAGAAAACTATCATGTCAGGGAGAAAGATCCACATTTCTAACATTCAGTGCTCTAGCTGCAAGGAATGCTTCTAACATGGCACTTCAAGAGTTGTGATCCGGCAATAGCAGTCTGAGGTTGAATAAGCCTGAAAGAAGTTAATGACTTTCAATGCTGTTTGTCTGAACCGGAACTATGACTGAGCTGTGAAACAGGAAGTCCTGTGTTCAAATCCTGCCTCTGCCATAGACTTAGCAGGAGGTAGGAAAGTTTCTACTTTCCATCTTCAGTATGAGGTTGATAACATTTGCCTCCCTTATATGGTTCATTAGAGGATTACTATGACAACATACATGGATGGATTATATAAATCCTGCATTTGTGTAAAAACGTAATAAATCAGTCAGTGAGATATTGCCTGGCAGCTACATCTGAGCAGGGTAGAAATGTATGAATGAATCATTCAGTTACAAAATCTTCCTTCAAAAGCAAAATCATCACAAATAATATTCTGAAAAACACATGAGGAATATGTAAAGTTCTGTTGACTGCATTTTGCTTTCCTCAGTTCATACACTTGGCTTCTGTGGCGAAGTGATGGGATATCTTTTGCACTCCCAGCACATGACTTTGTTCTGTTTTTCCTCTTGATCCAGCAAGAAAGGCTCTTATCCCTTCATCTCTGCAAGGCTTTCTACCGAGTCAGTGTTAGTGGGACAAGTTGCCATCATCATTTGCGGGACTAATTGTCCTCTTGAGGATGTCTCTCTGAAGCAAAATGGATTTCTTATAAGCTCTGGCAGACTATGGAAGAGAGGATATTATGAGTTTTACAGTCTCAATGTGAAGAGAGAGCACGGTGGGGAATACAACTGTTGCTGCCGCATGGGTTATTCCTATTACCACTATGAGACACCGATGAAATGCAGTGAACCTGTGGAGCTCCTGATAACAGGTGAGAGGCCTAGATTAAAGTGCTGTTCAGAGTCTCCAAGGAGCAGAAATAGGCAGGATGGTGGCCTGCCATCAGTAGAGAAACCTCAGCTCCTATTTCCCTCCATCTTGCCTCCCAGTTGATTTAAAAAGAAAAAGCTTTGCACTGGCCTGGCTGACAGTCCCCAGTAGTTAAATCTCTCAAGCAACCACTGGAAATACATAGATTCAGAAAATGCTCTCAAAGCCGTGATGTTATGCACTGGTTGGTGGAAAGTGGAAACACTGTGTATAGAAACACCAAATGGGATAAACCTGTTTGGTGGGAAGATCTGTTAACTTTTCTAGTTAGAGGGCGTTTGAGTCAGGCATGTATCTGATGAGAAGTCCTCATCTCTTCTCTGCCTCTCTTTATTAAAGTGCTTTTGTCTGGAGTGTCGTCCTGTTCCAAAAGTTACAATGGCAATGAATCCTAATTCCTCTAAGTTATCTCTCATTATCTCTAAGGCTGTCTCACACACGTTCATATGACATCAGCGTCAAATGTTGCCCTCTGCGTATGAACAAATTGTCACAGAAGAAAAGCCACGTGTAAAACTACCCATAGCCTCAGGCATAATTATTTTTAATGGAATCAGTTTGCACAACCCAATGAGGATGAAGTTGGTGAAGAGTGATCCAGTGTTTGTGATCAACCCATAGAAATGACTTTAGCACATAATTAATAGCCATGTCCACCTGGCTTGTCTGAACCCTAACAGGAATCTGAAGTGTTTCTGTGCTTTGTGCATATGCATTGAAACATTCATAGCTACATGGGCAGAATGTCTGGATTTCTTTAAGGTTTTCTTTTTACATCCCAACTCCCTTTGAATTAAAACCTTCTAGGTGGCTTTAACCAATCACATCCCAGGAGGCGGGGACTCTTGAACTCACTCTTGGTTCCAACACTCGGGTTACATAAATGTACCACCTTTGATTGGGCAGGACTGGTAGAATAGGCAGAAAAGCCAATGATATAATTTATACATCTAGATATACCAGGTTTTGGTCCCCACTATTCAGAATATCGGCTAATACTTCTGACTGCCAGCCCGTTTCCTCCATGTGGCGTGAATGGAGCCTGTGACAACCGCATACGCTGAACTGTCTTCCTTCTGCTCGCAGATCCTGATCTGCCCAGGCCCAATATCTTCCTAAGCCCTAGCAGGAGGGCAGTTCTGGGAAGCAACGTCACCATTAAGTGCTGGCCAAGAGATCAAAATGAGAACTTTTATCTTCACAAGGCTGGAGCTGGGCTGAAACCACGAGCCATGGAGGCAAACGGGAAGACAGCTGTGTTTCACATCAAGAATGTAAGCCGAAGTGATGGAGGGAACTATAGCTGCCGGTACAGAAGGCAATTTGTAGTTTCACATCCCAGTGACACTGAAGTGCTGTGGGTATTAGGTAAGAGTTCTCATTCACAGCTCCTCCTGTGCTGAATTACATGCATACTCTTAGAGGAGTCAAACAAATGCTCATGATTCTTTCCACTTGGCATCGTTTATTCTGCTGCTTGACAAAATCTCTCCTGGTGAAGCTGGTCATAGAAGGGGGAAAGGGTTACGCTGGTCACTGAAAACTTGCTCTGTGATTCCTGGAAACCCTGCCGACTCCCATTTTGACTTATAAAGATTCATGCAGTATTGGTCACATGGTAAGACAAGCTCAAGGGTAGCTCTGTTTTTCTTTCACACTAAAGCAGAATTGTTCAAAAAAGAAGGTCCCCATTCCATATCTGCTTTACGACATTATTGTAATGTTTTATTTATAAGCTGCTTTGAGAGAGTATCTGGAGAGGTGGCATATACATTTCCTAGGTAAATAAATAGACCAGGAATGATTAAACTACACTCTACAAGATAACTCTGTGTCTGCTAGGAAGGATATACTCATCAGACAATGAAAAGCTGTGCTTCAGAGGAGAATGCCCATTTCATTCCAGCTCAGAGATAGTAATAGCACAGTGGCTAAGAGAGTGAACTATGATCCAAAAGGGCCAAACTTCAAATTTTACCCTTGCCACCAACCCACAAGGTCACTTTAGGCGTCCTTAGGAGAGCCAGTTTGGTATAGTGGTTAAGTGCGCGGACTCTTATCTGGGAGAACCGGGTTTGATTCCCCACTCCTCCACTTGCACCTGCTGATGTGACCTTGGGTCACTCACAAGCTCTGGCGCAGCTGTTCTCTCAAGGACAGTTTGTGTTAGAGTTCTCTCAGCCCCACCTACCTCACAGGGCGTCTGTTGTGGGGAGGGGAAGGGAAAGGAGTTTGTAAGCCGCTCTGAGACGCCTTTGGGCAGTGAAGGGCGGGGTATAAATCCAATCTCTTCTCTTCTTCTTCTAATTTCTCTCAGCATGGAACGGTCTTTCTGTGTGTACCAGGTTTGTTTGTTTTCTCTGGAATATCAAACTAAGGCAGAGTTCAGAAGCATAAGACATTTTTGCAGCTTTCAAAGCCTGCTGTAAATATGCACTGTTGTAAATAGCAAGTTAAGAATATAACATGTGTGAACTTGCCTTGGAGACAGGGAGTGACAAATGTAGTAAAGAATTGTTCCATTTGAGCTACCATATGGGGCCCAGACAACATTACAAGAAAATTACATATGTACCACTTCGGTGGGAAGGTAACAGCATTCTGTGCGCCTTGGTGTTTAGTCATGCCAGCCACATGACCACGGAAACGTCTTTGGACAGCGCTGGCTCTTCAGCTTTGAAACGGAGATGAGCACCGCAACCTAGAGTCGGATTCGACTGGCTTTCAAGCAAGGGAACCTTTACCTTTACTATGAATTTGATGATAAGAATGATATCATGGTAAACTAACATCACCTCTTATAGATTTGCAAATGACAGAGTTTCTTCTTTTATTTCCTGGGATAAAACGGTGGTTAGGAGTTGAGTTGTAGATGACCATGTAAGCTGCTACCTTCCTCTCTTAAGATGGGCCCATGTTTTTCAGAGGACACATCTATGGTTAGTGCCATAGCCTCAGGAGTTGGAGTAGCTGTGCTTGTCCTCTTTCTGGGACTTGGGGCCTTCCTTTGGTACAAAAAAAGAAGAGTTGGTATGTATGACCTCCTGGAGAAAAATGGGTACAAATCTCTGCCCATTTTCTATTTCTGCCTTCTCCTCAGCAGGTTCCCTGGTGGAGAATCTGGCTTCCCCTGAGCCTGGCTCTTGTTTTCCTTTAGCTTCTCACCTTGATTCTGTGCCTTTCCGGACACCTGGTTTCCCCACACCTATAAGGATGCCTGTCCTTTCTTATGATTTTGTTCTCTTTCCATGACTCACTGGAACTCTCTATAGAACAAAGCTTGAGTCCAGCAGCACCTTTAAGACCGACAAAGTTTTATTCAAGGTATAAGCTTATACCCTGGATAAATCTTTGTTGGTCTTAAAGGTATCACTGGACTCAAACTTTGTTCTGTTGTTTCAGACCAACATGGCTACCCTCCTGAATGGAAGTCTCAATGAAACTCTCTTTGTTATAGACCTCTTTTCCCATTGGAGCCTTAATTCTGCTGAGATATTTGTAGGGAGAGGGGAAAATACCAGACAGCAATAGATTATATCAGGGACAAATGGGGCACTGGTAGGTTTTGCCAGCTCCAGTTTGGGAAATTCCTGAAGATTTGGGGGTGGTGTCAACAGGGTACAATACCATACATTCTACCTTCCAAAGCAGCCATTTTCTCCCAGGGAACTGATCTCTGTAGTCTGGAGATCAGCTGTAATTCTGGGAGAATTCCAGGCTCCAGCTAGAGGGTGGCAAAGAATTCCACAGTTCAAGGGAACCACATGTCATTCAAGCGGCACAGTCAAGTTCTGTAAGCACCAACAAAAAGTTAGATGCAGGAAATGTAGTTCAAGAAAAGCAGAAGTATTCCACATTAAGTGTGGGTTGGGTGGGGTGGGGAGTCTCTCACTATAATATGTGTTGCTCATACTAAAAATTAAGCAATGATAACGGGGTCAACTGGAGACAGATTGTTCACTGAAGTCTGAAGACTGAGTTCTCAACTAATGGATATGACCAACTGAGCGTCCCTAGGGATATGACCAACTGAGTGCCAACCTCTAGGCAACGTCTGGAGGTCTTCTGGAATTACAGCTCTTCTCCAGACTATCTTGAAGAATAAAACTTGAAATAAAACCACAATATCAATGGTGCAAGATATGAAGTATCAGAACCTAGCTGCTGGGAACTTTAATTTGCAATTCCCCTCTGGTGCCGACCAACAACTTTCATGTTACTGGTTTAATGTCATACAAAGAGATGGAAATTGCTTCCATTCATTTCCACAATTCTACCTTTCCCAGCCCACCATTAAAAGAAAGGGGTCAACATTTTAAAGGAGTAAATTCTTGAGATAGAATGAGAATGTAAGAGAGGTATATTATAATGGATTCTTGTTATTGTATTTACAGGGAAAAGACAATCAACAGCACCAATCAGGTAAGAAATAGTTTGTAATCCAACATTACACTGAGCTAAAGAATGCCAGGAGATTATACCCAGCTTTGAAAATGGAACAATATAGTAATAGATGACCAGGAGCTCTTCTGGAGTACAATCTTCTAGAGAATAGTCCAGTAGATTAGAGTAAGGAAAGGGTACTGCTTGAGACCAAAGGCTTCATAGCACCTAGTAGGATGAATACCTGAAGTACCTTATACTGAATCAGACCCTTGGTCCATCAAAGTCAGAATCTCTCCAGAATCTTGGCTTTCACACCACCTCATACCTGATCCTTTTAACTGGAGATGCTGGGGATTGAAACTGGGACCTTCTGCATGCCAAGCAGATGCTCTGCCAATAAGCAACAACCCTTCCCCATGGAGATTGGTGAGTGGGGAGATCCAAAACTCCTGGTTTCCATTAGAACAACAACATATACTATATGAAGGAATGTAAGCAAGGACTTGTTGTTTACATAGGAATACGATCAGCTGATTAAAGTAGAGGAGGTGACACTATTGTAATCTTAAGGCAGAACAGTGATACCAACTGGATCAGAACACAGAAAGCTGGAAATCAGTGTGAAGTGCTGAATGGATCTCAAATATGTCTGGTCATGTGGCTGTCTCCTCCTAGCTGCCCAACTGTGGTATCCACCATTTCCCTGGAGAAGGTGCCTGGCATGCCTCGAATTAGGGTTGCCAGGTCTGGGTTGGAAAATACCCGGAGACTTTGGGGTTGGATCCGGGAGAGGAGAGGGTTTGGGGAAGGGAGGGGCCTCAGCATGGTATAATTGCCATAGAGTCCACCCTTTAAAACAGCCATTTTCTCCAGGGGAGCTGATCTCTGTCAGCTGGAGATAAGTTGTAAAAGCAGGAGATCTCTAGGCCCCACCTGGAGGCTGGTAACCCTGCCTCAAATGGAGATGGGAGCAGGTTGCCTTCACCTTATTCCTTCTCCTTTCATGGGCCCTTGTCTTTGTCCCACCTCTTCCATTGCAGCCTGGCATCCTACCCCCTTTTATCCCTCCCCAGCAGGCCCCAGAAGCCCCCATTGGCCTGGATATGTTCCCTCCTCCTGCAAGAAGTCCACGTCACTCCTAGTTGCCTGAGGCCTGGATGGGCTTGCTTCACACTCAGCCGCACCTGCCACTGGAATGCTTCTCCCCCATCCCCATTTGCCATGGCTCAGCATTAAAAGGCCTGCATCCTTGTAGGCTGAGATGCTTGGTGGGGCTGTGAGGCCTTTCCTCATGGCCACCACACTAGGCTGAGGTCTCAGCTGGGCCCTCTTGATGGGGGGCTGGTGACTGAGTGCTGGCAAAGGGTGCAAGTCTGGGGACTCCACTGGGCTCAGAGCTGGACAACCAAGGTTCCTGGGTTTTCTTGGAGATGAGCGGGATGAAGCATACTGGCAATATGAGTGGTTTGGAATTTTGGGAGTATGGGCATTCCGTGCTGTGAGAATAAATTTCTGTGCTTTGAAGGAAGGGTGGGTAGGTGAATGAAGATTTTTGATACCCAGCATCTGGATGATATTTTGCAGTGATTTTTGCTTTCTTTTGTTTTTCTCTTGGTTAGTGGTGAACCTTCCTTCAGAGTGATGAAAGCTGATAGGAAGGCAACATCTGACGGTAAGTTTCTAAGCTACATTGGACATGGTTGTGAGAAGACATCTAGGAAGGAGGTGGCACCTTTAGAGGATGGATATTATTAGGTTTTTATTCCCAAGAAATTTTGCTCATGATGTTCATTTCAGCGGGGTCTATGCTGGAGACCATTTCAGGGGATTGCCTCTTGTGGTTTTAATCTGTAGCATGTCCCACTCTGTTTTCTTCCATGAACCCGACACTGTAAAAAATCCACCAAGGGAGCTCACTGATCTCACCTCATGGCAAGGGCACCTCAGAATAACCACTGGGTTCCTGAGATCCAGCTTACATTCTGGCCTCTTTGGGCATGGAGTTTAGATCTAGCTGTCAAACTAGTTGCTTCTTTCATAGCTGAGGGGCTGAGACTCTTGGTTGACTGCTTGTTTTCTCCATCAGATGACTCCTGACAGAAAGTACCATCAGGTTTAGGGTTGCGAGGTCCTAACTTGTCACCAGCGGGGGATTTGGGGGGTGTTCCTGGAGGGGGCAGGGACGTCACATGACATCCCTGATGCGATGACATCACCCAAAACTGACATCATTACATCGGCAATGTTGTACTGTGACACTCTGGTTTGAGGGCAAAACTCTATGGTTTGAGGGCAATTTTACCATAGAGTTTTGCCCTCAAATCAGAGTGTCCCTGCAACATCACCGCCTTGATGATGTCAGTTCTGGGTGATGTCATCACAATGGCGATGTCACATGGAAACATGGCTGTGTGGGAGCAGCCGGTGGCAGGGAAAAGCCCCGAAAAATGGGGGAACCCCCACCCAGACCTGGGGACTGGCAACCTTAGTTCAGGTTGTGGCCGACTTATGGTCATCCTGTATGGTTTTCAAGGCAAGAGAATAATTATTTCAGTACTTAAGTTAGTGCCTAATATAATCCCTCTCTGCCCATCATATCTAGAATAGGCCAGGTGGTTAAAAACACAAGGTGATTAAGATAAGCTTTTGTATAGACCAAGTCACCTTGGGAGACATGCTTTGAAAAGTCACACCTATCTTTCATCTACAGGCATCTCAGTTAATGAAAGTGGGCAGCAAAAGGATCTGGTAAGAGCCTTTACTTCAGATTGTCTGATTTTTTTCTCTACTGACCTTAACTTTGTTTGTACTTTGGTATAATGTGTAATGGCAACAGTGACTGGTCTGACCAAGGTTCAGATCTCTGTTAAACCAGGAAGCTCATCGCCTATTGTTAGACAAGTGATCTTATCTCAGCATAACCTACTTTACAAGATTCTCGTAAGGAGAAAAATGGGATAAATGCTACGTGTGTCCCTTTGAGCCCATCGGAGAAGGAGCAGGGTAAAATGGCAAAACATAAACATCATGGACACATTCATTTTAGAACAGGAAAAGGAAATGAACAAAAGTCCCCATTCCTTTGATTGTGTGGGTGGCTTTATAACGGACCCACATGCTGGGAAACCCTTGAAAAGGATGTGGTGGTCATGGGATTAATATGGGTGGTAAGGCAGAGCTAGGGACTTCCCTGCCATATGGAAACACTGAAGAGAGATGAGCCTACCCTGTCACATCTGTGAGTGCTTCTGATTTCTTTTCAGCCTCCAGAGCAGGATTCCACAACTGAGACCCAAAATGTCATCTATGCTGAACTGAAACACAAAGCCCCGCCTGTTCAGAGTGATGAGGACTCTGCAGATGACTCTGATGATTGCATCTACACTGAATTGAGGATTTCTGGAAAGCAAGACTGATGCATCCATTGGAATGGGAAGGGGGGTGTCTAATGCAAGGGTGAGAGAGCCTGGCAGGATCCTGGAGTTTTGGGGAAGAGGACAGGAGAGGCTCATGTCACTGTTTCAAAATAGGAATATATGTCATTCTTAATGCTCACATATATCCCATAGCTTAGAATGTAAAATGATATGCTGTTCATGCACAGAAAATGCTTTTCTTCAGGTATATTGTTTGCTCAAGTTGGGGACATGAATCACAACTGAGGATGATGGGTAAAGCACTAGGGAGTTCTGAGCAAGCCCAAGGAAGCTTTGGGATCTAGGGGAGAAGCAGCCGTGCAGCCTCCATGAAGTTCTCTAACCAGTCTCCGTGAAGCTTCCCAACCCAGACAGCTGTAGCTTTGTGGAGACTTTTTATAATATTCTTTGCTATTTTTCCTCTAGTCTGTTTTCTTGAGGTTTTTAACTTATGATGAGGAGGCAGAAGAAAGTTCCTCCCACAATGTTTAATGTTACATGTGAGCTGACTGGGAAAATCCTTGGAGCTGGAGTCAGTGTGGTGTCGTGGTCAGAGTGTCAGGCTATGATCTGGGAGACCCAGGTTCAAATGCCCCCTCAGCCATGGAAACTCACTGGGTGATCCTGGGCACACTCTCAGCGTAACCTACCTCACAAGAGTTGTTGTATGGAGAAAATGAAGGAGAGAATGCTAGCTGCTCTGGGTCCCCATTGAAGAAGAGAAAGGTGGGACACAAATGAAGTAAATTAAAAATAATAAATGAATCTGGCCTTCTAACAGTCCCCTGATTGCTTAAAAACCACCATGAGAGCCATGATTAGTGTGAATTATCTAGAGAGGAGGGATTCTTGTTTGTGACACCAAAATTATGGAACTCCCTCCCCAGGGATATTCTTCTGTCCTCTTCAACCCCCTCAGACACACTGTCCAGTAATAATTGGATTTTTGTTTGTTCCCAAGCATGGTATGACAACCCCCTTCCATTTCCCTCCATCAGAGGCTAGATTTTCCCTCAGTTTCTATTTTCCCTTCTCTGACTGATCAGCCCTGGTAACTGGTGTTGTCTTCTTCTTAAAGGAAACTTTGGCAGTCCCACTCTGTGACAGTAAAATTTGCTCAACTCAGGAGCCTGAGGGAAGGATTAGGGTCACCTTTTAACTGAGAATCACTGGAATATCACTGGAAATAGCACTTGAGATGCTTTTAGAATTCAAAAATAACAAAAGGTTTTATTTAACATCAAGGGGAAAGGTCAGGTGAAGTAAAGCGTTGAAAATACTGAGGTAAAAATTAGTACTAGCACAGACTTTTATTCTTATATATATCAGGCTAATGAGAGGTTCTTAAATTATTCACAGTTACATTAGTTCTTTATGTTATCTACAAACATAAAGCCTTCAGAGAGCATTACACTCATCTAGCAGCAATTTACTGGTAATCCCTGGCCCCAGAATGGTCTGGCTGTCCTCACCCAGGGCCTGGTCCTTTTCGGCTCTGGCCCCAACCTGGTGGAACTCTTTGTCTAGTGAAACCCGAGCCCTGCAGGACTTGGTCCAGTTCTGCAGGGCTTGTGAGACGGAGATGTTCCAACAGGCATATAGTTGAGGACACTGGCAACTAGAAAGATCATCCGGCCTCCCCATTGTTGGGCCTTGAATCTCACTGTACTGGTTGCCCCCTTTGTTATCCACCTCCAAAGGTTTGTTAGAAGAGGAAGAAGAAGAGATTGGATTTATACCCCGCCCTTCACTACCCAACGGTGTCTCAGAGCGGCTTACGAACTCCTTTCCCTTTCCCTCCCCACAACAGACACCCTGTGAGGTAGGTGGGGCTGAGAGAGCTCTTGACAGAAACTGCTCTTTTTCAAGAACAGCTCTTATCAGAACTATGGCTTGCCCAAGGCCATCCAGCCAGGTGCAAGTGGAGGAGTGGGAAATCAAACCCGGTTCTCCCAGATTAGAGTCCGCGCACTTAACCACTACACCAAACTGGTGTTAGGGTGCCATCTGATATGATATGATTGACTGATTCATAAGTTTTAACTGTAAGGTTGATTTTAGATTGTAATGCTGATTTTATTGTTTGTTTAACTGTTGGAAGTCACTCTGAGCCCTGCCTGGCAGGGGAAGGAAAGGGATAAAAATCTATCAATCAATGTTGAGAGGCTATTTTCCCAGTGCTTTTCCAAACACTCCAGCACACTTTATTTGTATAATTGCTGACTCTCTTGGTGCTCTTTTGACTGACTTTTCAGGCGTCTAAAGGCAGTTTCTAATCATACCAGACCAGGGATTTCTACTTCTCAGAGAGAACTCTCCCTGTTTGACTGGATAGGGAGTTTCTCCTCTCCCTAGAAGATATATCCCCTTTCATTTGGCCTGAACGGGAGTCTTCTTCTGCTACCCAAACCTCTTTGCCAAAGTCTCCCCCCAGTTCTCTGTCTATGTTCAAACTGCTCTCAGCTTATGCTGAAATTCAGACTGCATTCAGTCAAGGCTGAATTCTGACAGCTCTCAATACATGTCTCTTCTCAGTTACGGCAGGGATCTCACACTCAATCTCAAGCTGATGCTAACCAATCAGATCTCTTGGAACAACTTGTCACTCAATGCTCCCTGACTCTGTGAATAATTAATTAACCCTATACAGTCCTGTAGGTCTTATGTATAGCACTTTTATGCCTCTTCAAAAGTGCAGTCCATCACACATGGCCTCAAAAGACCAAATAGGAATCCTGGTGGTAAGCTAACTACCCTTCATTTACAAACACACACTCACCTAAAGATGATGGTGTCAATCTCAGGTGTGACATTTGAGTTCCAGAGACTGGTGATTTGGGAGAACTTCTTGTCTATATCAGTCCAACACTTTCGTAACTTATACAATAAGCATGCAGCATGAGACAACCACTGTCTTCTGGTGTTCCAGCAATAACCTAGCTATTCTGTCTTATGTTTTAATTGCTGTCTCTGTTATTTATATGTGTGTTTTAGTTTTAATTGGTTTTATGATATATTTTTATAATGCATTGTTTAACTGTTAGCTACCTTGGTGACCCTGACTGGGCAGAAAGGCGCAATATAAATTAGTTAATAAATAACTGAAATATTTAGCACTCTCAGAAGATCAGCTATTAATGTCATAATGGCAGGCCCATAGCTGCAGTGGGACCTCTTGGGGCCTGGCCCCCTGACTTACTGCCAAGGCCCCCTGACTTCCCCAAAACTGAAAAAGGGTGGGGACCCAACCCAAAATACATCTGCAAATATATCTGGCCAGAGGGCTATTTTTGGGCAGAAACGCACAGGAACGGAGTTCCGGCTGGCTCCCGAGTTGGCCACGCCCAGCAGGAACTCATTAGTGTTAAGTATGAGACTCAACAACGGAATAAGCTCAACAAGTGATTTCAGCTTTATTGAACGGCAACACCAACTCCGGAACACACAACAACAAGTGGAGCACAGCTCCCTTTTTAAACTATCTCAGGCTTTCAAAGACCAATCGAAACACAGGGATAAAGGCCAATCAGGACCGTTCCCTCTTAGATACATTTTCACACAGTGATTGGATATCTACAGAGCTTTCGCAGAAACCAGCCAATGGTAATGTGACAGCTGAGGAGCCACATTCAGGGTCAAGCTTAACATGGCAATGTATAGGCTTGATTTACAGTTTAATACACAACAAATTCCTCCCCCCTAAGATGGAGCATTACCTTTCCATACATAATCTTTCAGGTGGGGGGGGACCTCGGCTTCGGCTCGACTGGCGTAGCCGTCTCTGCTCCAATGGTGGAGTTGGAGCGGCACGCACTTCGGGGACCCTTTCAACTTCTCTCGCAGGAGAAGGAGGAACACAAACGGGGATCTCAGGCTCTGGAGTTGGGGTCTGCCCAGACTCCGGTTCCCTTTCTGCAGCACTCACCTCCTTGGCGGGAGGCCCCTCCTGCTCGGGGACCAGCTCAGGTTCGGGCACCGACTTGACGCTTGGGTCTGCCCAGCGCTCCCTGAGCTGGTTTACGTGGCGGCGAATCTCCCGTCCGCTGGGAAGCCGGACCACGTACAGCCTGGAACCAACGATTTTGGTGACTACGGCTGGTAGCCACCGATGACCCTCCACATAATTGCGGGCAAATACTTTGCCCCCAACAAGAAAAACTCTCCCCTGCACTGGGGTCTCTGACCACTGCCTTGACTGGTCGAGGTCAGGGTGCAGGCGGTCTAGCAGCGAAGCCAGCTTACGGACCATTAACAGTTCAGCTGGGCTCCTCCCCGTCGTTGAACATGGGGTGATGTGTTGCCTCAGAAGAAAGGAGGCAAGCTTCTGGTTCCAGCCCCCAGGAGTCAGGCACCCAAGCAACTCTTTAGTTGTCCGTACCATCCGTTTGGCCTGCTCGTTAGAGGCCAGATGGAATGGGGCCGATGTCACATGGCGGATTAAATTGTTCTGTAAAAACCCCTCAAATTTCGCCGAAACAAATTGAGGGCCGTTGTCGGAGACTATACAGTCCGGCAGCCCGTGGGTTGCTATTAGTCTCCGTAGGGCATTGATCACGGCCCCGGACCCTGTCAACTTCATATTTACAACCTCCAACCATTTGGAGTAGGAGTCCGCACATATCAGAAACATTTGCCCATGGTATGGGCCCGCAAAATTGATATGGAGGCGGGACCATGGCCTCCTTGACTTTTCCCAGGGCTGGACAGGAGCATGAGGTGGTTCTGGATGGGACTGCTGACAAGCCATATAATTCTGAACCCATACCTCTATGTCCTCATCCAGTTTGGGCCACCACACATACCCTCGGAAGAGAGACTTCATGTGTACCATCCCTGGATGGCCGGCGTGCAAGGCCTCCAGGACTCTCTCTCTGAGCTTAGAGGGAATCACTACCCTGCTTCCCCAGAGCAAACATCCCTTAGCAACAGACAACTCGTTTTGGCGGGAAATGAATGGTTTAAAATCCACCTCCACTTTCCCCATCGGCCACCCCCTCCACACCCAATTGAGAACCCGGGCAATTATAGGGTCCTTTGCCGACGCAGCGGCAATGTCCGAGGAGGTGACCGGTGCCTCTGGGAGTTCCTCAATTGCCAAAACGTCCAGTTCTGGCTCTGTGTTAGGGTCACTCAGTGGTGTGGGGCAGTGGCTAAGGGTGTCGGCATGCCCAATAGCCTTCCCCGGTCGGTGCTCCAGCTCGAAATCATAAGCTGACAAAAACACAGCCTACCTTAGCATCCGGGGCAATAAAATGTTTGGCATTGGCTGGTCCGGAGAGAAAATGCCCAGGAGTGGTTTGTGATCAGTCACAAGGAGGAACTGCCGCCCATAAACAAAGTCATGGAACTTCTTTATTCCAGCGATTAGGGCGAGGCCCTCCTTGTCGATCTGGGCATAGTTCTTTTCTGCCTTAGTGAGGGACTGCGAGTAGAAAGCAATCGGTGCCTCAGACCCGTCCGGCATCAGGTGGCTGAGAACAGCGCCCACCCCATAAGGGGACGCGTCAGCTGCAAGCACCAGCAGTTTATTTTCATCGAAGTGCGTCAGGACTGCATTCGATGACAGAAGTTCTTTTACCGCTACAAAAGCACGCCTCTGCCACTCACCCCACTCCCATTTGGCATCCTTGTGGAGCAAGGCATGCAGAGGTTCAGCGACCGACGCCTTGTGCGGCAGAAAGGCACCATAAAAGTTGAGTATTCCCAAGAAGGACTGGAGGTCCTTCTTGGACTGTGGAGGGGTGCATTCTGTATTGCGGTGACCTTGTCCGGTGTAGGGTGAACCCCATCTGCATCTATGAGGAACCCCAAAAACTCAACTTTTTCCACCCTAACAACACATTTGGAATGCTTAACCCATAGCCCAGCATCTTTAAAATGGCTTAACACTGCTCTTAGTCGAGCCATCAGTTCACACTCGTCAGAACCCGCCACCAAAACGTCATCGAAATAAGGTACAGCGCTGGGTAGCCCACGCAGGAGCCCCTCCATTAGACCCTGGAAAATACCCGGGGTGACATTTACCCCAAATTGCAATCTTTTGAACCAGAATGCCCCTTTGTGGGTCACAATTGTCTGAGCATCAGCAGTTGCGTCGTCCAGGGTCAACTGCTGATAAGCTTGGGCTAGGTCAAGCTTAGCGAAAACCTTTCCTCATCCCAGTGATGCCAACACATGGCTGATCACCGGCACTGGGTAGGAGTGTTGCTGAAGCGCTTTGTTCACAGTACACTTATAATCAGCACATATACGTATTGACCCGTCTGCCTTTACAGGCATTACTATGGGGGTTTCCCACCGACCATAGGGCACTGGCCCGAGGATACCCTGATTTACCAGCTTATCTAGCTCCGCCTTGATCTATGCCTTTAGAGCGAGGGGTACCTTTCTGTACTTTAGCCGTATGGGATGCACTGAAGGGTCTAAATCAAAAGAAAGCGGGGGGCCAGTGTACATTCCAAGCCCTTCCCCAAACACTTCAGGAAACTCTCTATACAATGAGTCCCTTTTATTTTCACAAATGCTGTTAACACCGGTAATAGCGATGCCCAAGGCCTCGAACCAATCAAGGCCCAACAAACTGACCCTCTCACCCTCTGCAACCAGGAGGGACAGCTCAGCCTTCCGATCCTTGAACTCCACTTGGAAGGTAGCTTTTCCCGCCAACGGGATGCATCGTCCCTGGAAGTCGGTGAGGCGTGTCGGTGACAGGCGGCGGCGGCTCCACCTTGGAAACAGATGCTGCCATGTCTGCGTGGAGATGACTGTGATGGACGATCCGGAGTCCACCTCCATCGTGCAGGGAACGCCGTCCAGCCAAAGCGTGACGTGGATCTTCCAACTAGGCTTGCCACCGGTTGCCAGGACGGTCGATGGGCAGCAGCAGGTGTCGGTCTGATGACAGTCGGGTGTTCTGCCGTCATCTCGAGGCTGAACCTTGGGGTCTGCACGTCGCGAAGACAGTGGCGATTTCCTGGCTGCTCGACAAACTCGGGCCAGATGACCTCTCTTTCCACAGGAGCGACAGATCAGCTCCTTTGCCCAACAGAGGTCTCTGTTATGCTTACCACCACAGCCGGTGCAGGGACGGATCGTTGTAGTTCTCGGTCTGGTCCATGGTGGGCGTGTCTCTCGAGTTCGGCACACGCCATCAGCATTGCTGTCAGACTCGCTGGCGGACTGTTGGTGAACTGCAGGCTCTTTGCTGACCTGGGTCTGCCACTGTCGAACCTCTCGCATCGACTTGTCAGCAGCTTCTGCGGTGATGGCCTCGGCGTAGGCTACCACATACGTGAGTTGGGTGCGGGCGAAGAGACGCTGTTGAAGGCAAATAGCAAAAAAGGGGAGTTGGCCTAGAAAAGACACTTTTGAACTATGTCACAGGAGACTTAAAACATTTATTAGGAAAAAAAATATAAAATGTGATTGCAATATGAAACAGAAACAGAGCAAGTAAAGATTGTATGGGTGATTTCCACTAAGCTGCCGCGGGTTGCGCACCGTTGCCCGAGATTTTTAGTCATTTCACACCGAAGCCGGGGCTGCATTTTGACCCGCGGCTCGCCATTTCCCGCAGTTTCGTAATCCTGTTTTTTGAGGATTACGAAACTGCGGAATAGCAGCCGCGGGTCAAAATGCAGCCCGCTCGGTGTGAAATTGACTAAAATCTCAGGCAAACGGCGGCACCCACGGCAGCTTTAGTGGAAATCACCTATGATTAAATAGATGAACAATTTCAGAGAAAACATTTCTATAAGCCAGTGGGAAGATTTATGGACTAAAGAAATCAAATTCAGTGAATCCCAAATATTAAAGGGAAATTTATATAAAATGTTTTAGATGGTACATCATATCCAAAGAAATTGCAGAAATTAATAATGGATACAATGGGAAGTCTTGGAAATGTTAGAGCATGGACACAACATTCTATCATATGCAGTGGACATGTAAAAAAGCAAGACAATATTGGATAAAGATCCATGAAGAAATGCAAAAGATACTAAAATGTAAATTCACAATGGAACTAAAAATATGCTATTAAATATTCTACCAAACAGCATTACAAGAACACATAGTGAACTGTTTAAATATATGGTAGCGGTGGCAAGGGTAACATCTGCAGCAAAATGGAGGGCAGAAAACTGTCTAGAACTGATGAAATGGAAGAATAAACTAAATGAATATGTGACAATGGCAAAATTAACATCTTATATACATAACAGACTGATTTCAGAATTCCAAGAAAAATGTAATGTATTTTTAACTATATAGCTGATAATTAGGACTAAATTGTTAAAGCAGAGAATGATTACAGTTGCAACATCTGGCAACAAAAGGCTTAATGAGCTTATAAGGCAAATAGTATACCAATTGCACTGGCTTTCAAGCTGCTTCAGAGCAGTTAGTGTTGTTTTTGACCAGTTAAATCTTATATTGCTTGGGTCCAAAGTGCCAGAAGAGTCACCTTCTTCTTGAGTTATGTTTTTGAATTTACACTGGGAGTTTATCTTTTAGGGAAATGTCCAGTTGGACTGGGTAGGCTTAAGAGCTTTCTTCTTCACCAATTGATTGTCATAGTCAGAATTACTTTAACACAAAAATGGAAACAGCAGTCTATTCTACCTTTAAGACAGTGGCTAAATAAATTTGGTATATTTGGATTGTGAATAAGAATTCATTTCAGAGGTTTATGTGGACATGAAAATCCTAATGGACGTGAAAATTCTAATTTTGTAGACATCTGGATCCTGTTTGCTAGATATTGAAATTGTCATAACTTATACTGTGAGGTACTGAAACAGGTAATAAAATATGTTAATAAGTGATAAGATAGATCAAGGTGGGCTGCCATGTAGGTCCGAAGCAATAGAACAAAGTCAGAGTCCAATAGCACCTTTAAGATAAATGAAGTTTTATTCAAGGTGTGAGCTTTTGTGTGCATGCACACTTCGTCATAAGATAATTGGTGCATTATCTACTGTTTGTTGAGAAGTTTATGATGAAGACTGAGATACATGCTAGAAATATTATATTAGTGTACTGGATAAATATAGCTCGATGTTACATCTTGTTTATAGTAAGTCAAAAGAATAAGGAAGAATTTTAAAACTGAAAAAGTCAAAAATAAGATGGGTGATTCTGAAGAAGAAGAAGAATAGGAAGAGGAAGAAGAAGAGGAAGAGCTGGTTTTGATATTCCACTTTTCTCTACTGTAGAGGAGTGTCAAAGTGGCATACAGTCGCCTCCCCTTCGTCTCCCCACAACACTCAGCTTGTGAGGTGAGGCTGAGAGATTTCTGAGAGAACTTGATCTGGCCAAAGTCACTCAGAAGGCTTCATTTGGAGGAGGAGTGGGGAATCAAACCCAATTCTCCAGATTAGAGTCCGCTGTTCTTAACCACTACACCACACTGAACGGGGGATGGGGGACGGACGGGGGACAACCAGCTGGGTAACTCTTGTGCACCTCTTCCTTTCCTGCTTCTAAGATTTTCAGCCTCTTTGGAAGGATATTAATTTATATAAAAAGGAGACTGCTATATTATTATGGGTATAAGCTGACTTTGCCAGCAAGAAAGTGACTTTATGGAGAAATATCACCATCTAGTGTCTAAAAGGCAGGGCCATGAAATGCTGCACTTTATAGGTTAGAGAGGGAAGATCTATCAGACTCAAGTCAAACTTTCTATCAGCAGTATGTCAAGCTCGGGACTCGCTTGCCATAGAACGCTGTCCAGCCAAACTCCTGGGCTGTTGCGTTAGGGGTTAACTGCTTTCTTAGATGTGCTTCTTTCACTGTTTTATCTCTCATGCCGTTTATCTTCTCTGCCAGGATGGGGTGGGTGGGAGGTGGAAGTGGATGCTGGTGTGAATGTCTGCTTGAGCTTGGTAGTATGTGCAGGACCCTGGGAAGCACATGATCTCAGTTTCTCACTTGACCTTAGAATATAACTGTTAGTTTGCAGGTGCTGGGCCAGCCCTGAGGGTAGGCCTAGAGCTTTGGCGGGCTGACTGTGAACATTGATTGGGTGGTTTGCATAGGGGGGGTCTGTCCTGCTTTTTGTATAGAGTCGGACCTGGCTTCCGGTGGCCAGTTCTGACACAGAATCTGTCTATGCTTGGAATCCCTTTACCTCCAAATAAACAAATCTTGCTGCTACAAGAGTGTCCTGAGAGTGATTTAATGTCCAGATAACTCCACTGTCAGTCCCTGGGCTCTCTCACAATGGGATCTCAGGTAAAAGATATTGGGAAAGACCCTTTTCTACCTGAAGCTCTGGAGAGTGGCTGCCATTTAGAGTAGGCCCTATTAGATGGATCAGTGGTCTGGTCTGGTATAAAGCTTAAAGTGCCCAGCCATCCCAGTTAAAATACAACAAATCTGTATGAAGCAGTTGATATCAGACAGGAATAATCTCAAAGAAGCAGTCTCAGGCCAAAGACTTGTAGTTTACTGGTTTTATTTAGATACGTAACCTGCTTTTCTCCCCAATGGGAACCTGAGATGGCTTACCAGGAGTGTCAAACATAAGGCTCGCAGCCTGGAACTGGCCCATCCAGGGCTCTTATGTGGTCTGGGAGCAACTGGTCATAACCTTTATTGCCAGATGACAGAGGCTGTGCATTATGTCCCTGTATACTGTTCCAGTACTAATGAGTAATGGGCAGTTGAAGTGGGAGGGTGGGTATAAGAGATTCACTTTAATGAAATACTATAAGAGTGTTAATGCTTTAACATGTTTGCATTTTGAGTAAAAAATAATATTGTTAGTTGAGTTTGCCTGTGTCCTTTATAAAATTTATATCTCCCATACCTGGCATTACATTTTACAGAACACATGGCCTGGCCTGACAAATTGACATTTATGTCAGATCCAGCCCTCATAACAAATGAGTTCAACACCTCTGGCTTACGCCATCACCCCCTCCCCCCTCCATTTTATTCTCACATCAGCTTTTCAGAGCGGTAGATTTGGCTGAGAGAGAGTGACTGAGCCAAGATCACTCAGTGAATTTCCATGACAGACCAAGGATTGGAACCTGGGTCTCCCAGATCCTCATTCACCATTCTAGCCACCATTGTAGCTCTCCCCATACAGTTCTTTGGTGTGCAATGGGAGCAGGAAGCATTGAACACCATCTGATGCAGGACTATTACACAAATGTGGCATTGCAGGTCACGGGACTCTCTAAACTGTGGTTTTTTTCATGCCTTATTGTAAAATAGTCGTGCTTTTTAAATTTATTGGTAAATGTATTCCATGGGATCATGAAGAGTTGTACTCAACTGTGCGGCTGAACATCAACAAAATTGTACAATTTTAAAGTTTTATCCCTTTAAGGCACCCCTCAGACCTTCTATGAAATGAAAGAACTCAATAACATTAGGCCTCTTGCAGGAGTGCCTGGTCATGATGTTGATTTCATGTAACAAAAGACGGAGGTTGCCATGTAGCAATGCAAACAGAGGTGGCATTCAACATTGTGGGTGAACATTTCCATCTTCCAGCTCTTTCCTTTGCACACCAGAAAGTCAATATTCTTCAACTGATAACTGATGAATCAGAATGCATCAACAAGTTTGACATCCAATAGTTTTGGTTGGTTGGTCTGTTAACTTTCTCAGTCTCTATAGAGTGTTTGATTGTTCAGTGTAAACCAGTAGTGTTTGTGATCAATGGCAGTTGCTGTAAACAATTGCTGTGTTTAGCTGTATACTTTTCATTTTTGTATGACACAAATCAGGTATTTTAACCCAACATTCACAATTCTTTCCCTTTTTTCTGTGCATGTAAAAAATAACTTACTCAGTGAGGTTTCACTTCATTGTATCTGATGAAGTCAGCTGACGCCCACAAAAGCTTATGCTACAATAAAAGTGTTTTCAAGACCCCACAAGACTATTGGGATTTTTGGTTAATATAGCAGAGTTTTGCCTAGTCATAGAAGCATGCTACTGAGTAAATAAATCTCCCAAAAAGTATATTGCAAAAAAGGTAAACTTACATTTATTCAAGTAGATCCAATTCACATTCAGGTTGCAGTCAAAAGAAGAGAAAGAAGCCTAAAGAATACTTTCCCTATCACAAATGGCCAGCTTGTCTGGCATCATGCATGTGGGAGTATGAGGAGACACTTGCCTTTGCCTCCATGGAAGTTACGGCAATCTCACCCTCTTCCCTCCCTCAAGCACAGGATTTTCCCTTTTCTTCTTCTTCTTCTTCTTCTTCTTCTTCTTCGCTGAGCAGCCCCTATATCTATTTTCATCTAACTTGTTTGCCTATAGCTGTCCCACCCAGATCCAGCCCAGGAAACTCAGGGAAGAGACAAAATCACCTTCTTATATTCAGCTTCTGAAATGGTACTCAAGAGGCTTTTGAAAGTTCAACATAAACAAAATGTTTTATTTAACTTAGAGGAGAAAATGTCAAGTGGAACAAGGGGAAGGACATATGAGGTGAACTGATAATAAAACTGAGGTAACTTTGTAATCACACTAACTCCAGATAATTTGTTGCCAACAAGCATTTCTGCTATTCAAAAAGATCTTTTAAAACTTCGAGGAGAGAGACTTTCTTTTCCGTTTCTGCTTAAACACTCAAGCATAGGTTTCTGAGTTTCACTGATTCTTAAAGTCTAGAAGGCAGGAACATACAACCAGGTTCCCCAAAACCTTCTATATACACAGACCAGGGATCACTCCTCTTTTAAGAGCTATCTCCCTTTTCATTGGGCAGGGATTACTCTTCTCTTAACTAGAAGCATTTCCCTTTTCATCTTGAATGGGGATCCTCTGTCATCCTCTCACTCTTTTTGCCTCGTTACCAGTCCACAGTCAGTGTTTAACTGTCACTTCTTCAACTGTCAGTTCTTAACTGACTCTCTCCACAGAATTCTGTTGAAACAGCCTGTCACTTAGACTCTGTTAGGCCTTAACCCTTGAGAGTCTATCACAGAAGGCCATGTGAAGAGAGAGGACAAGTGAGAAAGAGAGAGGAGGGGTCAGAGGGTAGCTCTGTTCAGGGAGATAACACCCTATTCAGAGAGATAACACCTATACACACTTAAAGTTATGTAGCACCCACCAGTGCCCAGGCATGCTGAGTCACTAATTCCAACAAAGACACACACACCCCATACACACTACAACAGACTATCACAGATTCTTCACTGGAATATATAGCAACATATACACCAGGGGTCAATTTCTTGGTGGCAAGACCCAAGCTGAAGATATCAGGAGCTGAAGAGGGTTGGCCCTGGTTAATACTTGGATGGGAGTCCACCAAGGAAGTCCAGGGGTGTGACACAGAGGCACACATTCATCTCTTGTCCATTTGTCTCTTGTCTTGAAAACCCTACAAAGTTGCCATAAGTAGATTGCATCTTGAGACTTTTCATCACTTGACACTTTTCATCACCATCACATCTATATCTCCCAGCTCCCATCCCTCCGTTTGTAACCATTCATAGCCTGAACATCAATGGGTCTTTCAAATATGTAACTTGATCTTTCCAGGATTTTTTTCTTTGTTTCTTTGAAAATCTGGAAGGTGTGCCTGTGTCATAAATATCACTATCATACAAAGTATTTTAGGTATCTTTCTGACCAACAGACCTTTTTCAAGAACTTAAATATTTCACTTGCTTTCTTGCCCAATTATGATCCAGACCATAATGCACATGAAGATGAGGCTTCAACCTCCCTTGGCTGGCAGCATTTTTCCATTCTACGCAGGACTACCCTTGAGACTGATCCAGAAACTTCAACTGGTCCAGATTGTAGTGTCGTAGGTCCTGACCGGGACATCACAGACCACAAACATTTAACCTGTGCTTTGCCAGCTACACTGGCTCCCGGTGGAATACCAGGTATGTCCCCCCCCCCCGAAGAGCTTTACGTTCAGCTGGAAATAATCTACTGGTGATCCCAAGCCCTAAAGATGTCCAGCTGTCTTCGCTCAGAGCCAGAGCTTTTTCAGCCCTGGCTTCTGCCTGGTGGAACTCTCTGCCGAATAGCATCTGCACCCTGCAGGACTTGATGAAGTTCCACAGGGCATGTGAGGCAGAGATGTTCCGCCAGACTTTTGGTTGAGGACAGCAAACGGTACCATCTAGCTGGCACTCCCTCCCTCCTCCCGTCCCCACCCCCACTCTACAGTAATGCATACTGTATTTATTTTGGCACCATCTAATTTGTTTTTTAATCTGAACTTGACTGTTTTAATTCCAGTTTTATATTGTATTTTTTTGTTGTTGGCAACCACCCCGAGCCCTGTGAAGTCAGGGAAGGGCAGTATATAAATTGAACTTATAAATAAATAAATAAGTAAATAAATAAATACATTCCCAGGGGACACTGTTTGGGGAAATGCACTTGTCCCCTGGAATACATGTTTATTTCCTCAGTTGATCCAATAGTGCCTTCAGGGACTGTTTCATGCTGGGGAAATGGTGCCCGGGAGGGGGAGGGGGAAGTCCTTTTTCCACATGCACAGTCCATAGTTCTGATTCTAACTGGACACCACACATGCAGGAACTAAGGAGAATGTACAACTCACGTGTGATCATATTTCTTCTAACAGAGGGTGGGGGACACCTGACCCAACCTCTTTGGTCCCATTTGGTAGCCCCTTTAGGTAAAGGTGTATGATTGCTTCAGTAGCAAACAGCAGTTCCTCAGGTCCATTTCAGGCCAGAATATCAGCACCAGGGGAAAGGCATAGGCCCATCCCCTGTGCCATGCTCCCAGCTGAACTCAGGGTACCCACATATGTTTGTGTAAGGTGCCATCAAGTCACAACTGAACAATAGCAACCCCAGCAAGGTGCCTTCAAGGCAAGTGAGAAGCAGGGGTGGTTTGCTATTGCCTTCCTCCTCAGACTCCCATCCAAGTACTGACCCTGTTTAGCTTTCAAGATCTGACAAGAGCAGGTGATACCATAATGCCTTCCCTCCCAGTTATCCACATACTTGATACTTTTAATACTTTCCAAATTCAAAATGCACAGCATCTCACCAGGTTTGTCCCATAATGTGGTAACATTCTCTTTTCTGTCTCCTTGGACGTCCAAATAAAAGTGAGAATCAGACCTTTGGAAAGCAGGGGTGTTTAGAATTGGGGATCCTGTGCATAGAAAGCAGCCCAGCTTGGAGTCTTTAGCTAACAAAACCCCCAGAGTCTCATCACATTGTATAGAGAAGACCTAGACATCTCAGCAGCACAGCATGTACCCTACATACATAAAGTCCCAGATTCAATCTGAGATGATAAAAAATCATCTTGGGGAAAGCCACACAGAGCTGCTGCTAGTTATAGTAAACAAATCGTGGCCAAGGTGAATGAGCCAGAGGTCTGATTCAGGAATAGGGAACTTTGTATGTTCATTCCATGAAGATGGTAGGAGCCTACCCATGTAATAGGCCCTGAAACAGCATCTTTTAGCCCAGTGGCCTTTTGATGTTGGTTTGATTGAGCTGAAAATTGCTTCTCAAACATCATTTCCCCCTTCCTTGCCTTCCCCCTTCCTGAGCCTAACTCTCATTGCAGAGTGGTAGGTCCTGCTTGTATATAGGTTTTAGACCCATTTTTTATGGTAATGGAGCCCCCCCCCAAACTATCCTGAAAGTTGATGTCTATCAAGATGCTGAGAGTTCTGTCACATAGCTCTTCATCCAAAATATAACTATCGTGGAATTTGCTACCACAAGGTGATCAGACAAATGTACAAGAGATAAGATCCACCTAAGTACCTATTAGGCATCTTGGCTAAGCAAAACCTTAATGTTTATCGCTCCTGGGATGCAATGACAGAGAGAGCCTTTGGCCTCCATGCCTTGCTGGTACCCATTTCAGAGGCCTCTAATTGGCCACTTTGTAAAACAGGATGCTGGATAAGGGACTGCTGGGCTGATCCAGCACGGCTCTTCTTAGGTCCTTTGTTCTTGTCAAACATTTCCCAAATCCTCACTTACAGGACTACAATCCCCACAATTCCCAAGGAAGAGGAAATGGCAAACTAGTTCAACATTATGTGTGAATGTGCCAGTAGTGCCTTGTATATTCTCGTAAAGTGGATGAAGTTCAATAGGAGGTATAAGGTGCTATCTTTAACCCCAAAGGTCCGAGGAAGTTCTTAACCAGTTGGGAACCAAGATAGGAGATCCCTGAGTTTCCTGCTAGGGAAACCTTTGAACATATTTTCTGTTACACACAGGGCTCTTTTTGTAGAAAAAGCCCAGCAGGAACTCATTAGCATAATAGGCCACACCCAATAGCAGAAACTCATTATCTTATTAGGCCACACCCCTGACAGCACAACTTATTAGCATATTATGCCACATCCCCATGTTATCAGAAGTGTGGTCATCCAGCCACACCCACCTTTTGCTTCTTATTCTGTTTACCTTGTTTGTTGTCAAAACCCAGGGCTTTTTTTGTAGCAGGAATTCCTTTGCATGTTAGGCAACAAATCCCTAATGTAGCCAGTCCTAATGAGTTTCTGCTGTTGGGTGTGGCCTGTTATGCTAATGAGTTCCTGCTGGGCGTGGCCAACTTGGGAGCCAGCCAGAACTGCGTTCCTGCCCCAAAATAGCCCTGGTTACACACACCTAGTGGGACTGGTTCCTAGACACACAGACTTTTCTACTATTATCTAATTAAGTACAAAGCAGCACCTAAGTTATGACTTGGGTAGCAAAGAAGAAAGGTCAGCTGGGATCCCAATCCATTCAGGCAAGAAGGCTGCAGCTGGCTTAAAGATTTTGAGGAATGGTGAGTCTGGGAGGGTGTAGTTGGCCAAGTAAATAGTTTCTCCACCAGCCAAGTAGCCGGCCCAGATACCAAAGGTCCCAATGGTCATTATTGTATGGTTGCAATGAGCAATGAGAGCAAAATCCCTTGCTGGTGATGATTCCCGCCCATCACCAGCAAAGTAAACATCCCCTCTGGAAGCATCAATGTTTTCCTTGCACCAAGCCATCCCATTGCTGACTATCACAAAGATAGCATCGTGATACTTCTCTCTGAAGTAATTCATGGCATTGTCCATGTAACTTTTGTCAGCCACTACACCTTTCCAGATATTGGGCATCACATGAACGTAATCCCCTCTCCGGACATGCACTCCAATATAGGTCACCGTCTTGCGCTGCCCCCGCAGCTGCAGAAGGTATTTATTGGTGTCCTCCTTGATGTAGTCATGGAAGGTGAACTCCTGAAGTATCTCATCATGGATGTGGTGATAAAATGTGTAAGAGCAAGGGTAGCCTGTTAGCCGCACGTACTCGCCCTGGATGTGACGATACTCCTCTGACATCCAATCGTGGAGATTGTAGTTCCTCCAAGGGATCTTGCCAACCATTTCAGAAGGGATCACAGGCAAAGTGATCTTGAATATTGATGCTAGGTACTGGTGCATGCCTGGAAGGATGTAGGCTTGATACCCATTAAGTTTGGCTAAGGCATAGAGGGTGGCATATTCTCCCATCTGATTTCCCAAACGTCCAATAGAGTTCACTGTCCACATACCTTTATTCAAGGTCTTAGTGGATAAGCTAGGAGGAGTTGTGTGTTCAAGCACTGGGAGATCAGATGTGTTTTTGACACTGATCTTCCATGACCACAAGGAAAAATTGTTTTTCTGCAGATGCAAAAATGTGGAGAGAGACGTAAGGCAAAAAAAATATATGCAAACCACAAGGAACGGTTGACTGAAGACGCGCCTTTCTGGAAGATGCATAGCTCCAAAATGAGGGCACCTACAGAAAGAGCAAAACAGAGTCAAACAGCTAGAACCAAGACAAAGAACTCAGTTTATGGACATAACTCAACAGTGAACCTCCAACTGTTCCTGTCCTGGCACTTTTCTTCCTTCTCCTCACCCCCATTCTTGATTTGAGCCTCCTGGGGAGGCAGCAATTTTGCTGTATCCTTGAAGTATGGATTCATTAACTTTCTTAGGACAAATCTGGAAAGTAAGCACAGATATTTTCTCCGAGGGATCTGATCTCTGTAGTCTGAACTCTGGAGAGTCGTTGTAATTCTGGGAGATTTCTAGGACCCTTCCTGGAGGTTGGCAGCCCTCTCTCAGTTATCCAATCTCAAACCAGGATATCCTAAAGCTGAGAAGACCACTTGCAGCCACAGCCATGTTCTAAACTACAATTGTACAACTTAGGACTGGATCCAGCCAACTTTTTCACTCCACCTTGCCCAGTTCTCCTCCTCATTACAGCTTATGTCCCATGATCCTTTGGGATAGTCAAAGGGGACTCTTCTCTGTCTCACCAGCAGAAAACTGGTTGGATTCACCCCTTACAGTACAAACTGAAGCACTTACATCCTTCCAAGTCCATTGCAGTTAATGGGCTTAGATAAGAGTAAATCTGTTTAGGATTGCCCTGTAAAAAGATTAAAAATTTGGAATACCTTTCTATGAGAAATTTTAAAGCTTTCTGAGGATTTTCAAAGTGTAAAAACAAAGATGACATTGGTGAGAGAGAGGGGCTAGTAAAGGTTTATAAAGTTATAGACAAATCTTCAGTGCACAGAGATAGTACTAGGATCCTGATAATACTAAGTAATATTTGGTAATACTTGAATACTAGATAATACTTGGTAATACTAGAACCGACTACTTAAATTCATAGGGAATAGATACAAAATCTGCAAAAAATAAATTCCAGAGATTTGTAAACAAAATCAGTTTACAATGAATTTAAAGTAGGGCTTTTACTAAAGACATTTTCAATGAATTCTCATTCAGCTAATTTTCATGTCATGGCCAGGGTGGGACTATTGGGTGCATTGTCCTACCCAGACTAATGGTTCATTCTGGTTCTGGTCACAGGAGCAAGATAATCTGGGGAGGGGGAGTGAGGCTTTTTGCCCCGGAGCAAAATGGAGCGCGGTGTGTTCAGACGTTCCCCTGAGGCTCTGTGGTCAGGCTGTCAGCCGCTGATCACACATTGATGGTGAAGTGTGGCACAGAAGGGCAAGGTGGTTCATCAGTAATGCGTTCGTGCGCATGCGTAGTTCCGTGTTTGTGCACATACCACGGAGGCATAAAAAAAAATCCAGTGGGACGCAGATGGGAGCCAGATGTGACGGGATACCAGCACTTCTGCAATCTGATGCCTGCCTGCACTGTGCGTTTTCCAGAAAATACTGCACTTTCCCAGGTATCTTTTTACTCCGCATCTTCAGCGGGGCGATACGGGTTGCCGACAGGTGCAGGACACTTGCCAGATGTTTTTGTGTGATCGTGCCCATAAAATCCGCCCGGCATTCATCCCTATTGCACGGCTAATTCTGCATGTGACTGGATCCTCTATATTAAAAAATAAAAATCTTCCCTTCCTTACATTTATCTCTCACCATTTCCCCAAGAAATCCAGAGAAGCATACAAGAAAGGAGTTGTCCCATTTCCCCCCTCACAACAACTCTATGAGGTATTCCACAAGGGTAATTTTGTTAGCCCATTGCAGCACAAGTAATAGTCTTATGGCATCATAATTACAACCACATTTCAGCACAAACCTTAGTAAGCTACACCGCACCGCTTCAGGAGCATGAAGCCTTACATTCACTTGACAGAACTATATGTAGCCATGTTACAAACAAGCAGAAGGGGAAGGAATTATTCCCACACCATGAAATGAAGGCACCAAGTATGCATTAAATTAGGTTTCTGAAGGACAAATGTGCTTATTTTTAATCAGTTAGTGTCGGTTACTCTAGGAGGCAGCCCAGAGTTTCTGGACAACACTACCCTGGCTCCTAACTCAGCCAGCATTACTTTTGGATTTATTTATCCTAAGGCTCTTCAGCACTCACATTTTCATCGCTTGTGTGCCTCACTGCTTCAGGGGGTGGGTTCTTTTCTACACATGATTTGCTTCCTCTAGTGTTTGCTTTGATATTACATCTCTGTATCTGCAGCATATTTCCCTGCAGTCTAGTGGTCGCTTTGATATTACATCACTATATCTCTGACATATTTCCCTGCAGTTTTAAAGTACAGGGAGACATGCCACAGATACAGTGATGTAATATCAAAATGACCACTAGAGGGAGAAAAACATGTGATAGAAAGAAAAAATCCAAAGCAATGGGGGCACACTAGTGATGAAAATGAAAGTATGGAAGAGCCCCTAATCAGCAGAGATAAGAGTGCCAAGGTGCCAAGCCTCATCTCTTCTCCCTCCACATGTCACAAAGCAACCAAGGGTTTGTCTTATGCTGCTCAGCACCAAGGAAGCCCCCTCCCCAACCCCCTCCCTTATTCAAATATCTTGGGAAAGTCTCCCTTCATTATTAGATGCTTTGGGCTGCTCAGCAATTGCACTTCCTATATGCTAGTAACCCACGCTATTCCTGCTAACCGTTAGGGCCAAGCTAGATGTTACAATGCCCATGGGTCTGACCTGTGGATGCTGTCGCCATTTTACAGCTGAACTCAGGCCATTTAAAAATGTGGTGAGGGGCCAGCACTGTGGGGCCAGCAGCTCTTGTTGTCCCCCCACCCCCATGCCTTTTCAAGTGCTAAAACATGACAGGCCTGATAAGGATCAGGTTCTTGTGGCATTTTTTTAAATGGCCTGAGTTCAGCTCTACTTACTTAAATGATATTGCTTTAATGACCAACATAAATGATATCGCTTTAATGGCCAACTTCAATTGCACTGAAATAACCCTTTATTATCCCCTTTTACATTTAATTACCGCCGACAGAAATTTTGCAGCTAATAATGTGATCCTATTATCAGTATCTAATTGAAAACATCTGAATTAGACTCTGTGAAGAAAGATTAAAATTTATGAGCTATAAACTGCCCTAAATATTTCTTCCTCGAATCCTTCCCAAAACAACAGAACAGCAAAATACACTCCAAAGTCTCGATTTGACCATCCCCACACTCACACCTTCTATCCGAATAAGAAATAACTGCGTAACAGCCCTCAGTAACCATTGACGGAAAGGCATTTAGCCTAGCCAGCATAAACGCCCTTCTATACTGGGGCACCATTAAGAAAAAAACATATTGTGGAATAAAATAAAAGGGGATTAGGCCATGAGCGGCTATTGATCACACTCGTCATGCTCTCGCCTGCATACTTCTAAAATCCAGGGACTTCACTCCTAACCAGTGTTCCCCCTAAGCTGAGTTAGTGTGAGCGAGCTCACAGTTTTTTAGCCTCCGGCTCACGCATTTTTGTCTTCGTTCAGGAAGGATGGCTCCAGAGCAAACTAATTTATGCAGTAACCAGATCGCTTGCTCACAACTTTGATGCCAGTAGCTCACAAAGTAGAATTTTTGCTCACAAGATTCCACAGCTTAGAGGGAGCATTGCCCCTGACCTGATTTCTTTTGTCTCATATACTTCGTTTTGGCACGACTATATGTGTTCCCTTCAAAAGAGCTCTCGGGTCGGTTTAATAAAATTCCTCTTCATGAAAGGTTATGTTCTTGTCCTTTAAAATCCGTGGACTCAATATATCATATTATTTTTGACTGTCAATTTCACTCAGTTTTATGTAAAGAATTGTGGTCATCTTTATTTCCTTCTAATTATAGTTCTAATAGGGAAAAAGCTATTCAGTATCTATTAAAGGATGCTAATCCTAATATTACAGCTATAGTGGCCAAATTTCTTGCTGAAGCAGTCAAAGTTAGATCTATTCCAGTAAAGGACTGACTCATATTATCTTTATATATCCATACCGTGTTATTGTACATCTTCGTATCTTGCTGTTATGCCATTAAAGGTATTTGACTTTGACTTTACCTTGTTTTGGTTAAAGCCCAACAATTGAAACAAATCTTCACTGACCTTTGCCCAAGAATTCAGTAGCAGACTTAGGAGCCCCTCGTTAGACATAAGCATCTTATGATATAATAAAAATTATCTTTGCCACTCTAATTAGTGGCACAGAAGGCAATCTATTTATTTAAAAGTTTTCCGATCTACTTTGCTTAGCTTTTAGAAAAGGTTCATCGTCAATCTGATGTGCCTGGGTTTTTTTTGTCCATTTTAACAAACCGGGAGGGGGCATCACGACCACCACTGAACCCAGGTAATAAACCAACCAAATTCAACGTCTTCAGGGGGAGAGAGTAATGAGGAAATACCCAGACAAGCCAAGGTCAGCCACCCTCTAACTAACCCCCCCCCGAACTTTGAACTACAAAGAATAATAAAATACTAAACAGGGCTAATAGCAGTCCAATAAAATAAAATATAAACTAATAACAGCCTAGTGAGGCCTGAACTAACATAAACTAAACTCTACTGAAAAGTATCACTGCTGGACCTCCTGATGGCACCTGGTATATTTTGGCCACTGTGTGACAGAGTGTTGGACTAGATGGGCCATTGGCCTGATTCAGCATTGGCTTCTCTTATGTTCTTAAACTAAATCATACGCACAGCTGCAGCCTCCCGCCACCCAGGACTCCTGTGCCCGGGAATAACAGGGGAGAAGACAAAAGAAGTTGTCAAAGTTTAAACGAACAAATCTTCTAGGTCATCTGGAAGTTCGAGATAGTCAGAAAACAAAAAGGAAAAAGGAAAAGAAAAGAGAGAAAATAAATAAAACTACAGACCTGCTAAGAACTCCCCGCCACTCCCCTACATTATTAAACCTAATAGGTGGTGAGGCAAGGGAACCGGCTCTCTGCAGATAATAATCCCCCACAAAGGCAGTCCAAATGAAATGAGAAATAGAAAATGAAATGAAAGAAACGTCTAAAATAAACTTGTAAAGAACGGAAATACGTTTTTAAAAGACTAGCACCAGACAAGTTCAGCTCTAAAATGGCAGCGGCAGATCTGCGGACACTGGATCAAGCCACCCTCACTCATATCGCAAAGCAGGTGTGAGGGGAGAGAGCCCTTCCATAGCCTTTTGAAAGGCCTCCAAAATTCCTTCTGAGCTCCAAATGGCAGCTAGCTAATCCCACCCGATAAACTTGAGGAGAGTGGTGGGCCGTGAATGGCAAAAACATAGCCACCCACTGCAAACAGAGCTTCACCTTGAGTGCCCGGCTGAGCTTCATGAGGCATTTGTCAGAGAACCCTGCCCACCAAGAAGCCTCACACGTGAACAATCAGGGTCCTTGAGTTTGGGTAAAAGAAGGCAGCATTCCTGCAAAAAAAAAATCCTCAAAAGCTGGTAGTGGTCCACACCCACCCACTCAGTTTGGATCGTTTCCCCTTCGGACTGGATCTGTGCTCTACAGTGTAACACAACTCACCTGGGAAACAAGGCTTTCTGGCCTCGCTTTGTAATAGTTGCCCCTCCCTCAATTACCCTTCTGTTTTCTGTATGTGCCAATTTAATGTCGTGTTGCACGCATCTATCAAAGTGAGCTTCCGGCTCACCAGCCTTATGCCACAATAAATTCATTCATCTTTAAAGTGCCATAGCAATCTTATTTTGACAAAGAAATACTTCTTCACCCTGCGCATAATTAACTTCATAGATGGTCACCCGTTTAGGGGGGTTTCAAAGAGGTTTATTTTAAAACAGTGTTCTAAGACATGATTATTGCCAAGGGTTCCATGCAAGGCTCCCTCTAAGCTGTGAGTCTTGTGAACAAAAATTCTACTTTGTGAGCTACTGGCATTAAAGTTGGAAGCAAGCAGTTTGGCTTCTGAATAAATTAGTTTGCTCTGGAACCATCCTTCTTAAGGAAAAAAAATGTGTGAGCTGGAGGCTAAAAAACTGTGAGCTAACTCACACTAACTCAGTTTAGAGGGAACACTGGTTCCACGGCTTGTTTACTGTCAATAAAAGGGAGTGGGAAACTGAAAAAAGTAAAAGGTTAGAGATAAGGAAACAGGGAAAGGGGAGAGAGCTGAAGGGAAAACAACATTGGTAGGTAGATAGGTTGGTGAGAGAGGAAAAATTGGGAGAGGCAGCAGGGGCCGCCAGGGGGAAGAAAAGAAGAAATAGTGTGGGGAGAAGGAATATAGTGCGAAAATGAGATCCCATCCCGGAAAGTCCCCCTGCTTCTCATATTCAGTTGTGCAGATGAGGAACAGTAACATTCATTAATACCCATCGCAAATATAGGATCTGCTTTCTTATTTTTACCTGCCAACTGTGGGTGTTTAGGTTTGATCTAATAAAGGATTAGCTTTAACATTTTGGATTGTCAACTGTTCTTCAGAGGAGGTCAACAACTGTGGTCCATTATTTTATCCCTGGATATGACCATTGCCCCGCGGCCGCCACCACTACCACCACCACCACCATTATGCAATCCTATTCTTCTTTAAGCCATTAAAGTAGATTGTACAAAAAAGTAGCTGTTGGCCAGAACCAAAGTGGGTACATCACAGTCTCCAGGGATAGCGGTGTATGATTTGGGCTCATCCAAGGCTTATTTTCCCCCCTAGTTTCTTATTCAAAGAAAAGCATATAACTGACACATGAACATCACGTCTGAGAGTGACTTGTCAAAAAATAAAAAATCCATACAATATTAAGGTGTTTCGTAGCGGTAACAGTGTATGCTTTGGGCCATCTTGACAGTGCAAAAGTCAACAGCATGTGGCTTTTAGACCTCTGTGCTGAAAAAGGAAATGGGAACCAGGCACCAGCATCAGCTTCATAGACTAGGACCATTTCCACATGAGTTCACTGCCCCAGGTTCATTGCTGTAGAGCAATGGGATTCCCCCCACCCGCCCTTCCTGACAACACTCTGGTGGGTTCATCCATTTTCCAGGCTTTCCTAAACTTTTCTCTGATCTTTCTCAAACATTCTTTGCTACAAAGTTTTGGAAAAGATCAGAGTCAAGCTTGGGTGGCTGCCATGTAGGTGGGGGGAAACTTAGGTTTTCCCCACCCACATGGCAGCCATTTTCCTTTATCCTGTCCCCACAATGGCCAGGGGGCTTTAAAAAACATTTTAATTGGCAGTTATATAGTGTTGTTTTGTTAGAGCATCATAAAAAATACCAAGTTCCATGAATCCTCAGGTTTCATTTTTCCAAAAAGTATGTCTCTAGTCCATCCTCTTGTGGGGATATAAGGAAGGGGGGGCTGAAAAAGCCCCAGGGCCCAGGGGAGGGGGGAATGGACCTGCTGGGGGTACTGGGGCAGGGAAACTGTGGGGAAGCCTTCCACATGGAGCCAGATTAAGGAGAAAATAGCAGGGAACATGGCGGTTTCCACTGGTGAAAATGACATGGGAGGGAAGCCTGAAGACCCTCCACCAGTGTTCCCTCTAAGCTGAGTTAGTGTAAGCTAGCTCACAGTTTTCTAGCCTCCAGCTCACAGATTTTTGTCTTAGCTCGGGAAGGATGGCTCCAGAGCAAACTAATTTATGCAGTAGCCAAATCGCTCACTCACGACTGTAATGCCAGTAAGCTCACAAAGTAGAATTTCTGCTCACAAGACTCCACCGCTTAGAGGGAGCATTGCCTTCCACCCCTCTCACAGTACTCTGGAGCTAAACTGAGCAACAGATCACTTTCAAGGCATATTCCCCTGTTCATACATGTGACAGCAAGTCGGGCCAGACACCTGTGCCCCCACTCATTTTATTTTTTTTTAAAGAAAATTTATTATCAGGATATAATAGCATGTTCCATATTTGACTAGCAATTCTTAACATATCCTTTTCTAAAATTTTTATCCCCCCTCCCCTGGCTTCCAACGATGCTCCGCCCCCATTAACATTTCAATCAATATTCTCTTACATTCAATTCATTTTCAGTATTCGAATCATAAATTTCACTATTTCCCTTTTTCTATTTTAACTATTAGGTAACTTTTCTATTACAGTCTCTTTTGTTGCAACACTTCTATTATTAATAGCTATCAAAACAGAGTAGTCTATTTTTCACGTCCCAGTTAAGCTCTAAATAGTCTTTAAAGTCCTTCCAGTCTGCTAAAAATTCTTTGTCTTCTCTTCCAGGAAGTTTTCTTGTTAACTTATCCATTTCAACCATAAAAATCATTTTTTTAATCCACTCCCATTTATCAGGTACCTGCTCCTGCTTCCAAAACTGATTCCAATTCTTGCGGTTGAAATTAGGTATGCCCCCACTCATTTTACACGCAATGTCTGGTTTGGCTCTAAGTGGATTAAAGCATGGGAACTGTAAGGGGTGGGTGGGATTGCAGCCTAGATAGCACACTGCGGCTTCCCCTTCCTTTCCCCTGACAGCTTCATGGCAAACGCAGCAGTTACAGGTGCAGCTTTCCCTATCACTCCATCCCAGTCCTGGGGGCAATTGAATTTCTGCTTACAAAGGATCAGAGCTACGGTGAGGCAGAGAAATAGTGGCAGCCCTTGGTTACAGAAAGCCGGGAACCAGTATTCCTGGGTGCTGCTGGAGAAGGATGAATCTCATCAAAACTTGAGAAAAGAACTCAGGAATCATGCATGTCCGGAACATATATTTCATCTGAGAAACATAGGCTTCATTCATTTCCTTCTCACTGATCACCACATGCGGGAGAAGCCCTAACGAGCCCCCCCCCCAAGCCTCTTCCAGGTCATAGGAAGAAAGAAATCCCCAGGCCCCACCTGGAGGGTGGCATGCCTAGGACTCTGCTTTAGAGCCGCCACCACCACCCCTGTATCTTCTGTCTCCTGGGCCACAATCCTCCACCATGCACCTCTCCGGACAAAGAAATCCATACTTTAGCCCAGTGTCTACCATCCTCCCTCTGATCCAGAGCCAAGAAGTCCCTCCAACCTTACCTGATTCTCCAGTTCTTCTCCGGTTCCTTTTTTCTCATTCATTCCACTGCCAAGAATTCAACTGACCCTATTCCTACACGTCCTGGGAGTTGAGCAGCAAGTCTTGTTCACTGCTCTGATTTTTTCCCCTTTCTCCTGGCAGCTCTTTCTTTACTCCCCCAAGGGTGTTTCCATCAGTTGCTTTATCCCACTCACCCACTGTTGCAAAGAGGTTTCCCACCCCCACCCCACCCCGGCCCTGCTTTTCAGCTGCCCATGGTGAAAGACTTAGCTTGGAGTTCTTAAGCTGCAGCCGCTCTCGCTAGATATCAGGGCGGGACTCTAATTCCAGCTGCTTTCTTGCTACCTTCTGGCACGCTTCTACCTGTCAACCTTGCCCAGCCCTGATCTTTGAACCAAGAAGGGCAAAGGAAAAAGGGATATCTAATGGATGTATTAACATCCTTATCGTGGAACTGGTGTGTAGCTCTAAGCTGTATGCCAATCCAAGTGTACAGGGTTTGCAGTTAATATGCCTGAACGGGAAAATCACAACTGCCTGTGAATCTCTGGCACGTCTGTGGCACCTACACATTCTCTGAAAAGCCAAGGTGTTCTGTTATCATATGTTGCAACCACATACACACACAGGTGTTATATTTGTGCCTAAAAGTGTCTTCTGTAAAAGAATTGTGTCGTATGTGAAGTGCCCTGCGTGAGGAAATAACGTCTCGCCCCAAGGTATTTGTGTATGGGCTTTCCACTTTTGCTATGTGAATATTGGGTTTGCCAGTGCTCAGGGGTTGAGCTCAAACTGCCTTTCCACTTAGACTGGTCAAAAGAAGAGCCAGGTGCTTGTTCCTTTCTCGGTTACTTCCAAGTTCCAGGCTGCAATGGTCTGTGAATAGCCATTATTATGGCTAACAAAAGCAGCCCAGGAAAACAAAGGAGCAGGTAAGCCAAACCACCTGGGTCTGAGTATTGGTACCTGGTGAATCAACAGTAGGGGAGGGGCTTTGGGGAGAAAGAAGTTCTCCCTTTATGATGAGGTCAGAGGCAGCTAGGGAGCGGTAATCGACAACAGACATGCCTTAAACAGAGAAGCAGGCATCTTTGGGGGCTCTGAAGCAGAGTCCTAGGCATGCCAGCCTCCAGGTGGAGCCTGGGGATCTCCTGGAATTACAGCTCATCTCCACACTGCAGAGATCAGCTCCCCTGGAGAAAATGGAAGCTTTGGAGGGTGGACTTTACGGCATTGTACCCCACTGAGGTCCCTCCTCACTCCAGGCTCCATCCCCAAATCTCCAGGAGTTTCCCAATGTAGGGCTAACAGCCTTATCCACCATATCCCCTGTCGGTGCCCAGGTCTGAACAGAGCCAACCAGCCAGATAGAGAAAGAACGAATAGGAACAGAGCCTGAATAACAAACCTGGAATCCTTCAGATATTTCTGCCTGTCTCTTTGACAACATAGGGATGTTTTAAGACTCAGGGGAAGTGGACTGCATTTAGTCCTGTCTGCAGGTGTTGGAGATGAGGCACACATAACCTTTGTTCCCTGGGCGTCAGGTACCCTGCCATTGTGAAGTAGAGGGAAGCGTTCATTCAACTGTTTGAATCCGGGAGTATTTGGAGCCTCTGGTCTCTCACTGATTTAGTAGTGTCTGTTTTGTATCTTATCAGTTTGCCTGACCTTGGGTCTCATGTCGTTGCCATCCTGGCACTGAGAATGTACTGGTCTGGGTTATTTCCTTAAGCTTTTTTCATTAGGGGTTTCACGTGTGCGTGCAAGGTGTCTATGGGCTTAGGTAGTAGGGGGGGTTGTTTGAATGGGCTATAACTTAGAATGCTTGCTGTTTCAAGGTATCACTGACAAAGAGCTTGTAAATGCATATCCAGCCTTGTCTTGAATAAACACTATCTTCTGCAGAAGCCTGGTGTTAGCCTGACCATCTGGGGAACCTGACACTAGGATGCAATACACTTTTTTATTGCAAAATAGCAGGGTCCTGACCTGTGCATGAGTGCAGCAAAAAAACCCTGAACCTATAAGTTCAACTAAACACAGTTCAGCAGATGCAGACATCTTTTCTTTCTGCACTGGTTTAGTGGAAACTAAATAGTGGGGACTGCTTGCCTTCTAAACGAGCTTACTAACACTGTTTGGGATGGTGGTGCCGATGCTGCTTTTAAGATTCTCCACCTAGAACCAGCTTTGCTCTTCACTGTTCTCCGAAATCAGCTGCATGATGAATGGGATGAGCAGATGTGAACATTTTGTACAGGAGCCTTTCACAGTTTGTAAATATACTGTGCAATAATGGTGCGTACTATCGATAGTATGTTTATTGAGGTCAAATATCAAAATACAGCGAATAGAGTTAATGTAACAGCTATCAGAATAAAATAATATATCTTGTGGCAGTGTATGTTATAAAACACTAAAACATTTACAAATTACAATACAATTCAAGTTATAAGAAGGGATGCGAGCCTCAGGGTGGGACCTGGGGAGACGTTGGAATTACAGCTCATCTCCAGACTACAGAGATCAATTCCTCTGGAGAAAATGGATGCTCTGGAGAGTGGAGTCTGTGGCATTGTACTCCACTGAGGCCTCTGTCTTCCCCAGGCTCCATTCCCAAACCTCCAGGAGTTTCCCAGCCTGGATCTGGCAACCCTACCCCCCATCCCCTGCCAGTGGCCGGGGGGACCTGGCAAGCCTAGTTATAAGATTGTTTCTGAGGGCAGCCATGTTGGGCTGCAGCACCTTAGAAACCTACAAGAGTTTCAGGGTATAGTCAAAGTAGGGTTGCCAGGCAGGGGAGGGGCTTTCTGGGAGTGGGGAAGAGCGTTGCAATGTGCCTATGCAAACTGGACATGATGTAAGCACATCAGTGATGTCAGGGTTGCAATGCTCTGGTTTGGGGGCAAAACTCTATGGTAGATTTTGCTTCAAATCATAGAGTTTTGCCCCAAAACCAGAGCGTCAACCCCCCACGTGCCTTCGTTGCTTCCAGTTTTTGTAGGCATGTCACGATGATTTCTGGGTTCCTGCTGGTAAGAGGGGGTGATGGGGGAAGAGGAGCACCTGAAACCAGGAGACCCCTGCCCAAACCGGGGGGGGGGTCTGGCGACCCTAAGTCAAAGCTCCCTTCGCCAGACTGTCCTGGCCCAGGAAGATAGTTTATCTCATACTCAAACAAGAATAATATTTTTCTTTTATAAATTCTGTTGTTGTTGTTGTTCAGTTCCACAGTCAAGTCCGACTCTTCGTGACCCCATGGACAACATCATGCCAAGCCCTCCTGTATTCCACCGTTCTCTGGAGTTTGCTCAATTTCATGTTTGTTGCATCAATAACACTGTCTAACCATCTCATCCTTTGCCGTCCCCTTCTTCTTTGACCTTCAATCTTTCCCAGCATCAGGGTCTTCTCCAGTGTGTGCTCCCTTCTCATTTGGTGGCCAAAGTATTTGAGCTTCAGCTTCAATATCTGGCCTTCCAGGGAACAGTCAGGGTTGAGAAGCCTCTAAAGTGGGAAATCTAACATTCCTGTAAGTTCTGCCGTAAGACAATCCCCTCTGATTCAATCAGCTGATCGTTCATTTAAGTTTTTAGAATCAGATATAAAACGGAGGTTTGTGGCATCTTCCAAAACCAAAGCTTTAATTAAGACAAACCAAAAATAACACAAAACAATGGATATGTTTTTATGTTATCCAGAATTCTGCATCTGACTAAAAAAAAGTGAGAAGAGGAACCAGACATTCCAGGCTATAAGGTCTCTTGTCTTCATCTTATGTAGATTTCTGGAAAGATTTGAATAAGCAAAGTAGTGGTGGTAGGAGCTGCTATCAGATCGAACCTCTGGACTTCTGGGAAGAAGAAACAAGGCCAGCTCTCTGCTGCAAATATAAAAACTAATCATTGATCCAGCTCTCCCTGACACCAAACAGAAGGTAGTATTAGAGGCTGATTTTAGATTATGCATGAGGGGAAACAGTTACTGAAAGTCAAATAGGGTAATAACCCCCCCCCCAAAAAAAAAGAGTATTATGCTCAGGGGAGAAAAATCTGCTGGTGAGCCCTGGCCCAAAAAATATCCAGCTGTCCTCAACCAGAGCCAGGGCCTTTTCCAGCCCTGACTCCAACCTGGTGGGACTCTCTGATGAACGACATCCATGCCCTGCAGGACCTCGTGCGGTTCTACAGGGCCTGTAAGACAGAGATGGACTACGGTTGAAGACAGCAATGGTTTCCATTTAGCCGGGCTCCTTCCTTCCTTTCCTCTCCCCCCTATGGGGTAGGAATACAAATTGGCATACAAATGTAATGGCTACTGAATTTGTTTATTGTTTTAATTGTTTTAACTTGATCAGTGAATATATTTATGGAAATGTGGTTCACTTCCCTGAGCCCTGTGTACAGGGGAGAATGGTCTAAAAGTTGAATTGATATGAGAGAGAAAGAGAGAGAGACAGAGAGAGAGAGATTGCCTAGAGGGATCCACCTCCAGATTTGGATTGTCCTGGAGATCTGGGGGTGAAACCTGGGTAGGGTGAAATTTGGGGGAAGAGACTTCTGTTAGGGTTGCCAGATCTGGGATGGAAAATACCTGGACGCTCTGGAGGTGGATCCAGGAGAAGGCGGGGTTTGGGGAGGGGAGGGGCCTCAGCATGGTACAATGCCATAGAGAGTCCACCCTTCAAAGCAGCCATTTTCTCCAGGGGAGCTGATCTCTGTCAGCTGGAGATCAGTTGTAAAAGCAGGAGATCCCCAGGCCCCACCTGGAGGCTGGCAACCCTAACTTCTGTGGGGTATAAAGCCATAAGCCATTAGAGCATTACGCTCAGGGAAGAAAAATCTACTGGTGATCCCTGGCCTGAAAAATATTTTCTCCAGACCTGTGTCGTCTGGATATCAGTTGTAATTAGGGTCACTAACCTTCAGGTAGGGCCTGGGGATTCTCCGGAATTACGACTGTTCTCCAGATGACAGAGATCGGTTCCCCTGAAGAAAACAGCTGCTTTGGAGGGTGGACTAGATGACATTATACCCTCGTCAGTTCTCTCCCCTCCCCAGTTACCACTATCCCCAGGGTCTACCCCAAAATCTTCAGGAATTCCAGGAATTCTCCCCTTTCTGCTAAGCCCAGTCCTGCTGTCTACCACCTAGGTCATGGTAAGTCTTTCAAAAGCATTCCCGTGAGCCTTTGGGAAACATGGAAATCAATTTTAAAGACAGACATTCAGATTAATTTATTTAATTGAAATTTAACTGCCCCCTTAAAAATATAACTGCCCCTGGAACACCCCCCCCCACGGCTACCGGCCTGAAAGGGGGGGGGGTACACAACAGTGGTCCCCTTAAGGCCAATAAGTAAAGGTATGAAGAAGTATCTTCTTTTGTCACACCTAAATGACTGCCTATATATATAAAAAAATCTCATTTATAACTAAGTTATGAAAGCTGATCACTGGGGTTCTGGATTCACAGGCATTGCAACTCTTCTATAAACATAATGACGTGGCCCTTGTGAGGGGCTTGCACAAAAGCAGCTCAGAACTTTGGGCCCAGTCCTGTCGCTTGGATTTGTTGAGGGGACACTGAGGATTGCAGATGGAGCTCACTGGGGCTCTGTCACCTGCATATGTGTTACCAGGAAGTCAACCCGACTGTGAAAAGAAATCCAGTAAGCAATGACTGGAAACACACGCTGAATGGGAAGTCTATTGTTCACCTTCAGCCTGGATCAGAGCCACTCCCTTGAACACACACACACCACACACCTCACACTGGTTCACCAGGTAAAAAATAACAGCATCTAATCTTTTAAAAAGCTACTTAATCCAGAACCTATCGTCATTAAGCTGGATTTCATAACTTAATTGCAAGGAGGCAGTGTGGTACAGAAGGTCAGGATAAAAGCAAAGGAGGAAGCCTGTCCCACCTTAAAGACTCAGACTCCATTTACAGTGAGCTTCGGTTTAAACTTCAGCATTCCATGACAGACACAAATACGGCTTGTTCCTCATGCGCATGCGTTCACCTCGTTCCTCCCCCCTGCCCCTCCTTTCTTCCATAAGTCACAGAAACAAACTGCAACTGCAGATTTATTTGTTTAACTCATTTATACCCCCACCTTTCTCCCCAGTGGGGTCTCGAGGAGGTTTACGTCATTCTCCTCTCCTCCATTTTATCAAACCTGGGTCTACCCAGGTACTGGTCTGACACTCTTAACCACTACACCAGACTGGCTCTCGTTGCTCATGACATCATAATTCATGTGGTTAAGTGAACTGGAGGTTGTTTGTCTAGGTGGGCAAACAACCTGTAATGCACCCAGGACACATGCCTTTGAATGCCACACGCAATGTGAGTTTGCTTCCACCCTATACGCAAGATGGGGAAAATAAAGGAGGGAGGGGAGCACATGGGCATGATGTTTGTGGCCCATCATAGCACACTGGAATTTGTAAGTAGCATGATGTACGAATGCAGCATAACGTATTTTACAGGCTTCCATAGGTTCCTGTTGCAATTTACTGACACCGTTAGGGATGCTTGCCTCCAGGTGGAATCTTGGGATCCACCAGATTGCAGCTCGTGTCAAGACTACAGAGATCAATTCGCCTGGAGAAAATGGATGTTTTGGAGGGTGAGCTCTGTGGCATTGTATCCCACTGAGGCCCCTGACCTCCCCAGGCTCCATCCCCAAATCTTCGGGAACTTTCTAACCTGGATTTGGCAACTCTACCCCCCCAATCCCCCACCGGTGGCCAGGGGGGACCTGGCAACCTTAGACACCCTTGATTGTGCATTCCTACAGCAGACTATCAATATTGGGGAGGGGGTTCCTATACATATTGTGTTGTCATTCATAACTTTATGAACATCTATTATACTCTCCACTCTTCTTCAGTAGTTTTCTTCTAAATTTAAAGTTTACAAAACCTAGAAGCTTTACAACTTTTAGACATTCCTCATAGGAAGGTCTTTAGACAGATGTCATGCTTGGCTCAGCTAGCGCCATTTTGGAAAGTGGATCTTTATGGGGGGGTTGGGTAAGGAGAGGAAGCCAAGAGCTGGGGAAGCCCTGGAAGAGAAGCCAGCCTTACCCTCCCCTCCCTTACCCCAGGCATGATCCACTGCCATCCTTCCTCTGCATTCTCTTTGAACCTGGCACTGGGATATTTTTGGAGAGTGAAGAGGCTGCTGTAACCCACCCTGACACCATTGGGAACCAAACATGGCAGGAGCTGGAGGAGGAGGGAATGACATTCAGGTGTTTTTTCAGGTGAAAGGAGCTGTGAATGACAACGCTGTGGAAGCAGATATAATTTCTACAGTAGAATTTAATCATTTTGGAGAATTGCTAGGAACTGGAGACAAGGGTGGCAGAATGGTCATCTTTCAACAAGAGCAGGAGAACAAAACACAGTCTCACAGCAGAGGAGAACACAATGTTTACAGTACCTTTCAAAGCCATGAACTACTTGAAAAGCTTAGAAATTGAAGAGAAGATCAACAAAAGTAGATGGTTACCCCAGAAAAATGCTGCTCAATTTTTATTGTCCACAAACAATAAAACAATAAAATTGTGGAAAATCAGTAAAAGGGACAGAAGACCTGAAGGCTACAACTTGGAGGAAGAAGATGGGCGGTATAGGGACCCTACTACAGTCACAAAATTATGGGTGCCAGTATTTGGACCCATGGATCTTATGATGGAAGCCAGTCCACGAAGGATATTTGCCAGTGTCCATACATACCACATCAACTCTATCCCCATCAATAATGATTATGAAACATACCTGTCTGCAGAGGACCTGTGGATTAGTTTGTGGCACCTAGAAGTTATAGACAGAAGTTTGTAGGCAGTAGGTAGTAAGCCTGCCGACATGGAGGAATTAATCAAGGTGATAACAGCAGCTGAATTCCATCCAAACATTGGTAACACATTCATATACAGCAGCAGTAAAGGAACGATCTGTCCATGTGCCATGAGGGCATTGGCACTCTGCAATAGGCATTCAAAACTTTTTTAAGAGCCCGAAGACCCCAGCAACCGGTTGTTGTTTTTCTCTGAAATAATCTCCTCCATATCAGATGTCAAATTCAGCCATAGTGGCCAATGTATGATGACTAGAATTATCTGTCTGTGAAAATCTGGGATTTAAATATGGAAAACAGACCTGTGGAAATGTACCAGGTACACGGATACCTCAGAAGTAAACTTTGTTCACTACATGAAAATGACTGCCATTTTTTTACAGATTCAGGTGCTGTTGGAATGGGTCAGACAGTGTTGTCATGACAGGGTCCTATAACAATTTCTTCAGAATGTTTGATAGGAACACCAAGCGAGATATCACTTTAGAAGCATCGCAGGAAAACAACAAGCCCCACACCATTTTGACGCCCCAGAAAGTCTGCGCAAGCAGCAAATGGAAGAAGGATGAGATTAGTGTTGACAGCCTAGATTTCAACAAGAAGATTCTACACACAGCCTGGCATCCCAAGGAAAACATCATTGCTGTTGCCACTACAAACAACTTGTATACATTTAAAGGGCTAGTATTCCCAGCAGAGCGTTCCATGAGCCTTGGTGTTTAGTCATGCCGGCCACATGACCATGGAAACGTCTTCGGACAGTGCTGGCTCTTCGGCTTTGAAACGGAGATGAGCACCGCAACCCTAGAGTCGGATTCGACTGGCTTTCGAGCAAGGGAATCTTTACCTTTACCTTTATTCCCAACAGAGGAGTCCACTCAGATAGATGAATCTAGTATATGTTATTGTTAAACAACAGAGGGATGAAAATGGAGAATGAGAGAGAAACAGAAGTCCAATGTTTTTTAAAAAACAAATGTGCCGTATTGTCAACACACTTTTATAGATAGCTACATGGGTGGTCTCTGTCTGCTGGGGAGTTCTCCATGTCTGCTAGCTGTTCTGGTGACGGTAGGGCACCTTTTAAATGACTCCTTCTACCATCTTGCCTAATGGATTAGAGTTTGACTGTCTCAGCACTTGGTTCCTTCAGTTTTTATGCCTTCCATTGTGATGATGTCTACCACAGGGGGAGACAAAAAGCCTTCAAGTCATGCTGTTGAATTTAATCGTGTAGCCTCATTACGGTATTATTTGTGGCCCTGTTTTAGTATTAAAGAACAGCTCATTCTTGCTGTGGCTTGTAGCATTCCTCTTCCACCTCCCGGACTCCCCCCTCCTTTTAAAGCCCATTCCTAACCACCACCTCCAGCCCTGGTGGTGGCATATAGAGAAAAGAAAAGCACATGAAATGGGTCAGTGGTAAAGGGGGACTGCGTTGCAAAGAGCAAAATGTTTTAATAAACTGTTTGACTGTAATCACTCCTTGCCGTGTCTGGCATTAAAAAATGAGAAACTCTAGGGGAGAAGAAAAGTTAACTGAATAAAAGTGACAAAGAATGGTGAATCTCTTCCCCCCCCCTTTAATTTACCTCTTTGTATAAATTCTCATTTTTTAAATTTTCAATGCATAATGGTAAAATGTTTGAGCAATGGTTTGGACCATTATTATTTTTCATAAAGGAGAAGGGAAGGTTTTTTCAGTCCTGTATAAAATGTCATTTTAGTATTTATTAAATGTCAGTTGAAAAGCTCTAAAGGATGCTTTTGGATTCTGTTATAATATTGAACAGTATTTCATGCCATCTCAGTAATCAACCCTTCCTTTCTTCTATTTTCCCCCTCCCAGCTGTTCAGAATAGGGCTGATTTTGTAGACTACAAGTAACGTTTTATGGGACTAACCATTTTCCTTTGTTTAACTCCTTTGTTCTAATTTCATTTAATGCCTTATTTAGGATACAGACTCTCTCACATGCATTTTGTTCTTTTAAAAATGTCATTGAAATTTCTTGTTGTTAAAAAGTATGTCATATAAAATTGAATATAAAATTATTTAAATAGGTAAAAAACTACTCTGTGTTCTAAGTGCCCCTGTATAATTTTGTGGTTTTGTTGCTACCAGTAACTTGTATGAAAATTTAGTTTTACCTTCTTTCATTTGGCTTTTCAAACCTCTTGCCATTAAAGATGAAATTAAAGTTTAAAAAGGGGGAAAAAGTTATTTAGGCCTTGAGATCTAGGGGCAGATTACCTTTGGGGAACTTTTCCAGCTCTGGATGTCTTTTTTCAAAATAAAGTAACTATGGATCTGTACTTCAGATTTATACAATGACATGAGTTCTTGTCTATATTGCTTTGAGAAGGGGAAACAACAGAAACGAGCAAAAAGTCTATTATTTCCCCATAACTGCTAGTATACAAAGGACATTGCCCACCTAGGGGTCACCTCTGACTGACAGGACTATATTGTTGTTTGTGGTGCTACACACAGCATATTTACTATACTCCCCCCCACCCCGGTAGGTAAATATTTGCTGGGTATTTTCATTTTATGAAATTTACAATGCAACTGTGGAAGTTTTACATTTGTCATTCAGTATGAAAAGTATCTCAAGTTGTTCAAAATTAGTCCAAAGCTTCTGAACTACTCACCAAACCATTTTTTTCTTAGTTCGTGAACAGAACCAGAATGTTTACGAACACAACTTAAACCGGAACCAGAACCAGAACTGAGCCCAAGTTTTGAGTAGTTTGACCCTCTGGCCTCAGATCAAGACTCCTACTTTGTCACGGGGATCCCTCAGATCGGGAAGGAAAGGAGGCAGGTGGGCAGGTTACGTAGGGGAGTCAGGCAGGGGGAAAGACTGTGCAGCAGACCCTTGAACTGGCTAGGCAGCTGCTTGGATTGGCCTGTCCTGCTCAAAATATTCCCAGGACCAACAACCTTTGGCTCCCCTGTTCCAGTAGGGCTGCCAAACTCCAGATGGGGCTTGGAGATGTGGAATATCAACTGATCTCCAGACAACAGAGATCGACTCCTCTGCAAAGGACGGGCACTGTGGCATCATACCCTGCTGAGGTCCCTTCTCTCCCCAAACTCTGCCCTTCCCAGGATCTACTTCTAAAATCTCCAGGATTTTCCAGTCCAAGAGCTGGCAACACTAATCTTTCAGACATTGCCTGACCAGAAGGGGAGGAGACAGGAAAAGCGTCAGGCCTGGAAGAGGCAAAAAGGAGCAGTCATGACAGCTGCTCTAGTACCACAGGAGGGGGGAGGCTGTGCTGCCCCTTTTCTCCCCCTGGCCCATTTGAAAGTGGACCAGTGAGGACATCTTGATAAAGGGCCTCCAGCATGGTGTAGTGGTAAGAGAGCCAGTGTGGTGTAGTGGTTATGAGCAGTGGACTCTAATCTGGAGAATGGGTTTGATTCCCCTCTCCTCCTCCACATGCAGCCTGCTGGGTGACCTTGGGCGAGTCACAGTTCTCTCAGCAGCCCCACCTACTTCACAAAGTGCTGCTGTGGAGAAAGGAAGGGAAGGAGATTGTAAGCCACTTTGAGACTCCTTCAGGTAGAGAAAAGTGGGATATAAAAGCTCTCTTCCTCCTCCTCCAAAGACCGCCCAGGCAGGCTTCCTCCATTTCCCCATGTCTGTCAGCTGACTATGTCTATTGTCAGTTGACAATGTCTGTATATAAAACCTATGCAATGTTCAAATCATCAATTATGATCATGAGTTGTGATTAGTAGTAGGGTCATTTCAATACTAGGAGATTAAAGTAGAGGCATAATTCCACTGAGGTAGCCATGTTTATCTGCTGCAGCAAAAACTAGCAGGTGGCACCTTAAATACTATCCAAATGTTATTTCAGTTCAATATGGTTTCATGGATTGCAGTCTGTTTTTTTCAGACATCGTGAAAGTGAAAGCCCTTCTTCACTTTGCATCTGAATGCTGGAGTACAGTGTTAAAGTGCCACTGGACTCCTGTTGATTAATGGAGAACATGTAGTAAAGCAAACAGATGTGATAAAAGCCGGTATTAGGATGCTGAGGGAAGTGTCAAGCAAAACCCAGGCTATGGGCCATAGGAGGAAGTCAAGAAACTTCCCAAATCCTTTCTCCGGTCCAAAAAATCCCACTCAGAACTCTATCTCTAAACTGGCATGAATCTGCTGCCCACAAATCCAATCACTTCTGGATTTATGCCTCTCTGTAGCAATCTAATCATCAGTGACAGGTAGTGTTGGTCAAGGAAAATTGGACCTCCAGTTCAGTTCCCTTGTTCTTGCATTAAAACGTTGGTTCAGGTTTCGTATCAAAATTTAGGCCTGAAACATGGGGGAAGAGATCAAAGGGAAACATCTGGGGTTTGTCATGAGAAAATTGACAAGTCTGACTTGGTACCTTTGAATAACAGTGGCAAGAGGACACACCATTTAGTCACCCAGAAGGGTTGTGGTGCCAACGCACACACACCTGCTTCTCTGGATGCTTTGTTTTACACCTCAGAGAGGAAGCACCTCTGTCATAAGCTGTTCCTCTTGTGAGCCATTTGTTGTCACAGTTTTATGTCAGAAAACTTCAGTGGTCTATCTTTTGTATTGGCTCAAGGGCCCTAGCCTATGCAGCTTTTAGACTTTAGGAAGTTTAGCTTTCCTGCTGTTAGTTATTTGTTGGACCAAGCCAGCTTCAGCTGTCCTGGAGGCAATGGGCTAACCCCATCATGGGTTTGACATGGTTCTGGCACACAAAGGGACTTGGGCAGATGCTAGATTTTATCCAAGAAGAGTAACCTATGGTAACGAAAATTTAGGGTATAATGTGTAGCTAGAACTTATAATGTAGATTTCTTGTTTTCCTGCTCATTGCTTTGTTCTTTGAAATATTCCTTCACTCTTTAATAAATAGAGACTTTCAATATATCTGTTCTTCTGTGCTTCAGAACCTTCAATCTAATTCCAGTACCATAGATTGAAAGCATCCACATACTTATTAGTGGAAACTCATTCTGCAAGTGGCCAACCTTGCAGGGCTGATTTCCTGGTTTATTCCCGGGGAGATTGGAAGTTTGCCCTTTGGCTTCTAATCAGGAGATAGTCAAAAGGGCTGATGGCAGGCTATCCCACTGGTGTGTGTGGACTCACACTCCAGTGTTGTTTTGTAATTCTGAGCTCCGCCCACCCATAACAAGGATCCCCTGGACTGGGAATTCTTGATAGTGGCATGAGAAGAAACTAGTTCACTGAGCCATCAAAGAAACATCCTAGGCAGAGAAGACAGTTATATAATTCACAAGGGCTGGAATCGCAAGGACATGCGAGGGAAGGATCTCATTTTCCCCCTCCCCCACTCTCTTCCTTCCCTTCCCTCAAAGCCCCCATAGCCTCTCCTCTTTCCATGCTTCCTTCTCTCCTTCCCACAGACCAGTCAACCTACCTTCATTTGCCCCATCTTCCCTCCCCCTGGCAGCCTCTCCCTGGGAAAACTACTAGCCAACTGCAGTTTCAGATATTTCTGCAAACCTGAGGCTTTTCTCAGGTTTGTAGAAAGATCTATCTTGTCTGTCCACGGCTTCAGTGGCAAGTTGCGGCATCTTCCTACTGCAGGAAACTATACAGTGGTAGCCTCAAGCTGCTAGGGACGCACTCCTTCACCTAGCTCAGACTTTGGCTCTGACTGTCTGCCTTCTTTAGTCCTGAGGGAGACTCTAGGGGTACTGGAGTTTGGATGGGTTCATTGACCTATTTGTTCCACTGCCTCTTGATCTGGAGCCTCCTGTGGCATCGAATGCAGTGGTCTTCCCCTGGAGGTTCTGGAGTGCAGAAAGCCTCAGGTACAGGTCTTCCTGCTAAGTTGAGGTTGGGTCAGGGCAGGCTGTGACGTCTATGAAGGACAGTATACTCTGTCTGACAGAGGCTCTCCACTAGAAGCAGTGGAATAAGATCTGGCTAAGTTTCACGATGCAGTAATAAGTATGTGTCATCAAATCACAGCTCACTTACGGTGAGCCCAGCACGGGGCTTTCCAGGCAAGTGAAAAGTAAAAGTGACTTGCCATTGCCTTCCTCTACATTGTCTTCCTTGGTGGCCTCCCATCCAAGTACCGACCCTGCTTAGCATTTCTCATCCAAGGCAATACATGGAGGATGGTATATATACCCTTAAAGTCCTCAAGCATCAGTCACTTTATGAAAATGTCATCCTGGACAATTGTTTTACACATCTTGTGGAAGGATAGGAGTATGAGAACCTCCTTGACTTCGTCAGGAAGGTCATTCCGGGAGAGCCAGTTTGGTGTAGTGGTTAAGTGCATGGACTCTAATCTGGGAGAACCGGGTTTGATTCCCCACTCCTCCACTTGCACCTGGCTGGATGACCTTGGGCAAGCCATAGTTCTGATAAGAGCTGTTCTTGAAAAAGAACAGTTTCTGTCAAGAGCTCTCTCAGCCCCACCTACCTCACAGGGTGTCTGTTGTGGGGAGGGGAAGGGAAAGGAATTTGTAAGCCACTCTGAGACTCCCTTGGGTAGTGAAGGGCGGGGTATGAATCCAATCTCTTCTTCTTTTTCATTCCATGTGATGTCAGCCTCAACAGAGAACAGCTGGGTATGGGCAGCTGTTGTTCTACATGGAAGATCTGCTAGCAGAGAGAAAGAAAACTTGTTTTGCAGTCCAAAGCCTTTCCTCTTTTCCTTTCTTTTGTGCCATTAACAACTTTGTGTCTCCATCAGGGAGGAAAGTGAATTATAAATAAATAATAAATAGAAGCCCAGCTTTGATCCATTATGGTTAATCCATGGTTCCCCCTTTCTGGGCAGAGGGACGCAGCTCTCTCTTTCCTGCTGAGGCCCTGCCACATCTCTCTGGGTTAGTCTCCAGGTCTTCCAGAGCTTCTGTTTTGCAGTGCTAGTTAACTATTCCATTTCAGCTTCTACTGTTCACCAGCTGCCAAAGTAAACCACAAGAGGCACTGCTGGCCATATCCCTTTGTTGACTCATAATTTGTCCTGCAGTATGATATTTATTTATGGCATGCGCACACAGGGCCGGACCGTCATAGGCCAAATCTAGGCGGCCGCCTGGGGTGCTGGCCTGCAGGGGGCGCTGGCCTGGCATCCCCTGTTCATATCTGGTCCACTCCCGCCCTCCCAGGCCAGAGCTGCCCCAGCTGGGGCGCTCCTGCGCCCTGCAAATCGCCCGCCCCCTCTGCCTGGAGTGCAAGGAAGCCGCGAGCCGGCCCTGGGAGGGAGGCGAGCTGGGATCCGGCGGGGCGGCTGCTTCCTTCTCCCCAGCAGGCAGGGGACTTGTCCGGACTGCTGGACTGCGGCGGTGGGGGCTCTGCCCAGGGAAGGGGTCGGGGGACGAGGCCGCCAGCTCTCCTCTCTCCCCGCCTGGCTGCAGGGCTCCAGCGGAGCGGCCTCTGTCTTCTGCGGGTTCCTGAAGAAAGGCTGCCGGGGAGGGGAGGGGAGGGGGAGCGCGCGGCGTGCCGTCCACACCGCCCGGACACACTAGAGACCCAATTAGCATGCAGCCGGGAGGAGGCGGCGGCGGGGGGCGCAGGAGGCCTTTCTGGACTTTGGAGCCCTTTCGGGGAGGCGGCAGCGGTGTCCAGCGCGGCGTCCCCAGGCGGTGGCAGCCAGGGAAAGTCACCATTGAGGAGATCCACTCCCCCCCTTGAAGAAGGGTTGGGGGACTCACCCAGACTGCCGGCCGGCAGCAGCGGGGATCGGGGGGCGAGGCTGCCGGCTCTCCTCTCTCCCCGCCCCGCTGCAGGGCTCCAGACCGAAGCACCACGGCCGCTGGCCGGCAGGAGGAGGCGTGGGGGGGTGGGGAGGCCTGCCTGAACGGCTTTGCTTTGGAGCCCTTTCAGGGGGAGGAGGAGGTGACGGCCAGCGCGGGACTCGCAGCAGCCACCGGAAAATGCCCAGGCGCAGGAGGTAGCAGCGGAGCAGCTCGGCCGCCCTCCCCCTCCCCTCTCAGGACTCCAGAGCAGGGACTACAGGCCCCGCCGGGAGGTTGGCATCTGTGCCCGCCTAGGGCGCAGAAGCACCTCGAGCCGGCCCTGTGCGCACAGCTTGGTGCAGTTGTGCTTTAGGCGCATGTCCGAACCATGTTTGCCTCAATAACTCCTTTTACACACCCAGCAAATAGATGTGTCTCAATAAAAGATTTATGTGCCATAGCTACGCTTGAAAAGAAGTTTGAAAAGAGAACTTTTGAAAAGAAAAAGCCTCCTTTATTCTGTACATATGCCCAGGCCCGGTATTTCTGTGCTGTGCTTCCCATTTCAATCAGGTTCCCCTCTGTGAAAAATCGTTTCCATCAACATAAATTAACTTTCTTTGCATCATAGAGAAAGAGTAGAGGGGTGCTATGCTGGGGGGCTGAGATCAGGACCTAGGAGAAGATACGGAGGATTCTGATTCCCAGCCTCAGTGCCGTTTCCTTCAGGCTCTCCATCAAGACCCCATTCCAGTCCCAGAGAATCCAGCCATCTTGCTCTTCAGGATCTACAGCGATAGCCCTCCAGCTTCCCACTTTCCTCCCTGTAGCCAATGTGATAATTCTTCCTTGCAAGATGTAATGGAACCAAACCCAAATGGCAAGTTTTGGGGTTCCCTCAGAACTCTTCCTTGGGTGAAAATGTTGAGATTGATCAGTGGAATAAGATTTGGAAATCAGTCAGGTATATGAGAGCGATATAGAGAACGTATAAAGAGAATGTATACAAAATGTTCTATAGGTGGTACTGGTCCCCGGATAAATTAGCTAAATGCTATTTCGGTTCCAGCCAATGTTGGAAATGTAAAACCAATGTAGGGACCTTTTATCACTTATGGTGGAAATGCGATAAGATACAAGGCTATTGGAGAATGGTGCGGAGGATGATCCAAGAAATTTTGGAGAAAAATGTTGCATTAAGACCAGAAATATATTTGCTAAATATGATACCGAATGGATACAACCAACAGGAAATTTATTTATTAACATATATTATAACCGCTGCTCGTCTATTACTGGCAAAAAAATGGAAATTAGAAATAATACCCTCAAGAGAAGAATTAATAGTGAAAGTGCTAGAGTTAGCACAACTAGATGACTTGAGTTTGAGGTTACAAAATAAAAATGAAAAGGTACATAATAAAAGATGGTTAAAGGTGTATAAATGGATGGAAAAATTAATAGATGTATAAGACTCTAAGTTATATGTAAACTTTGTAGCTGGAATGTAATATAATTGTAAGAAAACAAAAATAAAAATATATTTAAAAAAAAAAGAACTCTTCCTTGTTCCGGAAGTTCAAGGAAATCTGGGTTTAATGGTATTTTTGCCTACCTGTCTCCATGTCTGCAGAATGCATCATTACGACCTGGAGGAATAAAGTTTGGGCATATATTTTTATGCTCTAACCACTTCCCAAATGTTGAAAGTTTCCAGGGGCAGTGCCGAAGGATTTTGTTCCCTTTGGGTGAGAGAGCACTGGAGATTTATAGGATCTGTGCATATCCCAAATGTTGAACACATGCTACTCGTGACAATACATAATAAGACAAGACGGATGTAAAAGCTGTGGGATCTTGTGAGCAAAAGTTCTACTTTGTGAGGTACTGGCACTAAAGTTGCAAGCGAGCAATTTGGCTACTGCATCAATGCATTTGCTCTGGAGCCGTCCTTCCTGAGCTAAGACAAAAAAGTGGGAGCTGGAGGCTAAAAAGCTGTGAGCTAGCTCACACTAACTCAGCTTAGAGGGAAGACTGCATGTAATCCACATGTTGTGTAAATGCAACAACGAATGAGTGAGACTAGTGTGACGGGATGAGCCACATTCACTGGGATACTTGATGTAGCGTGAGCCTCCAGTCTGAAGGAGCCTCAGGGGGTTCTTACTTTCCCCCTCCACACCTTTGTCAATACAAAGTGAACAAACATTTTAAAAAATGTCATTTACTATAAAATAACTTCTGTTATTACTAAACTACAAAAGACCTGATACAATCAGTTAGTAGGCAGAACTCAGCAGAGATTACATAAAAATACGTAGATAAATACACATAAGGTTAAACAAATATGACTAAAAGGAACTGAATAAAAAAATGTCTCTCAGAAGGGAAAAGTCCCCCAGGTAAAACCAGATCTACTTCCTGGTCTGCAACCAAAAAGGGCACAAATGTTTTCAGTCAAGTGAAGAATTTTCACTCAGGCCTGTTAGGCACCCATAGCTTATTTCCAATTCTCGCTGAAGCTGAGTTGTAGGGCTTGACTTTGAATGCTGAGTGTACACTCCACACCTCTCTTTTTTTCTCAGATTTTTCTCCTAGGAATCACAGAGTATTTATTCTGCATACCAATGAGAAAAAACAGACCTTGGGATTACAGGGACGCGATCAGACAGGCACATCTGCCTGGCGTCCCGGAGTCATCGGCGGGGCGTCCTTTCGCGCCGCAGTAGCATGGTGAAAAGCTACTGCTGAAAACCCAGTATCATTGGGAACTGCAGGGCTAACAGCCTTGCTTCCCGCCCACATTTTCTCCCTTCTGTGTGACCACAGCCCCTGTGTTGCGGCACCAAAACACAGCCAGACATGTTTGCCGACCAGTGCTTTTGGGGGTGGGGGGATAGTTGTTTGCTCTGTCCCTTTTGTATATCAGTAGTGCCGTATTCTGGATGAGGGAACTTCAGAAAGCTGCTGTTTGGGGGGAGGGGGTTGTGTGGGTAGGCTGGCCGGTGTCTTTGACTTTTTTGAAAGAACACTTTAGTTCCTTTATGAAGTCTGGCTAGTCATAGCTGCTGGTTTGTGGTTTGGATATCCACTATATGTTTTGTCTTTCTTAAAAAAAAAAAAAAATCTTTAATAAAGCTTTTAAAACTTTCATTGACTCATTTTACCAGCGTTTGGCTCATATTACTGCTTTTCTTGTGCCTTTATGGCAGGCCCATAGCTATGGTGGGGCATTTTGGGGCTCCGCCCCTCAAATGTGAGGCACGCCCCACAACAGCTGCTGCCTGTCTCCCCCTCCTCCTCCCTCCATCCCCTCCTGTTACATTAAAAGGGCCCTCCAGCTGATCAGCGGGCCCTTAAAATCTTGTAGGAGGTGAGGGAGAGGGGCGGCTGCTGGCTGCATGCCTTCCCTGAACTTCAAGCAGCAAAATTGCCCCTTGGCATTTAGGGAAGGTGTGCGGCCACCCCTCCCCTCCCCTCCCCCCCACAAAATTTCCCCATGTCCCACCAACCCAAAATTTCTGGCTATGGGGCTGTTGATGCTTATAGCAGGAACTTTTATCATTAGTATACGATGTCTGCAAACCTGCGTCAGGGAATGGGGGGGGGGTCATTTCCAACAGCCGCAGGAGTCTGTGCACAGGACCTACAGGGTATGTAATACTGCCTCCTACTTTTATAGTAGAAAGCCTTGACCTGCTTCATATTTGTCCTTTACCACAGACCATGGCATTTCTTTCAGGGGAGCCAAGAGCGTTTCAACATGCTTGCTTCTTCGTTTGGAAATGTGTGCAGTATTTGATATTATGCCTTGATCCCACCAGGGGCCAAAACCAGCTCAAAATGTCATCCACCCCTCCCCCATTTCTTCCCCACAGCAACAAACCTGAGCTGTTGCACCTAGAGAGAACCACGTGGTCAGGGTCACTAAACCAACCTACATTGTAACCGTGAGGATTTGAACCCAGATCCCCGAGGTCACAGTATAATGATCCCCAGTTCAATCTTTTTCTAAGTGGGCAGCTGGTGTGGGGCACCGGGGGTGTGTGTCACAAAATGTTAATGGGTAATGTAGAATATCAGACTCTTCCTGTCTGTACATATTTCCTTTTCATAATGGTTCTCCGTTTCTTTCCACGTCTCCTCCTTCCAGAGAAAGTTCAGACCATACTGATGTGTTGTCATTGTGCAGTCTCCCATGACAAAAGAGTATCAAAACTGACGGGAGTAGGGGAGGCACCTTGCACAGAATATCAGGCTAAACAGTCATCCTGTGATTCAAGATTTCTGATTAGGAAAAGTTCGTTCTCCCCCCCACACACACACACCTTAAGCAAACTGACATCGTACAACAAACCACTGAAAGATTTGCTAGTGTTGCCAAGAGGCTACTTTGTCAAACAGAAATTTCTTTTTATTGCATGCACGAAAACGCAACCAAGAAGGTGTGCCGGTTGGACCACAACAGAGCTCATCCCCTCCCCCACCCCTTTGGTTGGCAATGTCAGCCAGTCCCTCCTTGGCTTGTGTATTGGGTTAACCAACAGCCAACTCCCAAAATATATACAGAAGCAGCCATATAGGCTTGCCAGCCTCCAGGTGAAGCCAGGAGATCTCCTGGAATTTACACTAATCTCCAGGCAGCTGAGAACAGTTCCCGCAGAGCAAAAGCAAGCATTTCATTTATTTTTGCCACGCGGAGTCCCATCCGCCACTGTCCCCCTCACTCTGCAACCATTTTCTAGCCTAGTGCTGTGCCATTGGCACAAACATCAATGGGAGATGCACATCCTGCAAAATGTCCCCTTTGAAGACTGGACTTTCCCCCTGGTAGCAAGCACTTTCCTTTGCTGTGATGCCTTCCCCAACCATCAGCATGGACAACACTTCAGCCTTCCAGGACATTCAGTGGGTGACCTCAAGGTAGCTGTTTTATTACAAACGAACTTCAAGAACAGAATGGAAAGGGAAATTATTGAATTACAAGTTATTACAACACTTGGAGCAAAAACCTCCCCAGGACTTAACAGGGATATTGGTTTCTTATCTCATTACATATGCTAACTCATTCAATCCTCACATATGTATTCTCGTACATAGAGACTATACATCCTCTGTATTTTAGTGTGTTTCTTTTTCAGAACAGTATGTTAGAATACTGAATGTTATCCAAGGAATATTGGAATGTTTGGCTGACATAACACTACACCCACCTCAAAAAAGAAAAAAATGCTCTTAAGTGACCTCCACACCTGAGAGGAATGAATGGAGAGTCTCTGTCTTATTTTGACATATTTATTGATTTACAACTGTTGAACTTATAACCTTAGTCTGTTATTTAGTTTTGTCTCTGCATATCTTAAAACATCTTCATCATATTACATGTTAATTTGCTGTTCAGCCCTTGTAAGTTTGAACCTTACCTTCCGTTCCAATGTATCTGAAGAAGTGCGCGTGCACATGAAAGTTCATAACTTGAACAATACTTTGTTGGTCTTAAAGGTGCCACCGGACTCTGAATTTGTTCTACTGCTTCAGGCCAACACAACTGACCACCTGGATCTACCTTTATCAACAGTGTAACGCCTAATGCAACAGATCGCTCAGGTGGAGCACATTGTGAGCCGCCTCGTGGAGCGCATGGGGTACAGTAAAAAACACTGCCTGTGTTGGGGGGGGGTCTTTTTGTAAATATTTGTACATAGTTGATGCATTGTTTGTTTGGGTTCCATGTTACTTGTATGTCTTTTGTGTGTTGGTTTTGGTGGTGGTGTAGCTTTGTTGTATGTATTCAGTAAATTTCCTGTTAAAAATCCAGAAAACTTGTCATTGCATTTTTCCTCTTAAAAGTAACTAGTACAACAGGGTGCTCTTGTGTGCAGCCCCCAAGCATTTTAACTTACAACACGCTTTATTTTGTGGTTGGCGTAGGGATGTGGGTGAGTGACAACAAGACCAGGAAAGGAAAGAAACAAAAAACATTGTGAACAGTGGCCGCTTAAGATACAACATGATGGTTCCCAGGGTCAAACATTCCCCTACCCACCCAATTACTAGCAACAGTTAGCGGCATAATGGGCTGGCACATAATGAGCTTGACATTTGCAGCCGGATAAACGTATGTTCAAGCCCAAACCAACACATGGTGACTGAGAAACCCAATGTAAGTGACACTGGGCAAATATCACAGATGAAGAGTACTTCTCATGATTGCCACAGTAACATGAAGGCAACAACGCCACATGTTTTTCAACCTTTCATAAATCTCTCCTGGTACATTGCAAATGATAAAACAGTGCTTCATTAAATGTACTAAGCCAGCATGTGTGCCCTGGGACTTGGACGGAATTACAGTTCAGCCGCACAGACAACAGAGACCAAAAAAAAAAAAAACCCCAAAAAATTTAATGATGGGAAAAATAAGCAACAGTGGAGCTTGTACACTGGTGAAGTGGGGAGGATGGCGGAAGGTGCAGAGCGGGAGGAACAACCTCAATATGGGCAGTGGAGTGGCCTTCAAGGGGCGGGGGGAAATCTGAGGGAATCCGTATGCTTTTGAATGACCTTTCACTTGGAAGTGAAGCAAGGGAAAAATTGGCACAGAAGCACTCTCAGGAAACCTGCAGAAACAGCGACCAGAAAGCAAACTGACCACTGAAGGGAGGAAAAACAATGCAGAATGAAAGAGAAAACCCAGCGTGCACGGTGGAAGCAAGGCAAAACACCCATGCACAACAGGCCTCAGTCTTAAGGGTTGCCAGGCCTCGAGGATCCGTTGGTAGGAGGCCCAGTGGTGGTGGAGATGGGCGGAAGTGGTGTCACTACGAGACTGCAAAGTCATTTCCTAATGGAAAAACATTTGACCATAGAGATCCAAGGGATGCCTAGAGCAGTTTTTTGGCTGAAAATGGCATCACGGATATTGCACAACACTATTTGCTCTCCCCATTTCACTTCTGCTGCTCATTCAAGGAGCAGCAGGGGCAGGGATGATCAGCGGCACCCCTCCCACTGGGTGGGTAGATGACATCATATTGAATAATAAAATTCTTCAGTGAGGACTATGGTTGCCAACCTCCAGGTGATCTCCCGGAATGACAAGTGATCTTCAGACTACAGGGATCAGTTCCCCTGAAAACAATGTTCACTTTACAGGGCAAACTCTGGGGAATCAGGTCCCTGCTGAGGTCTCTCCCCTCCTCAGTTTCTGCCTTCCCCAGGCTCTGTCCCCAGATCTCCAGGAATTTCTCAACCCAGAGTTGGCAACTCTAATTCTCCTGATGTTTCCTCTCAGCCATCTCTCCCTTCAGAAGGGAAAAGAACATAAGAGAAGCCAATGTTGGATCAGGCCAATGGCCCATCCAGTCCAACACTCTGTGTCACACAGTGGCCAAAAATACCAGGTGCCATCAGGAGGTCCACCAGTGGGGCCAGGACACTAGAAGCCCTCTCACTGTTGTCCCCCCCAAGCACCAAGAATACAGAGCATCCCTTGCCCCAGACTGAGAGTTCCCATCTATGGACCTCTGCTCCATATGTTTATCTAATTCCCTCTTGAAGTTGTCCATGCTTGTAGCCGCCACCACATCCTGTGGCAGTGAATTCCAAGTGTTGATCACTCTTTGGGTGAAGAAATACTTCCTTTTATCCACTCTAACCTGACTGCTCAGCAATTTCATTGAGTGCCCACAAGTTCCTGTATTGTGAGAAAGGGAGAAAAGTACCTCTTTCTCAACCTGCTCCAGGGGTCTTTTGCGGGGGAGCGCACTGGAGCACAGCTCCGGGAGCTCAGGAGCCAAGCCCCGCCCCCAGCCGGCGTCCTGGGGAGTCTTTCAGGCAGCCGAATGTCAATTTCAGCTCCATTATATCCTATGGGCCATTGAAGTCAATGGTGAAAACATAGGGTATATTCTGGGGGCTGGAGGGGAGAGGGTTTGAGGGAGAGGCTCCAAACTCACAGGATAGCTGATGGAGCCTCTCCCCAAGATACCCACCAAGTTTCAAGAACATTGGATCAGGGGGTCCAAGTCTATGGGCTCCTAAACAGGTTGTCCCTATTCCCGCCATTGTTCTCCATGGTGGGAAAAAATTAACTTTTTTTCCCACCATAGAGAACAATGGGGGGAATGGGGGCAACCTGTTTGGGGGCCCATAGAATTGGACCCCTAGTCCAATGTTCTTGAAACTTGGTGGGTATCTTGGGAAGAGGCTCCAACAGCTATCCTGTGAGTTTGGAGCCTCTCCCTGAAACCCCCCACCCTCCAGCCCCCAGAATATACCCTATGTTTTCACCATTGATTTCAATGGCCCATAGGATATAATGGAGCTGAATTGCCGCCAAATTTCTTTCATTCCCTCCTTTCTTTCTTTCCTTTTCTCTTTCTTTCTTCTCTTTCCCTCATTCTTCTCTTCTCTCTTTCTTTCTTTCTTACCTTCTTCTCTTCTCTTTTTCCTCCTTTCCCTGTTTCCCTCCTCCTTCCCTCTCTTTCTTTCCCTCCCCTTTCCTTCTCTTTCTTTCCCTCTTTCTTTCCCTTTCCTTCTCTCCACTCTCTCTCTTTCCTTCCCTCTTTCTTCCTTCTGTGGCTCATCTCTCATGAGAAGGGGTTCAAACTTTAAACCCCTTCTCTCTTAGCTCCCCCACCCAGGCCAGCTGGGGAAGGGAAGGAGAGGCTTTTGAAGATGCCGCCCCCCCTTTTGCTTCCCCTTCTTACATCACTTCTGGTGATGTCAGGGGGCGTGGCATATGCTAATAGCCTAATAGCTCATTAGCATACCATATGCCAATGAGCTCCTGCAGCTGTTCTGTTCTTCTACGAAAAGACCCCTGACCTGCTCTATCCCATGCATAATCTTTTAAACCTCGATCATGTCACCCCTCAGCTGTCATTTCTTCAAGCTAAAAAGCCCAAAGCGCTTTAACTTTACTTCATAGGGAAAGTGTTCCAACCCTTTTATCATTCTAGTTGCCCTTTCCTGTACTTTTTCTAATGCTATAATATCCTTTTTGAGGTGTGGTGACCAGTGTGGTGTAGTGGTTAAGAACGGCAGATTCTAATCTGGAAAACTGGGTTTGATTCCCCACTCCTCCACATGAAACCAGCTGGGTGACCTTGGGTCAGTCACAGTTCTCTCAGAGCTGTTCTCTCATGAGCAGTTCTCAAAAGAGCTCTCTCAGCCCCACCTACCTCACAGGACGTCTGTTGTGGGGAGAGGAAGGGAAGGGGGTTGTAGAGAAAAACAGGGTATCAAAACCAACTCTTCTTCTTATCTAGTCCAACTGAGAGTTTCCACTTGAACTTCTCAGAGATTACAGTCCTTTCTATTCTTCTTAACCCGTATACTGCCTGCAAGGCCTAACAATATTAAAAACCAGGAACCAAAGAAAAGATCTCTTGTTCCAAGTATGACTACATTCTATGATTGCTAAATCCCATCAGTATCCCTCCCATACACATACATATACACACATAGCAGATTGCCTCTCATTCCTGACCCCCCAGACTAAGTTTATCTTCCTTCCAACAGCTGGGACGGCTCTTGTTACTCCTGCATTCCATCCTGAACAATGAAGACTGTGGGGGGGGGGGCTTGTCACAGCTTAACCGTTTCTATTCTCTGCTCCTCTGGCGGTGCCAGCTCCTCTTACTCTTGGAAGGCCCATGAAGTATAAGCGAAGCATAGCTACCAGGGCACTGTGACTCAGGGACACGACCACAAGGCAGTATCAGGGTCCCCAGCTGCCAGAGACATGGACTGGGTGCTTAAAAGGGCAGGAAAATACATTCGAGCTGACAGACCCCACTAGGGTTGTCAACCTCCAGGTGGCAACTGGAGATCTCCTGCTATTACAGTCGATCCCCAGATGACCAAGATCAGATCCCCTGGAGAAAACGGCTGCTTTGGAGGGTGGACTCTGTGGCATTATACCCTGCTGAGGTGTCTCCCCTCCCCGAACCCTACACTCTCCAAGCTCCACTCCCGAAATCTCCAGGTAATTCCCAGCCGAGAGCTGGCAACCCTAAGCCCCTCAGTTTCAGACAATGCATGGGGCTATTCTTCAGACATATCTATAGTTCTAGGTGGCTCATTAGCTCCACACACGACGTGTGACTATTCTTATAATAAAAAAAACAAAAAACAAATGGGCTTATTGGGGCTGGAAAGTGTCATTGAGTCACAGCTGACTTATGACATCCCCACAGAGTTTTCAAGGCAAAAGATACAATGGGTGGTTTGCCATTGCTGGTCTCTGCACAGTAACCCTGGACTTCCTTGGTGGCCTCCCATCCAAGTGTCAACCAGGGCGGACCCTGCTTAGTCTCCGAGGGATGGAGCCTGGGGAGGGCGGGGTTTGGGGAGGGGAGGGACCTCAGCAGGGAATAATGCCATAGAGGACACACTCCAAAGTAGCTATTTTCTCCAGGGGAACTGATATTGGTCATCTGGAGATCAACTGTAATAGCGGGAGATCTCCAGGTGCCACAGGGAGGGTGGCAACCCGAGAGATGGGCAATGGTGCAGGGCAGCAGGGCAACAGCAGAAACTCCCTCCCCCAAAACCTGCTGTCTGGAGCCTCTTCCTCACCCAGACTTATTATGAGGTGCAAGAAGAAAAAAGAAAATAGAGTAAGGACTCTCAAACTGTTAGCAGCCAGACCCATCCTGTGGAAGGGCAGTTTGAAAGCAGACACCCCTCTTCGTTATCACCCCCAAAACCAATTGTGTACTGTATAGCCTGGACTAGACATGGACCCAAGATTGAGCTGGAACAAACGAAATAGATTCTGGCCAGAGACTAGCCTGGGAAACTACTTTGGGTAGGTGACTCAGGGAAATGACTTGCTAACAGCTCTCTCTCCACCCTAAATGAGATACTCAGTCTCAATAATGGCTTTGCCGAGCACCACTCCCTATGCCTGGGCTTCCCTTATCTTAACTAATAGGTTTCTCATATAGCCTTACCCATCCCATATTCAGAGGTCATCAGGGAAACTTTAGTTTACATTCAGCAATTTCATCAGAAAACATTGACACTTTCAGTCAACACCCGACGATCTTACCAAGCACCATTAGCCACACAGTCAAGCGAACTGTCATGAGTTTCCCTCGGTCTTTGTCCATCCATGGGAAAGCCATCAAGCCTCTCTCGACACATTGTTTTACCCCTAAAAAGCCAATCATGGTATCATCATCATCAAAATTGTTTTAGGGGCACACGTTAAACTGCTTCAAGATGAAAGTTTGCTATAACTGGCACACTCTGCCCAGTGCAAAGTGTGCATGTTCTCAGTGCTAAACATCTCACCCCCATGTCAATGTGGGCTGCCTCTTTCTCTCCAGAGAAACACTGGCCATTTTCTCTCACAGTCTTCCTGGACCTCTACAAGATTTGGTAAATATTACCCCTCTCTCAAAAGCTTTCCCTACTCCTCCCTTTTATTTTCTCTCTTAGATAGTTTGTGTGTTTCCCTTGGGCTTTGTATGTATGTTTATGCTCTTTATTCTTTTATAATAAAACACCTTTTCTGTAGTACTGCTGTCCAGGGAACAATCCCCATAAACGTTAGTGGAGATCCCCTAGTTACCCAGTTTTGCTGGTCTCCAATATACTAATTCCCCCAATTAAATTTGGAGGCCCTCAATTTGGGTCACAAAATGTCCATGGTTTTGGGGTGGGCAATGAAACTAGGCTGTGGTGGCTCAGACTCTGAGTTGCAGACCGGGAAGGTCTGTAGTTCAGCAGTTCGAGACCCTAGTGCCATGTGATTCGAGACCCTAGTGCTATGTGACGGAGTGAGCAAGAAATTGCAAGTAGATAAATAGGTGCCGCTTCGGTGGGAAGGTAACAGCGTTCCGTGTGTCTCGGCATTTAGTCATGCCAGCCACATGACCATGGAAACATCTTTGGACAGCACTGGCTCTTCGGCTTGGAAATGAAGATGAGCACCGCCCCCTAGAGTCAAATTCAACTAGCTTTTGAGCAAGGGAAACCTTTAATGAAACTAGGAAACCATATGGAAATTTCTGAATCTTCCCTACAGCCTACATCCAAGGCTGGCCCGAGGGCCTTTCATGCTGCCCAGCCCAGAGTTTTCCAGTCCTGCTGATCATTGCAGTGGGAGAAAATGGGGAGGGATTGCATCTGAACCCCAAAGTGACATTCTAGGAATCCCCAACTCCCTGGGGGCACCTCGGGGCAACCCACTTTTGGTGCCTCGATCTTCCGGTGCCCTAGGCAGTTGCCTAGCACAGGCTAGTAGATGGGCCAACTTTGCCTACGAACCTGGAATTGTCAAATTTTATATTTTCTTTGCTGCATTGCCCTAATTGATTCTTTAAAAACTACAGCCTAAGCCCCATATCCAGGGTCGCATCTGCTACATGCAGATTTCATGTGAATGCCTACACAAAACAACTTTCATTTTTGGCTATGTTTGGGGTATGGTGGGGTTGTAGGTTTGGGTTTTGTTGTCATTCACTTCAAGTGAGCTCCTGTGAGCTCTTCCAACCACCCTTGCATACAGGGAGAGTACACAGAACACACTGCATGAGTGTGATCTTTTCATATAGGGTTGCCAGTCCCAGGTCTAGGTGGGGGTTCCCCCACTTTGGGGGCTCCAATTTGCCCCAGCCAACTGGCTGGTGGGGGAAGCCCCACCCCCAAGCCCTGCCCTCAAGCATGACCACTCGGCCACTCCTCTCCCTTCACTCCTGCCAGCTGATTTAAAGCGCTTCAGCTGATTGGCAGGGACCACGGGTCTTCTTGCAAGCCAAGCATGTGGCCCGCAACTGTCCCCCTCCCTCCTTCCTGCTAAAGGAAGCTGACCGGTGGGCCACGTGGTCCCCGCCAATCTGCTGAAGCCCTTTAAATCTGGCAGGAGGGGAGGGAGAGGGGTGGCCAGGTGGGTGGTCACACTTGGGGCCTCTGTCCACCCCAGAACGCCCCCAAATCCCCCCACTGGAGCAAGGAGGGGGCCTGGCAACCCTACTTTCATACAGCTATGATCCCTGAAAGTGCAGTGGGACCAGTAATCCCTGGACTGGAGGTGGGGAGCAGAAGAGAACGTGCAGAGGTTATTTATCTTTAATTCCTTTCCAACACCAGAGACCACAACCAAAAACCAGTTAGCAAGTCAGAGGGGAAAGAAACGATGCTCTCACAGAGTTGTGCTTGCCTGAGCCAGCCTAACATGGGACCCAATAACAACCACCACCACCACCTTTATTGGCATCGCAGATTAAAGAAGAAAACAAACAGGAGGAAAATGAAAGCCCAATACATACCCTCTCCTTTTAGAAGCCAAATGCAGAAAATTCGCCACTGTTTCAATACTTACAGCACTTTTGAGTGGAAAGAGGGTCGTATGTTCATCAGATTGGCCTATTAGATCCAATAATAACCGATCTAAATACATAGTACGAATGTTAGAATAGCAGGTACCGTGCAAAAAGACATGTGCAATACTTCCTACTTCGTTCCTGCCACAGTCGCCTACCCTTTGTGCACATGGAATCTTTTGAAACCTCCCATGAGGTATGGCAGAAGGCAATACATTAAAACGTGGGAGCCATAAACTGACAAAATTCCTGCTCTTGTTCCGTGAAAAGAAAATAATTTCTTTTAGGAGCCCTCTGCTTTCAAGTCGCACTCTTGAAACGAGTGGACTGCTAATACGAGCAGTTTTTACTACAAGTCCGCTACTGGGGTCTCACTGAAACATGGGCCCATCCATCTTGTCTTGAATACCATTTTGGGGGCCATCCCTCAGTCCTTCCCTCACTCGCTATAAAAGTGAACATTCTGTCCCGGGAATGTGCAGATGAACTCACATTAGTGTCACTCTCCTCTCAACAAATCCCCTCAGGCAAATTTTGCGGAGGGGGGGAGGTGTCTGGTTACCTCATTATAAGGACTCACAGCCCCTACCCTGCCCTCTGGAGCCGCCAGCGCCCGCTAAGGGAGAGAGGGATCTCTGACCTGCCCATCTCCAGGTGAGGAGAACATTTGGGGAACCTGCAGAGATTTGTCGCTCTGTGTAATTGGCAGGCAGGAGCATGCATTTGGACTGAAGGGGTGCTGCTGAGATAATCTGTGATATTGTTATGAAGGCACACAACTGTGCTTGATCTAGCTAAAACTAACCTAGCCCAGCCTTCTTCATATCTAGACACCGACTTCCCTCTTTAAGCCTCCTCTCCATACAATTTGCATCTCTAACCTGATTCTATTTCACCCTCTTTATTTCCTGGTCCCCTAACGCATCTCCTCAAAACTCATTCACAATTCTTCCCCCAAACCTCTGCCACCTCTAATACCAGGGACCAATCAATTGAACCAAGACTTAGCAGGGGTTGGCCCCCGGGGCCTGTTTTGATCCGTTTTTTATGTCAGCCTTAGAACTATCAGATCAATACTAACAGGTGAAAGCTTATTTTGAGCATGAATGGGCGACTGAGAGGGCGTGTGTCCCTTTGTACTGTGTAACTGCATATCTTATATGCTTCTGAGAGTCAGGTTTGTGGACAAAACGTGAGCTCCCACACTCATTTTAAGACACTTTAAACTTCCGCAGCATCTCAAAGTTGTCGTTTTGACCTGGCACTCTCCAGATGCTTTAATATTTGATTGTTCCGCCTCAGATTAAGGCTCAGGACCTGCCCCACCCATACAGGCAGCCTGTGTACAGATGCTGCTGTAGGAGAAGGCGACATGACTCGTCAGCCTGGGCTGTTAGAAAACCGTTTCTCCATTTCAGATACTTTTAGGAGTGAGTCCTGAGCTCTGAAACCTCGGTCTGATACTTGACACCTGTTCAGGCAACAAGCCATCAGTTCTTATAGAGTACCTGGGAAATAATCAAAATGAACTGACAGAGCTTTTTTTAAAAAAATGGTGCATGGATTTGAGGCAGGAGAACAGTTCAGGAAAACTTGTGCCGACTTTGTCAGCAGTTCTTACCATCCTGGGTGCACACATATAACACACCAGCTAAGGGCCAAACTAGATGTGATGGAGCTGTTAAATATTTGCTTCGTGTCTTTTGTTCCATTCAGGTACAAAGTGAGGAACAGCGGTCTATATTCTACAGAAAATGGGAGCGTGTGGGTTTGGGGGGGAAACTCCGTGCTGGCTTACCTCACATTGGTAAAAGGACTTCTCCCAGCCCTGCTCTGGTACCAGAAATGTGCTAGGCTGTGGGGAAAAGTATGTCAGAGAAGCTCCCCTCACTCAGACCCTTCTCCCCCCACACTTTTTTTTATAAAGAAGGGAGCAGACACAAGACCAAAATACAAATGGCTGTCCCCATCTCAGCTAGTGAGAAACTGCAAGCCAGAAAGACCTTCTTCCACAAAGTCACTGGGGCTGCAATCTTAACAACATTTTCCTGGGAGTAAGCCCCACTGACTAACATGGGACTTGAGCCCAAATAGATCCGCTTAGGATTGTTCCCTAGATGGCCAAAATCAACTGACTTGTCTGTCAGCCTCGGCGACAACCCCCCTACAATAAAAGGTCAGCAATACCAATGAACCTTTCACAGGATTATCATAAGGATTACTGGGCTAATCGCTTGGAGCCTCTGTGAATGCTTGAAATACTCTGTGTAAACAGTATTATATTTTATTTACTCCATTTGTACTCTATTTTTCTCCCCAAGGGGGAACCAGTGTGGCTTACAACATGTTATCTTTCCCATGTTATCTTGTCATCAGTAATATAATTTAGTTGCTCTTATTTTGGAAACATCTGTCCCTGCCCAGGCCTATCTTCTGGGATTGTTGTGAGGAGCATGGACATTATGGGTCTAAAATGCCATATAAATATGAAATATTAGGTTACATCATCATAGGAGGTGTTCTCCACCTTAGATTCCAAACTGCAGCAACTTTGAGCCACAATGGAAACAGCTAGAGAATTACATTTTTTAATGAAAGCTAGGAATGAGAAAGAACTAGTAGACTGTGGCAATAGACCATTATAACATTATTGTGCTATAGTGCAGCAGTGATTAATTATTGTTGTTAAAAGCCCTCTGGTGGTGCAATTTGTCCGGGGGGGCGGAATGCAGGGGGAAGATAGCTAACAGAGAAAAGCCCACATCAAAACTCCCATGTGGATTCTCTGCTGCCAGTGCAAATGTCTCTGCATTAGCAATGACAGGGGAACAGCCAATGCTCACCCGGGGGATGCCACCACCGGGAAATAGGGGGTGCTGCCATGGCTCTCATCATACTCTACTGCTGCTAGTCGAACATTGCAATCCTAAACAGAGTTACGCCCTTCCTTCTATGCCCACTGAAAGCAGTGAGTTTGGATCATTGTTAACTCTGTTTAGGATAGCACAGTTCAGCTCTTTTCTTTCGTGTGTGTGTGTGAAGTGCCATCAAGTCACAGCCTACTTATGCTGACCTTAACAAGGGGCTTTCAAGGCGAGTGAGAAGCAAAAGTCGTCTGTCATCGCCTTCCTCTGCAGAAGTCTCCCTTCCAAGAACTGATCCTGCTCAGCTGCTGAGATCTGACGAGATCGAGCTAAACCGCGCTGCCTTCCCTCCCTTCTTTAATCTAATACCGGCTAATTTCATTAGGGCCATGTGGTTCTTTCAAGTAGTAACACCGATCAATCTGTATATCTTATTGAATTAGAACATAAGAACAAGCCTGGCATGTGTGGTATGCCAGCTCAGAGGCAAGCAAGAAAGGGGAAGATAATAAAGTTTGCATAGAATAACGTCAGTTTGCCAGACAAACACATTAACTTGGATTTGCTTCCTGGATACTGGAAGAGAAATGTCATAAAGATAACATTGAGGCTTATGAAAGTGGGACTTGATTGTCAGAGAACGTTTCAGAAAGTTTCCATTGGTACACTTGCTTGGCACGGCAGTGAATCCCATGGGGAGCTGTATGCAGGAAGGGAAAAGGAGGGTCGGGCACAGTCCCGGTTTGGATGCCACCTCAGACTGCTCAAGGTTATTTAAAGATACGGTTGGGACGGAATGGATTCAAATGAGACACGGAGAGACAATAGCCCTGAAGAGGCTTCCAAAATATCTGTGACCTTTTACAACAGCTGTTCGGAATAAGAATGCTCATACTGCCATCACCTTGGCTGTGTCAAACAAAGCTTTGAAGGACAAGGGAAGGGCATGAAAATGAAGCCCCTGAATGCCCCTCAGCAGAGGCCCAAAATCTGAGGGCATGTTCCAGTAGACACCAAATTGGGACTGGTTTCTCCAGAAGGATATTTAAGATATAGTCATCACTGTGAACTGACACAACTTAAACATGACACAGGCAGACAAGAAGTTTCCTGTGTAAATTGGGTCCTCAGCCTCACTGTCACTCAATAGAGCAGTGGGGAGAAATGCTGGGGAAATAACTGTTGCTCTGGTTAGAGATGGGCACAAATTGGGAAAATCGGGTTTGTGTCGATTCATGGTTCATGGCTGAACCACAAACTGAAACACAAAGTGAACTTAACTGGTTAAATTAACTCAACTGGCATTGCAGTCCCTTTAAATGGTGTTTGCAGAAAGTGCAAACAAACAGCTGAGCAGTGGGGAGCAGGCTGCTGCCTGCCACTCAGCTGTTTTTGTGGCTTTCGCATGGAACAGAAAGCAGGGGCTTAAAGGGACTTTAAACCCCTGCTTTCTGCTTTATCCACAAACTGCCACAAACTGCTTTAAAAATTCATGGAAATTCATGATGATAGACCCATCATGAACTTCAGTTCGTGAACCACAGACAGAGCAAAATTCATGTCAAATTTTGCTTTGTAGTTCGATTCGTGCTAGCTCTGATGGTACGATGTCATTTCTGATATGAGCCAGGAAGTGACATCATTACATTAGGGTAATGCTCTTGGGTTCACTTTGGAAGCAACATGGCACCATCACAGCAATGGTGATTTGTATTTCCCTGATCCCGTGAGCCTCCCACTATCTGCCAGAGCTTGGCTGGCAACCCGAGCCACTACTGGGTGTGTGAGTGTAGCATTGGAAAGGGGTAGCTGTGTTAGTCTACTCTAACAAAATAAAAGTCCAGGGGCACCTCAAGACTAACAATGTTTGTCTTGGTATGCGCTTTTGTGAGTCACAGCCAGCCAGTGTTCCTCTAAGCTGAGTTGGTGCGAGCTAGCTCACAGCTTTTTAGCCTCCGGCTCACACATTTTTGTCTTGGCTCAGAATGATGGCTCCAGAGCAAACTAATTTATGCAGCAGCCAAATTGCTCACTCACAACTTTAATGCCAATAGCTCCCAAAGTAGAATTTTTGCTCACAAGACTCCACAAATTAGAGGGAACATTGACTAGGAATCATGCGTAAGGAGAAGGTGACAGGGGGGGTGGTAGTAAAGGAGGAGTTAAGGCAGAGAGTGAATTCCATCATAAATCTTCCAAGTGTAAATCTGTATGGAGAAAAAAGAAGGTAGAAAGTTTAGGAGCAAATCTTGTTATGAAACTTCGAAGTGTGAGCTCTCTGGCTGTCTGAAACAGAATTAGCAATTACAAATACCGGGTGAAGCAAGAGCCCAGCAGTTCAAATTACTGAACACAGTGATAAGTTGAAGGAAAAATTTACAGATACTGGTATAAAGTTATAGTCTGGTAAGATATGTTAACAACAGCCAGAGATCCATAACCAAGTTGCTGTTGATTGTAATGGTAATGTTATACATGGAAAGGTAAAGGTAAGGTTTCCCTTGCTTGAAAGCCAGTCGAATCCGACTCTAGGGGGCAGTGCTCATTTCTGTTTCCAAGCTGAAGAGCCAGCACTGTCCGAAGACATTTCTGTGGTCATGTGGCTGGCGTGACTAAACACCAAGGCACACAGAATGCTGTTACCTTCCCACCAAAGCGGTACCTATTTAACTACTTGCAATTTCTTGCTTTCAAACTGCTAGGATGGCAGGAGCTGGGGCCAGAGACGGGAGCTCACCCTGTCACGTGGCACTAGGGTCTTGAACTGCCGAACTACAGACCTTCCAGTCTGCAGCTCAGTGTCTTAACCTCTAAGCCACCGCTTAGAGCACTGTAAATATAGTGGCCCAGTTGAAATAAGATTCAACACCACACAGGTAAGGTTTCACCAACCATTCATGTTTAAGTCAGGCACAGGCTTAGGAAAACTTGGAGTGCCAAACTGTTGCTCAGCCATGTCATTCACCGGATGGCCAAAGACAGTTAGGTTTTTTCAGGGCCAAACTAGAGGATACCTCATTCCTGAGTCTACCACAAGGACATGGTGTCATTTTAGATCCTGGTTTTTTTTAATTTTTGAAAATGCCAGCAGGGGTCTGATCCTGCCAGGGACCGCATCACAGGAAGATGAGGGGCTCCTGTCTCCCATCTGCTACATTTTCAAGAGCCAAAACAGGCTCTAAAAAGGCACTATGTCCCCATGGCAGACACAGGGATGTGGAATCCTCTACTCAGGCCCTCAGACTGAGTTAGTGTTAGAGATAATTAGCTCTACGTATGCCATACTGAGCTTCTTGGCGATAAAGCAAGGTTAAATAAAGTGTGACAATAAAACCAGGAAATAAACATGTTCCGATGCTCATCATCAAAAAATCTCCCCAGCATCACCTCCAGTGTACTGACAGAAGCAGCTGCCTCAAGGTACAGGTCCAGTGCACCATTAACATGCCTTATACACAGACACACACCCCGCCACCATTTGGATTTTCTGCCTCAGGTGCAAAACGCATTCTTGCCAGTTTTCAGCCCAGTTGGAAAGTGCAGACTGCTAACAGCCATCTATTTCTGCTGATAAAAATGAAGGAGGGGTCCCCGCTGGCCACCCCAAAAGACTATGCTATCCTTAGACCCACAAGATGCAAAGTCATACTGGGCTATAGGCACACTAGGGGAATTGGCCAACGCTGAGTGAAAAACAGGCTGGATCACACCCCAGACATCATAATTTTTTCAACCCACACATCACACACACCAAATACTTTAATCATTCCTTGCAAAAAAGATTCCACCAACCCTTGATTATTTTAGTTCCCCTTCCTGAGTCTTTTCCAGCTCTATGATACGATTTTTCAGAACGCCAATCAGACTGCCTGGGGCGCCCACCCCACCGGGGATGCCAACCTCCCGGTGGGCCCTGGAGATGGCCCAGCGCCTGGAAGAGCCAGGGAAGGGGCGGGCTTAGAAGCCCCCCTTCCCTCCCAGCAGGGGTGGCGCGCGCGGCTCTCCCGGGTGTCTTGCAGCCGCGAGGCACCCGGGACAGCCGAGGAAGGGCGGCGCGGCTCTCCCGGGCCCCTCGTAGCTGCGAGGCGCCTGGGAGAGCCAGGGAACGGGCGGACTTGCAATGCCCGCCCCTTCCCTCCCAGCAGCAGCGCAGGCTCTCCCCGGACCCCTCGCAGCTGCGAGGCGCCCGGGGAGAGCCGGGAACGGGCGGGCTTGGAACGCCCGCCCCTCCCCTCCCTGCGGCGGCACTGGGCTTGGGAGGGCCGTGGGGGGGGTGGAGAAGCCGCTCCGCCGCCGCCTGCCCGCCCCGCGGCCCAGCCCAGCAACCGCAGCCCCGCGGTGGGCTTGGGAGGGTGGGGGTGGGGGAGAGAAGCCGGCTTTGGGGAGGGCGGCGAGCTCCGCTGCCGCCTCCTGAGCCCGGCGGGGCGCTCGGGTAGGCGGTGGGAGCAGCGGGTGGGACTTTTTCTGGGAGGGGCCGGGGCGCGGTTTGGCACCCCTGCAGCCGGTGCGCCCTAGGCGAGCGCCCTAGCTCGCCTAGTGGGCGAGCCGGCTATGAATGTGACCAACCCACAGGTGCATATAGCACCTCTGTGACACTTGCAGTTAGATTTTCACTCCCTTCATAATTCCTAATGCTAATCTGACTTCTTCACTGATGCAGCACACTGAGCTGACCATCTGCTCCACATCCCCGGTGTCTTTTTCCTGGGAAGTCACAGTCAATCCAAACCCTACCAGCCTTAAAATCATACTGTACTCATAACCCTCGTGGCTGAAGAGTAGTAAAAAGTTGGATCCCACTGACTGACTATGAAGATATCCATGAAACAAGCAACAACTGTGGCTATTATTTTGCTAATTCCCACTTATATCCAATGAGCATCTCTTCTGCTTCCCCAGAGACAGTCTCTCTAAATCCCCGGAAAAGGACATTTATGGTCTGTGATGTACTTCCTGTTTCACATCCTGATTTGATTTTACAATCACTGGGGGACCCAACATATAGAACACCTTTTACAAGGTTTTTCTGTTTCTGTGCAGTGCTGGAAAAGCCAATGTCTGAAAACATCAGTATTGGTCAATTTGGTATTCAGTCCTCAGCATGGATCATAGTTCTAAATAGGGTTGCCAATCCCCAGTTGGGGGCAAGGGATCCCCTGGCTTGGAGCCCCTCCTCCGCTTCAGAGCTGTCAGAAAGTGGGGGTGGGGGTGGCCGCTGGGTGCTCCATTATACCCTATGGAGACTGGTTCCATTAGAGTATACTGTAGAATCGACCTGCGGGTATCTGGGGCTCAGGGGGGGCTTTTTAGGAGGTAGAGGCTCCAAATTTTCAGCACAGCTGGTGGTGCCTCTCCTGAAAAAAACAACACCCAAGTTTCAAAAAGATTGGACCAGGGGGTCCAATTCTATGAGCCCCAAAAGAAGGTGCCCCCATCCTTCATTATTTCTAATGGAGGGAAAGTATTTAAAAGGAATGAGGTCCCTTTAAATGTGATGGCCAGAACTTCCAGCTTGTTGGCCTCACCTGGCAACCCTAGTGACATCACAAAAGTGTCACATCCTTGCTTCTGGCTCCACACCCAAACAATGCTCCCTCTAAGCTGTGGAGTCTCATAAGCAAAAATTCTTTGTGAGCGACTGGCATTAAAGTTGTGAGTGAGCGATTTGGCTACTGCATAAAGTAGTCTGCTCTGGAGCCATCCTTCCTGAGCTAAGACAAAAAAAATTCAGCTTAGAGGGAACACTGCTCCCCAAGTCTCCTGGATCCACCCTCCAAGTCCCAAGATATTTCCTGAGTCGGACCTGGTAACCGTAGTTCTAAATTAAGATACACATCAACATTATTGTAGACATGTTGTAAGGTTGCCGACCTCCAGGTGGGGCCTGGGGATCGCCCAGAATTACGATTGAACTGCAGACTCCAGAGATCAGTTCCCCTGAAGAAAATGGCTGCTTTGGAGGGTGGGCTCTACGGCATCACATCCCTGCTGAAGGCCCTCTCCAGGCTCTAAGCCAAAATCTACAAGAATTTCCCAACCTGGAGCTGGTAACCCAAAGCATTAGAGATCCTTTGATCTGCCTTTTGGAGGGAATCCAGGCAACTGAATCAGTTAATCTTATGTTATAAATGTATGTACATACTCTAATCTCTTTCAATCGGTACAGAGAGATAGAACAAGAACTCGTGGGCACTCTATGAAATTGCTGAGCAGTCGGGTTAGAACAGATAAAAGGAAATACTTCTTCACCCAAAGAGTGATTAACATATGGAATTCACTGCCACAGGAGGTCGTGGCAGCTGCAAGCATGGACAGTTTCAAGAGGAAATTAGATAAACATATGGAGCAGAAGTCCACCAGTGGCTATTAGCCACAGGGTATAGAATGAGAACTCTCAGTCTGGGGCAGGTGATGCACTCTATTCTTGGTGCTGGAGGGGGCAGCAGTGGGAGGGCTTCTGGTGCCCTGGCCCCACTGCTGGACCTCCTGATGGCACCTGGTATATTTTGGCCGCTGTGTGACAGAGTGTTGGACTAGATGGGCCATTGGCCTGATTCAACATTGGCTTCTCTTATGTTCTTATGTTCTTATGTTCTTAGAACAATTCAGCCCTCCATAAACAAATTTGTTCTGTTAGAGAACGGGGTTAGCTATTAATTTAAAATGAGGAGAATAACTTCTGGAAGAAAGAGATTGGAGGTAGCCCCAGCAACTCACTGAAAAAAACCCAAGTCAAAAAGTGATGTTAGAACCAAATAACACAAAACAATGTGCAACGTTTTGAGTTCTCCAGAGCTCTTCATCAAACTGGATAGTCAAAAACAAGAAATGAGGGGAGAGGTGTTTCAGGCCATGAAGTCAAGGCAAGATTCCCCAACCTTTTTGAGCCTGCGGGCACTTTTGGAATTCTGACATGGCATGGTGGGCACAGCCACAAAATGGCTACCATAGGAGGCAGAGCCAGCCACAAAATGGCTCCCGCAGTTTAACTTCAGTCAGATAGTAAAGTTCCTTGTGTTGTGGTGGCAGCTGCTCCCAAAGCAACATTTTTAAAAATCTGCACAGGCAATCAGATCTCCAGCAGCTACTAAGAAGCACTGCCGGGCAAAAGCCCCAATTGGTCCCACCCTAGGGTTGCCAGGGCTCCTTCCTGCTGCTTGGGATCTTCCAGCCGCAATGACATCATCCAGAAGTGATGTCATTGCGCAGGGCACATCGTGCAGGGGACATTCTAGCATTTGGCCACCATAGAGTTTTTAGCCAAATGCTAGCGGGTCCCCGACCCAGTGCAATGACATCATTTCTGGGTGACATTACTGTGCTGGGCATGTTGGGTGCCGTGGGGTTCTTTGGGAGTGGGGCTCCCCTGCCGGCCAACTGACTAATTGAGCAAACCCTGCCCCCACTGGGGGATGGCAACCCTACCCCACACTTGGCAGGCACCATGGCACCCAAGCTGAGGACTCATGTGTTAAGGCCTACATTGGGGGCAGGATGTGTTGTGACCTTAACTAGATTTGGCAGTGCTGGGTGATGCACATTACAACCTGAAACCAGCTCCACTCTATCAGAGAGGGGTAAACTTCCTCACAAAACAACACCCAGGGTTGTTTTGCGGAAGGCCATTACCAGGGCAGACTGGCCTTTTTACTTAGTGGGAAAATTCCAGCGGGGCCACAACCCTGAGGAGAAACTGGCGGTCAGGAACAAGGTAAGCCAAATGGCCCCCTATCTTTCGAGCAGCACCGCAGGATCTGCTCAACTCGGGCCTGGCCCATGACAACAATTACAACAGGTGCAGGCTCACTAGGGTTGCCAGCCTCCAGGTAGGGCCTCGAGATCTCCCAGAGTTTTAACTGCTCTCCAGATTACAGCAGTCAAGTTCCCTGGAGAAAATGGCTGTTTTGAAGAGTGGGTTCTATGGCATTATACTCTGCTGAGGTCCTGCCTCTCCCCAGGCTGCACTCCCAAAATCTCCAGGAAATTCCCAAACTGGAGTTGGCAACTCTAAGGCTCACCTTATGGCTCAGGTCTAAGCCAAGCAAACCCTGCAGTTCTAGCAGAGTGACAGGAGCTCAGCTTGTTGTTGTTACATGACTGTTTTAAAGTCCCAGTCTAGTCCTAGACCAAGGGTGGCCAAACTCGCTTAACGTAAGAGCCACACAGAATAAATGTCAGATGTTTGAAGGCCGCATGCCATGAACAAATATTACACACATGTTTGTATTGAAAAACATGCAAATTTGCTTCTTATTAAATGAGACTGCCAAAGATAAAAACAAAAGGGGTAAAAACAGATATTGAGAATGATATTTGTTTGTCCAATGACATTTGTAGGCCTGAAGGGAGGCTTTGACAATGCACTTAAAGTTAAAGTTGCTTTCTTTCTTTGCCCCCCCTCAAGCCTACCCAGCGAGGGGAACACTGGCTGGGGAAGGGAAGACCAATCAGGGAGGCATGCCTCCCCTTCGCTTCCCCAGCCGCCCTGCTGGGAGCTGCACAATATGTGTGAAAGAGTTGCATGTGGCTCCCGAGCCACATTTTGGCCACCCCTGTCCTAGACGTGATTGCTAAACCATTTTGGCAATCTGTTAAAATCGGAACTGCCAATGAGCCTAATTACATTAAGTAGTACTACCAGTAACCACCTACTAAATACCCACTAAATATGTATAGCTGGTAACTATGCCTTTTGAACCTCTTGTGATATTTGTGTTACCCATGCATGTTGCTAATGCAAATGTTTGAGTTCCCCAGAACTCCAGGAGATTGAGGGGGCAGGACTTAGAAGGCATCCCATGATATTACAACAGCACTTCTGTCTGAATAACTGGAAATGATATCACAGTGTCATCATGAGGCACTAGGGCTGCCAGGTCCCCCTGGGGGGCAGGGGTTTGCCCGCTCTAAGGGCCCCCAACCTGCCGGCCTGGATTCAGCCACTGGGGGGGACTCCGCCCCCAAAGCACCTAAATTGGGCCGATGTGCCCAGTGGTACCATAGAGTTTTAAGCCCGGATGCTAGAGCATCCCTCGTCAATGTGCCTGGCATGATGACATCACTTCTGGGTGATGTCACCGTGGTGTGCACGTGCACACCTCACCCGGACAAACAGCCTCCCCCCCACCTGGATACGAGGTAGGGAGCTGGCAACCCCATGAGGCACTCTAGAATTCTATGGTTATGTGTCCAGAAGGAGTGTTGCACCTTCAAAGGACACCATTACAGCCAACCCATTTTCCCCAGCTGCCCTATTGAGTGGCAACAGGGTTTAGAGGCCTAGAGTGGGAGCTGGCCCACCAGAGTGGGCAACCTGGCAACCTGGCATTCCCTACAAGATAGACTGAAGAAGACAGATTAAGATAGACTGAAGAAGACAGGTCAAGATAGACTGAAGAAGACTGATAGACTGAAGAAGACAGATTAAGATAGACTGAAGAAGACAGATAGACTGAAGAAGACAGATCAATAATCACAGGGTTATTGTAGGAATAAAATGGGAAAGAAAAAGCCATGTGACTGTTTTGAGTCCTTAGGAGGAAGGGCAGGGCAAAAATAGAATAAATGGATTAAATCAAACATTGGTTTTACACTGGCATCATTAGTCATATTTAAGCACAAACCAGTTTAAGTTTCATATGAGCTTTCCTGGGATTGTTTATTGGGACAGGGCCCTGGTTCAGTAGTGTGTGTGTGTAAAGTACCATCAAGTTTCAGAGGACTTATGGTGACCTGCCCCCATGGTTTTCAAGGCAAGAGCCTTCAGAGATGTTTTGACATTGCCTGTCTCTGCACAGATCCAGTTGGTCAGCCATGTTGGTCTGAAGCACTAGAACAAATTCAGAGTCCAGCGGCACCTTTAAGACCAACAAAGGTTTATTCAAGGTATGAGCATTCGTGTGCATGCACACTGTTTCAAATACATTAGAATGCCAGGCAAGGTTCAAACTTATAGCCAGAGAATGAACAGCAAATTAACATGTAACGATGTTCAAGATATGCAAAGTGACACCAAATAACAAGTTCTGGTTATAAAGATCAACAGTTGTAAAGCAATAAATATGTCAGACTAGCAGATAAATGTCTAACGGTGTCTTTTCTAATTGTGGGAAGTGATTCCCAGTCCTTGAATAAACCTTTGTTGGTCTTAAAGGTCCCGCTGGACTCTAAATTTGTTCTATTGTCTCTGCACAGTGACTCTGGACTTTGTTGGTGGTCTCCCATACAAATACTAACCAGAACCTGCTTAGCTTCTGAGATCTGAGCATCTGTTTTTCCCACAGAGGGTCCCAGGTTCAGCCCCCATAATCTCCAGTTAAAAGTATCAGGTTGTCGGTGATGGAGAGCTGAATGAAATCAGAAAAGAGAATAACTGTTCATGTAGGAAAAGAAGATTCTAGCGTTTTGTTCTATAATGCCCAGATGGAGCGATTGCTCCAACAAGCACTTCACAGGTTAAAAATAGATTGTGATGGATTACATCTTTCACAGCAAGCCTTGCTCTGAGATGCCCAGCCTATTACCTTTGATCACAGTCTTTCTTTGTTTGACCATTGACCCTGCCTGCAATTCATACCATAAAAGGAGAAAGGATTCCAGATGGAACTGGGATGAGCTCTCGGGAGAATTGCCTGGCTGGGAGGAACCAAAGATGCTGACCTGTGAATTGTTTTTGCTCTGATTGGGTATGCTTTTAAAGAAAAAAAGAAACCAGTGTGTTAATTTTTTTTATATATATATAAAAAAAGCAGTTGATCCAATAAAAGATAGTTATGTCAACAGTGGAGCTCTCTCACTGCTGAACAGTTCCGGAAATATAACTCCACAATTGTCCCCATCTGTAGAAGCATGACCTGTATATTCTTTTCTTCCAGGTGAAACCCAAGAGCCAACATCATGTCTGATGAGGAAGCTGAGTATGAGGAGTAAGTAATGTCTGGATTCCAGCCACAAATGTGTGCTCACAAATACTCAAAAAGACTCAAAAACAGTTTGGGGGAAAACGTTTCAAGCAAACTTTACATTCCTTTCATTTGATGTATGCAATATTTCTTCATAAGGAAACTGCTGGATTCAGAGAATGCTAGAAAAACAGAGTTTTAATTACTTAATTTGGCAAGTTAACATTCTCACCTATCAACAAGGTTTGGCTGGGTCCTTCGAAATACAGTTTTGAAATCCATATTTTTAAATGTATGAATTACAGCTTCGAATTTTGGAAATGTGCCCAGTTTCCGATTTGTTCACAGTTCATGTTTCAGTCCTAAAGTGCGCACAGATAGCCCACCATGCCTCCCATTTGTCTCTCTGAGGGACAGGCTAATAGCTCTCTTGTGGTTCAGACTCTGAGATGCAGTGGGTGTGGTTGGGTGCTAAGGGGTTGGCTCCTGGCAGATCACAAGGCGGAGCCTGTTGGAAGGGGGTGGTGACTGGTGGTGACATGTGGTTGGGGTGGAGGATGGCACCTGGCTTATTTGATGTTTAAGTTTCGTTCTAGGTGAGGTCTAACCAGAGCTTAGTCAAGTAGAACCATCACTTCACATGACCTGGACACTATACTTTTTGTTGATGTCAGGAGTGTATTTATTGCATTGGAATGTCATGTTGGGGGAAATTTCCATTTTCATTAATGCTGGATTGGATGAAATGACGGTTTTCCAGAGTTGCTGTTCTTTCACCACACGTCACCACAATTTCAGTGAACCTAGTCCTCCCTCTCTACAAAAGAACCCCAGGTTTCAAGTGAATTGGGAAAAGGGATCTGATTTTATGGCCCCTTGAGGAAGAAGGCCCCAGCCCATGGAACAGCTATTTTTAACTAAATGGCATCCCCCACCCCCCAAAAAAAGACCCTGCAACAATTGAACAACAGGTAAAATAAGAACAATATATTAATAACAAACACCTTTCCACTCCTCCAGCACCCCAGAAAACACAAGTGTTCCCTTGTAACTAACCCCTCCAGCGTGTCCTGTTGAGGAACAAGGTTCTATCAAGGATGTTTGCACTTCAAATTTAAACCAATTCTAAGCCTGCTTCTTCCTGGTATCTTTGATGAAGGAATCAGGAATTTCTGTCAAAAAATTCTCAGCTCTTGTATGGTTATTGTGCTTTGAATTTTTTAGAAGATGCCATGATCAATTAATTGTTTCAGACCTGTTTCTAGATAGTTCTACTGCCTATTGTATATTCATAAACTTTGGCTGGCACCAAAGGATGGATGCACATTAACGCTTAACCATTTCTCTCGTTCTGTCTCTCCTCCTGTCACCTCGTTTTCTGCCATACCCCAGGGAGCAGCAGGAAGGTAAGCAATCCATTATTGATCATTATCAATTACAGGTTCTCCTTTCCAATTGTTTTTTTTTTAATTGTGTACAGTAGTTTTTATAGACTGGCTTTTGCTGTGGAAATTTTCTGCTTTCCCCCCCCTTAAAGACCGGATTAGGATGAGGAAATTACTATGATTGCTATGATTTATGAGAAAAATGAATGCCTTCACAAATTTACCAGCTTGCTTTCACCATAAGAAAATCCTAACTCTCATTTACTTCCTGTTTAATTTTTGCAGCTTTCCCCCCCCTGTGGGCGTATTGACTTTTCTTTTAAAGATGCTGAGTGTTTATTTTGATGGTTTGATGGTGTCCACAGGATTACTATTACCTTCTTCACCTTTAAGGTTCATAGGTTTTTCACAAATCAAGGAGCAAGCCCATTCTTGCCTTGCCAGAATTCTGTCTCTCTTTCCTTTTAAAACCCGTTTTCCACCTGCAGACAAAGGTTAAAAACAGGCCACCAGCAGGAACCATCCCAAACTTATATCTGCTCCCAAAGCCAATCCTTGACTTGCTATAATTGGAAGCCAAAGTTTCATGTTTGCTGATTCCCTTTACCTCCTTGCAAAGAAAAACACTCTCGCTGTCTCACTCTCTTTCTTGGTATCTCTTTCTCTCTCCTTCTCCCTTTCTTGAAGAAGAGGAACAACCTGAAGAAGAAGGTGAGGTGATATCACCCTTGTCTATTCTGCCCTCCCAAGAAGTGCCACCCCCTTTTTAGGCCAAGAATAAACAGAAACCCAATAGAATCAAACAGAGTTAAAAGATTAGTTGCTGTAGATTTTCCGGGTTGTGTGTCTGTGGTCTTGGCCACACAACCCGGAAAATCTACAGCAACTAATGAACTCCGGCCGTGAAAGCCTTCGACAACAGAGTTAAGAGATTATTTAAGTATTTGGAAGACCAGGAATACTCTCTAAACCAGGGCTGTTCCTTCTCCCAAAAGGGACTGAGGCAAGAATCGGAGGAGTGGAAATCAGGGGCACCTTATTTCTGGGAGGGAAGTGTGGTCCGATGGATTGGAACAGGGAAACACTGAATATGAGATTTCTGGTTTCTATTACTTTAGTGGTTCTTGTTCTCATTAAAATGTTTCTCGGTTTTGATTTTCAGCTTCAAAGGAGTTATAGTATTTGGCCTCTTTTTTCTTCATAGTTTCTTTTTTTTGTACTTGTCATTCAATTGATAGAACATGTTTTTTTTGAACTTTACATTGTCATGTGTAATAAGTATGATTCCAGTATAGCATAATTGGGTCTCATGTGGTTTCAAAAGTCTTTATGATCTGCAATCCATCTCTGCTTAACTATATATTTCATTCATCTTCATCACTTAACATTTCCCCCCTTACCTGGCCTCCATTGCTTGGTGGTGGCTGTGTTTGCTTTTGCCTTCCGGTTATAACTAGCATTTCTCCCCTGACCTTTGATACTTGGATACTGACTCCAAACCACATGTACTGGGTGTTAGTTCTGAATAGCATACATTACCTCGCATTACAGCTGAATTTCATGAGCATTTTTATATCCTTTCAAAAGCACACCCTCCCTTTGAGGGGATTTTTCAGGAGGGGCATGAAGAGGATAAAAGCGCCTGCAGGGGATTTAGGAAAAGAACAATGTTCGCCATGTAATCTGTCTGGTGCGCTATTATAGTAGCATCATTAACATTGTTAAAGGCAAACAAAACCGTCAATGGGTTGGTGTGTGGGCTAGTTTTGCCCTCAGTAAGTGGCCACTGAGCCAAATTTAATTTGTGCTATGATGTCATCACATTCCATATGTGATCCCTGATTATCTAGAATTACTTGAGGAAGAAAGGGAGAAAATGGAGTCAAAGTACTGGGGAAGGGTTGTTTGCCACACCCTTTCGTTCTGAATATTCGGCACAGCTCTGTTTCAAGTTTCTGCCTTTAACAGCAAAATTCAGTGCCCCTTCTGAAACGATTTCTGCTGGAATGTCTAATATGGTTTGCCATTTTTGAGAAGCCAGCCTCAGTGTGAGTAGGGGGCTTCTGTATGCTGCTAACATTGTGGATTTCAAACATCTCAGGGAACCCTGGGGTTCCTCCTGGAAAAGATCAGCAATGGAGGACAGTTTGACTGACACTGCTGATCTTTCTCTGCAACGCACAGCTGCAGGAAGATGTTGACAGCTCACTCGTGTCCCAGGCGCATGGTAGACAGGGCTGGTCTACACATGCAGAGGGGTGAGTTGGGAATGGACAACAGAGTTCTGAGGTAAATGGACTGTACCACTTCCAGCCAACAGGGAGAAATCAAACTTTTCAATGTTCTCCTACATAAAAAACCTCTTACAACCAAAACCATGGACAGTAGAAAATGGGCTAGAATCTTTTATTTGCAGGGGGCTTTCTATATGGGGGAACTGGAAAATGGCATCCTTTATCTGCAGTCATACAGTCCAATGTATCAGCTCAGGATTCTGTCATTCCATGGAATGCGTAGGCCAGGCCAAACAAGGCAACACTGAGAACCAACAGGCATACCCAGTATGAACTCTGTGTTTGCCCTAAAAGATGCCCAGAATCCTCTATAAAGCACAGGAATTCCATAGTAGACAAGAAGATGAGGAAAGAATTCCCCTCAGTTTGAAAATGTATGAAAACTGCTGCCATTTTTCAAAATTTGTGGCAGAGAATTGGATGTTTAACTCTTAGACTGTGGTGCCTATTACCCAGAATCCCCTGTTTCTAACTCCATTTTTTCTGGAACAAGATAATATCACTCCTATCACGGTCCTTTCAAGGAAGGGGGTACTGGCTGAATTGTGTGGGAATAGTGGGCTGTGTTTCCTTCCCTCAGCTAACGAGTAACAATTTTAATTACCCTGCCACCTTTTGTTTTGAAGACGGATTGATTTAACAGCCTTTTCCTTTCTTTCCTGGATTTGATTTGTACCCTACAACTTCCTTCTCTCTTGCTCCTTCCTCTCCCAACTCCATATCTGTCTCTCCCAACCTTGTGATGTGTGTTGTTTGCAGTGGCTGAAGAACCTGAGCCGTCTGCTGAGCCAGGTATATTCTTCCTTCTCTCCATCCTTCCTTAGGGGGAAAAAATTCCAGAGAAGTGCAAGTATAAACACTTTGCTCTTCCTTTTCTCTTCCCCACTCCCGCCATCTCTCAGCAAAAGCTGGTGTGTTTCCAATGAAGGGAAGCATTTGGTTGCAGTCTTGGGTGGATGCATGATTGACATAAATGGATGGACACTTGAGAAGTGGGTATGGAGAGACAGACAGACAGACAGACAGAGCCATGGGTGGGTGAAGGAAGATGGCTTACTGGACATTTGGTTAGGTGCAAAGGTGGGGTATAGAGCTGAATGATGGATGTAATGCTTAATTCGGCAGTTAATTTCAATTAGTCATGTATCCAGTATGCAGGGGCAGATTGGCCGTTAAGGGCACGAAGAAAATCACGGTGGGCCAATGGCTTAGGGAGTGCGTCACTCACTGGGACCATCGGAACCCCAAGTGAGGGGCAGTCCAAGACCTGTGTGGGCTGGGGAATGAGGCAGCCACCTGATCCCTGTATGAGGAAGAAGGTGGCAGAGGGCTCACTGGGCCAGCTCTTCCTCGCTCCCTGCTTTTGCAGCCAAGACCCTTTTCGAGGGCTGTTTTTCCCTCTTTTCCACAGTGGCACGAAGGTAGGGCACAAAGACAACTGTCTTTGCTTTTCCCAGCTGAGCTGTGGTATAAAGTTATAGCACAACTCAGCTGGGGGGGGGAAGCCTTTTAAAAGGGCCCCTAAGGGGGAGGGGGAACACAGAGCTTAGTTCGGCCTTTTTAAGGTTGGAGGTTAGCGCCATCCCTCTGCTCCTCCCATAGTGACTGCTAGTGGTTTGTGCGTGGAGAACCTGTTTGGAATGCTAGAGCCCAGCATTAAGCCTGAAGAGTATAAAAAAGGGGGGTTCTGACGAGGTTCCCTGAGAAGGACATCCCCTCCCCACTCAGCAAAAGTTGAGGGCCAGAGTTTCAAGGTCACTGAGCGTGGCTTCCAGTCAGGCATGTGCTGCATGCTTTACCTTTTTAGGTCAGATAGAGAATAGATGAGTGGACTTGTAGAGATTGATGGATGGAGAAGTAGAAGATGCCACTGATGAACGAATGGGTGTCGAATGCCAAGTGAGCGTGAGCTGCTGTCCCTGACTGCCATCTACTTTCCCTCTGAGCCCATCTCCCCCCAGCCTGAAGCCATCTGAAAACCTTCACCTCGTCTACTCTCCCGCCCCACAGCAGTAACTACAACACATTTCTTAGTCCCAAGATTTCCTACCCCCACCCGGTCACACACTCTAAAAGAGCAGGTTGTGCACATGCTCCTAACAGGGCAGGGTGTTTTTGATATATACTATGGGCTTCTGATGCTCTCCGTGTGCCACACATGTTCTGATACATGCACACAGCGTGTTTGCGCCATGTATCTACACTTGAGACCATGTGTATCCCCCATCATGTCTATAAGGGAAGCAACATATCTAAGCCCAGTGGGCATCATAGATATTTTCTAGTACCTATAGACATGTCTGTGACCCAACTTATGTCAGAACATGAACATTCTTTTCCATTTTGCGTCTGTCTGTATTCATTCTGGGGTTTGGGGCTGATTCCAAATACAGGTCATGCAGGCTAACTTTGGAACGTTATTCCAAAGAGACAAGGGGCGGTTTGCAAGCAATTACAATGCAACATGATGCCCTCCCCACAGACCACATAGTGCCATTCATATCCTATGCAGAGGTAGCAGAAGAGCAGACAGTGAAATGACACTACAATCATTCTCCTACCATCTGCCAATCATAGTGTTGCATGCCAGTGAGTGTGTCACATTAGCCATCAATGGAAAGAACCACTCAATGCACAGCTGGTGGGCGGTCAGTCCCCAAAACATCACTCCATGAAGCACATTTACAAATCACAACCCAACAGTCACTAAGCCACAACAGCTTCTCCTGTGCCTCAGGCAATGGGCAGGCATGGAGCATCTGTCACCAAACAGCCATCCTAGGTAGTGCCCAAATTTTCATTCCAAGGATCAGCACCAGAGGCCTGCACCCACTGACTATTATCTGCTGCTGAATTTGAAGGTTCTGCTCTACTTCCTGTAGGCTGGATTCTTGTGTTCTGCAAGAACCAATCTGCCACTAATTTAACTGCAAAAGCATTATCAGTGGTTCACAGAGTTGCCAGCTCCCTCCTGAAAGCAGGCAAACTTTCATCCATGTTCCTTGTGCCTCCACTCTTGCTCAATTGGACTAGCAGGGAGACAATGGCAGGGGAAATGACATCGCCATGTTGAGCAACTCTTTAGGAATTTTCCCAATCTCTATGGCCTTTGCCATAAAGATTGGGGGATTCCTAAAGCATCATGTGACACTCCCTCTCCCTAAAAGCTCCTGGCGAAGGCCTGGCAACCCATCTGTATGGGGCCTTAATGTTCATGCACGTGTTCACTAGAAATGTATTTGATTTTTGTCCTGCCAATACTCAGGGCAACATACATGGTTCATTTATTCTCATAACATTCCTTTTCTTACCCTGTTCTTAGACGTAGGTCTTGAACAATAAAACTTGAGAGTACTTCTCTGCGGCCTCTAGAAATTGAGCAAAAAAATAATTACATTTAGAATCTGAATCCTCTAAGAGGAATTGAACCTTTTGCTCTAATGTTACTAGAGGAAACATAGTCCATTTATCAAAACATGGCATAATCCATTTTAGCCTAGGCTGAAGCGCATAAGGACATTGCAAGAGAACATGGGCAAGAGAGTCCACTGACGGGGGGTGGGGGGGGCTAGGACACAGCTGCTCTGAGAACGGGATCCTTGAGAGACGACCCAGCAATACCATTGCAAAGGTGCAATTAAATCATGACTGCATAAAGGTCCTGCATAACTTTGGGCCACCCGAGAATTCTAAGAAGGGAGGGAGTTTCCCCTTAGACGGAAGTCCCAAGGTAATCAGAAAAACACATCCTCCTAGCATCAAGATGGGTATAGCTCATACCTCTGGCACAGATCAGTTTGGCCACCTTTATCCTCATAACAAACCCTATGAGGTAGATTGGGCTGAGATAATGTAACAGGTCAAAGGCTACCCAGTGAGGCAGAATGGGGCCTTGAACCCAGATCTCCCTAGTCATAGTCTGGAAATCTAACCATTACACTACGCTGCAGTAGTGCTCAGAGATGATTTCCAGGTCTGTTAGAGACGCCAGCGGGTAGGACATTCCGGGAGCTGGAAGCATCACCCCCAATGTGCTGACATCACTGGAACAGCAGCTTGCCTACATCACCCAGAAGTAATGTAGACACGTTGGGGTGACACTCTGGAGCTGGAAGCATCACCCCCGATGAGCTGACATCACTGGAAGTGACATCACGCGGCTTGCCTACATCACCCGGAAGTGATGTAGACACGTTGGGGTGACACTCTGGTTTTTGGGCAAAACTCTATGGTAAAATCACCCTCGAACCATAGAATTTGGCCCAAAACCAGAGCATCGCCCCCGTGTACCCACAGTACTTCTGGGTGATGTAGGCATGTTGTGTGATGTTGTTGTTGGGGGAGAATTTGTGGCCAGGAGCCTGCAAAACTGGGCAATCCCCCACTCCCCAACTGGGGAAGGCAACCCTATGAGGTGCATCCATTCCTTATTGTGAGACTGAAGAGACCCAGAGAAGGGAGCTGAACCCTGAAGAGTACTTCTCACTATCCCAGGTATCCCTAAAAGGCAACAGCAAGGACAATGATTTACCAGTGACAGGTACCAGAAAACAGGCATCGTCCCTGGTAAATAAGGACATTTAGAGCAAATACAATACGAAGGCCGAGGAAATTATTGAAACCAATAGTACGGCACATCAGCATAAAGTATAGCAGAAGCAGTCACTGTTCACAGTCGCCTGACTAAGCACAAGGCCTAAATTATACCTGAAGGTTTTATGTGGTTTTGTAATGAGTGATCAGAAAAAATGATGGCCGCGCCAGTGGGCAGGAAAGATGAAAAAGAACAGGGTGCAAGGTAGAGAGTTTATTTTGCTCTTATGGATCCCAGAGAGCTAATTAAACTCTCTACCTTGCGCCTTGTTCTTTTTCATCTTTCCTTTGTAATGAGTGAAACAGAGCAGCCCAGAGGCCTGGAGCAGAGAAACATCTTTTCCAACATTGTTGTTTCTCTCTCTCTCTTTTGGTTCCTTTTTGCTCTTTCCCCCCACTCTTCTTGTTACAAGCATTTCTATTCGTATTCACACCCATATCCCACATTTGTTACAGAGCAGCAGGGACAGGGAATTTTTTTCCAGCATTCAGGGCAGGCTGCTAAGTATGGGCCATACAACCCTCTGTGTTTCAAAGCTTCCTCTCTTGTCCCCACCTGTTCACTGCTTTTTTTGTCTTCTTTTTCTCACAGAGGAGGAACGCCCAAAGCCCAGGTAAGTGAGAGAAACAGGTGTTTTCCAAAGGAAATGTATTATAATGGGAACTAGGGTTGCTGGGACCCCAGTGGAGGGGGGGATCCCCACTGCCAGGCCCTACTCCCACCACTGCTCGCCTGGCTGGTGGGGGGATTTACCAGGAGCAGGAGGGAGGCCCACACCATGTTGCCAGCAACACAGTGACATCACTTCCTGCATGTACCCAAAGTGATGTCATCATGTCAGCAATGTCGCAGCAACATGCTTGTATTTGGGCAAAAACTCTATGGTAGAGACCATTTTTACCATAGAGTTTTTGCCCAAATACCAAAGCATCACCACGACAACACAATGTGATGACATCACTTCCAGTACACTCCGGGAAACTGGGAAATGCGTCTCTCATGAAAACTGTCTATTATGCAGCAACCAGAGGCACAGAAACCAGGATGGGAGGGTGGTACCCCAACACGAGATTCAAAACTTGAACCTATTTTTTGACATGCAATCTTCAGAAATTCTTTGTGAACACACCCCTCCCCCCAGCTCTACTATTGCAACTTCGGGAGGGAGGGTAAGATTTCTTTTTTTATATAGTTTTTGGCTGTTAGCCTTTTTGAATATTAACTGCATTTTTTCATGCTTGTGTTTTCCCACCCAAAGGCCAGTGGTTCCACAGTTGGCTCCTCCAAAAATCCCCGAGGGGGAGAGAGTGGATTTCGATGTGAGTATTTCATTGCGTTCAGCTGTCCTGATCTTTTTCAGCGTCCTCCGCCAGCTATCTCAGATGAACAGCCGTGGCCAATCAAGTCATTATGTCCACATGATCAGATTGAAAACTGTAGGAAACACAAGTTAATGATATGTATTTTACCCTGGTTGCTCCACTACCAGAGAATTACACATCCATATCACCTGTAGCCTGAATCGGATATCTTTGGGTTGTCCGGCTTCAGCTCATGCCTTTGATAGCAATTCAATGTGCAAACATGAGCTGGGTCACGTGTATCCCTATGCTGTACGAGAGTGACTACTGTCCACTAAATTGCTGCTATAAGAAAAGGAGAAGGATATTGCGAGGGTGGCGTGTTCTATAGCTATAATATTTCCTAGGTAACTATGAAGTATGCAGTATACTCCCAAATGCCTCCAGGTTGGGCTATGCATGTGCCCCCCACCTTCTCCAAGTTGAACTAGGTAGGAGTGCTGAACGATTCCAGCTGGGGCTGCCAAGCCCCTCGTTGGGGCAGGGGATCCCTGTGCCCCACTCTCACTCTGAGTGGCAGCAGGAGAAAAATACCACCCCATGACAGCAGCTGTAGTGTCACACCACTTCCAGTAAAACAGCAACTACTACTACTACCAGAAGTGGCATTGGATAGCTCTAGGAACACTGAACCATCGAGTTTCTGGTGATTTCTAAAGCTACTTATGTTACTTCCATTTTTTGTTTTTTACCAGAAGTGATATGATACTGCAGACGGGGGGATAGCAGAACTCGATCAGGCTGTGAGAGAACGCACACGCACAAAAACCCAAAAGCGCTGCACTGCATAGTTAGGAAGGAATACAGTGACACAACCTGTTGAACACGGATCAACAAACTATCGAACTGACCGCTAAAAAAAATCAGGTCCCCGTTTGCAGCCAGCAAACAGGACACCAGCTGAACTAGCCAGTGTTCAAGCACCCTTGGCGTTTAGTGCTTTTCTCTTTGGGTTTCTTTAAAGAAAGCCCATGGAGGGAAGCTGCAGTGTTGAGAGGGAGGGGGGGGGCAGCTGCTGAGCCCTTTCCATTCTAGCCACTCCCCCTCATTAGTACCAATCCTTCTCCCACTCTGATACCTCCTGCACAGTGCTGCCAGTCCCCTTGCTGTCGCAGCAGGAGGATTTTCTGTCGCAGCAGGGGATGTTCTAGGGGTGGGTGGGATGCTGCATGTGATGTCCCCGATGCAATGATGTCACCCGGAAGTGACGTCATTGTGTTGGCGATGTTGCGCACAACGCTCTGGTTTTTGGGCAAAACTCTATGGTTTTTTAACCTTCAAAACCATAGAGCTTGCCTAAAAACCAGAGTGTTGCTGTGCGACATCCCTGTTTGGGGGTGGGGTTTTCCCCTGCCAGCCACTTGGCTGTCGGTGAATCAAAGCCCTCCAAAGTGGGGAAAACCCGGCTGGGACCTGGGGTTTGGCAATCCTACTCCTGCACCAATAGGGTTGCCAGCCTTCAGGTGGTGCCCGGAGATCTCCCAGGATTACAACTGATCTCCAGGTGACAGAGATCAGTTCCCCTGGAGAAAATGGCCGCTTTGGAAAGTGGCCTCTGTGGCAATGTACACCCCACTGAAGTCCTTCCCCTCCCCAAACCCCACCCTCCCCAGGCTTCTCTCCCTAAATCGCCAGGTATTTTGTAACCTGGAGCTGGCAACCCTATGCACCAAGGAAGCAGGGGAAAGTATACTGGGGAGGTGGTGCAGCCAAAAAGGGGAAATAACCCCTCCCCATCATGTCATTTCTGGTTGGGAAAGAGTGCAGAGAGGAAGGGAAGAGCCCTTTCTCTCCCCCGCAGCATAGTTCCTGGCTCTGTTAGGCTTTTCCCTATTTTTAAACTTATAAAACTTCAGCTGCTCTGTGGCTGTAGGAAGAGTGAGTGAAGTCCGTTACATTAAAAAATAATAATAATGTAACGCCTATTTTGGCTCCAAGAGACTAAAATATTCCTGATCTCTCAGACAAGGAACTTGGGTTCATTCTGAGTTGCAGTTTAGACAAACTGAAGTGCATTAAGGATTAATCTGGTGGCTGTTGCGTGTCAGTGTAAACGTGGAACGTGAGCCACGCTGCTTAAAGAAGCATAACCTGTTTCAAAAGCAGAAAAGAATGAATCATTAAAATCCACTGACAAATGATTTGATTCCAGACAGAAGCCCAAACCCCAAACCTGTTCCTGGGTGTGCCAGACGCTCCCGATATGTCTAACAGCGAAATCATAAGACAGTGATGAGAATGTTGACAAAGAGGGAAAATCCTGCCAATAGGGTTTTGTTTGCTCAGGCCATTTAAGAAAATAAGAACAGCTCATCAGGATTAGACCAGCGGTCCACCTAATCCAGCAGCCTATTTCACACAGTAGCCATCCAGTTGCCCTGAAAGGCCAACAAACAGGGCGTGGAGGCTGAGACCTTCCGCCATGGTTGCCTCCTAGCACTGGTATTCAGAGGTTTACTCCCTCCAAATGCAGAGGCTCCCTTTAGTCAGCATGGCTAGAAGCCATTGACAGACCTGTTCTCCATGAATCTGTTATCATTTTTTAAAAGCCATCTATGCTTGTAGTCATCACTACGTCCATGGGCTCTGAATTACACACTTTAATTACTAGTTGAATAAAGTACTTCCCTTTTGTCCATCCCAAATCTATTGCTCATCAGATTCCCTGGGTGTTTGTGAGTTCTAGTATTGTGGGACAAGAATTAAAAATTCTCTCTATCCACTTTTTCTGCCTCGTGCATAATGATAGAAAATGGTATCATGCCCCCTCCAGCCATCTTTTTTCTAAACAAAAGGATCTACTGTTTAGCCATGCTGTATAGTAAAAGTGCTCCAAACCCTTCAACATATTGGTTGCCTTCTTCTGTGCTCTTTCTGGCTTTGCAGTGTCTTTTTTGAGATATGATGACCTGAACTGCAAACAGTGTTCCAAATGAGGCCACACCATAGACCAGTTCAGGGAGATTATAATACTGACTGTTTTATTGTCAATTCCCTTCCATGGGGATTGCCTTTTTCACTGTTGGAGCACACTGAGAGTTGATATTTTCATTGAATTGTCCACTGCAACCCCAAAATCTCTGCCAATTTTGATCTCACTAGCATACATTTAAATTAGGATTTTTTTGTTCCATTGTGCATCACCTGTCAGTTACCTACACTGAATTTACCATGTTGTTGCCTACTCACCTACTTTAGAGAGATACTTCTAGAGTGCTTTGCAATTTACCTTAGTTTTCACCATCCTCCTAATCTGGTGTCATCTGCAAACGGTATCTGACATTATGCTGCTAACCTCCAAGTCCAAATCATCTATGAAATTAAATATTCCCAGTCCCAATACTAATATTTGTGGGACCCCACTACTTATTTCCCATTGCAAAAACTGTCCATTTATTCCTATCCTCTATAAGAGGGCCCATCCTTTTACTCAGCAACTGCTAAGCTTATTCCTGAGTCTTTGGTGAGGTACCTTGTAAAAAGCCTTTTGGAAGTCCTAGTATATAATGTCTGCTGGATCACCTTTATCTACACAGTTGTCAATCTTCTGTAAGAATTCCAAAAGTTTGATGAGACAGGATTTCCACTTGCAGAAGCCATGCTGATTTTCCCTCAGCAGGCTTTGTTCCTCAGTGTGCTCAATAATTTTATATTTAAAAACACTTTCTACCAATTTATGCAGAATAGTTCTCAATTTGCCTGGATCACCTCTGGACCCATTTTTAAAAATCATTGTAATATTTGCAACATTCCAGTCTTCTGCTACGGTTTCACTGCCATAGACTCACCTGTTGTCAGTCATATTCTCTTTTATACTCAAGAACAACCTGGACAATTGACAGGGAAGGAATAACATGCTAGAAAGCTTTGAGAGAATTCAGACATATGAACAGTGTGGTTTTTGTACACACAGTGTTTCCATGGAAGGGCTCATCTTCCACGTGGGGAATATAATCAGGCTTTCTCTCCATCTGTTGGGCAGGACATCCACCGTAAGCGTATGGAGAAGGATCTCCTGGAGTTGCAGACCCTCATTGATGTACACTTTGAGCAGAGAAAGAAAGAAGAGGAGGAGCTCGTTGGTCTCATGTCAAGAATTGTGAGTTCTGAATCGCAAGGGATTGGGGGTAGCTGGCAGCACAATATGGTCCGATCATTGCGAGTGGTCCCTGACATTGATTAATTAGGAGGACCACACGTTTTGCAGGACTACTGTTGACATGCCAAGTCGATACACAGTGTTTTGCCATCCCAAGAATTTCCATCATCTCCTCCCATGGCTGGCAGCAAATAGCAAGTTGACCGCCCACCCCACCCTCCCTCCAGGTTCTACAGAGGTTTAGCTTGAACTCAGCCAGCACCAGTGCAATTCTGAGAGGGCTGCAGTTTTGTCCCAAGCAGAGAGGGTCCATGTCGGAAACTTTATTTTAAAACTGAAACAACTTATTTATGAAATTTGGTAACGCTCTGATTTTAGGCCTGATAGCACAGAATGATGCTATCTGTCTACCATTTTGGACTGAAGGTGGGGGATTGCATTCTTAAGAGAGGCAGTTTGGTGTAGTGGTTAAGAGCGTGTACCCTAATCTGGGAGAATGGGGTTTGATTCCTCACTCCTCCACATGCAGCTGCTGGTGTGACCTTGGGTCAGTTACAAGTTGTTTCAGAGCTGTTCTCTCACATGCAGTTCTCAAAAGAGCTCTATCAGCCCCACCTACTTCACAGGGTATCTGTTGCGGGGAAAGGAAGGGAAAGGACATTGTAAGCTGCTCTGAGACTCCTTCGGGTGGTGAAGGGTGAGGTCTAAATCCAATCTTTTCCTCTTTTTCTTCATCATGTTAATTTTTTTTAAAAAATCTTAGCACGTCAAGGAGAAGGGTTCTAGCCTAGCCTTTCTCAGAGTGTGATAGTTTTCCACTTACAGGAAATTATTAATGTAAAAAACCTGCAAAAAACATAATTGTTCCCCTGAAGTCAAGTGGCCCAACAACAGCCTAACAGGGGTTCGCCCAAGACATATACACTGATGAAGATGAATCTGCCATACTAAAGGACATAGTCAGAGGTCCTTTCTGTTCCTTTTTGGGGCTTGTATGGTGTCAATGTAAGCCTTGTCACTGATGGTGTTCTCTGTGTTTCTCTTAAGCCAGTTTTATGCAATTTGTACACTAGACAGCATCCACATGGAATTCATAAAAAATCACATCAAAATAGCATGAACCAGATGGGGAGAAATGTGGTACAAGGAAACAGGGGCAGGTATCCAGCCACACAGTTCTGGAAGGCACTTACATCTGCAGAAGAGGGGACGGTGATTGCCACCAATTCCTCTAATTCCCCACTCACAGTGCAGACCTGCCCCGGTTTGCCCTTATGCTGTTCCTGTGGGTCTGTTGATGGGGCGGGGGGGGGATCATTGGGCAGCAGCAAGAGCAACAAGTCCTGCTCTGTGAAATCTGAAGATGGCTGGATACGCACTAGTAATATCAGTTAGATTCAGCCCTAGTAATACCTTAGAGACCAACAATATTTTCAGGGTATACACTTTTGAGATTCAACGCTCCCTTCATCAGACAGAGGCGAGCTTTGACTCTTGAAAGCTCATACCCTGAAAACCTTGTTGGTCTCTGGGGTGCTACTGGACTCAAACCAGCTGTTTTACTGTGGACCAACATGGCTGCCCTCTGAAACTAACACCGGTAAGTGGTGTTATTTTTTTTAAAGACCCACAAGAAAGAAACAAAACTGAAATGGAGATTTTTTTTTTTTAAGTCAAAACGGTGGGACAATATAAAAGAAGAAGGCTGGGTTTGGGGTAAAAGGACATTACCACAGATATACTAAAGCAAATAAGGTTAGCGGCAGAGGCATCTTTATTCAACCAACGACCAGCACATGTCAGAGTTAAAACAATGCAATGAAATCATACAAAAATAAAATTGGTCTGATCTATTGGCAGCAATTAGTTAAAATCTGAACATACAATTTCTCTGCAAATTCTACAGGCTACTGAGAAAAATTTGGCACAGCTGATGGTAACCTGTTGATTAGCACGCGTTAACAATTTCTTTAAGATGAATTCATCATAGCATCCTGTAAAATTATTATTTTTTATATATAATCTGTTCATTAGTTTTCCAAAACGTAAGAAAACATAAAGAGATTTTTTTACACAGTAAAGTAATTCAACATCATATGATACAAAAAAGAATCTTAAGTATTTTCTCTCATCGTATCTATCACATCCAATATAGCTCAGCGTATATTTTCTTATACTCAGCCTAAACCAGTTATATACCAATCCCTATTATGTATTTCATCAAAATCACATTTAAACCTCTTAGTGATTTAACACAGATAGGCAATCCTTTTATATTCCAGAATAGCTGGAAACTGGTTCTTGTATTTCTATATTCTTTTCATTCTATACCATTTATATTTCCCTGTCAAGTTTTCTTATGAATTTTAGACCTCCTTCTGTTCAAGTATCTACATTCAGACTACCCCGAATTCAGACATTTTCCACCAACAAACATACTTTAACTAAGGCCTAAATAACTAACCATTCATATTCAACATATATGTATCCCCTCTTTTCCTACTTTATACATACAAAAAACAAATATTTTGTCAACTACTACATATTATTACATACTATTACTTTAATTCCTGTAGCAGCTTTTTCCTAACAGTATTTAGAGATCTTCATTCTAGTTGCACCCAGTTTTTAACAGTGTAAATAAAAACTTTACCAACAAATAGGTACTTAGACATTAACTTTAGCCAGTCCCCAATGTCTAAACATAAATATCAAATATCTTCACATTCAGCATGCCCTATACAAATGAATTATAGGCCTCCTTCTATTCAGCTATCTGCATTCAAACTACACCAAACTTTAGCAATGTAATCAAACATTTTCCACCCGCAATTAAATATTTAAACATTATACTTTAACTATACCTAACTAACTAACCCTAGATATCAAATCCCATTCATATGTCATAGGCATTAGCTTTAACCAGTCCTCATATCTAAACTCTCAGAAGTCTTCATTTTCAGCCTGCCCCATACAAACCCCATCATTCCATACATTATACATATACACAGGAAAAAATGATTTTATCACCTACTACATTTTATTACTTGTTTTCTGTAACAGCTTCCTCCTAGTAGCCTTGCCTACAGGCACCCTCCTAATAATATTCAGGGATTTTCATTCTGACACCATCTAATTGTTAATAATCTAAACATAAAATTTTCCATCACCTTACATAAACTTAAGCTTTAAACTTTAGCCAGTCCCAAATATCCAAACACAATTATCAGACGGCTTCTTGTTCCACCTAAACCAAAGAGATCCCTATCATTTCATACCTTATACGTACAGGAAAAAAAGAGAATTGTTTTGCCACCTACTACACATTGTTGTTTTATTTTCTGTAGCTGCTTCCTCCCTATAACCTTACTTAAATGTCTTATTTCTTTATAATCATGGTATTGTACTTTTTTATTCTGTCTTTTCTGTTTTGTCGGTTCTGTCGTCAATTTTCTGGGTCATCTGTTATTTTTCTTTGCAATTCGCCTGGCTTTGCTTTTTGCTTGCTTGGTCTTTTTTTTGCATGATTGTTCTCGGATATTCCCTTTTTTCAATCCCATCCTCACTGTTTGTTTGCTGAGATTCTTGAATCCACACTTTTGCCTGAAGACATTCCTTTTTCTTTCTATGGATTTTACGGATATCTTGTATTTCCTTTTCTCATATGAAATCCTGTTCCCTCTCTGGGCTCTGCAGACAGTGTTGATACTGTGTAAGGTTCTCTTCATTTTCCCTCTCCAGGTCCATATTATTATATTTCTCAAGGATATTTTTACATGCTTCTTCAGTTGCCTTCCGCACCTCTTCAAATAGAAACTTTTTAAATTGGTCCAAAGTCAGCTGCCCAACTTTCGTATTTTCTAAGTTGATCATTTCAATCTCCAAATAATACTTCCTCATTCTCCCCCGCTGATGCCATTTCCTATCTTTTGCTCGAATTCTTTCCTAGCCACATTTAGAGAAGAAGAAGAAGAGATTGGATTTATACCCCGCCCTTCACTACCCAAAGGTGTCTCAGAGCGGCTTACAAACTCCTTTCCCTTCCCCTCCCCACAACAGACACCCTGTGAGGTAGGTGGGGCTGAGAGAGCTCTTGAAAGAAATGGCTCTTTTTCAAGAACAGGTCTTATCAGAACTACGGCTTGCCCAAGGTCATCCAGCCAGCTGCAAGTGGAGGAGTGGGGAATCAGACCCAGTTCTCCCAGATTAGAGTCCGCGCATTTAATCACTACACCAAACTGGCTCTCTTCCAGAGTTGAGGATATTCCTGGGGAGTCAGATGGTAGTGGTCTCCACCAACATATAAGAAAATATATTCTCACTCGCCTTCTTGCCTTTGCTGTAAATAATAGCTATAAATCCAAAAGTTTTTAAAGGGTGATCACAGCTGTGCAGACATGGTGGACCATGCTGCTCCGTACTTCACTCCCGCTTCAAAACAAATCTGGCACAACCCCCCAACCGCCATTTAGGGGTCCCCCGGTTGAGTTTCCTGCAGCCAGCCTTCCTCCGAAAGGTCTGGCAAACCCCCCAGCTGTCTCTAGGACCCAGGGGGCTCCCAAGAAGCGAAAAAGGATGGGCCCAGTCGAGAGTATCTGGGCTGGGCTCCCGCGCACTGCGCTGTTGCCACGGAAGTCTGCATCCTGTAAAACTATTGAGAAGAGGGGAAATTATATTCAAACGAGCTTCCTGATAGAAGCAACAATAAAACATTGCATGCTCGACTGTTTCCACCTCATTGGAACCACACAGGCAAATCTCCATGGGAGTCTTTTTGTATCTCCCCTTTAGGACTGCAGAGGGAAGGACTCTCCATCTTGCCAAAGTAAAAGCTCTCCATTGACTGGGCACCTCCAGGGCAGAGAGATAAGGTGCCGGGGCAACTACATATTTAAGTTTTTCTGGTGTCAGGAAGTTTGGAACATAGTTAATGTCTCAATAAGGTTAGCGGTTGCAAGGGAAAAGAGGGTATTTTTTTTTCTTTTAAGTTACCCTAGCAAACCAGTTTGAGATAACCTAGAATCAATTTGTTCTCCATCGTATGTCAAAGGCCCTGATTGTGTTCACAATGTTTACAAGTCATCCAAAGTCATTACAAGTCATCGAAATGCTCTTGTATGAAAATGAGAGCACTTCAATGAAATTGGAGAGAGCACAAAAGTGTAAATCAAGATCTGGGACGTTCCACGGGCTAGCTAGATCACATCATGGAAGTGGAATAAAAGAAAAGGAACATAATACAATTGTAAGCGTAGTATGGTCATGAACTTTGTAACACCCTATCGGGAGAAGATCAAAAGGAGACAAAGTCTGGTTGGGTAGGTTCATAATTGACGGTAGGCTGGCCAGCAGCTGTCAAGCTGACCGGCAGTGCAACCTTAAACAGAGTCCATTGAACTCAGCGAGTTTAGAACATCGTAAAACTGATTAGGATTGCGCTGCAGTGACAAATAGGACAGATTAAAAATTTGATGATTTTAAAAATAATGGATTTATTAGAATATAAATGGATTTTTTGAAAATATTAAACTTTTTTTTAAAAAAAAATAATAATAAATAGCCTGCTTGAAATTATCTCTGACTAGAAGCATGTATGAAAGACTGTCTCCTTCCACCTGTCTTGTGCAACAACCATCTGTTGGCTATCCCACCACTGACAGCGGCCTGGGCCATTTCCACTGTGGAATGGGCTCCCAGAAGAGGTGAAGGGGCCCCCCCTCCTTGGAGAGCTTCAGGAGACAATGCAAATCCCGCCTATTTGCCAGGGCATTTGAGGGGCGATGAACTGGCAGACATCTTTTAAGGTTGGGGGGGGAGAGATATTTGGGGTTTGCTATAGCAGTTTTGTTCTTAGACTGAAAAGGTTTTAAACTATTATGGTAAGCTGCCTTGAAGGAAAGGCAGGATATAAAAGTTTTCATAAATAAACTAATAAATAAATATTGGCCATATATATATGCAACAATTGAATAAATAGACCTCTATCAAACACATGGAGTTGCAAGCTTTTATACAAGAACAACGGAAAAATACCTATTAATTCTATTCTTAAAGTGTGGGTAGTTTATTAGACTTACTTCCTACTAGGGATGCTGTTTAGTCTTGCGGCTTATTTGAGAGTTTTTGTAGCTGCCCCACATTGCTGTCTGAGTTCAAGCCAAACCCTGGGCTGGGAAAGTCAATGGGTGTTCCTTGCCTGGGCACCAAAACTACACCTTGCACCAGCCCTGCTTCAGACTTTTTCCTGCTCTTGGTGTGCATACCTGAAAAACTGGCCATTTTAAATATGTATGCCAGGTTTAAACTTTCCTGTGCATGTATGGTTTTAGTCAGAGAGAGCTATAAACTGGCTAAAGGCAAAGCACCATAATATACTGTCTCCCTCTCTGGGGATCTGGTGCAGGAATAGGGAACCTGCTGCCTTGTCCCCCTGCCTGCTGGCTTCCACTTATGCAGCTTTTGCATCTTTGTAAATACAGCAGGTATTACAAGATAAACCTTAAGTCCCAGATGCTCGATCATGTAAAATAAACCAAACCCACTAGCTTTGCCCTGAGAACATCTCACCATTGGGTGATGTTCAGAACAACTAACAGTATTGTGCTCAGCCATTCAGCCTACAAAGGATCTTCCTAGTGGCACAATTTTAAAAAAAGAATATCACACACATACCTCAAGACCTTCAAAATGCAAAGAATTGTTCCTCTTAACTCCCATCATATCATTGGTTAGCTGCATCAGTACATGTGGTCAAACTCAAATACAAAATGGGAGTAATGTGCTTTTGCATGCTACAATTTAGTAGTGGTCATAATAAAATGAACGCGACTCTCATCGCTGAAAGTCCTGAAACACCAAATAACATCTATGGCTATTCCCAGTGACAGGGAGTTCCACAGGACCATTATTTTATATCCCTCAGTTTCAAGCCTACTTTGCAAAAGCCTGAACAACCTTTTGTGCTCTGGGGTAGGAACACCGCCGGGCAGAACGTGCCGAACAGCAGCGGGTCCGCACTGAAAAAGAACGGGAGCGACAGGCCAAACTAGCCGTGAGTACTATCCTCTTGGGGGAGAGGGAGGCCAAGGCCTGGCTCGTGGGAGAAACATGAGAAATTCAAGAAAGCAAAAATAGGTAGCAGACAAATGAAAAAAGCATTGTGAATGTGTGTGTGAATTAGTGGTTAACCTGGGAGACATAGCTCAGGGAGCGCAGATGTAATGGTTTCCATGTTGCCATCGTTTGCAGGAAGAAAAGATGAGGAAGGAGGAAGAAGAGGCTAAGAAAAGGGCTGAAGATGACGCCAAGAAGAAGAAAGTGCTGTCCAATATGGGAGCTCATTTCGGTGGATACTTGGTGAAGGTAAACTGCCTGGGGAAAGTAAGGGGTACAAAACCTGCCCCTACCACATAATAATCTTATCAGCATACCCCACATCCCCCCGCAGTGAGAAATTTCAGAGGCTACTGCTTACCTGGGTTGGTTCTAGGGTTCCCATTTGCTTGCTTATGTCAGGCAGGCAATTGCAGCCCTTGTATGCCAATGCGCAGCTGAGAGGTGGGCAGAAACTGGGGCCAAAGGGAGGGGCAGGATTATCCTGGGGAGAAAAAATAGAAAGAAAAATAAGGCTTTATCTAATTATAGCACATTCTGACCATAGACTCTTGGATGATTCCTAGAGCTACCCGGAACTGACAAGGGTAACTCTAGCAATTACCAGAAACTCCATGGTAATCTTTCCATATTTTCACCATCATCTATGGTCTCCTATGTAAGGAAAAAATAAGTTTTCAAAAAGAGGGGAAGAAAAATTCCCTCTCTACTCCTGGGGTTGTGCTCCCTTCAAATGCATGGACTTGGCTGGAAAACCTTCAGATCAAATCCGTACGGGTGGAGAAATATCCATCCCTAGGCTCTGGAGACCTGCAGGAATCCATTTATCATTAATATGGGATTAAGTGACTCAGTATAAAGCAGCTTCCGTCCCATCCCAGCCCTGGAACAAAACATCACATTTAGTTTCAGCAGCCTTTGTTTACCCACTGTCTCCTAGGCAGAGCAAAAACGTGGCAAGAGGCAGACAGGCCGTGAAATGAAGGTCCGGATCTTATCAGAAAGGAGGAAACCACTGAACATAGACAACTTAAGTGAACAACAGCTGAGGTTGGTAACATAACTGGCAGACAGAAATGGGAGGGCTGGTTGTTTTTCTGAAAATAAGCATAGGGACTTGTCAAAGAATTCTTGTCCCACAACACAGCCTGCCTTTCTCTGTCCAGGGACAAGGCCAAGGAACTGCATGACTGGATCAATCAACTAGAATCAGAGAAATTTGACTTGATGCAGAAACTCCAATGTCAGAAGTATGAGGTAGGAGAAATGAAAAGCCCTTTCTGCTTTTGTGGGAGCAGCCACATCTGAAATGAGCCCTCTTCGAACGACACTGTGAAATGCAGGAATGCCATACATGCACCTTGTTGGGGCCAATGTCAATACAATGCTCCAGTGCAGCTACGTGGCCACAGAACGAACAGCACAGGGAAGATGCTGTCCCTGTTGGGAGGTGTGAGAGATGACAAAAAACAGGCAAATTGGATTTTGTGCTCAAACCAGGACTGGCAATTTATATCTCATAGATAAATAAGAGTTTATTAGTTGCTGTAGATTTTCCGGGTTGTGTGGCCGTGATCTTGGCATTGTAGGACCTGACGTTTCTCCAGTAGCTGTGACTGGCATCCTCAGAGGTATAACACAGAAAGATGGAGTACTCTCAAATTGAGCAGAAAAATGGTAGGCAGGTAATTTATATCTACCCTGGAAGGTGGGGTAGGGCTGAGTCATTATCTTGTAGTAGTTCTCCAGGCTATGAACATGCTAATGGAGGAGCTTTCCTGAGGAGGTTCTTTTGTCTATTGATTGTTTCCTGAGGAGGTTTCATGTTTCTTGAGGAGGTTCTTTTGTGTGTGGAATGGCTATTGAAACTCTTATCTGTAGTGCTATTGTCAGCTGTAGAGCATTTTGTGTTTTTCAGGACAGGAAACCATGCCCTATTTATTTTTTAACTCTCTTCTTTCCTGTTGAAATTGTGTTTATGTTTATGAATTTCAATGGCTTCCCTGTGTAATCTGACATGGTAATTGGAAATGTTGTCCAATCTTTCAGTGTCTTGGAACAAAATGCTATGTCCTGTTTGGGTTAGGCTATGTTCAGCCACTGCTGGAGAACTAGTATAAGATAATGACTCAGCCGTACCCCACCTTCCAGGGTAAATATAAATTACCTGCCTACCATTTTTCTGCTCATCTTGACTAATGAACTCCAGCCGTGAAAGCCTTTGACAACAAATAAGAGTTTGTTGCACAAACCACAGTTTAAACCAACAACCCCCAAAGTTGGTGTACCCCATTAGGATTCTTAGATCCCATTTGCTTTTTCCCCAAAACCAAGGGCCAGTTCCAACTTTCCTCCACCTCATTTGAGCCGACAGTGTTTCCAAAGAAACCAGGAGGCATCAGCTTTGTGTTTGTAGAAACCCTCCATTCAGAAACAGGCCCCTCTACTTTAGAAGGACGCTGGGCTTGTAACCTCCCAACATTTTGTGACTGGCTCCAGCACACCACGGCAGCCATTTTATGCTGCCACTGTGCCCTATTTTCAAAATTCCAAAAGTGTCACAGTCTCTGCGACATCAGAGCCCTGGGTTTAAACAAATCACAGTTTATCAGGATGTCCAATTTATTGTGATATCGGCTTCCATGGGCCAAAGTCCATATCAGCAGAAAGAAAGAAAGCAGAAAGAAATTTATTGTATTGGGCATTTGAGGGACATCCACTATAGCCCAGCCTTTTCATTTATGATTAAGGCAGAAGCAGCCAAGACAAACCACGGACCTTCATCAGTCTGTCAAAAATAAAGCCCTTGAGCAGCCGCAATTTGGATCAAGGCTACATGGGAAAGGGCGTGTAAATAAAGCCAATATTTAGTGTCCTTTAAAAGCCCATCTTCCCACGTTTCTTTTAGAATGTGAATAACAGTGCGGGCAGCCAGGTTTCTGTTCACAAAACTGAGCTAGCCCTGGGTTAAAGGTTCAGTCTTGGACCATGTGCGTTGACCTTGTGCAGACTGCCAGAGATCATCATTCTGAAGTCCATTTTGACTTCAGAGTCATAAATTAAATCATAGGGCTGCTAGTATTCTTTTTATCAGTGTCACGAACTGTGTCCTGTATTGCAGCTGTCAAGTGCCCTTCCCTGTTTTGCATGGATAAGCAAATAAGCTGTACTATGAACCAGGACAAGAAGCTGAATTATAAGGAAGAAAGCTGACAAATTATCTACTCCTGCCAACAAAGACGTAAAAGTCAAGGATTCTATGCAGCTGGGATTTTCCTGAATGCCAAAATTATATTAACAGTAATTTCCTCAACTTTTCCCCCCCTCCAGATCAACGTCCTTTACAACCGTATCAGCCATGCTCAGAAATTGTGAGTGATCTTTTGGTTTGGGGAGCAACAGATGCTAAAGTGATCCATCTCCTCATCTAGAGTTGCCAGCTCCAGGCTGGGAAATACCTGGAGATTTTGGGGGTGGAGCCTGGGGAGGGCGGGGTTTGAGGAGGGGAGGGACCTCAACAGGATGTAATGCCATAAGAGTTCACCTTCCAAAGCAACCCTTTTCTGCAAGTGAATTGAACCCAGTTACCTGGAGATCAGTTGTAATAGCGGGAGATCTCCAGCCGCCTGGAGGTTCGCAACCCTATCCTCAACCCAGCTATATTTGCACAGCCACAACCGAGTGCATCTACACGGTTCAAAGACAGATTCCCAAAATCTGGGCACAGAGAGTGTGATTGGCATGGGTAAGGATACTTAAGTTCAAGTGAGAGGCTGCGTTGAGTGTATCACTCAAGTTCAAATTTTCTCAAATCCAATGTTTTTGGAACAGGATATTTGAGTTCAAAATCCTGTTTGGGGGAGTTAAAACACAAGACTTCCCACCTGAGCCCACTTCTTTGCCCTGGCCCAGACTTGAAATCCACTCATAACACTAAAAACTCATTGCAGATTTTAATATAAGAAGAGTCCTGCTGGATCAGACCGGTGGTCCATTAGTCCAGCATCCTGTTTCTCAGTGGTGACCAGATGCCCCCAGAAGGCCCTCCTCAGGGGTCAAGAGGCCAAACTTCCCCCTACTTCCGCAGTCTCCCAGCAACTAGCATTCAGCAACCTGAGATCCCATTAGCCATCACGGCTAATAGCTATCGATGATCCTATCCTCCATGAATTTACCTTATCCTTCCTAAAAGCCACCAGAGACATAGTGGCTATCGGCACATCCCGTGACAGCAAGTTCCATGAGGTAAATGACCTGTATTTTTTTTGGAAAAGGCCTCTCTTTTTTTTTCTGTCTTGAATCTACAGCTCATCCGTTTCCATTGGGTCCCACAAGTTCTAGTCTTTGAGGGAGAGAGAGAAAGTTTTCTGTGTCACTTTCTCCAGACCCACCAAATTACTTTATCAACCTCCTTCACATCTCCATCACCAGTTCTCTTTATTCTGGACTGGGAAACCCCAAACACTTTCACCTTTCGTCATAGGGAAGGTCCTCCAACCCCTTTCGCTTGGCTTTTCTGCATCTTTTCCAGCTCTGTGGTATCTTCTTCTTTTTTTTGGAATGGGGCAACTGGAACTGTACACATTATTCCAACTGCAGCCACACGGGAGACGTTACAGCAACACTACAACACTGGGCCATTTTCTTTTGCCTCTGTCACTGCTGTCACACACCTCGTCAACGTTTTTAATTGAGTTATGCACCACGGCCCTGAGATCTTTCTCCTGTTTAGCCACTGCCAGTTCAGACTGGATCAGCATAGATGTCTAGTTGGGAGGTTTTGCCCATATGCACGTCCCTTCACACTTACAGGGCAATAAATTACGCCTTCCTAAGTCCACCGCAGTCAAAGGGCTTAGAATGGAGTGATTCTGCTTAGGGCTGCACTGCTAATTGCACCAAATGACAATGGCCATTCCCCACCCCCCTCCCATTCACCCAGTTTGGAAGAGTCCTCTGTGTACCCGGTCTTCTAAAAAGAGATTGTGACTGGAGCTTCAGGTTTCTCCATGGATTGTATTTTGGACTCTTTTTTTGCCTATAGTAAAGAGTGTCAAGGATGGAAGGTGGCACAGTGTAGCCTAGTCTCGTTAGATCTCGGAAGTTAAGCAGGGTCAGTACCCGGATGGGACATTGCCAAGGAAGACTCTGCAGCAGGAAGCCATGGCCAACCACCTCTGCTTCTCACTTGCCTTGAAGGCCCCTTGCTGGGGTGGCCACAAGTCGGCTGTGATCTGACGGCACTTTACACACAAACACTATCAAATCAAAGGACTCGTGTGCCTTCTGCCAGTCCCCATTCATAGTCCACATGACAGAAGTTCCACATTTCGGTTCCTGATAAAGGCATAACAACTTGAGACCCTCCCTCTCCCCGGTGCAATGGCCCCAATCCATATTCCCGGATCCCTATCACACTGCCTCCCCACTCCCTACCACGGCTGCCGCTTAGGGCTAGATAATAACATCCTGGAGATCCAGTCCTATTAACTCCAATGTCGTATTTAGTTTGGCACTAAGGAATTGCCCATACGTGTGCAGGGCTGTAAAAGTGCAAACATTCACCCAACGGCTGTAATAAGGAAGAGTACACAGCACTCGTGTGTCGTTTCCTTATGAGTCACCCACTTCTCGTTTGATCTCTGCTTCTGTTATGCTCCAGTTATGAGCAGCAGGAATGCAGGATATCTCACACGAGATGATCATCGACCCGGTTTTTCTTTTCCTTGCAGCAAAAAAGGTGCCGGAAAGGGACGAGTCGGCGGCCGCTGGAAGTGAAAAAAGAAGGTGCCACTGCCCGACCCGATCCGGAGCCTTCGCCACCAGCAGAAGCGACCGTCCGTGACACCCTGTTGCTTCCCCCGCCCCTATTCTGCGCTGAAAATTAACCAGCTTCCCCTCTGTCCATCCTTCTCCACCTCCTTCACATGGTCCCTTAACACGTTCTGTGTCACAAACGGCACAAAATAAAGCAGACTCTCCCTTCTCCTTCTGTGGAATCTCTCCCACTGTTTCAATTTCTACCTGTTCATAGGCAGTGTTAATAGGCACCAGGTACAAATGGGGTAGTGTCCTTTTTTAGGTGGACAGATTGGAAAAGACATGGGGGAGGGATTGCATGGGGCAGGTGGGTTGGGCAGCGTTCGGATAGGTCCACACCAGCGTTCCCTCTAAGCTGAGTTAGTGTGAGCTAGCTCACAGTTTTTTAGCCTCTGGCTCACACATTTTTGTCTCAGCTCAGGAAGGATGGCTCCGGAGCAAGCTAATTTATGCAGCAGCCAAATCTCCTGCTCACAACTTTAATGTCAGTAGCTCACAAAGTAGAACTTTTGCTCACACGGTTCCATAGCTTAGACGGAACAGTGGTCCACACTGTAGTCAGATGAGATCTGGAAACTAGACAAGATGTGAGAGAGCCATGAAAGGGTCTCCTAATGAGTTGAATCCAGGCAGCTTCCCCGCTGGTAGGAAAGGGGGGCAGAAGTCCCTTTTGCCTACCGAAAAGGTCTCACTGAGAATCATGGGACTGGCGGGCCCAAAAGCCATGTGGGATAAGGACTGTAATAAGGAAGGTAAGCGGGTGAGAATGAGCCAAAAAAGCAGACCAGATCCAAGAGTATTATCCTCAAATGGGGGAAAACACACTCAGGTCGAAGAACCACTCAGGGAGGGGAAAAGGCATCTTCTGTTTGGGAAATGCCATGGGGGAGAGGAGGATTTATAAGCACACATACACACCAGTAGCTGGCACACAGTTGCTCTGATCCAAACTGGGACCCTCCAGACAATGTTAGAAAATTCATTCTGGGTTTCTAGCATCTTTGGTCCATCTTTGGTCCATTCTCCCTGCGCCTTTAGCAAATCCACTTACATTCTCTGGTTGGCAAACTAATTATAGCTGTCCTGCAGTGCCAACTAGTGGCTATATTTATTATTGCAGCACCACTTCCCCAGCGGCACCTCCCTGACCCTGTTTCAGCTCTGGAACGACTTCTTCATATTAGCCCAGAATCCGGAAAATTCAAGAGCTCTTGATCCTAGCTGGGGAATTCACAAAGAAATCCAGCGGCTTCTTAACAGCATGCAAACATAGGAAGCCACACATTCAGACCTCACCTTGCTTGTTGAGGTCTCCTTTTTTAAAAACTGGTGCAAAGTGTGGAAAGGATGTGTATAAATCGGTGAGTCTAAAATGTACACCTGGAGCACTTCCTGCCTCTCTGATCTAGTCCTAGGGAAATAGGGATGCATGGGTCAGAAAAGCCCAAAATGTCAGCATCTCCTGTCTACCTTCTCATTCTCCCATTATGTAAATAACAGACCAACGTACAACGTCCCTGTGCCACCCTCTAGAAACTGCTGTGAATTGGGGCCACCCTCCTAGGAAGCTCTATGGCTGTCTAGTCCTAGGAAAATAGGATAGTTGTTTCAAGGGGCAGCCCTCTCCCAAGTACTCTACAGTAGGGTTCCCAAGAACTTACCGCGTGCCGGCGGGGGATGGATACATCCTCGCAGGACCATCCGCAGGGGAAGGAGAGGCGCGGAGCACCATGCCGTCGCCAGGAGCACCATGCCGTCGCCAGGAGCACCATGCCGTCCCTTCCTGGCGACGGCATAGTGCGTTACCAGGAAGATTGGTCCGGCCGGGGAGCATTCGTCCCCCGCCCCCAGACGGTAAGTACTTGGGAACCCTACTCTACAGGCACCTGATTACCATCTTCTTCTCCACATCCAGGACAAGCAACACCAAAGAGGTGTGAGAGGCCAACTGGATTAAAGTTGTGAGCGAGCCATTGGGCTACTGCATTAATTAGTTTGCTCTGGAGCCCTCCTTCCTGAGCGAAGGCAAAAATGTGTGAGCCGGAGGCTAAAAAACTGTGAGCTAGCTCACACTAACTCAGCTTAGAGGGAACACTGTGTCAGAGCACTTACGAATGTTTAATCATATATAAAATACAAAACTATTTTGATAAACTCTTAAACTTGTTATTTAAGTATTTATTGTTAAAAGTCATACAGCATTTAGTGTGGGCCGTACACAATGAAACAATATACAATTACATAAACCAGTCACAAGATAGAAAGCCCCTCAGATTACAAAACCAGGGTGTATATTTACGAAGTCACCGAAGTGAAAAAGACAGGGTCCTTTACACAATGATATCACTAAAGATGTAGACTTTGAACCAGACCAATATTTTCAAAAGCCGTGGAACATCCACCATGTGCCAGAATGAACTTGGTAAAGCTTAGAACTCCACAATCTATCCACAGAGGTGTGGCGATCCTTAAAGAGAGCCAGTTTGGTGTAGTGGTTAAGTGCGCGGACTCTAATCTGGGAGAACGGGGTTTGATTCCCCACTCCTCCACTTGCACCTGCTGATGTGACCTTGGGTCAGTCACAAGCTCTGGCACAGCTGTTCTCTCAAGGACAGTTTCTGTCAGAAGTTCTCTCAGCCCCGCCTACCTCACAGGGTGTCTGTTGTGGGGAGGGGAAGGGAAAGGAGTTTGTAAGCCGCTCTGAGACGCCCTTGGGCAGTGAAGGGCGGGGTATAAATCCAAACTCTTCTTCTTCTTCTTCAACGCTTTGAACTGAACTACTAACCCAGATCCCAGGTAGTCTCAGGCATTTCGTTCATTCAACAGAGAGTATAGTTCACACAGTCTTCCTTTGGTAATTCTATACTGGGGCTGATGGAATTCATAAAGTTTAATTTTAAAGCAAAAAAAACCCAATATATATCAAATCAATACAGTGCTCACCCGATCATTAAACATCTGAGAGGGGTCAGGGTTCCTTCAGACCTGATGAAGAAAGATCTTGTTGTGTGCTCCCCACTTCTCCAAATGGGCAATGCTCACCTGCATCGATTTCCTTGGGGAAAGAGAGCATTAGAGACGTGTGGCATTTTTTGCAGTAGTTCCTTTATTTACAAATATACAAGCAGAGCAAAGCAGTGACTGCAAAGCAGCCCTCCTCTGCTGCCCCACATCAGATCCACAGAGAAGGAGGGGCAGAGAGAGATCCAAGGTGCTTCGGCCAACCCACAGCAAACTGTTTGCCTCTCTCTGCACCTGCCCCCTCACAGCACCTGGGTGAATCACCTCCACCAACCTCTGAGGGGCACTTCAACAGAGCCGTCAATGGACTAACTTCTGACAATTACTCTCCACTTTTCAGGGTCTGCCCCAGCAAAGGTTGCCTACTGTCAGGTTCCCCAGATAGTCACTCAAACACCAGGCTTCTTCAGAAGATAGCGTTTATTAGGACAAAGCCGGAGACACGTGTACAAGTCCCGTATCAGTGATACTTGAATCACAAAGCAGGCTAAATTATACCCTATTCGAACTACCGCCCCCCAGCTCCTAAGTCAATGGATACATAGCGCGCATGCATGAAAGCAAGCAGGCAGCTTAAGAAAACAACCTCAGACTAGTTACAATTCCTAGCAGCTATGTGCTAGTGGCTTGAAACCCAAGGTCAGGCAAATTGATAAGAGATACAACAGAGACAGAACAGACCACGGTAAATCACAGCAAGCGAAGAGGACCCTCTCAGCTCCCGCATTCCAGTACCATTGCTGGGCACCTCCCGCATTCCAATAATGGCAGGGTCACCTGACATCTACAGGCCTGGAGGGAGGAAAATGTCCTGTCCCTTCAACAGCGGCTTGATGGGATGTAATTTACCAGGTGATGTTATTTACCCTTCATAGCATGACAAGTGTCATCCGCCACAGAGACAGGACATTTTGCTCCAGGTCCGTTGGGAGCCTCCTCCCTGACTCGTCATCACCAGAGGAGTCAGATTCCTCAGAAAGGTAGAACCCATGAAGGGAAATGAGCCCCCTGTGGTTCCCATGACTGCTTGGGCTCCTTGTTCCCTCTGGATCTCCAGGAGAAGGCTCCCTTCTATCTCAAGTGGGTCACATCCAAAGGCCAGAGGGTCAGGCAGATCAAGCGCCAGCTCCTGCCCAAAAAGCAGCAGAGGAGGAGGAGGAGGATTTATACCCCGCCCAAGGGGTGGGACCATCAGCTTCCTTCAGTTCAGCTCCAGCCTCAGACGAGTTTGTGTTAAATCCTTGACAGCTCCCTGCAGCAAGACTCCTGTGCTCTGGCTCCAGCTTGGCCTAAACTTGCGGGTCACAGAACTCATCCCCAGTGGACCCAGCAGAGAATGAGGCACTCACTGAATGAAGAAATGTACAAAGCAGTTATGGGATGATCGACATTCTTTTTGACAAATGCCCTTGGCTCCAGTCCATTTCAGCCAAATGTGAAGAAGAGGAGGAGATTGGATTTATACCCCGCCCTTCACCACCCAAAGGAGTCTGAGCGGCTTACAGTCTCCTTTCCCTTCCTCTCCCCACAACAGACACCCTGTGAGGTAGGTGGGGCTGAGAGAGCTCTTTTGAGAACTGCTCTTGAGAACAGCTCCAAAAGAACTTGTGACTGACCCAAGGTCACACCAACAGCTGCATGTAGAGGAGTGGGGAATCAAACCCAGTTCTCCCAGATTAGAGTCCGTGCTCCTAACCACTATACCAAATTGGCTCCCGTATGCATGTGGGCTTTCATTCTGTACAAACGTGTTTTAGTAGAAATGTCATTCTTCTTTGCATAAAGAATTCTTGCTCAGTAGAAGGAAGCCAAGGGGTTCTATCAAAGAGTGCCTGGATGTTGCTGCCCTTGGTCTAGGATCAGGGTGAGAAGCCTCCCCTGGCAACAAGCCCAGCCCAAAGATATCATATATCCCTCTTGTATCTACAAAAAAGAAAAAATATATATTCTATGTAGCAGATCTTCAGTGCAATCCAAAGGAAACTTTCCTGGGCGTAAGCCCCACTGAATACACCTGAGTGGGTGTCTGAGTAGACCTGCTAAGAATCGATCCCTGTAGCTGACACCGCAGAAGAACAGCCCCCAAAGGCCCATATCACTAGGACTGTCAACAGGCCTGGCAAAAAACAGGCCTGTCCCTTTAATAAAAACTTAACGAAATGCTGTTCACCTCCATACTCTTAAAAGCTTCAGCTGCCCTTTTCTATGAAATAAGCACCCATTAAAGGGACAAGGGGTTGTTGTTGGTTTTCCTCAAGGCCTGCTGGCAACCTAGGGTTGCCAACCTCCAGGAATTGGCTGGAGATATCTCACTATTACAACTGATCCCCAGGAGACGGAGATCAATTCACCCAGAGAAAATCTATGGCATCCTACCCCAATGAAGCCCCTCCCCTCACCCCGCTCTCCTCAGGCTCCACCCCCCAAAAATTTTCAGATAGTTCCCAACCCTATCTAAGCACATGGTGGCCAGCCAGCCCTCCTAGGAATCTTATGCTTACAACCTCCGAGTTCAATGATAGGAAAAGGGGTGTATGTATATAAATTGACTAACAGGAGACGAAAATATATCAGAAGACTTCATATCACTAGTAACATCTGAACAAAGTTCGAGTCCAGTGGCACTAGTAACATCTGTGTTTCTAAATAAGGAAGATTTAGAAAATAGAGTCATATTGAAGGCAGGTAGGACGGCCAAAATAATAAAAAAGGATCCTACACAGGGCCGGCTCACTCACTAGCCAAACTAGGCGTTCGCCTAGGGGGGGCCAGCCCTTAGGGTGCCAAACTGCACCCCCCCAGCCAAAAGCCCCCGTGGCCCCGCCAAAAGCCCTGCATCTCCCTGACCTAACTGGGGACAGGCAGCCCCACGCTCCCGCCCAGCACCTGGCTGGGGCGGGAGGGTGTCGCGGAGAGCCTGAGTGCACAGGGGGAGTGCCAGCCTGGTTGGGCGCCACCGAGGCCGGGCGGGCGGGCGGCTGGGCAGCGTTCCTTCCAGGGCGTCTGGAGATGCGCGGGCTGGAGAGGGCTGCCTTGTGCCTGCTGCTGGTGCGGGTCACGGATGGACGCCTATTTCGGGTCAGCAGCGCTCCCCTCCACACCGGGCTCCTTCGCTGGGTCTTGCGCCTCGCCTCTCCATCCTGGCCAGGCAGAGACTTTCGGTGCTGGCAGCTCTGGCCTCCCTTCTGCTCTCTCCGCTTTCGCTCCCGTCACTTCTCTCTCCCCCCCCCCCCTTTTAATTTTTGAAAATTGGTGGGCGCACCGGGGTGGGCAGAAGGGATCCTTGCCTAGGGTGCAAAATAAGCTGGGCCCGGCCCTGACCCTACATGAAGCACAAGGAAGGTTGGTCGAGCCCTCCCAAAGCAGACACGTCCCGCTAGTACGACCGACGGGAGAGTAAAAGAGAACAAACACTAGAGGGCGTGTGCGAACCGAGTATTTTTTCTTATCTCGGCGACTGAGTGGCGTCGCTCTACCCCCTTGCCACCTCCGTGGCGAGAGCGCTCTATACTTTTCCGGGAAGATAGAGTGGAAACTCGTTTCCATTTTAGACCGGAACCGACCCTAACAAGTTAGCCTCAAAGAGAGTCTTAATGCTTACAGCTTCACATAGCTTTTGTTTGGGAATTAATGGCTATGGTAAACCGCTTGTTCCTGCACAGAGCTGGACCCCCATGATGCCTTCACACCGATGCTAGAGCCTCCTGTGGCACCTCGAACCTAAACCTGCTTTTACCACTATGTTGGCCCCTCTTCCTTCAGAACTCAATCTCCCAAGAGTCTTTGCGAGGAGGGGGGGGTCTGCGAGTGCATAGAGGTAGAACTAGGCAGGAGTATCAAACGCTTCCGGTCTAAAACTGAACTCTCCCCTCTCTGCGTTCCCAATGCGAAAGCCGAGCTGTCAACATAAAGATGGCAAGGGATATAATACCGACGCGCTTCGAGAATCATGACGGCTTTCCACGGCTGCCGGAAGTTCGGCCTGCGTGTGCCCCTCTATGCGTTCTTCCCACAGGCCGGGCCCAGACTCTGTTTCCCATCGTGCTGCGCGGCACCCTTCCGTTCCCCTCCCGCCGCCCCTCCTTTTCGGCGCCGTTGTGCTACGGAAGCCGACAAGCGTTGCTCCTCCTCCTGCTGTTCAGCCCAGAGTAGTGCTGGGCCGGGCGGGCCGCCCAGCCGGGCTGGCGGCGGCGGGGGGAAGAGGAAAATGGCGGCGCCGCTGCTGTCCCTCTCCGAGGGGGAGGGCGCCCGGGCGCGGCGGCGGGAGCAACTGCGGGCCTGGGCGGAGGCCGAAGCGGCGGCGGCTTCCTTGGGGCCGGCTCCGCCTCCCGCCGGCTCCTCTCCGCTGCCTTCCCCGGCGGCTGCGGCAGCAGCAGGGTCCGCGATGGGCTCCGGCGGCCGCCCCTCCCGAGCCGTCCGCTTCGACGCGGCCGCCGAGTTCCTGGCCTGCTGCGCCGGGGCCGAGCTGGAGGCGGCGCGGGAGATGCTGAGCGTAGACCCGGGAGCCGTCAACGGGACCAACGCGGACGGCATCAGCGCTCTCCACCAGGTGGGTGCTCGGCGCCTCTGAGCGGGTGCAGAGCGCTCCCGCTGGACCTGGCGTCCTTCGCGTCGGAAGGGCCGTGCTGCAGAATGCCTCTGAGCAGGTGCAGAGTGCCTTTGCCTCTGGGCGGAGTCTCATCCCTTGCTTTTTGGGGGTTTTGTTTAGCTCTGGGACTTCTGTGAAGGACAGAACGCACAAATGTTGTTTTTCCTCTTTTTACTAATTTCACTAATGCCAAGGGTGCCTTCTCTGAAGTTCAGGTTTGAACCCCAACCACTGTTTTGATTTCGGAGGTACCCAAAGATGAGCTGGTCCCTAAGCATATGCAGAGTGGTTGTTTCTTACCACTGTGTAGCTGCAGCCTGACCCACATGCAAACCAGCCTCTGGCATTAAACTTTCCGATTAAGAATTAGGGAGTTCAGTGCAGGCTAGAATTCCTGCACTATTCATTCTGCAGAATGCATGAATTAGAAAAAAAAAGAAGTTGGCCAGTCAAGCCCAGAATAAAAATGAATATTATGTAATCTCCCAGATTGACATAGTGGACAGTTTTTAATCTGGGAGAGTAAAACTCCAACCTCTGGCATTGAACTGTTTCCTATTAAGAATTAGGGAGTTCAGTGCAAGCTGGAACTCCTCCATCATTCATTCTGCAGAATGCATGAATTAAAAAAAAGTCAGCCATTCAAGCACAATAAAAATGAATATTACATAATCTCCCAGTTTGACATAGTGGACTGTTTTTAACTTGGGAGGGGAATACAATGTATGCTTATATGTTACCATGGTACAGTCTGGTAAACGGAAGCCCTGCATTGTTGAGGAGAACACTTGTCAATCATTCCAGGCCTGAGATTGCAGTTTTGTGTGTAGAATTGATTAATTTCGTGCCGCACACATAATAAACTGTCTTTATGCTCAGTTACGCCAGTGATCCACATAGCCTCACTTTTCTTTGGCTGGCAGCTCTTTGGCTGGCAGTTCTCATGCCGAAGGTCTGTTCTAATCCTGCTTCGTGTAGATGTCAGATGTGTGCCAGGGTGAGTGGGACCAGCGCTCTGTTAAAGAGACCTTCAACAGAATTTTGAAACCCCTGTTTAGCCCATAGCAGGCCATTTAGGTAACCTTCCAGATTCTCTGCGGCCAAAACCAAATGCAGGTGGGCATCCCCTTCTGTGCCGATAAGCATGTACTGGAAAGGTAGGAAGAGATCCCCCTTTCTGTCATGGTTTAATGACTGCCAGCCTTCACCCTCCCAATGGGACTTCATAGTCCTGTCTAATTCCAAGAGTATCCCAACATTTGTAATGTTAGGGACAGGGAACAGTGTGTGGATGCTGGCCCTATCCAAGCCGCAGAACTCAAAGAAGTGTGTGCAGTTGGCCTCTCACAACGAGCGCAACTGTTTGAGGCAAGCGGTGCCACCTTTCCCTGTGCATTTCCCATATTTCTAGTAGCTCAGGATGCTGGTGGGGGTGGGCAGTCTTCAAATTTTATTCTTGAAGCGCAAGTCCTATGAGGAAAGGTTCATGGAGACCAAGTCCTATGAGGAAAGGTTGAAGGAGCTGGGTATGTTTAGCCTGGAGAGGAAGTGACTGAGAGGCAATATGATAACCATCTTCAAGTACCTGAAGGGCTGTCGTCTAGAGGATAGTGCGGAGTGGTTTTCTGTTGCCCCAGAAGGTCGGACAAGAACTAATGAGTTGAAATTAAATCAGAAGAGTTTTCAGCTAAACATGAGGAAGAACTTCCTGACAATTAAGCGGTTCCTCAGTGGAACAGGCTTCCTCAGGAGGTGGTGGGCTCTCCTTCTTTGGGGGTTTTCAAACAGAGGCTAGATGGCCATCTGGCAGCAATGTGGATTCTGTGAACTTAGGCAGATCATGAGAGGGAGAGCTGGACGGGTTGCTCCAGTGCTTAGTTCTTGTCTTACACGCCCAGGGAAATGCTCATTGCCACTTTGGGGTCAGGAAGAAATCCTGGAGGTTTTTTGTCATCATCTGGGCGTGGAACAGCTGTCACTGTAGGTGTGGAGGGGGAGGTATTTGTGAATTTCCTGCCTTGTGCAGGGGGTTGGACTAGATGACCCGGGAGGTTCCTTCCAACGCCATGATTCTATACAATAAATTTTAAATAAACCCACACAACTTTTGTATCCCTCCCAGGAACTCTGAGTGGCCTACTGGGAGTTTTTGCTATCTTCCCAGTGATCCCACAAGGTAGAAATTAGGGCAGAGAAAAAAGGGACCTTGCCCAAGGCCCCCGAGATAAACTTTGGCAGCCGAGCAGGGATCTGGCCCCAGCTTTCCCACATCTTTTGGCACTGCCATCAGTGTTGCTGCACAAAGCGCAAGATGATCTGGCCTGAGGAACTGGAAGGCTTTGACAGGTGCCTGCGGGATCCCGGGGATGGGGTGCGTGCTTAGTAGCTCTGGGCGGGGTGGAGCTTTGGGGAGACTGGCTCAATAACTGGGTGGCTGGAGGGGAGGGATCAATCGAAGAGAGCCAGGAGCTACTCTCTAGCACTGGGTGCAAATGGCATTCTTTTTTTCCCAGCAACGCAGAGAGCAGAATGCAGCAGCTCTCTGGGTTGCTCTCCCCTCCCTGCAACGCTTCCTGGATTTATCCGCCCTGTTTGTGCAGTGTGGCTATGCCGAGACAACTGGGTAAGCCTGAAACAAATTCCCCTTTCCTGGGTTTCTCATTAGGAGGCTCCGGGGCTGCTATCCCTTACAGGCTCCCCCCCGCCTGCCTGCCCGCCCGCCCTCCCTCCTCGCTAGTTTTCCATTACTTCATCCTCTTGATGCTGCTTGGCTTCTCGCCCTGGTCCCCATCCTCCCACCATCTCCCAAAACCAATCTGTCAAACTCGGAGGTGGGGGGAGGGTGGAGCCTCTTCCAGTGGAAGCAGCGCTGCTTCTGATTCAGGGGGCAGGATGTGAAGGGGGGAGGGTGGAGGGAGTCTCTGATTTGGAACCAGCATCCAAAATATGACACCGGCTGGAGGTCAGGATTTCCCTCGGCTGTTTGGGGCACGTTGGCCTCTGTTTACCAGCCGCCCAAGCGGAATCTTTGCCTCCCGAGATTTTGTTAGGAATTAATTGAGGCGAGAGTCATAAAGTGAGCTGGATGCTAAAGGGGGTGAATTCCGCAGCTGCAGAACTGTGGAGGCTGGCACCCAGCATCCTGAGAGGCTTGGGGCTTTGTGTCGAGAAGGTTTCTGTTCTCCTTAAGATTGTAAAAGATATGCCTGAGAACGCCTGATGGAAGTCTCTTGAAAGCCAACAGGAAAGTCAGGGAAAAGGTTTCCTGTGGTTTTGTGGGTAGATCTAAAGTGCCTCGTTGCTTCTCCCCCAAGGCCAGTCGGAGCTGAATAAATTAGGCACGTTAAGTGGCTAGCACGAGTAGATTTGTACAGGTTGCAGAATTAAAGTTCCAGTCTTGAGCCCTTCCTGAACAAATCTAGGCTGGCCATAGGTCTGAATGACGCAGTGACTGCCAGAGTAACCTGTTTTGACACACACCGCATTGGAGCTCCAACTGATATATCCTGGGAAACTTTGGTTAGTCAGACTCAGCTGCCTGCCCAGCGGCTATCTGGAACGCCACTCTCGGTGACCATATTGCAGCCGTTCTTCTCCAGGTCTTTGGCTCCAGCTTCATTTCTGGGCTCAAATCAAAGGGCTCTTCAACCCCAGGAAACAACAGACCACCTTTTCTGATATGCGCCCACCAAGATGCCGCAGTCATTGGATGCAGCCCCATGGGAGAAGTTAGCTGAGTGGCTAATCAAGTGGAGTTGGCAGGGTAGGGTCGATAAGGCTAGACTGAGGCCTCGGAGGACCTGGGTTTAACTCACGGCTTGGCCACAATTCTCCCTAGGTGAATTTCAGCCAGTAGGTCATTCTCAGTGTAACCGAACCTACCCAACAAGGCTGTTGTGAGAATAAAACAGCATGGCCCTGAATTCCTTTGAGGAAGGGCGGGATCAAAACACAATGAACATTAGGCCAGAAACGAGGCAGCTCTGCGTGTGAGACACTTTGTGGGAAACGCCCGTTTTGTGTTCTTCCAGCTAACACATGGGAAATGTGTGTCACTCATGCCCTTAGGGTTCCCAGACACGTAGATGGGTTTTTCAACATTCACTTGACATGGGTTTGTTGCGAGAACTAGAGTTTCTGCCAGCAGTCGTAATGCTTGGGGCCTAACCGGAGCCAGGGCAGTGACGCAGCTCCCCACAGACCGGTGCTTGGCCATAAGAGCTTCTAACCCAGCCTGTGGGTGTACAGCATTGGGGGAGTGAGGGGTGGAAAAGGAGACATCCTCAGCAAAAAATGGAGCAGACATCAACTAGAAGAAGAGAAGAGATTGGATTTATACCCCACCTTTCTCTACCCAAAGGAGTCTCAGAGCAGCTTACAAACTTCTTTCCCTTCCCCTCCCCAAACTGCTGTTTTTCGAGAACAGCTCTGATAGAACTATGGCTTGCCCAAGGTCATCCAGTGGGTGGAAATGGAGGAGTGGGGAATCAAACCCAGTTCTCCCAGATTAGAGTCCGTGCACTTAACCACTACACCAAACTTGCAGTGTGGGCGAGGGGCAGATGCTCTGCATACAGTGCTCTCTTTTAGGTGGCAGAGGCAACCCCCCCAACCCATTTGCACTTGGTGCTCCTGGGCTGGAGAAGGGGGCAGTTTGTGTCGCACATGATCCGCTCTCCCCTTGATCCTGTGGGGTGAAGCACCAAGCCTTGTCTTCCAGAGTGCCCGGTTTTTATCCTCCCTGCCAGGTGCCCCCTGGCACTTCTCTGACTTCAAGCAAAATTTAGATGTATTGGAACTGTTTGTGTTCTGTGAACAGTAGGCTGGAGCCAGGGGCTATTTTAGAGACCAAGACCTGTTTTCAGCAGATTGTTTTCCCCTTAGATGCTGGGAAAAGAAGCCTGGGAGTTGAGTGGTGGACCAGTTTCCAAGGTGTAGTCAGAAATAGACCAAATGGCGGATGGGCATGGGATCTCTGTAGATTCCTTTTTTTTAAAAAAGACGTCTCAGGAGGGGGCTGGGAACATGCTGGGTTGCAGAGCGACTGTTGAGCACACAAACCGGCTGCTAATTGAGACCGGTAGCTGTCAAGGAAATATGAGAAATGTATCTCTCTTTTTTTTCTTTTAAGTTTCTAATCCTCATGATGATGGAAAATACTTGGGAATGTGTAGGCGTTTCTGTCAAAGTGCTTAGAAACAAGAGGGTGTCTGGCTGAGGTTTCCAGTATAATAGAAGAATAATTTGTCAAAGGTTCAGAAACAGAATAATGTCTTTAAAACACCCAAATCGACCACATTCCAGAGGATTTGACGTGTTTTGGGTTGCAAATGGCTCTCCGTCAGGGGAATTGCCTTATATTTAGAAAGCATCATCTTTGCAGCAAGCCCGTTGTGTTCGACACTGAATCCGAAGCCTGTGCCTTCTAAATATATACCGTTGCCTACTGAAGAAGAGCCATTTTACAGGTGGGGTAACTGATGCTCTGAGAAGATTGGCCACAGGATCGGAAATCCCTGACTGGAGCAAGTCTTCAAGGCAGGCGTACTCCAGCTCTGGTTCTCTTGGCCTTATGGAGTTTGAGTAGCGGTGTGGATGGAGTGGGGGAGGATCAGAGCCCGAACTCCTGGGTTCCCTGGGAGAGAGTGAAGCCCAGATCAGAGCTTGCATAACATGCTCTGTCCAGGAATGTTTCCGAAGAGCTTTAGCCAACGGCAGCTGGCTGCTTGTGTTTGTGGAAAATGAAATCTTCACATTCCAGGCAGAGGCTATTAATATCGACAGAAAGCTGGTTTGGGTGAAATGGGCATGGAGAAGGATGCTGGCTGTCTCCCCCCCCCCCCGTGCCCAGGGTGGAAATTGCATTTGATCCAAAGCTCACGCAAGGGGGACGGGAACGATGCATCAGCATCTTTCTCTCCAGGGCAAGCCAGTTACGTACCTGGATAATTTGGACCAAGAATCCTAAGAGCTCTGCACCAGAACCTACTTTGAACACAGAGTTCCTTTGAGTTCTCTGGAACTGGACCCTACGGTACCTGCCTCTGAGTTCAGCTCCATCTAAGCTGTCCTTTCCTTCCCAAAACACTCCGCCTGTTCTGGCACCACTGCACCATTAAATGATGGCTTTGCGGAATGCAGTCTCCCTTGCCCCGTGTTAGGTGTGCTCCCTGAGCACGCGTCTAATTCAAGAGCAGAGCTGTTCATGTGCCGTGATTCCACACAGGTGCAAAACTGACATCCTATGAAAGTCCTTGTTTTTTTAAAAAAAAAAATTCTTAAAGAAAGCCGATTTCTAGTCTTCATGGCTGCAAAGGTAGCATTGAAAGTATGGGCAATGCCAGCTGAAGTAGTCACTGCCATCCAGCGCTCCAGTTTTCTTGTCACTATGCACCACACACCAAGCGACAGACGCAGGTGCGAATCAGTGACCTTACACTCATCCCAAAGTTCTTCTTTTTTTTCCTGGTAAAGAGTTTTGTAACAGCTTTTTAAGTGAGCCAGTTTGGCGTAGTGGTTAAGTGTGCGGACTCTAATCTGGGAGAACCGGGTTTGATTCCCCACTCCTCCACTTGCACCTGCTGATGTGACCTTGGGTCAGTCACAAGCTCTGGCACAGCTGTTCCTGAAAGAGCACTTTGTGTCAGAGCTCTCTCAGCCCCACCTACCTCACGGGGTGTCTGTTGTGGGGAGGGGAAGGGAGAGGAGTTTGTAAGCCGCTCTGAGACTCCAAGTGAAGGGCGGGGTATAAATCCAATCTCTTCTTCTTCTCTTTCTACGTCGCTCAGCTTTGATCAGTAGGGGAGTGGTACGTCTTATATTTATGGAGGTCCGTGTCCAGCCTCGTGCCCTAACCTGAAGAGCCCAGGTTAGCCTGCTCTCATCAGATCTCAGAAGCTAAGCAGGATGGGAGGCCCCCAAGACATACCAGGAGCATGACACAGAGGCAGGCAATGGCAAACCACTTTTGAGCGTCCCTTGCCTTGAAAACCCTACAGGGTCACCATAAGGTCTCTGTGCCTTGACGGCAAAAAGTGACGGCAACTATTCAGTCTCTGGCATCTGCTCTTGAATGCACGTGGCAGGGCTGTTCTGGAGAAACGGCTGTAAGGACCGTAACATTTTGAAAGTAACGGGCTAGCTCGTATGTGCTGTTCTCCCCATCACGATCTAATACCAGTGGGATCACCCCTCTTAGAAAAAGCCCGGGGATCTTTTTTCCCAGCTGCCTTGCAGAATACCCTTCGGAGACAGCCCGGGAGTCCAGCTGCCCGGTTCTCCCTGCTTCCGTTCACTTGAGGCTGCTCTTTTTGAAAGATGCCCCAAATTCTCCTTCTGTCTCCTCTTTGGTACACCCACCTTGCTGTCTCCCGATGCCTGAACCAGCTTTAATCTGCGTGGTCCCTTGACTGCAAATCCGAGGCCTGTTATTAAAGGCAGATGAAAGCCGGCAGATGCAGCTGCCTTCAGCTCTGACGTCTTTGTGCTGCAAGCCAAAAAGTAGCACAGCTGCATCATCCCGGCACAGGAAGAGACATCAAGGGGGTCTGTCACAGGGAATCTTTTTGCAGTTTGGGTGCCGGTCGTAAGCAATTTTTCTTCAGACTTCCTCAGAACACCGTTGCCCATTTTGTCGACTCACGGCTTTCTTGGGCTCTCTCAAATCCCCTTTGGTCTGATTTTGAGAAAACATGGAGGAAGGGTAAGGAGACCATGGAAGGGGCAACAAATGGGCAATGATGTATTGAGAAAGCCTGGATAAAAACCTCTGCAGTCGGTACCCACACGGCGGGAAAACCTCCATGTGGAAGGCCCCAAAGTCTTGTCAGTCCAAACCTTCCCCCCCTACACACACACACACACACACACTGGGGCTCAGGAGAGTCTGCAGCCTGGCTGGTATCCAGCATGGAAATGGGAATCCAGGGGGGCTTTTTAGGCAGGTTATTCCCAAAACTTTTCGGGTGGCTGCCACGGTCACACGGCAGTGCTGTCCCATGAGCGATGGGGGCTGCGCTGCTGAGCAGGCCACGGTTGGCCCACAGACGCCTCACAGGGTTTCCCCAGTTCCTCCTTGCCTCAGAGTTGTTTGTCCGATTTCACAAGTGGCGCAGGAAAAACCGTTTTCAAGGCCTGACCACTTTCGAGTTTAAAAAAAACACACACCAACTTCCCTAAGCCAATTATGCAATTTGGCAGGAGGCGTAAAGTGTATCCAAACATGCCCAGTTTTGCATGATTAATTGCCCAGCGGAGGATAAGCCTCTTAGTCGTGACCTGAGCAAGGAGGAATTAGATGCCTTCAGGTGAGCAGCCGAAAGGACACCGGGCCGGGAAACCTGTGCTAGCCCTGTTCTTGGCTCTGCCTTCTGGCCTCTCTAACTTAATTAAAGCTTAGAAGGTAGGGGGAGAGAGAGAGAGTGGGGCTGACCAGTGCTCTCCCTCTAAGCTGTGGCGTCTTGGGAGCAAAAGTTCTACTTTGTGATCTACCGGCATTAAAAGTTGTGAGGGAGCGATGGAGCTGCTGCATAAATTAGTTTGCTCTGGAGCCGTCCTTCCTCAGTGAAGACAAAAATGTGTGAGCCGGAGGCTAAAAAAGACTGTGAGCTAGCTCACACTAACTCGGCTTAGCGGGAACACTGGAGCCAACTGTACCTCCAGTGCTCTTGGAAGAAGAGAAGAAGAAGAGTTTGGATTTATACCCCGCCCTTCACTGCCTAAAGGCGTCTCAGAGCGGCTTACAAACTCCTTTCCCTTCCCTCCCCACAACAGACACCCTGTGAGGTAGGTGGGGCTGAGAGAGCTTCTGACAGGAACTGTCCTTGAGAGAACAGCTGTGCCAGAGCTTGTGACTGACCCAAGGTCACATCAGCAGGTGCAAGTGGAGGAGTGGGGAATCAAACCCGGTCCTCCCAGATAAGAGTCCGCGCACTTTACCACTACACCAAACTGGCTCTCAAGCGGAGAAGGGGCTTGCTGTGCCTTCACTTCCCCAAATAAGGGAGGGATATAAATTATAAATTAAATAAATAAATAAATAAAGCCGGGGGTGGGGAGAGGGAAGGATGAAGGGTAAGGAACCAGCCTTTTTATAGCCTCATGGAAGTGCTGAGCCCCTCATCCACTCTTGGGCTTGTTTGTATAGGGGCCTGGCCCTGACTAGTCCCTGGTTTGGGCTTATTGGGCCTCTTCCCGTGCTCTTTGGTTGTCAAGCCCAAAGGGAGGCCCACCCGGCCTTTACTCGAAGCCCGTGCCAAGGAAGGCGATCCCTTCTGCAGGCCTCTCTGCTGCAGTCCCCTTATCATTAGGAGCACATCCTCGGCATTTGCGTTCAGTCTGCCTCCCCTCAGTCCTTTCCCCAACCAGCATCGGTTTCCACATGCAAGCTCCGCACGCGACTGAACGCAATACGGAAAAAATTCAGAGGTGCTTGAGGTTCCCCCGGCCCCACGGCATAAAATGGCTTGAGTTTGTGGCATCCCCTTGTCGGAACGGTTGCCAGCTTCAGTGTCGCGCGGCGCATTCAAGAGGTTGGCAGAAGGGGAGGCGTCTTTTGGTGGCTCTGGGAAAGGAAGCCGGGCTACCAAGTTGGGACAAGGGAAGGAAGGTTTGGCGCAGCGTGGTCTGGGAGGGGGGGGATCCCTTGTGCCGCTGGGGAGGAGAAGACGGAGGTGGGCTTCGTTGTGATGCTCTCCCCCCGCTCCTCTCTCCTAGGCCTGCATCGATGAGAACATGGAGGTGGTTGAATTTCTGGTGGAAAACGGAGCCGATGTCAACCAGGCTGACAACGAGGGCTGGACTCCGCTGCACGTCGCTGCTTCCTGCGGCTACATTGAAATTGCACAGTGAGTTTGGGGGCAGGGAGGCCGTCCCCGAGCCATCCCCGAGCCAGTTAACAGGCGGCTGCACTGCCGATTGAGGCCGGTCCCAAGGGGCACCTTTGCCTTAGCTTCTCATCTGGGGTGAGCGGGAATCGACACACGGGGGCACCCTTCCTGTTGCCCGTGTCGCCGCTTACCTGCTGGAGCAACTCTTGGCAGCTGCCGCAGTGCCGCCCTGTGTGTTTCCCCAGCCGTGGACACCCTGGTGGGCCAGCAGCAGTGAAAGGGGGCCAGCAGGAACCAGCTTCCCTCGGGGAGGAGCTCCCCGTTTGGCTTCCTCGCTGGGGCGACGGAAGCAGAGCTCCTTTCCGCGCATAGTGGGATCAGCGCTATGGTGGCTAGCCACGGGCACGCTTCCTACAGGCCTCAGCTGGGGAGGGTGCCAGAGCAGCTGGGTTATCGAAAACTCCGTCCCAGGGTACGGGGGAGGCTGGGCTGCCCCCTGTTTGCCCTGATTTCTGGCTGTCCTTCTGGAACCAGGAGCGGCACGGGCACAGAACAGAATCAAGCACTGTTTCCTGGCATCCCAGTTCCCCCTTCATCCATCAGATGTTCAGAGCTTCTTTTGCCAGGGGCTGTGCTTTGATCCGACATTTTTCTTAAAGAGTGATTTTTTTGTGTGTAAAGGAAACACTGCAGGGGGGAGCCCCCTCTCCGTAGTTGAGGAGGCTGTGCTCTGTTTGCCGAGGCAGACCTTGTCAAGGGCAGGGTCCTGCCTGCAAGGATGGTGCTCTCACAGGCTGGGGGGTGCCGCCTGCACCTCGAAAGGGGCTCTCTGTCTGTTCTCCTCAACTCCAGGGAAGGGGAGAAGCTACCTGTTGGTGTTCTGAGCGCACAGCGGGCATGTCGTGTCACCCGAGGAAGTTAAGCTGGCTGTATCTAGCACGGCTCAAAGCGAGGTCTCCATGCCAGCCAGTACCCCAAGGGGTGGGAGGCCTGAGCCAGGGCGAGATGGGCCCACGGGCCTGACCTAGTGTGGCTTTGTTGTCTGGCCCAGATACCTCTTGGACCATGGTGCCAACATCGCCGCAGTGAACAGTGACGGGGACGTGCCATTGGACATCGCCGAGGCCGACAACATGGAGGCCTTGCTGCGTTCGGAGATTGCAAAGAGAGGTAAGGCGGGAGGTCGGTCTGCCAGCTGTGATCTTCTCAGAGACTTTTAGGAAAGATTCACGGCATGCATTCACTCTGGCGTGCCTAAGCTCCTACTAAGCTCTGTCGCAAGGCTGCCCTGTGAGATCCCTTTTTTTTAACTCGATTTGCCTTCTGTATATCAAGTTACAAGCTGACTTCCCGCATACTGAAGGCCTCCCTCCCTCCAGGGCGGCTCAAAAAAAATCTGCACCTGGATGGATTGTAGGAATTCTACACCTTTCCATCTGTTTGCCTCCTCTGTATAATGTAATCTGCTTCTGACCATTGTGAGGGTCGCGCTGTTGGCGGGGGCACGTGTGTGATGCTGAGTGTGTTCTGGCTCCATCTCTTGATCAGCAGGAAACTGGGCCCACAGGGTCACCCACCCCCAGCGTACGCTGTTGGAGGTCCTTGAAGGACGTGCGTTCCCAAATATGGTTGCCAAGTTGCATTATGGGCTGTGGCCTCTTTGCCCTGAACCAGTCTGGAAACTGGCCTTAACCCCCGTCCCAAGTCTGCTCTCCCAGCCTCAAACGTGGAGCGTATTGGGTGTGGATGTGTTTAGGCATTCCACTGTTAGGATTCCACTTTGTCAGTCACAGAAGGCCTGCTCTCCATTCCCTGAAGCAGTTGCAGGCTTTTTTTTAAAAAAATAAATACTGGAGAAATAAGTTCTCTAGCCCAAGTGACACTGGCGGCCTCTGTTTTCAGGGGTCGACGTTGAAGTAGCCAAACGGGAGGAGGAGGAGGTGATGCTCCGTGATGCGCGCCAGTGGCTGAACGCCGAGAAGATATCTGATGAGCCACACCCCAAAACTGGGGCCACCGCTCTGCATGTGGCAGCCGCCAAGGGCTACGTTGAGGTCATGAGGTGAGATGAAATCCCCTTCGCCTTCTCATGTGGTTTGCCTGGGGGTCCTGAGGGGTAGACAGCTAGATGGTCTCCTAGAACTGCCACCAATAGCGATGAAGGAGGAGGTCCGATCCGTATCAGTGGAGTTTGACCGTCGTCAAGCCAGTTGCCTGTGCCAGGCGGCACAAATGAGCATCCCCAGAGGGCACTGCCAGGAGATTTTTGGCCCTGTAGTTATAGACGTAGTCGAGAGGGCGCCTGCTCCAAGGTGAAAGATCTGCACAGCGTTGCTGCCGGGGTTGAAAACAACTTGGCTGGAACATGTTTGTGAGTCAGGCTGAAGGCCCAAATGGTGGCAAGACTGGGTCTCTGAAATAAATATTTTCTCTGCCCCTTCGAATTTCTGTCTCATGGTACGACGTTAGGATTCTTTGAAGGGCATAGGTTCCCAGTGTGGTTTCCCAATGCATTTGCATCTTCTTTGCCCTAACAGGTCTGGGAACTAACTTACCATAACCACCTCCCAGATCTGTTCTTCCAGCCTGTCCCAGGGTGGGTCGTTGTGTAATCCCAGATAAGACTCCTCTGGAAGCTTTAGGGGGTTGTTGGGGGGGGTTGTTTTTTTGTTTTGTTTTTGAGAAGAGGGTTCCCAGACTGCACCTGACGTGCCAAACTTTCCATAAGCACAGGCAGGGCTTGGGGAAAAGTGTAGGCAAGGTGGATATTGGTCTCCGCCCCAGCCACCTGTGAGTTTCTTTGGAGCAGAGGTTAAAAATCTTATGCTGCTTGCTTTGGAGTTTAGATGGCAAAAAGTCTTTTTGTTTTAATAAAGGGGAGCAGGGTCGAAGGCAGCGACAGGTCAAAATGCAGAACGCGCTAGACCGGAGAGCAGGTCCTCATTACCCAGGGTAGCGAGCCACGTCCAGTCCCTCTAACCAACTGTTAGCTGAGAGTCTGGCGGAGCAGGTCTCTAGCCCCGTTGTTGTTCAGTCACACAGTCGAGTCCGACTTTTTGCAACCCCATGGACTACATCACGCCAGGCCCTCCTGTCCTCTGCCATCTCATCCTTTGCCGTCCCCTTCTTCTTTGGCCTTCAGTCTTTCCCAGCATCAGGGTCTTCTCCAGTGAGTGCTCCCTTCTCACTTGGTGGCCAAAGTATTCAAGCTTCAGCTTCAGTATCTGGCTTTCCAAGGAACAGCCAGGGTTGATTTCTTTTGGGATTGACTGATTTGATCTCCTTGCAGTCCAAAGGACTCTCAAGAGTCTTCTCCAGCACCGTAATTCGAAAGCATCTATTCTTTAGCGCTCTCTAGCCCTGCCAGGTGTTAATCAAAACATCAGCTCTGGCAAGGTAGGACAGTTGCAAGCTGAGTCCCAAACACAATTACTTTGGTAGCTGTAGTCAAAATAGGCCAAGGCACTGGGCTTAGATTGAAGCCCCAGAACTCAGGTAACACCGCAGAAGTATAATTATTAAGGTTTATTTTTTTTAAAGGTGCAAAAAGTTACAAATAGAAGAGCACTGAAAAAACCGGGAAGTAAATAAACTAAATAGTTAACCTAAAATACATATTGCAGGCTCTAGTCATGTGGCCCAGATGTTACCTGGTCATTCTAAAGGTACAAAGTCCAAAAGTAGGTTTCCTGGCCACGCTAGGCCCAGTCTCGTCAAAAGGATGAGCCAAAGGTACAAACTAGAATGGATTATCTTGTTTTATGCCAGATGGCCCACTGCTGTCTTGATTCTATTTGGCCAGTCATGTATGTTGCCAAGACATGTGACCACACACTTCTGCAGCTAGTTACGTGCCCACGATCAAGCAAGCACTCACCACTATCACCCCCACCCCACCCCCGGGTTTCTTGCTGTAGTGAGATGGGATGCGAGTGGAAAACTCCCTCCTGGTCTCGCCTTGATGCTCCCGTGATCTCATTTGCACCTTTGTCCATCCCATCCTTTCTCTCTCTCTCTCTCTCTCTGACCTGCAAGGCAGCATGACATTAATTTTCACAGGGAGGAGCATTTAGCAAATTCACTAAGCATAAAAGCCTGAACCAAAGATTATGAAAGGCCAAAAAACAGAGAAGGCCAGTTTCTTGACATAAAATGGGGCAATAGTTCCCACAACTTCGCTGCCACTCTGATTTCTCTTTTCTTCGCCTTCCAAAAGCCATGGAAATTCTAATCCCTATTCCCTTCTACTTTCTCCAACAGACCCTGCTGTGTGCCCTGAAGGGCCCCAAAATGCTATGTCTGTATAGTAGCCATACCCTTCAAAAGCTTTAGACTTACAGTCAGGATCCCCTCTCTCTGCCAGATAACTCGGGGGTTGTATTTCTGTGTGCCTCTCGGGCCAAGTAACTGTACCTCGCTTCCTTCACAAAAGACCCTGAGTGCTCTGATTTCTGGAACCTTCTCTGCTCTAACCCATGAGGCATCCCTGCCTTCTTTAATAATGTTAAAGCCTAGAACGTCAGAATCCTGCTGCTGCAGCCCAGTTCCCTTCCCTGAGAGGTGGATGGGTCTCAGGGAGGGGGCGTGGCTCAGTGGCAGAGCATCTCCTTGGCGTGCAGAAGGTCCCAAGTTTAATTCCTGGCATTTCCAGTTGCAAATAGGACCCGCTCCTATGTGCGGTGAAGGACACCTGCCTGAAGGAGGCGCAGCCAGTCAGAGTGCGCAAACTGGTCTTGATACATCAAGGGTCCGACTGACCCTGGGGCAGGTTCTTCATGCGTCTTCCTTCCCTCTCAGACTGCTCTTGCAGGCCGGCTACGACCCCAACGTGCAGGACAAGGACGGCTGGACTCCCCTGCATGCGGCAGCCCACTGGGGGGTGGAGGAGGCCTGCCGCCTCCTGGCAGAACACTTCTGTGAGATGGAGGCACTCAACAACGTGGTGAGTGGCGTCGGGGGAGCGAGAGAAACGGCTGAGGAGGATGCGCTTTAGGCCCGGCACCTCTGGCTCTGTGGATCCTGGTCAGCGGCGCTGGGAAAGCGTCTTCTCTGCCTGAGCCCTCAGAGACAAGCTGCCGGTCAGAGCAGGCGATGCCGGATTAAATACGGCAGTCCGACTTGGGCAGCTTCGTACCTACGGTGCTTGGTAGGCTAAAGGAGGGTGGGATTCTAGAACAGGGGGCTCGCAGACCTCGCGTGTGGCAAGGCAAATGTTACAAGAGGCCTGGAGGCCTGGGAAAAACTGAGCCAAGTGGTTTTGTTGGCCGGGGGGGGGGGGGATGTATTGGAGCAGCCGTGGAAGTACATCCTTTAAAAGGCTGGTTCTCGGGGAAGGAGCATTGGAGAGGCAGTAAGTACCAGTGCCAGGAGGCAACATCAGGGGAGGGCCTCGGCCTCTACACCCTGTCGCTGGCCCTCTGGGGTAACTGGTTGGCTACTTTGCGAGGCGGGAAGCCGGTCTGATCCCGCGGGGCTCCTCTTACACTCTTACGAGAGGGAAGCTCTCTTTCCTTTCCGTGTAATTCCGGATCGTTTCCACTCATTTGAGTTGCAGACCCCCCCCCCAGCACATTCATACCAACAAGGCTCACCGCCAGTGTTCCCGCTAAGCTGTGGAGTCTTGTGAGCAAAAATTCTACTTTGTGAGTTCCTGGCATTAAAGTCGTGAGCGAGCGATTTGGCCGCTGCATCAATCAGTTTGGCTCTGGAGCCATCCTTCCTGAGCGAAGACAAAATGTGTGAGCCAGAGGCTAAAAAATTGTGAGCCAGCTCACACTAACTCAGCTTAGAGGGAACACTGCTCGCTGCTGCCTTCAGAGTGGTGCCCCTTGGAGTCAGAGAGGTGGCAGCCTGGTGAATGGGATAGCAGTGAGGGGTCATGGGAGCCCTTGGTGTGCCTTGGGGTTGGAGGCAGGACGTGGGGGGCAGGATTTGAAGAGCCCCCTGGCTACACTTGATGTCATTTGCTGTGCCCACTGTGCAACTTTGATCTGCCGGCCAGCACCGTTCGGGCGCATCTCTAATGGGGCCGCCCTCGGTGCACTCAACTCCTCCCTGCCTCCCCCCCATCTAGGGCCAGCGTCCCTGTGACCTCGCAGATGAGGATACTTTGGCCCTGCTGGAGGAGCTGCAGCGTAAGCAGAACGACGTGAGTGATTCGCTTTGCCTGGCCGCCCCCCCCTCCACGCGGCAGGTGTCAAACTTGCCGAAGCTCGTCCCTGGGATGTGCACTTCTCACACCCGTGCGGGGAGCTCCCAGCATCTGTGGAGGCCTGATTGGGAAATCGCAGAGATTCCAGTTTGGGGAGCTGGGTGGCAGGAGGGAAACTGGCAGGACTCCTCACCGTAACGGAAGCCGTGGGACTGGGACTGCCGCCGTGTGTGAGGCTAGAGCCTGTCTGGCGGAAGGCGAGGGGCACCTACAGAAGCGCCTGGAAATCTGGCGTGCAGCAAAGCTCCTTGAACCAAAAGACAAAAAGCCCACCCCTTGTCTCTGTCATCTTCCCACTCTGTGGTGAATTTGACATTGTAAGCTCCTTGAGGCAGGGTCCTGCCATCATGTGCGTAGCCTGTAGAGCTTGCGAGTTATCTCAAGCTCTGTAGGCTCCGCACACCAGGCAAATCCTCCCACCAGCCTGTTCCGTGTAACTTTGTTTCTGCTAATCGCCATGGCTGCCAGGCAGATTTTTCTGCACAGGCTACCCAGTTCTGGTTGTGCGGCTTGCATGGCTGGAACAGCGGTGACCCCAGGGCAGGAGGTCAGGGGTTGAACCAGACTTGCCTGACGACTTAATTGGAGCCCTCAGGCAGCGAGGTTTCTAAAATCTCAGGGTGGGCCTCCCCGAGACAGCTCCGGGCAGGGACATCCAGCGCCTCCCTTCTCTGTGCTCTGGGCCGGCGAGCGCTTGATTCCCCAGGGAATAAAAAGTTTCCCTCCTGCCCGTCAGCTGCACTGCTGTTCCCAGCCGTGCACTGGAACTAGATTAGCCTCCAGCATTTTCCCCTCCCTTCCTCCCTTGATATCTGGACTTTTCTTAACCGGAGAGAGCCATCGTGGGGTCTGCACAGCAGCGGGATTCTTCTGATAACAGAAGGCCAAAATTTATGCCGTCTGTAAAAATAACTCTGTGATGACCTTCTCTCTGCTTCCGTGCCACAAAAGGCAAGGTGTGGATATTCTAATCCAGTGAAACCCGCGGGTGCCGCATGTGGCTCTTTGACACATCCCATCTGTGGTTCTTCTGAGCACTGTTCACCAGCGTGGTCTAGCATCGCTTCCCCAGGAAAGCGGTCAAAGCCCTTGCCGGGTGGGGCTTGTGGCTGGCAGGCAGTCCCCACCTTGACACAGCTGCTGCTGGAGGAAGGGGGCAGCTGCAAACCTCACTGAGATGCAGGCCTCATGCCAGGGAGGGAAGTTAATGTGGCTCTTCTGCTTGGTAGTAATTGCAACTGTGGCTCTGCACAAGCTGTGGCGCGAGTACTGCTTTTCTAATCCTTTGGACGCATTTGCCTGCAGACAACAGACGTCTTTGTACCTTCCCCCCCGCCCCCCCCAAAACTGCTCCCTCCCTCATTAATGTCCACAGTCACACAGTTCGCGTCAGTTTGGTTCCCAGTTCAGGTTCCATTTTCTGCTGCTCTCCATTGCTTTGCCCCATCCTGGGAAGACAGCGCAGCTCTCCAGGACGTGTTAGGGCTGTTTGTGCCTAGAAGGACGAGGGTCATTGCAGCACACACCCCTGCCCAATCCCAGAACCTCCCCGCTCTGCTCTGCAAAGGTCTCATTAGGCTCACGTCGCTTTCCCCTTGCCTTAGTGGCAGACTGACCCTCTTCTCTCACCGTAGCTACGTAGCAAGAAGGAAGCGCACCTGAGGCAGGCTGTGATTGATACCTGTTTGGAACAGCCCCCTTCGTATACAAGCAAGCACCGAAGGTGAGTGGGGGGATGACGGTATGATTCATTCCTGAAATGCCCTTTCCTTCCTGAAAAACCCAAACTGCCAAGTTATAAAGGCCACGTCGTTGGCTTTCAGCCACTGTGTGTGTGTGGGGGGCCTTTCCAAGAGAACTCAATGGGTCGCAGGTTGGATCTCTGGCATCAGGTGATGGGAAGGGCCTTCCTTCTCCACCTGAGACCCCGGAGAGTCACTGCCAGGTAGAATCTGACCATACTGAGTTTAGAAAGACTAGCAGCCTGACTCACTGAAGGCATGTCCAAAGCCTCTACCTTAAATGCCTACGAGTGCCAAGGGCTTGCCTTCTGTCAGCTGCCTGCTCTTAATCTGGGATGCCGCTTCTGGTTTGGCACCAGGTTCGCGGATCCCACAAGTGGAAGCTGCAAAACAAGTTTTGAGAAGGCTTTATTTGGTGTTCCCGGAGGATGCCTGGAGGACAGGAATGGCCTCGGCTCAGTTTCCCGCAGAAATGTTTACTGTTACAAATTGCAGATGTCGAGTCCTGCAATCCAAGTGTTTGTGGTTGCGTGTTTGAGTCGGTGCCAATGACAGGAGCCTGTTGCTCGGCAGACAGTAGCGGCATGGCAGATCCTTCTTGGAGCGGGAAGCAGGAAGTTCACACAAACCTGCATTTGATCGGCAGTGCCATAAATGCATCCTTCGGCAAAACCAAAGCCCAGCTTGGTTCCAAGCGCTAAGCAGTGCGCCCATGAAAGGGCAGGGTGCATGTGCTTCTGCCATGCTGAAGATCTAGAGCACGAAACGCACGGTGCGAGGGACCCGTGCCAGACCTAGATCCACGTAACCTACCGACCCTGCTTCTCTTAACCAGGACCTTTCGTTCATTCGCCCGTGTCTTCACCTGGGCAGAGAGACTTGATCTCACATCCTCACTCTGGGTTATTGTGAGGATAAAATTGGAGGCGTGTGTGTGTGTGTGTGTGTGTCAACCTCCAGTGTTCCCTCTAAGCTGAGATTTGTCTTCGCTCAGGGAGGAGGGCTCCGGAGCAAACTGATAGATGCCGTAGCCAAAACGCTCGCTCACAACTTAAATGCCAGCGGCTCACAAAGCAGAATTTTTGCTCTCCAGGCTCCACAGCTTAGAGGGAGCCTTGCCCCTGACCTCTGTGGAAGGAACAGGAGAAGAAAAAATACAATAATAGTCCAGATGGGATGAAAAATACGGAACTGCTTATTGGTCACAAGAGGCTCTCCGCATCTCTGAAGCTTCCAGCCCTGTAATTATGGTTCAGTCTGTAACGGAGCCTCTGCCAGTCAGAGTGGGGCAGCGAGAGAGGGCAGTGTGGTTTCTGTGCGTCGCCTTCGACGTTTAACCTTCACCTTTCCCCATCCAGGAGTTCCGTGTGTCGCATGAGCAGCAAGGAGAAGATCTCTGTCCAGGACCAGTCGAAGGAGCGCAAGACTTTGGGCACCATCGCTGTCGGTGAGGAGGAGACCAGCTCGGCCTCGGATGGGGAGGAGGCTCCAAATTCCAGCGGTAGGCGGGATACACACAGTGGGCTCTCGATCCAGAGCGAAGGAAGACCAGGATAAGGGCTTGGATAACCAACTGTTTCCTGTCCCCTATACAGAGGCAAAGGCCGCCCCCCCAACGGAAAGCAGTGCGGTGAACGGAGTCTCCGTGCCCCCCGTCAGCCCCGTCCCTCCCAGTCCCGCTACGCAGAAGGTAAGGCTTTCCTTTTCACAAGCACCTCGGCAGCCCGGAGATAAGGATGGGGATGCCATTTGGCATGGCTCCCTGTCTCTTCCTTCAACAGTGGTGGGCTTGAAGTGCTGGCGGTGGCCACTGATGGCCTCCCATCCCGGATCAGCCCCGCGCGCTCGCCAGAGCTTGTGTGTTGCAGGGGACAGCGGGAACTAAGCATTTCAAGGAAGGCTCTGGTAGCTTCCCCCCCACTCTTCAGTCATTCATCCCATGGGATGCAAGCCTGGAGGCTGTTGGGTTTTTCGCACTTTCTCACCTTCTTGTATCTTCCCTGGGTAGGGCTGAGCCTCTGGCCCAGCAGCAATCAGCCACATCCTTGGGGAGGAGAGGAAGTGCTGGAGGCCCCCCACCCCACCCCCGGTTTGGAGTGGTGAAGCTGCGCCTGGGAGTCTGGTTCTGCGAAAGTGGGCGGTGAAGCTGGGAGCCCCAGTACCGAGGCTCTGTCTGTCGTGGGCATCGCTCTCCTTTTTGGAACTGGGCATCTTCTCCCCACCACCACCACCACCATTGGCTTTGCACGGATCCTTGCATGATTCCTTCCTGCAGCTCTGCAACATGTGCTGCGTTCGCGCTGATAACATCTCTGTCAGCCCACCAACGCCTTTGTCTGGCATGCTTCCCTGTTGTTGCTCGCAGCTGACTGGGGAGGGGGAGGCTGGCCCTTGTCCCACGTGGGATGCCCGCATGGAGACTCCCAGACGGTCTAGGGTGATCGTTCTGATTGGACCCTAACCGTGCTCTCTCTCACTCCGTTCTGATGCCCGCCCGGCAGTTCTTTCCACCGCATGTCACTTTTCTCTCTTGTGTCGCGTGAAATACTTTGGACTTTTTTTTTGTTTGTTTGTTCTTCCGTCCTCCCCCCCGCCCCCCACCGGCCTCCTTGCATCTTCCCCCTTCCGTCCGTTGCTGGGCCGCCCCGCCCCCTCCCGCCCCCTTCCTTCGTTTCCCCCAGCCGCAGTTTGCCTTCATCACTCCCGTGCTGCCCATCCCGAGCCCTCTCGGGCCTTCCATGTGGAGGCAGAGCTTGCGCAAGACAGGGATCGTTCTGGTGCCCGAGAATGGAGAGAGAGATGCAGTGAGTGGGAGGGAGGGAGAGGCAAATAATGCGTCCCCCTGAGCTGAGTTCGTGTGAGCTAGCTCACAGTTTTTTATCCTCCAGCTCACACATTTCTGTCTTAGCTCGGGAAGGAGGGCTCCAGAGCAAACTAGTTTATGCAGCAGCCAAATCTCTTGCTCACGACTTTAATGCCAGTAGCTCACAAAGGAGAATTTCTGCTCACAAGACTTCACAGCTTAGAGGGAGCATTGCAAATAGGGGCTGTGGTTCATTAGTAAAACATCTGCTTGGCGAGCAGAAGGTCCCAGGTTCAATCCCCAGCATCTCCAGGGAAGGTCTTGACCCAAGATCTTGGACAGCTATTGCTGATCAGAATAGACCTTGATATACCAGTGTTCCCTCTAAGCTGAGCTAGTGTGAGCTAGTTCACAGTTTTTTAGCCTCCGGCTCACACATTCTTGTCTTAGCTCAGGAAGGATGGCTCCAGGGCAGACTAAGTTATGCAGTAGCCAAATCGCTTGCTCAGAACTTTAATGCCAGTAGCTCACAAAGCAGAATTTTTGCTCACAAGGCTCCACAGCTTAGAGGGAACATTGGGTCTGACTCAAGTATATAGCAGCTTCCTGTGTTCAAAAGCATATCTTGGGCGTCAGTTTGGCGTAGTGGTTAGGAGCACGGACTCTAATCTGGGAGAACCAGTCTGATTTTCCAGTCATCTACGTGCAGCTGCTGGAGTGACTTTGGGTCAGTTACAAGTTCTGTCAGAGCTGTTCTCTCAGAAGCAGTCCTCAGAAAACCTCTCTCAGCCCCACGTACCTCACAGGGTGTCTGTTGTGGGGAGGGGAAGGGAAAGGAGTTTGTAAGCCGCTCTGAGTGAAGGGTGGGGTATACATCCAATCTCTTCTTCTTTTCTCCATTAGTGGGGAACAGGGTCCTAAAATTCTTTCCCCCAGAAGCTAAGCCGTCTCCTTCCAGATCAGATGGGTTTATAGGGGCAGCCTCAGAGTTGTCCTGTCAAACTTGCAGGATGACCAGACCCAAATCCTGGGGTCTTACTATCTTTCTTCACGATTGCGGCAACCTCCTCTAACTGCCAAGTTGCCTAGTGCTTTTTCATTTTTTGAAAAGGAGTAGTACTGCTGATCTCAATGTACTGATACAGAAAGATATCGTAGTTTTCCTTGTGCGCACCTGTGACTCATTTCCCTCCCCCATGTATATAAGAGCACAGAAGGGAAAGAAGGATAGGTTTGGTGGGCTTCTTCTGGTCAGCAGGCTTTCTGAGGGGGGAACAGCAGTGGGCTGTGGCAGAGCTACGGAGTTCCTCGACTGGAGACAGGCGAGTTGGATCAGGGCCTTGAGCTGTGACTCTGCATGTCCACTCCTTTCCTTTCCCTTATTTGTGCATCCTCTCGGTTAGAATGGGGAAGCCTGGCAAGCCCCAGGCGGAGGTTTCAGAGGTAATGAGACCGTGTGGTGGGATGCGTTGGGCAAAGGGCTTCTATTCTCCTGGCACGGGATTGGACACAGAGTTCTGGAGAGACTCTGTGGCTTTCTGGGAAGCTCCGCTCCCCCTCTGAAGAGGCAGCTCTCCAGCCCTCACCCGCTGTGAACCCCGCTCTTGGAAGCGTTCCAGATTTCTCTGCATCACGTGAATCTGGACAGTGCGAGTCGTTGAAGCAGGGTGCTGCTGTCTTTCGGGATCAGCCTTGGGGAGGGTAAAACTGGGCAGCCGCTAGGCTGTGTCGAGATGGTGGGCAGCCCCTGGCATGACCCCCTTGGCAACCTGCGCCTTCCCTTCCCTTGTGCCAGGTTTGCACTCAGAGCAGAACAGTCGAACGAGCCCTCGCTCCGTCAACCACAGAGAAGCCGTATTTTAACCATGGCAAGATAAAGAAGTGGCATCCTTTTAGTTCATGTCTCGCACGTGTGTTGCAGAGGGGGGAGAGAGAGAGATTCTCACGCCTGACTTCCATGCTTTATGTTTTGTGAGAATGCAGGAGGGCTACAATGCGGCGTCCGTTCATTTGAGACAGGATTCAGCCCCCAAATCTATTGGAATGGTTGGGGTTGGGCCTCTGGGGACCTGTGAAGTAGCCACTGTCATAAACCCGCCCTGGGTTTGTGTGGTTGAGTGCATGGAAGCGTGTGCGTAAGCATGCTCTTCTTCGTGCCACCACCCCAAATTTACTCCCACCTCCCATGTCTACCAGTGGCTCGGGGAACACTGGGAAAGGCTGGCTCCAACCCGTGCGCAAAGGTCAGTTTCCCCCAGTTACTTCAGCCCTTCCCCGTATGCGTGCGTGACTGTGGCGGTGAGGGGTCAGGCGTGCGGGGAGGAATTTGGAACACAGTCTGCTCTCTTAAACAGGAAGCACGAGACCAAAGGAAAACAACTATCGTACCTACTAGCTACAGCAGATCTAATGCAATAAGCTGGGGGAAAAAATCATATCTCTGAGCTAGCCTTAACAATCCAGAAGTTACCTCCGCATGTCCTCTTTGAATGCTCGTGGAGCAAACGCCAACTCTGACCCCCACCTGCTCCGACCCCCACCTGCTCCGATTCCTCACGTTTGAGCAACCTTCTCTCGATGTTCCAGCCTTTTAACCAGGGAAGGTTAACCCTTTTAACCCTAGCTGGCTTGAAGTTCCTTACCCAGTCCAGAGACAGGGAGCCCACTCCCACGTGGGATGGTGAAGCCCCCATCTCCTAATCGTCCCCCCATCTCCTTCCCTCACGTCCCCATACACAGCTCGTGTTTTAACGCTAGCCGTTAATCTTGCCCTTGACAAATACAGCAATGCATCTCTGCTCTTGCTGACACTCTTGTGCATTTTACGGCTCTCTTCCACGGGAAGGCAAGCTCCTCTCAGAGTCCCGGGAACGCCCCCAGTGAGCTTCAAAAGCACCTTAACGTCTCGGTTATCATGACACCAATTGCCTCAGAGCATAGGCAAAGTAGTTTTCTCGCACCAATTAATAAGGTTGGGGGACTTGCCAACAGCTGAGGCTGAGAGGCGGGGATCCCACAGCACCCAAGAGGGGAACGGATATCCTGGGGGCAAATTCTGAGGGGCAAATTCTGGGGTGTTTCCTCTCTTCTGAGTTGACTGTGCGGCCCAGCGGTCTCCTCTGCCATCCGTGTCTGGTGCCCTTAGGTGGCTTCCCTTCTCAAAGGGAAGTCTGTCCCCTTGTCCTTGTGAACCGGGGTCTCAGCAATGAGGAATCCATATCTCTAGTCCAGCGGTTCTTGCTTGCTGCTGTGGAGTCACCGGTGACCATTTTCATTCATTTATGTATTTATTGGGCTTCTAGCCCGCCCTCCCCCACAAGCAGGCTCAGGGCGGGCTAGAACAAGCAACAAATGCAATCCAACGTCTAAAACCTCACAGTTAACCAATAAGCAATGATAAAATTACACCAGTAAATAGCGGCAGTAGCAATCGATGGCATCATCCGATCACTCCGACTCCCATCTGCTCCCGTACAGGCTTCCCACATGTGTGCGGGTGGATGGCAGTTGGTGCGGATGGGGCAGACGGACAGGCCATCTGAACAGCACGCAACAAGCAATGCAAAGCAATGCAGGGCAATGCAAAATAAGTAGACAGATCTTTGCCGCCTCAACCATCGGCCTGGTGGAACACCTCCGTTTTACAGGCCCTGCGGGACTGCATGAAGTCCCGCAGGGCCCGGATCACATCAGGGAGAGCGTTCCACTAGACTGGTGCCAGAGCCGAGAAAGTTCTGGCTCCGGTTGAGACTAGACAAATATCTTTGGGGGCTGGGGACCACCACCAGATTTTGATCCATCGGGTGTTGTGCTCTTCTGGAACATACCGGGAGAGACGGTGCTGAAGGTATGTTGGTCCCAGACCGCATAGGGCTTTAAAAGTCAAAAACAAAACCTTGCACTTGACCCGGTATTCAACTGGAAACCAAAACCTTGCACTTGACCCGGTATTCAACTGGAAACCAAAACCTTGCACTTGACCCGGTATTCAACTGGAAACCAAAACCTTGCACTTGACCCGGTATTCAACTGGAAACCAAAACCTTGCACTTGACCCGGTATTCAACTGGAAACCAAAACCTTGCACTTGACCCGGTATTCACTGGACATATATGTGCTCTTAATGGTGTTCCTGTCAGAACATGGGCATACTAGAACCCGCCTGCATTAGCCCTGCCCGGTTTGCATCCCCCTCATCCGCTCCAACCACTGTTCCGAGCCTCCATCCGTCCTGACTCCCGTTCCTTCCTTTCTTCTCCCCACTTCCTCTCTTGTCTCTCTCTCTCTCTCCCTCACCCACTTGCCCCCCCTCCCACATACAGTTCTCCGGAGGCTGCAGCCGCACGATGGAACCAGAGGACTCGCAAGCCCCCGCGGTCTGGAGGCAGAGCCTGCGCAAGACCAGCAGCTTTGGGGTGCTGCAGGACGCCAGGCTGGAGGACGGGGCAGCCAAGGAGGGCAGCGGCATCAAGAGATCAGCATCCAGTCCTCGGCTGGACACAGAAGAGAAGGTAAGCCTGGGGGAGAAACGTCCCACGAGGAGATAAGCCACAGTGTTCTTGAAATCAGCAGGGCAGCAGTGTATGGGGACAAAAGGGGGAAAAACCTCTGTTGGAGCCCCACTGGTCACTCCTGTTTGGAGTCTCTATATTTGAACGTTGCACGGCCTGGGAGCCGGCTATGACACAGGCAGCGCTAGATGCAATTCACTTATGTTCAGTGGCACCATGTAAGTGCAGGGCTTAGTGTTGGTCTTCTCGGCCCGATCTGATCGGTGCCTCCGTTACGGCAGTGCACAGAAGCCGGAAGACACGTGGAGAAATCTCAGAAGCAGTGCGAGTCGTGGGCCCTTACGGCTGCGCAGATCTGCTTGAAAATAAATGGACCGTGCTTGGAGAAATCTTGGAAGTGGTGGGGAGGGAGTTCAGGGGGTCACGGGGTGGTGTGCAAAGAGGTACACGGGAAGCAGAATGAATTTCTCAGCCAGCATTCTGGGGCAGATCTCTTCACCACCTTGATGGATTTCCTGTCCTCTCTAGGGAGTTGCCGTCAGACTACTGGTTGGAGACAGGAGGGGAGGGGGGGAATGAGGAGGAGACTAGGCCAAGGCCTACCTCAGGTTTGATGGCCTCCTCCTATCCAGCCCACACCAACTTACATCCACAAAATGGCGTTTCTCCACACCTTGTGCCGTTGCTGCGTTTGCCAGATCTGGCATAGAAGCCGTGCAGTAATTGGGACTCTGAGCATGCACTGGATGCTTTTTCCTCCCTGAGAAGGTCACCAACAGTCGGTTTTAAGGGGAGGCACAAGGACTCTGGTCGGGAAGCAGCCAGACTTTGGCCCCGGGACCTTCAGCTTTGCAGCTTACATACCGGGAAACATTAGGTGGATTAAAGGAAAAGACATAGGAAAGGAAGCGCTCTTGGTTTGAGCGTCCCAGAGAAGGGGAAGAGAAAATTGCTCAGGGGCTTACTTCATTTTTATCTTAGACTGAAGAGCTTTTTTTACTGCCCTTCCCTTGCTTTTTTATCTCTGCTTTTCCCACCTTAGATTTAGCAGCCTTGAAGACTCTGTTATGGGGAAAAACTTTGCTCTGGCAGGGTGGGTTTCTTAAGACGGGATTCCGAGGGGCAAATTTTGCCATCAGTTTCTCTCTGCTTTGCCCTCTCTGTCTGTCTGTCGGTCTGTCTGTTTCTCTCTCTCTCTTTTTCCCTGTCCACCCCACCCTTCACTGTCTACATATTTACAGCAAGACATCCGGGAACTCTTACAGAAGTGGAACAAGAATCCCATTGGCCCAGGGTTAGCCAATAGGAGTGCCCCTTCTGAGCCAGCTGGTGACCCGGTAGGAGCCTCTGCCCGTCAGAGGGTGTGGCTGGCTGATTGCCTTTGCTTGCTAGTTGGCTAGCTTTTGGGGCTTTAGTTGCAGCGGGGCTTTGCTCGACAGCCAGGGGGTTTCTGGTGGCCGGTTGAGGGGATCCCTCGTGCCACCGCTTGCTTGGAAGATGTGGCTCGGATATCCCATTTTTGTGTGATTCTTCTCTACCCCACCCCTCTTCCCAAGTTTCTCACCTTTTCTTTGTCCTGGCTGGCTCTGGCCACAGCTTTCTAGGCATTAGTCTGTGTTCCTAAGCACTGGTAAAATCCCAGGAGCCAGAAGTGGCTCTGCTGCCCTGGCATCCGCCAAGAGACACACTCGGAGCCTCTCCTTCTAGGCCACCTGTCAAGTCAAAGCTTTCCAGGTCTCCAGCTGGCCTCTGAGCAGCGCCCCCTCCTGGCCAGAACACAAATAACAGCATCATTCCTCCCGTGGGCCCATTCCTCAGTTCCTCCCTTTCCTTCTTACAGAGCAAAGAACCACGCCTGGCCCGGGTCACGCCAACCCCCACTCGGAGGATATTTGCCCTCCCAGACACGGAGCCCCACCGGGACCCACGGCGAGCGTGAGTAACCTGCCGCAGGCTAGCCAATGCAGTGTCACGGATATAATGTTAGGCTCGGATCAGGAGACCCAAGTAGAGATTCCCATTCAGCCACGAAGTCTGCTGGCCCTCGGGGCAAGTCATTCTCCCTCGCATGGCTGTCGGAAGAGTGAAATGAAGTGTGTGGGGGGCACTGTGCTGCCTTGAGCTCCCTGAAGGAAGGGGCCAGGTCCAGTGCTAAACTCTCAGACTGAGTTGGCCGTGGGAGTTCAGATAGGCTTTGGCTCCATGGAGGAATAAAGTGAATGCTGGAACTGGAGTGTTAGAGCCAAGGCAGTGTAGTGGTTAAGAGCGTCAGACCTAGCATCCGGAAGACCCGGGTTCAAATCCCCCCTTGGGCCGTGGAAGCTCACTGGGTGACCTCGGGCCCAGCCGCACTACCTCACAGGTTTGTTGTGGGGAGGAAGTGGAGGAGAGGAGAACGACGTGAGCTGCTCTGGGCCCCCCCGTTGGGAAGCAAAGCAGGGTATAAATGCATTGAATAAATGAGTGGAATGGAATGCCTGGGCTGTCCGCTGTGAGGCGTTAGCAGAACCAAGCAGATCGGAGCAGAGAAAGCCTGTTGCTGCATCCCTGGGAATCTCAGGTTGGGTTGGAGGAGCCGGGACTCGAGCATTCCTGGGGGAAGAAGCCTGGAGGCAGAGGGAGTAAGAGCAGCGGAGCGTGGAAACTCCCAGGCAGAGGGAGAGCTGCTGGTGTCCTGGCCCCACTGCTGGACCTCCTGATGGCCCCTGGTATGTTTGGCCACTGTTTGACACAGAGCGTTGGACGGGATGGGCCATGGGCCTGATCCAACACTGGCTTCTCTTATGTTCTCTTATGTTCTTATTGCTGCTCCCTCGCCCTTTGCATGGGAAACAGATTACAGCCCATCGAGTAAGGAAGGCCAGACCTTTCCCTAACAGTCTCCCCCCCCATAACTAAGAGAACCACCCAGTTTCTAGCAGCTCTAAAGTCCATGTTCTGCGTCTCTCTCTGTCCGAGACGTTCATTTTCAGTTTGTATCTCGTCTTTGTGCAGCAATCGCTCCCGTGCAGCAACCGCCACGTGCGTGTTAGAGGGGAGGCATTGCAGTCAGCCTAAAATATTTTTTTTTTAAGTTTGTTTCCCCAAATGTTTGTAGAGCTCGTCTTTGTTTGTAAGCACTCCATTTGCCAACCCCAGGCTCGCTTGACTCTCCTCGCAGCCGGGTGCCGTATGACAAGGAACCGGCGCTGGGTCTGTGCTGGACCAGGCTGCAACCCCCCCCCCTTGAGATCCCAGCCTGCGGCACTTCCCGAACCCAGCACTTCATCCCGAGTAGCTTGCAATGCCTTTTCCCAGGGGCAGCCTTAGCAAGGAGGGGATCATCTGGCAACGCTTCCTTGTGCCCTCGTTGCATCCAAGCTCATTAGCGGTAATGGCAGGCCGTGTAAGAGCTGCCTTTGAAGAGCATCCAGGAACCGCAGCCGGTGGAGAACGTGGCCGCCCAGATGGAGCGGACGGTGCCAACTCCGGGTCGGCTCCATCAGCTGCCAGTTTGCTCCTGGGCTCCGTTCGCAGTGACCTTGAAAGCCCTACGCGGTCTGGATCCAAGGTGCTGAAAGGTTCGCCGATCGCCGCATGAATCGACCCGCTCCCGGCTGCCTCTCAGGCCCTTCTCTGATGGGTGGCCACATGGGAGAGGCTCTTTCCACCCATGGCACTAAAACTGTAGCACTCCCTCCCCAGGCCGACCCAGTTTGTGCCCTCCCTGGTGGTTTTTTGCCGTCAGGCCCCGGAGCATCTGGGCTTCCCCAGGTCTTTGCTGCTGTTGGCTTTGCTTGTTTGCTTTCCTCTCGCTCCTCGGAGGCGGATGACTCCTGCGGTGGTTCCCGTGGCTGCGTTTTTGCTTGGCTGTCTTGTGCTTGCTGGATCCGTTTGGTTCGTCATGCGAGTCTTTTTTGCTGGTTTTATTGTTTGGTCTGTTTTTGCAGCTGCATTAGCCACCTGAGAATCTTACAGAAGCCAAAAGGTGGGATGGAACTGAAGCATCTCGCTCTCATTTATAGGCCACCTGTGGTGGTCTTAAGCCAATTTCCCTCTCTGGCCCCTCCCCTCATCTGTACTCTCAGATTCACGAGACTTTGCCTACCTTGCAAGGCTGATGTCAGGATGACCGAGACAGTGCCTGTAAACTGGCTGAGTGCCCTTTGCCAACCTGAGTGTTTCTATGGCTCTTTCCCCCTTATTTATTATTGGAAGTGTACGAACGGAAGAGAATCTTATAGCCCGGTGGAGGGACTCAGACACAGGCATCCCGGTTCTGAATCTCTGCTTCATGGGCTGGGGTTGGGCTCAAGAGTGCAGCGAGCTCCATTTTCCATCGGCAAAATGGGCATAACGGGTGACTCGGTGCATGGAACTGAAGAGGCCGAACGCAGGTTTTTAGAGCGTTTGGGGTGTCTGCCTTGTTTCCAAGTGGATGAAAGGCTCGAATACGTTCTGGCCGACTGAACCAAGTGTGCTGCCGTGCGGGGGGGACGGGGGGATGTTTCTGTCTCTGAAGGAAGGGGCGGGGAAGGGCTGGGACAGGGGATGCCGGCCATGAGCCTCTTGTGGGGGGTGGAGCTTGGCATAGCTTTTGGACCCTAGATTAAAGCACAAGCACCAGGGAGCCTGGGATTGGGGCAACGGGAAGTTCTCTGAAAAGTCTTTCCGGGGGGGCAGCTTTCTCGGGAGTTTGCACCCGGCCCCCTCTAAATACGCTCCCGCGCGTTCCTCCTCTCTGTCTTTCTCTCCATCTCTCTCCTTGCTCCCTCCCCCCCCGCAGAAACTTAGAAGGTGGCCTTCAGATGAAGATAGATACCGTCCTTGCCCCACACCTGCCCCCTTCTTCTGCTGCCATCAGCTCTAGCACGGATCCCCGGGACCGCCGAAGGTGAGGGTCGGTGGGGGCAAGGGCAGGGAGTTTAGAAAGCGAGGGACCCTGAGCGGAAGGCCGCCTCTCGGGACGGGGCGAGGGGGCCGCCTCGGAGTTTCAGCTCTTGCGCTTCAGCCTGTGAACTTCTGCGAGCGTGATCTTTGCCTGGTAGAGAGAGGGACACCCGCGTCTTGGTGTCAGAGAGAAACCCTTGCAGCCACAGCTGTTCTCGGCTCCTTCTGTGCTTGAACCACCACTACTTGACTCATGCCAGAGATGCTTTTCTATTGCCGGGGGGGGGGCGCAGTTGGCTCTGCGTGTTGCTGCCCTTTGCTGGCCTCCCCTTCCCTCTCACTGAGGTTGGGCAAAGGGCGTCAGAGGAGAGGATATGACTGCCGCTCCTGTCTCACCTCGAGTACACTGCACCACGTCTTTGCCTCCAACGAGCCATCATGGCAAGGAGGGTGGTGAAGTGGGGGGACAGTCACCTTGAGATGTCGAGGGGCGACGGAGGGGGCTTCCTAGGCAGCTGCTGGGAGTGGAGGCTCAGTGGGGCTCGGAGGGTCTGGAGGGAGAAGCCTTTTCCGTGGTCCCCGAGCCGCTTGTCATCTCTGCAGGTCCTACCAGACGCCCGTGCGGGATGAAGAGTCGGAGTCCCAAAGGAAGGCCCGCTCCAGGCTCATGAGGCAGTCCAGGCGTTCCACGCAGGTACAGGCGGGCTCCCGAGAGTGCGGTCCCACAAGCAGGCAGGGAGCTAGGATCGCGCCACTGAATGATGCTAATGCCACCTTCCAGCAGCTGGGGGGGCAACATATCCGTAGGGTTCCGTCCCTGCAGCAGCCCCTTCACCAAACCCTGTGTTCTCCCCGCTCCGTGCAATCAAAGTTCACTTGATTTCCTCCCCTCTCCTCCTGCCCCCCTGCTTGCTTTAAGGGTGTTACGCTCACCGATCTAAAGGAGGCCGAGAAGACCATGGGCCGGGCTGGGGACTCCAGAGCGGCCTCGGAGCAGAGAAGCAAAGAGGATGAGAAGCTGGAAAAAGACGGAGAGCAGCCGCCCCAAGAGGCCACGGTAGAAGGGGCAGGATGTGGCAGGTGGGTGGGTGGGCGAGGATGGAGGCTGGGCCTCTCACAGCGCTAGGGACTCCACGGGGCAGGCCTAAGGCCAGGATTAAATTGGGTAGATCTAGTCTCTATCTCTGAACCACAGTCTGATCTAGGGGAACAGCATCAACCTGGGGGCCTCTTCTCACCCTTTGTGGTTGGGCAGGGAAGGGGATACAGGCATCGTCCATGTTGTGTGTGGATTCTCTGTACGCAGTTCCTAGCGCTGGAGCAAGTGAGAGACTGGTGTAGTTTGTACATCTCACTGCGCTAAAGTGGCGCCTGTCTGTTCCCAGCCAGCCCCCTCTAGTCACTCACAGCCTTAGTTTGCCTTCCAAAGATGGCCTTTTTCAGTCAGTGGAAGAACAAAGTGCAAGGAAGAGTGGTTTGTTTGACCTTTCAGAGCAGAGTGTGTCTTAAATTAATTGATCTTAGTTTGTATGTTTATTCTAAACAAGGTATTATTGGTATCAACATGTATTGGTGCAATTAGATCTATTTTAACTCGATTTTAGTAGCTCCGCTGAGGAAACTTCTTGCGAAACACATTGCGATCTGAAAGGTCAACTAAACTGCTCTCCTTTGCGCCTTGTTCTTCTCTCCTGCCTTGTTGATGCAGCCTGGTTTTCTTCCCCCCTTTTTAAAATCAATGTAACATATGACGTTTGTGCTGCGCTGCCCTCCCCAATCCCACCACCGTGTCGTTTAAATTCAGGATGCTTCTAGGAGATTCCGGCACCCCAGTTCAGACAGCTCTTCGGTTTATACTGTGAATCCGTTGGTGGTGAATTCGCAGCCCAGGAAAGGTAACTTTTCCCATTCCCGTATTTGGTAATTTTAACTTGGGGCTCAGTGAGACTTATACCACTGTGACTTTTCGTTTTTTCTTTTGTCCTTCCTTAACTTTTGGCCCGTTTTATGCTGCTGCTTTTCCTCCACTGTGTTTTTGCTGCAGAGCTGAGCCTTGGTGCATCCCAAAGCAACAGTGCCCCCACCTCATTCTCCTGCCCGGCCCTCTCCCCGGATGTCCCCCCCCTGGATTCTGCCTTGATCTGCCTTTATATAATCTGCCACCCCACGGGGGCCTACGTCTCTGTCCAGAGCTCTGCAGCTCACCCTCTCTCTGTCCTACAGGCTTGGAACCTGACGAGATGAGCTCAGAGGCGGATTTGGATCTCCGAAACCGGTTGGCTATCCGGGACCGCAGGAAAGGCCGGCGGGAGAGACGTATCAGTGGGCTGGGGGGAAATTCTGAGGTGAATACGCCGGACAGCTGTGCAGGAGCTGCTGCATTGTGCTCAGTAAAGAGCTGGGACTAGACTGCCAGTGGGGGGCGCTGTGTGGCCACGTTATTGAGAGCTCTGTGGCTGCCTTAGGTATACCTCCCCCCCCCACCCCGGAGTTTCTTGCACAGATCATGTGGGCGGCACCAACCCCAGCTGTCTTTCCTCTTCTCCAGGGTGAGGATGAAGAAGATGTTGAGCAAGTCAACAATGAAGATCCATCAGGACATGGCAGGTAGATTACCTTTGGGAATTCAGCACTCTCCTCTGAATCTTGTTTTGAGAGCAGTGTGTGAGGCCCCCCCCCCACCACACAGGTGAGTATATGGGATCCAAGGCAGCTTCCTCAACTGCCACAGAAATAGAGCTGGTATAGTTAAATCCTCGCTTAGCAAAGAAACCCGCTGGGCGACCTGTGGCCAGTCACTCTCTTATAGCTGCTTCCCAGCTTTTTTTAAGAGGCAGGGACAAGCGTCTGCAGCGTCCTGAGCTCCTTGGATGGGGGCTGGGACCAGAAAATGCAAAGGGGGCCCATATGCACATACTTTTAATAAAACATATACATTGTCTGCTTAGAGTTCTGCATTTATTTGCTGCTCAGAATAAGCTGCAAGATCCAGTGACTTAATGTGCAAAGCAGTTTTTTAAAAAAAAAAAAAAATATTATGAAATAAAATACAGTACACTATTATGAGAGGTACAGATTTAACAATCATGCAAAAAGGAACCTGTATTTGGTGGGGATCTCTCCACCTTTATGACATTTCACTCCTTCCCAGTAAGAAATGAGAGGCATTCCCTTGTCCAAAAGGTGAGACAAATCAGAATCTGAATCTGTAGGGTTGTCCCCGAAAGAGATCTTCTCTGTAACGATAAAAATCCCAAGTTTTAACCTTCCACAATGTTAAAGATGGATATTTATCCTTCTCGCCGTCGCCAGTAAAGCTGAAATGAGCTTAAGCTTCGGTGTATTGACATCCTTACGAGAGGGTAAATCCGATAATAGCCATTTGGGGTGGAAAGCAGGTTTTATAATCTTGCCTTTCCGTCGGCCTGTCCGCTTGGCAGGTTTCATTTTCAGTCCATCACAGGCGTTTCTTCAGATCTTAAGCAAGTTTCTGTAGGTCGCCTTCCCCACCCGAATTGCAGAGAGTGAGGAACACCCCCCCCCCCAGGACACACACACAACCCCTCCCCGTGACACGGCCTCTCTTTTCAGTGAACACGTGAACAGCGTCCTGCCCAACCGGACAGCTCCCTGCCAGAGACGGAACAGCGCATCGCACTGCAAAGAGGAGCCCGATACCTATTACAAAAAAGTGAGCGAGTGTGGCTTCTCTGGGGGAAGGAGGGAGGGAGGAACCGCTGCCCGAGGCGGCCGAGCCACGGTGCGGCAGGGCTGTCAGTGACCGCAGGGCCTGCTTTGTGTGTGTCTTGCCCTTAAGCTGTATGAAGATCTCTCGATTGAGAACGAGAAACTGAAGGAGCAGCTGCAGGAGGCACAGCTGCAGTTGACCCAAGTCAAGCTGGAGCTGGAAAGAGCGACCCAGGTACAAAGGGGGCGGGGGGCGGGTGGGGGGGGACAGGCAGGCAGGCTGGCTGGGGGCGCAGCAGGGCAGAACACAGCAGGCGGCTCCGCCATGGGCACGGCTCATTCTTTCTGTCCGGAGCTGTGTGCTGTAAAAATGCCCAACTGGGATTGGCTTTGATGGCCATAGCGCACGTGCCAGGAAGTTATTAGGGGTTCAGATCTAGTCTCTGGCGCGGAGTGACATGCGGCTCTTTTCTCTCCGCCGTCTTATCTGTTCACATGGGAGTGACAATGCCAGGTTGCCATTCGGGGCTTTGGGGAGGATCACGACTGCACCCGAAGCAGTTTGATCCCTTGAAACGCTCTGCGCAAATGCTTATTTTGTGGCCACCACCTTTCCCCCTCCTAGTAGTGCTTTGTCACCTTGGCATTGTGCGTACAGGTCACATTGTGCGTTTTGTTTTGTTACCCCCCCTCAGAGGCAGGAGCGTTTTGCCGAGCGGCCAGCTCTCCTGGAGCTGGAGAGATTCGTAAGTACCTGTTTCCGCTTCTCTCCTCCCTTCCCCCTGCCAGTTTCCGGCACGCTGGGAATGTTGCCAGCTCTGTGACAGTGGTGAGGAACGGCCATCCTCGTTTGCTGCTGCTTGACAGATGGGAGGAGCTATGGTGCTCCATAGCGAAGGGCAAGAAGGTGGGCATGATCCACCAGTGGAATACTGCCCCGTTTTCCAGCAGACTGCCAGGAGCTTACTGGGATGCTTGCAAAGAATGGGGGACTAGGAGGACCTTGATTGGATCCAGAAAGGAAGTGCTTTGTGCTTACCCAGGAACATTGAAGAGAGACAGGTTATACCTTGAAATGTAAAGAAATTCTGAGAGAGCCCGTTTGGTGTAGTGGTTAAGAGCGGCGGACTCTGACCTGGAGAGCCGGGTTTGATTCCCCACTCCTCCATATGCAGCTGCTGGGGTGACCTTGGGTCACTTACAAGTCCTTTCAGAGCTGTTCTCTCACGAGCAATTCTCAAAAGAGCTCTCTCAGCCCCACCTACCTCACAGGGTGTCTGGGGTAGAGCCAGTTTGGTGTAGTGGTTAGGAGCGCGGGCTCTAATCTGGGAGAACTGGGTTTGATTCCCCACCCCTCTACATGCAGCTGCTGGTGTGACCTTGGGTCAGTCACAGTTCTCTCAGAGCTGTTCTGGAAAGAGCAGTTCTCTCAGCCCCACTTACCTTACAGGGTGTCTGTTGTGGGGAAGTGAAGGGAAAGAGATTGTAAGCCACTCTGAGACTCCTTTGGGTAGTGAAGGGCGGGGTATAAATCCAATTGTGTGGAGGGGAAGGAAAAGGAGATTGTAAGCTGCTCTGAGACTCCCTCGGGTTTATTTATTTATTTATAATTTGTGAAAGGCAGGGTATAAATCCAATCCCCTTCTTCTTCCTCCTCTGTATTCTCTTGCTTTGCAAATTTAAAACACGTTGGTGCACCCTCTAGATAGCCTTTTAGCGCCAACGTCCCGCCCACTCTTCTCCTGTGGAGGCTGGCTTTGGTTAGCCCTGTTTGAACAGGGTCTTCGAACTCCTCTTCGCTCCTCACCTTCATCCCTTTGCCCTCTCCCCACAAGGAACGCCGAGCCTTGGAGAGGAAAGCCGCAGAGCTGGAGGAAGAGTTGAAGGTAGGGCCCACCTGGCTGGCTCCGTCCCTGGGTCTCGCCCGTGATGGGGAGGTCTCTCAGGCCGGTCAGGGATCGTAAGAAAGGAGGCTTGACCCCCAAACTGAAAGGCCTCTCTGCCTGTTCTTCCTTCCCCCTGGCAGGCTCTTTCCGATCTGAAGGCTGACAACCAGCGTCTCAAGGACGAAAACGCCGCTCTTATCCGTGTCATCAGCAAGCTGTCTAAGTGACCGTCACTGCAGCCCCCAGATTCTGCCACGAAAACGGGGCCTTACTCCCCAGTCCACCCTTTACGTCAACCAGATCTTCATCAGGGACAGGAAGGAGATGCGAGGATAATGGGGCAGCCAGCTCCCCGCGCCAAGACCCAGACACTCCAAACGCAGGCTGTCGCAAGCCCCAGCCAATCAGACACCCGTTCTTTTCCATACAGGGCCAAGCTTGTCAACAGAAGTGACGTCTCCACCTCTCCTCTCTCCCCCACCCTGTCCTTCTTCCTCCCTTCTTTCTTTTTCCTTCTCAGAGACAGTATTTATTTTGTGGCTTCCTTAAAGTGACGTTCCTTACTTGCTTTTTTTATTATTATTATTTTAGTGCCCAAGGGGAGTGGTATGATAGGAGCCAGTATTCCTGGGTGCTCAGGCGAGCCGGCCGGGCCACAGTGCAGTTTTCCTGACTAGGGAGGAGAGACCAGTGAGTTGGAAGCAAAATACAGATGTGGTTGTGGGGAGAGAAGGGTTAACCATTTCCCTTCTCTCTCTCTTTTTTTAAAGAAGTGCCCAGAGGCAGGTGCTGCTTATAGTGCTGCCCTCTAGGGGTAGTGTCGGATTTAGCAGCCTAAGGACAAATGCCTCCTCACACTTGGCTGAGGTCCCCCCAACCCTGTCCCCGTCCCCCAATATACGGTGCTTGGATCATCAGGCCCCGCTGCATTTTCACAGCACCTGGTGGAAGGTGGCACCCAGTAGCCGGTTTTTGTGGAGCTTAGGTTGGGAATTCGAAAACAGAGCGACGGTTCAAAAGTGATCAGGTGGCGGCTCCTGGCAGCAGCCCAGGAGAGGCGGCATGTCTGTGTGAGAACAACCTGCCCGGCGATGCAATGACCTGAACGGTTCGGTGGTTTGGTTGTAAGTGATCCTATGTGACGGGGGAGTGATCCTTGGATGCAAAACTGGTCTGCCATGATTGCCTGCCAAGGTGGGGGAAGGGATTATCCGTGAAAGGCTGCGAATGTACGATTGGCCCTGGAGATAGAAGTGCCATAATGGGGGGTGGGGGTGTAAATTGCTAAAGTGTGGCTAGGCCGGCTCCTTTCCCTGCCTTTTGAAGCCAGTAAGGGGTAGGGGGGGCGGGGAGGAACTCCTGTTCCCGTTTACACTCCGCTCAGCATCTCGATACCTGGATACGACTCCTCCTTCTGTCTCTTCCCAAAATCTGGTGTGTCCAAAGCTTAGACCTGCCTCCAAGGTCTCTTTTTGCTTAGAACTGGGGTTGAGGCCCCAGACCAAGGGGTGCACTTCCGTGCCTCTCCTGCCTTCTGCCCGCAGCCACAGCCTGACGCCATCACCCCACACAGGGTCATCCCTGGACGTTTACGGCCTGGGGGGGGGGGTCAGAGAGAGAGCGCATGCCATAGGTTGCCAATTCCCCACTGCCCGGGTTGCCCCTCCCCTGCAGCTTCTGACGCTCCTCCTCCCACCCCAGAGCTGCTCCTTGACCACTCCCCCCCGGTCCCCGGGGACCCCTCCGCTTCCCTCGAGGGCCTTCTAGCTTTTGCGGCCCTCCTCCTACATTCCTCTTCCTGCACGCTCACAATCAGATATTCTCCGTGTTTAAACTGAGGGCTAGAAGTACTTCCAAGAGAAACTGAGGGCTACAAGTAATTCCATGAGAAACGGGTCCAAAGTACTACCCTGAAAATCCTCTCTGTGTGTGATTTTTTTCCCTCTCTCCTGCGCTATCATGAGCCAAGATTCCTCTGCCAATCAAACAAAAAAAGTTCCTCCCCCCCCCATTTCTTGTCGTGTCCTTCTCCCCCTTACCCTTTCTCCCTTCCACTCGTCCCAGTTGGTGAACGACTCCCCCCCCCTCCTCCCCAAACATATCTGTACATAACAGAAGTATTTTCTATATGGCTGCATCGCCACAAAAACGAGAAGAAGAGAAAAAAATGCAGAAAAAACTTAAATGTGCAATATCGCATGAGTATTTTTTTTCCAAAGAAGTCTCTATATTGTACTTGTTTATTCAGCAGCTCGGCTGCATTTGTTTTAAAGAACAGGGAATTGAAATTACCGTGTTTGAATATAATTAAAAAAAATATTTAAAAAGAAATCGGGCCTTCGATGTGGTCATTTCATAATACGCCAGGAAGTCCCAATGGGTGGCTTGAAGGGTTTTTTACCCCCTTGTGGTGCAGTGATGGAGAGAATACGCTGGACTCGGCCTGGAGAGGCACGGACTCCGAGCCACGAAGCTCACCGTGTGGCCATCAGCTGGCTCACTGTGTGTCATCCTAACCTGCCATACAGGATTGCTTTGAGGAATGTTCAAAAAACGCACCAGCTCCCAAGAAGAAAGGCGGGTTAAAAATGTGTAATAGACTCCTCCATACTCCAGACGTTCACCCATTCATTCCAAGTTAATTAACACAGAATAAGAACATAAGAGAAGCCAGTGCTGAATCAGGCCACTGGCCCATCCAGTCCAACACTCTGTCACACAGTGGCCAAAAATACCAGGTGCCATCAGGAGGTCCAGCAGTGGGGCCAGGACACCAGAAGCCCTCCCACTGCTGCCCCCCCCAGCACCAAGAATAGAGTGCATCACCTGCCCCAGACTGAGAGTTCCTAGCTAAACCTTGTGGCTAATAGCCACTGATGGACATTGCTCCATATGTTTATCTAATTCTCTCTTGAAACTCTCCATGCTTGTAGCTACCTCAGTCACTTGGGAAGGTTAAGATTCTCTGTCGCTTAAATATGGCGTGGAACATATTTTATTGGAGTGTGAAATCTGGTCTGATTTGAGAGAGAGGGATTGAGAGGGGCTGTGGCTTAGTGGGAGAACATCTGTTTGGCATGCAGAAGGTCCCAGGTTCAATCCCTGGCATCTCCAGTTAAAAAGGACCGGGCAGTAGATGGCATGAAAGACCTGTGCCTGAGATCCTGGAGAGCTGCTGCCAGTCTGAGTAGACAATTCTGACCTTGATGGACCAAGGGTCTGATGCGGTATAAGGCAGTTTCACATGTGTTCGTGTATTTGTGCTCCCTCTTAGCAGGTATGTGAATTTACCATCTCAAAAAATCTTCCCATTTTTCCTTGTAGAGGAGGACTAGAAAGCTACCTTAGCAGTTGCTAAATATTTAGCTGCAGTGATTGCCTGTAAGAGGGTCGGATCTTGGTCTGTTCATGACCTGTGAGGCAAAAGAACAGCAAAATAAGTAATGGAGTGCAACTAGAGCCAGGGGTTCCTAGATCCTGTCTCCCTCACCAAATTCTTTTCCATGCCAGACAATGTAAACCTGTGTGCTGGGATCCCCATGACATCAACACTCATGCTCCCAGAGCATGGTGGGTGGGTGCTGTCTTCGGGATTGACATTCCCCACCTCTTCTTAAGGAGCCCAGGAGTTCCAGTTCCTAAATCTGGGCTATGGATTCCCTTCATGCAAGCTCCTTGACTTCATAGCCACAGTTGTTCCCAGTGGTGTGGGGCCTTTTCCAACCTGGGCCTCAAGTTTCCAACCCACCTTCCTAACTCTCCCTTTCCCAAGAGGCCTGGGATTTGCACCCCAAGGGCACTGATCAGCTTACCTGCCAGTTAACCCCACAACCAACACTTCCGCTGTCTGGGCCTGTTATGTCAAAGCTTTTAACATAAGCTTACATAATGACTGTGCTCTCATCCCTCTCCCCCACCCACCCACCAAAATTAAACAAAAGGGAGATCATCAGAGTAGAATGTCCCTGGAGGGTGACTCAAGTTCTCTTTGGACTAAAATTAGAGTTGGTCATTGGCACTCCCTCTTTCCTCCCTAGGCCAAGCCTAACCTGTTGGTAAGGATGCCAAAGCTAGGAGGTGTCACCCTAGGGGAAAGGGTGAGGCACCAGATCTGACAGTTCTCCAGGTGGGAAAGAAAACCCTGCGGTCCTGATGCCCCCTGCTTCCCACCCCTGGGCTGCCTCCACCACCCCTCAAAAATGGGAGTTGTGGCCAGCTTATAAGGGCTGCAGTGTTCCCTCTAAGCTGAGTTAGTGTGAGCTAGCTCACAGTTTTTTAGCCTCTGGCTCACACATTTTTGTCTTGGCTCAGGAAGGATGGCTCCAAAGCAAACTAATTTATGCAGTAGCCAAATCGCTCGCTCACAAGTTTAATGCCCAGCAGCTTACAAAGTAGAATCTTTGCTCACGAACAGCTTAGAGGCAGCAATGGCTACAGTCCTCTGGGACCCTCTGCCCCAAAGCCATTCAGCTCCCCAGCCACAGCAATTAGTAAACAGATATAAAACCTCCCCGCCTCCCCCGCAGGCAAAGGAAACCCTGTACAAATAACTACCCCGGAGAGAAGAGGTTGGATTGCCGTGGTGTGTTAACCACTGGAAAGTGAGAGCACGTGGGACGAATGTGTTTGGTTCCTTTGTGTTTATTGCCTGTTGTATTGACACCTGAAACTGGGAGGGTGAGGTTTGCAAGCGCACCTGATCTTCTGTAATTCCTGCTGGGCTCAGGTACCTTTTCATAAAGCAAGAAAGATTCAAGTGCGCAATCTTTCACCAGATGAATATCCATTTCCTTACCTGGACAGAGGCTTCGGCCCAGAGCTCCCTGCTGGGTACCTGATTATGTCTGAACTGTTATCAGGGTGCATCCAGGCATAACTGGATACTGTGTTATCACTGTGCTATAGCGATCGTTCACAACGGAACGGTCCACACGGGAAAATCTAGTTGCAAACAACTGCCATAGTACAATAATTCTGCAATATCCAGCAATGGGGTGGATTCAGCCTCAGAGGCGTGCCTCTTCACCTCCCCCCTCAAAACCGAAGATCAATATGGCCCCACGCACCAGAGATTATAGGGGGCACCGCATCCTGCTTCTCTGCATGCGTGCAAAAGCGGCCAGGATATCTGGAGCAATATCCCCGCATGTGCTTTATGTAGCAAGACCCACGGCATGCTGAAACTGAAGCCCAGCTTCTTGTAAAAATTTTAAGATCTGAAGTATTCTCCCAAGTTTCGGAAAAAACTGAATTGCAGAGGGCCAAGCAGAGGGAACTAGGGGAGGATTCAGCTTTGGGGCCTTGCAATGGGAAGGGAAATCAGAACGAAATTCAGCACTGGCAAATGGCAACAGCTCTAAAGAGGTCCCAACTTAAGGGCTTCCAAGTAGCCTGATATACAACTGGCTCCTAGCCAGACCCTTGTCCAGGGGGCACTTCCCAAAAGAACCTGAAGCCCTGGTTCCTTGACTTCTCCCTACAATAAGCACTCAACCCCCACCAGAACCGGGGGGCGCAAATCAAAGCTGTCTTCAGTGAAAAGGCAAAGAGCTCCGACTTCTGAAGTTAGAAAAGTGACACAGTTGCTAACACTGGCCAATTTCCCTCGCAGTCATTAGCACACACCTTCTGTGGAAATTTCCTAGAAGCATTTTGCATGTACTAAGAAACTGAACATGCGGCTGCTCAGCCAAAGACATGTGCAAGCACTGCATGTGACCATCCTCATAAAATTGGGTCCTAGTACCAAGCAAGCGAAATATACACATTTTCTGTTCGATGTGTCCCTCCTTCCTCTTTTAGTGCCAGCCGGCTGGGCCAAAATGCCCTCAAAAGGAGTCTAGCCCCACATATGTTCCACCCCCATCCCAAGTACACTCTTTTCTTTTTCTGAAGTTCCAAGTATAGTCGTTTCTTTTTCTTTTTTTTTTAACAGCAGCTCACTGAGCTTTTGCTACCTGCCCAGGTATGCAAGAGGTGTGGCTCATGGGACAGGCTTGTTTGCTCAGGAACTCAAATCACACAGACAGTTTCCAACTTCTGCTCGTCAGGTCAGGATGCCTCCAGCTCTGTGCCGCATGGAGAGATGGTAGGGGTCCCCAAGCAGCCTATTCTCTGCTAATACCTAACAGGTAAGCCTGCATGTATGATGGGGCTTCAGAGGGAGGTGGGATCCGTCATGGGGATCTGAGGAGCAGGGCTTCCTGAGGCTCTGACACAGGGAGACCCCGAGAAGCAGAATGAGGGAAGCTGAAAGCTGAGGCGATTGGGCCTTTTTAATAGGGACGGAAAGCAGGGCTCCGGGGTATGCTGAGGCTGTTCTTGAAGGTTCTTTCCATCGACTTGGGGAAGTAAGAGCTGGGATTCCAGATATTTGAATCTGAAGTGAGAGTCTAATGAGTCACCTGAAAAGATGCTGAGTTCTCTGCTGGGAGCACAATGTGGAGGGAAGGGAAAACAGCAGAGCAGGAAGCATGCTGAGAGTTGAGTCCCCGTTCCTCCCCCCACAAAAGTGGGTACACAAAACTGAGACCAACGATGCAAGTGGGCTTTGTCAGGAAAACGCAGCCTTCTGTGTGGGTCTGTTGCTGCCATTGCCACTGCCGCGTATTCTGCCATGCGCTCAAACCCCTTTGGGCAAGCGTTTCTGCGACCCGGTCAGAGGGCCACCATTTCGAAGCCCTTGCTTCCGAGCTGGAAGGTGCCGGATTTTTTACGAGAAAGGGATACCTAAGAACCACAGCCCTGTTCCAGAGCCGTCTTTGAAGGCTGGGTCTTACTCAGCCCAAGTTGTTCAGTAACGAGAGAACCTCTGGGCAGATGCCCAATGGGAAGTGGCTACAGCCAGGACTGGGGGCAAGGCAAGGCCAGTCCCGGGGCATGATTTCAAGCAGGAATGAGCCTCCACACATACTTCCTCCCCCCCTTTAAAAAAAAAGCATTGGTTGCTAACCAAGGACTCTGGAGTTTTCCTAGGCAAGGCATAAGACATTGTTTGTGTTTGGCATTCAAGCAGGCTAAAGGAATTTGATGTATTTTCTTGAGGGCTATGGATCACTAGTTTGGCTTTTAAAAATATTTTTTTAGTCTTGGTTTCATTGTTAGCCATTCTTGTGCCCTACTGGGTAGAAAGGCAGGATACAGATGTTTAAGAAAGGTAAGAATCAGAGAAACTAGGAGCTAAGATTTCGGGGTTCGGGGTGATTCTGGATAACTGAAAGCATGGGTGTTTATTCATTTCCTCTGTAGGGTGCTACAAGGATTGGCCCTGCGTACGCTTCCTAACCTATGGCATAGAGACCCTTAGATTAGAGCTTTTGGTTGTGGATCTGTCATGGGGAGTAAAAAGTAAAAAAAAGTAAAAAGAAATACTCTGTGCATGCGCTATGGTGCTTCCAGGTGTGTGTGTGTGTGTGTTTACTTTTGCATATCCCATAAATGGGTCTTTGCATCCAAAACAGATACCAGGGCTGAAAATTGAGTCCCAGGCAACTGTGATTAGACCCTCAAGAGCAGGAATATCTAGTAGGGATTTCCTAGACTCTGTAGGAATACAACTGCCACCACTTTTCCAGGCAGGGCTGTTGCGTCTTTACAGGTTATTTAAAATACATTCTGCCTCTCCACTGGAACTGCCCCAGGCCGTTCACAATATTAAATCCAATTAAAAGCAGCTCATGTAAAATCTCATCCCTCACACAAATCAACCAGTGCAGCAGAAACTAAACTCAACAAACCGCAACCAATTTAAAATAATAGGCACATCCGAAAGCAAAACAAGCAAGTGGCAAAAAAAGAATTAACAAAACCCAGCTGAAATAAAGACTGGCCCGGAACAGGGAAAGGCTGAGGACTGTGGGGCTACCACTGAGAAGGTCCTTATCCCTGGTGGTCACCTGCATCTCCTCAGCAGGTCTGGGAAATGTGGATAAAATGTCCTGAGATGGTGAGGACCACATTATGGAATGGCATGCAGAAGATCTGCACCAGCTGAATTTCTACCTTGGTAATGCAGCTCTGGGGAATGCTTGCATTTTGCATTTTATAACCGCAGGATCCGTGCCTGTAAAAATAGGGAGGGACGCTACTTGGAGGCTCGCCTAGCCTGTAGAAGGGATGGAGTTGGAAACAGCAAGCTTTCGTTTCTCAGTAGTTAAACTAGACACCTGATCAAAGCCTCCCATCCATCTCGTACGAGCTGCCTGAATCAATATTAACTTGGCGTCCTTTTCAGTCCACGCCCGCACTGCTGGTGGACCTTGGCTCAACTACCTAGCTGGCAAATCTATGACTGGGTTATAAGCAAATTTTGGAAGGAGGGGCCTGCATTTACCATGATCTCAGATTTACCTGGCATTTGGCCTCTTGTGGGCCAAGGGAGGGGTCCTTGCTCAGCTCCAGGATTTATGACACTCGGCCAGGCTAGGAGGTAGAATTCTACCTTTAATAAAAGCCATCTTGCCAGATGAAGTTCAGCAGGTGTGCAAGGATTTGCCACAAGGCCATGAAGAGCAAAGTGAAATCTGAAGACTTTTTTTTTCCCTTCAGGGGTGGGGAGCTATTACCACACATGCATCCCTTGTACTCTTAACTTCTCCAGAATAACAAGCACTTAACACAGAGTAGAATATCAAGCTTCCTTGCGGGGCTAAGCTAACCCTTGTGCTGTTCTTTAACCACTACAGTGGAATCTAAGTAGGGAAAGAGTCATCAGAGCCAGGTCTCCTGATTGTGGGTGGAGGGGGAGTAGAGAGGGAATGCGTTAGGCTTTATAAGAGAGCTGAAGACTAAAATGGAAACTGATCCCCCTAGGTTAGGCCAGGGGCATCATGGGATACTGCAGGAGGAGGCCTGGGAGGCTGGGTTCTTTGGGACAACTGCCAGATTAGGGAAGGGATGGGGGGGGAGAACAGGGGAAGATAAAGAAGGCCCAGTGTTCTAAGGCTTTGGGTATTCCTTCTCCATCACCAGTAGGACTTTCCAAGTAGAGTTACCAACCTCCAGGCGAGGCCCGGAGTTCTCCCTGGCCACTGGCAGGGGATGAGAGGCTCGTAAATTTGCCAGATCGCAGGTTGGGAAACTCCTAAAGATTTGGAGGTGGAGCCTGGAGAGGACAGGGACCTCAGTGGGGTACAGCACCATAACAGTCCATGTCCCCAAACCTTCCATTTTCTCCAGGGTAACAGTTCTCTGTAAGTCTAGAGGTGAGCTGTAATTCCAGGGGATCCCCAGGCCCCACCTGGAGGCTGGCATCCCTAATTACAACTGATCTCCAGATTTTGTAGAGCGCTTCCCCTGGAGGAAATGGCAGCTTCGGAGCCTGGTACACCACAGAGTCCAGGAGCCATGGGAAGTCCCAGGGAGATATCTAACCCATGCTGGGCTCCCTCCCCAGGCACAACCCCCAAATCGCCAGAACTTTCCCCAGCTAGAAATTTTGAATTCCCCATGTTTTTTCTTCCCAGGGAGGTTGGTTTGTGACCACTGCACAAGGGGAGGGTAGACTTAAGGTATTTCCCTCTCACTTGAACCAGGCCCACAGAGCTGCGATTTTCCCCACTGAGGCAAACCTGCATACAGCAGTATCAGTAGATTTGGTAATCAAGCAGCCACTTAACTTGCCGAAGAGTTCCAGGGTCTCTCCTTGGTATCTCCAGTTGAAGACTCTCAGATCACAGGTGTTCGGGAAAACCTTTCTTTCCTCAGGACCTTGGAGCACCACTGCTTTTCAGATGTGATAACGCTGCACTCCCTGCCGTGGCTGGATAGACCAGTGTTCTTGAGGCAGCTTGATCGTGAATTAAGAGCTAATTCAAAGCATGACGGTCCTCATGATCGTTCTCAGACTTGGGGGGGGTTGGCAGGGGGTTACAAATAAGCTTACAATGGGTCGGAGTCATATTGCAAAGTCTGCAAACCCCTGATCTAGCAAAGTCAGCTTTCACCACCGCGTTAACTGCCAGCATTGTCTAGGAAACCTCAGCTGAGGTGGATCTGACCAGAAGAAGGCAAAGGTGGAGCTCAAAGGAGGAAGAGCTGAGTGCTTGAAATCGAGAGTGAAGCAGGACCTGCCTTGAATTTTGAAACTGCACGTCTAGCAGAGGAACGGCAGCCGGTGGCTGTTGGTTTAGCTGGTTGCGAACCAAGCATGCGGGAAGGGGTAGCAGCTTCTCCTGCCTAGTGGGCAAAGTGGTGATTTTCTCCTCTTGCATTTTTCAGGTTGCGTTAAAAATCTAAGGGCTGGTCGCGTGGCACTATGAGCGACTCAGGAAGGTAAGCATGGTTGCTAGGGTCATGGTCTCATTCAGCCCCTGTTAATCTCAGCGAGGAAAGCTTTACTGTACAAGCAGCTCATTGCCTAGGGCATCACAACGCAACAGGTGCGTGCCACAGAGGATGTTGCACATAAATCCCTGTCTTATGCTGCTGGAGCTGAGCACGTGGCCTTGGAACCCTCAGGTTTTTATGAGGAGACAGTGCTAGGTTTGCCAACTTTGGGTGAGTAAATTCCTGGAGATTTGGTGGTGGGGTCTGGGGAGGGGAAGGTCCTCAGCAGGGTATAATGCCACAGAGCCCACACTCTGCAGCTATTTTCTCCTTGGGTGCTCATTACTATTGTCTGGAGATCAGCTGTCATTCCCAGAGAACTCCAGGACCCACCTGGAAGTTGGCAACCATAGGGCTGCCAACCTCCAGGTGTAACTTGGAGATCTTCTGCTATTACAATTGATCCCCAGATGACCAAGATCAGTTCCCCTGGAGAAAATGGCTGCTTTGGAGAGTGGACTCTGTGGCATTATACTTTGATGAGATCCTTTCCCTCCCCAGACCTGGTCTTCCCCAGGTTCCACTTCCCAAATCTCCAGGAATTTCCCAGTCTGGAGCTGGCAACCCTACCTATGCACTCTCATGTTCCGCCTGGGAGCCTCCATCCATGGTGGGTAACAAAAGAGGCCCGAAGCCAGCCCTGTGGGTTTCAAGCAAGTATGAACTGTGCACTAGGGTTACTAACTTCAATTCACCTCCAGACTACTGAGGTCAGATTCTCTTGAGGAAATGGCAGCTTTGGAAGAGGAAAGACTCTCTGTCATCACACCTCCTCCCTGGGTGCTACCCCAAATCTCACGAAATTTCCCAAGCCAGAGTAGGCAACCCCGATTCTGGCCTGGCACCTCTCTCTTTGGAAAAGTAGCCACTGTTTGTTAATCCACTTCCTTGTTACTTTTTCCAAATTCCTCCCTAAACCTTATTTAATCTGTAAATTCCACTATATGGTCACTCTTGTGAGACCCCTGGCTGTTTTCAATATATAAGAATTAAGCATTCTTCATTGAGGAAGCCCACATTTTATGGCATGAAAAACAAAACTGAAACAAAACAATAGTTTCAATTCTGTAAAGTATTTTGGATACTTGGTTGTTTTTCATAATTTATTCTGCCTTTGCTAGATGGAGGGTGGGGGCAAAATAGGGAGTGCCCGTTTGCTGCAAAACCCTTGAATGGGCAGCTATGCCACTTCAGTGCAATATGGCTTGCCACCCACTTGGAGGTAAAGTCACCAGCCACCACATGGGGCCTAGAGATCTTCTGGAATTACAACTGATGTCCAGACTACAGAGATCAGTTCCCCTGGAGGAGATCAGTTCCCACTTCAGAAGGCAGATTCTATGGTATACCATAGAGTCTAGGAGAAACTGAAGTCTTAGAGTGACATTGCATTCCTGCTGAGCTCCCTCCCCTATCCAAATTCCACCTTTCCTAGACTCCATGAATTTCCCAACCCAGAACTTAACAACCTTAGCTAAATAAACGCTAGTACTGTTTCCCCCCCCAACAAGACGTGGGTCCAGATCTGGAACGCCTTGGCAGGAGTGAGAAGGGAGACTGAGAAGAAAGTTCCTTCTGACTTGCCCAATTTTTCCCCCCACAGCAGCAGTGATGTCCCCAGGCTCAGTGCCAGATCCATCTATGGTGAGTTTGGGGGAGGATTTCTTCATGTTTGGGTGGGAAGAAGGCTCAAAACTTAATGGGGGTGGGGTTAGCAACCTCCAGGCAGGGCCTGGAAATTTGCCAGAATTACAGTTGTTCTCCAGATGCAAAGATCAGTTCCCCTGGAGAAAATGAGTGTTTTGGAGGGTGGACTATGGCATTACACCTCATGGAGGCCCCTCCCTGCATCAAACCCCACCCTCCCCAGAGCCCCCCCCCAAATCTCCAGGATTTTCCCAAATCAGTTGGCAGCCTTGGCTGGGGGGGGTCTGTCAGCTTCAGCCCCTTGGAGGTCTCCTCCTGGTCTCAGTAAACCACTCTTTTGCTGGATCTTAAGCCTCAGACTCTACTGCTCTTTCCAAACCCACCACAAAGACTGTCACAACTTAGGGTTGCCAAACTCCAGCTGGGGTCTGGAAATCTCCAGACCACAGAAATCAGTTCCCTTGGAGAAAATGGCAGCTTCAAAGCGTGAATTCGATTGTATACTGTAGATTCTAGGTGAAATCACTCCCTAAATCCCCCCCCCATTCCATCCTCAGACACTACCCACAAATCTCCAGGAATTTCCCATCCCAGAGCGGGCAACGCTAGTTTAGCCCCTCCACCCTCAGGTTAGGAAATATCTGGAGAGTTGGGGGTGGAGGCTGTGATGGGTGGGGGCTGGGGAGGGAGGGACCTCAGCTGGGTATCATGCCACAGCATCCACCCTCCAAAGCAGCCATTTTCTCCAGGGGAACTGATCTCTGTAGTCTGGGAGATCAGTTGAAGAAGTGGGGAATCTCCAGGCTCCATGCTCCAGGCTGGAGATGGGTAATCTTACACCCTTATCCCTCCCAGGGCTATTTTTGGGCAGGAACGTACAGGAACGGAGTTCCGGCTGGCTCCTGAATTGGCCACGCCCAGCAGGAACTCATTAGCATAATAGGCCACACCCAACAGCAGAAACTCATTACGATTGGCTACATTAGGGGTGTGTGGCCTAACATGCAAAGGAGTTCCTGCTCCAAAAGAATCCCTGGGTTTTGACAACAAACAATGTAAGCAGAATAAGAAGCAAAAGGTAGATGTGGCTGGATGACCACACTTCTGGTGACAGGGGTGTGTGGTTAATGAGCTGTGCTGTCAGGGTGTGGCCCAATATGCTAATGACTTTCTGCTGTTGGGTGTGGCCTATTATGCTAATGAGTTCCTGCTGGGCATTTTTTACAAAAAAAGCCCTGATCCCTCCTATTCACCATCCTCAGCTTGTTGGAGGAAGGGGGGACTTATTAACACAAGGGAAAGATGGATGGAGGATGTCCAGACCTGCATTTGCCCCAGTTGATCCTTTGCTATTCTTGTCTTGCCTATTGTGTTGTGACAAGAATGTGTGAGAGAGAGAGAGAGATTGAGCGTGAGAGTGAGAGAGAGAGAGAGAGAGAGACGGACGTCTGGGTTTAACTGTAGATCATTTACTTAGGAAAAAAATCAGAGCCATCTTTGGCAAAATTTTGTGTATATAAAGAAACAAGTATGTATCCCTTCCCTGTTTGGTGGGGGCCTGGGCTGGCTTGACCACACGGAGGGTCTCGGGTCTCCAGGCAGTTGTCTGGGGTGTCATGCTTGAAAGATGCCAAATGAGACAGAAGGTGAATTTGATGGAAGTTTAAAAGAAAACCAAATGCTTGTGTTTATATTGTTCATTTTGAATGGCAAATAAAATAAAGGCAAAAGTTAATTCTAGACGAGAGTATCGTGTTTCTCTAGACTGAATGGAGGGGCAAGTAGGATTGCTAGCCTCCAGGTGGGGCCTGGAGACCTAGTTACAATTAATCTCCAGATTCCAGAGATCAGTTCCCCTGGAGAAAATGGCTGCTTTAGAGAATAGATTCTATGGCATTATACTTCCCTGAGATTCTTCCAAGGACTCTACCTCAATATCCCCAGGAATTTTCCCACCTGGAGTTGGCAACCCTAGGCCCAAGGCATGCTTTACCTAGAGTGCCAGAAATCCTTGTGACAGCCCTGTAAGGGGAGTTGGGTTGCATCCAACTCACTCCTGAGTTCAGCTAGCCAGCCAGCCCTGTTGCACCTAGAAGCACCTAGAAGCAGCCCATCTTTTTAAGGTGCAGTGCTCTACATGGCTGCTACATTAGTGAGATGTACCACGTTCACCCCACAGTCAAGAAGATTTAGATTGTAAGCTTCTTGTCGACCAGGATCTGCCCTCTTGTTTTCAAAACATTGTAAAAGCCACATAGGCTGATGAGGCTGTAATGTAGGGATTGGTTTATCTGCAGCGGTTTTCCCCACCCTTCACATAAGAGTGGGTGATATAATGTTCAAAGGACCTTTCTTGAAGAAGTTAGTTTTTACCACCTGAGATGGAGCTGAGTGAATCACTCCCCCCTCCCCAATAGCTTACATGTGCTCCTTACTACAAATTGAACCAGATGTCTGGTGGATCCTTCAGCCTACACAGCCTCTCCCTTCCTCCCCTGGAAATCTGTTTTCTGGGTTTTAAAATCTAGTGTGTGGGGGGGAAGAGTTGGAAGAAGGAAAGAGAAGAGTTGACTTTTATGAGTGAGTTCATGGAATCATAGAGTTGGAAGGGATCTCCAGGGTCATCTAGTAACAACCCCTGCACAATGCAGGAAATTCACTAATACCTCCCCCCGCCCAACAAGCCAAACTGGTTGCCCCGGGGACAGGCACTAATTATCTCCCTCGGTTCTAGAATAACTTCTCCAGAACTGAAATGTCTTCCTTACGGGGATAGATCCTTGGGTGGCAAGATGAGGTCTTTTGAACTGGACAGTCCTGTTTCAGAGCTGGTATTATTTGAGATGTTGGAGGGTGGAACTTTGCATATGGTTCTAACCCTTCCTCTCCTCTGGCAGCCTGAACAGCTGTATGTTGAGGATATATTCGACAGGTGTTGCTTTCTTCAGCATACAGAAAGTAAAGCTTAATTTGTTGGATTTCTGCCTTCTGTGCAGGGATGCTGCTGCCACAAAAGAGGCCAGCTTCTTCCTTGCTGGGGAGGAAAGTGCCAATAGAAAGCACACTAAATCTGTTACAGATACCCCCACCCCACCCCGTTTTAGAGGAGTCCGTATTCTATTCTCAGTCCTTCCTACCTCTTCACAAACACACCAAATTGACCCGGAACTTCCTGGTCTATCTTGTTGTCTTAGGTAAACATTACGAATAAATTTCACCTCCTATATAACATTTTTTTCTCTTTTTCTGCAGAGCAGAGGAAAAAATATTCCAGCGTCATCATGGCAGATGTCTCCCAGTATCCGGTCAATGTAGGTGCTCCTTTTGGTCTTGTGTGTTCTCTGGGTGGAGGAAGATGCATTTAGTGAAGCAGAGCAGAGAGGACTGGGTGTGTCGCCTTGCTTAAGAGCATCAGAAGAACCCGGATGGGTCAGGGCAAATGCCTTAGTCCAGCGTCCTGTTTCCAACAACAGTCTGATGGATGGTCCTGGAAAGAAGAGCTAGAAAGCAACAGCCTCCCCCTGTTGTGGCTCACCCCGAATAGCGGGCATTCATTCTGTTTAGCTGCCACGGCTAGTAGACCAGTCCTCCATGGATTTGTGTTGTAATTGGCAAGCTCACTTCTCAGAGAAGCGAGCCAGGTGGGAGACCTGGAGATCTCCTGGAACTACAGCTGGTCTCCAGACTTCACAGATCAGTTTCTATGGGGAAAATGGCTGCTTTGGAAGACGGACTCCTAGGGCGTTATACCCCACTGAGGTCCCTTCCCTCCTCAGACTCTGCCTTCTCCAGGCTTTGCCCCCAAATCTCCAGGAATTTCCTAACCTGGAGCTGACAGCCCTACTTGCCAGGATTGAATTTCTCATCTATGAAGGTGAAAGGCTATAATGCAGAGATCCTCAGTGATTGGGGTACATAATATTATCTGCAGAGACACATAGAAGGAACCTCCCTCGGACAAGGAAATCCCTGTACCTTGTGTGGACTTTGATGTGAGCCCCCATTTTCTCTCCAACAGAAACCCAAAGCAGCTTAAAAAATTGTTCTCCCTTCCTCCATTTTATCCCTACAACATCCACCCCATGAGGCAGATGAAGCTGAGAGAGAGTGACCAGTCCATGGTTACCCAGCCAGCTTCTATGGCAGAGTGGGGATTAAAACCAGGATGTCCCAGATCATAAGAACATTAGAGAAGCCAATGTTGGATCAACCCAATAGCCTATCCAGTCCAACACTCTGTCACACAGTGGCCAAAAATACCAGGTGCCATCAGGAGGTCCACCAGTGGAGCCAGGACACTAGAAGCCCTCCCACTATTACCCCCCCCCAAGCACCAAGAATACAGAGCATCCCTTGCCTCAGAGTCCCTATCTATATCTTGTATCTAATAGCCACTGATGGACCTCTGCTCCATATGTTTATCCAATTCCCTCTTGAAGCCGTTCATGCTTGTAGCTGCCACCACCTCCTAGGTAAAGGTAAAGGTTTCCTTGCTCGAAAGCCAGTCGAATCCGACTCTAGGGTTGCGGTGCTCATCTCCGTTTCAAGCCGAAGAGCCAGCGCTGTCCGAAGCGTTCCGTGGTCATGTGGCCGGCATGACTAAACACCAAGGCGCACGGAACGCTGTTACCTTCCCACCGAGTGGTACCTATTTATCTACTTGCAATTTTGCTTTCGAACTGCTAGGTTGGCAGGAGCTGGAACTAGAGACAGAGCTCACCCATCATGCGGCACCCGGGTCTCGAACTGCTGAACTACTGACCTTCCCACAGTTCAGCGTCTTAACCACTTGAGCCACCCAGCTCCGCCACCACCTCATAGCAGTGAATTTCATGTGTTAATCACTCTTTGGGTGAAGAAGTACTTCCTTTATCCGTTCTAACCTGACCGCTCAGCAATTTCATTGAGTGCCCATGAGTTCTTATATTGTGAGAAAGGGAGGAAAGTACCTCTTTCTCTATCTGCTCTATCCCATGCATAATCTTATAAACCTCGATCATGTCACCCCCTCAGCCGTCGTTTCTCGAAGCTCAAGAGCCCCAAATGTTTTAATCTTTCTTCATAGAAAGTTTTCCAACCCTTTTATCATTCTAGTTGCCCTCTTCTGCACTTTTTCCAATGCTATAATATCCTTTTTGAGGTGTGGTGACCAGAACTGTACACAGTACTCCAAATGAGTTTGCACCATTGATTTATATAGGGGCATTATGATATTGGCTGATCTGTTTTCAATAACCTTCCTAATAATCCCCAGCATGGCATTGGCCTTTTTTATTGCAGTCACACACTGTCTCGACATTTTCAGTGAGTTATCTACTACGACTCCAAGATCTCTCCCTTGGTCAGTCTCTGCCAGTTCAGACCCCATCAACGTGTATTTATAGTTAGGATTTTTGGCTCCGATGTGCATCACCTTGCACTTGGCCACATTGAACCCCATTTGCCATGTTGATGCCCGCTTGCCCATCCTCGACAGATCCTAGTCTTGACCGATCCTAGTCTGATGCTATAACCACTACACTATACTGGCTCTAGAACACCTCCATTCATGTGCACGCTACACGCATGTGCTAGGCCACATGCAAATGGCGTAGAACACACACACCCCAACTCTCTTGCATTGGAAGAACCAATGGTGTGGGAGAACATGCCTTTCCAAGAAGGTGGTCCACCGTCCCCCCAGGATTCCCAGTTCGAAGGGCAGTGAAAGGAGCAAAGGACCTCTGTCCCAGGCGCGGTCTGCCCATCTCTCTCTTCCTTCTGTGTCCTCCCAGCACCTCGTGACTTTCTCCATGGGGGAAGAAGATGATTTAGGAACTGTGGAGGATGCTGTAAGGAAACTGTCTGTCATGGATGCCCAAGGGAAGATCTGGGCTCAGGAGATGCTACTTCAGGTCAACGGATCAGCCGTCAAACTCCTTGACATAAACTCAAAGGTAAAAGGGCAACCAAGGGAAGCGTCGTAGGACAACTGCGGGGATCAAGAAGAGGCTGATGGGAGCCTCCTACGTTCCGCTCCCAAATAGGCTTTCTGGCATGGCACTTGGTGACTTTGTCCCCCCCTTGTAGGAGGAGCTGGAGAACTATGGGTTAGCCGCTGTGGTTCGTTGTGAGGCCGTCCGCCCTGAGACCCGGGCCCGATCCCTGCTCCTGCTGGTGTGCCAGGAGCCTGATCAGCTCAAGCCAGATGTCCACTTCTTTGAGTGCGACCACGTTGGGGTAAGAAAATTAAGAACAGCAAAGGCCCTGCTGGATCAGACCAAAGCTCCAGTGGGTTCAGTATTTAGTCACCCAATGTGGCCAATAAGGTGCTTCCCAAAGTCTCATTAGCTACAGCAGAGGACAAAGCTTTCCCTCCTATCTTTGCCCTCCAACTATAGGTGTTTAGGGATATACTGCTTCTGGACATGGAGGTTCTGTTTCACTGCCATGGCTGCTAGCCATTTGTGAGCCTAAAAACGGCACCTTACTAATCTGCCAGGAACGTTGATGGATCACCCCGTGGAGTCATGGGGTTCAATCCTCTGTTAGCATCAGGAACTTGACTGAAAGTCTGCTTTTAGTTTCAAGGGTGATTCTGCTTCCCCTCCTCAGTCTTTTGACCAGCTCTTTCCTCTCTCCTCTCCAGGCTGAATTGATCCAGCAGGATGTTCACAGTGCTCTGTTGGACTTCAAGTCTGGGGGTAATGCCCAGAGGAAAGAGGCACTCAGGTAAACAGAGAGCCATGTGTCAGCACAACTGAAGGGACGGGAAAGGGGGAAATTAAGTCACTTTGGGGGACTTAGCTGCATATGTGATTATTTGGAGGCCAACGTGGTGGTTCCTAGGCTTTAATCCACTGCTGCACCCTGACCTGGATAGCCCAGTCTTGTCCGATCCTCCAAGCTAAGGAGGGTTGGCCCCGGCTAATATTTGGATGGGAGACCTCCAAGGAATACCAGGGTCATGACACACTTCAGTGCCCCCCTCTGAGTTCTGAATTCCCACCAAGAATTGCACATCTTTTTAAGAATGAGAAAGGCTTAACCTTTTTCCCGTCTGGGGACAACTAGGCCTCAGTTAAGAATTGCTATTTTTCACTGTTGCTTTTCCTAAAGAAGAAGAGCTTTGGGAAGAAACGATGGCATAGGGTTGCCAAGTCCAGGTTGGGAAATTCCTGGAGATTTGGAGTCAGAGCCTGGGAAGGGTAGAGTTGGGGGGGGATGGACGACACACCTCAGCAGGGTATAATTCCAGGGAGTCCACTCTCCAAAGCATCCCATTTTCTCTGGGGGAAATTATCTCTGTAGTCTGGAGAGGAGCTGCAATTCCAGAAGATCTCCAGCCCCCCACCTGGCAACACCAAATGGCCAGCAGAAGCAGGAATGAGAGGAGGAGGAGTGCACCACCACTCTTCACTTTCTCACTGTAGGCCCCACCCACTCCTGGGCATGGTCCTGCCCACCCCCCCGTAAACTTCCAGATTCGAGGGTGTTACCTGGTGCTGTGTGGGAGGAAGGGCCCTGGGGATGACTTTGCGACAGGCAGGGAAGCGGTTGAACGTCTCCTCCTCCTCTGCAGTTTCTCTGCCAAAAATCCCTCCTTTCAGAAGCTGCCTACAGGGTTGCCGACCTGGTGTCAGACTCCCGCGGCAATCAGTTCCCAACAGCTTTCATTCAAAAAAGGAAAGTTTATTGAGACCTTTGAAAGTATGCGGATGTCTTAACCATCTTGTGTTAGAACTGAATAAAAGTGCACGAAGCAAGCAGTTATACATTAGCCACAGAGGCCCCCTGATGGCCCAGGGCCAATGAGGGGCCAGGTAGAAGCCTGCCAAAGTAACGGGCTCCAGTTCCCAGGAGAAACACTACACCAGACGCTGAAGGTCAAGCAGAGATAATAGAAACAGAGGAGGCATAGCAGAAATGAAACTTAACATTCCACAGTCACCTCACTCCCATGGCAGCCAGGACTAGACAGAGGCCTAGCTGATACCTGGCAATCTCCTGAAGTTAAAACTGATCTTGAGACACGGAGATCCATTTGCCGTAGGGTCGCCAGCTCTGCGCTGAAAAATACCTGGAGATTTTGGGGGTGGAGCCTGGGGAGGGCGGGGTTTGGAGAGGGCAGGGACTTCAAGGAGGCACGGTGGCACAGAGTCCACCTTCCAAAGCAGACGTTCTCTCCAGGGGGAACTGACCTCTGTTATCTGGAGATCTCCAGCCATCTGTAAGTAAACAAAACACAACCGTGATATTATTATACAATCTATTCAGTAGTTACGATTAAGCTTTTATATTGTGGTACAAATGACGAAACACATTCCAATACATAGTATACAAATATTTAAATTGTCCTTCCATGCACATAAGTTCCTCTGTATCATACAGCTCAAAGTGGCTTTATGCAGTCCTTCTTTGACGCAAATGTAAAGTGTTCCAAATACCTGATAAACGGCCATGGCTCTGACGGGCCAGCTCCACACCTGTGTTTGGTCCTTTATCAAGGTACCACGGCCGTCAAAACAGTTTTTTTTCTCTGCTTGTTCAGTCTGTCTTGAGGAGTGTTTTGCACTGCAGACCTTGAAATCTATGCTTACATTCGGGTTAATACAGCGTCAATGCTGCTTTGGAGGGTGGACTGTATGGCCTCACATGACCCCTGCTGAGATTCCTCCCCTCCCCAAACACAACCCTCTCCAGGGTCCACCCCCAAGTCCCCAGGAATTTCCCAGCCTGCAATGAAGTAGCATGGAGTAGAGGGTTACAGTCAGTGTTAGTGAGACCTAGAATAGGCCTAGGGCTGCCGAAGTCCAGGTGGGAGCTGGATCTCTCAGAATTATAACTGATTTCCAGACCATCTGTCTTACCAAACCCATACTGGAACAGAAATTCCCATCTACATTGCATGCCACTTTCACTTTGATTGAGTGTCGCATTTTATGGCAGTGTCCAGACCGCATGCTGCTTTCACTTCGTTTGATCTCTGGTTTTATGGTGGCTGTCTGCATAGATTTATGGCCGTTTTATGGTCATTTGGGGGTGACTCTGCAGTCAGTACAGTGTTGGCCCAGGGTAGTTGAATGTGGTTTTGAACTGCATTTTTTTCTGTTCCAGTGTGCGTTTGGTAAAACAACTGAGCAAATGCTAAATGCAGATTGGCCCTAAGTAGAGCCCTTGTTGTTGTTGTTGTTGTTGTTGTTATTAATAATAATAATAATAATAATAATAATAATAATAATAATAATAATAATAATACTTTTGATTTATTGATTGCTTTTTCCCACACACCTGTGGGCTCAGAGCGATTTACAGTTACTCATTGACAATTGGACTAACAATATTCATGGGGGATAGGGGACACAACACATACAATGATTTAATCACACACTGTAGCTGCTCGGGAGGATTCATCTGCAGGCTGTATCAGACATGATCCGATGGCATTCTTTTGTCGGCTGGCTGATGACGTCAGGACTCACAATGTCGCATTTATTTAAAACATTTATCCCACTACTCCTTGAGAAAATGTCTGCTTTGGAAGGTGAACTCTATAGCATTTTATACCCTGTTGAGGTTCCTCCCCTCCCTAAACCTTACTCTCCCAGGTCCCACCCTCAGATCTCCAGGTGTTTCTGAACCCAGTGTGGGCAACCCTACAGCACAAGAGAGCAGCTGGGTTCGGCCCGTCTCTCCATCCCTGTCGCCGCAACCACTCTCCTTTTGTCTCTTCTTTCCAGAGCTGCCCAGAACTGGCTGGGCAACCAGCCCAAAGAGGCTCTATATGCTGAGATTCAGCCCCCCAAGCGGATACCTTCCCGGACGAAAGTCATCACCCCCCTGGTCGCCGCACCGGATCCAGCGGACCAGCAGCCTGCAAGCGGTGAGAGAGCCCAGGGCCCGCCTGGCTCCCCGTCCTGCTTAAGTTGTGGAGGGTCCCCACTGAGGAGGAAAAGGGGGGATCGATAAAAATAGGAAAATCAGGCCAAAATGGACAAGATGAGACAGGTCACAGAGCCACGATTTGGTTATTTTTAAAAAAAAAGGATGGGGGGAGAGTTGCCAGGCACAAGGAGGTTTAGCTCTTTACTCCCATGTTTTAAACAGCCCACTTTGAAGCTGCAGTTTCTGATTTCTGTTCCCATCAACGCCCCATGATAATAACAATAATAAGCATGACTTCAGAGGGGCTATTTAAATTATGAAAGAGGCATGGAAGGACGAGGTTAAAACCTCTTGTTCATTCTGTGCTGCTAACTCATCCGGGGGGAGGTTGGGTTTTTAAATTCTGATTGTGGGTCTTTTGGTTACAACCTGTTCTATAGTCAGGCATGGAGGAGTTAGACACCTTATTAGATTCAGCGTCTCAGGGGACTAAGGCAGATGTGCAGCAGGAGTTCCATTGCCATTTCCAGAGCTCCCTACTCATGGAGGAACAGGCCAACAGCTATTAGCCAAGATGGTTAAATGGAACCTCCACGGAATCTCCATATTCAGAGGCAATGTACCTCTCAGTAGCATTTTGGGGGGTGCCAAAGCAGAAGGTGGCCATTGCCTTTGTGCCCTGCCTGTGGGTTGCCCAGGAACATAAGCGTTTGTGCTAGAACAAATATGAGTTAGTTTAGTATGATGTTGGAAGCTACGCAGCAGGGTCGGCCCTGGCTAGTACTGGAATGGGAGACCACCGAGGCAGTCCAGGGATGGTATGCGGGGGCAGGCAAGGGCAAACCATCTCTGCTCATCTCTTGCCTTGAAAACCCCACTGGGGTCTCCACGCGTCAGCTGTGATCTGATGGCCTTCGGTCTAGTCCTCAGAGTGCCACACGTCACCAAGGGCCTCTGGTTAGCCACTGTCGGGAATGGGACCCTGGGCTTCATCGGACCTTTGGTCTGACCTAGGCAGGGCTGCTGGTAGCTCTAATTCTTTTAATTCCCAGTCTCTTTTATTCTCACCCAAACAGCACCAGGTTTTCACTCCCCCTTTCCTCTTGTTTCCAGGGTTTGGGTTTATTTAAAGATCCCTTTTTAATATTTTTGGGTGAGCCCGTGGGCAGGAATCTGTTCATTTTATTCCTGTGCCGCACCTAGTATATTTCAGGCGCATTTATGAATGACAAGTTGGATGATGATGATCGGGGGGGGGGGAGGAGTGGGCCAGGAAAGAGCCCCCTGCTCTTTCTCTGCTGGCAGGTCTTCCAAAATTTTATAATCCCGCATACATAACACTGCGTAATAAAATATATATATAATGTTATATCCATGAAATAAAAATTTACTATCTAAACAAGGTTCAACATTTCTTTTTTAAACTGACCCTTAGACTTCTTACCCTTCCGCAAAGTCCAAATCCGTACAAACCTATTTTGTGTATATACATCTCCTTCCCAGAACTTCCTGTATACAGTTATTTTCCCCATCACGTTCCACACTTTCCCCCAGCCATTTCACGCTATCTGGTGCTTCGTCCTGTCTCTGTGCTGCAGCAAAGAAGTTTCCCATTAAATGCATCTTATTCACTGAAATCCCTTTGGGCCTAAGGTTCAAAAGAGCTACACCAGAGTCTTTTTGTATTTCTATTTACAGAATTTCTCTCACTGACTTAAAGGGCTTCCTCCAGAAGGCTGGAAAAGAGGCTGTTAGAGACCCAAACATGGCCTCCAGGGTCTAGGTTGGCAGCCCTGCCCTTTCTAACCTCTTTCTCTTTCTGCTTCCAGGCCTTTCGCCAGCCCTGCCTGACCTGGCCCTCATCCGTACTGAGCAAGACGTGGTGAGTTAGCTGGAAAGGCGTGACTTGCAAAATCAGAAGAGAGTGATTAGATTTGCGGAAAGTGGGAGGGGTTGCCATGGAGGTAGGACTTCCAGATCTGCCTCAGATCCACATTTGCATGCAGATGCAGCTCTTCACCAAGCGGCAGACTAGTGTCAAGGAAAGCCGTACCTGTTGATTTTCTCCCTGATGCGCAGGTCTTAAAAACAAAGTCTGGGGACTTTGGCATTTCTGGAATCTAAAAATAAGACTCACATGTCACGAGTAGTTTTAACATATTGAATGCTATGTTTTTTCTGGAAAATATTTGAACACGGCCTAGTGAGCTACTTCTTGGGAACTGCAGGGCATTCCGTGCATATAGCACACAGATAAGGTTGCCAACCTCCAGGTGGCGGCTGGAGATCTCCTGGGATTACAACTGACCTCCAGGTGACAGAGATCAGTTCATTTGGAGAAAAGGGCCGCTTTGGAAGGTGGATTCCATATGGCATTATAACCCATCAAGGTCCTCCCCTCCCCAAACCCCACCCTCCCTAAACTCTACCCCCAAAATCTCCAGTTATTTCCCAACCCGGAGGTGGGAAACCTACACACAAACCATATCCTGCTGCCCACGAGTGGCAGGCCGCGTGCAGAGTTCTGGTGGTCTGCCTCTCCCTGCTAAGAGTGGTATACATGGGATCCCCCGCCCCTGCCCCCAGTTTTTATTCTCACAGCAACCCTGTCGGGCAGAATAAGGAGCAAGTCCCAAGTCTGAGAGCCGGCATGGGGTAATGGTTAGAGTGAATGGTTAGAGCAGCATCTGGGAGATTCGAATCCCCACTCTGCCTCAGAAGCTTCCTGGGTGACCTTAGGCCAGTCATCCTTTCCCCCGCCTAATGTGCCTCATAAGATGGTGGTGGTGGTTGAGAATATAAAATGGAGGAGGAGGAGGTTTTATACCCCACACTTCACTATCCAAAGGAGTCCCGGAGGCAGCAGCTGACAGTCTCCTTCCCTTCCTCTCCGCACAACAGACACCCTGTAAAGTAGGTGGGGCTGAGAGACCTCTGAGAGAGCTGTGACTGTCCCAAGGTCACCCAGCTGGCTTCATGGGGAGGACTGGGGAATCAAACCTGGTTGTCCAGATTAGAGTCCGCTGCTCTTAACCCCTACACCAAGGGAGAAAGATGTCATAAGCTGCTTTGGGACTCACACTGGGGAGGAAAGTGGGTTATAAATATAGATGCAACGTGTACACAGATATGAGGCAAATCACCTCGGTTTGCCTCTTGCCTTGAAAACCCTGTGGGCTGCAGCGTGCCGCCATTTCCCACCACTCTATGAGGGCAACTCTGTCCTGCGTCTCTGACTGTGTCTGCTGGTAACATGAACTTATAATAATGCGACGTGAAGATGTCATTTTCTTCTCTGCCTGCTCCCCCCAGTCTGCTCCACTGGCCGATGCTTACAGGGAGGAAGGTAATGCCAATGCAGCGATGCCATGCCACAGCAACCCCCCCCCAGCTATATGTTATTGGGGAGATGTGTGTGGATCGGTTGTACCCCCACTCCCCCCCCGAGCTTGCGTGGGAATCTGAACACGGCTGCCCCTTATCCAGCTCCATTTGCCTGAATCTTTACAAGCCACATGAGTCCTTGTGGTCTTTTCACTCCGGGAACCAACAATTAGCACACAGTTGGCTGCAGATCTCCCGCTGGAGGAGGGGAGGCATCCAAGTCTCCGTCCAGGTGTCCCATCTTCCTCCCAGCAGTCATTATTTATTGATTTTACTTCCATCACTTATACTTAGCCTTTCTCCTCAATGGGAACCCAAAAGCGCCTTACAACATTTCCCCCAAGACTTAGGGTTGCCAACCTCCAGGTGGTGGCTGGAGATCTCCTGGAATGACAACTCATCCCCAGGCAACAGAGATCAGTTCACCTGGAGGAAATGGCCACTTTGGGAGATGGACTCTATGGCATTGTACCCCAAAGCCCACCCTCCTCTGGCTCTACCCCCAAAATCTCCAGGTATTTCCCAGCTCAGAGCTGGCAACCTTTTTATGCTGAGAACAACCCTGTGAGAGGTAGTCTTCCTTTTGACACTTGAAGCTTGTACACTGAAACTCTTGTGAATCTCTAAGATGCTACGGGACTCAAATCTAACTTTTACTAAGACCAGCACGGCTGCCCTCTGAAACTCTCTCCCTGTGAGGTAGGTTAGGCCAAGAGAGAGTGATTGGCTCGAGGTCACCCAGTGAGCTTCCATGGCAGAGTGCAGGGATTCGAACCTGGAACACCCACACCCGAGCCTGACACTCTAGCCACTAGATCACACTGGTCTATGGGAGGGGTGGGTGTTTTAGATCAAGACCCTCTTCATGTTGCTATCTCGTTACTTGCCCTCATTGATCCTGGGCAGGAGAAGTCAACAAGAAAGACTTTTTATGTGTCTCTGATGTGAAATCTTCTTTTCCTAACTGAGCAATGACAAATCAACCCCCACAATCGGGGGGGGGCTGGTAGAGAGCATGAGCTCTACCTGTTTAATTGTTAGCAATCTGTGTTATGTTGGTCCTTGTATGGGTTACTCCTTCTGCACTGTCCAGCTGGTGCTATATTTTTTGCCATCATTTCCTCTCTCTTGCTCTCTGTTTCTGCCAGGAGTTGCTGAACCATGTGTTTGACGATGTGGAAGCTTTCATGGGGAAGCTGCAGAAGGCTGCCGAAGCTTTCCGCGTGCTGGATCAACGCAAGCGCTCCTCAAGAGGGCGCCGCCGAGAGCCAGGCGGTGAGAGATGGGTGCAACGCTTCTACAGGGCAATGTCTCTCTGTCTGACTCTCTCTCTCTCTCTCTCACTCTCTCTCTTCCCCCAGCTGTGTGACAACTGGCACCCAAGTTAGGTGGAGTACCATATTGATGTGAGTGCTCAAAATGCCCCTGAATTCAGTTCTAGTTGGAACTTTGAGTATTTTCAGGTTCTGATGTGTGTATTCAGATACAGGCCTCCTATACAGGCCTGACACGATCACCTCATTCTGCACTCACACATGGGGTTCTGATGCCAGTGAGAAAAGCTGCTCTTTTGAGGAAGCTTCTAGAATCCCAAGATGGATTCCAGAGGTTGAGGTTAGGGTTGCCAACATTTAGGTGGGGCCTGGAGATCTCCCAGAATTTTCACCAATCCCCAGGCTACAGAGATCAGATCCTGTGGAGAAAATGGCTGCTTTGGAGGGTGGACTCTATAGCATTCACCCCCAGCTGAGATTTCTCCCCAGCCCAAACTGTGCCCTCCCCAAGCTCCCGGAGTTTCCCAACGCGTACTTGGCAACCCTAGCTGAGGTAGAATATGAGGGTCCTTCAATGCAGTGCTAGATTAACCCATGCCATGTTGTTCTTACTTGCCTTACCGACAGAGGGGCTCCTGACCCTCCGAGCTCGGCCCCCTCCTGAAGAAGAATTTGCAGACACTCTGGCTAAGATGAAATATTCCTTCAGCCTTTTGGTAAGTCTCAGGGGCACATGTTGTCTGTCTTCCCAGGGAGGGGAAGCAGTTTGCCTGGCTCATATTAACCACTAGACCTTTTCTTCCCCCCCGCCCCCACTCAGGCGAGGCTCAAATCGAATATCATGAATCCCTCCTCAGAGGACCTGATACATTTTCTCTTTGGTCCCTTGAGAATGGTGAGTGAGATGGCAGGTAACTGAACTTTCGGAAAGCAGTGAAGAACTCGGAAATTTCACTTTCGGAACCATCTTTCAGCAAGCGTTCAGGATTCTGGTTCTTCCGTCCCCTTTCAGGTTGTGGAGGCTTCTGGGGGCCCAGAATTTGCCTCTGAGTTGCGCAGCCCCATGCTGACCCTGGAGGCCGTGACCCTGCTGCGGAACTGCTTAGGAGAACGGGAAGTCGAGCTCTGGCATTCACTAGGCGAAAACTGGACCAAGGCAAGGTACAATAGACAGAAGGGAAAGGGAATCAGGATTTGGGGTGCTCCGCTCTGTTACCACACCACTTCTTTCGCTTACACTTTCTTCCATGGCACATGGCTTGGCTTACTCTCCCGTCTCGACTTCCAACCTCTAAGTTTTTACAGTCTTCTCCTTAGTCTCTAAATTTTCTCTGTGTCTTGCCATTGGCTAGTCAGCTGTCATGTCACAGCAGCGTTTTCCAGTAAAGGTGCCCCTTACTCCTCTGACTGTCATTTGGGGTTGCTAGGTCTGGGTTGGAAAATACCTGGAGACTTTGGGGGTGGAGCCTGGAGAGGGTGGGGTTTGGGGAGGGGAGGGGCCTCAGCATGGTACAATGCCATATAGAGTCCACCCTCCAGAGCAGCCATTTTCTCCAGGAGAGCTGATCTCTGTCATCTGGGGATCAGTTGTAAAAGTGGGAGATCCCCAAAGCCTACTGTCAATGGCTGAGCTGCTCTAATGCCAAAGAGAGGTTTGGTGGCCTAGGCTCAACAGCGGAGCTCTTTGAGGTGTAGTTGGAATCTCTGAATTTGGATTTCCCATGGTCTTTTTGGTAAATTGGACTTGGGCCTGCACTGTGCGCAGTGTACAGATACAGCTTGGTTGGTTTAAAAGCTTTGATGCAGATCGACTCAACTGTTTTGGCAACTTTAATCAGAAACGGGCAGGTGACACTTGTGTTTGAGAATTTCATGAATGCATCTCTTGCTGGTTCTTCCAGAGTGGACTTTCCCCAGGACTGTGCAGCTTCCTACACCCCAACCTTCCAGAACGGCTGGGAGCCACCCCGCCTGGACGCTTACGGGCAGCCATGGGAAGACCCGGTAGAGATGCAGCATCGACATGAAGAGCGCCGTGCCCAGGTGAGGATCGAAGCAGAAAACAGGCAGGACAAGTGGATGCAAATCTCATGTCCCCAAGGCAAGAGCATAGAAGCAAGAAGTTCAGATATGACTCCATGCAGAAGGGAGGAAGCTGAAGAACTGAGCTCTCCTTCCCTATTGGCAAGGCACCTGGTTTGCCCCAGAGAATCTATGGCTGAGTTCAGACTGGCAGTTTGAAGCGCGAGGGAGTCATGGCAAAAAGACCTGGAACAATTTGTTCCCAGGTTTTCCCAGTCACACTGCACCTACTGACGTGGGAGCATACTGGGGAGGATGTGCTAGGGAGCTTTCGCACTGTTGGCCCGCCCCTGATGGAGGTGCGGCTGTAAGCAATTTTTTGTAATGTAATCTGATGATATGCGTTTATGCACTCATGCGCATAAGCACTCATGCGCACAAGAGCATCCCTACTGTATCAGCTTGTTTGCATTCACACTTCTGGGAAGCGGGATGAACACAGGATGAATGCGCTCTCCAGGGTTTGCTACCACTTTCACCTGGTGTCTTTTAAACTCGGGAGGGAAGTGTTACAAGAAGGGTTGAGTATGGCTGGGGAACGCCTGACAGATGTTCCTGTGTGAACCGGCCCTTTAATCCATTTTTGAAACATCCCTGAAATGTGCCTTTATCAGGCCAAACTGCCAGTCTGAACTCAGCGTATTATGTTGTATTTTTCACTACAAGGCCAAGTGCATACAGCATTTGGGTCTCTCTCATGATAGATTCAGACAACCCAGTTTTTCAGTGCTGACATTTTGCATTGTTGGGTAATGAGAATCAAACAGACGCAAGGTGCTAGAAAGAGTCCCAAAGCCACTGGGTTTCCACAGGCACCGGCCATTGCACAAATTAGACCTTCGATGTTTTCATACAAGCCACTTCTGCTTCTTTTCTGCCACTCGCGTTGCTGTAAACCCTGATGCTTATTAGAACTACATACTCATCTGAATCCATCCTGATGCGTTAACTAGTCGTTATGAGATGCACGGAGCTGCTGCTCTTCTGTGTCTTTCCACTACCCTTCTTTCTCACAAGCTTGGCGCATTGCCACATGAGCACAGGAAGGTGCTTTATATTGAATCAGACCACTGGTCCATAGTCTACTCAGACTGGCAGCAACAATCCAGGCTGAGGTTCTTCATATCACCCACAACCTGATCCTTACTGGGGAGCTGAGGGTTGAACCGGGGACCTTCTGCATGCCAAGCAGATGCTCTACCACTGAGCTGCTGCCCCTATGCGTGACCTCCCTCTAACACTGAGCTGTGGCCGCTTTTGACTGCCCCAGCCACGCAGTGGTGTAAAATGTGGGTGGGGCAACACATGTCACGCACTGACATCATGTTACATATTTACTGAAATGCTAGAAGGAAGAGTGGGGAAAAGAGAAAGAAAAGCGCAGGGTTATTTTTGGGCAGGAACACACAAGAACGGCGTTCCGGCTGGCTCCCGAGTTGGCCACGCCCAGCAGGAACTCATTAGCATAACAGGCCACACCCAACAGCAGAAACTCATTAGGATTGGCTACATTAGGGGTGTGTGGCCTAACATGCAAAGGAGTTCCTGCTACAAAAAAAGCCCTGGGTTTTGACAAGAAACAAGGTAAACAGAATAAGAAGCAAAAGGTGGGTGTGGCTGGATAACCACACTTCTGGTAACATGGGGGTGTGGCCTAATAGGCTCATGAGCTGTGCTGTCGGGATGTGGCCTAATATGCTACTGAGTTTCTGCTGATGGATGTGCCCTATTATGCTAATAAGTTCCTGCTGGGCTTTTCCTACAAAAAAAGCCCTGGAAAAGCGGTAGCTCTGTATTGTCTCATAACTTCCAATTAAGCCCTTCCTGTGCCCAGGATGTCCGAGGATCAGAGGTGACTCCCTAATGGGATAGGTGGGATGCTGGTGCAGAATTCCAGACCTGTTAGTGAACTGCACTGCCAGCACCATTGCTATGGCATCCATGTTCTAGCTCTTGCTACTGAAGTTGAATCTAAAAGCTGGCTCTGAATTAGAGCCGGTGTGCTGGTGTGGTGGGTAGAGAGTTGGACTTAGGGGTAGGAAGACCCCCAGTTTCAAATCCATAAAGGCTGGAAATGGTCCAGTCATCTAGCCTCCCTGCCGTAACCTGACCTATCTTGTAGAGTTGTGGGCATCATGAAACGGAGGAGGGGGAAACCCTCTGGGCCACCTCGAGCCCCTTAAGGGAAGGGCCTTTCTCCTGCCGCTCCACTCAGCTAGGAGCAGGGCCTTCCTCTGACAGAAGGAGACGGAAGAAAAGCTGCTCGGCTGAGCAAAGTGATAGGATACAAACCCCTTTGATTCAGGGCAGGTTAGTTGACTGCGATAACTGGGAGGGATCCTGCCTTGAGCAGAACTTCAGGCTGCCACGACCCTTAGTTAATCCTCTCTCTTCTTTCACTCCCAACACAGCAATCGGCTCCCACAATTGCAGCCAATGGGTAAGTCCCTGGACAACGGATGGGGGAGGGGGTGTTTTGGAAGACAGACAGGGTGAGGAATGGCAGAGCTGGAAGCCAGGGCCCTGAAGAGTCAGAGGGAGAGACAGGGAAATTGAGTTAAGGATCACGAGGGGTAGGCAAGATTGGGGGGGGGGGTTTGCTGCATTTTTCAGTTCTGGAAAAGCCCTCTACAGTTTTTGGCCTGTTTCAGAACCCAGTCGCTTTTGCCCAAGTCCTGCGTTATCATCCCAAAAGCTTTAGAATGTCAATTGTCTGTAGGGTCTTTTTAAAAGATTAGCCTTGGCCGTTTTGCCCCCACTCATTCTGTGCACTTGGAAATGGCGAGTGCGAAACCACATGAATTGTAAGAATAGGGATCTGGATTATAGCATATATGTTTTTCCCCGTTGCAGAAAGTATGTATTTTGGAGGCAGGGATCTTTGTGCAATGGTGGAAGGGATTATGAATATCTGAGGCTGGTTTGTACTGAATCAGTAGAGTCCCATCCTGCATTGGCAATGGTTCTCCAGAGGTCATTCCTGATCCTACCACATTTGGTATTTTAACCCGTAATAATGAGAAACTGGACCAGGGAATTTTCTGCATGTGCTCTGTGTCTTTCTCACTGAGGTATGCCCTCTCTCCTTCAAAAAGTAGAGGCCCCCTCTGGCTCCCAGTGTGGGGAACAATAGCACTTGAACTCGTAACCCCAAGGATGCAAGGTGAAGATAGTTCCCATTACTTAACTCACATGGGGCCACAACAACCACAGAGATCAGTGTGGTCTGTGTTGGGCCACTGATGGCCAAAGGGAGTTCCTTAATTAGAGCACCCAACCATTTAAAAAAATGCATTTCTCAGACACATGGAAGGCCAATTCTGGGTCCACAACATGAGGTGCAAACTTGTGGTGTGGCAACTACCCAGGGCTGTTTCAGGCCAGGAAAATGGCACCAGGTGGGAAGGCTTAAATCTCCCTCATTCCACAGTCCAGATCGAAATCTCAAAATCAGGCTCCTGCATGCTTGAGATTACATTTTTTAAGAAATTTGGTAGTTCCAATCAGGAAACTCTCAGCATCTCTTTTGGTTGTGTTCTGCAAAGGTCTCCCACCCCCTCCCGAGGCGGTGGCCAGATCCACACCTGCTTTACACCATCAGATGATGCGCCAGAGTCCAGACCATTCCCTGGGCTCTAAAGGTGTGAGATTTAACTGCAGGGGGGAGAGCCTGGAAGTTTCTTACATGGTGTAACTTTAAAGGGCTTGTTGTCAATGGGGGAATTTGGAGGAAGGGGGAAGAGAGGGCTGGCTATGTGATGGAGAAGTTTTGAAGAGTGTTGGATAGGAAGGGGGAAAGTTGAATGCCGTTTGTTCACGGGAAGCTTAAATCAACTCTGCATTGCTTTTTAAAAAAATCTTTTTGTCTGTCTGTCTGTCTGTCTCTTTCTCTTTCTTCATCTGTGTCGAGAATAGCTGGGTCCGGTGGTGAACCAGGATGCCAGAGAAGGGGTTTACACTGGGGAAGAGGGGCAAATGCTTAGCTGGGGCAGGTGTTGGTCCATATCAGTCAGTGGCAGGCAGCTGGGGTTAGCAGGAGGGGAGGGGGCTTAGGCTAGGCGATTAGCAGACTGTTTCATGCACAGGAGTGGGGGGGCTTCAAATCACTTCCTCAAATCTATACTTGCTAATATAGGTGGCTCAGAATCTGTGTGGCCACCATTGCAATGTGGGATGAGGACCTCCAAACTCACAGTAGTCGCCACATGAATTGCAGCTCTTTTTTCAGGTTCCTAGTCCTCTTTGCTCTTGGGAGGAAAAAAAAATACCTTTCAAAAACAGGCAGCAAGGAAAGAATTAAGATCCAGTGGAAACAAGGGAGGGTTTTTGATGCAGGTTCCAAATCTGGTTTGTACCCTCGTGCTCCTGTATAGCCAATGTGCCTTCAATGGCCCATGAGTCCTAAACTAGGTGAAGATCAAGAAACACCTCAGAAGGAAACAAAAAATATTCAGGGATCTCAACAGAATTAATTTACCATTAGCCACTTCTATAGCACTTTTCACTGATGCCAGTTGTCCTCACCATACACAACCCTACAAAATAAGTTTGGGATAGAGCAGGACTTTTTTCCGGAAAAAGAGGTGCCGGAACTCTCAAGAGGGAAATGAAGTTCCAGTCTATATATGGAAAAGTCATGAACTTTTAAACATTTTTTAAAGTATCTTGTTGAAAAGGTTCCGGAACTCTGTTCTGGTGCGTTCCCCCAGAAAAAAAAGCGCTGGGTTAAAGAGAAGGCCATGTCTCACTGCAGACTGATACATGTTCTACCTGTGTCATGGCATCTTCCAGGTAATCCTGGGAATTGTAGTTTGGTGCAGGTGAGGAAATTGCATTAAACATTCTTTTAGTTACTCTTTGCACATAGCCCAAAAAACTCCAATTCCTAGAATTCCCTGGGCCAAGAGTTCTTTTGCATTTTTAGTGTAGCTCTATCTGTAATAACTTACCTGTGGACCACCCCTGGCTGAGGATTCTTCAGTCCAGGAAATGAGTCATCAACAGATACCTGATGTTAAGCGAGACAAGCAGAATGGACCAAGCCCCAAACGCATCACATGAAAATGAGGAAATGACTGCCCACTGAGGCAGGCTGTGTCACGGAGCGAGGGGAGTCTCCCACGGTTCTTAAAACAAGTGAAAACTGTATGCCTCTTTTCTGGCCCAACGAGAAATTCTGGATGTGAGGCAGGACTGTCTAAATGCAGAAGACAAGAGATTGACTGCATGAATTTAAGGCTGCGATGGGTCGTTGAAATATTGTAGGCAAGTGACCTCACCTCTTTTTATTATTTTGGGTGGATTCGCTCAAGTATTTATGACGAGATGTGTACCTAGAGAAGTCACAGTCCATGGGGTGTGTTCGTTTAGCTTTTTCACACCTTGGATCGTTGCGGAAATGTTCCAGTTAACATGCCAAGGTTGCGGCCCTCCCCTTCCCAGAAAACCTTCAAAATATAGAATATCAGTTGCTATACACTAAAACCTTAAAGGAGAAGACTAGTGTGACTATGATGGTTTTTCTCCTCCTCAACAGAATGCTGGGAGTTGGTTTTCGGGGGGGGGGGGATTCAGAGAAATTTGGGTAAGAACTTGAGAGATCTAGCCACTGAGAATTTGGCAATCACACACACACAGTGATGGTGAAGTCACTGGCGGCTGCCTTTCTCAGTCCTGTTGTTTTGATTTCCCCACACACACACCCATAAGAGTATTTAATATCCCTGCAAGTCCCCCTCTCAGCTTTTTGGGAAAATGAACCACAAAGGAGGAAGAGGAGTGGGGATAAATGCAGCCTGTCCTCCACTGTGGGTGCGATCAGATGGTGTGCCGGGAGCGCTTTAAATTGCTCCGGTCCCGATGCATTTTTTTTTTAACCCAGAGAATTGCGATCACACTCACTTCCTTGTTCTGGATCGCTGCGCAGCCACATTGCTCCCCACCACCCACACACAGGAGTGTGCATCAGTGTGTTGGGGGGGGGTTCTCTCAGTTTGAGCATGCGCACAGGTGGCCATCTGTAGAACTAAAATTTTTGCACGTGCACAGAACAGCAATTTCCACACTTCCTTTTAAACTTTAAATGAACATTTCCCTTTAAACTTTTACCCCAAAACTGGCCTCCATGAGATCCCGAACTTGTCTAAACGCTAAAACTAGGCACCATTTAAACTTTGGTTTTATTAACTTAGGAGCAGAGCTCTGCCTATGCGCACACCGCTGAGACATAAAAAAAATGGCAGACAAAAAGCAGAAGCCTTGGGCTTCCATGGCAGCTTTCCAGAGGGGAGGGGGTTGAAGCACCCAGAAGTGGCTCGACACCGCAGGAGTGATCAGACATCAGAAAAGTGTGGCTAGAACCGGAGAATCAGGAAAACACCACTTGGGGACCTGGTATCAAAATACTCAGTTTTAAAGGGGGTTTGGTCCAGAAAGTGACAGCTGGGGACAATGCGCAGATGTTGGGTGTGTGAACATGCACATAAAATCCGTTACTGAAGCATGCCAAAAGCGGTTCAAACGGAGCATCTGAACACACCCTGTGTGTGATTTCCATCTCCTCCAGCTTCTTCTACCTGTTGGTGGGAGGAGCCTTCGGAATTCTCATCAGCCAGAGCTCTTGTGTGATTGGGCTATTGTCACATGACAAGGGTCATATATCACCACACTCTTACAGAGATTTAGGGCTGGATCCCAGGATTTGCAGTGATAGATCTCCTTCACACACACATTCAGACTTACATCAAAAGCCGGTGTGAAGTAGTGGTTAGATTTCCAGAAGATAACTAGGAAGACCAAGGTTCCAATTCCCAGTCAGCCAGGAAGCTCACATGATGGCCTTGGGCCAGGCACACTTTAATTTACCTCACACACACACACACACACACACACAAAAGTTGTTGTGAGGATCAAATAAGGAGGGGAGAACACTGTATGACTCCCTAAGATCCTCTGAAGACGACGTGGATATAATTGTATGGAGTAACTTCAAGTTACTCGATGTGTTCTATGTGCAGTGAATGAGGCTGACATTCCACTTTGATCACATGTGAATAGACACTCAGAGTCTCTAGGAAACATGAAGAGAAATGGTAACGCTGGGCATAATTATGTGGTTAGAGGCTACAAATGACTCCCTCCCCTCCCAGTAAGCATATTAAGTGGCTGCTATGTAGCTCTCGCCCACCTGAGGAGTTAGAGACAAGTACACAATCTACTTTTCAAAGGAACAGTACACTAGGTCTTAACACAAATCATGTGAATGTTGAAAGAGCACACTCCTTCCCAGGGTGCCTCTGTAAAACACAGAAAGTTTAGTTGCTTACAGTGCAAGGGGAAAAAAGCTGAGGAGGGTTCTCAAATATGCCCCGTGACTTCACTCTGAAAGTTCTTTGGAGAAGCCTGTGGTACTTCTGGATCGTCCCACAAGCAGTGAAAAGCCCCTACAGAACTACCCTTGTTTGTTTTACATTCATGTGAAGGCAGCTCAAAGAACAGTTTGGCTGGCAACTGCTAGGTGCTGTTACCTGGGTGCATGACACCTGAACAGCACACAGCACGTTCCTTTATCCAGAATAGGAGAGCGGCCAAAAACATACACACACCCCACAAACAATCCAAGCCGCAGCTCGAGAGGGCACGGTGAACTTTTCCCGCCCTTGAAAAACCAAGTCCTTAAGATCGGTTGGCTGCAATTCAACTGCTGGGTAAACGAAGGCAGGAAATTAGCTAAACTAAAGGAAGCCCCATCCAGGTCAGGGATAAGGCACAGAAGGGGCAGGTCAGAAAGGGAAGAGAGGGCAAGGAGAGGTAGGACTTCTTGAAGTGAATGGGAATGAGAACAAGAGGGGCTTCAATGCTTTAGCCGGTTAGGGAGAACTCATGTACTTTAGGGACAGGCAATGGGAGGTTCTGTTGGCTTAGAGTGATGGGGTGGACCATCCCAGGACTGGGCTTAGGTGGGAAGGAGATGTAGCCGGGGCTGTAGGCTTCACAGATGGAGGGCAGCAGGTGACGCAGGCCGGAAGCTCTGTCGATGGGCACAGAAGGGGAAAATAACAGGATGAAAACAAGATGACAGCTGTTAAAAGAAAGATGGCGCCAGAAGAGAGCCAAGAGGGGGACACTAGGCAGCCAGCTAAGGTAGGATTGGGGGGGAGGTGGAGGGCTCTCATTCTTCTCCTTCTCATGTCCCCTTCTCTGGGGCAAAAATATCTGTCCCACCAATTTCGACTGTGACCACCATAAAATCTAGCTGGGAGGAGGATCTCAAAATGGCAGCATGAGGGATTTTCCTCTGGTAGAAAACACCACCTGCTTCCTGGGAGAGGCACAAAGTTGCAATTGGTATGGGCCAGTGTCTCATGTTATCCTTTCCTGGCTGTTTTCCATCTCTTCTTTCCTTCCTTCAGATCAAAACATTTTTTTTCTTTCTCGGAACTTTTTTTGGTGTGTGAAATGTTCATCTAGACACTTGGCTAATTTAATCTGTTAGTAAAAACTTTTAAAAGCCGGTTTACCTTACAGCGTCAGCAAAAGCCATTCCCCTCTTGTTCTTTTTTAATCAGCACATTGCCTCAAAACTGGAGGTAATCATAGGTGTGTTTGTGGAATGACACAGATTTAAAGTTTATTTAGTAAAAAAAAAAATCATCTAAAACTTGGTCTTCTGGTGGATGCAAGATTTTTTTATTGATTTGCCACCTGACCTTTACCTGATTAATCATCAACTGAATTTAATTTAAATGATCTTGCTTATCACCAAACACCGACATGCCTATTTTGAGATACTGAAGGAAGTCAAGATAGCTCTTGCTTCAGTAAACAGAAACTTTCATTCATTGTTAGGCCTTTTCGTTTTATTTGGTCTTTTCTTTTTCATTCTCTGTTAAGATTAACAAGAGGCAAACTCACAAGGATTCATGGAAGAGGGAGAATCACATTTATCTCCCACTTTTTGATGTAGTGTAGCAGTGTAGTGGCTAAGTGCGTGGACTCTAATCTGGGAGACCCAGGTTTGATTCTCCCCACTCCTCCACTTGTGGTTGCTGGATGACCTTGGGCAAGCCATAGTTCTGTCAGAGCTGGACAGTTCTCTTAGAGTTCTCTCAGCCCCACCTACCTCACAGGGTGTCTGTTGTGGGGAGGGGAAGGGAAAGGAGACTGTGAGTGAAGGGTGGGGTATAAATCCAATCTTCTCCTCCTCCTCCTCCTCTTCTTCTTTTTCTTCTCTGCTTCCCTTCCCCTCCCCCCTCCCCGTATTCTGACACCACTTCTTTCTCCCCTTACCAATTCTTCCTCTTCTTGTTTGTAGTCGCCCCTGTATAAGCTCAGGTGCCATTTTGGGTTGCTGTGGTGGCAGCTCGATATGCTCTCCAAACTCCTTTCTTTTTTTCGTAATGTTTGCATGTGCAGCATCATTCTTAACTGGGGGGGGGGATTAGCCCCAAATTAGGTAGTTTTTTCCCATAAAGCAAATGAAATTGAACATTAGTGCCTTGCTAATGAACGAGTTTTTTTGGTTGGCCGGGCTGCCTATGGCGGCCATTTTGTGTGTGTGCTCACCCCCTGGAGTCAAAATTCCAAAGGTGCAGGAAGGCTGAGAAAGGTGTACCCTCCTGGTGTGGACCCTTTAATATCTCTCTCTGGTCAAAGCTATGGCCAAAATGAAATGAAACCAGATGGAGGGGAGTATGAGGAACTGCAGATGAGGAGGTGAACAGCTAGGAAATCCACTTCTTCCCCTGACTTCGAGCTCTCCCCAGGTTAACCATAATAAGCTCTTTGAGGGGAGAGGGAAAAAATGGGCCTGCTTATTTCCTGGCTGCCCTCCTCCCCCCTTTAATGGACTCGGCTGCTCTCAAAATGTCAAGGGCAATGAGCGTGCTCACTCTTTATCAGCCTGCTTTTCATGAAGGAGTGGATTATTTTTTTACTTGACAAACTAAAGTGAACGCTTTGTCAACTGGCACTCAGTTCGAGAACCTCTCACTCTGCCAGCCCTGCTTGGTAGAGTCGCCAACCTCCAGTTGGGACATGGAGTTCTCCTAGGATTACAAATGCTGTCCAGACTACAGAGACCGGTTCCTCGGGAGAAAATGGCAGCTTTGGAGGGCAGATTCTCTGGCGTCACGTCTCTGCTGAGCTCCCTCCCCAGAGTCCAGTCTCCAGGTTCTGTCCCCAAATCTACTGGAATTTCACAACCAAGAGCCGGCAACCCTGCCCAGTGGCACCAAACATCCATAATTTCAACCCCTTGTTGAAATCTTTAACTGGCAACCCCCATTCCCCATGGGTGCCAGATAACAAAGCGTCTACCGTAATATTTTCCAGTTTTACCGAGGAAGTTCAAGTATGCAGAACCCCCTGCCTTGTCTGTGGGTGACTCTGTTTCACTGCCCCTAGTGATGGGTGCACTAGGGTTGCCAGATGTCCGCCAGGGGCAGGGGGAACCCCACTTTTGCAGGGCTCTTCCCCATCACCAGCTAGCAGGGCACATCCCCATCCTCAACTGGCCAGAAAGGTGACACGATGATTTCACCCAGAAGTGATATCATCACGTTGCTGATGCTGTAGTTTTTGGGCAAAATTCTATGGTAAAACTGGCTAACAAACCAAGATCTTGAAATGAACCAAGGATCCCCCTGTGGGCTGCCAGATAAGACACACCAAGTTTACTGTTGGAAGGGATGGTGAAAATTTAGAAGGAGTGATATGTTCTGGTTTACACACAGCCTTAAGAGATGGCTGCTCCTAAGCTTTAGGACTGAACCCTGAAGTCCTGTATCTCCAGATACAGTCCTAACTATATACTAAAGGGGACTGACTTTTATCTCTGGAGAGTTTCCAGGCCCTTATTCTATTCACGGAATTTGCAAAGTGGCTTACAGATGCAATATGCTATACAAAAATACCTTCACAAATGCCAAGCAGCCATCCTGTTCTAAAGCGAAAGCTCACCTCCTAGGCCTCTCCGCCTGTAAACTGCTTTGCACTTCCTTCCTTCCTCACAGACACAAAAACGAAATCAAGAGAGTCAGCTGCACTTACGACTTCGTAGCCAGAAACAGCAATGAACTGTCGGTCCTTCAAGGAGAGGAGCTGGGGGTGAGTTGGCATCTCAGGACGCTGCTTGGAGAGCATCGTAATATTTGGAGACATACCCCTCTAATCTGGAAGGGAGGAATACAGGTGGAGAGACAATCTGCAGCACTGGCTCCACTACAGAGAAGCCTATCACCTTCAGAACCGTAAAGAATGTGCTAAATTAGGGTAGGCTTGTAAGCAGACAATGTCTTGGTCACCCGTGTTGAGGCAAAAATCACCTCTAGGTGACTTAAACGGGGAACTTTTTGTAAATTGGACATTGGTCTTTTTCTTCCTCTTTTTGTCCCCCTTATAAGCCAGGTGCCACAAATTATCAACATGGATATGCATGGACTGTCGGGTAGCTTAAAAAAATTATGATAGTACTTTTGGGAACTATTTGCCTGTCTAGTTTAGGACTCTTCTCATGATTCAAAGGGATGTGAAAAATGTGGTGGGATTTTTGTGTTGGCTTAGCTGGGGATATTCTATTTATTGTCGTTTAGGTCCTGGATGACAACAAGAAGTGGTGGAAGGTTCAGAACAGCTACGGTCAAATTGGCTATGTGCCTTACAATATTGTCACCCCAGTTCTGCCTGGAGATGGCAAGGAACCTCAGAACCATGACAGAACGGTCCAAATCAACGGAACCAACTCTGCGAGAACACAGGCACCGGTACAGTGGACTGCACCCGGCAGGTGTCCTTTTAGTTCAGGGAAAAGACAAGTACGGGGGAACCCCGTCGAGCACAATCAGGCTTGGTGTGGAGGAAGTGTGTGTGGGGGGAGAGCTCTTTGGGGTAACTGGGTGAACTCAACAGATAGAAGGAAGCATTTCTCAAAACACCTGTTACCTCAGACCATCTAGTCTAGCCTTGTTTCCAATATTTCTTACCACAGGCAGAGGTTTAACACTCCCGTTACGGCAAACACAAAAATCAGATTAAGCGTTGTAAAAAGGTGCGCAGGGCCCACACTGCTCAATATATACTCAGTACAGAAAGTATTGAGGAACCTCAGCAGCAGCACTGGGATCACTGGTGTAATGTATTCCCTGACTCCATCATAAGATCGGCACTTCAGGAGCCCAAAGTGTTGATTTTGCTTCATTTCCTCTGCTTAGAAAACCCCACCTCAGCCACCGCCAAAGACCCGAATCCCACACCAAAATGGCCGGCGCTGGGCTAGTGCCGAAGGGCTTAACGTGGACCAGAGTGATCGAGGTAAGAATTTCCCCCCTGAGGATCTGGTGAGGAAATCTCCTCTTTGTCATCGTTTTGCTGGACAGGAGACCCAACACAGAGCAGCTTCTTAGCTTTTCCCATTGGCTTGTTTAGGAGACAAGAGGAAGAGTTTGGCTCACGGCCTAGCTGAAGGTGCAGGCTGACTGACCTGTGGAGAAATAATTTAAAAAATAATAATTTAATACAGCAATTATGAAAAGTGCAGAAAAGAGATACAAAATAGGCATAAAATACATTGCCAAACAGAACTGGAATCCACCCTCCCTCTTGAGCATAGAGAATCCCATTCCAGCAGCTGTCAACCTTAATATTAAATCTAATTATACAATTATACAATTTGCAGCTCCATTTTTTGTATCACTCTTGACCATAAATTCTCTAATCTAGATACATCTCTATTACTCTGGTTAGCGGTTAATTTCACCAAAGTAAAAAATTTCCTTTACTTTCAGCAACCAGTCTGGTAGAGTAGGGGAATTATTTTGTTTCCAGTACCTGGCGAAAACAAATCCGGCAGCAGTAATCGTATGTAAAGCAACTATTTGCCTATCTCTGGGAATGTCAGGAAGGCAATTCAGCAAATAATGTCTCTAGCTTAGAAGGAATTGGTTTACCCAACCCGATTGATAATATGTTCACCGCTGAACTGTGGAGAAATTAGTGAAGATTCCACAGCTCCAGCAGAAAATGGCTAGACTTCCCTACAGATAGAGTAGTTGCAATTATGCTTCCTCTAAGCTGTCGAGTCTTGTGAGCAAAAAAATCCTACTTTGTGAGCTAGTGGCATTAAAGTTGTGAGCGAGCAATTCGGCTACTGCATAGATTAGTTTGCTCTGGAGCCGTCCTTCCTGAGCTAAGACCAAAATGTACGAGCTGGAGGCTAAAAAACTGTGAACTAGCTCACACTAACGGAGCTTAGAGGGAACACTGAGTAGTTGCCAACCTCCAGGTGGGGCCTGGAGTTCTCCCAGAATTACAACTGATCTCCAGATTACCCAGATCAATTGCCCTGAAGGAAATTGAACTGATCCTCATGGAATTACATCCTTCCTGAGTTCCCTGCCCCAACTCCACCTCCCCAGGCACTGCCCCCCCAGATTTCCAGTAATTCAGCAAGCCAGAGTTGGCAACCCTACCTGTAGAGGCACTAGAAGAAAGCACTTTGTCATTTTGTAGAATCATTATTTGTGTGTTCAGAACTGCTGAACACATTGGTGGTATTGAACTTTGTGGCCTACTCCCACAGCTCACCCAGGCAGATAGTTTCTCAAAGACAGCAGTGGCCTGGTTTGTGAAAATAACAGAAGCTATTATTTTTTCAGTGAAGGATGACAAAATACAAGATCATCCCCTGTGTAACAATTACCACAAACTCTGTCTCCTGACTAATTACTCCCAATCAGGCCCTCAGGATTCCAGAACTCTCTCTCTGACTTCACAGATAGCCTCTTTACAAACGTCTCTTCTCTCCTGGCTGACTGCGGCCACTGAAGACTATTTTATAACTGTCCTCATTCATGTATTCCAAGGTTCCTTGGGCAGGATTTGGCCGCCATTTTGTAATGCACGTAAAACCATTGGAGGCTTGTTGTACTGGAGACTGGGTCATAAGCTCATCTACCTAGCTCTGTACAAATGTTTAAAGCCAAGTGCCTGAAACTGTGTGCGACATCACTTCCTGCCTTGACAGAACGGTTCAGCAGCGTCAACGAGGAGCTTGCCCTGAGGCTGGCTAACGGGATGTCTGGCCGTAGCAAAAATCTTCATATCCAGCGTTCTCCAGACACCAGCGTGCCTTTAGGATATGACTCCAACCCTGCCCAGGTCCAAGCCTGGCTAGAGGCCAAAGGATTCAGCCCACTGTGAGTTGACGCCTGTTTCTTTTGGAAACCATTTTGAGTTGGCCTTATGGTCCGAGCACACTCCTTTATCTGCCTTTACGGACTGGTGCTGGGGGGGGCAGCAGTGGGAGGGCTTCTAGTGCCCTAGCCCCACTGCTGGATCTCCTGATGGCACCTGGTATTTTTGGCCACTGTGTGACAGAGTGTTGGACTAGATGGGCCATTGGCCTGATTCAACATTGGCTTCTCTTATGATCTTATTTGCTGCTTTTTCATTTCTCGTTGGTGCCTGCAGGTCTTTCTGGACATGAGCCAGTCATGAGACCCACATACGCCAACTTGTCCTGCCCACTTTTCCTAATTCCCAGGCACCTGACCACTCTTCAGTGACCTTCTGGTTGACCACCACATGAGGCATCTCCAGCTTTCCGACCCTGTAGCTTCTATTTTGCCATCTCTCAATTGCTAGCTATGGGGTCTTTTCCAATACTGATGCCAAACTTGAGGCTTGGAGAAATACATCTGTCCAGATTAGATTTTCCCTACTGCTGCTGCCTCCCTGCTTTCTCATTGGCCAGTGCTAGTTTGTGAGGTTATAGAGAGCCCCCCTTTGCTTAGTGTGGACTCTGACAGCTGGCACAAACATTTTGCTTTTCATCTGTCCAATCCTCCGCCTCTGTATGTGCAAGTCAAGTTTTGTTTCTATTCCATGTCTCCATTTGAATGCGTGTAAATGTCTGGCAATCCCTTTCTCCCTGCGTGACTCTCTCTACCCTTCCACCTTCTTTTCCTCTCCCAGGACTGTAAGTGCCTTGGGGGTTCTGAATGGAGCCCAGCTCTTCTCCTTGCAAAAAGAAGAATTCAAAGCCGTCAGCCCAGAGGAAGGAGCTCGAGTCTACAGCCAGGTTACAGTCCAGAGAGCCCTCCTGGAGGTACAGCAACTCTCAGGTCTCTCCTGACAGGGTGGAAGAGGGATGGTGAAGACGTAGCTTGTCACAATGTCTAGGAGTGCCCTGAGCTGGGTAGCCCAGGCAAGTCCACTCTCGTCAGATCTCAGAAGCTAAGCAGGGTTGACTGTGGCAAGTACTTGGATGGGAGACCTCCTTGGAATGCCAGAGGCAGGAGGCGGGGGCAGGCTTTATCCAGCCACCTCTCTGAATATCCTCCAGGCCCCCAGTAGGGGTCAGTCACCAGAGGTCGCCATGACTTCCAGGTGCACACACACACACACACACATATGCACATTTTAAAAATACAAAGAAAGACATCTAGGATCTCTGGGAGGGAAAGAGTCTAGTGGGCTGCAGCAGACATTCCAGGAACTAGGGACAAGCTGAAAAAAGGCTGATTTTCCACAACTCTGGAGTTCCTCTTAAGTGTGGCATAGTCCATTGCAGAGCGATTGGGGTGTGGGAGGGTTGATCCTTGCAAGAAGGGCAGTGTTCATTCTTTACTTTTTTCTTCTTCTAGGATTCTGGGAAAATATCAGAACTGGAGGCGGTGATGGAGAGGCAGAAAAGGAAAGTAGAGGGCATTTGACTGGCTAGAGACCTCCCAAGTTCCAATGCAAGAGTGCCCTCTTCAGGAAATCCAAGGGACTGCATGGTAAAAGGCTCAGAAGTACAAGTTACATCGCTGGTTTCTCGCTCCACATCCGCCAGCATCCATTTAATTAAGCCAAATGTTTTCCATTGAATTCACGTTTATTTCTTACCTTCTTGAATAGGAAAGCTCTCTCCAGTTATAACCTAATGTTCCTTTTTGAAATTTACACCATGGAGCAGCCTTGTAACTCCCTCTCTCTTCCCAGCGGAAAAAGTAGGATGATTGCACCATCTGCCTCTTGAAAAATGGAAGATATTTATATTGTATTTATTTCCTCCTGTTGCAGAATTAAATACTGTTTGTGCCATTCCAAAAAAAAAAAGCAAAATATGAACCCATAAGTTTGTAACCATCTTCAGTTCAACTTTTCCTGCTGCATCCAGCAGATATCCATAGAGAATGTTGGCTCAAATTGAATTTATTTCCAACTCTGTGCATTCCTGTTGTTACATTCATATTTATGCATGCAAGTTACCTCTTACTAACTCAGACCATTGGTCCTTATAGCCCAGTATCGTTTAGTCTGGCCAGCAGTGGCTGTCCGGGGCATCAGAGAATGCGAGAGTGCATAGATCTGCCTTATACTGAATCAGATTGTTGGTCCATCAAGGTCAGTATTGTCTACTCAGGCTGGCAGCAGCTCTCTAGGGCCACAGGTAGAGATCTTTCACATCACTGACCACCTGAGCCTTGTTACTGGAGATGCTGGGAACTGAACCTGGGACCTTCTGCATGGTAAGCAGATGCTCTACCACTGAGCCACTGCCTGCTCCTGAGAGAGATATCTCCCAACATCTGCACTTTGATGTCCTTTAACTGGAAATGTGGGGGATTGAACCTGAAACCCCAACATGTGCTCTGCCACTCAGCCACTCTTCACTGCTTTCCCAGTTCTTCACTTAAATTAGGCCCCGGTTACTGTTGCAGATGTTACACTGCATCATGGGTTTTGTAGTTGTAAATCAGCATAAAAATAGTCATTGTTGCACATAGGTATTAGTTCAAGGTCATCATGTTTGCAGTCATGGTTCCAGCTCCATCTTCCATCAGCACCGGGTGGCAACTTCTGATGACCTTGCTAAACAAAGTTATCTCTACAACCCTGTTTTTCTCCACTTAGCCTTAGTTGAGGGGGAGGGAATAAATATCATGCATCCTACTTTAAAGAGCAATACCACCTGCAGCCATGAGGTGGCAGGCACTATTTGAAGCAAACCAAGACATTTGTGTTTAAAACATTTCTTAAAGGAATGCCCTTTCCCCACTTTTGCGTGTGTGAGTACTTTGCCAGGTTTTTAAGAGTTTGGCCTGAAACCTTCCCCCTCACCATGTGTGTTTTTGAGAGCAAAAAAACCCTGAATCTGCTGCTTTCTGAAGAGGCTCTTGTGCAATAGAATAGGACATTTCATTTTTTCCCCAGAGAAAACTTTTTGTGTGTCAGGTTTCATCATTTATGCCTTGCAACTTCTCCGTTATGGTGGGTTTGGGGAGAGGTCAGGAATTTAACTGGGAGGATCTCCCCCCCCCCCAGCACTTTTTCACAAAACCTGGGGAAAGGCACTCTGCTTTGGAGCTCTTTCCAACTTTTAACCATTTCCTTTCCCACTTCCTAGTGTTTAGAATATCACCCTCTGTTGTGATGAACTCTGGCCCAAATTGCCTGTTACTGATTCCCTCTCCCCCTGAAATATTTATTTTTAAAGCATATTTATATTAATTGAATCTTGGCTGCTATATTTTGTAAATGACTTTTTTTTTTCAGTATCCTAATTCTGACAATACCCTTAAAGCAGAGCTGATGCTAGGGTTGCCAACTGCAAGTTGAGAATTTTCTGGAGATTTGGGGGTGGAGCCTCAGCAAGGAATGGACCTCAGCAGACTGTCATTCCATAGACGCCACCCTCCAAAATAGCCATTTTCCCCAGGGGAACTGATCTCTGTCATCTGGAAATCAACTGTAGTTCTGTCAGTTCTCCAGGCCCCAACTGGAGGTTGGCAACCCTAGCTCAGGACAGAGCCTGGGGTCTCCTGAGGCATGCGAGCCCAAGATAAAAGACTGTAAAAAGAACAGACTTGGTTAATGGGGCTAGACTACTGTAGGGGAGGGGTTTTTGCCTTCCACTCCCCCCTCCTTTTTCCCAGGTGGCCTCCAACAGAATTAGTTGCTTGTCTAAACCAATCAGTGGTGAGGAGCCAAGTCACATGTGGTCTGCCGCCTGAATGTAATTGCAGAGGTCCTTTCTCATGAGACAGTTTTCTAGTCCTCATGGTTGCACTCCAAAGCAGCAGGCCTGTTGCTTTCAGGAATGCCTCTGTCTAAATCGATGGTGTAGCCTCATTTGGAATATTGTGTACAGTTCTGGTCACCGCACCTCAGAAAAGATATTATAGCACTGGAAAAGCTGCAGAAACGGACAACGAAAATGATTAAGGGGATGGAACACTTTCCCTATGAAGAAAGGTTAAAGAGGTTAGGGCTCTTCAGCTTGGAGAAATGACGACTGAGGGGTGACGTGACAGAGGTTTATTAAAATTATGCACAGACTTTGGGAAAGAAGTACTTTTCTCCCTTTCTCACAATACAAGAACTCATGGCTGCTCAATGAAATTAATGAGCAGTAGGCTTAGAACAGTTAAAAGGAAGTACTTCTTCACCCAAAGAGTGATTAACATGTGGGATTCACTGCTGCGGGGTGGCAGCTACAAGCATCGACACCATTCAAGAGGGGAGTGGATAGACACATGGAGCAGAGGTCCCTTAGTGGCTATTAGCCACAAGGTAGAGATGGAACGCTATGTCTGGGCCAGTGATGCTCTGTATTCTTAGTGCTTGGGGGGCAACAGTGGGAGGGCTTCTGGAGTTCTTGGCCCCACTGGTGGACCTCCTGATGGCACCTGGTTTTTGGCCACTGTGACACAGAGACTGCGATCACACACACTAAATAATCTACTTTCAATCCACTTTCAATGCACTTTCCAACTAGATTTTTACTGTGTGAACTGGCAAAATCCAGTTCAAAAGTGCACTGCAAGTGGATTATTTAGGGTGTGTGATCGCAACCATAGTGTTGGACTGGATGGGCCATTGGCCTGATCCAACTTAGCTTCTCTTATGTTCTTATGAATTATCTGATGATACTGAAAGGGCTCGATTAGTGTGTTTGAACCCTTTACCTTAATGATATTCGGGGGGCGGGGGGTTATTCAAGGGTGGCAAATGCCAATGTACTATGAACTCAAATCTGATATCAGAGAAAGCTTTGTTTGATCAGAGCCCGCACATTACTGTTAATCAATACTTGCAGATTTAATTGTGGGTTTATTGTCCATACTTCCTGAGATGCCCGGCTGCTGGTCTTTGTGCTAGAGGATCCATGACGGGAGCTCCACATAGCTGCCCCTTGTGGGTCTGTCATTCACTGAGGAAATTAATTGTATAAAGCTGTGTAAATAAAAACGATGCAAACTTGATGCGGCTGTCTTTGCTAGCGTACATTTGCAGTTATCTCCCTGAGCACGGAACAAGTTGACTTCTCTGCAGAAGCAACGGGGGGGAGGGACATCCTTCCACATGAGCTCTTCCGCCTCTTCAGAACCAGTAAATTCCCGAAAAACATAACAGTTAACTGAGCTTCCTCAGCATATGCTGAACTGCACTGCGTGGCAGTACAAAGTTGGGAGTCCAGTGGCACCTTTAAGACCAACAAAATTTTATTCACAGTATAAGCTTTCGGGTGCAAGCACACTTCACAGAGTTTGAGTCCGGCGGCACCTTTAAGACCAACCAAGTTTTATTCATGGTGTAAGACGAGGTGTGCTCGCACACAAAAGCTTATACCTTGAAGAAAACTTGGTTGGTCTTAAAGGTGCCGCTGGGCTCAAACTTTGTTCTACTCCTTCAGACCAGCCCAGCTACCCTACCTGAAACCAGGGCTCTTTTTGCAGCAGGAACTCCTTTGCATATTAGACGACACACCCCTGATGTAGCCAGTCCTCCAAGAGCTTACAGTAGCCCCTGTCAGAAGAGCTCTGTAAGCTTTTGGAGGATTGGCTACATCAGGGGGGTGTCGCCTGATATGCAAAGGAGTTCCTGCCACAAAAAGAACCCTGCCTGAAACTAGGCAGCAGTGTTCTTTTTATCACAAGGCAAAGTAATCCTGGTTCAGGGCGTTAATGGCAGAGCACGCCCTTTTAACTCAGGTCTGTGAAGCAGAATCTCAAAGTGGAGACAAGCAGTTTGCCACATCATCTCCCGCCCCCAGTCTCCAAATGGTCAGCTGCCAATCCCTGGATGATACCTGGAGTTCCTCTGGAATTATAGCTGACCCCCAAGCTATATAGATCAGTTCCCCGGAAACTGTGGCATCAAATCCCCACTAACCCTCCCTCCCCAAGCAGACCCTCCAAATCTCCAGGAATTTCCCAAGCCAGAATTGGCAACCTCTATTTGCTGACCAAAGACCCACCCTTTATCCAGCTTTCCAGGGAGTCAGCATTTCCAACTGTCCCCCCAACCCTATTCTGCTGCTGACCCCCATATGCAGTGTCTTCCCCCTTTTCTACCCCCCCCTTTAATTTAAGACCATCTCTCCTCTTCGTAATCCGCTGTTGGTGGGGCGTTATGCGGCAGCTTGCCCAGGTTCTCTGGGATTGGAGGGAGCAGCGTCCAGCAGTTTGTTTTGGGGAAAACATCTGTGATTTGCAACATTTTGAGGGTTGTGGTAAGCAATGTTTATGGAGCAGATTCTTTTAATTCCTGACAGAATGGCCCAAACCCTGTCAGAGCGGGTTTCGGGGCTTCCAGTGTGGGTTTCAAGCTGCCGACTGCTGACGGCCCTCTGGAGGTGGAGGTGTGGAACTGCGCAGTTCTGTCACATCGTGGCATACTGGCAGAGTCGTGTGGCAGTGGGGTGGGGCAGAGGCGCTTGGAGTGGTATTCGGAGATTGGTCAGGAGCACTGATGAGAGAAACTGATTGAAAAGGGTAAGAGTGTACAGGAGAATTGGGAAAGGGGGAAGGATGGTACTGGGAGGTGCCGAAAGGGTGACTCAGGTCTTAGCGAAAAGGATGGGCCCTTGTTGCCAAATTCCATTCGTTGCCACATACGCTCCTCCAGGGACCTTCCCGTTGCTTAGATATTTCACAATTCCTGGCATGATGCATCAAGCAACCCGCCCCACAGGGTGCCAGAAACCGGGTAGGGCTGGGAAGGAAAGCCAGCAAGCCCATCTTCTGAGCAGCATCTCTGGCCTAATTCTCACTTCTAAGGGGCCGTTCTGCCCCACTTCAGGTGACAGGTGTGGGGAGCAATTAAATGCTCCTCTACAAAATATAGAAAGCAAAATGGTGGCGAGCAGTCTCACAAAGCCCTCCGCAAAATTTCCCCTGCAGTCAGGAAGCTAGCATGTCAAGAATCCTTTTCCCTGAAATGCTAGTTTTCTAAGTGCGGGGTGAGTTTTGCGGAGGGCTTTGTGAGAAAGAGAACACCCCAACACGGGAGACCTAAAAAGTAGTGCAATTGGTGCTTCAAGAAGAACTAATTCTCATAAGTGAATGTAGGATCATAGCATAAATAGTATGGCTAAACCACAGCTATGGGAGGCAGAGAGGGACACTGTCCCCCCCACAAACCCTTTTGCTCACTAAAATGACACACATCTTGTATTCCTCCTGTTAAATCAGCTACCCAACATCCTACATGAAGTCATTCCAAACGACTTGGTACCAAGGGTCATATGTACATCCATACCCTTTGCTTCGGAGGATCACTTACTAGTTTAGAACAATCAGTAGGATCAAGTGGTACAGTCCTTTCCATGGATGACTGATGGTTATGGAGGGTGGGGTCACTGCATAGATGTAGGATTGCTATCCTCCAGGTGAGGCCTGGAGATCTCCCAGAATTACAGTTCACCTCCAAGCTACAGAGATGGAGAAAATGGCTGCTTTGGAGAGCGGAGTCTCTGGCATTATACTCTGCTGAGGTCCCTTCCCAGACTTCACTCCCAGATCTCCATGAGTTTTCCAACCCAGAGCCAGCAATCCTACATATATGTTACTGTGGTGTGTGGTAGGGGGGAGAGCAATCTCTACTGAGAAAAACAGTGGCAATATCTTATATCAACACTGATTCATGTTTGAATATAGGAAGCTGCCTGAAGCTCTGTTGGTCCGTCTAGATTAGTACTGGCTGACTGGCAATGGCCATCTAGGTTCCTGAGAAGAGGAAAGGTCTTTCCTAACGCCCACTATCTTTTTAAGCCAGAGATGCCAGGCATGAGCAATTAAAAGCCCGCAGGCTCACTTTCACCTGATGCTGTGAGACTGTGAAGGCCTCTCTCGATTCATCCTTCCCTGGTTTAGGCATCTGTTTGTTTATATCCCACTTTTCTCCCCAGTTAGGACCCAAAGTGGCTTCAAACTTCACATGAAGCCAGGTGGTGACCTTGGGCTGGTCACAGCTCTCTCACTCAGCCCCACCTACCTCACAGGGTGTCTGTTGTGGGGAGAGAAAGGGAAGGTGCTTGTAAGCTGCTCCGAGACTCCTTCGGTTAGTGAGGGGCAGGGTACAAAACCAACTCCTCTTCTCCTCCTCCTCCTCCTCCTCCTCCTCCTCCATATTCTCACAAAAACAACCCTGTGAAGGAGGCCGGGCTGTATTTGTGACAGCCCAGTGAGCTTCCACGGTCAAAGTGGAGATTCAGACCTGGGTATCCCAAGTTCCTAGTCCAATACTCTGTCCTCTATGCCATGCCTAGGGGTTGCCAGTCTCCAGGAAATGGCTGGAGAGCTCCCACTATTACAACTGATCTCCAGGTGACAGAGATCAGTTCCCCTGGAGAAAATGGCCGCTGTGGAAGGCGGCCTCTGTGGCATTACACCCCATAGAAGCCCCTCCCCTCTCCAAACCCCTCCCTCCTCAGGCTCCACCCCCAAAATCTGCAGGTATTTCCCAACCTGGAGCTGGCAACTCTAGCCACGCCACTGATGCCTGTTTCTCTCTAGCAGGGAAAGTTCCCGCTGGGGCTGCTGCCCTGAAGGCCACCAGTGCTGCAGGGCCCAGTCAGTTCAAACCTGGTCCATAGCAACGATGATAACAGCACAGGAAGGCTGCCCAAAATGCGTAACCCTAGCCCCACGGTCTCCGTTGCTGCACACTGTCTCCGAGACAAAAGGGACCTTCTAGCATTGCTGGCCCTGCCGAGGTTGCACAGCTCAGCTGGCAGCTCTCTGGGCTCAGAGCCCTGGTGGTCACCGGCTAGTTCCAAGGGAAGGCCACTGTGAAGCGGGACTGCAGGGGAGGCCCCAGGCCTTCCCTTCACAGCGTGGCAAAATGGTCTTCCTTCCAACCCGTCCAGTTGCCACAACCACTGTTCATTTCCACCACTCTTGATGCTGCCTGTCGGTTGGCAGCTTTGCGTGCAGCTGATAGTCCTCAAGGGGCGGGATTTGGAACTGGGCTCTCAAGCTGGCCTGGGGCTGCCAGCTTCCAGGCGGGGCCTGGAGATCTCCTGGGACTGCGACTTGGAGGCCCGGGCTACAAGGATCAGTTGCTCCCTGGAGGAAATGGCTGCTTTGCCGAGTGGAGTCGATGGCATGATGCCCTGCTGCGGTTCTCTCTCCCCAAACCCTACCCTGCCCAGGCTCCATCTCCAAAATCTCCAGGGATTTCCCAAATGAAAGCTGGCAGCCCTATGAAACTGCTGATCCCTCGCTTTATAGGGTTCAACCCAGCAGTTACTGCTTGGTACAGCAATCAAGGAACAGACAGGGCACATAAGCACCAAAACGGGAAAGCACAGCCCTTTTGTGTAGGTACACACACAGAGAAAGCATAGACCTTGGCAGGGTGTAGCAATCCTACACACACACACACACACCACACAGAGCACTTTCCCTCTCCCCTATTTGAAGCCCCAGCGCTGGCTGCATCCAATGCAGCCCCCAGGGGAACGGCGGCAGCTGTTTTTCAGAGCCCTTTGGCACCAGCCGACAATCTTGTGTTTAACCAAAAACATTTGTAGTGGCTCCGTTTTCATTCTGAAATAGGATCCCGTCGGCTCCGGCCTGACCCTGGAGTGCAGGCCAAAGAAACGGTGGGAGGCACATCTGGGGGCCACCCGCTACCCTTCTCCAGTCTGTCATGCCCTTTGGCTTCCAAGAAACCCCAGGAGAGCTGGTTTCCCCCTTTAGGGTTGCCACCCTCCAGGTGGGGCCTGGAGATCTCCCAGAATTACCACTCATCTCCAGACTCCAAAGATCTGTTCCCCTGGAGAAAACAGCTGCTTTGGAGGGTGGACTGTAAGATATTATTCTCCATGGAAGTGCCTCCCCTCCCCAAGCCCCACCCTCTGCAGGCTCCACCCCAAATCTCCAGGAATTTCCCGACCTAGAAGTGGCAACCCTACTTGCCTCAAATATCATCCCTGTTCCCTCAAATATCACAGCAGTCTTTGTCCCTGGCCCTCATGATTTGAACCTGCCTTTTTCCCCCACCACCAGTCTTTTCCCATCCCTCATTTTGTCTCTTTATGAAAAATCCATGCAGAACTTTCAGCTTGCAGGGTGTCTGACTATTTTTTATAGTGTCTGGTTTCACAACCCTCTGGTGAGGTAGGTCACCATTCCCATTTTCAAATGGAAAACTCGGATTTTCTTTCAGTGGTCAGCTGAGCTGCCTGGGAGCTGTGAATGGAATACCAAAGCCCTCGTTTTGGCCCCTAGAGGATCTGTGCCCATCTCACCACCACTACCACCATCTTTCCAAGTCTTCTCTGCCATCTTCCTGCCTGCCTGCCTGCCTGCTTGTGCGGCACCCAGCAAGCTGAGATGGCAGATGGTAGCAGGCATAACAAACAGTCACTCTGCCAATTAAAACATCTCCAACTCCCTTTTTTTTTAAATGGTATACCACTCTGAAGAGAAGTGGGCTGAAACATGTGGCAAGGCATGCAAATGTATCAGAAAGGGAGGAGGAGGAGAAGATGAAGAAGAGATTGGATTTATACTTCACCCTACACTACCCAAAGGAGTCTCAGAGAGGCTTACAATCCCATTCCCTTCCCCTCCCCACAACAGACACCCTGTGAGGTAGGTGGGGCTGAGAGAGCTCTGAGAGAACTGCCCTGGAGAGAACAGCTCTGAAAGAACTTGTGACTGACCCAAGGTCACACCAGCAGCTGCAATGTGGAGGAGTGGGGAAATCAAACCCGGTTCTCCCAGATTAGAGTCCGTGCTCTTAACCACTACACAAAACTGGCAGTTGTCTACCAGGAGGGTGGATTTTCAAGGTTCTGCTTACCACGGGGATTTGTTTGCTGAAAACCCGTAGAATCCCTCTACACTGCAGAAGATTCGGGGTGTGTTTTAGAGCGGTGGCGGAAACTGCCATCACCTTGCGGCTAACTTATGGGAACCCCATAGGGTCTTCAAGGCGCCCATTTGATTTGATATTTGTAATCTAAAACACAGACCTGGATGGAACCAGGCTAGCCTGATGTCACCAGATTTTGGAAGCTAAGCAGTCAGCCTTGGTTATCCCTTGGATGGGAGACCATCAAGAAAGTCCAGGGTTGCTATGGCAATGGCAATGGCAAACCACCTCCGTCCGCCTTCTTGTCTTGAAAACTGAACAAGGGCTCTGGTTTACAAAAGCTTCTTGCCACAATGAATTTGTTTGTCCTTAAGATGTTATTTTTGGAGGCCTACCCCTCTGGAATTACTGGCCTGCTCCAAGCAGTAAGCAGGTCCCACTACTAAAGGTAGCACAATGCCAGCAGGCAGCAAAAACCTGCGGCAGCCGCCCCCCTGGCCAACTACTCCGCCTCGTCCTCTGGGTGTTGGCGAATGCCTCTTTCCCTCCAGCTCTCAAGGGAAGGGTTGTGCTGGCAAACATCCATCATCTTTCATCACCTTGTCGAATAGCAAAGTGGCACCCCGTCAAACAGCAAAGCGGCTAGCCCAGCAAGAAGAACGAGAGCCACAAGAGCAGAGCCTGGGTTTTGCCCCATGTGACGCAAGAGTGTTGGGCCGGATGGGCCACCGGCCTGATCCAACATGGCTTTTCTTATGTTCTTATGTTAAGAGGATGCGTGGGGGGGACTCCGCAGGAATGCAGAAAAAACAATTTTGTAGATTACCAAAAAGAAACCTTTTGCTCTGTTTTGGATGACTGAACATGCACCAAGAACCTGGACAGTTAAGTGAAACTGAGAGTTAAAGAAAAGGGGGCCGGTAGACCTCAGCTCGCTAAGAATGCACAGTGTCATGGAACTGAAGATTTGGCAGGAGCGGCTTTCCAAAATTGTTCCCCGCTCCGGAACTTTCTCACTGGCCCCTGGCTCGTGACAGCCTCTCGCTGACCTGGTGGCCACAGAGCACGGAGCCACTTTGGTTTCCCAGCATCCTCTAGTCTTTCCTCACCTTCTAACTCACCCTGACCCTGTTTTAAAAAGAAACGCAGCAGCTCTGCATTGGCTGCCGCAAGAGAAGCAACGAGAGGGTGTCTCCCGCCTTCCCCACCCACTGACATAAGTGCCAAAGCAGCTCTACCCTTTTGCCTGGGGTGTGAATGGCTCGTCTGGCTAAACCAGGGTAGGCATGTTGGCACTTAATTAGTACTTCTGGGCTGAAGCACTTCTCGCTTTGCTTAGCGCAGCTGTTTCCAGACTCGGCTTCTAGGAAGCCTGGAGTTCCTCAGATGCTTGTCAGGAGGACTTCCCAGGGGATAGGAGCTCAGTAAAGGGGTCTGTCACCCTGAAGCGTGACATGTTGATTGCTGATCTTTTCCTGCAGCTGTGGTACTAGGGCACAGGATGTGGGTAAGGCAAGAGAGGCCTGGCTGGCGCCCCCCGTTTGTTGTAGTGAGAGCCAGTTTGGTGTAGTGGCTAAGAGTGCGAACTCTAATCTGGAAGAACCGGGTTTGATTCCCCACTCCTCCACTTGCACCTGCTAGTGTGACCATGGGCAAGCCATAGTTCTGATAAGAGCTGTCCTTGAAAGGGCAGTTCTTGAAAGAGCTCTCTCAGCCCCACCTACCTCACAGGGTGTCTGTTGTGGGGAGGGGAAGGGAAAGGAGTTTGTAAGCCACTCTGAGACTCCAAGTGAAGGGCAAGGTATAAATCCGGTCTCTTCTCTTCCAAATGAACTGAGTGTGTCCTGTAGAACTCAGATCCAGCCTGTCTGACTAGCCTGTACAAGCAATGGGCTGGGACAGAATTATGTGGGCCCCAAACTAGCCAGAAAAGTCCCCTGGAGGAAAGACAAGTCCCGTAGCACAATAAGGTCTGTGGTGTGTGGGCAATAGTGTGCCCCCGACCCAATTTTTCCAGTTGCAGCACCGTCTCATCCAGGCAATTGGGCAAAAAGTGCCCATTCACTTGTACAAAGCAGGAGAAGGGGCTGTGATTGTTAAACTCTGCAATGGGGACACGTTTCTCCTCAGATCTTCTTGCCCCAAGGACTGGGATAAAGATTTATACTACCTGGTTACTGCCCCCTTTCCTTCACCCCATTCTGAGCAGGAAAACTGCCAAAAAAAGAGAGTGCAATACCCTTTATTAAAGGTAAAGGTTTCCCCTGCTCAAAAGCCAGTTGAATCCGACTCTAGGGTTGCGGTGCTCATCTCCATTTCCAAGCCCAAGAGCCAGCACTGTCTGAAGACATCTCTGTGGTCATGTGGCCAGCATGACTAGATGCCGAGGCACACGGAACGCTGTTACCTTCCCACTGAAGTGGTACCTATTTATCTACTTGCAATTTCTTGCTTTCGAATTGCTAGGTTGGCAGGAGCTGAGGCCAGAGACAGGAGCTCACTCTGTCACACGGCACTAGGGCCGCGAACTGCCAAACTACCAGCCTCCCAGTCTGCAGTTCAGTGTCTTAACTTCTGAGCCACCAGGGCCCATACTTTTCATTAGGGCCTACGAAAATATCAGAACACAATCTGCAAGTATTTGAATTGTAAACTCTGCATGAAGCCGGATGTTCAGTTTAAAGAGGGGGGGGGATGAATCCGGGAATGATAGACAGCCCCCCTCCCTTAGGAAAAAGTCTGCTTAAGGAAAGAGAACTGCAGACGTGAAATCCCTTAAGAAGCAAAGAGGATCCCTTCAAAACAAGATGGAGGCTGCACGGGGGTGGACGGGAGGCAAAGCTAACTTTCAGCTCAAAGAGCAAAATAGCCTGAGTCAGCTATTTGGCTCAAATATCCTCCAGAATCCTCTGTGGTACACGGGGCCTCCCTGGGCAAATGCACAGGGGTCCTACAGCACACAGCAGGAAGGGCCGCCCGGGGAGAAGGAAGCTTGAAAACTGCTGGCGGTTTCTTGATTTGATACCAAACCAGGTCGAACAACTTAGCGAGCACATTCTGAGCTTTGAAATCTAGTCCCAATTATAGTGTTTGCAAGTTAATTTGTATGATTCGCTGCAAAAGAAAACATGCTGTTTGGAGTATCTAAATGCAGCCCAAATGTGTCTCCTAAGTGCTAGGAGTGTGTACATATCAAAGGGGAGAGTTTCCAGATTTCTTGAGTGGAAGCAAGTCAGTCCACCCCCCCAACCCCCCAGTTCGAGTTCAGTGGCACTTTTAAGACCAACAAAGTTTTATTCAAGGAATAAGCTTGGGTGTGCATGCACACTTCTTCAGATACGTTGAAATGGAAGTTACCAGTCCATACATATAGGTAGAGGGTGAGGAGCAAATTAGCATATAGCCTAATAAAAGTGTTTGACATATGCAAGGACCCAACAGGAATAACAAGGCTAGTTTACATGGTTACTGTTTGTCTGGGTTTAATTCCAGGGGGGCACACACAGTGAAGGAAATAAATATATCGAAATTGGAGACTGATGGGCTGCTGTACTCTTCTTAACTGTTCAATGCTGAGAGAACTGTGCCTGCACATGAAAGCGGATACCTTGAATAAAGCTTTGTTGGCCTTAAAAGGTGCCACTGCACTCAAATTTTGTTCTGCTGCTTCAGGGCAGCACAGCTACCCACCTGCGTGTAACTGAGACCCTGCCATTACGCTCCATCCCGCTCTTCTCAGGCCTAGAGGAGACCTTACAAGGTCCTCTGCTTTGAAGTGGGGCGATTGGCTGCGTAGTACAGCATGGCACCTGTAATTTCATGTGGCCTCCGTCATTTAATTTCATGTGGCCATGATGCATGTGATCAAGCCCGGACTGTTTGCACCTCTCCACAGCTGCTCAGGAATACAGAAAAGTAGAGGTGTGGACTTAATTGTGTGGTCTGAAAGGACAAAAAGGTACAAGCCATATTGTACCAGCATGGCAAGGTGTCCGTTTCCCTGTGGCTAGAACCCACGCTGCTACACAATTATTTGGATAGTATTATTATTATTATTATTATTATTATTATTATTATTAATTAGATTTCTGAATCACCCCATCCCTCAGTATGCAGGGCTCTGGGTGATTTACAACAGATTAAAAACATACAAAGTACAAATTAAATCTGACAATCAGTTAAACACAATTACCCAATCTCCAGATGGCGTTTGCAATTTAACTTTAAGAACCTGCCCTGAGTTGTTGTTCTGTCTCATGGGCAGGTTAAGGGGAGGCCGAAGCGGGCAAAGCAGGAGTAAAGAGGAGGGTGCCAGCTGTGATGGAAAGCAGTTGCTGTCCTCAGCCAAAAGCCTGGCAGAACATCTCTGCCTTACAGGCCCTGCGGAACGGCATTAAGTCCCGCAGGGCCCTGATGGAATCTGGCAGAGAGTTCCACCAGGTTGGAGCCTGAGATGAGAAAGCCCTGGCCGAGGACAGCCTGATATCTCTGGGGCCAGGGATCGCCAGCAGATTACTATCAGCAGAGTGTAATGCTCTCCCGGAGACATACCAGAGGAGATGGCCCCGAAGATACGCTAGACCCAGACCACTCAAGGCCTTAAAGTTCAGTCCTAACACCTTGAATCTGACTCCGTACTCCATTGGAAGCCAGTGTAGCTGGCGCAGCACAGGCTGTATATGTGCCGTTCTTGGTGCTCCCGTCAGGACTCGCGCCACCGCATTCTGGATCAGCAGAAGTTTCTGGGTCAGTCGCAAGGGAAGGCCAGCGTAGAGTGAGTACAGTAGTCTAACCTGGAGGTGACCCTCGCAATTGCATGGTTAATGTTCCTAGGGATTCCATCCACACGTGTCAGGGGGCTGGGCTGATTTGTGCCACAGGGTCTGCTTCGGCACAGTTCAGTCCAACTCAGAACCATATTAGATGAACCAATAGTGTGGTACTTTCCCCACAGGTTGGAGTCATTCACCCATATGAATGTCATTCAGATCCCAGTGACTTGCAAACGTGCCGGCTCCTTGGTTCGTCTGCTCACGCGGGTCCTCTCATGTTAGCAGTTGCAGTGGTGGGCTTGGACCACGTGGACGGGTAGCCTGGGCAGCATAAGTCACATAAAAGTCAGGGTATGGGTCGGGGAGGAGGCAGGTGGGGAAAATATCTGCATGATCTATGTGGCCTCACATCATTCATTGCCTGCCCCCACCCCCAAAACACAGGGAATCCAGTACCAGGGAAATGCCAGCTGTGCCGATTGCTACCGGTGACCAGGTGGTTAAACCCAGTATCATAACCCTCTTACTTCTAAGCTGCTGCATACTGAACAACATATTAAAATTTCTTCCATGTTTATTTTAAAGGAGAGTGGGATGCAAGCGTTGCCTCTGGGACTGCTTTACCAAGGAGAACAGCAGGGGTAGGGGGAAGGATACTTTAACCCTTTCCTCCCCTCACCAGGCTCTCCCGTCAAAAAAAGCTACCTCTGAGCTGCTTTCGCCTCTGCTTAAAGGGGGGGGAATATGGGCACCTGCCAGTTCGCACCAAGAGGGGGGAAAGCAGCTTAGGCTTTTTCCAATGGCACACAAAGAGGGAAAAGTTAAGTTCCTCTTTCTCACTGCACCACTTTCCTCCCTGATAAAGCAATCCCTGAATCTGCATTTGCAAAAAAAAAAAAGTCCCTCAGAATAAAGACAGATGGGATCCAGAGGTATGCATGACCTGGAGCTGACTAACCGCAGGTGGGGACTGAAGACCTCCTGGAATTTCAGCTGATCTCCAGACTCCAGAGGTCTGTACCCCTGCAGGAAACGGCAGCTTCGAGGGCAGACTCCCTGGCACTGTGCCCTGCTGAGGCCCCTCCCCTCCAGACATCTCCAGGAATTTCCCAACCCAGAGCTGGCAACCCTAGCATAAGCTCTGAGAGTACACTCAGAAACATGGGAAGGGGGGGGGCAGCTGACCACCATCCCACACAGATCACTACCTCCCCCCCACAGTCACAGTGAACTTTTAAGAATCTCTTGTACAACCACTGAATCCATAAAAAAAAAAGTCAAGGGTGAGGGGTCTGGCCCTGACAGGGTTGCTAACTTCCAGGTGGGGGCTGGAGATCTCCCAGAATTACAAATGATCTCCACACACCACATAAATCGCTTACGTAAAACATTTGCTCCACTCTCCCTGAAGAAAATGGCTTCTTGGGAAAGCAGACTGCATGGCCCTCCCCCAAACCCACCCTCCCAGGCTCCACCCTCAAACCTCCAGGTATTTCCCAACCTGGAGTTGGCAACCCTAGCCCGGTCCCATGCTGCTATTCCACTGACACACACGGGCTAACACAAAGAGCTACTTTCTACAAAGAGCTACGGTGAGTAAGAATTCCCTTTGGGCGACCAGGTAGGCAGGAGAGCTAGTAAACATTTTTTTATGGACTAGTAACTTGCGCAGCCTTATTTGCGAGGCTGCCGGCTACGAATCCAGTCAAACGACTGACTCCCTCCCTTATATAATCACCCGTGACCTGCTGTAAGCTTTTAAGTGGTGGCTTACAGAGGATCCAGCCAACGATATCTCCGTGGCTCTCTGAGGAACCACCAACCACCGGAGGAAAATCCTCCTCCTTTCAGTCCACCCACTCTGCGCCTTTGTATCCCCTTGCCCTGCCCCACCATTAGGCATAGGAATTTCCCAGGCTGGGGAGGGTTAAACAATTTCCTGCTCTGTATACCTACCTTCACATTCGCATGCCTGGCCCTCTCGCAGGCAGGCTACGGCCCAGAACAGGAAATCCGCCCGGCCTCAGGGCCACCAGGGGATTAGGAGAGCCTGCAATGCATTTCCTGCCTTCAGTTTGGGCTTGGAAGGAATTGATTTACTGGGGGAAAGTGAAAGATTATTCCCTTCTGGAGTTTAGGGTATCATATCTTGACAAACTATATGCTGTTTTAAAAAACAAACAAGCTGGGATTTCTCTGGGAGAGACACGGATTATGGAGAGGAAAGGAGAGTTAGGGAGTGGGTAATTTTCTCCCCTCCCCCCCCCAAATAGTAGAACTCTGGGGCATCCAGTGAATTTGACAGGCAACAGATTCAGGATACACAAAAGGAAGTGCTTTTCTACTCAACAAGTGATTAAAATGTGGAATTTGTCGCCATTCTACCCTAATCAGGTGGAATGGTGGCATACACTTTTAAATAAATAAATAAATTGTAATGTGAGAATTTCCTGACCCCTGGGTTCCATGCAGGGCCTAAATTACATATGAAGCTGAGGTAAGGAAGAACTTTCCCACCAGGCATTCCACAGAGCCAGCTTCCAATTTACATTAAAACCTGCCCTGCTTTCCTTGCCACAAATACTCAAGAATTCATTTTAAATGCCATAACCTCTGCAAGATTTGTCTTTGCTAGTAACTGGAAAAATAACATAACTCCAAATGAAAAGGAGTGGTTGGAGACACTAAAGGAATGCACACACTTGTGTAAACTAACCGGTATGTTGCATGGCAAAAAGCTAGATAAGATTGATAGATGGAAAGTTATTCTGACCAGCAAGGTGAATTGAACTTAATAATGTTTATATGATTTGTTTATACAACTGAAGAGGAATTTTAAAAGCTTTGTATCCAATTTTTTTCCCACTAGATAATTTTTTTTTAACAGTCCTAAATGTGTCACGTTATCATGCCAGCCTAGCACCTGCCTTGGCCATGTATCTCTGGCACACTAACACTGCATACACAGGCAAAGCCACCTTGTTAAACAAACACTGGCCTCAATGAATTCTGCACAGGTAACTTCTTGAGGCAGGGTGGTATACCCGTTAGAGCTGGGAGACCCAGGTTCAAATCCCCAATGCAGGCACAAAGTTCACTAGGTGACCTTGCACCACTAACCCTCTCTCAATTAAATCTACCTCACAAGGCTATTGTGAGGAAGATGTCCTGAGTTCCTCACAGGGAGAGTGAGATAAAATGTGATAGAAACGTAACATTTAAAGCTTAAAATCTTGCTTCCCTGGTGTTTACATTTAAACTGTAAGATCCTAGGGGTCAGAGGTCTCCCCCCTCTTGTGTTACTCCACACGGAAACAGAACAGAAACATACTCAGCAGATCTCAGTTTTGCTGTTTTATTCCCTCTTCTGTTCTCCTTGCTCCTTTCTGTTGTGCTTGTGCATCACCCTGTACTAAGGAGCTGCATCCTGGATGGCTCTAACAAAGTGACAACATTAAACAACCTAGTTTAGACTTATACAAAAATACATGCATTTATTAGGAAGGCAGTTAAAAACAAACAAGGGCCCAATGAAAGCCGCGTTAAAAAGTTCAAGTGGCCTGAACACAAGGGCCAATACAAATGACCTGACGCGTTTCTACCCTATTGGGGGCTTTCTTCCGAGGTCAAACAGTCTGAGGTACACATGTTACAATATTACATAATCCAATAAGATAACCAATAAGTTAATACTGGACCAAGAAAAGGAAAACTGTAGAAAAAACTGAATATGAATAATCAAGGGTTTTTTTTTTACTTACAGTGTAGTAAAAATGGCTATATTACTTACTTAAGCAGCACGATCAATAGACACAAGACAAAGATGTTTGTGAGGCCTCTAAAGATGAGAGTCATGTGTCTGGTACCAAATGCACAGCTGCTGAATTAGAACATCTTCCAGTTCTGGTCCAAAAAGCACCTATGCGGCCATCTTAGTCAGAGCTAGAGTGTCCTCACTGCTACTTGAATAGGCTGAATAGGGACATAGCATTCTTCTCTCGCTACCGATGCCAATTTTCTGGCCTTAAGCATTTCTCAAATCTTTGCTTTGATGGAGTGGCACACATTCATAACTACAAAATTCTGATTACCAGAAGTACTGGTGAGACTGCAACAGATATACCTATGGCCCAGTACTAATTCCAGCAATAGCTGTATAATCATATAAGGATACAACACCTGGGTTGATATATGTATATATGTTTATGAATGTGTGTCAATGATATATCTGTATTAGTGACCACTGAGGAAGGCCCTTTGGGGCCGAAACGCGTTTGGTCTTCAGTTGTTTAGTGTTGACCCATCTTTTGTATGAGCATTTGTATGTTTTTATACGTCTGATACTGGAAAAATTTTAATCAGAAGTTATTTTAACAAGTGTACACCTTAATAAATTTGTATGTTTATATTATATTAGTCAGCTTGGCCCCCTTGGTTCGCGGTGTTATTTTGGGTTGAGTTTCCCCTTCCCTTTTCCCTCTTTTTTCACCTTAAGCATTTCTCTACAGTTCTAAACAAGCGGATTGCGTTGGGCTCTAGAAAGCTGATACTGGTACCCTGGAAATCTTGTTGGTCTTCAAGTTGCTACTGGCCCTAAACCTTGCTTTTCTACTGCAGACCAACACGGCTACCCACCTGGAAAAGTTCCCATGCAGTCTTCATTAGTACTCCTGGTGTGCACCTGAAGTGGCTGCCCTATTGTTTATCCTACCCTTGAGGATGCAAGGAGAGGGCCAGGCTACTTTGTTTATCCATAGGGAATCTTTTCTTTATATTTGTTAAACACCACTCTTTCCCCAAGGAGCTCAGGGCACCTAGCATGGTCCTCTTCCACTTAGTGTCACAACAACCTTATGAAGTGATTAGGTCCAGTTAGAAGGACTGACCCAAGATTGTCCGGTCAGTGAGCTTCATGGGTGGGTAAGGATTTGAACGTGGGTCTCTGAGGTCCCCCAACAACAGCTTTCCTTCTAATACGGAAGCTCAGGCTGTGTCGCTCTCCTTTTACCACCATGAGCTTAGCTTATATATTTAGCCCGACGGTTTGTTTCAATTCATGATTATTTTAAACAGAGGCTCATCCTCGTCCCTGCTTGCTCTCCAGAGGAAAATACATTTCATTTATTAATTTATGATGTCCTACCTTTCAGGTCAATTGGGGCTGCCAAGGTGGCTCAAGTAGCTAAGAACACAGTAACATAGCAAGGCTGTGGAAGGTTCCGTAGCTTGCAAGCCAGTTCGAGACCCAGGTGCCACGTGACTGCAGTGACTCCTGTCTCTAGTTCCAGCGCCTGCCAGAGCCTAGCAGCTGTCCGAAGACGTTTCCATGGTCATGTGGCCGGCATGACTAGGTACCACTTTGGTGCGAAGGTAACAGCTGTTTCCGTGCCACCGAAGTGGTTAGTCTATGCTATCTACATGACCACAGAAACGTGCTTTCGGACAGCTGCTAGGCTCTGTCAGGAGCTTTGGAACTGGAGATGAGCACCGCAACTCCGTCAGAGTCAGCATTCGACTGGCTCTTCGAACTAGCTGAACCTACTGACCTTCCACAGCTTGCAGGTCAGCATCTGGGACCACTCGAAGCCAGCTCATAACTCAATACACAGTAACATAAAAACATATAAAACAAATTAAGATCCAGAACTAAAATGCATATACACACAGAGTCTTCAATTAGAAACACAGGTGTCAGTTTAAAACAAGGGGCAGCCTCTGCCCTGAGTCATGTCACATAATAAACTGGGGTGGGGGGGGAGGTCTCTGCCAGCAGTCCAAAGCGGTTCGTCTAACTCTTGATTTAACTCGATCTGATTGCTTTAACAAGGCGGCAGTGACTGGATGTGTTTGAATCGTATTGATCATACTGTGATTCCGAAACCGAATGAAGTGTGGGCCCAGCGTGGTCTGTAATCAGATCCTCTAAAGCAATTGATTGAATTAACAACCTCCCAGAGAGGGCAAAACACAAACACGTTACTGGAAGAATCTGCCCATTTCCTTTATCAGTGTAGCAAACAGAACCCCCAAATTCACACTCAGATTAATGTCCCTATTTTGCTTTATTTTAAAATTACTTTTAATTCCACTCAAACATATGTTTAGTCAATATTTGCAGGTTTTCGTCCAACAGTGGGAAGAAGTTTTGTTAGTTTTTTAAGGTGTCATTGGGATCCTGTTTTGTTTTCCCAGGTTGCCTGTCCTTTTAACAGAGGCTTAATGCAGGGGGGTAGTTGAAGCTTTTCATGGCAGGGAAGTCACTAACATCCTAATAAATCTCTATTAAAGGCACAGGATATTTGTCTCTGTACCAGCTGGTAACCATGTGTTTTGCTGCAACAGTCTTGACATGGCTACCCTTTGGAATAAAGGAGTCCAGAGGGTTTTCCTTAAAAAAAAAATGGGGGGCAAGTTTTTTCCTAACACTCCCTTCAACTGGGTCTAGGTGTGCCCACTGAAAGTTGGGTGGAACATCTCTTTTTTGCTTAATCTATTCAAGACTGCTTCACATTTTATGAATGTACTTTCTTTAAACAAGGGGTAGAGAAATTAGGAAATAGAGGGGGAAGTCATGGAAGCAGTGACAGACTTCACATCCCTGCGATCCAAGATCACTGTAGACGGTGACTACAGCCATGAAATTAAAAGACCTTGGGAGAAACACGATGGCAAACCCAGACAGTATAATAAGAAGTTGAGACACCACCCTGCCAACAAAAGTCTGTATGGTCAAAGCAATGGTATTCCCAGTAGTAATGTATGGCTGCGAGAGCTGGACCATAAGGAAGGCCGAGCACCAAAGAATAGATGCTTTCGAATTATGGTGCTGGAGAAGACTCTTGAGAGTCTCTTGGTCTGCAAGGAGATCAAATCAGTCAATCCTAAAAGAAATCAACCCTGACTGTTCCATGGAAGGCCAGATACTGAAGCTGAAGCTCAAATACTTTGGCCACCATATGAGAAGGGAGCACTCACTGGAGAAGGCCCTGATGCTGGGAAAGATTGAAGGTCAAAGAAAAAGGGGATGGCAAGGGATGAGATGGTTAGACAGTGTTATCAATGCAACGAACATGAAATTGAGCAAACTCCAGAGGACGACAGAAGACAGGAGGGCCTGGCGTGATGTGGTCCATGGGGTTGCAAAGAGTCAGACTCGACTGTGTAACTGAACAACAACAAAGAGAAATTAGAGTGCCAGAATAGGATAAAGAAGAAGAGTAGGTTTTTATACCCCCATTTCCTGTACTCTAAGGAGTCTCAATGCAGCTTACGGTAGCCTGTCCCTTCCTCTCCCCACAACAGGTACCTTGTGAGGCAGGTGGGGTTGAGAGAGTTCTGAGTGAACTGTGACTGGCCCAAGGTCACCCAGCAGGCTTCATGTGGAGGAGGAGAGGGGAATCAAACCTGGTTCTCTGGTTTAGAGTCCAGCGCCCTTAAGCTCTACACCCACTGAGCATGAAATGTACTGGCTGACCATGGCCAGCTGTTCTGCTTCCGCCTAACCTACCTCACAAGGTTGGTGTGAGGATAAAAACCATGAAGGGAGCCCTGCTGGATCAGACCATCTAGTCCAGTAGTCTGTTCACACAGCAGCCAATCAGCTGCCTTTAGGAAGCCCACAAACACCTCCAGCTGCTTCCAGGAAGAGTGGGATAAAATTGTTCTAAAGTAGGGTTAGCAATACCATATTCTGAAAAGCAAAAAAAAAGGGACATATTTCCCAATTGCCTACTTCAAACAAGTGATCACTACAATAGATCTCAATTTAAATACACCTAACTGAGCTGTAGCTCAAGTGGTTAAGACGCTGAACTGCAGGCTGGAAGGTCGGTAGTTCAGCAGTTCGAGACCTGAGAGTGCCGCATGACGGAGTGAGCTCCGTCTCTAGTTCCAGCTCCTGCCAACCTAGCAGTTCGAAAGCAAGAAATTGCAAGTAGATAAATAGGTACCACTTTGGTGGGAAGGTAACAGCGTTCCGTGCACCTTGGTGTTTAGTCATGCTGGCCACATGACCACGGAAACGTCTTCGGACAGCGCTGGCTCTTGGCTTTGAAACGGAGATGAACACGCAACCCTAAAGTCGGATTCGACTGGCTTTCGAGCAAGGGAACCTTTACCTTTAACTGTTTAAACTGTGATGATTGCTGCTAACAAGGAATATTCCTGACCTCCCAACCCCCCCAAAAGGGCATTTTTATCAGTTTTTTAAAAACAGCCCAAATGAAGACAGGCACCAAAAAGAGAGAGGACATTCCTAAAGAAATACAATGCCCCCGAACGGGTACAGGTCGATTCTACACGCGTGAAGAATTTCTGCATACAGGAGGAAAAGCAGGCACGAGACTGACGCGCCGTTTCACGCGCCGCAGAAAAAATGCTTAGATGTCAGACTTGCGGCTAGCCACGTGCAACCCATGAAGCCCAACCCAGGTGACTCTTCCCAAAAACTGCAGTTCCCATGCATGAAAGCTGCAGTTAGCAGGGCCTCGAGCGTGTTTTTTCTCCCCCTCTGAGCTGGTGCAAACTTGTCCCGCCCTATCCATACAACCGCACCAGCCATGAAAGTGAAAACGGCGTTCTAGTTTATTGCCGAAGACATCTCAATAGACTCGCGACAGAGGGACAACACCGCCTGCGCCCAGCCGCCCCTTCTTCCCCACCCTTCCCCTCTTGGGCCCTGCCAATCCGCGACGGCTTCCGATCAAGACAACGTGTGTAGGCCGTTACGCTTTACGCGTGCTAGCTGCAAGCAGCGTGTCGTGGCGTGTGAACCGACTCCTCAGTCCCCTGCCGCCTTTTCCATCTACACGTGTTCGTTGCAACTCGGAAAGGAAAGTAAGCATTTTTTTACAACGTGCGAATGGGGCGCCCGATCCATCACGTGTCTCCTCCTCCTCCCTTCCATCCTCGCTCTTTTCTTCCTTCGCCCCCCCCCCCCGTTCTTACCGCCCTACCTTTCCTGCCTCTTTTCGATCTCCCCCCCCCTTCCCCTCTTTCCATCTGGAACAGATTACTCTCTCTGGGAAAGGAACTTTCAGCAGCGCTCAGGAAATTCCAGCCAAGGGTTGGGCTTGCCAGATTTTTGGAAGCGGGGGGGGGGAGGGCTTCTTCTGCATTAAATTTCCTTTCTGCTCCACCAGCCGCCCCCTGCCCATCCACGCCGCCTTTTCTCCACCGGGCGCGCGCGGGGCGCCCACTTTCAAGGCTTCCTCTGGGCGCGAGCAGCCCCCTGCCGTCCCTCCCTCCGCTCTCCCCCGGTATCTCTTTAAGAACCGGGCTGGAGGGCGAAGCCGGGACGCCTGGGCGGGGCCTGATGCACGCCCCTCCCTCCGTCACTGTCGGCGTGCCAGAAAAAGTGGGAGCGAAGTTTTCAGTGTAACGCGGAGGAGCTGGAAGTGGATGGAGTCTCGCTGGAGGACGAACCGGGCGGAGGAGGGCGGTAAGAAAGGGCGCCGAGGTGGGAGGCTTGCCGGCCCGGGCTTCTCCGCGTGGGGAGGAGCGATGGGGCAGAGTGGAAGCCGGGGCGCCGGGAGGGCTTTGGAGCGGGAGGTCTCGGCATCCCCAGGGAAGGTCGTGTCGCCTAGTGGGTTGTGAACGGGGCCCTTTTGGATGCGCCGAATCTGGCAGCCGGGATCCCTGGCGCCTTTAGCAGCGGGTGCGTGGATGCTCGTGGGGGGCGTGAGGACGAGGGCTCCTGGGAGTCTCTGGGAAAGGGGCTCAGGGGAAGCCCTTTTGAGCTCGGTGGGAACTCTCCGGGATTCTTTCAGAAAAGGAGTGTGGTTTAATAGCGGGCTGGGGTGGAGAATTTGAGACTACGGAGGCTGTGGCTGTCCGCGATTATCTGGGCGATCCGAAAGTGGAGGGTTCTGTCTTTGACGGAGCTGCCAGCCAAGAAGATAGGCAAGAGGGCAGAAGAGCTGATAAGGAGCCCACCAGGAAGACTGGCACCCAGTCCGAGAAGAGGAAATAGATAGGACAGGAACGGGGATCTCCTGTGCCGGTGTGTTTGGGGAAGAGTCTCCGCACCCCTGCAAGGGAACGTGAGTGTGAGCGTCAGAAAAGGGTCTTCCAGCGTCCGCTTCCAGTGTCGGAGAGCGAGCAGGGATGTAGGTTGTAGATCTTGGGCTCCAGGGTTGTATATAGGTTTGAAGTGGCCGTGTGGGTGAGCCAGGGGTGTGTATCGATGCCACCTAGAAGGCTGAGGGTATTGTGTGCACACGAATGAGTTGTGCAACCGTGCGCACGTGTGGGCAAGCTTGTCCAACTAAGGCAAGCTGGCAGACCGCCTCACGTTTCTGGAGCAATGTGCTATCGGTGTGCAGATCTCTGGGGTTTTTCTGTAACTTCTTGCATGTGCATGAAGAATAGTCTGATTTTTGTGTGTGAGCTTGGCAAAGCCCATCTGCTTTCCCGGGCGAAACCTGCCCTGTCGGGGCACAGGCCTGCACTGTCCCAGCCGCGCCTTTGAGGATCACATGGCAGGAGGCATGTTCCAAGCGTGTTCCACATCTCCAGGGCAGCAAGAGGGGGCAGGGCCCCATGTTATATAAACCTGGGATCCGTCACTGGTGTAGGCCTGTGATTGAATTGTATCATGTGATATTTTTCCCCTCTTTCCTGCTGGCCTAGTTGATTGATTCCCCCCCCCCTTCTGTTTGCTGGTGTGGCCGCTAACTTTGTTTGTTGAAAAGGCAAACTGGTGTCTTGTATGTATACTCAGCTGTTTGCATACTTTATTCCTGGCTTACTACCTAGACCATGTTCCTTTCCCAGGCAAAACAGAGATCCTGTTTCTCAGCCCCCTTCTGCTCTTCGTATATGAACACAAGAAAGGAGCCATTGTTTCGGACTTTTGTTCCCTCTTCTCCAGCATCCTGTTTCTGAGAGTGGCTAGCTAGATCTCTCTGTGTGCGAAGGCAACTCCCAGTTGTTTGTCTCCCAGTATACTAAGGTATATTGCCTCTGAACATGGAGGCTCCATTAGTCCAGCATAGCAAAAAAGCTTGTTGATGTGGTTTATGCTCACACACACAGCGGGCATTGTGGTTTAGCGGCGTGGCATGCAATTAAAATATCTTATTTGTTCGCAGTTTAATGTTTGAGGACAGTGTCTGGAAAGAGGGGCACTGCTATTCGAATTTCCCCTCTGCACAGATAAGGCAAGCGGAGGCTGAGAAAATAACTTATTTTAAGGCGTTCAGTAGGCCTTTGAGCAAGCCCAGAGCTGAAGTTGTGGCATGGTCCGTGAACACCCTGCATGATAAAGCTACACAAGGAGCCTACGTGTGTTCTTCATGTGAGGCCCCCCCCACCGTGACCAGACCGCCCTCCAAAATGCCTGGCTTCTGTCTTCCTGCTCAACCCCTCTCCTGCAGGGCCTTGTTCCCTGTCAGCATGAGGACAAAACATTGGGTGTTGCTGTTTGTTTAGGTACTTCTACCCACTTTTCTTCCAGTGGGGATCCCAAAAGGACTATTGCAACAGCCTGGTAAGGTAGGCTGGGCTTTGAGAGTGACTGGCCCAATGTTACCCAGCAGTCTTCCATGGTAGAGCGGGGATTCGAACCTGGATCTTCCAGATCCCAGTGCTATCTAGATACCTCTTTTGGTCTGATCTAGCAAGGCTCTTCTTAGATGGGGCAGGGTAGCCCTTCAACTTCAGTAGGGAAGTGCTTGGCGTATGCTTCCCTGGAGGGTGACTGACAGCGAGTGGAGTAAAGCAGGGCCCCTGCAATGTTGGCTGTCTCACGGTCGTTGTCCCTATTGCCCTGGCCAAGGGTCTGAGCCAAGCAGGTACTCCAGCAGCTCAGGGGGCCTGTGGCTCAGCTTATTCTGGGGCTGTCATCCCAGTCCTTGTTCTGTTGACCTTGGGCTGCTCACACCCTCGCAGCCTAACCTACCTCACAGGGTTGTTTGCAGGATAAAACGGAAGAGAGGAACATGACGTAAGCGGTTTGGGTCCCTGCTGGGGAGAAAGGGAGGGTATAAATAAATATTAAAACATTAAATTAAAAAAGCAAAATACACTCACTTAGTTGTTGTTGATTGCATACACGGAAGTCAGTTCACTAAATGAAAAGTTCACAATCCCTATGCTCGGGTAGTTATGTATAATTATGTACCCATGTGTGGAATCGCTCATTACCCTTGCGCAAGGCTGCCCTTTCGCGTTTCCTTTGCATTTCTTTGGCACAGCCCTTTTCTATACCGAAAGGAAGCCTTGCTGGAATGCTGCCGCCTTCTTTCCCTGCTCATCCCCACCTCTTTCCCTGTCTTGGTCAAGCTGAAGATTGTAAGCTGCTTGGGGTGGGGACCCTGTTCTTTTGCTCTTTGTAAAGCTCCGCGCACACTGATGGTGTGTACGCAGAGTTACAGCACATCTAGACAGAACCGACTTGTGGCTTGCCAGCCTCCAGGTAGTGGCTGGAGACCTCCCAGAATTATAGTTGGTCTCCAGACAATAGAGATCAGTTCCCCTGGAGAACATGGAAGGCGGACTCTGTGCTTTAGAAGATGGACTCTGTGGCATTATATCCTGCTGAGTTCTATCCCCAGGCCCACATCCAAAATCTCCAGGTATTTCCCAACCCAGACTGGTAACCCTAGTTAACCTCCCTGCATATGCACATTGTAGGCTCCTCTCCTGTGATGACTTTCCCATTTCTAATCCTGGCCCCTCTTCTCTATTCAAGCCTGCTCCATCCAGTGACGGGCATTTCCCAGATAGCAGTGGCCGCTTTATGGTGTCCCGGTGAGTTATAGTGTCAGTGAGTCACGTTGCAGCATGTCATCTTGCTGACTCACCAGTGTGTATGTGTGTGTGTGTGGGGGGTAGAAAGTAAACATTTTAGATAACAGCAAATTGAACAGCTAAGACCTTGATAGCAGAAGTATCCAAGGGCAGAAAATACCATTGGCCTTACGAAGTCAGGATTTCCTGGGTCCTTTGTTGCATACCCAAGATTATTTGAACTTGAGTGATGTGGGCATTTTATAAAAGGCATTTTACGTAGGCCAAATTGCAGTGACTTGTAGGGGGGAAGAATCAATAATTTTACCGTTTCCCCTCCCTAATATTTAATAAAGCTGTTTCTGTCTTATCCTCAAGTCTCCCTATTTTGTATTCCTGTTCTTGATTAACTTCGGACTCTGTTCTCTAATTAACATTTTATTTTTTAAAATTCCGACACTGTTTTTCTGTCCTCACAGTGCAGTTGTTAGATCATTTCAAACCGTTTCCTATTAGCTTTGTTGGAACAGCCCCCCCCCCCATATCTAATGTGTTGCAAAGCCAGTGGTTTCCATGGTGTGTTCACACACACACACACACCCCGGACACACAGTTTTAGCCACAATTTTCTTAGAACTACATTTTAGAACAGTTATCCATATGAGCATATGACTGTCCTCTGTGATTTATCATTCTTTCCTCTCTTTTGTGAACTTTTAACAAGGAAGTTGAAAGACGTTCTAGGACTAATCTGTCAAAGACAGTTAGCCAGGGCAGCTAGAACTGGAACCTCCATGTTCAGAGGCAGTGTGTCTCTGAGAGTCCAATCCTTACAACACAGAAGAAGAGCTGGTTGTCGCCTTAATATCCTGCTTGGAGCTTTGGTGTGAGGCTAGGTGGCTTTCAGTAATGCAACTCTTATGTGCTCATGCTTGCTCCTCATTGTGTTGATGCGGCACATTTTTTAAAACGTTTCATCCTAAGCATTTTAAATCTGTCGTCTTATGTAATACAGATAAGCACAGTCACATACCTATCTGCCCAGATATTCTGCCACATCTTTTCACGCATTTCAGTAGGTGTTGAAGGAGATTATGGTCTAAGGTATGAGATGGCAAGACAGGAGGGCACAGAGCTGGTGTGGCATTGTACTAAGAGACCAAGCGTGATCCTCATGGCTCTGTGTTCAAATTTCACCTCCGCCATGAACTTGCTGGGAGGCACTCTCCTCAGCCCTCCTGTATCTGCAATAATTTAAGGGTTATTGTAAGATTATGAGATAACATATGTGACCTTGTATATCAAGGGATGTACAAATGTGAGATAAGCATAATCTCCGTGGTTTGAGTTAGTGGGGGTGATGTGAGGAGAAAAATACAGGCTAGGAGGGGTAAAATGGGCTGCTTCAAGGCAGAGTGGGTGGGGCAACATTTAGGGGCAGAAATTTGCCAGTTCTTCAGTGACGCTTTTACCAGGGGCAGTGGCATCACTTGAGCTTTTTCCCCTCTCAGGCCTCACCAAGGTTTTCGCCTATCCTGGACAGGGAACTAGGATGTGAGGGGAAGGGGTCTGAGAGGCAGATTATGGGGTCGTGTGAGACTGATTTCACACATGGTCATCTCTGGGGCACATGTATTAGAGGGGGGGGGTTGTGTTTTGAGTTGATCTTCAACTATGGGATGAATTGAAGATATTGCTGTGGATAGGTTAGGACTGGAGAAGGAAGGGGAAGGCTACCTCCCATCTTTCCCCCTTTAGTCTCTCGCCCCATTTTTTTCTCTACTGTTGTTCTTTTTTAAAAAACGAGCTTTGAACCTGGTGCTGGTAAATGGAGATAAAAAGGTCTTGACTGTGAGATTTATGACTGTGGAGAACGACCTCCAGCCCCTTGCCTCCCACGCCATCCCAGATCTGTCTCCCCGTCTCCGCTAATCTTGCCTGTGATCTCTCCTCCTCCTTCAGCCTGTTCATTCCCAAACTCCACTCCTCCTTTCAATCAGCCAGCCTACTCGCTGTCTTCTCTGTTCACCCCATCACTCCATCAATCTGTCACTCTCGGGCCCTGCCTGTCTCTCCACCCTCAATCTGTTGCTTGGGAGGAGAGCCCCGCCAGTTCAGACCCAGAGTTCCATTTGACCCAACGTTTCATTTCCCACCACGGCCAACTGGTGGTCTTCAGGAAGCCCACAAGTAGGTCATGACTGTCATCCCCCAGGAACTAGTGCTCACAGGTATGCTGCCTCTGAACATGCAGGTTCTGTTTAGCCATCACATCCATTAGCCGTGTATGCTGATTTGTTTCCCACCCTCTACCTGTACGTATGGACTGGTAACTTCCATTTCGTTGTATCTGAAGAAGTGCATGTGCACGCAAAAGCTTATACCTTGAATAAAACTTTGTTGGCTGCCACTGGACCCAAGCTCTGTTCTGCTGTTTCAGACCAACGTGGCTTACCCACTTGATTCTGGCCAATGGCCGTTGATAGCCCTAATTTCCACGCAGTTTGTCTGATGTCCTCTTAACGCTAGTAGAAACCTTTCCTGCATTTTCTCACAGTGTCGCTGACATCTTGCAAATTCATTGTACAAAGAAGTACTTAAGTTCTTGGCGGTTCAGAACCCACTGTCAATCAATTTTATGGTGTCATCTCAAATTCTAGTGTAACGGGGCATAATTTTTTAAATCACATATTCAAATAGTGTTACGAATTTCTGTCATCTGAAGAAGTGAGCAGTGACTCACGAAAGCTCCCGCCCTGCCACAGATTTGGAAAAGTGTGCCCCGCGCATGAAAGCGCATACCTTGAGTAAGCCTTTGTTGGTCAGTTTGGTGTAGTGGTTAAGTTTGTGGACTCTAATCTGGGAGAACCGGGTTTGATTCCCCACTCTTCCGCTTGCACCTGCTGATGTGACCGTGGGTCAGTCACAAGCTCTGGCACAGCTGTTCCTGAAAGAGCAGTTTGTGTTAGAGTTCTCTCAGCCCCACCTACCTCACAGGGTGTCTGTTGTGGGGAGGGGAAGGGAAAGGAGTTTGTAAGCCGCTCTGAGACTCCCAAGTGAAGGGCGGGGTATAAATCCAATCTCTTCTCTTCTTCTTCTCTTCGTAAAGGTGTCACTGGACTCTAAATTTGTTCTGCCACAAATTTGGTTAGTCTTCAAGGTACTCCTGGGCTCTTCTGGCCTGTAGCCACGATTGGGGCATTTGGGGGCAGAGCCCCCACCCACCCACGAGCCCTGCCCCACCACCTGAGGATGCCAGACGCCCCCAGACAGCTCCACCCCTCGGTGTGTGCCTAGCCCAACAGCAGCAGCAAAGCTGGGGAAGGAAAGGAAAACTGCTCTGCCGCCACTGGTCCGTTTCGCTCTTGACCAATAGCTGTTAAGTCTAACAGCTGACCAGAGGGGAATACAATTCAGGTTTGAAGAGCTGCAGTTCATCTTCATTTTATTTTATATTTGGTGTTGTGTCTGCCTCACAAGGAAAAAAAATATGCCCCACAAGCAAAAAAACCCCCCTGGCTACGGGCCTGGAGCTCTTGCTTTTTCTGCTGCTACAGACAGACGAACGCGTCTCCCCATCTGGATCTCAAACTTCTATCGTGTAACTCCCACAACTGTAATTTGGCGTTTTGGAAAAGAAGTTATCATTAGATTTCCAAAGAGCGATATGCTAGGGCTTTTCTTTGCCCGAAAGCTACATGCGCCGATCAGAATAAACAGTGTAGAAGGAAGTGTATTCTGTACATGCGCAGAGGTACGCTTAAGCTGTATATTTCACTGTAGAAATAAGTTCTAGAACAAGTTCTTAGCTCAAATGAAGAACTGGAGGCAAGAGTTAGACTGGAAACTGTTTTCATGACAGGCAGCGTGGGGTAGTGGTTAACGTATCAGACTAGGAACTGGGTGGCCCAGGTTCAAATCCCCGCACTCTACCATGGAAAGTCACTGGGTGACTTTGGGCCAGTCACTCTCAGCCTAACCCACCTCACAGGGTCATTGTTGGGAGACGAAAATGGATGATGGGAGAATGATATCCTAAGCTGCTTTGGAGAAAAGTGGGGTATATTGCTGGCTAAGTAAATTTCAGTATTCATTAACCCCAGAACAGTGGTACAATCAATTAAGAGGAGAGAGCCTTTGGGGGAAACGCAGCGTGCCTTTCCTGCAGCCCGCACCTCGGGCTATTGAGGGCAGGCCTCTCCCCGTGGAAATTAATTGCTGCATCTTATCAGCCTGATCCATTTGTTTATCCCGGTCTTCAAAGCGCAGCTCTCCTGCCTCCGTCGCCCTTCCTGCCTTCTCTGTTTGCATAGCTGTTGCAGGTGCTGAGTGCCCAACAAGACACACGCTGTGTGGCAAGAGAGCTCCAAATTAAAGGGATGCAAATCTGGGGAACGTCTGCAGCAGATGTGCTGGTTTTGCATCGGTTTGCATGAAGGGCACGCTTTGGACCAATGGCCACCTTTTGGTTATTGTAGACGTTGCACAGAACCTCCACTGCCCCTAAGGGCAATTGAGGGGCTGGGAACCCTGTCTGGGGGCTGTGAGATGAGGGAGCCTTTCATTTCCAGGCGCCCATCTGCCCTCCACATCTTTCTTTCCCCATGCTGTATTTCAGACGTGCCCTTCCAGATGTAAAGCTGCCACCTCAGTAATACCACTACGCTGCTAATACGCTACACTTTAATACACTCAGCATTCCACAGTTCAGGATACCTCTGCCCGCCAATCTCCAATTTTGACATATTTGTTTCCTTCACTATGTTTCCCCCCCGGAATTAAACCCAGGCAAATGGTAATCATGTGAACTAAGCTTGTTATTCCTGTTGGGTCCTTGCATCTGTTAAACATCTTGATTATGCCGTATGCTTATTTACTGCTCTCACCCTCTATCTATATGTATGGACTGGTGACTTCCATTTCAATGTATCTGAAGAAGTGTGCAGACACATGGCAGTTTATACCAGGGGTGGCCAAACTCTGGCTCCGGAGCCGCACGCGGCTCTTTCACACGTATTGTGTGGCTCCCGGCAGGGCGGCCAAGGAAGCTAAATATCATTAGCAAACAAATTATCATTGGACAAATCAATACCATTATCAATAACTGCTTTTACCGCTTTTGCTGCTATTTTTGGCAGTCTCATTTATAACGTTAATACAAAGCAAATTTGCATATTTTGCAATAAAAACGTGTGTGACATTTGTTCCTGTCTTGCGGCTCTCAAACATCTGATGTTTATTCTGTGTGGCTCTTACGTTAAGCAAGTTTGGCCACCCCTGGCTTATACCTTGAATAAAACTTGGCTGGTATTAAAGGAGCCGCCGGACTCAAACTTTGTTCTACCCATCCCCTCCCCTATATACCCTCGTGCGTTCCTACCCCTCTTCTGTCTCCCTTCTCCCCATCTAGCTGCCTCGTTGTTTCCAATTCAGTTTCCCAAATCCCAGCACCCACTGTGTCTGTTCCAAAGCCACATTTATTTCTCTTAAATGTTCGCATTGCTGCTCTTTTGCTGTCATCCCTGTCCGTCCCGTCCCCGTGTCCCCCCCCCCCCCGCTAAGCCTTGATTCCAAATACTCCGAATAAGTCCGGAAGTCCAGGAATGTGGGGAACTTCAGAAGACGATGCAAAAGAGTTTTGTGGTTGGTTTTTGTGTTGTTTTTTTAACATTCCTTTCCTCTCTTTTTTTCCCCCTTGAGGCAATATTTGCCTTGGCTTCTGGATTCCCACCCCTCTGTTGCATTTGGGATCGTGCGTTTATTATTATTTTTAACCACACCGTCTGTTTGGCTTTGCCGGAGCTCCTGACATCTTCGATTTCATCTTTTTACAATGCAGGTATAAATAAATAAAGAGATCCCGGAGCGCCACCCAAGGAGGGGAGGAGCGAGGGCCGGTGACGAGAAGGCTTCAGGAAGAGAGGGAGTGCAGGAATCGGACAAATGAAAGGAGGGAAGAGGAGCAAACTTTCCGGGGATTTCTGAGAAAGGCCAGCGGACTTCCCGGACGTGGCTGGACGGAGCAGCGACAGGATCCAACTGTAGCGCCAGGAGCATATCGGCGGCGGGTGGGTGTGTGTGTGTTTTGCGGCTCTGCTTCTTTTGGCTCAACCTCTTGGCAGAGGCAGCGGATCAGGGCGACTACAAAAGCAGGAAGCGAAACGGGACGGTCCTGTGAGTCACCCCCCTGAGCAGTGGAGAAGCGAAGGCTTTTCGGAAAGGTGAGTTTGGCTGGCTTGGCGACACCTTCGCTGCGGCTGGGGTGGCTTCTGGCAGGGCGCTGGGAGGGAGAGGCACGCTGCGCATCGACTCACGGATGCCGGCTGTCTGCCAGAGAGGGTGCGCATGCATGCATCTGTCAGGGGGCTGGGCAGGGGGGGAGCTTTATGTGCTCTGAGTAGGGGGGGGGTCAAGGAGGAGGGTCCTCTGTGGGCTTCCCCGGCGAGTGGGATTGCCAGGGAGGAGGGTGCCTGGGTTCTCTCTTGGCTGGAGGTGGCAGCCGGAATTTCTAGGAGAAGAGGGGAGAGGAAGAAAGAGCGGGTGCCACAATTCTCCCCTGGAAGCGAGGAAGAGTCGGTCTCTCTCTCTCTCCCTCTTGTGGTTGTGCAGTATTGGGGGGGGATCAGAAAGCAGATGCTTCTCGGGTGGCCCTCCTGGAAGGGGAGGGGAAATAACTCTGTGAGGTGATTGGAAGCGGAGTGCTTAGGGCTTGGTGTCTCCATAAAACCCTCTAGCAAAGCGGGCGTCTGGCTCCCGGTCTGTCTGGTGGGAGGAATGAGCCAGGGGTCATAAATCAGGCAGCCGCTGGGCAGAAGGGGGGGTGGGGGCGCTGTGGCTAAGTGTGGACGCCTTGGCACCCGTTTCCCCGGGGTTCCAGAACTCCTGCTTGGAGGTGAGCCCTCCCTGCCCTCCGTCCCTTTCCTGATTGCCCTCCCCCAGGTGGCCTGTCCACGCTCCCCCCCTTCCCTCTTCTCCCCCTGCCTCTTTCCAGGGGTCCTGGCCCTGCCACCAGATCCCACCTCCTTACCAGTGACACCCCCTGCTCTGCTTTCTCCATTGTACTCTGCAAAGATCGTAAACCCCCTTCCAAGGAGAGCTCAGGAACGCGGGGTATCTCAGTGCCTCGAAGCCCTGCGTCTGGTCTCTTTGCACACAGGCTGTCAACAATCCTGGTCCATCAGAGGCTGAGCAAGAGAACTGTGGCGTTATTCCCCCATTCCCACCCACCCCCGGTCGTTTCCTTAACTCTTTTATTCAAAGGATTTCATTTTGGAGTGGATTTTTTTTCGGAAGGAAATTCTGTCATTGTCCTCCGGGGCCAGGAACCATATCTGTCATCCGCAGAGCAGGGAAACGTGGAGGGGAAAGGGAACCGATATTTCTTCTCCCCGGGGAGGGCGGGGGGCCCTGCAGAGTAAGCCTTTCTGGCTCCATGCCAGGACTGAGACTCCAGCCGTCCTGGTGCTCAGCTGTTCCTCGCATCTCACTAAGTTACTGGGCATCGTGCACCTCCTGTCGCAAACTTTGGTCATGGGGATTTTGATGTGTTTCTCCCCACCCGCAACTAAAACACCTTTGCAAATAAGTGCACAAAGAGCGAGGGGTGGGGGGGAGCTTCTCCTGTCTGTGCCTCCTCCCTCTTTGAGATCCGGGGCATCAACCTCTTGATGGCTTCGTTATCAATCAGAGGGGCTCCTCCTTGGCATCCACCCACAAAGATCCTGAATGGGCCTGGCTAGCCGGTTCTCATCAGATCTTGGAAGCTAAGCCAAGTCAGCCCTGGCTAGTATTTGGATGGGAGACCTCCAAGGAATACCAGGGTCGTGATGTGCAGGCAGGCAGTGGCCGACCACCTCTGGATGTCTTTTGCCTTGAAAACCTTATGGGGTCACCATAAGTCAGCTGGGATTGGCTTCCTCCAAAGAAGCCCTGCTGACAGGAATTTGGCCCATGTAAATGGGCAATCAAGTAATCTTTTACGGTGGATTTCCTGCAGTTAATGCATCTTCTGATTTTTAAAAATTGAGCTTTATGGGTTATGTTGTTGTTTTCTCACTGGCTTGCTTTCTGAGTGATTGTAATTGTTGGTCTAAGCTTTCTGTATCCTCCTTTTGAGCGTCCCAGACAGAAACAGGATGCCGGACTAGATGGACCACTAGATGTGATCCAGCAGAGCCACTCTGATTGCAGGTTATAAACTTGCTAATTAAAAATAGCCATTTGCAGCCCACATTCTTTTTTTTTTTTTTCACTAGCCCATCTGCCCACACATACCTGTGCAGTAACCTAAAAGAAGGAAAAGCCACAAATGTTTGTAAAGCTTCACTGCTTGATCGCCTGGAGGCACTTCTGAACTCGCCACGGGTGATCAAGCAAGGTTTGGTATGCCTTGCAATGCCATCCCGAGAGGAGTTACACCCATGTAAGCCTATTGACTTAAATGGACTTAGGAGGGGATAACTCTGCTTAGGATGGCACTGTTCGTGCAGTTTCTTTTATGTATGGAAAACGCCACGCTTCATCTGTATCTCCCCCCCCAACCTCCGCCCCATGTATCTGTCGCTGTTCAATTAATGTGTGGAATTTGGCTGCCTGTCAAGACACTTAATAAATATCCCCTGCGCTGCAATTACTAATTACAGTGTTTTCCCACTTTTCCTCCAAAGGGCTGGCCCAGGGTTATCCAGTAAGCATCGTTAAAAGAAAAAACAACAATCGGAGGCTGTGTCACTCCATTATAAAGCATGCCTCCGCCATTACCTTTCTTAAAAAATGGGGCGGTGCAGGGTGGGGAGAGCAAGGCTACTCCTTCGGCATTTTCACCCCTTTCACACACCCCCTCCCAAAGCTCTCTATTGATCTGACAGTTGGGTGTATTTACTTGAATTACCCATGTGTGCTGTTCTGGCACGCCGGTGCACGCACCCAGTTAAGTTGACACGAGGTGGGCAGGAGTTCCCCCTTTGGTATTTCCCCCGTTTACCTCCAGCAGGATCAGGGCAGCTATTTGTTTGGTTTTTTGCAGAGCGTCTTCTGGGTCCACCGTGCTACTTTCAAGAGTAGCAACACAGTCGGGTCTTTGCCCACAAAGAGCTTCCAATCTTATATTATGCCAGTGGCGGAAGTTAGAGAGGAGGAATGGGTGCAAGGCTGGGGGGGAAAGGTTAAGCTTGCAAAGGTGTTGCACAGAAGTTAACACTGGCGTTTGGGGGTCCCTTTGCCTGGCTGTGTAAAAGGCCATGACCCAGTAGGGTTTTCGAGGCGAGAGAGATTCCGAGGTGGTGTTGCCATTGCCTGCCGCTGTGTGGCGACCCTGGACTTCCTTAGTCATCTCCCATCCAAACACTAACCAGGACCAACCCTGCTTAGCTTCCAAGATCTGAGGGCAGGCTAGCCTGGGCCGTCCAGGTCAGGGCCCCTAATCCCTGCCAACCCTGAAACAAATATTTTGGTATCTGAAGCATTAACAGCTAGGGTCCTGGCCAACTGAGCCTTCCTGCATTCTACAGTGAGGGAGTCTTGCCTACAGGAGAGGATTCTGGGAGACAGGACTCCTGTCAAGCCAGGTTTCTTTTCCCTGCCCACCCACTGCTGACTCGGCTTTCCCTCCTCCCCTTGTCCCACTCCCGTCAGCACATTTGATCTCTGTGGCAGGGAGAAACGTGGCTGGGTTTTCTTCTTGCTTTGCCTGCCGCCCCGCCTTCCTTGGCCCCCCCTTCCCCACACTTGCCCTGACCGTGACTCCTACCCCCAGCGGTAGTACCGGTAGTATGTCATTCCTGTGAAATGTGACTCATCTCAAGCTGTTAGATCATCCTACCGCAGGGACAATTCTGTAGAGTGGGGCATATTTGGGGGAGGCGAGAGACCCCCTGGGCAGTGTTCCCTCTGAGCTGAGTTAGTGTGAGCTAGCTCACGGTTTTTTAGCCCCTGCCTCACACATTTTTGTTTTACCTCAGGAAGGGTGGCTCCAGAGCAAACTAATCTATGCAGTAGCCAAATCACTCGCTCACAACTTTAATGCCGGTAGCTCACAAGGTTGAATTTTCGTTCACAAAACCCCGCAGCCTAGAGGGAGCCTTGCCCCGGGGGTGTAGGGGGAGGGGGTCTATGGTTGCCATCTCCTGATGGCCAAGATCAGTTCCCCTGGGGGGGAAATGGCTGCTTCGGAGGGTGGACTCTGTGGCGTCACATCCTGGCCGAACTGCCCTCCCCGGTCTCCCAAGAGCTGGCAGCTCTAACTGGGGGGCCCTCAGCCTTCTTTGTGGCCCCCGACGCTCTCTGTCCTTGGGGAAATAGCAGAGGAGCACAGAAGTTGGGGCCTGAGGAATCGGCAACAAAACTTTGCTCCTCTTTCAGCAGAAGATTTCCAGCTGCCACTCCCCCCACCCCAATTCAAACACCCGAGGTCTCACTCCTCCTCCACCTCCTGTAGGCCCTGGAACTCCTGGCTTGCCATGCTTTCCTCCATAGCCTGCTCCTGTCCTGAGGAATCCAGACATCCCGCAGCCCAGGCCTCGTAACAACCTCCGTATTCCTCCGTTTGAGGAACCAGTTAAACGAGCTGTTAGGCTGTGGACTCGGTGAGTGGGCGCAGGACAGGCCAGGCAGGGGCAAGGAAAGTTCTTCCCGGCATTCGTCCCTTTTGACGTGTGGCAAAATCTGCAATCTCAGCCAGGTTCCTAAAGGGACAACCCCCCCCCCACACCAAGTGCCATTCTCCTTGACTCAGTGTGATGTGGGAGTCTTGAGTTCAAGTCTCTGCTCGCCCCGAAGCTCTCTCGGTAGCCTCGGAGCAACACTCGTCCCCTAACCTACCTCTAGGGGTTGTTGTGATGATAAAGTGGGATGGCCCCGTGCTCAGCATCCTGGACTTCTTGGAGGAAGGGTGGGAGACGCATTTTTAATGGGAGAATTCTTTAAGCGATAAGCTGGAGGGCAGGGCACGCTTTGTTTTGCCTTTTTCGTTTTCCTGCAGCACCCAGCAATTTTCGGCGCTTGATAAATAATAAAATATGCCAGCCAGTCAGAGACGAAAGTCGGCTTCTGAATCAGTTTGCTTAATTTAAGGCAGTGGCGCTCATTTGCAAAGGGCTTCTCTGCAGTCCTTTTGTTTGTCCTAACGACAGTCCTGCAAGGCGGGGTCACTGCAGTGGTGGTTCCCGTTTTGCAGATTGAGCAGCTGAGGCTGGTGGGAGAGTGACTGTTGAAAAATGTATGGACGGGTGTGAGATAATGTCTTGCCGTATAATGAATTAGTAGCCTAGATCTCCCGGATCCCAGCTGTCTTAGCGGCAGGCAGCTATACTGGCTTTAATGGGAAGACTGCTCCTTGGTCCCCTTCTTATCTGTCTCTCGCTTTCTCCCCAGATGCCCATCCTCAAGCAGTCTCCCGTCTCCCACTCCAAGAAGCGGCCCCGTCTGGATCGGGCCATGATCAGCGCCCCTTTGGGGGACTTCCGGCACACGATGCACATCGGTCGGGGCGGAGATGCTTTTGGGGACACTTCTTTCCTCAGCAACCACGGGGGCTCCAAGGCCAACGGGCTGGCCTCAGACGTCTCCGGGTCTCCAGAGCGCCTGTCGCTTTCCGGAGCAGATTCTGGCCCTTTCGAACTGCTGTCTCCCCCGCGTAGGGGGAATGGAGTAATCCAGAGCCCGGCGACTTCAACCCCTGAGGGGAGCTACAGGGTACGGCAGGGCCCTGAAATGGCCGAGCAGCAGCCACAAGTGCCCTCTAATGGAGCAGGCTGGGACCTGCATCAGAAGATCTCCTTGGAGAGCCCCACCTTGGAGTATGGCGAGTCCCTGCTCTCCTTCCAGCTGGATCTTGGCCCTTCTATCCTGGATGAGGTGCTGGGAGTGATGGACAGAGACTGGGACAGTCTCAAGGACCTGGACCAGGACCCAGTGAGGAACGAAAGCCCGAGCCCTGTGGGACACCACCTCCACCATGCTGTTGATGATGAGGACGACGATGAGGACGACGAGGATGAGGACATGGGGCAGGGATACAGCTTTGAGGATGAGCAGGATGAAGAGATCGGGCTATAGGCAGGGGGAGGGATGCCGGTCTGTCTCTCCTTGGCTTCTCACCTCCCCTCCCCCTGAAACACTCCTCTCTGCAGAGTTTCCCAGAAGTGGGCAGCTGGCCGCCCATGGGCCAAGCCTGCCCCACAGACGACCACCGGTTGGCCTGCCGCTTCTCTTTGGCCCTCAAAGAAGCTTTTTGGCTTTCTACCTCTCCTAGCTGACTTCAGGAGGAAGGCGGATGGAGGCACGCAGGCTGCCCTCCCCCTCCGTGACTGCTGCAGTCTCCCATTTGAGGAAAGGCGTCAAGCCGGTCTCTGATCTCCAAGTCTGGTGATGGCGATTGAAGGAAAGAAGGGGAGAAGGGAAAAAGGGACTTGGCTTCTCAGCCTGGAGATTGGTCTTCGGGCCGGCCAAGTGGTAATGTTGCAGACTGAACACTCGCTCTGAAAAACAGGGTTGCGGCGCGTGCCCGATAGCACCCTTTCCCAACCCTTTCCCTCCGTTTCTCGTATTCCCCCATGATGCCTGGGATGGTATAAACTCTTCTGTGTACGCGGCGTTGGCACCTGCAGAGAAACGCATCTCAGTTTCTAGCCACCTCATGTCTGTAGAACAGATGAAGCGGCGCATAAATCAACACATTGAAGAAACCCTCCGCGTCTCTGTCTTCTCATCTGGCCTTTTGTCTCTCAGACTTCCATCCTTTGCGCTCCCCCAGGACAGAGATTCTGTTTTACTCGGCTGCTGATCATTCTAGTCTAGCCAGGGAACAGTTTGGGTAGAGAGATGGGAGGCAGGGACACAGGGGTAGTCTGAGGTGTGGAAACAGCCCAGCAGCAAGAATAGCAGCCCCCTGTCGCTTTGGCCGGGCCCAAGATGAGTGGCCCTTGCAGTATCACCGGGGCTCGGCTTGGCTTGCTTCTCTCTGCCAGCTGTCCTTCTCGGTAGCAGCATACCTGGAACTTTGCCAGTAAGTTGAAGGGACAACCTGCCCCTGGATGGATGGTGTAATAACTTCTACTCTGGGAAATGAAGCGATGAGCAGATAAGAAAGATCTCTCCATTTATCTCTTTGTCAGTCTCCATCTAACTACCCTTATCTAATATCTACTGAACTGGACTGGGTAGCCATTCACCCATCTTCTAATCTGTCCCCCCCCCATCTTTTCACCCACCCGTGTCCGTCTGTCTGTCTGTCCAGGCACCCATTCACGGGTCGAAGAGAAAGCAGAGAGAGCATCTATTTAGTCTGTAGCTGTGGGATTCGCACTCCAGTCCAATGTAAAATCGAAGGAGGCGGGGGAGGAAGGTGCTAAGGAATTCAGAGAGGAGGAAGAAGTTGAGGGAAATGGCTTGCTTTTGGGTGAAGGCAAACAGGGGAGGTGCTTCCTTGTTTATGTTCCAAGGGAGGCCATCAAGAGAGGATTGGGTGGGTGAGTGAATGAATTAAGGGTGTTTTGGGCATAATGGGACCTGATTGCTGGGCAGGTCTGCAGGTAAGTTGGCCTGGTACATTTGATTTAAAAAGAAAAATCTCCTCCAGGCTAGATAGGAAGGAAACCTTTAGTAAATTGGAAGGAATTTCCTCCCCCTCCCCCCCGCTTCAATCCGTCAGTGTTCCACAAATGACTAACACAAGTATGCTTGGGCTGACCGGCTAGTAACATTTTATTGAGGACTAGTAACTGTTGTAGACTTATTTGCAAAGGGTAAAACTGGGAATGAAATAACTGGCTGGAGAAATAACATACCTCCCTCCACCCACCCCCAGAAGCTGTGGTACAGCCCAGGTGTGTGATGGAGCTGACCATTGAGTTGCCTTAGCGGACTGTACCTCTATCCAGCGGGAACTGGACGGCATTCTGAATGAGCTTCTTGAAGCCAGGTGCCATTTAGGAGACTCACTAGAGATGATGATGATCAAACTGCCAGGGAGCTCACTGGCTCATACTGGACAGCAGACCCTTCTGAAAGCTGTGATTCCAGATCCCCATTCATCAGCCTGAACCGTCTGTCCTTCTGCCCTTTGGTTATCCTCTGCCTCTTGTTAGAACGACATTCCTTGAAACACACACAGATGCACCCGTCTTTAAACATCTCTGGACCTGTCTGCACGGATACCACTGACAGATACTCCTTTCAACTCTGGGTGCCTCCAAGTCCGCACGTATCCGGAGGAGGCAACTGATAAGCCATTGGGAGGTCCACCCACGCATTTCTCCCACATCAGCAATGTCTCCTGAGTTACCCTTCTCACTCCTCCCGTGGTGCCATGGCTGGCTTCCTCCCTCCCCTGCGCTCCCTTATCCATCCCACTTCAGCTGTAGTGTGATACCTAACCCACTGCATCACCTAGGAATTTAGTTACCCTTTAACACAGTTCCTGCTGACAAGGTGGTTTGGGGAAAGTTTGTTGCTCTCTGGCTCCTTTGCTGTGTGCTTACAGAGGGGGGTCTAATCTCGGTTAGGGTTTTTTTTTCCTTTTGTGTACTTATTGCAGATTTTGTGAAGCAAAACTGGAAAATGCCTGATGCTAAAATACACGTGCAGGCATTTGACCACTGCAAAAATAACTAATTTCTGTTTGCCCAGCCGGGCTCTGGCCTCTTTCTCCTCCTGCCCATCGTGAATAATAGGGACAAAGCTTAAATATCTTGGAAGCGTGGTCTTTCTCGAGTAATGTTATCAGTGCAGATTTCTGTTGCTAACTTGTCCTGTCTATGCATGGTGAGCCTTTGATACGGCACGGGGCATTTGGCCCTACCCAGATCAGTCTGGAGTCTTGTGAGACCAGTCTTGAACCGGTTGAAAGCAGAGCATAACTTCCGTCAGGGGAGTGGCAGGAAGGTCTGATTTATTATAGTATTCGCATGTCGTGTTCTCTGCAGTCAAGAGTGGAATCCGGAATGTTGGGGAGAAAGGTTACCGAGAGGGGAACGGGTGTGTTAATAGGTTGTGATGGGGAATCCAGGACAGTTGGAGGTCCTTCGTTGTTTAGGAAAGGAAGGGCTTTCACTGGCTAAGGCAGGTCAAAAGCTGTCCCAGTTGGACTTTCCACAAAGAGGGTAGACCAGAGCCAGTGAGCCTGGGAAAAAGCATTAGTGCTTAGCCTATGTTGACTGTGGGCAGGCTGTACTTGAGATTCCACCGCCATCTTCTTTTGTTGTTGCTAAGATGTCTTAAGAGGGAGTTGGGGGAGAGACGCTGACCTACGAGAAACAAAAAGTTGGTCTCCCCCATTGCAAGTTTGGATTCAAGATGAGTCCCACATTTGAGTGCTCTAAAAGGAGCAAGGGAGTCTTCTAAGCAGAGAGCTGGGATTCCTGTGAAGGGCCGACACGTGAGGGAACAAGACAATTGGCGAGGATTAATATTGGGGGGGGAACCCTTGTGTATCTCCCATTTTATGCTCTACCCAATTATGTAGAGAGTTGGTGCAGTGTAATGGCTAAGAGACTGAAGCCCTTGTTCGAATCTCACCTCTGCCAAGCCACTTCTAGCCTTGGTGTAGCCCATTAGCAGCACGGGGAGAAAAATTCCTACCCTGCAGGATCTCTGTAAGAATTCCAAGAAGCAAATGTGTACGTGAAGCTCTTTAAATGCTCGGAATGCTGCAAATGCTAAAGTATTACGCTGTCTCAGCGACTGTCCTTTTTCTCTCTCACTGCTGACTGCCTTTAAACCAGGAAAGGCGGGCGCAGTTTCCTTCTGCAGAGGTTGTGTTTCTCCCCCTCTGATGCTTGAAGCTGTTTGAAGTAAGCATCGAGGAGGACCAGCCACTGACTAGGGTTGCCAACTCTGGGTTGGGAAATTCCTGGAGCATGGGGGGTGGAGCCTGGGGAGGGTTGGATTTGAGCGTGGGGAGGACCTCAGTTAGGATACAGTGTTATAGAGTCCAGGCTCAAAAACAGCCATTTTCTCCAGGGGGGAACTGATCTGTGATTAGGAGATTAGTTGTAATTCTGGGAGATCTCCAGGCCCTGCCTGAATGTTGGCAACCCCCTCCCCCGGACTGTGAAGTAAATTGGGGTTGAGCTCTGATCGCCATTCCCTGGGAGGGCATGACCCTCTGTCTGTGGTGTCATTTACCCCTTTCCCCCCTTTAAGCCTAAAACCTTTGATTCCTCTGCCCCTTTGTGACCTTTTGTGGTCCTTGCAACAAGACGGTTCTCTTTATGTATATCTATTATTTTGTAATAGCTCATTTTATGGATTCCTATGTATAAAATGTCTGTCATTCCCCAGTCCCGTCCCCCCCGCATCATGTTAATTTTCATTCCGGTAGCAGAACGTCTGAATGGTGACCAAAGTGTTCAATATTTCTTGTAATTAAAAGCAAATTTAGTTTCAGCCGCTTCTGGCCCTTTCTTTCTCCCCATCTGGGTATCCACGTTTCTTGCTGCGCTTCCAGGCAAAGGGTGTTTTGGGTGCCTGGTCCTCTGCATCAGCACTGGACGCCCACACCGCAGCTCATAAGTAGTCCGCCTAGATGACAGCGGACAGTGTTGGTGGCCCCGTGCTGTCTACACCCAAGTAGCCCTGGATCCCAGAGCACAAGCCCATCCAGTAAAAAGTGGCAAGGAGTCACCTGGTGGCACCTTGAAGGCTAGGAGATTGTGCATGGTAGTGTGCGATGAAGTGCTGGAGCGGCAGATCGCTCCAAGCCCCTTTTGCATAATGCTTCCATGTCTATTTCTGCAGGGTGGCAAGGGCGTGAGTCTAATGTATGCAGCCCTGCAAAAATGCCCTTGCTCCAATGTGGGTTGGTTTTGTTTTTGTTTTTAATCACCTCTCACCATCTCCTCCTGCCGTTCCTGTACAAGGGGGAGAAGTTTTTTTTTAAGTGTCAGCAAGAAGTTGGGAGGAAATCTCTCAAGGGATGCCACCGCCGCTGACTTGGCTGCATCCCTGGTGGCATGGAAGCTGTTTCGTGCTACCCAGGTCTCTGGCAAGTGAAATACGCAGCAGGCATGGAGGACTCTCGTCTCTTTGATGCCGCCACAGAGATAGTGAGACATGTGCTCCTCTTTAAAACAGAGTGTTATCTCCATAGGCAGGGTGGGGAGATCTGGTTTTTGTTGTTGTTTAATCTTTCATTTTAGAAGAAGAGAAGAGATTGGATTTATACCCCGCCCTTCACTGCCCAAAGGTGTCTCAGAGTGGCTTACAAACTCCTTTCCCTTCCCCTCCCCACAACAGACACCCTGTGAGGTAGGTCAGGCTGAGAGAGCTCTGACAGAAACTTCTCTTTTTCAAGGACAGCTGTGCCAGAGCTTGTGACTGACCCAAGGTCACATCAGCAGGTGCAAGTGAAGGAGTGGGGAATCAAACCCGGTTCTCCCAGATAAGAGTCCGCGCACTTAACCACTACACCAAACTGGCAGGCCCTGTAATATATTGCTCCCAGCAGCAAGGAGATGGATTGTTCATCCTGTCAGGGGTCCTCCTTCCTTCCCTCCCCCTTCCAGTCTGGCACTACCAATATTGGGAAGCCTCCTTTCATTATGAAGAGTGAAGCAGAACTGGCTGCCGAGAGAGAACTCGGTGGGGGGGAACAAATGCAGGAAAATATATGCTCCAGAATGGCACAAAACACCTTGCAGCAAACGATTCTCAGGAGCTTCAGTTTCGATTCCTGCGGAGAGCGTCAAAGGAGGAATTGGGGGTGCACGTTGTCCCTCTGTGAGTCAGTGTGGGGTAGTAGTTAAGAGTGTCAGGCTAGGATCTGGGAGACCCAGGTTCCAGTTCCCACTCTGTCACGGAAGTTTACTGGGCGACCTTGAGCCAGTCACAACCTTTCAGCCTGATCTACCTCACAGGGTTGCTGTGAGGATAAAATGGAGAGAACGATATGAGCTGCTTTGGGGGTCCCTGTTGTGGAGAAAAATGGGATATAAATGAAGTCAAGAATAAAATAAGTTTCCCTTGCTTGAAAACCAGTCGAATCTGACTCTAGGGGGCAGTGCTCATCTCCGTTTCCAAGCCGAAGAGCCAGCGGTGTCCGAAGACATTTCCGTGGTCATGTGGCCGGCGTGACTAAAGGCCAAGGCACATGGAACGCTGTTACCTTCCCACTGAAGCGTTACCTATTTATCTATTTGCAATTTCTTGCTTTCGAACTGCTCGGTTGGCAGGAGCTGGGGCCAGAGACGGTAGCTCACTATGGTCTTGAACTGCCAAACTACAGACCTTCTGGTCTGCACCTCAGCGTCTTAACCTCTGAGCCACCGCGGCCCTTAGAGAATAAAATAAAATCCATCGATCCCCTAAATCCATCAGTCCCCAATATTTCCTCCCATATAACCAAATGACATCCATTCAAGGGGGCAAGGGAAGGGGCCATTTGTACTAAATAACCTGTCACAAGGGGGTCTAGTCTCCAGGATGTGCATACCTGGACCTGGTTCCTTTGTGCTCAGAAATCCTTCGTGCATCCACCAGAGATCCCAAAAGATGGGAACAGTCTGCTTTGTGTAATGAGGGATGTTTTTCTAATTTTTTTTTTTAAAAAAACAGTAGGCAGTTGGAAGATGCAAGCTGGTGATGCGTGCGGAACTGTGGGCAGTTCTGTTTCTTTTACATCTGCCCCCAGAACTACTAGCCTTGTGTACTTTTATTTCAGTTTTGACCCTTACTAGGCTGAATGCTATTTTTTTTTTTAAAAAAAATGTATTTTCAATAAAAAACAAGCAGCGGTCGTGCCATTCGTCCAGTAGGCTTTTGTGAGACATGGAAGGTTTCACCGACACATTTCGCTAACTGTTGTGTTTCACTAAAACTGGCACATTCTAACTTAATCAAATCAAAGTGATCTCTCTTACATTCCCTCTCAAAACTGTTTCAATCAGTAATTGGCTTTTTCAGCATGACCAGCAGCATCTTTTTCTCTTCTCCCACGCCTTCCTTTATTTATGCAATTTTGTTTTTTGCTTAAGGCCCAGCCTGAAGGAAACTTCTGCAGAATGGAAAATTTTGCTCTCTCCTTGGTGGTGTTCCTCAGTTGGCCCTCGTCACCCACAGTAGTGTGCTACTGACTGCTTTTGGATTTAACCTTTATGAGTTTAGGTAGACCCATTTTGGTTCTTTTGTGCAGAATTATCATACCCTGATCAACGTAGTGGTGTTTCCTGTGGAAATTAAAGGGCGGGGAGAAGGAGAAGTGAGGGGAAACCTGAAGAGGGCCTCATGAAGATGGTCAGACTGGTGGCTGTGGAAGATGGACCGTCTTCCTTGACAAACACAAGCTGGCTGTTGTTGCTGCATTTGCCACAGGCTCTTGGCGTCTTGAATTCTCAGGAACTGGGACCGGAAGAAAGGGAAAGCATTTGCTGAACATCCTCCTCCTCCCCACCCCCAGTTGGCTCCTGCTGCAGTGTCTCTCTCTCTCAGGCCTTATCTGGGAGTCTGGTGCCTCTGTTGGCTGGTCTCTCCCAGCTGTGAATTTCCTGCCCGAGGATAAACAGATCAGGGGGCCTCAGTGACACAATCCAGGCTCCACAGGATGAAGGAAGCCATTGCAAAGGCAACCTGTGAAGGACACCAGCTGGAAGAGAAACTGCAGGGAGGCCTTTCCCCCCTCTCCCGGGTGATGGCGCCAGCCCTGGACTCCAAAGGCCTTCCTGAAAAGGGGTGTGTTGACATGACACTGCTGCACTCACAGCTGCTTCAGTAGGCATTTCAGGCCAATTCTTGTGAATTGGACATGAAAATTGATACTTGGGCCCGTTTGCAGTGTTGAAGCAGTCTTTTGAGGAGGCCGTGTTTTTCCAGAGTGCGAGAGATTCATTGTCAAGACTTTTATTTTAAAAGTTGCTATCCTTCCTGTAAGGGGCTTAAGGTAAAATTTACAGCTACAGGTTCATGACAAAAGTTTTTTAAAAGATTAGTTACAGAGGCACCCTACCAGATACAGTGGCAACAGCTAAAAGTACCACCAACCAAAGGCTACAATCCTTCACAGCCTGTGTATGAAACCAAAGTAACACCCACACCCAACTAGGGCTGCCAGCTCTGGGTGAAGAAATGCTGGGAGATTTTTGATGGGAACCTGGAGGGGTTTGGGGAGGGGAGGTACCTCAACAGGGTACAATGCCATACAGTCCACCCTTCCAAAGTGGCCATTTTCCCCAGGGGAAAGGATCTCCATCACCTGGAGGTTGGCACCCTACCCCAAACAAACAAATCATTACCACCACCACCACTGTCATAAGTACAGTGCAAATACCTGCCAGAAACGCATGGCCTTTGTATTCTAAAACTAAAAAGGGATGGCACCAGAGATACATTGAGGGATTCCAGAGTCTCGGTGCCACCAGCGAAATGGTCCTGTCACCTGGGCCAACCTCTGAAGATGGCAGAAAAGGAAGCGCAGGGCCCCTGCAACTAAGCCAAGTGTGTGGGTAGGTTCCTTTTGTTCAAGAGCTTAACACCTCTGCTGGCCTTTGTGGAGGCTAAAAAGGTGACTACGGCTAGGATTTTGCATAGTCAAACCCAGGTCTCCAACCACCAACTGGTTCCATTAGAGTAACACCCCCCCCCATTGTAATAGGAAATGGAGTGGGTTGGGGTGGTGGCAGCCAACAGCCCAGGTTTCTCATACTACGAAGGTTGCCAGCCTCCAGCTGGTGGCTGGAGATCTCCTGTGATTACAGCTCATCCCCAAGGAACAGAATTCAGTTCCTCTGGAGAAAATGGCCACTTTGGAAGGTGGACTCTGTGACATTATATTCAATTGAAGACCCTCCTCTCCACAAATTCTACCCTCTTCAGTCTCCACCCCCCCCCCAAATCTCCAGGTATTTCCCACTTAAAGCTGGCAGCCCTACTTGGGTTGCCTACCTCCGGTTGGGACCTGGAAATCTCTCATTATTACAATTGATCTCTAGACAACAGTGTTCCGTTCCCTTGGAGGAAATGGCTGCTTTGGAGGGTGGACTCTTTAGCATTTTACGCTGCTGCAGTCCCTCCTCTCCCCAGGATCCATCCCCAAAGTCTCCAGGTATTTCCCAACCCAGAGATGGCAACCCTAATAGTACAACAGGACCCTCTGTGACCTGTCCTCCCTCCATGTTTTTCCAAATGCAGCCCCCTTTACATAGGAGTAGAGCAAAAGTATCCATTCACTCGTAGGTGACAGGGAAAAGAGGAAAACTCCTGCCCACCGGCTTAGGAAGCGCAGCCCTGGCTGGATCAGACCAGTAGTTAACATCTTGTTTCTAGCAGCACCTAACCAGATGCACCCAAAAAGCCCAGGCAAACAGAAAAGACGCTCTCTGTTGTTGACCCCTTCAGCAACCTAGTAGGTGGAGGTATACTGCCTCTGATCCTGGAGGTTCTGCTCAGCCATCAGGGTGGCTCTTATCTGCTGTGACTTTGTCTAAAACTTTCTAGACATGTGAGAGGAGGAAAGATTTGTTTGGTAGGGTGGAAAGTGCTTTCAAGTCACAGCCAACTTATGGTGACCCCTTAGGATTTTCAAGGCGAGGTGCTGAACAGAGGTGGTCTGCTGTTGCCTTCCTGGGTGTAGCAACCCTGCACCTCCTCAGTGGTCTCCCGTCTAAGTACTAACCAGGGCCTGCCGTTTATTAGCTTCTGAGCTCTGCTGAAGTCTTGGCCCATATAGGCCATGGTATTTCTTATGCGCACAGGACAGCAAAATAACATTTGCAGTCCCTGGAGGAGAAAGCGGGCAGCTTGTTTCTCCTCCAGTGTACTTACTACTTGGGATTACCCCAGAGAAGAATGGTTAAAGGCGAGGGTTGGTGCCTTTAATTAGAAACAACAATAAAAGAGGCACTAGCGTCAGCAAAGCCCAGCTGGGGTTTACCAAACACCCTGATTTCAAGCTCTTCCTCGCTGATCCCTAAAATGTGGGGAACGCCTCTGAGTAGTCGGGGCGAGGAAAGACTCGGGGGCGGGGGGAGATAATCCCCCCCCATCCCCCTTTAATGATCGCCTCGCATACGCGCCGAAGATAATCCAAGGCACAAATGGAATCCTGCTGCAGGGGTTTTGTGAATGTTTAAAGTCTTCTCCAATTCTGGCGCAAACCAAAGGCCTCTCGCCCCCTGCTGGCTGTAGCGTAGTCCGGCCGCTCAGGCTTCCCATCATGCTTTTCAGACGCTTCCCATAAGGTCCCGCCTTTCCCTCCGGAAGGGCAGTTTGGTTGGTGCCAAGCGGTAGAGATCAGCTCGACTGGGATCTTGGGGAGTGCCTTTAAAGGTAACGGGGGGGGGGGCTGGCTGCGGGGGCAAAGCACGTCCCGCCTCTAACTTTTCCGCCCCTCCTCTGCCTTTCGGGCCCTCCTGTCCCTTTACTTAGAGCCAAGGGCGTGCCAGGCGGTGTACTGCTGCATGGGCTTGCTGCAGTCCGCATTTGGCGGACATTTGTGCCTGCGAGGCCGGGGTGATTTGACACGCAGGGGGGACGGCGGCAGGGAGCGACCAGGGACGAGGAGGGCGCTCCCGACGCCCGAGAAAGTAACACCGGCTTGCAGGGGCGAATCCCACAGCGCTATATTTTGGGTTGGGTGGACGTAACGCTTCCTCTCGCCTGCTTTTAGATCTTTCGCGGGCCACCGCCAGGTTGCTGGAAGGCTTTGGGGCACGGTACTACAATATGATACAACCTGAGCGTTTCGAGGCACGAGGCTTCCTGAGCTAATAGACTGGCAAAGAGCTTTTAAGGCAACCCTTTCCCTATTTCTAGAGCCAACACATCCCCGAATGCAAACGTTGCCAACCTCCAGGTGCGACCTGGGGATTTCCAGGCTGCAGGGATTTTCCCTCTGGAGAAAATGGCTGCTTTGGAGGGTGGACTCTGTGCCCTGCCCCCAATCTCCAGGAATTTCCCAACCCAGAGCTGGCAACTCTACAATGCTCTCTGCACCCCTGGCCCCTTAATAATGCCTCCCCTACACTGTCCCAGTGCAGCTGATGAGGTCAGGTTCCCTTTTCCAGTTCTAATTCTGTTTCTCCCGCAGGGCCATTGCCCTTTAGCTATGGCTGAGTTGCCACTCCCCCCTGCTGAGGATCCTGCTGACCTCACTTCCGGTTCTGTGACACACCCTACTGATTCAGCACGGACTGAGAACCCTACAGCCGAGATCAGCCCCCTGTGCCGTTTTTTCCTGGAAGGGCGCTGCCGCTTTGGTGCCCGTTGCCGCAGCCCCCACCCTAACGATACCAGTGACACCCCTAATTTAGAAGACCACAGACCTACCAGCCAGGCTCTTCCCCCACACCACCCCTCGGGGAAGAAACCTGCAATGAAAACGGCTGAGGACGTCATCTCTCGTCTCCTCTGGGACACCCAGGTGCCAGCTGAACGCTTCTCCATTGGTTACCTTGATCGTTTTTTGGGAACTTTAGAAGAACCTTTTACTGCTTTCTCCTGGGAGGATCTGGCGTCCGCCGGGCCTGGGGTGCTGGCTATCCCCAAACATAGAATCCAGTACTTCAAGTATGGGGGACGTGTGGTGTGGGACAAAGCCAGCCGGACAGATGATATCTTTGGGTCCACCGGAAGTGGGAGAACCATCTTGCAGGTGATTGAGGAAGAAGCAGCTGCAGCCGAAGCCATTAGGGAAAAGGCACAGAGCCATGCTTCAGGTGGAGAGGGAGGGAAAGTAACTGCAGGAGGGAGAACCAGGCATCCTGGAGAAGAGGTGGGCCGTCTTGATTCAGCCAGTGATGTGGAAGAGGGCTCGGACAGAGTGGCTGGTAGGCAGGTGGTGACGAAGGAGCTTGAGGAAACAGCAGACAACGTCAACTCTACTGAATATGGCATCTTGGGTGGAAGTGAGATAACCAATGAAGCGGGAGGAAAGGTGGTCGAGTCAGGTGCAGCAGGACATTCCATGGAAGAGGCGGGGTTGTCCGAGCCAGTTCTCAATATGAAACAAGGACATTTGCCAATGATGGTGGAGGATGAGAAAAACAGGGCCTCGGAAAGTAGAGATGTGGGAGACCGTCCTGGCCACAAACAGCGCCCAACCCACTTCGTAGCCATCCAGATCACTGGCTCAGAGACTCGGGAAGCTGTGAGGCACGTCCAGGAGGCCCTCTGCCAGGTCCGCCCCGACTTAGCCGAATTCTGTGTGCCTTTGGCTACTCTGCATCTCACACTGTGCCTGCTGCGCTTAGACACCCTGGAAGACATCCACAGAGCTGTTGTGGCTCTCCGGGAGCTGCAAGCTAGCAGCCGTCGACTGCTGCCCCCAGCCTTGCTTCTGTCTTTCCAGGGGGTGGAGGCGTTCCATTCCCATGTGCTCTACATGCGCCCAGCAGCCACAGCTGAGCTGGGAACACTGGCCCACATTTTGGAAGATGCCTTTTGCAGGAAGGATTTGACAGTGATTCACCCTCCTAGCAAAGATAAGTTTCATTTGACAGTGGTGAAGATCCCCCCGGGGAAGCGGGGGCCGCAACTGCCGGAAGATTCCTCATGGATCCCCCCTGTTGAAGATTTAGGGACCGAAGCCGTAGAAGCACTATGCTTGTGTGAGGCCGGACAAGGGAGGAGGACAGATGGGTTTTATACCACTGTACTGAAGTTAGACTTATACTGAAGAGAGAAGGGGTATCAGCCAGCAGATACGTAGTACCTGGGACTCTGGCCCCAGCGCCTCCACGCTCTGAGGGAGGGAAGAGCCTGGATCTCACGCCTTGTAATGGGAGCCGCCACTGATCTCACTCCTGGTCCCACTTGAGTTTATTCTGGCCTGTGCTCTCCACAAAAAGGGGTACATAGAACAAAACGGGGGCAGGGATACATTTGGAGTAGGCAGGAAACTACTATTCCAGTCTGTGGTACAAAGAAGCAAGTTGGAACCGTTAACCATAGGAGTCAGGATTAGAACCCAACACTCAAGATAAGTGGGAACAGATGTCATAGGCTTAAGGATGGAAGAGGAAAGCCAGGATAGCTGTAGCTCTCATTAGCTTTTGGACAGCAAAGTGGTTTGCCCAGTACAGAACACGGTTTCATTTTGTTGCATAAGGACTTCTCAGCCAGTTTGGCGTAGTGGTTAAGTGTGCGGACTCTAATCTGGGAGAACCGGGTTTGATTCCCCACTCCTCTGCTTGTACCTACTGGATGATCTTGGGCAAGCCATAGTTCTGGCACAGCTTTTTTTGAAAAAAAACCAGTTTCTGTCAAGAGCTCTCTCAGCCCCACCTACCTCACAGGGTGTCCATTGTGGGGAGGGGAAGGGAAAGGAGTTTGTAAGTCAGTCTGAGACACCTTTGAGTAGTGAAGGATGGGGCATAAATTCAATCTCCTCCTCTTCTCACGGGAGAGGCCTAGTTTAGGTCCTTTCAAAACAAGCTTGAAATATTTTGACCGCATGCTTTCAGATAAAACATAACCTAGGTTGCCTTCAAAGGAACTAGCAAAATTTGTGGCAGGGGATGAGGTTTCGGGAGTCACGGCCCACTTCTTCAGTATCTAGTGAACAGATTCACAAAAGCTGATACCACACCACATATTTTGTTAGTCTTTAAGGTGCTGCTGACTCTTGCCCTTTTCTACTGCTACAGAGACTAACACGGCTACCCATCTTGATCTAGGTCATGCCTGAATCTTATTCTTATCTATAGATGATAATGCCATTCCAACAGAAGGGGAATGCCACACCTGGGCTGAACAAGGAGTGTCGAAGCTCTGTGGCTCACCCCACCCTTTTGATGAGTCACTGCCACAGGTGAGCCAGACTGGAAGCACTTACATGCTGTTTCCGTGGAGACAGAGACAGGCCCATTATTGGGTGTGTATATATTTACAAGTAGAATCACCAGTTTGCTGACACTGGTTTCTTTTACCGTGCTGGCGTTTATATGATAAATCTGTAGGCAGAAGACAGTAAACACTGACTTCTTGCGTTCTGTTGATGGAAAGGGCATAGAAGAGCAAGGGGCCAGTAGCACTTTTAAGACCAACAAGATACCCAGGGTATAACCAGGGGTGTCAGACCCATTTGATATGAGGGCCAGATCTGACATAAATGAGACCTTGTTGGGCCGGGACATGCATGTCATAAAATGTAATGCCAGGTAGCGGAGATAGAAACTTTATAAAGGACACAAACACAAAGGGTTTTTTTTTTTAACTTAAAATAAAAACATGCTTAAAACATTAGCAGTCTTGCAATACTTTGTTTATTTAACGGTGTCTGATGACACCTCTTGCTCTGAATTATTGCATCAAGATGTCTGTGCTGTTGCAGTCTGTTCAGGTGTGTATCTGTAACCTGCAAACCTACGAAGAAGCAGCAGACGGCCAGTTCCACTGCGGGCCTGACAGAAGCCCTCCAGGGGCCTCATCTGGCCCCTGGGGCTCATGTTTGACACCCCTGGTACAACCCTTTAAGTGTCAAAGCTCCTTTTACCAAACACTTGAGGAAGCTTTGACTCCTGGAAAGCTCAAACCCTGGAAATCTCAATAGTCTTTACGGGGCTAGTGGACCTGAGTCTTGCTCTTCTATGGCAGACCAACACAGCTGTGCACCTGAAAGGATTTCCATGGTGTAGAAGAGATAGTTGTACCTGATTATGATTGGTGATTTCAAGCAATTTCAATTAAAAACAGTTCTAATGCACGGCAGCAGTTATTAGGGAACCAAGAAGCGTGTCTATACTAACACACCCCTCCCTCCAGCGCACACACAAAATATGACCAGCTCCCACCAGGGTGGGGGTGGATATCTGGGGGAGAAGAGAGAACTGGTCAAAGCAGTTCGGTGAAACTACGACTGCCTTCATTGCAATTACACAAAGACACCGATTCCCCTGCAGTGAAGTCTGAATTCAAGCTTTAACAGCTGATAACAAAGGACGGTTGCCAGGTAGACCTTCCGGTTTTAAACTGGATGTTCTGCTCAGCTCTTCCTGTCGATCACAAAGCAAGCAAGGTGGCCTCTAGCACCTGCCTGCTGCTCAGAACTGCAGCAGCTTTGCAGTTAATGCATATGAAGCAAACTCTCAAATCCTCATCTCTCCCCTGCCCCCCCCCACGCTGAGTTTACATGGTACTCCTACAGGAGACAGTGACCACTGCAGTTTCATCTGTTCCTCATCCATCTAGCACACTGGTTCCCAAAGTGGGCAATACTACCCTCTGGGGGGCGCTGGAATGATCCAGGTGGGCGGTAGGAGCCTTGGGTGCAGTTGGGAGGCGTTGAATAAAAATAAGGGGGCAATGGAAGCATAAAGAAAGAAGACTCCAGGACCAATTTAAAGCAAACTTTTCCTGCCTTCTCCTGGTCTTCCCTGAGAGGGGTCTCCACAGCCAATCACAGCCTTCATTATCTTAATTTTCTGTGTGTATGCAAATGTTACTGTGGTTGATTCTATAAAAGACTTTTATGATTTTGCGTTTCAAAGTGTCTTATTTACATGCAAATTTGTCACTGCATCTTTTTGTCCACTTCTTGAAGGCAGATTTCCAGGGGTGTCAGACCCCTGAGTAATTTTTTTTTTCTGAAAAGGGGGCAGTAGGTCAAATAAAGTTTGGGAACCTCTGATCAAGCAGAAGGGTATACATGAGAAGGGGGTGGGGGAGGAAATGGAATAGCACCAAAGGAATATACTGTCAGTAAGTGAAACTTTGTGGAAGCAGAACAGGCAATACTAGCCCATGTCAGGATACGCAACTTTAAAAGCATCTCCCCCCCCCACCCCCAGCCCAAGAAGCAGGAATGGCACGTCGCGTTCACCCCACCGGTTCCTGCCTGGCTCCAGAGCAAAGTCGCCCTCCACCCTGCTCTGCACCTGCCTCCAGCCTTTTTTTACTCTCAGATGTGAGATCAAAAGGCGGCCGCCTTGCATCTGCGGAACTTGGAACCATATCACACCACGACTAATTTCACTGCGTATTTTTAAAACTTTGCTTTTTATCAAATGAGGAAATTCAAAAGGTTTCTGAAAAGGAAAAAGGAATCTTTGAAAAATCCAGCCCAAGCCAAAAAACATCCCCAAATTACACATGTTCAAAAACAAAAAGAGAAAGGAGTTAAGAGCCAAGGGAAGGAGAGAAGGGAAGGGGGGAGTGTGAGAAGCTAGAGAGACTAGGGAGGGGGAGAAGGGGGGAGAGGAGAGAAAAATAGGGGGGGGGAGACAATTAGACAATCTTCCAAAAGTTTAAAAACAAAACTGAACCAATGTGACGGAAGATGGTGAAAATGGGGGTGGTGCTTTTTTTTCTTTAAGTTTACCTGTAAAGAACTGAGGACAGAGGGAGAAAAAAAAATGAAATAAATTAAAATACTGAGCATAACAACTCCAGAACACAATAGGAAAAGAGGAGGTTGCGAGGATCTTCTTGCGTTGTGCCGATTTGATTCCACAACTATTTGCTAATTGCCTTGATCTGACTCGATCCTCTCAGCTTCACGGCGCCACTTCCAGACGGGGCTTTAATGACAAAAAAGTCTCACTACATTCTCCGCTGCATAGGAAAAAGTCTCTGCACTGGCAGGAAACGAGTGAAGGCAGGTTTGGCTTTTTGCTTTTCCCTCCTCAGGCTGGTGTGGGAGCTTTTTTTGTTTGTTCATCTGGAGAGGTGGCATCTCTCGTGCGCTCTTTCGGAGCCAGGCCATAGCTCGGAAGAGGAAAAAACTGAGACAGCGTTAGTTTTTTGTTTTTCAGGAGCACAATGTAGAACACAAAGGTGCACATAGAACCACCTGGATTTTTCATCTTCAGAGAAAACCCCTCTGTTAAACTCATTATAAAATATAAAAGTAGAAAACCATGAGTTTTTTTTCTTCTTCTTAAAACATTTCTTTCCCTAAGCGTTATTTACAGCTTGGTAGCTTCTGTACAAAATCATATTCCACATATATACACACACACACAAAGGAGCCATTTGCTCTCACGATACCACTGATCTCTAAGAGGCTGGCCCAGTGGAATCTCACTGAGATTCTGCCTCTACAGGAAGTCATCGCCACGGTTTAGAGAACCTACTGCAGTTTAGGCAGGAAACACTCCAGACCCCTAAACACCTCAGTGGCGGTGCAGGCAAGAACGACACTGTATGAAAAGGCAGCAATTAAATGCACAGCTCCTAGCCATTTAATGGCAAACCCCTGTTGCTTGCCCCCCGCACCCTTTCTCTCAGAACTCCTGACCAATGGACAGTGCTTTTCATCTTAACAGGAAGGGAAGAAAAACAGCTGTGAACTAGTCAGCCATCGCTGCAAAAACATTCCCCGCTCCTCCCTAGCCCACGGCTGGCAAAACCCCCGCAACTGTTAGACCAAGCTCTCGGCTCTTCTCCGGTTCCGATGGTCCTAGATGCCATCCGGCGTCCATGGATCTTACCCTCTTCTATCCGTGCGTGGCATGGACAGCGGGAGAGGCGGCAGAGCTCGGCTCCTGCGTGCCCACAGCAGCCAAGTGAATCTGGTGTTATATATACAGACATATGTACATGTTAAAAAAACAGGGTGTGGGGGGGCGAGGAAGTGGGGTTTTAGACTTTTTCAGAAATTGGCCAGGACCGCCAAGCTCTGCTTGCAGTCAATCTTGGTGGCGTCGGGGCTAGTATACACGAGGGACAGAGCCGCGAGGAAGGCCTGGCACTCATCCTCGCTCTCGAAGGCCAGCTCTGACACAACGTAGGAGACGAGAAGCACCGGGCGAAAACTGAGGGAGATAAAGAGAGACACTGGTGAATGGGAAAAAGGCAGCAGAGGAAAAGCAGGCTAAGACGACAAGCAGAATACGGCCCCTAGTGTGCTACTGGTTACCTTTAGTTGCCTTGGCATTGTAATGAAACCTTAAGAACATTTTTTGGGGGAGGGGGAGGGAGTAAATTCCTAATCCTTATGGTCGAGGGGAGCCTGAAAGAGGGATTTGGTGGGGGTGCTGTAAGTAAAAGGCGATGCTTCATCGGGGGGGGGGGGAGAAGAGATGCAGGGGTTCAGTTATGACCTGCTTGCCCATGACCCCCAACCATACAGAGACACAGGGCTGGTTGTAATTCTCTTGAGGTGTTCTGCAAAGCTACTTGGGGCCCTCCCAATATAGTCCTGCACAAGGTTCAGTGTCCCTTGGAGCACAATGGCAGCGCTTTGATGAAGCATTGCAACCCCCTCCTCATTCCTACTATAAGTAAGGAAAGGTGGAAGGAACTGAGTTTCACATTCAAAGGCCCTGTTTGTAATATGGAGACATTGGGATCCCTCAAGGCCTCTGAAAGGTCAGTCCCCAATCTGTAGTTAAACCTTAGGACAGTTTGCATACATACAACACAGGCACATGCACAAACGCCCCAGACACCAGAACCTAGTCCTGACTCCTCTGTCTTTCCCACACCTGCTAACTGGAGACATGAACAATGGAAATCTATAATCTTTTGCATGCAAGGCAGGAGCTGTAACTATTCCCAAAAAGGGGTTAGGGGAAAACCACAGCTAAAGGCTGCAATATGAATCAAATACAGACTTAAGTACACAGAAAGGCTTGCCCCTGAATCAACTCCATCCCGGGACCCTGGCAAGGCTCACAATTCAACTCCCTCCTCCTTTTCCAAGCCCAGTTGGAGGGTCAATATTATCCATCCCAGAGAGGGTCAATATTATCCATCCCAGCCTTATCTCCAATGCTCATTGTTCCCAAATGGCAAACCACTAGGGCTTTCTGGCTTAACACTATGAGCTGTGGGCTACGGAAGGAGGTTTCAGGGTTGGGAAAAGATCGTGCCTCTGTGCTGTTCTCTCACTTCCACTCAGCCCATCAGTTCAGAAAGAAACTGGATCTATGAAACAGACCCAAGACCAAAGGAGAGGGGGCACACCAACCCCACAGTCAAGCTTACTGCTACTGGGTCTATTTATACTTCAAAATCTCTTCCCTTACGCCTAGAAATACCTCAAGAGTGATTGGGGGACGGGATGGGACTGAACAAGGTCCCTATATATGGAATTAAGCAAATGGCATCTTATCGGCACTGCCTTGCTTTCAGTGGACGTGCATTTGCACATTGTAAAGAAAATTCAAAAAGAGCATTTTATGTAAAACACTGCAGTGGCTCTGTTTTTAGTGTAAGCTGCTTTGGACAACAACTGAAAGGAACAGGGGAGAAGAAATTCTTTGTATTGCTTGTGCCCCCCTCCTTCTGGGCTGGGAGACAGCCAAGTGAGGAGGAGCAAAATACATGAAACCAAGGGCCAGAGGCATGCACAGGTCTACTTATTCTCTCTGGGACACCATTATCTTTGTGTGTGTGTGTGTGGATGCTGCCTTGCTCCTCCATGTACCCATAAGCCCTCCTGTGTAATTCCTTTACTAGATAGGACCTGAGAGGAGGTCACTGAGAACCTTAAGCAGATTCAAATGCCTTCTGGCCCAGCCCAAGTATGCAATCAAATCTCTGGTTCAGCCATTAAAACTCAAACTGAGTCCTTGGCAAGAAAGCTATTTCTCCACTTACCTGCAAAGGGCAGGGCCCTCCAAACTAACGCTGTGTGGAAATGTAAACCCCCCCACCCTTGTACCCACCTCTACCTACAAGGCTTCCCTCCCTCCAAGACAGAAGTTGTGCAGGAAGGAAGGAGAGGTAGGAAAATACACCAGTGAGCGGTACCGCCCCATCCCAGCTCCACATACGTTTTGATCATGGCTTTGAGGGCCGTTTTCCTCTCTCGCTCGGCAAACTTGTCAATGAGGTACCCGGACATGCAGGGGGCCTGACGGTAGAGGCAGAAGAAGCGGTGGTAATTGGACAGGGCCCAGGCCGCTCGCAAGGCCAGCGCGTGTGCCACACATGGGTCTGCTTTCAGGTCTTTGGTCAAGTATGCCATCTCGGTGGTAATATCTGTAGGCAAGACGACGAGCCGTAATTAAAAGACAAGCTGTTTCTCTCTCATAGCCCTGTCTTTGCTTATTCTCAACATGCATTGTCTTTGGCTTGAATATTTAATATTTTCCATTCCTGTGCTTCACATCACTTCCGTTTGACTTACAAGGCCCAACTAAATCTGTCAACAGAATAAGGCCAAAATACAAAGGTCACACAGAAGCTTCTCCAGGCCACTCCCCTTTCTGATGAATGAACTTCAGAGGAAGAAGAGCAGGAAAAGAATGAAAGAGAGTCGGCACTCCCCTCTCCATCAGGGGCAGACAGAGCAGCCGGCCTTCTTCCTGTCTCCTAGGATGATGGGGAGCATCCAAACATGACAGGAAGTCCTCGTTATCTCAAAACACAAAGGGCATGGGAGGAACTGAGAGGTCTCACTCCTGAATCCAGGCTAAAAATTGCACCCCTTTTTCCAATGGCTAAAGAGCCTGCTAAGGTATGTTTTTTGAGGGAAAATTCACAGAGATTTGCAATTCCTGAAGGAACTCTTAAAGACTGAGAAACACAGACTGACCCCTTCCCCTTCAGACAGTGATCTGGCACTCCACAAGCAGAGATGGGATCTATTCAGATTTGGAGGTAAGGGGCCCTCCCTCAACCCACATCCTTTCTCTCTCACCGCCTGAATTCTTGGTGAAAATGTAGTAGAGGATGCGGTAAGCAGTGAATTCCCCAACATTTCCCGGGAGGTTCTCTGCATAGAGAGACTTCAGCTGCGTCTGGCATTGGTTGAACTCCTCGTGGTCACCCTGGGCGGGAAAGAGAATCCAACATTACTATAAATCCCACTGAAGTTGCTGTATCATCTCCCAGAACCAGATTTTTTTTAAAAAAGTCTTTCAAACCTTGGCATCCTACTGTCTGGTAACTAGATAGAGTCTTGCTCCCATAGGGAACACAATTTGCTCTTACTAGCTGAAGGTGACTCCCACAGTGTTCCAAGTAGAGAGCCAGGCCTGTATAGTGGTTCAAGTACTGAACCAGGGAGGCTGAACTCCCCACTCGGCCTCAAAGACCGCTGGGTAATCTCAGGCCACTCCTCTCACCCTAACCCGCCTCACAGGGACACTGTGGAGAGAAAACAGAGTGGAGCACTACGCATGTCAACCTGAGCTCCCTGGCCTAAAAAATGAGCACTTGTCATACCTCAAAAGCTGGAGGTATTCTGACCTGTTGCCCACCCACAGCTCCCTGCCCCAAAGAGGATCTCATGATCCAGTACTCCTCGTTCTGCTGCAGGGTTTGTTGGAAGTCCTTGCTGCCTGGCTGAACTGTTCTTAAATTCTGTAACCCGCCTTGAGTCTTGGAGAGAAAGGAAGGCTTTACGAGAATAAAAAATTAAAAATTAAGTAACTAGCTGAGTACAGCCAATTATGCCCACAACAAATTCAAAAATATTCTTGCTCATGGGGGTTTTTTTTGTATTTTTTAAACACAAAACTACTAATTGGGGGCTTTCTTTGGGGGAAGAACAAAGCAGTAAGTGCAAAGGGATGTACAAGGAGCCAGGTAAGTCATACAAATCCCTCCACCAAGGCACCCGGAGCATTTCCAGGCATCTATACTGCAAAACTTAGAAGATAAGGGAATAAGGGAAAGAGGAACCCAACAGTCTCTGCCCTGAAGATACTTTATTGCATCTGGTAGGTTCAAGCTGGTCCTCTTTGTCTGCTCTTGTCAAGAGCTAGCCGGGAAAAGCGAGTGGCCTCAGAGAACTTCCCCTTACCTTTTCCAGTGCTATCCTGGCATGGGTTTCATACACCTCCACAGTGAACTCTGTACGGATTCCCTGAACCTAAACAGGAGAAGAAACACAAGTTATCTAAGCAGTTACTCAACTGCCTTTTGATTTCCTGTGCCAGGGGTGGGGGATCACAAGCTGAAGAACAGCAGCCAATAAATATTGTAAAAAAATATATAACAAATAATATATAATAAATAAAAGGGACCACTGGAAACCTATGTGGGTGCTGGGAGTTCAGATCCAAAATCCACCCTTGGCCTCCCCTACTGAAATTGCTGACTTAGGAGCTACTTAAACTGAGCACAGTAGCATGATCCCTGATTGTGGCTTTAATTACTGTTTAATTATTCTAACTATTGTTATTGAGATTTGTGACTCTGTAAGCCTCTCTAAGCACGTCCACAGGGAGGGAGGGATAAAAATTGAATAAATACATACATAAGTTACATGAAGAAATTACATCCCAGCCTTCTCAACCAGAGGCAGAGAAACAGGAAGGTTGCTTGTACTGTATTTTCCCTCTGCACACCAAAGCAAAATACCCCTAAATGCAACCAGCAAGCCTGCCAAGGTCTGACTACCCAGGGGGACTGCAGAACTCTACATCAGTTACAGGAGAAGATTACATCAACAGCCTGTGTCACCTCTGGAGCTCCCACACGGCCTAGCGTCCAACTGCTGTTATAGATGACCGTTCTCTTCCCTTTCCTTCATATTTAACAAAAGGAAGGGAACAGCCTGTGCCAAACGAAGGACAAGAGGAACGAGTTGTTTGACGTAAACACAGGTGGAAAAAAGCTGCCCAACTGGTAGAGTTACATGCCAGCTGGTCAGAGCAGGCAGAACGTGTGGGTAGTGCAAACCAGGAAACAGCATTCATGCGCTGGGGTCACAGGAGCACAGAAAAATGCCACTACTCTTGCTGCTGTCCAATTAGCTGCCTTATACAGACCGGAGGAACCTTGCCATTATATTGCTCTGCTCTAAAAAGAACAGTGTGCCAAGACAAATTTCCTTGCACAGAATTTGGGTTGACTGCTGTAGAAACTGCAAATCAGACCAGTATATATTGAAGTGCTTGGCACTGTTTAGGTCTGGTGAGGATCTGTGCAAGGCCCTGAAGCCCACAGGCCTCACACACCTCCTTGTCAACGTACGGGCTAGAAACAACGCATTTTTTAAAGTAACAATAAAAGAAAGGGAGAAAGAGAGCTCTGACTCTTGAAAGCTTATACCCTGAAAATCTTGTTGGCCTGTAAGGTGCTACTTGACTCCAATCTAGCTGATCTATTGCAGACCAGCACTGTTACTCTCTTTTAAAAGAAAGCCGTCTCTAGAAAGTGAATCTGGTGTCTTTAGCACCAGTGCTTGCAGGCTCCAATTCCTCTGGCTAGAGAACCCAGAAGCAACAACTCTCAGCTCCTTGCCCAAATAAGGGACAATCACAAGCTCCATCTGCAGAAACAAAAAGCTAATGAAGACTGTCTCCCATAGCCCCAGCAATGGTCCACAGGCATCTGCTCCCAGCCTCCAATGGGCTCCCTTACTGTGAGGTCTTGCCGGATGGATTTCATCTGCTCACAAGCGTAGGCGTAGTCCTGCTTCTCTTTCCAGTGGGATTTCACCATGGACAAGGCTTTCTTAAGTACCTGGAAGGAAGAGAGGCAAAAAGGCAAGTAAGAGACCGACCCAAGGAGCATAAATGAAAGTGATCTTGGGAGTTCGCCCTGCAGCAAGACTGAAACCAGCCCACCGAGTACAGCAGCAGGCAGGATCTGGGTCCCAATGGACTGACAAACGTCGATGAGAACACGGGCACAGATTTTTAACCGGTTTCCTGGCCGGTGGGGCATCTGCGCTTGTTCTCCCTTCCACACTCAAGACTGTTTTGCCCTGGACAGTCCTCCTCTCTTCCACCGGCCACTTCCCTTCTCCACGGTGTCAGATCTGCACGAGTCCAGCTCTGGCTGCAGGGCAAGCCTGAGTCTGTCCGCACACTGTTCCAAACGTAAAAGACCTGCCTGGGGTGAGCCATTCAGCTCTTTAATCATACAGTACATTGTGCAATTTAATCTATAGTTTGTGGCTTGGCTCACACTGCATTATCTGCTTTACGTGCCTTTATAATCCACTTCCTGTTTTTCAGCCATGGCACAGCTGTACAATGCACTGCAATCTGGGATGGCGGGCATCATGTGTGGATGACACTGCTTTGACTAGGGTCATTCCCCCCTCCGCCAAGCAACCAGGACTAGACGCCTTATTGCAACATTTAGAGAAACCAGCTTCTTGCAAAGAATGTGCAGCCATCTGTGAGGTCTTTAAAATTAAGCTCAGGACTTTCTTTGATAACTCTCCTAACATATTTTTGGTGTTTGATGTATTTGTACAGGCAGATCATTCCAGTGGATAGCTCATGGGATACAGAATTGCAACAATTATGCATGCTACCCCCCCCTCATTATTTTGTAATCTTAAAAGCCACATCTTCTCACGCCTACCCTATGAAGGCTAGCTCATGCAACAGACAGACCATGAGCAGGCCCATAGCCAGGAAATGTCTTTCAGCCAATAGAAAGCTGTTACCAGAATAGATCTTTGAATTGCAAGCTGTCAACCACTGTAGATGACAGTTCTCAGCCTCTGCAAGTTAATCACTTCTGCCAGCCTAAGCAACAATTCCAATAAAAAGGTGGCAGATGGGGGTGATGACTTCTATAGTCAAGAAAGCTAACACTTAGGCAAAAAACTCTCTTAAAGGAGACCAGTTTCTTGACAGAGTTAGAGGGGATCCTAGAGGTCACCTACTCCAACCCCCTTGCTCAGTGCAGGAATTAGTCAACTACAGCACCCCACCCTGCATAAAGGAGTGCACACCATTTAAAAAAATGTTTGCAAACAGCATTTACAGGTGAAATTCTTGGGCTGGGCCTTTAAGGGGGAGGAGCCCCCCAAACCCCCAACACAGCTATGGGCCTGACCATGGACATACCAAGATGCTACAGTCAATCTTCACTACTGGGGCAAAGTATGCAACTTCCATCCGAAACTGCACTATCCTCAAAAGACATGTTGCAATGAAATGAGACATGAATTCTGACTTTTCAATGTTGTCCATAGAGTCCTCTCAGCAGGGCCTCTCCTCCCCACCCTTCAGGAAACAATTGCAGAAAGGCAGAATATAAAACCAGAAAGGTGAGAGGTGCAAGACACAAGGCAGGAATTCTTTTTGCAGAATGCATCTTCTGGAGCCTCTCACCAAGACAGGCCGGACAGTCGACGGATCCGGTGCGCAGGTCAGGCGCAAGTAATGCTTGGTGATCTCCTGAGAGGTGCCCACGATCTTCAGCTCATTCCAGTCGAGCCCGTCAGAGCCGGTGGTGTCCAGGCTGTTGATCTGCAGGATGAGGGGTTCCAGGCGCAGCTTCTTAGAGTGACCTCCATGCTGGAAGCGGGCTGCTCGCCGCTCCTTCTTGAACTCCTTCTCGGGGTCTTCGTAGTCCATGGTATTGCGCTTCCGGTTGCGCTTTGAAGGGCCCTGGTCATGCCTGCAGAGACCAGATGGCAAGAATTACTTAGGTAGCAGGGCAAAGTCCCGGGTGCATACGAGATCTGGTCTCCCTGATGACCAAAGAAAACTGGACAATTCTACACAGCCACCACCTCTCTAATAGTCTGTCCTTCAGTATCCAGCAATCCAAGATTCCAGCTACCTGGGCTTTCAACCCCGTGTCCTATTCAGTGAAAACTGAAGGAGCTTCATGCCCAATTCTAATCTGTGAGAGAACTGGCACAGCAAAGGAAAAAGCCCTCACCAAAAAACCAAGGCACCCCTTGGCATGAAATGCACACACTTTTCATCAGCCAACATACCTCTTCCCTCGTTGGGCTCTCATCCGGCCTCTGTCCATGTGGCCGCCCCGGCCCCGGTTTCTCTGGGTATTCCTACGGCCACCCAGTCGACATTCACTGCCTGAGAAGGAACTGTCAGAATCTGAATCGCTATTAGAGAGAAGAGAGGAAGAGAGAGTAAACTTTTTAATCCCTCTGCTCCCAGTAAACATTATAATTTAACTTCTGCTGGATACAAATGAGTTGCAAGGCACATCTGCCCCACTGCGTCGCATGAGGATGGTTGTGCCCGGGGGTGTGTCCAAGAATGTGATCTGATTTGCCAAGAATCTAGGCTTTCAGCTTTCTCCTCTTAAATTAAGATTTTAGCCTCACTACTTCTTTCTACTATTCATCTCTCACAATCTTCATGTCTCTCTCTGCCATACTCAATGGCACAATAACTAACAGCAGAGAGTCAGGCGTCCCTTCTACACCCCTCCACGGCTCACCTCCTCCGAAAATGGCGGTTGGGTGACCGCGATGAGGACCGGGATCTGGAGCGCGAGTCGACGCTTGAGGATGAGCTGTTTTCCTTCATGAAGACGTTGCGGTTCCCAAACTTGGTAGGGAAGCCGTTCCCCCGCGCACGGCCAGCCCCGGCTCCCCCGCTGCCCCCCTCGCTGGGGCTGAGAGTTGCCACTGCTGCTCCGCTGCTGGGAAAGGGTGGACTGCATGGAAGGCCGTGGCGAGTGGAGAGAGGAGGAGACCTCCCAGCGCTGCTGTTTCTTCTTGGGACTGTCGGACATGTTGTCCCGGCCCAGCCTGCAAAGAGATATCAACGTTCCTAAGTATGCCGGACACCACTGAGTGCTCCTTACCCAGGATCTAGACCCTGCTTGCCTCACAAGGGGGAAAAAAGCCAGGAATCATGGCTCCCACGCCCCCCCACGCCTTCTCAAATCTCACTCCCTCTCTCAGAACTCAAGTCACGGCCTTCGATTCCCATCCCCCATCCGACACGCCTGTGCATGCGCGCTCAAGCCTCTGCCCCATCACCCCTAAGGAATCTCGCCCTGCCATCACCCACTTCTCCACCTCATCACTTCCTCGGCCCCTCGCTCACCCCGGAAGCGGCTCCCGGCTCCAGTCGATCGTGTAGGCGGTGCCGTCCTGCAGCCTGGCCTGCAGCACTTCCTTGAGGAGCTTCTCGGTGCGGTCTTTGTCCTCCTCCGACTCGCAGGCCGTGAAGCAGCGCTGGACGTACTCTTTCATGTCTTGCGGCCAGTCTTCTGGCTTGCCCGTGGAAGAGCTGCAGGGAGGAAGGAGTCAGGTTTTCCAAACCCCTGTAGTGCTTTACCTGGACCGCATGCTGTGGAAGCCTTTGCCACGGTGGCCGAACACAAAGCGAAGGCTCTGGGAGGGACACCACCCTAGAGGGTCAACTATACTGAACGGGCAAACGTGGCAGCAGTTGGCATTCTGTGAACAGAAGACCCTCCTTGGTCTTCTGCAGAAGATTCTCCCCTTGAAACACCATTATGTGCCATCGAAGCCATTTAAGCTCCATAGAAAGAGACTATCACCACCACCCAGGCATCTTGTTCCAGGTGAAACTGCATTTCTTGCAAGTCAATATGCCCCATTCTTTAAATAGCTGCCTCTTACCTGTCAACTGCGACCACCAGTGCTGCTTCCTAGGCTCTGCCTAGGACTCAGCACTTAAAGACACAGGGACCTGGCTACAGTGTCAGAATGTGACAGGGTCCCCATTGTCAAATAACCGCCACGACACATTCTGTTTTAGTTAGGATGGACTGTTCCGATGCACTTAAAAGTTTGTAGACTCTTGAATGATTTCTCCTCGAATGTCACTGAGGAGGTGGCTAAGTTTCTTTACTCTGCTATAAAGGTCTGCCAAGGGATTTCACAGAAATAATCTTATATTTACACAGATATATATATGTATGTTGTGGTGTTAACCTTTTATACTGTATTAACTTGTATCAATATTTCCTATGCCAATAAAGGCTACTTAACTTTTAAAAAGCAGCCATGAAAGGGGGGTCAGTTTCTTGAGGCTGGGGAACTCTCCCTCCCTCTGAAAAATGGCATCACCCCCTCTTGTCACAGCCACCGACTGGCCAAGGTTATCTTTCCATTGCCGTGTGAATGGAGCATGTGTTCTGGAAGGCAGCACCAGGGATGCAGTGGGAGGGGGATGGGAAGAACGCCAGGGACAGAAGGAGACACTGCTGCTTCTTTCTCCGCTGCAGAAACCTGTTAGGTAGGGCTTACAGAAACTAGGCAAGGGGGTGACGTGCATCCTGTGTCCCTGCAATGGCCATCTCACGCCTGGCCACTACCCACATGTTTGGCCTCTGGAACCAAAGAGGGCTAGAAACCTTATCAAAGTGAAAAGACTGGGGCTCCAAGGCACCTGGGGACTCTGCTTACCCTAGAAGACGGGACAGTATATGAAGCAGTTGCAGCCAGATTGTTTTCCAAAACCCAGGCTACCCTTCCTGAATGGCCTCCCACTTACCAACCAAGCACCACAAGGAGCGGAGCCTGCAGAACGAACGCCCACCTGTGACTGTGTCGTTTCTCAGAATTCTGTTGGGAGCCAAAGTTGCCGTGTTGCTGCTGCTGTGACTCTGAGGAGTTGAAGTTCTGGTTTGTCACTACAAAGGGGCGCTTGGGGAGGTTGAACTTCAGACCCCCAGACCCAGGCGCTTCTGTTGGGAAGAGAGCAACGGCAAGGAGGTTTCTGAAAAGTGAGCCAGCTTTCAGTCCTCTACAGAAAAGAGCTTCTAGCACTGCATGGAAAGATGCCTATCAGTTACTGTAGCCACAGCCTCAAGCCCGGTGGAATGTGAAGTTAGAGATTAACCGCACACAAAAAACCCCCGCCTTTGCTCAATGCCTTTGGATCTGTTGCGAAAGGCACCACTGCAGCCTGCCACAGAAATGGCCATGCCGCGTGCACTGTCATCTTGGTTCCCCCGGAGTAAGCAGCTGCTCTGCAGGGTGGACTCACACACTTTGGCCATGCTTGGAAACCAGGGAGATTCTCTCACTTCGTGCTCCACAGAGGCAAAAGCGCATTCCTTTCGCCCCCATGGCCGAACAAAATTGCAGCAGTGGGTGGCATGTACAGGAGTCTGTAGCAACCTCTTCTCCCCATCCCAGGACTCCAAGACAGCCAGCTGGGCATCCCTCCTCAAGGCACTTCCTCCCAGTGCGGCAGGCACCTTTTTAACACCCCCCCCCCAAAGGTTTCCAATACTCCAACGTTCCAATTAAATTTGTGGTTGCCACCGGCAAGCTGGTGCCTCTGTTTCTTGGGCCCCGCAAAATACAAACTGAAAGCCCAGAGGAACAGTACCAAAGCTTAGAACGCTTTGTAACAAAACAAAAAAATCCAATCAAATTCCGCCAAAGAAAAGAAAATGGAAAGTAGTTTTGAACTAGGACCGTTAACTTGCCTAAAGAGCCGATTAGACAACCTCCACCTTCCCAGAGGACCAGGAGTCCTGACCCACAGCACCCCCTCACTTCCTCCTGCCCTCCTCCCCTAGCCCACAGAAGCTCACGTTTCATGCGGTTCCACAGCTGCTGCCCTTTCTTGGGCTTGGCCCCATCCTGGTAAGAATGCTGCTGCTGGTTGTAGGAGGCATTCGACTGGTTCTGCTGGGAATGTGGCCCTCCAGAAGGCCCGCCCTGCTGCTGCCCCCCACCACCCATGGGGTGACTGCCGTGCTGTGAGGGATGGTTGGGATGTTGCATGGGGGGCTGCGGAGGGTTAGGGACCGCCATCTGCTGCTGCTGGTTTGAGTACGACATCCCTCCATCTTCCATGCCTGGGACAGGAGGCTGGGAGAGAGGGGGGGAAGCCATCACCACCACGGCAAGCGACTTCTCTGAAGCAGAAACCTGAAGGGGCAGGGCTCAGCCAGAATTCTACAGCCTCAGGTGCCACACCTACACCAGCCTCATTCTCTGCCCAGTAATCTAGGAACCCCCCCCCAAGTCTTCCTGCCTCAGGCACCCTCCTAGAACAAGGAAAGCATGTCCAAATCCAAAGCCACCTGCTGGCTGTTTTCCCCACTCAGTACGTGGCCTGTCTGGTAATGACCAGAGCTGTTGTTGGCCGTCCACAGCAACTGGTTGGCCACGGTGTGAGACAGGATGCTGGACTAGACGGACCACTGGTCTGATCCAGCAGGCCCCTTCTTATGTTCTTATGTACTGATGTCCTCTCCCTGCATAGACCAATTAACACACCATCACTGCAAGCTTCTGAAGCAAGGGAACTGCTTGGGGTGGGGACATCACATGTATTTGGGAAGTCAAAGTACACATCATGCAATTCAGCTGCTTTGTTTAACTGCCTACACCAAGGGAGGGGGCGTTGCCAGGAAGCCATAAGAAGCAGAATTTGGCTGAGTCCAAGACAAACAGGAGGGCAGGCTTGGGTGGGTGACATAAGGCAGGGAAACCAGGCTAACACCCTCCTGCTGGGAATGAGTCCAACTATACTTTTAAGACAGACACACGCTCTTCCCACAGAGAAACCATTTACTGTGTCAGAGACAGGGTGAAATGCAAGGAGTGACCTGCCTTCTTCTTTTGAATTAGCTCTTAATGGTCAAGGTGAATATGGAACTGGGGATTTTGAATTTGGTGGGGGTGTCTTCTCTAGTAATTGATTTCGTCTTTCAAGAGAAGCAGGCAAAATAAAAGAGAAATCAAGTGGCGTCTTTAAGACTAACCAAGTTTATTCCAGTATAAGCTTTCACAGATCAGCACTCACTTCGTCAGATACAAATGGTATGCGCTCAAACTCACGGAAGCGGAGGCTGGAATAAGCTTGGTTAAAGGTGCCACTTGATTCCTATTTTGCTCCTACAGACCAATGTGGCAGCCCCTCTGGAAAGTGGAAGAGGGGAAGGGAGAGAAGCTCAGTAAAAGCTGTGTGTCCATTACCTGGTTCATGTTCCCTTGGTGTTGGCCAGGAGCTGGAGGCTGTTGAGGCGCTGTAGAGGAGTAAGAGCCTGGGACACCATATTGTCCAGGAGAGCTGTATCCAGGGTAGACATTCTGGGGAGAACCAGGAAGCCACAGAACCAGATCAGTAAAGCAAGGCAACCCACCGCTCAATGGGCAAGTTTTAAAAATTAGATTTTAACTTAGTACTGGCCACCCACCCACTCCCATTCTAAAGATATAACTTCATAACTAGCAGTGACGGCCAGAATATTATTTCATGCAAAATTGTTTTCTGGCTCCTCTGCCCAGTGTTTGTCTCCAACTTTTTGATATCTCTGCTTCATGGCTATTTTTGAAATTCTGAATTTATTCTCGCATTTTGTAAACTATCTGCATCCCCCAACCACATCTGGATTATCTGATACAGCTGGAGGGGCCATGGCTCAATGGCAGATCACCTGCTTCACATGCAGGAGGTCCCAGGCTCAATTCCTGATCCTTAACCAGAGATGCCGAGTAGCAGGTGATGTGAAAGACCTCCATGTAAGAACCTGGAAAGCCGCTGCCTGTGTAAGTAAGTCTTGATGGATCAAATTGTCTGACTCAGTACAAGGCAGCTCCATGTGTGCAGGAGCTTCAGGTGAGGATCCTGCCATGATGATAATCTTGAGTCCCTCCCTGACCTGTAATTTTAGAATCACGGCTCTAGATCCCTCCAGCTTTCCAACTAAGAGCGGCCGCTGAAGAGCATTGTCACAACGAGGTGCTCAGAAACAGGGATCTACATCCTATGGTGCCAGAGCTGCAGGTATACTGGAGCAGGCAGGTGGATGCAGGAATCACTGGTTATGTGAAGAGAACGGCAGGCGAAGTGACTAGAGGGCTTCCTGGAGATGCTTTAGAGAAAGGGAAATGATAGATGTGAACTTATGTGTGAACCATACTCAGATTTGTGGCAATGCACTAGAACAACAGCGCAAGGTGCTCCTGTGTATATTTATTACTTATTGTGAGACCTTGTGTGCACCACTTTTCTAATAAAGGACTCACAACAACCAGTGTTCAGGGAGCAGAAGCTTTATGGATTATTATCAATGTGAAGTGGAATATTCTTCAGTTGCGCAAATGAGTGTTCTTATACCGTCTCTTTGTTGATCTGTTGCTCTGAATTATGACATCATCTGGCTCTATAGTTATAAAAGTTGCTGCCCCTTGCCAATGCCACTGGGCAGTCAGAGTGCAGGGGCACTGAGGCGTTTGCCAGCCACTGCTACTTACCATAGGATAATAATAATTATAGGGATAGAGGTAGCTGCTGTACTGCTGATACCATTGATAGTACTGCTGCTGTTGCTGCTGCTGTTGCAAGGAATCCCCTTGCTGGACTGCATACTGTGGAAAGAAGGAGAACAAACTTGTCATCACGAAGGGAAGCTCAGAAACCTACTATATTTTGCCAATGCCACAGGAGGTCCACTGGACTACAAGGAAGCAGGCTTTCCATCTAATGGCCCTGAGATCTTATTCAGTCACCTTGAGAGAGATTGGCATCTGGCTGTCTAGGAAGAGCCAAGGGTCCTTATGACACAGACCCCAAACCTCTCCCAGAACTGAGGCACTGAGCTCTTCAGGCCAGGAGTCCAAGCCAGCACTCCTGAACCAATACAGACAAACACAACAGAATGCTGGCAGTTTCCATGCTTGCAGCTTCGAAGAAATAGACTGTGCTCACAGCCGTGAAGCGTTATAGTGCATCACGTACCCTCCCCCTGGAAAAAGACAGTTTCCCAGTTGCGTTTGATTCCTGCTGGTATGCTGCTCCCTTATCCCAAAAGAGCCTTACCCAGTATTTAGCCTGCAAAACCGGACACACACAAAGAACTTTGCACACCCTCAGATTATTCCTGCTCCCTATGACACACAACCTTGCCACATAGCAGGGAACACTCTTACCTGTGCATTTGCTGGCCCACTGGTGGCATTTTTATTGTTGCCAGAAGCAGCAGCGTTGGCCTTGCTAATGCTGGCAAGCGCTTGGCGGGCTTTCTCCCATTCAGGGTTCTCATGCATTGGGCCTTCCATGCCGTTCTCCCTGGCACTCCCATTACCCAGGCTGTACTGGCTAGCCCTGTGGGGTAGAAGAGTAGATATCTAACTCCAGATTCAGTTATTACCACAAGCTCTTTTGTTACTTTAATTAATATAATGCTGAATTTGTACACGACTTTCCAATCTGCTCTCATGGACAGCCCATAAGCACATCACTATTTGCCCCGTGATACAGGAATGACCACTCAAGGCCATCCAATGAGTCAGTCTGAGCAAGCATGATTTGAACCCAAGCCCACATTCAGCACTATACTTTTGTTATCTGAGACACTGAATCATCACTTTAGTTGTGCCTGCGTGCCCAACAAGGACATATGCATCCTACCCTGAAAGCTCCCCTGTTTCAGCTAAAGCTTCCAAGACCATGCAGATAATCCAGCTTGAGAGCCCCCAGCATGCCACTGTAGACCAAGGGAGTTGGCTTCCTATGGAATGCTCCCTTCACATTTTAAAGGTTTCCCCTATGCCTCATGAACACCGGCAATTCAGCAACAGCTAGCCAAGCCTCTTGTAACAGTGCAGCTCCTGAATAAACAGGAAGGCCCTGACAGCAGAGGGCAGGAGGAGCCAGACCATTCAATCACTCCTAAGGATAACAGAAGGCCAGTGTGACATCATAGACGGTCAACTGAGTCAGAACAGGCAAAGAGATCAGATGCCCAGGACGGGATCAAGTCTAAGTAATTGTGTTTAGAGTTATCAATCCAGAAATGCCCTGAAATTTCCCTTCTGACGCTCCTGTGCTCCCCTGCTCTTAGATTTCAGCTACTTTACTTTCTGCCTCAGAAATAATCAGTCTAATTTATTCTATTTGCATGACAGCTCTTCCACAATTCCCATCATGCAATTAAGACTATAAAACCTACCAGATCCACAAATTTTACTAGCCCATTACTAGCCCATCATATATCTGTCACATGTGGCCTACGATGGGGATGGGGACGGAGAGAGAGAAAAGAACCACCAGCGATTGTAATATCTCCCTGTTCAGTCACTCGGAGGCAATTCTTACCCACCACGTAACCAAATAAAGAGCTATTCTGAACACAACTCTGGGTTCTAAACACAGTTCTTTGTTCAGAAAAATGTTTTGTATCTTCCTGTGATATCTGATACCTCCAAGCTATTCTCAGCCCTCACCTCTTCAGTTCAATCTCTCCACCCACTCCTCCCTCAGTAGCCTCTTGCAATGGCTCATCATAAGAATCTGCCCACCAGGAGGTAAAAGAACTTTTGTCATCAAGCCTTGTGCAAATGTTCCCTTACGCTTGATGTAACTTTTTCCTTGCCCAAAGGCCAACGTATTTTGCAGATGTGATAATTTGAGCTGATACAACACTTGGTCAAACAAGAGTGGATGGGGGGAGGAGGGGTGGAAACTAGTCAGAGGGTCAAAAATACTGATTTTACTGACCAAAATTCCCAAAAAACTGACCAAATACTGTCAAATTACTGACCAATTTAATGTCAGCCTACTGATAAGCTAGCGTCTTAAATGTAAAACTTCATTAAAAATGATTATTATATGGCCTCCACCATCCCCATAGTTAGATGTGACCCAGATAAAAGGGTTGCGCACTTTTATATTGAAATTTTTTTTGTATAGAGGACAATGTTTTCATTATTGTACAAAATTTAAGGCAAAAAAGTTCCCTTTTAAGAATAATCACACAGTGCAGATAATAAAACAGCAAAAACATATTAAAAACCAAACAAAATATTAATTATGATGACAAAACATAATTACTACGAGGTAAGACTTGTCTTTGCTTTTACTTTATCTTTGGTTTTTTGATGAAAAAAGAACCGGCCAGCAGCCTGCCATCCCTGGTGGAGGCCGTGTCCGGCTGGGCACTGGAACACCGTAGACCGATTGTCCTGCGTTATTTCAATGTCCATGCGGATGATGTGGCCTCCACTCAGGTGACAGATGACACTAGGTCTCTCTCCCAATATGTAACAACTCCCACCGGGCTGGACACACACTCGATCTGATCTTCGTGGCAGGGGTCACAGTGGACCGGGTCACTGCCTCAGCAGTGCCATTGTCGGACCATCATGCCCTGAAGGCCCTTCTGAATGTTTCACCCCGACCCTGTTCGGGCAGTGAGCAGATTTCAGCTCGCCTGTGGAGCCAAATGGACCCTATGTGGCTTCAAATGGCCCTGCGGGATCCGATGCCCCCTGGCGGCTTGTTAGATGAGCTTGTGGAGGATTGGCACCGCTGACTTTCAGCAGCCATCGATGAGGTCACTCCCTGATGCCCTTTGTGCCCTCACTCTAGGCTGGCTCGTTGGTTTACTCAGGAGTTGCGGCTGATGACACGAAGGCTGAGATGGCTAGAGAGACAGTATCAGTGCCCCTGTGATGAAGCCACAAGAACATCTTATAGGATGTTTATGAGATCCTATGAGATGGCAGTCAAAGCTGCTGAGAATATTATGTGGCCACGATTGTGACTGCGAGCTCATGCCCAGGCCAAGATGAGCCAACCACCAATATAGATCATCTGATTACAACAATAGTATTGGTTCTGCCTTCTGTAAGCATTGTTATAAGTACCTGATCATTTCCTAGGAGTTTTAAGACTGTATATAATTTGTTACCTAATCTCTTTGTAAGCCACCTTGAGCCCGCTCCGACATGGAGGACAGGGTATAAATTGAATAAATAAAGTCACTCACAAACTCTTTCATTTCTCAACAGTTTTCTGCACTGCATCCACAAGCATTTTTTTCCCATGTCCTCTTCTTCCATTGCTTTCTCAGCTCCTAGCATGAGCTGTGCCATGTAGAATCCCACAGTATCCATCACCTCTACTTTCATTGTCTCATGTTTTAAGAGATTAATTACGTTTGTATACTTTGTGGAAGATCTCACCAAATCACTTTTACTCTTAGGAACAAAGTCCTTAACGTTCTTCATAACTAAACTGAAAACAATCCGTCTTCTCACATGTTTCCCCAAAAATGCAGTAATGAAAATGTAAAAACACCAACTGCATTCACAAAAATCAAAGAAATACTGACGTTACTGACCATTTTTTTAAAAAACTGACAAATTACTGACCAAGATGAAAAAATTGACTTTTACTGATTTTACTGACCATTTTCCACCCCTGGCAGAGGAAAAGAGAAGAATGGGTATTATACATTGGTAAGCACTATTCACCTGACCTCATCTTCTTGAAAGCTTGGTGGGCAACCAGCTAAGTGTTCAAGACCAGCAAGCTGGTAAAAACAAGTATTATAATGTCACTAAATAAAACTCTGATCTCAAGAAGAATGCTTAGCTTTGGGTATGATCACACCTTAACTCCACTGCTCTTTTTACCACTTTACCACTAGTCCTACCTTTATTACATTTGTATTTGCTCAGTGATTGAAATTTAGCTACTTCTGAAACGTGTGTGCTAGAGACACCTCTCTAACACGGAACATCCAACCAACTCACACACAAACCCAGACAGGAGCTAATACCAGCATGTTTGCACCACCTGTAACATATGAGAACCTGAATAATTTTCCAGGTCTCTCATTCCATGGGACTAAGTATGTCTTGATCAGACTCACCCTTCACTCAAAACACTACTATATTTACAAGAGACTCTATAATAATGTTTGGAAATTTAAAAAGGGCAGGGGTACCATGAAGCATCAAGACACATGACCCTTAGTGAATGAATTTTGAAGAAGTGTCTTTCTTATTATCGCTAGAAAGAAATCAACTTCCAGTTCAATGACAATCTTTGAATTAAACACACTGTATAAACTGATTCACACCACAATCCTTGGCATGACTATTCATTTATACAACCCAGGAAAATACAACATGAATACAACAATCCAGGAAAATCTCCACCCTACATAAAGTCCTTCATCTCATATTACAGTAACAAAGCCCAAACGAACTGCTTATCAGGACATTTACCAACATTTCTCCTTTGGCCAACCTTCTAACTAGACAGCCACTTGCAAGAGAAGAATTTCAAACCAATTAATTTCTGTGCTAGAAACCCAAGACTTTTTCATAGACAGACTCACAAAGCAAGTATGTCGTTCCACAAATTCCTACGCTTTCAAAGTAAGAGAGGCAGTGAATGTCCAATCAATGCTGTGTGCTATAACTGAGGAGATTTCAGTTCAAATAAATTCAGCCAAAGACTCAAGTGATTACAGATTAGGATTAAAAAGTTTTGGCTAGTTTTCCAGACTTAAATTGTAAAGTCAATTTTGTAACAATGCTTGTGGGACTCTTGAACAAACACTCCCAAATCCAGTCATGCAGGATTTCACAACACAAGATAAACAAGGCCCAAAGTCTCCTTTTTTTAAAAAAAAAAGGGGGGGAAGGGAACCCTATCTGTTGCAATTGAACAATTCTAGGCCTTTTTTTTACCAGCTGCAGGTTTGATCCCTTAATCTTCAAGGTCACAAACAATTTCTGCACTGAAAGTTGTGTATACAATTCCATCTATGTAACTAATCTTTGAAAATGGTTTCGTTAGCTCCCCCCCTCTTTCCAGTACCCAGATTTCTTTTATCACTCTCCCTTCCAACTGTGATTCCCTTGCCTGTCGTAATTAGTTAAAAACTCAAATTGCCACCTTGCTTTAGAGCATCGTCCCACTCCTCCCACTGGGCAACATCTGCCAAAACATCAACCCATACAACCCCATATAATTAAGACGCTGCAATCACCATTCTGAGGCACGCTGGTCCCCTATATTGGTAGCCATCCGGAAACAGCGAACTGTGGATTTCCAAACGGGCGACACCAATGCTCCGGAGAGCCTCTTGGGGGGGGGCCCTCCCTCGGCACAACTTGGGCTTCCTTTACTCTTCCACCGGCAGAGCTCAAACAAAGGAAGTTAACAGGGCAAGACGCGCATCACACTCTTTGCAGGAAGGCAGTGCCAACTTGTAGGAATGCCCCTTTGCCTGATGCAATTCAAGGGGCCCAGATTCCTCAACAGGACCGGCAACGCTGGCCAGGAGCGAACCCTCTCGACGCCTTCCAAGAAGAGGGACCACAAGGGCAGCTACGCACATTTGCGCCCCCCCCCTTAGCCTTTGCAACCCACTTTTTTGGCTATGCTACAGCCAGAGTCTTTTATTACAACTCCCGTGTAGAGGCACTGAGCGCCCTCACCCCTGACACATGCGCCTCCTAGGCAGCCACCCACCCACTCCTAGACACCCCCGCCTCCCCCTCTCACAGCCACCCCCCGGGAGGAAACACTTGCCTACTCTCCCCTCAGGGCCAACCTCCCCGCTCGGGCTCCCCTAGCCTTCCCCGCACCCACCACCACCACCAGGCCCCCGGCTGGGCTACCCACTTACACACGGGCCTCGGCCCCTAGTGGGCCACTTGCATCCGGGTCTCCCTTCTCTCTCCCGCCCCACCCCCTCCTCCTGCCCTCTCCGCCTAACAAAGCAGCGACTCTCTCGGCTTGGCGGCGGCGGCGACACAAAACGGCCGGCCGGTTTTTGGCGCCACGGTCGGAAACGGGCCGCGAGATCCGCCTGCTCCCAGAGGACGGCTCTCGCTCCCCAAGATGGCGCCTGCCGACTCTCTTGCCCGCTCCGTCTGTCTGCCTCGGAGCCTGCCGCCTTCCTTCCGGTGGCCGAGACGGGAGGGGGAGGGAAGAGGGACGCGCAGACGCGCGCCGTGACGGCACAAAGCGGAAACGGCCTTAGGCAGACCGCGAGTCCCACCCACCGGCGCCAGCCGTCAGTCAGTCGAAGCGCTCTCGGAGATCGCCAGGTTGGCCGCTCGCCTCTGCTACTGACTCGCTAAGCGGCCTTTAGGGCGGCCGCTGTCTCCCTCCGCCTCGGCCCACCCCTGCCCAATGCCTCCCGATATTGGGGGGGGGGACTGGTCTTCTTTACGGGGCTGCCGTAAGGACTATTGCCGTGATTACGTGGAGGGCCTTGATTACCGAGCACTATACATGAATAAAGGCCCGCGGTGGCTCAGAGGTTAAGACGCTGAGTTGCAGACCGGAAGGTCTGTAATTCAGCAGTTCCAGTCCCCTTGTGCTGCGTGATAGAGTGAGCTCCTGTCTCCGGCCCCAGCCCAGCTCCTGCCAACCTAGCCTTTCGAAAGCAAGAAAAATTGCAAGTAGATAAATAGGCTCCGCTTTGGTGGGAAGGTAACAGCGTTCCGTGCGCCTTGGCGTTTAGTCATGCAGGCCACATGACCACGGAGAAGTCTTCGGACAGCGCTGGCTCTTCGGCTTGGAAACGGAGATGAGCACCGCCCCCTGGAGTCAGATGCGACTAGCTTTGGAGCAAGGGAAACCTTTACCTAATACATGAATAATACTAATATATTAAGGAGCTGTGGTGGCCTGTGAGTGCCGCATGAGGGGGTGAGCTCCCATCTCTAGTTCCAGCTCCTGCCAACCTAGCAGTTTGAAAGCAAGAAATTGCAAGTAGATAAATAGGTACCACTTCAGTGGGAAGGTAACAGCATTCCGTGCGCCTTGGTGTTTAGTCATGCCGGCCACATGGCCACGGAAATGTCTTTGGACAGTGCTGGCTCTTCGGCTTTGAAACGGAGATGAGCACCGCAACCCTCGAGTCGGATTCGATTGGCTTTTGAGCAAGGAAACCTTTACCTTTACTAATATATTAAGTATTGGAACAAATTCGAGTCCACTGGCACCTTTAAGACCAACAAAGTTTTATTCAAAGTATAAGCTTTCGTGTGCAAAGCACACTTCTTCATACAAATGTGAGCTTTTCGCATGAAAGCTTACACTTTGAATAAACCTTTGTTAGCCTTAAAGGTGCCACTAGAGTCAAACTTTGTTCTGCTGCTCCAGGCCAACACGGCTAACCCACCTGAATATTATTGATTATATCATAATTCTGTTATTGATACCATTAATGTCACTCTGCCATAGGGTTGCCAACCTCCAGGTGGAGCCAGGACATCTGGAATTACAACTGATTCTCAGAACAAAGTTTGAGTCCCATGGCACCTTTAAGACCAACAAAGTTGTAGTCACAAGGTATAACCTTTCATGTGCAAGCACACTTCATCAGTTTCCCTGGAGAAAATGGCTGCTTTGAAGGCTGGAGTCTATGGCATTATACCCTGCTGTGGTATTCCCCCCTCCCCAAACCCCTTCCTCACTAGGCTTTACTCTCCAAATCTCCAGGAATTTCCCAACCCATAGCTGGCAACCCTAGTTGCAGAACATAAGGATCATCCCTGCTGGATCAGACTAGTGGTCCATCTAATCCAGCATCCTGTCTCAAACTAGTGGCCAACCAGTTCCTTTGGATGGTCGACACTGATGTTGCCCCCCCTGGCTCTGGGATTCAGAGGTTTACTGCCTCGGAATGTGGAGGTTCCCCTTAGTCACCATGGCTAGTAGCCACTGCCAGACCTATCCATGAATCTATTTGATCCCCTTTTAAAGCTGTTTATACCTGTGGCCATCAATACATTCTCTGGCAGCGAGTTCCACATTTTAATCACTTGCTGTGTAAAGACATATTTCCTTTTATCCGCTCTGAATCTACTGTTAGAGCTGCTGGAAGGCTGAATTGTAAATCAGAAAATCCCTCCGTTCAGTTTTCTAACAACAATACAATACCAGTTCTAGTTTAATTCACACAGTGACCTGTTATTAATAATAGTATGATCAACAACATAATTAATATAATACTGTTATTGTTATACATTCCAGTTTCACCTTTACCATGAATTTACTAAATGGCCTTCGGCAAGCCACTCTTTTTCGGCCTCAGCTCCCCCTTCAACGTGGGGGGGATAATACTGGCCTGCCTTGAAGGGCCATCGTAAAGATTAAGACAAGATCCTGCACGAAACTTTGACTGCTTGAAAATGCTGTTTAAATATGATTAATGAGTCTTGTAATAAAGGGGAAAGAGGCAATGGTAAATTTAGTCCACAGGGAAGAGCTGCCAGGTAAGAGCACCAGATTCAGTTTGGAAGATTCAGTTTGATTGTAGAAGAGCTAGACTTGACTACTTAGAGGCCAGCAAAATATTCAGGGTGTGAATCATCAGATACCAATCTATCTTTATACCACTCAGCAAATCTGCTTTAGACCACTCAGCAACTTTATGAAAGAAGGTAGAGGTTGAGCAGCAATTAGCATACAACATAGTGAAGATGTTTAACGGATGCAAGGACCAAACAGGAATAACAAGCTTAGCTTATATGGTCACCATTTGTTTGGATTTAATTCCCGGGGGGGGGGGACATAGTGAAGCAAAGAAATACATCAGAACTGGAGACTGATGTGTAAATGTGCCCTTCTGAATTGAGGAATGCTGAGAGTAATTAAGTGAGACCCTCTTGTTACACTCCATACTATTCATTGCATTACATTAAAATCACTGTTCCAAATAAGAAATACACTACAATCAGGAGGATGTATAGCCCTTCTTGTTGAGAATACAGATGCAAGCTTAAACCTTGAATAAAACTTTGTTGGTCTTAGAGGTGCCACTGGACCAGTGTTCTCTCTAAGCTGAGTCAGTGCGAGCTAGCTCACCGTTTTTTAGCCTCCGGCTCACACATTTTCGCCTTAGCTCAGGAAGCTTCAGAGCAAACTAATTTAATGCAGTAGCCAAATTGCTCGCTCACGACTTTAATGCCAGTAGCTCACAAAGTAGAATTTTTGCTCACAAGACTCCACAGCTTAGGGGGAACACTGCACTGGACTCAAATTTTGTTCTGTTGCTTCAGACCAGCATGGCTACCCACCTGAACCTATGCAAAACTGAATTATTCCAGAGGGCTTTTCTGTGCAGGCAATAGGATAGTACTGAACAACATTATCCACAAAATTACATGGATAAATTATTAGGGACTGTGGTTGTGGCGTGCTTGCTATTTGGGGAGACTATTTTCTGCTGCCACCAAGAATTAAAGATTCCAATACTCTCTCTTTGGGTAGTATGACCCAGGGTCTGGGCACTTCAGAGGACTATGCAGCCCTGAGGAAGGACTGTACTGATTTCTGGGATATGTTAAAACAAACATCGATTTATTGAATAAAAAACAAAATAAGTTTCTGGTTATTTGAACGAGAAAAAGGAAAACTTATAAATATAACTGGCAAGGTGTCATACACAGTCTCTCAGACACCAAAATTCCACACTGACAGGCTTCACTCTTTCATATATGTAGCCCCACAGGCTAAGCTCTTTGTCTTAGGCACACAAGATAAAACATTTGTCTTACCACACAGTTTAGACACTACTTGTTTCTTTGTCATGTAGACTCTCTCACAAAACTTTTAGAGTCATACACAGACCCTCTTCATAGCTCTTCCACACTTCATTTTCCAAAGACGCATACACAGAACATTGTCATAAAAACACACACACAGATTCCACTTAGAACATGTTCTCCCACACTCTCAGTCATCAACCAATCACAGCACACTCATCTCCCCCTACTGCTCTTCTTACAGTACTGCAAACAAACTAACATTTAAACACACACACACACCCCAAAACGTGGAATCATTATAGTGGGTCTATACTACTGAGTATAGTTTGCTGTAAATAGGATCCTGCTATCTCATTTTGCATCATTTAATATGTCATGTTAATACTTATGCTCTGCTGCAGTTCTGTTTTTTAGATTTCTGGTTAGTTCTACAACCCTAATCCTATTGCATTATTTACTGAATGTCCCATCCTGTTGACTGTCTTGACTCACTTTGTGTAATCCACCTTGAGTCCCAATGAGAAAGGCAGATGCCACCAAATGAGGAACTCAGCCAATCAAATGCATGGGATTGTTTTCTGGGAGACAGTGGGCGGAACCAGACAAATAGTGCAGTTTAAAACAGGTTACTCAGAGTCCTGTGCAGGTCTATGCAGTGTGGTTTACTCCCGGAAAATGTCCTTAGGATTGCCCTGGGAATCATCTGCCCATTACTAGTCCTTGTAGCTGATTCGTATGTGTGTAGATGTTATGGTTATTGTATATTTTAATTATTGATCACCCCCTAGGCGCTCATCAAGCTGAAACAGCAAATAAGTTTCATTTTAAAAATGGATAAATAAATATTGATTATATCATTAACTATGGCATAAAGTATTAATAGTGGTTTCTAAAAGTAATAATACAAATAAAAGATTTATATCATTTGTTTCCGCTTCTAAAATTGAACAAGTTTTCCTCTCTAACTTGCAATGCAAAGTATACAGGGGGGAAATTATCATAGAGAGACAATGGAAATAGAGCCACGCCTCTCTATACCTAAGACAATCACAGCCAATGGCCGTTTTCCATTCTTACCGGAAATCTAGGCTGTGCGTGACAGGTTTTTTTTAAAAAAAATCTCTATGTATTTTAAATGGACGTATTTAAGATGTCAAACAGACCCACCCCCTCCCTTTTTGACTGGCAGAACGGAATGATAAATGGAGGACCTACAACTGATGTGTGAACACCGCTCATTGGCAAAGGTCTGAGAGGAGGCCTCAGAGGGCCTCACAGGGAGAAAAAGCAGGGTGCACTTCATGATAAAATGAAGAGTCCATTTTTTTAAGGGCCATGGGAAGACCGAACTAGAAAAATAGACCATATGAAGCGCATTTTAGGGCATATAGATTTGGAGAATGTTAATATCCAGCAATTAAGCACCAATATCAAGGAAAGCGTTGCCAACATATATTTCTTCTGCCCTGAGTCCTCTTGTCTGCGTGACTGGCAGAAATTCATCTGGTATATCCCACATTCTGCCCTGGGACATGGGAAGTAATCTTGTGCAGACTGCCTTTCCTCCAACAATGAATAAACGCGCAACCAGTCTGCGCATACATATGGCTGGCCTGCCGCACAGTAATTACAATACTAACACAAAAGTTATGGGTAGCCCCTCAGGTCTGTGAGAAATAAATTGTTCCCAAGCTACCAAGAATTGTTTTTTTTTTTATTAGGACCACCCCTGTCTGGTTTTCAACTGAACATCCAACCTCATCGCTATCACTGCCTTGTGACAACTTAGTAGGTATGAAACTGCTGCTGCTGCTCTTCAGATAACAAGTTATTATGGTTTAATGTCGCCTCAGATCTGTCAGCTGGGAAGCAACCGGAAGTTTTAAGTGCAATCCTGGGTGAGTAAAGCTCCGCAGAATAAAGCAAGACTCGCTCCTGAATAGACCGACTTTGGACTGCCCCCTTGGGCAGCCCAGGCCATAGATCCGCCCCCGCAGGGGAATAGGGGTGGGAAGGCAGCACGTTATAACAGCCTGATCTCGTCAGATCTCAGAAGCTTAGCAGGGTCGGTACTCGGAAGGGAGACCACTAAGAAAGAGTCTGCAGAGGACGGCTATGGCAAACCACCTCTACTTCTCGCTTGCCTTCAAAGTCCTTTGCTGGGGTCACCATCCGTCGGCTATGACTCCACGGCACTTGATGCATGCACAGGGATTCGAATAGAAGGCAGACAGTTCTCTGATCATGCTTAGGGTCAGTTGGGCCTCATGGGCATGGAAGTTGCCCTCCAGAAAATGCCAGAAGTGTGTGTGTGTGTGTTACAGAATCAGCCTTGCTCTCAAGACAAGGACCACCAATCGATTCTAAGGAAATTGGAACTGTAAAAAAAAAAATCATTTGCAACTCTAAATGGGAGCTGTTGTTAGCAGGCAGTACTCCTGCAAGGGGAAGGGGCTGAAACAGGGGAGCCATCTTTGCACATGAAGCGGAGAATTCAATAACCGGGATCTGCGTAACATCCTCCTCTGCTGGAAAGAGGGTCCATTATCACAGCAGGCGCCACAGTGAGAGGGAACCACGGGGTCTTTGGCTGCTTTGCTAAATTTAGTTCCGTGGAATCACTGGCAGGGAGCGAGAGAGAGAAGAGCAGGTGATGTGCCGGCGAGCTCAGAACAGGCATCGCTGCCTCCCAAAATTTTTTTAAATGGTTTTACATGCGGCTGCCTTACCTTGTCCAATGTTGAGATGTGAGCCGGGCCACGATGGTGGGTGGGGGAACGGCAGCAGGAGGGCTGACTTGTGTCAGCAGCAAATACACCCCCACATTAAGGTGTGAATCACTTAATGGCTTTATCTTACCTCTGCATGTCAAAACCTACATTTCAAAAGCCTCCCTTGTAAGTTTTTGAGTTCACATTCTTGCATTGCATTCATTTCCAATTTGCATGCTACGATTTTAATTTCAGGCTCCTCCCCGTCCCTTTGAATTTCGCCATGCAAGTTTTCAAAAGCCTACTGAAATTTCAGACTGCAAACACTGGCTTCCAGAATACAACAAGCATGGACTCTGGAGACTTGACTCGTCTGCAGTTTTCTTTTGTCTTACAGCCCCTGGAAGATTCCTCAGTGACCCCCCCCGCCCGCGGCCCTGCCCCCCGCCCCAAACTCAGCCACACAAAAATCAAAAGAATGTAAAATAAAGTTTCCCTTTTATTTTAAACTGGGCAAATTCCAAACGCTTGTTAGTGTTGCGGGGGTGGGGGGCTCTAATTAGGAACAAAGAGGCTAGTGGGGAGCAGGGGTGGCTCTGGGCCCCAACTGGACTCCCCTCTTCCTTCTCTTCCGGTCTCCTTGGGGCTTCCGGCAGCCATTCCTCCGATCCTTCTGGTCTACCCAACGTGAGAGCCTGGAGCAGGGCAGTTTCCTGCTTGGGCGGGGGACGACGACGACACACCCCGTTCTTTTGTAACTTGCCATGTGCTGACTCCCTCCACCTTCTGCTCTCTCTCCATTCATCCTTCCTGTCACTCGTTTGCTCTGTCCCTCCATTCATTCATGTTTTTGCACACGCACATTTGTGTATGGTGTTCCTGTTCTTTTGTTGTATATTGTTACTCGCTAAACCTCTCACCTGCTCTTCTCTGCAAAACAGAATCCTGTAACACTTGAAAGACTACCTCGTTTCTCGTTGCATAAGGTCTGGCGGGCCAGAGTCTGTTTTGCTGTTGGCAGGTAGCGGTTTTCTCCATCATTCGTTCATTCATCATTCGTCCCTCTCGCCTCACTGAGCTGCTCTCCTTTGTCCCAGTTCCAAATCATGCCTCTTTTTTGATTACATTCCTTTTCTCTGGTCCCCCTTTCTTTTCTCTTTTTTTTCACTCCTCACTCTTGCCTCTGTCCATGTCCCTTATACATGATGATGGTGATGACTTTCCCGGCTCCTTTTCCCTCGCTTTCTTCCAGAGGCCAGGCAAGTTGAGTGAGTGAAGAAGAGATGCTGGTCACAGGGGCAGGGGGCGTGGTGATCGGGTGTGCTTCAGCTGCACTCTGATAAGAAATTGGGAAGGGCGGGATCTGCTCTGTGTTAGTCAGATGGTGTGGATGTGGGTAGAGGGTCTTCTGGGGTGCATCTAGGGCTGGTATCCGGTCCGGTAGGAGGGTTCCACTTCTTCACTAGCACCGACGTAAGACGTTCGCATGCTGGGGGAATACTGCAGGGCAACGGAGAAGAGAAGTTGAGAGGTAAGCATCCAAATGATGTATTACCATAGGAATTGGGAGACAAGAAATCGATTTTGTCAGAGCCCTTCCACTGACTGCAGCACGGGGCCCAATGTGTAGGGAGAAAAACGGAGGAGGGTGCAGTGGGGTTGCCAACTCCAGTGTAAGAAACTCCCAGAAATCTGGAGTGGAGCATGAGGAGAGCAGAGTTTGGCAAGGGGAGAGACCTCGGTGGAACAGAATGTCACAGAGACCATGCTCCAAAGCAGCCATTTTCTCCCGAGGAACTGATCGCTGTTGACTGGAGATCAGTTGTAATTCTGGGAGATCTCCAGGCCCCCCCTGGAGGCTGGCAATTATCAGATGCAGCCCGTGCATTTTCCTCCACCCTGCGAGGCATGCTGTGGACATTCTGAACAGCTGCTCCCAGCCTCCTGTGTTTGCCCAGCTTGTTAAACATCACTTTAAGCTGCCCCGCCATTTCTCTTTTTATAGGCTACATGCTCATTAAACTTGAGATTTAATAGTTGTTCACTGCCATCTTCTGATTCCCATCTAACCATCCAGCCTTCGTTCTAACCATCCAGCCTTCTTTGCAACTGACAAAAAGAGCAACTCTGAAGGTGCAGGATTCCTGTCAACAAGGATTGCACTATGCCCCCCTCCAAGTTTATGTCCTTCTATTCTGCACAAGCTACAGAGGATGAAATTCCAGCTGGACCAGTTAAATTCAGGCTTCCTGCATCCCCTTTCTGACTGCACAATTACAGGGGTTTTCTCAAAATTACTCCCCCTCCCTTTGCAAATGCAACTTCTGGGACTGCTAAGTCACAGAGGAGAACAACCTAGGGAAAGAGGGACATTTTACCCCTTTTACCCCTGCCATTACCCACTCCCCCCAGCTCGACTAAAAGTAGTTCTGAGAGAGATGACTCTTCCCAACAAGAAAATAGTAGGCAAAGAAAAGTTTAAAATGTCCTTTCCCTCTTTCCCTTGCAATGCTGATCTCCTGCTTGATAAAGCAATCCCAGAAGCTGCACTAGCAGGAGACAAAAAACCCTCATCATTTCGGAAGAAACCCTAATGTGTAGCTGAAGGAACTCTGCTCCTAAGGCAAGGTAACCTGTTTAGTGGAGGCATGCCACGTGCGACATGTTGGTTTGTCAACTGTCCAAGAAAAAACAGTTTCTGACCTCTGGGTCAGCATCTCAAACTTTCTGTGTGACAGCTAGAATAAAATGGCAACGTCATTTCCACAGTGTACGTGCTTCACCTGTGCAGCTGACAGATGTGTACTAAAAAAAAAAGTCCAATGGCTGAACTAAGCCTTGGCACCCCACTGGGCATGATGCTGTTCACAGAACTACTGAGTAATTGCATGTGCGCCCCCCCCCCCGTTTCTCTTCAGCTCCAAGATGGGGTTGGTGGTGGCAAAGTGGCTTCTTGGCAGGAGCACCTGCCGGGACGGCTCTCACACCCCCTTCCCAGCACCGTCCCTTCACAGCACGTTAGAACCCAAACACAGGATCGCCGTATCTGCCAGCATGCACTATGGAAGCAGAGAGGTTCTGCTACAACTTCTGCTCCTACTAGAGCTCCCCTGGTCCTGCACAGGTACCAGAATTTCTGAAACCCAAAGCTGCCAATCCTAAACATGGGCCACCTATTGTGGGTCTCTAGAGTTCTGAATAAAAACTCATTTTTGCAGCCTCATGCTGCCAGAACACAGAGGGCTGTGGTGTACTTGGGTATGGTTGATGGACCACGTATGGCCTCAGATTATTGCACGATACAGGGATCCATGCTACCAACTTACCGAAGGGGGTGGGGAATGGCGGTCAATGAGGGGGACGCTCTCAAATCGAGGACTGCCACTGAACGAAGCGCTTTGACTCCTGCAAGCAACATCGACAAAGAAGTTCATAAAGCACCTCCCCCCCCATCACCCGCTTCTCCCACTGCCCCAGATCTGGCAGATCGAATGATTCCCAGATGCTATCAGAGACATTGAAGTCATTTGCAGGCTCCCACGTAATGCCTTCAGAGGTGTGGCAGCTGATAAAATCCTCGATTTATTTTTAGGAAGGAAGCTAAAGACTAATGAATCTGAGTGTGAGAAGGTTCCAGTCAAAGCCTAGGCTGTGGTAGAGTGAGCCCCCTGCCTGCCTTTTCAAGCTTCCCTCCAAGGTTCCCTGGTCTGCTTCTGGGGAGGGTGGAACATGCCTGTTCCTCCACGGGCCCTAGCAACCCCAACCCTTATCCTAGCAAACCCAGCGCTAACACTAATAACCCAAACCTTAACCCTAGTAACCCCAACCCCAACCCTAGCAACTCGAATCCTAACCATAACAACCCAAACCCTAATCCTAGGAACCCCTACCCTAACACTAACCCTAACGCTAGCAACCCCAATCCTAACCCTAGCAACCCCAAACCTAAAACTAACTGTAACCCTAGCAACCCTAATCCTAACCATAGCAACCCCAACCCTAACCCTAGGAACCCTTACCCTAACACTAACCCTAACGCTAGCAACCCCAACTCTAACCCTAGTAACCCCAACACCAAAGCTAACCCAAGCAAGTCCAATACTAACCCCAGTAACCCCAGCCCTAACACTAGGAACCTGTACCCTAACTCTAGCAACATCAACCCTAAACCTAGTAACACCAACCCTAAAACTAACCCTAACCCTAGCAACCCCAGCCCTAACCCCAGAAACCCTAATCCTAACCATAGCAGCCCCAACCCTAGGAATCCCTACCCAAAATCTAACTGTAACACTAGCAACCCCAACTCTATCCCTAGTAAACCCAACCCCAACACTAACCTGAGCAAGCCCAATCCTAACCCCAGTAAACCCAACCCTAACCCTAGCAACCCCAACCCTAGTAACCTCAACCCTAACCCTAGTAACCCTAACCCTAGAACCCCAACCCTAGTAACCCAAACCGCAACCCTAAAACCACAACCCTAACCCGAGCAACCCAACCCTAACCCTAGCAACTCCACTCCTAACCCTAGGAAAACTAATCCTAATCCTACTAACCACAACCCTAACCCCAGTAACCCCAACCTGAACCCAACAAGCCCAACCGTAAACCTAGCAACCCCAACCCTAGCCCTAGGAACCCCAACCCTAAACCTAGTAAGCACAACCCTAAACTTAATGCTAGCAACCCCAACCCTAAACCTAGTAAGCACAACCCCAACTGTAATAACCCTAACCCTAACCCTAGTAACCCTAACCCTAGTGACACTAACCCTAACCCTAGTAACCTTAAGCCTAGGAACCCTAACCCAATGCCTAACCCTAACCCTAGCATCCCTAATCTAACCCTAGCAAGCCGAACCCTAACTCTTGTAACCCTAACACTAGTAACCCTAACCCTAGTAACCCTAACCCTAACCCTAGTAACCCAAACCCTAGTAACCCTAACCCAAACCCTAGTAACCCTAACCCTAACCCAAGTAACCCTAACCCTAACCCTAGTAACTCTAACCCTAGCAACCCTAACCCTAACCCTAATAACCCTAACCCTAGTAACCCTAACCCTAACCCTAGTAACCCTAACCCTAGCAACCCCAACCCTAACCCTAGTAACCCTAACCCTAGTAACCCCAACCCTAACCCTAGTAACCCTAACCCTAGTAACCCTAACCCTAACCCTAGTAACCCTAACTCTAGCAACCCCAATCCTAACCCTAGTGAACCCTAACCCTAGTAACCCTAACCCTAGCAACCCTAACCCTAACCCTAGTAACCCTAACCCTAGCAACCCCAACCCTAACCCTAGTAACCCTAACCCTAGCAACCCTAACCCTAGTAACCCTAACCCTAACCCCAGTAACCCTAACCCTAACCCTAGTAACCCTAACCCTAGTAACCCTAACCCTAGCAACCCCAACCCTAACCCCAATCCAGATCCAAAGTGTATCTATTGGGACTAGGATTTCTCCAGGTCCACCCGCCTCGTTTCCACTGACATTTGGATGACATTGTGATCTGAGTCTCTCAACAGACGTCAGGGCAGGGGAGCAAGAACAAAAACACAACGTACAGGGGTGGAGGGAAGAATACAAAGTTAAGATTTTGGAGATTTTGGAAATTCAGTTTGGATGAGAATATGAACAGGAACTGAGAATACGCTCTGCTATGGAACGGACAATAGAGAGGGTCACAGTGCCATTTCCAGAACAGTCTCCCCAAAACAGTCCACAAAAGCCTTGTTTTGGGGACGAGATGAGCTTATGGACAGAATGATTCCTGGATCCATATCAGGGTTGCCAGCTCTGGGTTGGGAAATACCTGGAGATTTGGGGGTGGAGCCTGAGGAGGGCAGGATTTGGGGAGAGGAGGGACTTCCGTGGGGTATAGTGCCATAGAGTCCACCTTCCAAAGTGGCCCATTTCCCCAGGTGAACTGCTCTCTGCCACCTGGAGATCAGATGTAATAGCAGGAGATCTCCAGCCACCGCCTGGAAGTTGGCAGTGCTAATATCAGTAGGTAGGAATAAAGGGCAGGGATGGGAGCAGACACAAACTAGTCACTGGCTGACGAAATGGGAGGAGGTGAGCAAGACATGGAATGGGCAGACAGAGACGGCTGATGGAAACACAAGGGACCCCTCTCCTGCTCCATGCTAAATTGACCGGGTGGGCCTAAATACATTTCCAGTTCACCTTAAGCTTCTCAGACCCTCGCAATCAGACAGGCACTACAAGTTCTGCACCTGGAACTCAGTTCCCAGGTGCCAATTTGTATTGGAACCACAGTGCATGCGGAGAGAGGATTCAAAGCTTCCGTCCACAGATGGACCATTTCCCTGACCTGAAACAGCCCAGGCTAGTTGCCCCGGTGGGCTGCATGTTCCAGGTGGACAGAACAGTGCAGGGGGAAAGCTTCACCTTTCCCAATGTGCCATGGTCCCAATCTGATTCAGTCTGCATATGCCTGGGAATGTCGTTTTGTGTCCAGTGTGTGAACACGAGATCTGGAGGGAATCTGAGGAAGATGTAACATGTAGTTAGACCTCTTGAATGGGAAACCTACAGCAGACACTAGTTTGGGGGATGGAATCTGGCAAGCTGGCACTACTCCCACGCCTCCACAGAAGGCAGGAGCTGGTTTCAGCTTTCCCCAGATCTGTACTGCAGATCAGCCTCCATCAGATCTCCCAGTTGCAATCCAACACTCATTAAGGCATCTGGCTTTCTTTCAGACCAATTTGTCCAGACAAACACTCCCCAAGCTTCACAAAGCCAAGTCAGAATTAAAACTAATTCATCTTTGGCCATACACAGCTTGAAACAGGAGGTCTGTTTCACACCAATGGTCAAAATGACTGGAAGGAGGCACACCCGGTGCAGTGACTCACACAGAGCTGCAGAGGGTAGCCTCCCATGAGAGCAGCTAATGTGTCTGCGTCAGGTGTGTTGGACTATTCAGTCAATTCAAACCCAGCATCTGCCCTCAGAGGAAGCTGCCCAAAGCTGCTAAGTATGCTGTTGGTTTTGTTTCACGTGGCCCAATAAGCAGACCTCTCAAATCATGCCAGTTTGGAAACGAAGAAGAGATTGGATTTATACCCCACCCTTCACTATCCAAAGGAGTCTCAGAGTGGCTTACAATTTCTTTCCCTTCCACTCCCCACAACAGACACCTTGTGAGGTGGGGGGGAGAACTGCCCTTGAGAGAACAGCTCTGAAAGAACTTATGACTGACCCAAGGTCACACCAGCAGCTTCATGTGGAGGAGTGGGGAATCAAACCTAGTACTCCCAGGTTAGAGTCTGCACACTTAGCCACTACACCAAACTGACTGGTCCAAATAGCACCATCTTGCTTTCCAAAGGGAGTGGGGGAGGCCCAGAGAGATTCACGTGTTATATAAGCTCATGGGAGCCTCCGTGGGCAGCAAGTTCCATTGCTCAAAGCCAAGAACTCTGACATGTCTGGCATGCGGGATTTTGGTCTTTCTGCCTTTGCTCTTCGCACCATTTGGAGGGAATCGGAGGAAACAGTAAAATTTGCCAAGGGACGTGGAACTCTTGGGCAGAGGGAGAAGCAAACAGGGTGGGAGGCACTGGTAGCACTTCTCTCGCCTCTGGAAGGCAAGCAGCACAAGGCACAGAAGAGAGGGTGCCAAGAGATTGCAGATGGCACCATTAACAGCCACCACCCCTGCTGCGATATTGCCAAACACCCCCTCTGCTACATCTCCACGAGGTGGAGAGGGATCAGCCGCTTCAGAGAGGAGAAGACTCGCTGACATCTCTTGCAAAACAACTTGGTTTGGAAAGGCTCTGAGACTCACCTTTCCATTTTAAGGTCCCTTCTCGCATGTTGGTAAAACCTGAGTAGGGAAGTGCTTATGTTGGAAAAAGATCTTAATCCTTAAAAGTTTCAGTGTTTGCTTACATGCCCCCACGCTATGGGCAAATGGGTATGAAAGCGGTTTGACTGCCATGGCTTTCCTCACAAGGCTCAAGCTCTGCAAGGGATTTTTGGCGGCTTCCACACTGGCCATTTTCTCATAGTTATTCCAGAAAATCCTGACAATATTGCTCCCAAGCAACAGCCGGTTCTAGTCTGGAATTGCCACTATCAATTCACTCAGTTTTAAAGGAGAATCTCAACAGCATCATTGCCACTTGGCTACATTCCTCGTCTCATCAGCCTTCCATCTTTTTTCAGACCTGGTGCAGTGTTGTTGTTTTTTAAGCACAATATATAATTGCAGCTCTAGATGTCCAGAGCAGACAATCAAAATGCTATAGAGGTTTCTCAGGACTGTTGTCCTCTTAAATTTTGCTCTTTTCATTCTTGGTAGATAATTATTTCCCATTCTCCATTGCCAGGCTAGCCACAGAATTCCTAGATAACGATTTACAGTTCTTGTATTTTTTAAAAAATAATTAATACTACTTTTCGCTTTGCAGCCAAATCCACATTCGTTTTTAAATCTTATTTTTATGACTGTTATAGCACTACTGTGAAATCACAGTAATTTATTTTTTTAAAAATGAGCTACCTATCTGACTACAAAGTGAAAAAGAGTACTTAAGCATACACATGCACAAAACCCTGGAGCAAGAACCGATAATTAGCTGTTGATTCAGGAATGCCAGTAGCTATAGGAAGACATTAATTACAGTGCAAACAAAGGACTAAAAGTGAAGCAGAAGGAAGAGATGAGATACTTTCTGAATGAGAGATATTTCTGGGTAAACCTCTTGTAGGATCTTTCCGTTAGGGATGGACACTGCAGGATTTTTACAGGGAATATAGAGTTATATTAAGTGCCACATGAAACTTCGGTTGCCGTTGTGCTTCCAGCTGACTGAAGAAAAGGAATAAACTGTCCTAGTGTGGAAGCAACTCAGTTCATTCCTATGTTTTTCCTTGAAGCTGTCCTATTTCCCCCCCCTAAATGCTCATTTGTGCTGATTTTGTTTTGGTTTCAAACAAGAGTGCAGCTCAAGCTTAGCATGATGAACAGGCTGCCACAGTCCTGCCTTCTGTGCAGAAGTGGACGTGGCTGGTGTCAATGTCTTTTCTGCACTTGACTGCTTCCATGATCCATTTACCTGCCTCTGCCTTCACCATTAACCTTGCAATGCAGTCCTGCCGGCTATTACCCGTGTAGCAGTTTGCGTTTGCCGTTTTTAGAATTCAGTCTTTTCCCATAAAAGTGCATTTAAATAAAGTGCAATTGTGCATAAGCGGCGATTGTTTGCAACAGTTATAGCAGAGAAAAATACAAGGAACTGCATTATATGGTGGTGCCTTTCCATCTGTCTTTGCAAGTAAGGAAAAAACCCAACGAGGAGTGGAGTTAATTGTCCTCTGTGCTCACCAGTACTGCATTGCCCACTTACACATTTGTAAGGTGGGCTGGGGTTGTAGGAAGCTAGTGAGAGACACTGTTTGTGCATGAAACCTGTTACAGTTCTGCTTCCAGCTGGCTAGTGTTCAAGGGTCCTAATGTAGAAACACCATATATCAAAGAGAGAGCTAGTCCCTTCACTGGTTTATAGACTACATTGTTCCCCGGTCACACACTGCGACAGTTAAACAGGGTTAAAGCCAGTTTAAATGTGTATCATAGGCAGGACACAGATGACTCCCCCACCCCACCCCCTGGAGAGTTCACGCAATTTGAAAGGTTTTTGTAGTGTGGCATTCCACATTATCTCTAGTAAGCAGGTTTTGCCGGGTTTTTTAAAATTATTATTTAAAAAAACCCTGCAAAATCTATTTGACCAGAAGTGACAGTGGGTTAAACAAGTGTGGGTTTATATCCAGGCAAGTGTTGCCTCTCTCAAGCCACTATTTGGGGAAAGGGGCTTCATCCTCCTGCTTCGCACACCACTTCCATGACCTGCAAGAATCCAGGGAGTAATTCTATTTGGCATGTTGAGGAAAACCACAGGTATGCCAGGGAACAGGTGGTTCTCTTCAACATAACAAACAGTACACCCCCAAAGACCACTGTAGGTCAGGGGAATGGTGGTGGTGGTGGGGGGGGGAGCTGAACCTCCTTCCTCCCATGCACCGTGGTTAGTTTGGGAAATTCTTGGAGACTTGGGAGGTGGAGCTTGGGAAGGGCGGGGTTTGCAGAGGGGAGGGACCTCAGCCGGGTGTAATACTATAGAGTCGTCAACCTCCCGACAAGGCGGCCATTTTCTCAAAAGGAACTGATCTCAGTCATCTGGAGATGAGTTATAATTCCGGGAGAACTCCAGGAACCGCCTGGAGGCTGGCAAGCGTGACCACAGTCCTGATCCAAATCAAGCACTACACACGTACGCAGAATCCACAACCTACATCTGATCTGACTGCTGCATCTCACACAGAGTAGGGACCCCAGACCCAACCTGTGAACTCCATTATCTGGGCCTCAGCCCATTCCAAAGCTATTTTATTTCTCCAAAACAGCTCAAGAGGATTTAGAACAACATGCAGGAGAGACAGTGATCGGGAAATGTCTGAAGCAAAGGCAGGTGGGGAAACAGATGGAGGGGAGGAATGAATAGGGTGCGAATGACAGAACAGGGGAAGAGGAGGAGGGGAGAGGGAAAGGCAGAGGGGAAAGTGTAGGGAGCCCTCAGATGCTCGTCTGGGGGAGTCGGCCCTCCCTTCCCCCCACCACTCGCGCACTCAGCTCTTTGCCATCACTGGCTGCTCCAAGCCCCTCCCACTTCGCAGGGGGCATCGTGACCGAGCGCGCGGGGAGGGGGTTGGGAGGTGGGTGGTTGGGGCTACTCACATGTACTGTGAGACGGGGGCGTTGGAAATGGGGGGGGCTGAGAGGCGCAGGCTGCCACGGCTGCCCCAGCTTGAACAGTGGCTATAGGAGCCGGGCAGGGTGGGCCCGGCCCCCCCCGCGCGCACCGCCGGCAGCCTACGTGCCTGGGGCGTGAAAGGGTCGTCGTCCTCCATGTCGTCATAGTCCGAGTCCCTGCACAGGATCGCAAGGAGAAAGAGAAAGAGAGAGAGCGTGAGGGGCAAATTTGGACGGAATTGCCCTACCCAATGTCACAAGTAAGATTAGAACCCAAGAAAGCAGCTGCTCTTGGTTGCTCACGATCCGTCATCTCTGAGAAAAATATAGCCGATCTCCCAAATCTCACACCAAAATTACGTTCATAAGTGCTGTCAAGTTGCAGCTGACCTATGGTGACCTTAGCAAGGGGCTTTCAAGGCAGGTGAGAAGCGGAGGCGGGTGGCCATTGTCTTCCTTGGTGGCCCCCTCATGCAAGTACTGGCCCTGCTTCGCTTCTGAGATCTGATCAGATTGGGCTACACCAGGCTGCTTTCCCTTCCCCCACCAAAATTATAGCACCACATACTGGGGCTTCTCACAGTGCCCCTGACAAGATATTTGCTCCTTATTTTCTTTATGCTAACATTCTAACCTCACCTTTCTCCGGGGATTCCAGGAGACCAGCAAAACACCTGTTGGCTCATACTACAGCCTAACCACAGCGGTACCCAGGCTACAATCTTTTGCTGGTATAGAAAGTTGTCGTTCAAATGCCAATTGATGCCTCAATTTGAAAAGATAAGGCAAGAGATAGATAAAATGGAACACAGAGTTCTCTTTTCATGTCCGTACTGCTGTAGCATAGCAGTGAATTGAATGTCCGCACACGGCACGGCCACCGGCGGGCTTTTTCATTGTGGCTACCTCCTCCCCAGCTTCCCTGCTCTTCCTGTTGTCATGAAGGGCCCTGCGACTTGTTGACTGAGATGGCTTCTGTCAATCTCAGGCACTCGTGCCACACCGGGTGAGGCAAAGACCTTCCCTTCATGACTTTGCAGGGTCTCGTACTGTGCTGCAACCCACACAGAGCAGCAGTGCATGTTTAGTTTGCATGCCAGGGATCAATAGTCCTCACACAGACCACACCAGTGTGTAAACGCAGCATGTGTAACTGCTTTGCATATGTTGCAGTACAGTTTAAATGGGACAAGCGCGAAGTCTCACAGATGGGCTCTTTTGCCTCACAGGCATCATGTTTATCAGCCCTTTGCGGGCAAGGAAAGCATCAAGACACCCGAGCAATGCTCCCTTCTAAGCTGTGGAGTCTTGTGAGCAAAAATTCTACTTTTTGAGTGACTGGCATTAAAGTTGTGAGCGAGTGATTGGCTGCTGCATAAATTAGTTTGCTCTGGAGCCATCCTTCCTGAGCTACGATAAAAATGTGTGAGCCGGAGGCTAAAAAACTGAGCTAGCTCACACTAATTCAGCTTAGAGGGAACACTGCACCCGAGACAGAAGTAGTACAACCTCCCCTTGTCTCAGGCCACTAGCTGCAGTCGTACCTCAGTCTTCTCTCTAATAGAAGCTGCCAGAAGACCTCTTCTGTTGAGGTACATCAGAAGATCAGAGCTGATGTCTCAGATGATGCTAGATCAGGTCATGGCACACTTTCCTAGTGCTACCACTAGAATATCTGAGGCCACTGTTCAGATATCTTTTGTTCTAAAACAATGTTTCTGTAAATACCCTTTGGGCAAGGTTCAAGTCTGGTGGTATCTTAAAAACCAAGAAGATTTCTGGGGGATAAGCCTTCAAAGAGTCCTTTTGCTTTGATTCTCACAGGCTTCCATCCTGGAAATCTTGTTGGTCTCTAAGGTGCTTCTGGACTTGAATCTTGCTTCTCTACTACAGACCTCCAGGCCAACATGGCTACCCACCTGAAACAGCCTCCAGGCAGACTTCCATAACTGATGCTACAAAAGATAATTCTTTTCTAGCTCTTAAAAAAATACCTCCAATCGTTCAGCTCTGGTGCCACGCCATAACTCAGCCTCCCGGAAACTGCATGAAAGGCTACCAAATGGTCATGATTGTAAACAGCCAATAGCCTGATTGCCTATGGCACACAAATGACTTCTAGGCCGGGAAGCTTTATGGACTTGGCAAGGCTTTTTTTTCCTTTTCAGAAAGGCATAGATAGGTGGGAGCCAATAAGATGCAACTACATGGACTTGTTTGCAAGGCTGCACTCAATCTGTCTCCTGCTAATGCCCAGAACCCAAGACGTCAAGAGCTCAGGCTTACCTGTTCTGGAACCTCTTCCAGGCACGGGGCAGACTGCAGACAGCTGTGGTGAAGGAAAGGGCGGAGAGGAAGGAGAAGAGGAGGAGGAAGAGCAGGCCTTCCATGCCGTCGTAGCACAGCCCTTTCAGGGCATCCACATAGTCCTAACGAAGAAAGAAAACATCATCATATATCCAGCAGGGGCTTGTCTGTGATAGCCCCGGAGCTTTAGAACACTTTTCTCTGAGAAGCAGAGGATGGGCCATTGTTGCTAATTCCTCTCTCCCACATCCTCCTTCAAAATGCTGCTCCTGGAGGATGGAGAACTCCTAGGAATAGCTTAGAGGAAAATCAGATCTCTCATGCGGGGTGGGCCAGCAAATCCCACCCCCCACGCACGCATGTGGAAATCTAGGCTGGATCCAAGCCAAGACTTTTTAATATTCTGCTATTTAATGGGTCGGGCTGGTTCTTTACGCTTTCTAATGGACGCTACCTGTCATCGCAATATGGTGGCTGAGGGTTTTGTTTTTATTGTAACTGATACTTTTATAATCTCTGGTTTTGGTTGGTTGTAACCTTCCATAAGGTATGACTGCCAACTCCAGGTTGGGGAAATTCCTGGATATTTGGGGGTGGAGCCTGGGGAGGGCGGGGTTGGGGAAGGGGAGGGACCTTTGTGGGGTATAATGCCACAGAGTCAGCAGCCATTTTCTCCCAGGGAACGGATCTCTGTAATCTGGAGATCTGTTATAATTCCGGGAATTCTCCAGGCCCCGCCTGAAGGTCAACAACCCTAACCCTAAGGGTCCATTTTTATGGATGGAAGGTGGGTTAGAAATATTTTTAGTGCACAAACAAATGAACAAATAGCAGCGTGCTCCCCCCAGCCCAATATAAATAATATTAAAATGAAACTGGGGGGGCTGAGGGGGCTCCCCTCGACTTGCCATGCTGTCGTCATACAGACCACCTACTGGCCTTGGCTCCTTTGAGGCCCGAAGCCCATTCACTTGGTTCCCTTAGAATACTAAGCATGCCCTCTAGGCCCACAGGTACACGTGCATGATAGCGCAAGGGACCATGGAGCCAGTCACAGTGTCCTGGAGGGCCCCGTGGGAGCTGCTGAGGAAGGTGCAGGTGGTGATGGTGCCAGGAGGAGAAGGAGAAGGAAAGCAACTCAGTGGCTCTGTCAGAGGTGGATTGAGGTCCACCTGGTTATGGAGGAAGAAGAACGGGGCAGGTACCTTGTGAAGTCCCCGGCAGTTGAGCAGAGCGACGAGGTGATGGAAATTGCTTTCTGTGGTGTTCAAAGTGCTCTGGGTGGCCAGTATGCTCCTCTGCAATTCAGAAAAGCCATGAGGAGAGAACCTCCCAGGAATCCTGGCTCACAGCCATTTAAGTTCCCTCATCCCAGCCCCATCCAATTCCTTTCCCAAATGTCCTGGCTCCCACGATCCCTCTGTGTGCATCCCTACTGACCTCAGCGGCTGGGAACTGTGGGACAGCTTCTCTCTCCAATCCGTACAGCTGAGAGTGTATGTTGGACAGTGCCCTCTGACACATGGTGAGCCTCTGTATCCACGATGCGAAGAATTATGGGAGAAATGCAAAGCACTGTAGTTGGAAAACTACACACCAATGGTACATGCCAATAGCCCAGTGGAACTTCTAAGGGCCTGAATCCCTACTGTCACACCAGTAAGAGCAGACCTAGTTTCTATTCCCTTTCACCACCTGACAATTTATTTGCTTTGGTGTTAACAACATAGCAAATCAAGGATAAGATAGCAAATGCAACAACAAATAGTAACAGTCTTTTTTTTTTTAAGCCTCTTGACAACAATTAAGTTCTAAGTCATTATTTACCAAACACCTGAGTTCAATATCAAACAGATATTCTACAGAGCGAAACTGAAAGAGATGCAGAATAAGTCTAGTAGCAACCAAAAGTATGAAAAAAGGGCTGGGAGAGCAGGCTATACATTAAGTAAATAAATAATAATAATAAACACAGAACAAAAGCTATTTAATTTGGTTATTTGTCGATTTAGCCAAATGTGCAATCCACGGTGTCAAAAAGGTGTATAGTTTCAGACAGGTAGAAGACAGCAGCAGCAGAACAAAACTGAAGCATGTCAAGGACCAACAAAAATTTTAAGGCAGAAGTTTGTGAGTCACAGCTCACTTTGTTATATAAAGGTGTACATGGATTTTGCTATTTTATGATTAGATGAAATACAAAACCTGGAACTGAATTCAGAGTGCTGAGAATGCCCACCTTGATTTCGTTTTTAAAAGCAAAAGCAGGTTTCTAGTCCCTACACCTGTGGGGGTGGGCTTGAGAATGGGTTGGCAAAGCTTTGGGAAACATCCTTGGCCCTCCCGTGTGACTAATGAAACCAGAATGGATGACGCACAGCAAACCACCGGCTGAACACTGCTGGCCTGGTTTTCACAACTGATCCAGGATGCACATTTTTGGGGCTACCTTGGCACAGAACTGTTTCCCACGTACAGGCAATGCTTTCTGGAGGGGAAATGGAATTACCTACCTGCTGGAAAGGGTTAAAGACGTCTTGGCTGCAGGTTAAGTAGTATTGCAGGATTTCTGCAAAGTTAGGAGGCAGAGAGAAAGAAATCAGACACTGGGTCCATTCGAGCTGGTGTCATGCCTCTCCCAGTCTCGCTTCTTATTTATTTTTTGGCCATCAAATCACAGCTGATGTATGGGGACCCCGTGGAGTATTCAAGGCAAGAGACACTCAGGTAGTTTGCCATCCAAATAGCAGCCAGGGCTGACCCTGCTTAGCTTCTGAGATCTGATGAGATCAGGCTACCTTGGACTATTCAGATTGGGTTTTCTGAAATCTGGTGCTTTTTTATCCACTGGGTGTTTTCCTCCAATGCTACACAGCCAATAGAGAGCTGTGAGGCTCCACCCCCCCAGCCCCTGCACACCCAGAGACAGAGGCTTTGTACTCTTGACAAGTACATGCCAGGGCAGGCGTTCAACTGGTGCAGTTTTGCCCCCATCTCTGGGTCTCTGTCAGCACAGAACCTCTCAGGCCCCCAGAAGAGTGTAGCAATCTGGGATATAAACCAAGAAGCACCCTGCATATCTGTCCCTATAAGCAAGGACATTAGTAATCATTGCATGACTACGTAAACAAGCCTCATGGCGAGTCACGTGAGGCCAGACAATGGAGCAAAATTTGAACCCCCAGCTCCCAGGTCAGACTGTTAACTGACAAGGATGAAAGAGAAAATTCCTGCCCCCAAGGGTTTGCCAGCTGCAGATGTCAACAAAGCATGCCAGGGCATGGAGACTGACATTGACATGCTGACGTCTGTACATCTCAAGCCACTGCTGAAGATGCAGCTTACAGAGGCTGCTTCAAAGCTGGCCATCCTCGACCCAGGTGGAAACCCATCATGCCCGTTCATGGCAGCTCTATTCCTACCTGGGCTGAGTCCAGTTCTGGCTTGGGTTGTGTTCATCACATAGCCATCTGGTTCGAAGCAGAAATCACTCAGTCCCTGAAAGGGAGAGGGGAGGAGAGAGAGGAGGAGGAACAAATGTTTCTGTCATTGCATTCTGTTGTTATCAGCATCTAAGCAAAATCAAGCAACGATCAGTACAATCCCCAGCAGAATTGCTCCAGTCTGAACCCACTGATTTCAGTGGGGTTAGACTGGAGTAACTCTGCATAGGACTGCACTGTCAAAAAGGCTGAGTCCCATTAATAGACAGTGGTAGGTCCATCTGATAGGCATTATAGTGGAATGAAATGGCAAAGGACAGTATATCTTTGGAGCATTGTGGTTTGAGAGGAAAGTGTCCAGAAATGAGAACCATTGTTTCTGATGTGACCTGTCTTATACTTTTTTTAAAAAAAAACTGCACTGTCTTCTAATTTTGTGATACAGTTTTGCCTTGCTGATTGTATGGCCGCAGTCACACTGGTGGCTTGGCGCAATATGGTGCCACCTCTGATTGAACCGGTTGAAAGTGTTGCTGGGCGTATCAGCCACACAGCACACCCTGCTGTGGGTTACCCATGGAGACATCCCATGGTAAAGCATCCACATTATTGCAACACCTCAATCATGGAATGCGCTACCAAAAAAAAAATCTCAAAATTCATGCGCGCACATGTGCAATTTTTTTTTTTAAAAAAAACCCTCCCTAGCGGCAGAATAGATCTGCAGGTTCAGACTGCCAAATCCATTCTGCATGCACTCCCCCGCATTCAGACATCTGGCCATGCACAATGACTGCGTGGGGAACCGAAAACACAACTTGTGATGTGGTGCCTTTTTAACCTGGCTCCAAGTCATCCTATGACGGGATAAGTATGGCTGGGAAACACCTGACAGATGTGGCTGTGTGACTGTGCCCACTTGGTCAGGAGAGGAGGAGTGGCCGTGTCAGGCCAAGCTGCCCGTGTGATCATGGCCTATGCCTTATACTGTGTTTATTGCGTTGTTTTAAAATTTTGTAATCCACCTTGACTCTCAGAAAGAAAGCCAGACTGTAAACAGAGAAAATAAATAAATGCTAGGTGGAAGATGAGACACAGATAATTATTATTTAATTACATTTCTTGACAATCAGGCGGTGAGTCCTTGGTCAGAAGTGAAGCACCCTGGGGTGAACACAAGGCCTATTTATTTATTGAGAAGATATATATCCCTTTCCTTCCTACTAAAAACAGCATGCAGGGTGGCTTACAAGGGAATGTTTTATAAAATAATACAAATGCAATATTAACAACACAGCGGTAGCATAATAACAGTCCATCAAAAGAACAGCAATAAATAATATCTGAATAGAAGTAATCAAACTAACCATTAAAATCGATAAGAACCAGCAGGTGAAATGGCCCGTCATCACCATGCCAAGGAGGCTACTCAGTTTTCTCTACCACCCACTGCCTTGGAGAATAAAATAATTCATCAACTCTCTGGGAGGCCAAAAGCAAGGGGACAAACTGTGTTTTGATGGAAAGGGTTTCAAATGTGGTTTGGGGGGGGTGTATCTGTATCTCCCCCCCCCCACCCCACCCCAGGAGAGAAAAATAGCTGTGTGTTTATGGTTTTGGACATACACAGGGCTGCCTAGGGCTGCTTCCATGCAGGGACTTCACCTGCACAGATAGCAAGAAGTCCCTGCAGTAAAGGAGAGCATCCAGACAATGCCATGCTCAATGGGGGTATGACTTAGGGTTGCCAACTCTGCATTGGGAAATACCTGGAGATTTTGGGGGTGGAGCCTGAGGTGGGCCGGGTTTTCTCCAGGGGAGTTGATCTCTTTCACCTGAAGATCAGCTGCAACAGCGGGAGATCTCCAGCCACCACCTAGAGGTTGGCAACCCTAGTGATGACTCCTCTGGCACCCATTTCCCCTGCTTTGCTCCAGACAAAACATAAGTCTCATTTTCTCCAGCAGAGAGGAAACAGTGGGATGACGCACACGGATGGCGCGTCTGTCTGGAAACTAGGAGGGGTGCAGAGAGCCAAGCCCCTTCCGTCTCCAGAATGACGGAATTAACTCTACATTCCTTCCCCCCTTTTCAGCCCTTTATGAAGCTTTTTCATTTTTATTTTTTTTACTGAGTTGTGCTGTAGCAAAACAGCAGGGCTGGGGAAAAGAAAGGGGGTGGAGCACTAAAGCGGTTTTAATGGAGGGGTTGCAGACTGTGGGGAGTAGGGTTGCCAACTCTGGGTTGGGAAATTCCTGGAGATTTGGGGGTGAAGCCCTGGGAGGGTGGAGTTTGGAGAGGGGAGGGAGTGCAGCAGGGTATAATGCCGTACGATCCACCTCCAAAGGAGCCATTTCCTCCAGTGGGACGGATCTCTATCATCTGGAGATCATCAGTCATAATTCCGAGAGAACTCCCAGCCTCACCTACAGTTTGGGAACCCTAGTGGGGAGGCCCCTATGCATTATGCAGGTGTGGCAGCTAGGGCTGGGGGCTGGGAGCACCAACACTGCAAGTGGTGTTGGAACAGGGTGTGTGGAGTTATCATGGAATTTCAAGGTATGACCTTCTGGGTGTTCAGATTTGAGATGAAGACCCTTCCCGCATTGACTTGATAGCTGTGGATCTACTAGACATCTGCCACAAAGCCTTGGTGCACTACGGGGGATTGTGGGACTGTCAGTTCATACCAGGTCTTGTCATTGCCCTGGGACAACTGAAACAATGTCATGCCTCAAACCCATCCAATACTCCCTTTTATACCTAGAACCCATCCAATACCCCCCTTCAACTCTGGATGGCAGGGAAAAATTGGTAGTGGTGGGTTTCTTTTGGGGAAGCTTGCTCTCATAATTGGTGGTCTCAAAGAGGAGTCCTTGACATGTCTCCAAGTGACTGCAGAATTTTCTAGAAACCCAGATTGTGAGGGATGGATTAGAAAGAATGCGTCAGAGGGATGAGGACAGGAGAGTAAGACAAAAAAGTGCAAGTTCTTCTGGGAGACCTGGCCCGGGTCACAGGGGCTCTTGACTGGAACTGGGGGTCACTGGGAAGGGCTGAGGTGAGTTTGTGCGGACGCAGTACGGAACTGAGGCACCTCAAGAGGGCTGTGCCCATTCATGGAGGGGACAAAACATTCATCAAGGCAGCTGGAAAGTACACAGAGACTGTGTAGTGCCTGATAATTAGAAGTAAGTGGGAAGAGTGTGTGTGTTTGTGTGTTGAGGGATGTGATGATGAGGGGGGAACCCTAACTCTGGCTGGAAATGCCAGCAATTAAATTAATGTGCTTCAGAGATCAGGGACAGATTTTCCAGCAAGGCCACCCAGTCAGTCCTTCAGACATCATGAGGTGGGCCTCTTTTTTCCTGCCAGAGGTTCCTGTGCTTTTGACATCTGCAGGACGGGCAAAAATACAACAGCTTGGAGCATCTTAGCACAAAGACACAGCGGCTGAAAATGCAGCAGAGGTGGCGTTTCTGCCTTTCCCACAGTGCTTACAAGGCCTGGTGCCACTGGTGCCACTGGGGTAGGACTCTGGGGTGGAAGCCCAGGCCCTCAGCTCATAGGTTCAGCGGAGGTGCCACCAACCTCCAGGTGAAGCCTGGAGTTCTCATGGAATTACAACTAATCTCTGGACTACAGAGGACTACTGATCCCCTGGAGGAAATGGGAGCATTGGAGGAGAAACTCCATGATATGCCATAGTGCCTAGTAGAAACAGACATCCTAGCCTAGAGGGACATCACACCCCTACTGAGTTCCCTCCCCAAGCTCTGCCCTTCTCTGGCATGGCCCACAAATCTCCAGGAATTTCCCAAGCAGGATTTGGCAACTCTAAGAGGGGCTCCCAAAGCAGAATGCAGCTTTGCCACTGAAGTATACATTATCCTTGGGGGGCAGGGAAAGACTATTGAGTCCAGAGTCTGCGATTACCTAATTGCAATACTGCATAGGAACACCACCTTGAAAAGAATAGGCTGCAGTCATCAGCACCCATCGCAGTCCTTAAAGGTAGCTGAAGTTTTGTGCATCCCTAAGAGGGCATCCTTTCAGAAATAAAAAATATAGAGGGGGAGGTCACAGAGGGTTCTGGGCTGGGGGAGAAGCCAGCTAGGCCAGGTGGAGGCTCACCCCTTTCCACTGTGCTGCTCCAGGTAGCTGCATTGCCTGTTCATATGGCCAGGCGAGCCCTAGATTGTTCCCCTTCCTCCTTTCCCTCTCCCAGTTTTGGATGTCATCAGCCCCGATCTCCTGATCTATACCCCCACCCCAAGCCCCTTACTCACCACAGCTGCTGCTGTCTCCAGCCCCATGGAGCCCCAGCTCAGGATGAGAACTAGGAAACTCATCACAGTCATTCTGTTGGAAGAAAGAAAGGTACTCGGATGAGCACAGAGCACCTCACCCTTCCTCAAGTGGCTTGTATACCAGGGATGAGCGAACTTTCCCTATTTCGTTTCATCTGCTCTTACATTTATTTATTTGTTTGCCAGTGGTTTTATATCTCTACTTTTTGTTACTGGTTTTGTAGATTTGCATGCTGTATGGATGCATCTCTGCATACGTTGTCATTTACACGGATAATGTTTGTATAATGCTGATTTACTGATGCAAAAATAATGCTGAAAACCATGGACGTGTTATGGCAAACAATGCAATACTAGAAAACCAAAAAGAACAGGAAAATAGAGAATTGTGGGTCATTTTGCACAAGTGTAGTATAGATGGGGATATATAAAGAGTTTTTAATTCAGATTATTCATACACTTGCATTTTTCTGGTTTTATGAATTTTTATATTAAGATTTTATTAGGATTTAATAAAAGCCTATTAAGTGGTAAGGCCTCTCCTTTGTAGGTTATAGTGTATTTTAGCTGATGCTAGCAGACAAGAAAACATTCTTTTTTTCTTTTAAGTTGTTTGGATGAAATAGCTATCTAGCTGCCTGGTGTTTTTAACAGGCCTTCAGTGCAGTATTGCTGGTGCAACAGAAGATAGCTTTTTTAAAAGATGTATTTGCTTGAAGAATAGAGTTCATGGTTTTAGTTGTTTGGGGTAAAACTCTGCAGTGTCCTGGTCAAAAAGGGCTTTATCAGAAAACAACACCTTTTTGTTTGGGTATGAAGAATCCATGGGTATTACTGTTAAGGTTAAGTTAAATAAACATTTAAGATATCATATAGGCACACCTTTTTCTGTAACTGACAAATGAATAAATGACTACTCAGATGATGCTCTGACATTTTGTGATATTATCTTTTTTGCCTATGTCACTTGGGGAATAAAATTGCATGTACTTCCTTATTGTGTTCAGAAAGCAGTTAATTTCTGATAGGCTGGTTTGGCCTAACTGTTTTCAATGGTTTAGTTGCAATTAAATAATCAATGACTTCTCTCTTTGGCTTGGGAATCTATTTGTACAACACAAGGCAGAAGCAGAATTGAAACGGGGGGTGGGGGGGCTGCAAGAGTCAGGTAGCCCTGCCTGGTCCTGAGTCAAACCACTACTCCATCTAACCAGCTACTGACTACTCTGCCTGACAGTGGTTCCCCAGGGTCTCAGACGGGAGTCTCCAAGCCCAGCTACCTATTACACGAGACTGAACCCCTTCTGGGGCCATCTGGACAGGGACAGTTCTCTGGCCAAGCTACCAAAACGAGGCAGGGACTCAGCTCATCTCCCCAGCCATCATCACTGCTGTGGGAGACAACAGGCTCCACTCTCTGACACTATGCAACTGCTCAGACCCCTTTAACAGCAACGTGGAAAGAGGCGATGGGTGCACCTTGCGCGGGATGACGGAACCGACCCTGCTTCTGAACGGAAACTCTTACTGAGCTGTGGGGCTCCCTACTCAAGGCTGTGTCACCTTTCTTCCTGACACAGCTGCACGGCAGGATGAAATCCAGCAGGTTTCTCCACTACTGCACCACTCCGGCTGGATTCAGATTTCACTTAGTCCTTCTAAACCCCACAGCTGTGCCTATTGGTGGGATATGTCGTGGCAGATCCCAGAGGGACAGCCATGCTGGTCTGTTGCAGAAAGCCCACAAAGGAGTCTTGTGGCACCTTCGCAGATGTACTGAGGCTTTCCTGGACTAGAGGCTGCGTTGTCTTGTTCACGAAGCATATCCTCAGTTGGCGGATGTATTCATAAGTAAGTGTAGAGAGCACCCCCCCCTCAAAAAAGGTATAAGCAGAGGGGGTCAAAGGGACATGGGGTGCACGAGGTACTGTCTGTGACATTTTTATGCACCACTCAGACATATGCAAGGTAAGTCCAGCCGCCATTCACAAAAAGCAGTAATTGGCAATAACACAATCTCCCTAGCTTTGCTAAACTAATTTAATCTGTTTCCAGGCCGCTGTCTGATGTCTATGAATGGGTCTGTCACTATGGTTTTGCCTTAAAGCGCTGCCTGATTAGAATCCAGGAGTTGGCAAAAGGAGGTTAATGTTTCTTAATGGCTGTGGGTGGTCCCCTGAATGAGCAATTATGTTGGGGGGGGGAGCAAGGTTGAGGTCCAGCAGCAGAACAACCTGCACCGCATGCAGAAGGCCCTGTCCGGTTAGAAAAGGATCGGGTAGCCGGGGGCGTGAAAGACGTGGACCCCAGACTCTGGAGAGCCACGGCCAGTCAGAGGAGGAGACACTGACCTTGACAGGCCGACAGTCTGACTCAGTAGAAGGCAGCATCATATATTCAATTCGGCCTCCAAGCTGGAAGCGGTGGTGATTATGTATGAGAGAAAGCAGCTGGCAATTTGGAAGATGGGCAGCGGCGGAGAGTGGGGAGGGGGAGACAGAGGGGGAGGGGTGGCAGAAGAAGATGCAGCCCCTTGGGGCTTCTGGGCCGAACCACGTGTGATGCTAGAGGCCTGGAAGGGGATCTCCCCAGTTGCTTATTTGCCCCCCAAAGGAGCTGCCGAGAGGGGTGAGATGTGATTCTGGGGAAAAGAAAAGTTTCCTCCCCACTACACCATTCCCATGACTGAAAATCCCCACTCCCGGGCAGATTTTAACTCTCAAGTTAAGCAGGTCAGCCCTGGTTTGTATTTGGATGGGAGACCACCCACAAAGTCCGGAAGAGGCAACGGCCAGCCACCTCTGAAGGTCTCTTGCCCTGAAAGCCCTGTGGGGTTGCTGTGTTGGGATTTGGCAACATTTTCCACCACTACCAGTGCAATGACATACACCATAGGAATTCCTGCTCTCTCCCCCCCCAACGTGGATAAAGGAAACAGCAGGCGAAGGGGGCATTTTCAACCAAGGAAACTACGATTGTTAGAGTTTGGGCAGTAGAAGAGTGAATGCTGCCTTCCCCAGCAGCACAGTCCAAACCTATTTCCCCCACCTCCAAACACAGTGGCAGAGCCATTCGCCAAACTCCAGCATCCTGTGTGCTTTGGCTCCTCTCTCTCTCTCTCTCTCTCTCTCTCTCTCTCTGAGGAGCTGATAAAAGCCTGCCCGTACCACCTTGCGGGAGTGTCTGCTGTACACGTAGGCTCTGCTAGCATATTTCTCAAAAAAAAGAAGAAGAAGAAGAGATTGGATTATACCCTGCCCTTCACTTTTGAGTCTCAGAGCAGTTTACAAACTCCTTCCCTTCCCCTCCCCACAACAGACACCCTGTGAGGTAGGTGGGCTGAGAGCTCTGACAGAAACTGCTCTTTCAAGAACAGCTGTGCCAGAGTTTGTGAGTGACCCAAGGTGCAAGTGGAGGGTGGGAATCAAACCGGCTCTCCCAGATTAGAGTCTGTGCACTTAACCACTACACTGAACTGGCAAATATGACAAAGATGCCTTAAATCTGCAAAAGAAATGAAACCTAGGAGTGCGTCCCTTGAAATTCTCACTGCTCAGGGACTGTGTAACATATTTTTATACATAGCTCTATTTGGCACTACACCCCCCTAAAAAAGAAAAAGAAAGAAAAAGCTAAAACAGACCCCTGAAACACCCCTAAAATGGGCTGGTATTCTGCTTCTTCCTCTGGATTGACGATTCTGCGGCGCATCAAACAAATTCCTTTGAATCTCTCACGGGCGCGATAGTCCCATCTTGTGCCCCTCCCTCTCCCAAACTCCCGAGCTTTCCCAACCACCACCCTAGTGCAGCAGTGCCCAGATGTGCCCACCAGATGGTGCACTCACACGATTACCAGCCACTTGATCTGCTTCGCCAGCCCCAGCAAGGTGAAGAGGCAGATGATGAGGTCCAGCAGCAGCAGCAGGATGTAGGCCAGCCACCTGGGAGGGCCAGAAAGCAACGGAGCGAGTGAGGAGGACCACGCAGCCCACTTCTTCACCCCACTTCCACCCTTCCCTGTCCAGTCTGCCCAACAGCCAGCCATCCACGATGAACCTCTTACTGCAATAAAGTTTGGGTCCAGTGGGCACCTTCAAGACCAGCAAAGTTTTATTCCGGGTATGCACATGAAAGCTTATACCCAGAATAGTTGGACTCAAACTTTGTTCTGTTGCTTCAGACCAATATGGCTACCCACCTGAATCTCTCTACCTAAAATGTTACACACCCCATCTTCTCCACACCTTATGCATATCTGTCTGTCCTTGAGTTAGTCTGTTTCCTCTGTCTTTCCTTTCCCCCACTAATCCCAATATTTGGGCTGTTCCCCAGATGCTGCTCAACCCGTACAGTTCCTCTCATACTGCTCCATCCTCACAGTTCCCCTCATGATGCTCCATCCACACAGTTCTCCTCATGCTGCTCCATCCTCACAGTTCCCCTCATGATGCTCCATCCACACAGTTCCCCTCATGATGCTCCATCCTCACAGTTCTCCTCATGATGCTCCATCCTTACAGTTCCCCTCATGATGCTCCATCCTCACAGTTCCCCTCATGATGCTCCATCCTCACAGTTCCCCTCATGATGCTCCATCCTCACAGTTCCCTTCATGATGCCCCATCCTCACAGTTCTCCTCATGATGCTCCATCCACACAGTTCCCCTCATGATGCTCCATCCTCACAGTTCCCCTCATGATGCTCCATCCACACAGTTCCCTTCATGATGCCCCATCCTCACAGTTCTCCTCATGATGCTCCATCCACACAGTTCCCCTCATGATGCTCCATCCTCACAGTTCCCCTCATGATGCTCCATCCTCACAGTTCCCCTCATGATGCTCCATCCACACAGTTCCCTTCATGATGCCCCATCCTCACAGTTCTCCTCATGATGCTCCATCCACACAGTTCCCCTCATGATGCTCCATCTACATAGTTCCCCTCATGATGCTCCATCCTCATAGCCTTCCTCAGCCACCCACTCTCCTTCTCACCTGTAGTCCTCCAGGTAGCCAACTTGTTCTGCCAGGGTGCTAGGCCCACCACGCATTTCCCCCCAGAAAGGGACCCCATCTAGGGTCTGCGCCACTGTCTCAGCCTGGCGGCGAGTGTTACGGACCACGGCCACCAGGTCAGTCCGTGGCGACAATGTCTCTTCGAGCTGAGTCAGGTCTCCACGTACAGTCGCCAAAAGTAGCTCTACCGTCTCTGAGACCTGGGTGGGGTGGGGTGGGGTGGAGATGTCACAATTCCGGTGTGGGAGGGCCATAGGTGCCTCATGTTATTTATTTATGTCATTAGATTCCTTGGCGGCCCGTCCCCGCTTATGCAGGGCTCAAGGCGATTTACAACAAAATAATTTTAATACCTTATAAAACCAATTAGAACCAGAAAAATCCAATATTCAAAACATTCAAACATAAACATTTGAAAACATTTTAAGAACAAGATGGCATATCTAGCATTCAAGTTTTTTGGGGGGGAAGAGGGGAGGGCATCGGGTAGATGTAAGGAACCGTCACTGGCCTCAACCAAAGGCCTGGTGGAACATCTCTTCCTTACATGCCCTGCAAAACTTTAATAGGTCAGACAGGGCACAGATGTCATCTGGCAAAGAGTTCCACCAGACTGGCCAGCCGGATATCTTTGGGGCCGGAAACCACCAGAAGAGTCTTATCTGCTCATCTTAATGCCCTTCGGGGGACACATCGGGAGATGTAGCAGGCATGACTTTAATGCAGCCAGGTACCCATGGCAGACAGAACATACACATGCCACATCCTTCACTTTACACAGTGCCTCAGTGCCCAGCTAAAACTCAAGAACTTGTTCTCCTCATGCCAGTCACCGTATGACTGTCACATCAGTCACCAGGGCTGCAGGTGGGAGGAGGGGAAGCACATCTTGTGACCTGCTCAAATTAAGCATGTTTGCAGAGTGAATGCTTAGACCATGCAAGGACCTCTGTTAGCCAAAGGAGATGGCAGGTTTATTAATGGTTAATAGCTATAACAGCTAGAAATGGGCACATTCTCGATCCGAGGCAGGATACCTCTGATTAGCGGATGTTGGGGACAAACAGGGCGGCTGTCTCCACTTTGCCCTGCTTGGAAGCTTTCTAGGGCCATCTGGCCGGTTACAGGGACAGAATGCTGAACTCAGCTAACCTTCGGTCTGATCCAGCAGGGCAATTATTTTGTCCTTAAGCAGCTACTCTGTTCTCTGGAAGTCCTGTCCAAATGCTCATTTGGCTTCTGAGATTTCACCAGGCACAGTTTACATCTTTCCACTTTTCATTTCACAACCACAGGGGCTAGAAACTTGGCTTCGAGCTGTATGGGCTGGAATCACACGTCTGCAATGGTTCTCCGTATTGAAACCGGCTGTCTTTCATCAGCTAAGCACCGCTGTGTAGAACGCACGCACTTGCCAGATAAAAGCCACTCACTGTTCACAAGCCTGTGGCCAACCTTCCGTAAAGCTGTGGGTTTTAGACCGTCTTCCTTAGAAGTTTTATCAGTGAGATAAAAAACGATAAGGCTCTCTGAAAGACACATCTACAGGGCTCATGTTTTGTGGAGTGGGTGGGTGGGTGGAGTGGGAACAGCCCAAGCTGCCCGGCCACGGCCAGGATATGGTCTGTTTATGTCATTCCAGAAATACAATAGACATTTTTCTTCCGTGAATTATGCAATTATGTGAACAGGATGGGAGTATGTGGGGGGAGGGGAGGAAGAGGATGTCACCATTTATTTATATGAAAATATTTAATTTCCCCTTTTCTCCTGCATGCAGGACTCAAAGCAGCTTATGAAAGTTTCTAAGGGGCTTGGAGGAATAAAGCTCAGGTCCCCAGACAGCTACTAATCATCCCTGCAGTGCCATGGTCTCCACGCATTTTAGTCCCAACTTGCAACAGGAGAACCACTTTTTAATGTTTTACCCCATTCCCTTCTCCTACTCTCCCCTTCACTTCTTCTGTTGTTTTTGTTTCTCACTTTCGTTTTCTTGTCCTAGTCAATATTAAGCCCTGACAGAGATGCTGGGTTCCTTAACAGCTGCACTGTTGTAGGAAGGATTCTCTGAAAGTATAAAAACCAAAGCATGCATTTACACATGCAAACATAAATAAACCCCAGTCATGTATATTATGTACAAAGCACCCTCATTCTTCACATAGCTGAGGATTCACAAACTCAAAATGGGTACTTCCTAGATGCTACGCAAGACCACACTAGTTTTAAGGCATATGCACGCTATTGTATGCCAGCCTGGAGATATCTGCTTGAGATCATTTCCAGGTATGCCAAACGCTGTCACCATGCCTTCCTTGCCGCATATTCAGCTCTGCCACATGGCATACCCATTCCATTCCATTCACAAGTATGGCCTGTATGCACAACAAACTTGAAGGGCCTCACTACACATTACAAAGTCCCCAGATCATCCCCAGGTCTACCACAAGGACGTTCAGCCAGTTGAATTGTGAGTTCCCCACTAGATATTGAATTCCCAGGTACACAAAGTCCAATTTTTATCAGGACTACAGTGCACAGTGAGAGGGTACTTAATCCACCCCGTGCTGTCTTCCCACCCTGAAATACCCCTAGGTGTGCTATCTACTGCGCTGGGGAAGCTCGCATGTACACCATCAATACATGTGGACAGGGGTGACCCATCCACTAGGCAATTGACTAGGAGACCAGTGGTGGAGGGGCACCAACCAGCCCTGTTGCATCCCTACCATCTGTCCAATCACCTGCCCACAGCATCAAGGTCTGCTCAGGAGGAGGGTGGTGTTGCCTCCTACTTCCCCACAGCCCTGTGGGGGGCAGAGGAGGCCGGGTGCCATCATGTCCCACCTCACCTAGCATGCAGCAACTTCTCACCATAGTGTGTGTATGTGGAGGGGTGTGTGTGTCAGGCACAATCTTCCCACCTCCCTGCTGCTTGGTGTAGGGGGAAGGCAAGGAGGGTAGTGCAGTCATTCCGCCTCCCTGATGCATAAGAGGCAGCTTGAGTGCCCTAGCCTAGGGTTCCCCAAATCCTTGGGCGGGCCCTGCACATGCATAGCACACACTTGTGTGCATTTCAGGTAGAAAAAATGGTCTGTATGTAGGGGGGATAACTTAAGCACCCTTTTACCGCCTGCCAAGGTCCCGATCTGGATTGGGCCCCTGTGTACCTGGGCACTGAGTTCCCAGGAGGGGAATTTGCAGCTCACTTTTGATCCCCGTAATGGAAGACCTGAACACGGCCTGAGGACTTGGTAATGTGTCTTTAGGTTCAAGTGGCATCATTAGGCGCATTTGCAACGTGCTAAATACTCAATAGACCGAGTCCAAATTCATATTCCAGGAGGAAAGAGATAGGAGTCAAGGGCCCTTAGGCTTAAGGCTACGGCCAATAAGCTGTACCACTGAAGGAAGAAAGGAGTCAAGGGCCCTTAATCTCGCCAGGGGTTGCTGGCGGAACTAATTCCAGCCTCTGTCATCTCTGGAATACGTAAGAAGAGCGCAAGCACAGGTGAGAGTGAGTTCATTGATACCATCTCAGGATACCTGACCGTACAAACAAGCCCTTAATGCTCTGATAAAGACAGGCACTCACTCACCAGTGTATCGATGGAGCTTAACGTGTGGTTGGCGTTCAGCAGCGAATAGGTGACCTGGTACACTCCATCGTTGGTTTCACTGTTTCCATAGAAACCAATGCCAATCCCAGCACTGTGTTTGGAGGAAGGAAGAGAAAAAGACATCTCAGTGTCCAGGAACTCCAAACTTTATGACCTTGCTCCCAAACCAAGAGGTCCCAAATTCCATATGGTCAGGATTTTGACTCACAAATGTGCATTTTTGCAGCCTGCAGCAATGTATGATCACAGACTGATTTCCACTGATCTTGTAAATGTATGTCTGGGCAATACAACTACTGGTGTTGCTTATACAACTGAATATTCCTCCATACAAATATAATTCCTTTCTCACAGAATACTTGTAGTCATGATGATGGGTTACAGCCTAGCCTGATACACCAGTTTTCTATGAACAGGGGATTTATCTAAACAGAGAAATATTTCACACATGAACTCCCAGTTGCTGTTTGAACAGCACAGCCACATTGAGAAACACAGAGTTGCACTTACCTGTAACTGTTGTTCATCGACGTCTCCTGTATGGACACACATTGGGACTGTGCTTATGCAGGCTGGCCGTGGGACATTTTCTTTCTAGCTCAAAAACTCCAAGAGGGGGTGCTCCACCCCTTTTGGAGCCAACCCACATGCAGGATTCCCACCCAGCGTGTCACATGCTCTGTCGGCAGGCACCCCTTCCCTCAGTTCCTGTAAGCCACCGCAAGACCCTTCCACGGCACAATAGGCCCTGTGAGAGCTCATGGCGGGGCAGGAGGGAGGGAATGTGTGTCTGCACAGAAGACATCAATGAACAAAAGTTGCAGGTAAGTGCAACTCTGTTTTCATCTTTTGTCTTCTTGTGCAGCCCAACGCTGGGACCATTAGCGAGCTATTCACCAGAGGAGGTGGGGTGAGTTTCTCCCTGGAACGGAGCCTGTAGAATAGACTTGCCCAGATCTGCTTCTTTCCTTGCCTGAAGGTCTAAAGCGTAGTGCTTCACAGATGCGTCCTCTGTCGACCAGGTTGCTGCCTTGCAGATGTCCAGCAGGGGAACTCGTTGATGAAACGCAACAGATGAACCTGTGCTCGGGTGGAGGGTGCTTTCACCTCGAGTGGACACGGCTCTCCAGATGCCAGGTAGCAGGAACGGATGGCAGCAACTACCCATCTGGACATGGACTGCACCGAAGCAACTTTGCCCTTCTTGGGGCCGCAATAACAAATAAACACTGCTTTATTTTTACAAAATGGTTTAGTAAAGTAAAGAACTTTAGAAAAAAAAACCAACTGTCAGAACTAAATCTGGCACCAAGCCTCTGCGAATTGTGCCAGCCTAGCCTTAAAACTAGGAACATCTGCAACTGCTGAGGTGGATAGTTAGACCTTTGCTGGCTGTTGGACCTGATCCCTCTGGATCCCTCGGCCGTGGGGAACCCTTTCTTTTTGAAAAGAGAGATGACTGGAAAGGGCATGGAGGATACAAGAATGATGGCTGGCGATACTTTCTCTGACCCCTGTAGAAAGGGGTATCAAAGCTGTGTTGCCTTTGGGAGAAACGTTGCCTCTGGGCCGGAGCTGAGAAAAACATGCTGAGCGATCTGGCTGTCTGGTGGTTCTTCTTCACAGTGGAGAGGAACACATCCGTGGACTGTGAAAAAAGATTTGGCCCCTCAAAGGGGAGATCCTCAACTTTACAGCGAGTCTCCAGAGGGAGAGCAGTGTTGTGAAGCCATGAGTACCTCCTGCCTGCGTTAATCTCCTGTTTTGAGAGTTTAATAGCCTCAGACTGGGTCAGGGACTTGGATTCATCAGGTAATTTGTCTAGGTACTGGGAAAGACTGTCCCAGAGGAAGAGTTGGTAGTCTCCCATAATCACTTGATAATTTGTTACTTGAAAATTGACAGCGGAGGAAGCATAAAAGTTTCCTCCCAAAGCATCCAAATGGTGACTTTCCCTGTTGGCTGTGGATGAACACATCAAAGTAGAGACAGCTCAAAATTCTGTCCTTCAGATGGTTATCTGAAGTGGAAACATCAACATCAAGGGGTTTTGCCGTTCTTAGCATTTGTTCTCTGTAGAGATGGAGGACTTTGCTAGGAGGCACTGGGGTCGGGTCGCCCACAGTATCGTCAGGTGATGGGTCTGAGACACTCTTAGAACTATAACGAGATGCCATGGAGACCTCTTCTTCAGGTTCATGGTACGGAGACCGGAATGGAACCAGTATGGAGAGGACATCCATGTACCCCCGTGCATTTGGGTCATGCCCCTCAAAAGTTTGAGGATGATGTCCAGCCCATCTATTTAAGTAGGATGGTGACATGTAGTAAGAATGCTGGGGAGGGGGGTGGGCATTGGCTGCCAAGATAAGGGAGGTCCCAATTCTGAGTGTACCTGTTGTCCTGCAGGGATGCTCAGTTGGTCATCATCTGCATCTGAAAAGGAGCCCATGAAGGAGGCTAGAGGTGGCAACAGGGTGCACAGGGGAACCAGTATGATGTCCCAATCAACCTCCGGACCCTTAGAAGACTTGACACATCCCGATTTGGGTGCAGACTCAGTCTTCTCCTTATGCCTTGATTTTTTAAGTTTCTTTGCAGGAGGTTTCAAATGTGACCAGACCTTGGTCAACGGTCCTGGAGAAGTTGAACACAGGCGCCTAGATTCTGCCTCCAGAGCAACCAAAGCGGCTCTTTTTGGAGGGATCAGAGCTGTCCTGATAGACGGGTCCATAGGAACCAAAAAGACCAATGGGGACCTGGAACGGGGTTCAGTAGTTGGAGCCAAGGGAAGTGGACCTGAGATAGTGGGGTCTGAGCTTGGAGTCACCTTGGAAGGAACCGAGGAGGACAAAGCCTTCTCCCACAGTGCAGCTTTCAGCTTAGAGGCCCTATCTGACCGAGCCTTAGGAATAAAGCACTGGCAAACTGAACAAGCTTCAACATTGTGGGTGTCTCCTAAGCACAGAAGGCAGAGTTTGTCCCACATTTTGCACATTTTTTAAACAGTACCATGGACGCCGTGATGAGGAACCACAAGCACAACAAACAGGGAGAGCCCAGGTGATGAGGCTTGCCTCCCGTGAAATAGCCTCCCAAAGGAATACAAAACAAGTCCTCGGTGGACAAACATAAGTCTTCTTTCATCCACAATTGATGGAGCATGCTAGAAAGCTTCTTATCTTTGAGGCGGCGAAAAAGGAACTGAGGAAAGGGGGTGCCTGCCAATGGAGCATGTGACATTCTGGACAGGGATCCTACACATGTGTTGGCTCTGAAAGGGGCAGGGGGCCCCCTCTTTGGAGTTTTTGAGCTAGAAAGAAAATGTCCCATGGCTGTCCTGCAGAAGCACAGTCCCAATATGGGGCTACACAAGAAGACTGGAGATGAAACATTGTGAACACATTAACCTGGTCAGGCCCTTTATCTACCAAGCCCAGTATTGTCTACTCTGACTGGCAGCAGCTCTCCAAGGTCTCAGGCAGGAATCTTTCACGTCAACTACTTCCCATTTTACTTTACCTGAAGATTCCAGGGACTGACCCTGGGATCTTCTGCATGCAAAGCAGCTTTGCCATTATGTCCCTGCCTCTTCCTAAGGGTTACAGCAGTTGATTAGGACTGGTGAGATCTGGGTTCAGATTCTCACTGAGGGCACAACTAGACATTATGGTGTCCCCAGGGATGACGTGGGGCTGCCACTACCATTTTAAAGTTGAACGAGGGCCATTTAAAAATGCTGTGAGGGTGGGCCCAGGTGCTTTTGTTCCCCCCTCATACTAAACTAGCTACTGGGAGTGGGCTGTTTTGGCATCTGAAAAGGTGTGGAGGGCAACAAATGCACCTGGTCCCACCACACTGCAGGCCCTCACAGCATTTTTAAATGGCCTGTGTTTAGCTCTAAAATGGTAGCTGCATCCCCCGGCTGTTCCCAGGGAAGTTGTGAGGTCTAGCTATGCCCTTAGACTTGATACTCACTTGGTTACTTCAGCCCTGTCACTCAGTTACAACTATCTCACAGGGTTCTTGTGATGATAACATAGGAAGGGAGAATGAGATATATCTCTTTGGAGGGCCGGAGGGAGGGATACAAATGTGATGGAAAGGCAAGACGTGGGTTTAGCACCTCACTGAGAAGTAGGCCCAAACGTCAGACCTAGCAACGGAACAAGGTGTCAGTAAGAGGCTTCAAAGCCTAGTTTACACACCTTTGGCCTTTAATTGGCCTGGAAAACAAAAGCAGAATGTGTCTGCTATCACCTGGTTTTCTATGGAAATTTCACCTGCATGCTAAGAATCTCCTTCCTTTAAAAATAAAGGCTTCTCTCTGACCCTCTTGCAGTTCCCTAGCCTAACTGCGAAAGCCCTTCCCTTCAGCTGCGGAAGCCTACCGAGACAACTGCTAATAACCTCTTCGGAGCAGAGGGTCTAGAGGCACCTTCCTGCCCCAGAAGTAGGGCCACATTCAGGATTTCGAGGGGTTCAAGGCAGGACATCATTAGACAGTGTGGTCCTCTTGTGAGGGGCAAAGTGGGTGTGATTTGCCCACTGAGGGAACACAGTAACTCTATAGGCAGATGTTTTATGGCGATGGGGCGGAGAAGTAGAACTTAAGAGTCAGAGCATAAATACAGGCAGTGCAGTACATTTAAAGGTATTCACTTGTATTAAAAGGCAATAAAACAAATTTAAAACAGTATAGTTTTCTAAGGGACTAATGCTTGTCAATCACCATCGTGCATTTGCACTCATTGGCCAGAACAGTGGAAGGGAGGAGCAAGTTTATTTCTGAGTGAGCTGCTGGGTAGAATTCTGCCTGACTGTTTCCCCCCCTTACATCTTAAATAGGGGAACACCCTCTAGTATTTCACCAAGAGACATGTTAATAACACCCGTTTTCTCATACCAAGGATCCCTTTGTAAGTCCCGTCCCATGCAGGGAGACTGAACACGTGTGTGGGGAGGAGAAAGCCCCCCCCCCATCCTACATGCAGTTAGCAGATTGCTGGAACAACCCTTATGCACGTTCTGTGTGTAGGTTTCTCCGCACGATTGCAGCGTCTGGTTTTTGCAAGGATCCCCATTGCTTGTACGCTAGAGTCTGCCCACGTACAAACGTAAGGATTGTTCAGTCTGCGGAACACATGAAAGGTGAGGTGGGGAAGAACATACCACCGTGATCCTCCTGTATTTGCATGGTCTGGAAGGGATGTTATTGAGGACTCTGCATTACCTGTGGAATGCTGCATTCATTTGCTCTGCACCTATTTATCCTCCACGGATTTAAAAGCCCCAAAGGTGTCCCTGCCTCCCTGGTTATACTATGAAAACACCATTTTCTCTTCATTATCAACATTTCAATTCCTCAACAGAAGTTCAGAGGTAGGCATGTTAATCTGTTGGAGGGGGGAATGACCAAGTCTTGGGATTAGGGTTGCCAAACTCCAGGTGAGGCCTGGAGATCTCCTGCTATTTCAACTGTTCTCCAGACTACAGAGACGAGTTCCCCTGAAGAAAATGGCAGCTTTGGAGGGTGGACTCTATGGCATGATACACCACTGAGGTCCCTCCCCCTTCCCCAGGCTCCGCCTTGCCCACAGGCTCCACACCAAACTCCTCAGGCATATTCCAACCAAGTTGGCAACGTTACTTGAGGTAATTTAAAGGCTTAAAGGGTTTATTGTGACAAAAGTTTTGCAGATAAAACACTGCTTCATCAGATGTATGAAATATTCAGCTGGCAGTGTACAAAATGGCAGGAAGTGCTCTGCATCGTGGCACCTCACTGCCAATGCACAGGTATTTCCATACAAGTGTACTAGAGATAAGGTGTTTTTACTCACTCAAGGTCAGATGACACCATTTCCAGGTCTGTCCTGGGCCTCGTAAAATCAGATGTGCCCTGGAAGATTCACGTTGAAACTTCTCAGGCATGTGGGGGCCTGATTCCCATCCCTTGCATGCCGTCTTCCTGACCTGAAATGGTCCTGGGGAACTGTCATCTGCCCCACTGAGGAAACTTACAGCTGGATCATACAATACAAAGTCCCCGTGGCTGCCACAAGGACTTTTGGCCAAAGTAGGCCTGATGTTTTTAAACAAATCGGGTCTGTGCAACTCCAAATTGGGTCTGTGCAGCTCCAAATGAGGGAAATATGCCTGCCGAGACAGCCTGAACTGATAAAAATAGTGCCAGGGAGAAAGCACAAGTGTCTCCTTCCCCAGGCCCAATCTGAGCAGGCCCCTGAGGTGCTTTAAAAATCACTTGTTTAGAATGAGCTGTTTAAAAACATCACATTCGTTTGGCCACCTGTGCACTGGAAGCACTGTGTTTCCAAGACCCTTGGAGACCTCATTCTGACCCATTGTACAGTATGCGTGGAGAGAAGGCTTCAGCCTCCCCACCCGTGTACTCGGTTTTTCTGATCTGAAATGGCCCCAGGAGAAACAGTTTACTTATTTGGAAAACATAATTTTCCCAACAGAGCAGATGGGGGCTCCCCAGGGGCATTTCAGGTCAGGAAAAGCACATCGGGGAGAGCTTTAGTCAGTCTCCCTGCAAGTTGGGCTCCTGTGTGCCTGAGATGTTACATTACAACATGGTACACCCCCAGTGTTTATTTGGGTTTGACAAGACTCTGAAGAATGACAATACCAGCAAACCTACATTAACCAAATTTTAATCAGGCATCCCCCTAGGGCTAAATAGGGACAGTGATATGATATACCAGAAAAGAGCAAAAGTCCAGTAGCACCTTAAAGGGTGTGTTCAGACGGATCTTTTGATCTGCCATAGGAACGACTCCCTTGCGGATCAAAAATGCATGACCAGACAGAAACATCTGGGAAAAATTCCGGTCCCATAGGCATCCCGTTCTGCTGCGCCTCCAATCCTGATTTAAAAAGCAGCAGTTTCAATGTAGGGTTTTCGCTTACCTGCGCAACAACTGCAGACTTTCTTCCGTCTGGTCACTCCATTAGCGTGCAGATGCTCCCGTCGGCTCGGTCTGACGTCAGACCGAGCCAACGGGGGCGCGATTTTTAAAAATTGAAACCCCATGTGCGCTTTAACGAGGAAATGCATTCAGCGATAAGCGCTACGAGGAATGTAATATTCATGCTTATTTCTTTTAGGGACAAGATGTTACCGCAATGGGAGATGGAGGGGGAAGGACTGTTCTAACTTGCAAAATAGTCCCTCCATTGATCATGATGGCAATGGCAAGGGGGAGGACCGGGACTTTGCTGAAAACCCTCCGCGATCGCCTCCAGTTCTCCAAGGAGGCGCAGCCTTGCCTATGTGAATGTACAAAACTTTTTTAAAAAAATCCTCGGTGGATGCCGTGTAGACAAATCATGGCGGGAACAACGCGCGGTGAGGCTATTTCATGGGGGGCGTCTGGTCGTGCTAGGCTGGATTAAAAAAATCGGGATAAAATTTTAGGAGGGCTCATGGCGCGATTGACTGGCCGTCTGAACGCAGCCAAAGACTAACAAAATTTGTGACTCACAAAAGCTCATACCTGCCACAAATATTATTTTTTAAGGTGCTACTGGATTCTTGCTCTTTTCTACTGCTACAGACAGACTAACGCAGCTACCCATCTTGATTTACCAGAGAAAGGGATAATCAGGCTGCATAGGGCACCTCTGAATTCAGGTGGATGAAGTCACAGGCATGTATAGATTCTGAGGTTTGGGTGTCCACTGAATATCCACACCCAGGACCTTCGTGCAGAGATAACCTGAAGAATCTGGAGCACGAATGAAGAGGACCCACCCTAATGGCGCAGCGGAGAAAATAGGGAGGAGTCACATCAGGAGACATAGTGCCGGCAGGGGAAGAAAACAGGTTAGGAAACCAGGGGCACAACACAAAGATGCATCAGGGGGGAACGGCAACAGCCAGCAAAACATCTAAGCTCCTTATGGCAGCTGGCTGGGGATTGGGAAGGGATTTGCATGGAAAGGCAACAAGGGAGTGTAGAAGGGACGGTACAGGAGAGAGACCTGGTATCCCCCCAACTCATCCATCCTCTCTCCGTCGTCCCGGATTGGCCCATCGATCTGATGTCGGATCCTGACAGCAAGCGTTTGCCCATCCACCCCCTAGCTTGCTTTTGCACTGTAATTATGAAGCATGCTGGGTGGTAATTATACTCTTTCTGGTAATGACACAAGCGTGCAGGAAACAGCTGCAACGCAAATGGACTAGGATTAACCCAAGAGAAACCAAAAATGCTAGCCCTCCCTCCTCCAGTCCATCTCAAGGATGGACCCACCCATCCACCTGAGCCACTTGATCAAGACCAGTTAACACATGGTAGCTGGCTTTTTAAACAAAACACAAAGATTTAGCAATTTGTACAGGGTTATGGGAGATGTTGCAGGTACTAACTGTATTTATGGAAATTCACCTCCTTTGCTGAAACTAAGGATCAATTATGAATTGAGATAAATACATAAACCCCCTTCTCCCTTCATTCATCCCATCCCATCCACTCCTCAATCCTTCCAGCCCCAACTGAATTCAATTAACTGGCATATAAACAGGCCCGCAACAGTAAAATCAATTAATCATTAGTTTACTTAATTAAAAGCTTTTTCTGACTCAGAAAATATTTCCAGTTCAGCGGGCAGCAGCTTTGCTTTCCTGAAAAATGGCTGTATTTTTAAAAAACATCTTGTAAAAATCATGAATGCAGGCACCATTTGGGAAGAAGCCCTCTGCCTCTCTTTCATACAGGAGGGAATGCCTCTTCTAAGATGGTTCCTGCTGTAACACGTGGGTCATCGAAAAACAAATCAAGAAGGCTGTTTTGCTTTCAGAATTTCCTCGTTTATTCATATGCAAATTCCAAAAAATTAAATGTCTAACTGATTGATAAAAATTAATTCAATTCATTAACTAAGATTTCTTTAATTGGGAGGCAGCCCTAATATGTGGTACATAAATTTGAAAACATCTACTAGCCTGGTTGCCCAAGGTGGGTAAAAATTTCCTCCAGGTGACCAAATAATTTTTTTTTTCTGAATTGGAAAAAGTTAGTTTCCAAAAAAAAAATTCTTTTATGCCATCACTGTAGCAAAAAATAACTACCACCAGTATGCTGAGCAATGGGGCTAGTGAATAATTTGTAGGCCACTAAATGGGATTTATTTGTACAGCTGCTACAAATTACACTTGAGAAAAATCAAATCTTTTCTTGATATAGTAAGGATTTGTGGGCTGGCTACTAACACTGAGACAAGTGGAAGAAAGAGGGAGTTGTCAACTGCTCTTCCACGATGCCTGGACCTAGATTCAATTGAAAGCTCCCCTCATTCCAGCCACCATTTTGGATCCCTGAAACAGGGGACAGCAGCCAAATACCATTTCATTGGATTAAACTGAGACCAGCCTCCAGGTGGGACCTGGGGTTCCCGTAGAGTTGCCAGGTCCGGGTTGGAAAATACCTGGAGACTTTGGGGGTGGATCCGGGAGAGGGCAGGGTTTGGGGAGGGGAGAAGCTTCAGCATGGTACAATGTCATAGAGTCCACCTTTCAAAGCAGACATTTTCTCCAGGGGAGCTGATCTTTGTCAGCTGGAGATCAGTTGTAAAAGCGGGAGTTCCTCAGGCCCCACCCTAGGTTCCCGTGGAATTACAGCTCATCTCCAGACTGCAGAAATCAGTTCCTCTGGAGAAAATGGAAGTTTTGCAGGATGGACTCTATGGCACTGTACCCCACTGAGGTCCCTGTCCTCCCTAGGCTCTATCCCAAAATCTCCAGGAGTTTCCCAACCTGGAGCTCGCAACCCTACCCCCCTGCCGGTAACCAGGGGGGACCTGGCAACCCTAACCGAGACCTCATTAAAATTATATTCAAATTAATATTTATATTTAATTTAATTGCTGTAAACTGCTTTGTGACCAAATTTATTTGGTTGAAAACTGGGGAAAAATACAATAAATAAATTTGAAAAGTATTATTTGGGGGGGGATCTCAAATCAAGACTCAAAACAACCAACTTCTGCCATTTTTTGGCCCTTTCAGAAATTTTCTAAACTTAATTTTCAGGATAGATCCAGGTGGGGTCGCTGTGTTGGTCTGAAGCAGAAGACCAGAGTTTGAGTCCAGTGGCACCTTTAAGACCAACAAAGTTTTATTCAAGGTATCTTGAACTTTGACTCAAACTTTGTTCTTTAATTTTCAGGAATATGGGAACCTGAGGGAGGAGGTTTAAGCCTTTACCCTCTGCTGTTTTCCCTACATGAAACAGCCTTCGAGGGGTGCTACTTGCCCTACTATTGGGCTAAACTTAAAGGCTCATCTTAGTAGGTTTGCCAGCTCTGGGTTGGGAAATACCGGGAGATTTCGGGGGTAGAGCCTGAGGAGGGGAGGGGTTTGGGGAGGGGAGGGGCTTCAGTGGGATATAGTGTCACAGAGCCCGCCTTCCAAAGTGGCCATTTTCTCCAGGTGAACTGACCTCTGATGCCTGGAGATCCACTGTAATCCCAGGAGATTTAGCCACCACCTGGACTGGTAAAAAATTAGGGAAAATTGAACAGTGTTTCTCAAGGGTACAGTACCAGCCCTGCCATCTGACTAAAGCACTCCGCTTATGCCAAGGGTCAGTCCTGCTCCACATGACTCTCTAAAGGCAAGCTCTGGGAGAAGCGATTTCAGACTGAGCAATTCATCTTACCAGCAGATAGATGATCTTGCCAACCTCAGTCCCTGCTGTCTTCAGAATCTAGATATCCATAGCTCAACCAGGTGTTGTGCTGGCATGCGAACACTGCACACCGAACAGCACTGCACACCTAATGGTCCAATTTAACTAAAACACTGGGTATATGTAAGTCCTTGCCCCCACTGCTATCATATTTATATTGGGCCTTACATTACCTCTTTTCTGCCCCTTCTCACCTTCAGTTGCTGATTTGGAAAAATGACTCTGGTTAGCTATCAGACACACTAGTTGCGCCTGGCTCCATGTCACCCGACAGCATTGCTTTGCTAACCATCAGCCTGACTTTCCACACCCACACAACCATTCACATTGGGCTCCTCCACAGTATGGCAAAGGCCCATTTTGCATCTAGCATTCGCTCCGCTGTTTTACCAGACCAACGTTGGCACAGAAATTCCCCTCTACACTGCATGCCACTTTCACTTTGTTTGATTGTTGGATTATATGGCAGTGTCCAGACTGCATGCCGCTTTCACTTCACTTGATCTCCCAGTTTTATGGAACTGTCTATATAGATCTATGGCTGTTCAGGGGTGACTCTGCAGTCAGTATAGCATGTGAGAGAACTGGAGCCGCATCTTTTTCTGTTCCAGTGTGGGTTTGGTAAAACAGTGGAGTGAATGCTAGATGCAGAATGGGCCTATGTCACATATTCACAGCAGCACAGGTCCTTCCTTTGTGGCCACGGTCCTCCTTTTGGCCCTCAGAAAAGTCAAGGGCAGCTAATTCTCAGTTGGTCTGTGCACGGGGGGATGCCTTGTGCAGTGGCCCCTCGGATCTGGGAACCAGCTCTGGGTTCATGGATCCACCCATTCTTTCTCCACACACCCCATGACCCTCTTCTTCTCTTCTAGGGTTGTCAACTCTGTGCTGGGAATTTCCTGGAGATCTGGGGTGGAGCCTGGGGAAGGCAGGGCTTGGGGAGGGGGGGAACACCCTCCAAAGCAGACTGTTCCTCCAGGGGCACTGGTCTCGGTCGTCTGGAGATCAGTTGTGCTTCCAGAAGACCTCCAGGCTGGCTCCACCTGGGGACTGGCAACCCGAGGTCTCTTCCCATCCAATTCTCTCTCACAGGCCTTCCGCCCCCCCCCCCCCCAGGCTCTGCCTCTTTCAGTCACAACAGGCCCTCTTTTCCTCCTTCTCCCTAAATCTCATTTCTATGGCAACCACCCCCCTCCTCCTTCTCCTCGTCCTCTCAGAGCCTTACAGAGAGGCAATGCCATTCTCAGGATAATCAAGCTTTTTCATTAGATGGGAGGCCATTCCCAGACTCGGGGATGCGGGGATAAAAAGGACAAGGTTGGTGGTGTGGGAGGGGAGAAGTGTTTTGGCTGTGGTCCCACCCCTTTGCAGACCCCTCTAGCTCCCATTCTCCTCCCAGAGGAATCTTGGCTCCCATCCCACCCCTCCCTTAACCCAACTCAATCTCACCCCATCAGTTTTCAAAACCCTCACTCGCACGCCTACCCTAGGTTCAAGTGGTGCAAAGTTCTCCCCCTCTGCCCCATTTTGCTCTCTTGCAAATCCTCACTTTCCCAGAGAAGGGACACATTCCTCCAGCCCACCCGGAGTCCACCTGGAGAACTTAGAAGGAAGCGAGAAAGAAGGAAGAGCTCTGGTTCTGGGAGGAGCCGTGGCCCAGAACAGTCGTGTTGCAAGCAGAAGGTTCCTGGCTCACTCCCAGTCACCTCCTGAGAGGCAGATACAGGGGGAAAGTTTTTCTCTGCCTGGCAGGGTGAACAAAACAGAGCTAGATGGGCCAATACCTCTCCCAAAGCCAATACCTCTCCCAAAGCAGCCTCCACCCTGGCAAAATGGTTGGGTGGGAGAGACTCTCCTCTGGTACAACAGATCACTCCTGTTTAGCACAGCAAAACCAGCCATCATTGCACTACATCCATTAATCACAACAGGATTTTTCCTGTGTAAATAAGACAATCCCCTGGTGAATGACTGCTATAGCGCAATATCCAGTGATGTGCAGATGCAGAAACTGCTGCTGTACTCTTCAAGGTGATGCTGCATACAGAAGAAGAAGAGTAGGACTTATGCCCCACCCTTCACTTGGAGTCTCAGAGCAGCTTACAATCTCCTTCCCTTCCTCTCCCCACAAGGTAGGTGGGGCTGAGAGAGCTCTGAGAGAACTGTGACTGGCCCAAGGTCACCCAGCTGGCTGCATGTGGAGAAGTGGGGAATCAAACCCAGCTCTCCAGATTACAGTCCACTGCTCTTAACCACTACACCAAACAGCGACCCTAAATTCATGTCCCAAAGGTTTCATCCTTGTTCAAGAATTCTTGCACAACAACCAACACTATCTTACCTTGCCCTAGATGTTTGGGCTTTGGTTGTGGCCCAGCAGAGACAGAAAAGCGGGGGAAGGAGATCTTTTGTACACCCGAGATCTGATCATTCCTTTTCTACTTCCTTCGGGCATAAGGGGCTCTGCTAACACTGGAGATGGGATGTCAGGCAGCATGAAGCTGGATTCAGTTAATATTCCCCGGGGGATGACTCAAGGGCCAGTTCACACATGTATATATAACATCTCTTCATGTCTCATCATGTGATTACACTTGAGGATTCACAGCAAAATGTGTGAACCGACTCCCTTGAAAGCGTTGTGTCTGAGAAAGAAGAGATGGATTATAAACATTCTATACTCCTACTAGCCTGATACCCGTGCTTTGCTATGGTATTTAAGTTCTGTAAACCCAATTATAATACTGATGATGTGAAGTTTGAAATGTAACATTTGTTGTAGGAATTCTAATGGAGACGATTGTAGTAAAAAAAAAAATGAAGTGAGACATATGTACTCCCCCCCCCCACTGAAGGACCTCTCTGTAGACCACAATGGTGGTTCTGCCCTCAGGTGCTAGGATCACCAGGCTGCTTGGTGAGCTAACTCTGGAGCAGGCAACATTATTAAGTCAACTCCTGCCACCTTCCACAAAAGTGATGGCTTCTCTATTTATGTTCCTGGATTGTTTTGCTCATATGGAGACAGTGTTGTTCTGAGCACCTCAGGGTGATCTCACTGGTACTTGGCCTGTGCAGCTCAGTGCTCCGCAGGAGTACTATGTGCAAATGTCTTTGCTGCATTCCTAAGTTGCCTCCTCCTGGTAGCACTGGTGTATCTGGCTCGATGTTTGCCAGGAGCTTTCTTGGGAGCGGGGAGAGGTGTGAGGCAGAGTTGGTGTGAGGGAGTAGTGATGTGGTGGACATTTCTTCAGGTTTGTGAGGGAGGCGTGCATCGAAATGGCTCCTAGAAAGGTCCTTTACTATCTTCCAATGAACATTCATTAACTCAATTGCCATGCTGGCTTTTTTGAAAAATGTCTATTCAGGAGTCTTGAATCGCTGATTTCTGTAATTGTCCTCAACTGTCTGCAGTCTCTTTTAACTGCACTCAGAGGGAAGTGAGTGCAAGAGGCAGGTGTTACCTCAGAACTCTGAGCTACACAGTTGACCAATGGGGCGGGGGTTGGCTAGGAGGCAGAAGCCTGCCAGGTGCATGGAAAACAATTGGGGGAACACATTTTGCCCCTTTTCCCCCCTTAGGGGTCATATTTCTCACAAATCTCTTTGTGTGGGGGTTGACATCATGGTAGGAATGTACTCCCCTTATTTTGGGTTTCTTAATGCAGGGGTTTGGCCTGGGCATTGAATTGGGGGGAAGGGCATACCCTCCCCCCCTTTTTTTTTTTACAAAATTGCCTCTCATTTATGTTACATTTAAGAAAAGGGACATAACTACATATTCAAAATACCATCCGAGCAATCAGATACTAAGCAAGTTCATATGAACCTGATGAAGTACCCTGGCCCTGCTCCTACACCTGACAGACACCTGCCTGGTGTTGGGGGGAGTGTGTTTAAAGGCATCAGGGAAGCTGGGCCAGCAGCAGTGCTAAGGTAATCCTGCTGAGCAAACCTCCCTGATGGCTGTAAGCACCCCACCTCCTCTCCTACACCTGACAACTGCCTGTCCAGTGTAGGAGGGGGAAGGGGAGGAGTATTAGAAGCCACTGTAGAGGCTGGGCTGGTGGGATCACTAAGGTGTTACTGTGACTGGGCGGGGCTACCTAGTGGCTTTATGCACCCTGCAACTGCTGCTGCACCTCACAAGTGTAGGAGGTGAGGGAGGTATTTGAAGCCATCAGAGAGACTGGGCCAGCAGCTTTGCTTCACCTCACAAATGGTTGTTCGCCACTCCTGATTTCCTCAACTGTCATTAGCTGTCTGCAGTCCCCTGTAACTGTTGGGTTTTTTTTACCTCAGAACTCTGAGCTCTGCAGCTGACCAATCAGAGAGGAGGGGGTGCAGGGAGACAGCTGCCTGGCAGCCACATAGGAATCAATGGGGGGAGCACATTTCCCCCTTTTGACCCACTTAGAGATCGAATTTCTAAAAATCCCTTCTTAGCGAGCATCTATGCCACAGTAGGAGCGCTCTCCCCAAATTTGGTGTCTCTAGATCCAGCAGTTTGGCCTGGGCGCTGATTTTACAGTGAGGGGACTTTCATCTATCTATCTATCTATCTATCTATCTATCTATCTATCTATCTATCTATCTATCTATCTATCTATCTATCTATCTATCCATCCATCCATCCATCCATCCATCCATCTAACTAACTAACGAACGAACTATCTATCTCTATCCGAGGAAAGGCTGTGAGGGACTTGGGAATTCTCAGTCTGGAAAAGAGGAGGCTGAGGGGGGACATGATGGCTCTCTTTAAGTATTTGAAGGGCTGTCAGAGGAGGGCAGGGAGCTGTTCCTGTTGGCAGCAGAGGATAGGACTGGCAATAATGGGTTTGAATCAAGGGTGGGAAGGTACCGGTTGGATATTAGGAAACTTTTTTACAGTAAGAGTTGTGCAACAGTAAAATCAGCTGCCTAGGGAGTCTTTAAGCAGCAGCTGGACAAACACTTGACAGGGATGCTCTAGGTTGATCCGGCATCGGGCAGGGGGTTGCACTAGAATGGCCTGTATGGCCCCTTCCAACTCAGTGATTCTATGATTCTACTTGGGATATTTGATCTGTGAGAGCTGCCTCTCAAATAGCTATCCTGAGGTTTGGTATTCTATTCAGAGTCTGAGTCCCCCTTTGGGACAGGAGATTGGACCTGGACAGTACTCGGCCTCTGACCTCGGCCTCTTCTGTCCAAAGAGTCCTCAATGTGTTGGTCTGGGCACATTCCCCACATCTCAATACTGCCTGTAACCTACTGCCCCCTTACACTGTTCTAACTTACAAATCTGCCTGGTGAGAATATGGACTCCCGCACTCCTATTCAAACTCACCATCTCTCTCTCTCCCCTTCTAAGAAGTTCCGGCTCCACAGACTCAGCTAGTGTCTCTGATGAGCAAATGGCCAGTCATTGCCCTGGGCTGGTTTCTGTGGTTGCAAACGGGTGGCATCTGGCTGCTGGACCCTTCTTGCCCATCCAGCTGGAAAAAGTTATTTCTCCCAGGGCGAGATGAATAAAGCCTCCACGTGCTAAAAATATTTCTCAGCCACCCTTCCCCCCGCCCCCCAGTGCACTAGGGAGAAGAAAGGGACCTCATAGGTCATCCACCCAGCATGAGGCTGGAGTAACACTTCTGCATGCTGCGGTTTTGTGATGGCGGGCCCTGGATATGTGGCAAGATGTAGGGGGTTCTCCACACTGGTGTTGGAAATTGCCGTCAAGTCGCGGCTGATTATACAACCCCTGAGGTTTACAAGGCAAGAGATGAACAGAAGCGGTTTGCCATTGCCTGCTTCTGCGTAGCAACCTCAGACTTCACTGGTGGTTCCCCATCCAAGTCCTCACCGGGCCTGACCCTGCTTCGTTTCTGAGATCTGATGAGGTCGGGCTAGCCTGGACCACCCAGTTCAGGGCCTCATCATAATTGTGCACCATCGAGTCACAATGGACAGGTGACCCTCATGGGGATTTCAAGGCAAGAAGCAAAAGTGGTTTGTCATTGCCTTCCTCTGCACAGCAAGCCCAGTCTTTCTGGGTGGTCTTTCCCTAACTATGGTCAAACTTGCTTAGCTTCCAAGCTCTGATGAGATTAGGCTATTCAGGGTGATTGACCTTACAGGCTTACATCCTCCTCTTGGAGCCAGCAACCTCTCCAAATTATGATTCCCAGGACCCTCCAGTGTGCAATTTTGTGGTGGGGGAGAGTGCATCAAGTTGTAGTTGACTTATGGTGACCCCAAAGGGTTTTCAAGGCAATAGATGTTCAGAGGTGGTTTGCCCTTGCCTACCTTTCTGTAGCAACCCTGGACCTCCTTGGGCATGACCCAGGGCTCTTTTTGTAGCAGGAACTCCTTTGCGTATCAGGTGACACACCCCTAATGTAGCCAATCCTCCAAGAGCTTACAGTAGCCCCTGTAAGAAGAGCGCTGTAATTTCTTGGAGGATTGGCTACATTAGGGGTGTGTTGCCTAATATGCAAAGGGGTTCTTGCTACAAAAAGAGCCCTGGCGGTGACTTATCCAAGTACTAACCAGTACTAACCCTGCTTAGCTTCTGAGAAATGACAAGACAGGGATGGAGCTTGGGGAGGACGGGGACCTCAGTGGGGTACAATGCCACAGAGTCCACCCTCCAAAGCATCTATTTTCTCCAGGGGAACTGATCTCTGTAGGCTGGAGGTGAGGTGTAATTCCAGGGGCTGGCACCCCTCAACGATATGGGCTGGGGGAGTTAGCTTTCACCTTCCCTAGCACTGCAGCCCTAATCAATACAGGGCTTGCACACAGCTGCTTTCTGCAGCTAAATTGCATGTCAGGGGATCTCATCACGGATTTCTCATGTCATATGTCATTTGGCTCTTTGTGGGAAGCCACGGGCGTTAAACTGGTATAAACTGGATATACATGCATAGAGCAGATGTGCTCCTAGGAATCAGCAAGGAGGCAGGCTGAACGGCAAAGAATGAGTAACGAGCGTTCCACGGGCTAATATAATTCCAGCAACCGGGGACTGTGCAAGTATGAGTAACGAGGGAGCTGTCATGGGCTAACAGCTACTGACTGCTAATTAACAACTGGCTGCTAATATGGCAGCACCAGGGGAAAGGGACTCAGTGTTTCCTGTAACTTTCTAGATGTGATGAGAGAGTGGTAGTTCTCAAAGGGAACCAGAAGCGATGCTCTGATGACAATCCAGGAACACCGCACTCACAGACAACAGATAATGCTCCAACAATTGGGGACTCGGCAGCCTTTGTAGCAAAACAGAAGTGGAGCTGCTGCTGCACAAGGAATTCTTAATCCCGCCAGCAGCAACAAACCGATAAAGATTCAACAAGACCCTGAGAAGTACAATAATACTCCCTTTAATACTGTGGTTATATTCTAAATCAGGGATGCTAACCATCGATGGCACCCCAGAGGGAGAATCTGAGGAGTGGTGACAAGCTCTTTGGCATGAAACCAGAAGTGACATCATCAAGTCAGAGCAAAGCTCTAAGATTCACCTAAAATCTAAGGTTAAATCATAGTTTCGGGTGCATTCTAAAGTATCATGGCAACAGGGTGACATCACTTCCAGTTTTGCATGGGGAAGAGACATTGCACATTGGCGTGAACCCCACCACCACCAGCAGCTTGTCGAGCAGTGATGGGAAATGGTGGGCTCAGGCCCCTCCTGGCTGTAATGGGGGATGTGTTCACAGGATCACCATTCCTTATGTTGTGAGTGAAACAGAAGGTGGCAATTAAAGGAGGCAGCAACCACCAGTTCTGTTTGGCACCTGTGCAGGAGCATCTGAGGAAGGCGATCCAGCTTGCTGTCCGCATTAAGGCGTCTTTCCAGGATTGCTGTCAGCCCTGCAGCTACCACTGAGGCCCTGCTCCTCAGGCATGCAAGTCTTTTATAGACCTCCTACAGACCTGGGTAGCCCAGGATAGCCCGGTTTCATCATATCTCAGAAGCTAAGTAGGGTTGGCCCTGGTCAGTATTTGGAAGGGAGGCCACAAAAAAATACCAGGGTCATGACAGGGAGGGAGGCAATGGCAAACGGCCTCTGAATGTCTCTTGCCTTGTAAACCCCACGGGGTCACCAGAAGTCAGCTGTGACTTGATGGCAACAAGCAAACAAACAACAACCAGAGTTGGGAGGTGACCACCCTGTGCAATGGGGTACAGTGTCACTTTTGGCTTGGCTGCATTTACTTCTGGCTGGACAAATCATATCGCAGAGCTACCCCCCCCCCTCCACATTTTATTTTAAAACGTTATACCCAGGATGAAGAAAGTTAAATGAAACAGCTTTATAGGAGGTATTTTTTAGCAACGAGGGGGCTTGTCTGCTGCAGAAATAAGAAGGAAGTAACAGTGATCCAGGGGCATCAAACTGGAGAATGTTAGATAATGTTCTGGCAATTTGAAAGTAGAAATGTTCTGGTAACAACCCAGTAATGGAACGCAGGAAAGGTCCAGTACCAGGATGCTAATGTCTCAGTAAATAAGAAGTAAAGAAATTCTAGTAACGAGGGCATATGAGTTCCCTAATAACCAAAGACTCACAGAAAGTCTTGTAATACTAGCCTACTTCTATTACTATTCATCTAGCAGTATCGGTCACCAGATCTGTGCTAAGGATTTGTGAAGTAATGTGCTAACAGAAGGGAATCAGTAATGTTCTGGTAACAAAAGGCTGTTAACTCTCTAACAACAGATGCAGTCCCTAGTGACAGGGAACTAATATAACGTTCCTGTAACACAGCATAATGACTACAAATAAAGTCAGTTGTTCTCATAATATAGAGCTGATAGCATTTTAGCAACCATGAACATGTTTGCTAAAGTGTAACTCTACAATAGCCAAATATAGTCCTACTAACAAGAGACTAGCATCGGGATACAGTATTGCAGAATCAATGTCCTCATTAAGCAGGATAAGTTAGCCTATTTGGAGGGGTCCTATTAAAGGTCAGCAAATTTTAAATTTATGATTATGTTTTTACAATCATTTGGGTTTTCCATCTCAGTCACCACAATGTCTTGAGCCTTCTCTGTTGCAAGGTAGTCATAAGACCTTAGCAGTATTCTGTAACCAAGAGATGCGTCATCAGGGATGTTGGTATTTCCTACATGTGATCAATTTGGTTACGGATATGGAATTCAGCATCCTGAGAACTTTAGCTAACTGAGTCAGGTGCAAGACACTGAAATACATGCATTATAGGCTGAATCCAACCAACTTCTCTGCTGGTGAGAAAGGAAGGAAGGGTCTCAGCTGACCACCCAGAAAGGCTATTCTGGGGCATCATGAGACCTACATGGACAAAAAGCCATGCGGGATAAGGGCAGTAGGAAGGAGGAAAATTGGGCAAGAGTGAGTAGCATAGCTCACTGGATCCAACCCAAGTAGGGATGGTCCCCTCCAGGTGGGAACTGGGGATCCCCTGGAATCACAGCTCATCTCCAGACTACAGAGATCAGTTCCCCTGGAGAAAATGGATGCTTTGGGGTGAACTCTACGGCTATTGCACCCCACTGGGTTCCCTGTCCTCCAAAGGTTCCATCGCCAAATCTCCAGGAGTTTCTCAGCCTGGATCTGGAAACCTCACCCCCACCCCCAGCGACCTAAACCCAAGACAGAAGCACACAGACCAATCTCCTGTTGCCTTGGGTGTCCCATCTGACTGCAAGCTACTGAAAGCAGGAGTCAGGCAGCAATGGAAGGCTGGGTGAACAAGGAAGGTCTGACTCTGCCATCAGTTTTGCTGCTCCTGCTAAGAAGTGCCACAAATTCCTTCTGACTATGCCAGGAGGGCCACCAACTGATCACCTCTAGATTGGGGTACAGCCCTAGGGGGCTACACACTTGAGGATCAAGTTCTACTGAATGAAAAACAATACAATTTGTTTCTATCTAAACAGGTTGTAGGATGGGGTGGTGAGGTGATGGTGATTCAGATCTCATTCCTGGATCTATCACCTGTGTACACAATTGCCTGTCCTGAGATAACCCCTGAACTCACTGTAACCTCTGGCTTATTTATGTGCTAAGGCAGAGAATCAGCAATTGGGAGGGGGGAGCTAATAACTATCTCCTGACTACATAGGGTGCCCTTAAGTAATGTCAAGGAGTTTAGTCAGTTAATCAATAAGAAAACATTTTGATTGACTCAAAAGGTGTCCTCGATTGGTCAGTGGATATTAAAAGAAAATATTTCTAATACAAGAGCTTACAAAAATTGTGGATGAGTAGAACTGCGGTGGCTCAAGTGGTTAAGACGCTGAACTGCAGGCTGTGGAAGGTCAGTAGTTCAGCAGTTCAAGACCCGTGAGTGCCGCATGACGGGGTGAGCTCCCGTCTCTAGTTCCAGCTCCTGCCAACCTAGCAGTTCGAAAGCAAGAAATTGCAAGTAGATAAATAGGTACCACTTCAGTGGTAAGGTAACAGCGTTCCGTGCGCCTTGGTGTTTAGTCATGCCGGCCACATGACCACGGAAATGTCTTTGGACAGCGCTGGCTCTTCGGCTTTGAAACGGAGATGAGCACCGCAACCCTAGAGTCGGATTCAACTGGCTTTCGAGCAAGGGAACCTTTACCTTTACCTTTACTAGAACTACTTTGGAAGAGGCATTCCGTCCTGTAAGAATGAGGAATGGCTCTTCTAAAATGAGGTCTAGAGCAACACCACACATGAGCATCACCAATGGAACATGAAGTATTTTTTTCCCTTTAGAGCTATTGTTTCTCATGTGCAAATTCATGCAGTTAATTGACTAATCCATTAAAACATATAATTACTTGACTAAAATTAGGCTGCTTCACTAACAATACATTTGAGGCACTGAAAATTTAGCATTGATCAAAAGTTAGTCTGTGTCAGTCCAGGATAAGGGACCATGAAATTAGGCCAGACGAGCTCGGAGTTGACATAGTCCAGTGCAGGGTCCCCAGTCTTTTTGAGCATGGGGGCATCTCTGGAATTATGACCCAGGGTAGTGGGCACAACCACAAAGTGGCCACTGTGAGAAGTGAAGCCAATCACACACCCAGGAAGCCCAACTACAGGAAGCAAGAGGAGTGAATTTTTAGAATACCCTGGGGAAAAGAACTCAGAAATAGAAGAAAACCAACAATGAAGTGGCAGCTGACACAGAAATGTTATTTTAATCTGCACCGCCAATCAGCTCTCCAGTGGGCAATCAAAAGCCCCACTGGGCAGCAATGCTCCCTCTAAGCTGTGGAGTCTTGTGAGCAAAAATTCTTCTTGGTGAGCCACTGGAATTAAAGTTGTGAGCAAGTGATTTGGCTACTGCATAAATTAGTTTGCTCTGGAGCCATCCTTTGTGAGCCAAGACAAAAAATGTGTGAGCCAGAGGCTAAAAACTGTGAGCTAGCTCACACTAGCTCAGCTTAGAGGGAACACTGCTGGGCAGGAGCCCACCTGACCCCCCCCTTTCTAAAAACACTTGACTGGAACAAAAAAAAAAAGGTGTTGGCGGGCACCACATGGAGGGCTGATCCACTGAATAAGGGTTTTAAATTTGGATTTCAGAGGACTGGGTTCAAATCCTAGCCCAACTATATTGCTTTGAGCAAGGGTTTATGGAGCCGTTTGCACAGATCTACAGATAATGGTCTACAAGGACTGAGGGTATTTTGGAGTCAAACTAGATGTTACACAGGAGATGCATATAACAGCTTCCTAATATGTTGCCAGGAGGGGATACTGTTAAATGAAAAGCAGCCATGGAAGGCTGTGATTTAAGTTTAAGAATGGGGAGGATGGAGCTACTTAACCCTTCCCCACTGACTATTTCTCTTTTCAAACCCACCCTTCTTACCAAAGATCTTTCCCACCAAACAGGGGAAAAGATAAAGGTTGTAGACTTTACCCCTGTAGAGAGAATCTGAATTTAAAAAGGAGCATGGCATGGCAATCCTGGAATAGAAAAAATGGCTGGAGGAGAAAAGGTTAAGTAGCCCTCCCTCTATCATTGCTCCACTTTTAATTGCAGCCTCCTATGACCACTTTTCATTTTAAAAATGATACAGAGAGACTGTTAAATGTCATGGGTAGTTAGGCCTTCAGTCATACATCTTTAGCTACCCTTTTTGGCTCATTCACAGTTAATTCTGTTTTCCTATGAAAACATCCTTGACTACGATCATGATTTTGTAGCTAGGTAAATGTTCATTTACTAGAGAACATGAAGGCTTTCCATTATATTTTCAGGCAAAAGAGGCACGTATAGGGAGTAGCTGGAATTACAATAAGCTCCATCCGAATCTTTGTGCAAGATTTGCACAGGTTCCATGAATGTACAAGTGTAAATGACCAGATATCTCTTCCAAGGTGTGAAAATCCTTTTTTAAAGGTTCCTGATTGGATGGAAAAGTGCCTGTATATATAGACATAGAGAATGTCAGAACTTTCCAAACAGAAGCATGTAGTTCGGGTAGATCATGCCCCAATTTTACTCCCCCATGGGCATGTGATGTCTGGAAAGGGCTACAACTACTTGTGAACAAACCAAGAATATCATCAAGATGGTGTGATTCAGCCATCCTAGGATCTCCCACACCTAAACATAAGTTGTTCTTTCATTGTTGAGACAAGTCCTACATTCAAAACAACTCCAAGATCTTTCTCCTTGAATAGCTGCATCAATGGAAAGATATCGGCTCTTGCTGTCTCTGCTACCATTAGGGTTGCCAACCTCAAGGTGGTGGCTGGAGATCTCCCACTATTACGACTGATCTCCAAGTAGGGTTGTCAGGTCTGTCCGAAATGCCAGCAGAGGGATGGGCGGGAACATTTGAGGAGCAGGAAGTGATGTCGCACTATGTGCTTACATCACCCAGAAGTGATGTGGGCACATCGGTGATGTCAGGGAGTGACATTCTGGGTTTCGAGCAAAACTCTATGGTAAAATCAGCCTCGAACCATAGAGTTTTGCCCAAAAACCAGAGCATCGCCTCCTGACATCACTGACGTACCTACTTCGGGGTGATGTAGGCACATCACATTTATTTCTGGCAACATCGTTTTAGGGGAAGGAATTGCTTCCTGCTGGCCCACTAGTGGGCAGGAGTCCAAAAAACTGGGCAATCTCCTGCCCCCAACTGGGGAATGGCAACCCTATTTCCAGGCAACAGATCAGTTCACCTGGAGCAAATGGCCACTTTGGAAGGTGGACTCTATGACGTTATACCCCATTGAAGTCCCTCCCCTTCCCAAACCCTGCCTCCTCAGGCCCCACCCCCCAAAATCTCCAGGTGTTTCCCAGTTGGAACTGGCAACCCTAACCACCACAATGTAACATGCGGCACCTGCCGAAATTCTCCCATTTGCAGAACTGTGAACAAGGCACCAGAGTCTTGCCTTGTTCTGCATCTGACAACCTAATAACAAATATCCTCACCTCACCCTGCCTTGAACCATGACCCTCGGCTGTCACTCACAAGGGTAGCAACAAGTAACCAATGTCCCAGGGAAGTGTGGGTAACAAAACGTCATTAGCATAAACAGTGTGGCATGTAAGTAAAGCACAGGCCTAGCCATGGGGCCAAAGCCAGCACTTAGCAACCCCTTAGCAACAGCTTTTTGTTCCTCGCACCATGGGCCAATCCGCCTCCATTGTCGGGACTCTTTGCTGCGGGAAGGATTTGGAACTATTATGATGTGGGGCAGGGTCTCTTTAAGCAATCCTTCCCCACCCCCAACCTACCCCAATTGGGGCCAAGGACACAAAGGAACCATTGTTCCATCCATGAATGGGTACAGTCTTGGCATGAATGGGAGCCTTCTTTTTGTGGTTGCTGGGCTTGTTCCCAAAGCGGCTGGGAATGGACCCCGATGCGACCCTTGTCAAATCAGGACAGGGATGGGGTGTTCTTGGCAGGGAGGGGAGGATAGGAGCTTGATTTTTCCTACTGAGAAAGTGGGAATATTGGAAAGAGACTCTTACTCCAAAGACTGGGTTATGGTAGAGATGCTACAGGCTAAGAGATGGGCCTTCTGGGTCTCTCCTTCTTCGATCCTCTGTTGTAGGGATTCCTGCTAATTTTTCCACTCTTGTGGGTCTGGACTGGGCAACCTGTTGTGCAGAGCACAATGATGTCATAACTTGAGGGGGATTTCCAGAGGAAGTTCACACACCAGATGGGGAAATATCAGCTGTCGCAATCTGTACTTTCTAACTATACTTGTTCTGCAGAAACTACCAGCTTTTTATTACATGTGCAATAGCTTATCCTTTGACACTTGTCAAAAGGAAAACGGTACCTGCAGTGAACTGAGATGGGGCAGAGCCACAATGCAGTGTGTGAGCCAAGAACTGGGCACCTAGGATCTTCTGCCATGTAACAACAGCTCTAGCGGCTGTTTGCTTTACTGTTGGGCTGCCGATTTTGATGACACTAAATGTAGAATGCAGTTGGAGGTCATATTGGTTTCACATAGGAAACACTGCAGATGGGACATATTATCTGAACCTCTTTCAATATGGGTTCCAGCTGGGATTCAAGATGGAAACTGCTCTGGTCACCACGGTAAATAACCTGGATAGGGGAAGTGATTAATTGTTGGATCTTCTGGATTTCTCAGCAGTACCATTTCAGTACCATTGACCACATGGGCCTTTTGGATTAATGTGGGACCATTTTATGGTGGCTCCAGTCTTCTAATGAGCAGATCCCAGAGGGTAATGATGGTGGACTACTGCACTTGCCTTTGGGTTATAGAGATCTGCAGGGTTCCACCTTCTCAGACATGCCATTTTACATCTACATGAAAATGCAGGGTGAAGTCATTTGGAGTTCTGGAGCTCATTGTCCTCAAGAAGCTGATCACATTTCTCCCTCTCCCTCTCCCCTTTCCATCAGATTTCAGGGAAGCAGTTGAAACTTTAACTGGTGTCTGGAGTCAGTGAAGATCTGGATGTGGGCAACCAAACTGAAACTTAATCCAGATAAGCTGAAGTTATCTTAGTCAATGCCAGAGCTGATGGGGGGAGTACATTTGCAACCTGTTGTGGATAGGGTGGTACTTCTCCAGAGACACCAGACTAACCATTTGGGCATACTACTGGATCTCGCTCTGCTTTTGATGGAATAGAGGTAGACAGGAGGTGCATTTTGTCAATGCAGGCTGATTTGGCTGTGGCCACTCATTGAAAGGACAGATCTGGCCACAGTGATGTATGCCTTACTACCACCTAGGTTGGAGTACTGTAATGCACCCGAGCGGGGGGCTACCCTTGAGGAGTATCCAGAAGCTAAATTGGTTCATGCAAAATCTAAAGGGGACCCACCCTATGACCCCAATATTGTATCAGCTCCACTGGTTTCCAGTTGCTTCTGGGCACAATTTGGGGTTGCCAGCTCTGGGCTGAGAAATACCTGGAGATTTTGGGGTAGACTAGGGAGGGGAGGGACTGCAGCAGGGTGTAATACCACAGAGTCCACCCTCCAAAGCAGCCGTTTTCTCCAAGGGAACTGATCTTGGCCCGCTGGAGATCAATTGTAGTAGCGGGAGATCTCCAGGTGCTACCTGGAGGTTGGCAACCCCAGCACAATTCAAAGTACTAGCAATGATCTGTAAGGCCATTAAGTAGTTTAGGATCAAGGTACCCAAAAGACTGTAACCACACATATTTCCATATGTCCTCTGCTGGGGCTCTGCTGTTTGTATTGATGGCAACACAAGCAACATTTTTCTCACTGACCATGCTGAGTATGTTCATTGGGCTTCCTTACTCCTCACCTTCAGATGCCAGGTTAAGACATTCTCATTCCAGAAGGCTTTCACAGGTGAATTGTAGCTGCAGATGCTGGTTGTTGATGGTTTTATGGGTTTATCGCTGCACTGGACTTCTAAAATTGCAGTTTCAATGGTGATATTTTTGTTGTTTCAAAGTATGCTTTTTTTCTTGAATTGGTTTGATGGGTTTGTTGTTCTACTGATTTGGGGGTGGGAGTAAAAGCCTGCGATGACTGTTTGGCTGGTGGAGAGTTAGTATCCAAGGAACCCCGAGCAGATAAATGAAAGAGCCTGTGGCATCAGTTTAGACCTCGTTATCATTTTGCAAGTTTAAATTAGTTGTGAATGTGTAGAACAGGTCCTCTTTCCTTATCTGCCAGCTTCATTGAAGTCTGTTTTTGAAGCGAGAAATCCGGGAATCAAATGGAACCTCTACTGAGCTCTTTTGTCTGGGTGAGCCACATCCAACACTCTCTGAACTTAAAAGAACCTGACACCATGTCTGTTTAATTAAAGGCATTGTAAATCTTGCTTGTTAAATATATATTTCTCTCTCTCTCCCTATAGTTAAGGACAACTCCTGATGGGGAAAAAAGAAAGTCACAGCCAATACACATGTATTCTCAGAGGCAACGAAAGGATCCAGGACACTGTTATTATTCATATTGTAGACTGATTAGGAAACCATGTCACCGTCCCTCCCAGCCTTTCAGAAGTCCACAAGGAGCAGTGAAAGAGAGATATACAGTAGACACTATCTAAAAACAAGCTTCCTAAAAGGTTTAAAACAGCAGAGGAGGAGAAGAAGAAGAAGAAGAAGAGGAGGAGGAGGAGGAGGAGGAGGAGGAGGAGGAGGAGGAGGAGGAGGAGGAGACTGGATGTATACTCTGCCCTTCACTAAAGGAGTCTACAATCTCCTTTCCCTTCCCCTCCTCACAATAGACACCCTGTGAGCAATGCTCCCTCTAAGCTGTGGAGTCTTGTGAGCAAAAATTCTATTTTGTGAGCCACTGGCATTAAAGTTGTGAGCAAGTGACTTGGCTACTGCATAAATTAGTTTGCTCTGGAGCTATCCTTCCTGAGCTAAGGCAAAAATGTGTGACCTAGAAGCTAAAAAACTGTGAGCTAGCTTGCACTAACTCATCTTAGAGGGAACATTGCCTATGAGGTAGGTGTGGCTGAGAGAACTCTTTTGAGAACGGCCCGTAAGAGAACAGCTTTGAAAGAACTTGTAACTGATCCAAGGTCACACCAGCAGCTGCATGTGGAGGAGTGGGGAATCAAATCCACTCCTCCAAGATTAGAGTCTGCGCTCTTAACCACTACACCAAACTGGCTTTAAATTCAGAGCCCCTAGGTTTGTTGGACCAGAGCAGTTTCTTGTGGGATGGAAAGGGGATTCAGCAGTTTAGAAAAAGTTCTGAGGATCCAGAACACAAGAAAGGGGACAAGGCCTAGGAACCTTCTGGGGCCCTCTCCTTCGTTTTTTGGGGAAGGGTCTAATACAATATACAACAAGTGCAATGAGAGAAGGGGCCAGATTCCAGAGGAGGGAACAGCTGGCAGGATTATCCCATGTGCTTCAAGGGCTCACAGGGAAGTGCTGTGGGTCAGCGCTTCACATGTACGAAGTCCTAGATTCAGGACAGGACATCCCCTGCTAAAAGGTCTCCGGTAGGTGTTGAAGATGAGTTTCCCCTGCCTGACTCTGGGGAACTGCTGCCAGGCAGTGCAGACAGCGTTAAACAAGATCAATCAATGGCCCTTTGCCATTTCGTGGGTAAGTGTGATATCTCCAGTCCAACATCAGCTGTCGTTTGGCTGCCCCAATTTGCCCTCCAGTCCAACCCCCCCAACAGCTGATTTAGGTAGTGAATGTTGCCGAATGGGGTTGAGTTGTAGCTACTCATTGATAAGGAAAACGAAATCCATTGTGAAATTAGGGTTTCCAGGTCTCTACCTTCTGCCGGTGGGTGGACAGAGGCTCTTTCCTGGATACCATTGAGGTTTTGGCGTGCCCTCTGGGCTCTGTGACACGCCCATCACCTCCGGGTGATGTCATTGTACCAGGCATGTTGGATGCCGGGGAGCTCTTTGAGGGCAGGGCTCCCCCTGCTGGGAGCTGGCTGGCTGGTGGGCAGATCAGGGGGGCCGAAAATCAGGGGAACTCCGCCCCCATGGGGTGGGATGACAACCCTATGTGAAATAGTCTGTTAAACATTTCTGAGATATCTCCCCCCCCCCAAAAAAAAAAAAAATGAAATTTGTAGGGGAGATGTCCATCCATGGTGACTAGCTACCATGGGTAACTGGAACCTCCAACATGTTCAGAGCCGGTGTGCCTCTACCAATTGTCAGGGTGGCGTAAGGGCGAAAACAAGAGAGGACTTGGCCTCTGTGTTCCTGTTGCAGGCCTTCCATGGAACCTCGCTGACCGCTGCAGGAAACAGGAGGCTGGACACGATCACCCGTTGGTCTGATCCAGCAGGGCCCCTCTTGTGTTCTTGTGAAGACTGCTGTGATCAGTTTGTCAATGCATCTGCTTTAGAAACTTGCAAAGGACGGGCTTTTGCAGAGTAAAAGACCACAGAGTGTGGAGAAATGCCTTCAGCCAAGTGTAACACCGTGGGGGAGGAAGGTACTCATCTTTGGTGAGAGGAAAGAGGTGTGTGTACAGAGTACAGATGTAGCTTCAAAACAGGATGTGTGGAAGATTTTTTTTCTCCCAGAGGAAGAGCCTAGTTTCAGCCTGCCTTTACAGTGTAAATCACAGAGTACAAGCGAACGGCATGCTGGCTTAGTTGCCGATTATTCCCGTCTCTTCATGCATCAGGCAAGCAGCTTGCCTCTTCTGTTTTTTAAAAGTGCCATATTGCCTTGTTTATTTTGTAAAAGTGCAATTAATTAAAAAAAAAAGAGCTGCAAGACTGCCCTGGGGATGAGGGGCAGAGGTGGGTTCCTGACATCACGGCACCAGCCAATTAGCAATGTGCACAGCTGGCTGCTGCTGCGACCTCGCAGAACCAGTTTTTCCTGAGAAAATTGCTCATTTGAACAGAACGCAGTGAGTGCGCTCCAACGGTGGCATGTATCCCTACTTTCATCAGTGGAATGTTAGAAGTTATGAGGTTCCTGGCTCTTAAGATGGGCTTCTTTTTGCTTGGGGGGCAACGGGAAGGCATTTCAGTCCCGTGCCTCACAGCAAAGTTGGGGTGGGGAGAAGCAACAGGGGAAGGCAATGGTGGCAGGAGACAAGTGGAGTTGGCAGGGATTTTGTAGGAGTGCAAGGCCTGGAATAACAAACAGACAAAGGGGCCTGGTGAGGCGGTGACGGGACACAGAGAATGGGACACAATTTCTTATTCTCCCCATGGAACAAGAGGCCCTTTGTGGCTTCAGTTCAGAAAAGGGGGCGGAGTTGATGGGGGATGAATGGACATCTAGTGTGAGAGGCAGGAGTGAACCGTCAGAGGGTTGAAAGAAGCAAGGGAGAGCAATAGTCTTCCAGGGGGTTAATGTCTGGAGGGGGGAGGGATGCTGAGGAGACAGGTTTTGGAGCCTGGCAAGGGTGCCACAGATTGATGGACTTTCACAGCGACCTTGGGAAATGGGGGTGAAAGGACTTTCCCTGCCCTGCTCCGTTCCCAGATTAGCTAGCTCAGGTGGGGGGAACTGAGGAACAAAGCAGGCCCTGCCAAGAGGTCGGGAGAAACAGTTACCTCAGGCAGTAGATTAAGGAGACGGGTTAGATGGAGTTTTAGACAGCTGTGTAAAGCATGTGCCCATATGAAAAATGCCAAGTGGCCTGAGAGATAAAACGGCATCTCTATGATAGCTCTGAAGAGCAACTGCTCTGCTACATACGGTGCCACTGGAGTGGCGTTGCCCCCCACCCACCCCCCTCAGAATGAGCAAGCGGCAGGCAGGCAACTTTAGGCAGTGTGAGGTTGTACCTCAGGCGTTCAGATGACTAAGGAAAGCCTTGGAATGGATTGTATACCCATAGGGATAGCATTTCTTATGCCTGCTGTTTGGTTGAGGGAGCTTTGGCAAATGTACGTTTGTGGGAGGCACCGGAATAGGGAGAGGACAGAAGGTGTCAGTACAGGAATAACAGGAGTGATGTCTAAACTGGAGGCTTTGGGGGATGGCAGACACACAAGGATGGTAGGCGCACACTGCTTCATCCTCTGTCTGCCCAGTTTGGTGGAAAAAACCACCCCTCACATTCACAAGGACTAGAGATAAGCCAAAAGGAGTGGGAAATCGCAGGGCCTTTCTCTCAGGGAAGGCCGGTGGCTAGAAGGCAGCCTGCTCAGTAGCCTCAGGCAGTCTGTAGCAGGTGAGACAGGCCTGAGGTGAGCCAGTAAATTATACAGAGCCACATGGGGCCTTATTGGCTTCTCAGGTAGGGTTGCCAGCTCTGGGTTGGGAAATACCTGGAGATTTTGGGGTAGAGCCTGAGGAGGATGGAATTTCAGGTAGGGAGGGCCTTCAATGCAATATGATGCCAAAACCTTCCAAAGAGGCCATTTTTTCCTGGTGAACTGATCTCTGTAACCTGGAGGTTAGTTGCAATAGTGGGAGATCTCCAGGCACCATCTAGAGATTGGCAGCCCTATTCTCAGGTCACCTGATCTCGCTGGACTATTAGCTGTAGTGCTTCTGAAGCAGTTGGGGTTCCCAGCCAGGAATATTTGGGGGGTGGAGACCAGTGTTCCCTCTAAGCTGAGTTAGTGTGAGCTAGCTCACAGTTTTTTAGCCTCCAGCTCACACATTTTTGTCTTAGCTCAAGAAGGATGGCTCCAGAGCAAACTAATTTATGTAGCAGCCAAATCACTCGCTCACAACTTTAATGCCAGTAGCTCAGAAAGTAGAATTTTTGCTCACAAGACTCCACAGCTTAGAGGGAGCATTGGTGGAGACAGGGGGGGGAGAGATGGCATTGTGCAACTCTCGCTCCCCAGTTTTTGCTCCTGCTGTTCCACTGAGTGAGGGTGGGGCCAGATGCAGGGATGGGAAATTGCCTGCCATAGTGGACAACCTGGTAACCCTAGTTACCAGTCTCCATGGGGGGAGTTCTCCCAGAATTACAACTGATCTCCAAATTACAGAGACCAGCCTCCCTGGAGGAAATGGCAGTTTTGGAGGGTGGACTCTGTGGCATCACATCTTCCCCGGGCACTCATCACCAAATTTCCTCGACTTTCCTAAGCTGGAGTTGGCCACCGGACTTACCGGCAGACTTTAGGATGGTACAGCCAAGGAGCAGAACTCACGTCTCTAACTCCTCCTGCTTACACAGTGGCACATGGAGTCTGGGCTCTGCTATCAGAGACTCGAGTTCCAGACAGTCAGTGCATTAGTCTCTCACCTCAACCCCAAAGATTGCCACTTTAAAGCTAGGACTGACTGGCTGCATCCAGAGAATTTGGAGAAGGGGGTAACAAAGAAATTACCAGCAGATGATAACGGCTGCCACGCAGCTCCAGGTGACGCAGCAAACCCTTTGAGTCTTGGTTTCCTCGTCGTCTTCGTTGTTGCAGCAGCAGAAGCGGATCAGGTAGACACAGATGAGGACGAGGCTGATAGCAAAGCATAGGCCTGAGATGCTAGCCAGAAACAGCAACGCCTAGAGGTAAATAGAGACAAAACTATCAGTCAAAGAAAGAGGGCAGCAGAACTTTGGCTCATAGACCTTCAATGATTGGAAAAACAGGATAGATGGATACTGGCCACATTAGACAAGAACTGTAAATCTTTTCCTACTTTGGGAATGTTTCTAGTCCTCATGAATGGGAAGGGTTTTTAAAACAAACTTTGCAGACAGGGAATGATGGCATCCTGAATAGCCTCAAGCTCTGGATCCCAAACCTTTTTGAGCATGTGGGCACCTTTGGGATTTTGATGCAGTGGGTGGGCATGACCACAAAATGACCACTGTGTAGGGATGCCAGCCTCCAGGTGGGACATGGGGATCCCTTGGAATCACTGTTCATATTCAGACAACAGAGATCAGTTCCCCTGGAGAAAATGGATGCTTCGGAGGGTGGATTCTATGCCATTGTACCCCACTGAGGTCCCAGGCTCCATCCCCAAGTTGTGAGGAGTTTCCCAACTGGATCTGGTGATGCTATGCCCAACCTCTACTAACAGGGCTGCCACCTTTGGGTTAGGAAGTTCCTGGAGATTTGGGAGGTGGAACCTAGGGAGGGTGGGGTTTGGGTAAGGGAGGGATAATGCCTTGGAGTCCACCCTCTGAAGCAGCCATTTTCTGAAGAAGAACTTATCTTGGTTATCTGTAAAGCAGGAGATCTCCAGCTGCTACCTGGAGGGTGGCAACCCTACCCATGGGTGGCCAGAAGGGACCTGACAACCCTACCACTGAGGTGGAGCCAGCCACAAAGTTGTTGCCATGGAAGGCAGATCCCCACCACCACACACAGAAGCTCAAATGCAGAGGACACGAGGAGTGATTTTTAAAAATACACTGGGAAAGAGGAGTGTAAAGTAAGGTTGCCAGGTCCCTCAGGTCACTGGCTGGGGATGGGGGAGGCATAGGGTTGCCAGATCCAGGTTGGGAAACTCCTGAAGATGGAGCCTGGGGAGGTCAAGGACTTCAATGGGGTACAATACCATAGAGGCCAGCCTCTGAAGTTTCCATTTTCTCCAGGGGGACTGTAGTCTAAAGAGGAGGTTAATTCCAAGGTGATTCCCAGGTCCCACCTGGAGGCTGGCATCACTATGTGTGTGACAGAGAATAAAACCAACACTGTGGTGGCAGCTGTCACAGAAACAAAGTTATTTTAATCTGCACAGCCAATCAGATCTCCAGCAGCCTCTTCGAAGTCCTACTGGGCAGGAGCCCCGTTTGGCCTCCCCACCCACTTTCTAAAAGTTCTTGGTGGGCATTTGGGAAAGGTGGGTTGATGGGCACCCTACCACCCATGGGCATCATGCTGGGGACCCCTGTCTAGCTCATAAATTCCTCCTGTTATTTATTTACTGATACCGTCTATCCATTCTGATACCTCCCACAAATATACATTCATAATACCAGTCTTGTGAAACATACTCCCTTCAAGGATCAACCTCTTCTCCTACCTCAGTTCAAAGGGGATGTGTGTGTGTGTGGGGGGCGGTGGTCTTTCCATCCCACTTTCCAGTGGATCCAACCAACCAGGGGGTGGGGGGGGAGAAATCAAGGAAAATCCCTTTCTGCACCCTTCATGCTGTGTGTATCTTATTGCTTATTTGAAGTTGATTGTCTTTTATCCTGACTACACTGTTAACTGCCTTGGGCTTTTTTCTTTCAAAAACGTTAAGGAGATATGAATATTAAAAATGCATAAAGAGGCTTGCCTCAGCCAGAATCCCTCAGAAAACATGAAAGACCTTCCTCTTCCAGGAAACATTTGATGAATTTTTATGAGGTCGTACATATTTGAATGTGATCTTCGGGGTGGGGGGTTAGGAATCATTTTTTTTAGTGGGCAGCTCTTTACATTTACTTTGCTTGCATGCTATAAGTTCCCCCCCCCTCAAATAATGGGAAGCATTCTGAAAATTTAGTAAAGTAGAATATACAAATATAAAAATAACAACAATAACAATAATACCCAAACTTAACTGGGTATAAACACTATTCAGTGGGGCAGGGTTGAGGCCCAAGAAAACATATATGCCCTGGCCTGGATAGCCCAGGTTAGCCAAGTCTTGTCAGATATAGGAAGCTAAGCAGGGTCAGCCCTTCTTAGGAGCCCTTTGGGTGGGAGAGCACCAAAGAAGTCAAGCGTTGTGACCTCTGGCAAACCACCCTCTGAATGTCTCTTGCTTTGAAAAACCGGGGTGGGGGGTGGGGGTGTTTGCCATAAGTTGCCTACAAGTTGACAGCACTTTCCGCCACCAAACACATACAGGTTTAGGCTCTCTGATTAAGAGTTTTCATGAGGTCATCGCAAACAGTTTTATTGGATTAGAATTTGAAGGTTTGGGACCACTAAGCCTTGAAGAGGTCATTTTATTTTATTGTCAAAGAATACCGACAGTCCATTCTTCAGCTGCTGGGGCCTGGCCCTACAACCTCCTTAGATAAAATGTCAAGAATGATGCAGTATCATTCTTAAACCGTGGATTCTTCCACAAACACACACATCTGCCTTAAGGGAGTATGGCAAAATTCTCTCTCAATTATACACCCCCCCAAGACCTGCTCCACATACACATGCACACCCCCAAATGCTCCACCCAGGCTCAGAATACAGCTGGCAAAAACTTTCCCCGATTGCTGGTACTGCCTGAGGCACCGCCAGGAGAGACGTGATGGAGGGAAATGTTCCCCTGCCTCTCGCACTGGGCACTCTCCCCACCCGTCCTGCAAACATACAAACAAACAAACAGATTACAGGCAATCTGACAATTTGCCTCAGGCTTAGACACCACAATCTGTGCCCACAGCAGCTGGCTGGGTGGGGGGAGGGAGATAGTGACTGGAGGGGGCGGGGGGGGTCAGTTTGCTCCAGGCCTGAAGACGTTACCAGTCGATATTTTTTTGCACACGCAGTGTTTGCCTGGAGCCACTGTACAAATGCACATGCAGATACATCACTGGCAGCTGCATAATTCCATGCTTCTCTCTATAAACCCCCAACTGCCATTCATTCATCCATTCCTCAAGACCACGTCATTCCACCCATAAAAAACCCCTCTTCTGTCCACTCGTCTGGTCACCCAACTTCTGTTCATTCCTTCTTTTGCTCTTGGAATTCCGCTCTCAGTCCCTGTTTCAAAGCCATCCAGCCAACATCTGGGTACCCGCACAATACATCCTCATTCTTTCAACCATCGGTCTAAGGTTCTATTCAAGTGCCTATCGCATCCATAACATGGGGGAGAGGAGAACAATGAAAGCTGCTTTTTGGTTCCCACTGGGGAGAAAGGTGGGGTATCAGTGAAATAAATTAAATAATTACGTTTTCTCTTTGCGACAACCCTGTGAAGTAGCTTAGGCTGAGAATAGGTGACTGACCCAAGATTTCCCAGGATTCCACAGCAGGGTGGGGATTATGAAACTACGTCTCTCAGGTCTTAGTCCAGCACTCTAACCACTACACCATACTGGCTCTCTACAGTTGTAGAAACCGCTGAAAATTTACCTTTTGCTTTTCACATGTGCAGACCAACATGAGGGTTTCTTTTTAGTGGCCCACATGTCAATTGGGCTGTAGTTCAATACATGCTGTCATGGTCAGTGTTCCCTCTAAGATGAGTTAGTGTGAGCTAGCTCAGTTTTTTTAGCCTCCAGCTCACACGTTTTTGTCTTAGCTCTGGAAGGATGGCTCCAGAGCAAACTAATTTATGCAGCAGCCAAATTGTTTGCTCACAACTTTAATGCCAGTAGCTCACAAAGTAGAATTTTTGCTCACAAGATTCCACAGCTCAGAGGGAGCATTGGTCATGACGGTTAGATTTTATGAACAGACAAGGTTTTGTGAGTCAGAGCTTAACCCCAGCACCTGTTGCCAGTCCTAAGCTTGGTGTAGTGGTTAAGACTGGTGGACTCTAATCTGGAGAACAGGTTTTGATTCCCCATTCCTCCACATGAAGCCAGCTGGGTGACCTTGGGCCAGTCACAGTTCTCTCAGAACTCTCTCAGCCCCACCTACCTCACAAGGTGTCCTTTGTGGGGAGAGGAAGGAAAGGTGATTGTAAACTGCTCCAAGACTCCTTCGAGTAGTGAAAAGCGGGGTATAGAAACCAACTCTTCTTTGCCTTCTTCTTCTAAGCCCTCAGCCCTAAAAAGCGTGAAGCATCGTAATGAAAACAGTGCTTCTGAGACTGTGCAGGGTGCCGTTTGCATAACCACACACACAGCTCCCTTCTATCTCAGGCTGAGAGGAAAGGCAAATCAGAATAAGCAGAAGACAGGGACAAAGGGGAGAGAGACAGAGCGGTGGAGAAATATGAATCTCTATGTTTTGTCAGTTCTCTCAATGCCTTTGATTTCCCTCCACGCATACAGTCCCCCTCACACGCGCACTCACACACACAAACATGGCAAATTGGATCAGCTGCAGCTGTGAGGCTGAGCATGACCTACATATCAGCAGTTGGAGTGTTCGCCTCATTGCTGGCGCTGTGAGGGAATCTGCTGCCACAAACTCCCGCCCCCTCAGCCACAGGGTGGGATGGCACCGCTCAGGCCTGGAGTCACCCATGACTCCCCTCCAGCACTTCACTCGGATGCTTCAGACACCTACAGATTCCCACACTTCTTTTGCCCCAGCCCTCCTCAGCCTCCTGCATATTTAGCTTTGTGGTCCCCTAGCTGTCATCCCGCCCCCCACGTAAATTTGTCACAGAAATAATTAATTTAACAAAACAAGGCCTCTAAAATGTCCCCCCCTGAAAAAGACTGAGCTGAAGCAAAGCTCGCAGATCCAAGATGGGATAGGTTTCCTATCTAATTCCCCAGAGGTGTGTGACATCCAGGATCAGCCCTTGAATCTCCTGAGGAGGAGAACGGCCTTGTACTCCATTCCCCTGGGCCTACCTACATAGTTCTGTGTGAGGAATAATTTGAGAACCCACTTGTGAAAACTTGGTTTTTCTGTGCTTTTAGCTGAAATGGCCAACAAGACTTTCTCCAGTTTATCCCTATCTCCCCGAGGATGCGTCACTTGGAAAAATAAAATCCCAAAACCTAGAGATGAGCCACTGTACAAAGTCATCTCATTTGTGTGGGCCTGTAATAAATACCAGATTTCAGCCTGGGGATCCTGCCTCTAATGTTCTGAGGCCCTGAGAGAATAGGCAGCCACTTTACATCCTACCCCATTTCTCTGACCGTCCGCCGTTCAGTCCTTTTTCAATCATTACCTTTTTGGTGCTCCTCCTTTGTGTATCAGAAAGTGTGCTACATGCATTCCTCTTGATACGCCACCATTTTGTGTGAATAGGGCAATGCTAGGATTGCCAGCTCTGGCTTGGGGAATTCCTGGAGATTTGTGGATAAAAACTGCGGAGGGCAAGGTTTGGGGAGTGAAGGGTCCTCATCAGGGTATAATGCTACAGAGTCCACCCTTCAACGCAGTCATTTTCTCCAGCCAAACTGATTGCTGTAGTCTGGAGATCAGTTGTAATTCTGGGAGGTCCCCAGGGCCCACCTGGAGGCTGGCAACCCTATGCACATATGTATTTTCCAGCTTTGGTTCACAGCAACATGCAGGGCTTTTTTTGTAGAAAAAGCCCAGCAGGAACTCATTAGCATAATAGGCCACACCCAACAGCAGAAACTCATTAGCATAATAGACCACACCCCTGACAGCACAGCTCATTAGCATATTAGCCCACACCCCCATGTTACCAGAAGTGTGGTCATCCAGTCACACCTTTTGCATCTTATTTTGTTTACATTGTTTGTTGTCAAAACCCAGGGCTCTTTTTGTAGCAGGAACTCCTTTGCATGTTAGGCCACACAGCCCTAATGTAGCCAATCCTAATGAGTTTCTGCTGTTGGGTGTGGCCTGTTATGTTAATGAGTTCCTGCTCGGCGTGGCCAACTCGGGAGCCAGCCGGAACTCCGTTCCTGTGCGTTCCTGCCCAAAAATAGCCCTGCCAACATGTATCTGGAACAAAAATGGGTTTCCAATTGTGCGTACCAATGCTGGAAAATATACATATTGCCCTGTTCACACAATGGCAGTTGTATTGAGAGGATTACGGTAACACCAAAAATGTTAACAAATGAAAAGGGTTACTGGCTGTCTTTCACTGCTGGTGGGGGTGAAGCATGTGGCAACAGGCCCTCCAGTGAAAGAAGACAGCCAAAAGAGCAGAGGCTATTTGAGAACATTTAAAGGGATCTCTGGGGAGTGAAATGGCAACTTGATATATGGTCTGGTTGCCAGGTCCCCCTGGCCACCAGCAGGGGATGGGGGAGTAGGGTTGCCAGATCCAGGTTGGGAAATTCCTGGAGCTTTGGAGATGGCATCTGGGGAGAACAGGGACCTCACTGGACTAGAATGCCATAGAGTTAGGGTTGCCATCCCCCCGATGGGGGTGGAAGTTTCCCTGATTTTGGAGGCCCCAATCCATTGCCGGCCAGAGCCCCGTCCTGCCTGATGTGCCTGGTGCAATGATATCACGCAGAGGTGACATCATTGTGCCGGGCATATGGGGTGGGATGCTCCAGCATGTGGGCAGAAAACTCTATGGTCAGCAGACTAGAAGACTTCCAGAGCAAGACTGGACCCTCCCCCCCACCAGCAGCCAGTTAAGACCTGGCAACCCTACATAGAGTCCACCCGCCAAAGCATCCATTTTCTCCAGGGGAACTGATCTCTGTAGCCTGGAGATGAGCTGTAATTCCAGGGGATCCCCAGGTCCCACCTAGAGGCTGGCATCCCTAGGTATCACATGGCACTAGTCAAGCCACAGTTCAATGGCACGCAAAACAGCAATGTCTGTCCATAACAATAGGTTGTGTGCTCAGGCCCTGAGGTACTCAGAATTCTGTCCAAGCTACTGGTTTCCATTCTAGGAGCTGTAACTGAAGCCTAGCAGGGTGTTTTCCTAGACCAGCTGTTTTGGAGATGGGGGGGGAACTAACACTGTCTTGGATACTTGTGAATGGGAGACAGAGGAAATCAGTCAATGGAACATAAATATATACATTAAAAAGGCTGATAGTGGACAGCAAGAAAACAAGAGCAGGAGGGGAAAACCTCAGCGCCTAAAACCTCCATGCAGAACAGGAGGAGGCAAACTCTCTCTCCTCCTCCCCGCTGTACTCTAGGCACAGATTCCCGTGACACTCATTAATCTGCCTAATTTGATCCGATTGTTTTAAAAAGCACTTTCAATATTTGAATCCCTTAATCCCAAAGCCAAAGCTCTCTGCTGGTGTGAACCAGCCTCATCTTATTGTCGTCAACAGGGCTCGTTCCTCACATGGCAAACCCCACTCTGGTATGCAGGACGGAAGGACGGCGGGGGAGAAGGAAACCTTACAGGTGATTCATGGCAACAGCTTCCCATGGGGCCCAGCTCTGCTGCCTAACTTTAGCCTGGAAATTAGCACAGGATGGTCCATGTACCCGCTGTTGATATGGTTGTTTGGGGAGGGGAGTGACCTCATCAGGGTATATTGCCATAGAGTCCACCCTCCAAAGCAGCCATTTTCTCCAGAGGTAAACTGTAACAGCAAGAGACCTCCAGGTGCAGCCTGGAGGTTGGCAGCCCTATCTGTAGAATGAACACATGACGCTTTCCTTACACTGAATCAGACCCTTGGTCCATCAAAGTCAGCACTGTCTAATCAGATCAGCAGTGGCTCTCCAGGTCCCAGGCTGAGGGCTTTCACATCACCTCCTACCTGATCCTTTTAACTGGAGATGCGGGGGATTGAACCTGGGACCTTCTGCACACCAAGCAGATGTGCTGCCAGTGAGCCACAAACCCTTCCTATGGTGAAAGCCATCTAGTTAATGTGGGAAGTTCTCTAAAGCCCCTGAAGGCTCTGTGGCAAATTTGCAATTCAAAGGGTTTTTGAGAAAGGGGGTTTCTCTCTTTTTCTGTCTCTCAAGGCAGAGAGATTTTTCCCCCCTCTTAAGAAGCAGCCCCTGCGTTCTGAACATTTTGTGTGTGTTACCTCTTCAAAAGTCTACATCATATACACAAACAGCACCCAATCACCTGGACATCTATCTCTTATCAAGTATCTACCCCTGCCAAGCCCTGACCTGGATGGTCCAGGCTAGTCCAATCTCATCAGATCTCAAAAGCAAAGCAGGGTTGGCCCTAGTACTTGGATGGGAGGGGATCGCCATAAGACAGTGGCCACTTGACAGCAATTTCCTCCACCACCATCAACAAGAATAGGTATACTCCTCACACTGCCATCCAAAGGGATTCATGTATAATTTTTATCCACATGTCTGTCATTATTTGGGGCATTTGATGATTGGGGGTTTTTTAAAAAAAGAAAGAAATGTCAAAGGGAACTTCCGGTGTGGGGCAGCTGTGTTAGTCTGTTGCAGCCAAAACAAAGAGGAGTTTGGTGGCACCTGAAAGCCAAACAGATTTACCATCATGGGCTGGAGCTCACAAAGGGTGCATTTGGGCGAGTGGGCCACGGAAGTCTATGCGTTAGCATACATATCTATTTATTCCTGCCTTACCTCCACAGACTTAAAGCAGCATATGTTAGTCTAACATGTGTCAGTCCTGAAGGTGCCACAAAGTGTCCTTTTGTGTGTTTTTTTTTTCTAAAATGGAAGGACTGTAGCATGGTCGTGAACACACCAAAGGCTTGAGTCACTGGTATGTCATGCCAGGATGCCATTGAGCATATTCTCTTACTCAGATTGGTGATCATGTCCCAAACACAAACACATTAATAATGTCAAAGCCTGCTGCAATATTGGTTGTCACCTCCTTGCTGCCCTATACGCTGAGGGCATTTGCAGCAGCAACAGAGCATCCACACCAGAAGATTTTCTGTTTTGTCTTCCCTATATCCTTGTGGGGAGGGAAGGCAGCTCGGTACAGCTCGATCTCGTCAGATCTCGGAAGACAAGTAAGGGTCAGTACTTGGAAGGGAGGTCACCAGGGAAGGCGTTGCAGAGGAAGACAACTGCAAACCACCTCTGCTTCCCACTCGCCTTGAAAGCTCCTTGCTCGGGCTGCCAGAAATCAGTTGCGGATTGATGGCATGCTTGTATGTATATCCTTGCGCCCACCATTGCCCCCTGCAGTGCCAGAGGGCTTTTTAAAACAAAATGGTAGTAGGGATATACCTGCTCCTGATTTTTTAAAAAAATCCAGCAGGGAAGAAATGATAGGTGTGAGCAGATGGGGGGGAAAGATGACAGCGGATGAGGACGGGAAAGGTTTGGAAATCTGCCCCTTCTCATCCACTTATGGGCAAACCTGATTTGACTCTGATCGTTCCTGAAAGATTGGAACAAAGCTGGTTTTGGAAGCACTGGGGGCAGACTTCCAGAAACCTAGTGTTGCTGGGTCCTCCCTGGATACAGGCAGGGGATGGGAGGGTAGGGCTGCCAGATCTAGGTTGAGAACTCCTGGAGATTTGGGAGGACAGGGACCTCGGTGGGGTACAGTGCCAGCCACAGAGTCCACCCTCCAAAGGATCCATTTTCTCCAGGGGAACTGACCTCTGTAGTCTGGAGATGAGCTGTAATTCCAGGGGTTCCCCAGGTCCCACCTGGAGGCTGGCATCCCTAGAAACCACAAAATGTAATGGAAGGAGCATGAGCAGAGAACAATGCTGTGCAGATGCTCAAAAAAAAATCCCCATTCCAGTTTGGGAAAGGGGTGGAGCAAATATGGAATCACCCCCAAATCATCATGCTAGCAATTTTGGAGGATCTAATTTTGAGGGGGAGATTCTTAAGCCAAATCTGAAGCATTGCCAGGCTCTGGTTTAAGAATTTCCTGGAGATTTGGGAGCAGTCCCTGGAGAGTGACTTCTGCTTCTCCTAGACTCTAGGATATACCACAGAGCTTGCCTTTTGAAGTTGCCATTTTCTCCATGGGAACTGATTTCTGCTGGCTGGAGATCAGTTGTAATTCCAGGAGAATTCCAGCCCCCACTTGGAGGTCGGTGGCCCTACAAATCTGTTACCCCTGGAAGTAAGATGATGTGAGAAAGAAATTGCATAGAACAGGGGTGGCCAAATTGCGGCTCGGGAGCCACATGTGGCTCTTTCACACGTATTGTGCGGCTCCCAGAAGGGCAGCTGGGGAAGTGAAGGGGAGGGATGCCTCCCTGACCGGTCTTCCCTTCCCCAGCCAGTGTTCCCCTCCCTGGGTAAGCCTGAGATAGGGGGAGCAGAGAAAGAGAGCAACTTTGATTTTAAATGCGTTCTCAAAGCCCTCCCCCCCCAGCTTGGAGAAAGCATTTGTCTCTTTAAATATCATTATCAATATCTGTTTTTACCCCTTTTGTTTTTATTTCCGGCAGTCTTATTTAATGTTAATAAAAAGCAAATTTGCATATTTCCCCATAAAAATATGTGTGTAAAATCTGTCCGTGTCTTGTGGCTCTCGCACATCTGATGTTCCTCCTGTGTGCCTCTTACATTAAGCAAGTTTGGCCACCCCCGGCAGAGAAGAAAGGTGGAAGGTGCCACCAGTACCAGGCTGGTTCCTGATGGACGCCGTCTCAGATGGGACAGCGTGCTCCAAGAGACACCCTCAGTCTACAGGAGGAGCTTGGGTGCAAGCGGCTGGCACACAGAGCACTTGCAGTCAACAGAATTGCCAATGGAAGGGGCAACAGGGTTTCATGGATACCCCCCCCCCAAGAGCCAGTGAAGAGAGGGAGCTTCTGTCTGTCCTTATAGATGGTTTAGAGGAAGAGTTGGATTTATACCCCTCCCTTCACTCACAGTCTCAGAGTGGCCCTTCCTCTCCCCACAACAGGCACCCTGCGAGGTAGGTGGGGCTGAGAGAGCTCTGAGACAACTGTGACTGACCCAAGGTCGCCCATCTGGCTGCATGTGGAGGAGTGGGGAATCAAACCCAATTCTCCAGATTAGAGTCCGCTGCTCTTAACCACTACACCAAACTGGAACGGACGACAACAGATGCAGTTTAGCTGGTGCCTCTCCCAAGTCTTTGGTGGCAGGTTAGGCCCAGGCTCCCCCCTCAACCATCATGTTGGCACTCCAATGTGGGACAAATTAAGGTTGCAAGAACTCTTTACGGATCAACAGTAAAACAGCAAGGAAGCATCAGGAGGTGTGAGGATGTGCCGGGATAAAGAGCCATCTTTAAAAGATAAATTATTTATACGAAGCCCGAGTCTCGCATCCACATCTTTTTAAAGGATGTTTGGAAAGAAAGTGTTAAAAAAAAGGAAGCTGTAAAAAGAGCTGAAGGCCCATGAGGAGAGGCAAGGGCTGGGAGAACATCTCCCTCTCTCCACACAACAACGTCTCAGAGCCAAGGCTGCAGGGGAGGGGGAGGCTGCCGGCGTCCTACATTCTGTGTGACCAGGAAACCCAAATTCTGTAATTGAATTGGACAAAGTCGATCTGACACGAGCGCACTCCATCAGCGTCATCTGACTCCGTTTCAAAGTGGGAGGGGTTGGTGGAGCATCTGCTGTGGTGCCTCCATAGTCAGGGGCAGCGAACCTCTGCATGCCGGTGCGAGGAGTCAGCATCTTGGGAGAGCCTCGGCTTCTCTGTTCTGTTTGCTGGCTGCCGTGTGGAAGAGGATGAGGGACTAGATGGATCACTGGGCGTTTGATCTCACAAGGCTCTTCTTTTTATGTTCATAAGATGGGATCTGGCCACAGGACTTAGATGCTGAGATGAAAACACTGATCGTGTGTTGGGGGTAGAGCTGCCAACCTCCAGGTGGAGCCTTGGGGATCTCCCGGAATTACAGCTGACCTCCAGACTACAGAGATCAGCTCCCCTGGAGAAAATGGCTGCTTTGGAGGGTGGACTCTATATGGCATTATGCCCTGCTGAGGCCCCTCCCCTCTCCAAACCCCGCCCTCTCCAGGCTCCACCCCCAAATCGCTAAGAATTTTTCTGTCCAGGAGCTGGCGACCCAATGGGTGTGAAATTCAGTTTACAGTGCCAAAACGTCACATGACTAAACCCAGATTTGAAGTATTTGAGCTTCGTACTAGATACGTAGTGAGGAGAACACCCCTGGCTGGTACCCGGGGGTCCATAGACTGGCACTGGGCCCACTGTTGACCACAGAGGGGTGCCCAGTCCACTTCCACCAAGAACAGGAGATCATGCCAAGACCTCTGTGACATCTTATGAGCCTTTTGCTCTGCTGATGGGGCTTAGAACACCACGAAAATGATGGTGCTGTACTCTTTCCTCCTGGACGTGTGTGTGTGTATGCTTGGGTGTGTGTGCAAACACATGGGGGCAGGGTGCTCAGTGCGCGGGTACTGGAGGGCATCATGCCCAGAAGCCCCCCAACTTACAACTGCTCTGCAGAGTGAGCGTTTTCCGCTGGAAACGATGAACCCTGCCATCAACTGTAGTACAAAGTAGTTCAGTCCAGAATTGAGAGCCAGTGTGATATAGCAGTTCGACTAGGATCTGGGAGACCCAGGTTCGAATCCCCACTCTGCCGTGGAAGCTCACTGGGTGGTCTTGGGCCAGTCCACCTACCTCACAGGGTTGTTGTTGAGGATAAAACGGAGGAGAGGAGAGTGATGCTAAGCGGCTTTGGGTCCCCACTGGGGAGAAAGGCGGGATACCAATGGTGTAAATAATAATAATCCTTCAAGGCACCTTGTCCTTCGTAATGGGCAGACTAACACGCAACTTTGTCCTGCCCCAGAATCAACAATCAGCCCTCAAGCTCCGAGAAGCTTCCTTTCTCCATCTCGATATCTCATGGTGCCCACTATTTAAAGGCATCCACAATTCTGTTGGACTATAAGGAAGGCTGAGCGCCGAAGAATAGATGCTTTTGAACTATGGTGCTGGAGAAGACTCTTGAGAGTCCCTTGGACTGCAAGGAGATCAAATCATTCAATCCTAAAAGAAATCATTCCTGACTGTTCCCTGGAAGGCCAGATCCTGAAGCTGAAGCTCAAATACTTTGGCCACCAAATGAGAAGGGAGCACTCACTGGAGAAGGCCCTGATCCTGGGAAAGACTGAAGGTCAAAGAAGAAGGGACGGCAAAGGATGAGATGGTTAGACAGTGTCATCGATGCAACGAACATGGAACTGAGCAAACTCCGGAGCATGACGGAAGACAGGAGGGCCTGGTATGATGTGGTCCATGGGGTCGTGAAGAGTCGGACTCGACTGTGCGACTGAACAACAACAATTCTGTGACCACGGGACAGCATCTCTTTCCCCTAACGGCTCTTTTCAAGGAATTAGTTAGTTTACTGGCCACTGGGTGCACATTTTAGTTAAGAAATAGGTGGAAAACCTTCTGCATAGTTCACATCAGGCTCATCTAATGTCACACTTCCAGACTTCCAATAGAATAAATGTAACCCGAGCTACAGGTGGTTTGTATTACTTTCACACTGAGGGGGGAGGGGGCCTCGGTACAAAGCCCGTGTGTCAGTTAATGCCAGAATACTTCGCTGCCACCGCCTCCTGCAGCCCATCGAACAATGTATTTGACTCTTGTGCCAACTGGGCAGTGAAACTAATTGCTGTGGGATATTGCGAACATGCTGAGCACATGACTCAGTGCCAAAATGAGGTAGGGGGAGGGGCTTTAATTAATTCACAGGGGACAGAACCATCAATGGCTGCTGGGGATGACTGCCGAAGGATGGACCATGATGGATCTAAATCTTCAGTGGACGGAGCTGGGAATCAACGTGATGTGGTTTTGCTCCACAAGCTTTGTGGTTGATTTAAAGCATGTTAAAACTCATCACTGGAGAAACAATACTGGGTTAGATAGTCCTCTGGGTGTAACTTCATTTTTAACACCACCCCGCAGAGAGGTTGGTTGGGGAGAGGAGCTGTGGCTCAGTGGTAGAGCATCTGCTTGGCATGCAGAAGGTCCCAGGTTCAATCCCTGGCGTCTCCAGTTAAAGATCAAGTATTAGGTGATGTGAAAGACCTCAGCCTGGACTAATGGTCTGATCCAGTATGAGACAGCTTCATGTGTATTCATGGGATGATGTAATTGCATGAAAATCTTCCCTCACATAATTAGATATTCCACAAGCTGGGAACATACATCTGTCCCACACCTCCCTCAAATTAGTGCTTTAGTCTATTAATCCAATACACTACATTTCTTTACATTGTCCAAATCACGAGGTAGTCAGTTCCACAGGCCAGCATTTGACAAGTTAGGTAGACAGAGGACTACTAGGAAGCCATATTGCATGCCTATTTAGTACAATGCATACCAAGATTCTCTGTTCAGTAAATTTCAAGCAGATACCCTTTCTGGCTTTGGTTAAGAATAAGCCCATTCTTGTTTTGCTTAGAAGTAAAATGGGTTGCACTTCCCTCACACAATTTTCTTCGTAAATTCAACAAAAATTCAGTGTGGACTCGCTCATATTTGTGCTGAAATATATGTACCAAATGTCACCTTATGTAGCACTAGGGCTTGGGGAGCAGAAAAATGACATTATACGCCACGAGGCATAGATAAGCCTTTAGGAAGTTAGAAACCTGGTTCACACAACAGTTATACTGTCTTTGGCTACACAGGTACAGAGAGACGTGTGTATCGCCCAGTCAGAACCACAGCCGGCACAGATTTCTGCAGCCCCAGAAATCACTGTTGACCCTGCCACATTCACCCAGATTCATCTCTCTCTCTCTCTCTCTCTCTCTCTCTCTCTCTCTCTCTCTCTCTCTCTCTCTCTCTCTCTCTCTCTCTGCCGGCAGCATACGCCTACAGAAGAAAACTCCTAGGTGGGCAACTGTATGAATACACTGCAAACTGGGCCAGTCCACACACTTTTCAGCCTGACCTCCCTTACAGGGTTGTTGTGAGGAGAAAATGGAGGCGAGAAGAATGAGGTAAGCTGCTTTGGGTCCTCCATGGGGAGAAAGGCCGGGTATGTCAATAAACTAAGAGGCAAGGTTGATCTGCATTAAACACAAGAAGGGGATCGGAACCCAGATCCCTCAGCAGCCGGGCCTGGCTCTTCAAACTCCCCGACTGTGAGGCTGGAGCTTCTCAGGTGCAGAGATGCCTCCCTGGACGCCCACACAGGTTCCTCCTCCCTCCCATCTGTCTCTTCCCTTCTCTCTCCATCGAGACCTCCATCTTTCCCTGTCAGGTCTGCCTTCCCGCCGCCCACCCTCCCCTCCCCCCCTCCCTCCCTCCCCGGGCGCCTTCTTCCCCTGCCCCTCCCCTCCTTGGCCAGGTGTCTCTCGCGGTCCTCCTCCCCCCCGCCGCCGCTCTCGGGGCTTCGGGGCTGCAGGCACCGCGGATGCGCCTCCCTGCCCTGCCCTGCTCCCCGGGCTCCTTCTTCCGCCTGCCTCCCCTCGCTCCAGATCTCAGGCTGCTCCCCGGGAGCATCTCCTTCTGCCTCCGGCTCGCCTTCCCCATCCCCGGCGGGATCCCTGGTTTTCTGCTCCCCCCCCTCCCCTGGCTCCGGCGGCTGTTCGGTCTTCTTCCCATCTCCCCGGACCGATCCCTTCTCCAGCCGCCCAGCCGCCCAGATCTCTCCCTGCCCTCTTGCTCCATCCTCCAGTCCAGAGGTTGGCACAGCCAGGCGCTTTCTGTCCTCTTCTCTCGCCCCTGTTCCCCTCCCTCCCTCCACCAGCCGATCTCCTCCCGCGGATCTCGCCCTTTCCCGTGCCTCTCCCCGGTCACTTTCTCTCTTCTCCGCCGATCCATTCCGCGCCCGCCTGGTCCCTGCCCGCCGCCCCCCCCGCGTCCAATCCCGCGCCCGCTCCGCTCCGGCGGCACCCACCTGCTGGTACCCCCAGTCCTCGGGGGCAAATTCGCTCCCCACCGCCTCGAACTGGAAGTTGATGTGCGGCGCCTGGTGCAGGAGGAAGGTCCACCACGAAGCCCGGTACCCCTGGGGGGACCCCATCACTCCTACCCCCGGGCGCCCGGATTCCCGCCCGACGGCGGCGGCGCTCACCGCTCGGGACGCCGACCACCCATGCTGGCACCGGGAGGGACGGCGGCGGGGAATGGTGTGCGCCGGGAGGCAGCGCGGAACATCGGGGCTTAGCCGCGCGGGATATTGGGGGGGGGGGGGGGCGATGGTAGGGAAATGGGGGGAGGTCGGGGGGGAGATTGAGCAAGGCGCAGCGCCATCTAGCGAGCTCCTGCGGCAGCACCCCCGCTTTCCACCCTGACGCTTGCCTGCCCCACCAGTCAGGCTGACGGCTCCCCCTAGTGGATTTGCCCGTCTCCAAAGAAAAATAGAGCCACCCTTTTGCCGGGTAGAGGGAACGCCCTCCGCCGGTCAGACAACTTTCAAAACTTGCTGCGGCCAATCCTCTGTGGCCTTCGAGAAAGGAATCAGGAAATCAACGTCCCAGGCTCGCTAATTAATTGGAAGGGGGAGAGGAGGAATCCCGCTTCGCATTCCTATGTCTGCAATAAGGATGGGGGCGTTAGAACCCTCCAGGTTGCAACTCCACGGCTAGAATTCCTTTTGCCCAAACAGTGTGTGGGCAGTCGTCCGAGGTGAGGTTCTCTTGTAAGGAATATGGCATTGCCCCAGAACTGGCTGTGAGATAATCTGGGAAGTGCAGGTCTTCCTACAGATTGCAGATTCATTGGTAATCCATGGAATCAACTCCTCCATTTAAAAAAAGAGGGGGAGGATCAGAACAGTTCTCTCTGACCTCACTGAGGAGAAACACAGGAGGATTACATGAAGCTGCCATATTCTGAATAAATGTCCATCAATGTCATTGTTGTCTACTCAGACTGGCAGCAGCTCCCCCTCTCAGTCAGAGGTCTTTCCCATCACATCACTTACTGCCGGTGGTGCTGGCATGCGATGCTTCTCGGTATGGGGTGGGAGTGGTCCTGGGCCACCAGCCGGCTGACAGCAGCGAAGTCCCATAGCATACTATTCTCAAACCTTGTCGGCAGCGGAGCGCAACTATGCGCAGATCAACAAAGAAGCCCTGGCGATTGTGGCTGGCATAAAAAAATTTCATGATTACCTATATGGCCGGCCCTTTACCTTTATGGACCACAAGCCCCACTTGGGCCTGCTCGCACCAGGCCGCCAGACCCTGCAGATGTTGTCACCCCAGGTGCTTTGCTGGTCCATCTTTCTGGCCGGGTACCAGAATGTGCTTGTCCACCGGCCATGTGGAGGCGCTCAGCCGCCTTCCGCTGCCGTCCTGTGACCCGGATCCAGGCCCGGCACATCAGGTCACCCTGCTAGAGGACCTGCCTGACCGCCCTGTCCAGGTGGTGGCAGTCCTCTCCCGGGTCTTGGACTGGGTGGGGAGGGGGTGTTCCAAGAGTTCATGGGATACTATGGTATCCGGCACATCTGCTCTGCACTGTTCCACCCCACCACCAATGGCAGGCCGAGCGCATGGTCAGGACGACCAAAAAGTCTCTACACCATATGGAAGAAGAAGAAGAAGAAGAAGAGATTGGATTTATACCCCGCCCTTCACTTTTGAGTCTCAGAGCACCTTACAAACTCCTTTCCCTTCCCCTCCCCACAACAGACACCCTGTGAGGTAGGTGGGGCTGAGAGAACTCTTGACACAAACTGCTCTTTCAGGAACAGCTGTGCCACAGCTTGTGACTCACCCAAGGTCACATCAGCAGGTGCAAGAGGAGGAGTGGGGAATCAAACCCGGTTCTCCCAGATCAGAGTCTGCACACTTAACCACTACACCAAACTGGGTCCTGGACCGAGGACACTGGGAATACCAACTGGCCATGTTCCTGTTCAGACAGCGCATGACACCACACACCTCCACTGGCCACAGCCTGGCCGAACTACTGATGGGTCAGCACCTCCCGACCCGCCTGGACCGCTTTACACCCAGATTGAGCCCTGGAACACAGTGCAGCCACAAAAGACCGGGAAGCCCCATGAGGGTTTCCTGGGCGACCCGGTCTATGTGAAAAACTTCAGTCAGGGCCCCACACGGCTCCCAGGCCGGGTGGTCAGGGTCATGGGCCCCCGGTCCTATGAGGTCTCCACTGAAGACGGCCAACTGATGCAGAGACACATCAATCAGCTGCACCTCCACGTCACTCCGGTAGACCAGGAAGGTCCCAATGACAGCGAAGACGAGAGAGTGTGGGCAAGAGGCCGGGGACTACAATGAGCCCAAAGAACTGGAACAAGCAAAACAATGGAACAGCACATCACCGGCCACCAGTGGAGAAAGGGTAGCCAAGCCAGCAGAAGCCCCAGGGCTGAGCAGCAAAGCAGTTCCAGGATGTCCACCTGGGCCCTCCACCGACCCAATCAGCCTAGCACCCAAGACAGCGACTCCGGCCACGGAGGTGCTCCATTCAACCTGAGTGCGGAGGAAGCCAGACTACTTAAGAGACTATGTTTGCTATGGGGGTCTGAACCATGGGGGGAGGGGTGTTGTATATTAAGTAAGGACCACGCACATGGTCAGGGTTCACACATGGCCATGCGAATGAGTGTAGCTTCGCATCCGAGAACAATGCAGAGCGTGGATCCTAGAATGGACCAATAGGCTAGCTAAGATCCAGAAAGGGACCTATGGTGTATGGGTGCAAAGTAGTAAACCTATCATGGGGAGTGGGTTGTGGTTTTGTTGGGTGATTTAAGCTGGACTTCGGGCCAGCTATTTTGTCTCAGTTTGATGTTTTTCAATAAACTATGAGCTGATGTGTCTGGAACTCAGTACTTTACACAGGGATTGAGTGTGGGACCTTCTGCATGCTGCTCTACCACTGAGCCATAGCCCCTCCCCTAAATTATCACCACAACCCAGGTAGGTATGGCTCAGAGATAGTGACTGGCCTAAGTTCACACAGTAGACATTTGATCTCCTCTCTTCCTGGTCCAACACTCTGACCATGATGCCACATTGCAATATGGTCATATGAGGATTATGGGCACCTACTGGTTATTAGCTGTGCTGTCCTTAACCACCAGAGACACTCTCCACCAGGCTTAATCACTTTGCAGACATTTAGTGGTGTTTTTTTTTAAAAAAACCCAAATGCTTCCATTGGTTGTGCGTTTCTTTCCCTTTTTGCAGCTCCTGCACACAGCACTACAATTTTATCTGTTGTCTGTTTTGCAGAAAGAAGATTCTACAAATCCCTGTGTTGTTCTTTAAAGAAACAAACACTATATAGCACTTGTGGGCAATGCTCCCTCTAAGCCGTGGAGTCTTGTGAGCAAAAATTCTACTTTGTGAGCTACTGGCATTAAAGCTGTGAGCGAGCAGCTTGGCTGCTGCATAAATTAGTTTGCTCTGGAGCCATCCTTCCTGAGCGAAGACAAAAATGTGTGAGCCAGAGGCTCAAAAACTGTGAGCTAGCTCACACTAACTCAGCTTAGAGGGAACACTGCTTGTGGGTGTGGCTCTCATAAGAAACCTCCTTGCAAATAGCTACCATGACCGAGCTACTTTATTATATTTTTAACCCACCCTTCTTTCAAAAGCCCAGGTCTCTAGGATCTGAATCCAAGTATGACTCTCCAGGTACTAACAGTTTTGTGGTAACAAAAGTTGCAATTTTCTTGCTTTTTGTCATCCACCACTTTAATCTTTAAGCCCAAGGCCTTCGCCGTTACAATAGCAACCAACAGAATAAACAGTTACAGTCAATCTACAGGACAAACTAATAATCATTTCTGAGCAGATGCAAATGATGACCATTCATTGCAAATGATTACAGAAAATCGCACTCGAGTGTAAACGTGTACCATCAGAGCTGACAAACACAAAGCCACCTACTTTATGGGTACCTTTTGTGCGTGTCTTTCATTTAATCTAAACATGTCATTGTAACTATGAAGTCCTTAAAGGCAATGTTGACTCTCTAAGGTCTCTTCACAGCATTTGAGAATAGAATGGAAATAGTCCATTGTCCACCCCTTCCCTCCACAAATATGGTGGTTCAGAATAAAACGTTCTTAGATATTGGCCATCTGAGGCATTCAATGCATTCTAGAACAGCTTTGCAAACAGCTCTATCGAAGTGGCCCATAAAAAACCTTATTAATCTGTCCCCAAACATCTGTAATAGTCATTAATAACAAGCGGGTGGTACCTGGATGGCCCAAGCTGGCCTGATCTCATCAGATCTTGGAAGCTTAACAGGGTCAACTCTTGTTAGTACCATGAAGGAAGTCCAGGGTTGCGATATAGAGGCAGACAATGGCAAACCACCTTTCTTTGTCTCTTGCCTTGAAAACCCTAAGGGAACATGATAAATCGGCTGTGATCCAATGTCACTTTCTACCACCAACAAGCCAGTAGGGTGAAAGGTAGAATAATTCAACTACCCTCTAGTTTATGGAAGCATTTATTGCCTGGGGACAAGTCTTAGTTACCACAGACAATCAAGCAATTGGTCTGGACTGTTTACAGGTCTCAAGCAGTGGAGTTAGGACCAGCTGTTTCACTATGCAGCTGTCTGCCTGCCTCAGTTTTCATTAAAAAAAAAACCAAACTCTTGTACTTGGGAGCCTCCACCTTCCAAGATTACCAGGGGTGGGGATTTTACTTCTAGTTGCACCCATTTGTGTTAACTTTAATTTCCTTATCTTTGTGTTGAATGCCTACATGCTTTTACACACCAGATTTTTTAAAAACAGTTTTATTTACCTACAGCTTGTAATGGTGTATAAAGGGTGTGTGTGTGTAAAGTGCCGTCAAGTTGCAGCCGACATATGATGACCCCATAGGATTTACAAGACAAGTGACTAAGTAAGCAGAGGTGATTTGCCATTGCCATCCTCCTTGTTGGTATCTCTTCCAACTACCTATTGTTGTACAAATAAATTCCCAGTCAAAATTGGAGTCAAAAATGAGGAGGAAAATCTTCGTGTTTTAATTGCAATCAATACACCTGAAAACAGTTAGGCCAACAAGCCTATCAAAAACTGACTGCTTTCTGAGCACAACCAGGAAATATGTTAAATTTTATACTTGAAATGACATCATCACACCATCATCATAAAAATAATATTCAAAAAGCGTAATTGGTTACAAAAAATTAAACATCATTTGAATAAAAATCCCCTTATTGGTCAAATGTAGAGAAAGGTGTGTCTATACAACAGCGTCAAGTGTTTACTTAACCTAACCTGAATAATATCGACCAAGGATTCTGTATATCCAAACAAAGGTGTTTTTCTCTGATACAGAGCTGAAAATCCTTTTTGACCCAGACACTGCGAAATTGTGACCTAAACAATGAAAAACCATGAACTTTATATCTATCTCCTAACAAAAGACTTATTGTTTTGTCTGCTAACATGAGCTAAAAAAATTGATCCAACCTAGAAGAGAAAGGCCTACTATTTAATAGGCCTTTATTACATCCTAAGAAAATCTTGCTTAAGAGAAGAGAACAGAAAAATAGGAATAATCAGAAAAAGAAAAAAAATCTTTATAATCCCATCTATGCTACACTATCCTGCTTAATTTCTGAGATCTGATTAGAATGGCCTATACTATAGCATTCCACATCCCCTAGTGGTATGTGCTAGAGAGTAATTTTTTTAAAAAAAATTACTGTTTCTCATTTTGACATATTTTTACAAGCCTTTGGGGATATCTGGTTAATTTTTTTTCTCTTTTCTGTCAACTTTTGGATTTTTTAGTGGCATTTTGCTGTATTCCTGCTGCTATTTAATTGAGTCTTGGATAAACTGACTGATTTCATCACTTCTCAATTTATTGCCATTTGTATTAATAACTTTCCAGTCACCTTATGGGTCATATTATGAGGCAGCATTAGTATGTATGTAAAAAAGGTAAAGGTAAAGGTTCCCTTGCTCGAAAGCCAGTCGAATCCGACTCTAGGGTTGCGGTGCTCATCTCCGTTTCAAAGCTGAAGAGCCAGCGCTGTCCGAAGACGTTTCCGTGGTCATGTGGCCGGCATGACTAAACACCGAGGTACACGGAACGCTGTTACCTTCCCACCGAAGTGGTACCTATTTATCTACTTGCAATTTCTTGCTTTCGAACTGCTAGGTTGTATGTATGTATGTATTACTTATTTATTAAATTTAGGAATCGCCCCATCCCTGAGTACATGTAACATGTAATTCCAATGAGAATATGTAATTCCAATTACCTACCCTCAACTCCAAGAGAGAATTCATCAGGCAGGACAGTTGTTTAGGGAAAGCAGGGAAAGCCAAGCAAAGAAAGGAAAGGAAAAAGAAGGGGCTGTATGCAACATGACCTTTTCTAATAACGGACCTTGGAACTGGAACAATGGTCCCCCAGATGTGAGACCACGTAATTCCAGGCCTACCCAATTCTGGAATAGTGTCAGACCAGACCCACCACGAAATGGTTTTAATAGAGCAGGGGGTGGGAATGGACAAACCAGAAGGATTCAGAACCCTTTAATGGCAAATAGAGATCCCCCAGGCAGGCCAAACAGGAGAGAGTATTCAGAAGGAGTTAGGCAGGGAATCTGGGAAAAGTTAATGGATTTGGGGGAGACAAAAGAGAGATGGGATAGAAAGCCCACCAGTGAACTAATTAAAGGCTTGGCAGAAATATTGAGATGACAGGAGCAAAGTGCTTGCCCAGTAACACTGGGTTTGCATGCCTGAAACACAGGAAGGTGCAATTGAAGAGTCTAGGTGGGATGCACCTGGACTAGAGATCTCTGAATAGGGAAGACCCTCCCAAGGATTCCCCAGGAGAATTGCAGATCTAAGTTATGATACTTGGGGAAGACCAGTGGCTGAGGCACACTTGGGAAAAGCGGATAAGAGACCTCTACTTTTAGTGGATTTTGGGACATCAGTGAATATTTTAAGCCCAGAATGGGTGCCTAGAGGCCTTAAGCCAACAAAGGCAGCAGAACAGATTCAGCTGATAGGATTTCCCGGGGATGATTCCCCAGCCAAAATGATGAACCCCTGTCGTATTCAAGTTGGGGTTTTGAAAACAGAAATAGATTTTTGTGTGTCTGAGCGAAATCAAGAGTCAGGGATTATAGGCAGCCCATTCCTTAAGGAGCATCAATTAGTGATTGATTTATCAAACAATTGTTTATGGCAGATGCCTACTGAGGGAGACCTCACTCTTCCTATATACTCTGTAGAGAAATGTCACTCCTTAAAGGGACCCAGTGAGGTTAAACCTCAAGGGAAGAAGGAGTGGATTAAAGAGTTTCCTCTTATTCGCATTAAAAACAGAAATGAGTGTGGGAAGATAGATGTGGAGGTTCTGATCACTGGACCAGACCCTAAGCCACAGAAACAGTATAAATACCCAAATTGAGGCTGAAAAAGCAATAGCAGAAATAATTGATTCTTTGGTAGAACAAGATGTACTGGTACAAATGGAGAGCATTAACAACGCGCCCATCTGGCCAGTTAAGAAGAAGGATAACACTTATAGATTGGTGGTGGATTTTCGAGTGCTAAACAATGCAATCCCAAACATGGCCCCAGTAGTGGCAAGTTACCCAGAAGTTATTGCTGCCATTGCAGGGGGCGCTAAGTATTTTAGCGTCATTGATGTCGCTAACTGCTTTTTTTCCTATTCCTCTAGTGCCACCCTGCTGGTATAAATTTGCTTTTACATTTCATGGGAGACAATATTGTTATAAAAGATTACCACAGGGTTTGTATCTCTCACCCACCATATGTCATAAACATGTTGTTCAGATGTTAGATAAGCTCCCCCCAGGGTATAGGGCGCCGACAAATGCATATGTTGATGATATCCTTATATATGGGGGAAACCCAGAATTTGTGCATGATGCGAATAGAGCAGTCCTGAAACTTATGCAAGAAACAGGGTTTAAAATTAATTGGGACAAAGCCCAGTTGGTGCAGAGAGAAGTAAAGTACCTAGGAGTGTGCCTAGGACAAGAAGTTAGAACCCCTGATGTACAGAGGGTGGAAGCCATAGGGAAACTGCCAGCCCCTACTGATGCCCATTCTTTAAGAGCAATTTTAGGAACATTGAATTTTTCTTGAGAGTTCATAGAAGGGTTTGCTGAGAAAACTTGCCCTCTGTGGGCTCTTTTGAAGAAGAATCGAAAATGGGAATGGGGCCCTGATCAGTCTGAAGCACTTGCCCAATTGAAACAGGACCTAGGGTTAATGATGGCCTAGAAAAAGGGGGGGCAATGTTGTCTCACTCAGAACAAGCAGCAGAGGTCTCTGCGGTCAAAGAAGTGTTAGCAACGGAAGCTAAACTGGAGAGTGTGGCTATTTTTACTGATTCGGCATGAGTTAAACAAGCCCTTTTGGCTTGGCTCCCGATCTGGAAATCTCAGGGCATGTGCACGGGAGATGGGAAATCTGTAACTCATGCTCAGCTGTGGTGTGGGATTGCTGAGTATATAGAGCAGTGGCAAGGAGACATTAGGGTTATGCATGTGAGAGCACATCAGAAACCAGAAACCAGAGAAGCCTATTGGAATAATAGGGCCAATTCATTAGCTAAACTGTCTGCACAAGGGAGTGAAAGCCCCGCAGAAAAGGAAAAGGTGATAAGGGTGGTCACCAGGTCTCAAGGGAAAAAAGTACCCCCATCCATCTTAGATTTCGAAACCCTACAAAAAGATGATGCAGAAATCCCGGGTTTGCTTGAGAAAGGGAAAAGCCCTTGTGGTAAATATGTAATTCAGAAAATAGATGAGACAGTGTGGGCTGTAAGGAAAGACTTCAAATGATGGGTTGTACCTAAGATAGTGAGGAGTGATTTGATCCAGTTTGTCCATGATCAAGGGCACTTTGGTTGGGAAAGGACCTTAGAGCAGGTAAGAGGGGTGGGTAAGTCGGTGACCCCTTATAAAGCAAGACGTGAAACAAGGGTGTTATAATTGCCTACGCTGTGCTATGGTGAATGCAGATACAAAAGTTAAGAAAGGAGATATGAGACATCAAAGGTCAAATGGGGTGTGGTCAGATGTTCAAATAGATTTCATGGGCCCACTACCAAAAACTAAGAATGGAAATCAGTACTGCTTGGTTCTAGCGGATAGCTTTTCAAAAGGGTGGAAGCTTTTCCCACCAAAGACAATACAGCTAAGACTACCGTCAAGCAATTACTGAACCATGCGTTTAGTCACTGTGGGATCCCTAGAGGGTTAAATTCAGAAACTACCTTTAATTTTAATGGTTCTTAGAGCGTCTACCACCTCCCATGGGTACACACAATTCGAGGCAATGACAGGGAGATTGATAAATACACCACAACAATGGTAGTTGGACACTGAAATGCCTGATGAGTGGCAGCCTAAGGTGCTGACAGATCAATGGATACAACAGTTAAGTGAAAAGCTAGCTGAGGTACACAGAGATATTGCCGAACAGTTAGGTTTGAATATAAAAAGGATGGATAAATACCTAGGTTGGGTAAAGAACCCCATAGAATGGCCAATAGATGCTAAGGTGATGTACCGAGACTTTTCTAAGAAGAAGCATTCTTTAACCCCAAATTGGCAGGGACCATGCTATATCATAGACCGAGCTTCCCCCACAGTGTATTTAGTGGAAATTAAAAAGGGGACAGAAGATGTGAAAAAGAAGTGGTTCCATTCTTCCCAGCTGAAAGCATGGAAAGGGGAGTAAGGATGGAGCTTTTATGTTCAAGGAACAGTGTATATAGGTACGCTGATTTCTAGAAACTTATAGGGGTATATGTGTAATTTAATTATAGGTACAGATATATATAGATGTAGATGTAGATGTAGATATATATAGATAGATACACACACAATACATAAGCCAAGAAAAAAAATGCAAAACAGTTTGGAATGGAGCTGAAGGGGATCAACGTTGAATATGGTGTTGTAAGTGATGATTCAAATGACATACTATACTCCCCCACCTGCCCAAGAGATCCAGGGAATGGTTCAAATACCAACAACCCCCCCCAGAAGGTCTTCTGGAATAACTACCACCGGATTGTGTTTGGAACCTTGGAATGGGAGCACTCTTAATGGGCCCAGGAGAGTTCCACAATTCAGGGTTGGAAATGCCGTGGGGTCGGTAATATGGGAAACTAGAGTGGAGGACACCCGTAAAATCTATGTGAGGAAATGGGTACATGGATGCAGGGAGTGGCAGGAGGAATTCACAAGGTTGTTCAATGCTTACACCAATGTGGAAGAGAGTTGGCAGACAGAGAGGCCGACATATCATCCATATGCTCCAGCCTATGGAAATGGTTGGCGGAGACAGCATTAGGATGGGTAAACATGGAGTAAAAATGTTGGATTTTGAGTAAGCATATATATATGCTTATAAACGTAATATACGAATAATCAGAGTGTTAATACATATATGTAAGCAATAATATGCACTTGAGATAGGTGCCAAGTAGTCTTTTGCAATTTATTTTCAGAAGAACCCCCTGGAGTTACTGGAGTTACTGAATTCGGTAATACCCAATGAGGGATAATGTGTCTGAAATGTGGGTGCTGTGTATTCTGTTTTGTTGTGCTGTTTGTCCTGTTCTTCTTTTGGATAATACCCCCACCAGAGATTCCGGGAGCAACACAAGTGTCAGCACAAGCGTCACAAGTGATCACTCGCATACTTCAGATAATGAGACTCGGATGAGGCATGACCTCATTGACTCTTATCAAGTTTGATGGTCAGATACGCCTGACATCTGGGATTGGACCTGGAGCATGGGAAGTGTAAGCCTGATCTTTTCTGAGGATCAAGTGAGTAAACTAGAGTGTGGGAACACCACATCTGAATTATGGAAGTTCCCAGAGGGTAAGATACAGGTAACTTTCAAATATCACAGGGGGATATGCTCTGTTAGGGTTAGACAAGGGACAAAAGATTGTAGACTTCTAATCCTAGTAGGAGAACAGGAATATGTGTTCCTGGGAGTCAAAGACCAAGACCCAGTGATAATGGGAACAGTGTTATGGGAGGAACGAGCATGTGAATGGGAAACATCCCTAGTAACGTGTTCCTAAAGAGGAAGAAATAGAGATAGTGAAGGCACCAGAGGGAGATCCACAACTCAATCCACCCCAGAAGGATGCTATGCCTTTACCTCCTGTAGTTCAATCTGAGGGGAAAGGAGAGTCCCCACCGAGATTAAAGGCTATATCAAGGGGACAACATTGGGGAATTAAGGTGTATTGTACAGATCTACCAAAGGGGTGGAGGTGCACATGGGACAGGCCTATGGTAAAGAGGACAAAACAGGCAGTGAGAGCTGATAAATTTGTGTGTCCTGAACCAAAATTAGACTCTCCCCAGGAAGTAGGTTTTATCCTTACTCATAGTAAAGTTTTCATACTGACAGTATGGTATGGAGAGGCAGTCTGTGAAATAGCCATGCCAAGATACAAAACATTCCATACCTTCCTAGAAGGAGGAGCAGATGATCCCTATTTAGAAGGAATACAAATGGGAGAGTCATTCTGTAGTTGGGAAACAAATTTGCTGAGGTACAACAGTGAAATCTCCAGTAAGGAATTAACATGCAGATGGTTGAGAGGAATAAGAGGAGGGACATCATTAGGAGAAAGTTCAAGCAGTCCCATAAGTAGTCCTATGGACAACCCACAGGCATCAGCAGTTCAACAGGCCTTGCAAGATGTGCATGACTTGGCTGCTAAAGTATCACAAATAGTGCAAAAGGAAGTGCAACCTCCAGAGAAATGCCTTCTGAGTATAGGTGACGTATGTGGATCTGGACTCCTTTCTGCTACCTGTATGGAATATCGGAACTCCTGGATCCCCACCAGATCTCGGGTACTTCTGGTGAGTGAGACAGGAAGACAATGCCCATATGAAGGAAATGATTACACCCTTGATGATGAATCAGGGTTGTTGCTTGACAGAATAAATTTAGAAACCACTCAGACAGGTGATAAGCATATTTGTATTTGGGTTGGGAAGAAGGAATCCATGACAAGATGTCAAAGTGGACCACACTGTGTCATGAAACTGGTCAGAGATGGTCAGTTACTAGAACAATGTACAGGGAGAGAGATGTGGATGCAGCAGTACCCCTGAGGCGAATGTTTGCAGGGCCAACGATCGCCCCTCCTCCATTGTTGGAAACTCCGCAGGAAGTGGTACCAATTGTTTCTAGACCCAATAACGAAGTAAGAGTCTCTAATTCAGAGACAATGGAGGTTCCTCCAATAGAGGTTCCCCAAATGGAAGCTACAGGGGAAATGGGAAAGGTCTCACGGGAGGACCCTCCTGTGGGGGTCCCCAGGAATGGAGGGAAGCGTCTGACAGGAGAAGGTTCGCCTGTGGGGAGATTACCTATGTTCCCAGACACAGAAATGAAGTGGTGCGCATTAGTGGGTGCACGAGTTTTATGCCCAGTACACGATTGGCCTGGTTTGATCAAACAATTGTGAAGTGGGATCCCATCAGTGGGAACGTCACCTGGAGAGTTGAACAGGGTGACGATGATGTTTCAGAATGTACCCTTGAGGGGGATGATCTGCTGGGACCCCTAGCAGTAATTACAAATGAGGAAAGACGCATCGAGATGCGAACACTGGGAGACATACCTAGATATGCCTACAGTGTTTGCATGTGGGATGTACCATCACCCACTGAATCCACATTAGGAGATTGCTCCCTGGAGTATTTTACAAATTGCAGAGGATGTGGAAACCTTAGGGGGTGCATCTTGGTGGTCCTCCTTCTTCTTCTACAATTTGAGCCCAACCGCAGATGGTTTCGTTAAATTAATTTCTCATCCAATTACCATTGTTCTCATAATACAGGCTGTCCTTCTTTTGACATTGGCTGTTGTTCTTTGGGTCAGAGTTAAGTTACGTCAAATGCAAGACCTATGAGGCAAGGTTGGGACCTTGTGTTCTGCAGCCTTGGAACCCCTCTCCTAGATAGCACAGACCGAACAGTTTGGTCAGTTTGTGGAATATTCATACGCGACAGCCGGAAGTCTGTCTTGTATGAAATGGGGGGAGTCTGTAGGGATTCAGATTATATACCTGCCTCGCTTAGGTACTTGTGTTAACATGGATTCCAAACAGGCCTAGAAGCCATTGCTAAAAGTTACTGGTTTAAAAAGAAGGCCTGAGATTGCAAAACTTTTCTGTTGGCACTGAAAAGTGATGCATGCTTTTGTGAAGGAGCGAGAGGCTTTAAATCGAAACCAGATGGCAGTGACTAAGCTTAATTGTGGGAAAAGGACTTGCATCAGATTTGAAGCTTGGAAATCCCCCACCCCACAGAAAGATTTCACAATCAAAGGAGAGGTTTTACAAATCGCCCTTAGCCCCCCCCTTCCATTTTAGCACAAGTCTGACTGAAGGGCTTAACATGTTATAAGTTTATACCTAGGGAGGCTATGCATCACATACGAGGAGGGACATTACATACTTTACACTTAAATATATATCACATATATATAGGAATATAATGGGAGCTCATAGTATGTAGAGATAACTAGTGTGCCCTAGAAGTGGGATGTCACCAGGGCTTTTTTTGTAGAAAATGCCCGGCAGGAACTCATTAGCATAATAGGCCATACCCAACAGCAGCAGAAACGCATTAGCATATTAGGCCACACCCCTGACAACACAGCTCATTAGCATATTAGGCCACACTCCCGTGTTACCAGAAGTGTGGTCATCCAGCCACACCCACCTTTTGCTTCTTATTCTGTTTACCTTGTTTCTTGTCAAAACCCAGGGCTTTTTTGTGGCAGGAACTCCTTTGCATGTTAGGCCACACACTCCTAATGTAGCCAATCCTAATGAGTTTCTGCTGTTGGGTGTGGCCTATTATGCTAATGAGTTCCTGATGGGTGTGGCCAATGTGGGAGCCAGCTGGAACACTGTTCCTGTGTGTTCCTGCCCAAAAATAGCCCTGGATATCATGGTGACCTTCTGGCACAGGATACCTTAGGTAAAGGTATTGGCTTAAGGGACCCAGACCATTACTCCACCCCCTTTTCTAGAATAAGAGGTCACAATGACCCTTGGTGAATAATGCCTTAGAAATATCCCTATGGGGGAAATTCCAGGTGGAAACCCCCGAGGAAAACAAGATAACAATAACAAATTTTATAATTGATCAGGGAAATTATGTAAAGGTTGGAACTTCTGACTGGTTGAGGACGGTGGGTGGATAAGCGAAAAAAGGTATAAAGGAAGAGAGCCGGTCCTATGGAGGTTGGGTCAAGAGAGAAGTGCATACGCGTTCCTCTCTTGCCTCACCTTTTCACAGGTACCAGGAGGGCCACTCTCGTCTCCTCTCTTTATTGCTTTCAAGATTGGTAAGATCATATTGCTGCTATGCTGCTCTGTGGAGCTTAAGCTTTCTGTTTATTTTGTTAGATTGAAATAAAGAATAAGAGAACTGTGCACATTGTATTCCCTTACCATATTTTATATTTGAATAAAATTCATAAACTTGCAAGTGTGTCTGGTCCTTCCTGTCCCTGGAAGTCAAGTCCGCATTGTAGAGCAAAAATAAAAGATCTCTCTCGCTAGCTGGGAGTTGGCCTGAGAACCCAGGTTAACACAGGGCTCTGGGTGATTTACAATAAATTAATAAAATACAATTTAAAATCAGCAATCAATCCCAAAATTTCACAATCCTCAAATGGTGTCTATAATTTAATCTAAGATCTGCTCTGAACTGTTCTTCCATCTCAAGGGCAGATCAAGGAGGCTGACGCAGGCAAGATGGAAAAAGAAAGAAAGTTTATGATGGAAACCGTTGCTGTCCTCAACCAAAAGCCTGGCGGAGCATCTCTGCCTTACAGGCCCTGTGGAATTGCATTAAGTCCTGCAGGGCCCTGATGGAAGTTGGCAGAGAGACTAGTCGAGGACAGTCTTTGGGACCAGGGATCACCAGCAGAGCATAATGCTCCCCCAGGGACATAATTACATCAATGTTGTTTGCAATTTACGTTCTTGGTTTTTTAATACTTCGTAAACCACCTCAAAGATTCAGGTTGAAAGATGAGGCATGTATATTTCAAAGGAAAGCTCTTCTGGTTTTCTCCATGATCAAATAGTGCCAAGCAGCTTTGAACCGGCTTCTGTTTAATGTTGGTACCAAGATACCAGCCAAAACTAATCAATACACAGAAGCTGGAATGGAAGGCCACATTCCAGTCAAAATAAACACCCTTGAGATCTGTCCATACTGCTTCCACACTAACCTTTTAGTCTGGAATTGTCATACATTCACTGTTTCAGGGAAGAACCCAGATTGCAGTGGGCATGCAACTCAGCACATTCTACTGTTTTCCCCATGGTCCTCCCCATTTTCCCCAGACCTGATTTGTGGCATTTTCGAAGGGAAAAACAAAAACTCTAACACAGTTCTGGCAAAGAAACACCAGGTTGCCTAGTGTGCTTCACCAAAGCATCACTAAAGTTTCTTGTGGCAACTGTATTTCTAAATGCAGCTCTTTCTCTTTTGTTTCCATCTCAATTTTTTTAGGGCCACTGCAACATTCTTGCACCTATGGTTAATTATCCGTTCTTTTCTCTTTGTGGTGCATTTAAACATTATTATAATAATTTTGCAAGTGTGTTACTACAATCATAAAAATAAAATTTGAAAATGAGCAATCACTTGGACCACAAACGGAAAAACAGTACTTAAGTACCTCCCTTTGGGGAGCAAGAACTGTAATTAACTAATCATTTAGGGATGTCATGGCCATAGGAAGCAACTAATTAATCTATCAACAAAAGAACAAAAGGCAAATCACAAAGATAAGCAGTGCCTGCGCTGAACAGGACTAACTTTGGAGTAAGCATGATAGTAAGATCTTGTCTGCAGGGATAAGCATTGCTGGATTAGTGCAGGGAACATACTCACATGAAGCTGCCTTATCAAACCATTGGTCCATCAAGGTCAGTATTGTTTAATCCAAGGGTGGCCAGACTGTGGCCACCCTGGTCTAATCAAACTGGCAGCAGCTCTCCAGGGTCTCCGGCTAAGGTCTTTCCCATCTCCTTCTACCTGATCGTTATAACTGGAGATGCCAGAAACTGAACCTGGGACCTTCTGCATACAAAGCAGAGGTTCTTGCACTGAGTCACAGCCCTTCCTCTAAGGTGCTGTGTGGAGCCTGCATTTCAATTCAGCTTGCAGCTGATTGCAGAAAGGAATGCAGGAACAACACAAAAGTGTCCTCTGGTGTATGGAAACAGTCCAGGAAGTAGCTGATGGTCCTTTTGAGTGTCTTCATCCCATGTGACTTTCCCCACGTATCCCCCAGGGAGGGATGCAGTGCCTCCAGCACCTGTGTGACTGTGAGAGCAATCCTCCCTGTCATTCTTGTTCACACACACTTGCATGACTACCACTCCTTCAAATTGAATGTGGTGGATCAGATACCAGACAGGATTTAATCAGATCCTGGTTGTTATCAGATCATGGAGAAATTGTACATTATGGAAGGAAGGATTTTTATTTTACCATGGAATAAACAACTTGCCCGAACTCTCCTGGAACTTGAAGAAGGGCTTCCAGGTCAGAAGGCAGTAGAACAGAAGGAGAGCCCTCTTGGATCAGGCCAGTGGTCCATCCAGTCCAGCATTCTTTCTCACACCGTGGCCAACCAGCTGCAGGGCCAGCTGCAGGGTAGCCAAGGCCTTCCCCTGATGTTGTGTCCTGGCATTGGCCGTGCCTCCTGGCAATGCTTCCTGACAGAGCTGAGCACCTCTTTTTATAAGGGACAGGCAGAAGCTCAGGATGCAAAGGTCTTCTTCTTCCTCCTCCTCCTCCCTTTCCTGCTTCTTCTTCCCTCTTCTTCCTCTTCTTCCTCCTCCTCTTCTTCCCCTTCCCCTTCTTCCCCTTCCCAAGATTGTCTGGCAGCCAGAAGTTCTAGCTCTTTTAGCATTATGCACCACTAGGTGGTATATCCACCATAGGATCCATTCTAATTGTTAGGGTCAGCCTGGGCCTGTAGGCAGTCATATCCAAATACAGACCCACAGACTGTGTTCTTCATTCTTAAGATATATTTCTGCAAAAGCTGCAAGTTTCCAGGTGGGGCCTAGAGTTCCCTTGGTGTCACAACCTCTCTCCAGATTACACTGGAGAAAAGGGGAGCTTTGGAGGGTGAACTGTATGGTATACCATAGTTCCTAGGTGAAATCTCTCCCCAAATTCCCCCTCCACTCGCACTGTCCCCAAATGTCCAGGAATTTTCCAGCCTGGAGCTGGCAACCGTGATTTCTGGAGTTGGAGATGAGGGCTTGAAGCAAGGCAAAGATACTGTTCTGGTGATCAAAAAAGCCCCAAAGGCCAGGCTTCTAGTACGTCTATCGGGGCTGGCTGGTGAATGTTTGCAGGATGCTATAGGTCAGCATTGCTGGCTCTGGCTTTAAGCCCTTAACTTGCTGGCACCAGAGCCCAGAAGGAGCCCAGCCAAGGCTTCCCAGGGCTGGAGATCTCAGTTGCCCTGCCTATGTGAAGCTTGATTGATCAGTTGATCTATAAATGACAAAAGGCAGACTGGCTACCTCTAGTGGATTCTTAACAGTACTTCTTCATACACTGGATTTAAACAATTTGTTTAGGAAATTTATATGCCACCTATCCAGAATCCTGCTACAGGCGGCTTACATCATGAATAATTAAACATCATAAATCATCAATATAAAAACAGAAGAAGACATTAAAACAAGCAATCGGCATAAAAATAATTATTGTATGGCAGTGTGTATAGTAAAGCCAGGAGATCCTAAGATTGTCTGGCAGCCAGAAGTTCTAGCTCTTTTAGGCTTATGCACCACTGGGGGCCAACTAGATTTGTTTTTGAGGCAAGAGAAGTTTTAGAGGTGGTTTGCCACTGCCTGCCTCTATGTCATGACTATAGTATTCCTTGAAGGTCCCCCATCCAAATACTAGCCAGGGTCAACCCTGCTTAGCTTCTGAGATTTGGCCAGATCAGGCTAGACTGGGCTATCCAGATTCGGGCACTATTAGCATAAAAACAGCATAAAACAACCAGTGAAATTACCAACCAGATTGGGGGTGGGAGAGAGCAAAAGTATAAGTGAACCCCAACCCCAAACCACAGCTAGTCAGAACACCACAACATCAGCTATCTGTTACTGGTTGTACAGCAAGTCTCAGAAAGTTCTCAATGTAAAGTACTGGGTCCAGATATGTGATTTTAGCTCATAGTTTATTTTCAGCCCAACTCAAAGACAACTCAGCAGTATCGGAGACCTGCTTAAATCCCAGTTGCAAACCACACCCCACACACATCCCACACCCATGGTAGGTTTACTTACAGTGCTCCAGTTCCTCATAGGCTACTGCTAGGATCCTGGGTGGCTGATAGGTCCGTTCTAGGATTCGTGCTGGCTATTGTCTAACAAAGCGAAGCTTTGCCCATTCGCATGACCACGTGCTAAGGCGACCTCGTGTGCAGTCCTCGGTTTGGTACACAACACTCAGTCTATTGGTTTTGCCCCATCCAGGAAAAGTTCTGTGACCCCCAACTAACATTTCCCCCTCCCCACTCCACTCCCCTGTCTGTGGCTAGACTTTGTGGTGCACGGCTAGGCTTTTGGCAGAGACTGACCAAGAAAGCGATCTTGGAGTCGTAGTAGATAACTCAATGGAAATGTCTAGACAGTGTGTAACTGCAATAAAGAGGGCCAACGCTATGCTGGGGATTATTAGGAAGGGAATTGAAAACAAATCAGCCAGTATCATCATGCCCCTGTATAAATCATTGGTGCGACTTCATTTGGAATACTGTGTACAGTTCTGGTCGCCACATCTCAAAAAGGATATTATAGCATTGGAAAAAGTGCAGAGAAGGGCAACTAGAATGATAAAAGGGTTGGAACACTTTCCCTATGAAGAAAGGTTAAAACGCTTGGGGCTCTTTAGCTTGGAGAAACGACGGCTGAGGGGTGACATGATCGAGGTTTATAAGGTTATGCATGGGATTGAGCAGGTTGAGAAAGAAGTACTTTTCTCCCTTTCTCACAATACAAGAACTCGTGGGCAATCCATGAAATTGCTGAGCAGTTGGGTTAGAACAGATAAAAGGAAGTACTTCTTCACCCAAAGAGTGATTAACATATGGAATTCACTGCCACGGGAGGTGGTGGCAGCTGCAAGCATGGACAGTTTCAAGAGGGAATTAGATAAACATATGGAGCAGAAGTCCATCAGTGGCTATTAGCCACAGGGTATAGATGGGAATTCTCAGTCTGGGGCAGGTGATGCACTCTATTCTTTGTGCTGGGGGGGAGCACTGGGAGGGCTTCTAGTGTCCTGGCCCCACTGCTGGACCTTCTGATGGCACCTGGTATTTTTGGCTGCTGTGTGACAGAGTGTTGGACTAGATGGGCCATTGGCCTGATTCAACATTGGCTTCTCTTATGTTCTTATGTTGTTCTGGTTTTTGCGTTCTTGTGGTGCCTACCTGGGAAAGGATGTGGTTTCTTAGACAGTATGCAAACTATTGTCTATGGTTAATATTCTTCACAGAGCAACTGTAAATAGTAAGGAAGTACCGTGTTACTCAGCACTTTGGCATTGAAGAAGCTGCAGTTTCCAGCTGAGATCTTAATTCAGTACAAGCATTTTCTTGTAGTATAGCTAACTGGGCAAGGCAATGCAGAGATATGCCTTTCCCCTTATAACTCTGCAAAGAAAGGGGCTAGAACTTCCTTTAAAAAAAATGAAACCTGGGAATTCAGATCACAGATTGCTATCATGCTATAATGATATACTACAGCTTTTTTTAAAAAAAAAAGGTCTCTGGGCCTTCCTGGCCATCTTAGGCAGGCTGTTCCACAGGGTGGGAGCCACTACAGAGAATGCAGCTAGGAAGAAGCTCCGTCAGCAAGAGGTCACAGTGAGACTTGAATCATTCCCCAGGAAACCCAGAAACAGCTCTGGGGTAAGAATAGACAATGACATCAGCTTTGCTTCAGCAGCACTTAGTTTCTAGACTGCTTATGTGGCTTATTTACAGTTGACAGGATGTCAAGTGGCGTGAGCACCTTACGTGAGTTCGTGGTGTCTCAGTACTAGGGCAGGATGTAAGGTGAAGGCACTATACCCGTGTGTATGGGGAGCAGGAATATATTGGGTTGGGGGTTCGGAAAGTTGTGTGGTGAGACATAACCAAGCTCACTACTTATAGAAATTACACCAGATCCTGAGGGAGAAGCTGGTGCAAGGGCCCCATGGCTTCTGCTCCACCACTAAATTTCATGTAACACCAGATTGTTGGGGAATAAAACTGTACTCCTCTGTGAGCTGCTGGAGGAGAAAGTCGAATGGGCTTGCGTGACAAAGCCCTGATGAGCCAAAATTGATGGGGTGTCTGCCTCAGCTAACTCTGCCTGTTATGTTGAAAGCCGGCATGGTGTGTAGTTATTAAAGCGGCCAGATTCGAATCCCCACTTTGCCATGGAAGCTTACCTTGGCTCAGTCACACCACTCTCAGCCTAGCTTACTTCACAGGTCTGTTGTGAGGCTAAAACAGAGGAGAGGAGAACCTGCTCATTGGGGAGAAAAGTGGGATATAAAAATAAATAAAAGATATATGAACCTTCATCAACCCCCCTGTGGAGGCTGGGGGGCAGGGTTGGCTAGCATCCTTCATGAGACGTTGTCCTTTCACAGGTTTCCTGTGGGAAATATAGCTTGCATTGATTATCTGTTCCTTATCTAAGGTTCTAGGCATCAGTTAGGCATTCTGCTTACTCACTGGCCACCTCGCTCCCTGCTGGGCACCCTATCTGAAGTGGCAAAGGTAATCTGGGGCCTGGTGCTGGAGACACCCAAAGTGATTCTTCTTGAAGATCCCAAAATCCATCCCAGTGGCCCCTTGCCTGGGCTGGCTCAAGAGTCTGTACTCTCCCGAGCCCGAGCCCCTGTGATTCTCTTACTTGGCAAAGGAAACACATGAAGCTCTTGGTCCATCAGTATTGTCTACTACGCAGACTGGCAGCGGCTCTCCAGGGTCTCAGGCCTTTCACATCACCTACTGCCAGATCTTTTAACTGGAGAAACCAGGGATTGAACCTGGGACCTTCTGCATGCCAAGCAGATGCTCTATCACTGATCCACAGCCCTTCCCTTAGAATATACATTACCTCCTTGTTGGGGAATTGAACCTCGGTCTTCCATACGACAGGTGGGGATACTGGTTTGGGACTGGAGGTTCAACCTGAGCTGTGCTCTGACCACTGCCTCCTCAAGGCGTGGATGAATGTGGCACTGACACTCTACAGGAGGGAGGGATTGGTTAAAAATGGTCTGGACCCCAACTGATGGCACTGTTGAGGTCATGGTGGAATCCTGGAATGAAAAACAGTCCCTGCAAGCTAGTGATGAGGTTGGGCCCCCCCCCCACCCGCATCAACCTTTCCTCAGGCTCTATAACAGGCAGTCATCTGCCTGCTACTTAAAATAAATTGGCAGAGGAAAATGGCCTTGACTTGGATGTTCCAGGCTAGCCTGATCTCCTCAGATCTTGGAAGCTAAGCAAGGTCGGCCCTGGTTAGTACTTGGATGGGAGGCCAGAGGCCGGCAACAGCAAACCACTTCTGCTGATCTCTTGCCTTGAAACCCCTACACCCCACCCCCGCTTTGCTGGAGGTTGGCTGATGGTTGCATGGCACGGATGCTGCTCCTTCTGCTTGGTCCCGTGCATATATATATACACACACACAGAGAGAGAGAGAGAGAGAGAGAGAGAGAGAGAGAGAGAGAGAGAGAGAGAGAGAGAGAGAGAGAGAGAGAGGCGCTCATTTTCAGGCCTCTTCCCCCTCGCACACACACACACACACGTGCCAAGGGGGCATTAGACAATCTGGATGTCAGGTCTTGGAGTCCAAAGCCTTCCAGAAGCTGCTTGCCCAACCAAGAGGTGTTAACATATCAAAATGATGGCGTGTTTTCTCTCTTGATTGTAAAAAACTGTTTGTCTGCCCAGATGAGAACTATCCCAGCCTAGGTTACTCTTTTTGAGTCAATAAAACTGTTGAACATTTGCCCCCCTGGCCTCTCATTCACCACAGCCCCCTTCCTGATTTAGGTGATCTGGCTATGGGGATCCATGCTATGGTTACCAGGTTGCTAGACTATTGTGATGCACTCTGCATGGGTCTGCCCTTAAGGACAACTTGGAAGCTCCAGGTGATACAGGGCATGGCAGGACAGCTACTATCTGGCATGAAGTAGAATGTGCATGTCACACACCCATTATGTAGAACCGCCAGTGGTTACTGATCAATTCAAGGGTCAGTTTATCACCTACAAAGGCCTTTATGGCCCAGGACCCACATACCTCTAGGACTGCTCTCCTGCATTGCCCCACCGTGATGATTTTACTCATCTGAGCAAAGTGTTATGAAGGTGCCAATCTGAGAATGGTTAAATTGGTAAAGGTTTTGCTTGCATACATTCTCTGTGGTGTCTGGATCCTTTTTGTACCGAGGTCAGCTACATAAGTCAGTAAAGTGACAAATATATCTAAAGGATGCAGAGATCACCCCACAACAACACTTCTCCCCACAGGACACTTTCTGTATATACGTCTACAGGCAGCAAAAACAGCATTCACTAGAACTAGCATTTAAACCAAGGGACTATTTGCCAGGCTGGGCAAAGTAACAGTAGGCAAGTAATGACAAAGAAAAGCATGTGCATTCTTCCTTTCTCAGCATAAGTAGGCTTAAGATTTCTAAGATGGGAGGAAATGCTAAACTATGAGGCTACCATGGCAGATTCAGTCTCAAATCTAATTTTAGAAGTTAGGTCCTGTGTAGGCAGGGGTGATGGCAGGGGAGCAGAGGCAGAATAAGAGGAAGCGGAGTCAGGTGTCTCAGCAGGCTGGTCACTGAACTGAATTCCAAGTCACCGGAGGGGGGAGCATTGGGCTCAGACGTTTCCTCTGAAAGGCTGTGAAAGCGAAAACACAAACCAGCTCTATGAAGGGTTCCTCTTTTTTAATGCAAAACTGGGAAACAGAGTCTATATTTACCATTCAGGACAAACAAACCAACAAGCTAGTTTTCAGACTTTCAGCTTTGTTACTCCAACGCCAAAAAAATCTGGGGTTCATTTTTTTTTGGGGGGGGTGTACCAAAGCTAGGCATGCACGAGAAACAGTGTGTTGCCCCAGTCAAACAAAATGGTACATAGTGTGCACTCACATGGCTGGAACATGTAGCGGGGAGAGGAGAGCCTTCATCCAGTCAGTGAAACCACACCAAGTCAATCAGAGGAGGATATTTATTATAGCGCTAGGCCAGCCAGCTTTAATAAGCAACAGGGCTGACCCTTTTACAGATGCATTTAGTTCCCTAATATACCTTGCAATGTGCGCATCAGAAGCTGGACAATGGAAACTTTCCTTTACACCATTTCTTTCTTCCTGTTGAAGAGAACATTTCATTCCGGAAGCACCATCTCTTATTTTGCATTACAAGCTAGCTTTAAGATCTAAGCATCTTTTGCACCTGGGCACCTTTGAAGCTTAACCACAAGCTCCCTTCCAACCACATTCAATAACAGTTTTTTGCTAAACAGAAATGTCATATCTTTTTCTATGAAACTTGTGGGAGGGGGAAATTCAGGGTGGTAATGGAAAGTTTGAGGCCTGAGATGAATTTAGGCCAATTTGTCCTTTTAATTTCTTTAATTCAATTTTATTGCTATAATTCCCTCCTCTTCGACCACCTGCGATTATTTACTGAGAGGTTGGTCGACCAAGGCTACTATATATTGAGGGATCTCTGCCTTTCATGGTCATATAGGGGTTATAGTCACTTTCAGCCGGCCTGTATAAGGTACTACGTGAAAAGGTCCGAGCATGAGACAACCGTCTTTCTCTGTGATTAGCAGCCAGATGCAGAAGCTTGGGAGTGTCACGAATCATTACAGAGTCAACAGTTAGTAAGATTAAACTTTCCACAGACGCCTCCTTCTGATGCTAGGAGAAAATCTAAAGCCAAGCGATTCTGATAGATAGCGGTGCGTATTTGAGTATTTGTTTTGGCAAGCAAGGACAACGCTTGGGAAGTTTCATTAGTTATGATTTCTAGAACCGCTTGCAGCCTGATAAGACGGTTCAGCATATATATAGGGGTCCTATAGCCATACATGCCATCTGCAGCCCATGTAGCAGGCCCATACACTTGAATAATACGCTCTGGGGCCACTCATTATTTTGCCATGTATGAATTCGCAGAGAGCGCTTTGCACAGCCTAGTTCATCGTACACTGGGACCCCTAGATGTTCACCAGTTTCCAAGGGCAAAAGGAAGAAACTGGGTCTTATAGTCCCCAAAACACAAGCTCCACTCCACCCTGGGGGTAGTGTAGCATGAGGCCGCTGTGCCACAGATCCAATATAGTGAATCAGGGGCTACCCACTTCCGTGAGGCATTGCATGGATCATCCCAGAGGACCTGCAAGTGTCCCATGTTCACATATTGTGGAATCTGTGTGTTATCTGGGTTAGTAAAATCAACAAAAGTTTTGGGTTTAGTTCCATTACAGATCCACCCTCCTTCACATTCTAACATCCCCACTGGTTCTGAAAAGAAAAGGATGGCCTTGTCGTATAAAGCAGGTAAAGCCGACTAGCTTATTTCTCAGGATCCATTTGTCAGGGCGTTCGGCCTCCCTCCAAGATATATTGTAAACCTTAGTGAGGTTGTTATATTAGAAGCCACAAGAAATAGGGCGGGAGGATTCCTGCCTTTTTGTAATTGGCATAAACATTAACATGGGCATGAACAGCATGGGATTGGGGCCGAAAACATGTACTGTGTCCCTTCTCATTACAGACACTATATGTGGTGGACTGATGCTGACACTGAGTGATTGTGGATGATGCACAGTCATAGCTAGTTTGATAAATCAAGGTTTGGGAGGTTTGACCCTGGCAATAGGTGGTAGTAATGCATGGGGTACAAGCAGGGAGAGGGGTGGGGAAGCCTGACTATGGACCCAATAGAACAGAAAAACACATTGCAACAGAAGGGAAACACATCCTTTGGCCCGTATGTTGGTTAGTTAACGTCTGGAATTACTAAATGCAAGACCTGAGGGTTCCAACGGAGATCAATTCTTCACCTGTGCGTAGAAAAAGCCGTTCCGGTAGAGCTTTTAGCAGAGGTTCACGAGCAGGCTTATTCGGCTGTGTCCCTCAGGGGTACGGACCCAGAGGGAGCAGAGCTAGCCGGCGCTGTCCCAGGAGGCAGACGAGAGATTTTAACACAGGTAGGCGTAGACCCAGGCTGGGAGGTCCACCTAGGGTGAGCTACCTTGAGATGGGACCAGTGGATCCATGGTTTATTGCCTTGACCATGGCTGTGGTTCCTGCATGTGTGTTTTCATGGAGTTGTCGCATTATAGCTAGTCCCAGGGCAGCTGGGATAAATATTTTCCCTGTAGGCATTCACCACCACCCCTCCTTATTCTTTTCTGCTCCCTGTAAGTCACACCAGGCTTCTTCTTCTGGTGAATACCTGGGGGTCCAGGCTGCAACAGGGGTTGGAAACACAGGACAGAGTGTTGCGCTGGGGGGGCTGATGCTTCAAGGGCTATTTCTTTTGCTGCCTTATCAGCCCGAGCATTTCCTCGAGATACAGAGTCTACAATCTTCTGGTGGCCCCTGCAGTGAATGATGGCTACTTTTTCTGGGAGATTTACAGCTTCCATTAATAACCGTAGGTTAGGGCCATACTTAATGTCTTTGCCTGCAGCTGTGATGAAGCCTCTGTTTTGCCAGAGGATACCATAAGCATGAGCAGACTTAAAGGCAAACATTGAGTCAGTCTATATGTTGACACTTCGGCCTCTTGCCAATGTTAGCGCAGCAGTGAGAGCGATGATTTCTGCAAGCTGGGCTGAAGTCCCTGCCCATAAGGGCTCTGCTTGCACCACCTTTTCATCATCAACAACAGCATAGCCAGCCCTGCGTTGCCCTGTATCATCTAGGAAACTGCTGCCATCGCAGTAAAGGGTCATCTCTGGGCTGGGTAAGGGCTGGTCTTGGAGATCCAGTCTTGAAGCAAACACCTGATCCACTGTAACTAGGCAGTCGTGGTCTGGTGCCTCTTCAGGTACTGGAAGCAGGAGTGGCAGGGTTAGCAAGTCACTGCTGGTGCTAAGGCTACTCCAGGATTTTCAAGGAGGATGGCCTGATAACGAGCCATCCGAGAAACAGTGAGATATTTATGGCCCCTTGCCTCTAAAATAGTCCTGACCCCGTGAGATACATACACAGTGAGCGTGGCACCCCAGGTGAATTTGTTGGCTGATTCAATGAGGCGACAACAGGCAGCTACTGCTCGAAGGCAGGGGGCAGACCTTGTTCTACAGTGTCGAGGCCCTGGCTGAGATAAGCAACAGGTCTTTTGTAGGGGCCAAGCTTCTGCATAAGGACGCCCTGAGCCACTCCCTCCTTTTCATCAACGCAGAGAAAGAAAGGCTTTTCTGGATTGGGCAGTCCTAAGGCTGGTGCTCGATGAGGCGCTGCTTCAAGGTTTGAAATGCTATCTCCTGTTCAGGACCCCACAGGAAGGGATTGTTGGGCCCTCCTCTTGTAGCTTCATATAGGGGTTTGGCTAAGAGGGCAAAACCTGGAATCCACAGCCGACAGTAGCCTGCTGCCCCTAAAAATCCGCGAAGTTCCTTGCAGGTGTAAGGCTCAGGGATCTGACACACAGCTTCCTTTCTTTCTGGGCCTAAAGAACGCTGGCCTTGTGAGATATCAAAGCCCAAAAGCGGACAGTTTGCTGACACAGCTGAGCTTTCTTCCAGGAGGCTTTATACCCACACTCATCTAATAGCATAAGGAGTTCAACTGTCCCCTTCTCACAATAGGGTCTGCTTCGGAAACCTCTCTCCCACCCAAGTTGCTTCTACTTGGCCCGCAGGTGCCCTGGCCACAAGGGATTGTTTGGCGGCTGCCAGTACCTGCCGTTTTTCTTCTGATGTTAGCAAGGCAGACAGCAGCTGCGAGCAATCCTCCAGGTTGGTGCATGAGTGGTCATTATGGTGGTAAACAGATCAGTCATAGGCTTTGGGTCTTCACTATAAGGCACGGTCTGAGTCTTCCAATTACAAAGGTCTGCTGTGCTGAAGGGACTATAAACATAGACCATATTGCCTGCTGCCCCTGCAGGGGTTTGCCTCAAGGGACACACTGCAGGAGTTGGGGATGTCCTGTCAGATGGTTTCAGAGCTGTGGATTGCTCAGCCTGTCCAGAACTGCCTTGTGTCCAGAGGCCTGTACAGGTATCATGTCTGTCAGATGGACTGGGGGGTTAAGGGTGGGGCTGAAGGTTCCTCACTCTCTCTTCCTAGAAACAATTCCCTTAAGTCGGGGTATATCTGTTCGGGGTCTACTGGAGGGTGGCAGGACTTTTTTCCAGCTCTGTCCTTCTTTTTCCAGGCTCCCCCTGAGCCCTGTTCATTGGAGGGATGTCTGCCAGATTCTCATCAGAACGTAGAAGGTTCACCTCTCTCTCAACCTATTTTCTTCCTCCTCTTCCTTCCCTCTTCCTCACGGGCACGGAGCCATGGCTCGGGTCTCCAGGTGGGCTGGGTGGAGGGGTTCTGTCAGGGGTTCTGGCTGGTCCTGCAGAGTAGGGGGGTGGCCAGTCTTCTTCCTGATCTGTTTGAACTCGGACTTGAGGGGCCCCAACAGGAGACCTAGCTGGCTGGCTTGTGGTGGTAGCAAGACAAACCCGTGGAATACGGGAGCGAAGCCGCCGGGTCGCAGGGAATTTCTTTTCTAAGAATGGATGGAACCTGACCCACTCATCCCATAAGTCAATGTAGGGGAATTGATCTGGATGGTCACAGCTTGGGTCTGTAACTGCTGCAAAAACTCTTTTAATTAATTCCTGATTCATGGACCCCTCTGGGGGCCATCCGACATCAAAGGCTGGCCAGTCTATTGTGCAGAAAGTTTGTAAGCGGCCAGGGCTGAGGGGCACATCTCCTCCATAATCTCCAGTAAAAATATCTTTGAAATTTCGCAGCATGTATTCTAAGGGCGTGATGGGCTTTGCCTGACTCCCCCCATGAAGACAAACAAAGACAGACAGCTGGGTGTACAAAGGGTTAGGGAAACGGAGAGTGCAGTGAGGGGTCTGCCACTCTTAAGACACAAAGGGATTCCTTGACCACAGATGCTTCCTTCTAAGTGGCCGATTCGAGCTCACGCTGATGCGGAAACGCACGTATCAGAAGACAACTCTCAGTTTGGTTTTGTCCCGTAGGACTCTGCCTTTCACAAGCACACATCAATCATACACTTCAACACGTATCCCACCCTGATCACAGAGAAGTCACTGCTTCCCTGACCTGCCTGTCAGAAAGCTAACCCAGATTCCACTGATAAGAGAGGTGATCAAGCTCCCTTTTCCCCCTTCTCAACTGGAAGGGATACCTCAGATACCTCAGACTGACTATACTGACCTGTCCGTCGACTCCGAGTCGTCCCTGGGCTCGTCCTCTCAGACCTGGGTTCTTCAAAGCGAGCGGCACCGGCAGAGAGTCACAACAGAACGGAGAGAAGACCGACCTTCCAAAGAGGGAAGTGGCGCCTGTCGGAAATCAGTCACGGGCTGCCCGGCTCTCCGACGGCCCGTGGCTCAAGAGGGCAATAACCCGGTCTCGTTGCCAGAGTCAGCTCTCCATTTTCCCGGCCCAATGCACCAGGAAATGTAGCGGGGAGAGGAGAGCCTTCATCCAGTCAGTGAAACCACACCAAGTCAATCAGAGGAGGATATTTATTATAGCGCTAGGCCAGCCAGCTTTAATAAGCAACAGGGCTGACCCTTTTACAGATGCATTTAGTTCCCTAATATACCTTACAATGTGCGCGTCAGAAGCTGGACAATGGAAACTTTCCTTTACACCATTTCTTTCTTCCTGTTGAAGAGAACATTTCATTCCGGAAGCACCATCTCTTATTTTGCATTACAAGCTAGCTTTAAGATCTAAGCATCTTTTGCACCTGGGCACCTTTGAAGCTTAACCACAAGCTCCCTTCCAACCACATTCAATAACAGTTTTTTGCTAAACAGAAATGTCATATCTTTTTCTATGAAACTTGTGGGAGGGGGAAATTCAGGGTGGTAATGGAAAGTTTGAGGCCTGAGATGAATTTAGGCCAATTTGTCCTTTTAATTTCTTTAATTCAATTTTATTGCTATAAACATCAAATCAGAATGTCCCAAAAGGGCTAAAGAGCCTCCCTGATCTCTCTGGAAGTACAGGCCCTGTTTCAGGCCCAAGAAGAGAAAGGAAAGGACCATCAGTGTGCAAGGTCTGCCCTTTTGTAAGGCAGGATCAGGAAATCCACATCAGGTGGCTATAAAGGGCAGCAAATTACTAATCATTTCATTCATTTGGCTATTTTGACTTCAATGTGGGGTGCCACTTTGAATTTTTAACTCAGGATTCAGTATGGTTTGAGCTGTTTCTAAATATGTGCCCAAAACCTACCCAAAGCTTTTTTGCTTTGGTACTAAACCAAACCTGGAAGACAGCTGGTTCACCACAGCTAGCTGAAGGAGTGACAGCTGAAAGGAATGACCAGGATGACGGCTGGGATTGGTGAACCAGACTGGGCTGGAAAGGCCCCTGACTGGACCCCTCGACACCAACCACAAAAAGTGGAAGATGGATGATATGGAGATCCATCTGGATTTTCCCAGAAACAAAATGTATAGTGCTTGAGCAATCTTTACATGTGTTTGACATTGTCCTCACATCTTTGATTAACTTGAGAGCTGATGTAAGAGCTGGCCAGAAGGCGAAAGAGAACAGAGTCTCTTAAGAACTTGCTTCAAGACAGTGAAAGTGTAGAGAGAGAATGAGAGGGTAAGCAGGGCACAGGAAGGAAATCCACCTAAAAGGAAAGAAATCCACCTAATACCTTTTATTAGTACCGACCAAATTGACACAAAATATTGAACTTTAGAGTTTGCTAGAACTCTTCATCAGGATGGGGAAAAAGATAGACATTAAAAGCAGATTCATCAGGCCTTGATGTTAAGGTCTCCTCTTACATACATCTGAGTGACACTCAAAGGAATGACACAAAACGGCTACAGGGATGCATTGGTTTCTTCAAATTATTATAGGAATGCAGTCACTTCAATGGAAAGGAGTTTTTTAATGGTTTTTTTTTTTCATTTTATTGGAAAGCAAGGGGGACTGGTTGCTTGCAAGGTGATGGGGTTGGGTGTGTGTCTGCTTTCCATTTGGCAGATTTTAATAAATGATCCAAAGCAAGTATATATCCATGCAACATGATCACTACAACACAACTTGAATTACTACAGTGAATAAGCACTTATATCCCTACTGGTATTTCTCTGGAAACTAATGGTCATTCTCTGCCACTCCTTTTAAAAGGTAAAGGTTCCCTTGCTGGAAAGCCAGTCAAATCCGACTCTAGGGTTGCGGTGCTCATCTCTGTTTCAAAGCCGAAGAGCCAGCGCTGTCTGAAGACGTTTCTGTGGTCATGTGGCCGGCATGACTAAACACCAAGGTGCACGGAATGCTGTTACCTTCCCACCAAAGTGGTACCTATTTATCTACTTGCAATTTCTTGCTTTTGAACTGCTAGGTTGGCAGGAGCTGGAACTAGAGATGGAACTCACTCCGTCATGCAGCACCCGGGTCTTGAACTGCTGAACTACTGACCTTCCACAGCCTGCAGTTCAGCGTCTTAACCACTTGAGCCACCGCAGCTCCACGCCACTCCTTTTAGTGTCCCCCAACTCCCATCTTAAGGAGACGTATTCCGAAGGCAGTAGGGGAAGCAGTGCTCCCTGGGTCTGAAATCTCTGTGGAACAGGAGTCCAGGGGCACCTGAAAGACTGGCAACATTTATTCCCACCTGGGCTTTCAAGAATCAGGACTCACTTCTCCAGATGCTCTGTCTTTTCAGTGAGTTCTGATTCCCTCTGTCCTATTGCCCCTGCTAAGAAATCGTCCTCTCTGTTGCTGAATCACAAGAAAACACAGGATTTGGTCCAAGCTGAATCCTAGCATCACTGCATACATAGATTCTGAGAACTGTTCACTTCTGGTTTCTCTGCCTGTGGTGGCTGGACCCCGAAAGCGGATGTGATTTCATCAGGCAGTGGAGGGTGTCAAATGTGGTGAGCTGTGCTGCACAGATGCATTGGAGAAGCTGGAGCCCTCAGCTGAGATTCTCCTTACAGAGATAACAGTGAGAGGAGGAAACGCAGGCTTGCTGCCCACGGAACCCCTCTCACCATGAGGTTCCCTTTTAGACTTCTCTTTGTCGGTTTGTATTCCGGAGGGATGGAAAGTGGGACCTTACAGGGTACAATGGCAGGGTGGGAGGATCAGAGAAGCAGGATCAGGTCCAGTTGTTCAAACCTGTTGACATTAATGGAATCCTCTCCTTTCCAGGATGGTGGATGGCTGGGCAGAGCTGGATGGTGGCAGGTGAGTAGCAGCAGACAGGAAGGATATTAATACGGGGAGGGGATAGGTGGTGTGGATAGCCAGTGACTCAAATCTTTTTTCCCCCTGACCCATGCATGTCATACCTAACAAACCATCCTTCTTCCATGAAGCTGCTACAGGTTCAAAGGCACCCCCTTACCTGTTTCCCCAGAAGGGTTACTGTTGTGTACTGAGTTCGACCACGTCCGCATGTCTGCACGGAGGCCAGGTCCGCACATGGTCAGGCAAAGAGCCCTAGCTTCGCTTCAAGAGACAATAGCGAGAATGGATCTGTAAAGTACTGAGCAGGATGCATCGGTAGTGATCATCAGCTCATACTTTATTGGAAGTGAAGAACAAGAGAGAAGAATGCCGGCTCGTAGGCGGTTTATACTCCTAAGGCAAACCACACCCCAACACACACCCCACACCCGTGATAGGATTATTTACGGTGGCAAGAGTTCCACAGGTCCTTTCTTGGATCCTAGCCCTCTGATAGGAGCGGGCTAGGATCCGCTCTGGCTATTGTCTCTTGAAGCAAAGCTCTTCGCCTGACTGCATGCGGACCAGACCTCGCACATGGTCAAGCTCAGTACACAACAGAATCCTAGTCCATTCCTGTCAGAGGACTAGGATCCGAGAAAGGACCTATGGAACTCTTGCCACTGTAAATAACCCTATCAAGGGTGTGGGGGGTGTGCTGGGGTGTGGTTTGCCTTAGGGATATAAGCCAGCCTGTGGGCCAGCATTCTCACTCTTGTTCTTCACTTCCAAGAAAGTATGAGCTGGTATCACTACCGATGCATCCTGCTTGGTACTTTACAGTTGCCAACCCCTGGTTAGGAAATTCCTTGAGACCTTGGGGTTTGGGGAGGGAGGGAGCTCAGTGGAGTATAGTGCCACCAAGTCCACCCTCCAAAGCAGCCATTTCCTCCAGGAGAACCAGTCTCTGTAGTCTGGAGATCCGCTGTAATTCTGGCAGATCTCCAGGTCCTGCATGGAGGCTGGCAACCCTTTCCCTCAGTGTAAATCCAGAGTAGTCCCAGAGTGAATCTGGGAATTAGCGTCTGACCTCAGTCATCTAGGCTCTCCCACAGGGCTGAGGCGTTTCATGCTGCTGGTGGTGCCCTGCAGAGAGACTGTAATGCCAGGCTAAGTATGACGTAGCGTGAAGGGGCTGGCTAGTGCTGGCTTTGCAAGGTTGCCAACTATTAAACTAGTTTTTAACTGCACCCTCATCCACAGTAGTCAGAAAAGGATAATATTTATCTCTGTGCTGTGGAAAACTCTTCCTGCTAATTCCCAAATACAAAGCTACTCAGAGCATGGCAGTCTTTTTTTATCCTGGTGAGTTGGCTGCCCTTCAGTTTAGCCAAAAGACATTATGCCAGGCACTGAAACGAACAGAATGAACCAGGGCCCCTCAGAGGTCCAGACAGCCCTGAGCCACCTCCAGTTTTCAAGACCCCGGGCTGTAATCAAAATTACAAAATGACAAGGTGAACATAACACAAGTTATGAAATTTACCAGATGTCAAAAAATAAACAAGCATCTAAACCTAAAGGTTTCCACCAGGCTTTTGAATAAGAGCCGCCACCACCTCTACCACTATTGCTACCATTTGCGGTAGACTTAAGAGATGGCCCTAGGAAGATCAGCCATGCCTCGCTGTGATCAATATCGCTGGATGGGGCAGAATAACATTGAGTGGCAGCCTTTTGTGAAACTGATCCCATCTGGTTGAGGTCTGTTTTAATTATTGAGCACTTTAATGTGGAATGTTTTACCTGTTTTTATGTTGTTTTATCCTTGGCACATGGCTGCCCTATTGTAAGCTGCCCAGAGCCCGTTCGTGGGGAGGGTGGGGTAAAATGGAATTATATAATAACAATAACAACAATAATGATAATGATAATAATAATAAAGCTTCCTTTGAGTTTGAGGACTGAAACAAATGACATTCTCACTTCATTGGCCCTGCAAAGAGCAAGGTGTCAAGAATCTCGAGTCCCAGGGATTCTTGGTACTAGCCGGCAGAGCACAAAATTACAAAAGCCACCAGTTCCAGTATCTGCCACCAGCCCCATGGGCAAGCTTCTCACCTTACTGGGATTAATCAAGAAAGTCAGCCCTGCAAGCTAGGCCACTTGCAGAATGAGCTGCCACCAACAGTTAACCAGGTTAGTGGACTCTGTGGGTCTAAGGTACTGGAACAGAATTGAAGGACCTGAAGTACAGAATCCAATCAAAGCATGCAAGGGGGAAGCCCCTTTTTATGATGGGATGGAAAAATTATCTGCAATCTCACCCATCCCTCGCAGTGTAAATCACAGCATTACTTGAAGGGTATATTGGCCACCAGGTCCTGTTCCAGTAAACAAATATTTTGTATATTGTCATCCAAAGGTCTCAGAGTTGATTAGGCAACCCATCTTTATCACAGCCAGATATTTCCCCTTTTGGTCTCTTCAACCCAATTACAGGCCTAAATTTTAATATGAAGCCTGACTGTGTCTAATGAAAGAACAAGAAATTGAACTAAAGGTCCAATTTCTTTACACAAGGGTGAGCTTTGATTAAAATCCTGTCCTCCATTGGACTTCACAGCACTGCTAACTTAGAGAGGAAGGAGCCCTTGGCCTCTGTTCTGGCAACCATAGGAATGAATCAGTGGTTGGATTCCATCTGCTCTTGCTAGCTGTATAAGGCCCTTATGTAGAGATGTGAAGGCCCAGGAAAAAAAGGACAAACTGGTGAGGGGAGGACAACAATTTTTTTCTGAAGGGGAGGCCATTGGGTTGGATCCAATCAGATTTTCTGCTAATGAAAGAGCAGAAGTGGACCCCTTTGATCACACAAAAGCTATGCTGGGGATCGTGAGATCTGCATAATCAAAATCCACGTGGGACAAATTGAGCAAGACAGAGTGAGAAACTGCTCTCACACTATATTTACAAATGTTTTTTTGATTAAAACAGGCAGTTCTCCTACTGAATTCCATTAAAATGTTTCACAATGAAATGTTATCCATTAATTAAGTTAGGCATAGAACAAATTTGGAGTCCAGAGGCACCTTTAAGACCAACAAAGGTTTATTCAAGGTATGAGCTTTTATGTGCATGCACGCTTTTTCAAATATATTGGAATTTTTTAAAAGTGTCCATGCACACAAAAGCTCATACCTTGAATAAACCTTTGTTGGTCTTAAAGATGTCATTGGGCTCTAAATTTGTTCTACTACTTCAGACCAATTAAGTTAGGCATAGTGGATGTTATGTCCTTAGAACAGGGAAGTTAAGATCTTATAAGAAAATAATAGTTAAGTAGCTCCCCCTCCGGAAACTTACTTGGAGAATTAAAAATAAAATAAAATACAGCCATATAGTTTTCTTCCTATGGCTTCAGAGTTTCCAGAACTTTTACTTCTGTATTGCTATTTAAATCTCTAGTCCGCAACTTTTTTCAAAGGAATGAGCAGTAACTTATTGAATATGTTCTCCACTGGCTAATTGGCTTAAACAAAGAGATGATGATCCCGTAGGTAGGTATTCTCATCTTATGCAGTCCCCAAGTGTATGCAAAAGATTTCCATGCACTGTGCAAAGTCTCAGCAGCAGAGACTCCTCCTTCTAAATTTAATTCTTGCTCCTTTTTTCACCCAGGACAAAATTATCCAAAGCCGTCAGTCCTTGTGAACCCAGTGGTGGTCACCCTGGGGGAAATGTCACTGTCCGCTGCAGCACGACAAGCGACCCTAATGCAGAGTTCTTTCTGTACAAGGCAGAGAGATCTTGGCCTCCCTTGTTGCCCCAAATGGCAAAGGGTTATGAGGCTGACTTTATAATTTCCAATGCCACAATTTCAGATGCAGGGATCTACCACTGTTTGTATCGCGTGCAAACTGTCTCTGGCTTGCAGCATTCATATTGCAGTGATGCTGTACACATCAATGTAACAGGTGAGAACTAGCCTCAATCTTTGTATGCCTATGTTTTTGCTTTTGCTATGCCTTTGCTCTTCTCAACTCTGTAAATGAAATAAAAAATGGGGTAAAATGTATTGCTACAGATGCTGGCTGAGCCTGAGACTATGCTTGTTTGTTAGGCTAGTAGCCCTGGATACTGCTGGTTAGGGATGGGCACAAACTGCAAGAATGAAGTTTGGCTCGTGGTTCAGAACCAAACCATGGATTGAACTGGTTCACTGGCGAACCAAAATGGTTTGTCGTTCGTGGCCCATAGCAAACCCCACTGAGAAGGACTGCAGTCCCTTTAAATGGGGTTTGTAGAAAGCTGCAAAAACAGCAGCGTATTCCCAGTTTTCAGGCTTTCTTGTACAGTCCGTTTAAACTTTAAAGGGACTGCACAAGAAAGCCTGAAACAGCTGAGCAAGTGGGAAGCAGAAAGCAGGGGTTTAAAGGGACTCTATCCATGAACCTTCACAAATGGCTTTAAAAGTTAGTGGAAGTTCACAGCAGTAGACCCACCATGAACTTTGGTTTGTGAACCACAAATAGGGCAAAATTCATAATGAATTTTCAGTTCAGTTCATGCCTATCCCTACTGCTGGTATTTTATCAATGAGAGCTAATGATTAAGTGATCATATCCTCGTATGTGGGTAATCCGAGGGCTCAAGTAGACCAGAGATATCTGCAATAGAATCTCCCTCTGTCTTTAATGTTACTTAAAGAGGCTAGAGAAGATTTAGGCTGGAGCTGTGGTGCTGAGTCAGGGTTGTTTTTCTTCCCCCAACTATTTCTCTTGCGCAGCTTCCGGACAGTGACTGGCCCCCTGATCTGCTATAAACTCCTGGTAAGAAAAAATTTAAAAGGGAGGTGAAAGGTTAACTCCCCTAGCCTCAGCACTGCAGTCCTTACTGAAATCATAACTCCACATGATTGTTTTTAAAGAAAATTAATGGCCCTCACATCTCATCTAACTGATCCCTTTGGGTTTGAATGATCTACTCTTCAGTGTTTAGAGAATATGACTTCACTCCTATTGAGGAGAGGGGGCAGAGATAAGTGACAGAGTTTCCACAACAAGCCAAATACTGCTCCCCAAACTGGGAAAATGGCATGGCAATAAAGGCTGAAGCCCCTTCTCCATGCTCTTCACAGTAGCAATCCACATTGGGAACTGTACACTACACTATCACAAATTGAGAAGAACTTGCAACTCATACACAACTTTTACACAGGACGTAGAGTGGGGACCTTGAACCAACCTATGTACTCTGTATCAGGGTCTTCTGCAGGGGCCAGCCTGTAAATGAGCAAGATCGACAACTACTCATACCCATGCCTTCTCCACTGTGGCTCCCACCTTGTAGAATGGCCTGCCTGGGGAGGTCAGGAAAGCTCTCACTTTCCTGGCTTTCCACAAATTATGCAAAACTGAATTACTCAAGAGGGCTTTTCTACACAGGCAGTAGGATAGCGCAGTACAAAATGATTTACAAAGTTCGTGAGGTACAGTGGGATACAAGTTTAATAAATAAATACAAATGAAAAATGCAGAGGTATGTGCAGGAAGTCAATTTGTTATTGAGGCTTCTCAGGGCTAATGCCCTGATGAATATTCTTGCCCTTGTTTTTGAAATATTTCTATTCTTTCCGCGTTCTTGAATGGATCCTTCCTGAGTGGCTATAATTACTCCTTTTTCTTTGCTGCAAATGTGATTGTTCATTAATTTTTTAAAACCAGTCATAACCATACAATTCTGACATTACCATCATGAAATTTTTTAAAAAATGAGTATACTCTGTGATCAAGACAAATTCACTATTAAAGCCCTGTCCATAGAAGAAACTGATAAGGAGTACACTCAAGTATTATAGACCATAGGAGTGTCCAGGAAGGAACTAAATTCAGCACCATCCAGAACTTTGCCTGCATTACTTCAAAGCAGCTTCTCTCTGGTGCTTAATTAGTTACTTCCTGCTTACTCTCAGAGACTTAAATGTATTCCTTATCAGTTCCTTCTCTTTGGAGACATTGTAAGGAGGGAGAGGTTTTAGTTATTGGATTTCTCTTGGTCGCAAATTATGGCCATTGATGCTACAGTCTTTCATGATAGTAATATTATAATTGTTTGATGGTGATAAAACTATTCAGGAAAAATCATACTGACAGTCAAAGGTGTTATTCAAGCCTCACCCCTTCTTGCCCAGCTAAAGAGGTGGAGCGCCTGCAGAAGTGGCCGGGAAGTCAGCTTAGAGGGAGAATTGTAGGGAGAAGCAGGAAGTTGTGGAATGGGGCTTACTTTCAAGTAAACATAACAGTAGGATCTTGCCCTTGAGGTTAGGCATTGCCACATTGTTATGGAGAACCTAGCACCATTTTAACAGTTGTGTAGAGTCTCGCTCAATGCAGAAAAGGAAATTACAGAGTGGAACCCAACAGGGACTAGTTTCTCCAGCTGACCACTAGATGGCAAAGCGCAGCAGAGATCCATCTGTTCATGGTGATGAAACCTCAGAATGGAATAACCAGGATTTTGTGCATCCTGGGTTACAAAAGCAAATGATTAGACTAAGGAGTCCTCAAATTCTGCACTAATATTAGTGGAGCTCTGCAACACAAATAGATACCTGTTTGGTGGTGGAAAATGCTGTCAAGTCACAGCTGGCTTATGGTGATGCCATGGCGTTTTCAAGGCAAGAGATGAACAGAGATGGTATGCCATTGCCTGCTTTTGTGTAGAAACCCTGGACTTCTTTGGCAGTCTCTCACCCAAGTACTAAATTGGGCTGATCTTGCTTAGCTTCTGAGTTTTGACAAGATCTAGATCAGGATGGTACTTGCTTTCTGTGCCTAATTTGTTGTTGTTCAGTTGCACAGTCAAGTCCGACTCCTCATGACCCCATGGACCACATCACGCCAGGCCCTCCTGTTTTCTGTCATACTCCAGAGGTTGCTTAATTTCATGTTTGTTGTCTTGATAACACTGCTTAATTTAGTCTGTAGCCAATAGTAATGGGGAGAGGTGAAGAAAGAGTTAGGACACTGGACCATGGGAAATCTGGTTCGGCCTTTGTACCCTTGCTTTGGTTTTGAGATGTCACTTGGCATTGTCCACAGATTCAATCTCATCTTTGCCGCCTTAAAGATGAAAAACATCATTTAAAAATAAACTGAGGATGTTCAGGACTCCAGTCCTATCAGGCACTGTCTTACACAATGCTGTCACAGAAAACACCCAGTCTTGGAGATGTACGTACAAGAATCTCCTGAGAAACAAATAAATCTATTGAGGCAGTGAGAATCAGCAGAGTTTATATTCACTGTTTTTTCTTAAATCTAGATCCCAATCTCTCCAAACCCTCCATCAAAATGAGACCTGAGGGTCGGCATGAAGTAGGCACAAATGTCACCATTGAGTGCAAAGACCCAAAATATGGCCTGACTTTCTCCTTGCACAAATCAAAGAACCTCACAGCACTACAGACGATGAAGGCAGAGGATGACAGAGTGAAGTTCTCTTTACCTCCACTGAGACGAGAGGATGCAGGGAGCTACACTTGTCAGTATCACAACAGAGAAAACCCCTTTGTTTCTTCAGAGCCAAGTGATCCTGCACAAGTTGTTGTGACTGGTAAGAAGCTTGTTTAAGCATTTTTCCCTTTTCCCATTTTCCCTCTGCATGAGGCAGGAGCTTTTGAGGCTGTGGATGCTCACTCCAAACACTCTCAGAGAGACACAGAGCTGTTGAGAAAGCAAAGATAATCCTACACAACAGATTCCATAAATCTGCTGTCCTATGGCACTGCTTAAAGCTTTGTGAACTATAACTAGGGACTTATGGGAGGGGCTGTAGCTCAGTAGCTCTGCACGATCTTTCCATGAAGGGTCTCAGTAGGGTTATAAATTACCCCTCTTGACACCGTGGCTGCCATCACACATACGGAATAATCCACTGTCAATCCACTTTCAGTGTACTTTCCAACTGGATTTTGCCAGTTCACACAGTATAATCCAGTTGTAAAGTGGATTGAAAGTGGATTATTGAATGTGTGTGATCGCAGCCCTTGAAGTGACAATGTTAGACAGTGGACAATACTGAGCTAGAGCCAATGATGTGACTCACTATAAGGCTGTGGTAGTCACTTTGTGGCCACATTCTCAATTATCCTCAACTGAAAGAGCCACATTCTTCCCTTCAACTGAAAGAACCACTTACATCCCTGGCATGATGCCTGCACCTCAGGAAGGCTCACACCTACCCCATTCCTCCAGCAGCAGCTGTTACAAGGTGGGAACCACCTCCCAACCACAAGCCCCACCAGGCAAGGGCCTAGCCCACTTTCCTGACACATGTGGCAGGTGCCACATTGGAAAATGATGCTCAGAAGAACCTCAGGAAGCATGTCAAAGAGCCACATGTGGGACCACACCACAGGGAATCAGCTCTCACACCCAATTTGGAAAATATGGGGGAGCCTGGTATGGAGGAAAGCACTGTGTCAAAGGGGGGGGGGGTTGTGGATGGATGAGCAGCAGCAGCAAAGACACTGAGAGAAGGTTATGTAGAGGATAGATAGATTTCATCATCGTTTTTAGCATTGGCTGCAGGTGAAAAAGACAAAGTGCTCTGACTGAAGATCTCTACAATCTTACAGATACGTCTCCAAACAATCCCATGACCATCATATGGGCGAGCGTTGTGGCGGGACTTCTTCTGGTTCTCATCTTGCTGGTGCTTATCTTGGCATTATGCAAAAAAAGGAGAAAGTGTAAGTGGTTTTCTGAATGAGTCGTTAATGGTTGAGATTAAAGCCTGTGTGACAGAGATGGTACAGTCCTCACATGAGGGCTGTCCCACCTTGTGTTTCACACAGATAGGTGTTTGTGTAAAAGAGCTCTCAGGTGCAAGTTGAATCTCTCTGTGGTTGCAGGAGGAGGGAAGTTGGTAGTATGAGATTCAGTAGTTATGAAATGGGCATGTTAGGGGCATTTTTGCCTCAGGCTGACTTGCTTGCCAGATGTGATGTTCATGGACATCATACCCAGCAGAGATAGGCTGGTAGATAGTGTGGAAGAGAAGCCAGTGGCTGTGGCAGATGTGGTTGGGAAACGTCAGCTGAAATAACGATATGGATGAAGAAGGAGCCTGAGGAGAATCTGCAGTGGTTAAAGGGTGGAGTTGAGTTCCTTTCCATATTTCCCCTTTCTATGTCTGAAAGCAAAATTATAGCAAATATGTATGTGCAAACTAATTTCATGTATGTAGCTATAAGAAATACAGAGTAGAAGTCAGGCTACTTTGAACATATTATAGTTCTTGACAGAATTAAGATTCCTCCATTTGGACAAGGCTCTTGAGAGGCACAGAATATAGGGAGTTGGAGATGTCTATAATTTTAATTTACAACAGATTGGCTAAAAAAATTCTTATGAGGTATCTCTGATCTACAGGCTCCATAGTCAAGGAAGGAAATCAACCAGTGAAAAGAGTAAGAGAGTTTTCTCTTTTATGTATATACATATAAAACTTCGGGCCAACAATCTGTTTTAATGTATTAACTGTTTGGTGTCTTGAGGTCCCTAAATTGGTTGGAAAAGCAGCATTAAATAAATATCCTCAAATCTCGACTGTTGACCATGGCCCAAAGTACGCCTTCCGTTTACCTGCTGGCAGCAGGGCACCACTTGATTTGACAGAGGGAAGAAAGGGGGAGAGCTGGCACCACATGCACCTCATATCCAGTTTTTGGCTAGAAATCATGTTACAAAGTTGAGCCACACTTTGCCTCCCCCTCTCCATGGGAGACCATCTGTCACCCTATGATTGGCAATCCTAAAGTCACCTGGAGACCTTCATGTCAGAGTGGAGGTTGAATCCCATCTCCCCAGTCTTGTGCTGTTTCCGTATGGATTATTTGCTCTGGGTTTGATGCTGTTGGAATACAGGGATTTTCCCCCTAATTCCCTATAGTATTGTGGTTCATTTGTGCACCTCAGGGTTTCCCCCTGGTTTTTCTCTGAGCTTTCCTAAACCTGCTTTGCTCAGAAGTCCTGCTTTGCTGGACAGCTGCCATGTCAGATTCTCCTGGTTCCTCCCACATGGCAGCCATTTTCCCTGCCCTGTCATAGTAATTTCTTCCCTGCACCACCAGGTGTTTTTTTAATTGGCAGTTGAAGATCATTATAGTGTATGAGTTTCTTTGTGTATGAGCTCTGAATTGCCAGTTTTCATTAAAAGGAAAGAAAGTTTCTAGCCCCTTTTGTTATGGAGACATAAGGGGAAAGGCATATTTCCACAATGAAAGGCAATTTACTCTAGACCCTTTTTGTCATGGAGATATGTTTCCCCCCTTATGTTTCCACAACAAAGGGGGCTAGAAATTACCTTACATATGAAAGCTGGACAGAGAACCTCAGACACAGATTAAGGCAATTATATAATTATATTCAATTGCTGATTTAAACAAACATTGAAAAGGCCCTGTTAGCATGAAGGGGGAGTGGTTGCTGTTGGTGGTCTGGTGCAAGGAAACTATGGGGAAATCTGCCACATGAGAGCCCCATTGCTGCCGCATTGTATCGACAGTAGGGTTCCCAAGTACTTACCGTCTGGGGGCGGGGGATGAATACTCCCCAGCTGGACCAGTCTTCTTGGTAACGCACCACGCCGTCGCCAGGAAGTGATACCAGGTGACGCTCTGGCAATGGGGCTGAAAACTCGATGGTACCATTGAGTTTCCAGCCCCATTGCCAGAGCGTCGCCTACCGTCCCTTCCTGGCGACGGCATGGTGCTTCGCGCCTCTCCTTCCCCTGGGGATGATCCTGTGAAGAAGTATCCATCCACCGCCGGCACGCGGTAAGTTCTTGGGAAGCCTAATCGACAGCCACAGAAGCAATGGAGGAACTACACAAGTCTGTTTCTACATGGAAGCTTCCTTCCACTTCGCCAAACTATCTACCTCAGGTGTTAAATGAAAGCTGTCCTGTTTGCTTAGCACTGGCAATTAAAGTGGAAAGTAGTTTAATGTGTTTAATGTTAACAGTAACAGGGCTAATAAGGATGATAGTAAGTCTGTACCCTTAGGGATGTCATGCCAATATATGGATCCTTCTTGGCAGCATTTTTTTGTAGCTGTGGGATAGAAGGCCAACAGCGTCTAGACTTGTATCGCTCACCCCCTGTCTTGAAGTGGTCACTGAAAATTCCTCAAGAGACTCATTTTCTTCTATTGCAACTGTTGTTGTGAGGGAAGCCATAAAAGGATCGGCACCTTAAGTCTCTTTGTCTCTCCTCTATAGTTCCTAGAACAAAATGCTGGAACTGGCCAGGATGACAGAACAGACCATGATGGAGTCACTTATGCTGAACTGAACCAACATGCACTGAAAACTGAGCAGCCAGCAAGTCAACACGCAGGCCCTGAGTCCTGTGTCTATGCCTCCGTGGCTAACGAAATATCCAGAAGGGTCTAAAATAGGCAAGACTCTGGGGAAATGGAGTAGTTTGGGGACCTTGAGGTAGCATTATTAACTTCCATGTGCACACAATATTGGTTCATGCCTGCAAAGCTCTCTTACTTTCTCTATATAACCATGGATATGAATATGCAACCGTGCAAAAAACATAATTGAAAAACCCAAGACCTGTGAGAGGCAGCTGACATCCTCCGGGTGTCGATATAGCCACATCTTGGCAATTAGCGTGGCTCAAAAGGTCCACATATGCTATTGACCTTGGGTTGCGGGACAAGTGGTAGATCCCTTTATTTCTGATATATGCAGAACATGTTATAGGCTAGATTTTTGTGGCACGTTTTCTAGAGAAATTATTTTGACGAAGGTTATCAAGGAACAGTTAAACTTCTGCTGTAGACTCTATTAATAGCCTCCAAGAAAGGCTGGGCACACTATCAGAAGAACCCTACCACTCCTATGGATATTGAAATGGTTTATTAAGGTGGCCTAGCTGAAATGGGTGCTTTAGCAGGTGAAACAGAAGAAGAAGAAAACAAGGCATATATGGAATCCTTTTATCTAGTTTGGAATTCTGGATATATGAGAGCTAGCTTAGTGTAGTGGTTAAGAGTGCCGGACTCTACTCTGGAGAATAGGGTTTGATTCTCCCCTTCTCCACATGAAGCCAGCTGGGTGTCCGTGTCACAGTCACAGTTCTCTCAGAACTCTCTCAACCCCACCTACTTCAGAGGGTGTCTGCTGTGGGGAGAGGAAGAGAAGGTAATTGTAAGCTGCTTTGAGATTCCTTTGGGTAGTGAAGAGCAGGGTGTAAATATGATACCTGTTTATACTGTATTTTAGTTACTAATTTAAATATAATTAAAAAGCTAATTTCATCCTCTGCACCTGAATCTTTCTGTGGTGGTTCTTATAAGAAAATACCAGTCCCAATCAGTGCATATGACAGACAGTCACTGGCCCACCTCATTGAACTGTCTGTCTGTGATGTGTTTGATATCACCACACAGTTTTATCATCTGACTATTTGTTAGAACTCCCCCCCCACAGTGCAAAGACAGATAGTTTCCATATATAGTTTCCATATAATATAATCAAGCAGGTGAGACTAATGTAGTTTGTGTACATACATAACACACACAAATGCCACATTTTCTTAAAGGTATTACACCTTTTATATGCCAATAAAAGGCTTTGGATTGGATTGGTATTACACCTTCAGCATTAAGCATTCAGAACACATTCTTGAAAAACAAGTCCAAAGTATTGTTTGGGAGGCCTAGTAGGTACATGGCATACCTGTGTATCTTAGAGGAACAAAGCATTTTTTGTGGGGTGCAGCCCTTTGACTCCCCCCCCTTAGCTTTGCCCATGGGCACACAGCCTCCACCCACTCACTACACTGGTGGTCTGGCTGGCTCTGCCCAGCCCAGGGCCCGCCTCCTGCCAAATCCATGCCTCCCAAGAGTCAGTAACTCCAACTGGCAATGGGAGTTTTGACTCTCAAAAGCTTCTACCCTGAAACTCTGGTGGGATCTCTAATGTGCTCCTGGACTGGAATCTAACTGTCCTAACGGCACCATTACACTGGTAGGAGGATCTGCTGCCTGAACCTTCAAAGGAGCCTTTTGCTTGTTTGTAAGAAACCATAATTGGATCTGCCCTGCCTAAAATGCACAATGCTCTGTAGTGAAAAATAAAAAAATCCCAGCAAAAAATCAGTAGGACAGTAACCCTTTCAAATATTCAGTACTTTCCCCCCCAGTATTGAGAAATTAAATACCCTTCTTGAGGAGAGAAACGGCACAGACTAAAATTCCTCACAGCTCACAGTTCACAAGTGCCTATGAATACTATACTTCTCCATTTTCCCTATAGAAGGAACACAGGTCATGTTATCAAAGCAAAATGTCGGGTGTTTATTGTTACATTTTTATAGCTGCTCTTTGAATTTTCTGCCTTCAGCTCTAAAACATCTTGGGCTATTTCTGAGATGCCTCGTAGAGGGAGAGAAATAGACCCACCTTGATGCAGTTGGCTTTTCCCCTCCCTGCTCTTATGCTAAAGCACACAGCAGAAAGGATTAGCAAAATCACAGAGGAATTCATGAATAAATTTTTCAGAATTCCAACCAGGACTGCTTCCACACCAAGGATTCTCCACATATCATCTGCTTGACTGGTGAGTCTTTATTTCACCTTTCCACATGAAGTCATTTCCCACTTGTGCACAGGCTGTTAGCAGCCCATTCCTTCCACAGACAGGAAGAAGGGGCTATGGCTCATTGGCAGAGCATCCACTTGGCATGCAGAAGGTCCCAGGATCGATTCCTGGAGCCTCCAGTAACAAGGATCATGATAACAGGTGATGTGAAAGACCTCCACCTGAGACCCTGGAAAGTGTCTGCCAGTCTGTGTAGACAATACTGACCCTGATGGACCAAGGGTCTGATTCAGTATCAGATAACTTCATGTGCACGTGTAAAAACTGCTCTATTTTAAACTTGCAAATAAGCCACAGCACCACCCAGATGTTTCCTGAGCAAGATGCAATGGGCACAAGCAGTCTCTTGTGTCTTGAAAGGGAAACAGGATAATCAGAAAAGCTCTGGTCAGTCACCCTGTCATGTGCTGATGACTGTGGGGGGGGGCACTCCCATGCAGAAACTGACATAATAGAAGGGAATCCCCTACCTGGTGGACAGAAGGGAGGAGATCATTCAAGGAGGGCTGGCCATTTTTGTTTTATTTCTTAGGTTGTTGAAAGTTAAAGTGAATCAGACTCAGGCAGGTCTTAACCAAGTGATTTCAACTTTATTTAACAAGAACGATCCAACACAAAAAACCATAGGAGCCTGAGCTCCTTTTAAACATGCCGGACTGGGGAAACCACGCCCATTAAAACAGTAAGAACCAATCATATTTACACAATAAAGACCAATAGAGTTCATTCCTTCCGAACACACTATTATGCTTTGATTGGCCTGCTGTCAAAGAGCAGCCAATCGGAATGTGCAGCTCAGGATACCAGAGATCCTATGAGCCTCAGACTGAAGCTCAGCATGTAGTCCAAATACATAACAAAAGTATTGTGTTATTCCTATCCAGCATTATTCATGCTTGTGAGTTTAAAAAAGAAGAAGAGAATCACCCACAGACCAGACTGCCTTTTCCGGGAGGGGATTGTCGAAGCATCTCTGCAAATATACGGTCTTTTTAAAAAGGTTTCAAAAAGGTATTGTATTATCTCTATGCCGCGTTACCCATGCTCCTGAAAAACACACACAACTAAAGCTAAACCAGGGTGTGCAGACAGAGAATCTTGAGGGTTACAAAGAGAACATGGGGGCGGGGCTTCAATGCACATGAGGTGTGAAGGAGAAACCAGAGCTAAAAATGGAGAGAGACCGATTACTCTGGACTGTATGGAATCTCCATTCCTACCGCAATTTCACACAGAATCGCATCAGCAACCAGACAGCCATGAAAAATCACCCTGGTGTGGAAGCACTCCAGCACCCCAGCTTTGAAAAGGCTGCGCATCTCCCTAAAGCCACGCAGTCTTGAATGTGTTAAAAAAATTAAGATGAGAGTAATGGCCCAAAACATCCTGTTAAATTTTACAATGGCTTAGGGAACAAAAGGAACAAAACACAATATGGTGAACATGCATGTTCCTGGGTTTCTGTAGAAGACATTTCCTTTCACCACTGGGTAAGCAAAGCAAGTCCTCAACTGTCTACTACGACAAGGAAAGGGCTCAAAGCTAAACCAAGCAGGCCAAGGCAGAGCACTGCCCATTTGAGAAACTAACCACTGTGTAGGTGGGGGGACAGGGAAAGAGACCTAGACGTATCTTCTAATGCTGTGGTTTAACTAACTGGAAACAAAGTCACAGCCAGCGTGTTATGCCATCACTCATGGGGGAGGGAAGTCACATGTTTCGTGATTCACACACACACACACGTCAGCTCTGTGAGCAGTTCTTCTTTGTGCCATCATTGGGAAACAGGGTCTATATTTAACACTGATGCCGGACAAAAGAATGAAGTGTTCTCAGAAATGTAGCACCAGACTTGGGCTGATGTTCTCATATGAATGCCTCCCATCTGTTAAGGGCCAGGCCTACTATTAGGCAGGGTGAGGTGAGGCAACCAACCTAGGGTTGCTAACCTCCAGGTACTGCCTGGAGACCTGCTATTACAGTTAATCCTCAGATGACAGAGATCAGTTCTCCTGGAGAAAATGGCTGCTTTGGAAGGTGGACTCTATGGAACTATATATCTTGAAGGTATTATGTCCATGTAATGTCAGGTGGGGATGTGAAATGGTGTGGTTTAACCTGATTTCTTCAGATCTTGGAAGCTAAGGGGGGTTGGTACTTGGGAGGGGGCACTAAGGAAAGACTCTGCAGAGAAAGCAAACCATCTCTGCTTCTCAGTTGCCTTGAAAGCCCCTTGCTGAGTCCTCCAGAAGTTGGCTGAAGCTTGATGGCACTCAACATACATAATGTCAGGTGGCCGTAGAAGATACTACTGAACTGGCCTAAGCAAAGCCAAGCGGTCCAATTTGTAACACTAAGGACAAAGGTCAGAAGACCAAATCATGCGGGAATTAATCTGGCATTTACCACAAATAGGTTTATGGTTCTTGATGCTTCTTTTGCATCTCTGAATGGTTTTGGCAACATTTCTGACCAGCCTTTCCCTTGAGAACTAACCTCTAGGCATCTGGTCACCACCAAAACAGAGATTTTGGAAAGATGGGAGCATCCCCAGAAGACTGGACTTAACAGTAGTAGGTAACTGAATGCAGAGAAGCTGTGGCACACACAATCAACCCCAGGGCATGATTTTGCCAAGATTTATGACTATAGTTTCCCCCTCAAGAAGTGGCAGGACAGGGACAAAAAAAGGGGGAGGGGACTTAACCCTGAAACCCAGGATCAAGAACCTAAAACAGTAAGTCAAGCAGAATAGAGGGCCAACAATAAAAACTTAATGTATATAATATAAAAAGATACATGCTATTTATTAGCAAAGAATTTAAAAACATATATAAGGGCCCAATCACACCTCATGTAAAAATACCAAAATCTTATATGCATTTAATTTCACGTTTTTAATTTTTTTACAGCAATTCTTTTCTGGCCCATTTTGTATCCATGTTGCATAACTGTATGGTATTACGATATAAGCCAACTTGTTCCTCATTTTGTTTGACCTCTGAAGAAGGCCCGTACAGGCCAAAACGTGTCAGGTCAAGTCCACTGGCCCTTGTGTGTAAGATTTTGGTATTTTTACATGAGATGTAATTGGGCCCATCTATGTTTTCTAATTCTTTGCTAATAAATAACATGTATCTTTTTATATTACATACATTAAGTTTTTATTGTTGGCCCCCTGTTCTGTTTGACTTACCGCTTTAGGTCCTTGATGATAGGAGGTTGAGTGCTTCACGTTCTTTGCCCAGCCTCTCTCCTACTTGAACTGACAAAAGGCATTGGCTCTGCTATCCTCAAAGGGATCTGAATTGGACTTAATGCTATTCTTTGTTATTGTTTCACAAGGACCTGCTAGTGCAGGGGTCCCCAGACTTTTTGGGCCTGCGGGCACCTTTGGGATTTTGCACGGTGGGCACAGCCATCATGTCATTGATACAAAATGGCTGCTGCAGGAGGTGGAGCCAACCACAAAATGGCTGCCACAGCTTTTCTTCAGTCACACAATGAAGCTCCTTGTATTGTGGCGGCAGCTACTGCCAAAACAATGTTTTCAAAAATCTACATAGCCAATCAAATCTCCAACGGCCAATAAGAAGCCTTGCTGGGCAAAGGTCCAACCTGGCCCCGTCAACTTTGTAAAAACACTTGGCGTACACCAGGAAAGGTGTTGGCAGGCACTGTGGCACTTATGGGCACCGTGTTGGGACCCCCGTGCTAGAGACTGGATCTGAATATTCCACTTTGGGAGCCATGTAAGTATGCAGCAGCACAATGAAACAAGTATCCACTGGTACTTGAATACTGACAAAATTTATTTCGGCATAAGCCTTTGTGAGTCGGAGCTCACTTGATAACATTCATGAATTTTTCATCCATTAGGCAAATAGATTTTTACAGAAAGCTTCAGACAATAGAAAGGCAGGACAAAGGAAATGTTACATAAAGAGATTTTTTAAACCGTTCACATGCTGGCAAAGCAGGATAAACATAAAATCAGATGTAATCTGGGAAAGTACAAGATGAAATATGATAAATATCCAGTTAGACAAATACAAATGTTTTGATAGAAAAATATTAACATCTGCAAAGGTGGGATAGGCTAAGATATTAGCAACCATAGTGAGTGGGAGAGGCCGTGGCTCAGTACTAGAGCATTTGCTTGGAATGCAGAAGGTCCCAGGTTCGATCCTTCACATCTCCAGTTAAAATGATCCAGTAATGGCTGATGTGGGAAACTGCACAGCCCCTTCTAGTCTAAGTAGACAAGACTGATTTTGACAGAGCTATGGTCTGATTCAGTATAAGGCAATTCATGCGTCCATGAGTGAGAAATCCCAAGTCCTCGTTCAGACCTGGAGGAGTAATAGTATTGAACACCTTGATAAATTCTAAATCAGCCATACCACATTGGATATTTGCTTTAAAGGTGTTTTTTTTAATCTTCAGATATCAGAAAACATGGCTGGTCTAAGCTAAACTTTCGCTTCATGGCATGTAGATTCTGAAAACTATTAATTTCCTCTTTTTTATATACGCTAAGTCTTCAGCCTGGGGAAAAAGGGATGTGGTTTATCCACCATTGAAGGGTGTTGACGACTCCCTTCGATCATAGAGACCCTGGAGGCATTATGGGTAATGATGACTGTGCCACAGAGTGCTGTCGTATTCCTGAGGCTGCACCCATCAGCTGAGATCATTATTCAGAGGACACCAGAGCAAGGACACTGCTGCATACAGAAAGTTCTCCATGAGGTTCTCCGTGGACATCACCTTTCTTGGTTGGTATTGCAGATGGGAAGTTAGTGAGATCAGAGGGTTTGTAACAGCAGGGTGGCTGAGTGGAGGTGGGGGGGAAACCAGAGACCCAGTATCCATTCCCGTTCAGGTACTTTGCCACTAATGGAATCATCTCCTTTCTAGGATGGTGGATGGCTGGTCAGTGGGTGATAGCTAGAGGTGAGTATCTGTAGACAAACGTATACCAGTAATGCAGACAGAGTGGGAGTTAAATGGCATAGCCTCCCCTAGCCTAATTTGCTCTTTCTTCCCATCCACAACCAATTATGCTTGTCAGATGATCCTTGAGGATACAAGTCTTTTGCTTCTGGCTAACTTATGTGAGTCTTGGTTCCCACACTGTAAATGGAGACTAATCTTCCCAGGTGCTGCCTTCAGAACTTGTGGGCCTCTCCCATGGACCTGTGGCTTCTTCTAGTGATGGTCGTAACAAATAGAAAACAGTACTGCCAATGAGTATGGCATGATGGGGAACTAGGGTCGCAGGTTTTATAGAGATACCAACTTTTCAAGTGCCCGCTATAACTTTTAACCACAGCTTGGTCTGCCGTGTTTAGCATATAATACTTTTCAGCCCACTGTCCGATGCCTCACATGCTAATTCCTGAATGCAGAACTACTTCTAAAACACAAGAGAAGGCCAGATAAGTTTCATTCCTGGTTTGCTGGTGATCCTATGGTTTCCCCCTTATTCATCACTGCTCCTACTGATCTTGCTAATCCAGCAGTCGGCACAGGAATCAGCACAAACCCTGATTGGACTGTGGATGCCTGGCATGGAGATTCCCACTGATTCAAGGCCCTGGTCATCCACTAAACCCCCCACCTAGGCTCATTTCTCAGTGTAAAGGACGGATAGGCCGCTGGCACCATAGCATCTCAGTCCCAAATCTACAGGCTTCCCATCTGGTCCCCAGCATGGCAACCGAATCCTCCCATTCTACGCTTTGACCTTCTCCTCTTCCTCCAGGAGCTCAGCCACAGGCAAAGGTCCTTTTAGTTCCCTTCTCCCTATTATGAGTGGCATCAGAATCTTCCAGTGAGCCATCTACTTTTAATGCTCAAAACTACACACATGCAATGGCCTCTCCAGCCTCCTCCTCTGCAGTGTGAAGAGGAACAGAGGTTCTGTAATACAGGCAGGCAGACCTTCCCTTTCCTTTTTCCAGGTTGTTCCTGATGTGGTGTAATGAACAGGTGATCTGCTGGAAGGGAGAATTCAAAGAGACACCCCCGTGGCCATTTGCCTCTCTCTTGACTCAGGGCCAAACTAGATGTCATGGCGTCCACAGCTGCAGGGGCTGTTTCGGCACCTAAATGATGCTTTGTTGTTCAGTCACACAGTTGAGTCTGACTCTTCGCGACTCCATGGACCAGATTATGCCAGGCCCTCCTGTCTTCCGCTGTCCTCTGAAGTTCGCTCAATTTCATGTTCGTTGAATCGATAATGCCGTCTAACCATCTCATCCTTTGCCGTCCCCTTCTTCTTTGACCTTCAATCTTTCCCAGCATCAGGGTCTTCTCCAGTGAGTGCTCCCTTCTCATTGGGTGGCCAAAGTATTTGAGCTTCTACTTCAGGATCTGGCCTTCCAGGGAACAGTCAGGGTTGATTTCTTTTAGGATTGACTGATTTGATCTCCTTGCAGTCCAAGGGACTCTCAAGAGTCTTCTCCAGCATCATATTTCAAAAAAAATCTATTCTTCAGCACTCGGCCAGGGAAGTGAATTAAGACTGCATGGTCCCACCACACCATGGGTCAGGATCAGCCCCTCACGGCATTTTTAAATGGCCCAAGTCCAGCTTTAGGACAGCCGTGGCATCCACAGGTCCAACCCGGGGATGCCATAATGTCTGGTTTGGCCCTCACAAGGGAATCAGCCAGTGAGCAGAGCCAATCTCACCTTTCAGGACTTTATCAGTTCAGTATATGACCCCTATTTTTAAAAAATCTGTTGATAAGGAGACATTTATAGAAATAAGCTAATTAAGAGGTGCTCAGTTGGCCAGTGTATAAAAAAGAGAGATGAATCACAATTAGATGTGCTGAAGACCTCCCAACGAATGGGCTCAGCAAGCAAACCATACCTTTGTCCGAATTTCCTTGATGACATCCGAGGTGAGCTGAGCTCTTGATCAGATTCCCTTAATGTTCTAGGGAAAAGTTTTCCCTGAGTACACTCTCAGCGGTTCTGCACCCGCACAGTAGCAGTGTGGTCTGGTTCAAAAACGAAACCATTGCATTTACCAGAGTGATAGATGAAGATGGGTAGCCACGTTAGTCTATCTCTAGTAGTAGAAAACAGTTCAGAAGCACCTTAAAGACTAAGAAAATTTGCGATAGGGTGTGAGCTTTTGTGAATCAATGAGCAGTGACTCACAGAAGGTCACACCCCATCACAAAATGTTTGTTAGTCTTTAAGGTGCTACTGGACTTTTGCTCTTTTCTCATTTACCAGATAAGAGGCAATAACCCCTGAGGTCAGTCTAGCCACAACATTGACCAAATAGAGTAAACTGAGGATCATTTTTCTTCCAGTTTGGTGTAGTGGTTCAGTGTGCAGACTCTAATCTGGGAGAACCAGGTTTGATTCCCCACTCCTTCACTTGCACCTGCTGGATGACCTTGGGCAAGCCATAGTTCCGGCACGGCTGTTCTTGAAAAAGAGCAGTTTCTGTCAGAGCTCTCTCAGCCCCACCTACCTCACAGGGTGTCTGTTGTGGGGAGGGGAAGGGAAAGGAGTTTGTAAGCCGCTCTGAGACTCCTTTGGGTAGTGAAGGGCAGGGTATAAATCCAATCCAATCTCTTCTCTTCTCTTCTCTTCCCTCTTTGCACCTGTGCAAGCATGTTTATCCTTTAAATGGTCGACATCAACCAGACTACATCGCTTTTTTGTGCTTGCACAGTCAGCAATATTTATTTATTTGTTTAAGATGTAATCACAAGAGTAGCTGGTTCCTTGGACAGATGGCAAGGGACACAGAAATACTAATTAGAAAGTCTCAGCTGAAAAAGCCTTGAGCCAGCATTGTGTAGTGGTTGGAGGGTTGAACTAGGCTCTGGGACATCCAGGTTCAAATCCTCACTCTGACACAGAGTGACCTCGGGTGACCCTGGACCAGTCACACACACTCAAACTAACCTACTTTACAAGGTTGTTGCCCATATAAGGCGGAGGAAAAGAGAAAGGAGTAAGTGACGTTGGGTCTCTTTTGGGGAGAAATGCAGGGTATTAGTGAAGTCAATAAATGCATAATAATCTTTCATTATTTTACTATGTGCCCTTTCCAAATTCAGAGACAACCCCAGTGGTAGACGAATGATGGGAGAGGCAGCAAGAAAGTGTACGTGTGTGAGAAAACCATAATAGTCAGACCCACAAACATATTGGAACACCTTGCCAAAGTGTCAGCCTCCTGCTTGTGACCACACTTAATCAGAACTCTGGTTCTTTGATGCAGACGCCATCTTGGGTACTTCCCCAGTGCATATCGGTATCAGTCCACAGAGTAAGATTATTGTACATGCTCTAGATTCTCAACAATGTTCTTGTTGTTTTACTTTTGCAGCACTGCCTTATCCAAAGCCTTCTATTTCCATGAGTTCCAGCGAGGTAGTTACACAGGGAGGAAATATCACCATCCATTGTAAGAATGAAAGCCCACGGCAAGCTGAATTTTGTCTGAACAAACAAAAGGGTTCCTCCTTACACCATCTGGATACAAAGAAGGCAGAGCAGAATGAGGTTGTATTTACCATTTCCAATGCCAATCAATCAAACGCAGGGATCTACCGGTGTATATATTGCCTCAAAATAAACATTGTATATGATAAATGTTCGGATTACAGCGATGAAGTCCATATCAACGTAAGAGGTGAGAACCTATCTCAGTCCTCGTATACCTTTTCCATAAATCATACTAAACTGCGTGTTGCATTTTCCACAACCATAAATCAAATGGCAAAGCTACACTGACAAAATAGACCTTGGATTTTTAACAGTCTGTCTCTCATTTTATATGGTACTTCAATATCCCTAGCAACATTTTTCAGTGATACATTACAGATTAAAAAATATTCTTTGTGGCTGAGTATTTTGGGTAAAATAACAAGCAATACAATGCCACGGATTTTTTTTCTAGATCCCAGCCTCTCCATCAAGGTGAGACTCACAATGTTGCTGTAGCCACAAAACATTATTGATGAGTTTTACCCTTATCAAAAGTTATGACATATGTTGGAACCAAGCAGGGCTATTTTTGGGCAGGAACGCACAGGAACGGAGTTCCAGCTGGCTCCCAAGTTAGCCACACCCAGCAGGAACTCATTAGCATAATAGGCCACACCCAACAGCAGAAACTCATTAGGATTGGCTGCATTAGGGGTGTGTGTCCTAACATGCAAAGGAGTTCCTGCTACCAAAAAAAGCCCTGGATTTTGACAACAAAAAAGGTAAACAGAATAAGAAGCAAAAGGTGGGTGTGGTTGGATGACCACGTGGGGATGGCCTATTATGCTAATGAGATGTGCTGTCAGGGGTGTGGCCTAATGCTAATGAGTTCCTGCTGGCCTTTTTCTACAAAAAAGCCCTGGAACCAAGTATGATTACAATAAAATCAGAATTAAAAAGTCTGTTCTCATAAAAACAATTAAGCACATGCAAAGGAAACCATAAAAAATGCAAAGGAAGTCTAACTATATGTTCCAAGAGGAGTGTTTTCATGGCAGAAAGCTGACTTATGGTGACCCCCAGTGGGGTTTTCAAGGCAAGAGACATTCAGAGGTGGTTTGCCGTTGCCTGCCTCTGCGTCACATCCCTGGTATTCCTTGCAAGTTTCCTGTCCAAATACTAGCCAGGGCTGACCCTGCTTAGATTCTGAGATCTGACAAGATTGGGCTAGCCTGGGCTGTCCAGGTCACGGCTGACCTCGTGCTGGCACCGTTAATTTCGGGTAGTTTTGCAGAAGCACACATTGCTTCAGGAGTGGGACTGTGTGGATTTCAGCTAAAGGACACAGGAGGAGCTGGGTCTTAAAAACAAGGAAGAAACGGGATGTCAGTTTTGTTGTTTGATTTCACAGTCTCAATTTTATCCAAAATAGGCAGAGAGTTTTTGTGAATAAGTGATCCCAAAAGACGACATTTCCCGTTCCATTATTGGCTTGCAGATATCCCATCACTTTTTTTTTCCAGTCTAGACTAATGATTTGCTCCACATCCTTTCTCAAAATTGAGTTCTTAACTCTTTATACACCTGACAGTGAAAGAGATAATGCAGAAAGTCTTTGGCATTCCATACATGAGAACTTTTGTACACAACCTTTATGCCTGGAAACAGCCATCCATGCCCTAACTGTTGTTCCTTCCCCCAGATCCCAACCTTGCCAAACCCTCCATCGAGGTGAGACACAGGGGGCCGCTTGCCTCAGGCCTGAATGTCACCATTGGGTGCCAGGGACCAGGGAATGGTCTGAACTTCTCCTTATACAAATCCAAGGTTCTGAGAACATCACAGGTGACAAATGGAGACAGAGCAGAATTTTCTTTCTTCGTAGAAAGGACGGAGAAAGCTACTAGTTATACCTGCCAATACAGCCGCAAAGAAAATCCCTTTGTCTGGTCAGAGCCAAGTGAGTCTGTGGAGCTTGTAGGAAGAGACAAGGACTCAGGTTTGAAGCTTTTCATATATCTGTCTCAAAGCAAACAATGCACCTTGTCTTATTGCCCCTTTAGAGTAAGTTAACTTGTGGTTAGAAATGTCATAGTCCAGATCTTTTTATATCAGTCCATTATTAATGGAGGATTTCTTGATTTCTATGCAACAGCGACACACGTCCTTGTTACCATCACCAAAACTATAACTAATTCTGGATCACTGACTCCTATAAGAAGCCTTTAAAAAGTACTTTAAGTTCCTTTGACAATGTGTACAAACAATAACTCTAATCAATAACCATTCTCGTTCCCTGAAAGGTCCAGTTAACGATTATCGCCAAAACATGTGAATAAAATCTGCATTCCCAGCTTCACAGCACTATCATTCTGCATTCTCCAAATGATAAATATGCTTACGTTTCAGAGGCATGAAATAGCAGTTTTAACTGTAATATATAAATGTTGGAATACGTATATAGATAAAGAAAATTACAAGAACATCTTGCAGGGGGCAGCAGAGAGGACAACTAGCTATCATAGTGAGATTCGGGACTTCCTACTATTTTCAAATACTCTTCTTCCTGTCTCCTGATTGGCTCAGTTGGGGTTTTTCCTGCTCCTGCTGAGATCTCTTCCTGACTCTCTCTGAGCTAGTTAAACAGTTAGACTAGTTAAACAGTTAGACCTTGACACAGAGAGTACTCCATCTTTCTGTGTTATACCTTTGAGGATGCCAGTCACAGCTACTGGCGAAACGTCAGGTCCTACAATGCCAAGACCACGGCCACACAACCCAGAAAATCTACAGCAACTAGTTATACTTCTCATTCTCTCTTTCTTACAAAGCTTGTTCTCTTCTTAATAAACTGACTTTATTATTTAAACAGCTTGTGCTGTTTAAATATTATTTAAACCGCTTTACTGCATACCTACACTCTAATATTTATACTTATATGAAAGAGTTTTTATTGTTGGTAATTATATTTTTATCTGTATTTCCCTTAACCTCGTCCCATCCTTTTTGCAAGATCTTTTCCCAAGATCTTTTTCTTGTTTACCCTTAGTCTTGCTCCTTGGGGCCAAACTACATGCCGTGTTTTACATGAGTTCCCAATGAGGACCTATAGCCATATTGCAATCCCTGGAGGCAACTCTGTGTAAGAGCTCCACGGGGGCTCAATTCAAATTGGGGCCACAGAGCAGGGAGAGGGGCTCCTCCCGTGCTACCGTTCTGACCCAAATGAGGCCCCCGCAGGGCTTTCACGTGCACTCGCCACCCGAGACTCGCGGCTGCACTATGGCTGTCGGTCCCCATCGGGAACTTGTGTAAAACATAACGTATTGTTTGACCTTTAACTGGTAAATTATTTAACAGCCAATAAATTTCCCCGACATGGCCTTTGCCTATAAACCTTCCGATCATCAGCTCAAAACTTCATTTTTGTTCAGTCCAATACACACATACTTCAAAGTTTCTACATAATAGGGAGGTTTTTCCCCTCCCCTTCAAAGCCCCTGCATATAGTGTGGGATTATGGCTGCTCATAAGAACATAAGAACATAAGAGAAGCCAATGTTGAATCAGGCCAATGGCCCATCTAGTCCAACACACTGTCACACAGCGGCCAAAATATACCAGGTGCCATCAGGAGGTCCAGCAGTGGGGCCAGGACACTAGAAGCCCTCCCCACTGCTGCCCCCCCCCCCCCCAGCACCAGGAATAGAGGGCATCACCTGCCCCAGGCTGAGAGTTCCCATCTATACCCTGTGGCTAATAGCCACTGATGGACTTCTGCTCCTTATGTTTATCTAATTCCCTCTCAAGCCAGACAGTTCCATGGGGACCTAGAGACACACTGTAGACAGACAAAAAACTGCATGCTTAGATTCCATTTGCACCCCTTTAGTAAGAGCAGGGTCAGAAATGAAAAACGACGACACCTGAGCTTAATCCTTGGGCTGGTCAGAAGCCTTTGGGCTCTCTCTGCCAAACACTCTCCTGGGCTGCTCACCCAAGAAGGCAAAACAAGAGACCAGTGACACCTTAAAGATATGAGGCAGTCAAATGGCACCTTAAAGAGCTGAAGAAGTGAGTTGGGACTCACGCAAGCTCATGTATTGAAATAAATGTCGTTAGTCTTTCAGGTACCACGGGCGTTTGGGTGGGGTTTTTTTTGCTAGGATAGACTAACACGGCTACCCCACTGCGATGCTCATTCAGTGCCTGCTCAATATTTTTGCATGCAACAGAGCTCCAGTAAGTGAAATCGCAGGAGCTGGGAGTGGAGTCTCTGTTTTTAAAAGCAAGGCTCCACTGAGAGCCGGTGTGGTGTCGTGGTTAGAGTGTGGGACTATGATCTGGAAGACCCAGGTTCAAATCCCCCACAGTGGGGATTTGAAGCTTGCTGGGAGACAATAGGCCAGTCACATGCTCTCAGCCTAACCTTCCTGACAGGGTGGGGGGAGAGGAGAATGACGTAAGCCACTCTTGAGTCCCTACTGGGAATACAGCAAATAAATAAAGTAAATAAATAAATAAATAGCACAGCATATATACATAACGAAAAACTGCCTACTTTGTATAATTTTTCTTATGCTGCTACCTATGGGCAGAGTTAAATTTTAAGCAGGGTGCTGGGCTCAGTTCTCCCCCTAACAGAGCCTCTTACCTAGCCTCCATTGCTACATGCTTGCAATCCGATCTTCCCACCACTGACTAGAAACTCCCCCACCCCAAAGGAAAGCTGCACCAATCTCCCTCCTTTCGCAGAGCCATCACGACACGTGCAGCCCGAGCCCTCAGTGACATAAAGCAAGAATAATCCTGCACAGAGGAATATCCTTAAACCTGTAAGTCTGCAATTGCACTGTGCAGGGATAGTACATAATTAGAGAACTATGGGAAAGGGAGCAGACCAGTGGCAGAGCACATGCTTTATTTATGCAGAGCACACAGCTAAGGCAGTCAATGAATGTCAAGGGTCCCCTTCATGGCAGCCGCTTCCCCAGACCCCAGGCCACCACAGGGTCCACGAAGTAACCACATGGGAAGAGGCAATCATGTGACCTTTCCCACAGGAATCACTGCTCTCTTGTTGTGTTTGGGGACGTTTTCCTGCCCCACCTTCCCCACCTTCCCCTTCTGCTGCTTGCTGGCCCTCTCCCAGGCATTTGGGCTCCCCCTGCAAGGACATTCTCGCTGCTCCCTCCCTTCAAACCCCCCCCGAACTTTAGACTGGGAGCCAAAGCAGCTAATCCTTTTGCCCTCCCCCCCATCCCCCTGGCCCTCCTTTCAAATAGCAGGGCAAGCTGTGAATGCCTTAGAGGGCTTCCCCAAACTCTTGAAAGCTTCCTTCCTCTTGCAAGAGTTCAGCCATCCTTTGGGTTGCCCTGGCAACCCTGCCAATTATAGTGGTTGCTCAGGCAACCAAAAGGCGGAACTCTAGCAAGCAGAAGGAAATCTCCCAAGAATCCAGAAAGCCCTATATGACATGGGTCGGGTCGAGTTGCCAACCCAGGCAGGGCCTGGAAATCGCTGGCTTTTAGAACTCATTCTCAGACTACAGAGATCAGCTCCTGTGTGTGTGGGGGGGGGAGATGGCTGTTTTGGAGGATGGACTTTATGGCACTATTCTCGGCTGAGGTCCCTCCCCTCCTCAAACCCTGCCCTCTCCAGACTCCACCCTCAAAATCTCCAGGTATTTCCCAACCCAGAGCTGGCAGCCCTGTGCATGGGGGCTGGGGGACACAGGGCAAGGAGGGGCAGCTGCTCTGGCTCCCGGAGAAACGTGGAGGTGCCAGGTGGAGGCAATGAGTGGGTAGCTGGGGTGGGAGGCTGCCACCCCCCCCCCAGAATTGCCAGGTGAGGAGACTGGCTCAGTGTGCCCAACAACAGAGCCTGCCCTGGGTCTTTCCTTCTGGCAGGCTGCCGTTAAGGTGGGACCCACCCAACCCGACTTGCTAACATTGCTGGTTCACTCACACGCCCATATCCCAGTGGCATGGGATTATATGGCACGGAACCAGTTCACACGTGCATGAAGGGGCCACAGAATGTGGCAGGACACAGAAAGTAGTTGTGTGAGAAAACAGGGGTGCCACCGGGTGCCACGGCTGGGGAACACAGATGTGTAAAGAGAGAGAAAGCTGGGGACCTCTAGACACTCTCGGTGAGTGACTAAGGGAGCGGGAGCAGCATTCTAACTCAAGGCGGCTTTGGTTTTACAGACGGACCCACGATAATCGTATGGGCAGGCTGTGCTGCTGGCCTTCTCCTGGTTCTCCTCCTCCTGCTGCTGCTTGCCTTTGCATTGCATCGGAAAAGGAGAAAGGGTAAGTGGGCCTCTGGATGTACAACAGGCAAGAGGAAGCACCAAATTATACGTGAAACTCCTGATATACAAGTCACATTTAAAAGACAGCTGCAGGGGGAGGGAGACGCACTTTAGATCAGAGCCCTGAAGGCAGGCAGGAGTTAGTCCTTTTGTTCTGCACCATTTCCCTGAGAGAAATCCCCCTCCCCAAGTTGGTGCGAGAACTAGTGCAGAAACTAAATAAGGCACAAGCACCGTGTCTTTCTCTCTACCAGATCTGACAGGAGCTCAAGCAGTGGGCAGGGCCGGCTCCAGGTGTCTGGGCGCCCTAGGCAGGCCTGGAGACCGGGGGCGGCAGCGGGGTGCTGGCTTTCCTGGAGGCTCCGCAGCTGCGGGGCCCCAGGAAAGCCAGGGAAGGGGGGTCTAGCCTCCACCCCCTCCCTCCCAGCGCCAGCTTTTCTGCGGGCTCCGTGGCTGTGGGACCCCCAGGAAAGCCAGGAAGGGGGCGGGGGTCTATCCTCTGCCCCTCCCTCCCGGCGCCGGCTTTTCTGCGGGCTCCGTGGCTGCAGGGACCCCCGGAAAGCCGGGAAGGGGCAGGGGTCTATCCTCCGCCCTCCCTCCCGGCCGGCTTTCTGCAGGCTCCGTGGCTGCGGGACCCCAGGAAAGCCGGGAGGGGGCGGGGTCTGGCGGCGGGCGCCGGGTTAGGGCAGGGGAGGCTTTTGGGGAGTGGGCACCATTTGGCGCCCCTGAGGCGGGCGCCTAGCACCCTATGGGCGATCCGGCCCTGGCAGTGGGAGGATGCTCTCGGGAAAATAGCAAGAGAGAACTCCCCAGTGCCACAGCCCTGTCTAAAGCCTGCCCCCCTCCTCCGTTGCTTTTCAAGCTTTAACGTCCATGGTCAAACAGCCAGTCACAGATCTCCAACATCACGAGTCCTTTGGCCCTCAAGCATGCCTAAATGAGGGGTGGTACAGTCCTCACCAAGGCAGTTTGTCATCTCTAGGCTCACATAGGAATGAGTTCTTAAAAGAAAACCCACGTGGAAGTTTGCCAGGTGACAAAAATTTATGAGAGAGAAAGTGAAAGGTGAAGATTTTTAAAAATTGAAGCAAGTTTCTAGTGCTTTTGGTCGTCAAGATACACTTGAAGAGATGTGAGTATCCCCTGGTGAAATTTCAAAAGTTGTGGGTGGCCAGAGAGAAGGAGCGTCGGTGTTCTGTATAACTCTGAAGCGGAAGCATGCAAAACAAGGAGAACAAACAGAAGAAACAATGGGAAAAAAGAAGCATATACATATGAAGTGGCTTCCTTTATGAACACTGCCATAATCCAGTGGTGTATTTGGGCTATCTGCATGCAAAATTAGTATAGTAAACACATCAGAACAGCTATCAAGCAAAAGTCTCCCTCCATTAAAATAAGGCTGTTTGGGATTTAGAAAACACAGGGAAGGAGAGTGCTGTGTTGACAGTTCTCGTTTGCAGCGTATCAGGAGGACAATAATATCTCACAGATTCGCTCTGATCTGCAGGCTCCACTGCCCAGGAAGAAAATCAACCGGCAAACATGGTAAGAGACCTGCCACTCTTATCGCAGTCATGACTTTGAAGCTCCTGCCAACACTTTAGCCTCGTATTCTAACCGCTAACATGTCAGCATGTCAGCTCAAAACCCTCCTTGTTCCTGGCGATGGCCACAGCGATAAAAGACTTAAGGCACTCATAATAGTCTGAACTTCTGATATGAAACTGAAAGTCATCTTTGGCTGTGGTGCTGTATGGACATCTGGAGGGGGACAGCACTGACCCACCTGTGTCTTTATACTGAAAGCCCTCTGTGCTTAACATTTGCAGATGAGAGTGGAAACTAGATAAATGCAATACCAGAAGCGTCAATAAGAACTGTGTTTAGATCACACCTCCTTAGGAATGGCCGTTATACCACTAGCAGTGGGAGAACTGTTTGCCAACTTTTTATTTTAGAAGGCTACTTTGAATGGGGGTGTATCTGTATGTGTCTGTACACCACTTCAGCTGGTCAAGTGGCAACTTCCAAAGTCATTCTCTTCAGCCAGTCAGCCTGTTTGGTGTAGTGGTTAAGTGTGCGGACTCTAATCTGGGAGAACCGGGTTTGATTCCCCACTCCTCCACTTGCACCTGCTGATGTGACCTTGGGTCAGTCACAAGCTCTGGCACAACTGTTCCTGAAAGACCGGTTTGTGTTAGGGTTCTCTCAGCCCCACCTACCTCACAGGGTGTCTGTTGTGGGGAGGGGAAGGGAAAGGAGTTTGTAAGCTGCTCTGAGACTCCAAGTGAAGGGTGGGGTATAACTTCAATCTCTTCTTCTTCTTCCGTCTTCTTCTTCCTTCTTCTTCCTCCTTCTCCTCCTCCTCCTCCTTCTTCTCTTCCTTCTTCTGCGGCTTTCCAAATTTTCAGTATTGTAATGGTTATATAACCATCCCTATCAACAGCCTGCCCTGACTGGTAGCCTGATCTAGTCAGAGCTGGGAAGCTAAGCAGAGTCGGCCACGGTTAGTATTTGGATGGGGACCACCAAGGAAGACAGGGGCTGCTATGCAGAGGAAGGCAAGGGCACGGCACCTCTGCTCATCTCTTGCCTTGAGAAACTCATGGTCTGGGGGACACCACGAGTTGGTTGTGACTTGACTGCACACAATCATTTGCCCTATTTTAGATGGCCCAGACCAGCCCGATCTCATCAGATTGTGGGAGCTGGGCAGGGTCACCCCTGGTTAGGACCTGTAGGATGATTAGTATCTTGGTTAGTACCCAGGAGCCCCCGGGTTCCTATGCAGGGGCAGGCAATGGCAAACCACCTCTTCATCTCTGGCCTTAAAAACCCTACAGGGTCACCATACATTGGCTGTGAATTGACAACACTTTCCACCACCACTAGTAAGTGGCTGGTTCAGTATTAGTTCTAGTAGCTGCGCTGTGGAAGTCAGCTGTTTTAAGTGTTTTAAGATCTGTGCAGGACACCACTTGGAAACCTTCTATTAAAGTCTTCTCCAAAAAGAAGTGTGTCCCAGTATTCCAATGTAAAATATCCTCAGGGGCTGTAACTGGTCTGGGAAAAGCTGTGGCAGGATTGCACCCTAAGCCCCTTTTTTATCTTCCTGTAGCCGCTGGAAACTTTCATCAGCGCAGATGATGATGGACCCATCTACAGTTCACACAACGATGGAGTCACCTATGCTATACTAAACCAACACGCCCTGAAAACTGAGCGGGCAGCCGTCCCTGACAGAGTCCCTGAGACTTGCATCTATGCATCTGTGGCCAAAGACGGTATCCGGGAGGAGCAATAAGCAGGTCGTCTCCAGGGTGTGGGTATTTTGGGGGCCCGGGTGTCACTCTGAGTATCTTGTTCAGGTTGGTTCGTGCAGGGAAGACTCACTTATTTTCCCAGCCACATACATTCTGTATGTGACCGCACACACACACAAAAAGGAGAAACCAGGAGGAGTACGGAGCCAGACAGCAGTCACAAAGGTTTTTCAGTGGACAGATTAAGGCCATTGCTATAGGTAGGAACAGGCATATATATTGATTTAGGCAGGGCTGTTTTTGTAGAAAAAGCCCAGCAGGAACTTATTAGCATAATAGGCCACACCCAACAGCAGGAACATATTAGCCTATTAGGCCACACCCCTGACATCATAGCTCATTAGCATATTAGGCCATACCCCATGTTACCAGAAGTGTGGTCATCCAGCCACACCCACTTTTTGCTTCTTATTCTGTTTAACTTGTTTGTTGTCAAAACCCAGGGCTTTTTTTGTAGCAGGAATTCCTTTGCATGTTAGGCCACACATCCCTAATGTAACCAATCCTAATGAGTTTCTGCTGTTGGGTGTGGCCTGTTTTGCTAATGAGTTCCTGCTGGGCGTGGCCAACTTGGGAGCCAGCCGGAACTCCGTTCCTGTGCGTTCCTGACCAAAAATAGCCCTGGATTTAGGGATGCAAGATATGTGGTAGCTACTGTGTCCCATAGTGAAGGGACCTTGGTTTTATTTCTGACGCACAGTGGACATATTTTAGAGTAGATCACTTTTGTTAACCCTCCCTTTTTGATACCCTTAAGGTGTCCCAAAAAAGAAAACTGCAGAAATTAGATTTTGGTGTTGTGGTTTTTGCTTTCAGTTGCATACCAGCTAGTTTTCAGTTCAGACTGTGCCAGAATCAGAAAGAAAGAAAGAAAACAGATGAGGGTGGAACAACCCTTTATGCGCAGAAAATATGTGAAAAGACAGTGCACTTTTTAGGGATAAAGCAGACTCCTGGCACCCTCTTCTGGATACCTGTAGGATAAGTTTAGGACTCTTGTCGTCCCTCCTTTACATAAAAGAGACAGAGAGAGAAGAGGCCCCGGATCTGGAACTTATGGGGCATTGGAAATACACCTGCTAAAATATGCAGGGAGTCTGTGAAAATACATTTCCCTTGCTTAGCGGAAGATGAAGCAACCCCGGGTGACAGATTTAGAGGGACCATTAAAAAAACACTAAAACCTCAGCCATATGCAGTGCCTGTCCTGAACCAACCAAGCTGTTCCAGTCTTAGTCCACTGAAATCAGTAGGTTTAGACTGGAGTAACTCGGCATATGGCTGCAGTGTTAATTTATTATTATATTTTTAACATAACGGAAGGAGGCATTACCCCTCTGCTGAAAGCCATTTTCTGCTTGATGTATGTTATATTCATTTATTCTGCACTTTTTTGTCCACCATGGATTTAAGAGCCATGAGGGGAGTGGTTCTTTCAATTAAACATACATTTGGGAAAAAAATTGTTCTAAAATATGTTATGAACAGTCCCAAACATACTTTAGCAGCTAAAACCACCAAAGAACCATCCAAACGCTAAAGTGGTACTGGGGTTGCCAACATCCAGGTAGCATCTGGAGATCTCCTACTATTACAATTGGTCTCCAGACAACCAAGATCAGTTCCCCCTGGAGAAAATGGCTGCTTTGGAGGATGGATTCTATGGCATTATATCCCACTGAGGTCCCTCCCCACTTTTCCTAGGCTCCACCCCCCAAATCTCCAGGTATTCCCCAACCCAGAGCTGGCAACCCTGCCTCCAGACAGCATCTGGCGTTCTCCTGGAATTACAGCTCATCTCCAGACTGCAGAGATCAGCACCTGGAGAGCTCCCACTATTACAACTGGTCTCCAGACAACCAAGATCAATTCCCTCTGGAGAAAATGGCAGCTTTCGAGGGTGGACTCTGTGGCATCACAGCCCCACTGAGATCCCTCCCTATACTCTACCTAGGCACTACCCCCAAATCTCCAGGAATTTCCCAAGCCAGAGTTGGCAGCCTTATGTGCTGCACTTTGCAGTGCCATAGAGTGTTTATGTTCATGCATTTCCACACATGCGTGCTAGATACAAGATGCATCCACTCCCCATTCAGAAATTTAACTTCTACAGACTCAGGAAAGGGAACTGAATACAGCAGAATGGCTCACATTAACTCACACCTGGGCTGGATAAGTGCCTGGGCAGGAAAACTCTTGAGAACCCACCTGAACGCCAACCTGAGTTGTGTGATGGGAGGGGGGGAAGGCAGAATATGAATGCAGTAAATGAATAAACTGGGGGACGGTAAAGAGAAGAGTGGGGATTACCATGCTCCCTCTAAGCTGTGGAATCTTGTGAGCAAATTTTGGCTACTGCATAACTTAGTTTGCTCTGTAGCCATCCTTCCTGAGCTAAGACAAAAATGGGTGAGCTGGAGACTAAAAAACCTGTGAGCTCACTCACACTAACTCAGCTTAGAGGGAACCCTGGTGGGGAAAGCACATTGCTCACCCAAAAACCACCTGACATGTCCCAGGGATACCGACAAAGTTGTAGCCCTGCCTGTGAAGTCCCAGGTGTCCACCCCTGGAACAGGCCCTACAGCAAAGCAGTAAGAAGTCCCCATTGCTGGAGCCCAAGGACTAGAGTAGGGATGGGGGGGAATTAATCCTAGGGAGCTGTTCTCAAGAGCTGCATCGGGCACTTTACTCTTTGTTTGCAAACCACTTCCACCCCCTTGTTTAAGCAGACCCCGGTGCAAGCACAGACTCCAGATATCTCAGCAGTAAAGGCTGCTTTCTTCTAGCGGCCGATCAACAGCAAGAGCAGGGACTAAGGCTCCACTGCCGTCATGAGCATGGCTATCAAGTCTGTCTTTCCTCCAGGCTGAGGGATGAAGTCCATCCAGAGCAATCAAGGGCATTAACACGGCTACTTTATTTACTTTCTTCCAAGATTCACAGCTCACCTTTCTCCCCGAGACTCAAGACGGATTACACAGTACGATACTTCCGAGACACAGAAATATCCACAGAAAGGCAAATAAACTCGGACTTTACTAAGAACCAAGTCAGTACAAACAGAAATACAGAATGATGCTTATCAAAATATTTTTACGGGGACCTGGCCAAGTGTCACTTGTGGAGAGATTTGTGTCTTAGGTCCCACTTGGCTTGTACCACTTCGGACCGCAGGTGAAAAACCATACAACCCTAAAGGACATCTTTACACAAGGGAAACTAGCATGCCATAGGGCAAGCGTAGCCCAGAATCTTGACATCGTTCCCTCTATGGAAGAGAGTTCAGGCATGGGGGCCATAGTCCACTCACACACTTGGGAGCAGTGTTCCCTCTAAGCTGAGTTGGCGCGAGCTAGCACACCGTTGTTTAGCCTCCAGCTCACACTTTTTTGTCTAAGCTCAGGAAGGATGGCTCCAGAGCAAACTAACTTACGCAGCAGCCAAAATTGCCCGCTCACAGCTTTAATGCCAGTAGCTCACAAAGTAGAATTTTTGCTCACAAGACTCCACAGCTTAGAGGGAGCATTGCTTGGGAGGCAAACACATCTCAAAGAGAAGAGCTATGCAGGAGCCATAAATAAAACCTGCTACATATTTTGATAAACTAGAATAAATCTGAAGATTTCTTAAACATGCACCATCAACTTTTTGTCTTCTCACAAGGGCTTCTCAAGTCTAGAGAACCAGGAATTGCAAACAAGGCTGACAGGAACTGTGCCTCTTGCTTACCACTAGGCGGCAGGGTTGAGCAGAAAACCAAAAGCTTATCCTCATGATGAACCCAGGAGTGGAGATAAGGTGGGCTGAGAAAAGGGGAGAATAAAAACCCTTGCACTAAGACAGCCAAAATTCTGCCCCTTGGAGGGACACACATGGACCAAACACTTCCATTCTTCACTTAGAAAGATTTTCAGCTGGCTGAAGTTCTCTCAGTTTATCTAACTGGCCAGCAGTATTCCCTCTAAGCTGAGTTAGTATCAGCTAGCTCACAGTTTTTTAGCCTCCCGCTCACACATTTTTGTGGTACCTCAGGAAGGAGGGCTCCAGAGCAAACTAATTTATGCAGTAGCCAAAATGCTCACTCACAACTTTAATGCCAGGAGCTCACAAAGTAGAATTTTTACTCACAAGACTCCACAGCTTAGAGGGAGCATTGCTGGCCAGGTTATTTTCTGCTTCAGTCTGATGAGGCCTCTGACATCTTTCTTATCTTCATTATATCTGGTCTCGGACGCAATCCTGCACAGGCTCAAGCCTGCCAAGATACCTGTGAGGAACCTATTCTACAAAATAATAAACCAAAGGTCTGCCCATGAAATTAGCGGCTCTGATTTTATCTCAGATACTGTGGTATCAACTGCCACCACATCCAGCATCACATTTAAATAACCCTTAAACCATCACAGGTGGTAACAATCACTGCATGGGGAGCCCTCAGTTTGTTAGATGTCTTTATGATGAACAGCTATCGTTTCCCTTGTTTATGCAGGAGTAGCCAACCTAAGGCGATCCTCACCAACAGGATAGCTGGGTAAAAGGAGGGGGGACTCTGGTAAGGCCCATGAGAACTCTTGTGTGAAGAGGGAACAGAAGACTGCACCATGTATTCTCAGGAAATGGAACAAAAGGAATATTGTGGATTTCTGATTATTACAAAGAAGGGTTTTTTTTTAAAAAAAATCGAAGATACTGGACATACCAGGACTATTCAGGAGCCAGTGATGTTTGAAGGCAGCTGAATTCTAGCATAGGAAATGTGGTGGATTCAGAGTTTCGGCGAAGAAAGGCCCAATATCTGCTCTCGTTGACCTATATCCCATGTGTGACTGATTCTTTTTACAGAATTTTAACACAATTATACAATACATCTGCTGTGAAAGCGTTTTAAAGGGCAAGACTGGCTTGCATCTTCTTGAGCTTCTCCATTCATGCTGGATTCCTGCTAAAAACTGCCCCCTTGGAACTGTTTTTATCCTTTTGGGTAACTCCTATGGATGCTGTCCACAGCAGGGAAAGATCAGGTAGGAATAAGGGCTTGAGTTAGCAGCCAGGCAATGAAAAACAGCAGCTCACAAAGAAAAGGAGAACCTGCTTCCTTGTTCTCCTCAGCAAGTCAGCAGGTGCCAGGGTAGTCCTCACTCTGGGAGGAAATTTACAGTGAAATCCTAGAGATTAAGGGCTTTTCCACATTCTCATTTTACCAGCTGGTAAATTACTGTTTCTTCAGGGTTTCCCCTCCTGTTCTGCATGTGTTTGGCTCCCCCTAATGGTCAACTTGATATCACACAGCTTTATTTTCAGTATAAACACCTGCAGTTTAAGGCCCAATCTGCATCTAGCATTTGCACCGCTGTCTTAGCAAACCCACACTGGAACAGAAACGCCCATCTACATTGCATGCCACTTGCACTTTGATTGAGTGTCGCATTTTATGGCAGTGTCCAGACAGCATGCTGCTTTCACTTCGTTTGATCTCTGGTTTAATGGTGGCGGTCTGCATAGATTTACGGCTGTTTTATGGCCATTCGGGGGTGACTCTGCAGTCAGTACAGTGTTGGCCCGGGATAGTTGAATGTGGTTTTGAACTGCATCTTTTTCTGTTCCAGTGTGGGTTTGGTAAAAATGCTAAATGCAGATTGGCCCTAAATCTTCAGGGATTTAAATGAGAATGTAGACATCGTGTTGGATTTTGAAAGGTATAACTCTGTTTAGGATTGCCCTGCACCAAAAAGGGGGCTTCCCACCCTTTGGGAGGCAAGGAAGTAGAGGAAAGATGAGGTGGCATTTTTGATTTTCAATGCCATGCAATCAGATGAAGGACCTGCTGGTGTATATATTGCGGTTACCAGAACAGTGGTTGCCATGAAAGTGTGCACAGGTGATTTGTTCTTGAATCCAGGAATCCTGTGTATGAAAGAGGTTCTCCCCTACTTTATGTCTCACTTGTATATCATTAGCAACATTTATAAATGATGCTTTTTATGCTAAAAGAGAATATTTGTGGCTGGATTCTGCAGCATCTCCTGATCCACCATCTAATAGATTCCAGAAGCCTATTTATTTAGTCATTTCCCGTACTTCATTTATATCCCATTTTTCATCCCAATAGGCACTCAAAGTGCCTACAACAGTCTCTCCTTCTCCATTTTACCCTTACAACAACCATGTGAAGTAGGTTATGCTGAGCATGTGTGACTGGCCCAAGGTCAGCAAGCTTCCAAGTAGAATGGAGATTCGAACTTGGATCCTAATCTAACACTTTAACCACTCGTGGCATGAATATCTGCGAATAACAGAATACTATGTATCAGATCAAACAATATTGTATAACAAATGATGACTGCAATCAAATTAACATAGAGGCAAATACATGTAAAAAAGTCTTAACAGCCTCCCCAAAATGTGAACAGCACCCCTGTACTAACAATGGCGTATTATAGAATACACTCAGTTCTGGATACATACAGAAGAATCTATTAGCCTGGAAGTATATCTATAGATCTGGCCAGAATCAACTGAATATTTAGGTACTATAGCAAGCCCTATGAAGGTGCTAACCTAAGAATGGTTAACTTGAGAATGGGTAAAATTGGCAAGAGTTTCCTTGCGTACATTCTCTGTGGTGTCCGGATCCATTTTTGTACCAAAGCCAGCTATATAGGTCAGTAAAGGGACAAGTATATCAGTAAAGGATGAAGAGATCACCCCACAACAATGCTTCTCCCCACAGGACTCTTTCTGCATATACGTCTATAGGCAGCAAAAACAGCATTCCCTAGAACGGGCATTTAAATAGAGGGACTACGTGCCAGGGTAGGCAAAGTAAGCGTAGGCAAGCAATGGCAGAGAAGAGTTTGTGCACTCTTCTTTCCTCAGTATAAGTAGCCTTAAGGTTTCTAAGATGGGGGGGGAATGCTAAACTATGAGGCTACCATGGCAGATTCAGTCTCAGAATCTCCTTTCAGCCCTGTGTCAGAAGAGGTGATGGCGGGGAGCAGAGGCAGAATAAGAGGAAGCAGAGTCGGGTGTCTCCCCTCTTAGGCAGGCTGGTTGCTGAACTGGATTCCAGGTGAAAAGGAAGTCACTGGAGAGGGGGAGGGTCATCATGGGCTCAGGCATTTCCTCGGGGAAAGGCTGTGAAAGAGAAAACAAGTGCCAGCTCAGTGGAAGTTTCCTCTTTTTTAATGCAAAATTGGGAAACAGTGTCTATATTTATCATTTGTGACATTTGTTTTCAGACTTTCAGTTCTATTACTCCAACCCCGCATAACAGGTGCACCCACTGTGCACAATCCTCCTGATACGTATGATTGCTGTTTTGCTTGAATGGGACAATGAACATGTTTTCTATGCACTTCAGCATGTAAATGCATCCCCCCAAAAAAAAAATATCTTGGGGTTCTTTGGGGAGGGGGTGTTGAAATATGTATTGCTGTTGCCGGTTGCTGTGGTAGACAAAATGACACTAAGTACGGTTAAGTTTAAATGGTGTTTATCTATTTTCTGGTGAACAATTAAACAACAGTTTGTATATACAGAGAGTTATCATTAACAGACTAACATAGAGACATTTCGACAAATCTCTATACAAACCAACTAACACAAAACCAACCGACAGTGAGAGAAGTAATAACTGTCACTCTCAGAACCTCAGCGTAAGATTGACAGGGCTCCACAGTACACGCCCACATCTCTCATGCTTGAATCTTCAGATTGTTGGTGTAACCTAACTTTACAAATATAAACTTATCCCTCCACTTGTGCCTCTATATCTATAATCTGACAGGGGAGGTACACCAAAGCTAGACATGCATGGAAAACAGCGTGTTGCCCCAGTCAAACAAAATGACACATAGTGTGTACTCACTCATCAAATCAGAATGTCCAGAAAAGTCTAAAGAGCCTCCCTGATCTCTCTGGAAGTACAGGCCCTGTTTCAGGCCCAAGAAGAGAATGGAAAGGACCATCAGTGCAGCAGGGTCTGCCCTTTTGTTAGGCAGGATCAGGCAATCCACATCAGGTGGCTACAAAGGGCAGCAACTTACTAATCATTTCATTCATTTGAATAGTTTGACTTCAGTGTGGGGTGCCATTTTGATTCAGGATTCAGGATGGGCTGGGCTGTTTCTAAATGCATGCCTGAAACCTCTGGTACTAGAGCCAAACCTGGGAGACAGCTGGTTCACCACAGCTAGTTGAAGGAGTGTCAGCTGAATGACTGCTGAGATGTCCACTGGCGAACCAGACTGGGCTGGAGAGGCCCCTGATTGGACACCTCGACAGCAAGCACAAAAAGTGGAAGACAGCCGATATGGAGATCCATTTGGATTTCCCCAGAAACAAAACTTAGGGTGCTTGAGCTATCCTTACATGCGTCTGACATTGTCCTCACATCTTTGGTTAACTTTGGATAACAAGAGGCCTGATATAAGAGCTGGTCAGGAGGCTACAGAGAGCAGAATCTCTTAAGAACTCGCTTCAAGATAGCGAAAGTGTGGAGAGAGAACGAGAGGGTGAGTTGGGCACAGGAAGGAAATCCACCTAATACCTTTTATTAGGACCGACCAAATTGACACAAAACATTGAGATGGGGAAAAAGATAAACATTAAAAGCAGATTCGTCAGGCCTTGATGTTAAGGTCTCCTCTTGCATACATCTGGGTGACACTCAAAGGAATGCTTTGCTACAGGGAAACAGCTACAGGGATGCACTGGTTTCTTTTGAATTATTGTAGGAATGCAGTCGCTTTAATGGAAAGGGTCCCCCCTCCGCATTTTACTGGAAAGCAAGGGGATTGGTTGCTTGCAAGGTGATGGGGGGGGTCTGCTTTCCAAATGGCAGATTTTAATAACAGTTCCAGAGTGATTATATATCAACACAACATAATCACTGCAAAACAACTTAAATTACTACAATGAATAAACTCATATATCCCTACAGGGAGGAACAGTGCTCCCTGGGATTGAAATCTCAGTTGAACAGTGGCACCTGAAAGACTTGCAACGTTTATTCCCCCTGAACTTTTGTGAGTCAGAGCTCACTGTCTTTTCAATGAGTTCTGATCCCCCCTGTCCTATGTGCCCATGCTAAGAAATCGTCCTCTCTGTTGCTGAATCACAAGAAATCAAGTTGAATCCTGGCATCACTGCACACATAACTACATTCTGAGAACTGTTCACTTCCTCTGGTTTCTCTGCCTGCTGTGGCTGGACCGTGAAAGTGGATGTGATTTCAGCAGGTGGTGGAGGTTGTCACATCTGGTGAGCTTTGCTACACAGATGCATTGGAGAAGCTGGAGCCCTCAGTTGAGATCCTTCTTATGGGGATCACAGCGTGAGGAGGAAACGCAGCCTTTCTGCCCACTGAACCCCTCTCACCATGAGGGTCCCTCTTATTAGACTCCTCTTTGTCAGTTTGTATTCCGGAGGGAAGGAAAGTGGGACCTTACAGGGTGCAATGGCAGGGTGGGAGGATCAGAGGAGCAGGATCGGGTCCAGTTGTTCAAACCTGTTGACATTAATGGAATCCTCTCCTTTCCAGGATGGTGGACGGCTGGGCAGAGCTGGATGGTGGCAGGTGAGTAGCAGCAGACAGGAAGGATATTAAAATCTGTTTTTTCCTGACCCTTGCATGTCACATGTAACAAACTATCCCTCTTCCATGCAACTGCTACATGTTCAGAGGCACCTCCTTTCCCTGGTTGGGAAATTCCTTGGGACGGTGGGGTTTGGGGAATGGAGGGACCGCAACAGGGTATAATGGCACAGAGTCTGTCCTCCAAAGCAGCCATTTTCTCCAGGGGAACTGATCTCTGTAGTCTGGAGACAAGTTGTAATTCTGGGAGATCTCTGGACTCCTCACCGAGGCTGGTCATCCTGTTCTTCAGTGTAAACCTGGAGTAGTCCTGGAATTAGTCTGGGAATTAGCTTCTGACCTCGGTTGTCTAAGTTCTCCCATGAGGCTGTGGCATCTCATGTTGATGGTGGTGCCACACAGAGAGACTGTAATGCCAGATGGCAGTCACATGAGCAGTTTGTCGCAATCTAGTAGTGTTACCTTTGTGGATTTAAACAGCATCATCAGACAACAACATCTCCCTTCTGTGCCCCAGTCATCGGCACCCCACTTTGCCTCACTTTGGAAGCAGAGTAATCGGGCATCGGGGAATGTCTGGTATTCAGGGATGCCAGCCCTTCCACTCCGCATTTCCAGCTGCGTCTTGCAAAGTCAAGCCATTCGGGAAGTCTGAACCTTCCCTTCCATTTCTGCCTCTCTTTTTTTGGAATCAGGTAGCAATGTTCACATAAGTGCATAATTGCCCTTGGCATTGTTAATAACCATGGCCAAGTAGTCATTCTGGATCAGGAGTCCCTGGGGGAATTGTTTTCAAGCAACAAATCCCCCCAAACCCCTCTCTCCTGTTTCTGTGTCAGTCTGAGAACATTCCATGTCTGACACGAGGGTAAATGAACTGAAGTCAGTGGGACTACTCTCATGTAAATCTGCACTTCCCTCCATGTATTCTGCAGAAGAGAGGCAAAGGGAAGGGTGAGAGGGTCCAGAGAGATTGTGGAGCCGGAGCTGTCAAAAAGGAGCCAGAGCTTCAGTTACACACTTATGCTCATGGATGAAAGACAAAAAAAAAGAAGAATGCAGCAACAATCTGAACGATTGACCATAGGACAAGTGCACAGTGATGCCAGTTCAGGGTGGGATGTCTGATCAAAACTTCCTGCAGATATTTCAACCACCACAAATAGAGGCTCAGGTAGATCACTCCAAGCCTCCAGTGTGACCGCAGTATGACATAGCATGAAGAGGCTGGCTAGTGCTGGTTTTGTAAGGATGCCAGCTTTTAAACTAGCTTTTGATTGCATCCTCCTCTGCAATAATTAGAACAGGACAAGCTCCCCTCTCTGGCCCCAGCTCCTGCCAACCTAGGAGTCCAAAAGCAAAAAATTGCAAGTAGATAAATAGGTACCACTTTGGTGGGAAGGTAACAGCGTTCGGTGCACCTTGGTGTTTAGTCATGCAGGCCACATGACCAGGGATAAGTCTTTGGACAGCGCTAGCTCTTTGGCTTGGAAACGGAGATAAGTACCACCCTCTAGAGTTAAATTTGATTGGTTTTCGAGCAAAGGAAACCATTACCTTTACTTTTAAGGCCTAAATAACTAACTCTGTGCTGTTGACCTGCTAATTCCTCGACACAAAGCTACTCAGAAAATAGCACTCTTTTTTTTATCCTGGTGAGCTGGCAAGCTTACTTTTGCCAAAATCATTGTGCCATGAACAGAAACAAAGAGGAGGGGCCAGTTCTTGACAGCCCTGAGCCACTTCCAGCTTTCGAAGCCCCCAGATATAGTAAAAATTTAGAAATGACGGCATATAAATAAGTTGCAATACTTCTAGATCCGAAGCCTTCTATGAGCTTGAGGCCCAGAACAAATTACTATCCCCTCGCTGGCCGTGCAAAGAGTGAGGTCGAACTTTGACAACCCCCTCCTCCACTGCAGTCCACACGGCTGCTAACAGATAGGAAGGAGCCCTTTCCCTGCGTTCTGGCAAAGATGGGACTGAAGCAGTAGGTGGAGCCCTTCTGCTGTTGCTCAGTTCCACGTGAAGGCCCAGAAGGGGAAATGGACGAACTGGGGGGAACAATTTGTTTTTGGGGTGGTGGCCATTGGGTTGGATCCAGCTAGCTTTTCAGTCGGTGAAAAAGGGAAGGAGTGGTCCACTTTGACCATCCAAAAGCTATGCTGGGGATCACGGGGTCTGCATGGTCATGTGGGACAAACTGAGCAAGACACAGAACAAGAAACTGCTCTCGCAGTATATTTGCAGTTGCTGTTTGATTAAAACCAAGGTCATTCTCCTGTTAAATTCCATTAAAATATTTCAAATTGGAATGTCATGCATTAACTAAGTTAGGCATAGAGTGTGTTGTGCCCTTAGAATGGAAACGTCATGATCTTATAAGAAAATGCATTGCGAATTGTTCATTTTCCCCAGCGTATAGTCCATCCTCCACCCAATTCACTTGGAGAATTTAAAAAAAAAAACACCACAAAATATTTTTCTTCCCATGACTTCACAGTTTCCAAAATTTTTACTTTTCTATTGATGTTGAAATCTATAGTTGGCAACTTTTTTCCCCAAAGAAATGAGCAGTGAGCTAATTAATATGTGCTTTGTTGGCTAATTGATTAACACAAAGAGATTCTGATCCTGCAGGTATTCCCGTCATGATACGAACTTGGTCTTATGCAGTCCCCAAGAACGTCCAAAAGTCTTCCATTGTGCAGAGTCTCCGCCTTCCCAATTTAATTCTTGTTCCCTTTCTCATCCAGGACAATTTTATTACCGCAAGCCTTCAGTTTCTGTGAGCCGAAAGATGGTCACCCTTGGGGAAAATGTTACTATCTACTGTAGCAATGCAGAACACCCAGGCGCAGAGTTCTCTCTATACAAGGGCGATTTATCTTTGACTCGTTTGCTTTCCCAAATGACAAAGGGTTATGAGGCCGAATTTATAATGCCCAACACCAGCATTTCAGATGCAGGGACCTACCGGTGTGAATATTGCTTCAACTCTCAGGAACGATGTTCATATTATAGTGACGCCATACTCATCAATATAATAGGTGAGAGCCAGCCTCAGTCCTTGTGTGCCTGTTTTTAAGAATGATACTAAAGTGGCTTTTGCATTTCTCACATCTGTTAACCAAATAAAAAAGCTTCATGGACTAAAATATATTGTTACAGATGTTGGCTATGTTAGGTTAATAGCTCTGAGTGTTATTAGTGCTGGTTTGGTGTAGTGGTTAGGAGCGCGGACTCTAATCTGGGATTACCGGGTTTGATTCCCCACTCTTCCACATGCAGCTGCTGGTGTGCATTTGGATCAGTCACAGTTCTCTCAGAGCTGTTCTCTCAAGAGCAGTTCTCGAAAGAGCTCTCTCAGCCCCACCTACCTCACTGGGTGTCTGTTGTGGGGAAGGGGAGGGAAAAGAGATTATAAATCACTCTGAGACTCCTTTGGGTAGTAAAGGGTGGGATATAGATCCAGTCTCCTCTTCTCTTCAGTGACAGGTAATGATTAGGAGATGGTGTCCTGGTATGTGGGTAATATGAGGGCTCAACTAGACCAGACCAGAGAAATCTGCAATTAAATCTACATGTGCACCACAGTAGCAATCTGAATTAGGAACCATGCAAAAGCAGTAATTGAGAAGATCCTGCAGCTAATGGTTGACTCTTACACAGGACCCAGAGTGGGGACCCGAAACCCAACCTGTGTACCCTGTATCATATCTTGAAACACAAGAGAGGGGCAAAGTCAGCTGTACATACACAGAAGGTACAGAGCCTGGGCCTGTTGGGGAAACCCAAGAATATACCAGGGAACATGCAGGTTTTCCAAATAGCATCCCTGTCTTGATCCAATTCAGGCACCGTGCACACAGAAACTGAGAATGCCCTACTCACACATGACTGCTATGTATGACACTGAGTGCAGATCCAGATCCAACCCGGGCACTTTGTAATGTATTCCCTGGAGACCAGATATGGGTAGTGGATCTCCTGTCAAGTGCCTGCTTGTGCCCACTGGCTCTGCTTGTATATTTGTAAATAAAGCAAATATTACAACGACATTGTAAAACTCCTGTGCACTTTCTCATCCAAAGGAAATGATACCCACATCCATACCTGGGTTTGAAAAGAGAATCTTTCTCACTTCCTATGTCATATAAATATCATTAGAAATGTTTGTGGAGTGAGGTATTCCAGTCTAAAATATTTGTGGCTGTGTTCTGCAGGATACGTGAGCTGAATCGTAAGTTCTTTGACTTCCTGGTGTGGTTTCACTGATATATCTGACCCCTAGATCCCAGCATCCCCAAACCCTCCATCAAGATGAAACCAGGGCGCCAAAATGCTTTACACTCAAGCATCACTATTGAATGCCAGGGCCAGGGAGGCAGTATGTACTTCCTTCGTAAAGCAAACACTGGAGAAATATTATGGATAACACCAGTACTACCTGAAGGCATAGCCAACTTTCATCTCCAGGTGAGAAGTGAGGATGCTGGAAGCTACATCTGCCAGTATCTACGCAGAGGTACTTCACATGTCTGGTCAGTGCCAAGTGACTCTGTGGAGCTCATTGTGAAAGGTAAGGCAATGCATGGTATCCCCTCCCCTGCCTTTCCCCCTTTTCCACCATGTATAAACGTAGCAGGAACTTTCCATGACTTTGGCTATCAGTACAGAACAGCTTCTTTAGTGTGGAACTCAACAGGGACTACATTTTCTCCAGCTGACCAGTAGATGGCAAAGCCCAAGAGAAATCCACCCATCCAGAGTCATGATGATGAACCCAGGAGTGGAATAACCAGGATTTTGTGCAGCCTGGGTTAGAAAAGCAAACGACGGTACTAAGAAGTCCCCAAATTCTGCACTGATATAAGCAGAGCTCTGCGATACCATCTGATACTCGCTTGGGAGTGGAAAGTGCTGTCAAGTCACTGCCAACTTAAGGTGACCCCTTAGGGTCTTCAAGGCAAGAGATGAACGGAGATGGTTTCCCACTTCCTGCCTCTGTGTCGCAGCCTGTGGTTTCTTTGGCTGTCTCCCATCCAAGTAGTAACCAGAACTGATCCTGCTTCGCTTCTGAGATCTGATGAGATCAGGTTAGCCATGGCCATCTAGATCAGGCTGACCCTTGCTTGCTGTGCATCATTTACTCTCTAGCTGTTAGTAATGGGGAAGAGTGAAGAGAAAATCAGGATCCTGGACTACAGGAAATCTGGTTCAGCCTTTATACTCTCGCTATGGCTTCTGAGATGTCATTTGGCTCTAGCCACAGATTCATTCTCAACTTTGCAGCCTTATAGAATACTAGGTACATCCTTTAAAAATAAGGAAACTGAGGATGTTCTGGACTCCAATCCTATCAGGCACTGTCTTATGCAATGCTGTTGCAGAAAGCACCCAGTCCTGGAGATGTACATATGAGAATTTACCGAGAAACAAGTAAATCTACTGAGGCAGTGAGAATCAGCAGACTCCATAGTTTATATGCAATTCCACCCTTCACTGTTTTTTTCTTAAATCTAGATCCCGATCTCTCCAAACCCTCCATCAAAGTGAGACCTGAGGGTCAGCATGAAGTAGGCGCAAAAGTCACCGTTGAGTGCAAAGGGCCAGAGAATGGTCTGACTTTCTCCTTGCACAAATCAAAGAACCTCACAGCGCTACAGAAAATGAAGGCAGAGGATGACAGAGCAAAGTTCTCTTTATCTCCACTGAGACCAGAGGATGCAGGGAACTACACTTGTCAGTATTACAATAGAGGAAATCTCTTTGTTCATTCAGAGCCAAGTGATCCTGCACGAGTTGTTGTGACTGGTAAGAAGCTTGGTGAAGCATTTTTTCCTCCTTTCCCCTTTTCCCTTTGCATGAGGCAAGAAGCTTCTGAGACTATGGATGCTCACTCCAAATATCCTCAGGGAGACATAGAGCTGTTGGGGAAGCAAAGATAATCCTACACAACGTATTCCCTAAATCTGCTGTCCTGTGGCACTGCTGAAAGCTTTGTGACAAGAACGAGGGAATTATGGGAGGGTCTGTAGCTCAGCAGCTCGGCACGGTCTTTCCATGAAGGGTCTCGGTTAGTGAGATTAATTTTGAGTCCAGGGGCACCTTTAAGACCAACAAAGGTTTATTCAAGGTGTGAGCTTTCATGTGCATGCGCACACTTCCTCAGACACATTGGAAATGGAAGTTAACAGTTCATATAGATAGGCAGATGCCTCCACATCGGTGAACAGCAAATTAGCATACAACTTAGTTAAGATGTTTTGACATATGTAAGGACTAGTAACCAATAACAAGCTAAGTTTATAGGTCACCATTTGTTTTGGTTTAATTACAGAAAAAAAAACAGAGAAGCAATAAATATGTCGAAACAGGAGACTGATGTGCAAAAATATCTTAATTCTTAAGAGTAATTGAGACTCTGTTATTACGCTCCATTCGTTTCCTCTCAAGCATGCTGTTAGCTAACTCCATGCTTGAGAGGAGACGAATGGAGCATAACAACAGTGGACAATACTGAGCTACAGCCAGTGATATGACTCATTATAAGGCTGTGGTACTCACTTTGTGGCTCACAGAGACCCACATTTGCAATTATCTTCAACTGAAAGAGCCACATTTACTTCCACTCCTGGCATGGTGCCTGCAACTCAGGGAGGCTCACAGCCGCCCCATTCCTCCAGCAGCAGCTGTTACAAGGTGGGAACCACCTGCCAACCACAAGTCCCACCAGGCAAGGGCCTTGCCCATTTTCCTGATGAATGTGGCAGGTGCCACATTGGGAAATGGTGCTCAGAAGAATTCCCCACAGGAAGCATGTCAAAGAGCCACACGTAGCTCCTGAGCCACTGAGTGGGTATCACTGGTATAAGGCAAGTGGATGAATGTCAAGGGTCCCCTTCACACACACACACAGTGGGGGAACAGGAACCACATCTCTGTGATGCAGTGGGGGAACCTACATTGCTTTGGTTCGATTGTATTCTGCACTTGTTAGGGTTCTGTTAGCCCTCTTGAATTCCTGGAGAAAGGCAAACTGTAAACAAAATAAATAGGATGTGTGTGAATGAGGAGACCATATGGGGGACCTTGAACCCTACCTGTATACTCTACAATGTGTGAATCAGATCTCAGAACAGAAGAGCGGGACGGAGACAGCTGCAACAAGATTACAGGTGGAGTGCCTATAAAAAGCCATTGTGCTGGGGGGCAGTTCTTGGTTTATTCTTGTGTTCTGACTTTTATTTTGCTGTTTTTTCTTTTAGCTGTACGTTCCTGTATTGATAGCTGGGAGATAGAATTTTTTTAAACGCCTTGGTCAAGCATGTTGTGGTGGGTTTCCAGATGAGGGCAGTAACAGCAACCAGAAAATGTTAATGATCAGGAAAAAATATTATTATTAGTTTGTCCTCTTTTGTTTCCTCCAGAGCTGGGGCTGCAGCTTGAAGCAAAAGACTGCATCGTGTCCAGCTGTTGTTATTGCTTTTTGGAGATACTTCCCCACACTTTTATTAATGGGAGTTGCTTGCTCTTTTCATTCTGCTGTTCTCAGTTCCCTTCCCAGGTTGGTGAGTGGTTGGGCCAGTTTGGTGTAGCAGTTAAGTGCGCGTACTCTAATCTGGGAGAACCGGTTTGATTCCCCACTCCTCCACTTGTACCTGGCTGGATGACCTTGGGCAAGCCATAGTCCTGACACGAGCTGTTCTTGAAAAAGAGCAGTTTCTGTCAGAGTTCTCTCAGCCCCACCTACCTCACAGGGTGTCTATTGTAGGAGGGAAGGGAAAGGAAGGGAAAGGAGTTTGTAAGCCGCTGTGAGACTCCCTTGGGTAGTGAAGGGTGGGGTATAAATCCAATCTTCTTCTTCTTCTTCTCCTCCTCCTCCTCTTCTTCTTCTTCTACTGTGTAGAAAATATTGATAGGGTCACAATCAGAACGATGTATAGATGAAACATGGAGTAACACAATCTCTTGCTAACTTCACTGTGTTTTTCTAACCCCCTCAGATCCCAATCTCTTCAAGCCCACCCTCAATATGAGACCCAGGGGACAACTTGCACCGGGCTCAGATGTCACCATTGAATGCCAGAGCCCAGAAAAGGGCCTGACCTTCTCGCTGCACAAATCAGGAGACCTGATTGCCTCGCGGAAAACAGAGCCAGGTGGAAACACAACAAAGTTCCTTCTCTCTATGGTGAGTCTGGAGGATGCAGGGAGCTACAGTTGTCAGTATCAGCACAGAGAAAATCCCTTTGTCTGGTCAGAGCCAAGTGACCCTGCGGAGCTTCTTGTGAGAGATGAGGAGTCAAACAGGACATTCTTTTCCCTGCTTTTCAAGTCCTTCTTGTGTATGAGACAAACTTTGGGGGGTATTGTGGTGGCTCAAACCAAACATCCCTCCACAGTAACCTACAGCCACATAGTATGGAAAGGAGGAACCAGATGCTTTGGCTCCACTGGTAACATTTGACTAAAAGCAGGATCAGAAATGTAAAAGGTTGTGTCCCAGGTCAGATGAAGGTGTCTCTGTGTGGTGGTGGTGGTGGCAAGTCCTGAAGACAGTGAGATGCATGCAGCACTGTCTGCCTGACCATGTATGGGAAACATGTCCAATCTCCTCTCTTCTGTATTGATGTCCAAAGCTGCAGACATCACCGGGGCTGCACAAAGAAAACTAAATTGTACAACCCTTATAAACTATAGCTACATGGGTCTTACTGTGTGTAATTTTGCTTTTGCTAGCAATGACGGGGAAGGGGGGGGTAGGTAGTTAGAACATGAAAGTCTTTACCAGTGGAAATCTGGTTCCGTCTCTCCTTGGGTTTCTGAGACGGCATTATCCACAAGACTTGAAGTGTCCTCAGCTATGAGGAGTAGAAATCTGTTATTTCAACACTGATATTCAGGACACTGAAATCTGTGGGTTATAGTACTTTGCCTGGGAAAAGAGAGAAGCAGTCCTTTCGAGTACCACTGCCGTTGGGCCAACCCACACCACAGGGAGGCAGGAAGATGTGGGAAGACACCACATGTCATTCTTTGCTGGGTGACTGGTGCATACCCTCTTCATCCCCTGCAGCACAGGTGGGGGGCCAGTGGGGCCACCTCCACCATAATGGAAGGTGGCCGCAGGCTCTCTTCAGCTATCTGGCAACTCAGGGCCAGAGGCACTTCCTGATGGCTGAGGGAGGGTTTGGGGGGGAGGCTGCCAGTCTGTTTGGCACCCCTCCATGTCTGGCACTTCTGGCAATTACCTAGGGCTGCCTGGTAGACAGACTGCCCCTGATCTCTTTCACTAAATACTGGCATAGATGTCCATCCAGGTAGAAGATGGATTCCTGCACCAAGAGCATTTTATTCTTTGGAAGCAAAGGAGTCAAGTGACTCTCTGCTCTCTTTCTTTTCCAGTTATCTCATTGACAGAGATCGTTGCCTGGCTTGGAGCAGCTGGCTTTGTCTTGCTGGCCTTGGTGCTGATTGTGGCTGAGGCGGCCTACAGCTGGAGGAAGGGGGAGCTTTAAGATGCCCTGATGGAGCCTGCACCATCACCCAACATCCTGCCTGCCTTCAAGGCAGATGCAAATGAAGTCTTGGCTGTTAGAAAAATAGGCAAAAATACTTAAGATATTCAGAGTTTGCAATGGATCTTTGCTTCACTGGAGAGGAGGCATGTCTTTCTATGTAAAAATCTTTGTTTCTAAGGGAAGGGCTCACAGGGAAATTTACAAAATAACAGAGACACCTAAGACTACATGTTTACACTTTGACCACATGGTCTACAACAATGGAGATTCTTCTTCTTCTTGACCCCTAGAAGGAAATCACCTGAATACATTAACCAATGATTGTTAGTAAATAGGCTTCAGTTTCCCGTGCTACCTTTCCATTGGCTCTGTGCCAGGTTTCCTTCCAGGTCAGGCTAAACAATAGCACACAAGATAAACAGATTAACCCTATAATGACTGAATCTTAGACCTTGCAACTCACATATTTCCAACATCGGCAACCAGCTTCTCTTGCCTGGAAGAGCCCGATTCTCAGTCTTCATTCATCTCCCCCCACTAGCATTCCATGGCAGCTTCAATGAATCTTTGGATGGACAGAAAGAGAAGCAGCCTTATTCTGGATAGACTGGCTACTAAAAATCTTGCAGCTTGACACATGGAAGGATCTCCAGCTGGCCGAAGCCCTCCCAGCTCTTCCTGTTGGCCAGGCTGCCTTCTCCTTAAACCTGATGTTGCCTCTAATCTCATCCTGGCCTTCACCTGGTCTTGGACTGAATGTGAGGGTGCCAGACCCAGACTTGCTGCAGCCCCTGTGAGAAAACAATCCCGTAAAACGATCTTTGGACTTTTTTGGACACATGTCACCTGGAGTATGCTGGTTCTCTCCCAGGCGCCATAGTCTCAAATTGTTACAGCATCAGTATCAAATCTAAATGTCAGTTAACCACCACTGGCACTAATGAAGAACCCCATGAAACTCCCCATTGCCTGATTGTTTTTCTGTCGAGTAACCATCAAGCCTTCTTTTCCCTCAGCTATGCAGGAATAACCAATCCTAGGAGACCCACCTTCAGTGAGAAAGCAGCTTCTGTAACTCAGCTGGGAAAATAGTTTCAGGTGATCAGCAGAATTAGGATGCAGAGGCAGAAAAAAAATTAGAATCCAATAACACCGTAAAGACCAACCAAATTTTCCAGGGTATGAATTTTGTGAGTCTAAACCTGGGGTGGCCAAACTGTGGCTCAGGAGCCACATGCGGCTCTTTCACACATATTGTGTGGCTCCCGATAGGGCGGCTGGAGAAGTGAAGGGGAGGAGTGCCTCCCCGATCAGTCTTCTCTTCCCCAGCCAGTGTTCCCCTCCCTGGGTAGGTTTGAGATGTGGGGGGGGGAGCAGAGAAAGAAAGCAACTTTAGCTTTAAATGCATTCTCCAAGCCCCTCCCCCCAACAGCCGGCTTGGAGAAGGCATTTGTCTCTTTAAATCCCTTCTCCAAGCCAAACCAGCTGGTGGGGGGCGGGCGGGGGCTTGGAGGACACATTTAAAGTTAAAGTCTTTCTCCAAGCCCCCTCCCCCAATTTGCATATTTTTCCAATAAAAACATGTGTGTAATATTTGTTCATGTCTTGCAGCTCTCAGACATCTGACGTTTATTCTGTGTGGCTCTTATGTTAAGCAAGTTTGGCCACCCCTGGTCTAAACTCACTTCATCTGGTCTTTTCAATCTGACAAAGTGAGCTTTGAGTCACCAAGGCCTATATCCTGGAAAATTTCATTGGCCTTTTAGGTGCTACTGGACTCAGATATTGCTCAGCTGGGGGAAGGAGGCGAGAGCTCTGATGATGCTGGCAAACCAGCCTTACGCGAAGAGGGCCAGGAAGACGTGGGGACCCACTGAAACAATGCTTTTTTTAGCAGATTCAATAAAATTTGGTTTATGTTCAATAAATGTTGGGTGCATCTTATTTTTATGGACCAGATTCTAATCCACAGATACTGAACATACCAGGACTGTAAATGTATGCAAAATGCATTCACAAATTGCAAGCCACATGCCTGAGCCCCCCCTCAATCTTTTTTACATACAAAATCAGATAGATAGTGTGGAGCTTCGCTCCTGAGAACAATAGAAGCAGAGGCTCCTAGTTCCCCCTGGCATTCACCAATAGCAACACTGGAGGGAAATTCAACCCCCCCAATGGGACAGTGGGTGTGCTGGGTGGTGGTGTGTATATAGTTGGCCTTGCAGGGTCTCATGTGTTCCACCCTTCCTCATCTTTGCTAGCCTTCCAAAGAAGACCATGTCCACATTCAATCGTGGGAAGTGCATCTTCCCATTTAATGAGTACCACCTGGAAACGATAGACTGGTCCAATCGGCCCTGAATGTGCAGACACAAAAGCAGCACATACACTGAACACCGACCTGCCCCTGATGACTCTGGGGCTTGCCTCCTCCTAGCCCATAATTTCTTAGTGAGCCCAGCAAGCCCATAATGTCTCAGTAGCAGCAATTCCACACTGAACGCCATGTGCAGACCTTTTCTGTTCCTTTTTAATTGCAAACAAATCATCCAGGATGATCAGTTATTTCAGTTTTTCTGACATAGCTATGAGCAAACCGGAGGCCACAGAAGATGGCGGCCCTTAAGAACTGACTCCTGTGCAGCAACAAAGGGGAGTCAGGAGAGAACGAGGCCGTGTCACAGCAAGGCTAGATTTTAGCCACCAAGGGAGCTGGATCGTGGCACGATGTGTTCCCAGAAATCTTCTGGCCCACCCAGGGCAGACTCCTTCATCTACAGGGCTTGTGTGGGGGAGCATCATGAAAGCTGCTCCTCTGTACCAGCTCCACCAGTTTGGGACTTCTTTGGGAAGGCATTACAAGTCTAAAACCCTCAAAGACAGAAGGGAGGAGAATTGAGGGCCCCCCAGGTGTGTTTTGAGGGGCTGGGGCTAGTTCCAAATGTTTCATTATTGCCTAAAACAGGAAACTGAGGCTCCCAGGTGCCATCCTAGCAAAATCTATCCCAGTTCCAGGAGCTGAGGAAGGATTGCAAGTCCTCCCTGACCCTGAGGTCACAGTCACTCCGGACTTCTTCTTGTCCCAACTGCTGAGATCTCTTTTCTTGAGAAAGGGCAGGGGGAAACCTGCATTTGGGCTAGACTGGAACCACAACCTGTTACAAACGCCAGTCTTGTGAACTGTTCCTTTTCTCTGATTTTTGCACCCTGTGACTGCAGCCGGATGTGGTTTGTCCTCTCTCCTTCAGACCACGGTCAGCTCTGAGGCACTGCACATTACAGAGAAGTTGTATTTGGGGAAAGAGAGCTTCAGAAGGCACCGTTGCATTTAGAAACCAGACTCCAAATCAGATTTTCACTTGGAAGGCGGCAAAGAGAAAACAGGACCCTTCCAACTATAAAAACTACACCATGAGGTTCTCCTTCACCATCCTCTTTCTTGGTTGGTATAAAAGGGCAGAGGAACTTAAAGGAGTTGAAGGGCAGGCTGGGTGGAACAAAGTATTAGTTCCTGATCCTTCATATCAAGTTGCAACTAACAGTATAATCTCCTTTCTAGGAGGGTGGATGGCCGGGCAGAGCTGGATGTCCAGAGGTGAGTAGCCGCGAATATTCTCGGAAGCTAAGCATGGTCAGCACTTGGAAGAGAGACCACCAAGGAAGAGTGTGCAGAGGAAGGCAATGGCCAACCACTTCTGCTTCTCGTTGGCCTTGAAAGTCCTTTGCAGGGGTCGCCATAAGTCAGCTGTGACTTGCCAACACTTTACACACAAACAGAATGGAAGCCAAAGATTGTGGTCTCCCCCTCCAAAAAGGGCATATTCTCCTTGCGTGACAAATTAAACCTGCCCATTCCCTGTTCTATACAAGCAGGGCTGTCGAGAGAGGGGGGCTGAAGGGACAAGATTTGGGGAGGCCAAGCCAGATGGAGGGCCCCTGAAGCCAGCGCCTAGCGGTATCCACCAAATGTAGTTTTAAAAATTCCTAATGCAGTTATGACTGCAGCCATGAGGGGCGCAATGAAGGCAGAGCCTCTCTGCAGAATTTACTAGGAGGCTGAGGGAAACCATTTGGTGATCGGACCCCGCTGAACCCATCGGCCAAGCCACCACAGGAGCAAGGCAAGACCAGCCAGGACAAGCTAGTCGTTGCCAGGATGCAACTCCTCACAAGGTCATTATCTTTGCTTTCCCCCTTCTTTGGTTTCACCCAGCTTCTGCCCAGCCAGGTCTTGCAAAGGAGCAGTCGTCTTGGAGTGTGGTGGCAAGCACCCCTCCCCCAAGCCCTTTCATTGTCTTTCCCTACATTTCCCTAACTTTTTCCACATTTGTCTCCTCCTTCATTTTGTTATCTTCCTTTCACGATCTGCCATTCATCTATCCCCACTTATAATCCCCCCCCCCATTTTTCAGTCTCAGCCCTTCATCTATCCCGCTTGGCGACTTAGAAGTATTAACCTTTGTTATTATTATGAGCAGATGAGGGGGCTTAATATTGTCCCATAATCTATCAAAGTAGTAAAAGCACGCTTCCCCTCCCTCCTCCCCTTACATGTATAATAATAGAATGTTAATCTGCTTTAGTGGTATCAAATGAGGCACAGAAGTTAGAATATTTATTGATCTCCCTTATTTATATCCTGCCTTTCTTCCCAAGGGGGACCCAAAAGGTGGCTGACATCGTTCTCATCTCCTCCGCTTGATCCTCACCCTGTGAGGCAGGTTGGGCTGACAGTGTGCGATGGGCCCAAGGTCACCCAGTCATTGTAGGCTTATTATCCCTATAGCAACTTCAGACTCATAACATTAAGAGTTATTTTTTAAGTGAATGATTCTGAAATATCAGTAGATAAAATCCACTGATCGATAATTATCCGTTAGGTAAAATAAGCAGGATTTTTACCGTTTTTACCATATGAACTAGAAGGAAGACGCAACAGACCTCTGTGTGTTGTTGATGTCCCAAATGATGCACTAAATAAAATCCCCCGTCTGGAAGAATCCATCGGCCAGAGCCAGGATGGTGTAGAATGTTGGACTAGGATCTGGGAAGCCTGCTGGGTGACGTTGGGTCTGTCACACACTCTCTCAGCCTCAGCTACCTCACAGGGTTGTTGTGAAGGTAAACTGAAGGAGGGAATTATGTAAGCCTCTTTGGGTCTCCCTTGGGAAGAAAGACCAATTATAAAGGAGGTTAAACACACCCACCCCCCGTTGTTCAGCACTGAGTGGGGATAGCCAATGGGAAGCCCAGAGTCTCGGTGCTATCCTTATAAAGTCGGTCAGTAATATTATCCCCATGTTGCACGCAAGGAACTAAGGCAACCATAGCAGAGATCAGATTTTCATAGAGTATTTCCTGATAAGAGAGAGGGAAGTGCAAAATATGGACCACAGACTGAGCCCTTGACTTTATATTAAGAGTATGGGAAAGGTACCCCCACAAACACACATGCAGTAAATTATTTGTGCTGTTCCAAAGGAGGAATGCCTTTAGCACCTGTCACTATATAGCAGGAAAAGTAGTTAGCTAAACTGAATAACTGTATGGCTAACCTGCATAGGAAACGACTTCTGAACTGAGGTGCATTTTTTCAGAGCAGTTTGTAACCATCACACAGGCCATCAAACAAACAAACAAACAAACAAACAAACAAACAGGTTCCCCTTAATATGTGCAGGCTCTTTGGAATGCCTAAAGCAGCCATTTGGATTACAATTAATCTATTTAACAATCTTTCCTGAATTTTAGGGATCAGAAATGCAGTCTGCACCTTTCCTCTGCAGTCTGCAAGAAAAGGGCTAGAGATTTACTTTAAAAAAAAAATAAAGGTGGGAACAAGGAGGTTGTGGCAACAGATTATAGTAACGTAGTGAACTAGCAGTCTGTGATCTAGAAAAAGAGAGAAGTTAAATTAAACATTTTCTGTAATGATATTTGACTTGATTCCTCTGCATTTAAAAAAACTCCATGTACACAGAAAACCAACACACCAGAGAAGACGGTGCTACCTATGGTTACCAACCTCAAGGTGGATCCTAAAATTCTCCCAGAATTACAAATGAAATTTGACTTGATCCTGTTTTCACTTATAATATTTAAATAATTCTTAAAGTATAGTTTCAAATAATTCAGAGATTTTACAAGGTTATGGTTAGGGTAATAATATTCTGAAAAACTAATTTACAAGATAGTTAAATGTAGGCTCGCTTGAGAGCCAGTTTGGTGCAGTGATTAGGAGGGCGCACTCTAATTTGGAAGAATTGGGTTTGATTCCCCACTCCTCCACAGCCAGCTGCTGGTGTGACCTTGGGTCAGTCAAAAGTTCTTTCCGAGCTGTTATATTAAGGGCAATTCTCTAGAGAGTTCTCTCAGCCCCACCTACCTCACAGGGTGTCTGTTGTGGGGAGGGGGAGGGAAGGTGATTGGAAACTGCTCTGAGAATCCTTTGGGTAGTGAAGGGCGGGGTATAAATCCAATCTCCTCCTCCTCTTCTTCTTCTTTTTCTTCTTCCTAGTAGCTCCTTTGGCTCACAAAGTTGAATTTTTGTTCAAAACACTTCCCAGCTTAGAGGGAACATTCTACTACTTAGAGGGAACTAGTTAGGATGGATGCAAATGCAGAATGATGTCCTGCGTCCATGGTGCCAAAGATGGAGAGTGTGCTCCTCAGTGTGTGGGAGAGAGAGCGTTAAACCGGAAGAAAGCCTTGTCCCTATGAATAGCATTCAAAGGGATAGTATCAGATAGCAAGAAGGAAAGGGTGCTCTGTCTGTACTGATCTCTCTATCTCCAAATCTATGATGCTGTCTCTGAAGTCTAAGGAGGGAGACAGTGTACAGTCCTCCACTTTCAACACCCCCTCTAGGTGACCGGGGGGACCTGGCAACCTTACTGCTAACACAGAGAAATGGGGGAAGAGGATTAAACAGAAGGAGAGACCCTTTTGTTACACACCTCAGTTCCATTCTTTGCTCTCCTTTGCCTTTCTTGCCTGGACGTGAGGAGCTGACCTGCATGAAAAGGAGAACTCTGAAAGCCCCCATCCCCCCATTATTCACCCAGGGAGGCTGTTAAAGAGTGCTTTGTCTGGGTCTCATCTCATGTGGGAGTGAGCCAGTGGGGGTGGAACCAGGCCCTCATGTCATTTCCAAATATGGTTCCCCATTATAAACTCTTTGCTGACCACAGACTTAGAGGAGAAAACTGGCCATTCATTCCATTGGCAAAGCCTTAGACAAAGATTTGGATGAATCTTCTCTGAGTCTGCACATGTGCTCAAATCTCATCTTGTACATATATAAATGTCACCCATTTTACAGAGTCAGACTGTAGATGACGTTCCACCATCCAAAACACATCCTCGTTCTCTTTCTACCCAGGACAAGATTTTCCCAAACCTTCCATCTCTGTGAGCCCCAGTGATATGGTGAGCCTGAGAGGAAACGTCAACATCCACTGCTGGAGTGAAAAGGTGGCACAAGCAGAGTTCGCTCTGTTTAGAGACGGGCGGGTGATTCTGCTCAGGGAAGCAAAGTTGCATGAAGCTGTATTCTCCTTGGCCAGTGTCAAGAAAACAGACAGTGGGATCTACTGGTGTAAATATCAGATCAGAAATGACCCAGATTATCGATGGTCACCTGACAGTGACTTTGTTCACATCAATGTAATAGGTGAGGGTCTGGCTCAGTACTCGTAACTTATTTTTCCACATCACAGTTCTGTCTTGCATTTGCAAGTCAAATGGGAGTATAGAGGAGGACATCATACATTTCTCTTTAATATTGACAGCAAAGTTGTAAAGAGATAATATTTTAGAGTCACAGACGTTATGTGCAACTGCACTCACTGCATTTTCCCCATCCTGAGAGCCCAGCTTCTCCAACCCAGAAGGGCAGCATGTTCTAGACATGAAAGTCACCACTGAGTACCAGAATGGGAGCATGTTCTCATCTCCTTTGCACATACCTTCAAGGGGCCAGGGAGCTTCACAGGTGACAGAGCCAGAGAGCGACACAACCAACCAAGTCCCCTTCTCTATACAGTGAGGGAGGGATTTTGCAAGATTTTGACTCACTGTAAGGAAAATTCTCACTAGGGCTTCTGCTGCAGCCTTGATAGGAAATCCAGATGCTCAAGACCAGAATACACAAAGGGCAGTAGCAAGGCGATGTGCATCTGAGAGTGCACGGCACATCGATAAATTGGCTGGGTTTGGTGGCAAAGGCATTTCCTACATTCACGTGCCCCTTCTGTCATCTTAAATATTAATATGATTTCAGTGTTTATGCTGATAATCTCTGTGACCACGAAAGCTCTTGCCTCCTTCTCCCTGGCCTGCACCTTTAATGCACACCTTTGGATTGCATCTCCCAGACACTCTTGACCTGACCTGCCTCTGAACCTCTCCTCTGGAACTCCTATGACTTTATCCACCTCCTGCAACTTCTGCCTTTTGCTCTTTCTAGTTTATCTATAGCACCAGTGACTCACTGGCTTTCTGAAAAGAGTTTTTCCCTCTCTCTTTCACTTCTGCCTACTTTTTAGGCTCTGTAATTTCCCCTTTTCAACTCATCCTTGTCCTTGGCTCATCTATCTCAGTCTCAGATAGTCTGAGACTGATTTAATCCCCAGCCTGGCTGATTTCCTCCATTCAGTACCTCCACTTTATGCTGCATGGAGATGAAATCTCTCTGAAGAACAAAGAAGGTGGCCAGTTTTTTCCATACAAGAGGCATCCTCTCTCCTCTTCCATCACACTGCAAATGAAATTGCACTTCTGCGCACTGGGCATTTGTTCAGGGTAAAGAGGAAGACGAGAGGAATGTTTATTCACCCAATAAGAGAGAAAAGGCTATGGTCACACATCCAAATCCCAAACGTCACCCCTTTCTTCTGGGTGTACACCCCATCATCTCCAGCCATTTTATCTATGGACACCCTCAGCTGCACATCACCTTGCTGCTGGCCAATGATGATGATGAAAAATATTTGTACCCCACCTTTCCTTATGGCTCAAGGTGGCTTACAATAATAGATTAAAAAAACATTTCCAGTTAAACACAGAACAAAATAGCAGGCCCCAGATTTTTCCCTCCCTCCCCCTCTTAAAAGCTGTCTGCCATTCAGCCCCCTCAAAAGCCCTGGCAAAGAGGCAAGGCCTGCAGCACCTCCTGAAGATCTCCAAGGAGAGGGTGCCCCCCTCCCCTCTGCACAGGGAGCCCGTTCCACAGAGCAGGAGCCACAGTGGAAAAGGCACAGGGCTCTGGGCGATGCCGGACAGGCTGCCCTCAGTGGTGGGACAGCCAACAAATGGCTGCATGAAGACCATAGCTGGCACATGAGGACATGTTGCTTTGCTCCGGGGCTTGCCTTTAAAAGGGACACTTCCCCCCCCCCCCCCCGTGGCAGAAAAAACTCTGTTCCCTGTGGGGCAGGGAAACCCAAGCCTTTTGGGGGAATGAGCATGCTTGCAAACACTGGCTGCTTTGCTCTGGGGGTTTGCAGGGGCTGGCTGTCTGGCTGGGGGGTGGAGCTGGGGGCTCAGGGGAACCATCTGCCTCGGGGAGACAGGGGCTTCTCACACACCCGGGGGGGGGGCATCTGCACTAAGCACAGTTAGTACAAGTATTTGTATTTTACAGTTTTCACACATGTTCCCAGCCCCACTGCTGTTTTCAAAGTGTTCCCTTCTACAAAACACAACCACACACGGGGCAAGAATCCAGTTTTCACACTGTATTTTCCCCCTCCCATACAAAACTTCAAAAAGCACTCCTACTACATTTCCCCAATAAACTTTTCTCCCTCAACCCCATAGACAGACGCTATATCATTAGGGAAAGCCAAAACATGGTCACAGCCCTCCCACTGGCTGACACCAGCCGCCATCTTGAACCGTGACCCTTAGGGAGGTGGGACTTCCACCAAGTGGGGGATGGGGGGAGCTGTCACAATGATTGACATTTATTTATTTATTTATTTATTTATTATTTGTTTCTATTTGTATCCCGCCCTCCCCGAAGGCTCAGGGCGGCTGACATGACAGAGGTATGTCTATGGTCCTCCTCTCATAGAAATGATAATTATGTTTTTCAGTTATACTCCTTCAAGTTGTGGGTGGAGCCCACATGACAGATGTCCCCCCTCCCCCTGATACTCCAATGCAGAGAAAACTAGACACAGGGAGGGCAGAAGCTATAATGTAAAAGTCCACCCTGACATCTAGTTCTCTGTAGGCAAGAACCAAAGCTGTGTAAACTTTGTGCTAGAGAAGCAAATGTTTGCACCAAGGTAAAATGAATTCTGTATGAATTATCCTATATGAGTTATGCAGAAATATACAACTTTTCACTGGGCATAATTTATTCGGTGTGTGGAAATACTGCAGGGGGAGAGAGAGCAGTTCTCGAAAGACCTCTTTCAGCCTCACGTACTTCATGGGGTGTCTGCTGTGGGGAGGGGAAGGGAAAGGAGTTTGTAAGTTGCTCTGAGACTCTGAGTGAAGGGCGGGGTATAAATCCAATCTCCTCCTCCTCCTTCTCCTCCTCCTATTCCTAGTATTGCAGCACCTGCCATGGGATATCTGATTTAACACCCACCATCCCTGGCTTCTGTTCATTTGCATTTCCAACACATTTAAACTGACCATTACAACCTTAAGGACTAGAAACTTGTTTTAATGCAATCTAAGTGTCTCAAGAGACTGAATGCTGTGCAATATCCTGCACTGTAGTATCATAGAATACTGGATAATCTACAGTACTAGGAATCGATGGGCAGAAAATGGATCTATTGATCTGATCTGAATCAAAAGGTTATATTGGCTGAATATCAAGCAATGGTCACTCCATGCCCTGTGTTTTTCGGTCATTTAGATCCCAGTCTCACCAAACCCTTCATCAAGGTGAGTCCCAGGGGGAAGCTTGCACCAGGCTCAGACATCACCATTGAATGCCAGAGCAAAGAAAACGGATTGACTTTCTCCCTGCGCAAATCAGGAAAAGAGATTGCGTCAGAGAAGACAGAGCCAGGTGGAAACACAACAAAGTTCCTTCTCTCCATGAGGAGGACAGAGGATGCAGGGAGCTACATTTGTCAGTATCGGCACAGAGAAAATCGTTTTGTCTGGTCAGAGCCCAGTGACCCTGTGGAGCTAGTTGTGACAGGTGAGGAAGCAAGCTGGGCAACTTTCTTTCCCCTGCTTTCCAAGCCCCTCTTCTTATGCAGTAACTTCCGGAGTTATGCATGCCCAGACTCAAAACAGGGTACCTGTATCCATATAGTAGAGCATAGATATGATCTTCCTATATATGATGCAGTGACTTCTGTTTTTATGCATGCCAGGCCAAAACAGGGTACCTATACCTATAAAGTAGAGCATGGAGGATGAAACGTTTTTGGAAAAAGTCACAAAAACTAGGATCAGGGGGAAAATGATTCAGAAGGAAATGCCAGTAGCCCTGGTGATTATGGGAAGAGTGTGATAATTGTTTTGCTGTATTTAAAGACTGCCAGAAGAAAAGCCAACAAAGATCCATGTGTTCAGTTCCACATCCATGGTGGTTTCACTTACACATATTCCCCTGCAGGGTGGGATTGTACCATAGTGTGTGTGTTTGTATGCGAAGGGTATCTAAAGTGCCGGAAGAGGATGCGCTGGGGGGGAGGGGGGGGGGTCCTGAGGATGGTGAGATGTACACAGCACTGTCTGCCTGACCATGTATGGGAAACGTGTTCAGTCTCCTTTTTTCTGTATTGATGACCAAAACTATGGACATCACCAGGGCTGCAGAAGGAAAACTAAACTGTTCAACCCATATAAATTATGAAAATAGCTTAGTATGTGTAGTTTATTTTGCTTTTGCCAGCAATGATGGGGGGGAGTTAGAACACGAAAGTCTTTGCCACTGGAAATCTGGTTCCGTCTCTCCTTGGGTTTCTGAGACAACATCATCCACAACACTCGAAGTGTCCTCAGCCGTGAGGAGTAGAAATCTGTTATGTCATCACTTGACTTTCAGGACACTGGATTCTGCGGGTTATACTACTTTGCCTGTGAAGAGAGAGAAGCAGTCCTTTCGAGGATGGGTTTTTTTTGGTTAATTGCAGCAGGAGCTGGGAGGGGGTTGTTCTGGTGACTAGTGTTTTGTTGATGCTTGTACACTTTGTTACGAGACTGTTCTGAGTGATGTTGGGCCAGCCCACACCACAGGGAGGGAGGAAGACGTGGGAAGACACCACATGTCATCCTCTGCGGGGTGACTGGCCCGTGCCTCCTTCATACCCTGCAGCACGGGGGGGGGGGCAGTGGGGCCCACCTATCCTATTATGGAGGGTGGACGCAGGCTCTCTTCAGCTATCTGGCCACGCGGGGCCGGAGGCACTCCCTGATGGCTGGGAGAGGGTTGGGGGGCTGCCGGTCTGTTTAGCACCCCTCCATGTCTGATACTTTTGGCAATTGCCTAGGGCTGCCTGGCAGACAGGCTGCCCCTGGTTCATTTCACTAAATACTGGCATAGATGTCCATCCAGGTAGAAGACGGATTCCTGCACCAAGAGCGTTTTATTCTTTGGAAGCAAAGGAGTCAAGTGACTGTCTGTTCTCCTTCTTTTCCAGTTATCTCATCGAGAGAGATCGTCGCCCGGCTTGTAGCAGCTGGCTTCGTCTTGCTGGCCTTGGTGCTGATTGTGGCTGAGGCGGCCTACAGCTGGAGGAAGGGGGAGCTTTAAGGTGCCCTAGCTGGGCCTGCACCATCACCCAACATCCCGCCTGCCTTCAGGGCAGATCCAAGCGAAGTCTCCGGCAACCAGCTTCTCTTGCCCGGAAGAGTCTGGTTCTCACTCTTCATTCATCCCAGCCCCCACTGGCATTCCATGGTAGCATCAATGAATCTTTGGAGGGACAGAAAGAGAAGCGGCCTTATTCTGGGCAGACCGGCTACCAAAAATCCTGACGATTGCCACACGGAAGGATCTCCAGCTGGCCAAAGTCCTCCCAGCTCTTCCTGTTGGCCAGGCTGCCTTCTCCTTAAACCTGATGTTGCCTCTAATCTCATCCTGGCCTTCACTTGGCCTTGGACTGAATGTGAGTGTGTCAGACCCAGGTTTGCTGCAGCCCCTGTGAGGAACCGAACCTGCAAAAAGATATTTGGACTTTTTTGGACACATGTCACCTGTCACCTGGGACGTGCTAGTTCTCTCCCAGACACCAGAGTATCAAATTGATACAGCATCAGTATCTTATATTTAAATGACAGTTCACCACCACTGACACTAATGAAGACCGCCATGAAGCTTCTCATTGGCTGCTTGTTTTGCCTTCTTTTCCCTCGACCGGGCAGGAATAACCCGTCCTTGGAGACCCAATCTTCAGCAAGAAGGCAGCTTCAGTAACTCAGCTGGGAAAATAGTTTCAGGTGATCAGCAGGTTTAGTCTGTAGGGGGGGAAAAATAGAGTCCAATAACACTTTAAAGACCAACCAAATTTTCCAGGCAGGGCCGGATCGCCCATTGGGCGAACTAGGCGCTCGCCTAGGGCGCCCCGGCCTCAGGGGCGCCAAATGGCGCCCCACTCCCCCCCGAAAAGCACCCCCCTGCCGCCCTAACCAGGCGCCTGCCACCGCCGCTGCTAGACCCCCGCCCCCTTCCTGGCTTTCCTGGGGGCTCTGCAGCTGCGGAACCCCCAGGACAGCCGGCGCTGGGAGGGAGGGGGCGGTGGCTAGGCCCCTCCGCCCCCTTCCCGGCTTTCCTGGGGGTCCTGCAGCCACGGAGCCCCCAGGACAGCCGGTGCTGGGAGGGAGGGGGCGGTGGCTAGGACCCCCGCCCCCTTCCCGGCTTTCCTGGGGGTCCCGCAGCTGCGGAGCCCCAGGACAGCCGGCGCTGGGAAGGAGGGGGCGGCGGCTAGACCCCCGCCCCCTTCCCTGGCTTTCCTGGGGGCCCTGCAGCTGCGGAGCCTCCAGAAAAGCCAGCGCTCCGTCGCCGCCCCCTGGTCTCCAGGCCCCACCGGGAGGTTGGCATCCCCAGTGGGGGGCACCCCAGGCTTCCTGCCTAGGGCGCCCAGACACCTGGAGCCGGCCCTGTTTCCAGGGTATGAACTTTTGTCAGTCTAAGCTCACTTCATCTGATCTTTTTGATCTGACAAAGTCAGTTTTGAGTCACGAAGGCCTGTACCCTGGAAAATGTCCTTGGCCCTTTAGGTGCTACTGGACTCAGATATTGCTCAGCCGGGGGGAGGAGGAGAGAGCTCTGGTGATGCTGGCAAACCGAAGAGGGCACGAAAGACTTGGGGACCCATTGAAACCATTTATTTTCAGCAGAGTCAATAAATGTTGGTTTATGTTCCATAAATGCTGGGTGCATTTTATTATTATAGGGCAGTTTTTAATCCACAGATACTGAACATTCCAGGACTGTAAATGTACGCAAAATGCATTCAAATCCCTGACCCCCCCCTTCAATATTTTTTACATACAAACCCAGATCGAAAAGCTTCTGAGCGCATGCATTCTCATTCTCATTCTGCATTCCTCATTCTCATATCTCATATTTCTGTATGGTTAAAATCGGGGGGGGGGGGTTGTAGAAAAAGCCCAGCAGGAACTCATTAGCATAACAGGCCACACTCAACAGCAGAAGCTCATTATCATATTAAGCCACACCCCTGACAGCACAGCTCCCTCCCAGAATCAGCTTCCCCAGGTGGGGAACCCGAGGGAAGGAAGGCAGTTTCTGGATTGGGGCACCTGGGGAACCTGGGATGGGCAGGCAGTTTAAACTGCCTTCCCTCCCTGGATTGGCTTGGCTTCCCCAGGCACCCTGCGGCTTGCGAGGCGCCTGGGGAACCCGAGTTGGGGGAGGCTGTAGGCATGGCCAACTCAGAAGCCAGCCAGAACTCCATTCCTGTGCGTTCCTGCCCCAAAATAGCCCTGGTTAAAATCAATTTAAAAGATGATCTTCAGTCCTGCCTGGAAACTGGGAGAGGCATGCCTCGTCCTTCTATTATTACAGCCTCATTCAATATTCATTGGGTGCGTAGACCTCCAACACTTTGGCACAGATGTCCCCATTCTCTTGCCTCATGCATTAGTGCAGGGGGCAGGAGGAGAATCATAGCTTACTAAGTGTTTGTGATTGTCTTGATCTAGCTGGTTTAAGGAGTTGTGGAAGCTGCAATGTTGGTCTCGAGCGTGCCAGCCTTCCTCATCCTTGCTAGCCTTCCAAAGGAGGGCACGTCCATGTGCACTTGTGGGAAGTGCATCTTCCCATCCACTGAGTACCACCTGGAAACGATAGACTGGTCCAGTCAGGTCTGAATGCGCAGACGCAAAAGCAGCACATACACTTGACACTGAGCTGCCCCTGATGACTCCGGGGCTTGCCTCCTCCCAGCAAGCCCATAATTTCTAGGCGTATGTCAGTAGCAGTGATTCCATCTCCCCATCACACTGAATGCCACATGCAAACTTTTTCTGTTCCTTTTTAATTGCAAGCAAATCATCCAGGACGATCAGTTATTTCATTTTTTCTGACATAGCCGTGAGCTAAACTGGAGGCCACAGAAGATGGCGGCCCTTAAGAACTGACTCCTGTGCAGCAACAGAAGAGAGTCAGGAGAGAACGAGGCCGTGTCACAGCAGGGCTGGATTTTAGCCACGGAGGGAGCTGGATCGTGGCAGGATGTCCTGGCCCACCCAGGGCAGACTTCATCTAGAGGGCTTGTGTGAGGGAGCTGCATGTGAGCTGTTCCTCTGTACCAGTTCCACCAGTTTGGGGCTTCTTTGAGAAGGCATTACAAGTCTAAAATCCTCAAAGGCAGAAGGGAGGAGAATTAAGCCCCCCTGATGTGTTTTGAGGGGCTGGAGCTAGTACCCAAAGTTCAATCATTGCCTAAAACAGGGAACTGAAGCTCCCAGGTGCCATCCTAGCAAAGCCTCTCCCACTTCCAGGAGTTGAGGAAGGATGAGTCCTCCCTGACTCTGAGGTCACAATCATTCAGTACTTCCTTTTGTCCCGATAATGTTGTCCTGCAAGGCACATATTGAGCTCTTGTGGACATCTAGTCCATAAGTGATAAAATCTGGACTTTGCAAGTAGTGTGTAAAAGGGACTGAACTGTGTGGTAACCTGATTCCAGCTGAAGACACATGTCCAGAAGAAGAAAGCCTTCCTTTTGAGATGACGTGCCATGGTTCTTGAGGTTACCTGCCCTCTTACCTGCTATAAGATGGACCAGCTCACTAGCCACATGAAGCACCAAAAGCCAGGCAGATGCCATGCCAAGGCAGACCAGAAACATGGAATCCGAATGCCACATGGAGTTTCTTCTTGCACACGCAGGCAGCATTTCCCTACCCCCACCCAGCCTCGCCTAGCTGGAAGCTATAGCCATAAGTTAATCAAGGAATCTCTTGGAATAACAATGACTCTGGCTGCCTGAGTCATCACCCCTCCAGGTGCAACTGTCCTGCCCAAAGTTACTAGATCTCAATATTGCCCACTCCCTTAGTCCCCTCCCCCTTGAACCCAGCTCCAGTCAGCATGCTTTAGGGGACAGACCAGCAAGAGGTGTGCCAGGGGATGTGGCCAGCCTAGCCCACCCCCAAGCCCCCTTATAAAAGAGGGCACCCAGCCATGTGCTCTCTCTCTCTGTCTCTCCTTACCTATATACCCACCCTAACTCCACGGCTCTTGGTTACCAGAGTCTCCACGTGTCTCTGCTGGTTTCAGGACATGACCCTAATGCCCCATAGTCTCCCTTATTTCTCCTAAGGATCACTTCATCTCTCCACAGACAGGTAACATATTACCCCTGCTAATGCAAATGTGCTATCCTCTTCTCTCTAAGTTTCCTAGATCTGTGTATTTGTGAGTGTGTTTGAATTGTTGTATGCTTGTGATATAATCTTTAGTAAAAAGAACCGTTTTATACTGAAGTCAGTCTCTGAGTGTATTTCTGATTTGTCTGGAAGAAGCGGGACCCCTGTATACATAGGTGCTTGCTCCCTTATTTGCCTATTGCCTTGTGTACTATCATAGTTCCCCAAAGTAATTAATAATTCCTGGCAATTTGGCTAACAATAGCTGAGATCTGTTTTCTTGAGGAAGGGTGGGGGGAAACTCCATTTGGGCTAAAATAAAACCACACCCATTCTGAATGTCTGTCTTGTGAACTGTTCATTTCCTCTGATTTTTGCATCCTTGACTGCAGCTGGATGTGGTTTGTCCTTTCTGAAGTACAGCCTGGGCCACGGTCAGCTCTGAGGCACTGCACATTACAAAGAAGTTGTTCTTGGGGAAGGAGGGCTTCAGAAGGCACTGTTGTATTAACAAAGCAGACTCCAGATGAGATTTTCCTTTGAAGGTCGGCAAAGAGAAAACAGGACCCTTCTGGCTATAAAAACTACAACATGAGATTCTCCTTCATCATCTTCTTTCTTGGTTGGTATAAAAGGACAGAGAATCTTAAGGGAGTCGAAGGGCAGGCTGGGTGGAACAAAGTATTAGTTCCTGATCCTTCATATCAAGTTGCAACCAACAGGATAATCTCCTTTCTAACAGGATGGATAACCAGGCAGTCTAGAGGTGAGTAGCAGTGAATATAAAGATGAGAGGTGTAGAATGATAGCTGGGATACAAGGTGGAATGGTATAAACTAATCTTGTCTGGCTGTGCTAAATCACCTCTGCTTCTCGCTTGCCTTGAAAGTCCTTTGCGGGGGTCACCATGGGTCAGCTGTGACTTACCGGCACTTTACACACACACAGAATGGGAGCCAAAGGTTCTGGTCTTCCCCTCCAAAATGGCTTATTCCCCTCGCATGTCAAATTAAACCTGCCTGTTCCCTGTTCTATGCAAGCAGGGCTGCTGAAAGAGGGAGACTGAAGGGACAAGATTTGGGGGACCCAAGTCAGCTGGAGCCAGCGTCTAGCAGTATCCACCAAATGTATTTTTAAATATTACTAATGCAGTTATGACTGCAGCCACTAGGAGCTCATGAAAGTTCACTAGGAGGCTGAGGGAAACCATTTGGGTGATAAGATCCTACTAAACTAGGCTTGCCAGCTCCAGGTTGGGAAATGCCTGGAGATTTTTTTTGGGGGAGGGACAGGTTGACGGCGCATGGACCTGAATCCCAAGTGGCTAATCAGCCCCACACGCAGCAGCCCCCACCCCGCTTGCAAAGGATCTTTTTACAAGCTGAGCGTGCAGCCAGTGACAGTCCTTCTCCTTCCCTCCTGAAAGATTTAAAGGGCCCTCCAGCTGATTGGTGGATCAAGAGCTCCCTGCCGATCAGCTGAAGCCCTTTAAATCTAACAGGAGGGGAGGGAGAGGGGTGGCCGCTCTTGCAGGCAGGGCTTGGGGGCAGCTTGCCAGTGGTGGATTGGAACCCCCAAAAGCAGGGGAACACCGGCCCCAACCTGCGTGCTGGCAACCCTACATTGCCAGGATGCAGGCTCCACACAAGGTCATTATCTATTCTTCCCCCCTTTCTTTAGTTCGACCCAGCTTCTGCATAGCCAGGTCTTGCAAAGGAGCAGTCCTCTTGGAGTGTGGTAGCAAGCAACCCCCCACCCACCCCAAACCCTTTCATTGTCTTTCCCTACATTTCCCTCTTTTCCACACTTTTCTCCTCCTTCATTTTGCTCTCTTCCTCTCATGATCTGCCATTTGTCTATCCCCACTTACAATCCCCCCAGCTTATTTTTCAGTCTCAGCCCTTCATCTATCCTGCTTGGCAACTTAGAAGTATTTAATAGTAGTATAGCACCAAACCTTTGTTGATTATACAAACAGGTGAGGGGGCTTAATATTGTCCCATAATCTATCAAAGTAGTAAAAGCACGCTTCCCCTCCCTCCACCCCTTACATGTATAATAATAGAAGGTTAATCTGCTTTAGTGGTAACAAATGAGGCACAGAAGTTAGAATATTTATTGATTTCCTTTATTTATATCCTGCCTTTCTTCCCAAGGGGGACTCAAAGGTGGCTGAGACTGTTCTCGTCTCCTCCGCTTGACCCTCACGACAACCCTGTGAGGTAGGTTAGGCTGACCGTGTATGATGGGCCCAAGGCCACCCAGTCATTGTAGGCTTATTGTCCCTATAGCACCTTCAGACTCATAACATGAAGAGTTATTTTAAAGTACATGATATTGAAACGTCAGCAGATAAAATCCACTGATCGATAATGATCAGTTAGGTAAAATAAGTGGGTTCTAGATCAATTCAAGCCTGAATTCCCCCTCGAAGCTAAAATGACTACACTGAGGCTATTGTATTTTGGCCACGTTATGAGAAGGCCAGAGATACTGGAAAAGAAAACAATGCCGGGGAAAGTTGGAAGGCAGGAATAAAAGAGGAAGACCCAGCCTGAGATGGAGAGACTCAGTCAAGGAAGCCAGGAGGGCCCTCCACTGGCAACACCTGAGCAAGGCTGTTAACGAGAGGATATTTCGGAGGTCATTCATCTGTAGGGTTGTCGTAAGTCAGAAGCAACCTGACAGACAGCTAAGATTATAACAGCTCACAGGAAAGGTATCTTACATCCAGTTATACTTTCTGTAGGACTACCAGGTCTTCCCCTGGTCCTGAGGGCCATGCCTTTAAGTGCAGCATTTTATAGAAGGTAATTCTGATCTCCATGCCTTTAAAAGCTTTAGCTACCAGTTCCTGAATCTCACGTTACATTTCAGGGACGGTGAAGGTTAGGATATCAACTCAGTTGGGAACCCTCTGGTTTTGTCACAGGTGCTATGTTACTCATGTTGTTCTGTTCTTTGAGTTTATCACATATTTGACAACCGATGAAATGGGTTTTAAGCAACTTACAGGTTTCTTTCAGTACTGTTTAATTCCCCAGCCTACCTCCCATCCCCTCAAGTCAACCTTTAATGTTAAATGTCTTCCAAACAAAAATTTCTTTCCCACAGAAGTTCCTCCCACCTAAAAAAAGAAAAGATTTTTTAACAATCCTTCCACACATTCAGCTGCCATTTTTACCATATGGACCAGAAGCAGTCGGCTCAGGGAGAGGCAACAGACCTCTGTGAGTTGTAGATGTCAGGAATCCCACCTGATGCACTACATAAAAGCCCCCATCCGGAAGAATTCATCAGCCAGAGCCAGGATGGCGTAGAATGTTGGACTAGGATCTGGGAAGCCTGCTGGGTGACCTTGGGCCTGTCACACACTCTCTCAGCCTCAGCTACCTCACCTCACAGGGTTGTTGTGAAGGTAAACTGAAGGAGAGAACTATGTATGCCTCTTTGGATCCTCCTTGGGAAGAAAGGCCAGTTATAAAGGAGGTTAAACACAAAGACTTCATTGTTCAGCGCTGAGTGGGGATAGCCAATGGGAAGCCCAGAGGCTCACGCCGCTTCCACGCCGTCATTTCTTTGTCACTCATTTGTTCCTATTGCTTCAGGGTTCTCCTCCCCATATGTTTTGCTCTCTCTAGTAGTCCCAGACAATTAGAGGGGGACGGACACAAAGCAATAGGGACAAACGAGTGACGAAAATGACAGTGCGGAAGGCACGTCAGTCTAGCTTCTGTGGTCTTCCCGTCTGGTCCCAGCAAGACAACCCAGCTCTTTGATCCCCTCCCCACAGCCCATGAAGAACACCAGAGACTTTGCGATGCACACCAGCTCTTGGTTCTCGTCCCCCAGTGGCGTGTCTGTGAGGAAGAGCAGCCAAGTGGCATCAAGAGGGAATTCTGATGGGGCCTCCCACATTTTGCTCCTCACATGGGGAATGAGGAACAGGCAGTTTGCCTCCCATTCAATGTTGCTGGCACTTCTGCCTTTCCTTAAATCAATTTTTTTTAAAGAAAGCCACAGAGTTAAATAATTACAAATACAGTAATTAGGAATGAATGTCTGCACTACTGGCTAAATTTATCCCAAGCCCTGCCTCTCAGCGACTCCCAGTGAACGCCCCACCTGAGGCAAGGGAGGACACTGCCATTCCTTCTAGGGGGGAAGGCCACTCACATATGGCGTTCCAGCTACACAGACAAGGGGCTTTTCATCCTCCGGGTCACAGAGAGGTCAGATGCTGTTGCACTTCCTATTTTCAATGCCACACAACCAGACGAGGGGATCTACTGCTGTACAGATTGCTTCACACCTGGATAGCAGAGCCTGTTGCAACACATCACCATAAAAGAGAAGTGCCTGGCTCCCTACTTGTTAACCAGTAATGGATATAATTTGTTCCATAGTGCAGATCTAGCAAGGAAAGGCATATTGATTATATATTTAATTTTTCAACGCTTCCTTCCCAACAAGTGATGTATTGCAGATAAAATGAGCTCCTTTTATTCAACAGAACATGCAGGTTGATGATGCAGTGGGATTCACTGTTGTCCTCCTGCCCTTAGATCTGCCCCTCTCCCAGCCCCACATTAGGATGAGACCTGCGGAATAACGTGCTCTAGGAACCAATCTCACCACAGAACATTTCTCTATAATATTCTAGTTAGAGAATAGAGGATTTATTTATTGGTTCAAGCCACAGGTTATTGCAAAGACTATTACAATCCAATTAAAAGGGAAATAAAAAACTCAGTTACATGCACAGACCCCAAAATTTCCCATATCTGCAGCCTGGAATGCAAAATAGGATGCCTTTTCCAGAACTCCTCTCTTGCTAGTTAGCAGGTGTTTAATTTTTTTCCCCATATTAGATCTGCATTCCAACAAGCAAGCAGATCTGGCACTATTATACCTGAGCTCAACAGAGCCTGGAAGTAGCAGGTCTGATACAGAAAATAATTGTCCCATCTTACAGATTTATGCCCCACACCTTTGTCTTACTTTGCCAGTCATGACCTACTTTGTCTAAATATCATCTATTCTTCAGAGTATATCTTCTCTTCATCTCTGTTCTGCCATGCAACTCAAGAACCTGTTTCAGGTTCCTCTTCTCACGTGAACCAACAGAGACAACAGCTCCTTCTAGATTTTACTGAATTGTTTTCTGGTGAATATTCCAGATTTCACTCTTGCTCTCTCTCTCTTACCCAGGACAAGCTTATCCCAGCCCATCCATCTCAGTGACGCCCAGCGAACGCCTCACAATGGGGGGACATGCCACAATCTCATGTGAGAGTGAATGCCCCGACATAAAAGAATTCAGAATACACAAAGGAACAAATTCTTCATATATGTATCGTTTGGAAGTCATGGCAGAGTCCAGGGCTCTATTTACCATTGTTAATGCCAGGGAATCAGATGCCGGGATCTATTGGTGTCAATATTGCGTGTCTGATCAAAGCTGCTCAAATTTCAGTGATAAGGTATCCATCAGTGTAAAAGGTAAGGATGACTGTTCGTGTTATTTTTTATAAACAGGTTTTCCATTTTCCGTATCTGTAAATCAAACAGGACGTCAGCACAGACCAAGAGACATTTCTACTGTTCCTTTGTTAGGATAACAGCCCTGAATGCTCAGTTGGTTTTTGTCAACGTCAGCCACTGTTTAGGAAGGAGCTCCCTGATAGTGGGGAATCTCTCTGTGGATTGTCCATCAGTGCTTGGAGAAGATAACAACCCTCCAGCTGAGCGGTGGGAGCAAAGGTGCATGTGTGAGACAAACTGAAGCTTGGAAGGTGGACGGTCATCGTCCAGAAAGAAGGGGCAGAGGGAGCTGTGATCTGGTTAAAAGTGCTCCGGCATGGGAGTCCCGAAGCAAGATAGTGGATCTGCTGTCTCTGCTCCCATCTCTGCTCTGCTTGTAATTTGTAAGTAAAGGAAACACCATAAAGGCTGTCGGATATTCCTGGCTGTCGGATATTCCAAGCCTCTCCCTTCTACATGAGGAAGAAGCTTTTGCCTAAACAAAACACCTACACGAGCATTTACACTGAATGAAATAGAGGAACCAGACGCACAGCATTTTTGGGTGTGGGGGGATGAATGTTTGCGTATAAAGGCAAAGGTTTCCCTTTCTTGAAAGCCAGTCAGATCTGACTCTATGGGGCAGTGCTCATCTCCATTTCCAAGCCAAAGTGCCGGCGCCGTTCGAAGATATTTCCATGGTCATGTGGCCGGCATGACTGAACACCGAGGCGCAAGGAACGCTGTTACCTTCCCACCAAAGCGGTACCTGTTTATCTACTTGCAATTTCTTGCTTTCGAACTGCTAGGTTGGCAGGAGCTGGGACCAGAGACAGGAGTTCACTCCATCATGCAGCACTCGGGTCTCAAACTGTTGACCGACAGACCTCCCAGTCTGCAGCTCAGCATCTTGGGGGTGGGAGCTGATCTGCGGCACACGATCCCAGGCCACTCACAAATGTGTGTGGGAACAGGAAACCAGGGCTAATGATGCAATCTTTGCCACCCTCCTGGAAGAGAGGGAGAGAACGATCAGGTTGATAAGAACCGACCAATTGACCTTATATACAGGGCTTGTTCTTCTGCATATACTCGCCACTGGTATGAGATTACAGCACAGGGAAACAGTTTTGTGTGCACATAGTGTGTTGTAGGATAAACAGAGATTCTGCATCAAAAAGCAGGGGCGGATAGATGGATGGATGGATATGCACAGGGTAGATGAGTAGATGCAATGACTGAATGATAAAAGGATTGTTCCTGGAAGCTTGTGGGTGGAAAGAGAAAGTCTGCGCTGCTTTAATGCAAGATTTTTATGGCTTTTACAGGGAAGTCTAGCCAAGCAGGATCCACAACAGTTATATGGGCAAGCAGTGCTGTGGGCCTTCTCATTCTCCTCCTGTTGTTGGTCGCCTTCCTGTTGTACAGACAAAGAAGAGCAGGCGAGTGGGCCACTGGAAGAGGTTGCTTTACAATGCCAGCTATTAAAACATGCATCATTAAAATGGCATTGTCCTCACACAGGACTATACCACCTCAAAGTTCACACTGAAGTAATAGCTTAAAAGAGCTGTCTTATTAGAGCTGGCCCGACATCACTGTGCTAAAGAGAGAAGGAAGTAGTATTGCAGTACTGACCATCCCCACTATAACCTCAAAAATGTTTAGGAAATGCACAATGGAACTCTAGAAAAGAGTCAGGGGAGGGAATGAGCGCGGTTTCTGGTGGCTGAAGGGGAAAAGTTCAGTGTATTGCTTAGCACCCCTCCCTAGAACTTGCAGAGGCAGAGCGGTGCAAAATTACTAACAGTGTTTCAAAATGGCTAGCGTGTCAGACTGCAAGTGGGGAGCCCTAGGGTCAAATCCCCACTTAGCCACAAAACTCCCTCAGTAAAGTTGGGCAGTTACAGCCTAATTTATCTCATAGCATCATTGTTAGGATAAAATAGCAGAAAAAAGAACCACGGAGCTCCTGGTGGGATAAAAAGAGGACACACAGACAGAAAGCTAAAAACGCAGATGTCTAAACCAGCTCTCTAGATGCAGGGTGTTGCCTCCAAGGCCAGCTCATAACCAGTTAGAAGAAGAAGAGATTGGATTCATACCCCGCCCTTCTCTACCCAGAGGAGTCTCAGAGCGGCTTACAAACTCCTTTCCCTTCCCCTCCCCACAACAGACACCCTGTGCGGTAGGTGGGGCTGAGAGAGCTCGGACAGAAACTGCGCTTTTTCAAGAACAGCTGTGCCAGAGCTTGTGACTGACCCAAGGTCACATCAGCAGGTGCAAGTGGAGGAGTGGGGAATCAAACCCAGGTCAGATTGCGGCACCAGGAAAACCAAGCTTGGGGCATCTGGAGCTGGACACGTATTAAAAATGACAGCCAGTGTGATGTAGTGATTCAGAGTGTTGGACTATCTGAGAGACCCAGGTCCAAATGCCCACTTGTGCCACAGAAGCTCACTGGGTGACCTTGGAGCAGTCACACTCTTTTAGCCTAACCTACCTCACAGGGTTGTTGTTGTGAGGATAAAACAGAGGAGAGGAGAATGATGTAAGCCGCCTTGGGTCCCCATTGGGGAGGAAGGCAGGGTATTAATGCCTTAAATAAATAAGGAAGAGCCCTCTTCCACCAAGCCAAGATTCTTGGACATCAGAAACTTGGGGAGGGAATTCTGGCGTGAAGGATCTAATGATGTCTCTCTGACCCACAGGTCTCACTGTCAGAGAAAGACAACAGCCAGTGAACACGGTAAGAGTTTCCTACACTGCACTGTTTCCACAGATCCTGACCTTTGAGCCTAGAAAAGGGGTCACTGTGCCAGCGCCCAAACACTCCAGACCAGCCATAGAAAATAACACACCAATCTGATACACCTTGAATGTCTCCAGTTAAACTGAATACCAGCATTGGCAACTATGGACATTGCTATACTTGGCACATCCTCAGATGCCATTTGCACCTCTTTGGAAGCTATTGTTCAAAATCTTTCTTATTTCTTTGGAGCATTCTCATCTGTTTCTGTTGCAACTTTGCTGGATGAAGTCATCACAGGACTAATCCTATTTCTGTTTTTCTTCTCCCCTTGTAGCCCATGAAAACCAATATTGGAGCAGAACAGGATAGAGTCATTTATGCAGAAGTGAAAACCGTGCAATCAGCCGATCCTGCCAGAGTCTCTGAGCAGTGCACCTATGCATCAGTGGCCAAAGGCAGAAATATGGTGGGCCAAAGGCAAAGTGACTCATTTGGGCACTGATAGGTCTCTTGAGTTCCTTGGACAGCTGCATGATCCATGCCAGTCCTAAGATGAAAACCCCCTTCTCACTGCCTAGAGCTCTAGACAGCCTCAGAGAACCCAGGCCGAGGTTATAAGCCTACCAAGCCCCATCTCCAAAGCAAATCATGTGGTTACCTCATTACTGGCTGTTTGTGTCCTGTTACGTGCTATACCTTCACATACACCAAGGAGAGCAGCTATGAAGGCACAGAGATGTGACACAAGAAGAGGACAACTACCTTCAGGCCTAGTCCCCAGCTGACCCAGAAACAGGCAACACCTGCAGCAGACAGAGATGCTCCGCAAGTTTTAAATATTTACATTTTTTAATCCAACTTTATGACTTTTAGCTGACTAGTCCTTGGCAAGATATCATTTTGGACTGTTTGTTGAACTGTTGAACTGAAGCCAGGACAGGACTTTTAAATATTAATTGACTTAGAGTCCTCCTTCGTTCCAACAAGAAGTAAATACCAAGATTGTTGCCAGAAATCCCCCCCCTCAAGCTTATCTTCAGGAACTACTTGAGAATAGTTTCTTTTCCTGATTTATCTGTTTAAACAATAAGCCAAATTACAAACTATCCCATTGAAATGGGAAATCTGAAAAGGCTGCGTGACCCAGATGAAAACGGGGACTTAAAGTGTCTCCCAGCCAACAAACAAACTAAAATAGAAGATTTCTTCTCATCAGAAGGTTCTATTATATACAACTTACCAGTCTCAAATTACTTTGACCCTCTGGCTCCTTTGTTAGACGGTGCTGCCATAGATGGTGAGAGTACGACGGAGGTGATTAAAGCAACAGATGATCACGTAGTGGAGACGCTGAAAATTCTGAGATGAACAACTCTTTACAGAGCAAGCTCCAACATAAAACTACTAAAAATAAGATTATGGAAACTGCTGAAATGTTAACTTTGATCTCCAGAACAGTTGATTGCATCTTTAATGGATTGAAACTTATTGAGGGAAAGCTTGAGAAGATCCTCAGTTTTGTCTTAACAGCCAGAGACAATGAGAACCAGCTGAGTAGACAACCTCCTTGTATCTCCCCACTGAGTAAGAGCTCATCAGAACCAGCAGTTCTCACAAAGAATTTTCCTCCTCAAACTTTAATACTACAAAATACCAAAATTTGCTTAATTGCACATCCTTATAGAGGCCAACTACCGAACTGGAATTCAAAATATAAAGCCATTGCTCATCTTAGATCTTTACTTAAGAGATGAACCACTTATATAGACTTGACTTCAATTGAGAACCCTTACAGCTCTAATCAGACCCAGAAGGTATTACTTGCCTTTCAATCATCTAATATTCCAACTTTATTGCTTACGCAGAAGAGAAAACTACAACAAAAGGGGATCTTTTTGTCCAGAGTTTTCCTGAACACCAAATTTCTCCCCTCTTTGTCAACCTACCGAAAATTTCAACTAGTTCAAAAAGCGAAAAGTCTCATAGAGGGAAGTTAACAGAGACATCAGAAATCATTCAACAAGATCTGTCTATTCGTGATACCCAGCCCAAAATAGCCTATCCCAACGGACTTGATTTAGATAACTCTGTTGAAGAAGATTTACTGCACTCTTTCTCCAGGCTACCAACAGACAATCAACATTATATCATTAAAAGATTAGAGGATCTTAACAACAATCTGTTGCAATCTCTTCTTCTCCCTCCTAGCTCACAAGAAGGTGTTAAGACTATTTCAAATTTGTCTTCTTCTTCTGCTAATAACATTCAATCTACTACAACTCACAATGAATGCTCTTCTAGGAAGTCTGACCATCTGAATCTGCCTAGAGATGAGGTTATTCGTAACACCATTCAAAAGCAAACTCTGAATGGAGGATCTACTTTGAATGAATGCAGAATAATGAATGGATGTATCTTTAATGATACCTTAGGGAAATTGGAACTAATTACATCAGATTGACTACCTAGAACACTACAGATTATCTCGTGGAACATTGCTGGTTGGAAGAAGAAATCTAATGACCCTGATTTTATAAACTATTTAAAAAGATTTGATTGTATTTTTTACAAGAAACTTGGTCTTCATCTGTTAACACTCAATGATTTTACTTCCTTTAATCTCCCTGCGTATAAGCTGTTATCAAATGGTCGTAATATGGCTGGTCTCACTTCACTATTCAAATCTAACCTTTCAGTAAATCAAATAGCTTTTGTCCTCCATGATTTGGCTTTTGATTTAATTATAGTAAATACCTATCTGCCACCTGCTTCTAATTTAATAGTATCAGCAAGCTAGGATGACCTTTCCAAATTTATAACCTCACTTCAAACAAAGTACCCAGCTTCTCATTTTATTTTATTGGGAGATCTGAATGCTCAAATTGGGAACCTAAACCCCTCCATGATTAGACAATTGGGCTTTAGTGATACTCAAAAATATCTACCCCCAGGTATACTTCACCCATGAAGGTTGAAAGACCCTTTGACTAACAAAGCAGGATCCGAATTGCTTGAATTTTGTATTTTTCATAACTCGATTATTTTAAATGGTATTTCTTCATTTCCTGCTTCAAATGAATTTACACATATCTCTTCAAGAGGTTGTAGTGTTGTAGATTATTGCATTTGTTCACCTTTAATTTTCCCAGCTATCCAAAATTTTTACATTGGTGCCAGAACTGAAAGTGACCATCTTCCTCTTATAATCTCTTTAGATTGTAAAAACAACTTTGGTTTTAATGATACCGCCATCCCACAAGATAACTCAGTGTTTATTTGGAAGAGAATGAAATGATCCTCTATAGTCAATGAGAATTTAACCTCTTTATTAGAGCTCAGTGCCACTGTTAACATAAAGCATACCTTATCGATGACAAATTCTTTGGCAGATGCTCTGGATATTTATGGCCAATTAATTTTTCCTGATTAGTTCTTTAGTCAAACCACCTTCTTCGACAATACCTAAGCCTCTATTCTGGTTCGATGCAGATTGTTATGCAGTTAAAAAGCAGGTTCGATCTGCATATAAAGAATCTCATAGCTCAAATAACTATGACAAATTAAAGACCTCTCATGATCAAAATAACTTCTACCATGATTTTATCCTTAACAAACAGAGGCTGTTTTATGATAGGAAATGGTCTGGACTACTCCAAGCTCTAAAATCCAATAACGATAAAACCTTTTGGCAAGTTGTATCTTCTTATATGAACAACAGGGTAATTTTTCCTTGTCTTAATATCGCTCCTCAAATTTGGTTTGATTACTACAGCACAATCTTCGACACTCCTGATAATATCTCATCAGACACCGATAATATCATCCCAGCAGACATTCCCAACTGGCCTCTGGTAACAGCAGATGAAGTGCTTGATCTGATTTCAGAACTGAAACAAGGCAAGGCTCCAGGTCCTGATGGGATCCTGGCAGAAGTCCTTTCCAAATACCCTCACTGGTGGTCCTTACCCTTAGCTAATCTGTTCACTTTAATTAATCAATCTGGGAGGATTCCCCAGCCATGGTTGAACTCTATCATTATTCCTATTTTTAAAAAAGGAAACCCTAACTGCCCAGAAAATTATAGGCTGATTAGTCTTTTATCTATAATAGGCAAGTTATATGCCAAATTTCTAGAAAGACGGTTAAAAACATGGATACAACCTCAGCAGATAATCAGTCCTGAACAAATTGGCTTTTCGAAAGGTAATTCTACTGTAGACCACTGCTTTCTTCTAACTTTCCTGGCCGATAAATATATGAAATCGGGCACTAAAAAATTGTACGCAGACTTCATCTATCTAAAAGGCGCTTTTGATTCAGTTTCTAGAGAATTACTTTGGAGAAAGTTGGAAATTTTGAATATTGATCTTCAACTATTATTTTTAATTAAAAAGCTTTATTCATCTATAGTCTGTCAAGTTAAATATTCGGAATCTGGTCATTTAACTGCCAAAATACCAACTTTAAAAGGAGTAAAACAAGGATGTATACTGGCCCCACTTCTTTTTAATCTGTTTTTGAATGATCTTCCATCAAGGTTGGAGCATGTCAACGGACACTCTCCTAAATTGGGATCTTGAAAGATCCCACTTTTGCTTTACGCAGATGACACTACAGTCCTTTCTTGTACCAGGGTCGGACTTCTCAGATATTTGCACGCTTTTCATAAATTCTGTGCTGATAACTCTTTGGTCATTAATTATTCAAAATCCAAAATGTTAGTTTTTTCTAAATGTTGGAAGCCTATGAAGTGGATAGTAGGGAAAACTGAGATTGCCCAGGTTAAAAATTTCAAATACCTAGGAATTACTTTTCAATATAACCTTCAATATAACCTTCAGTATAACAATATAACAGTTAAACGATCTGTTTCACACCTTAAACAATTCTTTTATTCCAAAGGGAATTAATATTTACCAGGCGCCATAAAGATCTTTGAAATTAAAATTTCCCCCCAACTATTATATGGAATTCCCGTTTGGATAACGGGCTTTCATAACTATCTTGAAAAACTACAGGCCTGTCTTTTTTACCAACTTCTAGGCATTTCTAACTGTGTTCCGTATTCCTTTCTATGTTTAGAATTAGGCCAACATTTTATAAATACTAAACGTTGGTTATTAACTTTTAAATTTTGGTTGAAAATACACTTCAGATCGTCACCAAATTCTTTAATCTCACATTTTGAAAATGATACTTATAGTGCATCCTGGTTGGCATATATTGAGAAGAAAATTAGTTGAATTGGCTTTTCCTTAAGAGTATTTCTATTCACTGGATAAAGTCTCTATTTTCCAGATTATTAAACGGAGATTGCTTGACCTAGAACTCCTGTACAATTTTGCATATTTTCTCAGGCTCAGTTGATTCTCCCAATTCAATATGGCCAGATGGCCCACTATCTTCACAACTTAGTCCAGCCTTCGCACCGTAGAGCCTTCACACTAGCCCGACTAAATGTGTTCCCTTCCAGGTATTCCAGCACCAGAGACTTTGGCTAAAAGTTTCCCCTAAGTTAAGCGGGGGGGGGCAGGACCCCCCCCCGAAAATAAAAACAGACTTAAAGCAAGAGGGGGTCAGAGTTGAAAGCAAAATGAGATTTTAGTAAGGACTTGCCAAGAAACTTACAAGTGATTTGCAGACTTTGGAGGCTTTTGGCAATTTTCCTTAAGCGTAAATGTTCTCAAAGATGTCGCTGAGGAAGGCGGAGAAAGATAAGCAAACAAAACCTAAGCCTCCTTCAGGAAGTGCTAACCCAGTGAGTGCGGTCATGAGACTGGACGTAACCATAGACTTCTCTAAGATGCTAACAGATGCATGGCGAACCTGATGGAGCAAATGACAGCACTTAACCAAAATTTTGCTGCTCAGCAACTCCAGGTAAATGAGACTATGAAAAAAACAGAGCACAATGCAGAAAAGAAGTGGATGCCAACTCCAAAAAACTTAAAAAGCAAATGCAGGAGATGGAAAATAAGAGAAACTCTGATGAAGCCCGGCCTTTACAGCTTCAAATGGAAAAATCAAGCTTTATTCTGAGATTTCAAGGAGTTCCTGAGAATAAGGAGGAGAATCTTAAACAGATTATGACCAATGCTTTGGAACTGGTTACAGATTTGAAAGCGGATGTTCTTCAAAATGAGATGAATGTGATCTACAGATCATATTCCGAATATATATATAAAAAAATAATCTGCCCGGGGAGGTGGTGGTTAGATTCTCAAGAAGATTGTCAAGAAGATTCAACTGGTAAACCTTTCTAAAACCATACAACAGGCCCTGACTAATTTTCTTTGGCTTTAGGAGACAAACTTGATTTTCAGCCTTAAGAGTTTAAATTTCATTGACGATATTTTCTCATTATTGCCGCCACAAAAACCTAAGGCTGTGGTCACATGGTGTGATCATCATGCTGTCCATATACCTCAAATCTTACCCGGGGTTATGTATTATACAGTGACTCAATCAGACAGCTCACTTCGAAGCATACTCACCCAGCACTCACCCCATGGTCCACCGTACAGACAGTCACTACCCTGCAGTAACCATGGAGGCAGCACGCTCCTTTTATATATATATAAATCTCCACTTGCTCATGCGCATAAATGTTTATTCGAAGTTTACTTCGGTGTCCACACATGCACAAAAATGCGGAACGGAATCACTGCTCTTTTGAAAGCCATGCAGTCCTTACACCAATGCAATGTACTGTACTTTGCTGTACTGTGATGGGTTAACATTTCTCCACCAAAAATTTTCTTCCTCTTACCCCTTAATCCCTTTTCCACTCTTTTTTGGGTTGCCTGTGAGGTTAGTGAGCATCCATTTGTCTGTCAGGTTGTCAGGTTGGTGATCATTAAATTTTCTGTTAGATTGGACCCTCAAGATCCTCGAGAGATTCCTTTGGGACTTCTCATGGTCACCTTCCAGTTTTGCTTGCTGACCCTGCTGCATCAGCTACAGAGATTAATGGCAATCCAAACCAGGAGGGCTATTATAATTCAATGTTACCTGAATGTCAAGAGATGTGGAATTCTACATTTCATGTCCATGCGTTTCCTCGTCAGGGCACGGTTTATCCAGCTGGCACAGGAGGGCCCCCCACATCGCTGGTGGGTGTTCCCTTGTCCCTCAAGATGGTGGCACACCTTTGTCCTGCAAATTTGGGATGATGAGCAACGGCTGGACAATTTTTGCATGACCAGGACAACCTTTTCCTGGTTGGTTGAATCCCTGCGGCCAAGGCTGTAGAGGCAGGAGACCACCATGAGGGACCCCACCTCAGTCAAGGAGCATGTGACAATCACTGTGTGGTGGCTGGTCAACACCATGTGCTACAGGAATATTGGCCACCTGTTTGGGATTGCTAGGTCGACCTTAGCCAGCATTGAGGTTGAAGTGGGTCTGGCGATGGAACTAGAACTGCTCAGCAGAACCGTTTATCTGGGACCACTGGAAAGGGTGAGCACATCAGCTATTGCATCCTAGTGCCACCTTTTAACCTTTTGAAAACAGGGCTGAGGAAGAAGAGAAGAAGAAGAGAAGAGATTGGATTTATACCCCGCCCTTCACTGCCCAAAGGCATCTCAGAGCGGCTTATAAACTCCTTCCCCTTCCCTTCCCCACAACAGACACCCTGTGAGGTAGCTGGGGCTGAGAGAACTTCTGACAGAAACCTATTGTGCCAAACTATGGTGTACTCTTTCAAGGCCGTAGACTTTCCAGTTTCCCTGGGGGTGCTGGGGCTGGGCTATGCTATGTCCTTAAAAGAACCAGGGCCCAGTGACATCACTGGGAGTAGCCAGTGACATCATAGGGAGGGGCCTCCATTGCCACTATCTATGGAGGCAGGGGGTAAGGTTTAAAGTAATACAAAAACAAATCTACCTTAAAATGGAACAGAAAAGGAATCCTGGGCACAGTCTTAATATCCTGGCCAGTACACATTAGATGTTATATTTAGGTCCTTGGGAAACAGGTGCAAATAGGTGCTGGGACAGGCTTTCCACGGGTTGTGCAGGCAGGGTGCAACTTCTAATTTTTTGTAACTGCATTTCAAACCTAGCAAACTCTTTTATAGCTTTTTATCCAAACAGCCACCATGGACAGTAAGCCTCAGCCACAGCACAATAATACTATTAAATGCTTGAAACCAGTTCATGCTAGCTGTAGCTACTTCGGTGCTCAACAATTGTCAATACACACCTACTTGACCAACTCTTTAGGGTATACAGCCTTTCCTCCTTCGAGCAAACACTTTTATCAAACCTGTGTCTCCACCTCCTTTACATGTCTCCAGACCCTTTGTCCTGGTCCGCCAAGGCTTCAGGTGCATTCTGGGAGGATTTAAATCCCCCTCAAAAATAAAAAGCGTTGTCTGCACATGCACAGACAATGCCACTTACCACTGAGGGCCTGCCTGCCGCTGCTCCTGTGAAGCTGATCCAGGCCAAGCTGCAGGGGCAGGGAATGCTGGGAGCTGCTCTGGGCCCAGCCATGCCAGCAGGAAATGCCAGGAGAGGCTTGGCTGCAGCAGCAGGGAACACTGGGAGCTGTTCCAGGCCCAGCTGCAACAGTGCAGAACACCAGCAGAGACTCCAGGCAGAGCTGCAATGGCACAGAACATCGGGAGAGACTCCGGGCCTGGGCATGGAGCTGCTCTGGACCTGGCTTTAAAAATGCCTCGTCTTCGATTGAGCGTTTGTAGGTTATAGAGATACCAAAGTGCTCTAGAATGGCCAACAGCTCTGATCCCCCAAGAACAAGAACTAAAGGTGATTAGCAGATGAATGGAAGTCAGTCCTCATTTCACCAGAAAGAGTTGTGTGATCCCTAACAGTTGACATCCTCCATCCCCCAAAATGTTTAGCTGGCTTTTAAAACTGTCCTGTAAGGGCCAAATGACAATTTTTTTAACAAGATGAATCTGTTATTCCTCTGTTTCTTGCACGGCCGGAAAAGGGGATGTGGTTTGCAATACAGGGGTGGAGGTTCTCTTGAGTCAAATGTAGTGATGACGAATTATAGATATCATCACCCTGTGGCATCAGCATGATTGGAAGCACTGAGGAGGAACTGCGCCATAGAAAACTGCTGCATTTTAGAAGCTGCAGTACACGGTTGGGATCTTCACCAAGGGCTTCTGAGTGAGGGGCACACAAGAAGCTTCCAGCTACAGGACTGAGAGATCCATCAACATGAGGCTGTCTTTTACCGTACTGTTTCTCGGTTGGTATCTCACAGGGAAGGCCCACGGGACCAGTTATGTCTGGTGGCAAGGCGGGAGAAGCAGAGACCTAAAATCAGCTCCTGTTCCTTGGATATCTTGCCAGTAATGAAATCATTTCCTTTCCAGGATGCTGGATGACTGGGCAGAGGTGGCTGTCCAGAGGTAAGTAGCCAGGGATAAAAAGATTATTAATGGCGGTGTGGGGGAGGGGGATAATGACAAAATAAATGTCACAGTCTTCTGCTTTCGTGAAGAACTAAACCTGTGCGCCAATGTACCTACAGTTCTGGCATGAGCTCAGGACATGCTCCATCCTGCTCCCCTCTGTGCACTTTGGACCTTCCATTAAAAAAGGGGTCCAGCAGTTCATACTGTCTAGGTGTTGTAATGAATACAAGCAGCCTCTAGGGAGGAGTTTCTGCTTTACATGTCCTTCAGTTTTGTTCCTGCTTGTGAGTGAGTTGTTGGGGGGTGAGATGATTGAGAGGATCACTAAAAGAAGGCCAAGCCAGAGGGAGGGAATAAGAGAGCTAAATTTAAAAACCTTCTTAAGTTGAAACAAAGTTGAAATGTCTTGTTGTTCACAGTACTAGAATTAGGATTGTCAGCTCAGGGTAGGGAACTTCCTGGAAATTTGGGGGTTTGAGGCTGGGGTGTGTGTGCTGCCCCTAGCAGATTATCTAGCTAGGGAGGTTTTTCAGTGGGGTATAATACCACAGGGCCTGCCTTCCAAAGCAGCCAGTTTCTCCAGCTGAACTGATCTCTGTCACCTGGAGATCAGCTGCAAACCCAGGAGAGCCCCAGCCACCGTCTGGAGGTTGAAATCCAAAAACAACATGCATGACATTTTCCCCAGAGGAACTGTTTTCTGTAGACTGGAGATGAGCTGTAATTCCAGGGGCTGGCATCTCTAGTTGCATCCCATGGACTCCATCTGCTTGTCACTCAGCAACTGACCCCCCCACATCTGCAGGGCCCTTTACTCTGATTTGACAACAAGCTTTCATTCTGGCCTTTTTAAGCTTCCCATCTGGCCCTGAAGATATCAGCCAAACTCTCCAGTGATCCTTAAGCAGCCTCCTCCTTCAGAGAGAGATGCAAAGGGCGCTTTAACAACCTCTCCCTCATTCTAAATAGCAACAGAGGCTTGCAGGCATCTCTTACCATACAGGATGGACTTTATCAGCTCACTACTAAGTAGGGATGCCAGCCTCCAGCTGGGACCTGGGGTCTCCCCAGAATTATAGCTCATCTCCAGACTACAGTGACCAGTTCTCCTGGAGAGGCTGGATGCTTTGGGGGGCGGACTCTAGGGCAATGTACCCCACTGAGGTCCGTATCCTGCCCATGCTCCATCCCCAAATCTCCAGGAATTTCCCAACTTGGAGCTGGCAACCTTACCCTCTCCCATTGTTCGCTGGTGACCAGGGAGGACCTGGCAACCCTACTGCTAACACAGAGAAATGTGCCATATATTGGGGGAAGAGGATTAAACAGAAGGAGGGACCCTTTTGTTGCGCACCTCAGTTCCGTTTCTTTGCTCTCCTTTGCCTGTCTTGCCTGGACGTGAGCAGCCGAGCGGCATGAAAAGGAGAACCCTGAAAGCCCCCCTCCCCCCATTATTCAACCAGGGAGGCTGTTAAAGAGCGCTTTGCCTGGGTCTCATCTCATGTGGGAGTGAGCCAGTGGGGGTGGAACCAGGCCCTCATGTAATTTCCAAATATGGTTCCCAGTTATAAACTCTTTGCTGACCACAGACTTAGAGGAGAAAACTGGCCATTCATTCCATTGGCAAATGCCCTTGACAAAGCTTTGGATTAATCTTCTCTGACTCTCCACATGTGCTCAAATCTCATCTTGTACATATATAAATGTTGCCCATTTTTCAGAGTCAGACTGTTGATGATGTTCCACCTTCCAAAACACATCCTCGTTCTCTTTCTATCCAGGACAAGATTTTCCCAAACCTTCCATCTCTGTGAGCCCCAGTGATATGGTGAACCTGAGCGGAAACGTCAACATCCACTGCAGGAGTGAAAAGGTGGCACAAGTAGAGTTCACTCTGCTTAGAGAAGGGCGTGCGATTCTGTTCAGGAACGCAGTGTTGCATGAAGCTGTATTCTCCTTGGCCAGTGTCAAGAAAACAGACAGTGGGGTCTACTGGTGTAAATATCAGATCAGAAATGACCCAGTGGATCGATGGTCACATGACAGTGATCCTGTTCACATCAATGTAACAGGTGAGGGTCTGGCTCAGTACTCGTAACTTATTTTACCGCATGACAGTTCCATCTTGCATCTGCAAATCAAATGGGAGTATAGAGGAGGACCTCATGCATATCTCTTTAATAGTCAGAAACGTTACGTGCAACTGCACTCACTGCATTTCCCCCCATCCTGAGAGCCCCAGCTTCTCCAGCCCAGAAGGGCAGCAAGTTCTAGACATGAGAGTCACCACTGAGTACCAGAATGGGAGCACGTTCTCATCTCCTTGGCAGATACATTCCAGGGGCCAGGGAGCTTCGCAAGTGACAGAGCCAGGGAGCAACACAACCAACCAAGTCCCCTTCTCTATACAGTGAAATGTGAAGATGGAAGGAGCAACATCTGCCTATGTCACCACAATCGAAGTCCACTTCTCTGCTCACAGCTGTGGTCACTTGGAACTAGTTTTGAGACAAGGTGCCAAACATGGCTTCCCCCTCTAATATTGCCACCCAGGCAGGGATTTTCTGAGATTCTGACTCACTGTAACGAAAACTCTCACTAGGGCTTCTGCTGGAGTCTTTATAGGAAATCCAGATGCTCAGGACCAGAATACACAAAGGACAGTAGCAAAGTTATGTGCATCTGAGAGTGCACAGCACATAGATAAATTGGCTGGGTTTGGTGGCAAAGGCATTCCCTACATTTTTGTGCCCCTTCTTAAATATTAATATGATTTCAGTGTTTATGCTGATAATCTCTGTGACCACGAAAGCTCTTGCCTCCTTCTCCCTGGCCTGCACCTTTAATGCACACCTTTGGATAGCATCTCCCAGTCACTCTTGACCTGACCTGCCTCTGAACCTCTCCTCTGGAACTCCTGTGACTTTATCCATGTCCTGCAACTTCTGCTTTTTGCTCTTTCTAGTTTATCTATAGCATCAGTGACTCACTGGCTTTCTGAAAAGAGTTTTTCCCTCTCTCTTTCACTTCTGCCTATGTTTTAGGCTCTGTGATTTCCTCTTTTCAACTCATCCCTGCCCTTGACTCATCTGCCTCAATCTCAGAGATCATTCTTTACCCCATTTAATTCTCAGCCCAGCTGATTTCCTCCGTTCAGTATCTCCACTTTGCCGCATGGAGATGAAATGTCTCTGAAGAACAAAGAAGGTGGCCCGTTTTGTCCATACAGAGGCATCCTTCTCCTCCTCTTCCATCACACTGCAAATGAAATTTCACTTGCACGCACTGGGCATTTGTTCAGGGTAAACAGGAAGACGAGAGAGGTATATTAAAACTGAGCACAGTGTTCACCCAATAATCATTTGAATTGGCCTATAAGAGAGAAAAGGCTATGGTCACACATCCAAATCCCAAATTTCACCCCTTTCTCATGGGTGTTCACCCCATTATCTCCAGCCATTTTATCTATGGACACCCTCAGCTGCACATCACCTTGCTACTGGCCATTAATTATAATGATGATGAAAAATATTTGTACCCCGCCTTTCCTCATGGTTCAAGGTGGCTTACAATAATAGATTAAAAGGAGAACAGCAAAACAGCAGCCTCTCCCTCCCTCCTCCTCTTAAAAGCTGTCTGCCATTCAGACCCCCTCAAAAGCCCTGGCAAAGAGGCAAGGCTTACACTTGGAGCACCTCCTGAAGCTCTCCCAGGAGAGGGTGCCCCCCTCCCCTCTGCACAGGGAGCAGGAGCCACAATGGAAAAGGCACAGGGTTCTGGACAATGCCGGACAGGCCACCCTCAGTGGTGGGACAGCCGACAAATGGCTGCATACTGTAGGGGGAGAGATATTCCTGATAGTGCAGCACCAGCTATAGGATTTCTGATTTAACCCCACCATCTCTGGCTTCTGTTCCTTTGCATTTCTGATACATTTAAACCTACCCATTACAACCTTAAGAGCTAGAAACTCGTTTTTAATGCAATCTGAGCATCTCAAGAGACTGAATTCTGTGCAATCCTGCACTGTGGTATCATAGAATACTGGATAATCTACAGTACTAGGAATCGATGGGCAGACAATGGATCTATTGATCCGATCTGAATCAAAGGGTTATATTGGCTGAATATCAAGCAAGGATCACTCCATGCCCTGTGTTTTTCGGTCATTTAGATCCCAGCCTCACCAAACCCCTCATCAAGGTGAGTCCCAGGGGGAAGCTTGCACCAGGCTCAGACGTCACCATTGAATGCCAGAGCAAAGAAAACGGATTGACTTTCTCCCTGCGCAAATCAGGAAAAGAGATTGCGTCACAGAAGACAGAGCCAGGTGGAAACACAGCAAAGTTCCTTCTCTCCATGGGGAAGACAGAGGATGCAGGGAGCTACATTTGTCAGTATCAGCACAGAGAAAATCCTTTTGTCTGGTCAGAGCCCAGCGACCCTGTGGAGCTAGTTGTGACAGGTGAGGAAGCAAGCTGGGCATCTTTCTCTCCCCTGCTTTCCAAACCCCTCTTCTTATGCAGTAACTTCCGGATTTATGCATGCCCAGACCCAAAATAGGGTACCTATACCCGTATAGTAGAGCACAGATATCCCTTTTATATGATCTTCTTATATATGATACAGTGACTCCTGGTTTTATGCACGCCAGCCCAAAACAAGATACCTATATAGTAGAGCATGGAAGATGAAATATTTTTTGGTAAAAGTCACAAAAACTAGGATCAGAAATAAAAAGGATTACATACGCGATTAGAAAGAGATGCCAGTAGCCCTGGGGATTGCAGGAAGTGTGTGATAATTCCTTTGCTGTATACCATAGTGTGTGTTTTTGTGTGAAGGGATCTCTTGATATTCCTGTTGGAAGTGGTGTGTGTTTGAGAGAGACAAAGAATTATAATAAGATGAGACAGTGAGACAGACTTGTGTCAAAATGTAGGCACTGGTTAAAAGAGCTGTGGAATACTAAAGGAACTGAGAGTTCCCCAACTGCTTCACTGTTCCGTGACTGGGTGACGAATAGCCCTTTCCCAGCACGGAACACACTCTGATGGGCTGGCATTGCAAATGTGTTTTAAAAAATCAACACAAACCAGACCTTTAAAAAGAGGCAACATGGGGAGCACTGGAGTGTAAATGTTTAGCAATAATATTGTCTGGATTTTCTGTAATAACAGAGCAAGGGTCGTCCAACCTTTTTGAGCCTGCAGGCTCCTTTGGGATTCTGACACAGTGTGGTCGGCGCAGCCACAAAATGGCTGCTGCAGGAGGTGGAGCCAGACACAAAATGGATGCTTCGGCTTACCTTCAGCCATTCAGAGGAAATCCTTGTGCAGTGATGGCAGCTGCTGCCAAAGCAGCTTTAAAAAAAAATCTGCACAGCCAATCTATCCAGTGGCCAATCAGAAGCCATGCTGGGAGAAAGCCCCACCTTGCCCCGCCCACTTTCTAAAAAAACTTAACAGGCACCAGGAAAGGTGTCTGTGGGCACCAAGTTGCTCACGGTCACCACGTTGGGGACCCCAGTAACAGAGGAATGGAGCAGAGTGGTATATGGAAGGAAACGATATGAAACAGACCGGAATTTATTCAACAGTTCCTCACTTCTGTTAAATCATCCTACAAAAGCAAAAAATTCCCAATAATATAGCATTTTAACAATAATATATTTTTTAAAAGTGTTAATTCTTATTATCCACAATAAAAAATTGTACAAAGACAAATCATGGGTGGAAGCTGTTCTTTGTGGCCAGAGTGGGTAAACAATCTCTGCCTGCAAAGAACAGTTCTTCTCAGGTAGGAGCTTTTTTCACAGCAAGCAGCTAAACATCTCTGTGCTCAGCGATTTCATCGGCAGTCGAGAAGTGATTCTCCACCCAGCCGAGCACAGTGGTTTTTAAGGAAGGCTCCCGCATGAGGAACGGAATCCACAGTATGTGTGGATTATTATGTGTGAAGTGTGAAAGAGTATCTTAATGGAAGAGAAACTCTTTATCGTTTTTTAATGTTTGCTGAAAGTTTGTCAACGTTTTTATTTTTATTTTATTCCTTCATGGTTTTCAATTTTTGTAAGCTGCCTCAAGCCCTTGAGAAAGGCAGACTACAAATGAAGTCACAAATAAACAAACAGGCAGCTTCTAGTTGAAAACTGGCTTCCCTCAGAAAAGGAGTGTGAAGGTTATGATGAGGGTAGAAAGAAAACTCATTCCAGAGTGCTGTATTGCTGTTTATGTGTTTTGTTTGATTTCCTTAAATATTTTATATATACATTTGTATTTGAAAAGCTGCCTTGATATCTGAAATGTTTTAATGTTCACCTTGTTGGGGACCCTGAGTTAGGTGGAAAGTTTCATACAAATGCATTAAATAAATAGTAAATAAATAAACTTCCATATGTAACTGGATGAACATCTAACTCAAGGTGTCCTTGGTTTTTCAGGTGGATCCTTGACTATCATATTGGCCAGCTGTGCTGTGGGCCTTCTCCTGGTTCTCATCCTCCTCTTGCTTGCCATTGTATGGTACAAAAGAAGAAGAAAATGTGAGTTAGTGGGTGGCTTAAAATATATGAGATGGAAGTGCACAGCATGTAACATACTTCCAGGAAGGCAGCTGTGTTGGTTTGTGGTAAAAGAGTTCAATTCAATTCCAGTAGCTCCTTAGAGCCAACAAGAGGGTTGGACTAGATGACCTTCAAGGTCCCTTCCAACTCTAACATTCTATGATTCTATAAGAGTTTTGTGATATAAACTTTCCAGAGTCAAAGCTCCCTTTGTCAGATGTTAACTCATACTGAATAAAATAACTGGTCCATCCGGCACAATATTGCCTGCTCTAACTGGGCGTGGCCCTCAGGGTTTCAGTCAGAGAACAATCTTTCCCATCGTCTGCTATCTGACATCCTTTGCCTGGATATGCCAAGCATCAGCCTTCTGCTTGCAAACTATGTGTTCCGCCACTGAGACCCAGAACGGTCCATCTAGCTCAGCATCATCTATCATGACTGGAAGCAGCTCTCCAGAAACAGACAAGGGTCTTTCCCATCGCCTGATATCCTTTGCCTAGAGATGCCAAGACTGTACCCAGGATCTTTAATATACAACACTTGTGTGTTACCAGTAAGCCACAGCCCTCCCCTGGACTGGCACTAACTCAGGTTTCACAGGCAAAGTATTAGCCCAAATGCTTCCACCACAAGAAAGCCCACCAATGCTGAAATCTTAACACGGTGGAGAGAGGAGTCTTTTTTTCAGATGAAGGCGAATAGACAATTGGGGAAACTGCAAAAGCTGGGTGAGGGCTGAGCAGTATTTCAGGCGGCCAGAGGCAGAGAGTTTCAGTTCCCTTTAGATTTCCCTGCCCCTCCCCGAGTAGGAGAAGCAAAACTATGGGAAATAAGCCAGGCATGTATTTAATTTATCTCTGTGGGAAACGTAGCGTACAACTGGAGTTATTTTTTCTAGCCCAGGTAATCTAGAGCATGGCAGATGTTAAGCAGGGTTCCTCCTCCGAGGATCTGGAATACTCGGGGAAGGAGCAGTGTGGGCAATTCTTGTTTGCAACAGATTGACTGAAAATTCTCCTGAACTCTTTCTGATCTACAGGCTCCACTGCTAATGAAGAAAGCCGACCAGTGACAATGGTAAGTGACCTACCACTCTGTTAATGAGTGAACGTCCTGCCAGAGTTCTACCCTCAGATTTTGATGTTATATAGAAAACCAGGGCTATTTTTGGGCAGGAACACACAGGAACCGAGTTCTGGCTGGCTCCCGAGTTGGCCACGCCCAGCAGGAACTCATTAGCATAATAGGCCACACCCAACAGCAGAAACTCATTAGGATTGGCTGCATTAGGGCTGTGTGGCCTAACATGCAAAGGAGTTCCTGCTACAAAAAAAGCCCTGGGTTTTGACAACAAACAAGGTAAACAGAATAAGAAGCAAAAGGAGGGTGTGGCTGGATGACCACACTTCTGGTGACGTGGGGGTGTGGCTAATGAGCTGTGCTGTCAGGGGTGTGGCCCAATATGTTAATGAGTTTCTGCTGTTGGGTGTGGCCTATTACGCTAATGAGTTCCTGCTGGGCTTTTCCTACAAAAAAAGCCCTGTAGAAAACCATGTGACAAGTGACAATGGGTGAATCGCAACCACCTCAACATAAAGAACAGTCAATAAAAGGCTGGACTCACACACTGTCTGAACGGGTGGTATAAAATTGAAGGCCATTACTGGTAATTATGTTGTATGTATACTGAATGGGACCCAGCTCTTCCCTGTTATTTTTATGGCAATACCCATCTTTGCCTACTATCAGTTTATTAACAGAATTGCCAGTGGGAACTGTCTTAGGATTGTACCCTTTCAGGATAGCAGTTATGAGCTACAGATCCTATTTGGCAATGCAGAGTACTTTGAAAGAGGACAGGGGACCATCTGCTAACCTCCAGGTGACCTAGAGGCAACCCCAGATCCCACCCACTCTCGTTCTGAAGCTGCCTTTTGGAATTATTTTATTGGAGCCTCCTCATTTGTTTTCTATACAACTGTACTCAGTGAGGTGATGGCAGAAATGCACTTTTAAAAGTCTCTCTTCCCTCCCCTACCAGCCCCTGAAACCTGAAGCCAGAACAGTCTACGATGGAGAAACCTCTGGAGTGGAACATGATGAACTCACCCACGGAACAGACAATGACAGCCTAACTTATGTTGCACTGAACCATCAGCCGCTGAAAAGCAAGGAGGCAGCCATTCGTGGGAACCCCTCTGAATCTTGTGTTTATGCCTCAGTTGCCAAAGACAGAGCCAGCAGTAAAAAAAAATTGCAGTCCAGCAGCCCATGAAAATGCTAAAGCCACGGAAAAGCGAGCCAAACTGAGCAGGGAGGCTACTTTGAAGGAGGGAGGAGAGGAGACCGAGGCTCGAGTGCCCTGCTTCAGGCTGGCATTCCCAGGGGTCAGTCGTCCCTTTTCTGAAGCTACTCTTCAGAGTCTTTGCTAATTTAGCATTCCCAGTTGTCTCCATTGCCAACTGCACAGGAGAAAGTTATGGCAAGACTGAAACTCTTTTTCCCCCATAGCCCCCTGGAACGTGATGCCAGAACAGACCGTGCCGGAGTCACTTATGCTGTACTGAAACAGCGGTCATTGAAAATCAAGTGAGCAGCCATTCCTGATGGGGCTCCCTGCCTTGTGTCTATGCATCAAAGACAGAGTTTGGGAGGGCCAATAGACAGGACTCCTCATAGACTCTGATAATCCTGCGTCCCTTGAACACATCTGAGTTCCATGGACAAACCCCCCTGCCGCCTATTTTCGCCAAACAACCATGTGCACAAGTTAAGTAACTACATAGAATATTATTTGGATAAATGGGGTGGCTCATGGAGATAGCCAGAAGCCCCAAAGACTGCCAAAGGTATTCCAGTAGCCAGATAAGAATAGCTGCTCTCACTATTGCCATTATCCATCCATAATCAATAAAATGCTATTGACTTAGGGCTACATGGTGGTTATGTATGTTATACCTAAGGGATGTTTATTTAACCTTTATTTCTGCCACATATAAGATATACTTGGACAAATTAAATTTAAGTAAAAATACTTTGTACCGGAAGTAAGCTATAACTGGGTTTTAAGAAAGAACTCTCCCAGAGTACCATCTAACGGACTATATGGGAGTCTGTGCACCCTTTACACAAAAACAGAAGCTCGGTACCCACATTATTTTGTACATATGGCAGGGAGGGGAGCAGGACTGTGCACTCCCAACCTCCAGATCTTTAGCTGAGAGCCTCCATAACGCCTACCAGCATACTGTTGAATGTACATGGTGCTTACGCCGTAGGACTGCCAACCCTAGAAAAGTAGGATTCCTGATGACGCAGCGAGAGGACATGTGTACAGTTGTGTGCATATAAATTGTGTGCAGGTAGTTGGGTGAAGGCATGGATGTTGCAATAGACACAGTACATGGGATCTACATTTCCGTCCCCCAAAAATCCATAAGAGACCCAGAATTAAAAACCTGAAGGAACATCAGAAATACTTAATACTTAAATATTTAATACGGAAATACTTAAAAGTACTCAAGAAAGGTATAATGAGGCCTTGCCATCATTTAGCACAAGCTGAGAGTGACCTCTAGTGGAAACATTTGAGGATACTTTTCAAAGGCATATAATAATAATCTTATGGCAGTGGGTGTAGTATAGCCAGGAGATCTGAAGAATGTCTGGCAGCGTTAAGCTCTAGCTCTTTTTGTGGCAAGCTAGATTTTTTGGACTGAGAGAACTGGCCCAAGGTCACCCAGCTGACTTCAAGTGGAGAAGTGGGGAATTGAACCCAGTTCTCCAGATTAGAGTCCGTTTGCTCTTAACTATTACACCAAACTGGCTCTCTTTCAAGGGCAGTAATTGTGTTGTGTACTAATGGGGATGTGGACTTGGGGCAAACAGCTTCCCTTTGGGTGTTTCAGCTTGAGAAAATGTTACGGGAAGGAAACCTGAAGCTTCTACTCACCCTGTGCTGTGCTGACAAGGAGAAACTGGCCCTAAAGTGCATGGGAATAAGACTTCCTTGATGCAATATTGTAATGAAATATGGGCCGGGAGGCCACATGTTCGCTGTATTTTTTCTCATTTTGTAAAGTTTCTAGGGTTGCCAGCCTCCAGGTAGCATCTGGAGACCTCCTGCTATTAATAATTGATCTCCAGATGACCAACATTAGTTCCCCAGAGAAAATGGCTGCTTTGGAGGGTGGAGGCGACGGCATTATATTGTGCTGAGGACCCTCGCCTCCCCTCCCCATACCCTCGCCAGGCTCCACCCCCCAAATCGCCAGGTATTTCCCAATCCAGAGCTGGCAACCCAAAAAGTTTCCTTCTCCTATGCCCCCCCCACACACACACTATGTTTCACGGTAGCATTTTTAAAAATAAGTTTAATAGAGAAATTTCCCCCTGGGATAATCTTGCCCAGAGCTTTACAGGAAGTCAGAGTGCAGGATTGGCTCTTGCTGATTTGGAGGGAAGTGGCAATTGATCCTGAAGCAGGGGTAGGGATCTGACAGTAACAGATAAAACCCTCCTTCCTAGGGCCTTGTGTGTTCTTTCCTAGGACTGGTAAGCAGGGTGCCCACTGCCTGCGTGGGCCGGGACAGCTTGTTTTAGATAAGGGCAATTAAATTCAGATGCATTAGAGAATTTGTATTTGTTTGTCTTTGCTTGGTAACCTTAACCCTATCAGAGTGCTCTTCTTTTCTTTCTCTGCTTTTTGACCTTTCCAATTTTAAACAGAGCAATTTGGGAAAATCCAGTTGATGCGGAGTGCCACGCCTCAGCTATTATCAAGAGCTCAGTGGAGTAGTACACATATTACTCCCATCCTTCAGGCACTTCACTGGCTGCCCATCAGTTACTGGGCTCAGTTTAAGTTATTGGCTACCACATACAATGTCCTTCATGGCCTCTGAGCCTCACATCTGTGAGACCACCTCTCTCCCTATGCTCTGCCATGACTCCTTCGCTCACCAGAGCAGAATCTTCTGCAGAGGCCAACCTGCAAATGGGCAAAATCAACAACTGCCTGTACATGTGGAGTCTCCATTGTGGCTCCCATCTTATAGAATGGCCTGCCTGGTCAGGAAGGCTCCCACGCTCCGGGCTTCCCGCAAACAATGCAAAACTGAATTATTCAAGAGGGCTTTTCTATGCAGGCCATATAGCCGCACCGTACTAAATGTTTCACAAAGTTACTTGGATACATTATTAGGGACTGCGGTCTATACTACTGTGTGTAGCTGGATGAAACTAGGATCCTGCTATGTAGTTTTTGCATCATATAATGTGTTGTGTTACTACTTAAGCTTTGCCTCAGTTCTGTTTTTAGACTTCTGGTTGGCTCTACAACCCTAATTCTTACTGCATTGTTCACTGACGTCCCATCCTGTCGATTGTATTGACTCACAGCGTTGTAATCTGCCTTGAGTCCCAGTGAGAAAGGTGGACTATAAATAACGTAAATAAATAATGAAATAAATAAAACTTTTTCAGATCTAACTGGGGGTTTTCTGTATGCCTCAGCCACAATGGCTGAACCAAGACTTCCCCTTGTAGTTGTATTAAAAAGAAGGTTTACCAAGGGAATCAAAGGGCAAAGGAAAGAGTACTCGTCCCCCAGCTTCAGTAAAGCAGACCCTCCAAATCCAGGTTGGTGGCAGTGACCTACCTCACCCACCCAATGGTTAAGCGGGTTGGGGGAAGGAAGTGGAAAAGGGAGCTGTTATGTACTGAATGTGAATTGCTCCTATCTATTCACATGTTAAGCTTGAGTCTGAATGTGGCTCTTCAGATGTCGCATTGCTATTGGTCGGTTTCTGCGAAACCTGTGTAATTACCCAATCACTGAGTAATATTGTTGCAAAGAGGGAACGGTCCTGATTGGCCTTTATCCCTGCAATGCCATTGGTCTTTAATTTGTTATGGGTGTGGCTTGGACAGCCCGGGAGAGTTTAAAAGAAGGAGCTGTGCTCCCCTTGTTGTCGTGTGTTCCTGACTTACAGTTGCTGTTTAATAAAGCTGAAATCACTTGAAGCTGAATCCTTTTGTTGAGTCTCATACTTAACAGGAGCATGGGGGAAAGGGCCCATGGCAGACTCATCCCAATCTGGGGTCCCCTGCTTCTGTGACAAATGTGCACCACGGGGGATAACAGTCAGGGACAATGTTTAGTTGATTATGTAATACATTACAATGTTTAACCACCATAGTTATTAAAACAACATAGAAAGATGTTTAACTCAGTGGATTCTTTGGGGCAGTTTCATTATGTGTCTTTTGCTTTCAATTCCATTTGGAAACAATGACAAACAGATATCGCGTCTAACAGGAGCTGGCTCATGTTTCTGTTTGCAGCAATGTTTCGCTCAGTCAGCTTTGGGCCTTAGTGTTGTACAAGCAGCCTTGACTATCAGAAATAGATGGGGATGGGGGGGGCTGACACAAATGGAGACAGTGAGGCTCCTGCGTAGAACAGACTTCAGTAATTGCAGCATTTCGGAAATGTGCATTTCCGAAATCCCCTCATCATCACCACTGCTGAAAGAACAGTGTCCTGTTTTGTACCTCATCTCTCAAATGGCAGGTTGCATCATAACTTGAGAAAGTCAGGTCAGGAACCGGAGCTTTAGGCTCTCTTGAAACACCTCCTGCGGCAACTTTTCTAACCTAGCCAATCAAAATGCCACAGTAAACAACATTATACTGAAGGCATTCATCTTAACTGAGTTAGGGTTGCCATCCTCCAGGTGGGGCCTGGAGATCTCCTGCTATTACTACTGATCTCCAGGCAACAGAGATCAGTTCCCCTGGAGAAAATGGCCACCTTGGAGGGTGGACTCTATAGCATCATACCCCACTGAAGTCCCTCCCCTCCCCAAACCCTGCCCTCAGGCTCCACCCCCCAAATCTCCAGGTATTTCCCAGCTGGAACTGGCAGCCCTATCAGTGCAGTAGAGTATAATCACTTAAACAAAGTGAGGAATTTATTCCAGATTTCTCTAGAGACACAGGGTTTTCCCACTTCACATTTTTGCTGCGGTTTGCCTTTTCAATGGCATCCTTCCCAGCCTCTCTACATTTGCCAATAGTTGTGCTCCTTGGTTATTTTTTTCCCCTTTTAATTTCCCCTGTCATACACAGATCTGCTGATGCTGTTGAGTCACTCACTTCCCCCACTACTGTCACAGCCCCTTGGGCTCTTACTGCTCAGGAAAACCACAAGTGTATTGTAAGGCAGGAGAGTAACAGTCAGATTGCAAGATTTACCAGTACTTCCAAGTGGCAGAAATAATTTCATTTAGATTCAGAGCATTTCTGGCATTCAGGCTGGATCTTGAAGAGTAAATTTCAGAGTGCACACCCTGACTCATTTTAGAAATTAATCCCTGCAAGAGAGGGGGTTTGGCTGGGAAAAAGGGGGGGAACAATGCAGGAGAAGAGAGACTGAGCGATCACACACACTAAATAATCCACTTTCAATCAACTTTTGAATCAGATTTTGCCAGTTCACACAGGAATATCCAGTTGTAAAGTGAATTGAAAGTGGATTATTTAGTGTGTGTGACTGCAGCCTTACAATACAAGGCTAAGCAGAACTACACTCTTTTAAGTCCTCTTCTAAGCCCACTGGGCTTAGAAAGATAGGGCCCTGTTCAGAGTCCTAACTCTGAATCAAAGACACATCCAACGTATAATGTCATAGGGTGGGGGGATGGGTCCTGCCTCTTTAAATTCAGTTTCCTTTACAAGACAGAAGAAGTCCCAGAAAGGATTCCTTTTCCTGTAAATGTTACAAAACCCCAATCTATGTCATCAACAGCAGATAAAAAAACACATGAACTGTGCCTTCTCTTCCTCTAAGGTCCCTGCTCGAAAAGACACTTTGGACAAGGAACAAAAAGATGCCCCACCTCAACAACATCAGTCTAAAGTGCGTCAGCTGTAAGAAATCATGTTCACTACACTGGGCTAGAAAGGCTTATTGGTGTGGTTGTTCCCCAGCGTAGGGTTCCCAAGTACTTACCATATTTCGGCAGGGGATGCACAGTCCTCAGCCGGAACATTCCCCCGGGCAACACCCACGCCGCACGATGCCGTCGCCAGGAAGTGATGCTGGGCGATGCTTTGCCTGTGTTCCTGGCAAAGTAATTCCTTCATAGCCAATGGACGTTTTGAGTCTGCAACAAAGAGCACACCGCATCTAAACTGGTCTTCTTTGTGGTTTTGAGAGGCAAAATGCTCTGTGAGTGGTGCTGCCCTTGTTTGTCGTTTATTTCTTGTGATGTGTTCCATAATTCTTAATTTCAGTGGTCTGGTGGTACTTCCAATGTATAACCTTAAACAATCACATTGGATAAAATACACTACAAAGGCACTTTCACAGGTAGAACTTGCATTACTATAAACAGTTATGCCATTTAAGGTGAAGTTGTCACTTTCCCACGTTACCTTGCAGGCTTTACATTTTAAACAACGTCTATGTCCCTTGGACTGAGTCCTAGCCTGCGTGTCCTCCCTTATATCTGATCTAACAATGACATCTTTAAGACATTTAGTCCTCCTATAACCTATCCTGGGTGGAAGTTGGCATCCTTCAATATCTCCAAGAAGTGGCCAGTATAACCACCTGGAGGTTGGCAGCCCTAAGTAACAGCTACCCACGGTGCCTGGGTGTAGCTAGAGGTGCCACTGCCAGGGCCAGTGCTGATTCTTTGTGCCCTTCTCTAGCAGCACCAGGCAGCCTATACAGCTGGGAGCAGAGATAACAAAGCAGGCAGTGGAAGGGTTGTCTGTGCAGGCATCTGAGATGTGTGAGCTGGGAGTCAGTAGCAGTGGGCCCTGACAGAAGCCATGGACCCTGTTTGTTGCCCCACTTCAGGGTATGCTGGCACCAGCCCTGGTGTCAGTGTTTTGTAGCTATGCTGATCCATTCAAGCGCTGGATTGGAGACCACAGAGATCAGCATCCCTGAAGACCTCCTTTCTATATAGCAAGTTACAGTCCCAGAGGAGAGTAAGGGAGAGAGAACAATCAGTCACCCCAATGCTGGATTTTAGTCACTAGCAGGGCTTTTTTTGTAGAAAAAGCCCAGCAGGAACTCATTAGCATAATAAGCCACACCAAACAGCAGAAACTTATTAGCATATTAGGCCACATCCCTGACAGCATAGCTCCTTAGTGTCAGGTTCAATAGCAAATAGATCCAGGCATTCTTCAAACATAAAGAAGCTTTATTGGAATACTGCTGTAACCCACAGTAATACTGCTATTGTCAGGAATGGATACATGACCTGGACAAGCATTGATATAGTGTGATGCAAAGCCAAACTAGCAAATGAACTTCTAGCGCGTGCGCGGGAAACTCCCGGCGGGAGGATTACTTAATAGGCGGGAGTATCGCCCCCACCACCACCCAGACACGTAGGACTGGAAAATTCCCCAGACTGAGGAACGCTCCAAAGCCTATACTCCAAGGCCACCGTGATAAGACTAGGCGGTAGGAAAGTACGCTCCCACGTTGCAGCTGGCAACTATTACACGAGCACCGCAGTGAATGGCAAGCAAGCAAGCACACATAACAAAGCACAATGAACACAGTGTAAATGACAATACAGTACCTCTGACACTTAGTATATTAGGCCACACACCCCAAGTTACCAGAAGTGTGGTCATCCAGCCACACCCACCTTTTGTTTCTAATTCTGTTTACCTTGTTTGTTGTCAAAACCCAGGGATTCTTTTGGAGCAGGAACTCCTTTGCATGTTAGGCCACACACCCCTAAAGTAGCCAGTCCTAATGAGTTTCTGCTGTTGGTTGTGGCCTGTTATGCTAAAGAGTTCCTGCTGGGCGTGGCCAACTTGGGAGCCAGCCGGAACTCCGTTCCTGTGTGTTCCTGCCCCAAAATAGCCCTGGTCACTAGAAAACTGGACTTAGGGAAACTGAACTGCTCCTTCAGGTCTTAGCAGTCTGCCCGTGACTTGACTTTCTTGAGGTTTACAACTAGTCTTTTCTTTAACAGCTAATATACAGAAGGAGATTCAATTCTGCTCCTTCTTTCCCAGCCTCTGCCCATGTTGGGCTTGTCTAGGAAGCCATTGAAAGTGTAAGATCCCCTTACCTGTGTTTTGCAGGTCTAGATCTAGTAACCTCCCCCATCTGCTCCACTCTAGGGAGGATCTAAGCTCTCCTACAGCTCTTGAGGTCCCAGTCCTTTTTACTCTGATTCCCTTGGCAATATCAGTAAGAGGGATTCCCTCCCTTTGAGATGTGGGGTAGGCTGAACTTTCAGAGCCTCTCACAAGCGGGCATCACTTCCACTGGTATTTGCAAACAGTGACTCCAGCCTGAAAAAGGGATGTGGTTTGTTAGGCAGTGTAGGGTGTTGTCCCTGGTCAGCTGTGCTACCAGAAGGCAGAGAGTTTGTACATGACAGACAAAACGGCTGGCCACAGAACCCTCAATATGAGGTTCTCTTTCAGCATCCTCCTTCTCGGTTAGTATCAAAGGGACGGGCAGTGGGACCAGTGGGTGTGCAATTGGAAGATGGGAGGACTGGAGGCCAAATATTGGTTCCTGTTGCCCAGATTTCAGGCCACTAATGGAATCATCTCCTTTCCAGGATGGTGGATGGTGAAGCAGAGCTGGATGTCTAATGGTGAGTGTCACTCCACAAAAGAATATTGATATTGTGTGTGGGGTGTGGGAACTAAATCCAGGGTCTTCCACAGCCACATATGCTTTTCTTTTCCCTGCATGACTGCAAGCATGCACCTTTTGGTCCAATACAGCTCTTCAAGAAGCCCAGTCCTCCTTTGGCTCCAGGCTTCCCATATGGCTTCCAATTCCCCCAAGTGAAAATCCAAGGAGGTCAGATGCTACTTCTGATCTGATTTCTCAATGCTTCCTCCTTAATGCTTCCCAAGGCTTTTCCTGGTGATGGTAGTGCCAAGCTAGGTCCTTGCAAGCATGGGGGCTTACCAATGCAGTTGCTGCTTATATAGAATCCCAACCTTTTCACTTTTTTGTATTTTTCGTATGTGCATGTGTGCGTGTGTACCTGGAAGTCATGGCGACCTCTGATGACTGACCCCTACTGGGGGCCTGGACTCTGGAGGCTATTCAGAGAGTGCCTCCTGACTGCAGGTATTCCAAGGAGGTCTCCTATCCAAGTACTTGCCAGAGTCAACCCTGGTTAGCTTCTGAGATCTGACACAGGGCCTGTCCTGAGGCGCAGGTGGCCTGCAGGGCGGGGCAGAGGTGGACGGTGCCACCTGAAGGGCCCAGCGGCAGGGTGGCTCAGGTAGGCGTACGTGGTGCATAGAGGGGGCTGGAGCAGACCCGTTGCCGCTTCCTCCTCCAAGACAGGCCTGCTCGGACCAGCAACTCCTCCACACTGCCCTCGGTGAGTCTTCTTGGTGCCACCCCCGCGGGGAGTGAGGGGACGGGGCGCACGTCGCTGGGGGGGTCCCGGTCCCCCAGGGGGAAGAAGAGATGGGGGGAAGCGGGGGGGGAAGAAAAAGCAGAAGGGTCGCACTCAGAAGAGCCTCCCCCCCCATGCACCCAGCTTAGCACCCAGCTTGAGTGCCGGAGAAGCACGCAGCAGTGGGGGGGAGACACAAGGTGGGAGGGGGTCGCCACAAGGCAGCCTCACCTAGGGGGGGCACTAGTTTCATCTGGGGCGCCGAAAAACCTCGGGCCGGCCCTGATCTGACAAGATAAGGCATGCCTGAGCTATCCAGGTCTGGGCTGGATCCCAACTTTTTCAAGGGTCCTTCCTAACCATAACTTTAATGGCAGCTCAATCTGTAGTGATTACTATATAATAAGTATTAGCTCTAGGAGGTATCTAGGAAGAACTTCAGGCCATAAAACTTAATTTGCTAATTCCTTACTACTGAACTGTAAAAAAAGGCACTTGAATTTTTTGCAATCAGTACAATCCCTTTATAAATTGTCAGGCATGCTGAATCACATTGGTTCAATGTTCCTGTCACTCACAAGAATAACTGTCTGATAAAGCCCATTAGACTAGCTTGCCAATGTAAGCAACTGGCAGGTCAGGTACTCAAGTGTGGAAGCTATGGTATTTCCATCTGGTCCTAACATAGCAACCTGTCCTGACATTTTTACACTGTGGTGGAAAGACTTATTTTGCACATTTCTTCACACTGTAAACAGGTGTATTATACACCTCAGATGCTTGCTAAGAGACCCAGGCAAAGGTCTCCATGATGTAAACAACAGCGGAGACTCTGCAACGCACATTTGCTCCTCACCTGTGTCCTGTCAAAGCTTGCTTCCACTTTAGCCCTTTTTGCCAGAACTGACATCATCTGCATAATTATTATTATGCAGAATCTAGAATCATCACTAGACTACTGCATTCCAGCGTTTTCTTGGTGTCCTACCATCTTTTCCCAAACCTGGATTGTGGTGGTTTTTCTGACATTTAACTCTATTGCAATGCTTGCCTGTCTCATGTAAGCTTGCAAAGCACTATTTGATGCACTCGGCAATGAAGTGATGAGACAACTGAGAGCCATTTTCTCCAGCGGAACTGATCTTGATCATCTGGAGATCAATTGTAACAGTGAGAGATCACCAGGGGTCACCTGGAGGTTGGCACCAGTGTTCCCTCTAAGCTGAGATAGTGTGAGCTAGCTCGCAGTTTTTTAGCCTCCAGCTCAAACATTTTTCAAAGTTTCAAAGAGGTAGAGGAACTAGAGATCAAATTGCCAACATTCACTAGATTATGCAGAAAGCAAGGGAGTACCAGAAACACATCTACTTCTGCTTCACTGACTATGCTAAACCCTTTGATTGTGTGGATCACAACAAACTATGGCAAGTCTTTAAAGAGATGGAAGTACCAAACTACCTCACATGTCTCCTGAGAAACCTGTATAAGGGTCAAGAATTCCATTGAAACTATTAAGCTGTGCCTATGTTATTTTGGAAAATGGGTTCCATTTTATCAGTCACTGTTGAAGATAATTGAAACGTCTTGATTTATACCTGGGAGGGGTGTCCAGCAGTTATTCTTTCCACAGTGGGAGTCTTCTGTTGCAGTTACTTTTTGTTTGGAGGTCTATGGACACTATCTATGTATGGTTTTACAGAGGAGCCTACTGTTGATTTTGAATATGTTCTTTTTGTAAACTATGCTTAATTGTTATGAGAAATGTGTTGGATAAGTGTCTATACACTCTGTTGGGTTATGACCACTAACCCTTCTTTGTATTTCAGTGAATACAATATACAGTTTTGAGTACATATAGTTGTGAATTGTAGATTGTCTTCCCTTGGTGGGTGTTGTTTGTGGCTGTATTTGTACACTAAGGGTTCCCTGTTGTCTTTAGTTCATGCAGAAATGTGGCAATGGACACAGCCAATGCTGCTCTGGCCATCCAGCTTTTACTCAGTTCAAACAATGCCCCTTATTTTAAAAAGCTGCTGACCAGAGTTGAATGAAATAAGGAATTAATTGGTTAATGTGCATTCCGTTGGTTAATGGCACAGATTAATCACTATCTTGTGGCTATTTTCACACTCTGTCCTGTATGTTTCTCCAGAGCATCCATGTTCATTCTTGTTCTCTTTCTGTTTCAGGACAATCATATCAAAAGCCTTCCATCTCAGTGAACTTTGGTACAACAGTCGTTCTGGGAGACAATGTCACAATCCACTGCACATCTCTCTATAAAAGTGCAAAGTTTTTTCTGTATAAATGGACATATGGTTTTTGGCTAGTCCAGGCATCACACAGTGCGGGTGTGTTTCCAATTTCCAATATCAAACCATCTGATCAGGGGAGCTACATGTGTAACTATTGCTTCTCACGCCGCAGATGCTCAGAACTCAGTGAAAGAATAAACATCCACCTAGCAGGTGAGGGCATGGCTCAGTCCTTTCATAAATGACATTTTAAAGGATCATACCATTTCCCCATTTGTAAATCAAATGGAAAAAAACTGCATTGCCTCTAACGTGCATTTGATCTAAAAGAGGAGCTCTCCCACTTTAAGTCACATGTGAGTATCACTAAGAACATTTACCAGTGATATGTTCTGGACTAAGAAAATTTGTTTGCTGTTATTATCTGTATATCCCAGTGTTTTTTCCCCATCCTTAGGTTTGCCAACTTCCAGCTGGAGATCTCCCACTATTACATTTGATCTCCAGGTGACAAAGAGAAAATGGCCACCTCGGAAGGTGGACTCATTGAAGTTGCTCCCCTCCCCAAACCCCTCTCTCCTCAGACTCCATCCCCAAAATCTCCAGGTATTTCCCAACCCAGAGTTGACAACCATATCCACCCTCAAACTTCAGGTAGCATCCATAGAGCTCCCCAGGTGATCTTCTAACTACAACCAGATCTGCTTAGCTTCAGCACTGCAACTCTATCATGTGTCTCTTGACCATGCCCTGTGCAACTAGATAATACTACATTTATAAATGAAATAAAAATAGAAGGCGTCCCCTCCATGGATCTCATTACATCTTCCCACTCCTGGAGGTCCTTTAGAAAGCCATTTCATTATGTTTCCTTCATCTGCTAATAACAGATGGGTGCCAAGTTTTGATTAGAGAAACCGAACAGGTGTCAAACGGTTAAATTCCCTCTTCCCCTCAACCCATCTGATTTGGCACTGAAGTCCATGTGAAATATACATTTTACAGATGGATATGTGATCTTTGGTATGGGGGGGCTTAGACTACTTTGTCAGCATTGTTTATTTAGATATTTATACCTCACTTTTCTCCCCAATGTGGACACAGAGCAGCTTACAACAGCATTCTTCCCCTTCCTCTTACCAACGACCCCATAAAGCACATGATGTATGTTTCGTTTTTTCACTTGTTTTCCTAAGTTCTCTGCAGTCATGCAGCAGCTGTGGGTAACTGCTTCTTTAACAAAAAGAGAGAGGGCCCAAACAGGCCCAGAACAGTGCCAAGAAGGGAAGGAGGAAGGGCTCCTGCCTCCCCCACAAGCAAGTTTCTTGTGTGAAAACTGTTGAATTTTGGTGGGGTAGCAGAGTGCATAAAGGCTTTAAAATGCAGCAAAGCCATCTAGTCAGTCCGTGTGTGTGTGAGCAAGAAAACAAAATTACACATGCAGCCTCCTTTACCTTTTCAGACTTATAAGAGTTCTTTATTATAGGAACTCCATTTCTAGATAGGATAGTATGAAGACAGGTTCCTAATCTAGTCTAACTAACTAGGATGGATTGAGATGCAGAAGCATGTCCTGCTCTCATGTCTGCCAGAGCGGAGAAGGGCAGAGTAGTGTGGGGAGAGAGTGTCAAAGCCAGAAGGAAGGAAGTTTTCCCTGAGAGTAGCAATCTACACTTCAAAGGGGATCGTATCAGAGGGAGAAGGGAATGATGTCTAGTGTTCTAACTTATCTATCTCTCCGACTCTCTTGTACTCTGTAGTCTGAGGCAAGAGACATCGCAAAGTCCTTTACGTCCAACGAAAACCATGCTGGAAGGGTAGTTGTTTTGCCAGTTTTGCTGCTTCGCATGCACAGATAATTCTCATGGAACAGAAAAATTGGTAAAACAATCTCCCCTAGGATGGTTCTTATGTGAGAAAAATGCTTGGGGGGAAAGCAGAAGCCCTTCCCCCCCCTGTGGTGCTGTTCCAAGTCCAGTGGGCTCTTTTTTTAAAAAAAAAAGCTGCTGTGTGGCTGAGGGGAACATAAGAAAACAACATAATGTACAGTTTGGCTCTGAGAGACAGCAAGTGGCCCAAGGTTACCAATTGAGCTGCCATGCCATAGTGGGGATCCAAACCCAGCAGTTTCATCCAGCCAGGATTCTCAATGTCATCCAATTCCTACAGTCTGTTTCCTACAACACCCATCTAGGGTTGCCAACCTCCAGGTGATCACTGAAGATCTCCCACTATTACAAATTGTCTCCAGGCGACAGAGATCAGTTCCCCTGGAGAAAATGGCTGCTTTGGAAGGTAGACTGTGGGGCATTATACTCCATTGAAGTCCCTCCCCTCCCCACACCCCATCCTCCTCAGGCTCCACCCCCCAAATCTCCAGGTATTTCCCAATGTAGAACTGGCACCCCTACCCCCATCCCATATGGCTTTAGTCCACATGGGTCCCATGATCCCCATCTAGAGTTGCCAACTTCCTGGTGGCAGCTGGAGACTTCCCACTATTATGATTGATTTCCAAACAACCAAGATCAGTTCCTCCAGAGATAACAGCTGCTTTAAAGGATAGATTCTATGGCATTATATCCCCCTGAGGTCCCTTACCTCCCCAAGCCCTGCCCTCGCCAGGCTCCACCCCCCAAATCTCCAATTATTTCCCAACCCAGAACTGGCAACCTTATCCTCAATGTGGCCTTTTTTGAGTGGTCAGAGGGGCCTCTTTCCTTTTTCTCCAGCAGAAAAGCCAGTTAGATCAAATCCCAGGTCTTCCAGATCGTAGTCAGACTCACTAAACACTCCACCACACTGGTGTAGAAATATATGCTCAATCTGGAATCAGGCCGCCTAAGCACAGCAAACAATCTATCCATTTCTGCATTTCAAACTCCTTCTCTTGTGTGAGGCAAAGCTGAGAAAAAGAGGTCTTTAGTCCTCTCCTTGTACTCTAAAGAACAACAGGGACTGGGGGGGGATCTCTTTATTCAGCACCTCAGCTACACATTACTTTGTTGTTGTTCAGTCACATAGTAGAGTCCAACTCTTCGTGACCCCATGGATCACATCACGCCAGGCCCTCCTGTCTTCCTCAAGTTTGCTTAATTCCATTACTAAACATGGGCAAAATAAAGAGAAATCTAGCATGGAAGGTTCCAGGTTTAAGTGGGCCCCCTTCCTTCATCTGCCTGCTGCTGTGCCCCCTATTCACAGCCCTCTTCCTGCCCCCTGCCCTCCACTCACTGCCCTTCCATGTATCTTTCCCCCATTCATTCATTCCCAGCACTGACACACCCTTCCCGAATGGTTCTGGACAGTAGATGGGGGCACCACCACTGTGCACCACCCACATGCCATTCCCCTGGCGGTGCTGGGCCATGTGTGCAGCCGGGAGTGTGGGTGGCAGGAGCATTCACAAGCAATCAGGGCAGTAACAAAGGAGGTGAGCAGGCATCGGATGGCAACACGGGACTCCGCTGAAGGCCTTGAGCCTCGGCAGCCACCCCACTTCAGAGTATGCCGACACCAACCCTGCTTGGAAGAAGGGAATGGCAAAGGATGAGATGGTTAGACAGTGTCATCCATGCAATGAACATGAAATTGAGCAAACTTCAGAGGACAGCGGAAGACAGGAGGGCCTGGCATGATCTGGTCCATGGGGTCGCGAAGAGTCGGATTCGACTGTGCGACTGAACAACAACAAGTGCTGAAATCTGATGGAAAGTATCAGAATTTTTAGCAAATATGTCACCAGAGCTCTAGTCAGACAGTACACTACATTTTGAGAAACCGTTATCACCATGCGTGTTTTGGTCTCATTGTCATTTTTCATGTGTTTGCAAGTAAGTCCTGAATGTAATAGCATTGAATATGGTTTTCCTGGAACACATTTTCCTGTGTTTTCAGTTACTGAACCTGTTGATTATGAAATGTGCTTTTTAGCTATATGTGTTACTTTTGGCACAGTCTATCCAATATTAATATTTCTAGGTTAGATAATTCCTATATAACTGTTTTCAAAAAAAGGGGGGGGAGTTTTAAGGAAAATTTAGGGGGTAGAAGTAGGGTTGCCAGCTCCCAGGTCCAGGCGGGGTTTCCCCGCTATTAGGGGCTGCGATCCACTGTCAGCCCGCCTCCAAACCCCACCCCAAGAGCGACCAGTTGCTCAGCCATCCTTCTCCCTCCCCTCCTGCCAGATTTAAAGGGCCCTCAAACCCCACCCCCAAGAGTGACCACTCGCTCAGCCACCCTCTTCCTTCCCTCCTGCCAGATTTAAAGGGCTTCAGATAATCCCCACCCATGTTCAGAATGCCCCCCAAATCCCCCCACTGGAGGGACAAGGGGACCTGGCAACCCTAGGTAGAAGGAAAAATTTGGGTAACTGAGGCAAAATATAGGGCATAAATAATAAAAAGTCTGATAAGAGGAAAAATTATGGGTAAATATAAATATTGAGGGAAATAGGTATATTTTCAGTAAAAAATAAAAATATACAAACTTTATCAAGAAAATATAACACATTTCTTTATTCAGAATTACACTAATAAAATGAATGAAAGAAAAATAAAAGTATTAAAAGGAAGCAATAAATTAAAATTATCTTCTTTATTACCATAAATTCAAGCCATTCTTTTTCATATTTTTTTCTCAGTATTCCAGGATCTTTATTTTTCCCAAAGTAATAGTATTAACCCTTGGTAAAATACCTTTGGTTTTGAATGTCCATAATGCATGGGTGTACCTTTTCTCTTTAGCAAAGTTTTCACAATGTTCCATAAAGGCCATCTTATTGCAATTATAACATATTTCTTTACTGTGTATACCATTTATCAGGTCTTTTTTTGTAGAAAAAGCCCAGCAGGAACTCATTAGCATAATAGGCCACACCCAACAGCAGAAACTCATTAGCATATTAGGCCACACCCCTCATGTTGCCAGAAGTGTGGTCATCCAGCCACACCCACCTTTTGCTTCTTATTCTGTTTACCTTCTTTGTTGTCAAAACCCAAGGCTTTTTTGGAGCAGGAACTCCTTTGCATGTTAGGCCACACACCCCTAATGTAGCCAATCCTAATGAGTTTCTGCTGTTGGGTGTGGCCTATTATGCTAATCAGTTCCTACTGGGTGTGGCCAACTCAGGAGCCAGCAGAAATTCAGTTCCTGTGCGTTCCTGCCCAAAAATAGCCCTGCCATTTATGTCTAACATCTCAATGTAACATCCAGTATCCATCGATATCAAAAGGAAACCGTGTGAGACACTTTTACAACCTTTTTCACATTGGTGTACATTTTTTTGAAGACGAATGCTTTGTTCAGTGATGAATTCAAAGAGATCAGACATGATATTGCTTATTTATCAGAACTACTTTTAAAGTTCAATTAAATGAATTTGCAGTTGCAAGAAAACAATGTCACTCTTATTAGAGCCAAAGCTGACATCTCTATGTTTATTTTAAAGTTAACTCTGTTCAAACACAATATAGGCCATCGAGAGCTATACCAATTCCCAAGCTTATCGGAACTAGGTGACATGATGATCTGCAAGTTTTTTGTGACCATTTGGATATGCTGCATGAAGATATATCTGAGTGATTTGAGGATCCTTCCTTCCTTCCTTCCTTCCTTCCTTCCTTCCTTCCTTCCTTCCTTCCTTCCTTCCTTCCTTCCTTTTTTTGAAAATGAAAAAATAAGCTTTATTAGGCTATAAAAATAAGGCACATCTACAACGGAGGTGCAGAAGAGGACAGACTACTTTAAGATTTAAAAAAAAAAGAAAACAGAGCATTTTTTCCCTAGTCTGTTTGAGATGCCACTTCTAAATCATAGCAACTGACTAAATACGGTGGAGACTCTGCTTCCAAAATCACCCTTATACAAGACATACATTTATTTAGGGCAGAGAACTTGGAAGCTTCCAGATGCTTCATGCAAACACCTTCTGAATTGAGGATCTTCTTTCAATGGAAATTCCAGATTGGGTGATTGATAAATCCAGTTTTAGACATAAGAAGTTGGGGTAATGTAGGAAGAACAAAGTGAGCTACAACATGACATTGTGCTGAAACTAGTTTAAGAAATGGTATCAAGAGTCTTACATGTTAGAGAAGGAAATTTCTGATCACTCTTCTGAGGTTAAGAAGCTCCTTGTTGCATTTCCAATATCATATTTGGTGGAATGTGATTTTAGTGTGGTCATCCAACTTTTCTCCAAGCAAAGACTCTGACTCCAGATTACTAAATGTTGTGATTTACGACTCCTACTAAGTGACTTTAAACCAGACATTGGGAGAATGGTATCTCTTCATCAAACCCATTCATTGCATTAAGAATTCACTGAATAGTGAAGCTGTTATTAAATGTGATATCTAAGAATCTAGCTAAATGACTATCACACTTTAAAAAGCTAGCATCACTGGATCAAGTTCATCAATTTTGTTGAATAAATTAAACTAAAAAGTTTTAATTGGATTTTGAATAAATGTGCAGTTGTTACTGTTTTGAATTTTATTGTTATTATCTTTCTTATTGGGTCACGCAAACAACTATTTTGAGTAGTGCTTTTTATAAGACAGGATAAAGCAGGGCAAGGTAGGGAACACCGGGGATGAGTTTATGGAATCAAGGGGGCAGTGGCCTGAAAAAGTTTGGGAACCACTGCTCCTATTTACATGTCTCCTTCCGCTTCACAAAATCTGTTCATTCTTCCAAGTATCATTCTTGTTCTCTTTTGCATTGTAGCTCAAGTTTATCCTAAGCCCTTCATCTCAGTAGGTCCTAGTGGGATCCTCACCGTTGGGGGAAGCGCCAACATCTCCTGTAACAGTGAAAACAACCCACATACAGATTTTTATCTGTACAAACAAGGGGCTTCACTTCTTCAGAAAGCTGAGAACATCAAAACCAGTGAGGCTGTATTTCGGTTTACCAATGCTCAACATTCAGATGGAGGGATCTACTGGTGTGCCTATTGCTCTGATTCGAATTCTGATAAACAGTGCTCAAATTTCAGTGACAACATACACATCAACGTAACAGGTGAGTGTACGATTTTCACAAATGACACTGCAATTGGGTTTTTCATCTTCCAGATCGATACATGAAATGGAAAAGCAGCTGGGACTCAATTATATATATATATTCACATTTAATGGAGACTCTCTCCCACTTTGTGTCCATTTCTACTTCATTACACTATGCCAGACAAAAAGTTGTTTTTTGTGACTGAATTAACCAGGACATGTAAACAGAATTACTGACTCTATCTATGGAAGACTCAGTATGTATTGTGGCAGCTGGGCTGTGAGGGCAGGAGGGAGGAGGAACAGTGAGCTGGGAGAGGAAGCCCTGGGAGTCTTGATGGCTAATTTGGGTTTGCCTTTGCATAATATACAAAATGGCCATACGATGGTAGTGGTAGCTGTCAAATCACAGGCAACTTATGGTGACCACATGGAGTTTTTAAGGCAAGAGGTGATTTGCCATTCCCTGCCTCTGTGTAGTGACCCTGGACTTTCTTGGTGGTCTCCCATTCAAATACTAACCAAGACCAACTCTGCATAGCTTCAAAGGTTTGTTGAGCCCACCTGGGTCATCCAGTTGTGGGCATACAAGAGTAAATACTTATAAATAGTAAACATGAAACATTAAACTTGTTCAGTGTTACAAAGTTACAAGAAAAAGATATTATTAATCACATTAGCTACACAGAAAATCATATCTATACAATATAAATATATACAATTCAAAATAACCAGTTCTCAATTATGATCTAACATAAAGTCCAGACCTTCATAGCTGCATGTATTTAGCTTCTTCTGTCAACTACAACTACAGTAGAACGATTAGATCATAGAATCATAGAGTTGGAAGGGACCTCCAGGGTCATCTAGTCCAACCCCCTTCACTTGCCTCCGGATGTCTTAGCAGTCCCATCTGGCATGAGACACCATGATATTTGATTATATTTTCTCTGAAGCCTGTATCAACTGTTATCCTAATCCTATCTTTATGCAATTCTTGCCAGAGACCTTCAGAAATTTTAATTTAGTTTTTTAATTTTATTTAGGTGAAGCTGGTTTTTTTTAAAGAATAAAATATATTGGAAGTATGTAATAGCAAACATTTAATTGAAGACATCTAATGTTATATATGCATTGTGACTAATGAAAACATGGAAAAAGAAATCAAGAAACTGAATGGAATCTCACTTAATGGGTGGTATAAGATAATAGGAGTCAGAATAGGAAGTAATTCTTGATTAGTAATTAGGTATAATAGGAGTTAGTGGTTTAGTTTGAGAACACTTCCTATTAATAAAGGGGCTGAATAATATAATAGACTGTTGGAAAATAAGATCAATATTCTGTATTATTGTTCACTATAGAAATTAATAAATTGTGAATTTAAAAAAATCTTAATTTGTAAATTTCCCCCATCTGTTCTTATAAACCATATGCTTAATTTCCAAGTCTGCAAGTATCCCATAGATAGTCACTAATAACAATCATCTATGTGGTTCAATTTGGCTTAGAATATGTTCAGATCTATTTAAGGGGCAATAAGTATTATACTGTCTTAGTCTGGACTGAATAAAACACCAGCTAGATGTAGTGGTTAAGTGCGCGAACTCTAACCTGAGAGAACCGGGTTTGATTCCCCACTCCTCCACTTGCACTTGCTGATGTGATCTTGGGTCAGTCACGAGCTCTGGCACAGCTGTTCTTGAAAAAGAGCAGTTTCTGTCAGAAGTTCTCTCAGCCCCACCTACCTCACAGGGTGTCTGTTGTGGGGAGGGGAAAGGAAAGGAGTTTGTAAGCTGCTCTGAGACTCCTTTGGGTAGTGAAGGGCGGGGTATAAATCCAATCTCCTCCTCCTCCTCCTCCTCCTCCTCCTTCTTCTTATCTAATGAGTTCCTGATGGGTGCGGCCAACTCGGGAGCCAGCCGGAACTCCGTTCCTGTGCGTTCCTGCCCTCAAATAGCCCTGTGTTAATCTATGTGCTCACTGTGTTTTTCCTACCCTCAGATTGCAGCCTTAGAACACCATCCATCAGTGTGACACCCAGGAAGCATCTTGTCCTGAACTCAGACGTCATCATTGAATGTGAAGGACCAGAGAACGGTCTGAACTTCTCCCTGTACAAAACCAGCCACCTGATCGCATCACAGATGTCAGAGCCCAGCAGAAACATAACGTACTTTGCTCTGTCTATGAAGCGGCTGGAGGATGCAGGAAACTACACCTGTCAGTATCACCAAAGAGGCAATCCCTTTGTCTGGTCAGAGCCAAGTAACCCCATGGAGCTTATTGTGACAGGTAAATGAACCAGACTGTCTAGGACAAACACCCCGCATCCATGCCTACACCCACAATTTAGGGAACAGAGGCAATCAGCACTTAGTCTCCATTGGCATCATGCCACTAAAAGGATAAGAAATGTAAAGGGTTGGACCTGAGGTCAGAGGGAGGTAGCCCTGAGAATGCTGGAAAGCATACAACAGTACTTGGGGCCCTTGTTTAGTTTCCTTTCCATATTCTTCTTAAGCCAGCAATAAATAAGGATGTAACCTTTTATAAACTCCTACATGTTTTTATAAACATCTGCATGAATATAACCTGTATTCTAAACCGAAAAATGCCAAATTTCTGTGTAAATTATGGGGAAAAAATTATGTAATTGTTCACTACGTATAACTTATTCTGCTTCTTCCAAACATTGGGAGAGACAAAGAGCTATATAGGGCACTGAACCTCCTTTTCCCTTCTCTCCTGCAGAAAATCTTCCTTAGCTAGAAAATTACTTTTAAAAAGGAAAACAGAGGCGGTTACATTGTTGAATTCTGCTTCGAATACCAGTTTCTGTCCTTGTGCTATGATGTGACTATAGTTTCGAAACATACAAAGAACATAAGAAAAGCCTTGCTGGATGAGATCAATGGTCCATCTAGTCTAGAATCCTGTTTCTCACAGTGGCCAATCAGATGTCCCTGAAGAGCCTCATCAGAAGCATCAGAGTCCAAACCTCCCTCTGCTGCAATCCCCAGCAACTCGTTTTCAGAGGTATCCTGCCTTTGAACACAGAGATCCCTTTGATCCATCATGACCAATAGCTGGCCATGGACCTATCTTCCATTAATTTCCCTAATCTTCTTTTAAAACCATGTAAACTAGAGTCCGTCATTATAGGTTGTGGCACTGAGTTTCACAAGTTGATGATGTATTGTGTGAAGAAGTACTTTCCTTTGGCTCTCCTGAATATATTGTCCAGCAATTTCATTGAGCACTCTCCAGTATTTTGGGAGAAGAAGAAGACCTCTCTCTTTCCACATCATGGCATCATTTTTATCAACCTCCGGCATGGCCCCACTTAGCCATCTTTTTGTTCTAAACTGAAAAGCCCGAAACTTGTTAGTCTTTTCTCATAAGTGAAGGCTCCCTTGTCCCTCCGATCATTTGCATTGCTGATGCACCTTTTTCCAGTGCTATAATGTTGAGTTTTTTTAGATGTGACCATAATAGTACTCTAGATACAAATATGATTGAAAAAGTTACAATGAACATAGAGATGCATGAACTAACAGAAGGATCAATTTTGGTAGCTTTTGGATACAGTCTGTAAGTGACCGAATGAGTGCTGGGCATGGTCTAACTCAAGACCGCCTTGATTTTTACAGAACGATCTATGACAACCATATGGGCAGGCTGTGCTGCCGGCCTTCTCCTGGTGGTTCTTCTGCTGTTGCTTGCCTTTATATTGTACAGAAAAAAGAGAAAGGGTAAGTGGGTCTCTGGGATGTTTCATAATGAATAACATTATAGTGCACACAACGAAGGCAGTACACTCCCCCACTTAGGGGCTGTATCACCCCAAGTTTCATAGGTGTTTGCCTAAAAGAACTCTTGTATGAAAGCTGGTCCCTTGTAACTATCTCTTAGAGAGAAGACTTCCTTTTTAAAAAGTCAGGAGGATAAGGAAGCTCAAAGCTCTTAGGGTTGTGAAAATAGGACTGATTTGGAAATAGGATTTGGAAATGTCTGTCGAAATCACAAAAGAGCAATGCAGGATGTCCAGAGGGTACTTTGGGTAGATGTACAGTTCCTTCATTCTCTTTTCCAGTGGATTGGGTGAAGAGTTTCATGGAATCTTTTCTCTTTGATTTACAGCACCCAAAGTCAGTGAAAGAAGCCAAGTCAGAAACACGGTAAGAGACCTGCCGTTCTTGTAACAAGCCCTCTTACTGGTAGTGAAAAGTGTCATCAAGTCACCGCTCCCATAAGGTTTTTAAGGCAAGAGACAAACAGAGGCAGTTTGTCATTGCCTGCCTCTGCATTGTGACCCCCGACGTCTCCCACCCAAGTACTAACCAGGGTCCACTATGCTTAACTTCTGATATCTGAAAAGATCAAGCTAGCCTGGGCTATCCAGGTCAGGGTGGAATAGGATTGTAGTCCACTCCAGTAATTATTGTAGGTATCACCTGCTTTTATTGCCTGTAATCCATTCTCTGTATTACCCATAGTATACTTTGCTATAGATAGTTTGCTATAGATAGTTTGTTGTTCGGATTGTTCTCTAATTCTTTAAACCTAAAAGCACTGCTTATTGGTTGTCTGATGCTGTCTGATTGCACTGTTTTCTATGTTGTAATCTGCCTGGAGTCTCAGTGAAAAAGGTGGACTATAAAGCAATAGACAAATGTGTCAGTAAAGCTCCTGCCAGCACTCTTGCTTCAGATCCTGACCCTATAAAAGCATAAATCACTATCAGTCCTAATTCATCCAGCTTCCTGGACATGATTGTAGAGGCCAGGAAAGGAAGCATACCACCTAAACCTCTTGGTATTAAATCAAGCCACCTCACCTCTACCCGTTAAGCATAGGGCAATCACCACAGACAAAAGGTGTTCATGCTGTCTAGTTATGATTGACAATTACGGGGGAAAGCAGTTCAAATGAATACCAAAAGTGCCAAGGAGGACAGGGTAAGGATTTTATCCATCTAAGGGTGACAATTGTGCTATACCAACAAATATGGTCCTACTGAGCAACTAGCTTATTGTGGTATGGCAGCTAGGGTGTAGGACTAGCATCTAGGAGACCCAGGTTCAGATCCCCAGTGTTCCCTCTAAGCTGAGTTAGTGTGAGCTAGCTCACAGGTTTTTAGCCTCCAGCTCACATTTTTGTCTTAGCTCAGGAAAGATGGCTGCAGAGCAAACTAATTTCTGCAGTAGCCAAATCGTTTGCTCACAACTTTAATGCCAGTAGTTCACAGAGTAGAATTTTTGCTCTCAAAATGCCACAGGTTAGATCCCCACCCTGCCACGGAAGGCTGCTGAATGACACTGAGCCCCTTATTCTTTCTCAGCCTAACATTACCTCACAGGGTTGCAGTTGTAAGGATAATATACAGGAAGCAAAAGTAACATTTGAAACCACTTTGAATCCTCATTAGGTAAAAGTGAGATATCAGTATCCAAGAAATAAATTTAACATTTTTAGTATTTGTATAGGACCTCTGTCAAAAAATTGCTTGTGGCAACTTAGAATATGAAAACAAAGCAAACAACAAATAGAACATTAAACAGCCCCATGAAATGAAACAATGCAGCAAACTAAAAAAAAAAAATCCCAACTCAGTGTGCAAAATGCTTAAAAGCAACATAAAAAGCAAGTGAAATCAAGCAGTGGGCTACTTGGAGTGAGAGAGAGAGAGGACAGAGGGCCGAGCGCTCTTGAGGCAGCCTGTTGGCAATCCCAGATTTTCCTTGGCCAATTTCTGAAGCCACAATTCAGTATGGTTTCCTCGCCAACTACACTGGACGGATGTTGTGGCAAGATTTGCACCTCAAATCTGTCTTTTTTTCCTCCCTAAAGCCCCTTGGAGCTGATGCCAAAGCAGTCTATGATGAAGTCGCCTATGAAGCAGACCTTGACGGAGTCATTTATGCTGTACTAAACCAGGACTCACTGAAAATCAAGCGGACAGCTGTTTCTGACAGTCCCCCTGAGCCTTGCATCTATGCATCAGTGTCTGTTGACACAAACAGGGAGGGCCACTAAGCAGCTTTCTGTACTTCAGCATTCCATAAAGGCACCTGTTATGAGTGGCTCATGCATGTAAGCCCGCTTATTTTCTCCAAACCCTCATGGACACGGGTATGTAATTATATGTGTGGGAATTGTATGGAAGCAAGGCAGCAGCCTCAGTTGCAGCGTCAGGTGAACCAACAGGCAAATTAAGTTAGTTACATTGCTGGGAAAATCCTAATCATATATACTCTTGATGCAGGGCTTAAAAGATACATGGAAGTCATTACAGTCATTCGTTTTTCACACAGAAACACATAGACATTAAAGCCACACAGAGAGCACATTCGTATAATAGCTTAATTTCTGTTGCCAGTTCTAACAAGCATCGAAGTAGAAAGTTGCTGAGGTAAGACTTTGGTCATCTTCCAACCATATACCAGTTGGTTTACAATTCCAATCTCCATCGAAATGACATAAGCAAAAATTAAATGCTTCTCTTTGGCAGAGACCGCTGTGTACGGAAACAGAAAAGAAGCAACAGTGGCATTCTTAAAGATGAAACACTTCCATGGAACTTTCTAGTGGAGTGTCGTGAGATAAGCTAAGGGAGGCTTGTGTGGAACATGCTGTTGTATTTATTTATTTAATTGCAGGCACTTAAAAGTGTGACCTTTCACCAAAAAGTTCCTGAAGTGGTGCATAAGATTAAAAATATAGAAACAATCAATAAAAATCTACATAAGTAGCAACGTGCAGCCGGATCTGACATAAATGAGGCCTCGTTGGGCCGGGCCCTGTGTGTCATAAAATGTAATGCCAGGTAGTAGAGATGGATTTGGGGCATTACTTGATTTGTGTTTGTTGCTGTTTGCCATCAAGTCACAGCTGACTTATGGCGAGCCCATGGGGGTTTCAAGGCAAGAGACATTCAAAGGTGGTTTGCATTGCCTACCCTCGCATCACGGCCCTGGTATTCCTTGGTGGTTTCCCATCCAAATAGACTGACCCTAGGATTGCCAGCCCCCTGTCCAGGCAAGGGTTCCCCTGCTTTTGCAGGCTCCTCTCCACCCGCAAATGCCCTGAAACACGATTCATTGATGTCACCTAAAGATGATGTCATCACACCACCAATGTCACACAGCAACACTTTAGTTTTTGGGCAAAACTCTATGGTAAATTTGGGCTCAAACCGTAGAGTTTTGCCCAAAAACTACAGTGTCGCCATGTGACATTGGTGGCGTGATGACGTCACTTCCAGGTGATGCCATTGCATCATACACGTGGCAGAGGATCCCAGCAAGGCCCAAAGATCCCCTCACTGGGGATCTCCACACACATGCACACACAGTGGCAGCAAGACCCTCCCAATACACAAATTGTTAGCGCCCAACATTTCCCCACATGAACAACGACTCCCACTAGTTCATAGTGATTTTCCAGGTTCATTATCATTAACATTCCACCCTAAAAAAATATTCCAAGTAATGTATGAATTTTGGCACAAACAATAGAGGCCTACTGTCGGAGTCAAATGTTCGAATAATGTTTTAATTTAAAATTCTCAAATAAATAAATACTAAGTACCTGAAGGTTCAGACTCTTTATCCAAAGTCCTTTGTGAATCAGCTTGGTGTTTCGAAGTTCCCTTGCACAGTAGCACGCTTATAAGAATGTAGGCGACGTATTAGCTAGAACAATGGCTTCATGGATCTGTCCCTTCTTACCCACTGAAATACCTGTAGGCCTTGGTAGCAGCTCTTTGGATCAGCAAATATTCCCCTTGAAGATGCAGAGCAGAAGTCAGGCAGGTCTTAAGAGGTATAAGACTTTTGCAGTTAGCTCTCTCAGCCTACTGGTTCACATAAGGATGTCAGGTCCCCCTAACCACCAGCAGGGGATGGGGGGTACGGTTGCCACTTGCCAGATCCAGGTTAGGAAACTCCTGGAGATTTGGGGATGGAGCCTGGGGAGGACAGGAACCTCAGTGGGGTACAATGCCACAGAGGCCACCCTGCAAAGCATCCATTTTCTCCAGGGGAACTGATCTCTGTAGTCTGGAGATAAACTGTAATTCCAGGGGATCCCCAGGTTCCACCTGGAGGCTGGCATCCCTAGGTTCACGTTATTAGGACCCCGGATGGACACCCCAAGATGGTGGATCCCAAGTCAGTGTAATGTTTGCATATCATGACCGAGTTCTTCAGCTCTCAGATGAGTTGTTCGCACATGGCAAGGAGGTGGCAAAATGGCCTGCTTCACTTCAGACAGCTAGAGGTGGAGTCCAGCTTTGAATATTCCTTCGGTTAAAAAAGAAATTCCTCTGGTCCAAAGAACTGAAGCCCTTCCAAGAAAGACAGGAAGCTGAGAGTGCTGTACTGTCTAAGGCCAAGGCCTCATGAGATTTAGACTAAAGAAGCTCAATTCTTTTGTCTCCAAATTGCTTTTAAGGCTTTGTGAACAAAACTGCCAAAACTGTCTGAATACAGGGCTGCCCTCTAGAAGCTCACTCAGGGCCTCGATAAACTCCTGAGGTATACAGTTTTTGTTTCCTCACAGGGAGCTGTTGAGGCCTACCTGAGTGGGAGCAGACTGATCTCCCCTCACAGTCACAGCTTCTTCAAAAACATTCCGAGAATGGGATGACAGGTTTTTTTCCCCACATAGAAATGTCCCTTTATGTGTCGTGACTCCTCAGGCTTGTGAGTGGCTCCCTGAGCAGCCTGCTCCTCTCCTGAGTCTGGCATGCAAATGGCTTTCAAGGGGCAGTAGGAAACTTTTCAGCAGAAGGTCATTGTGGAATGTTCTGCTCTTTACCTCATAAGCCCAGCCAGAGCTGTAGCTACAGTAGGGCATCTTGGGGGCCTGCCCCCCCCTGACTTACTGCCAAGGCCCCAACCCCAACTTCCCATCCAGCCCAAGCATTCCCTTGGGGATGTGTGCAGCAGGGGTGTGTGCGGAGTGCCCCTTGACTTATTTAAAGGCCCCCCGAATTTAAAAATCCTGGCTACGGGCCTGAGCCCAGCCTTGTCTGTTTCTGAGGGGAAAGGTTTGAAAACCTTTAGTTAGAGGTCAAATTAGGATCTGAAAGACCCGAGTTCAAATCCCCACTGCCATGAAACTCAATGGGTGACCTTTGGCTAGACATACACATTCAGGCAAACCTACCTCACAGAAATATGGAGAGGATAAAATGGAGGAGAGAATTATGTATACTACTTAGAGGATAAGGTTGCCAGATCCTTCATGGCAGCCAGTGAGGCATGGGGAGGAACTTACCTGGTGAAAGAGAAAGACCCAGGCCTCATTGCTGGCATTGCACAGGAGGCGATGTCATCATGCTGCAACATCCATGCAATGCTCTGGTATTTGAGAAAACTCTATGGTATTTGAGAAAACTCTATGGTAAAAATTCTATGGTAAAACCAGCTTCTACCATTGAGTTTTTGCCCAAATACCAGAGTGTCACCTAGATGTCTCTGGTCTGATTATGTCATTTCCTGTGTGACATCATCAATAAGGCCTGGACTTCCAGGTAAGTCCCCTGCCAGCCGGCTTATCGGCAGCTGAGAGGTAGGGCCTGGTTGCAGGGGACCCCCACCTTCACTGGAGTGTGTGTCTGGCAACCGTATTGGAGGAAGAGTAGAATAAAAATGGTCTTGATAGATGAGGTACAGCCATTCTGGACTCCTTCCCAGTGCCTTGAACTTCAGCATATTTTGAGCTGGTGGGAACTTTTGAAAGGGTTTTGCCACTATTCTCCAAGACGCTTGTGGAAAAATCTATGAAGATCCAAAGCCCCACAATCCAACCCACGTGGCATTTGTTCACTTAGTGGCACCATGCAAAGCTAAGTGGACCCACTTCTTAAACCTAATCCTGTGCTTGGTGAAAAAGAGAAAGGAGGTTCTTCCTACCTCTAATGAAAGTTTATTTCTGTTACCAAATCCATGATTAGCATCATTTTATCCCACTGAAACACTGAATGAAGTCTTTGGGCATAGAGAAGCAGACTTGGTATTTTAATCCTAAAAATGTATTGTGAAGTACACTGTCTACTTGAGGAGCCCATTTGAATAGGGTTTTGAATTTGATTCTAGCAGTTAAGGTGCTGGTTGATAAAAACTGGAAGTCACAGAAAGTTCCAGCTATCAAAACTTGGATCACTAAGGTGTGGCAGATAATTAAACTTTTCAGATTAATTAAAATATCTGATCGAAGTATGGGAGACAGCAAATGCCTCTTTTCTTTAAAATACAGCTCTTTCTAATTTCTTGGTGGCATCAAATAAATCTAAATGTACATCTATTTAAATGGTTCACTTTATGACTGAACTAATCATGGAGTCCTCCTGAAAGGCAGGAGTGGGTTTAAGTATTTTGTGATGTATGTAGCTGGTTTCAAATTTTCAATAAAAAATTATTGCAGAAGTAAACTCGGAGTGCTGCATACTTGGCTCCTCCCTCCATTTTGTACCTTCATGCTGTGGCAGAATGGCTGTTCCTCTAAAGACAATGGCACCCCCGAGGGAATTCTTCAGAACAATTGATGCCTCTTGCTTGCGCTCCCTCACTCAAACCAGCCCTGGAGCACAGTGCATAGGCTACCTCTGGTTCTCCTTTCCATGGTCCCTCCTTGTCAGCTAGAGAGATTTCACCTGGTCCCACCTGCTTCTCCTCCAGTCTTCTTGTTGCAGCTTTGAGAGTCTGCTTCTGGGACCAGAATGGGGAAGGAGTGCTGTGCTTAGCTGCGGTGATTCTATAAGCATCTGAAAGTGGTCCTGATATCTTACAAATAACTTTTAAGTATTCCATATGCAGAGCCAGTTTGGTGTAGTGGTTCAGTGTGCGGACTCTAATCTGGGAGATTCCCCACTCCTCCACTTGCACCTGCTGGATGACCTTGGGCAAGCCATAGTTGTCCTTGAAAAAGAGCAGTTTCTGTCAGAGCTCTCTCAGCCCCACCTACCTCACAGGGTGTCTCTTGTGGGGAGAGGAAGGGAAAGGAGTTTGTAAGTCACTCTGAGACTCCTCTGGGTAGTGAAGGGCGGGGTATAAATCCAATCTCTTCCTCTTCTTCAATATTAAAATTCTCCCCCACCCCCTCGCCACTATTCAGACTGCTTTGTTATGAGCTGAAGGATTGGAGTAAAGTATATGACCTTGTCTTATGCATCTAGTCAATTAATTTCAATTCAACAGTGGTCCAACTCCTGACACTCCAGGAAATCGGTTCCTGTTAGCTACTGAGATTGGGCTGCCAGTATAACTGGCATTTTGCCCCCATTCTGAAAGTCTCCCATGCATTAGGAGGTTTCATACTTCAGTACTGGACCACAGTTCTTGCCGGAAAGCAAAAAAGTACCTTCAACACTTTTCAATACAGGTTTATTATGAGAACTTCTGTATTGAAGATTACTCAGTCCAAGCTACAAAAAAAAGGCATTAGTCTAAGAAATTATCTGATAGTTGCTTAAAAGGGAGTTGGACTTTGGATCCCAAAGCCTTAGAGGAAGAATTTAGAAAGATGGAAGAAAATATTCCTCATTCCCTTATAGACTGCACATGACAGAGTCCAAGGTCAAATAAACTCTTGCAACTTGTTCCCCCCCTTTTTCTTCTACTTACTGCTGTGGCGTTATTTTCTTCCAAAATGCAGTTAATGAGAGACAAGTTGGTTGAGCAGCTTTTTAAAGAAATCAACCTAGACAGCGGCTAACAGTCAGCATGGTGTAGTATTGTCAGACTAGGATTTGGGAGACTCCCAAGTTCGAAACCCCACTCTGCCACAGAAACTTGCTGGGTGACCTTGGGTCTACTCTTGCTCTCAATCGAATCTACCTCATAGGGTTGTTGTGAGGATACAATGAAGGAGAAGGGAATGATGAAAGCTACTTTGGGTTCCCAAAGGGGAGAAAGTTGGGGAATAAATGAAGCTGATAAATAACAAAAGTTGTTTATCTGTTCTATTACTTATGCATTGATTTACAGTGGTGTTATGCCACCAGCTCACCAACAGAGCAAATAGATTTAATCTGGACAAATTGGCTTTCCCTGAAGCAGTATCACCTTGGGCTTTACTTTAAGAACTGAAGCATGTTTGCTTTTGAACAAATACAGTTGCATTTTAAAAAATTCTAACATTTTGAGTAAGGATCAGCTCGCTTCAGGTTATCCTAGATCTGCTCAGCAGATTTCTTCCAACTTTATGGTTGTTCAAAATCTATAATGAAAACTCCTCTGAAACTGAAACTAGGAGCCTCAAAGTTGGTCATAATCGCCTGGTACCAAAAATGAACGGAATAAAAATGAACGACTTGCTCGAAAGCCAGTCGAATCAGACTCTAGGGTGCGGTGCTCATCTCCGTTTCCAAGCTGAAGAGCCAGCACTGTCCAAAGACGTTTCCCTGATCACGTGGCCAGCGTGACTAGACGCTGAGGTGCACAGAATGCTGTTACCTTCCCACCAAAGCAGTACCTATTTATCTACTTGCAATTTCTTGCTTTCGAACTGCTAGGTTGGCAGGAGCTGGGACCAGAGACGGGAGCTCACTCCATCATGCAGCACTTGGGTCTCGAACTGCTGAACTACCGACCATCCAAACACTGATTATCTCCCAAATGTGTTTAATAACTCTCCTGACCTATCAGAGCCTGTGTAGTGAGAATGAGACTAGGATCAAGGAGATCCAGGCTCAAATACCCAGTCTACTACAGAAAGTTTCTGCCTGACTTTATTTATTGTATTTATTTATTTATTGGATTTATATCCTGCCCTTCCAACGTGGGCTCAGGGCGGCGTGGGACTTTGGGCCAGCCACATCCTCTCAGCAAAGACCTACCTCACAGGATTGTTATTGTGAGGATGAAATGGAGGACAGCAGTATGACGTAAAGTGCTTTGAGTCCCTACTGGGAAGAAAGGCAGAATGTGATATTTGTTATCAATCTTGTTTTGCCTACAGCTTGCCAACAAAAGATGATCACTCTTGCTTCATCAGGTATCACTGCAACCCTTTAAGCAAGAAGCAGAAATGTATGCCAAGTGCTGTCTAGTCACTTCCAACATATGGTGAGCCAATGAATTAATGACCTCCAAAAAACCTATCACTAACAGCCTTGCTCAGGTCTTGCAAACTGAAGCCAATGGCTTCCTTGATTGGATCAATCCATTTCATGTTGAGCCTTCGTCTTTTCCTGCTGCCTTCAACTTTTTCTGGCATTCTTATATTTTCTAGTGACTCCTGTCTTCTCACAATGTGACCAAATAACAACAGCCTCAGTTTAGTTGTTTTAGCTTCTAGGGAGCGTTCAGGCCTGATTTGGTTTAGAGCCCACTGATTTGTCTTTCTGGCAGTCTACAACTCTAAACTCTACTCCAGCACCACATTTCAAATGAATCAACTTTCTTCCTGTCAGCATTCTTCACTGTCCAACTTTCAGAGCCATACAAGATAATGGGGAACACTACGGTGGAAATAACTCAGTATTCAAGCTACTATTAAAATATCAAAACATTACTCTAGAACAATGGTCCAGAATGTGGAACTCTCTTAAGCTGCTCAGAGCTACAAATTATAAAGAAAATATTTATAAGATGTTTTTCAGATGGCACTGGACGCCGGACAAAGTATCAAAATGCTATAAAAAAGCATTGAATGTCTGTTGGAGGTGCAAAAAAGAAGTGGGAACGTATCTGCATACCTGGTGGAATTGTGAAAAAATAAGAAAATTTTGGAAAATGATTAAAAAAATAATAGAAGATTCCACTAAAGTGAAGCTAGAATTGGAACCAGAGGTTTTTTTGCTAAATATGATTCCGGTGAAAATCAATAAAGAAGACCAAAGAATTATCTTATATATAATTACAGCAGCGAGAATAAAAATAGCAAAATTTTGGAAAAAAGAGAATATCCCTAACGCAGAAGAAATTATAGATTCCATACTGGAAATAGCCGAATTAGATAGACTAAACCTTACACTTTCTGGAAAAGATGATTTAGTTTATGAAAACAGATGGAAAAAAATTTATCATTGGATAGAAAAAAAGACATGAAAAATAAACAAACAATCATATCCTCCCAATGCCACTCCTATTTTATCTAGACAGTGTAACAGAAACACTTAATTAAGGTATATGCGTGATAATATACTAAGAATTTGTGTAATGTCTCGCAAATCTTGTTGTAGACCGGGATTTTGTTTTTGTGTATATATGCTGGAAAATTTATAAATAAAAATATATATATAAAAAAATATCATGGACACAACAAGCTACAGGGTTGGTGAGCAAGCAAGGAAGGAGTCCGTAGTAAGAAAATAAATCATTCTGGAAATATCGTGGGATAATACTGATGGTTGTAGAAGCAGTGGCACCCTACCATTAGTAAACAAAGATTCTTTAATAACCAATGCTGGAAAGGTAAACAAAGGCAGATACTTCCTGATACTCTAGTCAGATTCCATCTCAGGGCATGCAGGGCAGTGAAGAAATCAACTCTGGCCAAGCAGACTGTGTTCTTCCATGGCATGCATAGCAGATGTGTAGCAGGAGTTCCCTCCTCAGGGTGAAATGGAGCTGTTAAGCAGGAGGCTGGCATGACTGTTGACATAAGTAAGAAGTGTTCCAGGCAAGCTGCTAGCACAATGAGGAGTGTTCGGAAAGCTAGACCTCCATGAATACGCACAGCTTCAAAGCAAGCAAGAGGAAAAAGAAGGGGGGAGTGCGCACACTTTTTGCCTTTGTATGATAGGATGATGCACTTCTTGCATTGATGATCAGGCTGGGAATAAAGAGGCAATTCCACGTCCTTTCAGAGTTTTTCTGCCTCCCTGAAGGTATATTATGAGTCAGTGTAGTTTTGCCCTATTAACTGATCTGCTAGGCCAAAAAAGTAGATTCTGCACACGTTTTAAAAATATTAGCTACATTTAAGCATACCTTTTGAGAATGGAAAGCTCAAGCCAAGCACATCCCCGTCTTGTAAAGGGATCCAACAGCTCTTACTCAGCCATGCGTGCATTCAGATCCCTGTCTGCACCCAACCCCAATGCACCACAAGACAAAGAAGTAGCTTTAAAAGACTTTTATTCCAATCAAGTATTTTAAAAAGTATTACGTTCCCCTAAAACACACACCATTAAAAAAGCAAACACCTCTTTCGGCCTTCACCCTCCCCCCGCTTACAGGATACCTGCCTGATTGTGGGGGCAAGATCTACCCTGAGGCTTCCAACTCCCACTTCTGGAGTCAAAAGCACCCTTCTAACCACCCTCTCCAGTTTAGCACCATTAAAAAGTCCTCCCTGCCTCCCCCACTCCCTTCTGACCCTCAGTCCAAACTGATACACACACAGGGCTGAGTGCATTCCATCATCCTATCCCACAAGTCCATAGCCTTTCAGACTGCAAATAACAGGTTCAAGAGTACATGGACCAGATTAAATCTCCAAAACAAAACCCCACAAAAAACAGCATGGATGGGGAGGAGCTATTCAGAGTTTCTAGCGGTCAAGTTTCAGTGCTCTACATAACTCATTAAAAGAAACAAAATTCTTTAAAAGGCAACCAAATGAAAAACAGGGGTTTTGTAATTTATATGGGGTCAGTGTTCGGCCTAGAATTCTGAAGAACACACACAGCCCTGCAAATATACACTCTCCCTGTGGCATCATCCCCACCACTTTTGCAAGGGGGGGAGAACACACACACACACAACCCCAGACTTGTCCAGTTTAATTTTTAAGTTTCCTAAGGTGAGCAGACAAGTGCTGGAAGAGCCCTATATTTAAATAAAGCATTAGGAAAATTATGGAGGGGAGGAGAAAGAGTGGCCACATATCCCACCCCAACCCCACCTAAAATCCTGCATATTATGGGTTGCACAACCCCCATTATAAAAGTAGGCTTGAGCTGGAGTGAGCAATGAACCTGATACAGTGTAGTTAGAAATCCTGAACACTGGCGTAGAAGGCAATGCTCTGAAGCCCTCCACCCCACCACTCCCTGAGGAACCTAGCTATCCAGAGACCTTGCCCACTGTCCAGTCTATTTTCCCACCCACCCCATAAGGTTTAAGGTGTCTGAACACCTTCCTGAGAACAAATTTACACAGGTGGTCCTGGAGTAGGAGAAATGGAGATGTTATAGCAAGAGGGAAGGTTTGTTTTTGTGCAATGAAGAAAGACTGGCTCCAGGCCAAGAACATGCTTGAGGAGTCTCTTACAGTAGTTAGAATCCACAAATGTTAACAGATAATGATGTGTCTGGGATGAGAACAGAGACTGGATTTTGACAAGGCAGAAAGAAGGACGTTGAGTCAATGCCTAAACAAGAACTGTAGCTAATTTCTGACTGAAGGAACGAAAATCACTTACATAGCATGCAGGAACAGAAGTTAATTGGGCCTGCTTCTCTGAGATTTACTGGCCAGCAACCCTCCACTCATGAGAATTTGCATGTTTTTTAAGATGTAAAAGCTGTGGGTATGGGATGAGGGAGAGCGTGGGTAATGGACACAGTACTAAAGAAAAAGCAGATTAAAAACAGAGCCTAGAGGGGTAATCTTGATGCCCCCCACCCCAAACGAGGTAGCTTAAAATGTAAAACCCATCTGAAAAGATGGGGAAAGAGAGGCACAGAAAGGTGAAAACTGAGCCCCACCCCCTGCTTTCAACAGGGAGCATAAGTGTCCTGGCTGGCAACATCCACCCACCCCCACAATATTTCACGACAAAAAGCCCATGACCACCTCACTCCCTTCCCCCCCCAGCCCCCATGCAACAGTACTACCTAAATGTTGCATACTAGTCCACTACTAACAACAACATGGGACAGCCACAAATTGACACAGTAGTAGGCAGGAAAGACGGAGGTCTAGGCCCAGTTAGCACATCTGGGCCCAGAGCAAATTAGACAAATGTCTTCTCTTTTTTTGGCACAGATCCTGGTACTGTGCTCAGTAATACACACAGGCAAAAGTGCACATCTTGAACTATTTCTTTTTTTGTTTGGTGAGTATTCCTGGAAGTCATGGTGACTTCTGGTGACCTGCTAGGGGGCATGGATGTTTCAGAGAGGTGGCTTGATATTGCCAGCCTCTGTGTCCCAGCTCTGGTATTCCTTGAAGGTCTCCCTTCCAAGTACTTGCCAGGGTCGGCCCTGCTTAGCTTCCGAGATCTGATGAGATCGGGCTTGCCTGGGCTATCCAGGTCAGGGCATCTTGAACTATTTCTTAATGGCTTCACTATAGGTGCTCAGCAATTTGTTCTGATGAAGCAAAAAGAAAACTATTAGTGAAACATCATGTCATAGAAACAAGGATACATGGGTACATTTACGGGCAGAGGACCGCACTGGCAGAGCCAGATATTGGCAAGAAATGAGCACCATACTGGAGACAGCAGCACCGCAAGGCATTGCATGTCAGCAAAATCAGGGGGGAAGTACAGGTGGCAAGAAGCAACTAGGATCATTTGTCCGTGATGAAAAGCCAGTATTGAGCTAGAAGACTCTGAGGAGAAACAAAACCACTAGAACAAAGAACGCATGAGCATAACAGGAAATATGAGAACAGTAGAAGATGTGCAATTTCAGCTACAGACCAATTTTTTCAGTGAACAATACAGCAACTGGTGGTGTAATATACAGACTAGTTAGAGAGAATTACATGGAGAATGCACATGAAAAGAAGCAACTGTGAACATTTGTATAAGGGGAGGAGCAGACACACTCAAATGGGCAGCCCAAAAAGGTTATTTTAAAACTTTGCCTCAAAGTGTGGACTGTATAAATATTGACCTGGCAAGGTGTGTGTGTGTGTGGGGGGGAAATGCCCTTTTTATGCTGAGTGTACACTTTCTCCAAGCCTTCGTGAACATCTGTATAATTGCCAGCATCCATGAACATTCTCCAGAGTCTGTCATGGCAGAGGCTGATCTGCATTAATGAATGTACTCTATTAGGGCCCATGGAACGCCAAAAGTCATAGCTGAAGGGTTGTCAGTTCTCTCTAAAGGATGCAAAATGGGCCTGCCTCTTCCAAAGCTTTTAGATGAACAAAGATTTTCCCTGCATTATGAATAGGTTAATTCTTGGGATAGAATTATCAGTAATAAATTCTCCTAGCTGCAAGTTCCCCCTTTGTACATCACAAAAACTACCTCTAAAAACTGCTTAAAAAAAACCAAAACCCCACACAAGTAATATCTCAGGAACCAACACTTGAGCCTGAAGATCCGTGAAAAGCAGGTTGTCTAAACACATCTGTCCTGGAGCCAAAACTCTTCAAAGCTGCTCTACACAGTTTCTTGAAGACAGATCTCAAGCAACAATGGACACCAGTGTAATTCATAGGCAGGCAACTGCCTCTTATACAGTCTCTCTAAGACTGAAACGCAACACGCCAAGTAGCACACAGAAAAGGAATGGAAGGAAGAAATCAGATCCTCCTTTGACTCCTGGCGAAGCATATCCTCAACTCGACACTTCAAAGTTCAGTACAAAAATTCTGCCTGAACAATGAAGCAAAACTTCACAGGGAAAGGCTGCCACAGTGCTCTAGTGGATCCAGTAGCTGCTAGATTCCAATTCCCAGCTAACCCTCATTTAGATTTCTAAACAGCCCAGTGATCCAAAAGAGAATGCTTGAGGCACCACCTGCTGAAAATCCTAAGAATGGTCAAGACTGGACCAGTAGGCAAATATACAGAAGATTCTTTTCTTTCTTTCTTTTTTAAACAATGGGTTTTGAATGGAACCCAACCATCACAAGCAGAACTATTTATTCTGCTCAAACCAGCACCTCACAGAGGGACAGAACCTTATTATAATGCTCTGAGCCAAGCAGTCCTTGGTCAGAACTCGTCAGTACAATAACTCATTCTCTACTGGTAGACCACAATCCGGAATATTTGCATAAAATTCCGTCAAGTTCAACTGAGAACTGTACACCAAATTAAAAAAAAACAAAAACTAAAAACCTTCAGAATCACACCCCAGAACAATGTAGTGTCAAAGCCCCATCAGGGAACAGATTAACAAACCCAGTCAATACAAACCTAGTTTTAAAAGTAGAAAATCAGATGTCTTATAACTGTAGGCACCCAAAAGGGGGGGGGGATTCCATAGATCAACCTGTTCAGCATATGGCAGCTATCAGTTTTAAGCTAAATGGGTTGCATGCAAATGTGCACTTGTGGTTGCTGGTTTGTTTGCTTTTACAATGATATAAGAGGCTTCCCTGATTGGATGTTGGCTTCTCTTACCCACAAGTCAGCTTCACCCATGCCATCATTATAGGCTCTGTATGGCCAATGAACAGCAAAACACCATGTAGTCCATTCCTCTGAGGAGTCCATGGTTAAACTACTACAGACCAGAGCGTGAGGACATCTAGAATCAAAAGGCGGAACAACTGGGTGAGCAAGCAGAGTTAAGCAAAGAGGGCAAGGAGAGATAGTCCCAAGCATCCGTGCAGCCGACCATATGGCTTCCGTTTCAGAGTTCTGAAGTAAGGTTTGACCAGGTGGTAGTGTGCTTTTAAAAAGAGAGGTGGGGGCAAGTGTGGGTGGGCTGGAGAGAGCTCCCTGGAAGGGGAAAACTGAAACAATCTGCATTAGAAAAACAGAGAGATGGATTACAGGGTGGCATTCTTAGCACAGATACTCACAAGGAGTATGAGGCTCTATCACACCAAGACAGAAGAGATTTCTTCTCACCCTGTACAATAAGATGATTGGGAGGGGGGGTGTCAAGAGATGCTTTCAGGCCAATTCTGGTATGTGGCTTTTGTCCTGACTTCTCAACAACCAAAGTTCAGAAAAAAGCAGGGTCTCTTCTTTACCTGGAGATCGGTCCAATCAGGACATCTCTTCACAAGAGCTGGAAGCCACCTCAAGATCAATGGAACCGTGGCTCACCACCAGTCGGAGCCGCTTAGGTGGCATGAAAGGGGGAAAAGAAGGCATTTGTTTAGGGGGGTGCTGTTCCTCTACCTGGTCCTTATCCATCCTGTTAGGAGGGGGCTGCTGCCAGCGCTGCCTGCCTCCAAGATGAACATGAGCATACTGGGAAAGCTTGGGGTCTGCTGCTGGTGAGGACAGCAGGACTTTGTGCAAAACCCGGGCCTGGTGCCGGGTCATGCTCCTTGTCCTGTATAGCAGTTGGCTGGAGGAAGAAGAGACTGAGGAGCCAAGGGGCTCTTGATCTCCGGAGCCTAGCACCTCAGAGCCTAAACTACATGGCCCAGCCTCATAATGCGTATCCGCATTTCCTGAGCCATGCTCCTCAGATCCCTGCCTAAGCTCCCTATTGCTGTTATGTGGCTCTGTCTTCCCCATCCCACATTCTACTTCTCTCTCAAACGCTGCCAAGTCCACGGTCACTCTCTTGCCAAGATCCACAAACAAGCTGCGCCGTTCTGCCCAGCTTGAGATCACAGGCCTGTTGTGCATTCCTGTGAAAGAACAGTTTCGTAGGGCCATCAATTGGCTTCCACTATTATGCAAAGAATGCCAGGGGTGCAAGGCAGGTAACATGGAAGGAGGACAACGAGGCACGTACACCAGTAGCTCCTTACGGATCTTGCACCTACGTGCCCCGCAAGCCAGGCAATCGTGCAATGGGATGTACAGAGGCTTGAGGAGTCTGAATCTCCAGCGTAGGGTGGATTTGCGCAGGGCACCTGGAGAAGGAAAAGGAGAGTTGGTTTCCAGAACCATTCCCACCCACTTGGTAATCCCAAGCTACATCCAACTGAGTCATAGGTACAATTCAGCACTTGTTTGGCTATCTATTGTTCTTCAGTTTCTGGAGCTCTGAGGGTGGAGTCTCAGGAGAGATGGGGAAGGACCTCAGTTGGATATAATGCCACAGAACCAACCCTCCAAAGCAGCCATATTCTCTTGGGGAACCAATCTCTGTATAATTCTGGGAGATTGGCAACTCTAGTATACAGACAAGTGGCACTGCCTGCTCCTCCTCCCACTACAGCACTTTTCCCCAAAGCCTCTAAAAGGCGATGCAAGCTTCCCAAAACCTCTGAGAAGTGCAGCCCCGTACTGTTTCTTTCCAAAGGCATGGATCTCTCTGGGTCGCCTCTCCCTAGCCCTAGGAAAGGTGGCAGTTTTCAGGTGCTCTCTTCAACCCAAAGCAGAGTGCTACTAACACTGCCAGAGGTAGAGAGAGCTAAAATAACTCCCCACCACTCTTTCAGGCTGTGGAACATGCCCTGCAGTAGCAGAATGTGGGATGGAAGGGAGAATATGGGCAAGCAATGGCAGGCAGAAACGGGGAGGCTCTCCTCTCTATTAACACAACTACTCTGAGCAAATGACCAAGCCCCACCACACTTGCACAGCACTGCAACCCACAAAAGTCAGGTTTCAGCAAGTCACCCTTGCAAATCTCACCCCGTGATCGTGCCCTCCTGCGCCGGGCCTTGCGCCCTGTTTTTACGCTGCGCTGGGCCACCTTGCACATCTGGCCTTTCCACCGCTGCAGACGGCCATCTGTCTCTCTCAATAGATATTTGTCATGGACTGAGGTAGATTGTGAAGGTGTCCGATTCAGGAATCGGAAAGCTCCTTCCCCCTTCCTGAAAGAGGCAATAAAATAGGAGATCCTAAGGACTGAGCCCTTTTTAAAAAACACAGCCTTACTCCACTTCTGGAAACTCCATGATGTACGCTACTCCCCACCCCACCCCCCTGCCAACTCCAAGCTCTCAAAGCACTCACCTTTCACAAGTGCAGCACTCACACAGCTCATTGTCCTCCCCAAAGAAGCCGTCACCATAGAAGCATGTGATCTCATCTTCTGGCTCAATGTCCCGCAGCACCTTGACGCACGCAGTATTCCCATCCATTGGGACAAACTGCCATGGAGATAAACAAAGTAGTAAGGGAGAAAATTGTAGGAAACAAAAGAAAACCTGGAGTGCTGGGGACCAGGGTGCCCCTTTTAACCCCCCCCCTCCTAAAAATCCAATGGACTCCTCCTCTGCCCCTTCCTTTTTCAGAGACCGCAGGAGTTTCAGCTCCCACCTGTGCCTACTCTAAGCCACAAAACACCATTTGCTTCCTGACTCCTTAGTTCTTCCAGTCCAAATGTCCCAGAAGCAGAGCAACAGGTGCCAACAGAGGCTGCCAGATTTAAATTTTTCTGGTTCTCCCCTGTCTTGACAATAGTTTCCAGTCTATGAGATGGAGAAGAAATGTCTGGCAGTCTGTGTCTGGTAGGGTGAGAGAGATGGGCTGGGTTTCCAGGAACCAGGAGGTGGAGCTTTTACAGTTCACAAATCTCCCTCCCCTTCCCAAATGTTTCTAGGGCACTATTTCCCTTCTAGCTCTCTTTATTCTTCCAGACTCTACCAAAATACCCTGAGAATTCTGCACCTTGACTGGATGCCACAGTCAGAACCAAGTTTATGGAGAGAGTCTGCAGGGCTTACTTCATATGCAGAGCATAGGTTCTTTTAATAAGTAGTACCACCAACCCCAGCCAAAAGACACTAGTAACTTACCTTACAATTCGGCCTGCAGTCTGAGAGGATCCATTGTGAAGAACAAATTGTATAGAAGGAGGTAGGGAGTAGGGTGGAGAGAGACAAACACTAATTATAAAAATAATGGACCACTTGTTCCTTCTTCCTTACATCTCTCTTACAGGCTGGAGTAAAGAACATCTTCTGCTGCTCTCTCTCAAAGTAATTAAGAGTTTAAGCAAAATTAGGTTTAGATAATGTGCATCATGATAATCTAATCTTACAGCAGTGAGGAAAAGCTTGACAACAAAAGGTGGTGGTGCCCAAGGATTCCAATGAACCAGGGGTGGGAGCTTCCATGAAAAGTTTGAAAGGCATTTCTCCCTCCTTTCTACAGTTGGATTCAGACAGCTGTTTTAGGCATGTGATCATTACACTAATCACATGACAACTTTGTCTTTTGAAGTTCTGATCAGGGAAACCTAAGATCAGCAGTTCTCAGTACAGTTTTGGGGAGCTCCCGTATGAGACTATCTCCAAACAAATATGTCAGTAAAAGATAAGAAGAATCAGCTGAGCTTTCATGTTAATACCTTTTTGATGGCAGTCTAGGTTTTTTGAAACAGGACTGTACCATCTCATTGTTCCCTGTTCCTACAGCCCATGTGTCTTAACAAGCAACAGACACCCAATACTTGCCAAAATATTCAAAACCCTCAAAAATCTTATCTTGAAATTGTGCAGTATTTTACACACACAGGTAGAGAGTATTTCACACACACAAGTACATCAAGGAAAGGTGAAAGTGACCCTTCCCATCAGCCTGCCTGTTGGCCAGCTCCTGCCCTCTAGGATTCCCTTCAACCACCAGTCATTCAGCAGGAAAGGGAGAGGGAGTGACAGAGCAAGATCCTTTCCACTAGCCTGGCCCAGCTCAACTGACACCGGACCCTCCATCAACAGCTACTGCTCTGCAGAAGAGGGATTGAAACACAGTGAGAGGCTCCTTCTATGAGCCTACGCTCATTAATCTATATTTAATACTTCTGTGGAAGGAGCCTTAATTATACAAATAACACCCACCCACCTACCCCCAATCTGCACAACGTATTCCAAACAGACTTCCCTGGTGTAGAAACCAGGTCAGGGAGAAGAGTCTTAGCAGAACTGCAAGATTGGGGTGGGGGTGAGAATAAGTAGAAAGCCTACAGAGTAAGGAACAAGGGGTTGAACCAGGAGCCCTCACATACCATGATTAATGAAGGCAGCCGGTCCCAGCCAGAGCTGGGCACACTGTTTCCGCGTGGAATACATGATGCTGAAGTCATTTTCCCCTGTACGCAGAAGGCTCTCATCTGGTTCTGTCAGTTCTGCAATGTAGCCCTCCAAAAGCTCCAGCTTGTCATTCTTCCTCCTTATGGGGGAAGGGAGAAAAATGACCCCACAGACTAACAGAGTCCCCCGCCCTGGTTCCAAGTTCTAGTAGAGGGTCATTAATTTAGCATAAAATAATTGTATCCCAGTTTTCACCCTAAACAAGAGATCCAAAGTGGCAAAGTTTATGTGTGCTTATACAGACTCTCAATTGGAATGGCATACAGTGGTCCTCTCTCTGTGGCTTGGAGGGAGCCAAATTCACCATTACAATCAACCAAAAGAGCCACATGACTCTGTGTGCCACCCCAAACATATGTATACAATATAACTGTAGCCTAATTACCAAATTACTTTTGTGCATGTAAGCTTGCTTCTCCTCATAGCTGTTGTAGCCTTAGCCAGCCTTTGTGTTATCTGGAGTGAAGGGAAGGGCCTCCTCTCTGCCTTCCTGCTCTCTCCTCAGCATGAGGCACAGCAGGTTGGTCGAGAGAATGAGATTGCCAAGGCGCCAAGAGGAGATCAAGCTGGTTGGGGAGAAAGGAATAAAACCACCATCACCACTGTGCTTATACAGAGTGTGCTTTTCCTGGGTAGCTAGTGTAGCAGTGGCTTGACTCTCTCTTCTCTGAAGCTTGCTCTCCTCCAAGCAGCCACCTGAGTGGAAAGGCCACAAAGGGGAGGGGAGGTGTTCGAAAGGATGGGCCCTTCCATCCATAATACCAGGCCCAGAGCTTAGGAAGACTAACCCATCCTCCAATCCATGTGGCAACTACTGTTTCAAAGAGGGAATCACATGTCGAGCACATGCCCTCCCAGGCAATGGTCTTGCTCACTTCCTTGGAACATGAGGCAGGGCCGTATTGGGGAATGGTGCTCAGTAGAGTCACAAGTGGCTCCCGAGCTACTATCATTGGCATAAAGGGTGTTTCTAAAGGAGAAATGAACTATACTGAGACAAGGGGGTACAGGTGGGGAGTATTCAGCAACACAAACCTACCATGACTTTGTAGCGACAACCCGGGCCCCATTTATTTCCAGGGAATAGCGACTACAGGGCTTGATAGCAAAACCACTCTCAGGTAGGAAAATGCGAAGGTAGCGAAATATCTAAGGAGGAGAGAAACAACACCCACAGCCTGTAAGTCTATCCTCTCAGAAAGAACATAATCATATTGGCACCAGGCATACCCCACATCTAAGACAGCTTAATGCCCCTTTTAGCGTTCCCCTGGTATAACAAACGCAGCTTCCCCCGGAAAAGCCACTGTATCTCTTATTTCCACTTCCCACCTTCTGGAGCTCAGTCCCCTCCCACAAAACTCATATATTTTAGTCCCTGGCTGCTGTTTCTAAAGTTACCCAGTAGCAAGAAACTTGATCTGCCATCCAGGACTGGTTCCCACAAAGAAAGAAGGAAGGGTGAACCTGGTGGCAGCACAGTTTTTCAGAACCAAAGGAGGTAGGGAAAACGACTGTCCTTCATGCAGCAGAAGCCACACAGACTGAGCCAACGCATGTCTACTTAGAAGGAGGGGTCAGGAAGCAATTTTTCTCCAGGCCAGTTTGGCTGGAGATCCTGGAGGTTTTGGGCACGGAACAGCAGTCACTGGGGGTGTGGGGGGAGGTATTTGTGAATTTCCTGCATTGTGCAGGGAGTTGGACTAGATGACCCTGGAGGTCCCTTCCAACTTTATGATTCTATGATTATAAGTAAGTCCTACTGTATCTAATGGGAGTTTCTTACAGGAGTGCAACCTTTAAGAGATGAAATTTAAGAGATGAAAGCTTACAACCAGTTAGACAGTACCAACCTTAAGTCTACATCTTAGTCTGCTACTCCCAGCTCAACCCACAGCACCCTGTTCAGAGAACCTAAGACTTCCTAAAGACTATCCATACCCACCCTCCCCCAGAAGTAGATAAGCTATAAAAATTGTACATGAGTCTTGAAGGCAGCCTCCTGCTGACGGCTCCGGTTCTGAAAGTACTGGCAGGCCCATCCTCCCTGCATCAAAGCTTGGTAAGCCACTTCTAGGTCTCTGCGCTTCCGGAAGGCCTCCACTGCCTCCCGCAAATGATGCTTTCTTCTGATGGCTGGCAGCGGACTGTGGGAATAGAACAGAAGAGTAAAACACACAGCTCTCTTCATTGTTTTCAGTCCTTACTTTCTAGTAGTCCGAGCCCTTTTGGTCCCCTACCCCACAAATTTAATGCAAGCCAAAATGCTCCAAACCTTTGGGATCTCTGTCCCTCACCTCACGTTCATCTTATGGGTCTTAAATCCGAGGTAGGAGTCAAGCACTAAAGTAGTCGCCAGGTCATCATTTTCACACAGTTCCTTCGCAGTCACTCGAGTAGAACCCATCTTCCTTCCAGAACCATGCTGTACTTGGCCCTGTTGTCTGGAGAGGAGAGGCAGGACAGATAATTATGCCACCCATATCAGTGAAGCTGGAGCCTTTGAATCCTAGGTAATAAAAAGCAGGCTAAAGAATGTGTATCAACTACATAGAGAGTTTTGTTTTCCTATAAACCACAACTACCTTCTCTAAACTGGGATGAAGACTCTAATCAGATGTCTTTGCCCTCTGTATTTATTTAGAATGTCACCCTGTTCTAACCCCGCCCCACAAACTCATGCTTGGCTTTCAGCCCAACTATTCCAATTTATTTATTAAAATATTTATACCCCCATTGTTTCCTAGGAAGAATCTACAATCGTTGGCTTAGCTTACTTGGTAGATTCTATTTGCGTTTGTTGTCAATCTTTCTCCTTCTCCAACTCTTCAAGCATGTCAAAAAACTTATTTTCCAGAGGAGCAGTGCAACACTTCATTCACTGAAGGGCAGTCATTTTCCCAATATCCTTTAGTTCCCAGAAACTATGCCGCCACCAGGATCAAACTGGACCCACATTCAATACCCATTTGGTAACGAAGGATGACTAGTGTGAGGATTACTTCTGAAACCATTAATCTTAGGTTTCAGCAGAACCTTCAAAGACATGTTATTAAGTAAAATGAATAAGAATCAACTTTATTTCAAGAAACAGTGTTAAGAAATACACAATAAACCTTTCTAATCCTACCACTAATATATTTTCCATCTACCTTACTTTATAAAAACCCTACCTACCTACCCTAGCCCTACCTAAAAAGACCTAAAACAAACTGACTTTTTCTCAAATGTATCTGTATCTATCTATATATATATATAATCCCCTCAGTCACATCCTCTCATCCAATTAGAACAATTCACTCCCATCTCTCTCTCATTTTGCTGTTCAACATCACTGCATTTCTGTCTTTCTCACACACACTTTCTCCACTGTCTGTCTATCTAGTATTGCTCATACAGCTATCATCTTAAGCAGAAATTAGAACAAAAAATATTATCATGTTTTATTATTGTGCTTATGAATTTGCCACTGAGAGGGTGACATGATAATTTGTACCTGAGAGTAGCCATAACACCTGGGTTCCCATTCCCAGTCAACATTCTTATCTTTTAAAACCCTCTGTCGAGAACTATGTATACAATTGTAACACTTATGGCATTCTCTACTGCTCTATTGTTAATGCCATCAGTTTTTGCTGTTTGTTCCCCAAGGCAGACGCTAAGCAAGACACAGCTGGAAAAAAATTGCTAATTCTTTAGCACTAACTTTAGTGTTTTAGGTGTCTATGTTGCACAAAACTGGGCTACTGAAATCCCCAGGTGCCATACCTAGTCACTAGGTTTACAAGGATCTTGGATTTTTCCAGCCATGAAAACACACTTATGCCTATCAACACATAAATGCTTATGTAAGAAGAAGCCTTTGTGTGAACTCTTATTCACCCTCTCGCCTCCTAATTGTACCTGAGCATCTTCCAGACACAGCTCAAAAAGAGACCCGAGGTTATTTTGTCCATGGCCCCCTTCCATGTCGCTTCAGACAACAGCAGTGACCTACTTTTAGAACAGACTATAATCACCTCATAGCTCTACTCTGGGATATGAGTCTTTGACTTTGAAGGAGCACTTCTCAGGCAAGCGGATGCTGAGCAAGCCTTAGCCAGACCTCAAGGTGAGAAACTGGGATTCTCTGGTCCTATTACTAGACGCGATTCAAAATTTACATACACCCCCCTCCCAAGGATCAGTGCATCCGAGGAACAACTGGCATAATCCAGACCATATCCCAAGTACTGTATCTGATTAGGTCTCCACTTTCAGGTTTTGTCTCTGGGAAGCAAGTGTCTCATTACAGGGAGCCTAATTTCCTTGCAATGTCTAGACAGGCACTGCAAGAGAAAAAGCATGCTCACAGCTTGAAATGGAAGGCTAGGATGCTTAATCACAAGTAGATCCCCTCAAAGTGCACTGTTTTTGGCCATCTTCACTCACAAGGAGGAAAGCAGGATTTCTTCCTTCGCACCCCTGTCCCCCAAACTGGCCAGAACAAAAGACTGCTGGTTGCCAGCATCTACTTGAAAAGGATTCAGCCTACTGAAAGCAGCAAGCTGGAGTTCTCCCTGCCATCAGATCTACTTGGAAGTATAACAATACAGTGCCTGAAACAGCAAGCCACTATTCACAAGTCACTCCTGACCCTGTCCTTGTGTGTGTGTAAGCAGACAGGCAAAGTACAGGAACCAACAACAAAGAGTTTTTCCCCTGCTTGAGAGAACAATTTTGGAAGGCAGAGCTGGTGCTGTCACCACTCCCCAGTAACAGCCATTCTTATATTCTGCCTATAACAGAAAATATTGTGTCGATCCATAGGGAAAAATCCAAAATACAACAGTAAGGCAATACCTTTTTGTTAAAACCAACTAAAATGTCAAAAAGCTGTAAGCACAAGCTTTAGAGTTCCCCAGACCTCTTTGGCTGGATGTTATGTATCCCACACAAACATACGGGGGGGGGAGGAGTTTTTACCCTTTTGATGATGGATATACTGCAGACTTAATTGCATTACACGAGAGGTAGAAAATAGATTTCAAATTGCACCAGAGGCCGTGGGAAGCAGCAAATAAATAAAATAGATGTAACCCTCAAAAGCCATAATCTAAGATAATCTTTCATTTACTAAAACCCTTTCTGGGACAACTACATAAAATAAGAGTCCTATACACTATTTCCTCTGATGCAATTTAAAATCTGATTTCCATTTTTCACCATGTGACCACATTAAGTCTGCAACATACCCTAGTCTATTGTCAGAAAGTTATAATTTGCAGGAAGACATTTTTGACCATGTCCTCTCTCTCTCCCTCCCCCCCTCCCGTCTCTTTTTTGTGCTTAACAACTAGCCTGGTGGAAAGTTCTGAGGAACTCCAAAGCTTGCATTCACTATTTTGTGGCATTCTACTTAGTTCTAATGAAGAGGTATTTATATGGCCTATAACTTTTTTTCTGTTTAAAGCCACACTGGTTTATAAATGAATCTATATGCATGCAAGTTTCTGTTTTCCTATCATCTAGGTTGATAATTTCCTGGCTTTTTAAAAAGCTTATAACAGAATAGGGCTTCCCAGCTTGTTTTCCACTTTGTTTCAGATCTGTTTCATCTCTTGCCACATTGAGATGCTTTAGGCTGGAGGCATCAAGACAGTTTGTTACCAGTCTGTCACTTTGAAGCAGGAAGAAGATGCAGTTGCTAGATTTCCTTATCTAGAAAGGCATACTCCTTATTCCAGAGCATCATATTTCCAGGTGGCATAATGAACATCCTATATTGCTAACCCCACACTCCATAGTACCCCTTGTTTAAAGACATATGAACTGATAACCCTAGCACAACAGCCAGTCTAAGTAAGAGACAAAGCCAACAGATGTACCTGAAGAAACACTTTCTGCCTCAATAGCATGAATAATAAAAATACTGGTCAGAGAGGCTAGATGACCCCAGTTTGACATAAGGATAAGGATTTTTATATTCTGAAAATATTTTCTTTAAGCCCTTTATAAACAAAAATGATAAAGGAGAAGCCATACCTTGTACCATGACAGAAAAACACCACTGTTTCAGCTACATAAAGAATGAGGTCATGGTGAAAATTTAATCAGAAAGAGATTTCAGATGCAACCTTAGGTCCCAGCACTCTGCTCTGGTATTTGGTTACCAAATCAGTCCCCAAAATTTGAGCAATACCTGAAATCTAAAGCTGTGAACTCCTTGCAGTACCCTTATGTCCACCTACAAGGCAGCATTTCATTTTCTTGTATTTTGCAAAAGCCTGCCAAATGTAGCTAAAATACCACAGATCCCTGTCAGCCTCCATCCCCTCTAGCTTATAAATTCCCTAAGTCAGAAATACAGCTTGAAATGGAAGGCCAGAGTGCTTAATGACACACAGATCATCTCCAGGTCAAGAGGTTCCAGGTCAACTTTCCTCTTGGGACATCATGCCACAAAAATAAGGTTACGTGACCCAAATAAAAATCTGTCTTCTGTCTAAGATATTGTTACAGGCTTCTTACCTCTCCACCCCCAAATGGTAATCATGTATTAATTATACGCATTTCACATATTGTTGCTGAGTATCTATGAAGTCATGGAATTCAAAATATACTTTAAAAAAATGAGTAAAGTAGAGCACAGTGCTTACCAATGTTCCCTCTAAGCGGTGGAGTCTTGTGAGCAAAAATTCTACTTTGTGAGCTACTGGTATTAAAGTTGTGAGCAAGCGATTTGGCTGCTGTAAAAATCAGTTTGCTCTGGAGCCATCCTTCCTGAGCTAAGACAAAAATGTGTGAGCTGGAGGTTAAAGAACTGTGAGCTAGCTCACACTAACTCAACTTAGAGGGAACACTGGTGCTTACGCTCTCCAAATGAATGAGTTCACTGGCCTATAACATATAATTTGTGGCAGCTACGAATGAGGATGTTTGCCCTGTAAGTTACAAGCAAATATTTTGTTTGTGAAATAAGAAATGTACACTTTGGGTGCATTCAGCCATCACAGTAAACCATGACTTGTAGAAATGTTGCTGTAATAAACCCCAGTTTACTTTTTGCCTCCTCTCCACTTTCCAGCAAAGACCAGGCAGCCATAAAGAACAATGCAATTAAACAAACTGGTTTGCAAACTGAGATATAAAACAAGCCATGAGTACCAAAGGCACAAATGCTAGATTGAAATTCTAAATTGGTACCAATCAATAAACCTGGTTATTTTGCCACTTACATTCAGACCTCATAAAAAACAGAGGTTTGATCAAATCATAGTTTATCACAATGCCTGAATGTGGCTGTGAAGTCCTCAAAGAAGCGAAGGGTGGAGCAATGTCCGATTGTAGAGACCTAAGTTTAAATCCCTACTCTGCTACAAAGGTCACTATGTGATTTTACGCATGGCATTGGGTTGGAGCCACCTAGCTTTACAGCCTGTGTTCCATGTGGCTTTTTCTCCATGCAGATTCCATGATCTCTAGCAGAGCCCTTTTTGATGGTTCTCCCTTTTTCACCAGCCTAAAAGTTATCTGGAGCCAACCCATCAACTCTCAAGCCTAACCTACTTAATAGGGTTGTTATCAGAGTAAAATGCTATATATTCCCAAGAGGAAGGACAGGATGCAGCTACAAAAAAACAAATCAGCACCTTGTACATGTTAAATGCTCAGGAAATAACAACAAAGGAGCTGAATAAGAGGAGAAATTGCTGCCTTCTCTCATCTTTCATTCAGCCTTTGGCACCACACCTGACAGTCCCACCCATAACAACCAACCTACTTCCTCTTTCATACTCATTCTGCCAGGAGTGACACCCAGGAGCAAAATACCCTTGACTGCATCCATGGGCCAAATGCTTGCCACAACACAGGGCAGCTGAGAGTCATCTGCTAGGAAGGGTGAGATATGCTAGCTAGCTATATTCCACATGTATTCCAACAGACATTAACTCCCCACTTTAATCTGGCCCATTCACATGCAGAGTTAGCATATCAGTAGTATACTTACCTGGAAAACAAAGTTTGAGTCCAGTGGCACCTTTAAGACCAACAAAGTTTTATTCAAGGTGAGCTTTCATGTGCACACACACTTCTTCAGACCCACACAAGTGTGTGTGCACGTGAAAGCTCACCTTGAGTAAAACTTTGTTGGTCTTAAAGGTGCCACTGGACTCAAACTTTGTTCTGCTGCTTCAGACCAACACACCTACCCACCAGACACATACCTGGGCAACTGATTGCCTGTAGGCTAACTTTACACTTGAATGGGTCACTCACATGATGAGCACTTTGTCACAGATATGGCCAGGAATGTCAGGGAACAGTCACTGAACTCGACAGCTAGCTATTATTAGAAGATGATTTTAAAAACCTATACATATAGGAAGATGAATTGATTGGGAGCCTTTTATTAGAAGAGGCTCCTTGCCTGTGAACTGGTTCTCTTTGGGTAAGATTTTTATGGACACATCGCTTTCCTTGCTTTAATAAAGGATCAAAATGGAAGCAAAGATTTTCTAACAGTATCCCTTGTGTACTATACACGTAGTGAACCTAAAATGTTGAAGTGTACCCCTTGCCAGGAATTAAATGATCTGACATATTAAAGCTAAGTAGATGCCTAAGGCTTATCAAGTGCATGCCAATGAATCAGGCTTGCTGAAAATCATCCAGAACAACCTGTCCCTACAAAAAGCCATCAATGAAATGCCGGTAAGGACCAGCCACATGGTCACCTTCGCATGGCTTTCTGTCCATACCAGAGAGAACTGATGGAGTGAGGATGCAAGAAATGAGGCAGAGAAGAAAAAGAGGAGACTCCTGGCCTGGCTGCCAGGGGAAGAACGGGAGTTGGGAAGAAACACGGCAGGAAGAAAAGGGGGCGTGTCTCCTTGGCGCTTGAGCGGATGAACGTGAGGATGCGCGTGAGTGACTGACAGGCGGGGATTTAGGCTGAAAGACAGGAGTGGAGAATGTCATGGAGGAGAATGAATGGGGCTGGGAATGAAAAGAGGGGAAAGGGAAGCAGTCTCTGCGACATCGCAGAAACCAAACATTAAGGCGCCGAGTCCAAGTAGTACCTTAAAAGGCTTAAGCAGATGTATTCCAGGGGAAGCTTTTGAGAACCACTAACCTGGGATGAACTGTGGGGGGTGGGGGTGAAAGAAAGAAGAAAGGCCGCCGTTGTCGGCTGGAGGGAGCGGACTGGATGGGAAGGGGGACCTCCTCCACAGTGTGCCTGGGGGTCGGTGGGAGGATGAAGACGGCAAAAGATGCGCGCCGGCGGGAAGGGGTGAAGAGAAACGCCTGGCGCTGGAGGGAGGAGCGCCTCTTCGGGATGAGACTGACCGGGCGCGAGGAGAATTGGGGGGGGGAGTTCGGGCTAGAGCGAGGCGAAGGCGGCCGCCTTTTCCCGCCTCTCCCCCCCCCCCATTTTGTTCTCGCCACCCTCAGGAGCGCTCCCCTCCCCCCTCACCTCAGAAGACCCCGCGCGCGCGCATCCCTCCACAGCCCCCCCACCCCCACAACGCGCTGACTCTCCCCGGCAGACTTTCTCCCACAGGCGCCCACTCCCGTCCGCTTTCCCTCTTTTTTCCCCCCTTTCTTTCTTTCACCCACCTGCCTACTCGAGCGCTCGGTTTCTTACTCTTCAGCTAATGCTTATACCCGCCTCACAACATCCCCCCGCGCCATTGGCTCCTTTGAAAGCCTGTCACTTCCCCGCTCCCTTTCCTCGACGCGCCGTTGGACCAGGCGGATATCACTCAATGGCCGTCCAGCCTCCCCTCCCCTTGTGCCTCCATTGTGCCCCTGAAGCGAGGCTGTACCCCCCTCCTCCTCACGATTGATTGGCTATTGGGAGACGCCGGTCAAATTCTGTCCCGCTCGGTGGTTGGATAGATTGTTAAACATCCTCAAAGCCTTCTCGTGGGCTGCGGATTAGCCTCCTCCTATTCGGTAGAACTGGTTTTGTTCCCGCCCTCAAATGTCGAATGAGGACGCGGCCTGACCCCTATGAACCCGATTGGCAGGATTTAAGTGCCTGTCAAATTTCGTTCCGCCTTCTTTCAGTTGCGCCCTTTTCGGTGCGTATCTGGCCCTCCCAGGTCTGTGTCCACTGAAGTAGAGACATCGTCCTCTTCTATTGGACAATTGAATGTAATTCTTGCCGCGTGTTCCACGAACGCCCTCACCCACTTGCGCTCATTGGTCCAAAAACATGCTCATCAATGTTTAAAACACACCTCAGGCATTTATTGGACAGTTAGTTCTGATTGGCAGCCCCTATACTCCCTTTATTTAGTTCTTATTGGCTCTTTGTCAAATCCCGCCTACTTATTGGGGGGGTTTCTTTCCTCTTGAATAGCTCCTGTAGGCTGCTGATTAGCCGGTCTGGTTGTCTATCAATTCCTTTCACGGACTTCTTTGTACTGCTTGCTCATGCTTTAGCTAAACTCATTGTGCTGCTTGTCTGGATTCATCTCGCCGCTTAAATTTTCCCGCCAGGATTATGCTACTTTCTATTGGCCCGCTGAGATTATTAACAGGCCCATCAATAAATAAACATAATTGGCTAACGTAGCTGTCATTCAACATATCTCTTGTCATCGTGAATTGAAAATCTCGTTCATAATTTATACCAGATACCACCTGAGTTTATTAAATCCAAATTAGGAATCCACCAATATCCAAGGGCGTTTACAGATGCGGCAGAGTGATACAGTTCTGTCTCTGTACTGATGTCATAAACAGGCAATGAAAGTTGGAATCGCAGAATTCAGAAGAGGAAAAGTTGTGCAGCCAACATTGATCCTTGTAAAATACCCCAAACGAACACCGGATCCATGCAACATCCTTCTTTGGTCCCCTATATTTCCCCTTGGTTTTAGAACTGAAAACAACATGGGGGAGGGGGCGGTGTTGTCAAATCTCGCACCCAGCTCTGTCTGTCAGAACAAAAAGGGGGAAAGAAATTCCTGGGGGGAGGGGAGTAATAGATGTAAGTGTGAACCCTTTGCTAACTTTCCCAAGGATGAAACCTCCCCCTCACCGCGGGGGAGGGGAATGCCAGAAGACTCTTTGAAGCCTGATTTCTTTATAGATAGTGAGATGCTGCTTTCCCATGGGGGGGGGTAGATGTAGTGGTTAGGTGCAGTGAGTGTGGTGTGTGTGTGAGAGAGAGACTGCTATGGAGGAGGGGACCTTTAGACTTACCTATATTAACTGGGAACTAACCAGAATCCTTAGTTCTAACACAAGATGCTTTAACCTGGAACTAGCTTACTTTTCTCAATAAACAAATCTTTTGATAAAGAGAGTGTTGTTGAGAGTAACTTGGCCAGGGGTATGACAGCTGTATCCTACTAAGCTGTCTGCATTTTCAGATTTTTACCCAGTTTCTTACTTATTTTTATATAGACCCTTAATTCCTATTCACACAAACAGGCTAATTCCAAGGCTGAAATTAAACTGCAGATCCAAAAAAGGCACATTTTACGAAAATATCCCCAGATCCTGCATATATCCAGTTGGTTTCTAAGAAGTTGCACTTGGATTAATATTACCAAACACAAGCAACAACAACAAGAATTACTACTATTAATAATAATAAACTCAAAACTATTACAGTATTACACCAACATTTCAGAAACATCCCTAAGCGGCAATAAGATTAGGGACCTTTACATGAATTAGGGTTGCCAGGTCTGGGTTGGAAAACATGCCAGTATTTGTTCAGAATGTTTCTTATCTGTATAGAAAGATTGTTAAACTGGAATTCTGAACAAATACTGGCATGTGGTATCTCATATACTAGGATGTCAACAACTCCCTCTAGTGGGATACAGATGGGCTAAAACTATTAGGGATTTTTTTGGTAAGATCAGATATATATAACCAAGTTCAACATGAACAAAAACAAAATACTATACAAACATATGGGCATTTTAAATGCCAAAACTGTTCTATATGTAACAACTGTTTTGAAATAAAAGAATTTTCCTTGGAACCTTATCTGAAAAATTACCAATTGCCACATTTATCTACCTATGTTAGCAAAAATATTCTGTATGTAGCCTTCTGTGGGTGTCCAAAATATTATGTGGGCCTTTCTACACGATCATTAAAAATTTGTGCCATGGAGCATAAATCGAGACTGAAAAACAAAATTTTCGATGCGCCCATGGTGGAGCACTGTATGGCAGCACAACATTGCTTTGAGGACTTAAAGTTCTTTGTAATCTACAAATATGAGAACCAAAGCCTCAACCGACAAGACATCAAGAAGATCCTTCTCTGCAAAGAAAATTTCTGGATTCATAAGCTCCACTCATTGACCCCACAGGGAATGAACCAAGCAATGGCCCTTTCATGCCATTTATGATTTGGACTATCATCTTACCTAGACCTTAACCTAAGGTCTAGCTTTTATTACCTTTTATTACCAAGGAAAAGATTTGTTTTGGACTGTAATGCATCATGTGTATCTGAAGAAGTGTAATGTGAAGGCTTGTAACTGTTTCTTTAAATAGAGAACATTCATATGAATTGTCAACAGGTGTTGAAAGAATTTAATGATCAGACAACTGGGTCAACCATGCAGCTTTGAGAATGACAGGAGTACTCTGTTTATGAATAGTAGCTGCACTATTTGGTAAGAAAACCTGTGAAGCCAAGTTGTATTAGAAATTTTGTATAATTTTTATTCTTATGAATTGTATCTTTTAAATAGTCTTTTGTAGGACCGGCAAAAGCATCCATATAACCACTGAGAGGGCAGTCCCCCTTTTTGGAAGACCATCACAAGGAGAAGCGGGGTATTATTCTAGGAATTCCCGTTGGGGCTTGACTTTTTAAAACATTGATGCTAAACTGTCTGGTAGTTAGAAATCTATATGTACTGAATGTTATTGCTTAATGAATACAATGAATATTTATACCTGGCCAGGATGAAATAATGATATACTATGCACTTTACTAAATAATGACTATAAACAGAACACATTAGTTTGTTAAAAGGTTTTTGCAGTGTATATTTGTTTGTTGCTGGACCCACCTGGAGGCTGGCACCCCTAACATGAATCTCCAGCTCTCTTTAGATATTAACATTCAACAATACTCTTGAGGTAAAAGAGGCCCGACCCCGACCCCGTGTAACACATCTACAGTTGGCAGCCTCCAGGTGGGGCCTGAAGATCTCCCCCTAGCTACTTGGAACATACTTGTAGACTTCGTGTCATTTTGAATCTTGTCAGAACTGGGTTGAGCTCTATCACTAAAGAAAAGCGGCCTGACAAAGCCCTAAGAAACGGCAAAGCAATCTAGGCGTGCTGTCACTGCTCCTTTGGTTCGCACTACAAGCTCACGCCGTCTACTGCATGCTTCCTTCTGGAAACTCTTCTCTGCACCGTGAGCTGGTGACCACATCAGTCTGGAGAGAGACTTGTACTTTCAAGGACTATTTTAGGTCACTCTTCAACTGGTGCAGTTGTCATTTATGCATGGTGGCAAAACTATTTATTATGTGTTGTAAGTAGAACTGTATAAGAAGACAGTAGTCTCTAGTGTGATTTGTACAGCGCGACACATTATTCTGTATATTTGTTTGTATAACCTCCAGGTGATGTCTGGAGATCTCCTGGGGTTTCATCTGATCTCCAGACGACAGAGATCAGTTCACCTGGAGAAAAGGGCCACTTTGGAAGGGGGACACTATGGCATTTTCTCCCATTGAAGTCACTCCGCTCGCCAAACCCTGCCTTCCTCAGGTTCAACCCCCTAAATCTCCAGGTATTTCTCAACCCGAAGCTGGCAGCCCTAGCAGTGTGGCCTCAGGTGTTGCTATGTAAGTGTTAAACCACACATGATGCTGGAAAGGAAGGAGAACTTCAGAGTCACTTTCCAATGTTTCCAACCCCACTCTTGATCCAGCTGGTGACTTCGGGCGGCTGCTATATTGTAAAGAAAAAAGCACAAAATGTCCCTGCTGTTGCTTTTGTGTCATGGATCCTCCAGCATCTGGTCTGGACTTTAGGATTGCCAGCTATGGGTTGGGAAATTCATGGAGATTTGGGAGAGGGGCTTGAAGAAGCCAGGGTTTGGGGAGAGGAGGGACCTCACCAGAGTACGGTGCCATAGAATTCATCCTGCAAATGAACCATTTTCTCCAGGTAACTGATCTCTGTTGTCTGGAGACCAGTTGTGATCCTGGAAGATCTCCAGGCCCCACCAGAAGGCAGACAACTCTAGGTCTGATTTGATCCCTAATTGTTCCAAATCTGCTTTCCCACTAAGGGGGAAATCACCCAGGTAGGACTGGTTTTTGTCTTGTTGATGGCCTTATTCATCGGGGTGGGGCAGAACTTTCTAGAGTCACTCTCTGCTATCCAGGAGGCTGAAACTGGTTCCTTATTCCCAGTTCCTTATTCATTCCTTATTAGTGTCTTATTCATGAATTCATCCAAAAACACTGAGGAGAGTTTGAAAGCTCTGAACCCCAAAGCAAGGTCTGGACCACCACATATTATATACCCCCAGGTTCACAGGGCTCTCCCCTTCAGGAGGTTCTATCCAGGCTCTGTAGAAAACTGGTGCTGCCCAGCAATAAGGGCTTCACAGGCAAAGAGAGCCTGTAATAACTCCTTGAAACCTGGAACATCTCTCTCTCTCTCTCTCTCTCTCTCTCTCTCTCTCTCTCTCTCTCTCTCTCTCTCTCTCTCTCTCTCTCTCTCTCTCTCAAAACCGTTATCCCTAGGAGTGAGTCGTACCTTCAGGAGCCCATTGTTGTCTGGAGATCAGTGGTAATTCTGGGAGACCTCCAGGCCCCACCTGGAGGGTGGCAACCCTCGACAAATAACCCTGCTAAATGTTCATAAAGGGCTCCAGAGGGCCGAAAAGCAGGCCATACGTTTATGAGAAAAAGAAAACGAAAACTTCTGATCCAGAGCAGAAGTGGAACAGACTATTAGAACACCTAAACAGGGCAGGTGGAAAAGCGCCTTCGGCAGTCCGTAATCAGGTGGGAATGGGGATGTTACTAGTTCACAAGAGTTCACCTGTTTTCATCTATGCCATTTTGTACTCTACGGGATGGATCCTACCAGCTTTTTAGTTCAGTCTCCCCTGGTTCTGATCCTCAGTTGCCCGACATAGGAGTTATTTATTTTTTTTGCAGGGATGGGCTCCTGCTGTTGCCAGTGGAAAAGCTGATAAGATTCAACCCCGTATTGCACCACAGGCATGATTGTCTCATTGGGAAATAAAGGAATTGTTTGTGAAAATTGCTTCCACTCCCCCCCCCATTCCAGTAAGAATGTAACTTGGGAGCGTGGCTTTCCAGCATTCTCTCACACTCTTCTTTTCTTCCTTTAACCACACTTTCATTTCCTTAACAGTCTGCCCCCAATATCTCTTTGTCTGAATAACAACCCAACACCCAGTTGTTTAAGGTAGAACTTCTATGTCATCTGTCTCCAGTATTAATTGCCAGTTGCCTTCCAGTAATGTCTGGTGGGGGGGTGCACTCAGAGCCGAAGACGGGAACCTGCACCTTTCTTACCAGTACTCTGTACCAGCCTGTACTGGCTTACTACCGTCCTTTCCCTTACCTATTGCAAAATCCAGCCTGTATTAAGATGTGCCCTGTAGCCATACAAAAGGGAGCCCACATTGCATTGAATAGCATTTGTGGTTGCTTGAAAGACTATGGGGTTACTAAAGAAATGGTCTGCTCTACCTGGATAGCCCAGGCTAGTCTGATCCTGTCAGATCTTGCAAGCTAAGCAGAGTTGACCCTGGCTAGTGTTTGGATGGGCGACCACCAAGGAATACCAGCAGGTCATGACTCAGAGGCAGGCAAAGGCAAACCACCTCTGAACATCTCTTGCCTTGAAAACCCTATGGAGTCACTATAAGTCTGCTGTGACTTGACAGCAAATATCAACAACAACAGAACTGGTAAAGGTGATATAGATATAGATTTAGCATACACCTCCCACAGATGTATGCTAAATTCTCCCTTCTGACTAGAATGGAAGTCTGCAATATGTTAGTGTCCTCTACTGTATATCCAAGGAAACAACAGACCAAGAAATCTCATTTGGCCAACAGCCAATGAGAAATGGAAGGCAAGCCCCTTTCCCAACCTCAAAATAGGTAATAATACCCTCTCTGAGATACAGAATGGGGAGATTTTGGCCATGTCAGTGGAGCACAGTCACCAAGGAGGAATTACAGTCACCAAGACCTGCAGCATCAGAGTCCCTCTCTCTTTTCTAGGATCTCAGCAGGGTAACTCAGTTCTCTCAGAAATACGTCATAGACTGAAACTTTTTTACTAAAGTGCCCCTTGTAAGATTTGTTACCCTTATGCAAAAATAAGGATCTGGGATTTAGATCCTTGCAATATTCTTTACACCACCTTTTTTTGTAAGCGCAGTAAACTGGCTTAAAAGCAAAGCAGTTAGTGGGTTGGATCCAACCAGCTTTTCTGCTGGAGAGAAAGGGAGGAAAGGGCTCTTCTGGCAGTCATGGGATCTGTGTGGACAAAAGCCACAATGGACAGGGGGCTGTAATAAGAAGGAGACGAGTGAAAAGAGCTGGCTGGATCCAACCCTATATCTTATAACCAACCATTTCTAGGACTTTAACTTGTGTCTGACTGAATCTTCCCAAGCCCCTTTCATACAAAGCTGTGTGGGCTGAACATGCAAAAGGGGAATTGGATCAGGATTTATAGACTCATAGAATCATAGAGCTGGAAGGGATCTCCAGGGTCATCTTGTCCAACCCCAACACAATGCAAGAAATTCACAAATACCTCCTCCTCCACACTCTCAAAGACCACTGTTCCTTGTGCAGAAGATGACAAAAACCCTCCAGGATCTTGTCAGGGTCCTGCAGCAATCAGTTCCCCACAACTTTCTTTTCAAAGGAGTAAAGTTTATTGGAGTCTGTAAAGGCAAGTCATCTACACATACATTTAGTGTCAGGATTGAAAACAAGTGCACGTAGCCAAAAGATATATTTGATTCAAAGTGTCAGGGGATGGTCTTGGGCTAATCAGAATAAAAGCAAAAACCCACCTAAGCTAACTGGCTATACATTCCCAGAGAATAGAGCAACAAGGTACCAAGGTCACAGTCTCAGGCTACAGGGCGATAAAGAAGAGGGAGAATCGAAACATAACATTCCAAGCCAAGCGTAATTCATCCAGCAGCAAGCATCCCCGCCCCCATCCCAACCATGGTAGCTGCATAACTGACAGATCTCCAGCCAAACTGGCCTGGAGAAAAATTGCTTCCTGACTCCAAAATGGCGATCAGCATTTCCCTGGCCTAAGAAAGGGGCACAAGAACTAAGCACCGATGGAACCTTTCCTGCCCTCCCTCTCATGATTCATGCTCATGGAGCTCAGAATTGCAAACAGTGGACATGATCCTGATTCTCTTTCACACGTCCAGCCTGCACTGTTTCAACTCAAAGTGAAAATGTCTTTATATATACAGGGGGAACATTCATAACCATCTTGTACAAAAGCTGTAGATAGTCGTATTGATCCAAGGGGGGAAATCAGGAACGACAGCAACGTAATACCTTTCTATTAGGACCAACCAAAACGTCACAAAACATTACTGAGTGCAAACTTTCAAGTTCCATAGAACTCCTCCTTAGGCTAAATGTCGATTTCAAAAAGTGGACAGGGAAGAAAGAAAAAAAATGTTTCAGGGCTTGCTGGAACAGCCAGAAATTCCAGCTTTCTTAAAATGGGAGGGATTTATTATAATTATTACATAACAATATGTTCTTATTACTTCTACTATTATATAACAATATTATTGCCACAATCACTTATTAACTTTGCATCATTGCTTTCGTAAGGAGAAAAAGTAGGTGATTTACCAGGTCATCAGCATTTTTGCAGCTTCTTTCTGAATCATTCCCTTATTTTAGGAGCTGTATTTATTTACATACACAGGTCTGAAAAATGAAAACATTTGTGTCACCTTTGCAATTATAGCTTTGCTTCAGTAAACATTGGTTGAGCATCTGGGATCCACCTGCCCTTAATCTTGCTGCTCACAAGAAGCAGAGCCCTATGTGTAAATATTGGGCATATTACTGGCTTCCTCGACCGTAGGCTGTGAATTTAGGAGCAATCTACACAGGATAATGAATATTCTGGTTTTTTAAACTTAATATACAGGGGAACCGAAGTTAACTGGAGCAGTGGCATGGGAAAGAGGTGGGCGTTTAGTGCTTTCCCTGCATGCAGATACATACTGTTTTCCTAGTCTAAATGGCCCTGCTCCCAATACTGTAATTAGCCCTACGAGGAGAGAAGGAAATTCAAGTATGGATGATACACTTGTAAATATCTCTCATGCAGGGCTGTTTACTGCTTCAGGTATACAGTGCACTTCAGGGCACAGAGGTAAACTTTAATCAGCCTCTCTTACTGTTGCTGTTGATCTGGAGTCCCCTGTACCTGTTCTAAAGCTAACAACCATCAAAAGCATTGCGAATTCTGGTCTCAGTGGCTTGGTTCGGATTTACGTCAGTGATCCCTCAATGCAGTGCACCCCCTGGATGCCCATTTGCTCTTCCCTGAGGTAGCCAGACCTGGCTTTCCTACACCCCATTGGAGGGGATGGTGCTTTCCTACACCCAGTTGGAGGAGACCAGAAAGCACCCCCTTGGTATGTGCAGGGGGCAGCCATTTGGAAATAGTTGCCTCCATCATACAGGATTCTTGGCTTGCAGCTCCCCAATATTTCGTGATTGGCTTCGGCACCCCATTGTCATTTTGTGGTGGTGCCAACTTAATTCTATTCGGAAACTGCCCTCAGGCTCACCAAGATTGGGAACCATTGTCCCACATCATTGTTACCCTGCATATAATTCACTCTTATACCGGGGCCTGTTGTCCTACCTGTCACCCTGATACTAATTCATCCCAATATTGTGGAACGGTTGTCCTATATAGTCATCCTGTCACTATTTCACACCATTATTGAGGACCATAGTCCTACATAATTGTCACCCTGTGACTAATTCACCCCAGTACTGGAGAACGTTGTCCTATATACTTGTCACTTGTCACTAATTCGCCCTATTATTGAGGAACATAGCCCTGCATAACTGTTATCCTGTGACTACTTCACCCCGATATTGGGGACCATTGTCCTACATAATTGTCACCCTGTGACCTATTCACCCCAATATTGGGGAACATTGCCCTACATATTTGCCACCCTGTGAATAATTCACCCCAAGATTGGGGACTGTTGTCCTAATTGTCCCCCTGTGATTAATTCACCCCAATATTTTGTCCTACATAATTGTCACCCTGTGACTAATTCACCCCACTACTCAAGTGTGCTCATCTCCCATCAGTGAAAACTTTTGGCAGCTGATTTCTGTACTTTAAACTTGACAGAGACTCAAGGAATGTAGATTCCTATCAAGTTTTTTTTTTTCCTGGTCAGTTGGCAACCTTTCTGCAGGGGGAGAGAATGACTGTGAAATTGATTGGAGAAAGATCTTGGAGAAAAACTCTTTTGCTTATGGCTGAGGATTTGGAACAGTTGGCTGATCCCCATTCCCTCCTTATGGAAGAACAAGTGGAAGGGCAGAGCCACACGTTTCAAATAAAATTTGTGTCATTTTTATTCAGAGGACTTCATCTTGACCCAAAGACTAGAAAGAAGATATATAGATGCATGAAACAGAAGTCCATTGGCACACAGAAGAACAACATTTATTCTAGCATGAGTTTTCATGAGTCAGCCCTCACTTCTTCACATTCTATGGGAATTAAATTATTTTGGAGAGGTATAGATAGATATTAGATAAACAGATGGATATAGATGAAGATGTATGGATGAATGTCTACCCAAGCCGTTTGCTGGAGGCATGCATCTAACACCGTTATCACAAAATCACACAAGCCATTAAATCACACAGCCAGCTTCATGCATAATAAAACATGCTGCTGCCATCTTTTGATCCATGGGTTGTAAAATGTCACAACCACATCCATTTACCTGGGGCAACCCTGAAACGGTACGTGACTAACTCCAGATGCCTCCATTCAGAACTCCTAGATTCCTATCAAAGGCTTGTTTTTCAGTGTCCCCAAGGGAGCTGTGGGCCAGCAACAGACTGACTTTGTATTCCCCCAGGGCAGACAAATGTTAAACATGATGTGCCCATAAATGACAAAGAACACCCATTCTTTTTTCTTTGTTCCTTGCCTGTCAACAGCAGCTCCACTTTGTAGGACATGATATACGCTTGGGAACAAGCATATAGTGTCACACCAGTCATGTGCCAAGCCTCCCATGGGTGATGTATCTGGAAACCACACCAACCACAGGGGTCAACTGGTAGGAGGGGCTGTACATGCCACGACACCAGCCAGTCTACCCTTTCATTGACAGTCACGCCCTGACTTAGTCGGGCCTTTCCTAAACCATATTTGACTTCACTGCAACTATTGGCCCGTACAGTTTCACAACTCCGTGTCAAAACATCCTTGAGACACTTTTTCTGGTTTCCGTTATTGCCTTCAGTGCTGTCCTGACTCTGTTGCTGTCAAAACAATACAGAGTATTGTGGCGGCTGAGAGGTTAAGAGATTTGTTGTGATGCACGCTTTGAGATTTCCCTGGGCAAGAGCATTCACCAGCCAAAGCTCTGATGAAGGGAGCATTGACTCTTGAAAGCTCAGACCCCCAAAAGATGCCCATGGACTCAAATTGAGCTGTTCTACTACAGATCAACACGGCGACCCTCTAAACCACTTTGGCAAGCCCACCTCATTTTATCAAATGCATCGTGGCATCAGTTAGTGGAAATATCAGTACAGACTAGAGTTGCTATCTCTGTGTTGGGAACTACCTAGAGATTTTGGGGGTGGTGTCAAGACATCAGGGTGCCCCCACGATGTCTATTGGCTGGAAATAAAAAGAATTAATTATGCTGAACTGGAAAGGTAACTCTTTGGGTAGCGTAAATTTTTGGTAGTGTAAATTTTGTGGCACTGGAATAAAAATGAACCTGGGTTCTGGACCAGTAACTTACTCCAATGGTTAAAAAAAAAAAGAATTTAGAAATTTATTTTCAAAAGATAAACCTACATGAGAACATACAAGTAGGGGAAAAGAGTATACAATGAGACAAAGACAGTAAACCTAACTAGCTTCGAGACACTGACCCTGAGCAGCTTACAACTCCAAAGCCGATGTCTTGAGTAGCAGTTTTCCCAGTAGCAATGATGCAAGAGTGGAAGTCTTGAAGAACATGAAGACCCTTCTTCCAGCTTCACAAGCTTTTCCTGATATGCCATATCCTTCTGTATGGCATCACGTGTTCTGGCTTCTTCACTCCTGCCCTATATGCTAGCTCAGCTGTCAGTTCCCTAACTGAGTGACCAATCAGAATGCTCAATCAATTGATCTAACTGATCTGAGCTGAATCTAACTCCTCAGCTGTCAAACTGACATTTGAGCTATAGATAGGTAGCTGTCAACCAATTTCCTTGACAGTTCCCAGCTGCTAGCTGTCATACCAAAGGCAACTACATTCAGGTGCTTTGATAGATAAAGCACTTCATGACTTGGATAACAATCCTGAAAGTACTTACAAGATGACAATTCCAAAATAAATGCAAACACTTACATATTGGGGAATCACTTTCGTGACAGGTAGAGCCTGGGGTTTGGGGAGGGGCCTCATTGGGATTTGATGCCATGCAGTGCACCCTCCAAAGCAGCCGTTGTCTCCAGGGAAGCTGATCTCTGTCATTTGGAGATTGGTTGTAATTCTGGGAGCTCTCCAGGCCCAACCTGGAGGTTGGCAAGGCTAGTACAGACAGTGGGGGAAAGGGAGAAAAGTAATCACACCGTACGTTCCAGAGATAAGTATGCAGCGTTTGTTATGCAGAGGAAGGCAAGAGCTGGTCCAAAGGGTAAATGATCATATCAGAGTGGGAGTGGAACGCTGCAAGCTGTTGACGAATTAGCAAAGCGGGTTGATATGCACAAATCTCCAGGCAAGGAACAATCGCTTCCTTTGATGGCCCACCTATTCCCAGCCTCCACTGAAACTGTAGCGTAAATTTGTCATTCTTCACAAATAAAATGTTTCAAAGCAGGATTCCAGCAAAAGGTGGCTGAACAGGAATTCATCTGCATATTAGACCTTATCAGTCCCAATAGAACCTGGGAGTGGCTAGCTCGGTACAGGAAAAACAACTGCCCCTTGTATCGGTGGATCTGTGCGCTATCAGCGGATTTCAGGCTGAGAAAGCACCAGGCTGCATCCACAGGAAACTGCACTGATCAACCAGATGACACTCTAACCAGTACCCCACACTGGGTCTTGTAGCTTCGTATCGATGGTGAAAAATGCCGTTGCAGCCAACTTATGGTGACTCCGTAGGGTTTTCAAGGCCAGAGACGAACAGAGGCAGTTTGCTTTTTGCCTGCCTCTGTGTAGCAATTCTGGTCTTCCTTGGTGGTCTCCCATCCAAGTCCTCACCAGAGCCAACCCGGCTGTGCTTCTGAGATCTGATGAGATTGGGCTGTCCTGGGCCATCCAGGTCAGGGCTTAATATTTGCTTAAAATTTTTGCTTAAAAATCAAATGCAATACCTCAATAATATGTTATAACCATCACTATAATTGCATTAATGTGAAGATTCGTTATAACCAAAGTATAGTTTGCTGCCGGAGGTTTTATTTCTCTAGTTTTCATCGAAAGTATTAATAAAAAAATTCTGATTGCGTGACCTTAGTTGGTGTGAATTCTTAGTAGTCATGTAATAAAAACTGAAAGATTGAAAATGTCAAGACGGTGTGCGACTGCAATAGAAAAGGCCAACGCTATGCTGGGGATTATTAGGAAGGGAACTGAAAACAAATCAGCCAGTATCATAATGCCCCTATATAAATTAATGGTGCGACCTCATTTGGAGTACTGTGTACAGTTCTGTTCTCCACGCCTTAAAAAGGATATTATAGCTTTGGAAAAAGTGCAGAAAAGGGCAACTAGAATGATAAAAGGGTTGGAACACTTTCCCTATGAAGAAAGTTTAAAGTGCTTGGGGCTCTTTAGCTTGGAGAAACGACGGCTGAAGGGTGATATGATCGAGGTTTATAAGATTATACATGGGATAGCACAGGTAGAGAAAGAAGTACTTTTCTCCCTTTCTCACAATACAAGAACTACATGAAATTGCTGGTTAGAACAGATAAAAGGAAGTACTTCTTCACCCAAAGAGTGATTAACACATGGAATTCATTGCCACAGGAGGTGGCGGCAGCTACAAGCAAGGACAGCTTCAAGAGGGAATTAGATAAGCATATGGAGCAGAGGTCCATCGGTGGCTATTAGCCACAAGGTATAGATAGGAACACTTGGTCTGGGGCAAGGGGTGCTCTATATTCTTGGTGCTTGGGGGGGGGTCAACAGTGGGAGGGCTTCTAGAGTCCTGGCCCCACTGGTGGACTTCCTGATGGCACCTGGTATTTTTGGCCACTGTGTGACAGAGTGTTGGACTGGATGGGCGGTTGGCCTGATCCAACATTGGCTTCTCTTATGTTCTCTTACGTTCTTATGGTTTTCTGGACCTGATGAAATGGTGACTCTCCCAGCCATTGTGAGACAGGAATTTTGAGGGCTGGTGATAAGGCTACCATCTAGTGACTAAAAATGAAGCTGCATTTTAAAAAGTACTATTTCTTTTTCAAGAAGAGAGTTTCAGAAGGCTAGCCATGTTGGGTCTGCGGTAGAAGAGCTAGATATGAGACCAGAAGCACCTCCAGAAAACAGCAAGATTTCCAGGGTAGAAGCTTTCAAGAGTCAAAGCTCCCTTTGTCAGCAACTTACCTTGAGTTTGTCTCCAAGAGAAATCTGCATGGAAAACACAGATTGTTCATCTAAACCAGCCAATGAATTCTAGTCACACTTCCTCTCTAATCCACAGGGCTGGCTGGACCTAGGGTTGCCAAGTCTGGGCTGGAAAATACCTGGAGACTTTTGGGGTAGAGCCAGGAGAGGGCAGGGTTTGGGGAGGGGGAGGGCCTCAGCATGGTACAATGCCATGGAGTCCACCCTCCAAAGCGGCCATTTTCTCCAGGGGACCTGATCTCTGTCAGCTGGAGATCAGTTGTCAAAGCGGGAGATCTCCAGGCCCCACCTGGAGCCTGGCAACCCTAGCTAGATCAGGTCATTGAAAACAAGGTCGCAGTTGCAAAAAGTCTTCTTTAGACTGGTCGGGGAGCCCAAACAACAAAAAAGAAGGTGTAGGGAGAGGGAAAGAGGAATCACAGAATCATAGTGTTGGAAGGGACCTCCAGGGCCATCTGATCCAACCCCCTGAACGATGCAGGAAATTCACAAATACCTCCCCCTCCACAAACACCCAATGACTGCTTTTCCATGCCCAGAAGCCAAGCATGAAAGAAGTTTGCAGTCTGGGATAGAGCAGAGGACGTCTTATGCAGGGTATCAGACCTCCAAGGGGAAGATCCTAGATCTGGAATTATAGAACATTTCTCTAATGATGACACTTTGCTTATTTGAAGCAGGGTGGGGGGGGAATCATTCATGCCCTCCAGCTATTAGGTAACATTGCCCAATTTGAATCTAATGACCTTTTTTTTTTTTTTTTTTGCTTAATACACCCCCTGAAATTTATTTCTGGCTTTGCTAATATGAGGACCGCCACATTATTTTTTTCTTCTCCTCTTTACCTTACAAGGATCTGATTAGTACTAGATGGGCCTGGACGGTGTGTGTATAAAGTGCCATCAAGTCACGGCTGACTCACGGCCACCCCAGCAAGGGGCTTCCAAGGCAAGTGAGAAGCAGCGGTGGTTTGCCGTGGCCGCCTTCTGCAGAGTCTTCCTTGGTGGCCTCCCACCCAAGTACCAGCCCTGCTTAGCTTCCCAGCTCTGACAAGATTGGACTATCCTAAGCCACCTTCCTTCCCCAAAAGCCTCAATGACTGCTAGTTTTTATGTGTTTTAGTGGGAACATGTCCATTGTGTCTGTGTCCCAGGGGGTGTAATCTTCCTTCCTTCCCTTCCCTCCCTAGCTAGCATGGTCTAACCTAATCAAATCCACAGCACACTTAAGGCTATTGTAATCTTCAGGCCCAGGCTTCTGTTGGAAGTTCCAGGTGCGATATCCCCTGTCTTGGACCTCCAGACTGAGTGGCAAGAGAGACTAGATAGCTAGATAGGCACAATGACCTTTCTTCCTGTTATCTGCTCTTCTGCCACTGTCTCCTTTGAAATGCAGATTGTGTTCTCAGGGACCATTTCCCTTTCCTCCTCTCTCACTCTGATGAAGACAAACTCTCTTCCTGCACACACCAAGAGAGAGACATGCGGTCCTCTCTTGGCACTATGAGGCAGATGGGCCTCTTGCCATCTCCTCCCATCCTTTTGCTAGTAAGTTAGTAATCTATCATGTCCTTACTCTTTCCTATCCTAAGTATACTTCTCAAATAAAGAGAGGAGTATTTCTCTTCTAAACTTGCAACATGGCTCTGTGTAGCTTTGTAAGCTGAGTAACCTGGTAAAGCAATACTCCTGCGTTTGTAGCTTTATACAGGCACTCTGCTAACTAATGGTGGCTGGGCTAACTACACCAGTTAACCTCAATGACTTCTTCATGCTCAGCACCATTTTCCCCTGCAGAAATATGCATTTTTCTCTTCTTCTTCTTTTTTACTTAATATCCACCCTGAAGAAGAGTCCTGGAGCACTCAGAAGCTTGTTCACTGCTTTGTGGTATTTTAATAGAGCCTAGTAGCCCTAGTGTTGTTTTCAGATTTTTTTTTCTGCTGAAGGAACATAGCAACTGGCAATAGTTGGCTTATTTCAAACAGCTCGTTCTACACCATCACAGCCACAAGGACTGTAAAATGTGTCTACATGTTCCAGTTCTCACAGAATACAGTGGTTGTGTTTGGATCCTCCAACCTGCAGAATGTGCTCATACAGCTCCTCTTCCTGGTTTCTTCTGTACTTTGCTGCAGAATCCAAAGGAGTCAAACCATGGTTAGATCTGATTGGAAACAACAGACTGAAACAGGTTTGCAAACTATGGTTTGGAGGCAGGTCTGGTTAGGGCTAACCATGGCTTGTCTGATTTGGATACAATAAAATGGTAACAGAAGGCAAAAACAAGCGTAGTTAAGACTCCCCAGTTGCAACTGGCCAAAAAGCTGAAGAACGTGTAATAGAGAATAATGTATACAAAGTAGCTCTCTATTGTTTAGACACTGTGGCACATACCAGTTCTCTATTATTTATATTTTGTACTTTTTCACTATAGCTACTTTGTATAGATTATTCTCTATTACGTGTTCTTCAGCTTTTTGGCCAGTTGTAATTGGAGAGTCTGTTAATAACACTTTGTTTTTGCCTTCTGTTACCATTTTATTATACAACAGTGTAGTGAACATCATTGAATAATTTGGATATGATGGCAAGCTAAACAAGCAGACAAGATGCATGATGGACCAAGGAACCAGGGAGAGGGGAGGAGGGTCTATCCCTGTTGGCAGAACCAGTTTGCTGCAGTGGTTAGAATGTTGACCCAGTAACTGGGAAGACCTGAGTTCAAATCCCCTGTCCACCACTCAGGTTCACTGATTGACCTCGAACCGGTCTCTCTCGCTTCTCTCTTGCTCTGGCTCTCTCAACCTAATCTACCTCACACGGTGGTTGTAAGAACAGAAGAGAAGACAATAAAATCTGAGCTTTCTGGAGGAAGGCTGGGGTCCAACTGGTAGTGAATAGTTCTAGAGCAGGCCAGTCTTGCTTCAGCCTCCTTGACACCAGAATGCCTCCCCCCCTTTGGAAATATTGCCCTGCTCCTGGCACCTCCCCTTCTACTCACCCCCTGGGCATCACTGACTACCAGCCTCCTGCTTCCTTCCTTAGCATGTGTTCCGACATCTCCATGCAGAGAATCCAGGTCTCCTGGCTCTTAAGAAGGCACATATGGCGTTGACCAAGTTTGTCAAATTAACCATTGAAGGTTTTATCTAAGGCACACGGTACCATAAATGGGGCAACGGGGATGGTGCTCCTTCGGAACAAAAGTCACCCGGCAATCGTGCCATCATGCTGCCCTTTGCCCAGTGTCAGAGTTGGGGCGGGGCGATCAGAAAGCACTGCTGGGACGCAACACTTTCCACCCGCTAGAGAGAACAGCAAGTTCCCGAACGTGTGGGCAGAGAATCCCCAGGTAAGGAAGATTCTATGCTGCGTGGCACCAAAGATGGAAAGAGGCAGAAGATGAACCAGCAAATCCAGCACCGGTTTCCAGATTGTGTGGGAGCCAAGCCTGTGCACATTTTTCCGCCCTGCAAGATCCCACTCAATAAGAGAAAGGTGGCCTTTTGCTTTAACTCTTGACAGGAGTTTTTCCTTGCTGGGTGCTGGCTGAATGGGAGGCGTGGCCACAAGGTTATATGTATACCCTCAGGGGAACTCCTTTGTTATCAAGGTAGAAGTTTTCTGGAGGGATGGGGCCCTGCCTTTGATAACAGGTAGACCCGGCAGAGTTTTTCAATCACTTGGTTTGTAAGCCTAACCGAGGTGCCCAAGAATCCTGGCTCTAGTTGCCCACAAGACTTCTATCCGCTTTCCAAATAATCCAGGCTGCTGGGATCCTCTTTGACCAAACCCCTCTAGGTCACAAAGGAACACTAGAAGGCAACAGATCGGGCTGGTCCTTGGCTTTTACCCCCATCCCATTTCCCAAAGAGCCTGCCCTACAAACCCCTGTTTGATGCTCTGCTTCTCTTTTTCGCCTCCAGGTCTTCTGCGGCCATGTGGGTCTGGGCTTTGCTTCCAGTGCTCCTAGCTGTAGGGGGCAGCGTCGGCTTCTGGGTCGTGTGAGTAATTCAAGGAAGGGGACTGGCTGGCTTTGGAGGGGGCAGCTAGCCATCTGGCCTGTTTCGGGGACTGGTTGGGTTGGACGTTGAAAAGTGGGATGTGTCAGCTCAGATTTGGAAGTCGTGCGCACTGTATGTTCGCAAAAATTTCCCCTGGAGGAGAAATTCACCAGGGAGGGGTGGGTGTGCCTATCGCAGAAATGAATGTGAGCGTTGGATGTGAGCATTGTTAACATTTGCCTTGCCGGATGATGGACAATTGTCTGATTTTTTTTTTAAAAAAATGTCTGATTTCTTAAAAAAGAATTATTCAGGTGGGTAGCCGGGTAGGTCTGAAGCGGCAGAACAAAGTCTGAGTCCAGTGTGCTTGCCCACGAAAGCTTATAACCAGAATGAAACTTTGTTGGTCTTAAAGGTGCCACTGGAGTCAAACTTTGTTTGAATAAATTATGTGCTTTGGGTTTATCTGTCCACTTCCGTGGTGTTTGAATGCTTCATTTTAACAAGAATCTGCAGCTGCATACCTGAAGGTGCTCAATTTTCACCTTCTCCTCTGGCATGGTAAGCGCATTCAGTGACCTTAGACAACCCGCTCGCAGCTGGAATCTGTAATACAGGGCTGATAATACTGGCCTACTTTACAGGATCACTGTAAATAGAAATGTGTGTAAAATGCTTAGAACTCTCTAAAGTGGTATATAAATTCTGCATGTCGGAAGCAGGCCCCTTGCCTATCAGCTCAACTTGTATCTATGTTTAAAAAAAAAAAAAGTGCCTTACACCGAGAAAGCAGATAACAGAGAACTATTAAGAATGCAGGATTATTTTTTTAAGCTGTCTTATGTGATATCTCTTTCCTTAGGTATGCCATGGCAGTGGCAAATGGCTCCGTGAACATCACAGAAAGCTTTCCATACATCAGGTATGTTTGACTGGTGGTAGAAAGTGCCATCAGGTAGTAGTTAAGTTACGGCGATCTTGTAGGGTTTTCAAGACAGGAGATGGTTTGCCGTTGCCTGCCTTTGTATAAAGATCTGGTGGTCTCCCATCCAAGTACTAACCAGGGGTGACCCTGCTTAACTTCTGAGATCAGACGAGATTGGGCTAGCCAGGGTAGGTTTGCCAGCTCAGGGTTGGGAAATACCTGTGGATTTGGGGGGTGGAGCCTGGAGAGGGCAGGATTTGGGGAAGGGAGGGATCTTAGCAGGGTATAATGCCACAGAGTCCACCCTCTAAGGCAGCCATTTTCTCCAGGGGAACTGATCTCTGCAGTCTGGAGATTAATTGGAATAGTGGGAGACCTCCAGGTGCCACCTGGAGGGTGGCAACCCTGAGCCACCCAGGTCAGGGCATGGTTGAGTTAGACTTTGTTATGATCTTTCCTTGCTTATTAAGGTCTCCTTTAAGAGGCACTGCTCCAGGTTGCCTATACTCCAGACCTGTTTTCATCAAAGAGCGGGGTCTTTTATGTGGTTGCCCCAGTATTAGAGTATCTTTCCCTGCAGATATGCTTATATTTTGTTGTTCCTTGTATAAGTTATGCTATTGCGTAAGACTTATTTATTTGTAAAAGCCTTTGGGTAGGTATACTGGAAAAAATGTTTGCTCGTATGCTTTTGTTATTGTTGGGGTTTTTATTTATTTATTGGCATTTTATTGAGCTAGGAGGTGGCTGTATATGAAAGTAAAAATATTATGAGCAATTAATGGAAAGGCAGGATAAAACATGTGATAGATACATTGAAATTGGATTTCTGTCTTTGGGATAAATGTAAACAGGGACATCTGCTGCCAGAGTTTGCCAGCTGCCAGGCGAGGCTCACTGCTGAGTGCGGCCACCATATAGCATGGTTACCCACTTCCTTTGTCCAGACAGCCTGGTTTGGCTTTGGATTTCTAATCAGCTGCCCAGCCAGGACAGGAGGGAGACAGATCGGGGGACTTGCCTGTTTGACTGTGAGAAAATTGGTCCCCGTTACCATATTAGTCCTGAAAAGAGACAGGCAGCAAGAAATGAAAGGCAGGCAGAAGCTGTAGCGGGGCTAGTATTAGCGTATCCTGAAGCAGGGCAGGTGCCAGCACTTCCAGCAGGGCCCACCGCCACCCACCAGTGCACCATTCCCCCGCCTGCCCGCCACCCATGTTCTCGGCCACATGCAGTGCCCAGCATCCTCACGGGAAAGGCATGCACGCTGCTGGGAGCATGGTGGTGGGCAGCCTTGCAAGTGACCAGCTGGTGGGGAAGGACACCCGGGTCGGCCACTGGGGAGGTGGGAGGCAGGGGAAGAAGCCCGAACACACTCTGCTTGTGGCTCCTGAAAAGCGGGAACTGGCTGTGGGCAGTGGAGCTGAGAAGGCAGGAGGAGGCACAGATTCTGTCCCGTTCCGGGTCTCCCTGTCTCTCCCAGTGCTTGGATACCGAGTTTACTCTGGTGATGGTGGCGGGGAGTGGGAGACGACCCCGGGCCAGAGTCCAACTTTAGCACCAGGTGCATGACATTTGCTGTCTCTCTCTCTGTCCAGCACATGCGGGTCCTACCCACCACAAAGCTGCATTTTTGGCCAAGTCCTGAATGTAGGAGCCTTTTTGGGTAAGTCCGCTCTCCTACCTGGCTGGCTTGGGAGTAGGCTTGCAAGCCCCCAGGTGGCACCTGGAGTCCTCCTGCTGTTATACTTGATCTCCAGACAACCAAGATCAGCTCCCCTGGAGAAAATGGCTGCTTTGGAGGATGCACTCTATGGCATTATGCCCCACAGAGGTCCCCGTCCTCCCCAGGCTCCAGCCCCCACATCTCCAGGTGTTCCCCAACCCAGAGCTGGCAACCCTACTTGGGAAGAAGGGATCCCATCAGAGAATGCAGCGTTTCAATGTGCCCCCACCTGCTGTGGTTTTCTGCCCTGGGACTGCCTTCAGGAAATCAGCGTTCAAATGCTATTAGAACATATTTTCCAAAGTTACCACTCTATTGAGGGTCAACTCCCTTACCTGAATTTTTTTTAAAAAACAAGTCTCCAGGAATTTCCCAACTTGGAGCTGGCAACTCTGTGTCTTCGGGAGAGCAATGGGTGCTGCTGGCATCGTCATCCATCTAACCTTGGCCTTCTGTCTCTCCCAGGTATGGCAATCTGCTGCCTGAAATACCAGCAGTTGAGGGATTATGGCTGTAACTCGCATTTAAATCTAGCAGGGCTCGTTTTTGGCCTGCTTTGCGCTCTTGGCTCATCTGTTGTGGGCAACTTTCAGGTAGGAGCAGTGACAAGCTTATTTTAGGAATAGACAACAGTGCAAGAAGTGAAGCTACTGTGTATCTGGGGGGAGCTGCTATTCTGACCACCTGTTCCATTGTCTTTACTGCTGCAGCAATATAACCAACTGGAAACCCATTTGTTTGGTGCCTTCTTGGCCTTTGTGGGGGGTATCCTTTATTTCTGGATCCAAGCAGTTCTGACCCATCGGGCAAAGCCGAGGCATGGAGGATCGTGGATTGGGCCTCTCAGGTTCTGCCTTAGTGCTTGTGGCACTGCTCTGCTCATTGCCAGTATCCTGAACTCAGTGTGAAGACAAGGGGGGAGGCAACAGGAGGCCTGCATACTTATATGATGGGAGTCTGGGGCTAGTTGGGGGACAAAAGGACAGGTTTTGCTAGGGTTGCCAAACTCCAGGACTTGCAGTCGAAATCCAGACAAGAGACATCAATTCCCCTGGGGAAAACAGGTGCTTTGGAGGGGAGGCTCTGTGGCATTACACCTTGCCCTCCTCAGAGTTGGCTACCCTAGCTCTTGGTTGCTGCTCTGAGTTCTTGTTTAGGAACACTGTGAACCTGGAGAGACTGAGGGTGTTTTTCAGATCCTGTGTTAAACTAAGAAAACATTTCATGTCCTAAGGACTAATGTTAAGCATTTAAAAGGCAAGGATTTCCAACCCTTACGCTATTTTAGATTGACACGCAGTGGTTCCAATCCTTGACTCTTCAATCCCAGCATGCGTGCTCTTCAGTCTGGAACTGGACTCGGCGTCAGCCTACTGTGAATGGGCCCTGGCCATGGATCTGTTCCTGCTCTTTGGCCTTTTTGCCGTGGATTTCTGGTACGTGGGCTCTTGCTCAGTCCACGTACAGTACTGCATGGTGAATCGAGAAACCCTGAACATTCAGGCATCAACTCAGACGCTATCACTTTGATAACACCATGGAGAGAAAGGGACGCCGCAAACTAATCTGCTTGGATGGATTTCCACACCAACTTTGCTGGTGGGACTGATTATTCCCTGCCATGTCCTTTCTTTGGCAGGCAAAAGCCTTCTTGGGGGGCATGGGACCCTCGGCGGACAGCCTAGATATGTCCTTCTGCCCATTTGGAAAGTCTCCTCTGCCCCTGAACGGAACTATGGATTTCCTTTATAAAATCCATTGGGACCTTCCTGCTGAGTAGTGCCAGCTTTTTGATCCTTCTCACAAATGGATCCACCAGCCACTTTTTCTACTAGTCTTCTGAAAAATAATATTTTTAAAGTGTCTGTTTTATTTTGCCATTAGCATCTTCCTACCTCTGGTAGCAAAACCAGTTTTTATCGCATCCATCCCCATCCCACTTTATGAAATACAGGGCAGTGGAAGGATCCCTGTTATCAGTCGTCTGTGTGTGTTGCCATTTGATGTATCCTTCCACCAATGGTGCCTGCTCTTGCTTTTCTACCTCATGGATGCATCTAGAAAGAACCATTTGCAGTGTAGATGGATATAAAGTCTCTATTTCTCCATCTACTCCCTCCATAACATAAGGTGGGAGGAAGAGATTCCAGTGAGACAAGAGTCTTTCCCCATAAGCCAGGTTGTGCTGAATGGAAGTTGGTGCCATGGTCTGACTGTACTCTTATGCCAGTTAAACAGTGGCTGGTGCTCTCTAAACACAGACAGATGCACTCCAAGGGTGGCTTGTTGACACCGTTCTGTGCGGGGAAGGACAATAATGTTGTGTCATAAAGCTCAAGCCTAAAAAAACTCATTCTTTCTCTTGTGTGCATATTGCTGTATGGGGGCACCTCCAAGTACCTTCCTGTCATAAACTGTAGTGCCAAGTCCTTGTGTCCCTCCTCTTGTGTGAGAAAGCTAGGGCTGTCCTTGTTTTTCTTGTCCTGCAATGAACAGGGGTGGGTAGGGGTAGAAGAAAACTGACCATCCTATGTGAGATGAATAATGAATTCCAAGACTCTCCTCTTACAGTTTCCTATTTTGGCTCTGCTCAAACTGAATTCTTCCACAAAGGGAAGAATAGTCCCCTTCAGATTTTAACTAGGGTTTTTTTTGCTATAGATTCTTACTGCCCAATCTCTCCTTTTTTTTGTAGGAGGAGAATAAATAAAGTAAAAATCTTGGCTTCTCACCATCTGCTAATTCTGTCCGTAGGAGAGAGTATTTTGTTGTCAGAAAGCCACACAGTTGGTGTAGTGAGAATGATATGACAGCAGTTTAGCTTCTGGTGCAGTACTTCTCCAGTGTTTGTTGACATGTGTTTTGTAGAGAGTGGGAAGACGGAGGGCCTGTGTCTTTCAGAAAGCGTAGGTGATGGGCAGCCTGAAATCAGTTGGCAGCTGTTCGGGGCAGGGGGGGGAGAATTCCAGGAAGGACTATGGATTTGGGATAAGCAGAGAAAAGATTTCCAGCTAGGTTGTAGTGGAGGAGTAAAGGCAAGTAAATTCTGAATCTTCAGCGAGGAATATGGCAGGTTTCTGGTGACTGCACAGTTCACAAGGTAGCAGCCAACAGGGAATTAACTAGGACAGTTCCAGTTCCAACGGTACTGAGTTTGTACAAAATGACGGTGGTCTCTTAACCCCAAAGTGCTTTCATATGCTTTCTCCCTCTTACATGCAGACAGAAGTGCTGCTTATCACTCCAGCCCATTCTCTCATTGGTGCGCACCCATCAGCTCCCCTTCTGTCACACTTACCACTGTCTGCCCACAGAGCACTCAGACTGTGTGTGAATGGCCCAATCAACACCACCTATCTTGCACGCATGTAAACATGCACAGACTACACCCTCACCCCACCCTTTTGCTGGGTGCACGCTCACACATAGCTCCTTCTATCTGTCCCACTTCAGGCGTGGGAACGTCTTCCCTGTGCGGTCTCTTATCCTATTCCTTCTTGGAAAAAGGGGGAGTGTTAAGTGACATTTGGACAGAAAGGAACTAGTGTTCGCTCTGCTCTGTGGGTCCTCTATCTGGATCTTAGCAGAGTGGTATGGAATGAAGCCATGAGCCAGAATGCCCCTGCTGTAACACAAAAATTGGGCTTCACACCCTCCCTCGTATGCATATGTACACTGAAGACCACCTACCCACACTTTGCATATGCCAATAGCATTTCTTTCCATCTCACAAGCATGCAGCAGCAAAGCTCAGACCCCTGCATCCTCCATCCAGTTGTCCATTTGCAAAACACCTCCCACGTGTTCTCTTTCACACAGCGTGCCCGACTCCTATGCTCATAAACCCACAGGGCGTGGAACACCCATTCAGCTACACGCAATATTCACATGGCACAGTCTTTGTTACACACGCATCGATATATACATACGCCTATCAGATCTGCGCAGTGTCCACACACTCACCAAGGATGCTAGCTCAGTAAGAGTGCTTGGGGAGAGACCCCCCCAGGGAAGGGTTTTGGATCGACACTGGAGCCTTCACTCTTAGGGGCAAAGGCCGCCTAAGAGAGGACCCGCCTCAAATTGTCGTATGTGTGGAACTGGCCTGGAGCCATCTCGTAGATGAGCCACGCTTCAATGCTTGCCTGGATAAACCAGAACCCTCGCCATGAATTGAAAGTAAGTGAAAGAAAGTGCCGGCTGAGAAGTAGCACCTCCCGAACATTGACTGGAAATGACACGGGGTGGATCTTGGCAGCTAGGGAACATTTCAGTGATTGATTGTATTTTTTTTTCTGAGCAATAATTAGGCCCTGGAGATGACATGAAATAGGAAGAGTTGGACAGTTGCAGGGAGGGAGGGAAGAGAGAAAGGCAAGGGCATATGTGTGATAAGATTGGATTCACAAAAAGGAGAGAGGACAGATTAACACAGGGCCAGAATATGGGATGGGACGGGGGGGGGGGTTACATACAATTATCTCCTGTTCATGTGCACGCCCGCATGCGCCATCATCCACATCCAGCAGTATCACTCCCACCAGGGAGAGGAGAGTCACCCAGAGTCATGGAGGACAGGAAGTTGGAGGGAAGGGAGAAGCAGGATTGCTTTTGTAGATTTCCACCACCACCCATATTCCCCAACTACAGTATCAAGACCTCGAGTCCACCAGAGCTGCCGGCCCTCTAGACAGAGATTCTTCTCTTGCCTACCCCCACATTCAAAAGAACACATGTAAGATGCTCGATTGGAACAGGCACGCTGCTGCTACTATCCCATCTCGACACTTTGCCTGGCTTCCTAGGCCCCTGGGATTTTATACCCCTAGTCCCCGTCCCCCCAATGCCTTGATAGCTCTGGACTCTATCTCTGTTGATATCTGTCGTTGCTCCAAACCCTGTGACTCCAGCCCATCTTCTTCTGCGAATGCCGCCCAGGGGTTCAAAAGGAATCCTGCATCCAGGTCTGTGGCAATCATATTCCGGGTGGTGTCCGTGTTTAGACCGTGAGGGCTAGGTCGGGTAACATCGAGGCTCCTCTGTCTTCCATCTGAGACACGGCACCTTTGAAAAACCGGTGGAATGGTCGCCCCCTCCTGCCTCCCGTCAGAACGCCTTGCACAGATGGATGCAGAGTGTTAGGGAAAAGGGAGTGGGGGGACTTGGGGGCAGGGAGGGGGAGAGATGAGTCATGTTTACCCACTCAGAGTTCTGACAGGGCTGCTAAAATTACACGAAACAGAGCCAGTAAGGAGAAGAGTTTAAAATCAGCAGGTAAATAACATCCTTTGGAATTTTGCAAAGCAGTTGATAGAATTTTAAAAATGCCAAAGATTACTTAATCTTGGGGGGGGGGTGTCTTTGGGGTAGGAACAGAATAGGATAGTATTTTACCGAAATGTGTCTTATTTTCCTTTAAAAACAAATTTTAAATGATTTGACAAGATGTCCTTTAGTAAAATAATAATTTATCTATTAAAAGTGTGAGAGAAAGCAATTTAAACCTATTTCTGCTTGTTTTGCTTACCCTGTGTGTGATATTCTAACCTTTGGAAGTTGAAGAAAGGCTGTTTTAAGCTAACAAGATCATGTGACCTATCTTTAAAAAAAATATGAAAAGAGAATTCTCTAAAGTGGAGTGAGATGTAATTTTAATAAGCAAATATCTTATGGGTACAAGGTAGCTAATTGTTTAAGAATTACCCCCTCCCCAACACACACACAAGGTATCTGTTCTCACTTTCCCTCTCTGTACCACAACACTTGCATAGGAATCATTAAGATCTTTCAGCAACCATTTTCATCTCCACTGTAGGATTGCTTCCGCACAAACCACTTAGTTTGGGATAGCCATCAATTGTTAACTACATTTTAACAAAATGCCAACCTACTACATTCCAGTGTCTTCCCTGTTCTTCTCCTGCCTTTTTGCAGACCTGATTTGTGGCAGTTTTTAAAAACATAAAAAGCAATTGCAGCTCCAGGCTGCCTACTGTGGCTAGTCAAAACATGATTAACGTATGGCCTTTAACTTCCTTTCCTTCCACTTGCAGCTTAGACAACTGTTATTAGGTGGTGGGGGGGCAGGATCAAGTACTGCTTTTCACTTTGCAACCAAGGCTACTCATTATTTTTCATTATCATTACAGTGCTATTATAAAATTGTGATAATAAAAATTAAATGAGCTATCCCTCTTGACTACAACATTAAAAGGCAGTACTTAAGCCGGCACTGCCCCTCCCAAACAAGATCATTAACCATCTGTTCAGGAATCCTGCAGCCAGAGAAAGTAACTGGTAAGGCTGTAAACAAAGGAAGAAAAGTAAGTTTGCAGGGAGAAGCAGAACCTTTGCTGAATGGAACTTAATGCCTAGTGAACATCTAGTAGGATCTCAGTTGTGAGGATAGTAGGCATTGCTGTATTTCCATGAGAATATAGTGCTATATGAAGTGCTGTGTGGAACCATGTTTCAATTCCGCATGCAGCTGATTGTGGAAAAGGAATGCCTGAGCAGTGCCAAAGTGGATGTAGCCCATGAGAGGTGATGGATTATACAAGTGTGACACTAAAACAGAGCATCCACACCAAGTTAGAATCCAGAACCCAGATTGTAAAAAGGAAACTATAACCACGTTGTGCTGTAGAGGTTTTGCAGACTCAAAGACTGGTCATTTTTCATATTGCTGGCTTCTGTTACTGAATGTGCAGGCACCCCCCCCCCCATTTCCCAACTTCAGAAATTTATGTTTTAAAAACTGGATGATTTTTACTTTCAGAGTGTTTAGGCAATTGTGGCTTTAACTGCATTTGTCTACCCTTGTCATTTTATTAAACTTGCAAAATGTCGGCTTTCGATAAATAGTTTAATATAATCACAAACATGTGTTTATCGGAGTGTCCATTTTGGCTCCACATTTGAAATTCGGATGTTGGGTTTTTTAAAAATATTGGCTTTGGGTGAGATTTCCCCCACATTTTGGAAGATGTTTTTATTAGTGTCCTAATTTTAAATTCCATCTCGTTCAGCAATAATGCTTTTTTTCATTAAAAAAAACAAAAAAAAAATTACCTCTAATTTCAGGGAGCAGGAAAACTTAAAGAAGAAAAGTAGGAAGGGGCAGGGTTGCGGGCTGAAAACCTTTGAATTTCTCACTCCAACAAACTTCCTACTAGCTCTGTCTCGTGATTTTAGTGGGTTCTGCCAAGATGCCATGACTAGGTTTGGCCTCCTACAGGCCACAGAAGGAACGGCAGAAGAATCAAGATATGTCTCCTGAATTGACTGAACCGAAATCAGGAGGGAGTCTATGAAAAGGACTGAAGTAAATAAAGACGCTCCCCGCCCCCCTTCCCTCCCTCCCAAACCAAAGGAATCAGAGTAAACCTCCCAGCCCCCACCGGCTCCTGCCCGGCTTCTCTCCTCCTCCTCCTCCTCCAGTTTTGTTTTGCTTCTGTTCACCATCTTTTTGCAATTGTACTCTCCCCTCCCCTTCTGTCCTTCTTCTGGATCTGGTGTTCTTTTTTTCTGTTTTGTTCTTAATTATTTACAAGTTCACAGTATGGGCTGCTCCCAAGATGGCGACTTTTCCGCCCAGGGGTGAGACGAGCTTCTCAAACTTAACCCCCCCCCCTTTGTGTCTTTGGTGGGGCCTTGACCCATCCGTGCCTCTAGTTCGTCGGCTCCATCCGCCCTGCTGGGGCACCTCTAGCGAATCCCGGGGCGCGGAGTTTGCACTCCGAGCTGCTCTGGCTCCCGGCTGCCCCTGCGCTGCACCAGCTGTCACGGCTGCTGTGGGGACGGGGGTGGCGGTTGCTGGACTTGAGTCCCGTTGGAAGAGACCAGCTTCTTGTCCTTAGAGCCACGTCGATGGTGCTCGGAGGAGACGTCGGATTCAGAGCGCCGAGATGTTTGGCAGCTGCGGGTTGGGGTACCTGGCAAGCGGCACAGTTGCCCATTCTTCTCGTCTGGAATTGGAGGGAGGGACAAACCATGTTAATTTCTCAGACAGATACCACTGGATTATACTTTTAGTGCTTCTTTTTTTAAAAACAACAACAACAACAATGCTGCTCTTCTGATTTTTATTCCTAAAACAAATTAAGGTGGGCTTTTACTGTTTACCTGATAGTTACTGATCAAGAGTGTCTTAATATTGTAAGAAAGACAAAACAATTTAAAAGACCAAGTTAAGATTCTGATTTCAATTAAGTACAAGAATAGTAACGTCTTTAAGAGATACTGTTATGATCAATTTTTTTCCTTTCTTCTGTGGAATAATGATACAAATATTACTCTGTTTTAGTAGTCCAGCATAAAATAAAAATTAAAAAGGCTTTTATAATTAGAATGGGTCTAAAAGGGAGTTTTGCTTTTTTTAAAATTAGTGTGGTTAGGCTTAAGGCTATGGCCAATGAAGCCATACCATTGAAGGAAGGAAGGAAGATAATGTTATGTTAACAGTCCAAGAAAACAGCAGCAGTTGTATGTGTAAAAGAGTTTTCAAGTCCCAGCTGACTTATGACAAACCAGCAGGGTTTTCAAGGTAAGAGATAAGCCGGTTTTTCATTGCCTGCCTCTGCATCACAGCCCTGGCATTCCTTGGTGGTCTCCCATCCAAGAACTAACCTGGGCTGACCTTGCTTAGCTTCCAAAATCTGATGAGCTCAGGCTAGCCAGGGCTGCCCAGGTCAGGCCTTTAAAAAATAAGACACAAGATGATCCATACAATGGATGCTTTCTTTTTCAGTTTTGCTGTAGTTGGAGCTGCTCAAACCATACATGAAATAAACATGTCACAGAGAAACTGAATCTTGAACACTGTAAACAATAAATCCACAAAGAACCCAATAGCATGCTGGGATCTGGAGGTGCTCCAAAGCAGTGACTCCTTCAAGAAAGGCCAAAATGGAGCATCCACGGTCAGAGGCAGCATACCACTAAATGCCAGTTACAAACGACAGGAGGAGGGTCTGATCCAGCAGTGCTCTACTTTCTTACAAGCTAGTGTGATGCCAACAACATGCAGGTGCGTGAAATGTCAATCAAACCAGCAAACAATTCAAGTGTCTCTTAGAATATCAACCACAGCTAGGGACATTACCTAGCAAACTGTTGGTACCCAGTCCGAGTACGGATCCCGAACACCCACCTGCGAGGGCTTGCACGGAAGGCTGGTCGTGTGTGCTGAGCAATTGCGCCTGAATTGTTTCCACAACTCGCTTAAACCGGCGGCTGGGACCTGCGGAGGCAGACAAGGGCTTTTAGACTGGGAGGGGAATTGTTCCTCTCGGAAGAGTCCCAGACCCCAGGGCAAAGGATGTTGCTGCAAGGGTTTGTGGTGGGAAGCTGCAATCAAACATGCCACATGTTTGATTCCAAAGTGAGGCTGGTGCTGAAACTCTCTATATTCTATGTTCTTTGGGATTCCAGATCTGGATTACACTGTAGCAGCGGCCACTTGGGGCTATTCGGATATGGATCACCAGGTGAAATGGTCCTGGCCTTTTCATATTCAAAGTACACGCCTTATTGTCTCATGTTAGTCAAGTAAGATGTGATCTTCCCCACAAGAGAGCTAGGACTGAATCATTCATTATGGGCAAATCTGCCCCACTGACTTAGTGCAACAGATATTCCTGCTGCCCACCTAAATCCATAGGGAACTATAGTCGTGTTAGGAAATCCAGTGTGGTTAGAGTGTGGGATCTGGGAAACTCAGGTCTGAACCCCCAGGCTGCCACAGAAAGTTGCCAGGTAACCTTGTGACAATCATGCTCTTTCAGCCCAACCAGCCTCCCGGGGTTGTTGTCAGGATAAAATGAAGTAGGGGGAAAATGACGTTGCAAGCTAATATGGGTCCCCAATGGGGAGAAAAGCAGGGCATAAAATAAGTATCAGAGATCTCTAACAGAATTCTCTGCAGTCTCGCCAAACTGTCAGTTCCCACGATCCTTTGGGTGAAGCCCTAATGGTTAATCTGGCAGAGGTTTGTAGTGGGTGAATATACCCTGGAGATATCTGAATTTGCTATATATCCTTCCGCCATTCACATACAGGCAGGAGCGGTCTTAGCTGCTCCGGGCCCTGTGCTGGTGGGCCCCCCCACACACACACAATCCACAGCCCAACCCCCATGAAGGAGGGGGGGAAAGAAGAAAAGCAGGCTCCTGCCACCTGCTTGCAACCACTTCTGTCTGGGGCTTGGGCAGCCAGCTTCCAGCAGCAGCTCCTGCCTGCTTCACAGAGCCCCAGTAAGGGGCCAGCACTCATTCTAGGGCCCCATCCTGGACTTTTGCCCAGGGCCCCAGAATCACTAAGACTGTCCCTGGGAATAGGTCTCTAAGAATCCGACATCGTGCTTCGGCCTCTGGGAACAGAACAACAAGCAACGGCACCGGGCCAGTAAACAACAGGGCAGGCCCAACATAGTGCCTGGGATGACCCCTCAGAGCATTATTCCAGGCACCAACCTGAGATGAGGGTGAAGGTGACCGAGTAGATCCCACTGTCTTTGTGTGCCTCCCCACCCTCAGAGTAGCTGATGTCGACTTGGAACTTGACTGGTTTCTGGAAGACCGAGGGGCCGCCTGATGACTTGTATTCGGCCCGGAAGCTTGTTTGAGACACAACGCTGTGACTCAGGCTGGGAATCTGTGGGGATGATCGAGGGGGCGTGTCAACCCACCAGTCATGAGACAGAGTTTACCCCCCCTCCCACTGCCCTCCCCCAAATTCTGACACTGTCCAAACGCTGGCTTCCTCAGCTCCCCACAGGCCTCTTCCTTCTCACCATTCCAAACCCCTTATCTGTGTTTTCCCTCCCTTTCCCCAAAGACACACTCGTTTCCCTCCCTGTCCCTCAAGACTCACCGAGAGGAAAGCATGAACAATATCAGCCTTGATAGAGCTCAGGGGTTTGTCTTTGATGACCACAAAAATTTGCTCCTCTTTGTCTAGGTTGATAAAATTCCCAAACCAGGATTTCTTGGCTAGTCTGAAAGGGAAAAGTGGAGAAGGAGGGGGCTGTGTTGGTTCTGCAAAGAAACACGGTGCACAGAACTGGGAGCTGAATCAGGCTGTCAATGATGTTACGAGAACTAGCCAATGGGTACTTGTAGCACCTGCACAATCACATTTCACACAGTGTGAGATGTTTAGAATCCACAGTCCAGCATGGAGTCCATGGAGCATGTACTCCAACTGCCACCTAGAAAAGTGTTCGGTTAAGGAAGAGGGCCTGAATTTCCTCCAGACTCCACACCATCACTGCCTTCTGATACTCACTCAGGGGACGACTCTGGAGTAAGACTGGACATTTCCTCTGGTGTGGGAACTGTAGAGCAAGAAACGTTAAGATATTAAAAAAGAATGAATTGGGCCTGTTTCCACCCCAGCCCACCCCAGCCCTTCAGGCTGCCCCCCCCCCCGAGCGTCTGTCTGGTCACAGTGGGGAAGAGGAAGCTGGGTTTAGACTGAACAATCCCATCAGCACTCTGTCCCCAACCAGGTGCTTGCTCTCTTATTCCCAGGCAGTACTCATTCCTATCAGCAGAGAGTGACACGCTACCCAGATGCTTATGAACTCACCCCCCTTGGAGAGGGACATCTCCTCTTGTACGTCCCTCTTGCACATCCGGTTGGCCCAGGATTCCACACGGTCCTTCTATTACAAGCCCTGCACTCTTCACCCACTGGTGCCACGCAGTGCTCTTCCCTAGTGTACTCACACACTCATTCGCCAGCATCAGTCCACACATTCCACATCTCTCACTCAACGTATCCTTTAACCTCTTTCATAGCGCTGCCATCAAAGTTCTCCTTCACACAACCTGAACTGCAGAATGCCAGGTTCAGACTTAACGATTGGCCACAATGTGAACGTTCACTCGTGCAACCCCTTCATTGTTTCCCCTGCCACAACTTCATTCATTGCTTCCTCTTTTGCAGCGAATTACAGTTGGCTGTTACACCCAAACTGACAAACTTGGGTTCGTTTGACCTGCAAACTGAAAATCCCAAACTGAGAGCAACATGTCGTTTCCCGCTAGGAAGCGACTAATTAGCTAGTTACAGGCAAGGAGAGGAAGGGGAAGGGCATGGCTGAGTCTGAGGCTCCTTCCAGGCTATGGTGTGGCACGATATCTGACCCACACGAGGGTGTCTGCCTCCTCTCCCACTCATCCCGTCCTTGATCATGCTCAGTCAGTGGTACACAATTCCATGGCAGTATCTCTCTCCCTGAATACCCCTTCCCGGGCATAATTCGCAGCCCCCAAACATCTCCTCCAATAAGAGCGGTTGAGATGCTCGCTTAACCCAACTGGCAATACTACTGAGTTGACCAGCATAATCCATCCCTGGGCAATTTCTACCCAACCGCCTCCCCAGCAGAGGGCAATATCATACACTCACCTTGCAGTTTCCGGCGGTGGAAGCGCGGGGAGCCAAGGAAGCTGTTCTTGATGGAGTTCAGGCGGGTTTTCCATGCCACGCCGGCCACGCCAGGGCTGCTCGGTGGCGTCCCACCAGGAGTGCCGGTGGGGCTCTCTTTGGGCGTGTGTACGGGGGTGCCGAGCGGAGTGGGGAGGGGGCTTCCCCGAGGGGAGGGGTGGGGGGTGACCTGCAGCACAGATTTGGGTGGGGGTTTAGTAGAAGGAAAAAGCAACGGGGAGAGGAGGGTGGGTGAGGAGGCGGAGAGCTGGGGGGCAGAGGGAAAGGGGCGGAGCATCGGCTCTGCAGGGCCCGTTCCCCTGCCGGGCTGCCCTTGGCTGGGAGCGTCTGGGTCTTCGCAGGGGCAGGGGGAGGCGATGGGAGGGAAAAGCTGAAGATGGGGCTCTGGGTGTGGGGAGAAGTGGGGGGGAGAGAGGTGAGGAAGGGGAGAGCCGTGAGATGGGGGTGAGTAATGGCAGGTGGCATCCCCACACTCTGCTCCCAAAGCGAGTCTTGCTCCACGGACCCTAACTCAGGTCTCCTCTATGACGACACTCTCCACTCTAGCTGGGCCAGCCTGTCCCGTGCGCCTCAGTGAGGGCCCCACTTGACCTTAGGGGAGGCTACGTGGAGGGATCCACACACCCGGCTCTCGGCATGCAAAGCGGACAGCGTAGGGGAGGGGCATTTTTTAAACAGACCAAAAACTGAGCGCATGGGTAGGGGGAAAGTCCTGCCCCCTCCCCCTGCCTTACCTCACTGTACTCTGTTGCTTGAAGCATTTTTCTTCCAGCGCGGCTCACTTCCGGTATCGGAGTCAGGCGTGGAGAAAAACGCTTCAAACAACGGAGCACAGCGAGGTCAGGCAAGGGAGATGGCAGTGTTCCGCTCCCCTTACCCGCATGCTCTATTTTTGATTTTTTAAAAAAGGATTACCCCCACCCACTCACCCTCCACTTTCCATGCGAAGATGACAACACAGGAATACTTCAGGCACGGGCACAGCTACCTTGAGTCTCACTGGGCCCGAAGGCTCTTGGCCCTGCTCCACAGGGGCGGCGCTGCAGCAAACCTAACACCCTCTGGACACAGCCTGGATCTGCTCTGCAAAAATAAACCAGCCTGGCTCCTGCCGTACACACACGTGCCACTGGCTGTCCTTTCTTACAGGAAGGCTATTCTCGGGCCCAAAGCCTGAGCCCATTCTTTGGGAATCCACTTCTCTTAACAAAACTTACAGCAGTCAAAAGAGAGGCTACTTTCTCTAAGGGTTTTTACTCCCTCGCTCACCCTGTGTATCTTTTAAAGACTTTGTGGCAGGCAGTAATTCAGTCACTGAAGCTGTGCTGGCTAAATTTAAATTATATATGGGACAGAAAAAGTTTTCCCCCTTCCTCTCCTAAGACTAGAACTCAGGGGCATCCAATGAAGTTGACAGGCAGTGGACAAAAGGAAGTATTCCTTTACTCAGTGAGTAACTGAACTGTGGGATTCGCTGCCAGCGGAGGGAGTGGTGGCCACAAGGGCCTTCTAGGAGAACACCGTCCTTCAGGGGTGCAGCCTTTCCTGGCATGGTGTGAGTAAAGAAAGCTGCACCACCTGAATAATTTCCGCCTGTCATGCAGCCACCTACGACTTTGACCTTCAGTAAAGAATAGCACCGTGGCTAAGAGACAGCGATCCAAATTGGAAAACGACCCCACCCCCCCATTTGAATCTCACCTCTGTCGGTATCCACAAGCTACTCTCCAACTCAGCCCGCCCATCTACAATATGGGGGGTGAGAATGAAGACCTAGTTTACCGGGCTGTTGGAAGATAGGATCTTCCCCTGCGTACAACCAGCCAGATCTCACTGCAGGCCTGCCTCTGCCCTCGAGACACTCCACTTCTACTCCTGTCCCCACAGAATCTCTGACTCTGTCCCTGCCCTCTGTCCCTGCCCCCTTCACGGTCCAGACATTTCTCTTAGCTTTTCCTCAGCGATGCTGCCCACCCCCTCCTGCATGTTTCACTGACAAAGCCTGAGTACTTTTGTAAGCTACAGGTCCAGCCTTTTCTCTAGCATGAATACGAAGCAATGGGACATGTGTCTGCATGTGAACTGCACCTGGTGAATTTCTACCTGTCATTTATGCAACTGTGAAATGCTCCGTTCAGTACCACCCCGCCTCCCCCAGCGACTTGAACTCAGTGCAAGATGGGATGTGAATGAGGATCCTGAGGCTGTGGACATGTTTCCCGACTCCTGCCCCCTCAAAACCCACCCTAGTCCTTCCCCATAGATGCCATCCCCCACCACCACCCCAAACTGCTCCCCAGCATCATCTGCCCCAGTGGTTCATTGTACCTCCCCCACCCCACAATCTCTTTCGAAACCCACATACTCACCCTGGGACTACTGAGGGGGCTAGAGGACAAGCCGGTAGAGGCACCACTCACAGATCGAGACCTGTTTGTGGGGAAGAAGAGGCAGGTATTGGGGGTGAGGGGGGGAGAAGATAAGATACACAGAAATGCAGTTCTCAGAATTGTCAACAGGGGGCAACAAAGTCTTGGACTTATCTATATCTATAGGTATGGCATAGATATGGGTCACCCAGCAAAATAAATGTACACTGCATGGCAACCAAGCATTAAAATATTTGCAATTTCCACCTCCCTCCAGTCGTAGGGGAAAGCCTATTGGAAAACCCACAATACTTCCTAATGTCAGACTGCAACACATATATTTATGGGCGCTCACCTCTGGCTATGTTGAGCCATCTCTATGGCTCGTCGGGCAGGGACTGGGGAACCGCCATCCGTGACACTCAGAACTTCCATGGACTTCCGTTCCGGCCGGCGCTTCCCATGTCGGTTCAGCATGGGTGAGTCGACTCGCTTCCGAGGGGGGTCTGAAACAAATTGGGGAGAAGAGACAGATTGCGGTTACCTTTTGGGTAAGGTAGAGGGGCTACCAATTATGTGGGGATTCCTCGGTATTCGAGGGAAGACAGTAAAATGCTACAGTGTCCTGGTTAAACACTGCACACGCCAGCATTGTTTCAATGGGGCAGGGCTGAGCAGGGGAAAGGAAGGATTTAGATGTGGTGTGAGCAGCTGGATAACTTGGTGAAGTGTGGCTCGCAGGGTGCCACTTTGATTGCCAGCAGGGCTCATGAAATGTATGGGAAGTGGTGGTAAGTTACCTCCTTGGTCTTGCTGTCTTCCCCTCACATCAAGATGGAAGTCTCCATATGAGACACGGAGGAAGGAAGCACATGACAGCTGCCGAGCAATCCGGCAAAGAAGCCCTGGGTCACAGCTCCAGGACATTCTGGAAGGTTCTTTCAGCCCTTCAGCAGAGTCATGTTCCCGATACCTTTCCGGGAGGCCTGGATACTAGTGAACAACGCCCTCCCTCCCCTTAATGTGTTTTGGGAAAGGACCCCCTAGTATCTCACCGACATCGTTGCGTGGAGGCAGATCTTCATCCTCGCAGCTGGGGTATCTCTCCTTGCGGTCCAAGAGCAGATAGTAAATCATTTTTTCCTGGTTTTCCCTGATGTAGAAAGGGAGAAAATTGATGGAGCGGACTCACAATGAGGACCTCTCTGGATCTAGAATGGGAGTTACAGATATTTCCCACCCCCCCTGTACTCTTTACACTTTCCTTCCCTCCTCCCATCTGTAACTACTTTGCTCACCTTCCTTTTATCCACACTTTCCCCCGCTTCTTCCTTTAGTAGATCCCTCCTTTTAGAGCGCACCTGCACTAGAAACCTGCCGGGGTTTTAAACTAGGCTAACCACTTCAACTTTCAGAGCTGTGAGAGTCTAACCGTTAGCGTGTCAGACTAGGACTAGGTTTCACCCTGCCTGGATGGCCCAGGCTAGCCTGACCTTGTCAGATCTTGAAAGCTAAGCAAGGTTGGGAGAACACAAGGATATCCAGGGTTGCTACGCAGGGGCGGGCAATGGTAAACAATCTCTGTCCGTCTCGTCTTGAAAACCTTACGGGTTTGCCAGAAGTCTGCTGTGGCCTGACGGCATGGATGGGAGACCACCAAGAAAGTCCAGGGTTGCTAGGCAGAAGCAGGTGATGACAAACCTCCTCTGCCTGCCTCTTGCCTTGGAAACCTTACGGGGCTGCCATCAGTCTGCTGTGACCTGTGTGGTCCTCCACCAGCTGTTTCAGTCTCTCTCAAAAGTACCCTGAGACGTATTATTTTGTGCTGAGATTTCTCTCTCAGAACTACCTTAGCTTTCTCGCATCATTCCACTTCCTAGGTTCTTGGCAAGTGCGTTAGCATTCTGCACCCCCAGTGCATAATGTGCAAAACCCAAGGCAGACTCTCATCCCCACTCCCATTCAGCCACGAGCCCTAATTTCTCACCCCTCGTTCTGCAGCTCCTGCTTCAGCTTGTTCTTGTCACGGAAACAGCCCAGAGAGTGCATACTCTCCAGCACGTCGGGATCCAACTCACTGACCGACTGGATCCGCCGGATCGCCACCTTTCGGGGAATCGGCTGCTCTGGCTCTGGCTCGTTCTTGCCTCCTCTGGGAGAGATGGAGCAAAAATGAGTTAAAAGGAGAGTAACTACCGCTGCTGGGGCAATGAGTAGTAATAGCCCATGGTACTGGTAATCTCCATTGCCAGCATACAGTACAGAATGTTGCCTCCAAATCATTATCGAAAAATCTCACAAACCACAGTCTGCTAGATCCAGGTGGGGTAGCCGTGTTGGTCTGAAGCAGTAGAACAAAATTTGAGTCCAGTGGCACCTTTAAGACCAACAAAGTTTTATGCAAGGTATGAGCACGTGAAAGCTCATACCTTGAATAAAACTTTGTTGGTCTTAAAGGTGCCACCGGACTCAAACTGCATAGTCTCCTAGGAATTTCTCCCCCTGAAGCCCTGTTAACATTCATCTTGTGCTAGTTCTATTAGCTTTAGTACAGCTTGCAGATGGGATGCCCTGCTATTAGTGCTACTATTATCCATTTAAAGTTTCTAGCTCTCATGCGCTAAGAACTAAGCTCAGGTGTTAACTAAGCTGGAAACTTCAAAATGTCATCTCCAGGAAAGCTCGCGGTAGAACTTTTGTACTCTGTGCATCTTTTGAGCTCAGCTCCTATGTGCACCACCCAACCTCCATTCCACATCCTGAGTGATGGTGGCAAGCAAGACGATATTAGAGATCTCGGCTCAGAAAAAGGAAAGGATCAGAGAGCTGAGTGGAAATCAAACAGAAGGATCTGGGGATACTCACAAGAACCACGGGTGCTTCTGAATCTGTTCTAGCTACAGCCATCACGTGAAAGAAAGAAAAACAGAACAGCATTAGATGCCTTTTCTCCATGCCTCATCTGCAACAGCCACCACCCCATGACTACCACCATCAGAATTTTTTAAAAAACCATCCCTCCATGCTTTATTTATAAATTATCCCCATGTGCAAGTTGACATAGGAAAGGGGAAGAGGATGGGGAAAATACATTGCAGGGAAATCTGTTTCTTTATTTACACATTCATCAGAGGATTGCCTAACAACCAAATTAAAAGGCTTATCATCCTTTCCCCACTGACTGCATCTGCCCCCCCAACCTCCACCCCTGGTGCTTTCATTACTTTTGGCACTACAAAGAGTGCCTGCCTGTCTTTTTGCCACATCCAGGGATAACAACAGCATAGGGGGAGCAGTTTAATGAACAAAACAGTTGAGGGGCCGGTTTAAACTTTCCCCTTCTCCTGCACCATGTCCCTGATCTGCCTTCGCTCCTTTGTGGCTGGAATTGCCCTTTAAAATCACTGGGAAGACACGGGTCTCCTAGTGGCCTGTACAGTTGGGCCCTAAGTGAGCACTAGGGCCCAGTACTCATCAGCAGTGCGTGCAGTGGTCCAGTGCTTGCAGTGGCTGGATTACTCACACTGAGACGCTTCTCAGGCTCCACCTCGATCATGCCCCGGAGGAGGTTCTGACAATCAGGCGGGATGAAATGGGGCATGTGGAAGATTCCTCGCTTCACCTTTTCCAACAGCTGCCGTAGGTTGTCGTCATCGAAGGGTAGCGCCCCCTGCAGGACAAAAGGCAGGGGAATTCAGCTTCCTTTAAAAAGCACATGCAAATCCAACCAGTCTGCGATATCTAGCTTCAAATGTTTCAAATTTTAAGACTTTGCATTGGAATTTTGTAAGAATACAACACACTTTATTTTTTTTTAAATTAAAGCAATAATATTAAGCAGAGCTTGGAAATATTGGGACTGCCTTAGACACCAAGTTCAGTTTTTTTGGAAACCAGCAGCAAATTCTTGGATGCTATTGCTGCTCAGGGACATATAAAAATGTTGGATTCCTAAATGCCAGCAACAAAATTGCTATAAATACAGGAAACCGGGTTCCTGAGACTTCCTCAGCAGTAAAATTAAATACTCAGTGTTTCTATGTATTTGTCTTAAATTTCATCATCCAGGAGTGTAGGTGTCAAACTAGACTTCAATATGTGGCGGGCAGACAAGTTTGACACAAGTAGCGTTCCCATGAAACACAGAGTTGCCCAGGCATACAAAGAAAGGGTTGAACAATCCAGTTTTAACAGCAAAACTGTTGGATCAAGGTACAGTTGCCAACTTCCAGTTACAAGGGCCTAGAGATCTCCCAGAATTACCACCATTCTCCAGACAACAGAGATCAGTCCCCTTGGAGGAAATGGCAGCTTTGGAGGGTGGACTTTATGGCATTCTGCCCTGCTGAGGAATCTCCACTCCCTAACCCCAGCCCTCCACAGGTTCTACCCCTACATCTCCAGGCACTTCTCAAGCTGCAGTAGGCAACTCTAAGTGAAGGGCAATGAACCCAGTGCTTATGTCTCCCACTCCCATTTCCTTCTCATCCGCTGAGGTACTTTCTGGTATCAGAGCCCCATTGAGGAGAAAAGCTCTCACAGAGGGAGCTTCTGGGGAGCGGGAAGAGTTGTGTACTCCTCACCTGCACACCCTTTTTGCTATTAAAAACAGATCTTCCTCCTCAGTGGTTGGAGGAAACATAAGGGTTCCCTTAATGAATAACAGTGAACCCATGCTCTTCTGCAGCCTTCCAAAAAGGGTATTGCAGTAAAAAGTAGAGGGGTTGAGGCCCCCTGTAGACTGAGAACTGCCTTGGTTACTTGACTGGAGCTGTTCAGTGCCTGTTGTTTAGAAAGGACAGTGCTTCAAGTACAGGGGACCTCGGCACCACAGGGCCAAAACAAATGTGGCAGCCCTAGCTCTTTGGTTTACCACACACAGTTGCTGCTGTTGCATCTAGTTTGGCCTGAAGTGCAGCACAGCAATGCTCCCTCTAAGGTGTGGAGTCTTGTGAGCAAAAATTCTACTTTGTGAGCTACTGGCATTAAAGCTGTGAGCGAGCAATTTGGCTACTGCATAAATTAGTTTGCTCTGGAGCCATCCTTTCTGAGCTAAGACAAAAATCTGTGAGCTGGAGGCTAAAAAACTGTGAGCTAGCTCACAATAACTCAGCTTAGAGGGAACACTGCAGCACAGTAGCTTGAATATTATTGAACATTGACACGGAGGCTCAAATCTCTCCTTAAAAGCGAAGACAATTTGGGCTGTCCTATCCAGACTGCAAAGGAAGCCAAAGATAGCTGGGTAGAGGATCAAATAACTGCCTCACAACAGTGTCTCTAAACCCTCACAGTCAGAGGTGCGTGGCATGGTGTGCAGACAGCTCAACAGTTTTGGAGCAGGGGAGTGGGTGTCTTACCACCAGCAGGGCAAAGAGGATGACTCCACAACTCCACATATCAGCGCGGCGTCCATCATACTTCTCTCCCTAATGGACAAAGAGCAGAGATATTTGCCAGAGGTCGGGGGGAAAAGGGAAAGAGGGTTGTTGGGAACGATAGACTGTGAGAAATTAGAGTTAAAGGTGGGAGGCAGTTGTAAGTGTCAGTGGCAGCCAAGGAGGAATCTAGCTGTGCATAAGGGGAACTGTCTCTACCCTGTACCTGTCCTCCTTAATCCAGTTCAGTTCTGTGACTACAAGATCTCTCATCCCCTCAGACTTAAGCACTGTTTCCTGTGTCCCACGGAACACGAACAGCATTTTCTTTGCCTCGGCCCCCAAATTCTCTTATTTCTGAGGAGCAAACGTATTTTACTTATTCCAGCCTACATAGAGCCTCTGGCATGAAGACTGTTGTGCTTTAGGAAACTGAACTTGATTAAAAGCACAAGGAAGTTTGAGACACCAGGTTCTAGAGGACAGAGTCATCATACAGAGGACAAAAGAAGAGAGACAAACAGCTCTCTACCCCCACATGTAATGCTTCCATCTAAACCCATATATAATGTAGGGCTGTCCCCTGATTAACACAACTGTATAGCTATAACTTGAGGAATCAATTAACTAACAATGCAATTTCAAGAACACTTTCCTGGGAGCGAGCTCCATTTGAGTAAAATGGGAGTTACTTCTGAGTAGACCTGTTTCAGATTGCTCCCTAAATTTACATCATACAGGAAGAAAAATGTTCTGCAGGATATAAAAAAAGAAAACCCTGTATTTTCTTTGTTTTTGGATGAGGCACATATGTGTTGTAACACACATCATTTCAGAAGAGGCATCCCTCTGTTGAACACACGAAGCTGCCTTTATATAGAATAAGACCCTTGGACTGTCAAGGTCAGTAATAAGAATAATTATTATTGTATGCCATTGTGTGTGGTATAGCCAGGAGATCCTAAGATTGTCTGGCAGCGTTATGTTGTAGCTCATTTTAGCATTATGCACCACTAGGTGGCAAGCTAGACTTATTTGGGGGCTGAGAAAGCTCTGAAAGAGCAATGACTGACCTCACCTAGCTGGCTTCAAGTGGAGGAGGGCGGAATCGAACCCAGTTCTCCAGATTAGAGTCTGTCACTCTTAACCACTACACCACGCTGGCTCTCATCACGGTCAGTATTGTCTACTCAGGCTGGCAGCAGTTCTCCAGGATCTCACATCAACTACTACCAAGTCCTTTTTTTTTCAAAACTGGAGATGCCAAGGATTGGACCCAGGACCTTCTGCCTGCCAAGCCAATGTGCTCTGCCACTCAGCCATGAGCCCTTTCCCATTCTTGCATACAGGAAGGAATGCATGTTTTGTAATGGGACTTGACATCTGCAGCTCCTCTAAGTACTTGCATTATTTCTTTTTTTAAAAGCCTGTCAACCAATTAATTAGAGGCAACTTTTTTAGTAACTGAAACCAATCCGTCCCAATTAATCAAGTGCTATTGATTATATATGTATATACGTGTGTATGCACACACACAATCCATCTTTCTTTCTTCTGTCCAATCACTATCCCTTCCGGTTATCCCCTCCCACAGTTCCTCCTGAAATCAGTCTTCTCATTCACCCAACATATGCTTGAAAAGCCCCCAGTCCAAACTCAGGACTACCAGGGAATTGCCCATTTCCAGGTCTGATGGACCCACTGATCTGATCCTTGGGCAACAGGGAAGGGAAGAGGATAATGGCACACATCAAGAGAGAAGAAAGTTAGCTGAATCCTTACCTTGATCACCTCGGGACATGCATAGTGAGGAGAACTGCAGCCCAGCATTGGGGGCAGAAAAAAGAAAGAAAGACAGAGAGACAGAGGAAGAGTGAAACGCACGAGAAAGCTGATTCATGAGGCCATCAGGGGGGCAACAAGCACATGCAGCTTTGACTGTGGGATGCTGTCCCCTCCCCAAGCTAATGTGGCCTGTAAGAAGGAGCCCCCAATTTGTCCTTGCTGCTGAGGTGCTTGGTCATTTCACTTACGCTGGGCCTGCAAGGATCAAGGGGACATGTGCCCCATCTGCCCCATGAGACAACCTGCCTGCAGCCCTTTGAGATGAAGAAGTGAAATCTACTCAGCCTTCATGTACACCCTAAGATATTCCAGGAAAGGGGGAAGGAAGCACTTTGAGGTTCCCTAACAACTGTGCTGTTCAGCTTGCTTCCTCTGCAACTTCCCAGCAGGCTTTCCACCATAGAAATAGTCTGATTTATTGTCATATTTACACCCTGCTTTTCTCAAGGCAGACAACAAAAAACATATAAGCAGATCAAGGTCTTGTTCTCTCTTTCACTACTGAAGAGTTTCTATTCACCGATGGAAACTGAGGCCTTAACTAGATAAGATGCTACAAGAGCCACAATAGGACATTCCTAGTGGTTTTTTAAATAAACTGCAGCTGTACAGGGCCCTTCAGAAAGGAGTTTTCCTTTTCTCCTTTGCTGTTGTCTTGAGCTAACAATGAATGCATTTGTATGTTTCCCTCAATGAGGTAAAGAATAACTTTGTAGTGACATTTCAAATTATGACATAGACACAGAGAGAGTAGAGTTTTAACACTCCCCCAGCTGTAATTCCAAGGAAAATCAGAGTCCCATGTGGCTGCTGTTTCCAAAGTAAAAATGCATGGGACTCTGTCCATGGAACTTAGCATCATTTCCAATTAGGCCCTGAGAGAGGAGGGACCAGGTGGTCATCAAGGCATGCCAATTTGATGGGCCTTTCTTTCATTCAGGTTGGTGATATGGTTGCTAGGCAACTGCAAAGTACTTCCTTTATGTATTGATTTTTCCAGTTTCTCTTCTGCTGTCCCCCATGATCAACTACCCCTGAACAAAAATGCTCCTTCTGTGGCTGACACATGACAGAGTTGGTAAACAGGGTTACCAGCCTCCAGGTGGGGCCTGAAGATCTCCTGGAATTACAACTGCTCTCCAGGCAACAGAGGTCAGTTCCCCTTCAGAAAATAGGTGTTTTAGAGAGCTCTACGGTATTATATACCAATGAGGTCCCTCCCCTCCCCAGGCTCCACCCCTAAATCTCCAGGTATTTCCCAACCCATATTTGGCAACCCTAGTAAACACAACCTCCAAATCCAGGTCTGGGAGAGAGCATCAGATTTATGAAGGCTCGTGGCAAAAAGGCAGCATCTGTCAAGGGCTTTTCCAAATTGGCAGGATGAAAAGCCAAGTGACAGAGCTAGTCTGTCTTTTTCTCAAATAACATTTGGGGATCTCGGGAAATGAGCACGGCAGGGAAGAGGTTATCTATATATATTGGATGGATATCGACCCCTCCCTTCCCTGGGTAAGTTTAAGAGCACAGACTGCGAACAGGTGGGAGACAGGAGAAGACCAATGACAACCATGGCCAAGAGACTATGTCTTATATCCCCAAATGAATGGGAGTCTTATGGTGTCCCCTATGTATAAAGCTGTCCACCCCACCCCCATAAATTGCCCCCTCCACTGCTGACATAAGAGTAGTTCACATTTTTAATTGCAGGTGATTCTGTTGCATGTGCATTCCTTTCTGTTAGTGAATACCTAACGTCTGAAGGGAAGATGCAATTTACCAAGGACACAGAGACGTGCACAGGAGACTCATGGCCAGCCACAGATCTCTGATATATGCCCACTTTGGGTTTCCAGACACCCCTCCTCTCCCCATTGCATAGTTATGGTATTGGCTGCTGGAAATATTGCTAATGTGAATCACCCCTTCCTCGGATCAACACACCTGACTCACCCCTTTTCTGGTGTCTCTACAGCCCACCCCTGTGCAGAAACTGACTCACCCACAACTTGTTTCCAGCAGGCTGTCTCCGACCTGCAGGGAGGCCATGCCGAAATCCGCAATTCGGATGTTGTTCTTCTCATCCAGCAATAAGTTCTCAGGCTTCAAGTCTCGGTGGCTGTGGAGGGCCAAACAGAAGAGCAATAAACATCAGAAAGACAAACGTTCCCTTCTTACAACTCTGCCTCTTGAACCCATGGCTGGGTGAATCCAGACTTATCTCAGTGAAGGAGTTGTTCTTTCTTTTCTGGATCTTTTCTAATGCAAAGCTTTCTAAAATGTGCTGTGAAGATAAAACATATGCATGCACACACAGAGAGAGAAGCTGGCTTCCAGCACAGTAGTCAGAGAATCCATCAGAGTGAGCAGAACACATGCTCTTAATCTGAAAGAAGAAATTCAGTTTTCATGGTTATGGAAATGGGCTGTGGGCTCCTTTGGACACTCTGGATTCAGAAGCAGTTATTCCAGGGTTGCTACCCTGAGAAAACATTTTGTACATACAAGGAATTCCAGGGTGTTTAATTTACTACATTTGGTTGGATCATTCTGGGTCAATTCACAGGTCAATGTGTTAGCTAACAGAACTGAGAAACTCTCCAAGTGGAAATAACAGTCCCTGGTATCATTTAAACTTTACATGTCGTCAGATCAGGGAGAGATGATCCAAGAGCTGCTAAGGTTGTTCGTGTCTGTTAATTAAAGGTTGTACTGAGTAAGGTGTCAGGAGTTCAGGACTGCATCTCCCTTCATTGCTTTACTGGTAAGTAACTGTCACACAGAGGGAGGGGGCTCATTTTGGATGGAGGCCATAGTACTGAGGATTGAGGTTTAAACCCATGCAGGAGGCTCCATGGTTGCTATTTACCACTAAAAATCAAGAGGAATGTCCAGTCATAAGAACATAAGAGAAGCCAATGTTGGATCAGGCCAATGGCCCATCTAGTCCAACACTCTGCCACACAGTGGCCAAAAAAAATACCAGGTGCCATCAGGAGGCCACCGATGGATCTCTGCTCCATATGCTTATCCAATTCCCTCTTGAAGCTGTCCATGCTTGTAGCCGCCACCACCTCCTGTGGCAGTGAATTCCATGTATTAATCACTCTTTGGGTGAAGAAGTACTTCCTTTTATCTGTTCTAGCCTGACTGCTCAGCAATTTCATTGAGTGCCCATGAGTTCCTAGTTATGCTAGCTTCTTGTCTAGGCCATCTGACCTTTAGCTCACTCTGTCATTCATACGCAAGAAAGTAAACCAATGAGATGCTGAAGCCAGTAGAATGGCTGGTATTCCAGCACAACTTGTGTTGCAAAACAGCCCCTTTGAGAGCAGAAAACCACGGTTCACAATTAACATCTAGCCCTCAGCAACTGCATTGCCAGTAATAAGCAAGCTACCAATAGCTCTGCTTAAACTGACAGACAGTGCAATCCTACACAGAGTTACTCCAATCTAAACTCAGCCTAAACTCTGAAGAAGTGTGCTTGCACATGAAAGCTTATACCTTGAATAAAACTTTGTTGGTCTCAAAGGTGTCACTGGACTCAAACGTCCTGCTGCTTCAGACCAACAAGGCTACCCCCGAATCTATCTTCACTTCAGCAGAGTAAGTCTGACAACAAGCGTCAACAGAATTACACCCTTCCCAATCCATTGACGCCAAGGAGCATAGAAGGATGCAGATCTGCTAAGGACTGCACTGGTCTCCCAAAGGGAACCACATGAGTGATTTATTTGATCTACTGCCATCTGCAGACAGTGTGTGATTTCTAATTTATCTAGTGTGTGTGAGGCAGAGTGACCAAGGCAAGGATAAAGTTTGCACGCACACAGAAATAACACCAAAGATACCAAACCCACTTCTGTGATCAATATACCAGGACATGAATACAAATGAAGCTGCCTTAAATGGAATCAGACCATCAGTCCATCAAGGTCATTACCATCTACTCATACTGACAACAGGTCTCCAGGGCCTCAGACTGAGGTCTTTCACATCGGCTACTACTTGACCTTTTTTGCTGGGGTTGCTAGGTATTGAACCGGGGACCTTCTGTATGCAAAGCAGATGCATTTCATTGAGCCACGGTCCCTCCCCTTCTGCAGTCAGGCAGCTCAAACTATATATGTTTTACAAGCCTTTGCTTTGGATCACTCAGAACAGAACATAAGAGAAGCCATGTTGGATCAGGCCAGTGGCCCATCCAGTCCAACACTCTGTGTCACACACAGTGGCCAAAAATACCAGGTGCCATCAGGAAGTCCAGCAGTGGGGCCAGGACACTAGAAGCCCTCCCACTGTTGCCCCCTCTCCCAAGCACCAAGAATATAGAGCATCACTTGCCCCAAACTGAGAGTCCCTATCTATACTTTGTGGCTCATAGCCACTGATGGACCTCTGCTCTTAACATAAGAAAAGCCCATGTTGGATCAGGCCAATGGCCCATCCAGTCCAGCATGCTGTCACACAGTGGCCAAAAATACCAGAGGCCATCAGGAGGTCCAGCAGTGGGGCCAGCCCTCCCACTGTGCCCCCCCCCAAACACCAAGAGGTGACCCAACCTCAGTCTTCCTTGCTCTGTTTTTTTGAAAGACTCCCCTGTGTTCACCAGACAGCTTACCAAGCAGCAATGCACACCCAGGGTCTCTTAACAGCTGAAAACTAATTATGGTTGCCCGCCTATTTACTGGTGATGGGTTCTGTGTCTTTAAAAGGGTTTGTAGACATTAGAAGATGAGAAAACTTAACCATGTCAGAGAAAGTTTTACCTGGGTAGATCAAGCAATTGTTAAAGGCACAGGAGAAAACGAAGCCTTCAGGGTGTGTGATGTGTCTTTATAAAATACTATGATGTTTCAGTGATACATAGGTGATAGAAGCACAGGTTCAAGACCTCAGGATGGAGGGGGGAAAGGGAGCTCACCATATAGAATAGCTGTGGCAGAAATCCAAGGCTGAGACAATTTGCCGAAAAAATTTCCTGGCTTCCTTGGGCGTCAGACGTCCCTTCTTCACCAGGTAGTCAAAAAGTTCCCCTCCCGAGACATGTTCTAAAACCAGGTATCTGTCAGAGAAGGAGTCCAGAGGCAGTGGCACCAAGAGGAGGAGAAAGGTAGGAAGAAGTAATGAGAATCTTGCAGGTCATGATAGAAACAACCTCACACTGAATTCCTGCTCATCAGGGAGCACTGCCAGGCAGACAGGAGAGGAAATTGAAGAGCCATCCAGTGTCAAATGTTAAGCTAACCCATCATATAGACACCAGCAATGGTCATCCATGAACCCAAAACATGTAGACAGAAGATGTAGAGCTGCTTCAAATATGACAAGATTCTTGTACCCATTAAAAGAGACCCAGGTGTGGATCCTCGACTTTGCATGAAACTCACTGGGTGACCTTGGACCAATCCCTCTGTCATCCTAACCTACCTCGTAGGATTGTTGTTGTGACCAGTGTTCCCTCTAAGTTGAGTTATTGTGACCTAGCTCACAGTTTTTTAGCCTCCGGCTCACACATTTCAGGAAGGATGGCTCCAGGGCCAACTAATTTATGCAGCAGCCAAATGCTCACTCACCACTTTAATGCCAGTAGCTCACAAAGCAGAATTTTTGTTCACAAGACAAGGAGATAAAGATGTTAAGAAAAGCGGGGATAGAAATATCTACATAAATTTATGTGTGAGGAAACAGGAATGCACAATTGGCCCCTGCATCACCACAAGCACACAACCTGTACACATGGAGCCAAATACCCATGTGAAGAATCATCACAACTGACAACTACCATGCAGGGCTCTTTTAAACAGGAAAGGCTTTCCGTAGAGGAACAGTGTTGTCTCTAAAGCAGTGATGCCCATTCAGAGGCTTGGAAGAGACATATGGCAATTTGATATGCTACTTCTGGATCTTCCCCCAGCATGACAACCTTGCCATGTTCCACGAGAGTGGGCAAGAGCCTCGTTTGGTAGCGCTCATCATTGGCAAGTGGTTTCCTTCATTAACCAGCCATTGCTTGGAGGGACTGGAGGACAGGTAAGCTGTCAGCCTTCTCGAGTTGCAGGACTCATGCCAGGGATGGAAAGAAAGGGCCTCTCCTCTCCAGCACCTCCTCCCACCTTCTCTGCAGCCTCCAAGCTCTCATCCCAGGACTGGGCAGCTGTCAGGAGAAAAGGATGCATACTGAGAGAAGAGTAAAACCACCATCGCCGTGGCAGCCACCCAAGGAAAGAGCAAGCTGGCCCATAGTAGGTTGTTGGTGGTTTTACTCCCCTTTCTCCACAGCCAGCTGGTCCTCCAGCAGCCGGCTTGGCTATCTCACTCTCTTGCCCAACCTGATGTGCCTCATGCTGAGGAGAGAGTGGTGGGAAGGCAGAGGGGAAGCCCTTTCCCTCACTCCAGATACACAAAGGCTGTCTAAGGTTCAGCCCTGGTGGGGAGAGACAGCCCCATGAGGCCAGAGATATTTTGGTAATCTTGAAAACTTATAGTAAGGAGATACACACACACACACACACACACACTTATTTATTTATTTATTTACTTCACTTATACTTCATCTTTCTCCCCACTTGGGACCCAAAGCACCTTATATTGTTCTGTTCACCTCCATTTTATCCTCACAACTACCCCGTGAGGTATGCTAGGCAGAGAGCATGTGATTGGCCTAAGGTCACCCAGCAAGTTTCCATGGCACAGTGGGAATTTTAATTGGCATCTCCCAGGTCCTTGTACCAGACTCTAACCATTACAACACACTGGCTCTTTATCTTATATTACTGTATGTGTGTATTTGGTGAGATGGCACACGGGGCATGCAATCGTTATGTGGCTCTTTTGGTTGCCAGTAATGTAGCTCTCCATGAGCCGCATAGTGTCTAAAGTGACCCAGCGGGGTAGCCGGGAAGGATGGAGTTAGGGAGACAAAATTCCAGAGAAGTGCGATCACACAGGTGTTCAGGGAGATAGGTCCAGGTAGAAAGGACAACATTGTATAAAGGAGGAAGAGACTTTTGGACAATTTACAGTTTTGAAGCTGGAGTAGTGAAGGTCAGGGTTAGGGGTGTATTGGGAAAAGAACATAAGAAGAGCCCTGCTGGATCAGACTGGTGGTCCATCTAGTCCAGCATCCTGTCTCACACAGTGGCCAACCAGTTCCTGTGGACGGCCACCAACAAGGCATAGAGGCTGAGGCCTTCCCCTGATGTTGCCTCCTGGCTCTGGGATTCAGAGGATTAGTGCCTCTGAATGTGGAGGTTCCTCTCAGTCACCATGGCTAGTAGCCAATGATAGCCATGAATCGATCTAATCCCCCTTTAAAGCTGTTTATTCCTGTGTCCTTTGTCCATAGCCAATGATAGACCTATCCTCCATGAATCTATCTAATCCCCTTCTAAAGCTGTTTATTCCTGTGTCCATCATCACTACATCCTCTGGCAGCGAATTCCACATTTTAATCACTCTCCATGTAAAGAAGTATTTCCTTTTATCCGTCCTAAATCTACTGCCCATCAGCTTCATTAGATGCCATCGAGTTCTAGTAGTTTGGGAGAGGGAGACAAAGTTCTCTTTGTCAACTCTCTCCATCCCTTGCATAATTTTATAAACCTCTATCATGTCCCCCCTCAGTCATCTCTTTTCTAAACAGACTCTTCAGCCTTTCCCCACAGGGAAGGTGCTCCAGACCCTCATCATCTTGGTTGCCCTCCTCTGTACCTTTTCCCAGCTCTGCAATGTCCTTTTTGAGACACAGCGACCAGAACTGTACACAGTCTTCCAAATGAGGCTGCATCACAGATCCATACAAGGGCATTATAATATTGGCTGTTTTATTTTCAGTCCCTTTCCTAAGAATCCCTAACATGGAGTTTGCCTTTTTCACTATTGTAGCACACTGGGTTGACACTTTCATTGAGCTATCCACTATGATCCCAAGATTGTTTCGCTCTCTAATTCTCAGCAAGTTCAGACCCCCTTAAGCCTATACTTGGAAGTTGGGATTTTTTTATCCCAAAGTGCATCACCTGGATATGGGAGGTGAGACATAAGGGGCAGTGGGATGTGTTTCAAGCCGGGTCCAGCCAAAACAGTGCAGTGTTTCAGGAAGAAAGCACAAATGGCACCCACCGGAAAGTTCTCCCATGTAAGTCCCATTGACAAGACTAGGAAGTGTGAGATCCCAGTTCATTTCAATGGAGCCTCCACACACGCACACACACAAAAAAAACTTTCTGGCAGGTGGTAGTTTATGGGTCAGGGTTTCCTTGATCCTATTCACTGCTCTTAATAGCATCCAAGATCCACCACTTGAACCAGACATTTCAGTTTACCTCAAAAGGGCCACTGGGACCCTGACCTGGACAGCCCGGGCAAGCCCGATCTCGTCAGATCTTGGAAGCTAAGCAGGGCCGACCCTGGCAAGTATTTGGATGGGAGACCTCCAGAGAATACCAGGGGTGGGAGGCCAGAGGCAGGCTATCAAGCCACTTCTCTTGAACATCCTCCATGCCCCAGTAGGAGTTGCCAGAGATCGCCATGACTTCTAGGCATGGGCACACACATATGCACACACAAAAAGCATAAATACCCCCCAAAAGGTGCATTGGGGTATATTTGGACCCTGTTTCAAGCCCCATCCTCTGCCATGTTGCTAGGGTTGCCAGCTCCAGGGTAGGAAGTTCCTGGAGATTTTGGGGGTGGCACTTGAGGAAGGCAGGGACTTTGGGGAGGGGAGTATAAAGATATTGAGTCCACCTTCCGAAGCGGCCATTTTCTCCGCGTGAACTGGAGATTAGTTGTAATCCCTGGAGATCTCCAGCTACCTCCAAAGGAAGTTTAGAAAACTTATTGAGGGCCAAAAGTAAGTATACAACAGAGCGTTTATTTCAAAGACATATAAAAACCATGTAGGGGTCCAAATGAAGCCCCTACAAGGTTTTTATGTCTTTGAAATAAACGCTCTGTTGTATACTTACTTTTGGCCCTCAATAAATTTTCTAAACTTCCTTTGGAGGTTTGTGCTCAGTTAGTTTAAATCCCCCCCCCTCTTTTTGGATCTCCAGCTAGCACATGGAGACAGGCAACCCTACGTGGCACCTACTGGGTAGCTTGGGGCCAGTGACGCTCTCCCTCACAGGACTGTTGTGAGGACAGAGCCAGTGTGGTGTAGTGCGGTCAGAGAGTATGTGACTGGGATCTGGGGTGCCCTGGTTCGAATCCCCAATCTGCTGTGGAAATTTGCAGAGCAACACTGGGCCAGTCACAATCTCTCCACCTGACCTGCTTCTCAGGGTTGTTGTGAGGGTAAAATGGAGAACGACGTAAGCTGCTTTGGGTCCCCACTGGGGAGAAAGGCGGGGTGTGAATAGATTAAATGAATAAAATAAAAATAGCAAGGGGGGACCACAGATGCTGCTCTGGTCTCCTTGGAGGAAGGGGCAGGATTAACGTGGAAGGGACCAACAGATAAATCCGTTAGTCTTGAATGGGCCATAAGATTCTCTGTCATCCTCTTACCTCTATTGTTTGTGTCTTCTGATTCTGAACATTTCCTCTGGGCAGCCTCTTCCTCCAGCCCCTGTGTCCCTCCCCACTCCCATTGTGTCAGTGGACGAAGGATGACAAAGGATGCCTATGTGTGAGGGATGCCCGTTGTCTGGCACCGCCTGGTATGCTGGACAACTCACACGCACAGAAGACATATGCACACAGGCCGCAGGCTTTGCTGCTCTTGCAGCGTTCACACAGAGGGAACCACCTAGGGAACCACCGCTCGGCCCCAAAGAGCTCAGAAACCAGGCAAAGATCAGGAAGCCCAGCTGACTGCTCTGCTGCTCTGGTTTTAATCGCTGAGCAACACGCAGAAACCACATTTTTCCATCATGCACTCTCCAAAGTCCCAGCTACTCTTTCCCCCCCTGCATCAAATGCTTAAACGGAAAGGAGCAAGGCCAGTTTAAACACTGATTTGCCCATCTGCATATGAGCCGGAAAATGAGTCGTTTGGGTTTGGGAGGCGGGCAGGGCAGGTGTGACTTGGGGAAGAGACCCCAGTGCTTAGCCAAGCGGTTATGCAAACTGGTTCCATGCAACCTCCACTGCACAGCTCTTACAAGAGGTCTGTTTTAAATGAGATGTTGGTGGGGGAAAAGAACTTATCATGCACTCTTTCATGCACCCCATGCCTTGTTTAACCTAGCCTCACAGTGGCTTTGTGTGCAGCTTCAGCCTGCCAGAAATCCATAGCCCTGATGAGCATTGCATTAGCTTCCTAATGTTGCACATGCAGCGGAGACATTGCAGTGAGACACTGGGTACACAGAAGACCACAGGGGTCAGTTTTTCATGCCCAGCAGTGTCATGCTTAAATGAGGCCTCAGGCCTAAGCAATGAGGGAAGTGGGAGGGAGGCCACTCAAGTCAATCCCCAACACTGTGGTGCCCAAGGCAGAAAACGCACATGGCCACCTACCTTCTTCCCAAGAATCAACTCACTGGAAAGTTCTCCTGCGTACATTCCATTGGCAGTCTGATCTTCATTTCAGTGAGGGTTATGACAAAGAGCTTGAGGATAATGGCTGATCATTCAGATGTTTCTGGTGCCCTTAATGGCATCCAACATCTGTGATCTAAGGCTGCAGTCACACACTAAATAATCCACTTTCAATCCACTTTCCAACTGGATTTGCCAGTTCACACAGTAAAATCCAGTTGGGAAGTGCATTGAAAGTGGATTATTTAGTGTGTGTGACCACAGCCTAAGTTGGCCATCACAGTTTGCATTATAGGGGTTTCTCAGAAAACTTTCTAGTAGTTAGTGGCTTACGGGTCAGATCTTTCCACCCCCACCCCCATTTCTTTCAGGGGTGCCCAGCAACAACAATCCATTCCAGCTTGTCAGATGGAGCTTCAACAGAACTTTCTAGAAGGTGGTGACTTACGGGTTAAATCTTTGCGCCTGATATTCCACTGCCCTTAATGTTGGGTAATTTGGTCTCCCTTAGTTTGCTCACTGTAGCTCCACCTTAAGTTTGAATAGCTACATGTTATATTTATGGTCTAAATGAAGTGAATATGGTCTACTGCATCCTACTCTTCCTTCAGGAAGTACTCATGGCCTGTCTGAAATCTTAAACAAAGGCAACCTAGGAGAGAGCGGCAAAATTTGCCTCAGACTTGAGATTCCACTGAGAATGTCCAGGAATTCCTTACATGGAAAGTGTTCTCTGACTCCAAGCTCTGGAGTGTCTGTCTCATGGGAAACATTATTCCCCTCACATGCACGTGCACACGCACAAGTGTGTGAGGAGACTGAGGGAGAATATCTGTAAATAAATACCTACAAATATTTTTTGTTCTCGTAGACGTCATGGAGTTTGAGGACATGGGGATGTTCGATGAGCTTCAGGATGGCAATTTCCCGTTCCACCTAAAATGGGAGAAAGAGAGTATATGTAAACATGTATGGGGATAGGAAAGAGCTCTTTGCAATGTTTTTAGCATGCTGGAGAATCTCAAATAGAAACTGTTCCAGGGCTATGTCTGAAGGGAATGAGATCTTCATTATCTTAATGATTCAAGTCCACAAGCACCTTAGAGACCAACAAGATTTCCAAGATAGAAGCTTTCATGAGCCAAAGCTCCCTTCATCAGGTATATCTGATGAAAGGAAGCTTTGACTCACAAACGTTTGTACCCTGGAAATCTTGTTGGTTTCTAAAGTCCAACTGGACTTAAATCTTGCTCTTCCACTGCAGAATAACACAGCTACCCTCTTGAAGCGAATTATTTGCATGATATTTGTGCAGATTTTAAGCTGCCAGGAATGGGTTTCCAATCCAACCAGGATAAATAAAATGCATTTATATATACACAGCCTGCCTGCCTGAAAACCCACTCTAAGTAACTTCAGATTTTCCCAACCCAGATTTGGCAACCCTAGATAGCATACGGACTGGCTTACCATTCAAGCTGTGGAGATTTTTGTCCACATTGGCAGTGGCACAAACTTGTAGACTGAAAAATTGGTACCTGTGTGGGGGCAATAGGGTTGCCAACTCCTGCCTCGGAAATTCCTGGAGATTTGGGAGCAGAGTCTAGGGAAGGGGGAGGTTGGAAGGGAGGAAGCTCAACAGGGATGTACTCCAACAGTCCATTCTCCAACACTACCATTTCCTCCAGGGGAACTAATCTATGTAATCTGCGGATCAGTTGCAATTCTGGGAGAACTCCAGGCCCCACCTGGAAGTTGGCAAGCCTAAGTAAGTGGAATCTGCTAGCAATTTCTTCCTTCTTTCCTTCTTTCCTTCCTTCTTTCCTTCTTTCTTTCCTTTCTTTCTTTCTTTCTTTCTTTCCTTCTTTCTTTCCTTCTTTCCTTCCTGCTTTCCTTCCTTCTTTCCTTCTTTCCTTCTTTCCTTCTTTCTTTCTTCCTTCTTTCTTTCCTTCTTTCTTTCTTTCTTTCTTTCTTTCTTTCTTTCTTTCTTTCTTTCTTTCTTTCTTTCTTTCTTTCTTTCTTTCTTTCTTTCTTTCTTTCTTTCTTTCTTTCTTTCTTTCTTTCTTTCTTTCTTTCTTTCTGGATATCCATAACTTGCTCAATTTCACTTGCTGAATAACTTTTCTATAATATAAATCCATACTCTCCATGCTTGTATCATAGTCTCTGTGCATTTTGCTTCTCCTGAGGGCTGAGGGATGAATTTAAAGGAGGATCTAATCCAATGAAGGTATGTACTACAGCTGGATCTCTCCTAAGGGGTTTGAACTGTTTACTTTGGCAAGGCAAACTGGTGGGCCTTTTAGTGGACATGATGGTGGGGTCCAGAGATTAGATCTGTACATCGGAACCCCCCCCCTCCCGATCTCTGGATGGCAGATTTTACCACAGGCGTCCCCCTCAACTGATACTTGCTTACCTTCATTAGAACTGACTCAGAAAGCTTTTCCCGGTTCACAATCTTAATCGCCACTTTCTGTCCTGTGATGCAGTGCACTCCCAGCTTCACCAGACCTTTATGGATACAAGAAAGAGTTAGAGAACTAAGCAGTACAAGAAACCAGGACTGCGTGAACGCCTGTACCTATATGATACATATAAATAATACAGATAAGATTAACAATCTATTCTTTTGCTATATTAGAGGTCGTGAACTGGTATCTAACCACTGGAACATACTTGCTTAGCTTATCCTTTCCCATTTTTTTTAGAAACCTGATTCCAAAACATAGCTCATGGCTGCCAAATGATAACAATCTGAATGCACATGGGATAGAAACTCTACGAAGACTGTGGGAAGGTGCATACAGGTGAGGTGCCCCACTCAGCTGCAAAAAAAGACCCACTGAATGTAATAAGGCTTACTTACAAATGAATGTGAACAGGATCCAGGGGCGTATATGATATTATGTATTTTTCATTTATGAAGAAATGTTTATATGCTGAAGTCAACACACTTTGAAAATATATTGGGGAGTATGTACTGCCAGTTCCCCTAGAAATATCTTGCTCACAGTTTGGTGTAGTGATTAAGTGCGCAGACTCTAATCTGGGAGAACCGGGTTTGATTCCCCAGTCCTCCACTTGCAGCTGCTGGATGACCTTGGGCAAGCCATAGTTCTGTCAGAGCTGTTCTCTCAAGGACAGTTCTGGAAAGAGCTCTCTCAGCCCCACCTACCTCACAGGCTGTTTGTTGGAAAGAAGTCTGTAAGCCGCTCTGAGACTCCAAGTGAAAGGCGGGGGTATAAATCCAATCTCCTCCTCTTTTTCTTATTCTTTATTAGATATTTTTATTTAGATATTTTATACTCTTCTTTTCACTGGGGGACCCAAACTGGCTTACAGCATCACTCTCACCTTCTCCAGTTTTATCCCCACAACAACCTTCAGAAGTGGGTTAGCAGAGAAAGAGGGAGGGACTGGATTAAGGTCCTGCATGGCACCGTGGGGACCTGAACCTGGGTTTCCTAGGTCCTAGCCTGAGACTCTAACCACTACACAGATTGGTTCTTTTTATCCCACTCTTGCTTTATCGAAGCATACATGAGTCACCACTTCCACCATTTTATTCTCACATGAGAAAGAGTGACTGGCACAAGGTTACAACCAGGAAAATTCTGACCCAGACCTCTTCAGTGCTAGACTGATACTCTCACTGATGCTGTTAGATGACTTGGCATGCTCTTGGGTTCCCAAAGTAGGGGGATGTCCCGCTGGCAGCTCTACAAAGTAGGTTTGCCTTTGGAGGAGACAGAACTCTACTCTTTTCCCGGCCATTAGTCCCACTGATTGTAAGCCAAAAAGTTCTGGGTTTGACCTTGAAATGGTCAGTCAGGGCTGCAGTTCTCTTCACTATGCATGTCCCAAAGTGATCAAGATAAGGATCATGGGTGTAGACAGAAAATTTTGGTTGGTGGGGCATGGGGAAATCCAGGGGGTGGGGGGGATATTTTATTTTACTTGCATTTTTAAAAACCTATTTATTTTTTGGCCCGGAAAAAAGAAAATGAGAGTGAAGCTGCCCTGACTGTGCCTAGGGTCATCTGGGAAAACCCATGCACATCTTACATTTGTAAAATATGCTTTTAATTTTTTTGTCTGTGGGGCAGAGCTTATCTGTGGGGGCATTGCCCCCAAACGCCCCTGTGGCTGCAGTCCTGATAAGTATTCAGCTATTGAAAAGAACACCTCCTCCCATATGAACTTATCTGTTCACTAAGCATGAGAAGCCCTACTCTGTGTCATTCTGCTGTGGGTAGACCCAAGATATAGGGTTGCCAAGATGATATGGACTTTCCAGGAACTATATGAGTCCACTCTATGATGAATGAATGTCAAGTTGGAGTGTGGAATTACCATGTAACAGGAGTGAGACACATTGAAATTTTTGGGACTTTATTTCTCTGCACTACTGTTGTTTCTTGTAAGAACACCTTGGCTTTATGTAGTTATTGAACTCGGCATTAAAATATTATGTTTATACATTTTTTGTTTACCTTTAGTGATTTCAGCCAGTGGGTTTTTTGTGCTTTGAACCTTCAGGTGGGGCCTGAGGATCTCCCAGAATTACAACTCCAGAGATCAGTTCCCTTGGAGAATAAGCCTCCAGGTAGGGCCTAGAGATCTTCTGGAATTTCAACTGATGATCTCCACATGACAGAAATCAGCTCCCCTGGAGAAAATGGCTGCTGTGGAGGGTATACCCTGCTGAGGTACTTCCCCTCCACAGACCCCACCCTCACCAGGCTCTGCCCACTAAATCTCCCATAATTTCCTAACCCAGAGCTGGAAATGGCAACCCTATCTATGGCATTATACCCCAATGAGGTCTCTCCTTTCCCATTACCTTGCCCACCCCAGGCCCCAGCCCAAAATCTCCAGGATTTTCCCAACCTGGAGCTGGCAAGCCTATGACAGGATGTAAGACTGGATCATTTTGGTAGAGGGGATGTCCTCCGGAAGGCAGCTTATTTGGCTCCCTCAGCGCTATCGTTATGCACATCTCTTTATACAGTACAAAAAAAGAGTCCCCTGCCTTGAGGAGTTTCTGTTTAAAAATTGCCATTAGGGAGGAGAGGAAGGTGGAGGTAGGGATAAAGCAGGGGAAGATACACATCCTTAGGCTTTTAGCTTCACACAACTGCACACATCCAGGACAGTGAGGTGGCAAAGACTTGTGCTAACAGAGAAGACTGCAGGTGAGGTGATCACAGTTTAGAATGTTTTCAAACTCCCTCCAAATGAGGGTTGCCAATCTCCAGGTGGTGGCTGGAGATCTCTGGGAATTACAGGCGACAGAGATCAGTTAACCTAGACAAAATAGCCACTTTGGAAGGTGGACTCTATGGCATTATTCCCCACTGAGATGGCTGCCTTCTCACAGCTGTTTTAGCAGTTGAAAAGGTGTGTGTGTGGGGGAACAAGAGCGCTGCAGGACTAATCAGGATTGGACCCTTTTAGCATTTTCAGATCACTTTAAAATGCTGGCGGTATCCTCATTAGGGCGCCATCTTGTCTAGTTTGGCCCTAAGTTTCAATAGGAAAGGGGTTTTTCCAGTGGCTGTTCAGCATTTGTGATAATTCAGCATGGTCATATATATATTTGCTGCTTTGTTGTCTCTGCTGCTAGGATTTGTTTCTCTGTAGGTGTTAAGTTTTCATTCATTGAAGGAAAGAGGTCTTTTAAAAATCTTGCCTGTTTTATTATATGGCTGATACAGTTAAGCCACTTTTGCGGGTTTGCGTGGACAGAAAAGTAACAGAAAATATTTTCAGTACTATTATTTCTCATCAATTATGTTAAATAATAAGTCTGAATTAATTGATTATTGATTTTATAACCTGTGTCCACACAGTGACAATTCTCCTTGTTGTGTGCACTGAAGCTGTGAATGCAGAGGCACTTGCAATATCAGTGGAGCATCCATACAAACAGTTAAGCAGTGAATTTCTGCCCTGCTCCAGCCACCTTGCAGCTTCTGCATTCCATGCCTTTCCAGGCATTCAGGACAAAAACTGCCTGCACCTTTCCTCTTATATCTCTGCAATGGAAAGGGCTGGAGACTTGCTTTTTGCTTTAAAAAAACCCCGAAAGCTGGGAATTCAGAGGAACCAGCAGATTGTGAAAGACCCAATATGAGAAGTACTGACTCAATAAAGGAAGCCACAGTCTTCAGTTCACAGGACCTGAGCGAAACTGTGAATAACAGGACATTTTTGAGGTCATTAATTCATAGAGTCGCCATATATTGTAGGCAACTTGATGGCACTTGACATGCACACAGAGAGCAGATTTGTGGCAATGGATCATTATAATGTTATTGAACCCTTTGCACAAAGCCGCCTGCACCATAGGATCGGCTTGCCACTTGTTCCTTAGTTTAAAGAACCATGTGTTATTTAGGATTAAGAGGAATGCTTCTGGAAAAAAAGAGATGCTCCAAAACTATAAAATCAACTTTAATATAAGGACAGTATATTATAATAAAATACTGTTGATGTCCTGTTATGTGTAAGATGCAATTTCCTTATAATTTCACATATTGTTTAGAGCACATACAGCTCCCATCCCCCTCACTAGGCAAGTAACACCTCCCTACGGCCATTTCAGGTCAGGTAAGTGGCATTGGAGGGAACGTTGAAGCCACTCCTTCCCCGTGCCAAGGTCCCTCCCCTCCAGCACACATCTCAGTCAGAGAAGATATAAGTCATGACTTGCAGAGAAACGTACTGTTTCGTTCAGCTCACAATGTGCTTCTTATTTTGGATCTCTTGCAGTAGTAACCCTAACCCCAGGAAAAGTCGGAGGGCTACATCCAGCACCACTCCCTGAACCATACAGAGTGGCCACTGCTTCTTACTTCTGCTTTTACAGTTAGGAATGCCCCCTTCTTTATGGACAAGAGAGCTTTGCTTAACAGACTGCTTAACAGGCAGAAATCAACAGGTGATGTTTTCTCCTTCACAGCACTTGCACCGTGGAAAAGCTGCAGCAGAGCCACTGTGGCATAGTGGTTAGAAGGTACTCTTTGGTAGAAAAAAACCGAGCATATGGTAATGAGGCCTGAGCTTGCTGAGACTGTGAGGGAAAGAGACCTTGGAATTGTGGTGGATAGCTCAATGAAAGTGTCACCCCACTGTGCTGCAGGAGTGAAATAGGCAACCTCTATGCTGGGGTTATTAGAAAGGGATTGAAAATAAAACACCCAATATTGTAATGCCTTTGTCTAAAGCCATGGTGCAGCCTCATTTGGAATACTGCGTGCAGTTCTGGTTGCCGTATCTCAAGAAGGATATTGCAGAGCTGGGGAAAAAAAATATGAAGAAGGGCAACCAAAACGATCAGGGGGTTAAAGAGCCTTTCCTTTGAGGAAAGCCTGGAAAGTCTAGGACTCTTCAGTCCAGGGGAAAAAAAACAGCTTTGGGGAGCCATGAAAGAGGTTTATAAAACCATGGAGTAGTAGAGTAAGAGTTTCTCCCGCTCCCATAAACTAGAACTCGGGGACATTTAAAGAAGCTGATGAGCAGTAGATTCAGGATGGACGAAAGAGTTCAGGTCTATCAGTGGCTATGAACCATGGGGCCTAAAGGGAACTTCCACATTCAGAGACAGTAAACCTCTGAATCCCAGAGCCAGGAGGCCACATTAGGGGAAGGCCTCAGCCTCTATGCCCTGTGCTTGGCCCTCCAGAGGGACTGGCTGGCCATTGTGTGAGAAAGGATATAGGATGACTGGTCTGATCCAGCAGGGCTCTTCTTATGTTGTTACAATGGTCACTGAGTGACCCTGGCCAGCTACCCTTTCTGTCCATGTAAGCTACCTCCAAGGGTTGATGTGAAGAGTAAAAGAAGAGAACCATGTACTGATCTGAGGTCCTGGAAGAAGGGTGGGATAAAAACATAATGATTATAATTTCTGGGTATTTAGAGAGCTGTGTATTTATTCCTGTGTCTGTTCATCTGTATAGTTAGTGGGTGAATCTATTTTTACAGACAATGGGGCGTGCAGGTGAGAGGAACTCAGCCCTGTTTCCCCCCTGCACTTTTGCTGTCCCGTGTTGTTGGAATAATTTCTTCCATGCCTTTCTCTGATACCAGAAGTGAGCCAAGCTGGAAGAAAAATGTGGAATGCAGTGGAGGGCAGTGAGGTAAGGAGGAAGAATGGCAGACTTTGGTTCCCCCACCCATACATTACATGTAAGCCCCCATTTTTACACATGAGCAAACACAAATAAATATAAGTTGTCGAAGGCTTTCACGGCTGGAGTTCATTAGTTGCTGTAGATTTTCCGGGTTGTATGGCCGTGGTCTTGGCATTGTAGGACCTGATGTTTTGCCAGTAGCTGTGAGGATGCCAGTCACAGCTACTGGCGAAATGTCAGGTCCTACAATGCCAAGATCACGGCCATACAACCCGGAAAATCTACAGCAACTAACAAATAAATATATTTGGTTCCTTCCCTATTTTGACCCTGAGTGGCATTCAGCCTACCCTATTTTATAGTGGAGCAAAGATTTTTATATAAAATATTTACCTCAGCTTTCTCCTTAAAATGTCTATGAGGACGTTCTTTTCAGTGTGCCAGTATTGTGTAGTGGTTAGTGTGTCAAACCAGGATCTAGGAAAACCTAGGTCTCAATCCCTGCTCTGCCATGGAAGTTTATTTGGTCACCTTGGGCCAGTCACCCACTCTCAGCCTAACCTACCTTACAGGGTTGTCATGAGGATAAAATGGAGGAAAGAAGAAGAGATTAGATTTATACCCCGCCCTTCACTACCTGAAGGAGTCTCAGAGTGGCTTACAGTCTCCCTTCCCTTCTCCTCCCCACAACAGACACCCTGTGAGGTAGGTGGGGCTGAGAGAGCTCTTTTGAGAACTGCTCCTGAGAGAACAGCTCTGAAACAACTTATTACTGACCCAAGGTCATACCAGCAGCTGCATGTGGAGGAGTGGAGAATCAAACCCGGTTCTCCCAGATTAGAGTCCGTGCTCCTAACCATTACACCAAACTGATATAAACCACTTTGGGTCCCCAATGGGGAGAAAGGCAAAGTGTTAATTACGTAAAACAAATCCAGTTCTTTGAAGTAAGGGAACTCTTCCACTCATCTACACAATAACCATTTGAAGGTTGCTCCTTGCTATTCCCATTTTACAGGTGAAGAACTGAGGCACAGAGCTTATGAATCAAGTTTTCTCAATGAGTTCTCTAGAGACATCCAAATTCCATTCTCAAAGACTCAAGTTCAACCACAATGGAAAAGAACTATTAGGGGGGGGATTTTTGTTTTCCTTTTTTAAAAGTGTCTCTCATATGGCATTCATTGCAATTACTGTCAGCGCCTTATTCCATAAAAAAGAGAGATTGCACACCATCCCTATTGCTTATCTTTCTGAAAGTTATAAATGGATACCCAATCAATTCAAATTTCCTGCCTACTTCCTGTCTTTGCAAGGAATGAATCACCACAGAAGACTTCTAAAGGGTGAACGCTTCCAACAAATCTTGTCAATTACAACACCCGCCCCCTACCCAGTACTCCACAGACGTACAACTCCCAATATAATCTTGTATCTCAAACTGGAACCTCTCATAACAATATTGACTTGGACCTACCTGTAATTTCTTACACAGTGAGGAGCAAACAAAACCAAAATCACTTTCCAGAAACAGAGTGCCAAAGGAATTGTACTGGCTAAACATGATTTATATGAATTATGTATACTAGAATTTTCACTTACAATTTTTTGGGTTGTCACTCCTACCCTGGAGGTCCCTTCCAACTCTATGATTCTATGATTCCTTGGTGGTCTCCCATCCAAGTACAGACCAGGGCTGACCCCGCTTAGCTTCCAAGTCCTAACAAGATCAGGCTAGCCTGGACTAAGCTCCAATAGGAGGCATCTGGCCTTTGGCTCAAGTGATATAAAGGTCTTAACCAGACTTCAGAAGTTAGAGACTTTGATAGGAGCTTCTAGACACCTGGCCTAAGATTAAAAGATACTTTCCACAAAAGTCAACGGGAATTAACTAACCACATAGGAAAATGTACAGGGTGGGGTGGGGGTGGGGCGGAGCCGCTGATCTCCTGCTGTTTTTCGACTCAGTCTACATGAGGCACGGCTGAGGAAGCCTCCAAGCAGATTAGCATGTTTGGGGCTGAAGGAGAAATGTGGTTAGACCACACTCTTCCTCTTTTGACTTCTACCCCAGGGACAATGGTATCAGCCTTAGATAGATCTGAGCCAATGGCTGGCCCCTTAACACATTGCTTCTGAGTTGAGACATCAGCTAGCTAGGCTCTTATAGTATTGCAGAAATGTCCGCTCCCTAGTCTCAACTGCCTCAGAGGGACAGGCGGCATTGCCCAGGGATCTGCCTCAGCAGACACCCTGACCTTTCTGGAATCCAGTCCCTGCAACTCTTTCTAGGCCCTTCCCGCCTTCAGGCCTGTCCTATATGCAAACAATCCATTCTGTATAGGTAGCAGGGTTGCCACCAACTGCCTGGAGAAAAAAAAAAATCTTGTCTCTCCCCCTTCTTTTTGCTGTCAAGTCGCAACTCACTTATGGTAACCCCGTAGGGGTTCAAGGCAAGAGACATTCAGAGGTGGTTTGCCAACCACCTGCCTCTATAACATGACCCTGGAATTTTTTGGAGGTTTCCCATCCAACGACTAGCCACGGCTGGCCCTGCTTAGTTTCTGAGATTTTATGAGATCAAGCTAGCCTGGGCTTGTACCTTTAAGACAGACTTAATAGGATGTTATTTACCAGGTAGTGTTAGTTACCTCCACCCTGTGAAAAGCTTCAGCTTCCCGTTTCTGCCCATTAAAGGGATACAGCTTTTTCCCAGGCCATAAGAGACTTCCAGACTGGCTAAATGAAGTATCACTATCAGGAACCTTTCATTGCTTCAGGTCAGCTGGTTCAGGCTGCCTCAGACCTTCAGGGTGAGGCCACAAGTAGCCCTAGTCTAGCCCTAAGGCTGAGACAGGAAGATAGGGTGGGAGAACAGAAATGTTACAGTTCTGGTTTGCTTCAGACTTTCTGTGCATGGTTCTTAGGGTTGCTAAATCCATGTTGGGAAATTCTTAGCATTTCGGGGGTGGAGCCTGAGGAGGGCACTGTTTAAAGAGGGGAGGTACATCAGGTGCTCTAAAGCAAGGGTGGCCAAACTGTGGCTCAGAAGCCACATGTGGCTCTTTCAGGGCTTTTTTTGTATAAAAAGCCCAGCAGGAACTCATTAGCAGAATAGGCCACACCCAACAGCAGAAACTCATTCACGTATTAGGCTGCACCCCTGACAACACAGCTCATTAGCATATTAGGCCACACCCCCATGGTACCAGAAGTGTGGTCATCCAGCCACACCCACCTTTTGCTTCTTGTTCTGTTTACCTTGTTTGTTGTCAAAACCCAGAGCTTTTTTTGTAGCAGGAACTCCTTTGCATGTTAGGCCACACAGCCCTAATGTAGCCAATCCGAATGAGTTTCTGCTGTTGGGTGTGGCCTGTTATGCTAATGAGTTCCTGCTGGGTGTGGCCAACTCGGGAGCCAGCTGGAACTCCCTTCCTGTCAGGCTTGCCAAGAACTTACCTTAATTCGGCGGGGGAAGGATAGGTCCTGGCAAGACCATCCCCAGGGGAAGGAAAGCCATGGTGCACGATGCCGTTGCCAGGAAGTGATGCCGGGCGATGCTCTGGCAATGGGGCTGCCCCATTGCCAGAGCATTGCCTGGCGTCACTTCCTGGTGACGGCATCGTGCAGCATGGGTGTTGCCCGGAGGAATGTTCTGGCTGGGGACTGTGTGTCCCCTGCCGAAATACGGTAGGCACTTGGCAACCCTACTTCCTGTGTGTTCCTGCCCAAAAATAGCCCTGGGCTCTTTCACACATATTGTGTGGCTCCCAGCAAGGCAGCTAGGGAAGTGAAGAGAAGGCATGCCTCCCTGAATGGTCTTCCCTTCCCCAGCCAGTGTTCCCCTCCCTGGGTAGGTTTGAGGTAGGGGGAGCAGAGAAAGAAAGCAACTTTAAATGTGTTCTCAAAGTTATCCCCCTGCCTACAAATATCATTGAATAAATAAATATCCTTATCAATATCTGTTTTTACCCCTTTTGCTTCTATTTTTGGCAGTCTCATTTAATGTTAATAAAAAGCTAATCTGCATATTTTTCAATAAAAACGAGTGTAATATTTGCTCATGTCTTACGCTCTCAAACATCTATTCTGTGTGGCTCTTACATTAAGCAAGTTTGGCCACCCTTGCTCTAAAGGAACTGATTTGTGCAATTCTAGGAGACCTTCAGGCCCCACCTAGAGCTGGCAACCCTCTTCTAGAAATAGAAGCTTGAAAAACCAAATATAGAGGGAAAGACTCTAGCTCATGGCCATTCAAAGACACCCCCCTCCCCGAGGCCAGTCTTGGGCCATATCTTTCCTGACTTATATCAAGAGACACACCCATGGTAACCTGGGGCTTTGTAATGCCCGAAGGGAAAATCCCTTGCAACATCTTTTGGTAGGGTTGCCAACCTCCAGGTAGCACCTGGACATCTCCCACTATTACAAGTGATCAAGATGTGTCCCCCTGGAGATAATGGCTCCTTTGGAGGGTGTACTCTATGGCAGTGTACCATGCTGAGGTCCCTCACCTCCACCCACAGACTCCACTCCTAATGTCTCCAGGTGTTTCCCAACCTAGAGCTGGCAACCCTACCTTTTGGGGAATGAGAGAAGTTGTCAAGAGGGCTAGACCATACTTCTGACTGGACGCCATTTCTCCTTTACCCGTTTTGTGTGTGCGTGTGTATGGGGGGGAATCTGAGTATGCACCTGTGAAAGTCCCATGAAAACTTTTTTGGGGGAAGGGGATATCAGTTCCCAAGGAAGCATTACTGCATCTGACATTGTAACTCAGCAACACATTGTAGGAACACGAACAGTGAGGGGAAAAATACATGCCCATCTATATATTAGCTGTGGTGAAAAGAAGGGGGAGGTACACACACTAACTGGATCTGCTGCCATACTAATCTGATGCTCTCAGAGTCAAAAGACTAGACAAATAAAACATAGAAAGGCTGAAGAAAGCAATTCTGGTCAGCGGAAGAAGGTTTGTACAATTTATGGCCCACTTAGTTGAATGCAGCCCCCCCCCCCAGCCCCCGCCCATCAATGTACTCAGGCCTACCAACTCCCTGTATTTACAGTTCCTGGGAGTCGGCAAAATGGGAGCCCCTTTTGACCCCCTCCCCCAAAGATAATATTGGACTATGCTTGAACTGCTAGGCCAGAAAGTTTCTGGTGCACTTGGCCTAAAGAAAACCCCGCTGGGCAAGATGTGGTGACGATTTTCAACGATTTAAAACTACAGATGAGAAGAATACCTTAAACATTAGGAAGAAGATCTAGCGAAATTTAGACATAGTAGAGGGATTAGCTACATATGTGAATGTAAGACACCCTGATTTCCTATATATTTCTTTAGGTATGTATACAAGTACTCCACTTTTCTTCCCAAAGGGGACTGAAAACAGCTTACAATATCATCCTCCTTCCCTCCTTCATTTTATAATCTCAACAACAAACCTGTGAATTAGGTTAGGCTGAAAGAGGGTGACTGGTTCAAGGTCACCCAGTAAATGTCCATGGCAGATCCTAGTTCAACACTCCAGCCACTACTGCCTTTTGTATAAAAACAGAAAGGATGAGAGACAATTTAAAGGGCTAGCTAGGTGGGCACTGAACATTTCCCTCACTTCTGCATTTTACCCTGAAACTGTTTCCTTCAAGGCAGAGTTATTTCCAGTCCTGAAGCCCAACTGCAAAAAAAAAAATCTGTTATTACACATTTATCCCTCCTTTCCTCAAAGGAGTTCGGTGCACCATACACGGTTTCTTCCTTCCTCCATTTTACCCTCACAACAACCCTGGGAAACAGGTTATTATGGTGGTGCCTAACCTATATTGGGGAGGGAAAGCAGCATGGTGTAGCCCAATCTCATCAGAGCTAAGCAGGGCTGGTACTTGGATAGGAGACCACCAAGGAAGACTCTGCAGACGAAGGCAATGGCAAACCACCTCTGGTTCTCACTTGCCCTGAAAGCCCCTTGCTGGGATTGCCATGAGTTGGCTGTGACTCGGCAGCACTTCACACACACAACCTATATTGAGTTTCATGGCTGAGAAGGGACTTGAACCCAAGTCTCTCTGGTCCTAACTGGATACTCTAATCACTACGCCAGGCTGTGTTTGGAGATGCGGTTTGGGGATGAAGCCTTTCCCTACATGGACACATTCCCTTTATCGGACACTGACTGTTCCCCTGGTCTTCCACCATTCTTTCTAGCTTGCCTCTAATATCTAGGAGTGGAATTAGATATTAGAGAATATGGTAGCTTTCTTCTTTGCAAAAGGTTGGGAAAATGAATAATGTTTTATTTGGAGGATGATGTTACAAATAGCCACTCACCTGATCATCTCCAGCTGACAAGTTTAGAAAAGTTGATGTGTGTGCCCCCCCACCCCACCAATCCCCTTCAGGACATTAAGGACATTAATAACTAACACAGATATGGATGGGCAGATGGGTTAGTTTAGAAAGATTGTTGGTTGGAAACTTGGGGCTTATTTAGTATCCTGTTTTAGATAAGAGCAGTTAAGCGGATCAGAGAAGCCCAGCTTGCAAAACAATTTTTGTCTGGCTGTCTCTCAGTAGCCCCACAAATTTATTCAGGGTGTGATCTTTTTTTAAAAAAGTACTCTGTTCGAATGCTAGAAAGTCGCCACACCCTAAAGCTCTGTATCCAGAACTGTGAAAGTCTGGAACTAGTTGCCAACTTTATTACAGAGCACTAGCACATTGATCTGACAGACAAAATATTCTCCCCATCCCACCTTGGATCACTACCAGAAGAATTAAGCAGCATGTGAAAATACAGAGGTGGGCTACAGACTAGGATATACTTGTAGGATATTCCATGAGTCTGTGCTGAAGGAACTAAATAAATAAGTTTAGCTAAGCCACCAAGGGTTGCCATCTCCACGTTGGGAAATTCCTAGAGATTTGGGGGTGGAGCCTGAGGAGGGCAGGGTTTGGGGACTGGAGGTACTTCAGTGGGGTAGAATCCGCCCTCCAAAGCGGCCATTTTCTCCAGGGGAATTAGGGTTGCCAGATCTGGGTTGGGAAATGCCTGGAGATTTTGGGGGTGGAGCTGAAGGAGGGTGGGGTTTGGGGAAGGGAAGGGAGGGACTTCAATGGGGTATAATACCATACGGCCCACCTTCCAAAGCAGCCATTTTCTCCAGGGGAACTGTTCTCTGTCACCTGGAGATCAGCTGTAATCCCAGTACCCCCATTTCCTGGGTCAAATATGTATGTACACTAAAACTGGATTCTGGATGCTGAACCCTGTGTTTTCTTGAAGGGCCTCTTTGAGAAATGAGTGAGGGACGAAGGCCTGGTACCTCAGCAAACATCATGAAAATAATCTGATACCAACAAAATATTTTGCCATTTTTTTCTTTCACTTCCAGGTTGGCAACTGCTTCAAGTTGCATCTCTGAAGGGCCAGATTTGGCTGAGGGACCTCTGGACACCGACCCCTGCTCTCAAGGCAACCTCAAGGAGACTTACACACTTCTCTAATCCACTGACGTTAATCGGCTTACAAGAGTATAACTCTGTTTAAGACGGTAGTGTAAATGACTGTCGGTCCTTCTCTACTATTAGCTAATATTCCACGTGCCCCATCTAGCTCCTCCTCTGTATCCTGACATTAAATCTTAATTTGGTCGTGCACACAAAATCTAAATATCATTGTTAATCTCTTCTATTGCCCTCTAAATGTGCTAAACCTCACAACTACCATGGCATTACAGTCTTTTTAAAGGAGGGAAATATAGGCTGAGAGAGAAAGACAGCAGGGTGCCTTCCCATCTCTCTTTTTTCCCCAAATACTCTGGATAAACTGTTAGGCCTTTAAGATCCATTTAAAAATAACAACAGTAGTAACTCTAAAACTGACCCATCTGCTCAAAATCATACACAGACATGTCAGACTGAGGTGATCATGGGCATATACACAGCGGCTAAAGGAATGAGATGTGCTCTGGGCAGTCCCTGGTTCAAATCTACCCTCCACCACAAATTCACTCGGTAGCATTGACAAGCCAGTCACTTACCCTCAGATCTCCCATCTGCAGGAATAACACCGCTGTCCTACCTTACAGGATTGTTGTAGAATTACAAAATGATATTTGTTAAGCACTTTGACACTAATTGTGTTTAATAATAATAGCTACTGTTGTTATTATTATTATTATTATTCCCAGAACCACAACCACTATACTATGCCCCAGGATACACTGTCTTCCAGACAAAAGTCCCTGTCCCCCCCAACCTACTTAAAACTATTCTAATCGCAGAATCTGAGCTTCCTGGTCACTGTAGTGGTGCCAGATTTTAGTGTGTCTTGCCCAGTGGAAGCATCAATGAATGGCACACTTCGAGATGGACCCAATTCACCTTCTTTTTTTCTAGTCAACATTTTTGTTTTTAATTTGCAAACTGCTTTATAAACATTTGTTTGCGTCTTTGGTCTGCAAAAATGCATCACTTCCTTCCCTTCCTGCCCCAGGAGAATCCCAACTCAGCATCTTCAGGGCTGCGAAGCACAAATGAACATGCAAGTCCAGCAGCAGTCGAGATGTGTACACTTTTCTTTTAATTGATCTCTGCCACTGATGCCCCTTAGGTGACCTTGGACATGTCACTTCAGTTGTCTCCAACCAATGCATTTTACTACACGAAGGGGGTCTCATAAATAATTATGAGAGGAAACAGTATTGTCAGAAACACTTCCAGGCGAAAAAGGAAACTCTCCTCTGTGGGGTGGAGGCATCCATTTACTCTGTTGTTTCGGGTCTCTGTTCCTTTTGGGACACAGGAAACAACCCGGTCCTTTCCCTCCCTCCTCCCCTCCTTCCCATCTCTATCCCCATTTAGTCAGAGATTCCTGAAACATCTTTGCACAAAACTGCCTCTGCCGCCACAGCGAAGAAATGATTATTCAGCAAAATCCCACCCTCCCTTCTCCCCTCCTGCCTCTTCCGTCTCTTTACCCACCTGCTCCAAACGTATATTATTGTTATGCTGGGTTTTTTACATTTTCAAACCTCCACAACATGCACAAGGCCCCCCCTTGCCCTGACCCACACACTGGTCTTGCATCCTCTTGTCACAATCTCCTCCGCCACTGCAGTAATCGGTCCCTTTTCAAACCACAATATTCATTCTAACACACCGAGTCTCTCTCACACACACACAAATTGAGGGATTCAGAGAGAGAGAGAGGCCTTGTGGTTTGGGTTTTCCTGCATCATTGCAGAGAGATAGACGGGTCCCCCCGCCTCCCTCCCCTTCCATCCAGCGACTAACCGTCTCCGAAAGAGGAAAGGAAGCTAAAGAAGATGAATTTTCTTATTGCCCGGCCTTGGGCATTTAGTCAAGCCTCTCTCCCAACCTACGGAGAGCCCCTGTAATCTAAACCACACAATCGAATCGGCATCCCTGCAGAGAGTAAAAAACTCTTTCATTCATCCAGAGTGCTGCAGCAAGAGAGGATTGGGGGGGGGCAGAGAGAATTGTATAGGCCTCTCCACAATACACACAGAGCCACTGGCAACATCCATCTCTGGGCCGCCCCTCATAAATACAGAGTCTCGGCAAGGTACAGACAGGCAGATGAAATGGAGAGGGGTTTTATTTGTCTTTCTGTGAGGTGATATGGGTTGAGGAATCTGGGTGTCACAGATCTGGATCAAGTTATTTCTCTTTCCCCCTTCCTCCCCAACCAACCTTGGTCACTGCAGCAATTTTTTTTTTTTAAAGCTATGGCTTCATCTCCAATGCTCTCTGCTTCTGGTCCATCGCTGGGGAGATACAGGCACCTCAGTGGAGGCAGCAAACCTGACCTGTTTGGGAAGGATGAGTGACCCATGGCTGCGTCCTCCACCCTCCCAGGTTCCATCTAGGAATAAGTATTTGTGTATGTGTGTACACATCTCTCTGCTACCACACACAGTGGATCCAGGGAACCTAACAACAAACCCAAAACAACATCTGCTGCTAGGGATCTCTTTCAAAACACACCCTTTCCAAAAAATCTGCATTTCTGTCAGCCACCATGGAACATAAACTCTTTCCTGAACATGCACTCCAGACCAACTCCAGCACATCCAACATGGGGTGCCCTCTCCTAACTATATCGGTGACCATTCAGACATGTATGTCCCTCTGACCACCCACCCCCCAAATTTATACCTCTCTTCCAAGAGATCTAGCTGCCCCAACAACCACAGTCTTGTACCTTCTTCTGACAGCCTCCTCAAATCTGCTGTTTGGCTTCCCACTTTGGACTCCCTCCCAGGTACTCTCCAAAAGAAACTCCGGGAAGGAGGAATCCAGCTTCCTCCCCCGCCAATTTATTTTCCAGAGGGGTAAGCCTCCTACCCTCTTTTCCTGAACTCCATCTCCCACCTTCCTTTGGCCATGGGACACAAACACTTCCAAACACATCTTTTATTCATCAGCCTGGGCCAACTTAACCTCGATCATTCTGTCAAATTACCCCTCCCCTCCTTTATCCCTGTATGCCAGAGGAGGAGGCCGTGGGGAAGGAAATTTTTTTATCTGCCGCCAAGGTTGTCCCATCGTTGTGCCCATCCCCGTGGTGTGGGGGGGGCCTGCCCCTCCCACCCATTCTCATAAAGAGGCAGGATCTCAAGTACTCACCGGTCTGTCCTTTCCCCAGCGTTTTCTCCAGCCGGTAGGGCCCCACGTACTGAGCATGCTGCTGGGTCTGTTGTGGCTGGTAGGGGTGGACCCCACCTGCTTCTTTTCCACCGGACATGGCTTTTGTCTGTCACCTTCTGAGCAACAATAAGAGATGGGGGCCTTGGGGGTGGGGTGGGGTGGGGAGAGGCAAGGCAAGGCCCCCGATATCGCCCTATAGGGACAATACCGGGGCCGGCATCCTGATGGGTTTAGGGGGAGGGGGACGCATCAGGGAGGGGAAGGGAGGAGGGAGAGGGATGAAGGATGCTACAGTCCGGGTACCAGCATCCTCCCACTAGTCCAGCCACCCCCAACCAAGGATGCTGATGTTGATGCTGATACTGCTGGGGATGCAGGATGCTGGCGGAGAGCCTCCTCCGGTCTGGTCCTTCGCCTCCTCTCACTGCAATCTGAAGGGATCTCTCGAGCTCTCTCCTTACATCAGCATCCGGGCAACTGGGTGACAGACACAATCTGGGTTAACCCTTGGCGGAACAAAGACAGCGCCTCCTCCCCAGGCAGGGGAAAGGGGTGGGGATTCGGGGGCGGGGTTGAGGGGAAGGGAGGGGGAAGGGGTCGCCAGGGAGGGGTGCAGCAGCTGGGTGGGAGGGGATAAACTAGGGTGCTTTTGCATCTGAGAGGTTTTATGGGAAGTGGTGTTCCATTGGTGTGATTGTGCGTGCCTTGTTGTGTAGGGGATATTTTATGCATACGAGATATAGGTGCGTGTGTGAGAGAGAGAGACAGAGAGAGAGACAGGGAGAGACAGAAAGCAACTCTGTGGTTTTGTGGGAAAGGTATTAATGCAATTGTTAGTAAGACTGTGGCTTGGGGAGAGGTATGAGCGTATGAATGATTTTGCATGCACATGCCTGTGAGATGGTGTTGACACAGGTAAGCGAGATCAAGAGGGGTTTTGTCATGGTGTGTGCAAGAGATGGAAAGAATGACAGGACTCACAGAGCTTTTTTCTGTCTCTGGGATAGTGAATGCATGCTATGTGTGAGTCTCAGCATGCACCTGTAAACAGATTTGCACAACTGTTTGTGTTTTGCATCTCGATTTCTGTCATCGAGTACCTGTCTGAACTGACATTTTCGTTCAACAGTCACAGTGTGTTTGGAGATGCATTGACAGATAGGCTGGGTTAGGCATAATTATGAATTTGTTTCTATGGTACTCAAACAGGGGTGCAAAGCCCATCTTGGCGAGTGCTGCAGATCACCTGGAAGGAGCGTGTACACTGTTCTAGATAGGAATAGGATCCCAGGGCAGGCAAAGGCTTGGGTCCTGGGATGCCCCGAAGAAAGGCAGATATATAGTTTAAATAAAATCAATAACCTGAGTTAGAGGGAATAGATTACTGTAATGCATTGTGCACTGAGGAATCTCGTTTTGACCTATGAAAGCAGGATGGCTACCTGAAGGGTCACCTTCTCCAATATGAATCTATCAGTTCTTAAGATCCTCCTCAAAGCCCTTCTCCAGATGCCCCAGAAATTGGTGATGGGAGAGCAGGCCTTTTCAGGAGCAGAACCCCATTTGTGGAGCACCTTCCCCAGTTTAGATGGTCTCCAACCATATACTTTTACAGATGTCCCCCTTAAATCAAAGGTAAGCACTCCTCAGCTCACAAAAAGCCACATTTTGTAATTACCATCAACCAAGAGAGTCACCTTGATTTCCCTCCCTGGCATGATGCCTGCACTTCTGGGAAACTCACAGCTTACCTGTTCTGGCAGTGGCTGCTTTAAGGTGGGACTGGGAACAATCTGTCAGCCACAAGCCCCACTGGCTAAGGGCCTTGCCCTTTCCTGGAACATGGGGCAGGTGCCATATTGGGGAACAGTGCTCAGAAGAACTGCAGGTGGCAAGAGTTACATGTGGCTCCCAAGCCACTGAGTATCCCTGCTTTAATCTCGTTTTGTTTCCCAGTACTTTTAACTCTTGGTTTTTCTACTGCTTCCACCTCTTCCCCCCCGCCCCACCCCAATTGGTTGTGAGAGGCATCACTGTCTAGTGGTTAGAGTGTCAGACTAGGACCTGGAAGACTCAGCTTCAGATCCCCACTTGGAAACTTGCTGGGTGACCTTAGACAGGTCACTTTCTATCTCTCTTCTCTGCTTCGTCTATCTCACAGGTTTTGTTGTTGTGAAGATAAAATAGGGGAAGGGAGAAAGATGTTATAAACCTCTTTGGATCCCCATTGGGGAGAAAAGAAGGGTATAAATAAATAAAATGGTAGTTTGATCTCCTTCTCTTTGCTTCTGTTTTACTTTGCTTTTCTAATGTTGCTTTTGCTGTATTGTCTGACTGAGGATTTTATTTTTTATTGCAAGGTGCTTTGGATATTTTGTTTGGGGAAAAAAAATTATAAATCTTCAAAGGGGAAAACAAACACACATGGTCATGTTGAATGCCTGGTTCACATTTGGTTTGTGAGGCATAGGTGTTCACTCCATTTGGCCCATCACCCCATTCGAGAAAACTTTCACGTTGTTTTAGTGGTTTTAGGAATGTCTGAACTTTTTTAAAAAAATTGCAGCATTTTTATGATGCTTTTTTTCGCAAAAAAAAAAAGGCTCTTGGTGTGGTTTTTAGGTTACCGTTTTTAAAAACCATTAAAATAATAACCCCCTAAAATGAATTCTAAAACATTATAGAACATCCTATTGATCATTAACAGCACAATGCTGCCCAGCTCTAAAAGACTAAATTCCCATCTCAGCTGTCTCATGGAATAAAACTGGATTCCACAGTGCTGGGGCAACCAGTCAAAAGGCTCTGCTCCTGGTGCATGCTGATCTTGCATCCACTTGAGATGACATTCCGCTCTCATTGGCAGATCTCAAAAAGAGTGAGAGGGCTCACATGGAAACAAATGATCTCTAAGGCATTCAGTTGGAATCCATAGGGCTTTGTAAATCCAACTGTACCTCATGTTGTCCGTGGAAACATATAGTCACTCAGTGCAGTTTTTGAAGCAGCAATGTGCTTCAAACACTGCTTACTGCTATGTTATGTGCTCTTCTGCTCACCGCAACGAAAGACCAACAGCAGCATTTGCACTTGTTGATCTTTCTGGACTGTATGCAAGGGTATACCCGTATGCAGCACATTGCAGTAGTCTAATATATGGTATGTCACCAAGGCATAGATTACATTGGCAAGTTCTTTACATTCTCGCAGCAGGTGTTGCTGACAAAGCAGCAGAAGTGGATAAAAGGCTCTCCTGGTCACAGTCACCATCAGATGTTCTGGCCGCAATCCTAAGTGACAAAGGTGATGCTTCAAGAAGCGATATCACCCACCCATGAGAGAGGAACAGTCTTATGTACCATTCAAAAAGCAGTGATTTTTCAACCCTTCTTTTGTGCTGAGGAACCTCCGTTCCAGGCTGTGATCGCTTGAAAGCTCCCAGCTCCTTCTGCCTGCCTCCAACAAAAAAGCAAAAAATAGTAATAAGTAATTTATTTAATAATTACAAAACTCCAATGCAAAAAACCCAAGTTGTTGTAATGAGGGGACAGCATCTGAGGTGAGCTGTAAAAAGTTCATGGAACCTCAAGAAGGTGCTTGAAGAACCATTGCTTTTCCAAGAGACTGGGCTTTTCCATACACTGGGTTTTTAACAGGAGTGTGAAGTTGTAGCTAAACCATACAGACAGCATTTCTCCAGCCACAGATGTTGCAGGGCAAAAACCACACTGAGTAGTGAAATCACATGAGTTCATGGAAAAACAGCGATCCCTGATCAGAGTGTGACTGCAGCATTCCTTTTTAGTGGGGAAGAAATCACCAGAATATCACAGATTGGACAATGCTCGTCACATCAACACCCCATGTCACTAGTCCCACTTCTCAGCTGTTTTGAAATGCTGGCACCTGAAAACATGTTCGTGCTGATTCTTTTGGAAAAGAAAAATCAGAGTGAGGTGTGCTCACTCTCTGCAATGCTTAACTGCACACCTCTTCCATTTTAAAAAGTCCCCCGCATTTCTCAACTTTTTGAGGTGCATACTCTGTATGGTGCCTGTTTTGAACACTCCCTCAATATTAAAAAGGTAACAGGTCTGGGAGAAGCATTGTTGCCTAACCTTATGTTCTTCCCTTACATTCTACCTTTCTGTGAGCAGGGATGGGTCTTTCTTTTAAAAGAAAATACATGATAGAGGCTTACTGACAAACGTGTGGTGTTGAGACAGTGGCCATAAAGAAAGTTTTCTCCCTCTGCTGTGACACAAGATCTTGGGAGACACCTAGTGAAACAGGTGGATCCTGAACAGGCAAAACAAAGTACATAAGGTGGGTAATTTGCTGTCACAAGACGATCCGGCAGACTTGTGGGAGGTACATCTACAGATGGCTATTAGGGACAATGGTCCAATGGAACTGCCAGGTTCAGGAGCAGGGTACCACTGAATATAACAGTTGCGGGGAGGGGGGAGCAGTGGGAGGAGACTGCTGCCTCCTTCCCTGCTTGCGAGCTTTCTGCAAACTTCTAGGATGGTGGACTAGATCGCCTTTTGGTCAGATCCCGCTAGGGATGCCAGCCTCCAGGTGGGGCCTGGGGATCTTCCGGAATTACAATTAGTCTCCACACTAGAAGAATTAGAAGAAGAGATTGGATTTATACCCAGCCCTTCACTGCCCAAAGGCGTCTCAGAGCGGCTTACAAACTCCTTTCCCCTCCCCTCCCCACAACAGACACCCTGTGAGGTAGGTGTCTACAGAGAGCAGCTCCCCAGGAGGAAATGGAAGCTTTGGAGGGTGGACTTTATGTGCTGCATATAGGTATACCCTTGCATACGGTCCTTCCCAGGCTTCACACCCAAATCTCCAGGAGTTTCCCAACCTAGAGCTGGCAACCTTACCCGCCCCATCCCCCGCCTGAGGGGGGGCGGGCGGGCTGGCAATCCGCCTTCTGATGGGTGATTCCTCCACCTCCCTCCGCGTGGTCCGGCCGTCTGAAGTCGCGCTTTCCCGCTGGCTTCAGCCACGTGGCCCTTCCCCAACCGGGAGCCCGCCTTGCAACATAGGCTCCACAGCCAGTGGTAGAGGCGGCGGCGGATGCTGGGATCAAAGCAGGTGAGGGGGAAAGACGCAGCCGGCGGGACAGGGAGGCGCAGCTCAGCGGCCACGTGGGCGGGGAAGGCTACGCCGGACCGTCAACTTCCCAGGGCCGCAGGGCAGAGAGCGTTGCGGGCCCCATCGCCACTCCTCCCCGGCTCGTTCCCAGTTGCCCGGAATTAAATCCCAAACCAGAAAATCTAGGCCAACGTGTTGAAGGACGAAGAGACGCCGCTTCGGTTCGTTTCCCGGTTTGGTGCCGCCTTCTCAACACCTTGTCACAGAAAAGCCGAGAACTGGGCTGCTAGCCCTCAGAAGAAAGACGGCTGTTCGCTGGAGGAGCGGGTGAGGGAAGCCACTCCTGGCTCGGAATCTGAGGATGGAGGCCAGAAGAAAAGGTGTCGAGATGCCTCATCGGGTCTTCTTACAAGGCCCAATGAGTGGGATACCCGATTCTCGCTTTTTTGTCCACACAACAGCCCTGCAAAGTAGACTAGGCTAAAAGAATGTGGCAGACACAGGGTCACCCAGTGAACGTCCTTAGTTGAGAGTCAGTTTGAACTTGTCTCTGTCCAGCTACCAAACTACTCCACATCAATCAAGCTAGTAAAATTAATGCAGAGCAGAAAAAGGTATCTCAAGAAATTTAGCAAAGCCACGGATGATAGCATGGGTTTCTTGTATGCACATGTTAGTGTGTGTAGTTAGCTTAAAAAACAGTCATTTCCCAATATTCCCTATTAACTTTAGCTTTATTTATTATTAATTTATTTGAAATATGTATCTGCCTGCCATTCTGCTAAGCAACCTGGGATTGACAAGGGTAGCAGTTTGGTGTAAGGGTTAACATCAGTGGACTCTAATCTGGAGAACCGGGTTTGATTCCCCTCTCCTACACATGCAGCCAGCTTGGTGACTTTCGGTCAGTCACAAGTTCGCTCAGAGCTGTTCTCACAAGAGCAGTTCTCAAAGAGCTCTCTCAGCTCCACCTACCTCACAGGGTGTCTGTTGTGGGGAGAGGAAGGAAAGGCGATTGTAAGCCGCTCTGAGACACATGAGGCCTGCTGGCTGACCTTGGGTCAGTCACAGTTCTCTCAGAGCTCTTTCAGGGTGTCTGTTGTGAGGAGAGAAAGGAAAGGAGATTGTAAGCTGCTCTGAGACTCTGAGTGAAGAGCAGGGTATAAATCCAACTTGTCTTAAAATATAATAAGACCATAGAAACTCATGTAATTAAAAATATTAAAACAAAACACATTAAAATGACAGTAAAAGGCCCTGTTGAAAGCACCGCGGTGGCCATATTTCCTATGATCCACACACAGACTACCCCAACTGCTCTGTGGAATCGTTCTCTTTGGGCTGATAGCTATCTCTCCTCATAGATTCCAGGGCACCAATTATGGCATGCAGACTGCCTGTTTCCCCTGCTTAAGATCGCTCACCCATTATAGACCAGAACCCGGGCTTTCTCAGTCTTGGCTCCTGCCCTATGGAGTGGGCTCTGTGGGAAGGTGGGATGGCAGTTCTGTCTCTAGAAACTTTTAGAAGCGCTTATTCATTGGAGTTTTTAATGGGGTGTGGACTAGCCCAACCTTGATCTGGATGGCTCAGCAGGCTAGCCCAATCTCGGAAGCTAAGCAGAGCTGGCCCCTGGTTCGTGCTTGGATGGGCGACCTCCTTGAAATATCAGAGGCTGGAGGTGGGGGCAGGCAATGGCAAACCACTTCTGAATGTCTCTTGCTTTGAAACCCCTATGGAGTCACCATCAGCCAGCTGCGACTTGACGGCATTTTCCAGCACCACCTGGCTAGCCCAATCTTGTCAGATCTTGGAAGCTAAGCAGGGTTGGCCCTGGTTAGTACTTGGATGGGAGACGACCAAGGAATACCAGGGTCATGACGTGGAGGCAAACCACCTCTGGACGTCTCTTGCCTTGAAAACCCTACGGGGCTGCTGTAAGGCAGCTACAACTTGACAATAGTTAGCACACAGGCTGTTGCCAATTGTTTGTGGGGGGAACTGCTTGGAGTTTCATTATTATTTTGTATGCATCAGATTTGGGTTTGTAAGCCATAGGGAAAGGCGAGGCATAAAGATTTGACTAAATAAATACAGAACGTCCTCGCGCGCGCGCACACACGACTTTTCCAGGAAGCTGTTCTGCAGGCTTAGCAATTAAGGGGAAAAGAGCAATAAGAAATAATGTATAGAAGCTGGAAGTTCAGAAAAAGCAAAAACGCTATCCTGGAGGAACAAAATTCTTTGGGAAATTACCTAAAAATTCAGTGATGTCCTTCTAGAGTTACCAACAGGCCCAGCCAAAGCTGTCTTGTTCCTTTAAAGCAGATTTAGTGGGATGTAATTTATCTCCACGCTATGAAGAGTTTCAAACACCCAAGTCCACACATTGGAGGTGGAAATTCCCATCAAGTCACAGTCCTGTAGGGCAGGGGTGTCAAACATAAGGCCCGGAGGCCAGAACGGGCCCATCCAGGGCTCTTATGTGGCCCACAAGCAACTAGTGCAAAGGAGGGAACACGAGACTGCTGGAAGGGGAGTGGGCGGAGCCACTGATTGTGGCTTCAGCATGGCGGAACACCCTTGTCTGATGCACTCTGCCCAGTGCTGCACTGCTGGTTCTCCAGTCTGCCCACGTGGGTTTTCCTTTGCACCCCCCGCCCAGTCCATCAGCCCTTGCAGTGGGGATACACCAACTCGGAGCTTATCAGCTGCTGTCCTTTATACAGTTTATATCTCCGGTACCTGACATTACGTTTTATGGCACACATGGCCTGGCCTGACAAAGTGACACTTATGTCAGATCTGGCCCTCATAACAAATGAGTTTGACACGGTCGGGTTTTCAAGGCAAGAGACGTTCAGAGGTGGTTGGCCACTGCCTCTCTCCACATCATGACTCTGCTATTCCTTGGAGGCCTCCCTTCCAAATACTAGCCAGGGCTGACCCTGCTTAGCTTCCAAAATCTGATGAGATGGGGCTAGCCTGGGCTGTCCAGGTCAGGGCGTCCACATATTAAGCCTCTATTAAAAGAGGAAGACGGTTTCCCCCAGGCCTGTTGGCAAACCCATTACCCACAGCAAGGTGCTTGTACACTGAGTGTTTGTTTTACAGCATATACACCCTTCTAAACTCATCGATGTCAACAGATTCAGAAGGGTGGGACTCTGTTTAGGACGGCTGTCGGATTATAATCTTAAGCGCAAGCCATTTCGGTTGTTTTTGAAGCAGGAAAAAAAAGATGGGAAATCCCGTAACTAATAATATTCATTTGAATATTTAGCTCGGGATCCCCAACCTGTTTTAGCCTGTGGGCGCCTTTGGGATTCTGACACTGGGTGCTGGGTGCGACCATAGGAGGAGGTGGAGCCGACCCAGAATGTCAAGGAGGGAGATTATGCACAGCTCTAATAAGAATTCTTCAGTATTCCAGGCAGAAGCTCTGCTTACCAGGATGCCTTTTAAAACAAACATACTGTTTTGAAATGTTTCCTTGCCTATGCACAGAGTTTACCTTCAGCCACTCAGTGAGGACCCTTGTGCTGTGATGGCAGCTGCCCCCAAAGCAATTTTTACAAATCTGCTCAGCTAATGAGAAGCCCTCCTGGGCAAAGGTTGTTTTTGGCCCCACGCACTTTAGAAAAAACACTTGGCGGGCGCAAGTGGGCACCATTTAGCTGTATCTATGGTCTTACACTCTGCTGTTATTCTTTGTGGTTTAGCAACTGTTCTGCACTCGGGGATTATGAAAATGGGCACGATTCTGTTTCTGGTGTGGCTTGCGTACACATCCCATAATACTCGTCTGCTCGTGAACTTTCGTGGCTGACTTTGTTGACTGCTGGAGAATATATTGCCTCCTTTAGTACAACAGACAGGCAATTAAAATACATTTCTTTACTACCCAGAAGAGGTTTCCTAGCAAGGAGCTGCAGACTCAAAAAGGGACTCTCTCTGCTGTTCCGCTTTTACCAGGATGCAGGATTGGGACCTTCCCATTTAGCAAGAATTCAGACTTGTCCTTCACTGGTGAAAGTAGCTCTTTGGTATGCTGATGAGAAGTCTTTCCGCCCTAGTTTCTGAGCCTTTGGATCAGTCCCTTCGGAACCCCACTCCTCACCCCATCTACCAGATCCCAGAACTCATCATATTTTTATTTCGTTCCATGCACACCTCTGGCCGTTTCAAAAATGAAAAGGGTAGCAATGTGTATCTGTGTGTGTGGGGGGGAAATCCAGTGTGCATGCAACCTTAAAAATAAAATGCAGTAGGAATGGACTTCACAAGTCCTGTCCACAAATTCAGAAGAGAACAAACATTTGAAAATGGTGTCAGTGGAGACAGTGAACTGGGATGGGCTGTGGAGGAATAAGCGTAGCTGGAGAGTGTGGCTGGCATTCTCGGGGTGGGCTGGGGGCGAGGAGGTGGCAAAGGCAGGGATTCTAGTGGTGTTCGTCACTAGAATGGGGAATGCCTTAGTTTTGACAGACACCACAGATGAGTTGTAAAGTGCAGCACGGTTGAAATGCAGTGGCAAACCAGACTTCCTGCATGACCGTCAATTGATTCAGAAATCTGGTTCAAGCACATATGCAACCCTTTTCGGCACATGCCTAAGCGTGCATTTAAAAATAATGTTTGTTTTTCTCACATGCACGCTGTCTGTGGGAGAAGAGCTGAAAGCGCTGTAAAGCAGCATAGGGTCATTTGGCCTTGGCAACACCACAGACCAACTTGGGTGAACTAACCCGGAAATACCATTTCTGCAGAACGCTACTCTGCTAACTGCACATTTGTGCTGCACATAAGCATGGTGCATCTGCATGCAGTTTAAGATAATTTTGAAAACGGAGGAATCTACTTTGCATAGCTGGGAATAAAGCAAAGTTACACAACACAATTCATATGCAGTTTTTCTGGCTCCCATAAACAATATGCTCTCCCTGGAACACAGGCTCTGTGTGTGTGTGCGTGCGTGTGAAGTGCCATCAAGTCACAGCCAATTTATGGTGAGCCCATAGGGTTCTTAAGGCAAGAGACATTCAGAGGTGGTTTGCCCTTGCCTGCCTTTGCATAGCAACCCTGGGATTCCTTGGGGACCTTCCATCCAAATACTAACCAGGGCCAGCCCTTCTTAGCTTCCAAGATATGAGAAGATCAGGTTAGCCTGGGCCATCCAAGTCAGGGCTCAGCTTCCAAACTAGGCAAACTGAAAAACTGTGGAGGGGACCTTCACACACCTCTAGACATCTCACCAGTGAATAGCTGTGGAAACGGCATGTCTGTTGGAACAGCACTGATGAAATCGAAAAACGCTGTTCAAATGGCTTGTTTGAAACAACCACCACCAATAACAGAGCCCTGGCCTATACATGCAGCAGAAAAAAGTGGTAGAAAATGGAGGCAGCCAGGTTGCCAACCTTCAGGTGGGGCCTGAAGATCCCCCAGAAATACAGCTGATCTCCAGACTACAGTTCCCTGGAGAAAAATGGCCACTTGGAGGGTGGGGCTGTATGGCATTATACGCTGCTGACGTTCCTTCCACACTAAAAGGAAGTACTTCTTCACCCAGAGTAATATATGTGGAATTTACTGCCAGAGGAAGTGGTGGAAACTATAAGCATCAGACAGCTTCAAGAGGGGATTAGATAAACATACAGAGCAGAGGTCCATCGGTGGCTATTTAGCCACAATGTATAGATGAAACACAATGTATAGATATGCAGACGATACCACTCTGATGGCAGAAAGTGAAGAGGACCTAGAGCCTCTTGCTCAGAGTGAAGAGGAGCGCAAGCTCAACATCAAAAAACTAAGATCATGCATCTGGCCCCATCACTCCTAAATAGAGGGGAAGTCGTGAAGTAGTGACAGACTTCACGTTCCTGGGATCCCAGATCACTGCAGATGATGACTGCAGCCATGAAATTAAAGACTCCTGCTCCTTGGGAGGAAAGCAATGCCAAACCTAAACAGCATGATGAAAAGCAGAAACATCAGCCTGCCAACAAAAGTCCACATGGTCAAAGCAATGGTATTCCCAGTAGTAATCTATGGTTGCGGAGTTGGACTATGACGAAGGCCGAGCACTGAAGAATAGAATCTTTTGAACTGTGGTGCTGGAGAAGACTCTTCCCTTGGACTGCAAGGAGATCAAATCATTCAATCCTAAAAGAAATCAAACCTGACTGTTCCCTGGAAGGCCAGATCCTGAAGAAGCTCAAATACTTTGGCCACCAAATGAGAAGGGAGCACTCACTGGAGAAGACCCTGATGCTGGGAAAGATTGAAGGTCAAAGAAGGGCATGGCAAAGGATGAGATGGTTAGACAGTGTCATCGATGCAACCAACATGAAATTGAGCAAACTTCAGAGGACAGAGGAAGACAGGAGGGCCTGGCCTGATCTGGTCCATGGGGTCCCAAACTGGTCCATGGGGTCGCAACTGAACAACAACAACATAGATGGAATGCTATGTCTGGGACAATGATGCTCTGTATTCTTGGTGGGGGGGAGAGGGAGGGCTGCGGGAGTTCTGGCCCCACTGGTGGACCTCCTGATGGCACCTGGGTTTTGGCCCCTGTGGGACACAGAGTGTTGGCTTGGATGGGCCACTGGCCTGATCCAACATGGCTCCTCTTACATTATGTTCTAATACCCCCCCTCACACTCCACTCCCCAAACTCCAGAAATTTCCCAACTTGGAGTCGCTACTTCCAAGATGTCTTTGGGCTGTATATGGGAAGTTGTTGTTGTTCAGTCGCACAGTCGCATCCAAAAACTTCCGACAAAAAAACGGCCCTTCAGGGAAAAGGGTTCTCAGCAGGCGTGTTGCGCTTGTTTTCCACCTGCAGCGAGTCCTCCCCCCCCCGTAGGGGGACTTCGAGGACTGTCACCCTGCAGGCGCGGGGTCCGGTTCCTTCCACCACCTGAGCCCTCCACAACCTCCTCTTGCGGCATTGCCTGGGCCAGGCCTTGCGGAGACGGCGGGAAGAAGGCCACCCAAGCACTGGCTTGTCGGGCGACCACGCTCCGCACCCCGCGCGGGAACGTTCTCGAGCCGCGCTTCTAGAATCCGAATCTATTCCTGTGACGCGCTTTCCGAAGCTCGCCATTAGGGGTCCCCTGCCCGGCTCCGCTTCAGACATTCTCCTCCCTTTCCTTTCCACGTGGTTGCAGATGGCCGCATCCACGGCCAGTCGGGAAGAGGTCTGCGCGTTGTAGGGGTGAGTGGGGTAGAGAGCTGTCAGTGCGGGCGGGGGAGCAGCGGGGAGAAGCCACAGAGGGAAACTCCCAGGGGTGGGAGAAAGGGGGAAACCTCCCTCTAGGGACCCGGGGAGCTTGCTTGGTGGAGCGGGAGAGAGAGGGCGAGGGCGGGCCCTTGGGAGTGGGCATGAGGCTGATCGGAAGACGGAAGGGAATCCCCCGGGGGCGGGGAGAGGGCAGGGGTGGGGAAAACAACAACCCTGCTAAGGTGGGGTAAGTGGAGGGGGGGGGGAGAAAGCGGTGGGGGAAGAGAAGGGACGCTGCCTCTTTAATAGCGGGTGGGGCCGCAAGACTTCTCATCGGGGGCTGCTCTTTTTCACCCGCGGATTTCTGCCGAACTGTTTCGATCTTGCCTTTTTAAAAAAGGCAGCTTGTTGTCCCTTCCCCGCCCCATTTTGCCCCCAGTTGCTGAGGGAGGGTCTGATTTAAGTGCTGCCTTGGCAGCCCGCGGGCAAGAATCACGTATCCGGGTGATGTTAAAGGAGCCGGGCGGCACGTCAAAACCAGGCCCACATCCAGGTCGAGCTCCCGGGAGCACCTGGAGATCTCCTGCGGTTACAATTGATCTCCAGACGACCGAAATCAGTTCCCCTGGAGAAAATGGCTGCTTTGGCGGGAGGACTCTATGGCATTATACTCTGTAGAGGTCCCTCCAAACCTCACCTTCCCCAGGCTCCACCCCCCAAATCTCCAAGTATTTCCCATCCTAGAGCTGGCAACTCTGTACACAAGTGGTGTTTGCATACATGTGTGGGGAGGTGTGATGGCAGAGTAGAATGGCAGAGTAGGAGCTGGGAGACCCAGGTTCGAAACACCACTCATTGTGTGGCCTGGCCAATTGCATGGTCTCTGATGAACTTACCCAGAAGGCTAGTGTTGTGAGGATAAAATGAAAGATGAGAGAGTAATGCTGTAAGCTGCATTTTTTTGGGGGGGGAAGTGGGGGTATAGATAATATAAATCAATATATACCAGAGAGCCATGCCCAAACTGATGTTGCTTTGACCTGCTGCTGTGCATCTAGGAGCACCTAGGAAATGCTGGGTGAGTCACTGCCAGCATCATGTTTTATTAGAGTTGCCACATCCCCCCTGGTCACTGGTGGGGGATAGGGGGGTAGAGTTGCCAGATCCAGGTTGTGGAACTCTTGGAGATTTGGGGGTGGTACCTGGGGAGGACAGGGACCTCAGAGGGGTACAATGCCATAGAATCCATCCTCCAAAGCACCCATTTTCTCCAGGGGAACTGATCTCTGTAGTCTGGAGATGAGCTGTAATTCTGGGGGATCGCCAGGCCCCACTTGGAGGTTATCAACCCTACGTTTTATATTGGGCCTAGGAGAGGTGGGAAGAAATTGCCTGGCTCACTCGAGGTGATTGTGGCAGGGAAAAAGATCTCCAAAGCCTCTGGTAAGGCCTTCCACTGAACACCAAGTGGCCCAGAGAGGGCTCTGATAGGCATGGGTGGTTGGCAGGCAGTAGGAGAGTGGTAGTCAGAATTCATGGGTTCTCTTGAAGGGTAGAAAGTTAGAGGGCAAGCCTTTTAGATGCTCTTGGTAGTAGAGTATGTAATCTGAAATCTGGAGCCGGGACACCTTGTGGTGGATGGGTTAACTTGGGGGAGATTTTGAAGTTCTCTATGATTGTTCATCCCTTTTCTGTGTTTTCCTCGAAAGGGCCGTGAATTGTCTCCTGACGGAAACTGCAGACCCCAGCCATGGCTGAAGGGGGTGCTGGTGGGAACCAGCCTCCCCGTGAGCCTCCCCACAACCTTCAGGGCTTGCTGCAGATGGCGGTCATGGCAGGGAATGCTGAGCCCGCCCCGTTGGAGCCCATGTCCAATGAGGTACACACCTCCACTCAGGGGAAGAGGGAGCAAGATCGGTTATATCTAGGTCATGTGCGTACATATGTGAAGACGGGCATTTGAGACGCCTGTTTTCTTGTTGTCAAGCTCACGGAGGCACCAGTTAGTTAAAGCTCAAGTTTGGGCACAGGCTGTTGCTTGCTTGTAGAACAAACCTGATGCACGTAGAATGTTCCAAATTTAAATCCCCAGCGTCTTCAGCTCTCCAGTAGCGAGAGATGAAGGAGTCGCATTTCTTTTCAATGCTTTCCTGTGTTTACAAAGTTCCCTGCAAGTGGAAAGCAAGTCCCACAGGGTGCAGCCTGCTCTAAAGCTGTTCTCCCTGCTGTGTTAGTTCTTTGTTTTAATTGCGGGATCAGTCAGGCATGGCCTCCCTCCTGCCGGCAGTCTGGAATGGTACTGCTGGCTCAGGCGCCTCATCCCTCATTCTGCTGAACGCGTAGACCAGACCAACATCACAGTGAATGTCGGCTGTCACACGAGAATGCTGGCAACCCCAGGTTGATTGTTGCAGCTCTTTGAGAATAAATATATGTTTTATCTGTTCTCCAGAACAATCTAGGCAAGCAATAAGAATTGCGTTTTGGGGCACTGTAAGTGTTTGCTGGTGTGTATCTGTCTGAGGCATTCACAAAATCCATCTGGGATTGTTTCCACTCCTATTTGAAGGTTCACCAGGTTTTTGGCCATGCGGGGCAGGCCCGTAGCCAGGATTTTTTTGTTCGGGGGCATTTAAATTTGTAAAGGGGCAATTACAGTTAATTAAATTGATCTGAATGCCTGTCTTTAAAGGGGGAGGCTCCCAGCCTGTTTCTAGCCCTTCCTTTCAAGGCTGTTTGTGGGGCGGGGCTTTTAATGAAGGTGCCTCACTGTAGCTACGGGCCTGGTGAGAGGTGTGTGCGCATGTATAACTATAGATAGTGCTTCTTGATCCTTCAGAGCTTCATAAGCTTTAGTGTGCATAACACAGCAAAGATCTATGTTCCTTTGTTGTTCCCGAAGGGTGCCCAAATCAGTTGGGATTGCTAAGGGGAGGAGAAAAGCAACAGTTTAGATTTCTCCTGTGCCTCGAACAGGTGTACATGTAGAAATCAGCAGGCAAAGTTTCCCAGGGCCTTAGTGTATTTTTTTGTAAAAAAACCGCAGCAAACACAACTCTTGCGTTTGTACTTCCAGTGTGCACCACTACTTACAATCTCATGGCCTGTGAATAAGCATTCTTAACAGCTAATTTCAGGCGGGTGGGCATATGGGGGCTGCAACAGAAGAGCGTGATTCAAGTCCAGGAGCACCTTAGATACCGACAAGAAGGGAGCCTGGACTCTTGGAAATTCTACCCTGGAAAATCTCGTTGGTCTCTAAAGTGCCACTGGGCTCGAATCTTGCTCTTACCAGCTGATGTCTGCATGGCAAACTGCTGTTAGCAGTACAGGAATGATGCCTGTGACAAATGCCAGCAAACGTAGCTAAATTTGGAGCGGCTATGGAACTCGAAGGTTGGTCAGACTTAGCTTCTTTTCACGGGCTGGTGCTAGGGTGGAAGGTTCTGGGGAGCAGGATGTTCCCTCTAAGGTGTGGAGCTGGGTCCTTTAGGTCAAGACTTTGGTCAAAATGGGAGTGGATTAAAAAATGATTTTTATGGCTGAAATGGACAAGTTAACAAAAAAACTTCATGGAGTAGAAGACGAAGAGTTTTTAGCAGACTGGAAAGATTTTAAAGACTATTTAGAGCTTAACTGGGACGTGAAAAATAGATTACTTTGTTTTGATAGCTATTAATAATAGAAGTGTTGCAACAAAAGAGACTGTAATAGAAAAGTTTCCTAATGGTTAAAATTGAAAAAGGGAAATATTGAAATTTAAGATTTGAATATTAAGAATGAATTGAATGTACGAGAATATTGATTGAAATGTTAAAGGGGGTGGAGCATCGTTGGAAGCCAGGGGAGGGGGGGACAAAAATTTGTAGAAAAGGATATGACAAGAATTGTAAGCCAAATATGGAATATGGTATTATATCCAGTTAATAAATTTTCTTAAAAAAAAAAAATACTTTGGTCAAAAATGACAGGGGGTGGCCAGACCCATGGGTATTTCTGGAAGGAGTATGGGCTCTTGGCAGGAAGAGGAGGGTCTTGTGTGTGAGGGTTTTCTGACCTATGTTTCCTCTCCCCCTTCCCCCCGCCATTGGTTGATTCCCCAGCGGAGGCAGTGGCTGCAGGAGGCGATGGTGGAGGCGTTCCGGGGCCAACTGGACGAGATAGAACAGATGAAGGAGTGTTTGCGGGTGTTGGAGGCAGCAACGCCTGGAACGGGAAGCCAGGAGAGTCTGGAGGAAGCCCATTCAGACCGGGTGAATAGAGAGGAAGCTCTGGATCTTCTGGCAGAGTTGTGTGAAAACCTGGATAATGCTGCAGGTATGGCGATTCCCGCATTTTTGTCTGTGTGCATGCAGTACGTTGCACTGGACTTGGGAAGTTCCTGACACCCAGGGGATGCATGCACGTGTGTGAGGGGAAGGGAGAGGAAATCTTGAGACTGTGTATGCTGAATTGCTCCCTGTGGGCTATGGTGAAATGATCCAGAGAACAACCACCCCAGCTTGTGCCGTATTCTGCAAATACTACTGACCCAGCGACATCGTGTGATTCTCCTCTGCAACCTCTGCCACCTTTTTGCTCTCATCTAGATTTCTGTAACCTGGAGGGCATGCGGCTTCTGGCCCACCGCTACTTGGAGCACGAGGAGGAGGAGCTGCGCTGGCGAGCTGCCCACCTGGTTGGCACCTGTGCCCAAAATGTGCCCAAGGTGCAGGAACAAGCCTTGGCACTGGGCTGCATGAGGAAGCTCTTGCGGCTACTAGACCACGATCCCAGCGAAGCCGTCCGGATCAAAGCGCTCTTCGCTATCTCCTGTGAGTCCGGGAACAGCTCCCCTGCCCCTCCTCCTTCGGTTTGGCTGGAGGGAGGGAGGCTTAGCGGGAACACACTGATAGCCCAAAGATCTGGATTCTTTCAGCATTTGCATAGGTCCTGCTACCCATGAGGCTGCTCTGATACCACTGAACTCAATAGGAGTTTTGTTGTCAAGTGCTGTGCAAACAGAGTTTATCTAAAAGTTTATACCCTGCTTTTCTCCCCCATGGGAACCCAAAGCGGCTTACAATAGTGTTCTCTATTCCTCCATTTTAACTTTGCAACAACAGCCCTATGAGGCAGGCAAGACTGGGAGCATGTGAGTGGCCTGAGATCACCCAGGGAGCTCCCATGGCTGAGAGGTCATTCAAACCTGGCTGTCCCAGTTGCATCAGTGGGCATAATCTCGGGGAAACGACGACTGTGGCCCATTCATCTTTTCCATCGTTATGCACTGAACATTTGTGACGTTGCAAAAAGCTTGAATTTTTACAATCCCCCCCCCCATTTAGTTCTTTGGGTCCCTGACCTGAATGGCCCAGGCTAGCCCAATCTCGTCAGATCTCAGAAGCTAAGATGGGCCGGCCCTGGTTAGAATTTGGATGGGAGACCCATCAAGGGTCGCTATGCAGAGGCAGGCAGTGACAAGCCACCTCTGGGAAGGGAAGGCGATTGGTTGTCAGTTGCTTTGAGACTCCTTAGGGTAGAGAAAAGCAGGTATAAACACCAACTCTTCTTCTGTGCTGCCAGGCTTGGTGAGAGCCCAGGAAACCGGTCTGCTGCAGTTCCTGCGCCTCGATGGGTTCTCGGTTCTCATGAGGGCCATGCAGAGCAGTGTGCAGAAGCTGAAAGTGAAATCGGCCTTCCTGCTGCAGAACCTTCTCATTGATCATCCGGAACAGAAAGGTGAGAAGCCGGGGGGGGGGGGGGGGCTTTGTGCCTCTAACAGTCCCTTCCTTGAAACTGAGAGGACTCCCTTGAAATTGAGGGCCTCTCTGATGCATCTGGGGAACCTGCTTGGTTCTGAGGTACAAGCCTTCCCCTCGGTTCCAAATGTACCAAATTAGTCAGGTTAGGGCAGCAAATGTAAAGGATTTGGGGCGCCACTGCGAGTTACATTTTGTATTGAGCCTGAAGAGTACCAAGATCCCTGAAACAGGAGGTCTAATACAAGAACAAAGGTTTATTGATGTACAGGCTATGTGCTGCATTCTCTTTCACACTTGTAGTTACCAGGTCTGCCCCCTGCCTGTCTTATCCTGATAACGACCCTGTCGTGATTGGTCCAAAATCACCCATTGAGCGTCACTGAACCTGGATCCTCTTGTCTGACGTCCTGACAAGTAGAAGCCAACAGTTCTTAGGGAAAAAATGTCTTTCCCCTTGAAAATGTATCTCTGGTTTGCGGGGTGGGCTATAGTCTCACATACGTAACAGGGTCCTTTCTCAACAGAAGAAGCTGTCGCAAATCCCATTGATTGAATGTGGTGGGAAACGAATGAGACTGTGCCAGAGAAAGGTGGCGGGGCTGCTGTCGCCTCCCCATAAAGAGCCCCCTGCCTTTTTCTTGGCTTATAGTGTCCATCTCTTCCCCCTCCCCCAGAAACACTCTGTTCGATGGGAATGGTCCAGCAGCTGGTGGCCCTGATCCGGACTGAACACAGCACTTTCCACGAACACGTCTTGGGAGCCTTGTGCAGGTATCGAGGGGAGGGGGAGCCAGCCCCCGTGGGGACTTGGGATGGAAAGTGAAGGATTGTTTGCAGGAAGTGGGAACCTAAAAGAACTGGATCAGACCAGTGTCCATCCAGTCCAGCATCCTGTCTCACACAGTGGCCAACTGGTTGCCTTGGAGAGCCAAACAAACAGGGTGTAGAGGCCAGGGCCCGCCCCTGCTAATGCCTCCCAGCGCTGGGATTCAGAGCTTTGCTGTTTCAGTAGACGGAGGTTCCTTTGAATCACACTGGCTAGTAGCCAATGATGGACCTCTGTTCCCTGAATCTAATTCTTTACGCGTGCTTGGGATTGGCATTCTTAGGAATTGGGAGGTGGGGTGAAGATAGGATCAGATTTATAGCCGGAGACAAAGAGGTGCAGGGAGTGATTTGCAGCCAGTCTGTATCTCTGGTGAGGCAAAGCAAGTTCCTCATTTGAAATAGTGGAACTGTGCGGCACTCTGTGAAGTCACTGGACAGTAGATTCAGGGAAGTACACCAACATGCAGAACACCTGCAGAGCTCACTGCCACAGGATATAGATTTGCTGTGGGTCAAATCTAGCCCCTGGTAAGTGCCTCCCGGCCCCCAGGTATATGTAGAAGGTCACACTGGTAGAAACAGACCTTGAAGTACAGGTGCATTATCCCTCCTTGCCCAGAAAAGGTGAGTTGTGCGTGCACTAGACAGGCTGCCTCATGGGGGATGCTGCTTCTTCCGCTAGCACTTGCACAAGGGCTCGTTGAGAACTGTTGTCCTGTGCAAGCAGAGGTGTTAGCTGGAGAGGAAGCATGTTCCACAGCAGAGTCTGCCTAGGGTGCACAAGAACGTCCATAGAATCTCCCTGACCTGGATAGTCCAGGCAAGCCCGATCTTGTCAGATCTCGGAAGCTAAGCAGGGCCGACCCTGGCAAGTACTTGGATGGGAGACCTCCTTGGAATACCAGCAGTTGGGAGGCGGGGGCAGGCTTTATTCAACTACCTCAGTAGGGGTCAGTCATCAGAGATCACCATGATTTCCAGGTGCACACACACTTACACACACACACATATGAAAAATACAACCCCCTCCCAAGACCATAGAATCCAAGTCAATGGTTCAAGAGCCTGTTGCTCACACTGCTCATTTTGAAAACTGTTGCCAAGCACAAGGAATAGATGTTGCTTGAAAAACCCCAACCTAGGCTCATATTCTCAGGAATTTAGATTTTGTAGCAGATACTTGATTTGGCACATGTAGAACTGCAGAAGTCCATGATTAAGAGGGCGGAGAGGGAAATGAGATCAGCTGATGGAAGTAAAAATGTCTGCCCTGTCTCTAATCTCCCTTTCTTCTCTGTGGCCCCAAACTTTAGCCTGGTGACAGATTTCCCTCCGGGGGTTCGAGAGTGTCAACAGCCAGAACTGGCCCTTGAGGAGCTGTTAAAGGAGCGGTGCCAGCTACTGAAGGAGCAGGAAGAGTTCCAGGTAGGCCGGAAATGGGCTCTCTCTGAAGCCTTTCCCCTTTCTGGGAAGAGGCTCTATGTCTTCTGGGACAACCACTGAGTTTTAAGAGCAGGCAACCCCAAATTCTGTTGCTGTAATGAACATTTCCACCCCCTGTGATTTCAGTTTTTCAACTAATTTGGTACATTTTTGATAGGGTGGTGGTTAAGAATGAAATAAGAAGCAAAAGTATGCACATGCTCGGGTAGGTAGAATTGCCAGATCTGGATTGGAAAATACCTGGAGACTTTGGGGATGGATCCAGGACAGGGCGGGAGATCCCCAGGCCCCACCTGGTAGGATTGCTAGTCTCCAACTTTTACAACTGATCCCCAGCTGACAGAGATCAGCTCTCCTGGAGAAAATGGCTGCTTTGAAGGGTGGACTCTACGGCCTTGTACCATGCTGAGGCCTCTCTCCTCCCCAAACCCCACCCTCTCCCGGATCTACCCCCAAAGTCTCCAGGTATTTTCCAACCCAGACCCGGCAACCCTACCACCTGGAGGCTAGCAACCCTACGGGTGGGGATATTCTCGCTGTTTCCTTTCCGACAGAGGGGACTTGCTCTTTTTAAAAGGGGAAAGTAGAAATTCACATATGCAGGTGGGAATGGGATGGCAGAAACACTGACACAGTCGAATAGATGGCACCACTGCAGATTGCGGGTGGAGGATCACATTTTGGAACATTCTCCCATGTTTAAAACCTCCTTGCAGATAGAAAAGTAGGGATTATATTTAATGCAAGGGAACACTCAGAAGGGAATTCACCTCCTGCAGCCTCAAACGGTATGGTCCATCTCCAGTTCTGCCACCTCATTCTCCTGTGTGCGAGAGAGACAGAGAGAGAATCCGGCTCTGGAAGGTCCTGCTCCACCCTGGATTGTTGATTATCAAACCCGTGGAATAACGCAGGGTCATGGAAGTTTGTTATGTGGTTTCCGGGGCTCTAAATAACGCTGAGGATATTCTTAATCTACCAGGGATTTCAGGGATGGCTGTTGCCAAACTGGTAGTGAGTTGCAGAAGTCTTGAGCTGTTCCCTGCTCGAGAGCCCCCCAATCCAACCCTGTTAGCTGCCAAGAAGGACAAGTCTTTGTCTTCTGAAAGTTCCTCCCCCCCAGAGGAGAGCCAGTTGCACACAGTCTCAGTCATGGGGGAGCTCATGGAATCCCCACCACCTGGTGGAAGTTCTCGTGGCCGGAGGACCAGCTTTCTGTAAAGGGGTTTCAGTCTCTCTGCAGTGTCTATTGACCCTTCCAGCATTCCTGTTGAAAGGATGGCCACTTTCATTTCTAGTGCAAGGTTCTTGGGGGGTTTTCAACACAGAAATGGTAGAGATAGGAGCAACATGAGCTGTCCAGAGAGAGAGAGAGCGCATTTTTGAGCCTGCAGGTACATTTGGAGCTCTGACACAGGGTGGGGGGCACAGTCATGAAATAGCTGCTGCAGGAGGTGGAGCCAATCAGAAAATGTCAGGGAGTGAGGTTGTGCATAACACTGATAGTAACTCTTTACTCTTTCTGGCAGAAGCTCTGTGTAACAGGATGTGTTTTTCAATTAACATACTGCTTAAAAATAGTTTCTTGCATACACATAAAATGTATGCGTAGTGAGCTAGCTAAGAAGCCCTCACCTGGTGGTATTTGTCTTTTATGTTTCAGGCCTCTAACCGGGCTTGACATGAGCTGGGTGAAAACCCCAGTGCCCCCTCGTGCTTTCTAAAAACTTGGTGGGCACCACGTTGGGGACCCCTGCCATAGAGCTTCATGGCCAATGGCAGCTTTTCAGTTTTAGAGGGGACATTCAGGTTGCAGGCAGCTCTGGTCTTTTCCCTCACAGTGGATTTGTCTTTTGCTTGAGAAAAGAAGTTACCTATTACAATTCCGCAGGGCCTGTATGACGGAGCTCTTCCACCGGGCTTTTGGTTGAGGTATCAGGCATTCCCTTCCTTTGGCTGGCCTTTATCTGTAGCCTGGATCCTTGAGATCTTAAAATCCTAAAGATCTTTAAAAAAAATTAAATTCTAATACCATCAACCACTAAGGTATCTGGTCTCTGCTAGAGTTTACATGGCACTTAGAAGTTATTTATATTGCGTTTTTAATCTGGTTTTAATTATAGTGTATTTTATACTGTTGGAACCTGCCATGAGCCTGCTTATAGAATCATAGAGTTGGAAGGGGCCATACAGACCATCTAGTCCAACCCCCTGCCCAATGCAGGACCAGCCTAAAGCATCTCTGACAAATATTCGTCCAGCCTCTTCTTGAAAGCTGTCAGTGAAGGGGAGCTCACCACCTCCCTAGGCAGCTGATTCCACCTTTGAACCACTCTGACCGTGAAAAGGTTTTTCCTAATATCCAGCCGATACCTTTCTGCACATAATTTAAACCCGTTGTTTCCAGTCCTATCCTCTGCTGCCAACTGGAACAGCTCCTTGCTCTCCTCCCAATGACGGCCTTTCAAATATTTAAAGAGAGCAATCATGCCCCCCCCTCAGTCTCCTGTTCTCCAAACTAAACATTCCCAAGGCCCTTAGCCTTTCCTCGTAGGGCTCAGTCTCCAGACCCCTGATCATCCTCATCGCTCTCTTCTGCACCCTCTCGATTTTGCCCACATCCTTTTTGAAGTGAGGCCTCCAGAACTGCACACAGTACTCCAGGTGCAGCCTGACCAAGGCAGTATACAGAGGGGCTATGACCTCCTGTGATTTCGATGCCCTTTTAATACAACCCAAGACCGAATTTGCCTTTTTTGCCACTGCATCGCACTGATTTCTCATATTTGGTTTACAGTCTATGGGGAGGACAGGATATGAATCCAAATTAAATAAATAAATAGCTTATTCTACCCTAGGAGATCCCTTACGATAGGCTTCTAGAACTGGCGTTGTAGTCTTCTCTGTGCTATTAATTTCCTAGCGTATGGCCATTCGGATGCTGTCCTCCCTCCAAGCTTTTTCTTAATTATTGGGGTGGGGGATACATTCCCTTCTTTTCCCTGTCTGTGGCTGTTGTTGTGTGTACTGTTGGTGGGTTAGTTCCCACCCCTGCTGTTAGTGGTGACAGTTTTCTTCTGAACGTAGCAATTAGGTTGCAAAAAACTTGGCAATTAAGCAATTGGCCTAATGTGGTAAGTGGAGGGAACGGGGAGCCAGTCTTGCTGTGCTGTTTTAAAGCTCTCCCCCTGCCTGCCTGCCCACCCTGTTCATGGTTCAGGGAGAAACCCAAGTTGAAAACAGCCATCCTTTGGCATTTTGGAGGCCCAGTGTCACCTGCGGGTACTGGATGTAGCTTGAAGTGCAAACAGAAGGGGTTGTGTTTTGGTGATCTCTTGGTATAATTGGTTGGATTGGGGGAAGGGAACGATTCACCATAAACTCAACCGATTGTACTTTATGGCCTTGCAGATCTGCATGTTGGAATGGACCTCCCAAGGGGCCAAAGGATAGTTGTGAATGGATGGTCAGTGTGATTCTGTTTCCGATTAACTGTATGATCTTAGACTGTTTATATGTATGATTAGTAATCTTCCCTGCTCATAGAAAACTAGACATTTGGGGTTCTAAGAGGAATAACCCCAAACCCTACTCTCTGCAGCGAGAACCCAGGTCACATGAAGCCCAGGTCACATGAAGCCACACTGAATCAGACCATTGGTTTGCCAAGCTCAGTACTATCTGTCTGCTGTGACTGGCGGTGGCTCTCTGGGGTCTCAGGTGAAGTCTTTCACATTATTAAGTGATCAGGAGGGGCTGTGGCTTAGTGGTAGAACATCTGCTTGGTATACAGAAGGTCTCTGGTTCAATCTCCAGCATCTCCAGTTAAAGGGATCAGGTAGTAGGTGGTATGAAACGCCTCTAAGACCCTGGAGAGCTGCTGCTGCCAGCCTGAGTAGACAATACTGATCTTGATGGTCTGATTCAGTAAAAGGCAGCTTTGTGTGTTCATGATCCTTTTAACTGAGGAGTCGAAACATTGACCTGAGATCTTCTGCAGATGCTTCACCAAAGAGCCGTGATCCCTCTCCAGGTTCAAGCTTCTCTGAAAAGAGTGTGGCATTCTTAGAAACCGTATCAATTTCTCAAGACTGGTCTTTGACGCCTCTCTGGAAGAAGTTCAGCTGGCACAGCTAGGAAGGAACATTCCTTCTGTGGTGTCTTTGCTGCTCTGATTATCCACAAGAGGGCGTTTAGAGAAGATCCAAATGTGTGGTCAGTTGGTATAGTCCTCAAAGTGGTTTGACCACCTGTAGAATAATGCATGTGGGTGGGCTCCTTGATGGGAAGCTAAGATGCCACCCAAGCCAGGTCCCAAACAAAATACTTAGACATGGGAGGCACTTCAAATTAGTGGTCTCCCTCCCCTACCCCAAATGCACTCCTGTGAAAGTACCAGGGATTAGGAAGGGATTAATTTACAAACATCAATTGAAAACCTCTCTAGTACTGAGATGTATGGGCACAGGGTGGTTACACTGAAGTGCAAGGTCACAAAGCCTTGTTATTGGTGCAGTAGCATGCAAGCCTTAGAATTAATTATCACATGGCGGTGGGTGTAGTGTAGCCAGGAGATCCAAAGATTGTCTGGCAGCCTGAAACTCAAGCTCTCTTTGTGACCAGGTAGGTTTATTTCTGGGGCTGGGAGAACAGCTGGCTTCAAGTGGAGGAGTGGGGGATCAGACCCAGTTCTCCAGATCAGGGTCCTGCCGCTCTTAACCACTACACCAAATGGGCTCTTGCAGACTTTAGAGTTAACACAAAATGCTTCGTTATCAGGCAGAATGGGTAGTGATTAGTGTTGCCAACACCCAGGTGATGCCCGGAGATCTCCTGGAATTAGGACTGCTCCCCAGACTTCAGAGATGGAGAAAATTATTGCTTTGGAGGCTGGAGTCTGTGGTGGTATATGCTGTTGAGGCCCTCCCCTCTTCAAACCCTACTCTCTTCACACTCCACCACCAAATCTCCAGGACTTTCCCAACCCTGAGGTGGCAATGCTAGTAAGAAGAAGATATTGGATTTATACCCCGCCCTTCACTACCCGGAGAGTCTCAGAGCGGCTTACAGTCTCCCTTCCCCTCCCCACAACAGACACCCTGGGAGGCTGAGAGAGCTCTTTCCAGAACTGCTCTTTCCAGAACAGCTCTGAGAGAACTGTGACTGACCCAAGGTCACGCCAGCAGCTGCATGTGGAGGAGTGGGGAATCAAACCCGGTTCTCCCAGATTAGAGTCCGTGCTCCTAACCACTACACCAAACAGTGATAGCTGTACAGAGACCAAAGATCCTTGTGAAGGCGTATATATTTTTAGATACTTCAGATAGTGTTCTGAATAGAAAACTGTCATTACTGTAAATATATATGTACCTATATTGACAACCAGTTGAAGTTGTATAATGGCTTGGGAGGGAACTGATTTTTCTTCACTTTCTGTGTGTGTGTCTTTCTCTCTCCCTTTCTAAGGAGGAGCTGGATTTCTGTGAGACTTTGCTACGCCTTTGCTTCCAAAGCCAACCTGATGAAAACAACATGGACCGGTAACTTGGCTTCCCGGACCCTCGTTCGACACTGTTGGAAGTTCTCGCTTACACTTGGAGCGCTGTCAGTTGGAAACACTTTATGGAAACGCCCGTGTTTATCCTACATTCGCTGGAGACTGGCTGGAGGAACCGGAGATGTCTCTGTAATGAGAGATATGGCTCGTTAGCCTCACGACTGGCAGGAAGACACTTTCATAAGCTGTCGCTGTGTAACTTCCTCTTCCTCACCCTGCGGAACTGTTCTCTGCCACGGTTCCGCTGCCCTTCCAGCCTCACCCAAACCATTCACAAACAGGTAGCTGAGCAGCCATAACTGGGAAGTGTCTCTGAAAATCCGACACGTTTAATTGGTAAATGAAGCCGGTTCCTACAGATACACGTCTCGTTTGTCAAAGATGAGATGGTTATCGAGGTGGGGAGGGTTGCATGCCTTTAGTTCCTGTATCTGAAATGGTGGCAGAAGCAGAGGGGATTAATTGCCCTGCGGAGAAGGCACACTAAACTGCCGCCGCAAGGCCCGGAATGCTTGAGGGAGCTTTACTCCAAAGCGACAAGGCTCTGGAGATGTCAGCATGAAGGACCCAGATCTACTCTCGTGGCTGCGATTTCCAGAGAGACAACAGGGCTTTGGATCTGCTCTTCGCCTAGATGGACGACAACTGGTGTCTCTTTGTTCCCTCATTGGCTTCTCTCCCCTCGGTGTATCCCAGCAGCCTCCGCCATTCCCACCGCTCTGCTCTGCTGTTGCTGTGTTTGCTTACTCCTTTTTTTTTTTTTTAAAAAAAACACCAACAGGTTTCTGGTTTTGAGTGACAAGTCTGGCATGTTTTGTTTCTCCTGTCAACAGATGCGAATGCGGCCCTGACCTGGATAGCCCAGGCAAGCCTGATCTCGTCAGATCTCAGAAGCTAATCAGGGTCGACCCTGGCAAGTACTTGGAAGGGAGACCTCCAAGGAATCCCAGGGCTGGGACACAGAGGCAGGCAGTATCCAGTCACATCTCTGAAAAACATACTAGCCCCACTAGGGGTCACCAGAAGTCACTATGACTTCCAGGCTGGCAAGCACACACACACACACACAAACACCCCCCCAAAAATAAAACCAGATACAAACTCTTATCATGTATCTCTCTGCTTGGGAAAACAATAACCGAAGAGGACCCCCTATTGAACATGGTTGAACGACTGGAAGCACCACAGCCAATGTGGATCCTTTGAGTTAGAAAGAGGCTGTGGCTCACTGGCAGAGCACCTGCCTTGCATAGAGAAGGTTCCAGGTTCAATCCCCGTCTCTTCTAGCTAAAGATTTGCAGGTAGCAGGGCTTGTGGAAAGATATTTACTGTGTCCAAGACTCTGAAGAGCCACTGACAGTCAGTGTCCTCAATACTGAGATTACTTTATATCACTTCTTTCTCCCTAATGGAGACTCAAAGAGACATCATTCTCCGCTATTCAGTTTTATCCTCGCAACAACTCTGTGCGGTAGGTTAGACTGAGAGTGTGTGACCGGCCCAAGGTCACCCAGCAAAATTCTGTAGCAGGGTGGGGATTCAAACCTGGGTCTCCCAGAGCCTAGTCCAACAGCTGAACCACTACACAATGGTATTGAGGCCCTCGTTTCCTATGTTGCATAGAGAAAATGAAAGTCATTAATGGATTTGTGCCCCTAAATTTGACACACTTTCCTTTGAAGCATGTTACCATTAATACGTATGGGTGTCAGTGTTTCACTGCCTGGGGTGCCATGTTGTGGAACGTGTTGGAACTAAAGTCACATGCCTTAGAGATGTTGAAAATCCTGGGTCTGGTCAAGGGCGTCTCTTCTTCGTAATGGATCTCAGCGAGAGCTGAGAAAGACTCTCTCTGCCCCAAACCCTAGAGAGCTGCTGCTGGTGGATAATACTGAGCTAAATGGACCAATATTTTGACTGTTAGGCAACTTTATTTGGTTCTGTACAGGTAATTCCCCACATATCTTTCCAAAAAATTGACACTGAAACCATAACAAAGTAGATTATCCATTGTTGAGTGGGAGATAGTGCGCTCAGTTACTGTGGCAGATCCGCCCCATGAAGGGACAATACATTGGGGACCAATAATTTGACTTCAGCAATGGGATTGGAATGTGGAACAACCACCCTAACAATTCTGAAGGTCCCAGCAGTTTAGTAGGGTTGCTCTGATACCATCAGAACCAGGCTGAGGTTACTTCAAGGGCGGGTGAAATGGTTGTTGATAATGTTACACCTCAGGATGCAACATCGTGGCCTTTGCGGAGGTTGTCGTGACTGGATTGTATTGATCTTGGGTTGGTTCAGTGATGTTTCAAAGAAGAGCAACAGAAACCTTCTGCCTTCCTCGGTTTGTTAGAAAGTGCAAAGACGCACAGGTACTCCAGATGGAAGTGAACAGAAGGAAACAAGCCTGAAAGTGTGAGAACGAAGCTCAGCCCGAAGCACACGTGCACAGGGAGTGAAGATCGACTGCAGGGAGAATAATAGCGGAGAGATGGGTTTGCGCATTTATTTATTTAGATTTCTATCCCACCCTTCCCTGCACTGCAGGACTCAGGGCAGGGTTACACAGCAGCATAAAATAGTTAAAAATATAACTTTACAATAAGTTAATTGTTACAGTTTATTATGATAGTGCGTAATAAAACCAATTCATTACAGTTACAATTCACACTATCCAGAAGGGACATCTGAGGGGGGACAGTGCTTTAAAATTGTGATAAAGGAAACTTTCCATTCCTGTCACTGTTAAAGTGGTTTCACAGAATACAGTTTTCTCTAACCCTATTAAAAAGGCATCCAAATACACTACAGCTGCTATGGGTTACACAGTCTGGAGTGTATATAGGCACTTTTTAATAGATTGAGGCAGAAAACAAGGTATCAAAATAGTCAAGCAGTGCTAATGGTGCATGAGATACTTGCTAGATCAAAATGGAGGTAGCCCAGCTAAATACTCTGGGATGTTCCTCAGCATCCCTCAGCTGGTTCTCTATTGCCTGCTGTCAGGTACACAGAAAGGCTATGCTCCCACTAGCTTCCTTCAGGGGTAACTCCCAAACCACATCTAATGTGAGCTCTGACTCACAGAAGGTTATGCTGGAATAAATGTTGTTAGCCTTTTAAGGTGCTACCTGACTGCTGTTTTGTTTTGCTGGTACAGACTGAAATGGCTATCCAGAATTATCACCCGGCCACAGAGCCAGAGGTGTGTACATCACTCCCATACCAACCCTTATTTCAGTTTACAGTAAGCCCTCTGTCTTGCTTTCCCTGTGCTCCACCCAATCTGGGCCTAAAAATTGGCTATGGGGTTGCTAGCTCCCCCCCCCCGGTCCCTGGTGGTGGATGGGGTGTGTGTAGGGTTGTCAGTTCCAGGTGGGGAAACTCCTGGAGATCTGGGGGTGGAGCCTGGGGAGGGCAGGAACCTCAGTGAGGTACAATGTCATACAGTCCACCTTCCAAAGCAGCCATTTTCTCCAGGGGAACTCATCTCTAGTCTGGAGATCCCCAGGTTGGCATCCCTAACTGGCTGTCGGATGCAAAAGAAAGTGGGTGGATGTGGATTAGATAGCAAAGCTTGTCACTGGTTGGTCATGGACCAGTTGAATCTCTGAGTACTTACAGCTGCTCCCACCCCAGTCACAGCCCCCATTATTTATTCTAGATAGCCCTGACTTGGATGGCTGAGGCTCGTTGGATCTTGTGAGTTCTCAGAAGTTAAGCAGGGTCAGCACTAGTTAGCACTTGGATGGACCACCAAGGAAGTCTAGGTTCACTATGCAGAGGCAGGCAATGGCAAACCACCTCCATTTGAAAACCCTTTGGGGTCGCCATTAAATTGGCTGCAACTTGACAACACTTTCCACCACAGCAATCAAAGTCCTGACCCACACGCATCTCTGTCATTCATTGTACTCCTCCTTCCCTCCTGGCAGCCCTCCCTTTTTGGCCAGCAGGCCATCTGAAGGATGCTCATTGGACTGTTGAATTTGTTCTGGCCCTCCTCTGGACAATGTTAGCCTGTTGCAGGAGAGATGTGGAGCCCCAAGCCCAAAGGGGATGGAGAGCAGGGTAGAATAGAATGTCCTTGGCTTGGGCTAAAGTGTTTGCTCCTTGGCCATTTCTTGTAGAATGCTGAATAAGAGTGGGGAGACTGAGGAGCTTTACTCAGGCCAATGGGGGGAAATGCTGCTGTCCATCAAATAATTTATCCTTAATGTGAGGTTTGATTCAAAATTAGACAAAGTGATGTCCAGACAGAAAACCAGGTTGAACTCCTGTGTGCTGCATATGAAGTCAGTAACATAAAATGTTTCTTCCATTCTGGAAAGAGGTCATTTAGTGCGCTACTTTGACTGAGAATTTCACAACTGATCTCAAATTCAGTTCCTTCATGCTCGGATACACATTTGTTACCAAGATGTTACCCAAAATGGAGAGAATGATATAATATCAAAATGGGCTGGAAATCTCAAAGTCCCCTCAATCCAGGCATGGGTCGATTAACAGAAGTGGCAATGTGGGGAAAGATGGTTTATGACAAAAATTGAATTAGGTAAGCATTTTTATAAAAGTAATCTGGGTTCAATTTCTGGATTTTAGTAACTGAGACCATGATATTAAAATGGTTGCATGTATGGTTATGCCACGTGTATTTATTTGTGGAATTAGTGGGATTTTCGTTTGTGCACGTGTTTTTGCGAACGGTTTCTGTAAATTTCCCATGATGGTGTTAAGAAAAATAAAGGGAGACCAACACGAATAAGGTCGCAATCCTCCTGTACACGTTTACTTGAGACGAAGTCTCATTAAAAAGCTAGATTTACTGCCGATTAAACATGTACAGAAGCACCCTTCAAATCTAAGAAAGAAGATGGAAAGGTGCGCATGCGCACCTGTGTATGCAGGTTGAGGCGAATGCGCGCATGCCTTCGTTCCTCTTGGTGTAAAGGAGGGGTGTCAGGAGGAGAGAAGCCGAACTCGAGAACAGGAAGGATGGCTTTAACGCATGCGCAGCTGTCTTGAAAGCGGTAAATAGGGAGAGCGCGAGCGCACGGGGCGCACGCGCAGTCGCGTCTGCCGGCTCCATTCGTGAGAAGCACGAGAAGGGAGGAGCCAAAGCGAGAGGAGAGAATCGCAGCAGGATGAGGGGAAGCGTAGCGCATGAGCAGTTGTCTTCGCTTGTTCCACCATTCGGGTAAGGGAGGGGAGGCGGGAGGAGGAGGAGAGTGGCAGCAGCAGTCGCAGCAGGAAACAGCGGGTCGGCCGCTGGAGGGGCGCGCGGGGGATTGTGGGATCGCGGCGGTGAGAGCAAAAAAAAAAAAAAAGTGAAGGGAGAGCGCGAGCGAGAGAGCGACACCCCCGCGAGCGAAGGAGGGGCTCGAGCCCGGTGAGAGCGGCTGGCGGTGGGGGCGGGGCGGGGAGGGCAGGAGAGGAACGGGGCGCGCGCGCGTGCGGTGGGGGAGTTCTGTGGGAAGGAAGGGGCCGCCATTTTAGAGCTCCCTGAGGAGACCCCCCCGTGTCCCCCGCCCCCTTCTCTCTACATGCCGTGACCTCCCCCCATATTTAGTTTCTGTCATTTTCCCACCGACCCCCCGCCTCGAGACCTTCCTTTTCTCTCTGCCGGGTGACATAATAATCTTTCTTTCCCCCACCACGAACTCAACAGTTTCCTGCTCCCGACGTTCAGTGCACCTTTTCGAGGCTTCTTTACATTCGTGTTTTAACGCCCATCGGCTCCTCTCCCCACAGATGTCCGTTCAGTTCTGGTATCTGAAGTGGTAAAAAGTGGTGCCAGTGAGAGAGGGGGGTGTTTGCTTAGCCTTATCTTGCAAAAGTCCAGGGAGGTAAATTCTAGATTATAAAGTTGTTTTTTTTAAAATTCCCGTTGGAACAGGACAAGAATCTAGTTAACAAAAATGGATGTTTAAAAAAAACCAGTGTGCTCTCCTTAAACGGAATTCTTGTCTCCCACTGAAGCCAGTCTAAGTAAATAGTTGTGGCCTTCTTGGAAGATGCTCTGGCTCAAATTTTGGTTATTGTCTTGAAGGGATAGGCTATGACTTTAATGCGTGTTAGTATAAACATTGAATAGAATGTGTGTGCGCATATGCACTGTATGTTCTGTGTTTAACTAGCTAATTGCAAAAGATGATCTTTCAGAATACAGGTTCCTTTAGATTTCGCTCCTCACGCTGGAAGGAAAGTGCATACTATATCTCACTCCTTCCACACCCTCTCTGCCGCTGGCATTAAGCCGCTCCTCTTTATTTCCCCTTGCAACACCCACTGGTACCCATTCTATATACTATATTCTTTTTATAATGTACAAAATAATTGCTACCCTGTGTAGTTCGCTCCTCATAGTCACTAATGTGAACTGTAATTGCGATATGCACTTAAAATGCAGGGGAAAGCAGCCATTCTTATTACATAATAACCTTCCTGGCTGTTTACAAAAGGGTGGCTAAGTGTGTTAATGGATAAACTAAGCTCTGATAGCTGTGCATGCCCTGACCACTGACATCACCCTTCTGACTTTGTAATAACCCTAGATGCTGTGACCTGGGATTCCCTTTCATTGGTATGTCCCCCAAAGGCCTGATCTCCTAGGTATCTTCCCCTAGGCTTGCCTGGCTGTATTCAGTTATTCACTGAGAATTATGGGTTCCGAACACTGTTTCTTTTCCCCCCTTAACTTTTTCTTGCTGTCTTCAAACACTTTTAATGTAATTTTGTTCTGTTCCTCACTGATTGCTGTCTCTGGCTTGCAGTCACCAACGTAGCACTGACTAATCAGAGAAAAGTAATTTTGCAGCTCACTTCAGGAAGGATGCCAACAGGTGTCATCTTCTGGGATTGGGATGTAGTTTTTATTTCTCTGGTCTGTTTTAATGTAAAATGAAACAGGAGTCCAGTGGCACCTTAAAAGTTTAGCAGAATGAATTCTGGTATAAGATGTTTGTGAGTCAGAGCCCGCTCACTTCATCAGATACATACCCGAGATGCATAAATACATTTTTAATATGTTCTTGAAAACATGGCAAAGTGGTGGGGCTGGGAGGAAAATTTTGTTTTAAAATGTTTTCTACCTCTGTCAGAACTTCTGGAGAGAGAGTCTTATTTTGCTTTGAATATTGACACAGATAGAACTTTACCGGTTGAATGTGCACTCTCAAGTTATGATGGCGTGGTGGCTGATATTGTTTGCGCAAAGTGAAAGAAAATCTACATATGAGCCTAAATGGAGTGTGATTGGCATATTTAGAAAAAATAAGAGGTGACTAGAGACAAACAGCTTTGCTGTGGCATAAGTTGTTGTGGACTACAGTGGACTACAGCTTCATCAGATGCCTAAAGTTTGGTTGATTAATGTTCGTAGACAGACATTTTAAGCAGAGTGGTCAGTCCATGATATAGAGGAGGCGTGTTTTGTGACAATTCTGTCAACCTAAAATGTGTATAGGATGAGTACAGTTATGCGGTGCCTTAAACAGAGTGTGATTTGATTTTTCATGTTTATTTTGGTAAATGTACTTAAGTGTCAGTTTCTAAGAACATCCCATGAACTGTGTAGGATATGCCACGGACATGGTTGTTTGTTCGTCCATGTCAGCAGAATTTGATGGTCTTCAACAGAAATCACAGGGGAGGGTGTATGTGTGCCTCAGTTTCACTGTCAGTCAATGTAGCATCGCTTGCATTAATCCCATACCAGGTTAGTTTTTTATTTGACCTGCACAGTCAAAACTGTCACTATTTATGTCTCACATGGTGGAAAGGATGTTGGAGTTGCCAATCAGGAGAATTCAGATCTTGTTGTTTTTTTGGGGAGTGGGATTGTTATGTATTTGTGGCGTTATCAATAGTATACACATGTACTCAGAACACAATTCTTTTGGTTAATCACCTGAAAAACACCTCTGAAACTGTCATGCTTGCACAGTAGTATATTAGCAATGGCATTAATACACAGGGTCAAACCATGACCATTCTGAAATCTTTTGGCAGAACAACAAAGCACTAGAAGATTTTCAGCTCCACAGTTCTGCATACAGTTGTGATCTGAAATTCAGTTTACATTAAAGTGCTTGAAGGGGCAAATGGTTCTTTTCCCCATGCTGCCCCCTCCCCACTCTCCCAAGTTTACAAATGGGGAAATATAGGTGACATGATTATTTGGTGGGAGTGATAATATTCATTAGAAATTTTTGCTTTCTCTGGCTTCCATTCTTTGAGGGTATTAAAGTACACAAAAGGTTGGTGGCACTGCTCTCTCTCCTCTTTCTTTTGACCTGGCTGTTACTAAGCACAAGGCAATAAAGGATTCTGCCCAGTGCATCTTTGCTTTGGATAAATGTTGGAAGACTTTTTCTTTTTATTCCTGGGGGAGTTCACTGTATCTTGGATCAGTGTTTTTAAAAAAGATTTAGAGCCGGTGCTATTGCAAAAGTTCAAGCTACACAATCCTAGTCATATCTAGGAGGCATGTAGCTGCAGCTTGCCTTGACAGTTTTGGCAGAAGGGTTGTAAAGCTAATCCCAGTGCTATAATCAACACATAAGGAAGTAATTGAAGTAAGAGACTTGAAATTTCAACAAAGCTTCTCTTAGTACTGTTGATAGACAGCCCAGGATCTTAAATCCTTCTTTCCCATAGCAGGGTTGTCTTGGGGTGGGACTAATACGAGCTTCCATTGCTAGTTGAGCAGAAAGTATACGGCTCCATTGCATGCAGGCTAGAGGCACAGTCTTAAGGCATTTATTGTCAGAGAACTAGCTTCTGTTTTGTTAGTGCTGCCTCTGGCTGACCACTGATGGAGTTGTGCCATGAGGAAAAGCCCTATCAGTATGCATCCTCCTGATCACTGCCAGCCACTTCAAGTCATCTTGAGCTGAAGCTAAGATGCTGAAGTTGCGTGTTGACACAGTTGAGCCTCTTTGAGCATGAGTAAGAACTACTTGGTTGTTATCAGGCATGCACCCTTGCTGAATGTTTTGAAAAGTTTGCAGATCACTGCCCTCCTTTTCACGCATCACCTTTTTGGGTGTACACCTTGAAACAGGAAATGTGACTGTGACAAAGTGTGCTTTGAGTGTACATCTTACAGATACACTCTTTGGTATGAAGATTGGTTGGTTTAGTGGCAGCTCTGGTTTGGGCCTTTGCAATGTGAACAAAAGCCTTGTGTTGATACCTGGATGAAATAGCAGTGGCATTTATTATATGCTCACTTGTACTGGGATGAACATCCTTGTGTTTGTGTGTGTCCTGCTGAGGAAAAGCAGCAGTGCATTATGTCTGCTAACATGCTTGGCCTTCTCTCTGTTTTCTGGCCTTTTAAAGCCAGGAGGCGGAGTAAGCCAGTAGTGGGGCTGTAGTGCTGCAGTTTGCTTCCCTGATGGAAGCTACCAGGGCAGCAGGCTTGAAAAGAGTGGGGTGGAGGCTGGCTGATTCACTATGTCACTTGGCTACTTGCTGCCAGGTGGATGAGCACTGAGTGCCCAAAGGTTCACTGGGAGACGGAAGAAAGCCAAACAAAAATAAAGAGCAAAACATTGAAGCTAGATATCTTTTGAGCAGCATTAAGATCTCCAGGTGTTTAATAGTGAAGGTGGTGATGTTGGCTACAATTGATGTGTGAGGAAAGGTGGGGGAGCTGACTTGTGCATGCCCAGTCTTTAATGCAGATTTTGGCAAAGCTAACAAAAAATGTGCTTTGCTAAAATGTAGTCACTGAAGTTTGCAAATAACGGAGGACTGCCAATTTTGCCAATCTTGGGGAGCATTAGGAAAGAAATTCTTTTTGGGGTAGTCTTTTGGATGAGCGAAGAGTTTTTTAAAAGGCATTTTTCCTCAAAATGGATAGAATGAAGATTTTTACGTAAAAGAATCTGCTGCATTAGATGATGATGGTTTTAATGTTTACTGTAAACATGTGCAAGTTTTTTGGGATATATTTGTTTCACTGTGACTACTTGTGTTCACAATCAGTTTGCCTTAATGTGTGTTACTACTGATGTCATTGTTTTCAGTGTTGTACAGGTTAGCCCTGGTGGGAATGTGGGAGTATTCCTATGTATGCATACTCAGAAGTAAGTCCCATTTTATTCCATATGACTTACTCCCAGGAAAATGTTCTTATGATTGCAGTCTCCTTGTCCTTTTGTTTGCTATAGAATTTGCTGTCTCTTTTCAGCTGATTTTTTCCCTGCTTCTCAGATGGCCAAAACTTATACATGTATTAAGGGAGAGTAGGGCACAGCAGTTTACATCATGCTCTCTTTAGTATTGGGAATATTCACAGTTTTGCTTTAAGAAACCAAAGCTTTCAAATCTTTTATCTTGCCTTCCAGAGTCCAACAGTCAAATGACTATAAGTATTCCCCCATATCTATTCCTTTCTAACCTACCCTAGCACTAATTCATGAAAATAGATCTGTGGGGAGCCAAGAAATTACAGGTTAATTGATGGAAAACATTATTGAAACTAGAATTATAAAACATAAAGCCATAAGCTTTGCTAAGGAAGAAGCAACAGAAACCTGTGTGAAGTGATGTTGTACCTCAGTGTTGTTTGTGTGTGCGCGCGCTTTGGAAAGGTGTTAGGCATGTTTATAGGGGTGTTCTGATGCCTTCATGACCTGTTTATGGACTTCATTGAAGCATCTGACTGGGCCACTGTTGAAAACACGATGCTGGATGACTCCTGGGACTGATCCAACAGGAGGCTTAACTAAAAGTTATCTTAATTTAACTCCTCCAAAATATCCAGTTGAATATTCCTTCTTATGCTTCCCTGCAGGCTGAAAACTCACCCTCCTATCCTGTTCTCACCCATCCCAGTATGCTACCATATATCATTCAACTGAGCTTGTAACTTGCTGGTTCTGTTTATTAGCAGAGAAAAAAGATGAGCTGTATTTGCTTAAAGATTTATAAAGCAGAAAGGAATTATCCATCACTGCTGCCTTTGTTCAAGAGGTCAGATATCAGCACACCTTTGTCATCCCGTGCCATCTTGTCCATCACCCCAGTCACTGTGAGAGACCCTCAATACTGTAGAGCCCAGTGTTCTGTCCCCTTAGTGTGAAGATTTTGTTCAGATTCTGGAATTAAGGTTTTCTGTGTCAAAAGCTTGGCAAGTGAGTTGGGAGGTAAAGTTTATTCTCTGGTCTTGAGCATAGTGTTCTGTATGGACTTTAACATGCATGTGTGCTGTTAGAGAGAGAGAGAGCGTGAGTGTATGTGTTTGGGGGGGCATGATGAGCTGGAGAGGCATATGATTATCATGAAGACCTGAAACAGATGGTGTGATTTGTCCAAAATACATTGTAAAGGGAGGATGTTGTAGGTACTTTCAGGGTGCTTGGCATACTAGGGAGGCAGGTAGTGAGGGCGGGGACAGGATGTGCAAACCTAAATAGAGCTGTGCATATCTGTCTTGCGTGGGTGTTCAGCCTTCCGAAGGCCTACATACCCACCTCATCTCTAAGCAAGCTCCCCATTGGCTCCGAGTTCACTGATACCTTTGTGGCCTCCAAAGTACCGTTGGTTGTGGCTCTTGTGGCCAACAGTTCCTGCTGAGGGGCTGTACCTGTCACATACTGAAGCACAGCTTCGCTCATCTTAATGTTAGCTGCCCGTGTAACATTTTGGCATGGTTTATGACTGAATTCACAGTGCTCTGCTGTTTTTTCTGTGTAATCTCAAATGATTGCAGGAACAGGTTAATAAATGAGATTTGACTTGAGGGTCTGTCACCAGTGCTGAATTTTGAACGATGGTTTTCCCTCTGTAATGGGGAGTTTGGAAATGTAGAAAAAGGCATTCTGGTCCCAATATTGAAAGGCAGGACTCAGCAAATAATACTAAATAAAACCATCTTAATGACTGAAATTAATGGTTTTGAAGTATACATGAGATGACTATAGAAATGGTAAGCTAGTTGTTGATCTCAATAGAGGAATGAAATGGCTTTAACTGCTTTGTCGACTGCAAAACAGGTGGCTTGCAAAAGAGACCACCCTAGGATGGCTTGCTCATCAAAAGTCATAGATTCCTTTTATGTTTTTTATGTGAAAGTGTTATGTTATAGTTGGATATATGCTGTTTATCCTAAAATAATTAAAACTATTTTTTTAAAAAAGTCATAGCCCTATGAGTGTTCCCTCTAAGCTGAGTTAGTGTGAGCCAGCTCACAGTTTATTAGCCACCAGCTCACACATTTTTGTCTTAGCTCAGGAAGGATAGCTCCAAAGCAAACTAATTTATGCAGTAGCCAAATCGCTCGCTCATGATTTTAATGCCAGTAGCTCACAAAGTAGAATTTTTGCTCACAAGACTCCACAGCTTAAGGGGGGAGCATTGGCCCTATCCACAATCAGCAATGAGCCCCACCTACTTTATGGTGTGCAGCTATCCCAGCACAATATGGCTTTGGGATCAATAGGGTAATGAGCTCTGCTAAATCTCTGCCTTTACTCTGTCTTTATTTTTGTTTGGAGAAGTTTTTTATTTCTTTCCTCTTTATCCTTCAGTAGAACATTACAGACTTAAGATTATGCCTTTGAATTTTCAATTTTTTGAATTGCCCCCCAGGTTTTCGTGAAGTTCTGATAAGCTCCCACCGTGTGTGTTATCGCTAGCACTTGGCCTGGACTTCAGCCCTACTATTCAGAGTCTTGGATTCTGGATATAGAAGCTAGTTTGCCCAATTATGGTGTCCCAGTCTGTCTCAGTTCCCCAGCACTACTCCAAATTTGCCCCTGAATTCTGCTTAAGCCCTAGTTTTCAGCATGTCTGGGGTTTTTTGGAGGCATTTGTGTCTTGGCAGACCTTCTCTTTTAACAGGCCATGTGACGACAGTGGCTAATGCCTTGTCTGAATTTGAGGTACAGTTTACCCCTCCCCTGACTTGCCTGAACCCCTGAAGACTCTGCTTTGATGGCTATTCAAGCTCGCTTTTTGGTCTGCTGTTTTCTGAGACTATACCAAGGACCCATTATGGGTTGTGACAAGGTGGACCACCAGCACACGTTTCAGTAAAGCTGGGCAAATGATCTTGGCTGATCCTGTGGACTGAGGGATGTTGTGTGAATGAGATGAAAAAAGCTTTTGGAAATGTTTATGGATGCCACCTCCTAGGGCATATGACAAGACATTCAAATAGGAAATGTTGAAAGCAGGCTAGTGTTGGGATACCGTAGAAACCAATTACAAAATATGGATGACTTGGCTTTTATTATACTTGGGCAGAAACACTCCAATATGTATGTCTAGCAATCTATACAGCAAAGTAAATGGCTTTTGAGCACACCACAATCTGCTTTGATTTCCCATTGGTAAAATGGACAATGAGGCTGCTTGTCTTGAAGGTTTTGAACATGATTGTATATAATAGATTCCTTACTAACTCAGCCCCTAAAAACAGTTAAACAGCAAATCTCTAGACCATGTTGGGGACATGTTTTTGAAAACCATGTAGGCTGTTCTGTTTCTCATACTGCCACTCTTGCTCCTGTGTTACTACTTGACAAACAAACAAACAAAAGAGACACTGAAGGTCTGGTTTAAAATAAAGTATGCAAATAGGACACATTTGTTTAACAGTTTTAAGTGTACTTGGGATATTTTGGGCCCAGTATGAGCAGCCCTGATAATAGTGATTGTGCTTGTAGCATCTGCCCTGAGGCCTGATGACTGTTTAAGAAATACTCTGGCTCACATTTTAAATATAATCTCTCTGAATGTACAGCCTCTGTTGCTTGACACAGGGAGCTGCACTTTGGGCTTGGAGTCCTTCTGATCAAACCCTGAGTTCACTAACCAGCAACTTGCCATGAAAACCAGCAACCGGGTTGATCTTGGCAACAGAATCTTTGGCCAAGTTTGTCTGTGGTCTGTAATTTTAGCTGAGAATACCACTAAAAGCCTGTTGGTTAAACACAGTATATTGCTATCTGTATACAAACTTCCTATCAAAACAGAGGTGGTTTTTTTTTGGGGGGGTGTTGAATGATCTACTTGGACAAAAGAGAAAGACCCCCCCCCCCGGTTTCGAAATCTTAGGGGGCCTCCTTTTCCATGTGTGTGCACTGCATGAAAACAATCAGTAAGTTCTTTGGGGGGGCTAGTTTGGGAATGTTCAGTTATGTGTGAGACTGACTGGCTCCTGAAAGGTTCACTAAGAATGGCCATAAAGGTAAAAGAGAACCTGTGCTCCGTATCGTTGCTCGCATACAGATAGAGAGGAAGGAGCTGGAATAGAGACTTCTTTGTCAACTGAATACCTTAGCATCTGCATGGCTTGTTCACATGGACATGGCAGGAGTAGAATCCACTCTTTCCAAAGCCTCCAAAGAAACTGCATTCTGTGAAGGAAGTATAGGCAAATGTTGAGCTCCCTTAATGAAAGCCAGGATCACCTATCTGTGTGACAGTTCACAGCATCTTGCATATGCCAGAATGGAGATTATAGGCATGGTCCTGACTTTGGGTACTGGAAGTTTAGAATTCTGTACTGTTCCAGTTCCTCTATCTATGCCCTAGCAAGTAGCAGTGGAAAAGGCCAAAAGACGCTTTTGTCTGTTCCTATCCCTTCACCAGCCCATCTTCTCCTTCCCCAACAGCAAATAAATGAATTCTCTGAAGGTGTTGGTGCAGTGAAAAAGTTTACTTTTGCTCCTGTTGTATTAGTCCTTTGCAGAAATTACGATTACACTTTTACTTCAATGTTCCAGGTTGGTTGATATCTGTCTGACTTCATAAATTACTCCAGCCTTACTGTTGGGGTTAAATAAATCTTTAAATATAAGGTGCCCCAGTGAACAGGGCTCTGAGAAGATCAGTTAGGAATAATTTCTTCTGTTGAGGCCTAGGCCTTCAATACCTTATTGAGTTCTCTTGGCTTTCCAGACTATCCAGTTCTGTCACTAAAAAGACTGAGGTCCTTTCAGTGCTACTGATGGCTTGTTGACCAAAGCAGCCGAAACACAAATGTGGAGTGAATTCAGCCTTTCCTCAAATTTGTACCAGGGCGGAGGATGGCCGTTGCTTAACACAGAGGAAATTTTAAAATATACTGCAAGTGACGAGCAGTGTCCTGTATGAGAAGACATCAGTTTGTTTCTGACAAATTTGCACAGATGCAGTGGGAGGCAGGATCGGTTCTTGTCAGTAAAAAGCCAATAATTAATGTAAGAGTGGGATCTTGGCTGGTGGTAGCTCACTACAGCTTCAGAATCCCTTCAGGTAATAAGAAATGATGGTTGGCCGACCTAGTTCCACTCGACCAAGAAACATAGCTTTGGGCTTCTTTTATGTCAAGCCGCGTTTAGTAATTGGAGTGGCTATTGCAGGAGTTCCATTCTTTATCTGTCCTTTACAAAAATTCACAGATAGCAAGTTTCACGTGAGAATGACTATGAAGTGTGTCAGGTGCTTTTCCTTAATTATTCGTTTTGTAGAGTCTTCTTGAGTTTTCTGGTTGTAGCTTCTAACCTTAAATGCTAAGCTGGTTTACCTTCTGCAGTCCTTGATGAGGCTGCAGAGGTACCAAGCCAGTTATTCTTTGCCCTTGCAGCCCATTCTGGTTCTTGCCACTCTGTAGTCCAGAATATAAAACACTGAAGTGTGTTTCCATATTGTGTGATTTCCCACCTCTCCCCAGAAAACCCCTTTCCAGCATATCCTAGCTCCAGATGAATGGAGCCGGATTAAAACAGTCTGCTGTGGCCAACGGCGAGATGTAAACCAGAAAGCAGCAGAAGAAAACAAATGACCCAGCTGCTTTCTGAAAGGGTTACTGACCCACAGTATGGAAACAGCAACTTCCCAGCCCCCATTTCTGTGGCTGAGATCTAAACAAGGATGATATTGTAATGCAGCCGTGCAAATAAAACCAGTTCCAAAAAAATATCCGGCATACCTGCCCATGCATACCTGCGTTAGTCATTCATGGCACATCAAAGTCCTAAAACAAACAAGCACGGATGATTTTTCTCATTAAAAACAAAACCAAACCAGACAGATTGCAGGTCGTTGTGTGTGTTCAAAGCAAAATCTAGAACCCAAAGCCATCTGACGCCTTTTATTAGAGTCAAACCGAACAACACACAACAATATCAAAAGGTTAGCCCTGTTGGTCTGCAGTGGAGGAGCTAGGTTCAAGTCCAGCAACACCTTAGAGACCAACAAGATTTTCAGGGTAGAAGCTTTTGAAAGTCAAAGCTCTGACAAAGAGAGCTTTGACTATCAAAAGCTCATACTCGAAAAATCTTTTTGGTCTCTTAAAGGGCTATTGGACTCAAATCTAACAAAACAGTATGCAAGCGTTCAAGCTTTCCAAAACTTCATCAGGCTGCCATTTAAAAAGGGGAGAGGAAGGAGAAAAGCAGATGTTTCAAGCTCTGATCTTAAGACCTTTTGTCTATGTTCTTTGTATGCCAAGCAGATCTGGATAGATAAAGTGGTGCTGGGTGAACTGGTATCATCAGGCCACACCTTTGGCCTTCTGGGAGAAAGACTCTGTCGGCATTCCATACAGCATACAGACAAGAAGCCTCAACGTGAGGGCTGGAAACATCTGTGTTCCCTCCACCTCAAACTCATACATTCTGTCAAATGAAGGTTTCTGGAGAACTCAGAACGGACACTATGGGTCCTAATAAAAGGGGTTACAATCCTTTTTTTTTGTGTCTTGCACTTTGTTTATAAAAGCTTCTGCTGGTGTAGTGTAGTGGTTAAGAGCTGCAGACCCTAATCTGGAGAACTGGGTTTGATTCTCCCCTTTTCCACAGGAAGCCTGCTGGATCACCTTGGGCCAGTCACAGTTCTGTCACAACGCTCTCAGCCCCACCTACCTCAAAAGGTGCCCGTTGTGGGGAGAAGAAGGGAATGTGATCATAAGCTGCTCCAAGACTCCTTAAGGTAGAGAAAAGCAGGGTATAATAACCAACCTCTTCTGGTTGCCTGAAATAGATTGTTCCTCACCCTAGGATGCTGTGGAAATAACTGGCCACGGGTATTGTCTCTGGGCTATGGTGTTGCCTTTCCTGAAGTGTGCGCCTGGGCCCATTTTGGTGGTACTTAAGTTTGTGTTAAGGGTGCCCCATTGCTGCTGTCCTGAACCTGCTTGGGAGTTCATGAGCAGGGCTTGGTTGAGAACTGCTTGCTGGTGTTGCTATTCTGTCGTTTTAGCTTCATAAGGCTCACTGACTTTCCTGTGGGCCAGTAACCTTTGGAAGTGGAAGGATGGCTGTCATCATAGCCTGTCAATTCAAACATTGCTCAGACTGTATGTTCCTTCAAAGTTCCTTCAAAGCATGGGTCTTCTAAACTTGTATTTTGCTTGAGGTTAGCCAGTCAAATCCTATAATCTCATGGTCGTCAAACATTACAGCATGAAGCACTGTGAGTAGGTGGCAGCTCACCTTTTAAAAAACCCATTTCATTGTGATTGGTTAGCAAGAGCAGGAGTGAGAGATCCTTATCCCTCACTCTCGTAGCTGTTGAGGCAAGCCCAGCATCATTGCAGAACTCCTTCTGGCCACCAGCTATAATTGCAGACATCTCAGAACAGGAGCACAAGCAGTTGGTGGTGGCAAAAAGTTACTACCCGTGACTCCATCTTACTTGCTGCAGGAACTAAGGAGTTCTGGCTGTCTGCTCTGTAACACTCCTGTGAGGGGCTGGACATAAGTCATTCCAATTTTTTTTTTAAAAAAGACATTGCTTTCAGTGTTTCATAACTAAATTGTTTTTGGAAAGTTTTATCAGCACAAGTATCAAACCTGTTGATGGTTAGAATATCTCTCTCCTTACTGTTTCTAACAAAGTTAAAGCTTTGACAATTACTTAGCTGGTCAACTGACCAGTTCTTTTGACTAGTCAAAAGCCCAACCCTAGCTTTGACTAGCTGCTTTTGTGTGTCATTCGCTGGATCCAGCCAGCTTTTTCATTCATGCTTATCACAGCCCCACCCCCATGTTTTTTGTCCATAAAAATCCCATGCTCTCCAAGGTAGTCTTTTGAGTGGCCAGTGGCCACTCTTTCTCATTAGCAGAAAGGATGGTTAGATCCAACCATATGGTTTGTCAATTCAAATATCATGTCAAACTGTAGCTGTGTTTTGCTTGAAATGAGTGAATGAATTAATTATCGTATGGTATTGTATGCAATATAGCCAGGGGATTCTAAGATTGTCTGGCAGCCTGAAGTTCTAGCTCTTTTAGTGTTATGCACCACTAGGTGGTGAGGTAGACTTATTTTGGGAGGCTGAGAGAGCCCTGAGAGCTGTGGCTGACCCAAGATCACCCAGCTGGCTTCACGTGGAGGAGTGTGGAATTAAACTCGGTTCTCTAGATTAGAGTCCACCACTCTTAACCACTTCACCATGCAGGCTCCCTGTTCGAAATGAATCAGATGGGGATGATACATAGCGGAAGTCCTATTCCTGATAGATAAGTTCTGATAGTGCATTCTTGAAACGAACAAATAAACCAAGGCCCCGGTCACACGGCGAATTTGCCGCAGGAGAGCTATGGATGGTGGGCGGATTATCCGTGCGCGATCACACCGCCACATCTGGCAAGTGTAGCGCACCCGTGGCTTCCTGCCAAAAACCCGCAGTTAAAAAGTACCTGCTAACAAGTACTAGCAACCTGTTTGCCACGGGCCGCTGATGGATGCAGTTGGTGTGATTGCGCTAGCACACGGTTTTTCCTTCCGGCCATCATCTTTGCTGCTGGCGCCAACTAGCCAAACCCCACTGCATTGCCGTCGCATCAGATCGCATAATCGCGGATCAAATTGCAACGGCGCAAATAGCCACGCCTCCCCCCCCACATTATCCCGCCCATGTGACCGGGGCCCAAGTTATCTTCCTGGTTAAGTTCTTGGCAAACAGCCCAGTTGCATGTATTCCTAACCTTGTTTGTTTATTTACCTTATATCTCGCCCTACCTTGCCAACAACTTCTCAGGAACGTTTTTCTTTGAAGAAAAATACTTTTGGGCTAACGTTAATAAAATAGGAAGTAAGAAGGAGGCTTAACCAGCAGGTGGTTGAAAATCTTTCCCCTTCCATAACTATAAATGCTGCTCATGAGTAGCAAGGTCTCTTTTCAAGCCTTGTTAAATGGGGACTGTGTTAATTGGATTACAGAAGAAGGAATCTGGTTATAAACTCTCTCCCTCTTAAGCCAAGACATTTAACAAAAATTCAGTGATATGTAGGAAGGTATTCACCCTGGAGACGTACAGAAACTAGAGTACAAAGTATTTTGGTATCAATGTGGTTTTGTTGGATGGAACTTTTAAAAATTAGTGGGTAGTCCCACAGCATTACTTGAGGTGGGGGTAAATTTGGAAGCATAGTAAATGATTGATCAATGTAGCACTATGTTTAAAATGTTGGAATAAGACAGTGAGACCTGGGTTCAAACCCTTAACTCCTGTCATGAAGCTCTCTAGGTCAGTGTTTTTCAACCTTTTTGTGCAAAGGCACACTTTTTTCATGAAAAAAATCACGAGGCACACCACCATTAGAAAATGTTAAAAAAATTTAACTCTGTGCCTATATTGACTATATATAAAGTAATTCTCTTGAATAGGAATCAAATAAACACAAAGAAATTATTTTATAATTACCTTATTATGAAATAATAATACTTTATTTTATAATTGTTCATATGTTATGGATGAAATTGGAATTTTCCCCACGGCACACCAGACAATATCCTACGGCACACTAGTGTGCTACGGCACAGTGGTTGAAAAACACTGCTCTAGGTGACCGGGGGTTAGTCATGCTCTCCACCTAACTTATCCTGCAGGGCTGCTTTGAGAAGATCATGGAAGGGGGGAGAGCCACATACACCACCCTGATTTCCTTGGAGATATGGTGGGGTAAAAGAGGGATTGTTGATTCAAGCCAAATTTGGTAGGTCCAGTCTTCATGACAAAGCTCTCCTACTTAGACCCATGTATGTTAGTCTGGTAGTCTAGTCTGTCAGCTATATGACCACACTGCGTCACCTTGGAGTAGCAAAAGAAGCATGAGTTTTTTTCTTCCTCTGAGGTTTCTAAAATCTTTTAATTGCGTACAGGGGTTTCCCCCCCCTTCTCTTTCCATTCTTCCACATGCTTCTAATCTCTTCCCTTGGCTTGGCTCAGGGGAAGGGTTTTTTTGCCAAACCACTGGGGGTATTCCAAAATTAAGATAGTTCCTCCCCCCAAAAAAGACGTTCTTTAATTTTTTAAAAAAGTTAGCGAGGAAGTCCTTATTGAAAGAATTACGAAGAAGAATTATTATTCTTCGTTAGATTGTGGAGAAACTGACCAAAAGTCCACTTTCTCCTTGTTTGCTTTTTCCCTGAGCAAGTGGAATTGGACTTGGCCTCCCAGAATAATCATATTTGAGGTATTGGTATATTCCCTTTCAGGTGAGGCCCCAAGCATTCATATTGAAGACTCTTTCTGCATTGCAAAGTAGCACTGCAGCGAAGAGCTGCTTATCCCTGGCTTTTGAAGATCACGGTCTAATGCTGTTTCTTACTTTTCATCAGGGTGTGAAGAATAACAGATACACAGGAGTTCGGGCTCCTGAACAGTAGAATTGGAGTCTAGAAAATTAAGGTATCTTTTTTCAGTTTGTAGTAGAGACAAGGTGGTGGCAGTGGGTTAGGGTATTGACCTCAAACCAGGGAGACCCCCACTTACCCTGTGAAACTTACTGGGTGACCTTTGGGGCCAGTAGTTAATCTACCTCACAAGTGCATTGTTGGGCGGTGGTAGCATGATATCCTGTACATGTAGGCCATCCTGAGTTCTGGGGGCTGAGGAGTTTGAGATGATTATTAGGAATTCTATTCAGCTGCCTAGGGAGGTGGTGAGCTGTCCCTCACTGGCAGTCTTTAAGCTGGAAAAGAAGAAGAGATTGGATTTACACTGCACCCTTCACTCGGAGTTTCAGAGCAGCTTACAAACTCCTTTCCCTTCCCCTCCCCGCAACAGACACCCTGTGAGGTAGGTGGGGCTGAGAGAGTGCTGAGAGAACTGTCCTTGAGAGAACAGCTCTGATAGAACTATGGCTTACCCAAGGTCATCCAGCAGCTGCAAGTGGAGGTATGGGGAATCAAACCTTGTTCTCCCAGATTAGAGTCTGCACACTTAACCACCACACCAAACTTGCCAGGAATGCTGTAGGCTGATCCTGCATTGAGCTGGGGGTTGAACTAGATGGCCTGTATGGCCCTTTCCAACTCTGTGATTCTATGAACTGATAAAAGAGATTTGTCTGCTGGTTGCTGAGAATCTGAACTCTTTTTCCTGTTCTTAATTTCTGCAGTAAACAGCCTGAACACATTCAGATGCTTAAAACATGTGGCTGCGATCCGCATGTGCCTGTCATAGCCATAGCCACTGTCACTGTTGACAACTGAGGCAGTGAGCGGCCAACTAGAGGGCTGCTTTGCATTTGGCATTTTGTACTCTGAGTGCCAGAAAGTGGAAAGAGAGCATTCATGTATTCTTTAGACCCTTGGAAATATCTGAAAGCAATGCCTGATCCTTTCCTCAACCTTAGGAGACACTCATCAGCCGTGTGATAGAGTAGAACAACCTTTATCCACGGAATCACTAAACTGCCCACCTTGTCTGGTATTCTTGTTGCTAAGTCCACAAACAGGGTAAGACAGTGACAGCTTCCCACTAGAAACTTGCTGTTTTATTCGAGATAAGGCTGGGACTGTCTGAAGTCACAGGCAGCCCTGTGTGACTAGAATCCAATTCAGAGCAGTGGCTTCGACTACAGGGGTACAAGTGCCCTTTTGGCCATGACGTTTCCCAGGTTAGGTAAAGACCCAACTCCCAGGGTTGTTGTGTGAATAAATGAGTTAAAGTGTTGTAAAGCAGTCTGCAGTGTTAAAAAGGATGATGGGAAAATTTGCAAGTTCCAGTATTTTTAATTTATTGTAAACTTTAAGGTCTGAAGTTTGTGAAGGCCGTGATTACTATCCCCCCCGCCCCGCTCCACTCTCCAGTTTCTATGAGCTGATGTGAGACCAGCTTCTCAAAGCCAAGCAGTCTGCTCTGATGTATTGCAAAAGTCTTGTAATTCTAGAGGTTGCTTGGAAACCGGGTGAAAAGTTTTGGCCTTCACAGTGGTGGCAGCGGCAGCAGGGTTGAAAAGGGAAATGAGGCGTCGCCACGTTACTATTTGCTTCTCTCAGTTTTTCCCCTCCATCTGGTGGTACGGAGAGTTCTCTGCCACTGTGAACTGCAGCTGTAGTTAGGGAGATTGCAAACATGCAGCCACAAGGAACCGCCTTCCTGGCCGAGTCTCTCAGAGGGCACGGAAGAAAAGAAGCCCGTGCCACATGCGAAATCATGCTGCCGGTTCCTGTGTTGCTTAATCCACAATGACGACCCCTCTTGGTACTGTAGGTACTAATGTGGGTTAATGGCCCTATTTCAGCCATAAACATGCATCGATAGTGGGGAGGTGTACATGTGTCTGAGGAGTTGTCTTCTGTTTTTTTAAAAAATACTCCTAATCTGAATGAGTCGTATCCCATGGGATGGGCCCTCCTGGAAGCATGTAGGGCACCTGGAATGGAGTGATGCTAGGTTTACAGGGAAGGATATAGGACCATGCATCAGGTGGGTCTTTCCTCCGCTGTCAGTAGGGGCATGGGAGGATTGCAGAGGATCCTCATGGAGTTACGTTGGATTTGGAGTGAGAATTGCTCTCCTCCTGCCTTCCATTTCAGTGGGATTTGGGAAGAAGGGACTGTGTAGAGAATAGGCATTTTATTATTGCGTTTTTTCCACTGTGGCATCAGAAAGTTAATTATCGTATGGCAGTGGGTGTTGTATAGCCAGGAGATCCAAAGATTGTCTGGCAGCCTGAAACTCTAGCTCTTTTTGTGGTAAGCTAGGTTTGTTTTTTGGGCTGAGAGAATGGTGACTGAACCAAGGTCACCCAGCTGGCTATATATGGAAGAGCGGGGAATCGAATTTTGTTCTCCAGATGGGAGTCCTGCCGCTCTTAACCACTGCACCAAACTGGCTCTTTGGCATCAGAAAAGAGTAAGAGATTCTGCTTGGGTATTATTTTCTAATACCAATTGTAGGGTTATTACCCCAGTAGGCAGATTATTGCACACAGCATCACTGCATGGTTGCTTGTTGATTAGATAATTGTTTTGTTGGGACTGCTGGAAGATAATATACGTTTGGAGGGGAGGGGAGTTCAAAAAGAGAGAGAGACGTGCACACACACACATAGGCTGAAGCCAAAAGGTATCAAAAGTTTGATTCAAGCAGTTTGGGACAGTGGTTCCCGCTTGTGGAGGATGTTACATAAGTATGGGGAAAGGGCTAGGGAAATAGCTTTATTGCCTCTTAGTGCTGTTGTAAAGGATCATTGCACTTACCTCATATGCATTTGAACTTCGCCTAGAAATACCACAGGCTGCACTGCTTGTGTTTTGGAGCCTTTTGACCCCTCTCGTTGTAACTTTTTTTTTTTTTTAGAGAGAGAGTACATTGAAATAAGCCATCTTGAGTAACTATTTTCAGCACTTTATGAAACTGTATTAATGACAGAATTGTTTTGTATGGTTTTATGTGGTTTTAACTGTATTTTATATACTGACTGTGAGCTGCCCTGAGCCTGCATTGCGGGGAAGGCAGGGTATAAATGTGATTAATAAAAAAACTTTTTTGTTTTATCTGTGCTCATTATACATTTGTCGTCCAAGAAAGCTTGTGTCATGTATTTGAAGTGCCAAAAGACTTCTGTTTTGATTGCTGGGTTTAAAGCATACCCTCCAGCACTTAGTGACTTGGATGCAATTCTAAAGGACCCAGACACATGAAGATTCTTACGCTTGCTTTAGGTCCTTTGTTGGAGAAAGGCAGGCTAGAAATGTCTTAAATACATTGTGTGCAAACTTGGGTGAATTGTGTGTGTTCTCTGGTGAATTGTGTGTTCGTTCTCTCTCTCTGTCTCTCTTACACACACACCGTTTTTAGCACCCTAGTTAACCCCCCACCACCACCTTAGATTAAAGGTCCCTCTGTGCATGTTATTTCTTCACCACTTTGTATTTAGCCCCATCTCGGCTTTGCTCTGGCTCCTGCTGGAGTTTCTTTCACTGCCGTGCCCCCACTGGGCTTGCATTCTCGTGACTTCTGTGAAACCTGTTGGTTCGCTTGTCTGCCTTTTGATCTTGGCCTTTTTTGTTGTCCTCTTCTCATAATCGTGGCTTATTACAGCACTCTGTTTTCTTGGCCTGAATTTTTTGCTGTATAATCTGGACCCTACTCTCACCTCTAAATGGACCTGCTGTGGCAGTTACTGCCCTTTGTGCCACCTCTCGAGCAGCGTCTGTGATGGGAGGATTTCACACCAGACCATCGTACTATCCTGTGATTTCTCATCAGTGTCCTGTCCCCTCAGTCTGGGGCTATTCCCAACTTGATGCAGCTTGCCCCTTCCATTAGATCCTCCATCCCATTTAGTTATTGAGCTGGAGTAGCCTGTACTTGGCCTTGGCTCCTGTGCTTAGGGCTCTTCTGAATCAAGAAAGGGACAGTTACAGGAGTGAGGGTCACTAGCACATGGGTTTACCCCCCTTACTTTTTTTGATGTACCTCTTTGTCCTTCTCCCACCTTCCATAGCAAGCCATGTTCTGGAAGTTTGACCTCCACACGACCTCTCATATCGACACCCTCTTGGAACGTGGTAACGTGACCCTCTTTGAGCTTCTGGATGAAGAGGATGTGCTGCAGGAGTGCAAGGTGGTCAATCGAAAGCTGGTGGACTTCCTGGTGCAGCCCGAGCACATGGAGGCACTGGTCACCTGCGTGACTGAGGAGCCCCCTGGAGATGTGGATGAGAGAGTGCGCTACAAGTAAGTGGAGTATCTTGGTGTTAGAACACCTGGAGGAGAGAAGCAGCAGGGGGCTGTTCACGAGTAATATGTTTCTCGCTCTGGATACAGATGGAGCTCCTGTCCTTCCGCTTCTCCAAGATTAAGGAGCAATGTTGACAGGTTCCTCTTGCCCTTTCCTGCTTCTTCTGTGTTCTAGCTGCCTGTGCTCTTTCCATACTGCAGGGCTTTTATGTTGCAAGATAGGGTGCAAATCATTTGGTTATTTTGAAAAAATCCATTTGTTGGAAAATGACAAGATAGTATCTTAATTAAAACATTGCCTCATCCCATATCTAGCTCCTCCCATACCCTGCTCTTTCTTTAAGGTGCACAGAGCATTTTACATGGTTTTTCCCTCCCTCCATTTTATCCTCAGAGACCCAGTGAGGTAATTTGGGCTGATAGAAAGTGTGAATGACTCAAGATGGTCTTTGTGTCTGAACGGGGGTTTGAACTTATGACTCCCTTGTTCTTAGCAGACACACTAACCACTATACCACACAGGCTCTCTGAGGAATAGCTGTGGCTGAGGCTTTCCTTCCTAACATCATTTGGTTTGGATGCCAGATTTGCATCTCTAAGGAGCAGGGCCTGTCAGCTGGAGCTCTGGAATACCTTTCTAAGAGTGGTTTCTTTGGTCCTCTCACCAGTGTCATTCTATATGTGGACAAATGCCTTGGAGGTGATTCTGCTAGTTTATTTATGTACCACTTCTCCAGTATGTTATTCACAAGGCAGCATACAGTCAACAAATATAGAAACCGGTAACAAATCAAAGCAACCACCACCAATAAACAAAAATAAAGCTAGGCTAAACAAATCATTCTAAAATATTAGGCTGCAGACAAAATTCAGTGCAAAAACTGAAATCCTTCTGAGAAAAAATCTTTTCTGGGTAGGAAAAAATATCAAGAAGTGTCAGGTGCAAGAAGAAAGGGACAGCTTTCTAAAGCTTCAGGTTCACCACTGATAAAGGCCCTGTTTGTCTTGGGCACACATCTCCTCTCTGAAGCTAGGGCGACATGAATAAAGGCCTGTGGTGATGAGCACAGTGCCCAAGCAGGACTATATGGGAAGAAATGGTGCTTTTAAAAATACGGGAAGAAATGGTGCTTTAAAAATATTTTTGTTGAGTTTTGGATTTTTTTTAATTGGTTTTATCTGTTGGCCTGTCTTCTGGATACACAACATTGAGCATCGTTGTTCAAAAAGTGATATAAAAATTCCTTAAATGACTGTGGTAGCAAGTTTCAGAGGGTGGCCATGTTGGTCTGCAGTAGAACAGTTAGTAGAACAGTAGCATCACCTTAGAGACCAAGAAGAGATTCAGGGCATAAGCTTTCAAGAAAAAGCTCCCTTCATCAGACATGAATAGGAATACAGATCTGAGTCTTTTTATCCAAGTCAGAAGGTGGGAGGAAGTTAGACCTGGTTGCTGAGAAAGGAAACTTTTGTGCAAGTACCAAATGGAAACTTAGAGCCAACTGGCTTATGCAGTATGGCTTAGTTATAGCCATTCCATAAAATCCTGCTTTGCTTATATCATTTATTCCATGTCATTTATTCCTGTCAAAGCACTCAAGATGGATTACTGTTTAAAATAGTGGATTTACAGTTTGAGAGAGACTAGAAAGGAGAAGGAATACAGGTAGCAGCTCTTAAATAATGCTGTGTAATGTTACAGCAGACTCTTCTGGATGGGGAGGAGCCAAGTAGCTGCTTAGCCAACAAGGGCTGCCTGCCTACATATGATCAAAACTTGTGGCTTTACAATACGTATAAAAATACAGGGAGAAAGTTTTCCTCAAAACTTTAAAAACCAGCCACCTTAGTTCAAATATCAGAATCAATAAAGGGTGCTTGAAACACATCTGTGAAATATCAATGTAGTCAGTCAATTAACATTAACCTGTCCAGCTCTTTTTAACATCAACTGAGATTACCAAAGCCCAGAAAACTATGAAGGTCTCACAGCTTCTGAAAGGAGCGCTCTCTCTTCCTTTAGCATGTCTCCAAAATATGGAATTCACCCCCTGGCTGGAAATTGTTTTTATATGAAGCTTTTCAGTAGGCAACACGTAGGCAATCGGGGTAAGACAGTGGTATGAATAAGTCTTGGTGTAGTGGTTAAGTGCGTGGACTCTTATCTGGGAGAACCGGGTTTGATTCCCCACTCCTCCACTTGCACCTGCTGATGTGGCCTTGGGTCAGTCACAAGCTCTGGCACAGCTGTTCTCTCAAGGACAGTTTGTGTTAGAGTTCTCTCAGCCCCACCTACCTCACAGGGTGTCTGTTGTGGGGAGGGAAGGGAAAGGAGTTTGTAAGCCGCTCTGAGACGCCTTTGGGCAGTGAAGGGTGGAGTATAAATCCAATCTCTTCTCTTCTTCTTCTTGAAGTTGCACTGGAGTCCTGTGTACTAAGTTGAGTTGGTCTACCACTGACCCACCAGCAAAGGAGAATCCTAGCATCTTCATTTCTTAATGCTGGAAATCATGATGCAGCAACTGTTGGGGGCTGCATTTCTGGCATTTAGTTAGCAACTGCCATTTTTGGAGGAAAGAACCCAAAGGCTTGGTAATAATAAAAAAGTGCAAAGTTGGGGTTGCCAGTCCAGAGGTCACTGCTGAGTTGTTAAGCTGAGCAAACATTCCCTAGGGAGGTGCAGGTATTGCCTGTGGTGGTGTGGGAATGGGGAGGGGGGCAGTACTGAGTGTGTGAAATGGGCTGGTGCTAGAAAAGGCATCTTTTTAAGAGAGTGTGGGGGTGATTTGATTTTTATTTTTTTGGAATTTGTGTGTGTGTGCATGTGTCTGGAAGTCACATTGACCTCTGGCGTCTGATCCCTACTGGGGGCCTGGAGTATATTCAGAGAGGTGGCTGAATAAAGCCTGCCTCTGTCCTCCCGACTTGGTATTCCAAGGAAGCCTCCCATCCAAGTACCAACCACAGTCGACCTGGCTTAGCTTCTGAGATCTGACAAGATTGGGCTTGCCTGGGCTATCCAGGTCAGGGCAGTGGATCAGGGTTTTTGACAGCAGTGGGGGTAGATAGACATTTGACCTGAGACCAAGGCTGTGTTCCGTAGCATGTGTTTAACCACCAACCTGATTATGAGTGCGGAACTCACTCAGGTACTTTTAACTGTTTCACATACATTTGTACGGTTATGAAGATAGGCCTGGCAACGGGCAGGTAATGCATGTGGAAATTTCAGAAGCCAAAGAGCGGGCTTCCAAGGTGTCAGTGGATATTGATGTGTCTTCTTCCACTTCTGCTGATCACAAGGGGCAAAAAATTGTTTAAAACTGGCAGATCTGGACCTCAGTTTACCTTGATGTGGAGCTTGTATGAAAATCAGAGCAGAGAACGTACAGCTGGGTGTTACCTGATGCTATGCATCTCAGTGCTGGAAACTCTGTAACCTGCAAGCCAGGAGGGCAGCACAAAAGTGTCAGAGTCAAGTGAGTTGTAGAACAGTCAAGAAGAAGAAGCACAGCTGAGATATTCACGCCGCAGGACTATGCAGCCTTAAAACCTCCAACCCTAACCTTTTCTTCCCACATCACCTCCAGGTACCCAAGTGTATCATGTGAGATTCTGACGTCGGACGTCACTCAAATAAACGACGCTTTGGGTGAGGACGAGTCCCTCTTGCGTCGCCTCTACAGCTTCCTCCAGACTGGCAGCATCCTCAATCCACTACTGGCCAGTTTCTTTAGCAAGGTCATGGGGATCCTGATCAACCGCAAGACTGATCAGGTAGCGTCTCACGTGCTCTTTGACCTGCCAGGACCTTTTCCCCATCACGAGCTGTGCCGCTTGCTTCCTTGTATGCCCATTAATGCCTGTAGTCATCCCTAAGGCCAGCACCTTGGACTGTGTTGCAGTCTGCAGAATCCTGGGAAACTAAGCTCGTAATGTTGGATGTTTCTTTCAAGTGCACCCTCAGGTGGCAACAGCTGGTACGGAGTGCTTTTAGGGAGTCCGTAGGCTCCTAAGCATTTTTCCAGGTGTGCTAAATACCAGCTGTTGCCGTGCCAGGATGCATTCAGAAGTAATATTTAACCATGTGAATTTAATGAGGTAATTTAATGCCATGATGTGTTTGCCAGGACTTAGCTGTCGTGGATTACATTTTCATCCTACCCTTCCTACAAGTATTTCAGCCTCTTCCCACCTCTTTCTTTTCCTTGTTTTGATTCCTCAGCCTAGTGAGGCTGAAAAATGGTGACTAGCCCAAGGTTGCCCACTGATCTTTGTGGTTCGTAGAAAGCAATTTTTTAGGCCTGTAACCTGTGCATGAATTTCATACTAGACCGCCCCACGGCAGCACATACTTCCTCATCAGCTAGCACAAGAGCTCGTTGAAAGCCGTTGATGGTGTGCAAACGGAAGTGCCAGTGGGAATGCACTCTTTGGGAAAGGCTGTGTAGTGCATATGGAACTCATCCTTAGGATCCAAGCCAGTATCTTTGCAATACAGAAAGAATGAATGTGAAAGCATGGCTGCACAGTTCTGCCTTTACTTTAATCAAAGGTTCTCAAAAACCAGTTGCAGACATCAGTTTAAGTAATTATGTCCCACCTTATCTCCATACCCTCAGGGTGGTTAACAAATTACATTTCTGTCACACCTGAGAACTCGAGGAGGCATAGATTGAAGTTCCAGGGAATTCTGCCATCTAGGCACTGACCAGACTCGGCCTTGCTTACCTTCAGCAAGGCCCCTGCATTATATTATGTGTAGTAACTGTCCTAGTGGTGGGTCTTGAAGCTCTTTCTCATGTAGTTGATGAAATGCAGAAGGTCACCTGTTCTGGATATGCTCTGTCTTTCCTGTCCACCTTGTTCCTCTTCCTCCGCTAACTCGCATGACTGTCTTCTAGATAGTGGCCTTCCTGCGCAAGAAGGACGACTTCGTCAACCTGCTGCTGCGCCATATTGGTACCTCGGCCATCATGGACCTCCTGTTGCGGCTTCTCACCTGTGTAGAGCAGCCACAGCTCAGGCAAGATGTGTTCAATGTAAGGGTCCTGCTGCAGGCACTCCCATCTCTTGCTCTTCCCACTTCCTCCAAAGACCAAGCAACGTGGTTTTGTGTTTGTGCTGCTTAGTGGTCTGGGGTCACTACTACCCGAGATTGCTACCATAAGCTACTAGTCACTTGACCGATTACCTTTTCATCGTGTATGTGCCACTTCTGCTTGAGTGATAGGAGGATCAGTGGCTGCATGGTTTTACCTGGAGAATATCAATTATCATCTGGACAACCCAGGTGATTGGCAGTAGCATAGAGCTGAAAGAGCTTCCAACTTCAAGTGACTGCTGAAGACCAAGCTCACTTTATGACTGACGGTGGCTTGCAAACAGGAGTCTCAAGGCTTCCAGGAAGTAGGAGGCCCCCACTTCTTTTGAGCTGGCCCTCCTCCTGACCTACTAAACACCATACAGCTTCAGGTCTTATGCTTCTGGGGATTATGCATGACGGGATATATTAGGGTATTCTTGGTGCATAAACCTGCTACCCCCTCTCTTCACAGAGACTTATGCCAAGTGTATTTACCTACAAACATAGTATTCTTTTGGGGATTTGTAGCATGTCCCACAGCTCTTGATAAAGAATAGTTGTGTAACTGTTTGCTAGAAAGTTTGTCTCTTGCTGTATACTCATTTCGGGGTGCCTCTCCACCCCGGTAGCTGTTCATTATTAGGACTTTCTTAGTAGGGATGAACATGAACCAAACCATGAAGCAAAATTCATCACAAATTTTGCCTTGTTCATGGTTTGTGAACCGAAGTTCATGTCTACTGTGATGAATTTCCACAAACTGTTAGAGCAGTGGTTCATGGCAGTTTGTGGATAGAGTAGAAAGCAGGGGTTTTGAGTCCCTTTAAACCCCTGCTTTCTGTTCCCTGCAAAAGCTGCAAAAACAGGTGAGTGGTGGGGAGCAGTGCTGTTTTGGGGTGTTTTATGCAGTCCCTTTAAAGTTTAAAGAGAGTGTACAAGACAGCCGGAAAAACAGCTGAGCAGTGGGCAGCAGGCACTCTCTGTCATTCAGCTGTTTTTTGGACTCTGCAAACACCATTTAATGGGACTACGGACCATTTCAACAAGGTTTACAGGGCCATGAACCTCCCGAGTCTATTCTGTTCATGGTTTGGTTTGTCATTCGGCCATGAACTGCATTTCTCCATTTCATGCCCATCCCTATTTCCTAGTATATGTACAAATAGGATTTCAAGGGTATTGGTGGGACCTTAGAATCAAAATTGTGGTTTGTTGTTAGACTGGGTGTGAATATACCTGTCCTTGAGCGGGTATCACTGGAGGACTGTCTCAGAGGGTACTTGCTGAATCTCACCATCCCTGTGTTGGTGCTTGCTTGTCTTTTTTTCATTCAAGTGGCTTAATGAGGAGAAGATTGTCCAGAGACTTATTGGGATGATCCACCCTTCAAAGGATGACAATGTAAGTTGTAAATGTACCCTGCTTCTCTTCCATCCTCAGGGCTTGGTTTAAACCATATGGGATGCAGTTGACTGAATCCCTACTCTTTTTTTTTGTTTTACTGCCTAGCAGTAACCTCAAGGGCTGGCGGGGGTGCTTTCTCTGAACTACATGACCATTGGAGCTGCTTATGTGACCTGCTGTTCAAATTTCCCCCACAGAAGAAAATGGCAACTCTGGGAGCTGGATGAAGGGGGGAAGTGTGTGGGAAGGAAGAGCCAGTTTGGTGTAGTGGTTAAGAGCACAGACTCTAATCTGGGAGAACCGGGTTTGATTCCCCACTCCTCCACATGCAGCTGCTGGTGTGACGTTGGGTCAGTCATAAGTTCTTTCTGAGCAGTTCTCAAGAGAATTCTTTCAGCCCCACCTACCTCACAGGGTATCTGTTGTGGGGAGGGGAAGGGATTGTAAGCCACTCTGAGACTCCTTCGGGTAGTGAAGGGTTGGGTATAAATCCAATCTCTTCTTCTTCTTAAACTCCCCACCTTTGTTACAACCTGATCCAAATTCCGCTGTCCCAACAGCTGCTGTTTAGAAATTAAACACACACACACACACACACACACACACACACACACACACACACACACTGCAGTTCTGTTAATGGATTTTCAGATTTCATGTCCAGTTTGACTTTTTTTACATGCAGGAATCAGGCCTTGGAATTTCAGTGATCTCAGTATACAGACTCTATAACAGAGAATAAAATGTGCTAGGCTGGTTGTAGTAGAATTAATCAGCTGGTCCTTGTGTACTTTATACACACATGTATTCAGATATGTCCTACTGAGTTGAATAGCTTGCTTAGGACTGCACTCTTATTGTTTTGTTGGCTGCCACTTTTGAACATGAGGTCTCTTGAACTAATAGATCTGCAAGAAGCCAGAAATATGCAAGTCCATGAAATCTATACAATCTTGTTCATGTTGCATTCTTCATTCTAGCCTTGATATTTGGAGATTTTTGGAATACTTAAGATAATTATTGCACGGTATAAATAGTTAACAGTAGTTGTGGGGGATGCAAGAACAATCATATCCTGGCAAAGGTTAAAATAATCCTTTTGCTTCAAATATGTTGATGAAGGTCCAATTTTGAATGTCACCACAAACTGCTTTAAACTTGTTACCTTACCTGGTTTCTGTCAAAGAACTAAAGCAGTAAAATATGAAGGTACTGCAGACTCTTAGGGTTAGATCCAACCCATTTTTCCACTGGTGAAAAGAGGAGGCAGGGGTCCCCTTTGGCCCAGCTAAAAGACAGTGCTGGAAATCATGCAACCTGCAAGCAGTAGAGGCCATGGGGAATGGAGGCTGTAATAAGGAGTGAAGTTGAGTGAAACTGAGCAGAAAAGCTGGCTGGATTCAACGTAGCCCTTAGCTATACCTGTGTCCTCCCTCTCCCCCACTCAATTTCGTTCAGAGGATAAGGGTACACAATCAAAACTACTGTGCATGTTTTGGTGGATGTAAGGCAGCAGAAGATAATTCAAGACTAAATATTAGAGGAACAATCTTCAGTTTTTAAGTGTAGGCCAGAAGAGGAAAAAAAAGTGAAATTCTCAGGTTGTGACATACTTAAAGATGGATTGGATACCTTATCTGTCAAAGTGCAGCTGCCTGTGAGGTAGGGCTTAATAATGCCTTTTCTATTGTTTTCTCTTGTGCGTTATGCAGCAACATTCCAACGCTTCGCAGTCCCTGTGTGACATCATCCGGCTGAGCCGTGAGCAGATGATCCAAATCCAGGATAGTCCTGAGCCGGACCAGTTATTGGCCACGCTCGAGAAGTGAGTGCCAAACTGCTGGCAGTGCCAGCAGCCGGGGGGGGGGAGGCACCCCTAAAAGGAGAGTTACTGCTCTGATGCCAAAATGAATGCAAATCTAATCTTTTTTATATTTCTGGCAGTGTTTTCAGTCAACAGGGAGGTAATAGTTTAACTTGTACCCTCTGGATTTTTTAACACATTAAATATCCATTACTTTAATCAACAAGATCCTTAAATCAAAATTCACCTCTTGTTCTATAAAACTGTCCCGATTTCCTCTTGCCATCTGGTGTTCCCTTACCTGGTTCTGAGTTGCTATAAACCATGTCCAAAGCTAGAAGGCTGTTCCCTCTGGCTTACTCTTAACACCAGGGTCTCTTACTGGCTCTCAGATGTTGCAGCCTATTAAGAGGTTCTCAGGACTTCAGCAATCTCTCTGGGTAACCCGAGGCAGCTTCTTCTCCTTTACACATAATGATTTGTCCTGCAGTGTAGAGGCATGGTGGAGCAAGGGGCAAAAATAAATTGTTTTCCCCAACCCAAGTCTTCAGAATATTCTAAGTGTTTAAAAATTTATTTTAACAAAACTAGTCATAAGGGGAACAAACACAGCTTGACTCCAAGGGTTTCGTAACTGGCACCAATTCTCCCTTGTGTCCAGGCAGGAGACGATTGAGCAGCTGCTAAGCAATATGCTGGATGGAGAACGGAGTGAATCCGTCATTGTCAATGGCATCCAGGTCTTGCTGACCCTGCTGGAGCCGCGCAGACCCAGGTGTGTGTGAGTGCATATGGCAGCAGGTGGGGGCTTTTGCTATTTACATGGGGATGACTTGTGCAGCATCTAAAATATTATGGTGGAATAGGTGTGTTGCTTATTTCTTTGGCTACTGTCTCTTCCCAAGGCAGCTTAGGGAGGTTAAAAAAAAATAGAAAACAAAATAATTGCCTTTTATAACGGCAAAATAAAAACAGGGCTGCTGTGAGCTTGAGCTGTTTCACTTTGCAGCACTAGCAGAGGGATGAGATGGGGTGAGGGAGGCAAAGCTGCCCCAAAGTCCTTGCCCCCATCCCTCAGGTGGTCCAGTGGTTCCTACAACTGCTGTAGTGAGCCCCAGCGATATAGCCGCCCTCTCCCCATTCAGTTGTCGAGCAACCACAGCAATGGGTTTCGGTGGTCACCAGGGTGAAGGGAGTCACTTGGGTGAGGGGAGTGGTCTCATTTTTCCAGGCCATGGTTCTTAAAGCAACCCCAGTGGTATCTCTTATTTCTGGAGGTCTTTGGGAAGACTTGGGCAGGGGGGAGGCAGCAAGTCCTCACTGGACCTCAGATAGTTCAGTCTCTTGTTCCCTCCACTCTGTATTTCTTTCCTGTGGTTCAGTTTCCAGTAAACCATTTTGGAGGGAATCCGTGCAAATGAGTCATCCAGGCACACTTTTGAATCCCTAATATGTGAACTAGAGCAGGAGTCTGCAAGCTATGGCAGAACCAAAAAAGGTAGCTCTTTTAAAAAAGAGCTTAAAATTTAAGGTATATTAGAGGGGTGGGTGGAGTGCTAGAATAACCAGAATGTGAAAAAATGACAAGCAAAATTTTTTAAGGGACGAAATCACTTTTTTGGTTGCAGTGCATGCGTGCATGCGCGCCCATGCCTGGAAGTCATAACGGCCTCTGGTGACTCCTACTAGGCATGGAGGACATTCAGAGAAGTGGCTTGATCGCCTGCCTCTGGCGTCACGGCCCTGGTATTCACTGGAGCTCTCCCATCCAAACACCTGCCAGGGTCTGCCCTGCTTAGCTTCCAAGATCTGACAAGATCAGGCTTGCCTGGACTATCCAGGTCAGGGCTGGGACGAAATCACTTTAGAGATGCTTTACAAAAAAGCGAATGAGAGAGGTGAACCATTGACAGTAATCCCAGTGCAAACGGTGTGCATGTTGATGCCAGTGTGCTAAACCCATCGTGCAGGGTGCTCCTCTGTAATGGTCTTTGAGACCTCCTGCCTTTCCATCCTTTTTTTGTCACTTAAGAAATTGTATTGGTTTTAACTAAATAATATAATTATATTATTCTTATTATTCGTTGTCAAAAGTGTTCACGTTTTTCCCCTGGTGCTGCATGTGTCCAGGAAGCGAAATTAGTTCTGCCACATGAGCTGGCTTGCGTTCAAAAGCATCATGCGGCACACACCTGACTTGATGAACATGAGCCGCATAATTTATTATAAGGATTTAAGTTTCTCTCTGGGGTGGACTTGAGATGGGGGGCGTGCATGCAGCCTCAGGTCCTTGTATTGAAAAAGCGGTGGTCTGTCTTGCTCTCCCTTCCAGGACGGAGCTGGGGGGCATGGGGGGCTTTTACTGCAACCTGGAGGGGCAGATGGAAATGACCGGGCCTAACTGTGAAGTGGCTTCCAGCCAGGCCAGTCTGGGCACTCTGCTTGCCATCAAACAGCGCCTCAGGGAGCTTCACCAGCTGCTCCTCGACCCACCAAAGGTGGGTATGCGCACGTGTGTGTGTGTGTTGTCTTGCTCAGATGGAGAGTGGAAAAGCGGGGGGAGCATAGCAGACGGCGTTAATGGCACTTTGAGAGCCCTGGAAGGCTGGGAAGAGGTGAGCATCCTCATTTCCCCCCCAGTGGGATCCTCCATGCATCGTCGGGGAAGATAATCCTAAATGTAGTGTGCTGTAAACGGATGAGAGATTTCTTTTCAAGGGCTTGAGTCTTTTTGAAAACAGCCAACTCAGAATCTGATAGTGCCTTCAGTTGTCCCGGTGCCAGAGAAACATACGCAAGGCACTATACACAAAAGGAATGAGAGGTGAAGTGTCTGGTCATGGTACATCCCCAGGGAAGGAATGAGGCTTTAAAAGCTTATCCTCTCGACATAGATTCTCTCTCTTGCTCTCTCAGAAGGCTGGGCTAGAACGCAATGAGCTGAGAGGCTGTGCCAGAGAGGGAGGTTTGCTCGAAGAGGGAGATGAGTTCTCGGGGAGGGAGGGGGAGGCGGCCTGTGAGCTGGAACACGCTCTCCCTCTGTCAGGAGTGGGACTGCATGCCTATGGAACTTAGATTCTGCACCCTGCTCTTCCTGGCAGAAAGAACCTCTTCAGACAACTTGGGGGATCCTAGACCCTCCACTGGGAAACACACGCCTACACGTGGTGAAGCTGCTGGCCAGCTCGCTGGGCACCGACAATGCGGCGCTTCGGGATGAGACTATAGAACTCGGGGCTGTCAACACAATGTTGGTGAGTATAATCCGTGCACCTGCCGGTGCTCCCATCAGAGCCTCTCCCTTCAGAGCCACTCCCTGAGCCAAAAGAGAATTGCTTGAGTGCTCCTAAGGAGGCACTTCAGAGCAAAGCGTTTCCTTTCTGGAAATTTGGAAGGCCTACTTGAATTGTTTTGAGAGAGACATGGGGGGTGGAGAGACATTTGTGGAGAACTGTGTTCTGTGCAGTATTTACCTGTTAGTCGTTGTCAGGAACGGTTCCTAAAACTAGGTATGAGCTACATCGGTTGTTTTTTTCTTGGTTACATTCATCCTTGCTATCATTGTTATCAGGCTTTAAGTTCATTGCAGGGCTTTCTCATTCGTAGCTCCATCCTACTGGAACGAGCCCCCGGCCAAGATCAGGGCCCCGCAGGACTTGTCACAGTTCCGCAGGGCCGTGAAAACAGAGCTTTTTAGGCAGGCGTTCCGTTAGGAGCAGCATCTTAACAGCAGCGCCCTGAGTGAACTCAGATCTAGTATGACTTAGCACGGTAGCCCCGCGGATTGTTGTCTTTAAACTGCACTTTATTTTATCGCCATTGAAGTTATGTTTTAAATTGATTTGTTTTGTGTTTTAAATGACTTGTTGCATTTTATTATGTGTAATTGTATACTGTGTGTCAGTTTTTGGAAGCCACCCTGAGCCCACCTTGGCAGGGAGGGCGGGGCAAAAGCTAAAACAATAAATAAATTATTGATTTCTATTATACCATACAATTGATGTACAAATAATGTTGAACAGTGACTACTTTTTATGGGCAAAGTCTGGCACGAGGAAACAGGAAATGGTTTGCCAAATAATGATGGCTTCTTTCTCCAAATGGGGTTGTTCAAGTGCAGTCAGCAAGCTTGCAAGCTTGGTCTCTGCATAAGACCTGTCCTGAAATAATCCTGCAGATGCAAAAGCCACATTGGTGGAGAAGCCACAACACAATTTGGGGCTGGGTGTTAGGAATCACCCTTGGCGTGGCTCTGTTTAATGGTACTGCGAGGAGTAGGGTATAGGGCCTAAATCATCATGAACTGGCTATGCTTACTTCTGCCTTTGGCTTTTGTTGCCAGGACCTCTACTTCAAATACACATACAACAACTTCTTGCACGCTCAGGTGGAGGCCTGCCTTAGCAATGTTTTCAGCTCCCATGCTGGGGAGGAGACCATTGAAAACCACTCGAAGCCCCTGCCAGAGAACCCCGTCATCCAGCACGTAAGTTGGTGTGTGTGTGTGTATATTGTTTCATGCTCTTTTCATATGGGTGAGGTGGCCTGTAGAGGAGGAATAGATCCTTGTTTGCTTTTGGACAAGTGAAATGTATATGGAACTTGAGAGAGACGGGGGGAGGGGGTGTAAAGGGAGGGTCAAAGAAATGGAGTAGGCTGGGAAATGAGGCCTTGGAATTAAGTGGTAGCCGTCGAGGGGACTGGATAGCTGGGCTCAAGTTGACAAGTTACTAATCTGGAAACCACCTTAGAAAGGGGTGGGGTTTGCAGTCTGGATAGAAATCTGGTTCATAGTAAACTTTCATCTCACCTCCCAGTTTAGAAATAAAACTCAAGGTGGTTTACATCAGCAGTGATGGGGAGCTAGAGGCTAAGGGGTGGAACTCTTGAATCTTCTGTCTAGGTTCCCTCCCTGTTCTGCGTTTGAGTAGATACTCCCGATGCATCCACTGACAGCCAAAGGCTAGAAATATTGAAACTCTTGGGGATCTGAGCAACTGAAATCCTTTTATTGTGACGCAGGTGTTGTCAGTCATGTTAGGGGACAATCCTCATGTGAGTTCCATTGTCTCTTTGCTGTAGTTGCTGCAGAAGTGTCACTTAATCCAAAGAATTCTGTCTGCCTGGGAAGAAAATGAGCAGTCACAGTGAGTGCTTGATGGGGAATGTTGGGGTGCCATGATTGGAACTCCCCCTGACCTCCTCCTACAAAGAAAAATGCCCTTTGCACTTCCATTGGGAAACAGAGATAACAACATACTAGTGCGCAGCTTTAATTTTAAAGGAAACCTCTAGGCCTTTTGGTTGCAGAGCTATTGGCTGCACATTTTTCTTTATAAAGCCACAAGTGGAAGGGCCAGAAACTTTTTTTTTTTTACTGAAACCTGTTGCAATAGATTATTATACTATTATAATGCTATGGAGATATAGCAACTACTGATATTTTTCAAAGCCTTCTGGTGTGGGAGGAAAATGGCGCCAGTGTGGGCTTGATCAGAAAAAAATGTGCACATTCCCATCCACACAGCTTCCAGAGGTGCTTTAACTGCAAGCTTTCTAAAAAGATAAGTCTCAAATCAGGTTTGGGAAAGATTGTCGCAAAGCAGGGGAAAACACAGAAACGGGACATGTGAATGCTTGTCAAAACAATGTTGCTGTAAGGAAACCAAGGCAAAGCAAAAGAGCCATGTGGAGCAGCCCAGAGAATCATGTTCTCAAACTCTTGAACGGGTGTCCTAGCTTCAAACCACCTGATGCAAAACCCAGTCATGTTTATCTGCTTTGTCTTACATTCTGTCCAAATTAATCAAGATGTCATACTTGCTTCCCTCTTCCATTTTATTCTCACAGCAGCTCATGGCTGAGTGTGAATTTGAATCTGGTTTTCCCCGTTCCTGGTTCACAGACATAACTGTGACACTTCGCCCCTCCCACTTCTGTTCCCCTTTCTCCGGTAGTTGTATAGTTCTTCTTTGGAATGTTTCCACAGTTCCCATGTTTTCAACTGCAGGTCGGATGGGGGCAGACGCAAGGGCTACATGGGGCACCTTACCCGCATTGCCAATGCCTTAGCACAAGGCTCTGAGAAGTGGCCCCACTCCACCCTCATCAAGCAGCTTTTGAAAGGTAACAGCCAGTGGCAGTGGCAGTCAAGGTGGCCTTGCATGTCTTGCATGCGGTGGGCTCAAGTAATTTGGAACATCATTGGCCTGCGGGAGCATCCTGAGACTGCAACTCCTTGCCTTTTATGATGAACATCACTTCTATGTTGGGCTGCAGTTGATACTGGGGTGGGAGTATACAGGGAACCTTTATCTAGAGCGAGCTGTGGGTAGCTTTCTCTTTAGACAACTGAGCTTGGGAGGAAAATGTAGCACTAGGAATTGTCCAGATTCCACAGCCAGTAGAACCCAAGCTCAATTATTGAAATAAAGGTTTTTTTAAAAAAAGAGAAAAATTTGGAGGGGGAGTTTCAATTCAGGGAGTGTGAAAGGCAAGATATGCAGAGCCAGGGATATAATGAAGATTGTATGGAAATGGAATGAACACGCCCCGCCTCTTGCACGTGACCAGGCCCTGTGTTCGCACGTCTTTGGGGGAGGGGCCGTGGCTCAGTGGCAGAGCATCTGCTTGGCATGCAGAAGGTCCCAGGTTCAGTCCCTGACATCTTTGGTTAAAGGATCTGGCGGTAAGTGATGCGAAAGGACTCGCTGCCTGGGACCCTGGAGAGCTGCTGCCAGTCTGAGTAGACAATACTGACTTTGATGGACCAGGAGTCTGAGTCAGTGTAAGGCAGCTTCATGTGTTCAAGTGTCATTGCAAACCCGGGTTTGAAATTACTTCTGTCCCACCTTTCTTCCAAGAACATCAGGATAGCATACTCCCAATTTTATCATTCCTACATCCCTGGTGGACAAGGGGGAGGCTGAGAGAGTGTGGCTGACCACGGTCACCAGGGAGTTTATAGGTCAGTGGGGTTTTGACCCTACGTGGTGTCTGTCACAATCCAGCACTGCAGTCATACCACCACACTGGCTACTGGGTTAACCTTCATGATCCAAGTGTGCTGTTTCATTCCCTGTTCTGTGAGAAGAGACTAAAAGGGACAGGCCATCCCTGTATCCATTCCCTGAAAAGCTTCTCCCATTAAAAACAGATGCTCAGCGAGCAACCTTTCGGTGGTGTGAGTGGAAGTACCCTAAGAAGAGATCAAGTGGGGTCGAGTTGGCTCCAGTCCAGTAATATTAATCATGAGCTGCGGTTTCAGGAGTTGAGAGACATGCTGTGGCTTTAGAGGGAGGGTGTATCACTCACTTCCTTTTCCTGCTTCAGTACATTTTTGCAGATGAAGAACATGTCTATTGAAACAAATGTAATTTACTCAAGTAACCTAACAGGTTGCATAATTCCACTTGCAGGATCATGGCATTTTGAGCCTGGCTCAGACTGAGCTCCCTGTTGTTTGTAGGAAAGGAAATGGATAGATTGCAACAGGGAAACTAGAACCTGGGATTCTTCTGGGCTCTCTGGTTCTCAGCTGCCTCGTGTGGTCAGTCCCTTTCTCTGGAATGAACAGGGATGTCTCTCTCCTCCATCTCGTGCTCTGTGGATCAAGAGCTTTCAGCCGCTGCCTTTTTATATTACAGAGCTACCAGAGGATGAACAAGAGCAGTGGGAGAAGTTTGTCTCGGGGCCCTTGTCAGAGACTAACAAGAAGAACACTGTGGATCTCGTGAGTCCCTCTCTTAGTCTGTATTGCACATTCCCACCCAGTCCCTTCATAAAACAGGCGAACCACAGAGGGTCGTCCTTTGGTGCATTTGCAGAAACGTGGCCTGCTAATGCCACATTCTGGATATTTAGGTACTGACCTGCCCTCTTAAATGCAAATACCGGGACTCAGACTCTTGAGCGAAGGGTGTTTTCTCCAGCTAGTCACTGTCAACCAAAATGCTGACATTTCGAGTTACAGGGGAACTCTGCATCATGCTGGTATCTCTACCAGACCTGTATGCTCTCAGCATCCTGCTGAGATGGTGTTGAGATAGCTGTATTTTGTGGGGGAAGTTCTTAAATCGTAGGTTGCCCCAACCTTGTTGCTTCCTTAATGGTTGTGGTCTGGGGCTGCTGTAGATGCGGTCCTAAGCACCATTTTCTTTATGATGCTGCACATTCGTGATAGCCTATGGCAACATGGCAGCCAAGAGTGGCATGTGTGGGTAATCACGGGGGGGGGGGAGTGGCAAAAGATGCATGTAGGGTGATGGAGATGGAAAGAATTGCCAAGAGGCAGCAGCAGAAACACAGTGGGTCTGTTGGAGGAGTCTGATAGGTCTGATGCAGGTTTCTGGCTTCCTGGAGGGGAAAACAGATCCTAAGGAGCAAGAGATCCCATTAGCATCGATCTTGGCCAGTCGGTCTTTGCCAGCTCCCCAGTAGAATTATTGTCCCTGTTCCCTGTAGGTTAACATGCACAACCTCCACTCGTCAAGTGATGATGATGAGAATGACCTCAAGGAGTTCAGCTTCCCCCAGGAGGCTGTGCTGCAGCAGGTGAGTTGAGTGGTCCCTCCTACCCCATCTCTTAGCTGCCGTTGCCTAATCTAGAGATCCTTCAGAGCACCAGGATATTTTTTCGTTTTTATTAATACCTACAAAATGCATTGCCTGGTTCTGGGAGGCAAAACCATTGTTCTAACTTGGACTTGATCTTTAGGCAGCCCCGGTCTTGGACTTCCATCTTTCTCTTGTCCCATCATCCCCCAACAGCATACCTCTGAGGACCAGAAAACGTTATGTAATAGAAATTCAAAATTCTTGAGGTTCCACGACAGATCTTGTATTTAGGGATCTGCTCTCTTGGTGGCTTTGATCTGATAAACAGCTGGCTCTTCACCAGCAGGAAAGTTGCATTGCTGCAGCTGATTAGAGATGCTTATGCACCCATCTTCTTCAGTTTCCCCAATCTAGATTCCTGGTGTGCACATCCATGTCTCCTCCCAGTGCATACACTTTGAAGGCACTGGATGAGAAATACTGGTCTTCTGGATCTACAGAAAGGTGCTGTGCAGCATCTCCTAAAGAGCAATTGAAACGATTGCTGGCTAAGTTGAGGTGGGATTTTTGTGGCCAGGTTAAGTTAGGACCTGCCAGTGCAAAAACGCTGGTGAGAATCAATCAGGTTGGGGAGGGTGTGTGTGTGGCACAGGGGTAGAGTACCTGGTCTGCAAGCAGAATATCCCAGGTTCAGTCCCAGGCATCTCCAGTTAAAAGGATCAGGTTGTATGTTGCAGAAGAGAAAGACCCTGTGACGCTGCAGAGCCACCGCCAGTCGCAGTAGACAAGACTGACCTCGATAGAACAAGAGAAAGACCCTGTGATCCTGCAGAGCCGCTGCCAGTCAGAGTAGATAAGACTGACCTCGATAGAACAATTGTCTGACTTGATATAAGGCAGCTTCTTGTGTGTGCAAATACATTTGGATTCTAGGAATGAATGTCCACTGGTCTTCTTTTTCCCATTTGGGGGGAAGGGCCCATCCAGTCGAAGGAGGACCTGCCTGGATCATCAACTTCTGCCCTCTGTTTTGCCAGGATGCTCAACCTGCAATAGCAGTGTCATCTCAACTGGAAATGTCACCCAGCTGTTTCTCTTCCTTACAGGCCTTTGTGGATTACCAGCTGCAGCAGATGACTTCGGCATTCATTGACCACTTCGGCTTTAATGATGAAGAGTTTGGCGAACAGGAAGAGAACGTCAAGTTAGTGCTATGTTGTTTATCCTCTTGCACCTTTTCCCCATAACATGCTTGATCCCTCTTTTTCCTTTTCTCTTGTTATGCATTTGTGGCTGAGAATAAAAATGGCCTCCTCCGAGAACAGTGATACAGCATGGGGTGGGTGGGGGGGTTTCTGAGAACTTTGAGAAGAGGGAGCATGCGCTCATGAGGGGCTGGGAGCCAGAACTCCTTGGTGGCTCTGTGTGGCTGTGTTTTCTGCAGCCCCACATATGGAGTCATACTTGTTTGAATGGACACTGAGGGGATAGTTGCTCTTCGTTTATTTAACTTCTGTCCTGCATTTCTTCTGTTGTGGCACTCAAGACAAGTGTGCACATGGTGTTCCATGGAAAGTCTTTTTGACATTGACCAGCCTCAGTTCTGATTAATTTCAGCATGGTTGCTAAATCATATATCTAAACCATGGGTCCCCAGTCTTTCTAAGTCCATGGGCACCTTTGGAATTCTGAAAAAGGGCAGTGGGCACAAACACAAAATGGTTGCCGCTGGAGGTGGAGCCAGTCATAAACTGGCTGCTGCAGTAGGCGGAACCAACCACAAAATGTCAGGGATTGAGGTTATGTACAACTCTGATAGTAATTCTTCAGTGTTTCAGGCAAAAGCTCTGCTTCACAGGATGCCTTTTAATCTCTGCAGCCAATTAGAACCCCTGCTGGGAATAACCCCCACCTAGCCCCGCCCACTTTCTAAAAGCACTTGGTGGGCACCAGGAAAGGGGCTGGCAGGCACGATGGTGCCTGTGAGCCCCACTGTGGAGACTTCTATTCTAAACATTGAGCTTCCTGCACCTTAGTCATGGATTTGTCCAGAATCATCGACCTTCCACAGATTTTAAGGGGCATGTAACTGGCTGCATGTTCTTTGCATGTAGTACATGCATCAGGCAGTTGCAAATGGAGGGACACGGATGCACAATGCAAGCTGGGAGAAGGGGCTGGAGATGCCCTTCTGTTGCCACTCATCTTGGAACTATGGCCCGCGGGAGATTATAGATGCTCTTTCCGGCTCCCTGAGTTGAGAGGAAGGATCTGGGAACCAGAACTGATTGGCTTTCTTTGAGAAAGCAGCAAGGCCCAGGAAGAATAAGAGTGTATGGTGCTGCTGGTGGTAGAGATCTCTATTATTGCTTTACAACCCAGGACCCTTCTTGGCTGATGGGGCAAAGACTGGGGTCCTTTAGGGGGACGTGACAATGTTCTGGAAAGCAGGATGACTAGGTTTGTGGGGAGGGGAATGAGGGCCCAGCTTCCATTGCAGCATGTCTGGCCTCTCCGCTTGCCTTGCTCAGCTCAACTAGGCAGGGAGGAAACTGGAGCATTTTCTTAGCCTTGTTACCATTTATATATTTAATGGTCTTGGCAATGGTTGCCTAGGCACTCATTCTTGGCTAATTCTTTAGCTGGGGCGGGTTCAGCATGAATCCTGCCCTTCAGAACTATAGGAAGAGATGGGGCTTTGGGGGACTTGTTGATAACCCCCCCTTTCCTGCCACTGCCTACATGAGGGCAGCCTCTCTCCTTCCCCCAACCCCCCAGATTTCATGTGTCACCCTCTCTTTCTCTTTCTTTCTCTCTTTCTGTCATTCCTTGTCTGCCCTGCAGTGCTCACTTCCGACAGCTGAAAAGGTAATGCCTAACCCACTGCTATACTCCCTTCTGGCCACAGGCTGGGACATTGGAAGCACCTGTGTCCCCTCCGTCTCCATACTTTCTCACAAAAAGAATATGTTGGCCAGGCAGATCAAGCTAGAACTTGTCAGTTCTTACATCCTCTGACTGAAGAGTGGTTAGCAACCCTTAGAAATAACCTGGGTTTCAGCAGTACGACACGGACCAAGGAACAGGCAGATTGGCTGGCTAATTATGGTGTCTTTCAGTGCATTGATTCTGGCTGCCGTGTGTTCTAACGATCAGGTCCATGCAATAATCTGTGCTATCCTAGCCACTGCTTAGTTGACGAGGATGACTTTCTTTGTTGTGATGCCTGCTGGCTACTCATTGATATTAAAGCTCTTAATACCCTGAGGTGCTGTTCAGAAATGAAGGTGGCCATAGGCTTATACTGTATAGTTAGGAAAAGCACATTAGGGAGGGGGAAAGGAAGCTGGATCTGGTGGGTGGGGGAGGTGATATTTAGCTGTCCCTCTCAGATATCCAGCTGAAACACAAATAGCATTAAGAACTGAAGGGAAGGGAACTGGAGCGTCCGTTCTTTCTGGAAGGGTGTTTCGCGTTAGAGCCAGGGATGCTGCTCCATGATAAAAACACGGGTGTGGAAGGAAGGCTTGGCTGATTGGAAGGAAAGATGGTGAGGCACAGTAGGGAAGACTGGCCCATATGTTGCAGGGTTGTTGTTTTTTTCCTTTCTCATGAAGACGCTAGGAGGTGCTAGGCAAACTGCCATTTGAGCCACCTCTTCCACACTAATAACTTTACGAGGAGGTTGGAGATCATGAAACATGACATAAGATCCACCACAGCAGTGCAAAATTTCTGCTGATTCCCACCCCCCACCCCCACCCGCTGGTCTGCTGACCACAAGGAGCAGGATTCTGAGGAACAGAGCCGCTTGCAACAGGAAATGGTAGCGTTTGCATGGGATCCCGCACAGTGTATGTATGTATTTCTGGAATTTCCAAGAGCAGGATAAATTTCCCCCACCCTGTCTGGCTGTGGGGATCCCTCTTCAGTCCCTTCTTTCTAAGCTAGATCTTGCTTCTTTCCCAAGGAAGCACACTGATTATGACTTCCAACCACCTGTTTTGCTCTCTGCTCTTTTCCAGTGCCCCCTTTGACAAGACGGCCAACATCACCTTCTCTTTGAACGCAGATGATGACAGTGTAAGTGCTGATCCCCTGTAGCAGCTTTCTTTCTCCCCTCTCTTCTGACCTGTGCTTTGACAGCCCCCCTCCCTTTCTTCTACAGCCCAACTCCAACCTCTTTGACATTTGCTACAAGGAACGGATCCAGCAGTTTGATGACGATGAAGAGGCTGATGGTTCTGATGGGGAAGACATCTGGCAAGAAAAGGAAGCTGCTGTCTCTTCTGGCAATGCACAGCCCACGGCTGCCAGGTATGGGGTGGACTTTTGCACATGGTCCATTTGGAGCTCCCTATCAGAGATTAGTCGAAATTTCCAAAAACGAGATCATGCATAATGAATGAGGAAGAATGTCCTGGGTAAAAGGGGAAGCAGAAAGAAGAGTGAAGGGAACTATCCAGGGCCCTTGCTTTGATGTCTGCTACACCTATTAAATCTCCACTTAAGACCAGTGATTGCACTTTCCATGTACATGCTGTCCAGGCCCCTCTCAGGAAGGGGGGTGGGAATGGAACAGAAATGGGGGTCTTACCTCCCCCATGTCCCTGTAGCCTGTTGCATATCCCTGGAACAGTGACTCACACAGACTCACTGGGTAGCCACCACCATCTGTCATTTTGAGATCTGAGGCAGAGTCTGACAGTCCTACTTCTGCTTCTCTATCACATATACCTACACATTCAGTTAAATATATAGCCTGGCTCACTTCAGAGCTGGCCTATGCATAAGCCACTCCTTTGGACACACAAGCAATATGGGGATGACAGAGTGAACAACAAGTTCTGATTTTTGTTTGGAGAAAACAGAGTAAGAAGGGAATGTGGATACAGGTACTTATAGGGGAGAAATGACAACAGTGGAAGGATTTCATAGGCAAAGGAGAACGCAAAACAGATAAAACAATACAAAAAAACTAACCCAGCCTGAATGAATTGGCTCCATAGTTTAGTGGCTGACAGATCCTGAACTGTGTTGCCCTGATATGGGCATATTTGGCAAAGGGTAGCAGCAGCTCTTACATCACTAACTTTTTCTTGCTGAATTTGCAAGCTAACCCGAGAGTGCAAGCACTTTTCAACTGTCAGTGAACTCTGTTTGCTCAAAGCTACTTTAATCTTGGACAGTTAATAGAAACAGTTACAGAAAATTCAGATTAATCAATTTTTAATAGAGGTTAAAAGTTGAGATTGGCCTTCTTATCTTGTTATAAGAGATATAACTCATATGCACTTGCTGATTAGATCACTTGGACTTGTGTTGATTCTCTCATATTGAGTTAAGAACCAATTACTTATCTAGATAATAATCACAGAATTATAATAAACAAATTTAAATTTTTCTGTTAATATGCACTATTGTGATAAGCCAATTGGATTTCTGTAGATGGAATTCTCAGAAGAGTAGGTGAGATTTCCAGGTGTGTAATTTGGGATTTAAGATAATCCCGAAAAGCAGTGAGATAAAAACCTGAAACCTGGTTTGCTTTTTAAACTATTACTCACTGTAATATGATTAAACAGTGCTATGAGCTTTGATAATTTTATTACTTTTACAGTAATGGTATTGTACGAGGAATTTTTATATACCTGCATTTCCTACTGTCTTGCATCATAAAGAGAACAATTTCTTTTCTCAATAAAAGAGAAAAGTCTCTACAGGTTTTTGGCTTGATTGGCTGGTTATAGTTCAAAGAACGGAACTCACCCCTTATTTGTATTATCAGTTATAAAGGTTGATAATCATCCTTTAATAAATAAATCCTGGAGAACTCTGCTGCTAAATGGTTTGCATAGGCACAAAGCCTTTTGTAATAGGATGCAGGTCTGGAACCTCTTGTTACAAAAGGACCTCTGGTTCCCTTGTTTGCTTCTTGGAAAGACAAATGTCACTGTTACTTCAGGGTTTTATAACTTTTTTCTGTGATAAAACCCCTTTATGTGAATAGATGCCCTTTTCCTACTTCAGATGAGACTAAACCAATCAACTGATTGATCTTGGAGAACCCCTGTCCCTCTCTGTGGGGCTTTGTGATTTGCTGGTCTGTTCCCACTCTTGCCTGCGAGGTGACCTGAAAGGGTTGCTTTGATTGGGGAGCTTAATTTACACAGTGAATATTGGGGCCAAAATGAGACTCATGGCACATGCTGTGACTGATGCAGAGATACCACAGACATCTTCTGCAGTCCCTGGGCAAGTTATATTCACTGCTTCCTGTTCACTGGCAAATCCCTGTTAAGCTCTGTTGCCCTCACCTAAACAACAGGGTATACCTTTTGTACTGTTCTCCTTGCCCTTCTTTGAGGTTCTGAACTGGAAAATATTGAGCAATGCATTTTTAAACTTCAGATGGTCCTAATAAAGTTATTGGGACTTGGTATCTTGTTCCTTTTGGATCACATTGAGAGACTGACTTGGAAATGGAATTAGAATTCTATTAAGAGTTTGGGGTGTGTGTGTGGGGGGGTTGTTTTTGTCTCCTCTACAGGAGAGCCCACGTGTGTGGAGGGAAAGAGATGCGTCTTCATCTCTTCAGTGGTTTTGGAACTGGGTTTTTGTGCTGGTCATAATCAGAACTATTTCCACCCCCTTCAGTGCTTTCTCTCTCTCCACCCCACCCCCCTTTCCAGGAGTGTTGGAAGCACAGATAGTGAGGACAGTGAAGACTCTGAAGAAGAGGGTGAAGAGGAAGACCCTGGTGGGGGAGACGGAGACACCACTCACATCAGCAATGGCTGCGGTGAACAGACGGAGGAGGAGCAAACGTCAGGAGGTCAGAGTGCCGTGAGGCCACGGGGGCTCGAGGCATGGGAGAGTTGGTAGATGGCAGAAATACAGATAGTCACTTGCTTATTAGCTTTGGGAGACTTGTGTTACAGAAGAGGGGCAGTGGAATCCATTGCAGTTCTCTGTATGTCCAAGAGAGTGGTTGTGCAGTGAGGAGGAAAGTTATGAGTCTGCTTGCAAAGCAGCCAGGTCAGAGGGCCACAAGTAGGGGAACACTCACACATTCAGCCATGTTGGCCTTACCGCATTCGTCACTGTGATTGAATGCAGGTGACCATCTTGGGGGAAACTCACAGCTGCTTGGCTTCCTTGGCATAAAAAGTTAAATCTTTCCCCTCCCAAGGGTACCAAATCACTGCCATTAGCCCACTGAGGAACTTTGAATCTTTTCTGTTATTGTCTATCATGATGGGTAGCAGTGTTCATCGTCGTGGCTTCTGTGCAGTCCCAGGCCAGCCACGGAAAATATTTCCAAGCTTTCTAATAGACTAGACCTCCTTCCTCTGGCACTTTCCCGCCAAAACGCTCACATGACCAGGAGAAGGGGCGCTGTAGTCTGGAGCAGTGTTCCCTCTAAGCTGAGTTAGTGTGAGCTAGCTCACAGTTTTTTAGCCTCTGGCTCACACATTTTTGTCTTAGCTCAGGAAGGACGGCACGAGAGCAAACTAATTTATGCAGTAGCCAAATTGCTTGCTCACAACTTTAATGCCAGTAGCTCACAAAGTAGAATTTTTGCTCACAAGGCTCCATAGCTTAGAGGGAGCATTGATGGGTAGTATCAAAAAGAAGGGCCGAGAGAGACCTGTTTCCTTCCTGCTTTTCTAACTTTTGCTGTTAAACTCCCAAAGCTGTAGAACTGCAGCTAGAGTGACTTTTCTTCCTGTCGGCTGTGTCAAAGATTAGACCTGACCTCCTGTGCCGTCCTGTTCTTCCCTAGATTCTGGCTGGGCAGACAGTACCTCAACTGCGCCTTCCCAACCTGTGGCTGCTGACACAGGTGCAGCAGTGTGGGACAGGCCGAACTCGGATTCCTCCTGCTCCACCACAGATGAGAACTGGGCCTCCTTCACAGAACCCCGCAGGCAGCAGCAAGAAAGGTGAGGCTTTGGAATACTTCTGTCTTGGAAATCCAGATCAGAAGTGAGTCTGGTAGGCCTTTGGGTTTCCTCTCAAGGCCTGGTGCTGATACTGGGGTAGCTGGGAAGGAGCTTTGCTATATTGGTTTCCTTTCCCCTTCCCTTAGTGATTGTCCCCCCTTTGCTCTCCAGTCCCTCCAAAGCACCCACAGGTCCTGCTTCCCCTGCCAGCCTCCCTCAGGAAGTGACGCAAAGCAATGTATCCCCCACCGGAGGTGAGTAACATTACACTTTCCCAAAAGTAGCGCGACCTCATCTAGAACTGGCTGTTAGTTCTCTTTGGCCCCGCCCTCATTTTCCTAAAGTAGTAATAATTTTTTAAATGTTGGTGACTGCAGGGATTGTTTCATACCCTGCTGGTGCTAGACTGGGTGGAGGTCTGGTTCCACGAGGTGGGGAGCTTGGGAGGGGGAAACATGGGGCAAGGGTCCTTGTAGCTTCCAAGTTATCCACCAGCAATAGGGGAGTGGACAGGACAGGACAGTGGCTGGGCAGCTGTGTGTTTCTCCTTGCATTCTCGCTTCCCGTTGGTCAGGACAGATTTCTGGCAACATGAGAATTCTTCTGTGCCGCTCGCTTTGCAGGTGGGGGCCTTAGAATGAATTCACCCAGTTTTTACAGAGGAAGTGATAGGGAGTAATGGGTTCTGTGCCCCATTCAAAAGAAGAAGAAGAAGAAGAAGACATTGACTGCCCTTTTGCTTGCAGAGAGAAAGCGGAGAAATGTCTTGCGTGTTCTGTGCTGTCTTTCTCCAGGAAGGTGGCCCATTTTTTTAAAAGTTATTTTGATCTCACCTTTCTTTTGAGGCATTCAGAATGACACTTTCCTGAACTTAGTAGGTTTTTTCCCCTCCCATCTTCCCTCTAAGAAACTCACGGGGGCCCTGCTTCTCTTGCCCCCACCCTCTCCTTCTCATCAGCACTGTGAGGTAGGCTAGACAGACAGATGAAGATTGGCTCCCCAGGTCAGTCCAGAATCTTTGTCACCTGAGCAGGGATTTGAATCCCTGGTTGTCCACATCCAAGCCTGGAGTCATGCCTGCCGTTGTCCTCTTCTGGTTCTTATTTTTGAAGCTATTTTTCCTGATGATCATTCTATTCTGCATTCCCTGATTGTTGTGAGGGATTTTTGTATCCTTGATTGGGTAGGAATTTGTCTCCCGATCCTGTCAGTTTCCTTAAAGTCCCAAGTCTCCTGGACTTCTACGCTCTGCATTGCTTTGTTTGTCCATATGAATGGGAAGAGAAGCTTGAAGATCACCAGCTGTTTCTGCTTGAAAGCTCAGATAGCAGCTCTGCAGAAGTGCTCTACTCTGGCTGGGGCTTCAATTTTTTAATTTTTATTTATTAGCTTGTTAGTCACCGCTCACCCAAGGAGTCTCATGGTGACTGACAGCTCTTGATATCATGTTACAAGGCACATAAAATCCTACTTTGATACATTAAATAATTAACTGTGAACTAAGTCTCCCCAGGAAAAGGCAGAACCTCTAGGTAGCCACTTCTTTTAAAGGCATCGGAAGGCCAGGGGGTGGGGCTGAGCAGGTGAAAAAGCTCAGCTTTGATGGCAGAGCCTCCCCAAGCAAAAGACTTCACAGGCCACATCACTCTGTGTGGCACTTCCAGTCTTCTGCCCGTGTGCTCCTGCGCACGTACACATGAAAGTTTATCCCTTTTGCATATGCACTTCTGATCTTTCTGGCTCTCATTTCCCCCCCTTACTTCCTCTGCAGCAGCCTCTAGTGTGCAACAGGATCCACCCACTCCAGACACAGGCCCCCCAGAAGGGCGTGACCCGCTACATCCTTCCACCATGACAACAGTAGCCAGGTAAGCTTGAGAGGGGTGATCTGGAGCATAGGATCACAGAGTTGGAAAGGGGCCATCTAGTCCAACCCCCTACTCAATGTAGTATCAGCCTAGAGCATTTAAAGCCATTACTGCAACTCCTATCCTCTGCTGCCAACAGGAACATCTCTCTGCTCTCCTCTAAGTGATAGCCCTTCAAATACTTCAAGGTAGCAATCCGGTCCCCTCTCAGCCTCCTCTTCTCCAGACTGAACATTCTCAAGTCCCTCAGTCTTTCCTCATAGGGCTTGGTCTCCAGGCCTCAGATCTTCCCCGTTGCTGTCCCCTGCACCCACTGCATTTTGTCCACAACCTTTTCGAAGTGTGGCCTCCAGAACTGCACACAGTACTCCAGGTGCGGCCTGACCAATGCAGTGTTCAGTGGGACTATGACATCTTGTGATTTGGGTGTTATGCCTCGGTTGATACCTGGCCCTGGCTGTCTTTCCCCTGAAGAGTCTGAGAGAAGACCGGACTAATACAGATATAAGCATATTGAAGATCTCCATCTCTTGGGGTTTTAGTTAGGTGTGGTTATCTTTGCTTTCTCCCTAGTTGTAGATGGTTCCCTCCCCTTTTCTGTTGTAGTTTGTAGTGTCTAGAAAATGCAAATTAAAAAAAATCCCCTTTGGGGGCCCAAAAAAAAAGAGTCTGAGAGAAGATGAATATCATGGACACAGGTGTATGCAGGGGTTTTCCACACCAACCTTGTTAGTGTTGTTACCATCTGATCGTTCCACTAGGTTGCTGCAGACACCTTAAAGAGAACCCTAGTACTGTTTCTCTTTCCTTTGCATACCCTCTCATAACCATGATGATCTTGAGGTGGTGCACAGCTGTAAAGTGGTTAAATTGCAAGCAGTGGGAAGAAAGACAAACCAGAGCCAGTCAGCCCTGAAGCCATCCCAAATAATTAACTGTAAACCACCTTGCTAAGCAGAAGCCAAAACAGCAAAGTGGGTGTACAGCCAGGAATGTGATTTTAAAACAAGTAAAATTGAATTCAGAATTAACACAGCATTTAAATGTTTTTGCCTCTTTTTAGAAATCTGTTCTTCATTATAAAGAAAACATTTCTGAAGTTAAAAAGCAGGAAAATTGAAAGATTCCTGAATACCTTTCTGCATTGCTTGTGAAAGGTGTAATACAAGCAAGCACTCCCAGCTTGCATGGTTCCAAAACGACATTTACTCTGAATCTATTTCAGAAGATTTCAGGAATTTGGAGGGGGGGCAAGGGAGAGATGGGTGACTTGCCTTTGTACCTGGTCACCTTTTCCTCTGTGAACAAAGCCATGTGACATTTATCATAGTTGCCCAGACTGGAAAGGTCTCTCCAATTTCCAGGTACTGCCCTTGAAAGATGGACCATTACTGGTCATTCCTCCTGTCATTCTCTGGTTCAAATAAAAGTTCTGCGATTCTGGGCTTGTAGCAGTCAATGAGAAACTGAAGTCATAGAACTGAATATTTGTCGTGGTTGTAGATTTTCTTGCTTTCCTGGTTAAATAAATAATGAATAATGAAAGCTTTAAAAAGAAACTGAAGTCATACACGTGGAGGAAAATTCAAAGTAAACATTCTTATGTGTTTGTCAGAATGAGGGATACAGGAAAGTCGGCAATGAGGCTGTATCTCTAAAGCACATATGGGGGGGATACAGAAAACTGAGTTAACAGCACCTAACGGGATGGAAGCTACAGCTGGTACACAACAGGCACTGATTGGTGAAGAAAACAAAACAGATAGCACTAAAGAGGTGGCTTGCAAGAAGAGTCCCAGAAGAGGATGGAACCAGTTGGGTTTTGTCATGCAGACTTCAGGCATCCTGCCAGTATGAACTGCTATTGGAACATTCTCCCTCACTTTCCTTGCCCCCCCCATGCCCCTTCCTTTGGATGAGCATTAGTGTCAGGCAGGATTCAGCAGCCTGTTTGGGCCAAGTGTCAAAATAACCACAATGTTCACCTGCAAAAATGCCAGCCAACAAAACGGTGGGGTGGTGGAGGCAGTCTGTATTTTGCCCATGTACACTTGTGCCAGTGGTTCTGCAAGTACCTCAGGTTCATCTTGATTCCTTGGGTGAATGCTCAGCTGTGTGTGCTGGACAAAATGTTCTGGCATGCTGCTGTTTGGCACATGTGCTGGAGGTTGCCTACCCCTGGTATTGGATGTTTCCAAGGTGCCTTGTAAGGTTACAAGTTACAAAAATATGCATGATACACAGGCGGTAAAGGAATCAATTTTTCGTGTACGTTTTTTTAAACAGAAAAGGATAGTGGAGATGCCCAGACCAGTCAAACATTCATCTTAAGTCCACCATCATGAAAGAATCATTGAAACCTTCTAGGAATTAAGTCCTCCGTTGTGCAGTAGTGACGTTTACTGGGTGTGCAAAAACATTTCCATATCCACAGATGTGTGCGTCCATGCTTATGGACCTTGCATTGTGTGGTTAGGGATCATCAAAAAGCAAAGTTTGACCATGTTCACTTCCAGACCTGAAGAGGTCGTGGATTATGTGTTGGCCACTTCCCTGAATCTGCTGTAAGGAGTCTGTAGAAAAGTTTATTTGGGTAGCAGCAAAGACGCATGCAACAGAGACAGCATGAACTATACTAGGTCAAGTGGAAACCCTGTTCTGGTGATCCCTGCCTCATAACCTGCCGTCTCTCCCCCCTTTCCTCTGCAGCACAGTAGAACCTCTCCCATCTACCTCTGATTCTGCCCAGCCGCTCCAGGGGACTACAGAGGCTCCACAACCTGAGCACAGCTCCCCACAGACAGAACAGCAGCATCAAGCAGCAGCCAGGTGAGGCTGGCCCTGGGTGAGGAATGGAGGTCTGACGGGCGTCCTGAAAGGGTGTGATGAAGGGTAGTTGTAGGGGTATCACACAGTAGGGTATAAGCTGGGGCTTCTGAGGGTCCTTGGGTCAGAGGATGCAGCACAGGCTTCTTCCCTTCAAACCCCCCCCCCCCCATACCATAGTTTCCTTCTGATTGCTTGGCTGCCTCTCTTCCTCCAAATAGGTCTGTAAGAATTGTTCTACTGGTTCAGGCCAAATTTCCTTCTCCTCCAGTATTCCTGCTCCCTGGAGCAGGCATCTCACAAGCAGGGCCTGGCGGGGGTAGCCAGCCCTTGTACATACCTGTCTTATGATAATCAGAGCTACATTTAATTCTGGTTCCCAGCAGTCTTCATGAATTTATCTAATCCTGGCTTGAAAGGCATTCTGTGCTGGTGACCATGTCAATTTACACAGTTGCTAGAGGAAATTCAGCCGTAAAGCTGCATGAAGAAATGCATTTCTTTTGTCTGCTTTAGATCCTAGTGCTTGAACGAGCAGTTTTCATGAGTCTTTCTCCCCTCTCCCCCTCCGCCCTCTTCTAACTGATGCTCCTCCATTCCCTAATGCTTTGTTCTTAACTGGATTTGCTTTAGCAGTGGGGGATGAGCTTTTGAAGGACAAAGTAACATTTGAGAGCCCCTAAAGCATGCAGTAATCTTTGTCTTGAGCGGCCCTCTTTGCTGCTTTTCTGGTAGCCTTCCAGTTTGCTACACGAGGGCATGAAGTGATGTATTTCTCTCAAAAAATTTAATGCAACCCCAAGGTCAGATATATGCTCAAATATATACTAAATCAATGAGTTTCAGTCAACTATAATTTAAGCCTTGTCTAATACAGAAACACATACACATGCAAAGGTGAAAGCCTATTAATCCTTCATTTGTAACATTGCTGGCAACTGTGGGCAGCAGTGTTCCTCTAAGCTGAGTTAGTGTGAGCTAGCTCACAGTTTTTTAGCCTCCGGCTCACACGTTTTTGTCTTAGTTCAGGGTGGATGTCTCCAGAGCAAACTAATTTATGCAGTAGCCAGATCGCTCGCTCACAACTTTAATGCCAGCTGCTCACAAAGTAGAATTTTTGCTCACAAAACTCCACAGCTTAGAGGGAACATTGGTGGGCAGGATGCTTTCTTATGGCTTTACTAGTATCTCAGCGGTTAATGTTATACTATCTCCTTCTCCCTTCCTAGATAAAGCCTCTTGGTGGGTCTCGTCACTGGGGAAGCCCACGGCTGCTGGCTCGATCAAGTCCATTTCACCATGGACTGTCCCCAGTCCTTCCGGTGCCTTCACCCTGTGGGCAGGTGGGGGGGCAGAAGAGAAAGCAGCAAGAAGGCAAAGAAAGAGCCCGGCCTCTCTCCCTCCCCTACCCCTAGCAATCACCGAAGAAATCAGGACCTGGTACCAGCGAGCGCCTGCAAGAGAAGCGGATGAGTGTGCACAGGGCGGCAAAGGCATCTTTCCTCTTTGTGGCGCCTTGGTTGGTGAAGCCCAGCAACATAGCGTCCCCAGTGAGGGGGGGGGAGCAGTCTCTCTCCTCGGTTGGCACAATGCTTCCCCCCCTTCCCAAATACGCATACACATTGCTGCACTGAGCAAAACCTGTCTGTCTGATGCAATTAAAATTGACACTTGAATTGTAACCAGAGGTCTGCTGAATGGGGCAGGTAGAAAAGTCAAGCAAGATCTCTCTTGACAATATCGAGAGCTCCTCTTCCATCTGATGACCCCACCCACAAGCACAACTCTGCTGCACCCTTCCTGCCTGTCTCTCTTGGTCCCTGCCCCCAATCTGCTCCCGAATTTTTTTGTGTTTAGGTGTTGGTGGGGACTAACAGACGTCACCGCGCAGGGTCAGGAGGGCTGGGAATTTGCTGCCGAAGTTCTGCACAGACTTTACTGAGGACTGCTGCCTTGAGCAACGGGGGTTTAGGGGAGCAGTGAGGGGGATGTGGGGGGGGGGTTGTGAAAGGTGAGAAAAAAATCACTGCATTTTTTAAAATAATTGCTCCTTAACGTGTGTGCATGAGCGCGTGCACACAGTCCCCAGGAACTTATGGCTATATGAAGCTGACATCTTAGATGGAGTAGTGAGCGGGTGGAAGAGCATGACGCAGCGAGGTCCTCTTGGTTCCCTAGCTGCAAATCAAGGGGTTCCCCCCCAGACCAGGAACCATCCCTTCCCTGGGCTGGGGTCTTCATTCAACCTGTCAGTGAGATTTTAGAGTGTGTGTGTGTGTGTGTGTGTGAAATTCGAATCAGTACCTCCTCAAATTATCCTGGTTCCTCTGCCCTTTCAGTATGTTCACCAACTCACTGGGGTTTAAGCTGGACCCCTCACCCCAGTTTCATTCTAAAGGTTATGCTTCCCCCGTCCCTGTTTCAGCACTGAGTTTTGTTTTGTTCTCTTCTAAACTATTGAAGGGCTTGGTCAAGAACTCCACTGTTTCCCACAGTTCCAAGTTAATAGGCGCATGGTGGGAGGGAGGGAAGGAGGGAGAAGCATAGTACCGTGTGACAGCATTCTTCCTCTGGTGGCGACTGTTCTCTGAAATGCCTGCATCTGGGAAGATTATTTCCCCCTGGTGCAAGTGGGTAGCTGCCCGCTGCTCCCAGAAATGACCCCGATTCCCAACTGGAACATCCATAACTTAGGAAAGGCCAGAGATTCGTAAGGAGGGGACGGGTAGTTGGGCGGAGCAGCACTTCTGTAAGAGCTTCTATGTGGGATCATGACAGGAGAATCCCCCCCCCCCCACTGAGTTCAGCTTTTGCAGATAAGGGGCACCAGCTGGAATTTCAGGAAATAAAGAATTGGTGTTTCCCAGATTCCGGCTTGCTTGTTTGTTGCCCTTGATTACAAGTAAGCATTTTGTCTCTAATTCATCCTAAGGAAGTGATTGAAAAATGGAGGGCTTCCTGCTTGAGGTTCATCAGAAGGGTGTTTTGGCACCGTACTGCAGGAGAACTTCCTGTGCTTGGCTGTAGATCATCCTGAAGTGGTAACTGTGAAGTCCAGCATATTCTCCATCCTCTCCCCAGTCCTGGAGTTTGCTTGGGCTTCATGGCCATTGTTGAAAACCAGAGTCCTCTGCCTCTCCCTGAGTTTTGACTCCGAGTCCTGCATAACACGCAAGACCCTGCTGTGCTTGTAGGGAAGGCCCAGGGGTCCTGATTGGAGCCCCCTCCTCTGTACTGACTCCAACAAGGCCCAAATACCCTCCTTAACCCACCAGATCCTCCTTGGGAAGGGGAGGGGGTCTGCCAAAGACCCCAGGAACACTGCTTCTCTCTTCATTTGACCTCCCAGCTGCTGGTGTTTGTGGAGTTTTTCTTGCTCCTTTTATAGTATTAAAACAAAAATCACTGCCTCATCCTTGCCTCTGACTACAGAACCGGGACAAGAACACTGCAGAAGTTCAGCCAAGAGCTCCTTGGGGCTTTGCGGGTGGGATCAGTGCCCAATGGGGGGGGGGCCTGTGTGTCTGCATGTGTGTGGGGAGCTCAGCGAAGAAGGCCTAATGCCAGAGTTCCTGGAGGTCAGTCTTAAAGCATTGAGGGCAGACGGCAGAGGGGTTGTGGTGGGGCGGAGCATGGAGTCCTGTGGGTAATTTCCTTGCATAAGCACTAAGGCCCCCCCGCGCACCATTCCGCCCCACCTCTTTACTTCCAGGTGGTCAGTAGCCTTGCTCCTGTCTCCCCTCTTCTCTGCCCCCCACCATACAAGTGGCAATATTTCTTGAAGCTCTTAAACCACAAAGGACAGAAGTGGCCTTTCGCGTTGTCTGCGTCATGCCATGCTGGTGATTATTTTTCCTTTCTCTCCACCCCCCACCCCCCCGTTGTGTGTATGTGTGTGTTCTGTTTGAATAAAGAGATTCTATGGCTGTAGTAGTCTGTCCCATGTATCTCCTGTGCCTCAATAAGCCCTTGGGGCCCATTATAGATCCATCACTAACTCAGGACACCTTCCATTGTCCCACTACTTTAAAAACCCATCCCTACAGGGAAATGATGTGGCCGGTTATCTTGCAGACTCTACCCTTTTCGGAGCAAAGCACTTGTCAGCGGAGTGGCTGACCAACCAATTCCAGGTTGGTCTTGGATAACTCATTTGCTCTGGACCCTTTTGAGGTTGTGCTGTGGGATGGACACGGACCTTGTGGCTTTGGTAGGTGACTTCCATCTGAATGTGGACAGGGGCCATGCTTCTGTGTCACTCCTGTTGCATTTATCTGCAGCCTTTGATATAGTGGACCATGCCACCTCATTGAGTCATTTGGAGACAGAAGTGGGTATAAGAAGAAGAGCCCTGCTGGATCAGACCAATGGTCCATCTAGTCCATGGATGTGCTCTGGACTGTTGCAAATTATTCCTCATGGACTGGACTCAGACTAATTGATGTCAGCGTGGGACCTGTGCTGCAGGGTTCCATAGGGTGCCATCCTGTCCCCCTTTCTATTCAACCTCTATGTAAAGCCCTTATGACAAATCATTTGTAGTTGTGGTATTGGTTGTCACCAATATGCTGATGAGATGCAGCTCCCTATCCCAGATCTCCTGGCATTTTGGTAGAGGTCCAGAATCTGTGCCTGTCCACTGTGCTTAAATGGTGACGACTGAATAAATTTATACTAAATCTTGATGAGACAGGTAACACTGGTTGGGAAGGCAGAGATCTTAAAGCAGGCCCGTAAGCCAGGATTTTGTGGCCTTGTGGAGCAAATTTTTTTCTGGTGGGGCTGAAGTTCTCAGTGCAGAAAGAAAAGCCCGTTTAGCCAATAGAAAGCTGTTACCAGGATAGGTCTCTAAATTGCAAGCTGTCAACCACTTTAGATGGCAGTTCTCAACTGCTGCAACTTAGTAACTTCTGCTAGCCTAAGCAACAAATCTGATAAGCTGGCAGGTGGGGGCGATGACTTCTATAGTCAAGAAAGCTAACAGGCAAAAAAACCCCTCTCTTAAAGGAGACCAGTTTCTTGATACAGAGTTAGAAGGGATCTTAGAGGTCACCTACTCCAACCCGCTTGCTTGGTGCAGGAGTTAGTAAACCACAGCACCCCACTCTGCTTAAATGAGCACACAGCTTTAAAAAGAATTGAAAAAAGCATTTACAGGAGAAATTCTTGTGGGGCTGTGCCTGTAAGAAAGGGGGCGGAGCCCTCAAAAGCCCCACTGTAGCTAGGGGCCTGTCTTGAAGGACACTGCACTTGTCACCTTTTTGACAGAGAAGCAAGTTAATGCAGCTACAAAACCCACATACTCCCAACTTAGTTGAGCCTGGAAGACGACCCCTACATTGACACAGCCAATCTGGCCACCTGGATCAATGTCACAGTAACATGAAAACGATTGTAATGCACTCTGCATAGGTCTCCCCTCAAAGCCCTCAGGGATTCCAGTCAACACAGAATGCTGCAGTTTGGTTGTTATTGGGAGCTAGACAGCATGCTTATTAACACCGTTCTGCAGTCATTCAGTTGGCTGCCCATCGGTTACCAGATCGAATGCAACATGTTGGCTGCAAGATACAAAACTCCTTGGACTCTATCTGTGGGACCACTTCTTCTCCTGAGCTCCTCCCTAACAGCTTTGCTCATCTGGGCAGGGCCTTCTCTCTTGGGGCCTCCACCTGATGGAATGTCCTGCCTAAGGAGGTCAGGAAGGCTCCCGCTCTCGGCTCCCTGCAAACTATGCGAAACTGAGTTATTCAGGAGGGCATTTTTACAAAGACAATAAGGCTCTGTTACAATTGGAAATGATTCAATAAGAATGCTTTAAGAAAGGGAAAGAGACTGGACTATACTATTGTGTATAGCACATAACTCTGTCGATGTTATGTATTATCCTATTGTGTAATTTCTATACTGTTTAATATGCTGATACTTACGCTTCATTTTGGATTTTTACTTGATTTTAATTTCAACATCCTAATCCTATGGCCCTGCTTACTGGATATCCCTTCCAGTTGACCGCATTGACTTGTGCTGCGTAATCCACCTTGAGTCTTGGTGAGAAAGGCAGTCTATAGGTAACATAAATAAAAAATAAAATGAAGGAAATGGAGGCCCCCACCGCTCGGTGAGTATGCTGAAATTTGAATAGGAGAACACGAAGCTGCTTGACTTCCTGTTTTGTCTACATCTTCTCCCTAAAAGGGAACTTTGTGCAACCTCACAAAAGTGAGGGGACAGGAGAACTGGTCAGGACTCGTTAGCAGAGGATACTTGGCCACCTTCAAAAAGCTCAAGTCTTAAAGGCCTGCTGCACTGCATTGTAAAGTACAAAAGGAACTTGCAGGTATGCCCTCAGAACTTTTGTCATCTTTGAGAAATCTTGGAGGACTTACCAGTTGTCCACTAATGGTGGGCAAACTCCGGTAATTGTTGCAGATGCTTGCTGCTGCTCATCTAGTCAGTGGGCGGAAGCAGGCCAGCAAAATGGGGGGGGGGGTGATCTTCACTGTGCGACGATGTCGCTTCCAACAGAACCCAAAACCACCAGCATTGCATCAGGGGGGCGCTCTAGCACTTGTGTGTCGCCCTGGTGCTACGTGGCACTTCTGGATCACACATGATGGATTGCCACCCCCCCCCCCCAGTAAGTACCTTCTGCCCCATCTCCCATGGGTTACCAGGCCACACCAGACAACCCAGGGGAGGATAGGTAAGGTGGTACAAAACTGGAGATGGACGAACGTTATCCTGATCTTCACAAATGGGAACAAAGCGTATCCTGGAGACTACAGGCCAATCAGGCTATGATTGCTGGGAAAACACTAGAACAGATCTTAAAAGCAGTCAATTGGAAAGCAAGCTGAAAAGATTGCAGTGGTTCATAGAGGTCAGCATGGTTTTTTAAAGACTGTATCTTGCTCAACTAATTTGTTTTTAACTGAATTATAGGTTTAGTGGATTATGGGAATGTAGAGGGTGAAAGATCTTCGTGTCAGCAAGCTTAAATTGCCCCATGGAGGTACTATTAGCTCCACTGCAAAACATGTTACTTATGTGGGATAAAGCAGTCTTTAAGGTACTCTAGTCCCAGACTGCTTGGGGTTTTAACAGTCAGTAACGTGACATCTCCAGTTCAAGTCAAATTTTGGATTATTGCAGGTTGAGACCACAAGTGCCACAGCAGTTTGTTTCAGGTTCAGAAAGAAAATGGTGGTCAGTTCGGCAGTAACCAAATAGGAATATTCTCCTGGCGGCCATGTTCTGCACCAGCTCCAGATTCTGAATAGCTCTGGAATCTAACGAAGCAGTTTGTCAGTAGTGATGGGAGTCCTAAAAGTATTTTAAGGTTGCCAACTATGACTTGGGAAATTCCTGGAAATTTGAGGGTGGTGCCTGGGAAGAATGGAGTGTGAGAAGATGAAAGAGCTCAGGGATGTGATGCTATAGAGCCTCAGCACTTGCAGTTTCCTTCAGGGGACCTGATACCTGTAGTGTGGAAATCAGTTATAATTCTAAGAGAATTGCAGGCCTCATTTGAAAGCTGCTGACCCTGTAGGATTTCCTTGTATAATTCAAAGCATGTTGTTTAGGATTCTTGTGTATTATAGCTTTATTCAGTTGTGATTTTTTACCCTCTTTTTCCTCAGGGTTTTGGTTTTTTTTTAATAGCTTGTGCCCAGTGAGGAAAAAATGGGTTTTCTAACAGGGAGTGTTTGGGGCAAACTAAATCAAATTTTAGAAGTATTATCATGTTCTCTTATGTTCTAAATGCAGGAGTTTCTGTTAAAACAGATTAGTATTCTTCCATTGTTTGAATTCAAGTTTTACTTGTTTGGCCAACTCTATCTAAAATGGTTTCTGATGGGGAAACTTGTATATCAAGGAGGGAAGGTCAACTGTCATTCCTATTAATTTGTAAAATTGTAGGATTAAGGGCCTGTCATGGGTTTTTCTAGGCTTTTCTGAGGAACAAAATTAAGAAAGTAAAGCTCCTGTCCTTGACCTCTGGGAGGATCAGTGGGGCAGCTATCCTATGAATGGAACCTGGGATTTTTTTCATGCAATGCGTATGCTCAACCAAAATACCTTCCCCAGATCCTTTAAGCACCAGCAGGTGGTCTTTGAAGTAAGAAATGCAAGTTACAGCAATCCAATATTTATTGTTAACTGGTAGTCTTTGATTGCTGACAGGTTCTTCATACCTGACCTTTCCTAACTCAAATAAAATCTGTCTAAAATTTTATTAGAAAGCTCAGTGCCTCATCAGAATTCCACTATGACTGGATATTCCTCCCATCCTAATCAAAGCCAGATACTCTCCAAGTGGCAGGTAGTTCTGTCAAGAAGGCCACATTGAAAATGCATTGCTGCCAGTGAAAATCATACCTTGGATCCTTGCACGTTGGTTGTACCAAAAGCTGAAGGACCAAGAATGTTCAGGCCACCTTCCCCCTATTGCCTAATATTGGCTTTCAAGAGCTCAAAATGAGGGAAATTTCTCCAACTCACTCACTGAATTCAGCAAAAAAATGATCAGGATAAAGAGAACCAGAGAAGGACCGGTCCACTGAGTCACCATTTAAGCTCATAAATAAATAGGTACAGAAGCTTGAGGTCAAGTACCTTGCCCTCTTTTCAAGTGGCATGTCAAGTTTGGCCAGGCAACTACTCAGTAGTTATGTATTATCTCTGTTCTACTTATAAGTTCAAAGATAAAGATAATGCTGAGCTAAAGGAAAGCCTGATTTTACAATTGGGAAGGTTCAGGGAAGTTTATCCCGCAATGTTACATTGCCAGGGTCAGTGCAATACTAGGTGCTAGTCAGTAAAAAGCGGCTGCTGCTGAGAAATTAGGTTTTCTTCTAGGCTCAGTAAGAACCCCGCCCCTGTTATGGATCATGGTATTAATAATTCATGCATTTGTTTGGGATTACAATATAACCAGGAGAGGGCTTAGGAGATCTATGTTATTGATGTGTGCTGTTCACCGTCCTTAAAGAAGCAGTGTTGCTGACATTTAGTTTAATAGCAGCCTCAGAACCAGTGCGATTTAGGAGTTAGGGTGCTGTACTGGAAGTAAGGAGATTCAGGATCGAATCACACCTCTGCCATAAACCTCACTGGGTGACCTTCATCACTATCTCTCAGCCTACCCAACCTCACAGGGTTGAAGAAAAGGGACCCCTATAAGCCATCCTGAGTTCCCTGGGGGAAGGGCAGGCTACAAAGCAAACCCTTCATGTCCAAAATTCCAAGGTTAGAAAGAATCTGAGTGTGATATCAGCTCTTTGTCCTTAATAAAATGTTCTTCAGAGAGGGCGAGAATCTAACATACATAATGTGAGTCACATGAATGGAATTGGGGATCTTATTTACAGGGTAGAATTGGGAAAAAAATCTTCCGAGCAGAGACCTGATCTGGCCTGTCCTTTACCATCTCCATTCTAACACTGGGAGCCAGTGTGGGGTAGTATAGAGTTCTGGGATCTGGGAGACCCAGGTTAGTGTCCCTACACTGCCGTGGAAGCTTGGTGACCTTGGCATGCCACAATCTCTCTGCTTAATTTACCTCAGGAGGGGTAGAACGATGTAAACCCCTTTGGGACCCCATTTGGGAGAAAGGTGAGGGTACCAGTGTCAGGTTCAAAAGCAAGTAGATCCAAGCATTCTTGAGGCAAAGAAAGGCTTTATTGGAATACAATGCTAAAACCCACAGTAGGATGGTTATTGTCAGGAATGGCGGGATGTGCGGCTCAGGCATAGTTATAGTATGATGCAAACATGCAACTAGCAAATGAACTTCAAGCGCGCGCGCGGGAAACTCCCAGCAGGAGAGTTACTTAATGATCGGGAGACTGCTCCCCCCACCCCTCGGCTTCACAGGACTGGAAAATTCTCAGAGACTCAAGAATAGCCCAAAGCCCGCATTCAAGGCCACTGTGATAACACCGAGCCATAGTGGCAAAGCTCCCACGTTACTGCAAACATACCTACGCAAGCGCAGAAGCAGGGACAAGATAGGGAACACAGAACAATGAATCCAGTATGAAACATGAAACAATGAGCCATTTCTGACAACCAGTGAAGTCAAGAAAGAAATACAGGAGAGGTCTTTACGAGAGCTTCCCTCGAGATTACCTAGATCCTGAGCAAGACTTCTTAAAGTTTTAAACCTGTAATGCCAGTGCCGAGCCTTAGAACGGGTAATTAGACTGGTAGTAATTGGAATGACTAAGTATTTACAGTAATTAAGAATGGCAAACGTTAGAGTATCTTTGAGGACATGCAAGGCATTTTTCCTCCGTGAGTGATGTGTGAGGTAAGTGAGGAAAAGTTTCCAAGTCTGTTTGTGAGATGTCAGATAGGCATGTTGTCGGAGAAGGAAAATGATAATCAGAATCCATTATGAAGTAATAATTCAGAAACTGAAATCTATGTGGATTGCACCCAGCCCCTGGAGCAAGGGTCCCCAACCTTTTTGAGTCTGGCAGTGCCTTCAAATTCTGGCACGGAGTGGTAGGCAAAGCATCAAAATGGCTGCCAACAACAAAATGTCAGCAAGTGAGGCTATGCATAACTTTCATAGTAGCTCTTCAGTATTTAAGGTAGAAGCTCTGTTTAACACAGGGGTTCTTAACTTTTTTTGTCCCATGGACCCCTTGGGCAGTCTGGTGAAGCCAAAGGATCCTTTGGAGTAGTGATGAGAGTAAATATTTTGAGATACTTGCAACAACTGTAACGTGATATGAAAATATCTGTAATTTCTGTCACAGGTACTGCTAATACTACTGTGGTTTGCTGCCTACATTCATAGTTGAAGGAAATGCTAAATTTCATAATTGAAGGAAATGCTACATTTCAGTTAGAGGTTAGTGAAAATAAAGATGTAAATTTCCCCCCTATCCAAGTTCACGGACCCCCTGAAATCTATACATGGACCCCAGGTTAAGAACCCCTGGTTTCGAAGAAGAAGAGGAGATTGGATTTATACCCTGCCCTTCACTTGGAGTCTCAGAACAGCTTACAATTTCGTCTCCCTGTGAGGTAGGTGGGGCTGAGAGAGCTCTGAGAAAACTGCTCTCAAGTGAAAAGATCTGAGAGAACTTGTGACTGGCCTAAGGTCACACCACCAGTTGCACATGGAGGAGTGGGGAATCAAACCCGGTTCTCCAGATTAAAGTCTGCTCTCCTAACTGTTACATCAAACTGGCTCTTTAACAGGGAACTGTATAACTGCACAGCAAGTCAGAAGCCCTGCTAGGCACAATCCTCATTCCCCACCAAACCATGCCCTCTTTCTAAAATCACTTAGTGGGCGCCGGGTGCCCTTGGGTATCACACTGGAGACCCCTGCCCTGGAGTATAAGACTTTTAGCCAATGAAACAATGAAGCAATCCAGGAGAGCTAAAACATGTTCTTAGAGAAGCTTTCCACTTTTCAATTCTGGGCGAGAACATTCTAAAGCCTCCTTGGGCCGTTGGATTAGAGTCTGTGTGGTGTGGGTGTAGACAGCACAACACAGCCCACTTGGTACCGCTGTATTCTCCGACACAAGCTCATCCTTGAGTGAGCCTATGGAGAGCTGGCACTTGGACCTTGGTCTCCAGCTGTTAGTTGCTGTTAGGAGACGCAGGCTTTGTCTACAGAGTTCTAAAACAAATTCCATAGGGCTGCCGAGTGGCAGACACACCCAGGACATCCTCCTCCCTCGAGGGCGAGGACATGTAGTTTACTATGTAGTTTACTATGAGTGTTCTTTGAAAGTACGAAAGATATTCTGCCCCACATACTATTGGTACAGGATGGAGCACTCAAGAGTTTTTTTTCCCATCTGTACCCTCTGGGCAAGTGCCTCTCAAGAGGCTTCTGTTCTTCTATATCTCTCTTTCCCCCTTCTTTGTTGAAGATGCTTATTGATCTTTTTTTCCCTTTTTTTTGGCCGTTGGGTCCAGGTGTCCCCTCCATGATAGCACCCTAAAGGCACAGTATCTTTTCCCAAGGGACTCTTCCAGCAGCCGTGTGTCTCAGACTGATAGAGGGATCTGCCGCACGGAAGTATCTTTGTTTACTTTGCCTTCGGTGCCCAAAGGGAGGAGTCACCCGCTCGGGAGATGAGCTCCCTACCTCAGCAGAGCAGGAATGATCCTGGTAAGTCTGAAGTTCCTCTCTAACTTTGTGGGCCCCGCTGCCGGTCCCTGTCTGCTGCTTGTTTTGCTTTTCAGAAGCTTTTCCCTGCAGCTTGTCATAAATCCTTGCTTCGGCAGAGAGATGGAGGCAGTCAGGCAGTTTCTAGACAGGTGGCAGAGTGCAGATGGGCAGAGCAGAGAATGAAACTTGAGCAAATGAGAAATGCAAAATGCATCCCTACCCCCAAATCGTGTTTGGACTGTGGGAGAAACCCACCTGTCTTCCAAGGAATGAATGGGCTCCCCCAAAGAGCACCTCCCCCTTCAAATTGTTACAGTTTGTGAAACTAGAGTGGGTTAGGGTCAGGTGGGTAGGGATGCCAGCCTCCAGGTGTGACCTGGGGATCTCCTGGAATTACAGGTCATCTCCAGACTACAGAGATCAGCTCCCTTAGAGAAAAATGGATGCCTTGGACGGCGGACTCTATGGCACTGCACCCCACTGAGGTCCCTGTCCTCCCCAGGTACCACCCCCACATCTCCAAGAGTTCCGCAACCTGGATCTGGCAACCCTACTCCTCCACCCCCTGCTGGTGGCCAGAGGGGAGTGCGGGGCTGAAGTCTCCTCTCCACATGCATCACAGTCGTGATCCAAATTGGGCATGTGCTGGCATTGAGAAGAGCCCCCCAAGTCAAATCCGACTGACCACACGACCTGTCTAATCCATAATGCAGTGGTCCTCCGACTTTTCGAGCCTGTGGGCACCTATGGAATTCTGACACAAGGAGGCAGTGCCAGCCACAAAGTGTCTGACGTGGCAGGTGGCGCCAACCACAAAATATCGGAGTGAGGTTATACGTAACTCTTCAGCATTTCAGACAGAAGCAGGATGCTTTTGCAAATGAACATATTGTTTAAAAATACTTCCTTGCATACAGAGAGTTTACCTTATGCAGTGGTGGTGGATGCTGCCGAAACTGTTTTTAAAAATCTCCGCAACCGATCAGAAGCCCTGTTGGGCAAAAGCCCTGCCCATTTCCTAAATGTACTAGGTGGCCACCAGGAAAGGTGTCAATGGGCACTATGGAGCCCAGGGGCACCGTGTTGGGGAACCCTGCCACAGTGTGTGACTCTGTAGATCTAACATTCCGCACAGAGGATTTTGTAGGAAATAACATGGAGGAGCGCCCTGAGCTCTTTGGAAGAAGGTAAAAAATCTGGTGCAGTGAAAATATAATTGGTGGTGGTGGTGGAAAGTGCCATCAAATCACAGCTGACTTATGGCAACCCCCATAGGGTTTTCAAGGCAAGAGATGTTTCAGAGGTGGTTTGCCATTGCCTGCCTCTGCGTCACAGCCCTGGTATTCCTTGGAGGTCTCCCATCCAACTACTAGCCAGGGCTGACCCTGCTTAGCTTTCGAGATCTGATGAGATCAGGCTAGCCTGGGCTACCCAGGTCAGGGCTGGATAAAATATAATTACTTTACTATATTGCTGTATGCAGAACATGTCAGAGATCCGGTTTCTGTTCAGCAGAGGTGGTCTTTGGGAATGGTGTTTCTTACAGAGAACTTACCAGTTCCCAAATCCTGTTTCTCAAATAAACATGTGTGTCGCTTGTGAATTAAGCGGAAGTGTGGTGTGCTCACTGAGACACAGTGCTGAATGGCTCAGTAACTGCAGAGTTACTTTCAGAAATGCTCTCAATGTTTTTTCGGCGACTAGTGAGCTTTAGTGGTTCACACTCTACATGGGTCACTGGTGTGAGTCACCCAGAGGGACTATGTGGGCCACCTTTCCTTACATTGTACCTCTCTTCCATTTCTGATCTAGAATCATAGAGTTGGAAAGGGCCATACGGGCCATCTAGTCCAACCCCATATTCAATGCAGGCTCAGCCTAAAGCATCCCTGACAAGTGTTTGTCCAGCTGCTGCTTGAAGACTGCCAGTGAGAGGAGCTCACCACCTCTCTAGGCAGCCGATTCCACTGCTGAATTACTCTTAACTATAAATCTCCCCCCCCCCAATTTAAACACATTATTGCAAGTCCTATTCTCAGCTCCCCGCCCTCCTCTAAGTGACAGCCTTTCAAAACCTTAAAGAGAGCAATCATGCCCCCCTCAATCTCCTCTCCTCCAAACTGAACATTCCCAAGTCTCTCAGGCTTTCCTCATAGGGCTTGGTCTCCAGGCCGCCCCCCCATCATCCTCGTTGCTGTCCTCTGTATCTGTTAACATAAGAACATAAGAGAAGCCAATGTTGAATCAGGCCAATGGCCCATCTAGTCCAACACTCTGTCACACAGTGGCCAAAAATGCCAGGTGCCATCCAGAGGTCCAGCAGTGGGGCCAGGACACCAGAAGCCCTCCCACTGCTGCCCCCTCCAGCACCAAGAATAGAGTGTATCACCTGCCCCAGGGGAGAGTTCCCATCTATACCCTGTGGCTAATAGCCACTGATGGACTTCTGCTTCATATGTTTATCTAATTCCCTCTTGAAACTGTCTATGCTTGTAGCCACCACCACCTCCTGTGGCAGTGAATTCCATATGTTAATCACTCTTTGGGTGAAGAAGGACTTCCTTTTATCTGTTCTAACCCGACTGCTCAGCAATTTCATGGAGTGCCCACGAGTTCTTGTATTGTGAGAAAGGGAGAAAAGTACTTCTTTCTCAACCTGCTCTATTCTGTTCTATTCTGTCAACGTCCTTTTTGAAACGAGGCCTCCAGAACTGCACACAGCCTGGCCAGTGTAGTGTACAGTGGAATTATGACATTGTGCGATTTCGATATTAATCCTCTGTTGATACACTCCAAGACTACATTAGCCTGTTTTGCTGCTGCGTCACTCTGACTGCTCATATTTAGCTTAGAGTCCACCCGTACCCCAAGATCTTGTTCACAAACACTGCTACCTAGAAGTGTGTCTCTTACCTGGTATGTGTGCTTCTCATTTGTGTTCCCTAGATGTAGAATTCTGCACATATGCTGGTAAAATTGCATCTCATTCATATCCTCCCGCTGTGTTCCATTGTGTTCAGATTTCACTGAATTCTGTATCTCCTGGTGTGTTTGCTACTCCTCCCATTTCGGTGTCATCTGCAGATTTAAAGAATAAAGTTAAATACGAATGGCCCTGCAAATTTAATTGTGAACGGCCCAGCCTTTCAGCAGGAGGGTGGGCGGGAAGATTTCCTCAAAGTTGGTGCACTGTGACGGTCTGGTACCAAGTGAGGATACTGTGACAGGTATTGATTGCCCTCTTATCAGCTGGCCCCTTGTACCCTGGGGAAGATGAAAGTCCAAGTTTGTGCCAGGAGTGACAGTGATCGGTCTCTGTTTCTAGGCTCAGCAACGCTGAGGACACCGGAAGACATGGATATCCTAGAGATAGATGCCCATTACAGGAGAAAGGTTGCAGCCAATGTAAGAATCTATTTGTCTATCTGTCCTTCACAGCGGAAGGGTTGAATGAGGCACAGGTGTGTGTGTGTGTGTGGGGGGGGGGGCTGAGGTCTCCTTCAGAGTTCTGCCTTTCTGCTCAAAGCTCTCTTTCTTGAGAACCTCTTTTCTGCTACTATCTGCTGAGCTCTTCCCACCCTAGATAAAGATCCCTGGGTGCTTTACGTGTTTAAAATATTTATATGCCCACCTTGCTTTCGACCAAGTTAGGAGCCAAGTTAGGCTTCTGCTTCACGGAGAAACTGGGAGTTCCAAAAGGGGAACAATGTAAACAAACCTCCCAACAAGCTCTTCTGGTCTCCCCCACAGCTCGCCTCTAATGTGTTAGCTACATCCCTAGTTCCTGTGGAATCCAGGCAGCCCACAGTTCTTGTGCCCGTTCCCTCCGACCCATTCATTTCCAGGGAACCCTGGACTCCTTTTGGAGACTTTCCGTTCTTCTGCGGGGCAGGAATCTCTCTGTCAGTGTAATGATTGGGTGCGGGGAGAGCTGAGAAGCAATGCATGATTTCTTGTAAATGTGGAAGTCTCTCCAAGTATATCAAAGATGGTGGCTGGCATTCTTTAAGCACTGATTTCACTGTAGCCAAAATGAGACACCGTCAAGATTAATTAATTCACTGGGGCGTCGAATTTGTGAGTCAGAGCCCACTTTTTCAGACACGTTCGCTTGGGGTTGTATGTCCTGTCAGAGATTTAGTAAAGCTGGGTGAATTATAATTGGTGTACCTGTAAGAAGGGACAAATAGTGCCCATAATGAACCACTCCCCCATTCCCTTTTGAGGCCAAGTCTGATAATATCCAATCACATGTGAATTTCAGCTCAGGCACTGAGAACTCTCTTTATTAAATGGATGTTCACAGCTACTGGAATGGGAAATATTTCTACTACTGGGGGCTTTTTAGAAAGTGTAGTTTGACATCACTAAAATATTACCGTGATGTGTCAATTCCCACTTTAAAAAAAAATCCTGACGAAACACTTCAGCAGTAGCACAGAGGAAGGAAGGAAATTGCAGCCAATGGGGACTCAGGCCACAAAAACAGAGCAGAAAACTACCATGTGGATGCTCCATTGCAGATGTAACAAGAAGAATTGTTGCAATGTGAAAACAGCTGCAGAGGGGTGGGTGGGAAGGGCATATCGCATTTTGGATTTTGTTTCCAGAGAGGATGAGTCCTTGGGTGCCAGAAGAATATTGGCTTTCGATATCACCCTAAAGTTAATATTTCAGTGAAACTGCACTCCCTGGACAGTGTCCAGAGAGTTTCTGCGCTGAAAAAATGGACAACTCACAGTGTAATTTGCCATTCTAAGGAATAGTAAATGCATGGGAAAGAAGCGTTTGCATTCCCTTGAGACCACTGCCCTTGGATTCTGCAAATCCTACATTTGCGTATTAGGACTCTTAAGTCATTTGACTAGGCATTAAACAGAGACAATACAACCTGCCGGTTGGTGCAGTCTGAGCACAATCCTGAGGTGTCTCTGGAGGGAACAGGGAACAGGGAACTAACTTGCTGATAAGGATCTGGGAACTAAAGTCAACCTCACAGCCTGTGCCAAGGAATTCTAAACAGTTTAATGGGCATGGGTGGCTCTACCTATTTTGTTTGGCTCAAGAACCCAGTCCTTTCTCCCCTTCTCAAGTGAGATGCTTGGCTTAACAACTGCTAAACAGGCAGAAGAGAGCTCCCCGAAAGCCTCTCAGAACAAGAACTTGAGGGAGGTACCAGGTAGCTGGCAGGCTGGTTTGCCCCACACTGATTCATGATCTTTCTGTCATTCTTTTCAGTGTCTCCTGAATCAATCCAGAGGGACTGGCCTCGTTTTAAGAGCCTCTAAGCCCGAGATGACTATACAATAGGCTTGCTAGCTCTGGGTTGGGAAATACCTGGAGATTTAGGGGGTGGAGCCTAGGGAGGGCAGGGCTTGGGGAGGCGAGGGGACCTCAGCAGGGTGTGATGCCATTGAGTCTGGAGATCAGTTGTAATAGTGGGGGATCTCCAGGTGCCGCCTGGAGGTTGGCCACCCTAGGCAGGGGAGTGGAGATGAGTGAAAGGTACAGAGGAGAAAGTTTGCTTTGACAGTGTCAGAACAAGGCTAGAATTCATATACGGCTGGGGTCTGTAGCTGGATTTTCCCTGGCATGCTTGCGTGGACATGGGTAAAGAGGCTATCCTATCTGGCCAGTAGTAGAGGTGAGAGTGTCTTTCCCCTCATGCCTGCTGTCTTGGGGCCACTGGCACCTAGAATGTTTGAATGATGTGTGGTTGTTTTGTTGGTTTTAATTGTTGTTTTTTTTTTTACTATGTATGTTTTAATTTGTTAGCCACCTTGGTGGCCCTTGTGAGGGCAGAAAGGTGGGTTGGATGGGATATAAATGTTGTGAAATGAAATAATTTTTAAAATAACTTGTTGGGGGAGTGGAGGACATAAAGTTAGCCAGGCCCAATCTAAAATTTTTGGATCAAATCTAGAAAGGAGGAGCCTGCAAGATTTGGCCTGAATGCATGCAAAATAATAATAATAAAAAAAGATTAGCACTTAGTGATGTAGAAGACATCTTTGTCCATTTGAAAACACTCTTGCTCCTTAGCCAATCATGAATGGCAAGGTAGTGCTGCCTATACGACCTGCTGCTTCCGGGCTGGCTGCTTGCTTAGGCAGCGGTAATTGCCAGGGACACTGCCAATTTCAGTCCTTAGTCTTTTCCTTTCCAAAGGTTTTCCTTTGACTGTGATATCAGAAGTGAGTCAATTGCAAATGTCTGCTGAACAAGATTGCATTGTTGGCTTTAGGGTTGTCAACCTCCAGGTGGGGCCTGGGAATCTCCCGCTTTCACAACTGATCCCCAGCTGACAGAGATCAGCTCCCCTGGACAAAATGGCTGCTTTGAAGGGGGGGACTCCATGGCATTGTACCAGGATGATGCTCCTCCCCTCCCCCAAACCCTGCCCTCTCCTGGCTCCACCCCCAAAGTCTCCGGGTATTTTCCAATCCAGACCTGGCAACCCTAGTTGGTTTCCAGACTGCATGAGTAACAAAGCTGCTGGTCCAAAGAGATGAGCAGCCATCAATGCTGCTGAAACTACTTAGACCGAGGTCCCCAACTTTTTTGATCTTGCAGGCCCCTTTAGAATTCTGATATGGCATGCCGGGTGAATTGCTGCTGCAGGAGGAGGAGCCAGTCACAAATGGTGGCTGCAGCTTACCTTTTGTCACATACTAAAGATCCTTCTGCTGTTGGGGCAGCTGCCGCCAAAGCAACATTTTTTTAAAAAAAAATCTGCACAGCCAATCAGAAGCCTTGCTGGGCAAAAGCCCTACTTGCCCCCGCCTACTTTCTAAAACTGCCTTGTGGACACCAGAAAAGGTGTTGGCAGTCACCAGGGCATCCATGGGCACCACGTTGGAGACCCCTGACTTAGACCACTGCTGAATGGTAGGATTTTAAAAAAGATACCACTGTGTATTCCGACTGATTTATATAATTTGTGGCAGATTTACCTGTCTATTTCTTAAAAAAAACAACACCAAAAACCTGCCTGATATGTGAAGAGCAGTGTAGCAAGGAAGGGGGAAATAAAACTCTAACAGACTGTGTAAAAATGTGCATGCACAAAAAGCCAGTTATGCTGCACTGGACTGATACGAAGGAATATGGTGAAGCAGCCTTCCACACAGCTATCTATAACCAAGTTTAGAAGCAGACTAACGATCCAGTGAAAAACTGGCTTCCTGTTTGCTAATGGTGAGCAGGACGCATGCTGAACCGGAAAGTGTTTGAGCATCCCTAGCAATTACTAGGTTAAATTGATTTTTCATTTTCCTTTGTATTTGTAATTTTTATCCCCCTTCCCCCATCCATGCATTCAAGAAGGCAACAAAGTTCAGTGCTGCATCAGGTGTTTGCAGTAAACAAATACAAAATGATGCTAACAAATATGACATTGGTTTAGATCTGAAAGATCTAACATCAGCTAAAGGCTAACAGCAGCGCTTTCTGAAACAGTGCTGACAAACATGACATTGGTTTAGATCTGAAAGGCTAACAGCAGCACTTTCTTTTGATCCGAGGGGCCTTCCCTTCATGATAGGCTCTTGCTTCAGTGTGTGTGTGTGGGGGGGGAGGTTCCTTGCACTCATGGAAAACAATGTGCTGCTATTAGTGGAACAGATCTGTAGGATTCCACTTGGTAATCATGAGACTCTGGTTGGGGAAGGAAACAGATACCTGGTTTTTTTGACCATGACTTCTTTCTGTGGTTTTCTGGGCACATTGTGGTGAGCCCTGAGCCGTATCAGTAGACAGTGACAGCAGATAAGCTTTCCTAAAAGGCTGCAAACCCATCCCTATTTATCTTCCCTGCAATATGGAGACAGTCTGTTGGCTTTGGTCTAGCCTAGGGCATGCCGTGCCTTAATGCAAGGCGGATCTGAGATTCAACAGGGCTGGCCAGCACTGTTCAGGAGGATCTATTCTGGGCCACGGAATTCATCCCAGAATCCTTTGCAAAGGTAATATGTCATGGTTTCCCTCACCATAGAAACAGCACATTCTTCAACTCCCTGAGGATAAAATGGAAGGGGCAGGGGAGAACGATGCCGTAAGCCACTTTGGGTCCCCAACCTGGAGGCCGACAACCCTGCCAGTCAAGCCCATTGACATTAATGGGATTAGACTGGAGTAACCCTCCATAGGACTGCACTTTATAATTGTATGAACTGCCCCACGAAATCAGTGGGCTTAGACTGGAGTAACTCTGCCTAGGATTGCACTGTAAGGGTCCTTGAGGTTACTCAGTCCCTGTCGGTTCCACTTTTCCTTAGGGAGTAGCAATAATAAGACTGTAACCGAAGCAATATGCTTTTTTTTTTTTTTGATAACACCCTCTTCCCTTCCATGTTGTATCCCTAGACAAGGAGCCTGCTGTTTAAACTGACTCCTTTCCTGATCTCCTGCGTTTTGTATTTTATCCTGCTGCTGCCTGAGCCCAGCGTGCAGAGCACCATCGTCAAGTGCCTCCCAACTCTTTCCCTGGCATACTTTGTGATCATCCAGTCCTACAGCACAGAGCTCTGGATACCCTACGCCCGGCGGATATTTCAGGGGCTGCTCCTCTCAGCGGTGGGAGATCTCTGCCTGGTGTGGCCCAAGCTTTTTGTCCTAGGTATGTGGCTTGAGAGAACCTGCCAGAGCTGGGGAGGGAGAAGCAACCTGGGATTGGAGATGGAGCCTGGTAAGGGTCAGAGGGTGGAGCTCAGCCCAGGCCACTTCCAGGTTTTGTGGTTGGTAAGGCTGTCAGACTGTGCCTGGCACCTGGTGACAGGTTTGGGGGTGGGGACATAGGGAGCGACGTTGCATGCGTCACTACATCACTTCTGAGAAGCACCTGAAAATGACATGGGGTAGCTCTAGGAAATGCTGGAGACTCTATGGTAAAACCACAGTGTTTCTGGCGATTCCTAGAGTTACCCTTCATCACTTTTGGGTTTTCCTTGGAAATGACATAATGGTGCATGCAGCATCGCTGCTTAATTTTTTTTCTCTCGAGCAGGGGCAGGGGATCCTACGCCCTGGCCAGGAGACTGACAAATCTAATGAGTCGACCCTGCCCTTGATTCTTCAGTCTCACACATTACAGAGTAAGATGGGTGGCCGGGTTATTCTGTCTGTAGCAGTAGAGAAGAGCAAGAGTCCGGAAGTGAAGAAGCGAGCAGTGACTCACGAAAGCTCCTCCCCTGCCACATATTTTGTTAGTCTTTAAGGTGCTCCTGGACTCTGGCTCTTTTCTGTGTTGCAGAGCGCACAGTCTGGGTGTCGGTTCCTGACCTTGAGTCAGATGTAACACAGTGAAATGAGAAATATTACTTTTTATCCATTCTGGCACATGCAGTACCCAATTTGCAGCCTTACTGCCGTGCATGTGGAGAAGGGGCTTCAGCTCCCCCCGCCCCCGTGCCATTTTCCCAAATGGAAACAGTCTGGGGGGGCACTATTAGTTGAAATTAGTTCCCTGAGAATCTGGCCCTAACGAGTGAAACAGTGACCCTTCCCCAAATTGTTTCACGCTGGGAAAATGTTGTGTTGGGGGAGGCTGAAATGCTTTCTCCACACGCAGAGCAGTCTGAATTGGGTGCCCCCCAATTCAGTAGCACGTGGGAACCTGCTACTCATACCTCTGTTATGTGCATGACAGAGGATGGGTGACCCCCAACTAAACCTGTGTGAATTATTTTTGTGAATGTGGTAGAGGAACAGCAAGTAGCAAAAACAGGCACAAAAGAGAGGAAATGCCTTTTCCCCGATGCTTTTTTAAAAATAACAGCAAAGTTTTCTGATTATCCCTTTGCCTTGCACCCTGATATCATACTATTCAGGAAGCAGCTTTCCGGCTAGATTTTTTCAGGCTGTATGGACTGGGCATTTGAATCCTCTTTCTCTGGGGTTCCATCGGGCCTTTGTGGCAAGAATTCATGCCCTTTGTGGGAGTCATCTGGTCTGGCATGACAAATACCACTTTTCGCCACATGAGGGTGCAAACACCACACGGATTGCATGGACTGGGACCGTAAGGCCTCAGTTGTGCCCCAAGTGCAATGGATGAACCAGGCCTCAATAGACCTTGACTATAGAGAACCATTTGAACTGAGTATTCTCTGCATTTACATAACACAGCTGGGGTGTATGTGTATGGCAGAGTTCTCTGAGCCGTGCAACTGGTGAATGTAGTTGGCTTATTTGTCATAACTCTAGCAGCTAGCTTCTCAGAGCTGAGTCAGTTATGGTTCCCTTCCCTCTGACCATCGGAAAACTGGCTTCAGTGGATTATGAGTTAAGCCAAGTGGTAGTCTTGCCCTAACGACACAAGCTTGACTCAGGGATGCCCCTTGTTTCTTCTTCCTTGGAGCTAGCTTGGTATATGATTACAGTAGTGTATTTGAACCTAGGACTGCCCCTTTATGGGACAGGAAGCAAAGCCATGTGATAACACATGATATCATTATGTAATTTCTGGTTTGTACATCAGGACACTCTAGGAATTTGGTCATCTCTGTTTTTGACATAGAGACAGCAGATTCCTAGAGCACTGTGACATTGTTTCTGGGTACAAACTGGAACTATGTCACACCACACTGGAGCAAAGAGGCATCATGGGGCCTGGAGCCCAGCAGCTGTGCTCAGAAGGCTGACAACCCTATTATGAAGTGACCTTGAGCTAGTCAAACTTGGCCTAGCCTATCTTACAGGGTTGTTGTGAGGGTAAAATGGAGGAGGAGTGAGCCTCTGATGTATGCCACCTTGAAGGGTTGCCAATTCAGGGTTAGGAAATTCCTGAAGATTGGGAGGAAGAGTCTGAAAACAGCAGAGCCTGGAGAGAGGAGGGAACTCAGCAGAAAAGTGATATAGAAGTGCCGTCTCTGGGCTGGGAACTGCCCGGAGATTTGGGGGTAAAGTCTGGGAAGGAGGGATTCGGGGAGGGAGGGAGGGCTGGGAGCTCAGCAAGGATGTGATGCCATAGGGCCCACCCTCCAAAGGTGCCATTCTCTCCAGGGGAACCGATCTCTGTAGTCTGGAGATGAGCTGTAATTCCAGGGGATCCCCAGGTCCCAGCTGGAGGCTGGCAACCCTAGTTCTTGGAAGATGGGGGGGATAAAAATGAACCAAATAAAGATATTTTCAGTGTAGGCAGCAGAAACATCCAGACTCCATGAATTGCTCAGGCCTCTCCTGAGCATCACAAACAACAGCAAAAGTTTACTCAGTCTGAGGACAACATCCAACAGAAGGGGGGAACAAATGAGCTTCCTGGAGCAGGCAAATTAGCCAGATGCCTTTGCATTTTTGGGGTGTTCTCAGAGAGGGAAAAAAGGAGATGAATGTGAAATATATTCAGTCGCATTGTGGGCATGTGGTTTTTCATATCTTTAAGTGCATATCTGTGTGTCTTTTTGTAAGCCTCCCTTAAATAAAACTGGGTACAGCTCCAAAAGCCATCCGTTTCCTCTGACTTCTTGTTTCCTTCTTTGCAGGAATGGCTGCCTTTGCTGTGTGTCACGCCTTCTACATTTCTGCCTTTGGCCTGCGTCCCTTCCGGCCGCTCACCTTGCTCCTCCTTGTGGGGCTGGGGGCTGCCATTTACGTTTATCTCCTGCTGCCCTGCCTGACGGGCCTGTACGTCTGGGCTGTGGCAATCTACGGCAGCCTACTCTGCGCCATGGCCTGGCGGGCTCTGTCTCGGCCCGCCCATCGGCCGAGTACATCCGTCGGCAGCCTCCTCTTCCTCGTGTCCGACATATTCGTTGCTCTCGACAAGTTCTGTTCTTCACTGCCTCACGCTCGCGTCCTTATCATGAGCACCTACTACTCGGCCCAGGCTCTAATAGCGGTTTCTGTAGCACCTCAGAATAACCACTGGAAGAGGAGCTGAGGCCTGGGCTGGGAAGGAGGCAGTCTGGACTGAGAAGGATCCCAAGACTCCTGCCTCACAGCTTCTTTGCTCAGCTAGTCTGTTAGACTCGGCTCTCCAAGATTCTCCACACTGATTCATCTACTTCCAGACTGTTCCGCCAAACATACCTCAGGGCACCAGCGTCCTCCATGATCCTTATGGCCTTCCCGTCCCTGTCCGTCTCCATAGCTTTTGTTCTGAGGAATCTGCTGCCTCTCAGAATTAAGCAGCACTTATGTTAGGGTTGCCAGCTCTGGGTTGGGAAATACCTGAAGATTTGGGGGTTGGAGGCTGGGGAGGGTGGGGTTTGGGGAGGGACCTCAGCAGTGTACAATGCCGTAAGGGTCTGCCCTCCAATGCAGCCATTTTCTCCAGGGGAACTGTTCTCCCTTGTCTGGAGGTCACTCAGTTGTAATAACGGGACATCACCAGGCTACACCTTGAGGTTGGCAACTTAGGTTACACTTTAAAGGCAGTGTCCTCAGACATCTCTCTAGCGCCTAATGACAGTCCAACCTATCTGGAGTGTTGCATGTGAGGAAGTCGGCCCCCTGGGCTTCCACGTTTGTTATCGTTTCTCCCGGTCTGTTTCATTAAATCTCTCAAGTTATACTTTCTCTTTTTTCATCCTTAAACACATGAAACAGTCTTAAATTGAATCAGGCCCTTGGGCCATCAAAGTCAGTATTGTCTACTCAGACTGGCAGCGGCTCTCCAAGGTCTCAGGCTAGAGTTATTCACATCACCTACTACCATATCTTTTTACTGGAGATACTGGAGATTCAACCTGGGACCTTCTGCATGCCAAGGAGAGGCTCTACCACTGAGCCACAGCTTCTCCCAGATAACAAAAAGCTGGCTCGATGAGAAGTGAGCACCTGTTGACAGTGTTGAGATGCTGAGAGGGACATTCAAAAGAAAAAAGCAGTGGGGGGCAAATTAACCTGCTCAAACCCTGGAAGCATAGAGAAGGGGGGAGGTTTAGGAGCAGATTGCCAAATCGGTCTCCCCCCCATGAGTCCTTGTAAATTTATAAATACAAAATTTATAAATAATAATATGTATATACAAGGCCTACCAAGTAAGACCACTGGTCACCTAGGACAGTACTGTTTTATCTGACTGCCTACGACTCTCTCACGTAGGCAGAGGTAGTTTCTACCACCTGTTCCCTGAGATCCTGTTTAGTGGAGATGTCCAGGGTTGAAGCTCTTGACATTTTGCATGCAAAGCACAGGCTCTACCACCAAGCGAGGGCCTTCCTGGAAAGAAAACACTGCGGACACAGGAGCCTTGTGTAGCCCTCACAAATAGTCTATGAACAACTTCGGTAATGTCTTTATTGGAACTGCAGTGTAATCCACATTATTTCCCCTTGCGCAGTTTTCAGCACCACAGTTCTGAAAAGGATGAATGGAGCTCCGGTACAGCAGACTCCTAAAGTGACAATTTCCAGCATTTGTTGAACGAAACTGTGGCAATGAATCTGAAACTGGTTTCAATTTGGTATAATTGTGCAGAGTGGATAATACCCATACTAGATTGTTCCTTCCTTCCAGATGTTGATGTTCTGTATTTCTGGGAAATCTTGATGTGAACAGAGGGAACTGTGTGTAAAGTGCCATTAAGTCACAGCTGACTTATGGTGACCCCATTGGATTTTCAAGGCAAGAGACATCCAGAGGTGATTTGCTGTCTCCTGCCTCTGTGTAGTGACCCCGCAATTCCTTGGTGGGCTCCCATCCGAGTACTAACCAGGGCGGACCCTGCTTAGCTTCCAAGATCCGATGAGATCGGGCCAGCCAGGTTGGGGCAGAGCGAGGAACTGGAACTTCAAAAAGAAAAGAAAAGAAAAGAAAAGAAAAGAAAAGAAAATATTGGCCACACCCTCCCTTTTTAGCTTCCTTGATGCTTAGCCCTCCCCCACTCCTACATTTCAAAACTTGTATGCCCACCTGCTTTCCCACTCCTCAGCTTTACCCTCCCTTTGACTTTTGCTGGTAAGTCCATAACCCTGTTGCCAGTCTGGTGTAGTGGCTAGGAGCAGGGACTCTAATCTGGGAGAACTGGGTTTGATTCCCCATTCCACATGCAGCCGTTGGGTGACCTTGGGCAAGCCACAGCTCTCTCGGGGCTGTTCTCTCAAGAGCAGTTCTCGAGTCAGAGCTCTCTCAGCCCCACCTACCTCACAGGGTATCTGTTGTGGGGAGAGGAAGGGAAGGAGATTGTAAGCCACTCTGAGACTCCGAGTGAAGGGTGGGGTATAAATCCAGTCTCCCCCTCTTCTTCTGTTTTCCTGTTGATTACATTCATACACTATCGCCAAGCTGACCCTCTGTTTGCCTGAAAGAGTTGGCTGTTGTTTGCCCAGTGGGTGCTGAGGCCAGGTGAACTATTTCCTCCTGGGTTGTGGAAGGGGGAGGAGGCAAAGAAAATCACCCAGACAAAAGAGAGCAGGTGGCACAGTGGAGAGAGAGAGAGAGTGTCACAAAGTGGGCACTGCCACATCGTAGCCGTCTTTTGGGGTCCTGTGGATTATATTTTCTGATGGCATCTAGTATCTTTTTCCAAGGAAGAGCTTGGTCATCCTTCCTGCTGGTAAGTGGATTTTTAAAAGCTGTTTTCTTCTGTGCTAGCATCTCTCTGAAGAGTTATTCCCAGTCTGGATTTAGCTGTATCTCGACCAGTGACTGGTAGATCTCTGCTTAAACAGTTGCTGCTCTCCAGAAGCAGCTGTAGGTGGATATTATAATGACCATACCCTGTTGGGGTTTTTTAGTCAGTTGTCTCCCAAGGTAGCTCATGTCAGTCAAGAGACATAGATCCCGGCCCTCCTGCTTGCAAACTCAAAAAAGGAGCCATGCAAGCAGGAGGAGAAGGGGGAAGAGGAGTCTGGCAGGTTCAAAATGAAGTGAACGTTTATAGCCTGTTTGAGAAGCTGGTCTTTTCTTCCCAGTGAGATGTGAGCCTTAGATCGCCTGCTCCCTCCCCTGGAGGGTAAGGCAGATGTTTCCCTGATGAGCAGCTGCCTGACACTTGCAGGGTTGCCAGCCTCCAGGTGGGGCCCGGAGCTCTCCCAGAATTCCAAATGATTTCCAGATGACAGAGATCAGTTCCCAGAGAAAGAACGGCAGCTTCAGAGGGCACACTCTGCCCTCTGAATGCCATAGATTCTACATCAAATCCCTCCTCAGATTTCCCCTTTCACAGGTGCCGCCCTCAAGCTGCCAGGAATTTCCCAGGTTGGAGTTGGCAAAGCTACTCCTGACTCTGAGTAAGGTGGTATCTTCTTTCTGGCTGAATGGGTTGCTGGAGTAGAGCTTATTCCTTTCTGCAACTGAAAGCTGATGAGTGTGTCTGCAGCACAGTGCATGGATGAGCCCCAGGGGTGCCGTCTCTCAGTCCCTGAATGGAGGTGCAATATGCTCAGAATACCCTGATCTATTTGTGGACTTTCTATAGTAATTAAAACAATTACTGTGGGAATCACAGCCCATGTCTCTAAATTGCTAGTGGAATTAAAAGGATGGAACTCTGTTTATTCCTGATCTGGATAGTCTAGGCTAGCCCGATCTCGTCAGATCTTGGAAGCGGAACAGGATCGGCCCTGGCTAGTATTAGGATGGGAGACCTCCAAGGGATACCAGGGTCATGATGGGGAGGCAGGCAATGGCAAACCACCTCTGAAACGTCTTCTGGTCTTTTGCCTTGACAACCCCATGGGGTCGCCATAACTCAGCTGTGAATTGGCAGCACTTTCCTCCACCAACTCTGTTGTATTCTTAAACTCCTTTTGAGCAGTAAAGACCAATAATCCTTCACAAGTAAACGGAGAGGTTGACAAGGAGAGGCAGGCAGAGATGTCAGGAGACATAAGAGTAAAGATGGCCCTTATTTTCATATGGTCCAGTTTGCCTCTATATACCAGGGATGATCCTTGTTTGGTTTTTTTATATCCCTGCCTAATGATTCATTGTCCCTTCTTGTACCTCTTAGGGATGATAAAATGCTTTTAGTACAAGTTAAGTTCTCTCCCACCCCCGGGTCCAGCTCACTCTCCCAGCTCCCTTGCAATTAAACCTTGAAACAGTGAGGAGCGGCATCCCATCTCTGGGGCGCACCTGCTTAATAAATGTATGCGCGTGATGAGCACTAAGCCAGTATGCAGAACTCAGCTTGCCGTTTCGTGCATTACAGCTGCCGGAGGTATATTTTCTGAAGTGTTGATAATATATTTAAGGACGACTGTGTCGCAGTGTTACTTTTTAAAATACATTTTTAACGAGAACAAACAGGTCTTTTAAATCAGTGGAAAACCGGCTGTTGGAAAGAACACAAATACAGCCTACGGGAGGTGGAGCAGAACTTTCAACAACTTGTAAGGCTCAGACGATGATCCTTAGTTTGAGAATCGGGTATTTCAAGCACGTTCCCGTTTGTCCGTAAGATCTCGGAGGGCATGAGTGGCAACCAGCCAACTTTGGGGGTTAAATCTTGCCCAGTTACTGTCTTATTACTCCACCATCACCACACAGCTTTTGTTCATATGTGTTTCAGGAATTGCAGCATGGCTTTTTGGGTGGCCAGACAGGACTCCTTCCTCCCTTTTCAGCTGGCCAAATCTGGCCCTATGTATTTTAAGAACCACATCTAGGGCTACCAACCCCCAGGTGGGGTCTGAAGTCCTCCCAGAATTACAGCTGATCTTCATGTTGCCCCTTCTGGCCGAAAGTTTAGTCTGGCAGTTTTTGCTGATATAAAAGGAGAGTTTGAGGTCAAGCAAGGTTCTGCTGGCCTTTGGACAACGTCAGGTCTTGGAGCTGTTTTCTCCAAGGTAACTGATCTTGGTCATCCGGAGATCAGTTTTAATTCTGGGAGATCTCCAGGCCCCTGTTGGAAGCCGGCTCACCTTTGGTGGGGTGCCCTGCAGATTTTTCGAGGTCTTTGGGATGGAGTGGTCAAGGAAACTTCCACTGCATCTTTTTTCCTTCCTCCCCAGTTGTGTCCACATGCCGTCCCACCTCATGGCTGTATTCCCCACCCCACCCAGTTGCAATTCCCTTCTCCCCCCACCAACTGCAGCTATGATGGAGGGAGTACAGTGTGACTTCCATGCAGTTCTTTCAGCCCTTGTTGATGTCGGCTGTCTGGTTTAGAAACTGCAATGCAGCATCAATGAGCTGTTGGGGGGCCTGGAAGAGCAGGGGCCTCTTGTGCTCTGCTTCCTGTATGCGCTGAATATCTCCACTTGCAGGCAGGCTCTTGCTAGGTCCTGGAGTTAACAACTTTGGCTTGGAAAATTCCTGGAGATTTGGTGATGGTGCTTGGTGGGGGGCAGAGTTTGGGGAGCTCAGCGGAGATGTGATGCCCTACATTCCATTCTCCAAAGCTGCCATTTTCTCCAGGGGAACTGATCTCTTTGTAGCCTGGAGATCGGTTGGAATTCTGGGAGATCTCCAGGCCCCACCTGGAGGCTGGCGCCCCTGCTTGCTCATCAATAGCCCTACTCGCTCAACCACGCACGCTGCCAATTTGGACCATCCCTCCCACCACCCCCGCCTCTGCGCCAGCTACTGGCTCCCTATCTTGAGTGTGCTTGATGGCAGCTTGCATCTGCAGAGGGAAGAGGCCATAAATTCCAGAAAAAGGTGGGGGTCAGACTTCAGTGGTGCTAAAACGTGAAATACTTATCCGTGGGGATTCCTGTGGGCTACAAACTATTTAAAATTGTATAGCTAGGCCTGGATGTCCACTTCAAATACAAAAACTATAGACTCACCTTGGGTCCTGAGATGCTTGGGTGAAAGGTGGAGATCTAAATAGGTTTAATAAATAAATGGGAGAATAAATGGGACTTGCCCCTTGATTACTTCTTTTGAGGACCACACTGTGTGATGCCTTGGAGACGCATGGCCAGATCTTCTGTCTGTAATGGCAGTGAAGGTGGATAATTGGATCGGGGAATTGCCCCCATAGAGGAGGGTAGGCTAGGGTCTAACCCTATCCCCCCGATTCTGTCTCTGGGGATCTGATACGGGACAGTGGATTTGCTGCCCTGTCGGAACGCCTCCACCTGGGCTCTATTTCTAAATAAAGCAAATACTGCAGTTGCTGTGTCCTCCAAAGGCAACCCACACAGAATAAGTGCTTGCTTCTAGAACTTCCCGCCACATGGAGAAGCAGTGTGAGCACAAAGGAGTAAATGAAGCAGGTACAAAGGAGTAAATGAAGCAGGCCAAGGCCTCTTCTCAAAGTGAAGACTCAGCCACTCTTGAGAAAAGAGCTTAAAACGTCTGGGGAAGAACGGTAAGGCTTTGGTTTACAAAAAAAAGGCAAAAACACATTTTCAGTAAGACTGTGGCAAAATGTTTTCTTTTTCTTACCTGTGCTTTCTTCTTTGTCTTAGTTTGGGGTGCGTGTGTGTGGGGTTGTTGACAGAACAGGATTGGGGGGGAGCCTGCCGTTGGGAGACGACAGGCCCTGCTGGATTTGGAAAATATGCACGCGTGTGTTTGTACTGTAAACCTTCACTCTGTCTGCTGGGATTTAATTGTTTCGGTCACAAACAGCGCCTATTCACCAAACCACCAGATGCACAAATGCACCTGGACCTGGGGGTGATGACATGGGGTGTGAGTGCTATTTTGCAGCCGCTAAAGAAGGAGGCTCTGTGGGGAGTGGCTAGTTCCTTGGGATCCTTTGCTCAGGAGTCCACGGGGGGGGGGGCTTTATTCAGATTTATCTCTGAAACGATGGGGCCTTCCACATGGGGACGGGATGCTGCAATTTCCCCCTTCCTGGTGCAGCGGCAGATAAAAAAGGGCAGCAGCAATGGGGCTTTCCCTGATGTTTCCCTGCCCCAACCCACCCACCCCCCAGTGGCTACCACTTCCCTCTCCAGCTACCGGGGCTTTTGCAAACATTGCAAAACATTTTTAAAACATTGGCACTAGAATATTGTTATATCAATATCGATTATTGACGCTAGTTGATGATAGGTATAGCAGATTCTCTGAACTCCCAGCTTAATTTTTAAAAAGTAAGCCTCTAGGCTCTTCCTTTGTGGAATAGATGCCCTTTTCCTTTGTATCTCCCCCAGGGAAGGGGCTAGATACTCTTTAAAAATGAGAGCTGAGAATTAAGAGAATCTGCTACACCTATTGTTACAACAGTATGTTGATATAACGACACTGTAATGTGGATTAATGATATAATGTCGATATAATGATACTGTAACCCCCAGTGGAGGGACTGCGGTGGCTCAAGTGGTTAAGACGCTGAACTGCAGGCTGTGGAAGGTCAGTAGTTCAGCAGTTCAAGACCCGGGTGCCGCAAGACGGAGTGAGCTCCCGTCTCTAGTTCCAGCTCCTGCCAACCTAGCAGTTCGAAAGCAAGAAATTGCAAGTAGATAAATAGGTACCACTTCGGTGGGAAGGTAACAGCGTTCCGTGCGCCTTGGTGTTTAGTCATGCCGGCCACATGACCACGGAAATGTCTTCGGACAGCGCTGGCTCTTCGGCTTTGAAACGGAGATGAGCACCGCAACCCTAGAGTCGGATTCGACTGGCTTTCGAGCAAGGGAACCTTTACCTTTACTTTAACCCCCAGTGGCAGGGGGAAGAAACGGCTGTCACAGAGTCAGAGAAAATGACTGCCACATGGAGAATCCTGCCAGAGAATCCTCATTAACCCACCCACCCACCCACGCAGCAGCTATCTGGGCTTTACTGCAGTCTTTCCCCCAAAACAAAGCAAGTTTAAGGAACAGAAGAGAAAAGCCACGGGAATCCCCAGAGATGCACGAATGCACCATGATGCTATAAGGAAACAGGGAAGAAAACCACTTCTGTGGAAGGCATTAGTGAGGGCTAGCAACATGCTGAGTTCTTAAGGAGCATAAACTAAGATGCTAAGAAGATCCTGTAAGCTGGAGCAACGCTGCTGCAGCAATGTATCCTGTAGCTGTTAGCTGGCACCTGTGCATAAAATAAAAAGTACGAAAGAGTCACTGACACTCTAGCAGCACCTGATATTTTTGTGGAGCTGGTCTGGTGTGTCTGTTTGGGGCAAAAGGAATGGCAGGGACGTTTTCCTCCTCTCCTTGCGTGCCCTTGTGTTGGAATGCCCACCTTTTCCCATAACATCAGGGCGGAGGTTAGAAAGAGACCATTGTCTAGCTGCTGATTAAGGTTCAGACCACAGGATTTGATTTGTTAATAGAGGTGCAGCGCGCAGTTGATGCTTCATGCACTTGTGCATCAGCCCTTCAAGGGCGCATAGCTGTGCTGCAGTGGGGAACACCTCGTCACAAGGGCTGTGAAGGGCTCGAGTTAACTTTTCTCCCTCTCTTCCAAGTGCTGCTAGCAAAAACTTCTAACATGGGAAGGGAAAAGTTGTAACTCAGCAGCGGAGCACACGGTTTGCATGCAGCCGCATCCAGTTTCAATCAGAGCTGCTTCCACACGGCAGTGACTTCACAGGCAGCTCTTGTTGCCGCTAGATGCAGAGGCATTTGCAGTGGAATATTCTTTTTGTGACTGTCCACTACCACAGAGGGAAATAAAAGGCATGTATTAGGGATGCCAGCCTCCAGGAGAGAACTGGGAATCCCCCAGATTTACAGCTCATCTCCATACTGTAGAGATCAGTTCACCTGGAGAAAATGGCTGCTTGGAAGGGTGGGCTCCATGGCACTGTTACCCCACTGAGGCCCCTGTCCTCCCCAGGCTCCATCCCCAAATCTCCAGGAGTTTCCCAGCCAGGATCTGGCAACTCAACCCCCCCCATCACCTGCCAGTGGCCAGGGAGGACCTGGCAACCCTGGCATGGATTAAGGTCCAATAGTTGGAGGCCTCCAGCTGATCCAATGCTGCTGAAATATGGTCTCCTCCCACCCTGCGGTTGAGCAGAAAATGCAAATCCTGTGTTCCCTCTGGACACTACAACACGTCCCCTATTGCTCACACTGGAGAGGGCAAGAAGAGGAAGAAGGCAAAACACGGCCCTCATTGTCCGGGAAGCTGGAGATTAACTTTAAAAAACAACAACACACAAGGTGTGGAGTCAGAACTGAAGCCCTTTTGACGGTGTTGAAGAGAGCAAATTCAAATTTCATAACAGAGCCCCGACTTGTATGAATTACAACTCATCCTGGGAGTCTACCAATGTGAAGCACGCTGCCATGGTCTGTTTCTCTGATATTTTTACCTCAGCCTTCTTCCAAGGGCTGGGGGAGGCAAACGTGGTTTCCCCCTTCTCTGTCTTACCTTCACAACCATCCTGAAAGGTTGAGAGAGTGGGTGTTACTGGCCCAGGGTCACTCAAGGAATTTCATGGCTGAGGGACCTCACCACAAGTATGCTTACAGGCACTCCCTGGACAGGAGCCAGTTTGCCTCGGGCACTGAGGGCTCAGTGAGCAGTTGGGTTACAACCAGGTTGTGAAATTCTTGGAGACTGGGGGGCAGTGCCTGGGAAGGGCAGAGTCTGGTGAGGGGAGAGAGAGCTCAGATGGGCTGATGTCCAAAGCTGCCATTTCATCCACGGGAACTGATCTCTGTCGTCTGGAGATCAGTTCTAATTCTAAGATAATGCCAGGCTCCACCTGGGGGTTGGCACCCTAGCCATCATACCTGGCTCAGATAGGCTTGGGCTGAGGTGAGAAGGGGGGGGTGAGAAGAGGAGAGAGTGGTGGGGGAGGAAAGAAAGGACAGCATGTGGGTGGCTGTGAGAGCCAGTTTGGTGTAGTGGTTAAGTGTGCGGACTCTTATCTGGGAGAACCAGGTTTGATTCCCCACTCCTCCACTCGCACTTGCTGATGTGACCTTGGGTCAGTCACAAGCTCTGGCACAGCTGCTCTCTCAAGGACAGTTTCTGTCAAGAGCTCTCTCAGCCCCACCTACCTCACAGGGTGTCTGTTGTGGGGAGGGGAAGGGAAAGGAGTTTGTAAGCCGCTCTGAGATGCCTTTGGGCAGTGAAGGGCAGGGTATAAATCCAATTTCTTCTCTTCTTCTTCTTCTAAATCTGGGTGGTGGAAAGGGATGAGGCAAGATTGGGAGGGGTGGTGTAGCAGCCGAGGATGCCCTTGGCAATGGTGGTGGCATGCCAGTCCACCTTCCTGGTTCCTTCTGGTCTAACCAGATGGACATGATGTTTAAATAGGGTTGCCAGGTCTGGGATAGAAAATACCTGGAGACTTTGGGGGGTGGATCCGGGAGAGGGCGGGGTTTGGGGAGGGGCGGGGCCTCATCCTGATACAATGCCATAGAATCCACCCTTCAAAGCAGCCATTTTCTCCAAGGGGGCTGATCTCTGTCAGCTGGAGATCAGTGGTAAAAGCGGGAGATCCCTAGGCCCTACCTGGAGGATGGCAACCCTGCGTTTAAGAGCAACTGTAAATGTACCCATGGAAAATATCATGTTTGGTTAGGCCCAGAGTGGGGATTTGAATCCAGGTCTCTCCAGTCCAAATCTGACGCTAAACCAGTCTATCACACTGATGGTCTCTCCTCTACCATGAAGGAAGCTTTCTGGGATGTAAGAATCATAAGTTTCACCCCTTTTTCACACTCCGCCTTTTTGTTTCCAGGTGCTGCTGCTGCTCCTTCAGCCAGGCCGATACTGTGAGTAGCTAAGTGAATATGTTTTGCCTGATTGCCGCGTTGCTTCCTTTTGCAAGCTCACGGCGGGCGAATTCTATTGGTGCAGTCTTCCCCACCTTGGAAATGGAGTGTTGTGATGCACCCTTTGAACATCTGCCTGTCAGAGGCATTGGATCATGCCTCTGGACATAATGTCAGAACATTTCTCCTCACCACTTGGCAGGGCTTATGTCAATAACCGCGGTACCCTGGTGTCGGCAGCCTCCCTCTTGGGTGCTCTTGGTTGTTTGGATGGCCTCTGACAGAGGAGCAACACATTACGCTCAAATTCATCTCATGGTAACCTGATAGTCCCTTTTCACTTGAAAAATCTGCTGTGCTCAGGACGTAGAACTCTGAGGTGGTAAAATGGGCAGTATCACTTCAGACTTGGAAGGGAAGGGGGGGTTCATATTCTTAATAATCCTCCGTGTAAAAACTTTTCCCCGCCTCAAAAATTAACACAACAGGGAGAAAAGTTCTGGCCTAGACTTTCATGTACTGTGTTAGTTTTCCACTTAGAGGGAGTTGTTAACGTAGGTTCGGGGGGAGAAGTAACCCCTTCCCTGCAGTCTGGAAAGGCACAGTCCATTCTACCACCTCAGCAGTCCACCGCCTTATTCTACAACATAGTCTGGAACGGGCCTTCATGGGTGTGTGGAGAAACAAGGGGCATGTGGGCCTTAAGCCTGGTCTAGACATGCAGCAGAATGAGGTGGTAATGAGAGGTGGCCAAGCGCTCAGGTGGCAGAAGGCACTGTACCACTTCAGATTGTGGGGCTGGGGTTATATTGTTCACTGTCCGTTCTCCTGTCTTAATAATTCCCTGTTCACGGAAGACTAACACACCATGATGTGAAGGGCTAAACAAGAAGTTTTTTGTTCCGATGTGGTGTTTTTGAATTTGCATGTTTTTACATGGGGGAAGCATTTTAAAGGTAGAATTCCTCTACCAAATTCTGGTACATCATGTATAGATAAGGCCTCAGCCCTTCCTGTCTGCTGTTTCCTTCCATCTAGCTTGCTTACCATGGTGCGCTAGATGTTTTAAATATGATTGTTCTTTTTTACATCTGGAAATTTTGGGACAGAGAACTGAAGCTGCTGTGTGAACGGGCCTGCTTTGGAGTGGGGGAGAGTCAGGGTTAAGAAAAATGATTTCAGGAAAAGATGGCATGTACACATTTTCAGTAAAGAACTGAAAGACATTTTACCCCTCACCATTCTTTTCTCTGCTTCTGTCTCCCCACTCAACAGGCCAACAGACTCGCAGCCAAAACACAACTACTTTGCAGCCCAATACAACGGCCACCAGTAAGTAGATAACAACGCTTGTTTCTGTTTACTCCTCATTCCATAAGGCCAAAGCTTCGCTAACTTTCTTTTGGACTGTTGTTTTCTGTGGTAATCTGAACTTCCCAGCCCAAAGCTGGTAACTCTCAGTGCACAAGTAGTACCAGATTCACAGTAATATCTCCCAGAATTCAAGTGGGCTCCCTTCCAGCCAACACCACTATTTGGCTCCCTTCCAAACTCCATTTCGGCTCCCTTCTAGCTTGTAGGAAGAAATAACCCTAATGCATTCTGATGTGAAGAGCAGCCTTAAAACCCACTTGTCTGTTGTGCCCCGTCAATGACCAGGCCATTCATACTTCAAAAGGACAGAGCTTTCCATAGCAGAACAAATCTGGGCAATGAAGTCTCACGTTACCCCAAGGACTCAAGCTAAAGTGCTAACCCTTGTCTTCGCTTAGCTCTCTCTGCCCGCTGTTCAGCAATCGAGGAAAAGTTTGTCATTAAGCCAAGTGGAACAGAGATGCCAGGATGTAACAACATCACAGGCCAGTTCTCCGACGTAACCCCAAACTGCAGCTCGCTGTCAAACTGCTCTATCCCCTCGGACACAAGTAAGGAGAAACAGCTATGGGATAAGTTTTTATTGTTGCTGAATATTGAATGAAACAATAAGCGGGGTGGAGCATCGCTGGAAGCCGGGGGGCGGGGGGAAGGGGATAATTGAAAAGGATGTATTCAAAAGTATTTTGAGATATGGAACGTGTTAATATATCCTATTAATAAAAGTTTTATTACAAAAAGTAAGGAGAAACAGCCTCAGTCTGTTGTTTGCACTAACTGAGACCTAAATCCTATGAACGAGCTAAGGGCACATTTATTCTTTTCTTTTTACGAAAGAAAGTCTTAGGGGCTGCAGGATGAAGGGAGAGACTGGCGTGCTGGGCAAAGGCACTACTGAACCTTTTCTCTTTTTCTCCTGGGAATTTTTATGGGTTTCATAATTGCTGTTTTTATTGTTGTTGTTTTTTTAATGTTTTATTTATATTGCCCCTGGGGTTCCACAAGGGAGAAAGGTGGCTAATAAATGTTTTAAATAATAATAAATTGATTTTGGCTCTGCTGATGCAACCATCTGGGTGCCCTCTTTTCAGTGTAAAAATGGCACAAAGGGGTAAAAAGCCCTTTCTGCACCAGTCCAGCCTTTTAAATTGGAGGGCCCCCCACAAGCAACAGTTTCTACAGAAAAGGTACCTTTAAAGAATCATAGATCTGCCCTCAGTTTTGCCCAGGAAGCAACTGCCTCACATGTTTGCTCCCTTTTGCAGAATGTATTACAGTTCCAAGGTTCAGGTATTGAAAACAATGTGTTATGCTTTCTGAATGATAGACAAGGCTTTTGGAAGACTTTGGGCTGTTTGGTCTCAGAGGATACTGTAAGTTTGGCCTGGGGATCAGAAGGGGGAGGTGGATGCTGCTCTGGAGGCAGAGAAGGAGGTCTGAAGATTGCAGCTGTGAACGCTGTAGATATGAAGTGGTAGGAATGTTTCAGTTTAAAGATCTAAAACATGTGTGTTTGTCAAGGGCAGCATCGCCAACATTCCACAGTGAAAAATGGAGCGAGAGAATGGGAGAAGCGCATTTGGGTGAGGACAGGTGTCAGGCAGGTGACTGGCAGGTGGAGCAAACCACAGCAAAACTGTTCTCTCCATGTTCAAGGCGTAGTAAAAGCATGACACGTGTGACTCTGCAGACCAAAGCTAAGACAGATGGGCTTGTATTCAACACAGTTCCAAAAAGAAGAATGCACCACCATGCCCTCAGGTTTGCACGCCCATAGGGGTACATATGCACAATGAACATTATGCCTTATTGGACTCTGAAGCATCATAGATTAAGAACATAAGAACATAAGAGAAGCCAATGTTGATCAGGCTAATGGCCCATCTAGTCCAACACTCTGTCACACAGTGGCCAAAAATACCAGGTGCCATCAGGAGGTCCAGCAGTGGGGCCAGGACACTAAAAGCCCTCACACTGTTGCCCCCCCCCCAAGCACCAAGAATAAAGAGCATCACTTGCCCCAGACCAAGAGTTCCTATCTATAGTTTGTGGCTAATAGCCACTGATGGACCTCTGCTCCATATGTTTATCCAATTCCCTCTTGAAGCCATCCATGCTTGGAGCCGCCACCACCTCCTGTGTTCATGTGTTAATCACTCTTTGGGTGAAGAAATACTTCCTTTTATCCATTCTAACCCAATTACTCAGCAATTTCATTGAGTGCCCACGAGTTCTTGTATTGTGAGAAAGGGAGAAAAATACTTATTTCTATCCCGTGCATAATCTTGTAAACCTCTATCATGTCACACCATTGCTTTATACAGGGGCATTATGATACTGGCTGATTTGTTTTCAATTCCCTTCCTGATAATCCTCAGCATAGTGTTGGCCTTTTTTATTGCAGTCGCACACTGTTTTGACATTTTCAGTGAGTTATCTACTGCGACTCCCAAGATCTCTCTCTTGGTCAGTCTCTGCCAGTTTGGACCCCATCGCCGTATATTTATAGTTAGGATTATGGCCCCAATGCGCATCACTTTGCACTTGGCCACATTGAACCCCATTTGCCACATTGATGCCCACTTGCTCATTCTTGACAGATCCCTTTGGAGTGCCTCACAATCCTCCCTGGTTTTCACCACCCTGAACAACTTCGTGTCATCTGCAAATTTAGCCACTTTAGTGCTTACTCCCAACTCCAAATCATTAATGAACAAGTTAGAAAGCATTGGACCGAGTACTGAGCCTTGTGGTACCCCACTGCTTACCACCCTCCACTGAGAAAATGGCCCATTTATACTCACTCTCTGTTCCCTATTAATTAGCCAGTTTTTGATCCACAAGAGGACCGTGCCTCAGGAATTAAATTATAATTTCAAGTATACTCAGGAAAAAATCTCCCCCCCCCAAGGAGATTACACAACCTTTAAGTTGTGTAATCTGCTTGAGGGGAAGAGTCACAACTCCCAAGAGTCACAACTGATCTCTAGACTCCAGGGCTCAGTTGCCTTGGAGGAAATGGCTGCTTTGGTCTCTCCCTTTCCCAAACTCTGCTGTCCCCAGGCTCCATCCTCCCAAATCTCCAGGAATTCCTCAGCTTGGAGTTGGAAACCCTATAATACAACATGCTTTGGCAGCAGATCTGAGAAGACCATGATATCTAGAGGCAGGGCTATTTTGGGGCAGGAATGCACAGGAACGGAGTTCCGGCTGGCTCCCGAGTTGGCCACACCCAGCAGGAACTCATTAGCATAATAGACCACACCCAACAGCAGAAACTCATTGGGATTGGCTACATTAGGGCTGTGTGGCCTAACATGCAAAGGAGTTCCTGCTACAAAAAAAGTCCTGGGGTTTTGACAACAAACAAGGTAAACAGAATAAGAAGCAAAAGGTGGGTGTGGCTGGATGACCACACTTCTGGTAACATGGGGATGTAGCCTAACATACTAATGAGCTGTGCTGTCAAGGTGTGGCCTAATATGCTAATGAGTTTGTGCAGCTGGGTATGGCCTATTATGCTAATGAGTTCCTGCTGTCTAGAGGGACAATGTGATAACAGTATAGGGTAGTAGACATTGTTGGAGTCTGAATTCTTACAGTCCCTGATGAAGTTTGATGCAGGGCCTTGAACCAGCCGGTCTCTTGGCTTAACCAGGCTAGTGTGGCAGCTTCCTCTAGTATGCTCTTGCGCTTTTAGTAGCAACTTGATCTGCACAAGTTGGAGAGTCGTGCATCTCATGGCATGATCCACCTGCTAACATCTGCACACCAGGCTGACACCAAAGGCACATTATCAGGAGCCAGTTCAAAACTAAGCTGCCCTGGGCTTTGTATAAAGAAAATGGTGTGTGTCCCCAAAGTGGTATGATAGAAATTTAAGGCAGGGCACAACTATGACCCTTGCATTTTTCAGGCCATCTGCTGGGTCAGGTGGATCAGGGCATGGATGAGTTAATTAATTATCGTATGACATCATGTGTTCTATAGCCAGGATATCCTAAGATTGTCCAGCAGCTAGAAGTTCTAACTCTTTTAGCATTATGCACCACTGGGTGGCGAGCGAGACTTGTTTTTGAGGCAAGAGATGTTTCAGAGGTGGTTTGCCATTGTGTCACTACCCTGGTATTCCTTGGAAGTCGCCCATCCGAATACTAGCCATGGCTGACCCTGCTTAGCTTCTGAGATCTGGTGAGATCAGGCTATCCTGGACTGTCCAGATCAGGGCATGGGGCATGGTTTCCCTACCATGGAAAGGTAATTGGAGTGGAGTGCCCCAGTTTCTGACTCTGGTTCTCTTTCTGTATAGGTCCAATCCCTGTGAAGAATCTTACAGTTATGGGGAAGACCAACAGTTCAGTAACCCTCGTCTGGGAAAGTCCATCTTGCCCATCCTCTGCCTGTGGAACGAACACTACCGACAGCCAGAAGACAAACTGCACGTCACACTTCTCCCATCTGCGGCCTGGGCAGAATTACACTATTGTGATGTATCGGGTCACAGAGGCTGGAAGGTGTAGCCAGAGCGCACTCATCCCCGTAACTACCTGTGAGTCTCACCACTGACACTGGGTGACAGTGAGATCAGTTCCCACTCTTTTGAGAGGGGAAATATTGGCCCACTCGCTCCACTGTTTTACCAAACCCACGTTTGAACAGAAAGTCCCCTCTACATTGCATGCCGCTTTCACCTTTTTGATTGTTGGATTTTATGGAAGCCTCCACACTGCATGCCGGTTTCACTTCTTTTGATCTCTCGGTTTTATGGTACTGTCTGCATAGATTTATGGCCGTTTTATGGCCGTCCAAGGGTGGCCTGCAGTCAGTACAGGCGTTGGCCCCAGGGTATTTGAATGTGGTTTTGAGCCACATCTTTTCCTGTTCCAGTGCGGGTTTGGTAAAACAACGGAGCGAATGCTAGATGAAGAATGGGCCATTGAGAAATTGGAAACAGTTTATTCTTCCTCTTCCAGGAGGACAGCTTGTTAATTTTGCCTGACTGGCTTGCTTGTGTCTGCACACTGGTGAGTAATGTCTGTTTCCAGCACTGAACATTGATGGAGTAACGTTCTTTTTGTTTTGAGAGAAGCTGGAGGTTGTTGGAAGCTCATCCCAGGCCCCTCCGTGGGAAGATAAATCCCAGTGGATGAACTACCCCAAAGAGCTGCTCTGTTCATATTAATCTTTCTCATTCTAGCCCAGGGGTGGCCAAACTGTGGCTCTGGAGCCACATGTGGCTCTTTCACTCATATTGTGCGGCAGGGCGGCTGGGAAAGCTAAATATCATTAGCAAACAAATATCATTGGACAAATGATTATCATTATCAATATCTGCTTTTACCCCTTTTTGTTATTATTTTTGGCAACCTCATTTAATGTTCATAAAATAAATTATGAATAAAAACATGTAATATTTAGTTGCTGTAGATTTTCTGGGTTGTGTGGCCGTGGTCTTGGCATCACAGGGCCTGACGTTTCGCCAGTAGCTGTGACTGGCATCCTCACCTACTGGCGAAACATCAGGCCCTGCGATGCCAAGACCACGGCCACACAACCCGGAAAGTCTACAGCAACTAATGAACTCCAGCCGTGAAAGCCTTTGACAACATGTAATATTTGTTCATGTCTTGTAGCTCTCAAACATCTGATGTTTATTCTATGTGGCTCTTGTGTTAAGCAAGTTTGGCCACCCCGGTTCTAGAGGGCTACAAGGGGTGTCTTCTTAGCCCAAGAAGCATTGCTGACACCAGGGCTATTTTTCGGCAGGAACGCACAGGAACGGAGTTCCGGCTGGCCCCCAGGTTGGCCACGCCTTGCAGGAACTCATTAGCATAATAGGCCACACCCAACAGCAGAAACTCTTTAGGATTGGCCACATTAGGGATGTGTGGCCTAACACGCAAAGGAGTTCCTGCTACAAAAAACACACAAGGTAAACAGAATAAGAAGCAAAAGGTGGGTGTGACTAGACGACCACACTTCTGGCAACATGGGGGTGTGGCCTAATATGCTAATAGGCTCTGCTGACAGGGGTATGGCCTCATATGCTAATGAGTTTCTGCTGTTGGGCGTGGCCCATTATGCTAATGAGTTCCTGCTGGGCTTTTTCTACAAAAAAAGCCCTGGCTGACACTCAGCACAAACCTATCATTTATCTGTTTTATATATTTTTATAATGTGCCGTGCTGTCAGCCAACCTGACCATTGAAGTCGCTTACAAATGATTGATAAGAAATATAAAATATACGAACTGGTAAAATAAATGCATTTCTGAAACACAGAGTCAATGAAGTCAGCAGCAGTCCAATATACAAGCTGCGTGACTCATATGATAAGAGTGGGACGTCCAGAAGATATGCTGAAAACAAAGAGCATGAACTACTCTTCTGCATAGGAGCGAGTAGCATAAAAGATCAGGGAAAACATGGCATAAAATAATTAAAGTACAGTTTAAAAGGAAGCGGGGAATAACTTATCGGCCCAAAGGTCAGGGGGTAAAAAGCGTGTCTCAACCTGATGCTGAAAATCTAATCGATTTGGAAGGGTTTCTGAATCCAAATTTCAGATTTATGTGCATCTATTTTATCTTTTTTGGCATAGAGACTGACCTGTTTGGTCAATGGAGAGAGCCAGAGGGCATTGTTGACGCACGAATGCATATGTTATGCTTGGAAGATGGTCAAGTAGCTAACTCAGAATGAGGCCAAGACGGCACAGCAGATGTTGTTAGGTCCCGTAGCTGGATTTCATGAGTGTATTTGAGGGCAAAGCCGACAGCGAGGGTTGTTTTGGGTAGGGCTGCCAACCTTCAGGCGGTGGCTGGAGACCTCCTGGGACTACAATTTATCTCCAGGCGATGGGGATCAGTTCATCTGGAGAAAATGGCCACTCTGGAAGGTGGACTCTATGGCATCATGCCCCGTTGAAATCCCTTCCCTCCCTAAAGCCAGCCCTCCTCAGGCTCCACCTCCCCAAGTCTCCAGGTATTTCCAGAGCTGGCAGACCTAAACCGCTTGCAGGTTCCAGGGCAAGGGAGACTGAAGATGGAAGTGTCCCCTTGTTGTGTGAAGTGGCAGCAAACCCTAGTCGTGGGATCTGGTTCTTGAGTCTGTGTCTCTATTAGGTGGTGTGTTGTTGCTAGTGAGACACTGTAGTTCAGGGAGAAAATCTGTAGCCTCCTCACTTACCCCTGTTCACACCCAACAATAGCTGGGCTGTAGCATTTTGGACCACTTGAAGCTTCCTGATCATCTTCAAGGGCAGTCCCATGTAGAATGCACTGCCAGTTTGGTGCAGTGGCTAGGTTTGGTGTAGTGGTTCACAACGGGAGACAGGAGGGCCAGGTGTGATGTGGTCCACGGGGTCGCGAAGAGTCGGACTCGACTGTGTGACTGAACAACAAAAGTGGTTCAGTGCGTGGACTCTAATCCGGGAGAACTGGGTTTGATTCCCCACTCCTCCATTTGCAGCTGCTGGATGACCTTGGGCAAGCCATAGTTCTGTCAGAGCTGTTCTCTCAAGGACAGTTCTGGAAAGAGCTCTCTGAGCTACCTCACAGGGTGTCTGTTGTAGGGAGGGGAAGGGAAAGGAGTTTGTAAGCCACTCTGAGTGAAGGGTGGCTTATAAATCCTATCTCTTCTCTCTTCTCTCCATTAGTCTAATCTGGAAATGGAGGAGGAGGAGACCAGGGGAAACCCAGCTTCAGATTCACCTTCTGCCGTGAAGCTCACTGGACAGTCTTGGGCCAGTCAAACTCTGTCAGCCCAGCCAGCCTCATAGGGTTGGTGTAATGATAAAATGGGTTTGAGGAGAACCACGTGTGCCCTTCTTGTGAGGAGAAACCAGATAAAAATGGGGGAGGGGGGAATTACAGCCAGCCTAGATTTCCTTACATTAATAGAAGATGCACAAGTGAGTGAACTGAAAGGAAGCAGTCTATATACAAGTCGACAGTTGCTGGTTGCCCTGTTTGCATGAAAAAGTGCACTGAGAATCCTGGATTTCTTTCATCGCAGGGCCCTCTCCGGTCACAAATGTCACTGTACAAAGCCGGACAGTGGACTCCCTGGAAATCAAATGGGCGTCGCCTGAGAATAGCTCTGCCTACCGATACAACATCTGCCTGTCATCAGATGCACCTTTGCCACTCAACTGCTCTTCTGCCACCAACCACTCATTCACTGCAGGTGGTCTGGCAGCCGGAGTCCTGTACACGGTCACTGTCTATGCCGTCACCAGCAACAACATCCACAGCATCGGGAGCACCCTTCAAAATCTCACACGTAAGGTGGTGGTAGGGCTGGAAGGGGAGGGGGGGACATAAGAACATAAGAGAAGCCATGTTGGATCAGGCCAATGGCCCATCCCATCCAACACTGTGTCATACAGTGGCCAAAACCCGGGGGCCGTCAGGAGGTCCACCAGCGGGGCCAGAACTCCAGAAGCATCACTGCCCCAGATGTAGCATCCCATCTGTGGCACAAGGTGCCTGGGACCCAGGCTTCCCCACTTGCATATCTGCTTGTTTGCAAACCTTCTTGGCCTGGTGATTGACGTGCTCTCCACAAAGAGCAACACGGGAATGTTTCTACTTTAGGAGGGATACCGGGCCTCCCTGAGTCATCCCAGGAAATCACTTGGAGCAGACACGGCCCAAGTTTTAAGTGCTGGAAACTGCAGCCTAATAGGGCTGATTCATGCATTCACGTAGATGGTGAGGCTGCCAAATTACCCAGCCCCACTGTTTCTACTGGGGGGGAAAAATCTGCATTTTGATTTTGCTTCTCCCTTGCAGAAGATGACTCCTTGGCTCTTCAGTTCCGTGCCATTTTCTGTCCCTCCCCCAGGCTGAATATTCCTTACGTTTATGCAGTTCTAAAGGTTATTTTTGTGACAGTTGAAGATAAATGGTGCAGAGCATATAAGAGGTGTAAACAGGTGAAATGAAAAGGCTCAGGACGACAGCGTACAGAAACAAAAATAATCCTCAAAAAGAGTATATTTGTACATCCCTACACGTAAAGCACTGCTTTTTTTTTTACCATTCCTGCTGCCTTGCCCTGGTTCTATGGCCAAATGTTGTCCTTGGTATTCAACAGAAGCCCTGCAGGGTTGTAGCTTTTGAGTCTGAAGCAGGTAGAAGGCGTAGCTTGGGAGGCCCATGGCTAGGATCAACTGTGTGTGTTTGTTTAAGGCTCGACGCCCCCACAAGGCCATTATTCAGATTGGATCCATGGTGCTGAGGGAAGAGGGGCTTAGCCCCTTCGCATCATGCCATTTTTTCACCCAACACACTGTTAGAATATGCAAGGTCTATAGTGCAGCCTTAGGAAGAAGTAGGACTGCCATTTCCCCGGCGGGGCCAGGGGACCCCCTGATTTCAGGACCCCCAACCCCAATGGCAAAGCTGGCCAACAGGGGAAGCCCCAATCCAAGAAGCCCCAACCTGGTGCTGCTGGCGCCAGTGTGATGACATCACCCGGGAGTAACGTCATCATGTTTCCAACCTCAGAGGCAACACTCTAGGTTTTGGGCAACACTCTATGGTTTTGAGGCCCCCCCAAACCATAGAACAAAGCCTAGAGTGTCGCCCCTAATGGTGGAAACGCAATGACATCACTTCCAGCAAGACGACCCACAGGAAAGATTGGGAGTCCCTCCGCCAGCAGCCAGGTAGGACCTGGCAACTGTGAAGATCTGAAGATCACCCTGCAGGGGGACAGCTGAAGGACTGGTCAGCATAGCTAGATTAGGGACTACCCCCAATTGCAAATTATGCCTTTGCTGTCTCCTGATTGCCTCTTCTGGAGACTTCCTGCTCTTGCAGAGCTTCCTTCTTCTTCTTGTTCCTCTCAGAGCAGTTAGACTAGATAGTTAAGGCTCCCTCTCCCTCTACGTTCTATAAGTTTGTTCTTCTTTAATAAACCTACTTATTTTTCTCTAAACAGTCAGTGCTCAACTTCCTTGCACATTTAAACTCCACCAACACATACCCTGTCTCCTTGCTCACCCTGTGAGGAATCAGCTTGTATACTTGTACACGAGGAGGGGCCATGGCTAAACCCACTTTCTGCATAGCCAATCCCGGTTCCATGCCCAGCTTGGTTAAAAAGGCTCTCAGGCTGGGAAGGATCTTTTTCTGCATGGGCTCTAGGAAGACCCTGCCAATTAGAACAGGCAATACTGCCCTTCATGAGCCAGCAGCTGGATTCAATGTAAGGCACTTCATATATATTGTCTGGAACCTGTTTGGTCCTCCTTCATAGGGAAAGAGAGCAATGGTCAAAGTCCCCCTGCCCCTCAAGAGAGCTTTGGATGAAGGTCAAGAGCAGAACACCCCATAGTGGGGAGTGAATCCTCACTGCCCAGGGTAACAAGCTACCACCACCTCCTCTAAGCTAACCCTCAGATGAGACACCGAGGGAACAAATCTCCAGCCCTACCTGGTGTTAATCAAGACGTCAGTCCTGCAATGCAGTGGAGTTCCACTAACAGTGGAGTTCCACTAACCATTGCTTGGTAGCTGTTGCCATAATAGGCCAAGCTATGGGGTTTAGATCGAAGCCCCAAAACCCAAGTAACACCACAGGAGTATAATTTATAATGTTTATTAAAAGAAAAGTGCAGAAGTGTACAAATACAGAAACAAGGCAAAGCAGGGAAGAAAATAATTAAATATCTACCCTAGAATGTTTATTCAGGCTTTAATCCTCTGACCCAGATGTTTCCTGGTCAGGTTCTTCATATATCGTATGGAACTTGTGTGGCCCTCCTCCACAGGGCAGAGAGCAACTGGAGGGTGTGTGTGACTGAGAATGGAAAAAAGACATATGGCCCCAGTCTGAAATGTCCTTTATTCTCTGCAGCTCTGAAATGCCATGGGAGATCCAGCAGGTCATGCCTTATTTTGCCCTAAAAGTGCATTCTGCATACCTGGCTGGAGGCATGTGCTATGTGTTGAATTAATCTGCTCTTTTCCACAGTTCCAAACAAGCCCAGGAATGTAACTGTGACAAAATATGGTACCCATGATCTAACAATTTCCTGGGATCCTCCTGATGACCTCAATGCATCAGCCTATTCGTATAGGGTATTTTGGGTCAGAGAGAACACTGAGGATCCAAAAAAGAATGGCAGCACCAGAACCCCCAATTATACCATCAGTGGACTCCTACCAGGGAGTGTCTACATTGTCGAGCTGGTCTCTGTCATTATGGATGCTGAGAGTGCAACAGTAAAGAACTGGACTCTAACAAGTAAGTGCCAGTGTTAGGAACTGGGGCTTGGACTATGGGTGGTATTTAATTTGTGAAACTGATGGATTTAGAAAGCTATGGGTAGCAAATTAACAGGGCACCGAATAGTGCCTATAACTATGTGGGAAGTCTTCCAACCGTGCAGTGAAGCCTGTGTAGCAACCCTTCTGGAGCTGTTCAGCAAGCCAGCAAAATGACAGGATGGTAATACGAGGCTTAACAATGTGCTTGGAACTACAACCAACTGCCCCACTGCAAAGGTTCAGTGGCTAAACAGCAAGCATTTGAGGACTGTTTAAGGCAACAAGACTATTGGTGTAGGAAAGACTCTATCCCTAATCCGTTTAAGGCAACAAGACTATTGGTGTAGGAAAGACTCTATCCCTAATAAAAGTCACTCCCTGAGCTGAAGCAATGCACCGCAGCTTTGCTGTTTCTACAGTTCTGTTGTGCATGTCTTGCACTAGGCAAAATACACATGCACATATAATTAAAACACATGTTAAATATCATGTCCATCAATGAATTATGTCACCAATGCAGAGTTTTTTTTAAATATATTTCATTGCTCCTATTCAGACGTTCATATATTCCCTTTATTAAAAATCAAAGTGGCTTACTAGTGTTCTGTAAAAAACGCCACAATCCTAGCAGTAGCGTGTTAATCAAAACAAATGCAAACAGCAACAGTATTATGGTGGGAGAGTTGATCGTGTGAATACACCTGATCTACAGCCTGGAAAGGGGGGTTACTAGCTCTCCGCCCTTTCTGCTGGCAAAAGTGGGGTGGGAGGGAAACTGGAAAGTCCTCCTTCTTCCCCATGCAACACTCTGGGCGATTCTGCATTGGCTTTTCCCTCCGTTGTTTTACAAAACCCACGTTGGAACAGAAATTCCCCTCTGTATTGCATGCCGCTTTCACTTGCATAAGAGAAGCCAGTGTTGGGTCAGGCCAATGGCCCATCCAGCCCAACACTCTGTCACACAGTGGCCAGAAATACCAGGTGCCATCAGGGGGTCCACCAGTGGGGCCAGGACACTAGAAGCCCTCCCACTGCTGCCCCCTCCAGCACCAAGAATACAGAGCATCTCTTGCCCCAGAGTCCCTATCTATACCTTGTGGCTCCATATGTTTATCTAATTCCCTCTTGAAGCCGTCCATGCTTGTAGCTGCCACCACCTCCTGTGGCAGTGAATTCCAAGTGTTAACCCATCTTCGGGTGAAGAAGTACTTCCTTTTATCCATTCTGACTGCTCAGCAATTTCACTGAGTGCCCACAAGTTCTTGTATTCTTTGATCATCAGATTTTATGGTACCTTCTGCGTAGATGTATGGCCGTTCAGGGGTGACTTTGCAGTCAGTACCGCATTGCCCCCAGGGTATTTGAATGTGGTTTTGAGCTGCACTTTCCCCTCCCAGTTGAGAAAACGTGGAGCAAATGCTAGATTGAGTGATTGAATGATTGATTTGACTTTTACCCCGCCCTCCCGCCGAGGCAGCTCAGGGCAGCTTATATAAAACCATAAAATTCACATAAAATACATAAATACAGTTCCATATAAATACAGATGCAGAATCACCCGCCCCCTGTCAGCGCCAAGGCAACATCTAACTGAGAGTCTGGTTGCACACCTGTGAGCTGACGTGTGTGGGGCAAATTGTGTAGTTACACCCTCAGGATTAAATCGAGGGCCTTCTGCTCACCACGCAAGCACTTTGCCCCTGAGCCACCGTCCCTACTCTGGTTTTCTTTGCTCTGCAGCACTAACCTCTTGCGTCTTTCTTTCAGACCCTTTGCCCCCTACCGACTTCAGAGTCGACACCATCAACCAGTCCGCAGTCCTCTTGTCCTGGGGATTCCCAGCCTTTGCCTTCAGTGGCGTGAAGCTTGAACTGCGGAAGGGGCCCACGGAGACCCTGGGAAACTACACGTTTTCTAACGAGACGTCAACAGTGTTAAACGGTCTTAACCCAGGCACCAAGTACAACTTCACCTTGTTCACCGTGGCTGAAGGACGAAACCTGACAAGGTTCAGCACCGGCATTCCTCGAGAAGGAGCCACAAGTACTTACTCTCGGGTCACGGGAGCTGGGGGGAAAGCGATGGCGAGAAAGGGGTGGGCAAGGCCCGTGTGCAGCAGGAAAGGAAGATCAGATGAGGAACTGCACTGGGCGTTACGTACAGTGTGAGGCTTGAGAACAGGGCTGCCAACTCTGGCTTGGGGAATTTCTGAAGATTTGGGGGCACTTTGTGGGGAAGGAGGAGTGGGAGGGTGAGGGGGTTCAATGGGGTTATAGGGTTGCCAACCTCGAAAGGAGTTGCCTGAAGACCTCCTGGAATTACGACTGACCTCCAGACTGCAGAGATCCATTCTCCTGGTGAAAAATGGCTTGGGGAAAAGACCTTTCTTTACTTTTGACTCTACGGCAGCCATAAAAGGAGACAGTAATGGGCCCTGTGGAGCAATGGCCTGGCTCAGCACAAAAACAGCTTCATATGTCAGGAGCCTACAGTCGAATATCTGAACATACCTTTCGTCCTCCTTTCTGTAGGAGCCGAGGACTAAAAGGGCTGAGGCAAAGGCAGTGTGGGAAGGGGGTGGGGTCACGCAGGCATTCTGGGAGGAGGCAGTTCCAGGCAACGGGGCCGCAAAGGAGAAGGTGACAGAAGGGAGCAGGAGGAGACCTTGGGATGGCTGAAGAAGGTGGAGTCGAAGGCCTCCTTGACGTCACTTTGGGGGTCTTCTGGGAAGACGGCTAAGGCCCTTCCCACATTTGCCTGCCACTCCGGATTGTCTCAGTGTTTGAGTTGAGGCAATCTAAATCCAGGGCAAAACAGCATCCAATTCCAAATAACCCCGGGGCAACAGCAGGCTGAAACCGGGCTGACCACTGAAGGGAGGGAATGTAACGCAGAAAATGGCGGCGGGGTGGGGGGACAGGAATAAAAGGACAATTGAACTCTATTTTAGTGCAGAATTGGGGGGAGGACACCTGGATTAAAAGAAGGTTGAATTCGGTTTTAGTGCCAAATTGCTTGGAGGACACCACAGTGAACATGGATTAAAAGCAGAGTGCAGAAAGGGCCTTCAGTTGTAAATGTCACGAATTCAATGAAGAGACCCCACTGACCCCCGGACCACTTCCCTTCCCTTTGCTTTCTCTCTCCTCCAGAGCCGGAACCCGTAGGCAACATCCGCTGCCTCTCCGAGAAAGGGGGCTGCAGCCTGAACGTGTCCTGGGACTGTGTCTCGGGTGGGGCCAGTGAGTTCCAGGTCATGATCGTCTCAGGCCCGGAGCCCCTGCCGTCGCCTGTGCTCTCGCCCAGCTGCAATGCCTCCGTGGAAGTGGGCGATCTGCAGTCTGCCAACAGCTACTGGATTCAAGTCGTGACTCGCTGGGATGGGCTGGAGACAAATTCCTCCCAAGTGAAATGTGACACCCACAGCATGGGTATGATGTCCAATGGGCAGCCCTGGGCTTGGCTTAGTTGGGGTGTGTGTGTGTGTGAATTGTGTACCTTTTGGCCCCGGCCTGTGGCTTTGTCTGCACACCCATTATTGCAGGCTCTGCAGGGGAAGCAAAAAGGGCCTCTGGTCATCTAGAAGCTGCAGCAACAGAACTTGGCCTAGGCTGAGAAACGGGCTCTCAGTTGGCACTCAGTGATAGTGTTGCCAGCCTCCAGGTGGCGACTGGAGATCTCCTGGTATTACAACTGATTTCCAGGTGACAGAGATCAGCTCACCTGGAGAAAACGGCTGCTTTGGAACTTGGAAGGTGGACTCCCCCACTGAAGTCCCTCTTCTCCCCAAACCCTGCCTTTCTCAGGTTTATTTATTTATTATTTCAGTTTGTAACCCGCCTTGCCACAGAACTGGCTCAAGGCGGCTAACAACGTTAAAAGCACTAAAACAATAAATACATTAAAATACAATATAAATACAACTGCCTAAGCAACTGAACAATACTAATGATGATGATGGCGGCATGCAGTATACAAACAGAGGCAATGACCAGCTGATGTTCCATGCGGGCTGAGGTGTATTCCGGCGGCGCATTCGTCAGTGGCTATTCACCGGTGGCCCATTCATCAGTGGTGGCTCCTAATCGAAAGTCTGGTGGAAGAACTCCATTTTGCAGGCCCTGCGGAACTGTAAATGGTCCTGCAGGGCCCTGATGTTATCCGGGAGCTCATTCCACCAGCGTGGAGCCACCACTGAAAAGGCCCTGGCTCTAGTAGCAGCCAACCTGGAGTCTCTTGGGCCAGGAAGAGTCAGGCGATTCTGTGTTCCTGACCTCAGTGCTCTCCCAAAATGTCCCACTCCCAAAATCTCCAGGTATTTCCCAACCTGGAGCTGGTGGCCCCGGCTCAATAAAATGGAATGGAGGAGGCCTATAGGCTGGAAGAATATTAGAAATGGATCCTTGGGGGTGGTTAAAGCCTCTCCAAAGATTCTCATGTCTGCTCGGGGATCCATTTGTAAAGGCTGACAGTGCAGGGAAGCCACTGGGATACCATAAAGGGATACGGCCAAAGCCAGGGTTGTGCCAGTGGGTACACCACCCCATCTGGAGCACTGGTTTAATGTGTAGTGTTTCCATTTAGCTTTTTTTTTCTTTCAAGAGTAGAAGCATTTTTGGTTAAAGCAGCCCTTCTCCACCTTTTTGACATGGGACCCATTTCTAAAGTTGCCCTACTTTTATTTTCCCCTTCTCTAACATAAAATACAAGAATTTTTGCATCCGTTAACATTACTATATTTTATTTTTCACGTCCAGCTTTTATAAATTGTCAGCACTACTGCACAACGGGCTGTATTTCATGGCCATATTGTACATTAAAAAGGTTAAGTGTACCATTGAGTCACAGACACACCTCAGGGGGTTTTCAAGGCTAGAGAGGAGCAGAGGTGGTTTGCCATTGCTTTCCTCTGCATAGCAGCCCTGGGTGTCAGGTCTTGAAGAAACTCACCCCCAGCACTCTTTCGAGCACTTTAATTGTTTGATGTATGACTGTTTATCTTGTTTTATCTCATTTTTAAATGTTTTATGCTGATTCGGCACATGGTGCCATGGATTGTGAGCCGCCCTGAGCCTGTCCGCGGGGTGGGTGGGATATAAATCTTAATAATAATAATTATTAAGGGGTGAACTCGAGTGTAGTGTAGAATGTAGAAATATCCTGAGATAATTACAGGGGTGAACTCGAGTGTAGTGTAGAATGTAAAAAAACCCTGAGATAATTACAGGGGTGAACTCGAGTGTAGTGTAGAATGTAAAAATACCCTGAGATAATTACAGGGGTGAACTCGCGTGTAGTGTAGAATGTAGAAATACCCTGAGATAATTACAGGGGTGAACTCGTGTGTAGTGTAGAATGTAGAAATACCCTGAGATAATTACAGGGGTGAACTCGTGTGTAGTGTAGAATGTAGAAATACCCTGAGATAATTACAGGGGTGAACTCGCGTGTAGTGTAGAATGTAGAAATACCCTGAGATAATTACAGGGGTGAACTTGCGTGTAGTGTAGAATGTAGAAATACCCTGAGATAATTACAGGGGTGAACTCGCGTGTAGTGTAGAATGTAGAAATACCCTGAGATAATTACAGGGGTGAACTCGCGTGTAGTGTAGAATGTAGAAATACCCTGAGATAATTACAGGGGTGAACTCGAGTGTAGTGTAGAATGTAAAAATACCCTGAGATAATTACAGGGGTGAACTTGCGTGTAGTGTAGAATGTAGAAATACCCTGAGATAATTACAGGGGTGAACTCGCGTGTATTGTAGAATGTAGAAATACCCTGAGATAATTACAGGGGTGAACTCGCGTGTAGTGTAGAATGTAGAAATACCCTGAGATAATTACAGGGGTGAACTTGCGTGTAGTGTAGAATGTAGAAATACCCTGAGATAATTACAGGGGTGAACTCGTTTGTATTGTAGAATGTAGAAATACCCTGAGATAATTACAGGGGTGAACTCGCGTGTAGTGTAGAATGTAGAAATACCCTGAGATAATTACAGGGGTGAACTCGCGTGTAGTGTAGAATGTAGAAATACCCTGAGATAATTACAGGGGTGAACTCGCGTGTAGTGTAGAATGTAGAAATACCCTGAGATAATTACAGGGGTGAACTTGCGTGTAGTGTAGAATGTAGAAATACCCTGAGATAATTACAGGGGTGAACTCGTGTGTATTGTAGAATGTAGAAATACCCTGAGATAATTACAGGGGTGAACTCGCGTGTAGTGTAGAATGTAGAAATACCCTGAGATAATTACAGGGGTGAACTCGCGTGTAGTGTAGAATGTAGAAATACCCTGAGATAATTACAGGGGTGAACTCGTGTGTATTGTAGAATGTAGAAATACCCTGAGATAATTACAGGGGTGAACTCGCGTGTAGTGTAGAATGTAAGGTTGGGGACAAGGCTGAACCAGGATTTAAGGTCTAGTGCAGAAAGGACCATTCCACACTACACTCGAGTTCACCCCTGTAATTATCTCGGGGTATTTTTAATTTCCACATTACATTGAGGTCACCCCCGTTTCACCCCACACTTGTCCCGGGATAAACGGATGCTGTTATAACCAGGGATAAGTGCAAGGTATTTTGTCTCGAGCCAAACTCTGATAAAACCAGGGATGAGATCTAAGTGCAGAAGGGACCATAGGCTAACAAAATATGTGGCTTTTGTGAGTCACCGTTCACCATTTTTTGTTAGTCTTTAAGGTGCTACTGGACTCTTGCTCTTTTCTACGGCTACAGACAGACTAACACGACCACCCATCTTGAATGTAGTTGTTTGCGAAAGAACAAATACACAAGCTTGCCTCATCATGTTAAGCGTGGCACTGAAATGGCACTCCTTACCGGGTTGACAACTCCAGCTTGGGAAATCTCTGGAGATTTGGGGGTTGCCAGTGCCTGTAGAGGTGGGAACTGGGGAAGGACTTCACGTAGGATCTATGGTATACCGTAACAGTCCATCCTCTGAAGCTGCCATTTCCTCCAGAGGCGCCGATCTCTGTAGTTTGGAGATCAGTTGTAATTCTGGAAGAACTTCAGGTCCCACCTGGAGGCTAGCAACCCAAGTTTGTAAGTCTATACCACACACCTTCCTGAGGGGTGTGAATGTTTCTGTGTAAAACACATGAAGTAACTGTTGGAGGAGAAGGGGGGGCACTATACCATGGGCCATGCACTTGTACACCCTCCTGAAACAGCCAGGACACCTCCCTCAGTTTTGGACAGGGCAGGTCCAAGAAACTTTGTTGCCCCAAGCAAGGTACCTCCATAGCTCCAAAGTCCTACATGGCTTGGGACCAGTGTTCCCTCTAAGCTGAGTTAGTGTGAGCTAGCTCACCATTTTTTAGCCTCCAGCTCACACATTTTTGTCTTATCTCAGGAAGGAGGGCTCCAGAGCAAACTAATTTATGCAGCAGCCAAATCGCCCACACACAGCTTTGATGCCGGTAGCTCACCAAGTAGAATTTTTGCTCACAAGACCCCACAGCATAGAGGGAGAGCACTGGTTGGGACCAGGGTGCCTGGAGGGCTGCCTTCTCCCCTTCCTTCCTTCCTGCCTGGGGAATTAAGGCTGCAGGGAGAAGCCCTCCTGTCCCACCAATCAACGAGGCTCATTGTATTTAGGTCAGCATTTGATTGATTGATTTTTTTTATGGCAGTCCTAACTGGAGTTTTTAGATGGTTGACTCCTTATTGAGTTTTATTGGTTGTTGTTTTATTGCGTGGTTCCCCCCCCCTTTGTTTTAATAATGTTTTATTGATATTGTAAACTCCCCCTTGAGCTCCGCAAGGGAGAAAGGTGGCTCATAAATGTTTTAAATAAATAAATAGCTTCTCTCCTGCATTCCTGACAGCAGAAGCTTGGCTTGGACTTGGCCAGCAGTGGCGTGGGTCCAAAAGGCAATACCCGTCGCCTCCCATGTGGCTCATGGCTGGAGGAGAACGGAACCCCCGTGGCACATGACTGCCCCCCTCGCTGTGCTGCCTTAAGCAGTGGTGCAGGTGGAAAATGGGCCCTGGAAGTTAGCTGGGGTGAGGCAGAAAACCTGGAGTCCTACGAAGACCTGGCCCAGGGCTAGGCATGCCAACCCCCAGGCAGCACCTGGGGATCCCCTGGAATTACAGCTCATCTCCAGCCTAAGGAGATCAGTTCCCCTGGAGAAAATGGATGCTTTGGAGGGTGGACTCCATGGCATTGAACCCAACTGAGTTCCCTGTCCTCCCCAGACTCAGTTCCCAAATCTCCAGGAGTTTCCTAACCTGAATCTGGCAACCCTTACCTCCCCATCCCCTGCTGGTGGCTGGGGAGACCTGCCAATACTAGTGCCGGCTGCAAGCCCACTATGATGATTCTCTTTATTTCATTTCAGAGTTAAACCAGACATTTTTCTTTCATGACTCAAGAGATGGTATGCAAGAGTGTTCTTGTGTGTTTGAGGACCCCTCGCTGGGGGAGGGGAGATGCCTGTTACGCGTTTGTGCCGGGCCCAGAAAAATGACACTTTGGCAGGGATCTATTGGGAGAGCTGGGATGTTAGCCCCGATCCCTTGCTAAATTTCGCAGAGTGCTCTAAAGGCTCAGAACGCAGCAGAGCTCCTTTGGGCAGCACGTGCTTGTAAGACTGCAAAGTTACACAGAGCCACTTGTCAGTTTAAAAGAAAACAAAGAACTCCTTTATTTAGGAAATACATTTAGATAGTGCAGCTTAGAGATAAGGACAGTTCCTATTCTAACTAGCTAGGGGTGGATGCAGATAGGCATTCTGCATCCATGGTGCCAAAGATGGAGAAACGTGTCATCCACCTCCTTTGTGTTATGCAGAGAGAGAGAGAGAGAGAGAGAATAGGGAAGGACATTGTTTTCCCTAAGAGTAGCAATCTGCACATCGAAGGGTTCAGGGACAGAAGAGTCAACGGGGAGATGCTCAGTGTCTGCCTATCTAGCTGTAACTCTCTGGTCACTTGCTTCTGTGAGGCTGAGTGAGGCAGGGGCGACCTCTCAGTTCTTCCAACAGGCTCTCCAGTTCCTGTCGTCGTCGGCGCCCTGTCTGCCGTGCTGATTCTCCTGGTCCTCCTTGGCCTGCTGCTGTTCTATTTTCGGAGACGGTAAGCTCGCTCGATATTGTGAGCTTTTTTCCCCTTCACAGCGCTGACTGCCCCCAGCGGGGAGCGTCAGGGCCGTTAGCCGATGAAGCCTGAGACAGGAGGAAGTGAGGCAGAGCGAGTCGGTTTGGCATTTGTCCGCTGGCTTTTGCATAATGCAAAGAGTGTTGGAATTTGCTGAGGGAAGGGGGGGAAGGACGGGGCCCTGCACCCAGCGCTCCTTACTGGTGTAGTAGTGACCCACTGGCTAGGGTTGCCAACCTCCAGGTGGAGTATGAGGATCTCCCAGTATTTTAAGTGATCTCCAGGTGACGGCACAGATCAGTTCCCCTGGAGAAAATGGCTGCTTTGGGGTGTGGACTGGAGTGGGATTATGTGCTGTGGAGGTCCCACCCCTCCCCAAAATCCACCCTCCACAGGCTCCGCCCTCCAGATGTCCCAACCCAGAGCTGGCAACCCCATCTTCACTGACCACTTTCTAGACCATAACAACTGCTCTCCTTCCATCTCCTGTTTGGCCTAGTGCCTTCTGAACAGAGTTGCCAAATCTGGCCTGAGAAATCCCTGGAGATTTGGAGGTGGGGCATGTAGAGGGGGGATATGAGTAGGGATTTTTCCTATTGTCTATGGTATACCATAGAGTTTGACCTCTGAACCTGCCATTTTCTCCAGGGGAACTAGGGTTGCCAGCCTCCAGGTGGGGCCTGGGGATCTCCTGTTTTTAGAAGTGATCCCCAGCTGACAGAGATCAGCTCCCCTGGAGAAAATGGCTGCTTTGAAGGGTGTGGTCTTGTACCGGGCTGAGGCCCCTCCCCCTCCCCAACCCTCCCCTCTCCTGGATCCACCTCCAGAGTCTGCAGGGATTTTCCAACCCAGACCTGGCAGCCCTGAGGGGAACTGATCTCTATAGTCTGAATGTGCTGTTGCCATCAGGGAAGAGAACAACAAGTTATGCAGGGGCTCCTAATCATTTAGGACATTTAAAAAAATAATTTACTCTTTGGGGTTGAGCATAATTTAGAGCCAAGGCCGCTCCTTCCCCAGTGACAAACCACGTGCCTGGCGTGGCCCGCTTGCCTGGTCCGGGGGCCCACCCTTGTCCCTTTAGTAACAATGGCTGACAATTCATGCCGGTGTGAATTCATGCCACACCTCAAAAAAAGATATGACAGCACTGGAAAACATGCTGAAAAGGGCAACGCAAATGATTAAGGGGATGGAACACTTTCCCTAGGAAGAAAGGTTAAAGAGGCTAGGGCTTTCTAGCTTGGAGAAACAACGACTGAGGGGTGACATGACAGAGGTTTATAGAATTATGCCTGGGATAGAGAAGGTAAAGAAAGAAGCACTTTTCTCCCTTTCTCACAGTACAAGAACTTGTGGGCACTCAATGAAATTGATGAGCAGTAGGCTTAGAACAGATAAAAGGAAGTACTTCTTCACCGAAAGAGTGATTAACACATGGAATTCACTGCCTCAGGAAGTGGTGGCGGCTACAAGCATCCACAGCTTCGAGAGGGGATTGGATAAACAGAGGTCCATCGGTGGCTGTTAGCCACAACACTACGTCTGGGCCAGTGATGCTCCATATTCTTGGTGCTGGGGGAGGGGGAGGCAGTATTCTAGAGTTCTGGCCCTGCTGGTGGACCTCCTGATGGCACCTGGGCTTTGGACCCTGTGTGACACGGAGTGTTGTACTGGATGGGCCACTGGCCTGATTCAGCATTGCTTCTCTTCTGTTCTCTTCTGTTCTTGTGATCTGTTATGTTCAACAACTTAAAGGCAGGTAGGTACAGGAGACTTATGCAGATCATTGGTCCATGTGGTTTTCTTTTGTTACATTTCGAAGAAGTATTATTATATTTAGTTATTTTGTTCAATTTTTCCAGTGTAATTATATTGCAAAATCAAAGTGCGTGAGCTTGAATATGCAAATTTCCTGCCCACTTCTTTTCATTTTGGCAAAATGATCCTGACTCGGAAAAGAAAAGGACAAATTTGCCGGTGAAAGACTGAAAAGAACACACAAGTCTCCCTTCGCTAGGGGGGGAACCAGAGACCCAAGCCCCTTCCCATCTACATGAAGTTTTTTTCCCCAGCCCCTTTCTGGCTTCTGAATATCTACCCAGTGGGTCTAATATTCATTCACTCTAAAGCTATGAGATGTTTGGAAAGAGGGGGGTAGAGAGATTTTGAACTCTCGGCACCTCATCAAGCTACCAATTCCAGGATTCTTTAGGCAAAGCCCCAATGGCTGAAAAGCTTTTAAAAACTGCAAACAGAGTTACACTTATAGTGTAAATGTACCTCTGGTTGCCAGCTCTGGGTGGGGAAATGCTGGGAGATTTTGGGGGTGGAGCCTGGGGAGGGTGGGGTTTGGGGAGGGGAGGGGCCTCAGCAGAGTACAGAGCCGCAGAGTCCCCCTTTCAAAGCAACCATTTTCTCCAAGGGAACTGGTCTTGATAGCCTGGAGATCAATTATAATAGTGGGAGATCTCCAGGCAGCACCTGGAAGTTGGCAGCCTTACTATGGATGGCGATGGTCACGTTTTCAGCCTAATTTTTGCAGTCCTGAGAGCTTGAGACTTAGGGGTTTCTTTAAAGCGGAGGGGGAGGGAATGAGTGAGATCAGAGTTCTGGGATGGATCGATAGGTTCCTTAGAAGCCAGTTCCATGTACTAGGGTGATACGGAGATACATCATTCACACAGCCCTGGATGGGGACTGCCGTTGGCCGGCTGTAGATCCAGCATGAGTTCCCTCCGCCTGACACTGCTGCCCAGTAGGAGCTTGAATGGCTACTCGCTTCCCTTCCACAGCACCTCACTGGGCTCAGGGCTTCAACAGACACGTCAAGCACGTGCCTCAGTTTCCTCTTCTTGTTTGCAGGAGCGAGAAGGTCTTGGAGAAGCTGAAAGCAAATGCGGGACCCCCCTGGTGAGAGCGCAGGAGTTGCTGAGCTTTACATTTTGGAGTCAGGAAACTTTATTTTCATTTTAATGCAAAACATTCCTAAAAGCAGAGTGTCCTCAGAATTCTGTCGGGTGGCTCCTAAAGGAGAGAGGAGAAGCTGTGGACTGCAAATGGTTATTTGAGAAGGGAAGGGCACCACCTGGCCCAAATGGTTCATCATGCGAAACCTCATAGGTCGTGCACAGCCTAAAAGGACGCACGGTTCCTCAGTGGAGCAGGCTTCCTCGGGAGATGGTGGGCTCTCCTTCTTGGGAGGTTTTCAGACAGAGGCTAGATGGCCATCTGGCAGCAGTGCCGATTCTGTGAACTGAGGCAGATCATGAGAGGGAGGGCAGGACGGGTTGCCTCCGTGCTTAGTTCTCGTGGCCCTTTCTTACACGCCCAGGGAAATGCCGATTGCCACTTTGGGGGTCAGGAAGCAATTTTTCTCCAGGCCACTTTGGCTGGAGATCCTGGAGGTTTGTTGTCATCTTCTGGGCATGGAACAGCGGGCACTGGGGGTGTGAATTTCCTGCCTTGTGCAGGGGATTGGACTAGATGACCCTGGAGGTCCCTTCCAACTCTGTGATTCTATGATTTAAATGCCCATATGTTTGCGGAGAGCCCGGCCATTTGGGAGGGTTTTTTGGGAGTGGGCACAGCAAAACGAGCAGAACTGTGGGATAGCAAGAGAACATACAGTTCGGAGAAGATGGTTGGAGAGCCGGAGGGCAGGCAGAGAAAGGAATGTCTGGGGAGGTGGCATCCCGAGGGGGAGGGGCGCAGGCCAGGGCAGTCTGTGAATGGGGTATGTGGGGTTGTGCCTGTAAATCTGCTGCAAAAGCGGGAGCTGGACACACAAGGCGGGAGGTGCAGGGGAGCTGGTTGCTGAGCAACTGAGTTCTCTTTCTTGCCAGATGGGAGAGGAAAGGAGGCTCTGACCCAGCTGCCAGGGTGGCCAGGCTGAGTTTTCTAGCCCTGGGAAGGCGGGCCTTGAAAAGCTCAGGAAGGGGGTGGGGATGTTGGGGAGGGCGAGCGAACATATGTGGTCTGCTAAGCTGCGTATGAGGCCAGGGAAAGACAGCAGACCAGGGAGGATTTCTTGCAGAGGAGGAAGAGGCCAGAACCGTCCCACCTCCTTTTCATTTTAATCTGTGGGTTTATCCCGGGCAGACCCGGCCTTCTGCTCGGCCCCGCCTCGTACACCAGTACAGAAACTCTGCGCTTCCAAACACGGCAGCCTTTAACAGATCCTGCTTTTATTTTTATTTTCAAATGCTGCTACCACCATAAGAGCTAGAAACAAACAACTGGGATTCTCGGGAACCCTCATTGTGTCCTAGAATTCTGTACAAAATGCCCCGCAGAAGATAAAGAGCGATATGTTTAAGGGCTTCCCCGTCATCAGGGCCTCCCACTTTTGACACCAAGACCTCTATTTGTGCAGCAGAGATTTCCCTGCCAGCAGGTTTTTGAAATAAGGGCCATGGGGTGGGGCGTCCCCTTGTTATCTGCATCCCTCTTTGGTAAATAAACATTCATTCCCCCTCTTTCCTCGCCAGCGTTCTTGCCTCGGTCTCTGTCTTGGCTTTCCCGTGTTACTGCTGTGAGCACTTCTCTGACAGTGCCTTTGGTTTTGCCAAGGAATACCAGGTACGAGGGTAGGGTACGGCTGGGGAAGGGAAATGGGACACACTTGCCTCTCAGTGCCTCCTCGTGGGAGGCATTTCTGTGCTCTATAAAGTGGATTTATTGCCCATTAAGCAAGGAGGCTTTCCCTCCCAGGCAGAGGGATGGTTCTGGGGCCTGTTGAAAGTGACTCTGGGTTAGATCCAGCCAGCCTTTTTCGCTCAAGCGCTTTGAAATCCCCTCCTTACCACTAGCCCCTGTCCTGCATGGCTTCAGTCCCTGCAGGCCCCATGATCTCCTGTGGAGACCCCACCCCCATCACCAGCAGAAAAACTGGTTAGATCTAGGGGGCCAAGCCTGGCATTCCCATTCTCTACCACTGCTTGACAGGTTGGCAGTGGCAGGGGGGGAAGGGGGCTCTTTGGCATTGTGCCGTAGCTGGCAACCTGGCAGGAACATTTAAGGGGCAGATAAGGTTTCTTCAGCATCCTGCTGACTTCGTTTCTGGTGCAAAACCAGAAGTGGCGTCATTACATCAGTGTGATGCTCCATCGGTATGATGGTTTAATGACAGAGTTTGGGGTGAATTCTAGAGTGTTGCCCAGAATCAATGACATCACTTCCTGTTCTGCACCGGAAGTGATGTCACATATAGGTGTGATGTCCAAAGAAATTGTCCCCACCCCCCAAATGCTCCCACTAGTTGTATCCCACCCTCTCTGTGTATGTTTGCTTATGTTTAGGTCTGTGAGATAAGGGTGGCAGTTTTGTTTTTGTATTGTAAAGATAAAACAACATAATTTTACCAGCACTCCTTACCGAAAAGAAAATGTTGCCTGGCTAACCCCAGCACTTGATCTCCTGTCAGGTATAGATTTGCTGGAATGCTGTAAGGATACTCCAGTGGAGCAGAATAGCACCTGTCGCTTTCCCCCCTCCCATTGGGAGCATTGTACAACGACACGATTTTCTTTCCCAGGGAAGGTAGTTTGCTGTCTTTGCCACTCTCTGGTTGTCCCGACAGGCTTCTCTTTCTTCTTCATTTTCTTTTGTTTGTTAGCCAGATTTTAAGTTTTCAGAGCTAGGGAGCACGCAGTTTTAAATAGGCATATATATTTCCCCAACTGGAAACAGGCCAGGAAGAACTGCCATTTCCCCACTGGGGAAAACTTGCATCTTCTGGTGGCTACCCATAAGTTTCCCCAGTGAGGCAAATAGCAGCACCTTGGGGCCACATGGAATGGAGAGCCAGTTTGAGGTGGTGGTTAAGAGCGGCGGACTCTAATCTGGAGAACTGGGTTCGATTCCCCACTCCTCCACATGCAGCTAGCTGGGTGACCTTGGGTCAGTCACAGTTCTCTCAGAGCTGCTCTCTCAAGAGCAGTTCTCTCAGAGCTCTCTCTCGGCCCCACCTCCCTCACAGGGTGTCTGTTGTGGGGAGGGGAAGGGGAGGAGACTGTAAGCCACCCTGAGACTCCGAGTAAAGGGCGGGGTATAACTCCAGTCTCCTCTTCCTCCTTCCCTCCTTGTGGGCTCTGAATGGGGATCACCCATGTCTCAGGGCTGTCTTCCAAGCACGGAACAAATGTCTGACCGAGAGTCCTTGCCATGGCCACATGCCCCTCCAACATGGACTTTGTCACATGCCCGTCAGATAGACCTAACTGGGGCAGTGCCCTGGCTTGGGGTGGTAGCTCATCGTTCCTTCATTTGGCTCAGCAAGCGCCTGTCCGTTGTTTGCCTCTCTGGAGGAATCACCCTGCCCTTCCCGCCCCCCCCCCGCTTCACCTAGTCAGTCTCTCACTTTTTTGTGCCCGCATAACAGCAACTGCAGGACACGGGGGCAGGACAGCCCCAGACTGTGGCAGAACTTCCAGAGAACCGAGACAAGAACCGTTACAGCAACGTTCTACCTTGTAAGTTGGATTCCCCACACTTTGTTCGCGCAGGGCTTGTTCAAGTTCAGTTTTTGAACATCTCAGTACATGGGGCAATTGCTTCAGGTATAACCTCTTGATCACTTAGCAGAGATTCGAAGAGGACGCTGGATTGGTCCGTCACTACTGTTTGAGAATCACCTCCTGACTTCCTGGCGGGATGACAGCAGGCTTGGTGGGGGTAGGGGAGTTGGCGCCTGGAAAAAGAGATTCACCCCTGGCTTGGCACCAGCACTCTCCAACTGCAGTAAAATACTTCACTTGCATACTCTCTGCACTGCCAACTCGGTGGGCAGTAAGCAGAGTTAACCATGCAGATGGTATAAAAATGTATTCTCTTGCTGAAGCTTCTATTGGTGTAAACTCCCTGTTGTTTGGGAGCAGAGGGGTGAATGCAGACCCCAGGGTTCAAGATGCATGGGAGAGCCTCTTCTTCTGCTATGTACAGTTTGTTGTCTTTGTGCCTAGATTTGGTGAGGACCTGACTCTGTTCTGCACATCTTAGTGTTGAGACGTATCTGCCGGTAGCATTGTTGGGGTTCTGTTTTAGAAAGCAGTAGAGTAGTGATGTGCTGAGCATCCCCCCATTTTCTGAAGTGCCTCCCAATTTTCCTCTGTGCCTGTCCCTACCACTGCTGCAGTCTCATTCGTAAGGAATTAAAATTACATTTTCCATCAGTGGGAAGAAGCAAAGGAATGATGGTTGAAAACTGTTAGGACCAGAGCTATCATGAGAAATGACAGTTGCTGAACTCAAGTCTGATGTCAAAAATACTTTTGGTTCAAGCCCATTTCCACTTCTAGCCGTCCATTACTTATGGTCATGTTCATTGTGATTTTTCATTTTCATTTTACCAGCTTTTTTTTCTTCTTATCTTCCCGTGACCAGTTAATCCTATTTGTTCCTTTTCTGCAGATGACAAGTCTCGAGTCAAGCTCAATCCCAGCCCCAGTGACCCCAACTCAGATTATATCAATGCTAGCTATATGCCTGTGAGTCCCTTTCCGATGTGGTTTCTGACCTTCTTGATCCAAATCTGGCAGCTGCTAATCCTGGATTTAGTGGGAGTCGGGTGCTGTTTTGCAGATCTCACTGTGGTGAAGTATCTGCTTCTTGATTTGTTCTTAGCTATATTTGGAAGCCGTTTGAACGTGTCTGTGCTGTGGGTTTTCTCTTTTGTCACCTCTTCCAAAATTTTCCAAGTCTCGTCGCACAGGCCCAGAATATCTCAGCCCCCGTTGTAAAAACAGACATGTTTCTCTAATTTATTATTTCAACTTATGTGCTTGATTTGCATAATGCAAATTGAGACTTTTCTTGATGGTAACTTTAAATTTACCTTGGATTTTATTTTAGCACAATATATGCACATCCATAGAGATACAATGCAATTCAGACTCCATCTGTGCCTCCAAATTTTTCTCATCCAGTTACGGAGCAGCAGCTGCCTTTTCAGACATTACAAACATGTCTAACAAGCGCACACTACCTGCAGTCCTCTCAGTATGTCTGGTTGCTGTGTGAATGGGTACAGTGCATGTATTTACCATGTGTGCACAGCAGCGGCAGGCATGAATGTAAATCCTGAAAAATCCACTGGTTGGTTCACACATACAAGGTTTGGATCCAGTGATGTGCAAGCAGGAACACTAATGGACTTAGCAAAGTTCTGCTTGCACAAAATCTTTTGCAACCTGTGACGCTTCTCTCTCTATTTATTATAGTGCCCAGAAATTTGCTGCACAAGCCAAAACACAAGAGGCTGCAAGTTGTCTTTTTTTGTGCATTTCCCACTTGCGCAAGAGCTCAGATGCAAGTGGGAATTTTGTGCTGGGTCCAACCCCAAAGCTGCACATGCATGGAAAATATGGATGCTGCCTCTGTTCACATGACAATGGGACCATACTCACTGGGAGGATCACAGCACCTCACACTCTTCTTATGTGCTGTTGGTAGGCCACTCAGTTCATATGACTGTAACGTCTGAGAAGGGTGTACTTGGAAGGAGCCTGCTGTTGCTTTGTGCATCTCACTGAAGTGCAGTATTAGTAAGTTGCTTTGTTTAGGCCCAGGGATGTGTGCAAGCAAATCTCTTCCCTTTTAACTCTGTCTAAGCTTTCCTCCTCCTCCCCACCCATTTCAGGGCTACCATGGTGAAAAGGAGTACATTGCAGCCCAAGGGCCGCTGCCTGGAACGGTTCATGATTTCTGGCGCATGATATGGGAGCAGCGGGTCACAACCTTGGTCATGCTCACCAACTGCGTAGAAAATGGACGGGTGAGAATTGTCCCGTATGGCAGTGCTGGCACTATGGGATAGCTGTGAAGAGAGGAATCATTTGTACACTGGTCTGATCCTCTGGTGGTCTGCATTTTCAAAACAGCAGGCACTAGGTCTGTCCCAAGTTAAAACTACAGATTTGGGCGGGAGGGAAACTTCTTCTGAAAGAGTCACACGTTCTCCTGTGTGAATGATCATGGTATTCTTTTTAAACTGTTTTCCACCACTGTTTGTTCCGCTTGGCTTTGCCATTGCTAGAATAGTCACATGGGTGATTCTCCTCCATCAGGGAGAGTAACATAATGCCACTCGGCCAATCAGATTTGGCTGTGTGAAAATTCTCCCTTGTCTTCAGTTGCCCTTAGCCAGGGCAAGTGAGGGCAATTTATGTCAGTGAATTCCCCCCCCCCATGAAATGATGGGAAATCATTGAAAAAGAAAGGGTGCTGGTTTTGGCACTACAGAATATATTTGCAAAGGGCAGTGAGTAGCTTTCACTCTGTCAGGTAGGTGAAAGGGGGGGGAGGTACAAGATGGGTGGGACTGTAACCATCTGGCTTCCTCCAATTGGGGACTGCAGTCCTCAAGAGAGAATTCTGAGACCAGAATGGCTCCCAGTTTGCAGTTAGAAGAGGAGGGATGGGGTTTGATCTGTAAACTGAAGAACTGAAATGTAACAGGAGCCTGAGGACTGCTTGGCCACACTCCCTCAAAGATAGGCATCCCCGGGACTCTGCTGCCGCCCCCTTCCCCCATCCTCCTGACTCTCCTGCTCCTTGGCTAGGTGAAATGTGAACGCTACTGGCCCTTGGACTACACTCCCTGCACCTACGATGACATCACTGTCTCGGTTGTCATAGAAACCATCCTCCTGGACTGGACCATCCGGGACTTCACCATCAAGCGGGTGAGCAGTACTGGTGGTGGCGGGGTCTAGCCGGTCCGGCCTCCTGCGGCTCCGTGCCGATGCCGGCGACCCTCTCCCCAGGGGTGTCTCCATCAGGGTGAAGGGAACCTCAGGACTCTGTGCCTCCCAACAGAAGAACGAACGTGAGGTCCGCCTCGCCCGCCATTACCACTACACGTCGTGGCCGGACCACGGGGTACCCTCGGTCACGAGCGCCATCCTTCACTTTCGAGACCTCGTGAGGAATCACATAGAACAACACGTGGAGAGTGGTCCGGCTCTGGTTCACTGCAGGTAAACCAAGCGGTGGGGTGTGAGGAGGGAGGATTGTGTGTGCGTGCAAAGTGCTGTCAACTCGTAGCCACCTTATGGCAGTCCCAGCAAGGGGCTCTGGGGGCAAGTGAGAAGCAGAGCCGGTTGGCCATTGTCTTCCTCTGCTGAGTCTTCCTTGGTGGTCACCCCTCCAAGTACCGGCCCTGCTTAGCCTCTAAGATCTGACAAGATCAGGCTATACTGGGCCACAGTCCTTCGAGGAGGGAGTATTACAGATGAATTAACCTTACTGGCTGCTGGTATTGCTTCTGGGCTGAATTCTACGTGCTGGTGCTCATTGTTTATTGTCTCGAACCAAGTTACTTACATGGATATACCGTGCTGCCTTGTCCCCAGTTCATCTAGCTCAGTGTTGGCCGCTCTGACTGGTAGTGACTCCCCAGGGTCTCATGCAGATGCCAGCCTTTCCCGGTGCCTGCTACGTGAAGCCCTTCTGTTGGAGATGCCAGGGACTGAACGTGGAACATCCCGCATGCAAGGCGGGTGTTCTACCATGAAGCTGTGATGGTTCTCCTCAAGCGATGGACATAGGAAGGTGTCTGATACCTTGCTAGGCCATTGGCGTCCATGGGTCAGTATTGTCTGTGCTGAGGAGTGATGCAGAGAATTCCCCCATGACTCCAGTGGAAGATGATAGTCAGATAGAATTGGATGAATCCATTAGGACTTAAGAGAACAGAAAAGTAAAAGGTGCTCCACGGTCTCAGTCGCACCAGACGCACAAGCACATAGCCTGTCTGAATAGGAAATCTGTGCAAAACCTCCCGTGAGCTCCTCTGATGGAGAGGCACTTAACCTTGCAAGGGTAAATGGATATCTCTGAGAGGGAGTAGAGAGGGAGCCTAGATATGCAGAAAGAGCTCGTGAAGGAGGGATCCCTGGAGCGAGAGGAGAGCAAACACATCTGGCTCGTGCAGCTGTACTAGCTGTATCCCAGTTAAATGCCTTTGAGCTAATCAATCTCCAAGCCTTGCCTTAATAGCTAGAACTGTGGATGTTCCAGAAGCAGAGCAAGTGTCCCACCACTGGGTTGTGGCCCGTACCTTCTCCCACTTGTATCTCCTCCTTGGAACTAGTCGCAGAAAATCCCCCCAATGGTCCCTCCAGGTTCGTGGCCTCTACAGAGTGGGAATTTTCTGCGCTGACTCCGAAACGGTGGCATCGGCTGTCTTCTGAGGTGCAACACGTTTGGCAGCAAAGACTCCGGATGGACATTCTGCTATCGATGTACCTTTTGGTCTACTGTATTTCTCGGCTGCTGTGTGGTTTTCTGGTCATTGCTTGCTGATGGTCTGATGGATGTTTTGGAGTGTATTTTGTGGCTTTAATGGGAAACTGTTGCATGGGAAAGCGGGCTATCAATTTTCCGAATGAATAACAGAGCAGACGATAACTGACGGAAGCTGGTGCCAAGGGTTCTCTCTCTACTGGGCTTTCCGCAAGGGAAGGAGAGCCGGAAGACTAAGCAGCAGGTTGTCTGGATTTTTCTGGCAAAGGGGGGGCAAATGGGAGAGGAGAGGAGCCATGGCTTCCCAGTTCTCAGTCGGGCATTGAAGCCAGGGGCATAGGGCAGTCCGGAAATTAAGCCCAAACACACATAACAAACCACATCATGTCCCTTCTAGTCCTACTACCTTTTTGTGTTTGATTCTGATTCTCCTGGAGGAATAGTCTCAACCGATAAGATCAACATTTGATCTCCCCCCTCCCTTTCCTTCCCACCATTCCAGCGCTGGCGTAGGCCGAACGGGAACCTTCATCGCCCTGGACACCTTGCTGAGCCAAGCCCAGAGACAGGGGAGGATCGGTGTCTATTCGTTTGTGCAGAGGATGAGGATGAACCGACCGCTCATGATTCAGACTGAGGTGAGAAATGATAAATAAATTGTGTATGGAGCAGGTTCACCTGTCCTGCAGGGGGCGCTATGACGCACTGCTTATGGCTGTTCAGTTTCATGTAGCGGAGGCTGTAGGAGAATATTGAAGGAAAGCCCATCTAAAAACAGGTCCAAGCCTGTTTAAGGAACAGGGTCCTCAACTCTGGGCTAGGAAATACTTGGAGATTTTCGGGGTGGAGCCTGCGAGGGCAGAATTTGGGGAGGGGAGGGACCTCAACAAAGTACGATGCCCTTAGAGTCCATCCTCTAAGGCAGCCATTTGCTCCAGGGGAAACTGACCTTTGGAAGGTGACAACTTGGCAGCTGGCAACCTATCAAGGAGTAAAAATAAGGTTGCCCTGACCTGGATAGCCCAGGCAAGCCCGATCTTGTCAGATCTTGGAAGCTAAGCAGGGCCGACCCTGGCAAGTACTTGGATGGGAGACCTCCAAGGAATACCAGGGCTCGGGAGGCAAGCCACCGCTCTGAAATGTCCAAGCCCCACTAGGGGTCGCCAGAAGTCAACCATGGCTTCCAGGCATGCACACGGACACACAAAATACTTTAAAAAAAAGGAATAAAAATAAAGTTAACAGTAACGGCAAACATTTTTATCCTTAGCAGGGCGGCACGTTGGTTCCCTGAAACACCTCCAAGAATGTACCATTTTTGTACATGTTCAGTGCAGCTTACAGTAGTTGCTCCCACACCATGTTTTAGTTTTCTTCCTCCCCCCACCGTACTCTTTCCCCCACCCCTGCTCACATAGCAGTCCTAGCAAATCAGGGACCCCATTGCAATTGTAACACCAAACAAACGAAGCTAGTCAGATTTGGCATGGTGGCAGTGTCACAGAGGGCCCCTTATGCCAATTCCTTTTTTTTTAAACAAAATTTTTTATTGGAAAACAATCAACATTTTCAATAACGGTACCAATACAATTTCGGAAAAGAAAGTTCCCAACCCTTCCCCCACCCCCTAATAGGCTTCCAACACTGCTAATAACAAACAAAAATATATGTTAGACGATAATCAAATTTAAACTTATATGCATTGACAAACCAGGTAACACATTATATAAAATCTCTACCATTGCAACATATTCTCAAATAACAGTATAATACAATTCCAAATTCATTTCACTTCTTGTTCAATAACCATCCGTATCCAAGTTATATATTTCCCCTTCAACCACTTATGCCAATTCCGAAGGAGGACAAGGCTTTCTTGTGGAGCAGTGATCCTTGTGTGCCTGCTGTTAATATCGGCATTTAAGCATAGAAACTCCCCCCCCCCTGAAGGCTGTTTCACTCATTATTGACAAGAGGAACAAGTCGACTCCATGTTCCAAACGTGTTTTTGAACACTTGAGGGGACAGACGGAAACAGAAGCATCACTGGATGTCACAATCCTGGGCAAGTGTCCCCCCCAACAAACATTGCAGAGTGCTCGGGGTGGGGGTGGGGGAGTGTGTTTCAAACATATCGCTTCTGCCACCAGGAGAAGTGACCCTGAGCCTAGCATCATCTGGCTTTGACTCTTAACGCTCTACCCCCGTTGTCTCTCAACTGTACAAAAGTTGAAGGGATGACACTGCCTAGCTTTTCGGGGGACTTCAACCGTCTTCTGCTCCCACCTTCTGGACCTGGGCAAAACACCCAAATGATGATTCGGCCACTGTCAGGGGGACTTCACTCTCTCTGGGTGGTGGCAGTGGAATGTGCTGTCAAGTCACAGCCAACATATAGCAACCTTGTAGGGTTTTCAAGGCGAGAGACGTTCAGAGGTGGTCGGCCATTGCCTGCCTCTGCCTAATGGCCCCGGGCTTCCTCAGTGGTCTCCCACCCAAGCACTAACCACAGGGCCTGCCATGCTTAAGCGTCTGAGGTCTGACAAGACTGAGCCAGCCCGGGTCATTGCTGGTTACAGGAAGATAAATCCGCTTTGGTCACTTTGAGCGACCAGATGCCACACGCTGTACCTTCTCTGTCTCCGCAGTCACAGTACGTGTTCCTGCACCAGTGCCTCCTGGACAGGATCCAGCCACCTCCACTGGACACCCGTGAGAAGGCGCAGTGTGCTGCGGTGTACGAAAACACCTTGGCTTTCCAAGACTACGAGGTGTCCCGTGTGTGAGGGGTCTGGGTCATCACGCTGGAAAAGTACGAAGAATGTCCGCACCCCAAGCACTTGAGAACCACGACGCCGGTGAGAGCCAGTGTGGCGCAGTGGTTAAGAGTGCCAGACGAGTATATCTGGGAGACCCGGATCTGAATCCCCATTCAAGCCATGGGAGGCCGCTGGGTGACCTTGGGCCAGTCACACTCTCTCTGCCTAACCGACCTCAAACGAACAAGAGGAGAAGTGTGCAGGCTGCTCTGGGGTCCCCGTTGGGGAGAAAGGCAAGGTACAAATGTATTTATTTAACTCAATTTACATCCCACCCTCCCCGCCAGGCAGGCTCAGGGTGGCTTACATTAAAAGGTTAAAATACATTAAAACACAAACTGCGGACATCATAAAAATCATATATGAAATAAATAAATAAATAAATAAATAAAAGAACACTCAGACCTTGAGGTGTCATTCCTTAAGGAGCTGGAGGGGGGCAGTGACTAGAGAAAATGTGACCCTGTTTTACTGACCTCAGTCCAATTTGGCATGCATGTTGATTGTTCCAGGTGGCTGAGGAGAGTTTCTGCCTTTTGGGGTGTTGGAAGTAAAAATACATGTATTTGACTGAGCCCTTTGGAGAGCTTCCCGTGCACAGTTGGGGAAGCCAAAAACAAAATGTCGCATTGGACTTCTGAGCATTGGACTTCTGCCTCATTGACTTGCTGAAGCCAGGCCTGTGCGGTGACAGCCCCTCCAACCACCAGGCACATTTCGTGGCCACATCTGAAGGCCAGGTCGGGAATTACTGGTTGTGGCATAGGCCCTACCGGGTGTTAGGTCCAGGATCCGATGATCAAAGCCATGCATTGAAGGGGAGGTTTAGGCATGCGTTTCTTGAGACTCATTTTTACCCTTCTATGGAAGCGATGTCTGAATTAGAAGAGGGGTTCCAGATGCAATTGGTGGCCAGCAAGGGCAAAGGAACAAAAAACATCAACCATCTCACCAGCCTGCAGGATCCGGGCTGTGCCCAAAGTCCCAGGCTGCAGGATCTGAAATGACACCCTGCAAAGACCCAAAAGAAAGGGCAAATCCTCAGACTGGCCCTCAGAAATGAGAAGGAGCTATGAAACGTGGTGATGAATGTTCTGTGCTGATAGAACATCCTCCCAGGGAATGGTTTCAAGTGTGGCTAGTAAATCAAAGCAGAGAAACACTTTTCCCCCCTATTTGCCCTCGAGGAAGATGGGTTTTGAAATACGTTGGGTACGTCCCGTGTTTTTAATAAACTTTTCATATCTGAGCAAAGAGCACGAGGCCTCCCTTCTCCTTTTGGGGACTCTCCGCACCCCCTCGCCCTTTGGCTTGCCTGTCTCAAAACACCCACCAAGCAAAAAGAAACTGGTGAGATGCGGATGAGGAAGAGCCGTATGTGTGCAAATGCCACTGCTGGGGCCACCGGAGGGAAAAGGATGCAGCAACCTGCCCGAGGGAGCAGCCAGACCCCGCCCCCCCAAGATGCCAGGCTGCCCCGCCTGCTCCCAAACTCCCCAGGGGGACATTAAAGGGAGAGGATGCAGCCGCCAGGCATCCCTTGATCCTGCCCAGATGAAGCTCTGTTTCTGAAGTGGGCGCTCGTATCTTTAAAAACTTTTATGTTTTATAATTTTTTTCATTGCCTTCCTTTACTGATGCAAACTGCTTTGAGGGCATCTGTGTTAAAAAGTGGTAAATAAAAGGATGGGGGGGACACGACCCTCTGCTAAGAGCTGGTAGCTAAGATGGAGGTCCTGTTCCTGAGTCGTGGAGGGGCGGGGTTTGGGAGTCTGACTCCCAGCCCTTGGTGGGGCACTACTGACGCCGGTGCCAGCGGTGAGGAGTTTAGGAGTGACCCTGGATGCCTCTCTTTCTCTGGAGGCCCAGGTCACTACTGTTGCCGGGTCAGCCTTTTACCATCTTCAGTTCCCTACCAGTTCCCCCTGCAACTTGGTGACAGTGGTCTACAAAATGGTCACTTCCAGGTTTGACTACTGCAACTCACTCTACATGGGCCGGCCCTTAAATCTGATCTGGAAACTTCAGCTGGTACAAAAGGCAGCCGCACGCCTGCTGATTGGGACGTCCGTGCAGGCGCACATTCAGCCAGTGTTGCGCCAGCTGCATTGGTTGCCAGTTGAGTACCGAGTCAGGTTTAAGGTTATGGTGCTAACCTTTAAGGCCCTATGCGGCCAGGGACCAGCATACCTGCGGGACTGTCTCTCCCCATAGGTGCCCCGAAGAGCCTTTTGCTCCCTAGACCAGCGCCATTTGGTAGTCCCCGGCCCATGAGACATCCACCTTGCCTCAACCAGAGCCAGGGCCTTTTCATCCCTGGCCCCAGCCTGGTGAAGCATGCTCCCAGTTGAAATCGGGGCCCTGCGAGATTCGTTGCAATTCTGCAGGGCCTGTAAAATGGAGCTGTTCCGCCAGGCCTTTGGTTGAGGCGGCGGATGTCAAACAACATCGGCCTCCCCTACTTCAAGCACTCCACGGCGCTATTTGGATCAATTGGTGCCAGGAGCGACTGATTGCTCCCTCAAGCGATCCGCCGCCATTTCCTGGCATGAGCGTAGCATTCATCGGAACTGAAATCAATGGCCGAGCTGCTAATAGGCATTTACATGAGTTATTTAACTTTAATTTTAGTCTAGCTGGAGCCTGGGTCTTATGATGTCATATTCCGATCGAACTATTTTACTGTTTTCTATGGTGATGTAAGCTGCCCTGAGCGCGCTTGGCGGGGTATAAATCTCAAAAATAAATAAATAATTTAAAATAATAAATAGATTTTGGGCAGGGAAGGTAAAAACTCCCTTGCTGTTTCTGAACACTTTCTCACCCCATTGCTTGTAGGCAATTCTCTCCCCCCCCCCCGCCCCAGTAGTCAGTACAGGAAGTTGCAGCCTTCAGTTTGCAAGACCCGAGCAAGACTGTCAACGACAGGGCCTTTGGGAGGTCATGTTCTTCCAAGTACCACGGATGTTATCAGATTTCATGGCCACCCTGGTTCGATCCGAAAGCTCACGTTGCCTTCATGATTTCTCATTTCTTGGAACAAAACAACAGCAACTGTTTTTTCTGTAATTCATGTAATTCTGTAGAAATATCACAACTAAAATCGACTCCTGATTTGGTATCGATTTCATATAAATGGTGTAAAAATCTTGTATAATGCCATAAAAGGGGGGGGGAGGAAATAGGAAAGCCCAGAGGTGGGATAAATTGCTCAGAAAAGTAGTATCAAAACAAAAAAGAAATTGGGAAATGTCGTCCTTGAACATAAATAACGTAGAGCGCTGCAGCCTGAACGTCTGCTTTGGAAAGCGACTGCTGGCATCCATGAGGACAGATCAAGACGGGCAGCCGTGCTCGTCTGTCTGAAGCAGGAGAAGAGAGCGAGTGTCCCGTGGCACCTTGGAGACGAACGACATTTGTGGCAGGGGAGGAGCTTTTCGTGAGTCACGGCTCATTTCGTGGCTCACGAAAGCTCCTCCCCTGCCACAAATGTTGCCAGTCTTCAAGGTGCTGCTGGACTCCTGCTCTTTTCTATCGCATCAGTGAGGATTAATGTGCAGAAGAGAACAGGATTTAATCAAACACACCCTCAGACTGCACCTGAGTCATCAAGGCCTGGTGTGTGTGTGTGTTTACTTCCTTGATTGAGTTGCACACAACGCCGTGAAAATGCAATTTTCCCCACCACCAACAAGCCCAGGTGTTTTGAAGCGGAGACGACTCAGCCCGCCTGTTTCCACAAGGCGCCCCTTCCTCAGCCCTCCCTCTCCGTTCCCTGCCCGCATCCAGCCCAGAGCTGGGAGATTCTGCGGATTCCCTGAGGCACAACACCCTAGAGCCCCTCTCCCAGTGGCTCCTGGCACAGGTTGGGACCGAACCGCATCCTCAGACGAAAAGGGGTAACTTGGTTAAATGACGGCCTGCTTCATCTCCACGAGGAAATGACACAGGGAAGGATTCCGTTGCTGAGGCAACCCATGTGTCAGCTCCAAAAATGTTGCCATGGATCTGTCAGATCTTTCCTCGTATTTTCCCCTCTCTTTCCCCACCGGGTCATGACTCTGTGCAGGAGATCAGATCTGATCTCAGTTAGGGCAGGGAAGGATGGCTCTAGTAGGCCAGGCCTCCAGGGGTTTTTTTTGGCGAGGGGATGCTGGGCGTGATAGCGTGGTATCACTTAACAGGAGGGTGGTGGCCAGGATTCCTGAGTTCCTTGTGACCAACAGCAGCAGATTCAGGGGGCAATAACTTGGGTGACCCCGAGAAGAGAGGGGTGTTAAGCGGTTTGCAGTGGCTGTTATGGGGGGGGGGCTAGGATTGGGTGTGGGCCTGTAGATCAGTAGCAGAGCTTCTGCTCGGCTTGCCAGAAGTCCCAGGTTCCATCCCCAGAGTCTCCAATTGAAAGGATCTTGGGTATCCAGTATTTGGAAAGACTTTTCTCTGCCTAAGACCCTGAAAACCCAATCAGAGCTGGTAATAGTGGACGGCATGGACCACAGTTCTTTTTTTTATAACAAAGATTTTTATCGGAATATATTCAACATTGTTAAACATAATTTCCAAATCAATTTATAAGCTATATCCCTTCCCCCCTTCCCCCCTAATAGGCTTCCAACACTGCTATTGCCAATAACAAAGAAGATTTAAAAGTAATCAGGTTTAAACTTATAGCAATCGATAAACCAGGTAAGATATTTTTTGTATACAGAAATCTGACTCATCTAACATAATTCCATTTTCAATAAGAATCAAGGTTATACATTTTCCCTTTCATTTTATATTCAGTTTCCATATATATTTTCAGGTCTTCCCATTAATTTAAATACTGTTCTGCCATTTGTCCATTTAATTTTTTAGTCATTTTGTCCATTTCAGCTAAAAATAGCAGTTTTCTTAACCAGTCCTGTATATCCGGTACTTTATCCGATTTCCACTGTTGCGCAAAAGCCATTCTTGCCAACGTGATCATGTACCATAATACTGTTCTCTTTTCTTGCTTGATTTTTTCCATTGTCAAACCTAAGAGTAGAAGTTCCGGACTTTTTCTAGGCATGGACCACAGTTCTGACTCAAGGTCACAGCTCCTGGGGATTGAAAGTGGTGTCTGTAAGTGTGGAATAGGTCATTTCTTCCTGCCAGGCTAAGGAAGGGGCTGGGGCTTAGCAACACAGCACTTGATTTGCATACAGGAGTTCTCACGCTGAATTCCCGGGCTCTCCAATTAAAGGATGTCAGGTAGCTGGTACTGGAGAAGGTGTTGAGAGAGCTGCTGCCAGCTAGAGCAGGCCAACACTACCAGTTTGCTGTAGTGGTTAGGAGCATGGCCTCTAATCTAAGAGAGCCGGGTTTCATTTCCCACTCCTCCACATGCAACTGTTGGTGTGACCTTGGGTCAGTCACAAGTTCTCTCAGAGCTGTTCTCTCAAGAGCAGTCCTTGAAAGAGCTCTGTCAGCCCCACCTACCTCACTGGGTGTCTGTTGTGGGGAGGCTGGAGGGGGAAGGGAAAGGAGATTGTAAACCACCCTGAGATTCCGAGTGAAGGCTGGGATGTAAATCCAATCTCCTCCTCCTCCTCCTCCTAGTAATTAATTATCATACGGCAGTGGGTGTAGTGTAGCCAAGAGAGCCAAAGATTGTCTGGCAGCCTGAAACTCTTAGCTCTTTTTTGTGGCAAGCTAGGTTTATATTTTGGGCTGAGAAAACTGTGACTGACCCCAGGTCACCCAGCTGACGTCAAGTGGAGGAGTGGGGAATCGAACTCCGTTCTCCAGATTAGAGTCCTGCCACTCTTAAACCCTACACCAAACTTGCTCTGATGGGAAAAGTGGGATGTAGTAGTTCATAGCCTGGAATGCTGGGAAGATTCCTGGGTTCTTTGCAAGAGGAGAAAGATCCTTGGGATTTCTTTCCCCAGTACCTTTATTCCTCTTTGGCAAGCTTCCTCCTCTCTGACAGAAGCGTGGGACTCTACCTGTACTTCCTGCACTTCTTTTAGGGTGTTTGTTTGGCTACTGTCAGTCACAATTCCCAGACTCTTACAATTGCCTGCCATGGATTCCGAGACACTCTGGGAAACCACATATCTGATGAAGTTTGCTTTGACACACAAAAGCTGCTGGTGGTGGAGGAAAGTGCCGCCTAGTGGCACCCAACATATGGTGACCCCATAGAGTTTTCAAGGCAAGGGATCAGGAGAGGTGCTTTTGCCCTTGCCTGTCTCTGCATAGCAACCCTGGACTTCCTTGTTGATCTCCCATCCAATTGCCGAGCAGGGCTGATCCTGCATAGCAGTTTCCAGGATGAGACGGAGCCAGTCTGAGCCACAAATGCTTATACCCTGGTCTGTACAATGTTGTTGGTCTCTATGGTGCTGCTGGGGTTGATTTTGGGAAACCACAGTTGTTGGATTTTTGCTGGTGTCACTGCCCTTTGCACTCTCTCCTCTACCGAGTGGCTTTTCTACTCCCCCATTCGAAAGATGGGCTGTGGGGAATCCTTGGCTGCCATGAGTGGGAAAGGGTTCTGGTGGATGACATTGTGGGAGTGCAGTAGGACCCTTTGAGAAGGGATGGCTGGGATGAGAACCAGCGTGGTGTAATCGCCAGCACGTGGGGTGGGGGTGATAATGGTGGTCTCAGTTAACGTTCCCACTCAGGCACGAAGCTTACCTTAGAATTATGTAATAAATATCTGAGCAGTGAAGACTGCAATATGGAGTATTGGAAGCCAAGCCTTTTCTCTTGGAGGAGATGTAGTATAGTGAATAGGTGAAAGGGTGTGTGTGTGTAAGAAGAGGTTATATTTTTTGCACAAACCCAGAGAGGGGTTGATTTTATCCCGCCCTGGGCTCCAAATACTGGTTGCACCAGTGTCTTCCTCCACAAGAGGGCAGCATCAGCCTCTCTCTCTCAGGCAGGCCACACCCACCACTTCCACCACCACCACCCCCCGCTCCCACACTGTCCATTTCAGCTCCTGTCTCCATCTTCCTCTCACACCCACATGCGCCGGCCATCCTCCTTCTGTCTCCTTAGCAAACACACCTTCCTGTTATCCCTTCCCCGATATGCATCTCTCTCTCTCTCTGGCAAAGACAGGCCCTTCTCTTTTAGTCTCTATCTCTTCCTTATAAGAAATGACCTTTTCTTATTTCCAGATTTGGACCACATGCCTGTCATCTTTACTGGAGCTCTGCCTTTAGCACCATCCGGTCGATAAACACTCCCTCCCTCAGTCTTTAACTCTCCCCATCATTCTAAAAACTCCACACACTTCATAATATTTCCCCTTTGTTCTTGACATTCATTCATTCCCGTCTGTAGGGGTAGGCCCCCAAGAGTAAGGCCGGGTTCCACCGAGTACAATCCAACATATGATACAATATCCTGTTAATCACAGGATTGTCGTCTTTTCTAGCCCCCCCCCCTTTTTTTTACTGAATCTGGGGGGGGGAAGATCTCAGGGAAGGGTTTAGCCTTCTCGCATCATCCTTAGGTATGTGGCGGAGAAGATTTGTAAGCAGCCTGACGGGTGAGAACCGCAGGGGGGCTAAGGGGGAAAGGCGCGTTCCGTGGTAACTTCTCTGTATGGCGCGGCCGTGTCGCTTCCCCTTCTCGCACACACAGACGGCGGCACACAAACACGCCCACTTCCCTTCTCTTTCCCACAAGCACCATGTCTGCTGCACTCCCGATTCTGAGATGAGGTTCGCACCCCCGCCCCCTCCAATAAGGGATCCTTGCGGTCTGTTCTGGCCGGGGGATTTAGAAGCACGCATTTTAAAAGTTTAATTTTTTTTAAAAGGGGATTTTCCCGGGGAAAGTATCAACAGCACCCTCTCCGAAGTTTCGAGGGCTGGAAGGGAACCATGACATTTTTTTCAAATCCGCTGAAGTCTGGATGTGGTGCTTGGGGAAGGTCTTCGTCCTTCGCAGACCGACAGGCGCCTTCTCCTCCGCTCCGTCCCTCTGGGGTCTCCCGCACGCCCATCTAGTCCCTCCTCGGCTCCCTCCTCCACCGCAGGGCCCGGACCGCCGCCTGCTCCCATTCCTTCTCTGCCCCTCCCCTGCCCACGATGCCCTTCTCCTCTCCAAGAACCCTCCAGATGTTCGACCTGAACGCTCGTGAGAACGGATCGGGCAGGCTCCGATTCGTGAACGCGCGTCGTCGTCCCCCCCCCCCATCTCGCCGCCCGCCCTCCCTCCCTCCCCTGCGCTCTCGCCGTGCCTGGCCCCTCCTCTTCCTTCCGGGCCCCACCCCTCCGCCAGCGACTCTTCAGCACCAGGGCGAGCGGACAGCTCCCTCGGCAGAACACGGACCGCGACCTCCCCGCCCCGCTTTGCTTTCGCTCGCCTCCGCCCCTTGCTTTCGAGCCGTCCGGCAAGAAGGATCCCGGCGGCCTCTGGGGAAAGCAAACAGCAAGAATAACCAAAGGTAAGTCGCAGCTGCCCACTTGGGCTTTCCAGAAAGGTGGGGCGTGCGAAAAAGGCTGCTTCGGAGAAGAGAGAAGGACTCCCCCAGCCTCACATATGTATACTTTTTTGCATTGGTCAGGAGGGTTTCTTCCCTCGAGCCGTCCAGGGCGAGGGATGCGGAGAGCAGAGGTGAAATTCTTTCCCGGGGCTGGGAGGGTCATTCCCGAGCGGCTGGGAAACAAAGACAGGTGTTCTCTGCGTACAGTGGTGGGAGGGAAGGAGGGAGAAAGAGAGAGAGATGAAGAGTGGCTTTTCAACAGCGCCTGGAGGCAAAGGATGGAAGGTGGGAAGAGATGGATTCTCGCTCCTGTTTGCCCCTTCGAAGCGGAGATCCAGGCCCGTGGGGGCGGTCGTGCCCGGACTGGAATCGAAAGGGGGGGGGGAGAATCCTTCAGAGAAACGGGGTGGCCATTGCCCTCGGAGGGAACAGAGTTTCTCTGACTCGACCAGTGTCGATTTACAGAGGTGTGCCCTGCGGGCCCCACCGCTCCTCCGCAGGACGGGAATGACCAGCTGACCCCACCTTTCGCGCCCCCTTAAATTCCCCGTCGGCGTTCTTCCATTTGAGGCTTCCCCCCCCCCAAGGAAGCGAGCAGCTGAAGGGGGAGGGTGTTATGTGATGTCCTTTTTGCTTTGTGGGTGTGGGTGTGTGCGATGGTCAGAGAAGGAGGGAGGGGTGTTGCCGGGGGGGGGGGGCAGGAGAGAGAGGTGATCCTGGGTGGGAGAGAGGGAGCCCGCCCGGCGCCTCTGGGGAAAGCAGGGGCAAAAAAGCAAGGGGGAAAAAGAGGGGGAGGAAAGGGGCTGGCCGTTGGAAGAAAGGGCGCCGGCGAGGCCGGTCCATTTGGGCAGGTTCTCTTCACGCCGGAGCTGAAGAGGGTTGCTATGTGAGCCATCAATAATTCACGTCGAGGCGAGCGGGTGTCTCCAGGGCGGGGCGGAACTTTTTGAACGCACGCGGGGGGAGGGGGGGAGGATATTGATCCCGTTCGGTCTGCACTAAGGCAGGCTGGACACCCCTGCTAGCGCTAGGGCTCGGCTTTGGGACACACGTGCCTCTGAGCCAGTGCAGAGTGTCCCGTCTTCCTTTGCCACTGAGTGAGGGCAGCCAGCCTCGGTAACCGTCTACTGTTTTTCTGGATCGGTACCTTCCAGGCTCCCTCCTAGAAACGATCAAGCAATGAATGTACTCCCCCCCCAGTAAATGTATTGACAACTGTGGTATTCCATCTTCTTTTATGGAACTGGAGGCGGTGTAAGTCAGTTTCCCGGGAGGTCTCCTTTGGAGGCAGGGAGCCGATCCAGAGCCATTTCATTTCAGCAAGAGAGCCCTCTTTCAGAGTATCCCCAGAGAGGGACCCAGCCCTCTTGCGTTGACAAACCTCCCCCCAACAACTCCTTTCCTCTCTCCCTGGGCTGAGTTTGAAGGGCAAAGACTGGTTTCTAAGCTGCAATCCATAAAGGACAGTGAATGATAACCAGCCCTTCCTTTGAGTTGGGGTTCCCTAGGATTAACCTGGAGCAGGTCAGAACAAGGGTCAGTCAGACCCAAGGTGCCTGGAATTAAGCAGGATAACCTTAAAAGCAAAGGGAAGTGTTCACAGGTCTCCTCTGGCCTGTGTCCTTTTTTAATGACAGGACTCCAGTGGTATTAGAAGAACATACAGCTGGGCAGACATCAGAACAGCCCTCCTGGTGCTGGATCAGGCCGGAGGTCTAGCTAGTGCAGCAGCTTGTTTCCCATGGCAGAGAAGCCCGGCTTGTTACAGATCAAGATCTCCCCATCACTCAAGCCAGGGGGGAAACTGTTTTCGTTGGTTTTCTGGAAGGCAGAAATTAGAAAAGTGAAGATTATTTTTTAGTTTATTTATTGGTCTACTTTATTCAAGCCCCACCTCACTCCCTGAGGGGATCCCCTAAGTGGCTTACACATCATTCTCTTCTCCTTAATTTTATCCTCGCAACAACCCTGTGAAGGAGGTTAGGCTGAGGGGGTGTATGTGACTGGCTGAAGATCACCCAGCAAGCTGCCCTGACCTGAATGTCCCAGGCCAGCCTGATCTCGTCAGATCTTGGAAGCTAAGCGGGGCCAGCCCTTGCTGGAATTTGGAAGGGCAACCTCCAAGGAATACCAGGGGTGTGACGTAGAGGCAGGCAATGGCAAGCCACCTCTCTGAAATGTCCCTTGCCTTAAAAACAAGTCTAGCTCACCACCTAGTGGTGCATAATGCTAAAAGAGCTAGAACTTCTGGCTGCCAGACAATCTTTGGATCCCCTACACACACTGCCATAGGATAATTATTAAGTATTATTATCCAGCAAGCTTCCATGGCACAAGTGGGGGTTTAAACCTGGACTGTCCAACCCTCTAACCATTCCCCCATGCTGGCTCTTGTCAGTTCAGTTTTGTACTGCTTAATTTACCTGCTTGGTTTTCTCTGCCCATCTTTCCCAGCCCTATGCCCTGATCCTGGGACATCAGGGACTGAACAGAACTCCATCACTTTGTCACATGCCTTGGCTGTCAGTTTGTTTCTAGGCCCAGTTTCAAAGTGCTGGTAGCCCTAAATGGCTTAGTATCCAGGGTACTGCAGGGACCACTTCCACCCCTAAAACCTGGTCCCAAATTAAGACCATCTATTACTGGTGCTCTGTTCTGCTTGCCCGGTTAACAGAAGTAGGTGGCGACACAAGACAGGGCTTTTTCAGCTGTGGCCCCTCCAAACTATGGAACTCCTTGCCCAGGCAGAACTTCCATGCCCTCTCACTCAGGCCTTCTACAGATCTAAGAACACATCTTATTCTGGAGGGCATGTGGTGAACGAAATCCCTGATTGGATGCTGATCTATTTTTAAAGTTTCTTATACTGCTTATTGTTGATCTTCTGGAATGTGATTTTTACCACTTTTTTAAAAGCTCCAGGGTCGTTTTTACTACTGTTCCCTATCTTGATTAAGACAATGGTGCTCTGTATTCTGAGTGCTTGGGGTGGGGGGCAACAGTGGGAGGGGCTTCTGGAGTTCTGGCCTCGCTGGTGGACCTCCTGATGGCACCTGGTATTTTTGGCCACTGTGTGATCCAGAGGGTTGGACTGGATGGGTCATTGGCCTGATCCAACATTGGCTTCTCTTACGTTCTTATCGGTCTCAATTTTATGTCACTCTTCTTCCAAGAAGCTCAGGGTTTCATACACGGGTTGCCCCTCCTTCATTTTGTTCCCACCCCATCCCTGAGCAGGATAGGCTGAGAGTGTTCACTGGGCCCAAGGTTACATAGTGAGCTTCATGGCAGAGTGGGGATTCCAACCTGGATCGCCCTGTTGAAGAAACCACATTGCCTTTATTTTTTATTTTGAAAATGCACATGGCTGGTTTTCTGACTGAGGATGTGTGAACTGCTGCAAGTTGCTGCTTTCCGTTCATGTATGATCACTCTTTTGGGCATGGGTCTGTTTTCATTTGTATTCTTCCCTGTAAACCACCTTGAGTGTTCTTTTAGTAGAAAAGTGGAGTAGAAACTTCCAAAATAAATCTGTGGACAGAGCGCCTGCTCTGTCTGCTGGGCCGTGGCCTGTTCTGGTTATTGGGGTGAGTTACTTTAGGGGAAGATGTTGGTGTGGTTTGGTGTATCCTTCTGCGACACGCTGTTCTTGGGAGAACCAGTCTCTGGCCATTGGCTGTGGAGCCCTGGACTTCTCTCTCTTTCTCCCCCCCTCTCATATTCACTTCCTTGCTTGTGAAATCTTAGGGCATTGTGATGCTGGGCTTTCATCCAAGGCGATATTTTAAAGATGATTGAACTCTCTGACCTTTTAAACTCATCAATTGATAGATCTGGGTTTAAATATAGGGGCATTCTGTTTAAAAAAGGAGCTCACTTGGGAGCAAGTCCCTCTCAGGTCGGAAAGTGAGTGTGTCTCGGTGGTCTGGTTCCAGACGGAGGGGAGCCCCCCTCAGGCCTCTTGATCTCCCCATGCTGGGCCATCCGTACCTGCTGCAGTAGCAGCAGTAACACTCCCTTCCATTGAGGGCTCTCTGGGAGGAGGCGAGAGGAGCAGAGGCAGCCGCAGACCTCACTCCTGCCCGGGGTAGCTGGAGGTGCACTTCAGCCGTGTGTGCCTGCCTGAATGGCTTAGATTCCCCTGTGGACGGCTCCGGTGTGGGGCTTGCAGTGGTTGTCATGGTTTTTCACAGGAGCTGGGGAGAGCGACCGTGAACGTTGCCTACGTCATCCAGCCAGCCGACCCAATCCTCATCCAGGCATTGATTTGTGTGTGTGTGTGTGTTGTGTGTTAAGTAGCATCTCTCTCTCTCTCCTCTCCTCTCGTCCTCCTTCTGCCTGGAGCAGGATTCCGGCTTGGGCGGTCCCCCTCTCTCCCCTGGGACCACTGCTAGGATGCTTCTTTTGGAGTTTTAGAGCTCCCAGTGAAAAGTCAGTGGAGGGAGCTGCTGAAAACAGGTCCTCTTCCGAGGGATGAATCTTGGGGACTGAGCCGCCAGGTGGCCAAGGGGCCAGGCAGGTTCCAACTTTTGGGGGAGGGCTGGCCGGGTTTGCGAGGTGAAGCAGGCTTGACTTGAACCAAGGCTTAATTATTTAATAGGATTTGGGAGCTGCCAACCTAATCTTTCAAGGCAATTTGAAATTTGGGCTGAGATTTATCCAGGCTGGGTCTCAGAGCCAGTTCCAAATGCCTAATGAATAAAGGAAAAGGGGGATGCCTCTGAGCATATGCAGAGTGTCTCGGCTTTCCTTAAGCGCTAAACAAACCGGCTGCAAGTATTTGGGATCGGAGGGGATATCTTGGGAGGAGGAGGGGTGACTTCCATTCTGGCCTGAGCTCCGGCACCTTCCTCGTTTCAGAAAAGAAGCATTTAAGCAGGTTTAAAAGGAAGGCTGTCGAGATTAATGAAATCTTGGTGGATTAATTGTGGGTGGTTTAGTGAAATGGATTTACATGGATTTGCATATGGGTGAAAAACTGAAGGGAAAAAAAAACCCTATTTCGTTAGGGTTGCCAGGTCCTCCCTGGCCAACAGCAGGCAGTGTATGTGGGGGGGGGTTTAGGGCTGCCAGCTCCAGGCTGGGAAACTCCCAGAGATTTGGGGGCAGAGTCTGGGGAGGGCAGGGACCTCAGTGGGATACAAGGTCATATAGAGTCCACCCTCCAAAGCATCCTTTTTCTCCAGGGGAACTGAGCTCTGTAGTCTGGAGATGAGCTGTAATTCTGGGAGATTCTCCAGGTCCCACCTGGAGGCTGGCATCCCTCTAAGGTCTTGGAAGAGCTGTCATCTCCTCTTAGGAGAAAAGGGGAGGGAATTGCCTCTTTGGGTGACATTTGGGATCTGCAGTTTTTTTAAAGGTATCTTTATTAAGACAACGAAGTGACGAACAAAATATTTTAAACAAATTATCAAGGCATTTTTTCAATTTCCAAAAAGGTGTTATTTTTTTAAAACCCCATGTTATCAGCCACTGTGCTCTGGCAATAATAACCCTGACCTACCTACCTTACTGGGTAAGGTAAAATATTTCTGTTCCCTGGCTTTGGGGGGTTCATTGTCTTTCCCCCTCCTTCTGTATACATCTATGGTTGCTGAGTGGCTGCTGCATTGCTATGCAGTATTTCTTAATTTTTTTTTAATTAGGTCAGAGACTTTTGGAATGAACTATGTTTTTATTCAAGTCCTTACTGTTTAGACTCCGTGGAAAACTTTTAGACTGGCATCCTTTTAAAACAAACGGATAAAGGACATTTGCAGGGCTCCTTGAAAACTGCTAAACAGTAAATAATGTTAAATACTAATGGTAAACTGCTAACAAGGAATAATCAACCCAATTAAATATACATTTGCAGATCACGGCAAATATAGATGCGGTGGGGGGTAGTTCTAAGGGAGAGGAGTTCTCTGAGAGCAGGAAGGTAAAGAAACTGAACCGTTCAATGAAGAGCCGGGTTTGGGGGGGGGTGTCTTTAGAAAGGGAGTGGATTAGAGTGGGGCGGGGCTCGATAATATCACAGGGCTCCTATTTGTTTCAGGGCAGGGAGGGAGGTGTCTTGTGGGCTCCCGAGAAGGAGCTTAGCTTCTGTCGACCGTGTTATTCTCAAACCGGGCATCTTCTGGGATTACATATTTAATCATGTTCCCAGCCTAATCATATGTATGTAGGACATATTATGTATAGGAGTTTAAAGATGTTGCACATCCCCTGGCAGGCGTGTGTGTGTGTGTGCATGCGCGCACACACAGGCATGTGGGACTGCAAACAGCTGGCGCAGCCCTGCCGCGAGGAGTGTGAGTTCCGAAGCCACTGGTTCAGCTCTAATCTAATCAGCGGAAGAGCACCCAGCCTCCCAGCTTCGAGCCAGCTTTTAGGGGCGTTCTTTGGTGCCCATGTACACATTTGAAGGCAGAAACAAACGGGGGCTCCCCCAAAGGCTTTCCTCACAAAATAAAAACAATCCAACAAGTTCTCGAGTCTCAAAGCGGCACAAAAAACTAATCCGGTTTTTAAAAAGCCACCCTACTTCCTGTGGAGAACGTAATGCCAAAGATCCGTCCCGGCCGTCCATCTGCCCGCCCGCCCGCCCACCTGCCCATCCATCCATCCATCCATCCATCCATCCATCCATCTCCCCCCCCACTAAACACCCATGCAGTGTTCATTTACCAGCCTCACTCTCTGAAAAATTAACTCACAGAACTTACTGCCACGAGATGTTTTTTTTTTTTAAGCGCCCCCAAAGGAGGCATTTTTATTATTTTTCCACCAAAGACATAACTACCACATTACACAACATAGTAGACAACACACCAACTACATAACAATACACACTACACACCAAAGACAACCACAACATTGAACATTGACGGGGGGGGTACAATTCTCATCCCATCGCATCCAGTTTTACCCCTCCCACCTTACCGATCTAAATATTATACCATTGCTTCTGTATCCACTAAATTCTAACTTTCTAACTTATTCAATTCTAATTAGCATAAAGTTAGTAATATCCATTCCTCCTTATTTCTTTCCATCCTTCTCTCTCCGATCGTACCAGTCATAAAAGCGTTGCCAAGTGTTTGTAAAGGCTGATTCATCGTATCCTTTCAACATGTATTGATGGGTAGATGGATTTTACAAAAAAAAAAAGTGTTGACAAATTTAAGAAGGATATTCATGGCTGTTAGCCATGGTGGCCAAATGAAGTTTCCATTTTTAGAGGAGAAGAAGAAGAAGAAGAAGAAGAAGAAGGGTTGGGTTTTATGCCCCACGTTCCTCTACCCTAAGGAGTCTTGGAGCCAGTTTGGCATAGTGGTTCAGTGCGTGGGCTCTAATCTGGGAGAACCGGGTTTGATCCCCCACTTCTCCGCTTGCAGCTGCTGGATGACCTTGGGCAAGCCATAGTTCTGACAGAGCTGTTCTCTCAAGGACAGTTCTGGAAAGAGCTCTCTCAGCCCCACCTACCTCACAGGGTGTCTGTTGTGGGGAGGGGAAGGGAAGGGAGTTTGTAAGCTGCTCTGAGACTCTGAGTGAAGGGCGGGGTATAAATCCAATCTCCTCCTCCTCCTCCTCTCCCCACAACAGGCACCTTGTGAGGTAGGTAGGGCTGAGAGAGTTCTGAGAGAACTGGGACTGGTCCCCAAGGTCGCCCAGCAGGCTTCATGTGGAGGCGGGGGGAATCAAACCCATTTCTCCAGATTAGAGTCCACCACTCTTAACCACTGCACCATGCCACTGTACCATGGAGGCAGTGTCCCTCTGAATACTTGCTGTCGAGGGAGGGGGAAAACAGCTTTGGGCTCCTTACTTTGCTTGTTGGTTTTCCTGGGACATCTGGTCAGCCACTGTGAGAAACAAGATGCTGGACTAAAGGGGCCTTTGGTCTTACCTGTCAGAGCTTTCCTTGGTGTCAGAACCTGCTGTCAAGGCACAGCCCACTTATGGCAACCCTACGGAGTTTTCAAGGCAAGAGACAAACAGAGGTGGTTTGCCCTTGGCCTGCCTTGGTGGTCTCCCATCCAAGTAATCACTGTGGCCAACCCTGCCTAATTTCCAAGATCTGGTGAGGTCAGAATAGCTTGGGCCATCCAGGAGATCAGGTTGGACTTGTTTTAGGGTCGCAGCACAACGAGCAGGCCCCTTGTCGATGTAGGAGAGCGTGCCACCATTGGCTGTGCAGGGCTGTTGCAAATTGTTTGCTTTTGAGTCCATTGGGTCTCCATCTGGTGCCAGCTCAAAACTCAGATGTTTTGGGTTTTTTTGGCTTTCTGGGTGTCGGCTGCCTTTCCTGTCTGAAACATCCCTTAGTCGTTCATTGAAATAATGGGGATCCTTGGAAAGGTGACCGAGATGTTTTGTAACCTCTCACTCGCAAGACCCAGCGTGCTGTAGAGGTGAGCGTGTCGAACTAGGATTTGGGAGACCCAGATTCAAATCCCCCCAACCCTGCCCTGAAAGCTCACTGGGTGACTTTGGGCCCAGTCACATACCCTCAACCTAACCTACCTCACAGGGTTGTTGTGTGGATAATGCCTTTCCTCGCACCTGTTCGCTGGGACCCTTTGAGATGCCAGGAGTTGAGCTGGGGACCTTCTGCACACAAGCATAGACAGCTCCAAGAGGGGACTGGATAAACTTATGGAGCAGAGGTCCATCAGTGACTATTAGCCACAAGGTATAGATGGAACACTCTGGGGCAGTGATGCTTGGGGGGGGGTAACAGTGGGAGGGCTGCTGGAGTTCTGGCCCCACTGGTGGACCTCTTGGTGGCACCTGGTTTTTTGGCCACTGTGTGATGTAGAGTGTTGGACTGGATGGGCCACTGGCCTGATCCAACATGGCTTCCCTTGTGTTCCCAACGCATGGGCTCTGTCTTGGAATCATGGCCCCTCTTTTATTTTGCCAGTTGCCAAAACTGCCTTGCTCCACTCTCTGGATTGTACCCAGGCCAGGCATCTTACTGCATCACCCTAGAACCACGCCTACCTCAAGGGTACAAGGTCATGATGAAGACTTATGACGTTTGGGTGTGATGGACTAGGGTTGCCACCTCTGGTCTAGACTGGGAAATACCTGGAGATTTGGGGGGTGGAGCCCGAGGAGGGTGGGATTTGGGAAGAGGAGCGACTTCCATGGGGTATATAATGCCGTAGAGTCCGCCTTTCAAAGTGGCCATTTTCTCCAGGGAAATGGATCTCTGTGGTCTGGAGACCAGCTGTAATCCCAGGAGACCTCCAGCCACCACCTGGAGGCTGGCAACCCTGGCGATGGACCCTGACTGATTTGGGTGGGAGGAAGAGAAAACCGGCAGCTTAGATGTGTGTTTGGCCAAGGGCCTCTCCCAGAAACACTGACTTGTTGGTTCCCTTCCCTTGCTCGAAAGCCAGTCGGAGGACTCCTCTAAACTGAGCTTAGCGTCTGGCTGTGGATGTTTGGGGCTGATGAGCAGAACGTCGGAGGAGGCCAGAAGATGGCCTGGCCGAGAGGCTGCCCTCACTAAGCCTCTGGAGGGGGAAGGACCTTTCTCATGGGTACTATGCAAAAAAAATAAAATAAAATTGTGAGGCATAGGTCGAACAGAGTGCCTGGGCATGTAGTGGCTAGCATCCCAGCTGTGCTGCAAGTTGGTGCCTGTGGCAGAGGGTCTAGACAGCACCCCTTCTAGGGGTCAGAGCAGAATAAGAAACCAGCCAACAACAGGGGTGTGGAAAGTGCGCTCAAGTCACAGGTGACTTATGGTGACCGGAGGTGGTTTGCCCTTGCCTGCCTCTGCGTAGCAACCCTGGATTTCCTTGGTGACCTCCCATCCAAGGACGAACCAGGGCCGACCCTGCTTAGCTTCTGAGATCTGCTGAGATGGGGCCAGCCTGGGCCATCAATTACAGCCCAAAGTGGTACCCCCCCCAATCTGTCATATGCATCAGTTTGTTTCATCCCTTCTGGCTTGTGATTCGCTGGGCTATCAGCTTGGGTTGCTGCCTGCTCTAGCACAGGGGTTGGCGAGGCAATGCCTTGACCAGAGGGAGCTGCAAGGGACAGACATCGTGTGTGTGTGTGTGTGTGTTGCTAGCTGGGTGGCAGGCATCCAGGGGATGGTGGAGGAAGCTGGGCATGTCTGCGCTGAGCATCTGCCCCTCCCCTTCCCGGGCAGGCTTTCGAAGCCTGAGCTTGCTCAAGCTTGCCCCTTGTTGGCTTTTCTTGGCCCGTGGCCCCCTGTGTGTGGAGCCAGCCCTGCCCCCCAAGCTTTTTGTGGCTCGTCATTGCTCACTTTGGATCATCCTGGAGGCCTGCAAGGCTGTGTCTCGTTGCTTGGTTTGTTTAATGGTACAAGAGCCAGTTTGGTGTAGTGGTTAAAAAGCACGGACTCTGATCTGGGTGAACCCAATTTGATTCCCCATTCCTCCACATGCAGCTGTTGGGTGATCTTGGGCCATTTACAGTTCTCTCAGAGCTGTTCTCTCAAGAGCAGTCCTCAGTCAAAGCTCTCTCAGTCCCACCTACCTCACAGGGTGTGTGTTGTGGGGAGAGGAAGGGAAGGTGATTGGAAGCTGCTCCAAGACTCCAAGTCAATCTCCTCCTCCTCCTCCTCCTCCTCCCCCTCCCAAGCTTCATTGTGTGAGGGAAGGGAAAGCAGGGGTTAAAAAAATTGAAATGGCAATGAAAGAAGTCAATGCTAAATTGGTAGGAGATGGGAACTGCCCTGATGCAAAGAGCCAGATTTGCATGGTGGATTCTACTACAGCGGAGGGGGGGGAGAAGAACGTGTGATTGGAATTCAGCAGCTTCTGAGACCTGTGAAGGGGCATGACCCAGTAGCCTTTCTGGGGTGTTACAACAAGCTCCGCTCGTGTACTCTGTGCATGTTGCACAATCCACTCCCCCCCACACACACTGTAGAAAAGCACAGTGATGTGCAGAAGGGCTTGGAAGGGAGGCTGTGGAGTTGATGCACGTGGCTGATGGGGTGGGTATATGTGAAGATCTGAACCTGCCCTCCACTGAATCACCGGACCACTGGTCCCTCCAGCCCTCTCCTGGCAGGACGGGTGGCTCTCCGGGACCCAGGCACAGCAAAGGCTTTCCTCTCCTGCTCCCTGATCCTTGCAACTGGAAGTGCCGGGGACTGAACCGGGGACCTTCTGTATGTGAAGTGAGTGCTCTCCCACTGAGCCGTGATCCCCACTGATCTAGTCCCCTGGGGCTGGGACTAGAGCCACAGGCAGATTTGTGTTGTGGCCAGGTAGTCGGTTGCCTGCGAGGCTCCAAGTCGGTGAATGGCATTAAATATTAACCTGATAAAATTTAGCGTGATGAAAAATTTATAAACAACGGCCGAGAACTTGCTACTTAGGCGAGGGGCTTGGCATCCGTCACCCGGAACCCAGGGAGGCCAGTACGGGGTTATTTCTTAGAGAGCAAATGGGTGGAACGACATCTGCACGCTTTGCCTTTTCTCTGCTAATCGACCCGAGCTAGAGACTGGATTTTTCTTTTTAAATGAGAGGTTCATGGAAGGGGCCTGGGATCTCTCTGGGAGGGGGGGCAAGCATTCACTCCCCCCCCCCATTTGGTTCCAACCTTGACTTGGGACCAATAGCAGACACTGGGGCACGAAGCCACCAGGAAAGAGGGGCTTCTCCTCCGCAGCACAACAGGAGCCTTCCCGGACCATTGAGCTCTGCTTGAGAGATGTCCTAGAGGTGCTTTTTCTTCTGCCACTCCTGTATTTCCACAGCATTTTTCTAGCTGAGTAACCCCGGCACTAAAATCAAGCCCTATTAAAAACAGAAGAGCCCTGGTGGGTCCCGTCCACCCAGCCCAGCCTCCCGTTCATCCCAAGTTCAGCCTTCTGTTTCCCACGCTGGAGGAACGGATGCCTCCAAGAAAGACTCTAAGCAAGACAGGCAAGCCTCAAGACTCCCTCAATTGGTATGCAAGAGGTGTGCTCTCTCTGAACGCACAACAGACATGGATGGCCCTCTCTGCCATGCATTTGGCTAATTCTTTTTAAAAAACCATCTACACTAGTGGTTGGGAGGGATGGCATAGCCCAATCTTGTCAGGTCTCAGAAGCTTAGCAGGAATAGTACTTGGAAGGGAGACCACCAAGGAAGACTCTGCAGGGGAAGGGGAAGGCCAACCACCTCTGCTTCTCACTTGCCTTGAAAGCCCCTCACTGGGGTCGCCATAAGTCAGTTGTGACTTGGCAGTACATATGTACATAAGCTAGGGCTGCGGTGGCTCAGTGGTTAAGATGCTGAACTGCCAACCGGAAGGTCGGTAGTTCAGCAGTTCGAGACCCGAGTGCCACATGACAGAGAGAGCTCCCGCCTCTGGTCCCAGCTCCTGCCTACCTAGCAGTTCAAAAGCAAGAAATTGCAAGCAGATAAATAGGTACCACTTGGGTGGGAAGGTAACAGCGTTGCGTGTGCCTCGGCGTCTAGTCATGCCAGCCACATGACCACAGAAACGTCTTCGAATGGCACTGGAGCTTCAGCTTGGAAACGGAGATAAGCACCGCCCCCTCGAGTTGGATTCAACTGGCTTTCAAGCAAGGGAAACCTTTACTTTTACCTTTAGGTACGTAAGCCAGGGTAACTTGCTGCCACGACAGCTGAACTGGTGGTCTACATCTAGTGGCAGGAAGTTCCACGGGCAAATTCAGAATTATGTGTAGGTCAGTGTCTGTTGGAGCTGCGGTGGCTCAAGTGGTTAAGATGCTGAACTGCAGGCTGTGGAAGGTCAGTAGTTCAGCAGTTCGAGACCCGAGTGTGCCGCAAGACGGAGTGAGCTCCCGTCTCTGGTTCCAGCTCCTGCCAACCTAGCAGTTCGAAAGCAAGAAATTGCAAGTAGATAAATAGGTACCACTTCGGTGGGAAGGTAACAGCGTTCCGTGCACCTTGGTGTTTAGTCACGCCGGCCACATGACCACGGAGACGTCTTCGGACAGCGCTGGCTCTTCGGCTTTGAAACGGAGATGAGCACCGCAACCCTAGAGTCGGATTCGACTGGCTTTCGAGCAAGGGAGCCTTTGCCTTTACCTTTTACAGTGTCTGCCCCGGACCTCCTGCCCATTCAGAAGCCCCGCCTCCCTCTGAGTTCTGGCCGCTGGGGGGGGAGGAGAAGAAGTCCTCCCGATTCAGAAAGGGCTCCCAAAAGGGGAGGAGGAGGAGGAGGAGAGGGCCCCCCAGATCCATTCCCTGGCACACGCCTCTCAAGCTGGCCCACTCCAGAAAGGCACCGGCTTCTCCTGCAGGGAGAAAGGCCTTCTTTCCCACTGCCTCCCCCTCCCTGGGTTTTACCCTTGAGCCAAGAGAGTTATTTTTCTCTTTGACTTTCCCCCAAACTGACAGCGCTGTGGAAGCGTTTGGGCAAAGGGGCCGACTGGAGCGGAGGTGACGCTGTCAGGAAATCTGGGGACAAGTTGGAAACAGGCCCCGGGGAGGGGGAGGCGCAGCAGAGCCCTCCGAGGAGCCGGGTGTCACTGCGCATCCATCCAGGGACAGGGAGGAAAGCGTGGGAGAAGGAGGTGATCTCGGGACGCTTGGCGGCGGCGGCGGCAGCCTGTGCCCGCGCAAGTGCCCGCTCAGTGATTGCAATAAATTAGGAAGATTAAGCAAATGCGAGGCGTGTCGTTTAATTCCTCTATTTTCTGCTTTTCATCCTCTCCCCGACACAGGAATACAGGAGGAATTTAGTTATTTGGGGCTATGATTTGGAAATTAGGGGAAAAATCTGAGGAGCTGGCAGCCTCCTCTGGGCAACTTGAGGTGGTAGAGGCCTGAAAGGGGAGCTTGGACTGTACCACTTCAGGCGGCAGGTAGTGGTGGGGGGATTTTTGAGTCCTCTGTGTAGAAAGAAAACTCCTTGCCAATAGGAAGGAAAGAGCCCAGGAGGGAGGGAGGGAGCTGGGCTAGAATCTTTCTCCCTAACGTCTCCTTTTCTTTATGCAGGGAAGTTTTAAAAAACAGGATGTGTATTTTTTAAAAAATGGCATGTGCACACACACACACACACACATATCCCTACAGCCAGAAATGGGGAAATGGGCTTTGCCATCTCAGGAGTCTGGATTCTGTTTCAGGTATAGGCTAGGCTTTGTGAAACTGAGCAGATGTGTTCAGTGATCAGGAGGCGTAGGTGTAGCAGATGTCTTTGGGCAGGGAGCTGAATGGATGCTGCACTATCAGGATCTGAGCGTGGGCCACAGCAGAGGTACAAATGATGCAACCTTCCCTGGAAGACATTAAGCCCAGCCAGAAAGATCCGTGTATTAGACAGAACTTCAGAATTCCTGCGAAGTTTGCAGTATCCCGGGGAGAGCCAGTCTTTCTTTCTGGCTTGGATTGCATCTCGTTCCATAAGAAGCTGCCACAGGAAGTCAGAACAGGGGTCCATTCATTGCCGCTTGGAGTATTGTGTTCAGTTTGGGGCACCAGAGTTTAAGAAGGGTGTTGACAAGTTGGAACATGTCCAGAGGAGGACAATGAACATGGTGAAGGGTCTGGAGATCAAGTCCTCTTAGAAAAGGTTGAAGGAGCTGGAGATGTTTATCCTGGAGAGGAGATGACTGAGAGGTGATATGATAACCATCTTCAAGTATTTGAAGGGCTGTCATCTAGAGGATGGAGCAGAGTTGTTTTCTAGTGCCCCAGAAGGTCAGACCAGAACCAATGGGGTGAAATTCAATCAGAAGAGTTTTCAGCTAAACATTAGGTAGAACTTCCTGACCGTTAGAGCGGTTCCTCAGTGGAACAGGCTTCCTTGGGAGGAGGTGGACTTTCCTTCTTTGGAGGTTTTTAAGCAGGGGCTAGATGGCCATCTGGAAGCAATGCTGATTCTGTGAACTGAGGCAGATCATGAGAGGGAGGGAAGGGATGAGCCAGTGCTTGGCTCTTGTGGCCCTTTCTTACATGCCCAGGGTAATGCTGATCCCCACTTTGGGGTCATGAAGGAATTTCCCTCCAGGCCAGATTGGCCTAGGGATTCTGGAAGTTTTTCACCTTCCTCTGGGCATACAGCAGGGGTCACTGGGAAAGTGGGAACGGAAGCAGTTGTGAATTTCCTGCTCTGTGCATGGGGTTGGACTAGATGACCCTTGAGATCCCGTCTAGCTTTGTGTTTCTGTGTTTCAACTCTGGCTGGCAGGAGCTCTCCAGGGTCCTGGGCACTAGGAGATCTTTCCAACAACTGCAGTTTGAGGTCCTACACCTGAATTGCCAGACATTGAATCTGGGACCTTCTGGCTGTAAAATAAATCCTCTCCCAATGAGACATGGACTCCTTTCATCCCCTGGTAAGACATTCCTCTCTCTGCTCAGCAGTGCCGGGCATGGGGGCTCCTGCTTTGGAAATAATGCTGCAGGGACTAGGCTTTGAACAATCATGCCAGTCCCACCTGTGAACTGCCAAAGAGGATGGGGTCAGGTGGGTAGGAGGAGTTGGACTTGGGGGACAAGGATCGGGTGACTTTGAAGAGGAATGGGGGGGGGTTAAAAGAAGGATCTGACCTGGGCGGTCCAGGCTAGACCAATCTCATCCGATCTCGGAAGCTAAGCAGGGTTGGCTCTGACAGGCAGTTGGCTGGGAGATCACCAAGGAGGCCCAGGGTTGCCACCCAGAGACAGGCGATGGCAAGCCCCCCTCTGTTAGTCTCTCCTCTTGGAAATCGAGAGGGTGCAGAAGAGAGCGACGAGGACAATCGGGTCTGGAGACTGAGCCCTACGAGGAAAGGCTGAGGGCCTTGGGAATGTTTAGTTTGGAGAAGAGGAATCTGAGGGGGGACATGATTGCTCTCTTTAAATATATGAAAGGATGTCATTGGGAGGAGGGCAAGGAGCTGTTCCAGTTGGCAGCAGAGGAGAGGACCCAAAGCAACGGGTTTAAATTACATGCAGAAAGGTATCGGCTGGATATTAGGAAACACTTTTTCACGGTCAGAGTGGTTCAAAGGTGGAATCAGCCGCCGAGGGAGGCGGTTAGCTCCCCTTCGCTGACAGCTTTCAAGAAGAGGCTGGACGAATATTTGTCAGAGATGCTTTAGGCTGGTCCTGCATTGGGCAGGGGGGTTGGACTAGATGGTCTGTATGGCCCCTTCCAACTCTTATGATTCTACCAGAGGGTCGCCACAAGGCAGCTGCTGCTTGAAGGCACTTTTTCCACCACCAAAAAGGACAGGAGAGACAGAGCTTTATTCTTTGAGATCATCTGTTGGCACCCATGCTATGATGGGCACCTGTCTTCTTCCCAGCCCTTTCTCTTCTTTTGGGGTTTGTCTGTTCCCCCTAGCCCAAACTATTAAAAGTAAACCGCTACTCAAATATATGGAGAACTACACCCAATAAGCACATTAAATCCACCCGCTTGAGTGCTTCCGAGTTACTGTCGCAATTTGCTTCGTCACAGTGGTGAATTTGAAAGCAAAGGGTGAAAGCGAGTGAACACTCTCAACTTCAAACTCTTTTTTTAAAAAAATCCTTATTGGCTTTTTGAGTTAAGAGCTGCTTCCGTTTGTCTTTGGTTATTTGCCTGTCCATCCCTGTGCATAGAGAGCAAGCTGAGGGCTTGAAGGACTTAATGGAGTACAAGTTTGCTTCTGGGCCCCATTCAAAGTAGTGGCCTGGATCCACATGATTGGGGCTGGGGAGATCCAAAGGACACCTCCCTCCTTTGTGGCCCTGCCCCCTTGTTAAGTTCATTATCGGAAGCCCATCTCGGGGTGCTCCCACCTTTGGTTGGTGCCGGTGAGGAGAGCTGTTTTTAGTGGTAATACCACATTTGGGGAACTCCCTCCTCATATTCTACTGGTACAGGCATCAACAACTTTTAATAAGGATAAGAAGTGGGACCCACAATAGTTGCGGGGGGGAATATTCCCCACAGCTCTCAGCCTGCAGAAGCAGGAGGAGCTCCGCAGAAGGAGGAAGCGGCAGCAGATGAGCTCAGCAGGTGGGCCCACCAGGCCTGCCAAGCCTTCTCCCTCCTCCCCCTTCCCCCGGCACCTCCCCCTAAGCCTTCTCCTGTCCCCCCTCCCCAGCGGTGCCAGCGGTGCTGACGAGACAGTTGCCAGGGAGTTCTCTGTGCATGTGCAGGAACGCTTTTTTACTTTTGGGGGGATTTAAGTATCCCCCGTATAGTTTTTTTAAGCTTCTCAGATTTTTCTGCACACCTGGGGACTCCCCCAAATGTGCAGAAAAATCTCTTGCCCCCCAAGTGCCCTCAATGTACGGATTTAGATATCCACACAGAGGGGACCTCTTGGCTATTAGTATATAGATGATGATGATGATGATGATGTGCTGTCAAGTTGCATCAGATTTATGGTGATCCCAGAACCAGGGAGTTTCCAAGGCAAGAGTCATTCAGAGGTGGTTTGCTGTTGCCTGCCCCTGTGTAGCAACCCTCGACTTCCTTGGTGGTCTCCCATCCAAGTACTAACCAGGGCTGACCCTGCTTAGTTTCCAGGCTCTGACAAGATGGGGCTGGGCAGGGCTATTCAGGCTGCTCAGTGGTTCTTAGGTGACAGGCAGTTTTGTTTTTCCTGGGCTTTTAATGGTCCCTGATGTATTTGACTGATCTTCTGGTGATGATTTTCCACAGGGGTGTTTGCATTTGTAATACGTTACTATTTTTAATGCTTACAATATATTTAAAAATGAGCTGCCTCCAAAGCCGAGGGCCCAAAGGCGGGTTAGAATCATTTAAAGTAAGTGAATGCCGACATTATACTGCGTGGATTAAACGGCAGTTATCTCTCGCTCAGCTCAATGACTCCGACATACATCTCTTGCGCAAATGAGCCATTCTTTGTGCAAATTCCCTTGCCAATGTTTTCGTTTGCATTTTTCTTTTTTTTAAAAAAAATCAGCATACTCTTTGTCTTCCCTGCGCAACATGCTCTTATGCATGACATTGTCGGCAGTTCTGCATGCATGCTTGGGGTAGGGTGGGGGCCAGGGACAGTAAGGGTGGCAAGGTGGGGGGGCTGCCGTGTGCCTGGAGGGAGCCAGTGAAAATTGCTTTCTTTCCCTCCACCAGTGGAATGTCCATTTACACCGGCTGTGGAAGGAGGATCCTACCTATTGATAACAACAGTTTTAATATTTAAAAGATGCTGACATTGGAGACACCGCCCAGAGGGTAGCCACCAGATCACAACCTTCGTGGGTGTGATGAACACCTTTGCTTGCTGGAGTCTCACAAACATGCATGGGTTCGTATCCCCCCCTGCTGTGTACACAGTCTCCTACAACACCATCCTGAGAAGTGCTATACCTTTCTCACTGTGCAATCCTAAGAGCACTTTCCTGGGAGTAAGTCCCACTGAGCAGCATTGAGAAGGATTCTGCGTAGACTTGTTTAGGACAGCCCTGTTAGTCCATTGGCATCAGCGAGCCTAACTCTGCTTAGGATGGCACTGCTAGCGATCCCTTTACTTAAAAACATCAATATCTTGTCTCTCTCTCTCTCTCTCTCTCTCTCTATGCACTTAAGATTTCATTTTTAAAAGTAAGCATCTTAAAACAATCAGTTAAATAGAAAAATGTGCGACTAATAAAAGTATATCAGATTTTTAAAATGAAAAGGACGCAGCAGCATTTGGGGTCAATACTAACAGCAGATCGGTCAAGCAATGCCCCGGTGGCTGAGCAGAAATGTCTCAGCCACAGGCAGATCTTTTCCACCCCCACTCTTTTAACCTCTATGTTAATGTACGGCTGCCTCATTAAAACTGCCCATTAATGCTAGGGAGAAAACAGGACGGCGCCCCCTAGAGCCAGACTGGGAAACCTCCATGCCTCGTGTTTCCATTTCAGTTCCATGCCCCGCAATCTCTCTGACATTTCCTTGGCCTCACGTGTTTGCATGTGTGCAGACGCACATTGGCGCATGTAGACGGCTGTGTGCGCTGGGCAAGAGTGAGTCACAAGTTGCGCTCGGTGGCGGGAGGTGCCTGTGCAGCATGACAGCTCGGGGGCTCTGTGCTGCCTCCCTGCACGTCTCCTCCTATGTGGAGAGAAGCACCAGGGTTGCGACGGTGGGAGGAAGGCGAGTGAAGACAGATTGCGGGATCCCTGGGATGGGGGGTGATGCTGGTGGAGACCAAGTGGTCCATCTTGGGGAGCAGGGGCTAGTCTAGTGGGGTAGTGGAGAGAAATGGCTGGCAGGGAAGAAAGAGAAGAAGAAGGAGGGGAAGAGGAAGAAGAGGAGGAGGAGGAGGAGACTGGATCTATACCCTGCCCTTCACGACCCAAAGGAGTCTCAGAGCAGCTTGCAATCTCCTTTCCCCTCTCCTCCTCTCCCCACAACAGACACCCCGTGAGGTAGGTGAGGCTGAGAGAGCTCTTTTGAGAATTGCCCTTGAGATAACAGCTCTGAAAGAACTTGTAACTGACACAGGGTCACCCTAGCAGCTGCATGTGGAGGCATGAGGAATCAAACCCGGTTCTCCCAGATTAGAGTCTGCAGTCTTAACCACTACACCAAGAAGGATTTCCCAGCATCTAATGTCATTCTAACAAGTCAGGCCCTCTAGATCCTGTGGGAAAGAGAGAAGTGGAGAGGAGCACCACAGAGAAACAGCCAGGTGGCAGGAGGATTTCTCTGTTCCTTGGCTGCAGGATGAGTAGTTTTGCATTGATCATTGTCTGTTTTAGCACAGCACCGTGTGGGATTTCCAGAGTCTCTGAATACCGCTAGACTGGGCTGCGTACATGAATGCGGCAAGCCCAGCAAGAGGCCTGCAAGGCCAGCGAGAAGCAGAGGTGGTTGGCCATCGCCTTCCTCTGCAAAGTCCTCCTTGGAGGTCTCCCTTCCAACTACTGAGCAGAAATGTTTCAGCTTAGCTTCTGAGATCTGATGAGGTTGAGCTATACTTCATTTATTTATTAGATTTATTACCATGCTGCCCTCCCTCCCACTGGGCTGTGTAGAGGCTGTCCGTACATAGTTTTCCAGCGACACTTTGGCCATGGAGCTATAAAGCTGGGGTCCCTGGGCTGACTCGGCCATGAGCTTTTTGGCTAATCTTAGGCAGGGCAGCCTTCTGTGAAAATATAGAAAGAATACTGCCATCCACTCTTACAGGGTTGTTGTAAGGAGATGCATGCAGAGGCTCTGAATGCTCGAACACGGACCATAAAGAAGAAACGTTTTGATTGTTCCCCACTATGAAAATAAATAACCAGGTTTCTGTTTCCATCTTCCAAATAACCCAGTCTCTGCACCAAGCTGCTGTAGGAGGTCAGGGAGGAGAAGTTCAAGAGAGGCTGGATAAATTTGATAAATCTGTACAATTTCCCATAAATTTCATGCTTCGTTCTGCAGATGTTTACTGCTTTGTGTAACTGGCTTTGCTTTTGCTTGTGGAGGGAGGGGCCGAGGGCCACGTGGAGGACTCTGAAGCCCCACCTCCAGCTACTCAGTGCCTCATTCAGCCAGTCCTGTGGCTTCAGTTTAGCAGGCATTGCCCGTATGCTTCCAGAGTACTTTTGCCAACCATAAGGACTAGAAACTTGGGGGAATCATAGAATCACAGAGTTGGAAGGGGCCATACAGTCCATCTAGTCCAACCCCCTGCTTGATGCAGGATCAGCCTACAGTATCCCTGACAAGTGTTTGTCCAGAATAGGTATGTGGAAGTTGATATTCTCTGCAGATCAAATCCTGTTGTCAGAATCCTGCTCTTTTCCAGTACTCCTGTGGAATCACAGATAGCTCTGAGAATAGCTTAACCCTGAGAACTAACTGAACGTAAGAAGAGCCCTGCTGGGTCAGACCACTGCTCCATCTAGTCCAGCATCCTGTCTCACACAGTGGCCAACCAGGTCCTCTGGAGGACCAACAAGAGGACATAGAGGCTGAGGCCTTCCCCTGATGTTGCCTCCTGGTCTTGGGATTCAGAGGTTTAATTCCTTTAGTCCCCATGGCTAGTAGCCACTGATAGACCTGTCTTCCAGAATCTGTCTTATCCCCCTTTAAAACTGTCTATGCTGGTGGCCATCACTACATCCTCTGGCAGTGCATTCCTCATTGTATGACTGAAGGCGGCATTAAGGGGCTTCTAGAAGGTCTGGACCCTGAGTCCCCTAGAACGTTATGGGGAAGTTTTTGGAAGCTTAGTCAGCTGGGATCTCTGAGAAGAGTGCCATCAAACGGTTTACAGAAGGGAGACAAAAGAATGTTAAGCACACCATAAGGGCCATTAAGGGCCTTGGGGGTTGTGGAGAGGGGCCCCTTCCGGGTCTCCCCCGCAGCTTTTGACGACACTGAGTGGAGCCCTGGCTTTTGGGCACCTGAAACAGGGACAGCCAACTCAGAGCCTTCAAAATTGGGTGGAGTTCCAGGTGCAGGCTGAAGAACCAGCCCACCCCTGCACCAGAGCAAACAGCTGAAAAGGACTGGAGCAATGGTCTGCGGAGATCAGACATCTCGAGTTCAGGTGCCGCTTGGTGCTTCTGTCTCTAAGGAGCAAAGACCAGAGCAAGTTGCCCTGCAGGATATTTGTGGCGTCTGCTTCTGAATCCTGAGGCTATTCTGGCCTGTTTGTCCAGAGATTAATGGGGGCTGTCCAAGCTAGAGAAACATTCTGTCACTCTGATTTATAGAGACGCCGGCCAAGACACTCTGGGTAATCTGAAACTGGTCTTCCCTGGGGGACGGGGACGGGGATGGCTCTCTCCTCCTTTGCACCTAGTTATTTTTTGCCATCGTGGTTCTAAAGGGATCAAGACAGCAACATTTTGTACGGTTTGCAGGGAAATGTGATTTCGTAGGGGTCGGGGAACCTAGCAGTTCGAAAGCAAGAAATTGCAAGTAGATAAATAGGTACCACTTCGGTGGGAAGGTAACAGCGTTCCGTGCACCCTGGTGTTTAGTCATGCCGGCCACATGACCACGGAAACGTCTTCGGACAGCGCTGGCTCTTCGGCTTTGAAACGGAGATGAGCACCGCAACCCTAGAGTCGGATTCGACTGGCTTTCGAGCAAGGGAACCTTTACCTTTACTAGGGGTCGGGGAGTCTACAGAATTAAACTGGGAGAAGCTGTTGGGTCCGCCTGCACCCTGGAAGGATTGACAGACAAGTGGTTTGAAGCAGGCATGCGGTGTATTGAATCCCCCCCTGGGTCCTCCGGCGGGAGGAGAAGTGACAAGAGAAGAAGATCATAACGACTGGGCAACCTGAAGGCGGAAAGCTCTGCCTCTGTCTGTGGTCCTGCAGTGCTAGACTGCATCCCCTGCTTTACGTGCCTGCCTGCCTTCGTGCTTATAGAGAACTCCCCACGGGGCACTGCTCACCCCCTCCCTCCACCTTAGCCAAGCTGTTGCCGTTCTGTCCATCAGCATCCAGGGAGATGCTCGGACCAATCAGAGGCGGCTGCTGACGGTGAGGTGGGCCGCCCTGACAGCTGCGTCTTCTTTCCCCTCCAAAGCCTTGATGAAGCAAGAGAGCATGCAATCGAAGGGGGAAAGCTATGGAAAGAGACAGGCTTTGTTTTGCATTGTGTGTGTGTGTGTGTGTGTGTGTGTACATGCGTACGCAAAAGAAAAAGCAGCCAGGGAGGGAGAAGAATGGCGTCCACTCTGTGATGTGTAGCTGCACCACACTCTGCGGGCTGACAACCCAGGAATCCTTGCTCCAGCTTTTATGCAAAGCATATCCTTCCCTGCACCACACGGCAGAGAATACAGCACAGGGCCAGCAATTGTTTTTTCAGCCCGAGGGCCACAGCTGGGCCTGGTGCTGGAAAAAGAACGAACTCAGGTATTCAGCTGAGAATCTTCTAAATCAGGCAGAGGCCCAGATATGGCCCTCTGTCTTCCTCCTCCTCCTCCTCCTCCTCCTCCTGCTGTTCACTGTACTATTCAGTCCTTGAACCATTTAACAATTGGGGTGGGGGGGCTGAGCCAGCTAACCAGGGCTGGGATCCAGCAGACTGCTACTACAAATACAGCTTGAAGGCTGGAGGATGCCCTCCCCCATCATTTGCCCCCTCTGAGCTCCCATTTTCTGCCCCCCCTCTTAAGTCTCATACCAAAAGCACATAAACCTGAACCAGCCAATAGCAAGGCTCAGTCAGCCCCTGGGCAGCATATATCCATTTGCTGCTTTACTCAAGGACTCATTTAACCTAAATACCTCAGCTCCTCACCCCTGGACTAATCCCCCTTGATGTGTTTGCAGATCACAGTCCCTCCATCCCCTCTCTCAGCCTCCTCTTTGCTTGGCCCGTCCACTTTGTTGCACAATGACCATGTGGCCTAGTTGTTGCTGAAAGGGTAAACCTGTGTTTTGATTTTGGAGCTTACATGGGGGGGGGATGCTCACAGGCATACGCACACGGACATGTTCCTCCACATCAAACAGAGCCTGCTTTGCAGAAGGCTCAGCTAGAGGGTCAGGCTAGTGTGGTGCAGTGGTTAGTGCACCGGAAAAAAGATGGCAGAGACCTGAGTTCAAATCCTCGGTGAGGCTTGAAGCTCCCTGGGCTAAAAGCTCTCTCTCTCAGTTGAGCCCACCTTTGAGGATTGTTGTGAGAACAAAAGGGAGGGAGAACCAGGTATGCTACCCTGAGCTCCTGAGAGGAAGGGTGAATTGAGGATGAGAGAGGTAGAGCTCTTCCCCTGATGCTTCATGTGCAAAGAACTTGTCAGGATAGCATCAGTGTGAGCCTTCTCCTAAAGTCCGGGTACAGCAAGGGCTCAGATCAGATGGAAGATCACACCTGGGGTCTGTCCCATCAAATCCATACCGCAGACTTATGGGACTTTGACTTGAGCCCCAAAATCTGCCAATGCCAAATCAGTCCATTGGCCTGTCAAGGTTTCATCTGTTGTTTACTTTGACTGGCAGCAGCTCTCCAGAGTCACAAGTCAGGGTCTTTGGCAGCGTCTCTTAATTGATCCTTCCAGATGAAAATGCTAAGGATTGAATCTGGCACCTGCTGCATGCAAAGCAGACGCTTTGCTCTATTTTGCCATTGACTGTTTTAGGGAGGAGCCATGACTCAGTGATACAGCATCCATTTGGCATGCGGAAGGACCCGGGTTCAATCCTCGGCTTCTCCAGCTGAAGGATCTTGGGTTGTAAATGATGTGAAAGGGGTCTGCCAGAAACCCTGGAGAGCCACTGCCAGTGTGAATAGACAATACTGGCCTTGATGAACCAAGGCAGCTTCATGGATATGTTCCTTGTGTGCGCACCATGAACACAGAGGAAGAAGAATGTCTGTCTGGTGGAACAGCGAGGGTGCTGGATACATTTTGGGAGACTGAATCCCCCCTCTCCTGCAAACCTTTCTGGGTGATTTGGGGCCTGTCATTGTCCTTTAGCCTAGCCTGCTTCACATGATTGGTGGTATGATTATTTCTTAATAATGGTAACCACAAAAGGGAGGGTAGTTTAAGAACATAAGAGCAGCCCTGTTGGATCAGACCAGTGGCCCATCTGGTCCGGCATCCTGTCTCTACACAGTGGCCAAGTGGTTACTCTGGAGGGCCAACAGCAGGGCGTGGGGGGCTGAAGTCTTCCTCGATGTTGTCTTCTGGTCCTGGTGCTCAGAGCTTTCCTGCCTCTGAACATGGAGATGCCCTTTAGTCACCATGGGTAGTAGCCACTGATGGACCTATTCACTATGAATTTGTCCAGTCCCCTTTTGAAGCCATCTATGACTGTGGCCATCACAACCTCCTCTGGCATGGAATTAATAGAGTTGCAGTTAGCTGTACCTACAGTGCAGTCCTCGGATGAGTTACACTCTTCTAAACTCACTGATTTCCGTGAACTTAGAAGGCTGTAAGAGGCAAGACTTTGTGGACAAGATGAGTTTTGAAAGGCAAGGGACAGCAAGAGCGATCAGCATGCCCTCCCCAAACAAAGATTCCCTCTGCTTCCCCCTCCCAGACATTGCATAAATAATTATTATCATATGAACTTGTGTGTAGAATAGCCAGGAGATCCTAAGATTATCTGGCATCCAGAAGTTCTAACTCTTTTAGCATTATGCACCTCTAGGTGGTGAGCTACACTTGTTTTTAAGGCAAGAGATATTTCAGAAGTAACTTGTCATTGCCTGCCTCTGCGTCACACTCCTGCTCTTCCTTGGAGGTCACCCATGGACCTTGCTGGGTGGCCTAGGGCCAGTCACATGCTCTCAGCATAACCTACCTCACAGGGTTGTTGTGAGGATACAACAGAGATGGGGAGAATGGCCTAAGCCAGTCTGGGTCCCCAAGAGGGAGGAAGCTGGGGTATAAATAAAGTAGATGAATACGTATCTTGCAACAGGCTGTGCTGTAAAACCTGTAAAAGTCGAGCACCAGCCAACAAGGGAAGGAGCAACAGTCAGAGAAAAAGGGACAAGATTGTGAAGAACAGCTTCACTGAGCCTATTATTATTATTATTATTTCACCCAATCTGGGCAATATGCAACATATTATAAAAACATGAAGTAGATACATAAATAATACTGATACAGCAATCTAAAAAGATCAACTGGGGAAAATTGCAGTTCCTTCCCAGTTCCAGACTGCGACCACCTCGTGGGTATGGGAAGGGGGGAGTAAGGCAGTCTGATGGGGAGGAGAGTCGGAGGAGTCAGGGGATGGGAACTGTCGCTGTCCTCAGCCAAGAGCCTGGTGGAAAAGCTCTGCCTTGCAGCCCCTGTGGATCTGCATAATGTCCCTCGGGGACATGTTGGTGTTTGGCAGCGAGCCCCACCAGGTCGGAGCCAGGACTGTGAGGGCCCTCCTTGAGGACAGCCAGGTGCCTCTGGGGCCAGGGACCACGAGCAGATTGCTATCCAAGGAGTGTAACGCTCTCCCAGGGATGTATTTATTTATTTATTATTTGGATTTATATCCTGACCTCCTCGAAGGCTCAGACGTACTGGAGGAGATGGTCCTGCAGTAGACAGTTCAGTCTGTTTTCTCATCTTGGCCTGTCTCCAGAGAGTTCTCACGGGACTGCATACCTGGCCGCAGTGCCTCCATGTTCATCTCACAACGACCCTGGGAGGTAGCTTAGGCTGAGAAAGAGTCACTAGCTGAAGACCACACCCATGAACATTATGGTTGACCACAGGGTTGAAACTCGAGCCCCCCCCCCCCGAGGCTCTAGTCCACCACTGGCTCTCCATCACCCCCTCAAGCTGGAGGTCTTTGGTAAGATGCGTCTCCACGGCCCAGGCTCCCAAAGCAGATGAAGCACCGGGGGGGGGCCTTCACAAGTAAGCTGGGGCCAAGGACATCCAGTCCCCCCCACTCTCCTTCAATCAGATGAGCACATTGGTCTCAGCTGGTAGGGTTGCCACATCTGGGTGGGGAAATGCCAAGAGATTTGTAGTGTGGAGCCTGGGGAGGGCTCGGTTTGGGGAGGGACCTCAGAAGGGTACGATGCCGTCCAGTCCATCCCCCAAAGCAGCTATTTTCTTCAGGGAAACTGTTCTCTGTTGTCTGGAGATAATTGTCATAGCGAGAGACCTCCAGGCCCCACCTGGAGGTTGGCAACTCTAGTCTTGAGCCAGGATAATATTTTTTTTAATAAGGAGGAAGGGTTAAAGGGTCCAATGAAGGAGCACTCCATTGTGAGACAATCCAAAGCAAGCAGTGCAGTGGAGTGGTTAGAGCTTCAGACTAGGATCTGCAAAACTCCAGGTTGATTCCCCCCTCGGCCATGGACATTTGCTGGGTGGTCTTGGGCCAGTCACTCTCTCGGCCTAGCCTACCTCACAGGGTTGCTGTGGTGAGGCAAAAATGAGGAAGGAAGAATTATGTCATGAGTCACTTTGTGAGCTTAGTGGGAGATGCAGGGTACAAAGCTGCCTTGGACCACGAGGAAAGGTGGGATATAAATGTTGTAAATAATAATAATGATGAGGATGAGGATGTTCATTACTTATACATAAAATTATGTAATGGAGATGTTCCAGGTTTGGTATAAAATACATACAATGTACAGCTCTACTGGTTTGAAATGACAAGTACTTATGCCGGTGTACAGGAAGAAAGATCCAGAAGCTATTGTAGTGTAGTATCTTTCATCAGGACCGATAAAAAAAAGAATCACACAGTGGTGAGAAAGCTTTCAAGTGCTGCAGAAGACGGAAGGAGAAAAAGATCACGTCCCCCACCCCCACAGCTCAAAGTGAAAGTCCGTTCTGCAATTTGTAATAATCTTCAAACAGCCTAACACAAACAATGTGCTGGTTAAGTCTGGCCAGATAATGCAAAACAGACCTCCATTGGCACCCAGGGCTCTTCAGGGACAGGGATGCCTTTGAAAACCTCAATCCCAGCCACCTTAGGACCCTGCCTCCTACCTGTCAGAGGGCATCCAACGCTACCAGCAGCCAAGTCCCATCACCATTTCTTAGGTGGCAGAAGTTCCATTCAGGTCGGGAATCTGGACCCAGTTTTACTCTATCCCTGGCGGACCACCTAAAATTAACCTCCAACTTTGCTAATAGAATGAGCACCCCCTTTCCCCTTTCCTTTCGCTGTCAGGGACTTGGCTGGGCCAATTAAGCCCCAGAGGCAGATCCAAACTGCTGTCGGCTTGTGTGCTTTCAGTGTGCTGTGATCCAGGGAGATCTCCCTGCTGAAAATGTGGTCTCACCTAATACAGGATGCAGTCCTAAATACAGATGGCTAGGGCGAAATGATGATTGAGGGGTGACGTGAGAGAGGTTTACAAAATTAAGCATGGGATAGAGAAGGTAGAGAAAGAAGTACTTTTCTCTCTTTCTCACAATACAAGAACTCGTGGGCACTCAGTGAGATTAATAAACAGTAAGTTTAGAACAGATAAAAGAAAGTCCTTCTACACCCAAGGAGTCATTAACACGTGGAATTCACTGCTGCAGGAAGTGGTGGTGACTATAAGCATAGCTTCATGGGGGTTGGATAGCCCAGGCAAGCCCGCTGTCATCAGATTTTGGAAGCTAAGCAAGGTCTACTCTGGCAGGTACTATGATGGAAGACCTCATTGGAATGCCAGAGCCAGGAGGCGGGGGCAGGCTTTATCCAGCCACCTGTCTGAATATCCTCCATGCCCCCAGGAGGGGTCACCCACCAGAGGTCGCCATGAATTCCAGGTGCACAGCACATGTGCACACACATGCACATAAAAATACAAAGAAGAAGAAGAAGAAGGGTTTGGATAAACATATGGAGCAAAGGTCCATTGGTGGCTATTAGCTACAAGGTACAGAACACTATGTCTGGGGCAGTGATGCTCTGTATTCTTAGTGCTTGGGGGGCAACAGCGGGAGGGCTGCTGGAGTTCTTACCCCACTGATGGACCTCCTGATGGCACCTCAGTTTTGGCCACTGTGAGACACAGAGTGTTGGACTGGATGGGCCATTGGCCTGATCCAGCATGGCTTCTCTTATGTTCTTAAGCCCTAGTGCAGAAGTCCCAATGGAATCAACAGGACCTCTTCGCATGCACACTGAGGACTGCAGTGGCTCCGTTCCATTTTAAGACTATGTCGAACTGCAGAACAGAGTTTCCCCGTTTTGCCCGGCAATTGGTTCCCCTTCCTTTTTGTTTCTGGGGTTGTCTGCTTTGCTTAAGCGCCAGCCTGAGGAACAGCTCTGGTGAACGTGAACGCTTGCCCTCATCCTCTTGTGATGTTTTCATTGGTCCTCATGAAGGCACTCTGCTCCTGGGGCTTATTTTTTGGCAACAGGGTCACTGCTTGACTAATTCACTTGGGAAAATTAAGCACAGTCTATCTGGGGTGGGGTTGCCAACCTCCAGGTGGTGGCGGGGGACCTCCATGGATTGCAACCGATCTCCAGGTGACAGAGATCAATTCACCTGGAGAAAACGGCTGCTAAAAAGGTGGACTCTGTGGCATTATACCACACTGAAGTCCCTGCTCTCCCCAAATCGCACTTTCCTCAGGCTCCACCCCTCAAATATCCAACTACTTCCCAATCAGGAAGTGGCAACCCTAATCTGGGGGTGGACGGCAGAGAGAAGCTGGGTAAACTGGTCCCCCAAACACCCTCTGAGATGAATAAATGGGCTTGGAAACCAGTCCCTTTTCAGATTCCAGCTGCACCTGCAGGCCTAGTTTCTTCTGTACTTTAATGATAAGACAACTCAGAGAACGCATTCCAAGATGACCAAGATCAGCTCCCCTGGAGACAATGGCTGCTTTGGAGGGGGGACTCTGTGGCATTATACCCCATTCAGGTCCCTCCTCTCCCCAAACCCCGCCCTTCCCAGACTCCACCCCCAAATGCTGGCAACCTTAGCTAGCATCCCACCTATCCCGGTGTAACAGGCTGGATTCACCCCCCGGCCAGAGTAACCCTGGGGTTACTCTGGCCTAGCCTAGAATAACCCCTGCTGGGCCAGGCCAGAGTAACCCCGGGGGTTATTCCAGACTAACCCCTGCCAGACAAACCTCTGCTGGGCTCTGTTGACTAATGAGATTGGATTCATACCCCGTTCTTCACTACCCAGAGGAATCTCAGATTGGCTGACAAGTTTCTCATGGACCTCAAACCCTCAGGAGCTGACACTGTGCTGGTTACAATGACATTTAACTTACCACTCTATATTGGGGACTGTGAGACCCAGGTTCAGATAGTTTGGCATAGGCAACTTTACACCCGAGGGGTTACTTTGGCCCGGGGTTACAGGTTGTTGTGTTGTGCAGTTGGGGTAACTCTGGCGTGGCCCGGCAAAGGTTTGTCTGGCAGGGGTTAGTCTGGATTAACCCCCGGGGTTACTCTGGCCGGGGGGTGAATCCGGCCTGTTACACCGGGTATACCAACTTAATAAGCCATATTTTCATTCCATACGTTTGGCTCTACAGTCACGGGTTGCAGGTTTGCCTCTGAAAGCTCTCTCCTCCCCTAACCCACCATGAAGCCACAGACTATAATCCTATGAATCAGTGAAGGAGGCGAAGGAGGAGGTAGCTGGCGCCTGCTGCACCCCTCCCCGGCTCCTGCTGGGCGGGGGAGTCTTGTCCCCCCCGACCACCGTCTCTTCTTGGTGGCCCTGCTAAAAGCCCTGCGGGGTTTCATCCTAGTGAATTTCGCCATTAAACTGGAATGCTTTTTGAAAATGAGTGATTACAGGTTTAATGGATTAGAACCGCTTGAACTCACAGCTCGAATTGGGAAGAGCGAATCAATTATCTTTCTCTCTCCTCCCACAGGCTGAACAATGAACGAGGCCCGGAGGTCAGCCATGGTGGCTCCGGAGGTGACGGAGCCCCAGCAGGAGTCGTCCCTCAATGCCACCGAGATGCCCAGCAAAGAGAACGTCTTTTCAGACATGAAGGACAAGTTCATGAACAAACTGGGCAAGCTCCCAAGTAGGTAGAGCTGGGCGTTCCCCAGTCCGAGGGTTGGGATCCGGTCAGATATGATGCAGAAGCACGCAGTTGGCTTCATTCGCGGGATTGCTTAAGTTTGCATTTCTTGGCACCTGTGCCTTTTTCACACAGAGAGGGCCGTGTGTGTCTTTTGAAATTCCCTTCAAGTGCAAACAAAGCGCTCCTGAAATCTCACCTTGCCTGCTTTTATTTTTTTTTAAAGTTTCCAGTCCTCATGTCTGTGAAACTCTGCTTGAGTACATGAACCTCATGCAGCCGAAAAGGGCGCACTAGGAACAGAGGCATCTGAAGCCATGTCGGGCGGCACAGCCTAGTGTTTGGAGGGCGAACGGATTGGCATTGCAGGGGGGAGGGGACAGGCCATGTAGATTAAAATGCCAGGAGCTTGAAAAATGACCCTTCTTGAAAAGTCAAGTGTTGGCCCAAAGGATGTGGAAGTGGGGCAAAAATGAATATTGCCTGTGTTAGAGGGCAGCACGAGGCAAAAGTCTCAGCTGCAGCAGTCCAAATGACTCTGCATCAGCACCAAGGTTTGTCCCAACCCAGACTCAGCTGCCTTCCCTCTCCTCCTCTCCCTTAACTGTTCTACTCTCCTTCAGTCCCGCCCTGGGCTTTGGCCTCCATCCTCATCGTGGCTGCCCTCCTCCTCCTCTGCTGCTGCTTCTGCGCCTGTAAGAAATGCTGCGGCAAAAAGAAGAAAGGCAAGAAGGGCAAAGACAAAGTGAAGGCCCAGATCAACATGAAGGAGGTGAAGGAGCTGGGCAAGAGCTACATCGATAAGGTGAGTTGCTGGCGGTTCCCCTCTCGTGCCAGGCCAGACCCAAGGCAAAGCATTTTCCTTGGCAAAGGAAGACCCTGACAAGAAGCCCCGCAGGAAGAGTTTGGCTGTTGTGGCCACCAGTAGTACAGTGGTCAGGAGTTTCCTGTAGTGGCTACCAGTGAGTGCAGTGATCAGGGAGGTTTCCTGTAGTGGCCACCAGTAGTGGCAGGGTTCCACCAAGTGGTGGCAGGAGTTTCCTGTAGTGGCCACCAGTGGTGCAGTGGTCAAGAGTTTCCTGTAGTGGCCACCAGTAGTGAGGTGGCCAGGAGTTTCCTGTAGTGGCCACCAGTAGTGAGGTGGCCAGGAGTTTCCTGTAGTGGCCACCAGTGGTGCAGTGGTCAAGAGTTTCCTGTAGTGGCCACCAGTAGTGAGGTGGCCAGGAGTTTCCTGTAGTGGCCACCAGTGGTGCAGTTGTCAAGAGTTTCCTGTAGCAGCCACCAGTAGTGAGGTGGCCAGGAGTTTCCTGTAGTGGCCACCAGTGGTGCAGTTGTCAAGAGTTTCCTGTAGTGGCCACCAGTGGTGAGGTGGTCAAGAGTTTCCCATAGTGGCCACCAGTGGTGCAGTGGTCAAGAGTTTCCTGTAGTGGCCTCCAGTAGTTCAGTGGTCAGGAGTTTCCTGTAGTGGCCATCTGCAGTTTCCTGTAGTCTCTGGGATGCCCAGAAGGAGGACAAGCATGCCAAAGCCTTCCCCTTGCTTCTGCCCCCAGGAGAAATACACTGCCTCTGAATATGGAAGGTCCATCCTGGCCCATAGCCTCTGAAAGGCCAAAGTTGCTTCAACATGGAGGCCAGTTTCCCACTGAAGTCCCATTGCCATGCCAAAGCAATGCAGTTCTCTGGGAAGTTTATGCAGTGGTGCCTCTATGCTCTCCCTGCATCCTGTGGCAGCAAATTCCTTGAGATAATTTTGTAAAAACAGTTACAAAATGAAGAGGGATCTGCTTCAAAAAACAGCAGAACCTTGTGAAACAGAGGGGTTCTGGAATGTGTTAGCAGCAATCAAAGTCTCTGTCTGAAATGCTCGGGATAGGGTTGTGCAGTGGTTAGAGCACCACCTGAAGAAGTGGAATGATCCAGGTTTCAATCCCCACTCAGCCCCGAAGCTTCCTTGGCCTCCTTGGGCCAATTGGCCTCTCAGCCTAGCCGACTTCACAGTGTTGTTGTGAGGACGAAAAGAGGAGACAGAGCCTTGAATGAAGGATAAGAGGACAATTTATTTATTTATTCAAGTTATATCCCGCCCTCCCCACGAACGGGCTCAGGACGGCTTACAACGTTGGCACCAATTGCCAATAAAACCACATAAAAGCATGTAAAACAGTATAAATACAGATAAAATCATAGATCGTGAGGTGCTATCAATTTTGCAGGTCAAGGAACATCTCCCACATCAAGGGGAACGGGCTTCTCCCATTCAGCGGCCCTGCCCGTGACCTGGGCCAGAATTAAGTCACCCTGGCCCTGCAAAACAGCGATGATAAGGAGTGCCTAGGAGAACACCAGCGCTGGCATTTTTCCAGCCTTGGCAATTTTGCTCACTTGTGGGGCTGGAAGGGATGAGCCATAATTAGCCGAAGCAGTGAGGTGTCTAATCCCCCCGGAGCAGCTGGCTTCTGACCTTGGGATCTTGACCTTGGGGAAGGATGGGTAGGACCCCAGGAGACAGTAAAGGGTGAGAGGGGAAGGACAGGCAGACAGGCAGGAGCCCAGCCATGCAAATATGTCTGGGGAAGTGAGCTCTGTCTCTTGCCCTGATAGATTCCGGTGGGGTAGCCACGTTGGTCTGAAGCAACAGAACGAAGTCTGAGTCCAGGGGCTCCTTTAAGGCCAACAAAGTTGAATTCTGGGTATCAGCTTTCGTGCTCATGCACGCGTAAAGGTCCCATGGGGCTCAGACTTTGTTCTGGAATAAGCGTCGCCAGTTTTTAAGGTGCCTCTGGACTCCTCTTTTGTTTTGCCACGAGGCATCGATGCGGCTCCCCTTCGGGAAGGAGCTGGGGCATTATCATCTGCTGCTATATTTGAAAAATGTATTTTTATTCATATAGCCGACCCCCCCTTCTCGTATGTAAAACTATTCATGCTATTTGATCATTTTTGATAAATTCATATCTTCCCCTACCCTTTTCCTCCTTTCGCATCCCATTTTCTTTTGAGATTTTTTTTTTTTAAATTAGCCCGGAAAAAGGAAGGAGCTCGGGCAGGAATGGACGTTTGCCAAGTGTGTGTGGGCACCGCAGACGCCTGTGCCAGAAAGAATGTGAATTAACTGGGAAGGATGAAGGACAAACACGCGTGCATATCTTTGTGTGCCCTCTCTGAGGGAAGGGTGCACAACTTTCTACTGCCATAACCAGTGCCTGTGCTGCTGCAGGAAGCGGAACAGCTGGAGGGGTTGGCGTCCCCAGCAGCTTGGCCGTTCCGTCCAGCAAAGTGACTTTCCCATTAGGTTTTGGCATGTCCTTGCCATGGGTAGGGAGAAATGAGCGGTCAGTTACGTTCAGGGTCTGGCATCTGAGTTACATCCTCCTGCCAGATTCAGCTTTGTCAGGGGTGCTCGTGTGCATGTATGAGGTAACAAGAACATTTCAGTCGGAGGGACGTGGTTTCGGAGGGTGAAGAAGGAGACCAGATATTTCTGGGAATGTAGCACGCTATGTGTGCGTGCTTCTCTGCCCTGTGATACCTACTCAGCCTGTACATTTGTAAATACATGGATCGTTTCAAGGACTCCAGTGCTCTCCCTTCCAAGAACACCACTCGGATTAAGGGGAGCATATTTCCAAGCTTTGGGTGGTTTATTTATTTGTATTCTAATTTATATCCCGCCCAACCCTGCCAGAGCAGGCTGAGAAAGACAGGAGATATGTCTCTTTCCTGTCTTTGGTCTTCATGTCTCCTTATCGGCTGTTCTGAATACTTCCTTCCTTCCTTTCTTCCAGGTCCAGCCTGAGATAGAGGACTTGGACCCGTCTCTGCTGCAAGAGCCCAAGGAAGAAAAACCTCAGGAGAAACTGGGGAAGCTTCAGTACTCACTTGACTATGACTTCCAAAGCACCCAGGTGAAAATGACCAGAGGTTCACTCACCATCCCAAACTGGAGCAGATGAGCCTGATTACTGCCCTTCTAGTACAGTAAAGATAGATAGATAGATGCAGGGCTTTTGGGGAGGGAGGGGGGAAAGGTGCTGGAACTCTCAAGAGGGAAATGAAGTTTTCAGTCTGTATACTGAAAACTCATGAACTTTTAAAGATTTTTAAAAGAATTTTGTTGAAGAGGTTCCGGAACGCTGTTCCGGTGCATGCCCCCAGAAAAAAAGCCCTGGGTAGATGTATGTAGTGGGACCACTGTAGATCTGCTCTCTTCCTGAGCAGAAAGACAAGCTTGCAAACTGAATTGAGCTCAAGAGCAACCTGTCACCAGAGGAAGATGGTTGTGCAGAATACTGATTGGCCAGCCTGGGTGACAATCACGAAGCTACCTACCCCTCCTCCTCTGGCCTTTTCAAGTGGTGTCTGACTGGGCCCTGGGGCAGAATACCATTTGGCTAGCCCATGCGGCAATCATGACGCCGCCTACACCTCCCTTCCCCTGCTGGCCATGCAAAGTGGAGACTGACTGGGCTTTGTAGCAATCACAAAGCCACAGTTTCCCCCAAAATGTGCTGAATAAAATTTAACTGGGTAAGTTATGTTGGGTACTAAAAAAAACCAAATGTTTAAAAGTAAGCCAAAAGCCTGCATGGAGCATTGAAGCAGGGCCAAAAAAATCACCAATGACAAACTGAAAAGAATGTTGTTCTCTCTCTCTCTCTCTCTCTCTCTCTCTCTCTCTCTCTCTCTCTCTCTCTCTCTGTATATATATAAATATATATATATATAAATTTATTTTTATGTAAAATGTTTCTGTGCTGCCTTTCCATCCAAACAGGGTTCTCAAGGCAGTGACTAGCAAGGCACTAACAGTGCCATCCTAAGCAGAGTTACTCCTTTCCGAGTCCATTGAAGTCAATGCGCTTGGGAGGATATAGTTCTGTTTAGGAGGGCACTGTAAAACATTTGAAGCATTAAAACCTCCTTTGAAAATGTATGTGTTCAGTATTTAAACACTCTGTCTCTCTCGTTGATCTATCTCACTGAGACATTAAGGCCAACTATAAATAACATGAATAAAAGTAATAAAATATTTTGGACTATGAAATTGCCTCACCTGGGTTAGTCGTCTCTCTATTTGGACTGGCAGGGGCTATCCAGAGGCTGAGGCAGGGGACGGTCATTTCCGGTACCTCCTAAGGGAAGAATTGTACAATGCAGCCATGGGGCTGTGATTTCCCCAGTGGGGCTACAAACAACTTGGGAGGGGGGGTTGGTGGGAAGGGGTTAAATAGCCCTGCATCCACCCTGGTGGGCTCTCCTTTCAAATCACAGCCCTTGCAGTCTGCTCATTAAAATCCAATGGGATGGGGAAAGAATCACAGCTTTTTAAACTGGAGATACCAGAGGGTGAATCTGGGAGCTCTCAACACAAAGCATGTGCTCTACCCTGGAGGATGGGACTCTCCCCCTTGAATGTTGCTCATCGTTTCCCCTTTGACCCTTTTCTCAGCTGGTGGTGGGCATTTTACAAGCTGCTGACCTCCCAGCATTGGACATCGGGGGCACCTCTGACCCTTATGTCAAAGTCTTCCTGCTACCGGAGAAGAAGAAGAAATTTGAGACCAAAGTCCATCGCAAAACCCTCAACCCCACATTCAATGAGTCGTTCACTTTTAAGGTAACGTTCCATCAGCCTCTTCTTCTATTGTTGCCTACTTTCTGGAGGGTCCCCGTTGGTTGCACCCTTGCTTCTTAGTGCTGACCTCTCTCCACCCTCTCGAGATGACCCTTGAGTCTCCCACCTGCACTGTTGCTCGACAGTTGATTTAACCCACAGTGTGCTTTACTTAGGTTCCGTATTCAGAACTGGGGGGCAAGACTCTTGTCATGGCCGTCTACGACTTTGACCGCTTCTCCAAACATGATGCCATCGGTGAGATCCGCATTCCTATGAACACTGTGGATTTGGCCCATGTGATTGAGGAATGGCGGGACCTGCAGTCAGCAGAGAAGGAAGAGGTAGGTGACCATTACAGAACCCTCTTTCACAAGGTCGAGGCAGAGGAAAGGACTGACCAAATGGCTCAGCCCAAATGGAGGGAGAGGTGGGTACTGTTCCTATGGGAAGGGACCACTTTGTCGCCTAGCCGACAAGGCTTCTTCTGAAAAACCAATTTACGCAATAGTCAAAGCTGGCTCACAACGTTCATGCTAGTAGAATTTTTGCTCACAAGACTCCACAGCTTAGAGGGAACATTGCTCCATCGCAGCTCTGCATTGGCCCTCCTTTTCTTCCCACAGCATGAGAAGCTGGGAGATGTTTGCTTTTCACTGCGGTACGTCCCCACGGCTGGGAAGCTGACGGTCATTGTGCTCGAAGCCAAAAACCTCAAAAAGATGGATGTGGGGGGGCTGTCAGGTAAGAACACCTCACAGTGGCATAGATGGAAAAGGTAAGCCAAAAGCCACAGGAATTTGCCTTAAACTGAATCAGATCCTTGATCTACCAAGATCACTCTGGCCTAACTCAGACTGGCAGGGCCTAGAGTCGAGGTCTTTCACATCATCTGCTATTTGGTCCTTTTAACGGGACATGTGGGGGACTGAACCTGCACCCATCTGCACATGAAGCAGATGCTCTGCCCCCAAGCCACGGTCTCTCCTTAAAACCGGACAGTTTGGTCTTGCCTGTTATCCCATCCTTTATTAACTGCTGAGCTCATGTTTCTCAAGGCAACAGGCAGGCCCTGTATGGAGTGAAGAAATCAGAGTATTCGAGAACGCAACCCCTAGCTGCATTTGACAGTGGTACAATCACAGAGGGCTGTTTCACATATTTGGGGGTGGGGGAAATTGGGCCAGTTCAAGGTATTTTGTTGCCCCGGCAAGATTTGCCCGTTGCCTTCTTCCGCAGTGAAGGCCCCCGTGGCACCTAGCTGTTCTCCTCATAATGCCACCCCACACGGTTGGTTGGGTGACTTGGCCGGAAGTCTGGCTCTGAGGGGAAGGATGAGAACAGGGAAAGGAAGTAGGACAGAATGGATCTTTGGGACAGGGCAGGAGATTGGGAGAGAAGAGACTTCAGACCATCCGTGGGCAACAGATGGGCAAAAAGCCACGGGCCTTGCCTGCCGAAGCCTATTCTACAACTCAAGGTGTCTGTTCACCTTCCAATCACCATGGGTTTAATAGAGAACAAACGGACAACAGCTTTAGTTTTGACCATCTGGAGTTCAACATGGACTATGCAAGCATCCAGGTTACAGAGAACTCTGCTTTAGGCCAGTCACTTGTATTTGAAGAAGTGTGCCTCCACACGGAAGCTTATACCCAGAATTAAACTTGGTTGTCTTAAAGGCGCCACTGGACTCTGATTTTGTTCTGTTGCTTCAGACCAACATGGCCACCCACGTTAATTTTTTTTCTCATTTGTTTTTCTCAAACATGGCTTTAAAATTACAGGTCCTTATTGGGGAATCTGAAGATGCAGAGAGCTACTGTGACTTATTCTCTGGTATGATGCACGATCCGTTATTCTAATCTTCCTCTTTCCCTCTCTCCAGACCCCTATGTTAAAATCCATCTCATGCAGGGAGGGAAACGTATCAAGAAGAAGAAAACAACTATAAAGAAAAATACCCTGAATCCCTATTACAATGAGTCCTTCAGTTTTGAGGTGCCTTTTGAACAAATCCAGGTAAGCCAGTCCTCTCCCAGTTCCCCCAAATAAATTAGCGTGTCACCAAAGTTTTGCTCATTTTAATTATTTCCACAAATATTTTTACTCTGTTGAAAAGCAACACTGGGCACTTGGGACACAAAGATGGGTTTTCTGAAGTGTTAGTTCAGGTCTCAAAATGCATTAGGTCGACCAGCTTGCTATTGCACATCATGCTGGGCTATTGCTTTTCATTGGACCACATGCAAATAGCTGATTGGCTAGTTGCTATGCACGGTGCCGAATTGTGGTTCCTTTCCCTTAGCTGTAAAATTTCTTTCACATTCAGGCCATTTCTTGCTTGCTTGCTTGCAATAACTTTGTGGAAGCCTGGTGCCACATTCAAAACATGTGCAATTACCAATATGAAATTTATCCTCCTAAAAGGGAAAGTAAGAGTTGTCATATCCTTAATAAAAAAACCTGTGAATGGAAAAAAATGTTGGCTTGTCAAAACTCCATAGAGTTTGCCAGTCCTGGGTTATGTGCCAGTTCTCCCTTGAGAGTAAACATCCCTTATAACTTGCAGACTCTCATAACAATAGAGGCTTTGAGTGCTAGGCAATGGCATTTAGCCTTCAATACAGGGTTGCCAACCTCCTGCTGGCGGCTGGAGAACTCCTGGAATTACAACTGATCTCCAGGTGACACAGACTAGTTCCCCTGGAGAAAATGGCTGCTTTGGAAGTTGGACTCTGTGGCATTATATCCTGCTAAGATCCCTCCCCTCCCTGAACCCCGCCCTCCTCTGACTCCACCCCCCATATCTCCAGGCATTTCCCAGCCCAGAGCTGGCAGCCCTACTTCTATATGATTCTAAGGGCTGAACTAGATGTTTGGCGACAGCTGGATTTCAGAACCCAGGTGGCTGCAAAGCAGTGAGGAAGAGAGGGCGGCATCTGGTGTGGCAAATGACGGGCAGGATGGAGGGCTTCGTCCTTTTCCCACCTGTTCTTTTCTCCTGTCGTTTGCTGTCCCTTTGACGTGACCAGCACGTATCTGGAATCCAAGCTGGAAGAAAAGGAACTATTGGGAGGGTGTTGGAGGGCGAGATCAGTAGACAGAGGACCCTCATGCATTCCCCACAAAATCCGGCTTTCCATATGCTGCTCTGCCAACATTCTCTGTCCGTAGAGTTCGGCATTCAAATGAATTCATCCTGTGCTCTCTTCATTCCTTATAGAAAGTCCAGGTTGTTCTGACAGTCCTCGATTATGACAAACTGGGCAAGAACGAAGCTATCGGGAAGGTCTTTGTGGGATGCAATGCAACAGGGGCCGAGCTGCGCCATTGGTCTGACATGCTGGCCAATCCACGGAGACCCATTGCCCAGTGGCACACACTGCAACCTGAAGAGGAGGTGGATGCGGTGGTGGGCATAAAGACCTCTTGATGCCCCTTTCCTCTCGGCCGAATCCTGCGGCAACAGTTCCTTCTCCCGTCCAGAGCGAATGGGAGTGTGTGGGTGAGGCACCCCTGAAAATACGTGTGTGTGTTGGGGAAGCCTGTGAGCCTGTCTTCTCTCAGAGCCATTTCCTGTTAAAAACAAAACATCTCCAAGAGAAAAAAAATCCGCTGTTTTTTATCCACTGTGTGAAAAAAGGAAGGAAGCTTACGCAGTAGTTTAACACGGGTGAGAGATTTACCATAGGTTTACTATGAGGCTTTCAGTACAACTTGTGTAGGTTGAGGTGTTTGGGTTTCAGATGTCAACACACTGCATTTTGAAACTGAGTATTGAGTGCAAACTTTTTTACTTTTAAACCAACAATATACATTGGATATTATATTAGGATGCTAGTTTTTAAAAACAGTCCTCAAAGAAACCTATTGTATATCTTTAAAACAAAACCTTTTACATTTGCTAAAGGTTCTTGTAGAAGGCCACAGTTACATTTTGGATATTGTACTACAGTGCCATGTTTGAAAACTAGACCTAATACGTAAATCTATTGTAAATAACACCAATGTATTTACAATAAGTTTACTAAAGGGTTACAACAAGTTGTGTTCTTTGATAACATACAACTTTGTTGGACATTGTATTATACTACTGCTTTAGAAAGTCAGGGGAAACAGGCCAGAAATCTTATAAAACATAGTTTTAAAGTAGATTTTCTGTAACTTGATGGCTTTACAGTATGACTAAAATAGGTGGGTTTTTTGGTCATTGTATTAGGAAATATTTAAAATGTGGATCTCCTGAGCAAATTGACTGACTCAAAATAGGTTTGGATCAGGATAACATTACAAAATATGTTGTGTGTGGGCCTCATATGTAAACTTTGGTAAATAGGTTTAGCATAGATGTAGAGTATCCTAATGATTTTATTACAAACTGTTTGCATAACTGTCAGACATTTAAAAACTAGCCCTCAGTTGCAAACTACTGTGGATATGTTCAGCATATGTTTGTAATAGGATTTTTTTTGTTAGATTACCACAGTTTTATGGGTTTTGATGTAAAAAGCATAGTAGAATTTTAAGCATCAACCAATACATTAAGGTGTTCATGTAGTTTAGCCTACTTTATTTCTGCTTAATTATAACAGTCCCAACATAACCATTCATCTGTTTTTATGGCATGGTTAATACATGTTTTACAACATATTTATGAAACTTTCGATATGGGTATTATAGGCATTTGCTCTAGGCTATTTTGTGGACATATAGTAGGTTAACTACAGATTTACTAATGGTTCTTACCCAACAAAAGTTACCTTTGCTATGTTAAAACATGTTTACATTTTTGCTACAAGTTTAAGACTGGTTTATTATACAACTGCAATGGGTTTACTGTTTGTTAGCAACCAGTTTGATGCATTTTATATGAAGAAAAAAATTAACAGGAAGTTTACTACAGGATTTACAATGGTTTTCCATAGGCCAGACCATGTTTACAACACCTTTGCTATGACAACTCTACAAGTTCCATTGGTTTTGTCTGTCTAGATATCTATTACCCTGCTGTTCCTCAAAGGAGCTGGAGGCGACATACGTGTCACTCCTCCATTTTATTCTCACAGCAACATTGTGAGGTAAATTAGACTGAGAAAAAGTGACTGGCTCGGGCTCCAGGTCTGCTGTGATTTGAAACCAGGGCCCCTGATCTTAGTCAGCCACATTAACCACAAAATCACACTGATTCTGAATTTTCAACAATGGAAATACATTTATCTTATAAGCCTGGCAAGCTGCTTATGGCAGCTCTCAAATTGTTGTAATTTGATTTTAATTATCAATTTGGGATTTCCAGTCCTGAATTCAGATACTTGTATTCAGCTTGCATAAATCTGAAATTGCAATTCTGGGCAATGGTTTTTTAGTGTAATTTTCTACTTTTGCTGTCACAGTGAATACATGTGTGTATGTGTGGGGAAATGCTCCAATTTTATGGGGGGATCCATTTTTTAGTCACTAGAGTACAAATCAGACCATAAGAAGGGAAAATAAAGAAATGAATCACATATATCACATTTTTTTGGGGGGGAATCAATTTTAAACTATGGATATTATTATTAGGATTTATTTCTCTGGTTTCCCCCCAATATTTGATAGACCATTATAACACATGTATCATTCATTTGCATCTAACTCATATTCGAGATTAATCTAAGCACTGAACATCTGGCTTTATCCACCGAACACAACAAGTTGGTTTCAGGTGCTAGAGATAATTTTGAATTCATTCAATCAAGGGTGATTTGCAGATGAGATCCACTTTCCAAAAGAAGGAACCAACCATTCCTGGAGAGAAGATATCAGTCATTTGAATAGAAAGGCCCACCTACACACAAATCTTGCACTGGTGATAGGCTTGTGCGCTCTTTTTCAGTGGAAGCAAAATGGCTGACTTCTGCTTTCTAATTTTGCCTGTAGCAGAATCTCAGCTTGAGACACTGTAATATACCTTCATTTCTTGGAGACAGAAATCAGTATTATGATTGTCAAAAGCCTTACTTTAAAGTAAGGACAGGTGGGCCAAAGGGCAAGGGATAGACAATCTCTTCCTGATCTAAAAACAGATTTTTAAAAGACTTCTGTTGACGGAGAGATCTATTATTGGTTCTGGTCAGATGTGCCAGCTCAGGGTTGGGGAATTCCTGGAGATTTGGGGGTGGAGCATGGGGGGGAGAGGGGTTTAGGGAGGAGAGGGACCTCAGTAGGGTCTAATGCTATAGAATCTAACCTTTGAAGCAACCGTTTCCTCCAGGGGAACTGTTCTCCTTCATTGGAGATCAGCTGTAGTTCCGGGAGATCTGCAAGCTCCACGTTCCAGGCTGGCTGCCCTGTTGGATGGCTGTGAATGTTTAGGTACCACATTTACCTGCAGCTCAGCACAAATGATGGGAGAGAAGAGAGTAGGTAGCAGGACTTTACCAGACCGGTGAGTGAGAAGCCATTTATGCAGAACACTTCCCTGCTTCGAACATCTTTTTAAAGCTGTGTGATTGTGGTGCTATAGCAGTCCTTTGCAACTGAATAGTGTTGTCCACACAGGAAAACCCAGTTTCCAATGACTGCTCTAATGACACATCAGCACAATCTTTAACTATGTGCAGAGGCAGGCTCTGAGAGGTGGTTACCAGAATGTTACGTAATGTGGCACGCACCTCTGCCAGAATAGTCCATAAAGGACTATAGACTTTCTGCTTACCAGTTTCTCATCCACACTCTACAGAAGTCCAGATTTTGGGATCTGGCACTTGCCAGGCTACTTCTGTGTGTAACCAAGCCAGTGAGTTTTACAGCTGTGGAAGTGGAGGATCAGCACTCTGGTGTCATATGGTAACCCATGGACTTTGCTCGCAATCAGACACATGCACTCTGGAATTTACTCTGGTTGTGGATGAGATCCCTGTGTTACTCCTTTTCACATTTATGGTTTAGAAAGCTGGTGCCCAAGTAATACTTGGTTTATTCAGGATAGGATAATCACATCATATAAACTGAAGAAAAATTAGGAGTTATAATGAGAATATGTCCAAGTAATGTTTGCAAAAGGTAATTCAGGTAACCTGGAACTAGAAGTCTCAGGGTTTTGGCAGGATGTGTGTGTATCTGAGTAGGATTTAGGATCTCATGGTGATTATCTTTGTGGGTGAGGCTCCATAGCTAGGCCTTAAGCACTGTCTTCTCTCCAGAATGGAAGATCATCCTGTCATACGACCAAACATTCTGCAGCCCTCAAAATGAGAGCCATAGAGTATTAGCACCTCTACCACTGTTTTTAAATAGACTACTTCATTTCAATTGAGAAAGGAAACACATTTTGACACCCATTTGTACAATCTGGAGTTCTTCCAAATTTTAACAGAACTCTCAATCCAATGTCAGTTTTGTAACCAGTGGATTTTTTTTTTTTACTGTCAGTGGAGATGCAGAAATCAGTCCCCTTTCACACCATGGAGAGGGAGGTAAAAATGAAACCAAAAAGGAAACAAACTAACCAAGAAAAAGACCAGGCCAAGGTTGATTGCCCAAAGAAGGGCATGGTGGCCATTTTGTTGCTAGTGTGTTTGTGTAGTTGCAGTGTTGATAGACTTGCGCACCCATCCCCATCTAATTTCAAAACAATACCCTGCTCTGTTGACCTTCTCAAATTCATCTTAAATACAATCCTAACCCTCAACTCTGTTTTAGTTTCAAGTATTAGTGTCACAGACAAGAGAAACATTCAAGATGGCGGTTGCTGTGCCATGAGATACTGTTTAAGACGTTCTAGCAACAGCTGTTTGTTTCAGGTAGCTGAAATGCCGTCTTGTTTTCCTTTCCCTCATAGTCCTCTTTGTAGTTAGAAAAGCATACTCAAAAAGTGGTCCATTAAGATGGTCCTCATTTGAATTGTTGGTGGGTGCTGTTCCATGTACTGTCCCCTGGCCCCAGCTAACAAGTTCATCTTCCTTCCATTTCCATCTCTTGCTGACATCTATCCTCTATCTTTTGGCATCAGCAAGCATGTAGATGCCTTGTTTGAGTGTCCACCATTAAAAACAGGCCACCTCTGTGTTTTGAGGAGTTGTGTAAATGTAATGACCGAAGGGATTGTACACTAAAGTTCAGAAGGCTTTGTAACTTTGATGTGTGTTGTTCCTAAACCCTTCAGTCCTCTGAATTACTCCTTTTAGAGGCGCTGTCCTTTCCAAGCCGTCTCTACTGCCCTTTTGAAACCAGTTTTAATATTGATGTATTTGACCAAGCGGTACTCTTGTCTGTTAATAAATAAGAGATCTCTATATTTCAAATGCGTTGCTCCTCATTGTCTTTGATAAGGGACGTGATGAGAATCATACAAATTCTTCCATGTAATAGTTCTCCGTGTAATATTTGTGATGTGTAGGGCTTCTTTGTGATGCCTGGTGTCTTTACTACTGATGTTCCAAAATTCTATGCCAGGAATTATTAGGAAAGGATAGGGGAGTGGCCAGGGTTGTGATTGTATAGATCTATAACGTGACTGTGCTTGAAATACTGGTTGTTCCAGCTCTCAAAAAGAACATTACAGAGACTGAGACACTGCAGATAAGGAGAACCAAAATGATGGTTGTTCAAACATTTTCCCTACAAGGAAAGGTTAAAGTATTTGCAGCTCTTCAATTTCAAAAAATACAACAATTATCCTAAATTTTAGAAGTGGAAAAATCAGACAGAAAACGTTCAGTCTGTTTCTCATAATGCTACCAACTTGGGAGCACCCAATGGGCTTTTTCACAGACAAAGTGCTTTTTCACAAAATGCATTTGTTGTCCGCTAGCTTTAGATGGCTTTAGATGGGGATTAGACAGTCATGGAGGACAGATCCATCAATGGATATTAGCCATGATGACTAAATAGAGCCATCGAGTTCAAGTAGCAGTTACCGGGGGACAGGAAGAGGGAGAGACTGTGGCTTCCCCATCCCACTTGTAGGCGTACCCTGGTTCTGGTTGGGTCATTGTGGGAAAGGGGATGCTGGAAAAGATGTACCTTGGGTGTGATCCAGCAAGGCTCTTCTTACGTCAAGGCAAATGATGGGTTATTCCATGCCTACAACTCCAGCTACACTATTATTCTCTATTTACATTAGTCAGAGATTTGCAATCAAGGGGAAACCGGCTGTTGCTCATTTGAATGTATTGATTCATTAAAAATGTTTGCAGATTTTAAAAGATCCCCGGCTTGACCACCTGAGATGACAAATCCACACAAAGATGACTACATTGCAGTACTAAAGATAGAGAAAATAACTGCCTAACCCACTAGTTTCCATGAAGTTATACCAAGGTGCATGAAGAGAAATAATCCGTCTCTTCAGGATCCTAGAGGAATCACTCCTGGTTTACACCAGAAAGCAATCCAGTGGCCCCGTGGTATTTTCTCTTTGCTTATGCTGAGAGGCCTGAAACTTGACCCAACCATAACATATATGGAGGCGACCTTTCACGGCAATGAAAAGGCGACACCGTTTCTTTCCAAAGAGGCTGCCGAACACTCATCCTAGCCATTATTTATGCACAAAAGCATTCCTAATTTGTCACTGTCCCAGCCTGGGGCAGAGGCACATGCAGAGCGAGTGAGAGCCACCTGTCAGAACAGCCCGAGTAGAACCCGTGGGAGAGCCTTGCCGGTTGTGCGCTGCACGGGCTGTTGCATTACATATCCTTTGGCCCCAGCAAATCCCTCCCAATCCCAGACTAAAAATGGGCTTTGTGTTATGAGGATCAAGAGCTCTTTCATTCCTGGAGATTTAATTTGTTGGAGACAATTAAGGGGAAGAACAAAGAGAAACTGAATTGGGGGGGGAGGGTGTGTGCATGTGGTGGGTGGTGGATCTGTGGAAATGAAACGAGAGAGCAAAAGGTCTGTGCGGGTGATGTATGCAGATGGAAGAAATGCATAAGGATACAAATGAGCAAGGGGGCTGCATGTTAAAGATGTGTCTAAGGCCCATATCATGTATGTATTGTGAAGTTCAAGAAGGCTCAAATGAGATTTGCATGTCAGCTCAAATGTTCATCCGTCAGTACAGAATCCTGATGGAAAGCTTGTTCAAACTGCCTTTCTGCTTTTCACTCAGGAATATCAATTGTGGGGAAAAGGCTAGGGAACACTTTAAATGGCATGCACAAATCTGATCTAAGAATATGCCTCCTCTATCTACCTTCAAAATAATCTATTTCTATGTGTACATATTATGTTCTGGGAGAGCTCCTGCATTAGGGTTGCCAGCCTCTAGGGGGTGCCCAGAGATCTCCTGGCACTGATCTCCAGGCAACAGAGATCAGTTCCCCAGGAGAAAATGGCCACTTCGGAAGGTGGAGTCTACAGCATTATATTCCATCGAAGTCCCATCCTCCTCAGGCTCCACCTCCCAAATCTCCAGGTATTTCCCAACCCAGAGGTGGCAACTTTCCTGTCCCTTTAGCTACTGTGTGACATTCAATTCAGCTGGTGATGCTCTTCCCAGCATTGTGCTGCAATGATAGGAAACGTTTCACCCTTTCATCTTCTGGCCATTATGCCAACTGTCATCAGCAGGAAGTGGCAGTCCTATTGTACGTATGTGTGGCGAAGGCTAGCTTGCACATTATATAGGCCATGTCCTTTTGGAATGGGATAATGAGGCGATGGGTGGACAGAATGCAAAGTGGTCCCTTTCAATGTTCCCTCTAAGCTATGGAGCCTTGTGAGCAAGAATTCTACTTTGTGAGCTATTGGCATTAAAGTTGTGAGTGAGCAATTTGGCTACTGCATAAATTAATGTGCTCTGGAGCCATCCTTCCTGAGCTAGGACAAAAATGTGTGAGCTGGAGGCTAAAAAACTGTGAGCTAGCTCACACTAACTCAGCTTAGAGGGAACATTGGTCCCTTTGTGCTGGAGGAGCCATGTATTGAAAATATTTCTACCCCCCTTACACAGAGGTCCAGTGCAGTTTACAGAATATACCTCAGTGTAAAAAACCCACATAAAATTACGAAAAATCAACTCAGCTTTCCAATACCAACCCTCCAAATAGTCCAGCACATATTACCAATGAGAGGTGTACCTGCTCACCAGCCCTGTAGCTCGCTGCACTCATGGCATGGCACAGTACTTTGAATATTACAACAGCAGTTCTCTCTTCTGTCAAAAGAGCTGCAGCAACATCTCATGAAGCAACAGTGAGAGCAATCACCTTTTTCTGTTTGTTGTTGTTCAGTTGCACAGTCAAGCCTGACTCTTCGTGATCCCATGGACCACATCATGCCAGGCCCTCCTGCCTTCCGCCATCCTCTGGAGTTCAGTTCATTTCATGTCCGTTGCATCGATAACACTGTCTAAGCATCTCATCCTTTGCTATCCTCTTCTTCTTATACCTTCAGTCATTCCCAGCATCGGGGTGTTCTCCAGTGAGTGCTCCTCATTTGGTGGTCAAAGTATTTGAGCTTCAGCTTCAGTATCTGGCTTTCTAGGGAACAGTCAAGGTTGCTTTCCTTTAGGATTGACTGATTTGATTTCCTGTGATCTATAGCCAAATGGATAACAAACTTCATGTCCCACCTTTCTCCCCACTGGGGGTCCCAATGTGGTTTCCATTGTTCTCTCCTCCATTTTGTCCTCACAACAACCCTGTGAAGTAGTTTGGGCTTTTAATCAAGTGTGTCCAGTATTTTTTGTTGAAACTGTCTGGTAACCGTGCATGCCTGCCACAGATGGATTCTTTTATTGCTATGAATTAACAGACAGACATTTGATTTGAAACAGTAAAGAAGATGTCCTCAACTCCTCTGGCAAATCATTCCAAAGGCTGGAGGCAATGACCAAAGAATGCAGCATCTGGGCTGAAGAACGTGCTGTCCTGCGGGAAGGCACAGCAAACAAGCACTGCCAGGAAGAACAGACCTGGCATGTGGGTTTCTACCAGCAGGAGATGGCAGTGCTTAGGGTAGGAAATATTTGTGCAAGATTCTTCTGTGGGTCCAATTTTTCAAAAATTATGAACACCAGTATATACTTGTTGCCATGAAAACACTAGCAGTAGATTGACATCCATATTAAACCCAAATATTATTGTTTTTATGTTGTATATGTTCTGTTTCAGGATTAGCATTTGTTAAGAACAGCTGTTCCATGTTTCACGTGTCTTTCCTTTTAACAGTTATATAGTTATGGTCAGCAACTTCAACAATAAATATTCAGTGGTAATGGTGGAGATATGAGAGCTGCCAAATGAGGATTGCCAAATGATGTGGGGCTGGCGGGCTGCAGTCTGGTTTGCTTTTGTGCCTTCTATGGCATTTTTGTAACATCACCCATGGATGTCTCCACATTTTAAGCAGCTGTTTAGAGGCACATCTGCAACGACAGGCTCGAAAGTTGGCCACTCTAGCCAGAACTGGAAATAAAATGAGACAAAAAAAGAGTAGTTATCCATAGACAGAGATCATGGCTTTGTGCAAAAAGTGCTGGATCGCGTTAAGCGATGCTCTCAACAAGCTGCGCCGAGGTTTAGTATAGATGGAGTTTGGAGACTTGGAGGGAGGTACTCTCTACCGTGTTTACAGGGGAGGACCCGGGACGAGGCACAAAGCCAGCAAAATCCAGGGTGGGCTGGCATCCCGCCCGCATCCCTGCAGGCCGTGTTTCCATGGAGACAGCGTCGCCGAGAATCCGAAGCTTCTCTTCAACCCTTTCCTTCCCTGCGTCCTTATTGGCTCCTGCAGCCTCTTGCAGGATCCGATTGAACAGGGGGCCCGTCTGTCACGACCGGCGGCGGGGGGGGGCGGGACTTCGGAGGCAGGGGTTGCTGGAGCGACAGGGGCGCTGGGAAGGGAGACTTTGCTAAAGAGGGTGTGTTAGTGTGTGTGGGGGGTGGTTTGCTTGATTTTAGGCTGAAGGGAAACGAAGCGGGGAATTTGGGATTCAGGATTCAGTGGGAGGGAGAGGTGTGAATTCGGCGTTTGGGGCGAAGGGAGTAGACCTGAGGTAGGGTAAATGCAGTTTTCGTGAAACCAGGGGGTGCAGTATGGGAATAGAACGGGAGGGGGAATGAAGCTGGGGTGAATCCGAAGTGGGAAGTGTATTTTAGAATAGCGGGGGGAGGAACCTGGAGTAAGCTCACTGATCAGGATTGCCAACCCCCAGGTGGTACCTGGAGATCTCCCACTATTACAATTGATTTCCAGAGGATCAGTTCTCCTGGGGAAAATGGCTGCTCTGGTATTTCCCATCTCAGAGCTGGCAGCCCTAAAGGGCAGTATGCACTCAGGAAAAAGAGTGGATCTGGGTGCTTGTTGCTGATCCCAAGGATTTAATCTTGTGTATCAACACTAGAGTGGTGTGTGACACAGACACTGAAGGAGACTTGTGTGGGAGATGTGGCATGCTGATAGGCAGAGAGCTTTAGGCAGGGATTGTTCTCTTCTTGTCCTCTAGACAGTAATTGGGGGGATGGCTGTTCTTGGATTTCTGTGATTGCTTGTGTTTTGTCTGTTTGTTTTGTGAGCGTGCTTGTGAAGACTTTTGACTGTTGCAAAGCCCAGATTACAATTCTGCCTCACAGAAAGCTGCATTTGTCATGATCACCATTAGCGGGGTAAACTGTGCAAGAGCAGTATTCAGTTATTTAATGGAATAAATCCCTGAAGTTTATTTTGGGTCCTGCAGAAGTAAGACCAGCTTATTCGAGCCAGTGACATTTATGCTAAATTAAGTACTTGTGCCCCAAGTCCAAATTAGTGCAATAATTTACTCTGTGCATATCTATTGTGGAATAGATCGTGAACAGCCGGGGGTGGGGATGGGGGCTTCATTTATGGCCCCGTGGGCCACTGTTAGCCTTTTTCAATTGCTTGTCTCAGAGCATTTCGAGGAGAACAGGCCATAGTCCAGAGAAATTTCCTGTGCCTGGATTGTGCTTCTGCCTGCTCTTGAATGTCCCTCGTGTTTTTAGAGTAGTGTACAGTGTAGAATGGGAGGCTGATAATCTGGAAAAAAAAATTAAAACCAAGATAGACTCCTGTAGACAGAAGTACATTTTAGAGGCCCTCTGTTTTCAGTTTCCAGTGCCTGCAGTATGGTGAATGGCCGGGACAAAGTGGTCTTTTCCAGTATCTGTGATGTGATTCCCTTCATAGTGTGGTCTGTGTGCTTACCAATGTTCCCAGCTGCCGTCTGTGAAAACCTTTTGTATGGGAGGGCTTTTCCTTGCTGAACTTCTGGGTTCTATTGGTGATTTTGGCTGCTGTGGGTTTCTTGTACTTTGCTATTTTGTTTTGTTTTTGCTGGCTGTTATTTGGTATTTTGGCTGCCGTCCTTTTTCTTTTTCAAAGTATTTATTGTCTTGTAAGCTGCCCTGTGGACCATTGTGAAAGGGTTTTTTTAAAAATTAATTTATTTAGCACAGTTATATTTTACTTTTCTCTCTGATAGGGATGCAGAGCTGCTTACAACACACACACACAGAAAAAAATAAACAAGGAAGGGAGGGTTTCAGTGTTCAAGCAGGTCTTCTCTCTCCACTTGCTGATCTTCTGCCTTACCCTCAAACTGAGAGCTGCAGAACAAAAAGCCCTTTGACTTGCCCTTCTGGGCACAGCAAGGCTTTATATACCCGTGCGCAGAGACGAGAACAATCTCAGCGAAATGCTATTTAGCTGCTGCCGTGTAGCAGGATCTTCCCCAATTCCTTGCTCTGTCAGAATAAATAAATAACTAAGATGCATCATGCTGCTTTTTGGGGTTAAAAAATGGCCTCCTTGAGTAACACTGACTTTGCTTTCTTGCCCATAAGATATCACTGAGTTAAACTGTAACAAAGGATAACAGCACAATCCAGTGCAAGTGAACTTGGAAGCAAGCCCCACGGTATACAAAATAAAGAAAGTAGAGTCTTGTACCGCTTTAGACTTAAGTTGTTTTTCTTCTAGAACAAACTTATGCTGTAGTAAAAACTCATTAGTGACTTTCAAGTGCCACAAGACCCCTGCTTGTTTCTGCTGAAACAGGCAACCACAACTGCCCCTCTGCAGTTGTGTTCAGTGGGGCTTCCTTCCAGGTAACACGGTGCTTAGGGTTGCAGCCTAAATATCTCCATTGTTGGCCAACCATTTTGCATGAGTGGGAGGGAGAGCCTCTTCCCCGTGTTGCTTCATTTTTAGTTGACATTTCCTGCATTAGTCACCTTGTGGTCTTCTGCTGTGAAAGAAAAGCAGGATATATTTGTAATCTTGAAATCAGCCCATGTGCCACTTTAGGTCTGGCCAGTAAACCATGCTGCTTGCCGGCTGTGTCTTCTGCTTCCCAGGTACAACAACCTGCAGCACAAGCATGTCAGTGTTTTGGGATAGGCAGGCCAACGAGGCTCGGGGAGTCACGGTCATTGCTGGCATTCTGCACTGCCTGCAAAGCTGTGCTTTCTCGTCAGGCTTTTCTGGAGGAATATTCTTCTGCATAAATGTCAGTGGTCTTCACAGGATGGGTCTTTTTAGATTGATCACATTTTTAATGTTTTTTAATCTACTATGGATTGTAAAGTGCATTGTATAAGGCAGAAATAAAATTCTTAGGCAAATAAATAGAGCGAAGGTATGGAAGGCAAGGTGTCTGTGAGGGTCTGGAAAAACAGGTAAGCTTATAAAGAAGGCCTGCTGGGATCCCTCTCTGGCCCAGTGGGCCTGAACAAGGTGTCTCCCCCACTGTGATTCTCGTGTGCTTTTTCTGCAGCCATGACAGCAGCGGGGAGTGGCAACGGTTTTGGCACCACGGCTTGGTGGGGGTTTTCTCCAGCACTTGACCTACAAGCAACACGTAGGTAACTTCTTGTTGACTAGGGACGTGTTTTTCTTTGTCTGCCTGCTGTATATGAACTTGGACCCATCTGCTTCATGGGTTATGTGAGGAATTGCTCCCATCGGCAGCGTGTGCCCTGGTTCTGTGGTAGGTCTGGCTCTGGGACGCAGTCTGCCTTGGGATAGGAAGCATTTTTTTCTGGCCAGACTCCCTCCCTTGTGCAGGGAAACTGCTGTCTTTGATTTGGAGCCAAAAGGCCTCTCTGTTTGGGAGGAGCGGCATTAGGTTTTAACAAAAATCTTTGCCCCAGTGCCAAGAGATACCTGTGACATGGCTGCATTTGGAAAACTACAAGTTTGGTCACTCCATTTAAAAACTTGGATGGAATTACTACAAAGATTTGGGAAGGGGCAACCGAAGTGATCAAAGGGTTGAAGCATCTTCCCTTTGAAAAAGACTAAAGAGTCCAGGGCTCTTTTCGTAGCAGGAACTCCTTTGCGTATTAGGCGACACACCCCTAATGTAGCCAGTCCTCCAAGAGCTTACAGAGCGCTTCTTACAGGGGCTACTGTAAGCTCTTGGAGGATTGGCTACATCAGGAGTGTGTGACCTAATATGCAAAACAGCTCCTGCTACAAAAAGAGCCCGACTAAAGTGTTTTTCTTTGATGATGGGGGGGGTTGCTTAGAAAGAAAGATGACTAAGGAAGGAGGGATGGGCTGTGGAGGTAAAATTATGCGTGGTACGAAGAAGAGGGGTTTTTTTGTGTGTGTCTTCTTATAATGCACAAGTGCAAACCCGGGGCCTTCTGCCCACCAAAGCCTGTGCTTTTGTCTATTCAGGACAGACAAAAGTAAGTGCTTCTGCATAATTAAAATCTGGATTTTTCTGGAATAATACCCCTCATTTGTCCCCCTGCTTGGATGGGTTATTTAAAAAGGGGGGATCAGACCGATTCAGCTCTCAATAGCTGTTCGCCATAGTGGCAAAATGGAACATCCATGTTGAAAGGCAGTATTTTTCCGAAGTCCAGTTTCTGGAGGCATCAGCAGGGGAGGGCTCTTGCCTTCACATCCTCCCTGTGGCACTTCTTGATTGGGCACTGTGGAAAACAGGATCCTGTTCTCGATGGATCTTTGGTCTAATCCAGCATGGTTCTCTTTATGTTCTTATGCGCTCCTTCTGCAGATCTAATGGAATCAGCAGTAAAATTTTAATTCCTGAGAATGTCAGTTTTTATTTGGGCTCAACTGCTTTCTAGATCTCTGTGCTGAAGAGAGAGATCTGAAAATGTTTAGATAAAGTTGGCCAAAGCCTCCAGGGACCTCTACAGACTTCGTCCTTGTGGCTTCCAGATGTTGTTCTGCCTTTATATCTTCTTCCTTCAGCTATACCTCAGACTACAAGTGCTGCAACTGCAGTACTCATCTAGAAAGGAACTTGCGGCTTATTTATCTTTATCCAGCACGAGCAGTCTTCGGGCTCCACTGATTCATGTGCAATTTCTGCTTGAGCAGACAGACTTTCCTGGAAATTGCTTTTATGTTGGAGTGGAACGGGAATGGGAACGGTCCCTCCAGATACGGTCATTTCACTTTCTCTGCAGATCTGGATACCTCTACGGAGCACCTGCACGTGTCCCAGGGTGGTATTCCCGAACTGAATATCCTGCTTGTGGGATCAATTGATGGTCGTCATATCCTCAAGACGATGTGTCAGGCACACCGATGGGTACGGAGGAAAATCAACGTATGTAACTCCCTCACTCCCTTCCCTCAGTTTCTGTTTCGTCTTGAACTAGGTCTGTACATTGGCGTGTTCTTGTTACGTGTTTTTCTCCTGGCATTGTATCTATCACATCACCATCATGTACACGGTACTCTTCGTTTAGTCATAGCAAGAGACGATTGTGGCGGGGACATGGCTCAGTGGTAGAGCCCAGGCTTTGCAGGCAGAAGGCCCCAGGTTCGATCCCTGGTGTCTCCAGGGAAAGAGCCCGGAGAGCGACTGCCAGTCATTATTTATTTAATTATTCAGTCATTCATTTAATTTGTATCCCGCCCTCCCTGCCAAGGCAGGCGCAGGGCAGCTTACATAAAACATATTAAACATTAAAACACAAAATTAAATAAAACCACAATAATATACTTTTAAAGCACAGCGTAAAGTGCTAGTGCTGTTCGCGGGCGACGGTGGACATTAGCAATGTCTGGGCGTGACACATTAATGGTGGTGGTAATTTGGGTCTGGCATTAACATGTTGTTGACAGTGTTAGTTTGACGGTGTTCATCATCGTAATGTGCTAGATGGAACAATAGTCTGACTTGGTATAAAACATGGATTCGTGATCGGTGTCTGCCCTGAAGAGTTTACAAATTCAGCGCAACAAAGGGGATGCAACAGAGGGAGAGAGGGAAGGAACATGAAGTGGAAGGAAAACTGGAAGAACATGCATCCTATTTGGTTACATGTATTTGGTGTCTCTGTGGGGTGTTAACTAAGGCCTGAACTACACGCGATGTTACTCTATGAGCTGAGAGTCATGGTTTTCCTGACCCGACACACATTCCCTGCAGCCTCACAGCAGCTGCAGAGTGCTTATTTCCCCTAAGCACTGCTGAGTCGAATATGGATCAGGAGCATGGCACAGGAGGAGAAAGAATTTCAGCCTCTCCCCATACCATTTTCCTGACCCAAAACAGCCCGGGGGGGGCATTATCTGCCCCATTGCAGGGCTGCCTGGGCCCTGGAAGTGGAGAAACATCTCATACAGCTTGTCCCGAAGGAGTCGTGCATCAAAAGAGGAATTCAAAAGATGGTTTCAGAGGAGGGATTTGATGGGGAAGCGCTGAGGCGTCATGGAGGCTCTCCGGGAAGCAGTTCAAGGCATCACTGCAGAGTTTGTTGTTTGTTTTTTCTCCATTGTTCTTAAGTAGGTTTGTCTTGTTATCAGTTTGTCATGTTGGGATGACGCGAGGAGGTGAATTTTGCAGGTCTGCCGCTTTCCTAGATAGTTCTTGGTCACGCTTTCTGCCAGAACAGCAGAAGAGGGCAAGAGGCTGCCAGGCAGATGGTGAGCAGGGCGGCGTGCTTTCCCTGGATTGGCAGCGTGACTGTGCAGACATAGACTCCAGTATCTCACTCGGCATCTTGAGCGTCTGGGCTTTGTTTTCTCCCGGCAGCGAGGCGCTGGCCAATTTCTGTATTATTGGGGACACAGTGGTCCGGGTGCGGGAGGAGGAGTGGCAGAACTGACCACGTTCTGGATGGTTGGACTCTGTAGTAAAGTTGGTTTGACAGTGTTGGCGTACATACGCTTGGTCGTAGACAGCCAGGCTGCAGAATCCCAGGGCATAGTCTGAAGGCACCCGCAACTAAAAGCAGGTCTGAGGATCGTGACTGCTTGGAGACATCCTGGGTGTCCAGCTTATTCTGCTTTGAGGTCTGTGGAAGCAAGTTTGGGTATAAACATATAAGAATAACAAACAGGTAACATTCAAGGTGAAGTGAAGCCTCGTGGCCCTGCCTGTCTGGGTCTGTTCCCCGCCATAGGAAGTGGCGCGAGGGTCCGGTTTATTAAGCAGTAGATTGAAAAGAGACAGGAGGCCAGGCGGTTTCTTTCCCACAAGAGGAAAAGGCTGCGGCTCCCTCGGGGACAAACCAGGATCTGGAAGGGGAGAAAGTCTTGGTGGTGGTTCTGCGGTTTCAGTCCAGTGGGTGCCACCTGCCGCTTCCAGCTGTTGCAGCTCTGCAGCAGCTTACGGCTGAAGGAAACCTGGCCTGGACTCACTGTGCGGTTTCTCTCTTGTGACTTCACAGCCATCTCCATCTCCCCCCCCCCCCCCAGGTCCAGCTGCAAAAGAAACTTACCAATATTGCTGTAAAACACAATGTGGCCGGATAAAATTGCTTGGACGGTCTGAATCAGTCTGCGAGCTGCCCGGTGTCGGGCCCTGCTCCAGTGTACCTGCATGGCCCTTTAACAGTCCTCACAGGGTCCTTGTGTGGAAGAGCAAAATGAAGATTGTGGAGACCCAGTTTTTAAAAAGCAGTGTTTAAGTCCTAGATAACAAGACTGGGAGTATAGGGTGCTCTCAGCCAGTATAGGGTTTCTGTCGCCTTTGGGCAACTGTCTGCCCCCTCCCCCATCAGGAGGACTTTCTTAGGCTGCATTTGCATGTGTCCGTAACAAGCTCTCCCATGTTCACCACCACCATCCACACAGACGTGAGAAGGCCCCTCTCAGGCATCACTATATCCTCAGTTGTGTTTTCCTTCCTGTGATCCTGTGTGAATTTGGATTCCTGAGATTCATAGCTAGATTATTTTCTAGATATTCTAGGTGGGTTGAGGTGACTATGAATATTATAGGGAATGGTGGGTACTATAAGGCCTTGTTAGGGGGGGGAAATCCATCAGTGTCCATCAGAAGTCCATCAGTGGCTATTAGCCACAAGGTATAGATAGGAACTCTCAGTCTGGGGCAGGTGATGCACTCTATTCTTGGTGCTGGAGGGGGCAGCAGTGGGAGGGCTTCTAGTGTCCTGGCCCCACTGCTGTATCTCCTGATGGCTCCTGGTATTTTTGGCCGCTGTGTGACAGAGTGTTGGACTAGATGGGCCATTGGCCTGATTCATCATTGGCTTCTCTTATGTTCTTATGTTCTTAAATGTGAATTTCTGCACAATAAGTGAACCTACAAGACTGTACCCTCATTCTGGTGTAGTGGTTTGATGTAGCGGTTAAGTGCGTGGACTCTAATCTGGGAGAACCGGGTTTGATTCCCCACTCCTCCACTTGCACCTGCTGGATGACCTTGGGCAAGTCCTAGTTCTGACACAGCTGTTCTTGAAAAGAGCAGTGTCTGTCAGAGCTCTCTCAGCCCCACCTACCTCACAGCGTGTTTATTGTGGGGAGGGGAAGGGAAAGGAGTTTGTAAGCCGCTCTGAGACGCCTTTGGGCAGTGAAGGGCGGGGTATAAATCCAATCTCTTCCTCTTCTTCCCCTTCTTCCCCTTCTTCCTCTTCTTCTTCTTCCTCTTCTTCTTCTTGCTTCAGAAGGCGGGGGGGGGAGCTTAAATAAATCCAGAGGACTAGGGACACAGGCCCTTTTATTCTGTGAAGGGAAGGATTATTTTGTCGGATGGGACCAGAGAAATGAGCTGTTTGGGGCTCTCTTTTCGGCTGTGACTCACTCCATCTGAAGAAGTGCTGCTGGTGCTCCGCCCCATCTTCCCTTTCCCCAAATGCATGGTGACGTTAATTAATTCCTGTCAACATGAGGAGTCTGGCAGGGATACTTTGGCAGCTGTCCATGGCTGTGAGCATCTCGGCTCGGCCTGGCCACCGTGCCCCTCAGAAAAGGCCCCCAGCTGACATGTGAGAGGGAGGCGTGAAGCTTGTGGAGGGCAAAGGGACAAGGGTCACCACAGAGGCAGTGCGGGCTCCGGCCTCTTCCCCCGTAGCAGCTCTTCTCAGACAACGTGTCACCAACGCAGCCCTTTGCGACCTTCCCTCATCACAAGGCGATGACTCAGCAGAGCCAGCCCGGCGCTTTTTTGAGTATCGCTTCATGTTAAGAAGACGTGAGCATCAGATGTGGGGGAAGGAGGCACGGGAGCAGGCAGGCGGGGGACAGCATCAGTGCCTGGATCATTGGTACCAACGTTTGGAGGATTCCTGGCTCCAGGGTACTTTGCTAGAGGAGAGATACGTGAGCTGGGTTACAGCAGAGTGGGCAGGTGCCGTGACTTCTCCAGGGTTCTTTGGGAGGGAAGGCCAGTTCAGCTAAGTGACCGGAAGCCAGGGAATCTGGATCTGTCAAATGGGGAATGCGTCTGACTAGGGCGGAGGAAAGGATGCTGAGAGGGGAAATGTGGTCCACTGGGTTACAGATGGGGGGTCTGGGGGGCAACAGGTACTTCCACAAGGAAGCAGATCTCATAAGTTGCACCAGTTCCTTAGAGGAAGGTGGAGAGTCGAGCCCCGTACCCCAAGATGCCTCATCTTAAGCCATCTCTCTCTCCCTCTCTCTGATGTTTTCCGCAGGAACAGCTCTCCATGCACCTATATTCCTCTGCCACTTTCCCTCATTTCTGCAAACGTTTTTGCAGTCCCAGGAGCAAACACACCGCTTGTCCCCTCTTGCTCTGCAGCATTGGACTTCTCTGTTTCCGGGAATTCCCCTGCTGCACCACAAGAGGGGACAAACTGCGCTTTTGCTCCTGGGACTGCAAAAACATTTGCGGAAACAAGGGAAAGCGGCGGACGGGTGCAGGTGCAGGCGTGGGGAGAGCCGTCCTTGCGGAAAACGCCCCCCCCCCCACTACCAACTCTTCTTTTTTCTCAGGAACAATCTTCCAGGCACTTGTCTTAGACTCCCACCCCTCCCCCAAGCACATGAATTACCCTCTGGTGAGTAACGCATCGACAGCCCAGCCGTTAACGGAACATTAACCTTCTTTAAGCAAACCTTGGACTCTAATGAGGTGATACATTCAAAGGCAATCCATGGCGATAAACCCATCCACAGCAGTATTTCAGTGGAAGATTCTTGGGTTCTACAGGGAAAGGGGTGGGGTAGGGGAGCTGCTGAAGGGGAGTAATGGTGCCTCTTCTCCAGGAAACTGGAATTTCACTCCAGCTTCTCTCCTGGGAGCCTGTCGGGCAGGCCTTTGGAATGCACTTGGGATTCTGTGCTCTGTGACTGATCTTTCCTCGGCATTCATGCCTCACGATGTGATATTTGCAGACGTCTGTTTGTAGTTCATGAATGTCAAAAGAGCTCTGCTGGTCCAGAGCAAAGGCCCGTCTTGCCTTCCATTTCCTACAGGGGTCAATCAGATGCCTTGGCGAAGACCACAAGCAGGGTTGGAAGAAGCCTTTTTTCTTCCTCAGAAGAACTCGCTCAGTCTGAAATGTCACGGAGAACATTGGTAGACACAAAGAAAATAGTAAACCAGCAGAGGTGATATAATAATGGAAAGGAACAGGAAGGCCGGGAGGAAGCTGTTGTCTCCACCTGCTGCACTGCTGCCTGCAGCTCTCATTGGGAGAAGAACTGCGCTAGTTCTCCAACTCCCCCGTCCCCTGATACTGCCCCCCCCCCATTACTGAGATGTTTCTTGGGGATTTTCCTGGGACCGGAGGGAGCCATTTAAACCTGAATTGCTCTTTCTCTCTCATACTCAGTTTTACGTGCTGGAGAATAATCTGGAGGTGCTGGGCCGGCAATTGCTATTTCTGAGCCTGGCGCTGGAGCCTCTGGAGAAGATGGGTCTGCAAGGTGAAGGCAGATAAATGTTCTTCCCACCCCAGTGCTGGACCCTTGCATGGGTCCTTGGGGGTTCCCGGCTTCTGGCCCGTACCCCGGGGCCCCTGACCAGTGGGGTCAAGCCTGCCGAATGATCCCAGACTATGTCACTTCTTCCCCTTCCAGAGAAGAGCGAGGCGTTCTTGGAGCTGATGGGGAATACTCTGCTCCGAAGCCAGACGGCCGCTTACTTGCAGGAGAAGGCAGGCCTTTTCATCCGTTACGTCACTGATCCCCATGTTCAGCAGGCTGACCTACCCGCTTTGGACTTGTCAGCCCTCAAGGTGAAAGGCGCACGGACCTTCTCCATTCCTGGTTGCCGTTCTGGGCCCAGTTGCCCTCCCCCTTCCAGAGGGTCTCACGTCTTCCTCTTCCAACTCCAGCTGCTGGGTTCTTCCCTCCTGGGCTTTGGGTGACAAATAATATTATATACAGTTGTAGTGGTGATCTGTTATTGCTGTTCTGTATGTTTTGGATTTTAGGCTGTATGATTTTAAGCTGATTTTTTACATTGGGTTTTTGTGTGTATGTGTTGCTTATTATTTTGGCCATTTCCCTAAAGCACTTAAAATGGCTTACCACCACTGCAACCGCCCTAGAAAAATGTTAAATGCATTTGGGGGTGGAAATAAAATTGCAAACTAGCATGACAAGAGAAGCCAGCAAAAGAATTGCTGAGCATGCCGCAGGTCAGCCGAAGGCAAGATGACAACCGAAGAGTTCTTAAACCCCTTGTGGAAGGCCGGCAATGAAAGGGAATTTCTCAACTCTTGTGTCATGCCGGCCATCTCTGGTAGACGCTGTTGGGAAAGATGCTGAGAGCTGCTTCCAGTCAGAGATGATACTACCAGGCTGGTCGGCCAGTGCTTAGGATGTTATAAGTCAGCTTACAGATGCAGCATTACAGGCCGAATGGTGGCCACCTCCATTTGGATCTGGTGTAGCAAAGGCATAAAGAGCAGGGCCTGGCTTCCCCACCCCAGTGGGCAGATATAAGGTGTGACAGTTCTTAAGCCATCTTGGAGGTCAATCTTGGGGGAAAGACAAGAGGGAATTTTTTTAAAAAAATAATATAGCTCCTCAGATTCAGGAATCCTGGCTCCGGCCACTAACTCTTGGTTGCTCTTTCTTTAACAGTTCAAGGAGCGGGACCAGTTGGAGGCAATCTTTCGCTTCTGGAAGAGCCCCGATCCACGGGCGTTCCAGATAGAGCAGCTTTGGGACCTGCGGCTCCGGCAGTACCTGGGCATCCGCTATGACGCCCGCCGTGGGGTTTGCGACTGGGATCTCACCATGAAGCTGCACGAACGCGGGGTGCGGAAAACCGAAAGGGGGAATGACTCGTACACGCCGATCCGATCCCAGGGGCTCAGCTTGGGGCCGCCGTGCTGTTGAACAGGCCGGGTGGCAAAGACCCGGAAATGTACCACTTTCAGACAGTTGTTGCATTCCTTCCTCCCAGGCCAAAGTAATCAATTCCCGTGAGTTTTTCCGGTGGCGCAACACGGGCATGGCCTTTGAGATGCGAGAAGCCTCCTATGACGTCCCGAACAAGACTCTGACGTCTGGCCGTCTCCTCAGACACGTGAGCCACCTCACTGTTGTGAGACTGGAGTTTGATTGCCCGAGTAGGAGACAGCGGGGATTTCTTTCGGCAGGGAGGGATGAGGTGGCGGGCCGGATTGGGAGAACAGTCTGTATTCAGACAGGACTAGCATACTTCTCACTGCTCCAGGTGGGTGTCCGGAGACAACATCTAGTTGGCGGCAGGACATCAGTCCCAACAGTGAATGCCAGGTTTTAGTGTGTCCCTTCCATCCAGCATAGCAATAGAATATCTGTTTCAAGTCCTCCATCTAGTTTGTGGATGATAATTACCCCATCCGGTGAGAAATTGCCCTTAAACGCTGCAGGCTTCATCCTTTGGGTGAGGTTATGACCGTTCTCTGGATTTCTCGCTGCTTCCTGGATCTGCTGCGCAGATGCCTGTTCTCCTACCACTGAGGGAGGAACTGTTCCTTGGGAAGGCCATATCAGGGTCCTCATCCCAGGCTTGTCTTGTGATGCTAGTTCAGGGGAGGTGCATTTTTTTCAGAGGAGAATCAGCGGAGGAATGAGGAGGGGCTTACGTCTTTTCCTGCCTGCCATTTCTCTTCAGCCAATGTATTCCCCCCTCACAATTTTTATTTAATAAAACTTTTATTAACAGGATATATTAACACGCTCCATATCTCAAAGTACTTTTGAATACATCCTTTTCACTTATCCCCTTCCCCCCCCCCCAGCTTCCAGCGATGCTCCGCCCCGCTTATTGTTTCATTCAATATTCAGCAACAACAAAAACTTATCCCATATTCAATTCCCCCCTCACAATTTTTTAGTGGAGTTTCCTTTTCCAGAACTGGAGGCAGTCTGGCTGCGGGAGCAGAGGTGAGATTGGCACGGGTGGGAATGGTGTAGCATTATTGCTGTGTGGCCTATCAGCCCAGGGATTTCCTCCCGCAAACCCTGGTCCCTCTGTTCAAGTTAGCCAGCAGGTGCATGTTGAGGAGACGAGCACGTGGGTAGAACGTGCCGTTCTTAATCCCATTCAGTTTTGTGCATCTCACAGCTGAATGGCATTTTCCGAGACTTTCCCACCTTTTCAGTGCCGTGCAGGATTCCTGTTTTGAAGCTGTCCATCAGAGTGTTTGCTTTAATTTTGCTCATGTCGCTGCCGTGGTGTTAATAGCTTAGATGCTGGGCTGCTTGGACAAAGACGGGACCTTGAGGTTAGCTAATCGTAGCTTTCTTGCTTTCCAGAAAGGGGAGCCGATGCCAGCACGGGGTTACTGGGGAGACATTGCCACCAGCCCCTTCATCACCTTTGGAATTGAGACAGAAGAGACCAGTCTTCTGAAAACTGTCAATGGCCTTCCTAGCAAGGTGGGCCATGATTGGCTTTTGCTGGCTTTTCAGGGGAGGAGGGCGTTGATACCATGGGCCAGATTTCTCTCCAGTCTGCGAATTTATCTCCCATAATGTTTTAAGGGGTAGCCTTAACTGGATGGCCCGGCCAGATCTCGTAAGCTAAGTAGGGTCGACCTAGGTTAGTATTTAGATGGGAGACCACTGAGGAAGTTCAGGGTTGCTCTGCAGAGGCAGGCAATGGCAAACCAACTCTGCTCATCTCTTGCCTTGAAAACCCCACTGGGGGTCACCACAAGTCAGTTGCCACTTGGTGGTACTTCCTGCTGCTGCCACCACCAGCCACATGACCCCCCCCCGTCCCTAGTCACAAATCAGAGCCTGTGTGTGGAAGGGAGGGGCAACTGGGTTTTATCCCTTTCCTCTCCCCATTGGGTTTTGTTGATCAAAATCGCTGCATGTACATACGCTGCGGCCTGGAGGGGAAAATAAAGGCTAGCAAAGGCAGCGTGCCTATCCTTCCTTCTCTTTAAAGGCTACTTCAGCTTGGGAGGGGGGGTGTTGACCAGTTGTAGTTAGCGAAGGGGAAGCCCCGTTGTCTGGACCACAGCCCTTGTCTGAACCAGAGGTCCCACACAGCTGCTGTGTTTCTCTTAAAAAACAAAAGAAAACTTGGAAATTCTCTTCCCAGATCTCCCAGCATCGTACCCAGTTTGACCCTGTGTCTGAGCAACAGAGAATTCTTGGCATCCCTCATCCAAAAAAATCTATACAGAAGGAGAAATCAAATGAGAGAATCCCAAAGAGGGCAGCGTGAATGCAGATAAAGGCTGTTTCCAAGCTGACCTTGCTTTTTGCTCCTCCACAGGGCGCTCAGGAAATCTCCTTGTACAATGTCACTGCCCTGTTCCATGAACTGAGCTATCGCTCCCGCTATGACCCGCCCACAGCCTCTGGCCAAGAGGGGGCGGAGGGCAGCCTGCAAGGGGAAGAGGACCAGGCCACGCTGGATGCGGTCAGCAGTGAGTAGCTGGTGTCCTCTGCTGTAGGGGCTTCCCAATGTCTCTCTTATTACGCTCTCTGAGGCAGAGGCTCCCATAATGCCCTGCCAAATGCTGGCTGATTGTGTTTAGTTTTATTCCTCCTTTATCCCAAGAATTCAGGGCGGGTTAGAAAAGTAAGTGAAAATGACAGTGTCTGAGTAACAGTGTTTCCCCCATCAGTCGTGTCCTGGGCAGGCTTCTGCCTCCTGCTTGCTCCACAGGATGAGCTGTAAAAATGGAAACAGCGTTTTCCTTCCTTCTGTGGGAGGAGAGCCCAACCAGTTCCAGTCCTGCCTGGGAGATGTCAGTAGTCTGGTTTTAACTGCTGCCCTCCTCGGGAATACAGGTCATCTTCTCCTCGCAGTGGGATTAGAACTTCTGTCTCCTAGTTCATAATGCAGAGCTCTAAACTTAGTGACCTACAGTGTGTGGTACCAGAGCTATGGGTTCTGTCTCACATTTTGCTGATTTGAAGGCTCTTTAGTTCCCTCAAGATTCCTGGAAAACTTTGGGGTCTTTTCTTATCACACCTCCATTTTCTGCACAGTTGCATAAAAGCAGGGTTCAGATTTATTCTCTGCCTTCAGGAGTATCCCCGATTCTTTGTCTTGCTTACATTCCATTCCCAAATTGTTCCTCTTCAGCTTTGTTTCCCCCCACCGCCCCAGTCTCTCCCTCCACCCCTTGCCTGCCATTGTGTCCCACTGTGGCCGCAGTCACACACAACAAAATAATCCACTTTCCATCCACCTTCACTGTACTTTCCAACTGGATTTTGCTGTGTGAACTGGCAAAATCCGGTTGGAAAGTGGATTGAAAGTGGGTTCTTTAGCAGCCTGTGTTTTCCCAAGGCCAAGGCCCTCCCGACACAGAAGATATCCGGGTCCACTTCCTGCCCCTCAACTGCCTCCCTCGGCTCCATCAGAAGGGCAAATACCAGAAGCTCTTCAACCTCATATTCTTTTCGTGCAGGTAAGGCTGGGGGCTGGGCAGGAGGAGACTTCCAGGACAGCGGAGCCCCCTTGAGGCCCCGGGCGCCGGTCAGCTCTGCAGCTTCCCTCGAAAGAGGACGGGCGCAGCCAGCTGTGCTGGGAGGCAGGGCTGCTGGCTGGCTCAGGAGGGCTCTTGCCTGCCTCAGCAGTAAGGACAATACGCGGGAGGCCGTTTCTCTCTACCCACCACCTCTTTGTTTGCCTTTCGTAGCATGGTGCACCTCCTGAAACCGGAGCTGTGCCTGGTATCCGCCCCCAGAGCCACTCTCGTCATTGAGCTGACCAAGTAAGTGTTTCTTTCTTCGCCCTGTGTTGGCAAACGGATTTCATCCCACCCCCGAGAAGCCGGTGATGCAGTAGATGAAGCACTGGATCTGGGCAAACGAGACCCGCATCCAGATCCTTATTTAGTCATGAGCAGTGTGGCTCAAGTGGTTAAGACGCTGAACTGCAGGCTGTGGAAGGTCAGCAGTTCAGCAGTTCAAGACCCGAGAGTGCCGCATGACGGGGTGAGCTCCCATCTCTAGTTCCAGCTCCTGCCAACCTAGCAATTCGAAAGCAAGAAATTGCAAGTAGATAAATAGGTACCACTCTGGTGGGAAGGTAACAGCGTTCCGTGCACCTTGGTGTTTAGTCATGCCGGCCACATGACCACGGAAATGTCTTTGGACAGCGCTGGCTCTTCGGCTTGGAAACGGAGATGAGCACCGCAACCCTAGAGTCGGATTCGACTGGCTTTCAAGCAAGGGAACCTTTACCTTTACTAGTGTTCCCTCTAAGCTGAGTTAGTGTCAGCTAGCTCACAGTCATTTAGCCTCCGGCTCACGCATTTTTTGTCTTAGCTCAGGAAGGATGGCTCCAGAGCAAGCTAATTTATGCAATAGCCAAAGCACTCGCTCACAACTTTCACGCCAGTAGCTCACAAAGTAGAAGTTCTGCTCACGAGAATTCGCAGCTTAGCAGGAGCATTGGTCACGAGTAGTGTCCTGACCTACCTTGCGAGGTAGGGTTCCTTTGCTGTCTGGCCGTGTTAGCCTTGTGGCGCTTGTAGCACTTCAAATTTATTTGAAGCTGGGAGAGCTCAGTAACATTTTTTTCACTTGGTTACACATCTTTTGACGTGTTCCCCGCAGCCATAAGTAAACAAGTGGAAGAAAAGTGTATAATTTGGCTGTAGCTAAAAAGTGTGTGTGTGGGGGGGGTCTCAGTTGTAGGACTGGTGAAGACCTTTCTCTGCCTGAGACCCCGAAGAGCTGCTGACACTTGAGACAACCAGTCTAGGGCTGGGCAGATCAATGGTCTGACTTGGTAGAAGGCAGTTCTGCATGTTTTTTTAGCAAACAGCAGGCAGCGGTACAGGGTGCTGAAGTTCTGAGGCAGTTCCTGTTCTCGGAAAGACGGCAAGACAATTGGATGAAGCCCAATTATCTGTTAGTAGTGCCTTTTTAAACAGAACAACAAAAACATGAAAGCACTAAGTGATGGGCTCTGTCTTCCACTTCTGTCTTTCTAAAAGAAGCGTGCCAAAGCTTTCCACGCTTGACAGGGGCGCATATGGATCCTGCATCCGAGCATGGCTGTCCAAGTACACGATCAATTGAGAAACCTGCTGCTAGATTCTGGGCTTCTAGAGAGAAGTGGGACTGGCTCATAGCAGAGAGGGAAAAGACAGGATGGTCCCGTCTGTCTGCCCCATCCTGATCTCCTCGTTTGTTTAGTTTGGTGTTTTTATCCCACTTTCCTCCCCGTTGGGGACCCAATGCAGTTTATGAAATGCTGTTTGGGAAAAATGGCAATTTAAAGAAGCAAACCGAAGACAAAACAAAAGGATGGCATACGCCACATTGTAGCTTAGTCCTGGAGCTGCTGGCCTCGCTCACGTAGGGCCTCAGGCCGCAAGCCCTGGACTAAGAGCCACAGGCCAGGATCCCTTTGTCCGGTGCCCTTTGGCTTGCACCGCAGGCCCAGGCTAAACACGGGCAGATGGAAGAGGAACAGGAGCCCCACTCAGATCTCATTCAGCTGCCATAAAGATGCTCCCCACCTCCTTCCTTCTGCTGGCTGCTGGTTTCCTGAGAGGATTACAGGGCCTCGGTAATTCAGCAAAGGGAGGCAAGCGGTGCCCAGCAGATCCACCGAGCTCGCCTTCCCAACTCGTCGGATTAATCCGTTCCTCTTTCAGCTTTCTGCCCGACCTCCGCAAGGAGCAGGTGTCTGAGTTCTCCTCCCGAATGACCAACCTGGCGAGGGAAACGGGGTTTGTGCCTGTCGAACCACCCGGCCAAGAAGCGTTTTCCTTGTTCCAGCTGGGGGATCCTCCTGAGGTGGCAGAACCAGGCCTCTGAAGTCCCCTCCCCACTTCTACGTTCGTCTCCTTTTGAGTTTTTGCTGGGTTTTTTTTTTTGTAAAAGACATAATTCCTCTCAATAAAAAAAGGCTGCTGCTGCTGCATAACATGCCCAGGCCCTTGTCGGTCTGTGCTGAGGTCAACGAGTCACAGTGGAAGGGGGGGACCGCCGTCCTTCGCGGGCTGGTTGTCTGTCAAGCAGGTTTTTCTCGTGCATTCCCTGCTGAGTTCTCTCACCCATAGCCACGCAGAAAAGGTCGATCCAGATGTGACGGGACCACATGAGTCTCCCAGTGTCTTTTTAAGCACTAATTACTGTACACAGGACCCGATTCAGATCAGAGCTGTGCAGAGAGTGCAAAGGGACGTCAGCCCTTTCACATCTGAATGGTTTCGCTAATTGAAACCTCCTCTCTTCCACAACCTCCCTCATGCAGCTTAAAACCTTTTAAAGGGATGGGGAAAGACGTGTATCCATTTTTCCTTGCTTCCCCCCCCCCTTCAAAGGCTATTAACTGTGCCAGGGAGTGGGGGTCAGTTTGTGAAGTGAGGAGGAGGTGAAAGGGCTTAAACCCCTCTCCCCTGCATGCTCGAGAGCCTTGTCATTTCCATGCTTTTTAGCACATGAGTGAGAGCCTTCAGTGTTCCCTTGAAATCAGAAGGCTTCTGCTCCTAGAATGTGAAATATACCGTGATGGTATACTGTGGTCTGCCATTTCGTGGGTGAATCTGGAAGAGGAGCTGGAATAGAGGTAGCCTTGCTTTGACCAGGAACTGTTGTGACTCTTGTCAGTTCCAGCCTTGCCGTGGGGGCTCTCTGCCTTCCCTTCGGGCTGCCTCACCAAAACCCTGTTCCTGCCCCCCCACCCCCAGCAGTCTCTGGTGGCCGTCCTTATCAGGGGAATGCATTCCATTCTCCTTCTTCCCTAAAAGGCTCAGCTAAGGCTGAGCTCCGTTCCTCATAAAAGGCCACCAATCACATCGGCGCCCTTATAATCACTGGGGAAATTCTTTCCCTCTAGCGGTGCACCATTCCCGTTCCCGAAGGCATCAGGTAATGGGGAAGAGGGTATCTTTTTCCCCCCCCGCTTGGGGGAGGCTGTGAGTGGGGGGGAGAGGAGAGAAGTAACCAATGCTCCCTTGTGCATGGGGTAGATTCTAAACCCTCTGCTGTGGGGTTAATATGCAGGATAATCAGGCCCGTAGCCATGATTTTTTAAGTCAGGGGGCATTTAAATTTCTTAGGGGGCACTGGCTAATCAAATTAACCGAAGGGGAGAAGGCTGTGACTCCCTGGGCTGCATGGGAAGTCGGGGGCCTTGCCCTGAGATGCCCCAGCGTAGCTACGGGCCAGAGGATAATGCATAATGATCCAGAGAACAGCTCTGTCTATTTTCTGTGTTTTGAAAAACCATCCTTTAATGAAGCAGCGGCAACGTCAGGACAGCCTTTGCCGGGTGCAATAAATTTACGTTCAAGATTGTCATCTTTCTCGGTTTCTTAGAGCGCCGAGGCTGCTAGGTCTCTGTGTGTGTCTTTCTGTGTGTGTGTGTGTGTGCGATTACTTCCCAAGGAGGCATTGCTGGGAGGCAGAAGCAAGCCCTCTGGCAGTGCCGCTCCATCGGTAATACCGTTTCCAGCATCTTCCTCATCGCCCGCAAAGAGGTGGTTCTGAGACCTGAGCCGCACAGTCGCAGGCGATGTGGCTCTCATGTACCCTGCTCGGCATCAAGAGGCTTAGACTGTGTTTACGTGAGTCCGTTTGTTCGGCCTGGCTGTACTCAAGTTCTTAACGTGCGGGAACAGTGCAGGAGCTGCACCCTCTTGAATAGCTTGCTCCCCCTCCCCGAGCGTATTAACACCGCTTGCTTATGCCGTCGTGACCTTAACATGGAATTAAATTGCAGTTCGGTGCGTGAAATCAGACTATCAATTCATCAGCAGGAGGGAATCCAATAACCCAAAGGGCGGGGATGTGTGTGGGGGGGAAATGTAGGAGCCGAATCTCTTTCCTTCTCACCCGAGGTGTGCGTGGTTGCGAGTGAACTCGGGTCGGTCTCAAGAGTTATAGGTGGTGCTGATCTTTTGCATGGGGGGCGGGGAAGGGGGGAAGGGGGGTGGCTTCCGCGCTTCAGACCACAACTCCTGCAACATTTCTGGCTGTTCCCGGTAGCAGATGTCTCCAGCAAGGGTGCAGAATGGTTGGTTTCACACCTAGGGCTAAGAATAAAAGTGTCCCTTCACAGTTCTCTTGGGGAAGGAGGGGAGCTTTCTATATTTTTGCTCGCAGCCTGTGATCTCCCCCCGCCCCATCTCCGGTTTCTGGAAAGAAATAATTTCAAACGGCTCCTCTCAATATTACTCTCCCGGCATGTGTCAGGGATTCAGCTCCCTCCCGAGCCTCTCCCTCTTTAAAAAGACAAGTTGCGTTTCCGTATCGATCCTTGTGAAGAAGCGGTCCCCTCCCGACCCGGGCTAGGGAAAACGGAGAGGGCGGAGAACGGGTGGTGGCAGCGGCGGTGACCGGACTGGCCTCTCCCATCTGTCTCCCCGGCTTGCTCTGCTAGTTCTGCCGAGGGCTGCTGCCTCCTTGCGGAACGGCCTGGCCCTGTTCGGGAGCGATAACACAGCACAAATTTAGCTGCTTCTGAAGAGGCTCTGGCGATACGGGTGTCTGCCACACACTTCAGACAAAGTGTCGACAAAGGCCAGAGAGGGCTCCGTCGTGGGCTGAAGCAAGAGGGAACGAAAGCACTCGTCTGAATTAAAAAAAAAAAAACCAGCATGAGGCCCTCTTTGTGTGTTTACTTCTCAGTGGAAATGATCATGCTGGTTTCCAGAAAAATCGTGTGGTTTCTTTTTAGCGTCTCCACAGCCACAGTTCATGGTAATTCAATACCCTTGGCGGCTCAGGGGTAGCGCACTTAATACGCGGTGACAAACATGGATCTGCCGCCCCAGCAGGTATGTTCCGCGGGAATTAGGCGGCTAATAGCAGCCCGTGATTAGTATACCTGCAAGCACGCACTTCTCGCATACACAATTTACAGACGTGTCGACGTTCACCGAAAACGGTGCTGGTTGGATCCTACCGATTTCTCCCCGCCAATGGCAACAGACAGAGGTAGCGCTCCTTTTGACCGCCGAAAGGGGGATCGTGGGACCTGCTGAGACAGAAGCCACGTGGGGTGGGGGCTGCAGCGAGGAGGGAGAGAGTGTGGCACCATCAAGTAGAAAAGCCAGTAGGACGCAACCCTTGTGCATTGTGGGAAGTGGCAAAAGGAAAGCAAACAGTTTTTGTAAATGCTGCACAAATCCTTAAATACCATACAAAAGGCTGTAACCAGGAATACTGGGCCATGCCTGGACTACTCACTAGCCCCACCTAAGAGTTGGCGGGGTGTGTGTGCGTGTGCCAGGGCCTGGAAGTCATGGTGGAATTCTGGCGACCCCTAGTGGGGCTTGGACATTCAGAGAGGTGGCTTGCTATTGCCTGTGTCCCCTAGTATTTCTTGGAGGTCCACCATCTGAGTACTTGCCAGGGTCAGCCCTGCTTAGCTTCCAAGGTCTGATGAGATCAGGCTTGCCTGGGCTATCCAGGTCAGGGCATCTTGTCAAATCTTGGAAGGTAAGCAGGGTCGGCCTTGGTTTGTATTTGGACGGGAGACCACCGAGGAGTACTGGGGTCATGACACGGAGGCAGGCAATAGCCAACCACTTCTGAAGGTCTCTTGCCTTGAAAACCCCACCAGGGGTCGCCATGTCAGAAGAAAAAGAGAAAAGAGAAGAAACTGGATTTACACCCCACCCTTCACTATTCTAAGGAGTCTCAGAGCAGCTTACAATCTCCTTTCCCTTCCCCTCCCCACAGCAGACACCCTGGGAGGTAGGTGGGGCTGAGAGAGCTCTTTTGAGAACTCCCCTTGAGAGAACAGCTCTGAAACAAAGGTCACACCAGCAGCTGCACGTGGAGGAGTGGGGAATCAAACCTGATTCTCCCAGATTAGAGTCTGCGCTCCTGACCACTACACCAAACCAGCTCTCTTATAAAGTCACAATTGGAAGGCTTGTCAGCGGGTTTGAAAACTGAGCTAAATTTTGAACATTGAAAACATGGAGCTTTTGAATAATATTTTGTCATTAAACATATTATAGCATATTCATTATTGCCGAAATTACTTACGTTTAAACAAAAAAAATGGCAAATCTTGTATACATCTACAGCATAAAGGTTTTGTTTCAGTGCTCCCCCAAATTTCCCAGTTTTCTCTTGGAAAACCCGAGAAAGTCCTCAACATTTTCCATGCTGTATATTTGGAGTGAAATGCTTTGTAACACAAGATTTTTCTCACTCAATTTTTTTCCCCCCCAATGGAAAAATTGAGCAGCACTGGAAAAAAGAACTGGAATTTTTTAAAAAGTCCTCAGCCTTTTACGTACTAGGACTCGCGGGCATCTAATGAAGCTGATGGGCAGTAGATTCAGGATGGACATAAGGAAATACTACTTTACACAGAGAGCGATTAAAATGTGGCACTCACAGTGATGGACACAGGAATAAACCGCTTTAAAAGGGGATTAGACAGATTCATGGAGGATGGGTGCTATCAGTGGCTACGAGCCATGGTGACTGAGGGGAACCTCCACATTCAGAGGCATTAAGCCTCTGAATCCCAGAGCCAGGAGGCAACATCAGGAGAAGGTCTTGGCCTCTATGTCCTGCTGTTGGTCTTCCAGAGGAACTGGCTGGCCACTGTGTGAGACAGGATGCGGGACTTAGATGGACCAGTGGTCTGATTCAGCAAGAGCTCTTCTTATCACAACCAAAGTCCCTTTGCACGCTGCATGGAGAGGAAGGTGAACATTTTTGCAGGCACTGCCTGCATTGGTACCATCTTCCTTGCTTCAGTCCTGTCTTTGTGCAGTCAACGGTTGTCTCTCCCTCTGCACCACACTACCAAAGGGTGGCTGGGGGGGCCTTTAAAAATCAGTAAGTAACATATCACTATAGCAACTCTATAATGATGGGTCAGCTACCAAGTTTTTGAAAAAGCCCCCCAAAAGGCCTTTGGTGCCAGAGAGCTGGTGGTGGCAGGAGGCATGGGACCTAGGGCAAGGAAAGTGTAGGGGAAACTACCTGTAGCTGCTATTAGTGCCTTTTCCACGGAAGGACCATATAAAATCATCACCGGGTGGATGGTGCTTCAGTCACAGGTGGGAATACAGCATGGTTCAAAGATACAGCTTATCGGTTAACGGCCAACAATTATGTACTTGGGGGATGTTTCGCAATTAAAACCGATATGTTTCCGTTCCAATTAGGAGTAGTAATAATGAGCTAATGTCTCTGAAGAGGCGGCTGCACGGATTTAGCTCACGCTGTCTAAGAATATATGGGGTAAAAAAAAAAAAATCCCAAGTGTTTTATTTTTCTAAGATTCTGTGAGCTCCAGGAAAGTGGGACAGAGAGAGATTATTTTAATAGGAAGCGATCTCTTGAAAAGACAGAACACTTGAAAAGACAGAACACTTTGGGATCCGAGACGGCTTCTTCCTTTAGAGCCCCTCCGTTGGAAGCTAATTTCGTCTGTGAATTTTCTTGCGTGTGAGCCGACTTTTGGACTCGTGCCAACACACTCTCTCTTACTTTTTGAATGGTCTGTGTACAGCTAATATTTTATATTGTTTTAGGGTTGTCTAAGCTGCAGGGATTGTATAACATCGTTAATAAAAGGGAAATGGGTGCTGAGCTTATTGCTGTGCTACACACCCTTGAGGGACTGAGGAACACTATCCCGGTGTGTCTTTTGACAGGAGATTAATAACCAGGTAGAAGAAAGCGGCAGGGAAATCCGCAACTTCTTCTGCACAAACCTTCATTAACCTGGCAGGGCCATTGACAACAGAGGAATGATCACGGTTTGTGGGATTAAGGATTAGAAAGCTAATTAACCGAGGTTAAATTCAAACTTGCTGCCTCAATGACTGTCACGTTTCCTGATTTCTACTTCTCCAAGAATAACCAGAAGGAGCAACTTCCACCAGCTTCTTCCTTGGCCTCCCTGAGGAAGCAGAAAGAAACTTGCGCCCCCTGGAGGATAAGTGAAGTCACGCATACATGAAAGAATAATATTTCTTTTTCTCTTTTTTCCCCCCTCATAGTGGATTGAAGTTTTATTTCCCAACATGGCAGAAGAGTGAGTATTTAAAAAAAAAAACAACAACAACTCCAGACCTGTTAATTAGAGTGAATGGAAAAATGGAGAAGTGGATATTTGAGGAAGAATGGTGATGGCTCCAGGTTTGCCAAGAGACGCTGAGGTGCACCAATATGGAACCTCCCCTCACACAGAAAACTAGCTCTACAGGGAGGGAGTTCTTTCCCCTGCAGAGAGTGGAGCATTCCAAATAGTCTTTCCTGTGTTTATAGACTGAAGTTGTACAATCCGTTCTGCCACCTCTCTCTCCTGTGTGTGACTCAGTCCTTAAAGAACAAGGAAACAGATATCTGGAGCCTTCTTTATTCTCTGGAAGGAAAATGAACCTGAAATAGAGCTGGGGAGAAAGGGAAGAAGAAACCAGGGCCCAGGATTCTCAGGAAGTACTTTAAAATGAAGTACCTCTTCATCCAAAGAGTGATTAATGCATGGAATTCACTGCCACAGGAAGTGGTGGCGGCTACAAGCATGGACGGCTTCAAGAGGGAATTAGATAAATATATGGAGCAGGGGTCTATCAAGGTATAGATAGGGACTCTCACTCTGGGGCAAGTGATGCTCTGTATTCTTGGTGCTTGGGGGGGCAACAGCGGGAGGGCTTCTAGTGTCCTGGCCCCACTAGTGGACCTCCTGATGGCACCTGGTATTTTTGGCCACTGTGTGACAGAGTGTTGGACTGGATGGGCCATTGGCCTGATCCAACACTGCCTTTTCTTATGTTCTTACGAGGAGCGGCGAACAGAGAGGTGGGGGGAGCCAGAGCCCTCTCTGTCAAGAGTAATGCTGCTACTTGAAAATCTGGGATGGAATTTCTTCAAACAGCATCTTAGGGGCCTTATAGGGTTGCTACCTCTGGGTTGGGAAATACCTGGAAATTTTGAAGGTGGAGCTTGGAGAGGGCAGGGTTTGGGGAGGGGAAGGGCCTCAGCAGGGTAGAATGCCACAGAGTCCACCCTCCAAAGCAGCCATTTTCTCCAGGGGGACTGACCTTGGTCATCTGGAGATGAAATGTAAACGCAGGAGATCTCCAGGGGCCACCTGGAGGGTGGCAAACCTGGAGTCTAAGCAGGAAGGCAAGTGTGTAAGTCAAGAAGGATGATATTCATTCTGACTGAGGCGTGCCTTTCTCTTCTGTCTTTTGCAGGGAAGAGGTGACTGTAAGTACTGACAAAGGGGCAGTCTCCAAACCTATGGGAAATAAAGTCTCTTCTTCTGAGTTGCCGTCTTTCCCTCCTCCTTCCAGATTCCTTATTTGCTGTGCCAGGAAAATTCTGGGTTTCAGCGTCTGTTCTCTCCGCCCCCTCCCCCCCCCGGTTTTAAATTACCATTCAAATTGGATAATTGCCATGCAGAATGGATGTGGCAAGCTCAGATCGTCCGTCTTAAGTCACTGTGAATGTGCCACTGGAACCAGACACATAATACTGTCTGCAGTATTTACAATTGTGATATCTTTGGAGAATGTCACGTAATGACTTTTGGATCTTACTGAGCTCCCGTTTTCATGTTCTTCTGAGTTTTGTCACTTCAGATACGCTTTGCAAGAGCGTCTCTGCTAGCTCCATAGAAAGAGGGTTCAGATGAGCTTTGCAAGAGATCAGCTGTGTAAATTCAGGTTATCACTGAAAACAGTGCTTAAAAAAAACATAAATATTGTTTTCATCTGTGGCACTCTGGAAAGAGTCTGACATTGATTTGCTTATTTACTGCCTTCATACCCCACCTCCAAAGCAGCGAACATTGTTCTCCCCTCCTTCATTTTATCCTCACAACACCCCTGTGAGGTAGCTTTGGCTGAGGATATGGGGCTGACCCTTGAGGAGGTGGCCTGGTAGGGGGAGGAATTTAAACTGAGTGTTTCTTAAAAGACAGTATGACAAATGCCACACAATTGATATATTTTTTTCCTTTATACAGTATGAGGAAGAGGAGGAAGAAGAATATGTGGAGGAGGAGATGGAGGAAACTGCAGCTGAGGCAGAACCGGAACCGGAACCTCCTGCCCCGGAGCCTCCCAAGCCTGCCGCTCGGCCTCCTCCCCCGGCTGCCACCCCTCATCCTCTCCGCCGAAAATCTTCAGCTAACTATCGAGCCTATGCTATCGAGCCACATGATAAGGTGGGGTTCCGGTGCCCTTTGGGAAATTTTAATAAACCCATAAAGGGCAGGACTGCTACATCTCCTGCTGCTCAGGGATGTGGAAATCAGACGCATAATTCACATTCTTGAGAATCACAGGCTTCTTCCTGGTTTTCAAGATGCACGAGTTCCCTGTGGCTGTAGAGGTCTGGATGTGTCTCTCTGAAATACGTCCATCTTCAGGTGCGGGTCTGGTCCTGCCCAAATGACCTCCAATCAAGTGCAGTCTTACAGATCTTGGGGCCCTGGGCAACATGCCAGGATGGAGCTACAAAATGACTGCCATCACTTCCCCCCCCCGCCCCTGCCGGGCCCAAACAAGGAGTGGCCCTCACTGCGTGTGAGGTGTGCAGCTGCCCACCCCCCGGGTCACCAGTTGGGGATGGGGGCAAAGGGCTGCCAAATCCAAGCTGGGAAACTCCTGGAGATTTGGGGAGGAAGCCTAGGGAGGCCGGGGACCTCAGCGGGATCCAGCACCATAAAGGCCACCCTCCAAAGCCTCTGTCTTCTCCAGGGGAATTGGTCTTTGTAGTCTGGAGATGAGCTGTGATCCTGGGCGATCCCCAGGTCCCACCTGGAGGCTGGCATCCCTAATAGATGGGCAGGAGATGCTGCTGCCATCAGAAGCCAATGGCCCAAGCCCCAGAGGGGGCAGGTGCAAAGGACAGCAGGAGTCTCCTCTTCTTCTCCCTCCCTTCCTTCGAGGGGATGAGGCTCTGTGCAGTTTAGGGCCTCCCCAGGCCTGGGGCCCAGGGCAGCTGCCCCTGTTGCCTGTTGGCTATGCCCCCCCCCACCTCCAATCAGGTGACTTCTCTCCATTCACTGGTCTGTCTCCTTTGTCCTTCTCTTGCGTTTCTATAGCGCGCTTTGATCTAGCGTGTTTATCAGCCGTCCCTCCTTCCCCTTGACTTCTAATCCCCCACCCAAACTGGATATTCACAATAGACGGCTGGGAAATTAGATAGATCCTTGGAGGATAGGTCTGTCAATGGCTTGAAGTCGGAATAACTAGGTTGCCAGCTCCAAGTTCAGAAATGCCTGGAAATTCAGTGGTGGGCCTAAGGAGGGTGGGATTTGGGGAGGGAGGGAGGGAGGGAGGGAGGGAGGGAGGGAGGGAGGGAGGGAGCACAGCTGGGATGTGATGTCGTAGAGGCCGTCCTCCAAAGCTGCCAGTTTCTGCTGGGGATCCCCATAGTCTGGAGATCAGGTGTAATCCCAGGGGATCTTCAGGCCACACTAGGGTTGCTAGCATGCCCCCCCGGTGAAGTTGGGGGAATCCCGTTTTGAGAACCCCCTCCCCCATTTTTGAAGGATCCAGCAGCGGGGGGCGGGGGGATATGGTGGCTGCTCTAGCATTCCCTAACCCTAGTCTATGATAGCCATAGAGTAGAATGGTAGAGCGTCACAGCTGCTGGAGAACCCCCTGGAATGGGTTCTCCCTAGTCTGCACCAGCGCAGCGCCACACTTGCAGGTTGACAACCCAAAGAATAACTAACACTGGAACCTCCATGTTCAGAGGAAATCTACCCCTAATTACCAAATGCTGAGGACAACCGATGGGATGGGGCTATCTCCCTCATGCCTTGCTTCATGAGAGCTTCCCTGGAATGGCCTCCATTGCTGGTAGGCAGGGCTCAGTGGCAGAGCACACACTCTGCTTGCAGGTGGTCCCGGACTCTTTAAATACTCCACGATAGCAGGGCTGGGAACAGCCTTTCACTGCCTGGCACCCTGAGTGCTTTAGTGGGAAGGGCTGTTAGTCTCATGACTTTGGAAGGACTGGCATCTGTTCTCTTTTGTTCCACCACAGATAAAATCCAAGATAACGGCTTCTCGGAAACTGCAGCTCAAGGTAATGGCGGAGAAATTATGTACGGGTGGGGAGGGTTGGGGGAAGAAGAAGAAAAAGAGATTGGATTTATACCCCGTCCTTCACTGCCCAAAGGCGTCTCAGAGTGGCTTACAAACTCCTTTCCCTTCCCCTCCCCACAATAGACACCCTGTGAGGTAGGTGGGGCTGAGAGAACTTCTGACAGAAACTATCCTTGAGAGAACAGCAGTGCCAGAGCTTGTGACTGACCCAAGGTCACATCAGCAGGTGCAAGTGGAGGAGTGGGGAATCAAACCTGGTTCTCCCAGATTAGAGTCCGTGCACTTAACCACTACACCAAACTGGCTCGGGCAGGGAAACAGAGATTTGACAGGGAGGGGAGCAGGTACCAGACAAGTTCCTTGGTTTGGAGGTAGGCAAGAGACTAGGTAGGTCATTGGTCTAATCCCGGGGTCTCCAAGCATTCTGAGCCTGTGAACACCTTCAGGCTTTTAAGGGTCGGTAACAGGTTCTGCCACAAAATGGCTGCCACTGGAGGCAGAGGCAAAGCCAAGCGTGTGCACACAAGAAACACACGAACTCAAGAAGATGAAGAGAAAAGAAGATGACAAGGACCCAAGCACATAGGGAAAGAAGGAATTTCACACATAGAAGATCAAGGGGGGATAACACACAGATAAACAGAAGAAGACCAAGGTGAAAATCCCCTTTACTTGTAAGAAGGTAGCCATTCCAGTCCATGGCACTCCCTTCCTAATGGCCCTGCCTACTTTCCTGAAGTACATGGCGGGCATCTGGGGCAAGTGCCTATGGGCACCATGGCACCCACGGGCACTGCACTGGGGAACCCTGGTATGATCTAATATAGTCTCCCTTTACAACAGTCACTGATGCTCCAGGTGGCAAAACAGGAAATGGAAAAGGAAGAAGAGGAGCGTGCGCGGGAGAAAGAGCGTTACCTTGCAGAGCACTGCACTCCCCTAGAGTGGACAGGCCTGGATCTCGCAGGGCTGCAGGTAACTGTGGGTGGGTGGGTGGAAAATGGGGCTGGGCCAAGGATGGGGATCAGGGTGAAGACAGATCAAATATAAAAGGAGTAGCTATAGGTGAAGGCAGAAGCAAAAAAAGAGTAACAGTGGAGGAAGACAGATGTAAGATAAAAAGAGAACTTGAACTGTGTACTGCATCCATGAACATGAATTCGCTGGAAAAAGAATGACTTGGTAAAGATGGAGTTAATGTTAAGAAGTGACTGCTGATGAAGGGCCAAAAAGAATGACTGGGGGTGGGGGGATGTGATCGCATGGCAACATCAAGATTTCTTTTTGTGAGATGATTTAATCAGTGTGCCTATGCGCTGATTAACATAGGTGATATGTAAGGGAAAGAGAGGGACCATTTCTGCAGGAGTGAAATTCCCCACATTGACGTTTTTAAAACTGCACATAATGTGAAATTGTCCATAGTAGTTTTTTCCTCACTAGGCGCAAACCTGAAGTTTTCTCCTTCTTACCCTGCATTTTCGGAATCCCCAGTTAGCGAGTGCCAAAAATGGGGGTAAGAAGGATAAGAAGGAGCAAACTTGGGCTTTGTGCCTGGTGAGGAAAAATCTACTGCGGAAAATTTCACATAAGATGGAGTTTTAAAAACGTCAATGTGGGGAATTTCACTCCTGCAAAAATGGTCCAAGAGAAACAAGCTGAAACAAGAGAAACAAGCTGAAAAGTGCATACAGCCGCAGGTGCACCAATCCTGAAATGTTGCAAATTCACCGAGTTATTACAGAGGACAAACAGAATGGAGTGTCTTCCCCACCCCGTCCTAGGACAGGTTGGGAATAATCTGCTTGAAAAAAAGCAAGTTATCTGGGGTTAAACCTCCCCCCTTCTCCAAAAATCACACCCTTTTGATTAGGAAGCCTAGTTGGTGTATATATGCTGCAGCAAGAAACACTTTGCACATGCTCAGAGGACACTCTTCCTTATTACTGCTTCTAAGAACATGCGTGACCCTGGCACACTTTAAGCTCTGTTTTGGTGTTTACCTTCTTATACGCAGGAGATGTGCCGAGAGCTCCATGCGCGGATTGACAAGGTGGACGAGGAGCGCTACGACATGGATGCCCGGGTCAACAAGAGCATCAACGAGGTGGGCTTGGGGAAGACTTCCAGCTTCCTCCTTCCTGTCCTTTGATTACCTAAAACTGAAGCAGACTAAAACCAACGGCAATGGCAGTGGATGGGATTCTTTAAAAAAAGTAGAGAAGGGCTTCATTGGCTCTTCCCTGACCCCTCCATGGCTGCACTGCTGTTTATTAAAGGAACAGGAGTCCCAAATTTGAAAGAGAAGCCACCCCTTGTTTACATACGGGAGGTGGGTCTCCAAGAGGGCTCTTGTGCCTTTAATGATTATGTAAAAGGAGAAGAGTTCTGCCACATGTGGCTTCTCCCGTCATGCAACACTCTGGTGGAGACTACCCTACTTGATGAAATCTCTCCTTTTGTTCTACTAGTACTAGAGTCATAGAATCATAGGGTCTTAGAGTTGGAAGGGACCTCCAGGGTCATCTAGTCCAACTCTCTGCATAGTGCAGGAAATTAACAAATACCTCCCCCCACCCCAGTGACTGCTGTTCCACGCCTGTTCCATGCTACTTTTCAAGAGCTGCATCTACTGACTCCCTGGCTAGGAGAGGGTATAAAAATCAATCTATTTTAATATATGTATTTCTTGAAATTGACTGTCTTTCCAGTACCCAATACTCAGTGCTTCCTAAAATGCCCACTTCATTTCCTGTCTGCAAATTTCCCTGCTTTTCCTGGAGCCATAAGTGATGGTAATGAGTAAGGTTTTGTCTAACGGGGTTGATCCAGTTTTGCCTTAGTACTTCCTTATCCCACACACAAGGGATGCAAAGAATGCATTTTAACCCGGAACATGTGTCTTGTGAATATAGCTAATGCACGTAGCCCTGACCTGGATTGCCCAGGATAGCCCAGTCTTGTCAGATCTTGAAAGCCAAGCAGGGTTGGCCCTGGCTAGTATTTGGAAGGGTGAACTCCAAGGAATACCAGGGGCGTGACACAGAGGCAGGCAATGGGAAGCCACCTCTGAAACGTCTCTTGCCTTAAAAACAGGTCAAGCTTTCTACCTAGTGGTGCATAATGCTAAAGAGCTAGAACATCTGACTGCCAGACAATCTTAGGATCTCCTGGCTATACTACTACCGTACGATAATTATTATTATGCAGGACAGAAAGCAGAAGAGACCCAAGCGCAGATCAAGTTTGTATTTCAGCCACTATGTCATTCGGATTTTTAGCTGTGGGAGAAAGAGAGGGAGAGAGAATGTGCATAGCAGCAGCATGGAGACAGGAGTATTGGGCTGGAGAGACCTGGGTTCAGACCCCCAATAGTCATGAACCTTTCTGGGTGAGCTCTCAGCCTAGCCTACCTCACAAGGTTGTTGTGAGGTTAAACGAAGGGGAGCAATGTATGCTGCCCTGATTTTCTTGAAAGAAGAGTAGGAGGACAGTGCTGCATATGGACTCTGTAGCACGAACTGCTTAAGGCCCAGTCCTTGGCACTAGCACATGAAATGCCACACAGTCGCATTACACAATTTAAATCTCAGTCCTGAGACTCAGTTTGGTGTAATGGGTAAGAGCAGTGGACTCTAATCTGAAGAACTGGGTTCGATTCTGCACTTCTCCACATGAAGCCAACTGGGGTGACCTTGGGTCAGTCAAATCTCTCTCAAACCTCTCTCAGCCCCCCCCCAAATAAGTTTAGCTGACCAGAGATTGGATTTATACTCTGCCCTGCACTCGGAGTCTCAGAGAGGCTTGCAATCTCCTTCCCTTCCTCTCTCTCTACAACAGACACCCTGGGGGGTTAGGTGGGGCTGAGAGAGCTCTGAGAGAACTGCTCTTGAGAGAACAGCTCTGAGAGAACTGTGACTGACCCAAGGTCACACCAGCAGCTGCATGTGGAGGAGCGGGGAATCAAACCTGGTTCTCCCAGATTAGAGTCTGCGATCTTAACTGCTACACCAAACTGGCTCTAGTGGTGATAATACTAAATGGGCTAGAATTTAAGGCTGCTAGACAATTTTAGGATCTCGTGGCTATACTACACACAATGCCATACAATATACTAATCTCAATGCCTTGTTGAAAAAGGGTGCAGTACTACTGAGGGCCTCAAGGTGTCATTGCAGGACCAGTTTTCATCTTATCCTGCTAGATATGACTACAGTCTGGGCTTTCAATCTTTCATACTGCAGGGAGTGTTTTCCTTCTGGACACCAGGATTCTTACATGTGGAGATTTTTCCCGCATGGAGACCAGGAAGCCTCCCCCAGACAGTTGCTCATTCAGAGCACAACCCGTGAGCTTTATGGGGCTTTCCCAGACATGACAGAAAGACCACTGTGTCCCGTGACCATCAGTCCACTTGAGGATAAATTGTGCATGCCCACAGCTGTGATTCAAAGCAGCCCCGCATGGGAAGGCAAGGAGGAATTTAACCCTTCAACCTCCATTCAGTTTTGCCAATCAAAAATCAGGCTCCTGTTCAGTGTGTGTGTGTGTTTGGGGGGGGAGGTAATTTTTTAAATTCATTTTTCCACTTTTATGGCACGACTAATAGTGCTGGGAAATGCGTTTGGAGTAGCTGATTTGAGTGGGGTTCATAGAATTCATAGCTGACTCTAGGTGGCTCAAGTGGTTAAGACGCTGAACTGCAGGCTGTGGAAGGTCAGTAGTTCGGCAGTTCGAGACCTGGGTGCCGCATGATGGGGTGAGCTCCTGTCTCTAGTTCCAGCTCCTGCCAACCTAGCAGTTTGAAAGCAAGAAATTGCAAGTAGATAAATAGGTACCACTTCGGTGGGGAAGGTAACAGCGTTCCGTGCACCTTGGTGTTTAGTCATGCCGGCCACATGACCACGGAAACGTCTTTGGACAGCGCTGGCTCTTCGGCTTTGAAACGGAGATGAGCACCGCAACCCTAGAGTCGGATTCGACTGGCTTTCGAGCAAGGGAACCTTTACCTTTACCTTTACCATAGAATCATAGAATCACAGAGTTGGAAGGGGTCATACGGGCCATCTAGTCCAACCCCCTGCTCAATGCCGGATCACCTGGAGCATCCCTGACAAGTGTTTGTCCAGCCCCTGCTTCAAGACTGCCAGCGAGGGGCAGCTTCACCACCTCCCTAGGCAGCTGATTCCCCTGTTGCACAACTCTTACTGTAAAAAAGTTTTCCCTAACACCCAGCCAGTACCTTCCCGCCCTTAATTTAAACCCATTATTGCAAGTCCTATCCCCTGCTGCCGAAAGGAGCAGCTCCCTGCCCTCCTCTAAGTGACGGCCCTTCAGATACTTCAAGGCAGCCATCATGTCCCCCCTCAACCTCCTCTTCTCCGGACTAAACATTCCCAAGTCCCCTGGCCTTTCCTCACTAGGGCTTCTTGGTCTCCAGGCCCCTGATCACCCTCGTCGCTCTCCTCTGCACCCGCTCCATTCTGACCACATCATTTTTGAAGTGCTCCCAACACAGCGACCTCCATTCCCGCCTTTAAATATCCTTTTTGTTCTCATTTCAGATCCAAGATTTGAACCAGAAGATCTTCGACTTGCGAGGCAAGTTTAAACGGCCAAATCTTCGCCGCGTGCGTCTCTCTGCTGATGCCATGATGCAGGCACTGCTGGGCTCCAAGCACAAGGTCTCCATGGACCTGCGGGCCAACCTGAAACAGGTCAAGAAAGATGACACTGAGAAGGTAAGGCCAGGGAGGGAGTAAAAGAGGAAGCGGGGAGAGATGGAAGGACCGTCTTCTCCCATGCATTTCTGCCCAGGAACTAAGATCGCAGGGTGAGGCCCTCTTGACTGCCCCGTTAACCAAAGAAGCTTGTCTGGTGGGTACACAAGAGAGGGCCTTTTCAGTGGCAGCCCCACAATTATGGAACAATCTCCCCAGAGAGGTGCCCCCTCAGTCTTGATCTTTCGGTGGCAGCTGAAAACAGTTTTATTCAGGGCTCTTTTTGCAGCAGGAACTCCTTTGCATATTAGGCGACACACCCCTAATGTAGCCAATCCTCCAAGAGCTTACAGAGCTCTTCTTACAGGGGCTCTTGGAGGATTGGCTACATTAGGGGGTGTGTCACCTAATATGCAAAGGAGTTCCTGCTACAAAAAGAGCCCTGGTTTTATTCATGACAGCATTTGAAGAGTTCTTCTGCTGACTGGCAGTTCTGAACTATTAATTTTTAGTGGCTTTTATGCAGGGCTCTTTTTGTAGCAGGAACTTCCTTTGCATATTAGGCGACACCCCCCCTAATGTAGCCAATCCTCCAAGAGCTTACAGAGCTCTTCTTACAGGGGCTACAGTGAGCTCTTGGAGGACTGGCTACATTAGGGGTGTGTCGCCTAATCTGGAAAGGAGTTCCTGCTACAAAAAGAGCCCTGTTTTTATGTATTTTATTGTACTTCTTTGTTATTTACGTTGTAAGTCGCCTTGAGTTTCCAGTAGGTAGAAAGGCGGCTTATAAATGGTTTAAATAAAAGTAATTAATTGATAAAGGAGAGAGAGGTGGGCCATGTACCTGGGATGGTGGTGGGCAGCGCCGTCAAGTCACGGCTGACTTGTGGTGAACCCGTAGGTCTGCAAGACAGGAGATGTTCAGAGGCGGCTTGCTGTTGCGGGATTCTGGGACCTCAGGACTATTTCCCTGGGACCCTCCCATTCCCCTTTAGTGTGGAGATGGGCCTTCTGGAGGCATGCCCAGAGGTTGACCTGTCTTCACAGAGATAAGAGGATGGTTCTCACAGGTACTTGTATCAGGTGGTATGGCCTGGGGGAGATGGGAGGGTGAACTGCTGTTGGCAAAAACACATCTTGTTATTCTAAGTCCTAGTATGCTTATGATCTCATGTATATGCTGCAAGGGGGAAAGAAAAGGGGAGGGGGAAGAAGGGATAATAAAAATGCTGCGAAGCCCGTTAGGGGAGAGATAGTTTCTGCAGATCTGTGTTCCGTGTCTTTCTTAAACTTCATTCCTACACTTTAGTTCTTTTATTGGTTGGGTGGAGACTGTCAAGGGACTGAACCGGTAGAGAGAGACCATAGGTCTTAAACAAAACCAGTTTATTACAGTGTAAGCTTCTTAAGGACAGAAAGCACTTTAGCACTTACAAATCTTTTAGGATAGAAACATAACGTTCCCGTATTCAACACAGAATACTTCAACACAAACATAGTGCACTAGTATGAAATGCAGAGCTTGTCGAGTCAGCAAGAACTTACAGAGAGCTTGTTGATGACCAGCCCAGAGCAAGGAAATCTTCATCAATTTATACCCTCAGTACAGCCCACATTAACATACTTTTAGCTGAATATCCAAATAAAGAGAACAATTTTCTGAAGAAGAAGAAGAGATTGGATTTATACCCTGTCCTTCACTACCCAAGGGAGTCTCAGAGCAGTTTGCAAACTCCTTTCCCTTTTCCTCCCCACAACAGACACTCTGTGAGGTAGATGGGGATGAGAGAGCTCTGACAGAAACTGCTCTTTTTCAAGAACAGCTGTGCCAGAACTAGGGCTTGCCCAAGGTCATCCAGCAGCTGCAAGTGGAGGAGTGGGGAATCAAACCCGGTTCTCCCAGATTAGAGTCCGCGCACTTAACCATTACACCACTACACCCTGAACTCATACCCTAGTTACCCTAGACATTCGTGGATATTGTGTGTAAACTTTATTGTGACCTTATTGGAAGCACAGGCACCTGCTTCAGCAAGTGTGTTGTAGGTCAGAAGCTACAAACCTTCTCACTGGGAGTCTTTGACATCGTATCTGGGTGAAATGATAAACCTAGAGAAATGTAAACTATTCTTTTTTTAGAGGCGAGTGCATTGTCAGGCTAGAGAGAGACTTGAGGGATGACAATAGCTAAGCCTGCAAAGCCTTATGGGAGTGAAACCAAACAGAGAGGCCTCAGCTAATCCAGGCTGTTATACAGAAATGGCCCAGGCTTGCTTATTTTCCTGCCATGTTTGCCATTGCCTGCCTCTGCATCACAACCCTGGAATTCCTTGGAGGTCTCGCATCCAAATACTAACCAGGGCCAACCCTGCTTAGCTTCCAAGATGTGACAAAACTGGGCTAGCCAGGTGGTGGTGGAAAGTGCCACCAAGTAATGGTGACTCCATAGGGTTTTCAATACATTTAGAGGTGGTTTGCCATTGCCTTCCTCTGCATCATGACCCTGGTATTCCTTAGAGGTCTCCCATCCAAATACTAGCCAGGGCTGACCCTGCTTAGCTTGGTCTTTAAACCCTCCAGGAAAGGATGGGGGAGAGATGTAGGAAACATGATCCGATGTTGCTTCTAGAAAGTACAAGGTGGCTTGGGTTGGAGTAAGAATAGGCAACAGGCGTCCTGTTGGGAACCACTCTGGCCCCCTGACAACTCTCATCCGGCAGCCCCTAGTGTGTCCTCCCAAGGGCCTTTTAATTATTCCAGTTTGGTGTAGTGGTTAAGTGCGCGGACTCTAATCCAGGAGAACCGGGTTTGATTCCCCACTCCTCCACTTGCACCTGCTGGTGTGACCTTGGGTCAGTCACAAGCTCTGGCACAGCTGTTCTTGAAAAACAGCAGTTTCGGTCAGAGTTCTCTCAGCCCCACCTACCTCACGGGGTGTCTGTTGTGGGGAGGGGGAAGGGAAAGGAGTTTGTAAGCCACTTTGAGACTCCCTTGGGTAGTGAAGGGCGGGGTGTAAATCCAATCTCTTCTTCTCTTCTTCTCTCGTGCAAGTCAGTGCACAGCCAAAAGGGTCCTCTGTTGTGGCATGAACAGCAACTCCGGACATTTCCACACAAGTTGGCCTCAGGTTCAACGCTGCTGAGAAGCTGTTTTGTTTTTCCTGCTTCCTTACACTGTTTTGGGATTTATACACATCCCAGGATTTCCCAAGCGTTTCTTCAGTGTTTCTGAAACTGACTTTGCTGCAAAGTTTTGCGAAAGATCACAGTAAGACTGAATGGCTCTCACATGGGTGAGAAAATTCAGATTTTCCCATTATCATGCAACCATTTACTCCCCCTGCCCCCAAAAGAGTGTAATTCTTTTTAATGGCCAATTGAATGCCATTATATCTATATACCATTAATCAACAAATCTTAACAGGTTGTCTGAATTTTTGACTGTAAATTTTTCTTTAGAAAGTAATTCTTTGGCTCCTTCTTTCTTCGAGATCTAAAGGGAGCATATCTCTGCAATGGAAGAGGCTAGAGACTTACACCCATTATGCATGCACATTTTACTGCAGATTTTCAGAGCAGTAAGACTTTAAACCTTACTTCAGATTCTGTGTCCAGCTTACACACCATTCTTTTTCCTCTGGTATATTTATTCTTGCAGCTACAGGGGTGGCGTCCAAAGTTTTTTTAAAAAATTACGCAGTTGCCCTATTGCAGCTGCGCAGTAGCATCCAGCAGGCACCTTCCATTTAAATCCCCATGGTTCAGGTTTTGTGCATGCATTTTAGCATTAGTTTGTTGAATGAAAGGGAACAGAAAGGAGTGCAGGCAAAGAGGGAAAACACCAACTGATAAAAATGACCAGACTTTTCCTGAAACCGACTAGCATTTGGGAAGCTCTGTTTTTCATATTGCCAATCACTAGGGGATTCTCTGCTGTGTTATCGGCCACTGTGAAAAATGGGAAAGAGTCACACAGTCTCATGATACGGGGGAACATATTGAATGTACAAAATGCACGGTAGCACCCACTGACACTGGCACTGCAAGCCGTGATTGCTGGCAACGTGTGCGTGTGTGCACGCGCCTGTGCAAAGAGTTGTAACTCCACCACGCTCTGCACAGGACTGCAATTTGTATTGCCCTCTGGCAGAAGCTCTGGAGAGCTTTTTTAGCTTTGTGCCACTAAATAGAAAACATTTTGGGGGAAGGGGGTATTTTCATTGGTGTCCTAGCATAGCCACAGATACCTTTCCTTATGAATTTGCATGGTTTTCTCTTTGTGATTCTCTAATTTGATTCTGCACACTGCTCATGATCTCGACAGTTGTAAAAGCCTGTCCTGTGCGGATTGTTCTCTTCCTCCAAATAGATTGATCCCAAGAGATCCTTAAGTTCAGTGTTCACAGAAAGTCCATGTGGCTCAGCTTCCATTTTAATGTTAGGCTTCCAGATACTGTCAAAATTGTCCGTTCCCCCCCCCCCAACTTTGTTCACTGAAGCATTAAAGAGAAAAAGGTTTTCAAAGCTTTAGGCTTCTCATTCCAGTGTCTATCTCTCTTTATATCTCATGTAAATGTCATTCCACGTGGATGATCCCCCCCTTTATTTTGTTTGCATGTAGCACTGAATTATTATTATTTTTGCACTGGGGATGCTGCTGTTTGCCTTCTCTCTGATTCGCCTTTCAAGTCAATATCAGCAGGGAACTAAACCTCACACAGCTCCTTTTAATCTTTCTCCCCGTCATTTAAATGTTTTTATTCAATGATCCGAGACTAGTGATAGTTTCATATCGCTAGACTCATGCTACTTGTAAAAAAAAAATATTAAATTTTAAAATGAGGGGAAAATAGAGCTTGTATGTTATTGAAGGAGGGAGGAATGTGGAAGGTGCAGAGTGGGCAGAACAACCTTGATGTGGGCAGGGAGTGACCTTCAAGGGGCGGCAAAACGGCAGGGAGAAAATTCGAGGGAATCCATACACTTTTGAATTACCTTCGGCTTGGAAGCAAAACAAGGGGGAAATCGGCACAAAAGCACTCTCAGAAAACCTGGGGGAACCATGACCAGAGAGCAAACTGACTGCTGAAGGGAGGAAAATCAATGCAGAACGACAAAGAAAACCCAACAGACATGCATGGTGAAAGCGAGGGAAAACACCCTTACTCTTTTTAACGAAAGCTGAGAATTAGAGAATCTGTTACTCATTTTTGTATGGTATAGCGATTGTAACAATATTCAGTCGCCAATGGTATGAGGTAGTGGCCTGGGAGGGGGAATAGCAGCTGATGGGGGACCAGGGCAGGGAATCTCCAGAGATACCTGCTATGTGGAAGCCCTATTGCAACTGTCCTGTATGGCAGTCATACCAGCAACATGGAAACCACACAAGCCCATGTGGAAACCACCTCTGTCAGATTGGTCCCTTCTTGCACTGGGGTTGCCAACTTTTTTACCAGACTTTGCCATTAACAGCAGCTTAAATCTGCAGATGAGGGCAATAGGGTTGCCAACTTTGGATTGGGAAATTCCGGGGTATTTGAGGGGGGAGATGAAGCCTGCAGAGGGCAAGGTATAGTGCCATAGAGTCCGTCCTCTAAAGCAGCCATTTTCTCAAGGGACACTGAACTCCGTAGGAGATCTCCAGGCCACATCTGGAGGTTGGCAACCCTACACCCAAATGGTTCTGCTTTTCTCCATATCCTGAAAAGCTAGAAATGTTGAAGGTGCAGTAGCTGGCCAGACCAGGTTTGGTATATTGGGAATCCTGTTCTGCTTTTCAGCTGCTTGTAGGGGAACATGCAGCAAAAGGGAAAACTTTTACCTTCTGCGGCTTTTGTCAGTGAGAGATTAGGGCTCAGGGGGAAAGGCCTTTGGTATGTGCTACAAATTCCACAGGCAACCAAGCCTCATCTGTGGAGTTTCCCCATAAAGAATAGTCTCAGGAGATTTTGATTCAGAGTAGAGGTGAAACTGGGGGTGATTTCCCACTAAAGCTGCCGCGGGGTTGCGCCGCCGTTTGCCCCGAGATTTTTAGTCAATTTCACACCCGAAGCCGCGGGGCTGCATTTTGACCCGCGGCTTCGCTCGATTTCCCCGCAGTTTCGTAATCCTCAAAAAACAGGATTACGAAACTGCGGGGAAATCGGCGAAGCCGCGGGTCAAAATGCAGCCCCGCGGCTTCGGGTGTGAAATTGACTAAAAATCTCGGGGCAAACGGCGGCACAACCCCGCGGCAAGCTTCAGTGGGAAATGCTGTTATGTGAAGTTTGGGATTAAATGTGTCTCTTGGGTTTGAAAAGTTGGAGCCCGAGTTTGCCCCCCCCCCCCAAGGTCTACGCCTGTGTGAGAGTCAGCAGGCCAGGTCCATGTTGCCAGCCCTTGAGCTCTTGCTTAATTCAAAATTAGGAGCCTGTTAAAAAGTACAATGAATTTCTGCAGAGAACCACTGAGATGCCTTCACAGCTTCTCTTTGGCCAGCACTGAACTCAGCCTGAATAGGATTCTCAGCATACCTACTTAAGAATGCTCAGTGAAATTCCAAGAATTCTTTCCTTAGAGTAAGCCCCACTTCATCCACTTCATAGGCCTGAATTGGATTCTGAGCAGACCTGCTAGGAACTGGTGTCTAAAGATGTCACTGATCAGTATGTGCCGCTTACTCACACTAACTTTGGAGCCCAGTGACTTCTGTCATGGCAACAACTGCACTGTCCTTCTGCCATTCTGAGGAGATTTCCCTCTTCATGGGGAGTTGTGAGAGGGTTGGCTGCCGCTTTCCCATTGTAGGCTGACTTCAGCTGCTGTTCTCACAACACTTTCTCTCCATCGTTCCCACAGGAGAATCGGGAGGTGGGTGACTGGAGGAAGAACATTGATGCGCTGAGTGGCATGGAGGGGCGCAAGAAGAAATTTGAGACCTCAACGGCAGGGCAAGCCTGAGTCCTGAGGTGAGGGAAACAGCCATCCTGTGTGAATTATAGGAGGAGGATACTATACTAGGCAGGATGTGGGTTGAAATGGCTGAGGTGAATAGATATTGTCTGAAGGGGGGCGAGTTTTCCAAGATCTGCAAAATATTCACCATGGATAAAGTTTCTCCATAGTTTAAAGCAACAACTCCCTAGTCATACGACTCATGTTCACGATCTAAATGGCTTCTGTTTTTGACCGACATAGATTCTATCGAGTCCATCTGTGAAAGACCTGTAAGATAAAAATCTGTTTTTATTTACCAGGTGGAACTTTCTTTACCAGTAATTGACTCCCCCACAATGAACACCAGTTGGTGTAAAACCAGTTCCCTAACTGGGAATATATAGTGACAGTTATTCCATGTGATACCAAAATATTGAACCTTGGAATAATACTTAGTGACAGTAATAAAAACCTCTTGTAGCTGTATCGTTTTACTTTTATCATTATCAAATGATGTTTAAAACCTAGTATATTGAAAAAGAAGAGATTAAATTCGTGAAATAAAGCCTTTTAAAAATAAACCCAGTGTTCATTCAAACTGAACAAAAATCTTTTCTGTACAGAGATTGTTCTGTAATTTTAACTCCAAAATCTCCCCTTATCTGCATGCCTGTGAGAAGCCACTTCCAAACACATGGGCCACACTAGGCTAAGTCATCATTTGCCAGAACAAGGGAGTGTGGGATGTCCTTGAAAAAGAGAGCGAATGGGTGTATTTGGCACAAAATTCAGGGTTTTTTAAAATGTACCTTTCTAGCTTAGAATATTGAAGAAGTGAAATAATATTAAAAAATGAACCCTTGTGTGTGGCATTTGCGAAAGCTAAACATGGCATATGCCAAGGCTATTACTTTAATGAAATAATAATGGGGGGGGCCCGCATAGGTAGCGGAGCAGTTATCTGGCATGTTACTGACAGATTATAGAACAAAATGCAGAAGGAACTATTTCCCCATGATTTTTTAGACTCTGTTCTTATAAAGGGTTGGATCCGCTGGCTTTTTCTCTAAATCTTTCCCAGGCCAGTTCCCTTTTGCAGGCAGTGGGCAAGGCTAAAAGTATGCCCATATATCTTCTCATTTAAAAAATGGAATGTTTTTTCTTCTTCTGGATTTGTTCTTTTCTTCTGTTTCTCAGATAAGTTTCCTTGGTTCTTCCCAGTGCGTGAATGGCTGTGAAACCTACTTACAAGAAAATATTAGTTCCCTGGTGAGGATTGCTGTAACAAAAAGTAGTCGAGCCCTGTTTGAAGTATTTGTTAGTCTCCAGAGTTTTCCCCCCCCAACTCTTGGGAGAATCTTGGCTTTTGACACACACAAGTAAAAATGTTTTTAAAGACTGACTTTATGAACTGATTGGGAGAGATGGGCAGCATGAAATTAATTGAGTACATGTATGGATTATTGATGCACACTTACACGATTCCTACCAGATAGGGAGAAAAAATAAAATAAAAGCTAGCTGAGAGAAGGAAAACCTTTTTTTTAGCTTTGTTTTGTTTTTACATTTGAAAAAAGCTAATACATAAGGGAACGTTACAACAATGAATAGACTTTCAAAGGCAATATCGTGTGTGTATTCATGCAAGTTTGGGGTAGTGGTTAAGATCAGCGGACTCTAATCTGGAGAACTGGGTATGATTCCCCACTCTTCTACATGCTTGGGTCAGTCACAGTTCTCTCAGAGCTCTCTCAGCCCCACCTACCTCACAGGGTGCCTGTTGTGGGGAGAGGAAGGGAAGATGATTGTAAGTTGCTCTGAGACTCCGAGTGAAGGGCGGGGTATAAGAAGAGGAAGAAGAAGAGATTGGATTTAAACCCCGCCCTTCACTCGGAGTCTCAGGGCAGCTTACAATCATCTTCCCTTCCTCTCCTTTAAGGTTGCCAGCTCTGGGTTGGGAAATTCCTGGAGGTTTTGCACATGGAACCTGGGGAGAGCAGGGTTTGGGGAGGAGGGGTCTCAGGGTATAATTCTGTAGAGTCCACTCTCCAAAGCAGCCATTTTCTCCAGAAGAACTGATTTCTGCCACCTGGAGATCAGTTGTGGTTCTGGGAGATCTCCAGCCACCACCTGGAGGTTGGTAACTCTAGATGACAGTAGCTGTCTGCTTTCAGTTGATCCACCCATGCCCTTCTAGAGAGCAAATTCTTTTTCCTGGATTGGTTCCAGGCAATCAGGGATAACACGAGGATCACAATGGCCTGTAGCCAATCAGGTCTGGTGGTGATAAAGGGGAAGCCAATTAAGAGTTGGGGCAATGCCTTAGTGGCCCTCACTTTGAACAGGTGGACACTTTTTGTCCTAGAAAAAATGAGTTTTAATAAAGATGAACATTTTGAAGAGTGAGGTGGCTGTGATAAATTAATGTACTTATGTTTTAATTGGTAAAATGCAATTACCACTTTGCCCTTAAAAACGGTGACCTTTATTAAAACTGCCTGAGTGCCATTCACAGCAGCTAGTTCCTACTTGGGGGTGGCCCCCAGTCCCAATTTAATATTCATCATCTACCCTGCCCAGAAACTAATGTACGAATTGGGCCTTGGAATCCACTCTAACATCAACCTCTTTGACTGATCAAACTCATAACTAAGACACATATTAATTTTTTTTTCTTGAGGGAAAAAGACCACAAGGGATATACCGGCTGCTTCAGGGGCATGGCCAGTATAGTGTAGTAGACCCATTTTCAATTCCCCACAGCCATTATGAAGCCTACTGGCTGACTGTAGACCGGTCATTCCCCCCACCCCAGCATAATTTACCTCAGAGAGTAAGTAAAATGGAAGGGGGGAAACTGTGTGTACTGCTCTGACTTCCTTGGAGGGAGGGTGGGATAAAAATATTTAAAATATAGCTCCAGGCAAAAAGTATATCTACGCCACAGAATTGAAATAGGTTTAATAGTGATTTCCTTTCTGGAAATTGACATAAATATGCAAAAAAATAATATACATACATTTCTGTATAAATAACCACATATAAATTATTTTCTGGTGTACAGTTTTCTCATTCAGCCGCCCTCTCTTTCTACTGCCTCCAAATTCCTTCAATAAATAACCACAAAATAAATAAGTTATTTTAAATAGGTAGAAAATAGAAATAAAAAGCCGGCAAAACTAACATCAACAGAAGATTGCAACCCAAAAATGCAGTCCAACGAAATAAGAACTTTGCCTCCTGGCATCTCCCTCACGTACATCTTTTACACGTGTCATCGGACAGTTTGAGGAATCAGGAGTCCACAGAACAGAGCAACGATATCAATCATTAATGTCAAGTACAGCAAATAAAGTCCGCTTTCTCTCTTACCCCGCCCCTGCTCTGACTTTGAATTGCTTCTTTCCCACTTTTCACTGCAAAAGCAGCTCAAGCATCCAAGCTCTGAAAAAGTCTGTCTTTAAAGTCTGGCCTCACAGGCCCGTCCCAAGCGCTCAGGAGTCCTTGGCCATCAAAAGACATAACTGGGGCTCATGAAGCCGGGGGCTTGGCCCATCATGCTCAAGGGATCAGCGGACTCAACGTCGAGCTCTTGTTCATAGAAGTCATAGTCAACAAACACAGGGTCGAGAGGGATCCGGCTGACCAAGGGCAGGAACTGGGAGAACGGGGGTAGCTGGCGATTCCGCGACAGGGCCCCCGTCGAGCTGAGGCTGAGAGGAATATCATAGTGTTCGGAGTAGTAGAGATTGTAGCCGTCATGGAGGACCTTCTCACGGAAGTTGCATGCCTCCTCTGAGTAGTGCTCCTGTGGAGAAAGAACGACAAGTGAGACAGGGAAGCCAGCCTCCAGGTGGGACCTGGGGATCCTCTGGAATTACAGCTCATCTCCAGACTACAGAGATCGGTTCCCCTGAAGAAGATGGATGGTGGACTCTGTGACACTGTACCCCATTGAGGTCCCTCCCCATCATCAGGTTCCACCCCCAAATCTCCAGGAATTTCCCAGCCTGAATCTGCCAACCCAGCCCACTCAGCCCCTACCGGGGCGGGGGGGGAAGCGGGAACCTGTCAACCCTAAAGTAAGATGACCCCTTCAGTTAACACCACCCTTCACTGTGCCAGCTATTTTTCACCTTGATTGTTGGGGATAAAATCTAAAGGGTCACATCTCATTCTGTTAGCCACTGTGCTCCTCTTGGACCCCATAAACCTCCTTCGTTCCCAGGAGCATTTAGGGGATTTTTAGGGTTGCCAGCCTCCAGGTGGGGCCTGGGGATCTCCCGCTTTTACAGCTGATCTCCAGCTGACAGAGATCAGCTCCCCTGGAGAAAATGGTGGCTTTGGAAGGTGGTCTCCATGGCATTGTACCCTGCTGAGGCCCCTCCCCAAACCCTGCCCTCTTCTGGATCTACCCCCAAAGTCTCCAGGTATTTTCCAACCCAGACCTGGCAACCTTAGGATTCCTCCCATTGCTCACTAGACTGCCTTCTCCTGTAACAGGATCCGGGCATTCATTCTCCTTAACGTGTCATTAATCCACTGGTTTAGGGTTGCCAACCTCCAGGTGGTGACTGGAGATCTACTGGGATTATTACTGATCTCCAAGTGACAGAGATCAGTTCACCTGGAGAAAATGGCCACTTTGGAAGGCAGGCTCCATAGCGTTATGCCCTGCTGAGGTCCCTCCCCTCCCCAGGCTCCATTCCCTCCCCAGGCTCCATCCCCCAAATCTCTAGGAATTTCCTCATCCCAGAGTTGGCACCCCTAACTGGGCTCCATTTGGGACCAAGACATCTGAGGAAGACACTATTGTTTCCTGAGTTATGAGCAGATGGGTTACTTCACATATCACTTTTTGTTGATATGATGGGCAAGTTTATGTTCCAGACTGCCTATCCGCCCCGTCCCCATCACTTGAGAGATCAGACTTACCGAACCATAGAGATGTCCACTGGAGGTCATGCAGAGGAACCGAGAGGTTTTTGCGCCCTGCATGCGGATAACTCCTGGTTTTACAGCTTTGATCTCCATCAAACCTGGGGGGGAAACATCAGAGAAACAGGGTGAGGAAAGAAGAATCAGGAGGAGGAAACAGAATAGCACGAGTGGGAGTCTTTTGTCCTCACTTGTCAACTGAAAATGCCCTCTTTCCCTAAATCACTACCAGTTCTGTGTTAAATCCAGTCTCCCATCTCTTTTCTCCTCTTGCAAAAACCGAGACCAAAAAGCCAAGGAAAGTGATAATGGGAGGCACTGTCGTTACAAACGACACGGGTTGTGTATCTGGTCCACCAGCTAAAGCCAAATATTCTATCCAGTCCATTGAATTCCCATTTCCCCCTTTTCGAGAACCCAGGAGTCCTGATTCCTGTATTTGGCAGTTCAGCAGCACCTAGGAACCCCGGTGACCCTTTAGAATATATTTCAAAACACCCAAGAGTTCACATACAAATGCTTGCTCAACTCGTTCCTGTGTTGGCTCTCACTTGCTGCATCCGCATTCTGAACCACGTCCACGCTGTCCTTACAAACTAACTCTTGTCCAGCAGACAGCTGGAGCAAACAAGGTCTTCCCACAACTGCACGTACTGCTCCTAGCAGATACTCTCTTGCTGGAACCCTTCACCCCAGTCTCCTCGTTGACTCCATTTACCCTTATTTGCTCTCCGGAATGTCCTGCTGCTCAGAAGCCGCATCCCATCTTTCTCTTCCCTTGTCTCAGGGTCTTGTCAAAGATACCCTATTCTCCTTTCAGAATGCCTGGAATTTCTGGCTCCCCAAACTACCCACTGAACTCAGGGATCTTGGTCCTCAGGTTCACCTTTTAACCCTCTAGATCTCATTCTTTTTCTCAAGAACCCAAATTTCTACCTTCTGTTAAACTGGGAATGGGAACAAATCCGTGGGTATCGGCACTCTCATTGCTAATGTCCCGTCCCCTTCCAAGGAACCCAGGAGTCCTGCACCCCGATCCCCGCAGCCTCCAGCTCTGATCCTTTCCCTTTCCAAATACTCACTGAAAGGGTTCTGGTTTTTGGAGCCGCGTACTCTGCCGTCCAGCAAGATCTCCAGAAAGAGATGCGTTTGCTCATCCGCTGTGTAGAGGTGCCGAAGTCGGACCTGTCCGTCAAACTGATAAAGGGGGCTGGAGTTGGGCAGGGGGAAGGCTAAGGCCACGGGGGCCAAGGCAGCCCAGAAAATCAGGCTAAGGAAAAGGAGGCACCACATACTTTGGAGAGAAGCGGAAATGGCCAGCATGGCTCGTGGAGGCCCAGCCGGGGGACCGTAAGACGGCTGGATGATAGAACTGGTGAAAGGGAGACCCTGTGAGCTCTCAGCCTTGGGCTTGCGACTTGTTAGAAACACCTGCCCCGCCAGCTCCAACCTACGAGGACTCGCTGCTCTCTCTAGCCCGCCAATCGCCAAGAGCAACCCAGGCGTCCTGAGTCCAAGAGGAACCCAATCCAAGGACAACTCTTCAAGAGTCTTGGATGTTTGAGGAAAGAAATGCCGAGGATGAAATCAATGGGAATGCTCAGAGCAAAGCAGGAGGAGGAGGAGGAGACCTTTCCCTCTTTATAGCCTGCTGTCTTCTTGTCTCACTCCAGGTTTGCTCCCAAGCAGCAGGCAGGGCGATATATATACACACATCCAGAGGTGGATGCCCTTCCCCTTGGTTTTTGCTCAGCCCCAAACCCTCCCCCTCCTCCCCTACGTTCTCTGGGTCCTGAGTATGAATCATGGTGCGCCTCTCGCCACTGTTGCCCCTCATGTGGGGTCACGAGGATGCCAAAGTCTAAATATTATCATTCCGTAGCTGCTTTCATGCTGCCGACAGGAAAGGGTGATGCAACTCAGGAAACACAGGAGGGAGAGGAGGGAGGGAGGATGGCCCGAGCAAGCTGGCATCCTCACACAGGCACATCTGTCAAGCACCGTATTCCAACGTCTGTCTACCTCTCCCACTGATACAACATCCATGCAGGTACAAGGCATGACAGGCACCTGTCCATCAGCATGTGCTGTCTGCTTCTCTCTCCAGCTATCCTTAAGGGGGAGCCCATTTCTCCCCCCGCTTCCTCCCCACCCATTCATCTCTCCTTCCCTACATGCAACCAAGCTCTCACTGTGCCCAGCCTGCCACAAATGGGTCTGTGTGTGTGTCAGGGACTCAGACAGCCTGCTTGTTATCCCACTTAAGGCCGATGTCCACATGCCCTGAGCAATGTTCCCTCTAAGCTGTGGAGTCTTGTGAGCAGAAATTCTCCTTTGTGAGCCACTGGCATTAAACTTGTGAGTGAGCCATCTGGCTACTGCTCTGGAGCCATCCTTCCTGAGCTAAGACAAAAATGTGTGAGCTGGAGGCTAAAAAACTGTGAGCTAGCTGACATTAACTCAGCTTAGAGGAAACATTGGCTCTTAGGCAGGGCAGCTGTCGAGGCCCTAGGCTTCTGGTGGAGCCCACTGGCCACACGCCTCCCCTGCTGCCCACCCGCTTGCTTGCAAGAAGAAGAAGAGACTGGATTTATACCTTGCCCTTCACTTGGCGTCTCAGAGCGACTTACAATTTCCTTTCCCTTCCCCTCTCCACAACAGACACCCTGTGAGGTAGGTGGGGCTCAGAGAGCTCTTTCAAGAACTGCTTCTGAGAGAACAGCTCAGAAAGAACTTGTAACTGACCCAAGATTATACCAGCAGCTGCATGTGGAGGAGTAAGGAATCAAACTCTGCGCTTCTTAACCACTACACCAAACTGGCTCTCTGGTGGATCAGACACACAGCGAACAAGCCCCCTGCCACCCATGCTTCCAGAGGTATGCACTGCCCAGCATCATCAGGGAATGGGCACGTGGCTGGTGCAGGCATCTGTAAGTGCAGGTGGTGGGAGGAAGGATGCACAGGCATGTGGGTCAGCAGGTGGGGAAAGGGGGTCTGGTGGAAGAGAGGAGAAGCGGGAAAATCTGGAAATGGCCCTGATTCCACATATGATGGAGTCTGCAATCCTGGTTCTCTGACCGAGGCACCTGTATGGGAGAGGCATGTTTCAAACACCTGTTTGTCTCTTGCTTCAACATGTTCAAGCTTACGTCTTTTTAAAAAACCAGGCCTAGGAAAAAAAGAAGAGGCTGTGTGCAGGGCGCCCCTCATTTGCATAGTTCAAATAAGGAAACGTGTTCAGGCAGGACGGGGCACCTCAGACCTCTTGGGCATGAAGTGAGCCTGGTGAGCACATCCATCAACACTCTTGCTCCATCCATGTTCCCTCACACGTCCATCATGCACACCCCTGTCCCCCAGTTCCTTCCCTCTGCCTTTTCTCCCATCCACTGGAGCTGGTGCTACAGGCTTCCTTCCCCACGGCCCTTTCCCTCTCCATCCGGCACCGCCATGTTCACCGTCCCTTCCTCCTGGGACAGCAGACCTGGGTTGGTCTTTTATTTCTTTATTAAGTGCACTTATCCCCTATCTCTCCAAACACCTCCTGGAGGAAACTAATGGGAAGAAAAGTGAACACAAGTTTAAACCTCAACAAAAACTTTACAAGCAACCCCCCCCTGCAATAAGCCCAGTCCAATCTACATGTATAAAACAAACAGTGTAAACTAGTCTTTAGGACAGGGATCCCCAATGTGTTGACCGTGGGCATGTTGGTGCCTGCCAGCTCTCTTCCTGGCGCCCCCACCAAGGGTTTTAGGAAGCGGGTGGAGCCAGGTGGGGATCTTGCCCAGAGGGACTCACAATCATTTATGGGTTTGGCATCGGCTCTCACCATAGCATGAGGGTGTTCACTGCATGACTGAAGGTAAGCTATGTGTATGCAAGAAAATGTTTTTAAACAATACATTCATTTTAAAAGGCATTGTGTTAAGCAGAGCTGTGGTCTGAGAGCCAAGGTTGTGTACTGGTTAAAGTGTTGGACTAGGATCTGGGGAGCCCACATTCTTTGTTTTTTGAAAAACAATTTATTAAGATATATTAAAAGTTCAAACATACATTGAAACCTACGTTATTATACCTCTTTTCCTCCTTTCACCTCCCCTAATGGCTTCCCACAGTGCTCCAACCTCCTGCCCAAAACTTATATCTTCTTCCTCCCTCCTTTTCTCATTAGTCATTTCTACAGGTAACGTATCTTTCAACTGTTATTCTTATTGGGGAGCCCACATTCAAATCCCCACTCTGCCGTGGAAAGCTTTCCAGGTGACCTTGAGCCAAACTCTCAGCCTAACCTACCTCACAGGGTTGTTATGAGGATAAGATGGAGAGGAGAAGGATGTAAGCTGCTTTTGAGTCTCCATTGAGGAGAAAGGTGGGATATAAATAAATGACCTGAACGATAAATGCTGAAGAGCTACTGTTATGCATTACCTCACGCCCTGACATTTTGTGGTTGGCTCCGCCTTCTGAGGCAACCATCTTTGTGGTTGGCCCCGCCTCCTGTAGCTGTCATTTGTGGTTGGTTCCATCTTCTGAGGTTGTCTGCAGTTGTGATTGTGCATGCCACCCTGTGCCAGAATCTCCAAGGTGTCCACATCATCAAAAAGGTCAGGGACCTCCATTTAACACATAAGACCAGCTTATAAAAGCATCAAACTGGTGAGGAACGCTGGCTATGCTTAATAAAACAACTAAGGCCCCGGTCATACGGCCGGATAACGCGGGTGGGGGGAGGCGGGGCTATTTGCGGCACCGCGATTAGAGCCACCAGAACGCGATCCCACGCGTCAGCAGCATGCCACAGTTCCTTCCCTTCGTGCCTGCACATCAACGAGGGGCCGGAGGGAAAAGCCGCGCACTGGCATGATCACACCGAGGGAGTCCAGAGGCAGCCCGTGGCAAACCGTTTGCTAGTACCTTCGAGGAGGTAGTCTTTTATTCCACATCTTTGGCGGGAAGTTGCGGGTTGGCCACGGGAGTGCTACGCCTCCCAGATGTTGCGGTGTGATCGCGCCTGGAAACTCCACCATTCAATCGTGGTTCTTCCGCAGCAAATTCAGCGTGTGACCAGGGCCTAAAAGAGAGGGGTAACATTTTATTTAAAAGCATGGGGAAACTGAAATGTTTTAGCTCAGCACCCACGTTCTAACAGAGTAGGCATTAGGTAGAGCTTTAAGGGTAAGGGCATTCTATAACTCAGGTGTGTTATAACAGGCTCCATAGTCACCTGTATAGGGGAATTTTAGGGGTCCAGGCCTCTTCCAGGGATCCCCAACCCCATTAGGGTTCTTTTCTGTGGGTGGGTGGAGTCTGGCTAGGGAACTCAGGCCTCTGGAGGGAGAAAAATGCAGTAAGAACAGTTGCCTTAAACTAAAAGTGTTTATTACCTCTAAAAGCATACACAAGTAAAACTCAATAGCATATATTCAGTATCAATACCCAATAGCATTTGAGAAAAATCCCAATACTTGATATTGTGTACACTTCAGAAAGAACAAGGCATTCCTGGACCACCAAAACTTCACTCAAGCCTAGGTTGGGTGCTGGCCAAACAGCCTCGAACAAAGCCCAAAGCCTTCTTTTTATTCTCTTTTCAGCCAACAGGAATCAAGGGAGGAGTCAATTTAAAATATACCAAACTTGCCAAATACCCACCCATCCTAAGTTGATAAGATGAACCGTTGCTACTGTCATGATCATGGGCCTAATGTGGTGTGGCCTACAGACTCTAGGGAGGCCTAGTGGCTCCAGGGAAGCCTGCATGGGAGTAGTTATCAAGGCCTACATTTCCCACTTTTAGGGTTGCTAGGTCTGGGTTGGAAAATAGCTGGAGACTTTGGGGGTGGATCCAGGAGAGGGCAGGGTTTGGGGAGGGGAGGGGCCTCAGCCTGGTACAATGCCATGGAGTCCACCCTTCAAAGCAGCCATTTTCTCCAGGGGAGCTGATCTCTGTCAGCTGGAGATCAGCAGTAAAAGCAGGAGATCTCCAGGCCCCACCTGGAGGCTGGCAACCCTACCCAGGTTCCCTCTGGACCCTGTGACTGGGTAACAGCAGATTTTGGATGGAAAAAAAACACCAGCAGGGTAACGGGGCGGTGCCTGGGAAGAGGAGATAAAAGAACTTGCCCAGAGCGGGAGGGTGCTCTCTCCCAGGAAACAGGGCTGGTGGAAGCTGCTGCAGACAGAGGGATCCCTCATCCAAAAAAGGGGTGAGTTAGACTGTGAACAGGTACCTAGGGAAGGCTAGGACTGTGCAGACAGATGCTCTAGGATTTATCATTTTACTGATTTACCCTACTTTACTTGGCTCATTTTTTCTACTTGTTATTAATCTAAAGTTGTTGTTAAATCTCTTAATAAAAGCGTGGGTCCTCACGCTTCATTTGGACATGTACAAGGGGAGACCTGAGTAAAAAGGGGTCCGGTGGGTGCTCTGGGCCCTCCCAAGGAGACCCAGGCCACAGTGGTGGCAGCCAGTAGTGAACTTTCCTAGCTGCTGCCCGCTACAACTAATATGACCTTTAGCCCAGATTTGATTTTTTTTTTTTGCTGCAACTTCAAAAAGACTTAGGCCCCAGTCACACTGGGGGGGAAAGGCACAGCTGAAGTGCGGCTTTTTAGAGCCGCATCAAAAGAGACACGTGGCGGCGGGATCAGACGGATCCCCCGAGCTGCCACGCAGTTGCTCCCCGGCATAATCAGGTGCCGGGGGGGGGGGGAGCCACGGACAGGGGACGGAAGTGAGCCTGCTGCGCATGCCCAGGCATGTGCAGTTCAACAGGGCCTGGGAAGCTACGCGGAGAGGGGCGCAGCGTCGATCAGACGCCCGCCCCTGCTGCGCATCAATGAGTTGGTAGCACTGTTTTGGTGTTACCTTTTTGATGCACGGTTTTGCTGGGATGGAATGGATCGAGGATGGGTGCGCTCCACTTCCCAGATGTTGAGGTATGATTGCGCCCGCTTGATGTGCCCCCAATCCGTCCCTCTTGCATGGCAAATCCTCTCGTGTGACCAGGGCCTTAGATATGTTCAGGCTTTTGGAGCCTGGCACTTGGAAAGCCATAGAATGTGAATTTAGGCAAAGGTACATCTACAGGACAAGGCTTTAGTTTTTATACCTAAGCTGCCAGCAAAAGAGCGAAGGCTTATGGGACTTCTGAACCAAGAAACCAAAGTCAGTTATAGCAAAACCTACATAGCATAGAAAAACAGAAAGGCCCAGGCTCATTGAACCCCAAATTCTGCAAGAACCTGTTTCTACCATGGGAATGTGGAATTTATTTTGTTGGCCCAGGTCTCAAGCAGCTATACCTCACCTCTCCAGCTTTATTCTACCCCCCCAACACTTATAGGACTTCTGTCTGCTGCTACCAGCTGGTGTGGAATTTGAGGTATATTTGTCGGGTAATCCTCCATTCCCTTAAAGCACTCCTCTCCAGATTAGGAACCACTTACCTACTGCAAACCACCATGAAAGTAGGAAGAAAAAACTTGGAGGATGTCACTTGTTAGGGTTACTTACATTCAGGTAAGCATCTTCCTAGGTCAGGCATCCTCAATGTGGTGCCTGTAGGCCCCCACCAGCATCTTTCCTGATGCCCACTAAGAGCTTCTAGAAAGTGGGCGGGGCAAGGTGGAGCTTTCTCCCAGCATGGCTGCTAATTGACCATTGGAGCTTGGATTGGTATGTAGATTTTTAAAAAGTTGCTTTGGCAATAGCCGCCACCACAGCACAAGGATCTTTTCTGTGACTGAAGGTAAGCCATGGCAGCCATTTTATAGCTGGCTCCTCCTCATGCAGCAGCCATTTTGTGGCTGCACCTACCCACCACTCTCTCAGAATTCCAATGGTGCCCGTGGGCCAAAAAAGGCTGGGGATCCCTAGGGCTTTTTTTTTTTTTTAAAGAGGTGCCGGAACTCTCAAGAGGGAAATGAAGCTTTCAGTCTGTATACTGAAAACTCATGAACTTTAAAACATTTTAAAAATAATTTTGTTAAAGAGGTTCCGGAACTCCGTTCTGGTGCGTTCCCCTAGCAAAAAAGCCCTGGTAGGTCCCCTTTTGTATCTTGGTAAGTTAGGTTTCATGTGGTTGCAGAGGCAAACATAAAACACATTTGAGAAAAAGAAAAAAAATAACTTCCCTTGAATAAGAAGTCCTTGGGTGCAAAAAGCAAAAGCATACGGTTGGGCAAATATTGACTCACGATATCAGAGCAAGGGAAAATAAAATGGGTGTTAAATGTAATCACCTCTCCCTGAGTATAAAACCTACCCCTATGATTGTAAAAGAAATAGGCAGAATACACTTTAAAACTTACAGATTTCTTGTTCTTTTTCTCCGTCACTTTATTGGTCTTCATCCTTTGAGGTCTCTCCTACCTGACCACGTGTTCTGATCTCCTTGTATGTGTCTGTGTGTTTACCCAGGCATATTTATATCTGTTTTTGTGTTACAGGGTACGAGAGATAAAACCAACAGACCATTCCCCTGCTTTACCTAGTAGGAAATAAATAATCAGTTAAAAAGAAATCCTTGGAAGGTTTCTGGTGGCCTCTATTGAATATTCCAGACAAGGAATAAATCCTAAGTATTCACAAAGTAAGACTGTGGAATGGTATGTCTTTTCAGATCTCGGAAGCTAAGCAGGTTTGATACTTGGATGAGGGACCACCAAGGAAGACTTCACAGGGGACAGCAATGGCAAACCACCTCTGCTTCTCACTTGCCTTGAAAATTGCAACTTGATGGCATATACATACATGTATTCATTCACAGAATGCAAACTGAACACCCACCTTGCAAAGTTGTCAATTTTTACACAGACCCCTGGGTTGCAATGGGGTGCCACCACTGAGACAGCCCTGTCCCTAATCTCCACCTGTTTCACTTTTGCAGGTGGGCACACAGGGTGCAGGCCTTGGAATGAAGATTGTCACTGGTAAGTTGGACAGTGCAATTCAAGTTGGACAGCGCAGATTCAAATGCCCACCACAATTTCCCTTCCCGTTTTACTAACTTTGTTGCCTTCAATGGTAACAGAAATTAAAGGATTAAGCCTATTAAGCCATTGGCTGACAACCTCAATTTCTGGGCAAGTCTGCACGGGAGAAAGTCTCACCTTTGTCACTTCGGTGTAGCCTTGGCCAAGTCATTAGCAGAACCTCAGTTCCCATCTGTCAAATGGAGAAAACCTCATAACCTCCCCAAGGGAATGATGTAAAGGAATGGAAACCAAACCAGCCTGCGTGAGTGGGTGTGATTTACTTTACCTGTTTAACATTTACATCAGTGTAATGTTGGAGGGTATGAAAGCAACATCTTAAGAATTACAGTACAAAGGCTGGTTTGGCTTGGTTTCCTGGAATCTGCCTTTTAAGAAAAGCAGAGGAAGTAAAGGTGTGAATTTGCAATATGCTGCCTAGGGCCAAAATACTGGTATCGGCTGGGTAGTTCCCCACACCCTTAGTAGGACATGCCATTCCCCAGGGACTTTTTGGTGCAATCTCACTATAAACCAGCCCTGTCTGGGGTACATCTGCCTCCTCCGTCAGGACCAGACATTGGTACTGATGGCACAATCCTTTTTCCTGTTTGGCCTCGTGCACTGATGTAATTCAAGAATTTTTTTTATTGGAATGGAGGAGGCGGTTGCCAGTTAATCTACTTAGCAACTTCCGCAGAACACAAACATTTCTGCATCGGTGCTTGTGAAACATCTTGAGTTTGCGATGAGAACAGCACAAAGGAAACAGGACTCCAGGTTGAGATCCCGGGGGGGGGGGGCGTGGGGGAGTGGACTGTGAATCTATTGCTGTCTGTAAATCTGACTTGCCCGGGCAAGCCTGATCTCGTGAGTTCTCGGAAGCTAAGCAGCGTCTGCCTTGACTAGTATTTGGATGGGAGACCTTCGAGGAATACCAGGGTCGTGACACAGAGTCAGGCAATGGCAAACCACCTCTGAATGTCTTGAAAAGTCTACGGGGTCTTCATAAGTCAGCTTGAAAACTCTATGGGGTCATCATAAGTCATCTGTGATTTGACAGAGAAAAAAACCCAACTTGCGTTGTTATCTTGTCTTTACCCCAAAATTGTGTGTTGGCAAGGCAGACTTACCAACATTTAGAACATAAGAACCTAAGGGAAGACAATGTTGAATCAGGCCAATGGCCCATCTAGTCCAACACTCTGTCACACAGTGGCCAAAAATACCAGGTGCCATCAGGAGGTCCACCAGTGGGGCCAGGACACTAGAAGACCTCTCACTGTTGCTCCCCCCAGCACCAAATATACAGTGCATCACTTGCCCCAGAGTTTCCCAAATGAAAACAGGCACAGGATTGTAATACCCCAGTTCTCACACCTGAACCCCCACCCTTCTGCCGGCCACATGACCATGGAAACATCTTCAGACAGTGCTGGCTCTTCAGCTTGGAAACGGAGATGAGCACTGCAACCCTAGAGTCGGATTCGACTGGCTTTTGAGCAAGGGGGGGGTCATCACTCAGTGGTAGAGCCTCTAGTTGTCACACAGAAGGTGCCAGGTTCAAACCCCAGCGTCTCCAGGATCTGGCAGTAGGTGATGTGAAAGGACTCGCTGCCTGAGACTTTGGAGAGCTGCTACCAGTCTGAGTGGACAATACTGACTTTGATGGGCCAGGAGTCTGACTCAGAACAAGGCAGCTTCATGTGTTCAGTATTGTTGCTGAATTCTAATCAGCCTACTACATTTTGGATTTGTTCCCTCTGTACGAACCTACTCTCCACTGACTTAAAGAACTAAGAGGGTGTTTGTTCTTGAGCTTGAAGCTATGCTTGAAAAGCACCCTGTGGCCCTGGTCACTTGGAGAATTTGCCGTGTGGAAGGCATGAATGTCAGGTGGATTTTTGGGGCGTGATCACATCGCAACATCTGGGAAGCGTAGCGTTCCTGTGGCCAACCCGTGGTGTCCTGCCGAAGATGCGGAGTTAAAAAGTACTGCAGAAAGTGCACTAGTATCTGGAAAACGCGGGGCAAAAGCGGGCATCTGATCTCTGGAGCACTAGTATCCTGTGGCATCTGGCACCCGTCCCATCACAAAATGGATGTTTTTTGTAAGTCTCCATAGGATGCGCACAAATGCTGAACTGCGCATGCGCACAAATGTGACCTAATCGCACCGCGCCGCTTCTTTGTCATGCTTCAGCATCGCCGTGTGATCAGCAGCTAACAGCCTAAGCACAGAGACTTGGGGGACCGTGTGATCGGGCTACCGCGCTTTATTTTGCTCCGGGGTGAACAGCCATGCCTCCGCCCTCCGTTATCTGGCCCGTGTGACCAGAGCCTGTGATATGTTATCAAATGTACCGCAATAGCTTCAAAGTGTGAACTGGGAGGTTGTGCCCAGTGGGATGGTTTACTTCCAGTGCACAGGTGTTGCCACACACCATGCTAGTCAAGACACTACACACCCACCACAAACAGATTCCATTTATGGAACTGGACCCTAAGGAGCAACCACTGTAGGTATTCATGCTAACATTTTAACCAGGCACCCCTTAAATGCAAAAACAGGGCAGCGGCTTAACAACTAGAGGCTCTACCACTGAGTGATGACCCCTCCCCTTGCTCAAAAGCCAGTCGAATCCGACTCTAGGGACAGGGATCGGAAAATATGGACTCTCCTTGCTAATTAGTGAAAATTTGGGGCTGTATAATGACATAATTGCAATCTGTGTTATTTGGGGGTGAAAGCTGACCGCTTGCTGTCTTTTCCCTCTCTGCCTTGAACAACTGCTTGAGCAATAGATGAGAAGGCTGTCCTGTCCCTTTAATAGAGGCTTGGTTGTGGTGGAAAGTGCCATCAAGTCGCAGCTGACTTATGTCGACCCTTGTAGGGTTTTCAAGGCAAGAGATGTTCAGAGGTGGTTTGCCCTTCCCTACCTGCCTCTACTTAGTGATCTTGGACTTCCTTGGAGGTCTCCCATATAAATGATGGTCTGACAAGATCGGTCCAGCCTGGGCCATTTAGGTCAGGGCAATCAAGGCTTAAGGTAAAGGTTTCCCTTGCTCAAAAGCCAGTCGAATCCGACTCTAGGGCTGTGGTGCTCATCTCCGTTTCCAAGCCGAAGAGCCAGCGCTGTCTGAAGACATTTCCGTGGTCATGTGCCCGGCATGACTAGACACCGAGGTGCACGGAACGCTGTTACCTTCCCACTGAAGTGGTACCTATTTATCTACTTGCAATTTCTTGCTTTCAGACTGCTAGAGTGTGGAATTGTAGGGTTTTATCTCGTAAACTTTCTTCTGTTGACCGCTGTTTTAACTGTTTTAGTGATAATGGACTATTTATTGTTTTACAGTCTTACTATTTATCTATGGCTTTGCCTCTATGTTTTAGTGTTGATTATGGCCTTGTGCCTCTTGTTCGCCGCCCTGAGCCCATGTGGAAGGGTGGGATATAAATCGAATCAATCAATAGGTTGGCAGGAGCTGGGGCCAGAGACAGGAGCTCACTCCGTCATGCAGCACTCGGGTCTCGAACTGCTGAACTACTGACCTTCTAACCTGCAGTTCAGCATCTTAACCACTTGAGCCACCGCAGTGCCAATAAAGGCTTAATAGGATGCTATTTACCAGGGTGTCATTTAACTCTATAGAAGGGGACGCTTCCACTGCCCATTTTTATTTATGACTGATACAGGGTTGCCAATCTCCAGTTAGCACCTATAGATCTCCCAGAATGACAACTGTTCTCCAGACTACAGAAATCAGTTCCCCTGGATAAAATGGCTGCTTTGAAGGGTGAACTCCCTTCCCCCCTCCCCAGGCTCTACCCCCACATCTCCAGGAATTTCCCAACTTAATTTGACAGCCCTAGCTGACTGATTTAATTATCTGTTTAAACAAGTGCTCATCCATTGCAGCAGCTGCACAGCAAGGATATAAGGTCAGGTGGTGAGTAGAACCGAATCAGGCTGTGTGAGAATGCACACGCACAAACAGCTAGTTGTGCTGTACCGGCACTGCACTGTTAGAAAATATTAGAGTGAAGTAACCTGTTGAACAACCATGAACAGGTCAATCAACAGACAAACAGTCCAACTAAGAAACTGGCTCCCTGTTTATAACTGGCGGGCAGAACATAAGCTGGAACAGTGGGTGTTTAAGCATCTCTTTGAGGAGAATCAGGCCTGGCAGAACAAGGAAAGGAGACCGAGGTGAAGTGTCAAAGAAAGTAAGTAGTGGACATGTAGCAGTATCCTCAGTACCAGCAGAAACTTGCATGACCCTCTCACCAAGGCCAAGTGTCTGTATGTATTGTGTCTTTGTTAGTGTCAGAAATGTACATGTCAAAGAAGAGCAGTTATTTTTCAGGGGCAGAAATCTTCACCTACTTAGAACGTACATCTTCCTTAAATAAACAAACAGCTCATGTGACAAGAGAAAGCTTTATGTAAGAGTTTATACAAATTGCAGGCAAGCTGAGTCAAATGGAAAATTAATTACAAACATTCTGAACTAAATGACGGGATATTTTGTGTTGCCTACGGGCACCCTGCATCACCGAGTGGTGAGAACGTCTAAGGGCTAACACTTATCCGGTTTGGTTCCCTTCACAGAAGAGAGCACTGGAGGCCTATGGCATTGTTCTAGTATTTGTTTTATTTACAAATATATAGCCAAAAAGACACTCTTACGGGATCCGGCCTGTTCATGCACACATAAAAACACCTGCCCACTCTCTCAAGCCCTGATGGGCTGCTTGATCAGAGCTACTGGAGCCCTCTGAGGGAGACACCAGCAGCAATCATTAAGAAGCATTACCATCCCAGCCTGACCTTCAAGGAATACCAGGGCTTGGGATGCAGAGGCAGGTAATGATAATCTGCCTCTCTGAAATGTCCAAACCCTACTAGGGGTCATCAGAAGTCACCATGACTTCCAGGCATGCAGAAGCGCACGCATGCACACATGCGCGCACACACGCACACAAAATACCCACAAATTTTAAAAATAATAATAAAAAGAAATATTACCATTTATTTTGTCCTGGGCTCTGATTTCTTGCCACTTTGTGCCAGGTAAGCCTAACTGGTACTCTGGGGTGGTTGGCACTTGGCAGGTTGGGTGGGTGCAATCTGGAGGATTCCCACTTTTCGGCCACTTTATTTTCAAGAACAGGAAGATTTGTTCATCTATGGGCACCAGTACTAAATTTAATGTCAACACAAGATTTGCTTCCTTCTAATCCAATCTACCATAAATGGTTATATCTGTAAAGCATTCTTAATTCAGACCAATTGCTGAGAATTTCACCCAGTGACCAAAGCCTCTCTTTCTTCAGGAACACTATCTTATTGGATTTTAATGGACCTCTTTTTAAGTTTAGTTGATAGGTATAAAAAAATTCTGTAAGTTTAATGGTTAAATGTTATGACTTTTGGCTTAATCTACTATAATTGATTGAATGTAATGTTATTTCTTGGTACTTAATAAAAGAAAATTTAAAAAAACACACAGGAAGATACCTGATTTTACAAATAAATCTCTCATTCTTCAAAATGAAGCTGTCATGTCAGAAATTTATAGGCCTTTAAAAAAAATTCCTATGATGGGAGGAGGAATCAGCCATTCAGGTAATGTAGTGCAATGCAGTACATCCATTGGCCATGTCCTGTCGAGAACCAGGACTGAGTCCTTGGGAAGGAAATGGGGCTTGAGGCATAATAAACTTGAGGTGACTGGAACAAGGATTTTTGGGTCTCTGGTAAGGAATAAACACACAGAAAGTCAACTGCAGCATTACCCTGAAGACATCAGGAACAACAAAAAAGACTTCTGGGCTAGACTAGAGGATTCTGGGAGCAGGGCCCTTTTGATTCTCATGAATGCCTCTTCCTCAGTTCAGAAAAAAGGTTGGAACCCAACCTTGAATTCCCATAACTCATATCCCCTCTAAGCAATGAACCATGCTTCCTTTGTTCCAGGAGGGTGCTCTTCCATGGAAAATCTCTGATCTCACTTGGCCTGCATGTTGGGGAATGGCTGATCTCGCACTCTTGGCATCCCAGTGACTTCAGAGAGAGAGGAGGCGGCGTCACATTGGGAACTGTGTTATGCTTTCACCTTGGAGAGTATGCAAACACCACACTGGAGATTAACGGTTTGTGTTGGTAGCGGTGTCCCAGACAGACCAGGAAAATGGTGGTCTTGTGATATGGTCCAGGCTTCAGAATCTGAGAAGTATGCAGAATGTACCGCTTAGTCATGTCGGAGACATCTGGCTCAGGAACACCTCAAGAAATGAGATATTTGGGGGAGGACTGCCATTCTAGCAACGTTCTAACACAGGATGACTTGGTTAGTTTTTGGACCTAGAAGGGAGAAATTGGAGGGGAAGGGTCTTTGTTAGCAGGTAATAGCTAAGAATGTTAGCGATATAAAAGCTAGGAAGTTGCCAAGTCAACCTATGGAACCTATGTTCTCACCAGGACCCTCTTTTACCTCCGCCCTCCATCTGTATAGCAAGAAGGGAGCCTGTCCGCCTTTGGGGGGGGGGTCCCTTCATCCACTGGTCCTTCTTTCTACATTATTGCTGATTTCTCTCCTTCCATCCATCTTATAGTCCCTGCAGCTTCCCTCTTTTCCCTGCTTCCTTTTCTCCAACCCACCTACCTAGTTTTATCTATACCCACCTCTCAATTTTCAATATTCTCTAGCATTGGAGGCCCTCAGAACCTCTTCTTTTCCCTTCCTTCTTCCTCTCCCACTTGCCTGTCTCAGTTTGCTCCATTTTCCCTTCTTCCCCACGCTATAACATCACTTCCCATCCTTCCTGTCTTCCCTCTTTGTCCACTCCTTCTTTTCCCTCAACTCACCTCCAGTTTCAAAATGAAACTGTGGTGGCCATTTTGGATTACCTAGGCACCCTGTAATGGCTGCTGAGCCTTCATGAGGTAAACTCATGAGATCTCAGCATTTTAAAACCTTTAACATTTCCTTTTACCTCCTTCTTACAAGGAGTATCTTGCCTGTCTGTCCTAGGCCCCATTGTGTGGATTTTTTGATCCTCGCTCTAGGACCAGGTGCAGAATCAGCTATATAGATAATAATTGCTGTATTGCAATATGTGAAAATCTCAGAATGTTCTAGCATCAGGGCTATTTTTGGGCAGGAACGCACAGGAATGGAATTCCGGCTGGCTCCCGAGTTGGCCACACCCAACAGGAACTCATTAGCATAATAGGCATATTTTTTGTAATGAAAGGGGCTGGACACTTTTTAAAAAATGAAACCTGGGAATTTTGAAAACCTGAGACTCAGATTGTTATAACATTATAACTATAAAACAATATTCAATTGCTGATTTTTTAAAAAGTGCCCCCAATGGACGGAGAAATGGCTGCCATGTTGGAGAATCCAAACTTTCCCACACACATGGCAACCATCCAGGCTTTCGTGTAATCTTCCCCAGAACTTCTCAGCAAAGCAAGTTTGGGAAAGATTGGATGAAAACTGGGAAAACCCCAGGAGGTGTGTGTAGGAAGCTTTCCCAAAGGATCGAACCCAAAGCAAATAACACATGTGGAAATGGCCTTGTGGTTCCCCCCTTTCTCATGACAGTGGTAGGAGCCATGACTCTGATAAAAAGGGTGTGTTGACCAGACGACTGGGAACAGCCTGAGGAGGTTATTATCCAGTAATTATCATTGTTACAATCAATGCATGTGCAGCTGAATGCATGATACAAACCCCACATTTATCCAGCATTTATGGTCTCTGATTTCAGATGTGAACTGAACATGCGTTGGCTCTTCCTTGCAAACAGACGTACGCGCATGCACACGCAAGATGTATGTGCGACTGGAGTAACACGTATGCAGGGATGATTTGCTTAAAAGTAGTGCTCTTAAAGTAATTGCAAGCAGACAGTAAGAAAGGGAGTGGGGCCTTGTAAGGAGGAGGAAAGCTGGGAACAAGGATACCTGGATTCCTCATTTCCACCTCACTGCCTCTGATGGCTGCCAGTCTCCAGGTAGCACCTGGAGATCTCCTGCTATGACAGTTGATCTCCAGATGACCTAAGATCAGTTCCCCTGGAAAAAGAGGCTGCTTTGGAGGGTAGACTCTACGGCAGGGGTGTCGAACTCATCTGTTATGAGGGCCAGATCTGACATAAATGAGACCTTCTTGGGCCGGGCCAGGTGTGTCATAAAAAGTAATGCCAGGTAGCAGAGATATAAACTTTATAAAGGGCACAAACACAAAGGGTTTTTTTTTTTAAACTTAAAAACATGCTTAAAACATCAGCACTCTTGCAATATTTTGTTTATCTAACAGTGTCAGATAACTGACACCTCTTGCTCTGAATTACTGCATCAAAATGTCTGTGCTGTTGCAATCTTGAGTCTGCTGTTCAGGTGTGTATCTGTAAGCTGCAAACCTATGCTGATGCAGCAGCAGCAGCAGCAGAACTGGAAGAAGAAGCAGAAGACAGCCGGTTCCACTGCGGGCCTGATCGAAGCCCTCCGGGGACCTGATCTGCCCCCTGGGCCACATGCTTGACACCCCTGCTCTGCGGCATTGTACTTGTGACTCTACAGCATTGTACCCTGCTGAAGTCCCTCCCCTCCCCAAGCCCCGCCCTCCCCAGGCTCCACCCCCAAAATCTCCAGGTATTTCCCAACCCAGAGCTGGCAACCCTCCGTGATCATCTCCCAAAGCCATTTTGCTTCTTAAACACCTGGCCTGCTCTGCCTCCTTTCCCCTGAAAGAGTCTTCCCTTCTTGCACCAGCCTATAGGCCCAATGTTTGTTTGGGGAGGGGAGGTCCTTCCTTGTCCGCTGCAGCGTCACCCTCCTTCTAAATATTTATGTCTTGAAGCCCAAGAGGGGACGGGGGTGGGGAGGACAGAACAGTCATCATCCATCATCACACAAAAACACGCCAGAGCTTCTAAGAAATAAATACCGAAGCCACCGCAGAGGTCTCCTGACGCAGGGATTTCTGAACCAGGGACACTTTCTCCAAATAAGAGGCAGCTGATGAAAGTGTGAACAAAGGTGATCCAGGAACTGATCTCCACGGCTTCAAAACAGCACGGAAGCATCTGAGGCAAAAATTAAAAAGTGGGTACCTCTGAGCATGTGCAGAGTCTAGGGATGCCAGCCTCCAGGTCGGTCCTGGAGATCCCCTGGAAGTACAGCTCATCTCCAGACTACAGAGATCAGTTCCCCTGGAGAAAATGGATGCTTTGGAGGGTGGACGCTGTGGCACTGCACCCCACCAAGGTCCTTGTCCTCCCCAGGCTCCACCCCCAAATCTCCACAATTTTCCTGATTTGGAGCTGGAAACCCTATTGAAGGGGGTTAGAAACTTTCTTTTTACAAAAAAATCTAAGGGATTCAGACAACCTGATGCATGGGTGGTACACAGGGAGGAGAGAGCTTAGGGTTGCCAGACTCTAGGGAGGCCCTGGAATGAGAACTGCTCTCCAGGAGAGATCAACTCTGGCGACCCTTCCCCCCATTCCCCACCAGTGGCCAGGGGGGACCTCGCAAATCTTTCCATTTCCCTTGGATAGCCACAGCCCATTCTCACTTTTGCAAGGCTTCCAGACATGGCACAGATGTTTTTAGAGAGTAATCATTAAATGGAACATACAGTTATTTCAAACCGAAACAATCGTTTGCAGCCGGCGATTGCAAAACAAGCCTTTTCATGGAATTCTGTGAAAAACAGACTCAGGAACAGATTTGGGGAGCTGGAAAGGTCAAATCCCCCACCCCCTGAATTTAGGGTAGGAAGAAGGCTGACACCTATACCTGCAGCAGCCTTGGACTAGAGAGGCCAAAATGCAGGGCAACTGTGAGTGACATGCATAATCATGAAAGACCTTGGACTCATGTAAAGGTAAAGGTTTCCCTTGCTTGAAGCTAGTTGAATCCGACTCTAGGGGGTGATGCTCATCTACGTTTCCAAGCCAAAGAGCCAGCACTGTCTGAAGACGTTTCTGTGGTCATGTGGCCGGCATGACTAAACACCGAGGCACACGGAACACTGTTACCTTCCCACCGAAGCTATTTATCTACTTGCAATTTCTTGCTTTCAAACTGCTCGGTTGGCAGGAGCTCACTCCGTCATGCAGCACTAGGTTCTCGAACCGCCGAACTACAGACCTTCCTGGTCTGCAGCTCAGCGTCTTAACCTCTGAGCCACCGCAGTCCCTGGACTCATGTACATGGCCAGAAATGGTCAGAAGTGCAAACGGGGCTGGTTGGAATCTGATACATAAAATATGTTCATACATAAAATATGTTTGGCACACATGCTCATGTCTTTCCCATGGCAATTTATGGAATGTAAGAGTGGACCTGGATAGCCCAGGCTAGCTTGATCTCGCCAGATCTCGGACGCTAAGCAGGGGCGGACCTGGCTAGTATTTCAATGGGAGAGCTCCAAGGAATACCAGGGGCGTGAGGTGGAGGCAGGCAGTGGCAAACCACCTAGGAAGGACGATGCTTCTGCAGGTAGCCCATAACCCTGTCAGTCTGGGGGAGGCGGTGGTGGAAAGCGCTGTCAAGTCACAGCTGACATATGGAACCCCTGTAGGGTTTTCAAGGCAAGAGATGTTTCAGAGGTGGTTTGCCATTGCCTGCCTGCACGTCATGCCCCTTGGAGATCTCCCATCCAAATATTAGCCAGGGCCAACCCTGCTTCTCTTCCAAGATCTGATGAAATCGGGCTAGCCTGCGCTATCCAGGGCAGGGCAAACTGGGGAGGGGAGTTATGAAATAAGTTGATACAGTAGATGCCATAATTCCATTTTCAAACCCTCTCTATTCTCTCGGGGCAATCCCTGGTCCCTGCCCCTGGAAAACCACAGTTGCTTCTCTTCCCCCTTTTGCTTTCAGGAGATGCCTTGCTAAAAATTCTCATTGTGAGTTGCTGAGGTTTTCCTTTGGGGTATAGCTCCCTACCCAGGCTCTCCAGAAGTTAGTCTGTAAAAGAGAGAGAGTGTTCAACTTGTCTCTGTCGCACATGTGCTCCAGTTAATGCGCAAGAGCACTAAGGAGCTAAACATCACACAGCCAGCCGTTTCACACAGGGTAGCTGTTAAATATCAGACCATTGTTCTTCCCCCCTGTAATATCTTTAACCACAGCATCTGCTCTGTCTCCTTACTCTTCTCTTCCTCTGCAAGAGCCTTCCCCACTTGCTTCAGCCCCTAGGATCAGTGTTTGTTTGGGAAGGGAAGGTCCCTCCTTTTCTGCTGCAGCGTCACCCTGCTTCTAAATATTTATGCCAATGGAAGCCAAAGAAGGGGAAAGGGCAGATACTCATCATCCATCATGCACGAACACCCCAGGTCTTCTAGGAAAATGACTTCAGAGTTCCTGACGTGGGGTATCCTGAACCAGGAACACTTCCCCCAAATTACAGGGCCAAACTAAGCATGGCAGCGTCCAGTGCTCCCTCTAAGCTGGGGAGTCTTGTGAGCAAAAAACCCTACTTTGTGAACTACTGGCATTAAAGGTGGGAGCGAGCAATTTGGCTACTGCATAAATTAGCTTGTTCTGGAGCCATCCTTCCTAAGCGAAGACAAAAATGTCTGAGCCTCTGTGAGCACTACGGAACTACAGCTCATTCTCACATTTCTCAGGCCAAGACTTCCAGACATCATTTATTTATTTATTTATTTATTTATTTATAATTTGAATTTATAAACTGCTTTCCCCTGAGTGCACAGGGCTGGGGGCAGTACACATCAAGGAATAAAAGCATTAATAAATAATAAAACAATGTAAGTAATACATAGGAATAAACAGTTAATCTCAGATGGTTCCCCTCCGTCACCATGGTGAGTTGCCATTCATAGATTTATCCTCCGTGAATCTCTCTAATCCCCTTTGCAAGCTGTTTATTCTCGTGGCCATCACTACATCCTCCGGCAGTGAATTCCACATTTTAATCACTCTCTGTGTACAGTAGTATTTCCTTTTGTGCATCCTGAACCTACTGCCCATCAGCTTCATTGGATGCCTTTGATTTCTAGTAGTTTGGGAGAGAGAGCAAAATGTCTGTCAATTGTCTCCACCACAGGCATAATTTTATAAACCTCTATCATGTCCCACCTTAGTTGTTCCTTTTCCAAGCTGAGAAGTCCCAGACTCTTCAGCCTTTCCTCACAGGAAAGGTGCTCCAGTCCCCTAAAATCGTCTTGGTTGCCCTCCTCTGCACTTTTTCCAGCTCTGCAATATCCTTTTTGAGATACACTGACCAGAACTGTACACAGTACTCCAGATGAGGCCGCACCATAGATCTGTACAGGGGCATTACAATATCAGCCATTTTATCCTCAATCCCTTTCCTAATAATCCCTAACACAGAGTTTGCCTTTTTCACTGCCGCAGCACACTAGGTTGACACTTTCATTCAGCTATCCACTATTATGACTCCAAGATCTTTCCCCCCCCTCAGGCCCAATCTGCATCTAGCATTTGCTCCGTTGTTTTACCAAAACCACACTGGAACAGAAAAAAGATGCGGCTCGAAACCACATTCAGATACCCCAGGGCCAACGCTGTACTGACTGCAGGGTCACTCCTGAACAGCCAGTAAACAGCCATAAATCTATGCAGACAGTTCCATAAAACTGAGAGATCAAACGAAGTGAAAGTGGCAGGCAGTCTGGACACTGCCCTAACATCCAACAATCAAACAAAGTGAAAGTGGCATGCAATGCAGAGGGGAATTTCTGTTCCAGTGCGGACTTGGGAAAACAGCAGAGCAAATGCTAGATGCAGATTGGGCCTCAGTCTCAGCAAGTTCAGATCCCATTAGCCTATACTTGAAGTTGGGATTTTTTTCATCCCAATGAGCATCACCTTACACTTACCAACTTTGAACTTAATTTGTCACATGGTCGCCCACTCGCCCAGTTTGTGGAGGTCCTCTTGGAGCTGTTCCCAGTCAGCCTTGGTTTTCACCATCCTGAATAATGTTGTGTCATCTGCAAACTTGGCCACTGCACTGCTCACCCCTAGTTCCAGATCATTTATGAATAAATCAAATAGTACGTCAGGCTCTTGTAGCAGGAACTCCTTGCATATTAGACACACTATGTACATCCTCCAAGAGCTTACAGAGCTTTTCCTACAGGCGCTACTGTAAACTCTTGGAGGATTGCTACATTAGGGATGTGCGTCTAATATCAAGAGTCTGCTACAAGAGCCTGACCGGTCCTGATCCTTGTGGGACCCCACAGCTCACTTCCTTCCATTGCGAGAACTGTCTGTTGATTCCTGCTCTTTGCTTCCTGTCATTTAACCAGATCTGAATCCATAAGAGAACCTGCCCTCTTATCCCATGACTGCTAAATTCACCCAGGAGTCTTTGGTGAGGCACCTTGTCAAAAGCCTTTTGAAAGTCCAAGTATATAATGTCTACCAGATCACTGTTGTCTATATGCTTGTTAGGGTTGCCAGACTTTGGGGGTGGATCCAGGAGAGCGCGGGGTTTGGGGAGGGGTGGGGCCTCATCCTGATACAATGCCATAGAGTCCACACTCCAAAGCAGCGATTTTCTCCAGGGGAGCTGATCTCTGTCAGTGGGAAATAAGTTGTAAAAGCGGGAGATCTCCAGACCGCACCTGGAGGCTGGCAACCCTAATGCTTGTTCACTTTCTCAAAAAACTCCAAAAGGTTGGTGAGGCAGGACTTCCCTTTGCCTGCAGTCAGTTCGTGTCTTTCTGCAAAATCCGGTTGCAGTGAATGCAGTGGAAGCAAACTCCAAAGCGTGGACTGGATTATTTCTGAACTCTGCCAACAGCTTTGGGGGTCTAAAACTTTGCCCACCCCCTGTCCTTTTTCCTCTCCCCTCCAAGGCCTGTGGTTTTCATCCTGACTCCGCAAAATCCTTATCAATGAGATCTGGGGAGGGAAAAATTGCAAGTCACTTTTCCCTGAAGTAGGACTTACAAAAAAAAAAGCCTCCAGGAAATGCCAGCAAGCTACTGTAAACCAAAGAGTGATTGCATCAGGGCGAGTGATGGTGCCAGTGATCTAAAGAAAACCCCCCTCAACACCGATGTTTGCACTGGCACTGTTCCCCAGCTACCAGGCCAAGTCTCTGTGACTCTCCAAACACAGAGGGCTTTTTTTCCAGCTTGGACTGGTCTAGCAGTGATGTCATGATAAGCCAGGGCACAGTAACCAGGCAACAGGGCACCCATCCTGTCTTCCAAAGACTGTCTAATGCTGTAGATAGTCTTATGCAAACATCTTCTTATTAAACATTGATAGTGATGCATTTGATAGGAGAAAGAAGTTTCTAATATCCTACCACTATGACCCGCGATTCCTCAGAGAACTTAGAGGGGTGGCTTTAGATTGTCAGACTCCGTACTCAAGAGAAGATGCTGTCTGGACTTGTCCCCGAGAAGCTATGGCCTGCCAGTGTAAATTACCTCAGAGTGCTTGTGAGGGCAGCTGACAGAAAACTATAAAACAATCTTAACAGCAATTCCATAGATGCCTCTGTGGTTTGAAGTTGAAATTAGATTCATTTTATTTTTAGAGTATTTCTAAATCGCATTTCTGCTCTCTTGAAGCCTGAGAGGACTGAGCTTTTAAAAGCTTTTCAAAATCTTGCTTGAGCATGTGTGAGAACTAAGGGAGCAGTGTTGGCTAGGAGTTACGTGTGTTGGGCTAGGACTGGGGAACCATGGGTACAAATCCTCGCTTGACCTTGACGTTAATCTACTTTACATATTTGTCGGGAAGATATAAAATGGTGACAGAGACGACCATGTATGAGCTCCTTGGAAAGTAATTATAAGAAGCAAGGTGGAAAGGTTGTGAGATCCTTCCAGGGACTTCAGCTCCATTTTGCATTATCTTCTGTGGTACAGTGGCCAGCTCCAGGTAGGGAAATACCTGGAGATTTTGGGGGCAGAGCCTAAGAATGGCAAAGTTTGGGGAGGGGAAGGGACTCAGCATTGTATAATGCTTTAGAGTACGCCTTCCAAAGCAGCCATTTTCTCCAGGTGAACTGACCTCTGTAGCCTGGAGGTCAGTTGTAATCCCAGGAGATCTCCAGCCACCACCTGGAGGTTGGCAAGCATATTCTGTGCTGGTAGGGAGACAAGAATGGGGCCTCAGCTCCTATCCTTTTGAGGACCAACACTTAACATAAGAACATAAGAACATTAGAGAAGCCAGTGTTGGATCAGGCCCACGGCCCATCCAGTCCAACACAGTCACACAGTGGGCAAAAATACCAGGTGCCATCAGGAGGTCCACCAGTGGGGCCAGGACACTAGAAGCCCTCCCACTGTTGACCCCCCCAAGCACCAAGAGTATAGAGCATCACTTGCCCCAGCCTGAGAGTTCTTATCTATACCTTGTGGCTAATAGCCACAACCTCCTGTGGCAGTGAATTCCATGTGTTAATCACTCTTTGGGTGAAGAAGTACTTGCTTTTATCTGTTCTTCTAACCTAACTGCTCAGCAATTTCATTGAGTGCCCACGAGTTCTTGTATTGTGAGAAAGGGAGAAAAATACTCCTTTCTCTACCTGCTTTAACCTTTCTTCATAGGGAAAGTGTTCCAACCCATTTATCATTCTAGTTTCCCTTCCAGGCCTTTCCTTTTTTAGATAGTGAGAAGCTGAGCAAAACTCCCCAGAATTCCCCCAAAACTTTCTGAAGCTAATCATAGCCCAAGATTTCAGATTCGGATCACCCCAGGAAACGGGGTCTTAGCATCAGTTTGGCTAGCTAGCTCCACCCTCAAAGAATCCAAAATGGTTCCCCCCGCCCCAGTCTTTCTGTCTTACATGTGCACAAAACGTATGTGAGATATTACTCAAACTGCAATGTCCGTAGGGCCAAATATGAGCATTTCCTTCTGGCAAACCATTTCAACTCCACTCCTGTTCTTGAACAAACAGGAAGAAGGCAGTTGCGGTGAGAAAATGTATCCCAAAGAGGATGTAAAACTGACCCAAAGCAAGCAGGTGTCTGGTTTGTTTACATGGATCTTAACAAAAAAAAGGACCCTGTGTCTGGTTTGGGTGGGCCTCCATGTGGGCCCCCACCCACTCATGCTTTAGCGCACAAATATTCAAAGCTAGACATTCTAAGATAAACTCTTGAGCTTTTCAGCCAGGGTGAAGTAGGGTTACAGTTCTGCATGTATCTGGGAAACACCAAGGTTCAGTCCCCCCTTGGACTTGGATTTTCTCAGGGAGGGGTCCCCAACATAGTGCCCATGGATGCTATGTCTCCTGTCAACACCTTTCCCAGTACCACCCAAGTGTTTTTAGAAAGTGGGTACACCAGATGGGGCTTTTGCCCAGCAGGCCTTTGGACTGATTGTGCAGACTTTTTTTAAAAAAAAAGTTGCTTTGGCAGCATCTGCTATCACCACAGAAGGAACTTCACTGTGTGACTGAAGGTAAGCTGTGTGTATGAAGAAAATATTTTTAAACAGCAGGTTCATTTTCAGAGACATCCTGTTAAACAGATCTTCTACCTGAAATGTTGAGAATTTACTATTAGAATTAAGCATGATCTCACTCCCTGTTATTTTTGGTTAGCTCCGCCTCTTGTGGCAGCCATTTCGTATTTGGCTCAGCCTCCTGCGACAGCCATTTTGTGGCTGTTACCATGAGCTGGTATCAGAATTCCAAAGGGTGTCCACTGCCTCAAAAGGTTTGGGGACCCCTGCTCTAAGGTGGGATCATGTGGCAAATCACATTCCCCTCCCTCTGCCTACCCTACCTCACAGGGCTGGAGTGAGGCTAAAATTGCTACTTTTGGTTCCTTTGCAGAAGGAAAAGGAAGAAGCTGTAGAAACAGCTTAACTGGGATAAGTAGCTTTTCTAAACAGCCAGTATGGTTTATCATTGGGAAAAGGTAAAAGTCGGATCTACCCAGACCCTTTATCGTTCAAACATCCTCTGTAAATTTGCAAAGTGCTCAGCTGTCTGCTCTGCAGGTTATTTTTTTAAAATCGCTTGTTTAAAAAGTTAATAAGTCAGACGGAGGTTGAAGTCCTGACTAGGGTTGCCAACTCTGGGCAGGGAAATAACTGGAGATTTCGGAAATGGAGCCTGAGGAATGCACAGAGGGACTTCAGTGGGGTATAGGGTTGCCAGCTCCAGGTTTGGAAAGCGAGTCCTCCTCCCTCAAAGTCCAAAACAGCCCTGGAAAGGGCCCTGCCTCCACCCACTGCCTTCTGCTGTCCACACCAAGCCTGGATTACTGTGGTTGGCTAGCAACAGCCACTCAGGGATTCCGTCACTTAAAGATACAGGTGCTCCATTTATAATTTTGGGTTTTTTAACCCCCATAATGTTTTTTTTTAAATCTTTTTTAGATCTCACATTTTCCTACAAACTTGGAGCCCTTTTCAGGTCTGTAGAAAGATCTGTCTTGCCCATTCACAGCTACAGTCATCAGATTTAAGTATCCTCAGCTCTGGCCAACGTTGATATTAATATACTGATATACATAAAGACAAGACAGAAAAGCTTTCTAATAAGCTTCCTTCAAAAGGTGTATTTTGAGTGATCCTTTGAGAAGGTTAGGGTTCAGGTGGGTTGCTCTCAGGAAGCAGATTTAGGGGCTGCGGAGAGAACAAATTCTGTACCATCGCCTGTCCAATCTTACTTCTGAGTGTGAGGGGATGCAAAAACAGGGCAATGCCATCCCATTTCAGTGGGTAGGAAGACATTTAGGGGAAAAGGGAAGTGTTTTCCAAGGTAGTCAAGGAGCCTTTATATTTGGTCACAAAACAACATGTTGGAAGGAGATTTCACAAGTATCCCCATTTTATGTGCGGGGGGAACTGAGACTAAGCATCAGTGACTCTCTTAGTCCATGGGGTAGAAGTAGGACTGTGTGCCAGTACAGTGCAGTGATTAGATTAGGACATGGAAGACCTGGGTTCAAATTCTTGCTCTGTTATGAAGCTCACTGGGCCAGTTAGCCTCTTTCTGATCTCACAGGGTCGCTGTAAAAGACAAAATGGTGAAGTGGGATATGGAGCCATGCATGTTCGCCTGCCTTGTAGGGTATGATAAAAATGGGCAGATTTATCTACCTGCCACTGTATGTTTTTCCTCCTCAGGGCAAATAACAGCCCTAGGGGGGACCAGCAATTCAGATGAGGGGGGAAATAGTAAAAAAAAAAAATTCCACATGCAATTTAAAGTTTAAAAATTAGCCGGGAGCCTGTTGATAGATCTCCTGTCATCTGGTGATGTTTGGTTCTCAGCTCGGCCAGCCATAAGCCCAACTTTCTCTTCCCTTCTTCTAGAGGTGCTCACAAGATCACCCCACACAGAGATAGGTGGCACAAACACTGGGGCATGTGGGTGACCCCTAACCTCCGACAGCATGGGTCTGCTCTGAACCAGTGGTGGATTTTTCCACACACAGACATCACAACACAAAAACCCGCTTGGAAAAGTTCCCTTTGGTTTAATACAAATTTTAACATTCCACAATTTGATGAGGTACTATTTTATTAATGCCAGGAAGAGTATATAGAAACAGTAAAACTCTAATAATACATTGAACAACAACTGCTGTTTCGTGGCGCCCAGAATCTACTGCCTGAGGCGGCTCTGCTCAGTTGCAGTTTGACTAGTTTGGTTACATTTTAAGTGGTGTGATGCCCCAAACTCTGCCCTTGGCAGCCCCGGGGCCTCACCTGTGCCAAAGATGCTGGTAGCTGTCCTTAAGCAGGGGTCAGGAGAAACTTGTTTCTGAAGCCATTCATCTGTTGAGCACATTTTTCCTTCCACCCTTCCTCTTAGGAGCCCAGCTTGGTTTACATGGTTCTTTCCCTTGGTTTTCTCCTCACAACGACCCTGTGAGTTAGGTGAGGCTGAAAGAGGGTGACGGGCCCAAGAGTGGGGACACGATAGACATTTATAACATTAGGCACAGGGGTGGAGAAAGTGCTTAGAGACATGTTCTTCTCCATCTCCCATAATACCAGAACTTGGAGCCGCCCATAGAATTTGATGGGAAATAGGTTCAGGACGAATAAAAGAAAACAATTCTTTTCCCCATGAATATTTATATTGTGGAACTTACTGCTAGTAGACATAGTGTTGGCCCACAAGCGCAGATGACTTTAAAATGGGGTTAGACAGATTCGTGGAAGAGAGGTCCATGGCCTCCATATTCAGAGGTAGCTAATGTCAGGTAACCAGCGAAGTCACTCTCCACACACACTATTGGCAGCGTAATGCTTTATTAGAGATATGCTGCTGTAGATACAAGAACTTTTGTTAGGACTGGAGAAAACAGCGGGAACTTTGTATAAGGTTATAGGTAAAAGCATAAAATATAGGTAAAAGCATAAAATTCCACACTCACATACGTCACACCTACTCCTAGCATTTCTGTGGCAACATGGACAGATATATGGTGCCCTATCTAGCCTAGGATAAGCACAGAGTCTCCAAGGTCGATCTCATGAGAACCATCTAGGGTTGCCAGGTCCCTTGGGGAAGGCTGGGAACCCCCTGTTCGATGGGTCTGTTCCCCGCTGGCCTGGATCGGGCCGCCGGGGAAACTTCACCCCCAAAGTGCCGGGAGCACAGAGACGTGCCTGGAGTGATGACGTCACCTGGAGGTGACGTCATCGCCTCGGGCATGTTGCGGGGGGAGACCCTCTATCATTCAAGAGAAAATATGGTTTTCCCTTGAATGATAGTGGCCCCGCTCCCAGCGTGCCTGACATGATAACGTCACTTCTGGGTGATGTTATCATGGCGTGCTCACTTTGCACACACGCAAAAGAACTCCCAGAGAGGGCCAGGACTCTCCCTGCTAAAGCCAAGGTAGGACTTGGCAACGCTAGGCCCAACTCTCGGGGCACAACTTGAGGAATGTTCATGCACTCCTACACTCCCCCCCCCCGGGAAAGGAAGGCAAAACTTCAGGAAATGTGAGTTAGGCCTGAGCAGGTTAAGGCATTGGGCCTGAGCTCGACAGCTAACTTCTGAGAAGGTGCTAGGAGGCAGCACTGGAGAAGACCTTGGCCTCTGTGCCCTGTTTGTTTGGCCCTCTAGAGTAACTGGTTGGCCACTGTGTGAGACAGGGTGCTGGGCTACATGGACCACTGGTCTGATTTGGCAGGGCTCTTCTTAAGATTTGAACTTGGATCTTCCAAATCCTGGTCTGACAATCTAACTACACTGGAGTAAGAAACATTTAAGTCCCAGGACCTTGTTAACCAAGGGGAAATCGTGCAGGATTTGCTGAACCCTCCAAGCCTCTGCCTTTTCCTTCACTGTTGCCCCTTCTGTGCTGGCAACCCTCTCCTGACCAGTGGGTTTTCTTATGCAGAAAAAATAACTTGGGTTTTGGGGTGAAATGTAGTCCTGAGGCTGTATTCCTGCCCTTCTCCAAATGCTGTCAGTAGGAAAAAATGGGCTTCTCCTTAGAGAAAGTGTCCTCTTATTCATGTCAGAGCACTTTCTGTGATCCTTATGATGTGTTGCATGAACACACACACACAAACACACACACAGAGTCTTTATGAGGTTACAGTAGTTAATGACTGGGTTGTATCTAGCCAGCTTTTTCACTCAATCTCACCTGATTCCCCTCCATACTACAGCCCCCATCTCACATAGCTTTTGTCCAAGCAGGTCCTGTGATTCTCAGCATAGCCTTTTGGGATGCTCAAAGGGAAATCCACTGACAGCCACTACGGTGTTGTGGTTAAGAGTGTCAGACTAGGATCTGGGAGACCTGGGTTCAAATCTCCCCTCTGCCATAGAAGCTTGCTGGGCTACCTTGGACCCTTCACACACTCTCTGCCTAATCTGCCTCACAGGGTTGTTGTGAGGATAAACTGGAGGCTAGGAGAATGACCTAAGCTGCTTTGGGTCCCCATTAGGGAGAAAGGCAGGGTATAAAATAAATCAGTCCCTCCTTTCTTTTTTCATCAGCGGAAAAGCTAACTGGATCCAGTGCTACAAATGTCAGTTCAGTAGCTAAGCTCCCCTGCTGACTTTTAAAACTTCTGCACTGAGGGTCAAGGGGAAAGGCCAAACAGGCACAATATTGTTTGGCTGCTAACCTTAGGTAGTATGAACCAATATGCTGTAGGCCTTCAGCCTTGTGAGGCCTGGGGGCGGTTCATCCCTGTCCCCCTTTCTCCACATCCCTCCTTATGATCACTGTGTGCACAGATGCACATCTATGCAGAATAATCAGAATTGCTTATGAAACTGCCTTCCAATTTCTGTTGGCCCTAATTTGGCCAGTCTCCTGGTGGGGCCCGAAGAGCCTCCAGAATTACAGCTCGCTTCAAGACTACAGAGATCAGTTCCCCAGGATCAAATGGCACCTTCAGAGGGTGGATTCTCTGGCATTATGCCTTCCCCTTCCCCAGACACCACCCTCCCTAGGCTCTGTCTCCAGATCTCCAGGAATTTCCCCTGTCCTGGAATTGGCAACCGTAGTTGGTCCACATAGCTCAGAATTGCCTTCTCTGACGGGCAGCAGCCAGTTTGGTGTAGTGGTTAAGTGCACGGATTCTAATCTGGGAGAACCGGGTTTGATTCCCCACTCCTTCACTTGCACCTGCTGGATGACCTTGGGCAAGCCATAGTTCTGTCAGAGCTGTTATTGAAAAAGAGCAGTTTCTGTCAGAGCTCTCCCATCTCCACCTACCTCACAGGGTGTCTGTTGTGGGGAGGGGAAGGGAAAGGAGTTTGTAAGCTGCACTGAGACTCCCTTGGGTAGTGAAGGGCAGGGTATAAATCCAATCTCCTCCTCCTCCTCCTCCTCCTCCTTCCAACAATTTGAAAGATCCTCCCTGCTACACGAGACCTTTTAAATGGAGATACAGGGAATCGACCCAAGAGCCTTTGGTGTGCACAGAAAATGCTCCATCCACTGAGCTATGGCCCATTCCCTGCAGGAAAACAAAATGGAGGCCAGAAGCAACAGGGTGTGTGTCTAAAAAAAGGGACCAATTTATTTTAGGAAAGAGGGGGCTGCCTCCTTCCAGATGAACACTTCTGAGGCAATGAAGAAAGCGCCTTATAAACTATTTCTCAAATCCTGCATTCATCGACAATCTATCTGTGCTTTAAAACCATCCAGGGGAAAAAGCCAGCAAAGGGTATCTATCCGATGTCCTGAAGAATAGCTAATCAATGCCTCATTTTAAGTATTCATAAACCTCAGATAGGTTTCAAGGCAGTGTGCCTTCACCAGGGGACAAAAGTTGGCCTTCAACACATTTCAGTTTTTGGGAGCTTTACGCTTAAATACTTACATTCGATCTGGCCATTATTGGATTTTCTATGGTACACAAAGCTTTCTTTATAAACAAACTCTTAGATGTGTCCATTTTTTGGCATCTCTGCCTCTCTCCCTCTCTAAAAAGTTTGTCTTTGTAACTTTAATCACCAATTATTTACAGGATTTCTTGGAACTTGCCAATGCTGTCATACTTGGCCAAGGCTGAATTTAAAAACACCCGATATCCAGCAGGGATTGCTAGGTTGGAACGCTCACATGTGCGTTGCTTAGCCGGATTGAGAACTGCAAACCTAAATCTGATGCTCTTCTGAAAGGTACATCTGAGTAGAAAAACACTGCTTGGCACTTCTCTTGTGCTTTCACTGTTCTTGGCATCCTTACAACCACCCTGTAAGGTAGGCCAGCATTATTTACCACCATATTGTAGATGGGGGAGCTGAGGTTTGCCATTCAGTGACTTTGTAGCAGAGGCATGCTGTGGAGTGGGGACCTGTTAGATCATAGTGCCTAGTCACTTAACTGCACCAGCATGTGGCTTGCAATGGGATATACTCTGGCAGGGGGCATATTCTGCAACCTGAACCTTCCCTTTTAGGAAGGCAATACCAGCAGAATGCTCCAAGCAATGCCATTGGCTGATGTTCTTTTTCCCAGAAGGCCAAAGGTGCAACCTAATACCAGCTCCATCTAGTTAATTCAAAAAAGCTTGGCGTTCCACACACATGGCAGATAAGAAGACTTAAGATCTAGGGCTGATGCATTCCCTTGGCCCTTTGTGGACATTTAGACTTAAGGAAGAGTTCTGGGAGAACAAGAAAACTTACACACTCTTTTATATCATTTTGGTTGTTATTAAACAACGCTCTTAGACATTCTGTCATTTCACAAGACAATCATGGTTCCGTGAGTGCCCTTTGAGTAAACATATTTCCCCCTTTATTAATGGCCTCAGAGACAGAAAGATCCTACTTTGCATTGCTGGTTCCTGATGAGGACAGCTGGTCTACCATAATCTGTTCTCTATGGGCACGCATTGTGTTCCAGCCAAAGAAAGCCACAGTGTAAGTGATATGGAGAAACCATCAAAGTTCACATGAAGCTGCCTTATACTGAATCAGAGATCAGACTGGCAACGGCTCTCCAGGGCCTGAGGAGGAGGCCTTTCACAGCACCTACTACCTGGTCATTTCAACTGGAGATGCCGGGGACTGAGTCTAGGGCCTTCTGGAGGCCAAGTGGGTGCTCTACTACTGAGCCACATTAGGAGCATGGATTAATTCCTCTGCTTCCTCAGAAGGACATCTTTGAACACAAGACAGCTTCTCTCGTTTGTACATATAGGTCATATTGCAAAGGCCGATGGCTGTATGCAATAAAACCGCTTGCCACCTGTTGCACATTCCCAGCGCCCTACTTTGAACTTGCACCTTTGGCATTGCTGTTCCCCCTTCATATGCATAATCCTCCCCTTTCATTTGCACAGTCCGCCTTTTAGTTTACTGCTTTTAAACTCTCACTGCAGGGGATGTCTTAAAATTCATGGCCAAGAATTCTAATTCTCTTAAATCCCTTAACTACACCTGAACTGGATTTCTTCCATCCCATAGAACATGCAAATTCTGCACTGAACATCCAAGTGTAACATCCAGGCGAGTCAAAGTTTGCAGAGAGAGAGAGAGAGGGAGGGAGGGAGGGAGAGAGAGAGACAGACAGACAGACAGACAGACTTTCCATACATTATTCTCACAATCTGAACCATTACCTTGGCATAACCGGATCCCACTTCTGTGAGCTTGTCTAAATACACTATTGCATCTGCTGCTTTTGAACAGTAACTCTTATGTTGCACTTTACAAATAACAGGCTTGCAGCACTAATTATCTCAGCTCATTCTACTCGCCGCCATAATGAGTTCAGGCTCCCTGATTCTGATACTCGGCCTCCGTTCATATCTGATAACAGGATTATTCAGAATTGATGGCCCATTCGGAACTTTCGCCGCCAGCGTTTATCTGACCAGAAGCCAAGACTAGGAGCCATTAGCCTGTCTCAGAACTCATCAACTTCACTCCCTTACTGGGTTATGATCAGAAAGGGTCTTTCCTTCTTGAGGGAATTGATTTTCTTTGTTTTTAAACAGTGCTGCAATTCACAGGACAGCGGCCAGGCTCCTTTGGCATTCTCACAGTTTTGATCCTCATGATCCACATCACACACAGGGCTATTTTTGGGCAGGAACGCACAGGAACGGAGTTCCGGCTGGCTCCCAAGTTGGCCATGCCCAGCAGGAACTCATTAGCATAATAGGCCACACCCAACAGCAGAAACTCATTGGGATTGGCTACATTAAGGGTGTGTGGCCTAACATGCAAAGGAGTTCCTGCTCCAAAAAAAAGCCTTGGGGTTTTGACGACAAACAAGGTAAACAGAATAAGCAAAAGGTGGGTGTGGCTGGATGACCACACTTCTGGTAACACGGGGTGTGGCCTAACATGCTAATGAGTTTCTGCTGTTGGGTGTAGCCTACTATGCTAATGAGTTCCTGCTTGGCTTTTTCTACAAAAAAAAGCCCTGGGTAATATGCTGCGGTGTGCCCAGCCCCATACTAGTTTCCAAATGGTGGCAAGAGAACACGCACGCACTAAAGCATGAGTCCATTTAGAATGCCAAAACAACAACAACAACAAAAGATTTAATTGTTCGCAGAGGAAGCTCATAATTAACAACTCAAATATAATTTGAATAGAGAGGTATTTTTCTCATCATTACTTGCAAATCCCTCCTCCCCCAGATTATAAAAGAGGTTTGCTAAAAGGCTCCGGGAGTTGACTTGGCGTTTTGGATGTGGAAATATCATCTCGCACCTATTCTGAATGCCCTCCAAGCTACCCCAAAATTCTGTGTAGATTTCATAGAGGTTTTGCTCCCCTTCAGGTTGTATCCCACTGCATGAAAATCCATCTGTCAAAGTTCCCAGCAATGTAGCTAGGCCCTTAAAAGATTCAAAGGTTGTAAATTTCTCGTGCCAGTCCAAATGGGCAAAACGGAACACAGTCGCAGGCTTTCAAGTTACGTAGATCTCCCTTTCATCCAAGACCGCAAAGCAGGCCAAACATTCCCCTATTGGCAATTCTGTCACCTTGCCACGCAGGATGTGTTTGGATTGTGAGGTCACTCTCAGTGTAGAGTCACAACAGAAGTACTGAAGGAGGCTACCCATTGCATCTCTGAATTAGTCACTGCTCTTTCCTTAAGAGGCAGTCGACAACAGACACATGGGAAGACAGCTAATTTCTGCACATTCAAAAATCAAACATTTTGGGTTTGTGGCATATCCCTTCAATTTTAGTTCAGGAAAAAGTCCATTTTGTCCACCTGGGAACAACTGAAGGAGGCCATATTATCTGCATTTCACACTCAACATTTCTCACAATCTTCCCCAATGAACAATTTTAAGCAACCCAGATCCGAGGACCGTCAATTTTAAAGAAGCACACATTGAACAGAGCTGTTGCCCGTTCCTCCTCCAGTGTGCCAACTTTTGAAATTCTACCGTTTTCAGCAAGTGTCCGAAATGATTGTGGTGTGAAAAAAGTCCCCATTTTTTTTTCAGAAGGCAAGTCTAAAAGGGCAGTTTCTCTTGGTAAAAACAAATAGACACAAAGTATCCATCGTAAACAAACCCTTAGATGTGTCCATTTTGGGCATTTCTTTTCTCTCCCAAAAGTTTGCACTTCTAACATGAGGCCACCAATTATTTACAGGGTTTCTTGGAACTCAAGAGAGTGGCTGTTCGTGGCAATGGCTGGACCAAAAGCACCAGCGCTCCCGATCCAGCAAAGGAGATCCACACGCCTAAGCGGGCATTTGTAGGTTTATTATGCATTGGAAGCAGGATCCACAGACATAAATCAGGTATGCGTCCAACTAAGAGGAATCCTGTGGGATTGGACCAATGGTCCACTGAGCCCAGCATCCTGTTTCCCACATGAACAACCACATGCCCCAGAAGAGACCCAAAGGCCAAAGCCTTTCCCGGCTATTACACCCCCTTGCTCCCAGCAATTTATATTCCACTGAGCATGGAGGCTCCATTCAACCAGTATGGCTAAGAAACATGGACATGGCTACCCTCCAGGGGTTTGCCTAAGCCCCCTTTTGAAACCGTCTAAGCTAGCAGCCGTCACTATATCCCACAGTGGCGAGTTCCGCAAGGGACTTAAGCATGGTGTAAAGAATGTATTTACTTATGTGCCACTGAGGAAGATGTGCATCCAAGTACAGATGCAGCCTTCCCACCCTACCCTCTGTGTCACTGCATTCAATGAGGTGTGCGTTTGGAAAATTGATCCACATTCTAGATCGGCAACTTGTTTGTGCAAATGCTCATTTTTTTATAGCACACACTTGGAGACAGATCAGGTTGTGCACTTTTGACATTGACGGGAGCCCACGGTTCTCACCCTCCACCAAAGCAAAGGTTGGATCCAGCCAGCTTCTTCACTCTACCTCACCCCAATTCCCCTCCTTATTACAGCCCCCATCCTGCATAACTTCCATCCATGCAGGTCCCACAATCCCCTGTAAAGCCTTTTTTTGGGTGGTCCAAGGGAACCCCCCCCTTTATCACCGGCAAAAAAACTGTCTGGATCCAACCCGAAGGGTTTCTGATATAATATTTTGGCTTGGCCAAAAATGAACATTTAACCTAGTTTATCTCAGCACCTGTCCTACCCACCTCCCATTAAGAGCAGTTTTGTGTTTCCTGAGCCCTCACTGGCCTATGAAAGCCAAAAGGGACCTTACTTGGGGTAAGAACTTTTGAGGCTCAGTCGTCCAATGAAGCTGATGGGCAGTAGGTTCAAGACAGACAAAAGGAAATACTACTTGACACAGAGAATGATTAAAATGTGGAATTCGCTGCCAGTTTGCAAAGGGGATTAGATAGATTCATGGAGGACAGGCCTACCAGTAGCTGCTAGCCATGGTGACTGAGGGGAACCTCCACATTCAGAGGCACTAAGCTTCTGAATCCCAGAGCCAGGAGGCAACATCAGGGGAAGGCCTCAGTCTCTATGCCCTGTTGTTGGCCCTGCAGAGGAACTGGTTGGCCACTGTGTGAGACAGGATGCTGGACTAGACAGACCACTGGTCTGATCCAGCAGGGCTCTTATGTTCTTATAGGGCATCTGCTTTGCATGCAGAAGTCCCTGACATCTCTAGGTAAAGGATCTCTGATTGCAGATGACGGGGAGGAGGGGGAAACACTGTCTCCCCAGGACTGCAGAGAGCCACTACCAGCCAGAGTAGACAATACTGAGTTAGATGAACCAACCATGTGACTCAATATAAGGCAACTTCATATGGACTCTGCAAAGAATCCACAGTATCATAAACTCCCACAGCGCACTGATTCAGAACACAGTGCATTATGGGATGTGTGAACTGCAGCTCCGGTGGAAGTGTAGCAACTTTTTCCAATAAGCCACATCAGCCTACTCCAAGGAGTGGCTGGACCATCATCTCAGAAGTTTCCCATAATGCATTGCTTGCAGAGGCATGCAGGGAGGTCAGAAACAGGTGGCAAGAAATGGTTTTCAATTTTAAATAGTTTCTGGAATAAAAAGAAAAAATCACTGGCATTAAGAAACACACCGGACTCCAAACTCATTCTGAACCTGTAGCATACGCAACACTTCATTAACTAAGCTAGCATTGATAACAGTCCTGAAACAGAAATTTTAAACAGTAAGTTCAGACTTCTGGAAATCAACAATCCAGAATAAGAAATTTGGCAGGCCTGCCTGGAATCCTGGGTGGCAAAATTCAGCACCCCAGGCATAAGGAGACAGGTAGAGAAGTTCAGATTTTAGCACCAAACGTTCTGGCACCCAAACGGAAAAGATAAAGAATAAGTTTGTTTAGATCGGGAAAAAAAATTCTGAACACGTTTCTGTGCTAATCTAGGCATGAGGGTGTTTGAGACTTTCAGACACTTTAAAATGCACGCACGCACGCACGCACGTGAACGAGTTTTTTCTCTCTCGCTCTCTTCGTATTGCACTTTTAAAGAAGGAAGCAGCTGAATTTGGAACCCGAGAGAAGCACGAAAAGGAGAGAGCGCCTCATCCATCCAGGTCCTCCATCGCCTCGCACAAAGGCTGACCTCGAAGCCCTTCGAAACCCGGGAGCTCCTGGACGTGGAGTGCTTTGGAACCCCGACTGGCCTCCGTGTGTCACATGACAGGAAACAGTCCTTTAAAAAAAGCAGCCAACTGGTCCAGACTCCAAGGAGGTGCGAGGCAGATGAGGCAAAGAGACCGGACTGTATTATAAATAAAACGCAGGTGGCAGGGAGGCTGGGGTGGGGGAGGAAGAGGCGTCTGGTGGGGGCTGCTCAGCCGGAGTCAGACGGTCTGGGCCCAGTCGCTGGCCACTCGGCCGTACTGCGGAGGAAGAGAAAGATACAGTCAGAGACAGCTTCATTTTATCTCCTTCATTTCTACCCCGCCTGGGAACCCAAGCGGCATACGTGGTTCTCCTCTCCTTCATTTTATTTTCACAACAACTTTGTGAGGTAGGCTAGGCTGAGACTGATGACTGGCTCCAAGGTCACCTGTCGACCTTCCATGGTAGAGTGGGGATTCGAAAATGGGACTCCCAGTTCCTACTTCAGCACTCTAACCACTACACCACATGGGCTCACAGGAACTTCCACATTCAGGATCTGAAAGAGTTCACAAGGCTTGGTTACCTCTCTCCCCCCTATGTCTCTCTCTCTCTCTCTCTGTGTCTGTCTGTCTGTCTCTCTCTCTGTGTCTCTCAATGTCATGTTTAGCTTTAAAGAAATAAAGAGCAAACTTCCCTATGGTCATGCATTCTTCCTCAATGCAGGCTCTGAGGATACGAGGCTGCCTTGGACCGGGTTGGATCCTGTCAGGCCTCCTACTGGCAGCTGACCTGGAGATGCCAGGGAGGGAATCGATATCCTTACGCCTGCCGAGCAGGTGCTCGATCACGGATCCACAGCCCCTCGGCTGAACAAGTTACCTTAAACAAACCTGCTTGGGCTTTGCATTCTATCACGCTTTCAAGTTCTTAAAGTGTCTGTTCAAAAGACATGTTAGTGGCCTGAGTTTTTGCAATTGGATGTGATATGGAAAAGGGGCGGGGGGGTGGATAAGAAGGAAGCCAAATGTAGAGGAAAAGAGAAAATGAGAAAGAAAGGGAGGGAGGGAGGACATGCAGTTCCTCTCCCCATTAGGTGTGCCGTATCTTCTTGCTCTCCTTTAACCCTGTTAGGGCTGGTCCATAGAGGGATGTCCCGCTGTAGTTGACTGCAGCACCCAGGGGCAATTCATGGGTCCCAACTGACTACCAAAGACAGAACTTTCACGACCCCTCCAGTAATCTCCATACTTTCCAATATTGGCAGTTCGTACATGGAACTGAAAAGAATCTACAGAGGACACCATGCTTGTTTGAATAAAGACCATCGTAGAGAAAAGGGGCAATAAGGTTAAGAAAGGTCCCCTTGCCCAGACAGACTGATCTGAGCTGGAGCCCATTTGAAAGTAGCCACGATCCTTTACTTTTCATTCTTCCAGGCTAAATGAAAGTACAAAACTCAACCTACAAGTGGGGAATAGGAAATACAAATGACTGTTTGGGGCTGTGCTGCCCTCTGGTGACCAAGAAGGAAACCCACGGACCTCAACCACTCCCATGGCCAAAGAGCACCTGTTCTGAAACTTAAATGGTCACAAAAAGCAGCCATGGCCAGGGGAGGGGGGGATAAAATTAAAGGCATAGTACTGGGAATGCTTCAGATCTCCCCTCCCCATTGATCTGCCCCAAGGCTGCTTTTGAGGGAAGAAGAGAATGAGTAAGTACCAACCTTCCACTTCTTTCCCCTGCCAGATTTACCTGAATATCTGTCAGCTCCTTCAGAAACCGTTTAGCGATCTCCGGTCCGTTTTCCATCGTGGGGATGTGGTAGTGCTGAGGGGCAGACGGAGAAACACATTGTGGATTGGATAAGGGCATTTGGGGAAGAACCACCAGGCCAGAATCGGGTCCGGGGGACAACTCACTTTGCCCTGGTAGAAGATCTTGCTCACGGGACAGACGACGCACGCCGTGCCTGAGCCAAACACCTCCTTCACCCTCTTCTCCTCCAGGCCTCTGATGAGGTCAGCCATCGTGATCACCTTCTCGGAGACCTTGAATTCCCCCTGAGCAGAAAGAGATTCAAAGGTGAGGAAATGTCTTGGCTACTAAGAGATGCAGGAAACTAAGTTAACTGTACGGATGACCAAATATCTGGTGGTGGTTATGGCACAGCGTATTTAAAGAGCTACTTGCCCGGTTTGTTTTCTCTGATTGTGTGCTCCTGTTCCTGACAACGGTCGAAAGAACAGGGATTGGATTGGATTGAAGCACTTGAAAATCCCACCGAGGGTCACACCGAAACCCCCCTGCATTTTTTAAGGACAGTAATATTAATATGTCTAAGATCACGTGCCAAATCCCACCCTCACCCCCGAAATTCCTCTAAATCCATTGTTGTAGAGACCGAAAAATAAATTGTCAAGACATAAAGAAATTCAAAATTTTGAAGGACACATTTTTTGTTTTCATTAAGCTCATGACATCTGCTTCCACCTTTCAGTGCTACAAGAGACTTTGGATGGTTACGTGTTTTTACGCCAACTTGCTTTGACTGTTTCGGTGGTTTAATTGTTTTTACATTACCGGTTTTATTGTTATTTTATGTGTTGTCAGCCGCCCTGAGCCCACTTGTGGGGTAGGGTGGGATATAAGTGTAATAAATAAATAAATATTAGGGTAGCTTCTATTTGACATTTCGTTTCGATCTGACGGGTTTTTTTGGTGATGGTTTTAAAATCCTCCTTGTTAAAGCTGTCAAAGTGTGTAGGGGTTTTAAAAAGAAAGCAAGGATGACAGAAAACACGATTCCAGTTGGAAGAATTCTGGGGCAATCCCCAAAAGCCTCGGCCTTTGCTCCTCCCTGGGTTCATTTCAGTTCTGTTCCCCTCCTCGAATCCCGGGGTGGCCCTCAACATGCTGCCCACCAAACACCTTTCCTGACACCCACCAGATGTTTGTAGAAAGTGGGTGTGACCAGGTCAGGCTCATCGGGGCTTCTGATTGGCCTTTCGAGATCTGATCAGTTTTGAAAATTAAAACAACATTATTCTGGAGGTAGCCACCATGGCAGTGTTGCTTTTATTCTCTCGCTCCTCTTTCCCAATGCATTTTAAAACAAATTACTCCTCTTGTCCCCTGCATTTGGGTTTCCTTTTGTGTACGGCCCCACCTTTCACGATGTTGGTTTTGTGGCTGCATCCACCACCCAATGTCTCGAATTCCAAAGGTGTCCGCAGGCTAAAAAAGGCCGGGGACCCCTGCTTGAGTCCCCTCAATGCTCACCCACTTGCGTGCGAGATCCAGAAGGCTGTGCCGGATCACGCCGGGCAAGATGATCCCATTCAGTGGAGGGGTCACCAGTTCCAGATCTGGAAGAAGGAATGGCAGTTACACGAAAGCAGCAAAGTACATATCCCGCGATTTCGGGGGAGTGCAGAAATGGCACAGTGTTTGGGTGCGGACTTAACAGTCTCGAGAACTCCGGCATCCGTTTTAAGTTTTTTGAATGAAGCTTCTACCTGTTTTGATTTTTAAAACAGATTCAAATGGAGAAAAGGAGAACAGGGCAAATATGGTTTACTTACTGCTTACTGTATGTATTTTGGTTAATTTGTTGATTATTGATGTATCTTCTTTGTTATTGTACTGTATTGCACTGTCTCATCTTGTTATGCTTACTATGAGAAAAGGCAATAAACTATATGTATGTATGTATGTACGTATGTATGTATATTTCAGCCTCGGAGTGGCTGAACCCAATAACAACCCCCCGGGCCCACGCCTCTCACCTCCCTGCCGGTCCTTCCAGAACATGAAGATGTTCATAGTCCCCACTTCGGTGATCTGGTGGTCGTCCCCATAAAGCCACAAGACCTGCTGGCAGCCCTCTTTGGCGGCCTCGTTCTGCACGTGAATGGTGGGACCGTAGTTGCTAAAGGTGACCAGAGAACAGGACAGATACCAGTCAGGTGCGCGTCACCCCTAAGGAGCAGAGACAACCTTCGGTGGGGTCGGCAGGAGGGGGGGGACTGAATTCTTACTCACCCGCCCAACTTGCAGTCCCCAACCCCGCCTATCCAGGCCCGGACAAAGCGGGGATCCGCCAGGAGAGAGACGGGGTTGAAGCTGCCGGTGGCGAAATAAGGGCCCACAGGCCCCAGGATCACGAACAACAAGGCGTGGGTCGACTTGGCCACCCCCAAGGAGGGCTGCAGAGGGAGAAAAGTGTCATAGGAAAGCAAACCACACTGGAACCAAAGGTGCTGTACTTGGAGGAAGAACGAAGAAGGTGGGCACAGGAAGCAGGTCTAACCTTTAGGGGTCATGTCTCTCTCTTATAAACTCAAAAGGACCATCTCCCACCCTGTGTCCCTGTGCACCAACTGTGCAACAGGCAGATGGCCATGTGGCCTCTGTCTGGAAGTTTTTAAGCAGAGGCTGGATGGCCATCTGACAGCCGTGCTGATTCTGTGAACTGAGGCAGCTCATGAGAGGGAGGGCAGGGAGGGTTGCCTCAGTGCTTAGTTCTCGTGGCCCTTTCTTACACACCCAGGGAAATGCCGATCGCCACTTTGGGGTCAGAAAGTAATTCTTCTCCAGGTCAGTTTGGTTGGAGATCCTGGAGGTTTTTTGTCCTCTTCTGGGCATGGAACAGGGGTCACTGGGAGGGTGGGGAGGTATTTGTGAATTTCCTGCCTTGTGCAGGGGGTGGGACTAGAGGACTCTGGAGGTCCCTTCCAACTCTATGATTCTATGATCTGTTGGCTATTCCACCAGTTAGGGTGGCCCGTCTAGGACTGACCAGGGCCCAGCCTTTCCCAGTGTGCCTCTGGCTCTGTGGAATGGGCTCCCTGAGGAGGTAAGGAGGTCCCTCTCCTGGGAGATCTTCAGGAGCTCTGCCTGTTTGCCGGGGGGGTCTGGAGGGCAAGTGGAAAGATTTGGGATTTGCTGTTTTATTTTTGGTTTTCACTGAAAATGTCATGAACTGTTCTTGTAAGCTGCTCTGAACCATGAGGAAAGACGGGGTCTAAACGTTTTAATAAACAAACAAATTATAAATGGGGCCTTTCCACGAAGCAAGACAGGAGAGGGAAGCCACAGGAAGAGAGTTTTCTTTGCATTTATGATTCCCAGATCGTATCTTACAGTGTGGCTTTGCACCGGAGGGAGAGCAAGATATTGCAGAAGGCAGAGGACCGGAAAGACAGGTGTGGTTTTGTGGAAAAGAGGTACTATCAGGTGGCATTTGGATGGGAGACCGTCCAAGGAAGTCCAGGGTCCCTGCACGGCGGCAGACAACAGCAAACCATTTCTGAACATCTCTTGGCTTGAAAATCCTACGAGTTCGCCATAAGGCAGCTGCGGCTGGATGGCACTTTCTACCGCCAAGGAGGAACGAATGAGAGAGACCAGCACAGAGGGCTGCCGCACAGAAGCCACAGTTTTAAAAAGTATCTTTGTGGTTCACAACTCTTCCCCCACACCCCAGAAGGCCTGGTAGGGAATTTTAATCCTGAGAGGAGTGGATTCTAGCAACCAAAAGTTTCAGGTGCAAAGGCAGAATCCCAAACCACGGGGACAGATTTCAACGGTGAAGCAAAACAAAGAAACACCAAGGACCACTATATATAAGCAATGGGACATCTCATAATCCACCAAAAGGCCTGGGGAAAGAGAAATGCTTGTGCTGAGTACCTAAGTCTCAGACATTCTGGTACCAGGTGGAACATGTAATCCACTGTCAGAGTCCCTGAACAGGCAAAGCTTGGTCCCTTGTGGTCAGCAATCGAGGGTGCAGAAACATGCGACAGAACCTCCCTCTTGTGATCTTAACTTCTCAGGTGGCCTTCCCCATTGCAAACTTGAGCCACCCGACAACCCTGGAAGGTAGGTCAGGCTGCAACATTGTCCCAGTCCGCCCAGAGAGCTTTGGGGCTGAGGAAAAATCAGAACTGGGGCTCTCCCCTGTTCTGGTCTAGGGCCTGTGCCACACTGGCTGCTGGAATGGCAGCCTGTCAGAGCGGAAGTCTGTGGGAGTACCCACCTCGGTGCCGATGAAGGTGGGGCGGATGTAGAGGCTGGCGGAGTCCGAGTGGGGGACCCAGTCTTGGTCCACGTGGATGAGCTGGCGGATGCACTCGAGTAACTCGGCCTTATCAAAGGGCTGTGCGGGAGAGAGGGGCAGAGGCCCAGTGGGATCAGTGGTGCTCCTCACAACACCGAAGGCCTCAGCGCCAGCATTCAACACTCCCTTCCCCAAAACCCCCAGAGAGACAGTCTCCCAGGCTATCTCCTCCACTCCATTAAAATTTCTCCCCTATCCCAGGGAACCTTGGGGGCCCGGCTCCCGGACACAAAGGCGCCACTTCTTCACAATCCTTTCTCCCCTCCCAGGACTTTCTCACCCTCCCCTCTCCCTGCAGAAATCAGTCACATCCGCTCGGACCTTGTGGAGAGAATAGGGACCCATTAGAGTGCCGCACACAGCGTCTTTGAACGTGACATGTCCAAGGCCCCTTGGGGGGCGGCAGATTTAAACCCAACTAAGCCGCAGCTTGGTCATCAGGCAAGAGGGAGGCAAGAGGAGGTGATGGGTAATACTCACAGGCAGGCAGGCACGGAGAGCGGTACGTAACATGCGTTCCATGTTCAGCATGGGACGGAAAAGACGGACGTGCTTGTCCGGGCCCCGGAAAGCCTTCATCCCCTCAAAGAGCTAAATGGGGAGGGGGGAAGGGGGACAGTTTATACCAGGACCCCAGTGGAAGGAGCCCAGGCGGATCAGATCAAAGATCTATGTGATCCACCATCCTGTTTCCCAAAGTCACTAACTAGGTGACTCTGGGAAGCCTACAAGCCAGGCAGGAAAGAAACAGCCCTTCTCTGCAATTGCCCTCAGAAGCTAGTATTCACAGAAGCTAGTATTCACAGGTACACTGCTTCTAAAACTGGAGGTTCTGTTTAGCTATCATGGCTTAAAGGCACATCTATGGTCCTTTCCGCACTAGACCTTAAATCCTGGTTCAACCCTGTCCCTAAACTTACATTCTACACTACACTCGAGTTCACCCCTGTCATTATCTCGGGATATTTTTTGTTTCCGCATTCCATTGAAGTCACCCCAGTTTCACCCCACACTTGTCCCGGGATAAACGGATGCTGTTATAACCAGGGATAAATGCAAGGTATTGTGTCACCAGTTGAACTCTGATAAAACCAGGGATGAGATCCAAGTGCAGAAAGGACCTCTGTCTTCAACCAAGTTGAGAGGCAACTGCTGCAGGAATGGGAAAGGGGGACTATTTTGTTCTTTAAAGTCACTTTTAAAAGAATAATTCTGAAAAACTGCATCCATTTCTTTGCATACATTCCATTTCTTTGCATACGGGAGGTGGCGGGGGGAGAGATCTACCCTGAAGAGGATCTTGTGGTCCGTGCATGCATCTGGGACATACTGCAGACAGGTCAGTTTGCAAAGGCCATTCAATTAGTGCCTGAAGTCTCGCGAGACTTCGGCAACCATTTTGCTTTGCCTTCACAACCAGACAGTTGTGCTGTAGGAGGCTCCCTCAGCCGAGAACTGGCAGCCAGGGGGGACAGCCAGCACGCAGCTATGGGTAGTGGTCAGTTCCTTTAAGCCAAGGGGAGAGGTAGGCTTCCATACATTTTTGGTTGCTATGGCAATCCAAAATGGCATCCACTGTCTTATGAACTCCTCCTGGGAGACTTCCTGGGCCATTCCAGTTGCCATAGCAAGCCAACAGACATCCGCTCCGAACAATGGCAAGGAGGGATAGAAGGGAGAATGGGAAGAGGAGGAAAGGGGCACAGAAGGGGGGGATGGAAGGAATTTCTACATACCACTGTGAACCTGTTTTGTGCCATACTAAATATGTCACATATTGAGTTCACAATCTGTTAAAATAACATTGTACATCACAATATAACTGACTGAGATTACAAAATGTAATGAAATATATCCAATTCTAATAGGGCTGCACTTCCTGAAACTCTATGGTAAAACCACAGAGTTTCCAGCGATTCCTAGAGCTACCACCATCACTTCCATGTTTTGTCCTGGAAGTGACATCATCACACTTGCAATGAGGCACCCCCATGTCCCTGCCCCCAAACCCTCTTGCCAGTTGCCATGCCTGGCAGCCCTGAATTTTAAGCAGACCTGGGCCTTTCCTTGCAAGAAAGGTTCTTCAACCCCCTGATCATTTTGGTGGCTTCTTCCTCCACTTTTCTACCTCGGGATCAGCCACTCAAAGACATTCCCACAGTTGCAGAGACGTAGTCCCTCCAGCATCCTGAGCCCATTTCACCCAGCTTTCCTTTATTTGTTCCATGAAGCCGTTACCTGTACTGAGTAGTGTAGGGCTGAAGAGGCCGGGTGCAGAGAGATGCTCTGGAAGGGCTTGATATGAGGCTTGCTCCAGCCCTTTTCCTGCGTCCATTCCACTGTGAGCATGTGATCAGTGAAATGTTTGCCGAAGACCAACTTCCCAGGGTCTGGCTTGGGCTTTGGGTGGCTGCTCAACTCGATCTGGAGATCAGAGGCCTAGGAAACAACAAGGCACCCATCAGATCCCTCTTTGTCTATCCAAGACATCTCTTTTCCTGCTGCCTTCAACTTTTCCTGGCATTATTGCCTTTTCCAGTGACTCTTGCCTTCTCGTGATATAGCCAAAGTATGATAAGCCTCCCTTTACTCATTTTAGCTTCTAAGAAGAGTTCAGGCTTGGTTTGGCTGAGAATCCACTCATTCATTGGCTGGCCTGCATGCCTCCTGAACAGCCAGGCCAAAGGCGATCCAGCCACCATGTTGCATGGCTTGGAAAGCACTCCTTGTTTCGATGGTTTCAGGTGGACTCCGGACCCAAATGTTCTGTCAAGCCCCCGCTGTATGTGGCTGCTCTTGGCTATCTGAATCACAAGGTGATACTAAGTCAGAGACCACTGGCCCACCTACCTCGCTATGGACTGATCTGACTGGAAGACATCCTCCAGGCAGCCAAAGACCTCTTCTAAGCCCCACCGTGGTCCTCTAACTGGAGGTGGCAGGGACTGGAATTTGGGCCTTCTGAAAGCCAAAGAGGCTTGTCTGATGGGCACACGAAAGAGCGTCTTCTTGGTGGCAGCTCCACAATTATAGAACAGCCTCACCAGGGGGATGTGCCCGGTTCCCTCACACTGTCGATCTTCAGGAGGCAGCTGAAGACAGTTTTATTTAGGACTGCATTTGACCGATTTAGTTTTATTTCTTGGCAGTCCTCATTGGTGTTTTTAGATTATGACTTTGTATGGATTTTTTTATCATTGTTTTTATTGTGTCTTAATAATATTTTTACATTGTAGGCTGCCTTGAGTACCACAATGGAGAAAGGTGGCTAATAAATGTTTTAAATAAATAAAAATAAACTTGAAGACTGGGTTTTGCTCACCCCCTGGCCCTTTCAGAAGCCTAGAATTCACAAGTCAAAGCCATATATACCTAGTATATCATAAACATGAGGAAGCCGCTGATCTTCACACTCAGTTGTATCACATTTACATAGTGTTTCAACTGCCTCTTTGCGAGCTGGCCATCCACAAGGACTAGAAACTTTGGTTTTTGCCTTTCCTAACAGTCAGAATTCCTGCAACTCATGGTTCATAATTACGCAATTGATCACAGGATTGGTCTGCAAATTTTCTTACCTTGAATGACGTGCTCAGAAATCTCTGAGGCCCAAGAAGAGAAATCGCAGCGGTGCATGCCCTTCCTTTCAAAACCTGAGACAGCAACAGAGGGAAAGGTTAAGAAAAGAAACTCTTATTGCTACGAAAGGAGAGGAATCCTTTGCTTCTGGCCCTCCTGGGTCAGCTCAACAACAAGTATGGGGAGGATATCCAGATAAGGTGAATTCCATCGATAAGAGACTTGTGTATTAAAGCAAGCCACTTTTCAAGTGACCCTAACCCTTAAAGCCACTCATGAGGTTCCCCAAAACACCTATAAACTTTTTTTAAAAGGTCCCCAAACAAACCAGTACAGGAGAAAATCTACACGAGCAACAGAAGCCCAACAAAAACCTGTTATGAGACAGCCAACAAACCCCCAGAGCCTTTCTGATAGAGACAGCTGGCTGCCTCAATGCCAACGGGGACAGAATAAGGTCAACCTCCCCAGAGAGGGAGTTTCACAGCCTTGGTGCTATTGGCAAGAAGGCCCTGCCACACAAAGCTCTTCTGCCCCCAAAGAAAATCTTTCTGCTCTGATGGATTTATATTTTGGAAAAGGCAGTCCTTTGAGCTATCCCCGGCCCAGATGTTTTTGGGGTTTAAAGGGCTAAAAACCAGGCTAGAAACCAACCAGAAGGCAGCAAAGTGGTCTTAAAATCAGGCTATATTCTGAACAGCCCATTTCACACTCCAGCAGGGTCCCCTCTTCTGTAGAGTCCAGGCATTGCATCCTACCTTTTTGCCATCATGGCATTCAAAACGGTGACTATTGAGGTTCAAGCAATGGCTTCTATATCGTGAGCCTTCCAGTCGCACCCTGGAACCCATTCTTAAAACCTGCTGCCCCACTAACCAGCAGCAGCCTTTTCAATCAATCAAAAAGGATCTTTAATTATTAGTTATATTTATAACCTTTCCGCTGTGGAACCCCCGAGATAGTGGATGGAGGGGCCTCAAAAGTGTCTCATCTGTTGAGCACAACCCGACCACTTTAGCTACAGCAGGCTTCAGGCCTTGTGGTCCTTCCGACCGTACCTCAGGAATCAAATAACTTCACTGATACATTATCCTTTCCTTAATGTGGAACTGAGAAACAGTCAGCCTAGTAACCAGGTTTGGGAGGTTTCTAGAAACTGGACTGTTGGTTCTTACTTCTTTCAAAGGGCCACACAAAGCAGATCCTTAACATTCATTTTGAAAGGCATCCTGTTAAAACAAAGATTCTGTCTGAAATGTTAAAAAAGATACTATTAGAGTTACGCACAACCTGATTCCTGATATCTTGGTCGCTGTCTCCGCTTCCTGTGGCAGGCATTTTGTGTCTGCACCCACCACCCTGTGTCAGAAGTCCAAAGTTGCCTGCAAACTCAAAAAGGTTGGGACCCCTGCTGCAGGGGATAGAGCATGTTAGACTAGGGGAGACCCAGGTTCAAATCCCAGCTCAGGCAAGAAGTTCACTAGGAGATCTTATGTCCACTCCGCAAGTTTGTTGTGAGGATAAACAGAGCTCCTTAGAAAGAAGATGCAACTGAACAGATGCTTATGGGCCATGGAAAATGCCTGTGAGCTAATAAACATTTGCTCGGTTTGTGAGTCTGCCTTACCCAGCTGAAGCAGCGGAGTTACCACAGGAGCAGAACCCAGAATAATTTAAAAACAAACAAACAGAGAAAGAGGGAGTGCTAATCTCCTGTTTGTGTGTCATCCATTCGCCCTCAGCAAACAGATTCTGTTAATGTGTAATCCACAAACACAACCGGGGCCTTCTGGGAGCTAAGCGGGTGACATCCCATTAGATGGGGCAGGGTGAGTTGGAGGGGGGAGCATCTGGCCTTCTTCTTTGCCCATCCTGTGCCTCGACCGTGCTGGCAAACAGCTCCCAGGTTTTCAAAAGGGCTTCCTTCATTGCCAGGCGGAGCAAGATTCCCACAAGAATGACACAAAGCCGCCCATTGACGAGCCAAGCGTGGGAACACCCCTTCGTCCTGATTTTGCTGAGGTAGCCATTCTCTCTTCAGATGTGGGCCGACCTCTAACCCCATTCCTTTCTTTTTTTCTAATCTCCCTGGGGATTGAACTTCAGCCCCTGTTGAGTTACACGCAGCAGACCGGGACGGGAAAGAGAAGGAACAAGCCGTTATGCAGAGGCATCACTCCTGGGAGAGATTTTCTGTCCTTGGGGCAGAGGGACGGCAGCTCCAGCAGGCAAAGCCACGAGGGGGGATTCGAGGAGGTAAGTCTGCATGAATTTTGACAGCAAGGTGGTTCGTTTCCCCTCCTCCTTGGCCAAAAATCACACAATTCAGGGGTGTCAGCAAGTTGGGGGGGGAAGAGATTCAATCCCAGGTACGCAAAGTTAGGCAGAACTTTGTAGGGATATGTCAGCGTTAAAACTGCACAGCATTCTTCATCAAGAAGTTAAGCTAGAACTGAATTCTAAAGAGCTGTGAGAAGTTGAGGATTCGGCTCAACACTGGTATTCTGTCCTCCCCCGTCCAGAAAAAGGCACACCGCTTCAACTGACTGGGGTGGGGAGTGGTAAGATCAAGGAACGGGGTTTTAAAAGTTTCCGTTTCAATACCAATCACACTGGCAGGCGGCAAGAGAACTACGGCAGACACCTGGGCCTTGAAAGAAGCCCAATGACACCAGAACAACCCATTTTCTGAGCTTTGAAAGCGGAGCAAATTTAGAATGTGGCACACAGGAAATCTTCTTCCCGAGACAGGAAGATAAAGGAAGAACGGGCTGACTCAGGAAAACTGGGCTCTGATCGCCGCATTGAAAATGCTGGACAAGGATAGAAGAGTTGGTTTTTATAGCCCGCTGTTCTCTACCTTAAGACGTCTCAAAGTGGCTTACAATCGCCTCCCCTTCTTCTCCCCACAACGGGCACCTTGTGAGGTAGGTGGGAAACAGTGTTCCCTCTAAGCTGAGTTAGTGTGAGCTAGCTCACAGTCTTTTAGCCCCCAGCTCACACATTTTTGCCTGAGCTCGGGAAGGGTGGCTCCAGAGCAAACTGATTTATGCGGTAGCCAAATTGCTTGCTCACAACTTTAATGCCAGGTAGCTCACAAAGTAGAATTTTTGCTCACAAGACTCCACAGCTTGACTCTTGAGAGTACTGTGACTGGCCAAAGGTCACCCAGCAGGCTTCATGTGGCGGAGCAGAGGAATCAAAGCTGGTTCTCCAGATTAGAGTCCACCTCTCTTGACTACCACACCATGCTGACTCTCAGAGCATGTCAGTCTAAGGGGAGCCACACCCCCACCTCGGCATCACAAAGACAGGGTTGCCAACTTTCAGGTGGCACCTGGAGATCCCCCTGTGTTACATTTGATTTCTAGATGACCAAGATCAGTTCCCCTGGATAAAATGGCTGCTCTGGAGGATGGATTCTGCAGAGGTCCCTTCCTTCGCCAAACCCTGCCTGCCCCAGGTTCCACCCCCAAATATTCAGAAATTTCTCCAACCCAGAGCTGAAAACCCCACAAAGAGAAAAGCCTAGACAGTGACTTGGTTTGAGGCTAGGAATGCTAGTGAATTTTGCAACTCTGTTTGGACTTTAAAACCTCCTTTTTTCATTTTCGTGCTGTGCAAACTGAACATGTGACTCTTAATTTTTGCACCATGTTCTGTTCCCTTGCATCATTCCCCCCCATTAAATATATAATTGGTTTTTCTTTTCTGTCAATTGCATAGAAACAGGATTTAAAAAACAAACAAAAATCAGGAATGCACAGCAACAAAAATAGGCAAAATGAAAAGATTTGCAACAATGACACACAAAAAAGACTTCTTTGTACCTCCCCCCTTGAGAATGATTGGATATTTGTACTAGAAGAGGAAGTTCCTTAGGTCTCCATTGCTTGCCAAAATGCTAAATCCCACCTACGGCCAGCAGAGGAGGTATTATGGGTTGGCCTCGAACTGAAACGTACTTCAGCTCATAATCAAAGTATAGTGTATTCAAACTCCTTCATGCATGTCATCACCTTGTTGTAATCTTGGCCTTGTAAAGTATACCGATAAAAGTATCCTCATATTCCAGGCGGGGTGCTGAGACAGAGAGAGAAGTTAGCTTGCCTAAGGCTACCAAGGGAATTAGTAGCAGTGGTGAAATTCACACCACAGACTGCCCAATTCGTAACTCAGGCTATTCACCACTGTAAGACACTGGATGAACAATGGCTCATGCACAGAGGTGGCAAAAGAGTCTACCTTCAGCAAAGGCCAAGCCAGTGCAGGGAAGCATGCAGAGACACAGCAGTCAACCTCCTTTGCAGGTTGGTACGCTCTAGCATATAGACACTGTTTGTTTGTTTTTCAGAGTAGACTGACACCTGGTACCACACTGGCACCATACTGAGGTGCCCCCAACACACAACTTTGCATCATTCCATTTTAGAGGCTTAGATCAGTAGCAGAGAGAAAGGATTCCTGGGCACTCCATGATAGTTTCCCGCAGGTCAGGATGCCAGGCACTCCAAAGGAGGGTGCCTGAGGTTCAGTGGAGGAGAAGCAGACTTAGGAGGGTTGGAATTCAGGGCTCTGGGATTCTACTTTCATGAAAAATAGGCGTCCGCAGAAGATGGCTGGAGGCTCAAGTGACGCCAGTCTTCTCCCTCTTCACTCCTTTTTTTTCGTTTGCCAGATTCTATGCTAGTCAGTATAGAATATACTGTACAGAAGACAGTATAGCCCTAGTCAGTATAGAAATGACATTGCAGAGGCGTATTCAAGTGGGGCACCTTTAAGATCAATAAAGTTTAATTCTGGGTATGAGCTTTTGTGCGCACTGGACTCAAACTTTGTTCTACTGCACAGGGCTCATTTCCTGCAGGAGCGCACAGGAGCGAAGCTCCGGCAGTAAGGACCCCATGGGGTGGGCACATGCAGCAAGCCCCGCCCCCTGCTCCCAGCAGCCCCCCTCACCTTTCCCAGACTTACTGGCTGACCCAGCAGAGCGTTGCTGCGAGCTAGCCCTCAAGCTGCTCCGCCACCACCTGGGCCATGGCCCCCAGCCCGCCCAGGCTCTGCCCATCCTCACGCCGACCCTGGCGTGGCGCCTCTGCAAGGTGGGCCCTGGCTACTCCCACAAGGCCTGTGAGGAGCTCCACCCCGGCCTCCTGCGCCTACTCAGCCTCCTCCTGCGCCTCTGCCCAACCACCACCCTGGCCCCCTACCTGCTCAAGGCTATGCGCATCCTCCGTGCCACCCTCCTCAGCCCATGAGCAGTCTTGCACTTTCCTGCACTTGCTGCCCATCCAAAAGAGTTCAGTGGTGCCTTCAAGACCCAGGTTTATTCAGGTACAAGCTCTCCTCCTCTCTGAGGTCAGATCTGCACATCCCCCCCCAATAGCTAGCAATCCAAAAGAGTCCAGTGGAGCCTGAGCGGTGGGTGTTGCCTTCTGACAATACTTCCGGTGATGTCCAAGGGGTGAGGCATATGCAAATAAGTTATGCTAATGAGTTATGCTAATGAGCTCCTGCACCTCTTTTTCTGCAAAATGACCCCTGCTACAGCAGAGGTGGAAAGTGATGCAGAAAGGGGCAACCAAATTGATCGAGGAGTTGGAGCCCATTCCCTCTGAGGAAAGGCATCTGACATCTTGGACAGACCCTGCCCATTAGAGTGGACAGGACTCTGACTGCTAGATGAACCAAAGGTCAGGTTCAGAATAAGGCGGCTTCATGCATTCGTTCTTTGGAGGCAGAGATGAGGCTGTTTTGCAATCTAGCTGCAGAACTCTCTTTCAACAACAGGGGGCAGCAAGAGGCAAAGAACACCAGAAAATTTTCCAATGCATTAGGCATATGGAAAGCGAGAGGGTGAAGGCTGACGGCATCTCTCTTTCCCAATGGATACCACCAGGGAGTGGGTGCTAGGCTTCCAGAGCTAAGAGCTGGGATTACAGATCCGGGGGGGGGGGGGGAGAGAAGAAATTCAAGATCCCTTCACAAAGATTAGTCTTATCATTCTTAAAAATCAGGCGGGTTAAAGAGTGTGAGAAGGGCAAACTTATATGCATTCCACTGGGCAATTCTTGATTCTCTGGCCTGGATTTAGGGTTTGTGAATACAAAACCAGGAACGGTCAGTGGTGGAGCATTCGACTGCAGATTAAGAGACCCACAATTCCAGTTTGGGTACTCTGGGAAAGTATTTGGAGAATGGCCATTGCTTGACAATAGAACACGTGCTTTCGCTGCAGAAGGTTGCATGCTTAATTCTTGGCATTTCTACTTAAAAGGACTTTGGGTAGCAGCTGTGGTAGAACATAAGAGCAGCATAATCGACCCACCTAGTCCAGCATCCTGCTTCACTCAGTGGCCAACCGGCTGCCCTGGAGGGCCAACAAACAGATCTGAGAGGCCAAGGCCTTGCCCTAACGTTGCCTCCTTGGGATGGTATTCAGAATTTTGCTTCCTCTGAATATGGTGGCTCCATTTGGTCATCATGGCTAGTAGCCACTGATGGCTGAACATGGCTAACAGCCTCCATGAAAGATGCTTCTCCACATGGGGCTAGAAATCTGCTACCAAACTATAGATCAGGGGGTCCCCGACATGGTGCCTGTAGATGCCCAGGTGCCCTGGCACTGGGGCTATTTTTGGGCGGGAACACACAGGAATGGAGTTCCGGCTGGCTCCCGAGTTGGCCACGCCCAGCAGGAGCTCATTAGCATAATAGGCCACACCCAAGAGCAGAAACTCATTGGGACTGGCTACATTAGGGGTGTGTGGCCTAACATGCAAAGGAGTTCCTGCTACAAAAAGAGCCCTGGGTTTTGACAACAAACAAGGTAAACAGAATACGAAGAAAAAGGTGGGTGTGGCTGGATGACCACACTTTCGGTAACATGGGGATGTGGCCTAATAGGCTAATGAGCTGTGCTGTCAGGGATGTGGCCAAATATGCTAATGAGCTTCTGCTGTTAGGTGTGGCCTTTTATGCTAATGAATTCCTACTGGGCTTTTTCTACAAAAAAAAGCCCTGCCTGGCACTAATGCTCCCTCTAAGCTGTAGAGTCTTGTGAGCAAAAATTCTACTTCGTGAGCTCCTGGCATTAAAGTTGTGAGCGAGCGATTTGGCTGCTGTGTAAATTAGTTTGCTCTGGAGCTGTCCTTCCTGAGCTAAGACAAAAAATGTGTGAGCCAGAGGCTAAAACACTGTGAGCTAGCTCACACTAACTCAGCTTAGAGGGAACACTGTTGGTACCCAACTGTTTTTAGTAGGTGGGGGCAGGTGGTGCTTTTGCACAGCAGGGCTTCTGACTGGCCACTGCAGATCTGTGCAGATTCAAAAGCACCCTGTTAAGCGAGGCTTCTGCCTGAAATGTTGATGAGTTACTGTTAGATTTACATATGTATAACCTTGACATTTCGTGTTTGGCTCTGCTTCCTGTGGTAGCCGTGTTGTTGTTGTGCCCACCTCCCTGTGTCAGAATGCCAAAGATGCCCGCAAGGCTCCAAAAGGCTGGGGACCCCTGCAGTAGACAGCACGGAGCTAGACGAGCCGGTGATGGGCCTTGATGTAGGACAATTTCATATATTCCATCTAGGTGGCTTTAAGAGGCAGCCAGTTTGGTGTAGTGGTGGACTCTAATCTGGAGTTCGATTCCTCACTCCTCCACTTGAAGCCTGCCGGGTGACCTTGGGTCAGTCACACTTCTCTCAGCCCCCCTCCAAATAAATTTAGCTCCCCACAAAAAGATTTGGAGTTTCAGGTTGCCAGGCAATCTTTGCACCTCCTGGCTATACTTCCCCCACTGCCATGTGATAATTAATTTAATTTGTGGCTTTAAGAGAAGAAGAAGAGTTGGTTTCACTACCCAAAGGAGTCTCAGAGTGGCTTAGAGTCTCCTTCCCTTCCCCTCCCCACAACAGACACCCTGTGAGGTAGGTGGAGCTGAGAGAGTTCTGAGAGAACTGTGATTGACTTCATGTGGAGGAGTGGGGAACCACTACCTCTAACTCCTTAGCCACTACACCAAACTGGGGGTGAAAGAAACCTCAGTCAAAAAGATCTTTCTGCTTCAAAAAGATCTTTCTATAATGGGAATAAATAGTTTAGACAGAGGCAACAAGAAAGGGAGGGGGTTGCATTTCCAGGCTTGGTTTCTTATGGACTAGAAAACTGGTTAAAAAAACCACAACCCAAAATCTGTGATTCTCACATTCTAGGGCAGATCCCACATTTGCACAGCAAACTTGATCATGGCTGGAAGAACACACCCCGCCCCCTCCTCCCTTTGGCCAGGCAGCTTCAGAACCAGTTCCTGCCTTGTAAATGAGAGTCTGGGACAGAAGCCCAAGCAGGCCGAAACACGCCCCCCTGTTGCCTAAGGCATTGCTCTCCAGCAGGGAGAGAAAAAACAAAACAAAAAAGATGGGATAGGAATTTGAGTCTGCTTTGTTTTCCGAAAAAAGGAAACGAAGAAAGACAAGCAGGGACCCAGCTCTGACAATGAGGGACCTGCGCACACACACACACACACACACACAGACGCTATAGGTGTGGTCTGACTTACATAAGTAGCACAAATAATATGCAAAGCACCCGCGGATGGGGGGGCCTAGTCCTGGACACCCATCTGTAGCTCTTGGCCTTGTTTTCCCACTCTGCTGCCAGTCTCTCAGCCCCTTGGTGCTCCTTTGCTCAGTTCACTTCTACCTTGCCCCCCCACACACACACACTCTCCCTACTTAGACTTAAACCAGAGAGGAGGCAGTGCTCAGTCACTGAGGCAAGAGGGCAAAAAGGAGGCGGCAGCTGAGACCTGGACTGAACCCAGGGAGCAGTGAGGCAGCCCCGCAAGCCGCCTGCATAGGCCTCAGCAGACACGTGGCAGAGGGTGTACAGCCCCGGCCAAATGCAATCCTTTGGGGCATTGAGTTAACCACTAATTAGAAGGATTAGGGAAGGATTAACAGCAGGCACTAGAGGGAGCGTTTAATGACTTCTCAGAGGAGAGATCCCTTGCATCAGTCTAGCAGGGCAAAAGCCAGCAGATCACTCAAAGCTAGCCTTGTTTTTTGCTTTTCTTTTACTTTTCTTTTCTTTTCTTTTTCGATAACAAGGAATTTGCCGCTGCCATTTAAAGGGCCAGTACACGGGACATCGGTAGAACAAAGAGGCATTCATTTAATTGGGAACTGATTAACGGGTAGGCCTCTCATTTGGGATCTTTTTTAAACAGGGGAACAATGGAGGGCATTTTTCCTGGGCCATATATCTGTTGAGAAACGGTATGTTTCCATGGCTGAAATAATCAGTCAGATCCTTTTTCTTCCGAGGACAGTGAAAACGTAACCGTGTTAGGACTGGGAGTAATTTCAGTCCTGGGGTCTGCCCTGCAACTCCATTTACTGGTCCACTGACTTCAGTGCAGAGATCTGGTCTTATTGTCATGTTTGGCCTGTACATTTAACCAACTCATAGCCTGTTAATACCTTTCCTCTTCCCTAGGCAGACTGATAGCTTGCATAGGAAACAAGGGATGAACCCCAGCAAGCAGCAGCCAGGAATATTGACCAGACCAGATCAGCTGTAGTGCAGAAGGAGGGCTCAGCTTATTTTATTACTTTTATTTAAAATATTTGTTAACTGTCTTTCTTCCTATGGAGCCCGAGGCAGCTAACAATCCTTTAATCATCCGGAAGCAATTTTGCTCCAGGCCAGTTTGGCCAGGGATCCTGGAGGTTTTTTTGCCATCTTCTGGGCATGGAACAGGAGTCACTGGGGGTGTGGGGAGGGGAGGTATTTGTGCATTTCCTGCATTGTGCAGGGGGCTGGACTAGATGACCCTGGAGGTCCCTTCCAACTCTATGATTCTAATAAAATACATAAAACATTTTAAAAAACCACCAATTTTTTAAAACCACATTTTAGGACTGCTTTAATTACAGTCTTCAGCTGCTTCCTAAAGATGGAAAGTGAGGGGCCAGGCGCACCTCACTGGGGAGGTTATTCCATAATCGTGGGGCCACCACGGAAAAGGCCCTCTCTCATGTACCCATGCTCAACATGCAAGCCCAATACTCATTTTCTTCCCCTTTCTGTTCTGAAGGCATAAAGGTTTATCATACTGCTGGATAAAATTCTGGTGCCAAATATTTGTTCCATTAAAAAAAAAGTGACACGGTGAAATGAAAGGAAGGGCCTCTCAAGGACAACAATTCTAAGCAGGTCTACTCAGAATTCGACTCAGGCCTATTCAGTGGGGCTTACTCCCAGGAAAGTGTTCTTAGGACTGCAGTACAAGTCTTTAAAAGAACCCGCATTTATCCGGTTTTATGCTGCATTTCTCTATTTCTAGCTACAAGGCTGCATCTGTTATTTAGCATATTTGTATCTCCAGGGTTTCTTGTTCCATTTTTATCCCTTTAAATAGCTCCCTGACTTGGATGATCCAGGCTAGCCCCAATCTTGTCAGATATCGCAAGCTAAGCAGGGTCAGCACCGGTTAGTATTTGGATGGGAGACCACCCAAGAATTCCAGGGCTGCTGTGCAGAGGCAGGCAATAGCAACACCACCTCCGAATGTCTCTTGCCTTGAAAACCCTACGGGGTCACCATAAGTCAGCTGTGACTTGATGGCATTTTACAGACACACGCAAATAGCTCCCAAAGCAGATCACGGGGATCGAGACCAAGTGCAAAATTGCAATCAAATAGAAAATGCTTCTTGAGAAAGGGATTTTCAGCAGAGCTATACCCTCCCATGGTGGAGGGGAGCCCAGCTCCTTGCAGCCCTCCATCTAAGATCTTTGGTAGATTATTTTAATTTTGTCTAAATAGATTGTGACAATACCATGCAGTCGTTTTATTCACAGGTATTAACGTACTTTAGAGCTGGATTATTTTTGTGCCTCTACGTATGTTCTTGATGGTTTACCTCTTTGTTCCCCCTTTTCCAGCTTCTCCCATATAGCATGCCACATACCAGGTAGAGGCAGCAACCGTAGGGTCTTCTTTCGCGTAGCCACCATATGGGTGTTCGGTCACATGCAAGTCTAATTGATGTGCAATAGTATGGTGACCATGGGAGCGCAATAAGGCTGGGAAAAGGAAAAGCTTCCCTTTGCAGAACTTATTATTAGCTGGCCAATGGAAGCTGGTTGCCTAAACTGATGCTCAACCCTTAGTGCATCTTTGGTTGTGGAAACACATTTCCATTGACAGCAACTATGTTAGCTATCACTGGCTACTGAAGAAGCCAAGTCAAACTACAGGGAAAGGTCATCTTGGTACCAGTTCTCCAGTTAATGCACCACTCCTTACTAAAATTGAACATTCTGAAAAACTTAAATACAGCCTAGGACCAGGGCTGATCCTGCCACATCAGGTTATACTCTCAATCAAAGCCCTGTTCTGGGTACCCCCATCTTTTCAGGTTAGTCTACCATGAACAACAGGGACTTTTCTATGGTGGTGCCCCAGTTTACTTCCTAAACATATTAGCCTAGCAACAATACCATTATCCTCAAAGGGTCAGGTTAACACAGTCCTCTTCTCCTAACAGCAAATACTATGGACCAGGCCTCTTACATTAAAACTTGATGTTTCATCTGTTCAAAGCTCTAGGTCATTTTCTCTTAATTAGTCTTGATATTTTATTTGTGCGCTATTTTTAAAAACGTGTAGACCAGGTTTTATTTAACATACAGGAAGGATGTGGTTCAGTGATAAAGCATATCCTTTCTTTGAAGACGGTTCGGTCCCCAGAATCGTCACTTAAAGGATCTCAGGTGCCAACAAAAATCTTTTTCTACCTGGGATCTTGGAAAATGACTGCTGGTCAGTCAACAAGAGAGGGTCACATGGACCAGTGGTACAATGCACACATCTAAACAACCACAGCAGTTTTCTAGACTGCATGATCTAGAGCTTAAACATTTTCAGACATGAGATCCATGTGGCCAGATTTTTGTCTTTTATGATATCCGTAAAACATTCCTCTGCTACGCATTAATGCAGCAACTTGGAGGGTTTTATATCTTTTAATGCTATTTTATTTGTGATATAATGCTTTTTATTTATTATTTGTAAATGTTTCTGATGTGATCCCTGTTTTAAATGTATTGTATTGTTCAGCTTGAGATCTCAGTTCAATGGAGCTTATTGTTAAAAAAGGAGAGAACATGGGATCCATCTTTAGACCAAACCACCAATGTGAGACTCATTTTATTGCTTTAATACATATGACAATACTGCTCTCTCTGCTTTCTTGGGAAAGCAAAACCAATTAAATGGCAGCAGTTTCCACCATTGTTACTCATTTTAAGCCAAGCCGTGACCCTGCTGTAGCTCACAATCCACCAGCAGAAGTCTAGTAATCTAGAATGCAGTATTAATTTATGCTTCCTGGATGTGGAGTGCCGAACTTTGGAGAAAAGCCAAACTCCAGCTAAATCTCGTAAAAACCAGAAGAGGCTAATTCCTGCTGCTGGCCTGAAATAAGAATTCTTGGCCATGATTTTGAATGCCTCAACACAGCCTTCCTCTTTTCCTCCCTGGCAAATAGTAATGTGTTGAACTTCTATTCTCTGGCAGAAACCCAGCCCAGGCCTCTCAACACAGTCAGCTCAGTTGATCAGGAAGTTGTCATTCCTGCAAGATGCATGTCAGAAAGTCAAAGGGGGGAAAAAAGAAGCGGAAAAGAACACGGTGTTCAAGGTGAGACTTATCTTGCCAATGTAAATAAAGTAAGGCAGAGGTAGAATGCCAGGAGGCTGTGGCAAAAAAGCAAGCGGCAGGCTCACAATTAAGACAGCAAGTCAGGAAATTCACCAGTGATGCGGGGTGTGTGTCTGTGTGTGTGTGTGTGTGGAGCGTTCCACAGGCTCAGAGTGAAGGTTCCATGCAAGGTGCCTTTGGGGAGTCTAACAGAAGGCACTTTATTCTGGCCCCTGTAATGTAGATGTCCTGTATGCTCATTCCTTAGGAAAAGGTTTAGCGCTAGAGGGAAGTTATCTTAAGTATTCCCAGATGAGAGATCTGTAGTTAGGGGTTCCAAGATGTCTATTTCTCTTTGCACTGGGTTGGAGCTTTTCTAGGTGAAATGGAGCATCTGTTTGGGGACTGCTTCTAGGAACACAAGGAGAGGAAACGAGAAATGATCTCTGGATAAGAGTAAGGATTGAAGCTGTATTAATTTTTTATATTTTTATTTTTATATTTTTATTTATATACTTCATTTATACTCTGCCCTCCTCCCCAAGGGGGACCCCACTGCTGTTTACATCATTCTCTCTTCCATTGTATCCTCACAACAATCCTGTGAGGTAGGTTAGGCTGCATGTCTGTGATTGGCCCAAGCCATAGGGTTGCCACTTGCCAGCTCCAGTCTGGGAAATACCTGGAGATATTGAGGGTTGAGCCTAAGGAGGGCAGGGTTTGGTGCCATAGAGTCCACCTTCCAAAGTGGCCATTTTCTCCAGGGGAACTGATCTCTGTCGCCTGGAGATGAGTTGTAATAGCAGGAGATCTCCAGCCACCACCTGGAGGCTGGCAACCCTAGCCCAAGGTCACTCAGCAAGTTTCCAGGGCACAGAAGGGATACAAACACAGAATCTCCCAGATCCTAGGAAAAGGACTGAGGCATATGAATTGTTATCAAGACTGAAGGATTTCTATGGAGGAAGTAAACATGTTTTGAGGCAAGGATGGTTTCGCAGATTGGTAGGAATGTCCCTTTAAGGGATGCTGTTCATATGACAACTTGAGTGAAGGAAGCTGGTGGAACTTTCCTTAGCTGAGGGAGGCAGGTAGCTGGGTCATGCCTCTTTCTGAAAGTGAGGTTATGGAATTGTTGGCTCTTGGTGGAGGGGAAGAAACAGCCTGATGGTGTTATTGTTGGCAATCTTTTCTCCGACTGGGTTCTGTGCTGGAGCACCAGCTTATAGAAGGGAGGGGGGGGCGGAAGCCTCTGGGATGGCAGACAGCTGGCAGATTTCCATAGGGACACACTGCTTGGAGGAGGAGGGGAGGGTCTCTGGAGGTGATGAAGACAGGTGAAGGAATACCCCGTCACCAGAAGGATATGGGAATTGTGAGCGTCTATTCTGTAGAATGCGCACAGCCATTAGGGGCGGGCGTTCGGTGAGGCATTTGGGGAAGGGGGAGCTGCTTTCAAAGCAGGAGTCACGTTTCCACCCGGATCTATTTAAGCCGGGACCAAGCCCACCATCATCTCCACTCCGGAAGGGTAGCCCCCTCCCCTTTTTCCCGGGAAGCCGGGAAGACACCAGCTGGCCCCGTCCTCTGTCATTCCTTTGCCCCGACTTACCCGCCTGATGGCCCGCGGGACTCCTCCTGTCGCTGCCATGCCGTTAATGGTGCTGCTGTCTAATGGGACCGGGCGGGGTCCGCGGGAGCCGCGATAGAAAAGTTCCGCCCCCGGCCCGCCTCTAACCGCTCCTCCTCCCTTTGCTCGCGGGCTGCTTTTCCTGGCAAAAAAAAAAAAAAAGGCCTACTATTTATATCAAGAGGACACGGCCCCCAAATCGGTTGTCAATCATCCTCGATGGGGGTTTCCCCCCTTTTTAAATCCCGTGCCTTTGCGCGCGTGTTCAACGGGAAACGGCCGCTCTCCGTCTACTAGTGGAGTATTAGGGCTCCTGGAGACCATACGGGAGTGGTGTTCAAACTGGCGTGAAGCATTTATAGCATGCTTCGCTTTTACACCAGTCATACCCTGACCTTAGTCCCTTACACTTCCATGAATAATTGTCTTGTTGGGTCAGATCAAAAGCCCCTCTGAGAACTTTGCAGTCTTGCAAATCACCCTGAAAGAAAAAGAGCAAGCTAGAAAGATTCATTCCCCTATAGGAAGGCGGGCTGGCACGCTTAGGGGCCACAGGGGAAAGCAGGATCAGAAACTCGTTAGATGCACAGAGAAGAAAATAGGGCGGGCAGGGACTAGAAGAGGAGTACTTGAGGGGTGTAAGCGTGGGTGGAAGGTGTCACTCAGCAGCCTAGCTGGCTATTTTTTTTCCTGTGAGGGGGGGGAGGGAGTATGCAGCCAATCACACCCGCCCTCTCCCAAACACACCCTCTAATACAGCCAATGACAGAGCTGGAATGAGCAGGATATACTATCTTAAACAAGCACATGTATCTGGCTTACAAGCTTACAGAACTGCTAGAAAGGGGTATAGAAAGGTAGCCAATAGGGAAGATGTACAAGAACATGTACAAACATTGTCCACGTCATCTAGGTGTGTGCTGTTTATTTAAATTAATAGCCCTCTCAAAGCTTGGGACATGTAAAGGGGGGGTGGGGGGAGGAAGCACAGACGTAAACAGCTCAGTGAAAAGCAGCTCCAATAGGAGGTAAAGCCCACAAGAAGAACTTTTTAACAGACGTTAGTGGTTTAGTTAGGGTGGCAGAAAGACTCCTCCAATTTAAACTAAAGCAGGAATCCTCTGGCACCTTAGAGGCTAACAAAATTTGTTACAGCATAAGCTTTCATGCCAGAGCTCTGGCTCATAAAAGCTCAAGCTGGAATACATTGGGCACTCTAAGTGCCATCAGATTCCAATTTTTATTTTTTGCTTATCCAAACTAATAGTCTGGAACAAACAATCTCAAAAGGCCCAAAAAAAGATGCTCAGATGTCCAGTTTTGGGATCACCTGCCAAGCTGAGTTGATTTACTGAAAGGAACTTAAGTCCACTTTTTCTAGCTGCATTGAGTGCTTTTAAAAGAACAGCTAAGCAAAAATGATATCAGTCATAAAATAATTTTTGAAAGTGGTAGTCCTTCTGTGTGATCAAAAGCATAGGCGAACAGGATGGGTTTCACTGGATGCCTGAAAGATTTGAGTATGGATGGAGTTCAACCATCGGAGGCTACCACCAACAAGGTCATACATTGCCTAACTTCAGCAGACGGAGATGCTCAGAGAAGGACCTCTGTCAAAGATCTCCGAGAAGGACCTCTATCAAAGATCTTCGCTGACAGGCATGTTCATATGTTGTGACAAGTCAGCATGTAATTCAGTGTTTCAAGCCCTGATCTGAGTCTCAAACTGGCACTGGCATAGTATAATACTCGAAGTATAAGTAAGAAGGCTCTGGGCTCGGTTTCTGCACTATTGTAAATGAAGTGGTTGACTTTCAGCGTGGTATTACTGAGCTTCAACACTCAGGGAGGTTGTAGATGTGAAGATTATTGAAATAATCTATGCAAAGGCTGTACTTAATGAAGGCCATCAAGGCAACAAATAGTTGAAAAGACATTAAACATCAATTTAAAAACATACATATATGTATAAAACCAGCAATTAAAAAAAACAAAGGAGTTTTGAGCACTTAGGAAATACAGTCTGTATATTTAACTAGCAATTATTATTAGTTGTTCTGCTTGGTTAGCCACAGCCTTGAGCAAATGACTGCAGAATCCCAGCTTCATTTGCCTACCTGTGAAAGTCAAAATTAACTTCCGTGCATTGCCGATTTGAAGACGAGCAGGAGAAGGATAGTGGAGCACTTCTGAATACCGAAAATGCTTTATGAAGGACTGTTCATTTATTAAATGATGCAATACTAGTGATGCACTACTGTCTATTTTAAACAGATGGAAAAAGTCAATAAATTTTTTAAAAATACTGAAGAGCGTAAGAGTTTGCCATGTAATCTTCAAAGTGGTCATGTGGGTGAGGGACCCTTCCATAGGAGAGTCCCTTTATGTGCGGATTGATGTGTGCTAGTAGCACAAATACAGAGGTGGTTCCACATTTCACTTCACAGAGTGCTGTATTTCCTGTAATCCTGTAATGTCACATCCCCACGTAGTGCCATTTCCCCCAAGAGGAAGTGAGTCCTGGACAGGATTACGTTTGTGCTTATGCCAAGAGCAGAGTGAGGGCAAGAGGTAACTTTTTTCTGTTAAGAGAGTCTGTTTCTGGGGGACAGGCAGACTGTGAGAAGGGGGAGGGGGGGATGTGGGCAGGGCACAAACCTGTCAAGGCCGAGTGAACTGGGTGGGCTGCTAACAGCTCTAACCCACATCTACTGAAAACCAGCATGGGGACTCAGACAAAAAATTCCCCCTAAGCCCTCCCATGTCACTCAGACTTAGCCTAACTATCATAAAACAGCAACTCCTATCTACCTATCACACATTTTTACCTTATCCTTTCTCCAAGACAAAGTTTTCCCCATCCATATTTTGTTCTCATGCCAACCCCGTGAAGTAGGTTAAGCCAACTTGACTAACCTAAAGCCAACCCAGTGGAGATTTGAACCCAGGTCCTAGTCAAACACTCTAACCACGACACCACATTGTGACCTACTTACCGCTTCATACCCCCTGGAACTGTGGCACTCGATAGGTTCAGCGACCCTGATCCTGCCAGAGAGGAATCCAGATTGCACAGGGCGGCTTGCAAAGGAGGCCTGCACTGCAGACTGATCATTGCTAGAGCTGACTGCTGGCAGTCCTGGTGTAGGCCAGATCCAGGGGCACATACAAAGGCTGGGTCCAGCTCTACTCTACAGGGAGGGAGGCAAGCAGCAACAGGGGGGTATGGCCACTGGTCTCACAAAGTGCTGGGAAAAGGAGCATTCGGGGAGTCCTGATTTTCAGAACGCAGTAAGAATGGCCTGGAGACATCATTATGGGTTTTCTGCATGCACACTGTTACACAGAGACAGATTTCCAAGAGGGTGGCTCCTTTTCCTACCGGGGCAGGCAGAAATTCAGCCGGCAGAGCTTTCCTCCATCACTGCATCAAGCACCTGTCATACAACGCTGGGTGCCAAAACGGTGACATCTAGTACATCTGGGAAGCAGCTGGGCAAGAATGAGTTAATCACGTATTGCTCCAGAGTATTAGGTAATTAACCTCCAGTCATAATGTGGAATGCACCCAGGAGCAATTGATTTGTTGAACAGCTGGTTCATTCCCACAGGCCTGCAGATCCTTGATCCGGCAGTCCGCCGGTTGTGCAACCACGCAGCTGCCTCTGGGGTGAGAATGGAAGGTTATCAGGGAATGTTCCCACCCCGCCCTCATCCACCCAACAGCTATTTCTACCACAAGCCATCGTCAAATTCATTTAAAATATTTACGTTCCACTTTTCTCCTAGTCAATGGGACTCGAAGCAGCTTACACCATTACAACACAATAAAATCCCATTTCACAATAGTACAATACAAATAAAAAGAAGATATTGAGCTGTCTGTGCCACTGTAACAACTGACCTCCACTCACAAGCCACCAAAAACATATTAGCCTTACAAAACATCAGCAAAGGTCACCAAAGACCTCCAAACACCTTTAAGCCCTACCCCTAAACCTTGTGATGTCACATCCAGGCGAAAGGCCTTTCCCTACCCAAGCTCAATTCCTCCCACCAAAATTATTTTTTTTAAAACCTCAGTTTCCTACCTAAAACCACTCAGCCTTAAAAACCCCTAAAAATTGTCTTCAAGTTTTTCTCAGTGTTAAGGAGAAAAATCCAACCCAAAGCCCCATGGGGGATAGCCAGCCAAGAGCAGTCTCATCCATTTCCTGAATCCCCAACTGGCCTCTGGCCTTTAGTGTTTTTACAGGGGACAATCAGTTTCTCCTAGTCTCTATGGTACATCATAGAGTCTCTATGGTACACCACAGGAGAAATAGAAATCCTAAAGATAGCCACTCTAAGATTTTTATTTCTCCTAGACTCTGTGGTTCCTCCAGGGGACCTGATCTCTGTATCTGGAGATCAGCTGGAATTCCAGGACAACTCCAGGCCCCATGTGGAGTTTTCTACCCCACGGGTCCAAGCATCTTTAACTGTTCCTGGAGTAGATTCAGGGGGGTAGCCATGTTGGTCTGAAGCAGGGAAGAAATTGTTATCAAGACTGAAGGATTTAGCTGCATGGAATGGAAACTCTGTTGGTCTTAAAGGTGCCACTGGACTCCCAACTTTGTTCTTTTCCTGGAGTACTGGCCGCTGAACAGAAAATGTAAGTTGCTTCTGGAGGGAGAGCCAGCTTACCTTCAGTTACATGGTAAAGATCATTGTGCTGTGGTGGCAGTTGTTGCCAAAGCAAACATTAAATTTCTGGATGGGCAGCCGTGTTAGTCTGTCTGTAGCAGTAGGAAGGAGCAAGAGTCCAGTAGCACCTTAAAGACTAACAAAATTTGTGGCAGGGGATGAGCTTTCGTGAGTCACCGTTCACTTCAGATTTGGTTACTCTCTAAAGTGCTACTGGGCTCTTGCTCCTTTCCATTATTAAGCATCTTCACAGCCCATCAGATCTCCAGTGGCCAATAAGAAGCCTTGCTGGGCAAAAGCCCCACCCACTTTCTAAAAACACTTAGAGGGTACCAGGAAAGGTGCTGGCAGATGCTATGACACCCGCAGGCATCACGCCGAGGAGCCCTGCACTGCACTAGTCTGACTCTCATAGCAACAGAACAAAACATACTGTCAGATGAACTGCCATATTTCTCTCGCTCCAGACACTGTCTTCATTGTTTAATAACATGCGCATAGATTGCTTTGCTGAAACCTGTGGGAGAAAGCTCTGCCGCCGACTGCTATCTTAGTGTCCTTGAACAAGAGGCACAGGCATGTCTTCCCAGCCGGTGGAAATATTCTTGCCTTATGATAGTGGAAGGGGGGGGAGGGGCTTTCTCCAGTTTATTATGTAACCTCCCGCCGGGAGAATTCCCGCACGTGCGCTAAGTTTTCATTCGCTAGTCAAGCTTATGCATCACACTATATCTGTAGGCCTTCATACTTGGTGGGGTATTCCTGACAACTAAATCTGCTAACAAGGGCAACATACTTGTATTCCAATAAAGCATATCTTTTATGAAGAGTGCCTGGACTTACTTGCTGTTGAACCTGACAGATACATAATCAAGCTACAGGATGCAGCATGAGCCAGTTCCTGCTCACAGCTTAATTCCACTTGAGCAGGAGAAGAGACACAAGGAAAAAGGCCAGCAGCAAGACATTCAGGTTTGTACCCTAACACGACACGTAAATAAACAGAGCTCATATTTGTTCAATCACTTCTAAAGGGAAACTTCACACTGCACAAAGGAGCCCTTTTCAGATTTGCAGTGGCTTGGTGCTGTTTACATTGTCCAAGCAAATCCACAAGAAGTATTGTTCGTTTTTTGTTTTCCAGTTCTATCACTATTGACAGAGTAAAATAAGACTCAAGAGCAGCATTTTGGGGAGGGTGATGACTGGAAAGTTGGTGATCTCCTCATTGCCATCGGGAACTTCTAAAATTCCGTTGCCAAGGCAAAGAGTTTATGTGCATTTCAGCACCTGTCAAGGTATCAGAAACACAGAGATGTTTAAGAAGTGTCATTTTCTGAGTTGGAAGCTTTTACCTACTGACATCAATAACTTCCTTAAGTTGACCTCTTTGCCACACAATACACAGGGATGGGAAAGTAATCTTTTTTGTATACGAGACGTTCTCCTGTCTTCTTCCTTTAATAGAAACTTTAATGTCAACAAATTTAAAAGGCACGATTTCCACTTCCGGGGAGTGAATCAGCACTCCAAGTGCATCACAGTCCACCCCCCCATGGCTGTGACCCTCATCCCATGACTGGAAGCCAGAGACAGAAGCAGCCCGCTTCAGGCAACCCGATGTGCCTCAACAAAGGGACAAAAGAGGGAGAGAACGTGGCAGGGACAGTGTGGCCAGCCAGGGGCTGTATGACACATCAGCTCTAGATCCATCGGCATGCTATCCCCATACACGAGGAACAAAGTGTGTGTAGCATTTGCTACCGGGAGCGGACAGGGACATTAAAGCAGGCTAAGTGCCAAGCGGCAGCCGTGCGCCAGTGGCAGCAACATAGGGACTGCTCAGCTCAGACCCAGGCGGCAGCCAGGACAGCCGTGGGGATAGGCTGGCCAAGAGCCACTTGGCTCCGCTTCTTCCTGACCCCTGTGGTCCTCCGGGGCTGCAGCCAGTCTGCCCTCTAAGCGGCTCCTTAACACAGGAAGCCCCGCTCAGCAGCAATCTGGAGCCGCACAGGGTCTGGCACTGTCCATTGCCCATTTTAAGTTTATAGCAGTTCTGTTCTGCTCAGGATGTGAACTGCTCTGCTCAGTAGGGGGGAAAAATGAGAGGGAACATCGGTTGCAGCCCACGAGAAACTTTCCCAGTAAACAAAGGGCCAGCAAGCAAACTGGCCAACGCTGCAAGCCCCTTTTTAATGTACGTGGCCCAAGTGCCGTAGGGCTGTCTATTATTTTGCTGTGATACACATACACGGCAATCCCTGTTGTGCGTTCCTCATCTCGGAAGGATGATTTAGGGTTGTTCCGTCTGTTTATTAAAAGGTTTGTTTTCTGCTGTTTGTTGTAAACAGTTCCCCACTCAGTGGTTCACATTATATTTAAAAACTTCAATTACAAAATAGGAGATTGGTCAGCAAAATCCAAAACAGGTAAGATTTCAATCCAGGTAAACGACCAGCCCAGCAAAGTCCATACAAGATCCACAAGGACTCCAGCAATGCCTGCAAGGACCTGAAGGTGGCGCCATAGGAAAAATAGAGAAATAAAAAAGGAACTGGTCGCGGGCCACACTTCCAGGGTCACAGCGAGTTAGCTAAAATGAAGAACTGCCAGAAACCGGAGGCTCTGGCCAGGCTTTTACAAATGACGTGTAACTTGCCGATCCGGTTCTTCTGCTCTACCAACCACCAAAGTTCTTTCACTTCCTCAAGAAGTCTTGGTCGGCTCCCAGCTCTAACCTGCTAGCTTTCGCAAACCAGACTAGGATCCATCCGGTTCTTCTTTGCATAACCAAGCTCAGCTCCGCCACTGAGCACCAGGTCGATACCAGTGCAGAACGTGCCATTGGCAGCAAGGTACAGGGCGGCCGCTGCCACCTCTGCTGGGGTCCCAAACCGTCCCAGGAGCTACAAAAGTGCAAGAGAGGAGATACGTTTATACCACTTCACACAAATATGAGCTTTTGGAATATTATCAGGCTACACTGCTAGTCATTAAGAGTGTGAGAGGAGGAGGAGGAGGAGGAGAAGAGTTGGATTTATACCCCTAGAGAGCCAGTTTGGTGTAGTGGTTAAGTGCGCAGATTCTAATCTGGGAGAACCGGCTTTGATTCCCCACTCCTCTACTTGCACCTGCTGGTGTGACCTTGGGTCAGTCACAAGCTCTGGCACAGCTGTTCTTGAAAAAGAGCAGTTTCTGTCAGAAGTTCTCTCAGCCCCACCTACCTCACAGGGTGTCTGTTGTGGGGAGGGGAAGAGAAAGGAGTTTGTAAGCCACTCTGAGATGTCTTTGGGCAGTAAAGGGTGGGGTATAAATCCAATCTCTTCTTCTTCACTCGGAGTCTCAGAGCGGCTTACAATCTCCTTCCCTTCCTCTTCCCACAACAGACACCTTGTGAGGTAGGTGGGACTGAGAGAGCTCTTTCGAGGACTGCTCTTGAGAGAACAGCCTTTAGAGAACTGTGACTGACCCAAGGTCACACCCAGGGCTATTTTTGGGCAGGAATGCACAGGAACGGAGTTCTGGCTGGCTCCTGAGTTGGGCACGCCCAGCAGGAACTCATTAGCATAACAGGCCACACCCAACAGCAGAAACTCATTAGGATTGGCTACATTAGGGGTGTGTGGCCTAACATGCAAAGGAGTTCCTGCTCCAAAAAAAGCCCTGGGTTTTGACAGCAAACAAGGTAAACAGGATAAGAAGAAAAAGGTGGGTGTGGCTGGATGACCACACTTCTGGCAACATGGGGGTGCGGCCTAATATACTAAAGAGATGTGCTGTCAGGGATGTGGCCTAATATGCTAATGAATTCCTGCTGTGCTTTTTCTACAAAAAAAGCCCTGGTCACACCCCAGCTGCATGTGAAGAAGTAGGGAATCAAACCTGGTTGTCCAGATTAGAGTCCGCCGCTCTTAACCACTACACCACACTGGCTCTCAGGTAGATAGCCGTGAGATAACAGCGCACTGGGCATAGCCCTTTCGCCTTCCCTGTGTTTAAGCCAAATAATTTATGCAAAACAGCACTTTCATGTTAGCCCTCGTTTGCATAACAGATACCAGAAGTCAAGTTTTCTTACTGCGGTCCTACCTATTATCACCCTGTATGTAGCGGAACCTCCTACCCCCAGTCTCCCGTATCCCGCCCCTCAAGGCACCTGCCTGAGCATTGCTGCCCTCCTGGATCGCTGCTTCCGCGTTGGCTGTCTGGCTAGCGAGGTCTTCCCACATAGGAGTCCAGATATTCCCAGGCGAGATGCTAGGAATCAAGTTAGCAGAGAGATGAAACAAAAGGAGCAGGAGGACGAGGGGAAAGAGAATGACAAAGGATCGAGCAAATCTAGTCTAGAAACATGTTTCGCCTCCACAGGTGGGGGCCACAAGTGCCTTACAGTATAGAGATAATGTCACGGCTAGGCTAATCCATACTTTTTGTTTCTGTTCTAAGTAACAAAATTTGAAAGGGGGAAAAAAATAGGGTGGGAGTGGAGAAGTCTTTTCGTCACAGAAATCTTTCCTGGAGCAGTGGCTCCAGCGCCATGTTCCGGAGCTAAACGACAATTACCTGAAATCCTTTCTCCTGCCCCCACCCTGTCCGCTTTCTCTTGGAATTGAGGCTGTGAGCTCCCATTTCCTGGCGTTCCTCTGCAAAGTACCACGTGCACTGCTGGCTCTGCATGGATAATAATCATGTTTACCTGTTGACTCGTACTCCGTATTTGCTTTCATCGATGGCCAGGGCTTTGGTCATTGCGATCACCGCTCCCTGCAAGTGGAACGGGCAACAGGTGAGTTTGCCAGCTGAGCTGAACAGGCTCATCTTCATGTTGACGTGGAGAAAGCAGCAGCGCCATCCACTCACGGCTTGGAGACCAACCTTATCACCTGCTTACCTGGCACCCCTCAAAAGTGAAAGAGCTAGGACCAGCAAAAAAATTAACTAAGCTGGCAACCTTAATAATAGGTTGATTGTTTTCTGCCTTTGATTCTACCCTGGCTATCTTTGAGGATCAATCATTAATGCACTTTTTAAAAATTACATTCCTACTGCTCTGTGCAGATGCACCCTCAAGTACAACCATAAAAATATCTGAAATTATCAAACCTCACAGGATTGCTGTTGTGGAAGTAACAAGGGAGGCTGAGGCTGAAATTCACTTTGGGTTCCCCATTTCTTTGGGGGGGCCAGGGAAACAGTATAAGTATATAACTGGAGAGCCAGTTTGGTGTAGTGGTTAAGTGTGTGGACTCTAATATGGAGAATCGGGAATCCTCCACATGCAGCTAGCTGGGTGACCTTGTGTCAGTCACATTTCTGTCAGAGCTGTTCTCTCAAGGGCAGTTCTCTCAGAGCTCTCTCAGCCCCACCTACCTCACAGGGTGTGTGTTGTGGGGAGAGGAAGGGAAGGCGATTGTAAGCCCCTCTGAGATTCCGAGTGAAGGGCGGGGCATAAATCCAAATCTTCTCCCCCCCTTCTTAATCTCTAAGTAAATAGTTCCTCTGTGTGTATGCATGCTGGGGGGGGGCTGACCAGGGAAATGACACGGGAGGAGAGTTAGCCCCCCCCACAGCACCACCATCTCAGTCCCTGATTGGCTGCCACTGCAGCTGCTTTTTAAGGCTAAAACACGCCCCCCCAAGGGATCCAGTAACGGATCTCCAACATGATGTGTACTTTGGTCCCGACAAAGCAGAGGCTCTCTCTTAGAGAAGCTGGCAGTCCCTCACGCACCTTGAGTCTCCTCCACAAAAACATGAGTCTTGCTGTTCTTTAACCGAGCAGAGGGTGGCAAGCCCTGATTTTGGGGTGTGTGAGAGCATGGATTTACTCTTTGTGATAAAACTGGAGTAAGAAAGATTACCTAATCTACCCCCACCTAATCCAATTTATCAAGTCACCTCCTGGGGCGCCAGGGGAAGGACTCTCCTGAGGTCCCCTGGGAAATCACTGGCATTCTTCCTCCATGGGGGTCCAATGCCTCTTTGAGCTTCTCTCAGACAGTTCATGCAATGTGCAAACATGAGGTAATTTCAGACAGGTGATATATTCCAGTTCAGGAACAAATTCCAAACGGTTTCTGGTTTGACATTTCAGACAGAACCGTTTTAGAACTGGTTCCCTACCAGAATATATTTGTACTTTCACACACAAATGCTTCTGTCCTGTTCAGGAAACGGGGCTGAAGCATTTTACCTGTAAACCACTTCCAAGTAGTCTTCAGTTTCTTCTCCCGGATCCGAAATGCTTTTTCCTGCCGTTTTTCGCCCGTGCGGGCGATCTCTGGCTTTTTTTTTTAATGTTCGCTTTAGAGCACTATAGCGCTATAACACAACAACAAAACAGCACCATAGCAACCCCATTGGAATGCTATGTGTTGTGTTATAGCGCTATAGCACTCTAAAATGCTTTTTAAAAAAAAAATACGGAGATTGCCCACGCAGGCAAAAAACGGTGGGAAGAAGCGGTGCAGTCTGAATTGCCAAACCGCTTCTGATCCGGCTCTTTTCCGGTAGGGGAAAGCCATGTGTGAAAGGGCAGCCCTGTACCGGTTTACTTCAAGACGGATCGAAAACAGCTTCAAACCGGCTGTAACTTGATAATGTGAAATTCCCTATGGTCAATGCGAAACCGAACTGATGCAGGAGAAAGCAAACTTTCCTTTTCATAAAATCAGAACAGGCCGTTTCTGTTACAGACCAATTTAAGCTTGGCAGATGAAAACACACTGAGTGGTTAGACGAGGCTGCGAACTCACAACAGAAACACCTGCCCAGTCTTCCCTAGCTCTTCAACACCAGCAGGAATCAATCAGGGGAAGCTCAAGATGCTATTGAAAGCAGCGGGACCAAAGCGCATAAACCTGGAGGTTGAGAATAGGGTGAAAGGGGGTGGGGTGGGGCTCTGTCTTGGGCCCAGGCTTACCTTGGTGGCCACGTAGGGCACTGCGTATTTCTGCCCCATGCTGCCCACAAGACTGGCGATGTTGATGATGTTCCCTCTTGTTTTCCGGAGGTAGGGCAGTGCAAACTGTTGACAGAGGAATAAGAAGGGAAATGCCCTTGACCTTTCAAGCCAGATGAAACAGCCTCAGACTGAACAGGAGTCCATCTTTCCTAGAACAGCTGACTCCAGTGATGCCCAGCTCCATTGCCGTGGTGCCCACATACTTCCCACCACTCACATGCCTCTTCCCCAAAGCTTCTCTGCAAATCAAAGTGTCAGTTCTGGCTTCCCTCCACTGGAGTCACAGTCACCCAAGGTCCCTCACTCCCTCTTCGCCTCCATCACTTGCTCCAAGATAACAAGAGGCAGCCAAAGAAGAAGAAGCAACAGCGATTGGATTTATACCCTGCCCTTCATTCAGTGTCTCAGAGCAGCTTACAGTCTCTTTTCCTTTCCCTCCCCACAACAGACACCCTGTGAAGTAGGTGGGGCTGAGAGAGATCTTTTGAGAACTGCTCTTGAGAGAACAGCTCCAAGAGAACTTGTGACTGACCCAAGGTCACACCAGCAGCTGCATGTAGAGGAGTGGGGAATCAAACTCTCTGTTCTCCCAGATTAGACTCTGCGCTCTTAACCACTACACCAAACTGGCTGAGCTGGAGAGAGTGCTGGAGCTGCCCAGGGATGAAAGTTCAAGAGGAACCCCAATTCCCTTGTGGGAATTCCCATTTTTTTTTCTCCCACTCAAACCCTTCTTAAGACTTGGGGGGGGGGGGCAGCGGCCAGAGCTGTGCTACTACCCAAAGATTTCTGGTCTCCCCAAAACTCCTCTGGACATCTTGGAACATCTATAGGTAGCTTGCCCGAGCAGCCTACAGGCTAGTGGGTAAGAATTCAAAGGCAGTCTCTTACACTCTTTAATAAAAGGGGTTTATTTAAACTAACACACAGGTGGGGGACATCAGGTTGCAAAGGGATTGTTTCTAAGAAATGAAGCAGGAGGAGGAGAAGTAATTATCGGAACGTGAAGACGTGTTACCCCGTAGCATCTCTTGTAGAACACATTATTCGTAGCATCGCTCCCCACCCACACCCAACTTTGGGAAAAATGGGCTGGAGCTGACAGGGAACTCCCCATAGCTCCCCCTGCCTCTTACAGGCAAGCAGGCTGTTTTAACTCTTCTCCTCCCAGGCGTGTCGGTCTTAGAAGGTCCAATGCTAAATTTGTGGGCTGTGCCCCTAAAAGCCGGCCAAAGTTCTGTTGTCCAATCCCGCAAGGTTTTGTGTCACTCTTTAAGGTTTACAGCCGGTAACATCAAAACCTATCCATCTTCCTCTTCTGACAGTGTCCCTGTTTTCCTGGACATCTGCCGTAATAAAAGTGCTTGGGCCTCTGGCTGAGCACAACATTCCGATTCCCCCCCCCCAAACTGGAGAGAAGAGCTGCTCCTAACAGTGAGGTCACTCACCTTTGATGCTAAGAAATAGCTCACAACATTGAGATCCATGAGGCCACGGAACTCCTGGGCGCTCACCTCGTCTATTGTCTGGTCAGGAGGGTCTGTTTGCGAGAGGGAAGCACACGGCACAGAGGCAAGATCCACAAAGAACAACAGGAAAGATTCTGCGGAGGGATTTGACCTTTTGAAAAATGATTTCTTCCTCCATGGAGATAAAGAGGGCAAGTTATAAAGGCTCCCAAGCCAAGCATGAGAGGGAAGATTTAAATTAGGGGATTGAAGGATGGGTAAACCACTGCTTCATGATAAGACCAAAAAAAAACCCTGTGCACAAGGACGCTAAGAATAGAACAGAATAATAAAACAATTTATGAATAACAACAATATAACTGGTAGTAATATTTCAACCACAAATACCACTCCTTCCCCAGTGCTGCAGCCCCAGTGTGCTGTGATTTTTTTTTTTTTTTTTGGGGGGGGAAACACAAATTGCCCATGGGCACATTTACGTTGGTCTTTACAGGCCTTCGAGAAACCAGTAATTCAGCTTCAACCTCCTCATCCACAACCTGTGCTTAATTCCAGCCTAGTTTACGTAGCTGTTGTGAGGATTACTGAAATAACACGTCTGAAAGCCAGGGGAAATTTATTTATGCCATGGCTACATTGTTCTCCTCCCCTCCATTTTATTCCCACAACAACCCTGTGAGGTTGGCTAGGCTGCGAGAGCGTCATCAGTCCACGGTCACACAGCAAGCGTCCCTGACCCACGGGGGATTCAGACCTCGGGCTTCCAGATCCTAGCCTGACATTCTAACCACTGCCACGTCTTGGCTCTCGCAAAGCTGTGCGGCATAGTGGTTAGAGTGCTGGACTCGGATCAGGAAGACTCCAGGTTTGAAACCCCACTGTGTTCCAGAAGCTGGCTGAGTGATTTGGGGCCCAGTCACACCCTCTCCTCTTAACATGCCCCACAAGGGTGTTGTTGTGAGGTTAAGACGGAGGAGAGGGGAACAGTGCAAAGCACTTGGGTTCCCCGCTGGGTAGAATGGCAGAGTATAGATGAAGAAAATAACTAAAATTATTAATATTGTTACATTGGAATCCTCGGATTTCTCCCCCCCTCCAGCCACACACCCCCTGACTCTTCCCAGAGAATAATAATTTCAGAAGAAACTCACGCCCTCCAGCATTGTTCACTAAGCAGTCCAGGCGTCCGTAGTGTTCTATAGTTCCTGAAATCAACACCTGCAGGCACACAAATAAAGAGAGATGTAAGGCAGGGCAAGAATAATGACAGACCAGAGAATCCTGTGACTCCAAGGTTGCGAGCAGCCACCATCGGAAGTACCTGGGCTGAGGCAATTCCTTCCATTGGAAGTGGTAAGCAAGACAGATGGATAGCAGAGGAGGTTGTACAACGGGAAGAGAGGAACGCAGAAAGAAATGGGTGACAGGGAACTGGAAGGGAAAAGGAATGTTTTTAGCTTATGGATAGGTGGAACGCAGGCACCTGGTTTAGGAGACCCCGGAACTGTCTGTGATCTTGTCTCCAACCTGGTTGGGTCCACTGCTAAGCTATAGTTAAGCTGGCAGTGATTATGGGTCTCAGCAATGCCATGACTCTGGCCATTCTGACGATGAGGACTAGAATTTTGAAGCAAATGCAGAAACCATCACCAGGGACTCCAGTGCAGGGATTTAAGCACAGGAGTGAGAAAGAGAACAGTCTGCTCAGCAGTTGCCTGTAGAAAAATGAACACCCTGTGGGTGGTGGGGGGCGGCAGCAGCCCAACAGAAGAAAGAAGCCAAATACAGAAAATGGTTTTAGCAATGGATACAGAGAGGAAACAGCATATATCAGAGAGGCTGAAGAAGGCCCCCCCCAAGAAGCGGAGCTGTGACTCCAGAGCTCGCCTACCTTAATGTCCGTCTCACTGCGGACATCACAGATCTGGAAGTAACTTTCCCCTGGGCTCCCCGAATCTTGCAGCTCCTTTTGAATCGCTCGTCCCCTTTCTTCTGCAAGGAGACAGAACGGAGCAGTCGCAAGCAGAACAGAACCTCAGTGCTCACCTTTCCTTGGCTTATCCCTTAACCTTCCTTTCCAACTGTGCCCAGGCCCTACATACACATGATGGCCTTTACCTACGTCTATCCCATCCTGTGTCATTTTCCTGATTGTTGGTGTTGGATTGTAAGCTCTGTGGAGGCAGGGACCTGCTTGCGTCAGCAATGTGCACAAAGTCGCACTGAACTACTGGCTTTGTAGAGCCACAAGGGAAGGAAGCAACACAGAACAAATGAACGGATGGGCTGGATGGGAGAACGCCGGGGGATCGACACCTGCCAGCAGAAGCCAAGATAAAAGTGGGCAAACAAATCTCTCCGGGAAGGAGATCCATAATTTCGGTGCTAAAAACAGAAAGGCCCTTTCTTGGGGTGCCACTGCTCCAGCTTCAGATGGAGGGACTCCCTAAGCACCATCTCACTCATGTATTCTTCCTCCTCAATGACAAACTTGAGCGGAGAGAAAAAGAAGTGTAACATGTTTCTTATACACCTATTACACACACAGGGACTGGCTCCTTTTTCTAGCAGCCTGTCACAGCAATTTGTCCTGTGCAGTCTCCCCCTCAGGCATCTCCTGGCAAGGTTCAACCCCTTTGGGTTTTCTGTAGGTTCCCTACCTCAGTCCTACAGTGCTTTTTCCTGGTGTGCGTGTGCTGCCCCCTACTGTCCAAACCTCACATTTTCTTTACATTAAGCAATCTGGATAGACTGAGAACAGAATCCTAAGGGGTGGGAGAGAATTGCTCTGCACTCACCTTCAGATCCTGGGGCACAAAAGACCACCTGGGCTCCTTGGCGAACTGCAGGGAGGGGAAAGGGAAACAAATGCAGAACAGAGCTTAGCAATCTGGCTCATACACCTTGAAGGCTAGACTATTTATTGTATTTTTTAAAACACCTCCCCTTTCAATCAAACATATTTAATTTCATTGACATTATTTGTGTAGCCCACCTTTCTCATAGGGTCTCAAGGGGGATTATGCATAGTGAGTCAATACAATCAACAAGATGGTGTATTCAATAACGAAGGCATTAGGAGTTTAGAAATCGGGAACCACCAGAAAGAACAGACGCACAGCATAAGGATTCAGGTGACACATTAAGCGGTGCAGAAATGACATCAATAGGCTCCTACTTAAGAAGAGAAGAAGTGAAGAAGAGATTGGATTTATACCCCGCCCTTCACTCAAGAGTCTCAGAGCGGTTTACAAACTCCTTCCCCTTCCCCTCCCCACAACAGACACCCTGTGAGGTAGGTGGGGTTGAGAGAGCGCCGACAGAAACTGCTCTTTTTCAAGAACAGCTCTGACAGAACTATGGCTTGCTCAAGGTCATCCAGCAGCTGTGAGTGGAGGAGTGGGGAATCAAACCCGGTTCTCCCAGATTAGAGTCCATGCACTTAACCGCTTCACCAAACAATAAGCGATACACAGCAGGATAGATCACAGGCACAGTCATTTACCCAAGTAAGTTTATGAACCCTTTTGCGCAGAAGAAGTTTATTACCTGCGCAGAAAAGTGCTCTGGAACAGTTCAGTTTGCATATTTGGCTGACGCAAAGATTAAAGGCAGCGGCCATTCAAACACACCCACCCACAACTCTTCTGCAGGTCCTCGGTCTCTTCCTGCAACTTTCTGACAGCGAGGGAGGGAGGGAGGGAGGGAGGCGGAAGCCCTCCGCAGCCGCTGCCTTTCTGATCGCTGGCCGAGCCTCGGCTGCTCTTCGCCTGGGACCGGTGCCCTCCCTGAGAGGGAGGGGGCGCGACTGCCCAGTGATCCTTGGACCCCCGGCCGGCGGGGCAGTGGCCAGAAGGTCCTTCCCCTCCAATGTTCATGAAAACTGGATGCCCCCTGGAACAGTCGTAGATTAACCACAACGCAACTGAGAAAGGGGAACTTTAAAGAAGGAACAACTGAAGGCTTGAAGCCGCAAGAAAACGGCTGTCCTGTCCAGCGCCCCAAGAAGACTCCCTGCTTTGCGCCCAGGAGACAGAAAGAAACCAGGGAAGAGGCTGTCGAGAGCGCGCCGCCTTCCCCACTCGCCACCGCCAACGCTCCCGCTGAGCTGTGCGGAGTCTCGTGAGCAAAAATCCGACTTTGTGAGCTGCTGGCATTAAAGTTGGGAGGGAGCGATTCGTTTGCTTTGGAGGCTCCCCTCCTTCTGGAGCCAAGGCAAAAACGTGTGAGCCGGAGGCTAAAAAACTGTGAGCTCGCTCACACTAACTCGGCTCAGAGGGAACGCTGTTCGCCAGTTCCACCCCTCGCACACACGTCGACTTCAGGAGGAGGGGGGCCAGACCTCCAGAGCAGAGCTGGGCGCTGCCTTCGCAGGCTGCAACCCCCCTCCCACCTGTTTCCCGCCCCTAGTGCCCTCCGGAGCCTCACCGAACTCTCTCACGATGGCCAGACCGATGCCGCTGGTGCCCCCCGTCACCACGACGACCTTGCCCGGGTAGCGCAGCCCAGCGGCCATCTCGGCGGCTACTCGCCTCGATGCCTCCTCCTGACGTCCAAAACACAGCCGATCTCTGCAGGGGGAACCCGGAGCCCGGAGCGGCATGTGGTCACCTCCCGCTGAGTACGGTCCGTGTCTCACAGCATGCCGGGAGATGTAGTCCTTGAGTTGTCCTGGGCTAGGGCTCCTTCCAGAGGCGGGTCGGTGCGGGGCTCATTGCATCTCAGCCTGTGTAGATTGATAGCACAGAAGCCCCGTTCAGAATCATCGGAAAGCTTCTTTTTCTTTTGATGGACATGCGTATGGTGAAGGCACAATAGTGTGCCCCTGTTATGTCTTGAGCCTGAACTGTATTTGCAAAAGGGCTTAGCTTAGGACGCCTAACAGTAGCCTGCTAGGATCCTAGAATGAACCAGTAGGGAGACAGGGATCCTAGAGAAAACCAGTTGGGGAACAATGGAGTGTAAATAGCCTGTCCTTGGGAATGGGGTGTGTTTTGGGTGTAACCTTTCCCAGGCATGAATACCAGGCTTTGGGCCAGGGATTTCCCTCTTCTTTCTCTTGCTGAATCAGGCCCGTAGCCAGGATTTTGTAATTCAGGGGGCCTTTAAATAAGTCAGGGGGCACTGACGTCACAAAATAAAATAAAATAAAAATTTTAAAAACTCACTTTTGCAGCATCTGCACTCTGCCTGCCTACATAGGGAAGCAAGCCGTGCTTGGGGATGGGGTAGCAGTGGGGAGTCCTCCTGGCAGCCCAGAGAGTCGGGGGGCTGGAGGCTGGATAGAAGTCAGGGGGCCTTAGCAGGAAGTCAGGGGGCCAGGCCCCGAAATGCCCCACTGTAGCTACAGGCCTGTGCTAAATCACTAGTAAACTATGAGCTGATCACTTGAACGCGTCTGGACCCCCAGTTTATTGCACTGGCAACGAAGGTGGGATCCCGCTGAGCTAGCCAGGCTGCCAGGGCACCAAGGGGAGAATGACTACCGCCACCAATCCAGTTGATAAGCATCGCCGGCACCCAGACCGCTCCCCCACCTCAACTGGCCAGCGCTATGGCCATTGCTCCGGGATCAGGGCTGGTTCCCCCATTCGATCCAGCCCGTCCACAGCAATGGGGAGTGTGGGTGGTGATTCCGCAGCCACTACAAAGCTGCATACTAACCACTTTGCACAAGTTTCACCTGGGGATAGTAAGGATGAAAGCCCTGGCACAGAGCTATGTCTGGTGGCTGGGCTTAGATGCCCAGATAGAAGACACCGTTAGGTGGTGCCAGAAGTGCCAGGAGTCATGGCCAGAGCCCCCGGCAGCTCCAGTGAGACCCTGGGAGTCGTCCCACAAGCCATGGGCACGACTCCACCTGGACTTCACCGGACCATTCCAGGGACAGATCTTTTTCATCCTCGTAGATGCCTACACTAAATGGCTGGAAGTGACACCCTGGAGGTGACACTCCACCTCGTCCCGCTCTGCCATCAAAGCAATGTGGTGGATTTTCAGCCCCCACGGGATACCAGACTCATTGGTAATGGACAATGGCACGGCCTTTACGTCAGCAGAGTTTTCTGAGTTCGTGGAGTTCTACGGGATCCGTCACACCCATTCTGCCCTGTTCCACCCCGATACCAGTGGCCAAGCAGAGCAGATGGTCCGCACAACGAAAGAGGCGTTGCGCCGCATGGATTGGGGTGACTGGGATTACAAGCTGGCGGCTTTCCTGTTTGGCCAGTGCACCACCCCGCACTCCACCACCGGCCACAGCCTCTTCTCAATGTGTTTGTAATCCTTTTGGCTAGTAGATGGGAGAAATTCAGCTCCCTTTATCGCATGAATCACTCAAAAGACTCAGGACTTTAAAGTGCCTAACAGCTAATGAAAAGGAAATGTGAGTAAAACTGAACCCTTTGGACGCTTGAGAATTGAATAAAGTTGATTCTAAATGAGTGAAGACTATGTGTTAAATACCTTGGTGTATTTTGCTTCCTGAGTGTGGATATACACACCATAAAGCTATGATTCATTCTGACCTCGCTTACAGAGGTAAATAATGGTCCTAATTTATTCCAATAATGAAGTGATAATTATCTGCTTAATAAACCGGCCCTTCTTCTTGTGTGTGTGAGTAATATAGATCAATCATTTCGAGGGGGGCATTTTTAAATTTTATAAATGACTCACATACTAATTAATGTAAATGATCCTTTTTTTCTCCTGCCCCATTTTAATTTTTTCCCCAAGATTTTAATGCTTTCAACAGAAATGTTGTATTTTGAATAACTGTACTTTATGGTGAGCATTTTATTAATTTGTACCACTGAGGAAGGCCTTGTGCCAAAATGTGTTTGGATTTAATGACATTTTTAAATGATTTGTAATGCATTGAAGCTCTATTAATTTAGCATATGCAGCCCATCCGAATTCATTCTGTCAAGAGGCTTTTTCTCAGCCTTCTTGGTTACCTGGTTTTTCCGGGCTGAAGTTTCTTCCCCTTTCTGTTTTGGTCTCTGAGAGGCTTCTGGACCTGAATCTAGCCATTCTTCTGCAGACCCGACTCCTTTACCCTCAGAAACTACCTGCAAGCAAAGCGCTTCCAGGACATTGGTGGCCAGAGGACCACAAGAGCTGCCTTCAGCCAAGACGGATTTTGCCCAAGGGCAGGGCGGTCAAAACCCAGGGCATGAACAGAGAGGCCCTGACTCGAGAGGCCATCGCTCACCTTCAGGCTCTGGATAGGGCTGCCAGGGTTCTGGTACTGACCCAGACAGTCTGGTATTTTCACTGACTGTCTGGGGGGAGGAGACCCTGACAAAATACCGGATATTTAACTGTCCGGTATTTTCCCAATGTTTTCCCCAAACACTCTGTAAAAATACTCGACTGCCCAGGTGAACTGACAACCCAAGACCAGGAGTCGTGAAGCACGGTGTTTGCCCTTGGAGGGGGCAGTGCCAAGGCAGGCCAAGCATGAAGCAGCAGCTGCCACTTTGCATTGGGTCAGGGTGCTCCTCCGAGGGTGAACGCCATGCTTTGCACTGTTTACCCTGGGAGGAGGGGAGGCGGTGCTGAGCCCAAGCACCAAACAACAGCAGTAGCTGCTGCTTCACACTGCGTCTGGGTACTCCTCCCAGCGCAAGCAGCATGCTTCGTGTGAGGAGGACAGGCAGCACCGAGTGCGAAACCGGAGCCACTGAGGCAGACTCGCACTTGTGCTGGGTGCTCCTCTCAGTGCCAACAGCATGCTTCACACTGTTTGTTCTGGGATGAGGTGGCACAGACTCTTGTTGTGTCTGGTGTCTTTAAAAAAAAATGGGCAACTTCGATTTGGGAAGGGAAAGGAGTTTTGAGAGTGAGGAGAACCATATCTCAGTGCAAATTATATTTCCCTCTTTTACAATGCATGCAGTTCCGCGTTCACCAAGGTGTGTGAGTTGAAAATGGGGAGGGGACTTTCAGAAAAGAGGCCCCAGACCTTGACCTCGCCTCTAGGTCCAGTACCCAGGTTTCAATCCATCCATCTCATCTTTTGATTAAATAACGGCAACAGCAAAGCAGGTTATATCTACTAGTGAGCACACCCATGGGTCTCATGGCATGCTGGGAGATGTAGTCCTTCGTGTCTCCAGAGATCTGTTGGAATGAAGATTGCTCTCTCCATCTGTTCTTAGTCATTAGAAAATGCACAAGGGAATACCTCTGAAAAGCTTTCCAGTTAGTTTAGTTTGCACATTCCTTTTTATTGTCACACCATCTCCTTTCTATGTAGCATACCTTAAATAAAACGTTTATTAAATTGTAAACATTGATTTGGAAGGCATTCACAGTTACTCAGGAGAGAAATTTACTATAATAACTATTCTCTGTGTTTGAAAACAGTGTACTCCATGGCCCAGTGGAATTTTTACATTACCAGTGTAACCAACAAACCGGACAGATCATCAGCAGAAATGTTTATCTTTTATTGAGATAAGAAGTTATTTTCTTTAATTAGCTAGACAGAAGGAAATACAAGCATGGAAAAATTAATCCTACAATAACCATGAAAATAAATGTCAAAGTACCTAGCATTGCTTTTTAGCAAGTAATAGTTTTAAAAGCAAATCAGGTTTCAGCTGGTTGTCTCACTGTTTTTAGGGATAATCAAAAAGCCTAAGTTACCCACCAAGAAATCTCACCTATTCTTCTTCTGAGACTTCCATCCAGAGAAATCTGATTTGCTTGTCACAGGAGTGCCTATTTATAGAGAAATACCAGTTCTTATCTCTAAATCTCATCTACCTTAATCGTGATATTATTAGTTAACTTCATAGATAAGCAACATAAGTCTTGATTAGCTAACATAATCCTGTGATATTATCTGGATAACTGATTCTTAACTAAATAAGACATAAGCAACATATGAGCTAATCTGCAGGTACATTTGAGATACATCAGGTAAAGCAAGACAAGAAGGTCAATCTGAGTTTGCAGACTCAGCAAAAAAAGCTTGGTGATATCACAGCTACTGCTACACAAGCCTCTGGGAGCTGCTTCCTTTCCCAGGGAAGAGACCCATAAAATGCACAAAGTGTCAGTAAGAGTGGAGACGCCTTTCTGTGAAGAGATAACCATTGACTGCACCTGCCAGGAAGGGCAAGATGGATAGCTGTTGTTAAAACATGAGCTAGGCATTGAGGTGTGGAAGACATGCCCTCTTAAATGATTGAGGGGGTCACTTACAGGCCCATAGCTACTGCGGGGCCCACAGGGCCTGCCCCCCATGATTTTTATGGGCCCCTGTCCCTGGGTGGGATGGGCTTACCTACCACCAGGAGCCTACTCAGAAAGGGCAGCAGGAGCCACAGGCCCCCTCCAAGCCCCCATTCCTAATTCCTTCGCCAAGGCAGGAGAAGTCCAGTGCAGAGGGAGGTCCAGTCCAGGCAGCTATGGGAGCAACAGCGGGGGCCAGGCAGAGGCGCCAGAGTCAGATGTCTGACTCCTTGAGAACGTCACAGACCTGGTAGCAGGCTTGCCCCGGGCACCTAGAAGCCTGCAGGTCCCTCTGAATCGCTCGCCCCTGTTCCACTGCAAGGGGAGGAGAACAGAAGAGCAAACCTTCTTACTCTGCCTTTCTTTGTGCAACCTCTGCCTTATCCCTCCCTCTTCCTTTCCAGCAGTGCCCAGTCCCTAAGTACGCACGAGCATTTTTTGTTAAATGCACTGAAGACTGTTGCTTCTGTTTCTTGGTGGTTTTCTCCATTTGGAGAAAGGCAGGCTAAAAGGGCTGCAAAATAAGTAAACATATTCTGTTTTAAATGGGGAAACCAACTGCTTGGGGAGGGGGTCCCATCTAGTGTTGCCTCCTGGAACAGGGGAAGACAAAGGACTTGATGAATGAGGAGCAGACCGATCATGTGCAGCAAAAAGAAGGGCCGATGATGCCACTTTCCATCATTGGCCTCCTTCCCTGGGTGTATTTGCCAGCACTCTACTCAAGGATGAATATAACTTAAGTTTCTCACCTGTCTTCTCCCTCTTGAAGGGCTTGAGCGGAAGATGGGAAATGCCACTTTGACCACAGTGTTCTCATTCCCATTTACTTTCACCTCCAACTCTACTACCCTAAACCTCATCTTTTCTTTATCTGGATCCTGGGATCATATCACTCGTGAGCCAGGAATTCAGCACTGGTCACCGATCTGCTACTAGGTACAGTCAGCGCAGAGTTCTGGATCTAACGTTCAAGGCTGTCAGTGGTCTGGAGCCAGAGTCACTGAAGGGCCACCTCCTCCCATATTGCCTGGCCAAACGATTTCTTTTTACCTCAGCTTTTAATTAAGGCAATTACTCTTTTACAATTGTTTTTACAGCCTGCTTCTAACCTGAGACCTGTTTTACAAAAATCTTTTTAGGCTGCTAAATGTTTTGTTTTTGTCATCCTCTGGCTTGGGCTTTTAATCTTTTTTTTTTTAATCTACAATTTTAATGCTATGCTATAATTTTATGAAGTAGAAGTTCGTAAGCTGACTGTTCTCTGTGGCATATACACTATTTTAAACAAACAAGGGGACCCAGTTGTGGTGGTGGGGTGAGGAAAAGTGCTCCGGACTCACCTCCGCAGGCTCGTGAACAGAAGACCACTTTGGCTCCCTGGCGAACTGGAGGGCAAAGAGAGAAAGGAATGCAAAATCAAACTCAGAGGTTTGGCACCCACAGAGATGTGCATCATAAGGTTTATTGACTGGTTTAAAAAGCTCACTCCCCTTCCCCCCCTTTGGTCTCCAAGCCTTCCCAAAACAACCCACAAACACTTCAAGGGGAAAGCCCCCCAATTCTTTTCAGTCTCAGGAGAGGCAGCCTTCTGCAGGCAGATCTTCTCAGCAAAAACACACCACCAGACTGTCTGTGATGATGAGAACAGAGCCCCTCTCCCACAAGCCCTCCATGAAGATAAGTTTCAGGTGGGTGGCTGTGTTGGTCTGCAGAAGAGCAAGGTTTTAGCTGAGTAGCACCTTACAGGCCAACAAGATTTCTAGGGTGTAGATATTTGGCTGTCATCACACACACTAAATAATCCACTTTGAATCCACTTTCAGTGCACTTTTGAATTGCATTTTGCCAATTCACACGGTAAAATCCAGTTGGAAAGTACATTGGAAGTGGATTCAAAGTGGATTATTTAGTGTGTGTGTGGTCGCAGTATAAGAGTCAAAGCTCCCTTTGTCAAATATGTGATCCTCAAAAGCTTCGACCCTGAAAATTGGTCTTTTAGGTGTTACTAGGCTCAAATCTTGCTCCCCAAACCCCAGTTCCTTGTACGTGTGGTGCATTCCGTTTCCTTATTACTCCAGCAGCTGACTTCTTTCAATAATGCGGGTGAACCCCTTCCTCCAGGGCTGAGCCTGGAGACTAGAAAGAAACAGATGCTGGAACTCTACCTGGAAGTCCCACCTCCCCTGCATTTATCAGAAAGCACCGGGAGCCAGAGCCAGCTCGCCCACTAGGCAAGCCAGGTGCTCGCCTAGGGTGCACCAGCCCACAAGGGCGCCAAAGTGTGCCCCCCCGCAAAGCCCCCCCCCACCAGCTGCCAGTGAAGAGTGCCTGGTGGGGTGCAGGAGGCCACGGCGGAGCTTGCCCGCCCTCCCCCCTTGGGGGGAGGGGGATGGGGGCAAAAGGGTCTCCAGACCCCACCGGGAGGTTAGCATCTGCGCCCGCCTAGGGCGCAGAACCAACCTCGAGCTGGCCCTGCAGAAAGGAAACTTCATTATGGGGAAATAAACCATTATGGGGAAAACCAACATGCAGAATTATCAATGCAAATACCCTTAATTTGTGCTACTATATATAAGTAAACAAGTTTTCTTGGTACTGAATTTTGATTTTTAAAAATTGTGTGCACACAGAGTGCTACTTTTAAAATTGCCTTTTACATACAGTGGAATGAATTTTCTTCAACAGCACAATTCCCAGGTAGTAGTTCTATCCTAAGGGGGAAAATTGGGGTTCCCCTACTTCACCCTGATGACCCCCCGAAAAACCCCATGTCAAAGGGACAACATCTTTTGTCATTGCTCATGGACTGTGCCTCACAATGGTAGGAGGGCAAACCCAGCATACTCCACGGAAGTTTGCTGGGTGAGCTTGGATCCAGTCATACACATTCAAGCTGCCTCGGACACCCAATGCCTCCAGCCACAGGCTCTCAGTCCTAGCATCTGAGAGGGCATCCAGAAGTCAGATTGCCACCTGGTATTCTGGCGGCCCTGGGTTCAAGAGCTTTGCAAGAGGTTGAAATTCAGCAGGTGCAGCTCCGCCTGCTGTGAAAATAGGAACTCCCGCCCCATCCCACACTCCCAGAATTTGAACCACAGCTAATCAGGGTAGTTCTTGTCCTTTGTTTTCCATGCAAGGAACTGGAACATGGATAAGGTATCCCTTCCTGTTACTTTTGATAACACCAGGAAGAGCCTCGTGGCATGTTGAAGGCTCATGAAAAGTCTCTAGTCCACAAGACCTCATGCCAGAAAGGACTACTACATGAGTCCTTTATGTGTGGGGTGTAACCCCTAGCTAGGAACGGAATGAGCCAGGAAGGGTTGGAGCCGCTAGATGCAGAAGGAGAAAGATTGTGTGGAAAGCAGAGGAGGGAAGCCAGACTGCCCTGCTGGGAGCTGGAACCTTATTCAAGGGCTCTTAACAAGGTCACTGTGATTTATAGATGGAAACCGGTAAGGGAGGGAGCCCTTTGTTCTAAACTGTAAATTTTAGAATTATTGTTTCAGGGCTGTGTTATCTAATGGGGAGTTCATTTGGGACCCTCCTCTTCGAAGCCGGTGCCCAGAAGGTTCTGCTGGAGACTTTTTGGGCCACAAGTAGGAGGGAAGAGATGGACTTTGGGGGCGGCAAGCTGTGAAGGAGGGGAAAGTTCATTAATTGGACTTTAAAAGATCACTGTTCTGTTGCGCTGCTAAGTTTTTGTTGCTAAGTTTAGGTTTATACCCCGCCCTCCCCGCTTTACAGCAGGCTCAGGGCGGCTTACACTGGTTAATATAGAACAATTAAAATGTTGTTCAGTGAAAAATAAAAATGTTTCATCCTCCTTGAATTACTGCAAAATTCATCCCAAGTTCTGCCCCACAGAACTCACAAACTAAGGTTACATTTGCAGGACAGGCAAAAATGCCTCCGAGGATATAAAGGGCACATTTCCCTCCCTCCTAATTCCCCTCCACCTGAGATTAGTGGTGGAGGGAGGAGGGATGCCAGCCTCCAGGTGGCACCTGGGGATCCCCTGGAATTACAGCTCACCTCCAGAGATCAGTTCCCCTGGAGATAATGGCTTGCTTTGCAGGGTGGACTCTGTGGCATTGCACCCCACTGATGTCCCTGCCCTCCCCAGGCTCCATCCCAAAATCTCCAAGAGTTTTCCAACCTGAAGATGGCAACCCTCCCACCACCCGACTGGTGGCCAGTAGGGACCTGGTAACCTAACAGGGAGCAAGCCTTCCTAAGCCTTCCTGGCAGGCTCGACCCCAGCCCCTCTTGGCAGAAATTGCCCCCTCCTCCATACCCCCATCTCTCCCTTCTTACCGAATTCTCTCACAGTGGCCAGACCAATGCCTGAGGTGCCACCAGTCACGATCACCACCTTGCCCGGGTAACGCAGTAAAGATTCCATGCCTGCTGTTCGCCTCCGTTAGTCGTAATGACTATAATCCACATCAAGTTTGGGAATATATATACCGCTGGGTGGAGATATGGAATTGCTGAATTTGGGAATATAAACTGCTGGGTGGAGCAACGCGACTGCTGAACTTGCATGTTGGGAGGGGGGTATGTAGTTAATTTGCTGACTGTCACTGTGGCAGGTTGTGGTGCATGAGGGCTGGTCATTGTTGAAGTGGAGAAGAAGACTGGGGGGGAGGCTTTCTAGGAGCTTCTGTGTTCTGTCCAACTTACAGCTTTGTTCCTGGAAGGCCTGAGCTGAAGAAGCAGTAGGCAGGAGCTGTGAGGAAAGCCACTCCCACTGGATTCCTAGTGAGGAACTTTCTGCTAAGGCCGCTCTTCCTTTCCCATTGCTCAGCTAATCTCCTCTATGGTGGATCCTCTCTCCCATCCTCTCTTTACTAAAATCACTCCCTTAAAAAAATATTCTGCCCACATGGTATCTTTCCATTCCACCTAATTTCTTCTCATGTCAGTTCTCCCTCCTACCTCTGTTGGCTGAAATCACTTCCCGGGGAAGACAGTGGCCCTCAGAACTTCACTTCACCTTTTGACACCTGGATTGTAGGAACTGCGGCTAAGGTGACCGGCTCCAGGTTGGGAACTACCTGGAGATTTTGGGGGTGGAGCCTGAGGAGAACAGGGTTGGGGATGGTAGGGAATTCAATGGGGCATAATGCCACAGAGTCCACCTTCCAAAGTGGCCATTTTCTCCAGATGAATTGATCTCTGTTGCCTAGGGCTGCCATTTCCCCGACGGAGGTGGGGTTTCCCCCCCTTTCAGGCCCCCAGACCCACCAACCTTTTATACCTTGTGACTAATAGCCACTGATGGACCTCTGCTCCCTATGTTTGTCCAGTCCCCTCTTGAAACTGTCCGTGTTTGCAGCCGCCACCACTTCCTGCAGCAGTGAATTCCATGTGTTAATTGCTCTTTAGGAAAGAGTGCCATTGTGGCCCCTCCCACTGCTCCAGGCTAGGGATCCCAGATCCAGGGTCGGCAGAGTAACCAGCCATGTCCCCTCTACACTTCCTCTACCTGCCAAGCTCCAGCTTCATCAGTTTCAGCTCTTTTCACTGCTCGCCATCTGTACCCTCTGAGGTTCCCCTTCAACTCCCCTTCCCTACACTGATCTTTGTCTCCCTCCCTCTGAACTCCCACCCGGTCTCTCTCTGTATACACATCCGTACCCCCTGTGAGCTCCTGCCCGAGTGCATTCCTAGCCCTGGGAGGGCTGCCATAACCATGTTTTTTTCCTGATATAATATTGTCAGCTTGGCTGGACCCAAAAGGATATTTCACTGTTATATTGCAAAGTAAAACTCTTCCCCTTGCTTCCTTCCTCTGCTGATACCTTCTCCGTAAATCAGGTTGATTCTTTGAATGTTTTTGGGGGGTATCTCATTCGAGCATGCTTTTATTCAATAGAATCAAAAATCCCAAACAGGAATCAGGTGAAAGCACACACCTTATCGTGTGATAACAGTGCCACCACTAAAAAGGCCTTCTGGCCATTTGAGGCCCACTTCCTCCTTCTTGACAGCAAGAGCTTCAAAGGAAGGGCTTTATTAAACTAACTTAGTGGAGAGGCAGGTTTGTGGTCTAGGGGGAGGTGGTTCTTCTATAAGATTTGTTGTCTAGAATTTGTCAAAGGTTGTTTTCTTGCTCCAAAATTAATATTGATGTAATTTAAATAATGTGACTAGATAAGCATTGCAACTTTGTAAACTCAAGAAGACCTTTGAAATGCTGCTCATTTTGCCCCACTGATGATGTCAAGGGCAGATAGGACATATCTTGAAAGATTAAAGCTGCTCAAATAGGCCTCTGCCTCCTGCTCCGGGACTTTGATGGCTTTGCGTCTAACCAGCAAGATGGCACAAGAGAAGATTGCCCGATGTGGCAAAACACCTTCAGCTGCTCCTCCCCACAGCATTCCCACTCTGTTGCATGGTTGTGTTCCATGTTCTTCCTTCACATCTGCTTAGGGGTGCCAACCTCCAGGTGGGAGCTGGCAATCTCCTGATATTACAACTCATCTCCAGACGATAGAGTTCACCTGGAGAAAATGGCTGCCTTCAAAGGTGGACTCTGTGGCATTATACCCCATGGACATCCCTCCCCTCCCTTCCTCTCCCCAAACCCTGTCCTCCTCAGGATCCACCCCCTCCCCCAAATCTTCAGGTATTTCCCAGCCAAGATCTGGCAACACTACAATCTGCTCCATAAATGTGGACCTTTTCAGATTTTTGTGCTTTTTAAAAGTCTTGTTTCTGTAAACCTTCGTCAAGACTTTACAGTATCACTTCACTTCTGATAAAAAGCTGATGGAATAGGTGCCACTGGACTCCTGATTTACTTTGCGGCTACAGATGAACACAGCTAACCGTCTGAACTGGGAAGCACCCCCTCCTTTCACTGAACATCCTAGAGAGCATTAACCAATACTACAACACCATTTCTTTGTATCTGGGGGTGGGGACTGAAAATTTCCAGCCAACCACAGAGTACGTTGTTTTCTAACACAGGGAATACAGCACACTTTTATCCTAGGGAATTGTATGCCTCAACCTGAAAAATAATTCATATTTTTAAACATTCAGTTTAAATAATCCCTGCTAGGAAGTGGAAAATGCCGTCAAGAGCATGGCCCCACTGCTGGGCCTCCTGATGGCACCTGGTATATTTGGCCACTGTGTGACAGAGTGTTGGACTAGATGGGCCATTGGCCTGATCCAACACTGGCTTCTCTTATGCTGTTATGTTTAAGTGACAGTTTACTTACTGCAACCCCACAGGGTTTTCAAGGCAGGAGACATGCAGAGGAGGTTTGCCATTGCCTGTCTCTGTGTCACAACCCTGGTATTCCTTGGAGGTCTCCCATCCAGATACTAGCCAGGGCTGACCCTGCTTTCTGATAAGACTGGGCTAGGCTGGGTTATCCAGGTCAGGGCTCCCCACTAGGAGATGCTGGTTAATCCCAGTGGAGTGACTTGATTGTGTCCAGGCTGAACCTGAGTTACAAAGTGAGCTCTACGAAGGGCAAACATCACTCCTGACTGGGATTAAATTTACGGTTTTCACTGTCAGGGTAGCCTGGGAGGACCTAATTGGGAGTCTCTAAATACAGGACACAATTTGCTGTAATCAACATTATTTACTCACCAGCCTTTGATTATTCAACCCCTCTGAACACCCTTGGTTGATAGTTACTTCAAATGCCTTTACTCCAATAGAGACGTTTTTGACAGCTGCCCATAGTCCGACCTTGGCCACCTGGTGGCAAAGAACACCGGCAGGCCTTCTATGGTTGTACCCAAATCTTTGGCTGGTTTCTCTCTTCCAGCCTCTTTCAGGGTTCCCTCCCCTCCCCAAACTTTGCCCTCCCTGGGCATTGCTTCTGTGTCTCCCAAGCTGGAATTGGCAACCCAACTTCTACCAGTTCTAAGATGGCTATGAGAAGAAGGGCTATGTATACACAAATTGGACATCAGAGGTCTGCTACACACCTAGGGATTCTGAGTTCTACCGATAGTAAATCCTGCTTCACTCAGATTCAGCTTCTGTGACCTCATGATCTTATCTCAAATGAGATCAGTATAGAATACTATGTTTATCTCTCTTGTTTTTCACAGTAACAGCTTATGGGACGTTCTGGGACCCCAGAAGAAGTGGCCTTGGCTGCCGTGTTCTTTGCCGCAGATGATACTTTCTGCACTGGTTTCAACCTTGTGCTCAGTGGAGGAGCTGAGCTCAGCTTTGGGAAGAAGAACCAGATGATGGATGCACACACACACACACACACACACGAACACAAACATGAGGCTGCCTTATACTGAATCAGCCCCTCGCAAGCCTGGCCCAGGTGCGGGTGGGAATTCGTAGGACCCCTCCAGCAAGCAAGAGGATGGAGAAGGGGAGAGGAAATCAGAGTGAAGAATACAGCTGCCATATTGATTCAAAAAAGTCACCCTTCCAAGGAGAAGAGCTCTACAAAGATGCCATATTACAATGTTGCAGCAGTGGAAAACAAAGCAGGAGAGGAGCCATCAGAGGCAGTATGGCGAGGAGAACCATGTCTGTCACCTTAGGCTTTTTTTGAGGCTAGACAGGATCCAAAGAGACCCTGTAACATGCACCGGTTCAGATATGCCACACTGGTAAAGAGGACTCTTGCTCTTCTTCTTACATCTTACTTTTAAAACTGGTTTCCAGCTGGTTCCTTTACTAGCAGTTTGATCCACATCAAATATCAAGAGGTGGGTGGGTGTTCTTCTCTTCCATGCCATGAAAAGCTTCTGCTCCCCATTCCCATACATGAAGCCTCTGCGAAGGACACAGCATTCTTCCCCAGGCCTGTTGGCAACCCTGCTTCCAGGTTTTCCAGTCCTGTAAGGGGCAAGCAGAAATCCAACATGTCTACCCTGTCCCAGTCTACATGTTGAGCAATTGTGAAGCTGAAGGGACAGAGGATTTGGCAGAATGAAAGATGGCAGCCCAGTCTTGGATTCAGCCTCTCCTGGCTCAGACTCTGATACCATAAGCTGGAGCTCAACCCTGGGATTTCCCTTCTCTAATTACGCTTTAGTTTGTCTTATGGAAGTGCCCCAGGACAGTGAGACCATGGAACTGTTGGCCATTAAACTCTTCCTGTTGATGTTTTCTTTTTAAATTCCCTTGATCAACAACTTTACCTGTTCTTATCCCAAATCCCATCATCCAATAAAGTCACAGTTCAAAGAAAAGAGGTGCCATAAATGTGTTGCTGATGGTTGGCTTTAATACAGGAAAATGAGTTTGCATCCAGGAGCCACCCTTCCTCGGTGAGCTGGCTTTGGTGCCCTCTCTCCGACCTGACAGCCTCCTTTCCCTGTTCCTCCAAGTTTTCTCTGCCTGGACTCATGTGCTTCTCCCCCTTCTAGATTGTTTATGACCAAACAGTGCTCGCTTGCTGTTGAAGGACAGGCAGGTTTGCACATTCTCCCAAAGTGACCAAAGCTGTGCTGGTTCTGGTGCCCATCTCCTCATCCTGCAATTCCACCTGTTGGATTGAGGCTGAAAAAGTCATCTAACTTTTCCATGCCCCCATCAAAATACGAACAGTCTGACCTTCCAATCAATCAATTTTATTACAATGATTCTAGATCAGCCAGCAAAAATTAAATCAGCAGCACTTAAAAGAAAACATGCACCTACAGTAAAAATTCACAGCTTCGTTCCATTGTACATACATAGTTAATACTCCAATACTATGGACTATGGTATTCCACTGAGCAGCCTGTCAGCAATGAGACAGTGGGGTAGGGGACTGTATTACAGTGGTTCGAGTCCTATCTGGGGGGAGGTGGTCTCCGAAAGTGTTGCCAGGGGATTCCTACTCTATCCCGTGGCCGCTGGCCTGTAGGGTTCCACAGCGTCCAGTCTTATCACCCATGCTGTTTAATATCTATGTGAAGCTGCTGGGAGAGGCCATCAGCCGACATTCAGCACCACATAAAAGGAAACAACATGTACCCACAGTAAAAAATTTATTGCCTCATTAATCTAACTTGCATGGTACATAAATTGCTAATAAAAAAGATTTAACGAAGTGCTTTTTGGCGTACCTGCCTACTCCGTGCATCTTCTCAAGTTTTTTTAATCCTTGCAGGCAGGGTGGCTACTTTTCAAACTGGTCTCTAGTAGGGGCATGTACTTGGGTCTACCGGAACTGCAAATATACCCGAAAAACACCTCATCAGTATTTCCCGGGTATATTTTGGCCTAAAAAAACCCTGGCCACATTTGGAAATTACTGGCAAGACCAGGCTGTCCAGCAGAGCCCCAGCATTGGCTGCTTGGCAGGCTCTATTGGGCAGTCTGGTCTCATCCATTCTGTACAGCAGAGCCTGCAGGGAGTTCTCCCCATAGGATCGGCTTCTGGGTGGGCTCTGTGGGGCAGTCCGATTTAAAGGGACCACCAAAAAGAGATCCAGCTGAGCCACCTCCCAGCTGTTTTTAGTGGCTTTGCTGCTGCTTCCCCCCCCCCAAGTGTTTTCCAGTTTGGGTCTATTGGACCCCCTCCCTAAATTCTGGTTTTCCAAAAAAATCTTGGCTCCGAATACTTTACTGGTATTGGGATCTGGGTTTTTTCTGGAATCCCATTTTTTTTTCAGATCCAAACCAGAAAACCCTGCCAACAAAAGTCCGCATGGTCAAAGCAATGGTATTCTCAGTACTAATGTATGGCTGCGAGAGTTGGACTATATGAGGAAGGCTGAGCGCCGAAGAATAGATTGTTTTGAACTATGGTGCTGGAGAAGACTCTTGAGAGTCCCTTAGACTGCAAGGAGATCAAATCAGTCAATCCTAAAAGAAATCAACCCTGACTGTTCCCTGGAAGGCCAGATCCTGAAGTTGAAGCTCAAATACTTTGGCCACTAAATGAGAAGGGAGCACTCACTGGAGAAGGCCCTGATGCTGGGGGAAGACTGAAGGTCAAAGAAGAAGTGGACGGCAAAGGATGAGATGTTTAGACAGTGTCATCGATGCAACAAACAAGAAATTGAGCAAACTTCAGAGGACAGCGGAAGACAGGAGGGCCTGGAGTGATCTGGTCCGTGGGGTCGTGAAGAGTCGGACTCGACTGTGCGACTGAACAACAACAGTCTCTGGCTATCAGTTTGATCCTTGTCAAATATCAGGGGGCATTTTTCACATCCATGCCATGAAAAGCTTGAACTGCTCATTTCCTCACACGAAGCTTCTATTAAAAGGACAGGACATTCTTCCCCAGGCCTGTTGGACACCCTGTGGACAGCCAGTTTGGTTAAGAGCGGCAGGACTCTAATGCAGAGAACCGGGTTTGATTCCCCACGCCTCCTCATGAAGCCAGCTGGGTGACCTTGGGTCAGTCACAGCTCTCAGAGCTTTCTCAACCCACAAACAAGACTAGCTCACCACCAAGAGGTGCATAACGCTAAATAGAACTTCATCTGTCAGATGCTAAAGAGTTAGATGCCTAGATGTCCTGGCTATATAACACACACTGCCATACGATAATAATTATTAATTATTAATTATTATGGCCACCCTGCTTCCTGAGTTTTCAGTCCTGTAATGTCTGAGGGGCAAGGAGGAATTCATCTTGCCTACCTTTCCCAGTCACTGCCTCTCCACGGATGGCAATTGTGAAGCTGAAGATGGCAGCACTACAGCATTCAAGAAAAAACAACAACCAAGTAAGACAGGTGGTGTGGTCATCTCTTCATTCAAGTGTGATCTCTTCATTCAATAAAAACAAGACTGCTGTTGTGATTCATACCATTAAAGAAGGCTTAGAACAGTCATCCACAGCCTCCCAGTGTATTTCCTGGCAGCTATTTCCTTTATCTCCAAAGCAAGAAGTCAAGTTCTGGGACTTCTCTACCTCAAGACATTTCTTTCTTTCTTTCTTTCTTTCTTTCTTTCTTTCTTTCTTTCTTTCTTTCTTTCTTTCTTTCTTTCTTTCTTTCTTTCTTTCTTTCTTTCTTTCTTTCTTTCTTTCTTTCTTTCTTTCTTCTCTTTCTTTCTTTCTTTCTTTCTTTCTTTCTTTGATTTATACGCCACCCTTCCCGCTGGAGCAGGCTCATTGAGACACAGAAAGAACACTAAAGACCTCACGTGCACATGGGGGTTCAGGTCTTGGTTAGGATGGGGCGAATGGAGCTCCCGGCAAGAGAAACACTGAACACTGGGGCATCAACAAGGAGGTTCACAAATACACATTCACAAAAAGCTTCCCTGTAAAACCCCCAGTACTGTACTAGGGAAACTATGGTAGAGTTTACATATACTATATGGCTGCCAACTACCTAGAGGGGAAACACACACACACACACCAGAATGAATGGGGTGCTATTGACCTCTTTGCCATGAAAAACTTCAGCTGCTCCTTTTCTGCACATTAAGCCTCTGGTAAATTTCCAGTCCTTTATGTTTTCGATAGGTTCTTTATCCTTGGGAGTTGTCAAAACTGCCTCCCCTTGAGATTTCTCATTCTGTCTTTCCTTTGTAGCCTTCCTGCCCACACTTTTAACTGAGAATTTCCCTCCTGTCTGTGTAATTTTTATTTTCCCCACTTTGTTCTGTCAGTCAGTATTGAATTGCACCGCTGCCTCCACTGTTAATGTGGCTGGTAGAGGAGGAGGCTGAGGAGGCCGAATCTCTGAGGCAGCTGTTTTCTGGGCTCAAGGCTCTATTATCTTTAGGGTTATGTTGCATTGAAACACCTTCTGCTTGAGGTATGCAACACACCATTCTTCACTCCAGTGACACCAACAATACTGGCGACGTTGACGATGTTTGACCTCGTTTACTGTAAGCTGAGATCCCTCCCTGGGTTCCAATGGCTATGAGCCAGGGTTCTCCTCCCAGTACAGGACGTACTGTTCACAAACAGAAACAGTGTGCCTGATCCCAACAGAGAAAATGTATGAACTGGCAGTATGCGGGAGTCAGACCATTACATTAATAAACCAAGCTTAATATTGTCCACTGGCAGAGATCCTCGCCAGCACAGCTAGCAGAAATCCTTGCACCTGGAGAAGGCAGGGATGAACCCTTTGGGTGCAATGCAGGTCCTCAGCTGTAGAGCCATGGCCGATCTCTGTTGTTCTGATTTGGGCAGCGGATAATTGACAGACCCAGGTAAAGCCCTGCAGCACCTCTGAATTGTATACCCTTCCAGGTTTGTTTGTTTTTCTGCTTGACTTTCTACTCTGGAGGAAGCCAGCTGCCCCCAGGGATGAAGGAAACTGCTGATATACATTAGAAACACTCAACTTGCATGCTAACAAACAGCTCACAACATTGATTCCCATGATGTTGCTGAAGTCTTGGGCACTCGTGTTACCTGTACCTTCAGGATAACCTGTTTGTGAAAAAATCAAGTGGATTTGAAAGGGAAGCAGGTTTTGCAGAAGAAAGATCCACAAAGAGCAAGAGAACGGATTTCCAACACAGCCCTGTAATATATTAATATTTTTTACTTTTTTTTTAAAAAAAAGCAACACTCATTTGCATAAAAATATAAGTCAGACATAATTGTCAGATTGTATGGACCTTAGTGTAGCCCTATGAGATCAGAACAGTGGTCTACAGGACCATGTAACATAGTGGCAAAGACCAAAACTGCTCCCTCTTACTTTCCTGGGGTTGCCAGTCTCCAAGTGGGACCTGGAGACCTCTTGGAATTTCAGCTGATCTGCAGGCTACAGAGATCAGTTCTCCGGACTGCAATTTAATCCAGTCCTTTTGGAAGAAAATTATTGCACATATAAAAGATTTGACAGGCCAGCTGCTTCCCTTTAATCTAGAATGTATTCTATTAAACTGGTGGCCTAAGGACAATATTACTAAGGCTAAAGAGGATTTGTTAACTATTTTATTAACTGCTGCTAGGACATCGATAGCACAGTTTTGGAAAAACCCTCTTCCCCCTTCTATAAACCTATGGTATTCCAAGGTCTGGGATTATTATGTTATGGATAAGATTTCTATGACTATTAATGTCAAAAATACATATAAGGCATACCAGATTTTTCATAGTAAATGGAACACAGTGTTGGAAAAATTGGATAATAATCCTATTAGCAAGTCTTCATTTGAGAATCATAAATACTTTGAGCTGATGAAACTGCCTTGATTATGATACTAAAATTGCTGGGAGGTAAATGGTTGAAGTAGCAGTATGGTTTAAGAGATTTAGATTTTATACATGTAATGTTTTATAATTCGTCAGTTTAGTTTTATGGAGTGTAGCTTTGATTGATTGTATTATTTTATGTTAGAACATAATTTTAATGTTTATTAATCGCATAGAGTGTAACAGTTTATAAAAATTTTAAAATTAAAAAAAACTAAAATAAAAAAAAGAGGTGAGCGGTGACTCACAAAAAAAAAAAAGAGAGAGATCAGTTCTCCCGGAGAAAATGGCTGCTTTGGGACTCAGTGGGCTCTACGGCATCAGACTTTGCTGAGATCCCTCCCCAGGCTCTTCAAACCTTAAAAAAAAAACCTCACAAACACCTCAGAGTGGAAAAGGACTTGTTTTCAATCTCAGGTGAGGTAACCTTCTGCAGGCAGATCTTAACGCCAAGAATAAATCTTTGATGTCTTTGATGACTGACATCAGAAGTCCCCCACAGCCATGTTGACTGAGTCTGTCATGCATTCATCTTCCTTATTATTCCATCAGCCGACTTTTTTTCAATAAGGCAGACCGACAACATCCTCCAGGGCTAAGCCTGGAGACTAGAAACTGATGCTGGAGCTCTGCCTTGAAGTCACGCCTCTGCTGCATTTATCAGAAAGCATCGGGAGAACAAAGGAAACCTCATTATGGTGAAATTAAAACCATTATGCAGAACCATCAGTGCAAATGTCCTTAATTTGTTCTTATATATAGGTAAACAAATTTTCTTTGTGCTGAATGTTGATTTTTTTAAAATCGTGTTCATACAGAACTGTACTATTTAAATTGCCTATGATGTGCAGTAGAATGAATTCTCTCCAACAGAATTATTCCCAGGTAGAGCTTCTACCCTAGGGGAAAAAAAATCAAGAGTCTGCCTTACTTTACAATGATGCCCCCCACCCCCCAGACAATTTCAGGAGAACATTGGCCCAATCTGCATCTAGCATTTGCTCCACTGTTTTACAAAACCCACACTGGAACAGAAAAAGATGCGGCTCAAAACCACATCAAATACCCCAGGCCAACGCTGTACTGACTGCAGAGCCACCCCTGAATGGCCATAAAATGGCCATAAAACTATGCAGATGGCTACCATAAAACCAAGAGATCAAACAAAGTGTAAGCAGCATGCAGTCTGGACCGCCATAAAATCTGACACTCAATCATCAATAGAGGGGAATTTCTGTTCCAGCATGGGTTTGGTAAGACAGTAGAGCAAATCCTGGATGCAGATTGGGCCATCTGCCAGTGCCCATGGACAATGCCTCAGCAATAGTGGGAGAAAGGGACCATCATGAGCCACAGAAGCTTGCTGGGTGACTGTGGGACCAGTCAGGTAATCTCAGTCAAATTTACCTCATAGGATTGTATTTGTGAAGGTAAAATTGAAAAGAGGAGAATGTCATAAGCCACTTTGGGCACCACCAGGGAAGAAAAGGTGTGTGTGTGAATGAGGTGAACAAATTTCCCTCACTGGCCAAATAGGTCAGTCAGTCACCTTTACTGGCATGTACAAATACTACAAACAGCAGTTGAACGGGAGCAGGGGGTGAGTACAAAGCCGACTACACAAAGTTTATGTGGTATTTAAAACAGAAGATTTATACTATAACATTTCCTGATGGACATTTATTGTGGACTGTAAAAACAGGGCTAACTTCTCAGTAACCTCGGGCCCACCAGATCTCCTCAGGAAGGCCACAAAGAGGGCATAAAGGCCACAGATCTCCCCTTCAACTCTACTTTTGGCATAGGGGGGACCCCCTTTTCTACACAGCTTAAAAGCACAGCAACTTGGTTTTCTTTTGCATCTACTTATCCTGTTTAAGCCACTAACTAAGGCTGTCAGTTCCTCCCCTGAAAATTCACAGCAGCCTCCCCAGCAGGCATTCCACATGGGAAGCTTCCCTCAACGCTGAGACCCACACAGAAAAAAGCTGCCCATCTTCCACTGGAAATACAGGCCCCCCAACACTTCCTGCCACAGCCTCACAGTCCTAGCATCCTAGAGTGCATCCAGGGTTCGGATTGCCTTGCCACCTTGTATTCTGGGCTTCAAGAGCTTTACAATAGCTGGGAATTCAGCAGGCATAGCTTCACCGGCTAAGAAAATAGATACCATGCTACCTGCGGTTCTCTCCCCCGTCCCCCAGTTCCCAGAATGTGAACCACACCTAATAGGGAGAGTTCTTGTAACCTGCTTTTCATGCAAGGAATCCGTTCTGGAACCTATCAAAAAGGAACAGTACAGTATTGCTTATAGGTAAAAGACAAGAACGAGTCTTATGGTACGTCAAAGTAGAGTTGTCAGCCTCCAGGTGGGGCTTGGGGATCCCCCAGAACTACAGCTCATCTCCATACTACAGAGATCAGTACCCCTGCAGGAAATGGATGCAGCATACGGCATTGTACCCTCTTGCGGTCCCTGTCCTCCATCTACTAAAATCCATGTTGAGCTTTGGGAAGATAAGCTGCTGGGTGGAGCAATGCAACTGCTTAACTTGCGTGTTGGCAGGGCTTTTTTTGTAGAAAAATCCCAGCAGGAACTCATTAGCATAATAGGCCACACCCAGCAGCAGAAATTCATTAGCATATTAGGCCACACCCCATGTCTTCCCTTGGCTTGTTCGGGCACCCTGCGGCTGTGGGGCGCCTGGGCAAGCCAGCCATTGGACAGGCCAGGGAAGGCACAGGGAGGCATTTAAATGACTCCCTGAACCTCCCAGGGCCTCCCCAGCCTGCCTGCCTCAGAATCACCGGGGGGGGGGGTCGCTCTCCAGAGGTTTTGGCTATAGTGGGTGTGGCCAACTCTGAAGCCAGCTGGAACTTTGTCCCTGTGCGTTCCTGCCCAAAAATAGCCCTGCGCATTGGGAGGAAGGTATGTAGCTAGTTTGCTGCCTATCACCTGGATAGACTGGTCATTGTTGAATGGGGAGAAGAAGAGGTTAGAGGGGGTAGCTTTTCAGAAGCTCCTTTGTTTGCTCCAAGGGGTAGCTTTGTTGTTGAAAGGTCTTAACTGAAGACGCAATAGGCAGGAAATATGAAGAAAAGAATTCCTAGTGGATTCCTTCTCAGGAGGACCTTAGTGCTAAACTTCTCCTTTAACATCACTAAATTCATTTCTTCTCAAACAACCCTTCCTTCCCATTGTCCTTCCTTTTTAAAAAATTTTATTGAGTGCTTCAAACAAGCATAACAAGAAATATAATTGTATAACAAGTGGATGAAACAGAGATTCAACATATTACGTCCATACACAAGAACAATGCAATATGAATACAGAGTAAAGACAACAATAAAAAAATAACATTAAATGAGTTATAACATCAAACTCTCAACTGTTACAAAACTAGAAGAGTATTTAACATCAAAGCATAATCTCTTTTATCAGATAAATAATCCAGAAAACAAAACCAGAATGCAAGAAAATTAGATTGATAATTTCCGTCAGTTTTTTGTCTGAGGGATTCTGAAATTCTATCAAGCATACAAAGTTCACTAACTTTCAAGATCCAGTTGTAAATTGAGATCAAATTAGAATTCTTCCAACCCTGTGCCAGAGTCACCCGTGCCGCAGCACATAGATATTCTAAAAGGAGCACATTAACCAATGCATTATCAATCTGAGGCCAGATATTGAATACAAGGATCTTTGGATCCAAAAGTATATTATAGTTAGTAATTTGAAAAATAATTAAAACAACATCCTTCCAAAATTGTTGTACTAAAGCACAGTTCCACCAAACATGCCAATATGTACCTGGCTCCCCACAACCCCTCCAACATTTGGGGGATGCTGCTTTCACTAAGTGCTGAACCTTAACCGGTGTTAAGTACCACCTTGAGTGTGTTTTAAATAATTGGCTTCTAATCATTAAGTTCCTGGCTTGAAAAGTATTAGATTTCCAAGATTTTGACCATTCGTCCAGAGTGATGACCAGATTACCATCTTTGCTTGGTCACATACGATGGAGGTTTGTCATATGTTACTTGTAATAAGATAGAATACAGAATGGAAATAAAGCCTTTATAACCATCAGTGTTTTTTTTCAACAACTGTTCAAAGGGTGTAAGAGGGTCTCCTAACCTTACTTTAACAGCAGGAGAATGGAAAAGATGGTTCAACTGAAAATACATGAACCACGGAACTTTAACTTTCAACATGGAGTCTATAACTATCTTGTCTAACAAGTTACCATTTTTAGTTAAGTCAATAAGCCTATTCAAGTTCTTTGTTCGAAATAAAATATAATCATCATATTTTGCAGGTAAAAACCAGTTTTGACCTGTAAATGCCGCCAAAGGAGAGAAAGCTGGGGCAAGCTTGTTGTCCTTCCTTAAAAGGGTCCTCTGGAAAATATTTGCCCCCACATAATTTCTTTTAATAGGGTCCTCCATCCTTACCTCTCTTGGCTGAAATCACTGTGTCCAGTGTTCCCTCTAAGCTGAATTAGTGTGAGCTAGCTCACAGTTTTTTAGCCTCCAGATTACACATTTTTGTCTTAGGTCAGGAAGGATGGCTCCAGAGCAAACTAACTGATACCATAGCCAAATCACTTGCTCACACCTTTAATGCCAGTAGCTCACAAAGTAGAATTTTTGCTCGCAAGTCTCCACAGCTTAGAGGGAGCACTCACAACTTGATTATACCTTGAAGGCCCAGATTGGAGGAACTGTGGCTGGGCCAGATTATGCAAGAATACATCGCTTCCAGGACACTGGCCAATTTACTGCAGTAGCTACCATCTGCCAAACCAGATTTTACCCCAGGGCAGTACTTTCAAAATCCGGTTCTAGGTTTGACGAGGGCAGACACAAGCAGAGAAGCTCCGTTACTGTATGCCTATTCCTACAACTTCTGTGGCAAATTCAACGGCCAAGTTTTTCTCCTAGAGAGAGGAAACTTAGCAGAGGGCTTTGACTGATATGGGGGGGAAGGCAAGCGCCCCCTTGAATGTCTAATTGTGTTCCAACTGCAGGGAATACACAGGACGCTGAGGAGAACCTTCAACACAAGCCAAGCCCATCAGAGTTGACAGAATCTGCATAGCGGGAAACTCCAAGGAATGATATACTCGAAGCTAAGTATCTCTATGTATAAACAACTAAGTATTGACCAAATAAGTAATGGAAAGATACAGAAGCTATAGGAAACGCCCATATGGTACAATGAGCTAGCACTATTTAAAGCCACCAAAGAAAGAAAGAAAGCTTACTTGACTTACTTTGGGGGAAAAGGAACTTTGTGGGGTGTGTTGCTCAGTGTTTGGCAGATGTTTGAAATAATGTTTGGTTTTTCTCATCCCTCTATTAAAGTCCAGTGTTGTCAGAGATATCCTTGCTGACTTGACCCCTTAAGGAGAGGAGAGTGGAGGCTATCATTGCACTCAGCATGGAGGAGAGTGACGAAGGGAAAAGGGAGAGCGACATTGCACGGAGCGTCGGAATACAACATCACAGAGAGTGACACCACGAAGAGAAAGCCTTCTTAAAAACTGGGAAAACTGATAGGATAAGATTGAAATAACTGGGAAAGACGGGCAGTTGGCGTGAAAGAAGGCACAAAGCAGCGGAAGTGTTAAAAATAGAGAGACACACTGTTAAGTACTGTTAAGTTGTAAAAGTGGTTTGCCTAGCAAGAAATAATTAGATAGCTAAATAAAGGTTGTTTTGTAAGATTAGAGAAGACAAGCGCTTGTGATAATATAAGAACTGAAAACCTTTGTTCCAAGAATTGAAAACTTAGCTAGCTTGATTTAAACCTTAAAATAAAGGTTTAATATATGGCCTCTGGACTAAGTAATACTAGAAAGAGCTCCATACCTTCGCCAGGCCAAGCGAGAATACCAGCACAATTCAAAATGAGCATGGCGCAAATGAATATTAAAGATCTTAAGGCTCTGATGCAAGAATGTATATGGCAGGCTATGTCTTCTTTAATAAAGAAAGAAATAGAGCCTATCCACCAAAAGATGGAGGAAATATCTATTCAAATTAAAAATGAAACAGATGAAATTAAAAAGCAAATAGCTGAAAACAAACTAGAAATAGCAAAAATTGCAGCAAAATCAAAGAAATTACATAGGAAAATAGTGGATATCAACCAAGAATTGCAGGAATTGAAAAATAAAAATGATAAAATGGAAGAGACTTTGATTGGATTTGAAATGGAGAGAGCTGGCTTGATTTTAAGATGCTAGAATATCTCGGAAGATATAGGCAAGAATCTAAAGGAGGAAGTAGCCCAGAATTTTACATCACAATTAGATATTGGGACGAAAGAGGAGCTATTAGCTAATATTGAGTCAATATATAGAAGAAACACAGCATATGCAAAAAGAAACAAAAGGCCAAGAGAAGTCCATATTATATTTTATAAGAAGGGAACAAGAGATAAAATACTCACAGCATCTAAAGATAACAAAGTAATAATAAAAAATAAGGACATTATTTTTTAAAAAGAAATCCCCTGGAGAGTAAGAGAGAAAGGACAAAGTTACCAGGATCTGATAAAGTTACTTCAGGTGAATGGGGTAACATATAGATGGCTTATCCCAGAGGGTCTCCTATTCAATTATAAAGGAAAAAGAGAAAGAATTAACTCTGTTTTCAATCTAGAGAATTTTTTGAAAAGATTTGGAGAAGAAATGGGCTGGAGCAAAGAAGAAGAAGGAGGAGAAGAAAAGGAGGCAGGGAAAGAAACTCCTGACCTAGTGAAATCAGATAGCCATAATATTGGCTGGAAGAAAAAGGATATACATAGAAAATTAACACAGTCTCAAATAGTAACCAGATACCAACAGAGAAACAAAAATAGACAAGATAGAGAGAAGGATGATAAAAGCTAGAAACTTGAAAATTTTATCAATTAATGTAAATGGTCTTAATAGTCCACAAAAACGTAGGAAAGTTTTCCATCAGATTGTTAAATTAAAATCAGAAATTACTTGTCTGCAGGAAACACATATTTAAAAAGATCATATGCAACATTTAACTTGTAAAAAAATAGGACAAACTTTCGTTGCAGTGGATTTAAAAAAAAGAGGTGTGGCAATATATGCCAAAGAGTATCTTCATCCTGCACTTTTTTACAAATCCCAAGATGGAAGGATTATAGCAATTACTATAATTAGAGAGGGTAAAGAAATGCTTATCATAAATATATATGCGCCAAATCAAAGTCAAGGAAAGTTTTTCTTGGAATTGCAAAAAATGCTTGCAATAAAGAAATCTGAGGACCTATGCATAGTGGGTGACTTTAATGCGATATTTGACCTACATCTAGATAGAAGAAGCACGTCAAGAGGTAAGAAATCAGGCAAAACATTGCATAAAACTTTTATAAAAATAGCAGAAGAATATAGCTTGGTGGATACCTGGAAAACTAGAAATATGAATAAAAAAGACTTTATATTCTATTCTGCGAGACATCAGTCATGGTCTAGGATTGATATGGCTTGGATGACAGCAACTATGATTAAAGAATTAAAGGAAGTAGAAATTTTACCAAGCACTTTTGCGGATCATAACCCTATCTCATTAGAGTTAATTCAAAGAAAGAAGAAATCTAGATGGAGGATGAATGTGAATCTCTTAAAAGATCAGGAATTTCTAGCAAAAATGAAATTAGAAATACAATAATTTTTTTAATGTAATTTGCAATCTGAAATATCGATTAATGTAGTAAGGGATGCTTTCAAAGCCTTTTTACAAGGATGGTTCATAAATAGAAATGCATGATTAATGAAAAAGAAAAAAGAAAAATTTGAATCTTTAGGAAAGAAAATTAAACTAGAAGAAGATGTGCGCTTGAGCGGAGCTCCGCACTTAAGTTAAATAAAGAAAAGCTTCAATGGTGCCTAGTTTAGGCATTTAGACGAGTCCGGGATCTCGGGGAGGCCAGATTCGGGGAGAAAATGTAAACAATAGTCTTCATTTAAACTTTAAAGGGACCGGTTGAAATCTGTTCTGCGCACGCGCCAAACTTTTTGTTCGGGAGAGGGCTGCCTGTGCCCATGCTCAAACGAGAGGGGGAAAAAAACCCACCTGCACGAGGACGGCGGGGAGCTCCGAAGGAGGAGGTGTGTGATCGTGATTCTCCAGTTTAAAAAAAAACACGCATCGTGCCGGAGCAGTTTAAACTGCTCCAGCACGCTGTCTGAACGCACCGTAGGTGTATTTTATGTGTTACATTCGCCGTGAACTCTGTCATATGGCTGTTTCTACATTGTTATTTCTTATTAGGAGGATCAGGGACATACCTCCCATCAAATCAAGAAGTGATAGGTAACAGGATCACATTATTCTGTCGTATATATAGATATCCCAGCCATTAAAGTAGTAACCCCTTTCTCGGTACAAGAATTTAATACTAGAAAGATACCTCAAGGACAAATTTTATTGTGAGGTAATAACTGAGAAAATTAGCAGCACTTGACTTTCATCATGTTACTCCAGGGACATTATGATAAATGCATAGTCTCTATAGCCTGTTGTCCAATTATACTTTAATTCAATTTATGTGTTGACATATACCAATGAAATATCATTTAATAAAAATTTTCTTAATGTGAATTTCAAACCTTTCAACCAGATTCTCTCCCATTGCTCCATTTCTATATCATGTCCAAAATTTGTAGCCCACTTTACCATACAGTCTTTCACCTGCTCCTCTTCTGTTTCATATCTCAACAAAAGTTTGTACATTTTAGTAATAACATGATCATCATTTGTACATAACTCGGTTTCAAATAGAGTCTTAGTGTCTTCAAAACCATACAGTTGTTTATCCATTTTAAATCTTTCTAATATTTGTGCATAGGAAAACCATTGACAAGTTATACTCTTCTTTTAGCAAATCTTCCCTGGATTTTATTTTACATTCACCTTGATTAAAGACTAATAAATCACGATAAGTTAACAATTCATATTTAGGGAGTATTTCTTGCATAGAAATCCATAAAGGCATTTTTGGATACAACCTAAATTTATATTTGTTACACATCCTCAGTATCACATGTCTAATATAATGATTTTTAAACTCTATATTGACCTTAACTGTTTCATAACAAAGATAGCCATGCTACCCATATCTCAGTTCCAACAGTCTTCTGTTTCTTAAAAGTAACCATTTGTTCATCCAAACCAACCAACCAACAGGCAGCAAAATATAACTTCAAATCCAGTAAACCTAGCCCTCCTCTTTCTTTGGTATCTTGCAGAACCTTATATTTAATGTCTCCTTTTTTTCCTTGCCAAACAAACTTAGATATATCCTTTTGCCACTGTTTAAATGGTACATCCGATATCAACACAGGTATAGTCAGAAACAAAAATAACATCCTTGGTAAAACATTCATTTTGGTCACAGATATTCTTCCCAGCAATGATAATTGCAGTTTGTCCCATTGTGAAAGGTCGTTTTTTCACTTCATTCCAAGTTTTAACATGATCATTTTGAGGTAACATACAATTCATATTTGACAACATAATACCCAGACATTTGACTTTCTTTTCAACCTTAAAACCAGTTTTGTTCATCAATTCTATTTGCTCTTCTGTTTTCATATTTTTTAAGTAATATCTTTGTTTTCTGTTTATTTAGTGAACCAAATTCTTTCAATTTAGACATTAATACTTCGATTCCCTTTAAAGGATCTTCCAAAGTTAACACCAAATCATCCGCAAAGGCTCCCCTGAGGGCAGTGTGCCCTTGACTTCCTCTTCACTGACTTCTTTTTATTTCCTGGGCACAAAGCAGGAAATCTTGTGGCACTTGAACAGCCATTTTCTTGCCACTTAAGTTGTTCATCGTTAAAAGCCCCCCTTTCTCAGATGTGTTATTAATCCATGACTGTTCCAGTGCATATGTGAGGGGAAGGACCTTCTGGACACTGCCATGCCGGCCAGGGGTCCAAGGATCACTGAGCAGTCGCGCCCTGTCCTTCTCAGGGATGGGACTACTTCCAGTCGAAGAGCAGACGAGCTCCTGCCATGGGTCAGAAAAGCAGCAGCTGCAGAGGGCTTCCTCTCTTCCTCCCTTGCCGCCAGAAAAAAAACGCTGCTCAGTTGCAGGAAGAGACCTAGGACCCACAGAAAAGTTGTGTGGGTGTGTTTGAATGGCCACTGCCTTTAATTTTTGTGTGAGCCAAATATGCAAACTGAACTATTCCAGAACGTTTTTCTGCACAGGTAATATGGTCGCCTTGCACCAAAGGGTTCATAAACTTACTTGGGTAAATGACTGGGCCTGTGATCTATCCTGCTGCGCTTCGCTTATTGTTAAGCAGGAACCTATTGATGTCATTTCTGCACCGCTTAATGTGTCACGTGAATCCTTATGCTGTGCATCTGACCTTTCGGGTGGTTCCCGATTTCTAAACTCCTGATGCCTTCATTATTGAATGCATCATTTTGTTGATTGTACTGACTCACTGTGTGTAATCCGCCTTGAAACCCCATGAGAAAGGTGGATTACACAAATAATGTAAATAAAATTAAATAAGTTTGACTGAAAAGGGGGGGGATGGTGTTTTAAAATATACAATAAATCATCTAGTCCTTAAGATGTATGAGCCAGATTTCTAAGCTCTGTTCTGCATTTGTTTCCCTTTCCCCTCCCTGCAGTTGACCAAGGAGCCCAGGTGGTCTTTTTGCCCCAGGATCTGAAGGTGAGTCTAGAAGAAGAAGAAGAGGAGATTGGATTTATACCCCGCCCTTCACTACCCAAAGCTGTCTCAGAGTGGCTTACAAACTCCTTTCCCTTCCCCTCCCCACAACAGACACCCTGTGAGGTAGGTGGGGCTGAGAGAGCTCTTGACAGAAACTGCTCTTTTTTCAAGAACAGCTCTTATCAGAACTACGGCTTGCCCAAGGTCATCCAGCCAGGTGCAAGTGGAGGAGTGGGGAATCAAACCCGGTTCTCCCAGATTAGAGTCCGCGCACTTAACCACTACACCAAGCTGTCTAGAGCAGTTCCCTCCCACCCCTTAGGCTTCTGTTCTCAGTCTATCCAGATTGCCTAATGTAAAGAAAATGTGAGGTTTGGACAGTAGGGGGCAGCACACGCACACCAGGAAAAAGAACTGTAGGACTGAGGTAGGGAACCGGCAGAAAACCCGAAGGGGGTTGACCCTTGCCAGGAGATGCCTGAGGGGGAAAGGGCACCTGACGAATTGCTGTGTCAGGCTGCAAGAAAAAGGAGCCAGTCCCTGTGTGTGTAATAGGTGAATAAGAAACATGCTACACTTCTTTTCCCCTCCCCTCACATTTGTCATTGAGGAGGAAGAATACATGAATGAGATGGTGCTTAGGGAGTCCCGCCATCTGAAGCTGGAGCAGTGGCATCCCAGGAAAGGGCCTTTCTGTTCTTAGCACCGAAATCCAACACCAACAATCAGGAAAATGACACAGGATGGGATGGACGTAGGCAAAGGCCGTCATGTGTACTTAGGGCCTGGGCATAGTTGGAAAGGAAGGTTAAGGGATTAGCCAAGGCCTAAGCAGAAAGAGGTGGGCACCGAGGTTCTGTTCTGCTTGCGACTGCTCCATTCTGTCCCCTTGCAGAAGAAAGGGGACGAGCGATTCAGAAGGAGCTGCAAGATTCGGGGAGCCCAGGGGGAAGTTACTTCCGGGTCTGTGATGTCTGCAGTGAGAAGGACATTAAGGTAGGCAAGCCCTGGAGTCACAGCTCTGCTTCCTGCGGGGGGGGGGGGGCTTCTTCAGCCTCTCTGATATATGCTGTTTCCTCTCTGTATCCATTGCTAAAACAATTTTCTGTATTTGGCTTCTTTCTTCTCTAGAATGTTGGATCACCCGCATTTTTCTACAGGCAACTGTTGAGCAGACTGATCTCTTTCTCAGCCCTCTTCTGTCACTCCTTGCTTAAATCCATGCACTGGAGTCCCTGGAGTTGGTCTCTGCATCTGTGTCAGAATTCTAGTCCTCATTGTCAAAATGGCCAGAGTCATAGCATTGCCGGGAGTGACCCATAATCACTGCCAGTTTAACTATGGTTTAACACTGAATCCAACGAGGTTGGAGACAACATCACAGGCAGTTCAGGGGTCTCCTAAAAAGGTGCCTGAGCCACATCCACCCATAAGCTAAAAACGTTCCTCGTCCATTCCAGTTCCCTATCATGACCATGACATAAATAAATTTTCCATGACCTTCAGACATGTTATTTCAGTAATCCTCACAAGAGCTTTGTAAACTAGGTTGGAATTAATCCCATGTTGTGAATGAGGAAGTTGAAGCCGAATTACTGGTTTTCCTAAGGCCGATAAGGTAAGGTAAGGTAAAGTAAGGTTTCCCTTGCTTGAAAGCCAATAAAATCCGACTCTAGGGTTGCAGTGCTCATCTCCGTTTCCTAGCTGAAGAGCCGGAGCTGTCTGAAGATGTTTCTGTGGTCATGTGGCCAGCATGACTAGATGCCAACATGCACAGACTGCTGTTACCTTCCCACCGAAGCGGTACCTATTTATCTACTTGCAATTTCTTGCTTTCGAACTGCTAGGTTGGCAGGAGTTGGGGCCAGAGACGGTAGCTCACTCCATCTTGCAGCACTCAGGTCTCAAACTGCTGAACTACCGTCCTTCCAGCCTGCAGTTCAGCGTCTTAACCACTGAGCCACCAAAGCTCCAAGGCCTATAAAGACCAAAGTAAATGCCCATGGGCAATTTGTGATGAGATCTCCCATTATCCCTCCCCCCAAAAAGATCAGAGCACCTGTATCTGTGTAGGGGAGATGCACAGCTCCTTGGGGCTGCAGCACTGAGCATCTTTCACGTAGCTCATTCTCCCCATCTCTTTCCATTACAAAGCAAGACTTCCAGTTTGAGTCCCGGTGCACAAAAACCAGGAGCTGCCTTATGTTAGCCCTGTCCACAGATTACGGTGAACACTCATACATACATGCATACATCTGTTTGTAAGAAAGACCCAATGTGGGTTCACTTCACAAAGGAAGATAAATGTGCTGTTTCAGTCACGTGTGCCATTCCATGTTTGTTGAATGTAATTTGTGAGACGATGTGAGATCATTGGCACAAGGTGGGAAATACCAATGCAGATTGGACCGTGGAGGGGAACTGGGAGGGAGGGAAATGTGCTGTCTGTATCCTCAGAGGCCCTTTTGCCTGTCCTCCTGAAAGCACAAAAAGGATGGCATAAGGTCTTGCAGAATAGAAACATTTAGTTAGCCTTGGACATAGGGTTGCCTGGTACCCTCAGGCCACCGGCAGGGGATGAGGGGTGGGTAGATTCAGACTGGGAAACTCTAGGAGATTTGGAGATGGAGCCTGGAGAGGACAGGGACCTCATCAGGGTACAGTGCCATAGATTCTACCATCCAGAGCATCCATTTTCTGCAGGGGAACTGATCTCTGTAGTATGGAGATGAGCCGTAATTCCGGGGGATCCCTCAATAGACTGGCAACTCTACTTTGACGTGCCACAAAGCTTGTTCTTGTCTTTTACCTTGTCTGTTCCTTTTTGATAGGTTCCAGAACAGATTCCTTGAGTGAAAAGCAGGTTACAAGAACTCTCCCTATTAGGTGTGGTTCACATTCTGGGAACTGGGGGACGGGGGAGAGAACCGCAGGTAGCATGGTATCTATTTTCTTAGCCGGCGAAGCTGTGCCTGCTGAATTCCCAGCTATTGTAAAGCTCTTGAAGCCCAGAATACAAGGTGGCAAGGCAATCCGAACTCTGGATGCGCTCTCGGATGCTAGGACTGTGAGGCTGTGGTGGGAGGCGTTGGGAGGAAGATGGGCAGCTTTTTTCTGTCTGGGTCTCAGCATTGAGGGTGGCTTCCCATGTGGAATGCCTGCTGGGGAGGCTGCTGTGAATTTTCAAGGGGGAGGGGATTGGCAGCCTTAGTTAGTGGCTTAAACAGGATAAGCAGAGGAAAAAGAAGACCAAGCTGTGGTGCTTTTAAGTGGTGCAGAAGGGGGTCCCCCCCGCAATGCCAAAAGTAGGGTTGAAGGGGAAATCTGCTGCCTTTATGCCCTCTTTGTGGCCTTCCTGAGGAGACCTGGTGGGCCAGTGAGGGGAATTCAGTCACTTACTTCACTTATATACCCGCCTTTTCTGTCTAGGTGGTACCCAAAGTGGCTTACAACATTCTCCTTTTTTCAATTTTACCTTCACAAGTACAACCCTATGAGGTAAATTTGTCTGAGATTACCTGACTGGTCCCACAGTCACCCAGCAAGCTTCTATGGTCTGTGATGGTCCTCTCCTCCCACTACTGCTGAGGCATTGTCCATGAGCACTGACAGAAGATATTGTCCCTGTGGCATGGTGTGTTTTTTTTGGGGGGAGGATGTCATTTTTTTTGCTAGGGTAGAAGCTCTACCTGGGAATAAGTTTGTCAGAGAGAATTCATCCCACTGCACATCATAGGCCATTTAAATAGTAGAGCTCTGTAGGCACACTATTTTTAAAAAATCAAAATTCAGCACAAAGCAAATTTGTTTACCTATATATATATATATAACAACAAGACCATTTGCGCTGATGATTCTGCACGGTGGTTTTAATTTCCCCATAATGAGGTTTTCTTTGTTCTCACGATGCTTCCTGAGAAATGCATCTGTTGCTAGTCTCCAGGCTTAGCCCTGGAGGAAAGTCGGCTGACGGAATAATAAGGCAACTGAACGCGTGACAGACTCAGTCAACATGGCTGGGGGGAGGCTTCTGCTGTAAGTGATTAAAGGACAGTTTGATAATTTGTTCTTGGCATTAACCTGTGGAAGGTTGCCTCTCCTGAGACTGAAAACAATTCCTCTCCCCCCACCCCCCGTGCCCAAAGTGTTTGTCAGAGAGCTGCATGTTAGACGACCTAAATGTGGCAGTACATGTCTCTTTTAAGCCAATAAATAACTCTTGTGATGTACATCTGTAAGCCAAGCCTCTCTTCCTTTCCTTTGCCTTTCAGTTCGCCAAGAAGCCAATGTGGTCTTCTGCTCAAAAGAAGAAGAAGAGAAGAGATTGGATTTATACCCCGCCCTTTACTACCCAAGGGAGTCTCAGAGCGGCTTACAAACTCCTTCCCCTTCCCCTCCCCGCAACAGACACCCTGTGAGGTAGGTGGGGCTGAGGGAGCTCTGGCAGCAACTGCTCTTTTTCAAGGACAGCTGTGCCAGAGCTTGTGACAGACCCAAGGTCACATCAGCAGGTGCAAGTGGAGGAGCGGGGAATCAAACCCGGTTCTCCCAGGTCAGAGTCCGCGCATTTAACCACTACACCAAACTGGCTCCAAAGGTGAATCTAGAGCACCTCATCCCTCCCCGTGACAGGGTCCCTTTGCTTTAAATATCTATAGGGCACCTCAACTGAGAACCTTCTTGAGGCAATTTACAAAGCAAAACTTAATCAATAATAAAACAGCATAAAATTGTTGATTTGAAAAACTGTTAACCCTAGGGTTCCCAAGAACTTACCGCGTGCCATCGAGTTTTCAGCCCCATTGCCAGAGCATCACCCGGTATCACTTCCTGGCAATGGCATGGTGTATTACCAGGAAGACTGGTCTGGCCGGGGAGCATTCGTCCCCCGCCCCCAGACGGTAAGTACTTGGGAACCCTAGTTAACCCTCAAGCCATTAGAAAGCCCAGCCAGAGCATTATAAAAATAAAACATGCAGTACCCTAAAATGATTTTCATAGGCTAGAACCTGTTTGTAGAAGAACAACAAAATCTGGGTAAAAAGAACATTTCTGACCAGGTGAGACTCAGTCAGAAAAAAATTAAATCGGTCAGCTATGTATGTACGTAAGAGCCCTCAAGTTGCAATGGATTTATGACTGACTGGCAACCCCAGCAGGGCTTTTGAAGCAAATGAGGCGGGTTTCCATTGCCTTCCTCTGCAGTCATCCTCGGTGGTTTCCTATCCAAGTACTGATCCTGCTTAGCTTCCGAGGTCAGATGAGATTGGGCTATACCAGGCTGCCGTTCCTCTCAAACATGTCAGCTACCATCACTGAAAGAGACCTTTCTCTGGTGTCCACCCACATCACCTCTTCAGGCACAGAGAGCAGAGCTTCAGAAGGAGATCTTAACTGGGGGGATAGACATTATGGGAGGAGGGGGTCCTTTGAGGACCCTGGCTCAAAGCCATTCAAGCCTGGGGAGGGATCTCAGCAAGGTCTGATGCCATAGCTACCAGCTCTCAAAGCAGCCATTTTCTCCAGGGGAACTGATGTCTGTAGCCTGCAGATCAGCTGAAATTCCAAGAGGTCCCAATTGGAGACTGGCAACCCCAGGACAGTAAGAGGGAGCAACTTGGTTCTTTGCTGTTGTGTTAAATGGCCCTGTGGACTACTGTTCTGATCCCATTGGGCTATTCTAAGGTCCATACAATCTGATGATTATGTCTGACTTGTATTTTTATGCAAATGAGTGTTGTTGTTTTTTTAAAAAGTAAAAAAAAAATAACATATTAGAGGGCTGTGTTGGAAATCCGTTCTCTTGCTCTTTGTGGGTCTTTCCGCTTCAAAACCTGCTTCCCTTTTAAATCCACTTGACCTTCTCACAAACAGGTTATCCTGAATATACAGGTAACACGAGTACCCAAGACTTTGGCAACATCATGGGAATCAATGTTGTGAGCCGTTTCTTAGCATGCAAGCTGAGTGTTTCTAATGTATATCAGCAGTTTCCTTCATCCCTGGGGGCAGCTGGCTTCCTCCAGAGTAGAAAGTCAAGCAGGAAAAAACCCTGGAAGGGTATACAATTCAGAGGTGCAGGGTTTCACCTGTATTTTATATTGTACACTGTTTTATTGGTTTTATGTAAGCCGCCCTGAACCGCCTCGGCAGGAGGGCGGGGTAAAAGTTAAATAAATAAATAAATAAATAAATACCTGGGTCTGTCAGTCATCCACTGCCCAAATCAGAACAATAGAGACAGACCATGGGTCCATAGCTGAGGACTGCATCACAGCCAAAGGGCTCATCCTCAAGATCTCCACTTGCAAGGATTTCTGCTAGCTGTGCTGGTGAGGGTCTCTGCCAGGGGACAATTCTAAGCTAGGTGCATTAATGTAATGGTCTGACTCCTGTATACAGCAATTTCATACGTTTTCTCTGTTGGATTCAGGCACACTGTTTTTGCTTGGTGGACAATATATGCTGCCCTGCTTACAGCAAACGAGGGGAAACTTCATCAACATTGCCAGTATTGTTGGTGTCATTGGAGTGAAGAATGGTGTATTGTATCCCTCAAGCAAAAGGTAATCCTGACCCAGGGACAGAGTCTTTTTTTTTTTTTAATGCTTCTGCTCTTGAGTCTTTAATAGTGGCTTAATTGTCAGATGAAGGTTTGTGCAGCATGGAGACAGCCAGTGACAGAGTCTCTTTCCACTCTCTGTGCTTTGAAAAACTCCACCTGCGGACTCTTGTTAATCAAGTTGCTCCTAAAGGCACAGGAGGAGGCCGAGTTGGTAATTTTTCAGGTCAGTTGTCAGCTCTCATGCGTGAACCTAAAACCGGTCCGTAACTGCCACTGTTACCAAAGTGTCTGTGAGAGTTTGCAGTTTACACATTATGTACTATATGTAAACTCCACCATAGTTTCCCAAGTAAAGTATTGGGGGTTTGACAGGAAAGTTTTTTGTGAATGTGCATTTATGAGCCTCCTTGTTGATGCTCTAGTGTTCTGTGTTTCTCTTGCTCCATATTCCCCATCCTAACCAAGACCTGAACCCCCAATGTGCAAGTCAAGTCTTGAGTGTTCTCTCCATGTCCTAAAACCTCTCCTACTTTAATGAGAAATCCCAGAACTTGACTTCTTGCTTTGGTGTAAAGGAAGTGGGTGCCAGGAAATGCACTGAGAGGCTATGGATGACTGTTATAAGTCTTCTTTAATGGTGTGTTGTGCCAGCTGCATTGATTGCCAGTTGAGTACCAAGTCAGATTTAAGGTTATAGTATCAACTTTAAGGCCGTATGTGGCCAGGGACCAGCATATGTACGGGACCATCTTTCCCTGTATATGTTCCATAGGGTTCCCAAGTACTTACCGTATTTTGGCGGGGGACACAGAGTCCCCGGCTGGAACATACCCCCGGGCAACACCCACGCCGCACGATGCCGTCTCCAGGAAGTAACATCGGGCAACGCTGTGGCAATGTGGCTGGAAACTTGATGGTACCATCGAGTTTCCATCCCCATTGCCAGAGCGTCTCCCGGCATCACTTCCTGGTGACGGCATCCTGCACCGTGTCTTTCCTTCCCCCGGGGATGGTCCTGCCAGGATGTATCTGTCCCCTGCCGGCGTATGGTAAGTTCTTGGCAAGCCTGGTGTCCCAGAGAGCTTTGCGGTCTTCAGACCAGCACCAATCAACAGTACCCAGCCCGAAACATGTCCGCCTTGCCTCGAACAGTGCCAGGGCTTTCTCAGCCCCAGCCTGGTGGAACATTCTCACGATTAAGATTTATTACAATTCTGTGGGGCCTCTAAAATGGAGCTGTCCGCCAGCCCTTTGGTTGAGGTGGCAGATGTCAAAGGGCTTCATTCTCCACTGCTTCAAGCGACCTCCGGCGCTGTCTAAATCATGGGCACCAGGAGTGACTGACCCATCCTGTCACTGCCCTCCCTGGCGTGAGCCCAGCCTGCACTGAAATAAGAAACGACTCGCTGAGAAACCAAGCAGGCATTTAAAAAAGTTAATTAAATTTTATTCTGAGGATTAGTGTTTTAATGAATTGTTTCAATTAACCGAATGCATGGTTTTATTGTTGGATAACACGTTGCAAGCTGCCCTGAGCCTGCTTGCAGGGTAGGACAGGATAAAAGTCCCCAAAATAATGAAGAGGTAACTTTTGAATGAAGAGTTCACCTGCACCTGTCTGTCTTACAAGGTTTTCTCTTTATTTAAGGCTGTGGTGCCCAGCCTGGGGATCAGGCACTGGGGATGCCAGCCTCCAGGTGGGACCTGGGGATCCCCCAGAATTTCAGCTCATCTCCGGACCACAGAGATTGGTTCCCCTGGAGGAAATGAATGCTTTGGAGGGCAGACTCAATCATACTGTACCCCACTGAGGTCCCTGTCCTCCCCAGGCTCCATCCTTGAATCTCCAGGAGTTTCCCAGCCTGGATCTGGATTCCCTACCTCCAGTCCCCTGCCGGTAACCATGGGGAACCTGGCAGCCCTACCAGGCATCCTTGGGGGTCACACAGATATTTCAAGGGGTCTGTGGATGCATGCTGAGCACTTCCATGGGGAGTAGGGACAGAGAGCAGGGAATGAGTGTGGTTTTGAGTTTCAGGTGCCAGTTTTGGGAAGCTCAGGCTTTTCTCTTGGGTTTCTGAGGAAATCTTTCAGAGTGCCTAAGCTCTCCCCTAAAAGTTCTGACCGTACATAACTTGATGGTGACATTTGAAAAAGCTGGATGACTTTTCCAGCCTTGGTTCAACAGCTGAATGGCTTGGCGCTCTCACAGAATGAAGTGATACACACTACCGCCATCACTCTGGTCAACAGGCCTGCTTCTGAAGAATGCACAAAAGTGTTTAACCGTGAAGCGAGGACAATTTGCCCGTAAACAAACGGAAAGGAAGTGTTAAGTATGACACTTAATGTGATTTCAGAAAGCGATTCAGCTTTACTCGTCAACAGCTCAAGTCAACCAGAACAGCAAACAACATATCATCTAACAGATAACATACAAACAGTGGAGCTTTGCTCCTTTTAGACATTACCGGCTCATGTAGCCACGCCTATTTACAGAAAAGTAACCAATGCGATTACTCGGATAACAACCAATAAGGTTCGTTCCCCCCAAGAGTTTGTGGTTCGTCCGGATTGGACGGCGATTCCTAGACAACCAATCAGAAGTGCGGGATTTCAATCCTTGTCTAGGAATGGAGCTTAACATAGGTTTTCAATGGGTGCATTACACTTTCACAGCATACATTACAGGAAGTTAAGGGGGAGAAGCAATGTCATCCAGGCAGAGAGCTTGGAGGTGAGGGGAACAGAAGCTGCAAGGCAGGGGAGCGGGCACCAAACCCAGCTCAGTGAGTTAAGGTGAGTCACGATGCAAACTCATTTTCACATATTAAAAAACAACAACACATTCATGGCACAGCTTTTCTGGGAAACGCTTCTCTGTTGAATGATGGGACCTGAGATAAGAACAGGCACAAGTGTGAGTCAAGAGGAATTAGACAGAAATTAAACAGTAAACACGAACATGAAAATGTTTAATGAAGTCCAACTATTTCATGATCTTGCTGTCCTGGGACACATCCATGTGACAAACTAAAGCCTAATAAGAGAAGGGAAGTCCCAGGGCTCAGCTCCTGCTGAGCCGGGTGAGACTGAATCCAAGATGGGGCTGCCATTTTTTCATTCTGCCAGATCCTCTGTCCCTTCAGCTTCACAATTGCCCTACATGGCCAGACAAACTTCCCCCCATGATCCAATCCTGGCAAAATCGTATTTGGGACTACTTCATTATGTCCAAAATATCACTTAGCACACTTAGCGTTCAGACGCGCCGTTTGAGCCGCTTTCAGCACGCCTCAGAAACGGCTTTTACCTGCGCGTTCACACACCCAAATAATGGGAACAGCAGGACATGTAATTTCTCCCAGTGAGCACACCCATGGGTCTCATAGAATGCTGAGAGACATAGTCCTTCATGTCTCCAGAGGTCTGTTGGAATGATGATCCTTCTCTCCATCATAATAATTAGAAAATGCACAAGAGAATGCCTTCTTTTATATACTATACATTAAACAAAACGTTTTTTAAAATGTAAATATAGATTTGGAAGGCATTTATAGTTCCTCCGGAGAGAAGATTATTATAAAACCCTGTTCCCTGTGTTTGAAAACAGTGCCCTCCATGGCCCAATGGAATTTTTAAATAGATCCCTATACCTGCAAAATAAAGGAGTGCTGTTTTATTGGTGACTATTCTCTAGGAAATGGCCTTTTTCTTACTCTTGCAATGTTTTGGTGTCCAATTGGCTATTTCAACATAGAAGTCTCTGGGAGGAAGTTTAGAACATCTAGGGGTGTGTTCAGACGCGCCATTTGGGCCGCTTTTGGCACGCCTCAGAAACGGCTTTTACGTGTGCGTTCACACGCCCAACATCTGCGCACAGTCCCCAGCCGTCGCTTTCTGGAGCAAACCCCCCTTTAAAGTGGAGTATTTTGACACCACTTACCAAGTGGTGTTTTCCTGATTCTCCGTTTCAAGCCGTACTTTCCGCTGTCTGATCGCTCCGTCAAGCCACTTCCGGGTGCTTCAACCCCCCTCCCCTCTGGGAAGCTGCCTCCGGCTTCCGGTTTTAGTCCGCCATTTTTTTTCCCTTAGCGGGGTGCGCTTGAGCAGAGCTCCGCACTTAAGTTAAATAAAGAAAAGCTTCAATGGTGCGTAGTTTAGGCATTTAGACGAGTCCGGGATCTCGGGGAGGCCAGTTTCGGGGAGAAAATGTAAAATGTAGTCTTCATTTAAACTTTAAAGGGACCGGTTGAGATCACATTTCTGCGCACGCGCCAAACTTTTAGTTCGGGAGAGGGCTGCCTGTGCCCATGCTCAAACGAGAGGGGAAAAACCCCCACCTGCACGAGGACGGCAGGGAGCTCCGAAGGAGGAGGTCAGTGTGATCGCGATTCTCCAGTTTTTTAAAAAACATGCATCGTGCTGGAGCAGTTTAAACCACTCCAGCACGCTGTCTGAACGCACCTCTCCTCCAGCAAATTTGAAGAAAAATTTATGGCATCCTGGTATTCACTCACTAACTATATGGTTGAATCTGATGTAATTCCAGCAAATCCTTTATACAAATCAATGATATACTTTTGAAACTTGAACCTGGAACATTACTTGGCTAAGATCTAAGATAATATCTGACGTTACTTCCAGAACACTGATTTAAAATTTGCCTGTAAAGATGTGTGTTTATTATACGATTGTTGCCTTAAGGGATGTTTTGTCATGTGTAATATAGTTCTCTGGCATCTTCAGCCTGGACATAGTTAAGTATCAATGTTTTTGCTAACCTATTTTTGTACTTCACCAGCAGGCATCTATTGTACTTACCTTGTATTGTTATTCTTAAATAAAAATAATAAAGAAAAAGAAAAAAAGAAACCAATTGTCCTACATGGAGAGGCAGTGATGGGGAAGGGTAGACATGGCGAATTTCTACTTGCCCCTCAGACATTACAGGACTGGAAACACGGGAAGCAGGGTGGCCAACTGGTCTGGGGAAGAATGTTCTGTCCCTTTAATAGAGGCTTCAGGTGTGGAAATGGGCAGCTGAAGCTTTCCGTGGCATGGAAGAGAATGACACCCCCCTGGCATTTGACAAGGATCAAACTGATAGCTAGAGACCAGGTTGAAAAGTAGGAATCCTACCTGCAAGCAGGGCTCTTTTTGTTACAGGGACTCCTTTGCATATTAGGCAACACACCCCTAATGTGGCCAATCCTCCAAGAGCTTACAGAACTCTTCTTACAGGGGCTACTGTAAGCTCTTGGAGGATTGGCTGCATTAGAGGGTGTGTCACCTAATATGCAAAGGAGTTCCTGCTACAAAAAGAGCCCTGCCTGCAAGGATAAAAAACATGAGTCATCTTTACCAGTTTTGCATACCTGAACTGCTGTGTCTTAAAGGGACAATTTTTTTAATTCTGCCTGTTCTCAAAAAAAACAAAAACAAAAAAGGCTTAAGGTGACGTGTGTGGCTCTCCTTTCTTCGTGTTCACCACATTCCTGTCTGAGAGCTTATTCTGAACATTGGTGACTCTCCCAAAGTCATCCAGTGAGTTTTACTGCTGAGTTGTCCTAGGCCAATACTACCCAAACCACACAGACTCTCAAGTTTGTTGTTTTCTTTTCTTTTGCTACAACATTCTACTGCTACACCTTTCATGGAGCTCTTCTTCGAAGGATGGCTCTCAGCCAATGACGTTTGTACTCTTAGCTCTTATCCCCGCTGCTCATTGCAGCTTGATGGCTTGCCGGAGGAACCCTGGGAGTTCCCACCCCCACTTGGCTCAGGCTCCGGGTCCACCCGGTTCTTCTTCCCAAAGCTGAGTTCAACTTGCCACTGACCACAAGGTCTAAACCACTGCAGAAAGTACCATCTGTGGCAAGGAACAGGGCAGCCAAGGCCACTTCTTCTGGGGATCCCAAGCATCCCATAAGCTCTAAGGGTGCAAGAGAAGAGAGATAAATGCATGGAAGACCTATTTCGACTGGGTATCCAAGGAGGGAAGAAAGGACATTCGGTGGAAGATTCAGACTTTGTGCCCGTGGCCGGAGATAAAAGAATAAGGACAACAGGAAGATGGGGGGGGAGGGGAGGGGGAAGAAAATTGTAAGAAGCTAAACAATATGTGGTGTAAAGAAACCGATAAAATCAATAAAAAATATAATTAAAAAAAAATTTAAAAGAGAGATAAATGCAGAATTCTGTACTCCGCTCATGTAAGATATCATGAGGTCTCAGAAAGTGAACTGCTTTGAGATCTGCCCAGGGATTGGTTCAGAGCCCTGGAGGAGCTGTGGGATTCTGGTGGGATGATTACCACGCCTTTCCGGTCAACTTGACATTACCTCACTAGGGGAAAGCGAAGGTTGCCAACCTTAGAAGGAAAACAAATCCAGATGCATTCTGAACACAGCATGATGCAGGCCAGGGCTTGGAGCTGTTGGTATGGATGACCCATCGGTCTCTGTACAACATCCCTTCGATTGATTGGGACCAGCATTTGACAACTCTGGAGGCAAAATCTGAGAAGGTTTTGTCTGCCCCTCAGTTGCAACCAGAGGCTCAGGGCCAGATCTTTGTTGTTCTTGCCCCTGTTCCTTTAGGAAGAGGCTGGCAGTAAGAAATGTGGATGGAGCTGCCCTGGCCATCACTTTTCTCCATGCCGGTCCAAGATTTACCTGCTGAATGTCCGCCTGCCAGCAGGCATCTCTTAAAGGCAGAGGAGCAGGGGGCAGGGAGAAAGGCAGAAGTGCAAGCCACTCTGCAAGGTGGGAGAGGAAGGGGCCTCTTTTCTGTGGGACGGGGTAGATGAGGAAGTGAGCCCCATCTACCAAACCTCATCTACATGCAAACACAGCAATCAAGCAGGCAGAGCTGACCCTAACACAGCCTGGCCTTCCTGAGAGACAATAAAGGTGCTGTCAGTACAGCTGTCTGCTAAGCTGCACGCAGCGGCCAGGCTGGAACGAGAGAGCTGGCAACCCCGCAGCAGGGCTGCTAGAAGCACACCGGTCACTGCAGCTGTTGCTGATACTGTACCACGGATGGGATCCACCCTAGCCTCCCCCCTCCCCCCGCTGCCTTCCCATGACTGCCTGCAAAAAGCCCAGAAAGTTGCAAAGAGAGCCACAGGGCAGGAACAGCAAAGGGAGTTTATGTTTGAAAAGGGGGCACATGGTGCTCTGGCTGGCACGGCAACTCCCCTGTGGACTTTGGGGGACCCCCCACAGTGGGATGCACTTGCTGGGGGCCAGAGCGTAGTCACGGAACCAATGGGTATTTCTCCTTAGCTGCGAGTTGCAGTAGAACCATGTCTGCTGGGGCTGCTCTGTAGGGGTCTGATCCAGGAAGGCGATAGACATCAAAGGTTTGCATCTGTCAGAGTAGAGTAGCCGGCGGTCTTCCACACTGTCCTTGGACTCCCTGGGTTCCCCACTTTCAGGGGTGGTCATCACAGTGCTGTCAGTAGATCTGCAAGCCCTGCATTCATCCCCTGGTGCCCCGACCATAGTTTGCTGGGAACTGTTGAAGGAGACATGGTGTTTGAGAAGGTGCACAGAGCAGGCAGGTACCCCAAAAAGCACTTGGTTAAACCTTTTTTATTAGCTATGTATGTACCATGGAAGTTAGATTAATGAGGCAACGACTTTTTACTGTAGGTACATGTTGTTTTCTTTTATGCGTTGCTGAATGTCGGCTGATGACCTCTCCCAGCGGCTTCACATTAGACAGCATAGGGGATAAGATCGAACTGTACAGAGCCCCACAGGCCAATGGACACGGGATAGAGTAGGAACCCCCTGGCAACATCCTCTGAGACCATCCCCAGACAGGACTCAAACTGCTGTAATACACACACACACACACACACCCCGTTATCTCAGTGCTGACTGGCTGTTCAATAGGATACTATATAGTATAGTATTGGAGTATTAATGATCTATGTGCCATGGGCGTTACATTAATGAAGCAATGATTTTTTTACTGGAGGTACATGTTTTCTTTTAAGTGGTGCTGATGTAATCCCCCCCCAAAGCTGATCTAGAATCACTGTAATAAAATTGATTGATTGAAAGTTCAGACTGTACATCTTTTGATGGTGGCATTTGGAAAAGTTGGATGACTTTTTCCAGCTCAGTTCAACAGTTCGAATTCTTTGTGATATCCGAGGATGAGGAGATACACACCAGCACCAGCACCGCTTTGGTCACTTTGGGAGAATGTGCAAACCTGCCTTTCCTTCAACAGCAAGTGAGCACTGTTTGGTCATAAACAATCCAGAAAGGGGAGAAGCCAATGAGTCCAGGCAGAGAGAGCTTGGAAGAATAGGGAAAGGAGGCTGTCAGGCCGGGGAGAGGGCACCAAACCCAGCTCAGCTAGGAAGGGTGGCTCCTGGATGCAAACTCATTTTCCTGTATTAAAGCCAACCATCAGCAACATATTTATGGCACCACTTTTCTTTGAACTGTGACTTTATTGGATGATGGGATTTGGGATAAGAACAGGTAAAGTTGTTGATTGAGGGAATTTTAACAAGAAAACATCAACAGGAAGAGTTTAATGGCCAACAGTTCCATGGTCTCACTGTCCTGGGGCACTTCCATAAGACAAACTAAAGCCTAATTAGAGAAGGGAAATTCCAGGGCTCAGCTCCGGCTTACGATATCAGTCTGGGCCCAAGAAGGGGCTGCCGTCTTTCATTCTGCCAAATCCCCTGTCCCTTCAACTTCACAATTGCTTAGCTTGTAGATGCTGTGACTGGGACAGGTAGACATCTTGGGTTTCTGCTTGCCCCTTGCAGGACTGGAAATCCTGGAAGTAGGGTTGTCAACAGGCCTTGGGAAGAATGTTGTGTCCTTCAGAGAGGCTTCATGTGTGGAAATGGGGAGCTGAAGCCTTTCATGGCCCACCCACTCCTCGATATTTGATGTGGATCAAACCACTAGTAAAGGAACCAGCTAGAAACCAGTTTAAAAAGTAGCAGCCCTACCTGTAAGAAGAAAAGCAAGAGTCTTCTTTACTAGTGTGGCATATCTGATCCGGTGTGTCTTAAACAGACTATTGGGAACCCTCCTTTCCCCCCCAAAGCCTAAGGTGACATGCATGGCTCTCCTCCCCATACCGACTCTCATGGCCCTTCTTGCTTTGTTTTCCTTTGCTACAACGTCATAATACGACACTTTTGTAGAGCTCATCTCCTTGGAAAGGTTACTTTGAATTAATATGACAGCTGTATTCTTTGCTTTTATTTCCCTTTTTCAGTCCTCTTGCTTGCTGGAGGGGTCCTACGAATTCCCATCTGCACTTGGGCCAGGCTCGGGGAGGGGCTGATTCAGTATAAGGCAGCTTCACATGTGTGTTCATGTGTCTGTCTGTCTGTCTGTCTGTCTGTCTGTCTGTCTGTCTGTGTATCCATCATCTGGTTCTTCTTCCCAAAGCTGAGCTCGGCTCCTCCACTGAGCACAAGGTTGAAACCAGTGCAGAAAGTACCATCTGCAGCAAGATCCGGGGCAGCCAATGACACTTCTTCTGGGGTCCCAGAACGTCCCATTGATTAATGTGGAATGTGGAAAACATGGATGTTGAAAATGAGAGAGAGAAACAAGATCTCATTTGAGATAAGATCATGATGTCTCAGAAGCTGAATCTGGGTGGGGCAGGATTTACTAGCAGTAGAATCCAGATCTCCTGGGTGCAGCAGAATTCTGACTTTCAATTTGTGTATGCACAGCCCTTCTTCTTGCTACCATCTTAGAAGTGGAAGGAGTCAGGTTGCCAATTCCAGCTTGGGAGACACAGAAGCAGTGCCTGGGGAGGGCACAGTTTTTTGGGGGGAGCCCAGCAGAGATGCTTCTTCCATAGGAGACATGGAGTCCTATGAGCATCCCCCCTCTGCAGCCACTCTAAGACTTCTGATTCTCCTGCTACCCACCAGGGCTGCTGTTTTCACCTGGGCACTGCCAGGAAAATCTTTACTTATTCAAACATTTATTAGCCACCTTTCTTCCTTATGGTGTTCAAGGCTTACTGTATAGATAAATGGCATAAAATAGAATACATATAATACAACCCCCTCCCCCACAACAGAAAATCACATTTTAGGACTGCATGTAACATAATCAAATGTGGCCCTAAATAAAATTTACCTGCAAGCTCCTATTGTTGGGCTATTGAGGACGAGTGTGAGGCACAGCACCCTAATGTCCCTCAAGGGTTAGTGTGATTAATCGGAGGCCTATTCCAGCTCACAGCTGTCCATGATTTGGGTCTTCCTGCAGATACCATCCTTCTTCTGTGATGCAAGAATGCTACTTAGAAAATGTCTTCTATGGACATCAGCTATAAAAGCCAATGGAAAGAAAAGCAATGCTATAGCTGGCAATTAAAACACCAAACACAGAACATGCAGGCGAGAGGAAAGGCTGAAAGAGAGAAACCAGCCAAAGGCTGCAATCATACCCGACATAGGTGCGAATGCTGGGTGGATTTAAAGAGTGCAATCAGACAACAATATCTGGGAAGCGCCCCGCAACCGTTGGCAACCCGTTCTGCTTTGCCACAGAAGCGGAGTTAAAAGACACTGGGGGAAATCTGGTAGTAAACGGGCTGTGAAGGGCCACAGATGGACTTTCCCATGTCTGATCATTCCAGCGTGCTGTCATGGTGTCGGGATGGCCTCATCAGGCCATCCTGACTCTTTGCCATTGTCCCCCCCTCGCAGTATGCACATCAATGCAAACTCCATAGGGAGCCCTCGGTGCAGAGGTGCGATTCATTGATCCCTCGTTTAAGTGCATGAACACACAGCACAACCCCCCGACTCACTCCCAGTTGCGTCTGATCACGCACTGACGGACTGTGCCCGCAGCTTCCAGGAGAGGTGTGATCGTGCAACGGTGGGTCAAATTCCTCTAGAGGAAATAGCCTCACTTCCCCGCTGTTTTTTCTGGTGCATGTGACCATGACCAAAGATTTGGGTACAACCATAGAAGGCCTGCTGGTGTTCTTTGCCACCAGGAGCCCAAGGTCGGACACTTTATGGGCAGCTGTCAAAAACGCCTCTATTGGAGTAAAGGCATTTGAAGTAACTATCAACCAAGGGTGTTCAGAGGGGGTGAGTAATCAAAGACTGGTGAGTAAATAATGATGATTACAGCAAATTGTGTCCTGTATTTAGAGACTCCCAATTAGATCCTCCCAGGCTATTCTGACAGTGAAAACTCTAAATTTAATCACAGTCAGGAGTTATGTTCGCCCTTTGTAGAGCTCACTTTGTAACTCAGGTTCACCCAAGACACAATCAAGTCACTCCACTGGGATTAACCAGCATCTCCTAGTGGGGAGCCCTGACCTAGATAACCCAGCCTAGCCCAATCCTGTCAGATGTAGAAGCTAATCAGGGTCGGCCCTGGCTAGTATTTGGATGGGAGACCTCCAAGGAATACCAAGGGTGTGATGCAGAGGCAGGCAATGGCAACCCCCTCTGAATGTCTCCTGCCTTGAAAACTCTCTGGGGTCACGATAAGTCAGCTGTGACTTGACAGCACTTTCCACTTCCTCGTGGGGATGAATTAAACCGAACGTTTAAAAATATGAATTAATTTTCAGGATGAGGCATACAGTTCCCTAGGATAAAAGTGTGCTGTATTTCCTGTGTTAGAAAACAATGTACTACGTGGACGGCTGGAAATTTTCAATCCCCACCCCCAGATGCAAAGAAGTGTGTTGTAATATTGGTCAATGTTCTCTAGGGAGTTCACTGAGGGGCTGCTTCTCAGTCCAGATCGGTGGCTGTGTTCACCTGTAGCGGCAAAGTAAACCAGGAGCCCAGTGGCACCTAACAAATTCTATTCCATCAGTTTTCTGTCAGAGCTCACACCATCAAATGTGTCAGTGAAGTGATACTGTAAAATCTTGCCCAAGGTTTACAGAGACAAGAATTAAAAAAGGCACAAAAAACCCAGAAAAGGTCCATGTTTATGGAGCAGATTGTAGGGTCGCCAGCTCTTGGCTGGGAAATACCTGGAGATTTGGGTGTGTGTGTGTGTGGAGCCTGAGGAGGGTAGGGTTTGGGGAGAGGAGGGGAGGGACTTCCATGGGGTACAATGCCATAGAGTTTACCTTTGAAGGCGGCCATTTTTTCTGCTTGAACTGCCCTCTGTTGCCTGGAGATCAGTTGCCAGCTCCCACCCGGAGATTGGCACCCCTAAGCAGATGTGAAGGTAGAATGTGGAACACAACCATGCAACGGAGTGGGAATGCTGTGGGGAGGAGCAACTGAAGGTGTTTTGCCACATTGGGGAATCTCCTCTTGTGCCATCTTGCTGGCTAGATGCAAAGCCGTCAAAGCCCCGGAGCAGGAGGCAGAGACCTGTTCGAGTGGCTTTAATCTTTCAAGATATGTCCTATCTGCCCTTAACATCATCAATGGGACAAAATGAGCAGCACTTCAAAGGACTTCTTGAGTTTATAAAGTTATCATGCTTATCTAGTCACATTATTTAAATTACATCAATATTAATTTTGGAGCAAGAAAACAACCTTTGACAAATTCTAGACAACGAAATCTAATAGACTAACAAAGTGGAGCATCTGAAGAACCACCTCCCCCTAGACCACAAACCTGCCTGTCCACTAAGGTTGTTTAATAAAGCCCTTCCTTTGAAGCTCTTGCTGTTGAGAAGGAGGAAGCGGGTCTCAAATGGCCAGAAGGCCTTTTTAGTGGTGGCACTGTTATCACATGATAAGGTGTGTGTCTTCACCTGACTCCTGTTTGGGATTTTTGATTCTATTGAATAAAAGCATGCTCGAATGAGATACCGCCCAAAGACATTCAAAGAATCAACCTGATTTACGGAGAAGATATCAACAGAGGAAGGAAGCATGGGGAAGAGTTTTACTTTGCAATATAACAGTGAAATATCCTTTTGGGTCCAGCCAAGCTGACAATACTATATCAGGAAAAAACATGGTTATGGAAGCTGTTGTGTTCAGTCCTGGAAAAGCGTTTCTCTATAAATATGGTATTGCTCCATTTCTACATCTGCTTCCTCGGTTTGCGACTTCTCAAGACACTCAGCTTTTGTTCCGCCTTGCTGCTCAAAGTATAGCATTTCTTTTTTTGGTTTCCGGTTGACATCAGCCACTGGTTTCCCTTTTCCTTGGTGCTCCTTGGCTCCTGCTTCACCGTCTGCCTCAGCGAAAGTGTGGAGGGGATGGTGCAGATCTCTGCATCTCCTTTCCCCACATCTGGTGCCATTCCCCACCCTGACGCTGGCAGACATTTTACCGGGTATTTTTAAACACTGTCAGTACTATGTGTATTGCTATAGCATTAAAACACTATATCAATATACAAACATTTTTTTAAATGGATGGGGGACCTATAAGGGGCATGGGGTGAGGAAATGGCAGTCAGGTAGGAGGTCTATCGTGCATTTAGGAGGGAAAGAGCAGGGGCTCTCCTCATGCAAAAGAAACCTATAAGGTGACCAGAAGTAAGGAAAGGGGCAATTCTAGCCCCGGAACACCACTTTCCTTTGTGTAATTTATCCAGTTTGTTGTATGCCCAATTAAAGTGTAAAATTTCCCATCTCTGAAATATGGAATACATTTGAGAATCCTGCACCTTCTGCATTTTCTCACCACAGTGAACTTTATTTGGTGCTCCCACTGCTTGCCTGCACTGAAGTAAAGGGACACCTAATGATTTGCTTTTAAAAATAGGAGAAATTAAATTAAAGAGGAAAAATTGATTGAAAATATATTCACAGATCATCCCCTAGCAAACACACTGATGGGATGGAGTGAGGAGCCCAAGTTCAGTTACTGACCCTCATTCAATAAAGACTGACAGAAAAGTGTGTGAAAGGAAACTGAGTATGGCATAACCTCATTCATATTTCCACAACAGGCCAAGAAGATAGTTTGAAAGTATGTTGTTATATGGGAAAATGCCAATACTAATACAAAAGATTCATAAAGGGAAGGAAATGTGGTAAAAAGAAAACATAAAAAGAGGTGGGGGAAATCTCTACACAAACTAGTGTTAAGACAGACCTCCCCAACCAGTGGAGAACAGAGAGCATGAGCAGTAAACTGGGGGAAACTGGTCAAGGTCACTTCAACTTAAGACATGAGGCATTAATGGCATTCTTAATTAAATGGACCTAAAAGGGTAAAGTTTTGTGGGAAAAAAACTAAAGGAAGGAGGGGAATGTTTGAAGAGGAGAATGGAAAGGAAGTAAAGAAAGAGAGATGATTGTACAACATTTCCATAATCTTGAGGGTAACTGAAGTAAGGCAGGTGGCTTCAATCCAGAAAACAGAACTTTTTAAATAGGAGAGTGTCAGAAGGGGAGGAGGAATAGGAGGAAAAATAAGGACACTCAGGGAGTTTACATGCAACACATCTCAAGAAACAAAGTATATCATGGTAAGGGTTTAAATAATCTATTTATTGTGAAAAAGAGAGGAATAAAGAATAAAGCTAGAGGTGTGTTTTATGGGGCAGGGAACATCCAGAAAAGGCCATGTGAATGTGATAGAATTAGTGGAGAATGCAGGCACACAAAAACACCTTGACATAATAAACTTCCTCCCAGCCACATTTTATTTTGAATCAGCCAATTTGATACCCATGTGTCAGTGTTTGTCAGCTAAAACATTTCATATGTAAGAAAAAATGTTGATCTTTGCATAATAGTATCCTGATGGAATGCCCAAGGTTGATACAGTATCATTTAAAGCTGCTCACCAGTTCTCTTTCATGGCGTTTCCTAGAGAATGTTCACCAGTGAAATAGCCCTTCTTTGTTTTCAGATTCAGGGAACAGTGTTTTATGATAAACTTTTCTCCTAAAGAACTCTGAAAGCACCTTCCAAAGCAGCATTGACATTTTAATAAATGTTTCATTTAATCTACCATAAAAAAATGATGTAACAATAAAAAGGAATACACAAACTAAACAATTTGGGAAACTTGTCAGAGGTATTCCCTTTTGCATTTTGTCATTACTGTGGAGAGATGGACAGAGCAAATAAAAGATCGTTGTCTCCTAAAAGGTGTACAGGGGATAGAGTAGGCTGCTGTGCCATAGAAAGACATAGGCACTCCAGTAGCTCTCTGGAGAGATGAAGGACTGCACCTCCCGGTATCTCTCATGGTGTGCTTACTGGTGGAAGTACATGTTTAGCTATTGCCATTTTTTAATCAAAAGATCAGATGGATGTAACTGCGGCGCTGGAACTAAGGATGAGTTCAACGCAGGGCCATAGCCAGTGGTCAGGCACTGAGGGTGGTGCCCCCTGCAGTGCCCCCTATCAAATCTGGGACAGGGAGACAGGGTGAGGAGGTATCTCTGACCCCCCCCCGAACCCTCCTTTTCCCCCATGTCTTTGGAAGGCACTTTCCCTCTGCAGCCAGGTTTATGTAAGCAGTGCTTGCCACTTGCAAAGGCCAGGGTAGGGTGCTTCTGCTGCATCCCCCCCACGGACTGAACTGTGGCTTGGAGCAGAGGCAGACAAGAGGAAATGTCTGTGCCCTGTGCCCCATGTGTTTCTGTGGATGCCAGTGTGGGTGGGCAGGCTGGGGGCTGGTCTCCATCAGAAGGGATGGCATTTGTCTCCTCCACACTGATCCTTCGTTTGGTCTCCTGGTTCAGCTGCTGCCACCGCCCATGCAGGCCTCCCTGCATGGGTCTGCCAGTGGTGGCAGCACAGTGTGGCTGCTGGGGGGGTAGCCTAGTTGCATGGCTTAAGGGGGGGTTGCATAGAGCAGGGCAGGGGAGCTAGAAGAGCACTGGAGGGCTCTTGATGTGACATGCATAGTGCATGCCACTCCCTTTCACTCCCCCGCTCCTTTAATTTAATTTAATTTAATTAATGTCCCCACACTGCCCCAATTCCTGGCAACGGGGCTGGTTCAACGTCCTGGGCCTCTTTTCTTAAAGCTTCCCCCCTTTCTAGTCACATATCTTGGTTAAAGCAAAAGAACTGTATTGATTGAAACAGAAGGAAACAGTTTGCAGTGTTGGGGACGGGACTTCCTATCCCCCAGACTCCATTCCTTTCCCAAACCACAGGGCCAGAGTCTGAAGATGATTTTCTGGCCTACCAAGTCATGGCCTTACTCTCTGTTACTTAAGATTGCAGCTGTATGCTGACATCCTGAGTTTGATAGCACTGTCCTCTGGTAAAATTTGGTTTGGCAGAACATAGCCCCTGTGGTCCTGCAAGTAGGGTTGTTGACTCCAGATTGGGAAATTCCTGGGGATTTGTGGGGTGAAACCCGGAGAGGGCAGAGTCTGGGGAGGAGAGAGCTCTCGCCATAGTTGTCATGCCATAGAGTCCCCCTCCAAGCAACCATTTCCTCTAGAGGAACAATCATAATGCTAAGAGATCTCCATGCTCCGCCTGGAGGTTGGCAACTCCACTTGTAGGCAAAGTCCTGGCAGCGCTGTTTTGTTGTGGAATCTGGTTCAGCCACAATTAGGGTTGCCAACCTCCAAGTGGTGGCTGGAATCTTCCGCTATTACAACTGATCTCCAGGCAACAGAGATCAGTTCACCTGGAGAAAATGGCCGCTTCGGAAGGTGGATTCTGTAGCATTGTACCCCACTGAAGTCCCTCCCCTCCCCAAATGCTGTCCTCTTCAGGCTCCACACCCAAAACCCCCAGGTATTTCCCAACCTGGAGTTGGTTACCTTAGCCATAGGGTTGCCAGCCTCCAGGGGGGCCTGGAGACCTCCCACTTTCACAACTGATCTCCAGCTGACAGAGATCAGCTCCCCTGGAGAAAATGGCTGCTTTGAAGGGTAGACTCTATGGCACTGGACCATGCTGAGGCCCCTCCCCTCCCCTTCCCAAACTCCACCCTCTCCCGGATCCACCCCCAAAGTCTCCAGGTATTTTCCAACCCAGACCTGGCAACCGTACTTAGCCATAGTTCCTCCAATCCAGGTGGCAAAGGTGAAATGAAGTTCTGAGGGCCACCGTCTTCCCTGGGAAATGATTTCAGTCAACAGAGGTAGGAGGGAGAGCCAACACAAGAAGAAATTAGGTGAAATAAAAAAATACTATGTGGGGAGGATATTTTTTTTAAGGGAGTGATTTTAGAAAAGAGAGGATGGGAAGGAAGACCCACCGTAGAGGAGATTAGCTGAGCAATGGGAAAGGAAGAGCTGCCTTAGCAGAAAGATCCTGACCAGGAATCCAGTGGGAGCTCCTTTCCTCACAGCTCCTGCCTCCTGCCTCTTCAGCTCAGGCCTTCCAGGAACAAAGCTGTAAATTGGATAAAAGAACATTCTAGAAAGCCTCCCCCCAGCCTTCTTCTACCAGTTCAACAATGGCCATCCTCCCTCATGCCCCACAACCTGCCAAGATGACAGTCAGCAAAGTAGCTTCATACCCTCCACCCAACATGCAAATTCAGCAGTTGCGTTGCTCCACCCAGCAGTTTATTCTCCCAAATTCAGCAGTTCTGTTGCTCCACCCAGCAATATATATTCCCAAACTTGATGTGGGTTTTAGTCATTGCAACTAACAGAGGCAAACAGCAGGCATGGAAGCTTTACTGCGTTACCCGGGCAAGGTGGTGATTGTGACTGGTGGCACCTCAGGCATTGGTCTGGCCACTGTGAAAGAATTTGGTAAGAATGAAGAGAAGTGGGTATGGAGGAGGAGGCAATTTCTGCCAAGAGGAGCTGGGGTTGAGCCTGCCAGGAAGACTTAGGAAGCCTTGCTGCCTCTTAGGGTTGCCAGGTCCCCACTGGCCACCATTTGGGGTGGGGGGCAGGGTTGCCAGCTCCAGGTTGGGAAACTCCTGGAGATTTGGGGATGGAGCCTGGGGAGGGCAGGGACCTCAGTGGAGTGCAATGCTATAGAGTCCACCCTCCAAACCATCCACTTTCTCCAGGGGAGCAGTTCTCTGTAGTCTGGAGATGAGCTGTAATTCCAGGGGATCCCCAGGTGCCACCTGGAGGCTGGCATCCCTACTCCCTCCATCTCTAATCTGGGGTGGAGGGAAATTAGGAGGGAAGGAAATGTGCCCTTTATATCCTCAGGTGTATTTCTGTCTGTCCTGCAAAAACAAAAAGGACTCATGTAGTAGCCTGTTCCGGCATAAGGACATGAGGACTTGAGACTATTCGTTCGCCTTCGATGTGCCATGAGGCTCTTCCCGTTGTTTCCAAAAGTAACGGGAATTTATACCTTATCTACATTCCAGAACTGATTCCTTACGTGGAAAACAGATGACAAGAACTAGCCTGATTACCTGTGGTTCAAATTCTGGGAATGTGGGTTGTTTCCCCCCTATTTTCGTAGCAGGCAAAGCTGCACCTGCTGCGTTTCAACCTGTTGCAAAGCTCTTGAACCCAGGCTGCCAGAATATCAGGTGGCAATCCAACTGCTGGGTGCCCTCTCAGATGCTAGGCCTGAGAGCCTGTGGCGGGAGGCACTGGGTGCCCACATTTCCAGAGCAAGACTGATAGCTTTCTTCGGGCTGAGCCCCAGTGTTGGGGGAAGCTTCCCATCATGCAGAATGCCTGCTGGGGATGTGGCTGTTAATTTTTGAGGGGGAGGGAAGGCAGCCTTTGTTAGCGGCTTACCCATGATGAGCCGATGCCCAAGAAGACTAAGGTCATATTCTTTTAAACCACGTAGAAGAGGGGTCTTCCTCCTCAAGGTGGAGTCGGAGAGATCTGTAGGCAGTGGCAGATTAACCATTAAGCAGACTAAGCATGTGCTTAGGGCACCGGGGCCAAAGGGGGCACCACAAAGTTGGGAAAAGGGTGAAAAGGAAAAAAAAAAAAGAATGAAGTCACGCATTTATGTAGCCAAACTTTATGTAGCCAAAGCTTGGCTTAGTTTGTACAGTATATTATGTTATCATATGAATAAATTTTTGTATTGCTGCAACCTGCACTGTATATCTGGTCAGACAGGTCAACAACTAAAACGGACTGGGTCAGTGTGGAAAGGATGGGAGGGCACCAAGATTGGTCAGTGCTTAGGGCACCAGTGGGCCTTAATCCGCCCCTGTCTGTAAGCTTCATGGCCTCTTTGTGGGCTTCCCGAGGAGATCCGGCTGGCCAGTGAGGGAAAGAGGGTAATAGTGTAGCTGGCCCTTTCACAGGGATACAGCAAGGGCTGTTTTCTTATTTTATTCATTAGTTTACTTCATTTATACCCCACTTTCCCCTTCCAAGTGAGACCCAAAGTGGTTTACAACATTCCCCCCTTCTCTGTTTTACCTCCACAACAATGACCGTGTGGGATAGGCTAGCCTGAGAGTGTATGACTGCCCCCAAGGTCACCCAGCAAGCTTCTGCGGTGTATGGTGGGTTTGTCCTCCTACCACTGCTGATGCACTGCCCTTGAGCACTGACATAAGATATTGTCCTTCTGGCATGGTTTTTGGGGTGTCATAAGGGTGAAACCCCTGACCTGGATAGCCCAGGCTTGCCCGATCATGTTAGATCCCCAAAGCTAATCAGGGTTGGCCCTGGCTAGTATTTGGAAGGGTGACCTCCAAGGAAGGTTGTGACACTGAGACAGGCAACGGCAAATCATCTCTGAAATGTCTCTTGCCTTAAAATCAAGTCTGGCTCGCCACCCAGTGGTGCATAATGCTACAAGAGCTTCAACTTCTGGATGCCAGACAATCTTAGGATCTCCTGGCTATTCTACACACAATGCCATATAATAATTAATTAACTGATCAGGATGAAGTAAGGGAGACTCAATTTCCCCCCTCTGCAGAACAGAAGTACAACCTGGGAATGGTGCTGTTGGAGAGAATTCATTCCCAATGTTTCCTTTCGAGAGTCACAAATCTGAAAAAGGGAGCTTTGACTCTCGAATACCTGAGAAATCTTGTTGGCCTGTAAGGTGCTATGCAGCTCAAATCTTGCTCTTCTCCTGCGGACCAACACAGCCACCCACCTGAAACTATCTTCACGGAGGGCTTGCGGGGGGAATCATCACAGGCAGTCTGAAGATCTGTTCTTGGCAAGAAGATCTTGGCTGCCCCTCCTGAGATGGAAACAAATTATTTTCCCCCTCAAAGTGTTTGTGGGTTGTTTTGGGAAGGGTCGGAGGCCAAAACGTGAGAAAAGGAAGTGAGGCTTTTAAACCATTCAATAAACCTTGTGATGCACATCTCTGTGGGTGCCAAACCTCTGAGTTTGATTTTGCATTCCTTTCTCTCTTTGCCCTCCAGTTCGCCAGGGAGCCAATGTGGTCTTCTGTTCACGAGCCTGCGGAGGTGAGTCCGGAGCACTTTTCCTCACCCCACCACCACGACTGGGTCTCCTTGTTCGTTTGAAATAATGTATATGCCACCTCCACAGAGAACCTTCTTGAGGCAGCTTACAAAGTTCAACAGAATAAAGTTATAGCACAGCATAAAAATTGTGAAATAAACAAACAAACAAACCCAGATTAAAAGCCCAGTCAGAGGATGAGAAAACCAAAACATTTAGCAGCCTAAAATGATCTTCATAAAACAGGCCTCAGGCTCGAAGCAGACTGTAAAAAATTTTTTTGTAAAAGAATAACTCCCTTCATTAAAAGCTGAGGTAAAAAGAAATCATTTGGCCAGGCAATATGGGAGGAGGTGGCCCTTCAGTGACTCTGGCTCCAGACCACTGACAGCCTTGAAAGTCAGATTGAAAACTCTGAGTTGACTGTCTCCAGGAACAGATGGGTGAGCAGTGCAGAACTCCTGGCCCAGGAGCGATAGGATCCCAGGATCCAGCCCCTTACCTCCCTGTTGGCAGAGAAAAGATGAGGTTTAGGTTAGCAGAGCTGGAGATGAAAGTAAATGGGAATGAGAAGACTGTGGTCAAAGTGGCATTTCCCATCTTCTGCTCAAGCCCTTCAAGAGAGAGAAGACAGGTAAGAAGTTTAAATTACATTCATCCTTGAGTAGAGTGTTAGTGAATACCCCCAGGGAAGAAGGCAGATGATGGAAAATAGGATCACCAGCCCTTCTTTTTGCTGCACATGATCTGTCTATTTGTCAGTCATCACGTTCTTTGTCTTCCCCTGTTCCAGTAGGCAACACCAGATGGGACCCCCTCCCCAAGGACTTGGTTTCCCCATTTAAAACAGAACATATTTATTTATTTAGCAGCCCTTTTAGCCTGCCTTTCTCCAAATGGAGAAAACCACCAGGAGAAGAGAGCAACAGTCTTCAGTGCATTTAGCAAACAATGCTCGTGTGTACTTAGAGCTCGGGCACTGCTGGAAAGGAAGAGCGGGGAATAAGGCGGCAGAGGCTGCAGAAAAAAGGCAGGGTTGGAAGTTCTGTCCTGCCGGGCAACTCTTCTGTTCTCCCCCCTTGCAGCGGAACAGGGGCGAGCGATTCAGAGGGACCTGCAGGCTTCTGGGTGCCCAGGGCAAGCCTGCTACCAGATCTGTGACGTTCGCAAGGAGTCAGACATCAAGGTAGGCTAAAACTGGGTGCAAAGTGGTGCTTTTGTGGGGGTTCTTCAGCATCTCCACAAAATGTTCTGTCATCTCTGTACTGTGGTGTACCAAGACTATCCCGTGCCCAGGACTGATAATTCTTTAACACCCCCTCCTTTTTTTGTTGACATCAAGTCATGGCTGACTTATGCTGACCCCATAAGATTTTCAAGCCAAGAGACGTTCAGAGGGGTTTTTTTGCCACTGCCTGCCTCTGTGTCGGCCCGGCTTAGCTGCTGAGATCTGATGAGTGGAGGCCGGGCTGGGGCTCTCCAGGTCAGGGCCCCTCCTCTATACATCAACATTATTTTTAGTAATAATCATAAAGTAAAACGAATAATAATAATGGGCAGAAAATAGATTCAGGTGGTTAGCCATGTTGATCTCAACCAGGAGAACAAAGTTTGGTCTTCCAGGGGCCACTGGACCCAAACTTTTGTTTCAGTGGTCAGAAAAGAAACGCAGACAGTGAAGAATTTCTTTTATTTAACTTTGTATATATAATCATAGGAGCTGCGGTGGCTCAAGTGGTTAAGACGCTGAACTGCAGGCTGCGGAAGGTCAGTAGTTCAGCAGTTCGAGACCCGAGAGTGCCGCATGACGGGGTGAGCTCCCGTTTCTAGTTCCAGCTCCTGCCAACCTAGCAGTTCGAAAGCAAGAAATTGCAAGTAGATAAATAGGTACCACTTCAGTGGGAAGATAACAGCGTTCCGTGTGCCTTGGTGTTTAGTCATGCTGGCCACATGACCACGGAAACGTCTTCGGACAGCACTGGCTCTTCGGCTTTGAAACGGAGATGAGCACCGCAACCCTAGAGTCGGATTCGACTGGCTTTCGAGCAAGGGAACCTTTACCTTTACCTATATAATCATGCCAGTAAAAAAATAAATAAATCACATTTCAACACGCTGTTCTGCCACAAGAGCCAGGATGATGCAGTGATTGAAGTGTTGGAGTAGGATCTGGGAAATCCAGGTTCGAATCCCCCCTCGTGCCATGGAAGCTTGCTGGGTGACCTTGAGCCAGTCACATCACTCTCAGCCTAGCCCTGACCTGGAGAGCCCCGGGGCAGCCAGATCGTCAGAAGCTAAGCAGGGCCAGTCTGGAGGAAGGCAAAGGCAAACCACCTCCAAACATCTCTTGCCTTGAAAACCCTACAGGGTCTCCATAAGTCAGCTGTGACTTCACAGCAAAATAAAATAAAATCCATCACCCAACTTGTGTTCTGAGCAGGCACTTGGGAGGGCTTCTGTTCTCCATTTTGAAGCCCAAGAGCTGACCATCCCAAAGATCCACAAGGCATTTTTGAGAGCTAGGCGTCTTTGTGCTTTTACTACTTTGTACTTTTACTGCCTTTGTACTTTTACTAACTAACACTAGCCAAAGCATCACAAACTAGTGATTGCAAGCTCCACCAGACTGGATGTTAAAAAACACACTATCCCCACCTCAAAGAAGGTCCCCTATCCTCCATTGTTTCCAAAGTCAAAACAGAGAATCTCTGCAGTAGAACTGGGGGAGGTTTGCAAACCCAGCAAAACCAGAGCAGTGTACAGTGCCCAGCAAACCCAGTGCTTTCTGTTCTACGATATTAACAAAGGTTTGCTATGATAGTACTCTTAAATACATTCTATCACCAAGCAGGATAAGGATGGAAATGTCTTGAGACCAAGAAGTGAGTTGGGGGGGCATGGGGGGGACATGGAATAATTAGATGAAGGGAGACAGAACTGAATGAGAAATGTGTGGAAAAGAGGGAGTGAAGTTAAGAGAGGGAAGGGTTGTTTTATCTCGCTTCAACACTCAACTACTGCTTAGCAAGATCTGGCTGAGCTGGGTGCAAGGAAAGGAAGAAAGGCGAGAGTACTGGAGAAAATGACCTGCAGGCTGGCAATGACTGTAGCAGCCATCAGGGTGCATGGCTGGTGCAAGTGTGTTGTGGAGCCTGACAGCAGGCAAGGCTCAGAAGCTCGTGGCAAATCTGGCCACCTTGACTCTGGGCTCACTCAGGTTGGAAATGTTACATCAGAGAGCCTGTGCAGCAGTCACAACACTGATCTGATTAAGACTAAAGAAAGCTTTATTTGTGGAACTAACAAACTGGATAGGAAACAGAGGAGATAAACCTAGTTACCATATCAGGTGAGAGACAGAACATTCTAGCTTGCTCTAGGAGGAAAACCTCAGAATGGCATTCTGCTGACAAACAAGGAGAAGTCCCTTTAGAAAGGAGGTACTCCCCGGGCCACAGTGGCTCATCAGTTAAAACACTAAGCTGCAGACCGGAAGGTCTGTAGTTCGGCAGTTTGAGACCCGAGTGCCGTGTGATGGAACTCCCGTCTCTGGCCCCAGCTCCTGCCAACCTAGCAGTTCAAAAGCAAGAAACTGAAAGTAGATAAATAGGTACCACTGTGGTGGGAAGGGAATAGCGTTCCGTGTACCTTGGCGTTTAATCATGCCGACCACATGACCATAGAGAAGTCTTCGGACAGTGCTGGCTGTTCGGCTTGGAAACGGAGATGAGCACTGCCCCCTAGAGTCAGATTCGACTGGCTTTCAAGCAAGGGAAACCTTTAGCTTTAGCTTTTACTCCCCCTACAGTCCTCTCTGGGTGAAGCTTGCACTCTCTCCTCTAGCAGGCTATGACATTGTCCCACACCTCACATATGGCTTCTCCCCCAGCTCCTTTGCTACCCATCCTTCCCTGTCTCCTGCACTTGCACCAAACACCTGGAACAGGTGCTGCCCAGGGTAGTTCTAACGGTGGTCGCTTGCAGCTCTGGGACTGCAGGGCTCTCGATGCTGTTGTTATCCTAGCCTTCCCTTAGATCTCTCTTCATCCCTGTTCCTGCAGAGGTTGATTCGGAGCACTGTAGAACGTTTCGGATGCCTGGACTGCCTGGTGAACAATGCTGGAAATGGTGAGTGGTTTTCAGACTTTGGGGATCTGGGAAGAATCCCTGGGATGCTTGTGTTTGGGTGTGAGGCCGTTCCTTTTGAGGAACTATACCTTTGCGGGCAGCTATTTGCAAAGCAACTAAAGAGATTACAGTAGCCTAGTGACACAGCATATTTAGATGAAGCTCTGGGGACTCGCTTCCCCGAGGCCCCGTGTCTCTCCACTAACCACTTCTAAAGGAAATGCTTCTTCATTTAAAGGTGAATCAACTTTTGAACATTGCTGTCTGGGGATGTAGTCATCGCCACTAGTTTAATTGGAGGCTGACATAGATTCATGGAGGATGGGTAAATGATACCTCTGTCTTCAGATGCTGTAACTCTCTGAAGACCAGTGGTTGGAGGGCTGTATAGAGTTGCCAACTCTGGGCTGGGGAATTCCTGAAGACTTAGGGGTGGAGCCTGGGGAGCGGGGCTTGGGGAAAGGGGACCTCATTGGGGTATACTGCCACAAAGCCCAGTGTGGTATAGTGCTTAAGAGCAGCAGACTAACCTGGATCATATGGAGAGCCGGGTTTGGTTCTCCACTCCTCCTCCACATGAAGCCAGGTGGGTGATCCTAGGGGCCAGTCACAGTTCTCTCAGAGCTCTCTTAGACCAACCTACCTCGCAGGGTGCCTATTGTGGGGAGAGGAAGGGAAGCTGATTGTAAGCCACTCTGAGGCTCCTTAGGGTAGAGAAAAACAGAGTATAAAACCCAACCTCCTCCTCTTCCTCCTTGTCTTCTTCTTCATGAGAGGGAGGGCAGGAAGGGTTGCCTCAATGCTTAGTTCTTGTGGCCCTTTCTTACATACCAGGGAAATGCTGATCACCACTTTGAGGTCAGGAAGCAATTTTTCTCCATGGAACAGCAATCACTGCGGGTGTGGAGGGGGAGGTATTTGTGAATTTCCTACATTGTGCAGGGGGTTGAACTAGATGACCCAGGAGGTCCCTTCCAACTCTATGATTCTATGATTCTTCCAAAGTAGCCGTTTTCTCCAGGGGACCTGATTTCTGTAGCCTGGTTGGCAACCCAAGCACAGTAGCAGAGAGAGGCTTTGGCCTGCTGGAGCAGGGGGTCTTCTACAGAGTAACATAGTCTGCTGGACTACCGGTTGGATCCAGCAGGGCTACTCTTACATCCATATGATCTGATTATTGTGTTTGACTTGTGGTTTTACTCAAATGAGTATTACTTTAAAGGGGAAAAAACAAAGATGAAATCCATCAGCTCCTTGTGGGGGTGGGCAGGCGTGGATCTCCTCTCTCTCTCTCTCTCTCTCTCTCTCTCTCTCTCTCTCTCTCTCTCTCTCTCTCTCTCTCTCTCTCTCTCTCTCTCTCTCTTTGCGGCTCTTGCCTCTGTGAAACCCCCTTTCCCTTTTCTGTCCTCTTGCAAACAGCTTATAAAGAATCATTTGATGATCTGACTGCCCAAGACTTTGAAAACCTCTTGGAACTCAATGTTGTGAGCTATTTGCTATTAAGCAAGGTGAGTGTTTCTAAAGTATTAGCAGATTCCCTGTTCCTGGAGGCAGCTGGCATCCTCCAGAGTTGAGGGTCAAGTAGGAAAAAACCCTGGAACGGTATCGATTTAGAGGTGCTGCAGGGCTTTACCTGGGTCCTTCCGTCATCTGCTGCCCGAATGAATGTGATGAGGAAGGTCCCACTGGCTCCACAGCTGAGGACCTGCTCTGTCCCCTAAGGAGTCATCGCCGCCATACTGGGGAGGGGCTCTGCCAGTGGACAGTTCTAAGCAACGTGGATTAATGTAAAGGTCTGTGGCTGCATAGGGCAGCTTTGGACTGTTTCTCTTTTGAGATCAGGCACATCATCTCTCCTTCTATTCTGTGTACAGTATGCGCTGCCCTACTTACGGCAAACGAAAGGAAACATCGTCAACATGGGCAGCCTTCACGGTGTTATTGGGATGAAGGATTTGCTCTCAGCTTCCACAACCAAGGTAATCCTGACCAAGGACAGAATCAGTTGCCTTTTTTTTACAAAAAATGTTTCTGCTCTTGAGCTTTTTAGAGCAGCTGGGCTGGCAGATGAAGGTTTTGCACAGCATGGAGATGGCCAGTGTTAGTGCCTCCATTCTCTGTGCTTTGAAAACCCCCACCCTGCGGGCTCTTGTAAATCAAGGTGCTCCTAAAGGCACAGGGGAAGGCCAGGCTGGGTTTTTTTTCAGGCCAGCTGGCAATTCTCGTACACGAGGCTGAAGCCAGTCCATAACTGGTAAAGGTTTCATGGAACCTCCATTTGCTTTCTTTTCATTATCAGACTGAAAAAAGCTCACTTAAGCCTCAAAGGCAAAAACATCCTGCATCTTTCACCCTTCCCTTAGAACCCCAAGTAGGGTTGCCAACTGCCTAGCAAAAATGGAATGCCCTCTCCCTTGACTAGAGGCTTCATGGGAATGTTACTTACAAGGTGATGTCATCCCCCCTCCATGCTATGTAAAGCTTGACTCCAAGAGATCAGATTTTTGCTTCTGTACTCTAACTCATCCACTTGCCAAAGAAATCTGTCCTTCAGGTCCCCAATATCCAGGCTCCAGTTTCATGGTCTAGGGATCAGACTTGGATATCGAGGGCAGGTCACCTCCCCCCTCCCTCAGTTTTTCTTACCCAGATGGAACAGGTCTTTGTGGGGATGATGATGACTCAGGTGCTGAAAGTCAACACTGAAGGATGAGAAGGTCTGGCCCACCACTCTCCATCCTGTCTTCACTGGGGTTGCCAACAGGACCTAAGAAAAATACCCTCTTCCTTTAAGAGAAGCTTAGAAGCCACTTGGATTGTAGGTGTTATTTAAGCCCATATAATTTTTAAAAAACCCTTCTCTTAATGCACATCAGACTGTAAGAAGAGGAGGCCAAGCAGTTTCTGGTCAGTTGGCAACCCTGCATGTTGTGTATTTCTCTTGCAGGGCGCTGTGATTGCAATGACCAAAGCCCTGGCCATCGATGAGAGCAAATACGGAGTACGAGTCAACAGGTAAAAGTGATTATCATCATTACAGAGCCCTCGATGTGCAGTGTCCCTTGCAGAATACTCTCAGGAAAGAAAGACAGGTCCTCCGTAGCCCAGCGCCAGGAATTACAGGCAAAGCTTTTTGCTAAAATAAATAAAGAGATAATAGAGGGGAAAAACAAATAGAAAGATAACAGGTAATTGGTACTGAAAGAGTCTAACGCCCAGACAAATGGACTGGGGTGACTTTTCTGGAGAAGGTATAACTGATACAAAGTCCACACATTTCTCTTCCCTTTCAAATATTGTTGCTTGTGAGAAGAGAACCACAAGGAATAGATTAGGTACAAAAGATGGTACCTTCTAAAATTAATGTTTAGAAAATGAATGCCATTATTTTCAATTCCACTGGAATAATCTGCTTTGCCTTAAGGACGTACAGAGGTAGTGTCTTTAAATAGAACAATGCCTATCAGTATATCTGATACTGCCAAAGTACCCAAACCACTGCACTTACAGAAAGACAAAGTGGGGGCATCTAAATATTAGCGGGTCTCCCCCAGGTGTGCAGAAGAGTACAGCTTTGTCAATTAACTAAAATAAGAACAAGACACTGAGGGGGGGAAAAATCCAGCTTCAAAGAGATCCGAATCTGCTCCAGGAAGCCCGGAATGTGGAGAGCAGGTGAGAGTCAGTCAAAGGAGAAAAAACAGGCCGAGGGGAGGGAGAAACCAGTCTCCTTAAGGACACCCCTTTAAAAGTTTACAGAATCCTGGAGTTTTTGCTATTGCTTTTTCTTGTGTTTTAAACAAATGTTTTGTTAATCCCCTGTGGGCTGAGATTGCAGAGGCTGCTTTCCATGCCATATTTTTTCTGGGGTGTAGAAATTAATAATCAGGAGTATCGCGTGAAAGACTTTGTATAGCATGTTAAATTGTAAGCTCATCATGGAAGTTGCTGTCTTTCTAGGAATAATAATAAAGACGTGTCTTCAAAACTCATTCACTTTGGGACATATTTCTTGTATATTTTTATTTTAAAAGACAACAGGGATACAGAAAGAAAAAAGGAAAATAGGAAAAAGATATAAGATTATATGAAATATTTACATGTATCAGGGACATTCATTTATACACAACCTATTACTGTATAACACATTTACAAAACTTATACACAAATACTTTCCTTCTCAACCCCCTTGACAGAACATGTATAATTAGACCTACATCACAGAAGGAAGAATTTAAGATATGAAAGGAAAATAACAAATATTTTGATTCTACCTCTGATTTCCACATACGCTATATACCCTATATATAAAAAGATTGTGATAGGTTAAATCTGTTTAACAAACCTTAAAGGATATTAATAGAATGGTGATACTTACTTTGACATAAGCATTGGCTCTATTTTCATCTGTACTGAGCCCTATTAATTCCTGATTGTTTAAAAAATAGCATCTTAAAAATAAAATATACTGAAATCTTACAAACTACATTAATAAAATAGAAAATATATTATATAGTGAATACACACACACACACTGAAAGATAGGTAAATCCCCCCCACTTCCCCACTTTTTTAATTACTTCAGAAGATTCAGATATATTATTTTATTCATAGCATCTTCAATGGTAAAACATCTTATACCAATTTTCCTTTAATGCTTGACTATGTGTGAATTTTATTTCTTTCATCTTGGGAAATTCTTGATGTTTCATGATGCCCCTGATCTTTTTTTAAATTTTTTAAATTCCCAATCATTTTGAATTTTAGCATCTCACCAAGTAATATCCGGACCCATTTGTTTGAAAGAGAAGCAAATCGTTTTAAGAATCCAGAGGGTGTACTCCAGGAATTTGAAAGTTATCAGGCAAGTGTGTTGTGGGGGAAACAGGAATAGTGTCGGTGCTGATGAATGGTTCTTCCAAGGGTTGCCATCCTCAAGGTGGGGCCTGCAGTTCTCCTGGAATGACAGCTGTTCTCCAACTCCAGAGATCAGTGCTCAGGAGAAAAATGGCAGCCCTGCAGGGTAGGGGGAACGGGAGTCCTAGAGTTTCCCCAGTTGGTGGGTACTCTTGGTCTTCTGTATCTCCTATGGAAGAAGCACCCCCCCTAAGCTCTCCCCTCCCCAAACTCTGCCCACCCCAGGCACAGCCTGTAGATCTCCCAAGCCAGCCTTGGCAGCCATAGTTCTACCACCTCTAAGGTGGTCATAATAGGTAGGGGAGTGTATACAGTGACAGGAGAAAAAAATATGGAAAAATTTGAAATCTGCACCCAGGAAACCTGAACTCTACTGCTAGTAAATCCTGCCCCACCCTGATTCAGCTTCTGAGACTTCATGGTCTTATCTTATGTGGTATCGATTAGGACCAGGGCTTTTTCTGTGGCGGCTCCAACTTACTGGAATGAGCTTCCGGACAAGATCAGGGCCCTGCGGGACCTTTCACAGTTCCTCAGGGCCACGAAAATGGAGCTCTTCCGTCAGGCATTTAGGTCAGGAGCCGCGTTTTATCCTCTAAGCCCTGTACCAATCCTCTTTCCAGCCCGAGCCCACCAATAGTGGATGTACCTCTGAATGCACTTTACCACGGTTGTATCGCTATCACTATGTTAATGGCCTTAATAACTTATCGTGTATTTTATATTGATATTTATATTGTTGTTTTATCTATGGTTCTTCATGTAAACTGCCCTGAGCCTGCTTTGGTGGGGAGGGCGGCATAAAAATCAAATTAATATATAATAAACAAATAAACGTGTGAGCTGAGTATAGAATTCCACATTTATCTCTCTTCTCTTGCACATTTATAGCTATTGGGACGCTTGGGGACCCCAGAAGAGGTGGCATTGGGTGTTCTGTTCCTTGCCGCCGATGGAACTTTCTGCACTGGTCTGAACCTTCTCATCTCTGGTGGAGCTGAAGTTGGCTTCGGAATAAAGAGCCCGATGGGTCCTGACTGTTCCCCAAGTGACATAGGGAATCTGCTGGACTCCTCCAGCAACTAATAGAACCAGAAAGACGGGTCAGGATAAGAGCTAAGCGTACAACTGTCATTGATTCAAAGTCGTTATTCAGACTTCATTAAATGCTTCCTGTCCATGTTTTCTGCTTGATCCCCCTTCACCAACAACTGTGCCTGTTCTTGTTCCGAATCCCATCATCCGGTAAAGACACCACTCAAAGGAAAGAGAGGTCATAAATGTGTTGTTGCTACTTGGCTTTAATACATGAAAATGAGTTTGCATCAGGTCTTACCCTACCTAGCTGAGCTGGGTCTGACGCCCTCTCCCCTGCCTTTCAGCCTCCTTTCCTTGCTCCTCCAAGTTCCCTGCCTGGATTTGCTGGCTTCTCCCCCTTTCAGATGTTCTGTGGGCAAACTGTGCTTGCTTGCTGGTACAGGAAAAACAAGTTTATACGTTCCCCAAAAGTAGGACTTCTAACCAGAGTGGTGGAGGTGGTGTATATCTCCTCACCCTGAGATACCACCAAGCAATTCAAACTGTTGAACCATGGCTGAATTTATCCAGATTTTTCAGATGCCACCATCAAAATATGTACATTCTGAACTTCCGGGAAAGACATTAGGAAGTCTGAGGTTGCAAAAGAAAAGAAAAGAAAAGAAAAAGGCAGCTGCAGATAAAAACTGCACTCATTCCCTCCTGCCTTGGCAGATTTAGCAAGCTCAAGCCCCCAATCAGCTGAAATCCCTCCAAGAGAACGTGAAAACTGAATTTAAAAACCTGTTCACAACAATTAGATCTTCGTTTGATGATTTAGCAGAGGGATGGAGAAGGCACCAAAGCAATGAAGGCATGGGGAAAGCAGGCGAGAATGTTTGGAAATGGAAAGTTTTTTTTCAGAAAAAGAGAGGGAATGCTGGGGGGTGGGGGGAGCAGAAGCACTTGCCAAGCAGAGAGAGGAGGCTGAAGGCCTGTTTTAAAGGTATCCTTCAGCTTTGGGGAGGGGATAGCTTGGAAAGCATCATGTCTCTTACAAACTGAGAGACGGCAGGAGAAGCTTGTGTCTTTATTGCATGGATTCATTGCAACTCCCTCAACAGAATCTCAGTTTCGCAGAGCCCTCCCCCTGTGACAGTAGCAGTTCTATTGGCATCAATGGACTGAGAAAATACATACTGACCAAAAACAGCACAATGGCAGTGCTTAGTGTGCACATGGATTTGCGGAACCCTTGAATAACTCCAGGGCTTCCAGACTGATGACTGCCTTAGAGAAAAAGTGCACCTTGAAAAGTATTCCATAAACATGTGGTTTTCTCTTCTTAAAAAAAGACTCTGCTGATCTGATCCACCTTTAAAGAAGACTTAGAACAGTCATCCTCAACCTTCAATGGTGTTTCCTGGAGCCCCACCTTTCTTTGCCCTCCAAGCAAGGAGTGAGGTTCTGGGTTTTCTCCACGTTGTTACAGCAGGAGAGGCTTCAGAAGGCAGACAGAACACTCAAGACCTCGCTTGCACAAGGTGGTTCATGTCTTGGGCAGGGTGTTAACCCTGGTGTTTGAACAATGTTGACAGGTTGATTAGACCTTTTAACCCTTCCTGTGTGAGCTGGTGGGAAGTTCCTTACCCAATGCAAAGGTAGGGGGTCTGCTCCCTTCTGAAGCCCCTTCTCTCAATCATTCAAGAGGGCATATCTCCCACACCTCAGTACCCAGCTCATGTTTTAATGACAGGTACAGGAAATAATTATCTCTTCACAGATAGGCATCTCCACTCTTGTTGGCACTTTGTGCATTTTATGGCTTTCTTCTCTGGGAAAGCAAGAAGCTCCCAGAGGCTTGTGTGGTGGTAGCTATGAGAGCACTAAACTTTTTTTTTTTTTTGCTGAGTTTGCAAAGTCAGATTGGCCTTCTTACCTTGTTTTACCAGATGTATCTCATAGGCACTTGCAGATTAGCTCATATGTTGCTTATGTATTATTTAGTTAAGAATCAGTTATCCAGATAATATCACAGGATTATGTTAGCTAATCAAGATTTATGTTGTTTGATCTGTAATTTAGTTATGAAGTTAACTAAATATCACCATTATGATAGACAAGATATAGAGATAAGATAAGACCTGGTATTTCTCTATAAATGTGCAGTCCTGTGACAAGCAAATCAGGTTTCTCTGGATGGAAGTCTCGGAAGAAGAATAGGTGAGATTTCTTGGAGGGTAACTTGGGCTTTTTGATTATCCCTAAAAGCGGTGAGACAACCACCTGAAACCTGATTTGCTTTTAAAACTATTAAATGCTAAAAAGCAATGCTAGGTACTTTGGCACTTTTAGCATTTATTGTCAGGGTCATTGTAGGATTAACTTTTCCATGCTTGTATTTCCTTCTGTCTAGCTCATTAAAGAAAATAACTTCTCATCTCAATAAAAGTTTCTGCTGGTGTTCTGTCTGGTTTGCTGGTTACACTCAAAGAACCGTACTCACCCCCTTATTCTTTTGTATGATCAGAATTAAGGGTTGTAACTCACCCTTTAATGAAATAAATCCAGGTGAACTCTGTTGCTAAACATATTTTGTAAAGGCAAAGCTATTAAGTACAAGAAAGATGAAATTTCCTAGAGAATATTTGCTAATAAAACAGCTCTCCTTTAATTTACATATGTGGGGGAGGGGAATGTAAAAATTCCTCCGCACCATGGAGTGCACTATTTTCAAACACAGAGAACAGTTATTATAGTAAATTTCTGTCCTGAGGAACTGTGAATGCCTTCCAAATCAGTGTTTACATTTTAATAAATGTTTCATTTTAAGGTACGCTACATAGGAAGGAGATGGTGTAACAACAGAAAGGAATATGCAAACAATAGAAAGGAATATGCAAACTAAACTATCTGGAAAGCTTTTCAGAAGTATTCCCTTGTGCATTTTCTAATGACTAAGGACAGAGGGAGGGAGCAATATTTATTCCAACAGATCTCTGGAGACATGAAGGACTACTTCTCTCCCCATGTCATGAGACCCACGGATGTGCTCACTAGTAGAAATGACATCCTTTGCTGTTGAAATTATTTAATCAAAAGATGAGATGGGTGGATTGAAACCTGGATACTGGAACTAGAGGCGAGTTCAAGGTCTGGGACCTCTTTTCTGAAAGTTCCCTCCCCCCTTTCAACTCATACACCTTAGTGAACGCAGAACTGTGTTTACTGTAAAACAGGGAAATACAATCTGCACTGTTCGATATGGTACACCTCACTCCCAAATCTCCTTTCTCTTCCCAAATCGAAGGTCCAGAGCTAGAGTTGCCTGATATTTTTTGAAAGATACCAGACATGAGAAGACTCTATGCCACCTCCTCCCAGAGCAAACAGTGTGAATTACACAGTTTGTGCTGAGAGGAGCACCCAGCACCCGTGCGAGGCAGCCGCAGCAGCTCCTGTTTCGCACTCAGTGCTGCCTCCCCTCCTCCCAGGGCAAACAGTGCAAAGCATGACGTTCACCCTTGGAGGAGCCCCCAGCCCCCATGCAAAGCAGCAGCTGCAGCTTCATGCTTAGCCTGCCTGGGCCCTGCCTTCTATAAGCACAAACACTGTCCTTCATGCTGTTTGGGCTTGGACTGTCAGTTCACCTGGGAGCCGAATATTTTCATGGACTGGCGAAAACACTGAAAAAATCCCAGACATTTAAATGCCTGGTATTTTATCGATTTTTCCCTCCGGACAGTCAGTGAATCTACCAGATTGACTGCATCAGTACCAGACGCCTGGGAACCTTATCCAGAGCCTGGAGGTGAGTGATGGCCTCTTGAGTCAGGGCCTCACTGTTCGTGTCCTGGTTTTGAACATCCTGCCCCTGGGCAAAATCTGGCTCGGTGGCAGGCAGCTCTGGCCACCAATGTCCTGGAAGTGTTTCCTCGGAGGTCGTTTCCCAGGGTAGCCACGTTGGTCTGAAGAGGAATACCTAGATTCAGGTCCAAGAGCCCCTCAGAGACCAAAACAGAAAAGGGGAAGAAACTTCAGCCCGGAAAAACAACCAAGCAGGTTTACAAAGAGCCTCATAAAACAATAAATTCTAATGGGTTCTATACATTAAATTAACAGAAAATTACAAATAATTTAAAAAATTCATTAAAGCCAAACATATTTTGTTCACAAGGCCGTCCTCAGGGGGGGGAAATTATTAAAATACGCACCATAAAGTGAAGATATTCAAAATGTAAGTTTTCTGTTGAGAGCTTTAAAACTTTAAAAAAGAAGAAATAGTGTGTGGGAGGGGAAGCTAATTGACATTAATTATCATGTGAGTCATTTATAAAATTCAAAAATGTTTTTTTCCCAAATGACTGATCTGTATTCCTCACACATACAACAAGAAGGACCAGTTTAGTAACTAGTAACTATTGGAACAAAATATTATTTATCTGTGTGAACGAGGTCAGAGTGAATCATAGCTCTGTGGCGTGCGTATCCACACTCAGGAAGCAAAATACACCAAGGGATCCCCGTTATTATCACACATTTATATCAGGCAACAAGAAGATGAAAGATGGTGCAATAGATGAAAAATGATAGTCACACTAATAGAGAAGTTCCTCGGCTTGCCGGATCCAACAGAGGGCTTCCATCGGTCTTCCTGGGAGTTTTTTGCAAGAAACTCTATGGTAAATTTGGGCTCAAACCAGTGTTTTGCTTTGCATGTGTGGCATGATGATGTCACCCAGAAATGACATCATCATGCTGCCAGCATCGCATGGCAACGCTCTAACTTTTGGCCAGAACTCTAGGGTTTGAGACCAGATTTACCATAGAGTTTACCATAGAGTCTCCCCCCCACCAGCCAGCTGGCTGGTGGCAAAGAAGAGCCAGCAAAAGCGGGGGAACCCCTTCCCAGACTGGGGGGTTGGCAACCCTAGAAGTTGCATCATCCCTCATACTGGCATGTCAGTGGGCAGAGCCTGCTGAATGACTCAGCTGTTTTTTCAAGAAACACACACACAGTCTGTCTCTTCCTTCAGACCATAAAGGATCGAAGTATTCAATGTAAAAATCGAGCAACTCTCTAAGGTGCTCTTGGACTTGAATCTAGCTGCTTTCTTACAGAATCTCTCTTGCAGCCACACTCCCTCCAGGCCAAGTTGAAGCAAAGTTCTGAAGGCCACACTATTACATCATCCGCCCCAGCAGGAAGACTTACCAGGAGCTGGAAGTAGGCCCAGGCTATGTCTCCAGCAATGTGGCAATATTACTTCTGGCATTTACTAGAAGTGATGTCATCATGTTGGCAATATTACTTTTGGCATTTACTGGAAGTAATGTCATCATGTTGGCAATATCTGCGCAATGCTCTGGTATTTAGGCAGAAACTCTAAGTTAGAAGCCATTTTACCATACAGTTTTCTCCCAAATACCAGAATGTCACTGGGATATCCCAATGTGATGATGTCACTTCTGGCATGTGTTGGTAGTGATGTCGCCATGTAACCGACGATATAGCCTGGGCCATCTTCCCACTCCTGATAACTTTTCCCCTCTTCCCACTGGTGGCCAGCAGGGACCTGGCAACCCTAACTCAAAGGCTAGGACAAAGATCCCAGCTGAGAAGAAATGAGGCTAAATTTAAAGAGATAACATATGGCAGTGCACATTTTCATGAGGAAGTGGGTTTAGTGAAGAGGGAATGGGTGGGATATTACAAGAAATATCCTCAGCAGCAAAGTCATGAATGGGTATCCAATAAGACTTGCTTCCTTCATAGCTCCTGTCTTCTGATTCTTCAGTTTAGGCCTTTCAGCAATGAAGCCATCCCTTGGAGCAAACACAGGAGCTTTTGGAAAAAAAACCAACCCATTATTCTCCCAGTTCAGAAAGGACCAGCCCTCATGCTCCACAACCTACACTGAGCAAACTAGCCATGGACACTCCTCCCAACCAATTAAGTAGCTGCACTGCTCCACACAAGAGCCTGTATTTCCAAAGCTCTACATGGATTTTAGTCATTCAGAGAAACGGAGGCAAACAGCTGGCATGGCAACTTGTCTGCGTTACCCAGGCAAGGTGGCGATCGTGACTGGTGGCACCGAAGGGATTGGTCTGGCCATCGTGAGAGAATTTGGTGAGAATGGAGAGAAGTGGGTATGGAGGAGGGGGCATGTTTTGCCCACAGGGGCCGGAGCTGAGCCTGCCCAGAAGACTCAGGAAGTCTTTGGTCCCCACATCTCTAATCTGGGATGTAGAGAAACCGGGAGGGAGGGAAATGCCCCCTTTATGTCCTCAGAGCCCTTTTTGTCTGTCCTGAAACCCAAAAAGGACTCATGTAGTAATACCTTCTGGCATAAGGTCTTGTGGACTAAAGACTTTTCATTTGCCTGCGACATGCCACAAGACTCTTTCTTATGTTTGGTGTAGTGGTTAAGAGTACTGTAACCTGGAGAACTGGCTTTAATACCCACTCCTCCTCCACAGAAAGCCAGCTGGGTGATCCTGGACCAGTCACAGTTCTCTTAGAACTCTCTCAGGCCCACCTACCTGACAGGGTGTCTCTTGTGGGGGGAGAGGAAGGGAAGGTGATTGTAAGCCGCTCTGAGACTCCTTCAGGTTGTGAAGGGTGGAGTATAAAAACCAACTCTTATCATCATCATCAAAAGTAATAGGTGTGTGTGTTCCCAACAGATTCCTTGGATAGAAAACAGGTTACAAGAACTACCCCTGTTAGCTCTGGCTCAGATTCTGTGAAGGGGTGGGGTGGACAGTTCCCATTTTCATAGCAGGCAAAGCTGCACCTGCTGAAATTCAACCTGTTGTAAAGCTCTTGAAGCCCACGCTGCCAGAATACATGGTGGCAATCCAACTGATACAGGGACTGTGAGTCTGTGGTTGGAGGCACTGGGTGTCCCGTATTTCCAGAGGAAGACTGGGTCTCAGGGCCTTGGGTGCAGCAAGATCTTAGTCCAGTTGGACCTAAAAGAGACGCAAGATTTTCAGGGTATGTCTGACTTTACAGACTCAGATATCTGACGATTCAGGGAGCTTTGACTCTCGGAAGCTTCTACCCTGGAACTTGTTGGCCTTTCAGGTGATCTGGCTCTTCTATTGAAGACCACCACAGCTACCCACCCAAAAGGGTCTTCATGGAGGCCTTGGGGCGGACGGGGCTTCTGCTCCCGTCATCAGAGATAGTTTGCTCTGAACAAGAAGATCTGCCTGCAGAAGGCTGCCCTTCCAGAGACAGAAAACAGCTCCCCCCCTCCAAGTGTTTTGAGCTTGTCTGATGATCTAAATGGGGGGTGGGAGAGGCAGGAATTAAGTCTTTTAAACAAATAAATTAACCCAGTGCTGTGCATCTGTGAGTGAGCCAAGCCCCTCTGAGTTTTGTCTTGCGTTCCTGTCTCTCTTCTCCAGTTCGGCAGGGAGCCAAAGTGGTCTTCTGTTCACGAGCCTCCGGAGGTGAGTCTGGAGCACCCTTTTCTACTCCCCTCCCCCATGACAGGTTCCCCTTGCTTGTCTGAAATACGTATTTGCCACCTTGACTGAGATCCTTCTTGAGGCAGCTTACAAAGTAAAGCTTAATAAAACCATAAAGCAATTTAACTTGTTAATTTAAAAAAAAGCAATTAAAACCCCAGCCAGTGCGTTACGTAACATAAAATACCTGACAATCCAAGGTGGGCCAATCATTGGATTGCTTTTGCGTATTGATAAATGACCAAGCATGAATGATGGGTTGATCCTGATGGCTCATCCCAGGTGGATTGGCTATTAGACTGTCTTATCAATGGCTGGGTTCGATTAGCAATACTGAAGAGTTGCCCCACTGTCTATAGTCGAAAATGGATCATACTGCCTTGATGAAGTATCCCTTGGAGCTGGGGGAATATAAACACTTTATGCATTCCAGGGACACCCTTCCTCTGTGATAGAATTTACCTTGGTTGTGGCAGACCAGTTGTATTTTTGAGATTCATTTTCAGGGTCCCATGGTGCTTTGGCTTTCAAGGGGGTTCACTTCAAAACAGGCAATAGTAGACAGAGAATGAAATTGTGGGGGTCTCATCAGGAGGAGGTATTGGGGGTCTCATAATCACCCTCATCGCCTCTTCAGGCGCACAGAGCAGGGCTTCAGAAGCAGGTCTTAACTGGGGGCAGAGGGGGTGGACAATATGGGAGGAAGGATCCCAGTTCTGAGCCATTGGCAGCCTTGAAGCCAAGAACCAGCACTGTGGATGGATTGTCTTGCCAGCAACTGATGGGTAGCCAGTGCAGATCTTCCAGCACAGAGGAGGTACGATCCCTGTATCCAGCCCCTTGCTTACTCACTTCCAGTATCTCAGGTTTAGGAGATATAAAGAAAGTATGAGGTATAGGGTAGTAGAGTCAGAGATGAAAGTAAACTGGAATGATAAGATCGTGGGCAGAGCTGCTTCAGGCCCTGCAAGAAAGAACACAGGTAAGAAATTTAAGTTATAGTCACCCTTGAGTAGAATGTTGCAAATGCAGTGAGAGACCCTTTTCGGCTGCGGATGATCTGTATACTAGTCAGTCGTTGAGTTCTTTGTCTTCCCCTGTTCCTGTAGGCAACACTAGATGGGACCTGCCTGCCCAAGCACTTTGTTTCCCCATTTAAAACAAAACATATTTATTTAGTTTGCAGTCCTTTTTACCTGCCTTCCTCCAAATGGAGAAAGCAACCAAGAGAGGGGAGGAATAGTCTTCAAGTTATTTAGCAAACATTCTTGCACGTATTTAGAGCTTGGGCACAGGTGGAAAGGAAGAGGGAGGGATAAGGCAGAGGCTGCACAAGAAAAGCAAGGTTAGAAGGTTTGTCCTGCCAGCAACTGTTCTGTTCTCCCCCCTTGCAGCGGAAAAGGGACAAGCAATTCAGAGGGAGCTGCAGGCTTCTGGGTGCCCCGGGGACGCTTACTTCCAGGTCTGTGATGTCCGTAAGGAGTCAGACATCAAGGTAGGCTAAAACTGGTGCTTCTTTGGGGGTTCTTCTTCAGCACGTCCACAAAATGTCCTTTCATCTCTGAACCCATCACTAAAACCGTTCTCTATATTTTAATTCTCAGGTGTCTAAATGGCCACGACACTGTTCTTCTGGCCTTTCCCCTTGATTTATGCTCCTCTTTTGCAGGCCCATAGCTAGACAATTTTCATGGGGGTACACTGAGGGGCATGACGTCACTTCTGATGCCACAAAAATAACAAAAATAAAAATAGAAGAGCCGGAGAAGTCTGCAATTCCCAGTTTCAAAGAAGACAGGCTTCACAAATTGCACAAAAAAAATGTTGCCCTTATATACTGCCTTTCAAGAAATACACAGTGCTGCAGCTTTTTTTTAGGTAGATCAGGAGTAAAGTTCACATCCACTTTCTTTTTTTTTGTAAAGAAATTTTATTAACAGGATATTTTAACATGATCCATAATTAAAGACAGTTCTTAAGATATCCTTTCCCTCAACATTTTCCCCCCTCTCCCCTGGCTTCCAACGATGTTCCGCCCCATTATCATTTCAGTCAACATTCTGTTACATTAAACACTTATTCAGTAATCAAATCTTCTATTAAAACATTTCCCTTTTCTATTTCTCTCTCTTAGGTAACATTTTAAATACAATCCATTTCTTACTATACTTCTAATCTTAATAGTTATCAAAGCATCCACTTTCTCACAGAACGGCAAGCTCGGCATTCCCAGCGCAAGGGCATGCACCCATGCACTCCACGCGCCCTCCTCCCATGCAAACCGGACACCTCCAAGGGTGGCCAAGTCGGCAGGCCCTTGCAGAAGCCCGGCTGAACGAGGAATGACTTGCACTGGGCTGCACAACCCCCACCTGATGTTGCGCCAGCTTAAAGCTGCTTCAGGGAGAAACTTGCTGGAGAGTTTCACCAAAGCCAGGAGGAGGGGGGAGTGACAGGAGAGCGGAGACAGCAGAATCGGGAATGCACCCAGCCAGCCTTGGGGGCGCATGCAAGCTCCAGAACCTTTGCAAGCCAGAGTTGTGGCAAGTGCTTTCACTATGGCCCTCCCTCCAAGGCTGCTCCCATGTCGGAGTGTGGCAAGGGAGGGCTCTGGCATGCAGGTGTGGGATCCTTGCCCATCTCCTCTTTTGGATGCCACCCTACAGTCAGCTGGTGTGACACGCATTTGCAGAGCCTTGGGGCCCCCTTGCCAACTGCTGTCCTTTGTCTTTTCAGGCTCAGGGGCTGCCTCTCAGGCTGGGGCCCTGCGGAGCTGCAGCATGCAGGCAGCGAGCTTCAGCCACTCCTGGAACTAGCCCCAGAGCTCCCTCTGCATCCCAGGGGAGGAGAGGGGTTTTTGGGAGAGTCAGAGGCAGGGCACATTCAGGAGGGGGCATTGGCCCATGCGCCCCATTCTAGCTACAGCCCTATTCTTTCATAAATTCAGAATATGCATATCACCAATGGTGTTATATGTCTCTCCTCTGCACAAGTCCTTGCCCTGGGGTTCCACTTAATTTCTTTTTTCAGCTTTAAGCTTCTGGTCCTCTTCGCTGTCAGAGCATGCCCTGGAGTCTGAAAATGGGCAAGGCTCAGAAGCTGAGAGCATGCTTTGCCTCCCTGACTCTGGGCCCAGTCATGCTGGAGGTGTTATAGCAGAGTGCCTATGCAGCAGTGAGGACACTGAACTGATCATGGGTAAAGAAAGCTCTATCTGTGGAACTAACCAACTAGATGGGAAACAGAAGATGTAACCCTAGCTTGTTATCTTATTATGTAAGCCGCCCTGAGCCGCCCTTGGTCAGGAGGACAGGGTAAAAATTTAATAAATAAATAAATAGCTGCCTTGCTAGGTGAAAGACAGAGAGTTCTAGACTGTTTCAGAAGGAAAGACTAAGAAGACCATTTTGCAGACAGACAAAGAGAAGCCCCTTTACACACGGTCTGAGCTATTAGGAGTGTTTGAGAAGCCAAAATTTCAAAGCCCTTGGAGCAAATCCTTACATATTGTTCTTTAGAGGACTCTCTTTCCGGTTACTTGGGTGTTGAAGAAAGCGATATTTTAGTCACATTAATAGCATTGGAATCAGCTTAAGTAGCAAAGGTAAACAGTGACTGCGGCAAAATGTGGGAGAACTGATATCTGAGAAGTCATCCATTCTGCTTCGCTTTCTTTGAGGTGCTGGAAATTCCTCAGAAAGGCCGTTTCTTTTCCTCCCCATGACAGAGAACAGTTTCACGCTCAGTTTGTCGCAAAACTTCTGTCCATAAAAACGGAAAGTTCGTAAGACGAATTGCAAAACCAGGCCAACCAGCAGAATGGAGAGCTCGGCAACGCCCAGCTCAGCCAGGACACCAGTTGAGCTCCCCTCTCAATACGTTAGCAAGAGGTAATCGTAACTATATAAAATAAACTTAAAATTGAATAGAAAACAAAGTATAGCCGAGAACTGTAGAGCAAAGTAAAAATAAACCTCACCGATCCCTATCTCAAAACCAAGCCAATTACAGCACGCTCGGCAGCTTATCAAAGTAAGCGTTAAAAACATTAAAAGAAAACATCTTCACAGACCTGCCGAGGCAGCTAGCTTAACAAAGCCAAACAAGCCACTGGAACTAGTCCAGAGAGATAAATAGAAAAAAATAGTCATAAAAGAAACACAGCTTGACAAGGAGCCCGAGAAAGCACCACCGCCCTGTTAACCCGAAGTCAGAAGCCCCTTTAGAAAGGAGTTCCCCTTTTAGTCCTCTCTAGCTAGAACAGCATTCCGTGCGCCTTGGTGTTTAGTCATGCCAGCCACGTGACCACGGAAATGACTTCGGACAGCGCTGGCTCTTCGGCTTTGAAACGGAGATGAGCACCGCAACCCTAGAGTCGGATTCGACTGACTTTCGAGCAAGGGAACCTTTACCTTTACCTTTAGCTAGAACTGGGTGCCCCCTGCAGGGTCTTCTTTCCTCTTCCTTGTACACAAGACATTGCTGTATTCCACCAGGAGGCAGCTCAGGGTTCAAAGACCCTCAACCACCAAATGCCTGGGGAACCCCCTCCCCAGGCTGGATCAGGCCTTGTCCCCAACCCACACGGGAGCCCTCTTCTTTGGTTGTTCCTCTCCTCTCCCCCCCCCCGGGTCCTTTGCTGCCCACCCTTCTCTGTCTTGTGCCAAACACCTGGAACAGGTGCAGCCCAGAGTAGGCGATGGTTGCTTGCAGCTCTGGAATGGCAGCATTCTGGATTCTGTCATTAATCCTTGGCTTACCTTAGGTGTCTCTTCACCTTTGTTCCTGCAGAGGCTGATTTCGGTAACTGTGGAACGTTACGGATGCCTGGACTGCCTGGTGAACAACGCTGGACAAGGTGAGTGACGTTCACACTTTTGTGGCCTGGAAGAATCCCTGGGATGCATGGGTCTGGATGCGAAGGTGTTTCCTGTTTATTCAAAAGCCAGAATGGCCTTGCTCAATAAAGGGTTCAAGGAAGTATGACTTTCCAGGCAGCTGTTTACAGTGAAACTAAAGAAATTACGATAGCCTAATAACGTAACATGTTTATACGAAGGCACTGGAACTCCCTCCCCTGAGGTCCTGCAGCTCCCACACTAACCCTTTCTGAGGGGATTGTTTCTTCATCTAAACAGTAATTAACGAATGGACCTCACTGTCCCAGGAGGTAGTGCTGGCCTCTAGTTTAATTGCAGGGTTAGGTAGATTCATGGGGAACAGATCCATCGATGCCAATTAGCTATGATGGTGAAAGGAAACCTCCATATTCAGGGCCCATAACCCTCTGAGGACCAGTGGTAGGGGGGACTGTCTAGGGCTGCCAACTCTGGGCTGGGGGTTTCCTGGAGAATTAGGGGTGGAGCATGGGGAGAGAAGCATTAGGGGAGGGGAGGGACCTTGGGGGGGAAGTAGAATGCCACAGACCCCAACTTCATTTTTCCAGAGGAACTGATCTTTGTAACCTGGGAGATCTCCAGGCTCCACTTGGAGGCTGGCAACCCCAGGGCCGTACCAAGGAGAGGTTTGGGCCTTCTGGAGTATATGGTCTGCCTCTGTGTTAAAAGGTCTCTGGGACCACTGGTTGGACCCAGTAGGGCTACTCTTACTTCTAGACGATCTGATAATTATGTGTGACTTGTGGTTCTACTCAAAGCAGTATTACTTTAAAAACAAAACAAGTGTGAAATCCATCAGCATGTTCCAGGGGTAGGGCTCTCTTGCTGTTTGTGTCTTGCCTCTGGGAAACCCACTTCCATTTTAAATCCTCTTGCAAACAGGTAATTTTGAAACAATTGATGAAATGAGCGCCCAAGACTTCCGCAACATCATGGAACTCAACACTGTGAGCTGCTTGTTAGCATCCAAGGTGAGTGTTTCTAACTTCTAAGGAATATCCCTCTTCCCTGAGGGCCTGTACTTTTAAGAAGCCTAGAAGTGCTGCACTAACAACCAAAGGACTGTGAAGGGTTACTTCTTCACAGAGCCCTGAGTGACAGGCTGCTCCAGGCAATCTGATCGGTTAGCATCAGCTGAGCAAAAAAAAAAAAGTCTTGAGAGAGCTGGATGCTGATAGGAGATTTAGTTAGATTCCTGCCTTAACTGAGAAGAGACATGTACTGAGACCATCCGAGAATAGCCCTGACAGAAAAGGGTTTTGTACTGACAGAGTCAGATTTCAGCCTTGACTGAATGCAGTCTGAATTCAGCATTAGCTGAGAGCAGTGTTTGGAAAACACTGGAACAAAAGCCTCTCAATATAAAGATCTAAGTAACTGTGAATAATTTAAGAACCTTTCATTAGTAAAGGTAAAGGTTCCCTTGCTTGAAAGCCAGTCGAATCCGACTCTAGGGTTGCGGTGCTCATCTCCGTTTCAAAGCCGAAGAGCCAGCGCTGTCTGAGGACATTTCCATGGTCATGTGGCCGGCATGACTAAACACCAAGGCGCACGGAACGCTGTTACCTTCCCACCGAAGTGGTACCTATTTATCTACTTGCAATTTCTTGCTTTCGAGCTGCTAGGTTGGCAGGAGCTGGAACTAGAGACGGGAGCTCACTCCATCTTGCGGCACCCGGGTCTTGAACTGCTGAACTACTGACCTTCCACAGCCTGCAGTTCAGCGTCTTAACCAGTTGAGCCACTGCAGCTCCATTAGCTTTCATATAAGAACAAAAATCTGTGCTTGTACTAGTTGCACCTCAGTAATTTCAACCTCTGATTTCACCTGACCTTTTCAATCATTGTTAAATAAAACTTTTTGTTATTTTTGAACTTTAAAGCTTCTCGAGTACCATTTTCAAGGGTTTCGGTTAAAGGGTGATCCTTCCCTCAGGTTCCTGGGCTGACCAAATAGCCAAAATATATCTTACTGACAGGGTGGGTCAGCCAAAATTTCTTCATGGGAAAAGAAAACACATTACCAGGGCTGCTCAGTCAGTGAAGGGACAGAAAAACGGAGGAGAAAAAATTGTCTCTAAGGGAGGGAAGTACATCATAGCTGGCTTCATCCAGAGTTGAAAGTCCAGTGGAAGAACCTGGAATGGTATTCAAAGCTGTAGTGCTATATCTGTGTCTGTCAGTTCTCTCCTGCCCAGATCAGAACAATGGGGATGGGCCATGGCTTTGCACTCACTGTGCTTGGAAGGGTCTCTGCCAATGGCCAAATCTGAGCTATGCCAGCTTCATAAGTTTCTCTGTTGAGATTCCAGCACACTATTTCTGTTTCTGTTTTGTATACAGTATGCACTGCCCTACTTACGGGAAACTAAAGGAAACATCATCAATATGGCCAGTCTTGTTGGTGTCATTGGGTTGAAGCATAGTGTGTCGTATGCCTCAAGCAAGGTAATCCCGCCCCAAAGACAGAAACTTTTTTTTTAATGCTTCTGCTCTTGAGCCTTTAATAGCAGCTTGATTGGCAGATGAAGATTTGCACAGCATGGAGATAGCAAACGATAGTCTCTACTCGCTGTGCTTTGAAAAACTCCACCCATGGGCTCTAGTAGGACAAGTTCCTCCTAAAGGCACAGGGAGAAGCCAGGTTGGTATTTTTCAGGTCAGTTGTCAATCGCTTTCAGTTCTCGTACATGAGCCTAAAACTTCTCTGTAACTGGTAAAGGTTTTATGGAACGTCCATTTGCTTTCTTCTCATTTTCAGACTGAAAAAAGCTCACTTAAGCCTCAAAGGCAAAAACATCCTGCACTTTTCTGCCTTACGTGAGAACCCTAAATAGAGCTCCCAACCACATAGAGAAAATGAACTGCCCTGTCCGTTGAATAGCAGCTTCATGGGAATGTTATTTACAAGGTGATGTCATTTCCCTCCATGCCAAGTTCATTCTCCCTCCAGGAGACTAGATTTCTACTTCTCTGCTTTAACCCATCCATCTACTAGATGGGAAAAATCTCTCCTTCAGGTCCCCTATGTCCAGTTGCCTGACTAGAGATCATACTGGGATATTGGGGGCCAAACTGCCCCACCCCCAGAAGAGTATCAGTCCCCTTACCCTGGTTGCTCTTGTCTAGAGGGAAAAGATTCTTTTGGTGGCTGGTGATGACTCAGGAGCTGAAAGTCAACATTCATGGATGAGAAGGTCTGGCCCACCACCCCCTGTCCTGCCTTCACTAGGGTTGCCAAGATTGAGACTAGATGACTGTAAGGCCCTGTACATTGGTCTCTCCTGTACTGTGTCTTCACCAAGAGTTGCCAACAGGCCTTGAGAAAATGGCTTATCCTTTAGCAACATGGATTGTAGGCATTATTTATGTCCATATCATTAAAAAATCCTTCTCTTAATGCACATCAGAATGTAGTCAAAGGCATAAAAGAAGACCAAGCCATTTCTGATCAGTTGGCAACCCTGCTTATTGTGCATTTCTCTTGCAGGGCGCTATGATTTCAATGACCAAAGCCCTGGCCATCGATGAGAGCAAATACGGAGTACGAGTGAACAGGTAAAAATGATTATTGTCCATACAGAACCCTTGACGCACAGTGTCCTTTGCGGAATACTCTCAGGAAAGAAAGACTGGTCCTTCATACCCCAAGGACAGGAGCTTACAGGCCAAGCTTTTTGCTAAAACAAAGAAACAGATAATAGAGGGAGAACTTAATAATAGTAGGAAATTGGCACTGGAAGAATCTAGTATCCAGATAAGTGGGCTAGGATACCTTTCTGGAGAAGGTATAAATGGTACAAAGTCCTCATATTTCTTTTCCCTTTCTGGTGTTGTTACTCATGAGCACAGAAACACACAAAAATAGACTAGGCACAAAAATAGGATATCTTTTCAATTCAATTCAAACCTAGGAAATGAATCCCATTATTTTCAAATCTACTGGAATAATCTGGTTTTCCTCAAGGTCGTACAAAGGAAGTATCTTTCAGTATAATAGTGTACATTAGCATATGTGATCCCACTAGGGTGGCCAGCTCTGGGTTGGGAAATACTTGGAGATTTTGGGGGTGGATCCAAGCCATTTTCTGCAGGGCAACTGATCCTGGTTGTCTGGAGGTCAACTGTAATAGTAGAAGCTCTCCAGGTGCCACCTGGACATTGGCCACCCTCGATACCACCAAAGCACCAAAACCGGTGAACCTGCAGATAGAGAAGGTGTGGAGGGGTGTCTCCATACTAGCAGGTCTCCCCCAGATGTGCAGGAAAGTCAAGCTTTTAAAATTAACCAGAAGAAAAATAAGAGACCCGTGGGGGGGGGGAGGCGGATCCTGCTTCAAAGAGAAACCGAATCTGCTCCAGGAGGCCCAGAATGTAAAAAGCAGCTTAGAGCAGGGGTGTCGAATTCAGGATCTGACATAAATGAGACCTTGTTGGGCCGGGCCTTGCGTGTCATAAAATGTGATGCCAGGTAGCAGAGATATAAACTTTATAAAGGACACAAACACAAAAGGGTTTTTTTACTTAAAATAAAAACATGTGTAAAACATTAGCTGTGTAAGCCGCAAAGCTACTTTTGGTTTATTGACATTCACCACAGAAATCTCATGCTCAGAGTTCTGAGTCTAGGACCCAGGTGAAAACATGAAATGGCTGAGTGATTAAGAGAGTCTGGTGAAGCAAGCGATGATGCAGCAGCAGAACTGGAAGCAGGAGATGGCCAGTTCCACTGCGGGCCTGATGGAAGCCGTCCGGGGGCCTGATCCAGCCTCTGGGCCACATGTTTGACACCCCTGGCTTAGAGTCAGTTAAAGGGGAAAAAATGGGGGGGAGACATCAACCTGCTTAAGTCCTCCCCCTAAGAGCTTACAGAATCATGGAGAAGGAGATCTGGTGACGGAGATATTACTTTCAAGTTGTACAGCCCCCACCCCACCCCATGATTCCCTGCAGGCCCTCAGCTTGTGCAACTCGCCCTCAGGTCCTTTAAAAAGGGATTTAACAATGGATTTTTTTGTGTCTGCTTTTTCTTGTGCCATGAACAAACAATTCAGTTCCCTGTGGACTGAAATCTGTGTGTCTGCCTTGCATGCTGTATTTTCCTGGGATGTATAAATGAATAGTCATGCAGAGGATTAGGGGTGAATCCGTTTATAAGATGCTTCTTCCAAACTCATTCACTTGGGGACATATTTCTTTATGTTTCATGATGCCCCTGTCCTCTTCCTCCTCGTCCTTCTTTTTAAACCCCCCAATATTTTTAATCCTAGCATCTCACCAAGTCACATCTGGACTCCTTTCACGAAAAGGTTGGCAAATGAGGCACCAGATCCAGAGGCATCAGTTAGGATATCTGACGAGTATCAGGCAAGTGTGTTGTGGGGCAACTGGGATGGTGCTGCTGCAGATGGCCGGTTCTCCTCAAGGTGGCCATCCTCAGGGCGGGGCCTGAAGTTCTCCCAGAAGGACAACTCCTTCTTTTACTAAGTTGGAGAACTTCCGGCCAGTCTCCAACCTTCCATGGTTGAGCAAGGTCCTTGGGCAGGTGGTTGCTACTCATCTCCAGGGGTTGATTTTGGAAAAGGCTGATTTTCTGGGTCCATTTCAAGACCAGGATTTGGAACAGAGACTGCTTGGGTCGTCTTGGTTGATGACCTCTATTGAGAAACAGGTGGAATGTGGCCCTGCTATTCCTCCTGCATCACTCAGCAGCCTTCAGTACTATCAACTATAGTATCCTACTGAGCCAGCTGTCAGTCCTAAGACTAAGGGAGCCTGTGTTATGGGAGTTCTAGTCCTTTTCCAGGGTGGGGGGAGTTTATTCTCAGAAGACAGTGCTGGGGGATTCTTACTCTGTTTGGCCATTGGCCTTTGGGGTTCTGCAGGGTTTGATCCTATTCCCCATGCTGTTTAATATCTCTGTGAAACTGCTGGGAGAGGTCATCAGGAAGTCTGAGCTGTGGTGTCACCAATATGTGGATGATACCCAGCTCTGCCTTTCTTTGCCACCTAATTCGGAAGATGCTGTTGACGTTGTGAACTGGTGCTTGGAATCCATAAGTGGCTGGGTGAGGGCGAACATGCTGAAACTTAATCCTGACAAGACAGAGGTTCTCTGGGTTAGTAGAAAGGTAAGACCAGGGCCTTCGGATCTCTCCTGTCTTGGAGCGGGATGTACTCTCCTTGAAAAGCTAGGTTCACAGTTTGGGAGTGCTACTTGACACAGCAGTCACTTCTGAAAACTAGGCAGCTGAGGTGACTCGGTTTTTTTCTCCAGCTTTGACTGTTGCATTAGCTGCAAGCATTCCTGGATCAGTCTGGTCCAGCCACAGTGATGCATGCCTTAGTTACATGTAGTAGACTGGACTACTGTATTGCACTCTGCTTGAGGCTACCCTTAGCCAACATGATGAACCTTCCTGATGCTTTAAAAGTGCACCGTCTTCTAAATGACTGTGTCTTCTAAATGACTGTGTTCCGGAAATATCAATGAGCATAGCCATGTTTTTACAATCAGCGATAAAGCTACGCCAGGAAAACTACCAACGAGTAATGGTTGAATGCAATACTATGCAATATTATGTAGTCAGCTCTATATGTATGGCTCTATATGGTTTTAAATGTATATTTCCTTTTTCATAGTAATCCTCTTTTAAGGTATTTTTATGCCAATAAAGGTTAACTGAACTGAACTGAACTGATTCAGTGTTTTTCTCCAGCTTTGACTGGCGCATTAGCTGCAACCATTCCTGGATCAGTCAGGTCTAGCTACAGTGATGCATGCCTTAGTTACATGTATACTGGATTACTGCATTGCACTCTGCTTGGGGCTACCCTTGAAGAGGGTCCAGAAGCTGCAGCTAGTGCAGAAGAAAGAGGCTAGACTGCTGGTTGGGACCAGCAATCCAGAGCATGTTGCCCCAGTACTACACCATTTACCCTGTCTAAGACAATCCACTCCCAAGCCCAATTCAAAGTGTTGTTCGACCTTCAAAGCTTTCCTGGCTTGGGACTGGAGAATCTTCTTCCATATGTTCCTGCCTGGGAATTAAGGTCACAGGGAGAGGCTCTCCTTACTGTCCCATCAATCAAAGGAGCTCCTTTGGTGGGTACACAAAAGAGGGCCTTTACAATGGCAGCCCCACAGTTATAGAACAATCTTCTCCCCAGGGAGGTGTGCCTGGTCCCCTCCCTTTCGGTCTTTAGGAGGTATTTGAAGACAGCTTTATTTAGGATTGCATTTCATTATGTTACTTGCAGTCCTAAATTGTGATTTTTGATTTTCTGGGGGTTTTGTATTTTATGTATTCTATATTATGTATCTTACCTGTATTATAAGCCATCAAAACCTATAAGGAACAAAGGTGGCTAACAAATATTTTAAATAAATGAATATTCTCCAGATGACTGTGCCCAGGTGAAAACAGCAGCCCTAGAGGGTAAGAGAAACAGAAGTCCTAGAGTGGCTGCAGAGGGTGGATGCTGGTAGACTTCAGCTTCTCCAGTATAGGAAGAAGCCAATACTGGATCAGGCGAATGGCCCATCTAGTCCAACACAGTGGCCAAAAATACCAGGTGCCACGAGGAGGTCCAGCAGTGGGCACCTCTGCTGGGCTCCCTCCCCTCCCCACACTTTGCCTTCTCCAGACAATTCTTCTGCATCTCCCAAGCTGGAATCGGCAACCTGACTTCCACCATATCTAAGATGGTAACAATAAGAAGGGCTGTGCATACAAAAAAATGATAGTCAGAATTCTGCACCCAGGAAATCCTGCACCACTCAGATTCAGCTTCTGAGATTTCATGATCTTACTTCATGTGTGATGAGGATAGAATTCTACATTTATCTCTCTTGTTTTGCACCTTTACAGCTTATGGGACGTTCTGGGACCCCAGAAGAAGTGGCCTTGGCTGCCCTGTTCCTTGCCGCGGATGCTACTTTCTGCACTGGTCTAAACCTTTTGATCAGTGGCGGAGCTGAAGTTGGCTTTGGGGAGAAGAACCAGGTGGATCCAGAGCCTGAGCCAAGTGGGGGTGGGAACTCCCAGGGTTCCTCCAGCAAGCCATAGGACTGAAAGGGGGAGAGGAAAGAAGAGCTAAGAGGACAGGTGTCATGGATTCAAAGTCATCCTTCCAAGAAGAAGAGCTCCACAGCTGTGTTGTGGTAAAAGCAAACAAAGCAAGAGATCTTCAGTGTTGGACTAGGACAACTCAGCAGCGAAACTCACTGGATTTAGCGTCTGAGACCGTATGATCTTACCTCTCATGCAATGTGTATAGAATTCTACATTTATCTCTCTTGTTTTGCACCTTTACAGCTTATGGGACATTCTGGAACCCCAGAAGAAGTGGCCTTGGCTGCCGTGTTCCTTGCCACAGATGGTACTTTCTGCACTGGTTTAAACCTTGTGCTCAGCGGTGGAGCTGAAGTCGGCTTTGGGAAGAAGAACCAGGTGGATCTGGAGTCTGGCCCAAGTGTGGGTGGGAACTCACAGGGTTCCTCCAGCAAGCAATAGAACTGAAAAGGGGAGAGGAAATGAAAGCTTAGAATACAGGTGTCTGATTCAAAGTCATCCCTCCAAGAAGAAGAGCTCCACAGAGGTGCTTTAGAAAAAACAGAAACAAAGCAAGAGACCTTTAGTGTGTGGACCAGGACAACTCAGTAATGAAACTCACTGGAGGCCCTTGGGCAGGGCCGGATTTAGACTTGCTGAGGCCCTAAGCTATACAAAACCCAGAGGCCCCCTACTGTTCTAAATTACATCAGCTGGTCTCAGAAAAATTTAAAATATATACGCCTTTTTAATATTTGAAAATATATTGTCTTTTCATTTTTATTTAAAAAATAATAAAGTATGTGTTTACAAAATCACAGAAATAATTACATGATTAAAGGGATTTAAAATGACAAATAAGGCTCATAGAACAGAACATTTTAAATTAAAATAGGAAAATAAAAGGTAAAAATTAAATTAACATAACGACATAATTGGCCCCTCCCCATTCAAAAATATAGGGCTATTTTTGGATTTCTTTTGATATGTTTGAGTTTGTCTTAATGACTTGTGTGAACATTTTGAATTTCATAAAAATCGGTTGACAATATTAATCTAATTTGAAAATGAACCCCATTCAAAAATATAAGTGTCTTTTTGAATTAATTTTAATAGAGTTGAGTTCATTTTTAAAAGTTATGAAACCATTTTGAATTTCATAAAAATTGCTGATAAAGAGACCGCAAGAGGGGGTCCAGGGCTCGGGGAGAGTGCCCTGGCCTTGGGCACTCAGCGTCAATTTGCTGTGGCGACCTCAGCAGGATATAATGACACAGAGTCCACCATTTTCTCCAGAGGAACTGATCTCTGCTACCTGAAGAGCAGTTGTAATTTTGAGTGATCTTCAGCCCTCACCTGCAGATTGGCAACAATTGTTACCCAGGAGGAAATGGCTGGTTTGGAGGGTGGAGTCCATGACATTGTACCTGTCTGAGGTCCAAACCCTCCTCAAACCTCACCCTCTCCAGGTTCCATCCCTCAAATCTCCAGGAATTTCCCACCTGAGTTGGCAACCCTATTTACTTTTGCTGAACTGGTTTTTTGCCAGAGGACAGTGCTATCAAAACCCAGGATGTTAGCATAGAGCTGAACTCTTAAGGAACAGTGAATAAGGCTTGATAGGCCAATAATCATCTTCGGCCTCTGGCCATGTGGTTTGGGAAAGGAATGGAGGGTTGGGGATGGGAAGTTCCCTCTGTTACAACTAATATAGTTGTTTTGCTTTGACCACGATGTGTGAGTAGAGAGGGGGGCAAGGCTTTAAGAAAAAAGGCCCAAGACCTCGAACTCATCCAGGTTACATCCATCTGATCTTTGGATTAAATAACGGAAATAGTTAAACATGGGCTTTGCCCAGTGAGCACACCATGGAAGACGCTGGCAGCTGTCATCCTTCATCTCTCCAGAGATCTACTGGAATGCCTATGCTCTTTCCACAATAGAGCAGCCTACTCTCTACTCCTGCACACCTTTTAGGAGCCAACATCTTTTATTTGCTCTCTCCATTTATCCACAGTAGTAAGAAAATGCATAACGTAATACCTCTGACAAGCTTTCCAATTTGTTTAGTTTGCATATTCCTTGTTATTGTTACATCATCTCCTTTTTTTACTGTACATTAAATGAAACATTTATTAAAATGTCAATACTGATTTGGGAGGTGTTTTCAGAGTTCCTCAGGAGAGAAGTGTATAATAATACACTGTTTCTTATGTCTGAAAACAGTACACTCCATATCCCAGCAGCATTTTTAAATTGCTCCCCACAAGTGCAAAATGCAAAAAAAGAAGGGCTGTTTTATTGGTGAATATTCCCTGGGAAACTCCATGAAAGAGAACTGGTGAGCAGCATTAAGTGATTTTGCAACAACCTTGGGCTTTCCATTAAGATATTATATTATGCAGTGATCAATATTTTTCATGTACACTTGAAATATTTTGGCAGACAAACACTGACACAGGGGTATCAAACTGCCTGTTTCAAAATAAGTTGTGGCTGGAAGGAAGTCTATTATCTCAAAGTGTTTTTTCCTGCCTGCATTGTCCACTACTGTTTCTACATGTTTGCTGCTCCTTAAACACACCTCTAGCTTTATTTCTTCATTACTCTCTTTTTCACAATAAATAGATTATTAAAACCCTTACCATTATATACTTTGTGTTGTTTTTTTTTGTATGTAAACTCTCCTAAAAAGGAGAGGACTTTATTGCTTTTTATAAAGAAAGGGAGGGGTATACAGAGAGACAAAGAAAAGAGGTGAGTGAATTTCCTGTTAGTGTATTAGATTTTTTGTTAGTAAAAAATAAAGTTTATGGCTTCTACCATGGTTGAACGATCTTCTTTTCATCTTACTAAAAGTCCAAAACAGATCTGTTAGCAAAATTAGTAAAGTCCTTTGGGGTTAGTTGTTAATATACTCCATTCTTGCGTGTCACACACAAATCATATCTTGGGGTGTCTTCCTTTCAGATCTCTCAAATTGTACATGGTCCCTTCTTTGCTTTTCCCTCCTCCGATTCTCCTTCCTCCTCCTCTGGGCCACTGTCTTTGGGTTTTTTTAGGTGTGTTGCATGTAAAATCTATGAGTGCCCCTCCTCCTCTTCCTCCCCCTTTCTTGCACTCTTCTATTTAAAATTTTCCGTTTTCCAGATTGAAGCCACCTGCCTTCCTGCACTCACCCTCAACACCAGGGCTCTTTTTGTAGCAGGAACTCCTTTGCATATTAGGCGACACCCCCCCAAATGTAGCCAATCCTCCAAGAGCTTACAGTAGCCCCTGCAAGAAGAACTCTGAAAGCTCTTGGAGCATTGGCTACATTAGGGGTGTGTTGCCTAATATGCAAAGGAGTTCCTGCTACAAAAAGAGCCCTATGGAAATGTTGTGCAAACATCTCTCTTTCTGTACTTCCTCTCCATTCTGCTCTTCAAATGTTTGCTTCAAATGGGATGAAGCAAACAAATCCAGGCAGAGAGCTTGGAGGTGCAGAGAAAAGAAGCTGTAAGGCCAGGTAGAGGGCACCAAACCCAGCTCAAATAGGAAGGGTAAGTCCTGATGGAAACTCATTTCTTCCAGCCAAACAGCAACAAAATGTTCATGACATCTCTTTTCTTTGAAGCGTTTCTTTATTGGATGATGGGATTTCATATCAGAAAAGACACAGTTGTTAGCCAAGAGGAAGTAAACAGAAAACATCAACAGGAAACGTTTAATGAAGTTCCAGCATTTCATGATCTTGCTGTCCTGAGGCACATTCATATGACCAACTAAAGCCTAAATAGAGAAGAGACATTCTGTGGCTTAGCTCTTGCTTACACTATCAGACTCTGGGGTGGGTGAAGCCAGGGGTCTTTTTGTAGAAAAACAGCTGCAGGAGCTCATTAGCATATGGTATGCTAATGAGCTATTAGGCTATTAGCATATGCCACGCCCCCTGACATCACCGGAAGTGATGTCAGAAGGGGAAGCAAAAGGGGGGAGGCATCTTCAAAAGCCTCCCCTTCCATTCCCCCAGCTGGTCTGGGTGGGGGAGCTAAGAGAGAAGGGGTTTGAAGTTTAAACTCCTTCTCATGAGAGTTGGGCCACAGAAGGAGGAAAGAGGGAAGGAAAGAGAGAGAGTAGAGAGAAGGAAAAAAGGAAGGAAAGAGGGAAAGAAAGAGAAGGAAAGGGGAGGGAAAGAAAAAGAGGGAAGAAGGAGGGAAACAGGGAAAGAAGGAAAAAGAGAAGAGAAGAAGGTGGGAAAGAAAGAAAGAAAGAAAGAAAGAAAGAAAGAAAGAAAGAAAGAAAGAAAGAAAGAAAGAAAGAAAGAAAGAAAGAAAGAAAGAGGAGAAGAAGGAGGAGAAGAAGGAGGAGAAGAAGGAGGGAAAAAGGAAAAAGAGAGAAGGAAAGGAGGGAATGAAAGAAATTCTGCGGCAATTCGAACCCATTATATCCTATGGGCCATTGAAGTCAATGGTGAAAACATAGGGTATATTCTGGGAGCTGGAGGGGAGGGTTTGAGGGAGAGGCTCCAAACTCACAGGGTAGCTGATGGAGCCTCTCCCCAAGATACCCACCAAGTTTCAAGAACATTGGACCAGGGGTCCAATTCTATGGGCCCCCAAACAGATTGCCCCTATTCCCTCCATTGTTCTCTATGGTGGGAAAAATATAACTTTTTTTCCCACCATAGAGAACAATGGAGGGAATGGGGGCAACCTGTTTGGGGGCCCATAGAATTGGACCCCCTGGTCCAATGTTCTTGAAACTTTGTGGGTATCTTGGGGAGAGGCTCCATCAGCTACCCTGTGAGTTTGGAGCCTCTCCCTCAAACCTCCCCTCCAGCCCCCAGAATATACCCTATGCTTTCACCATTGACTTCAATGGCCCATAGGATATAATGGAGCTGAAATTGACATTCGGCTGCTTGAAAGACTCCCCGGGACGCCGGCTGGGGGCGGGGCTTGGCTCCTGAGCTCCCGGAGCTGCGCTCCGGTGCGCTCCCCCCGAAAAGACCCCTGGGTGAAGCTGAATCCAAGGTGGGGCTGCCATCTTTCCTTCCGGGACAGTTAGATCTGCTGAATTTCTACCTGCCCCTCAGACATTACGGGACTGGAAACCTGGGAAACAGGGTGGCCAACAGTCCTGGGGAAGAATGTCCTATCCCTTATGTGTGGAAATGGGCAGCTGAAGATTTCCAAGGCATGGAAGTGAATGGCACCCCCCCCGATATTTTATGTGGATCAAATTGAAACTAAAGAAACCAGTGAGAGCTCAGTTTGAAAAGTACCAACCCTACCTCCAAGAATAAAGAACATGAGTCTTCTTGATCAGTGAGGCCTATCTGAACTGGTGTCTCTTAAAGAGACTTTTTGGATTCTGCCTTTCTCCAAAAAAGCCTAAGGCGACACACGTGAGTCTCCTCTTTCTGCTCACAAGATCCTGCGTGGGCAGTTCAGGCTGTGCCTCCATGACTGGCCCAAGGACATCCAGTGAGTTTCTTTACTGAGTTATCCTACTCCAACACTAAACATCTCTTGCTTTGTTTTCTTTTGATACAACACCATTGTGGAGCTGCTCTTCTTGGATGGATGACTTTGAATCGATGACAGCTGTACTCTTAACTTGTATCCCTATCCCTCGTTGCAGCCCTATGGATTGATGGAGAAACCCTTTGAGTTCCCACCCCCACTTTGCACAGACTCAGGATCCATCTGGCTCTTGATCCCAAAGCCGACTTCAGCTCCACCACTGACCATAAGGTTGAAACCAGTGCAGAAAGTACCATCTGCGGCAAGGAACAGGGCAGCCAATGCTATTTCTTCTGGGGTCCCCAGACGTCGGGTAAGCTGTAAATGTGCAAAACACATGAGTTAAATATAGTATTCTGTACTCATCACATGTGAGGTAAGACCGTGAGGTCTCAGAAGCTATTTGAGTGGGGGAGGATTTCCTGGGTGCAGAATTCTAACTTTCAATTTTTGAATACGCAGCCCTTCTTCTTGTTACCATCTTAGATGTGGTAGAAGTCAGGTTGACAATTCCAACTTGGGAGACACAGAAGCAGTGCCTGGGGAGGGCACACTTTGGGGAGGGGAGGGGAGAGAGCCCAGCAGAGATTCTTCTTCATGTATAGGAGAAGCGGAAGTCTATGAGCATCTACCCTCTGCAGCTACTCTAGGACTTTTGTTTCTCCTACCCTCTAGGGCTGCTGTTTTCACCCGGGCACTGTTGCCAGGAGAATATTCATTTATTTTAAAACATTTATTAGCCACCATTCTTCCTTACGGTGCTTGATGGCTTACGATATGGATAAAATACATAATATGGAACACATAAGATACCAAACCCCCCCAAAAAATCACCCACCGGAAAATTGAAATTCTCAGTTTAGGACTGCAAGTATTGTAATCCAATGTGGTCATAAATAAAACTCTCTTCGACTACATCCTAAAGATTGAAAGGGAGGGGGCCAGGCACACCTCCCTGGGGAGGAGGTTGTTCTAGAATTGTGGGGCTGCCACTGAAAAGGCCCTCTGTTGTGTACCCATGAAAGGAGCTTGTTTGATTGATGGGACAGTCAGGAGAGCCTCTCTCTCTGATCTTAATTCCCAGGCAGGAACATATGCAGAACCCTACAGGCCAACAGCCATGGGACAGAGTGAAAATCCCCCCCTGACAGGCCGCTCAATAGGATACTGTGGCTGATCGTACTGAAAGCCACTGTGTGATCCAGCAGCACTAGCAAGGTCACATTCCACCTGTCTGTTTCTCAGTGGAGGTAATCAACCAAGGTGATCAAAGTAGTCTCTGTTCCAAATCCTGGCCTAAGGCCAATTTGAAACGGGTCCAGAAAACCAGCCTCTTCCAAGTGCCCCTGGATCCGAGAACCAACAACCTGCCCAAGCACCTTGACCAAGCATGGAATATTGGAGACTGTCCAGAAGTTCTCCAACATAGTGAAAGGAAGAGTTGTCTACCTGGGAGAACTTCAGACCCTGCCCTGGAAATGTGTGGATCAAACAGAGAATCACGGAATAATGACACAACCAATGCAAATGCCCCCGTGACAAGATAACAAATCAGTAACTGAAGATATTTGCCGATCTATCGGTTTAAATTTATACATCAATATTAAACCCTATATGCGTGAATACAAAAAATATCTTTACTCCCTTCCAGAATCAATAGTATTAAACTCAAAATGTCTCTTTCTTGTGTTGAAATTCTTCCAAGCACTGTTTGGTAGGTATGAACCTTCAGAGTTGATGGATATGCAGTTCAATGGTTGTTCAAATCCAAATGCTGCAATGTTTCCCTGTAGACCTTTCCAATATGATTCAAGTCTCTCATAAATATAATTTAAAGTCTCCAGTCCAATATAATGAGCAGCTAGCTGGATCAGCTCATTTCCCTCGATGCTTTCTCAAAGTGGGGAAGCTGAAGAAGATTAACAAGAATGCTGCAATTCATGAATGTGTTTTCTTGAATTGTTTCTTGAGTTGTCATAAATTTTGAGATGGCGGCCGAGGACAGACTGGCAATTTGCCCCGGTATCGAGTCGGGGCAAAAAAAACCCGGAGTAAACGATACCGGGTTTTCCCGTCCACACAGCGGGGGCCTCTGCCGGAAGAAACGGGACGGAGGCGCGCGGGAGTGTTCAGACTGCCGTGCCGGAGGCGCGCTATATTCGCTGTTTCCCCATTATTTCGGCTGTGGGCGTATGTGCGCATGAGCGCTTGAGCGCTCATGCGCATAAGCGCATTTCGGCGATTTTTTTTTTTTTGCCCTGCAACGCCGGCACCACATTGGGCAGTGGAGCGGAGCACAGCCAATCACAGTGCTGCTGCCTCGTGCCCAACGCGGGTTGCTCCCGGCTTTTCGCCTGCGCGTTCAGACTCCCCGGAAGCGGAGAAACGCGCGACGAACGCAGGCTTTTGGATTTGCGAAGGCTTTTATCAGGTGTTTTTTAATCCGGCACTGAAGCGCGAGGGCTCCGGTAAGCTCCGGGTGGGGGACGCCAGGCAGATGTGCCTGTGTGAACATTCCATTTAATCCGATATTGAGTCGCTGTCAGCCCGGGTCCCATCCCGCGGCAAATTGCCAGTCTGTCCTCGGCCAGCATATCTGTTACTTGTATTGTATTGTATGGGATTCTAAAGGGTCTTCAGTCCATGTAACTTTAAAACTCACACAGGTGAGTCTAATTAATGGTTTTAATAGTTGGTAGCTGCAGTGAGACCTTGCCAGCTCTCTTAGAATGGAAGCCGTTTAGGCAAGATAGATTTTTGATCAGTCAAAATATGTACACTGTGCATGTTTGGTGAGTGTATGTTCTATTTTGTTTGGAACTTAACATTTTATATTTTGGTTGGAGTTTAAAATGTTCTAGAATAGAGATTGATATAGGAATTGTTTACATGAATTGCAGGGTTCTTGTTAATCTTCTTCAATTTCCCAACTTTGAGAAAGTATCAAGGGAAATGAGCTGATCCAGTTAGCTGCTCGTTATATGGGATTGGAGACTTTGAATTATATTTATTTATTTATTTATTTTAAAATATATAATTTGTATTTAAGTTTAAATGCAAACATACAAATTTCATAACAGCCAAACAATGCAACAATGTATCAGGGTAAACAGACAGATGGGGTTACATAACCATCTGAACAAGAAAATTGGAGCACATTTACCATGGAAGTCTAAAATTATGTGTCAGTCTAGTCTATGGAGGGTTTTTTTGTTTTAGGAGTTAAGAGTTGCCTGAGAGTACCATTCACAGGTAAGAATATTTATACCAATTAAGATATTGTGTTATTGATATGTTTTGATAGTTGTCGATTCAAAAGTGAAGCCAGGATGCAAGACTCAGATTTTGTGGCAAGAGATCGTTTTCCATCATGAATTGTAAATAGGGAAACCTTGAATTATATTTATGAGAGACTTGAATCATATTGGAAAGGTCTACAGGGAAACATTGCTGCATTTGGATTTGAACAACCATTGAACTGCATATTGATCAACTCTGAAGGTTCATACCTACCAAACGGTGCTTGGAAGAATTTCAACACAAGAAAGAGACATTAGGCATTTAATACTATTGGTTCTGAAATGGAGTATAGATATTTTTGTATTCACAAATATAGGGTTTAATATTGACATATAAATTTATTCAAATAGATTAGCAAATATCTTTGGTTATTGATTGCATTGGTTATACTCATCCCCAAAATGACAACCATAGGGAGAACCAGTCATCTGCCACAGCACAATTCCAGTTTCCCCACAACACACTTGCCTCACTATTGATGGCTCTCTGCATTGCCGTCTCTGGATTCGGTGACTGATTTAGATCCCTTTCCGTCAAACGAGTCGAAATATAACCTGGTGAGATGCTAGGATTCAAAATGTTTGGAAATTTAAAAAGGGCGGGGGTACCATGAAGCATCAAGACACCTGTCCCCCAGTGAATGAATTTTGAAGAAGTGTCTTTCTTATCATCGCTAGAAAGAAATCAACTTCCAGTTCAATGACAATCTTTGAGTTAAACACACTGTATAAACTGATTCACCCCACAATCCTTGGCATGACTATTCATTTATACAACCCAGGAAAATACAACATGAAATGCAGGCTCCAAGATTTCAGTCCACAGAGAATTGAATAATTTGTTCATGGCACAAGAAAAAGCAGTAGCAAACATCTTTTTTTAAAGGGACCTGAGGGTTAGTTGAACAAGCTGCAAGAAATTACTGGGTGGTGGTGGAAGTACAATTTGAAAGTAATATCTCCATCGCCAAATTTCCTCCTCCAGGATTCTGTGGGTTCTTAATGGGGAGGACTTAAGGAGGCTGATGTCTTCTTTCCCCACCACCACATTTCCTCCTTAACTGACTCTAAGCTGCTCTTTACATTCTGGGCTGCCTGGAGCAAATTCAGTTCTTTTTCAAACTGGCTTTCTCTCCAGTCTCTGATTTTTCTTCTACTTATTTGGGGGGAAAAAGTACTTTCTTGCACACCTGGGGGAGACCCACTAGTATGGAGACCACCCCTCACCTTCTATACCTTTAGGTGCACTGGTTTTGGTGCTTTGGTGGTATCTAGAGTGGCCAATGTCAAAGGTGGTACCTAGAAATCTCCCACTGTTACACTTGATCTCCAGACGACCAGATCGATTCCCCTGCAGAAAATGGCTGCTTTGGTGGGTGGGCCCTACTGAGGTCGCACCCCTCCCCAGGCTCCACCCCCAATACCTTCAGGTATTTCCTGACTCAGAGCTGGCCTCCCTAGTGATATCACAAATGCTAATGTACATGATTATATTTAAAGATATTTCCAATGCACGGCCCTAAGGAAAACCAGATTTTTCCAGTACATTTGAAAATAATTTCCTAAGTTCTAATTCCAGAAGATATTATTTTGGGCCTAGTCTATTTTTTTGAGTTTCTGTGCTCATAAGTAACAACATTAATGTTGGAAAGGGAAAAGAAATATGGGGACTTTTAAACATTTATACCAGGGGCATCGAACTCATTTGTTATGAGGGCTGTATCTGACATAGAGACTTTGTTGGGCCGGGCCATGTATGTCATAAAATGTAATGCCAGGTAGCAGAGATATAAACTTTATAAAGGACACAAACACAAAGAGGTCTTTTTACTTAAAATAAAATCATTCGTAAAACATTAGCACTCTTGCAATATTTTGGCCCTGGTCATACGGGCCAGAAAACGCGGGGGAGAGGCGTGGCAGTTTGCCCCGGAGCTAAATAAGGCGCAGTAGCCTGATCATACGGGCCACCGGGTTGCCACACTCCAGCTCTGCGCCCCGATCACACCGCACTGCTGCAGCGCAGCAAAAAAGCAGCAAAGTGCGCATGCACCATTGGGGGGGCGGGCCACTGTCGGTGTATTGTGTGTGCGCATGCGCTGTTCAGCGTTGGTGCGCATCCCATGGACACTTACAACATCCGGAAACCCCGGGGACATGGGCGGGCGTCAGAAGCCGCGGGATACTGGCGCTCCCGTGATCAGACTTTGCCCCGGGGTTTCTGGAAACTAGTACTTCTGACCTACTAGTTTTTTACTCCGTGTTTTCGGAGGGAAGCCGCAGGTTGGCCACGGGAGCACTATGCCTCCCAGATGTGCTGGTACGATCGCGCACGGAAAGTCTGCAGGGCTCCCGTGCCTTCAGCGGGGCAAATGCTCAGTGTGGACGGGGCCTTTGTTTATTTAACAGTGCCTGATAACTGACACCTCTTGCTCTGAATTATTGCATCAAAATGTCGGTGCTGTTGCAGTCTTGAGTATGCTGTTCAGGTGTGTTATCTGCAAGCTGCAAACCTACAATGATGTAGCAGCAGCAGAAATGGAAGAAGAAGCAGAAGACAGCCAGTTTCACTGTGGGCCTGACGGAAGCCCTCTGAGGGCCTGATCTGGCCCCCGGGCTGCATGTTTGAGACCCCTGATTTATACCTTCTCCAGACAAAGCAATCCAGCCCACTTGTCTGGATATTAGACTCTTACAGTGTCAGATACATGTTATTATTATGTTCTCCCTCTTCATTTCTTTTAGCAAAAAAAGCCTGCAAGATCTTGGCATTGGGCTATGGAGGACCTGTCTTTCTTTCCTGGAAGTATTCTGCAAGGGTCACTATATATCGAAGGTTCTGTATGGATAATAACCACTTTTACCTGTTGACTCGTACTCCATATTTGCTCTCATCGATGGCCAGGGCTTTGGTCATTGCAATTATAGCGCCCTGCAAGAGAAATGCAAAACAAGCAGGGTGTCCAGCTGACCAGAAATGGCTTGGCCTCCTTCTCTTACAGTCTGATGTGCATTGACAGAAGGATTTTTTAATGATGCAGTCATAAATAATGCTTACAATCTATTTTGCTACTCAGCTTATTTAAAGGATAAGCAATTATTCTCAAGGCCTGTTGGCAACTCCCGGTGAAGATACAGTACAGAGGAGACCAATGTACAATGCATTACATTAGTCTTGTCTCAATCTTGGCAATTCTAGTGAAGTTAGGACAGGGCGTGGTGGGCCAGACCTCTCATCTCTGAATATTGGCTTTCACCTCCTGAGTTGCCACCATCCACCAAAAAGATCTTTTCCCTCTGCACAAGAGAAACAGAGGTGGGGGGGGCTGAGATGCCTCAGGGGAGCCAGTTTGGTCCTAGATATCCTAGTCTGATTCCTTGCCCAGGAAAATGGATATAGCGGACCTTGTAAATAACATTCCCCTGAAGCCTCTATTAAAGGGACAGGATGTTTCATTTTCTCTAGGTGGATGGCAAACTTGGGGTTCTCATGTAAGGGTGAAAGATGCAGAATGTTTTTGCATTTGAGGCTCAAGTGAGCTTTTTTCAGTTTGATAATGAGAAGAAAGAAAATGGACGTTCCATAAAACCTTTCCCAGTTACAGGCTGGTTTTAGATTTCTCTATAAAAATGGACACATAACCTGGCCTCCTCCTGTGCCTTCAGAAGCAACTTGAATTACAAGGTGGAAATTTTCAAAACACAGTGAGTGGAAACTCTTATCACTGGCTATCTCCATGCCGTGCAAACCTTCATCTGCCAATCAAGCTGCTATTAAAGCTCAAGAGCAGAAGCATTCAAACAAAAAAGGATTCTGTCCTTTCGTCAGAATTACCTTGCTTGAGACATACGCCACATCACCTTTCTTCCCCAAGACACCAACAATACTGGCCATGTTGATGATGTTTCCTTTCGTTTCCCGCAAGTAGGGTAGCGCATACTGTACACAAAAGAGAAAAATAAACAGTCTGCCATATCTCAAAAGAGAAAACTTATGAAACTGCCATAGCTTAGAATTGTCCATTGACAGAGTTCCTTCTCAGCACAGCAAGCAGAAATCCTTGCAACTGGAGATGGCAGAAATGAACACTTTTGGTGGAAAGCTGGTCCTCAGCTGTGGAGCTTAGTTCCTGCCCCCATAGTTCTGATTCAGACCTTGATATAGAACCTCTAAGTATCATTCCAATTTTTTTCTCCTGGACTTTCAACTCCGGATGAAGTTGAGGAAGAGGGAAACCCTTTAGCAGTTAGAAACACTCACCTTGGATGCTAAGAAAGAGCTCACAGAGTTGTTTTCCATGATGTCACGGAAGTCTTGGGCGCTCGTTTCATCTATCGGCTTGAAATAACCTGTTTGCAAGAGGATTTAAAATGGGTTTCACGGAGGCAAGGCACATAAACAGCAAGAGAGCCCCACTCCTGGAACATGCTGATGGATTTCACACTTGGGTTTGTTTGTTTTTTTGACAGTATTATAACTTTAATGGATTTATGTGCAGAACAATCTTAGGCATATTTACTCAGAACTAAACCCCATGGAGGAGGGGAGGACCCTTTATGCATCTGTGAGCTCCTTACTGGGAGATCAGGATGCAAAGAGGGACAGACGGACAGATGGATGGATGGATGAATGGATGGATGGATGGATGGATGGATGGATGGATAATTCTTATCTATCTATCTCTAAATAGAATTAGATATCTCTCTACTAACTTGTTTTGATTTTAATGTAATATCGCTTGGAGCACAACGACAAGTCACACATAATCATCAGGTCATCTGGATGTAAAAGTAGCCCTGCTGGGTCCAACAAGTGGTCCCAGAGACCCTTTAACAAAGATGCAAACCTTATGGTCCAGGAGGCCCAAGCCTCTCCTTGCTGCTGCCCTGGGGTTGCCAGACTCCAAGTGCGGCCTGGAGATCTCCCAGGCAACAAAGATAAGTTCCTCTGGAGAAATGCCTAGTTTGGAAGTGTGGGGGTCTGTGGCATTATACCCCACAGAGTTTCCACCCCTTCCCAAATGCTGCTGTCCTCAGGCTCCACCCCTAAATCTCCAGGAATTCCCCATCCCAGAGTTGACAACCCTATACAGTCCCTCTATCACTGGTCCTCAGAGGGTTATGGGCCCTGAGTATGGAGACGTCCTTTCACCATCATAGCTAATTGGCACTGATAGACCCATTCCCCATGAATCCATCTAAGCTTGCAATTAAGCTAGAGGCCATCCTGGAACAGCGAGGTCCATAAGTTAACTACTCTTTAGATGCGGAAGCACTTCCTTCAGAAAGGGTTCATGTGGGAGCTGCAGGGCCTCAGGGGAGGGAGTGCCAAAACCTTCACATAAACATGTTGTGTTATCAGGCTATTGTAATTTCTTTAGTTTCACTGTAAACAGCTCCCTGGAATAGGGTTCCCAGCCCCCAGTGGGAGTGATCTTACAGACTCCAGCCCGTCAGTGGCCAGCTGGCCGATGGGGGGAAGCCCCGCCCCCAACAGCCAAGACCCAGTGCGATATCCCCAACATGATGATGTCACATGATGACTATAGAGTTTTGCCCAAAATACTAGAGCATCACCATGTGTTATCCCCGGCATAATGACATCACTTTCACATGATGTCATCACAGCAGGGATGCTGCATGCTATGACGTCACCCTGCACCCCAATCCCAGAAAGCTCTCGCCCAACCCCATCAGCAGAAAGTAAGCACCTGGCAACCCTACTGTGGAAAGTTTTACTTCCTCGAATCCTTTACTGAACAAGTGCATTCTGGCTTTTGAATAAACAGGAAATGACCTCACATCCAGGCAAGTCCCAAGGATTCTTCCCAGGACCCAAAAATGTAAACATCACTCACTATTTCCAGCATTATTCACCAGGCAGTCCAGGCATCCGTAACGTTCTACAGTTACCAAAATCAGCCTCTGCAGGAACAAAGATGAATCTAAGGCAGGGCAAGGACAGCAACAGAATCCAGAATGCTGCCATTCCAGAGCTGCAAGCGACCATGGCCTACTGTGGGCTGCACCTGTTCCAGGTGTTGGGAGCAAGACAGAGAAGGATGGGCAGCAAAGGAGCTGGGGAGAAGAGAGGAGAGGGGCAACCAAAGAAGAGGGCTCCCGTGTGGGTTGGGGGACAAGGCCTGATCCAGCATGGGGAGAGTGTTGCTCAGTCATTTGGTGGTTGAGGTCTTTGAACCATGAGCTGCCTTCTGTTGGAATGCAGCAATGTCCTGTGTACAAGGAAGAAGAGGAAAGAAGATCCTGCAGGGGGCAGCAAGTTCTAGCTAGAGAGGGGGAAGTACCTTCTTTCTAAAGGAACTTCTCTTTGTCAGTCTGCCGAATGATCTTCTTAGGCTTTCCTTCTGAAAGAGTCTAGAACTCTTTGTCTCTCATCTATCAAGGTAGCTAGGTTTACATCTTCTGTTCCTATCCACTTTGTTAGTTCCACAAATAAAACTTTCTTTACTCTTAATCAGTACAGTGTTCTGACTGCTGCATAACAACTCGGCTATAACACCTCCAGCCTGACTGAGCCCAGAGTCAAGGAGGCAAGGTACCTGCTCAACTTCTGAGCCTTGCCTGTTTTCAGACTCCAGGGCATGTTCTGACAGTGAGGAGGACTAGAAGCTTAAAGCTGATAGAGAAATTAAGTGGAACCCCTGGGCAAGAATTTAAGCAGAGGAGAGACATAGGACACCATAGGTGATAAAGATATTCTGAATTTATGAAAGAGGAACATAAATCAAGGGGAAAGGCCTAAAAGAACACTGTTCTGGCCATTTAGACACCTGAGAATTAGAACATAGAGAATGGTTTTAGTGATGGGCTCAGAGATGAAAGGACATTTCTTGGAAATGCTGAAGAACTCCCCAAGAAGCACCACTCTTCACCCAGTTTTAGCCTACCTTGATGTCTGACTCCTTCCGAACATCACAGACCTGGAAGTAAGCATCCCCTGGGCACCCAGAAGCCTGCAGGTCCCTCTGAATTGCTTGTCCCTCTTCCGCTGCAGGGGGGTAGAACAGAACCCTTGTCAGCAGGACAAAATTTCTAACCCTGCCTTTTTTGTGTACAGTCTTTGCTTTATCCCTTATTTCCTTTTCCAGCAAGTGCTGAAGCTTCAAGTATACACAAGCATGGCTGCGATCACACAGAAGGGGGGAAAGGCGGGCAGGAAGCGAGGCTGTTTGCCCTGCCTGCAATGATGCGCGTTTGCGCGATCAAACTTCCCGCCACGCACCCACAGTTCCCAATAATACTGAGTTTTCGGCAGTAGCTTTTTTCCACGCTACTGCCGCGCAAAACGACGCCCTGCTGATGACTCCGGGACGCCAGACAGATGTGTCTGTCTGATCGCGTCCCTTTAATCCGCGGGGGAATCGCACGTCTGCCATTGCTTCCGGTACGTATGATCACACCCCTTGTTTACTAAGTGTGTTGATGACTGTTGCTCCTCCTCTCTCTTGGTTGTCTTTTCGCCCTCTGGAGAAAGGCAGGCAAAAAGGCCTGCAATCTGAAAACTATACAAATACATTCTGTTTTAAATGGGGAAATGAACTCATTGGGCAGGCAGGTCCTGTTTACTGTCACCTACAGGAACAGGGGAAGACAAGACTTGATGACTGAGTAGTATACTGAAGGATTATTAGGTTAGCAGAGTCTATCTGGTTTGTGCGTGCTGACAAGAACAGTCACACACAGAGCCTCATTGCCTTTGAAAAAAGTACTGTGAGTCCTTTATATTTATTTATAATTTTAATGTATACACCACCCTTTCCTGAGTTCACAGGGCTCAGAGTAGTTGACAACAACAACATACGATATAAAACCAAGAATAAAATAGTTAAAGTTAAAAAAAACCATAAAATGGCACCAAAGTAGATACAATATGTATTACTGTCCCACAAGTAGGAGAAGGTGTGTGTGTGGGGGGGGAAGTGCCAGATAAGATGGTACTCGTTGCTGTCCTCAACCAAAAGCCTGGTGGAACATCTCTGCCTTACATGTTCTGTGGAAATGCTTAAGGTCCCTCTAGGCACAGATGTTATCTGGCAGAAAACGCCACCAGGTAGGAGCAAGGGCTTTTTCAGCCCTGGCTCTGATCAAGGACAGCCAGACATCTTTTGGGCTAGGGATCACCAGTAGATTATTTCCAGCAGAGCATAGAGCTCTTCAGGGGAAATATCAGAGGAGGCGGTCCTGATGATACATGGGTCCCAGACCACTCAAAGCCTTAAAGGTCAATACCAAAACCTTGAACCTGACCCTGTACTCCACTGGGAGCCAGTGCAGCTGGTGTAGCAGAGGTTGGATATGTGCAGTCCATGGTGTCCCGCTCAGGACCCATGGTGTCCAGATCAGTCTCAAGGGCAGGCCACCATAGAGCGAGTTACAGTGATCCAATCTGGAGGTGACCATCACATGGATTACTGTGGCTAGGTCAGGGAAAGACAGGAAAGGGGCCAGCTGCCTAGCCTGGCGCAGCTGATAGAATTCCAGTTGGGCAATGTTCACGATTTGGATCTCCATGGATTAAGAGGTATCCAGAACCATGCCCAAACTCTTGACCATTTGCGCTGGTATTAGAAATGCACCATCAAGAGTGGGAAGCTGGACTCTAATTCTGAGTCTCCCCCACCTAGCCACAGAACCTCCATCTTGGTTGGATTCAGTTTCAGCCAACTTGTCCTCAACCATCCCACCATGGCCCCCAGCCTCTCATCTAGATTTTTTGAGTCAGAGTCTGGGCAGCTGCCCATCAGCAGATACAGCTGGGTGTCATCAGTGTACTATAACTTGCCTCTTTGGAGGTAGCTCTGTAAGTGTTCATGTGGTGTTCTTCCTTTCATGCAGTTTGTTTCCACTTTTGTGCCTCTGGTGGAGTACTGAAGGTTGTTATATGAAGTAGGATTGTGTCAGGATCAGTTGTCTCTTCCTTCTTAGGAGTGCTCACATCAGGATACATAATCTGGCTGTTCAGTTCAGCATAGGCTCCCTCTGAAGGTGGAACTTTCTCACTTTCATTGAAGTAAACTGCTCTGCTGATGGTGATCTTGTTGGTGCATGGACCTAGAATTCTGTAGCCTTTGCACTTAGCTGAATAGCCTACCATAATCCCTTCTGTGGCCCTATCATCTAACTTGCACCTTTTCTTTTTGGGATGTATGAATAAGCCTTGCTAGGTTTATGGCCATGCCATAGTTCAAATGATATTGTGTCTATGGCATTTGTGGTTAGCCTGTTTTGAATTTACGTGACTGCCATGATGCATTCTCTCCAGAATTTGACTGGAAGGGCTGAGTCCTTAAGCATGCATCTTACCATGTCCAGTAGGATTCTGCTTTTCCTCTCTGCCACACCATTCTTTTGAAGTGTATAAGAAACTGTGGTCTGATGCTTGATGCCTTGTTCTCTCAGGAACTGCTGTGTAGCATCCAACATGTATTCACCACCATTGTCTGTGTGCAGGATCTGTGGTTTCCTTCCAAATTTGTTGCTGATGGTGCAGTATATTCTTTCAACTTTTCCAGCATCTGCAATTTTTCACTAAGAAACACAACTGAATATCTGGTATAGTCATCAATAAAGGTTAGGAAATACCTGTCTATCATTGGAGTACCTGCCTATCGTTGGAATTGACAGTGGTCCACAAATGTCACTATGGATCAGCTCCAGGGGTCTCTGTTTTCCTCTCACTCTGCCTTGGAGTAGCCTTATTTGTAGCCTTTGACTGAACACAGCAAACACAGTTAGTATCAACATTGCATTCAGAAAGATCAATGCCATTGGTCAAACCTTTTCTTTTCATGTCCTGAATTGCCTGATAATTCTTATGGCCTAATCTTCTGTGCCAATGATGCAGATGGCTTTCATGAGCACATGATTTTGTAATGCTCACTTTTTCTGCCTCACATGATTAAATCAGATTGACTTTGTCAGGTATTATCACAGCATCTTCTAGTAGACTGTAAATAGTTTTGCATTTTTTTAACCAGTATATAAACTTCTCCATTTAATGAAATAGTACAATGTCCATGTTTCACATTAAGCTCAAAACCTTTTTCATCCATTCTTGAAAAAGATTACAAACTATTTGTGAATTCTGGTATGTATTAAACACAGCATTCACTAGAAATTCTCCAGTGCCATCTTGTGGCACTTTGTAGTAAAGCACTCTAGTCCCCTTCAGGTATGCATTGACTTTAATTCCATTTCCAGGTAGACTAATGCTTTTGAAAGCTCAATGAAAAAGTCTTTCTTATTACAGATGTGGACTGAAGACCCACTGTCCAGAATAAAATTAGTTATCCCTTGGATTACAGCAGCAGTATAATTCTGGTATTGATAATCATGCTTGCAGGGGTTGGCTTTATAGCCTCTGCTTTTGATCTATTGTTTGGGCAGTCCACAGCTTTGTGACCAAGTTTATTGCAGCAGAAACAATGTAGACTAGGTTTCTCTCTACTGGCACAAAAGTTAGTGGCATTGCCTTGGCAACAGAACTATCCCTTTTGTTCCACCAGTGAGATGTTGATGGTGGTCTCTTACAAAAACTTTGTGAGCAAATTCCTCAGAGAGAAATTCTCTGGTTTTACTTAGCGTTCTCCTCCTACCCAGGTCTTGTAAAATTTCAGCTGCTTGGGTTACTGCTTGGGTTTCCAAATGACTAATGACAAGTGCATGGATTGGTGGCAGGTTTAGGAATGTGGTGCTAACTCTACGTCTCTCATCCAGCTGATCATTGGCATCCTCTAGCTCCCCAAGTAGATTAGTCAGCTTGCTAACATGTGAATAAAAAAATCCCCCATCACAGTATTTACTTGCTGCCAGCCTTTGATGCAATAAATATGTAAATGCCCAACCCTTACTCAGGTGGGATGATTCTGAGGCTACATACCTCTCCTTAGCTGCTGGCAACCATCTAATCTGTGAGAGGTAATCATAATTTACCAACAGCATGATTAAAGCTCTCATTTTGAGGTCTTGCATTTTCCATGCTTGTCTTGCTGCTTCATCCATGGGGTGAGGGGGTCATCCACGGCAAATTTTTCCAGACCTTCAACTTCCAGAGCCATATTCAGCCTCATCCTCCATAAAGAAAAGTTTTCTGAAGTCAGGAGCACCAGCCGCAGTTTTACATCCACATAAAGGGACTGTGCCATTGTTTTACTGTCTTTCTATTTTACTCCAACAACTTGCTCCTTTCTCAGTTACATCACAACAGATAACCTTTTCTGTTGGTTAGGTTGCTGAAGGTGGATTTAATTCCTTAGTTGCTGAACTGCATAACCTTAGTTGCTACCTGCCGGGCCCGTAAACTGAATGATTATTAGATTAGAGGAGCACTCAAGGCATGTAGCACAGCACATTTTACCTGATTTGTGTGTGCTGAGTCTGACAAGAACAAAGTTACACATGAAAGGAAGATTCCCTGAGAGTAGCAACCTATACATCAAAGGGATAGCAACAGAGTAGTAGAAGGAAAGGATGTTCAGTGTCCTGCCTATCTATTCCTCTGAGTTTCTTACACTCCTCCTCTGAAGTCTGAAACTGACAGTGCGAAGTCCTTCACTTCCAACATATACAGATCATACATAGCCAGAAAGGATCTGATGCGTATTACTCTCACTGTATTTGCAACATTCTACTCAAGGGTGAATATAAATTACATTTCTTACCTGTGTTCTCTCTTGCAGGGCCTGAAGCAGCTCTAGTCATGATCTTATCCTTCAAGCTTACTTTCATCTCTGACTCTACTACCCTAAACCTCATATATTCTCCATATCTGCTAACCTGAGATACTTGAACCAAGGGAGTAAGGGGCTGGATGCAGGGAATATCTGGTACCTGTGCTGAAATATCTGCCCTACCTATCAGTTGCTGAGAAGACAATCTATTCACAGTGCTGGTTCTTGGCTTCAAGGCTGTCAATGACTTGGAGTCGGGATTCTTGCAGAACCCCCTTCTCCCATATCGTCCATCCATTCTTCCCAGTGAAGACCTGCTCCTGAAGCTCTGCTCTGTGTGCCTTCAGAACTGATGTGGGTGATTGTGAGGCCCCTCCTCCTGGTGAGACCTTTAATCTGATCCCCCATCTTCTATTGCTTGTTTCAAAGGGTACCCTCTGGAAAGCTCAAGCTCCATAGACCCCCTGAAAATGAAATCTCAAAAATACACCTGGTCTGCCATGACCAAGGTAGCTTCTGTCATGGAGGCAGGATGTCACTGGAATGCATAAAGTGTTTATGTTCCCCCAGCTCCAAGGGATACTTCATCAAGGCAATGTGAACCACAAGAGAACCTTTCAACCCATCACTGACACTTGGTCCTTTATCAATATGCTAAAAATCATCCAATGATTGACCCACCTGATCTTCCTGCTAGATTTTGACAGCAGTTACCTTCAAATTGCCCAGTTAAATTCATACCTCATATCTTGGGCCAATCCCATCCCTGGGCAAGTAAGGTCCCATGTCTAGCTATGAGATCCTTTCCCATAAAACGACCATCCCAACTTGGCGGAAAGTGTGTTAGGTACCTGGATACCCCCTGCAACCTCTTTGCAGGCTCCTTTTCTCAATACTCTGTTGCCTTGGACATCTGCTGCATGGACTTCCCATAATCCACCACTTCTCACCCACCTTGGGTCAGGTCCTATTGCCCATCAGAATGTCCCCTCTTCCCACTCCTTATCTCTTCTCTTATCCTTCCTTGTAGTATGTTGGCGAGGGTGTATTGAGAAGGAGAGAATGGCTTACTTGTGGTTTAAAGGGTATGTTTTTGTTTGCTCCTAGTCATGCATTTGATCGTTGGTAAATAAATATTTAATTGACTTTTAATTGGCAAGTCTCTGTCCATTTTCTTGTACGAATCTTGCTCTGGAAAAAAACCTCTCTCTATATAGACAAAAGGTCCCTTGTTTGCTCTTCTGGAGACCCCTTTAAGAGCTCATCTCCCATCTCTGGGTCCATTCCAGGGAACATGATGAGCAGAGAAAGAGGCTTTTGCAGTGATGGTACCTGACCTCTTTGGGAGGACCTGATATAGCCCAGTCTCATCAGATCTTGGAAGCTAACAGCAGGGCTGGTACTTGAATGGGTGACTACCAAGGAAGACTCTGCAGAGGAAGGCAGAGGCAAACCATCTCTGCTTCTTTGCTAAGAAAAAGCCCCTTGCCGGAGTCACCCTTGCTTATTGGCAGTGACAGAAAGTACCTGACCTATTAACTACCATTCTGCTTGATCCCCACCTGATCCAAACAGTTCTTTTTACCCAGACATGTAATGAAGTAGCAGTTCTTTTAAAATAGTTTTTAACAGTCTAGGGTAAGGACTTTGTTATGAACATCATTTTGGGCTTACAAAATCTTTTATGTTATGTAATGCACTGATGGGGGTTTTAATCTTTTGAATTAACAATATAGGCTGCTTTTAAGATTTTACGACATCAAGAAGGTGGCAAATACATTTTTGAAACAAACAAGAGGATCCTGTCATGGGGGGGAAGTAGAAAAAAGTGCTCTAGACTCACCACTGGAGGCTAGTGAACAGAAGACCACACTGGCTCCCTGGCGAACTGGAGGGCGAAGAGAGAAAGGAACGCAAGACAAAACTCAGAGGCTTGGCTCACTCACAGGTGCACAGCACTGGATTCACTTATGCGTTTAAAAGACTCAATTCCTGCCTCTCCCATCCCCAATTTAACTCCTCAAAGAACCTCAGAACACTTGGGGGGGGGAGTTTTCCGTCTCAGGAGGGGCAGCCTTCTGCAGGCAGATCTTCTTGTCCAGAACAAACTCTGATGATGCGAGCAGAAGCCCCCTCCTCCCCAAGCCCTCCACAAAGACCCTTTCAGGTGGGCCAGTCATGGTGGTCTGCAGTAGAAGAGCCAGATGAGAGGCCAGTAGCACCTTAAAGACCAACCAGTTCCTTAGGGTAGAGGTCTCCAGACTTTTTAGAGGCAAAACTGACTCTGTAAAGTCAGATATAACTTGGAAACCTTGTTGCTCTTTGAGGTACTTTTGGGCTCAAATCTTGCTTCGCCCGAGCCCTGAGACCCAGTCTTCCACTGGAAATACAGGACACCCCGTGCCTCCCACCACAGGCTCACAGTCTTCGTATCAGTCAGATTGCCAGCCTGCTTCAAGAGCTTTACAACAGGTTGAAATTCAGCTGGTGCAGCTTCACCTGCTTTGAAAATAGGAACTGCCCACCCCTTACCTTACCACAGCTAATAGAGATAGTTCTTGTATCACACACACACAAGTTATGATTCCTTATTACATTTGATAACAAAAGAAAGTCTCTTGTGGAACATCAAAGGCAAATGAAAAATCTCTAGTCCACAAGAATTTAAGCCAGAAGGTACTACTCCATGAGTCCCTTTTGTGTTTGCAGGACAGACAAAAATGCCTCTGAGGACATAAAAAAGACATTTTCCTCAGTCCCAATCTCTCTCCATTTCAGATTAGAGATTTGGGGAGCAAGACTTCCTAAATCTTCTGGGCAGGCTCAACCCTGGCCCCTGTGGGCAGAAAATACCCGCTCCTCCACACCCACTTTTCTCCATTCTCACCAAATTCTCTCACGATGGCCAGACCAATGCCTGAGGTGCCACCTGTCACAATTACCACCTTCCCCGGGTAACGCAGACAAGTTGCCATGCCAGCTATTTGCCTCCGTTTCTCTGAATGACTAAAATCCACATAGAGCTTTGCCTATATAGGCTCTTGGGTGGAACAGTGCAACCACTTATTTAGTTGGGAGGAGTGCCTGTGGCTAGTTTGCTCACTGTGCATTGTGGAGCATGAGGGTTGGTCCTTTCTGAACTGGGAGAATAATAATGGGGGGGAGGAGCATTTCAGAAGCTCCTGTGTTTTCTTGAAGGGATGGCTTCATTGCTGGAAGGCCTAAACTGAAGAAGCAGTAGACAAGAGCTATGAAGAAAGCAAGTCTCATTGGGTTCCCATTCATGACCTTGCTGCAGATGATATTTCTTGTAATATGGGAGGGACAGGCCCCCTCTCATTCATTCTCTCTTCACTAAAACCACTTCCTCAAGAAAATGTTTGCCCCCATCTCTTTAAATTCAGCCTCATTTCTTCTCACCTGTGCTCTTCATCCTAGCCTTGTGGTTAGGGTTCTCAAGTCCTTGCTGGCAACCAGCAGGGAAGGGGGGGGAAGATATAACAGAAGAGGGAAAGAGGACCAGGCTATGTTGTTGGTGACATGCTAATGTCACTTCCGGTGACATTCTGGTATTTAATCAAATACTGTTATGGCAAAATGGCATTTACCATAGAATTTCTACCCAAACACCAGAGTATCACTCAGATGTTGTCAACTTAATGACATCACTTCCAGTACACACCAGAATTAACACTGACACATTGCCAGAGATGTAGTCTGGGCCTTCCTCTCACTCCTGGTAAGTCCCCCCCACCAGCCAGCTGTTTTCCTGTGTTTTTTCTTAATTTGTTTGGATGTATGTTTTGAATTAGTTGCAAATTTTACCATGATGTCTTGCTCCCAGCGCTTGATGGGTGCTGCTGATACTGGCATCAACTGTCAGGAGTCAGGGTGTCCATCTGGATGTCTCCTTGTCAATGGAGGTCTAGATTGCGAATGTTGGCAAGCTGGCATTTTCCTAAGTACACCAAATTAGGCAACCTCTCTCTCCCTGACCTGGCCGTAGTTATCCATGCAACGGTCACCTCCAGGCTGGATCACTGTAACCCACCCTAAATCTGCTTGTGGGGAGGGCGGTATAGAAGTATAATAAATAAATAAATAATAAAAAAATAAAATCACTCTACATTGGGCTACCCTTGAGGCTGATCCGGAAATTACAGCTGGTCCAGAATGCAGTGGTGCAGGTACTCACAGGTACCCCAAACGAGAGCACACATCCAACCAGTGCTTCACCAGCTGCACTGGGTCCCAGCTGAGTACCAGATATACTTCAAAGTTTTGGTCTTAACCTTTAAGGCCCTATATGGTCTGGGACCAACGTACCCACAGGACCGCTTCTCCCTGTATGTCCCTCGGAGAGGCTTATGCTCACAAGATCAGGACTTGATGGTGATTCCTGGCCAAAAAGATGTTCAGCTGTCTCAACTAGATTTAGGGCCTTTTCAGTCCTGGCTCCTGCCTGGTGGAACTCTTTGCCTAGAGATATCTGCACCCTGAAGAACCTAGTCCAGTTCCACAGGGTGTGTAAGACAGAGATTGTCTGCCAGGCCTATAGTTGAGGACAGCAATGGGTTTTGATCATATCCAACCCCAAACCCACCCCTAAGGAGGGAGAGAACCCAGTTCTAATCACCAACGTAGATAGGCTGCTGCTTTAATTGTTTTATTTAACTGAATTTCTGAATTGTTGCTGCTTTTAATTAATTTACTATATGTTTTAATGCTGATGTAAACTGCCCTGAGCCCTTCAGGGGAAGGACGGTTCAGAAGTCAAATTAATAAATAATAAATTAATATTTAGACCATGAACAACAAGAATCTGAAAAATGATTTTTGTTGGTCCTAATTTATTCCAAGAATAAAATGAGACCTATCTCATTAATGAACAGGCCCTACTTCTGTGTGTGAGTAATATAGATTAATCTTTTGGAGGGAAAAACATTTTTGTATTTTATAAATGACCCACAGAAGAGTATCCTTTTTTTCCTTCCCCTTATTTCTTCTCCCCCCATCAGGTTTTAAAGCTTTCAACAGAAATGTTGTATTTTGAATAATTTTACTTTATGGTGTGTATTTTAACACTTTGTGCCACTGAGGAAGGCCTTGTGGCCAAAATGCATTTGGTTTTAATGAAATGTTTAACTTATTTGCAATGCATTAAAGCTGTAGTAATTTAACATATGGAACTCATTAGAATTTGTTCTGTCAAGAGGCTTTTTGTCAGCCTACTTGGTTACCCAGTTTTTCTGGGCTGAAGTTTCTTCCCCTTTCTATTTTGGTCTCTGAGGTGCTCCTGGTCTGCACTCTAGCTAGGGTTGCCAGGTCTGGGTTGGAAAATACCTGGAAACTTTGGGGGTGGATCCAGGAGAAGGTGGGGTTTGGGGAGGGGAGGGGCCTCAGCATGGTACAATGCCATGGAGACCGCCCTTCAAAGCAACCATTTTCAAAGCCAGGGGAGCTGATCTCTGTCAGTTGGAGATCAGTTGTAGAAGCGGGAGATCCCCAGGCCCCACCTGGAGGCTGGCAACTCTAGCTCCAGCTGTTCTTCTGCAGACCAATACAGCTGTTGGAAACTACCTGCAAGGAAGCACTTCCAGGACATTGGCCAGGAGACCACAAGAGCTGCCTTCTCCCAAACTAGATTTGGGGTGAGGGGGGGTATATCAGGGGGGTGTCATTCACTTCCATGACACGGAAAGCTTCAGCTGCCCTTTTCCACACATGAAGCCTCTGTTAAAGGGACAGGACCTTCCCCAGGCCTGTTGGCCACCCTGCTTCCCGGGTTTCCCATCCTGTAATGTCTGAGGGACAAGTAGAAATTCAGCAGATCTACCTGTCCCAGAATGAAAGATGGCAGGCAGCCCCATCTTGGATTCAGCTTCACCTGGCTCAGACTCTGGTAGTGTAAGCAAGAGCTAAGCCCTGTAATGTCTCTTCTCTATTTAGGCTTTAATTGGTCATATGAATGTGCCCCAGGAAAGCGAGACCATGAAAGGGTGGAATTTCATTAGACGTTTCCTGTTGATGTTTTCTGTTTTCTGCCTCTTGACTAACAACTGTGCCTTTTCTTATCTCAGGTTAATCATCCAATAAAGAAATGTGTGAAAGAAAAGAGATGTCATAATTGTGTTATTGCTGTTTGGCTTTAATACAGGAAAATGAGTTTGCATCAGGACCGACCCTTCCTAGTTGTGCTGGGTTTGGTGCCCTCTCCTCTTCCTAACAGCTTCCTTTCCCTGCACCTCCAAGCTCTCTGCCTGGACTCACTTACTTCTCCCCCTCAACTCCCTTTTCATTTGTTTATGGGCAAACTGTGCTCGTTTCCTGATGAAGGAGAAGCAAAAGGAGGGCTTCTGATGAAAGTGGTGGTGGTGGTGGTGGTGGAGTAGATCTCCTCCTCCTGAGATAGCAATTCAACGGTTGGATCAAGGGCAAAAAATTCATTCAGGTTTTTAAGATGTCACCATCAAAATAAGCTATTAAGAAAGTACAGCACAAAAGGGAGAAAAGCAACTACCCTCTAAAGTAGGGCAATGTATGGAATGTCTATTCTGAAAACAGATACAATTACATAAAGGCATTGGCACCGAGGCAGTCCCTGGTCTGTTGTGGAAGGAAGCAGTTATAGTCTACTGAGGGAAAAGAAGACACGTTGTGACCAATTCCGCAAAAGCAGTTGTTCCGCCCTTGGTCTCCCATTCCCCCTGGGTGTACTGCTCAGTTTCCCACTGTTTGCTGCATGGCAGCATTTTGACCTGCATCTCACCCCGATTTCCCCCACATCTTCTTGATCCTTATTTTTTAGGATCAGTCTGTGAACTTAGTAAAGGAAAAGAGTTTGCTACTCTAAAAGAGTGACCTTTCCAGTAAACTTGAACAGTTATAAAAAACCGTATACAGAAACATAGGCTGAGTTCAGACTGGCAGTTCGCCCTACTATAACCACGTTTCAGCCACGTTTTACAAGCGGATTAAAGGGGGCATTCACACAGGCACATCTACCTGGTGTTCCCCACTCGTAGTCAACTGTGCTGTTCCACTTCACTCCAGCATTTAAAAGATACCTGGTAAAAGCGGTAGCAAATCCCTGAGAGCCCATTTATCCCGCTTCATTACACTTCCGGAAAGTGTGAACGCCAACCTGAAAAGCTGGGAACAACCCACGTTGTGCATAAGGCAGCAGTGATATGATTGGCTGTGCTCTGCTCTACCACCCAATGTGGTGCCGGCACAATGGGATCCTCCCCAAATTGGCCGGATGCGCTTATGTGCATGAGCGCATATGTGCACATAGCTGAATTACCAGGGGAAAGCCATTTACAGCTGTGCCTCCGGGCCAACAGTCTGAATGCTCCTATGCGCCTCCTCCCAGTATGCTCCCACATCAGTGGGTGCAGTGTGACCAGGAAAACTGCCACGACTGGCTCCCGCTTCAAACTGCCAGTCTGAACTCAGCCATAGTAACTGAAACTAAAGTACTCAGTCAATCTCCTTTCACTGAAAAGAACCAAGAATTTGTAAAAATAAGCTGTTATAACACCATGTTGTCTGTCAACTGTTAATTATACTGTTTGGTGTAGTGGTTAAATGTGCGGACTCTAATCTGGGAGAACTGGGTTTGATTCCCCATGCCTCCACTTGCAGCTGCTGAATGACCTTGGGCAAGCCATAGTTCTGTCAGAGCTGTCCTTGAAAAGGTAGTTTCTGTCAGAGCTCTCTCAGCCCCGCCTAACTCACAGGGTGTCTGCTGTGGGGAGGATTGTGGGCAGGATGTCTCTCAGTCCTACTTACCTCACATCAAATCGATTCCTTCTTTGATCAAGCAACAAGCTTACTGGATTGAGGGAATGCTGTTGATGTTGTTTACCTGGATTTCAGTAAAGCTTTTGACAGGGCTCCCCATGATGTTCTGATAGGTAAACTAGAGGATTGTGGACTGGACTCTAGGATAATTAGGTGGACAAGAAACTGGTTGGAGAACCACACTCAGAAAGTAGTTGTCAATGGCATTTCATCTGAATGGAGGGAGGTGTCCAGTGGGGTGCCACAGGGCTCGGTTCTGGGCCCAGCACTTTTCAATAATTTTATAAATGATCTGGATGAGGATATGGAGGGGCTACTCATTAAATCTGCAGATGACACTAAAGTAGTAGGAGCAGCGAACACACCAGAAGACAGAGACAGAACTCAACAGGATCTGAACACACTGGAAAAGTGGGTGGATGTGAACAAGATGCAATTTAACAAGGATAAGTGCCGAGTTCTACCTCAGGGTAACAAAAATGAGGAACGTGCATACTGGGTGGGGGATACACTTCTGAGCAGCAGTGCGTGCCAACAAGATCTTGGGATAAGGGTGGATCGAAAGTTAATTGTGAGTCGCCAGTGTGATGTGGTGACAAAAAAGACTAATGCAATCTTGGGGTGTATCAACAGAGGCATAACATCTAAATCACAAGATGTCATAGTCCTGCTGTACACTACGTTGGTCAGGCTGGAGTATTATGTGCAGTTCTGCAGGCCTTTCTTCAAAAAGGATGTGGACAGAATGGAGTGTGTGCAGAGAAGAGCAACAAGGATGATTGGGGGCCTGGAGATTAAGTCCTATGAGGAAAGCCTGAAGGACTTGGGAATGTTTAGTCTGGGGAAGAGGAGACTGAGGGGGGACATGATGGCTCTCTTTAAGTACTTGAAGGGCTGTCACTCAGAGGAGGGCAGGGAGCTGCTCCTGTTGGCAGCAGAGGAGAGGACTCACAATAATGGGTTTAAATTAAGGGCGGGAAGGTACCAGCTGGATATTAGGAAAATCTTTTTTACAATAAGATTTTTTTTCCAAGTTAGCCTTTATTGGCTTTATGTCTTAAATACAGTATGGCTGCGTTCAGACAGCGTGCTGGAGCGGTTTAAACTGCTCCGGCACGATGCGTGTTTTTTTTTAAACTGGAGAATTGTGATCACACACCTCCTCCTTCAGAGCTCCCCGCCGTCCTCGTGCAGGTGGGGTTTTTCCCCCCTCTCCTTTGAGCATGCGCACAGGCAGCCCTCTCCCGAACTAAAAGTTTGGCACGTGTGCAGAAGAGTGATTTCAACCAGTCCCATTAAAGTTTAAATGAAGACTACTGTTCACATTTTCTCCCCGAAACTGGCCTCCCCGAGATCCCGGACTCATCTAAATGCCTAAACTAGGCACCATTGAAGCTTTTCTTTATTTAACTTAGGAGCGGAGCTCCGCTCAAGCGCACACCGCTAAGGAAAAAAAATGGCGGACTAAAACCGGAAGCCGGAGGCAGCTTCCCAGAGGGGAGGGGGTTGAAGCACCCGGAAGTGGCTTGACGGAGCGATCAGACAGCGGAAAGTACGGCTTGAAACGGAGAATCAGGAAAACACCACTTGGTAAGTGGTGTCAAAATACTCCACTTTAAAGGGGGGTTTGCTCCAGAAAGCGACAGCTGGGGACAGTAGGCAGATGTTGGGTGTGTGAACGCGCACGTAAAAGCCGTTTCTGAGGCGTGCTGAAAGCGGCTCAAACGGCGCGTCTGAACGCACCCTAAGAGTTGTTCAGTGGTGGAATCAGCTGCCTAGGGAGGTGGTGAGCTCCCCCTCACTGGCATTCTTTAAACAGTGTCTGGACAAATACTTGTCAGGGATACTGTACATTGATCCTTCATTGAGCAGGGGGTTGGGCTAGATGGCCTGTATGGCCCCTTCCAACTCTGTGATTCTGTGATTCTATGATTCATTTTCCGGAAACTGGAGAGGGAAAGAAAGGGATCTACTGTCTCGGACTTGATTCTCACCAACAGGGAAGAACTGGTTGAAGTGAAAGTAGACAAAGTAAAGGTAAATGGGCACCCTGAGTAGTAGTGACCATGCAATTTTGGAATTTACAGTCTTGAGGAAAGGAAAAGCTATACATCACATACCTTTATTGGCATAAAAACAAGAAATAGTTACATGGAAGGCTATACATGGACATATAGATTGGACTTCGGGAAAGCAAATTTTAACAAACTTAAAGTTATGTCAGGTCCCATGGTCACAATCACAAATTATTCATATGAGAAGGAAAAATGGGAGGAACCTAAAGCCAAGGTAGCTCCAAGAAGCCAAGGTAGCTCCATAAACAGCTTTCTAAAGGCTGAGTTCAGACTGACAGTTTGCAGCGGGAGCCAGTCATGGCAAAAAAGCCCCAGAATAAACTGTTCTGGGTTTTCCTGGTCACACGGGGCTCACAGATGCAGGAGCATACTGGGAGGAGGCGTGCAGGAGCGTTCAGACTGCTGGCCCGGAGGTGTGGCTGTAAACAGCTTTTCCCTGGTAAATTGGCTGGATGCTTATGTGTGTATGGGTGCATGGGCACATGAGTGCTCATACACACATAAGCATCCAGCCTATTTGGGAAGAATCCTGTTGCAATTGGGCGGTAGAACGGAGCACAGCCAATCATATGTGCCTTATGCGGTAGAGCAGAGCACAGCCAATCATATGCGTCAATCATATGCACCGGGAGCAACATGCGTTGCTCCCGGCTCTTTGGCTGAGCATTCACACTTCCGAGAAGCAGACTGACACAGGATAAAGGCACTCTCTGGGATTTGCTACCACTTGTAACAGGTATCTTTTTAAAGCAGGAGTGAAGCGGAATAGCACGGGTTGCCTACAGGTGGGGAACGCCAGGCAGATGTGCCTGTGTGAACGCCCCCTTTAATCCGCTTGGGAAACGAGGCTGAATAGTGGCTACAGCGGGGCAAATTGCCAGTCTGAACTCAGCCAAAGATTTGAGAAGAAAGAAGACTCATTTTGGAAAGGGAAGGAGGGCCTTATAACCAAGGATGAATATAAAGAAATAAACAGAGCTTGTAGAGAGAAAAGCTAAAGTTCAGGCCGAGGACAGACTGGCAATTTGCCGCGGGATGGGACCCGGGCTGACAGCGACTCAATATCGGATTAAATGGAATGTTCACACAGGCACATCTGCCTGGCGTCCCCCACCCGGAGCTTACCGGAGCCCTCGCGCTTCAGTGCCGGATTAAAAAAACACCTGATAAAAGCCTTCGCAAATCCAAAAGCCTGCGTTCGTCGCGTGTTTCTCCGCTTCCGGGGAGTCTGAACGCGCAGGCGAAAAGCCGGGAGCAACCCGCGTTGGGCACGAGGCAGCAGCACTGTGATTGGCTGTGCTCCGCTCCACTGCCCAATGCGGTGCCGGCGTTGCAGGGCAAAAAAAAAAAAATCGCCGAAATGCACTTATGCGCATGAGCGCATGAGCGCTCAAGCGCTCATGCGCACATACGCCCACAGCCGAAATAATGGGGAAACAGCGAATATAGCGCGCCTCCGGCATGGCAGTCTGAACGCTCCCGCGCGCCTCCGTCCCGTTTCTTCCGGCAGAGGCCCCCGCTGTGTGGACGGGAAAACCCGGTGTCGTTTACTCCGGGTTTTTTTGCCCCGACTCGATACCGGGGCAAATTGCCAGTCTGTCCTCGGCCTCAGTATGAGCTTAGGTTAGCGAGAGAGGCTAAAAGCAACAAAAAAGGATTATTTTGTTGTATTCATGGTAGGCCCATTGTGGGGACAGGGAAGTGAAATTGTAACAGATGATGAAGGGAGGGCAGAACTGCTCAGTTCCTACTTTTCCTTAGTCTTCTCTTGCAAGGGAAACAGTACTCATGACTCAATATGAGAAAAACAGAACACATTATGAGGGAAGGGAGTTGCAGCCTAGGATCAGCATAGGGGTAGTACATAAACATCTAGTTTCTTTAAATGAAACTAAGTCCTCAGGGTCAGATGGATTGCATCCAAGGGGACTAAAAGAACTCACAGATATAATTTCTGAGCTTCTGTCCATTATTTTTGAGAATTCTTGGAGAAAAAGGTGAGGTGCCAGAAGATTAGAGGTGACCAAATATTGTCAACATCTTCAGAAGGGGGAAAAGGAGGGTCTAGGTAACTACCAACCTGTCAGCTTGATGTCTATACCTGGAAAAGTTTTGGAGCAAATCATCATTGAGCATTTAGAATGGATGAGTGTGACTATTAAGAGCCAGCATGGGTTTCTCAAGAACAAGTTATGTCAGACTAACCTTATTTCTTTTTTTGAGAAAGTTACTGCCTTGCTGGATCAGGGGAATGCTGTAGACATAGTTTATCTTGATTTCAGAAGGGCTTTTGATAAGGTTCCACATAATATTCTTGTTGACAAATTGATAAAATGTGGTTTGGATCCTATTATTGTTAGGTGGATCTGTAACTGGTTGACAGATCTCACCCAAAGAGTGCTTGTTAGTGGTTCCTCATTCTCTTGGAGAGGAGTGACAAGTGGAGTGCCCCAAGGATCTGTCCTGGAACCCATTTTGTTCAGCATCTTTATAAATTATTTGGATGAAGGGATAGAGGGAATGCTTATTAAATTTGTGGATGATATTGAATTGGGAGGGGTAGCAAGTGCGGTAGATGCCAGAGCCAAGATACGGGATGATCTTGACAGGCTGGAAAACTGGGCTAAAACAAATAAAATGAATTTTAATGGGGATAAATGCAAAATTCTGCATTTAGGTAGGAAAAATCAAATGCATAATTTTGGGATGAGGGAGACTTTTCCTGGCAGTAGTATGTACAAAAAGGATCTAGGGGTCTTAGTAGACCATACACTGAACACAAGTCAGCTGTGTGATGCCATAGCTGAAAAGGCAAATGCGATTTTGGGCTGTATCAACAGAAGCATAGTGTCCAGATCACGTGATGGTATAGCTCTATTTTGCTCTGGTTAGACCTCACCTAGAGTACTGTGTTCAGTTTTTGGCCCTGCTATTTAAGAAGGATATAGACAAGCTGGAACATGTCCAGAGGAGGGCAATGAAGATGGTGAGGTGTCTGGAGACCAAGTCCTATGAGGGAAGGTTAAAGGAGCCAGGAGAGGAGATGACTGAGAAGTGATATGATAACCGTCCATCTTCAAGTACTTGAAGGGCTGTCATATAGAGGATGGTATGGAGTTGTCTGTTGCCCCAGAAGGCCAGACCAGAACCAATGGGCTGAAATTAAGTAAGAAGAGGTTTCGGCTAACCACTAGGAAGAACTTCCTGACAGAGCGGTTCCTCAGTGGAACAGGCTTCCTTGGGAGATGGTGTGGGCTCTCCTTCTTTGGAGGTTTTCAAACATAGGCTAGATGGCCATCTGACAGCAATGCTGATTCTGTGAACTTAGGCAGACCATGAGAGAGAGGGCAGAAAGAGTTGCATCAGTGCTTAGTTCTCATGGCCCTTTCTTACATGCCCAGGGAGATGTTAATTTCTATTTTGGGGTCAGGAAGCAATTTTCTCCAGGCCAGGATCTGGGAGGGTTTTTTTGGCCATCTTCTGGGCATGGAGCATGGAGCAAGGGTTGGGAATTTCCTGCCTTGTGCAGGGGGTTGGACTAGATGGCCCTGGAGGTCCCTTCCGTCTCTGTCATTCTATGAAAATATCTTCTTGGCCTATTGTAGAAACATGGATGAGGTTACTGCACACTGAGTTTATTTTCACACACTGTTACGTCTTCCTTATGGAATTAATACCAGGAACTGAATTTAACGTATCCGTTCCACCCCCATCAGTGGGTACACTAGGGAGTGATACATGAATAAACTTTCTCCTTTCAAAAATTAAATCATTAGGTGTTCATTTACTTCTGCGCAGAATAGCGGTTGGAACACAAAGTCAGCTTCACCATGGTGAGAAAAGGGTAGAGGGAGGACAATTCTCGAAGGTATGCCAAGTCTCAGAGATGCGAAGTGTTATGTTTTAATTATGCATTCAACAAACTAGAATAAATTATACAGAGAAAGGTGAATCTCCAGGTCTGGATCGGCCCCTGTAATATGCACTCCTGCCTTTCCTCACTTCTGGTCACCTTGTCCATTTTTTTTTTGCATGGGGCAAGTCCCTGCTCTTTCCCCTCCTAAACTCATACAGTGCCTGGTTGCCACTTCACTGGCCCTGGCAGACTTCAGAGATGTTGTTCAGGGCTGCTTCCAGGGATTTAACTAGGAGGCATCAGCAAGGTGGCGACTGCCTGTTGAAAGATTGCTCTTAGGGCTACGCACTTTTGTTTATTTTAGATAAACCTTTCACCTTTTATCTTGAGTGCTTTAGTACAGAACTTTCAAAAGTGTTTTCCTGGTGGTTGGAGACACACTTTTATCTTACTTGGGGTGGGGGGGATTTTTAAGGACGGTTCCAGGTTTTGGGGGATCCTGGGCAGACAGTTCCCAGAGCCCCCTCCCTTCCTCTGCCCATCACCAAGCAGTCAGGCCCTTCCACCCACCTGCACATCTCCCACCTACCTTGTCTCCTTGCCCTGTCTGCTCACAAGCTGCTCTCAGACCTTTCCCCAGTGGCACCAGGCAGGGCATGCAGGAGGGATTGTGGGTGCTGCAGTGCTAGCCAGTGTGTGAGCAGGGGGTGCCAGATACCAGAGGCCCAGTGGCTGCCCCACTCGAGGGTATGCTGACACCGGCTATATTGCCATTCTAGTAAAGTAAAGGTAAAGGTTCCCTTGCTTGAAAGCCAGTCAAATCCGACTCTAGGGTTGCGGTGCTCATCTCCATTTCAAAGCTGAAGAGCCAGCGCTGTCCGAAGACATTTCTGTGGTCATGTGGCCAGCATGACTAAACACCGAGGTGCACGGAATGCTGTTACCTTCCCACCAAAGTGGTACCTATTTATCTACTTGCAATTTCTTAATTTCGAGCTGCTAGGTTGGCAGGAGCTGGAACTAGAGGCAGTAGCTCACTCTGTCATGTGGCACTCTCGGGTCTCGAACTGCTGAACTACTGACCTTCCACAGCCTGCAGTTCAGCATCTTAACCACTTGAGCCACTGCAGCTCCATTGCCGTTCTGCTCTTTTGTAATTTTCTCTTTCACATTTTCTTGCAAGTAGTCATTGGATTTTCTTGTTTCTTGGTGTATATGTTTCCTTTACGTAATTGTATCCGCTTTCTGAATAGATTTCCCATACATTGTCCTGCTTAGGAATCCAGCTGCTTTCCCCCTTTTGTGCTGTTGCACTGTCTTAATAGCTTATTTTGATGGTGGCATCTGAAAAAGCTGGATGAGTTTTTCACCCTTGATCTGACTGCTTGATCCGACTGCTGAATCTCAGGATGAGGAGATCCACTCCACCACCACCACCACCGCTCTCATCAGAAGCCCTGCTTTGGCTTCTTCATCAAGTTTGCACATAAACAAATGAAAAGGGAGTTGAGGGGGTGAAGCAAACGAATCCAGGCAGACAGCTTGGAGGTGCAGGGAAAGGAAGCTGCATGTCTGGGAAGAGGGCACCAAATCTAGCACAACTAGGAAGGGTCGGTCCTGATGCAAACTCATTCTCATATATTCAAACCAAACAGCAACAACACATTTATGTTATCTCATTTATTTGATGATGAGACTTGGGATAAGAAAAGACACAGTTGTTAGACAAGAGGAAGAAAACAGAAAACATCAACAGGAGACATTTAGTGAAGTTCCACCATTTCCTGGTCTTGCTGTCCCGGGGCATGTCTATATGACCAACTAAAGCCTAAATAGAGAAGAGACATTCCAGGGCTTAGCTCTCGCTTACTTTGGTCCTTTCCACACTTGGATCTCATCCCTGGTTTTATCAGAGTTCAACTCGCGACACAATACCTTGCATTTATCCCTGGTTATAACAGCATCCATTTACCCCAAGACAAGTGTGGGGCAAAACTGGGGTGACCTCAATGTAATGTGGAAACAAAAAATATCCTGAGATAATTATAGGAGTGAACTCGAGGGTAGTGTAGAATGCAAGTTTGGGAACAAGGCTGAACTGGGATTGAAGGTCTAGTGTGGAATCACCCATTATCAGTATCTGGGCTGGGTGAAGCTGAATCTAAGATGGAGCTGCCATCTTTCATTCTGGGACAGGTAGATCTGCTGAATTTCTACTTGCCCCTCAGACATTACAGGACTGGAAACCTGGGAAGCAGGGTGGCCAACAGGCTTGGGGAAGAATGTCCTGTCCTTTAATAGAGGCTTCACGTGTGGAAATGAGCAGCTGAAGCTTTTCACGGCATGGACCTGAATAATACCCCCTAATATTCAATGTGGATGAAACCGATACTAAAGAAACCAATGTTCCCTCTAAGCTCCACACTGTTGTGAGCAAAAATTCTACCTCGTTAGCAAAAAAAAAGCTAATAGCATTAAAGATGTGAGCAAGTCTACATTTGACTATCACGTAAATTAATTTTTTTAAGGTTATGTTGTTGAAGATTATTTGACGATTATATCCATAACCTTGTTGAAGATCATTTTCATAACCTTGTAAAGATCTCAGAATGAATTATTTTCAACTATATTTCAACTATATTTTAAGAATAATTTAAACATAAGAGAAGACAGAATCGAGTCAAATCTCATGACAGAAAATGTTATTCTGTGCGTGGGTAGACAGGCCTCTGGAGAACAGGTCTACCCGGCCCTTTCCACTATATGGGCAGAATTGTCCTCTGGAGAATAGGTCTACCCACCCCAGCCCACTGTATTAGTAGAACTAGCCTCCAGAGAACAGGTCTCCTCACCCCTTTCCACTATATTGGCCTCACACCATCACCCTGTGCTGAGCCTTAGAAAACATACCAGCCTTGGGGAGGGGACCTCTTCCAGTCTACTTTGGTTGTTTTTTTTTAAAGTGAAATATGACAACCAGCATTACAGGTCAAGTATAACACAGGTGGAACAGTAACTGCCAGAACCCTGCCTAATCTAACAGACAGGAAGTTGCTTAAATGTTATCAGCCTGCCCAAACTACTTATTTCAATGTTTATATCCCACTTTTCCTTGTGACTCAAGGCAGCTCACAAATCATACTGAAAACCATAATAGGGACGTGCAAAAAATGATTTTTTTTCCAGCTCCATTGTAGCCTATGGGGACCATTATAGTCAATGGGCCCCTTAGGCTATATTGGAGAATCAATCTGGGGGTACCTGGTGCTCTGGGGGGGGCTGTTCTTGTGGTGGAGGCACCAAATCTACAGCATATATGCTGGTGCCTCTCCTCAACCCCCCACCCAAGTTTCACTAACTGTCTCTTGCTTTGTTTTCTTTTGCTACAACACCTTTGTGGAGCTCTTCTTCTTGGAAGGATGACTTTGAATCAATGACACCTGTAGTCTTAGCTTTTATTTCCTCTCCCCTTTTCAGTTGTATTGCTTTCTGGGGAAACCCTGTGATTTCCCACCCACACATGGGGCACACTGAGGATCCGGGCTTTGGCTCTTCACCCCAAAGCCGACTTCAGCTCCGCCAGTGACCAGAAGGTTTAAACCAGTGCAGAAAGTACCATCTGCGGCAAGATACAGGGCAGCCAGTGCCACTTCTTCTGGGGCCCCGAAACGTCCCAAAAGCTGTAAACGTGCAAAAGAGGAGAGATAAATTTAGAATTCTGTACTCACTGCATGTAAGGTAAGATCATGAGGTCTCAGAAGCTGAACCTGGGTGGGGCAGGATTTCCTGGGTGCAGAATTGTAGCTTACAGTTTTTGTATGCACAGCCCTTCTTATTGTTACCATGTTAGATGTGGTAGTTGGGTTGCCAATTCCAGCTTGGGAGATGTAGAAGCAGTGCCCGGGGAAGGCAAAGTTTGGGGAGGGGAGGGGAGGGGACCCAGCAGAGTAGCTTCTTCCATAGGAGAAACGGAAGTCTACATGTATCCACCTTCTGCAGCCACTCTAGGACTTTGGTTTCTCCTGCCCACCAGAGCTGCTGTTTTCCCCTGGGCACTGTCATCTGGAGCATATTCATTCATTTAAAACTTTTATTAGCCACCTTTCTTCCTTATGGTGCTCGATGGCTTACAATCAGGCCCGTAGTAGCTATGGTGGGGCTTTCCTGGGCTCAGCCCTCTTCCTTAAAGGGACAGCCCCACAAGAATATCCCCCTAAAAATATTTTTAAAAACTTAAAAAAAACATTGTAAGGTGTGCGCTTCTGGACCCAGCCACGTGCCAAGTACAGCCCTGATTAGCCCCACTGGAGAGAAGCTGTGCTACTGAGGACAGCCTGCCAGATCCCCCCTCCTCAGCTTCTGTGGAGGGGGATGCGCTGTCCAATCACTCAGAAAGTTGGGTGGTTCTTCTGTGATTGTGGGAGTGCCACTGCTTTATGCATTTTTTTGCTGCCGCGCGCTGAGAATGTAAGGAGAGGGAAACGCCACCAGCAATTCGGTTCAGGCATCATTTTGAACTACGGAAACAGTCCAGATTCCTCTTCCCTGCTGGGCTCAGTTCTTCCTATGGAGCCTTTTAAAGTCCCGCTCGTGAGAAGCGTCTGCATTAAAGTAATCAACCTTGGCCCATTCTGCATCTAGCCTTCGCTCTGTCATTTTACCAACCCCACACTGGAACGGAAAAAGATGCATCTCAAAACCACATTCAAATACCACCATACTGACTGCAGAGTCACCCCTGAACGGCCATAAAATTGCCATAAATCTATGCAGAGGTACCATAAAAACCGGATGATCAAAGGAAGTGAAACCGGCAGGCAGTCTGGAGGATACCATAAAAATCCGATGATCAAACAAAGTGAAAGCAGCATGGAATGCAGAGGGGAATTTCTGTTCCAACCTGGGGAAGGAAAAGCCAATGCAGAATGGACCTTTGACTAGATCATGCCCCGTTTCTGTCGGTCTCCTGATAGACATGACCGGTTATGTTTGTGCCCATGATCTGTCGCTGGGGCAAATGTTGTTCAATCTCATGCTGGGGAAGAGGTAATTCTGTTTTCTGTTTTCACATTCCCTTACTGCTAAATCACTCTCCCAGAATAATCATTGCTCTTATGCTCTCTCCGCCTTGTTCTCCTCCCCAAGCCACATTAGTGTCCTCCGTCTTCTCCTCTCCTCCTCTTCAGATCTGAATCCTGTCTGTCAAGGATCCAAAAACTCACTTTCCTAGGCTCCTGACTACTTAGGATTGCAGCCTCCGATCCTGAATACATTTACTTACAAGGGAGTCTCACTGAAAGCACAGCAATTTTCTTCTTAGTAAGCAGAAGAGTCTATTTGGTACCAGCTCCCAACAGGGCAAAGTGTGCCCCCTGGAGCTATTTTGGGTCCGAAAAATGGTGAAGTCACTCTTCTCCCCACACCTTAGTCCCGATCCGACCAGATTTCTTCTCCATGCATTTTGCACGCACACCCCATTGCTTTGGTTGAAGCCCCCTTAAAAATTTAAAAGCCTCCCCCCACCACCTAATTCCTAGCTATGGGCCTGCTTACAATATAGAGAAAATACATAGAATACAAAAAACCTCCAAAATCAAAAATCACATTTGAGGCCTGCAAGTAACATAATCAAATGCAGTCCTAAATAAAACTGTCTCCAAATACCTCCTAAATACCAAAAGGGAGGGGGCCAGGCAGCCCTCCCTGGGGAGGAGGCTGTTCTAGAATTGTGTGGCTGCCACTGAAAAGGCCCTCTCTTGTGTACCCGCCAAAGGAGCTCCTTTGATTGATGGGACAGTCAGGAGAGCCTCTCCCTGTGATCTTGATTCCCAGGCAGGAACATATGGAAGGAGATTCTCTAGTCCCAAGCCAGGAGAGCTTTGAAGCTTAAAACCAACACTTTGAATGGGGCTTGGGAGAGGACTGGCAGACAGTGTAAATGCTGTAGTATTGGGATGTCATGATCCGGATCCTGGTCCCAACCAGAAGTCTAGCCACTTTGTCCTGCACTAGCTGGAGCTTCTGAACACTCTTTAAGGTTAGCCCCGAGCCGAGCCCAGACTACATCTAATGAAGGCAGGCATCACTGTGGCTGAGAGCTGACTGAACGAGCAACAGATGCAGCTAATGCACCTGCCAAAGCTGGGGAAAGCACTCTGAACCACCTCAGCTGCCTAGTTTTTGAAAGTGACCGCTGCGTCCAGTAGCACTCCCAAGCTGTGAAACTGGCTTTTCAAGGGGAGAATAACCCCCTCCGAGACAGGAGAGATCTGAAGGCCCTAGTCTACCTTTCTACTAACCCAGAGAACCTCTGTCTTGTCAGGATTAACTTTCAGCTTGTTCACCCTCATCCAGCCCATTATGGATTCCAAGCACTGGTTCAGAACATCAACAGCATCATCAGAATTAGGTGAGAACGAAAGGTAGTGCTGGATATCATCCACATATTGATAACACCGCAGCTCTAGCTTCCTGATGACCTGTCCTGGCACTTAGATATTAAACAGCATGGGGGATATGATTGAGGTCTGTGGAACCCCACAGGCCAAGGGCCAAGGGACTGGGTAAAAATCCCCCAGCCCTACCTTCTGAGACTGATGCACACATCCTGGACTAGTACTAAAATTCCTATAATATGGGCTCCCCAAGTCTTAGTGCTTACAGGGAGCTCAGCTAGATACTATGGTTGATAGTACTGAAGACTGCTGAATGATTCAGGAGGACATTCCACCTGTCTTGCTACTTGGTAGAGGTCATCAACCAAGGTGGCCAAAAGTAGTCTCTGTTCCAAATCCTGACCTGAAACCAGTTTGAAATGGGTCCAGAAAAATCCACCTCTTCCAAAAGCCTCTGGAGCTGAGAAGCAACAACCCGCCCAAACACCTTGTCCAAGCATGGAGGATTGGAGACTGGCCAGAAGTTCTCCAACATAGTGAAAGAAAGAGTTGTCATTCTGGAATAACTTCAGGTTCCGCCTAGAGGATGGCGACCTTAAGGAGAACTAGTCATCTGCAGCAGCACCACTCCTGTTTCCCCACAACACACTTACCTGACTATTAGTGGCTTCCTCCATTTCCGCTTCTGGATTCGGTGACTGATCTATAAACTGTTGCACCAAAGTAGTCCAGATATAACCTGGTGAGATGCTAGGATTGAAAATGTTTGGAAATTAAAAAGGGGCAGGGGTACCATGAAGCATCAACAAATATGTCCCCTAGTGAACGAGTTTTTGAAGAAGTGTCTTTCTTATTATCACTAGAAATATATCAAATTCCAAGACATAGCAAACTATATAAACTGATTCACCCCAAAATCCTTGGCATGACTATTCATTTATACATCCCAGGAAAATACAGCATGAAATGCTGGTTCAGATATTTCAGTCTACAGGGCACTGGATTGCACTATAAAAACGAGAAGAAGAAGTAGTAGCAAACATCCATTTTTAAATCAATTTTTAAAAGGACCTGAGGGTTAGTTGCACAAGCTGAGGGCCTGCAAGGAGTCACTGGGGGGCTGTAGGACTTGAAAGTAACATCTCAGTCACCAAATCTCCTCCTCCAAGATTCTTTAAGCTCTTAGGGGGAGAACTTAAGCAGGTTGACATCTTCTCCCTGTGCCCCATTTCTCCCCTTGACCGACTCTAAGCTACTCTACGTTCTGGGCTTCCTGGAGCAGATTTGGTTCTCTTTTAAGCTGGCTTTTCCCCTCAGTCTCTTATGTCCCTTCTAGTTACTTGACAAAGCTGTACTTTTCTGCACACCTTGGGAGAGATCCATTAGTATGGAGACACCACTACCTTCTCTATCTGCAGGTGCACTGGCTTTGGTATCTAGGGTGGCCAATGTCCAGTTGGCACTTGGAGATCTCCCACTGTTAAACCTGATCTCCAGATGACCAGGATCAGTTCCCCTAGAGAAAATGGCTGCTTATTTATTTATTTATGTATTTATTTATTTTCTTAAATTTATATCTCAGCCTCCCCACAAGTGGGCTGAGAGCTGGTTACAAGGTCACAAAGGATCGTGACAGTAGCCATAAAAAAGCATAAAATCAGAAAATTTTGAATTTTAAAACAATAACGAGAAGACTGACCTGAGAACTAACTCAATAGTGACACTCACATAGAATCTTCTAGGCAGAGTTGGCTACTGACCATAAGGCCAGGGCTGTCAGCAGGGGGAGGCCAAAGACGGAGAAAAATCAGATTCCTGCTACACTACTGAGGTCCCTCCTCAGACTCCACCCCCAAAATCTCCAGGTATTTCCCAATCCAGAGCTTTCCACCCTAGCGTAGGGTTGCCAAGTACTTACCATAATTCGGCCGGAACATTCCTCCTTGTAACACCCACGCCGCACAATGCCATCGCCAGGAAGTGATGCCGGGTGATGCTCTGGCAATGGAGCTGGAAACTCGATGGTACCCATTGCCAGAGCGTTGCCCGGCGTCACTTCCTGGCAATGGCATCGTGCGCCACATCTCTCTCCCCCGCCCCGGGAATGGTCCTGCCAAGAAGTATGCATCCCCCGCTGAATTAAGGTAAGTACTTGGAAAGCCTGCCCTACTGGTATCACAAATGCTAATGTACACTGTTATATTTAAAGGTACTTCCTACACATGGCCTTAAGGAAAACCATATTTCCTCCATTTGAATTCTAGAAGATATATTTTGTGCCTTGTCCATTTTTTGTGTTTCTGTGTGGAAACCAGTTATACCTTCTCCAGTAAAGCAACCCAGCCCATTTGTCTGGATATTAGACTCTTGCAGTGCCAGTGCCCTGTTAGTATTATGTTCTCTTTATCTGTTTTAGCAAAAACTTTGCCTGTAAGCTCCAGGCCTTGAGGTACGGAGGACCTGTCTCTCGTTCCTGAGAGTATTCTGCAAGGGACACTGCGCATTGAGGGTTCCGTATGGATAATAATCACTTTTACCTGTTGACTCGTACTCCATATTTGCTCTCATCGATGGCCAGAGATTTGGTCATTGCAATGATAGCAGCCTGGAAGAGAAACGCACAACTGATCAGAAATGGCTTGGCCTCCTCCTGTCACAGCCTGATGTGCATTAAGGATTTTTTTGTTATGGACATAAATAATGCCTACAATCTATGTTGCTGCTTAACTTCTATTAAAAGACAAGCAATTATTCTCAAGGCCTCTCAACAACCCTCGGTGAAGACACAGTACAGGAAAAAGCAATGCGCCGTGCCTTACAGTAGTCTAGCCTCGATCTTGGCAAGCCTAGTGAAGATAGGATGGGGTCCCTGAATGCTGACTTTCAGCACCTGAGTTGTCACCATCTGCCAAAGAGATATTTTCCCTCTGGAGAAGAGAAACAGGAGTAGAGAGGCTGAGATTCCTTGGGCGGGGGGCAGTTTGGCCCTAGATATCCTAGCCTGATCCTTTGCCCAGGAAAATGGATATGGGGACCCTGTAAATAACATTCCATGTAAATAACATGGAGCAGAAGTCCATCAGTGGCTATTAGCCACAGGGTATAGATGGGAATTCTCAGTCTGGGGCAGGTGATGCACTCTATTCTTGGTGCTGGAGGGGGCAGCAGTGGGAGGGCTTCTAGTGTCCTCACCCCACTGCTGGACCTCATGATGGCACGTGGTATTTTTGGCTGCTGTGTGACAGAGTGTTGGACTAGATGGGCCATTGGCCTGATTCAACATTGGCTTCTCTTATTCCTGCGAAGCCTCTATTTATGGGAGAAGGCATTTCATTTTCTCTAGGTGGATGGCAAACTTACTTGGGGTTCTCATGTAAGGGTGAAATATGCAGGATGTTCTTGTGTTTGAGGCTTAAGTGAGCTTTTTAAAGTCTGATAATGAGGAGAAAGCAAATGGATGTTCCATGAAACCTTCACCGGTTACAGGCTGGTTTTTAGACTCATCTATGAGAATTGACAACTGACCTGAAAGAATAACAACCCAGCCTCCTCCTGTGCCTTTAGGAGCAACTTGGTCTGCAAGAGCCTGAAGGTGGAGTTTTTCAAAGCACGGAGAGTGGAGACACTATCCCTGGCCATCTTCATGCCGTGCAGACCTTCCTCTGCCAGACAAGCTGTTATTAAAGGCTCAAGAGAAGGAGTACTAAAGCAAAAAAGGGATTCTGTCCTTGGGTCGGGATTACCTTGCTTGCAGCATATGACACATCGTTCTTCACCCCAATGACACCAAAAATACTGGCAATGTTGATGATGTTTCCTCCTGTTTCCCGTAAGTAGGGCAGCGCATACTGTACACAAAAGAGAAACAGAAACTGTGTTCTCAAGCCAGAAACTTCTAAAGCTGCCGAGGTTTAGGCTGTGAACAGACGAGCTGTTTGATCTCAAGTTGTACCTGTTCCCTTCTGGATTTAAAATGCACGATCAGACACATTGTATCCTGTTTCCCAGTCACCAGCCTCTCATTCTCATCCATCCCAGAATCTATCTATCTACTTACCTACCTACCTATCATCCATCCATCCATCCATCCATCCATCCGTCCATCCATCCATCCATCCATCCATCCGTCCATCCATCCATCTATCCATCTATCTATCCATCTATCCATCTATCCATCTATCCATCTATCCATCTATCCATCTATCCATCTATCCATCTATCCATCTATCTATCTATCTATCTATCTATCTATCTATCTATCTATCATCTATCTATCTATCTATCTATCTATCTATCTATCTATCTATCTATCTATCTCTGCTCTTATAGTGATAGCCTTACTTGATATCCTTCTTCTGTTGTTTAATTATTGCCCCTAAAATTTTTGCTGCAGAAAAGAGTAACAGAATCATTTGTATCTGATAATAACTATGTCGCCTCTGCCATTGTACTATCAGGTGCTTCCTTAGACCTTTCCAGCATCCCAGAATTGGTGTTTTTTGATACCAGACAAAGTCTGAGGTTTATGAATTGTCTGGTTTCTGGATGTCTGAAGTGGTCCCCACTGTGGTCTCAAGCTAGAAGGGAAGTCTGAACCTTCTCTTCCATTTTTACTCTTTTTTTAAAAAATCAGTCAACGATATGCCTATAAGTGGATCATGAGGCACCGCTTGTGCGTCTATGCACAATGTTTTGTTGGGACTGGGAACCCCCAGGGGGTGGTTGTTTTTAAGCAACACATTCAAGGAAAAAAACCCTCCTTTCTGCCATTTCTTGGGGAGGGACAGCGGTGGAAATAGTCCCTATTTAGGCTTCCATATCGGCAGCCAGGATTCTGTCCCTAAAACTTTACTCCAAGCCACTTCATAACATTGCTCTGGTGGGAAAGCTCTATGGGAAGGGGAGAAAGGAACACTTCCTCATGAAATGAGTGGGAAAGGGAATAAGATCAGGCCGGAAAGGGAGTGATTTCTGGCAGAGAAATATAGTCGTATAGGAACCAGTGATCATGGAGCTGTCAGAAAGGAGCGGTGCTTTGAATAAGTGCTTCTGCACATGCCCAGAAAACAATTTTTTTAAATGATGCTGCCCAAGCACCTGCTCCATGGTTACCATGCAGCAGTAATCTGAACAGTCGTGCACGGGATGAGCACGTGGTGAGACAGGATAAGAATGGCGTGTTTGGACAAAACTCCCTGGAACAAAGAACACCGGATAAGATCTAATTAGAGGTGTGGCCAGACTGTGCTAAGCCTGATGTCTGACCACCTTAGAATTGCCCATTGGCAGAGACTCGTCCCAGCACAGATGGCAGAAATCCTTGCAAATGGAGATGGCAGGGATGAACCTTTTGGGTGCAAACCTGGTCCCCAGCTGTGGAGCCAAGTTCCTGTCTGCATTGTTCTGATCTGGATAAGAGAGAACTGAGAGACACAGGTACAACACTGTACTTCTCAGTACCCTTCCAGGTTTTTTCTAGTGGATTTTCAACTCCAGATGAAGCCAGCTGCCCTCAGGTAAGCGGGAAACTCCTTAGAAGTTAGAAACACTCACCTTGGATGTTAACAAACAGCTCACAGCGTTAATTTCCATGATGTTGCGGAAGTCTTGGGCATGCGTTTCATCTATACTTTTGAAATCACCTGTTTGCAAGAGGATTTTAAATGGAGTTGGGTTTCACAGAGGCAAGACACACAAAGTGCAAGGGAGCCTACCCCCGGATTATGCTGATGGATTTCACACTCGTTTTACTGTTAAAGTAATACTGCTTGGAGTGAAATCACAAGTCACACATAAGCATCGGATTGTCTGGACATAAAAGTAGCCCTACTAGGTCTGACCCTTTAACACAGAGGCAAACAGCAGCAGCAGCTGCAAAAGAAGAAGAGTTGGATTTACACCCCGCCCTTCATGCAGAGTCTCAGAGCGGCTTACAATCGCCTTCCCTTCCTCTCCCCACAACAGACATCTGTGAGGGAGGTGGGGCTGAGAGAGCTCTTTTTTAAGAACTGCCCTTTCAAGTACAGCTCTGACAGAACTATGGCTTGCCCAAGGTCATCCAGCAGCTGCAAGTGGAGGAGTGGGGAATCAAACCTGGTTCTGCCAGATTAGAGTCCACCATTCTTAACCACTACACCACACTGGCTCTCAGGGGAACTGGGGTTACCCTATATTACTACATATTATAAGCTGGTTAGGGTAGCTGAAAAGATAGAACAGTACAGATGTGATAAAGAAAAAGAATATTTGGAAACTTTTCTTAAAGGTGGTTTAAAATCGAAAGATCTGCTTTGGTACGATAACAGAAAATTGACTTGGGATATGTATTCAGTATTGGCAGTTTGGTCAAAGTTAAAGGGTAGTTTTAGTCCCTGTTCGTCACTGGGTTAATATTATTTAATGAACAGATACGAGATTTATCTAACTTAGGTGATCTCCAAACCTGGAGAAGTAATAACTTGGACATTTAAGAGACATTAACTATAGCTCAATATATGTTATCATATGAAGAGGTGGTGATAAAAGGGGGAGGATAAAGCCCCCATTATTTCAGGGTTGTTTTTTTCCAACTCAAACATTTAGTACATGCACTTTTAAGGAAATATGCAGGTTTAAGATCTAAAAAATCTTTTGAATTACTATTCTCTGGTAATGTCAAAGGTGCTATTGCACTGTTGTATTCTTGGCTAATTAATATGGACAGTAGTCCACTGAGCTATATTAGAAAATGGGAAAGGATTTGCAAATTACAGTCACAGAAGAGGAACAGTGTTGGGTTTGGGAAAGAGCTGTTCCTAGACTACTGACAACTAGCGTGAAAGAAATTCCTTCTCCAATGGTACCTAACTCCCCATAAATTAACCTGCATATACAGAATGACAGAGAATATGTGCTGGAGATGTAATATAGATGTTTTCCTTATTTTCAGGTCTTGCCTTCAGTTTCAAACATTTTGGAAGACTGTGGTAAATTATGCAGAACAAAATTTGAGTCAAGTGGCACCTTTGAGACCAACAAAGTTTTATTCAAAGTGTAAGCTTTCGCGTGCAAAACACACTGCTTTAGACAAAACTGGAATAAAATCTCAAGGGCTATTTTACAGGGGAAACAGAGGATGGGGGCAGCCATTAGGAGAGGCCACTCAAAGCCAAGATGCCTATGCAGATTTGAAATTGGAATAGGTGGTCAGTAGGATCAATGGATGGCAGCAAATTAGCACGTAAATGCAAGAATTAACAAAGAGATGTGAGAATAAATTTGGAGTCCAGTGGCGTCCCCAAGAAATTATGTTAATTAAATGTTAGGCAGGGAAATACCTTTTGAACCAAAATTTATCCTTCTGTGTTTTTTTTGCCAGGTTATGTACATGATTCAGATTTGGAATTAGTACTATGTTTATTTATAGCAGCAAGAATGATTATTGCAATAAACTGGAAAAAAGCCAGAAACACCAACTATCAGTGAGTGGTTTAACAAGATTTACGAGACAAGTGATGGGGCAAGTGATGCTCTGTATTCTTGGTGCTTGTGGAGGGTCAACAGTGGGAGGGCTTCTAGTGTCCTGGCCCCGCTGGTGGACCTCCTGATGGCGCCTGGTATTTTTGTCCACTGTGTGACAGAGTGTTGGGCTGGATGGGCCATTGGCCTGATCCAACATTGGCTTCTTTTACGTTCTTATTTGGCTTATTTCACTATTATCTAGATTAACATTCTATCCAAGGGCTAGTGGGAGTGATTCTATGGAACCTGATGTATTTACTAAATATTGGATATTCCTTTCTTTTTGGAATGAAAATGTATATGACAAGATATACACATTTGCTTATTAGGATTTCTGGTAAAATGACTGGGGAATTTGGTTTGTGTGTTGTTGTTTTATATATATATGTGTGTGTGTGTTTGTGTGTACTGAGTGTATGTTTGCATTAAAATGAAATAAAATTGTAGTGTTTTTAGGCTACTGTAATTTCTTTAGTTTTTTTTTTTTTTGTAAACAGCCACCTGCAAAGTTATACTTCCTCAAGCCCTTGAGTGAACAGGTTTGTTCTGGCTTTTGAATGAACAGGAAATGACCTTACATCCAGACACAAACATCCCAGTGATTCTTACCAGGACCCCAAAATTTGAACATCACTCACTAGTTCCAACGGTGTTCACCAGGCAGTCCAGGCATCCGTAACGTTCTACAGTGACCTGAATCAGCCTCTGCAGGAACAAAGATGAAGAAACACCTCAGGCAGGGCAAGGACAGCAACAGAATCCAGAATGCTGCCATTCCAGAGCTGCAAGTGACCATGACCTACTCTGGGCTGCACCTGTTCCAGGTGTTGGGAGCAAGACAGAGAAGGATGGGCAGCAAAGGAGCCGGGGGGGGAGAGAAGAGGAGCAACCAAAGAAGAGGGCTCCCATGTGGGTTGGGGGACAAGGCCTGATCCAGCCTAGGGAGGGGGTTGCTCAGGCATTTGATGGTTGAGGGTCTTTGAACCCTGAGCTGCCTCCTGTCAAAATATAGAAATGAAAGAAAAGAAGATCCTGCAGGGGGCAGCAAGTTCTACCTAGGGAGGACTGTAGGAGGAAGTGCCTTCTTTTTTACAAAGGGGTTTCTCTTTGTCAATCTGCAGAATAGTTTTCCCTCTTGAAATAGTCTAGAACTCTGTCTCTCTCACCTAGCAAGGCAGCTAGGGTTACCTCTTCTGTTTCCAATCCACTTTATTAGTTTCACAAATAAAGCGTTCTTTACTCTTACTCAGTTCAGTGTTCCTGACTTCTGCATAGGCACTCTGCTATAACATCTCCAGCCTGACTGGGCCCAGAGTCAAGGAGGCAATGTCTGTGCTCAGCTTCTGAGCCTTGCCCGTTTTCAGACTCCAGGGCCTGCTCTGACAGTGAGGAGGACCTGAAGCTTAAAGCTGATGGAGGCATTAAGTGGAACCCCAGGATAAGGACTTATGCAGAGAAGAGACACATGACACCATAGGTAATAAGCATATAAGCATAAATCAAGGGGAAAGGCCTAGCAGAACAGTGTTATGGCCAGGGCTATTTTTGGGCAGGAACGCACAGGAACAGAGTTCTGGCTGGCTCCCAAGCTGGCCACGCCCTGCAGGAACTCATTAGCATAATAGGCCACACCCAGCAGAAACTCATTAGGATTGGCAACATTAGGGGTGTGTGGCCTAACATGCAAAGGAGTTCCTGCTACCAAAAAAGCCCTGGGTTTTGATTACAAACAAGGTAAACAGAATAAGAAGCAAAAGGTGGGTGTGGCTAGATGACCACACTTCTGGTAACACGGGTGAGGCCTAATATGTTAATGAGCTGTACTGCTGGGGTGTGGCCTATTATGCTAACGAGTTCTTGCTGGGCCATTTAGACACCTGAGAATTAGAATATAGAGAATGGTTTTAATGGGCTCAAAGATGAAAGGACATTTCTTGGAAATGCTGAATAAGAACCCCCAAAGAAGTACACCTCTTCATGCAGTTTCAGCCTACCTTGATGTCTGACTCATTGCGGACATCACAGATTTGGTAGAAAGCGTCCCCAGGGCACCCAGAAGCCTGCAGGTCCCTCTGAATTGCTCGTCCATTTTGTGCTGCAAGGAGGGGAGAACAGAACAATTGCCAGCAGGACAAACCTTCTAACCCTGCCTTTTTGTGCAGCCTCTGTCTTATCGTCCTTTCCATCTGTTCCCAGTTTCTAAGTACACACAAGCAGGTTTGCTAAATGCATTGAAGACTGTTGCCCTTGGTGGTTTTCTCCATCCGGAGAAAGGCAAGCAAAAAGGCCTGCAAACTAAACAAATACGTTCTGTTTTAAATGGGGAAACAAATTCCTCGGGCAGGCAGGTCCAGTCTACTATTGCCTATAGGAACATGGGAAGACAAAGAATTTGATGACTGACCAGTAAACAGATCATCCACAGCCAAAAAAGATCTGATGAGCCTACTTTCCATCATGTGCATATTACTCTCATTGTATTTGCAACATTCTACTCAAGGGTGAACATAACTTAAATTTCTTATCAATGTTCTCTCTTGCAGGGCCTGAAGCAGCTCTGGCCATGATCTTATCCTTCCAGCTTGCTTTCATCTCTGACTCTACTACTCTAAATCTCATATTTTCTTCATATTTGCTAACTGGAGATACTGGAAGCAAGGGAGTCAGTGGCCGGACACAGGAATCCTTCTCCCCCTGTGCTGAAAGATCTGCACTGGCTACCCGTCTGTTCTTGGCATCCACAGTGCTGGTTCTCATCTTCAAGGCTGTCAACAGCTTGGCGCTGGGGTCCTTGAAGAAACCCCTCCTCCCATATTGTCCACCCCCTCTGCCACCAGTTAAGACCTGCTTCTGAAGCCCTGCTCTGTGTGCCTGAAGAGGTGATGTGGGTGGTTGGGAGGTCCCGACCCCTCCTTCCACTGAGACCCCAGAATCTCATTTCTATTTGGTATTGCCTGTTTTGAAGCAATAAAACCCCTCTTTTATAGAAAAGGTGGACAACACCTGCCAGCTGCAATTACAGTTTTCAGCACCAAGGTGGTACCTCAAATATTGTATGGTGCAGCAGTCTGGATCCATAAAACAGATGAAACGATAGATCAGTTGTTAACACAGTTCTTAGATCAGATCTGTGGAATACCCAAATATGTAGTGGGTACTGCCCTCAGATTAGAAGTGGGTCAACACTCCATCGAAGCTAGAGCCTGGGTCTTGACTCTGAACATGACTCTTAAAATAGTTTTTTCAGAGAACAACAGCCTCCTGTTCTATATGGAGCATGATAATGTCTCTGGTGTTTGGAAACAAGCAATAGAAGAAAAACTGAACATCATGCTACATCCAGAAAACATCATTGCTGCTCTAGGACAGCCTTCCACTCATAAAATCATCAAAAAAAATTATGAGGATAGACACAGAGCTAGGAGGGTTTGTTCTTCCCTTTATATGGGGATTCCTCCAAGCGTCACAATTCCTTTGTATTTGTTCAGCTGAACAGTTCCAAACAATAGCAGAGCAATTATGCTTGCGAGTCTACATGCATTATCCTCTGCAGTTTCCAGAGGTTGCATGTTGGGCATACTTTTCTCAAATCAATATTCTGGCTGTGGCTTGGGTGTTATCAAATCTGTAAGCTATGTTTATTCGAATGCCCCGATAACAAGAAGAGACAAAAAATGGATTAAACCTCTGATGCTACAGTGGCCAGAGTCTACAGCTGATATTTTAGTTCCTAAGTTATTAGCAGATTTGAGAGTAGAAAATTTACTCATTTTAGCAAAATTTTTAGCTCAGACCATGAGAATTCGGGCAACATACAACAGCTGTTTTGTAGCTTTTGTATTAACCTTCTCGCACCTGAATTCTTCCTTTCTTCCTCTTATTCCCAGCTATGTTTAACAAATACCACTTAAAACCTACAGGTCAGAGGAGCAGAGTAAGAAAGAAAGAAAAAGATTTTATTAAGCTTTACTTTGTAAGCTGCCTCAAGAAAGATTTCTGTCAAGGTGGCAAATACCTTTTTAAAACAAACAAGGGGACGCTGCCATGAGGGAAGGGGAGTAGAAAAGGTGCTCCGGACTCACCTCCACAGGCTCGTGAACAGAAGACCACATGGGCTCCCTGGCGAACTGGAGGACGAAGAGAGAAAGGAACACCAGACAGAATTCAGAGGGGCTTGGCTCACACACAGATTTACAGCACTAGATGTATTTACTTGTTTAAAAGACTCCATTCCTGCCTCCCCCATCCCCCATTTAAGTCCTCAAAGAACATCAGGACACTTCAGAGAGAGAAAAGAGCTGTTTTCCATCTCAAGAGGGGCAGCCTTCTGCAGGCAGATCTTCTTGTCCAGAACAAACTCCCTCTGATGATGGGAGCAGAAAATCCCTCCCCACCAAGTCCTCCATGAAGACCCTTTCAGGTGGGCAGCTGTGGTGGTCTGCAGTAAAACAACAAGATTTGATTCCAGGAGCACCTCAAAAGCCAACAACTCCAGCTGTCCTCCAGCTGTCTGGTGGAACTCTCTACGTGGAGACATCTGCACCCTGTGGGACCTTGTACAGTTCCGCAGGGCCTGCAAAACAGAGATGTTCCACCAGGCTTCTGGTTGAGGATAGCAGCAGTTTCTCCACCTCATCTGGCCCGTGACCCTGCTCCTTGAAGGAAGGCGACCGCATACAGAACGCCATCTAAGAATGAGGGTGAATGGTTTTACTGGTTTTATTGGTAATTGTGATTGATTGTTGGTTTTATACTGATTAATTAACTTATTTATTGTTATTGGGGAAGGGCAGTTTATAAATTCAGTAAGTAAAAATAGTAATAAGGTCTCCAAGGTAGAAGCTTTCGAGAGTCAAAGCTCTGTAAATGGTCAGATATCAGACTCTGTAAAGTCAGACATACCCTGGGAATCTTGTTACTCCTTAAGGTGGTTCTGCGCACAAATCTTGCTGCACCAGCACCCGGAGACCCAGTCTTACTCTGGAAATATGGGACACCCAGTGCCTCCCGCCACAGACTCACAGTCCTTGTATCAGGCGGACTGCCACCTTGTATTCTGGCAGCCTGCTTCAAGAGCATTACAACAGGTTGAAATTCAGCAGGTGCGCCGGCTATGAAAATAGGAACTGCCCACCCCACCCCTTCCCAGAATCTCTTCAGCAGCTAATAGTGATAGTTCTTGTAACCTGTTTTCCATGCAAGGAATCTGTTCTGGAACACAGAGACCTATTATTTTTGATAACATAAGAAATACAACATAAGAAAGAGTCACGGGATGCCAAAGGCAAAGGAAAAGCCTCTAGTCCACAAGAATTTCTGCTAGAAGGCATTACTTCATGAGTCCTTTTTGTGTTAGCAGGACAGACAAAAATGCCTCTGAGGACAGAAAGAGGATGTTTGCCTCCTTCCCAATCTCTCTCCATCCCAGATTAGATACGTAGGGAGCAAGGCTTCCTAAGTCTTTCTGGCAGGCTTGAATCCGGCCCCTGTGGGCAGAAAATGCCCACTCCTCCATTCCCACTTCTCTCCATTCCCACTTCTCTCCATTCTCACCAAATTCTCTCACGATGGCCAGACCAGTGCCTGAGGTGCCACCAGTCACAATCACCACCTTGCCCGGGTAACGCAGACAAGTTGCCATGCCAGCTGTTTGCCTCTGTTTCTCTGAATGACTAAAATCCACATAGAGCTTTGCCTATATAGGCTCTTGGGTGGAACAGTGCCACTACTTAATTGGTTGGGAGGAGTAACCATGCCTAGTTTGCTCATTGTGGGTTGTGGAGCATAAGGGTTGGTCCTTTCTGAACTGGGAGAAGAATAATTTTTGGGGGGGGGCTTTCCAGAAGCTTCTGTGTTTGTTCCAAGGGATGGTTTCATTGTTGAAAGGCCTAAACAGAAGAAGCAGAAGACAGGAGCTATGAAGGAAGCAAGTCTCATTGGATTCCCATTCATGACCTTGCTGCAAAGGATATTCATCCTAGCCTCAGGGTTAGGGTTCTCAAGTCCCTGCTGGTACTCAGTGGGAAATGGGCGGGGGGCTTATCAGAAGAGGGAAGGAGGCCCGGGCTATGTGGTCAGTGATATGGCTTTTACCGTAGAATTTTTGCCCAAATGCCCATCTCCCAGATGTTCCCAGCTTGATGACATCACTTCCAGTACACACCAGAATTAACATTGCTGCATTGCCCAAGCCTTCCACTCATTCCTGCTAAGTCCCCCTGCTGACCAGCTGTTTTTCTGTAAGTTTGTTTCCTTAATTCATTTACTTGTATGTTTTGAATTAATTATCAATTTTGTCATGATGTCTTACTCCCAGCTCTTGATGGGGTGCCGCTGATACCGGCATCAGCTGTCAAGAGTCAGGGTGTGCTTCTGGATGTCTCCTTGTCAACAGAGGCCCAGAGTGCAAATGTTGGCAAGCTGGCATTTTCCCAAGTACACCAAATTAGGCAACCGGCCCCATACCTCTCTCACCCTCACCTGGCCACCGTGATCCATGTAATGGTCAACTCACTCTATGTGGGGCTACCCTTGAGGCTGATCCGGAAATTACAGCTGATCCCGAATGCAGCCGTGCGGGTACTCACAGGTACCCCTACGAGAGCACACGTCCAACCAGTGCTTCAGCAGCTGCACCGGTTCACAGCTGAGTACCAGATCCAGTTTAAGTTTTTGGTCGTAACCTTTAGGGCCCTATACGGTCTGGAACCAATGTACCTGCTGGACCGCCTCTCCAAGTATGTCCCTTGGAGAACCTCACGCTCACAAGATCAGAACTTGCTGGTGATTTATGGCCAAAAAGATGTCCGGCTGTTTTCAACTAGATCCGGGGCCTGGTGAAACTCTCTGCCTGGAGGTATCAGCACCTTGCAGGACCTAGTCCAGTTCCACAGGGCATGTAAGAGAGAGATGTTCTGCCAGGCCTATAGTTGAGGACAGCAACAGGTTTCCATCTTACCCATACCTGCCCCGTGGAGGGAGGGAACCATCGCAGACAGGCTGCTGTTTTAATTGTTTTATTAGTTGGATTTCTGAATTTTGATGTTTTTAATTAATTTGTTATATGCTTTAATGGTGATGTAAACTGGCCTAAGCCCTCTGGGGGAAGGGTGGTTTAGAAGTCAAGTTAATAAATAATAAATTAATAAATTAATATTTAGACCATGAACAACAACAACCATCTGACAAATTATTTTTGATGGTCTTAATTTATTCCAAAAATGGTGAGACTTATCTCATTAATGAACTCGCCCTACTTGTGTGTAAGAGGAATACAGATTAATAATTTTGCGAATGTAATTTTTAAAAATAAATGATTTACAGAAGAATTAATATGAATTATCCTTTTTTCCACCCCCCTCCTATTTCTTCTCCCCCACCAGGTTTTAAAGCTGTCAACAGAAATGGCTTTTGAATAATTTTAAGGTGCATATTTGAATAATTTGTACCTCTGAGGAAGGCCTTGTGGCCAATATGTGTTTGGTTTTAACGAAATTTTATATTATTTGTAATGCATTTAAGCTGTGGTAATTTAATATATGCAGCCCATTAGAATTCATTCTGTTAAGAGGCTTTTTGAGCAATTCTGCATTGGCTTTTCCCTTCATTGTTACACCAAACCCACATTGGAACGGAAATTCCCCACTGCATTGCATGCCGCTTTCTTTGATCATCGAGTGTCATGGTACCCTCTAGACTGCATGCCGCTTTCGCTTTCTTTGATCATCGGGTTTCATGGTACCCGACTGCATGCCGCTTTCGCTTTCTTTGATCATCGGGTTTCATGGTGCCTTCTGCATAAATTTATGGCTGTCCAGGGGTGACTTCGCAGTCAGTATGGTGTTGCCTTGAGGTATTCGAATGTGGGTTTGAGCTGCACTTTTCCCTCCCAGGTGAGAAAATGTGGAGCAAATGCTAGATGTAGAACTGCCTTTTGTCAGCCGTCTTGGTTACCTGGTTTTTCTGGGCTGAAGTTTCTTCCCCTTTCTGTTTTGGTCTCTGAGATGCTCTTGGTCTGGACTCGAGCCGTTCTTCTGCAGACCAGCATGGCTGCCTTGGGAAACTACCTGCAAGGAAGCGCTTCCAGGACATTGGCCAGAGGGCCACAAGAGCAGCCTTCCACCAAACCACATTTTGCCCAAGGGCGGAACTGTCAAAATCCAGGACAGGAACAGCAAGGCCTTGAGCTGTGAGACCATCACTCATCTTTTTTTATATATATATATAACTTTTTTATTTTAAAAATTCCAACAAATACAGAACATCATGTAAAACATTCATGATATAAGAAAAGAAGATAAATGTCGATTCAAGTCAATATACTAAAACAGGTAAGTAGGAACTTGATGATGATAACAAAATACAAGCTCTGGAAAGGGTGGCTGTTTAAATGTCTGGTATCTCTTTAGTGTTTTCACCAGTCAGTCAGTTAATTTTGTAGCAGGAACTCCTTTGCGTATTAGGCAACACACCCCTGATGTAGCCAATCCTCTAAGAGCTTACAGAGCTTTTCTTACAGGGACTACTGAAAGCTCTTGGAGGATTGGCTACATCAGGGGTGTGTGGCCTAATACGCAAAGGAGTTCCCGCTACAAAAAGAGCTCTGATTTTTCCCCATATTTTCCTTTAATTTCTTCTGCTTTTTTAATTAAACTATGAGGTGTCCATTTACTTCAATGCAAGATAGTGCCTGGATCACAAAGTCAGGTTCACCATGGTAAGGGAAGGGTAGAGGGGGCAGGATTCTTGAAGGAATGCCAAGTCTCAGAAATGGTAAGCGTGACATTTTAATTATGCATGCAAGAAACTGGAATAAATGACACAAAGAAAGGTGGTTCTTCAGGTTTGGAACAGCCTGTGTAATATGCACCCCCCACCCCACCCCGCTTTCCCTTACTTCTGGTTATCTTGTACATTTTTTTCTGCATGGGACAAGTCCCTGTTCTTTCCCTTCCTAAATTCACACAATTCCTTGCTGCCATTTCCCTGACCATGGCAGGTTTCATTGGTGTCCTTTAGGGCCAGTTCCAGGTTTTTGGGGGCCCAAGGCAGACAGTTCACAGAGCCCCCCTCCCTTCCTCTGCCCATCACCAAGCAGGTCTTTCGATCCACCTACATGTCTCCCACCTGTTGTGCCTTCTTACCCTGTCTGCTCCCAAGCTGTCCCCACCGTCCCTGCTCACAGCTGCCTTCAGACCTCTCTCCAGTGGCACCAGGCAAGGCAAGCAGCAGGGACAATGCTCCCTCTAAGCTGTGGAATCTTGTGAGCAAAAATTCTACTTTGTGAGCTACTGGCATTAAACTTATGAGCAAGCGATTTGGCTGCTGCATAAATTAGTTCGCTCTGGAGCCATCCTTCCTGAGTTAAGGCAAAAATGTGTGAGCCAGATGCTAAAAAGTTGTGAGCTAGCTCACACTAATTTCGCTTCGAGGGAACACTGGCAGGGACCACGGGTGATGCAGCGCTAGGTAGTGAGTGAGGTGGGGGTGCCAGCTGGCAACAGTGAGCCCTGTCAGAAACCATGGGCCTCGGTGGCTGCCCCACTGGAAACAATGCTGTTGCTGGCCCAATTGTCATTCTGCTCTAGTGTAAGTTTCTCTTTCATGCCATAGTTCTGGCACAGCTGTTCTTGAAAAAGAGCAGTTTCTGTCAGAGCTCTCTCGGCCCCACCTACCTCACAGGGTGTCTGTTGTGGGGAGGGGAAGGGAAAGGAGTTTGGAAGCCACTCTGAGACTCCTTCAGGTAGTGAAGGGCGGGGTATAAATCCAATCTCCTCCTCCTCCTCCTCCTCCTCCTCCTCCTCTTCTTCTTCTTCTTCTTCTTCTTCTTCTTCCAGTCACTGGATTTGCTTCATCTCGGTTTATGTGTTTCCTTTATGTAATTGTATCTGTTTTCGGAATAGAATTGTCCTACTTAGTTAATTGTCCCCCCCCTTTTTGTGCTGTTGCACTTTCTTAATAGCTTATTTTGATGGTGACATATCTGAAAAAGTTGGATGACATTTTCAGCCTTGATTCAACTGTTGAATTGCTGGGTGGTATCTCAGGATGAGGAGATCTACTCCACCGCCGCCACCACTCTGATCAGAAGGCCTGCTTCTGCTTCTCCTTCATCAGGAAGCAAGCACAGTTGGCCATCAACAAATGAAAAGGGAGTTAAGTGTGTCCAGGCAGAGAGCTTGGAGGTGCAGGAAAGGAGGCTCTAAGGCCGGGGAGAGGGCACCAAACCCAGCTCCGCTAGGAAGGGTAGGTCGCTGATGAAAACTCATTTTCATGTATTAAAACCAAACAGCAGCGACACCTTTATGGCATCTCTTTTCTTTGAAGTGTGTCTTTATTGGATGATGGGTTTTGGGATAAGAAAAGGCACAGTTTACAGTTGTTTGTCAAGAGTAAGTAAGCACAAAACATCAACAGGAAACCTTTAAGGAAATCCCACCATTTCATAGGCTGATTTCCCACTACAGCTGCCTTGGTGTTGCGCCACCATTTGCCCCGATACTATTGGTTAATTTCACACCCGAAGCCGTGGGGCTGCATTTGACCCGCGACTTCGCCCGATTTCCCCCGCAGTTTTGTGATTCTCAAAAAACAGGATCACGAAACTGTGGGGGGAATCAGGCAAAGCCACAGGTCAAAACGGCTTCGGGTGTGAAATTGACCAATAGTATCAGGGCAAACGGCGGCACAACACCGAGGCAGCTGTAGTGGGAAATCAGCCATAGTCTCTCTGTCCTGGGGCACATTCATATGATCAATTGAAGCCAAAATAGAGAAGAGACATTCCAGGGTTTAGCTCTCTCTTACACAATCAGAGCTTGGGCCAGGTGAAGCTGAATCCAAGATGGAGGTGCCACCTTTCTTTCTGGGACAGGTAGACATGTTGAATTTCTACTTGCCCCTCAGACATTACAGGACTGGAAACCCGGGAAGCAGGGTGGCCAACAGGCCTGAGGAAGAATGTCCTGCCCCTTAATGCGGGCTTCATGTGGGGAAATGGGCAGTTGAAACTTTCCATGGCAAGGAAGTGAATGACACTCCCTCCCTGATATTTGATGTGGATCAATCCAACACTAAAGAAACTAGTGAGAGGCCAGTTTGAAGAGTAGCAACCCTACCTGCAAGATTTCAGTTCACAGGAAATTGAATTGTTTGTTTACGGCACAAGAAAAATCAGTAGCAAACATCCAATTTTTAAAGGATTTGAGGGTTAGTTGCACAAACTGAGGGCCTGCAAGGAAACACTGGGGGAAGGGTAGTACAACTTGAAAGCAATACCTCTATCACCTAGGGCTGCTAAGTCTCTTACCTGGGAAAGCGGGGGAGAGTTGGTCCCTGCTGCACACGCATGGTGATGATGTCACCCAGAAGTGATGCCATCATACTGGGCATGTCATTGGGCGACACTCTAGCAATCAGCCTGAAAACTCTACGGTACCATAGAGTTTTCAGGCTGATTGCTAGAGCATCACCTGGTGATATGCCCGGCATGATGACATCACTTCCTGGTGACATCATTGCCCCGGGCATGTTGGCCTGATCTGGGCACTTTGGGGGTGGGGGTTCCCCCTACCAGCCAGACCCGGACCCGGGGCACTTGGCAGCCCTACTATCACCAGATCTACTCGTCCATGATTCTATAAACTCTTAAAGGAAGGGCTTAAGCATGTTGATTTCTTCTCCCCCTGCCTCACTTTTCCTCTTCAACTGACTCTCAGCTGCTCTTCACATTCTTTGAAGGTGGCTTCCCACCCCCCAGTCTCTTATTTTTCCTCTGGTTAATTGACAAAGCTGTACTTCCTGTACACCTTGGGGAGACCCACTAGAATGAAGACACCCCCAACTTCTGTATTTGCAGGTGGAGTGTTTTTGGTGCTTCGGTGGTATCTTGGGTGGCCAATGTCCACATGGCACCTGGAGATCTCCCAGTATTATACTTGATCTCCAGACAACCAGAGTCAGTTCCCCTGCAGGAAATGGGCTGCTTTAGAGGGTGGACTGTATGGCACTCTACCCTACTGAAGTCCCTCACCTCCACAGACTGCAGCCCCAAAATCTCCAGGCATTTCCCATTCCAGAGCTTGCTACCCCAGTGGTATCATATATGCTGATGTACACTATTATATTTAAGGGTATTCCTATGCACGGCCTTAGAGAAATCAGATTATTCCAGTAGATTTGAAAATAATGGGATTCATTTCTAACGTTTTCATTCTAGAAGATATCATATTTTGTGCCTAGTCTATTTTTTGTGTTTTTGTGCTCTTAAGTAACAACACTGGAAAGGGAAAAGAAATATGGGGACTTTGTCCACTTACACCTTCTCCAGACAAAGTAACCCAGCCCACTTGTCTGGATATTAGACTCTTATAATGCCAATTACCTGTTATTATTATGTTCTCTCTCTATTATCTCTTTGTTTTAGCAAAACTTTTGTCTGTAAGCTCTTGTAAGCTCCTCCTTGGGCTATGGAGGACCTGTCTTTCTTTCCTGAGAGTATTCTGCAAAGGATGCCGCGCACCGAGAGTTTTGTATGGATAATAATCACTTTTACCTGTTGACTCATACTCCGTATTTGCTCTCATTGATGGTCAGGGCTTTAGTCATTGCAATCACAGCGCCCTGCAAGAGAAATGCACAACAAGTGGGGTTGCCAACTGACCAGAAATAGCTTGGGCTCCTCCTCTTACAGTCTGATCAGCATTAAGAGAAGGATTTTTTAATGATATGGGCATAAATAATGCATTCCATCCACGTTGCTACTCTATTAAGGGACAAGCCATTTTTTCTCAAGGCCTGTTAGCAACTCTTGCTGAAGACACAGTACAGGGGAGACCAATGTACAGGGCCTTACAGTAATCTAGCCTTGATCTGGGCAATCCTAGTGAAGACAGGACAGAGGGTGGTGGGCCAGACCTTCTCATCCCTGAATGTTGACTTTCAGCTCCTGAGTTGTCACCATCCACAAAAAGATCTTTTTCCTCTGGACAAAAGAAACAGGGGTAAATGGGGCTGAGATTCCACAGGGGGGCCAGTTTGGACCTAGATATCCTAGTCTGATCCCTAGCCCAGGAAACTGGAAATAGGAGACCTGAAGGAGAGATTGCTCCCATCTAGCAGATGGATGGGTTAAAGCAGAGCAGTAGAAATCTGGTCTCCTGAAGTTAAGGTTGCCGACAACTTTTCCATGGCATGGAGGGAAACGATATCACCTTGTAAATAACATTCCCATGAAGCCACTATTCAAGGGAGAAGGCATTTCATTTTCTCTAGGTTGCTGGGAGCCCTACTTGGGGTTTTCAGGGAAGGGTGAAAGATGCTGGATGTTTTTGCCTTTGAAGCTTAAGTGGGCTTTTTTCAGCCTGATAAAGAAAAGAAAGCCAATGGACATTCCATAGAACCTTTACCATTTACAGACTGGTTTTAGACTCATGTATGAGAATTGACAACTGACCTGAAAAAAATACCAGCTTGGTCTCCTCCTGTGCCTTTAGGAGCAACCTGATTTACAAAAACGAGCAGGGGGAAATGTTCTAAGTACTGATAAGAGTGGAGGCATTCTCAGTGGCTAACACCACGTTGTGCAGACCTTCATCTTCCAATCAAGCCGCTATTTTATTTATTATTTATTAGATCTGAAATATAGCACCCCCTCCCCTGCACAGGCTCAAGAACAGCATTAAGAAAAAAGGGGATTCTGTCCTTGGGTCATAATTACCTCGCTCAAGACATACAGCACACCATTCTCCTTCCCCAACAATGCTCCCAATGGTGATGATGTTCCCTTTCATTTCCCATAAGTAAGGCAGTCAGACTTCTCTTTCCACAGAGGGGAAGCTTTAATAGATAATGAAAACAATAAGCACCCCTGTTATGTCATTCCAGATTCATAGTATAGGACACTGCCTTGCCCAAGAATGAAACAAAATGGATGCCGGCCAGTCAGAAACCAGCCGGGGCCAGCATTTAGGAAGATGAGTCAGAAGTGGGTGGCTGGCTAATGCCCCCCCCCCACGCCCTGGAGAGATGCGTAATTATGAGACAATGAGACGGTCAGGATCCATTGAATCACCTTGGACTAATCTCATCAAGGCCAGCCTTTCTTCCTCTGCAGCCACTTACCTTAATTAAGTGAAAGTTAATCGACACTTAATTCTGTTCGCCAAACCCATTAGTTAGGGGTGTGCATTTGGCTTCCCTGAACCAAACCTCCCCCCCACCCAAAAAAAAAATGTCTTGTTGGTATTTATTTGGTATTCCTAAGCCAAATGCAAATTCAGGAAACTTTTCAGCAACTGAATAGTTCCCCAGATTTCTTCGGCTTTTTCAGCTTTTGAGGAGCGAAAAGCTGACTTCCCTCCCTCTGTGCCTTCCCTGGTCAATTTCACTCCCCACCAGTCAGCTGTTAGGTTAAGACATTTACATGGAACAGCTGATAGGCCAGTGGGAGTGAAACTGACCAGGGAAAGCCTCCTCTGCCTTCTCTTCTCCAACTGCCGCAGGGCTGTGGGGAAGTGCAGGCAGAGAGCACAGCCTTTTTAATGCCATTTATTATTATTATTATTATTATTATTATTATTATTATTATTATTATTATTATTATTATTATTATTATTATTATTTATTCGACTTTCTATCCCACTCACCCCCTAAGGGCTCTGAGCGGCTTACATATATATTAGGTCCAACATTCCTAACCTAGGGCCACATATGTGCAGAGGGAGGTGGATATCCTACCAGGCACCCCTATTCTGTAGCAGATCTTCTGTTGCGAAGGGGACAGCCCGGAGGCGACCCCCCTCCCTGGCGCTGGTCCCTGTTATGAAGTTCCACCTTCCTGGCCCCCGCAAATCCACCTCCAGGCCGGATCCACTCCGCACTTTTACGCCTGCTTCGCAGCGGCCTCTGTCCACGTCAGGCTCCGGCCTGCTGCGTTGCTTCGCCTCTGCGCCTCATCGGTCCGGCACCCTTCCTATGCCTCCTTGCCTCGCCGCCTTGCCTCGCCAGCCGCCCCGCCAGCCGCCATGTCCCCTCCACCGTTCACCGCCTCCGCTGCCTGCCGCTCCCCGCCGTCGTTGCTACAGGGGCGGGTGCCCCCTGCTCTAATAGCAGGTACCCCTTTTATCTAATCACCCTTTAACGGGCTTTCGAACCGCTGGGTGAGCGGGAGCTGGGACAAGGGCCAGGAGCTCACCCTGACCGTGGCGGGATTCGAACAGCCGAAGCTGTTCAAACAGATGTTAAGGCAGGCATTCCTTTACTGCCTGCGCCACCGCTCCCTTCCCCAAATTCGAGGAGGAAAAGAAAGGCATTTAAACATGCCTGCCCTGTCTCTGCCTGCCCTTCTCTAGCTGCTCCACACCTGTGGGGCAACTGGAGAAGGGCAGGTAGGGAGCCCGGACATGTTTGCATGCCTGCCCTTGGCTTCCCCAGCTGGCCCGCTACAGCAGGTTGGCTGGGGAAGCCAAGGGAAGGCATAGCAACATACCTCCTTCCCTCCCTGAGCCTCTCTGCTGCTGCTGCGGAGAGACTCAGGGAGGGAAGGGAAAGTCAGCGCAGGCATGTTCAAGTGCCTTTCTTTCCCTCCCCTAGTTTGGCTTAAACCTAACAGCTGACTGGCAGGGAGTGAAATTGACCAGGAAAGTTACAGGGGCTTCAGGAGGGAAAGACGGCATTTTAACATGCCTCCTTTCCCTCCCGTTGGGTATATCAGACCCAAATATATTAAGCAATACTGAATATTTCCCCAGTCCTGATACTTTACTGGTATTGGACTGTGGAAATTTGGCATTTACTGATATTTTTCGGGTCTGAGATAACGAAAACCGAAAAACACCGACTCTTTTTTTGCACACCCCTGCCATTAACTCTTCCTGTCCAGTACATGCAGAGTCATCAAGCCCCTTTCACATCTTTTGTCCGAGTATGCAAGCCTCCAATTAAACTACATCCTTGAACAACAGAGTCTACAAGTTGATTCATCTTTAAATGAAGAGGTACTTCATTTAGAAACTGTTAAGGCAAGAGACACGGAGCCTCGGGGAAGTGAGTCCCAAGAGCTTCATCTAAATATGCTGTGTTATTTGGCTAGTGTAATTACTTTAGTTGCCTTGTAAACAGCTGTCTGCAAAGATTTAGTTCCTCAAACTCTTTATTGGGCAAGTCCATTCTGGCTTTTGAATAAACGAGTAATGCCCTCACACCCAGACACAACCCTCCCAGGTATTCTTCCCAGACCTCAAAGTCTGAAAATCACGCACCATCTCCAGCCTTGTTCACCAGACAGTCCAGGCATCTGTAATGTTCTAGAGTGACCCAAATCAACCTCTGCAAGAACAGGAATGAAGAGAGATCTAGGGCATGGTAAGAATAACAAGAGCATCGAGAGCCCTCCAGTCCCAGAGCTGCAAGAGACCACCATTAGAGCTATCCTGGGTTGCATCTGTTCCAGGTGTTTGGTGCAAGTGCGGGAGACAGGGAAGGATGGGTAGCAAAGGAGCTTGGGGAACAGAGGAGAGAAACCATATGTGGGGTGGGGGACAATACCATATCGGGCTTGGGGAGAGAGTGCCAAGTCCAAACCAGAGAAGACTGTAGGAGGAGTACCTCCTTTCTAAAGGGGCTTCTTGGCAAAATGCTCTTCTGAGGTTTTCCTCCCAGAACAGTCTCGAACTCTCTCTCATATGGTAAGGCAACCAGGTTTATCTCTTCTGTTTCCTATCCAGTTTATTAGTTCCACAAATAAAGCTTTCTTTGCTCGTAATCAGTTCAATGTCCTTACTGCTCCATAGGCTTTCTGCTACAACACCTTTGGCCTTAATGGGCCCAGAGACAAGGAGGCAAGGTTTGTGGTTGGCTTCTGAGCCCTGCCCATTGTCAGACTCCACAAAATACCCGTACTAGCCACGCAGAGGGCATGTTATGGCACTGAGGACTAGAAAATTGATGTTGACAGAGAAATTAAGTGGAATCCCAAGCAAAAGAGAGATATGAGCCTTCACAGATGACAAACACATTCTGAGTTTATGAAAGAAGAGCATTAATCATAAGGAAATGCCCAGAAGAACAGCGTCATGACCATTTAGATACCTGAGAATGAGAATATGGAGAATGGTTTTAGCAATGGGTACAGGGATAAAAGCCTGCAGCTTCCTCTAAATTTCTTGTCCCTTTTCTTCTGCAAAGGGGGGGAGAACAGAACAGTTGCCAGCGGGACAAACCTTTTAAACCTGCCTTTTTTTGTGCAGCCTTTGCCTCTTCCCTCCATCTTCCTTTCCAACTGTGCCAGTCTCTAAGTACACACAAGCATTTTTCTAAATGCATTGAAGACTGTTGCTCTCTTCTCTTGGTGGTTTTCTCCATTTGGAGAAAGGCAGGCTAAAAGGGCTGCAAAATGAATAAATATAGGCCCCGGTCACACGAGCCGGATAATGCGGGGGGAGAGCGTGTCTATTGGCACCGTTGCAATTTGACTCGCCCCAATGCGATCAGACACGACGGCGTTGTTTCCGTCGGGGGGTGTTTCCGGCACGCTCCAACCAGGAAGCAGGGACGTGAGAGGAACACGCTGAAGCGATCACATGGAGAGTGTCCATCTGCAGCCCATCGCAACCAGTTGATAGTGGATTTTCCCAGGTACTTTTAAACTCCGCATCTTCGGCCGGATGATACGGGTTGGCGATGGGTGTGCGATGCTTACCAGATGTTTCCATGTGATCGCGCCTGTATACTCCGTTCGGCAATCATGGCTCTCCCGCAGCAAATTCTGTGTATGACTGGGACCATATTCTGTTTTAAATGGGGAAATCAATTCCTTGGGGAGGGGGTCCCCTCTAGTGTTGTCTACTGGAAGAGTGGAGGAGAAGAACTTGATGACTGGTGAGTAGACAGATCATGTGCAACAAAAAGAAGGGCTGAGGATCCTACTTTCCATCATCTGCCTCCTTCTCTGGGGTTATTTGCCAGCACTCTACTCAAGGATGAATACTACTTATTTATTTTCTCCCTCTCAAAGGGCTTGAGGAGGAGATGGGAAATGCCATTTTGACCACGGTCTTCTCATTCCCATTTACTTTCATCTCCAATGCTGCTACCCAAAACCTCATATTTTCTGTATTTATTGACCTGAGATACTGCCAATAGGCAGGTAAGGGGCTGGATCCTGGGATCGTACCATTCCTGGGCCAGGGGTTCTGCACCGGTCACCCTTCTGTTGCTGGCAACACAATCTGTGCAGAGTTCTGGTTCTTCTCTTCAAAGGAAGCTGTCAATGGCCTGGAGCCAGGATCACTGAAGGGCCGCCTCGTGCCATCCCCCCAGTTAAGAAGATCTGCTTCGGAAGCCCTGCTCTCTGTGCTGGCAGAGGTGATGTGGGTGGTGATCAGAGAAAGGGGGGTTGCAGAGGAACTTGAGCTATGGAAGGCTCCCCCAGCCTGGGCCTCACCTGGCCAAAAGATTTCATTTTTAGCTCAGCTTTTAATTAAGGAGTTGTTCTTCTAAAATTGTTTTTATAGCCTGCTTCTAGCCTGAGGCCTATTTTATGAAAATCATTTTGGGCTGCTAATTGTTTTGTTTTTGCAATTCTCTGGCTGGGCTTTTTAATGGCTGGGCTTTTAATCTTTTTTGTAATTCACAGTGTTATGACGGAGAACTTTGTAAGCTGCTTCAAGAAAGCTCTCTGTGAAAGTGGCTTATACCTTTTTTAAACGAACAAGGGGACCCTGTCATAGTGGGGTGAGGAAAATTGCTCTGGACTCCCCTCCAGATGCTTTTGAATAGAAGATGACATTGGCTCCCTGGTGAACTGGAGGGCAAGGAGAGAAAGGAGCACAAGGCAAAATTCAGGGGCTTGGAACACGCACAGATGTACATCACAAGAAATGTTCCCTCTAAGTGCTACAGTGTTGTGAGCAAAAATTCTGCCTCATGAGCGAAAAAAGTTGTGATTAAGTCTACATCTGACTTTTGCATAGTTTTTTAGAATATTATTTCCATAATATTCCATAAGAGAATCAAGTCAAATCTTATTACACAAAATGTTGTCCTCTACAGGGTAGACCAGGCTTCTGGAGAACAGGTCTACCTGCCTCTTTCCACTATATTAGTAGATCTGGCCTCCAGAGAACAGGTCTACCCTCCCCGTTCCATTATATTGGTAGACCTGCGCCCCCCCCCCCCGGAGAACAGGTCTACCCACCCCTTTCCACTATATTGCTAAACCTGGCCTCAGACTGTTGTCCTGTGCTGAGCTTTAGAATACATACCAGCACTTGAGGGAGGGGGACTCTTGTACTCTACTTTGTTTTTTTAGTGAAACATGACAAACAACATTAGAGGTCAAGTATAACAGAGGTAGAACAATCATTGTCAGAACCCTGCCTAACCTAACAAACAGGAAATTGCTTAAATGTTATTGACTTGCTCAAACTACTTATTTATTTAACTATTTAAATGCCCCTTTTCCCTGTGACTCAAGGCAGTTTACAAATCATACTGAAAAACATAATAGATAACAAAACAAAAATCGATTTTTCCCCCCTGGCTCCATTATAGCCTATGGGGACCATTATAATTTATGGGGACCTATAGTCTAGGTGGAAGACAAGCAATTGGGAGAACAGAACCACTACCTTGGGATGCAAATAAAAAGAACTGGGAATGGGAGTTTTCTCCTAGACCAAAGACACAACATTATGGACTTTGCAGGGTCATCATGCCTTAAGAATGCCAATGGAGTCAGAACTCCACTTGAACCAGCTTACTTCAGACTTGAAGACAGAGTGTTGTTAAAGAACAACCAGCAATACAGAGAAACAGTAGACAAACTTCTCTGTCTGAGCACAATGTCTAGACCCGATATCTCTGCAGCTGTTGAAATATCATTCAAAAAGACCAGCTCACCAAGCCATCATGATTGGAAAGCTGTAAAGAGACTGGCTAAATACTTCAAAGGAACAGCTGACTTAGAATTAAAGATCTCAGCTTGTGACAACCTGAGACGGGTTGGATACACGAATGCTGATTGGGCTGGAGACAAGACAGATTACAAGTCAACTAGTGGCTACCTGTTCTACGGAAACAGCCCAATCAGCTGGACTAGTCAAAAGCAACCATTAGTTGCCAAATCAGCTGAATACATGTCTGCTGTAAAGGCCTGTAGTGATCTAGATTGGATCATGTGTCTACTAAAGGACTTTGGAGTAGGCGAACCAAAACCAATCACTTTATTTGAGGATAATCAGGCATGCATAGCCTTATCTAAGAGTGAGAGCATCAAGGCGAGAAGCAAGCATATGGTCACCAAATATTATTCTGTGGGAGAGATGCAACAACAAGGAATGACTGAGAGCAAGTACTGCCCTTCAGAAGAAATGGTGGCTGACATATTAACCAAGCCACTCATGAAGGGGAAGTCTGAATGCCTGCAAAAGAAGCTGAACCTTCATGACCTCAGCATGTGAATTTGAGAAGGTATGTCAGAAGTTCAAACTGCTTCTGTCATGAGTTAACTTGTTTGTTTGTACATGCTAATAGTCAGCTAGTTAGAAACAACAAGGCATTGAGTAAAAGGGGAAGGCCCATACGTAATGAACTGCCCTTTAGCCTGGCCATTGGTTAGTTCAAAGGTGTTACCTGAGATTTTTGCAGGTAGGCATTTTGGAGCCTCTCCCTGCCTCTTTTGTTCTTAGTTCAGTTGTGAGAATCCATCTTAGTGCTAGCATTATCTAGCAAGATGTACCTAGATAGACTGTTTTCTTATTGTATGCTCTCATCTATCCTCCCTAGTATTTTAGTAAACTTACTTTTTAGGTAATCTACATGCGTGTGCTGCATCACTATTTTTATGTGCCAACAACCCCACTGAGGTCCCTGGCCTCCCCAGGTTCCATCCCAAAATCTCCAGGAGTTTCCCAACCTTGAGCCGGCAACCCTACTCCCCCAACCCCAATTGGTGGCCAATGGGGACCCTGGCAACCCTAGGAGGGAGAAAGACCTCCTGAGTCTTCCTGGCAGGTTCAACCCATGCTCCTGTTGGCAGAAATTGCCCCCTCCTCCATACCCACTTCTCTCCGTTCTTACCAAATTCTTTCACAGTGGCCAGTGGCTGAGGTGCCACCAGTCACGAGCACCACTTTGCCTGGCTTAATGCAGCAAAGTTGCCATGCCAGCTGTTTGCCTCTGTTTATCTTAATGACAAAAATCCACATCAAGTTTGGGAATATAAACTGCTGGGTGGAGCAACACAACTGCTGAATTTGCATGTTGGGAGGGGGTGATGTAGCTACTTTGCTGACTGTCACCTTGGCAGGTTGTGGAATGTGGGGCATGAGGGCTGGTCATTGTTGAACTGGGAGAAGAAGACTGGGGGGAGGCTTCCTAGAAGGTTCTCTTTTTTGTCAAGATTACAGCTTTGTTCGTAGAAGGGCTGAGATGAAGAAGCAGAAGGCAGGAGCTATGAGGAAAGTGACTCCCACTGGATTCCTAGTCAAGGTCTTTCTCATATGCTTTTCCTTTCTTATTGCTCAGCTAATTTCCTCTGTGGTGGGACATGGTTCTCAAATGTATGCCAAGTCTCAGAAATGGGAAATGTTACACATTAATTGTGCATAGACCAAACCGGATAAATTATACAAAGGAAAGTGGTCCTGAAGAATCACACATTCACACACACAAACTAGGGTTGCCAATTCTTTCAAAATACCTTCTTGGCCTACTGTAGAAACATGGATGAGGTGCCTGCATACTAAGTTTATTTTCACACACTTTTATGTCTTCTTTATTGAATTAATGCCAGGAACTGAATTAGAACAAAGTTTGTCTCCCTGTCTGCTTCACCTTCATCAGTGGGTTTGCTAGGGAATGATACATGAATATAAATTCAATTAATATTTTCCCATTTTAAATAATGATTAGGTGTCCATTTATTTCAGTGCAGGATAGTGGTTGAAACACAAAGTAAGATTCACCATGGCTCCAATCACACGCAGAATTAGCAGTATGAGAGGGATGAATGCCGGGCGGATTTTACGGGCGTGATCACACGGGAAAGACTGGCAAGCGTCTCGCACCTGTCACCAACCCATCTTGCCCCTCTGAAGAAGCGGAGTTAAAATATACCTGGGAAAGTGCAGTAGCCAGGGCCGGCTCCAGGTGTCTGGGCGCCCTAGGCAGGACAGCCTGGGGCACCACCCACTGGGGATGCCAACCTCCCGGTGGGACCTGGAGACCGGGGGCGGAGCGCTGGCTTTCCCGGGGCCTCCGCGGCTGCGGGGTCCCTGGAAAAGCAGGAAGGGGGCGGGGGGTCTAGCCGCCACCACCCCCTCCCTCCCAGAGCCGGCTTTCCCGGGGCCTCCGCGGCTGCGGGGCCCCCAGGAAAGCCGGGAAGGGGGCGGGGGTCTAGTGGCGGTGGCGACAGCGGGCGCCCGGTTAGGGCGGCGGGGGGGCACTTTTGGGGGGAGTGGGGTGCCATTTGGCACCCCTGAGGCCGGGGGCGCCCTAGGCGAGCGCCTAGTTCGCCCAATGGGCGATCCGGCCCTGGCAGTAGCAAATGGGTTTGTGACAGGCCGCAGACAGAAGTCTCCGTGTGATTGCACCGGTGCGCTCCCGTTGCATCAGTGATCCCTCATTGAAGCGCACCGGAAACACACAGCAAAGAATTGCGTCTGATCGTGCAGTGGTGCATCAAATTACTACAGGGCCAATAGCCTCGCTTCCCCCCTGCGTTATCTGGCATGTGTGACCGGGACCCATGGTGAGAAAAGGGCAGAGGGAGCAGGATTCTGAAAGGTATGCCAAGTCTTGGAGATGGGAAGTGTTACATTTTCGTTCTGTATAAAACAAACATGAAATAAACTACATGAAGAAAGGTGCTTCTCCAGGTTTGGAGCAGCCTCTGTAATATGCACTCCTGCTTGTTCTTTACTTCAGGTCACTTTGTGCATTTTTTTTCTTTATGGAGTGTCCCTGTTCTTTCCCTTCCTAAATCCACGCAATGTCTGGCTGCCATTTCCCTGGTGCTGATAGGTTTAACTTCTACCATTCAGTGTTGGTTCCAGATTTTGGGGGGCCCTGTGCACGCCCAGGCCCCCCCTACATTCCTCTGCCCATCACCAAGCACTCACACCCCAACAGTTACCTGCACGTCTCCCACCTGCCTTGTCTCCTCGCTCTGTCTGCTCACAAGCCTTCCCACCATCCCTGCTCACAGCTGTCATCAGACCTATCCCCAGTGGCACCGGGCAGGGCAGGCAGCAGGGACCGTGGGTGTAGCAGCACTAGGAAGTGAGTGAGCTGGGGGCAGCAGCCGGCAGCAATGGGCCCTGCCAGAAACCGTGGGACCCACCTGAGGGTATGCTGATGGCGGCCCAATTGACATTCAACTCCTTTGTCATTTTCTCATTCATGTTTTCTTGCAAGTAGTCATTGGATTTGCTTGCTTCTTGTTGTATGTGTTTCCCTTATATCATTCTATCTCTTTTCTGAATAGACTTTCCATATATTGTCCTGCTTAGTGGGCAGTTGCTTTCCCCCTTTTGTACCATTGCACCTTCTTAATAGCTTATTTTGATGGTGGCATTGGAAAAACCTGAATGATGTTTTCACCCTTGATGCAGCTGTTGAATTGCTGACTGGTATCTCAGGGTGAGGAGATCTGCTTCACCGATACCACTCTAATCAGAAGCCCTGTTTTGCTTCTCTTTCCTCAGGAAGCAGGCACAACCTGCCCATAAACACACGAAAAGGGAGTTGAGGGGGGAAGGAAATGAATCCAGGCAGAGAGCTTGGAGGTGCAGGGGAAGGAAGGTGTAAGGCCAGGGGAGGGCACCAAACTTGGCTCAACCAGGAAGGGTCGGTTTTGATGCAAACTCATTTTCATCTGTTAAACCCAAACAGCAACAACACATTTATGACATCTCTTTTCTTTGAAATGTTTCTTTATTTTAAGTTGGGATTTGGGATCAGAAAAGGCACGGTTGTTAGTCAGGAGGAAGCAAAGAGAAAACATCGACAGGAAACATTTAATGAAGTTTCACCATTTCATGGTCTTGCTGTCCTGGGTGACATACATATAACCAAAGGAGCCTAAATAGAGACGAGACGTTCCAGGGCTTAGCTCTCACTTGCGCTATCAGAGTCAGGGCCGGGTGAAGCTCAGTCCAAGATGGGGCTGCTGTCCTTCATTCTGGGACAGGCAGACAGGCTGAATTTCTACTTGCCCCTCTGATGTTACAGGACTGGAAACCCGGGGAGCAGGGTGGCCCACAGAATGCCCTGTCCCTTTAATAGAGACTTTGGCTGATTTTGCACTAGAGCTGCCTCGATGTTGCGCCGCCGTTTGCCCCAATACTATTGGTCAATTTCACACCTGAAGCCGCGGGGCTGCATTTTGACCCACGGCTTCGCCCGATTTCCCCCGCAGTTTTGTGATCCTGTTTTTTGAGAATCACGAAACTGCGGAGAAAATCGGGCAAAGCCGCGGGTCAAAATGCAGCCCTGCAGCTTCAGGTGTGAAATTGACCAATAGTATCGAGGCAAATGGCGGCGCAACATCGAGGCAGCTCTAGTGGGAAATCAGCCTTTGAGTGTGGAAATGGGTAGCTGAAGCTTTCCATGGAATGGAAGTGGATGAAACTGATACGAAAGAAACCAGTAAGAGTCCGGTTTGAAAAGTAGCAACCCTCTGTACAAGAATAAAAAAAGAGAGGACTTCCTTATCAGTGTGGCCTATCTGAACTGGTGTGTCTTAAAGGGACCTTTTGGATTCTGCCTTTTCTCAAAATAAGCCTAAGGTGACACACATGGCCCTCCTCTTTCTGCCCACAGCATCCTGTGGTATCCAAGTGCAATGTACCCAAGGGCATCCAGTGAGGTTCACTGAGGAGTTCTCCTAGTCCAACACTAAACATCTCTTGCTTTGTTTTCTTTTGCTACAACATGATAATACGACGCCTTTCTGGAGCTCTTCTTCTTGGAAGGATGACTTTGAATCAAGAGCATTTGTACTCTTAGCACTTATCCCTACTCCTCATTACAGCACTATGGCTTGTCGGAGGAACCCTGGGAGTTCCCACCCCCACTTGGCTCAGGCTCCGGATCCTCCTGGTTCTTCTTCCCAAAGCCAACTTCAGCTCCGCCACTGACTACAAGGTTTAAACCAGTGCAGAAAGTAGCATCTGCGGCAAGGAACAGGGCAGCCAATGCTATTTCTTCTGGGGACCCCAAACGTCGGACAAGCTGTAAATGCACAAAACAAGAGAGATAAATGTAGAATTCTGTACTCATTGCATGTAAGATCATGAGGTCTCAGAAGCTGAATCCAGGTGGGGCAGGATTTACTAGCAGTAGAAACTCAGATTTCTTGGGTGCAGATTTCTATCTTTCCATTTGTGTATATACAATTCTTCTTGTTGTTGCCTTCTTAGAAGTGGAAGAAGTCGGCTTGCCTCTTCCAGCTTGGGAGATGCAGAAGCAATGCCCGGGGAGGACAAAGTTTGGAGAGGAAAGGGAGCCCAGTAGAGATGCTCCCAGCAGAGGAGAAATGGAAGTCTATGAGCACCCACCCTCTGCAGACGCTCTCTTACCCTCCAGAGCTGCTGTTTTCAGCAGGGCACTGTTGCCTGGAGGATATCCATTTATTTAAAACATTTATTAGCTACCTTTCTTCCTTAATTTGCTTGAGGGCTTACGATATAAATACATAAAATAGAATATATAAAGTACCAAAAAAAACACACACAGAGAAGAATCACATTTTAGGCCTGCTATTTAACGTAATCAAACGCAGTCCTAAATAAAACTGTCTCCCAATGCCTCCTAAAGATCGAAAGGGATGGGGGCCAGGCAGGGGGTGGGTCTGGCACCCTCCCAGGGTGGGGTGAGGTGAGCAAATTAATTTATGCAGTAGCCACATCACTCACTCACAGCTTTAATGCTCACGAGGCTCCACAGCTTAGCGGGAGCATTGGTCAGGAGGGGTCTTGCTGGGAGGTGCACTGGCTGCCGTGAGGAGGACAAGGTGCTGAGAGAGAATGGGGGGGGGGGTGAGGAAGCCTTTTGCCCGGGCTCTGGGCAGCAGAACTGGCCCCGGCAGCGACGCGAGCACAGAGAGAGCAGGCCACCTATATGGCAGCTGGTTTGGGAGGGGCTGCAGCAGGCTTTGGGGTGGGGGCCTTGTTGTGCATCTGCGGCAGCTGAGGCTCCCCTTGGCCCATGGAGAAGTGACCTGGACACCTGGCTTGCGAGCAGGAATGGAGTCGGGCGGGCTCCACCATGGGACCCCTGCATGCAACCAGCGCTCTCCCTCTAAGCTGTGGAGTCCTGTGAGCTGAAATTCTCCTTCGTAAGCTACTGGCATTAAGGTTGTGAGTGAGCCATTTGGCTGCTGCATACATTGGTTTGCTCTGGAGCCCTCCTTCCTGAGCTAAGACAAAAATGTGTGGGCTGGAGGCCTAAAAACTGTGAGCTAGCTCACACTAACTCAGCTTAGAGGGAACACTGCATGCAACTCCTTTGAAGGCCCCCCCCCCAGGTTTTCCTGAAGTCTGCATACTGGGGGGGACGGGGGGACTGAGCATGGCTCAGCTGTGAGGGTGAGCACTCTGCATGTGCTCAGAGGAGCCAGGGCTGCCCCCCCACTGCCCCCCCCAACAAAAATTGTCTCGCTATGGGGTTGATTCCACCTCTCTGTTTCATCAGTCAATGCGACCAAAGTAGTCTCTATTCCAAATCCTGGCCTGAAGCCAGTTTGAAATGGGTCCAGAAAACCAGCTTCTTCCAAGCAACAACCTGCCCAAGGACCTTGCCCAAGCATGGAGGGTTGGAGACTGGCCAGAAGTTCTCCAGCACAGTGAAAGGAAGAGTTGTCCACCTGGGAGAACTTCAGGCCCCTCCCCGAGGATGGCCACCTTAAGGAGAACCTGTCATCTGCAGCAGCACCACTCCGGTCGCCCCACAACACACTTGCCTGAGCATTCGCATAGTTCTGCTTGGCCGCCTCTGGATCCGGTGACTGATTTGCAATCCTTTTCATCAGAGGAGTCCAGATAACACCTGGTGAGATGCTAGGATTCAAAATGGTTGGGAATTTAAGGAGGGCAGGGCATAAAGCATCAAGTAATATGTCCCCTAGTGAATGAGTTTTGAAGAAGTGTCTTTCTTACTATCGCTAGGAAGACATCACCTTCCAGTCCCATGACAATCTTAGGGTGATTTCCCACTAAAGCTGCCGCGGGGTTGCGCCGCCGTTTGCCCCGAGATTTTTAGTCAATTTCACACCCGAAGCCGCGGGGCTGCATTTTGACCCGCGGCTTCGCCCGATTTCCCCCGCAGTTTCGTAATCCTAAAAAAACAGGATTACGAAAAAAAACAGGATTACGAAACTGCGGGGGAAATCGGGCGAAGCCGCGGGTCAAAATGCAGCCCCGCGGCTTCGGGTGTGAAATTGACTAAAAATCTCGGGGCAAACGGCGGCGCAACCCCGCGGCAGCTTTAGTGGGAAATCACCCTTAGAGTCTAGCACACTAGATAAACTGTTTCACCTCACAATACTCGGTATGATTATTCAGAAAATGCAGCATGAAACCCAGCCTCTTGTCATCTGAGCCCCCAGGGAATTGTTCCCGGCACAAGAAAAAGCAATAGCAAACATCAATTTTTAAATCCATTTTTTAAAGGACTTGAGGGTTAGTTGCACAAGCTGAGGGCCTGCAAGGAATCATGGGGGTGGGGGTGCTGCACAACCTGGAAGTAATATCTCCATCACCAGATCTCCTTCTCCAGGATTCTGTAAGCTCTTCGGCAGAGGACTTAAGCAGGCTGATGTCTTCTCACGCCACCCCATTTTTCCACTTTAACTGACTCTAAGGTGCTCTTTACATTCTGGGCCTCCTGGAGCAGATTCTGTTCTCTTTGAAACTGGCTTCCCCCCACCCATAGTCTCTTATTTTTCTTCTAGTTAATTGACAGAGCTGTACTTTCCTGCACATCTGGGGAAGACCTGCTAGTGTGGAGACAGCCACTCCTTCTCTATCTGTAGGCGCACTGGTTTTGGTGTTTTGGTGGTATCTAGGGTAGCCAGTGTCAAAGGTGGCACCTGGCGATCTCCCACTGTTACACTTCATTTCTAGATGTCCAGGATCCGTTCCCCTGGAGAAAATGGCTGCTTTGGTAGGCGGACCCTACTGAGGTCTCCTCCCCTCCCCAGGCTCCACCTCAAAATCTCCAGGTATTTTTCAACCCAGTGCTGGCCACCCTAGTGGGATCACAAATGCTAATGTACACTATTATATTTAGCGATACTTCCAATGCATGGCCTTAAGGAAAATCAGAGTATTTCAGTAGATTTGAAAATAATGCAATTGATTTCCTAAGTTTTCATTCTACAAGAGATCATATTTTGGGCCTAGTCTATTTTTTGTGTTTCTGTGCTCGTAAGTATTAACATTGGAAAAGGAAAAGAAATATGGGGACTTTGTACTACTTATACCTTCTCCAGAAAAGTAACCCAGCCCACTTGTCTGGATATTAGACTCTTACCATGCCAGTCACCTGTTGTTATTATTATGTTCTCCCTTTATTACCTCTTTATTTGTTTTAGCAGAAACTTTGCCATAAGCTCCTGGCCTTGGGGTATGGAGGACCTGTCTTTCTTTCCTGTAAGTATTCCGCAAGGGACACTTCATATCGGGGGTTCTGTATGGATAAGAATCACTTTTACCTGTTGACTCGTACTCCGTATTTGCTCTCGTCGATGGCCAGGGCTTTGGTCATTGCAATGATAGCACCCTGCAAGAGAAATGCACAACAAGCAGGGCTGCCAACTGACCAGAAATTCCTTGGCCTCCTCCTCTTACAGTCTAATGTGCTTTAAGAGAATGATTTTTATGTTATGGGCATAAATAATGCCTACAATCCATGCTGCTACTCAGCTTCTATTAAAGGACAAGCCATTTTTCTCAAGGCCTCTTGGCAACCCTCAGTGAAGACACAGTACAGGGGAGAGCGATGGACAGTGCCTCACAGTCGTCTAGGCTCAATCTTGGCAACTCTAGTGAAGAACCACCTGGGGACAGGTGCAGTGAGCCAGACCTTCTCATCTCTGAATGTTGACTTCCAGCACTTGTGCTGTCCCCTGATCTTTTCCCCTAGACAAGAGAAACAGGGGTAGGTATTCCTCGTGGAAGTGGGCAGTTTGGCCCTAGATAACCTAGCCCAGGAAAATGGATATAGAGGGCCTTGGTAACCCTACTTGGGGCTCTCAGGGAAGGGTGAAAGTTGCCAGATGTTTTTGCCTTTGAAGCTTAAGTGAGCTTTTTCCAGTCTGATAGTGAGAAGAAAGCAAATGGACATTCCATGAAACCTTTACTGGTTATAGGCTGGTTTTAGACTCATCTATGAAAATTGACAACTGACCTGAAAAATAACAACCTTGGCTCCTCCTTTGCCTTTAGGAGCAACCTGATCTACAAGAGCCTGCAGGTGGAGTTTTTCAAAGCACAGAGTGCAGACTCTACCAGTGGCCATCCCCATGCTGTGCAAGCCTTCATCTGCCAGACAAGCTGTTATTAAAGGCTCAAGAGTAGAAGCATTAAGGACGAAAAAAAGGATTCTGTCCTTGGGTTAGGATTACCTTGCTTGAGACATATGACTCAGCATTCTTCTCCCCAAAGACACCAGTAATACTTCCCATGTTGATTATATTTCCTTTCCTTTCCCGTAAGTAGGGCAGTGCATACTGTACACAAAAGAGAAACAGAAACAGTGTGCCAGATCTCAAAATAGAAGCTTATGAAGCCGTCGTAGCTTAGAATTGTCCATTGGCAGAGATGCTTCCCAGCACAGCTAGCAGAAATCCTTGCAACTGGAGACTGCGGTGATAAACCCTTTGAGTGCAGATCTGATCCCCAGCCATGGCCCATCCCCATTGTTTTGATTTGATCAGCAGAGAACTGATGGACACAGGTATAGCACCACACCTCTGGGTATCATTCCAGGTTCTTCCACTGTACTTTCAACTCAGGATGAAGCCAGCTGCCCTCAGGGAAGAGGGAAAGTCCTTAGAAGTTAGAAACACTCACCTTGGATGTTAACAAACCGCTCACAGTGTTTATTTCCATGAGGTTGAGAAAGTCTTGGGCACTCTCTTCATCTATCTGTTTCATATAACCTGTTTGCAAGAGGATTTAATATGGAAGTGGGTTTAAGATGGGGGGTAAAGCCCCCATTATTTCAGTTCCCCCCCCCAATCAGACATTTAGTTCATGCACTTTGAAGGAAATATGCAGGTCTAACATCTAAAATATCTTTTGAATTACATTTCTCTATTGCATGGTTGTATTCTTGGTTAGTTAATATGGACAGTAGTCCATTGAGCTATTTTAGGAAATGAGGAAAGGATTTGCAAATTACGATCACAGAAGAGGAATGGGTTGGCTTTGGGAAAGAGCTTATACTGGAAACTGGTCTGAAAGAAAGCATGTATAAATTACTTCTCCAATGGTACCTAACTTCCCATAAATTAGCCCTTATATATGGTATGACAGAGGATAAGTGCTGGAGATGTAATTGTTCCTCCGCAGGCGTGTTCCACGTTTCCCATATTGCCTTAAGAGTCAAACATTTTAGAAGACTCTGGTAAGTTACGTTAATGAAATGCCAGGTAGGGAAATACCTTTTGGACCAAACTTAATTCTTCTGGGTTTTTTGTGAGGCTATGTAGATTATTCAGATTTTGAATTAATACTAAATTCATTTACAGCAGCAAGAATGAATAGTGCAATAAACTGGAAAAAGCCAGAATCACCAACTATTAGTGAGTGGCTTAACAAGTTTTGGTTTATTTCACCACTGTCTAAATTAACGTACTATCAAAGGGATAGTAGGAGGAACTCTATGGAACCTGATTGATCTCCTAAATATTGGAAATTATTAATTTCTTTTTGGATTGAAGAAATATATGATCAGATACACCCATTTGCTTACTACGATTTCTTGTAAAATTACTGGGGATTTGTGTGTGTGTGTGTGTGTGTGTGTGTATATGAGTATATATACTGAATGTATATTTGTATTAATATAATATTTTTGAACAAAATTAAAAATAAACTTGTGTTATTAGGCTCCTGTAATTTATTTCGTTGTAAACAGTCACCTGGGAAGTTATACTTCCTCAAACCCTTTATAGGACAAGTCTGTTCTGGCTTTTGAATAAACAGGGAATGACCTCCCATCCCTCCCAGGGATTATTCCCAGGCCCCCAAAGCTTGAATGTCACTCACCTTGTCCAGCATTGTTCACCAGGCAGTCCAGGCATCCGTAACGTTCCACAGTTACCAAAATCAGCCTCTGTGGGAACAAAAATGAATCTAAGGCAGGGCAAGGACAGCAACAGAATCAAGAATGCTGTGATTCCAGAGCTGCAAGCAACTATGACCTATTCGGGGCTGCACCTGTTCCAGGTGTTGGGAGGAAGACAGAGAAGGGTGGGCAGCAAAGGAGCCTGGAGGGAGAGAGGAGAGGGGCAACCAAAGAAGAGCGCTCCCATGTGGGTTGGGGGACAAGACCTGATTCGGCTTGGGGAGAGGGTCGCTCAAGGCATCTGGTGGTTGAGGGTCTTTGAACCCTGAGCTGCCTCCTGTCAAAATATAGAAAGGAAAGGAAAGCTCCTGCAGGGGCAGCAAGCTCTACCTAGAGAGGACTGTAGGGGGAAGTGTGTTCTTTTTCTCTGCAGATTAGTCTTCTTAGTTTTTCCTTCTGAAACAGTCTAGAACGCTGTGTCTCTCAGCTAGCAAGGCAGGTAGGGCTACATCTTCTGTCTCCTGTCCATTTTATTAGATCCACAATAAATTTTTCTTTACCCTTAATCAATTCAGTGTCCTGACTGCTGCATAGGTGCTCTCCTATAACATCTCCAGCCTGACTGAACCCAGAGTCAAGGAGGCAAGGTTTGTGCTCAGCTTCTGAGCCTTGCCTGTTTTCAGACTCCAGGGCATGCTCTGACAGTGAGGAGGACTAGAAACTCAAAACTGATGGAGAAATTAAGTGGAACCCCAGGGCAAGGACTTAAGCAGAGGAGAGACACCTGACACCATTGGTGATAAGCATATTCAGAATTTGTGAAAGAGTAGCATAAATCAAGGGGAAAGGCCTAGAAGAACAGTATTGTGGCCATTTAGACACCTGAGAATTAGAATGCTTTTAGTGATGGGTTCAGAGATGAAAGGACATTTCTTGGAAATGCTGAAGAAGAACCCCCAAAGCACCACTCTTCTTCACCCAGTTTTAGCCTACCTTAACATCTGACTCCTTCTGAACATCGCAGATCTGGTAGAAAGCATCCCCAGGGCATCCAGAAGCCTGCAGCTCCCTCTGAATTGCTTGTCCCTTTTCCGCTGCAAGGGGAGGGAGAACAGAACAGTTGCCAGCAGGACAAACCTTGCAACCTAAACTTTTTTGTGCGGCCTCTGCTTTTTCCCTCCCTCTTCCTTTCCACCTGTGCCCAAGCTCCAAATACATGCAAGAACGTTTGCTAAATGACTTGAAGACTATTCCTCCCCTCTCCTGGTTGTTTCCTACATTTGAAGGTGGCCTAAAAGGGCTGCAAAATAAACAAATACATTCTGTTTTAAACGAGGAAACCATCTCCCTGGGTGGGCAGCTGCCATCTAGTGTTGCCTACAGGAACAGGGGAAGACAAAGAACTTGGTGAGTGACTAGTATCCAGATCATGCACTGCCAGGAAAAGTCTGGTGACCCTACTTTCCATCATGTCCATATTTCTCTCACTGTATTTGCAACATTCTTCTCAAGGGTGAAATTGAATATAACTTCAATTGCTCACCTGTATTCTCTCTTGCAGGGCCATGATCTTATTGTCTGAGCTTACTTTCATTTCTGACTCTACTACCCTAAACCTCACATTTTCTTTATTTTTGATAACCAGAGATACTGGAAGCAAGTGATTAAGGGCCTGGGTACAGGGATCGTACCTCCCCTGTGCTGAAAGATCTGCACTGGCTCCCGATCAGTTGCTGGCAAGACAATCCATCCACAGTGCTGGTTTGTGGCTTCAAGCCTGTCAATGGCTCAGAGCCGGGGTCCTTGAAGAAGCCCCCTCCTCCCATATTGTCCGTCCATCCCCCCAGTCAAGATCTGCTTCTGAAGCCCTGCTCTGTGTGCCTGAAGAGGCGATGTGGGTGACTGTGAGGCTCCGACCCCTCCTCCTACTGAGACCCCACAATCTCGTTCCCATCTGGTATTGCCTGTTTTGAAGGGCACCCCCTTGAAAGCCGAAGTGTTGTGGGGACCTGAAAATGAATTTCAAAAATGCACCTGGTCTGCCATGGAATGCACGAAGCATTTACATTCCCCCAGCTCCAAGGGATACTTCATGAAGGCAATATGAACCATTTATGGCTATAGGCAGTTGGTCAACTCTAAAGTGTCATTCATCAAACCCAGCCATTGGTAAAGACAGCCTAACATCCAATCCACACAGGATCAGCCATCAGGAGAACCTTTCAACCCATCATTGATGCTTGGTCCTTTATCAATATGCTAAAAACCATCCAATGATAGACCAACCTATGAATCTCAGATGTTTCCCTACTGTTTGCCCAGTCAAATTCAAACTTCCTGTCTTGGGCCAATCCCAACCTCAGGCAAGTAGGGTCCCATGTCTAGCTGTGGGACCCTTTCCCATAAAATGACCATTGCAAGTCAGTGGAAAGTGTGTCAGGTCCTTGTACTATCTGGATAACCCCCTGCAACCTCTTTGCACTATCCTCTTCTCAATACTCTGCTGCCTTCGACATCTACTGCATGGACTTCCCATAATCCTCTACTTCTCACCCACCTTGGATCAGGTCCTATTGTCCATCTGAATGTCCCCACTTCCCACTCGTTGTCTCCCCTCTCATCCTTCCTTGAAGTGTGTGGGTAAGTGCATATTGGGAAGCAGAGGGTGGCTTACTCATGCTTTAAATGGTTTGTTGTTTGGGTTTGCTCCTAGTCCTGTGTTAGATTGTTAGTAAATAAATATTTCATTGACTTTGAATCAGTTAGTCTCTGTCCATTTTCTCACAGGAATCTTGCTCTGGAATAAAACCTCTGTATGCAAAGATCCATTGTTTGCAGGCCCGTAGCTACATTGGATCATTTTGGAGCCCTGCCCCCTGACTTTCCATCAGGGCCCCCCAACTTACTACCCTGGGCAGGCGGGCAGGCAACCAGGCAGGCCCCGGATGAGATGTGCTCACCGGCTGGCCAGTGGGCAGGGTGTGTGGCCTAATATGCAAAGGAGCTCCTGCTACAAAAAGAGCCCTGGTGGTACCTGACCTCTTTGGGAGGAAAGGCGGCCTGATATAGCCCAGTCTTGTCAGATCTTGGAAGCTAACAGCAGGGCTTGGTGACTACCAAGGAAGACTCTGCAGAGGAAGGCAATGGCAAACCACCTCTGCTTCTCGCTTTCCAAGAAAAAGCCTCTTGCTGAGGTCACCCTTCCTTGATGGCACCAAAGGATGTTCCTGACCTATTTAGAACCATTCTGCTTGAGCCCCACCCCGCCCAAACAGTCCTTTTTACCTAGACTTGCAATGAAGGAGTCGCTCTTTTAAAATTGTTTTTAACATTCTAGGAAAAGGTCTGTGTTATGAAAATCATTTGGGGCTTACGAAATCGTTTATATTACAGAATGCACTGCCTTTTTTTTAATGAACAATTTATGCTGCTTTATGGTTTTATTAAGTTTGTAAGCGGCCTCAAGAAGGATCTCTGTCAAGGTGGGAAACGCCTTTTAGGAACAAAAAGGGGACCCTGTCATGGGGGAAGGGGAGTAGAAAAAGGGGTGCCCCAGACTCACCTCCGGAGGCTCGTGAACAGAAGACCACACTGGCTCCCTGGCGAACTGGAGGGCAAAGAGGGAAAGGAACACAAGACAAAACTGAGAGGCCTGGCTCATTCACAGAGGCACAGCACTGGATTTATTCATTTGTTTAAAAGATTCGATTCTTTCCTCACCCGTCCCTCATACAGGACCTCTAACAACCTCAGAACCCTTCGAGGGTGAGAGAGTTGTTTTCCCTCTCAGGAGGGGCAGCCTTCTGCAGGCAGAACTTCCTGTCCAGAACAAACCCTCTCTGATGATGGCAGCAGAAGCCCCCTCCCCACCAAGCCCTCCACAAAGACCCTTTCAGGTGCGCAGCCGTGGTGGTCTGCAGTAGAAGAGCCAGGATAGAGTCCAGGAGCACCCGAAAGGTCAACCAGAGCTCCAGGGAAGAAGCTTTTGAGTCAAAGCTCCCTGAATTGTCAGATATCTAAGTCTGTAACGTCAGACATACCTTGGAAATCTTGCTTCTCTTTGAGGTGCTTCTGGGCTCAAATCTTGCCGCCCCAGAGCCTGGAAGCCCAGTCTTACTTTGGAAATATGGAACACCATAGGCTCACAGTTCTAGTATCAGTCATAGTGCCACCTTGTATTCTGGCAGCCTGCTTCAAGAGCTTTACAACGGGTTGAAATTCAGCAGGTGCAGCTTTGCCTGCGATGAAAATAGGAACAGCCCACCTTCCTAGAATCTAAACAGCAGCTAATAGGGATAATTCTTGTAACCTGTTTTCCATGCAAGGGATCAGATCTGAAACACACACACCTATTACTCTTGGTAACATAAGAAAGAGTCATGGGATGCCAAAGGCAAATGAAAAGTCTCTCGTCCACAAGACCTTATGCCAGAAGGTACTACTCCATGGGTGCATTCAGCCGGGGCATTTAAGCCGGTATAGAAGCCGGTTAGAAACAGAGTACTTACACGTGATCACACGCACAACATCTGCCTTCTGTCCCTTACCGTTGCCAATCGTCACCAACAACCCTTAAACCAGTGTAGTTTGCCACTAGGTACCCTGAGTGCTCCGGTTCTAGCTGCTTTTTCCCTGTCTGATCGCTCTCCGCTGGTGTAGAGCCACTTCTGCTCGGAAGCCCGAGGCTTCTGCTTTTCGTCCTCCTTTTTTTTTTTTTTTTTTTTAGTGTCGGCAATGTGCGCTTGCGCGAAGCTTCGCCCCGGCGTCAACAAAAACAAAGTTTAAATGGTGCCTAGTTTAAGGCTTTAGAGATGTCCAGGACCTCACGGAGGCTGGTTTCAGTGTTAAAGTTTAAAGGGAAGTCTTCGCTTCAGGGCATGCTTTTCGGGATACAGTGTTCTGCACATGCGCGAGGATCTCAAAGTGCCTATGCACATGCGCAAACTGTAAAAAAAATTAAAAACCACCAATGCGCACTACTGTACGCCTAGTGTGGACGCCCAGGAGCGATGTGCTGCGCAGTGAGAGAGATACGTGTGACCACGCTTGTCCTGGATCAAATTAGTCCAGTTGGAACCGGAGCAGTTTACACTGCTCCCAGCATGCTGTCTGACCGCACCCCATTAGGACATTGCACTCTCTCTCACAGTTTCTCTCCATTCCAGATTAGAGATGTAGGGAGCAAGATGTCCTAAGTCTTCCTGGTAGGCTTGACCCAAGCCCCTGTGGGCAGAAATTGCCCCCTCCTCCATACCCACTTCCCTCTATTCTCACCAAATTCTCTCACGATGGCCAGACCAATCCCTTCGGTGCCACCAGTCACAATCACCACCTTGCCCGGGTAACGCAGACAAGTTGCCATGCCAGCTGTTTGCCTCTGTTTCTCTGAATGGCTAAAATCCATGTAGAGTTTGGGGAATATAGGCTCTTGGGTGGAGCAGTGCCGCAACTTAATTTGTTGGGAGGAGTGCCCACAGCTAATTTGTTCACTGTAGACTGTGGAGCATGAGGGTTGGTCCTTTCTGAACTGGCAAAAGAAACAATGGGGCGGGGAGAGCATTTCAGAAGCTCCTGTGTTTGCTCGAAGTGATGGTGTGACAGACTACATTTAAAACACTGTTTTTCTAATGCAGCAAAATCAGAAAAGGGAGGTGAATAATTAACTCTGCCCTAGAATGTTGAGCTTGAGTGACAGGCTGCTCCTTTTCTCTGATTGGCCAGCACCAACTGAGGAAAATATGAGATCAACTGTGAGCTGAGGGAGAGTTAGTTCGTTTTGGAGTTCAGCAGTAGAGGAGTCGTCTGAAGTGTCTGACTAAAGTCTGTCAGAATGGATCTCCTTTTGCACAAAGGAAAAGACTCTTGTTCTTTACTGTGGTAAACACAACCTGAGAAGAATTCCATCAAAGAATTGAGAGTCTAGACCAGCATTACTGGTCAAGTATAACAGAGGTGGAACAATCGTTGTCCAAACCCTGCCTAACCTAACAAACAGGAAGTTGCTTAAATGTTACCAACCTGACCAAACTACTTATTTATTCAAATATTTATGTCCCAGTTTTTCTGGTGACTTAAGGCAGCTTACAAATCATACTGAAAAGAATAATAGGGCTGTTCAAAAAAACCTGTTTTTCCCAGCTCCTTTGTAGCCTATGGGAGTCATTATAGTCAATGGGCCCCACAGGCTGTAATGGAGAATCACTCTAGGGATATCTGGGTCTCGGACTGTTTTTTTTTTTAGGTAGAGGCATCAAATTTGCAGCATAGCTGCTGGTGCCTCTCCTCAAACCGCCCCCCCCAGTTTCAAAAACATTAGTAAAGGTAAAGGTAAAGGTTCCCTTGCTCGAAAGCCAGTCGAATCCGACTCTAGGGTTGCGGTGCTCATCTCCGTTTCAAAGCCGAAGAGCCAGCGCTGTCTGAAGACATTTCCGTGGTCATGTGGCCGGCATGACTAAACACCAAGGCGCACGGAACGCTGTTACCTTCCCACTGAAGTGGTACCTATTGATCTACTTGCAATTTCTTGCTTTCGAACTGCTAGGTTGGCAGGAGCTGGAACTAGAGATGGGAGCTCACCCCATCATGCGGCACTCATGGGTCTCGAACTGCTGAACTACTGACCTTCCACAGCCTGCAATTCAGCGTCTTAACCACTTGAGCCACCGCAGCATTAGCGTCGGCAGGGGTCTAATTCTATGGGACCCAAAAGGAGGTACTCCTATCCCCCATTGTTTCCAATGGAGGGGGAAAATGCCTTGTGAGTTGAATCAGAAATCCCTGAGCTGCCTGTTAAAATTTTGTGTGCCCTAGCACAGCTTAGAGCAGGGGTGTCGAACTCATTTGTTATGCGGGCCAGATCTGACATAAATGAGACCTTTTTAGGGCCAGGTCACGTGTGTCATAAAATGTAATGCTAGGTAGCAGAGATAGAAACTTTATAAAGGATACAAACGGGTTTTTTTTTACTTAAAATAAAAAACATCCTTAAAACATCAGCACTCTTGCAATATTTTGTTTAACAGTGTCTGATAACTGACACCTCTTGCTCTGAATTATTGCATCAAAATGTCGGTGCTGTTGCAATCTTGAGTATGCTGTTCAGGTGTGTATCTGTAAGCTGCAAACCTACAATGATGCAGCAGCAGCAGAACTGGAAGAAGCAGCAAAAGACAGCCAGTTCCACTGCAGGCCTGACGGAGGCCCTCTGGGGCCTGATCCAGCCCCCGGGCCACATGTTTGACACCCCTGGCTTAGAGGGAACTATGGTTACTCGATACTCAGTTTACTTCCATACACTTTTATGTCTGTCTTTATTGAATGAAGGTCAGTAACTGAACTCGTCCTCCTCACTCCATCCCATCAGTGGGTTCTCTAGGGGATGACCTGTGAATATACTTGCAGTCCATTTTCCCCCCTTTATTTTCTCCTGTTTTTAACAGTAAATCATTAGGTGTCCCTTTATTTCAGTGCAGACTAGCAGTGGGAGCACAAAATAAACTTCACCATGGAGAGAAAATGCAGGAAGGGGCAGGATTCTCAAATGTACGCCAAGTCTCAGAGATGGGGAATATTATATTTTAATTGTGCATACAACAAACTGGATCAATTACAGCAAGGAAAGTGGGCCTGAAGAATCACTCATTCGGACACATAAACTAGGATCGCCAGTACCTTCAAAATATCTTCCTGGCCTGTTGTAGAAACATGGAGGAGGGTACTGCATACGGGGTTTATTTTCACACACTTTTATGTCATCTTTATTCCATTAATGCCTGGAACTGAATTCAAAAATATCCGCTCCACCCCCATCAGTGGGTTCACTAGGGAATGATATGTAAATATACTTTCAATTAATTTTTCCATTTTATTTCTCCTTTTTAAATAAATCATTAGGCGTCAATTCATTTCCATGCAGGATAGTGGTCGGAACACAGTCAGCTTCACCGTGGTAAGAAAAGGGAAGAGGGGACAGGATTATCGAAGGTATGCCAAGTCCCAGAGAGGGGAAGCATTACATTTTAGTGGTCCAACAGGTCTGGAATAGCCTCTGTAATATGCACTCCCACCCGCTCTTCACTTCTGGTCACCTTGTACAGTTTTTTCTGTATGGGTGAGAGTCTGTTTTCCCCCCTCCTAAATTAAACACATTTCCCTGGCCCTAAATAACAAATAATAAAGACTAATATGAAGAAATTTTTCAAACCAGTGTCTGTATTACTTGTAAGCAAGTTAAACACTATTATATACAAAATTCACCTTCTATAAAGGGAACCATAGTATTAAGCAATCCATATATAGCATGCTAAGATTTTCGTATATATGGGCCGCATAATACTATGGTTCTCTTTATAGAAGGTAATTTTTAATATAATAGTATGTAACTTGCTTACGAATAATACAGAAACTGGTCTGAAAAATTTCTTCATATTATGTTTTATCGTTTAGTATGCAGGGGTTTTTTGTTCTTGCTGGTTTCTACTGTGTACCCCACTTGTTATTATTTCTCTGGCCCTGGCAGGTTTCACGAATGTCATTCAGGGCCAGACCCAGATTTTTGGAGCCCCTGCCCCTGCCCCTGCCCCATCCCTCTACCCATCACCAAGAAGGACTCTTTTTGTAGCAGGAACTCCTTTGCATATTAGGCCACACACCCCTAATGTAGCCAATCCTCCAAGAGCTTACAGAGTTCTTCCTACAGGGGCTACTGTAAGCTCTTGGAGGATTGGCTACATCAGGGGTGTGTGGCCTAATATGCAAAGGAGTACCTGCTACAAAAAGACCCTGTCACCAAGCACTCATGCGCCAACACCCACCTGAAGGTCTCCCACCCACTGTGTCTCCTTGCTTGTCTGCTCAAAAGCCATCCCCACCATCCCTCCTCATAGCTGCCTTCAGAACTTTCCCCAGTGGCACCGGGCAGGGCAGGTAGAAGGGATCGTGGGTGCTGCAGCACTAGGCACTGAGTGAGTTGGGGGTGCTGGCCGACAGCAGTGTACCCTGCCAGAAAACACTGGCCCTGGTGGCTGCCCCACCCGAAGGCATGTTGATGCCAGCCCAATTGTCATTCTGCTCTTTTCTCATTTTCTCATTCACGTTTTCTTGCAAGTAGTCATTAGATTTCCTTGTATCTCAGTGTATGTGTTTCCTTTATGTAATTGTATCTGTTTTCTGAATAGACTTTATATACCATGTGCCCATAAACTAATGAAAAGAGAATTAAGTGGGAGAAGCAAATGAATCCAGGCAGGGAGCTTGCAGGTGCAAGGAAAGGAAGCTTTAAGGCCGGGCGGAGGACACCAAACCCAACTCAACCAGGAAGGGTAGATCATGATGCAAACTCATTTTCATCTATTAAAGCCAAATGGCAACAACACATTTATGACATCTTTTTTCTTTGAAGCTTGCCTTTATTGGATGATGGGATTTAGAATAAGAAAAAGCACAGTTATTAGTCAGGAGGAAGTAAACAGAAAACATTGACAGGAAACATTTAATGAAGTTTGACCATTTCATGGTCCCACTGTCCAGGGGCACATTCATATGACCAACTGAAGCCTAAATAGAGAAGAGACATTCCAGGGCTTAGCTCTCACTTGCACTATCAGAGTCGGGGCCGGGTGAAGCTGAATCCAAGGTAGGGCTGCCATCTTTCATTCTGGGACAGGTAGACATGTTGAATTTCTATTTGTCCTTTGGACATTACAGGACTGGAAACCCGGGAAGCAGGGGGGCCAACTGGCCTGGGGAAGAACGTCTTGCCCCTCTAACAGAGGCTTCATGTATGGAAATGGGCAGTTGAAGCTGTCCATGGCATGGAAGTGCATGACCCAAGAACATCCAGTGAGTTTCATTGCTGAGTAGTCCACCTAGTCCAACACTAAGCGTCTCTTGCCTTGTTTTCTTTTGCTATAGCACCTTTGTGGAGCTCTTCTTGGAAGGATGACTTTGCATCTTTGGACAATTCTGCATCTAGCATTCACTTCACAATGCTGTGCTGAGCAATGCTCCCTCTAAGCTGTGGAGTCTTGTGAGCAAAAATTCTACTTTGTGAGCTACTGGCATTAAAGTGGTGAGTGAGCAATTTGGCTACTGCATAAATTAGTTGGCTCTGGAGCCATCCTTCCTGAGCTGAGACAAAAACGTATGAGCCAGAGGCTAAAAAACTGTGAGCTAGCTCACACTAACTCACCTTAGAGGGAACACTGGTGCTGACTGCAAAGTCACCTCTGAATGGCCATAAATCTATGCAGAAGGTACCATAAAACCCGGTGATAAAAGAAAGCAAAAGCGGCAGGGAATGTGGAAGGTACCATAAAATCTGATGGTCAAAGGTGTTAAATATGAGACTTCAGTCAGCTCTTAACAAGCGATTTCAGCTTTAAAAGAACATGACAAACAACAACAGCATAGAGCAAGAAGCTCTCTTTTAAACTTTCCGGGCTTGGATAACCACGCCCCCTAGTGGGTTAATAACCAATCATAATTCTCGCATAAAGGCCAATGATGGTTGTTCCCTCCAAGTCTTCTCCTAAGCTCTGATTGGCCTGCTATGCAGAGTAGCCAATCAGAACATGTATTTTATGATACCAGTCTTTTATGGAGTCCTGGTTGAAGCTCAGACATTACTGAATGTATGTGCAACGCATAACAAAAGGAACTGAAAGCAGCATGCAATGCAGATGGGAATTTCTGTTCCAATGCGGGTTTCATAAAACAGAGGGAAATGTCACTGCAGATTCAGCCAATGCCAGCTGTATACTTAGCTTTTATTTCCTCTCCTTTTTAAAGTCCTATTCTTTGCTGGAGGAAGCCTCTGCACTCCCACCTGCATTTGGGTCCACCTGGTTCTTCCTCCCAAAGCCGAGTTCAGCTCCACCACTGAGCACAAGGTTTAAACCAGTGCAGAAAGTACCATCTGCAGCAAGGTACAGGACACCCAACGCCACTTCTTCTGGGGTCCCAGGACGTCCCATAAACTATAAATGCACAAAACAAGAGAGATAAATGTAGAACTCTATACACTTCGAATGTGAGGTAAGGTCATGAGGTCTCAGAAGCTATTTGAGAGGGGGCAAGATTTTCTGGGCACAGCAGAATTCTAACTTTCAATTTTCATATTCACAGTCTTTATTGTTACCATGTTAGATGTGGTAGAAGTTGGGTTGCCAATTCTAGCTTGGGAGACGTAGCAGCAGTGACCAAGAAGGGCAAAGTTTGGGGAGGGAACCCAGCAGAGTTGCTGCTTCCATAGGAGAAATGGAAGTCTACAAGTATCCACCCTCTGTAGCCACTCTAGGACTTCTGTTTCTCCTACTAACCACCAGGGCTGCTGTTTTCACCCGGGCACTGTCACCTGGAGGGTATCCATTTATTAGCCACCTTTCTTCCTTACAGTGCTCAGTGGCTTAAGATATAGATAAATTACATAAACTAGAATATATAAAGTAAAAAAAAACACCCACACAAAAGAATCACAATTTAGGCCTGTAACAAACATAATCAAATGCAGTCCTAAATAAAACTGTCTTCAGCTACCTCCTAAATACTGAAAGCGAAGGGGCCGGGCACAGTTTGTTCTAGAACTGTGGGGCTGCCACTGAAATGGCCCTCTCTTGTGTATCCACCAAAGGAGCTCTTTTGATTGGTGGGACAGTAAGGAGAGTCTTAATTCCCCAGCAGGAACATACAGAAGAAGATTCTCCAGTCCCAACTCAGGAGGGCTTTGAAGGTTGAAAACAACACTTTGAATTGTGCTTGGGAGTGGATTGGTAGACGTTGGGGTGTCATGCTCTGGATAGCCAGTCCTGACCAACAGTTTAGCTACTTTGTTCTGCACTAGCTGCAGCTTCAGGACACTCTTCAAGGGTAGCTCCATTCAGAGCACAATGCAATAGTCCAGTCTACATTTAATGAAGGCATACATCACTGTGGCTATGATCTGACTGAACCAGGAATGGATGCAGTTAATGCACCAGCCAAAGCTGGGGGAAAGTGCTCTGAACCACCACAGCCACCTAGTTTTTGAAGGTAACTGCTGTGTCGAGTAGCACTCCCAGGCTGTGAACCTAGCTTTTCAAAGGAAGTATAACCCCCTCCAAGACAGGAGAGATCTGAAGGCCCTGGTCTATCTTTCTACTAATCCAGAGAACCTCTGTCTTGTCAGGATTAACTTTCGGCTTGTTCACCTTCATCCAGCCCATTATGGATTCCAAGCACCAATTTAGAACATCAACAGCATCTTCAGAATTAGATGGCAAAGTAAGGTAGAGCCGGGTATCATCCACATATTGGTGACACCACAGCTCAGACTTCCTGATGATCTCTCCCAGCACTTTCACAGAGATGGGGGATGTGATCAAACCCCAGGACAGAGTAAGACTCCCCCAGCACTACCTTCTGAGATCAACACACACACACACACACACCCAGGACTAGAACTACCATAATACGGGCTCCCTTAGTCTTAGTGCTGACAGGCGGCTCAGTAGGATACTATGGCTGATAGTACTGGAAGCCACTGAGTGATCCAGCAGCAGTAGCAGGGTCCCATTCCACCTGTCTGTTTCTTGGTAGATGTCGTCAACCAAGGCCACCAAAGTAGTTTTCATTCTAAATCCTGGCCTGAAGCCAGTTTGAAATGGGCCCAGAAAACCAGCCTCTTCCAAGACCCCTGGAGCTGAGAAGCAACAACCCGCCCGAGCACCTTGCCCAAGCATGGAAGACTGGGGGCTGGCTGGAAGTTCTCCAACACAGTGAAAGGAAGAGTTGTCCTTCTGGGAGAACTTCAGGCCCTGCCCCAAGGAAGGCCACCTTGACCGTCACCTGCAGCAGCACCACAACACACTTGCCTCACTATAGGTGTATTTCTGTATTTCTGCCTCTGGATCCGGTGACTGATTTGCAATCCTTTTCGACAAAGGAGTCCAGATAAAACCTGGTGAGATGCTAGGATTCAAAACATTTGGACATTTAAAAAGGGCAGGGGTACCATGTACCATCAAGAAATATGTCCCCAAGTGAATGAGTTTTCAAAAAGTGTGTTTCTTACTATGGCTAGAAAGATACCAACTTCCACGACAATCTTAGAGTTTAGCACACTATATAAACTGTTTCATCCCACAATCCTCAGCATGATTATTCATTTATACATCCCAGGAAAATACAGCATGAAATGTAAGCTCCAAGACTGCAGTCCACAAGGAACTGAATCGTTTGTTCATGGCACAAGAAAAAGCAGTAGCAAACATCCCTTTTTAAAGGACCTGAGGGTTAGTTGCACAAGCTGAGGGCCTGAAAGGAATCACTGGGGGGGGGACGGGACTGTACAACTTGGAAGTATTATCTCCGTCACCAAATCTCCTTCTCTGTGATTCTTAGTGGGAGGTCTTAAGCAGGTTGATGTCTTCTCCTCACCCCCACCCCCCATCTCATTTCCCACCTTTAACTGACTCTAAGCTGCTCTTTACATTCTGGGCTGCCTGGAGGAGAGTCAGTTCTCTTTGAAGCTAGTGTATCCCCTTAGTCTCCTAATTTTCTTCTAGTTAATTGACAAAGCTGTACTTTTCTGCACATCTGGGGGAGACCTGCTAGTATGGAGACACCCCTCCACACCTTCTCTATCTGCAGGTTCTCCAGTTTGAGTGTATTTATTTATTTATTTCATTTATATGCCACCCATCCCGCGGGCGGACTCAGGGCGGGTAACATCATTAGAATAAATACAATTTCAGTTAAAAACATTAAACAGTAAAACACGATCAAACATGATAACAATTAAAACAATGGGCACTGCTTGGAATAGCGTCAGTTGGCTATAAAGTTCTGGCCCGATGGTACAATGAGTTAAAGGCCAGGTGTCGGTGATCAGTAGACAGGTGACAGACGGGTGACAACAACCCCAGGGAGGCCATAAATGGGCACCCGCTGCCTCAAACAAAGGCCTGGCGGAACAGCTCCGTCTTGCAGGTCCCCCGGAATTGAAGGCGATCCCACGGGGCCCTGGTCTCAATAGGGAGCATGTTCCACCAGGCTGGGGCCAGGACAGAGAAAGCCCTGGCCCTGGTTGAGCCAAGACGTGCATCCTTCAGGCCAGGAACCACCAGGAGATCTTGATCTTTTGAGTGTAATGCTCTTTGAGGCATATATGAGAAGAGGAGGTCCCTTTGATATGTTGGTCCCAGGCTGTAGAAGGCTTTGAAGGTCAAAAGCAACACCTTGAAGCGAATCCAGTACTCAACTGGCAACCAATGCAGTTGGCAGAGCATGTGGTAATCTAGGGTGGCCAACGTCAAAGGTGGCACCTGGAGATCTCCCCCAGTTACACTTGATCTCCAGACAACCAGGATCAGATCCCCTGCAGAAAACGGGCTGCTTCAGAGGGTGGCCCCTAATGAGGTCCCTCCCCCCCCCGGGCTCCACCCCCAAATTTCTGGGTATTTCCCAACCCAGAGCTGGCCATCCTAGTGGTATCACATATGCTAATGTACACTATTATATTTCAAAGTACTTTCTATGCGTGGTCTTAAGGAACATCAGATTATTCCAGTAGATTTGAAAATAATGGGATTCATTTCATAAATTTTCATTCTAGAAGATATATTTTGGGCCTAGTCTATTTTTTGTGTTTCTGTGCTCAAAAGTAACAATATGGGAAAGGGGGGGAAATATGGGGTCTTTGTACCACTTATACCTTCTCCAGAAAAAGTAACTCAGCCCACTTGTCTGGATATTAGACTCTTACAGTGCCAGTTCCCTGTTAGTATTATGTTCTCCCTCTATTATCTCTTTATTTGTTTTAGCAAAAACTTTGCCTGCAAGCTTGCCTGGGGCCGTGGGGTATGGAAGACCAGTCTTTCTTTCCTGGGAGTATTCTGCTAAGGACACTTCATGTTGAGGGTTCTGTATGGATAATAATAACTTTTACCTGTTGACTCGTACTCCGTATTTGCTCTCATCGATGGCCAGGGCTTTGGTCATTGCAATTATAGCACCCTGCAAGAGAAATGCACAACAAGTGGGGTTGCCAACTGACCAGAAATAGCTCCTCCTCCTCTTACAGTCTGATGCGTAGTAGAGAAGGATACTTTAATGATATGGACAAATAATGCCTATAATCTATGCTGCTACTCATCTTCTATTAAAGGACAAGCCATTTTTCTCAAGACCTCTTAGCAACCCTCAGTGGAGGACAGGGGAGACCAATGTACAGGGCCTTACAGTTGTCTAGACTCAATCCTGGCAACCCTAGTGAAGATAGGAGATGGGGTGGTGGGCCAGACCTATTCATCTCTGAATAGGGGTGCCAGCCTCCAGGTGGGCAAACATAAAGAAACACCACGTTAGAACAAAACACACTCTACTAATATGTACTTGTGACATAGAAGCCTTCTATGGAATTGTTGACTTATGCACTGTAACATTGTGAGCTTTGGTTCCAGGAAAAATATGTCTGCCTGAAGAAGAATCCGTCGAAACACACAATTTATGCCTGGAAGGCGTGTTGCTTGCTTTGATGCTTGCTGAATCACTTTGTGTGGAGAACATAACAGCCTGCTGCATCTCTCATTGTGTATGACTGTTGCAACCTTCATCAGTCTCTTATCAGGAGCAAGATAATCTACAGCATTGGAACAGGTCTCTGTAGCGGTGGACTTTTCTGTTAGTAGATATATAATGTTCTTTAGGTGTTTGTACTATAATGAATATTTATAAAGATATACTAGGGTCTCTATTGTATTTAAATCAATATATGAAGTCACAAGTACATATTAGCAGAGTGTGTTTTGTTCTAACACAGTATTTCTGAATGTTTGTCTAACTTTGCCGTGTTCCTTGTGTGTTTGTTGCTGAGCCTCCAGGTGGGGCCTGGAGATCTCCCACTTTTACAACTGATCTCCAGCTGACAGAGATCAGTTCCCCTGGAGAAAATGACTGCATTGAAGGGTGGACTGTATGGCATTGTACCATACTGAGGCCCCTCCCATCCCCAAACCCTGCCCTCTTCCGGATCCACCCCCAAAGTCTCCAGGAAGTTTCCAACCCAGACCTGGCAACCCTATCCCTGAATGTTGACTTTCAGCACCTGAGTTGTCACCATCCTACAAAAACATTTTTTCTCTCTAGACAGGAGAAACAGGGGCAAGAGAGCTGAGATTCCTCAGGGGGGCCAGTTTGGACCTAGATATCCTAGTCTGATCCCTTGCCCAGAAAACTGAACATAGGAGACCTGAAGGAGAGATTTCTCACGTCTAGCAGATGGATGGGTTAAAGCAGAGAAGTAGAAATCTGGTCTCCTGGAGTTAAGGTTGCCAACAAGCTTCCCATGGCATGGAGGGGAATGACATCACCTTGTAAATGCATATATTGTCTGGAATAAATCTATCCATACAATCCATCATAGGAAAATGTAGAAGCCAAAGAAGTCCATAACAGGAAAATGCAGAAGCCAAAGAAAAAATATACAAGATAAATATCCGAAAACATGGAGGCATGTTTTGGTCCTGATATACTGAAGCAACCTTTAGGGGTGTAGATTAGAGCTAAGGAGACCTTACCCAATGTTGAAGTAATACAAAAGCATTATCTTAAAAGGAGATGGAATGAGACTCTCAGTAGTTGTTCCTTGTTCCTGAGGAAGGACCAGAAGTCTGAAGCACGGGGAAAATTACCTAGGAAAAGTGTTGGACTTTTCTTTTTGGATATTTATCTTGTATATTTATTCTTTGGCTTCTGCATTTTCCTGTGATGGATTATATGGATAGATTTATTCCAGACTATATATGCATTTCACTCTGATGAAGTCTCCTTTGTGAATATTTTGTGGGAAATTCAGCCCACGGTTGTTTTTTGTTATTCTTTGCTACTTTTTACTGTATGCTGTACTGTTGTTGTTGTATATCGCCTTCTAAATAACATGCCCATGAAGCCTCTGTTCAAGGGAGAGGGTGGTTTGGTTTCCTCAGGTGGTGGTGAGAGATGGCTGTTTTTGCCTTTGAAGCTTAGGCGAGCTTTTTTCAGTCTGATAAAGAGGAGAAAGCAAACAGACTTTCCATAAAGCCTTTACTGGTTACAGACGGGTCTTAGACTCATGTCTGAGAATTGACAACTGAGCTGAAGAAATACCAACAGGGCCTCCTCCTGTGCCTTTTGGGAGCAACCTGACCTGCAAGAGTCAACAGAAGAAAATTTGCAAAGCAGAGTGGAGATACTATCACTGGCTGTCTCCATGCTGTGCAGACCGTCATCTGCCAGTCGAGTTGCTATTAAAGGCTCAAGAGCAGCATTAAGAAAAAAAGGAATTCTGTCCTTGGGTCAGGATTACCTTGCTTGAGACATACGACACGCCATTCTCCTGCCCAAGGATACCAGCAATGCTCCCCATGCTGATGATGTTTCCTTTCGTTTCCCGTAAGTAGGGCAGTGCATACTGTACTCAAAAGAGAAACAGAAACAGTGTGCTGGACAACTGCTGTAGCTTACAATTGTCCATTGGCAGAGACCCTTCCCAGCACAGCTAGCAGAAATCCTTCCAACTGGAGACGGCGGGGATGAACCCTTTGGGTGCAAAGCTGGTCCTCAGCTGTGGTGTTAGCAGTCACACCCCTCCTCCCACCGAGGGGCAGTTTTAATAGGTAGAGACAATAAGCACCTCTCTAATATCACCCCAAAATCATAGTACAGGACAGTGCCGGGTCCAAAAATGAAACAAAATGGACGCAAGTCCATCAGAAATAAGCCTGGGCAAGTATTTAGGAAAGTGAGTCAGAAGTAGCTGGCTGGCTAGTGCCCCACCTCCATACCCTGGAGAGATGCATAATTATGGGACAATAAGAAGTGGGGACCTGTGATACTCATGGGGAAGGAGTATTCCTCACAGCTCCGAGGTTCCCAACCTGCTGAAGCAGCAGGAACCTCACATGGAAGAAGAGGAGGAGGTGGCCGCAGGTGAGCCCAGCAGGGCCACCTGGCCCACCAAGGCTTCTCCCCCCAACAGCAGCCATGATGGTGAGCCCTGCTTGGCTCCCAGCCACCCAGCCCGCCAAGGCTCCCCCCATGGAAATGGTGGTGAGACCTGCATGATTCCCAGCCACTGGGCTGCCAAGGCTTCTCCCTCACCCACCAACACCAGCAATGGGGGCAAGCCCTGTGCAGCTCCCAGCCACCCCTCCAATGACACCGGCAATGGTGGCAAGCCCAGCCACCAGTTCCCAGTGGTAAGTGCATTCTCTGCTCATGTGCAGGGAATGCTCTTTTAATTTTGGGGGGGATTAAGTATCCCCCGTATACTTTTTTAAACATGTAAGTTTTTTTTTTTTTGCACACTTGGGGAGTGCCCTAAGTGTGCTGAAAGATCTCTTTGCTCCCTGACCCAGATCTGTGGGAATAAAGTATCTGCATGCAGAGGGGACCCTTGGCCATTAGATATATAGATGAGTCCATCAGGATCTATTGACTCACCTGAGACTAATTTTTTTGTTATATTTTAAAATGTGCGTATGTATGTCCACCTTTGGTGACTGACTCCTACTGGGGGCATGGAGGATATATAGAGAGGTGGCTGAATAAAGCCTGCCCCTACCTCCTGGCTCTGGTATTTCAAAGAGGTCTCCCATCCAAGTACTTGCCAGAGTCGACCCTGCTTAGCTTTCGTTGGACCAATCTCATCAAGTTCAACCTTATTTCCTCTGCATCCCACTTAGAAAAGAAGAAGAGATTGGATTTATACCCCGCCCTTCAGTTGGACTCTCAAAGCGGCTTACAAACTCCTTTCCCTTCCCCTCCCCACAACAGACACCCTGTGAGCTCTGACAGAAACTGCTCTGTTTCGAGAACAGCTCTAACAGAACTATGGCTTGCCCAAGGTCACATCAGCAGGTGCAAGTGGAGGAATGGGGAATCAAACCCCTTTCTCCCAGATTAGAGTCCGCACACTTAACCACTACACCAAGCTGGCTCTCAAACTTACCCTAATTAAGCAACAGTTAATCAGTTCTATTAACCAAACCCATTAGTTCTTCCCATCCAATAATTGTACAGTCACCAATCCCCTTTCACCCCTTTTGTCCACCTCAGGAAAGCCCATCAGGCTATTTTTTTCTGGCAAATACATCAACCTGCCTCAGGGTACATTTTGCCCTATATCAAGAGCACCCAGCCACCCGTGCAGCATGTTTGTGACTGGGATCCTCTCCCACAATGCCACTTTGTTGGGTTTCTTCTTCTCATCATGAAACACTGGCCATTTTGCTGCTTCTGCAGACTTCTTCCTTTAAGACTGGTAATTATCGTTCTTCTCTGAAATCACTTCTTCCCTTTCCTCCCTGTGTTTCTCTGAGCTAGCCTTGTATATGTTTTTCAGTTTGTGTGTGTATGCTTTTTGCTCATTTTTATTTCTTTTAAAGAAAAACCTTTCTGGTTGAATATCTGCCTGGTTTATTTGAGAGTTCTCATAAGGGGAAAATCCCTGTAAACACTGATGTAGAATCCCAGTCTCTCTCTCTTGCTCTGTCTCTTTTAAGCTAATTCCCCCAACTAATTAGGACACTGCCTCTTTGGGTAACACTGGAGCCATGGCCCATCCCTGTTGTTCTGATTTGGGTAGGAGAGAACTGACAGACACACTTATAGCCCTACACCTCTAAGTACCCTTCCAGGTTTTTTCCAATCAACTTTAAACTTCTGATGAAGGCAGTTGCCCTCAGGGAAGAAGGAAACCCCTTAGAAGTTAGGAATACTCACCTTGGATCCTAACAAACAGCTCACAGCATTGAGTTCAATGAGGTTGCAGAAATCTTGGGCAGTCACGTCATCTATTGCTTGGGAATCATCTGATTGTGAGAAGATTTTAAATGGAAGTGGATTTCACAATGAAAAGACACACAAACACCCAGAGAGCCCCACCCCTGAAATACATTGATGGCTTTCACACTTATTTTATTGTTCAAGTAGTACTTGCATGGAGTGAAGGCAAAAGTCAAACATAATCATCAGATCATCTGGACATAAGAATAGCCCTACTGGGTCCACCCAGTAGTCCTGGAGACCCTTTAATACACAGGCAAACCATATGCCCCAGAAAGCCCAAGCCTCTCCTTGTTATAGCCCTGGGGTTGCCATCCTCCAAGTGAAGCCCACGTTGGAAGTTAGGGCATGTGGCATTATAGCCCAATGAGGTCCATCCACTCCCCAAACTCTGCTCTCCCCAGGCTCCAGCACAAAATCTCCAGGAATTCCCCAGCCCAGTGTTGGTAACCCAACACAATCCCCTGCCACTGGTCTTCAGAAAGATACAGGCTCTGCATGTGTAGGTTTCATTGACCATCAGAGCTCATTGGCCCTGATGGACCCATCCACTATGAAGCTATGTAAGACTTCAGTTAAACTAGAGGGCATGACTACATCCTTGTACATCATAGTCCACCAGTTGATTCATCTTTAAATAAAGAGGTACTTCCTTCAGAAACTAATCGGGTGAGAGACACGGGGCCTCGGGGAAGCGAGTCCCAAGAGCTTCATTTAAATATGCTGTGTGACTTGGCTACTATAATTCCTTTAGTTTCTTTGTGAACAGCTGCCTGGAAAGATATAGTTCCTCAAACCCTTTACTGAACAAGTCCATTTTGGTGTTTGAATAAACAAGAAATGTCCTCACACCCAGACTCATCCCTCCCAGGGATTCTTACCGGGCCACAAAGTCTGAAAATCACTCACCATCTCCAGCGTTGTTCACCAGACAGTCCAGGCATCCATAACGTTCTACAGTGACCTGAATCAACCTCTGCAGGAATAAGGATGAAGAGAGATCTAGGGCAAGGCAAGGCAAGGATAACAACAGCATTGAGAGCCCTCCAGTCCCAGAGCTGCAAGTGACCACTGTTAGAACTATCCTGGGCTGCATCTGTTCCAGGTGTTTGGTGCAAGTGCAGGAGATGGGGAAGGATGGGTAGCAAAGGAGCCTGGGGAATGGAGGAGAGGAGCCATATGTGGGGTGGGGGACAACGCTACATCGGGCTTGGGGAGAGAGTGCAAGCCCAAGCTAGAGAGGACTGCAGGGGGAGAACCTCCTTTCTAAAGGGGCTTCTTGTCTCTTGGCAGAATGCTCTTCTGAGGGTTTCCTCCTAGAACAGTCTAGAACTCTCTGTCTCTCACCTGGTAAGGCAACTAGGCTTATCTTTTCTGTTTCCTATCTAATTTGTTAGTTCCACAAATAAATCTTTCTTTGCTCAACCAGTTTAGTGTCCTTACAGCTCCATAAGCTTTCTGCTATAACACCTCCAGCCTTACTGAGCCCAGAGGCAAGGAGCAAAGGTTTGCGGTCAGCTTCTGAGCTGAACCCATTGTCAGACTCCAAAAAATGCTTGCAGAGGGCATGCTATGTCAATGAGGACTAGAAGCTTGAAGTTAACAGTGAAATTAAGTGGAATCTCCAAGAACAGACTTAAGCAAAGGAGATACATGAGCCTTTCTCAGATGACAAACACATTCTGAGTTTATGAGGAGCATTAATCAAGAGGAAAGGCCCAGAAGAACAAGGTCATGAGCATTTAGACACCTGAGAATTAGAATATGGAGAATGGTTTTAGCAATGGGTACAGGGATGAAAGGATGTTTCTTGGAAATGCTGAAGAAGAACCCCCAAAGAAGCACCATTCTTTGTCCAAGTTTAGCCTACCTTAATGTCTGACTCCTTGCGAACATCACAGACCTGGAAGTAAGCATCCCCTGGGCACCCAGAAGCCTGCAGCTCCCTCTGAATTGCTTGTCCCTGTTCCTCTGCAAGGAGGGAGAACAGAACAGTTGCCAGCAGGACAAACCTTCTAACCCTGCCTTTTTTGCCTTATCCCTCCATCTTTCTTTCCAGTTGTGCCCAAACTCTAAGCACACACAAGCATGTTTGCTAAATGCATTGAAGACTATTGCCTTCTGTTTTGGTGGTTTTCTCCATTTGGAGAAAGGTAGGCTAAAAGGGCTGCAAAATAAATAAATACATTCTGTTTTAAATGGGGAAACCAACTCCTTGGGTAGGGCGTCCCATCTGATGTTGCCTCCTGGAACAGGGGAAGACAAAGAACATGGTGACTGTTGAGTAGACAGATCATGTGCAGCAAAAGAAAGGTCTGATGATCCTACTTTCCATCATCAGCCTCCTTCTCTGGGGGTATTTGCCAGCACTCTACTCAACGATGAATATGACTTATTCATCTTCTCCCTCTTGAAGGGTTTGAGAAGAAGATGGGAAATGCCACTTTGACCACAGTCTTCTCATTCCCATTTATTTTCCTCTCCGACACTACTACCCTAAACCTCATCTTCTCTTTATATTTGCTGACCTGAGATACTGCCAAGAGGGAGGTAAGGGGCTGGAGCCTGGGATCATATCACTCCTGGGCCAGGAGTTCTGCACTGGTCACCCCTCTGTTGCTGGCAACACAATCCATGCAGACTTCTGGTTCTTACCTTCAGGGCTGTCAATGGTGACTGAAGGGCCTCCTCCTCCCCCAGATAAGAAATGCTCTTCAAAAGCCCTGTTCTCTGGGCCAGCAGAGGTGATATGGGTAGCGATCAGAGAAAAAGGGTTTGCAGTGAACTTGACCGATGGAAGGCTCCCCCCCCCCGGGCCTCACCTGGCCAAAAGATTTCTTTTTACCTTGGCTTTTAATAAAGAAGTTGTTCTCATAAAATGGTTTTTACAACCTGCTTCTAATCATTTTAAGATGCTAAATGTTTTGTTTTTGTAATTCTCTGGCTGGGCTTTTTAATGGCTGGGCTTCTAATCCTTTTTCTAATTCACAATTTTTTATGCTGTGTTATAATTTTATGAAGTTGAACTTTTGTACGCTGCCTCAAGAAGGTTCTCTGTGGAGGTGGCATACGCGTCTCTTTAAACAAATAAGGGGACCCTGTTGTGGCGGGGTGAGGGAAAGTACTCTGGACTCACCTTCAGATGCTTTTGAACAGAAGACCACTTTGGCTCCCTGGCGTACTGGAGGGCAAGGAGAGAAAGGAACGCAAAATAAAACTCAGAGATTTGTCGCACATGCAGAGATGTACATCACAAGGTTTATAGATTGGTTTACAAGACTTAACTTCCCCCATTTTGGTCTCCATCCCTTCCAAAAACAACCCACACAAACACTTTGGTGGGAAGTTTTTTCTGTTTCAGGAGGGGCAGCCTTCTGCAGGTAGATCTTCTCACCAAGAACACACCACCAGACTGTCTGTGACGATGAGAACAGAACCCCCCTCCCACAAGCCCTCCATGAAGATAACTTTCAGGTGAGTGGCTGTGTTGGTCTGCAGAAGAGCAAGATCTGAGCCAACAAGATTTCTAGGGTTAGAGGTATTTTTAAGAGTCAAAGCTCCCTTTGTTAAATTTGTGAGTCTTGAAAGCTTAGACCCTGGAAATCTTGTGGGTCTTTTATTTTCTACTGGGCTCAGTTCTTGCTCCCCAAACCCCAATATCTTGTGCATATGGTGTGTTCAGATTCCCTATCAGCTGACTTCTTTCAATAACCAACTTCCTCCAGGATTAAGCCTGGAGACTAGAAACAGACGCTGGAGCTCTGCCTTGAAGTCACACCTCCCCAGAAAGCATCTGGAGTACAAAGGAAACTTCATTATAGGGAAATTAAAACCAACGTGCAGAATCATCAGTACAAATGTCTTTAATTTGTTACTATCTGCAAGTAAACAAGTTTTCTTGCTGCTGATTTTTTTAAAAACTGTGCACACAGAGCACTACTTTTAAAATGGACTTTTATATACAGTAGAATTCTCTCCAACAGCACCATTCCTAATTAGTATTACTACTGGGGGGAGTTAGGGTGGTTAGGGTAGATGTTGTTATTTAGATTTCTGAATTGCCCATCCCTGTTGCCACAGGGCTCAGGGCGATGTACAACAATGAATCAAAACCTAACTATGAAAGAAAAAATACGATAATACTAGTAAATTAATTAAAACTCCAGATAGCGAACTAATAGGGTTGCCAGTCCCCCTCATCACTCCGGAGGGAGAATTTGGGGGGTGTTCTGGGAGTGGGTGAAGATGCCCCCAAGCCCAAACTGCAGCCTCCCCCAAGCCCCCTTCAATCACCCCCAGCCATCCCTCTCCCTCCTCTCCTGCAGAGATTTAAAGGGCCTCAGCTGATTGGCAGGAAGCAAGAAGAAGAGGAGGAGGAGGAGGAGATTGGATTTATACCCAGCCCTTCACTATCCAAAGGAGTAGTGGCTTACAATCTCCTTCCCTTCCCACTATCCAAAGGAGTAGTGGCTTACAATCTCCTTTCCCTTCCCCTCTCCACAACAAACCCCCTGTGAAGTAGATGAGGCTGAGAGAGCTCTTTCAAGGACTGCTCTTGAGAGAACAGCTCTGAAAGAATTTATGACTGATCCAAGGTCACACCAGCAGCTGCATGTGGAGGAGTGGGGAATCAAATCTGGTTCTCCCAGATTAGACTCCGCGCTCTTAACTACTACACCAAACTGGCTCCATCCTCAAATCTCCAGAAGTTCCCCAACCTGGAGCTGGCAACCTTCCCCCCACCCCAATTGGTGGCCAGTCGGGACCTGGCAAACCTAATAGGGAGCAAGGCTTCCTAAGTCTTCCTGGCAGGCTCAACCCCAGCTCCTCTTGGCAGAAATTGCCTTCTCCTCCATGCCAAGTTCTCTTCATTCTTACCAAATTCTCTCACAGTGGCCAGACCAATGCCTGAGGTGCCACCAGTCACGATCACCACCTTGCCCGGGTAACGCAGTAAAGCTTCCATGCCTGCTGTTTGCCTCCCTTAGTTGTAATGACTATAAACCACATCAAGTTTGGGAATATAAACTGCTGGGTGGAGCAACAGAACTGCTGAATTTGGGAGTATAAATTGCTGGGTGGAGCAACGAAACTGCTGAGCTTGCATGTTGGGAGTAGGGTATGTAGTTAGTTTGCTGACTGTCACCGTGGCAGGTTGTGGAGCATCAGGGTGGTCATTGTTGAAGTGGGAGAAGAAGACTGGGGGGAGGCTTTCCAGAAGCTTCTGTGTTCTGTCCAACTTCCAGTTTTGTTCCTGGAAGGCCTGAGTTGAAGAGGCAGGAGGCAGGAGCTATGAGGAAAGCCACTCCCACTGGATTCCTAGTGAGGAACTTTCTGCTAAGGCCGCTCTTCCTTTCCCATTGCTCAGCTAATCTCCTCTATGCTGGGTCTTCCTTCCCATCCTCTCTTTCCTAGAATCACTCCCTTAAAAATAATATTCTGCCCACATGTCAGCTCTTCTCGTGTCAGCTCTCCCTCCCACCTCTGTTGGCTGAAAGCATTGCCTGGGGAAGAGGGTGGCCCTCAGAACTTCACTTCACCTTTGACACCTGGATTGGAGCTAAGGTAACCAGCTCCAGGTTGGGAAATATCTGGAGATTTGGGGGGTGGGGCCTGAGGAGGACAGGGTTTGAGGAGGGGATGGTCTTCAATGGGATATAATGGCACAGAGTCCACCATCCAAAGTGGCCATTTTCTCCAGGTGATCTCTGTTGCCTGGAGATCAATTATAATAGCAGGAGATTCCAGCCACCACCTATATGTTAGAAAATAACACTAAAGCACCGTGTAATAAACAATAATGGCAATGTAATCTGAAATCAACTCTAAACTTTTTTTTCTATTCCAATGTATTGGTATTTGCAGTGCTAATTTATTATATCACAAACATAATAATTGAAATGTAAATTAAATGCAAAACATCCAGAAATTACATTATTTTCCCCACAGGGTTATAAGTCAACATGGAAGACTAGACGAAAATGAAGGTGCAAGGAGATTGTAAGGCAATGAGAAAAGATGTTGACTCATTACCGCTGCCTTCCTCAGGTCTTACCGAATGCAAGAAATGTATAATTCGACAAGTACAAAACTAAAAAATGATAACAGTAAAGAGAAATACAGAACTGGATTTATAAGAAATTATATTAATAAAAAGTTTTTTATAACTACCTAATGTTTTTTTCAAGCTGTTGCTATGTACTATAATGTAAGCTTCAGTATATTAATCAAATATGAAAAAGGTCAGCATGTAATGGAAAGTATCACTCTTTAGACTTTTTAGATTAGACTCTAAGCTCTCATGTCATAAGGTTTGACTTGTAAGACATTGGAAAACAGCATCCTTAGACTAGACTATATAGAGCTATATTTATTTGTATGTATAAAGTAATACACGCAGGCTATATGTACACGCCTATCCTGTTGTTAATCTTGTTGTTAATGTAAAATGAATAAAACCATTTTGAAAAAAAAAATGAAAAAGGTCAAAATAAACGTTTACTATAATAACCATATGAATACTAATAAATTTTGCATAATAATGAACTTTAAGCAATGCAGTAACCTCCACACTCAGTTCCTTACCTCTTAGACAATAGAGGGTATCACCAATCAAGTTCTCAAGGACATGGCACTCAACCTAACAAACTGGAATAAATTATACCAAAAAAGTGGCATTCCAGGTCTGGAATGGCCTGTGTAACATGCATTCCCCCCCTTTCCTTACTTCTGAGCACCTTGTACATTCTTTTTTCTGCCTTTGTAACATGCATTCCCCCTTTCCTTACTTCTGAGCACCTTGTACATTCTTTTTTCTGCCTGTGTAATATGCATTCCCCCCTTTCCTTACTTCTGAGCACCTTGTACATTCTTTTTTCTGCATGGGGCAAGTTCCTGTTCTTTCCCTTCCTAAATGTACACTTCCCTGGTTACCACTTCCCTGGTCCTTAAGAACTACCACAGGACCACAGTGTAGGAGACTATAATGGGAGATTTCCTGACAAGCCTAATTCAGAACCTATTAGATTTTGGATACTACTATTTATATTAACAGACAAGGGCAACTCAGTTTCAAAGCTTTTCGTAAACCTACAGACAGGAATTCCTTTTTAAATTATAGATCTTTTCATCCACCACACATCTAAAAAAATTCCCTATAGACAGTTATTAAGGTTAAAAAGGAACTCTACCCATACTACAGATTTTGATAATGAAGCCAAACTCATCCGCCAACAGTTCATCCAAAGGGAATATCCAAAAAGAGTACTATCTAGGGCGCAACTTAGGACACAATGTGTACACTGTCAGTCTTTACTGGCCAATAAAGAGAAAGACTCCACACCTCATATAGTTGTGCTTTTCAATATACCTTCCTGGCTAGATACATGAAGATCATCTTTAAACATTGGCATGTTTTGTCCGATGTATCAGTGGGTGCAGAGAAACCACTTACTGGTTTTCGCAGAATGAAAAATCTGGGGGATATGTTGATTCGATCAGATCTTTTATCTATCTCCCATTCCTGGCCATTATAAATGTGGAAAGGGTGCTCTGTATGCACACTGGTATTGGAAATGAAAGAATTTTAACACCTGAAATGTTTAGGCTCTTGGAAATCAACAACTTTTAGCAACTGCAATTCAAGAAACATCGTTTATTGCATCATCTGTAAAAGTCAATGTTTGTACATAGGGACAAGTATTAGACCTGTCAAAGTGTGCATCTTAGAACATATTTCTAGAATCTGTAATAATATTCAGGAGGCACCATTAGTAAATCATATTAGGGAGATGACCTCCACACCAGAAGACTTCAAATTTCTAGTTTTCCATATTAAAGTTCTAATGTTTCTTGTGTTCTGTTGCAGAAGACTTCAAATTTCTAGTTTTCCATATTAAAGATCTAATGTTTCTTGTGTTCTGTTGCAGAAGGAAGCCTTTTTCATACATAAATTCCATTCTTTATTTCCTTGTGGTTTGGATTTGTCATTAGAACTAGGTTCTTTTATTTAAATCGCAAGCTGTTATTTTATTTAATTCTCAAGCTGTCATTTCTATGTCTCCCTGGGATTGTCATTTCACTCCAGAGCGGATTACATGATTGTCAGCAGGTCTTTCACACCTGCAATTTACAGTGAGGTATTTATACCATCTTGAGCGATGCTGTTCAAGAGAATTCTTCTTCATTGAAAACTTTGTAGGTGGCTGCCATGTTTGTAAATATCTTTTGAGTGATTTCCTTCTACTTCTTGATTGGCAGGTATTCTTGTGGGATACATATCACTTTATTATTTGACTGTGTAAATTTTGTTTATTTCATTGTATGAATCCTTATCTTTCCCACCGTACAATTTTTGGAGAACACAGAGCATTATGCCCTCATAATATACTGCTTAAACCTTTAAGCCACTGCAGAAAGTAATTTGTTGGGATTTGTTTCCTTTAATTGTTGTAAAATATTCCTCTCCTAAAATTCTCTTCCCTTCATTTTGCTATGTAATGCCTGATTATGAATTGTCTATAGATTTATCTGTGAATCTGTACGTTCTGATGAAGGCGTATGAAAATGGGATACAGCTAACTGGTCCCTGTTGACTGGGCTAATAGTTACTTTGCCTTATAGTGCTTCACTTGAAAGACTGTTGTATACAAATTGACAGAAGGTACATGTTAGTTCGCCTTAGGCACCCCTCCCTTCCTCTGCCCATCACCAGGCACTCATGTGCCAACACCCACCTACAGGTCTCCCATCTGCTGTGCCTACTCGCCCTGTCTGCTCACAAGCTGTCCCACCATCCCTGCTCACAGCTCCCTTCAGACCTTATTCCAGTGGCACTGGGCAGGGCAGGCAGCAGGGAGACCATGGGTGCAGCAGCACTAGGCAGTGAGTGAGTTGGGAGTGCTGGCCAGCAGTAATGGGCCCTGGCAGAAACTATGGGAACTAGCAGCTGCCCCACCTGAGGGTATGCTGACATTGGCCCAGTTGTCATTCTTCTCTTTAGTAATTTTCTCATTCACGTTTCCTTGCAAGTAGTCACTGTATTTCCTTGGATCTTGGTGTACATATACGCTTTATTTCACTGTATCGGCTTTCTGAGTAGACTTTCCATAGATTTTCCTATTTAGTGGGCACTTGCTTTTTCCCTTTTGCACTGTTGCATGTTCTTAATAGCTGATTTTGTGGTGACATCTGAAAAAGCTGGATGACTTCTCCAGCCTTGATTCGACCACTGAATTGCTAGGTGGATGAGGAGATGTACTCTGATCAGAAGCCCTGCTTTTGCTTCTCCTTCATCAGGAAGCAGGCACAAGTTACCCATAAACACACGAAAAAGGGAGTTGAGGGGGAGAAGCAAATGAATCCAGGCAGAGATCTTGGAGGCGCAGGGAAAGGAAGCTTTCAGGCAGGGCAGAGAGCATGAAACCCAGCTCAACCAGGAAGGGCAGGTCCTGATGCAAACTCATTTTCATCTATTAAAGCCAAACAGCAACAACGCATTTATGACATCTCTTTTCTTTGAAGCTTGTCTTTATTGGATAATGGGATTTGGGATCAGAAAAGGCACAGTTGTTAGTTAGGAGGAAGTAAACAGAAAACATCAACAGGAAACATTTAATGAAGTTCGACCATTTCATGGTCTTGCTGTCCAAGGGCACATTCATATGACAACTGAAGCCTAAGTAGAGAAGAGACATTCCAGGGCTTAGCTCTTGCTTACACTATGAGAGTCTGGGCTGGGTGAAGCTGAACCCAAGATGGGGCTGCCATCTTTCATTCTTATTTTAAAAAATCTAAGCTGACACACATGGTTCTCTCTCTCTCTGCTTACAACATCCTGTGAGGCAGCTTAGGTTGTGTATCTGTGTCTTGCTCAGTGATCTCCAGTGAGCTTCATTGCTGAGTTGTCCTAGTCCAAAACTAAACATCTCTTGCTTTGTTTTCTTTGGCTACAACAGCATAATACGACACTGTTGCGGAGCTCTTCTTCTTGGAAGGAAGACTTAAAATAAATAATATTTGTACTTTAATTGCTGTAGATTTTCCGGGTTGTGTGGCTGTGGTCTTGGCACTGTGCCAAGACCACAGCCACACAACCCGGAAAATCTACAGCAACTAATGAACTCTGGCCGTGAAAGCCTTCAACAACATATTAATATTTGTACTCTTAGCTCTTATCCCCGCTCCTTCTTGCAGCGCTATGGCTTGCTGGAGGGACCCTGGGAGTTCCCACCCCCACTTGGCTCAGGCTCCGGGTCCACCTGGTTCTTCCTCCCAAAGCCGACTTCAGCTCCGCCACTGATCAAAAGGTTTAAACCAGTGCAGAAAGTAGCATCTGCAGCAAGGTACAGAGCAGCCAAGGCCACTTCTTCTGGCATCCCAGGTCGTCTCAGGAGCTATAAATGTGCAAAAACAAGAGAGATAAATGTAGAATTCTGTACTCATTGGATGTGAGGTAAGATCATGAAGCTGAACCTGAGTGGGGCAGGATTTACTACCAGTAGAATTCAGATTCCATGTGGGAAGAATTCTAACTTTCAAGTTTTGTATACACAGCCCTTCTTATTGTTACCATCTTAGATGCGATAGAAGTCAGGTGGCCAATTCCATCTTGGGAGATGCAGAAGAATTGTCCAGGGAGGGCAAAGTTTGGGGAGGGGAGGGAGCCCAGGAGAGATGCTTCTTCCATAGGAGACATGGAGTCTTATGAGCATCTTCCTTCTGCAGCCACTCTAGGACTTCTGGTTCTCCTACCCTCCAGGGCTGCTGTTTTCATCTGGGCACTGTCACCTTGAGGGTATCCATTTATTTAAAACATTTATTATTATTAATATTTTTATTTATAAATTTTCCAGCATATATACACAAAAACAAAATCCTGGTCTACAACCAGAATTGCGAGACATTGCATAATTTCTTAATATATTATCGCGCATATACCTTAATTAAGTCTGTTTCTGTTACACTGTCTAGATAAAATAGGAGTGGCATTGGGAGGATGTGTTTATTTGTTTATGTTTCATGTCTTTTTTTCTATCCAATGATAAATTTTTTTCCATCTATTTTCATAAACTAAATCATCTTTTCCGGAAAGTATAAGATTTAGTCTATCTAATTCGGCTATTTCCAGTATAGAATCTATAATTTCTTCTGCATTAGGGATATTCTCTTTTTTCCAAAATTTTGCTATTTTTATTCTCGCTGCTGTAATTATATATAAGATAATTCTTTGGTCTTCTTTATTGATTCTCACCGGTATCATATTTAGCAAAAAAACCTCTGGTTCCAATTCTAGCTTCACTTTGGTGGAATCTTCTATTATTTTTTTAATCATTTTCCAAAATTTTCTTATTTTTTCACATTTCCACCAGGTATGCAGATACGTTCCCACTTCTTTTTTGCACCTCCAGCAGACATTTGATGCTTTTTTATAGCATTTTGATACTTTCTCCGGCGTCCAGTGCCATCTAAAAAACATCTTATAAATATTTTCTTTATAATTTGTAGCTCTGAGCAGCTTAAGAGAATCCCACATTCTGGACCATTGTTCATTGTTCATTTATTAGCCACCTTTCTTCCATATGGTGCTTGATGGCTTACCATAGGTAAAATAAATAAAACAGAATGCATAAAATAAAATACCTAGTTTTTGAAGGTAATTGCTTTGTCAAGATGTGAACCTGGCTTTTCAAGAGGAGAATAATCCCCTCCAAGACAGGAGAGAGCCGATAGTCCTGGTCTACCTTTCTACTAACACAGAAAACCTCTCTCTTGTCAGGATTAAGTTTCAGCTTGTTCACCCTCATCCAGCCCCTTATGGATTCCAAGCACCAGTTCAGAACATCAGCATCTTCAGAATTAAATATGTTGTTGAAGGCTTTCATGGTCGGAGTTCATTAGTTGCTGTAGATTTTCTGGGCTGTATGGCCGTGGTCTTGGCATTGTAGGACCTGATGTTTCGCCAGTAGCTGTGACTGGCATCCTTAGAGGTAGAACACAGAAAGATGGAGCACTCGCTGTGCCTACCATTTTTTCTTCTCACCTTGTGAAAAGTACTGAGACTGACGAGTCCATAGAGTGAAATCAGCTCATACTTTTATTTCAAGGTTGAGAAAAAGACAAAGCTAAGCCAGCTCGCAGGCCGGCTTATATCCCCCAAGAAACCCACACCCCAACACACGCCCGCACTTGTGATTGGATTATACGCACTGGTTGCATTAACCTGCTGAATCCTAGTTCCCCGATTGGCAGGGAGTTTGGATCCTACTGTCCATTGTCTTCAGGAGCAAAGCTCAGGCCCCTCCTCTAGCCACATGTTGGACCAGCTGGAACTGGTTTGAGCACATGGCTGGCCACGTTCCGCTCTGGGTACATTACACCTTGACACAGAGAGTACTCTATCTTTCTGTGTTATACCTCTAAGGATGCCAGTCACAGCTACTGGTGAAACATCAGGTCCTACAATGCCAAGACTATGGCCACACAACCCGGAAAATCTACAGCAACTAATCTTCAGAATTAGGTGGGAAAGAAACATAGAGCTAGGTATCATCCACCTACTGGTGACACTGCAGCTCAAACTTCCTGATGACCTCTCCCAGTAGTTTCACATAGATATTAAACACCATGGGAGATGCAATCAAAGTCTGTGGAACCCCACAGACCAACAGCCCCAGGAAAGAGTAGGGCTATTTTGGGGCAGGAACGCACAGGAACGGAGTTCCGGCTGGCTTCTGAGTTGGCCACGCCTACAGTCTCCCCCCCCCACTCCGGGTTCCCCAGGTGCCTCACAAGCTGCAGGGTGCCTGGGGAAACCAAGCCAATCCAGGGAGGGAGCTGTGCTGTCAGGGGTGTGGCCTAATATGCTAATGACTTTCTGCTGTTGGGTGTGACCTATTATGCTAATGAGTTCCTGCTGGGCTTTTTCTACAGAAAAGCCCTGGGACAGAGTAATACTCTCTCAGCACTACCTTCTGAGCCCAGCTCTCCCAGGACTAGGACTAGGACTCCAGGTCTTAATGCTGACAGTCGGCTCAGTAGGATACTGTGACTGATAGTGCTGGAGGCTGCTGAGTGATCCAGCAGCACTAGCAGGGTCGCATTCCATCTGTCACATTCTCAGTACAGGTCATCAACCAAGGCCACCAAAGTAGTCTCTGTTCCAGATCCTGGCCTGAAGCCAGTTTGAAAGGGGTCCAGAAAATCAGCCTCTTCAAAGAGCCCCTGGAGCTGAAAAGCCACAATCCACCCAGACTGGAGACTAGCTGGAAGATCTCCACCTTAATAAAAGAAGGAATTGTCCTTCTGGGAGAACTTCAGGCCTTGCCCTGAGGATGGCCAGCAGCACCATTCCTGTTTCCCCACAACACACTTGCCTGACTATCATTGATTTTCTTCATTGTCGCCTCTGGATTCGGTGACTGATATACCATTCTTTTTGTCAAACCAGCCCAGATATAACCTGGTGAGATGCTAGGATTCAAAATATTTGAAAATTTAAAAGGGCAGGATTAACATGAAGGATCGAGAAATATGTCTCCCAGTGAATGAGCTTTGAAGAAGTGTTTTTCTTATTACCACTAGAAAAATATCTTCCATGACAATCTTAAACACACTATATAAACAGATGCCCCCAACAGTCTTTGGCATGACTATTCATTTATACATCCCAGGAAAATAAAGCTTCAAATGTAGACTCTGCGATTTCAGTTCACAGGGACCTGAATCATTTGTTCCTGGCACAAGAAAAAGCAGTAGCAAACATCTATTGTAAAATCCATTTTTTAAAGGACTTGAGGGTTACTTGGACAAGCTGAGGGTCTGCAAGGAATCATGGGGGGGGGACAGGACTGTACAACTTGAAAGTATTTTCGCCATCACCATATCTCCTCCTCCAGGATTCTGTAAACTCTTAGGCAGAGGACTTAAGCAGGCTGATGTCTTCTCCCCCACCCCCTGCTGCCCCATTTTTCACCTTTAACTGACTCTAAGCTGCTGTTTACATTCTTGGCTGCCTGGAACAGATTCAGTTCTCTTTGAAGCTGGCTTATCCCCTCAGTACTTTCCTGTACACCTGGGGGAGACCCACTATTATGGAGACACACCTCACCTTTTCTATCTGCAGGTTCATCGGTTCAGGTGCTTTCACGGTATCTAGGGTGGCCAATGTCAAAGGTGGCACCTGGAGATCTCCCACAGTTACACTTTATCTCCAGATGACCAGGATCACTTCCCCTAGCGAAAATGGCTACTTGGGAGGATGGATCCTATTGAGGTTCCACCATTACCCTGGCTTAACCCACAAAATCTCCAGCTATTTCCCACCCTAGTGGTATCACATATGGTTATATATACAATTATAGTTAAAGTTACTTCCTATGCATAGCCTTAGGGAACATCAGATTATTCCAGTTTGAAAATAATGGGATTCATTTCCTAAGTTTTCATTTTGGAAGATATCATATTTTTCGGACTATTCTACTTTTTTTGTTTGTATGCTTTTAAGTAACAACACTGGAAAGGGAAAAGAAATATGGGGACTGTGTACCGCTTATACCTTCTCCAGAAAAGTAACCCAGCCCACTTGTCTGGATCTTAGACTAACACAATGCAAGTTACCTGTTTTTATTATGTTCTCTCCTCTTTTATCTCTTTATTTGTTTTAGCCAAAACTTTGCCTGTGAGCTCTTGCCCTTTGGCTATGCAGAACTTGTCTTTTTTCCTGGTAGCGTTCTAAAAAGGACACTGTGCATTGAGGGTTCTGTATAGATATGAATCATTTTTACCTGTTGACTCGTACTCCATATTTGCTCTCATCGATGGCCAGGGCTTTGGTCATTGCAATTATAGCACCCTGTAAAAGAAATGCACAAGAAGCAGGGTGGCTTGGTCTCCTCCTATTATAGTCTGATGTACATTAAGAGAAGGATTTTGTTTTTAATGATATGGACATAAATAATGCTTACAATCCATGTTGCTGCTCAGCTTCCATGAAAAGATAAGCTATTATTCCCAAGGCCTGTTGGCAACCCTTGAGGAAGTACAGGAGAAACCAATGCACAGGGCCTTATAGTCCTCTTGAATCGATCTTGGCAACCCTAGTGAAGACAGGACAGGGGGTGGTGGGCCAGACCTTCTCATCCCTGAATGTCGACTTTCAGCTCCTGTGTTGTCACCTGATCTTTCCCTCTGGACAAAAGAAACAGGGGTAGGGGGCTGAGATTCCTCAGGGGGGCCAGTTTGGATCTAGATAGCCTAGTCTGATCCCTTGTCCAGGAAAATGGATATAGGGGACCTTGTAAATAACATTCCTATGAAGCCTCTATTCAAGGGAGAGGGCATTTTGTTTTCTCTAGGTGACTAGCAACCCTCCTTGCAGGTTCTCATGTAAGGGTGAAAGATGCTCAGTGTTTTTGCCTTGGAGGCTTAAATGAACTTTTTTCAGTCTGATAATGAGAAGAAAGCAAATGGACATTCCATAAAGACTTTACCAGTTACAGGCTGGTCTTAGACTCATCTATGAAAATGGACAAATGACCTGAAAGAATACCAACCTGGCCTCCTCCTGTGCCTTTGGGAGCAACGTGATTTACGAGAGCCCACAGGTGGAGTTTTTCAAAGCACACTATAACTCGCCATCTGCATGATGTAGAAATCTTCATCTGCCAGTCAAGCTGCTATTAAAGGCTCAAGAGCAGAAGCTTTTCTTTCGGGGGTGGGGGAGCATTCTGTATTTGGGTTAGGATTACCTTGCTTGAGGCATACGACACAACATACTGCATCGCAAAGACACCAATAACACTCGCCATGTTGATGATGTTTCCTTTTGTTTCCCGTAAGTAGGGCAGTGCATACTGTACACAAAAGAGAAACAGAAATAGTGTGCTGGATCTCAGAACAGAAAATTATAAAGCTGCCATAGTTTAGAACTGCCCATTGGCAGAGACCTTTTCCAGAACAATTCGCAGAAATACTTCCAACTGGAGGTGGCAGGGATGAACCCTATGGGTTCTGATTTGGGCAGGAGGGAACTGGTGGACACAGGTGTAGCACTACACCTCTGTGTACCATTCCAGCTTCTTCCACTGTACTTTCAATTCCAGATGAAGCCAGCTGCCCTCAGGGAAGAGGGAAACTGCTTAGATGTTAGAAACACTCACCTTGGAGGCTAACAAACAGCTCACAGTGTTGAGTTCCATGAGGTTGCAGAAGTCTTGGGCACTCACGTCATCTATCGATTCCATATAAGCTGTTTGCGAGAGTATTTCAAATGGAAGTGGGTTTCACAGAGGCAAGACACACAAACAGTCTTACCCTAAGAGTCAAACATTTTGGAAAACTGGTAAATTACGTTAATGAGGTGCTGAGTAGGGAAATACCTTTTGAATCAAACTTAATTCTTCTGGTTTTTTTGAGAGGTTATGTAGATTATTCAGATTTGGAATTAATACTAAGTTTATTTACAGCAGCAAAAATAACTATTGCAATAAACTGGAAAAAGCCAGCTTCACCAACTATAAGTGAGTGGTTTAACAAGACTTGGCTTATGTCCACTATTATCTAAATTAACATATTGTCAAAGGGCTAGCAGATACCATCAAGCCCATGGTGGAACAACTTGCTGGTATTAACTAGCAGTTGGTCACACTAAATCAAAACTTTGCATCATAGCAACTCCAGTTCGTGGAAATGGCCAAAAATATGGAGCAAACAGTTGTGAAGGAGATGTACGCCACAAATAAGAATATGAAGAAAAAGATGGGAGAATTAGCGAATAAGCAGAACTACCAGGAAATGGAAAAAGCTAACACAGTCCTTAGATTCCAGGGAGTTCCTGAATCAGCTAAAGAGGACCTGAAGAAAATACTTAGTGAAATTATCGTGCCAGCAACAGGCTTGAAAGCGAAAGAAATTACACATGATATGGAAATATAGGGTGTATTCTAATTACACAAAAAAAATAGCCTGCCTGGGGAAATAATGGTCAGATTCTCAAGAAGACAGACCAGAGATGCAATCTTAAAAGCAACATCAGCAACTCCACTGAAACTGGGAAATACAACTATCAAGACCTTAAAAGACATTCCATTTGAAATTCGTCAAAAAAGAAAGAACTATAAGGACTTAATTCTTTTTCTCCAACCCAATCAAATTCCATGCAGGCGGGAGGTGCCTGAAGGTGTCATCTTTAAAATCAATGACAAGAGAGAGAAGATTGACTCCATTTTTAAAGCCAAAGAATTTCTAAAACGCCATCTGGGATCTAAAGAAGAAGGAGAAACCGGGTCAAGTGGCTCCACCCCCTTGGAGACGGATGAAGACCTGGCCGTGGAAGAGGGAGCTGCCGCCATCAAATCATCTTATGACTTTAGAGATAGAAAGCCTAGATAAAGGCTGAAGGACTCTGGAAATTGCCTTTATGAAGCGAGCTGGAGGAGGTGCTCTGGAATCTCCTCATAACAAGTAACAAATTAACAATTTAACTGAGATAGGAACTCACAACATGCATTGTTTATTAACACTAAAATACTAACATTTAGCTTAACACAGATATGATCTCCTTCTCTTGCGGTTTTAGTATAGTGTGGGTTTACTTTTCTTTATCCCTAGATGTAGTTCCCTTTCCCTTTTTTCCTTTGTAATTTTAGTAGTATATACAAAATTCAATAAAAAATCCCCTTTTGGGGGGCCAAAAAAAGAAAAGAAATAATAATAATAATAATAATAATAGATAATATTCATTTATTTTTGGAATAAAAATATATATGGCAAAATGTACACATTTGTTTATTATAATTTCAGAGAGGGAGGGAGGAAGAGAGAGAGAGAGAGATGTGTGCATGTGTGTGTATGTATAAAAATATGTTTGTATAAAATAATAATTTCAAATTTAAAGAATTGCTGTGTTAAGCTACTGTAATTTCTTTAGTCTTTTGTAAACAGCTGCCTGGAAAGTTATACTTTCTTGACCCCTTCATTGAACAAGTCCATGCTGGCTTTTGAATAAACAGGAAATGCCCTCACATCCAGACACATATCTCCCAGGGATTCCTCTTAGGCCCCCAAAGTTTGAACGTTACTCACCAAATCCAGCATTGTTCACCAGGCAGTCGAGGCATCCGTAACGTTCTACAGTGATCCGAATCAACCTCTGCAGCAGGAACAAAGATGAATAGACATCTAAGGCTGGGCAAGGGTAGCAAAAGAGTCAATAATGCTGCCATTCCAGAGCTGCAAGTAACCATTACCTACTCGGGACTGCACCCATTCCAGGTGTTTGGAGCAAGACAGAGAAGTGTGGGCAACAAAGGAGCCTGAGGGAGAGGGGAGAGGAGCAACCAAAGAAAAGGGCTTCCATCTGGGTTGGAGGACAAGGCCTGATCCACCCTGGGGAGAGGGTTGCTCAGGCATTTGGTGGTTCTTTGAACCACATGCTGCCCCCTGAAAGAATATAACAATATCTTGTGTACAAAGAAGAAAAGGAAAGAAGATCCTGCACGGGGCAGCAAGTTCTAGCTAGAGAGGACTGTAGGGGGAAGTACCTTCTTTCTAAAAGGGATTCTCTTTGTCTGTCTGCAGAATGGTCTTCTTAGGCTTTCCTTCTCATAGAGTCTAAAAGTCTCTGGCTGTGGTCAGATGGGCAGTTTGGCCCACTTTGTTACACTACTAATTGATTAAATGGGCTTGTTCATACATCCACATCTGGCAGCTGTTCACCAGTCATGCTCACCCCATCATATGATGAGTTAGATATGTTGTAAATAGCTACCAGAGACAATCAGATCCCCACACACTAATGCCATGTTTCCAGATGTCTGAACGTGCTCAAGCTGGTTTGAAAGTTCTGGTTTTGCTGTATTTTGTTTTAAAATGGTAGCACATATGCACATGGGCGGACATGGTCACCCAAGAAATGTTCTCCAAAAACAGTCAAAAGTTGTTATTTTTCAAACAAATAAGACCAGACTCTGTGCTTCTTGGTTGACGCGCAACAATAATCTGAATGGTCAACCATGGAAGAAGAAGCCAGGATTAAGATCAAAAAGCTACAGCACCAACTTAACTGTTTATTAACACAAGAGACTGCAAAGAAAATAATGTCTGCAAAACAAAATTACTTTGGAAATGCAAACAAACCTAAAAGATGGCTGGCATACAAGTTAAGAAAAGAGTCAGAAAAAAACATATAAAGATATTGAAGAATGAGAAAGGGGAGGAAAAAAACTCTCATACAGAGTTAAAGAACATTATTGAGACCTTTTACAGGAACCTATATCAGGAGGGAAACATTAACCAAAATCAGATCAGAGAATTCCTAAAATATCATAACAAGAAAGAATTTTCAGAAGAACAAATAATAATTTTAAATGATGCAGTTGCATTTTCTGAAGTAATTGATGCAATTAAACCAGAAGAAAAAGAAAAACCCAGGTCCTGATGGACCACTGCAGAGTTTTATCAGATATTTGAAGATCAAATTGCACTACCACTAAAAAACACTATCCAAAATATATCTGAACAAAAAAACCCACACCAGAATCCTGGAATCAAGCACTGATTACATTAATACATAAGCCAGACACAGATGAAAAAGAAATTAGAAATTATAGACCACGACTTAATGTTGATTTTAAAATCTATGCATCTATTTTAGCAAACAGACTGAAAAGAGTTTTGAACCAGATAATTCATCAAGACCAATCAGGAATTCTACCTGAAAGACAAATGAGAAATAACATGAGAACCATTATGAATGTAATAGAATACTTTGAAGCACACCCTGAAAAACAAATGGCATTGATATTCCTTGATGCAGAGAAGGCTTTTGACAATCTCACCTGGTCCTTTATGTTGGAACAATTACTGGCCTGCAATGTGGTGAATATTTTTATACAATGGTGAGAGCAATATACATGAAACAATCTGCAAAAATCATGATGAATGGTGAGCTTCCACAAAATATTGAAATTGAAAAAGGAACTAGACAAAGATGTCCATTATCCCCACTCTTATTTATTTTTTGCCCTTGAAACACTGAACAGTATGGTAAGAAAAAATACTGAAATAAAGGAACTTCAAGGAGAATAGTATAAATTACAAGCATTTGCAGATGAGCTAGTATTTATCTTGGAAGATCCACAAGCATCTATTAATCAACTCCTATTTTAATAAAATAATATGGACAATATGCGGGCTAAAAAATTAATTTTAAGAAAACAAAAATATTGACAAAAAATTGTACTAGAGAACAAATACAGAGATTACAAGATTGTTCTGGCATTGAAGTTCAGAATAAAATAAAATATTTAGGAATAATTTTAACTAATAGATGTAGTTCATTGTTTAAAGACAATTATATGAAACTCCTATTGGCAATTAATTTTTTTTTTAGAAAATTGGAAACATCTACAATTATCTTTTATGGGAAGAATAGCTACAGTGAAGATGAATATTCTACCGAGACTTAATTTTCTATTCCAAACTATTCCAATTATAAAAAATCAACAATATTTTAAAGAAATAGATAAACTGGTGAGACAATATATTTAGCAAGGAAAAAAACCCAGAATTAAGATGAAAGCTCTGCAAGATTCAAAGGAAAGTAGAGGATTTGCCCTACCAGATTGGCAATTGTATCACAAAACTGCAGCCCTCACATGGATGAAAGAATGGATTACATTGGAAAATTCAAGATTATTAAAGTTAGAGGGACATGACCTAAAATTGGGATGGCATGCCTTTGTTTGGTATGGAAAAAGTGGTAATCATAAATATTTTAAACAGCATCTATTAAGAGCAACATTAATAAAGGCATGGGAAGAGGTTCAAAAGATGTGCTATAATAAAATACCAAAGTGGCTCTCACCATTAGAAGCCTTTATAAACCCCTTGATATTTACAAAAGAACAACTTCGGAGGTATGAAGATTTGCTAGATGACCAAAAGAAGCTAATCCAACAAGAGAATCTTAAGAAAAGAGGCATTCAATTAAACTGATGGGAAAGGGCACAACTGAACTCTAGATATGTAAAAGATAATGCCACTGGGTTTTATGATACACTTGTAGAATTGGATAAAATTCTGTTTTGTGCTGATGGGAAATTTGTAAAACTATTTTATATTTTGTTACTAGACATGAAAATGCAAGATGAAGTAGTAAAGGATTCAGTGATTAAATGGGCACAAAATATAGGTCATAATATACAAATAGAGCAATGGTCTAAGGTATGGAAAGCTAACATAAAATTTACAAAAGCCATCTCATATAAAGAAAAAATATATAAAATGTTTTATAGATGGTAGCTAAATGGTATCCAAGTATGTTGAATTTATGTTGGAAATGTAAGCTAAGTACTGGTTCTTTTTATCACATGTGGTGGTCCTGTAAGGTTGCTAAAAATATTGGATATGGATACATGAAATATTGCAAAAAATGTTAGACACAATTATTCCGTTTGTACCAGAATTGTATTTATTAAATACTAGGAATAAGGCCTATTGTGGAAATAAATACAACAAGCTCTAGAAAGAGGCTCTGGGTGGGTGCCCTGCTCCTGGGCACTCATTGTCAATTTGCTGTGGTGACCTCAGCAGGGTATAATGACACAGAGTCCACCATTTTCTCCAGTGGAACTGATCTCTACTACCTGAAGAACAGTTGTAATTTTGAGTGATGTCCAGCTCTCACCTGGAGATTGGCAACAATGGTTCCCCCCAACGGGAAATGTATTTTACCTCAGAACACATTTTACCTGAGAACAGCAGCAGCAAACTGTTTAGAATGTTAGAGGCAAAGGCCAATGAGGACATATATGCAAACGACCTCTATGTTCCAAGGCAAAGGCCAATCAGGTCACAGATGCAAATGACCTCTGTGATCTGACTGGCTATGGGGGGGAGAGGAACAGCAAACTGTTTAGAATGTTGGAGGCAGGACTCAGGCAAAGCAGCCAGTGAATAGGGAGACTCCCTGGATGACAGATCAGGGAGCGAACTGATTTTGGAGAGTGTTGGAATGTTCAGGAGAGTCCATGACCAAAACAGAATTATATATAAGGAGAGTGTATACATATATATATATATATATAATCATACATGTTGTAACAATTGCTAGAATATTATATGCAAAGTACTGGGAAAAAGAAGAAATACCAACAAAAGAAGAAATAATCTATAAACTGTGGGAAGCACCGGAAATGGATAAATTAACTATACAATTACAAGATAAAAAAGAACAATCCTTTGAAAGAAACTGGTCGAGACTGTACAGATGGATCGAAAATTATCTTGGAACATTATCAAAATAATTAATAAATGCTAAAAGAACTGTTACAATATCAAACATAAAAACTGAGATAGGTGTGTAAGAATTTTGATTATATGTTAATATGCCAAACTTAAATTGAGACAAGAGTATATACTCCATAGATGTTACTTGGTTACTCTGCTTGTTCTGTTTTATGTTTTCTTTTCTTTGTATCACTGTTCTTTCTATCACTGAAACTAATACAAAATTTTATATTGGGGGGAAAAACCATGAAAGAAGTGCATGGTGAGGTCAGATCAGGGTGGGAGTCTGATTGAAAATCCATCATAAAATGTGACGGAGTAATTAATGGTGCACCCAAACCATGCTAACCTGCCAGTCTGACTGCAGCCTCTGTCTCTCACCTAGCATGGCAGCTAGGGTTACATCTTCTGTTTCTGATCTGTTTTGTTAGTTCCACAAATAAAGCTTTCTTTACTCTTAATCAGTATAGTGTCCTCACTGCTGCATAGGCGCTTTGCTATAATACCTCCAACCAGACTCGTCCCAGAGTCAAGGAGGCAATGTTTGTGCTCAGCTTCTGAGCCTTACCCATTTTCAGACTCCAGGGCATGGTGTGACTGTGAGGAGGACTAGAAGCTTAAAGCTGATGGAGAAATTCAGTGGGACCCCAGGGCGAGGACTCAGGTGGAAGAGAGACATATGACACCATAGGTGATAAGGATATTCTGAATTTGTGAAAGAGGAGCATAAATCCAGGGGAAAGACCTAGAAGAACAGTATTGTGGCCATTTAGACACCGGAGAATTAGAAGATAGAGAATGGTTTTAGTGATGGGTTCAGAGATGAAAGGACATTTCTTGGAAATGCTGAAGAACCCCCAAAGCATCACTCTTCTTCACCCAGTTTTAGCCTACCTTAATGTCTGACTCCTTCTGAACATCGCAGACCTGGTAGAAAGCGTCCCCAGGGCACCCAGAGGCCTGCAGCTCCCTCTGAATCGCTTGTCCCTTTTCCGCTGCAAGGGGGGAGAACAGAAGAGTTGCCAGCAGAACAAACCTTCTAACCCTGCCTTTTTTTTGTGCAGCCTCTCCCTTATCCCTCCATCTTTTTTTTCTAACTGTGCCCATTCTCTAAGTACACACAAGGATGTTTGCTAAATGCTTTGAAGACTGTTGCTCTTCTCTCTTGGTGGTTTTCTCCATTTGGAGAAAGGTGGGCTAAAAGGGCTGCAAAATCACACTAGCTCTGTATCTTGTTAGGTTGTTGTCACATTTTAAAAAATTGGATTGGTGATTCCCTGGCTGAGGTCAGACTGGCAGTTTGAAGCACGAGGGAGTCACGGCAAAAAGACCCGGAACTGCGCCGACTGATGTGGGAGCATACCTGGGGGGAGGCGCAAGGGAGCATTCACATTGTTGGCCCACCCCTGGTGGAGGCCTGTCTGTAAGCAGCGTTTTGTAATGTAATCTGGTTATATGTGCTTATGCGCTCATGAGCATAAGTGCTCATGAGCATAAGAGCACCCCTTACCAGACCAGCTTGTTCGCAGTCACACACCCCTGAAGCAGGATGAATGCGCTCTCCAGGGTTTGATACCACTTTCACCAGGTATCTTTTAAACTTGGGAGGGAAGCGACAGATGTGTCTGTGTGAACTGGCCCTTTAATCCATTTGTGAAATGTTTCTGGAACGTGCCTATCTCGGGGCAAACTGCCAGTCTGACCTTGGCCTCTGTATTAACTGAGAACTGTATGTGATGAAAATACTTGAATATGATATAGAATAGGATAAGGTACTAAAATATTGAAAACAACAGTAGAATTGTACACTGTACTCAATAAAATTCGAAGAAGCTACAATAGAAGTGCACAATTTGCTCAGTAAGACCTGATGAAGGCTTCAGAAACGAGGCCACACCGGTTCTCGTTGTCATCTTCAAGGCTTCTATGTCGATTAATAGCCCTGTTGGGCATATGTTGTACGTTTGATGTAATCCATTTTGATATAATTTACACCATGTCAGTTGGGGCCTGATGGCACTGAAAGATATACCTGACTTATTTAGCACCATTTTGCTTGCGCTCCACCTGGCCCCAAACAGTTCTTTTTACCTAGACTTGTAAAAAAGGGAGTTCTTCTTTTAAAAAATTGTTTTAACATTCTAGGATTAGTTCTGTGTTATGAAAATTATTCAGGGCTTACTAAATCTTTCATGTTACACTGGGGTTTTTCAATTAACAATTTATGCTGTTTTATGATTTTATCAAGTTTTACTTCAAACGCTGCCTCAAGAAGGATCTCGGTTGAGGTAGCAAATACATGTTTTAAACAAACCTGTCATGGAAGAGGGGAGTAGAAAGGTGCTCTAGACTCACCTCCGGAGGCTCGTGAACAGAAGACCACATTGGCCCCTTGGCGAACTGGAAGGTGAAAAGAGAAAGGAATGCAAGACAAAACTCGGGGGCTTGGCTCACTCACAGATGTACAACACTAGATGCATTTATTTACTTGAAAGACTCAATTCTTTCCTCACCCATCCTCCAATTAGGTTCTCAAAAAACCTCAGAACACATCAGAGTAGATAAGGGATGTTTTCTGTCTCAGGATGGGCAGCCTTCTGCACATAGATCCTGTCTAGAACAAACTCTCTCTGATTCTGGGAGCAGAAGACTGCACCCCAAACCCTCCATGAAGACACCTTAAGGTGGGTAGTGGGATGATCAGACTGGAGTCCAGGAGCACCTTAAAGGCCAACCAGATCCCCAGGGGAGAAGCTTTCGAGAGTCAAAACTCCCTGAATCATCAGATATCTGAGTCTGTAAAGTCAGACATACCTGGAAATCTTGTTTCTCTTTGAGGTGCTTCTGGGCTCAGATCTTGCTGTGCCTGAGCCCGGAGACCCAGTCTTACCCTGGAAATATGGGACACCCAGTGCCTCCTGCCACACTCTTCGTCAGATTGTCACCTTGTACTCTGGCAGCCTGCTTCAAGAGCTTTACAACAGGTTGAAATTCAGCAGGTGCAGCTTCACCGGCTATGAAAATAGGAGCGGCCCTCCCCTTCCCAGAATCTGAACCAGAGCTACTGGGGGTAGTTCTTGTATCATACATACAAAGAGAGAGAGAGAGAAGCTATAATTTCTTATTACGTTTGATAACAAAAGAGTCTTGTGGCATGTCAAAGGCAAATGAAAACTCTCTAGTCCACAAGACTTTATGCCAGAAAGTACTACTCCATGAGTCCTTTTTGTGTTTGCAGGACAGACAAAAATTCCTCTGATGACACAAAGAAGACATTTCCCTCCCTCCCAATCTCTCTCTATCCCAGATTAGAGATGTAGGGAGTAAGGCTTCCTAAATTTTCTGGGCAGGCTCGACCCCAGCCCCTCTTGGTAGAAATTGCCCCCTCCTCCATACCCACTTTTCTCCTTTCTCACCAAATTCTCGCACGATGGCCAGACCAATGCCTGAGGTGCCACCAGTCACAATCACTGCCTTGCCCGGGTAACGCAGCCAGGTTTCCATGCCAGCCGTTTGCCTCTGTTTCTCTGAATGACTAATATCCACATAGAGCTTTGCCTATATAGACTCTTGGGTGGAGCAGTGCCACTACTTATTTAGCTGGGAGGAGTATCCATGGCTAGTTTGCTCAGTGGAGGTTGTGGATCATGAAGGTTGGTCCTTTGCGGTTCCATGTCTTACCTGGGACCCCGAGGTCGGCTCGCCTAGTACACCCCCCCCCTTTGGATGAACTCACACAACCAGTTTCTTTGGAAAATTAGGTGGATAAACTTGGCCACAACTTTTATTGGTTACAGCTGTAGAGCATTGGCACAGCATGGGTCCACCGGATCCGACCTATCGGCTGGCCCATGTGCCAGCCGAGTTAACCGTTACCCCAGCCAGCCGGCATGGGTAGAGAAGGCGGGAGGGCAGGTTATCGGAATTCACACGGACGCTTGCCCCTTTGTGAGCTCCCCTGCCCTCTGGCTGTGAGGGCAAGCACTGTTATTCCTTGAGCTAGCCAGCTCCGTTCAGCCCTCACGCCAAGACCCTTAAAGGGTCCCCAGCTCCGGAATTGGCTCGCAGGCCAAATTCCGCCAACAGATCCGGCCCCATGCTGTTACCGCCACAAGAACAGGACACCCCCATTAGTCCTGTTCCCGCCAACGCCCTTACAGCTGCAGCCAAGAAAGCAAGTTATGCCTGATTCCGTGCAACCAGACATCCATTCCCCAGGCCGATAGATGTACGCCATCCGATCGGAACATGGCCTCCATCTTGTGAGATATGTCTGGATGGCGAATCCAGATACCGCCTGCCGACTCGACTGCCCGGCCCAGCCTGCCGGACACTTTCCGCCTTGCCACGTCCACCTTCTTGGGATGAGCTGCGCCTCGCCACGACCTCCGTTCCAACCAATCCGACCAGAAGATGACAGTGCCGGGCAGGATCTCACGCACTAAGGCCAGGTCGGCCCGTACCTGGCGCTCGAGGGCCACTCCGGGGCACTCAGTCAAATCATTTTCCCCCAGCTGTAGCAGCAGAACGTCGGGAGGGAGGCGCCTCGCTGCTACGCGCCCCAACCAGGGCAACAGGGACCTCCATCGCATGCCTCGCTGCGCCATCCATGTAATGTGTGCCGCATCTCCCAAGCCCAAGTCTTTGCCCCAGCCCGATGAGGATGCATACAAACCTGCCCGATGAACGATGCTGTGCCCAAAAATCCAGACTGTCCTGTACCTCTGTCCTGGAACTGAGGAGTCAGAGAGCCGGTCACTGGCTGGACTCCGGCTGTGGCCTGATGTATGCCCTAAAGGCCGTAGAGCGCCAGCGGCCTATAGCCCGTATGCGTACCTCCGGCAGGCCGACGCCTGCAGCCGTGGTGGCTGCCCCAATCCTGAAGGAGTGAGGCCCGAATTCCTTGCCTGGTAAGCCCAAAGCCCCCAGAGCCAACCTGAAAACCCCCGTAAACTGATACCTGGTCAATGGGGCCCCGTCTCTATGGATAAGCAGGGGGCCACCGCCTTCCAGACGCATTGCTAAAAAGGCTCGAGTGGTCTGCACGGGACACGGGCCACCCGGCAGTGGCCCCAAGTGCAAGCGCGCCCCTTTTCCCAGTTGGTCTGTCTTTGACCTCCGAATATATAATGACATCCCCTTTGCCCCGAGGTAAACATCCTGAACACCCAGGGGTGTGTTGGTGAACGAGACTTTGGAGCTCGCCACCAGTTCCCCAACCCTCAAGGCCCCAAAAAGGCCAAGACGAATGCAGTCTCAAAGAGTGCAGCCTCGTATCGGGACCAACACAGCACTGGAAGCTCTCGCAAAATCCCCTTCAACAGCTCGAAGGTCACGGGCCGTCTGTGATCTGGAGGCCGTGCGGCTTGCCTCCGCCAGCCCTCGACTGCTCTATGGGCTTGGAATGAGTGGCACGGGTCTGCAAACCCCTCCGCCTTGCTAAAGAATGTGATGGCGGCCATGCGACCCCTGATGGTACTGTGGGAGAACCCGCCGTCCTGCAGGCATGCCATATAGCGAAGCACCCAGTCCCCTTCCACCGGCAAGGTCTGCGGCCCCCCGAATCCCGCTGTAAAGTCAAAAAAGGCGTCGATAGCCCTCGCATACTTGGCGAAAGTGGAGGGGGCGATGGACCCATAGATGCCCCGCCTTATTGTACCTTCCCAAGTTCCCACAGCTCCTCCGGAAAGGGGTCTGAAACGCGGTTGGCTCCTGGCGCCAGTATGCGGAAACGTTCCTCCTGTTGGCGAGACAAAGCGTCCGCTATGCTATTATCCACGCCTGGCACATGGCGTGCAGAAAATGTAATGTTATCAGCCAAGCAGGCCAGAACCAGGCAGCGAACCAACCGCATCACCCGTTCAGACTTGGACGTTTGCTTGTTCACCACCCGCACCACCGCCTGGTTGTCGCACCAGAACCGCACCCTTTTGTCCTTAAAAAGATCTTTCCAAATGATCACTGCCACCAGTATTGGGAAGTGGGGAGGGGGGAGCAGCTTCCCTTCCGCTTTTAATGCCTCCCCCCTCCCTGACCACCCCCTGCCCTCTATTGGCTGGGAAAAAGGGGGGGGGGAGGTCCGTCATGCACCAGGCCCCCGCCCCCTTCCGGCCGGCGACCTCGCTGTCCCTGCCCGTCCCCACAAATGGCGGGCCCGGCCCACCCGGGCCCTTCTGCTTCTGAACTAGGAGGATAATAATGGGGGGGGCTTTTCAAAAGCTCCTGCGTTTGCTCCAAGTGATGGCATCATTGCTGAAAGGCCTAAATGGAAGAAGCATAGACAGGAGCTGTGAAGGAAGCAAGTCTCACTGGATTCCCATTCACGACGTTGCTGCGGAGGATATTTCTTGTAATATGGGAGGGATGGGCCCCCTCCCACCCATTCCCTCTTCACTAAAAACCACTTCCTCAAGAAAACGTATGCCCCCATTCCCCATCTCCTTAAATTCAGCCTCATTTCTTCTCACCCGGGCTCTTCATCCTAGCCTTGGGGTTAGGATTCTCAGGTCCCTGCTGGAAAACAGCCGGGAATTGGGGGGAGACATATCAGGAGGTGGAAGGAGTCCCAGGCTACATTGCCGTTGACATGGCAATGTCACTTCTGGTGACATTCTGGTATGTAGACCCTTGGAAACTACCTGCAAGGAAGCACTTCCAGGACATTGGCAGCCAGAGGGCCACAAGAGCTGCCTTCCTCCAAACCAGATTTTGCCCAAGGACAGGACTTTCAAAGCCCAGGGCAGAAACAGTGAGGCCCCGACCTGAGAGAGACCTTCAGTCTCTGAATAGAGTTTCCAGGTGTTTGGTATTGACCCGGACAGTCAGATACTTTCACTGACTGTTCAGGGGGGGGGGAACTGATAAAATACCAGACATTTAAATTTATTTTTTCAGTCTTAAGTCCATGAAAATACTCGACTCCCCCAAAAGTCCATGAAAATACTCGACTCCCCAGGTGAACTGACAATCCAAGCCCAAACAGCACAAAGCACAGTCACTTGCACAAAGGAAGACAGCAGGGTCCATGGGTGGTACGGCTGTAGCCAGTGAGTGAGTTGGGGGTGCCAGTCGGCAGCAGTGAGCCCTGCCAGAAACCATCGGCTCCAGCAGCTGCCTCACCGGAAGGTATGCTGACGGTGGCCCAATCATCATTCTGTTCTTTCATAATTTTCTCATTCACATTTTCTTGCAAGTAGTCATTGGGTTTCCTTGTATCTCAGTGTACGTGTTTCCTTTATTTGATTGCATCTTTTTTTCTGAGTAGACGTTCGTACATTGTCCTACATAATGGGCAGTTGCTTTTCCCCTTTTGTGCTGTTGCACTTTCATAATAGCTTATTTTGAGGGTGTCATCTGAAAATGCTGGATGGTTATTTTAGTCCTCATTCAGCTGTTGAATTGCTGGGAGGTATCTCAGGATGAGGAGATCCAGGGCTTTTTTTGTAGAAAAAGCCCAGCAGGAACTTATTAGCATAAGAGGCCACACCCAACAACAGAAACACATTAGCATATTAGGCCACACCCCTGACAGCACAGCTCATTAGCATATTAGGCCACACCCCATGATACCAGAAGTGTGGTCATCCAGCTACACCCACCTTTTGCTTCTTATTCTATTTACCTTGTTTGTTGTCAAAACCCAGGGCTTTTTTTGTAGCAGGAACTCCTTTGCATGTCAGGCCACACACTCCTAAAGTAGCCAATCCTAATGAGTTTCTGCTGTTGGGTGTGGCCTGTTATGTTAATGAGTTCCTGCTGGGCGTGGCCAACTTGGGGGCCAGCCAGAACTCTGTTCCTGTGTGTTCCTGCCCCAAAATAGCCCTGAGGAGATCTACTCCACCACCACCAAGCTTATCATAAGCCCTCCTTTTACTTCTCCTTCATCAGGGAGCAAGCACAGTCTGCCCTTAACAAACAAAAAGGGAGTTGAGGGGGAGAAGCAAATGAATCCAGGCAGAGAGCTTGCAGGTGCAGGGGAAGGAAGCTGAAAGGCTGGGGAGAGAGCACCAAAACCGGCTCAACCAGGAAGGGTAGGTCCTGATGCAAACTCATTTTCGTGTATTAAAGCCAAACAGTCACAATATATCTATGACATCTCTTTTCTTGGAAGTGTTTCTTTATTGGATGATTTGGGATCAGAAAAAGGACAGTCGTTAGTCAATAATTAGGTTAAATAACGATACAAATGAATTCCCTCTAATCTGTATTTGTGTATGTTCATCTCTGTTTGTCCTATCTATGAAATTTAAAAACATTTAAAAAAAAGAAAAGGCACAGTCAAGAGGAAGTAAACAGAAAACAACCACAAGAAACGTTTAATGTAGTTCAATCATTTCCTGGTCTCGCTGTCCTGGACCAGATTCATATGACCAACTAAAGCCTAAATAGAGAAGAGACATTCCAGGGCTTACCTCTCACTTACACTATCAGAGTCTGAGCCGGGTGAAGCTGAATCCAAGGTGGGGCTGCTGCCGCCTTTCATTCTGGGACAGGGAGTTATACTGAATTTCTGCTTGCCCCTCAGACATTACAGGATTAGAAACCTGGGGAGCAGGGTGGCCAACAGTCCTAGGGATGAATGCCCTGTCCCTTATGTGTGGAAGACCCATGCTTGCCCATATGCAAGCACAGGCTTTCGCCTGCCCCGCACATCCTCGGATGGAATCATGAGTGTGAAAGGAGCCTATGAGGGCACAGCGCTGGAGCACTGCCCTATCAGGGATGGCTGGTTGGCCAGATTTGGCCCCTGGCAGCCATTCCCTGATCAGTCCAGCTTGGGAAGAGCTCCCCACCCTCCCACCCCCTTGCTTATGACCATGTGGGATTAGCCAGTCGCCATTTTGGGGCTGAGCAGGAATTTTTTGGGTCTCACTCAAATTGGCTTGCGAGGGGGGGCTTTTTTTACCTGCTTCACATGGTCTAGAGGGATGCAGCATAAATAGACCTGGTAATCTGGTTAGGCCCTTTCTGGGAAAGTGGAAAAGCATGGGTTGAGGGGGTAGATATCTCTATTAGCAATAAGGGGGGTCCTCAACCTGAGTACCTAGAGGCTTTGCTGTTCCAAAGGCTCAGGTTGGGGGCCCTTTTGCGGCTAGGGGAGCATAGGTAAAGGTAAAGGTTCCCTTGCTCGAAAGCCAGTCGAATCCGACTCTAGGGTTGCGGTGCTCATCTCCGTTTCCAAGCCGAAGAGCCAGCGCTGTCCGAAGACGTTTCCGTGGTCATGTGGCCGGCATGACTAAACACCAAGGCGCACGGAACGCTGTTAGCATAGAACGAGCCTTAAGACTTAGCAGTCATAGGCAGAAATATGCTCCCCCATCCCCTATATGCACCTGGAGTGTGGGCCATGATGGGTAGGGTCTGGATGGATGCTGGACCTAGCTCAGAGCTGGGGTGGGTTTGCCATGTTCAGAAGCCTGCTTTGCAGGCACAGTGCAACCCGTGCTTAATGATGCAGATCAGCTTGTATGTAAATAAAGTCCCAGTTTAACCCATAATTTGTGTCATGTTTCATTTGAGGGGTGGGCAGGCAAATAAGCAGTTGAAGATTTCCAAGGCGTGGAAGTCAATGATGCCCCCCTGATATTTTATGTGAATCAAATCTGTACTAAAGAATCCAGTGAGAAATCAGTTTGAAATGTAGCAACCCTACCGGCAAGAAAAAAGAACATGGGTCTTCTTTATCAGTGTGGCCTATCTGAACTGGTGTGTCTTAAAGGGACTTTTTGGATTCTGCCTTTCCCCCGAAAAAGCCTCAGGCGACACACATGGCTCTCCTCTTTCTGCTCACAACATCCTGTGCAGCAACTTTGGTTGTGTATCCATGAACACTGTACCCAAGGACATCCAGTGAGTTTCATGGCTGACTTGTCTTAGTCCAACACTAAACGTCTCTTGTTTTGTTTTCTTTTGCTACAACATCATGATACAACACTATTGTGGAGCTCTTCTTCTTGGAAGGATGACTTTGAATAAATAACATTTGTACTCTTAGCTCTTATCCCCACTCTTTCATGCAGCTCTATGACTTGCCGGAGTAACCTTGGGACTTCCCACCCCTACTTGGCTCAGAATCCACCTGGTTCTTCTTCCCAAAGCCGACTTCAGCTCCGCCACTGATCATAAGGTCGAAACCAGTGCAGAAAGTACCATCTGCAGCAAGGAACAGGGCAGCCAATGCTATTTCTTCTGGGGTCCCAGGACGTCCCATAAGCTGTAAATGTGCAAAACAAAAGAAATAAATGTAAAATTCTATACTCATCACATGCAAGGTAAGATCATGAGGTCTCAGAAGCTCAATCTGAGTGGGGCAGGGTTTACTACCAGTAGAACTCATAATTCCTAGGGGCAGAATTCTAACTCCCAATTTGTGTATGCACAGCCCTTCTTTTTGTTAACATCTTAGATATCGAAGAAGTTGGGTTGCCATTTCCAGCTTGGGAGACACAGAAGAATTGTCCAGGGAAGGCAAAGTTTGGGGAGGGGAGCGAGCCCAGCAGAGATGCTTCTTCCTGTACAGGAGAAGATGAAGTCTACCAGCATCCCCCCTCTGCAGCCACTCCAGGACTTCTGTTTCTCGTATGCTGCAGGGCTGTTGTTTTCACCTGGGCACTGTCACCTGGAGAATATTCATTCATTTAAAACTATTATTAGCCACTGTTCTTCCTTTCAGTGCCTGATGGCTTATGATAAAGGTAAAATACATAATATAGAATACATAAAATAACAAAAAAATCAAAATCAAAAATCACAATTTAGGACTGTGAGCAACATAATCAAATGCAATCCTAAATAAAGCTGTCTTCAAATACCTCCTGAATACAGAAAGCGAAGGGGCCAGGAGCACCTCCCTGGGAAGGAGGTTGTTCTATAATTGCAGGGCTGCCACCGAAAAGGCCCTCTCTTGTGTACCCACCAAAGGAGCTCCTTTGATTGATGGGACAGTAAGGAGAGCCTCTTCCTGTGACCTCAATTCCCAGACAGTAAGATATGGAAGAAGATTCTCCAGTCCCAAGCCAGGAGGGCTTTGAAGGCTGAAAACAACACTTTGAATTGGGCTTGGGAGTGGATTGGTAGAATGTAAAGCCTGTAGCATTGGGGCAACATGCTCTGGATTGCTGGTCCCAACCAGCAGTCTAGCCGCTTTGTTCTGCACTAGTTGCCGTTTCTGAGTCTTCTTCAAGGGTAGCCCCAAGCAGAGCTCAAGGCAATAGTCCAGTCTACATGTGACTAAGGCATGCAGCACGGTGGGTAAGATCTGATTGAACCAGGAACAGATGCAGCTAAAGCACCACCTGAAGCTGGGAAAAAGCACTCTGGAGCACCGTAGCCACTTGGTTTCCAATAGTAATTGCTATGTCGAGTAGCACTCCCAAGCTGGGTACCTAGCTTTTAAGAGTATAACCCCCTCCAAGACAGGAGGAATCCAAAGCTTCCTATTAACCCAGAGAAACTCTGTTTTGCCAGGATTAAGTTTCAGCTTGTTCACCTTGATCCAGCCCATTACAGATTCCAAGCATCAGTTCAGAACACCAACAGCATTTTCAGAATTAGGTGGGGGAAAAGGTAGAGCTGGGTATCATACACATATTGGTGACACTGCAGCTCAAACTTGATGATCACCTTTCCCAGTAGTTTCACATAGATATTAAACAGCATAGGGGGTACAATCAAACCCTGTGGAACCCTACAGGACAGAGCAGGAATCCTCCAGCACTACCTTCTAAGACTGACATCACTACCCTCAGAAATAGGACTAGAACTTCCATAATACAGGCTCCCCTAGTATTAGTACTGAAGGCTTCTGAGTGATCCAGCAGGAACAGCAGGGTCACATTCCATCTGCCTGTTTCTTGGTAGAGCTCATCAACCAAGATGACCCAAGCAGTCTCTGTTCCAAATCCTGGCCTGAGGCCAGCTTCAAATGAGTCTAGAAAATCAGCGTCTTCCAAGAGCCTCTGGAACTGAGAAGCCACAACCCGCCCAAGCACCTTGCCCAAGCAAGAAAGACTGGAGACTGGCTGGAAGTTCTCCCACTTAGTAAAATGAAGTGTCTTCCTTCTGGCAGAACTTCAGGCCCCGCCCCGAGGATGGCCACCTTAAGGAGAACCCGTCATCTGCAGCAGCACCACTCCTGTTTCCCCACAAAGCACACTTGCCTGACTATGCTTGGCTTCCTGCATTGCCGCCTCTGGATCCGGTGACTGATTTATATAACTTTTCGTAAACTCAGTCCAGATATAACTTGGTGAGATGCTAGGATTCAAAACATTTGGACATTAAAAAAGGGCAGGGGTACCATGAAGCATCAAGAAATATGTCCCCAAGTGAATGCGTTTTGAAGAAGTGCCTTTCTTATCACTAGAAAGGTATCAACTTCCATGACAACCACAGAGTCTAACATGCTATATAAATTGATTCACTCCACAATCCTTGGCATGACTATTCATTGATACATCCCAAGGAAAATACAGCATGAAATGCAACCTCCAAGATTTCAGTCCACAGGGAACTAAATTCTTTGTTCACAGCACAAGAAAAAGCAGTAGCAGACATCCACTTTTAAAAGGAACTGAGGGATAGTTGCACAAGCTGAGGGCCTGCAAGAAATCACAGGTGGGTGGGTGGGTGAATGGGTGGATGGGTGTGGGGCTGCAGAACTTCAAAGTATTATCTCCATTACCAGGCCTCCTCCTCCAGGATTCTGTAAACTCTTGGGGGGAGAACTAAAGCAGGCTGATGTCTTCTCCCTGCACTCCATTTCCCCCCTCTAAGCTGCTCTTTACATTCTGGGCTGCCTGGAGAAGACTCAGTTCTCTTTGAAGCTGGATTTATTCCTCAGTCCCTTCTTTTTTTTTCTTCTAGTTAGTTGAAAAAGCTTGACTTTCCTGCAGATCTGGGGGAGATCTGCTAGTATGGAGACACCCCTCCACCTTCTCTGTCTGCAGGTGCACTCATTTTGGTGCTCTGCTGTTATCTAGGGTGGTCAGTATCAAAGGTGACACCTGGAGATCTCCCACTGTTGCACTTGATCTCCAGACGACCAGGGTCAGTCCCCCTGCAGAAAATGGGCTCTACTGAGGTCCCTCCCCTCCCCAGGCTCCACCCCCAAAATCTCCAGGTGCTTCCCAGCCCAGAGGTGGCCACCCTAGTGGGATCAGATATGCTAATGTTCACTATTATATTTAAAGAGACGTCCTTTGCACGGCCTTGAGGAAACCTAGATTATTCCAGTAGATTTGAAAATAATGGGATTCATTTCCTGTGTTTGAATTCTAGAAGATATCCTATTTTGCACCTAGTCTATTTTTTGTGTTTCTGTGCTCTTAGCTAACAACATTGGAAAGGGAAAAGAATATGGAGTCTTTGTACCACTTATACCTTCTCCAGCAAACTAACCCAGCCCACTTGTCTGGATATTAGGCTCTTACAATGCCAGTTTCCTGTTATTATCATGTTATCCCTCTATTATCCCTCTATTATCTATTATCCTGGCCTTGGGGTATGGAGGATCCGTCTTTCTTTCCTGGTAGCATTCCTACAGAGGACGCTGCGCACTGAGGGTTCATTTTTACCTGTTGACTCGTACTCCGTATTTGCTCTCATCGATGGCCAGGGCTTTGGTCATTGCAATCACAGCACCCTGCAAGAGAAATGCACAATAAGCAGGGTTGCCAACTGACCAGAAATGGCTTGGCCTCCTCCTCTTACAGTCTGATGTGCATTAAGAGAAGGATTTTTTAATGATACGGACATAAATAATGCCTACAATCCATGCTGCTACTCAGCTTCTATTAAAGGATGAGCCACTGTTCTCAAGGCCTGTTGGCAACTCTCGGTGAAGACACAGTACAGGGGAGAGCAATGTACAGGGCCTTACAGTCGTCCAGTCTCAGTCTTGGCAACCCTAGTGAAGGCAGGACAGAGGGTGGGTGGGCCAGACCTTCTCATCCTTGAACGTTGACTTTCAGCACCTGAGCTGTCACCATCCACCAAAAACATCTTTTCCCCCTGGACAAGAGCAACCAGGGGCAGGGGAGCTGAAATTCCTGCGGGGGGGGGGGATTTTGGCTGCAGATATTCTAGTCTGACCCCTTGCCCAGTAAAATGAATATAGGGGATCATGTAAATAACAATCCCATATAAATAAATCCCATGAAGCCTCTATTCAAGGGAGAAGGCATTTCATTTTCTCTAGGTGACTGCTAACCCTACTTGGGGTTCTCAGGGAAGGGTGAAGGATGCTCAGTGTTTTTGCCTTTGAGGCTTAAGTGAGCTTTCTTTCAGTCTGATAATGCAAAGAAAGAAAACAGACATTCCATAAAACCTTTACCGTTTACAGGCTGGTTTTAGACTCATCTATGAACATTGACACCTGACCTGAAAAAAACCAACCTCCTGTGCCTTTAGGAGCAACTTGATTTACAAGAGCCCACACGTGGAGTTTTTCAAAGCACAGAGAATGGAGACCCGGATCCCTTTCTGCATCCGGATTTTCTCCGCATTTTCTGCACAGCCAATTCAGTTCCCCTTTACTAAGAATGCTGTGTTAGCAGTTCTGCACCTTCATATTTCCCCCAGGAATTGCAAATTATGTGGATTATGCATTCTGCCTGAAACTGGCCTGTTTAGGGGGAAGGTCATTAATACATCTTGGATAACATTCCAGGCCATACATGTTGCGGCTGTGGGTCGCCTCACGGTTACCATCGCGTCTCAGAGGAACTTTCTCCCAGTCTTTAAAAAAGGCTCATTCAAACTGGCAACAGACATATGAAAAATTGAATACATTATCTGCCGGGCCTGGGAGCCACACACCTTTCAAAGATTAGCAATAAAGTCACCCCACTAGACTCAACTGTGAAATTAAACAAAAGAACAGAATTGGAAATGCTGTGCTGTGGACTGTGCATCGCTGAAGTGTGCAGGGCAGTGAAAACATGAAACCGCTCTGAAGATATCCAAGGCAGAACGCTGGATCCCAGGCTGCCTGAAAGCCCCTAGCCTCTCCTCTTTCCTTCCCAGACTGCCATGGCAACCAGCTTCAAAACTGTTCCTACACGGATGTGAGAACACTCATCCTCCGCATTGACCAGTGGGAAAGTGCAAATCACTCCCACAGAAGGGGCGGAGGGGCGGGGAATGCATCAACTTGGGCAGAGCAGTGAGCCAAGAGGGCCCCTTAAGGGCAGGGATGATAAATCCAAAGAAATTATTCTGCATTCGAATTACTCCGTCATGGAACCGATACAAGGGGAAAGTCCAAGGAAAAACTGCATTCAGATACGCCAGGGAAACAGCGGACCGAAAGCAAACTGAGAGCTGAGCCACGCAGAATCAAAAAATAAATGGAAAAAAATGCAGGGCGAAAGCGGGGGCAATGCAGAATGAAAAATATACTGCGAAGTGGAGCAGCTGTGAGAGTGGGGGCTGGAACCTCCGTGCAGAAAGGGCCCTCATCACTAGCTATCACCATGCTGTGCAGACCTTCATCTGCCAGTCAAACTGCTATTAAAGGCTCAAGAGCAGGAGCATTTTTTTTTTTAAAAAAAGAAGGGTTCTGTCCTTGGGATAAGATTACCTTGCTTGAGGCAGACAGCACACCATGCTTCACCGCAATTACACCAGCCATACTGGCCATGTTGATGATATTTCCTTTTGTTTCCCGTAAGTAAGGCAACGCATACTGTACACAAAAGAGAAACAGAAACAGTGTGCCTGATTTCAAAACAGAAACTTAATGAAGCTGCCGTGGCCAGTGTTCCCTCTAAGCTGAGTTAGTGTTTTTTGGCCTCCGGCTCACACATTTTTGTTCTACCTCAGGAAGGACGGCTCGAGAGCAAACTAATTAATGAAGCAGCCAAATAGCTCATTCACAACTTTAATGCCAGTAGTTCACACGGTAGAATTTTTGCTCACACAGGACTCCACAGCTTAGAGGGAGCATTGGTAGCTTAGAATTGCCCATTGGCAAAGACCCTGCCCAGCACAGCTAGCAGAAATCCTTGCAAAGGGATGAACCCTTTGAGTGCAAAGCTGGTCCTCAGCTGTGCAGCCATGGCCCATCCCCATTGTTTTGATTTGATCAGCAGAGAAGTGATGGGCACAGGTATAGCCCTACACCTCTGAGTACCATTCCAGGTTCTTCCACTGTACTTCCAACTCTGGATGAAGCCAGCTGCCGTCGGGGAAGAGGGTAAGCTCCTTAGATATTAGAGACACTCACCTTGGATGCCAACAAACAGCTCACAGTGTTGAGTTCCATGAGGTTGCGGAAATCTTGGGCACTCACGTCATCTATTGGTTCATTATGAACTGTTTGTGAGAGGATTTAAAACAGAAGTGGGTTTCACAGAGGCAAGACACACAAACAGCAAAAGAGCCCCACCAGTGGAACATGTTGAGGGATTTCACACACATTTTTAAAGTAAGACTGTTTGGAGTGAAACAACTAGTCACACATTATCATCAGATCATCTGGATGTAGAGTAGTTTATTAGTACGGTCATTGACCAGATACATAAAATAACTGAAAAGACATCAGCTGGTAAAGCATTAAAATTCATACAAACACGATCCAGAATATCAATATTAAGAGTAAAATATTGTTAAATAATTAAAATCTCTATTTAATTACAATATTCACTGTCTAACGACGAATAGCTTGCCTCCGGATTTTGATAGCACGCGTGGCAATTTTTGCCATGTTTAAAGTAGTTTCCTACTCTTTGTCAGACAGCAACATATCTAAATAAAATCTTTCATTTCTCCCAGGAAACCGAGCACAAATTGGAATTATGTAGATGTCTCTAATACCTCGGTACGTCTTACATTCGAACATCACATGTTCCCTCATTTCTACCTTCCCCTCTCCACAGAAACACAATCTTTTATATTTACCTCCTAATACTGCAGATGGAAGCATGTCAGCTCTGAGCAAGGTAAATGCTCTTCTATAGTCAGATTTGTCTAAATTTTGTAAATATACCATTGGTATATTTTAACCTTCAAGGCTGTAGATATTAATATTCCTAATCCTCCCTCGGCCCCAGCCTGCAGGGATGGTTTGGCCTGTAGGTCTTATACATCATATCCCTCTAGTACTGGGGGGTTCTTGCACCATGACACCTGTATCAGTATAACATCAAACTTCCTCAGGAAATTTTTTAACATCCAATTCTTTTGATCTAGCTGCCCAACCCATGACATTCCATGATATTATCATGCCTGGCTGAAATAAAGATTGGCCACCTTTTAGTCAGCCTTTATCTGTTACATCCAGTATTTTGGCAGAATCATGAAAAATGCATTATGCTTCTGGTTGATAAAGTCATTATGGCTGACATTCTCACAAATATCTTGTTTAATATCAAGATTCCTGATATAAAGGTTATTTTCCATGGTGCTGTTGATTCCAGTGATTCCCTCTAATTCTTTTGATCTTTTCTTGTTGATGGTCCTTCTATAGCGGTGAGGATTGCCTCATTATAGCCTCTAATGGTCACAGGTTCCTTATTCTTTCTCTGTGTTGTCCCTTTGCCTTCTTATGTTGAAAATATTTGGCTAACTTCAGTCACTCTCTTCTGTACCTCTCCCAGCCTGGTAAATATAGCAGATTGATCTCCTGCCAGGAGTAACACAAAACTTTGTAGTATCTCTTTTTCTTCTGAGTTCTCGAGCCAGTCTTTTTTCCCCTTCAGGATTTAATGTCTTGGGTTTAGTCCATGAAATTAAATCAGTGTCTTCTTTAAATAAGGTAAATGCTCTTTGGACTCTTCAGTGTCCATTAGTGTATCCTGAGTTTCTTCATCGGCTTTTCTGTGTTTATTTAACTGTCTATCAATTAAGGATCTCTTGTTGGTATTGACAAACACACGCATAGGAAAAATGCCCTTATACCTCAGTTCATTGATATAAGTGAATATCTTGGAGGGAATTCTTGGGCTTTTAAATATCAGAATAACTCTTTCCATTTGGTTATCATTAGAGATGTCCTCTACCTCCTTCAAATCTATATCTATTACCCTGGTTCTCAGCAAGTAACTTAAGTGTCCTACTGCTTTATACTTTGTATTCCAAAGATGCACTCTTCCATGGTACTTACACACTGTCAAGGCAATTAGATTGTAGGATCCGTTGTTTCTGCTTTTCAGCCATTAGGTCATACCTGTTGGGGGAGCTCTTCTCTCTGTTCAACTTCATCATATTATTATTCTGTTCAGATATGACCTCATTATATTTATTTGAACTGAGGTCTAACTGGCTTCTCTCCCCAGGTCTTAAGTTTACTCTGCTCAGGGTCTCAATATGGATTTTTTATTTTCAGCAGTTTTTAGATATGTGCTATACAGTTCAAGCGATCAGATTTATCAACCCAATTGTAGTATTGTCGTTGGTTTCCTTTATCTCAGTTTCTTTGTTGTTTTCTTCCTCCCTCCTGTTTCCTCTATTATTTCTAGCTGCTTCTTTTAGTCCTTCACATTTTTTGTGTTCTGTTGTTTCCACTTCCTCCTCTTCTAATAATGCAAACTGATTGGTTACTGGGAGGTCATAAATTATCTTGTCTCTCTCAGAAAGGTATTCCAAGATTTTCATCTGTTGACAGGCTGGTGTATTTAAATCTTCTTCCTCACCACTCCTTGGTCTTTTAAATGAGCCCATTCCAAGTAGGCTAACAGTCATTCTGACAGAAAAGCCTCTAGTTTTTACAAATACCAGATTAATTAAACAAAGATTTTATATGTTATCGAAGGCTTTCACGGCCAGAGTTCATTAGTTGTTATAGATTTTCCGGGTTGTATAGCCATGGTCTTGGCATTGTAGGACCTGACGTTTTGCCAGTAGCTGTGACTGGCATCCTCAGAGGTATAACACAGGAAGAGAGTACTCCATCTTTCCCTCCCCTCCCCAAATGGTGCTCTCCCCACGCTCCACCCCTAATTCTCCAGGAATCCCCAGCCCAGAGTTGGCAATCCTACACAGTCCCCCTAACACTGTTCCTCAGAGGGTTATGGGCCCTGAATATGGAGGTTTCCTTTCACCATCATAGCTAATTGGCATTGGTGGACCCATTCCCCATGATTCCATCTAAGCCTACAATAAACTAGACATCATCCTGGAACAGCAAGGTCCAAAAGTTAATTTCTCTTTAGATAAAGAAGCACTTCCTTTAGAAAGAGTCAGTGTGGGAGATGCAGGGCCTCAGGGAGGGAGTGCAAAAAGCTTCATATAAACTCGTGTAGTTAAAGAATTTGTTTGGTTAAGAAATAGGGTTGCCAAGTTGGATCAACGCACCAGCAGGGGAGGGCTTTCCAGGAGTGGGGGCAAGGAACTCAATGTGCTGATATCACACGGAAGTGACATCATCACGTCAGCGAAGGCATGCAGCGATGCTCTGGTTTTTGGGCAAAAAACTCTATGGAAACATTGTCTTCAATTTAGTTTTAGTTCGGGTTTGTCACCTAGTCGATATTATTTAATGAACAGATACAAGATCTATCTAACATAGGTAATCTCCTAATATGTGATCATATATGTTATAGGTCAATATATGTCATCATATGAAGAGGTGGTGATAAAGTTGGGGGGATAAAGCCCACATTATTTCAGGGTTTTTTCCCCTCCAAATCAAACATTTAGTACATGCACTTTTAAGGAAATATGCAGGTTTAAGATCTAAAGCATCTTTTGAATTATTGTTTTCTGGTAATGTCAAAGATGCTATTGCATTGCTGTATTCTTGGCTAATTAATATGGGCAGGAGTCCATTCAGCTATACTAGAAAATGGAACAAGGATTTGCAAATTATGATCAAAGAAGAGGAATGGGGCTGGTTTGGGAAAGGGCTGTTCCTAGACTACTGTCAATAGTCTGAAAGAAAACATGTATAATTAATTCTCCAATGGTACCTAACGCCCCATAATTTTGTCCTTATATGTAGTTCAAGAAAGAATAAGTGCTGAAGATGTAATCATTCCTCTGCAGTCGTGTTTCATATTTTCTGGTCTTGCCCTAACAATTAAACACTTTGGAAGACTGTGGTAAATTATGTTAATGAAATGCTGAACCAAAATTAATTATCCCATGGGGTTTTTTTAGAAGTTATGTAGATGATTCAGACTTTGAATTAGTACTACGTTTATTTACAGCAGCAAAAATGACTATTGCAATAAACTGGGGGAAAAGCCAGAATCGCCAATTATTATCTAAACGAACATACTATCAAAGGGCTACTAGGAGTAACTCTATGGGACCTGATTTATTTACTAAATACTGGATATTATTTATTCTTGGAATGAAAAAAAATATATGATAAAGCCTTGACCTGGATAGCCCAGGCAAGCCCGATCACATCAGATCTTGGAATCGAAGCAGGGCTGACTCTGGCAAGTACTTGGAAGGGAGACCTCCAAGGAATATTGGGGCTGGGAGGCAGAGGCAGGCCACATCAAGCCACTTCTCTCAACGTCCTCAGTGCCCCACTAGGAGTCACCAGAAGTCGCCATGACTTCCAGTCACTGGCACACACATAGACACAAAATACAAAAATAGCTCCCCCCTCAATATATATATATATGAGTGTAGCTTGTGTGTGTGTGTGTGTGTGTGTGTGTGTGTGTGTGTGTGTGTGTGTGTGGAGAGAGAGAGAGAGAGAGAGAGAGAGAGAGAGAGAGAGAGAGAGAGAGGATATACCTATTTGCTTATTATGATTTCTTGTAAAATTACTGGGGATATTGTAGTGTGTGTATGTATGTGTGTGTGTGTCTGAATGTATGTATCAGCATATGTACTGAGTGTATGTTTGTATTAAAATAAACTTGTGTTATTAGGCAACTTTAATTTCTTTAGTTTTCTTGTAAACAGCCATCTGGGAAGTTATACTTCCTCAAACCCTTTATAGGACAAGTCTGTTCTGGCTTTTGAGCAAACAGGAAGTGATCTCACGTCCAGACAGATACATCCCAGGCTCCTTTGCTGCCCATCCTTCTCTGCCTTGCTCCCAACCCCTGGAAAGTTTGAAGGTCACTCACCAGTTCCAACGTTGTTCACCAGGCAGTCCAGGCATCCGTAACGCTCTACAGTTACCAAAATCAGCCTCTGCAGGAACAAAGATGAGGAGGCATCTAAGGCAGGGAAAGGATAGCAAGAGAATAAAGAACCTCCCAAATGAAGCACCACTGTCTTCACCCAGTTTTAGCCTACCTTAATGTCTGACTCCTTGCGGACATCACAGACCTGGTAGAAAGCATCTCCTGGGCACCCAGAAGCCTGCAGTTCCTTCTGAATCGCTCGTCCCTTTTCCGCTGCAAGGGGGGAGAACAGAGGAGTTGCCAGCAGGACAAACCTTCTAACCCTGCCTATTTTGCTGCAGCCTCTGCCTTATCCCTCCGTCTTCCTTTCCAGCAGTGCCCAAGATCTAAATATGTGCAAAAACATTTGCTAAAGGCATTGAAGACTGTTGCTCCTCTCTCTTGGCTGTCTTAGAGAAAGGCAGGCAAAAAGGCCTGCAAACTAAACGAACACATTATGTTTCAAATGGGGAAACAAATTCCATGGGCAGGCAGGTCCCATCTAGCTTTGCCTACAGGAACAGGAGAAGACAAAGGACTTGATGACCAACAGGGCTCTTTTGGGCAGGAACGACAGGAACGGAGTCCAGCTGTGTCCTGAATTGCCACCCAGCAGGAACTCATTAGCATAATGCCACACCCAATAGCAGAAACTCATTAGGAGTGGCTACATTAGGGGTGTGGCCTAACATGCAAAGGAGTTCCTGCTACAAAAAGACCTGGGTTTTGACAACAAACAAGGTAAACAGAATAAGAGGCAAAGGTGGGTGTGGCTAGATAACCACACTTTGGACAACATGGGGCTGTGGCCTAATATGCTAATTAGCTATGATGTCAGGGTGGGCCTAATATGCTATTGAGTTTCTGTTGTTGGGTGTGGCCTATTATGCTAATGAGTTCCTGCTGGGCTCTTTCTACAAAAAAAGCCCTGATGACCGACTAGTATACAGATCATCCACAGCCAAAAAAGGTCTAATGACCTCACTTTTCATCATGTGCATATTCCTCTCACTGCATTTCCAACATTCTACTCAAGAGTGACTATAACTTGAATTTCTCACCTGTGCTCTCCCTTGCAGGGCCTGAAGCAGCTCTTATCCTTCCAACTTACCTTTATACCACTACCCTAAACCTCATATTTTCTTTATATTTGTTATCCTGAGATACCAGAAGCGAGGGCTGGATGCAGGGATTGTATTTCCCCTCTGCTGAAAGATCTGTACTAGCTATCCATCTGTTGCTGGCAAGTGCTGTTTCTTAGCTTCATGGATGTCAGTGGCTCGGAGTTGGGGTCCTTGAAGAGAGCCCCTCTTCCCACATTGTCCATCCATCCCCCCCAGTTAAGACCTGCTTCTGAAGCCCTGCTCTGTGTGCCTACAGAAGTGATGTGGGTGATTGTGAGGTCCCAACCCCTCCTACTGTTGGCAGAATTTGAAATCTGCAAAAAGGAGCGGAGCTCAAGCTGCTGAAAGAATAAACAGTTTTATTTAGAAGAGAACTGTGCAAAGAAGAGAAAGAAGTTTCTAACTATCTAACCAACTAGCTGTGTAATGAACAATTAGGTAGGAAGTGGGCTCAAAAGAAGAGGAAGTCTCCAATGAGCCAATCAGGAGAGAGGAGGGGATCACTTGAAAATACCTGGAAGTCCTTAATCTGGCTATGCCAGCTACTTAACCCCTCGGATGTCCCCGGTAGGATATTCTTCTTATCCTTCTTCCTTCAGGCAGACAGCAGATCTTGTATATTTTAATACCTCCCGCTGAGACCCCTCAATCTCATTCCTCATCTGCTTTTGCCTGTTTTGAAGGGCACCCCCTTGTAAGCCTTAGCACAGTGGGTGCCTGGAAACGAATCTCAAAAACACACCTGGTCCAGGTAAATTCTATCACGTAGGAAGGGTGTCACCAAAATGTATAAAGCATTTACATTCCCTCAGCTCCCAGGGATACTTCATCAAGGCAATATGATCCATTTCCAGCTATAGATAGTTGGGCAACTCGTATCTCTAATTGCAAAATTGCTTGTCTGACAACCCCTGATCTGCGAACAGCATTCATGTTAGCTCATTTCAACGTTCTCCCCAAGAAAATCCCATACTCGTCTAGGTTTTGTGCCTGTGGCTTGGGAGAGATCGAAAGTATTGAACATGTTCTTCTGTGCTGTTCTTTTTATTGTGATATTTGTGCTGTTTTTCTAGAACCTTGCAAGTAGGGCAATCCGATGACTATAAGATTGTTTCACTATTATCTTCCCATAATCCTGAGGTCATGGAACCTGTAGCTACTGTTGTGCTACTAAGAGGAGAAGATTGTTTCAGTTGCAAGGGTAAAGGATGTATCCTTGTCTCCCTGCTGTATGTTCTGTTGATGTGCCAATAAAGGTTTTTGATTGATTGATTGGTATCTCTAATTGAACTTAGCCATTGATAGACAGCCTAACATCCAATCCACCCAGGATAAGCCACCAAGAGAGCCTTTCAACCCATCATTCACACCTGGTCCTTTATCAATATGCTAAACACCGTCTGGACTGCACTTTAAACCCCTTTCATAGTGCAACAAAAACAGAGAGCTGGGAGGTAAAGAGTTAACTCTGTCCTGTAATGGAGAGCTTGAGTGACACGCTGCTCTGTTCCTCTGACTGGCCAGCACCAACCAGAAAAAAATGCTATACAAGCAACTGAGTGCTGAAGGGAGAGTCATTTTTTCCGTTCCAGAGCTCAGTTGGAACCATTCTAAAGGCAGTCAGCTGGTTTCTGACAAAGTCTGGAGTCACTGGGTCTGACAGGATAAGCAAGGTTCACCTTTTGAGTGAAAGGAAAAGTCTCCCTGCTGTAACTGTTGTATTCCTAACCTGGTAGGGTTGCCAGGTCTCTTACCTATTGCAGCAGGGGGGAGAAGCTCCCGGTCCAGGACATTCATGCGCGTGTGCCATAGAGTTTTCAGGCTGAATGCTGGAGCGTCCCCTGGTGACATGCCCAGTGTGATCACGTCACCTCTGTGTAAAGTCATCGTGCTGGGCATGTTGGGCCAATTCAGGCATTTTGGTGGTGGGGTTCCCCCCGCTGGCCAGATCCAGGCTGGCGGGTCGGGGTCCTTTGAGTGGGCAAACCCCCACCCCCCCTGAGGGACCTGGAAGCCCTATAACCTGGGGAAGAATTCAATATAAGAATTCAGAGTCTAAGTGTCAGCATAAGCTGAAATACACTTTACACAGGCACCAGAACTGAGAGAGAGATTTGGCAAGAGTGATTGGGTAATGTATTGAAAATCCCTTTCAAGCCAAAAAAGTAAGTAGGTTATATCTTCTGAAGAGAAGATTTATTCCTGCCCAGTGTTACAAAGAGTTTAGCTCTGAGGAGGACCCTGGTCTGCTGTGAATGGGGGAATGGTTTTAGACAACTCAGGAGTTAGAAGTAAACTGTAGTTCAAGGAGGAGAGAGTTAGGTTCACAAAGAAAGTGACCAAGTCCAGGAAACATGAACTGCCATAGAAAACTCTCTGATGAGAAACATTGTTGCTGTAACTAAAATACTAAGTAAAATACCTTAAGATCCAAGAATATATGAAAATAAGCTTCAACAACACTATTTTGCCAGTTTAAAGAAGTGAATTCTATACTATCAACAACTTTTACCTTAGCATTTCCAGTCCATGTCTACACCTATTCCATCCCTGCCTGTTAAATAAAATTGTTCTTTCTATTTGAATGTCATACTGCCTCAAGAACCATTTCAAAGGGTAAAGCAAGAGGGCTCCTGCTTTTCTACATCGTGTTCCTGGGCTGGGCTAAAAGTCAAAATTAAATCAGTGTGACAGGGTGGAACAGACAGTCTTTCAAAACCACAATTATTTACACAGTACTTGGAGCTGCTCAGTCACAGAAGGGAACTAAGAATTTTGGTGGGGAAATCTGCCTCAGAGAAGGGAAGTGTTAGTGGTCCATTATACCATCAAACAATTGGCCCACCTTGGAATTTCAGGTATTTCCCTACTGAATTTTCTGCCAGATTTTGACAGCAGTTACCTTCAAGTTGCCCAGTCATATTCAAACCTCATATCTTGGCCCAATCCCAACCCTGGGCAAGTAGGATCCCATCTCTAGCTATGGGACCCTTTCCCATAAAATGACCGTCCCAAGTCAGTGGAAAGTGTGTCAGGACCTTGGACTACCTGGTTACCCCCCTGCAATCTTCTTTGCAGGCTCTTCTCAATACTCTGCTGACTTGGACATTTGTTGCATGGACTTCCCACAATCCTCCACTTCTCACCCACCTTGGACCAGGTCCTGTTGAACATCTGAATGTCCCCCCTTCCCATTCCTCATCCCTTCTCTCATCCTTCCTCACATTGTGTCGGTGAGTGTGTATTGGGAAGGAGAGGGTGGCTTACTCATGCTTTAAAGGATTTGTTGTTCGGGTTTGCTCCTACTCATGTGTTTGATCATTAGTAAATAAATATTTCATTGACTTTTAATTGGTCAGTCTCTGTCCATTTTCTCGTAGGAATCTTGCACTGGAATAAAACCTCTGTATGCATTGACAAAAGATGCCTCATTTACCCTTCTGGAGACCCTTTAAGAACTCATTCCTCTTCTCTGGGGCCATTTCAGGAAACATGATGAGCAAAGAAAGGGGCTTCTGCAGTGCTGATACCTGACTTCTTGGGGAGAAAAGGCAGCCTCGTGGCCTGGTATAGCCCAGATCTTGGAAGCTAAGAGCAGGGCCAGTACTTGAATAGGAGACTACCAAGGAAGACTCTGCAGAGGAAGGCAAAGGCAAACCACCTCTGCTTCTCCCTTGCCAAGAAAAAGCCCCTTGCTGAGGTCACCATAAGTCAGTTGTGGCTTGATGGTATCAAAAGATGTACCTGACCTGTTTAGTACCATCCTGCTGAAGCCCCACCTGGCCCAAACAGTTCTTTTTGCCCAGACTGGTCATGAAGGAGTTCTGTTAAAATTGTTTTAACATTCTAAGGTAAGGCCTGTGTTAGAAAAATCATTTGAATCTTACTAAATCTTTTATGTTAAACTGGGGTGTTCTTTTTTCCAACTAACAATTTATTCTGCTTGATGATTTTATTAAGTTCTGCTTTGTACACTGCCTCAAGAAGGATCTCTTGTTGAGATGGGAAATACATATTTTAAACAAACAAGGGGAACTTGTCATGGGGGGGAGTAGAAAAAGTGCTCTAGACTCACCTCCGGAGGCTCGTGAACAGAAGACCACTTTGGCTCCTTGGCGAACTGGAGGGCAAAGAGGGAAAGGAACACAAGACAAAACTCAGAGGGGCTTGGCTCACTCACAGAGGCACAACACTGGATTAACTTATTTGTTTAAAAGACTCAATTCCTGCCTCCCCCACTTAGGTCCTCAAACAACCTCAGAACACTTGGGGGAGGGGAACTGTTTTCCATCTCAGGAGGGGCAGCCTTCTGCAGGCAGATCTTGTCTAGAACGAACCCTTTCTGATGATAGAAGCAGAAGTGCCCTTCCGCCCCCCCAAGCCCTCCATGAATACCCTTTCAGGCGGGTAGCTGTGGTTGTCTGCAGTAGAAGAGCCAGCAGCACCTGAAAGGCCAACAAGATCTCCAGTGGAGAAGCTTTTCAGAGTCAAAGCTCCCTGAATCATCTGAGTCTGTAAAGTCAGATATACCCCGGAAAAATTTGCTTGTCTTTTAGGTACTTTTGTGCTCAAATCTTGCTTTGCTAGAGCTACGAGACGCAGTCTTACTCTGGAAGTAAGGGACACCCAGTGCCTCTCAACACAGGTTCACGGTCCTAGTATCAGTCAGATTACTACCTTGTATTCTGCTGTCCTGCTTCAAGAGTTTTGAAAGTCAGCAGGTGCAGCATCGCCTGCTATGAAGTTAGGAACTGCTCACCCCACCCCTTCCCAAAATCTGAACCAGGGATAGTTCTCGTAACCTGTTTTCCACACAAGGAATCTGTTCTGGAGCACATAGACCTATTATTTAAGATAACATAAGAAAGAGTCATGGGATGTCACAGGAAAATGAAAAGTCTCTAGTCCACAAGACCTCTTATTCCAGAAGGTACTACTCCATGAGTCTTTTATGTGTTGGCAGGACAGACAAAAATGCCTCTGAGGACATAAAGAAGACATTTCCCTCATTCCCAATCTCTCTCCATCCCAGATTAGAGAGGTAGGGAGCAAGGTGTCCTGAGTCTTCCTGACAGTCTCAACCCCGGCCCCTGTGGGCAGAAAATGCCACCTCCTCCATACCCACTTCTCTCCATCCTCACCAAATTCTCTCACGATGGCCAGACCATTCCCTCGGGTGCCACCAGTCACGATCACCACCTTGCCCGGGTAACGCAGACAAGTTGCCATGCCAGCTGTTTGCCTCCGTTTCTCTGAATGACTAGAATCCACATAGAGCTTTGGTTATACAGGCTTTTGGGTGGAGCAGTGCCACTACTTAATTTGTTAGGAGGAGTGCCCATGGCTAATTTGCTCACTGTGGGTTGTGGAGCATGAGGGTTGGTCTATCCTGAACTGGAAGAAGAATAATGGAGGGAGGGGGGCTTTTCAAAAGATCCTATGTTTGCTTCAAGGAATGGCTTCATTGCTGAAGGGAATAAACTGAAGAAGCAGTAGACAGGAGTTATGAAGGAAGGAAGTCTCCTTGGATTCCCATTCATGACTGTGATGCGGAGGTTATGTCTTATAATAGGGGAGGGATGTTAGCAAGAGTGGAGATGCCTTTCTGTGAAGAGATAACCATCTACTGTACCTGCCGGGAAGGGCAAGATGGATAGCTGTTGTTAAAACATGAGTTGGGTATTGAGGTGCAGAGACATGCCCTCTTAAATGACTGAGAGGAAGGAACAGACCCCCTACCTTTGGACTGGGTAAGGAAGTTCCCACCAGCTCAGGCAGGAACATTGTTCAAAGCAAGGGCCAGGGATCAAGTTAACACCCTGCCCAAGACATGAACCCCCTTGTACAAGCGAGGTCTTGAGTGTTCTGTCTGCCTTCTGAAGTAATGCTGTAATGAGGTGGAGAAAACCCAGTACCTGACTCCTTGCTTGGGGGACAAAGGAAGGGGGGGGGCCTCCAGGAAACACTGTTGGAGTTTGAGGATGACTGTTCTAAGCCTTCTTTAAGGTGTGTGAATCACATCAGCAGAGTCTTTTTTAAAAAACAAAGAGATAACCACTCAATTATGGAATATCTTCCAAGGTGTACTTTTTCTCTAAGGCAGTGGTTATCAACCTCGAAGCCTTGGAGTTATTAAAGGGTTCTGCAAATCCATATGACCACTAACATTGCCATTGTGCTGTTTTTTGTCGTTATGTATTTTCTCAGTCAATTGATACCTATAGAACAGCTACTGTCATAGCGGGAGGCAGGCCCGTAGCTACAGTGGGGCATTTTGGGGCCTGGCCCCCTGATTTCTTGCCAAGGCCCCCCGACTTCCATCCAGCCCCCAGGCCTCCGGGTCTCTGGGCCGCCCAGAGGACTCCTGACTCTCTGGGCCGCCTGGAGGACTCTCCACCACCGCCCCTTCCTCAAGCGCAACTTGCCTCCCCACTTAGGCAGGCAGAGTGCAAACGCTGCAAAAGTGAGGGTTTTTAAGATTTTTATTTTTATTTTATTTTTTTATTTTGTGACGTCAGTGCCCCCTGACTTATTTAAAGGCCCCCTGAATTATAAAATCCTGGCTACGGGCCTGGGGGGAGGGCTCTGCAAAAGTGAGATTCTATTGAGGGAGTTGGAATGAATCATGCAATAAAGTCACAGGCTTCTCTTGCCATCTCTCTGTTTCTAAGAGGAAGCCATTCTGACATGATGCTTTCCATGTTATCCCCTCCCCAGAATTGAGGGAAACCTTCAGAACAGGCCTTCAGCCGTCTCTCTCTGCCTGGCCAGTGCTTCTTCCCCCCTCCCCCTGCATTCCCTCTTTTTTTCTGAAAAACACTTTTCACTCTCCAAACATTCTTGTCTGCTTTTCCCACACCTTTGCTGCTTTGGTGCCTTCTCCATCTCTCTGCTAAATCATCCAGGAAAGATCTAATTGTTGTGAACAGGTTTTTAAATTCATTTTTCACATTCTCTTGGAGGGATTTAACCTGATTGGGAACTTAAGCTTGCTAAGTCTGTCAAGGTGGGGACAGGCGGGAGGGACTGAGTGCGGTTTCGATCTGCAGATGCTGTTTTTGGCAACCTCAGACTTCCTGAAGTGTTTCTAAGGAAGTTATTCAGAGTGCCGAAGTTCTTTCCTGAAAGTTCAGACTGTATATATTATGACGGTTCATATATGACTTCACATCAAATAAAGCTCCAGATTGTTTAAATTCATAAATTATTCTTATTCTTAAACATGCTTCTTATTATTAAACATACTGTTGGTTATTTAATACATGAAATACAATTGATACACAGATAGGCTGGGGATTTAAAGAAACCTTTACAATCCCAAAAAAGACTTCACAATTCCAATTTCTAAATGTCCATAAAGCAAGTAAATCCCTCAAGACTAAGGAAATGTTCTGCAATCATCTCCCTTTCTTTATTCCTTTCCATTCTTCTTTTCAAACATTTCCCTCCTTTCTTTAGTTTTCTTTCCACATGCTTACCCCTCTATTTCCATTTAATTTAGACTATTAATGTCTCATGTCTTCAAAAGAAGTGAGCTTGACCAGTGTGTCGTCGTCCCCCCCTCCCAGTTCCTGCCCCTGCTCTCAACCGGCTGGGGAGGTCTGTCTTTGCATAGAGATTTCTCCCACCTCTTTTTAGCACACTTCTTTCCCTTTATGAATCTTCTGTCTTGGTACTGGCATTTTTCTGTTCAACAATATATTTTCAAATTACTTCTTGGCCTGTTGTGGGAACATGGTTAAGCTTACTCCATGCTCAGTTTACTTCCACACACTTTTATGTCGGTCTTTATTGATTGGAGCTCAGTAACTGAACTTGTCTCCCTCGCTCCATCTTGTCAGTGGGTTCACTAGGGGATGATCATTTCATCTCCTGTGAATATCATTTCAATCAATTTCCCCCCCTTTAATTTAATTTCTTCTATATTTAAAAGTAAATCATTAGGTGTCTCTTTACTTCTGTGCAAGCTAGCAACAGGAGCACAAAATAAACTTCACTATGGTGATAAAATGCCGGAAGGGGCAGGATTCTCAAATGTATTCCATATCTCAGAGATGGGAAACGTAACATTTTAATTGTGCACGTAACAAACTGGATAAATTACACAAAGGAAAGTGGCCCTGTACCTGCAAACTAGGGTTGCCAATACTTTCAAAATACCTCATTGGGCTACTGTAGAAACACAGATGAGGTTAGTGCATCCTGAGTTTATTTTCAAACATTTTTATGTCCTCTTTATTGAATTAATGCCAGAAACTGAAATTAAAACAAAGGTTGTCTCTTTGTCTACTTTGCCCCCATCCGTGGGTTTACTAGGGAATGATATGTGAATATAATTTCAGTTTAATTTTTCCCTCCAATTTCTTCTGGTCTTTTAAAATTAAATGATGACATGTCTATTTACTGGTTGGAACCATTTAGTGGTTGGAACTCAAAGTATCATTCACTGTGGTGAGAAATGGACAGGAGGGGAAGGATTCTCAAAGGTACGCCAAGTCTCGGAAATGGGAAGTGTTACATTTTAGTTATGGATAGAAGAAACTGGAATAAATTACACAAAGGAAGACAGCAGGGTCTATGGGTGGCGCGGCTCTAGCCAGTGAGTGAGTTGGGGTGCCAGCTGCTAGCAGTGAGCCCTGCCAGAAACCACGGGCTCCTGCGGCTGCCCCACCAGAAAGTATGCTGACGGTGGCCCAATTGTCATTCTGTTCTTTTGTAATTTTCTCATTGACGTTTTCTTACAAGTAGTCATTGGGTTTCCTTGCATCTCAGTGTATGTGTTTCCTTGATTTGATTGCATCTTTTTTTCTGAGTAGACTTCCATACATTATCCTACATAATGGGCAGTTGCTTTCTCTCTTTTGTGCTCTTAATAGCTTATTTTGATGGTGGCATCTGAAAATGCTGAATGGTTTTTTTGAGCCCTGATTCAAGTGTTGGATTCCTGGGTGGTATCTCGGGATGAGGAGAGCTACTCCACCACCACCACACTAATCAGAAGCCCTACTTTTACCTCTCCTTCTCAGGGAGCAAGCACAGTCTGCCCATAAATGAATGCAAAGGGAGTTGAGGGGAAGAAGCAAATGAATCCAGGCAGAGAGCTTGCAGGTGCAGGGGAAAGAAGCTGAAAGGCCGGGGAGAGGGCACCAAACCCCGCTCAAGGAGGAAGGGTAGGCCCTGATGCAAACTCATTTTCGTGTATTAAAGTCAAACAGCAACAAAATGTTTATGACATCTCTTTTCTTGGAAGTGTTTCTTTATTGGATGACAGGGTTTGGGATCAGAAAAGGCACAGTTGTTAGTCAAGAGGAAGTAAACAGAAAACAACCACAAGAAACATTTAATGAAGTTCAATCATTTCCTGGTTTCGCTGTCCTGGGGTACAGTCACATGGCCATCTAAGGCCTAAATAGAGAAGAGACATCCCAGGGCTTAGCTCTCGCGTACAGTATCAGAGTCTGGGCCGGGTGAAGCTGAATCCAAGATGGAGCTACCGTCTTTCATTTTGGGACACGTAGATCTGCTGAACTTCTACTTGCCCCTCAGACATTACAGGACTGGAAACCCATGAAGCAGGGTGGCCAACTGGCCTGGGGAAGAATATCCTGTCCCTTAAAGGAGACTTCATGTGTGGAAATAGGCAGTTGAAGGTTTCAATGGCAAGGAAGTGAATGACACTTCCTTATATTTGATGTGGATCAAACTGATATTAAAGAAACCAGCAAGAGGCCAGTTTGAAAAGTAGCAGCCCTACTGGCAAGAATAAAGAACACGAGTCTTCTTTAACAGTGTAGTATATCTGAACTGACGTGTGTTAAAGGGACTTCTTGGATTCTGGTTTTCCCCAAAAAATGTGTAAGGTGACACACATAGACCTTCTCTTTCTGCTCACAACATCCTGTGTGGTGGCTTACCATGAGCAGTGTACCCAAGGGCATCCAGTGAGGTTCATTGTTGAGTTGCCCTAGTCCAACATTAAATGTTTCCTGCTTTTTTGCTACAACATCATAATACTACACTTTTGTGGAGCTCTTCTTCGAAGGATGACTTTGAACATAACACATTTGTGCCCTTAGATCTTACTCTCACTGCTCATATTAACATATTAATATTTGTACTTTTAGCTCTTATCCCCGCTCCTTCTTGCAGCTCTATGGCTTGCCGGAGGAACCCTGGGAGTTCCCACCCCCACTTGGTTCAGGCATAGGATCCATCAGGTTCTTCTCCCCAAAGCCAACTTCAGCTCCGCCACTGATAAAAAGGTTTAAACCGGTGCAGAAAGTACCATCTGCGGCAAGGAACAGGACTGCCAAGGCCACCTCTTCTGGGGTCCCCATACGTCCCATAAGCTGTAAATGTGCAAAACAAGAGAGATAAAATGTAGAATTCTATGCTCATCGCATGAGAGGTAAGATCACGAGTTCTCAAAAGCTGAATCTGAGTGGGGCAGGATTTACTACAGGTGGAATTCAGATTTCCTTGGGGGCAGAATTCTAACTTTCAATTTTTGCATACACAGCCCGTCTTGCTGTTACCATCTTAGATGTGGTAAGAACTGGGTTGCCAATTCCAGCTTGGGAGACATAGAAGAAATGCCCAAGAAGGGCAACGTTTGGGGAGGAGTTCTCCAACATAGTAAAAAAAAAAAGAGTTGTCCACCTGGGAGAACTTCAGGCCCCACCCCGAGGATGGCCACCTTAAGAAAAACCAGTCATCTGCAGCAGCACCACTCCGGTTTCCCCACAACACACTTGCCTGACTATTCTTGTATCTCTGCAGCATCGCCTCTGGATCCGGTGACTTATCTACAGCGGTTTTCGTCAAAGGAGTCCAGATATAACTTGGTGAGATGCTAGGATTCAAAATGTTTGGACATTAAAAAAGGGCAGGGGTACCATGAAGCATCAATAAATATGTCCCCTAGTGAATACGTTTTTTAAAAGTGTCTTTCTTATCATCACTAGAAAGTTAACAACATCCGTGACAATCTTAGAGTCCAGCACACTTTGTGAACTGATTCAGCCTACAGTCCTCGGCATGACTATTCATTTATACATCCCAGGAAACTACAGCATGAAACGTAGGCCCCAAGATGTCAGTCCACAGGGAACGGAATCGTTCGTGCACAGCACAAGGAAAAGCAGTAGCAGGCATCCATTTTAAAATACAGTTTTCAAGAAGGACCTGAGGGTTAGTTGCACAAGCTGAGGGCCTGCAAGGAATCACAAGGGGTGGGGGTTGGGGGGTTTGTCCTGTACAACTTGAAAGTAATGTCTGCATCACCAAATCTCCCCCTCCAGGATCCCGTAAGCTCTTACTGAGAGCCAGTTTGGTGTAGTGGTTAAGTGCGCAGACTCTTATCTGGGAGAACCGGGTTTGATTCCCCACTCCTCCACTCGCACCTGCTGATGTGACCTTGAGTCAGTCACAAGCTCTGGCACAGCTGTTCTCTCAAGGACAGTTTGTGTTAGAGTTCTCTCAGCCCCACCTACCTACCTCACAGGGTGTCTGTTGTGGGGAGGGGAAGGGAAAGGAGTTTGTAAACCGCTCTGAGACGCCTTTGGGCAGTGAAGGGCGGGGTATAAATCCAATCTCCTCTCCTCTCCTCCTACTGGGAGGACTTAACCACATTGATGTCTTCTCCCTGTGCCCCATTTTTCCACTTTAACCGACTCTATGCTGCTCTTTAGATTCTGTGCTTCCTGAAGTAGATATGGCTCTCTTTTATCCGGACCTACCAGCACAGCCAGCGGGCCTGGATTCCTGAGAACCCCCACCCAGGGAGACAGGTCAAAGCAGGAGATACCCATGACCCAAATCCCACCAGAGACGAAGACTGCAGAGCCCCAGCACCTACCCAGCAGCATTGGGCCAACCCTGGTCTCGAACAGGCGGAGAGCAACAATGCAGAGGCCAACAGGACCAGAGGAGTCGGCGAAGACCAACTGGTCACAGGCACCCAGAAGTGATCAGCTCCAGCAGTCTGGGTGCATTCGGGTCAGCTTGTTGGCAGGGCCAGTCATGGGGAATATGGGCAGGGGCTGAACTGACCCAGCCCCAGGCCCCGCCAGAGGAACACCCAGTGCAAACAAGGCCAGGGTGGACGAGGCAGACAACTAGAGAAGGCAAAGCAAAACTGCACTCATTCCCCCTGCAAATGGCCTCCACCTGCAGGCTGGAAGATGCGGCACGAGACTGGGGGAAAGGGAGAGGGCAGGCGAAGGGAGGGGATATAAGCAGGGTCTCTGAGGGTGGCCAAGGAGGAATAGGTGGCAACTGGCAAAGAGGGACTGCAACAGCAAGAGAGAGATGGTGCATTAAACTCTACGGTTTTCCCTCAAATGATAGAGGTCCCACCCACAATGTGCCCAACATGATGACGACACTTCTGAAGGAAGACTCCCGGCAGTGCCCTAGGCCTGAAGGAGGCTTTGACCATGTGGCAAAACTTCTTAGCCGCCAACAACGGTGAACATAGAGAACATAGAGAACATTCTAGGCCAAATTTTGGGCCCTTTTGCCCTCACACCACTGGTATGTCATTGAGGCCCCATTTAGGCTTATCTGACCAAGGTGGCTGGGCTAAGCCAGCCCCAATGCATGGGGATCCAGGGCCACCAACTCCACACTGGTGAGGTCCTTTCCCCGGGCCCAACCCCAGGGAAAACCCCATTCCCCTGACCCACCCTAATGCACCACTGACAACTTCCCGGTGGAACACTGTTTTTATTGTGGTCAGTGGGAGCAGCCTTATGGAATGTGACTTGGGGTGAGAGTGGACCATGCACGCCTCCGTGCTGCATCAGCATTGCTGGCCTCTTGTCTTGGATGTGCATCTAGGGGGCCAAAGCTATAAGGCCCTCCTAGATAGTAGAAGTTCGATCTCAATCACAGAGTGACAGACACTCTCACGCCTGAAGGACTTTGAGTGGTGCGAGTGGACAACATAGCATGTTTCCATGGCCATATGGAAAAGTCTTCTATCATTGAGATGCAGATGGAGTATGCCAGACAAGTCCAGTCTCTATTAGTGGCCCTGGTCAAAATCCTGCCGTCTCAGCGAGACATACTCCATAGGTCAACACCTCCTGGAACTCTGGAAGTAGGAGCCCCTGCAACTGCAGATGCCCCAGTGGAAACCCAACCACGAACCTCGAGACAGAGAGACCCCACAAGACTTAGAAACGAGTGGGCCCACCTTGGGACCAACTGCTGACAATTGGCAGAAGGACCCAAGCTTTGTTAAAGCCCTGGAAGAGGACCCCACCTCCAAAGGCCTGAGGAATATTGTGGCAGTGAAGAAGGGGACAGTACTTGATGTAAGATAGAGGTTACCCCAGGTGGGGTGCAGGAAGACAGGGTCTGGGTTCAGTTAGTCCCGGGGCATACACAAACCCAACAACAAATATTGGTCCCGGAATGCTAACAGGCAAAAGTGATGTCATTGGTACACGAAGCAGACTACTAGAGAAGACAGAGAAGAGCTGCACTTGTTCCTCCTTAGAATTGCCTCCACCTGCAGGCTGGAGTTTGTGGCATAACTGGGGGAAAGGGGGGAAGGCGGTGTGAAGGGAGGGGATATCAACAGGCTCTCCAAAGATGGCCAAGAAGGAATGAGTGGCAGCTGGTGAAGAGGCACTGTAGCAGCGAGAGAGAGATGGTGCATGAAAGATCCCTGAGTGGAGGAGGGAGAATTGTCCAGCTTATCTGAGGCCTGAGGAGACTCACACAACCTGGAGAGTCAAGAGGACTCCAGCAGCACAGCAGAGTGTGCACACCTGGATATGGACATCTTTGAAGCTGGCTTTTCTGGTATTTTTCTTCTAGTTATTTTACAAAGCTGTACTTTCCTGCACATCCAGGGGGACCCGCTAGGATGGAGACACCCGCCACCTTCTCTATCTGCAGTTGCACTGGGTTTGGTGCTTTGGTGGTATCTAGGGTGGTCCTTGTCCTGGTGGCACCTGGGGATCTCCCACTGTTACGCTTGATCCCCAGATCACCAGGATCAGTTACCCTGGACAAAATGGCTGCTTTAGTGTGTAGACCCTACTGGAGGCCAGGCTTCACCCCCAAAATCTCCAGGCATTTCCCGACCCAGACCTGGCCACCCTAGTGGGATCACAAATGCTAATGTACACTATTATATTTAAAGAAACTTCCAATGCATGGTCTTAAGGAAAACCAGATTGTTCCAGTAGGATTTGAAAATAATGGGAATCATTTCTTTGCGGGGAGAATGGGGTATAAATCTCATAATAAATAATAAATAAAAATAAATTTTAATTCTAGAAAATATATTTTGTGCTTTGTTTTCTGTGTTTCTGTGCTTATAAGTAGCAACATTGGAAAGGGAAAAGAAATATGGGGTCTTTTTACCACTTATACCTTCTGCAGAAAAAGTATCCCAGCACACTTGGCTGGATATTAGATTCTTAAATTCTAGTTTCCTGTTATTACTGGAATTGTTCCTGTTCTCCCTCTATTGTCTCTTTCTTTGTTTTAGCAAAAACTTTGCCTGTAAGCTTGCCTGGAGCCTTGGGGCATGGAAGACCAGTCTTTCTTTCCTGGGAGTATTCTGCTAAGGACACTTCATGTCAAGGGTTCTGTATGGATAAGAATCACTTTTACCTGTTGACTCGTACTCCGTATTTGCTCTCATCGATGGCCAGGGCTTTGGTCATTGCAATCACAGCGCCCTGCAAGAGAAATGCACAACACGCAGGGTGTCTGACTGACCAGAAATGTCCTGGCCTCCTCCTCTAACAGTCTTATGTTAGATTTTTTTTATGATATGGACATTAAGAATGCCTACAATCCATGTTGCTGCTCAGCTTCTATTAGAAGATAAGCGATTATTCTCAAGGCCTGTTGGCAACCCTTGGCGAAGACACAGTACAGAGGAGACCAATTTGCAGTGCCTTACAATGGTCTAGTCTCGATCTTGGCAACCCTAGAGAAGATAGGATGGGGGTGGGTGGGCCAGACCATCTCATCCCTGAATGCTAACTGACCGGGGGGCGGGGGGGGACAGCCTGGCCTCCTCCTGTGCCTTTAGGAACAACTTCATTTACAAAAGCCTGCAGATGGAGTTTTTCAAAGTACGGAGAGTGGAGAGCAGTGTTCCCTCTAAGCTGAGTTAGTGTGAGCTAGCTCACAGTTTGTTAGCCTCCAGCTCACACATTTTTGTCTCAGCTCAGGAAGGATGGCTCCAGAGCAAACTAATTTATGCAGTAGCCAGATCGCTTGCTCACAACTTAATGCCAGCTGCTCACAAAGTAGAATTTTTGCTCACAAAACTCCACAGCTTAGAGGGAACATTGGTGGAGAGACTATCACTGGCTGTCTCCCTGCCATGCAAGTCTTCATCTGCCAGACAAGCTGCCATTAAAGGCTGAAGAATCTCAAAAGATATTGTACAGCCTCTTAATTAATATCAGTCCTCCTCTGTTAAACAAAAGTTTCAAGAGGGAGGACTCCTTAAAGTCTCTTTAGAACATGTGCTCGGTCTTCCCCCAACAGAGGTCCAGATATCCTTCTGTTTCAGAATCTTCCTCAGGGAGTTCAACAATAATTTTCCAGCACAAGGTTGCCAAATACCAAAGTATTAATCCAATTTTCTCTTCAATGAACGCTGCAAAAAAAAATTTCTTATGAGCTACAAGCCTCCTCCAAAGTGAAGAGAAAATTGGATTAATACTTTGGTATTTGGCAACCTTGTGCTGGAAAATTATTGTTGAACTCCCTGAGGAAGATTCTGAAACAGAAGGATATCTGGACCTCTGTTGGAGGAAGACTGAGCACATGTTCTAAAGAGACTTTGAGGAGTCCTCCCTCTTGAAACTTTTGTTTAACAGAGGAGGACTGATATTAATTAAGAGGTAGTACAATATCTTTTGAGATTCTTTGGAGATGATATTTGATATTTGGATGGTTTTGATAAAATATACAAATAATTTATGATATGTTATAATCATCTGTAACACGGTATTTGTTATATGTTGGTTTTTCCTACTTATCGTGGGTCCTTTTTTGGTTTTGTGAAATAAAGGCTGAAGAGCAGAAGCATTAAAACAAAAAGGGATTCTGTCCTTGGGTCAGGATTACCTTGCTTGGAACATACGAAATACAGTGCATCTCCCCAATGACGCCGAGCAGACTGGCTATGTTGATGATGTTTCCTTTTGTCTCTCGTAAGTAGGGCAGCGCATACTGTACACAAAAGAGGAACAGGAACAGTGCGCATGATCTCAAAAGACACTTATGAAGACACCGTAGCTTAGAATTGTCCATGAGCAGAGACCCTTCCCAGCACAGCTAGCAGAAATCCTTGCAACTGGAAATGGCAGGGATGAACCCTGTGGTGGAATGGGCCTGCTCTGGCCCACAGGCCCTATTCCTGCCTTCCAAGGTTTTCCCAACACCTGGAGAGGATTCTCTTTTTCTCTTGGGTAACTCGCTGCCACCACCTGACTTTTGCAAGGGATAGTCTGCTGGGAGGGTCAGGACAGCTTCCCTTCCAAGTTCTGAGAGGCCTTGCCTCTTGTGTATTCCACTGCCCAGCACCTGGTCACCATGGGGATCATTCCCTGCCTTGTGCGCCCCTGGAGGAATAGCAGCTTGCCAACTGCCAGCTTCCCCTGGGTGCTCTTTCTACAATAGCATTTCCAAGACGGTGGATATCTATGTGGTACAAAGAACCACTACTAGCATCAAAAGTTGTGAACTATTTATTAAAGAGAAAATGTTCACAAGCGCAAAAGGGAACTTCCTCTTTGCTCCCTTGAGTTTTATCTCCTCTCTTTCTCCCTCCCACTGACCAGGTCAGGCCAGGTCAAAGAAGCTTTTCCTGAATTCTCCAGAAATTTCCTTCCTGAAGCCTCTCTAGTATTTAACACCTCCATATATTTGTTCCCTGCTTGAAGGGTGCGGGAGACAGGACCCTTCTATTATCTCTAGCTAGACCTATTAGCATTTCTTAAGAGGTTACGGAGGTGAGCCTGGAAAGCCATTGACTGACTTCCTCCTCCCTGCCTGTTCCCTGGGGGGGGGGACTTTTACATAAGAACATAAGAGAAGCCAATGTTGAATCAGGCCAATGGCCCATCTAGTCCAACACTCTGTCACACAGCGGCCAAAATATACCAGGTGCCATCAGGAGGTCCAGCAGTGGGGCCAGGGCACCAGAAGCCCTCCCACTGCTGCCCCCTCCAGCACCAAGAATAGAGTGCATCATCTGCCCCAGACTGAGAGTTCCCATCTATACCCTGTGGCTAATAGCCACTGGTGGACTTCTGCTCCATATATTTATCTAATTTCCTCTTGAAACTGTCCATGCTTGCAGCTGCCACGACCCCCTGTGGCAGTGAATTCCATATGTTAATCACTCTTTGGGTGAAGAAGTATTTCCTTTTATCTGTTCTAACCCGACTGCTCAGCAGTTTCATAGAGTGCCCACGAGTTCTTGTATTGTGAGAAAGGGAGAAAAGTACTTCTTTCTCAACCTGCTCAATCCCATTCATAATCTTATAAACCTCGATCATGTCACCTCTCAGCCATCGTTTCTCCAAGCTAAAGAGCCCCAAGCATTTTAACCTTTCTTCATAGGGAAGATGTTCCAACCCTTTTATCATTCTAGTAAAAACTTTTAAAACTCACAGTGAAGCTTTTGCTCATTTCAAACCTCCAAAGAAAAAATGCTTTTCTCCACAAACCCTTTGGGTGAAAAGCTGGTTCTCAGCTGTGGAGCCATGGCCCATCTCTGTTGTTTTGATTTGGGCAGGAGAGAATTGATGGACACAGATATAGCACTACATCTCTGAGTACATTCCAGGTTTTTTCTACTGGACTTTCAACTCTGGATGAAGTCATCTGCCCTCAGGAAAGAGGGAAACCCCTTAGATGTTAGAAACACTCACCTTGGATGCTAGAAAACAGCTCACAGTGTTGATTTCCATGAGGTTGCAGAAGTCTTGGGCACTCTCATTCTCTATCGATTCATAATAACCTGTTTGCAAGAGGATTTTAAATGGAAGTGGGTTTCACAGAAGCAAGACACACAAATAACAAGAGAGCCCCAGCTCTGGAACATGCTGATGAATTTCACACTTGTTTTATTTTTAAAGTAATACTGCTTGGAATAGAACCACAAGTCACACATAGGCCCATTACGCATGTAAATCTTACTGCAGATTTTCAGAACAGTAAGCCTTTAATCTTGACTTCAGAGTCTGTGCTTGCCTTAAGCACTGTTCTTTCTCCTCTGGTGTATTTATTCTGCAGCTACAATTTAAAAAATGAACTTTTCTAAATCAGGGTGGAACATTACTTGTGATGTGTGAGGGTGGTGTCCAAAGGTGTTTTGTTTGTTTTTTTAATCACTCCATTGCCCTATTGCAACTGCACGGTAGCGTCCAGCAAGCACCTTCCCTTTACATCCTCATGGTTCCGGTTTTGCACATGCATTTAGCCTTAGTTCATTGAATGAAAGGGAACAAAAAGGAATGCAGGCAAAGGGGGGAAACCCAATGTTGAAACTGACAAGACTGTTTTTGAAAATGTGAAGCAGATGTGAAGCCCCGTTTTCCATATTGCTGAGCACTAGGCGATTCTCTGCTGTGTAATCAGTGACTGTGAAAAATGAGAGTCACTCGATCTCATAATACAGGGAAACATATTTCGTGTACAGAGTGCATGGTAGAACTAACTGACACTGCCTTTGCAACCCATGATTGTTGGCCTATGCAAAGTCAGCTGCGACTTCACCACACTTTAGAGACATTAACTGTAGGTCAATATATGTTATCCTATGAAGAGGTGGTGATAAAGATGGGGGGGATAAAGCCCCCATTATTTCAGTTTTTCCAAATCAGCCATTTGGCACATGGACTTTTAGGAAACAGATTTTAAGATCTAAAACATCTTTTGAATTACTGTTCTCTGGTAATGTCAGGGGTGCTATTGGCTAGAGGTGTGGGGGGAAAGGTATTTTTCAGGTTCAGGTATATTGAACCTGAAAAATATCAGTATTTCCTGATATCCCTGAATCCCAATAACATTATTTCCTGATATTCCTGAATCCCGATACTGATATGGCATTGGAATTCAGTAAAATTTTGAGATTCCCAATTTTTTTGGAGGGGTCATATAGACCTGAGAAATAAGAAAATGAGAGGATCAGCTGGGGTAGTGGAGGCTGAGAGCTCCGCACTCCCACGGCTGGTGCTGGCTCCCCTTACAGCTCGGTTTAAACCAAGATGCAAGGGGAGCCAGCCCCAGCCGAGGTGGCCCAGAGCTCTCAGCTCTGACTTCCCTGTGTGATTGTGGGCTGGCTCCTCTTGCAATTCAGTTTAAACTGAGCTGCAAGGGGAGCAAGTCCCAGCCAAGGTGGCACAGAGCTCTCAGCTCCCACTGCCCTGGGCAATCCTGAACTGGCTCCCCTTGTAGCTTGGTTTAAACTAAGCAGAATGGGGAGACAGCCCCAGCTGAGACAGTGCAGAGCTCTCAGCTCCCATCGCCTCAGGTGATCTTGGGCCGGCCCCAGCAGAGGGAGCGTGGGGCTTTCTCAGATTCTTTGATCTGTACTCGGCTTAAATAAAACCTGGAAAATACCAGCAAGGTATTTTCCAGGTACTTTTTCAGTTCGGTTTATGCTGAATGCAAACCCGTACTATTACACTGCTGTATTCTTGGATAATTAATATGGAAAGGAGTCCACTGAACTAAACTAGAAAATGGGGAAATGATTTGCAGATTATGATCACAGAAGAGGAACGGAGTTGGATTTGGGAAAGAGCTGTTCCGAGACTACTGTCAACTAGTCTGAAAGAAAACATGTAAAAAATTCCTTCTCCAATGGTACCTAACTCCCCATAAATTAGCCTTTGGCCGAGGACAGACTGGCAATTTGCCGCGGGATGGGACCCGGGCTGACAGCGACTCAATATCGGATTAAATGGAATGTTCACACAGGCACATCTGCCTGGCGTCCCCCACCCGGAGCTTACCGGAGCCCTCGCGCTTCAGTGCCGGATTAAAAAAACACCTGATAAAAGCCCGCAAGTCCAAAGTGCCTGCGTTCGTCGCGCGTTTCTCCGCTTCCGGGAGGTCTGAACGCGCAGGCGAGAAGCCAGGAGCAGCCCGCGTTGGGCATGAGGCAGCAGCGGTGTGATTGGCTGTGCTCCGCTCCACTGCCCAATGTGGTGCCGGCGTTGCAGGGCAAAAAAAAAAAAAAATCGCCGAAATGCGCTTATGCGCATGAGCGCATGAGCGCTCAAGCGCTCATGCGCACATACGCCCACAGCCGAAATAATGGGGAAACAGTGAATATAGCGCGCCTCCCGGCGCGGCAGTCTGAACGCTCCCGCACGCCTCCGTCCCGTTTCTTCCGGCAGAGGCCCCCGCTGTGTGGACGGGAAAACCCGGTATCGTTTACTCCGGGTTTTTTTGCCCCGACTCGATACCGGGGCAAATTGCCAGTCTGTCCTCGGCCTTTATATACTCCGACAGAGGGAAAGTGCTGCAGATGTAATCATTCCTCTGTAGATGTGCTTCATGTTTTCTGGTCTTGCTCTCAGATTCAACAATTTAGGAAGACTGTGGTCAATTATGTTAATGAAATGCTGGGTAGGAAAATGCCTTTTGAATCAAAATTAACTCTTCTGGGTTTTTGTGTTTTTTTGAGAAGTTACGTAAATGAGTCAGATTTGGAATTACTACTTAGTTCATTTACAGCAGCAAGCATGATTATTGCAATAAACCAGGAAAAGCCAGAAACATCAACTATTAGTGAGTGGTCTAACAAGATTTGGCTTATTTCACTGTTATCTAAGTAACATACTATCAAAGGGCTACTGAGAGTAACTCTATGGAACCAGATTTCTGTACCAAATATCGGATATTATTCATTTCTTTTTAGAATGAAAAAATATATGGTAAGATATACCCATTTGCTTACTATGATTTCTTGTTAAATTACTGGGGAATTTGTTTTGTATTTGTGTTTATGTATGTGTGTGTGTGTTAAAATAATAGTTTTAAAAACTTGTGTTATTAAGCTTCTGTAATTTCTTTAGTTTCTTTGTTAAGAGTCACCTGTAAAGTTATACTTTCTCAAACCCTTTATTGAACAAGTCCATTCCGGCTTTTGAGTAAACAGGAAACGCCCTCACACCCAGACACATCCCTCCCAGGGATTCTTCTCAGGCCCCCAAAGTTTGAACGTCACTCACCTTGTGCAGCGTTGTTCACCAGGCAGTCCAGGCATCCGTAACGTTCTACAGTTGCCAAAATCAGCCTCTGCAGAAACAAAGATGAAGAGACTTTGAAGGCAGGGCAAGGATAGCAACAGAATCAAGAATGCTGCCATTCCAGAGATACAAGTGACCATCACCTACTTGGGGCTGCACCTGTTCCAGGTGTTGGGAGGAAGACAGAGAAGGGCGGGCAGCAAAGGAGCCTGGGGGCAGAGAGGAGAGGAGCAACCAAAGAAGAGGGATCCTATATGTCTCGAGGGACAAGGGTTGATCCAGGCTGGGGAGGGAGTTGCTCAGATTTATGGTGGTTGCGGGTCTTTGAATCATGAGCTGCCTCCTGTTGAAATACTGTGATGTCTTGTGTACAAAGAAAGAGAGGAAAGAAGATCCTGCAGGGGGCAGCAAGTTCTAGCTCAAGAGGACTGTAGAGGGAAGACGCTTCTTTCTAAAGGGGCTTCTCTTTGTCTGCAGAATGGGCTTTCTTAGGCTTTCCTTCTGAAAGAGTCTAGAACTCTCTGTCTCTCACCTAGCAAGGCAGCTAGAATTACATCTTCTGTTTCATATCCACTTTGTTAGTTCCACAAATAAAGTTTTCTGTACTCTTAATCAGTACAGTGTCCTGACTGCTGCATAGGTGCTCTCCTATAACACCTCCAACCCAACTGAGCCTAGAGTCAAGGAGGCAATGTTTGTGCTCAGCTTCTGAGACTTGCCTGTTTTCAGACTCCAGGGCATGCTCTGACAGTGAGGAGGACTAGAAACTTAAAACTGATGGGGTAATTAAGTGGAACCCCTGGGCAAGGACTTAAGCAGAGGAGAGACATATGGCACCATAGGTGATAAGCATATTCTGAATTTGGGAAAGAGGAGCATAAATCAAGGGGAAAGGCCTAGAACAGTATTGTGGCCATTTAGACACCTGATAAATAGAATACAGAAAACGGTTTTAGTGATGGGTTCAGAGATGAAGACATTTCTTGGAAATGCTGAAGAAGAACCCCCAAAGCACCACTCGTCTTCACCCAGTTTTAGCCTACCTTAATGTCTGACTCCTTCTGAACATCGCAGATCTGGTAGAAAGCATCCCCGGGGCATCCAGAAGCCTGCAGCTCCCTCTGAATTGCTTGTCCCTTTTCCACTGCAAGGGGAGAGAACAGAAGAGTTGCCAGCAGGACAAACCTTCCAACCTAACTTTTTTTGTGCGGCCTCTGCTTTTTCCCTCCCTCTTCCTTTCCACCTGTGCCCAAGCTCCAAATACATGCAAGAACGTTTGTAAAATGACTTGAAGACTATTCCTCCTCTCTCTTGGTTGTTTCCTGCATTTCAAGAAGGGTGGCCTAAAAGGGCTGCAAAATAAGCAAATACATTCTGTTTTAAATGGGGAAACAAACGCCTTGGGCGGGCAAGTCCCATCTAGCTTTGCCTACAGGAACAGGAGAAGACGAAGATTTTGATGACTGATCAGTATACAGATCATATGCAGCCCAAAAAAAAGTCTGATGATGTTACTTTCCATCATCTGCCTATTTCTCTCACTTTATTTGCAACATTCTACTCAAGGGTGACTATAACTTGAATTTCTTACCTGTGTTCTCTCTTGCAGGTCCTGAAGCATTTCTGGCCACAATCTGATAACTGCAGCTTATTTCATCTCTACTACCCGAAACCTCATATTTTCTTGATATTTGCTAACCTGAGATACTGGAAGTGAGGGAGTAAGGGGCTGAATACAAGGACTGTACCTCCCCTGTGCTGAAAGATCCAATATACTATCAAACAACTGGCCCACCTTGAAATGTCAGGTATTTCTCTACTGATCTTCCTGCCAGATTTTGACAGCACTCCCCTTCAACTTGCCCACTGACCTCATATCTTGGGCCCATCTCAACCCTGGGCAAGTAAGGTCCCATGTCTAGCCACGGGCCCCTTTCCCATAAAATGATCATCCCGAGTCAGTGGAAAGTGTGTCAGGCCCTCCTCCTACCTGGATACCCCCCAGCAACCTCTTTGCAGGCTCCTCTTCCCAATACTCTGCTGCCTTCGACATCTGCTGCATGGACTCCCTGGGATCCTCCACTTCTCACCCCCCTTGGATCAGGTCCTATTGCCCATCTGAACATCCTCCCTACCCTCTCCTTGTCTCTTCTCTCAGCCTTGCTTGTAGTGAACAGGCGATGGTGTATTGGGAAAGAGAGAGTGGCTTACTTGTGTTTTGAAGGGTTTTTTTTAATTTCGGTTTGCTCCTAGTCATGTGTTTGATCATTAGTAAATACATGTTTTATTGACTTTTAATCAGTTAATCTCTGTCCATTTTCTTGCAGGAATCTTGCTCAGGAATAAAACTTCTGTATGCACAGATAAAAGATACTTTGTTTGCCCTTCTAGGGACCCCTTTAAGAACTCAGACCCCCTCTCTGGGTCCCTTTCAGGGAACATGATAAGCAGAGAAAGGGGCTTTTGCAGTGGTGGTACCTGACCCCTTTGAGAGGAAAGGTGGCCTGGTATAGTCCAGTCTCCTCAGGTCTTGGAAGCGAAGAGCAGGGCTGGTACTTGGATGGGAGACTACCAGTGTTCCCTCTAAGCTGAGTTAGTGTAAGCTAGCTCACAGTTTTTTAGCCTCTGGCTCACACATTTTTGTCCTAGCTCAGGAAGGATGGCTCCCGAGTGAACTAATTTATGCAGTAGTCAAATTGCTCACTCACAACTTTAATGCCAGTAGCTCACAAAGCAGAATTTTTGCTCACAAGATTCCACAGCTTAGAGGGAACACTGGAGACTACCAAGGAAGACTCTGCAGAGGAAGATGAAGGCAGACCACCTCTTCTTCTTGCTTGTTGAGAAAAAGCCCCTTGCTTGGGTCACCATAAGTCAGTTGGGACTTGAGGGCACTGAAAGACGTGCCTGACCTATTTGGTCCCATTCTGCTTGAGCCCCATCTGACCCCAACAGTTCTTCTTTTAAAATGTTTTACCATTCTAGGGAAAGGTCTGTGTTATGAAAACCATTCGGGGCTTACTTAATCTTTCACGTTACGCTGGGGATTTTCAATTAACAATTTATGCTGCTTTATGATTTTTTTTTACTATGATGATTTATTTACTTCAAACGCTGCCCCAAGAAGGACGTCGGTTGAGGTAGCAAATAGCTTTTTAAAACAAACAAGGGGAACCTGTCATGAGGGAGGGCAGTAGAAAAGGGGGTGCTCCAGACTCACCTCCGGAGGCTCGTGAACAGAAGACCACTTTGGCCCCTTGGCGAACTGGAGGGCAAAGAGAGAAAGGAACACAAGACAAAACTCAGAGAGGCTCGGCTCACTCACAGAGGCACAGCACTGGATTAAAGTCTTTGTTTTGAAAGACTCAATTCCTGCCTCCCAAATCCCCCCATTTAGGTCCTCAAAAAACCTCAGAAAAATTCAGGGGGAGGAGGGTTGTTTTCCCTCTCAGGGGGGGCAGCCTTCTGCAGGCAGATCTTCCTGTCTGGAACAAACCCTCTCTGATGATGGGAAAAGAAGCTCCCTTCCCCCCCAGCCCTTTCAGGTGGGCAGCTGTGGTGGTCTACAGTAGAAGAGCCAGGACAGAGTCCTGGACCACCTTAAAGGCCAACAGGATCTCCAGGGGAGAAGCTTTCAAGAGTCAAAGCTCCCTGAATCGTCAGGTATCTGAGTCTGTAAAGAGTCTTGCTACTCTTTGAGGTACTTTTCGGCTTAGATCTTGCCATGCCAGAGCCCTGAGATCCAGTCTTACTCTGGAAATACGGGACACCCAGTGCCTCCCGCCACAGGCTCACAGTCCTCATATCAGTCATATTGGCACCTTGCATTCTGGCAGCCTGCTTCAAGAGCTTTACAAGTGGCTGAATTTCCGCAGGTGTAGCTTTGCCTGCTATGAAAATAGGAACTGTCCAGCCTTTCCCAGAATCTGAACCAGAGCTACTCAAGATAGTTTTTGTATCACAAACACACAAGCTATAATTTCTTATTCCTTTCCATAACAAAAGAAAGAGTCTTGTGGCATGTCAAAGGCAAATGAAAAGTCGCTAGTCCACAAGACTTTATGCCAGAAAGTACTACGCCATGAGTCTTTTTTGTGTTTGCAGGACAGACAAAAATGCCTCTGAGGACATAAAGAGGACATTCCCCCCCCAATTTCTCTCCATCCCACATTAGAGATGTAGGGAGCAAGACTTCCTGAGTCTTCCTGGCAGGATCGACCCCAGCCCCTGTGGGCAGAACATGCCCCCTCTTCCATACCCACTTCTCTCCATTCTCACCGAATTCTCTCACAGTGGCCAGACCAATCCCTTGGGTGCCACCAGTCACGATCACCACCTTGCCCGGGTAACGCAGACAAGTTGCCATGCCAGCTGTTTGCCTCTGTTTCTCTGAATGACAAGAATCCACGTAGAGCTCTGGTTATATAGGCTCCCAGGTGGAGCAGTGCAGCTACTTATGGGTTGGGAGGAGCGCCCATGGCTATTTTGCTCACTGTGAGTTGTGGAGCACAAGGGTTGGTCCTTTCTGAACTGGGAGAAGAATAATGTGGGGGCGGCTTTTCAGAAGATCCTGTGTTTGCTCCAAGGGATGTCTTCTCTGCTGAAAGGCCTAAACTGAAGAAGCAGTAGACAGGAGCTATGAAGGAAGCAGGTCTCCTTGGATTCCCATTCATGATGCTGCTGCTGAGGATATGTCTTGTAATATGGGGGGATGGTCCCCCCTCCCACCCAGTCCCTCTTCACTATAGCCACTGCCTCAAAAACAGTTTGCCCCATACCATCTCCTTAAATTCAGCCTCATTTCTTCTCACCTGGGCTCTTCATCCTAGTCTCAGGGTTAGGATTCTCAGGTCCCTGCTCACAACCAGCTGGGAATGGGGTTTCAGGTTAGGGAAGGAGGCCCAGGCTTTGTTGTGGGTGACATGGTCATGTCTCTTCCAATGACATTCTGGTATTTGGGCAAAAATGTCTACGGTAAAATGGTTTTTACCATAGAATTTTGGCCCAAATACCAGAGCATCACTCAGACGTAGCCAACTTGATGACATCCCTTCCAGTACACACTGGAATTAACGTTCCCACACTGCCAGAGATGTAGCCTGGGCCTTCCTCTCGCTCCTGGTAAGTCCCGTCCCCCCCGGCAACCAGCTGTTTTTCTGTAAGTTTTTCCCCCCTTTATTTATTTGTATTTTTGAATTAATAAAACTTTTGATCATGATGTCTTCGATATTTGGACCATGAGCAACAACAATCTGAAAAATGATTTCTGATGGTCCTAATTTATTCCAAGAATGAACTGAGACTTATCTAATGAATGAACTGGCCCTACTTGCTGGTGTGAGTAATACAGAGTAATAATCTGCGTGGGGGATTAATTTTTATAAATGGCTCACCCAATAATGAATGTAAGTGATCCTTTTCTTCCTTCCCACCTTTTTGTTTTTTCCCCTCCAGGCTTTAAAGCAATCAACAGAAACGTATTTTGAATAATTTCACTTTATGGTGCATATCGTAATAATTAGTACCACTGAGGAAGACTTTGTGGCCCAAATGCATTTGGTTTTAATGAAAATTTTAAATTATTTGTAATGCATTGAAGCTCTATTAATTTAGCACACGCAAACCTTCAGAATTCATTCTGTTAAGAGGCTTTTTCTCAGCCTTCTTGGTTACCTGGTTTTTCCGGGCTGAAGTTTCTTCCCCTTTCTGTTTTGCTCCCTAAGGTGCTACCTGGTTCTTCTGCAGACCGGTGCGTCTACCCTGGGAAACTACCCACAATCAAGCGCTTCCAGGACATTGGCCAAAGGACCATAAGAGCTGTCTTCTGCCAAGCCAGATCTGCCCAAAAAATTAGAACCCAAACAGTAAAGCTCCAAGTTGGGAGATCATCACTCAACTTCAGGCTCTGGATGGGTTTGCCTGGTGTCTGGTACTGACCCAAGCAATCAGGGAGTTTCACTGATTGTCAATAGACAAACAGAAAGGGAGTTAAGGGAGAGACGCAAAGGAATGCAGGCAGAGAGCTTGGAGGTACAGGGAAGGGAAGCTGTAAGGTCAGGGGAGGGCACCAAACCCAGCTCAACCAGGAAGGGTAGGTCCTGATGCAAACTCATTTTCATCTATTAAAGCCAAACAGCAACAACACATTTATGACATCTATTTCTTTGAAGTGTTTCTTTATTAGATGATAAGATCTGGGATCAGAAAAGGCACCGTTGTTAATGAAGAGGAAGTAAACACAAAACATCAACAGGGGACATTTAATGAAGTTCCACCATTTCCTGGTCTCACTGTCCCGGGGCACATTTATATGACCAACTAAAGCCTAAATAGAGAAGAGACATCCCAGGGCTTAGCTCTTGCTTACAGCATCAGAGTCAGGGCCGGATGAAGCTCAATCCAAGATGGAGGTGCTACTTTTCAGGGACAGGTAGATCTGCTGAACTTCTACCTGCCCTCAGACATTACAGGACTGGAAACCCGGGAAGCAGGGTGGCCAACAGGCCTGGGGAAGAATGTCCTGTTCCTTAATAGAGGCTTCATGTGTGGAAATAGGAAGTTGAAGCTTTCCATGGCAAGGAAGTGAATGACCCCCCCCCCACCCCGATAGTTGATGTGGGAGAAACCAATACTAAAGAAACCAGCAAGAGGCAACCCTACCAGCAAGAATAAAGAACACAAGTCTTCTTTATCAGTGTGTCATACCTGAACTTAAAGGGACCTTTGGGATTCTGCCTTTCCTCAAAAAAAGCCTAAAGTGACACGCATGGGTCTCCTCTTTCTGCTCACAACATCCTGTGTGGCAGATCACACTGGGTATCCATGAGCAGTGTACTCAAGTGAGTTTCATTGCCGAGTTCTCCTAGTGTGACATTAAATGTCTCTTGCTTTGTTTTCTTTGGCTATAACATCATAATACGATGCCTTTCTGGACCGCTTCTTCTTGGAAGGATGACTTTGAATAAATAACATTTGTACTCTTAAGCTCTTATCCCCACTCCTTGTTGCAGCTCTATGGCTTGCCGGAGGAACCCTGGGAGTTCCCACCCCCACTTGGCTCAGGCTCAGAATCCTCCAGGTTCTCCTTCCCAAAGCCGACTTCAGCTCCACCACTGATCATAAGGTCTAAACCCGTGCAGAAAGTACCATCTGCGGCAAGGAACAGGGCAGCCAATGCTATTTCTTCTGGGGTCCCCAAACATCCCATAAAGCTGTAAATGTGCAAAACAAGAGAAATAAATGTAGAATTCTATACTCATCACACGCGAGGTAAGGTCATGAGGTCTCAGAAGCGGAATCTGAGTGGGGCAGGGTTTACTAGCAGTAGAACTCAGAATTCCTGGGGGCAGAGTTCTAACTTCCAATTTGTATATGCACAGCCCTTTTTCTTGTTACCATATTAGAAGTGGAAGAAGTTGGGTTGCCAATTCCAGCTTGGGAGACATAGAAGCAGTGTCCGGGGAGGGGAAAGTGTGGGGAGGGGAGGGAGACCAGCCGAGATGCTTCTTCCTATACTGGAGAAGCTGAAGTCTACCAGCATCCCCCCTCTGCAGCCACACTAGGACTTCTGTTTCTCCTGCCCACTAGGGCTGCTGTTTTCACCTTGGCACTGTCGCCTACAGAATATTCATTTATTTAAAACATTTATTAGCCACCGTTCTTCCTTCCAGTGCTTGATGGCTTCTGATAAAGGGAAAATACAGAATACAGAAAACACCAAAAAAATAAAAATCAAAAATCACAATTTAGGATTGCAAGCAACGTAATCAAATGCAATCCTAAATAACGCTGTCTTCAACTACCTCCTAAAGATCTAAAGGGAGGGGGCTAGGCACACCTCCCTGGGGAGGAGGTTGTTCTAGAATTGTGGGGCTGCCACTGAAAAGGCCCTCTCTTATGTACCCACCAAAGGAGCTCCTTTGATTGGTAGGACAGTAAGGAGAGTCTCTCCTTGTGACCTTGATTCCCAGGCAGGAACATATGGAAGGAGATTCCCCAGTCCCAAACCAGGAGACCTTTGAAGGTTGAAAACAGCCCTTTGAATTGGGCTTGGAAGTAAATTGGTCAACAGTGTAAATGCTGCAGTGTTGGGGCAACATACTCTGGATTGCTCCTTGCTTCTGCACTTGCTGCAGCTTCTGAGCACTCTCCAAGGGTAGCCCCAAGCAGAGCAAATTGCAATAGTAATTAAGGCATGGATCACTGTGGGTGAGATCTGATTGAACCAGGAACAGATGCAGCTAATGCACCAGTCAAAGCTGGGGAAAAGTACTCTGAACCACCACAGCCATCGGGTTTTCTAAGGTAACTGCTGTGTTGAGTAGCACTCCCAAGCAGTGAACCTGGCTTTCCAAGAAGGGAGGAAACCAAAGGTTCTGGTCTACCTTTCTACTAACCTGGAGGACCTCTTCCTTGTCAGGATTAAGTTCCAGCTTGTTCACCCTCATCCAGCCCATTATGGATTCCAAGCACCAGTTCAGAACATCAATCAGAATTAGGTGGGGGGAAAGGCAGAGCTGGGCATCATCCACTGCCTTTTTTGTGCAGCCTCTGCCTTAGCCTTCCATCTTCCTTTCCATCTTCTCTAAGTGCACACGAGCATGTTTGCCAAATACATTGAAGACTGTTGCTCCTCTTCTCCATTTAGAGAAAGGCATTCAGAAAGACCTGCAAACTAAACAAATACATTTTGTTTTTAACAGGGAAACAAACTCCTTGAGCACGCAGGTCCCATCTATTGTTGCCTACAGGAACAGGGGAAGACAAAGAACTTGACTGATTAGTATACAGATCACGCACTGCCACTGATGATCCTACTTTCCACCATGTGCATATTTCAATGCATTTGCAACATTCTACTCAAGGATGAACATAACTTAAATTTCTTACTTGTGCTATTTCTTGCAGGGCTTGAAGAAGCTCTGGTCACGATCTTATCATTCCAGCTTACTTTAATCTCTGACTCTACTACCTTAAACCTCATATTTTCTTTATATCTGCTAACCTGAGATCCTGGAAGCAAGAAAACAAGGGGCTGGATACAGGGATCCTACCTGACCTGTGTTGAAAGGTCTCCACTGGCTATCACTTGCCGGCCTTCACAGTGCTGGTTCTTAGCTTCACGGCTTTCAATGGCTTGGAGTCGAGGTCCTTGAAGAACCCCCCTCCTCCCATATTGCCTGTCCACCCCCCTCAGTTACCTGCTTCCGAAGCCCTGCTCTGTGTGCCTACAGAAGTGATGTGGGTGACTGTGAGGCCCCGACCCCTCCTACTGTTGGCAGAATTTGAAATATGCAAAAAGGAGCAGAGCTCAAGCTGCTGAAAGAATAAACACTTGTTTAGAAGAGAAACAAGTGTGCAAAGAGGAGAGAGAAGTTTCTAACTCTCTAACCAACTAGCTGTGTAATGAACTACTAGGGAGGAAGTGAGCTCAAAAGAAGAGGAAGTCTCCAATGAGCCAATCAGGAGACAGAAGGGGATCATTTGAAAATACCAGGAAGTCTTTAATCTGACTATGCTAGCAATTTAACCCCTCTGATGCCCCCGGTAGGATATTCTCCATATCCTCCTTGATTTGTGTACACAGCAGATCTTGTACATTCTAACACCTCCTGCTGAGACCCCCTCAACCTCATTCCTCATCTGCTTATGCCTGTTTTGAAGGGCACCCTGTTGAAAGCCTAAGTGCAGTGGGGCCTCAGAAAATGAATCTCAAAAATACACCTGGTCTGTTGTGACCAAGGTAGATTCTATCATGTAGGAAGAAAGAAACTGGAATGTATAAAGCATTTGCATTCCCCCAGCTCCAAGGAATACCTCATCAAGACAATATGAGCCATTTCCAGCTATAGAATGTTGGGCAACTCTATTGAACCCAGCCATTGATAAAGACAGCCTAACATCCAATCCACCCAGGATAAGCCACCAAGAGAGCCTTTCAACCCACAATTCACACTTGGTCCTTTATCAATATGCTAAAAACCAGGGCTCTTTTTGTAGCAGGAACTCCTTTGCATATTGGACAACACACCCCCTAATGTAGCCAATCCTCCAAGAGCTTACAGAGCTCTTCTTACAGGGGCTACTGTAAGCTCCTGGAGGATTGGCTACATTAGGGGTATGTTGCCTAATATGCAAAGGAGTTCCTGCTACAAAAAGAGCCCTGCTAAAAACCATCTGTGATGGACTGCACTTAAAACCCAGTTTCATAGTTCAGCCAAATCAGAGAGCTGGGAGTTAATTCTTTCCTGGAATGGAGAGCCTGAGTGACAGGCTACTAGTGCCAGCTGAAAAAGAACTATATGATCAGCTGAGTGCTGAAAGGAGAGTCATTCTTCTACTCTGGAGTTCTTATGTCAGTTGGAACCATTCTGAAGGCAGTTGGTTTCTGTCCGAGAGTTTGGAGTCAGTGAGTCTGACAGGATGTCAGAAAGCTTCACCTTTTAAGTGAAAGGAAAAGACTCCTTGCCTTAACTGAAGCTGAAGTCCCCTTTACACAGACACCAGAATTGGGAGGGAGATTTGGCAAGAGTGATTAGGTAGTGTATTGAAACTCCCTTTCAAGCCAAAAAACGGAACAGAGTTATATCTTCCGAAGAGAAGCTTTATTTCTGCCCATTGTTACAGAGGGTTTAGCTCTGAGGAGGACCCTGGTCTGCTGTGAATGGGGAAAGGGTTTTAGACAACTTAGAAGTAAACTGTAGTTCAAGAGAGGAGACAGTTAGGTTCCCAAAGAAAGTGACCAAGTCCAGGAAACCTGGACTGCCATAGAAAACTCTCTGATGAGAAACATTGTTGCTGTAACTAAAATACTAAGTAAAACGCCTCTCACAGTTAAGATCCAAGAATATATGAAAATAAGCTTCAACAACACTATTTTGCAGTTTTAAAGAAGTAAATTCCGTACTATCAACAACTTTTACCTTAGCATTTCCTATCCATGACTATACCTATTCCATCCCTGCCTGTTAAATAAACTTGTTCTTTCTGTTTGAATGCCATACTGTCTCGAGAACCATTTCAAAGGGTAAAGCAAGAGGGCTCCTGCTTTTCTACATCAAGTTCCTGGGCTGAGCTAAAAGTCAAAATTAAATCAGTGTGACAGGGTGGAACAGACAGTCTTTCAAAACCACAATTATTTACACAGTTCTTGGAGCTGCTCAATCACAGAAGGGAACTAAGAATTTTGGTGGGGAAATCTGCCTCAGAGAAGGGAAGTGTTAGTGGTCCATTATACCATCAAACAATTGGCCCACCTTGGAATTTCAGGTATTTTCCTACTGAATTTCCTGCCAGATTTTGACAGCAGTTACCTTCAAGTTGCCCAGTCATATTCAAACCTCATATCTTGGCCCAATCCCAACCCTGGGCAAGTAGGATCCCATCTCTAGCTATGGGACCCTTTCCCATAAAATGACCATCCCAAGTCAGTGGAAAGTGTGTCAGGACCTCGGACTACCGGGATACCCCCCTGCAATCTCTTCACAGGCTCTTTTCAATACTCTGCTGCCTTGGAGATTTGCTGCATGGACTTACCGCAATCCTCCATCTCTCACCCACCCTGGACCAGGTCCTGTTGCCCATCTGAATGTCCTCCCTTTCCATTCCTCGTCTCCTCTCTCAACCTTCCTCACACTCTGCGGGTGAGTGTGTATTGGGAAGGAGAGGGTGGCTTACTCATGCTTTAAGGGTTTGTTGTTTGGGTTTGCTCCTACTCATGTCTTTGATCATTAGTAAATAAATATTTCATTGACAATTTATTCTGCTTTATGATTTCATTAAGTTTTACTTTGTACACTGCTTCAAGAAGGATCTCTGTTGAGGTGGGAAATACATATTTAAACAAACAAGGGGAACTTATCATGGGGAAGGGGAGTAGAAAAGGTGCTCTAGACTCACCTCCGGAAGCTCGTGAACAGAAGACCACATTGGCTCCTTGGCGACCTGGAGGGCGAAGAGGGAAAGGAACACAAGACAAAACTCAGAGGCCTGGCTCACTCACAGAGGCACAGCACTGGATTAACTTATTTGTTTAAAAGATTCAATTCTTGCCTCCCCCATCCACCCGTTTAGGTCCTCAAACAACCTCAGAACACTTCAGAGGGGATAAGAGTTGTTTTCTGTCTCAGGAAGGGCAGGCTTCTGCAGACAGATCTCCTCATCCAGAGCAAACTCTGATGGGAGCAGAAGCCCCCTCCCCCCAAGCCGTCCATGAAGACCCCTTTGGGTGGGCAGCCATGGTCATCTACATTAGAATAGCCAGATTAGAGTCCAGGAGCACCTTAAAGACCAACAAGATCTCCAGGGGAGAAGCTTTCAAGCGGCAAATCTCCCTGAATCCTCAGGTATCTGAGTCTGTAAAGTCAGATATACCTCAGAAATCTTGCTTCTCTTTTAGGTGCTTTTGTGCTCAAATCTTGCTGTACCAGAGCCCTGAGATCCAGTCTTATTCTTGAAATAAGGGGCACCTAATGCCTCCCAACACAGGTTCACAGTCCTAGTATCAGTCAGATTGCTACCTTATATTCTGGTGTCCTGCTTCAAGAGTTTGGAAATTCAGCAGGTGTAGCATCACCTGCCATGAAAATAGGAATTGCTCACCCCACCGCAGAGCTAACGGGGATAGTTCTTGTACCCTGTTTTCTACAGAAGGAATCTGTTCTGGAGCACACAAACCTATTATTTACAATAACATAAGAAAGAGTCATGGGACGTCAAAGGCAAATGAAAAGTCTCTAGTCCACAAGACCTTACGCCAGAAGGTACTACTCCATGAGTCTTTTATGTGTTGGCAGGACAGATAAAAATGCCTCTGCAGACATAAAGAATACATTTCCCTCATTCCCAATTTCTCTCTGTCCCAGATTAGAGATATAGAGAGCAAGATGTCCTGAGTCTTCCTGACAGGCTCAGCCCCGGCCCCTGTGGGCAGAAAATGCCACCTCCTCCATACCCACTTCTCTCCATCCTCACCAAATTCTTTCACGATGGCCAGACCAATGCCTGAGGTGCCACCAGTCACAGTCACCACCTTGCCCGGGTAACGCAGACAAGTTGCCATGCCAGCTGTTTGCCTCTATTTCTCTGAATGACTAGAATCCACATAGAGCTTTGTTTATACAGGCTTTTGGGTGGAGCAGTGCCATGCCACTACTTAATTTGTTAGGAGGAGTGCCCATGGCTAATTTGTGCACTGTGGGTCATGGAGCATGAGGGCTGGTCCTTTCTGAACTGGGAGAAGAATAATGGATGGGGGGGAGCTTTTCAGAAGCTCCTGTGTTTGCTCCAAGGGATGGCTTCATTGTTGAAGGGCCTAAACTGAAGAAACAGTAGACAGGAGCAGTCAAAGAAGCAAATCTCCTTGGATTCCCATTTATGACTGAGCTGCTGAGGCTATGTCTTACAATATGGGAGGGATGGGCCCCCTCCCACCCATTCCCTCTTCACTAAAACCACTTCTTCAAGAAAATGTGCACCTCCATTCCCCATCTCTTTAAATTCAACCTCATTTCTTCTCAGCTGGGCCCTTTGTCCTAATGGCGATGTCACTTCCAGTGACATTCTGGTATTTGGGCATAAGCATCTATGGTAAAATTACTTTTATTGTAGAGTTTTTGACCAAATGCCAGAGCATCGCTCAGACATAACCAACTTGACAATATCACTTCCAGTACACATGTTCTCACATTGCCAGAGAGAGAGCCTGGGCCTTCCACTCACTCCTAGTAAATACTCCCACCAGCCAGCTGTGTTTCCATAAGTTTTTTTTCCTTAAGTCATTTATTTGTATTTTTGAATTAATACAAATTTTGATCATGATGTGTTCGATATTTGAACCATGAGCAACAACCATCTGAAGAACGATTTCTGACGGTCCTAATTCATTCCAAGAATGAACTGAGACTTATCTCATTAACTAGGAGTAAGGCCCGTTATGGGAAGAAATACAATGAGCTCTAGAAGGAAGCTCCAGGTGAGTGTCCTGACTGTGGCCAGTGGGGCGGCAGAGGGAAGGGAGAAATAGAGGGAGGCAAGCCATGTCTATTTCCTTCTGCTTAGCTATAAGGCAGGGCTGTCTCGAGTCATTCTGCTGCCCCAAGTGGGTAGTATGGGAGGACAGCCACATGGTAACACGTATGATTCCCTCCACCCCTGACTTATGTTGATTTGGGGTTATGCAGTGGCAGCTAAGGTAGAAAAGTACCTCCTCCTATGCCATCTCTTCTGGGTTCCAAGTGTCTGGAAAGCGGTTCCATAGCCAGTTACAGGGTTGCCAAATCTGGGTTGGGAAATACCTGTAGATTTGAGGGGTAGAGCCTGGGGAGGGCAGGGTTTGGAGTGCGGAGGGACCTCAGCAGGGTATAATGCCATAGAGTCCACTGCCCAAAGCAACCATTGTAATAGCTGGGAAATTTTCTGTAGGGGAAATGATGTGCTGTGGCTAGGGAACACAGTGATTTCTGGGAGATCTCCAGCCCCCACAGGGAGATTGGCAACTCCAGTGACCGTTTAAGGGAAAACTGGGATATGCATTTTACCTCAGGACACATTCAATGACTCCCAATGGCAACAACAAATTGTTTAGAATGTTAAGAGGCAAAGGCCAATCAGGCTGCATATGCAAATAACCTCTGTGTTCCGACTGGCTATTCGGGGAGAGGAACAGCAAACTGTTTAGAATGTTGGAGGCAGGACTCAGGCAATGCAGACAGAGGATAGGGAGACCCTCTGAGTGAAGATCAGGGAGCCAACTGATTTGGGAATGTGTGGAATGTTCAGGAGAGTCCACAACCAAAAAAGAATTACATATAAGGAGAGATGAACTGGCCCTACTAGTTTGTGTGAGTAATACAGAGTAATAATTTTTTGGGAGGGCGGAATTTAAATTTTATAAATGGCTCACCCAATAATGCAAATGCACCCAATAATTAATGTAAATGATCCTTTTTTCTTTCACACCTATTTCTTCTCCCCCCCCTCAGGCTTTAAAGTAATCAACAGAAATGTTGTATTTTGAATAATTTTACTTTATGGTGCATATTTTAATAATTTGTACCACTGAGGAAGGCCTTGTGGCCAAAATGCATTTGGCTTTAATTCAAATTTTAAATTATTTGTAAAGCTCTATTAATTTAGCATATGCAGCCCATCAAAATTCATTCTGTTAAGATGCTTTTTCTCAGCCTTCTTGGTTACCTGGTTTTTCCGAGCTGAAGTATCTTCCCCTTTCTGTTTTGGTCCCTAAGGTGTTACTTGGTTCTTCTGCAGACCAGTGCGCCTACCCTGGGAAACTACCTGCAAGCAAGTGCTTCCAGGACATTACCCAAAGGACCAAAAGAGCTACCAGATTTTGCCCAAGGACAGGACTGTCAAAAACCCAGAACCCAAACAGTAAGGCCCTGAGTTGAGAGGTCATCACTCACCTTCAGGCTCTGGATAGGGTTGCCAGTTGTCTGGTATTGACCCAAGCAGTCAGGGAGTTTCACTGATTGTCAATAGATAAACAGAAAAGGAGTTCAGGGGGAGAAGCAAATGAATCCAGGCAGAGAGCTTGGAAGTACAGGAAAGGGAAACTGTAAGGCCGGGAAGAGGGCACCAAGCCCAGCTCAACCAGGAAGGGTACTTGTATTAAAGCCAAACAGCAACAACACATTTATGACTCCTCTTTTCTTTGAAGTGTTTCTTTATTAGATGATGAGATTTGGGATCAGAAAAGACGCAGTTGTTAGTCAAGTGGAAGTAAACACAAAAAATCAACAGAAAACATTTAATGAAGTTCAAACATTTCCTGGCCTGGCTGTCCTGGGGCACATTCATATGGCCAACTAAAGCCTAAATAGAGAAGAGACATCCCAGGGCTTAGCTCTCACACTATCAGAGTCGGGTCCGGGTGAAGCTGAATCTAAGCTGGGGCTGCCTCCCACCTTTCATTATGGGACAGGTGGATCTGCTGAATTTCTACTTGCCCCTCGGACATTACAAGATTGGAAAGCCAGGAAGCAGGATGGCCAACAGGCATGGGGGAGAATGTCCTGTCCCTTTAACGGAGGCTTCATGTGTGGAAATGGGCAGCTGAAGCTTTCCATGGCAAGGAAGTGAATGACACCCCCCTCCCCCTGAATATCTGATGTGGATGAAACCAATACTAAAGAAACCAGCGAGAGGACAAGTTGAAAAGTCTTCTTTGTCAGTGTGGACTATCTATACTGGTGTGTCTTCAAGGGACATTTTGGATTCTGCCTTTCCTCAAAAAAAATGCCGTAAGTGACACTCTCCTCTTTCTGCTCACAACATCCTGTGTGGCAGCTCACACTGGGTTTCCATGAGCACCGTACCCAAGGGCATCCAGTGAGTTTCATTGCGGAGCTCTCCTAGTGCGACATTAAATGTCTCTTGGGCTCTGATCACACGCACAATTAGCAACGCGAGAGGGACAAATGCCGGGTGGATTTAACAGGCGTGATCACATGGACACATCTGGTATGTGTGACAGCAGCCTTGCTTTGTTTTCTGAGTGTATGTTTGTATTAAAAAAGTAGAGAATAATAGAGGGAATAGGGGGAACTTGTTTGGGGGCCCATAGAATTGGACCCCCTGATCCAATGTTCTTGAAACTTGGTGGGTATCTTGGGGAGAGGCTCCATCAGCTACCCTGTGAGTTTGGAGCCTCTCCCTCAAACCCCCTCCCCTCCAGCCCCCAGAATATACCCTATGTTTTCACCATTGACTTCAATGGCCCATAGGTTATAATGGAGCTGAAATTGACATTCAGCTGCCTGAAAGACTCCCCGAGATGCCGGCTGGGGGTGGGGCTTGGTTACTGAGCTCCCGGAGCTGTGCTCCGGTGCGCTCCCCCCCCAAAAGACCCCTGCCCATGGGTCTCACGGCATGCATCCAGAAATCTGTTGGAATGAAGATTGCTCTCTCCATTGGCCCTTAGTAATTGGAAAATGCACAAGGGAATACTTCTGAAAAGCTTTCCAGATAGTTTAGCTTGTATATCCATTTTTATTGTTACACCATCTTCTTTCTACATAGTATATATTAAATGAAACATTTATTCAAATGTAAACATTGGTTTGGAAGGCATTCACAATTACTCAGGAGAGAAGTTTACTAAAATAACTGTTCTCTGAGTTTAAAAGCAGTGAACTCCATGGCCTGGTGGATTTTTTACATTGCCCGCCCCCAATAAATGTAAAATAAAGGAGTGCTGTTTTATTGGCCAATATTCTCTAGGAAATTTCATTTCTCTTATACTTGCATCCCCCATCCAATCAGGGAGCATGAATGTAACACTTTTAATAGCTTGCCTTTATAAAACATATTTAGCAACAGAGTTCGCCTGGATTTATTTCATTAAAGGGTGATTTACAACAGTTAATTCTGATCATACAAAAGAATAAAGGGTGAGTATGTCTTTGAGTGTAACCAGCAAACCAGACAGAACACCAGCAGAAACGTTTATCTTTTATTGAAATAAGTTATTTCCTTTAATAAGCTAGACAGAAGGAAATACAAGCATGAAAAAGTTAATCCTACAATGATTCTGACAATAAATGCTAAAAGTGTCCAAAAGTACCTAGCATTGCTTTTTAGCAAGTAATAGTTTTAAAAGCAAATCAGGTTTCAGCTGGTTGTCTCACTGCTTTTAGGGATAATCAAAAAGCCCAAGTTACCCACCAAGAAACCTCACCTATTCTTCTTCCGAGATTTCCATCCAGAGAAATCTGATTTGCTTGTCACAGGAGTGCCTATTTACAGAGAAACACCAGTTCTTATTTCTAAATCTCATCTACCTTAATTGTGATATTATTAGTTAACTTCATAGATAAGCAACATAAGTCTTGATTAGCTAACGTAATCCTGTGATATTATCTGGATAATTGATTCTTAACTAAATAAGACATAAGCAACATATGAGCTAATCTGCAGGTACATTTGAGATACATCAGGTAAAGCAAGACAAGAAGGTCAATCTGAGTTTGCAGACTCAGCAAAAAAAAGCTTGGTGATATCACAGCTACTGCTACACAAGCCTCTGGGAGCTTCTTCCTTTCCCAGGGAAGAGATCCATAAAATGCACAAAGTGTCAGTAAGAGTGGAGATGCCTTTCTGTGAAGAGATAACTATTTACTGTACCTGCCAGGAAGGGCAAGATGGATATCTGTTGTTAAAACATGAGCTAGGTATTGAGGTGTGGAAGACATGCCCTCTTTAATCATTGAGAGAAGGGGGGGGGTCACTCACTTATCTCAGGAAGGAACAACCTTTGGACTGGGTAAGGAACTTCCTAGCAGCTCAGGCAGGAAGGGTTGAAAGGTCCAAACAACCTATCAACATTTTTCAAACATCAGGGATCAAATTAACACGCTGCCCAAGACATGAACCCCTTTGTCCAAGCGAGGTCCTGAGTATTCTCTTTGCCTTGAAGGAACAGGGAAAGGAGACTGTAAGGTCGGGGAGAGGGCACAAACCCAGCTCAACCAGGAAGAGGTGTGAATGCGGACTTATTTTTGTGTATTAAAGCCAAACAGTCACAATCTATGACATCTCTTTTCCTTGAACCATGTCTTTATTGGATGATGAGATTTGGAACAAGAACCAGCACAGTTGTTAGTCAAGGGGAAACAATCAGAAAACATAGACAGGAAGCATTTAATGAAGTCTGGATAATAACTTTGAATCAATGACAGTTGTACACTTAGCTCTTATTCCGACTCCTCTTTCTGGTTCTATTAGTTGCTGGAGGAGTCCTTCAGATTCCCAATATCCATATGAGAAGTGTCAGGATCCATCGGCTTTATTCCGAAGCCAACTTCAGTTCCACCAGTGATGAGAAGGTTCAGACCAGTGCAGAAAGTTGCATCAGCGGCAAGGAACAGAATACCCAATGCCACCTCTTCTGGGGTTCCAAAGCGTCCCAATAGCTATAAATGTGCAAAAGAAGAGAGATAAATGTAGAATTCTATAATCAGCTCACACATAAGATAAGATCATGAGGTCTCAGAAGCGGAATCTGAGTGGGGCAGGATATATGAGCGGTAGAGTCCAGGTTTCCTGGGTGCAGAATTCCAATTTTCATTTTTTCTTCTGCCATTGTATACACTCCCCTACTTACTATTACCACCTGAGGTGTGGTAGAGGGAGGGCTGCTGGCTCAGGAGATCTAGAGGCTGTGCCTGGGGAGGGGAGAGTCTGGGGAGGGGAGAGAGCTTGGGCCAGGGGGAGGTTGGTTCTTCCAAAGGCGATATAGAAGACCAAAAGCATCTGCCATCTGGGGACACTCTAGGACTTCTGTTTCCCATGCCCTGCAGAGCTGCCATTTTCTCCTGAGCCCTGATCTCTGTTGCCTAGGGAACAGCTGTCATTCCAGGAGGACTGCAGGCCCCACCTTGAGGATGGCAACCCTTGGAAAAACCATTCATTGGCACCGGCACCATTCCTGCTTCCCCACAACACACTTGCCTGAAAACTTCTGCCTTCCTCGACTGCGGCCTCTGGATTCTTCATACGATTTGCTTCCCTTTCCCACAAAGGAGTCCAGATGTTGCTTGGTGAGATGCTAAAATTCAATAAGAAAAAGATCAGGGTCATCATGAAACATCAAGAAATTTGTTCCCAAATGAATGAGTGTTGAAGACATGCCTTTCGTATTATTCCTAGAAAGACAGCAACTTCCACGATGACCTTACAATTTAACACACTGTATAAAGTCCTTCACCCCAGACTCCTGATTAGTCATTTCTACGCCTCAGGAAAAAATATGGCATGGAATGCAGCCTCTGCCATCTCAGTCCCCAGGGAGTTAACAAATCATTTGTTTAAGACACAAGAAAAAGTAATAGCGAAAACTCCAGGATTCTGTAAACTCTTCGGGGTGGACTTAAGGAGGCCGATTTCTCCCCCACCCAACCTTTTTTTCCTCCTTTGACTGACTGTGACCTTTTGTTTATATTCCGGGATCCCTGGAGCAGATTCGGTTCTCTTTGAAGGTGGATTTCCCCCTCAGTATCTTGTTCTTATTTTAGTTAATCAACAAAGCCGTACTTTTCTGCACTCCTGGGGGAGACCTGCTAGGATGTAGACACCCCACACACACACACCCCTTCTCCATCTGTAAGCGCAGTGGTTTGAGTACTTTGGTGGCTTCAGATATGCTGATAGACTGTGTTCTATTTAAAGACACTGCCTATGTAAACCCTTATGGCAAAGCAGATTATTCCAGCGGAATTTAAAATAATGGGATTCATTTCCTAACCTGTACTTTTAGAAGTTACCATGGTTTGTATCCAATCTATTCCTTGTATTTCTCTTCTCACAAGCAACGATATTTGAAAAGGAAAAGAAATCTGTGGACTTTGTATCAGTTATACCTTCTCCAGAAAAGTTACCATAGCCCATTTGTCTGGGTGTTACACTCTTTCAGTACCAATTACCTGTTATCACTCCTTATGTTTGCTTCTCTATTATCTCTTTATTTAACTCCTGTTGTTGGCTACAGAGGACCTGTCTTTCGTTCCTGAGAGTATTCTGCAAGGGACACTGTGCATCGAGGGCTCTGTAATGATGATAATCACTTTTACCTGTTGACGCGTACTCCATATTTGCTCTCGTCGATGGCCAGGGCTTTGGTCATTGCAATCACAGCACCCTGTAAGAGAAACACACAACAAGCAGGGTTGCCTCCTCTTACACCTTTGACTAAACTCTGATATGAATAAAGAGAATGATTATTATTTTTTTATGGTATGGTCTTAAATAATGCCTACAGTCCAAGTGGCTACTAAGCTTCTCTTGAAGGGAGAGGGTATTTTTCTTAAGTCCTGTTGGCAACCCTGGTGAGGACAGGATGGAGGGTGGTGGGCTGGACCTTATCCGGGCCTGTAGCCTGGCCCCCCAATTTACTGCCAAGCCCCCATGACTTCCATCCAGCACAGGCCCCCCAGCTTCCCATTTTCTATTTTATTTGTGGCACTCCCTTGGGGGGGTGTCTGTGCAGCTGCCCTCAACTTATTTAAAGGCCCCTCGGGATGAAAAAATCCTGGCTCCAGGCCTGACCTTATCCTTCAACATTGACTTTCATCACCTGAGTCATCACCATCCCCGCAAAGACCAGTTCCCAGCATCATGGGGGTAATTGGCCCCTAGATATCCAAGTCTGGTCCCTAGACCAGGAAACTGGAGCCTGAATATTGGGGACCTGAAGGACAGATTTCTTTGGCAGATGGATAAGTTGGAGCAGAGAGGTCAAAACCTCGCCCTTGGAGTTATGGTTGCCATCAAGCTTTTCATAGTGTGTGGGGAAATGACATCACCATGTAAATAACATTCCCATGAAGCCTCTAGTCAAGGGAGAGGGCATTCCATTTTCTCTAGGTAGTTGGCAACCATACTTGGGGTTCTAAGGGAAGGGTGAAAGATGTAGGATGTTTTCAGCTTTGAGGCCTAAGTGAACTTTTTTCCGTCTGATAATGAAAAGAAAGCAAATGGACTTCCCATGAACTTTACTGGTTATGGACTGGCTTTAGCCTCATGCATGAGGATTGCCAGCTGGCCTGAAAAATACCAACCTGGCCTCCTCTGATGCCTGTAGTATCACCTTGATTTACAAGAGCCCGCAGGTAGGGGTTTTTTCAAAGCACAGAGAATGGAGACACTATCACCGGCTATCTCCATACTGTGCAAACCTTCATCTGCCAACCAAGCTACTCTAAAAAGATCAAGAGCAGAAGCATTCCAAAAAACTGGAAAACAATTCTGTCCTTGGTCAGGATTACCTTGCTTGCGGCAGCTGACGTAGCATGTTTCACCCCAATAACACCTTCAATGCCGCCCATGTTGACGATGTTTCCTTTCGTTTGCCGTAAGTAGGGCAGCGCATACTGTACACAAAATAGAAGGAGAAAAGATGTGCCTGATCTCAAAAGAGAAAAAGTCCAAAGCTTCCATACGCAACTACAGCCCTTTACATTAATCCACGTAGCTTGGAATTGTCCACTGGCAAAGCCCCTCCCTGGTATGGCCAGCAGAAATCCTTGTAACTGGGGACGGCAGGGATGAATCCTTAGGGGACAAAGCAGGTCCTCCGCTGTGGAGCCAGGGACCTTCCACATCACATTCGTTCAGGCAGCGGATGACGGAAGGACCCAGGTAAATTGGATACCATTCCAGGAGTTTTTTTCTGCTTGACCCTCAACTCTGGAGGATGCCAGCTGCCCCCAGGAACAGGGAATCTGCTTTAGAATCACTCACCCTGGATAATAACAAACAGCTCACAACATTGAGTTGCATGACGTTTTCAAAGTCTTGGGCAGACACGTCATCTACCGATTCTAAATAAACTGTTTGCAAGAAAAGGGAAAGGGGGTTTCACAGAGGCAAGAGCAGCAAAGAGAGAGAGAGAGAACAGATCCATGCTCACCCACCCCCACAAAGTACTGATGGATTTCATCTTTGCTTTTTTCCCCCCTTTAAAGTAATACCCATTTGAGTAAAACTACAAATCAAGCATAATCATCAATCTTATTGACGTACTGGATCCTACCGGTGGTCCAGCAGACCCTGTAAGTCTGTGGAAGACCCCCTGCTCCAAAAGGCCAAAGCCTCTCCCTGCTTTTGCGCTCGGGCTGCCAACCAGGCTACAGAAATCAGCCCCCTCGAGAAAACAGGAGGAGTAGGAGGAGGGCTTTATACCCCACTTTTCTCTAGCTTAAGAAGTCTCAAAATGGCTTATAATCATATTCCCATCTTCTCCCCGCAACAGGCACCCTGTGAGGTAGGTGGGGCTGAGAGAACTGTGACTGGCCCAAGGTCACCCAGCAGGGTTCACGTGGAGGAAGGGGGGAATCAAACCCTGCTCTCCAGGTTAGAGTCCACTGCTCTTAACTACTGTACCACACTGGGGTTCATGGCATTATACCCCAGTGACCTCCCTCCTTCCCCAAGCCCCCCTCCCCTGGCTCCACCCCTAAACATCCAGGAATTCCCCAGTCCAGAGTTGGCAACCCAATAGAGCTTTCTGGCCACTGGTCTTCAGAGAGTTACAGAGTCTGAAAATGGAGGTTTCATTTACCATTGTAGCTGTTTGGCATTTAGAATCATAGAATCATAGAGTCTGAAGGCTCCTCCAGGGTCATCTAGTCCAACCCCCTGCACAATGCAGGAAATTCACAAAGACCTCCCCACACACACACACCCAGGGACCCCTGCCCCATGCTCAAAAGATGGCAAAAAGAACCCTCCTGGAGCCCTGGCAAAACTGGCCTGGAGAAAAATTGCTTCTGAACCCCAAAGTGGCAATCAGCGCCTCTCTGGGTATGCAAAAAAAGGGCCACGAGAACTAAGCAGCACTGCAACCATTCCTGCCCTCCCTCTCACCATCTGCCTAAGTTCACAGAATCCACATTGCTGTCATTGCAATGTTTGAAAACCTCCAAAGAAGGAGAGCCCACCATCTCCCAAGGAAACCTGTTCCATTGAGGAACCGCTTTGTCAGGAAGTATTTCCTATCGTTTAGCTGAAAACTCTTTTGATTTAATTTCAGCTCGTTCTTTCTGGTCTGATCCATCCTTCATGAATCTATGTAAACCTCCAACTAAAGTAGAGGCCATCACTAGAACCTCAAACAGCAAACTCCAGAAGCTGATTCCTCTTTAAATGAAAAAGCACTTCCTTTAGAAGCATTTAGTATGAGAGACAGGAGGCCTCCCAAGAGCTTCATTAGAGTTCCCAGGTCCCTACTTGGCATCCAGCGGGGGTGGGGAGAAGCTCCGTGTTCAGGAGTTGTGCACACATAGTGTGCGCACCATGATGACATCACTTGGAAGTGATGTTATCACATCGGGCGCGTTGTCGAGGGATGTTCTAGCATTCAGCCTTAAAACTCTATGGTACCATTGACTTTTTCAGGTCAAATGCTAGAGCATCCCCTGATGACATGCTTGGCACCATGATGTCACCTCCAGGTAATGTCATCACACTGGCCCGATTCAGGCTCTTTGGGGGTGGGGTTTCCTCCGGCTGGTGTGTCGGGGGTCCCTAGAGCAGGCAAACCCCCACCGCCCTGGGGGACCTGGCAGCCCTAAGCTTCATTCATCTATTTCATTATTTTATTTTATTAGACTTATATCTCGCCCTCCCCACATTGTAAAATATGCTGTTTTATTAGTCTACTGCAATTACTTTAGTTGCTTTGTAAACAGCTGCCCCCAAAGCTATAGTTCCTCAAACCCTTTATTTGGACAAAATCCATTCCGACTTTTGAATAAACAAGAAACGCCCTCACACCCAGACACATCCCTCCCAGGGATTTTCCCCAAGCCCCAGAGTTTGAAGGTCACTCACAAGTTCCAGCGTTGTTCACCAGGCAGTCGAGGCATCCGTAACGTTCTACAGCAGCTCTAATCAACCTCTGCAGGAACAGGGATGAAGAGAGATCTAAGGCAAGGCAAGGATAACAGCAGCATCGAGAGCCCTGCGGTCCTAGAGCTGCAAGCGACCACCGTTAGAACTACCCTGGGCAGCACCTGTTCCAGGTGTTTGGTTCAAGTGCAGGAGACAGGGAAGGATGGGTAGCAAAGGAGCCTGGGGAACAGAGGGGAGGAGCCATATGTGGGGTGGGGGACAATGCCAGATCCAGCTTGGGGAGAGAGTGCAAGCTCTGGCCAGAGACGACTGTAGGGGGAGCACCTCCTTTCTAAAGGGACTTCTCCTTGTCCATCCGCAGAATGCTATTCTGAGGTTTTCCTCCTAGAACATTCTAGAGCTCTCTGTCTCTCACATGGAAAGGCAGGGGACTTTCTCTCTTCTGTTTCCTATCCGGTTTGTAAGTTCCACAAATAAAGCTTTCTTTAGTCTTAATCAGATCAGTGTTGTTGTGACTGCTGCCTAGGCCCTCTGATATAGCATCTCCAACATGACTGGGCCCAGAGTGGAGGAGGCGAGGTCGGCAGTCAGCTTCTGAACCCTACCCATTGTCAGGCTCCCGAAAGGGCTTGCACCAGCCATGCAGAGGATATGCTATGGCAGTGAGGACTAGAACCTTGAAGCTGCTGGGGAAATTAAGTGGAATCCCAGGCAAAGGCTTAAGCAGCAGAGCAACCTGTGCCTTCACAGATGACAAGCACCTTCTGAGTTTATGAAAGAGGAGCATTAATCCAGAGGAGAGGCCCGGAACTAGAACAGTGTCATGAGCATTGGGCACCTGAGAGTTAGAATATGGAGAATGGTTTTATCTATTGAGTACAGAGACAGTGGCACACCAAGGTTGGAACACAGGGTGCGCTCTGCCCTGGGCACTGCTTGAGGAAGGTCCGTGAAGGAGAGCCCCAGAAGCAGCCCCGTAGCTAGGGATTTTGAGGGGGAGGGGGCCTTGGAGGGGGCCCACCAGCTAATTAAATCAAAGGCTCCAGGGGAGTCTGCTTGTTGTGCACCCACACAGCCCCCACTGGGGCCTTCCTCTGAGGCGAGCCAGAATCCCAATGTTAATAGACTGAACAGCGCTGCTCAGAGGTCTAGGAACGCTACCGCTTAAAAAAAAAAAAAAAAAAGGAGAGCAGGGATCAAGCTTCCACTCTCAGTCCTTCCCTGAGCACTCCCGTGGCCAACCCGTGGCTTCCCATGGAAAATGCGGAGTAAAAAAATACTAGGGTCGAAGTACTAGTTTCCAGAAACCCCGGGGCAAAGCCCGGCGTCTGATCGCGGGAGCGCCAGTATCCCGCGGCTTCCGATGCCTGCCCATGTCCCGGGGTTTCTGGATGTTGTAAGTTTCCATGGGATGCGCACCAACGCTGAATGAGGCATGCGCACACGCAAGACACTGGCAGCAGCCCCCCCCAACGGCACATGCACCCTTTGCTACAGCGCGGCTTGCTGCTCTGCTGCGCTGCTTTTTTGCCGCGCTGTAGCAGCACTGTGTGATCGGCGCTCTGCACTGGAACGTGGCAACCTGGTGGCCCGTGTGATCAGGTTACCGTGCCTTATTTTGCTCTGGGGCGAACTGCCACGCCCCGCCCCGCGTTTTCTGGCCCATATGACCGGGTCCAAAGTTAAATAAAAAAACTTTTCAATGTCTGTGTTCCTTTCTGGCCATTGAAACAAAAGTTTGGGCCCAGTGGCCCCTTGAAAACCAAACTTTGTTCTGTTGGTTCAGACCGACATGGCTAGCCACCAGAATCTATTTCCTGCTCACTATTATTATTCGTTTTATTTTATGACTATTACTGAAAATAATGTTGCCGAATAGAGGAGGGGCCCTGACCTGGAGAGCCCCAGCCCGGCCTCCGCTCATCAGATCTCAGCAGCTAAGCAGGGCTGACACCGAGGCAGGCAGTGGCAGAAACCCCCTCTGAACGTCTTTACAGGGTCAGCATAAGCCACAACGTGATGGCAACAACAACAAAAAGAAGAGGGGGTGTTAAAAATATCAGCCCTGGGCGCCAAATAGTCTCTGTATGCCACCATACAGAGATGAAAGAAAATTTTGTGGAGATGCTGAAGGAGAACCCCCAAAGAAGCACCACTGTCTTCACCCAGTTTTAGCCTACCTTGATGTCTGACTCCTTCCGGACATCGCAGACCTGGTAGAAAGCTTCCCCGGGGCACCCAGAAGCCTGCAGGTCCCTCTGAATTGCTTGCCCCGTTTCCGCTGCAAGGGGGGAGAACAGAACAGTTGGTGGTTTTCTCCATTTGGAGAAAGGCGAGTTAAAAGGGCTGCAAAATAAATGAATATGTTTGGTTTTAAATGGGAAGGCAGTCCTATCTAGTGTTGCCTACTGGAACAGGGGAAGAGAAGTACATGACTGTTGAGTAGACAGATCATGTGCAGCAAAAAGAAGAGCTGAGGATCATACTTTCCATCAAATGCCTCCTTCTCTGGGTTCCCCTCCCCCCAAGGGTCTTCTCAAGGATGAACATAACTTATCTGCCTTCTCCCTCTTGAAAGCCCAGAGCAGAAGATGGGAAATGCCACTCTGACCACAGCCTTCTCCTTCCCATTCACTTTCATCTCCAGTGCTGCTAACCCTAGACCTCATATTAGCTTTATCTTTCCAACTCTGAGATACTCTAAACAGGGAAGTAAGGGGCTGAATAATGGGATCATATCGTTCCAGGGCCGGGAATTCTGCACTGGACACCCATCTGTAGCTGGCAACACAATCCATGCAGAGTTCTGGTTCTTCCCTTCAGGGGAGACTGTCAATGGTCTGGAGTCAGAGTTACTGAAGGACTGCCTCCTGCCATACTGCCCATCCCCCCAGTTAAGAAGATCTGCTTTGGAAGCCCTGCTCCTTGTGCAGGTAGGCGATGTGAGTGGCAATCAGAGAAAGGGGTTTTGCGGTGGGACCTGAGCTATGGAAGGCTCCCCCCCCCCGTGGGCGTCACCTGGCCAAAAGATTTTATTTTTAGCTCAGCTTTTAATTAAGGAGCTGTTCTAGCATCAGGCCTGTTTTATGAAAATCATTTTAGGCTGCTAAATGTTTGGTTTTTGAAATTCTCTGGCTGGGCTTTTAAAATTCACAACTTTTACGCTGTGCTATAATCTTATGAACTTCATAAGCTGCCACAAGAAGGTTCTCTGTGGGGGTGCTATATACCTTTTTAAACAAACAAGGGGACCCAGTCGTGGTGGGGCAAAGAAAAGTGCTTGTAGGGTTACCAGCCTCCAGGTGGGGCCTGGAAATCTCCTATTTTTACAATTGATCTCCAGCTGGCAGAGATCCGCTCCCCTGTGTAGGGGACATTCAAGTATTCAAATGATTGTCTATTGATTATTGCTGATTTCTAAAAATCTTTGGAAGAAATTCTTTGGGATTCTCCTGGAGAATTAACAACCTGTTACCCACTAAGCAGAGTTGAAAAAAATCAGGTGTTTTAAATCAAATTTAATTGACAAGGGGAGTTTTTCTAACAAGTAGTGTTTTAGTTTTAATTGGGCCAGATGTTTTTACCTCACCATTGTTAATTAACTGGTATAGACCATCCTAGCTAAGACCTGTCATAAGTGAAGATCCATGTTCTTGCATCAGCCTTCTTAATTGGGATGGCACAATGATTGCTCAGAATCCATGATTTATGATGAAATCTTATACTTCAAAGAAAGAGGTGCAAAGTTTATTGTAGTGGTTTATGATGTTTAGCAACTTTAAATGAGAAAATATCATATTAAGTTTCTCTTTAAGTTTGGAATACATTAACATACCAATATTGAAATTTTGGAGTCTATAAGCAATAACCATATCTATGTTTGCCTTTTCCAGCCTATTTTAACATAGAAAAGACTTTTCCTGTTTGAGAAAGCTTTACTTAAAGAACTGAATTGGTGTAATGCCAGTAATTCTAATTGGAAAGCACCACTATCAATGTTAGAAATTTACAGTTCCATCCTTTACTTCAAAGGAAGAGACTAACTGAGGTGAACGAAAGGACAGATGTACACTGTAAGAGAAGAAGTCCCCTCTTCTAAGTTATTGTGTGCTTTTACAGAAAAGAGGGAAAATAGCAAAGAATAATGGTTATAAGAGTAAATATCTCTGAATGTCTATAACTGAGAATGAAAGCTTATGAATAGAATGTTTTTGAATGTTTATTGAAAGAGAAAACTAGTTAAGGAATTGTGTTTGAAATTAACAAGCTACTAACAAGCAGATGAAGTCGTAGAAATTAATCATGCATACCTGCTAGAAGTCAATTAAAAAAGAAATACAACATTTGTATTAGATGAGGAAAGCCCCTATTGACCAGAGTACAAGTTTAGAAGTTTTTAAAACTATTTTAAAATGAAAAAATACATTATGCCATAGACTATTTTGAAACATTTTAAAAAAACATCTAAAGGGTTTAATTCTTTAGAATGTCATTGTAATTATATATTCTTTCATATTTTTGTATACCCTTAGTGAAAATAAGCTTATAAAATGTTTTAAGAATATTGTTATATTTTTATATGCATGTATCCATGTAAAAGAACCATTTTTGTAATTAAAACATCTAAGTTTTGTACTAAAAATGAACTCAGCCTGAGAGTTCATTTAAAGGTAATAGGAGTCTAAGTAGGCAGCCAAAAAAATAACTACATGTATAAATCAATTATAGCGAGACAAGCACCTGCATTGTAGAGTTGAGACCTAGTTTGTCAAATATGTGATTGATGACTGACCAGACAAAGAAATCTAAACTGAGCATGTCTAAATGATGTCAGTGATGATGTAAAGCTGGGAGGAGCAAGAAGAATATATAAGTGTGCTCCCTGTATTTGCTCACTGAACATCTACAAGCTGCGAGATGTCCCTTTATTCGAATAAATTCTTTTGTTACCCTTTACTGCCTGGATTATTTTTTTTACTATGTGGTTTATCAGCTAGCCACACAAGTCAAAAAACCTTAGCACCCTCAGGGCATTGGCATCACCTAGAGAAAATGGCTGCTTTGAAGGGTAGATTCTATGGCATTGTACCATGCTGAGGCCCCTCCCCAAACCCCGCCCTCTCCTGGTTACACCCCCAAAGTTTCCAGGTATTTTCCAACCCAGACCTGGCAAGCCTAAGTGCCCTAGACTCACCGTCAGGCGCTTTTGAACAGAAGACCACATTGGCTCCCTGGCGAACTGGAGGACAGGGAGAGAAAGGAGCACAAGGCAAAACTCAGAGGTTTGACACATGCAGAGATGTATATCACAAGGTTTATAGATTGGTTTAAAAGACTCAGTTCCTGCCTTTCCCTCCCTTTGGGACTCCAACCCTTCCAAAAACAGCACACAAGCACTTGGGGGGGGATTCTTTTCAGTCTCGGGAGGGGCAGCCTTCTGTGGGCAGATCTTCTCACTCAGAACAATCAGACTGTCTGCAATGATGAGGGCAGGACTCCCCCTCAACCAGCAAGCCCTCCATGAAGATAGTTTCAAGATGGTAGCTGTGTTGGTATACAGAAGAAGAGCCAGATATAAGCCACAACATTTCTAGGGTTAGAAGTATACAAGTGTCAAACCTCACTTTATCAGATTTGTGAGTCTCTGAAAGCTTCGACCGTGAAAATCTTGTGGGTCTTTTAGGGGTTACTGGGCTCAGTTCTTACTCTCCAAACCCCTATTTCCTCATGCATGTGGTGCATTCAGATTCCTTATCAGCCAACCTCTTTCCATAATGCAGGCCAGAAACTTCCTCCAGGGCTCAGCCTGGAGACTAGAAACAGACGCTGGAGCTCTCCCTTGAAGTCACACCTCCTCTGCATTTATCAGAAAGCATTGGGAGTACAAAGGAAACGTCATTGTGGGGAAATTAAAACCAACATGCAGAATCATCTGTGCAAACGGCCTTAATTTGTTACTATGTGCAAGTAAACAAGTTTTCTTGTTGCTGAATTTTGATTTTTTTAAAAGATTGTGTGCACACCGAGTGCTACTTTTAAAATGGCCTTTTATATTCAGTGGAATGAATTCTCTCCAACACCACCATTCCCAGGTAGTACTTCTACCCTAGGGGGAGAAAACTGACTCTCCCTCACTTCACCCCGATGACCCCCCCCCAAAAAAAACCCCAAGCAAGAGTAACAATATCTTTTCTCAGTTCTCATGTTAGGGTTACCAGGTGCCCTCTCTGTCGCAGTGGAGGGATTTGGGGGGCATTCCAGGGTGGCTGGGATATCGTCGAGCAATGTTCCAATGCGATGACATCACCCGGAAGTGATGTCATCATGTTGGTGCCATTGAGCATGATGGTCTGGTTTTGGGACAAAAACTTTATGGATTTTTTTTTGCTTCAAAACCATAGTTTCCCGAAACCCAGAATGCCATACTCAACATCACAGACACGATGTCACTTCCGGGTGACATCATTGTGTTGCAGACATCACACGATGGCATCCCGATTTGGGGGTGGGGTACCTCAGCCAGCTGGCTGGTGGTGGATTCCAGCCCCCAGAATGGGGGAGGCCCCCTGGGACTTGAGGGTGGCAATCCTAGCTCATGGGTAATGCATCATCAGTGACTGAAGGGCAAGGGTGATCTTGGGGCCAGTCATACACTCTCAGGCTAGCCTGCCTCACATGGTCATTGCTGTGAAGGTAAAATGGAGAAGGGGAGAATCTTGTAAGCCACTTTGGGTCCCCCTCGGGAGGGGAAAGTGGGGTATCAATGAAGTAAACTTACAAAATAAGAAAAGAGCCCTTACTGTATCGCTGCAAAACGGCCACCCACACGATTATCCTCTTTCCCTCACTGGCCAACCGGATCTCCTCAGGAAGCCCACAAAGAGGCCATGAAGACCACAGATTGCCCCTTTGACTCCGTCTCGGGGTGGGGGGAACCCTCTTCTACACTATTTAAAAGAACATGAGCTTGGTCTTCTTGGTCATCAGCTCTTCGTGGTTAATCCACTAACAAAGGCTGCCTGTCACAGGCTCACTGTCCTAGCATCTGAGAGGGCAGTCGGATTGCCACCTTGTATTCTGGCAGCCCTGGGTTCAAGAGCTTTACAACAGGTTGAAAGTCAGTAGGTGCAGCTTCACCTGCTATGAAAATAGGATTCCCCACCCCACATTCCCGGAATTTAAACCACAGGTAATCAGGGTAGTTCTTGTCATCCATTTTCCATGCAAGGAATCAGTTACTTTTGGAAACACCGGGAAGACCCTCCTGGCACATCGAAGGCAAATCAAAAGTCTCAAGTCCACATGGCCTTATGCTGGAAGGGGCTACTACATGAATCCTTTTTGGTTTTTCAGGACAGACAAAGATGCCTCTGAGGATATAAAGGGCACATTTCCTTCCCTCCTAATTTCCCTCCGCCCCAGATTAGAGATGGAGGGAGTAGGGATGCCAGCCTCCAGGTGGCACCTGGGGATCCCCTGCAATTACTGCTCATCTCCAAACTACAGAGATCTGCTCCCCTGGAGAAAGTGGATGGTTTGGAGGGTGGACTCTATGGCATTGCACCCCACTGAGGCCCCCGACCTCCCAGGCTCCATCACCAAATCTCCAAGAGTTTCACAACCTGGAGCTGGCAACCCTGCCCCCCACCCCAAATGGTGGCCAGTGGGGACCTGGCAACCCTAAGAGGGAGCAAGGCTTCCTAAGCCTTCCTGGCAGGCGCAACCCCAGCTCCTCTTGGCAGAAATTTCCGCCTCCTCCATACCCACGTCTCTCCCTTCTTACCAAATTCTCTCACAGTGGCCAGACCAATGCCTGAAGTGCCACCAGTCACGATCACCACCTTGCCCGGGTAACGCAGTAAAGAGTCCATGCCTGCTGTTTGCCTCCGTTTCTCTTAATGACTAAAATCCACATTGGGTTTGGGAATATATATATATACTATTGGGTGGAGATACAAAACTGCTGAATTTGGGAATGTAAACTGCTGGGTGGAGCAATGCCGCTGCTGAACTGGATTGTTGGGTGGAGGGTACTTAGCAAGTTTATTGACTGTCACCTTGGCAGGTTGTGGTGCATGAGGGCTGGTCATTATTGAAGCGGAGAAGAAGACTGAGGAGGGGAGGCTTTCTAGAAGCTTCTGTGTTCTGTCCAGCTCACAGCTTTGTTCCTGGAAGGCCTGAGCTGAAGAGGCAGGAGGCAGGAGCTGTGAGGAAAGCCACTCCCACTGGATTCCTGGCCAGGATCTTTCTGCTAAGGCCGCTCTTCCTTCCCCATTGCTCAGCTCATTTCCTCTACGGTGGGTCTTCCTTCCCATCCTCTCTTTCCTAAAATCACTCCCTTAAAAATAATAAATGCTCCTTCTAAGCTGTGGAGTCCTGTGAGCAAAAATTTTACTTCGTGAGCTGCTGGCATTAAAGTTGTGAGCAGGTGACTTGGCCGCTGCATAAATTAGTCTGCTGCTGGAGCCATCCTTCCTGAGCGAAGCCAAAAATGTGTGAGCCAGAGGCTAAAAAAGTGTGAGGCTAAAAAACTCAACTTAGAGGAAACACTACTGCCCACATGATATAGTGACACAGACCAGAGTTCTCTCTAAGCTGAGTTAGTGTGAGCTAGCTCACAGTTTTCTAGCCTCCGGCTCACACGTTTTTGCCTCCGCTCAGGGAGGATGGCTCCAGAGCAAACTGATTTATGCAGCGGCCAAATCGCTTGCTCACAACTTTAATGCCAGGAGCTCACAAAGTAGAATCTTTGCTCACAAGACCCCAAAGCTTAGAGGGAGCATTGACACAGACTGGATCCCATTTGAACATACTAACAGGACTGTTTCTCCCACGTTGTTGTTATTATTAGTCTGCTGTTTGTTCTCACTAGCAATTTATGACAGCTTGGATTTTTAAGCCGCCCTGAGACTGCTCCGGCGCGGAGGGCAGGGTATCAATTGAATAAATAAATAAATAATAAATAAACAAATTAATGTTTCCGTTCAGCCTCATTTCCGTTGTTAATAAATGTTCGACAGACCTAACGTTATTAATAACAGAGCAATCTAATTTGGAAGTGGAAGAATTGAATACAGGCATGCGAAAATGGGAGAACTCTACTGCCTTTGCGTCTCAGTTGAAAGATCTTAAAGACAAGGTGGCTGAATTTGAAACTGGAATGAAAAAGCTTAAATCGAGAAGGTTCAACCAAGATGCTAGGCACTCTGCCACTTCCCAAGTCTACAGATGGTGCTTTTTAGCCACTGCCAGCCTTAAGAAAAGGGTCTCGTGGGCAGATTTAAATACCTCACTCAGATTTAACATCTACTGAAGGGGAAATAGCTCGAATACAGGGGTGTCAAACATGTGGCCCAGGGGCCGGATCAGGTCCCCGGAGGGCTTCCATCAGGCCCACACTGGAACTGGCTGTCTTCTGCTTCTTCTTCCAATTCAGCTGCTGCTGTGTCATTGTAGGTTTGCAGCTTGGAGATGCACACCTGAACACCATACTCAAGGCTGCAACAGCACAGACATTTTGATGCAATAATTCAGAGCAAGAGGTGTCAGTTATCAGACACCGTTAAATAAACAAGACATTGCAAGGGTGCTAATGTTTTAAGCACGATTTTATTTTAAGTGAAACAAAGCCCTTTGTGTTTGTGTCCTTTATAAAGTTTATATCTCTGCTACCTGGCATTACATTTTATGACACATGTGGCCCAGCCCAACAAGGTCTCATTTATGTCAGATCTGGCCGTCAAACAAATGAGTTCAACACCCCTGCTCTAATACATCAGTGGATATTGGGGGAAATAGGTCTATTTTATCTCAAAGGAACTTTAGGAAATGAACAAGAGACATGCCCCAGGATTTTCAACCATGCCGGGGCGGCAGGAAGACCTAGCAACCAATCTGTCCTTGCATCCCTTATCAGCCCTAGAGAGGAAAATATTGAATCTAGGACTTGGTTTTTTTCCAGGTACCACTCTCCAGTTCCTTTCAGACACATAGATGTGTGCTCCTGCAGGAAAGGAGCCCTGACTGTGAGTAAACAGACTTCAGTTTCGCCTGCTTTGTTTCCATTGGCTCTGTGACAGGTTTCCTAACAGGTCAGTCTGGACAATAGCACACAAGGTAAACACACATTAACCCTATAATGACTGGATTTTAGACCTTGCAACACACTTTTGTCCAACATGTTATATCTGGTATCTTTAAAAAAAAAAATGTCTGGCAACTGCAATTTGGGCAGGGAAAGGAGTTCTGGGAGTGAGAACCATATCATCGTGCAAATGTATTTCCCTCTTTTACAATACATGCACGAAGGTCTGCGAGTTGAAAGGGGGGAGGAGACTTTCAGAAGAGATGCCCCAGACTTCAAATTCACCCCTAGTTCCAGCATTCAGGTTTCAGTCTCATCTTTTGATTAAATAATGGCAACAGCAAAGCATGTCATTTCTACCAGTGAGCATACCCATGGCTCTCACGGCATGGTGAGAGAGGTAGTCCTTTATGTGTCATCTGCGCTTAGTAATTGGAAAATGCACAAGGGAATACTTCTGAAAAGCTTTCCAGATAGTTTAGCTTGTATATCCATTTTTATTGTTTCACCATCTCCTTTCTACGTAGTATACATTAAATGAAACATTTATTAAAATGTAAACATTGGTTTGGAAAGCATTCACAATTATTCAGGGGAGAAGTTTACTAAAATAACTGTTCTCTCTGTTTAAAAGCAGTGAACTCCATGGCCCAGTAGATTTTTTTACATTGCCCACCCCCAACAAATGTAAAATAAAGGAGTGCTGTTTTATTGGTAAATATTCTCTAGGAAATTTCGGCCCCGGTCATACGGGCCAGAAAATGCGGGGGGAGTTCGCCCTGGAGCAAAATAAGGCACGATAGCCTGATCACATGGGCCACCAGGTTGCCACGCTCCGGCACCAAGTGCTGATCACACAGTGCTGCTACAGCGCAGCAAAAAAGCAGCGCAGCAGAGCCGCAAGCCGTGCTGTAGCGAAGTGCACATGTGCTGTGGGGGGGGGCTGCTGCCAGTATCTTGCATATGTGCATGCCTCATTCAGCGTTCGTGTGCATCCCATGGAAACTTACAACATCCAGAAACCCCAAGACATGGGCCAGTGTCAGAAGGCGCGGGATACTGGTGCTCCCGCGATCAGACTTCGCGGAAACTAGTACTTCGACCCTAGTAGATTTTTACTCTGCGTTTTCCCCTGGAAGCCGTGGGTTGGCCACGGGAGTGCTACACCTCCCAGATGTGCTGGTATGATCGTGCATGGAAAGTCCACAGGGCTACCGTGCCTTCAGTGGGGCAAATGCTCCGTGTGAACGGGGCCTTCATTTGTCTTATATTTGTATCCCCCATCCAATCAGGGAGCATGAACGTAACACTTTTAATAGCTTGCCTTTATAAAACATATTTAGCAACAGAATTTGCCTGGATTTATTTCATTAAAGGGTGATTTACAACCCTTAATTCTGGTCATACAAAAGAATAAGGAGGTGAGTATGGTTCTTTGAGTGTAACCAACAAACCAGACAGAACACCAGCAGAAACTATTATCTTTTACTGAGATACGAAGTTATTTTCTTTAATGAGCAAGACAGAATACAAGCATGAAAAAGTTAATCCTACAGTGACCCTGAAAATAAATCCAAAAAATATCAAGGTACCTAGCATTGCTTTTTAGCAAGTAATAGTTTTAAAAGCAAATCAGGTTTCAACTGGTTGTCTCACTGCATTTCGGGATAATCAAAAAGCCCAAGTTACCCACCAAGAAATCTCACCTATTCTTCTTCTGAGACTTCCATCCAGAAGAATCTGACTTGCTTGTCACAGGAGTGCCTATTCACAGAGAAACACCAGTTCTTATCTTATCCCTAAATCTTGTCCATCATAATTGTGATATTTCGTTAACTTCAAAACTAAAGATAAACAACATAAATCTTGATTAGCTAGCATAATCCCGTGATATTATCTGGATAACTGATTCTTAACAAAATGCAACATAAGCAACATATGAGCTAATTGGCAGGTGCGTATGAGAAACATCTGATGAAGCAAGATAAGAAGGCCAATCTCGACTTTTAGCCTTAATTAAAAAGCAATTAATCCACTTTTCCCTTTAACTGGTTCAGCTAACTGCCCGAGGTGCAAGCCACTTGAAACACAATTCATGGACAGTTAGAACGTGCTTGAGTGTGACTCGTTTGCAAACACAGCTAAAAAAAGCTTGGTGATATAGCTACTGCTACACCAGGGCACTGAGAGCTTCCTGCTTTCCCAGGGAAGAGAGACATAAAATGCACAAAGTGTCAGCAAGCGTGGAGATGCCATTCTGTGAAGACATAACCATTGACTGAACCTACCAGGAAGGGTAAGATGGACAGCTGTCATTAAAACATGAGTTGGGTATTGAGGTGTGGGAGACGTGCCCTCTTAAATGATTGAGAGCTGTGGGTTCACTTATCTCAGGAGGGAGCAGACACCCTACCTTTGGATTGGGTAAGGAACTTCCCACCAGCTCAGTTAGGGAGGTTTGAAAGATGTGAACAATCTGTCAATGCTGCTTAAACATCAGGGATCAGGCTTTAAGTGAACACCTTACCCAAGACTTTGTGCAAGCGAGGTCTTGAGTGTTCTCTCTGTATCGTGTAGGGTTGCCAGGTCTGGGATGGAAAATACCTGGAGATTTTGGGGATGGATCCAGGAGAGGGTGGGGGCTCAGCATGCTACAATTCCATGGAGTCCATCCTTCAAAGCAGCCATTTTCTCCAGGGGAGCTGATCTCTGTCAGCTGGGGATCAGTTGTAAAAGCGGGAGATCCCCGGGCCCTGCCTGGAGGCTGGCAACCCTGGCCTTCTGAAGCCTCTCCTGCTCTAATGGGATGGAGAAAACCCAGAACTTGACTCCTTGCTAGGGGGGCTCCAGGAAACACTGTTGGAGGTTGAGGATGACTGTTCTAAGCCTTCTTCAAGGTGTGTGAATCACATCAGCAGAGTCTTTTTTTAAAAAAAAGAGAGAGAGAGAGAGAGATAACCACATGTTTATGGAATATCTTCCAAGGTGTACTTTTCCTCTAAGGCACTGGTTATCAGCCTCGAAAGTCTGGAGTTATTCAAGGGTTCCGCAGATCCATATGCATACCAAGCATTGTCATTGTGCTAGGTTTTGTTATTGTGTATTTTCTCAGTCCATTCATAACAATAGAAGACCTTCACTGTTATGGTGTCTTCTCCATTCCCCTGCGAAATCATTAAAGATCTACCAACATTCTGGTTAGAAGCCCGACTTTGTGAGAATGTACAAACTTATTTTTCCTTCACCAGCAAGCAAGCACAGGCAGAGAGCTTGGAGGTGCAGGGAAAGGAGGCTGTAAGGCAGGGGAGAGGGCACCAAACCCAGCTCAGCTAGGTAGGGTAAGACCTGATGCAAACTCATTTTCATGAATCAAAGCCAAACAGCAACATTTACGACCTCTCTTTCCTTTGAGTCATTTCTTTCTTGGATGATGTGATTTGGAACAAGAACAGCCACAGTTGTTGGTCGAAGGGAATCAAGCAGAAAACATAGACAGGAAGCATTTAATGACGTTTGGAGAATGACTTTAAATCAATGACAGTTGTATGCTTAGCTCTTATCCCCACTCCTCTTGCCGGTTCTATTAGTTGCTGGAGGGTCCTTCAGATTCTTCAAATCAAGTGCAGAAGAACCCATCGGGCTCTTTATTCCAAAGCCAACTTCAGCTCCACCACTGAGTAGAAGGTTCACACCAGTGCAGAAAGTTCCATCAGCGGCAAGGAACAGAACACCCAATGCCACCTCTTCTGGGGTCCCAAACCGTCCCATTAGCTATAAATGTGCAAGAGAAGAGAGATAAATGTGGAATTCTAAACTCAGCTCACACATAAGATAAGATCATGAGGTCTCAGAAGCTGAATCTGGGTGGGACAGGATTTATAAGCAGTAGAGTTCAGGTTTCCTGAGTGCAAAATTCGAATTTCTGCCATTCCATACATACCCCTACTTATTATTACCACCTTACATGTGGTAGAAGTAGGGCTGCCAAGCCTGGCTCGCGAGATCTAGAGGCTGTGCTTGGGGAGGGGAGAGAGCTCGGGCGGGGGGTTGGTTCTTCCAAAGGAGATACAGAAGACCAAAAGCATCTGGCATCTGGGGACACTCTAGGACTGGGTTTTCTCCATCCCATGTTTCCCATGCCCTGCAGAGCTGCCATTTTCTCCTGAGCCCTGATCTCTGTTGCCTGGGGAACAGCCGTCATTCCAGGAGGACTGCAGGCCCCACCTTGAGGATGGCAGCCCTTGGAAGAACCATTCATCGGCACCAGCACCGTTCCTGCTTCCACACAACACACTTGCCTGATAACTTCTGCCTTCCTTGACTGCGGCCTCTGGATTCTTAAAACGATTTGCTTCCCTTTCCCACAAAGGAGTCCAGGTGTTGCCTGGTGAGATGCTAAAATTCAAAATGATTGAGAATTAAGAAAAAGATCAGGGTCATCATGAAACATCAAGAAATTTGTCCCCAAATGAATGAGTGTTGAAGACATGCCTTTCTTATTATTCCTAGAAAGGCAGCAACTTCCACGATGACCTTACAATTTAACACACTGTGTAACGTCTCTCACCCCAGAATCCTGATTAGTCATTTCTGTGCCCTAGAAAAATATGGCATGGAATGCAGCCTCTGCCATCTCAGTCCCCAGGGAGTTAACAAATCATTTGTTTAAGACACAAGAAAAAGCGAAAACTCCAGGATTCTGTAAACTCTTCAGGGTGGACTTAAGGAGGCCGATTTCTCCCCCAGCCCACCTTTTTTTCTCCTTTGACTGACTGTGACCTGCTGTTTACATTCTGGGCTCCCTGGAGCAGATTCGGTTCTCTTTGAAGGTGGATTTTTCCCTCAGTATCTTGTTCTTATTTTAGTACTTTTCTGCATGCCTGGGGGAGACCCGCTAGTAATGTGCACATGCCTCCCCACACACACACACCCCTTCTCCATCGGTAAGTGCAGTGGTTTGGGTACTTTGGTGGTTTCAGATACACTGATAGACAGTGTTCTATTTAAAGACACTGCCTATGTACATCCTTATGGCAAAGCAGATTATTCCAGCAGAACTGAAAATAATGGGATTAATTTCCTAACCTCTAATTTTAGAAGTTACCATGGTTTGTACCAATCTATTCCTTGTGGTTCTCTTCTCATAAGCAATGATATTTTAAAAGGAAAAGAAATTTGTGGACTTTGTATCAGTTATACCTTCTCCAGAAAAGTTACCCCAGCCCATTTGTCTGGGTGTTACACTCTTTCAGTACCAATTACCTGTTATCACTCCTTATGTTTTCCCCTCTATTATCTCTTTATTTAACTCCTGATGTTGGGCTACAGAGGACCTGTCTTTCTTTCCTGAGAGTATTCTGCAAGGGACACTGTGCATCGAGGGCTCTGTAATGATGATAATCACTTTTACCTGTTGACTCGTACTCCGTACTTGCTCTCATCGATGGCCAGGGCTTTGGTCATTGCAATCAGAGCGCCCTGCAAGAGAAATACACAACAGGCAGGGTTGCCAACTGACCAGATATGGCTTTGCCTCCTCCTATGCCTTTGACTACACTCTGATGTGAATAAAGAGAATAATTTTTTTTATGGTATGGTCTTAAATAATGCCTACGGTCCAAGTGGCTACTAAGCTTCTCTTGAAGGGAGAGGTTATTTTTCTTAAGTCCTGTTGGCAACCTGAGTGAGGACAGGATGGAGGGTGGTGGGCTGGACCTTATCCAGGCCTGTAGCTACAGTGGGGCATCTTGGGGCATGGCCCCCCAATTTACGGCCAAGCCCCCTGACTTCCATCCAGCCCAGGCCCCCTGACTTCCAATTTTTTCTTTTATTCATGGTGCTCCCTTGGGGTATGTGGGGGTGTCTGGGCAGCTGCCCCAAACTTATTTAAAGGCCCCTCAGGATTAAAAAATCCTGGCTCCAGGCCTGACCTTATCCTTCAACATTGACTTTCATCGCCGGAGTCATCACCATCCCCGCAAAGACCCATTCCCAGCATCATGGCCTGGGAGCAATTTGTCCCTAGATATCCAAGTCTGATCCCTAGACCAGGAAACTGGAGCCTGAATATTGGGGACCTGAAGGACAGATTTCTTTGGCAGATGGATAAGTTGGAGCAGAGAGGTAGAAATCTCATCCCTTGGAGTTACGGTTGCCATCAAGCTTTTCAAAGCATGTGGGGAAATGACATCACCATGGAAATAACATTCCCATGAAGCCTCTAGGCAAGGGAGAGGGCATTCCATTTTCTCTAGGCAGTCAGCAACCATACTTGGGTTCTAAGGGAAGGGTGAAAGATGTAGGATGTTTTCAGCTTTGAGGCCTAAGTGAACTTTTTTCCGTCTGATAATGAAAAGAAAGCAAATGGACTCCCCATGAACTTTACTGGTTATGGACTGGCTTTAGCCTCATGCATGAGGATTGCCAGCTGGCCTGAAAAATACCTATGTGGCCTCCTCTGATGCCTGTAGTAACACCTTGATTTACAAGAGCCTGCAGGTGGGGGTTTTCAAAGCACAGAGAATGGAGACACTATCACCAGCTATCTCCATGCTGTGCAAACCTTCATCTGCCAACCCAGCTACTCTAAAAAGCTCAAGAGCAGAAGCATTCCAAAAAATTGGCAAACAATTCTGTCCTTGTTCAGGATTACCTTGCTTGTGGCAGCTGATGGAGCATTTTTCACCCCAATAACACCTGGAATGTTGCCCATGTTGATGATGTTTCCTTTCGTTTGCCGTAAGTAGGGCAGCGCATACTGTACACAAGATAGAAGGAGAGATGATGTGCCTGATCTCAAAAGAGAAACAGTCCAAAGCTGCCCTATGCAGCCACAAACCTTTACATTAATCCACGTAGCTTAGAGGTGTCCACTGGCAGAGCCCCTCCCCAGTACGGCAGGGATGACTCCTTAGGGGACAGAGCAGGTCCTCAGCTGTGGAGCCAGTGGGACCTTCCCCATCACGTTCATTTGGGCAGTGGATGACGGAAGGACCCAGGTAAAGCCCTGCAGCACCTCTAGATCATATACCATTCCAGTTTTTTTTTATGTTTGACCTTCAACTCTGGAGGATGCCAGCTGCCCCCAGGAACAGGGAATCTGCTTCAGAAACACTCACCTTGGATAATAACAAACAGCTCACAACATTGAGTTCCATGAGGTTTTCAAAGTCTTGGGCAGTCACGTCATCTAACAATTCTAAATGAACTGTTTGTAAGAAAAGGGAAAGGGGGTTTCACAAAGGCAAGAGCAGCAAAGAGAGAGAGAACAGATCCACGACCAACCCCCCCACACACACATACAATGTACTGATGGATTTTATCTTTGCATTCCCGCCCTTTTTGGTAATACTCATTTGAGTAAAACTACAAGTCAAGGATAATAATCAGATCTTATCGATGTAAGAGTAGCCCTACTCGATCCTACCGGTGGTCCAGCAGACCCTGTAACTCTGTGGAAGACCCCCTGCTCCAGAAGGCCAAAGCCTCTCCCAGCTTTTGCGCTTGGGTTGCCCACCAGGCTACAGAAATCAGCCCCCTCGAGAAAACAGGAGGAGTAGGAGGAGGGCTTTATACCCCACTTTTCTCTAGCTTAAGAAGTCTCAAAATGGCTTATAATCATATTCCCATCTTCTCCCCACAACAGGCACCCTGTGAGGTAGGTGGGGCTGAGAGAACTGTGACTGGCCCAAGGTCACCCAGCAGGGTTCATGGGGAGGAAGTGGGGAATCAAACCCTGCTCTCCAGGTTAGAGTCCACTGCTCTTAACTACTGTACCACACTGGATTTCATGGCATTATACCCCAGTGACCTCCCTCCTTCCCCAAGCCCCCTCCCCTCACTCCGCCCCTAAACATCCAGGAATTCCCCAGTCCAGAGTTGGCAACCCAATAGAGCTTCCTGGCCACTGGTCTTCAGAGAGATACAGAGTCTGAAAATGGAGGCTTCATTTACCATTGTAGCTATTTGGCATTTAGAATCATAGAATCATAGAGTTGGAAGGCTCCTCCAGGGTCATCTAGTCCAACCCCCTGCACAGTGCAGGAAATTCACAAATACCTCCCCACACACACACACACCCAGTGACCCCCGCCCCATGCCCAGAAGATGGCAAAAAGAACCCTCCTGGAACCCTGGCAGAACTGGCCTGGAGAAAAATTGCTTCTGAACCTCAAAGTGGCGATCAGCGCCTCTCTGGGTGTGCAAAAAAAGGGCCACGAGAACTAAGCAGAACTGCAACCATTCCTGCCCTCCCTCTCACCATCTGCCTAAGTTCACAGAATCAGCATTGCTGTCATTGCAATGTTTGAAAACCTCCAAAGAAGGAGAGCCCACCATCTCCCGAGGAAGCCTGTTCCATTGAGGAACCGCTCTGTCAGGAAGTATTTCCTAACGTTTAGCCGAAAACTCTTTTGATTTACTTTCAGTTCATTCTGGTCTGACCCATCCTCCATGAATCTATGTAAACCTCTGACTAAAGTAGAGGCCATCACTAGATCCTCAAATAGCAAACTCCAGAAGTTGATTCCTCTTTAAATGAAGAAGCACTTCCCTTAGTAGCATTTAGTGTGAGAGACAAGAAGCCTCAGGGAAGCAAGTCCCAAGAGCTTCATTAGGGTTGCCAGGTCCCTACCTGGCATCCAGCAGGGGGAAGAAGCTCCGTATTCGGTAGTTGTGCACACATAGTATGCACACTGTGATGTCGAGGCACGTTGTCGAGGGTTGCTCTAGCGTTCAGCCTTAATACTCTATGGTACCATTGACTTTTTCAGGTCAAATGCTAGAGCATCCCCTGATGACATGCCCGGCACGATGACATCACCTCCAGGTGATGTCATCACGCTGGCACATTGGCCCGATTCAGGCTCTTTGGGGGTGAGGTTTCCCCCGGCAGCCAGATCCGGGCTGGCGTGTCGGGGGTCCCTAGAGCGGGCAAACCCCCACCACCCTGGGGGACCTGGCAGCCCTAAGCTTCATTCATTTATTTCATTATTTTATTTTATTAGACTTATATCTCACCTTCCCCACATTGTAAGATATGCTGTTTTATTAGTCTACTGCAATTATTTTAGTTGCTTTGTAAATAGCTGCCCCCAAAGCTATAATTCCTCAAACACTTTATTTGGACAAAATCCATTCCGACTTTTGAATAAACAAGAAACGCCCTCACACCCAGACACATCCCTCCCAGGGATTTTCCCCAGGCCCCAAAGTTTGAAAGTCACTCACAAGTTCCAGCGTTGTTCACCAGGCAGTCGAGGCATCCGTAACGTTCTACAGTGGCTCTAATCAACCTCTGCAGGAACAGGGATGAAGAGAGATCTAAGGCAAGGCAAGGATAACAGCAGCATCGAGAGCTCTGCGGTCCTAGAGCTGCAAGCGACCACCGTTAGAACTACCCTGGGCAGCACCTGTTCCAGGTGTTTGGTTCAAGTGCAGGAGACAGGGAAAGATGGGTAGCAAAGGAGCCTGGGGAACAGAGGGGAGGAGCCATATGTGGGATGGGGTACAATGCCACATCCAGCTTGGGGAGAGACTGCAAGCTCTGGCCAGAGACGACTGTAGGGGGAGTACCTCCTTTCTAAAGGGACTTCTTGTCCATCTGCAGAATGGTATTCTGAGGTTTTCCTCCTAGAACAGTCTAAAACTCTCTGTGTCTCACGTGGAAGGGCAGGGGACTTTCTCTCTTCTGTTTCCTATCCAGTTTGTAAGTTCCACAAATAAAGCTTTCTTTAGTCTTAATCAGATCAGTGTTGTTGTGACTGCTGCCTAGGCCCTCTGATATAGCATCCCCAACGTGACCGGGCCCAGAGTGAAGGAGGCGAGGTCGGCAGTCAGCTTCTGAACCCTACCCATTGTCAGGCTCCAGAAAGGGCTTACACCAGCCATTCAGAGGACATGCTATGGCAGTGAGGACTAGAACCTTGAAGCTGCTGGAGAAATTAAGTGGAATGCCAGGCAAAAGCTTAAGCAGCGGAGCGACATGTGCCTTCACAGATGACAAGCACGTTCTGAGTTTATGAAAGAGGAGCATTAATCCAGAGGAGAGGCCTGGAACTAGAACTGTGTCATGAGGATTTAGACCCCTGAGAGTTCGAATATGGAGAATGGTTTTAGCCATTGGGTACAAAGACAGTGGCATACCAAGGTTGAAACACAGGGTGCACTCTGCCCTGGGTGCAGCTTGAGGATGTCTTTGAAGGAGAGCCCCTGAAGCAGCCCCATAGCTAGGGATTTTGGGGGGGGGCTTGGGGGGCACCAGCTAATTAAATCGAAGGCTCCAGGGCAAGGGGGGTCTGGTTGGTGTGCACCCACACAGCCCCCACTAAAGCCTTCCTCTGAGGTGAGCCAGAATCCCAATGCTAATAGACTGAACAGCACTGCACACTAAGGCTCCTCAGAGGTCTAGGAAGGCTACCGCTTTAAAAAAGGGGGAGGAGAGCAGGGATCAAGCTTCCACTCTCACTCTTTCCCTCAGCTAACTATGTTTTCTGAAGCCTGGTGCAGAAAATCCAACAGGAGGAGCGAACGGCTGCAGCGGCTGCAATCCGACCAGTGTATGTGTGTGACTCGGTCAACCACCAGTTGCTGCTGGGTCATAAAGAGACTCAGCTCATCGGAGGTGAGCTCAAAAAGTAAGATGCCGGCTCAAATTCATGAGGCGTTCGATCGGGGGGGTGAGGGGGCCGGGGGAGGGAGGGGGAGCTAAGGATCGGGGGAGGGGCCTGCAAAACCCAGTGGGGGCGGGTGCCATGGGCCTCACGATAGCTATGGGCCTGCCCTGAAGCCAGCCTCATGTTGCATCCAGCCTAACATCTTCCTTTTCTTTTTAAAATGCAGTACTGCTGTAGCTACTAGAGATGCAGGGAAGCCTGAGCATAGCAAAAGGTACTCGAGCACTGGCTGCACTTCCCTTTCTCCAAGAGTGAAACAAACTTGCTTAAGAGATTTTACAACCAAGCCAGCACCATGATATCTGCTACAGTCATTGCCAGCCTGCAGGTCATTTCCCCCAATAGCCTAGCCCTAGCCTTTCTCTCTTCCTTTCCTTGCACCCAGCTCAGCCAGATCTTGCAAAGCAGTAGTTAGGGTTTCGTGGGTCAGTCAGAGCTGTGTGTGCTGGATCATTCAGAGCTCTGCAGCCGCAGGGACTCCTCGGGAGAAGTGGACTCCTCAGGAGGAGAGGAGCTTCATGTGGACAGCCCTGAACAGTCGGAAGAGGAGTTGCAGGCTCCTCAAGTCTCAGAGTCAGCAGCTAACTCAGAGCCACCAACTCCCAGCCCTGATGCAGCAGGTGATCCTCAGCTTGAGACCAGCCCACCAGGCTCACATCCACTCTTTGAGCGCTGAAGACAGAGGCTCCAAAAGGAACTATAAACAGGGAGACAGAGTGCCCTTCTCATGGTCTGCTGCCACCTGCTGGCTGATGACAGCTTGGAGGAACTGCAGAGTTACTCACAGACAGCTGGCTGCCAATGAGGGCTTGTTGGGCAGTGCCTACAAAACCCAGCTCTAGGAACATGTGTGTGGAAGTAATATGTCAGACTTGTGGCCACAGGTCTTCTTGAAGCTGCCTTACTTGTGTGTCCCTGGACTGGTTCTCGGACTTTGTGAACCTCTGGACTGTGAATGACCCTTGGATTTTTGACTATGCTATCTGGACATCTCCTCTGGTAACAAATCTCTGGCTTATGACTATTTGCACTGAATTTTGGACTCTATTGTATAGGTAAAGATAAAGGTTCCCTTGCTCGAAAGCCAGTTGCGGTGCTCATCTCCATTTCAAAGCCGAAAAGCCAGCGCTGTCCGAAGACGTTTCTGTGGTCATGTGGCCGGCATGACTAAACACCAAGGTGCACAGAATGCTGTTACCTTCCCACCGAAGTGGTACCTATTTATCTACTTGCAATTTCTTGGTTTCGAACTGCTAGGTTGGTAGGACCTGGAACTAGAGACGGGAGCTCACTCCGTCATGCGGCACTCTCGGGTCTCGAACTGCTGAACTACTGACCTTCCACAGCCTGCAGTTCAGCGTCTTAACCACTTGAGCCGCCGCAGCTCCACAGTGAATAGCTTGTTGTATAGCTTGGCTCATATCCTGCTTGCCTTTCTGACCTGCCTTATGACATAGGGTGTTACATGAAGAGAAAAAACCTTTCCCTCACTTAATTTCACTCCTGCTTTGCTGCACATTTCTCATTCATTTCTGTCTCCCTTCAGCTAATTTTTCCATGTACCCCTCCCACCCCTTTATTTTCACTTCTTGGCCTCAAGACATTTTCATCCCTATCCTGCCTGGTGACAGAATGTATTTAAGAGTGCTATCGTAGCAAACCTTTGTTAGTATTACAGAACAGAAGGCACTGGGTTTGCTGGGCAATGTACTTTGCACCGGTTCTGCTGGGCGTGCAAAAATGCTCCGCCCTTTCTACTGTAGAAATTCTCTGGTTTGACTTTAGTACTTTGGGAACAGTGGAGGATGGGGGCATCTTCTTCGGGGGGGGGGGGTTAGTGTGTTTCTTAAAATCCACTCTGGTGAAGCTTCTGATCACTAGTTTGTCATGCTTTGGCTCATGTCGGTTAGTAGAAGTTAGTACAAAGGGAGACTCCTAGCTCTCAAAGAATGCCTTGTGGATGTTTGGGATGGTCAGCTCCTGGGCTTCAAAAGGAGAACAGAAGGCCTCCCAATTGCCTGCTCAGAACACAAGTGGGGTGATGGATGTTTTTGTTGTTGTTTTCAAGTCACAGCTGAATTACGGAGCCCCTGTAGGGCTTTCAAGGCAAGAGATGTTTGGAGGTGGTTTGCCTTTGCCTGCCTCCCCTACTTAGCTCCTGAGATCTGATGAGGCCAGGCTGCCTTGGGGCTCTCCAGGTCAGGGCTAGGCTCAGAGTGATGTGACTGGCCCAAGGTCACCCAGCTAGCTTCCATGGCACGAGGGGGAATTCGAGCCTGGATTTCCTGGATCCTACTCCAGCACCTCAACCACTGCCTCACGCTGACTCTTGTGATGGAATACCATGTTAGAATATGGTTGTTTTTTTTAGGGGCATGATTATACATACCAAGTTAAATAAAATAAACTTTTCAATGTCTGTGTTTGGGTCCAGTGGCACCTTGGAGACCAAACTTTGTTCTGTTGGTTCAGACCCACACGGCTAGCCACTTGAATCTATTTTCTGCTCATTATTATTGTTATATTATATGATTATTACTGAAAATAACATTGCCAGGTAGAGGAGGGGCCCTGACCTGGAGACCCCCAGCCCGGCCTCCACTCATCAGATCTCAGCAGCTTAGCAGGGCCAACACAGAGGCAGGCAGTGGCAGAAACCCCTTCTGAACGTCTTTACAGGGTCAGCAGAAGCCATAACGTGACGGCAACAACAACAAAAAGAAGAGGGGGTGTTAAAAATATCAGCCCTGGGCGCCAAATAGTCTCTGTATGCCACCATACAGAGATGAAAGAAAATTTTGTGGAGATGCTGAAGGAGAACCCCCAAAGAAGCACCATGGTCTTCACCCAGTTTTAGCCTACCTTGATGTCTGACTCCTTCCGGACATCGCAGACCTGGTAGAAAGCATCCCCGGGGCACCCAGAAGCCTGCAGTTCCTTCTGAATCGCTCGCCCCTTTTCCGCTGCAAGGGGGAGAACAGAAGAGTTGCCAGCAGGACAAACCTTCCAACCCTGCCTTTTTCCTGCAGCCTCTGCTGGCATATCCCTCCCTCTTCCTTTCCAGCAGTGCCCAGTCCCTAAGTACACACAAGCATGTTTGCTAAAAGCACTGAAGACTGCTGCTCTTCTCTTTTGGTAGTTTTCTCCATTTGGAGAAAGACAGGCTAAAAGGACTGAAAAATAAATAAATATGTTCTGTTTTAAATGGGAAGGGGGTCCTGTCTAGTGTTGCCTACTGGAACAGGGGAAGAGAAGAACATGACTGATAAGTAGACAGATCATGTGCAGCAAAAAGAAGAGCTGAGGATCATACTTTCCATCAAATGCCTCCTTCTCTGGGTTTCCCCCTCCCCAAGGGTCTTCTCAAGGATGAACATATCTGCCTTCTCCCTCTTGAAAGCCCAGAGCAGAAGATGGGAAATGCCACTTTGACCACAATTTTCTCCAGGGCTCTTTTTGTGGCAGGAACTCCTTTGCATATCAGGTGACACACCCCTAATATAGCCAATCTTCCAAGAGCTTACAGAGCTCTTCTTACAGGGGCTACTGTAAGCTCTTGGAGAATTGGCTACATTAGAGGTGTGTCGCCTAACATACAAAGGAGTTCCTGCTACAAAAAGAGCCCTGGTCTTCTCCTTCCCGTTTTCTTTCATCTCCAGTGCTGCTAACCCTAGATCTCATATTAGCTTTATCTTTCCTACTCTGAGATACTCTAGACAGGGAAGTAGGGGGTTGGATATTGAGATCATATCATTCCAAGAATTCTGCACTGGTCACCCAACTGTAGCTGGCAACACAATCCGTGCAGAGTTCTGGTTCTTCCCTTCAAGGGAGACTGTCAATGGCCTGGAGTCAGAGTTACTGAAGGGCTGCCTCCTGCCATACTGCCCATCCCCCCAGTTAAGATCTGCTTTGGAAGCCCTGCTCCTTGTGCCGGTAGGTGTCATGAGTGGCAGTCAGAGAAAGGGGATTTGCAGTGGGACCTGAGCTATGGAAAGCAATCCCCGCCCCCATGGGCCTCACCTGGCAAAAAGATTTTATGTTTAGCTCAGCTTTTAATTAAGGGGTTGTTCTAGCATGAGGCCTGTTTTATGAAAATCATTTCAGGCTGCTAAATGTTTGGTTTTTGTAATTCTGGCTGGTCTTTTAAAATTCACAACTTTTCAACTGTGCTATAATCTTATGAAGTTAACTTTGTAAGCTGCCACAAGAAGGTTCTCTGTGGAGGTGCTATATACGTTTTTTAAACAAACAAGGGGACTCAGTCGTGGTGGGGCAAAGAAAAGTGCTCATAGGGCTACCAGCCTCCAGATGGGGCCTGGAAATCTCCTGCTTTTACAACTGATCTCCAGCTGGCAGAGATCAGCTCCCCTGTGTAGGGGACATTCAAGTATTCAAATAATTGTCTATTGATTATTGCTGATTTCCAGAAATCTTTGGAAGAAATTCTTTGGGATTCTTCTGGAGAATTAACCTGTTACCCACTAAGCAGAGTTGGGGAAAACAGGTGTTTTAAATCAAATTTAATTGACAGGGGAGTTTTTCTAACTAGGAGTGTTTTAGTTTTAACTGGGCCAGGTGTTTTTATGTCACCATTTTTAATTAACTGGTATAGACCACCCCAGCTAAGACCTGTCATAAGTGAAGATCGATGTTCTTGTGTCAGCCTTTTTAATTGGGATGTCATAATAATGAATTCTCAGAGTCCAAGATTTATGATGAAATCTTATACTTCAAAGAAAGAGGTGAAAAGTTTAATGTAGTGGTTTATGATGATTAGGAACTTGAAATGAGAAAATATCATATTAAGTTTCTCTTTAAGTTTGGAATACATTAACATATCAATATTGAAATACTGGAGTATATAAGCAATATCCATATCTATGTTTGCATTTTCCAGTCTATTTTAACATAGAAAAGACTTTTCCTGTTTGAGAAAGCTTTACTTAATGAACTGAATTGGTGTAATGCCAGTATTTCTAATTGGAAAGAATCACTGTCAATGTTAGAAATTTATGGTTCTGTCCTTTACTTCAAAGGAAGAGCCTAACTGAGGTGAACAAAAGGACAGATGTACACTATAAGAGAAGAAGTCCCCTCTTCTAAGTTATTGTGTGCTTTTACAGAAAAGAGGGAAAATAGCAAAGAATAATGGTTATAAGAGTAAATATCTCTGAATGTTTATAACTGAGAATGAAGTCTTATGAATAGAATGTTTTTGAATGTTTATTGAAAGAGAAAATTAGTTAAGGAACTGCGTTTGAAATTAACAGGCTACTAACAAGCAGATGAAGTCATAGAAATTAATCATGCACACCTGCTAGAAGCCAATTAAAAAAGAAAGACAACATTTGTATTAGATGAAGAAAGCCCCTATTGAACAGAGTACAAGTTTAGAAGTTTTTAAAATGCTTTTAAAATCAAAAGAATACAAAGGCTTTATGCCATAGGCTTTTTTGAAACATTAAAAAACATGTAAAGGGTTTAATTCAATTATAACAAGACAAGCACCTGCATTGTAGAGTAACATCCTGTTTGTCAAATATGTGATCGATGACTGACCAGAGAAAGAAATCTAAACCGAGCATGTCTAAATGATGTCAGTGATGATGTAAAGCTGGGAGGAGCAAGAAGAATATATAAGGCTGCTCCCTGTATTTGCTCACTGAACATCTACAAGCTGTAAGATGTCCCTTTATTTGAATAAATTCTTTCGTTACCCTTTACTGCCTGGATTATTTTTTTAAATATGTGGTTTATCAGCTAGCCACACAAGTCAAAAAACCTTAGCACCCTCAGGGCATTGGCATCACCAAGAGAAAATGGCTGCTTTGAAGGGTAGACTCTATGGCATTGTACTATGCTGAGGCCCCTCCCCAAACCCTGACCTCCACCCCCAAAGTTTCCTGGTATTTTCCAACCCAGACCGGGCAAACCTAAGTGCCCTAGACTCACCGTCAGATGCTTTTGAACAGAAGACCACATTGGCTCCCTGGCGAACTGGAGAGAAAGGAGCACAAGGCAAAACTCAGAGGTTTGGCACACGCAGAGATGTACATCACAAGGTGTATAGATTGGTTTAAAAGACTCATTTCCTTCCTCCCGCCCCCCATTTGGGACTCCAACCTTTCCAAAAACAACATACAAGCACTTTAAGGAGAGGGAATCTTTTCACTCTCAGGAGGGGCAGCTTCTACAGGCAGATCTTCTTGCTCAGAACAATCAGACTGTCTGCAATGATAAGGGCAGGACTCCCTCCCCCAGCAAGCCCTCCATGAAGATAGTTTCGAGTTGGTAGCTGTGTTGATCTGCAGAAGAAGAGCCAGATATGAGTCACAACATTCCTAGGGTTAGAAGTATTCAAGTGTCAAAGCTCCCTTTGCCAAATTTGTGAGTCTCGAAAGCTTCGACCATGAATACGTCTTTTAGGGGCTACTGGGCTCAATTCTTGCTCCCCAAACCCATATTTCCTCGTGCATGCAGTGCATTCAGATTCTTTATCAGCCAACATCTTTCCATAATGAAGGCCAGCAACTTCCTCTAGGGCTAAGCCTGGAGACTAGAAACAGACGCTGGAGCTCTGCCTTGAAGTCACACCTCCCCTGCATTTATCAGAAAGCATTGGGAGTACAAAGGAAACTTCATTGTGGGGAAATTAAAACCAGCATACAGAATCATCTGTGCAAATGTCTTTAATTGTTACTATGTGCAAGTAAACAAGTGTTCTTGTTGCTGAATTATGACTTTTTTAAAGATGGTGTGCACACTGAGTGCTACTTTTAAAATGGCCTTTTACATTCAGTGGAATGAAGTCTCTCCAACACCACCATTCCCAGGTAGTACTTCTGCCCTAGGGGGAGAAAACTGACTCTCCCTTACTTCGCCCTGATGACCCCCCCAAAAAAAACCCAGCAAGAGGGACAATATCTTTTCTCAGTGCTCACGGTAGGGTTGCCAGGTGCCCTCACTGTCAGTGTGGAGGGATTTGGGGGGCGTTCCAGGGCGGCTGGGATATCGTCGAGCAATGTCCCGATGCGATGACGTCACCCGGAAGTGATGTCATCATGTTGGTGCCATTGCGCATGATGGTCTGGTTTTGGGACAAAAACTTTATGGATTTTTTTTTGCTTCAAAACCATAGTTTGCCCGAAACCCAGAATGCCATGCTCAACATCAGAGACACGATGTCACTTCCGGGTGACATCATTGTGTTGCAGACATCACCCAATGACATTCCGATTTGGGGGTGGGGTATCCCCAGCCAGCTGGCTGGTGGTGGATTGCAGCTCCCCAAAATGGGGGAGGCTCCCCCTGGGACTTAGGGGTGGCAATCCTAGTTCATGGGTAATGAATCAGCAGTGGCTGAAGGGCAAAGGTGAACTAGGGGCCAGTCATACACTCTCAGGTTAGCCTGCCTCACACGGTCGTTGCTGTGAAGGTAAAATGGAGAAGGGGAGAATCTTGTAAGCCACTTTGGGTCCCCCTCGGGAGGGGAAAGTGGGGTATCAATGAAGTAAACTTACAAAATAAGAAATGAGCCCTTACTGTATCGCTGCAAAAGGGCCACCCACATGATTATCCTCTTTCCCTCACCGGCCAACCGGATCTCCTCAGGAAGCCCACAAAGGGGCCACGAAGACCACAGATTGCCCCTTTGACTCCGTCTCGGGGTGGGAGGAACCCTTTTCTACACTATTTAAAAGAACATGAGCTTGGTCTTCTTGGGCATCAGCTCTTCGTGGTTAAGCCACTAACAAAGGCTGCCTGCCACTAGCATCTGAGAGGGCAGTCGGATTGCCACCTTGTATTCTGGCAGCCCTGGGTTCAAGAGCTTTACAACAGGTTGAAATTCAGCAGGTGCAGCTTCACCTGCTATGAAAATAGGATTCCCCACCCCACATTCCCAGAATCTGAACCACAGGTAATCAGGGTAGTTCTTGTCATCCGTTTTCCATGCAAGGAATCAGTTCTGGAATGTAGATAAGGTATAAATGCCTGTTACTTTTGGAAACACCGGGAAGACCCTCCTGGCACATCAAAGGCAAATCAAAAGTCTCAAGTCCACATGGCCTTATGCTGGAAGGGGCTACTACATGAATCCTTTTTGGTTTTTCAGGACAGACAAAGATGCCTCTGAGGATATAAAGGGCACATTTCCCTCCCTCCTAATTTCCCTCCGCCCCAGATTAGAGATGGAGGGAGTAGGGATGCCAGCCTCCAGGTGCCACCTGGGGATCCCCTGCAATTAAAGCTCATCTCCAGACTACAGAGATCTGCTCCCCTGGAAAAAGTGGATGGTTTGGAGGGTGGACTCTATGGCATTGCACCCCACTGAGGCCCCCGACCTCCCAGGCTCCATCACCAAATCTCCAGGAGTTTCACAACCTGGAGCTGGCAACCCTACCCCCCCACCCCAAATGGTGGCCAGAGGGGACCTAGCAACCCTAAGAGGGAGCAAGGCTTCCTAAGCCTTCCTGGCAGGCGCAACCCCAGCCGCCGTTGGCAGAAATTGCCCCCTCCTCCATGCCCACTTCTCTCCCTTCTTACCAAATTCTCTCACAGTGGCCAGACCGATGCCTGAGGTGCCACCAGTCACAATCACCACCTTGCCCGGGTAACGCAGTGAAGATGCCATGCCTGCTGTTTGCCTCCGTTTCTCTTAATGATTAAAATCCACATGGGGGTTTGGGAATATATATATACTGTTGGGTGGAGATACAGAACTGCTGAATTTGAGAATGTAAACTGCTGGGTGGAGCAATGCCGCTGCTGAACTGGATTGTTGGGTGGAGGGTACTTAGCAAGTTTATTGACTGTCACCTTGGCAGGTTGTGGTGCATGAGGGCTGGTCATTGTTGAAGCGGAGAAGAAGACTGGGGAGGGGAGGCTTTCTAGAAGCTTCTGTGGTCTGTCCAGCTCACAGCTTTGTTCCTGGAAGGCCTGAGCTGAAGAGGCAGGAGGCAGGAGCTGTGAGGAAAGCAGCTCCCACTGGATTACTGGCCAGGAACTTTCTGCTAAGGCCGCTCTTCCTTTCCCATTGCTCAGCTCATTTCCTCTACGGTGGGTCTTCCTTCCCATCCTTTCTTTCCTAAAATCACTCCCTTAAAAAATAATAAATGCTCCTTCTAAGCTGTGGAGTCCTGTGAGCAAAAATTTTACTTCGTGAGCTCCTGGCGTTAAAGTTGTGAGCAGGTGACTTGGCTACTGCATAAATTAGTTTGCTCTGGAGCCATCCTCCCTGAGCCATGACAAAAATGTGTGAGCCAGAGGCTAAAAAGCTGTGACCTAGCTCACACTCACTCAACTTAGAGGGGACACTACTGCCCACATGATATAGTGACACAGACCAGGGTTCCCTCTAAGCTGAGTTAGTGTGAGCTAGGTCACAGTTTTTTAGCCTCTGGCTCACACATTTTGCCTTAGCTCAGGGAGGATGGCTCCAGAGCAGACTAATTTATGCAGTGGCCAAATCACCCTATAATGACTGAATTTTAGACCTTGCAACACACATATTTCCAACATGTTATATCTGGTATCTTTCAAAAAAAATCTGGCAACCTCCTTTTGGGCAGGGAAAGGAGTTTTGGGAGTGAGAACCATATCATAGTGAAAATGTATTTCCCTCTTTTACAATACATGCACGAAGGTCTGCGAGTTGAAAGGGGGGAGGAGACTTTCAGAAGAGATGCCCTGGACCTCAAACTCACCCCTAGTTCCAGCATTCAGGTTTCAGTCTCATCTTTTGGTTAAATAATGGCAACAGCAAAGCATGTCATTTCTACATGCATACCCATGGGTCTCACAGCATGGTGAGAGAGGTAGTCCTTCATTTCTCCATTTGCCCTTAGTAATTGGAAAATGCACAAGGGAATACTTCTGAAAAGCTTTCCAGATAGTTTAGCTTGTATATCCATTTTTATTGTTACACCATCTCCTTTCTGCGTAGTATACATTAAATGAAACATTTATTAAAATGTAAACATTGGTTTGGAAAGCATTCACAATTATTCAGGGGAGAAGTTTACTAAAATAACTGTTCTCTGAGTTTAAAAGCCGTGAACTCCATGGCCTGGTGGATTTTTTACATTGCCCACCCCCAACAAATGTAAAATAAAGGAGTGCTGTTTTATTGGCAAACATTCTCTAGGAAATTTCATTTGTCTTATATTTGTATCCCCCATCCAATCAGGGAGTATGAACGTGATACTTTTAATAGCTTTGCCTTTATAAAACATATTTAGCAACAGAGTTCACCTGGATTTATTTCAATAAAGGGTGATTTACAATTCTGATTGTACAAAAGAATAAAGGGTGAGTATGGTTCTTTGAGTGTAACCAGCAAACCAGACAGAACATCAGCAGAAACTTTTATCTTTTATTGAGATAAGAAGTTATTTTTCTTTAATGAGCAAGACAGAATACAAGCATGAAAAAGTTGATCCTACAAGGACCCTGAAAATAAATCCAAAAAGTATCAAAGTACCTAGTATTGCTTTTTAGCAAATAATAGTTTTAAAAGCAAATTAGGTTTCAACTGGTTGTCTCACTGCTTTTCAGGAGAATCAAAAATTCAAGTTACCCACCAAGAAATCTCACCTATTCTTCTTCTGAGACTTCCATCCAGAGAAATCTGATTTGCTTGTCACAGGAGTGCCTATTTACAGAGAAACACCTGTTCTTATCTTATCTCTAAATCTTGTCTATCATAATCATGATATTATTTATTTAACTTCATAACTTAAGTAAAGATAAACAACATAAATCTTGATCAGCTAGCATAATCCCGTGATATTATCTGAATAACTGATTCTTAACTAAATAAGGCATAAACAACATATGAGCTAATTGGCAGGTGCATATGAGAAACATCTGATGAAGCAAGATAAGAAGGCCAATCTCGACTTTTAGCCTTAATTAAAAAGCAATTAATCCACTTTTCCCTTTAACTGGTTCAGCTAACTGCCCGAGGTGCAAGCTACTTGAAACACAATTCATGGACAGTTAGAAAGTGCTTGAGTGTGACTCGTTTGCAAACACAGCTAAAAAAGCTTGGTGATATCATTGCTACTGCTACACCAGGGCTCTGAGAGCTTCCTGCTTTCCCAGGGAAGACAGCCATAAAACGCACAAAGTGTCAGCAAGAGTGGAGACACCTTTCTGTGAAGAGATAACCATTGACTGCACCCGCCAGGAAGGGTAAGATGGACAGCTGTCATTAAAACATGAGTTGGGTATTGAGGTGTGGGAGACGTGTCCTCTTAAATGATAGAGAGAAGGGGGTTCACTTATCTCAGGAGGGAGCAGACTCCCTACCTTTAGATTGGGTAAGGAACTTCCCACCAGCTCAGGCAGGAAGGTCTGAAAGATCTGAACAATCTGTCAACATTGTTCAAACATCAGGGATCAGGCTTTAAGTGAACACCTTACCCAAGACTTTGTGCAAGCGAGGTCTTGAGTATTCTCTCTGTCTTCTGTAGGGCTGCCAGGTCTGGGATGGAAAATACCTGGAGATTTTGGGGATGGATCCAGGAGAGGGTGGGGGCTCAGCATGGTACAATGCCATGGAGTCCATCCTTCAAAGCAGCCATTTTCTCCAGGGGAGCTGATCTCTGTCAGCTGGGGATCAGTTGTAAAAGCGGGAGATCCCCGGGCCCTGCCTGGAGGCTGGCAACCCTGGCCTTCTGAAGCCTCTCCTGCTCTAATGGGATGGAGAAAACCCAAAACCTGACTCTTTGCTGAGGGGGAAGGAAGGGGGGTTTCAGGAAACACTGTTGGAGGTTGAGGATGACTGTTCTAAGCCTTCTTCAAGGTGTGTGAATCACATCAGAAGAGTCTTTTTAAAAAGAGAGAGAGAGAGAGAGAGAGAGATAACCACATGTTTATGGAATATCTTCGAAGGTGTACTTTTTCTCTAAGGCAGTAGTTATCAGCCTCGAAAGTCTGGAGTTATTCAAGGGTTCCGCAGATCCATATGCATACTAAGCATTGTCATTGTGCTGGGTTTTGTTACTGTGTATTTTCTCAGTCCATTGACAACAATAGAACACCTTCACTGTTATGGTGTCTTCTCCATTCCCCTGCTAAATCACTAAAGGAAGATCTACCACCACTCTGGTTAGAAGCCCGACTTTGTGAGAATGTACAAACTTGCTTTTCCTTCACCAGCAAGCAAGCACAGGCAGAGAGTTTGGAGGTGCAGGGAAAGGAGGCTGTAAGGCAGGGGAGAGGGCACCAAACCCAGCCCAGCTAGGTAGGGTAAGACCTGATGGAAACTCATTTTCATGAATCAAAGACAAACAGCAACAATACATTTATGACCTCTCTTTCCGTAGAGCCATTTCTTTCTTGGATGATGGGATTTGGAACAAGAACAGCCACAATTGTTGATCAAGGGGAATCAAGCAGAAAACATAGACAGAAAGCATTTAATGACGTTTGAAGAATGACTTTAAATCAATGACAATTGTATGCTTAGCTCTTATCCCCACTCCTCTTGCCAGTTCTATTAGTTGCTGGAGGGGTCCTTCAGATTCCCAAGATCAAGTGCAGAAGAACCCATCGGGCTCTTTATTCCAAAGCCAACTTCAGCTCCACCAGTGATGAGAAGATTCAGACCAGTGCAGAAAGTTCCATCAGCGGCAAGGAACAGAACACCCAATGCCACCTCTTCTGGGGTCCCCAAGCGTCCCAGCAGCTATAAATGTGCAAGAGATAAATGTGGAATTCTATACTCCGCTCACACATAAGATAAGATCATGAGGTCTCAGAAGCTGAATCTGGGTGGGGCAGGATTTATAAGCAATAGAGTTCAGGTTTCCTGGGTGCAAAATTTGAATTTCTGCCATTGCGTACATACCCCTACTTATTATTACCACCTCACATGTGGTAGAAGTAGGGCTGCCAAGGCTGGCTCAGGAGATCTAGAGGCTGTGCCTGGGGAGGGCAGACTCTGGGGAGGGAGAGAGCTCAGGTGGGGGGTTGGTTCTTCCAAAGGAGATACAGAAGACCAAAAGCATCTGCCATCTGGGGACACTCTAGGACTTCTGTTTCCCATGCCCTGCAGAGCTGCCATTTTCTCCTGAGCCCTGATCTCTGTTGCCTGGGGAACAGCTGTCATTCCAGGAGGACTACAGGTCGCACCTTGAGGATGGCAACCCTTGGAAGAACCATTCATCGGCACCAGCACCGTTCCTGCTTCCACACAACACACTTGCCTGAAAACTTTCGCCTTCATGGACTACGGCCTCTGTATTCTTAAAGCGATTTGCTTCCCTTTCCCACATAGGAGTCCAGATGTTGCCTGGTGAGATGCTAAAATTCAAAATGATTGAAATTAAGAAAAAGATCAGGGTCATCATGAAACATCAAGAAATTTGTCCCCAAATGAATGAGTGTTGAAGACATGCCTTTCTTATTATTCCTAGAAAGGCAGCAACTTCCACGATGACCTTACAATTTAACACACTGTATAACGTCTCTCTCCCCAGACTCCTGATTAGTCATTTCTACGCTTCAGGAAAAAATATGGCATGGAATGCAGCCTCTGCCATCTCAGTCCCCAGGGAGTTAACAAATCATTTGTTTAAGACACAAGAAAAAGCGAAAACTCCAGGATTCTGTAAACTCTTCAGGGTGGACTTAAGGAAGCAGATTTCTCCCCCAGCCCACCTTTTTTTCTCCTTTGACTGACTGTGACCTGCTGTTTACATTCCGGGCTCCCTGGAGTAGATTCGGTTCTCTTTGAAGGTGGATTTTTTCCTCAGTATCTTGTTCTTATTTTAGTTAATCAACAAAGCTGTACTTTTCTGCATGCCTGGGGGAGACCCGCTAGTATGTAGACACCCCACCCCACACACACACACACCCCTTCTCCATCTGTAAGTGCAGTGGCTTGAGTGCTTTGGTGGCATTGTTCTATTTAAAGACACTGCCTATGTACATCCTTATGGCAAAGCAGATTATTCCACTGGAACTGAAAATAATGGGATTCATTTCCTCACTTCTAATTTTAGAAGTTACCATGGTTTGTACCAATCTATTCCTTGTAGTTCTCTTGTCATAAGCAATAATATTTGAAAGGGAAAAGAAATTTCTGGACTTTGTATCAGTTATACCTTCTCCAGAAAAGTCATTCCAGCCCATTTGTCTGGGTGTTAGACTCGTTCAGTACCAATTACCTGTTATCATTCCTTATGTTTTCCCCTCTATTATCTCTTTATTTGCCTCAGCAAAAAGCTTTGCCTGTAACTCCTGGTGCTGGGCTACGGAGGACCTGTCTTTCTTTCCTGAGAGTATTCTGCAAGGGACACTGCGCATCGAGGGCTCTGTAATGATGATAATCATTTTTACCTGTTGACTCGTACTCCGTATTTGCTCTCGTCGATGGCCAGGGCTTTGGTCATTGCAATCAGAGCGCCCTGCAAGAGAAAACACAACAAGCAGGGTTGCCAACTGACCAGATATGGCTTAGCCTCCTCTTACACCTTTGACTACACTCTGATGTGAATAAAGAGAATGATTATTATTTTTTTAATGATATGGGCTTAAATAATGCCTACAGTGGCTACTAAGCTTCTCTTGAAGGGAGAGGGTATTTTTCTTAAGTCCTGTTGGCAACCCTGGTGAGGACAGGATGGAGGGTGGTGGGCTGGACCTTATTCAGGCCTGTAGCTACAGTGGGGCATCTCGGGGCCTGGCCCCCAAGTTCCTGCCAAGCCCCTCTGACTCCCATCCAGCATAGGCCCCCTGACTTCCCATTTTTTATTTTATTTGTGATGCTCCCTGGGGGGGGGGTGTCTGGGCAGCTGCCCCCAACTTATTTAAAAGCCCCTAGGGGTTAAAAAAAGTCCTGGCTCCGGGCCTGACCTTATCCTTCAACATTGACTTTCATCATCCCCACAAAGACCAGTTCCCAGCATCACGGGGGCAATTTGTTCCTACATATCCAAGTCTGATCCCTAGACCAGGAAACTGGAGCCTGAATATTGGGGACCTGAAAGACAGATTTCTTTGGCAGATGGATAAGTTGGAGCAGAGAGGTCGAAATCTCGTCCCTTGGAGTTACGGTTGCCATCAAGCTTTTCAAAGCATGTGGGGAAATGACATCACCATGGAAATAACATTCCCATGAAGCCTCTAGAAAAGGGAGAGGGCATTCCATTTTCTCTAGGTAGTTGGCAACCACACTTGGGGTTCCAAGGGAAGGGTCAAAGATATAGGATGTTTTCAGCTTTGAGGCCTAAGTGAACTTTTTTCCGTCTGATAATGAACAGAAAGTAAATGGACTCCCCATGAACTTTACTGATTATGGACTGGCTTTAGCCTCATGCATGAGGATTGCCAGCTGGCCTGAAAAATACCAACCTGGCCTCCTCTGATGCCTGTAGTATCACCTTGATTTACAAGAGCCCGCAGGTGGGGGTTTTCAAAGCACAGAGAATGGAGACACTATCACCAGCTATCTCCATGCTGTGCAAACCTTCATCTGCCAACCCAGCTACTCTAAAAAGCTCAAGAGCAGAAGCATTCCAAAAAATTGGCAAACAATTCTGTCCTTGGTCAGGATTACCTTGCTTGCGGCAGCTGACGGAGCATGTTTCACCCCAATAACACCTTCAATGCTGCCCATGTTGACGATGTTTCCTTTCGTTTGCCGTAAGTAGGGCAGCGCATACTGTACACAAAATAGAAGGAGAAAGAGGTGCCTGATCTCAAAAGAGAAACAGTCCAAAGCTTCTGTACACAACTACAGACCTTTACTTTAATCCACATAGCTTGGAATTGTCCACTGGCAGAGCCCCTCCCCGGTATGGCCAGCAGAAATCCTTGGAGATGAATCCTTAGGGGACAAAGCAGGCCCTCCACTGGAGCTGGGGGGACCTTCCTCATCATGTTCATTAAGGCAGCGGATGACGGAAGGACCCAGGTAAAGCCCTGCAGCACCTCTGAATCGGATACCATTCCAGGTTTTTTTTCTGTTTGACCCTCAACTCTGGAGGATGCCAGCTGCCCCCAGGAACAGGGAATCTGCTTTAGAAACACTCACCTTGGATGATAACAAACAGCTCACAACATTGAGTTGCATGACGTTTTCAAAGTCTTGGGCAGACACGTCATCTACCGATTCTAAATAAACTGTTTGCAAGAAAAGGGAAAGGGGGTTTCACAGAGGCAAGAGCTGCAAAGAGAGAGAGAGAACAGATCCATGCTCACCCACCCCCACAATGTACTGATGGATTTCATCTTCGCTTTTTCCCCGCTTTAAAGTAATACTCATTGAGTAAAACTACAAGTCAAGCATAATAATCAGATCTTATCAATGTACTGGATCCTACCGGTAGTCCAGCAGACCCTGTAACTCTATGGAAGACCCCCTGCTCCAGAAGGCCAAAGCCTCTCCCTGCTTTTGCAGTTGGGTTGCCAACCAGGCTACAGAAATCAGCTCCCCTCAAGAAAACAGGAGGAGTAGGAGGAGGGCTTTATACCCCACTTTTCTCTAGCTCAGGGGTCCTCAAACTTTTTAAACAGGGGGCCAGTTCACTGTCCCTCAGACCGTTGGAGGGCCGGACTATAGTAAAAACAAAAACTATGAACAAATTCCTATGCACACTGCATAGATCTTATTTTGAAGTGAAGAAACAAAACGGGAACAAATACAATATTTAAAATGAAGTAAAGTTAAATCAACAAACTTACCAGTATTTCAATGAGAACTATGGGCCTGCTTTTGGCTAATGAGATGGTCAATGTCCGGTTCCATATTTGTCACTGCTTCCTTCTCATGTTAAAAAAAAATGACAGGCAAGCAGCGGCGGCATAAACACCCGGCGGGCCATATAAATGTCCTCAGCGGGCCGCATGTGGCCTGCGGGCCGTAGTTTGAGGACCCCTGCTCTAGCTTATGGAGTCTCAAAATGGCTTATAATCGTATTCCCTTCTTCTCCCCACAACAGGCACCCTGTGAGGTAGGTGGGGCTGAGAGAACTGTGACTGGCTCAAGATCACCCAGCAGGGTTCACGTGGAGGAAGGGGGGAATCAAACCCCACTCTCCAGATTAGAGTTCGCCACTCTTAACCACTGTACCACACTGGGGTTCATGGCATTATACCCCAGTGACCTCCCTCCTTCCCCAAGCCCCCTTCTCCTGGCACCACCCCTAAACATCCAGAAATTCCCCAGTCCAGAGTTGGCAACCCAATAGAGCCCTCTGGCCACTGGTCTTCAGAGAGTTACAGAGTCTGAAAATGGAGGTTTAATTTATCATTGTAGCTGTTTGGCATTTAGAATCATAGAATCATAGAGTTGGAAGGGTCCTCCAGGGTCATCTAGTCCAGCCCCCCGCACAATGCAGGAAATTCACAAATACCTCCCCCACACACACACCCAGTGACCCCTGCCCCATGCCCAGAAGATGGTAAAAAGAACCATCCTGGAGCCCTGGCAGAACTGGCCTGGAGAAAAATTGCTTCTGAACCCCAAAGTGGCAATCAGTGCCTCTCTGGGTGCGCAAAAAAAGGGCCACGAGAACTAAGAACCATTGCAACCATTCCTGCCCTCCCTCTCACCATCTGCCTAAGTTCACAGAATCAGCATGGCTGTCATTGCAATGTTTGAAAAGCCCACCATCTCCTGAGGAACCACTCTGTCAGGAAGTATTTCCTAACGTTTAGCTGAAAACTCTTTTGATTTAATTTCACCCCGTTCATTCTAGTCTGACCCATCCTCCATGAAGCTATGTAAACCTCCAACTAAAGTAGAGGCCATCACTAGATCCTCAAACAGGAAACTCCAGAAGTTGATTCCTCTTTAAATGAAAAAGCACTTTCTTTAGAAGCAGTTAGTGTGAGAGACAGGAAGCCTCAGGGAAGCAAGTCCCAAGAGCTTCATTAGGGTTGCCAGGTCCCTACATGGCATCCAGCGGGAGGTGAAAGCTCCGTGTTCGGGAGTTGTGTGTGCACTGTGATGACATCATCACACTGGGCACGTTGTTGAGGGACACTCTAGTGTTCAGCCTTAAAACTCTATGGTACCATAGAGTTCTTCAGGTCAAATGCTAGAGCATCCCCTGATGACATGCCTGGTGCAATGATGTCACCTCCAGGTGACATCATCACACTGGCAAATGGCCTGATTCAGGCACTTTGGGGGTGAGGTTCCCCCTGGCGGTCGGATCCGGGCTGGTGGGTTGGGGGACCCTAGAGTGGGCAAACCCCCACTGTGCTGGGGGACCTGGCAGCCCTAAGTTTCATTCATTTATTTTACTATTTTATTTTATTAGAGTTATATCTCACCCTCCCCACATTGTAAAATATGCTGTCTTATTAGTCTACTGCAATTACTTTACTTGCTTTGTAAACAGCTGCCCCCAAAGCTATAGTTCCTCAAACCCTTTATTTGGGCAAAATCCATTCTGGCTTTTGAATAAACAAGAAACGCCCTCACACCCAGACACAGCCCTCCCGGAGATTCTTCCCAGGACCCCAAAGTTTGAAGGTCACTCACCATTTCCAGCGTTGTTCACCAGGCAGTCAAGGCATCCGTAACGTTCTACAGTGGCTCTAATCAACCTCTACAGGAACAGGGATGAAGAGAGATCTAAGGCAAGGCAAGGATAACAGCAGCATCGAGAGCCCTGCGGTCCTAGAGCTGCAAGCGACCACCGTTAGAACTACCCTGGGCAGCACCTGTTCCAGGTGTTTGGTTCAAGTGCAGGAGACAGGGAAGGATGGGTAGCAAAGGAGCCTGGGGAACAGAGGGGAGGAGCCATATGTGGGATGGGGGACAATGCTACATCCAAGCTTGGGGGGAGAGTGCAAGCTCTGGCCAGAGACCACTGTAGGGGGAGCACCTCCTTTCTAAAGGGACTTCTCCTTGTCCATCCGCAGAATGCTATTCTGAGGTTTTCCTCCTAGAACATTCTAGAGCTCTCTGTCTCTCACGTGGAAAGGCAGGGGACTTTCTCTCTTCTGTTTCCTATCCGGTTTGTAAGTTCCACAAATAAAGCTTTCTTTAGTCTTAATCAGATCAGTGTTGTTGTGACTGCTGCATAGGCCCTCTGATATAGCATCTCCAACCAGAGTGGAGGAGGCGAGGTTTGCAGTCAGCTTCTGAACCCTACCCATTGTCAGGCTCCAGAAAGGGCTTGCAGCAGCATGCTAGGGCAGTGAGGACTAGAACCCTGAAGCTGCTGGGGAAATTCAGGGGAATCCCAGGCAAAGGCTTAAGCAGCGGAGCAACATGTGCCTTCACAGATGACAAGCACGTTCTGAGTTTATGAAAGAGGAGCATTAATCAAGAGGAGAGGCCCGGAATTAGAACAGTGTCATGAGCATTTAGACACCTGAGAGTTCGAATATGGAGAATGGTTTTAGCCATTGGGTACAGAGACAGTGGCATACCAAGGCTGGAACACAGGGTGCGCTCTGCCCTGGGCTCTGCTTGAGGAAGGTCCTTGAAGGAGAGCCCCAGAAGCAGTCCCATAGCTAGGGATTTGGGGGGGCCTGGGGGGCCACCAGCTAATTAAATCAAAGGCTCCAGGAGGGTCTGCTTGGTGTGTACCCACACAGCCCCCACTAGAGCCTTCATCTGAGGCAAGCCAGAATCCCAATGTTAATAGACTGAACGGCGCTGCACACTAAGGCTCCTCAGAGGTCTAGGAAGGCTACTGCTTTAAAAGAAGGGGGAGGAGAGCAGGGATCAAGCTTCCACTCTCACTCCTTCCCTCAGCTAACTATGTTTTCTGAAGCCTGGTGCAGAAAATCCAACAGGAGGAGCAAACAGCTGCAACCCGACCACTGTGTGTGTGACTTGGTCAACCACCGGTTGCTGCTGGGTCATAAAGAGACTCAGCTCATCATAGATGAACTCAAAAGGGAGATGCCAGCTCATATTCGAGAGGCGATCGATCAGGGGATGAGAGGGCCAGGGGGAGGGAGGGGGAGCTGAGGATCGGGGGAGGGGCCTGCAATACCCAGTGGGGGCGGGTCCCATGGGCCCCACGATAGCTATGGGCCTGCCTTGAAGCCAGCCTAATGTTGCATCCAGCCTAACATCTTCCTTTTCTTCTTAAAATACAGTTCTGCTGTAGCCACTAGGGACGCAGGGACGTCTGAGCATAGCAAAAAGTACTCTAGCATTGCTGCACTTCCCTTTCTCCAAGACTGAAACAAACTTGCTTAACAGATCATACAACCGAGCCAGCAACCTGATAGCTGCTACAGTCATTGCCAGCCTGCAGGTCATTTTCCTCAACAGCCTAGCCCTAGCCTTTCTCTCTTCCTTTCCTTGTACCCAGCTCAGCCAGATCTTGCAAAGCAGTAGTTAGGGTGTCGTGGGTCAGTTAGAGCTGTGTGTGCTGGATCATTCAGAGCTCAGCAGCAGCAGGGACTCCTCGGGAGAAGTGGACTCCTCAGGAGGAGAGGAGCTTCATGTGGCCAGCCCTGGCTAGTGTTGGTTAGTAAAAGTCAGTACAAAGGGAGACTCCTAGCTCTCAAATAATGCCTTTTGGATGTTTGGGTTGGTCAGCTCCTGGGCTTCAAAAAGGAGAACAGAAGCCCTCCCAAGTGCCTGCTCAGAACACAAGTGGGGTGATGGATTTTGTTATTGTTGTTTTCAAGTCACAGCTGACTTATGAAGACCCTGTAGGGTTTTCAAGGCAAGAGATATTTGGAGGTGGTTTGCCTTTGCCTGCCTCCCCTGCCTCCCCTGCCTCGCTCCTGAGATCTGATGAGGTCAGGCTGTCCTGGGACTCTCCAGGTCAGGGCTAGGCTGAGAGTGATGTGACTAGCCCAAGGTCACCCAGCAAGCTTCCATGGCACGAGGGGGGATTCGAGCCTGGATTTCCTGGATCCTACTCCAGCACTTCAACCACTGCATCACGCTGACTCTTGTGATGGAATACCATGTTAGAATCTGATTTTTTTTTTTTTAGGGGCATGTTTATACATACAAAGTTAAATAAAAGAAACTTTTCACTGTCTGCATTTCTTTTCTGGCCATTGAAACAAAAGTTTGGGTCCAGTGGCACCTGGGAGACCAAACTTTGTTCTCCTGGTTGAGACCCACACGGCTGGCCACCTGAATCTATTTTCTGCCCATTATTATTATTCGTTTTACTTTATGACTATTACTGAAAATAATGTTGCCGAACAGAGGAGGGGCCCTGACCTGGAGAGCCCCAGCCAGGCCTCCGCTCATCAGATCTCAGCAGCTAAGCAGGGCCGACACCGAGGCAGGCAGTGGCAGAAACCCCCTCTGAACGTCTTTACAGGGTCAGCATAAGCCATGATGTGATGGCAACAACAACAACAAAAAGAGGAGGGGGTGTTAAAAATATCAGCCCTGGGCGCCATGTAGTCTGTGTATGCCACCATACAGAGATGAAAGAAAATTTTGCGGAGATATTGAAGGAGAACCCCCAAAGAAGCACCACTGTCTTCACCCAGTTTTAGCCTACCTTGATGTCTGACTCCCTGCGAACATCGCAGACCTGGTAGAAAGCGTCTCCTGGGCATCCAGAAGCCTGCAGGTCTCTCTGAATCGCTCGCCCCTTTTCTGCTGTAAGTGGGGGAGAACAGAACAGTTGCCAGCAGGACAGACCTACCAACCCGGCCTTTTTTCTGCAGCCTCTGCTGCCTTATTCCTCCCTCTTCCTTTCCAACAGTGCCCAAGCTCTAAATATCTGCAAGAACATTTGCTAAAGGCATTGAAGACTGCTGCTCTTCTCTCTTGGTAGTTTTCTCCATTTGGAGAAAGGCAGGCTAAAAGGACTGCAAAATAAATAAATACATTCTGTTTTAAATGGGAAGGGGGTCCTGTCTAGTGTTGCCTACTGGAACAGGGGAAGAGAAGAATATGACTGATAAGTAGACAGATCGTGTGCAGCAAAAAGAAGAGCTGAGGATCATACTTTCCATCAAATGCCTCCTTCTCTGGGTTCCCCCCCCCCAGGGTCTTCTCAAGGATGAACAAACTTATCTGCCTTCTCCTGCTTGAAAGCCCAGAGCAGAAGATGGGAAATGCCACTTTGACCACAGCCTTCTCCTTCCCATTTACTTTCATCTCCAGTGCTGCTAACCTTAGACCTCATATTAGCTTTATCTTTCCTACCCTGAGATACTCTAAACAGGGAAGTAAGGGGTTGGATATTGGGATCATATCACTCCAGGGCCAGGGATTCTGCACTGGTCACCCATCTTTAGCTGGCAACACAATCCATGCAGTGTTCTGGTTCTTCCCTTCAGGGGAGACTATCAATGGCCTGGAGTCAGAGTTACTGAAGGGCCGCCTCCTGCCATACTGCCCATTCCTCAAGTTAAGAAGATCTGCTTTGGAAGCCCTGCTCTTTGTGCCAGTAGAGGTGATATGAGTGGTGATCAGAGAAAGGGGTTTGCAGTGGGACCTGAGCTATGGAAGGCTCCCCCACCCCGCCCCCGTGGGCCTCACCTGGCCAAAAGATTTTATTTTTAGCTCAGCTTTTAATTAAGCAGTTGTTCTAGCATGTGGCCTGTCTTATGAAAATCATTTTAGGCTGCTAAATGTTTGGGTTTTGTAATTCTCTGACTGGCCTTTTAAAATTCACAACTTTTACGCTGTGCTATAATCTTATGAAGTTGAACTTTGTAAGCTGCCACAAGAAGGTTCTCTGTGGGGGTGCTATATACGTTTTTTAAACAAACAAGGGGACCCAGTCGTAGTGGGGCAAAGAAAAGTGCTCATAGGGCTGCCAGCCTCCTTGTGGGGCCTGGAAATCTCCTGCTTTTGTAACCGATCTCCAGTTGGCAGAGATCAGCTCCCCTGTGTAGGGGACATTCAAGTATTCAAATGATTGTCTATTGATTATTGCTGATTTCCAGGAATCTTTGGAAGAAATTCTTTGGGATTCTCTGAATGTTTATAACTGAGAATGAAGGCTTATGAATAGAATGTTTTTGAATGTTTACTGAAAGAGAAAACTTGTAAAGGAACTGTGCTTGAAATTAACAAGCTACTAACAAGTAGCAGATGAAGTCATAGAAATTAATCATGCACACCTGCTAGAAGCCAATTAAAAAAGAAAGACAACATTTGTATTAGATGAGGAAAGCCCCTATTGACCAGAATACAAGTTTAGAAGTTTTTAAAATGCTTTTAAAATGAAAAGAATACAAAGGCTTTATGCCATAGGCTATTTTGAAACATTAAAAAACACATGTAAAGGGTTTAATTCTTTAGAATGTCATTGTAATGATAAATGTTTTCATATTTTTGTATACCCTTAGTGCAAATAAGCTTGTAAAATGTTTTAAAAACATTGTTATACTTTTATATGCATGTATCCATGTAAAAGAACCATTTTTGTAATTAAAACATCTAAGTTTTGTACTAAAAATGAACTCAGCCTGAGAGTTCATTTAAAGGTAAAAGGAGTCTAAGTAACTACATGTATAAATCAATTATAACGAGACAAGCACCTGCATTGTAGAGTTGAGACACGGACAAGTAACATCCTGTTTGTCAAATGTGTGATCGATGACTGACCAGACAAAGAAATTTAAACTGAGCATGGCTAAATGATGTCAGTGATGATGTAAAGCTGGGAGGAGCAAGAAGAATATATAAAGCTGCTCCCTGTATTTGCTCACTGAACATCTACAAGCTGCGAGATGTCCCTTTATTTGAATAAATTCTTTTGTTACCCTTTACTGCCTGGATAATTGTTTTGCTATGTGATTTATCAGCTAGCCACACAAATCAAAGAACTTTAGCACCCTCAGGGCATTGGCATCACCTAGAGAAAATGGCTGCTTTGAAGGGTAGACTCTATGGCATTGTACCATGCTGAGGCTCCTCCCCAAACCCCGGCCTCATCCTGGCTCCACCCCCAAAGTTTCCAGGTATTTTCCAACCCAGACCGGGCAAGCCTAAGTGCCCTAGACTCACCGTCAGGTGCTTTTGAACAGAAGACCACATTGGCTCCCTGGCGAACTGGAGGGTGAAGAAAGAAAGGAGCACAAGGCAAAACTCAGAGGTTTGGCACACGCAGAGATGTACATCACAAGGTGTATAGATTGGTTTAAAAGACTCATTTCCTGCCTCCCCCCCCCCAATTTGGGACTCCAACCCTTCCAAAAAACAACACACAGGCACGTTGAGGGGTGGGATTCTTTTCAGTCTTAGGAGGGGCAGCCTTCTGTGGGCAGATCTTCTCGCCCAGAACAATCAGACTGTGTTTATGAGAGCAGGACTCCACCACCACCCCCGGCCAACAAGCCCTCCATGAAGATAGTTTCAAGTTGGTAGCTGGGTTGGTCTGTAGAAGAAGAGCCAGATATGAGCCACAACACTTCTACGGTTAGAAGTATTCAAGAGTCAAAGCCCCCTTTGTCAAATTTGCGAGTCTCTAAAGCTTAGACCCTGGAAATTTTGTGGGTCTTTTAGGGGCTACTTGGCTCAGTTTTTGCTCCCCAAACCCCTATTTCCTCGTGCATGTGGTGCATTCAGATTCCTTCTCAGCCAACCTCTTTCCATAATGCAGGCCAGCAACTTCCTCCAGGGCTCAGCCTGGAGACTAGAAACAGACGCTGGAGCTCTCCCTTGAAGTCACACCTCCCCTGCATTTATCAGAAAGCATTGGGAGTACAAAGGAAACGTCATTGTGGGGAAATTAAAACTGACATACAGAATCATCTGTGCAGATGGCCTTAATTTGTTACTATGTGCAAGTAAACAAGTTTTCTTGTTGCTGAATTTTGATTTTTTAAAAGATTGTGTGCACACCGAGTGCTACTTTTAAAATGGCCTTTTATATCCAGTGGAATGAATTCTCTCCACCACCACCATTCCCAGGTAGTACTTCTACCCTAGGGGGAGAAAACTGACTCTCCCTTACTTCACCCTGATGACCCCCCATAGGAAAAAAAAACCAAGCAAGAGTGACAATATCTTTTCCCAGTGCTCACGGTAGGGTTGCCAGGTGCCCTCACTGTCACAGTGGAGGGATTCGGGGGCATTCCGGGGTGGCTGGGATATCATCGAGCAATGTTCCGATGTGATGACGTCACCCGGAAGTGATGTCATCGTGTCGGTGCCATTGCACATGATGCTCTGGTTTTTGGACAAAAACTTTATGATTTTTTTTTTGCTTCAAAACCATAGTTTGCCCAAAACCCAGAATGCCATGCTCAACATCACAGACACGATGTCACTTCCGGGTGACATCGTGTTGCAGACATCACCCGATGACATCCCGATTTGGGGGTGGGGTATCCCCAGCCAGCTGGCTGGTGGTGAATTGCAGCCCCCACAAAATGGGGGAGGCCCCCCAGGACTTGGGGGTGGCAATCCTAGCTCATAGGCAATGCATTAGCAGTGGCTGGAGGGCAAGGGTGATCTTGGGGCCACTCATACACTCTCTGGCTAGCCTGCCTCACACAGTTGTTGTTGTGAAGGTAAAATGGAGAAGAAGAGAATCTTGTGGGGTATCAATGAAGTAAACTTACAAAATAAGAAAAGAGCACTTGCTGTATCGCTGCAAAAGGGCCACCCGCACTATTATCCTCTTTCCCTCCCTGGCCAACTAGATCTCCTCAGGAAGCCCACAAAGAGGCCAGGAAGACCACAGATTGCCCCTTTGACTCCGTCTCGGGGTGGGGGGAACCCTCTTCTACACTATTTAAAAGAACATGAGCTTGGTCTTCTTGGGCATCAGCTCTCCGTGGTTAAGCCACTAACAAAGGCTGCCTGCCACAGGCTCACTGGCCTAGCATCTGAGAGGGCAGTTGGATTGCCACCTTGTATTCTGGCAGCCCTGGGTTCAAGAGCTTTACAACAGGTTAAAATTCAGCAGGTGCGGCTTCACCTGCTATGAAAATAGGATTCCCCACCCTACATTCCCAGAATTTGAACCACAGCTAATCAGGGTAGTTCTTGTCATCCGTTTTCCATGCAAGGAATCACTTCTGGAATGTAGATAAGGTATAAATTCCTGTTACTTTTGGAAACACCAGGAAGACCCTCATGGCACATCGAAGGCAAATCAAAAGTCTCAAGTCCACATGTCCTTATGCCGGAACAGGCCACTACATGAGTCCTTTTTTGTTTTTGCAGGACAGACAGAAATACACCTGAGTATATAAAGGGCAAAATTCCCTCCCTTCTAATTTCTCTCCACCCCAGATTCGAGGTGGAGGGAGTAGGGATGCCAGCCTCCAGGTGGCACCTGGAGATCCCCTGCAATTAAAGCTCATCTTCAGACTACAGAGATCAGTTGCAGGGTGGGCTCTATGGCATTGCACCCCACTGAGGTCCCTGCCCTTCCCAGGCTCCATCACCAAATCTCCAGGAGTTTCCCAGCCTGGAGCTGGCAACCCTACCCCCCCACCCCAAATGGTGGCCAGTGGGGACCTGGCAACCCTAAGAGGGAACAAGCCTTCCTAAGCCTTCCTGGCAGGCGCGACCCCAGCCCCCATAGGCAGAATTTGCCCCCTCCTCCATACCCCCATCTCTCCCTTCTTACCAAATTCTCTCACAGTGGCCAGACCGATGCCTGAGGTGCCACCAGTCACGATCACCACCTTTCCTGGGTAACGCAGTAAAGAGTCCATGCCTGCTGTTTGCCTCCGTTTCTCTTAATGACTAAAATCCACATGGGGGTTTGGGAATATATATATACTGTTGGGTGGAGATACAGAACTGCTGAATTTGGGAATTTAAACTGCTGGGTGGAGCAATGCCGCTGCTGAACTGGATTGTTGAGAGGGGGGGTATGTAGTTAGTTTGCTGACTGTCACCTTGGCAGGTTGTGGTGCATGAGGGATGGTCATTGTTGAAGTGGGAGAAGAAGACTGGGGAGGGGAGGCTTTCTAGAAGCCTCTGTGTTTTGTCCAACTTACAGCTTTGTTCCTGGAAGGCCTGAGCTGAAGAGGCAGGAGGCAGGAGCTGTGAGGAAAGGAGCTCCCACTGGATTCCCGGTCAGGATCTTTCTGCTAAGGCCGCTCTTCCTTTCCCATTGCTCAGCTCATTTCCTCTACTGTGGGTCTTCCTTCCCATCCTCTTTCCTAAAATCACTCCCTTAAAAAATAATAAATGTTCCTTCTAAACTCTGGAGTCCTGTGAGCAAAAATTTTACTTCGTGAGCTCCTGGCATTAAAGTTATGAGCAGGTGACTTGGCTGCTACATAAATTAGTTTGCTCTGGAGCCATCCTTCCTGAGTCATGACAAAAATGTGTGAGCCAGAGGCTAAAAAACTGTGACCTCGCTCACACTCACTCAACTTAGAGGGAACACTACTGCCCACATGATATAGTGACACAGACCAGGATTCCCTCTAAGCTGAGTGAGTGTGAGCGAGGTCACAGTTTTTTAGCCTGGGGCTCACACATTTTTGCCTTAGCTCAGGGAGGATGGCTCCAGAGCAGACTAATTTATGCAGTGGCCAAATCGCCCTATAATGACTGAATTTTAGACCTTACAACACACATATTTCCAGCACGTTATATCTGGTATCTTTCAAAAAATGTCTGGCAACTTCCATTTGGGCAGGGAAAGGAGTTTTGGGAGTGAGAACCATATCATAGTGCAAATGTATTTCCCTCTTTTACAATACATGCACGAAGGTCTGCGAGTTGAAAGGGGGGAGGAGACTTTCAGAAGAGATGCCCCGGACTTCAAACTCACCCCTAGTTCCAGCATTCAGGTTTCAGTCTCATCTTTTGGTTAAATAATGGCAACAGCAAACTATGCCATTTCTACCAGTGAACACACCCATGGGTCTCACAGCATGGGTCCAGAAATCTGTTGGAATGAAGATTGCTCTCTCCATTGGCCCTTAGTAATTGGAAAAAGCACAAGGGAATACTTCTGAAAAACTTTCCAGATAGCTTAGCTTCTATATCCATTTTTTTTGTTACACCATCTTCTTTCTACGTGGTCTATATTAAATGAAACATTTATTAAAATGTAAACATTCATTTGGAAGGCATTCACAATTACTCAGGAGAGAAGTTTACTAAAATAACTGTTCTCTGAGTTTAAAAGCAGTGAACTCCATGGCTCAGTGGATTTTTTACATTGCCCACCCCCAACAAATGTAAAATAAAGAAGTGCTGTTTTATTGGCCAATATTCTCTAGGAAATTTCATTTCTCTTATATTTGTATTCCCCATCCAATCAGGGAGCATGAACGTAACACTTTTAATAGCTTGCCTTTATAAAACATATTTAGCCTGGATTTATTTCATTAAAGGGTGATTTACAACAGTTAATTCTGATCATACAAAAGAATAAAGGGTGAGTATGGTGCTTTGAGTGTAACCAGCAAACCAGACAGAACACCAGCAGAAACTATTATCTTTTATTGAGAAAAGAAGTTATTTTCTTTAATGAGCAAGACAGAAGACAAGCATGAAAAAGTTAATCCTGCAATGACCCGGAAAATAAATCCAAAAAGTATCAAAGTACCTAGCATTGCTTTTTAGCAAGTAATAGTTTTAAAAGCGAACCAGGTTTCAACTGGTTGTCTCACTGCTTTTCAGGAGAATCAAAAAGCCCAAGTTACCCACCAAGAAATCTCACCTATTCTTCTTCTGAGATTTCCATCCAGAGAAACCTGATTTGCTTGTCACAGGAGTGCCTATTTACAGAGAAACACCAGTTCTTATCTTATCCCTAAATCTTGTCCATCGTAATTGTGATATTATTTCGTTAACTTCAAAACTAAAGATAAACAACATAGATCTTGATTAGCTAGCATAATCCTGTGATATTATCTGGATGACTGATTCTTAACTAAATACGACATAAGCAACATATGAGCTAATTGGCAGGTGCATATGAGAAACATCTGATGAAGCAAGATAAGAAGGCCAATCTTGACTTTTAGCCTTAATTAAAAAACAATTAATCTACTTTTCCCTTTAACTGGTTCAGCTAACTGCCCAAGGTGCAAGCCACTTGAAACACATTTCATGGACAGTTAGAAAGTGCTTGAGTGTGACTCGTTTGCAAACACAGCTAAAAAAAGCTTGGTGATATCATAGCTACTGCTACACCAGGGCTCTGAGAGCTTCCTGCTTTCCCAGGGAAGAGAGCCATAAAATGCACAAAGTGTCAGCAAGCGTGGAGATGCCTTTCTGTGGAGAGATAACCATTGACTGCACCTGCCAGGAAGGGTAAGATGGACAGCTGTCATTAAAGCATGAGTTGGGTATTGTGGCTGCAGGGCATCTGGAGGAGACCGAGCAGGCAAGCCAGGCATAAATCCCTGCCTCCTCTTCCTTCTCCAGTGAGCCTGCTGTGGTGGGCTTGCTGGAGAAGGAAGAGGAGGTGGGGAGACATGCCCTCCTTTTCCCCTGAGGAGGTGGGGGGGATGGGATGGAAATCTTTTCAAATTGTATTGGTAACGTTGTTGAAAATGTTGAGCGCATCCCAATAAAATTTTGTTTAAAAAAAAAAAATCCCTGGCTTCCCTGTCCGAGCTCCTCCAGGTGCCCTGCATTTTTTCCACTGTTATAAATATTCTTTTTGAGGTGTGTGTGGTGTGAGTGGTCCAATGAGGTTGCACCATCAATTTATACATGTATAAATGATGTTCCTTTTGGTCTTTTGGAGTTTCTGTGTGGCACTGTGGCATGCTTGCACTGCCACAGTGCCACTTGTTCTGGAATGTGCCACTTGTTCTCATGGCAAACAAGCACCTCCCAAGACAGTTCACTTTCCCTGAGATTCTCTAGGAGAGTCTGACTGTTGGCGCCGCCTGCTTGCCTGCCTTAAGTGCTGCTGGCTGGGTTGCCCCATTGGAAACAATCAAGGTAATGGGGGTAACCTGTTTGGGTGCCCATAGAATTGGGCCCGCTGGTCCCATCACTTTGAGACATGGGGGTGTATGTGGGGAGAGCCTCCCGAAGCTACCCTGAAAATTTGGAGCCTCTCCACAAACCCCTTCCCCCCCAGAGCAACTAACGGCACCATGGGGAAAAAGTAACTTTTTTCCCACCATAGAGAACAATGGAGGGGATGGGGGTAAGCTGTTTGGGGGCCCACAGAATTGGACCCCCTGGTCCAATGTTCTTGAAACTTGGTGGGTATCTTGGGGAGAGGCTCCGTCAGATACTCTGTGAATTTGGAGCCTTTCCCTCAAACCCCCTCCCCTCCAACCCCCAGAATATACCCTATGTTTTCACCATTGACTTCAATGGCCCATAGGATATAATGGGGCTGAAATTGACATTTGGCTTGGAAAGACTCCCCAATCAGCTCCTACTGCCAAAACTGACATGCAGGAGCCTTTCTGCCCTCTGAAACAAAGACCAATTTCACACAAGAGCTGCATCAGCATGATGCCTCCCTTTGCCCCATTTCTACTGGTCAATTTCCCACTGGAAGCTGCGCGGCCGCATTTTGACCCACAGCTTTGCCCGATTTCTCCTGCAGTTTTGTGAGCCTCAAAAAACAGGATCATGAAACCGCAGGGGGAATCAGGCAAAGCTGCAGGCCACGGGGCTTCCAGTGGGAAATTGACCAATAGGAATGGGGCAAAGGGAGGCATCACGCCGACGCAGCTCTTACTAAATCCCGACTGTTTTCCCATATTTTCACTATACTGTTCAGCTGGTGGTCTCTTTATATTCTAGACTTCCAACTTACACATTAGAAACACTCACCTTGGATAATAACAAACAGCTCACAACACTAAGTTGCATGAGGTTTTTAAAGTCTTGGGCAGTCACGTCATCAAATGATTCTAAATAATCTGTTTGCCAGAGGACAGAAAAGGGAAAGGGGGTTTCATAGAGGCAAGAGCCACAAAGAGAGAGAGAGAGAGAGACAGACAGACAGACAGACAGACAGACAGACAGAGAAGAGATCCATGCCCACCCACCCCCACAGGGTGCTGATGGATTTCATCTTTCCTTTTTTTTCTTTAAAGTAATACTCATTTGAGCATAAAGCATGGATACAGATGTCTCTACACTAATGTGCACAGTTTAGGAAACAAGCAGGAGGAACTTGAAGTCCTAATACAAGTAGGGGAATATGACCTAATAGGCATTACTGAAACTTGGTGGGATGGCACTCACAACTGGAATATTAGGATTGATGGGTACAAGTTATTTTAAAGGGATAGACAAATAAGGAAGGGTGGAGGAGTCGCATTATATGTACAGCAGGTATATCCTTGTGAGGAAATACATGAATCCAAGCATGGAAGTCCAGTTAGAGGAACGGAAGGAATAGAGGGAATGCTTATTAAATTTGCAGATGATACTAATTTGGGAGGGGTAGCAAATACAGTAGAAGGCAGAGTCAGGATACAGGATGATCTTAAAAGGCTGGGAAACTGGGCTAAAACAAATAAAATGAATTGCAATGGGGATAAATGTAAAGTTATGCATTTAGGTAGGAAAAGTCAAAAGCATAATTATAGGATGCAGGAGACTTGTCTTGGCAGTAGTATGTACAAAAAGAATCTAGGGGTCTTAGTAGACCATACACTGAATGTGAGTCAGCAATGTGATGCAGTTGAGAGCCAGTTTGGTGTAGGGATTAAATGTGCGGACTTTAATCTGGGAGAACCAGGTTTGATTCTCCACTCCTCCACTTGCACCTGCTGGATGACCTTGGGCAAGCCATACTTCTGTCAGTGAGCTTTGAAGCTCATGAGGGTGTTCCAAGTGCAGCAAGAGATTCCCTCCTTCATAAGAACATGAGAACATAAAGAGAAGCCAGTGCTGGATCAGGCCAATGGCCCACCCAGTCCAACACTCTGTCACACAGTGGCCAAACATACCAGGTGCCATCAGGAGGTCCAGCAGTGGGGCCAGGACACTAGAAGCCCTCTCACTGATGCCCCCTCCAAGCACCAAGAATGCAGTGCGATCACACACGCAAATAGGCACGAATGCCAGGCGGAGCAGATTTAAAGGGCGTGATCAGACGCAAACACCTCTGTGCAGTGTTCCCCCCCCTTCTCAGTATGCGCATCATCATCATACACTCCATAGGGAGTACTGAGTGCAGAGATGCAATTCATCGATCCCCTGTTTAAGCAGATCGGAAACAAAGGCAAGGGGAAAAAAACCCGACTCATCTGATCATGCAGTGGCGGGCTGCTCCCGCAGCTTCCATTACTGTGTGATTGTGCAACTGTGGGTCAAATTCCTCTGGAAGAAATAGGCTCGCTCCCCCCACCCCCCGAGTTATCTCGTGTGTGTGACGGCAACCTGAGAACCTCTAAACAGGGAAGTAAAGGGCTGGATATTGGGATCCTATCACTCCTGGGCCAGTAGTTTTTCACTGGTCACCCATCTGTTCCTAGGGAAGAAGAGCAAGACAGCACGTTACAGGCCAACAAGTTTTCTAGGGTTTTAAGTATCTGAAATTCCCCTTCAACTCCCCTTCCCTACTCTGATCTGTGTCTCCTTCCCTCTGAACTCCCACCGAGTCTCTCTCTGTACACGCATCAGTACCACCCCCCCGCCCGTGAGCCGCTGCCCTGGCACATTCCTAGCCCTGGGACAGCTACCATAACCGTGCTTTTTCCTGATACAGTATTGTCAGTTTGGCTGGACCCAAAAGGATATTTCATTGTTATACTGCAAAGTAAAAACTCTTCCTCCTGTTTCCTTCCTCGGTCTATATCTTCTCTGTAAATAAAGTTGATTCTTTGAATGTCTTTTGGGGGTGTCTCATTCGAGCATGCTGTTATTCAACAGACTCAAAAGATCTCAAATATGAGTCAGGTGAAAGCACGTACCTGTGAGTTATACACAGTTATAGGCCACAGCGCAATTTGGTGACTCCTGTCTGTGGTTACATTGTGTGTCACCCCCCCTTGCTTATCACATACCAGTCATGATACAGTGAAGACATCTCCCTTCACAGATAAGCTCATGGTCAGTAATTCTTCCCACTCTGGTTAGTAATTTTTTCCATTCCTTCACCTGTGCATCCCTTATCATGTGATAAGAGTGCTGCCACTAAAAAGGCCCTGTGGCCATTTGTGACCCACTTCCTCCTCCTTGACAGCAAGAGCTTCAATGAAGGGCTTTACTAAGCATAGGGGGAGGCGGTATAGGGGAAGGCGGTTCTGCAGACACTCCACTTTCTTGATTTTGTTGTCTGGTATTTGTCGTAAGTCGTTTTCTGGCTCCCAAATTAACACTGATGTATTTTGATAACGTGACTCGACATGTCTAGAAGTCCTCTGAAGTGCTGCTCATTTTGCCCCACTGTTGATGTCAAGGGCAGATAGGACATACTTTGCAAGATTAAAACACCTCAAATAGGCCTCTGCCTCCTGCTCTGGGGCTCAAACAGGTGCTTTGGCAACTTTGCATCCAGCCAGCAGCAGGGCTATTTTTGAGCAGGAACACACAGGAACAGAGTTCCAGCTGGCTCCTGAGTTGGCCACGCCCAGCAGGAACTCATTAGCATAATAGGCCACACCCAACAGCAGAAATACATTAGGATTGGCTACATTAGGAGTGTGTGGCCTAACATGCAAAGGAATTCCTGCTACAAAAAAGCCCTGGGTTTTGACAACAAACAAGGTAAACAGAAGAAGAAGCAAAAGGTGGGTGTGGCTGGATGACCACACTTCTGGTAACATGGGGTGTGTGGCCTAATATGCTAATGAGCTGTGCTGCCATGGGTGTGGCCTGTTATGCTAATGAATTTCTGTTGTTGGGTGTGGCCTATTATGCTAATGAGTTCCTGCTGGGCTTTTTCTACAAAAAAAGCCCTGGCCAGCAGGATGGCAATCGGCAAATAAGAGGAAAGCGCCTGATGTGGCAAAGCACCTTCAGCTGCTCCTCCCCACAGCATTCAGAGTCTGTTGTGTGGCTGTGTTCCACAGTTTGCCTTCACATCTGCTTTGGGGTGCCAACCTCCAGGTGGTGGCTGGTGATCTTCCACTATTACAATTCATCTCCAGATGATAGAGATCAGGTTACCCGGAGAAAATGGCCACCTTCGAGGGTGGACTCTGTGACACTGTACCCCATGGAAGTCCCTCCCCTCCTTTCCCCAAACTCCGCCCTCCTCAGGCTCCCCCTCCCCAAATCTCCAGGTATTTCCCAGCCAAGAGCTGGCAACCCTACGATCTGCACCATAACCGTGGACCTTTTCTGATTTTTGTGCCTTTTAAATTCTTATTTCTGTAAACCTTCAGCAAGATTTTCCAATATCACTTCACTGATGCAATATCACTTCACTGACGCAAGATTTTCCAATATCACTTCACTGAGGCATTTTCTGACAGAAAGCTGATGGGGAAAAATGTTAGTTTTCAAGGTGCCATTGGACTCCTGGTTTACTTTGCTGCTACAGATGAACACAGCTGCCCATCCAAACTGAGACGCACCCCTTCCTTTCACTGAACTTCCTTGAGAATACTAACCAATACTACAGTACCTTTTCTTTGTATCGGGGGGTGGGGGCTGAAAATTTCCAGCCGACCACAGAGTACATTGTTTTCTAACACACTTTTATCTTGGGGAATTGTATGCTTCATCCTGAAAAATAATTCGTATTTTTAAACATTCAATTTCCCCACGAGGAAGTGGAAAGTGCCATTGAAGTCACACCTGATTTACAACAACCCCACAGGGTTTTCAAGGCAGGAGACATGCAGAGGAGGTTGGCCATTGCCTGCGTCACACCCCTGGTATTCCTTGGAGGTCTCCCATCCAAATACTAGCCAGGGCTGACCCTGCTTAGCTTCCGAGACCTGATAAAGACTGGGCTAGGCTGGGTTATCCAGGCCAGGGCTCCCCACTAGGAGATGCTGCTTAATCCCAATGGAGTGACTCGAGTGTGTCTGGGGTGAACCAGAGTTACAAAGTGAGCTCTACAAAGGGCGAACGTCACTCTGACCAGTGTTCCCATCAAAATGCACTAGTGTGTGCTGGCTCACAGATTTTTTTAGACTCTAGCATATGGATTATTTTGCTCAGCGTAGGGCAACAAAATCGCATGTTGCAAAGCATGCTCTGCTCCCAAAAAACTCTGGCCGCAATACACCAGGAAGTGCAAGCTGACCATGAGAACTGCGACCAAATGCAAGGAACAGATTGGATGCTTTTCACTGGATGCCGCACTAGAGCGTTGCATCCAATAGGGTGAAAGCAAAGTTCTTGGCCGGAGGTCAGCTCTGAACTCCCCCCACCATGTTCGTTCACTAATCACGGAGTTGTGGGCAGAAGACCAAAAGAAGCTCAGGGACCCAGTGCAACCGCCTCGTTGCTCATCCAGTCGGTGGTAAAACAGAACTCAAAGCAGGGACAATCTCCCCCTCCCACCTTCTCATGAGCAGGCAGCCACCCCCTCCTTAGCCTGCCTCTCCCGGCATAGCCGCCTCCCCTGAATGTACCGCTTGCCGGCTTCTCTGGCCGCAATCCTGGCCTCCGCCACAGGCCCCGCGGCCAATCTCTGGTGCCACGTGGGTCACTGCCAGGGGCTAGCGGGTGGGGTCTCCCTACCTCGAGGCCTCTCCTGCTGCTTCTCCAGAGCACGCTGCCCATGATCTAAAATGGACTAGGCAGTGGTCATATTCATGAACAAGTGACTGTGTAACGTTAGGCTGAACTGTCATAAGAACATAAGAGAAGCCAATGTTGAATCAGGCCACTGGCCCATCTAGTCCAACACTCTGTCACACAGTGGTCAAAAATACCAGGTGCCATCAGGAGGTCCAGCAGTGGGCCCAGGACACTAGAAGCCCTCCCACTGCTGCCCGCCCCCAGCACCAAGAATACAGAGCGCCCCAGACTGAGAGTTCCTATCTATACCTTGTGGCTAATAGCCACTGATGGACTTCTGCTCCATATGTTTATCTAATTCCTTCTTGAAACTGTCCATGCTTTTAGCTGCCACCACCTCCTGTCTACAGCTTTGGTTCCATTGATGATTTATGTGGTCCTGATGAGCTTTTGCGGGAATCCCATGATAAGAGGAGGAATGAAGGGGGAAGAGAGAGAGAAAGAGATTTCCTTGGTAGATTTCCAACCATGCTTGTGGTTTGGCAGAGAGCGGAGGAGCTGGAAGTCGGGGGAATGACTCTGTGAGGTAAGTGAAAGACACCCAGTCATCTGCTCTCTCGCCCTGGTGACCAAGACTCTTTTTTAAAAGTCCCTGGTTAGACAATAAGAGAGAGCACTAAAAATTCAATTCAGGTTTCTTAAGGCTGAAAACAAGGGGTATTTTTCCCAGGCAACTGAAGTTCTGTTAAAATGAGAATTGAAGCCGTGGACCTTGTGCGGTGTAAGGAAGAGTTCTGTAAATAGCATTACTGTATCTTTAAGATATAGTTTGTGTTTCTCTGCTCTGTCCTAGCAGTTCTAGCTTGGCAGCTGTGATTAGCAAGTATGTCCTAGATCTGGCTGTCCATAAGTAGTTCTGGTTCTCTAGTTACACTTGTAACTTCTTATTTCGGTCATCGGTAAAGTTAGTTGAGATCTCGTGTTATCGTTGTGTGAAACTAATACACCCTGCATCTGCAGTTCTCGAACAGAGTGCGGGCCGTTGTCTACCCAAAGAATAAGCAGAATGACACTCCTGGCAGCCCACCCCTGGTAAACAGGCATCCCTGCCTACAGCATTGATTCTAGTATCTGAATAACCTGCTCACAAAGCAGAATTTTTGCTCACAACACTCCACAGCTTAGAGGGAACATTGCTGCCCACCCATATTCTATGCCTCTGTTTCGGGGGGGGGATTGAACCAACCTCTCCTTCCTTTTTTGTTTAGTTCAGGTATTTTTATATAGACCTAAAGGTTCTCCTGGGTTTGTAGAAAAATGCCTCCCCTACCCTTGAACCTGGTCCTATTACTTGGTTTATCAAGCCACATGAGGGCCTAGTCCAGAATGAGACATATTGATAGGTATATCCCAATAAGCCCGTGCAGAAATTATGCCCAACGGACACCCCTCCCTCACATTGACCTGACAATGTTGGAAGCAGAAGAAACTTGAACAGTGGGGGAGGGGATACATTCTGGAATGCCTTCTGAGACTCAGAGACGGGAGGCACTGAAACTTTATTGTGCAGACAGCAAACTGAAATAAATTACAGAACAAAGGGAGGGGGTCAATGCTGAGTTATGCAAGGGAAGGTGGCCTCCTCCTTCTCCTCAGACATGAGCAGGGGCGCATAAAAGTGCCCACATGTGCCAAGATGCGGCTGCCTTTGCACTGCGGGCTGTCACAGACAGAGGGTTCCTGGAGGAGTAATTCATTAGTTGTTATGAACAATACAAGCCCAGGAGCTGTCAGTGGGGCCGGCCTACTGCGAGGGAGCCAGAGATGATGACAAAAAGAACGGGAATGCCGCAGATGCGGCTTTTGAACAGCACCGTCAATGTGCCTTTTTTGAGCTCCTGCGCCTTTAAGAGATGCTTGATCCATCCCTATGAATGGCTTCTGGAAAGGTTAGGTATCGTCATCAGCTACTGGCTGAAGACTGTGCCCCTGTTAAAGGCACAGGAGTGAACCAGCTTGTTCATTTTTCTGTTAGGCCGACAGTCCCGCTTCCTGAGCCCCTGCCATGCAGATCCCTTCCTTTACAAGCGTCTAAAGTTTGCCCAGATACAATTTTAAAGGGGCTGGAATAAGAGAAACCAAAGAGGCAAGGTGAGGGTAGATGAGGGAAGAGCAGAGGTCTCTGAATTGATTGGTCCATAAAGGGCCACAGGGCTTTTGGCTGCTTTTGCTATGACAGCCAAACCTGTTGCTCATCTTCCTTGAAAGAGGACTTGGGGTCAAGGATAGCTAGGCAGTCGGCTCTTCTCCCCAGCCCACCGAGGGAACCTCTGCAGCCCCCCACCCCCTGCCCTGCCTCCTCAGAAGAGTCCTGTGAGTTCCCACTCGCACTCGGGCCAGGTTTGGGAGCCACCTGGCTCTTCTTTGCAAAGCCAAGTTCAGCTCCACCACTGAGCACCAGGTTCAAACCAGTACAGAAAGTTCCATCGGCGGCAAGGAACAGGGCAGCCAAGGCCACCTCTTCTGGGGTCCCAAAACGTCCCATAAGCTATAAGTGTAGAAGAGACCAGAGGGAGAAATTAGTCCCCTCCACTCCTCTCATGTGCATACACAAGCCACCTTACGTGCACTTTCCCCCTAGGCAGTCTCAGCTCAGTATGGGATCTTTTCCACAAGTTTTTTTAGTCCTTAACTATGAACATCTCAGAAGCTGACCAGTGACCCTGGCCTGGCTAGCCCAGCCAAGCCCGATCTCGTCAGATCTCAGAAGCTAAGCAGGGTCGACTGTGGTTAGTACTTGAATGGGAGACTTCCTTGGAATACCAAGTAGGGAGAACAGAGGCAAGCAATAATAAGCCACCTCTCTGAACGTCCCTTGCCTCCCAGCCCCACTAGGGGTCACCAGAAGTCACACGGACACGCACAAATCCTTAAAAAATCAGCTGAGCACTAGAGCTGAGAAGTATTGCCAATGGATGGTTGATGAGACTCAGGCTGAAATCTTGTAGGAACACTTTCCAGGGAGTAAGTCCCAATGAATAAAACGGGACTTACTTCAAAGCAGACCTGCTTAGGACCGCTCTCTTACAGCACCATCCTAAGTAGATTTACCCCCTTCCTAAAGCCCACCGACTCCAACAGAATTAGAAGGTTGTGATTCCGCTTGTGATGGATCTTCCTGATGACTTAACACAAGCAGAACCTTCCAAGCAAATAGATGCAAGTAATTCTTCAGTTTCACGTTACATCAGTTCCAGAGATTTTGATGAAGATTTCAATTTTTTTAACCACCCTTTATACATTTGCCCTATTTACTGAAGTGTTTATGGATGCAAGGGAACTACTCGTCGCCAACACCCCCATTCTTATCTCACTACATATGCTAAACTCATTCAGTCCTTACAGATCCATTCTCACCAAGAAGGGCTACACATCCTCTTTATTGCAGTGTATTTCTTTTTTGGAATAGTATATTGAAATAGTGATTGTAATAATGTAATGCAATAAGTATTGGAATGTGTTTCTCTGCTCTGGTGACAGAGGAGACATAAGACTGCACAAGCAGTCACCCCCACCTCAAAGAAAAGGATGCTGTCAGTTACCTCCATGCTTGAGAGGAGACAAATGGAGCGTAATGACAGGGTCTCTCCCTTAATTACTCTCAGCATTCCACAATCAAGAAGGGCACTTTTACACGCTCAGTCTCCCATTCTGACATATTTATTTGCTTTACTGTGTTTTCCCTGCAATTAAATCCAAACAAATGGTGACCACATAAACTAATCTTGTTCTTCCTGTTTAGTTTTTGCATCTGTTAAAACACCCTCATTATGTTGTATGCTGATTCACCCTCTATTTATAGGAATGAACTTCCATTTCAATGTATCTGAGGAAGTATGTGTGCCCACGGAAGTTCATGCCCTGAATAAAACTTTGTTGGTCTTAAAGGTGCCACTGGACTCAAACTTTGTTCTGTCCCCCATTCTGGTTTTCCCACAGTGCACTTGCCTGATAATCTTTGCCTTCCTGCATTGCAGCCGTTGGATTTGGTGCCAGATCTGCATATCTTCTCCACATACCAGTCAAGATGTTACTAGGTGAAATGCTGGAATTCAAAAAATGTTTGGGAACTTAAAGGAGGGGGGGATAAATTTCACAGGCTCCGAACTCACATGAAACAGCAGCCACACACGAAGCATGCACTGCAGGGACTGAGCATACCTCGGGCTCGCAGCACATGTGGACGTAACATCTGGACAGAGCTACAGTGAAAACGCGTACAACCCAAATTAATTGCTTAATCTGTAACTAATAACGTCCCCCCAGAAAAGTGACCCCAATGCAATTGTCTGGATACAACACACTTTCAATATCAGCTACTTGTTACACCCCGTCACCACCACCCCTCTCTGTTATGCCCTTTCTTTTGACTGCAAGCTCCTTCAGCTCTGGGTTGGGAGATTCCTGGAGATGTGGGGGGTGGAGCCTGGGGAAAGTGGGGTTTGGGGAGGGGCGGGACTTCAGCAGGGTGCAATGCCACAGAGCCCAACTTCCAAAGCAGCCATTTTATCCAGGGCAACTGATCTCTGTCGGCTGGAGACCAGTTGTAAATTTCGGGACATCTCCAGCCACCACCTGGAGGTTGGCAACCCTAGCTCCTTGGGGAAGGGGCCTGTTTCTTTTGTTGATGTTCCTCTGAAAAGCACCACAAGCCTCCAAAGCTTTATTCTGATCATAATCCCATTACCAGTTGACTCGTACTCCATACTGGCTCTCGTGGATTGCCATGGACTTGGTCATTGATATAACAGCAGCCTGTAAGATAATTTTTCAAGAGGTAAGGTTGCCAGCCGACCACAAACAACCTGGCCTTCAGCAGCTCAATGCGCAGAAATCATCACGTGGGGACATGTCTGCAAAACAGGTGGCCATTAAAAGCAGAGGGGTGGTCAGAGCCCATAGCGGACCAATGGTTTTTGGGCTCTTTCCCCAATTCTCTTCAAAACCATATATCCCAGCAACCTTCTGAAGGCCTGCACCCATTCAGGTCAAGTTATGAAGAAGAAGAAGAAGAGCTGGTTTTTGTTACCCCACTTTTCTCTACTTTAAGGAGCCTCAAAGGCTTGGTGTAGCAGTTACGAGTGGCAGATTCTAATCTGGAGAACCGGGTTCAATTCCCCACTTCCCAACTTGAAGCTAGCTGGGTGACCTTAGGCAAGTCACAGCACTCTCAGCCTAAAAATAAGCATTCTCTCAGCCTAAAAATCAGCATAGCTCACCACCTAGTGGTGCCAAAAAAGAACTACAGCTTCAGGCAGCCAATCAACCCCTCCAGGATCTCCTGGCTATTCCACACACAATGCCCTATGATAATTAATTAACAATTACATTCCCTTCCTCTCCCCACAACAGACACCCTGTAAGGTAGGTGGGGCTGAGAAAGTTCTGAGAGAACGGTGACTGTCCCAAGGTCACTCAGCAGCATTCATGTGGAGGAGGAGGAGGAAGGGGAATCAAACTTGGCTCTCCAGATTAGAGTCCACTGCTCTTAACGACTACACCACACCGGCTCTCAAGCTCTATAAATTCCGAAGTAAGAGTTGCTCAGATCGTGAGGACCCAAAGAAACAGGCTCTGGGTAGTCTCCCCTCTTCCCTCAGAATGGATGCAGAACCTCTTCCTTCCCATGAGGAGAGGATGGCCTAGTGGGGGTGGGGGGTGACAACAACAGCCAACCAGGTGGTGGGGAACATGTAACGGTCCTTGGGCTGGCAAGTTCCTAGGTAGCAGCAGGCTGGGGGTGGGAAGCACTGCTCGGACAAGAAGAAGGCAGGTACGTGAAGAGGGACAGCGAAGAAGGAAGGAGGAACGAGGTAGCGGATGTAATGATACAGAGCTGGGCTCCCAATGAAAACCTGGGAAATTACGTCCTACTTTCCTCATGTCTATCCTTCCCCCTCTGCCCAGCCCCAGAAACAGACCCGAGCCTACCACAAGCCCCCTGTTCTGCAGAGTGACTGACCCCCATTATGCCTTGGGGGCTTGTCTGCTTCCCTCTGGGGCCCTCCGCTACGACACCCTCACTTTCGCTCTGCTTGCCATGAGCCAGTCAGAACTTTACGACTCCCCTGCCTGGGCTGAAGGGGAAGGATGGGATAAGCGAGTGGGGGCCAGGACACCGCTCAGCTGCGCCCCAGCCCCCCAGGCACCCCACTGGAGACAGCAGCCTAAGAGCTGCCTTGGAAACCACAAGTCAACTTCTCCAGCGCTGAAATAATACGGAGGGGAAAGCAACAACTGGTGGAAGAAATGAAGATGCTTTCTACTGAGTCGGACCTCTCGTCTAGTGAAGTCAGTACTGTCTACTCTGACTGGCAGCAGCTCTCCAGGGTCTCACAGAGCGGTCTCTCACAGTACCAGCTTCCCGATCCTTTCTAACAGGAGACAAGGGGGATGAACCTGGGCCCTTCTGCAAGGGCAGCTGTGGACTCTATGGCATTATACTATAGACCAATGAAAATAGTCTTTGCCACTCCGCCACTGCCTTCCCTTCTGCGGAAGTTCTCAAGCCACAGGATCCCTGCTAGATTCGGAATATTGTAAACAACATCACACATTTAAAAGTACGCTGTAAATGAAGGACAGCAATAATCCCAAAGACGGAAAGCTGGGTGTGGAGGTTCTCTATGTAAGGAGCGGTATTTACTGCATTAGTCAGCAGCTAGCATTGAGAGAGGACAAATGTATATTCCATCAAACCTGTACCAGACTTTTGCATCAGACAGGTTTAAGAACTGCCAGCTGACCCAAAAATACCAACCAGGCCTGCTGCTGGACCTTTAACAACAGCTTCGTGTTCAAGAAGAAGAAGAAGAGATTGGATTTATACCCCACCCTTCACTACCCAGGAGTCTCAGAGTGGCTTACAAACTCCTTTCCCTTCCCCTCCCCACAACAGACACCCTGTGAGGCAGGTGGGGCTGAGAGAGCTCTGACAGAAACTGCCCTTTTTCAAGAACAGCTGTGCCAGAGCTATGGCTTGCCCAAGGTCATCCAGCCAGGTACAAGTGGAGGAGTGGGGAATCAAACCCGGTTCTCCCAGATTAGAGTCCACGCACTTAACCACTACACCAAACTGGCTCTCTATACCAAACAAGAATCAACCAGTGAAGCTTTTCAGGGGTCGGTCTCTGTCTCTCTCTGTCTCTCTCTCTCACACACACACACACACACACACACACACACACACACACACACCCTTCTCTCTCTCTCTCTCTCTCTCTCTCTCTCTCTCTCTCTCTCTCTCTCTCTCTCTCTCTCTCTCTCTCTCTCTCTCTCTCTGTATTGTGAAAAGCTTCAGCTCCAGACAAAGCACAGGCACGGGAGCTTTCAGAAAAGTTGGCAACCCAAGGTTTACAAGTAGAGCCTGCTGACCTGGATAGCCCAGGCAAGCCTGATCTCATCAGATCTAGGAAGCTAAGCAGGGTCGACTGTGGCAAGTACTTGGATGGGAGACCTCCTTGGAATACCAGCAGTTGGGAGGCAGGGGCAGGCTTTATTCAGCCACCTCTCTGAATATCCTCCAGGCCCCCGGTAGGAGTTAGTCACCAGGGTTTGACATGATTTCTAGGTGCACACATAGGCGCGCACACATGCACATAAAAAATACAACCCTCCCCCCAAAAAAGTAGAGGCTGAAGCCTGGTTCTCCCATCATGTCAGAATTACCTTGCTTGCAGTATACGTCAAGCCGTTCTTAAGTCCAAGATCAGCATAAAGACTGCCCATGTTGATGATGTTTCCTTTTGTTCTCCGTAAGTAAGGCAGCGCATACTGTAGATGACAGAATATGGGGAGAAACTGCGTCTGATGCCAAAAGAGAAGACTCGGGAACCTGTCTTATACTGGTCTCTTCTGCATGTGTTATTCTGTTGCTTGTGTGCTTGTATTGCGTTGGCTTTTTTTTTCTTTTCTGCACGTCTTTTGCTCCCTCTGCTGGTTTGCTTTGATATTTCATCCCTGCATCACCGGCTTATTCCCGAGCACTTTTTAAAAGTGCGGTGAAATAAGCTGGAGACAGAATGTTGAAATATCAAAGCACAGAAAAAGGGGGAAAGCCAACATGGTACAGACACGCCAAAAAAAACAAAAAACCACTGTCTCAGACCACTGGTCCTTTTTATTTTTTAGAAATAAAGATTACACAAGACGAAAAATAAAGAGGCTTAAACCCCCCATTGAACTGCAATGATAAAAGACTAGGAACATTTGATACTGTGTTCTACCAAACAGTCACACACTTAAAACATTCAATAAGTTTAAGAAATAAAATCCTACCGCTGGTGCAATTGTACAAGACGGCAGAACATTTGATATTGTGTTCTACCAAACAGTCATAGGCCCTTTTCAAACTGCCTTTGTATTCCGTTTTAGCAACAGGTTGCTGATGGTTAGCAAAGCGTGGTTGAGCCACTTTTGAGGGAAACTGCTGTCTTCCATTTTCTACCCCTTTGTTGCACTTCTGAATCACTGTGGTGCGCTGTTTAAAATGTCCATAGTGCTTCCTACAGTGCCGTTTCCCCTCCCCTGCCGCCGCCCTTTTTCATCACATGATCTTCCTGGGACCTTTTTTTTTTTTTTGGAACATTCTAAGTTGAGCGCTATAGTGCTAAACCAAGACAGCAGTGTTACAGCAGCAGCACTGAGATGCCTTAACTGAATTTTCCTAAGCTAAATTTTATCTATTTTGCCAGAGGAACAAAATGGTTTTTCAAACTATTTGTGACACCTCTAGATTATACGGCAGACCACTCCCTTTCTCCTGCTTCTGTTTCTTTTCCAGAGCCAGGCAGCCCCCAGAGCTGCCGGAGAAGATCACACCACCACTTACTGATCGGAATCCACTCACCTTGCACCCCAAGAAAACGCCAAAGACATTGAGCTCCAGGAGGCTGAGGAAGTCTGGGATCGTCACGTCATCTGTCTTCGTGGGAGGCAGAACTGTTTGCAAGGGGAGGAAGCAGAGGCAAAAGGGAAGTGGGTTTCCCAGAAGCCCCAGCTGCAAAGAGGGAGACCAGATCCCCACCCATCTTGCAGACAATGAAACGGGAAAAAGACCCTGCTCATTTCAGCTAAATCCACAGGTCAAAAAGAGTCACCAGCAGTGCTCTCTCTAAGCTGAGTTAATGTGAGCTAGCTCACGGTTTTTAGCCCCTGGCTCACACATTTTTGCCTTCGCTCAGGAAGGATGGCTCCAGAGCAAACTAATTTATGCAGCAGCCAAATCCCCTGCCTGCTCACAACTTTAATGCCAGGAGCTCACAAAGTAGAATTTTTGCTCACAGGACTCCACAGCTTAGAGGGAGCACTGGTCACCAGATCAAGACACCGATAAATAAAATGAACACAGAAAACTCATATTCATGCCTCCTTTTCGAATGTGTTTCTGCTGTTTTATCTACCACCTCAGAGTAGTAGTAATAACAAAATATTTAAAATACAAGAAGCAGTTTGTATGCTGTTTGTACATTTTATATTTGACTTTATAGCCTTGCTTGATCCGTTGCTTTGCAGGGTATGTGTGTAGATGTTTTCTTTTTGATAGAATTCTTATTATATAGAATGCTGGAAGTTCGTAACCACAACAAGCCCCGTTCAAACACATTACTAAAAGGGAGCCCGGGAAAGGAAGTCAGTTGATATGAAGACAGCTACATCCCTGGGAGTGCACAATTCTAATTCTGCAGCTAATGGGAAAGAATGCTAGACGGCCAATTGGTGACTGTACATAAACATGGAGAGGGAGGTGATACGGACCTTTGCATGAAGAAAGAGAGGCCGCTAGGGAAGTGACTTACAAGCACTTTCATCAAAAGCATTGTTGTTAAATTGGAATCTGATTTTCTCTATGAACAACCACCCTCAAAGCTTTAGTTCCTCTGTGTCTTGCAATACTGGAAAAATTGATTGTGCCCCCTGAACAAACCAAGAAACACACTCACACCTAGGAGCACCCGTCCTGATTCTTCCCGGAGCCCAATAATTTTGCAAATAACTCACAGTTTGCAGCATTGTTCACCAGGCAGTCCAGGCGGCCGTAGCGTTCTACTGTCATGCAAATCAACCTCTATGGAGAAAGAAACCAAAGCGACCTCAGGCAGGGCAGAGGATAACGACAGAATCAAGAATCTGGCAGTTCCAGAGGGGGAAAGCAACCACCATTAGGACCACTCTGGGCTGCAGAGAAGGATGGGTGGCAAAGGAGCCTGCGGAAAGAGAGGAGAGGAGCAACCAAAGAAGTGGGGCAAGGCCAGATCCTGCTGTGGGAGGGGAACACTCAGGGACAACACTGATGAGGGTCTCTGAACCATGTGCTGCCTCCAACCTGACAAGGCCCAGAATCAAGGAGGCAGTGCTGGAGGTGAGCCCCGCCTGACCCCCCAAAAAGCCATGAAGGGCATACGATGACAGCTGGGGGGGAAGGAGAAGAGGAAGATGATGAGGAAGAGGGAGAAGTTTGCCTTTATTGGCATAAATTGTCACTACAGAATATACAATTTAAGAGCAAAATAAAAACACAACCCAAGAAGAAGAGGAGGAGATTGGATTGATACCCTGCCCTTCACTACCCGAAGGAGTCTCAGAGCGGTTTACAATCTCCTTTCCCTTCCCCTCCCCACAACAGACACCCTCTGAGATAGGTGGGGCTGAGAGAGCTCTCTCGAGAACTGCCCTTGAGAGAACAGCTGAGAGGACTTGTGGCTGACCCAAGGTCACACTGGCAGCTGCATGTGGAGGAGTGGGGTTCTCCCAGATAAGAATGCAGGCTCTGAACCACTACACCAAACTGGCTTGAAGCTGATGCAAAAGCTGTCAGGAGCCCCAGTGTGAGGTCTGAAGAGACACACAAACCCGAACAGGCCTGCAAGTAAGATCAAGGAGGACACCGAACACGTAGGAAAGCGCTTCTGAATTTTCAGAAGAGGGGCATATAGCGAGAGGAAGGGCCCAAGAGAAGGAGGTTATCGCAGGCTGAGAGAATTGCAAAGCAGAATGCGGTTGACATTTCTTGCTGTAAGTAGGGAGTGGAAAGCACAGGCCTTGGAAATGCTCAGGAAGCACCCCGAAAAGGCACCCCTGTTACCCCAGTTCTAACCTACCTGAATGTCACTGTCAATGCGGACATCACAGACCTGGAAGCAAGCCTCCCCAGCACACCCAGAATCCTGAATTTCCTTCTGGATCAACCGTCCCTTTTCCACTGCAAGGGGACAGAAGGGAGCAGGTGAAAGCAGAAAAGGGTGTCAGTATTGGATTGCTCTCGCAAACTTCATCCCCAGCTGCGGCCCAGCTCAAAGTACAGAGGAGTGCACTGGCTAATTGTATGGAATTCCCTCCCTTCCCTCTGTTGTTTTCCCCGTGGCCTATTTTATACTATTTGACAAGCTCTTTGGAGGCAGGGACCTGGGTCTTGTGGTTGCCTATACAACTTTATACAACATACACTATACTAAAAGAACCCGTAGAACAGTGGCAGTACAAGAAAGACAAGGAAGGGCACACCTCTTCTGAATTACTGCACAGAACTGCGGAAGATAAACACCCACGTGAACACATAAAACTGTTTTCTATTAAGCCAGACTACTGGTCCACCTGGGTCAGTACTGCCTGCTCTGACTAGCTGCAGCTCTCCAGGGTCCAAGTTAGCTGTGCGGAATGTTATATCTTGCTGTACGGATATATGTATTTATACCCGAACACACAAGTTACATGCAAGTTCATCTCCTATTCAAGTCTATATTCAGCAGATGATGAAAGCACTTGTTAAAACAGATCAAATACCGACACAAATCCATTCAGCACTTGAATACTGAACTGTTCAGTACTGAACACTTGTTGATTGTTTTCTGCACTAAACTACTTAAGTACTTTATATACCATGCAACCAAAACTTGCTTTAGCTCTTTGCTGTTTAGTGTGTTTTTGAGAGTTTGGCTCACTGGGACTAGCCTTTGCAGGGTGTCAAAGAGAAAGGTCTTTGAAAAATACTTGCTAGGCGCAATACTGTACCGCCTTTGCAAAATCCAAAGCTATATAACCATCTCCAGTTAAGCTTCCTCAAACCTATTTGCATGATGACAACTTCCACAACTAAATGACAAACAGCCACTGAATACTCCAGGCTATTACGTCAAACCGTTAATGGGCCCACGGCATACTTGTAATTCGGATGCCCTTTTAACTCATGCATAATTTAGGGTATGCAGTATAACTGCGGGGTCAGAAGCTGACCGTAATAAAAATGTTACAATATGAAAGATGATGGCCAATCAAAGCTCTATAAGATCTGGGAGAAGATAAAGCATCTTTAATTAATGAAAGTGAGCCAATAAGAGGCTGGGTGCATAGGCTACAGCATGTAACAAATGTGATGACTCAGGCCTTGAGGAAAGAAAGTCCAGGGTTCGGGACAAAAACTCTTAAGCCCCTTTTGAATACACGTGCCCACTTCCCACCCTTCAGTGGACATTTTTACTACTCATGGAAATGGTTGTGCTCAAAGACAGCCAGTTTGGTATAGTGGTTAAGTGCATGGAGTCTAATCTGGGAGAACCGAGTTTGATTCCCCACACCTCCACCTCCAGCTGCTGGATGACCTTGGGCAAGCCATAGTTCTGTCAGAGCTGTTCTCTCAAGGGCAGTTCTGGAAAGAGCTCTCTCACCTCACAGGGTGAGTGTTGTGGGGAGGGGAAGGGAAAGGAGTTTGTAAGCTGCTCTGAGACTCCAAGTTAAGGGTGGGCTATAAATCCAATCTCTTCTTCTCTTCAAAGACAAGGAAATTTGCTGCCAATGAGTTCTGTTCACTGCTGTATGGACAGCCTATGCTATTATTATTCTGGTGCATTTTGCTCCCTCCGAGCAGCTCAGGGAGCCACACACAATTCCCTCCACCTTCATTTTGTCCTCACAACAGCCCTGTGAAGAGGGTCAGGCTGAGAGAGAATCACCAGCCCAAGGACACGCTGAAGGTTTCATGGGAAGTAGGGGCTGGAGCCTGGGCCTCCTGGGCCTTGCCTAACTACACGACACCACATGGCCAAGGAAGACAAAAGGGGGTTGATAACAAGTCAGTGTGGTAAATAAACAGCCCAGGCTTTGAATGGATACCGTCCAGACTACCAGTCAAGTCACCAGACTTCAGGACGACTTCATACATGTATTGTTTCTTAGGGAAAAATTAGAAGGGACAGCAGCCCTGGGGCAAACCCACGGCCACGGACACCATTTGAGAGGGAAATTCGGCCATTTTATAATTGCCCTGAGGGCATGAAGGTGCCTTATACTGAATCAGACCATCACACCATCAAGATCAGTATTGTCTACTTGGACTGGCAGTGGCTTTCCAGGATCTCAGGCTGAGGTCTTTCCCCTCAACTCCTGCATGGTCTTCTTCAATGGAAATGCTGGGGATTGAACCCGGGTCCTTCTGCATGCCAAGCAGGTGTTCTGCTGCTGAGCTACAGCCCCTCCCCAGGCAAAGGAGGCTGCTATCCTAGTCCAGAGTTCCCAGAATAAGGAAGCCCGCCCATCCAGTCAGGTAACCCATGGGCAGGCAGAGGGGATGCTCCATTCTGGGGTTACCCAGTGCCCACACATGGCACAGCAGCCATCTTTTCTCCCTCCTCCGCTCCTTTCTAAAGTGCCAAAACAGTCCCCTCTAGTTTGGCCCTTAGTCTCCAAAGGAAAGAAATGGATGGTCATCTGATAGCAATGATGCTGATTCTATAACTCACTGTAAATTTAAGCAGAGCCTAAGAGGAAGGTCTGTAGTTGCCCTTTCTTATATGCCCAGGGTACTAATGCTGACTGTCCCTTTGGAGTCAGGAAGGAATTCTCCTCTAGACTGAATTGGACGGGGATCCTGGAGGTTTTTTGCCTTCCTCTGGGCCTAGAGCAGGAGTTACCGGGGAAGCGTGTGTGTGAATTCCCTGCACTGTACATAGGGGTGTCTAAACTAGATCAGGGGTGTCAAACGTAAGGGCCGGGGGCCAGAACCGGCCCATTCAGGGCTCTTAATGTGGCCTGCGAGCACTTAGTGCAAGGGAGGGAACAGGAGTCTGCTTGGGAAGAGTGGGCAGAGCCACTCCAATCATTGCTTCAGTGTGGCGGAACAACCTCGTCTGCAGCAGTTAAGCAGGGTGGCAGCGTCTGCCCAGGGCTGCACCGCTGGCTCTCCAGTCCGCCCGTGTGGGTTACCTCCTCCCAGCTTGTGGGGCCTTGCCGTGAGGACACACCAACTCGGAGCTTACCAGCTGCTGTCCTTTATACAGTTTCTATCTCCGGGACCTGGCATTACATTTATGGCACACACGAGCCCCAGCCCGACCAAGTGACATTGATGTCAGATCTGGCCCTCGTAATCAATGAGTTCAACACCTCTGGACTAGATGATCCTTGGGGGTCCCTTCCAGCTCTATATTTCTGTGTTGCAGTCCTAGTCAAACCATAGTGTGCTTTTTTTGCAGTGACCACACAGGAAAGATTCATCTACCTTTTTGCCCCAGCAGGAGTCTTTATGCCTTCAACAGCCCGATCAGGAAGAAAATCATCAGGTGCCGTTTCCCAGTCACTGACTCACCCCACCAGGCGATCCCTACTTTTTACCTCAGTCAGGGCAAAAAAAAAAGTCTGCACAGCTCTGCTTTCCCTCACCTGTACACTCCTATATCATCTGGTGTATTTGCTTCCTCGCCCCCCCAACCTCATATTCCCATAGCATTAGCCAGACTGAGAGCAGGTTTCCAAGAGATGGGAGTTCACAGAAAGAGGATCTCACATCCAACCTCTGAACCTCATCACAACCACACATCACTTGTGGCTCCTCCTCTCTTCCCATATGCACTGCTCTGCCCACAGACACACACACTGTTACCTCAGCAGGAACAGCCCAGGGGAGTTCACCGACCCAGTGCAGAAGGCCATGTGGCCATGCATTCTTCTACAGTGGGCCAAACAGTTTCTTCCTTGGACCACTTCGGTTTTGGGTAACAGTGTATGTGAGAGGATGGAACTGAAGCCCCTTCTGCAGCGCATCATGGACTCAATCCAGAGCGGGCCCAGTTTGCACGGGGGAAAAAAGAAAACAAGCAAGGGATATACGGCTGTGGCAAAGTCCACAGCATCTCCTATGCAGTGAATTCCATCTGATGGCGAATGGCCCCAAGAGTGCAAGGAAGGCCCTCTCAAGGGGGGGGGGATTCTCCAGTCTTACCTTCAGACTCTGGTGCACAGAAGACCACCTTGGCTCCTTGGCGAGCTGAGAAGAGGGATGAAATGGGGTGGGGGGATGAAAGGAAGACAAAAAAATCACACGTGGATTGACATCACTTGATTCTCTGTTTAAAAACTATATCCCACCTTTCCACCATCTATACAACAGCTTACAAATGCATTTTCAACAACACGGCGTCCGTCTCTTGGCACAGGAAGGGCTCCACGGGAAGCTCTTGCACTCTAGAATGTGCCAAGAGTCTCCTTCTCCCTACGCCCCATGACTATGCCAAAGAGCACACCAGAGGGCCAAGTTGTGGGAGCGCATGCCCTAACTGGAAGTCAACACTCCTACACGCACCCGACTCTGGGAGTGGAGCACACAGCAAGGTCTGGATTGGGCTCAGAGTTGCTGTAGCCATATACATCCCGAATGGCTTGTTGATTTCTGTACACACAATGCCTGGCAGTCCAACTGGTGAAAGGACTGTTCGAAAAGCATTGCCTTTCAAACCACAGGATGGCCCCTTCGATCGTGCCGGCGATGGCTTCCTATTGCAACTACAGAGGTATGAATGTACATCTGGGAGTCAGCTCAGTACTTGGAAGAATTTCGCAAGCAGACAGCTCCCAGGCTCCTCTCCAAAAGTCTGTTTCCCACCCCCTCTAGACATCGCAGCATGGCCGGCTTGCCCACGAGGTGAGCTAGGCACTCGCCTAGGGTGCCAGGCCCGCAGGGGCGCCAAACGCCCCCCCGCCACTGCCACTGCTGCCGCCTCCCGGCCACCGCCACCAGTGAAGAGCACCCAGCGGGGCTCAGGAGGCAGTGGCAGAGCTTGCCTGCCCTCCCCCTTCCCCCTGGGGGGGGAGAGAAGGTGGTAGCGGCAGCGGGCAGTGAAGAGCGCTCCAGCAGGTGCTCAAGGGGAAGGGCTTGGGAGGGAAAGCCTCTGGGAGGGAAGGGGCAGGGGCTAGAACCTCCGCCCCTTCCCTTGCTTTCCTGGGGGCCCCGCAGCTGCGGAGCGCCCAGGAAAGCCGGTGCTCCGCTGCCCCCCAGTCTCCAGGCCCCAACGGGAGGTTGGCATCCCCGGTGGGGTGGGCACCCCAAGCTGTTCTGCCTGGGGCACCCAGACACCTGGGGCCGGCCCTACATCGCAGATTACTCCAGCCCAGCCCAGTTCAATTGGTGGGGGGGGGAATCATCATCTCCTCTTGCAGTACTAGAAGGATGTGCTGGAAAATTCAAGTCTGCACTTGCATTTGATGGGAACACCATCTACTTAAATACTGAGAAGGAGATGGTCAGGAGCTGTGTATGACTTTGTGGTTCCCCCTGGGAAAGAGTCTTTGGTCCAAAAGCATTTCAAAAGAAAGCAACCTTCTTCTGAAGTACCCTGAACTTGTTTGGTTCCCTCTCCCCCTTTTTTTACCCTCAGCTTTTAGGCATTTCCACTATTTTCTATGTTTTTATCAGGGCTCAACTGAAAATCCCCATCATTTCTTCAATAAAATTTTTGAGATTTCAGAGCAAGGCAATGTCATCAGTCCTGGATAAGGTATGTGGCATATCCCAGCCACTGCCCTCTTTAAAAGGATGGTGAAGTAACAATCCCAGAGTCTACTTTGCTGGCATTTGCTTCATACTCCCTGTACAGACTATGCATATCCCTCCCCCCATGAAGAGAGGAACTTTTCATGGGAACACAGAAGGCAGCATGTGGGACAGTTCCCCTTAGCCCTGAGCGACCCCACACAAAATGAACTCTGCTGGATCAGAGGCTCGGTCCATCCCACCCAGCATCCTCCTCCCCATACCGGCCAATCAGGTCTCCTCAAGGAGTGCAGAATCTGGACATGACAGCACCAGCAATGGGCTCTGACACCGAGTTCCAGCCTCATAAGCCCACTGACTTCAATGGATTTAGAGGGGTGTTTAGAACCACACAGCTGATCTGCCCTTCTTCTGCCCCTCCACCCCTCCCGGGGGGGGGGAGTTCCTTCTCCTACACGTGGAAGATTCCTTCTTCCATATTTGCACATCTTGTCCAAGCCTTTAGCTCAGCTCGCCATCTGACCCTCCTGATGGAGGCTCGGCTCTTTTACCTGCACCATCCTGGGCAAATAGTCAGCCCCCAAAGTTTTCCCCTTCATTGCACCTTGCCAGAAAAAGGCAAACTTATTCTTTAAATATGTCCACGCAACGGCTTTCAAGACGAGCTTTCTGCATCTGAGCAGCTCAGCAATATCCTCCCGCATCCTTCATCTCCCCGCGCATCTGGATCCGGCAGCAAGCGCTCCAAAGCGCCGGCACCCTTTTGCAAAAAAACACAAACCCTGCCCCCCTCTTCCTTCCGCCCCAGCTGCTTCCCTTCTCACCAAATTCTTTCACCATGGCTAGGCCAATGCCCCTCGTGCCCCCGGTCACAATGACCACCTTGCCCGGGTACCGCAGTCCGGTTGCCATGGCAGCGACAGCAGCTCTTTCCCTCCGCTCCCCCTGGCGAATGAAATCCGGGCGCTTTGCGGAGTTCAAATTTATTACATTGCTTTCCCCCGGGGAGCATGCGCCACGTGTCGGGGAATGCTGGGAAATGTAGTCCTGGCTCTCTTCAAAAAAACCTTAAGTGGGCAATTTGGCAGGCTTATCATTCGCTTGTGGGATACGAACCATTTCACCGCCTTCTGGCAAGCGGTGTGGGGTAATGGCTAGACTGCAGAACCGGAGAGATCTGGATCTGACTCCCTTCAGAGAATGGGGAGGGTGGTCGAGCATTACCTGTCCCGCTCTGAAACCCTTGGTGGACGGGTGGGGTGAAAATGGGAAAGAACTGGGGGGCACTTCTGAAGAAAGAGGCACATATAGTTAAAACACAAGAAAGAAATATCAGAGGTAATTTTTTTTGCGGACAGTAGAGATTTCTGTCACCAGCTGCTCCTGATTATTTTGAGGCTTGGAACCAAAGAAACAGGCTGAGCAAAGCCCCAGATTTGCAGCTGCCTGATAGAACTTGAGAGAGATGTTCTCCGAGATAAGCTGTTATGTTTGCCACAATTTATTTATTATTTATTTATTATTCGATTTCTAGGCTGCCCTCCCCCCAAGCAGGCTCAGGGCTGCTAACATCCAGGCACACACGCCAAATACATAAAAACAAAATAAAAACAAAGGGGTAAGTGAGATCTTTTAATAATTATAATATAAATAAGGATGGATGAAACTCTACTGATGTATTAATATTTTTAGTTCAGTTCCAATGGGACGCAAGGGAATATGCTGCTATTTGCTATTTTAAGAGTTGTACACTCACAAAGAGAATTTATTGTGCCATATGTCCTGTATGTACATCATGTCCTTGAAAAAGATTGTATTCCGTAATGGTAAATTACTAGAGTTCCCTGGGACTAGTGATTGTGAAACTGACAAGGTGCTGTTTGAATGTTTGAGCATAGTGTAAACCTGCACTTTGATCTATTGTTTTGGTGAAACCTCTGTTTGGTAATACTTGACACCAATATTTATATAATAGTACAGAAATGTTTTAAAAATAAAAAGCACAAAATAGATCTACCTTAAGCATACATCTATTATAAGTAAAGGTAAAGGTTTCCCTTGCTCGAATGCCAGTCAAATCCTACTCTAGGGTTGCAGTGCTGATCTCCATTTCCAAGCTGAAGAGCCAGCGCTGTCCGAAGATGTTTCCATGGTCATGTGGCCGGCATGACTAGACACCAAGGTGCATGGAACATTTTTACCTTTCCACCGAAGCGGTACCCTATTTATCTACTTGCCATTTCTTCCTTTCAAACTGCTAGGTTGGCAGGAACTGGGACCAAAGATGAGAGCTCAGTCCATCACACGACACTCAGGTCTCGAACCACTGAACTACCGACTTTCTGGTCTGCAGTTCAGTGTCTTAACCACTGAGCCACCGCAGCTATTATACATAGTGTCATATATTTTTCCATGTCTTCCTCACACTGTGACCCCCAGTTTTTGTATTACCCACCTGGAGGTTGGCAACCCCAGTAATAAATATTTGTCTCCTGTTTTATGGACATCATCTGCAGAAGCCAGCAAAATAAAATAAATCCAATGTGGAATAATTAAAACAGCATCAGCATACTTATTTTACTTACTTCACTGATACCCTGCCTTTCTCCCCCAGTGGGAACTCAAAGCGGTTTACATGATTCTCTTCTCCGCCATTTTATCCTCATAATAACCCAGTGAGGTCGGTTCGGTTGAGAGTGGGTGGCCAACTGAAGGTTACCCAATGAGTTTCCATGGCAGAGTGAGGATTTGAACCTGGGTCTCCCGGGTCCTTGTCGGACACACCCTGCTACACACAACACTGCGATCAGCTAAAAGGTTCGGTGCCTGAAGACATCATCTGGGGCCTGAAAGCTAATGCAGAAGTTGGCAGGTGAGTGGGCAGGGAGTTCCAGAGGTGGGGGACAGCCCCGCAACGCCCAGTCATCTACCCTGTAGGTGGGGTGGGCGGTTTCAGCAAACGCCATTGATCTTAGCTGATGAGCAAGTTTGTCAGAGGCTCGGCCGCCCTTCAGATCATTCCATCGAACAGTCCTAAAAGAGGTTGTGGCTTTGTTGCTTTATCATCAGGCATCCGTGCCTGGTTTCCTAACTTAATAATAGTAATAATTAAGGAACTAAGTGTGTGGTATTATTTTGTTGTTTGGCCAAGTTTTGGAGTGTCTGATTTGTTTTGCCCCACATGCTAGGAAGGACTGGGTGAACGGGCCTTTCTTGCCCAATTAAAAAAGCCACCACCCTGGTGCTTGATTGCAGTTGCAGGAGGCAGATCTGGGTCATGTTATGTAAGAAGACAAGAGCGGCCATGTTGGATCATACCAGGGGTCCATCTAGTCCAGCATCTTGTCTCACACAGTGGCCAACTAGATGCCCTCAGATGGCCTACAAATGTAGCACAAAAGCCCAGGCCTCCCACTGATGTTGCCCCCATCACTTGTATTCACAGGGTTTTCATCTCTGAACATTACGGTTGCCAGTCCCCAGGTTCTGGCGGGGATTCCCTAGGAAACCCTGTCCCCAAACAGCCATATCTCCTGACACAATAAAGTCCCCTGGAAGTGACATCATTGTGTTGGCGATGTCATGGGAGACACTCTGGTTTGAAGGCAAAACTCTATGGTAAGAAAGCTTAAGAAGAAGAAGAGAAGAAGAGATTGGATTTATACCCCGCCCTTCACTACCCAAAGGTGTCTCAGAGCGGCTTACAAACTCCTTTCCCTTCCTCTCCTCACAACAGACACCCTGTGAGGTAGGTGGGGTTGAGAGAGCTCTTATCAGAACTACGGCTTGCCCAAGGTCATCCAGCCAGGTGCAAGTGGAGGAGTGGGGAATCAAACCCCGTTCTCCCAGATTAGAGTCCGCGCACTTAAGCACTACACCAAACTGGCTCCCGTCACATGGCCCCACCTCCTCACATGGCATTGTCCCAATCCAAACTGGGGCCCTGTGTGCCTCTGGGTTAAATTCCCAGATAGAACTGCGTGTACACAGCTGACCCCAAAATCTCCTCGCATCCACCATGTGGGCTTTGTAAAGTAGTCATCATGATTGATAGCAACTGATAGACTCATCATTTATGAACTTGTCTACTACCCCTCGGAACGCAGGACATTTGGTGGATCATCCTGAGCAAGGGAATGGTTCTGAGCACGCACAGGAAGCCCATCTCTCTTAGGAACAAGATGATTAATGAGCTTTGTTTGACAAAAGGGCACCCAGGGCTGCCAGCTCCAGGTTCAGAAATACCTGAGATTTGAGGGTGGAGCCTGGAAGGGTGAGGTTAGGGAAGGAAAGGACCCTGATAGGGTGTACTGCCATACAGTCTACCTTCCAAGGCAGCCGTTTTCTCCAAGAGAAGTGGAATTAATGTTTTGAATGAATGAATGAATGAATGAATGAATGAATGAATGAATGAATGAATGCAATCTGAAGATCAGCTGTAATTGCAAGAGATCTCCAGCCCCCGCTTGGGGGTTGGCAACCCTGGTATCTCATCCCCCCCCCGGTCCCCTAACAGATCAGTGGCACAGTTTCTCCTGGATGTGGCCCAGGAAGGAAAAAGAACAAGAATTCAAAGTGCTCCAGAGCTACAAGTGATCCCAGAACCAATGTGGCCATCTAGCGCTCAGTGACTATGAAAAAGATGCTGGTATTCTCATCCATGTAGGAACAGTTCATGTTAGGCCCTCTTAGAGGGTCAGACAGGCCTAGGACACTTGTAGATTCTGAGGCCCTAGCAGTAATAATAATAATAATTAAAAAAAAAACCCTGGTGATGTAGGAGGCTCATGAAAACATTTGCAAAAGTTACAAAATGCCAAAAAATGGACAAGTGTATAAACCTGAGGCCTTTTGTGAGTATGAGACCCAGACCAAATGGCCCTCTTGAGACTTCCCCCCTCTCCGCCTGTGATGGGCCTTGGGTCATATTGTTCTGTTTGGCCATTTTGATCTCCATGCTTGGACCTACAGGTATAGCTTTGTCTAAAAAACCTGATAAGGGATCACGGAAGTGACACGTGGGATTTAATAGTCCTTAATGGCATGAGATTTCTCTTTCCAGCCTTGAGACCGCCACACCCATGAGAGATTTCAAGGAAAGACAAAGAGACGCCTCAGAGATGTTTAGCTTGCTTGAACTGGGGCGGTGTGGTGCACTTAATGAATACATTATGGTGGAGAAATTTATTCCACTTCAGGTTACATCACACTGTGGAGAGTTTGGGGCTACAAAATACCACATTCGTTTTAAGAAGTTCCTTTGTTGGTATGAGGACAGGTAACAGGAGAGCAATTAATTTCCCTCAAGCACACCTTTTCCCATGGTTGGCTGTCAATCACCCAGTAATCAAGGCTTGGTTACGCAAAGACTTCTAGTTAACAGAGACCGATCAAAGGGCCATCTCACTCCCTGGTGGGAATGCAACATCTAGGAGGTGACAGAAACTTGGGGATCCCAAATGCTAGATTGTATTTCCTCCTGGAAAGGACAGGAAGACAAAGACTGATGGGGGGATGCGGGGGGGTGGACAGAGGAGTTAAACTCCTTGGGCACGAAGGAACAAGGTTCATATCTCTCACTTTTGCATGCACTGAGATGACAGAAACTTGGCCAGAGAGAGATTAATTGGGAGAGATATCATCGGGGTTTTTTTGTGGGCTGGCTCATATACAGGCCTGTTTTTTATTTGGACCCTTCCCCTGTAGTGAATCATTTCAAACCTACCTGGCCCTTAAAATATTCCATATTTTATATGTCTGCAATATGGTTTTAGGCTACTGAAGAATGCCCTCAGGGCTGAAACATGTCTGGTCTAGTGGCTTTTTATGAAACATTCACTTGTATGACTTTGTGATTATTAGCCGTGCAAGCCCAATAGGCTGCTGTATATGATACTTCTATTTTATATGGATGTATAATGTCTTAATTGCTAATTGATACACTGTGTAGTAACTATTCCATTATATTTTTTAATGCTTGTTACACTCGACCTCTCTGTGCTGAGAGAAGGGACAGAGGAATGCATGTATGCACCTTTACTTTGCAACCTTGCTTAGTCCATTGCTGTGCAGGTTATGTGTGTGGACATTTTCTTGTTATTAAATTTCTTATCAATTTGAATGCTAGTAGTTTGTTCTGCAACTTTGATACACTCTGCTTGAACCTGTTACTAAATTGGGTGCCAAGGGAAGAGAGGTGGTTGGTCGATATATTGCTAGATCCCTGGGAGTGTATGAGTGTGGTAAACCATCCCTGCACAGTAGTCAGAGCAAAAGCAGGAGATATAAAGCCCTTAACAGTCTGGGGCTTTCATACCCGCAGGGTCACTTCTCAAGGTTAACTTCCCATACCCCCTCTGGTCAGCATCTCAGGGCTTCTTGCAGGTGCCTGGCCCCCAGATTGCCCATTTATCTTCCGCCAGGGCCTTCTCAGTTGTTGCTCCTGCCCTTTAGAGCCAGCTCCCTGCTGAGACCCACCCCCCCAGGTAGGTCTTCTTGTGTTCCGTAGGGCGTGCTAGGCCATTCTGATTCGTCAGGCTTTTGGCTAAATTTTGTGGAACTGCCCATTGTCTGTATCTGGTAATTGTTGATTGAGTCACTTTTATGAATTTGCTTATACTTGCTGATGTTTTATGAATTTTCTATTGTATTTTACTAGCCAGTGCTGTTTTAATGTGTAGATATATTTGATGGAATGTTTACTGTCAAATATCACTGTAAACCACTCCGAGACTGTACAGGAGAGGATGTGGTAAAATGAATGAATGAATGAATGAATGAATGAATGATATGGGCAGGGCACTAGGCAGAGCCTGTAAATAGCAATGTGGATGGAGCATTAGAAGCCGTGGGCCTTCTTAGCAGGAAATACCAGAGGGAAACGAGGAAGTTGGGTGGAGTCAGGAGCAGTGCTTCCTCTGAGCTGTGGAGTCTTGTGAGCAAAACTTCTACTTTGTGAGCTACTGACATTAGCGTTGTGAGTAACCCATTTGGCTACTGCATAAATTAGTTTGCTCTGGAGCCCTCCTTCCTGAGCTAAGACAAAGATGTGTGGAGAGTCCCTGCTGGTTAGTTTTGTTTGTTGGTTAGAACTATAGGCTGCGTGAGCTCCCTTGTCCTGAAACCAGTTGCCTGCTTCTGTCCCTGCATTTGAACACACCCCCATCTCTGCTGTGTGAAGAGCAGGAACCTAAGTGAGTACCCTGGTCCCGATTTGTACACAAGGGGGAACTTCGCAAGGAGAGTGGGGGAGACGGCAGCAAGTTGACTGAGCATCGGGGGGGGGGCAGTTGCTCTCTGTGGAAATTGAAAATGGGGTGTTAGGAAGATGGTTTGCTCCCCAAAAGCCCTACAGGTAAACAGTCTTCACTACAAAGCCACCCTCCATTTCCAGAGGACTCAGTGACCTAAAGGGAATGGAAGCCTCAAGTACAGTCTCTGTAATTCTCTAAAAAGTAAAGGTAAAGGTTCCCTTGCTCGAAAGCCAGTCGAATCCGACTCTAGGGTTGCAGTGCTCATCTCCATTTCAAAGCCGAAGAGCCAGTGCTGTCCAAAGACGTTTCCGTGGTCATGTGGCCGGCATGACTAAACGCCAAGGTGCACGGAACGCTGTTACCTTCCCACTGAAGTGGTACCTATTTATCTACTTGCAATTTCTTGCTTTCGAACTGCTAGGTTGGCAGGAGCTGGAACTAGAGACGGGAGCTCACTCTGTCTTGCAGCACCCGGGTCTTGAACTGCTGAACTACTGACCTTCCCACAGCCTGCAGTTCAGCGTCTTAACCACTTGAGCCACCGCAGCTCCGATAATTCTCTAGCCTCACAGAAACTGGTAATAGGTGCACCTTCTTTCCTCGGGTGTGGTGGGTGTTTCTCATGCTCCCTGTCTCAAATCAGATCCTGGTCAGGAGTAACCTGGGTGGGTGCAGGTGATTGTGTCCCAGTGAACCCGAGCACTGACTGTGCCCCATTGACCTCTCTTCCCTGGCCTTTTTGTGGAAATGTTTGTCGCAGGCAGAAAGCAAACAACAACAGGGGGGGAATAAGACAGGCAGGATGGGAATCTGGAGACTAGAAAGGCCAAGACCAGTGTAGGGCAAGGAGACAATTGATCTGACTCTCATTTATTCCTGAGATATAGATGTATACATATGAAGTTGTAAACTATTTGTATGTTTAATGCTGGGGAAAACTTAGCTGGATTTTAGAAAAGAGTCTGTCGAGTCGGCTCAGAAAGCAGGAAAACAGGAATGTGCCTAAAACCGAAACCGTTTGGTCAGCCACAGTTTTCTTTGTTGTTGAATTTCTCTGAAGGAGGTTTTATGGTCCATTGCGCTGCATTAGAGCAGCACAGCAACGGCCCCCCGCATCTTCCAAAACAGCATCCTCCTTTGTAGTGCCAGGCAGCGGGATGTCTGAGAGGAGCCAAATATTGTGTCAGGAATCACATCTTATGGGGGAAGCTCCCCGTCCTACACTAATGTAGAGGACCTTGAAGAATTCCAGCTGAAGACCTCAGCGTGCCTTAATGTCTCTAGGTCAGATAAGCAATGCGACTGCCTGTAACATTATCCCAAATTGGGGTACACCAATGGAAGTCTGCCAGCTCATACGATGCCAATGTACCTGGGACCAGTAACATTCTTTATTGATTGTAAACCACTGTGCTGTCATTTTGGATATAAGATCCTCTGCCCTTCCTGTCTGGAGCAGAGAGCAGCTTGGCTTAATGGGTGCTTAGGCATGACATTCTGTATCTCCTGTTACTGCAATAATAAAATAGTTATCCAACTCATTGGACTTCGCCTGTGTGTCCTCCATCGGGCCCCGGGGACGCACGGGGCACAGATTTGCGCAGCACCAGGATATGGATAACATGAAGGTTTTATTGAGTATACAACAACTTGGAACCGATTGTACAAGGGAAGGCGGCAGTAGCAATGGATAAAATGTAAGGGAAGGTGGCAGCTACCCTCCTCCCACCCACCCCGTTCCTACAGGAACTCATACAGAGGTCTCACCCCAAGTTGGATGCAGCTCTCTGCAGGCTGCTGTTCAGAGATCCCTCCTCCAGCCGGCATGGTTCTCGTGTCTCTGAACTATCTCCTTCTTGGGGTCATTTTTCTCCTTTCCCAGGTTTGATCTCCCTGCATCGGTTGCTAGATTCAAGTCCCCGCTTCCTCACCAGGAAAGTGGGACAGGGGCTGTCTTAATGAAACTGGGGCAGCCAGGTTAGCGGCTGGGCCCCTTTCAGAACTGTGAGACCCCAGAGCTACCTAATGTCCTTAGAGACGCCAGGAGGAGGAAGAAACTCCTCCCCCTGTTTTCTAACACCCGCAGCCCCCTGCTGCCCCTCCACTCCTTTCTGAATTTCCCCAACCACTGGCCTTCTCTCCATCATTTCTCCCCCACCGAGCCCAAACCCTTGCCTGACACCTATTTTTCTTCCCTCCCCATCACCTCCTCTGATTCTCTTCCCTTCAACCTATTTCTCCCCCTCTTTTGCCTGCAGCTCTGTGCTCTAGACTGTGCTTGCACCAGATGTTTTTGTGCGATTTACTTCAAAACTTCTACGATACTTTGGATTGGATTAAAAGTGACTACTTCATTTTAACAGGCACTAACCTTCATGCCGTGTCCCTCGTGCATGCTTGGACAGGCATTCTCTAATCATCCTAGCCATCGTTCCTGCAGTATCGGAAGACACTCAATTAATTTTTAACTTCAAAGCCAGCTGGAAAGACAGTTTGCATTCCCTCTGCTGTTCGGGGTATTTCTGCCCCGTGCCCAGTAAGGCCCGAGGATTATCCATTCACGATGTAGCAAATTTAAAAAAATAATAAAATATTACATGATCAATTGAACAGTCTTGGGAGGACTCAAAACGCCTTGGGGGGCAGCCAAGACAAAAAATAAATTAAACCCCAAACCATAAAAATACAAGTGCAGTCTGGCACTGGGCAGACATACCCTAATACAGTAGGGCCTTCTTTTCTTAGACTCTAATTTGCCCCGTAAGCTTTCCTCTCTAGGGAGAACTGCTGTATCAGCATCGCTCCCGCCCCCATGTATCAGGGCTGGAAATTTGCCATCCTTGCAGAAGACAAGCACCATGAAACCCTTTGCACATGCGTACAAATAGACACTCGCCTAGTCGTCTGTGGCGATTAGTAGTTGCCTCTGGGTGACCAGGCAGGGTGGCTTTTTTTTTTGGTAAGCTGAAAGAGAGTTTTGTTTGGGGGAGGGGAGAATTTAGAGCTGCCAACCTCCAGGTGGTGTCTGGAGATCTGCTATCACAACTGAGCTCTACGCAACAGAGATCAGCCCACCTGGAGAAATTGGCTGCTTTGGAAAGTGGGCTCTGCGGCATTAGACTGCACTGAAGTCCCTCCCCCTCCTCAGGCTCCACCCCCAGAATCTCCAGGTATCTCCCAGCCTGGAGCTGGCAACCCTGGAAGAACTATTAAAAGATATGTGTGGTCTGATGACCTGCACAGCAGAACTGGCATGTTAAGAGGGAGCTGGGAGACAGAGCTAGGAGGTCTCCAGTTCAAACGATGCCTCTTTTCAGCCCTCATTCGGTGACCTGAGGCATGCTGCTCTTCCTCAGCTTCCTCCCGTCAGCAGTATGGGGGATAGTAATACTGGCCTACCTTACAAGAATATTGTAAGGATTCTCGACAAGGTAATGCACGTGAAGCACCTTGGACACTTAAAGCACTATATAAATACATTATTATTATTATTATATTATTATCATCACTCAAGCAGTAATGTCTACCTCAAGGAAAGGCCCAAGCAGAGGTGAAGGTGGGAATTATTGAAAAAGCAGGAATATCAAGAGTCTGAGCGTATGCCCCCAGTTGGGTATTTGCAGAGGACGCCCTTCCCTCGGCCCTCTCCCTGACCAAGGCCTAAATGCTCGTCATAGGAAGGGGACGAGTGACCAGAGCTTCCCCTCCACGTGGTCCGGGGCTTCCTCTTCCCCATCCAGGGGAAAAAAAAGGAATAACAGAATAGCAGGCAGTGAGCTTTAACGCGATGCTGGAATCCAGGGGTGGGATTCCCAGCCCTTCTGCTGCTGGGAAATCTCGGAGGGGAGTGCGAACACAATGAGGGCTGCACGGAAGCATTGTGCCCCGTAAAACATGGTTCTAAACTTGGGTGTGCAAATTAGTATGAAAGCAGTTAGGCTAGTGTGGCGTCTGTGCGGATAAATGCACATTTATTAATAAGGGTGGGGGGGGTGCGTGCATGTGCTTGAACGTGAGTATTGGTGTATATGAGAACGTCGCTGGGTTTCTGAGACTGTAGCCGGACCCTTGGGATTTAAACCAAGAGCTTTAAAGCATGGCTACCAAGTGGTGAGCCCTTTGGAGGGCTCGAGCGCTGTCTGAGATGGGCAGCTCGATGGGTGTTGTACCCATTCCTTTCCCATGGGAAAGACACCAAAGGTCTCAGGGCCCATTTCTTTATTCCCGCCATCAACCCGTGGGCGCTAAAAACTGGATTTCACCAGGGTGACCTTGATAGGCTGTGCGGTGTCATGAATGTATACCACCTGATGGGACTTCTTCTCACCTCTCCACCCAAGACACCTGCCATTGCTCGGGCCCTGATTACCTACAGGGTTTTGTTCAGATGCCCACACTTCGCAGTCCCAAAACGGAGGTGAATCCCAATTGGTTGTTCTGGAGACAGAGAAGTTCTGATTGGCTGATGGAGGCAATGGCGCCACCCAAGGTGGACTCTTTTGAGACGGCTCCTCATTGGTTGAATCTAGGTGGTGCAATGTAGACTTCGGAACCTTGGGCTGTGATGACGCCTGATTGGTCTCCTCTGGGAGAGGTGATGACCAATTGGAAGCTTCCGAGGCACATGACACATGATTGGGTGTTTGGGATGGAGGCAGTGTGTGATTTGCTGCTCTGGAGTCTCCACAACAGCTTAGTCTCTGAGTGTTTGGTTGGTTGTGCTTGGATGCCACACTGTTGAGCTCCAGTTCATCAGAGTTACTGTCGCTGGGGAGGTAATGAGGCTCCAGACTGTCACGTGACCCGGAGATCTTGTCTAAGGAGGAGCGAGAACTGGTCTTTCCTGCGGAGAAGGAAATGAGATTAGAAACCTCTGTCTACTACCCAGGTACCCGAGTGCATGGAGAACAAATGGGATAACTTCACAAAAGGTTTGCAAACTAATGGCTGATCCCTAGGGGCCTCTATGACCCCTAGCTGAAACCCTGAGCTGTTGTTCAACAGGCCAAGGGCTGAGTCACTATTTACTCATTCATGTTCCTCAAGCATGTGACTTGCTTCTCTGTTAAAATTTCAAGCAGAATCCCATTAAGATAATATTGTCCAATAACGCCCTCCAAGCAATTTCAGGTCAGGAAAGCCACATAGTGGAGGAGAGACAGATGTCCGCGTCCCGTCCTGTCCGTCCGTCCCCCCCCCCGCCGCCCAGCCCTGCAGTCCCAATCCAGATCAGGCCCCTATGGCACTTGGGGAATTGGTTCCCAGCTGCTGGCCCGTGACTGATAAAGTTGCTAACCTCCAAGGGAGGCCTGGAGATCTCCTGGAATTAACAGCTGATCTGCAGACTACAGAGATCAGTTCCCCTGGAGGAAATGGCATCTTCAGAAGGCGGGCTCTATGGCATCCCATCCCCATGGAACAAACTCCGCCCTCCCCAGACACCGCCCCCAAATATCTGGATATTTCCCGAGCCAGAGGTAGCAGACCCTCCCGACTGATGACAATGAGAGTTCAGAACCCACCCATCCAATTCCAGAAAAGAACATCAGAAGAGCCCTACTGGGTCAGAGCCCAGTAGTCCATCTCGGCCAGCATCCTGTCTCACACAGTGGCCATCCAGTTCCTCTAGAGGGACAACAACAGGACAAAGAGGCCCAGACCTTCCCCTGATGTTGCCCCCTGATTTTGGAATTCAGAGGTTGAGTGCTTCTGAATGTGGAGGTTCCCCTCAGTGACTATAGCTAATGGCCACTGATATACCAATCCTCCATGATCCTCCAACATCACATCTCATTTGGCTCAACTAAAATGGTTTAATGTGAAGGAAGAGTTCAGTTTCCGGTGGTGAGACATCCTTCTTAAGAACATAAGAGAAGCCAATGTTGGATCGGGCCAATGGCCCATCCGGTCCAACACTCTGTCACACAGTGGTAAAAAATACCAGGTGCCATCAGGAGGTCCAGCAATGGGGCCAGGACACTAGAAGCCCTCCCACTGTTGCCCCCCCCAAGCACCAAGAATACAGAGCATCACTTGCCCCAGCCTGAGAGTTCCTATCTATACCTTGTGGCTAATAGCCACTGATGGACCTCTGCTCCTCTTGGAAGGCCTTTCAGATCCGGCTCCCTCTGCCCAGCTATACCTCAGCCCCCACCCCCTTGATTCCACCCCTCCACCCCGAGAACCCTGGTGCCCTAGGTGCCCGACCCTCCCCATTTGGAGACCCCCCCCACGACCCGCTTGCCTCTCCTCGTACCTGTCATGTGTTTCCCTCGCTGCGAAGCCTCCGCTGCCAACGCATAGGAAAGCTGGATTACTCTCTGTCGCTCCCACTCAGGGGTTGGGGGGCATCGAGGCTTGGGTCCCACATTTTGAACGCCCTCTTTGGGTGGTGATGACTCAGGGGGGTATTGGGGAGGGGCTGAAGGAGAGATTAAATCACTTGGAGGAGGGGATGGGGAACAAATGGAGTCCTACCCCTGCACCGCACCCCTCGTTGCAAACTAAGTCGGATACTAAGCAGCACTGTCATAAGGACCCTCCCTGTGGTTTGAATTGACAGATCCGAATGATTCTTTTCACGGTACAATCCCATTTGCTGGATGAAACGGCAGGGATCCTAGCTCCCAGACTCTCCTAGGCAGAAACCAGTATTCATTCTCCCAGTGGTCCCACCAACCCCCTGCCTGTTTCCGAGGACCCAAGAGTACAAGCTCTGCTTTCCCCATGTTGAATCATGAGCCTTTCCCACCCCCTTTCAGAGAAGAGTCCCGTTTCCCAGCCATAACCTGCCCCATGGCACAGTAGAAGGACTCAGGTGTCCTGCCTCCCACCCCACCCCCCAGCCTCCCAACCATTTCCCTCCCAGCTCCCCTCCCTCCCTAAGCCCCAACATGCGACTCAAGGGCTTGGAGTCCCAATAAAAAACCTGGCAGAGATCTCTCTGCTCTCCTTTGCCTCTCTCCGAAGTCCAGAAACTCCGTCCTTACAAGGCTCTACACCCACCCGGCTAGACCCGCGCTTGAGAGAGTCTCGCCAGTGACTCAAAGGGCTGAGCTGTGTGGCTTCTGATTTCCTTTGAGCTTCTTGGTTCCTTTGCATCCTGTCGAGCTGTTCCTGGGCACTCATGCGGGAACGACGAGGGGCAGTTGTATCGGGGGAGACCACCTAAGAGGATGCAGGGGGAAAGAAGTTACTGCCAGTGTCAGTCTCCAGATCCCACTCTCCTAACAGAATTGGTATTTCCTGTTTGTCAGCTGCTGTTACGCCACTGTTTAGCCCTGCTGGCATTCCACAACCGCTCCCTGCCATCTTGGCTAGAGTTTGAGACGTGAATTTACCCTCCTGTCCTTGACGCCTTTGTTGAACTCCATTAGATTCATTCCAGCTCTATCCCAGGAGATCCTAAGCTCTAGCATTTTCCCCACCTCCAGCCTTCCAAACTCCAGAAGTCTAGACTCTGCTACCCTGATCCTGACAGGCCTCTCATACCTTGGCTCTGCTGTGGCCGCCATCTTCACAGAGTAGGTTGCTGCGGCCTCCACGGTCTGTGCAGAGAGAAAGAGAAAACAAAAACAGGCCCTTCACCAGAGTGCCAATTTTGCTGCGTCTACCAGCTTTTACTTCCACTCTCACAGGGACAAGCCCGCAAGTCACCCAATGGGTAGTGCTTAGACATCCCCGCCTGCGTGGCATCCTGGACTCATAAAGATGCATTCTGAAGGATCAGAGCAGGGCTGCTTGCTGTTTGGGCTTACTGCTCTTTTTCCTCCTGTGGCTTGAGATGGTCTCCTTCCTGCATCTTCCCAACTCATCAGACAGACATACTAATCAGCAAATCGAAAGCTGTTGTTGGAATGTGGAGTGGGGAGCGGAGGCTAAACAGTCTTGTGCCATACCTCTCCCCACCCTCAAATAAGAGCCCTATAGGAAAAATCCCCACCCCTTCAGCCTTGCTGTGCTCAAGACTGGGTCTTGAAGACCCAGAACTTACCTCTGAGGCTACACAGTTCTTTTACTGGGGGGGAGGGGTTAGCCCTGTGAGAAATTAGCCCTGTGGGGCCCCCCCCACAGCAGCACAATGGGAGGTATTTCCTTCCCTCCCTACTTTATTACCCTGTAGTCTGAATGGAGTTGCTGGCTTTCATGCTGCCTGTCAACAGACATAGAGTGAGGGCTGTACGTAAGCCACACTCATTCTGCTTATGTTTGGCTTCTTTCCCCTTTGGAGAGTGGGGGGGAAGGGGAAAGTAGTATTTGTCCTCCACCCCTGGGGTTTTCTTCTGGCCCCACTTTGGTGTCTTAGTAATCAACACCATGACATGAGAACATAAGAGAAGCCAATGTTGGATCAGGCCAAAGGCCCATCCAGTCCAACACTCAGTCACACGGGTGAGACATTCTTCTTAAGAACATAAGAGAAGCCAATATTGGATCAGGCCCATGGCCCATCCAGTCCAACAACTCTGTCACACAGTGGCCAAAAATACTAGGTGCCATCAGGAGGTCCAGCAGTGGGGCCAGGACACTAGACCCCCCCCACTGTTGACCCCCCCCCAACACCAAGAATACAGAACATCCCTTGCCCCAGAGTCCCTATCTATACCTTGTGGCTAATAGCCACTGATGGACCTCTGCTCCATATGTTTATCCAATTCCCTCTTGAAGCCTCCCATGCTTGTAGCTGCCACCACCTCCTGTGGCAGTGAATTTCATGTGTTAATCACTCTTTGGGTGAAGACGGACTTCCTTTTATCCGTTCTAACCCGACTGCTCAGCAATTTCATTGAGTGCCTGCGAGTTCTTGTATTGTGAGAAAGGGAGAAAAGTACCTCTTTCTCTACCTGCTCTATCCCAGGCATAATCTTGTAAACCTCTATCATGTCCATCCACTCTAATACGAAAGACAAGAAGCTGGGGCCCCATAAGGGAGGGGATGATTTCTAGATTTACCTTCCATCCCACCCACCCCCGCTCAAATCTCCCTCTCCGAGATTCTGTAAACATCCAGGGACCAATGTCCCCTCCTCTCTTCCCCTCCCTTAATTGTTTCTCAACTGTTCTCAGCAGTCTCTGCCTCCTGAGACATGCTCAGTCCTTATTGGACTGGAGGTGTTGTTTTTTTTGGGGTGGGGGATGAGTTAGTTTACAAAGGATTTGGTGTAGTGGTTAGGATCACGGACTCTAATCTCGTGAACTGGGTTTGATTCCCCACTCCTCCACATGCAGCTGCTGGTGTGACCTTAGGTCAGTTACAAGTTCTTTCAGAGCTATTCTCTCAAGAGCAGTCCTGGAAAGAGCTCTCTCATCCCCACCTATCTCACAGGGTGTCTGTTGTGGGGAGAGGAAAGGAAGGAGATTGTAAACTGCTCTGAGGGAAGGGCAGGATATAAATCCAATCTCTTCTTCTTCTTCTTCTGTCTCAGGAGGCCTCTGAGTGCATCTGACCCCTCGCTTTGCCTGATTGTGGCGCCACGCTGCTGCTTTCATGAGGGGCCTGACCCACCCACTTCACTATTCGATACAGCAGCGATAATAATTCCACTAATTCAATATAATAGGCTGTATTAAACATGGGGCTGATGGTCCAGATGAGGCTGGTGCCAAAAATAACAGCCCTGTGCCTCTTTTTCTCTCCCATGGCCATGTTCAGAAAAGCAAAGTTCCCAGTGTGTTGTTATGGCGTTGTAAGAGCTTCCTTCTCCCAGCAGGGGAGACAGAAGAGAAGATACAGGGCCTCATGGTGGCCACGTCCCAGCATCAGCAACGAAATCTGTTATTTGTTAGTACAAAGCAGAAAAACTGGTAATATTTCTCTTATGTTGTCTTCTTCTTCAAAAAGCTCCCGAGTTGCTGATGTCAATTACTCCTGCATTTCTTCCTTACCTGAAGGATTCAAATCATCCCCCTGAGGTAACTAGGGCCAGTCTACACATTTCAGGGTCCTTGTATTGGGCGGTTTTTCCACTAACAAACGAGGATTTTTGTAACGTGCAGATCGGCCCTAGAACATCCCAGCAATCCCAGATTTAAATTCAGCCCTGCCGGTGGACCCAAAGGGTATGTTTTCTGATCCTACCCACCTGAACCAAGAGCTTCAGCTTCCCTCACAGGAATACTTTTCTCAATGATCAGGGGTTCACCGGAGGAATCGATCAGGCACCGCCGGATCCCATCAGAATGCCGTGGTGCCCCCTGCTGCCCTCTGCTGGAAGAAGATGGGTTCTGAGAGCAAAGAACACAAAAACATCAGTGCGGGGGAACCACGGGGCGGGGCCACTGCTAAGGGCCAAAGCATATATTTTGATTTGTCACATTGGGGGGGGGTCCTCACTTCCCCAACCCGATTTTTCAACCCTCCGCCCACTCATGGTGCTGGGAATGCATTACCCAAATGTACAGGGTCCCAATTCAGATCAGAATTGAGACACGGGGGGGGGCTTCAGCCTGCCCCCCCAAGCTGTTTTCCCAACCCAAAAGGGCTCCAGGAGAACTCACTTTGCCCTGTTGGGGGATAGGATTGCCACCCCCCTACAGGGGCAGCAGTTTACCCGCCTTCAGGGGCCTTAATCTGCAGCTGCCCAACCAACCAGCAGGGGAGCCCCGCCCTCCAAACGTCCCATCCGTGCCAATGTGCCTGGCTCTAACTCTATGGTTACCGTACAGTTTTTTCATTAAACACTAGAGTATCCCCCTGCAATGTGCCTTGCACGATGACATCACTTCTGGAGAAGAAAAGCCCCTCCCACTGGCAGCCATGTAAGAGCCGACAACCCTATTGGGGCCCTATACATGTAGCCTATCAGTATACATGCCTAACAGGGCAAATAGCACCACCATGGGCTGTTTCAGGTTAGGGTGTATGGGGGGATCTGAGACCCTTCTTCCTCACCCGTCCTGTTGTCCCAATCCAAATCAGAGTTCCATGCAGTTAGGAATCAGTTCCCAGCAGCGTGACATGTCGCTAGATGGTCTGAAAGTCAGGCTGGGAAACCCAGGCCCAATCTGTGAAAAACCGTAATGTCTAGTTTGGCCCTAAGGGAAGTAGGCACAGCTGCAGAAGGGAACTGTAAAGAACGTGATAATTTAAGCTTCAGGTTCCAGTGGGATGGCTGGATCTTCCTTTAGAGTTCTAGGTATTGTTGGGATCCTGGCCTATTTAGAAGGGCTCCCTCTGATGATTAGTAATACCCGTGAGCAGTTTCTGTTCCTTGCAGAATTTGACCTTGAGGGACTGTTTTCCTTTCATGCCAGACGTCGATTAACGGTCGGCCCTGACTGGCCACTGAGTTGCTGGGTGATGCACTGGTTGCCTATTTATCTATTTAATTCCATTTTTATCCCTCCTGCCCCACAAGCAGGCTCAGGGCAGGTTACAAGTCACACAGATAACAGTATAATTTAGGTCATTAAAATCTATTAAAACAACAAAAACAGCGTTCAGAGTGGATTCGCCTCGACAGTGATGCTCAGCTTGGTTTCTTGATGTGCACAGGACAGCTATTTTTTTTAGTCTTCTCCACCTTGGCTTGCTGCTGCACTAGACCAGCTGACTGCAAAGAAGGCCTGCATTCCGCTGGGTGGGTGAGATGGATGACCGAAGAATGCCATTCAGGGATGCCTGAAGGTAGTAAGGTTTAAAGTTTCCAGATAGCTAGGCTTTATATAGTAATAGTGAGGATTATTTGTTTTCTATTTTTGCCTGTGACTGAGTGGTTTATGCTTTGCAACACTCCTTAACCTAATAAATTTGATTTATGTTTCAAGCCGTGTTTGGAACCACTGACTCGGATGTAGGTGCACCCCGGAACAAACCCTGAGAGTGGAAAGCCAAGACCTTGAAAAAGCAGAGCTTTCACTCTCACAAAATAAAAAGGGAGTGCGTCCTGTTTGCCTGACTCTTGGAGTGGCTGTTCTCAGCGCCCAGAGTAGGAAGCTTGGGATCTCTTATCCTTTCAGGAACCAACAGAGAAGCTTTAACATACACACACACAAACACACACACACTTACAGGCTGTTCTCCCACACTGGGATTGTCCTGCTGCCTGCTTTCTGATTGGCCCACGGTCCTGCCAGGCTCCTGGGTGACTGACACGTGGCTAGATGTGGCTTCATGGTAGCAAAGGGAGGGCCCTGGAGAAGGAGCAGTTTCAGATTCCTTCTGGTTTCCCAGCAAGAGAAAGAATGTAATTAGTGGTGTACCTGCAGTTTTTCAGTAAAGAAAATGTTTAAAGCAGCATCCAAATGGATGGGGGATGGGGAATCCTTGTTCCTTTTGTGGAATGTGAAAAAATGATGCTCTGGCACATATAAATGTAACAATCCCACCAACCAAAGGATCATACGAAGGGTCTAACTAACCCAGCATCATGTTTCCAACCATGGCTAGGCTTATACCTCCAGGATGCCCATCCTCAGGCCATCGAAGTGACAACCGCCCCTTTGTTTCTCCCAGCCCTCTGGGATTTAAAGATACACTAGCTGCAGACATGAAGATTCCATTTATCCATTAGGGTACTAGCAGAAAGACCTGTTCTCCTTGAGGGACACACCCCTCCTCCATTAAGTGGCCCTGTCCCCTTTTAAAGCCATGTAAAGCCACTGGCCATTCTGTAGCAGAAAATCCTGCAACGTGATCCTGTGCTGTGCACAGAAGAAAGGGCAGAGGTCAGCCTCCACAGGTCAAAGAACAGAAGAGAGGAGGCACTAAAAGAAGCACACACGGAGAGACTGGCATGGATTAATGCTTCTGCTTAACCAGGCTGTGCTTTGGAGACCAGGGTGATTACGTAGCCTTTCCCCATTAATTTAGAAACCAAGCAATACCTCTTCTCCAGAGCAAGGCAGCATGGGATTGTGGTTCACTCCCAGATGAGAATCCGGAGTCGGAGTTGAGGCTGGAGACGCCCCTGCAGTGGGGGAAGCAAAAGGCATTCGTCAGGGCTCCTAAGCCAGCAGCTGCAAAAGATTTCCTCCCCCCCCCCCCGCCCCGCGCTAAATGGAACTTCTGAGTTCAGGGGCCGTCTGCCATGCTGAGTACTGCCAGGAGGCACTGTGCCTGCAGCAGCTGGCCTTGCACTTCAGTGGCTCTCAGGGGGCTGGCTGACATTCCTGGTGGCCAGAGAGACAAGACAGGTAGTGAAGGGCGGGGTATAAATCCAATCTCCTCCTCTTCCTCCTCCACAAATGTGAGTTGCCAGGCAGGGAAACTGCAGAGGTGGCTCTGATGTCAAGGTTAGGGTTACCATTCCCCAGTTGGGGGCAGGAGATTCCTCACTTTTGCAGGCTTCTGCCTGCTGCTAGCCAGCGGGAGAAAATCCTCCCCCATAGCAACATCATGCTCAGAAGTGACGTGGGCATGTCGGTGACATCAGGGGGGTGACGCTCTGGTTTTGGGGCAAAACTCTATGGTTTGAGGTCAATTTTACCATAGAGTTTTGTCAAAAACTAGAGTGTCACCCTCAACGTACCTACATCATTTCAGGGTGACACATGATGTCACTTCCAAGCAGGGCTCTTTTTGTAGCAGGAACTCTTTTGCATATCAGGCGACACCCCCCCTAATGTAGCCAATCCTCCAAGAGCTTACAGAGCTCTTCTTACTGGGGCTACTGTAGGCTCTAGGAGGATTGGCTACATTAGGGGTGTGTCGCCTAATATGCAAAGGAGTCCCTGCTACAAAGAGAGCCCTGCTTCTGAGTGATGTCAGCACGTCGGGGGCGACGCTTCTGGCTCCTGGAGCATCCCCCCCATCCAGTCGCTGGTTTGAAGGGACTTGGCAACCCTAAGTCTGGGTAAGCATGTGTGGAAGGGCCTTGCTTCTCTAGAAACAGCCAAGAGCCTTATGGTGCCGACCTCACAAAGCGTCTCCATGAAACAGAATTGTCCACTTTCCAGCATTAGAATAAACAGCCCCGGTCTGCCTTCCCCATTCCGGCACTGCCCCTCTTCCATCATGCAGCAAGAACTGCTAGTAAGGGCAGACCATCTGACCCAGCCGGTTCCTACAACCCACAACTCTGATCCCACACATACACACACGGTTCCCCCTTCCCATTTAGCAGAACCCCCCTTCCCTGTCACTTGCAGCAGATTCCCCCCTCTCAAGCCTAGGGCTGTCTCCGGCAGTATCCCAGGTTTGAATTCTCACTCTTGTTGCATTCTGGCCCCTCTTGCTCTCGGCTTCCCCTCCCTGACAGGGCTGCGGCTGTGAGGATAAAATGGAGGAGGGGGGACCAGCGCCGTGAGCTGTTTTCGCTCCCCCACTGGGGACAACAGCAGGATATAAATATCTTAAATAAATTAAATATGTACCTGTTCTTCTGCTTTCCATGGTGAGATAGTTTGCTGGGCTGGCCCTCAGACCGGCCAAGATGTCGTGGATCCTCCACAGATCTTGCTGAGCAGATGCTTGGTCCTTAGAAGAAGAAGAAAAAGAGTTGGTTTTATACGCCACTCTTCACTACCCGAAGGAGTCTCAGAGCGGCTTACAATCTCCTTCCCTTCCTCTCCCCGCAACAGACAGCCTATGAGGTAGGTGGGGCTGACAGAGCTCTGAGCCATCCTTCCTGAGCTAAGACAAAAATGTGTTAGCCAGAGGCTAAAAAACTGTGAGCTAGTTCACACTAACTCAGCATAGAGGAAACACTGGTCAGGAGAGTGGTATGGCTGCATACGGAGGCGTGGGGAATCAAACCTGGTTCGCCAGATTAGAGTCTGCCATTCTTAACCACTACACCAAGAAGATTGGATCAGATCAATGGAGCCAGTCTGGTCCAGCACCAGACCTCTGCCCCCCAACCCACGGATCACAGCCACAGGTTCCATCTCGGAAGCACTTACCTGGGGGTGCCCCACATTCCGGATGTGCTCCAAGGAGCCCTTCAGCAACTGCAGCTCGCTTTCCAAGCCTGAATAATCCTCCCAAGCTCGGTCACTGTCCTGAATGGGGAAAGAAGATCCACAGATACTTATTCAGAGATTCCTCCTCAGGTACTAGCAACTAACAGCATGCTGAGTGAACGTGCTATGTGAGGAAATCCACACAACCTACCTGACTATGAAAACCCTGACTAGCCCACAGATTTCCTGCATCAGTTATTGGTGGCTTAAAATGGGGGGCGGGGAGAGAACTGTTATAAAAGTTTCCCTGACTGGTCGCTTGGGAGAGATTTCCTTTCACCCTAGGTGACCAAGCAAGTCTCTGTTTACAAGCCAACTGTTTGGATCCCCCCCCAATCTAGCTAGCTGTGGGAAAGAGAGCAAGCTGTTCCTCCCGGGAACCATTTGGCAGGCTGTAGGATGAAGTCATCCGTTTGTAACAAGATCTTTCGCCCAGACCTCAATTACCATGTGGGCAGCGATGGCTGTTTATTCAGGGACTCCTTGCCTACTTCTCCTTGGCAGCTGCCTGCCTGGCAGGGTGGAGTGGCACTTACCAGTGCCAGATCACACAGTCGCGCTCGGACTTGCACCAGGTCATCCTGCAGCTGCCGCCGCTGGCAGCAGATTTTCTCCATCGTCGCATCCTGGCCTTTGAACTCCTCAAGCTGCAGACGCGTCACCTCCAAGGCCTTTTCAAGCCGTTCCTGTAGAGGCGGATTTAAGGCTGAGATCAGTCCCAGGTACACCTGCGTATGGGCTCAGAGCAACCTCGGGGCGCCAAGGCAAAAACACCAATCCAGGAGCCATTACAACCCAGACCCGAGTGGGTCATCAAATGGTGCTGAAAAGAAACTTACTCTAGATGGTTTAAAAGATCACCCCCTGGGGGGGGGGCCATATAGTCCCAGCTGGATGGCCCAGGCTAGCCCAATCTTGTCAAATTTTGGAAGCTAAGCAGGGTCAACCCTGGTTCACGGTTGGATGGGAAGACCACGAAGGACATCCAGAGCTGCTAGGACAGGCAGGCCATGGCGAACCACCTCTGAACGTCTCTTGCCTTGAAAACCCTACAGAGTCACCGTAAGTCAGCCGTGACTTGACGGCACTTTTCCCCCACCAAGAATCAGTGGCCTAACCCTAAATCCACAGGAGGCACCTTTCAGAACTTTCAATTGGCTGTTCTTAACATGCTTTAGAAGACCACAACCTTGTACCACTCTCTGTTCATTCTCATTCAAACTATTTATCCTTCTTCATCAGTTTGCTTCTCTCTTCGAACCTCTGGCCTCTCTCATTATTCATTATGGGCTACTGCTAATTTGGCTGATTTATGACAGCACTCACACCTAACCTTTCCACCTTTAATTCTCTCTTTTCCCCTTAACACTGAGAATTTACACTTGAATTACTCGTGGCGGAATTCTCTGCCTCACTTCTCTCCATAAGAAGAATTCCCTGTGTGATTTTCCATCACAGATCTATCTGAAGACTCACAAAAGCTCATATTGAAATAAATGTTGTTAATCTTTAAGTTACAACTGGACTTTTCTAGTTTGCTACAACAGACTAACACGGCAGTCCCTTTGCCAAAATAAGCAAGCTTGGCCTATAGGGTTGCCAGCTCCCAGGACCCAGTGGGGGTTTCCCCACTTCTGGGGGCTTCAAACCGCCACTGGCCAGCTGCCCCAGGGACACCCCACCACCAAACAGGGACTTCGCATGGTGACACTCTGGTTTTGGGCAAACTCTGTGGTTTCGAAGGCAAAAAATCCAGAGTTTTGCCCAAAAACCAGAGCGTTGTACACGATGTTGCTGGTGCGATGATGTCACTTCCAGGTGATGTCATCACATCGGGGACATCGTGCACGAAGTCCCACTGGCCCCTGGAATGTCCCCCAAATCCCCCCGCTGGGATAGCAAGGCAACCCTACTGGCCTATGTCTGTACTATCTGCCCCTTCCTGCCTTTCAGTCTTGAGATCAGTTGTAATTCTGGGAGATCTCCGGGCCCCAACTGGAGGTAAGCAGTGCTAGTTTATAGCTTTAAATAGAAGTGCATCTACACAATGGACGTACAGTCTGGTGCATCAGGAAATGTGAGCTCTTTCTCATGAAAGATGATGCTGGAAAGAACCTGGTTAATCTTTACAGCCCCGTGGGATTTCTGTTTAATAAACGGGGAGGTTAGTTTCCTTGGGGAGTAAGAGAGGAGCTGGAGGGGGTGGGGGAGAGGAAGGGGCAACAAATTACCTTTTCAGTCCGGAACTGGCTTATCTCCTCTTCCAGGCCACGAAGAATTTTGTCTTGGCCGCACAGTTTTGTCAAGAGAGCCTAGAAGTAGAGTGGGTGTGTGAGAGAGAGAACTGTAATTCCAGGAGGGACCATCAGGTGGTGCTATGGCACCCCCACCCACTGGAGCCGGTAGGCCTCTAACCTGGCCTCTGGCATCCAGTAATCAAATGTATATTTTCATGGAGAAACAGAGGCAGTCCCCCTGGGGGTCACTAGCCAATCCCACTCTCCATGAAACCGAGGTCTCTCCCAGATCACAGTCCAACAATCTAACCACTACACTACGCCGGCTCCCTGTACCACATGTGGTTCTATATGAGCCGTGGAAATGAGAGTAGGTTTGCCAATTCTTTATTATTGTTATTGGTTTCGCTTGCTGATTTCGGCAGGTCCAACTACTCTTGAAGGTACAAGGACAGGACAGGCCCTCCCTCCCTCCCTCCCTCCAATGAGTGAATAGCAGCACAAGACGCTTACGTCAGTGTCACTTTCAAATCGCTGCCCGCTAGCACCATGGATGCTCCTCTCACGCGCCAGACTTCGGTACTAGAAAAACAGGAAAGAGGGTGATATAAACATGGAACTAATATGAGGAGGAACAATCCCCCCAAAGGTCCACATTGTGTATCAGGGGAGATTCTGTATCCCTGCAGTGTCAAAAGTAGAGCAACCTACACATTTAGAAAAGATGAAGGGAACCATTTTGGCATCCATGCAGGTGGAAGAGAACACGTGCTCCTCCCATGTCTTTTCTTAAACAAACCCCCCTGACAACTCCCTGCAAGTAGAAAACTAACGTTTTAGGCAACTGGATAAGCTACAACTCCTTTCCCATGGGCAGGAGAAGCGTTCAAAGATGCAATGACCATTCGCATTCCAAAGCAGCACGGACCCAAATGACTAATTCCAAAGCCAACAAGTAACTCGAGTCGAGTTTCAGGAGGGGAGGCAAAGCATCATGACTACGAGCTGGAAAGATGCAATTTTACCACAGCCAGAGGTGAGCTGCAGGTTTCTCCAGCTCTGTCTCCCATGTTGCCGTATTCATCATAATGACACATCTCACAGGAACCACTGAGATAATGGATGTGAAATGCTAAATGTTCATGGCCTGCAGCCCATTGGCTTTTGAATGATGCTGTGCTGGGGCAAACTGATGGTGGAAGCGTTTCCGTCTAAACAGAGAGGCAGGTGACCCTTGCTAAAGAATGTCATGATACCCTTCCTTCGTTTGGTGCCGTCTGTATTATTTTGCCTGGGAACTGCACTAGAGCAGGGATTAGTTCAGAACCCAGCCCTATTGTTCTACTAATTAAACAATGTATTATGTAGATTGCAAAAAGAACTATTGTTATTATTATGTAGACTGCTAAAAGCTCAGCTGATTAATCAGCCATATTGACTGAAAGCTTTTCCAAAGTTGTCCCCAGTGAATCAAATAGCAGATTAAAAAATAAAGTAAAATACAACACAAAAACAAGCCCTGACCTGGATGGCCCAGGCAAGTCCACTCTCATCAGATCTCGGAAGCTAAGCAGGGTCGACTGTGGCAAGTACTTGGATGGGAGACCTCCTTCGAATGCCAGAGCCAGGAGGCGGGGGCAGGCTGTACTCAGCCACCTCTCTGAATATCCTCCAGGCCCCCAGTAGGGTTCAGTCACCAGAGGTCACCATGACTTCCAGATGCATGCACGTGCGCACATGCACACACATGCACATAGGAAAAATACCAACACCCCCCCCCCCCCAAAAGTAGCACAACAACAGAAGCTAGCAAACATTGTCTTTTCTGCTGGGCTCTTCGAGGATTGCACCTAGAGCAAGACATGGGTGCATCATTAAAAACCAAAGCTCCCCCCCCCCCGAATGATTACACATGCAGACTGGATGGATTCATCACCTGAATAACCCTCCAACTATTCATCAGGGTTTTAGGGGGGTTGTTTGTTTTTCATACCAGGTGACGGCCCTGACCCAGGATCTGAAAGCCAGGAGGTTCAGGCACAAAATCACATACCGTGGTCCTTTTCCCAGGGTTGGACCGGTTGGGCATGGGGGGCAGGGGCGGCAGGTGCAGGTAACTGGATGAAGCAGAGTGAGGGGAGATCTGCATGGAAAGGGAAGACAGTGTTAAGCAGTGCGGCCACAAGGGCAGGGCTGTGTGTGCGCAGCACGATTCCACAGGATTGCAGAAAACCTGCAGAGAACACGGTATCAGTCACGCTATCCTGCTTTCTGAAAAATCTCGTTTTTGACCCTTATGGTTGCAAAAAAGTCAGAAGAGTGGCTGGAAAAAAAGTGTCTTGTGTTTGGGGATGGAGCTTTGGCGCGACAGCTTCCCCCCTTCTTGTGGCCTGCGAAACTGGAACAAGGAACAGCAGCAAAATAAACGGCACAAGCAAAGCTCATTTGCTGGGTTTGTGTAAGTCAAGTCACAGAACTGGTCTCTCCTTGGCCCAGAACTTCTTTTAAAGTCATTTTTTTAAAACCCCAACTTTTCCCCACCAAGGACCCAGATCTTTCAATATGTTTTAACGTGCGGAATACACATAGCCCTGGACATAAGCAAGGAGGGAGACCTCCAAGCCAACATACTGAGTGCTCTCGAAAGCTAGAATGCAGCACAAAGCAGAGTGACACCCTTCTGAAGCCACTGGCTTCAAGGGCGCTGCTTTACTCAGGACTGCACGGTGACATCTTTAGGTTCTGCAAGGCAGGCACAGGAGGGTGAGGGGGCAGAGAGGAAAGGGAAGGGTTAGACTGTCGGGGAAGACAAAGGAAGCCACATGCGCACGGGCACAGGGTACCCACCAATCGTCCCTGAAGCCGAGACATGACCAAAGTACGAACCGGCCCGGTGGAGGGTGAGAGGTAACCGCGGTCTGCAAACTGGGAAGAAGGGAAAGATTAATGCAGGAGTCAAGTGTGGACAGGCACCAAAGTCCAGGCCTCTGGGGCCGCCGCTGCTGCTGCGTCACCTACTTACTCTGGTCTGTGGCTGTCTCCCGAGGGTGGGTGTGAGGCCTTCCTCTCCCACAGGCCGAGCTCTGCTGGGGTGAGGACTTCGAGTGTAGCGCCGGCAGTAGGGGTCTTCGGGGGAAGGGAAGACATCGTACCGGTCGGCAGGTGTGAGGGGGTGCCCCCTGGTGGCAGGCGACACAACGGCATAGGGGTTGTGGGGGAGGCCCTCGCTGGGGGCAATGTCCACCCTCCCCATGGGCGTGTTGGGGCGCGCGAGAGTCCTGTGAGCGTACAGGTCTTCGCACGACGCAGCCTGCACAGATGCGGCGCGTGGGGGCTTCCGGCGGGACCTAGGGGGTGACGAGTGAGCATCTGGTGTCCGAGGACATTCAGCCGGGGTCAAGGGGAGGGAGTAGGAGCGCGAGGAGCGAATCGAAAGCAGAGGGGAAGGCTGAAGGGTCCGGAAGGAAGAAGTAGGCGAGGGGCTCTCGGAGTGGCGAGGCGCTGGGGACCGTGGCCGCGGGGAGAGCTTTGTGTGGATGAGAGGGGAGGCATATCCATCCGTCTGGGAAGAGAGGGAGCTGCCAACAGAACCACACAAGAAAGGGTTAATAGTGAAGACAATTCAGTCTCACCTCAACAGTGCCCTCTACTGGGAGCCAAAGGTCCAGCATGTACCATTGCTTCCTTCCTGTCCTCCCCCCTACACACACTGCCTTCTGCCCGAAACTCTTACCTTAAATCTGGTTGGTCTATTATTTCTTGGGGGTATCCCCCATTGAACGAGGCAGATAAAGGATGCCTTCTGGGGCACAGAGATTCTTTCTGATCGACCTCAGACGGCGAGGCTTCGGCTTCCTGACCTTCCGAAATATGGGCAATTTCTAGGGATTCGGCACTTTTGGCAAAGTCATCCTTCGTGAGAGTGCAGTCCTCAAAGCTGGTGTGGGCAGAGACGGACTGGTCATGGAGACCTCGACTGCTGAACAGAAGGAGAACGGAATATCAGCCCCTCTAGGTATCCAGCTTCCATGCAACTGTGGCACGGTATGAAACGCTGCTCACTGTCACGAGCCACCTGAATCGTGACACCCGCTCTCCATAACACAACCCAATGAACCCTGGCTCCCAGCGGCCTTTGCTGGAAGCAAACTCTATCTCCATGTTTCTGTCTCAGAAAACACAACTCCCCAAGAGCTGGTAGCAGCTAAGAGAAAGAGCTCTGATACGGAAGTGCTCCCGAGTTCAAAGCTGGCTCCAAACCCGGCAGGAGGCCTTAGGCATGACACCCTCTGTCAGCTTCCCTATCTGTAATATGGGGGGGATGATAATATTAGTCTACCCTACAGGGCTATTGTAAGGGTTAAGGAGATATAAGTGCAGAGCACTTTGAATACTCATGTAGGGCTACGATCATTTTAATTGCTCAATTTCTTTATGGACTATAATAATAATAGATAGTACACCAGACCCAAGTCGTTTTCCCGGATAGATACTTCTTCCTACTTCCTACCTCTCATTTGTTAAAAAAACTGCAGATCCCCAGAGACCTGGCTTGGTGCAGTGCAGACTCGAAACTGGGAAATCAGGTTTGATTCCCCACTCCTCCACATGCAGCTGCTGGTGTGACCTTGGGTCAGTTACAAGTTCTTTCAGAGCTGTTCTCTCATGAGCAGTTCTCGAAAGAGCTCTCTCAGCCTCACCCACCTCACTGGGTGTCAGTTGTGGGGAGGGGAAATAGATTGTAAGCTGCTCTGAAACTTCTTCAGGTAGTGAAGGACAGGTTATAAATCCAATTTAATCTACTTTTCCTTCTTCTTTTTCATCCCCGTCTCTGCAACTAAGCTGAGTTCCCGTCACCAAAATCTGGGACTTTGTATAGTCTAGTATGGTATGTACACCCCACACACACACACACAGAGACACACTTACTAGTTTCCATAGTCGCACTCAGCAGTAGCTGATTGGTTCATGGCCCGGATCCAGCTATTCATGTCCAACTGAGTCTCAGCACTAAAATAATAAGTTCTCATGCCAGGATGTTCTGCCTGGAAAAGAGGGTGAAGAAATGAGTACCTGCCATGACCTCAATATCCCCAAGAGGGCAGCAGAGATACCAAGTGTAGCTAGGCTATTTTTAACTTCTGGGCCACTGCCTGGGTTTTATTGATGTTTACTGATTGTGACTATGCTCTTGTCATATTTTATGTTATATTTTATGTACTAATTTTACGCCTTTTCTTCTGGTCAAGACTTCGGTCATATAGACCCATAATAAATGAAATGAAAACAATAACACTGGTCAACAGAGCCCGAGAACAGGAACATTATCCCTGTTGACAAGTAACAGTGAATGCAGGTACAATCCACATGCATTTGATCGTTCTTTGTATGAGCCCTGCATAATTCTCCTGTGACATTCAGCACGAGTACAGCTAAAATGAACAGCACAAGTACAGCTAATGACCAAACCCCCACATTTACACAGGTGGTGCCCCCTGATTTCATTTGTAGAGTGAAGACACATTGGGGCTTTGTTACAAAGAGGTGTACACAGGTATATGCAGGATGTACACGTGTTCGGTGGAACATGTGAACAGGGCTTATATGGTGGCCTTATTGGTTCAATAGAAATGCAAAAGGACTAAAACTATATGGAGGGTCCAACTCCAGGCTGGGGAATTTGTGGGGAAGCCTGGGGAGGGGGAGGGGAGGGACGCTCAGTGGGGTACAGTGCCACAGAGTCCACCCTCCAAAGCAGCCATTTTCTCCAGGAGAACTGATCACTGTAGCCTGGAGACACCAGGTGATCTCAAGGTCCCATCTGGAGCTAGGCAATGCTAGACACACACCGCTAAAACGTCTCACAGTCAGAACTTATGCATAGACGAAGTAAACTACAGTTTAGGTAGGGCCTCAGCTTATATGGGGCCACTACAAAAAATAGTGTGCGTGCGTGTCCATGTACACACACACACACAAGTAATACAATGGGGCATCTTAAACTTGAGATCGTTTAGGGCCTCAGCATGTCTTTATGCAGCAGCATCCAGTTTTCTGATTTATTATTTTAGTGTCACTTGCATTCCTCCTGTCTCTCAACCAGATCTTGGCCAAACCCAGCTCCACTAAGCTTCAGCAGGGCCACTGCTTTCTATGCCTCCCAACCATCGGCCCTTTTCACATTACTGTTCTAAACTGGATGTTATTCATTGTTGGCCCGATTTCGAGTAAAGCGATACAGGATTGGGAGTTACGGCGAATTTCCTTCTGTTAATGAGCCGTCTCTGAAGCGCTGTGGTCATTTCAAACTGTGCCATCTTTTTCCCCTACCATTTCCCCCTGCGTGATCTTCCTCGGACTTTTTTTAACGTTCTAAGCTGAGCACTCTAGTGCTAAACCAACATAGCACTTCAACTTAGAACGTTCTCCCTGCCAAAAAAAGTCCAAGGAATGTTGCATGGTGAAAAAGAGCGGGGGGGGGGAAGCAGCATTGTAGGAAGCACTGTGGACCTTTTAAACAGCACACCACAGCAATGCAGAAGTGCAACGAAGGGGTTGAAAATGGAAAAGGCAGTTTCCCTCAAAAGCGGCTCAACTGCGCTTTGCTAACCCGACGCAAGTGGGTTTGTATGATCAGATAAACAAATTCCACTAGCAGCCAGTTACTAAAACGGCTCTGTCTGAAATGACAAAAGAAATCCATTAGCAACCTGTTGCTAAAACGGAATGCAAAGGCAGTTTGAAAAGGGCCCAGAGGCAGGGACTGGGCCCAGAGGCGAAAGAGGAGACACCAGAAGCAACACCTGACCTTGAACACAAAGCGCCGGTTCTTCTTTTCCTTGGAGAATGCTGTCCGGATTTCATAGCTAGGGAGAGGGATGCTGCCCAAGACCATCTCTTCTCGGCTGTCTGGAAGACACAGATCGCACCCAAAGCATACAGGGATTACCTTGGTGCTCTGCCGCTGCTCCTCCCTGCAGTCTCCTCAGAAAACAAAAGGATGGGGTGGGAGGGGGGGTCTTGATCCTGAATCGGAGGCCAGAACCCAGCTCTTTAGGGCTCTCTGTGCTCAGACTTCAGGCTACAGCCCTCTTTGACAGCCCAAGGGCACAGGAAGATCAGCACAGACAGCGGGGGACCTGGGGTTACCAACTGGAGAAAAATGCCCCATCCCTTTAGTAGAGGATCAATAGGATGTTATTTGCCACGTGAAAGGAGGGAAGGTGGCCTGGTATAGCCCCATCTTGATCTTGTCAGATCTCAGAAGTTGAGCAGGGTCAGTACTTGGAGGGGGGAGACCACCAAGGAAGGCTCCGTAGAGACAGGCAATGGCCAACCCCCTCTGCTTCTCTCTTGCCTTGAAATCCCCTTGCTGGAGTTGCCGTAAGTCGGCTGCAACTTGGCAGCACTTTACATACACACATTTACCAGGTGATGGTATTCACCTCCATGCCATGCAGTGGTTCAGCTGCCCATTTCCACACATTCAGCCTCTATCAAAGGGACAGTTTTTCTCCTGGACAGGTGGCAACTCTAACATTGGCTAGGTCCGCTATAAATACTAGTGGGCCTAGTCTCCTTCCCTGGGCTGAAGAACAATCACTCCAGTCCTGGTTCCAGGAATCGCTGCCCTTAGCTCTTCCTGCTCCCAAATCCATCAATAAAACTCTCAAAGGGTGAAGAGAAGCACACCTGAGTTGAGACACCCTCTCTTTAGACTTGATGCTTTATCCTGAGATGTGCCTAAAGAGAATCAGCCCCACAGGGCATCTTTCCTCGGGGTCTTCTTCAACATTCCAGGGAAAGTTACCCCAAAAAGCAGGGGCCAAAACTGTCGACAGAACAGAGAGGGCTGACCCAGGCTTCAGTGTTAAACCTGCCACTCACAAACCCTCCCTCTAGGAAGAAAACTAGAGACTTGTGGCACTTTGGAAACTAGCAAAATTTTATTCCGTTATAGTGCATCTTTCTGCGAGAAGCCTAAAAAGGAACCACAAAGGGGAGGGAGGAATCCTAAATTACCTCGATAATAGAAGAGGCAGTAATTCGAAAGGACAAACCAACGCCGTTTCCAGAGTTTAAGTCCAGAACTGTCCTGGGGAGATTAAAAAAAAAAAAAAGATTAAAAAGTGTGGCAAAAGAGGCCGTTACATGGTCCCTGGCTCCCAGCCACTAATCTGCTCCTAGACCTCCACAAAAGTCCTTCCTGCCAGTTTTTTACTGGCATATATCCTGGACAGCCCATGCTAGCCTGATCAGATCTGGATCTCAACAGATCTTGGAAGCTAAGCAGGGTTGGCCCTGGCTAGTAAATGGCTGGGAGACCTCCAAGGAAAACCAGGGTCATGACACACAGGCAGGCCAATGGCAAACCACCTCTGAATGTCTCTTGCCTCGAAAACCCTACAGGGTCACCATAAATTAGCTGTGACTTGACGGCAAAACAACAATGACCGATCCAGCCATTCAGAGCCTTTGCAAAGCAGAACTTTTCTAATCCCCCCCGCTTCTGCTGCAGCCCACAGAATCCCCCATATCTTGTCCCAGGAGGTCACTGGACCCCCGGGAACAGCACAGGGTGGGGGGCAAAGTGGAGGTCTGCCGTGGGAGGGGAGTCTTCAGAACTGTGCTGCAGGATTATGGTTTCCAGCCAACTGCTGGCCACCTGTGGGAGACCCGAGGGGGTGGGGACATGTAAAACGCCATGACTCAGCCAATGTAACGTCATTTACGGTGCAAACCCAGAATTGCTGTCATTGGGTGCGGTCAGACGGCGTGGTGGGAGCGGTTTAAATTGCTCCGTTTCCGATCGGATTATATTTGATCCGGACAATCGCAATCACACTCACCTCCCTTATCCCGCTTTACCACTTGGGTAAGTGGTATCAAAATACCCTGTTTTAAAGGGGGGTTGAGCCGGAAAGTGACGGCTGGGGACGGTGCGCAGATGTTGGGTGTGTGAACGTGCATATAAAATCCATTACTGAAGCATGCCGAAAGCGGTTCAAACAGAGCGTCTGAACGCACCCATTGTGTCAGGGCAGCATTTCCACTGAAATGCTATGACTTCTTCTGTGGTGTTTCAGTGGAATTCTAGAGTATCTCAGGAGTGCAGTGACATCGTTTCCTGGTTCATGCCACAAGTGACATCATGGCATCAGAGCGACAGTGATTTTTGCTGCATCTTTCCCCCCACAACTCTACTTAGCAGTGCCAAGGGTTGGGGGTGGCCGGGCAGGAGGTGCTGGCAGCCTTAGGCTGGTTTAAGGTTGCCAGCTCCAGACTGGGAAAGTCCTGAAGGTCTGGCGATGGAGCCTAGGAAGGGATCTCATCGTGGCATAATGCTGTAAGAGTCCACCGTCCAAAGCTGCCATTTTCTCCAGGAACTGATCCCAGGAGATCTCCAGGTCCCACCTGGAGGCTGGCAACCATAGGCTGGATACAGGCCATTATCTAGCACTGAAGGCTGAGAACAGCACAACAATGTAACATTGCTGTGCTTTGTGAAACGCGTTAAAAACAAACACATCCAGGCAAAGCAACCATTTAGCCATGCCTAGCATCACTTGGCACATTCTTGAGTGCCATAGAGGCCCACAGCCAAACTGGTTGAAACGAAAAGCTGCCTGTCTCTGCCGTCTCCCACTGCTGCAAAGATGCCGTAAAGCAACTGTCGGGGCACAAAGACACAACATCGAAGTCCTACTCCCCATGAAGGAATCCTTTCCCCCACCTACAAGCTAAGGTGCACTCTTCATTTCTCACCATCACTTACCTTTTTATGAAGCCATCCCCGCATGATGACCGGCTGGTTGGGGTCTCTCTTGATGGAATTTGCCCTTTTTCCAAACGTGTGTACCTTCCGGACAGGCCGGGCTGAGTGTGGCTGTGAGAGGCAAAAGAATAGATGCTGAAAGTTTCTAAAAAATATCGGGAAGTTGTGGATGAATGGGTGGTGTCGTCCGATGTTCCCTCTAAGCTGTGGAGCCTTGTGAGCAAAAATTCTACTTTGTGAGCTACTGGCATCAAACTTGTGAGCGAGCGATTTGGCTGCTGCATTAACTAGTCTGCTCTGGAGCCGTCCTTCCTGAGCTAAGAAAAAATGTGTGAGCCGGAGGCTAAAAAACTGTGAGCCAGCTCACACTAACTCAGCTTAGAGCCCTTCTTCCTCTCCCCTCCACCTGCCATTAGGGTAAGTTTAGATCACAGCTACACAATATAAGAACCAGGGCCGGCCCCAGGTGTCTGGGCGCCCTAGGCAGGAAAGCCTGGCGCCCACCCCACCGGGGATGCCAACCTCCCGGTGGGGCCTGGAGATGGCCCAGCGCTGTTTCCTGGGCGCCTCGCAGCTGTGAGATGCCCAGGAAAGCCAGGGAAGGGCGGGGTTAGAACGCCCGCCCTTCCCTCCCAGCGGCGGCGGCGGCAGCTTTTCTGGGTGCCTTGCAGGTGCGAGGCGCCCAGGAAGCTGGGGCTGCCAGCACTGGGCGGGAAGGGGGCTTTTCATGGGGGGCATTCTGGCACCCCTGCAGGGCCGGCGCTCTAGGCGGCGCCTAGCTCGCCTAGTAGGCAAGCCGGCCCTGATAAGAACATAAGAGCATAAGAGAAGCCAATGTTGGATCAGGCCAATGGCCCATGCAGACCAGTACTCTGCCACACAGTGGCCAAAAATACCACGTGCCATCAGGAGGTCCAGCAGTGGGGCCAGGACACTAGAAGCCCTCCCACTGTTGACCCCTGCCCCCAAGCACCAAGAATACAGAGCATCCCTTGCCCCAGAGTCCCTATCTATACCTTGTGGCTAATAGCCACTGATGGACCCTCTGCTCCATATGCTTATCTAATGAAGCCGTCCATGCTTGTAGCTGCCGCCACCGCCTGTGGCAGTGAATTCCATGTGTTAATCACTTTTTGGGTGAAGTAGTACTTCCTTTTATCCGTTCTAACCCGACCGCTCAGCAATTTCATTGAGTGCCCACAAGTTCTTGTATTGTGAGAAAGGGAGAAAAGTACCTCTTTCTCGACCTGTTCTATCCCATGCAAAATCTTATAAACCTCGATCATGTCACCACTCAACCGTCATTTCTCCAAGCTAAAGAGCCCCAAGCATTTTAATCTTTCTTCATAGGGAAAGTGTTCCAACCCTTTTATCATTCTAGTTGCCCTTTTCTGCACTTTTTCCAAAGCTATAATATCTTTTTTAAGGTGTGGTGACCAGAACTGTACACAGTACTCCAAATGAGGTTGCACCATTGATTTATACAGGGGCATGATGATATTGGCTGATCGGTTTTCAATACCCTTCCTAATAATCCCAAGCACAGTGTTGGCCTTTTTATTGCAGTCACACAATGTCTCAACATTTTCAGTGAGTTATACTACGACTCCAAGATCTCTCTCTTGGTCAGTCTCTGCCAGTTCAGACCCCATCAACGTGTATTTATAGTTAGGATTTTTGGCTCCAATGTGCATCACCTGAAGTTACCTTTCTCTGAAGGACCACCATTCATATATAATCGTGCCCACTTATTGAGATTATTAGATCAGATCAGCTCCAGGACCTCGTTGGGGCAGGGCAGAGCCTTTTTTGTGGTGTCACCCCAGTTTTGGAGTACCTAAACACATTGGACGGGTACAGTACCTGCTCAACTTTTGAGGTGACAGGCTAGACTTACTTGAACTCCAACCTTTTGAGGAATATTAAATGGTTTAATTATCTCTAGCTGCCCCCTCTTTGCTGCTCTTTATGATTCCTTATGGATCTTAGTAGGTTCTGTTTTAAAATGTGTTTTTATGTATCTTTGTTGCATTGTGTTTGAATATGAGCTGCAAGTTAGAAATCTTTTAAAACTCATGTGTAAATAATAAACAAAGCTGTATAGCACACCAGTCTATAAACATGCGCCCAGTGACCGGAGGTGAATTTTTAACCAATCATCTGCAGGCGTCTAGGGACTAAGGCTTTTCTAAGCAAAGGCACAGTTAAGTGGTTAGCTCAGACACATCACACACACACCCCGCCGCCGCCACCGCCAATGCTGCAGATGATTAACAAATGTACACAAGGTCTGGGATGCTTGTAAAAATGTTTGTGGGCTATTGTCTTTTGTGGAGTTATTTCCACAACTACTACAGAATTCTGGTTCTCTGGGCCCAGAATTTTTGTTGCTGTTTTTAAGAGGATAGAATTCACAGATGTCTGTGTAATATGCAACCTACTGTACACTTGGGAGGAAATCTTTCCTGGTTAACAACCTCTGGTAAAAATTACCTCAAAAATGTTGTAAAATTGGGCAGAGTGTGAACATTTCTTGGCACAAAACCCGGGAGTAAAGGTCAAGAGCGTGAGACAAAGGGCCTTATCTCTCCTAAAGATGCCATTCCCCCGTTGGGGGCGGGGGATCCCCTGGTTTTTCAAGCTCCTGCCCACCGCTGGCCAGCTGGCCGGTGGGGGGGGATCCCGTGCCCCAACGCGACATGCCGACACCACACTAAAGTGATGTCATCACGCCGGTGACACTGCATGGCAACACTCTGGTTTTTGGACAAAACTCTATGGTTTGAGGGTGATTTCACTATAGAGTTTTTCCCAAAAACCAGAGCGTCACTAACGTGATGACATCACTTCCACGTGATGTCAGCGCATTGTGGCGCTCCACCCCCACTCCTAGAAAGTCCTTCTCTCTCCCCCACCTGGTAACCCTAATCTGTCCCCAGCTGCCATCTTGAGGGCACCCATTTGTTCCAATGTCTTACCTTTGCTCCCATGGAGACCGAAGTGATGGTAGCTGTGCTGCTGGCTTGGCTCAGGCCGCTTCTCGGCCGGTCCCCTTCTGACATGGTCCCCACCTAATCCAATGGTAATCTGAAAAACAGCAAAGGATGCTGGGTATTAAAGCAAAGCTTCAGGGGAGGTGACAGCACCTGAATCCCTAGTTTGTGCTTGAGAGAAAGGTAGAGCACTAGCCTAGAACCTTTCCAGTTAGTTCAACACGACATCACATGGTAGCTACTCTTAGTTTTCATTTTGGTATTATTTTTGTCTTTATCTACGTAAGAACATAAGAAGAGCCCTGCTGGATCAGACCAGTGGTCCATCTAGACCAGCGTGCTGTCGCACACAGTGGCCAACCAGTTCCTCTGGAGGGCCAACAACAGGGCACAGAGGCCGAGGTCTCTATGATGTTGCCTCCTGGCACTGGGATTCAGAGGCTGACTGCCTCTGAACTATCTCCTATCTATTCATTCTTCTGTCTGTGAGTGTCCTCCCTGCCTCCTTCACTTTTCTCACCAAAAGATGATCAGGAAAGTGCGTGAGACGGGAAAGGTCTTTATAGTTGCCAACTCTAGCTTGGGAAATTCCTAGAGGTTTGGAGGTGGAGCCTAGTGAGGTTGGAGCTTGGGGAGGGGACAAATCTCAGTGTCCTATAATGCCACGAAGTCTACCCTCCAAAGCTGCCACTTTTCTCTGTAGTCTCTGCAGATCCGTTGAAATTCTGGGAGATCTCCAGACCCTACCTGAGGGTTGGCAACCATAGCTCTTGACCAAGTTGTGGCTTGCAGCAATGTAGAGCACTGTGGATAGAATCCATTCATTCTCTTCCGATAGGAGTCTCTCTACTAGATGCCTCATTAGCAGAAGGGAGTCTCTACTGGACGCCTCATAAGCAGGGTTGAGTCTATATATATCGGGCAAACGCCATGCTGGAGATAATTAGGGAAGGGACTGAAAATAAAGCAACCAGTATTGCAATGCCCCTCCACAGATTTATGGTGTAGCCACTTTTGGAATGCTGCATGCAGTTCTGGTTGCGTATCTCAAAAAAGATATTCCAGAGCTTGGAAAAGTACAGAAGAATTAAGGAGTTGGAATACCTTTACTACAAGGAAAAGCTAAAGAGCCTTGGGAGGGATAAATTTAGAGGGGGAAAATACAACTAAGGGGGCAGGACATGGAAGAGGTTTATAATATTATGAACAGAGTGAAGAAAGTGGATCGAGAGAAGCTTTTCTCCCATAATATGAAAGCTTCAGAACACCCAGTGATGCAGATGATCAATAGGATCAGAACAGATTCTTCACCTGAGCAATTAAATTGTAGGATTCACAGCCAGTGGGTGTAGTGAGGGCCACAAGCACAGATGGCTTTAAAATGGGATTAGACAGATTCATGCAGGAGACGTTCATCAAGGGCAAGTAGTTAAGATGACTAAAGAGAACCTCCTTAAGAACATAACGTAAGAACATAAGAGAAGCCAATGTTGGATCAGGCCAATGGCCCATCCACTCCCACACTCTGCAACACAGTGGCCAAAAATACCAGGTGCCATCAGGAGGTCCACCAGTGGGACCAGGATACTAGAAGCCCTCCCACTGTTGCCCCCCTCAAGCACCAAGAATACAGAGCACCACTAGCCCCAGAGTCCCTATCTATACCTTGTGGCTAATAACCACCGATGGACCTCTGCTCCATATGTTTATCTAATTCCCTCTTGAAGCCTCCCATGCTTGTAGCTGCCACCACCTCCTGTGGCAGTGAATTCCACGTGTTAATCACTCTTTGGGTGAAGAAGTACTTCCTTTTATCCATTGTAACCTGACAGCTCAGCAATTTTATTGAGTGCCCGCAAGTTCTTGTACTGTGAGAAAGAGAGAAAAGTACTTCTTTCTCTACCAGCTCTATCCCAGGCATAATCTTGTAAACCTCTATTATGTCACCCCTCAGTCCTCATTTCTCCAAGCTAAAGAGCCCCAAGTGCTTTAACCTTCCTTCATATTCAAAGACTGTAAATCACTGGATACTATGAGAGAACATCAGGGGAAAGCCTTGGTTTCTATACCATTTCTTAGCCCTCCAGGGCAACTATATTGGCCGCTGTGTGAAACAAGAAGCTGGACTTGATGTACCACTGGTCTAAACCAGCAGAGCTCTTCTTATATTGTTCCATATGCCCCTCCCCTTGTTTTCTTCTCTCCCCCCCCCCCAATTCTTCATACCTTCTCCCACTGTGTATTCCAGTCCGCTTTCCTAATTCATCAGTCTCTAACCTCCTCCTCAAGATGTCTCTTCAGAAAAGCCTTTGCTCTGATCTCATCCGACTTGCACTTCTGTTGCCGCCTGATTCTTTCCTACTAACCCATCCACCCTACTCATGACTCATGAGTCAGTCTGTGGTTTCTGCCTCTGCCTTGTCCATACAGTGAACACTCCAGGCAGCGCAACTTGACTTGTGCAGAGGATTGTGGACTGACCTTTCCTAGGAACCATACTGTCATCATGCAAGGAAAAAACTGAATGGCAGTACTTAAAGAGTTCGTGCCAAGGGTCCCAAACCTTTCTGAGCCTGCGGGCACCTTTGGAATTCTGACATGGCATGGTGGGTGCAGCAACAAAATGGCTGCCACAGTTTAACCTCAGTAACAACAGTGCAGCTCTAGGGTTGCCAACCCCAAGGTGGTAGCTGGCGATTTCCTGGGGTTACAACTGATCTCCAGGCAACAGAGCTCAGTTCCCCTGGAGAAAATGGCTGTTGTAGAAGGTGGACTCTATGGCATTATACCCAGAAGAAGGAGGTGGAGAAGAAGATTTGATTTATACCCCACCCTTCACTCAGAGTCTCAGAGCGGCTTACAAACTCCTTTCCCTCCCCTCCCCACAACAGACATCCTGTGAGGTAGGCGGGGCTGAGAGAGCTCTGAGACAACTGCCCTTTCAAGTCCCTCCTCTCCCCAAACCCCGCCCTCCTCAGGCTCCACCCAGAAAATCTCCAGGTATTTCCCAACCTGGACCTGTCAACACTACGCAGTTCCTTGTGCTGTGGTGGCAGCCGCTATCAAACCAACACTTCAAAAAAATCTGCACAGCCAATTAAATCTTCAGTCGTTAAGCAAAAGCCTTGCTGGGCAAAAGCCCTACCTGACCCCACCCACTTCCTAAAAACCAGGGCTATTTTTGGGCAGGAACGCACAGGAACGGAGTTCTGGCTGACTCCTGAGTTGGCCACGCCCAGCAGGAACTTATTAGCATAATAAGCCACACCCAAGAGCAGAAACTGATTAGGATTGGCTACATTAGGGGTGTGTGGCCTAACATGCAAAGGAGTTCCTGCTATCAGAAAAGCCCTGGGTTTTGACAGCAAACAAAGTAAACAGAATAAGAAGCAAAAGGTGGGTGTGGCTGGATGACCACACATCTGGGAACATGGGGGAGTGGCCTAATACACTAATGAGCTGTGCTGTTGGGGGTGTGGCCTAATATGCTAATGAGTTTCTGCTGTTGGATGTGGCCTATTATGCTAATAAGTTCCTGCTGGGCTTTTTCTACAAAAAAAGCCCTGCTAAAAACAATTGGTGGACATCGGAAAAGGTCTCGGCGGGCACCGTGGCACCCATGGGGGGGGAACCCCTGGTTTATGCAATCAAAACTTTCCCAGGCTGAATTCCACACAGAATACAGTACCTAGTGTGGAATAAAACAGGATTCCAGTAGCATTTTAAATATTAACCTAATTCCAGCGTAAGATTTCTAGAGTCAGAGCCCATTTCATCCGATGTATTGGAGTGTATATCCATCAAACCAATTTATATACACATCAGAAGGTGGGTGTACAAAGACAGCCTGGTTCCAAAGAAGAATCAATCCAAAGAGCAATCAGTTCATTCAGCAGCACTGGTATGAGACACTCCCAAGTACCGTTCAGCAAACCATAAAACTTGGTGCAGGGTCAAGTGAGTTAAGAAGATTCAATAGGCATTTCCAGGAGTATGGCTGATGTAATCAACATCTGTAAAGGGTGGGATGTCCCAGACATTAACACCTATAGTGACTTAAGAATCCTATTAAACCCAGGGAAATATATTGTCTTGAGTTTATTAATGACTTTGGATGGCCCAGGGTAGCCTGTTCTCCTCAGACCGGGGAAGCTAAGTACGGCTGGTCCTGGTTAGTATTTGGATGGAAGACCAAGGAATCCCAGGCAATGGCAAACCATCTCTGAATGTCTCTTGCTTTAAAAACCCTACAGGGTCGCCATAAATTAGCTGTGACTTGATGGCACTTTAAACACACACAATTTCATACTGGATTCTTCCTTTGAAGTTCATTTGTAAGAGAACTGTAACTTTAGATCAGATTAAAATTTCTCCCACTGGTTCTAAATACTGTGATTTTTAATGTCAGGTTAATGTCCATTTGTTCTTTTGTGCAAAACCTCCTTTACCAATATTTCTCCTTGTGTTGCTGCATCCTTCCCCCTCCCCCCTATCAAATTCTGGCAAACCAATCCTCCCCACCAAAAGAAGCTCTGTGCAAAATAAGCAAATCATCATATAGTTAATTGCTTTCCCTAAGAATTTTAATTTTCTAAGCAAAGAATCCAGGTTTTCCAAAGGTGGAAGGAGACATATAAGAATATAATCAGCCCCAGTCAAAAGTTATTAGGATATTCCAGCGTATATAATTTGTTGATTATGCATGGTTTATTGTTTCCTATTAACCTTTGTTTTTATATTGACTTTCAGAATAGGGCTTTGTTAAAAAATCACCAGGTGGATCTGCCGGCACAAGAGGGAGGCGGGGCCCTTAGTTTGACCACTGGAGATTATGGGACCTGGAAGGACAAAAGCCACAAGGGAAAGGAGCTGAAATGAATGGGGAAGTCAGGTGAGATCAAGCAGAAAAGCTGGCAGGGTCCAAACCAGCTCCCCTGTTTAGTCCCCAGCAGTGACTTCCCTCTAGTTATTTTTGGACCAAAAACACCTGGCAAAAGCTCCATTTTACAGAGTGTCAAAGTCTTGTTTGGATAGGAAGTTACACCCCCTCACTTGGCAGCAGGACACTACAATTCATCATCCCTTTGTTTTAAAGCACCAGAACTCATTTCTTAACATCCCAGGTTTGTTCAACTCCCACAGGCTAATTCTCATTCCCTCTTAAACAAGTGCATTGAATTCAGTGCTCTCTGAGGACTGTGATTGACTTATTTCAGCCATGTCATGCAGAAGATCTCACTTGAAAAAGCAATTGTGTTTGGATTGGTCAGCGGCAAAAGGAAACCGGGCCACCAAAGAACACAGTGGCTAGACACCATAAAAGTTGACACCAGCCTGAGCATGGAACGACTCAAAGAAATGGTACAGGATCGGAAAACATGGAGAGAGCTGGCCCATAAAATCGCCAAGAGTCGGACATGACTGAATGGCTAACAACAACAACAACATCTTTCCCATAAATAATTCTCATATTGACTGTTGAAGCTGGATTCCTGAGTGTTGGGGGGCTTTTCAATCACAAAAGAAAATTTTAGCTGACATGGTTGTAGATATATCACTCAAACAGTCTCTCATCTCTAAGCACTCCAATTTTTGAAGCTTTTTTTTTTTTTAGGGAACCAATGAGAGGATCTCTTTATTGGAAGGAAAGGCCTGATAGTTTATATTTCCAGAGAAGTAGGCATGTGAGACAGTTGGGGTAAAACCAGGAAAGAACCTAGAGGTTTCAGACTATGAAGGCTTAAACTGATTAATCTTTAAGATACCACAAACTCTCTGAATTTGAAAAGTAATACTGTAACATTTTTTACTTACAAACAAGGAAAGCTGCCTTATTCCAGTTTACATGGTTGTCCTACCTGGCCTAGTACCAAAGTTACTATCTCTCCAAGATCTCAGACCTAACCAGATGAGGCACTGGGTGTTTGTGACTAAACCCTGGGTGTTTATTTCTAGAGCTCCCTGTGCATTGCTTTTATGTGTACATGAATGCATACATATTCTTCCTCTTTCCATTCAGCCCCTCTTACCCCCAATTCAGATTAGGGTTGCCAAGTCCCCCCGGGGGGGGTGCGGGATTCCCCTGCCGAAAGGGCCCCCAATTCGCCAGTCTGGATCCAGCCAGCAGGGGGAACCCCACCCCCTAAGTGGTCAGATCAGGCCAATGTGCCCAGTGCCATGACATCGCCCAGAAGTGATGTAATCACGCTGGGCACGTCGCCAGGCGACGCTCTAGCAATCGCCCTGAAAACTCTGTGGTACCATAGAGTTTTCAGGGCGATTGCTAGAGTGTCACCCAGTGAGGTGCCCAGCATGATTATGTCACTTCTGGGTGATGTCATCTTGGCACGCACACGCTATGCACACGCACAAATGTCCTGGAACAGGACAAAGTCTCCGCCGCTGCAACGAAAAGGTGACTTGGCAACCCTTTCAGATGATCAATAGCTGCATTAACATTGGTTGCGGTCACAAGCGCCAGTTGAAGCGGAGGGGAAGTGAGGCTATTCCCTCAGGAGGAATTTGACCCGCGGTTGCGAGATCACACAGCCGTTTGTTGCTGCGGACTCAGCTCGTCACTCTGTGATCAGACGCACCTGCGGGTGAGTCGATTTTTTTTTTATTGTTTGTTTCAGTTGACATCATTCATACATTTATATATTTGGAAGCGTACTTGCACAATCAGACAGGGGAAAGTCCGTCCATGGCCCGTCGCTACCCGTTTACTACCAGATTTTCTCAGGTGTCTTTTTACTCCGCTTCTGTGGCAGAGCAGCACAGGTTGCTGACAGCTGCAGGATGTTGTTATCTGTTGCTGTCTGATCGTGCCATTTTGATCCATCGGGCATTCGCACCTATGTTGGATCTTCTGGTGCATGTGGTCGCAGCCATTAGCTGGAATTCTTCATGATGTAAACTGCCTCTGAGCATAAGCAGAATGCATTTCCTTCCTCACTAATGAATAAGCAGAGCCAGGCATGGATGCCAGCAAGAAACCCAAGGCCCAGATGAAAAGGCATTTCAATGCCTTAGGGTAGCAGCACAAGAACAAATAGCAGCATGCTTACTGAATTCTTTGTCTCTCTTCTGACTCAGAACTGCACGGTTTTCCTATTAGCACAAACCTGATTTACAGCTACACACTTGTTTAGAATGCACATCAGGAGACATCTGGTTCTGACTCAAAATTTTCCCCTTCGCTAGCATTCCAAATCCCATTTGTTTTGGGGAGAACACAGAGATCCTAGATGGAACATAAAAAGAGGCTTGCTGGGACAGATCAGAGCTTCTTGTAGTCCAGCATTTTGTTTTCCATAGTCACCACAAGCGGGGAATGAAGGTTACAGCCCCTCCACCAACCCTACAACTCTCATTCAGAGATATACTCTTTTCTTCGAACATGGAGGTTCCATTTGGCCACCATAACAACCATGGATAGATCTGACCTCTATTAATGTGATGGTGCCTAATCTCCTTTGACAACCGTCTAAACCGGTGGCTACGGCATCCTTTGGCAGGGAATCCTACAACTTAACATTGTGTCATGGGACTACGTTTCTCACATCAGTTTTCAGACATGCTCACACACCATTCCCCTACTCGTTCAGAAGTTCATGGAAGCCTTTACAGACTCGAGTTGTCTTTGAGAGAAAGAAAACTGAAGTTGGAGTAATGTGGCAGGCTGCATCCACGCAGCCACGATTCTTAGTTTTCCCGTCATCGTGGCCACAAATTAGGGTTGCCAGCTTCCAGGTGGTGGCTGGAGATCTCCTGGGATGACAACTGATCTCCCGGCAACAGAGATCAGCTCACTAGGAAAAAATGGCCGCTTTGGAAGGTGGATGGTACGGCATTATACCCCACTGAAGTCCCCTCCATCCTCAAACTCCGCCCTCCTCAGGCTCCATGCCCCAAAATTTCCAGGTATTCCCCACGCCGGAGCTGGCAACCCTACCACAAATGCAGAGGTTAAGTCTCTGCACACGAGTTTTGTGCACAGCCTCCTCCATCAGCCACCATTTTTCCTGCAACCCCCCCTCTCTGAGTGCTGTGCCCCTGGAGGGCTTTGGTGATTTTTAATTATTTTTTTTTAAATCAGTAATTGCTATTCCATCACAGTGCAGTAACATTCTAATACTCTACCGTCATAATCTACTAGTTCCTCTGAATTCATGCTTTAAGCTCACACTGCTGCAATTTGGAAGCCAAGCAGCAGAAGGAAAAAACCTCCCGGGGGGGGGGGGATACAAGCCTTAGAGTTTACAGATGGACCAGTTAAAGCACGCATACCTCAGACTAGCATCCTGAAATCTGAACCGTCTCTCGGCTAGCCAAATTTAAGAGTGCTGTTTTTGGCTCTCCGTGTTCACAGCCCTCCATCCTCGAGCGCTTGTAGAGAGCAATCCTAAACGGGTCTGCAGAGAATCCCACTCAAGTCAATTCAATAGGGCTTACTCCCAGGAAAGTGCTCTTAGGATGGCACAGTTAGCCTCCACCTGTCCTAGAAGTGGGCATGATTCCGTGTTGGATACTCAGAGGTTATCTACGACACGGATGGCCCATTCATTACAGTCTGCTGACCCCCATCAATGACCAGAGATTAAAACGAGTATCATCTTGCATAACTGTACGATTCACAAGGGGATGGGGTGAATACGTGCCCGATACGCACTCCATCCAAAGCTATTTGTTGATGTAGAAGAATTCCCTTTCATCTGGAGCTGAGAATGCTGTTTTGTCTCATGATCCCCAGCCATAAGGCACCTCCATAATTCCCTGGTACATTATGCCCCTTGCGTTCCATTCCTCCCACCTCTCACCCTCGCAATGACGCCAAGAGGATAAATAGGGGCATTGATGCTGCCAGGATGCCCTCTCCCCCAACGCTGAACGGCCAGGGGAACATTGCAGCAACTGTTTGTGAAGGTCCTTATTCAACCACCCACACAGGGTTCAGGGATCTCAACGTCACGGTCTTTGCCTAGATTCACAAAGAAAGACGGAAAATTCAGGCTGGATTTGAGAATCCCAGTGCAGGCGTGTAATAAGATGTCAGGGCTAAAGAAGAAGGACATGGCCTCTCCCCACAAAAAACCCGTGTCCCTATGAAATTTTACCACCTATTGCCGAACAGGACATGTGGGTGGGTTACAGGAGGAGGCACATAGTCTTATTGATACCCATATTTAGACTCTTTATCCCCAGAATGACTTGGGATCCATGTTGATTCTCTTTTCCATTTGAAAGTGTTTTGCTTGCTTCGTGTGTACAGTTCATTGGGGCAATTGCAGCATACCTGTCTCCTGCTGAAAGTGTATAAAGGTTGCCAACTGACCAGAAAAAAAACAGCCCAGCCTGCTCTTGTGCCCTCAACAATGGCTCAGTCAGGAGAAATCAGCGAGACAAAGTTTTCCACAGCTGAATTACTTTCTTATGCCCACAGATCAAGCTGCTCTTCAAAAGATGCAGGAGTAAATCTCAAAAGCTGCCAACCATAATGACATTCTGCCCCTAGGATTGTATGGGTCTAGCAGAGTGCCTACAGTAAGCTCTGAAGACCCTAGTTCAAATCTCACCTCAGGAAGGAACATGAGGCAAGTTGCTTTCTCTCAGCCACAGGGCCAAGCTTGACATGACTTCAACTGGAACCCATATGCCAGAGTTGGGTAGTTGCCAAATACCCACAAGCAGCTGCAGGACTGAGGATTTAAAGAGTCATGCAAATAGGAAGTTGCGTCCTTCCGCCAGATCTGGGAGACTTACCTTTGAATCCCCGTGGAAGTTTGCTGGGTGACCCTGAGCCAGTCATTCTCTCTTGGCCTGACGTACCTCACAGGGTTATTGTGACAATAAAATGGCGGCGAGGACAACAGTATAAACTACTCTGAATCCCCTTTGGGGAGAAAAGCAGTGTATAAATTAAATATATAACTAAATTATTTTAAATGTTGTTTTTCTTTTCGTGGGGCTTTGTAACTGAAAGTAGCCCGGCCAAAAGAAATTCTTTTAAAAAGTGGTTTTAGGGAGAAAAGTGTGAGTGAAGTGAAGGGTTTGGCTAATCCCTCCCAATCTTGACTTAATCTCTCACATTTATGCTCCCCATTTGTACAGATTCAACATGAATGGGTCATGCCATGATAAATTCCATAACAGTGGCCTACCTGAAGGGTCATAGTAGGGATTACTGAGGTAACACATTGACTTGAACATTCAGAAAGCACTAGAAAGAGGCTAAGGGTTGGTATTATTGATCAATGAGAGGGGTTGCTGAGGGGCAAATAGTCCAGCATTTGGGCTAGGGGAAGGGAGAGCTGGACTAGTTTGGCATTCATGGCGATAGAACAGGTAATTCCATCTTTGACTTGGGCACTGTGAACTTCACCACAGCAGTGCCCTTCTCAAATTCAAGTCAAATTCCCCCCACAGTGGGGCCCCAGCAGAAACACTGAAATGCCCCCACGCCAGGGCTTAGCTGTGGCACTTTGCAGTTTGGCCAGAGGTCAGAGCGAAATAAAAGTATTTTTCTCATGGTTGAATTAGTTTTTGCAGCTGCCTGCTTTAACCCTTCCACAGCTGTTTCTGGAAGGGCAGGAAGGGAGCAAAAACAGAAGAAGGACATTATTGGGGAAACACACTTGTAAGAAGACACATATCAACCCTCACCTATAGACATCTGGAAGACACCAGTATAAAGTGAGCCAATGGCAATCTGTCCCTTTGCTTTGATCCAATTCTTAAGAAACTCTGAGAGGTGATCCAAACCGCTCTTTATTCCCGGACTGGGGAATACCAGTACCAACACATCAGAAAATCCGTAGATGTAAGTTTTGCAGTGTTCTCTCCACCATTCTGTGTACCCTGATCCAATTACTTGAGTGCCAATATGGTGCAGTGGTGGTTACAATGCTGGACTAGGGTCTGGGAGACCCAGGTGCGAATCCCTCCACACTGTCATGAATGTCACTGGGTTCGGCTAATGCCCTGACCTGGATAGGTCAGGCTAGCCTGATCTCATCAGATCTCAGAAGCTAAGCAGGATTGGCCCTGGCTAGTATTTGGATGGGAGACCTCCAAGGAATACCAGAGGCGTGGCAGAGAGGCAGGCAATGGCAAACCACCTCTGAGACGTCTCTTGCCTTGAAAACAAGTCTAGTTTGCCACCTAGTGGTGCATAACACTAAAAGAGCTAGAACTTCTGGCTCCCAGACAATTTCAGGCTCTCCTGGCTATACTACACACACAGCCATACGATAATGAATTAATTACTGGGTGACCCTGGCCCAGTCAGTCTATCGCATCCCGACTTAAGTCACAGGTCTGTTATTGTATGGGTAAAATGGAGAAGGGGTGAACAATGTTGTAAAGCACTGCGGAGAAAAGCAGGATATAAACATCTAAATGCATTAAATAAGCAAAGCTCCATCCCAACATTTGGCATAGAGAATCAGACTGCAACCCTTTCCCACCCATTCTTTATTCTCTCAGGTCCTCCACTACATTCTTCTCCATCGTCATACATCCGAGGGGACTCCAGTGCCAAGGCATAGCTTAAAATCCCATTGGCATTCCAACATCTTGGAGGCCCTCTTCTTATCCGCTACTGGAGGATGGTGGAAATGAGCTACCACCTGGGAGGCCCATGGCTCAGATCTCACCTCTGCCATGCATAGACGGGGAAGCTTGAGGAAAACCACTCCCCAAGCTTAGATCAAGCTGGGCAGCCACGTTAGTCTGTCTGTAGCAGTAGAAAAGAGCAAGAGTCCAGCAGCACCTTAAAGACTAACAAAATATATGGCAGGGTAGGAGCTTTTGTAAGTCACTGAAGAAGTGAGCAGTGACTCCTGAAAGCTTCATACTCCCCGTGCTTGTATGGGAACAATCATACTGGCCTTCCTTGTAGGGCTGTCACGAGCATGATACATCAATATATGTGAAGTGCTTTGAACACTGAATGGATCACATAAATATGAAGTATCGTTACAGCTGATCTGATTCCGAAACAAGCCGTGATAGGGAAGCTTCTCCAAAAGTTCTCAACATCCCCCCAAAAGTTCCCCAAAGTTCTCAAAATCCCCAACATTCCCCAGATCCCCAATATTCACATAGTAAAATGTAAACTTGGATCCACCAGATCCCCTGCCAGCCATAGTTATCTGATCATTCTAGTAAGAGCAACACCGTCTTCCACTGAATCCTAAATACCAACTTTGGTATATGCTCCACGGTATACGGTTCATGGGAGAATCTATAGCACTAAGATATGATGGCATCAAAACATGTTCCTGTCTTTCCAGAACACCCACCAATCCACAGTATTTAATTTTATATTCCTCTGATAATGATCTAGTTTACCTGGCTAGCTAGTGATAGACAGATATTATAACTCTGATCTCCTGAAATAGCATTCCTAAATATGCATTAAGAGCAAAAAGATTTGACATTTTAAATACACAAAAATTAGACTGAGTTTTCTTACCCCAAGATTCCTGCCCCCCCCCCCCAGGTCCATGGCTTAATAGGGTAGCCGAGCTTAAATATTTTCTATAACCAGTTCATTCACTGGGGTCCTGTCCTGCCCAGAAGGGCTGTTTCACTTAAATAGGAATGCCACCCTCCAGGTGGGACCTGGGGTTCTCCCAGAATTACATAGAATCATAGAGAATCTGAGAATCATAGAGTTGGAAGGGACGTCCAGGGTCATCTAGTCCAACCCCCTGCACAATGGAGGAAATTCACAGATACCTCTCCCTCCCCACCCCCAGTGACCACTGTTCCACACCCAGAAGATGACAAAAACCTTCCAGGATCCCTGGCCAAACTGGCCTGGAGAAAAATTGCTTCCTGACCCCAAAGTGGCAATCAGCATTTCCCTGGACGTGTAAGAAAGGGCCATGAGAACTAAGCACTGAGGCAACCCTTCCTGACCTCCCTATCATGAGCTGCCTAAGTTCACAGAATCAGCAATGCTGTCAGATGGTCAGGAAGGGCCAGCTCATCTCGACTACAGAGACCAGTTCCCCTGGAGAAAATGGAAGCTTGGGAGGGTAGACTCTGTGACACTATACCCCACTGAGGTCCCTGTCCTCCCCAGGCTCCATCCCCAAATCTCCAGGAGTTCCCCCCCCACACCAGTGGCCAGGAGGTGCCTGGCAAACCTCTACCCATAGGTCACTTGAGGATTAAGAAATAACGGTAATTTGTGTATGTAGATCATGTTAATCTGGCCCTGGAAATCCTTTGATGGAGGTGACACACATCCAGACCAATGAAATCTCTGACACCAGAATAATTTGAAGAATTGGCATGGCCCAACACTTAAGCCAGTAGCATAACTATAAGCATATAAGGAAACAACATCTGGTTATATATATGTGCATACAAAAAACCTTTTATACATGTATTTGGATGTGTCAGTGTAATATAGAGAATAGTGACCACTGAGGAAGGCCCGAAGGGGCCGGAACGCGTTTGGTCCTAAGTTAAAAAGTGTTTACCCGTCAAGTGTATTTGCATTAGAAAAGCTTTTAAAAGTCTGAAATGTAGACTCTTTCTTTTAATCATAGCATGTTTTAACATGTATACACCTTAATAAACATTTGTATTTTTATATTATATAGTGTTAGCTTGACCCCCTTGGTCCGCACTTGTAACAATCCTACATGTATGTAAACTGTGCATACATGGTGAGAGCAGCTGCTACTGCATGCAAATATTTATGGTCTGACAAACCAGATGTGGGAATCATGATATTCTACTTAATGAAGTTCACATAAGCTGCAGAAGAGTTGAGTTTTGGCTAGCAGTTTAGCTCTGATCTAGCAACTCATCTCTTGCAAAGCTTATCTTTCCTACCCACCAGTGACATATATTTTCCGAAACATAAGTGGTTTCCATGCAAGACTTTGATAAAAGTCATGTGTGAAGGAGCCCTCAGACTCTAATACATTTGCAAAGTTTACCTTGCTTATATTAATGAAGCATAATTAAGTTGTGGAAGAGCTAAATTTTGACTTTGGCCTAGCAGTTCAGCTCTTGCAAAGCTTATCTCACTTGTTCGGCGACATTATTCAAGAAATTACTACAAAATAAAAGTCACGGTTTGAGATAATGTGAAGGTAACAGCCTCCTCCGTAGGAGGCCTCTAGCAATACTCCCGTAGATAAGGACATGTGGAAAACATTACATCAGAATCAATCATTCAAAAAGATTGTAAACCAGAAAGGTCTGCTTACATTCCATTTGCTCTGACTCATCGACTCATTCCTGAAAAATCCACCAGATCAATTCTGTAATGTTTTCCGCATGGATTCCTACATAGCAATCACTCCAAAAACTCTCCCTGTTTAGTGCAGGGATTTTAGATAAGAGGCTAGTTTCTCTTTAAAAGGGTTATCATTTGATACCACGTATTTTTTAAAGCCCTAAAGTTGTGTCTGACGGCACAAAAGGCAGAACTTAACACGGGTCCCTGCACAAAGAGATTTGCAACTTATGGCAGATAAGTACAAAATTATTTAAATTGCTAGCTTTGCATACAGACCAGAGGGAGCAAGCAATTAATGACATTCTTAATCCTTTAAGTGCCTCGTTTTTATGCAGCAGTATAGAGTGCGAAACTCTTCACAACAGTACCTCGATTGAAGCAGACAATTGCTCTTACATGCAGTTATTCATCATTACCATGAAAGTCATTCCTTATTCCATAAAATCACCATTATTATTATCATCATCATCATCACCATCATCAACATACACCAATGCACACGGCGCTTCAAAGAGCCCGAACCAACAGGGCCCTGACTAGGGTTGCCAGGTCTGGGTTGGAAAATCCCTGGAGACTCTGGGGGTGGATCCAGGAGAGGGTGGGGTTTGGAGAAGGGAGGGGCCTCAGCAGGTTACAATGCCATAAAGACCACCCTTCAAAGCAGCCATTTTCTCCAGGGGAGCTGATCTCTGTCAGCTGGAGATCAGTTGTAAAAGCAGGAGATCTCCAGGCCCTGCCTGGAGGCTGGCAGCCCTAGCCCTATCTCAAGAAGTTTACAACTGTAAAATGTAACATAAGGGAGACAACAAAGGGAAGCAGAGAACCAGATAAACAAGGGAAGAATAGGCATTCATTCCAGTTACAGGAAGGCTTAGACAAAAATCATATGTGCACTGTAAAGACCAAGAAGATGGAGATTCTGCTATAAGCCAAGCTCCTTGCATTGCCATCGGACCAATTCAAAAAACATAGTGCAAGGACATTTAAAACAGCCTTGCTGGTTTTCATGTGGTGCAGGCGCATTTAGAACTGCCTTCGGCTCGGCACACAGGAATGCTAACCACAGCAGACGTGCCAAAAAGTACCGTCATGTCAGAATTCAAGCTACGCTTCCATGGAAGATGAGGATTAATAAAACGCCTGTTTTATCCATGCAGGAGAACCAGGTGGCAACAAGGGGGTAAAATGAACTTGAGACTGCAGATGGAGAATCGCAGTTTGGAAGGTTTGGTCATGGCAAAAATACTCTGTCCAAATAGAAAACCAAGCAAGCAAAAGGGATAGTGCAATGCTGATTTTCTATTTGCCCGCAGCTCCTTTGTTTGGCAAAGGTATATTCAAAACTAAAACCCGATATCCTAGTGCTAGAGGATCCTGCCACCCTTTTGCCACTTTCGTTCTCCTGTACATGAGAATCAGATCAAAGACTTAAGGATAGGGTTGCCAGCCTCCAGGTGGGGCCTGGGGATCTCCCGCTTTTACAACTGATCCCCAGCTGACAGAGATCAGCTCCCCTGGAGAAAATGGCTGCTTTGAAGGGTGGACTCTGCAGCCTTGTATCATTCTGAGGCCCCTCCCCTCTCCAAACCCCACCCTCTCCCGGATCCACCCCCAAAGTCTCCAGGTATTTTCCAACCCAGACCTGGCAACCCTACTTAAGGAAAAGCTTATCACTGCCATGGTCCTTTCAAAAGCATCAAATTTTTATCTGGTACCATACAAAAGCAGATTTCTAACACACTTTCCTGCCCCCAAAGGGCTTTGCACTCCACAACAGATACAGCATCTGCTAGCTTGGCGTCTAGACCAGAAGAAAAGTGCAAAATCCTGTTACAGCTTCAAACTGTCTGCCAGGTTTGTAGCTAGACCAAAAAGGAAACCCACCTGCACGTTCCTTAGGGTTTCCAACCTCCAGGTAGGTTCTGGAGATCTCCCGGAATTACAACTGATCTTCAGCTGACAGAAATCAGTTCCCCTGGAGAAAATGGCTGCTTTGGAAGGTCGTCTCTATGACATTATAGCCCGCTGAAGTCCCTCCTCTCCTGAAACCGAGCCCTCCCCAGGCTCTGCCCCAGATCTCCAGGAATTTCCCAAACCGTAGGTGGCAACCATAATGTTTCTATTTCATCAAATTTGGCACAGGGATGATACAATCAACCAAAGATGTCCCAGGATACGTCAGTTCCTGAGTCAGGAAATCCAAACAATGCCCGCCGGCTCAGGAAAAGCACCCCAAATTTGTCGCTTGAGCTGTTTCACTTCACCCTGCCTGACGGAATCCCAGCATCTGCACAGTACTGAGCTTTTCTAGTGTTTGTTGAAACTTATCAACTTCCCTGATGAGTCAGGGATCCGGGCCTAGCCTGCAATTCAAATTCTACTCGATTCATTACAGATTCACTGACTAAACAATGCAGTCCTGCTTTAGATTAAACCAACCAAAGCAAAAAAAAAAAAGTCACTCAGTTAAACCTGGTCCATGAAAGCGACAGGAGACTTCAGTCAGCTAAAGAGAGGGCCTAGCCAAGAACGCCCCATCCCAAGGTCTGAGCTAGATGCAGCCCCCTCCCTTCCCTCCCTCTACAAAGGTCCAAACCCTCTTACTTCCAGCTTAGTTATCTCCGATGGGATTATGGCTGCAGATCCCTGGCACTGTGAAGCGTGTGCCTATCTTATCCCAGGACTGGGTGGGGTGCAGGGGGGAGGGGGGAAATAGCTGGCGATACTTTCTCAGTCATTGGATCCATTTATTTATTCATCCACTGGCATTTGAACGCAGCAGCTGAGACAAAAGGAGCCGGGGCAGCTGGCCGCGGGGGCGAAGAGCATTTTTTTGCATCAGTCACAGGGGTTTGTGTGTCCGCCTAACCTCGTCCCCACCCAGAAGCCGGAGAACTTCCCTCAGGCGCTTTAACCCATTCGAGCTCAGCAGTGAGGCACTGTTCTAGGGAAGCTTGTAGCTCCCCGTCTAGGGTTATCTTTCCCCCCCTCAGTTAGCCTTGTTCCCTTGTGCAGAATTCAAGCAGGTGAATTCCAGGCCCTCTCTCCCAGCTAGGAAAATCTTCACTTGTTTCGACAGCACGTTCTTAGACATGATTAAAAGTGCAAGGCCTGCGGGGGGAAAAGCTGGCCGTCCTAGCCCTAGAGGCACCCGTGCGGGTTGCACAGTGTCTGAGAAAAGCTCGCAGTGCCCCGGAGTGCCTGGCTGAGGGCCGCTGAGGTGGAGCAGTCGAGCGAAAACATTCCTGTGAGGAATCTCAAAGCGAGGGCGCTGCTGTGAAGAACTTATTTCCTTTTCTAAAAAATTTTGATGTCCCGCTTTTCTCCCTCACGGGGCTCCAAAACAACTTATCGCAACGTTCTTCCCTCCTCCACCGTATCCTCACAATAACCCTGTGAGGTAGGTTAGGCTGAGAGATTGTGTCAGGCCTAAGGTGGCTTAGCCAGTTTCTATAGCAGAGCAGGGGCTTTAACCCAGTCACATGGACATATGCTAAATTTATGGCTGCCAACCTCCAGGTGGTGGCTGGAGATCTCCTGCTATTATAATTAATCTCCAGGCAACAGAGATCAGTTCACCTGGAGAAAATGGCCACTTTGGAAGGTGGACTGTATGGCACTATACCCCAGTAAAGTTCATCCTCTACCCAAGCCCTGGCCTCTTCAGGCTCCATCCCTAAAATCTCCAGGTATTTCCCAATCTGGAGCTGGCAACCCTAACTAAATCAGACCCTTGGTCCATCAAAATCAGTATTGTCTACTTATACCAGCAGTGGCTGTCCAGGTTCTCAGACAGAGGTTTTTCATATCACCTGCTACCGCATCCTTTAAACTGGAGAGACCAGGGATTGAACCTGCATGCCAAGCAGATGCTGTATCACTGAGCCACAACCCCTCCCCTGATCTGCCTCTAACCGCTGTGCTGCTAGCTTCTTCATCATCTACATCTTAAGAACTCTGATGGGGCATCAGAGTCCTACTCCAAGCCTGGTCAGTTAGAGGATGGGTCAGCTGAGCCTTGGACCTGGGCTCCCTCAGGCATTAAAGGGCACTTGTGTTGCCAGCATTGCCTCTGGAAAAATAAAGTTTAAATGCCACCCCATTCTCCCTTCCTTCTTGGCATGCACCGATCAGCTGACCAGGTACCCATGGCAAAGAAGGGAAGAGACACCATTCAAAGGGCAGAGGTAAGAGGTCCATGGATGGTCCTTGTCCACAACACCTGGAGCCATCCCGGGCTCCCTTGACCAATCCTCCCTCTAAACTGTGGAGTCTTGTGAGCAAAAACTATATTTTTATGAGCTACCGGCATTAAAAGTTGTGAGGCGAGCGATTTGGTGACTGCATAAATTAGTTTGCTCCAGAGCCCTCCTTCCTGAGCGAAGACAAAAATGTGTGAGCCGGAGGCTAAAAAACCATGAGCCAGCTCACACTTACTCAGCTTAGAGGGAACACTGCCCTTGACACCCACCCCCACGTGCAAACGGACACCTAGACCCCTGAGAATTGGGGGGTGGTGGTGAAGGAGCAAATCCGGAGAGCGAAACCGCTCCACTCCTTTGAGCTCCCAGACAGAGCCCAGCCCAACCAAAAGGGATGGGTGTTAAGAAGAGAGAAGAGAAGAGATTGGATTTATATCCCACCCTTCACTACCCAAGGGAGTCTCAGAGTGGCTTACAAACTCCTTTCCCTTCCCCTCCCCACAACGGACACCCTGTGAGGTAGGTGGGGCCGAGAGAGCTCTGACAGAAACTGCTCTTTTTCAAGAACAGCTGTGCCAGAACTATGGCTTGCCCAAGGTCATCCAGCAGGTAGAAGTGGAGGAGTGGGGAATCAAATCCGGTTCTCCCAGATAAGAGTCCGTGCACTTAACCACTACACCAAACTGGTGATGTGATGGAAAAGAGATCTTACCTGGTTTCCTGCAGGCTACCTCCTGTGGTCTAGGTAGAGTCGCTACACCAAGACGGAGTGCCTCCTGAGCAGTCACTCACTGAAATCCTAATTTCTTTCTTTGGTTTGTTTTTTTTCTGTTTTGGATCCCTACCCGTCCAGTCTACAGAATCTCATCTTTGGCTGTTTTTTCTGACTTTACGCTTCATGCTCTCCATCATGCATCCCGCCTCCCTTATCTGCCTCTCTCATCTGTCTCCCCACCCACTGTAGCCCTCATCTCATCTCATCGGCCTCCTCCTCTCCGCTCCACTCCTCCTCTCCCCTGCTCTCCCTCGCTCTCCTCTCATCTACACATACAACCTGCACCCGCTTCGCTACTTCACCTCCGATTGCACAGTTTCTTCCTTCGCAATCCTTTTATCGATCCATCTGATTGCTGCTTCCCCCCCCACACACACACACACTTGCTCTCTTTCCCTTGTCTCCCTGCAGCTCCGAGAGAGGAGGAATAAAAAGAAGCGATGATATTGAATTTCAGTCCTGACCCCTACTCCACCTTTCAAGGGGCCTGGCTAGGAAAGGAGGGAGGGCAGATAGGAAGAGACGGGGAGAGGGGAGAGGGCCAGTGGGCGAGGGTAGGGGGAGATGGGAGACAGAATTCCTGACCTTCACTCCGGGGAGAGGAGTGGCCACAGAGCTTTAGAAAAACAGGGATTTGGGACGCTGACAAGGCAGAAAGAAATTCTTCGCCTGCCGTGGTGCTCGGCTGATGTCTGGTGCCCCCCGATGGTTGGATTTCCCCCCAGATATCTGGGACTCCGCCAGCTTCCTATTCCCTTTGTAAAATAAAATGAAAATGAAATACAGTCAAGTGTCTGGCTGGGATACATTATCGCTCACTACGATCTAGGGCCGTCAGCTTTGGGTTGGGAAATTCCTGGAGATATTGGGGGTGGCGCCTGGGGTTCGGGGAGGCGAGGGACCTCCGTGGGGCACAAGGCCATAGAGTCTGCCTTCCCAACCAGCCATTTTCTCCAGGGAAGCTGATCTCTGTACCGGGAGACCAGTTGTAATCCTGGGAGATCTGCACCCACCACCTGGTGAGCGGCAATCCCACTAGGATCAGATGGGGAGGGGGAGAACAAGATCGAGAGCTCCCAGGCCCACACCTCCCAGAGCAGATCCTGCCCTCCCAGAGTCACCTTTGTTCCCAACAGCAAAACCAACAGTCTGGCTAACAGATTTGCCAACTGACCAAGAAAACAAACAAAGGGGTGAGATCATCAGAAGCCCCTGGAGAGCTGTAGTGAGAGAGAGAGACCGAAAGATCACAAAACCACATTAGGAAAGATGTCAACTAAACAGAAAGGAGAACAAAGGTTGCGGTCACGCATGCCAGAAAAAAACGGGGTAGTGGTGGTGGAAGTGAGGATATTTCCTCCGGAGGAATTTGACCCGCAGTTGCATGATCACACCTCCCTTTGAAGCTGTGGGTACAGTCCGTCAGTGTGTGATCAGACGCAACTGCAAGTGAAGGAACAGTGACATCAGCGTGTGGTAGCCATCACTGCCTATTCTGTGACTTTTTGGCAGAGGAAGCAGGGAGGATGTGCAGAAGCCAACAGTTCCATCTGTTGTGATACTGGGCATGCCATGAGAGGGAGGGGAGGAGTGGGCAAGCCCGCAACGTCCAGGGAAGCTCAGTGTGTCCACCCAGAGAGAACGGACATCAATGCTGCTGTATAGTGACCGGCATGGGGCCTTGGCAGCTTCTCAGTAAGGGCTGTCCGGATGTCAGCGTGCTTAAAGGAACATGCAAAGGCTATGGAGACAGCGTGTGCATACTGAAGTTTCTTGTGCAGCAACAGAGCATGAAATGGTGCTTTAGCCCTGAGCTCATCAACCTGATTGAAGACACAGAGATGGCGTTGGTTTTAATTTTTTAAAAAACAAGCTCTATTCGAAGGATGCAAACAGCCCATCCCAAATCCCAGCTTTTACACAGGACATTCTGACAACTGGCCCAGAGGTTAACCAATTTTGTAGCTGGTCATAACTATTTGTTCTAGGTGGTTACGGCTCATACCCTCCGGAACGAGTTAGTAGTGTTGATAACTTTTTAATGGTTTACATCATACTTATTGGAACAAATCAAGGTGGGTAGTCTGACGAAGTGTGCGTGCACACGAAAGCTCACACCTTGAATAACACTTTGTTGGTCTTAAAGGTGCCACCAGACTCTGACTTTGTTTTGTTGGAGCAGAGTTTGAGTCCAGTGGCACTTTTAAGACCAACAAAGTTTTGTTCTAGGTATATGCTTTTGTGTGCACGCGCACTTCTTCAGATGCATTGAAATGGAAGTTACCAGTCTGTACATATAGGTAGAGGGTGAGCAGGAAATTAGCACACAACATAATGCCCACCTGAACCTATCATACTTTTTGGCTGCGATCATATGCACAATTAGATGCAACATAGGTGCGAGTGCCGGGCTGATTTAAAGGGTGTGATCAGACAACGACATCTGGGAAACGCCCTGCAGCTGTCGGCAACCCGTTCTGCTCCACCGCAGAAGTGTAGTTAAAAGACACCAGAGAAAATCCGGTAGTTAAACGGGTTGCGATGGGCCACGGATGGACTTTCCCGTGTCTGATTGCTCCAGCGCACTCTCATGGCGTCAGGATGGTCTGATCAGGCTCTGTGTCGTTGTTTTTTCCCTGCTTCGCAATATGTGCATCATCACAAACTCTATAGGGAGCCCTAGGTGCAGAGAGGTGCAATTCATTGATTCCTTATTTAAGGGCATGGGAAACAAATGGCACAATGAGGTTCTAGGGAGGAGAAGGGGGCAGGTCAGTGAATAGGGAGCGTTGGCACCAAACAGCAGCAGCGGCGTATTCACCCAGGAAGTGCAAAGGCACAGGGACCAGAAGCAATTGCCACCATTTGCTTGAACACATTAAGCTGCCTTATACTGAATCAGACTGTTGGTCCATTAAGATTGGTAATTAATTAATTCATTAATTATCGTATGGCATTGTGTATAATATCGCCAAGAGATCCTAAGATTGTCTGGCAGCCCGAAGTTCTAGCTCATTATTATTATGCACTACCAGGTTGCAGGCGAGACTTGTCTTTGAGGCAAGAGGTGTTTCAGAGATGGTTTGCCATTGCCTGCATCTGCATCACGACCCTGGCATTCCTTGGAAGTCTCCCATCCAAATACTAGCCAAAGCCGACACTGCTTAGCTTCTGGGATCTGATGAGATTGGGCGAGCCCAGGGCCATCCAAGTCAGGGCTTTAGATTAGTACTGTCTACTCAGACCAGCAGCAGATCTTCAAGGTCTCGGGTGGAGTTCTTTCCCATCACCTACTACCCGATCCCTTTTAACTGAAGATGCCGGGAATTGAATTACTGGGTTGCCAACCTCCAGGCAGGGCCTGGCGAGAAGGAAGCCCAGCTGCTGAGTGCATGTCACACACACACCTACAGCAAAAACATGTAATGTCGGTTCTTGTCTTGCTGCTCTCAATTATCTGACGTTTATTGTCCATTAAGTCAGCTGGGCCCCCCCCGGCCCTCCTACTCCCCCCCATTTGGAGGAGGCATCCCGCGGCTCCCAACGGGTCCTCATGGAGCGGAGGCGGCCGGGACGTGGCGGGGGAGAGGGGCGCGGCGGCACCCTTTGGCACTGGGGGCCTCCTCTCCGGCCCCCTCCCTCCCTCCGCAGGAAGCCGCGCCGCTGCTGGTCCACCCACCCACCTCGTGGACCCCAGTGGCCGGGCCTTCTTCCCCGTGGGCCGGGCAAGGAGCAGAGGCCGGGACTGAGCATGCCGCCTCGGCGGGGCTGCTGCGAGGAGCGAGCCCCACGCCTCCTTTCCTGGCCTGAGAGACATCTGAAGGCGGAAGGAATCGCTGGGCTCTGGCTGGAATAGCCTAGCCCTCGGCGGCGGTGGGGGGACCCTCCTCAAGCCCTCCTGCAGGTGCACTCTCCCACCTGGGAAGAGGCTCTGGACCGACGGACGGCCACATTCTCCCCGGCGCCCCACACACACTCAGGCAGGTGGCGGCAGCGGGGAATGGGGCGGCCCGACTCTGAGCCCACGAGTCTTAGTGGCCTCCCACGGCAGCCGCCGAGATGCTGGCAGGCCTGGTGCAGCCGAGGGAGCGGGTGGAGAGGCAGGCGGGCCGGGCTCATGGGGCAAACTGAAGCTGCAAGACCCTCCGAGTGACCCTTCCGCAGACTTGCACGTTCGCCAGCGCACATCCATCCCAAGGGCGCCAAGCCCCAAGGAGGAGGAGGAGGCAGCAAAACCAAACCAACCATCTGGTTGCAGACCTCGTGCAAGGCGCGTCCACCCGCCCTGGCGGACTTGTTGGCAGCAATGGCGGCAGCGGCCGCCTGGTCAGAGCGCGAGGAGGGCTTTTGGTGGGGGGGCAGGGCGCATTTTGGCACCCCTGAGGGCCGGCGCGCCCTAGGCGAGCCAGCCCTGGTGGAAGGTGCCCTCAAGTCGCAACCGACTTATGGTGACCCAGTAGGGTTTTCAAGGCAAGAGACACTCAGAGGTGGCTTGCCACTCCCTGCTTCTGCGTCACAACCCTGGACTTTCCTGGCAGTCTCCCAGCCAAATACTAATCTGAGCCGACCCTGCTTACCTTCTGAGATCTGACGACCGGGCTAGCCTGGGCCATTCAGGTCAGAGAAGGGCCTGTGTATACAAGGCTGTGTTTCGTTTGATAGGCTAGTTATCTGCATAGATTTATGGCCGTTCAGGGGTGACTTCACTTCTGGATTACATCATGTGCAGCAGGGGAGGGAAGAATCAGGGCTCCTGGGTACTTGGCAGGGGAGCTGGGTGCTGGGATGAATTTGGATGGGACACCAGAGTAGGATTTGTTTAGTAGTTTAATGCAGGAGAGCGGGGAAGGCTGGAAGATAACAGAAAGCATAGATTTTATCTGTGCAGAAGGTACCATAAAACCAGATGAACAGAGAAAGTGAAAGCAGCATGCAGTGCAGAGGGAGATTAACCTCCCTCCCTCCCCTGCCGCACATGATGTAATCCAGAAGTATTTTCCCCCTGAAACTGAAAAGTGAATGCGGGAGAATACAGAAAATGAGAGTTTCCTCCCTAGAACCTCATTGGCTTTCCCTTCCCCATACAATCATGGAGGCGCAGCCTTGGTGATTCTGGGGGCCTGAGCCAAAATCCAGGATGGGGCTCCAGATCCACCCCAGCCTTCCTTCCCCCTGTCACCAGAGTCCAAGCAAGGAACACATCTTGCCATGTCTGAGGCAGAAGCCGGCTGCCCAAGCTATGGAGGGGGCAGACACAAGCAGCTGCCAAGCAAGCTGCTGCCCTCCAGCAGGGGGTTGGGGCAGTTGCCCATTGATTAAGACTGTCCCTGCAATAACGTTGGGGGTTAGCTAGGGTGTGATCTAATCAGTCTGCATGCAAGAGACTGCAGCCTTGTAAAATTTTGTGTGCTGAACTGCTGTCCTTCCCTGTTCCATACTCACAAAGAATAATCCAAGAAAGCAACGGTGGCATAATGCTTTTTCAATAGGATCAAGAAAATAATAAGGACAATTCCGGTTCACCAGAATTCTTCATCGGGTTGAATGTGGAACAGAAACGCGGGGGAGGGAAACAGAATGGAAGAGGACAGAGGAGAAAAAGGCATTTCGAGGCATTATGAAAGAGTCCAGCATCTCCATGTAGGATTTTTTTAAACAAAGGAAGTATGTTATTTTATTAATTTTTCACGAAAGCTATAAATTCTATATTCTGGATTATTCCATTTTGCCCTTAACCATTCCCCCCTCCCGCTTCTACTGAGATAAAAATTTCTGAGGAACTCAAAACTTTGCACTCATTACTGTTGCTGATAAAAAGGAGTTTATATTGCTGGGTATTATTTTTCTTTTTAATGAATCAATACAGCTTCCACATCTTAATCTAACAAAGAAAAAAAATCCCCATCCCTCCATAAATATGCAGTGGACGGCAGGGAGGCATAGGATGTTTGACTAAAGGTGGGTAGAGTGCCAAGCTAAGACTGGGAAGTCTTGTGTTCAAATCTGCACTCAGCCATGAATTTCACAGGGAGATCTTGGCGCAATGACACTTTCTCTTTCTCTCTGGCTAAATGACCTCACAAAACTGTTAAGAAGATAAAATGGAGAGGGCAACATGTACACTGCCCTGAGCCCCTTGAAAGATGGGTGGATTAGTCCAGATTAATCAACAATTCTATAGAACGGGACAAGCCTTCTATAGAATTGTTGACTTGTGCATTGCAGCATTGTGAGCTTTGGTTCCAGGAAAAATAATTTCCCCTGAAGAAGAATCTCTCGAAACACGCAATTTTTGCCTGGGAGGCGTGCTGCTTTGATGCTTGCTGTATTTTTTTCGGAAAGCCTAACAGCCTACAACATTGGCATTGACGACTGCTGCATCTCTCATCAGTCTCTCATCGGAAAGCAAGGTAGTCTCTACAGCACTGAAACCTGTCTCTGTAGCCGTGGACTTTTCTACAAGCTATATATTGTTCTTTAGGTTTTTGTACTATAATGAATAAGATACACTAGGGTCTCTATTGTATTTAAGTATGTGATTTAAATCAATATATGAAGACATAGTAGCATATTAGTGCTGTGTGTTTTGTTCTAACACGGTGTTTTTCTACATTTGCTCAGCCTCCAGGTGGGGCCTAGATAGCTCCCAGAATTATAACTCACCTCCAGACTACAAAGATCAGTTCCCCTGGAGAAAAATAGCTGCTCCGGGAGGGTGGATTCACTGGCATTGTACCCCCCTGAGGTTCCTCCCCTCCCCAAACTCTGCCCTCCTCAAGCTCTACCTTCCAATCTCCAGGAATTTCCCAAGTTGGAATTGGCAACTGTGCCCATCCCAGACAACCTTCAACTGCGACACAAGGCCTAAATGGAAGGGTTGGCAGGGCCTCAACACCCCTAACCCCAAGACTCATCATGTGGTGGTGAGGTGAGGCCTGGTGATGTCACACCAAATAGTAACTAACAACTACAATGGAATTTGCACAGGTCATGGAGAATGGCATCACATGGCATCCATGCACCTGTGGAGTGACCCACCATGTGGCTTTTACGAGATGAGCTAATAGCATACACACACGTGTGCTAGACATGAAATGGAGCTGAGCTGCCAGTGCCAGACGGATGACTTCCTCCCATTTCAAAGACACAAGTGCCATAGTTACCCCAAGCAAGCAGGCAGAGAAGCGGCAGCCGCCACCATGTGTGTGGGCTGCCTGGCGGCCCTGAAATTGCAGTCAGGCACTCCCTGCTAATGAGCCCCAAAACCTGAGTTGCAGAACTAATCCCAGTCCAGGGTTAGGTTAGATTAGGGTGGCAGGTCAGGGCCTCCAGGGATGCTGCTCTCAGGTGATGGATTTTTTGTGCCTCCTGAAGCTGGCTTGGCCCCTTCTCTCCTGGCACGTGTGTGGTTTTTACTGCTATTGGCAAGGGGTTTTTTTTGTTTACACCAATGGTGTGCTTTTAAAAATAAGGTTGCCAGCCTCCCAGTGGGGCCTGGAGAACTCCTGCACACTGGCACATTGATGAACGAAAACGATTGAGGCAGAGTCAGCATGGGTTCTGTAAGGGAAGATCTTGTCTCACTAACCTTTTAGTGTTTTTTGAGGGAGTGAACAAACATGTGGACAAGGGGGACCCAACAGATGTTGTTTACCTTGACTTCCAGAAAGCTTTTGATAAAGTTCCTCATCAAAGGCTCCTAAGTAAGCTCAATAGTCACAGGATAAAAGGACAAATCCTCTTGTGGATCAAAAACTGGCTAATTAATAGGAAACAGAGAGTGAGTATAAATGGGAAATTTTCTCAGTGGAGGGTGGTAAGCAGTGGCATACCACAGGGATCAGTACTCAGTCCCATGCTTTTTTACTTGTTTATTAATGATTTGGAGTTGTGAGTAAGCAGTGAAGTGGCTAAATTTGCAGATGACGCGAAGTTATTCAGGGTGGTGAGAACCAGGGAGGATTGTGAGGCACTCCAAAGGGATCTGTCGAGGATGGGCAAGTGGGTGTCAACATGGCAAATGGCATTCAATGTGGCGAAGTGCAAAGTGATGCACATTGGAGCCAAAAATCCTAACTATAAATACACATTGATAGGGTCCGAACTGACAGAGACTGACCAAGAGAGAGATCTTGGAGTCGTCGTAGATAACTCACTGAAAATGTATAGACAGTGTGCAAGTGCAATAAAAAAAGGCCAACGCTATACTAGGGGATTATTAGGAAGGGAACTGAAAACAAATCAGCCAGTATCATCATGCCCCTGTATAAATCAATGGTGCAACCTCATTTGGAGTACTGTGTACAGTTCTGGTCACAACACCTCAAAAAGGATATTATTATAGCATTGGAAAAAGTGCAGAACAGGGCAACTAGAATGATAGAAGGGTTGGAACACTTTCACTTTTTAAGAAAGGTTAAAACACCTGGGGCTCTTTAGTTTGGAGAAACAACGGCTGAGGGGTGACATGATCGAGGTTTATAAGATTATACATGGGATAGAGCAGGTTGAGAAAGAAGTACTTTTCTCCCTTTCTCACAATACAAGAACTCATGGGCACTCAATAAAATTGCTGAGCAGTTGGGTTAGAAGGGATAAAAGGAAGTACTTCTTCACCCAAAGAGTGATTAACACGTGGAATTCATTGCCACAGGAGGTAGCAGCTACAAGCATGGACGGCTTCAAGAGGGAATTAGATAAGCATATGGAACAGAAGTCCATCAGTGGCTATTAGCCACAAGGTATAGATAGAAACTCTCGGTCTGGGGCAAGGGATGCTCTGTATTCTTGGTGCTTGGGGGGGGCAACAGTGGGAGGGCTTCTAGTGTCCTGGCCCCACTGGTGGACCTCCTGATGGCACCTGGTATTTTTGGCCACTGTGTGACAGAGTGTTGGACTGGATGGGCCATTGGCCTGATCCAGCATTGGCTTCTCTTATGTTCTTATGCTATTACAATTAATCTCCAGATGACAGCGATCTGTTCTCTTGGAGAAAATGGCTGCCTTGGAGCGTGGACTCTGCTGAGGGGGACAGAGCAAAATCTGGAACAGCCTGGAAGCTGGCAACCCTCCTTTTAAATGCTTATCTTGTGGAATAAAATAATCCGTTACATGATGAAAAACTTTCCATGAGATCTGGTATGGTATTGCCCTTAGAGCTTTAGACTACTTCCAGGGAGACCAGGTTTCATATTCCCTCTTGCCATGAAATTCACTAGATGACCCTGGACCAAGTACTCTCTCCATTTCTCTCTCTTAGCTGAACCTACCTCACAGGGCTGCTGTGAGTAGGGCTGCCAACCTCCAGGTGGACCGGGAGATCTGCTCTTACAATTCATCTCCAGAGGTCCAAGATCAGTTTCCCTTGGAGAAAATGGCTGCTTTGGAGGGAGGACTCTGTGGTATTATACCCTGCTGAGGTCCCTCCCCTCCCTGAACCCGCCCTCCCCAGGTGCTACCCTCCAAATCGCCAGGAATTTCCCAACCCAGAGCTGGCAACCCAAATGGCACCAGGGCCATCCATGGCATGAGCTCCTTGGAGCAAAGAGCAGAATGAGAACTTCCTGCAGTCAGAAAAGGATAAAAATATCCTAAATGGTTTCTTAAAGTTCTTGAAATACAATAAGATCTGGGAAAAGTTGCTTTCTGTTTCTGCATTTCGATCGTTTTATCCTGGCTAGAGATGTAAAATTTCCAGAAATTTTGAAGCTTGGAAAAACCCGTTTGTTTTTTAAAAAACCCGAAAATTTTTGGAAAAAATGAAAAAAATGCTACATTAGCACTTCTTTTTTCTTTTACAGATTGAAAGTCATTCTGTTATTTTAGGAACATAAAATATGACTGAACAATTTTACTTGGCATGAAATTATCACAACTAGCATATTAAAAGAGCAGTTCTGGAAAGAGCTCTCTCTGCCCCACCTACCTCACAGGGTGTCTGTTGTGGGGAGGGGAAGGGGAAGGAGATTGTAAGCCACTCTCAGAGCCTTCAGGTAGTGAAGGGCTCTTGTCTTCTTCTTCTGAACTGTTTACTAGTTTATGTGGAACAGACAGAAAACCCTCCACAAAACAATTTTTAAAAATCCAGAAGTAGCAATTATTCATATTTCCTCTCCACAGTATTAAATAAAAATAACAAAACCCATTCTCATAAAAAGAATTGAAGAGGGGAGGCAGTGTATAGAAGGGAGTGTGGGACTAAGTTTCAATGAATGGGCCTGAAATTTAATCAGAATCATTTTCTGAGCTGTAATTATCAGTTTCAGTTTCAGTCTCTGCTTCTGCAGCTACTCTGTTGAGTCTGTCATTATCAGGTTCCATAATCAATTTCTTTTCTTTTTTCAATTTTTTTTGGGGGGGGGAAACAAAAAAGGCTTCAGGAAAAAAACCGGGTTTTTTCTAGGGTTTTTTCCGGGCCTTCACTGTTGTACACCACCCTGAGCCCATTTGAAGAGGGCGGTATATAAATCTAATAAAATAAATAAATCTCTAATCCTGGCCTGAGCTATGGGATTTCTTTTTTTGATACAATAAATAATAACGGCGGGGAAATGAATGAATTCCACGAATAAGTAGTTTCTAGTTCCGCTATTCAGGACTCTACACGCTCTGACGATTCAAAAGTGGAACGGGAAATTACTAGTTCGGGTCCCCCCCTCCCACAGTTCCCAGACGCGTCACGTGACGAGCCCTTTTCTATTTCCAGGCGGTTTCCCCCCCTCCCTTTCGAGCACTCTCGATCTTTCACGTCCTTCGCCCAGGCCGCGCCCTCCGCCCATGACGTCACCGCACCGTGACGCACAGTCTCCGAACGCCGGATATAAAGCCAGAGTGACGCAGCAGGCGGCCATCACAACATGCCATTCTAATCTTTTCACTTCAAGCAGCGGCCGCCGTATCGATAGGGAGACATGGACCGCGCCACCGCCGCCGACCCTCGGAGCTTTGCCAAGGCTGCCTTCTGCTTGATTCCCTGCGCCAGCCCCGGAGCTGTTTGCTGGAGCGAACTGATCACTGGCTAAGACCCCCGAGGTAAGGAGCGGCGGAAGGGAAGAAGAGGGGCTGACCCCGCTGCCCTGCCTGCTGGGTCCCTTTCCCGACCCGGGAATTTCGGCTGTCTCCGAGCCGCTAGATCTCCTGGCCACTCCCCCGCCCCTTTCCAAGGTCCTATCCTGGTTTCCCATTTCCTTCTGGCCTCACCTACTCCCTGCCCAGGAATCCTGCCTCCCAGATTGTCGGGTTCCTTGACCTCGTCCCACGCCCAGTTCCAGAAAACCCTGTAGCCTTGTTGCCCAAGAGGAACGCCCGGTTCCTGGGTTTCTTGTTTATTCTCTCAGGGAACCCGGGCGAGCGAGCGCCCCCACCCTCCGGCTTCCTTCTCCCCCTCCCTCTCGGCTGTGCAGTCGGAGACCTCTCCCGCGGGCACCCGCCCCAAACCTTGACACCCTGCTAATTACTAGTCAGTTTCGGTCCTTATGCTTGCTTCATGCCTGACTCAGAATGGTGCCCAACTGAGCTTTGCCGCTCTCTGCTAGAACCTAGGAAAGCGGCATCCCAATCCGAAACCCTGCTGGGGCATCTAAAATGTTCATTTCCCGTAATCTCGTGGAATTCATCCAGTCTGGAAGAGGTCCCATTACCCACGCGACCTTTATGTTTATGTTGCCCCCTGCCCCAGATAATTCTGCACATCTTTCCTATGCATGTCCGAATTTTATCTCTGCCTCCCCAAACCCTGCATTCCCCTTGCAGTTCCCTGTTCCACACTAGCGTCCCCCTCTCCAATGGCCCTTTTCTTCTGCCTTTAGTGACCCTCAGCAACAACAACAACTCCTCCCCCCTTTTGCCATGCTTCCACTTCTCTCAAATGCCAAATTCCTGGGAAAGACCAAACCCAAATGACCCTAATTTCGTCTGGCTCCCCCACCCCCAGCATCATTAGGCAGTCCCTTTGTCAAAAGAATCACAATCCCGCCTTCTGGTAGATCCCTTGTTCACCAGGTGTCCTTCCCAAGTCTCTCCAGTCCCCCCGCCCCCATCCTTCCCAAATATTAGTCTACCCACCATTAAGAGTTTTCTCAAATTTAGCTCTGGGGTGTCTACGGAGGTTTGGGATGATACACTTCTATGAGGAGTCCAGTCTTATTTTGGAGAGGGGAGGGTGATCCGTCAGGGTCTCCTGGCTGTCAAAATCCAGCTGTTCTCCCAGCAACCATCCACAGTCAGGCTCCTCCTGTAAATTCTGTTTCCGCGCATCATTTCCTTTGCGGCGATCCATCAGAGCAGTACTCCCCTCCCTTCTCTTTGCTTCCTTCCCCCCCCTTCCAGCTCTAACCTGTTGTGGTCAGAATCCTGGCTTTTCTGCCTCTCTCCCCGACAGCAGCACACGGGAGCCAGCCGGTTGTTGTGTGTTGTGTGTGTGGATGTGAATGATTCCCCCCACTTCTGCTTCCGGACTGGGGTGTTGCCAGCGTTCCAGGGGCACATGCTGGAGCTTGTTTGGGGCGCGCCCAGGATTAAATCAGCCTACACATCTCCGCCAGGGAAACAGTTCAGATCTGAAGGAGAGATGAGCTGAAGCGCAGAGCAGGGGAGGAAGGAATTCTGCTGGAGTCCGGGATACGGGCCCAAGGGATGCGGGCTTCGGACCTCTTCCTCTGACTTACTAGTCTCACTCGAAAGATCTGACTTGGCCTTTCCTAACCTGTGTCACTTCCTTTGCAAAGCAATAAGGTGCCTTTAACCACAGTCCAGTTTGCCCTGAACTCCTGAAGAACCCAGGACTCCTGACCTTTCCGGATGGCGTAACATACCGCACAGCCTAACTTGCCCCAAGGCTCAGTCACGTTCCCGGGAGAAACGGCATAACATCTCTCTAAAACGGAGCTGAAATCTATTGTCATTAGCAGGGCTTGGCCCTGGAGTACAACAATTCTTAACAGCACCTCTGAGCATGTGCAGAATACCATTTCCCTAATCAGTAAACAGGGCCTGTACTTGCCCAGTTTGGATTAGGGAACTGTCTTTTGTGATGGACACCCCTCCCCCTGAACATATGAAACCGCTTTATATCAGATCATGAGTCCGGCTAAGTATCGTGGTCTGCTCTGACTGGCAGTGGCTCTCCAGACACTTAAGCAGCGTCTTCTCCTCCTAGTGTCTTCCTCTCCATTTAGACGGCAGGGATCGAACCTGAGACCTTCTCACTGTGAAATATGTGCCCCACCAACAAGTTCGCAACAAACTGCAGGGTTTTGAAAATCAATCTTCCAGACTTCCCTCTATCACTTTCCCATCCTAATTTCTAATAAAACTTATGGCTTGTTCTCATTTCTGTTTATTTTCAGGTCAAAAATGCCTCCTCGGTCGCCCAGCATGTTGGCCTTACAGCCAAAAAGCATAAATGGGCCCTCTGTTGGTTATGATCACTTTGGACTCAGGATGACCAAAAGACTACCTCTGGAATCGAGCAGGTCCCCTCCTGCTGGCAAGCTTGACATTACAGCCATGCTACTTGGACGTGTGACTAACCTCGCCATGTGCTGGCTTGAGAAATGGTTCCACCTTTGGCAGAATTTCTCTGGAGCGCTGATGAAGGCTATACTGATGGGCATTGCCAAGGGGGCATGCAGACTAGCTGCAGCCGCCCCTTTGGAGAAAATAAAGAGACGCGCGCGAGAAAAAGAAGAACTTTGGAGAGATAAAAGCAAGCTAGACGATAGAGAAAAGCTCAGCTGCGAAGTGAATCATCAAGAGTATCTTATCCTGAGTAGCCTTGAAAGCTGGTCTCAAGAGGATGTAGAAAGTTTAATTGAAGATGGGCATTTTGGAGAATGCCCAGAACAGTTTTTCGGTGGTGCTAAAATGGATAAGATGGACTTGGAAGATACCACTGCGCTGTGTCTGATACATCATTCCATCTCCTTCGACTTTGAAAATTATTCGGAAAGCTCATCAGATGAAGAAATGGGACTGGAGGATGCGGAGTGCCCTGGGAGTTTTCGCCAGAACTCATTGGAAGGTTTGGGTGTCAGGGGATATTTTGAAGATTCCTGTAGCTCCCGTGAAGAGTTTGGGGATTTTGAAAATGATCCTGAAGTGGGTTCTAGGGAAACTCTGGAGAGTCCCTCAGTTTCCCAGGAATGCAGGGAGAGTGTCCAACATAATGGGGATTTTGTGGTGCTCGAAGAACAAAGCATGGAAAGTACACCAGATGCTTCAGAAGATGGGGAATATCTGTTACAGGATGGGAAGGCTAAGGAGGACTTGGGCACACCTGCCATCTCATGTGGCTTCAAGAGCCCCCTTGTGCTCTCTTTGTTCTACAGTCCATCAGAGGAAGATGATGACGACGATGATGATTCAGAAGACTGGTCAAGTGAAGACGAGATGGAAGAGACCGGTCAGTCGTGTTTAGATGGCGTTGTTTCAGAAAATGGAGATTGTTCTTCTGTAGCAGAAGACGACTCTCAACGTCAGGATTTTCCCAAGAGCTTCTGTGGATCCTACTTGCCCAACATGGACCCTTTGCGTTCACTCTGTGTTTCCAAATCCATTCAGCCAGCCACCTTCGTCCCGCCTGAGCCCAAGAAGCACAAGGAAATCACAGTCTCCTTTCATTTAAGAAAGCCAGATTCTAAACCAGAGGAACCGCCTGCCCCAAAAGACCGAAGATCTGCCACTGAGCATCCACCTCACCAATGCCGCCAGCTGGAAACCGAAAGAAACCATGACTTGGTCACTACAGAAACATCCGTAGGTTCCCAGAAGGAAAGCCAGATGGTTAAGAAGGTGAGTCACATGGAAAAAATGTTTATGGAGTAAACCAGGGTTTCTTGTATTTGGCTTGTGGCTTTCTGTTGTTCTGTAATTAGTAGTAACACCCCTGGTTCTGCCCCTCACAGTCAATAATTGGATGAGAATCGCCTGCTTCATTCACAAATATTGTGGGAAAGTGTGACATTAGTCATGATTTTTTTTTTTTACCACTCTTGCTATGCTGTTCTCACCCCTAACCACCATTGTGGTAATATGGTTGACAGTAAGGCAACCGTGCTTTTAGTAGCTGCACAACAGACCTGAAAACAGTGGGTGTCCTAACATGAGGAAGGCCCAGAACTTCAGTGTTGCAGTGTTTCAAAACAGGATGGCTGTTTATTGGGATGGAGGTGTTGAGAGGCCTTCCCAGAATGCCAGTTCTCACACTAACTTTTAGCCTTGGAGCTGCCACAGAAAGGGACTCTCTGTCATTAATTCTCTGAAATTACTACACGGGAACTAATGTTGCAATTAGGGATGTATGCGTGTGCCGGATTTCATTTTCATACGATGCCCTTGCGGGCCTTTTTGTTTCACCTGTTTTCATCACTGGCCCTCTGGACTTTTTTGTTTGTTTGTATATGACACAGAAGAGCAAGCCAAGGGGCCTGAAAAGAGAAACCGGTGGGTTTCATTTGTCTGAGAGAGAAACTCAGACTGAAGTGGGGAAGTCAAAATAGTGGGACTGCTCAGTTTGGCAGCATCCGTCATTGTAATGCGCCCCCGCAGAATTATTCACAGGGCGGGTGGGTGTTTATAAGGGAGAAGCAGTGGAAGGTGAATTTGTGGGATGTAGAGAAACAGCTGCCCTAGACGACCAAAGTGTGATTTCCCAAGCCTCTCCTTTCTCGTGCTAAGGGTTTCCCCCTGCCAGCCCTCCCTTTCTAGTCTCAGACCCTCTTCCCCCAGCCTCACCATTCCGGAAAGAGCCAGAAATATCAAGTCCCGCTCCGTGTACTGCTAGACTTCCAGCAAAGGAAGTGGATGACGTAAGGCTGTGAGATTCCTGAGCCTAGTGGGACCCCTCCCTTACCGTCCCCTGCTTCCTTTGTGGAAGTCGGACTGTCATCCAAACTACTTGCATATCCACCGTGCAAAAGCTGATAATCTCAGAATGCAGCAGTTTTGGGGTAGTTGGGTTTTTTTGCTTAATAGCACTTAGTACCAATGTTCCCTTTAAGCCTTGGAGTTTTGTGAGCAAAAATTCTATTTTGTGAGCCACTGGCATTAAAGTTGTGAGTGAGCGATTTGGCTGCTGCATAAATTAGTTTGTTCTGGAGCCATCCCTTCCTGAGTGAAGACACAAATGTGGGAGCTGGAGGCTAAAAAACTGTGAGCTAGCTCACACTAACTCAGCTTAGAGGGAACACTGCTTAGTACATTTTCTGTGACAGGCTCCAAGAACTACAGAAGTATCCCAGCCTTCCCCAGAGCCTTGTTGGCTCACCCTGTGGACACTTAGGATTTTAATTGAATCGGGTCTTGACTCTGGAATGTGGGGGAACAACGACTGTGCCTTGGAGCATGGAAGGAATGCCTTTCCCACATGCCTGAGTTGGCACAAGCCAGTCCACACACAGACAGAGAGAGCAACTGTTGTTGTTGTTGTTGTTGTTGCCATCAAGTCACAGCTGACTTACGGCACTCCTGTTGGGTTTCCAAGGCAAGAGATGTTCAGCGATGGTTTGCCATTGCCTGCCTCTGTGTCAAAACTCTGGTGTTCCTTGGTGGTCTCCCATCCAAATACTAGCCGGCGCTGCTTAGTTTTTGAGATGAGATCAGGCTAGCCTGGGCTATCCAGGTCAGGGCCTCAGAGCAGCTAGGGGGAAAGAAAGGATTTCTAGCCATAAGAGGTGGGGTCAAAGTTGCACTGAACCCCACCACTGCAGGGGGAGGCACCAAATGCTTTTGACAAAGGTTGGTTAATCAGTGTCAGACAGGGATTGTGCACTCCCTGGTTAGACTGAATGGTGGCCTTCGGTTTTTTGTTTTGGGTGTGAAGCAGGAACCCTGTGGCACCTTGAAGTGAGTCTGAGCTTACTTCATCAGATGCACGGGAAGAGTCAGTGTAATTCCATCAGACTGATTTGTATTCACATCAGAATGCAGTGGGAGAATGTTACAAGGAGAGGCCGGTTCAAAACAAGATCCAGTCCAAAAAGCAATCTGTTCACTCAGCATGGGCGTGGGGCACTCCTAGCTTTCGTTAGATAAGCAAAATGTGGAACCGAGTGCAGGATGAAATGAGATAAGAAGAATACAGTGGGGAGTGCCTCACATTCATGCTGAGTGAACATCACTTTTTTGGAGTGGGTCTTGGTTTGAACTGGGACCTCTCTGTGATGACCCCCCTACTTTTCAGTTGTTTATATAGACCAGCCTGATGATTTTACACTCCAGTGCCTCTGATGAAGTAAGCTGTGCCCCAGTTTCAGCACCTCACTGTGAGAGGGATGGCATAACATAATAATGGTGTGCCATCAAGTCACAACCAATGCTCCCTCTAAGCTGTGGAGTCTTATGAGCATAAGTTCTGCTTTGTGAGCTACTGTCATTAAAGTTGTGAGCCAGAAGCTAAAAAACTGAGCTAGCTCACAGTAACTCAGCTTAGTGGGAACACTGGTCACAACTGACTTAAGGCGGCCCCGAGAGCACAGGGGTTTCCAAGGCAAGAGACGAGCAGAGGTCTTTTGTCATTACTGCCCCTGCATAGGAGCCCCAGTCTTCTTTGGTGGTCTCCCAAGCTCTGATGCGATTGGGCTGGGCTATCAGGCTCGTTGGCATAACATGGTGACTTTAAAAAAACTGAGTTCTGGGTCAGGAAGTCCCTGACTTAAATGTCACGTCAGCCAAATCAGGTGGTCTTAAGCACATGCATGTACAGGAAATTTGGAGATAATAGTGGTCTGTCTTCCAAGTTAGTTGCAAGGCTTAGAACATTGTTTGTTGAGGACTTCAAACACTTTAAAGAGCTATATGAAGTAATAAGGCCACTAAATATAAAGCATAGTTCAGGGTGGTCTAAAATGGGGTGATGGGCATTGGCTTCAAGGGCTTTTAATGCACACTAGACGAGTGAATGGAGGATGGGTTTATCAGCAGCCCTTAGCCGCGGAAGCGAAATGGAACCTCTATGTGCAGACGCAGAATAAGAACGTAAGAGAAGCCAATGCTGGCCCATCCAGTCCAACATTTGGTGGCACACAGTGGCCAAAAATACCAGGTGCCATCAGGAGGTCCAGCAGTGGGGCCAAGACACTAGAAGCCCTCCCACTGCTGCCCCCCCCAGCACCAAGAATACACAGCATCACTTGCCCTAGCCTGAGAGTTCCTATCTATACCTTGTGGCTAATAGCCACTGATGGGCTTGTTCCATATGCTGATCTAATTCCCTCTTGAAGCCATCCATGCTTGTAGCCACCACCACCTCCTGTGGCAGTGAATTCCATATAAGCACCTCTCTTGAATACCAGTTACTGGGACAACAGTGACAGTGGAAGGGCTGTTGCCTCCATGTCCTGATTGGGAGGCTGGATAGGTGCCTTTGGCCTGATCTAGCCAGTCTGTTTTTCAGTGCATTCTTAAGAACTGGTGTCCTGGACTTGTTTCTCCTCCCCCACAGCATTGTTTGGCTGGAATGATGACAAGAATGAAGAGTTTATCTGTAGGAGGCAGTTCAAAGGAGCTTGGTTTGTTTTGCTAAGGAGGGACGTGGGAGCTCTGGGGAGGGGCAGTGCAGTGTGGGAGACAGGTCCTGTTTGAATGCAAGGGGGCCCGTATTTTGAGGAAGGCTTTGGGTACTGTTCCAGTCACAGGCCACAGTTTGGTCGTGGGTTCCACTTTAAGCTGGAGATTTGGAAGGCAGTTTCTGAAAGTATGGCTGAAGACCAACAAGAAGGTAGTGAAGGAAATCTGAGCGGTGGTTTTAAGAGGGATTGCTGCCACTGGTAATGAACATGCACCCCTCTTTTGTCTCAGCTACACCACTCAGTGTTTTGATTCAGGAATATGTTTGACCAGAGGCGGTGGGATACACCACCCCTGGAAATCAGTGTCTCTCTCAAAGCACTTTTAGCCCACTCAAATGATTGTGCTTTGGAAACATACATTTTTAGTGTTTTGGCCACAGAACAGAAGTGAGAGGAGAGAACCTGCCACACGGGGTTTCTTGTTCTGTTCGCACATGTATAGCCATGCTCGTTTTCCACAGCGCATAACTGTCCCCCTCTAAGAAATACTTGTGACGATCTTCTTGTCCTCTCCCCCCATCCTTAGGTTCGATTCTCTCCTGAGGTCACTGTCCATACACTGGTGGTCTGGGATTACGCTTCCCGAGCAGCTCGCCGGGGCCCCTGGGAGGAAATGGCCCGCGATCGCTGTCGTTTTCAACGCAGAATTGCGGAGGTGGGAGCCATCTTGGAGCCCTGTCTGGGGATGGAACATCGTGCCAAAGCGTGGAGGAAGATCCATCGGGCCCTGGACCTCGTTCAGCAGGAAAACACTGATGATACCCTCAACGGTTCAGCTGGGCGGGAGAAGCCGTCTGTCTAAACAAAGCTGTGAATAAAATGACTGTTCTTAGCCTTTAGCCTACAGTGTAGCAAGATCACCAATCAGTCTGGCCTCATATTCCATATCCTCTCGATTGGAGCTAGACCGGGGGGATGGGGCCAGGACCAAGATCTTTTGGGTCCTCCTTTTCTGAATAAATGCACTGATCCTAAATTATTGCTACCTCAGTTCCCTGCAGTTTGTGTCCTCCTCATAAAACAGAACCACAGTTGTAGTGATTTCAGTGTGCGTACGAGCGAGGTCTCTGATGTAATGTTTCTGGGCTGCTGCAACAGCGAGCAAGGCTTGTGAAATGTGTTTACATCAGTGAGGTGGCGTAGTGGCATTACCCTTTTATGGGCAGGGGAACAGAGACTGCAGGATGTTTAGAGAATCTGTGGCAGGATTAGAATTCTGTGTGTGCAGCAGGCCCTCCCACTGGGGTTTAGACACCTGGAGCCCCACACGGGCTGGCTTAAAGCCATCTCTTTAAACTGGGACTCGGCCTTCGGGATAGTTGTAGAGGGTGCTTATTTCCAGGGTGTTTTTAAATCTAAATTATTGCTGTAATGTTTTCTCGCCATCGGGACATTTTATTAATCTTTCTGTATCATATGTAATAACTACCTGGCAGTTTGCTATTTTTTTATATTGATGCATAAATAAATTGGTGTTATTTCAGCTGTCTGTATGACTCTGTTAAAAAAAAATCAAAGCTCTTGCTTCTGTGCCCAGTCTCTCCTTGGTGTTTGTGACATACTGAGAATGGGGAATTGGCCATTCTTTATGCACATTTAGAGCTAAAATTCAACAATGGTGGGAAATCTGTGCTGAGCTGTCCTGCATATGGGCAGTACCCTCCTGCATTTAAAACAAAAATGAGAATCAGACTGCTCTTTGTCTTGGAGTATAAGAACTCTGCTGAATCAAATCAAAGGTCCATTTAGTCCAGCGTCTTATTTCCCAGAGAAGCCAGTCATATATCTGTTTAGAACTACTTTACATCCTGTGGTAGTGAGTTCCACACATTAATTGTAGTACAGAAAGAAATAGTTCTGCCTTTTCTGAATGTATTGCCCATCAACAAGTTCTCTATCCATGTGATCCATGCTGCTGTCCTATAAGGGAAAAAGTACTTTAGAGATGGGGGAAACTAGAGCTTTTCCCCCAGGACAAATAGCAGGGAGAGTGTTAACCCCAACTGCCATTGCTAGGTTTACCAACCTCCAGGTGGGCCCTGGAGTTCCCTGGAATTAGAACTGATCTCCAGGCTAGAAAGATCAGTTCCCACAGAGAAAATGGCAGCTTTGGTGGGTAAACTCTATGGCACACCACAGACAAACTCAAGTCCCTCCCCAGGCATTGCCCCTCAAATCTCCAAAACTTTCCCAAACCAGAGTTGGCTAACTTAAACCAAAACCCTGATCCAAATTCTTCCCCCCGTCCCCAGCACCTTCTTTAGTTTCCAGTTGTGCCCTTAAGGGTTCAAGAAAACAATCACAGCAAGAGTAGGTGTGTTCAGTCATAGCTCACAACAGGAAACAAAACTGTATCCTAAGAGATAGGTTTGTGCTTGGGGGGGAAAAGTGAATATTGGAAAGAAACAACTGTTCCTATTTCTGTTGTTCTTCACAGACACTATCTCAGCATGCTTTACAATGTGGTAATGTAAGCCAGTAGTATCCAGACAGAATGCAGACTTTTAAAACATAAGAAATGAAATAATCCAGGAATTTGCAGACCCATGCTCCCAGGAACTTACTGTCTCTCCCATTCTCCCATGAGTATCATTCAGGCCTGGTAAGGACTCAATTCTCTGCTACCACCTATCTTCACTGGGGTGGGGGGTGCTGAGCCTGAAAGACACCAACTTGCCTGGCACCAGCGAATGTATTCCTGGCTGTCTTGATCCTGAAACATTCTGGCTCAGTAACTTTGCTATGCCAGCTCTAAAGTACTTGTGAGCATTTTTGCTGAATTGCAGCTAAAATAAGGAAGGAGAATAAAATCTGCTTAAAAGCTGAGCAGCACTCTGGTAAAGTAGTTAAGAGAGTCAGACCAAGGTTCAAATGAAACACTGCTGGTTTGACCTTGAACCAATTACTATCGTGCCCTTGAATCTGCATCACAGCTTTGTATTGAGGATAAAATAGCATGAGGGGGAAGTGTGAGGATCTTGTTACACCTAGGTGCCATGCAAGAAAAACAAAATGAAAATCACCATAAATACATTCAACACACCCAACAGTGATCACGGGTCTAACAAAGGCGAGGTGAAAGGAAATCTCCGGGTTTGGGCAGCTCCTCTTTCTCTCCTCTTCCTTGTGATTTTATCTCATGGACAAACGTCAGACTTCAAGCCTGCCGCATGGGCACAACTTCAGTTTTCTCCAAAAGGCAGGAAGGAGAGCACCAGAGGCAAATCTGAGTAACGTCGTCAGAGTCACATCAGCAAAACACAAATAACCTTGTGATAATGAATGAAAAAAGGCAACGTGCCGTTTGTACTGCCTGTTTCTCATGCGTCAGGAATGTGGTCTCACATACTTAAAACAACTGACTCACAAGTTCTAAAAAAAAGTAATGACTGGCACAATGAAGCCAACACCCATTTATGGATAGCCTTGAGCATCTGTCCTAACAGCTGGAGCTGGGGAAAAATAAAACGTGACAGGAGTTCCACTTAAAGCTCTAATTAAGTAAACAATGAACCTAGTGTGGTGCTTTGTGGGAATACGCTGCTAGGCCCAGAACACAGTCATAGGGAAAATGGGAGTATAGTTCTGGAGAGCAAAAACATAAGCTGTCACTGTGGAGACAGAAACTGTAACTAGTTCCCAAACCACCTACCCACAGGGAAACTTTTGACATTGAGGCATCTTGTCAAGGAATCGTGTGCCTCAAAAGCTTTACAGCCTGTTCTCACGCATTCTTCATTTACACTGGATGTTGGCCAGACATGATAGGCCTTAGGCCTGCTGTGTGGAAATTAAGATCAAAACACAACACTAAGAGCATGGATGTTACTGAGAACACCTGTATGTTTAATTTCCCCTTCCACTCTGTCCAAGACAACTTACCTGTGTTCTGGTATTATACTACCTCAGCCCCTCCAGCAGCAGCCAATGATATGTGGTAGGAACAAGCATACTTGCCACACCTTGACCAGGGTAAATTTGTTGGAGATTGTAACTCTGCATGTAAGAGGATCCGGGAGGGAAAGGGTTAAGAGAAGTCTTTCAGGTACACCGGCGGTTGATCCCAACCTCTCAGCGGTCAGATGTTGAGTCTCTTTGGCCATTCATTGTCCTGTTTCATCTTTTTCATTATTGGACCTCTCGTCTTCTCTCTCTTACATGGGCAAATTAGCCTTTTTGAAGTTAATCTGTTCACAATAAGTTAGATGTACCTACATGAATGTGTCATGCAAGATGTGCTTCTACTTTTGTAAGTAAAATGTCTTTCTCTTGTTACCATTGGAGTCAGGTCATCTTTGTAATTTGTTTGAATAGCATTTTCCCCTTAACTGGGAAATATGGAGCATCAGGTACACTGCATGAAGCTTCTGTGCTTCCAAGGCAATTGATTTTTTTCACATTTAACCCAATAAAATTGCCCTAGATGGGTATTATGGAGCTGGAGAAAAGAACTAAAAGCACAGGGGCTGCTTTCAGCATTTAATGTGACATGCAACTGCCGCCTAGCTAGGAAGCTATTATACCAATTGCCAACAAGATCTCCTTCACCAATTCCCTTCCTCCAATATTACTGACACCCAAGAGGCATGCTGTGGAATTTAAAAGTTTGCACGTAAAACTGGTTCCAGTGTTGCCCACCCCCCGCCATGAAACTTTACCTAAACAGAAGTTGATAACAGCATATCGGTCTATCTGAAACTCTGGTTACCTGAAACTTTTAGATGCCTGCCAGAGCAGCTGGCTTTGTGGGGATGATACTACAAAATGTGACCAGTTTCCTGCTTGGAAACATTCCAAAGGTTTGTACTGTAATTATGCAGCAGGGAAGGAAAGGTATTTTCCATTACTCATTGAGAAAAATGCTTCCCCAACAGTGGGTTTGCATTTTGCCATTAGACAGAAGACCGGGGGGGGGGTCTGGTCTTTTTGATCCAAACACTCAGCTTTTTTCCGCCTGAACTGTACCCTCCTGCTACATTCAGTTTGATCAGAAAATGAATATTGTGTCTTTCAAGATATCCAAAAAAAGTACCTACTTTTATTAGCATTCATACATAGCAGGGCACACATTTTGGCTTGCCTCAATAGCTATTACTGTCACTCTTCCACTCCCCCAGTTCTTTAAGCACAGCAAATTCTGGAAACTGGATGGATCCATTTTAAGCTTTATGTCGGGCTTTAGCTGTATTCAGACATTACTGCAAACAAGCTTGTTCATAAGGGGCACAAATGCAGCTGGGTGCCATGTTTATATTTCTTTGCTCTCGCATCTTGATTTAGGAAACTCAGAATCAAAACACAATTCAGCCTGACTTCCACATCCAGGCATTTGGGCAGATTTGGGAGTTGGTTGCCTGTCCTCTCTCACCCCCTCCCCAAACCAGGATTCTGAACTGGGATTAAGCAGAGGTATATCATCTCAGGTGGCAGGGAACAAAAGCCAGTTTTGTCTAGGCACCTTCAGGCTCCTCAAGCACAGAAAGCCTTCAATTGTGCACCGCACACCTGGGGAGGAAAGGTGTTCCCAAACTGCCAGAAGCTACATTCACACCCATCAGATGAAGCTGTCGGTTAGGACGCCTGACCACAGCCACTGGTGGGATGTCTCCAAAGGCCAACAGGAAGCAAAAGAGTGGTGGGATCAAAGTCTGTGTCTCCTGCTCAGTAGGAACCTTTTCCATGCAGAGAACTTGGGGAAAGAGAGGGCTACCTTGCTACATGCCAGGTCTGGAAAATATTTGTGGCCCTTAATGGTCCATTTACATATGCTAGTTACGCAACGCTTTTCTCATATTATTGCAGCAATCTTCACATACTTTTGGCTCTTTCCCAGCAGTTCTCTTACACCCATCGATATCACGCGCACATAAACACGCACACCCCAAAGGAGGAGTCACCCTACTCCAGCAGGCACATTGCTGTCAAACATCCCTATAGGAATGCGGGCGGAGCATCCACCAGGCTAAGGAGCTCCAAGCAGGGACTCCGTCCTTGTTCAATTCCTTTGAAGGGAGAGGCCCCATCAATGGAAAGAGATGGTATCTGCGCACATGACGGCCCCAGGCTTATGCTTACTTTCACTTGCTTATATTGAGAGCCAGTTTGGTGTAATGGTTAAGTGCGCGGACTCTAATCTGGGAGAAGCAGGTTTGATTCCCCACTCCTCCACTTGCAGCTGCTGGATGACCTTGGGCAAGCCCAAGGGCAGTTCTCAAAAGAGCTCTCTCAGCCCTGCCTACTTCACAGGGTGCCTGTTGTGGCGAGGGGAAGGAAAAGGAGTTTGTAAGCCGCTCTGAGACTCCGAGTGAAGGGTGGGGTATAAATCCAATCTCTTCTTCTTCTTACTTTGTCAGCTGTGTTAGGCTTAGCCATCCCAGTCTTATTGTGGCTCAGAGCCACTGAGCCATACCATGGTTCCAGAAATCTCCTTGGGGAGGGGGGCTTCCTTCCCCGCTATCCTGCCAAAACCACATTGGTGAGATGCACGGAAGTAATACAAAAGATCAAACTGTGCATGAATAAGAAACTGTGATACATCACAGTAATTGGTCTTAAGTACATTGAGAATGAAAAAGACGCTGCGTATTATTCAATACTGGAGCTGGGTGGTTTTGGTGTTCCACATTTGAGGAACCAAGGTGATATGGCAACTTGAAGCCAGTGGGGCTGTGTAGCAATTACACAAGCGATGGGACAAGGATTTTTGTGGTGGAATTATAAACATCTATATTTGGACTTCTCAGTGTTTTGAGGAATTTGACTTGGGACTATTTCTGAAGGTGTATTAATAGGACTATTTTTGTATTTGGACCATGTACTTCTGAGTTTCCGATTACTATATTGTATTTTTGAAAAACTACTTATACGGGCTTAGATTATTATATTTAGGATTGCTGAATATATTTTTCGTTATTTATGCACGGTTTGATTTTTTGTATCTTTAGTAAGCCTTCCCCTTCCCCTGAAGAGAGAAAGGTGGGGTGGGTCTCAATCACCACAGCAGTGAGGAGAAAGCGGATGGCTGCAGAATGAAAAATCTAGGCCCACGTGCGAAACAGATCTTGGGATAAGGGTGGACTGTAAACTAAATATGAGCAATCAGTGTGATGCGGTGGCAAAAAAGGCAAATTCAGTCTTGGGTTGTATTAAAAGGGCCCTAGCACCGAAATCGCACGAGGTCATAGCCCCTCTGTATACTGCCTTGGTCAGGCCGCACCTGGAGTACTGTCCACAAAAAGGATGTGGACAAAATCGAGAGGGTGCAGAAGAGAGCAACGAAGATGATCAGGGGTCTGGAGACTACGAGGAAAGGCTAAGAGCCTTGGGAATGTTCAGCTTGGAGAACAGGAGACTGAGGGGGGACATGATTGCTCTCTTTAAATATTTGAAAGGCTGTCATTTGAAGGAGGGCAAGGAGCTGTTCCAGTTGGCAGCAGAGGATAGGACCCGAAGCAACGGGTTTAAATTACATGCAGAAAGGTATCGGCTGGATATTAGGAAAAACTTTTTCACGGTCAGAGTGGTTCAAAGGTAGAATCAGCTGCCTAGGGAGGTGGTTAGCTCCCCTTCACTGACAGCTTTCAAGAAGAGGCTGGATGAATATTTGTCAGAGATGCTTTAGGCTGGCCCTGCATTGGGCAGGGAGTTGGACTTAGATGGTCTGTATGGCCCCTTCCTTTAGTCATGCCGGCCACATGACCACGGAAACGTCTTCGGACAGCACTGGCTCTTCGGCTTTGAAACGGAGATGAGCACCGCAACCCTAGAGTCGGATTCGACTGGCTTTCGAGCAAGGGAACCTTTACCTTTACTTTTTATGGCCCCTTCCAACTCTATGATTCTGTAACATCTTCAGCCCCAGGCTAATAACCAAGACATTACAACTTCTAGCTGAAGGAGGAGACAACAAAACCTTAAAGGGAAAATTTTTAAAAGGAGAAAGCAACAATCCTTTAAAAAAAGAGCCACCACAGAAGGAAGGAGAGAAACTAATAGGAAACCATACAGAAAAGGACACCAAGTGTGTGTGGGGGGGTTGTGTCACAACAGCTTTATTAAATAAAAAAAAGACTCAAGTCATCTCAAAAACCACAGCCAAATTTCAGCTCTTCTGCATCTCTCCTTTTTAGAAAGGTGCAACACTGCAACTCCATTATAGAGCAGCCGAAGTCCGGCGAGGAGGAAGGGGGCACAGCAGTGGACACTGAATAGCAACATCACGCCTCCCACCCCCCACTGAATTCCCTCAGAAGCATCCAGAACCGGAGGTCGATGCTCAGGAGATGGGGTTCAGTTCCTCACTTCATCTCCCCCCATCCCCTCCTAAACGGCAAACACCCCCACCTCCCTCATTAGAGCCTCCTTTCCGGGCTCCCTCAGAGGCTTATCCTACTTCGGCAGGAGGGACAGAGAGCTCTGTTGAGCAAAAGGGGCGGGGAATTCTTAAGTAAGCTCCTCCCGTCATTCTCAACTTCTGCCCTTCCTCGGGTCTCGGCTACGTATTATGGAAGAATGCGGCGACAGAATTCTGAGGTGTCAAAATGGGCTGTACCACTTCAGACTGCAGGTGTGTGTGGCGGGGGGGGGGGGGGGGAGGCACATTTTTAATTCTTTCCCAGACTTGCACTCCGTGAATAGCAAGACTTGCACTCCCTTCCTGTCCCAGTATTCTACTGGCTCTCAACTTTGGGGTGCTGCTGGGTCTGAGGAGGTTCTGCTTGGTTCTGTGAAGCAGCGTGGTCTGGTGCTCCAGGGTGCGAATCAGGTGGGACTGCCTGGTCTGCCAAGAGAAGACGAAAGAGTTTGCGGCTGCTGCTGTACTATGGTTCTACTGTTCACATTCACTCAGATTCAGAATCTTTACTCTGCCCCTAAACGTGGGCAGGCCTGTAGCACTGGGGGAGGGCAATGTCCCCCACAGATGAGCACTGCCCCCTCAGACAAAAAATCCAAAGGAAAACCCAGAATTTTTTTTGAAAAATAAAAGTATGTAAGCTGTGTGTGGGTGTTCCAAAATGACCCCAGGCACAGCCAGGGAAGTTCCAGTCTTATTTTTTTTTCCTCTTGGCCAAAAAATAAACAGGTTTTTTAAAATCCAAAAAAATCAAATCAAATCAAGTTGCAAAATGCAAAATAAGAGGCTGTTGGAGATTCCCCCCACCCACCCCCGGCTGACACAGAAAAGCAGCCCGGGATCCAGTCTCTCCAATCGAAAGGGCTGGAGGACTAGAGGTCGCAGGGGAGCCGGAGTTGCTGCTTCTGCTGCTGCAAGAGGAGCAGCAGGTGTGGCTGGGGGCCCCCCTCAGATTTCCCCATGCCCCACCAATTTTCTGGCGACGCCCCTAAAGATGGTGCTTAAACTGCTACAGGAGTCCCCAACGTGGTGCCCATGGGTGCCACAGTACCCTCCAGCACCTTTTCTGGTGCCCAACAAGTGTTCTTAGGAAGTGGGTGGGGCCAGGGAGGGCTTTTGCGCCCAGCAAGGCTTCTGATTGGCTGACGAGATTTTTAAAAACGTTGCTTTGGCAGCAGCTCCCACCACAACACAAGGATCTGCACTGTGGTCCTGGAGTTCAGCTGTGGCAATCATTTCGTGGCTGGCTCTGCCTCCAGCAGGGGGCATTTCATTGCTGCGCCCACCGCACTGTGGCAGAATTCCAAAGGTGCCCACAGGCTCAAAAAGGTTGGGAACTCCTGCTACAGAAAATCCATCTGGGCACCTGTGCAAGTCGGGCCAGGGTGCCGGCGGTGCTTTTTAAGGTGTCAACAAATCGCACTGGCCGCATGACCGGATGCTAAACCCTCCCAGGAACACTCAGCAGCCCAACTCCTTTCCCATCTAAGGAGACGGAACTCCATCCAGAGAACCCAGGGAGTTTCTGGCTCTTACCTGCCGGGGCTGCGTGGGGAGGCTGCGCCTGAAACTTCAGCTCACCTCCCGGTCCTGCCGGGTGTTCTTGCTCAGCCTGTGGCTGAGATTTCCTCTGTTCCATTTGGAGCACAGCCTGCAAGAAGCATACAGACATCTAAAACGGTAGGAAATCTGACTGGCCAGCTGTCTCTCTCTCTCACTTTCCATCCACCTAATGCAGTAGAGTCTTAGCATTCTCCACCAGGGACTCCTTGAGAGGCTGTAGCACAATGGCAGAGCACCTGCTTGGCATGCAGGTGGCTCCAGTTTCAATCCCTGGCATCTCCGTTTAAGAGAGCTGCAGGGAAATACTACTGTTTCATTTGGGGGGGGAGGGTTTTTTTGCTTGCGAGCCAATCAGAAAAGGTGATACTGAGTTATATGGGCCATTTGTTTTAATCCATGTAAGACAGCTTTAAGTGTCTGGTGGTGGGAAGTGTCATCAAGGCACAGCTGACTTATGGTGACCCTGTAGGGTTCTCAAGACAAGGGATGTGCAGAGGTGTAAGACATGACCCGGGAATTCCTTGGAGGTCTCCCATCCAAATACCAGCCAGGGATGACCCTGCTTTGCTTCCCAGATATGACCAGATCAGGCTAGCCTGGTCTGTCCAGGTCAGAGCTTGTGTGTGTCTATCCAGTAACAATTTTTCAGCTGCTTTTTGTGCCTGGCAAGCCTCACACATATATTCTCTGCAAAAGTCAAAAGGCAAGACACTGCCAAAGGTCTGACATGTTAGGATACATCAATTAATATCCAGAAGTGGCTGCCTATAAGAAGATCACCAGGAACTTATTTGTGGGCTTCACCAATCCATGAGACTCCACGACCGCCACCCTTCTCAGGAGAACCAGGTGTCCAAGAGTTCCTACACACACAACTAGAAGAAAGTGTCCTCTCCGATGCTCCCTACCTGTTGATACTCCTTCTTTTGAGCATCCAGCTGCACCTGCCGCTGTATAAGCTCCTCGTGCTGCTGACGGAGCTGCTCTGCACGCCGGCCTAGCTCCGCCTCCTGGGCTGCTAACTCCGTCTCAAAGCGCTGAAGCTCCGCCTCGGAATAGACCTGCGTTTCTTCCACTGTCTGGATGGAGGAGGAGGAGACAGAAAAGGAGCTGGATGGGCCATGGGCCCAGTTATCCCAACAGGCTTACCCGCCCTTATGCTTCTTCCAGGTGTGCACGTCCATCAGTCTTTCCTCTGGTATTTCATCCCAGTTGCTAATTGCCAGATTCACATCACATATTTCTAACTAAACTCTCAAATGGAAATGCAACAGCTAAACAGAAATGTTAGCTGCTAAGCAGCGTTGAACTTTCAACTCATCTTCTCTTGGAAAGTGGATTTCTGCTAACTTAGCTATTTTTCTTCAAAAGCTTTATTTCTAGATTAAAAGGGACACCCCACCCCCCACAAGCACTAGAAGGTACCAACGGTTTGGGCATTAGAAACTCCAGAATGTTTTCATAAGGTCCAAGTCCTGAATCCTCATATTAACATTAATCCATCGTTTACTTGGGATACTGTGATCTGCCCTTGAGCCAGGGTGAATCACACAAGAACTCCTGTACTGTAGTGGAGAAGTCAGATCAGGCTAAAAGAAAAAATTGCCCAGAGGCAGAAACGTGTGCTTTAATCCCCAGTCATATAATATTTGAGCCAAATCTCCTGCCACAAGAGAATCAGCTCGACCACAAACTAAGCACTGCACACACACCCAACCTCTGGCCTCCGAGTAAGACGCCCTCTTCTCTAATGACTCATGGAAGTGACGAAGAAAGCGGGCCACTAGCGGTGGGTAGTTCATTTTATCCCTGCGGCTAAATCAGGAGCTTGCTGCGGGATTCAAGCAGGGAAACCAGCCGCTACTAGCAATGCGCTTTCTCCACCTCTGAACCATGCCTTTGCGCCCCTCACACACCTTCCATCCATCGGCTTCGTTAAATTCCTTCTTCTGCGTCGATTTTAGAAACTCATCCAGGTTCACCAGCCTGTCCCGGTTTAGATCCACCTGCAAGAAAGAGAAGTTGTGGTGTGACACCCCCGACCTTTAAGAGGCTCCTTCCAGTTCCCAGCATCTCCCTTCATGTCCGATGAAGGAAGCTTTGGCTTTCGAAAGCTTGTACTCTGAAACTCTTCGTTGGTCTCTAAGGCGCTACCAGCCTCAAACCGAACTGTCCCTTCTTTCGGGCTTCTTTCCTGGGAAGTCTATCAGAGTTTAAGACGTTGGGACCAGACCGGGAGCCACAGTTATATGACCTTCACCAGCAGTCCTTGGAAGAAGGGCAACGTTATCTCCTACACAGGGCAGAGAGAGACCCTGAAGGCTCCTCCAGCAAGTTCAGGCAGAGGCAAGATTGGAGCACAGCACAAAGCACCCCTTCTATCGCCACCACTCAAAAGCAAACACAGAGCCCCACCTGCATCGACCCCTCCTCACCTGACCATGCAGAAAGGAGCTGCCCTCTTTCCCCCACTCCACCTCTCCCACTTTGCTCACATTTTTCATGACGTGTTCTCGCATGCGCAGCCGCTCTTCTTCCATTTCTAGCATGTCATCTTCCTCATTACGGGGATCGTATACTTTCTCCAGCTGCGAGGTGGGGAGGAAGACAAGGGGTCAGACCCCAAGACATACAGCCAGTTCCTTTCTCCAGTCCATAGTAAAGGCGGAGGGTAAACATGGTGCTTTCAGGAAGCAAACGCTCATTCTCGGCTTAAGGCAAGCCGCTCTTTTAAAGCAAATGGTGCTTCGTGGCTTGAGGAAAGACGATCACTAACAATATAAAGCACGCATAACGAAAGCACCTTTCAAAATTATTAAAATCACTCCCCCCAACACACATCTTTTAAAACAAATTAAAAACAGAATTAAACTATGTATGAAGACATAAAAATGGCAATTAGAACATTGGTTAGGAAGGAGGGATCACTGAGGGAACGTCAAATGAAACAAAAGGTCTTCGCCCACTGGCAGAAGATGGCAACAGATGAATCTCCCTGGGGAGAAAGTTCCAGAGCTTTGGGGCCACGACTGAGAAGGCTCTGTTGGTCATGATGCAGGCCTTCTCCTTGACAAGCTAATATTTTTCTGTAGTGTTTGGTATGGCAGAGGACTCAAACCAAGAACTCACCTCCTTGGTGAAAAGAGCCTCTAACTCCTGCTCGTCTAAGACCCCATCACTGTTGGTGTCTGGAAGTGGGAGAGGAAATTAAAAAGAGGGAAACTGAGTTACAGGAATAGCCATGAACACCCCCAGGCGACTTTAGACAAGCCACTGGCTCTCTGTGCCTCAGTTCCCCAATTTGCAACAGGGAAATAACAACATTGGCCTCCTTACTGTGATTGTTTTGAGGATGAGACCATATAAGGGATGAACTTTATAGGCAAAGCTGTTTTATGGCCAATGTCAAACACGTATCATTGAGGAAAGATGTCGGGAAGCAGCAACAATTTTTTTTCTCTGACCAGAAGACGGCGATGCAGGTCCATCTTACAGTCCCTCAGCTTCAGAACAGGATTCAGAGTCCTGAGGTGGCTCCAGGCAATGGGAAGCCACCTCTGAACCGCTCTTGCCTTGAAAGCCCCACCAGGGGTCACCATAAGTCAGCTGTGAGCCAAACCCTTAACTCCAACACACACAATTGAGTCCCTCATCTGCCAGCTCAGTGGAAAATTCAACAAGAAACAGACTTCTAAATAACTTCCCTGATCTCCCAGAAGTAGTTCATTACAGGCAGCCAGCTAGGTGGTTATCATAAGCCTTGAAGAATTCCTCTCAGGGAAGCCAGTGGTTAGAAGTTTATTTATTTATTAAATTTATATCCCGCCCACCCCCAAACGGGCTCAGGGCGGCTAACAAAAGAGGCATATGCCATGATTCAACAGCTAAAACAGCTCTTATCAATTAAAACCGTCAACCACAAACAAAGTGCCGGTGCTTTGTAGCAGGACTGCTTTGTAGCAAGTTGTAGCAGGACTGCCAAGAGCTGTGTTCAGATCCCAGCTCATCCACGGAGTTCACCGGGTTTCCTTGGGCTGGCCACGCTCGGTCAGCCTAACAAACCCTCACAGGGCTGTTGTGCAGATTACACACGAGAGGGGGGAGAGCGTCTTTTGCCACCCTGAGTGCCTCAGAGGAAAGAAGAGTGGGCTAAAATACATTAGCTAAAGTACATTAGCAAATCCCACCCACCCCTCCACCCTGAAATTACCATGCAAGTTGAAGAAGGTCTTGGGATTGAACTCATTGGGATCTAAGCCATCCGTCTCCTGCCAGACTTCCTTGAGTTGATCTTGGCTTCCCTGCATGGGATTATACGTAAGGCGGTCAACGGCGCACTGAAAGGATCTGCCACGTCCCCCCCCATCTAAGATTAAAAACAAACAAGCAGAGGCTCCCCCCTTACCGGGGCATTGACTTTGGGGTGCTCCTGGTGCTTCTTCTTGAGCTCCTCGAAGCGCGCCTCCTCCTCCCGACGCTTCTCCTCATCCAGAGACTTCAGATACTCCCGGCGCTCGTGCTCCTTCATCATCTCGTAGCGCTTGAACTCGTTGTGGTGGTCCGCGTCAAAGTTCTCCAGGTGCTTGGTAGCCTGGGAGGTGGAGAGAAAGACCCTGGGTCACCAGGGGTCTCGGTGCTTCCACATCTCCCGGTCCAGGCTACACACTCCTGTTCCCCTCACCCCCCAAGAACCCTGAAGGCTCAACACCTCTGATCACTGTCCTGCCCATCCCATTCCTGTGCACTCCTGTGCCCCGGCCTGGTGGGATCAGCTCCCCCTGGAGATCAGGGCCCTGCGGGACCCTTCTATCATGCCACAGGGCCTGGGAAACGAACCTGTTCCGCCAGGCCTTCGGTTGAGGCGGTGGGCGTCCACCTCAGTTGGCCTCCCTGCTTTAGTTCCCAGCCTGCTGAAAGGGCCCACCTGAGTCCACCTTGTGGCCCCCAACAGATTTATATTGCTGCTACCGATTGTATTGTTTATTCTTTTTATGATTTTAAAGTGATTTTATTGTAACGAGTCTTTGACTCCATTTGTTGCGATCCGTCCTGAGCCTGGTTTGGGGAGGGGCGGAATAAAAATCCCCAGAAAATAAATAAAATAAATAAATATAAAAGTGGCACAGAAGGGAACAATCCACCAAGTATGACTGCCCTCATCACAGAGGCAGGAATAGCTGCTCTGAGCAAGACCCCTGCCTTCGTGCAACTCTTACATAGCTATCTATAAGCTCAGGCTGCAAGAAGATCAGACCGAAAGACCATCTAGTCCAGCATCCAGATGACTCACAGAAGCCAAAAGCAGGGATAGGAAGCAACAGCTTCCCATACTATCCCCCCTAGGGATGCCATCTTCCAGGTGGGACCTGGGGGATGCCCCAGAATTACAGCTCACCTCCGTACTACAGAGATCAGTTCCCCAGGAGGAAACAGATGTTTTGAAGGGTGGGCTCTGTGGCATTGTACCCCACTGAGGCCCCTGTCCCCCCGCCCCCAACTCCATTCCCAAATTTCCAGGAGTTCCCAAAACTGGATCTGGCAACCCTACCCCCCATTCCCAGCTGGTGGCCGAGGGCGACCTGGCAACCCTGTCCCCTCCATCTGATATTCAGCAGCATATTAACTTTGAACCTGGAGGTTCCATTGAGCTAATGTTGACAGACGTATCCCAGCCTTCAGTTTTCCAGCCTTTTCCAAAAGTTGTCTAAGCTAGCTGCCCTCATCACTAAAACTCACTGAGCTGCTGTGAGGACGAAACAGAGAAGGGGACAAGCAAGGGAGCAACCTTGAACTACTTGGAGGGAAGGCAGACTAAACATACATTAGCGATTGGCGGCTGAAGTCAAAGCTGGAGGGTGTTCTCCACGAGCTTCCCCTCATAAAGGTAACTTTTCTCCAATTTGCATCTCTAGCCATTTTCTCCGTACCACACATAATTTTATAAAAACCGCCATTGTGTCTCCTTTAACCAGACTTTGTTCATGAATGGAAAAGCTCCAAATACTTCCGCCTTCCCTCCTGTTTGTTCAAAGGGGATGCACAACAACTTCCTCCCACGTGAAGGTGCATCGGAATCTGCTTGGGTTCGGGCAGCACCATCCCAGCTGACCTCAGCAGTGCCGCCCCCAGCCTTTGAGGCTACCATCAAAATAATCTGGATGTGTGTTCAGATTCAGAACGTGCTGTGCTTATCCAAGAAACAATTGCACAGTACAGCACAAGCCAACAAAGTGGGTCAGGACACATTCTACTTTGTAGATTAGCAGCAAGGCATGGGGGATGATACATGGAGACACTGTTATCTTCCAGATGAAAATACTCATGAGAACCACAGTGCAACCCTATGCAGAAATACTCCAGCCTAGGCCCATTAAAATCAATGGACCTAGAACAGACTCACTCTGCAGAGGACTGAACTGGCTCCTTACAACATGCAGTACCCTGAAACACTCTAGAGAATCTCTTCCTCCACGGCTGTGCCCCCAGGAACAGAAAAGGGGCAGAAATGGAACACTAGGGACGTCGACCAAGTTACTGACCAGTAAAGTTGCCAACTGATCAACCAGCCTGTGTAGCTGTGCCTTTTTAAAACATCAGCTTGATAACATTCACCTGCAGGCTGCAAGAAGCATCCCCGGGTATTGCTTCCAACCACGCTGCACAGCTGCAAAGGCCGAGTGACAAGCTGGCAATCCGATCAGCAGCAGGAATTGCGGACATCCTCATGCAATATTTGGAATTCTGCACTCAGCATAATTCCATGTTTCTGTAGCCACAGAAACCAAACCCCACCACCTTCAAGGTGTTGTAAATGTGCTGAACAGAGGGGTGGGGGCCAGGGCAGGATGTCGGGGCATTCCTGAAGACCCAGAAGTGCATTTTAGCTGCATGAAACAGGATGCTATTTGTACTTTCAAGGCAAGAAGCAAGCCAGCAATAGACAAAAACAGCCCAGCTGAAGCAAAGAGGATGAGACGTACAGTCTGAATGAGCAGCTCCAAGTCTCGGGCTTCGAAGGTGTGTTGATTTTGAGGGTCTAGATGCTCAAACTGCTTCAGTAAAGTCCGGTGATCGATCTGGCCATCTGAGAACAAAAGAGATGGGAAAACTAGCTACAGATACAATTCTGCATCTGTAATTTAAGCAAGCTGTACAGGACAAGCTTATCAACAGTAACACCAACAGCAATCTCAGTCCGCCCTCTCAACCCGCCTTGTTCCATGGTGGCATCCATCTTGGCCTTCAAAAGCATCCGAAGCCGGGACACTTCCTGGCGCTTCAGTTCATCTAGTTTGGTGCGGACGTGGTGGCTGACAAAATCCAGCTCTTTGCTGAGTTTCCCACTCTGAGAGACAGAAGAGAAAGAGCAAAAGATAGAAATTATTCTCAGTCCACAATGCTCCCCATGAGCTTTGCTTGAAGCTAACCAGTCCCCATATAAGCACCAGTAAGAAGAGTCCCATATCAAAGATCCAGGGCATCCACTTCTGCTGCAAAAATCTACATGTAGGAAATGCTGCATTTTGCTATTGACCCGGATCCTTGCTTATACCACCAGATCCTACACAGCAATCTGAATATCCCACATCACCTTGATGTCCTCTGCGTTTGCCGCCTGGAGCTTCTCTCGGAAGTGCCCATCTGTTTCCAGCACATTGATGACTTCCTGCAGGTACCGGTGGTAAAACAGGCCTGTGTCCTGCGTGAAAAACAAAGGAGCCAGGCTAACTGGGGAGGGGCCTTCACTCAGTGATACTGCAGCCAGCAGGTCCCAGACTGAATCTCTGGCACATCTAGATGAAAAGATCTCAGGTACCAGGTGCTTGGAAAGACTCTTCTCAGCCTGAGACCCAGGAGAGCTACTGCCAGCCAATGGCTATAGGTTTTTATGGGCCCTGGACTTACGGGCCTCTCCATCACAGTTCCTTTCTCTCCAGCCTCCCCCACACCCAGCGTAGAAGAGACTGGCGCATGAGTCATGCTGGATGGCCTTTTTAGTCCAACAGCACCAGCAGATCTAAAAACAGTAGAAAAGAGTCGGGGCTTTTCTGCTTCTAAGTGCCCCTCCTGCAAGGAATGGAAGTTCACCCAGAAGCCCCTGGCAACATCACAAGCTCTCGAGAGCAACTTCCTGTTTCATTTCTGGAATAATATTTGGGGGAGGCATTAAGACACAGGATTCCCTTGATCTCTGCTTCTTCCACTGCTGCCCAGCCAACCCCCAACACGGTCTCCACCAGTCAGGGTAAACAGCACTGGGATAGAGATCTGACTTGACAGGTTCCTCTCTTAAAATATGTTCATCGACCCCACTATCTAGTCAAGAACTTAGCATCCCCACTTTACCAAATGTGTCTGGAAGGTCTCCAATTTAGTCAATTTAAGTCCCCACGGTCCAGGATAATTTGTATGAGGAGAGGATCAGAGGACCCTGCAAAAAACTGTTATACAGGAACCTAAATAGCCCGCAACAGAGCTGGGCCTAGATCCTGGTGCTACCAAGGAGACATCATCTTAGTCATGGCGTTTTCCCCTCTGAGCATGCAGAATGAGGAGGCGTTCTGCACAGCTAAGGAAGTACATCAGTTGTTCCAAACTTTGCCTTGCTTCCTGTACTTCTGTTTCTGTCCAACCAACTAAGTCTTCCGCAGTGCAGGACAGAGGCAAGAAAAGCTGCACCAGCAAATATCAGGCTACTCTTAAAACTACAGGCATCATTTGACAATCCAGCCACTGATAGACTTCCGCAGCATACACAAAACCCTCTGAAAGCCGCTTTTGCAGAGAGTGGAGAGCCCAGAACTTACCGCTGGGTCTGGGGGAGGTTCCGCCTCTTGCTTCTCCTTGGGCCGTTCAATGGGCACGCAGGTTGCCAGTCCCAGAAGGGCAGCACCTACAAGCCACGTAAGATGCATTGCTGTGTGTGTGCGTCACCTGCAATAAGAATGTAAGAGCTGAGGAAGCGTTCCATTGCTGCTGGAACAGACTTGCCCTTGGAGAGGCCTCCAACTAATGATGAGGCTATGCATACACAGCAGAATAAGACAGCACAACAGACTAAAAGCAAGTGAGAGATCACACCTTTACCACTTCCATGTATAGAGGAACATCTCTTTCTAACAAGACTGGCACAGAAGGAAGGAGACTGGGCTAGAAGTTCACCCTAATGCAGTAGATGTTTACTTGCATTCTTTTCATTTGTTTAGAGTCCAGGGGCACCTTTAAGACCAGCAAAGTTTTATTCAGGGTATGAGCTTTCTTGTGCATACACACTTTTTCAAATCCACTGGAATGGTAGGTAAGGTTCAAACTTATAGATGGGGCTGAACAGCAAATTAACATGTAACATGATGAAGATAACAAGCTAAAGTTATAAGGTCAACAGTTGTAAAGCAATAAACCTGTCAAAATAGCAGATAAATGTGTAAAGGTATCTTTTCTAACTGTGGGAAGTAAACGGATACTCTCCATTCTCTCCTCTCAGGTGTGGAGGTCACTTAACAGCATTTTTTTCTTTTTTGCAGTGGATGCAGTAAACCATCCCAATATTCTTTGCATTACATTCAGTATTCTGATATACTGTTCTGAAAAAGAAATACACTAAAATACAGAGGAGGTATAGTCCTTCTTGTTGAGAATACATATGTGAGGACTGAATGAATTGGCATATGTAATAAGATAAGAAACTAATATCCCTGTTGAGTCCTGGGGAGGTTTTTGTTCCAAGTGTTGTAATAACTTGAAATTTGGCAATTTCCCTCTCCAATTCGGGTTCCTGAAGTTCCTTTGTAATAAAACAGCTACTCTGAGGTCACCCTTTAAATGTCCTGGAAGGCTGAAGTGTTCTCCTACAGGATTCTCAGTCTTGTGATTCCTGATGTCAGATTTGTGTCCATTTATCCTCTGGCATAGGATTTCTCCTGTTTGTCCTGTGTAGAGGACCGAAGGGCATTGTTGACATTTATATTAACAATGCCCTTCAGTCCTCTGCTATAGAAGCTCACTGGAGAACCCTGGGTCAGTCCTCTCTCAATTTAACATACCTCATAGGATTGTTGTTGTGAGGATAACACAGAGGAGGGGAGAAGTCATATCCCCATGGTGCAGATATGGGAATAAATAAACATGCAAAACAGCTTTTACATCAGAATGTTTGCTACCCAATTCTGTAGAGGGCATACACGAGGCCACAGAAAATGAGGAAAGAACCACAGTGGGGTAACGTCAGCAGTGTATGCCTCATCACAGAAATTCTGTGGAAAGCATGAGCCTGTGACATTTGATTCATGCCACTTATTTAGGGCAGAAACAGGACAGTGGGAAAAAAGGCTCTCCCACGCTACCATAAAAATATACAGGCGTCATCTCTATAGAAAGCAAAAATGTAACTCCACAAAGCAGGCAAAGCTTCCCATCAATAGGGCTCAAATCCAGAGTCCAGAGACTCCTGGGAGAAAGTGCCGAGGGGCTCCTCTCCCATTAGCCGGTCCCCGGGAATTACAAGGCCGGGCTTCCAGATCAGAGAGGGCAGCTGAAGAGCTACCTTGAGCCCCTGCGGGTATCATTTCACAAACCCAATTGCATTCCTGCGGGCCCCATGACAGTCTAGAAACAGGACGGATGACGACACAGACCTTTATTCTCCTAGAAGTCTTATTCCCCCCTAGGGCTGGGGATGGCTTATCGGTAAACAAAAACTGCACTTTGCCCATGTTCAGAAAACCCTTCATCCCCCTCACTACAGCCACAAGACTGTGCCATGACACAGCAAAGAAATCCAGGGGCTTAGCCGTGGAAGTAAAGCCAGCTACCGGGGCCAACCCGCGCAGTCTTCCCGACTCACCTTGATTCAGGAGGAACCCGAATATTCCCCTACCTTCGCGACCCCGCAAGCCACTTCCTCTTGTTAAGCCCCGCCCCTATATCTGCATACTGAGCCCCGCCCCTTTCCTCCCGCTTATGGACTTCGACACCCCTCGTGTCACGTCCGGCGCTTCTTGTCGCGTCACGGCGTATTTTGCATAGGAGGCCGCGCCTCCTTCCCCACCACCTCTTCAAAGCTGGAGGGACGCCTCCTTTTCCAGATTTTTCGCGTAGGCAATGGAGAAATAGGTGGGGGGGAGGCGGGGTTTGTTGCCGCCCCCGAATCTGTTTGGAATGCAGGAAGTCGCTACTGGCGTGCGTGCAGTAAATAAGCATATTTCTCAGCACGAGAAGAGTGCATTCTTATTATAGAGGAGTCATATATTAGGGGAGGTTGCATGGGAGAAATTCAATAGAATGAGGCTGCGGGGAGCTACTTTTATTAAAGTTTCATTGGGGTTGGTCTTCATTAAAGGCGATATGTGGATTAATAAACTGGATTTCTTAATGTATAAAAGGTTTTACGTGGGTTTTTAGAAATTCAGTAATAGATTTCTTTACTCTAGGGGGTTCAAGGATAATAGGTAGAATTCATTGTATATAGAAATAACTCTTTTAAAGGAGGGGGGATAATTTGGATAGGTGCAGTCTTCACAACTCAGATTTCCCTAACACAGCAAGACCTTATGATTGCTTTGTCTGTGCAAATGAAGTCTTCATCTTGCAAACGTTGCAATAGATGGTAAACAGATACGAGAAATACCAGCTTAAGCAGGATGTGCGAGTTTAACCTATAGAGCACCCCAAAGAAAAGTACCATTGAGTTGCTTCATTCATAAGGTACATGGTTGAAAACTGTGCCCATTTCTGGAGGGAAAAGTGTGGAAATGTGTTTTAAGAAACAATAACATTTAAATATGTTTTGACATATAATAATACTTAGCATTTGCATAGTATTCTCAGTGGTCAGGGCACATCTTTAAAATATTTACATGTTGTCTAAGAACATAAGAGAAGCCAATGTTGCATCAGGCCAATGGCCCATCCAGTCCAACACTCTGTCACACAGTGGCCAAAAATACCAGGTGCCATCAGGAGGTCCAGCAGTGGGGCCAGGACACTAGAAGCCCTCCCACTGCTGCCTCCCCCCAGCACCAAGAATAGAGTGCATCACCTGCCCCAGACCAAGCTATCTATACCTTGTGGCTAATAACCACTGATGGACCTCTGCTCCATATGTTTATCTAATTCTCTGATATCCTAGACAGCTTTACTTGTCTTAACTTGCTACAACAGCCCTAGAAGGTGGGCCTCTATCATTATACCAATATTGTGGGGTGGAGTTAGAGAGAGAGAGAGAGAGAACAGTTTGCTTGAGTTTGTAGTAGAGGCAAGATTTGAACCAGGGATCTCCCACATTACAGTACATCCTCGTAACCACTATGCTATAGCAGCTGATATTTGAGATCCTCTCCAGTTAGAAACCCTTCTCGCAGAAAAGGCAGGGACATGAATGAGTAATTAGCCACTGTGGGACAGGTGGAACAAGCAAGAGTATGGAGCTGAGGAAACTCAACCCAAGAAGGGTAAATCTGAAATATATCCCTGCTGCCCACTTCAGGTAGAGACCCTGTGTCACATTCCTCAACCCATTTGAACCACCTACGTGGTATCAGAACTGGTATTCTCAAGACAGAAGGGCCCCTGTGCATCCCATTGTTCGTACATTCTGGAATGGAACGCTTTTTATGCTTTGTGGTTCAACACTGCCCTGGTTTAACTATTGTCCATTCAGAAAGGCTTCTCTTTTGAGCACCAAAGGATTTAGGATTTTCGAGCAGTTGCAGGGAGTGGTTCTTGCGATGTTGTGTTTTTTAAAAAAGAATTCCAGACTTTTCTCCTCCAGTTGATCCACCAACCTCCTCTCCTGAGGAAAATTTGCTCTTTGCCTGCAGCAATGCTGTCCGAGGTACTGTGGTGTCCTTGCAAAGCCTGACTGGGCTGCCCAAAACAGACCCCACCCACCAGCAATACAGTGGATTCCTAGAGGGGACAGAGCATACATGCTCTCCCAAACAGGAGAGAGAATGAGAGAAATGGGTTTGCCAGCTCTGGGTTGGGAAATACCTGGAGATTTGGGGGGTGGAACCTGAGGAGGGCAGGGTTTGGAGAGGGGAGGGACTTCAATGGGGTGTGATGACAATAGAGTCCACCGTTCCACAGTGGCCATCGCCTCCAGGGGAAGTGACCTCTGTCGCCCGGAGTGGAGATCAGCTGCAATCCCAAGAGCTCTTCAGCCATCACCTGGAGGTTGGCAACACAAGAGAGAAAGAAAAATGCATCCTGTGGATTTTTAGTTCATTTTTTTTATTTACAGGGAGGGAGGGAGATGATTATGTGGAGCCAAAGCACAAGGAGGGTTGAGAAAGGGGGTAGGGAGCTATTTGTTCCTCCATTTTTCTCCACTAGAAATCGGGGTCACCTAATAAAATTGGGTGGCTGTTAGTGATGGATTATAGAAAAGGAATTGCTGGACACGACACAACATGAACTTAAGAGAATTCATACACAGGCCCTTGAACACACAGCTTGTGAAGTGCCTCAAGGTCCACATTTCCCACATTCACTCAGGGTTGTCACCCCTTGGCCACCAGCAAGAGATGGGGGCAAAGGGTTGCCAGATCCAGGTTGGGAAACCCCTGGAGCCTGGGGAGGACAGGGTCCTCAGTGGGGTACAACACCACACAGGCCACCCTCCAAAGCATCTGAGTTCTCCAGGGGAGCTGATCACTATCGTCTGGAGATGAGCTGTAATTCCGGGGGATCTTCAGGTCCCACCTGGAGACTGGCATCCCTAACTCCTGCACATGCAAGTTGCTTCTTGCACAACTGAATCACGTGTATTCTCATTTGCAAGCCTACTGATTTATGTGTGTGTTCACCAAAGTACACTTTCCCTCTCGGTCACCTGCAGGTGCAAATACACAGCAGGTGCTCAACATGGCGAATAGCTGTTCTCAGGCCCACTCCCAAGGCCCTGTACATAACGCAGCTCTCAGAGCAGAGTCTTAAGATGGGCAAAGCTGATTAAGGCGAGAGACAAGCTGATGCTTTTGGAGGTGGGGGAGGAGGAAGCCCTGAGTTGCCTCCCGCTTGCCTTCGCGGACAGTAGTGTGAAGGCACCAGCCGAACTGGAGAGAGAAAACCAGATCCAGCCTTATACTTGCTGTTCTTGGAGGGCCTAGAACTCCTGGGTTCCTTGGGAAGAGGGTGAGTAGTCAAGGAGGGAGGGAAACCAAGATGCTTTGGATCCTCAGAGGTTAGAATCTAGTTTTCTCGTAATCGATTGTTAGCTGCCCTGGTGTCTTGTAGCGAAAAACCAAGGATGTCAGCATCTTGAACAAAAGTGTGCATTTTAAAAACGATTGTTGAAAGAAGGAAGTGCCTTTGGCCAACTGAAGTCTCAGCAAGGGGAGCTGGCTTGAGTGGTCTGCGGCAAGGAAAAGGGAAAGCAGGAAATGCCTGGTTTCCTCAGGGGGGAGAATTTGATCTGATGGTGCTGTTCCCTACAGAAGTGTAGAATCAGAAATAATACAGATAGACCCATTAGGCCTCCTTTTCCTTCTCTCTTCTGCTTGCCAGATGCAGTCGGATCCTATTCCAGTGGCACCATCTCCAAGACCTGATGTGTAAGTTTGGGGGCTGCTGTGGTGTGCGTTTGTGCATCTGTTTTTGTGCGCGCGCCTGTGTGAGAGCTCTCTTTCTTAATCCCTGTTGAGCTAATTCTGTCCTGTCCATCCCAAGAGGAGGCCTTCGTGCTTTTAATCCACGCCTTGAGGTCACTGGCATTGAATAACTCACTTGCAAGGCTGCCTTCAGAAGACACATCTGTGCTAGGGCCTTCACCCATTGAAAAAAATAACAGTTTAGCAGTTGTGGCTTGCCCCCAGAAGGAACAAGCATAGATTTGTAGCAGGCAGCACAGAGAGGTTCTTCTTACAACTTATGAGGACACACCTAAGTGAAGACCAGTCTGATGTGTCTGGGCAGGGCTATTTTTGGGCAGGAACACACAGGAACAGAGTTCCTGCTGGTTTCAGAGCTGGCCACGCCCACTACAGCCAAAACCTCTGCGTGCGTGGATACAGAGGGGAGGCCTGGAGAGCACCCCCCAGTGACTCTGAGGCGGGCGGGCCAAGGGGGGCCCTGGAAGGATTGGGGAGGCATTTAAATGCCTCCTTGTGCCTTTCCCGGCCTATCCAAGGGCTGGCTTGCCTGGGCTCCCCACAGCCGCGGGGTGTCCGGGCAAGCCAAGGGAAGGCATGGGGTGTGTCCTAATATGCTAATGAGCTGCGCTGTCAGGGGTGTGGCCTAATATGCCAATGAGATTCTGCTGTTGGGTGTGGTCTATTCTGCTAATGAGTTCCTGCCGTGCTTTTTCTACAAAAAAAGCCCCTAGTCTGGGGGGTAGATGTAAGGTGGCCAACCTCCAGGTGGGGACTGGGGATCTTCAGGAATTATAAGTGACTGTCCGACTACAGAGATCAGAGTTCCTCTGGAGAAAATGCTGACTTTGGAGGGTGGGCTCTATGGCACTGTGCTATACTGAAGTCCTTCCCTCCCCAACCTGGCACTGGAAGCTCTAGGTGGACATAGAGAGCCAGTTTGGTGTAGTGGTTAAGTGTGCAGACTCTAATCTGGGAGAACCAGGTTTGATTCCCCACTCCTCCACTTGCACCAGCTAGATGACCTTGGGCAAGCCATGGTTCTGGCACAGCTGTTCTCAAAAAAGAGCAGTTTCTGTCAGAGCTCTCTCAGCCCCTCCTACCTCACAAGGTGTCTGTTGTGAGGAGGGGAAAGGAAAGAAGTTTGTAAGCCGCTCTGAGACTCCTTCGGGTAGTGAAGAGTGGGGTATAAATCCAATCTCTTCTTCTTTTTCTCTATTCTCTCTACTCATCCCTGTGAAAATTCAGCATGAGGAAGGATCCATCACTCAAAAATATATTACGAATGCACATGTTGAGTTGTCAACCACATGTTGAGTTTCAACCCTTGATCTAGCATCATTTTTACTGGCCAGATTTTTCTTTCAGTGCCCACCCCAGAAGGGAAAACATCCTAGTGGGGACCACCAGCTGTACAAACGATAGCCACCTTTTCCTATGTAGGGTTGCCAGTTCCAGGTGGGGAAATACCTGGAGATTTGGGGAGTGGAGCCTGAGGAGGGCAGGATTTGGGGAAGGGAAGGACTTCAATGGGCTATAATGCCATAATATCTACCTTCCCATGCGGCCATTTCTTCTCCAGGTAAACTGATCTCTGCCATCTAGAGATAATTTGTGACAGTGGGAGATCTCCAGCTACCATCTGAAGGCTGGCAGCCTTATTCCTCTGACATAACATAATAGCATTCTGCATGTTTCGAGTCACCTTGACTTAGATGGGCTAGGCTAGCCCTGTCTCATCAGACCTCAGAAGCTAAGCAGGGCCAGTGCTCACTGCGACCTGGAAGGAGACCATGAAGGAAGCCCAGGGTCGCTATGCAGAGGCAGGCAATGGCAAACCACCTCCGGACGTCTCTTGCCTTGAAAACCCAACACGGTCAGCCTAAGTCAGCTGTGATTCAATGGCACTTTCCAATGGTTAATCTACCAGACTGTGCCTGGGGAGACTCACATCCGGCTCGGCTATGAAGTTCATTCGGTGATCTTGTGCCAGTCATTCTCTCTGTCTCAGCCTAATCTACCTGCAGAGGTTGTTGTGAGGTTAAAATGAAAAAGGGGAGAACTATGTGCAGTTCCCTGAGTTCCTTGGAAGAGATGGTGAGATAGGAAATATGGTCAGTTAGGATATTATCAGGCAGCATTTCTCTGCTAAAGTCTCTTTCCCACTCAGACTCCAATTTCTTTGGAGGGAAGTGATGGTATTTAAACCTGCAGAGCGGCTGGTTAGGAGGGTTAGTAAGAAAAATTAAATATTGTCTCTTGGCCCATTTTCCAATTTACCAATTTCCAGGGTGGGGCCTAGAATCCTCCAGGAAGTGATCTCTAGCTTTGGAGGGCAGATTCTGTGGGATCACATCCCCACCGAGCCCCCTCCCCTCCCTAAATGCCACCCTTCCCCAGGCAACCCCCCAAAATCCCTAGGAATTTCCCAGGCTGGAGTTGGCAACCCTACCTGTAGGGATGGGGGTCCCAAGCAAAACCCACTGTTGGTCTGCAAAGAATTGCTGATGTAAGTGGCACTCAGAAAGTATAATCATTTTGAGAGGGGTCATCTGGGCATGCAGCCAGTGGATTTGGGGGCCTCCTTAAGGACCGGAGAGTGGGAGAGAGTCATAGGGAACAGGATGGCATGGCGCATTTTGGTCTGCGGGTGTCCCTCAATGGCAATCATGGCTGCTGACAAAATAAGGTCAATTTTAAACACTAGCTGTGGACGTTTCCTCAATGAGAGATGGTCCACCGAGAGCTCTTATGTTCCAAATCATGCGGTTGTCAACCTCCAGGTGCAGTAGGGTTGCCAGGTACCCCCGGCCACAGTGGGGGATGAGAGGGTTGGGTTGCCAGATCCAGGTTGGGAGATCTGGGGGTGGAGCCTGGGGAGGACAGGGACCTCAGTGGGATCAAATGTCATACAGTCCACCCTCCAAAGCATCTGTTTTTCTCCAGGAGAACTGATCTGTGTAGTCTGGAGTAGAGCTGTAATTCTGGGAGATTCTCCAGGTCCCACCTGGAGGCTGGCATCCCTAGCACCTGGGGCTCTCTTGGAATTACAACTGATCTCCAGGCAACGGAGATCAGTTCCCCTGGAGAAAATGGCTGCTTTGGAGTGATGACTCTATGGTATTATACTCTGCCGAGGCCCCTCCCCTCCTGAGGCTCCACCCCCAAATCTCTAGGAATTTCCCTCCTGGCAACCCTATTACTTGTTAGCTTGCAGAACATGACACTTCTCTGTTGGAGGAGAGAAGGTGGCAGAAGTGTGTGTCTGTGTCTGTCATAAATAAAAGGAATTAGGGTTGCCAGGTCTCCCCCGGCCACCGGCGGGGGATGGGGGGGTAGGGTTGTCAGATTCCGGTTGGGAAAATCCTGGAGATTTAGGGATGGAATCTGGGGAGCACAGGGACCACAGTGGGGTACAATGCCACAGAGTCCACCCTACAAAGCATCCCTTCTCCCCAGGGGAGCTGATCTGGGGATGAGCTGTAATTCCAGGGGCTCTCTGGGACCCACCTGGAGGCTGGCATCCCTAGCAGGATAGCTGTTTGCAAGAGACCAAGAGAAAAAGACATGAGCTGGCCTCACCTCGACTCTTTGTGAGAAAGGCAGCCTGTGAATGAGTTAATAAACAGGTAAAAGTTGAAGCATTTGCAGGGTTTCGGCTGAGGTAGTATAGCAGATCCACTACCCTACAGCAGTGCCTTTGGTTTCCCCCAGGCCTCTGTTCATACCTTAGTAAATAAGGTGAATGTTGCAAAGTCCCTTGCCGCCCCACATTCGTCCCTCCAAAGGTAAACCAACACCTCCCCCTGGAACTTCTTGTCGTTTGGCAGTGCGGAAAGCACATAACAACATAACAATACTGGAGAAGAGTTCAGGGTGAAGGGCACACATGTGTAGCTGGTGCACTAGAGGGCAGGGCTAAGGGAGAGGTGTTAGGATGATCCTCAAGAGGGAGGAAAGAGAGGTTTTGTGGGGGATTGTGCACCAGCCCTCTCGGCAATCCCTTCTCCAAGCTGGGCTGACCCTGCTAATTGACAGGTCTGCCATTTTGTACTAGCAGTATTTGCACTGAGCTCGCATGCCATGTGGATCTTGAGAGCATGGAGTATTTTGCTGCAAGAACAGAACTGCCTCTCCTGGTTGCTTTGTCAGCAGACGTTTCGGGCCCCGCAAGACATTTTGAGAGCCTTTGTGTTTTGATGGGGTGATCCACCTGTGTCGTTTCTTTGCAGCCCCGCAACGACATCAAGGAAAAAACCCTCGTCTGCACCTGCCAGGTAAGGAAAGACCAAAACAGGCAGCAGTAGTTTCTGACAGGACCTATAGAGGGCAGAGTTGAATTGTGTTGGGCTGTTCCTTGAGGGGGAAAAGTTCACACTTAAGAGCCTTTGTATCTCAGCCAACTAATATGAGTCCTTTATTGTAAGGAATGTCATTCTAAACAGGAAGGGGACAAGACAGGATTCTAAACTAGCCAACTAAACTAGGATGGATGGAGATGCTGGAAAGAATGTCCTGCTCTGGATGCAAGATGGAGGAGGGGGGCGGTTATCAGGAAGGAAGGTTCCCCGAGAGCAGCAATCTACACCTCTCAGGGACAGCACCAGAGCAGTGGAAAGGAAGGGATGTAGAGGTCCTGACCTATCTATCACTCCCGGCTCTCTGTAGTCCCCCTTTAGGCTTCTTTTTATTGTCCTGCTTTGTTTGAGTGCTATCTTAAGGTATTTGGTGCTATAGAATTGTCCAAAAGGGGGACTTTTGGAACTGTAGGAACGCACTGTTGGGGAACAACCTCTGTTTTCAGAGGTGACCTAGCTCCCACCCCTTCCTCTTCTCCAAGTGTGACTAATGCAGGAGTTGGATAGAATTGTGGACTCAAAAGCGGATGTGCTAAATCAAAATCATTATTTGCGTGAAGATGGTCTAGGGCAGGGGTTGCCAACATGGTGCCCCCCAAGACCTTTTCTGGTGTCCAGCGACTGTTTTCAGAAAGTGACTGGGGCTAGATGGGGTTTTTGCCAGCAAGGCTTCTGATTGGCCCCTGGAGATTTGATTGGTTGTGCAGATTTCCAAAAACATTGCTTTGGCAGCAGCTGCCACCACAGCACGGGGATGTTCACTGTGTGACTCAAACTAAGCTGGGGCAGCCATTTTGTGGTTGTCTCCGCCTCCTGTGGCAGCCATTTTGTAGCTGCACCCACCACACAGTGTCAGAATTTCAAAGATGCCCACAGGGTCAAAATGGTTGGGGACCCCTGGTCTAGGGATGCCTGTCTACTGTCTAGGCACCTTCCCACCCAACCAGTGGCTGTGTCTTGGGGCTTTTGTGAGGTCACAACGATGCTTTGGTGCTATGGCATTCAGAATTTCCAGGAAGGAGCAATCCCGGGGAGCCAGCCACTTGTGATTGTGGCTGCCCCAGGGCTGGCAGGCTGGTGCCACATCTCAGAATGTACTGGAATCTGTACCGCCGCCTCCACTCTCTCCGCAACTCATCATCTGATGTTGACACCTCCTTTGATTCTAGAAACAGCAGTGATGAAGCGGCATCCTTCCGGCAGCAGAAATTGGAATTCCAGGTACCATGGGAGGAAAGGCTTTCCAGGCTGTATTTTGTGAGAAAGGGCATCTCTGAGGGACATGTCTCTGCCGTCCGATGCTCACCTCACAGTTTCTTGAATGTAACACAGTGACAAAGCTTGTATCTTATCTGGGATTTTGGCAAGACCCATCCATGGGCTTTTGTTATAGGCGGGGAAAAGAATGGGCAGAAGTGGCAAACTGATGAACCCTCCCCTGCCTTAGAGGGTTCTCTGGTGGTCAAAAGTGCTGTCAAGTCGCATCTGATGTGACAACCCTGTAGAGTTTTCAAGGAAAGAGACATCCAGAGGTGGTTCACCATTGCTTGCCTCTGCATAGCATTCCTGGGCTCCCTTGGTGGTCTCTCATCCATGTACCAACCAGTGCCCAACCCCTGCTTAGCTTCTGAGTTTTGATGAGATCACGTGAGCCTAAGTCACACACGTCAGGATAGTCTCCTGCCTCAGAGAGTTCTCTGGTCCCCACCCCTCTTAGCCTGGTTGCATAGTCCACTGCAACACAGGGATTGGAAGTGTTGGTGGGATCTCTCTCATTGCAACCAGATCCTAGCAAGGTCAAAAGCTGGCAAGGAGTAGAGCTGGCCCAAGGATTTTTGGTGCCCTAGGCAAAGTATGACTTCAGTGTCCCCTTCCCCACTCAACAGAGAGAAAAGTGAGAAGTTTGCAATGAACATTTTACATACTGAGCATTCAGAATGAACAATGTAAAAATAAAAATAGAGAAGCTCTTTGGAAGCCCTCTGTGTTCCATTATGGAAGCTACAGAAGACAAGAGTCAACATACACACGGATTCTAGAAGCCAGTTAATGCCAAGCTTCTCTTCAAGCCTGGAGAAGGAAGGCTCCTCTCGCCTCTTCGGCTCCCCTCAATGTCTGGCAGCCCAGGCGATTGCCCCGGTTTTTCTTAAGGGTTGCCTTTCTTCAGGTGATGTCTGGAGATCTCATGAAATTACAAGGAGTCCTTACAGAGATCAGTTCCCTGTAATGGCTGCATTGGAAGGTGGACTCTATGGCGTTATAATCTGCTGAGGTTCCCCTCTTCCCCAAACCCTGCCCTCCCCAGGCTCCACCCCCAAAATCACCAGGAACGTCCCAACCCAGAGCTGGCAGCCCAAGAACTCTGCCTAGTGGTCAGGCCAGATCCAGCAGAGAGCAGCTCATAGAGCTTCTGCCTGTCCTCATATCCTGCCTACCGTGAAGGGGAAATGGTGGTGTGATCAGGTTTCTGGGGATCTGGACTTTTCCTGTTGCCAACCTCAGGCACTGTCTGTGGGTATAAAGGGGATGGGCCTTTGGAGATGAGCATCTGCTGACTCCGCTCAGTCTCCCAGAGTCCTAAGCAGGCCTCACAAGGGTCCTGGAAGTTGTTTATCTGTCATGGACTTGCTGGCATGGCACAATGTAATTCTATAACAAGAAGGATCATGGTGAACTATAACTGCAAAAATACAACAAACACCATGTGAAACAATGCAGTAATAATATAATAATAAATCAATAACCCCAACTGGTGTTAATTCTCACAAGATTTTTCTTCTGTTTAAAAGATGTGTTAAATCAAATCATAGAATCATAGAACGTTAGAGTTGGAAGGGACCTTGCGGGTCACCTAGTCCAACCCCCTGAGCTCTGCAGGAGTGTAGCCGAAAGATAGCCCTACAACATACCCGAAAGATGGTCGTCCAGCCTCCGCTTGAAAATGTCCAGCAAAGGAACATCCACCACCTCCTGAGGCAGTCTGATGCACTGCTCAACCACTCTTACAGTTAGGAAGTTTCTCCTGATATTTAGCCGGTAACAACTCCCTTGTAATTTCCACCCATTAGATCTAGTCTTGCAATCCAGAGCAAGAGAGAATAGATCTGCTCCATCTTCTACATGATAGCCCTTCAAATACTTAAAGACTGCAATCATGTGCCCTCTAAGCCTTCTCTTCCCCAGGCTAAACATACCCAACTCTTTCAGCCTTTCCTCATAAGACTTGGATTCCAGCCCTCTCACCATCAAAAGCAAAGAGACTTTGCTTGTGAGAACTGACACCAGTTGGTGTGTGTGTATGCTCATGTGCCGAGGCTACTGACTTACTGAATTTATTCTATAATATATTGAATACAAAGAGTGTTATTGTTATTATGTTGTTGTTGTATTTTGGCATGGCACAATGAGCTGTAAGAAAAACAGCAACATGGACCAATTTAAGATGACACTGTAGAGGTTGTCATATGTCCTGGGTGGAAGATCAAGAGAGTTTTAGGGGTATTGAAAGGTGTGGGCATGCCCAGTGAAATCTTTTGACTTCTTCTCAATGCCATATATTTGATTCTGAAAAAGCTCTCAGTTTCAAAACCAGTTGGGAATGGGTGGGAAGGGATTCCTCTTTGAGAAGACCCTCCTGGGCATGTGCAAAGAGCTCTGTGGTCCTACCTTTTGTGACTTCGGCCTGGCCTAGAGACAGCCACGCCCCAATGTCTGACTGAGGGAGGGAAATACAAACTCCGTACTTCACCTGCCTTCTCTTTCCTGACCTGCTCTCCATGTCCCCTTCAGCGTCGTATCATCGAAAAGAAGCAGCGCCGCAAGCGTCAGGAACCTCTCATGGTGCAGGCCAACATGGACTCCAAGGTGAAGGGGCGTCATGGGGGCGCAAGCCAGAGGAACGTGTCCCACTGATGGAGTCTTGCAGCGAGCACAGCCTGTGCAATGGTAAGCTTGCTGGTCCCCTCTCCAGGCTTCAAACACCACACAGTCTAGTCCACTCGGCAGTCATTGCTCCTCCTCACATGGGCGGGCCTTAGAGAATATTGACAAGCAGTACACAGAATTCCAACCAGTGAAGAAGCATTCCTTTTAAAAAATCAGTTTCAGCGTAAAGCAATGCACTCGCTGCAAATTTGCACGCACTTAAAGAATTAGTGCACCTTAGAGCACTAACTTTTCTTTCCCCCACTGAGGGAACTGTCAGTCCCAAAGAGGTCCATATTTCACTGGGCCACCTTCTGATGATAGCTACACCATCACCCTTATAAGTTCACTGGTGTCAATGAATGGGCTTAGAAGGGTATAAATCTGTTTAGGGTTAACAGCCTAGAATTATAACCAATCTCCAGACTACAGAGATCAGTTCACCTGGAGAAAAGGGATGCTTTGTAGGGTGGACTCCATGGCATTATATCCTGCTGAATTCCCTGCTCTCCACAAACCCCAAATCTTCAGGAATTTCAGAACTTGGCATTGCCAACTTAGGTGGACACCATCTGATTTAGTAATATCTGTTCCTTCCCCTTCACATGGGAGGCACATTGGCACAATAGTGTTAGTTAAAGAACGGAGCACCATAGTGACAAAAATTGCTACCAGTGATGTGGAAAGCCCCCTTTTCACTCCATATGATTGCACTATAACTTCTCCACTGCGATTGGTGTGCATGAGCTGGGGTTGAATTGGGATTTAAACTCAGGTCACTCAAGACCCTTGTGCTTTCAACCAGAGATTTCCCACCTCAGCTAAACAGGAGAGGGTGGGTCGGTCATACACACAGCATGTCTAACTATCCCTCCATCTCTCCTTCCAAAGGTACAAACAATCCTTTCCTTGTGGAATCTGTCCCGGAGGCTCACTTTGGCACTCACCCACGGAGCAGCTCTAAGCAAGGGAATCGGATCCACAACGGCCAAGGAGAAAGTGCAGGTAACAGAAAGTCCTAGGCTGGCAAACTTCACCCACACACACACACCCTACAGCTCCTTCCACAGACCCATCCCTACAGCAATCCAATCCAGTGGTCGTCAGCATGCTTCTCAGGTATGTCGTGCAGCCTCCTTGGCTACGTTAAGAGCGACAGGAACACATGAGGCTGCCTTATACTGAATCAGACCGTTGGTCCATCAAGGTCAGTACTGTCTACTCAGACTGGCAGCTGCTCTCCAGGGTCTCAGGCTGAGGTCTCTCACATCACCTCCTACCTGGCCTTTTGAACTGGAGATTGGGGGGATTGAACCTGGGACCTTCTGCGTGCCAAGCAGATTGTACCCGTGAGCCACGATGGCTCCTTCCTCTCTTTGAGCACCTGCTGAGAGGAGTGGTAGGACAGCAAAGCAAGAGGCAGGCTCAGAGTCCCCCACCCCAAATCTCCTTTGCTATCTTCCTCCAGCTCAAGTATCAGGGCACCATGGTTTAGGTCAGGGGTGTCAAACATATGGCCCATGGGACAGAACTGGCCCATCCAGGGCTCTTATCTGGCCCACGAGCAACTGGTTATTAATTTTATTGACAGATGACAGAGGTTGTGCATTTATGCCCCTTTCTACTGTCCCAGTGCTAATGAGTAATGGGCGGTAGAAGTGGGAGGGTGGGCATCAGGGAGATACTTTAAGGAAATATTGTAAGAGTTTTACTACTTCCTTTAGGCATTTGTTTAAAACATGTTTGTATTTTGAGTAAAAAAAATAATATTGTTAATTGGGTTTGCCTGTGTCCTTTATAAAGTTTATATGTCCCATACCTGGCATTACATTTTATAGCACACGTGGTGCAGTCCAACAAAGTGACATTCATGTCAGATCCACCCCTTGTAACAAAGGAATTCAACATCTCTGGTTTAGGTCATAGCACTGGCTCTTCTACCTGTCATGTAACTCTGACATCCCATGATTTCCTGCCATGTGCTTTCAGCTTGGTGATCTCCAAGTCCAAAAAAGTTGAAGATCGTGGGATCTTAATCCTCAAGACCTAATTTCTTCTTTGAGAATGCAGGGGTCGTATTCTCAGCTATTGCCGCACCCAGAGCAGTCAAAGAACCCAAATTCCCAGAATATTTATAAAGTCAGGAGAGGATTCAGAAGACCCAAGGACCAGATCACAGAAGCTCTTGGGTGATTGCTGTGTCAGGGAAATGAGAAATGTGGCTGGGAGGTTGCAGGAAAGGATTTCATAAGCATCTTACCTTCCTTGGGACTCAGACCCCTCTCAAAGGGCTTGCTGACACTCAATCCCTTTCTTGACCTCATTAAAATCCCCAGTAAACTGCAGGCATCCCAAAGGAAACTTAAGATGAACTTAGTTTTAAGACTTGGCCTTGAACCTTGTCTTTAGTGCCAGAATTTAGCTAGTTTTGTAATAAGGGCCAGTCTACATATTACATATTACAGCTGCCACCCGATCGCCTTGGGGACTTGCCGCAGGAGGCCATCTGTAAGTTTTGCATGGGGTGCTGCAGGGCCCCAGTTCTGGTTGAACCATTATTGCAGGGAGGAGGGGCTTCTGCCTCCTCCTGCACCACTTCCACAACCTGAAACGGTGGGGGGGTACATTATTTGCCCTGTTGTGAAGCATTCAGAGCATGTTGTAGCCTCCTGATGGCAAATTACACCCCCTCCAAAGTTCCCTCTAAGCTGTGCTAGGGGGTGCTGGTGCACAACATTTTAGCTGGCAGCACAGGGAACTTAGCTGGCAGCCCAGCCTTCAAATGAACTGAGAAATTTTTCCCCCTCCATTGGAAACAATTGAGGATGGGGGCACCTCCTTCTCTGGCTCATAGAATTGGACTATCTGGTTCAGTCTTTTTGAATCTTGGGAGAAGGTTTGAGGAGAGGCACCATTTGCTGTGCTGAAATTTTAGTATCTCTGCCTCAAAAGATACCCCCCCCCAATCGATTCTCTATTATAGCCTATGGGGCCCATTGACTATAATGGTCTCCATAGGCTATAATGGAGCTGGGGAAAAGCTTTTTCTTTTTTTTTTGCACACCCCTGTTATGCTTTTCAGTATGATTTGTAAGCTGCCCTGAGTCACAGGGAAAAGTGGGATATAAATATTTGAATAAATAAGTAGTTTGGGCAGGTTGATAACATTTAAGCAGCTTCCTGTTAGGTTAGGCAGGGTTCTGACATTGATTGTTCCACCCCTGTTATACTTGACCTGTAATGTTGGTTGTCATAATTCATTTAAAAAAAAGTATACTGCAAGAGTCCCGTCTCCCCCAAGTGCTGGTATATTTTCTAAGGCTCAGTGCAGTGTAATAGTCTGAGGCCAGGTCTACCAATATAGTGGAAAGGGTTCAGTAGACTTGTTCTCTGGAGGACAGGTGGGATGGGACAGGTAGACCTGTCCTCTGGCGGGCAGGTCTACCAATATAGTGGGAATGGGTGGGTGAGATTTGACTTGATTATGTTTTCTCTTATAATGTTTAAATTATTCTTAAGATATAGTTTAAATATAATTTAAAATAATTTATTCTGAGAATTTTACAAGGTTATGGAAATAATCTTCTAAAAACTAATTTACGCGACAGTCAAATGTAGACTCACTCACAACTTGAATGCTACTAGCTTTTTTCGCTCACAAGGTAGAATTTCAGCTTACAACCCCTTGAAACCTAGAGGGAACATTGCCCCCCCTCCACCAGCAGCGCTGTTTCAAGTCAGGAAAATGGTGCAGCAGGCAGGAACCCCTCTTCCCTCTCTGACATGGTCTCGATCAGAATTGGACTCCTGCAGCATTTGTCAATTGAGTTCCCATGGGAGACTTGCAGCTGTTGTACAGCGATCACAGAGGAGACATAACATGTAGTTTGACCCTAATAATAAACTCCTAAAAGAGATAGTAACAAATTGGATTTATTGGAACCTGGCTTGGTTGACAAAAAACTGTTCTCTGAGCAGAAGTCTCTCAAACTCTTCTATGACCAGGGTTGACCAAAGAGCTACTGTATCTGTGGCTGTTTCTGTTCTCTGTGAGGAAAATATAGGCCGAATTAATGCCCGGTGTAGAATCTACTCAGATTCTAACCCTTCAGCTGTTAATTATTTTAAAATGAATGATCTATGCTGAGATTTTATGTAGGTTACTAATTTTTTTAGGTGTTTCATTCTGCTTCTGAATGGCCTGTAGGGTGGCCACCCTCCAGGTGGGGTCTGAAGGTCTCCTGGATTTAGACCTCATCTTCAGATGACAGAGATCAGTTTCGCTAAAGAAAATGGTTACTTTGGAGGGTGGGTTCTGTGATATTATACCCTGCTGAGCTCCTTCCTCAGGATATACCCCCAAAACCTTCAGGACTTCCCCAGCCCAGGGCTGGCAACTGTAATGGCCTGTGGGCAATGCCCCCTCTAAGCTGTGGAGTCTTGTGAGCAAAAAAATCTACTTTGTGAGCTACTGACCTTAAAGTGGTGAGGGAGCAATTTGGCTGCTGCATGAATTAGTTTGCTCTGGAGCTACCCTTCCTGAGCTAAGACAAAAATGGGTGAGCCGGAGGCTAGAAAACTGTGAGCTAGCTCACACTAACTCAGCTTAGAGGGAACACTGCCTGGCGGGTCATTATAAAAACTGAATTGAACTAGTAACAGAGTGTCTTTGAGCATGAACAGAACACACTCTCCTCATCACTGAGTAATCACAGCTCAAACTCACACCACAAGCAGGATTTTCCAGTCAGAGGATAAGGTGGTTTGAGCCGCCACGCCTCTTTCTCTGGAAATTAATTACTGGTCATGATCCCTACCACCAATGTCCTCTCCTCCTGCTGCTCTTCAGGACTTGTCTGTCTTTTTTGTTCTGCCTGAACAGATTTGTCTGATGAGGTGGAGCTTGAAGAGGCCATCTTGGAAGAAACGCAGCCTGTCGGCAAGAAGGAGTTAGAGCCCAAGAAGGGCTGGCAGGCCAAGCGGAGAGAAGGTGAGGCTGGGGAGGGCCTCAGTTGCTAGGCAACCAGCATCTCTGTGAGTTTCTGCATCTCGAGGCTACTGTCAGGTAACCGACCCCCAGTCAGCCAGATTTTCTTCTTTCTCTTGGATGAAGGACAGATTTCTCCTTTGGGTACCAAAGCGACCGAAGTTGGATATAGTGTTCCAGAAAAGGCCTCCTCTGTAAAGCGGGCCCACAAAGTACCAGTTCTTCACTATTTTGAAATAAGAGTCAAAGGAGATAGCAAGGGAGCCGTTAACAGCTATCCCATGTGGCTTTTTAAACCTTAAAAGTTGCTGTTGGGGGAGGAGGAGTAATTCAGATTGGGGCTGGGGGTGTGGGCAGCTAACCCTCCCCCCCCAACAACATTTTCCTGATAGGCATCTCCAAAAGTGATTTGCTTCATAGGGAGAATACAGGCACCCATTCCTGGGACAGAGGGCCTAGTCTGACTTGGGAGACCCTTACAGCTGTTTTTCAGAAATCCATTGCATCTAATTTAGCCACGAATGGGATTACAACTGACCTCCAGGCAACAGAGATCAGTTCCAAAAATATAAAAAATACGTGTATTTATTGTCAAAGGGTTAAAAACAGTTATGGGCCCAACTGTAGCCTCATTACAGGATAAAAATACAATATACGCAAGTGGGAACTGTTGCAACCCCAATAGGCCTTCCTCAGTAGTCAAGCAATCTTTGTACATAACAGCTCACGATACAATAGTAAAACACTTCACAAGTTGATGTGGGACCGAGAAAGGAGTTTTTTTTAATAAAGATCAATTTACACAAGGCATGAGAATGTTCATGAGGCCTCCTAGAGTCTAGCCTTGTGCCATAGTCAGATGCATATGTGCTGCGTGATGTTGCAATTGTTTGCCTTCTGATTTTGGTCCACAAAGTACAGGTGCAAACAACTGATCAGAGGCAATGTACAGAAAATACAGGTGCAAACAACTTATCAGAGGCCACGTACCATAAATGGTGTGTAGTGCTACAGTTGGGCCCATAACTGTTTTTAACCCTTTGACAATAAATACACGTATTTTTGATATTACTTAGATTATACATATTGTTTTTAGTAACTGGCCCTATACTTGGTTTGTAACTAACCTTTTTGGGTTCTTGATTCAGATTTTTTGGGGTTAAGTCCCCCCCCCCTTTCTTTCTTTTAACAGAGATCACTTCACCTGGACAAAATGGCCACTTTGGAAGGTGTACGCTTTCCTCATCACTATCCATAGCGCTTCTGGTTTGAAAATCTAGGCGTGTAATTTGGATCTTAAAAGAAACAACTACTAGGGGGATCAGTCTGGGTTGGGATCCCAAATACTGAGAGGGCCCTCCCCCTGGACAAAGTACTCATCTGCAGTACCACACAGAAGCATCAGTCCCATGTTGTTTGGCCCTTGCTGTGCTGCTGTGACCAAACTGGCTCAGTGCATGAGTGACAGCAAAGGGTTATATGATTTCCTATAGGTAAGGCCATGTGCATTCTGGGCTTCTGCAATCATATCTTCTATGGTGAAAGGAAGGGGGAAAGCAAGTTTCTAGTCCTTATGAACAGATGAGGTTTAAAATGTTTGGGCAAAGTCTGATGCCATTAGAGGCACCAAAGAGGTTCCGGTATCCTTCTCACGGCCAGGCAGAAACAGCAAAGATCATGCAAAATAAGCAGAGGTGGTTGGTTTGCCTAATTTATTCAATGTACAGAATTTTGCTTTTGGAGACACTGATAGATACATGCATTCTATGCAACTCTGAACTTTAACCCTGGGCTGCTAGGCACCCACTGCTCTGGTATGGACAATTATTCATCTTTTACCATCTGCAGGGCGATCCAGTGCCCAGAGGCGTGAGCAGTCTTCCAGACCGAAGAAGGAATTCTCATCCCCAAGCCAGGACGTACCGTCTGTCATCATGGATGTGAAGGGTGAGATTCCAGGGTGTAGATAACAGCCACAAGGGTTCTCATATGCTGTGCACAACTATACTGGTATGGTGTAGTTTTTAGTGTCGGACTGTGACCTAACTCATGTTCAAACCCCCACTCGGCCAGCTCACTGGGTGACCTTGGGCCATTCACATGGTCTCTCAGCCTAGCCTATCTCACAGGCCCAGGGGGGGGGCAGGCCATCGGCCCACCAGGGGATTCCCTGGTGCCTACAATGTCCAGTCTATCCCTGAGCTGAAATGAGAGCGTTCACAACACAAAACCTTTATTGGCATTGAAAGCACAAAACATCCGGAAATACAGCAATAACAGCAGAATACTAAGATGCAACAGTCACTTAGACTTGGCTATTCAAGCCTCGTCTTCTGATTGCATAATATAAAAATTTTGCAACAGCCTCCATCAGGGGTCTTTTTTGGGGGAGCGCACCGGAGCACAGCTCCGGGAGCTCAGGAGCCAAGCCCCACCTCCAGCTGGCGTCCTGGGGAGTCTTTCAGGCAGCCGAATGTCAATTTCAGCTCCATTATATCCTATGGGCCATTGAAGTCAATGGTGAAAACATAGGGTATATTCCGGGGGCTGGAGGGGAGGGGGTTTGAGGGAGAGGCTCCAAACTCACAGGGTAGCTGGTGGAGCCTCTCCCCAAGATACCCACCAAGTTTCAAGAACATTGGACCAGGGGGTCCAATTCTATGGGCCCCTAAACAGGTTGCCCCTATTCCCTCCATTGTTCTCTAGGGTGGGGAAAAAGTAACTTTAAATGTAGCAGGTTCTGTGACTTCCTAGCTTTCAATTTTTCACAACAGGGATTCTCTAGCTTCTTCCATGGTGGAGATACAAGAGGTAAGGCATAACTCTGTAAAAGGAGATGCTGGAGACTTACTTTTTAAAAAGAAAGAAAAGAAAAGAAAGCTGGGAATTCACACAATCGGTTGCACATAGCTTTGTAACAGCATATCGATCCCTAACCTGGATAGCCCAGGAAAGCCCGATCTCATCAGATCTCGGAAGCTAGAGCAGGATCGACTCTGGCAAGTACTTGGATGGGAGACCTCCTTGAAACACCGGTGGCAGGGGCAGGCTTTATTCAGCCACCTCTCTGAATACCCTCCAGGCCCCTAATAGGGGTCAGTCAGCAGAGGTCACCATGACTTCCAGATGCACACACACATGCACATATAAAAAATACAAAAAAAAACCCACACCCCAGCATATCGGTATAAAACTGCAAAAAAAAATTAATTAATTGAAAAAGTCCCAGTGGCCCTGGTGAGGGGTAATGCCTGCTGCTGGGGGATGAGGGCAAGGGAATTGTAGGGTAACTGGCCATATGGAAGCCCCATTCTGTGTTGTGTCAGCAGCCATACCAGCAGTGGGGAAACTACACAAGCCTGTTCCTGTGTGGAAATCACCCAGAAGGGACTGCTTCTCTGCCTCATCCCGTTTAGATTCCAAGGACAGCCCCCAGAATGAAGGTCCGGAATCTGCAGAGTCTGAGGATGCTCATAGCGAATTGTATAACACTTGTTCACTCCAAAGCAACTCTGAAAGTGAGGAAGAGTCATCCCAGGAACTGACTGTACCACCCTCACCCATGAAGAAGCCCCGTGACAGGATGCTTGTACAAAGAGGTAAATAGTCTTCCAGCTCAAAAGAGCCATCATCCTATCCAGTCTCCAGTTGGCTGGGTTTGGTTCAGTGCATTCTGGGAATATGGCCGAGAACAGTGAAGCACTGGAGACAGACTCTTCTGATGAGAAAGAGGGAGGAAGGCAGGCAGATTGCCAGGAAAAGGCAGGACAAACAAAGCAGGTCCACTGGCACAAAAATGCCATGTCTCCCCCTTGTCCCTACCATGACTCTGGGACCATCTGTGCCATGGACTGGCCCTGCTTTTTTGGAATGCTTTATTTTATAAACCAAGCTCCCCCTGCAGTTGTGGTTTCTCACCAAAACACACAGTTGATACATTTAGAAATAACATGGTGAAATCTGTCAGTTTGAAGCTATTGGGTAATCTTGTTTGGCAGGGCTGGCTCAGCATATTTCGGTGGCCTATGTCCACACACCCCTCCAAGCCCTGGAGCCTGGTGGGAGTGGCTAAAATTGGCTTGGCTGTTACTGTATGTTCATGTTTTTAGTTGGCCAAGCAATTTGTTAAGAGACTAGTTACTAATTTATTTTTTAATATAAAAATAAAGCCAAACAAGGAGGTCTAGAAGCCTGGGCTCACAGCTTGATAGGCTAGCAGGATCTTATGGAGGAGCCAGGATTCTGGGTCCTGGTCAAAAGAAGTGCAGGCCACAGGACAGAAGAGGGCATGGATGCTTTGCCTTGTCCACCCACCCACCCCTTAGTCACCCACCCACCTCTTCCCAGGGTCTCTCACCAATGGAACGAGGAGTGTGAGTGAAGATGATGAAGATGAAGCAGAGGATGCCGATTTCCAGGAGGATCAGGAGGACACGCTGAGCAGGGTCATGTACACCCGTGAGGAGATCGGCGTGTCTAATGTAAGAGGCTGAAAATCACACAGGCATCAGTGGCTACATGCGGGTGTTCCCATGGGGATATTTTCGGCCTGCGCGGCAAGCTCTGCCTCTCCCGACTTTGGTTCTGTAAAGATGTACATGTGGCCTCTCACTGTTGCATGAATTCTCTTCCCCCCATGCCTCAGGTGGGCTGTTTGCTCCCCTGTTTTCTTCCGTCACCTGCACACTCAGTTGTGCCCTTACATCCAAACAAGGGAGACACCAGTCCAGGGCCGGTTCCAGGTTTTGGTGGGCCCTGGGCTGAGAGTGCCGGGGGCCCCCTCCTCTCCTCTTCTTGCCACTATCCCACCCCCGCTCACACCTCTCTGCCCACCTGCTTGTCTTCTCCTTCCCCACTACCCACCCAGCCAGCCTTCCCCCATTCCCTTGTTTAATTTCCCATCCTCCAAGTGCTCACACAGCCTTTTCCTGACTTTGCTGGGCAGTGCGTGCAGTGCTCACAACAAGCAGCCAGGGAGCTTGAACAGGTGTGGAGGGCAGCAAGGCTGGCCCCAGGTGTCTGGGTGCCCTAGGCAGGACAGCCTGGGGCGCCCACCCCACCGGGGATGCCAACCTCCCGGTGGGGCCTGGATATGGCAGCGCCGGCTTTTCTGGCACCCCTGCAGGGCCAGCGCCCTAGGCAAGCGCCTAGCTCGCCTAGTGGGCGAGCCGGCCCTGGAGGGCAGCAGCGGGCCCCATCGGAAGACCTGGGCCTCGGCAGCTGCCCCAGTTCAGGGTAGGCTGACGCTCCCTCTGCATCCATCACAGCAGGGAACGATCTGTCTCTCTCGAGAGAGGTTCCAAACCTCATTCCATCATGGCCCACCCGTCTTTTCTTCTTACCCCAACAGACTCCAAGTGGGGAATCGAGCATCCCGCTGTCCCTCAAGGTGGACGACATAGAGGCGTTTGTTCTCAAACCTTGTCCTCAGGGGAGCACAGTCCAGTGTCGCATCACACGGGACCGGAAGGGGATGGACAAGGGCATCTTTCCTTTCTATTACCTGCACCTTGAGATGGAAAATGGAAAAAAGGTAGCAGCCAACAGGAGATAATTCTGTTGTTGTTGGGTTTTAATTTCCATCTGACTTTTTTGACCCGGTATCCTGCCCCATCCCAGATATTCAGGCCAAGTCATCTGTTATTTAAAACTGTTAAGAGGTACCCCCCTCACTCTCTGCCATCCAGTTATTGTTTTTGCAATATGCTCAGACTGGAATTCTGGTGAACCTTCAGGTGTGCCCAGGATTGAACTTGGTACATTCTGCATATAACCCATGTGCTCTACAGCTGAGGGCCAAGTAAGCTGTGATTTGGGTGGAGAGAGAACAGATCCACATGTTTTTACATATGTGTCCACCTGTTCATGTCTAAAGTGAGGGGGGTGTCTTTTAAAAGAATAAACTGAAGTGCTTGGTCAAGGGGAGCTGAACTCCAGCTCCTCCCACATCTTATTTAGTATATATTATTTATTTATTTATTTATTACTTTCGATTTGTATCCCATCTTGCCAAAGCAAACTGGCTCAAGGCATTGAACAGCAATTAAAATACAGTAAAACAATAAATACAATAAAATTCACAGACAACAATTACTTCAAGTGCTAGTAGATACAGATGGCAATTTCTGTAAAGTAGACAGATTGAAGGCAATATCCAGCATTCCAACATAGGGCCCTAGCGTGTTCAGATTGTGGGGTATGGTATGGAAGGGAGGCAAGTTTTGGCTCCCCTGACCTTGTCACTTAATTTATGGTGGACATGTTTACAGGGGACATGTATATAAATAAACACATATGGATCCTTCCCATCATATCTAGTTCGGCCTAGAGCTACAATCGCGCCTGTGTTCTAGAAATTTAGATGGCACTCTCTCCGGCCTTGATGGCCTTGGTAAATAATCGACACTTCTTAAGAGGACATTCTTCTTGTCCAGTTTAAATGGTGGCAATGGTTCATGGAACAGGAAAGTGTCTCAGTCAGAATGTCTAATCTATTGCAGATTAATTACTCAAGGAAGTGGTACAAAGTCTGAGTCCGGTGTTCTGCTGTTTTGTAGAGTGGTAAACTTTAACATGTCCACAAAAGCTTATACCCAGAATTCACCTCTGTTGGTCTTTAAGGTGCCACTGGACTCAAACATTGTTCTGTTGCTTCAGATCAACACGCCTGCCCACCTGAATCAAGGAAGTGGTGTGACCCATACCCGTTCCCATACTCTATCATTGTTTAGCAATCCACTCCTGGGATTTCTTTGGCCAGTTTTATGGTTAAAGAAGGCCAGATTATTCTGTGATTAGTCTGGATGAGAAAGTTGGCTCAGAGAAGGGATTCCGGTTAGCATTAGACTGAGGAATCTGCAAAACTTGGAAGGTGAGATATAAGCACCAGATGGGGAATGGTGGCAGTCAGGAAGAGATTCCGGCCAGGACTCTGCCTCGCTGACATCTGGTCATTCTTCTTCAGCGTTTCCTCATGTCTGGACGGAAGAGGAAAAAGAGCAAGACTTCCAATTACCTCATTTCTCTGGATCCTATCGATCTGTCACGGGGCGGGGAGAGTTTCATTGGAAAAGTCAGGTGTGTCTGTTTTCTCCCTTATGTTCCTGGGCCAGTTGTATATCTCAGCCTCATTCCTCTTATAGGGAGCTCTCCAGGGAGGGCGACACAACATGGGTCACGTGGCTCCTTAACATAACCTCTGCTACAGCCCAGGTGCCATCTTGGCTCTAATAGAAAGGGGGGAAGCACACACACACACAGACATACACATGCACACAGAACAAGTGAGGCATTGTCTTTATTGGATCAATGAGTGCTGGAAGTAGTCTTTGGCATTACACATCAAGTGTTTTTCAAAAGTGAGCAGGGCCAATGAGTCTTTTGCCCAGCAAGACTTCTGACTGACTATATTGCTTCAGCCACCAAAGCACGTGGATCTTCACTGTGTGACTAGAGATAAGCTGCAGCAGTCATTTTGTGGCTGGCTCTTTTTTTTTACAGCAATCTGAGACTAGCAACAATCTTATATTGCCAAACTTGTGCCACTTGTAAAACAAAAATTAAATGTAAAACAACAAGGGACACATTGATGAATGGCAGAAAGTACAGAATGGGCAGAACAACCTGAGATGTGGGCATAGGAGTGGCCTAGAAGGGGCTGGGAAAGGATGGGAGGGAAATCCCAGGGAATCTGTATGCTTTTGAATTACCTTCAGCTTGGAAGCAAAGCAAGGGAAACACTAGCACAAAAGCACTCTCAGGAAACCTGGGGAAAACAGCAAACAGAAAGCGAACTGAGCGCTGAAGGGAGGAAAAACAATGCAGAACGAAACAGAAAACCTGACAGATAGGCATGGTGAAAACGAGGCAAAGCAACCCGTGCATAATAGGCCACAGAGTGATTTTTTTTAAACATTAATTTTTTACATTGAATCCTGACTGTTATCTGGGAAGCTGATCCTCAAGGAACAAATTGTACATGATATCAGGGATCTGCCAACAGTCTTTCAAGGTGGAAATAGTAGTTACGGGGGCTTGATTCAGAACTGGGCCATGGCAAGCAGTGTGGAGCAGGGTGTAATCTCCTGCACCATTTCCCCAATTTGATTCAGCACCCCAGAGCTGGTTTTTTTGCCGCACAGGAGAACATACAGCCATCATGTAGGTTTATGGATATTTCTTCCTCCATGGTACATAACTGGTTGGGTAGGAATTGAGATCAAATCTAATTTTGCCCCAGGAATGTTGCAGTCATATTCAGCTTCCTCTGCAGCAATTAAAACCCCACATGACTGGGAGATCCACAGCTGAATCCTCAACAGACTTATGCCTTTCTAAATCCAGTTAAGTCTGTGGGTTTAGAAGAGGGCAGTTCTACTTAGGATTGCACTGCTGGTTACATAATTATTTAAAGGGACTCAAAGTGGCTTACAACCCTGAAAAATGGACTATACGCATAAACCAATATATGGCTGAGTTCAGACTGGCAGTTCGAAGCGGGAGGGAGTCGTGGCAAAAAAGCCCTGGAACAAACCGTTCTGGGTTTTCCCGGTCACACTGCGCCGACTGATGCAGGAACATACCAGGAGGAGGCATGAGGGAGCGTTCACGCTGTTGGCCCGAAGGCGCGGCTGTAAGGCATGGTTTTCTGTTTGCTAATCTGGAGATATGCACTTATGCGGATTTTAGTGTTCACACTTTGTTGGTGCGGGAAATACGCAAGATAGACATGCTTTCCAGGGTTTGCTACCACTTTTACCAGGTATCTTTTAAACTCGGGAGGGAAACGTTACAAGACGGGTTGAGTACGGCTGGGGTACACCGGACAGATGTGCCTGTGTGAATGGCCCCTTTAATCCGCTTGTGAAATGTTGTTGAAACATGCCTATCCTGAGGCAAACTGCCAGTCTGAACTCGGCCTATGAAACAGCAGCCTACATCTTGGGTGGCCTGGGCTCAAATGTTGGCTCCTCTGAAGACCTGAGCTGCCAAACCACCAGCTAACCAGGTTCCCTGCTCTACTATTAGCATTTTAAAGAGAAAGATACATCATTTTAAAGGTCATGTTTATTTGCCTTTAAAAACGTAATAGCAGGTCAGGGGTGGAAGCTGAAGCCGCAAACGCCCTGTACTTGTCCTGCACTGCCCTGGGGCAAACTGAGGCTGCACTAGTCTAAGAGATAGAATTTTAGTCTCTCCTGCTTGAGCCTTGAAGGGAGTTAGTTAGCAAACACTAGCTCTTTCAGAGAACTACATTTCCCAGGGTCCTTTGGGTTAGGGTTGCCAGCTCCCCTGGTGGAGGTGGGGATCCCCTGCCACCAGGCCCCACCCCCTGCCGCTGATCAGTTGGCTGGGGGTGGGGACTTACCAGGCGAGAGAGGAAGGCCCAGGCAACATCCCTGGTGACATCACTTCTGGCGTACACAAGAAGTGACATTATCACACCAGTGATGTCCAGGCGACACTCTCGTATTTTTACCATAGAGGTTTTGCCCAAATACGAGAGCATGACCAAGATGTCATAGCTTGATGACATCACTTCCACTGTCTACCGGAAGTGCCGTCCCCATATCTCTTGGGCCTTCCTCTCTCTCTTGGTAAGTCCCCTCCCCTCCCCTGCTGGTTGGCAGGAGAGCAACTCTACTTTGAGTTGGGAGCCATGACCATAAAAGGTTAGGTTCTGCATTATCTTTTTCAGATTCTTTGGTATTAGTTTGCATTTCTTCTTCTTTTTTATTATCATCATCATCTTTTGGGGATTATTTGGTTCCTTTTTTGGAGAATCAAATAAAGGGAAATAAAATAATATGAATTTTGAACTATGCAAGCATCATGTCCCTGCTTCTAGATCAAACGTGCTGGGAACCAAGTTTACCGTGTTTGACAGTGGAATCAGCCCAGAGAAGAAACCTTTTGTTCCAGAATCAGCTGAGTTGCGGCAAGAGCTGGTCGCCATTTGCTATGTGAGTTTCCCTCAAAGGAAGGATGCTGCCAGGGTACAGTGTCGGAGCTTTATATCACACGTGTGATGCCTCCCAGGCATACATCTGTTTGTGACCCCACCAAGCAGGGAGAAGCAGCAGTAGCCTCGCCACCACCACTGCTGCCTTTGCCTCCTCAAACCACCCCAGGGAGCCCTATTGGCTCCAGTGTGAAACTTACATGTCACCACCTAAGTAACCTGTGCCAGGAGGCAACATCAGGGGAAGGCCTCAGCCTCTCTGCCCTGCAGTTGACCCTTCAGAGGAACTTGTTGGCCACAGTGTGCAACAGCATGCTGGACTAGACGGACCACTGGTCTGATCCAGCAGGGCTCTTCTTAGGCTCTTACGAGGCAGTTGGAGGAGGCAAGAAAGTGTTTAAATCAAAATTGCTAGCTTCTGTCTCTGTATCACCTTTTTATCTCACCTGTCCTCTCAGAGCTCAGAACAGTGTCTGGGTTTCTCCCGTCTTCCATTTCAGCCTCACTACAACCTTGAGTTGTAAGTTAGGCTGGGGGGGAGGGGGGGACACATGTGACTGGCTTAAGGTCTTCCAGTGAGCTCTGTGGCTGAGTGGGGATTTGAATCCACATCTCTCCAGTCTTAGTCTGACACTCTAACCACCACACCACATTGGTACATCTGCATTTAAAAATTCTAAGAGGTTATCCACATGCACACCACCAGGGACAGAAAGCTATTTTGTAGAATGGTACACCAATCAATGATCCAGTATTGGTAGCAACTCAACAACACCTGTGGAATGAGATGCAGAGTTTAACACATTTCTTCCCCATCTCCTAGGAAACAAATGTCTTGGGCTTCAGGGGCCCACGGAAAATGACGGTGATCCTCCCCGGCATGACCTCAGACAACGAGAGGATTTGTATCCGGCCTAAAAATGTGAGTGGGTCGCTGCTGTTGGCACCCTTCTGGGGGCAAAACCGCCCGACACCAGACACTTGATGCATATGTGTGTGCCCACAGGAACACGAGACCTTACTGATTCGGTACCAGAACCGGAACATGCATAACCTGATCAAACTCCACAACAAGATGCCAGCCTGGAACGAGGAGACCCAGTCATATGTCCTCAACTTCCACGGACGTGTCACCCAGGCCTCCGTCAAGAACTTCCAGATCATCTCGGATGACGACCGTGAGTGGCGGGCATGTTACAAGGACACCATTTCCAGGGGGGAGGCTTATGGCCTGGTCTTAACAAGGTTTATTTGGAAGTAAGCTCTATTGCTTTCAGGAGGACTTACTTCCAAGTAAGTATGCAGCATGCTGGTCAAGGGACCCAGGTCACCTGAGGAAGGGACCCAAAAATCAGGTGAAAGACAGATGCCTCTGTTTGTCTTTTGTATGCTCAAAGAGGGCATTTCTGATTGGTGAAAGCACATGAAGGGAAGGAAAAAGTTTAAACCCCTTTTCCCATCCCCTGTCCTTGATTTGAATCAGGGCTGAGCACACCAGAAATTTACCTTTAAAAGACACTGAGAGATGCTGGGATGTCCATCTTGTCAGGTTTGCTCCCATGCAATAAGACAAGAGGCCTCTGGATAAACGGCTGCCCTAGATGGATCAAGGGTTTGGTGCAGATTGCACCAGTGATGTAGGGTATTTGCTGCATCAGCAGAAAACTTGGCTAATGTAGACACAGCCATGTGAGGACCCTCCCTATGGCCAACTGCCTCAGTTCCCCATCTGTCTGTGGAGAGACAGCTAGGTAGAAGGGCAGAAGTTGGTGGAGACAGCTAAGAAGATGCATGTCTGCATGAGAGGAAAATGCTGGTCATGTTTCTGAGGAAGCCTTGGTTGGAGGCATAGGCAAAGGGACAGAGTTTGCTATTCAGTTGCTGCCCTTCATCTCATTTGTCTGTTTCTTCCCCAACCCACAGCCCAGTACATTGTGCTGCAGTTTGGCCGTGTGGCACCCGATGTGTTCACCATGGACTACCGCTACCCACTCTGTGCGCTTCAGGCCTTCGCCATCTGTCTATCCAGCTTCGATGGGAAGCTTGCTTGCGAGTAGAGGCCCAACCCAACCCAGTTTCTGACCACCAACCCCCTGTGGCTTTGCTCCGGATCGCTTCCTGCTGTCTCGTAAAACTGGACATCATCTGTTTGGTTTTCAGTATCACTCACCTTCGACCTCTGACTTTCTCATACTTACTGGGCAGGGGCGACGCCATGACCTTTTGTCAACGTGGACCTCCACACAACCTATTACTTCAAGACAGTCTTCCCCTTGTTCTCTCCCATTTGACAAGAACGTTCTTATCAAGTTCTCCCAGTTTGTTGTAACCCCCTGACCTTCCCTTATCATTTGCTTTGGCAACCAGATTCCTGTTCTGTGCAGCTCTGTTGTTGAATATCATCACTTTGGTTCAGGCTCCGTAAGCCTCAGCTCAGTTTCTCCAGAACTCTCTCCACGACAACACACTACGCAGGAAACAGACCGCCTTGCCAGGTGTAGAAGACAGCTCCGTTACTGAAGAACCAGCAAATGCTGAAGAAACAGCACAGTCTGCCAGCGTCATATATTCATAACAAGGGAAGGAGCAGCCGTGCTGAAGGGGAATGGCAGCCATTTTGATACGATGAACTGAAGCCGCATCGCCCACCTTCCCTGCTTTATAAAACCGGGTAATAGATTGGAAATAAAATTTACCCAGAGATTAAACAGGCCTGTTATCTGGATCCTGTGGGAACAGTTTGGACGTATTCTAGCCAGCTTTTGTATAGGATCAGCTATCCAGCCTGGGATCCCTTAGCACGTCTCGAGTCTTCCTCACATCCAGAGTCTCTAGTTGATAACATAGCCAGTGTTCCTCATCAGATGGCGGGATGTGGCTTTCAGAATACTATCCAGCAGAACCCAAATGGGACAAAAAGGTTTCTGGATCCCAGGACAACTTTAACAAGGTTGATAAAAACTCAGAGGCTGGGGGCCCTGATCCAGCTAAAGTCGGTCATAACTAATGGTATACTCCTACGCAGAGTTAATCCAGTTTAAGCTCCAACCCTGTCTGTCCAGTTGAGTCATAGCTAACTTGTACTTGCTTTCCAAAACAGGTCCTCAGTCGTTTCCATGAAGGTTTCAAAGTGCGGGAGCCGGGTCATGCATTTATCATTCATTTAAAATATTTATATTTATTTAGTGAGATGTGTTTATACTTGGCTTTTTTCTCCAATGGAGACCCAAAGCAGCTTACAGCATTGCTCTCCTCCCTCCATTTTATCCTTGCAACAACCACCCCGTGAGGTAGGGTCGTCTGACCACAGTGACTGACTGGCCCCAGGCCACCCAGTGAGCTTCAGTGGCAAAGTGGGGATTTGAATCTGGGTCTCCCGGATCCTAGCCCAGGACTTTGACCACTACACCACACTAGCTTCCACCGTTTGATTTGGCTAAATCCAAAAAGTAGCTCACAAAAATAACTTGTTTAAAGAAAAAAACCCATTACAATTAAAACCTACAAACGTACAGCCAGAATTTTATTATTTATATATAGTCCACCTTTCTAATGGAGACTCAGGCCAGATGACAGGGTATAACCAGTGCAATCAGACAGCATAAAAACCATCAATGAACCATGCAGCAGGGCAGGGGTTACAGAATTAGAGAACAATGCGAATAACAGACTGTCGAAGGCAAGAATAAACTGTGCCAGGAGCAAATCGCCATCAAAGGAGGCAGAGACCCCACCTCCTTTGAGAGTCCCACTTTATTCTGCTCTCCCTGAGGGTCCCACTTTATCCGGGTGCCCTGAATGCCGCCGGAGAAGCGATGGAGCCGATCTCCCTGAGGAGCAAGTTCCACAGTTTGGGCACTACTGTTGAAAAGGCACTACTATCCCATGTGGCTACCCATTAGGGTTGCCAACCTCCAGGTGTGTGGCTGGAGATCTCCCGCTATTACAACTGATCTCCAGGTAGAGATCAGTTCACCTAGAGAAAATGGCCATTTTGGAAGGTGGAGCCTATGGCTTTATATCCCTTCCCGCTCCTCCCCGCCCCCAACCCCACCGTCCTTATGCTACGGCCCCCAAATCCTCAGGTATTTCCTAAACCGGAGCTGGCAACCGTGCTAACTCACCAAACTTGTGACAAGGGAGGGGTTACATGAAGAAGGGCCTCCGGGGAACATTTAACATGCAGGAAGGTTCACGGGGGAAGAAGTGGACCTTTCAAAGCGTCCTGGACCCAGAGGGCAGCAATGGTTAATTTGGACCCGTAAACAAACTGACAGTCATTGAGAGGGCTGTTGGGTGTGGCCTATTATGCTGATGAGTTCCTGCTGGGCGTGGCCAACTCAGGAGCCAGCCGGAACTCCATTCCTGTGGGTTCCTGCCCCAAAATAGCCCTGAACAGCACTAAAAAGAAACTAGGAAAAGACAGAGTCAGCAGCCATGTTTATTTCCTGCTCCCTCTATTGTTTGCTTCCTCTGGCAGTGCTTTGGATCAGTTTTGTGAATTTCATTCCCTTGATGTGTGTGGTTGTTTTTGGTTGGTTTTTTTAAACAATACAAGTAAAACTGACAGCGCTCCCATTGGGCTTCCGAGGCAGGAGCCAACAAATTTGAAACACATAACAGTGAGTCTCTGCTAGAGGTTGCTTTGAGAGATGGAGCAACTGGGAAAGCTCCACCTTCGAGCTTGTGATGACCCAGCTCCACCAGGACAATCCTTGGAAGCAGGAACAGGTGACCAAAGTGAAGAGATAAGTATCTTTTAAGCACACAGGGAGTGGGAGGGAAGGAACAAGGAAATGGCAAAGGAAGAACTGCTGAGAGGGATGGTCTAGTAAGTCAGAGGCCACATTACTCTACACACCCCTGTTTCCTTGCCAGCAAAAGCTCCTTGCAGGGTTGCCAACTTTTAACCAGTCCTCCTCCAGTATTTTTAAACAGTTAAGAAGAACACTCAAAACCTGGGCTGGTGAAGGTTTTCGAAGCAAGGATATGGAAGTCTCTGCCATCTCCTACACAATCCTTACATCTTTGTCTGTGCATGTATAACTAAGGAAATAAGCCCCACTGGGTTGAATGGGATCTACCCGATAGCGAGCAGACAAAATTAAAGGGCTTCTAGGTCTGCCAGTTGTTTTAAACATTATCGCTCAATGGAACCTCCATGTTCAGAGGCAGTATCTTTCTAAAAACCAGATGCTATGGGCATGCAAGAAGGGAAAGCATTCATGCCCTGCTTGGAAACGTCCCAGAAACAGCTAACAGTCCTAAGTAGCTTCCACTTTCCCGATTGGGAAAGTTACATGTAGCCTTTCTAGGGTTGCCAATCTCCACATCGGGCCTGGAGATCTCCCAGAATTCCAATGGATCTCCAGACGGCAGAGATCAGTTCTCCTGGAGAAACTGACAGTTTTGGAGGGTGAGCTCCACGGCATTATACCCTGCTGAGGTCCCAAACCCCAGCCTCCCTGAGCTCTACCCCAAATCTCCAGGAATTTCCCAGACCAGAATTGACAACCCTCAGAGATGTGGACAGGATGCAGAGGAGGGCAACGAAGACGATCAGCGGCCTGGAGACCAAGCCGTATAAAGGAAGGCTGAGGGACTCGGGAATGTTTGGTCTGAAGAAGAGGAGGTTGAGGGAGGACATGATAGCTCTCTTGAAGTATTTGAAGGGCTGTCGCTCCGAGGAGGGCAGGGAGCTGTTCCGGTGGGAGGCAGAGGATAGGACTCGCAATAATGGGTTTAAATTAAGGGCGGGAAGGTACCAGCTGGCTATTAGGGACTTTTTTCTTTTTTTTAACAATAGGAGTAGTTCAGCAGTAGAATTGGCTGTCTAGAGAAGACGGGGAGTTCCCCCCTCACTGGCAGTCTTTAAGCGGCGTCTGGACAAACACTTGTCAGGGACGCTCTAGGCAGTTTCGCACTGAGCAGGGGGTTGAACTAGATGGCCTGTACGGGCCCTCCCACCCCTGTCATCCTATGAGACGTATGGTTCTGAAGTGCACAAATAGCAGCTGCCTGGGGCAGAAAACAGAAAAGAGAGGAAAGTTTTTAAGCCTCGTAGACTCCTGAATGTGGCCTGAATTTGGTGGAAACTCCAAGCGCAGGACCTCCAGTGCATGCCTGATCAATCAGACCACAGAGGCAGCATAGGCAGCGCATGGGTTTTGTGACACGTCGGCCAGCAGCAAGCCAGTCAACAAGTAAACGACCTGCCTGGGAAGAGTCACTGTCTTCTTAAAAACCTAAGTAGGTGATGTGCTTTTATGAGCTTGGCAAAAAGCAGGAGTCAGCCGAGGAAGTTTCTCTCGGTGATGAGGAACCTGCACATGTTGATCTCAGTCAGTCCCACAGGCTGTGAAGGCCCAGCCCGCCCCCATATCTATGAACGATAAAGGTGGCAGCCCTGTCCCAGAAATGTTCCTCGGGTGTCCCTCCCCGGCCCCCATTTCGTTTTTTTCTCTAGGAAACCCAGGAGGGCCTGACTGGGTCCTGGAATGCGTTTTAACTAAAGGAGTCAGCTAAGGAACACGAGAAGTAATCGCTGATTATATCTTGCCCCAGGCCATGTGCAAAAGGCATCGGTCTTTCTTAAGGGCAGGAGCCCCGACGTCCCTACACCCCTGGATCTGAACTCACAGGCGGGACGTTCAGCTGAGAGAGGCCGTGGTTTCCTGGCTCCCAAGCCACACGCTCTAGCGAGGCAGAGGGAGAACGGCAGGGCTCCTTCTTCCCCGGTGCTTCTGGCCCATCGCTTCTGTGTCAACAAAGAAGCACCCAAGCAGGTGGCCACTCCCTGCCTTTGGGGAGCCCTGCCCTCCCGCTGGGCCCAGCCCTCTGTGTGGGCAGCTGATTCAGCCACTCTGGCAAAACAGGCAACAGCATCAGCATCAGCCTCGGCTCTCTCACGCCCTCTCCCTCTCCGGTGCGACCCAAAGATGTCTAAACCCTCCACGGCGATCCGCTGGGGAATCTGCTCTGCTGGGAAGATCAGCCACGACTTCCTAGTGGCGCTGAAGACTCTGCCACCAGAGGATCACCAGGTTGGATCAGTGGGGCTGGAAGGGCCTGGGGGGAGGACTGGGGGGTCAGTCTTCGTGAGTGGAGCACTCAGCTTTCTTCTGTGGCTTTAAAAGCTCTCTGTCCCCAGGCTTATAGCAGGAGAGGCTTTTCTCTTTGCTGTTATCTCCATGCTAGGAAAAGTTCCACCTGCTAGATTTTTTTGGGGGGGAGGAGTATTTTGTATGTGTGTGTGTGCATGCATGCCTGGAAGTCATTGTTGACTTCTGGAAACCCCTAGTGGGGCTTGGAGGCGGTTCAGAGAGGTGGCTTGCGATTGCCTGCCTTTGCATTACGGCCCTGGTATTCCTTGGAGGTCTCCCAATCCAAGTACTTGCAAGGGCTGGCCCTGCTTAGCTTCCGAGACCGGGCTTACCTGGGCTATCCAGGTCAGGCCCACCTGCCAGATTCTTAACCTCCCAGGAAGCAATTAAAGACCCAGGAGCCCTGCCGGAATGAAGAAACAGCTTACTAGTATATTTGGAGACGGGATCCATTCTGCTAATTCTGCATCACCCGTTCTGCTAATCTACAAACCCCGGGGGCCATCACTGGGCCACAAGTTCCTGTAGTTGCCCTACAGTCCCAGTGCATAGGATCCCCTCGCTAGGAAGGGTTAGGGCAGCCACGTCATTGTGAGACCCAGTCCCCAGCACAGAACCAGCACAGACCCCCCAGACACAGCAGGAGTGGTCGGCAGCAGACTTCAGGGGGCCTGCAGCAAGTGGTGGGTGACCACAAAAGGGATGACACCGAAGGGAACCAAGCCCTTGGGACAACACCCTCTACTGGTCACTCCCCGCCCCATCTTTCTTAGACCTCTGTTTGCTTTTTGATTGCCTTGCTCATATTAGAATCATTGGAAGGACTTCAGAGTGAAGTAAGTGAAAATTTTGGTAAGTCCTGGGGGAGAGGCAGGGATCCCCTTTTTGATGGGCCCTGGCAAGGCGTTAAACTATGTTTTAGTGGGGAGTGGGGGACTCGTGTTAGTATCCCTGCTGGCTGCTTTGTTTTGGTTCGTTTTCTCCTGTTGGTATTTGGGTTGCGACCGGCTAGCACCGTGAGCCTGGGTGCCAAATTAGTGTGGGGGAGAAAAGACTCCCCCAATAGGTAGGAGCCAGTGCAGCATTTCTGCGGGCACAATGACTTCCATCTGCAGAATGCGAATTCGGCAGCTCCTTCTCCCCGCAGCAGCTTACATAAGAACATAAGAACATAAGAGAAGCCAATGTTGAATCAGGCCAATGGCCCATCTAGTCCAACACTCTGTCACACAGTGGCCAAAAATACCAGGTGCCGTCAGGAGGTCCAGCAGTGGGGCCAGGACACTAGAAGCCCTCCCACTGCTGCCCCCTCCAGCACCAAGAATACAGAGTATCACTTGCCCCAGCCTGAGAGTTCCCATCTAATAGCCACTGATGGACTTCTACTCCATATGTTTATCTAATTCCCTCTTGAAACTGTCCATGCTTGTAGCTGCCACCACCTCCTGTGAAATGCCCCCTGAAGTCTTGCTCTTGGGGAAGAGGGGATTCCCCAAGAACAGAGCTGGGAGGCATATTGGGCTGCCACAAGAGGATGGAGCCACAAAAGTTCTGCTCTGCAGGAGGTAGAAGCCCTTGCGTCCGTGGATACACTGCACTGGATCCAACCCCTAATTACTTTTAGAGACGATCTGGCAGTGGACAGGCCAGGTAAGAGGAAGGGGAGCTTGAAATTGGAGTTATTATTATTAGTCTTATTAATCACCCACCTTGCGAACAGGCTCCGGGCGATTTACAGTCATTATAGAACATTTAAAATTACAGTTCACGTATAGTTAAAAACAAAAACAGAAAACTTTAACAGGACAATAAATACAACCAGTCCAGATGGCAATGACAGTATCTCTTTTGTCAGCCACACCGCTATCCCGCATGGGGGCTATAGAAAGAAAGAGAGTGTGCCAGTCTCAACCCCCCTATTGCTGTCCTCAACTAAAAGTTGAAGATCTACCTCTCCCCCGGTCCAGTCCTTCACCCAACCAAGCATATTGCAGCCATGCCATTTGTGTCTCAGGGTGCTGTTGCTGAAAGCCAGGTCTGTCCACAGGAAAACAAAGGCCACCCAGGATGTGCTCATGAGTGAAGGGGTAGTAGGCCCATAGCTACAGTGGGGCATCTTGGGGCCTGCCCCCCCAACTTACTACCAAGCCCCCCCCCCAACTACCAATGTTTTATTTTATTTGTGGCACTCTCTTGAGGGGTGCGTGCGGGGTGCCCTCTGACTTATTTAAAGGCCTCCCCAATTCAAAATCCCTGGCTACGGGCCTGAGGGGCAGACTTGGTATGCAGGCTTGAGAGCTGGTTGGATATGGCAGGTGGGGTCCTGGACATTCAGGATGCTGCCCTCACTGTGGTTCCCTAGGCTGTACTCTGGAGGAACCCATTGATCCTCCTTGTCCTCTTGGCAGCTTCCACTACCATCAACCATGGTCTAGCAGTCTAGCTGTGTGGGTTGGAAATCGGAGACTGCGCGTTCCTCGTGTTTACATTCCTACTTGTTGGCCGGGCTCCCAAATGTGGTGCTGCTTTACCTTGTGGGGTTATTGAGGCTATGGGTTACTGCAAGAGTTCCATCTCCTCCTCCATTCCATTTAACATCTAAACAAAACCACGGGGAAAGATTTCCAGGGATTCAGGATAAGGTGTCATCAGTATGCAAACCAACCAGCTCTACGGTTCCTTTTCATCTAACGCAGGTGAAGCCCTGGACTTCTTGTAAGGAGTCAATAATGGACTGGGTGCTGGTGACTAAGCTATAGCTCGGTGCAGATATGGCTCTAACACAATCAATGTTCCCTCTACGCTGTGGAGTCTTGTGAGCAAAAATTCTACTCTGTGAGCTACTGGCATTAAAGTTGTGAGCGAGCAATTTGGCTGCTGCATAAATTAGTTTGCTCTGGAGCCACCCTTCCTGAGCTGAGACAAAAATGTGTGAGCCAGAGGCTAAAAAACTGTGAGCTAGCTCACACTAACTCAGCTTAGAGGGTTAGGGTTAGACAAAAAGCAAATAAATAAATGACACTGCCATGCACTCATAGATGCCTTTATGCATGAACTATGATAACTGCCACCATCTGGGTAGTCCAGGATAGCTGGATTTCGTCAGAACTCGGAAGCTAAGCAGGATCGGCACTGGTCAGTATTTGGATGAAAGACCTCCAGGGAATACTAGGGTCACTACACAGAGGCGGGCCAGGCAATGGCAAACCACCTCTGAAGTCTCTTGCCTTGAAAACCGTATGGGTTTACCATAAGTTGGTTGCGACTTGACGGGGGAGAAAGTATGATGATTGGCTTTGGGGCATCAGCAGCCTCATGGAAAATAGCATAGAGATGAGACAGGTCCAAAAGGCCTGGAGAGGCTTGTTGAGATTAGATGGGGCCTGGTCAATGCCGATTGAGGAACAGAATGGTCACATAGCACGAATGGGCTAGATGGCCTGTATGGCCCCTTCCAGCTCTGTGATTCTATGATTCCATGATGCTTTCATACCCAAATATGAGCACGGAAACCATACTCATGGTTCCATTGCTAAACTAGGCTTTGATGCGTCAGGTGCCCTCAGTGGTGTCAGCCATTTCGAACAGTGCTGTGTCATTCTGTAACTGCTCCCAAGATGCAGCATGCTAAAAGGCAATGAAATGTGACCCACTTTGGAATCCAGGAAGCAACTTGCATGGGGGAAATCTGTGGCTCCATTGCGAAACCATTCCTTGGGCCTATGCTGACAGTAAGTGGCAAGGTCAGTTTGAGTTCACACCCCATCGAGACCAGTTATAGGAGTCAGGTGGTTATCCGTGGAAAGTGTGGGTTTGACAGAAACTCCTGCAAGATCTTAGGTGAGTAACTTATAACGTATCAGGGGTAATGGCAGGCAAAAAGAATATCCTGGGTTGTAGTTGTGGGTTGCAGTCAGTTTATTGTGGCTTCCTATAGATCTAACCTCACATCAACCCCGAGGCCTGAGCAGCAAAAGCAAAACCTTGATGTTAAACAGGCATTGTCCTGGAGGGTTGTAGTTCACTCACAGAACTCTTTCAAGGTCTAACAGGAGTCTTTTTCCATTGCAGCCCTGGCCCCCAAATCTACAAGAATTTTCCAACCTGGAGTTAGCAATCCAGGTGTCAGGGCCTACATGTGTGAGTGCCATCACACATAGAGAGATTAAATCCTGGTTGCTTCTTGGGAACTCTTGAAGTCTGTGTATACACAGCTCCAGACTTTAGCCCAATATTTCTCTAGTTGAGGATGAAGGGAGGAAAGACAGATTCGTAAAAAAAGAGAGTGCCTCTGTTGTCCAAATGGAGATACAGAGAAGCGAAGAAAAGCAAAATGACAACTCCTCCATGGCTGCGGCCACACACACTAAATAATCCACTTTCAATGCACTTTCCAGCTGGATTTTGCCAGTTCGCACAGTAAAATCCAGTTGGAAAGTGCACTGAAAGTGGATTATTTAGTGTGTGTGTAACGGCAGCCTATGTGTGGCAAATAAGGCACCAAGACCAGGCAGTTCATGGATGGTCGTCCAATCAACATTCACTTTTGTTGGGAGGGATTCTGAAGCAGAGTAACAAACGAGGTGCCAACTTGGGTTTTTAGCTTCTATTAAAAGTTTACTATAAAACAAGGAAGGGAAACACTTGGAGAGAAAAAAAAAAAAACTTCCTGACTGTCTAACCTACATTTTCATGGTTACTTCAAGACAGATACTCATTCTCTGGTCTTAGAACAAAGGCAGGAAAAGAAGCGCCTAAACTCCCTCCCATCCATACATTGGTCAACCAATAATTACTCTACAGCACATCTAATCTGGAATAGGACATCCTCTTCCTTGGGAGCTCCCTGATTCACAACAAAGCTGATTCACTACATGCTAAGCTAACTAACAATTAGCATATATAAACAGTTAACTTTTTCATGGCATCGGGGAGAGAACTGGTATATATTCCAACCACTTTCCAGGATCCTAGTATCTATTTGTAGCGCTTTTAACTCCAAAAATATGTTCTTCCTCTATGGCTAGTCCAAGAGAAACCACTCAGAGAGGTGAAGAGAGTGCAGGGGGTGCCCCAAAAGGGATGCAGAAAATGTGTAGGGGAGGAGGGAGAGGGAGGGAGGGTGCTGAAGAGGAAAAGGGGTACCTAACCAGGTGAGGAGAGGTGGGGAGGCTGTGGGAAGTCAGAGGGCGGTGAGCCAGCCAGACAACGATTAGGGAGCAGATGAGCCAAGAGGCAGGAAGTGAAGGAGGATGTCAGGAGGGAACAGGGGTCACCAGGGGTGTGGGGGAGCAGGTATTTGTGAATTTCCTGCATTGTGCAGGTTGTTGGACTAGATGACCCTGGACTGGAGGCCCCTTCCAACTCTATGATTCTCTGATTCTATGCGGTGGCAAGGTAGAATGGGAGAAATCAGGTCATTCTCTGCCTTTCCTGAAGAATGGATCCCGTTGTCTCACGTAAGCAAATTTGGGAAGAAGGAAACCAAGTACAAAATGGTGGGAGGCCTTTTTTTACCTGCCTTCTCGGTGGGTGTTTCTAGAAGATCTCATGGGGAACCCGCTAACCGATGTGAGACCCCAATCAGGTCAGGTCAGGTTGCTGTAGCCAGGGGAGAACATAACTATTTGGGTGACGAACCTCTGGCCCAGAGAGAGTGTGGATGGATCAAGAGATGACCCATCCCGCCTGATTAAGTGGTCAATTAGTTTTCTGGAGACGTCTCCATCATAATGCAGATCTTTGCATGGTCTGGGGTGCTTACTTCTTGTCCTGTAAACACCAGTCTGTAATCGTAGCTGGGGTATGAGGAAGCTTGGAGAGTCACAGAAGAGAGACTTGATTAGGGTGTAAGTGGAGCTCCTGAGAAAATCGGGCTACTTCCTCTTGCATCAGCCTCTTAATTCACGTGGCCCAATCATGAGTCTTTGGCTTCATATGAAAAGATGGATTCTATCTTCGCCTCCGTCTGTTCAAGGCTTGACGATTTGTAGGGGCTTACAAGCATGTGGGGGCTGCCTTTCAAGGTAGTGACATGGAAGAGTGCAGGGATTCTTCCTTCGCACTGCAAATTGCCCACACCTTGGAAGTCTCTAAACTCTCAAAATGGGGCACAGGAGGCTGCAGAGGGGAGGAGGAATTAGCAACAAAACCTTCAGCAAACTGCTCTGTCTGTATTTCTCTGGATCCAGGCCTATTGTATTGTTTGGACACAATTTACGTATAGGGAAAAAGCAAGGTTGGGTCTAGCAGCTTTCCCAGTCCACCTTGCCCTATTGCTTTCCTCTCCACAGCCAGTCCCCTATGGCTTTCGTCCATACAGGTCCCATGATCCCCAGCTAGGCTTAGCATGTGTCCACCTGTGGAGGCATTGGCCATGCTTGAACAATTGTGCAGTGGGAGAAAAAGGGGAGGAAATGACATCACACTCCCCCATGATTCTAAGAATTTCCTCTGTGTCTTTACCATAGAGATTGGGGGAGCTCCTCCTAGGGTGTCATTTGGGTGTGACATCGCTTCCAGGTAATCACTCGGAAGAGTTAGCACAGTGTCTGTGATAACTTCCTCCTCTCTGGGCTCAACCTTCCCCCCCAAGCTCCCAGGACTCACAGGCACAGGGCTGGCAAACCTACCTCCAGCATAGCTTTTGGTGGGTGGTTGAAGGGGAACCCTTCCTCCCTTTCTCCCGAGAAGAAGAGCAGGTTGGATCCAGCTAGGGGTGCCAACCTACAGGTGATTATGCAAACATGAGATCACAGGATAGGTTGCAAGAAAACAAAAGACAACCATGATATTATTATGCAATCTATCCAAGCATTTGTATCATGGTACAAATTACAAAACACATTCCAGTGCAAAATATACAAATATTTAAATTGTGTCCTCCCGTGCTCAAAATTCCTCTGAAAAATACAGCTCAAAGTAGCTTAACACAGTCCCTTCTTTGACAGAGAGGTAAATTATTCCAGATATCTGATCAACTGCAGTGGCTCCCGTGGCTCCAACGGGCCAGCTCTACACCCGTGTTCGGACCTTTATCAAGGCACCGTGGCAGTCAAAAAAGTTTTTTTCTTCTCTGCTTATTCAGTCTGTTTTGAAGAGTGTTTTCTACTGCAGACCTTGGAATCTATGTTTACATTCTGCTTAATGCAACAACACTTCGATTGCTCTGCTGGTTGCTCGTCTAATCTAAGACATTAATTGGTTACAGGTGACAATGCATATTGTATATTTGAAATATAAAATTCTTTCAGAAAAAAAAAATATATATATCTAGGCACCCCCGCTTTGCTGGTGACCTAAGCATGTGCTTAGTCTGGCTGCTGGGTAATCCAGTGCTTGGTATGCGTAGGCTGGGATCCTAAACAGTGCAAAGTCACATTAGAACAAGAAGATTTCTCTGGCTCCCCCTCCCCAAGCAGCCTGCTATGTTCCCTCAAATTATCCTTCCGTTGATCAGAGACTAGAAGGAATGCGAGGGGCAGGGGGAGAGGGAGGGAAAGAGAAATTCAGCAGAACTCTCCTCCCCTCTTTCACCAACAAAAAGGGGGCTCTGCTGGCAGAACTGCTTTTAGTCAGCCAATTTAGGAAGGATCTAAGCCGGAGTCTCCAACCTATTTGAGCCTGTGGGCACCTTTGGAATGGCTGCAACAGGAGGCAGAGTAGAGTTGCCAGCTCCGGGTTGGGAAATACCTGGAGATTGGGGGGGGTGGAACCTGAGGAGGGCGGGGTTTGGGGAGGGGAGGGACTTCAGCAGGGTATAATGCCACAGAGTCCACCTTCCAGAGCGGCCATTTTCTCCAGGGGAACTGATCTCTGTCACTTGGAGATGAGCTGTAATAGTGGGAGATCTCTGGCCACCACCTGGAGCTTGGCAACCCTAAGGTAAAACCAGCCACAAAATGGCTCCCACAGCTAACCTGCAATCATACCTCGAAGACCCTTGGGCTGTGGTGGCAATGTCTGTTTTTTACAATCTGCACAGCCAATCAAATCGCCAATAGCCCCACCTGGCCCTGCCCATTTTAGGGAAACACTTGGTGTGAGCGCCAGGAAAGGTAGTGATGAGCACCAGGGGGGCAACCAAGGGCACCATACTGAGGACCCCACAATCCATCCATAGATAGGCTTGCTCTTTCTTCCCTTTACATGATCCCTCTTTCTCTTCCCAGGCAGTGGCCATTGCTTCCCGGGATCTTAAACGCTCCCAAGAATACGCCAGGAAGCATGAGATCCCCAGGGCCTATGGATCGTATGAGGAACTGGCACGGGATCCTGACGTAGGTGAGGAGGGCACCTGGGAATCGGATCAGGGCAGGAAGGACAATGAGGGAAAGGAGATGGGGGTGGCATTTTTCAGTTTGCTGATGGGGATGTCTTGACCCAGGAGATGAGTCAGGGATGGGGCTTTGGCAGGGATGGATTTCTTGGGCTAGCAATAGGGGTGCCAGAACCACACCCGGGGAGTGCTTCTGTTCAATATATATCTCTGTTCAACACATATTAAATATTTGACATTAGTCATTTGGACAGCATCTTATGGTTGATGGCCTCTAACAGCCAAGGCTATTTTTGGGCAGGAACGCACAGGTTCCGGCTGGCTCCTGAGTTGGCCACGCCCAGCAGGAACTCATTCGTATAATAGGTCACACCCAACAGCAGAAACTCATTAGGATTGGCTACATTAGGGGTGTGTGGCCTAACATGCAAAGGAGATCCTGCTCCAAAAAAAGCCCTGGGTTTTGACAACAAACAAGGTCAACAGAATAAGAAGCAAAAGGTGGGTGTGGCTGGATGACCACACTTCTGGTAACATGGGGGTATGGCCTAATATGCTAATGAGCTGTGTTGTCAGGGGTGTGGCCTAATATGCTAATCATGCTGAGCTTTTTCTACAAAAAAGCCCTGCTGACGGCCAACATTGAACGGCATTTAGTCACTGACTGCACTGGAAACCTGACACCTGGAAGTATGGCTTTTGCCAGTTTGATATTTGCCACGCAAAGATATTAGTGTTTTAGTAGCTGATGGCCCTTGATTCCTGACATGCAACAGTATTCAATTCTTGAGAAGCTTTGGCCATGAATGAAAACACTTGCTGATGCTGAATGGTGGCTGCATTATCTCAACGGTGAGGCAGATGCCTTCTAAATGTGCTTGCACTGAAAGGAAGGCCAGCATGGTGTGGTGGTTGAGAGAGGTTAAGACTTTAACCTGGAGAACCAGGTTTGATGCCCCCCTCCTCCTCCACATGAAGCCTGCTGGGTGACCTTGGGGGCCATTCCCAGTTCTCTCAGAAATCTCTCGGCCACACCTACCTCACAAGGTGCCTGTTGTGGGGAGAGGAAGGGAAAGGCGATTGTAAGCGGCTTTAAGACTCCTTAACAGGTAGAGAAAAGCAGGATATAAAAACCAACTCTTCTTCTTTAGATCCTGTGATTGAGCCGATATGTTCAATATGGATCATCTCCATATTCTCCGCTCACCATCTCTGAGGGTTTGTCTTTCCAGATATCGTGTATGTGGGGTCAGTCCACACCCAGCATCACCGGCTTGCCATCCTCTTCCTCCGGGCGCAGAAGAATGTCTTGTGCGAAAAGCCCCTCGCTATGAATGCTGATGAAGTTCGGGACATGATACGAGTCGCCCGGGAACACAACGTCTTCCTCATGGAGGTAAGGAAACACTACTGCAAAGGGGGAAAGGGCAGGCGGGGCAGGGCGACCCAAGGGGGAGAGAAAATTCCTTCGCCATTCTCCTTAACCACTCTTCAGTTCATACTTTAAGCCATTCCATTAGCTATCCTGAAAGTCCATTATTTACTTACTTAAATTGGAACCTTCACGGTCACAGGTGGTGGCATCTTTAAATATCAGTTGCTAAGGGGCAATAAGGAGCTGTGGTGGCTCAAGTGGTTAAGACACTGAACTGCAGGCTGTGGAAGGTCAGTAGTTCAGCAGTTCGAGACACAAATGCTAGAAGTCTCCGAGGTAAAATCGGGGAGTTGGAATGCTTGGTGTTGGGGGGAAATAGACATTGTGGGTATTTCAGAAACTTGGTGGGATGAGGAAAATCAGTGGGATACGGTGATTCCTGGTTATAAATTATATTGGAGGGATAGGGGGAAAGGGTTGGAGGTGGGGTGGCTCTGTATGTCAGAGAGGGTGTACCGTCCAGTAAGATTGAGAGGGTAAGAGAATTGGATTCGCTTCTGGAAATGCTATGGGTTGAAATAGTGGGTCCAAAAGGAGGCTTAACAGTGGGAGTTTGTTATCGCCCACCAGATCAAAAGATAGAGGAGGATTATAAAATGATGAATGAATTAAAGATAGTGGCTAGACGAAATAACTGTGTTGTAATAGGCGACTTTAACTACCCACACATTGATTGGGTCAATATGAGTTCTAGTCGGGAAAAAGAGATTGCGTTCTTAGACACTCTCAATGACTGTGCTGTGGAACAGATGGTCACAGATCCTACCAGGGGAGAGGCGATCCTGGATTTGGTCCTAAGTAACACCCAAGACCTGGTGAGAGATGTAAAAGTGATTGCACCACTTGGGAACAGTGACCATAATGTCATTGAGTTTAACATTTGTACAGATAGGGAGTTGCCCAAAAAGACTGACGCAACCACTTTTAACTTTAAAAGGGGTAACTTCTCTGGTATGAGGGGACATGTGAGGAAGAAATTGAAAGGAAGAGTGGAGAAGGTCAAAACCATTGGGGAAGCTTGGAGACTATTTAAAAAGACAATCCTAGAAGCTCAGAAAAAATATATACCGCAGGTTAGGAAAGGTACAAATAGGTATAGAAAAAAGCCTGCATGGTTAACAAATAAAGTAATGGAAGCTGTAAAAGGTAAGAAGGATTCCTTTAAGCGGTGGAAAGCTAGTCTTAGTGAGGTTGATAAAAGGGAACACAGACTATGGCAAATAAAATGCAAGTCTGTGATCAGGCAAGCAAAAAGGGAATATGAGGAGCATATCGCAAAACATAAAGACCAACAATAAAACTTTCTTCAAATACATTAGAAGTAGGAAGCCAGCCAGGGAGGCAGTGGGGCCCTTTGATGACCAAGGGGTAAAAGGAGTAGTGAAGGATGATAGGGGAATGGCTGAGAAGCTGAACGCATTTTTTGCCTCTGTCTTCACTGTGGAAGAGAAGTGTTTGCCCACTCCAGAAGCACCGATTTCGGGAGGGGGTTTGAAAGACCTGAATCAGATTGCGGTGACAAGAGAGGAAGTCCTCCGACTGATGGACAATTTAAAAACTAATAAATCACCAGGCCCGGATGGCATTCATCCGAGAGTTCTGAAAGAACTCAAATGTGAACTTGTGGATCTCCTGACAAAAATATGTAATCTTTCTTTAAAATCTGCCTCCATTCCTGAGGACTGGAAGGTAGCTAATGTCACTCCAATCTTTAAAAAGGGCTCCAGGGGAGATCCAGGAAATTACAGGCCAGTCAGTCTGACATCGATACCGGGTAAATTGGTGGAAACTGTTATTAAGGAAAGAATTAGTAGGCACATTGATGAACAAAAACTATTGAGGCAGACTCAGCATGGGTTCTGTAAAGGAAGATCTTGTCTCACTAACCTGTTAGTGTTTTTTGAGGGAGTGAACAAACATGTGGACAAGGGGGACCCAATAGATATTATTTACCTTGACTTCCGGAAAGCTTTTGATACAGTTCCTCATCAAAGGCTCCTAAGTAAGCTCAATAGTCATGGGATAAAAGGACAAGTCCTCTTGTGGATCAAAAACTGGCTTATAAATAGGAAACAGAGAGTGAGTATAAATGGGAAACTTTCTCAGTGGAGGGTGGTAAGCAGTGGGGTACCACAGGGATCAGTACTCGGTCCGATGCTTTTTAACTTGTTTATTAACGATTTGGAATTGGGAGTAAGCAGTGATGTGGCTAAATTTGCAGATGACACGAAGTTGTTCAGGGTGGTGAAAACCAGGGAGGATTGTGAGGCACTCCAAAGGGATCTGTTGAGGATGGGTGAGTGGGCGTCAACGTGGCAAATGGGGTTCAATGTGGCCAAGTGCAAAGTGATGCACATTGGAGCCAAAAATCCTAAATATAAATACACATTGATGGGGTCTGATCTGGCAGAGACTGACCAAGAGAGAGATCTTGGAGTCGTAGTGGATAACTCGCTGAAAATGTCTACACAATGTGTAGCTGCAATAAAGAAGGCCAACGCTATGCTGGGGATTATTAGGAAGGGAATTGATAACAAATCAGCCAGTATCATCATGCCCCTGTATAAATCATTGGTGCGACCTCATTTGGAATACTGTGTACAGTTCTGGTCACCACATCTCAAAAAGGATATTATAGCATTGGAAAAAGTGCAGAGAAGGGCAACTAGAATGATAAAAGGGTTGGAACACCTTCCCTATGAAGAAAGGTTAAAATGCTTGGGGCTCTTTAGCTTGGAGAAACGACGGCTGAGGGGTGACATGATCGAGGTTTATAAGATTATGAATGGGATTGAGCAGGTTGAGAAAGAAGTACTTTTCTCCCTTTCTCACAATACAAGAACTCGTGGGCACTCTATGAAATTGCTGACCAGTCGGGTTAAAACAGATAAAAGGAAATACTTCTTCACCCAAAGAGTGATTAACATATGGAATTCACTGCCACAGGAGGTCGTGGCAGCTGCAAGCATGGACAGTTTCAAGAGGAAATTAGATAAACATATGGAGCAGAAGTCCACCAGTGGCTATTAGCCACAGGGTATGGATGGGAACTCTCAGTCTGGGGCAGGTGATGCACTCTATTCTTGGTGCTGGAGGGGGCAGCAGTGGGAGGGCTTCTGGTGCCCTGGCCCCACTGCTGGACCTCCGGATGGCACCTGGTATATTTTGGCCGCTGTGTGACAGAGTGTTGGACTAGATGGGCCATTGGCCTGATTCAACATTGGCTTCTCTTATGTTCTCTTATGTTCTTATGAGACCAGGGTGCCGCATGATGGGGTGAGCTCCTGTCTCTAGTTCCAGCTCCTGCCAACATAGCAGTTCGAAAGCAAGAAATTGCAAGTAGATAAATAGGTACCACTTCGGTGGGAAGGTAACAGCGTTCCGTGCGCCTTGGTGTTTAGTCATGCTGGCCACGTGACCATGGAAATGTCTTTGGACAGCGCTGGCTCTTCGGCTTGGAAACGGAGATGAGCACCGCAACCCTAGAATCGGATTCGACTGGCTTTCGAGCAAGGGAACCTTTAACTTTAAGGGGCAATAACAGGGAGGTTTTGGCCCTTGGACCCTACTTGTAGGCCTTGTGTGGGGACGTAAGGCTGGCCACTCTGGGCCTAGATCAAGATGGGTAGCTGTGTTAGTCTCTCTGTAGCAGTAGAAAACAGTAAGAGTTGAATAGCAGCTTAAAGACTAGCTACATTTGTGGTAGGGGATGAGCTTCTGTGAGTCACTGCTCGCTTCTTCAGATACAGAAGTGACTCGACTCTTACTGGAGAGCCAGTTTGGTGTAGTGGTTAAGTGCGTGGACTCTTATCTGGGAGAACCGGGTTTGATTCCCCACTCCTCCACTTGCACCTGCTGATGTGACCTTGGGTCAGTCACAAGCTCTGGCACAGCTGTTCTCTCAAGGACAGTTTCTGTCAGAAGTTCTCTCAGCCCCATCTACCTCACAGAGTGTCTGTTGTGGGGAGGGGAAGGGAAAGGAGTTTGTAAGCCGCTCTGAGATGCCTTTGGGCAGTGAAGGGCGGGGTATAAATCCAACCTCTTCTCTTCTTCTTCTTCTTTTCTACTACTCTGGGCCTGAACAGCCTCCTGGCCTGACCCTCCCAGCCTGCAGAAGTTCAGCCAGTTCTCTCAGAACAAGTGCACAGCGATGAGACAAGAGCTTTACCCGCTGGGTTTTTATTTACTTGCTTAAACATTAGTCTCCTCAGGTAGGGTTACCAACCGCAAGGTGAGGCCAGGACAGCTCCCTAAATTACAGTTGATCAGACTATACAGATCGGTTTCTTGGGAGGAAATGGCAGCTTGGGTGGGCAGGCTCTATGGTGGGCAGTCCCACAGAAAGTTGCATTGCCAGTAATCTAATATAGATTTCAGAGTCACATTACAGGAGGGTGGCTGAAGGCAGAGGAGCCTTTCTGGAACAGGAACTGGTAAATCTACAGATGCAGCAGACACTGGATACTTTGCATGGTGGCTCCCACTCAACACTGTCTGGCTAAACCAGCAGGCTTTTAAATGTTATGGGTGAGAAGCCCTGGGGCACCATTTCTTCCCGGCAAGGTGGATTGAGCTTGGGTGAGCACATTCCAAGTCTCATGCTGCTACTCATGAATATTCTTTTTTTTTTTTGCTGTGTGCTTTTCTCTGCAGCAGAGGCTTCAGGGCCCCAAAAACCCCAAGAGAATGTATAAGCAATCCGAAGCAGATCTGTTTGGAACTCCCATTTTATGGGGTGGGATGGGGCTTATTCCCAGGAGGGCCCAAAGTCTTATAACTGACTGCCACCAACCTACAAAGTCCCCTCATGGCTTCCCTTTCCCAGCTTCTATGCCAGTTTTCTCCTCCTACCAGTTCATCTCCAGCTTTAGACAACCGGTTTTCAGGAGCTGAGCGCAGAACCTCCAGGTGGGGCCTAGAACTCTTTTGGAATTGCAACTGGTCACCAGACTACAGAGATCAGTTTTCCTGGAGAAAATGTCTGCTTTGGAGGATGGACTCTATGGCTTTATACCAGCTGAAGTCCCTCCCTTCCCCAGGCTTAGGGTTGCCAGCTGCGGGTTAGGAAATACCTGGAGATCTTGGATTCTGAGGAGGGCAGGGTTTGGGGAGAAGAGGGACTGATCTGTGAGATACAATGCCACAGAGCCTGCCTTCCAAAGCAGCCATTTTCTCCAGGGGAACTGATCTCCGCCGCCCAGGCTCCACCCCCAAAATTTCGAGGAATTTCCCAACCTAGAAGTGGCAACCCTATATAGTATCTTGAGAATTCCACCTTTCCTTTTTTAAAAAACCAATCCAAGTTTCTAGCCCTTTTGGGTGCAAAGATAGGCTTGAAATTGTTTGAGGCTTCTGCATACTGGGCAAATGATACAAATTAAGCATATTTTACATGATTCTGCTGGCTCCCCCAATAGTTAATGCACTTATTGTTTGAAATGTTAATGATACATCTCCATTTCCCATTCCCTAGCATCTAGTATCTTGTGGAGTCCGCAAGCTATTGAGATTGCTTTTACCTTCTGCAAGCTGTACAGCTCCCAGCACATTGTCTGCTCTTTGGAGAAGGTGGCATCTAGCCAGTTCTCCACTTTATCTCACCTTGTTTTAAGTTCTGTTCAATAGGGCTTACTCCCAGGGCAATTATTCTTCAGTTTCTCTTGTTGACATCCTAATCTCCCTTCCAAGTACTGACCCTACTTAGCTTCCGAGATCTAGCAAGATCAGGCTGTACCATGCTGCCTTCCCTAAATATAAAATATGCAAACCAAGATACAGAAATACATAATTTAAAGATTATGTAGAGGTATAGGATAATATGGTTGCTTACTAGGTATCCGCAATACAGGCTTGTCTTCTTATGGGTTTCCTTGAAGTTTCTGTAATTAGATGGCTATCCCAGTGATTGTTCACTCTCCTAATTAAGTTCAAAAAGCCAATTTCCTGTTATTCTAGTTTCTACCACAAAGTAGCCCTCACAGAGCTGAACTTGTTTGTTCTCAAGTCTTCTTTTCTGGTCTGACTTTTCCTTGGCTGTTTTGTTTACTGAGGACAAGAACCACTGAATGCTGAGGGTACTTTTACCGGGTCAGGGCCTTACTCTGGAAACACTAGGACACCAGCAATGGAAACTGAAGAAGAATTGCCCTGGGAGTAAGCCCTGTTGAACAGAACCTAGTAGGATTCCAAGTAGACCTCCTTAGTGTGGCACTGTAAAGCACCAAGCCAAAGAAACTCCACCAGTTCCTCAGCTGGCCTTCTCAGGTGTCTCTCCCTCCAGCCTTCATCTTCCGGTCAGTCCGACAAGCGTCTTTTCTTCAGAAGACTCTTCTTCTGTTGTCCTCATCAGCAATTTTGCAGCAAACACCAGCCCCCTAACACCAACCACCTCAGTCACCAGCTGCAATCCTCAGAACACTTTCACGGGAGTAAAACTCATTGAATAAAGTCTAACATACTTCTGAGTAGATCTGCCTAGGATAGCTCTCTTATGGTCCATAACCAGCACATCTGATATTCTGTTCTGTCTGGCCAGATCCCTTCAGCCAACCATCAAGTGACATTTCTCAGATGATCAGCTGTCCTCCAATGATACTGGAGAGTGAATGTCCCATAATTGATTTGTATTTATTTATTTGAGTATTATACCCTACTTTTCCTCCCCAACGGGGACCCAAAGCAGCTTCCAATATTGTTCTCCCCATCTTAATTTTATCCATACAACAATAGGCCACAGCTCACCCAGAGAGTTTCCATGGCAGTGTGAACATTTGATCCTTGGGTTTTCCAAGGATCAACACCAATGCTCCCTCTAAGCTGTGGAGTCTTGTGAGCAAAAATTCTACTTTGTGAGCTACTGGCGTTAAAATTGTGAGCAAGTGATTTGGCTGCTGCATAAATTAGTTTGCTCTGGAGCCATCCTTCCTGAGCTAAGACAAAAATGTGTGAGCCGGAGGCTAAAAAACTGTGAGCTAGCTCACACTAATTCAGCTTAGAGGGAACACTGATCAACACTATTACACCATGCTGCTCTTTTGTGGCTCTTTATGAAACATCTGGAGTGCCGTGTCCCACAACGAACAGTTTCCTAATTGGGAACTGGGTAAGATTGAGCAAAAAAGGAAGCTGAATCCAAACTGTTATTCACTTAACCTTGTCCAGCACATGTCAGAGAATGAAGAGTAGAAGAGTGAAAAAGGAAAAACAGAACAGGAAGGGGGGCAGAGGGAGATATTATCCTTTTCTGCATGAGCATTTGGGTATTTTTTTTAATTTTGAAGTTTTATTGAGAAAATTCCATTAAAATACATTCAGATCATTAATACATGGACTAACAATTATGCTACAATTGAAGTGATCTAAAATATAAACATAACAGTTGGAGAGAGCATAATTATAGGTATCACTTTGGAATCAGATTGAGCATGGAAGAAATTATAAAAGAACATAACCTGTCAGCCAAACATTTGGGTATTTGATGATCCAAGTGGGCATCAGATCTCCACAGACTTGGAGGTTCAAAGTTCCAGGAGGGACTGCTTAGCCACGGAGCCAAGTGAGAATTTGATCAGTGATTCAGGCAATTATCCAGAGGGAGCCATGGAGGAAACCAAGTGGAGCAGGGCTGAACAGCAAGAGGGCTAGAGACACAGAGGACTCAGTTCCAAGCTGTGCACATGAGGGGCAGCTCTTGTTACAGAGGTTGAGGAATGTTTGATTTTCCTGGGGCAGGAGTAAGGTAGGTGGGAGAAGATCTGGTAAAATCAAAGTAAATCTGGTTGGGGAGGAAGTGGAGGCACTCCTGGATCCCAGGTACTTCTCTAATCAGGGGACAGGGGTGTGTGGCGACATGCACATTGAAAATGGCCACCTAGCCCTGTAGCACATCCGTTTCCCCACTCCTAAATGAAAATCATAATGCTACCTAGAGACCTTATGGACGAAAAACACAGAGAAAAGAAAGCCACAACAGAGAGTACTCCTTCCAGAGTGAGTAACAGGGCGGCTAGCCGCTATTTTTGGCCAAAATCAGCGGAACTGGCTTTGAGCAGTAAGGCCAGAGATAACAACAAAATAGCGACCGGACACTCCGAAGAGCTAGAAACAACCCCTGCAATTACTAAATCACACCTAGCCGAGATGGAAAGTCGCTTATTAGTTAAGCCGGGGGCACTATTTGAACCAATAAAGGAACAGCTTACCCAAATAAAAGCCTCTATATCTGAGACAAAAAAAATTGCAGTAGGGGTATGATGCTGGCAGAGATGTTCCAGGAAGAAAACTGTCACTCACAACAAGAGACAGAACAATTGAAATCCAAAATGCTTGCTCTGGAGATGGAAGCTCGACAAAATAACTTAAAATTAAGAGGCTTCCCAGAGCAGCTAGAAGAGGAAGCTGACTTACCATCTTTCATAGCAAACTGGCCAGCAACTATTTTGAAGCTAGACACGGGAGAAGCACCAACTATAACTAAAGCCTACCGTCTGGGATCTCCTCAGAATGTTAACAGGAAAGGCCCCAGAGACATCATTTTCACGCTACTGGATTACAGACTAAAAAAAGAATACTGAATGAGGCAAAACAAAAAGATATTAAAATTGAAGTATGCCAAGATCTTCCTTCAGAAGCCATCAACAAGAGACGTGATCTAAAGCCAATAACAAACCAACTAAAATCAGCTAACCAGAGCTATAAGTGGATGGGCCCTGCCACACTTCTAATTTTCCACAATGGGAAAAAAAATCAGGCGCAGGACTACGCGACAGGTCTGCAACTGCTGAAACAAATGGGACTGAATGAGCCATCAGATGCCAACAAAAAAGGTTTCAAGAGAAAGCTCTTCAATATTAATACACCGCGCAAAAGCAGCAAGATTCATAAAGTTTTTTAGACTGTGTGTAATGGAACTGGCAACACCAAGTGCCTCTAGGTTGCAAAAATAAGTGTGCTTTTATTTCTCAGTTATATAAGGAATTAGATCTATAGTAATGATTAAAGATAATATAATTAAAAGCTTGGGGTTAGGAGGGGGAAAGGATCTTAGATAATTAAACACACCTTAGTTTGTTAAGCTGGAAGAGTGTGGTAGTAGTTTCTATCCTCCTGTGTGGGAACAGGAGCTCCAAAGGCGGTTCTTTCTATTATTTTTATTTTATTTTTAATAGTTTTTATAGTAGTTTAAATAGATAAGTAAGTAGACACCTAGGTAAGTAGTTTAATGCGCAAATTAGTAAGTGTTAGTTTAGAGGAAGGGGGGGTATTTAGAGTTAAGTAAGTATAGGATAAGTGAGATTGATAGGAACCGCAGTTCATATATACTTAGGTATTCTAATCAGGGGACAGGGGGAGGCTTTGAGACCGGAAGAAGAGGGGCTTACAAAGTGGAATCTTTTCAAACCAGGAAAACAGAAGGAAGAAAAGGTTAGGGCACCTTTTGGAATAAGCACCTTAAGTTACAAGCTCAGGTCAACAGAGGTCCATCTGTTCAGCAAGAGTAAAGTGAGACAACATGGCATTGTATACCAGACGGCCCCTTGATTGGATCAAAATGTTTAGGATAATAGTCACAGAGCGGACAATGACTGGGGGAATCTCTCTGGGTGTGTCCTTTGTGCCAGACTGCACCTTTCCATGGCCAAACTAGTTGGCTGCCACATTTCATAATTAAAATTCAACCATGAAGTTATCTGCTCCTGCCATTTCTCCTGGCCAATTGTGCCTCTTTGTCTTGCACCTCAAAGGCTCACCCAATTCTCTCAGTGAACACCTCTTAAGAGAAGGGCTGACCAGACAGGACAGAAGTAGGAATGCCAGCCTCCAGGTGGGACCTGGAATTACAGCTCATCTCCAGACTATAGAGATCAGTTCCCCTGGAGGAAATGGGTGCTTGGGGGGGACTCTATGGCATTGTACCCCACTGAAGTCCCTGGCTCCATCTTCAAATCTTCAGGAGTTTCCCAACCCACGATCTGGCAAACCTAACCCACCATCCGCCGCCGGTGGCCAGGGCAGACCTGGCAACATTATCAGAGCAAAGAAATGCTGGTATGCTTACACACATGTGCTGGCTTTGTAACTGATCAGATTATCATGATGACACATTGATGTCTGTTTTGAAATACATGTTATGAGCAGGTGATCGGTGAATCATAAAATATTAATTTTATCTGATCAGAAGTATTGATACAAAAGATTTTACCTATATATTGTGGTGTGTGTGTGTGACAATATTGACCTTGTTTTGATCATACGTGCCACCGAGGAAGGGTAATTGCTAAAATACATTTGGCTCTTCTAATATATTTTGCCATTTTGGCTTTTTTATGGGGCACATTTCTGCATACTTCTACATGTTTAGGTGTTGTGTTCTGGATAGCCTTTGTCTCTTCTAGGGTTTCTGGACAAGATTCTTTCCTGTATCAGAGCAGATCCGCACTCTGCTGGCCCGGAAGGCTCTCGGGGACGTGAAGGTGATCCAAGCCCATCTGGGCTTTCCAATGGAAGATGTCCCGAGACTGGTGGATAAAAAACTGGGAGGAGGCGTCATAATGGACTTGGGATGCTACTGCGTCCAGTTTGCTTCTATGATCTTCGGGCCTGAAAGGCCACAATCCATCATCGCCTCAGGACTGCTTCGTAGCACAGGTAAAGTGTGAGGCCTCTAGATGGGGGCATTGCAGAGGCAAGGGAATGGAAGACCTACCCTCCAGCATTCCAGAACTGATGTGGGGTAGTGGTTAGAGTGCAGGGATAGGATATTGGGAGACCTACATTCAAATCCTCACTCTGCCGTTGTGACAGGGTAGGGCTTCCAGCCCCCTACCCCCTGCTGCTCATCAGCTGGCTGGCAGGGGGAGGGGACTTACCAGTAGCAGGGGGAGGCTTAGGCCTTCCTTTCCACTAGTAAGTCCCCCTCCCAGTTGCCAAGATGGACCTGGCAACTCTATGGGAGTAATAGTTGATGTCAGTTTATGTTCGTTTATATGCTACTGCCCCTTTAAGACAGAATCATGTGGAATTCTATGTCATGGAGACGGAGTTAGCAGACTTCAGTACTAAAGTGAGTTTAGTTCTGACGGTGTTTTAGTTCATGTTCAGTGTGTTCTCAAGAAACAGAAGTCAACATTTACTACACTTCCTGCATTTCCTGCCAATTGGAGTGTAACACCATGAAGTCCTGAGGTCAGTCACTATCTCTCAGCCCAGCCTCGCCTACCTTGTTACCCAGAGGCAGTTTCCTGTTTAATTGGGGGGGATTAGCTTTAAGGAGACAGAGCTAGAGGGGGTAACTGGGATCTCCACCAATGTTTACTGGGATTTTTCCTTTAGAGAACTCTCAAAGTAAACCAGGAAGATGTTCCACCAGTAAGGTTTCTATTAAAAAGAAATGGGAATAAGCAAAGCACACACGCAGACACACTTAAAACACACACAAGGCTAACTAAGAGGAAATCAGGGAGGAGAGGGGGAAAGCAGTTTCAGGGAAGGCTACACAATTACCAGTCTCAAAGAAGGAGGTCCGTGGAAGCAGCAGTGAAATGACCAGCATTTCATGGAGGAAGTCCACATGCGAGTGGGGGTGTCAACCTGACAAGGGGGTTATGAGGCTCATATGGGCAGAGAACCAGGCATGCTACCCTGAACAGCTCACAGGAAGAGCAGGATAAAAATGAACTAGAGAAATAAGGAGTTATACATGAAAACAAAGGCCAGCTCTGGGTTGAGAAATACCTGGAGATTTTGGGGGGTGTAGCCTGGGGAGGACAGAGTTTGAGAAGGGTAGGGACCTCAGCAGGGTATAATGCCATATAGTCCACCTTCCAAAGCAGCCATTTTCTTGGTGGGAAGTGATCTCTGTAGTCTGGAGACACATTGTAATTCCAGGAAATCTCCAGCCACCACCTGGAGGTTGGCAACCCTCACCAGAACCTCCCTACTGCCACAGTAGCACACATCAACAAAGGCTCTGCTTTGCCCGTTGTATCTGTTCGTTTTCCATGAGCTCATCCCTGAGTGATTTTGATGCCAAGGAAATGTCTGTCCTTTTAGTAAAAATATTGTGTAAAAACCGTAATGGTTCTGATCCTGCAATACAATATCAACAAGTCAGGCACTGCAGGGGTGGCAACAGCAGGTTGCATCTTGTATAGAGCCTTAATGTTTGCATGCATGCACTTATGCAAGCACATGTGCTAGAAACAGGATGCTGCTTTCCCCGTGCTGAGTTTGAACGTCCAATCTGATTTAGCAGGGACCCGATAACACAGAAGCAACTGGAGAGTTTGGGAGAGGAAACCGGGGTAGGGGAGAAATTAGGGTTGTCGTGCTTCCAGAAGAGACTATCCGGTAGCCATTGCTCTTTTTCTGTGTTTCCTAGGTGTGGATGAAACCGCTTCAATCATCCTCAACTACTCAGGGAACCGGCAGGCTGTTTTTACCGTCACCATGGTGGTCAAACTACCAGGAGAAGCATTAATTGGGGGGACTGAAGGAGTTATAAAGGTACCTGGTTGTCATGGGGGATATAAAGGATTTAGAAATGGCACATAGGTGGTCAGCGGAAGCAGGGGAGGAAAGCGGGCACTTAAAGAACAACCCTTCTGAGGTGGATCTTAAAGAAAACAGAACCTGGGGAACTTCTTTGCTTGGTGAGCTGACGTAGCCCAATAGCTAAGCTCATGGGCTGTGTCTCTGAAAGTTCCTGGTCCAAACCGTGCCCCTCCCATGAACTCACTAGGTCAGAGGTTTCAAACTCATTTGCTACGAGGGCCAGATCTGCATAAATGTCACTTTGTTGCGCCAGGACATGTGTGCCATAAAACATAACGTCAGGTACCAGAGATAGAAATTGTATAAAGGACAGCCGCTGGTAAGCTCCGAGTTGGTGTATCCTCACTGCAAGGCCCCATGGCTGGGAGGGGGTGCAGAGGAAAACCCACATGGGCGGACTGGAGAGGCAGCGGTGCAGCATTGGGTAGACACTCCCACGCTGCTTGACTGCTACAGACAAGATTGTTCTGCTGTGCAGAAGATTGTGGCTGCGCCCACTCCCCCCCCCAGCACTTCCTCCCTTGCATCAGTTGCTCGTGGGCTGCATAGGAGCCCTCGATGGACTGAATCCGGCCCCCGGGCCTTATGTTTGACACCCCTGCGCTAGGTTTTCTAGTGGAGCTAACCCTGGCCTATACTGCAGGATCAGTTGACCACATAGCATTTCACAGAACAGAAATTCTGGTCTCTTGTGCGACCTTCAGCCAACTTTGGCTGAGGCACTTTCTGCTTTTCTTTAGCCTTGTACACATAACAAGTGAACAGCATGTATACTCTGCATGTACATGCATATAGCTGTCAGAAAGAACCAGCACATATTCATTTTACAAATGAAACTGGGGACCAGTACCTAGTTAAACGTGGGGTATAAACGGCACGTTGAGCTGTGCCTGTGTTGAACATAAAATTAACTAAACACATATAGAAAGGAAAATCAAGCATACATGAATTGTATGTGCATTCATTGTTAACTTTTGAACGGGGCTCTGGACATATGATCTGCCGAGCTACCCCCACTCTGATCACATCTGTTGTTAGATTATTACAAGGTGCTCTATACGAGTACATCTGATGCTTGTTCAGAAGCGACACTTGATTCAGAATCCAGCAGCAAGATTCATGGCTGTCCTAAATCACAGAGGATGTACTTTGAAGTTCTGGAAGATCCACACTGACTCACAGGTTATTTCTGGGCACAACCTGAAGTGCTGGTTTTGACCTCTGCTGCCACGCAGACCTGCTAATCCCTTCCCATTACTACCAGAATAAAACTTTTAAAAAGTAGGAAGAAAAGCAAAATATTTTTTTTAAAAGGGCAGAATTAGCAAAATGTACTTAACACGCATAACTTATATAGGTCACAGGACTGATCCTTTATCAGCCCAGAAATTTCTTTTAATACGGAACACAGTCCTGACAACTGTGATGGAAACCACCTCCGGCCATTTTTTGTTTTAGATCTAGATTGTGCAGTTGCTACCAAAGCACAACTCCCACTATCTTCCTGCGGGACAGACTCCAAAGCGTATCCTCTGGCCCTTGAAACAGCATTATTGTATGCAGTATAGCCAGGAGATCCTAAGATTGTCTTGCAACCAGAAGCTCTTTTAGCGTTATGTACCACTAGACTTTTTTTTAAGGCAAAGAGATGTTTTGCGATTGCCTGCCTATGCATTATGACCCTGGTATTCTTTGGAGGTCACTCATCCAAATCCTAGCCAGGCCCAACCCTGCTTAGCTTCCAAGATCGGGCAATTTGTTGGTCTCTCTCTCTCTCTAGATCCCCTCACACATGAACTGTCCCACAATCATGTTCCTGAAAGGCAACCGCTGGGAGTGGCCTCTTCCCCCCTCCCCAGAACCGCTTTTCTTTGAAAACGACATTGGGTTGAGATATGAAGCTGAGCACGTCCGCCAGTGCCTGTTGGATGGTAAGTACCTAGCACTTGTGTTGCCTTCCACAAAATTGCCTGAATGGGCAAAACGGCAAACACACCCCAAGGCAGTGTGGTTTAAGAGTTAACATCAGAGACCAGAATCTGGGAAGTCCCAATTCAACTCTCTCCCCACTCATCCCACCCCCAACTTTGCCACCATGAAGTTCACTGGGTAACTCTCACACATCTACTTCACAGGGTTGTTGTGAGGATAAAATAGGGGCTGGACCACCTTGAGCAAGACAGGTGGGATTAAAATTTGGGATTACCCACAGAAACTGAGAGTCTCTTTATATGAATGAAACTGTCTCTTTATATGATGTGAACTTGGGCAGATCATGAGAGGGAGGGCAGGAAGGGCTGCATCAGTGCTTAGTTCTCATGGCCCTTTCCCCCAGGGAAACGCTGATTGCCACTTTGGGGTTAGGAAGCAAATTTTCTCCAGGCCAGTTTGGCTCGAGATCCTGGAGGGGTTTTCTTTTGTCATCTTCTGAGTGTAGAACAGCGGCCACTGGGGTGGTGGTGGGGAGGTATTTGTGAATTTCCTGCATTGTGCAGGGGTTGGACTAGATGACCCTGGAGGTGCTTTCCAACACCATGATTCTATGATGTACGGTTGGGGGAACAACTGAGATGGAGTCATTGCTGCCAGAAACAGTGACTGCCACTAGCTTAGGAAGCTTTGAAAACACCACCAGCTGGCTGGCAACTAATTGCCAAAGTGGCCCTTCTTTTTAGAACTAAACAAAACCCGAAGGACCAGTAGCAATGGCTCTTACGGCCACTGTTGAAGCATCTGCTCTATTCATTTCCAAAAGCAAGGGAGAGAGAAGCATCTATATTTAAGATCGGAGAGCGTGGGAGAAGAGTTTGGAATCCTCCACTCCTTACTTCCTATCAGCCTGTTGTGTCCTTCGTGGCTCCAGTAACAGAAGTAAACAGAAAGATGGGGAGTGTTAATCATCCAGGTTCTTTCTTACGCAGGCTTAAAGGAAAGTCCCATCATGCCCTTATGTGAGAGTGAAGTCATAGCCACAATCCTGGACGAGGCACGGAGGCAGATCGGGGTGTTCTACGAGGGAGAGGACACTACCAAGGGCCAGAGTAAAAACACCAAATAAAACTTTTTTCTTGTCAAAACAGTCTCAGATCTATGAAAAATTACTCCACCTATCGACATCACAGTATGGTTTGAAGGGGGGGGGGAGATGGTATGGAAAACCTCTGAAAATAGGCAGGGCATGCATAGAAGACAGTCTTTTGAACAAGGAGAGGAAGCATGGAGTCCTCAAGAGTTCACAGTCATGCATACGGCATTCTGCTCACTGCTCCAAGTGAATCAGAGTGGAAGACTTCAGGTTTCCCTGCCAGGCTCAGAAGCAGGCATCACAGCCAAAGGTTTTACCACACACAACCTCACCTTTTGCTTTCATTTAAACAAGGCAGTGAGTTTTAGCCTATATGGCCACCAATCACCACATATACCCTAGTATGACACCGAGAACCAAAAAAACAATTTCCATTCCCCTGGTTAAGAGAGAGGCAGGCAGATCACTGTAGTTCACACTACGGGGGGGAAAGGACATTTTAAATCAGAGTTAACAGCAAAGAGGAAAGAACATGTGCAGCTTTATGGAAACCCACCACAGCCATATAAGGGATGTAGATCAAGATGGGTAGTCATGTTAGTCTGTAGCAGTAGAAAAGCGCAAGGCCCATGAAAGCTCCTACCCTGCCACAAATTTTCTTAATCTCTAAGAAGTGCTACTGGACTCTTGCTCTTTTCTGCTGATATAAGGGATGGGTAGGTAAGAATTCCCTAACTGAAGCATGCTGAACTGTGCCTAAATCTTTTCTCCTTAAAAAAAAATCAACTTGGATGCAGAAGAGGTCTCAAGTTGGGAAGGGTGTGGAATACAATCTTCACCATCCAGAGAAAAGCCATGAAGTTAAGGCAGGTATTAAGAGCACACAGCCTTCTGTTGACACACAAAGTGACATCAATTTTAAACAGCACCAAGAGACCTTTCACTGCCCCCACCCCAAACCTGCTTATTGTCTTTATGGTAATCCTGCCCTGACCTTCCCTCTCTCAAGCAAGCCCAGAAAACTTTGCTGCACCCAAACCTTGTATTACTCAGAATGATCGACTGCAACCATCTGTAAAGGGTTTTTAAAAAGTGGAGCTTCCCCATTTAAACACACACACACATAGAAGAGATTGTGAACTTTTGAATCTGTTTAATAAGCCCGGGTGCTATTTAAACCAGGATGCCGTACTGCTTCAGGACATCTGTGTATTTTGAGATCTTGCTCTCCACGTTTTTCTCTGCCTGCTTTCGGAGTTTCTGCAAGGAGAAAGAGGGAGAAAGGCAGCTCAGGAGTGGCTTTGAGCAGGCTGAAAATGCACGTGAAACACCAGAGAGCTGATGTTAGAGCACCAGACAACACAGGACAATAAAATCACCAGAATTACAAGGGACAGAGTCATTGAGGATACCCAAAGGATTCTGAGGTTTGTTGACCTGTAGATACAACCTGTGGCCGACTAGACTCCTCCACCCTCACAGGCTGGAGGGTTTTGCTCTCTTCGCTGACATACGGCACCCAGACCCTCCCCACTGGCAACTACAGAGAACTCACCATCAGCTGCTTCTTCTTTGTATAGTGGAGCTTGGCCTTCTCCTTACGCTTCTCCTCCAGGGTGGCCGTGATGGCCTGGTACTTCCAGCCCACCTCATGGGCCAGGCGGCCCAGAAAAGCAAACTGTTGGCCGAGAGGAGAAGGCTCCGTTTAGGACTTAGAACTATTACTCCGAACCTGCCTCATCTTGGTCCCACATCCGACACCACGGCCCACCCTGCTGCTTTCCCATGAATACCTTTGCTGCGAAGCAGAAAATTTGCCCCCCAACCTGGGCACCTTTGCTCACTGAATTCTACCATCCAGGAGACTTCCACCCTTTCTAGAGAGGTTCCTCTCCCCGTTCTGGGCAATAAATGTCCACCCAAACCTGCACTAGTCCAGCATCCAAACCCATGGTATGGTAAGCCATAAGGAAGCCACTGTTCCTAGAGGACCTACATTGGCAGCCACACACCAGACCTGCTTCCTGCTACCCAGAACAGCCAAGGCCCTCTCCTCTCCCTCCCCACAAGGACATCGTTGTCCTACGAAAGGGCGGTCTCAGATGGTAGTGCATGAGGGGTTGTTGTCTCACGGTCTTGAGACTCGAACAAAAGGTGGTGTGTCATCATCATAGACCTGCCCCAGCCTACGTGCGAGAGGCTGCTTAATGGGCCAAGTGCAGCTGGTCTTGCCAGCGGCTGCGCAGCAAGGCTATGCCCAATAGGTGGAAGCGGTTTTTTTCAAGCCTCGGGTGCACCAAAAACGATCTAGTTAAGAAGTGGCAGGACAGGTTGTACCAGAACTGCTCAGAAGAGACAGCATTATGTTTCCCGGCATCGTACAGAAGCAGGAAATTGACAGGTTCCAATGATGCTTAATGCCTGGTCGGACTCCAGTCAATCCCTCTAGTCAAATACTTTTTTTTTACTGTGACTGGGAGCAGTTCCCCAAGGTTTTAGACAAGGGGGAAAAGCATTTTATCAGCCCTGTTACCCCAGATTCTGCTCACAGTTGAGGCACTAGATATAAGAGCCATTTTGGATCAGAGGTCCCAAGGTACATTGAGTGCAGCATCTTTCCTGTTTCCCACAGCAATCAAGCAGATACCCAGGAAGGCCCATAACGAGGCCCCTGAGGCCAAATCCCCCACCCCTCCAGTTGTTGGGGACCAACCACTGACACTTAGACACCGTCTGTGAACACAGAAGTTCCAGTTAGCCATTTAAGGATAACGGTCATTGACAAGATCTCCACCATCTCATCTCCCTTTAAAGCCATCACCAAATCCTCCGGCAAGGTTCCACACATCAACGATACACAAAACCCTAGAGCAGGGGTGTCGAACTCTTTTGTTATGAGGGCCAGATCCGACATAAATAAGACCTGGTTGGGCCAGGCCATGTGTGTCACAAAAGGTAATGCCAGGTAGCGGAGATATTAAACTTTATAAAGGACACAGACAAACACAATTAAAGATTTTTAAAATGTTAAGTAACACATTTCCAGTGAGTTCGACACCCCTGCCCTAGAGAAACCTTCAGGACACCATTCACGACATCAGACGATGGCAAGCCAGTGTTCAGTGCAGCAAGTGCCCTTTTAACCGGACGCGATATGCACATGCATGCGCGCATACACAAAAAGTACGTACCTTGCGAGTGGGCTTGAGGCGAACCACTTTCAAGGCAGCCGGCACCACCATCCTCTTGCGCTGCAAGGAAAGGGCATGTTTTACTCGCAGTATTCAAATTGCACATGGGCTGCACTGCAAGAGGCACAAAATCTGTCTCAGCGTTGGAACTGTTTTCTCACTCCTCATGTCAAACAATGTAGGTATGAAATCATCACTGACAGAACAGGGGCAGGAAGTTCACGCAGTCTCTCTGACGTGCAGCAGGGAGGAAGTTACCTTATCGTAGGGAGGGGGATGCCATCAAAAACCTTCAGCCTCTCCAAGGCAGCCTGACCACGTTTGGTCTTGTGTGGGAGCATTCCTGCAAGAAGAGGGGAGAGATGATGATGAAGAAGAAGAAGAGTAGAATTGTATACCCTGCTTTTCTCTACCTTGAGGAGTCTCAATGAGCCTTACAATCGCCGTCCTTTCCCCACAAGAGGAACCTTTGTGAGGTAGGTGGGGCTCAGAGAGTTTTGAGAGAACTGGGACTGGCCCAAGATCACCCATCAGGCTTCATGTGGAGGAAGAATCAAACCCAGTTCTCCAGACTAGAGTTTGCTACTCCTAACCGCTGCACCACACTGCGCATTTATCCTATACACACCCTTCTTTTCCCTTAGAGCTTGGGGCAGTGTACACAGGACTCTCCTCCCATTTGAGAATTATCCTTAGCCTGTAAGGTATGCCAGGCCAAGACAGGGACTGCCCACGATCACCTAGTGAGGTACAAGACAGAGCAGGGATTTGAACCTGGGTCTCCATGGCCGTAGTCCAACACTCTGACTGGCACATCACCCAAGCTAAGGGTTAGAAACAAAATGAAAAGCCAGTAATCCCTGATTCCCACAACAAATATATAGTGACTGATTTATGTCAAAGGAGCGAGAAATGGCGTTTTGTGTGTATGTGTACTTGGGATACCAACTGGGAAACCCCCCTCTCCCTGTAGGATGTACTTATGTGCCAGCAAAGCTAGGCTAGCATCTAGTAAGTTCCAACAGGAGAGTCCTGAAAAGAGCAATGCAACCGAAATGAATGGATTTGCAGAGGATGAGGGGCATATACTCCCTGGAGACCCCCAAATGGTTAGCAAGTCTTCATTTTGAAGATTCAGGGTGATAGTAATGATACCATATGCTTACCTCGCACTGTTCTCCAGAAGATTCGGCTGGGGGCGCGGAAGTGGTATGGTCCCCGGGAGGGGTTGGTGTTCATACGTTTGCGCAGGAAAGCAAGGTATTTCACTGGGAGAACAGGAAGGGTTACAGGGGTTAGACTGGGCTGACAAGAAACTTATCACTTGAGCAGGCTCGAAAAACTACAATGCTGGCTTGAATCTACTGAGGTTTCCTTCTGGTTTCTCTTTTAACTGTGTTGCATTATAATGCAATGTTGTTGTATGATGTTGTACGCAGCGGCAGGCCAGTCACAAAGGTGCAGCAGAAAAGGAAAACAAAGAGTAGAAAATGTGCCACGTGGCAGTGGGGGTGGTCTCAGATGGTAGTGCATGTAGGAGTTGTCTCATGGCTACGACACTCGAAGTAAAGGTGGAAAGACATCATCACGGACCACCAGCCCACCACTCTTCCTCAATCCACCAGTGGTGGGTGAAAGGGTCAGGTATGGAGGTGCAGATAGAACACTGCCCGTTCTCTGCCGTTCCCAAAGAACAGAGCACCTATGCAACCCTGGCATGCTTCCTGTCAGGGATCTAGCAAGCAGGCTGGCCAGGCATCCACTAGGCAGTGTGGATCCATCTGAACCGAGGCAAGCCAGATCTGCAACCCCAGCAACACAGACTAAACAGACATATGAAACAGGCGATTGTACAAGTCATTCCCTGGCTCAGCAGTGCAGTCCCAAATTCAGTCCTGACATCTTCAGTTAAGAGGGACCAGGCAACAGTGTCGGGGGAGACCTTTTCCGGCCTGAGACCTGCTGCCAGTCAATACTGAAGTGGGAGGAGCAGCGCTGTGACATGGCCCAAGACAGCTTCACATGGCCCTTAATGGCTGTCTATGTTGCATTGTCCAGGAATGCTCAACCAGCATCCTGCCTACAGTCAGACAATGAAATGTAAAAACCAGGGAGCATTTTCTCTGGCCTCCTTCAGTGGTCTTCCTAAATTTTAGTTCGTGTGGCTGTTCCATTTCACAAGCAAAGGAAAAAATAAGTGAACTGTCTTTCTGTGCATTTCATTTAAACGTTGTGTTGATCCCTCATGCACATTCCAGAAATGACCCTTCGTAATACTGCTGACTTCATTATAGAAAGTGACCACCTATAAAGTGGAATGAGACAGTTCTGGACATTAGATCACTGCCTGGAGAATAAAAGCAACCCCTAATAACATGGAGTTGGCCATCACTGCAACCAAATATTAACTTTATCATTTCTACACAAGAGACATAATCCTCCCACATGGAGAGAGTATTACACAGAACAGACAACTGTTTTGACAAAAGAGGGGAAAAGGCAGAACAAGAACCAGAAATTTGGGACAAATTTAGAAGCTGCCATCTTACATTTGTTGCGGTAGAAGTTGCCGGAGATGTTGATCCCTTCACATCGCACGACCACGACTTTGCGTCCTATAGCAGAAAAAGAAGAGAACAAATCAACTTAATTGCAAAACAACGTAGTATCTGCAGGCCCTGACCTGGAAAGCCCAGGCAAACCAAATCTCATCAGATTTTGAAAGTTAAGCAGGACTGACCCTGGCAAGTACTTGGATGGGAGACCTCCAAAGAATACCAGGGCTGGGATGCAAAGGCAGACAATAGCAAGCCACTTCTCTGAGTGTCCAAGCCCCACTAGGGGTTGCCAGAAGTCAATCATGACTTCCAGGCGCACATGTACATATAGACAAAAATACAAAAAAGGGGATAGTATCTGCACAACAGAGCACTGGCACAACACCAAGGCCAACACAAATGTGTGATCTACAAACTGCAATCTTCAACTCCCTAGTTCTTACATCCACAAACCCCCAAATGAGCCTCTTCTCCTTCCTAGGTGCCATGCTTTGATTCACAGCTGGCCAGATATGGCTCAGTAAAGAGCTATGGGCAGCCAGTTAAGTTGTTAGCACTGGGTTCTTGAGGCTCCCCTCTGCACAGGGACTGTAACTCAGTGAGAAGTCACATTCTTTGGAGGCATAAAATCCCAGATTCAATCCCTGGCATTTCCAGTTTCCTGGAAAAGACTGTTGTCTGCCAGATGCTTTAGCAAACTGCTGCCCCCTACCCCATCAGGCCATGCCCTGGGAACTCTGGCAAGTTCAGCTGCCTCTTGGAAGGTCATGCTGCTAGTATGCTTGCAGAGAGCTACACTTATTGCCTCTCACTGCAGACATCACTGCAAGAGGCAGCAAGGACAGCAAGGCAGAACACTTGCTGGTAGACAGCAGTCCTCCTTGGTTCATTCCTCACTTTGGTACACCTCCTGATTCTTGTATTTCCTACCCCCAATCGCTTGGGTTACTGCCTGGAATTCTGGCTTTGACATGTGTGAGGCTGTAATTCCCCCCTTCCAGGTCTTTTGACTCTGACATCATGAGACTTTCTGTTATGTGCTTGCAGCTCAGTAGGTCTACAATGGTTAAAGATCATTGGTGTAGACAGAACTGAGCTAGAAAAACCAAAAGTCTGATTAACTACATAGCAATCAGGAGGCCATAGCAAAACTTGTAAGATGGAGGTGGCAACAGCCCCAGCCCCATAGTGTGAGTGCTTCCAAGATTACAGTGCTCTTAGTTTTTGACAGGGCACCAACTTCCCAAGCCCCATTCACCTTGCCATTCCAGGAATAGGTATGATGAACAATGGCTAAAAGGGAATGAGCTGCTCATATGGTGGGCAGTATGCATACGAAGAACAGCATCCTCACAGACTGACCTGACAAACTATATTGGTGGGGGGAAACAGCCACCTTCCTCCTATTGGATCTCTGCTGCCCTTCCAATACAAGGTATTAACTCTCCATGTGCCAAGGTAGGAGACCTCTCTTTTCCCTTACACTGAACCTTACCCAGCAAGACTTGCTTAGCCACGATAGCTGCCAGGCGACCTAACAAGTGGCCACGTCCATCAATCACCAAGACCTGAAGGGAGAAAGAAAAGAAGAGAGATGAGGGATTTAACCAAGGCCTAGGAGGGAATCTTCCAAGGCACTCTTAAAGAGGATGAGGCACTGACAGGGCAGAGGTAATCATATGCAGGAGAATAAGGTAAGTGCAGAAGGGTTACAAGGTCTCGAGATATGAAAGATAAGTTCCATCCACATGATCCTGCAATGAGATCAGTCAAGGGGTGTCTGTGGGAGGAACCCACACAGTCAGCTGGCAGGGATGGTTGCCATGGTTTCCTTGGCTGCTGCCCCCAAGATCTGGAACTCAGGCTCCCACCCAACAGCTTGCTAACTAAAAATTTGTTCACTGCAAGCCTTCAGGAGGCACTCTGTACCTAGCCATATTTCAAAGAGTTAAGGGCACTTAAGAGGGGGCAGCGATTTCTACTGCTGTTTCACTTCCATTGCAGACTCACCGCACACCTCTAAATTTTATGAGGATTCCTCAGGGGGGTTGCAGGTGAAAGGAACTAGCAGAAACTACCTGGCCCTCTTAAGAAAAAACTGTTCACTTGGATAGTCAAATCTGCATGGTCGGCTAAAAGCCAACAGGGAAAGTTTTTTTGGGGAAACCTTCAATATTACCACTCGCAACCTACAGTGGCAAGTCCACCTAAACACATAAATGCCCCAGTGCCGGATGAGGCCAACGGCCCAGCATTCTGCTTCACGCACTGGTTGACCAGGTACAGCCAGAACGCCTCCTAGCACCGCACAGAATGCTCCCCCTACCTCTCATCAAAGAGTTTTCATTTAGCCTTCTCACCCACCGCCATGCGTTCACCAAGACTTAAAGCTAACCAACGCAGAGGGGGGAAAACATTCTGCACATACTCAGAGACGCTCTCAGTTTGGGACCTAACTCAAAATTAGGCCACGCGGAAAACAGCTCCCCCACCCCCCCGCGCCCAAATCTGGGTCAAGATTCGCTTCCTCCCTCCCATCCTCCCCAACTTAATTCAGGGAGGAGAAGATGAGGGGAGGTCTTGCCCGAATCCTCCCCGCTCCTGCTTCCCCGCTAACGCGCCAAACCCCAACTAAGGCCCCACAAGCCGGCAGCACCTTCGGCTCCGCCATGGCTGCTTCTCGGCGGCCGCACGGGAAAGAGACTCCGCCCCGAGCACGCCGCGGGGTTACCCTTTCCGGCCACTGAGAAACCGAAGAGCGCAATAGCGGAGGTGACGTATAACAGAAACTCTCCCCGCTGCATGGACTTCCGGTGGGCGTGGAGCGCCTCCGCGAATCGCTATTCGCGCATCGTGGCGGTCGCTTTGTGCCTGCACGTCTCTATGGTGGGCTGCGCACATCCTCTGCATGTAAACTGTGGGAAACCAGAACAAAGTTTGAGTCTAGTGGCCTCTTTAAGGCAAACAAAGTTTTATTCAAAGTGTAAGCTTTCGTATGCAAAACACACTTCTTCAAACAAATGGCTGCTTTGGGGATGGGGTGGACTTTATGGCAGGGGTGGCCACGCTTGCTTAATGTAAGAGCCACATAGAAGAAACATCAGCCACAAGACATGAACAAATATTACACACATGTTTTTATTGGAAAATATGCAAATTTGCTTTTTATTAACGTTAAATAAGACTGCCAGAAATAAAAACAAAATTGATTTTGCTATTGATATTTAAAGAGACAAATGCTTTTTCCAAGCCAGCCCTGCTTTGAGAACACATTTAAAGTTGCTTTCTTTCTCTGCGCCTGTCCACCTCAAGCCTGCCCAGGGAAGGGAGCACTGGCTAGGGATGGGAAGACCGATCAGGGAGGTATGCCTCCCCTTCACTTCCCCAGCTGCCCTGCTGAGAGCCGCACAACATAGGCTCCAGAGCCACAGTTTGGCCACCCGTGTTCTATGGCATTATACCCTGCTGGGGTCCCTCCCCTCCCCAAACTCAACCCTCCTCAGGCTCAATCCCCAAAATCTCCAGGTATTATCCAACCCAGAGCTGGCAACCTTAACTGGAAGCGAATTAGCACTTAAGGTGGAAGGGGGTGAAAAGCCATGTCAAGGCCACCACTGCAGGGAATGTTGTTTCTGTATGCTCTGTAGTACTTTTCCCAGTACATTAGAAACAACAACTTTCACTTTATGTATGCTACGACCGAATTCACACGTGATACTTGAACTGCTGCTCAGACCCTCTCTTGCTCTTGGCATGCTTATGTGAAAAACAGGATGGCAGTTTTTGATGCGCTTTTTGAACTGGGTGTTTTGATGGCCCAGTTGAAGGCTGCCCAGGACCAAGGGAGTGCCCTCCTCACACACCCCTAGCTGTACAGCTGATGTGCAGCTGAACACTAGCTGTGGAAAGTCACGGTGGCGCTTATCAGCTCTGGGCACAGAAAGTAAATGCGGTGCTAAAACAAAAAATTCTTGCCATTCACAGGGGAGGGGAGCTGCTGGACTTCCTTAAAAAGAGAGAGAGAGAGAAGCAAGGCTCTGTGTGAAAAGACCCTGTTGAGTTTCCACTTTGGAATAGAAATTCATCCCATTATCACTGGGTCACTCAGATGTTTTTAGCTCCTGCCAAACTTGGCTTTGCTCCTGTCAGCCAGCCAAGAACTTTCTCCTCATTAGAGCACAATTCATTTCTCACTCAGATATTTCTGTTGGGGACTGTTTAAGTATCGTTCATCAGTTGCACCTTTGATTGCTGCATTGACATTGGGTCACGGAGCAAAGGTTTTTCCACAATTGGGATGAATTCAAGTGATCCCTCTGTGTAAACTGTGCAAAACAGAATTGTTCAGGAGAGCATTTTTATAAAGGTACACATGAAGCTCCCTTATACTGAATCAAACCATCTCTCCATCAAAGTCGGTATTATCAACTCAGACTGGCAGCAGCTCTCTAGGGTCTTTCACATAACCTACTACCTAGTAATTTTACCTGGATTGAACCTGGGACCTTCTGCATGCCAAGTAGATGACCTACCACTAAACCCCCCCAAAAATCAGTATTTTTTTTTAAAAAAAAAAATCAGCAGTGGGTGCTCTATTTATCAAACCCCAACATCCCCTGGAACAACTTGCAAGAGTGAAGGAACATTTAACTCCTCCTCAAAATTATAGTGCTATATTTTAACAGAGAGATTCAAGAAGGTACTTTAATAAAGGGAATAGTACCATGGACTGTGTACAATATGTATTACAGAATCATAGAGTTGGAAGGGGCCATACAGACTATCTAGTCCAACCCTCTGCCCAATGCAGGACCAACCTAAAGCATCTCTGGCAAATATTTGTCCAGCCTCTTCTTGTTGCTGTATGCATGAACTTGCTCTGGCTATACTGTATATCTAATTACATAATACCATTTTAATACTTACACTTTGTTTCAGGTTTCTGTAATCCTGTCCTCTTACATTGCTTATCAGATATCTCATCCTATTGATTGCATTGACTTACAATGCGTCATCCATCTTAATTCTCAGTAAAAAAGGCAGACTACAAGTAACAGTAAAAATTAATGATTGCAGAAGTGTCTAGTATTATGACCATCACCAGTGCTCAAAGCAAGAATGCACCTGGGGTGGAAGGAGAGTCTCAAGAGAAATGTGCTCACCTGCTATTTCTTGCTCTTTGCTGTCTCCCTCTACTGTGAAACCTACCCTAACATTATTACTCAAACCCCCAGCCATCCCACAGATCCGATGTACATGGAGGCCCTTAGCAAAGAAGATGCATTTTGTAATCTCTTTCTAAATTATGAGCCAACATAGGCTCAAAGGGAGAAATGTTAAGAGGTTTTATTTTTATAATGGCTTCTAAATTGTGAGCCTATGTTGGCTTGATCTTCCCTAACACACACACACACAACCCACGTGCAAACCTGTTCTTTGACCTGCTGATCACTAAGCAACTTTATTTCGATCAAGGATCTGTTCCATCGCGATCTTCCATGAATATGGAGAGGGTATGTTTTCTTAGAATTCGGCAGCACCCCAGGAAAACTGGGGTCCACCCTGTACAGGGAAACCTGGTTCCATTTCCAGCCCCTCCCTACTGGAACTTGGTTTGTTTCTTCAAAATCTCCCAGGCTCCTGTGTGTACATGGAAAAATTTCGAGAGGTCCCGGTCTCTCATATCCTAATAGACAGGTGAGTTTCTCTCATTCCCCTGACATTCCTGAGTGTTGCAGATGACTCTAGGAAGAGGCATCTTTAAAAGCTTTCTGGGAGCCCAGGCCAACAAGAGAGGGAAAAGACGGCAGATACACACTATTGATCCTGAGCTTCTCAGGTTCCCATGCAAAGTAACAACGGCAGTTCACTGGGCTTGGCAGGCCCCTTCTCACCCACAGAGCCTCAATGTGCCCCCTCTTTAAGGATCCTGCAAGTTTGTCCATATACTGGCAGACCTCAGTTTGCCGTTATAGCTGAACTAAGCTTATACATTCCACACTCCTTGAAAATTCATGGAATCCCGCAGATTGATGTCGACACCATCTGTTTTATTGGCATAGCTTTCCCCCCTTCCACCTGCAGACGCAGGGCTTCGAAAGACATGCAAAAGAAGAGTTAGGGTTGGTCCTGTGGATATGACACCCCCAGCTGCCTACGGACTTCGTCCAGGATGGAGTGGACCAGCTCACTGTCTGCGTGAGACATGACGGGGCTCTCCTTCAAGCCTGCGGGAGAGGGACGAGAGAGCAGAGTCGAGGTCAAGCCGTGAGTGGATCAGATGTCCGAGTGGCCACACAGCCTTGGCCACCCACTTGGGACTCTGACGCCATGAACTTCCCCTCCCAGCAGCCTCTGGGATATTCACCTTGGAGGAGACATTGTCGGACATGTTCTGCTTCATAACGCAGCCCCGTGGTGTTGGGGAAGAACAGTTTTTGGGAGGGAGAGGGAAGGGGGCATTCTTCACTCTTCCCATTGACAACCATCTGTACTGGGCACCAGAAGGTACTCGGAATCTACAGGCACAGGAGAACAAGTAGGAAACCAAAACAGGTTTCAGAACTTTATTGTTCCGAGTTTCCGCCAAGGGCAGCCCCTGCTCCAGGATTCTCGATCTGATCAAAGCCCACCGCTTCTCTCTCCAAGACGACAGCAGTAAGCAGGCAGACACATCCTTCTTGGGGAAAACTTACCTCAATGATCCCTTTGGTGCCGCTGATGCTTGCTTGGTTGGGCAGCTTGGTAGTCACAGTGTACGTGAGGACAGCTTGGCGGCTGCCTGAGAAGTTCAGGATGATAGTGCCCGTTTTGTCTATGCCTGTGGGGGGGGGTGGAATGTGTAGTCAACAATGGCAGGGGCCCAAGTCCTTATTTGTACATTCTCCCCCTACTCCCAGGAAAAACTTCTACCTTACTCACTGTCTATATAGCCACTATGTTAACCCATACCTCAGATCACTAAGCAAGGGTTGACAGGACATTGTGGTTTTAACAGAGGCCTCACTGGCAGAAATTCAGTGACTGTATAAAAAGAAATGGAGGAAAGCGGGGAGAAGGGAATGAGCTGTGTCCAGATAAGATTCCAGCTGCAAGGTTTTTTTCCCTTTTTGTAATTCCGTGCACAACAGTTATCAGCAGGGCAGCCATGTTGGTCTGAAGCTCATTGTGTCTGAAGAGGTGTGCGTGCACATGAAAGCTCATACCTTGAATAAATCTTTGTTGGTCTTAAAGGTGCCACTGGACTCAAACTTTGTTCAACAGTTCTCAGCGACTGATGAGAGCAGCCCATACTGACCATTGCCAGTTCACGGTCTCTTTGCCGGCATCCAATTAACTTGCTGGTTTCAACTGGAACTGTCGGGTGTGGGGAAGTGTGCTCATCTTCCAGAATGTTCTCCTGTAGCAGTGTCCTGTTTGGTTGCAGGAGGTCAGAAGATCAATGGCCTAAACTCCCTATAAATGTAGACTATTCTGATAGGCCTCATCTCTTAATTTACCTGCAATGTTTGCCTCTGTTGTCTTATTTTGCCATTACATCTATTTTGGATTATGCATCTTGTTTGGGATTGAATTGGGGTTAAGTGTGCGGACTCTAATCTGGGAGAACTGGGTTTGATTCCGCACTCATCCACTTGCACCTGCTGGATGGCCTTGGGCAAGCCATAGATCTGGCACAGCTGTCCTTGAAAAAGAGCAGTTTCTGTCAGAGCTCTCTCAGCCCCACCTACCTCACAGGGTGTCTGTTGTGGGGAGGGGAAAGGAAAGGAGTTTGTAAGCCACTCTGTTAGCCAAATTGCCACATGTTATTAATTATATTGGGGAATTATGATATTTCAGCAAGGCAATAGGCAAATAGGAAGCAAACACCTTTGTATACAGGGGTCCCGCTTCTTCCAGACACATCAGAAATAGACTCAAAGACTGACTTCAGTGTAAAACGGTTCCTTTTACTGATGGATCTTCACAAACATACAATATCTCAAACACACTCACAATTATAGACATCTAGGAAAATTAGAGAGAAGAGGATAGCACTTTTGAATCAGCAGGATGATCATTGAGGGGTAATACTTTACCTGTCCTTGGCGGGATGAAGCAATTCTTAGGAAAAATAAGGGAGACTATGGGGAAATAGGATTGTGTCCTGAACCAGCAGCGACACCTGGAGACTCTGGCTGCGCAAACCAAGAGTTGTGGAGTTAGGGTGGGTTTTAGAGGTCGAGAGAAAGAGAGTGCTGGGTGCCCTCTTTTATAAGGTGGCTTTGGGGGGTGGGCTAGGCTGGCCACATCCCCTGGCATACCTCTTGCTGGTCCATCCCCAAAAACATACTGATTGGAGCTGGGTTCAAGGGGAGGGGGCTAAGGGGAGTGGGCAAAATTGAGATCTGAAGGGATTATGACTCATGCGGCCAGAGTCATTGTTATTCCACTGTTTCCTTGATTGGCTTATGGCTGTCTCTTCAGCTAGGTTAAGGGAATGTTGTCTGAGTGTGTAGGAAGAAACTTCTCATGGAGTCTGGATTCCAGGTTTCTGGTCTGCCCTGGCATGGCATTTGCCTAGCTGTTGTCGCTTCATGTGGCTAGGGAGCTGGTCCATCTTACAGCGGGTAAGAGGGCAGGTAACCTCAAGAACCATGGCACATCATCTCAAAAGAAAGGCTTCCTTCTTCTGGGTATGTGTCTGTAACTGGCATCACTTTTGGGTCACCACAGAGTTCAGTCGCTTTTACACATTACTTGCAAAGTCCAGGTTTTTATCACTTATGGACTAGATGTCCGTAAGAGCGCTTATTATTATTAAAGCGCCTTGCAGGGCAACAGCTCTGAGACTCCTTTGGGTAGTGAAGGGCAGGGTATAAATCCAATCTCCTCTTCCTCCTCCTCCTCTATGCTAGAAGAACCTCCAGTAAGTAGGAAATTAGGTTTCTTGTTCTTATGTGCTCGAACCTTCACTGGAACTATATTGTGTTTACAAAGTTTGAGTCCCGTGGCACCTTTAAGACCAACAGAGTTTTATTCAAGGTATAAGTTTTCATGTGCATGCACACTTCTTCAGATACAGTGGAACAAGACTTCCTCGACCATTACATATCGGTGAGAGGCAATGCTCCCTCTAAGCTGTGGAGTCTCGTGAGCAAAAATTCTACCTTGTGAGCCACTGGCATTAAAGTTGTGAGCAAGCGATGTGGCTACCACATAAATCACTTTGATCTGGAGCCATCCTTCCTGAGCTAAGACAAAATGTATGAGCCGGAGGCTAAAAAACTGTGAACAGGCTCACACTAACTCAGCTTAGAGGGAACACTGGACTGGGAAGGTAGTTGCCAGGAAGGGCTATCCCTCCCTATGCATAGGGTTAGTACCCCACCCGCCACTCCCTTCTTAAGGGCTTCCCAGAGTCATCTGTCTGGCCCCTGTTGGAAATATGATGCTGGGCCCTTATTTGGATCTGGCTGCTCTCTTGGAAAATCCTCCTGTTCATTTATTTACTTCATTTATACCCCACCTTCCTTCCCAAAGGGGAACCAAAGCAGTTGACGTCATTCTTCTCTTTTCCATTTTATCCTCAAAGCAACCCTGTGAGGTAGGTTAGGCTGAGAGAGTGTGTGACTGGCCCCAAGGTCACCCAGCGAGCATCATTGCAAAGTATGGATTTGAAGCTGGGTGTTCCAGATCCTAGTGCAAAAATAACTGCTCCACCATGTCAGCTGGCCAATCATGTTCCTTTCCCCCCTTTTCTGTCTTCTCCCAACCATTGCATCCCCTTGCAGGATGTCTCAAATTCCGCTGAAGCTCAAATATGCAGTTTGCAATAAGGAATTCTTTTTGGAGCACCAAGCCACACTGGGGTTTGGCTGTCCTTCCAGAAATCCCCATGGATGCCACTGCCGCCCCTCCCAACACACGCACCATGACTGACCTGTATCATGCAGGAAGCCAGAGGCCACAATGGACTCGGGCTTCTCTCCTTCGAAGACCATGCAGGCAAACTGGACACAATAGAGGCCAATATCCAGCAGGCCACCTCCTCCCAGCTCTTTCTCTGTAGTCCTGGGGACTGTTATCAGAGGCCAGCCAAAATCAGCGTGAACCATCACCACGTCGCCGATGGCCCCTTGCCTCAGCAGGGAGCGAAGCTTCTCTGAAACAGGGAAAAAACGGCTCCAGAAGGCCTACGGTAGGAGAAGAAAGTTATCCAAGAAGTTGTATCTGGATGTACACGTCTTTGGAGGCAGAATTCATACCATATATGACCATATGAACCTCGCTTACGCCAAGCCATTGATGGGCATTAGAGTGTCAGAAAAGGATCTGAAGTAGACTCGAGTTCCAGTTCTCTGCTGCCGAGGAAGGCTCACTGGGTGCTCTTTGGCTAATGCTAGTGCTAGTCCCTTTCTCTCAGCCAAACCTCCCTCATAGGATGGTGGTTGTGTGGATTTTCATTCATTCACTCATTTGTTCAGTTTGTATCCCACCTTACTCTGCAAGTGGGCTCGGGACGGCTCCCAACATTCAGTAAAACAGTAACTGATCATTCAGCAGTAAATAATAAAACACCAAAACAACAGTTGCAGTCAAAATTCCTGGTGGCAGCTTAATAATTTCTAATTACAGTACCTGCTGCACTAATGCCAGGAAAGGCACATTTCTCTTACAGAGACCCAAGTCTGCTGGTGCCAAGTTGGTAAAGGCAGTGCCCTAAAGCAGGAAGGCAAAGTGGGCAGATTAAGCGAGCGAGGCAGGGAAGGCCAGTGTCCTTTGGATATCCACCACCTCAGCGAAAGGCCTGGTGGAACAGCTCCGTTTCTTCAGGCCTGTGGAATTGTAATAAATCCCTCAGGGGAGAACAATGCAGTAAACCATTTTGGATCCCCACTTTGGTGATTAGCAGAGTACAATAAACATATAAATAAATGTTTCCTGGGTGGCCACTGAGTGCAGAGAGGAGACCTTCTAGAGGCCTTGCCAGGCAGTCCCAGCTTTGAACATTAGGAGGTACCACAGCCTCTTACCTCCATGAAGAAGACTCCCTTTTCCCGGGCTGCCCGCACCATCGCCTTGACTTCTGCAGAGTTCATGCCCAAAGGCTTCTCACAGAGCACATTCTTCCCGGCCTGGATGAAGAGGAGGGTGGACGGGAGATGATACGGATGGATCACCCCCACATACACCACATCTGTAGAAGAGAAGACATCCATGAGGAGTGCAGAGTTTGGAAAAGAAATTGCCTAATTCAGAAGAAGGGTTCAGAATCGGGAGGAGGGAATAGCCCCCATCCTCTCTGCATTCCCACCTACTCTATAAGCTTTCCTCTTCTACCACCTCTCCTCCAATACTTCTGATATTGTGGTACCAGGCAAGATTGCCCTTCCTAAAGCTTGTTTTTTAATTATTTTCTAAAAGATTTGTATGCTGATTTTCCTGCCTATTAGGGCCTTCAGGTCACCAAACAATTTAAAATACATTAAAATCAACATTTTAAAAGTAATACATATATTTTAAACCCCTTATATCCACACAACGCTTTGAGGTAGGTCAGGCTGAGAAAGGGCAACTAGCCAAAAGCTACCAGTGAGTTTAGGCTTGAGGGCAGATTTGAAGCAGAGCCTCCCTCATCCCAATCCAACACGCTAACCACTAAGCCACGCTAGGTCCCACTTGGCATGTAGAAGGGTCCTAGGTACAGTCTCCAGCATCCCCAATGAAAAGGACTTCTAGTAGCAAGCCTGGGGATGACCCCTGTCTAAGGAGTTAAAAAGCTGCCCTGTTAGTGAGAATGAAATGAAGTGGCATTTTCTGCATGCCCGCTGTTATATCCGCTGACTGCCACTAGGTGCCAGCAACCTTTACCAGAGCTTGACTCTCAGAGACAATAGGGACTAGGATCCTGAAACCTCAAGAGGGCACCAATAGGAACCTTGGCGGGAACCCACCAATGGGACCTGGGGGTGGTCCATGGGGACTGTATATAGCTGGCCATCTGGCCAGTATTCTCTGTTATGTTGTGTGTGCTAATAAACTATGAGCTAACAATCACGCTGTGTCCTGGTTCTTCACGCATCGAACCCACTACACAACACCCGCCCACCACCATGGCCATCTATGTTCCCTTGCCAAGCCCCCCCACCCCCCTGGTGTTTAGATGAAAGTTGCTCACCGACATCTGGATCCTGAGCCAGTTCTGCATAAGACCCATAGGCCTTGGGGATGTTGTGGGTCTGGGCATATTTCTGTGCCCGGCTGAGTTCACGAGAAGCGATGGCCGCCACCTTGGGACAGGGAATTAACCAGGGTGGGATTCCACCTTCACCTACCACTGTAACTTTAGGGCAAAAGAAAGGAGCCTCTCCTCTAGGGTCATGGGCAGTGTTCCCTCTAAGCTGAGTTAATGTGAGCTAGCTCATCGTTTTTTAGCCTCCGGCTCACACATTTTTGCCTTAGTTCAGGAAGGACGGCTCCAGAGCAAACTTAATTTATGCAGTAGTGAAATCGCTGGCTCACAACTTTAGTGCCAGTAGCTCACAAAGTAAAACCTTTGCTCACAAGACTCCACAGCTTAGAGGCAGCATTGGTCATGGGGTGTCTCCCACTCACCACCCACTCCTGTTGTACCATTACCGCAGAAGTTGTACTTCCAGTTTTGCTGCTGGTACCCTTGAAAGACCCTGCCTTTCCCAGAAGATCTAGCATTCCCGTTTCAGGATTCAGCCCCTGCTCCCACTTTGGATTCTAGTTAGACCAACCAGCCCTCCTCTGCTCCCTAAGAACCCAGGGGTCCCAGTTCCCTACTGTGAGCACTAGTCTGAGCTGCTAAAAGTAGTCCAGAGCTCATCTGAAGGAAGAGAGATTCCCACGTTGTCCTTTATGGGTGCCCGTCTCTTCCCCACCACCCACTCTCTCCATATTACCTTATGATCCTCAGGTGGCAGAGTCTTCAGGGCCACTAGGAAATCATGGCTGATCATCCCAGCAGAGCAGATCCCCCAGCGCAAGGGCCCCATCACAGAAGAGAATAGAAAACACCGCCACCTACTCGAAAAATCACAGCTAGACGGAAATAGCAGTCTCTGCTATGAACTTTGAACTTGAGCATCAAGCGTTTCATAGAGGAAGAGAACCGGCAGAGGGCAGTAAAACCTTAGGAATGGAATTAGGTATAGTGGGGACACAAATGTGTGACTCCTGAACAAGGGAATACAGAGTTTCCTCCACAGCCCCGTTTTTCAACTGCAAAGGACTGGGGGCTCAAGCCTGCCCACTCACATCCTTCTTCCTCTCCACTCTACACATGCTCAGAAGCTGTTTTTGGTATTCCAGTACCCAGTTCCACAGTCAAGTCCCCCAGATCCTGCAGCTTCCATAGGGAGACAGAAAACTGGGATAATGAGCAAATGGGAGAAACTGGGCAGAAGGGGACAGTCATTATGGACTTTGTTTCAAAAGTAAAGACCAGAATTAAAAGAATAGATGGTGATTCAATAGCAACGTTCTGAGAATGTGGTTAACCCACGGACTGCTTGAACCTCTTTGCTCATGAACACATAAAGCTACTGAGTCATACCATCTGCCTACAAGGGTCAGTAGCAATGCTCCCTCTAAGCTTTGGGGTCTTGTGAGCAAAAATTCCACTTTGTGAGCTACTGGCATTAAAGTTGTGAGCAAGCAATTTGGCTACTGCATAAATCCGTTTGCTCTGGAGCCATCCTTCCTGAGCGAAGACAAAAATGTGTGAGCTGGAGACTAAAAAACTGTGAGCTCGCTCACACTAACTCAGCTTAGAGGGAACACCGGTCAGTAGCCTGACTGGTAGCGGCTCTCCAGGGGCTCAGGGTGTGGAGTCTTTCATAGAACCTACAACCTGGCCCTTTTAACTGGAGATACCAGTGACTGGACCTGGGACTCTCTGCATGCCAAGCTGTAGCACTGAGCCACAGCTCATTTGTTGAAGTTTTGGAAGGAGGCTAAATAGGATGAAGCCCTCAGGCAACTGTGTCAAGGCTCAAGGCTTTTTTGTGTTTAAATCCCTGTTGTTTTAAATCCCTTCAGGGTGTTGGAAGGGAGTTTTACAGATATCGTGAACTACCAAAAAAGCAAATAAGTGGGTTCCAGATCAAATCAAGCCTGAACGCTCCTTAGAGCTAAAATGACTAAAGTGAAACTATGGCCCCGGTCACACGGCCAGAAAACGCGCGGGGAGGCGTGCGTTTGCCCTGAGCTAATAGGCGCGGTAGCCCGATCATCGGGCCACCGGGTTGCCACCCCAGCTCTGCGCCCGATCACACTGCGCTGCTGCAGCGCAGCAAAGCAGCGCAGTGCGCATGCGCCATTGGGGGGCTGGCCGCTGTCGGTGTCTTGTGTGTGCGCATGCGCTGTTCAGCGTTGGTGCGCATCCCATGGAAACTGACAACATCCGGAAACCCCGGGGACATGGGCGGGCGTCGGAAGCCGCGGGATACTGGCGCTCCCGCGATCAGACGCCAGCCTTTGCCCCGGGGTTTCTGGAAACTAGTACTTCCGACCTACTAGTTTTTACCCGCGTTTTCCAGGGGAAGCCGGGGTGGCCACGGGAGCACTACGCTCCCAGATGTGCTCATATGATCGAGCACGGAAAGTCCGCAGGGGTCCTGTGCCTTCAGCGGGGCAAATGCTCCATGTGAACAGGGCCTATAATAAGTTGTTGTAAGAAGACAAGCACCACCGGACAAGACAGTAATGCTAGGAAAAGTTGAAGGCATCAGGAAAAGAGGAAAACCCAACATGACTGTATAAGGGAAGCCGCAGCCCTCAGTTTGCAAGACTTGAGCAAGGCTGTTAATGATAGGATGTTTTACAGTTCATTAATTTATAGGGTTGTCATAGGTTGGAAGCAACTTGACAGCAGTTAAAACACACACATACACACCCAGAGGGTCTTCTTTTGTTGCCTGGCGAGCCTGTAATGTGGTTTCTAAAATGGAGAGCCCGTAATGCAGTACATGGGCTTTGGCTCAGTGGCATGTAGAAGGCCCCAGGTTCAATCCCTGGCATCTACTGCTATAAGGATCAGGTGGTAGGTGACATGGAAGATCTCTGTCTGAGACTCTGGACAGCATTTGACAAAGGGTCTGATTCAGTATAAGGCAGCTTCATGCGTTCTCTTTATCTTTGAATCATCAACAACCGTCCCCATTCATGAGAATGGGTGACATGAGTTTATGTTGACGTTTTGGTAGCGTATATACTGTCTGCCCCAACAGAGTCTCTTTTTCAGACACTTTTATAAAAACATCAGATGCACTTCTGAGGCAAATTTAGTCTCCCCCTTTCACTAAATATTCAACTGGACACACAAAACACAGGCGAAAGCAAAATAACATATTTTATTCAAACAGAAAAAAATAGGTTTTCAACAGAGGGTTACGTGTGGAAAGTTTCAGCTTTGGGGAAAATGACTCTCAGCTGGGACACAGCGTTATAACCTTTCTCCCCAAGAGACTGAATACTTTGAAGCTGGGCCCAACTCCAGTAAATAAACACTGAGGAGAGAGTCTTACTTCCTTTCCTCGGAAAGTTTACCTCAGGCTAGGAGGTTTAATGGATCTGGTTAACAAAACACAGGTTCCCTCAGGGGTGCCAGTTTACCCTTTCACCTCACACTCTCTAGCTCCCAGAAACTGCCTAGGAAGATTTCGTGCTTCTGGCTTTTACCAGAATATTTATTTATCACCCGAAAATAAGCCTTCTTCCTGAAGCCTGCCCACACTACCTAAAAAGCAAAAACTTAAATTAAAAAAAAAATCCTGGCTAGTCTGATGCTCTTAAGCAGAGCCTCCAAGCCCCTATCTGAGAAGTGTCCCCCCCCTTTTAAACTGAGGCTTGCTCACCCTGTCCCTAGAACTTCTGCCTGTCAGACAATCTTAGGATCTCCTGGCTATACTACACTCAATGCCATAGGATAATAATAATTGTTTCCCATTCAAAGTGAGACTGGTGGTGTCTTTGGCTTCAGAAACTCCCTGTGTCCCCCTCCCTAAGGATCACCCAGGTTTGTCTGAAACAAGCTCATACATCTCGCGCTCCTTCAAAATGCCGCAGAAAGAGAAATCCTACAGCTTCACATCTATACAATATATTTTATCGACGTGTTCTGTTTTGTAATGCAGGCCGGCACTGGTGAGGAAATTCAGGTTTGGGGGACAAAGAGGAAGGGGGAATTCTTCACTCTTCCCATTGACAACCAGCTGTTCTGGGCACTAGAAAAAAGCTGGGATCTGCAGGCACAGGGAAAGGAGCAGGAAATGGATCATAAACTAAAACAAATTTCAGAACTGGGTGCCAAGAAGAGGACCATCCCAGTGCTTCATTTGTGAAACTAATGTACAGGGGTTCAGACATTCCCGGGAGTAAGTCCCAAGCTATGTATATACTAATTTAAAAAAAAAATTGCTGAAGCAAGAATTATGCACCTAAGAAATTTTGCAACACAGAATGCTGTTCTGCATGTGCAGAACACATTCAAGTTGTGGGAAAAGGAGGAGGAGGAGGAGATTGGATTTGTACCCTGTCCTTCACTCAGAGTCTCAGAGCACCTTACAATCTCGTTCCCTTCCTCTCCCCACAAGAGACACCCTGTGAGGTAGGTGGGGCTGAGGGAGGTCTGAGAGAACTGTGACTGACTCAGGGTCACCCAGCAGCTGCATGTGGAGGCATAGGGAGTCAAACCTGGTTCTCCAGATTAGAGTCCGCTGCTCTTAACCACTACACCAAACTGGCTCAGGCAAGGCCCAGAAGCACCACATAAGATAACAGGAAATTCTGTTTAGCCTCTGGTCCGCTTCATGGCAGAAGTGGCTTGAAAGGTCAGAGGTCCAAATTGCACTTTTAGAGGTCACTGCCTGGTACCCCAAGCCCACTGTACTGCACATCTCTTAGTTCCCTACTGGCATTAAGCTAGCAATGGTCCCAGTCACACGAGCGGGATACTGCGCCGCTGAAGGGAGACAAATTAGAGCCGGAGCAAAAAGATGCGTGGTAGCATGATCAGACGGGTCCCCAAGATGCCACGCAGACGCTGATAGTCGGCGAACACACGGCGATGTTGAAGCGCATCAAAGGGTTTCGCTTTCACATTCTTGCACATGCGCAATCTTACATTTCTTCGCATACTGTGGAGGCTTGGAAAAAACACATCCGGTGGGATGGGACGCATGCACATGCCAGATGCGCCAGATTAACTCCGCTTCCGCGATCCGATGCTCGCCTGTGACCCGCGTTTTCCGGTTGCTACTACCCTTTTGCTGGTACTTTTAAAATCTGCTTCTTCGGGCCAATGGTATGGGTTGGTGACAGGTGCGCTACGCTTCCCAGATGTTGCAGCACCCCATCCCACTGATCTCCAGATCCTGTTCCTTCTCCATGTGTTCTTGGCTCCCGGGTGGATCTAGTGCCAGGCTTTACTACGGCAGACACCTTCATCAACACCAACACCGGAGGAACTGCGGAGAACCCCTGAGACCCCTGAGAAACTGTGGGTCTGGAAGAGAGGGAGGCCCAGTGACTGAGAGGGACCCACGGGCCAGGCCACAGATTTATGCATTCCCCAGCACTTCCTTTTGTTTCTCTGATCCGCCCTCCCGATAATCCTTGAGCCAACTGTCTATTCCTGGCTTAATCCCGCTGCAGCTGGCCTGGCCATGTGCAAAGCCAGCTCCCCCGCCACACCCAGGCTGCCTGCTAAGGGAGGGCTATCAGGGACCGGTAGTCTGCTGCCTGAATCAAGTGTCGAGTCTTAGGAAGCCCTTGTGGCAATCACACACACACAGACACACATTGCCAGATTTTTCTTGTATTTTGCATTGTGTGTACTCACCCACGTGACTTCGCTTCCTCCCCCCAGAACTGTGGGGAAGACACCACCTGCCCTTCTTCTTCACTGCACTGTGGAAAAACCACCCCTGCAGTTCTCGTCTCCAGGCTCTAGGGTTGCCAGCTCTGGTTGGAAACTCCCTGGGAATTTGGGGGTGGAGCCTGGGGAGGGTAGTGGGAGGGGCCTCAGAAGGGTATAATGCCGTAGAGTCCACCTTCCAAGGCAGTAAGGTTGCCATGTCTCCCTAGGGTTGCCAGATCCTCCCCCCCAGTCACTGGTAGGGGATGGGGGTAGGGTTGCCAGCTCCAGGTTGGGAAAGCCCTGGAGATTTGGGGGTGGTACCTGGGGAGGACAGGGACCTTAGCTGGGAACTATGTCATAGAGTCCACCCTCCAAAGCAAGCCATCTTCTCCAGAGGAACTGATCTCTGTGGTCTGGAGATGAACTCTAATTCTAGGGGATCCCCAGGTCCCACCTGGAGCCTGGCATCCCTAGTCCCCCCAACCTCCAGTGGGGGAATGGGGGGGTCGGGCTGCCAGGTCCAGGTTGGGAAACTCCTGGAGATTTGGGAACTGAGTCTGGGGAGGACGAGGACCTCAGTGGGGGACAATGCTGTAGAGTCCGCCCTCAAAAGCACCCATTTTCTCCAGGGGAACTGATCTCTGTAGACTGGAGATGAGCTATTATTCTGGGGGATCCCCAGGTCCCACCTGGAGGCTGGCATCCCTACAAGGCAGCTGTTTTCTCCAGCAGAACTGGTCTTTGTCATCTGGAGATCAGCTGGAATTCTGGGAGATCTCCAGGCCCCACTTGGAGGCTGGCAGTCCTGTGTTCCCCCTTAGTGGCTGGGAAGCTGCCTCCCTTCACACCCTCCCTGGGGGCAGGGCTTTGGTTTGCCACAGTGCCTTGCCTCCTAACAGGGTCAGACTGGGAGGGGGAAATATAGGATATTGTCCTGCAGACATCATCATGCGAGATGCAAAATCAAACTTTGCACTGTGGCTAATGTCGTGGTGTCTTCAAAGGGACAGTCAGATTCGGGATGCTTATTTGGGGGAGCAGAGAATTCTCTGGCTGCTCATAAGGCTCTTTGTTGAATGAGGGGCTGGGAACCAGAAATTTCAGCCTGATTGGCTTACATAGCTAGGTGGGAGCATAGAATAGCCTCGGATAGACGTTCTAGAGCACGTGGGAGTGGTAATGTGGAAAGACAGAGGGCTTGTACAGAAGATTGGATGAATGGGCAAGGGCCACATTCAGGAGCTACAGTGCTCATCCTGGTAGGGCTGCCAGATCTGTAGAATCCCAAACGCTGAGATTTATGGGATGGAGCCCAATGAAGCAATATTGAATAGCAGTACTAAGAGTCGTGCTTCCCATATACCAACTTTGTTGGTCTTAAAGGTGCCACTGTGTTCTACCACCAGGAATAGTTCCACATGTTGTCTGTGAACGTGTGTAGGCAACTTTCACATGGCTTTGAAGGCATGGTCTAGTCAACATGCACCAGTGTATAAAGTGCCATCAAGTTGCAGGTGATTTATGGCGACCCCAGCAAGGGGCTTTCAAGGCAAGTGGTTCAGCATGGCCTTCCTATGCAGAGTCTTCCTTGGTGATCTCTCTTCCAAGTACTGACCCTGCTTAGCTTCCAAGATCTCATGAGATCGGTCTATTCCTTCCTTCCTTCCTTCCTTCCTTCCTTCCTTCCTTCCTTCCTTCCTTCCTTCCTTCCTTCCTTCCTTCCTTCCTCCCTTCCTTCCTTCCTCCCTCCCTCCCTCCCTCCCTCCCTCCCTTCCTTCCTCATACATAAATGTAAAAAACATGGAGATGAACTATTCTCTGAACATCAAATGTTGTCAGTCATTGCCAGATTTATTGCCTTCCATCTCCAAATTATATGCAATAGGTAACATCACATGGATGCAGTGAAGCCTCCAGAGAAGCCTTCAAGTATCCCCCTAGCTGTTGGCTTTCGTGTCTAAGAACAAGACTTCCTTGTCAAAGCCAGAGGATGAGATCCAGCAACCCTAGGTGAAGTTAGTAGGAATACTGGACAGCAGGACTTTCTGGGTTGTGGCCCCCAGGTTACAGAAACCTGCATATCGTTACCAAAACTTGAGACTCTCTACCTTACATCCTGACTCTCTCCTCTCTGCACATTTATTCACACTAGATTTGCCTCCTACACAATGCAAATGTAAGGTATGGGTAAGACAATATAGTATTCTGCTACTATAAACTACTTTTGTGTAGGTTTCTAAATACATGTTAAGAAATGAGGAATTTGCCTTGTTCCCCGGAAGACCAGTTTCCCCATGTTTCATTTTGAAGTCTAGTTTTGTTGTTGTTGTTTTACATTGGGAAAAGATGTTTTTGAGTCTGTCAGATGCAACTTACTGTACTGCAGTAACATTGAGGTAGATAGAAGGCATATTGAGGATATATGGTTTGATGTTAGCAGATAATATAGAGAAGTGACATATGGGTTGACAAAATGGAGGAAAGACTTCATGGAGGTGGAAGCCCATTATGCATGCACACCTTACTGCAGATTCTCAGAGCAGTAAGCTTTTAATCTTGCCTTCAGATTCCGTGCCTGCCTTACAAACCATTCTTTTTCCTGCGGTGTATTTATTCTGCAGCTACAATTTAAAAAACACTTTTCTAAATCAGGGTGGAATGACACTTGTGACGCGGGGGGTAGCATCCATAGTTTTTAAAAATAAATAAATACAAAATTGCCCTATCACAACTGCACAGTAGCGTCCAGCAAGTACCTTCCATTTAAATCTTCATGATTCAGGTTTTGTGCATGCATTTTAGCATTCATTTCTTGAATGAAAGGGAACAGAAAGGAATATAGGCAAAGGAGGGAAGCCCACTGTTGAAACTGACCAGACTTTTTCTGAACCTGACAAGCATCTGCAAAGCCGTTTTCCATACTGCGGAGCACTGGGAGATTCTCTGCTGTGTTATTGGGAAAGAGTCACACAATCTCATAATATGGGTGAAGATGTTGAGAGTACAGAATGCATGGTAGAACCCACTGGCACTGGCATTGCAAGCTGTGATCGTTGGCAACATGTGTGTGTGTACGTGTGCACACGTGTGCAAAGTTGGCTGTAACTCCACTAAACTTTGCACAGGGCTGCAATTTGTATGGGGGAGGAGTCCTCTGGCAGAAGATCTGGAGAGCTTTTTTAGTCTTGTGCCACTAAATTTAAAAGAAATGGGGGGGGGAGTATTTTTGCTGATGTCCTAGTGCAACCGCATAGTAGCGCTAATTTCCTGCCCTTCCTTGTAAATTTGCGTGGTTTTCTCTTTGTGATTCTCTAATTTGATCCTGCACACTGGTCGTGACCTTGGCAGTCTTTTAGAGCTTGACCTGTGTAGATTGCACTCTGTCCTCCAAATAAATCGATCCCAAGCGATTCTTAAGGTCATCGGGTTGCAGAAGGTCCATGTGGCTCAGCCACCATTTTAATGTTAGGCTTCCAGGGACTGCCAAAATGGTTCCTTCCCCAACTTTGGTCACTAAAGCATTAAAGGGAAAAATGTTTTCAAAGCTTTAGGCTTTCCATTCCAGTGTGTCTCTCTTTACATCTCATGTCAATTTCGTTCCACGCTGACTATCCCCACACCCCTTTATTTTCTTTGCATGCAGCATTTGAATATATATATATATTTGCACTGTGGATGCTGCCATTTGCCTCCTCTCCAATCCCATTTTCAAGTAATTTCCAACAGGGAACTACAACTTGCACAGTTCCTTTTACACTCCCCCCCCCAGTCACTTTTAGTTTTTTTAATTCAGTGATCTCAGTCTAGTAATAGTTTCATATTGCTAGACTCATGCAGCTTGTAAATAAAAATAAAAATTTTAAAACAAGGGGAGAATGGAGCTTGTACACCGATGAAGGGGGGAGGATGGTGGAAGGTGCAGAGTGGGCAGAACGACCTTGATGTGGGCAAGGGTGTGACCTTTGAGGGGCGGGTCCGAGGGAATCTGTACGCTTCTGAATTACTTTCAGCTTGGAAGTGAAACAAGGGGAAAGTTGGCACAAAATCACTCTCAGAAAACCTGGGGAAACATTGACCAGAAAGCAAACTGGGCAGAATGAACAGAAATCAATGCAGGATGACAAAGAAAACTTGACAGACGTGCACGGTGAAAGCGAGGGGAAACGCCCGTGCATAATAGGCCAAAGGCAGGTGATTGCTTAGCCCCCAGCTCCATGCCCCTTCCCAAGGCTGACAAACCATGTTTGGTTTCATATATAATATTTATATTTATATATTTACACAAGAACAGGGTCTTTATTCCAACTGTTGGGGTAATCCAAGGAGGGAGGTTACATGAACAGAGCAAACGCCAGACAGACCAACCAACCCACGGAGGGAACTATTGGGAGGGAACCACTGAGAGGGTAGGGGAAAGGGGAAAGTCCCTCCACAGTTGGGGGCTTGCCACCACCAGTCGATCGCTATTGTCGGAGGGAAGATTCCATGAGTTCTGAGGGCAGGAGCGCAGCCTCTGGCTGTGGGGATAAAGGGGTGCTCTGGAACAATCCAAACCACTCATACCCAGTTTATATCAGGCAAAGGGATTTCTGATATAAAAGCTGTATGTCAGTGTGTGTACATATTGGGGGGTAGTGTAATCAGAAACAGTTCCATAGACCCAGGCATTGCTGTTACCATGATTAATCATTCACTTTAACTGTGCAGAGTGCTTTACAATCCTATTGCATTCATCTTTACAAGGACCCTATGAGGTAGGCCACTATCATTCCATTTTCTTTTTTCTTTTTTTACAACTGAGGGAACTGAATTCCTGAAAGCAACTTACGCAAGGACTCCCAGAGCATCCCTGCCTAAAAAAAACACAAAGCCCCCTCAGTTCCTAGAGCAACATTCTTATGTCCACTGGGTAATGCGTGCTGGGCTGCCAGTTTCTGAGCAGGCCTCTGACAGCTCATTCTTTGAGAGTAGTTTTGATCTGCAGCAAATAGCAGATTAAAATGTCCTCGATCCATGCTATGAGAAGCTGAGATTTCGGCATCTCAGGCTTCCGTTCAATAGGCTGGAGTATGCCAGGGGCTGATTTTATTCTCGGAATTTGGCACCCTAACACTGACTCATGTTAAGATTAAAAACCCAAAGCTGTGTCCACACTAGAGCCGTTAAAGCACTTTAAATATCTTGTGGATTTAAAAAACAACTAATTTGTTTTAAAAAAAATTGCCGCCAAGTCACAATGGGTTTTCAAGGCAAGAGACATTCAGAGATGATTTGCTATTGCCTGTCTAAGCATCACAACCCTGGTATTCTCTGGAGGTCTCCCCTATCCAATACTAACCAGGGCCGTCCTTGCTTAGCAGCCCAGATCTAGCCTGGGCTGTCTGGGTCAGGACTTAAAACATGTTTAGCTGATACGATTCTTAAAACAAAGATATCTTGAAACTGATTTAATCAGGAATTAGGGATTCTTTTTAAGCTCCCCGCCCCCCAAAAGGCCCCTATAATTCCCAGGATTCTTTAAAAGAAGCTAGAACAGCTAAAAGTGGCTTCTACAAGCTTTAAATCTGCAGTGTAGATGTGACCATGGTTCAACATGTTTTAGGGACATTCAAAACAGAAGTTTAAAGTGCTTTAACAGACACCATTATAAGAACAGTGTGAAAACTTAACACATTTTAAGTAAGTATATGCAAGGCTTCAGTTTTGGGCCTCACAGACAAAAGATTCCAGGGATCACAGGCCTATATTGTGTTTGGGTAGCCAATAGCCACCTCCTGAGGCCACATGTAGGAGAAGTTTGAATTCTTACTACTTCGGCTTCAATTTAAAGTGTTTAAAATAATTTTGAAGCACTGTGTATGAAAAATTGCTATAACGCACCAACAGATTTCTTTCTCTCTTGTTTTTGGGGTTGGTGGGAGTGGCTTTCAAAAGCGCCAGTGGCGTGTATTTTGGAGGCACGGGACACTGCCACATAGACTGTGGCTTGTCAGGTGAAAATATCTACCCCCAAAGCATTTGTGCCTCAGAAATATTCTTCAGAGTGAAAAACACAGAGTATTTAGAAACTGTCAGAGAGCAGTTGTACTTTTAAGGAGCAGCTTGAGTTCTGAAGCCAAGCTTGGAAAACCTGAGGTATTTCGCAGCATGCAAGCGAGCCTGACAACTGAGGAGGGGCACCCTCCCCGCTGCAGCACAGGCTGATTTTGGCGCTTAGATGCCGGAGGTGTTAAGATCAATATTCCCTCTAAACGGTGGAGTCTTGCGAGCAAAAATTCTACTTTGTGAGTTATTGGCATTAAAGTTGTGAGCGAGCAATTTGGCTGCTGCATAAATTAGTTGGCTCTGGAGTCCTCCTTCCTGAGCTAAGACAAAAATGTGTGAGCCGGAGGCTAAAAAACTGTGAGCTAGCTCACACTAACTCAGCTTAGAAGGAACACTGGTTAAGATCTCCCTGCCCCTCACTTGTCACACCTCCCAGTTACGTTCCCAGGAGGAAATGGTTAGTTATTTCTGTGGGCCAAACTAGAGGTTATGAGGGGCGCAAGTCAAGACAAGGGTGCCTGGCTTGCTATCACATGTAAAGACCTGTATAACATGGATTTACTCACCTAAAAAGTGCTCTGTTGTTCCTAGGGAGGAATGTGGAGCCAGAGAAAAGGGGTAGGGAAGCTGAAAGATCCTCCTCCCCTCTCACAGGGCTCCAGAAAGCAACACGGTGCTGCTTAGGTGAGTAAATCTACTTTGTACAAGTTGTTGCATGTTAACACCGAGCCAGGTCAGACACGCGTGTCCTGACTCATGTCACTCGTAACATCTCGTTTGTCTTTGGCTTTGAGTCAAAAGGGGTAGCTAAGGTGCAAAAGTTATGAGACGTAGGATGGAGTTGTTCAAAGGTTCGTTTAGTTGTTATCATTTTGGCACTTCAACCTCATGTGCTGGGAAAGTGTGCTACCTGCAGTCCTCCTGATACACACAGCCACCATTTTGTGGCAATGAGCATATTTCCCAGCTTTGGTGCATGCAGCTGGAAATCCAGAGTTTTGAAGGTATGCACTCACACACACCAAAGCTGGAAACTGCATGCGTTGGCCTGTTCACACAAAATGGAGACCGTGCGTGTCAGGAGGATCACAGGATCACACGCATTCTCCTGTAATGAAGGTTGGAATATCAAAATAATAATGACAGAGCTGGGCTCCCATAAGGGGCAAAACAGGTGAACACCACCCTCTACCTTACACTGAGTCAGATCCATCAGTCCATCAGATCTAAGTTGGTCTACCTGAATTAATTTGGGACCAGCTCTCCAAGGCCTCTGGCTTGGGTTTTCCCCCAGTTCTGCTGCTTGAGATCCTTGAACCTGAGATGCCAGGGATTGAATCTGGGACTTCTGTGCATACAACGCATGGGCTCTACTGCTGAGCTGCATCCCCTAACAATCTGTAGTCAACAAGTCACATTACAGCACTGTAGTGGCATGGAGTGAGCGATTCCACTGGGCCAGGGAAGTCATTTAAGTCCGCCCCTTGGTTCCAGGGGCCGTACCAGTGCACTACAGCTGGAAGGATAAGAGCAGATGGTGAGTGAGGCCTGCTTGCTGTCATGGCAACGCACTGAAGCTTGTGGGAAAGGAAAGAGGAGGGCTTGGAGTATGGGCCGCTCGGACATATCAGGTCAGTAGAAGGCTGGGGTGGGGAGGGCAATTTTCTGTGGGTCCAGACAGTTGTACCAATGCACCAGAACTGAGGTGGGAGGGGAGGAAAGGTCACATGAAGAAGGTGGGGAGAAGCAACCTGAATGTAGGCCTTTCCCCCTCGCTCCAGTGGATTGAACCAAGGCCCCAGCACCCCGCAAGGGAGGAGGAATGAGGACAACTCTATGATAAGTCCCGTTCTCCTGCCGTTCCATACAGGTATGAATCTTTGCCGGGCTCTTGTACATATTCTTCCTTTTTGTCCCAATCAGCTGTCCAGCCCCCGTTGGCAAAACTGGTGCTCTTGGTGGCGCCGTAGCCACCGCCTCCCCCGCCGCCTGCTCCCGTCGCCATTCGGGCCGCTTCGTCCTCCTCATCGGCCAGTTCATCCTCGTTGATAAAGCCGCATTTCTCCTCGTGCAGTTCTTCAGGCTCGGCCCACGGCTGCTTCTCACCAGAGGCAAAGATCCCATAGAAGATGACGCCGCCGTAATGTACCAGGGAGGCGATAAGGAAGACATATTGCCACTCTTCTCGCGTCTGTGAAAAAGGTAAGGGAAGAGGCAAGAGGGAAAACTGGGTCATTCAGAACTTATCTTGAGGGCAGGATGGAGTCCCCATTCCCCAAAACAGACCATTGGCTCAAACACTAAGCAAAAGGATTATGGGAAATCTGCACTGTATTTCATTTTCTGATGAACTCTGGTTCACAGACTAAAAAGGCCAAGGTCATGGTTGTATTTGCAGCTGCAGCAAACCTATGTTGCTTTTATTCCAGTTTACTATCCTAGCTTCTGTCAACGAATTTTGGGAATTGTAGTTTGGTGAGGGAGTTTAGAATTCCTTCTCACAGAACTACAATTTCCAGGGTTTCCCAAGAGAAAGCCTTCACACTGCCACAAGTATCTTCTATCACATGCACAATGGTAGTTCTGTGTTTATGTAGGGTTGCCAACTTCAGGTTGTGAAATGCTTGGAGATTTGGGATTGGAGTTTTGAGAGGGGAGGTTGCTCAGCAGGGATGTGATGCCATACAACCCACCCTCCAGAGCCACCATTTTCTTCAGGGGACCTGATATCTGTAGTCAGCTGTAAGTCTGGGAGAACTCTAACCCCCACCTAGAGTTTAGCAACTCTACCAGGCATGTGGGAAACATATTTTCATTGTTGCTGAAGCAAGTTGCATGGAAGTTTGAAAACAGAACAAATAGCAGCTCCCTGGAGCCATTTCAGTTCACAAAAACAGTGCAGGGGGAGCCTTCTCCATACACACCACTGTTATTAGAGAGTCAACATGGAATGTTTTCTTCAAAAGTTGATAAGTACTAATTGATAAGAATTGTGATTGCTACACACTCAGATAAAGCAGTTACTGTGAAACGAATTGTTTACATTGCGCAGTATTCGTTGTATATGAACGATAATGGAAGAGAATTTTCTACAGAATTACTACAGTAAATGATTTTGCAACATGTCTTTATTGACTCTTCATTATTTTTGTCATGGATGTTGTTTTTGCACTTCCTCCTGTGATCCCTCATTTTTGGCTTCTACTATATTTTTGGGAGTCTCCAGGTAGTGACTGGAGATCTCCTGGAATTAAGAATATAAGAACATAAGAGAAGCCAATGTTGAATCAGGCCAATGGCCCATCTAGTCCAACACTCTGTCACACAGCGGCCAAAAATACCAGGTGCCATCAGGAGGCCCAGCAGTGGGGCCAGAACACTGGAAGTCCTCCCACTGCTGCCCCCCCCCAGCACCAAGAATAGAGTGCATCACCTGCCCCAGACTGAGAGTTCCTATTTATACCTTGTGGCTAATAGCCACCGATGGACTTCTGCTCCATATGTTTATCTAATTCCCTCTTCAAACTGTCCATGTTTGTAGCTGCCACCACCACCTCTGGCAGTGAATTCCATGTGTTAATCACTCTTTGGGTGAAGAAGTACTTCCTTTTATCTGTTCTAACCCGACTGCTCAGCAATTTCATGGAGTGCCCACGAGTTCTTGTATTGTGAGAAAGGGAGGAAAGTACTTCTTTTTCAACCTGCTCTATCCCATGCGTAATCTTATAAACCTCGATGCCACCCCTCAGCTGTTGTTTCTCCAAGCTAAAGAGCCCCAGCCATTTTAACCTTTCTTCATAGGGAAAGTGTTCCAACCAATTCCAAATGGTCTCCAGGTTACAGAGATCAGTTCCCCTGGAGAAAATGGCGGCTTTGGAAGGTGAACTCAGTCATGGTATTATACCCCACTGAGGTCCCTCCTCTCCCAAAACCTTCCCTCCCCAGGCTCCACTTCCCCTTCAAATCTCCAGGAATTTCCCAACCCAGAGCTGGCAACCCTATAATATTAAACCAATTATAATCAGTAGTGACGTATGAAAACATCTCCGCCCAGTGCACACCTGCTCAGCTCGTGATTCCTGCCTCTAAAACCAGGCCTGCGCTGTAATTCTTCATTCACACAGTAAGAACAGGAATGCAGAACTGGGGCTCAGCATCTCTGGTCTTCACTGTCTGAAGGCCACCCGTTTGGTTTATGTTGCCTCCCTAGGGAAGGAAATCTTTTCCAGTGGAGGTCCTCTCAAGAATCCTCATACAACCCAAACAAAATCTGAAGCTGTGACCCAAAGTAAGAAAGAAACTAGAACAGGCACCAGGGATTCTTTAAATGAGATCCCAGGTATTTTTTTTAAGCAGGGCCCTGATCCAGATCAGGACTGTGGCAAGGGGTGTTAGGGTCTACATACAAGCCCTAACACTGGGAAATGTTTTGTTGCGAACCATGGGGCTTGCTTCAGTGACCATGCTTAGGATTAAAGTAGCGGCAAGACTCTCATTCGGAAAAACCCCTTAGGAGAGATTAGCAGAAAGTTCTGTGCCCAGGACAGAATCTGAGGTGATAATCAGCCGAGAAAGACAATGAGCCGTTGATCCAATAGCCCAAAGGATCAAGAAGGGGACAATATTTTGGCTGGATCCAGACTACATTTTCCAAAGGCAGAACGGAGTTTTCCTGCCTCCCTCCTCCCACTGCAGCCCACTGATCTCCACAAAACGCTTCCTCTGGGGGGTAGGGAATCACGAGGAATTATATGAGGGGTCTGCAGGACGAAGGGATCATCAGAAATTTCCCGTTTAGTCTGGATCTAATAGGGTTGCCATCCCCCTGGTCGGGGTGGGGTTTCCCTCAATTTCAGAAGCTCCAATCCACCGCTGGCCAGTGGGGGAAGCCCCACCCCTGAACAGCCCCCTTCCTCGTCAGTGTCCCAGGTGCAATGACATCACCCGGAAGTGATGTCATCGTGTTGCCAATGTCAGGGAGTGATGCTCTAGTTTTGGGGCAAACTCTATGGTTTCAAGGGGAAAAAAAACAGAGTTTTGCCCAAACACTAGAGCATCACCACCCAAACTGTGAACAGCAGAATATCCCAACAAGGAGCCAGGAGCCTCTCACTGGATCAGAGATAGGACCTGGCAACCCTAGGATCCAACCCTTTGTGTGCTAATTAATTATCATGTGGCAGTGGGTGTAGCATAAGCCAGGAGATCCGAAGATTGTCTGGCAGCCTCAAACTCTAACACTTTTTGTAGTGAGCTAGGTTTATTTTGTGGGCTGAGAGAACTGGGACTGACCCAAGGTCACCCAAGCTGGCTTCAAGTGGAGGAGTGGGGAATCGAACCCAGTTCTCCAGATTATAGTCTGCCGCTCTTAACCACTGCACCAAACTGGTGTGCTGAGAGTGGCTGAGATCCTACACCTTGTTTCCGCTTCCACCTCTCTTTGTCTGCAGTGGGGGCAGTCCTCCGCTGCTGAGTGCATTCCTCCAGCTCTAGGCACTTTTCAGCTCACTGAAAGACGCCAGCCTTGCATGAGTTGCTCACAGCACCAGAGGAACATTCTCTGCAAGCAGAAGGCTGCCTCCACAACAGAAACGGAAGCAAACATTGCCACACAAGCCAGTATATGTATACTCAGGGCTATTTTGGGGCAGGATCACACAGGAACGGAGTTCTGGCTGGCTCCTGAGTTGGCCACGCCCAGCAGGAACTTATTAGCATAAGAGGCCACACCCAACAGCAGAAACTCATTAGAACTGGCTACATTAGGAGTGTGTGGCCTAACATGCAAAGGAGTTCCTGCTACAAAAAAAGCCCTGGGTTCTGACAACAAACAAGGTAAACAGAATAAGAAGCAAAAGCTGGGTGTGGCTGGTAACACAGGGGTGTGGCCTAATATGCTAATGAGCTGTGCTGTCAGGAGTGTGGCCTAATATGCTAATAAGTTTCTGCTGTTGGGTGTGGCCTATTATGCTAATGAGTTCCTGCTGGGCTTTTTCTACCAAAAAAGCCCTGTGTGTACTTAAAGACTCGGACAAAATTAAGGGCAAACTAGCTGCTTATATTTATCCAGAGACTACCATCTTCATGTATGAAGTGTGTGTATGTGTGGCGAGTCAGTTTTCACATGAAAAGTAGCATTTACCTCTGACTGAGGGGAAGTGGTAACATCTCATTCCCCCCACCTTCATCTTACCTCATGGTGCTCTTCCTGCCCAGCCTGGCTCATTCTGAGTATCCGAGCTGGGCTGGAGGAAAAGTGGTTGAAACAGAGGAGAAATGTGAGGCAGCCCGAGCAAAGTGAGGGGGCAAGTTGAGCTCCCCTCCCGGCCAGACCTTTCTCCTCAGGTAAAAAACGACACCCTCCCTGCCTCTGCTTTATATGTGAATATGGGAATGGTTGCCCTGTCACATTGTTTGGACTACAGATATATCTATCCGAAACCTGGGAGAACGGTGATCAATAGCACTTGTGTTCCTAAAATAGACTTAATGGGTCAGAAACAATATTGTGGCACCTTAAAGACTAACAGGTTTGGGGTGAGGGGTCAGAGCCCACTTTATCAAACCACATGACAAATTTTCGGTGACAAATACACACACAAGCTGGGACCTGCAAGGAATCACAGGAAGGGGAACACAATTTGGAAACCCTAGCCCCATCCCGCCTTCTCTAAGCTCTCAGGGCCCTGAGCGGGTTGGTTTCTCCTCTTCCCTTTTTTACTTCTAGCTGACTCCCATCTGCTCTCAACATGCTGTCCCTTCAGGAGCATTTTCAGACTTTGTCAGGCCATTTGAAAGCGTTGTCCCCCCTTTAGGTTAATTGACAGCCCTATTTTTCAGCATACCTGGGGAGTCTCCTTGTAGGTGAAGACCCCTACCTTGTCTGTGGGTTGTCCCCATTATGTGGCTTTCCTCATCCACACAGGGGCCAGCCAGTTTACTAGGAGGCAGAGTGCCAAGCTGGGAGCTGCATGAGGAATTGTGGGAAGGGAGAACAATCAGGAACACCCCCTCCCCAAATCTCCCCTTCTGGGATTCCATGGACTCTCAGAGGTTTCAGCAGGCTGATACCCGCCCCGATTCTCCCTTAATTCCATTATTTCAACAACTTCCCTTTTCAGCATCTCATGATCCTGATGCATATTTTGTCTTCACTGAGTGATTTCCCCCCTTCTTGCTAAATTTGCAAAGTCATATTTTTTCTGCATACCTGGAGAGCTCACTGAGTAAGGCGAGACCCCTACCTCCTCTGCAGGTGGCCCTTTTGTGTCGCTTTCCTCATTCTCACAAGGGCCAGCCAGTTTACTATTAGACTGAGTGTGCATGTATAAAATATATTAAATGCACCCTACTGTAAGAGGGATGAAGTCAGGGTGGAATGTGATTACTAAGGGAGGTCAAAATGCCCAGCAATAGGCACCAAGCAGATTGCAAGAGCAAACAAGGACATGAGGTTGTGCTGGCAGTGGCACTCTTGATAAGTCAAATGGAACATTCCGAACAATAAATTAGAAACCTCAGCCATAGACTGCAAGGAGAAAAAAAAGTATTCCATCAGTCTGTAAAGGGTAAATTATATTAATGAAACAGAGTGGGGCTTGAAGGGTTAAATTGCTTCTTCCTTTTGAATGTATCTTTGGTCCAAATCACAGCTGCACACATGTACAATTTATATTTTACAGACTGATGGGAGATCTGTCATCTCCATCCTGTCTGGATTCACCCTCAGTGAGCTTCATGGTTGAATTGGAAGTTGAACCTCAGTCTCCTGCGTTCCTGTTAAATACTCTGGGCCACTACACCATGCTGGCTTTTAGCAGTCAGGGACAAATCTACTGGCACAGCAGAATGCCACCTACTATCCAATCCTGAATGTGAAATTGCTGAACTTTTTAAAAAGTAACTTATTAAAATTCATTCACCAGAATATTGGAAGACAGATATTTTAACATTTTTTAAGGATCTGGGGAACTATTGAAATATCAGCTTAACTTCTGTCCCTGGTAAACTGGACGAAAGCATTTGTTAAAGAGAGAATGTAAGAACAAGCCTTGCTAAGTAAGAATCAGCATGGCTTCTACAATAGGAAGTCTTAACTTACCAACGTTTTAGATACTTTGAGAGTGTCAACAAGACAGGGGGGAATCTGCCAGATATTATATGAACTGCACTTCCAAAAAGGTTTTGACAGTCCTTCACCAAAGGCTCCAGTAAATTTAGTCATGACCATCAAAGAGGGTGGGTCCTCTTATGGAACAGTAAGTGATTAAAGAACAGGATGCAGAGGGCAGAAGGAAACTGATACTTTGTGCAATGGAAGGAAGCAAGCAGTAGTCGGGGTCTGCAACTTTTTCCAGTTAAAGAGCAAAACAACATCAAAATGCAGAGCAAGAGGTCAACAAAGAGCCAGTATAAAAAAGCCCATTTGCATAACTGAAACAACTTGAAACTTATAACTTTCTTGAGTTTTCAATAACTCTGCTCTGATGAGAGTCCACACCAGACCTTTGCAACAGAGGCACACCTGCTGACATATCTGAAACTATACAGCTTTTAACATTACATTGACTTGTTGATTAATAATCCATAAAGTTTCTGCAGTTCAAATATTGGCTGTTGTGAGCTCTTTATTAGGAAGTGGCACACATATGGTCAAACAGCAAGTGATGGACACACACAGGAGCACCCAGCACAATTTTATTAGGGTGCTGGCATAAACCTGGACCAAACCCCCCTAAACCTAAGCATATATATGCTGATGGGGGACCCTGTGCCACTCATTGACCCTGCTGGCTGGGTCTGAGCGGAGCAGCCCTGTGGTATTGCCAGCACAGTACAAAAATCACTTGGTTCAGCTGACACCCCACCCATTTTACTGTCCTCATCAATACCTGCCAGCAACACAAACAACAAAGAGGTATTATGGAGGCAAAATATGCTCAGGACACATGAAGCTGCCTTATATCGAGTCTATCAAGGTCAGTGCTTTCCTCTCTGACCAGCCACAGCTCTCCAGACTAGAAGGTAAAGGGCATTTCAGATCACACACTGCCCAATCCTTTCAACTGGAGTTGCTGGGGGCTGAATTTGGGACCTTCTGCACGCAAAGCAAATGCTCTGTCCCTGAGCTGCACCCTATTCCGCTCTCCAAAACTTAAGTACGAACATTCCTCCCTTTCAGCGCCTCTGGCTCCTACCTTGTGTTTGGTCATAGCTCCAACGATGAGTGGGCACACCATCCCCGACAGGGTCCCCACACCGTTGGAGATCCCCATGAGAATGCTGGCATATCGGGGAGCGATGTCTAAGTGGTTGACATTAAATCCTACAGGGGAGGACCAATAGAGAGAGCAGAGAGAGAGAGAGAGAGAGGTTTGCTTGGTTTCTTTCTTAGATTTCTGTCCTGCCTTTCTGACAACACTGGCTCTCACAACAATTAAAATTATTATTTTCATTTGCACAATGCTAAAGGTGGGGCATAGGACGGAAATGAGAACAAAGACCCAACGAGACATTACGGCATTCGTGGGTCTGACCCTTGAACGCTGACACCATTTTAAAGAAGGATCCGGCCACTTAAAAGTGCTGCGAGGGCCAATCCTGATCAGGCCCATGGCACAGGAGGACCAAGAGATGTCCCCCACCCCTAGCATGCCTTTTCAAGTGCTGAAACAGTGGAAGAAAAAAATGATAGGAAAATAAGGGGTCTTTTTCTTAAAGGGCTGATAACTGTACTGGGTGTGGGGGAGTGATGAGTGAAACTGTGCAAGAATGGAAGGGTTTAACCCTTCTTTCTTCCCAGATTGCAGTCCTAATCCAGACTGAACCCCCCTGCAGCTGCCATGGCCCTTTACAGATCAATGGGGAGAGCCCACGATGGGTCTACCAGCACCTCAACTGTTTTGACCTTTATACTACCCTTTTTGGAATTCTGCATTCTTCCCAGTTGTTTTCTAGCACTCCAGACCAATGCTCCCTCTACACCGTGGAGTCTTGTGAGCAAGAAATTCTACTTTGTGAGCTACTGGCATTAAAGTTGTGAGTGAGTGATTTGGCTGCTGCATCAATTAATTTACTCTGGAGCCATCCTTCCTGAGCAAAGACAAAAATGTGTGAGCTGGAGGCTAAAAAACTGTGAGCTAGCTCACACTAACTCAGTTTAGAGGGAACACTGCTCCAGACATCAGTCATCTGTCCCACTAAGCTCTTTCCACCCATGATTCCTCTCTGTTTGGGCACAGCTGCCGAGAGGTAGGGACTAGCTGAGTAAAACTGCAGGATACTGGGCAAGTCATTAAATCTGCTTTCATGTTGCCTTTTGGGTCAGGCAGCTCAGACCTGGATGGTGAAAATGGGGGACAGTGGAAATATTTCTCCAGGATGGTGGTTCTTGGCAACTCAGGCTCAGTTGAGTTTCTGCAAAGAGTATCGTATTGTTATGAAAAGCTCTTGTTTTAACTATTACGGTCACAAGCACGGCAAAGAGAATAGTGGGCGTCAGCGATAACTCAAGGAAGTCTATTATTTATTTAAAGTAGTACTGTTAATGATAAAGTAGGTAAAAGGTTCCCGTCATAAAAATAATTGATCTTACTCATCTTAAACGTGTTTCACACTGAGAAGCCACAGACGCTAAAATGCATAGAGACCCCTGGAGCTCGGCAGCTACAGAAGACAATTACTTGTGAAGAAATCATTAATTTCTTTAAGGTGAGGAAGGGCTACCCAGGAGCTTGCGAGAGCCCTGGGGTCTGCTTTGGGGACAAAAGAGGGAATTTTTTGTCCGTAGCGCCACCATGCCTGAACATCGGCCTCGTCACTTGAGAACTTACCCGAAATAGCAAAGCCGCTGAAGCCGACAGCCATGACGAGGAACGAGATAGCGACGCCTTTGCTTTTGGAATAGCCAACCACTAAGAGCAGCGTGGCTTCCATGCCAAACCCTGGTGAAGCAGCAATGGAGAAAGAGGTCTCAGAAATGCAGGCGCCAACCTGTTTTGCCAGAACCACGTTTTTCATGCTTCTAACCACATTCATGCCACAGGAGGACTAGACCAGAGTGGCGTAGGTCCATCGAGGCCATATTCCCACTGGGGTGTAACGGTTAGTCTGTCGGACTAGGACTCGGAAAGCCTGGATTCAAATCTCCTCTCTGGGCCTAACTACTGGCTATGTTTATCTTCTGTTCTGTTTGAGTCTGCCCAGGTTCTGAGAATCCATTGGGTGCTGTTTCCCAGGCACACGGGGCCCCAATCCAGATCAAGAACATAGGAGAGAGGTGCATTTCATCCCGGTGTCATTTTTCCAAACTGGGAGTCACCATTTGCTCCACTGGGGAAGCTTACCTCTAGTACACAGGTAGTCATCAGTAGTAGTGAAATTCCCCGCATTAACATTTTCAGGGGTCATTTCGTAGAAAAAGAGGTGCAGGAGCTCATTAGCATAACTTATTTGCATATGCCACACCCCCTGACATCACTGGAAGTGTGTCAGAAGGCAACACCCACCACTCAGGCTCCACCCCTCGGGACTGTCTTTCCACTTTTGGGGCTGTCATTCCAGTCCCAGAGTAGCCTATCTGGGCCCAGGAGGAATGCTACATGTGCTGCTTTGTGCTCCTGCTGGGAGCTGGGGGCTGCCGCCTGTGCTTTTAACTGCCGGAGCTCCGCTCCTGTGTGCTCCTGCTCCAAATGACCCCTGGACGTTTTTAAAACTGTGCATTATGTGAAACTTTCCATTTTAGATTTTTCCTCACCAGGAGCAAACCCAAAGTTTCTCCTCCTTACCTCGCATTTTCGGAATCCCCAGTTCTGAACATATGGGGTAAGAAGGAGAAAACTTTGGATTTGCGCCTGGTGAGGAAAAATCTACTGCGGAAAGTTTCACATGTTGCACAGTTTTAAAAATGTCAATGCAAGCAATTTCACTACTGTGGAAATGATCTAAGTTTCCCCACTAGGGCAAATGAAGAGCCGTTTCAGGTCAGGAAAGTGGCATGGGGAAAGGCTTCACCCCTCTCCCTATACTCCTCAGGCCCCCATAAGAATCAGGCTCTCTCTGAACAGAGTTCCAAGCACTGATCTTGTACATTTGACCACCAGCACCTGGGTCAGGTCCAGACAGGATGCAAGGATACTCAGCTGGAAGAAGAAGAAGAAGAAGAAGAAGAAGAAGAAGAAGAAGAAGAAGAAGAAGAAGAAGAAGAAGAAGAAGAAGAAGAAGGAGGAGGAGGAGGAGGAGGAGGAGGAGGAGACTGGATTTATACCCCACCCTTCACTTGGATTATCAGAGTGGCTTACAATCTCCTTTCCCTTCCTGTGAGGTAGGTGGGGCTGAGAGAGCTCTTTCATGAACTGCTCTTTCAAGAACAGCTCTGATAGAACTATGGCTTGCCCAAGGTCATCCAGCAGCTGCAAGTGGAGGAGTGGGGAATCAAACCTGGTACTTCCAGAATAGAGTCCATGCACTTAACCACTACACCAAACCGGCACACACTGATTGGAGGACCTGGGGCCAGTAGCTCTCAGCCTCACGCACCTTATAGGGTTGGTGTGAGGATAAAATGGAGGAGGGAAGAACCATGCACACTGACCAAGGCTCCTCAGAGGAACAGTGGAATAAAAATATGATACTTCTGAATGTCTATTGTTGGGAGGAGGGGAGAAACAGAGAGAGGCTTGGATTCTTATGCCCCTGCTGTGGCCTTTCTGGGACATCTAGTTGGTCACTGTGAGAAACAGGATTCTGGACTAACTGAACCATCAGTCTGATCCATCAGGACTCCTTTTATGTTCTTAGAGTATACATAAAATAAGTTTGTATGGGTGATGCTGAAATCTTTTCTGGAAGGAGTAGGAAGATCTTGAGAGGAGACATCCCCTAAGGCAAGGAGCTGTTGCAATCCATGGGCATTGGAAACGGAGCTCTGCCAGAGAAAGATTTTCACACCCAGACTACTGGAAGTCCCGCTCCAAAGTCAACCTTGCCATTTTGTACTGTAGCCCCCTTTTCTATTAGGGATGTGCTACTTTCCCTCCATTTTCATAGTATTTGTTATCATTCACTTTCATAACCATTGGTTTCAATGACAAAATCTCAGAGGTCAGTTTCGTATCTCCTGCTCTCTCCTCTGGCTTCCTCTTGAACCTTTTCTGTTGCAACATGTGTGTGACTATACTGGTTGGAAACCTTCAACGTCAGTTCCATATCTCCCACTGTCATTTGACTGTGTCCCCATCCTGCCTCTCTCTGACCTCCTTGAACTTTGAGTGGACTGTGAGGCACAAGGAAATGAATCACTGAATGAAATCAGTTCATTCCCATTAATTTTCATTTCCCTAATGAATTAGGATTTTTTGGTTCATTTTGTCAGTTGTTTTGAAAGAGATGCACTGCCCTAATGTCTATACAGATTTCAAAAACTCCTGTTTACTACCAGACCAAGCTTTAGACCCTCATCCCAGTTATGATATCATTGAATCCCAGCCCTCATCCCTGCATCATAGCTCTGGTTATGTCTCCCAATTTTCTGTCTCTCTCTGTCTCTCTCTCACCCCCACAGTTCATCATCTTGCGGACATTTGTGGTAGACATGATCCTCCGCGATCGCAGAAAGTCAGCAATTTGGCCCCCGATAGGTACGATGATTGTCATGACCAGGTGAGGTAAGGCTGAAAGCATACCAACCTGCATAAAAGAAAAAGATTGTTAAGAGGCACCGAGGAGATCCAAACGTGGGAAGGGGCGTTAAATAAAAAACAGTTCAGAAAGTCTAGCTAATTTGGAGAGGGGGAAGGTTTAGGGAGGAGACTGAAGTTCTATCTCCTCATTGTAATTGGTCCTTTTCAAGATGTCAAAATTATTTCTGAGTCAGAAACCCATTTCCCAGAGAAATTTGGGTTGGATCCAAAAGTTCTGTCCCACTAATGATGGAACCTTTCTCCAGGGCAAGCAGGCTGACTGCTGGAACATGCATCTTCCTTTGGACATGGCCTCTTTGTACCCGAGGAAGGCTCTACCCTTAGCAGAACAGGACCATTTGCATCCAGCACCGTGATTTTCAATAATCTTATTCAGTTTTGTTTTGGAAAGTTGGGATTTGGTTCTTCCCAGTTACGAGGTTCTCCATTTTTATTCTTTCAAAGTTCCATATTGGAAATGACCGTGACCTGGATAGCCCAGGAAAGCCTGATCTCGTCAGATCTCAGAAGCTAAGCAGGGCCGACCCTGGCAAGGGAGACCTCCAAGGAATACCAGGGCCGGGAGGCAGAGGCAGGAGGTCAAGCCACCTCTCTGAAACATTCAAGCCCACTAGGGGTCGCCAGAAGTCAACCATGACTTCCAGGCGTACACACACATACACACAAGCACACACTCACCAAAAAGTTCCAAATTGGAAATTTTGGGTTTGATGCCCCCTTTCACAGAAAGAGTCTTTGGATCCAGTCTTTTGATTTCTGCTATCCATTTGACAGTTTGGTTTTTTTAAAGTTTACAGATTTGAGGAGCCTGAATTCTTTGGGCTAAGATTCCATCAATCCTGACTCAAGCGATGCAGGAGGCAACTTTGTACAGGCCTAGAGACACTTTTCTTTCCTACCAATATAGCAATACCAAATATGGCAGTCTCTGCTACTGTATGGAAGGAAAGATTCCCCCAGAGTCTTAGTCAAACACTGACAGAAACGCCATTTCTTACCTTACTGATTTCAAATCCAAAAACTTCTTCAAAATAGGCTGGTTGGCTGATTAAGAGCAAATAGAAGGTCCAGCTCCGGCAAAAATTGGCCACTATGATGGCATAGACAGGCATGGACGTGAAAAACTTGCGCCACGGGGTTTTAAATTTCTGCCAGAAGGGAGCAAGAAAGCAGCTGTGAATATTTCCACTTGGCACTCCCCCCCGCCCCGTGTTTGCAGGACTCCCCTCTAGCAGTGGCCCAGAGGAGCAATCCAAAGCCCTCTGAGCTGAGCTTCTCCATCGCTCCAAGTCTCTTACCATAAGTGGATTCATAAGACTGCAGCCTTCACCAATGCTTTCTTCAATGTATTTCCTCTCTTCTTCTGAGATGGTTGGGTGCTGCGCAGGACTTTCATAGGAAACCAGCAGCCAAAATATGTACCAGAAGATGCCAAAGCTGCCTGCCAAGGGACAGAACGAAGGATGGGTTGGTGAGGGAGAGGAATCTTTGTTCCAATCCAACAAGGCTTGGACAGGGAAGAGACCTGTCACCAAATTCAGGTCCACTGGTCTCCAGTTTTCTTACCGTAAACATAAAATACAGAGCTCCACCCAGAATACTGGACCAGAATCCCAGCCAGGGGCATGGCCACCACAGCCCCCGCATAGGAGCCTGCAAAGATACATCAGAAAGGTTAGCCAAGTAGAAGAAAAAGAAGTAGTAGTAGTAGTAGTAGTAGTAGTAGTAGTAGTAGAAGAAGAAGAAGAAGAAGAAGAAGAAGAAGAAGAAGAAGAAGAAGAGGAGGAGATTGGATTTATACCCCGCCCTTCACTACCCAAGGGAGTCTCAGAGCGGCTTACAAACTCCTTTCCCTTCCCCTCCCCACAACAGGCACCCTGTGAGGTAGGTGGGGCTGAGAGAGCTCTGACAGAAACTGCTCTTTTTCAAGAACAGCTGTGCCAAAGCTTGTGACTGACCCAAGGTCACATCAGCAGGTGCATGTGGAGGAGTGGGGAATCAAACCCGGTTCTCCCAGATTAAAGTCTGCGCACTTAACTACTACACCAAACTGGCTGTCCCGGCAGAAGATCCCAGCATCCTTTGCTCTAAGTTGACTTTCTCAGAGGATATGGGCAGTCATTCTCAAACTGTGGACTGGGATCCAAAATGGGTTGTGTGATTCTAGCACAGATGGGTCGTGAGGCAGGGGATGAGGAGGTGAGAGAGGAGGCTCTGGGAAGGTCAGTGGCAAATTAGGGTTAGCCGCTGCATAATGTATGAAATGGCCATGGAGTACAACCGTAATGCTTGATAATGCTCTGGGTTTGGATACTGTTGAGAGGTTCCATGTGTGGTAGATGGCCTCTGTCATGGAATATACTTCCTCTTCTGCGTGCACTCGTTGAAAACCTTCCATCTTGCACAAATGGAACCGCTTGTGGAAGAAGGAGTGTGCAGCATGCATGGAATTTGTCCCTAAGATTCAAGCTCACAGCATTATTGAGCATCAAATGGTATTTCATGGCCATTTCATATACTACGCAGAGGCCAACCCAAATTTGCCATCGGGCTTCCCAGACCTCATTGATGGGATGCAAGCCTTACTATTCATATGAAGTGTTTACAAGCAGGGGCCCACAAGACTCACAGGGGGCATCCCCCACTCCTTGCCCACTGAGCCTTTCCAACCCTCCGACCCATTGTTGCCAAGCCCAGCTTGGCTCCAGAATTTTGCAGCTGCTCACAGAGCTGCCATCATGGCCAGCCCCAGAGTGGTTCCAAGACACTGCACCAGAGTAGCTCCTGGACTCCGCCACAGCTTTGCCTGTAGTGTCTCCCAGACTTCACCTTGGCCGCTTCTCCGGAACACAGGCAAGTTTGTCGTCCCTCTTTATTTTGAGGGAATTTACCCCCTCCCACCCCCCGTGTAATATTTTTAGGGTTTCAGGTTTTTCTGCAAACTTGGAGAGTCCCCCAAGTCTGCCTAAGTGTCTATTTATGTCACTGTGCCCTGATCTGTAGATATGACTATCTGCAGATTAGGCCACACTTGACTATTATATATAATATACATTTGAAAAATAAATGATGTTCACTGATGTGTGATCCCTGCATTCTTCAAAGGGGAGGGGGGAAGTCACGTCTTGTTACTTTGCAAATAGGTCCCTAAAAATACAATAAGTTTAGAAGTGGATCCCACTTAAATTCGAGTCTCACTCGGCTCAACTGGTCTTGTGAGCACTGCACAATAGGTCCAAACTGCAAGTTAGTCACCCAATTTGTGTTCAACTCACTTACTAAAAAACAAAGGCCAAGATGCTACTCTCCCATAGAGTTCTGGACTTCCATTGGACAAGAAGAGAAGATTCAACTGGGATAAAATGTGGCAGCTTGGTTGCCGGCCAGTGTAAGGACCATTTACAGTGCAATCCTAAACAGAGTTACTCCTTTCTAAGTCTACTGAAGTCACTGCTAAGCCTTCCATATGAGCCTGCACGGCAGTTAAGGTCCTTGTCAAAGGCCCTGCTCTTTGCATCTCCATCATCTGAGCTAAGGAGGATTGCTATCAAAGGCAGGGCTTTCTCTGCTGGAGCACCCTGACTTTGGACCTCCCTTCCCTCAGCTGCTCACCTAGTCCTAGTCCATACAGCCCAGGGTGCCATGTAAAACTTTTCCATTGTTTTCAGGCCTTGTGTTCATTCTTTTCCTCTTCTTCCCCTTTCCATTGGTTGAACTAGGTTCCTATTAGTGTTTAATTGCTACAACTGGCCTTTAAAACTGATCTAACTCCATTATTGATTATATTACTTTAGTGCTGGTCTATTTCTTCAGGATGTTTTGGCCGGCCCAAAGTTAGGGCACCCAAACCGCCTCCCCCCAAGCCCCATGACAGGGCTGGTTGCAACCCCTCCATCACTGATTCCCTAGGGGACTCAGTGGACAGGATGGCCCTCTACTTATTATAAAACTGTTAATTGTTATTTGGAAGCTGTCTTGTCATGAGCCTTCAGAGTGGAGTGTTGAAGATGGACTTTTCAACAAATCAATAAATAAGATCCAGTGTGCCAGGAGTCCTTAGGGACAACTGTTTGGTCACTCTGTGGAACAAGATGCTGGACTAGATGTACTACTGGCCTGACCCTTCTTAAAGTCTCTTATATGTCCTTATATTCCCTTATGAGTTAAATCAACTTGTATCAAGTTCTTCTATTCTCTTATATATTAAGTCAACATGTATCAAGTTCAAGACACAAGACAGAGCTTGATGAGGTTTATCCCTCAGACTCCTCCATCTGACACAGTTTCCTTCCCTGACGAAGAGTTACCTTACCGCAGAAGGCCGTTGTTGCCAGGCGGCTACGTTCCAATGGGGGCGCCCATTTGCTCCAGATACCATGGCATGCTGGGTATGTGACCCCCTTGAGGGAGGAGAACATAGGGTATTACATAAAGACCAGAGCAACATTTCATCTAGAGAAACAGAGGCAGGACTGTAAACCTTTTACCCTTAATGCTGACCCACCTTCCCTAGGAGAGGGTTATGTTGCTGGGGGTCACCGTACCAAAGCAAGAGGGACAGGGGTTAACTACTAGATATGGTGAGGTGTCCAGGGATCAGTACCCGGGGCTTACCTCCACAAGGCCTTGCAGGATCCTCACAAAGATGACACAGCCATAGTGGACCCGGGCAGCTGATGGGATGAGCATATTCAGGGTGGACGTTGCCACAATGGCAAAGCCAAAGACCCTGTGAGCCGGAAAGTGGGCGTTAATAGGAACTGCAAGAGTAGTACTCATTTGCCCTGTCGCTCCTCATTAAGTAGCATCCACCTTGTTTGGCAAATGGGAACTAAGATAGTGTAAGTGACCAAGCTGTGAAACAGGAAGGTCTTGGCTCAAATCTCACTTGTATACAGACATGTCTAAAAACAGAAGCCAACATAGTTGATTTATAAATATATAAATATAAATACATACTCAAATGGCCAATCAGATGCCTTGGGAAAGTCTACAAGCAGGGTATGAAGGCCAGGCCTGCCACAACTGATATCTAGAAGTACTAGGGTTACCAACCTCCAGGTGGGGCCTCAAGACCTCCTGGGATTACAACTGACCTCCAGACTACAGGGATCAGTTTCCCTGCAGAAAACGGCTATTTCGGAGGGAATCATATCTCACTGACGTTCCTTCCCCTCCCTGAAACCTCAGCTTAGGGCTCCCTTTAAGTGCAGGCAGCCGGCTGGAAAGTGCTCTGCCTGCCCGATCTCCAAGCAGAGATCGGGCATGCCAAGGCCATCCGGCTGCTCCCTTTAAGATGCTCCCTTTAAGTGCAGGCAGCCAGCTGGAAAGGGCCCTGCGTGTCCGAGCTCGGAGATCAGGCTGGCAGCGGGGCGGCTGCAAGCCGGCGGATCCGTCCCTGCAGGGGCAGGGCTTGGAGCCCCAACACCCCCAACGTGATGACATCATGTTGGGGATGCCCCACCCCCTCTGGGAATGCCCCCCAAAGTCCCCCGCTGGGGGCGAAGATGGACTTGGCAACCCTAGTCACCTGGATATGGTTGCCAGCTTCCAGGTGGGGCCAGGAGATCCCCCGCTTTTACAACTGATCTCCAGCTGATAGAGGCTGCTTTGTAGGGTGGATTCTATGGCACTGTACCAGGCTGAGGCCCCTCCCCTCCCCAAACCCTGCCCTCTCCCGGATCCACCCCCAAAGTCTCCAGGTATTTTCCAACCCAGACCTGGCAACCCTACACCCGGGAAATCCATTATTTGTGGTGGGAAAAATTAACGGTTCGTAATACCCAAAGTGCAGACCCAAAATATTATAAAACCAACATAAACTGTAAAAGGTAACAAGTATAATTATTAATAACTGACATATTTGGAATTTGTAGTGAATTTACCTCAAAATCATCTCTGGTGAGGTAAATGTTCTCTATTTTACCAACACAATACACTGGCTGGGTAGAGCGACACACAGATTTCTGGAATTGTTTTATGTGCTAGGTGCTTTTTGTTCACAGAAAGAAATCTGCCAGTGTGCCCACAGCTTGGGGACATTATTTACCTAACGTGTAGGTGAGCCTTAAAATGACAACACCCCCACTTAGTTCTTACCTGTTAGCTGCAAATTTCTGTGCTATGAACCCACCGGGGATCTGGGTGACGATGTAACCCCAGAAGAAGGACCCATGAATCATGCCCACGGTCTCTGGATCCCAGCTGAACTCAGCTTTCTGAACAGGGGGAGAGAAGGAACAATATAGGTAGAGAAGGGCAGCCAGCAGAGCCAACGACCCTAGGGGGGAAACCAGGACTTAAATTTGAGAATCCCTGTCCTGTATCAATTGCTCTGGAATGTGCAAAGTTATAATCAAGCCGAGAGTATCTAAGGATATGCAAAGTTCATTGCCTTCCACAGTACATTTTGAGTCAGGGGGAAGGGCTTCCAGGTCAGCGGTCAGGCCCCCAGATGCTACTGGGAAAGCTCAGCATTCCATTATCTTGAACCAGCCATGCCTGACTCGGAAGTTGACAGCTACCTGGAGGGGGTGGGAAGTCCTGTCTCTTTAACAAAAGTTTCATGTGCAGGCAGGAGAAACTTTTCATGGCATGGAGGTTAAGCAACATCATTTGGAGAACAACAGCCCATTAAGCCTCTGTTTCTTCCAGGCTGTTGGCAACTTTATGCCCGAGACAGTTGGTCTGCCACAACTTTCATGGACAAAAGGTCAGTAATGTTAACCAGCATAAATTCAACAGGTGAAGCTTTCTTCCATCAACTGTTGTATCTCTGTGTCACTAAATGGTCTGAGATTAGGGTATCTGAAAGACCTCCTCCTTCCATAGAAATGGGACTGTGTACTCAGACTCCACAGGGATTTTTGCCTGCCCTTTAGGAACTCCTACCCGGGACAGACCCTTTTCTGTGAAGCTGTCCCACCAGTAAAACCGATCTTGATTGCTTTTTATTTTATTTATTGTATGTACTGTTTCTGCAACCGGAGTCACAAACAGCAAACCCTCGTCCCACAATAAACCTCGTCCCACTGGAAAACATGGAAGAATGTAAAGGTTGCTACTGCAAAAGTCATTATATGATTAAAGATGCCGAGCTTACTCATATAAAGGGCCTGCCACCAGCTGAAAATGAGCCTCGACAAAAACACGTTGAAATAAATTGCCCTCTAAAACAGAGGTGTCGAATTCATTTGTTACGAGGGCTGGATCTGACATAAATGTCACTTTGTCAGGCCGGGCCATGTGTGCCAGAAAACGTAATGCCAGGTACCAGAGATAGAAACTGTATAAAGGACAGCAGCTAGTAAGCTCCGAGATGTTGTATACTCACTGCAAGTCCCCATGGGCTGGGAGGGGGCTGCAAAGGAAAACCCATATAAGCGGACTGGAGAGCCAGCGGTGCAGCACTAGGCAGACACTCCCACAATGCTTGACTGCTGCAGACGAGGTTGTTCTGCCATGCTGAAGCCACAATGGAGGGGTCTATTTCCCCCCCCCCAACTGTCTCCTGTTCCCTCCCTTGCACTAGTTACCTGCGGGCTGCATAAGAGCCCTGGATGGGCCAGTTCCAGCCTCTGGGCCTTACGTTTGACACCCCTGCTCCAATACCATCAATACTGAAAGGGAACGGTAACTTGAGCCCATTTGAGCAACACTACTTAATGGAGCAGGCCATGATCCTTCAACCTTCATCCAAAGTTAATGAGTTTGATCCCAATGCCATCTCATTTGAGAAGAAGAATGATGGACTCAATGTCAGCATGTGGAAGCTGAAATTCCTCTCATGGAATATGGGAGGATGGGAAAACAGAGTAGGATCCCAAGAAACCGAGAAGTTCTGTAGCTAACAATGACATAGTCTTGCTTCAGGAAACTTGGCAGCTTAGTAAAGTCTGTCTTTCTGGCTTCACCACTTATTCTCTTGAGGCTTTCAAAAGAAATAAACTAGGTCGCCCCTCTGCTGGAATTGCTTGCTTGATCTCTACTGGTCTATTGGTCAATGTTATAGTGCTATTGAGCGAACTGTCTTATGTGATTGTTTCACTTCTGCAATTTCATAACTTCTCTTTTATACTGATTAACACATATATTCCTCCAACCAACGTTCCCTCTAAGCTGTGGAGTCTTGTGAGCAAAACCCCCACTTTGTGAGCGACTGGCATTAAAGTTGTGAATGGGCAATTTGGCTACTGCATGAATTAGTTTGCTCTGGAGCCATCCTTCCTGAACGAAGACAAAGATGTGTGAGCCGGAGGCTAAAAAACTGTGAGCCAGCTCACACTAACTCAGCTTAGAGGGAACACTGCCCCCAACCACATATAAATCAGCACTGATGTACCACTGGGGACGACTGAACACCTGTATACAAAAAATTGGAAATACATATCCATCAATCCCACTTACACTGGCTGGTGATCTTAATGTTCGGACTTGTGCAACCTATGAGGAGCTCTTCCTTAAAAGTTTTAAAGACCAGTCAATAAATAACTTTTGCTTGGAGCCAAGAAGATGTAAAGACATGAAGATCAACAGTGCTGGAAAAAGGCTGGCTTCTCTATTTATTAACAATGGGCTCCAAATTGTTAATGGCTGCCCGAGGTTTGATACCAAGGGAAACTTTTGATTGCTTTTTGAAAGATAAGAATTGTGTCACATTTATTCCGCTCCTGGTTTCAATTGTGGGTTTTTTGTAATTTTTTTTGGCTGTATTTTTTTCTATGCATTCTTAATCTGAGAAAGATAATTTTGAGTGTAGTGGTTCAGAGCGCGGACTGTAATCTGGGAGAACCAGATTTTATTCCCCACTCCTCCACATGCAGCTGCTGATGTGACCTTGGGTCAGTCATAAGTTCTTTCAGACCTGTTCTCTCACGAGCAGTCTTCGAAAGAGCTCTCTCAGCCCCACCTACCTCACAGGGTGTCTATTGTGGGGAGGGGAAGAGAAAGGAGATTGTAAGCCACTTTGAGACTCCTTCAGGTAGTGAAGGGCAGGGTATAAATCCAATTTCCTCCTCCTCCTCTTCCTCTTCCTCTTCCTCTTCTTCTTCTTCTTCTTCTTCTTCTTCTTCTTCTTCTTCTTCTTCTTCTTCTTCTTCTTCTTCTTCTTCTTCTTCTTCCAAAGCCTGGTTATAACAGTGCAATCCTGAACAAAGTTATAGCCTTCTAAGCCTATTGATTTGATTTCAATGGATTTAGAAAGGTGTAACTCTGTTTAGAACTCCACTGTAAATCTCCCCAAGGAATTAAGGAAGCTCTCATCTCCACTGAAGTTTTGTAAAGGCTGCCAAACTGAACTCTGAGGACTCGTGATGCCTGTATAGTCTGTTGGGTCTTTTGCAGCAGGGATCAATTAATGGAGGTTATTTATTAGGTTTTACTGTCTGTTTCAATTGTTGTATTTTTGTGATTTTAAATAGTGTTGCTTTTGTAACCTGCCTTGGGTCCCATTGCCGGTGAGAGAAAGCAAGCATATAAATATTTTAAATAAATACATAAAATATAATCAGACCTTAAAAGATATGTTCCATTTTGGGGGGGGTTATGCCTGCTGCAAATCTGCTACAGTCTTTGGAAGCTCTGGCCATATGCGGCACCCTAAAGGGGTCAAGCCCTGACCTGGATGGCCCAGGCGAGCCTGATTTCATCAGATCTCAGAAGCTAAGCAGGGTCAGCCATGGCTAGCATTTGGATGGGAGACCAACAAGGAAGTCCAAAGTTGCTATGCAGGGTCAGTCAACGGCAAACCACCTCTGCTTCTCTCCTGCCATGAAAACCCTACAGGGTCGCCATAAGTCAGCTGTGACTCAATGGAACTTCCCATCACCAAAGAGGTCAAAGCCAGCATCACCTCGAAATACAAGGGGCTCACTCTTACCTGCACAGTGACTTTGTTCCCATGATAGACGGTATTATTGTTGACCATGCTGACGATGGCCACGCCCAGGTTGCAGCGGATGCCGAAGCTGATGCAAAAGCCCAAGCCACAGAGGATGGCGATGATGTAGCGGCGGGGGAGGCCGAAGCACGTGCAGTCGACCACCGGCTGGTACTTCTCGGACACCTCTACCGGCCGTCCCTCTTCGGTCAGCTCGATGATCTCCCCACCTGGCTGTTTTCGCTCGAGGATTCTGCATGGGAGAGATTATACACGGTAGTGGACGGACAAGGGTAGAAACCCATAAAACAGAAGGTCTAAGTGACCAGCGGCTGGTAACCCCTGTGACAAATCTGAGAGATGGCAATGGGCCATTCATTGGCCAAGTTAGAGGTAGACCAAGAGAAGGCAAAGTGGCTTCAGTGGTAACTGACTTTGCCAGCAGGCCACTGGATCAGCCAATGGGAGCTGAGGCCCTCTGTATGAGACTGAGCATCCCTCCATAGCTTCTCAAAGCGGCCATCCAGGAACACAAATTGCGTGCCTGGGAACCATACTCTGGCCCTAGACCTCACTGGAAAAGCTGAAGTTGATGGAGTGTACCTTTTCAGTCAATTAATTTATCAAAAGTGCATCTTGATACAACAATAGTTTAGAGGAAAAACACTGAGTTCCTTTGTTCTCTGGCAACTCACACCACAGCGGGCACCATCTTAGAAGGGGCATTCCGTTCTCCAAGAGGCTGCTGGCCTCCTGCCGTTTTTATAAGCACTTACAACAACAAACTATTTTTAGAGTGCTGCCCAAGCTAATCAGAGGTGTTTTTAGTCCATCAAAAGGCTCTGAATTAGTTCAGGGTTGCAGCCTCATTCTGCATGATAAATATCCAAATTGTGTACCAAAGGGATCCACGGACACTGCACCAAGAAATGACGTGGCCGGTAATCTGCACAATTTTGCTTACATCGCACAATCTATACAGCTCGATCTATATATTTACTCAAAAAGTTGTCCCACTGAGCTCAATGGGATTTCCTTCCAAGAAAGCATGCTTTGCATTTCAGCTTTATACTGCTGCTGGTCAATCCCTCCATACGACCCCCCCAGCCATCCCATAAGCCCTTGTAACCCACCTAATCCAATGCAACATTCATTATTATTAACATTATTGACATGAATAACATGACACTTTGGAATGTTCAGAGGGCTTCATATAAACTGTTTCATTATTCTTATAGCAAATGCCCTTAAGGTAAGCCAAGATCAAGATAATTCATACCATAGTATTCCCCATTAGTATGTATAGGTGTGAAAGTTCGAAAATGCAGAGCCAGCTTGGTGTAGTGGTTAAGAGCAAATGGACTCTAATCTGGAGAACCAGGTTCAATTCCCCACTTCCCCACCTGAAGCCAACTGGGTGACCTTGGGCCAGTCACAGCACTCTCAGCCTAAAAAGAAGCATAGCTCACCACCTAGTGGTGCCAAAAAAGAACTACAGCTTCAGGCAGCCAATCAGTTCTTTGGGCTCTCCTGGCTATTCCACATACCGTGCCATATGATAATTATTATTTTTTAGCTGGAAAATGAAGAAAGCTGCTAGGAAGAAAGTTGATTCCTTTGAAATGTGGTGTTGGAGGAGAGTTTTACAGATACTGTGGACCGCCAAAAAGACAAATAGGTGGGTTCTAGATCAAATCAAGCCTGAACTCTCCCTAGAAGCTAAAATAACTAAATTGAGGCTGTTGTACTTTGGTCACATTATGAGAAGACAGGAGTCACTGGAAAAGACAATAATGCTAGGAAATATTGAAAGCAGCAAGAAAAGAGAAAGACCCAACACAAGATGGACTGACTCAGTCAAGAAAGCCACAGCCCTCCATTTGCAAGGCCTGAGCAAGGCTGTTAACAATTGGACATTTGGGGGGTCATTCGTTCATTCATAGGGTCACCATCAATGAGAAGAGACCTGACGGTACTTCACACAGAAACACACACACAGTAGGCCAGTATTAGTATTTTTTAGGTTTGCTGTCCAATTACTGGGAAAGGGGAGAAAGAGAGAAAGGGAGGGAGAGATGTTGCTTTTTGAGGGTAAAAAGAATTTCCATGTACAACATTTTACAGCTTCCAAGATGATTCAGGAAGCTGTCCGGGGACTGGTTATTATAGTTGAAACCCCACACAGAAGTTCTTATACTGTCCCAAACCACACTGGGACAGATAATCAAGGTCTGCTGTCCCCCTGAAAATATGAAAGGTTATTCAGATCTGTCTCTAGCCATAATCAGAACACCTATAAAGCAGAGAGCGGAAGCACAGAAAAACAGGGCAGTCCAGAAACCTGGGACAGTGTCCTAGGTCCAGAGTCAACGAAAGCCAAATCAGGCAGTATCATCTAATGGTCAGAGGACGCATCTCTCCCCCTCCCCCCCCCGCTTTAGTTGGAATCTCATAATTTTAATGGTCTGCACCAGCCTGGCAACTCCCGGTAGATCCACCAACCAGGCCAGCGTGCCTAGAGGCTGTGATAAGCTCTGCGGAAGGCACCCTCCTGCCAGAGATTCTCTTAGCCAGATTTTTAATTTGCTCCCTCTAGCTGTCCCTTTAATATCAAATTGATCTGCGGCAAATTTGGGCTGCTGCAACTTAGCTTCCATGCCACGGAAAAGTTTCAATTGCCCATTTCTGCATATCAGCCCTCTTCTCAAGAGACAGGACTTCTTTCTCCTGGCCAGTTGGCAACCTTAGATTCTAGGGGTCTTGGAGCACCCCCAAGTCTTCATCCGTCATCGCCCCCTTCCTGCTCTTACACAGTATCTCGTCAGCCTGGTAGGGAGGCGGCTGCAGCCCACGCAGAAGCTGTTCCGATCGGAGCCAGTGCAGATGGGCTCTGAGCTCAGACTCGGCGCTTGGCCCAAAAACCTCCTCTTGCTTAGCAACCGAAGTGACAGGGCCTTCTCTCCCAGTCTGATTCTCCTCCCTTTCTTCCGTGAATCTTCCGAGCCATTAAAAGTTTCCACCCCTCCTGCAACAATGGCCTTGTTCTCTTGCACGTGAGGTCTCAAAAGTTCCATCTGTTAATGTTAAGAGCAAGAGAAGAGCCCGGTGCTCTGCCTAGTATAGCATCCTGTAGTACCCCACCATGGCCAACCAGGGCCCCCGGAGGGCCAACAAACTGGGCACACAGGCCGAGCCCTGTGCCCCAACCATGCCTCTGAGCACGGGGATTCAGAGGCTGACTGCCTTTGTATATGCAGGTTCCCTCTACTCACAATGGCTCGTGGCCACTGATGGACCTCTCCTGCATGAATCTGGCTGACCTACACTCGTGGCCAGGGCTATTTTGGGGCAGGAACGCACAGGAACGGTGTTCCGGCTGGCTTCCAAACTGGCCTGCTGGGCTTTTTCTACCAAAAAAAGCCCTGCTTGTGGCCATCACTATGTTCTCCGGCAGCAGTGAGGTGCACAGTTGAATTACTCGCTGATGACTGAAGTATTCCCTTTTGTCTGTCCCAAACCTCTTGTTCATCAGCTTCATTGGGTGCCCCCCCCACCCCCGCTCTGGTATTGTGGGAGAAGGAGAAAAACGTTCCTTCTTTTCACTTTCTCCACCCCATGTAGGGCTGTAGCCAGGATTTTGTAATTCAGGGGGCCTTTAAATAAGTCAGGGGGCACTGACGTCACGAAATAAAAAATAAAATAAAAATTTTAAAAACTCGCTTTTGTGGCATTCGCAGTCTGCTTGCCTACGTGGGGAAGCCAGTTGCGCTTGAGGAAGGGGCAGTGGTGAGAGTCCTCCAGGTGGCCCAGAGAGTTGGGGGGGCTGGGGGCTGCATGGAAGTCAGGGGGCCTTGGCAGGAAGTCAGGGGGCCAGGTCCCAAAACTCCCCGCTGTAGCTACGGGCCTGACCCCATGCAGAATTCGATAAATGTCTATCATGTGTGTCGTCGTCCCCCCCTCCGCTTACAGGCAGGGCCTGGAGATCTCCTGGAATTCCAACCAATCCCCAGAGTCTACAGAAATCTGTTCCCCTGGAGAAAACATTTGCCTTGGAGGGTGGATGCTACGGCATTATGCCCTGCTGAGGTCCCTCGCCTTCCCAAACCTCACCGTCTCCAGGCTGCACCCCTGAAATCTCCAGGAATTCCCCAACCCTAAACCTGGTCACTCTTTTCTAAACTGCAAAGTCCCAGGCTCTTCCGCCCTCCCCCATCCGAAAGGTGCTCCAACCCCCTTCAGCATCTCGCTTGCTGTTTTTTCCCAGCTCACAAGTGCCATCTCCTTCCCGAAACGTGGAGACTGAAATGGCATTGGTCTCCAAACACAGTTTTTAAAAATGAACTGAAGCCAACAGGTGGCCCGTCTCCAGAACGCCCCTTCTGTTCAACATGGGCCCAGCGTCCCAAATCCAAACAGCTGCTACAAATACACGGCCACCGAGCGGGCCTCAACCCACCCAGGATCAGAGTTCCTGTGCAAAGAGAGACACAGACTTCTCACACATCCCCTGCTCCTGCCCTTAGTTCCTATTCTGCACCCCAGTTGCCAGTCTCCAGGCGGTGGCTGGAGATCACCTGGAATTACAACTGGTCTCCAGGTTACAGGGATCAGTTCCCCTGGAGAAAATGGCTGCTTTGGAAGGTGGACTCAATGGCATTATACCCCAATGAGGTCCCTCCCCCCAGGCTCCACCCCTGAAATCTCCAGGAATTTCCCAACCAAGAATTGGCAACCCTAGGACAATGGCCCAAGAATGCTACTCCCGGACACTGATTGACAGAGCTGGGGGAGGCATCTTGGTTTCCAGACCAGGATTCTTTTACTGATTCTGATCCCGTACCTTGAACAGTAGCCAGGCAGGCAGAAGCTTAGCCTTTTCCACCAGGGAAACTTTCACTTGCTGAACTTCTTGCGTGTCCCAGCCAAGAATAAAGAAGGCAACTCCCAAGGCAAAAAGCATGCTGGTGAAGACCAGTAACAAATGGGCAAAGTCTGCTCTTCCTATCTTCCAGTTCTGGGTTGGTGAAATTGCTGGAGATTTGGGGGGTGGATCCTTGGAGAGGGTGGGGTTTGGGGAAGGGCGGGAGCTCAGCAGGGAATGGTGCCATAGAGTCCACCTTCTGAAGAGATGACATTCCTTCTGGGGGGCCTCATCTCTATGGTCTGGCGGTCAGTTGTATTTTGAGATCTTCAGGCCTCACCAGGAGGCTGGCAACCTTAGTTCTATGCCCCCTGAGAGAATTTGAATCTGCTTTCACCCCAGGCTTTCACCCCAAAAATGCCACAGAAGTCTGTCAAATGTGTCATTTTATAGGGCCAGTTTGGTGTAGTGGTTAAGAAGAGCATGGGCTCTAATCTGGGAGAACCAGGTTTGATTCCCCACTCTTCCACTTGCAGCTCCTGGCGTGACCTTGGGTCAGTCACAAGTTCTCTCAGAGCTGTTCTCTCAAGAGCAGTCCTTGAAAGAGCTCTCTCAGCCCCACCTACCTCATAGGGTGTCTGTTGTAGGGAAGGGAAGGAGAGTATAAGCCACTTTGAAACTTCAAGGCGTGGTCACATGTGCCAGAAAAAACAGGGGGGGGACACAAGGCTATTTCTCCCGGAGGAATTTGACCTGCAGTTGCACGATCACACCTCCCTTTGAAGCTGTGGGTGCAGTCCATCAATGTGTGATCAGACACAACTGCGAGTGAGTCTTTTTTTGTGTGCCTTTTTCCCATGCACTTAAAACAAGGGATCAATGAATCGCACCTCCGCACTGAGGGCTCCCTATGGGGCTTGTGATGGTGTGCATACTGTGAAGGGGGGAAAACAATGGCACAGAGTCAGGATGGCCTGGTCAGACTATCCCAACACCATGAGAGCGCGCTGGGGTGATCAGACATGGGAAAGTCCGTCCGTGGCCCATCACAACCCATTTACTACCGGAGTTTCCCCGGTGTCTTTCAACTCCGCTTCTGCAGCAGAGTGGGGCACTTTCCAGATGTTGTAGTCTGATCGCGCCCTTTAAATCCGCCCGGCATTTGCACCTATGTCGGGTCTAATTGTGTGTGTGATCACAGCCCAAGTAAAGGACAGGGTATAAATCTAATCCCTTCTTCTTGAAAAGATATTGCCAGTGGGCGGACATATGCAATCTCGGGTTGCCAACTCTGTCTTGGAAAATTCCTGGAGATTTGAGGGTGGAGCCTCAGGGACAGGCGGGACCTCAAAGGAGGGGTATAATGCAATAGACTCCACCCTCCAAAGCAGCTATTTTCTCTGGGGGAACTGAGGTATCTCTAGGTCCCTGTCCTCCCCAGGCTCCACCCCCAAGAATTTCTCAGTGTGGAGCTTGCAACCCCACCCTCCCAGAACTTCTGAGGACAGCAACCTGAATTCACCGACAGCCACACAGGATGGCTGATTTACAATGGCATTTCATCCTCGAGCTTGTTGGAAAGACCGGATTAAAATATATATATTAGTACTTCCCCCCCCCAAGTAAGCCTTCGTGCATTTTTTTACAATTTGATTTTTGGTCTAAATGAATGCAGGATACATCCGGCAGAGGACTACATTCAATAAAGAGTAATGAAGGGATGGGGAATTTAAGCTATAATCCTTTTGAGAACAGGAGATTTCTCAGCTCATGTAAATATTCGTATATTATTTATCTGTGGGATGTTGGGGACGGATGGTGTGTCTTGATCAGAAATTAAACATTTATCTTACCTATATGTGTGTGAGAGAGAGAGAGAGAGAGTAATCCCAAACCATAGGGCCATGAATAGCGGATAAAAATGTCCATGAAAGCCGGTCAGAAACCAATAAATCGACATCCTCACTAGGAAATGCAGTGAGTAGGGTTGCAGGCTGGAGATCTCCTGGGATTACAACTGATGTCCAGGCGACAAAGATCACCTGGAGAAAAGGGCCGCTTTGGAAGGTGGACTCTTAGGGCATCAGATCTCCTTGAAGCCCGTCCCCTCCCCAAACCCCGCCTTCTTCAGGCTCCACCCCCAAAATGTGCAGGCATCTCCCAACCTGGAGCTGGCAACCCTAGCAGGGAGGGACATTCAGTTTCACTCTCTAAGTGCACAGCGCCCTCCACTGGCTGGGCTACCATCACCTCTGCAATACAACAGCCACCCATCCAGTTCTGGATCTTGCCCAGTTTTGCATACGATCCCTTTCTGCTGACGACGTTGGCTCAAGGCGGCAGCGCTGGCAGCTTAGAAGGGGAGGTTTTAAATATCCCTAGCTAAGCTGCAAACTGCCAGCAGGGTTGCAGTGACCTTGGGCAGCGCCATGAGCTTTCCAGGATCCAGTTTCTGCCTCCGCTTCACCTGCAGGTTCTGGTGACCTCTGTCCCAACCCATCAAATCTCAGCACTGGGAGGACAAAGGCAAAAGAGAGACCAGGTACCACACTCAGAAGGAAATCCCATTGAAATCTGTGGGGCTTACTGTGGTTCAGAGGTTGGGCTGCAATTCAGGAACTCCTGGGTTTGACTGGCACTTTAACCATGAAATCGCTAACCAGCTTTAGAGACCCTCAGCATCTGTGATCAAACTAAAATCACACATCCATCATCAAGTTTAGGGAAGGCTGAGATATGTCCTTTCCTTCTTGGGCATCCACTCGTTTAGGGGCCCGGTGTTCAGAACCATCTCTCTGTTTTTCAGACATCATGGAGTGTCTCCGCACAGAGTTTTTGCTCTGCTTTGGTATCCAGACCAGAGCATCCCGGCCAGCGGGGGGGAAATCCCGCCCCCAACTAGTCTGAAAGGTGACGTGATGATGTCACCAGGAAGTGATGTCATCATGTTGCCCATGTCGCATGATGATGCTCTAGTTTGGGGGCAAAACTCTGTGGTAAAATAGGCTACAAACCAGAGTTTTGACCAGTAACTAGAGAGTCGCCCTCTGACATTGGCAACGTGATGACATCATTTCTGGGAGCCAAGGATCCCCCCACCGGCTGCCAGGTAGGAATCCAGATGACGGCCCCGTTCACACTGAGCATTTGCCCCGCTGAAGTCACGGGAGCCCTGCGGACTTTCCATGCATGATCATACGAGCACATCTGGGAGGCGTAGTGCTCCCGTGGCCAACCCGCGGCTTCCCGTGGAAAACGCGGAGTAAAAAACTAGTAGGTCCGAAGTACTAGTTTCCGGAAACCCCGGGGCAAAGGCTGGCGTCTGATCGCGGGAGTGCCAGTATCCTGCGGCTTCCGACGCCCGCCCATGTCCCCGGGGTTTCCGGATGTTGTAAGTGTCCATGTGATGCGCACCAACGCTGAACAGCGCATGCGCACACACAAGACACCGACAGCGGCCCGCCCCCCCAATGGCACATGCGCACTTCGCTGCAGCAGCGCGGTGTGATCGGGGCGCAGAGCTGGAATGTGGCAACCCAGTGGCCCATGTAATCGGGCTACCGCGTCTTATTTAGCTCCGGGGCAAACTGCCACGCCTCTCCCCCGTGTTTTCTGGCCTGTATGACCAGGGCTGACATTCATCTCCTATTAACCACTTCCTGTGTTTTCCCTAGATTGGCTGTGATCTCACTGAAACCTGGTTAGCTACAATCTTTTTGGGAAATATCACTGTCAAAGTATTTTTGTACGCCCTGTGGATGGGCAATATGTGTATTTTTGCAGGTCCAGCCCACATCTGCATCACTTCCATGTACGTTTACAGAAGTTGTGCATGCAGATAACTGTCACTCTGTGGAAACAGGCCAGCCACACTATAGATTATTATACTGGAACCGTTCAGTACATTGGGGGGAAGGGTTTCAAATACATCCAGGGGAAACTGAGTACAGCAAAGACCACTTGGAACACAGCACACTTCCTAAATGGAAAGGTAGCGTGCAAGAGAATGGCTTTGTGTGCCCCACTTCCTCTAGCGGCAGGAAGTTCTGTAGGCAACTGTATGCGTGTTAAGACTGTGTTCCTGACCTGAAACACATTCTGCAGAGTGCAGCAGGCCTGCGTGCTCTCCTTGAGTGTGCAGACACGCATGCTTTTGGATAGGCCCCTTTTCCTCCCCACTATGAATAATCACAGCCATCTCTGTCCCTGGTTTATCAAGTCACTAGCCGCATTACTATTTTCTGGAATTCTTTAGGCAGGAAAAACACTTTTGAACTGTGGGGCCTGCAGGAACCCCAAGCCCAAGGTGAAGGCCAAGACGTGGTGAGTTGCCAACCTCCAGGTGGAGCCTAGAGTTTTCCCAGAATGACAACTGATCTCCAGACCACGAAGACCAAGTTTCCACAGGGAATATGGTGGCATATCCTCACTGAGCTCCTTTCCTTCCCTGTTCCCCACCCTCCCCAGGCACCGCCCTCAAATCTCCAGGAATTTCCCAATCACAAGCTGGCAACCCTACTCAAGAACAAGCAACATATGATATGTGTGGCACCCAAGGTTCCTTCTAATTTTTTCCCCCCTACTGAGTGGTGCAGTCCACATCCTGAGCAAAATATAACTTCTGTAATTTTAAAATGGGCAGTGCAAGACCCTGCGTGGCTCCAGATTGCTGCTGAGCAGGGCTTCCCGTGTTAATGAGCAGCCACGCAGGCAGCTGTAGAGGGGACAATGTTGGCACCATATCTGTTTTCTCCTTACTTCCTTTCTGTTCTTGACTACTGGGTCAAATCTGCAGATTTCTTATCAGGATTGCACCCATTGGATTTGGAAATGTGTTATGTATTGGTCCTGAACAGTACTTGGAACCGGTTGAGCTTGTTCTCTCAGAACAATAGCTGACCAGGATCCTGAAGTTGACCAAAAGTTTAGTTGTGTAATGTAAATAGCCTATCGTTGGGAGTGGGGTGTGCTAGGGTGTGGTCTTTGCATGCTCTATAAGCAGGGCAGCAAGCCCTGGAAATCTATCCGGGTAGTGTTCCTGAAATCACTAAGTAAACTAAAGCTGATCACTGAAATGCGTCCAGAACCCAGTGTTTAACAAAATGCAAATTGATCCCCCCATCAATCACCCTCCCTGCCCCCCAAGATACAGCACACTCTTGTGCCCCCCCCCGGCTACTACTGGCCAGCCAGCTGCAAAATCCTGATCTATCTGTCTATATTTATAAACCACCTTTCTGAGTCTGCATTCAAAGCTATTTACAATTCAATGTAATTGCCTACCACAAAACGTCTACAACCCAAAATGGAATAGGAAGGGAAGAAGGAAAATAAACCCTAGTACCAAACTTCTATTTATTTATGCAGAAAAATGTATATATGGCTCCTAAAGGTGACTCACAAAATAAAAGCTATATAATGAAATCATAAAAACAGCACTGTAAGAATGATCAGTTATCAATAATAGGCCATAAAATGTCATTAAAAAGAAGCAGCAGTCATCATTAAAACTTGGATAAAAAGAAATATTTTGCCCCGGGACCTAAAAGATAGCAAGGCCACAGTCACACGGAAAATTTGCCGCATGAAAGGCATGAACGTCAGGCGGAGTTTCAGGGTGCAATCACACCGCGACATCTGGAAAGCGTAGTGCTACTGTGGTGTCCCACCAAAGATGCGGAGTTAAAAAAGTACTGCAGAAAGTGCACTAGTATCCAGAAAACATGGGGCAAAGGCAGGCATCTGATTGCAGGAGCGCTAGTATCCCATGGCATCCAGCACCCATCCACGTCCCATTGCAAGCTGAATGTTTTTTGTAAGTCTCCATAGGGTGCACACAAATGCCGAACTGCGCATGCACACAAATGCGACCTGTTGCACCAACTCGCCATGAAGCAGTCTTACATTCCTCAATCATGCGCATGCAGGGACTCCATTGGAAAAAAACAATCACCCGTCTGATCCGGAAACGGTGGCTTGTGATCGCCACTTTGTGATCGCGCCGCACCGCTTCTTTGCCACGCTTCAGCTTTGCCATGTGATCAGCAGCTAACAGCCTAAGCGTGGAGACTCAGGGGACCATGTGATCGGGCTACCATGCTTTATTTTGCTCCAGGACGAACAGCCATGCCCCCCCCCCACGTTATCTGGCTCATGTGACCGGGACCTAAGATAGGCACCAAGCAAGTGTCAAGGAGGAGAGTACTCCAGAGGTGAGGTGCTACCACCAACAAAGCCCTGTTTGGTTGCCAGCTGCCTTCCCTCTGTAGTTGGGGCACAGAGACGAGGGCTGGGGAAAACATTTTTATTTCAAAATGTCAAAATGGACCATAGCATGGCAATGGACTTGCACCCAGTGTTCCCCCTAAGCTGAGTTGGTGTGAGCTAGCTCACAGTTTTTTAGCCTCCGGCTCATGCATTTTTATCTTCGCTCAGGAAGGATGGCTCCAGATCAGACTAATTTCTGTGGTAGCCAAATCGCTCGCTCACAACTTTAATGCCAGTAGCTCACAAAGTAGAAGTTTTGTTCCCAAGACGCCACAGCCTAGAGGGAGCATTGCTTGCACCCCAGGGTGGATCCCTCCCTCTAGGGTTCCACCCACCCACCCCAGTTGCCGGTGGGAGGTGGAGATAAGATTAGTTCCAAGTTGGGGAATTCCTGAAGATTCAGGGTGGGATGTCTGATCAAAACTCTCTGTTACAAAACAAAATGAAGGAATTAGAGGCAGGGCCAGACCACGCTACACCTGTCATCTGACCACAGGACTTACCCCTCTCATGCCCTAGTAAAGATCACCTCCCCATTCCTGTTCTTAGGCCCTGACTTAGGTCCTAGAGTTGCCAACCTCCAGGTGGGGCCTGGAAATGTGGAATTACAACTGATCTCCTGACTGCAGAGATCAGTTCCCCTGGAGGAAATGGATGCTTTTGGAGAGTTGACTCCGTGGTATTGTACCTTACTGAGGTCCCTGTCCTCCCCAGGCTTCACCCCCAAACCTCCAAGAGCTTCCCAACCTGCCTACCCCCCTCCACCACACCCCCACACACGCGCTGCCAGTGGCCAAGGGGGACCTGACAACTCTACTCCCACTACCCTCCCCAGGCTCCACCTCCAAATCTCCAGGAATTTCCCAACCCAGAGTTGGTAACCCTACTTTAAGCAGGCACCATCTGCTTTATCGAGCCATGCAAAAGCTTAAAGATGAGGTCACTTGTACCTCTAAAGGACAAGAACATGCAAAGGAGGAAAGAGAAAAGAAAAAAAAGAGTTAAGATTGTGAAGAAATGTACTCTGGATGTTTGATTGATTTGTGGTCTCAGCCACAACTACTGTAATACTTCATCCACATTTAATGAGGAATGGTTGAAACATCTTGTACAGAAGTCACTAATCCACCCTCTAGAGCAACCGGGGATCATGTGATCTTGGGGCAAGTCCACAAATTACCAGTTCGGAACTCATAAGGGAATGTCTCTAATTATAAATTCTATCACCTGCTTGATCAGGAACTGCCCCCCCCCTTGGTTACCTGCCCTTCCTTGATCACTGTCCCTTTTTTGATCCCCTTTTTTTGTATTTGATTTTATTTTATGTACTACGATATTTACATCCCACCTTTCCTCCTGGCTCCAAGCAGTTTACAAATTACAATGTAAAACATACAAATAAAGCCTGAGATAACCCCTCTCCCCCAGTGCCTTGTTGGGAATGCCTTGTTGAAAAGTTAGTGAGAAGGACTTTCTGCACTTGGATCTCATCCCTGGTTTTATCAGGGTTCAACTCGCAACACAATACCTTGCATTTATCCCTGGTTATAACAGCATCCATTCATCCCGGGACAAGAGTGGGGTGAAATCGGGGTGACCTCAATGCAATGTGGAAACAAAAGATACCCCGAAATAATTACAAGGGCTAACTTGAGTGTAGTGTAGAATGTAAGTTCGGGGACAGGGTTGAACCAGGATTTAAGGTCTAGTGCGGAATCACCCTTTGTCACTCTCGGAGAATCAGGTGCCCTTCCCAGCTTCTCTTATGTTTGCAAATCTCCAGGGAGGTCCTGGAGAGCTCTTGGGGAAGACGGCTGCCAAGGTCCCTGCCTTTCTCAGGCTCCATCTCCAAATCACCAGGAACTTCCCAACCCAGAGCTGAAAACCCTCACTTCGCTGGAAGTTAACATTTCTGCACCGCGGTGGTGATGGATGACTCTTGTCTCTAGTGCACATGCAAATAAATGTGTGTGCATGAATATTAAGGCACCATGCGGTGCACAGCCAGCCATTTCACACCTTGCAAGCTGCTGAGGTAGATTTTGAACTGCGATAGCATATTGTTGGACGATTAATTATGCGTTTCCAGTATATTTGTTACCTGAAAGAAGAAATGCTACCTTGGCTTTTAAATCAGTCAGGGACTGGCTATTGCAGAGTAAAGGGACGCAGCACGCAGCTGAGGGTCAAACAAAACACAGTAGAGGTCATGGATCTCCATTAGTGCAACGGGTTTGGCTTTCGATGGCGTCTGTGCAGGATAAGATCCCGTTCTGCTTTCTCGTGGTCTGGGCCGAAGCCCCTTCTGAGCCTGTTTGGAAAAGCCTAAAATAGCTGGTGTGGTTTATGCAGCGAATGGAAGAAATGGAAAGGAAAAAGAGCTGAGAACATTTTGTTTGTGGGGTGGCCTCTCCTGTACTACTGTGTGGACCCGAGACTTTCCTTGGAAGCTTCTTCTCATGATGGGGGGGGGGCAAGTTGGCATTTTGTTGTAAGAGGAGGGTTGAGGAAGTCCTAGTGGGGTGTATCTCAGTGGTATCGCATCTGCCTTCACTGCAAAGTCAGAACCAAAATCTCCCACCGCCAGCCCCTTTAGGGGCCGGCAGAAGGGAAGCAGAGGTCCATCAGTGGCCATTAGCCACAATGTATAGATGGAGCTCTGTGTCTGGGGCAGTGAAGTTCGGTATTCTTGGTGCTTGAGGGGCAACAGTGGGAGGGCTTCTGGAGTTCTGGCCCTGCTGATGCTGGCACCTGGGTTGTGGGCACTGTGTCACACAAAGTGGTGGACGGGTTGGGCCATTGGCCTGATCCAACATGGCTTCTCTTATGTCCTTAGTCTTTTAACGGCAAATTACAACCATGCACGGGGTGATATCTTTCCCCCTTTAAACTACTAACAACAGCCCAGGGGCCCTTTTTCGATTAGCAAAATTGTGCCAGATGGAAGACTTAAACCCATCTCTTCTGTCCCTGAATTACTGTCACCCATGGCAGTAATTTGCTGCTAAAAGACAGGGATTTGAGACCCTGAGTGTGGAGCCTGCAGCAGGGTTCTGTGAGGGCAGCACTGACCCAGGCAGACAGCTTTAGCATGACCCTGTTTTGATCTGTCTGTGAAATGTTGCATGCTCCCAGGATTCTGGGTACTGGTGCCTTCGTGGTACTGGTGCCCTCCTGTTCTGGGTACTGGTGCCCTCGTGATAAGCCCGGGGAGGGCACAGAGGGCAAGCCCCACCCTCTGCCCCACCTCCTGACAGCTCACTGGTTAATTATTTCCTAACTTGGGTCCCAGTCATAGGAGCGAGATAATCGGGGTGTGTGTGAGGCTTTTTGCCCTGGAGCAAAATGGAGCGTGGTATCGTGATCAGACGTTCCCCTGAGGCTCCGTGCTCAGGTCGTCAGCTGCCGATCACACGTTGCTGGTGAAGTGAGGCACAGAAGGGCGAGGCGGTTCAGCAGTAATGCATTCGTGTGCATGCGTAGTTCTGCATTTGCACACATACCACGGAGGCATAAAAAAAAAAATCCGGATGCGACGGGATACCAGTGCTTCCGTGATCCAACGCCCGCCTGCACTGCATGGTTTCCGGAAAATACTGCACTTCCCCAGGTATCTTTTTACTTCGCATCTTCGGCAGGGCAATATGGGTTGCCAACAGGTGCCGGACACTTGCCAGATGTTTTCATCTTGCCCATAAAATCCACCTGACATCCATCCCTATCACGTGGCTAATTCTGCGTGTGATCGGACCATTGGCTAACCTTTCTGGAGAAAACAGTCAGCTTTGCTGGTCAGTGTTTCTGTTCCCCGGTTTCCCTAATGACTTGCCAGCCCTGTGGCCAATATCGTGTTGTGCCAGAACCCCAACTAGGATTGCCAACCTCCAGGTGACACCTGGAGATCTCCTGCTATTACAAGTGATCTCCAGGTGACCCATAGACCAGTTCCCCTGGAGAAAATGGCTGCTTTGGAGAGTGGACTCTATGGTATTAAACCTAGCCAAGGTCCCTCCCCAAACCCCGCCCTCCTCAGGCTCCACCCCCCCAATCTCCAGGTGTTTCCCAACCCAGAGCTGGCAACCGTAACTCCAGCTCTGATCCTGATCTTGCTGGCAGCCACGCTCCAACTCCCCACATGTTCAGCTGCCCGTGACCAGCCAGCCGACATGCACATGACACCATGTTAAAGTACATAACCATCACAACTCAACGTCTGTTCCTGAAGCACCTGCCGCCTAACCCAGTGATTCCTAAATAATGTGCCACAAATTAAAGAGGTCTATAGAATCATAGAATGTTAGAGTTGGAAGGGACCTTGCAGGCCATCTAGTCCAACCCCCTGCACTCTGCAGGAACACAGCCGAAACCCCTACATACCTACAACATACCCAAAAGATGGTTGTCCAGTCTCCTCTTGGAAACATCCAGCGAAGGAGCATCCACCACCTCCCGAGGCAATCTGTTCCACTGCTCCACCACTCTTACAGTCAGGAAGTTTCTCCTGATATTAAGCCGGTAACGACTCCCTTGTAATTTCCACCCATTAGATCTAGTCTTGCAATCCGGAGCAAGAGAGAATAGATCCACTCCATCTTCTACATGACAGCCCTTCAAATACTTGAAGACTGCAATCATGTCCCCTCTAAGTCTTCTCTTTCCCAGGCTAAACATACCCAATTGCCTCAGCCTTTCCTCATAAGACTTGGACTCAAACCCTCTCACCATCCTGGTCGCCCTCCTCTGGACCCGCTCGAGTTTGTCAACATCCTTCCGAAAATGTGGTGCCCAAAACTGGACACAGTACTCCAGGTGGGGCCTGACCATAGCAGAATACAGCAGAACTACCACCTCCCGTGATCTGGACACAAGGCTTCTGCTAATGCATCCTAAGATTGCATTAGCTTTCTTCACAGCCGCATCACACTGCAGGCTCATGTTTAGCTTGTGATCAACCATAACACCTAGATCCCTCTCACATGTGCTGCTGTCAAGCCAAGTCCCTCCCATTCTATATCTGTGCCTTTGATTTTTTGTACCTAAGTGTAGGACTTTGCACTTATCTCTATTGAAATTCATTTTATTTGCCTCAGCCCAGTGTTCCAGCGTATCAAGATCCTTCTGAATCCTGACTCTGTCTTTTTCAGAATTAGCAATCCCACCCAGCTTCGTGTCATCTGCAAATTTGATAAGCATCCCCTCTATGTCTTCATCCAGGTCATTTATAAAAACATTGAATAACACCGGGCCCAGGACCGAGCCCTGTGCTACTCCACTCAAGACTTCCCTCTATGAAACGACTGCTTTAGTCAAAAGAGGAGTCTGCCTGTAGCAACTCTGCACGATATACTGATCTCTCCTTGGGAAGGATGCCACATCTCCCAATCAGATATGACTAGATCCTTCCGTCACATTTGATGCCCACAGTTCCATATTGAGAAGAGGCTGCCTGCTGTGTTTCTGCATGACTTACTGGTCTGTTCTTGTCTCCTTTCAATTACGCTCTGCTGAGAATAGCTAACTGTGCTCCATCTCTGCATCGAGTGCATCATTTCATTAGTGCCCAGTACTGAGACACAACAGAGTTACCTGTCCTCAGAAGAGGCTGCACATTTCATCTCTGTTTGAGTCCCTGCTCTGGGCTTGCCTCTCTCCAGTCCTCCTCACCCCGTCGCTCCTCCTCTAGATCATTACCATGTCCCTCTGGCATCCTACAGTGAGGATGCAGCCCAGTTCCCACTATAGGATGGGAGTGAGCAATGCTGGGGAAAAGGAGGAAGAGCCACCCAGTGAACACCTTATACTTTTTTCTTTTTTTAAAGAATGTTTATTATTTGCAGATTTTAATTAGCAGAGAAGACAACATCAACACGGAAAGCTCCAGTAAAAGTCATCTTACAGAAGTAAAGCCAAACACGTACACAATTCGAGCTACTCATACACACCATCAGGTACGCAGCTTAGAAAACAAGCGCTAAGGGCACCGTTTATACAATTCATTGCAAAACATCTCATCTGCCATAAAAGGGGGAAACTTCCAATTGATTAAATTGGACAAATAATGTGTAAATATTCCTGTGCAGCAGTCTAAACTGATGGCAAGCACGTTTTAGGAGGTGGGCTTTAATCTTTGTTGCAGTCAGAAAATCCCATGAGTCATACATAGGCTTGGTGAAACGTGAACACCTTATACTGAGACAGACGGTTGGTCAATCAAGGTCAGCACTGTCTTGCTTAGACCAAGGGAGGCTCTCCAGAGTCTCAGGCTGAGGTCTTCCTCGTCATCTGACCCTTTCAACCAGAGCTGCCAGGGGCTGAACACGGGACGGGGGAGAGGGGGGCTTCTGCATGCCAAGCAGATGAGCCATGCCCCTACCTGCTTTCTCAGTTGCCTGCCCTCTCCCCACTGCTCTCAGTGGGGTACAATTGCCAACCTCCAAGTGATGGCCGGTGATCTCCCGCTACTACAACTTATCTCCAGGAGACCGAGATCGGCTCACCAGGATAAAATGGCTGCTTTGAAAGTTGGACTCCATGGCATTTTGCCCCAAATCCCACTCTTCTGAGGCTCCGCCCCCCAAATCTCCAGGTATTTCCCAACCTGGAGTTGGCAACCCTACAGTGGGGGATCTTGCAAAGGGGCCTCCCTGGTTCTGGAGCTGGCACTGAAGGTGCCTGAGCCCCACAGCCCATGTCCCTGGCCCTTCTGTAAACATACTTCCCTTTGGAGTTGGGAAGAGGGTGGGACGAAGAGCAGATGGGCGGTCAGCAGGGCAGGAGATAACACTGCAGCCCCCCTGGACAGACAGAGAGAGCAGGCGGCCATGTTGTGCTCCACACAGCCATGGAGCCGTAGGTAGCTATTTAAAAACAACGCTCTTGCGATACCTTCTGTGAGGACCACACTTTGCAATATCTTTCCTGTTGGGAGGCAGCAGTGTGACAGTGCCAAAGCCCCTCCCTGCTTGGTGCCCCAGACACACACACACACACCCTTTCTTTGGGGCTCCAAACCCAGCGTCCATCAGGCCCACCCAGTAAAGACCCACAAGCCAACCAGCCTTTAACCGCCAGCAATCTAACAGTCACCTGTCTGGAAGCTCCACCCTGCGGGAAAAGGGAGATCACTCCAAGGCCACTATTGGTCCCTCACGGGCTTGACCGCACCCCTCTTGGGGCTTCTGGGTAGAGGGAGGCCACTGGGCATGCCCCAGCCTGGCCAGGGTCTTTCAAAGGCCTCAGGGAGTCAACCAAGAAAGAGCTGGTAGCTCCCAATTTGGTCTAGTGGTTAAGAGCAGCAGACTCTAATCTGGAGAATGGGGTTTGATTTCCTCCTCGTCCTCATGAAGCCTGCTGGCCCTGGCTGACCTTGGGCCAGTCATAGAGAGATCGGTTTCCCTGGAGAAAATGGCTGCTTTGGACAATTGGCTCTACAGCACACTGTACGGCACTAAGGTCCTTGTCCTCCCCTCCCCAGGCTCCATTCCCAGATTTCCAGGAGTTTCCCAACCTGGATCTGGCAGCCCTGAATTCAAGAAAGGAATAGAGCTTAGAGGAGGTGGAATAGGGTGGGTATCAGAAAAGAAGAGAAGAAGAAGAGATTGGATTTATACCCCACCCTTCACTACCCAAAGGACTCTCGGAGCACCTTACAAACTCCTTTCCGTTCCCCTCCCCATAACAGACACCCTGTGAGGTAGGTGGGGCTGAGAGAGCTCTTTCGAGGACTGCTCATGAGAGAACAGCTCTGAGAGAACTTGTGACTGACTCAAGGTCACCCAGCTGGCTGCATGTGGAGGAGTGCAGAATCAAACCCAGTTCTCCCAGATTAGAGTCTGCACTGTTAACCACTACATTAGACTCAGCCCTCTGTCCCTCTTGGTCTGAGGCCAAGGGAGGCCAGTTCAGCTAAGTTGCGCCCCAGCATTTCCAGTGACCATGGTTTGGGCCTGACTCTCGTTGCTGCACATCCATAGGGGAAGAAGAGTTATGTCTCCAGCGAAAGGGGCCACTGGGACATGCAGCCGCTCCCTCCGTGGCTGTCTTATCACCGATGTTTTAATCTACCCCCCACACACACCCTTCACAGCCTTATGGAACAGGTGCCAAATATGGCACCTTGTCAGTTTTCACGCACAAAAGTTCCAAAATAGAATGCTGAGAGGAGGATTTGTGAGAACAGTGAAGGCACGTCTCCCCCCGCCCCCTGCTTCCCTGCCCGCAATGCAGGGCCCCCTACCACTCTCCTTGCGCCCCATCCCTTCCGGCACCGCGCCCTCAGACGTTTCATTAGCCCGGCCAACAAACGCAAAAGCCCGATGCAGTTCCGATCACAGCAAGAGGGTGTGCGAGATGGCTGGCATCGGATAACAAGGCAGCGGGGAACATATGGAGGTAGCTTCAAAGCTCAGCATTTCTTTATGCTGGCCAAAGCCTCCGCCCCCACCCTTCTCTCCCCTCCACACACATCTTCGTCACCTTGTTCATAAAATATGCAGCAAGGAAGCCAAGAATAACACACACACCCTCACGCACGCATACAAGGAGGCACAGTTACCCCACCCCCTACCCCAGAAGCCTCCTGCTCACAAGCTGTCACTGGAAGACATTTTACACACACCAAGGATGAAGGATTTGGGCAAAACCTTGTATTGGCGTCGTTGGCTGTGCGTGGTTACTCACTCTGGGACGGCGAGCAAGCCAAGGAGAGAGTGGAATCAGAACTGCTCAAGTCTGTGTACAGGCACAGGAGCCCGGACTCCAAAGATTGCTTCCTTTTCTACCAATCAGATTGCCCGGTGGTTTTTTTAAAAAAAGAAAACCAGCTCCTTCCTGCGCATTTAACAGCAGAAATTAAACAACCCGGGCTAGCCAGATCTCAACACATCTCAGCAGGTTGGACCGGGCTAGTATTTGGATGGAACACCTCTGAGGAATAGCAGGGTTGCGATGCAGAGGAAGGTGATGGCCAACCGCCTCTGAACATCTCTTTGCCTTGAAAACCTTACGGGGTTGCTGCAGCCCTGTAGCCAGAAAATCTTTGGTGGGGGGCAGGTCACTTAGGGGCCTTCCCTTCCAGAGTCGCCCTGCCATTTCCGGTCACTTTCACTCTCCTCCAATCAGCTGGCAGGTTGGCTTCCCTGGAAGAGCTGGTGAAGCCAGGGGAGGGGAAAGGAGCACTGCACAGTGGGGGTGGGGGGCCTGGTATCCTCCTGTGGGGGGCAGGGCTCATCCGTGGTGGGGCTCCGTCCCCAAATGCCCCACTGTGGCTCTGGGCCTGGGTTGCTGCAAGTCAGCTGTGACTTGACAGCAAAAAGAGAAGAATTAAGCCTGTTTCTCCACCCCTTTGTCTTCCTGCTCAGAAATTTTTGCCTGTATTAGGCCGCGATCACACAGAAGGGGGAAAAGGTGGGCAGGAAGCGAGGCTGTTTGCCCCGCCTGCAATGATGCGCGTTTGCGCGATCAAACTTCCCGCCGCGCACCCGCAGTTCCCCATAATACTGAGTTTTCGGCAGTAGCTTTTTTCCATACTACCGCCGTGCGAAACGACGCCCCGCCAACGACTCCAGGACGCCAGACAGATGTGTCTGTCTGATCGTGTCCCTCTAATCTGCGGGGGAATCGCATGGCTGCCGTTGCTTCCAGTACGTATGATCGCACCCTTAATTTGCTTATTGAAAATCTTTGCATCCCACCTTTTCCCCAAGGGGCTTAATACACTTTGCAAAGTATCCCCAAAGCATCAATTAAAACATTCAACAGTGTGTGAAATTCCAACCTGATTATGGTGAAGGAAAAGATGTACTTTTAAGGACGGGGCTAAGAACAGGGCTTTTTGTGTAGAAAAAGCCCAGCAGGAACTCATTAGCATAATAGGCCACACCAACAGGAAAAACTCATTAGCATATTAGACCACACCCCTGACAGCACAGCTCATTAACCTATTAGGCCACACACCCCATGTTACTAGAAGTGTGGTCATCCAGCCACACCCACCTTTTGCTTCTTATTCTGTTTACCTTGTTTGTTGTCAAAACCCAGGGCTTTTTTTGGAGCAGGAACTCCTTTGCATGTTAGGCCACACACCCCTAATGTAGACAATCCTAATGAGTTTCTGCTGTTGAGTGTGGCCTATTATGTTAATGAGTTCTTGCGAGTCGTGGCCAACTTGGGAGCCAGCCGGAACTCCGTTCCTGTGCGTTCCTGCCCCAAAATAGCCCTGGCTAAGAATAAAATTTAGGAATAACGACTAAAAAGGGCTCATTTTAAATCTAGAAATAAAGTAGATGAAAATACAGACATGCATACGTACATATATATGTACAGATCACTCCCTCCCAGATAAAACTTTGCATGAACATCTTTTCCGAAGCACAGTCAGAGAGTGCCTGCCTCACTTCCGCAGGCAGGCCCTGCCCCAAAACTGGCACCTCTGTTGAAAAGGCTTGTTGTCTGGCCAGGAAGGACCATATCCTCAGGGATGAGGCGGCAAGCAAAAGCAGCGGGCACACAAGATCACATGCAGGAACAGCTGCTCTAGGCTGCTGTTAAGAGGCACAGAGGAACAAGGCCGTTGGAAAGGCTGGCAAGGGTGTTCTAGGGCTGCTATCTTTGGGTTGGGAAATTCCTGGAGATTCGGAGGTGGATCCTGGAGAGGGGAGGGACCTCAGTGGAGGATATAGTGCCATAGAGGCCACCCTCCAGAGTTGCCATTTCCCTCCAGGGGGACTGATCTCTGTCGTCTGGAGATCCATTGTAATTCCAGGAGATCCCAGGAGGCCCCAGCTGGAGGTTGGCAATCTTAGTGCAAGTAACAATAACCCCTCCTAGGCCACGCAGTGAGCATTACAGGCTCTCAAACCCCAGGCATTGGCTGACGCTCTAGCCAACAACACCAGACTGGCTCTCCAGACAGAAGGTTCCCTTTCCGGAAACAGCTTCTAGCCCAGGGGTGGCCAAACTGTGGCTTGGGAGCCCACATGTGGCTCTTTCACACATACTGTGCGGCTCCTGGCAGGGCAGCTGGGGAAGTGAAGGGGAGGCCTGCTTTTTCTCCCTCCCTCCCTCCCTCCCATCTATTTGCTTTCTTTGGGTGTGTTCAGACGGATCTTTTGATCTGCCATAGGAACGACTCCCTTGCGGATCAAAATGCACGACCAGACAGAAACATCTGGGAAATATTCCGGTCCCATAGGCATCCCGTTCTGCTGCGCCTCCAATCCTGATTTAAAAAGCAGCAGTTTCAATGTAGGGTTTTCGCTTACCCGCGCAACAACTGCAGACTTTCTTCCATCTGGTCACTCCATTAGCGCGCGATGCTCCCGTCGGCTCGGTCTGACGTCAGACCGAGCCGACGGGGCGCGATTTTTTAAAAATTGAAACCCCATGTGCGCTTTAACGAGGAAATGCATTCAGCGATAAGCGCTACGAGGAATGTAATATTCATGCTTATTTCTTTTAGGGACAAGATGTTACCGCGATGGGAGATGGAGGGGGGAAGGACTGTTCTAACTTGCAAAATAGTCCCTCCATTGATCATGATGGCAATGGCAAGGGGAGGACCGAGACTTTGCTGAAAACCCTCCGCGATCGCCTCAGTTCTCCAAGGAGGCGCAGCCTTGCCTATGCGAATGTACAAAACTTTTTTTAAAAAAATCCTCGGTGGATGCCATGTAGACAAATCATGGCGGGAACAACGCGCGGTGAGGCTATTTCATGGGGGCGTCTGGTCGTGCTAGGCTGGATTAAAAAATCGGGATAAAATTTTAGGAGGGCTCATGGCGCGATTGACTGGCCGTCTAAACGCAGCCAAAGTTTCTCTCTCTTTCCACCTCTTTCATTCTTTCCATCTTTGTCTCTTTTTCTCTCTTAGACAAATAAATATCATTAGCAAACCAATAAATATAATTGTACAAATAAATATCATTATAAATATGTTTTTAAGCCTTTTGTTTTTATTTTTGGCCGTCTCGTTTAATGTTAATAAAAAAGCATATTTTTTAAAATAAAAATGTGCGTGTTAAAATTTGTTCGTGTCTGGCGGCTCTCAAACACCTGACTTTTATTCTATGTGGCTCTTAATGTTGAGCAAGTTTGGCCACCCCTGTTCTAGCCTTTCCTTACTAGTCAGAGGAAGAATTTCCAGGGGAAGTCGGGGGAGCCGGTGGTGGTGGTGGGTTCAGTGCAAGGGTTGCCAAGCTCCAGGCGGTGGCTGGAGGTCTCCTGGCATTGCAACTGATCTCCAGGCGATAGAGATCAGTTGACCGGGAGAAAACAGCCGCTTTGGAAGGTGGGCTGCATGGCCCTGTACCCCGTTGAAGCCCCTCCCCTCCCCAAACCCCTCCCTCCTCAGGCCCCACCCCCAAAATCCCCAGGCATTTCCAAACCCAGAGCTAGCAACCCCGTTCAGTGCCTTCGGGCTTCTGGGCTTCTCTTGAACATTTTGCAGATCAGGCTCTCGCCACAGGCACACGGGAGATGGAGCAATGCCACTCTCTGTCCTTACAAAATCATAGAGCTAGCAAACAACTTTAGCTTCCAGACTGGGAGTCCCGGCTGCGTGTGACGCTGGCTTTGCAGGATATTGGGCGGGAGATGGGCAGGATCTGTAGACAGCAGCAACCTGAACTGCTCTGCAGGTGGGGGAGGGATTAGCAGCTCTGCTTTTAATTCTAGTTCAGGAAAGGTCACGCCAGGCAGCAAAGAAGAACAACCTGGGGGGGGGGGAGGCCGGGAGTCACTGGAGGAAGCCTGGCTTTAGATTCGACTTCTCAGGTTACCAATCTCCAGGTGGGACTTGGGGATCTCGTAGAATTGCAATTGGTCTCCAGATGACAGAGATCGGTTCTCCTGGAGAAAATGGCTGCTTCGGAGGGTGGCATCCATGCCAGCCTCCAGGTGGGACCTGGGGATCCCCTAGACTATAGAGATCAGCTCCCCTGGATAAAATGGATGTTTTGGAGGATGGGCTCTATGGCCTTGTGCCCCACTGAGGTCCCCTGTCCTCCCCAGACTCCACCTTCAAATCTCCAGGAGTTTCCTAACCTGGATCTGGCCACCCTACCCCCCTCATCCTCTGCCGGTGGCCAGGGGGGACCTGACAACCCAACTTCCATGGCATTGTGCCCTGTTAAGGTCCCTCCCCAAACCCCACCCTTTCCAGGCTCCACCCTCAAAATCTCCAGGAATTTCCCAATCCAGAGTTGGGAACCTTGAGAGACGGCAAAGGTGGTTAGGCGCAGTGTTCCCTCTGAGCTGAGTTAGTGTGAGCTAGCTCACTTTTTTTAGCCTCCAGCTCACACATTTTTGTCTTGGCTCAGGAAGGGTGGCTCTAGAGCAAACTGATTTATGTGGCTGCCAGATCACTGGGTCACAACCTTAATGCCAGTCGCTCACAAAGTAGAATTTTTGCTCACAAGACTTTACGGCTTAGAGGGAGCATTGGTTAGGAGGACACAGGCTTGGCAGGAGGGGGGGTATTCACATGTTCACTTGGGACTGCCAACAACCTGGGGGCGGGAAATGTCCTGTCCCTTTAATAGAGGCTTAATGTGTAGAAATGGGCAGCTGAAGCTTTTCAGGGCATGGAGATGCATAACACCACTGGGTAAATAATCTCCCATTAGCCCTCTATTAAAGGAACAGGATAACTTTTTTCCAGGCTGTTGGCAGCTGTATGTTGACTACACTGAGCTCTTTGGAAGAGAGGAGATGTCAAAATCTAGTCGTTGGTAGGTTTAAACATCTCCGATTTGCGCCAATTTATACTGCCCCATTCCAGCGTTCCGTGCGCCTTGGTGTTTAGTCATGCCGGCCACATGACCACTGAAATGTCTTCGGACAGCGCTGGCTCTTCGGCTTTGAAACGGAGATGAGCACTCACAATCCTAGAGTCGGATTCTGACTGGCTTTCGAGCAAGGGAACCTTACCTTTACCTTTTATTCCAGTGTAACCTTAAGTGCCTTCACGATCACATTTCTGGCTGCAGGCCTGCCTGCACACTTTGGTCTAATTCCCCCCTCCGCCCGCCTTTGGCATTGCACCCTGGAGTCCTGACAGCTACAGCAGGCAGAGAAGGAGGGACAGGTGAGAGAAGCCACGCATGCGTCACCCATGTATTTAAAGGTACAGACAGCAGCCGTGGGTTGCAACTCGGCACCCCAGCAGAGAGAGGTGAGCCTGCCTGTGTGATCTCACCCCAAGTTCACCACAGGCCATGGTGGCAGCTTTCAGCCACACACTGAAGAATCGAAAGCACCGGTAGCACCACCCAGCTCACACTAGCACTGAAGGGGGCTTTTTGAAATTTCAGGTCTTCACTCCTGTGTTCTGGCTTTGAAAGAAACTTCACCCTCAAATCTCAAAAGAATTCCCAACCTAGAGCTGGTAACCCTGGCAGACAATGCTCCCGCAAGCTCCCGGAGAGAGCCACCTCACACACCAAGTCAGACCAATGGCCCACCTGATTCCATTTGGTCGCCTCCAGTAGTCAGCCTCCCATAAGAACATAAGAGAAGCCAATGTTGAATCAGGCCAATGGCCCATCTAGTCCAACACTCTGTCACACAGCAGCCAAAATATACCAGGTGCCATCAGGAGGTCCAGCAGTGGGGCCAGGACACTAGAAGCCCTCCCACTGCTGCCCCCTCCAGCACCAGAAATAGAGTGCATCACCTGCCCCAGACTGAGAGTTCCCATCTATACCCTGTGGCTAATAGCCACTGATGGACTTCTGCTTCATATGTTTATCTAATTCCCTCTTGAAACTGTCCATGCTTGTAGCTGCCACCACCTCCCGTGGCAGTGAATTCCATATGTTAATCATTCTTTGGGTGAAGAAGTACTTCCTTTTATCTGTTCTAACCCGACTGCTCAGCAATTTCATGGAGTGCCCACGAGTTCTTGTATTGTGAGAAAGGGAGAAAAGTACTTCTTTCTCAACCTGCTCAATCCCATTCATAATCTTATAAACCTCGATCATGTCACCCCTCAGCCGTCGTTTCTCCAAGCTAAAGAGCCCCAAGCATTTTAACCTTTCTTCATAGGGAAGGTGTTCCAACCCTTTTATCATTCTAGTAGTCCTTCTCTGCTCTTTTTCCAATGCTATAATGTCCTTTTTGAGGTGCGGCGACCAGCAGCAGGTGAGGAGGGTGAGAGGCTCACGGTGGCCAGCGATCAGCAGTAGGATGGTGGGAGAGGCCACCCAGCTCATGCTATTAGATCCCTTCCAGTCCGGCTTTCGTCTGGGCCATGGCACAGAGACAGTACTGGTCGCCCTCACGGACCATCTCCGAAGACATCTGGATCGAGGTGGGATGGCACTGTTAGACATGGTCAGCCATCAGTTACTGGTCCACCACTTCACCGACGCTGGAGTCCAGGGGTTTGCCCTACAAAGACTTGACTCCTTTCTCCATGGCTGTAGACAAAGGGTGGTGCTTGGGGAAGAACTATCCCAAAGGCACCCACTGACTCACAGAGTGCCTCAAGGGACGGTTCTATCGCCGATGTTATTTAACATCTATATGCACCCCCCTTGCCCAGATAGCTCGAAGCTACAGACCGGGTTGTCACCAGTACGCTGATGACACCCAGCTGTATCTGTTCTTGAGCGGCCAGTCGGACTCTGGGCCAGAAGATCTGGACCTGGCGTTACAAGCTGTGTGGACGGCTTAGACTGAGTTGGTTGAAACGGAATCCAATGAAGATGGAGGTTCTGTGCTTAAGTCACAGCAGTCCGGGGTTGGGATGTTAAGTATGACAATTAACTGGATTTCAGCAAAGTGATTCAGTTTCATTCAGCAACAGCTCAAAGTCAACCAGAACAGCAAAACCGCAGATCAATAGATGACAGACAAACAATCAAGCTTTGCTCCCTTTTAAACATTCCTGGCTAATATAGCCACGCCTATTTACAAATAAGTAACCAATAAGATTACACGGATAAGAACCAATAAGGTTTGTTCCCCCCCAAGAGTTTGAGCTTCGTCCTGATAGGACGGTGCTTCTTAGACAACCAATCCGATGTGTAGGATTACGATCCTTGTCTAGGCACGAAGCTTAACATGAGTTTCTAATGGAGACATTTCAAGTTACAGCATACATTACAGGGGATCTCACTCCCGACCTTTGATGGGGCGCCTTTGGTGCCAGCACCAGAGGTTAGGAGCTTGGGAGTGTTCTTGGATGCCTCCTTAGCGATGGTGGCCCAGGTAGCAGCCACTGCCAAGTCAGCCTTTTACCATCTTAAGCTGATTAGGCAGTTGGTTCCCTTCCTTGGATGTAGGTGCTGGTTCTTACCTATAAAGCATACCTGAGGGACCGCCTTACCCCACGTGTTCTCTGGAGAGCACAGCGATCAGGGACACAAAATCTCCTAGTGCTCCCTAAAGAGGCCAGACTGGCCATCAGCAGGGCTAGGGCCTTCTCCGTGGCAGCTCCGCGCTGGCGGAACGAGATCCCTGAGGACACCAGGAACCCTGTGGAACTGACCTCAGTTCCACAGGGCCCGCAAGACGGAGCTCTTCCACCAGGCATTTGAGCACATTTCCCATCTCGACATCATTTGGAGCCTCCCCGGGTTCTTTTTTATCATCTAAGTCTGTCCTAATTGACTCCTGTTACGAAAACATTGGACTAAGTTTGCTGTCGCATAGGAATGTATGCGTGTCTTGCACTTTAGATTTTATGTGTTTTTAAATTGTTTTTAAAACTTTTATGTAAGCCGCCCTGAGCCTCCTTCGGCGGGGAGGACGGGGTATAAATCCAGTGAATGAATGAATGAATGAATGAATGAATGAATGAATGAATGAATGAATGAATGAATGAATAGCTTGCTGCCTCTTAGACAGCACTGGTGACACAGGGTTGCCGGCTCTGGGTTGGGAAATTCCAGGAGACTTGTGGGTGGAGCCCGGAGAAGGTGGGATTCAGGGAGGGGAAGGACCTCAGCAGAGCGTCCTCCAAAGCGGCCATTTTCTCTGGGGGAACTGATCTCTGTAGGCTGGAGATCAGGTGTAATTCCAGACAATCTCCTGTCCCCACCTGGAAGTTGGCAACCATATTTGAGTGGCAGCAGAGAGCTAGGCAGAAATTGTGGCAGGTGTGCTGCACCCCGCCCTCCCCCAATCTTGCATTTTTCCTGGGGCCCCAGAATCACTAAGACCGCCCGTCTTCGCTGCCCTTTACCCTGTCTTACCTCCAGGCCTATCTTTATTCTTAGCCTGCCTGCTTGTATGTCACCTTCCTGCCAATTCCTCCAGTTCCTGGACCATGTGCGGAGCTTTCCTCTGCCCAAACTGACCTTTCACTACCCGTCACAGAAACGGTGTTGTTTTTCAGCAGGCTATTATTGGCCGCTTTTCCCAGGCGCAACCCGAGTATGCCGTGACATCACAGCAGATTAACCAATGGCTGAGGTCATGGGTATTTTGACGGCTTGCAAGCAATAGGGAGGGGACACATGATGGGAGCATTTATGTCACCGGAGGCCTCAGTGTTTTTACCGGGTGAGCTGAAGGCATCGGGATGGATTGATTTCTAGCCGCGGTGTTCTGGGCCTGAGTACGAGAGACGCAGCCCCCTTGCCTTCCAGCCTTTCCTGTCATGCTGAGCAGCCAAAGGTGGCCGAGAGCCACAGGAACGCTCATGCAGGAGGCCTTTTAAATCTGCTCCAGAGTCTTGTGAATAATTCATCTCGCTGTAGCACTAAATGCTTCCTCCTTCATCTATATTTCATGTAATTAAACTTTGCTCGGGCTTTTTTTCCCTTCTTTCTTTCGTATAAAAAACGGCAGCGTGTTTAAGTCTCCTGTGTTGTTGTTTTTTGGGGCAGGGGGGTTGGAAAGGTCATAAGGACTAGAGCCTTAGATCCCGTGGAGATGAGACAGGAAAGGGGAGCTCTCTCTATCGTGCCCTGCTTATTGGTTGTTCGGGGGCATCTGGTTGACCCCGTTTGGAGACAGGCACAGACTCGACAGTAAGATTCAGCAAGGCGATCGATCATTGCTATAAGGAGAAGCTTGCAAAAAAAATCCAGAACTGCTCTGTCAAAGCAGCAGCCATGACGCTGGCTCCTTGCGGGAATTTAGCTTACTAGTTAGGATCAATTTGGCAAGACGTCAGTGGCAGGTCAGTCGAGGCTATTGAAAGAAATGCTGAACATCTACCAGTATTTTTTATTATTTTTTGGGGGGAAACTGTTAATATGAAGAATCTTCATGCATCTGCTCTTTGTATATATTCAGAAACATAAGTGCCATTAATACCAAAAATGGCCAATGTTTGTAGCTGGCACACCAGTCCAAGATTCAGAAAAGGCTGGGTGCTTCTCAAGGGTGCCAGGCTCCACTTCTTGAGGGAAAAGCCGGCTGCAGCCAAAGCCTGAACTGTCGGGGGAGGAGGAGGGGGAAGGTTCTGTCTCACCCGAGCCCCTCTTTGCCTCGCTCTACTGCACTGACTGCAAGGGAGAGGTCTGGCTGTCCTCCTTGGCTACCCTGCTTCCTGCCTTTTAGAGGTTCAGTTGTCTTAATATCAATTGCACTCTGTACATGCTCTATGGAATTGTCCTGTGTTTTATGAATGTGTTTTAATTGCCCTTGAAATGATGTATTAAATATATATTTTTATATTTGTATTATTTTGAAGAGGAGAAGAAGAAGGAGAGATTGGGTTTATACCCCGCCCTTCACTTGGAGTCTCAGAGCGGCTTACAAACTCCTTTCCCTTCTCCTCCCCACAACAGATACCCTGTGAGGTAGGCAGGGCTGAGAGAGCTCTTTTGAGGACTGCCCTTTCAAGGACAGCTTTTGTTAGAACTATGGCCAGGGCCAGCCTGTTATTGTTAGATTTTAGACTGTCGCCTAGGGCGACGGCTTGATGAGGGCGCCGTTCTGGCTGGCCTCATCCCCTCCTCGCCCCGCACAGGAAGCCTCCCTTGCCGGCTTCTTGCTCCGTCCCCAGCAAGAGACTCCCCTCTTTGCAGCCTCCCAGACAGAAAGAGAAGGAGGCGTGGGGGACAGGCGTGGGGGACAGGCCGGAACGATGAGAAAGTGCCACTCACCCTCTGCCGCCCCTGCCCCCGCAGTCTCTTTGGCGGTCCTTTTGCAGCCTGGCACAGGCCTCCTCCCCCTCCCCTTGAGCGATCCCACCCCCCACCCCCGCATGCATTTGCAGCTCACCCCCTTGGCCTGCCCGCTGTGGCTCCGGTGCCTGCCCCCACCTCGCCCCACACGGGGGACTGTGTGCCAAAATGTATCCCCGCCTAGTGGGCAAAAAAACCTGGGGCCTTCACTGACTATGGCTTGCCCAAGGTCATCCAGCAGCTGCAAGTGGAGGAGTGGGGAATCAAACCCGGCTCTCTCAGATTAGAGTCCGTGCACTTAATCACTACACCAAATTTTTATATTTATATTATTTTGGTATATTTCCCCCTGATGAAGTTGCACTTGAAACACGTAGGGGTTTTGCAGTCATTAAAGATTCTTTCCTTTGAACCATTTGTCTTTTTAATCTTCGTTTTTCCTGCTGGGCTTGCCAACCTCTAGGTGGTGGCTGGAGATCTCCCACTATTACAGCTGTTCTCCAGGCCACATAGGTGAGTTCACCAGGAGAAAATGGCCCCTTGGGAAGGTGCACTCTATGGCATCATAGCCCGCCGAAGTCCCTCCCCTTCCCCAAATCTCGCCCTCCCCAGGCTCCAGCCCCCAAATCTCCAGCTGCTTCCCAGCTCAGAGCTGGCAACCCTAGTTCCTGGCCCAGGCTCTGCCTTTCTCCACCCGTCCCTCCTGTGCTAATTAGGCTCGCCAGCTCTGGGTTGGGAAGTCCCTGGAGACTTGGAGGTGCCATCCGGGGAGGGGAGGGTTTGGCGGGGGCGAAAGACAGCGGGGATGCGGTGACAGATCCTGACGGCTGAGCCTGAGCATGAATCTTCTCAGTGCCTGCTAGAGTTTCAAAGCATGACCTCTAACAGCTCGACGATCCTAGTGCTGCACCTGACAGTGGCGCAGGGCCAATTTCAGGTAGTGAGAGAACAGCAATTATCACCCGTCTGAGTCAGTGGTGGCCCGCAGAGGAGAGAGGCCAGAGGGCCAGTACAGAAATAGGCCGCTGGCGTCAGTCTTAGAGGTGGAGAAGCCCCTGTCTGACCAAGAGCAGTGCTTGCTAAGGGCACCTCGGAATGGCTGCGTCCACACATGGTGACAGATCATAGGATGATGATGGTTTTCCTTCTGGATTGACTTCCACACACGGGAAAATCCAGATCGGAAAACTATTGCTACAGAGCAATGATTGCTCAGAGATCCAACCAGCTGTGGATGCAACCAGAGAGCATGATGCAGTCCCCCATCCCAAGCCTCTGAGTTTGGTGAACTGAGCTCAGTGTTCAACAGGCAGAAGGGTCTGCTCCATTGACTGGACAAGGGCAGAAGACCAGGCTCCCAGGATAGGCACTGGGTCTGGCCAATCTGCAGGCTTCATTGTTGTCATCAGCTGTAAAGTTGCAACCAATTTATGACGACCTGTAGGGTTGTCAAGGCAAGAGATGAACGAAGGTGGGGTGCCATTGCCTCCTTCTGCATAGCGTCCCTATTGTCTCAGGGGGGTCTCCCATCCACCTACTGACCAGGACTGACCCAGCTCTGATGAGATTGGGCTAGGCTGGACTATCAGGCTGCTTGGAGGCTTCCTGGTATGTCCTTGGTATGTCCCCCGGAGCATGTTGTACTCTTCAGATGGCAATCGGCTGGTGGTTCCTCCAGCCCCAAAGATGTCTGGCTGTCCTCGACCAGGGCCAGGGCCTTTTCAGTCCTGGCCCTGACATGGCGGAACTCTCTGCCAAATACCAGGTTCTGAATACCAGATCCCTGCGGAATCCCATGCAGTTCCGGAGGGCCTGTAAGGCAGAGATGTTCCGCCAGGCATTTGGCTGAGGATAGCAATGGTTTTCACTCTAGCGGGCACCATTGCTCCCTCTGAGCTGTGGAGTCTTGTGAGCAAAAACTTTAGTTTGTGAGCTACTGGCATTAAAGTTGTGAGCAAGCGATTTGGCTACTGCATTTGTTTGCTCTGGAGCCATCCTTCCTGAGATAAGACAAAAACGTGTGAGCCGGAGGCTAAAAAATTCACACTAACTCAACTTAGAGGGAACTGCTCTCCAGATCCATCGTCCTTCTTCCTCCCCTGCCCACGAGGTAGCCGGTCAGTCTGGAATGGGAGTGATTTCAGTTCACCATCTAGAGTTTCTTTCTTTCTTTCTTTCTTTCTTTCTTTCTTTCTTTCTTTCTTTCTTTCTTTCTTTCTTTCTTTCTTTCTTTCTTTCTTTCTTTCTTTCTTTCTTTCTTTCTTTCTTTCTTCCTTCCTTCCTTCCTTCCTTCCTTCCTTCCTTCCTTCCTTCCTTCCTTCCTTCCTTCCTTCCTTCCTTCCTCCCTCCCTCCCTCCCTCCCTCCCTCCCTCCCTCCCTCCCTTCCTCCCTTCCCTTCCCTTCCCTTCCTCCCTTCCCTTCCCTTCCCTTCCATCTTTCTTTCTTTCTTTCTTTCTTTCTTTCTTTCTTTCTTTCTTTCTTTCTTTCTTTCTTTCTTTCTTTCTTTCTTTCTTTCTTTCTTTCTTTCTTTCTTTCTTCTTCCTGAGTGACATTTCTGGTAGTTAGCATGAACTTTGCATAACCTGTGCTGCTCCGAGTAACCATGACTGCTTGCAAAATGTGCCCCTGGAAAAGACAAATTGGCTTCCGGATCCTGCTTACCCCCCCCTTTTCGAAAAAGGCTCCTCTGCATATTAAGATAAGCTTGGCAAGAGCAGAGCTGCTTGACCATGTCAGAGCGCCTCTGCTTGTGATCAGGGTACGCAGCACTGGCAAGAGCTGAGCAGCTGGATAAATCTCCTGCCCTTTTCAACAACTTCTCAGTAAGTTAATTAAAATAAGTGAGCTCAGCCTGGCCAGCAGCCAACTGCGTGTCAGTTAAGATTAAAACTCACGAACAGCGAGAAACAAAAGAAGCATTTAGATCTAGTGTCAGGCATCAACAGATGGTAACATGATGTGTTAACTTTTTCTTTTTATGGGTACCTTTAGGAATGGAGTGTGATAAAATTAAAATGCTTGCATTGTTTTAGGGACTTGGCCCTCTGGTTGAATGAAGGGGTGCGAACTGGAGGTTTTTTTGAGTGGGACTCACTGGAGCAAGTTCTAAATCTTGAATTTTCAAATGCTACCATTACAGTTGCCAGCCTCTCAATGGGACCTGGAGATCTCCCAGGATTACAACCGGTCTCCAGAAGACAGAGATCAGTTCCCCTGGAGAAGACGGCTGCTTTTGAGGGTGGACCCTGTGGGCATTATGCTGAGGCCCCTCCCATTCCCAGCCCTTTCCCTCCTCAGGCTCCACCCTCAAATCTGTCTGGAGTTGGCAACCTACATATGTGCTTATAAAAGATATTGAAAGGATCAGGATGGATTCAAGCTGTGTATTAATGGGGAGGTTTTGAGGTCGTGGAGTGAAAATAAATTCCAAAGAGCAGTATGGGAAAACATGCATTTTAAAAAAATAATAAGTTTGGCATCTCATAAGCTTCCATACCTGGTACCAAAAGACAGGACATGAATTAATTACTTAATTGACTTCTCTTCCTGTGGTGCTTTCCTGGCCCAGCAGTCTGAGAACTGTACAGATATCATAAAGGAATGAGGGACAATCTTACTGCTGAGGGCAGGGTTGCCAGATCCTACCTGGCAGCTAGTGGGGGGGCTCCCGGGTCCTTTCCGGGATCTTCTTCATGCACGTGGTGCAATGATGTCACCCGGAAGTGATGTCATCACGTCACCGACGTTGGTGGTGACACTCTATTTTTGGGGCAAAACTCTATGGGTTTTGCCTTCAAAACCATAGAGTTTGCCAAAAACTAGCATCCTCCTGATGTCGGCTATGCAATGACATCACTTCTGGGTGTCGTCATTGCACTGGGGACATTACACGGTTCTGTCCCTCTTTTGGGGTGGGTTTTCACTGTTAGCTAGTTGTCAGTGAAGGACTGAAGCCCTCAACAGCGGGGGACCCCTCTGGGACCTGGGGGCTGGGAATCCTAGCTGAGGGCCCAGAGGGAAGGAGTTTAGCATTTGGTATCCTTCGTTCTATTTGATACTGCTTCCTACATAGGAATCAATGGAAGAATGTGTGAAATTGTAGGCTTTATTGCTTATGTGATACACTGGCTAGAGCAGGGGTATCAGAATTGGCACATCCAGAGTTCTTATCTGGCCCAAGAGCAACTGCATTATTTTCCTTACAGTGGCAAAATTATATGTTGCAGCAGGGCCTGCCCCCCCAGCCCCGTCCAACCCATTTCTGCTACTGCATCAAAATCTCTCTCTTTGGGGGGGTATTTTATGTGTGGATGTGCTTGCAAGCCCCGAAGTCATGGTGACTTCTGGTGACCAATGTTCCCTCTAAGCTGTGGAGTCTTGTGAGCAAAAATTCTACTTTGTGAGCTACTAGCATTAAAGTTGTGAGCAAGCCATTTGGTTGCTGCATAAATTAGTTTACTCTGGAGCCATCCTTCCTGAGCCAAGACAAAAATGTGAGAGCTGGAGGCTAAAAAATTGTGGGCCAGCTCACACTAACTCAGTTTAGAGGGAACACTGCTGGTGACTTCTAGTGAGGTTAGGGCGTTTCAGAGAGGTGACTTTGATATTACCTGCCTCTGCCTCCTGGCCCTGGTATTCCTTGGTGGTCTCCCATCCAGGTACTTGCCAGGGTCGGCCCTGCTTAGCTTCCGAGATCTGACGAGATCAGGCTAGCCTGGGCTATCCAGGTCAGGGCCTGCACCAAAATATCTTGAGCTTCTTCTGGTCTAGACTATGACACAGTCCATCACAAAGATTGCCAGCATTAAGCCCATCAGTAGATTCCTAAAGAACCCCAAGGAGGAGGAAGAGGAGGAGGAGGAGGTGGCAGCCGCGGCAGCAGCGGCAGCATTTTGCCCTTCCCCGCACACAGCATGCTGATCTGACAGAAACAAAATGTCTTGAGCTGTGTCAGTTCTAGGCTGCTAATATCCCACCAGTGAAGATGCAGGCACTAAGCCCAGAGAGCTTGTTACTTTTATGAACACCAAGACAACAAAACAGCACGCGGCAGGAGCATTTCCCGCAGGAGACCTCCAAAAACCTGTTGCTGGAAGTTGCATGGTCCATTGGGACAAAAAGGCTATGAAGCCCAGGGGGCTGCCATGAGGAGGAGGGGGGGGGAACCGGCCAGGCACTGATCTTGTGCCAACAGAATCCCTTATGGCAGTGGAGGCACCCCTGATGGAAGAGGAAAGGGGATCGTTGTTTCACTAGAGCCCCCTCCTCACTGCAGCCTCGTGGACTGCATGTCTTTTTGTCCAGGAGATCCCATGGATGCCAGCATTGACATTTCGGAGGTCTCACGAGGCTACTCGGTGAAGGTGCAGGGGAGAAAGAGCCGTGGCGCAAGTAATATTTTTATTAATAATTATTATTGTATGCCATTGTGTGTAGTATAGCCAGGAGCAATGTTCCCTCTTAGCTGAGTTAGTGTGAGCTAGCTCACAGTTTTTTAGCCTCTGGCTCACACATTTTTGTCTTAGCTTAGGAAGGATGGCTCCAGAGCAAACTAATTTATGCAGTAGCCAAATCACTAGCTCACAACTTTAATGCCAGTAGCTCACAAAGTGGAATTTTTGCTCACAAAACTGTAGAGCTTAGAGGGAACATTGGCCAGGAGATCCTAAGATTGTCTGGCAGTATGAAGTTCTAGCTCTTTTAGTGGCAAGCTAGACTTATTCTTTGGGCTGAGAGAGGTCTGAAAGAGCTGTGACTGACCCAAGGTCACATCAGCAGGTGCAAGTGGAGGAGTGTGGAATCGAACCCAATTCTCCAAACTGAAGTCCATTGCTCTTAGTCACTATACCACGCTGGCTCTCCTGTCACAAGCATCTTTGTGCTGACTGTTGATAGGATCGAAGCCAAACTCAGAAGTGGCTCTAGCATGTTGTACACATAGGGTTGGATTTTTTTTAAAAAAAATAGCATATGCAGGTTTGATACCAAGCCGTCTCCAGTTAAAGGACTGGTGGCAGAAGGAGTTGCCAGTTTGGTGTAGTGGTTAAGTGTGCAGACTCTAATCTGGGAGAACCAGGTTTGATTCCCCACTCCTCCACTCGCACCTGCTGATGTGACCTTGGGTCAGTCACAAGCTCTGGCACAGCTGTTCCTGAAAGAGCAGTTGCTGCCAGAGTTCTCTCAGCCCCGCCTACCTCACAGGGTGTCTGTTGTGGGGAGGGGAAGGGAAAGGAGTTTGTAAGCCGCTCTGAGACTCCAAGTGAAGGGCGGGGTATAAATCCAGTCTCCTCCTCCTCCAAATGGTTATTCTGTACCCAAGAGCCTGGAGAGCCCCTGCCAGTCAGAGCAGACAACCCTAATCTAGATGAACCTACAATACGGCAGCTTCAGGATGTTCAACAAGTCCTCGTGTGGGATTCTGTCTGCCAGGCCTGACCCTTTGAAAAACAAATCAGCGTGTCGGCTGCCTCTCCCTTCAACACACATGGACAGAAGAGACAAACACAGAGATGGGCAGATTCAGGGATCAGTCTTGGCACAAATTTAAACAGGTTTAAAACTAGTTCGGACAGTGGTGACTTCCACCCAAGATCCCCGAGAGCCACAGCTTTGTGAGGGTGCTGTGAGTTCTTCGGACCTTTAACTGAACTACAGTGTGAATTAGGGCTCTAAACTAAACTACAATTCCCAGATTTCTTGGCTGCCAATGATGAGCGTCACAGAGTTTCAAAATGGGTTTAGATTGGTCATGTAGCCAACTCTATGGACCATTTCTTAAACGAGAAAGGGCACAGCGTTCCTCCTTCTCTGAGGCACACAATGGGTCGTGATATGATGCCTGGGGGACCAGGTGCCCCCTGGTTATCGGACTCCTCCTTAGCTCCTATTGTGTAACAAGCCCATCTGCCCCAAAAGCTAATCACACAGGGCCTGAATAAGCTGTGATCTCCTGCATGCTACAGTTTCTCACAGATTAGAACTCGGCAGGACAAATTCCCACCTATTCCCCTGTTCTTTTTTCAAGCCCTTGTTTCCAGGTGTACTTTTTGTCAGAGCTGAAGACACAATGCCATCAAACACACAATCTGTCACACGCACACGCAGAGAGAAAGTCACGTTATATAAGGGATCGGCTATTGGGGGCGGGAAAGCCAAACAACATCCACGAAAAGATTTGATGCCGGATGCTGGGCGGAGGATTAGCTCTGGGGCCAGCTGTCCTGTTCTCTGCAACCATGCGCAAAATGCGACAGCCGCTGGTCGGCTTGCGGGCTCAGAGGGCACCGTGGCTACTGATACAGCCTCGTTGCTTTTGTTGCAGGTGGTGTCAGGGCTGAAATAAATCTGAGATCAACTTCGGAAGTGTCTCTTGATTCTAATGACAACAGAATCGCTCTTTAATCACCCATGCCCTACCTTTCTTCCATCATTAAACTCAAGGTGACATACAGAGAATTCCAAGGAGGTCTACCAGAAGAGTCTGTGGCTCAGTGATAGAGCATCTGCATTGCCTACAAAAGTCCCTGGGTTCCATCTTGCCATCTCCTGTTAAAAGGGCCATGAAAGACCTCTGCTTGAAACCCTGGAGAGCTGTTGCCAGTCTTGAATAGACAATACCAACCTTGATGGACCAATGGTCTAATTGATTAATTACCATAGGCATTGTGTGTAGAATAGGCGGGAGATCCTAAGATTGTCTGGCAGCCAGAAGTTCCAGCTCTTTTAGCATTATTCACCACTAGGTGGCGAGCTAGACTTGTTTTTAAGGCAAGAGACATTTCAGAGGTGGTTTGCCATTGCCCGTCTCTGCATCATGGTAATCCTTGGAGGTTGCCCTTCCAAATACTAGCCAAGGCCAACCTTGCTTAGCTTCCAAGATTTGACGGGATTGGGCTAGCCTGCTCTATCCAGCTCGGGACACCGATAGTCTGATTCAGTATAAGGCAGCTTCATGAGACCAGACCCTCTTTGTTTCAGCGCTGTTGTTGTGTCATGTTCCTTTCAGACCACACTCTGGGGTTATGGGTTGGATTAGGGGCAGGAGAGAAGGGAAGGTAACATCGGTGGGTGGAAGAATGACCGAAGAATCGATTTAACAATTCTTAGCAGCCGCACCAAAGCCCTATTTAGTTGGTAGGCGATCCAAGTACATGTAAAGAGAAGCACGTGCTATGCACAATTGTCTTGACATGCACAGACACCATTTTTGTGTGGAGATGAGAACGCATATTTTCCAGCTTTGATACACATGATCTGATACCCCAGTTTTCGAGGGTACACAATTGCACGCACCAAAGCTAGACGAAATGTGCATTGCCCTAGCGAAACAAGATGGTGACCACATTATTGGGAGGATCATGGGTCAAGTGCTCTCTCCATTGCGCGAGGTTGGAGCAACAAAAGGCATAATGACTAGACAGGGCTATAAGTAGAGTTCCCAGGATTCTTCGGGGAAAATCCATGATTGACAAGTAGGGGAGATTTTGTTCCGCTTGTGGTGTTTTGGAAGGGCTGGAATGTCAAGGGTGGTGTAAGGTGGTGGACCTCAACCCATGGATTGGTATCCTTTGGTGGAACAATGCCTCTGAGGTTGTGAGCCTCTGTAAAGCAGCCTTTTTTGTTGTTTCCTTTTGGAAGGACCTGCAAATAATATGCATGTCTAGAGATCTCTGACTTCTCTTTGCACACATGTGGAGAGGAACAGTAGGACGGCGAGGTCACTCAGCAGTGGAAAGGATTCTTCCAGGGCTCTGACTCTTGCCTTGATTCTCACTATGATTTACTTCCTAGTGTCTGGCTCTTGTTTCCTGTTCCCAGTTCTCTTGGTTGGGCGGCCTGTGGTCCTGGCCTTGCGACCATTGGACATAATTCAGCCTCGTTCCTCTTCCTGGCATGTGGGGGTGAAGTCACAGGAATTCCTGTCATGCAGAAGCATGTCAATGGGGCCCATGCTCAGAAAAGTCAAAGGCCACACATGTAAGAGGAATATGCTGGGCAGAAGGGGTGATAACTGGGGAGGAGTTTTGGTGGCCTTCTCTGCTAGGATCGAAGAGAGGTTGTTGGCTCTGGATGAGAGCCAGTGGAGACAGGAACAGATGCCAGTACACAAGAAAGAGAATAGAATGGAGTTTTTAATAGTGTGGCTCTGGTCAAGAGAAGGTTAGTTGCACAGTTGACCCACAATAAAATAAATGGGTCAAGTTTGGCACAACTACTTTAAGACCCCATTGATTTCATAAGAATTAGGTAGGACTGATTAATTCTGGAGAGGGACCTTTATCCTTTTCTGTCTATTTTTTTAAAACAACAACAACAACAACATTGGGTTTGAGTGTATTTATATGTATTACATAACTTGCCTAGAGCCTCAGAAATTGGGTGAGATTAGAAAAAATCTTGGATAAATAAATAGGAGAGAGAACAGGGAGACAGAGGATAAGGAGGATTGATGGAGGAAGACAGCGAATGAAGAAGAAGAGGAGATGGATATTTGGGTACGGGAGAGGCAGAGAAATAGAGGGATTGGGTGGTACTTGTACGGGTGAGATGGAGGTAAGGTCTGGTTCACACAGGCTTGATTTAGGCGAGGAGCTCAGGTGCAATGGCAGAGCCTTGGCCTGACATAGAGAAGGCCCAGGTCCAGTCCCCCCCGGACAGGATCTCCATTTAAAAGCATCAGAAGGATGTGAGCTTGGAGAGCAGCTGCCAATCGAAGTAGAAAACATTGATCTTGATTGACCAATAACCTGACTTGATATGAAGAAGCATCCTGTGTCCATGTCATTTATCTTGTTGGCCTGTGATGACCACAGCTGAATGTGTAGACAGAGGTGATTGGAAGGTTCTGTGTCCTTTAAATCTTCAGCGGCGGAACCAAACTGCTCTTCTGCTGATGAAAAAGGGGAGAAGGGACCCCCTTTGACCACCCAAAAAGCTTATTCTGAGGAGGATCATGGGACCCGCATGGGCAAAAGCCATGTGAAACTTGAGCTATAGTAAGGAGTGGAGTTGGAAAAGACTGAATGGGAAACCTGGTTGGATCCACCCCACAGTGTCCAGACACGCAGGCCACCCCTGCTGCTGCAGTCATCTCCGTCTGTCTATGAATGTATGAATCCATCTTTGACATTTACTACTTAAAGCAGAAGTGAAGACAAATGACGAGATGTGGAAGAAGTGGATGGGGTGTGGGAGGATGTAAAGGTAAAGGTAAAGGTTCCCTTGCTCGAAAGCCAGTCGAATCCGACTCTAGGGTTGCGGTGCTCATCTCCGTTTCAAAGCCGAAGAGCCAGCGCTGTCCGAAGACGTTTCCGTGGTCATGTGGCCGGCATGACTAAACACCAAGGCGCACGGAACGCTGTTACCTTCCCACCGAAGTGGTACCTATTTATCTACTTGCAATTTCTTGCTTTCGAACTGCTAGGTTGACAGGAGCTGGAACTAGAGACAGGAGCTCACCCTGTCATGCGGCACCCGGGTCTCGAACTGCTGAACTACTGACCTTCCAGAGCCTGCAGTTCAGCGTCTTAACCACTTGAGCTACCGCAGCTCCACGTGGGAGGATGTAGAGAGAGGCAAAAGGGAGACAGGAGCACAACTGGGAAGGAAAAGGGAAAGAGAGAGGGAGTGGAAACCTAGGGGTGTACGTTTATAGACAAGCTGTTTGTGAGAGGACATGAGTTCCCTTCTGGATCGGGTCAAAGAGCCGTCTAGTCCGGCATCCTGCCTCCCACAGCGGTCAGTTAGATGCTTACAAGAAGCCTCCTTGCAGAACATGAAGGGAAAGGGGCCTTCTCTGCTTCTGCTCCTCCCCAGCAACTGCATCAGCAGCCGTCCCAACTAACCACCATGGACAGACTCCGCTCCCACGAATTTGCCTGGTCTCCTTTAAAAGCCACCTTGCTCAGTAGCCATCCCCGCATCTTGTGGCAGTGAGTCCCACGGGTCAGTTATGTGAGGTGTGAAAAAGGAAGAGTGGGAGGAGGGTGTCCTTGTGTACGGACAGATCAAGATACACGGAGGTGAAAGGCAAAAATATACCATGTTTGGCACTCCAGTTTTTGACATAATACAAGCCATCGGCTGATGACAGAATCCTCACCTTTAGGATCACATTCGCGGAGATTCAATACGTTTTTAAGATTTTTACAATGCAGCCCTAAGCAGAGTTGCACCCTTCTACGCCCACTGACTTCAGCGGACTTTGCAGGGTGTAACTTTGCTTAGGATTCCGACCAAGATAGCTCAGATCTGCTTGGATCTTGGAAGCTAAGCAGGGTCGGCCCTGGCTAGTTATCTGGATGGGAGACCACCAAGAAAACCCAGAGTCATGACACAGAATCAGGCAACAGCCAACCACCCGTGAATGTCTCTTGCCTTGAAAACTAGTCTAGCTCACCACCTAGTGGTGCATAACGCTGAAAGAGCTAGAACTTCTGGCTGCCAGGCAATCTTAGGATCCCCTGGCTGTGCTGCACACATTGCCATAAGATAATTATGAATTATTATTTGCTTAGGACTACATGGCTAGCAGCCCTCCTGCTTTTGAAAGCAGCCCCTCCCTCCTCCCCTCCACCAGCCTTCCAAAGGCTCTGTGGTTTAGAGCTCCTGGCAATACTAATCCCACAGGCAAGATTTATTGAACTAACTTGTTAGGATCAGTAAATAATTTCCTTGGTCAGGACATGGGTCAGGACATAAGCTAAACCTGAGCATTGTCCTTTTTGAAAGGGGAGAACTAAAAGGCTAAATGGGCTTCCGTTAGACTTGGTGTTCCCGTAGTGGAAGGACAGGAGCTGTTTCTCCATCACCGAAAGCTCATCTCTACCTTCAGTATATACGAACCAGGCCAAGGAGATCCCAGGTGTGGGTGTCACAGCCAGTGTTCCCTCTAAGCTGAGTTAGTGTGAGCTAGCTCACAGTTTTTCAGCCTCCGGCTCACACATTTTTGTCTCAGCTCAGGAAGGGTGGCTCCCGAGCAAACTCATTTATGCAGCAGCCAAATCACTCGCTCGCAACTTTAATGCCAGTAGCTCACAAAGTGGAATTTCTGCTCCCAAGACTCCACAACTTAGAGGGGTCATTGGTCACAGCTAGTAGTCACTGACAAGCTGGGGCCTTGGAGGAAACTGGGAAGGATGGAATTGATCCCCCTTCAACTGAGTTCTCTTTCAGGATTCTGTAAGCTTTCAGGGACTCTTGAGCAAGGCTCTTTTCCTTGGACGCTCAGCTGCTTTCAGCATCCTGTGCTGCCCAGAGCACGCTCAGTCTTCATCTGGCCATTTCTCATTTGATTACTTTATCCACCCCCCACCATATTTTTCTGCATATTTGAGGAGTCCTCCCCAAGTATTTATAGAGACCCTTCCTTTATCTGTAGGCAACCTGGTTTTTCTGCATTTCCAGATTTGTCATGGACTGGACAGTTACTTTACAATTACATACAGTGACAGAGTGAACATAAGAGAGAGAACATAAGAGATGCCAATGCTGGATCAGGCCAATGGCCCATCCAGTCCAATACTCTGTCACATAGTGGCCAAAAATACCAGGTGCCATCAGGAGGTCCAGCAATGGGGCCAGGACACCAGAAGCCCTCCCACTGTTGCCCCTCCCCAAGCACCAAGAGTACAGAACATCACTTGCCCCAGACTGAGAGTCCCTATCTATACCTTGTGGCTAATAGCCACTGATGGACTTCTGCTCCATATGCTTATCTAATTCCCTCTTGGAGCTGTCCATGCTTGTAGCCACCACCACCTCCTGTGGCAGTGAATTCCACGTGTTAATCACTCTTTATCTGAGAGTTTATCAGAGTTTATCTGTTCAACAGGCTTAAAAGGCTCAGTCTGTCCACCTAGGGAATCCTGGGAACTGTAGTTCTGGCAGGGGAGCAGGCTAAGAATTCTTAGCACCCTCCTCAAACCACAATTTCCTTGATTCTTCAAGGGGGGAAACCATGACCATTCAAACTGGCAAAATAAAACTAATGCAAGATAAAGTACAGTTACTGAATCACAACACAGCCAGAAGAAAGTCATGGATCATTCCCTGGAAAGTGGTAGGGATTCTATCTACAGCCACCTTGCCCAAAATTACTGCACAAAACCTCAGCAAATGGACACATTCCTCTTAATCTCTTTAAAACTTCATATATGGGGGAAACTTTTTATCACTGGACTCTGCTCCCCAAACACTAGTTTGAGGTCTTGAACCATGTATTTATTTTAAAACTATATACCTCTTGAGAATAAAACTCACACATATAAATCATCTATCTACATATCTGTCTGAGAATCAGTGTGGTATATCAGACTAGGATCTGGGGGACCCTGGTTCGAACCCCCCACTCCGTCATGGAAGCTTGCTTGGTGACCTTGGGCTATTCACTCACTCTCCACCTAACCAACCTCACAGGGTTGTTGTGAGGATAAAACGGAGGCGAGGAGAAGGATGTAAGCCACTTTGAGTCCCTGTTCAGGAAAACAGGCAGGGTATAAATGAAGTCGTTAAAATAAATAAATAGCATTAATGCACAAAGTTAAAAGAGTGCTACAAAAGTGTTAGAACAACTCATGGGTTGTTCAAGAACGAGAAAGGTTGGGGGATTTAAACATACCCACCTCACCCAGATAAATGACTCTGCCAGATATTTGGGACTTAACGGCACTTTCTACCACCAAGAATGTGATCCCCAAAATCCTGAGCATCTATATCCCGTTGAGTCCCCAACTGTCCTCCTTTTCACCAGGTTGAATCCCCCACTCTGGGAATCAAGAGCCTCTCAGAACCATGCCCTTAAGAGGATATCAGTTTGATATGTTCATCATTCATTTCCCCCTTGCACCTAAAACCAAGCCAGGAAAGCACCGAGCAAGCTTCTGTGGACAGGACATTCCATAACTGGGGTGCCACTGCTGAAAAGGCTCTGTCTTTAGTTGCCTGTGACCTTGCTTCTGTGGGTGGGGACTGGGGACACACAGGACAGCATCTCTGGGGAAGCACCAGGCCAGCTGGCATGGGAGCAAGCAGTCCTTTGAACATCCCAGTCCCAGACTGTTTAGGGCCTTTAAATAACCAGCACTTTGAATGGTGCCTGGGAGCAGATAGGAACTCCTTCGAGACTGGCAAAATAGCCTGTGGCAATCAGCAGCCTTCCTGGCCTCCTGCTGAGTGGCCAGCCTTCGTGGTTGGCATCCCTGAGCAGTAACAGCCCCGCATGCCTTGGCGCACATGCGCTTGGGTGATATGAGCTCATTGACAGGTGAGGGATGAATATGCTCCCTGGGAAAATCATCCGAAGATGCCGATTGGCTGAAACGCCCTTGGCTTTTGCAGAATGCCCAGGAGGCAGCCATAAATTCAAACTCCTTTGCACATTGCATCGTTTCCCTGCCAGCGGGATGAAGCAAAATGTTTAAAACATGCCTTGATCCAGGTTTGATGGGGCCAAATAAATTTGCCTGGGGGAGGGCAGGCCTGGCCCATGATCTGCCAGTCGGCAACTTCTGACCTAATTTCTCTTCCTGCCTCATGAACCAAACCCCAGAACCAAGTCCAGCCAAAATCCCAGCAGCCTGCTTCTGACCACCAGAGACGAAAACCTGGCGGGCTCCTGGGCCACCCTCCCCAACTCTTTGCAACCCTTTGACACCTGAACGTTCAGCTCAAAGCCCTCTCTGGTCCAAGGACACTTGTGCCAATAACCATCATGTCCTTCTGTGCCAAGGAATTCCATCAATTAACTGTGCACAGAGCAACTGAGCACTCTCCAAAACCTTCAGCCGGTTGCTGCGCTCCACCATCACGATGCTGCAGTGGGTACCCTGCACTTTAAAAAGTCCCACAATTAGCTCGAGGTTCAGCAGGAAGAAAACCAGACTCTGCAATATCCAAATAAAACGATCTGCCAAGCAAGCAAGTTTGCACCTCTTTACCTGTCTGCACAGTTTATTCTGAACAAAGAGATGCGCGCAGTGCTGATAGCCTCCCCTGTGGCCACTGGTGATTCGCCTCTCTGCAGCTATTTGATCTGGACACTTGTTTAAAAAGAGTCAGATTACGAGCACGTTGAATCCTCCAGGCACTGAATCCAACGCTTGCATTGGGTGATTGTAGACGCACAGCGCAAACCTATATACAGAGAGAGACCCATTTCTCTCACTCAGGACCTCTCTAATCCTTGAACTTTCTTGTTACATATGTGCTTTTCAAGTTCCCCACCTTTTAAAGACACCCGCGCTACTAAGCATTGGCAATGAATTCCATAGGTTCGGATGAGGCCGTGCTACCTGCAAAACTGTCTCGGCCATATAGGATATTATAAAGCTGGAAAAGAGAGAGAGGAAAGGACAGTCCAAATTGCTACAAGATTATAGCATCTTCCCTAAAAGGAAAAGCTAAGGTGTTGGGGGCTTTTGAGTTTAGGGGGAAATGCCACTAACGCTAGGGACAGAAGGGAATAAGATTGTGCATGATGTAAAGGAAGCAGAAAGAGAGACACACCGGGAGACGCTCACCTTCCTCTCCCATAGAACATGGAATCATCCAACAAAAGCTGATGTGCAGTAGACTCAGGGCAACAAAAGAACATGCTTCTTCGTGGAATGCATAATTAACTTGTGGGACTCTCCGCCACAGGGCCTAGGGATGGCTACTAGTGCAGATGGCTTTCGAAGAAGATCAGGCCAATCCTCGGCAGATGGGCCCCTTGTGCCTTGGTTTAGATATCCCAGGCTAGTCCAATCTGCTCAGATCTTGGAAGCTAAGCAGGGTTGGCCCTGGTTAGTATTTGGATGGGAGACCACCAAGGAAGCCCAGGGTCATGACGCAGAGGCAGACAATGACAAACCACCCCTGTTTGTCTTGTGCCTTGAAAAAGCTAGAGTCGCCACAAGCCGGCTGTGACTTGATGGCGCTTTCCACCACCACCAGGACTGTCAAGAACCATCTGCCATGATAGTTAAATGGAACCTCCATGCTCCAAGGCAGTGTATATCTGAACGCTGGGGGAGAACAACGAAGGGTGGCTTTGGCCCTGTGCCCTGCTCGTCGGTCTCCCAGGAGCATCTGCCCACCCTCTGTGGGAAACAGGATGCTGGAGTGTATGGAGAGCCAGTTTGGTGCAGTGGTTAAGTGTGTGGACTCTAATCTGGGAGAACAGGGTTTGACTCCCCACCCGTCCACTTGCAGCTGCTGGATGACCTTGGGCAAGCCATAGTTCTGTCAGAGCTGTTCTTGAAGGAGCAGGTCTCAAAAGAGCTCTCTCAGCCCCACCTACCTCACAGGGTGTCTGTTGTGGGGAGGGGAAGGGAAAGGAGTTTGTAAGCCACTCTAAGTGAAGGGCGGGGTATAAATCCAATCTATTCTTCTTCTTCCTCTTCTTCTATGGTGCAATCTGTCAGAGCTCTTCTTACGTGCAGAACGTTAAAAGTCAAAGAAAATATATATCCAAGTGGGTATAAATATATATATATGGCGAGAAGGGGACGGACAGAGAATGAAAAAGCTCTCTGTGTATCCACTTATAACTCTGGTGAATATTTTATGAAGTTCTGCTATGACAGTGCATCTTTGAAAGCGGCATCCGTGCCAGTTATGTAAAGCAATTTTGCCACGCCGCACCAACGCTTCCCCTCCTCCAGAGTGGGTTGAGATTTTATTTTTCCCTCCTTTGCTTGGCTTTTAAAATAGCCAACGTCCTCTTGCTGCATCCACTGGCCTTGCATGACCTCTCGGAGCCTTGGACAGACCTGGTTCAGCAACATCCCTGGGAGACGATGGGAAACCACCAGACCCCATCCCAGGAGGTGGTGGTGGAGAGACAATCTGGCCTACATCACACACCCCAGTGGTCGTTGTGATCTCCTGGTGGCTTTAATGCCAAGTCGGTTTTTACCCACTTGACAGGAGGGTGGTCCCTTTGACTGAGTTTGTGTAAGACATCTGGACCTATTGATTCCTATTTGGGTTTATGTGCAGAATGTTAAAAGTCAAAGAAAATATATATCTAAATGGGTATATAGCAAGAGGGAGAGGGGACATATGCCGAGACTTGGATGGCCCAGGCTAGCCCGATCTTGTCAGATCTGGGAAGCTAAGCAGGGTCGGCCCTGGTCAGTACTTGGATGGGAGACCACCAAGGAAGCCCAGGGCTGCTACACAGAGGCAGGCAGTGGCAAACCACCTCTCAACAATCTCTTGCCTTGAAAGCCCTATGGGGTTGCCATGAGCTGGCTGCCACTTAACAGCACCTTCTGCCACCAAGAATGTTGCCCCCACAATCCTGAGCATCTATATCCTGTTTCTGTTTGATTTCCCAACTGTCCTTCTTCTCACCAGGTTGGGAACTGACAGCCTCTCAGAACCGTGGCCTTAGGAGGATATCAGTTTGATATATGTTCATCATTCGCAGTCACCACTGTTCCTCCCACCCACTTCCTGTCTGTCTGGTTTCTTAAACCCATTAAAAAGCACCCTGACTCTTAAGCACTTGACTTCCCCCATGCTAGTGTTGGATGAGATCAAATTTAATCAAGAGAAAGAAGACCTGGAATCTGACCTGGCCGAAGATCTAGAGACATTGGGGAGTTGTGGGTGTGGGGGAGATTACGGCAGGGAGGGTGGGGGCGGATGCAGGGGCGAAGGTTAAAAATAGAAATATTTCCCTCCTCTTGTTCTTGTGGCGTTCACCTCTCCCCGCCCCCCTTCCCTGGTGACCCAGCACATAATGGTGAGTGTTAATGGATGACACCATAGAGCTGAAAGTGTCGGGGAGGGAAGGAAGGACGAGGGATGTGTTATATCCAATTAATTGGAAGGCCCCAAAATAAAGAAAGGAAAATTCTTTTGCACGTGGATTCCAAGCAAACAGAACACTATAATACAAAGTACACCCGAGAGTCCAGGTTTGCAACAGAGAGACTCCATCTGGCTAAGGGGAAGGAAGGGAGCTTTAAAAATAAACTGGATGGAAGGTGGATTGAAGAGAGGGAGGGGAGAGTTGGATTGGAGGAAGCTGTACACAAATAACATGAAACAGACAGACAGATAGATGATAGATAGATAGATAGATAGATGATAGATAGATAGATAGATAGATAGATAGATAGATAGATAGATAGATAGATAGATAGATAGATGATAGAGAGAGAGAGACAGAGACAGAGACAGACAGACAGACACAGATGATAGATGATGAAGAAGAGAGAGAAGAAAGAAAGAAAGAAAGAAAGAAAGAAAGAAAGAAAGAAAGAAAGAAAGAAAGAAAGAAAGAAAGAAAGAAAGGAAGGAAGGAAGGAAGGAAGGAAGGAAGGAAGGAAGGAAGGAAGGAAGGAAGGAAGGAAGGAAGGAAGGAAGGAAGGAAGGAAGGAAGGAAGGAAGGAAGGAAGGAAGGAAGGAAGGAAGGAAGGAAGGAAAAAAGAAAGGGAGGGAGGGAGGGAGGGTATGATTGCACGCATGGAACAGTGTTGGGAAATGTGTGTTATTCTGAGCCTAAGTGTGAGAAACTGTGTCATAACAGTGGCGAGTTTACAGAAAGTGTAGGTGCACAAAAGTCTATGACACAGTGCAATCCTATGCAGAATTGTAATCTTCGGAGCCCATTGACTTAAATGAAGAGTGTAATTCTGTTCAGCATTGCACCTTCAATCTCCGAGCGCATACGTCCATGTTATGTATGTGTGATTGTAGACAAAAATTGTGAGGCTGCAGGTATGGGGCTGAGTGGTGGTTCCGAAGGAGCCGGAGAGGATGGGCTTTTGAACGAGCCTTTCAAAGCGTCAGGCCGCGTGAAGGGGGGATCCGAGGGCACACCTGTGAGCGTGAGCCCCTGCGAGCACATTATGTACGGGTGTGAGGTACTGGAGCGCATAATCCATCTGTCGAACTAAGCCCAGGAGGAGGCAGGGAAAGCGTGAGCTGTTGCCCTTGGCTCGCCGAACGAACCCCTGACGCCCCGATCCCTGGAAAGAAATCCCGCCCTCTAGCTCGGATCCCATTGTTGTGCATGAGTAAACACACCGCGCACCGTCAGCTGCCGAAGCCAAAGTGCCCCGTGAAAGTCTTTCCCCCTCCCTCGCCCACATCACAAGCAACTCGGTCCTCGCACAGACGCTCTTATCCCACCCCCCGCCGGCTTCCTCCCCACTCTGCAGCTCCAGGCTTACCTGTGTATCTGCCCTAAGGTCCTCCCAGCCAACTTTTTGAACTCTTCCTTTCGAAACTCCATGGTCTCTTGGTTGTTTCGTGCCGGAAAGGGGGCAAGAAGGTCCTGGAATCTTGTCCCAGGATCGCCTCTGGAGACACGAAGCTTGCAAATTCAAAGACTCCACCGATACATCGCGGAGGCTGCTTTGGGGGGTCGGTCGACTGGCGGTCCCGATGGGTTCCTCGAAAGGGAGCCGGGTCTCCTCCTCGAATCCTTTCCCTCGCTCCTCTTCTCCTCCAGGTCTCTCCGCCTGGCTTCCGATTCCCCTCCCCCTTCTTTCTCTTCCTCTCTCCTCCTCCTCCTCCTCCTCTGTCCTCCTCTTCCTCTCGCTCAGTCCTGTCTACGCTCAACTTGAGGAACGGCGCGTGGGGATGCAACCATCACGGGCTGTGCCTGCCTGGCCCGGTGCCCGCTCCACCAACACGGGTAGAAGCGTCATCGGGGCCGCTTTCCCGACGTAGTGATGCCGCTGCCCTGCGTGGGACGCTGCAGAGGCATCCGATCCCCCCAACCCCCAACCCCACCCCACTCCTCCTACGAGGCACCCTTCCCCGAGCCGGGGTCGTCTGCTGCTGCCCGGAAGGGGGCACCGCACGCCGGGCGCAGAGGGCTCCGGGCAGCCGGCGGAGAACTTTGAGCGTCCGGCAGAATTGCGGGCACCGCCCCAGGGCCGGGATTCAGCACCACGGAGAGCGGCGCGGAGGCGAGGAGCCGGCAGGGGAGATTAAGGGCGGCGGGGGGGGGGGAGGCTGTGCGTGCCGGGAGCGGCCGGATTAGCGAGGCGCGGGGGGGGGGGGGGGTCGACCGGAGAGATAATAACGAGGGTCCCTGGACCGAGGGCCTCGTGGGTGGGGGAACAGAGCGGGGGGGGGAAGGAAGGAAGGAAGGAAAGGAAGAAAGAAGAAAGGAAGGAAGGAAGGAGAGAGAGAAGAAAGAAAGAAAGAAAGAAAGAAAGAAAGAAAGGAAAGAGAGAGAGAGAGGAAAGAAAGGAAGAAAGAAGAAAGAAAGGAAGGAAGGAGAGAGAGAGAGAAAGAAAGGAAGAAAGAGAGAAGAAAGGAAGGAAGGAAGGAAGGAAGGAAGGAAGGAAGGAGAGGAAAGAAGGAAGGAAGGAAGGAAGGAAGGAAGGAAGGAAGGAAGGAAGGAAGGAAGGAAGGAAGGAAGGAAGCAGAGGTGTTGGGTAACAAGGGCAACTGTTTACTTAGAAGTGTCTTCCATGGAGGTACATCAAGATGGGTAGCCGTGTTAGTCTGGTTGTAGCAACAGAAAAGAGTCCAGTAGCGCCTTAAAGACTAACAAAATATGTGGCAGTGGAGTCTTGTGAGCAAGAATTCTACTTTGTGAGCTACTGGCATTAAAGTGGTGAGCGAGCGATGTGGCTACTGCATGAATTAGTTTGTTCTGGAGCCAACCTTCCTGGGCGAAGACAGAAAATGTGTGAGCCGGAGGCTAAAAAGCTGTGATCTAGCTCACACTAACTCAGCTTAGAGGGAACACTGGCGGCAGGGTAGGAGCCGCGACTCAGGCAGGCAAGCTCCTGCCCTCCCACATATTTTGTGAGTCTTTAAGGTGCTGCTGGACTTTTCCTCTTCTCTGCTATTGAGGAGCGGAAAGAGAAGGAAGCGGCTCTGGGGGTGGCGGCCAGATGGCCATTTGCGGAAAGATCATCCAGGAGCCGTTCCTCTGCGGAGGCGGAGGCGGAGGGGAAAGCGCGGGGCCGGCCGGCCGGCGAGGGTGAATCCCCTGCAAGTCCCAGCTGCGTCCCAAGAGGAGGGCAGGCGAGCAGCGCCGTCATTAATCTTTCAAAAGTACTTAACTAAGCAGAGACAGGAGGGAGCAAGCAGGGGAAGGGCCGCTTGGGGGAGGATGTAAGCAACGGCGTCGCCAGCAGGACGGCGGGGCAGAGAGAGAGAGAGAGAGAGAGAGGGGGGGGGTATGTGAGACCGACAAGGAGCTTCAGACTCTGCAGGGCTTGGCTGGGAAGGTGTCTCCAGCGAAGGTGCAGAATGATACATCCGCAGGTGCGGCGGGACAGGAGAGGTGGATTTCTCTCGCAAATAGGTGCGCTGTCTGAGACGGGGAACAGAACAGATCGGCCTGACCATAGCAGAATAAAGTGGAACTACCACCTCCCATGATCTGGACACAGTGCTTCTGTTAATGCATCCTAAGATTGCATTAGCTTTCCACGCAGTCACATCGCACTGCAGGCTCATGTTGAGCTTGTGATCAACCAGAACACCCAGATCCCTTTCACATGTGCTGCTGTCAAGCAAAGTCCCTCCCATTCTATATCTGTGCCTTTGATTTTTTGTACCTAAGTGTAGGACTTTGCAATTATCTCTATTGAAATTCATTTTATTTGTCTCAGCCCACTGTTCCAATCTATCTAGATAATTTTGAATCCTGACTCTGTCTTCTTCAGAATTAGCAATCCCACCCAGCTTTGTGTCATCTGCAAATCTGATAAGTATCCCCTCTATGTATTCCTCCATGTCATTTATAAAAACATTGAACAACACTGGGCCCAGGACTGAGCCCCGTGGCACTCTACTTGAGACTTCTCTCCATGTAGACGCAGAGCCATTTACGAGCACTCCTTGGGTACGATTTTTCAACCAACCATGGATACATCCAACTGTTGCACCATCCAGCCCACACTTAACCAGGTTATCCTCAAAGATATCATGAGAAACTTTGTCAAATCTCTACAGGAGTGTTCTGTCCTTCACCAATATACAATTATCACATTTTTGTCTTTTTGTGATATAATTAATTTAATTTATTTATAACCAGATTTTCTCCCCAATGGGGACCCATAGGGACTGATAACGTTCTCCTCTCATCTGTTTTATCCTCACAAAAAAAAACCCGTGGGGTACATTGGGTTAGGGGTGGGTGAGCTGGCCCAGGGCAGAGTAGGGATTCAAACCTGAGCCTTCCGGCTTCTAGCCTGTCCCTCCAACCACTATGTGCCTTCTCTACCCATAATCCTTGGGTGCACAGGTTCCAGGGAAGAAACACTGTAAGGATGATTTGTTGTGAGACCACCAGCGATGGTGGCCTGCTACATTAAGAGAGAACTTCTGAGTTTGGTGGGAGGGGGATGGAAGACCTTGAAGTGTCCTGCAGAGCTGGGCGGGGGGTGTGTGGAGTCGGTAGGAGACAAAAGGAGGGGCAGAAGTCCTCCCATTCCTTAAACCCTGGAAGCAAAATCCCTTTTCACCGCACTCAAACAACACCTAATGAGGTGTGCTCATAAACCTGCTAGCAGGTGGTAGAAAAGGGTGGACTGGACCAACCACAGGGAGCAGTAGGGGAGGAACAAGAGAGTTTTGAGGCAGAAAAACGCCATCTATTAATCCTACAAGCTGTCCTGGTTTCCAGTGTTCGCTGTACGAGAATCTCTCTTCTGCAGGTCTGATTGTCCGATCGCCATCTCTTAACCAGTTATACCCAGTCCTCCATCAGAGATTACAGCTCTATTGGCCCTCAGCATCACCCCTGCTCTGGGTACCATGATGGACTCTCCCCTTGCACCAGGTACCGTTCACGAGACTGATGTGCAGCCACATCCTGGGCATGTTGCTTTAGAAGTTCGTCCCCACGGAATTAAACGGAACTTGCTCCATAGGAAGTTAGTCAGTCAGTCAGTCAGTCTTTATTAATGGTCCACATGTCATGCAGAAGCAGAAAACACCATGTTAATTAGTTAATTAACCTAAAATAATCTATAGGAAGTGTTTTGAGGACTGCAGGTTAAGACCTGGAGTGGGACTTTGGTTTAGGCAAAGCTCTTTCATACTCAGAGCCGGTTGATAGTTTGTCCTGCTAATATTACAACTGAAATCCACCATGCTTAGTCAGAATCAGAGCTCTGACTCTGTAAAGCTTTTAATACTGATGGGTCTTGAACTTGTTTATTTTATGAAGCCCAGTCTTTGGATTGTTACCATTACTCAAGATATCCCATTTTCCTAAAGTCAATGAAAAATAAAAGATGACATTTCCTTCTATAAATGATGATTCACTTGTTGGTTTATTTTTTTAAATTTGGAAGCTGTTTTGTCGGACTGAAAGCCCCCTTTGCTAAGATGCTTCTCCTTCACAACTCAACATTAACAGCCAAGTACATGAAATGTTTCCTTGATTTGTTCCATTTTTATCCTACCCTTTCCCCAAAAAAGTACAAAGCAGCATAACATTGCTCTCCCTTCTCCCGTGTTATCCTCACAACAATGAGAGAGCGCGATTGACCAATGTCACCCAGTGAGATGGCAGAGGGAGTATTTGAGCCATTCTACTCAGCACTGGGCCCCATCAGTTGCCAAGTAATTCTGAGGCCAATGGTTGAATCCCTGACCTTGATAGCCCAGGCTAGCCTGATCTGCTCAGATCTCGGAAGCTCCAGAGGGTCGGCCGTGGCTAGTATTTGGAAGGGAGACCTCTAAGGAATACCAGGGTTGTGATGCAGAGACAGGCAATGGCAAACCACCTCTGAACGGCTCTTGCCTCGAAATCCCACTGGATTGCCATAAGCCGGCTGTGACTTGATGGCAACAAAATAAAAGTCGAATCAAATGCATATTGACTCAGTCATCAGTCCCATTGAGTTCCCGCATGCAAATATGCTTGAGAGTTTTGGTGAACCACCCCCGCCCCCAGTGCAGCTACTCTCTCTCTCCCTCCATCTGTATTGGCCTCCCCCTGCTCTCCCTTCTTTGGTTCTCTTCTCGCCCACCCACGTGCCTTAATATGGTATCAACCAAAGGCACACAGATGCAGAGTTCTGGGAGTCATTGTTACTTGTACTACAGATTGCCATCAAATTGTTAGGATTAACTGAGTTGTATAGGCTAACTGATCGATTGTAATCTATGGCTAATTGTTTTTATTGTAGAACGAAGTTTGAGTCGAGTAGCACCTTTGAGACCAACAAAGTTTTATTCAAAGTGTGAGCTTTCGTGTGCAAAGCACACTTCTTCAGACAAGCATAGGGTTGCCAAGAACTTACCATAATTCGTCAGGGGACACAGTCCCCAGCCGGAACATTCCTTCGTGGAACACCCACGCCACGATGCCGTCGCCAGGAAGTGACGCTGGGCGACGCTCTGGCAATGGGGCTGGAAACTCGATGGTCACTTCCTGGAGACAGCATCATGCTCCACTTCTTCCCTCCCCCAGGAATGGTCCTGCCAAGACGTATCCATCCCCCGCCGAATTACTGTAAGTTCTTGGGAAGCCTGGACAAGCGTGTTTTACACACGAAAGCTTACACTTTGAATAAAACTTCATTGGTCTCCAAGGTGCCGCTGGACTCAGACTTTCTTCTGCTGCTTCAGACCAACACGGCTGCCCACCTGAATCTGTTTTTATGGTGTTTTACTGTTTACATGCATTGCTGTAACCCGCTCTAAGCCTTGCTGTGCAGGGGGGAGGGCTAGAAATAACAATAAGCAGGGCTATTTTGGGGCAGGAACACACAGGAACGGAGTTCCGGCTGGCTCCCGAGCTGGCCACGCCCAGCAGGAACTCATTAGCATAATAGGCCACACCTAAAAGCAGAAACTCATTAGTATTGGCTATATTAGGGTGTGTGTGGCCTAAAATGCAAAGGAGTTCCTGCTCCAAAAAAGCCCTGGATTTTGACAACAAACAAGGAAAACAGATTAAGAAACAAAAGGTGGGTGTGGCTGGATGACCACGCTTCTGGTAACATGGGGTGTGTGTGGCCTAACATGCTAATGAGTTCCTGCTGGGCTTTTTCTACAAAAAAAGCCCTGAAAATAAGTAAATAAAAATAAAGTGAAATGGCTGGAAAGGCAAATTCCGGGATCTCCCAGCATTACCTCCGATTCAAATGAATCCTCGTGGACACGTCAACCTTTCTCTTTACAGGTGAGGAATTCTATTTCAGACACGGGGAGTTCTATTTCAGGCGCCAATCTGCAGGCCCCAGGAGCAGAGGTGGAAACAGGGCCCTGGGTTGGCTCGGCTCCCCGCCTCTGCCTGACTCTTGGGACAGGCCAGCTGTCAGCTGAGCCACAGAAGGCCAGGCAGTTCTCCATGCTATATGAGGAGGAGCACGGCTTTGCAAGGGAAGGGAGGCCCAGTGGGACACAGATGGTGCCGTGTGGACAGGAAGAAGGGATTGGCGGAGATGGAGAAGAGATCGGCACTGAGGACAAATGGGAGGCTGGCTACAGCAGCCTGGATGGAGGCTCCGGACTTTGATTCAAATAATGGGAACAATGGCTGTGTGCTCTTGGGAGCTGAAAAGGGAACCTGCATCACCTTTTTTGAATTTTGCGTACGGTCATTTAAGAAACATTTGTTCTCCATTAGATTTCTGGGTTATTCACCACCACCACCCCAGTAGCTGCTGTGTCTATCAACCTGGTAAGGTACTTTGGGGAGGGAAGGTGACAGCAGGAGGAGGAGGAGGAGGATTTATACCCCGCCCTTCACTTGGAGTCTCAGAGCAGCTTACAATCACCTTCCCTTCTCCTCCCCACAACAGGTAGGTGGGGCTGAGAGAGCTCTGAGAGAACTGTGACTGGCCCATGATCACCCAGCTGGCTGCATGTGGAGGAGGAGTGGGGAATCAGACCCCTTTCTCCAGATTAGAATCTCCCACTGTTCACCACTACACCAAACTGGTTCTCAGTGGCCAATCTCTTTAATTAGGGGATGAATTAGGGAACATTTGTGGTCCAGACTCCCCCAGTGATGTCATCCTTCCCCCCCACAACTTAAACGGGGAAGGTCTAGCCCTACCTGAAAACGCTGCAGCCCTGCCTTGTGACTGCTGGCCGTGGCCCTGGGCACCTGGAAAGGCTGGGCAGTTCCCTGGAGGCCCATGACTGTTGGAAAGTGGTGGGAAGTGCTGTCGGCTGACTTACGGTGGTCCGGGAGGGTTGTCAAGGCAAGAGACGAACAGAGGTGTTTTGCCATCGTGGTTGGCACTGGAAGCCTCCTTGAGTTTCAGTATGGTAGAAAGGATGCTAATAGACTGTGAATCTTGCCTGCCTCTGCCTAGCAGCAGTAGTAAAAGGAATGGATAACAGTTGCAATAACCCAACCAAGAGACCCAAAGGAAACTGAAACAACGCGCTAAACAACTATAAAGTGAAATATATTATCCAGTGCAATTATCAAAAATGCAAAGTGAAAATTATGGTGACAATTCATAGTAGTTTCATAGTTGTAATAGTTGTTAACAATGTTCTCTGGAATGACGCATCGTTTCGTGGATATTTCCTCTGAACAGCAGCGTGTCTTGTGGTCAATACAGCTTCCATGCTGTCTCACAACATACTCTTCTCCGAGAATTTTCAGACTAATGTAGTCGTATTCACTCCGTGCATTCCGCATGGGCAGGTCAGGTGGTCGCTAGCGGATCTTTGCCTCTGCGTAGCAGCCCTGGACTTCCTTGGTGGTCTTCCATCCAAGTACTAACCGAGGCCTGTCATGCTAATCCTTTGAGATCTGATGAGACTGGACTAGCCGGGGCCGTCCAGGGCAAAAGGCAGGGATCTGGCCTGATCCTTAGCCGACTCTCCCCACCGCTCTCTGAGTGAGCGAGAGATCAGCAGGCGAGGTGGTTAACAGATCGGGGAAGCGGCACAAGCAGTAGGGGAGGAAACGCCAGGTATAAACCGACAGCTGTAGAAAGCACAAGCAGTGATGTACTTGAACAGACTGACAACACCCTGCTGTCTTTGGGGGGAAGGGGGAGGTTGCAGAAAAGTCTGTGCTTTGTGAATATTGAGAAGCCTCCTTTTGTAACACTATGAATTCCTTCCGTGGTGGCTGTAATCTTCCCAGATACGCATCATCCCTGGAACAACAATATAGTATCCTTCACTTAAAAATATATTTATATATACAGTCTGCCCCTTTGGGGTGATTTTTTACTGCATCCCCTGTGAAATCACTGGCTCCTCCACTGAAATGCCCTCACTCTCCAGTGCCCTCATTTGCCCATGGTGATGTCATCCCATAGCCGAGTCTGATTGTGTCAACCCACATTTCATCTATGATAGCCGGTGATGTCATCCCATCTGATGTGGCCTGGGGACATCATTCCGTTTCCTCTCTCACCCCAGATTCGGTAGCATCACCCCTGTGACTTAATTCAAGTCGGTGGATGAAGCAAGACTATGGGAAACAAAAGCACCCAGTAGCGTATTAAAGATTAATAAATCTGTTCCATACTGGTCTTTTTTCCTTACTTGAGCATAATGGGGAGGGCAATAAACTTGCTATTAACAGATAGCACAAGAGATGGAGCATATAGACTCCGGTATGGAACGGACTGGAAGAGGGGAGTAAGAAGAAGAAAAAAAGGATTAGGTTTATACCCCATGCTTCACTATGTGAAGGCATCTCAGAGCAGCTTACAACCTCCTTCTCTTCCTCTCCCCACAACAGACACCTTCCTGTGAGGTAGGCGGGGCTGAGAGAGCTCTTTTGAGGACTGCTCTTGAGAGAACAGCTCTCAGAGACCTTTGACTGACTGGCCGCATGTGGAAGAGTGGGGAATCAAACCTGGTCCCCCCAGTTCAGAGTCCACGGTCCTAACCACTACACCAAACTGGCTTTGGATAAGGTTATCATCAATGTCCAGATGGGGCTTGGATTTCTTCAGGAATCACAACTGATCTCCAGACTAGAGAGATCAGTTCACGTGGAGGAAAAGGCAGGTTTCAAGGGCCGACTCTATGGCTGGGTTGTTGGGCATAACCGGTTTGTCAGTCCAGTATCCCGTCTCAAACTTAGCAGAGTACGCCTTGGCTACACACAGTAGAAGCCCCTTGTTCTCAATGTGCCGGCAGAGTTACAAAGTTACACAGAGCCACTTTTGCAAGTTTCAAGACCAATAACAGTCCTTTTATTTTAGGAACTGCTTTCTAGATAGTAAAGCTTAGAGACAGAGATAGAAATAATCTGAACTACCTTGGATGGAGGTGGATCCAGAGGGGTATGTCCTGCATCCACTGTGGCAACAAAGAGAGCAGTGTGCTCCTTCTTTGTTGTTGTGTGTGGGAGAGAAGAGACAGTGTGAGGGGGCAGAATGGAAGGCAGGCAGGCAACTTCCCTGTAATCTACTACTCAACATCAAAGGGATAGAGACAAGAGAGTATACAGGAAGAGAACCCACCGTTTGCCTGTCTATCTCACTGACTTGTTTGCAACACTCCCCACCCCCCACCCCCGGCTGAGGCTTGAGATCGCGTCCAGGGCTTCACTTCCAACTGAGTTCCCTCCCACCATAGTGGCCACCAGGACTTCCCTTGGCACCCTCCGAGCTTTTCAGGAAGTGGGTGTGGCCATTTTAAGGCCAGCCTTGTTACTGGCTGCCCTCCTTCCAGGGAAAAGGTTTTCCACCAGGAGGACTGGTTAGGACCTGAGCTTTCCTCAGTCATGGTGCAGTTTCGTTCCCCCTTCAGGCTTCCCTTCTTCCCAAGAGGTGGGCGAAGGGAGGTAGTCCCTCTGGCTCCTCTTCCCCTGCCAGCTAGTCTAAGGTGGTGCTCGACGCGCCCTCTCAGCATTCCAGAGGTGCCCGCTGGCTCCAAAAAGTAGAGAATTTTGGTGTAGTGGTTAAGTGAGCGGACTCTAATCTGGGAGAACCGGGTTTGATTCCCCACTCCTTCTCCACTTGCACCTGGCTGGATGACCTTGGGCAAGTCGTAGTTCTGATAAGAGCTGTTCTTGAAAAAGAGCAGTTTCTGTCAGAGCTCTCTCAGCCCCACCTACCTCACAGGGTGTCTGTTATGGGGAGGGAAAGGGAAGGGAGTTTGTAAGCCGCTCTGAGACTCCCTTGGGTAGTGAAGGGCGGGATATAAATCCAGTCTCCTCTTCTTCTTCGATGGCATCGCATCCCTCCTGAGCTCCTTTCCCCAGAGACTGCCCCCAAATCTCTAAGAATTTCCCACCCCAGAGTTGGCACCCCTAACTGGGCACTCGGTCACGGCATGGCCTGGGGGCAGCAGGTTCCTTTCGGAGCTTCCGTCTCTTGCTGCGGCTCCCCCCACCTCTTCTCCTCCAGGGTTCTTTCCCACTAATATCCCTCCTCGGAAGTCAAAAGATGGACTCCGCGAAGCAGCCCCGTTTCCCAGACTCGCATCCCCAGCAATCTGCCCGGCAGCGCTTTCCCTCTCCTCTCTCCCAGGGACCCGGGACTCTTTGCCAAGCGGCAATTAACCGAGATCGCAGCAGGGTAGGGACAATCCCCCACCGCGCGAGAGATGTGTGTGCGCGCTAATAAGATGCAAATTTATTGACAGTGGAAGCCGTGTCAGCAGAGGACAGCCAGCAGGGGGGTGGGGGCAGGTTCTCCCAGGTTTTCCTGGCTCAGCGTCTTCTCCCCCCCCCTCCAGTTAATTTGCTGTTTGTTTAAAGATCGCCTTGTGGGAAGGAGGCTAAAACAGGAAATTCTTGCCACGGTGCAAAGGCAGCTCTCTTGCCTATTTGTGGTTAGTTCTCCAAACCCTGGCAAAGGGGAACTGTGACCAATCCAAGACGAAAAAGGGCAGGTAGGAGGCCTGTCTTGGAGGCCCGGTTTGTCTGGGCTGTGTGTCCCGGCTGGTTTCTCTGGCTGTGATATCTGGCAGCTGAATGTGCGAACGGAATTCAAGGGCAAGTGAGGGAAGGGGGCGCGGAAGCGGTACTTCCGGGGTTCTTGGGGCAATGGCTCCTTCACACAGGGAGGAGCTTGCATGGGTGAACCAGCCCTGAATTACAAACCCGAAAGAGTCTCCAGAGAGACAGACAGACAGAGCGAGCGAGCACTGATGTTCATCCCCACACAATCTTATCAGCATGTCAGCGTCATGTTTTGAGCCCCAAACCTTCATGATTAAGATTAGACCGACAGCAGTAGCAAAAGTCATACTTTTCAGAGGGCCAAGAGTGGCTGAAAGCCAGAGTGGTGTAGTGGTGGGAGGGCTGGACTAGTAGCTGGGAGACCCAGGTTCGAATCCCCACTCTGCCACGGAAGCTTGCCAGGTGTCCTTGGGCCAGTCACACACTCGCAGCCTAACTTTGGGTCCCCACAGGGGAGAAAGACAGGGGGGAAATGAAATAGATAAATAAGTAACGAAGGGCCAGCCAAAACATCACAACCAAGCAAACGAAAGGGGAGGGACAAAGTGGCAAGCTACAGCATCTGGCACACATACACACACACCCCACACACTAATTTCTGTCTTGCTCCACATCAAGAAGAAGAAGAGGAGGAGGAGATTGGATTTATACCCCGCCCTTCACTACCCAAGGGAGTCTCAGAGCAGCTTACAAACTCCTTTCCCCTCCCCACAACAGACCTCCTGTGAGGTAGGTGGGGCTGAGAGAGCTCTGACAGAAACTGCTCTTTTTCAAGAACAGCTGTGCCAGAACCATGGTTTGCCCAAAGCCATCCAGCAGGTGCAAGTGGAGGAGTGGGGAATCAAACCCAGTTCTCCCAGACTAGAGTCCGCACACTTAACCACTACACCAAACTGGCTCTGGAGAACCTTGACGCTTACTTGCTGCTTTGCAGTGTTCCTGTCTATCCTTGTAAAGGCATTGCTCTACTATTGGTTTTCTGGTGGTTGTTTCCCCCCCAATGGAGTAACCTACCACCTTGTGGGCAGCCTGCTTGAGGCTTTATAAAACAGCATAAACAATGAGGCAGACCCCTGACCCGAGGAGTCTCCAGTCTGAATCCCGGCTGTGGGGGGAGAGGAGGGAAAGAAGAGGAGTGAATGCCAGCTCCCTGTCGGGTCGGGTCGTAGAAGGGCAGCGAAGGACCAAGGAGGCCGGGGAGGTGATTCATGCTCAGCCACAGACCTCAGTGAACAGATGAAGCTGCCAGTTTACCAAGCCTGACTCACAATCTCTTGGGCTCGGTCTTCTCGAGACTTGCTGGCAGCCGCTCTCCAGGATCTCAGGCAAACATCTTTCTCAGCACTTGCGACTTGAGATCTTTTCGTTAGACAGGCTAGGATTGCACCCCGGCACTCCTGTTTGCAAAGCAAGAAGGCAGTCAACTCAGCTCCCTCCCCCTCCCCCCGGGGGAATCGTAGGATGTTAAGAGTTGGAAGGGACCTTGCAGGTCATCTAGTCCAACCCCCTCCACTCGGCAGGAGCATAGCCAAAAGATAGCCCTACAACATACCTGAAAGATGGTCGTCCAGCCTCCGCTTGAAAACATCCAGCAAAGGAGCATCCACCACCTCCTGAGGCAGTCTGTTCCACTGCTCAACCACTCTTACAGTTAGGAAGTTTCTCCTGATATTTAGCTGGTATCAACTCCTTTGTAATTTCCACCCATTAGATCTAGTCTTGCAATCCAGAGCAAGAGAGAATAGATCTGCTCCATCTTCTACATAACAGCCCTTCAGATACTTGAAGACTGCAATCATGTCCCCTCTAAGCCTTCTCTTTCCCAGGTTAAACATACCCAACTCTTTCAGCCTTTCCTCATAAGACTTGGATTCCAACCCTCTAACCACCCTGGTTGCCCTCTTCTCAGACCAGTTTCTCCCTCACAGCTTGGGCTACCTCACAAGGCGGTTGTGACGTTGGAAGGAGGGGGGAGGTAACAAGTAGGCACATTGACCAGAGCTTCTCTACACCATTGCAGATCTACAAACTTCTGAAGAACTGTGCTTGCCCCACAAAAGCTTAGAACCTGAATTAAACTTGGTTGGCCTTAAAGGTGCCGCCAGACTCAAACTTTGTTCTGCTGCTTCAGACCAACGTGGCTGCCCCACCTGAAACAAACTTCTATATTTATCGCTTGCAACATCCACAGAAGGCTCTTTCACAAGGACAGAGCCCATTTTTAAAAAACATGTGATTAAATATATATATATATATATTGTGCTGTTCCCATCACAGAGCTCAAGGGTTAAATCCTGCCAGGTTTTCAGCTAGAGGGGAAAGGGTGGAGGGGAGTCACCTTGGACCAGCCGAAAAGGGCTATGCTGGAGATCAGGGGACATGCATGCATGGACCAAAGGCATACGAGAGGGGGGCTGAACCGAAGAGGAGCAGAACAGTCCCGGCTAGCTCCGACCGCCGAGTATCAGGAGGCCTCCCAGCCTGACCTCAGCCAGACCAGCTTAGCTTCACCCCAGCAGCTACATCCTGGGCCTGCAGAACCATGCCCTGCCCTGGCTCTTTTGTGAAGAACAGCAGCTTCCACAGGGCTCTCGGCATTTTCCTGGCCAGGCCCAGATTGGCTGCACACTTCTGCTTTACTAGCATCACCAGGAGTAGGGATTCCTGGACCATTCCCTGGGCTGCAGTTGTCCCTTGAGACTCATGTTCCGAAGAGTGGGACAATGCACTGATCTTGGCTACTGAGGAGGAGGAGGAGGAAGAGGAAGAGTTGGGTCTATACGCCACCCTTCACTCGGGAGTCTTACTTGGCTTACAATCTCTATCCCTTCCTTTCCTCTCCCCACAACAGACACCCTGTGAGGTAGGTGGGGCTGAGAGAGCTCTTTCGAGAACTGTCCTTGAGGGAACTATGACTGACGCAAGGCCACCCAAGTTGCCAGCGTGTGGAGGAGTGGGGAATCAAACCCGGTTCTCCCAGATTAGAGTCTGCCACTCTTAACCACCACTCCAAACTGTACTGCTTCTCCACACACCAGACCTCAGCACATGCCCTTTATCCACTCATGTCCTCCTGGTGCAAGATCTGCCCATGCGACTCTACTGTGGGATGTTTGGATGCAGCTGGACTCCTGGGCCAAACTGCACATTATACTTGACGTGAGTGTGCCACACATCTGCAACTCCTGTGCCAAAGTGCAGCAGAGGCCTGATTTAGATCGGGACCACAGCAGAGGGGGAAGTGCTCCTGCCTTCACTGCCTTGCTGTTTTCAGGAGCTGAAATGGCCTCGGGGCCGTCATTTGCCCCATCAGGGGACTGCACATGCAGGATCAGCATGGCGGCTGCTTGGAAGGATGGTCCAGCCGTAAGGCTTGGCCACAGCGCCCCCTACAGGGGAGCCCTTGACACCCAGTGGCGCCTTGTAGCCCATAGCCAGGGCCCTGGAAAGAAAACACCACCTGTAGCCAGCTCCAGATCTACTAAAGCCCCCTTCTCCCTCCTGACAACGTGAACATGAGAGAAAACAGGTTGTATGAAGGGAAACGAGAGAGACAGAAGGAGCGGGGGGGGGGAGCTGGCGGGGGTGGCAGCGACGGACATGTGCTCGTGGAACAGGCTGTGCGGAGAGTGGGGGAGAGCCAGCAACGACGGGAACAGAGGAAGGAGAGCTTGTGCCTGTACATGTGTGCGTGCGTGCACACGCACAACAGGAACAGAAGTAGCAACTTGCCGGCTTAACATTAACAAAGGGAAGGGTGGCGAGAAGAGCCTGCAGCTCAGTGGAGAGTGTAAGGAAGGTCGCTGGTTCGAGCCCAAGCCTTGCCAGGCTCAGAAGGAGCCGAGCCAGGAAAAGGCCGCTTCTGGAAACCTTGGAGAGCACCATGAGTGAGAGGAGGCAACACTCCTCTAGGAGTCTGACTCCATGGAAAGCAGCCGCTCACGTTCACTGGGGTAACCACAGGAGTGGGTGGAGGGCTGATTGGCAGACTGGCTGGGAGGACTCCAAAGCCACCCAGTGTCTGACCACAGAAATGGGTTTGGGGGACTCTAGCACAGTTGTCTTCAATATGGAGGCATGTCCCTTCCGAGGCCAGTTGGCTGGACAAATGCTTTCCACCCCTCATCCCCGGGAGGCTCAGATTCTGGCCTAGGTCTAGGGTGACCCGAGTTCAAATCCCTGTTTCCCATGAAACTTACTTTCGTGACTCTTCATTTACCCCATCAGCTTGGGGCAGTCAGTGCCTTGCAGCCCAACCTACCTTGCCGGGTTGTTATTATGAGGATAAAATAGAGGGAAGGGAGATGTAAGCTGTCGTGGCCTCTTCGGAGGACCATAAGAACATAAGAGAAGCCAACGTAGGATCAGGCCAATGGCCCATCCAGTCCAACACTCTGTCACACAGTGGCCAAAAATACCAGGCGCCATCAGGGGTTTAGAATGCACTAACAACAGTCACGATACAAACCCGGCCTGCCAGGGCAGGACACAGGCGGCATTCGATTCGTTCCAAATCCACATGCGAGGAAATGGAAATGGTGACATTTTTGGGAAGACAGCCAGAACTTCTGCCCCCCGCCTTCCACAAGAAAAGCAGCACCGTCCTCCCCCGTCTTCTTCAGAAAAGGGACATCACACACTCCTCCCCCCGCCGAATTCCAGCAGGGCAAATAAGATGGTGCAAAAATTTCTGACAAGGCTGGGTGCGCCAGCTCAGGTTTCCTTCCTTCAAGATCTGTCCGTGCCGAAGGTGGGGGAACGTGGGCAGGAGAGGCAGAGCAGATTCAGTCTGTCAAGCCTCACCCCTGGTGGGTCACAGCAGTTACTGAGACACCTTTGCAGAAACGGCAGCCTGAGCTGGGGACATCTCGGCGGTGGGCAAGAATCAACTCGAGGATTGAAGGCGCCTCTTCCTCACCCAACAGAAACCTGGCTTGAGCTCCCTTTGGTTTCTAAGCTGCACTGCAGATTTCTCTGGAGAAGCAGGAGAGGTAGAACTAGGTGTTGGACTAGGATCTGGGAAAATCCAGGTTCAAATCTCCACTTGTTCCAGGGAGGCCTGCTGGGTGACCTTGAGCCAGTCCCCCACTCTCAGCCTAACCGACCTCACAGGGTTGCTGTGAGGACAAAAAGGAGGTGAGGAGGGTTTCGGTTTCGACGTTGCGAATGGCGGCCACCTTTCGGGGCGCTCCCGAAGGTGGTTAGCCCACACGCGGTTGGGGGGTCTTTGCATGTATGCAAGACCCTAGTGAGCCTTAGTTAAAGGCTCCAAACCGGGGGCGCTTGGGGAGTAGCCTCTTTGCCGGCACACTGCCGGGAAATTGAGGCTTTCTCCCCGTCCCAATCGGCCCCGCTGCGTAGTGCGCCCCGAATGGGGCTTAGCAACGCCGCCGACTTCCAGGAGTGAGGAAAAGCGAGATGAACTAACATAAAAAGATGAATTGGCACTGAACCGTGAGTTGGAGGTCTAAACTAAAGCGGAAATCTAAACCCCCCCCCCTTACGAGAACAAGCGGGAGGAGGGGAGTTTCCCCCCCCACTAGGGAACGGGACTGTTAAAAGGAAAGGGGGAGGTGAAAGAGCGGAGAGGGCTGGTGAAGTACCTCTGGGGTTTCCGAAGTAAAGTGTTGGCGTATCTCCGGAGGGGCGCGGCACGAACTTTGGGAAAAGTAAACAAAAGTAATGTCGGCAATGAAAAAAGCCCCGATCAAACCGGAAAAGAAGGGAGGTGGGACTTCCGGTCCGGGAAATCCCCCTCAAGAGTCTGCTGTCAGTCAAACGAAAAGCGAGCTACTGCACCCTCTGCTGGAGCAAATGCAGAAAACTAATGAAACATTAAGCAGCATGCAAGGTGTTCTCAACAGTCTGCAAAAGCAAATGAATGAAACGTCAAAGAAGATGGAGGAATTAGTACAGAAATGTCTGGTCTCAACAGAAGATACTAAGAAAGTAAAGAAAAGGGTCAACAAGTTGGAAAAACATCAGGATGAGCAAGAAAAAAGGATTTTGCAATTGCAAATGGAAAAATCAAGTCTGATACTCCGTTTTCAGGGCATTAAAGAAGAGGAGAAAGAAGATCTCAGACTGTTACTAGCGAAGGCCTTGGCACCAGTAACTGGCAGAGAAAAGCGAGAATTACAAGAAGAGATGGATGTGGTCTATAGGGCCTACTCCACTTATACAAAGAAAAATAATCTGCCAGCTGAAGTGGTTGTCAAGTTCACTAAACAGCGTACGCAGAGATCAAATATTGAGAGCAGTTTCAGCGACGCCCTTGAAGATTGAGGAACAGACTATAAGAACGCTGAAAGATGTGCCATATGAAATTCGAATGAAAAGGAAGGCTTACAAAAATTTGACCACTTTCTTACAAAACCATCAGATCACTTACAGATGGAGATTTCCTGAAGGACTGGACTTTAAGTTTAAGGACAAAAAAGAGAGAATTGACTCCATCTTCAAAGCACAAGAATTTCTGAAGAGACACGCCAGCATGGAGGAAGATGCAGCATTCGCAACGTGGCAAGATTTGAGTAGCGAAAAAGACAGCGACTCAGAGGAGGAAGGAGCCGGAGCGGGAGACGCTGAAGAGAAAAAGGGCCCATCATACAACTTGAGGGACACTAAAGGAAGACATCCTAAGAAGTAATAGTTCGTTGACGCGGAGGAAAGGAGATGATTAATGACTAACCCCAGAGGACATTACTAACCTGACTAACAGATTGTTTTTGGACTCTTTAGTTGACTAAAAGAGACTCTCTAACCACAGTGAATGCCAAAGCGATTTTTATATTAATTAACATTAACAAATTTAACAGTAAACTCACTCTCAACTTTTCTTTGTCCAACTATATACCCTCCTTTTTTCCCTATATAAAAAGAATAAAATCCTCTCCTCTTTAGGAGAGTTTTTTACAAAAAAAAAAAAAAAAGGAGGTGAGGAGGAGGATGTCAGCTGCTTACAAACTCCCTTCCCTTCCCCTCCCCACAACAGACACCCTGTGAGGTAGGTGAGGCTGAGAGAGCTCTGACAGAAACTGCTCTTTTTCAAGAACAGCTGTGCCAGAGCTTGTGATTGACCCAAGGTCACATCAGCAGGTGCAAGTGGAGGAGTGGGGAATCAAACCCAGTTCTCCCAGATTAGAGTCTGTTCACTTAACCACTACACCACACAGGGAGGGAGGGAGGGAGGAAGGAGGGAGAAATGCCATCTCAAGGAGTAAGTACACACAGGTAGAATCAGGACAGAGATGGATTAATGGTTTGGCTAAATTAAAAAATTAAATTATCGTATGGCATTGCCTGTGGTATAGCTAGGAGATCCTAGGATTGTCTGGCAGCCTGAAGCTCTAGCTCTTTTTAGGCGTTATGCAGCAAGCTAGGCTTATTTGGGGGAGGGGGCTGGGAGAGCTGTGACTGACCCAAGGTCACCCAGCTTGCCTTCAAGTGGAGGAGGGCAGAATCAAACCCAGTTCTCCAGGTTGGAGTCCATCTCTCTTAACCACTACACCACACTGGCTCCCTAATGGCTTGGGGCTAAGGAGGCTGCAGAGTAGGACCTTGGCTAGAGCCAAAAGGTAATTTCAGTTCTACACGGAGGCCTCTGTAACTCCTTGCAAAGGTTTCCACTTAAAGCCCACACAGTTCAGAACAGGGGCAGAAAGAACCCTCCTCTCAGTGGTGGGAAAAACTACCCGTCGCCTGGCTTGCACCGAGGAGGTGCAGAGACGGCTGCAGCGTGCCAGGAAAAAAAGGAAAGCCTGGCTGAGCCCCGATGAAATGTGCCGGCAGAGAGGAGGGACTGGGGCGGGCAAAGAGGCCTTCCAAATGGGGGGACAGAGCGGAAAGCACCACTAGAGAATGCAGGCGACAGTTTGGGATGTTCCCCTCCAAGACCCTGCAAAAAAACCCAAACCCTAGCCCTTCAGGGAGAAAGTAGATCTACGTGCAGGCAGGATTCTAAAAAAGTTCTTTTCAGATCGGCATAGGAGGGCCTCCTTCCCTTCACAAGGTGATTTATTTATTATTTAGATTTATATCCCGCCCATCCGGGGGGGGGGGCTGGAGCCAGGCTCCCTGCGAGGGGAAAGCCAGCCCCAGTCAGCCCAAGAGGCTCAACTTGCTGCAGAAATGCACACGCCTGGGTAGACAAGGATGCGGGGGGTGGGGGGAGGCGCTGAAAGAGAGACCTATGAGAAACACCAACAGCTGCTGGGGAAGTCAAGAGCACACGTCGTGGGAGGAGAGAAAGAGACACACTCTGGATCCCGTCCAACGTGCTTTACTGTATGTCGCTGGGTACAGGAGTCAGCTTGCTGGACAGAGAGGGAGAGAGAGGGCCGTCCTTGAGCCAGGTGTTCCGCTTCTCCCCCTGGCCCAGCACTGTGCCGGCTGCAGAAGCTGAAAGCTCCTCAGTCTCCACTCCGCCTGGCACGCCGCCGCATTCTCCCCGGGGCCCGGAGTTTTTGGGTGGTGTGCTCACACCGGCGCTCCAGCCTATGAGACGATTGCACTGCCAGATTGGCTGCTTGTCGCGGATGACAGCAGAGAGGGGCGTTGGATAGGCATCATCACAGTGAGGATCTGCAGCAGGGAAAAACAGCAAGGGAGTTGGGGGGGTTGTTTAAGGCTAGAGCGCCCCCTGCAGTGCCGGAGAGGGCAAGGATTTCCTCTCCGCGGAGCTCTACAAATGGCTGGCCAACTATGCATTAAGGACACGCTGAAGCTATGTCCCAGATCTTGGCGAAGGTCTTTGGCAGCCTTCCGGCAAGTGATGACAAAGTGGAGGCCTTTTCAATGGTGGCCCCCTAACTATAAAAACCTTTCCCAAAAGATGTTCCCCCGGTTCCTGTGGAACTGAAACTTAAGCACCAAGTTAAGAGCGTTTTATTTCCCCATCTCAGTCAGTGATTCCCCCCCCTTTTCTTTTACTGTTAACTACGATGGTTGGTTGCCTGTTGGCGCAATCTTTGCAGGCCTTGTGATGACCTTGTTCTGGTATTTCGGTCCCACTGTTCTTGGGACTGAAATCTGGGGTGCGCCAATCCATTAAAATGTAGACGGGCTGCAGAATTTGGAGTGGTAAATGTTAACGTGGCAGATGCCCAAAAGCAAATAGAGGGCTCGTGGTACACTACTGATTTAAATCGTGCCTGGCGTGTGCTGGGATGGGGACTCACCCACCTCTGGGCTGTGCTGGGTTGCCAGTTTCCTACCGGCCACTGGCAGGAGTGGGGTAGGGCTGCCAGATCCAGGCTGAGGAACTGCTGGAGATTTGGGGGCGGAGCCTGGGGAGGACAGGGAGCGCAGTGGGGCACAGTGCCACAGCATCCATTTTCTCCAGGGGAACCGATCTCTGTAGTCTGGAGAGGAGCTGTAATTCTGGGGGATCCCCAGGTCCCACCTGGAGGCTGGCATCCCCAGGTCTCTGGCTGCTCTGAGCAGTTCTCTTTTATGGCAGAGACCATTGAGGCTTCGCTGCCTCAAAAAGCTGAGTGGCAGCAGAGGACTGGAGGCAGGGGGGGCAGCACAGCACAGACCAGGGGAGAGCCTGACTTCTCACCAGAACAGGAGGTCTTGTGGGAAACACGGGCTCTCTCAGTCTCCGGCAGCTTGCTCAGCTACCTTTAAAAAGGCCTGGAAAGCAGCCAATGAGGATGTGCCTGGCCACCCCGCTCCAGGCACTGCAGGGCAGCAGTTGGCCGAAGGAGGAGGACCCGGGTGGTGGGCAACAAGACCCCTACCCTTTTGATCCTGGGCTGTAAGGGGCAAGAAGGAGGGCTGGCTGGCGGACCAGGGCCAGAGGACAGGAGATAGAGTGAGCACTCTCTCCAAAGAGTACAGATTTGGAAGGGAAGGGCAGAGGGGAAGCTTCCGCAAAATATTTTCAAACAAACCTCAGTTCTTATGCTGGGTAGAAAACTACCACGGTGGCAGTTTGCAAAAGGAGAAGGGCTCTTTCTCGCTCACCTTGGTTCTTTTGTGAAACTGGGCCTTACTTTCCTCAGGGACGATGCTGTAAGGAATGAAGATGTCCAGGTGGTACAGGCCAGGGTGGTCCTGTAGTACAATCCGGTCTTCTCCCAGGTCCAGGTCCAGGGACCTCACTGAGTTCTGGAAAGCAAAACCAGAGGGAGGCATGCAGTGTACTGCGGCGCCATCTGCTGGAACTGGGCTACCTGCACACCCTTCCCATAAATCACAACGCTTCCTCCTGAATCCGGGACTGAGTTACCGTTTTAGGGAGGCCGACTTTCAGGACAAGACGTTCAGGGTGGCTGCGCGAGGGCTGGGCAACAATGGCAAAGTCGGGAACTGTGGCAGAACTGAGAAAAGAAAGCAAGACAAATCAGATCTGTAAGCTGCAGAGAAGGAATCTCGGGGAGTGGGGAACATATCCAGTCAATGAATGCCACTGTCTGGTATCCTTTTTACTGGCTCATACGAACAGCAGTAGGCAACTTGCCCAGGATTAAGGGCCAGGTCAGAAATCAGTGCTGGCCATTCGCCCTGGCACATGTTAGGCCTGTGCATTCTAACAGAACATTATTTTATTAGACATGCAACCCAGTACGATACGCAACACGTCAATTATTCTACGTCCTCCTTGGCTGCTAAAAAACCAGTTTGAATAGTAGTAGCTTGTGCTTCTTTTGGAAGAAAAGTCTTTGGGAGAAGAAAATTCCTGAGATGCAGGGCAGCCCATCGAGAGGACTTCTCTGCATCTCATCTGGCACACAGAGGGAGACTGACCAGGAATTACGGTCTCCAAACTGCAGTGGGCTAGAGGGGTGGAAGTGGTCCCTTTGGGGCACGCAGGGCTCAGGACGTTCAGGGCTGTCAAAGGGCTGCCATGTCGTTTTTGCCTCAAGTGCAAAAAGGAAGAGCTGGAGAAAGAATACGTAGAAAAGACGACTGGGGTGCCCAACCCTGTCTTGGAGGGCACTCGAGATTATTAGGGAGCTGGAACACCTTCCCTATAAAGAAAGGCTGAAGAGTCTGGGACTTTTCAGCTTAGAAAAGAGACAACTAAAGGGGGACATGATAAGAAGTTTATAAAATTGTGCCTGGAGTGGAGAAAGTTGACAAAGAGAACTTCTTCTCCCTCTCCCACAATATTAGAATTTGAGGGCATCCAATGAAGCCGATGGGCAGTAGGTTCAGGACAGACAAAAGGAAATACTTCTTTACTCGGAGTGATTAAAATGTGGAATTCACTGCCAGAGGATGCAGTCACAGGCACAGACAGCTTTAAAAGGGGATTAGATAGACTCATGACTATGGTGACTAAAGGGAGCCCCCCCTCATTCAGAGGCAGTAAACCTCTGCACCTCAGAGCCAGGAGGCAACATCAGGGGAAAGCCTGGGCGACTGTGTCCTGTTGCTGGCCCTCCAGAGGAACTGGCTGGCCACTGTGTGAGACAGGATGCTGGACTGGATGGACCACTAGTCTGATCCAGCATGGCTCTTCTTACGTTCTTGATTTTTAGAAATCCTCCATCCCAGGAGAGACCCAGGGACACCCACCATCCCAGGAGAGATGGCACGGGAAAGGAGCTGGATTCACACCAAAGAGACCAGAGCTCCATCCCGACCCAGCCTGGAAGCTCTTGGAGTGACCTCGAGCCAATTGCCACCCGTCAGCTGAACCCATCTGACACAGTTGGAAGAACGGGGTGGGGGGAAGAAAGGGAGCCAAGCTCACAGTCCTGACAATGGAACAAATCATTATATCTCCTCACCCTCCTCGACCCAACCCCCTCCATCCCTACCACAGGCTTCCTCCCATCTCAGCCCCGCCATACCTCTGTGAATAAAGGGGCTGCAGAAGTTTACTGGTTGCCTCCTGGGTTTGACTGCAGAAAAGCAAACAATTGCATAAGTTGTACAACCAATTTGGTTAAAAAACTGCATTGACAACCCTGACACCAGTCCCCACTGCTGCTGAATCAGGGGCCTTTTCCGGTCTGACTCCTGGCTCGTTGCCGCTGTGTCAAGACGGGGAGGGGGGTTGTCCCCGCTGGGGCATCTCAGGATTAAGGTTCAACCTCCTGACAAAAACTTCTATGCCACAAAGGCTGACAATGGACCCCCTCCCCCCCCCCCGCCCTTCTGTCCTCCATTTAGCTCTCTAATGGAAAATGCTCCCAAACTACTCGGAGGCTGGGATTCTCATCTGAGCACCCTCTCCCGCATTGGCTCAGAGGGTAAGACACTGAGCTGCAGACCAGAAGGTCTGTAGTTCAGCAGTTCGAGACCCGAGTGCCGCATGACAGAGTGAGCTTCCGTCTCCAGCTCCTGCCTACCTAGCAGTTCGAAAGCAAGAAATTGCAAGTAGATAAACAGGTACCGCTTCGGTGAGGAAGCAACAGTGTTCCGTGCACCTCAGCATTTAGTCATGCTGGCCACATGACCATGGAAACATCTTCGGACAGCGCTGGCTCTCTGGCTTGGAAACGGAGATGAGCACCGCCCCCTAGAGTCAGATTCAACTGGCTTTCAAGCAAGGGAAACCTTTACCTTTACCCCTCACCCACTCACACATGTAGATTTTTCTGGGGGCCCAGCTCTCACCCTCCCTAGTCCATAGCACATCCAACCCTCACAAGCACTGGGAGTCAGGTGGGCAGAGATTCTGTTATACCATCCCACACCAAAGGAAGCACTCTGATGTGCTATGAAAGCCATCCACAGCCTTCAATGAGGAGGTCCAGTCACGCCCCTAAACCTCCCAGCCCAGAATGTGTGATCCTCTGCTGGGCCCATTCACTCGGCTTTGGGTTGATTTCTTTGGCCTGCTGAAAAGCTTCTACGAGTTTCACCAGTGTGGGTTCAAGATGTGCCAGGATCAGGACCACCTCCTAGTTTAACCCCCATTCCAGACAAAAGGCATTCGGGGACATGAGGACCTGCAGTCTAGCTCCTGTTTTCATAACAGAGTCTCCCCAACACATAAAACCCCCCTGAGAGCACCAACTGAACATGGCTGCATGATCCCTTCTCAGCTCTGGATTCCTTTCTTTCCATTTCAAGCAACTGTCTTTGGCTGCATGAAGGACCGTATGCTTGGAAGCTTAAGACCAGTTGGACTTGCGTTAAAACAGGGACTGCATTTATGGGAATTTGTGTCTAATCCTCCACAAAAGTGACCACTTGGATGCAGGCCAAGAAGTGACACTAATCCAAGCGTCTTCCTCCCACCCCCAATTGTCACCAAAAGAGGAAATCTTATCAGTTGAGCACTTGAGTGTTTTAGATCTCCTTGACTGATAAGCATTACGGATACCTGTTTCTCATACGAGGGCTTATGAAGCCCAACATTGTCAAACGATAGATAACCAGATAATCAGCGTGCCTCTAACAATACAGGAAGGGGCGTGCGGTTCAAAGGGAGCTCAGCATACCTGCTATCCATCTCCTGTATGAAGGGTCTGGATTTTGTGCGGATGGTTTGCTCTGATATGGAACCCATAAACTTCCTGTTCTTCAGGATGCGACATTCTGGAAGGTGACGCACAGGAGACGGCCCATGACTTTGGTTGCAGCATTTCATTCTTAGGCACAAAAGCTGCAGCCAGATCCAATGAGGAGGGAGTGTGCCACTTATGCTGCTAGAGCCAGGCCACGGCCACAGCCACTTCTGCACACGGGCTTCCCCCCGGGGACACAACAGCGGAAGCTCAGAAGGGGGGGCCGGGAGAGAGGAACTGGCTTCCTAGAGCAGACTTCCCATACCTGCGTGGCTGATCTCCGTCTTGTATTTCTCTGACAATCCCTCCAAAACAACGGTGATGAAGAACTCCCTGAAGAAGTGGTTGCTCTTGAAAGAGGGAGAGAGAAAAACAGGAGACACTGAAGTCCTACCCATGCTGATGCTAGCGGAGGGGCCTCTTCCCTCCAAGGTGATCCCACGCTGGTGGGAAGGGTCAGAGTGTGCATGAAAGGCGAGAGAATCGGACAACGGCACAGATGGGGCCAATGCCATAGGTGGGAGGGGCTCCATCAGTCGGCAGCTTTGCATAGACAAAGTCCTGCCGCCGCCCCCAGCCTCTCCAGCTGAAAGGACCCTGGGATACGACGGCAGGAAGAAAGCCACTGCCAGCCAGTGCAGACAACACTGGACCAGCCAGACTCTGCAGAAGGCAACTTCATATCCTGTTTCACCGGTGCTCATTAGAGGCAGCGAGATTATTATAAGCACAACAACGGAAGAGTTTGACATTGCCTACAGTAGAGGAATGGTCGGAGAAGGTGCTGGAACTTGCTGCGGTGGCTAAACTTACTTCATAGATTAGATTAGAGAAAAGACAATTAAGCTCATTTATTGCTGATTGGAAACCCCTTATAGATTTTTTTTGCATGAAACAGACAATAATGACTTGATGATCGGTGGGTCTGGTGAATAAGGAATTTAGACTAATAGAAGAAAAGAGTTTTTTATGGTAAACCTAGAGTAAGAAAAAAAAATTGCAATCAAACTTATATCCATCACGGAGAAAATCGGAAGCCCCCTTTCAGTATATATATTTGGGGGGGATTTCCCTCTTTCCTTTCGTTGTTTTTCGTTATCTGTTTGTTCTTTCTTTTGATAACAACTCTCAATTTCACTGTTGCTTGTCAGACAAGCAACTTCTAGGAGGAAACCTCCCCTGGGCTTAATTGACATGCCTTCCCCAGGAACCCTAGACCACAACACGGGGAACTCTGTTTCAGAGGGCAGCCACGTCCGTCTGCAACAGAAGAGCTAGACTTGAGCCTGGTATCTCCTGAGAGACTAACAAGATCTCCAGGGTGTAAGTTTTAGAGAGTCAAAGTTCTCTGACAAAGGGAGTTTTGCTCCCAAAAGCTCATGCCCCTATCCTCTTGTTGGTCTCAAAGGTGCTACTGGACTCGGATCTTGCACTTCAGCATGAGGCAGTGCTCCCACACGGAGAAAGCATGTCTGTGTCAGAGCTGGCTGGGGAATGGGGGTGGAGAAAGAGGTGGCCGGGGGGAGGAGGATATTCAAGCAGTCAGCTAAGTGGTTGAGGGCACCTGGTCACCACAGTGCTCCACCCCACTAATCACCCCTAATCAATCCCCACCCACATTACCCCACTTGTGCTGAGGTCCAAATCCCACTTCCAGTGTCCTCGGAATATCAGCCGTGAGCAGGACAGAGGTGAACATGAGAACATAAGGGAAGCCAATGTTGGAACAGGTCAATGGCCCATCCTGTCCACCACTCCAATACACAGTGGCCAAAAATATCAGGTGCCATCAGGAGGTCCAGCAGTGGGGCCAGTGCCCCCCCAAGCCCCAAGAATACAGAGCATCCCTTGCCCCAGACTGAGAGTGCCTATCTATACCTTGTGGCTAATAGCCATGGATGAACCTCTGCTCCATATGCTTATCTAATTCCCTCTTGGAACCATCCATGCTTGTGGCTGCCGCCACCTCCTGTGGCAGTGAATTCCATGTGTTGATCACCCTTTGGGTGAAGAAGTACTTCCTTTTATCCCTTCTAACCCGACTGCTCGGCAATTTCATTGAGTGCCCATGGTGGAAGCAAGGAATCTGGAACTCAGCATGCGAAGGATGCGGGGGAAGAGGGAGAATGAGAGGCTGTTATAGGGATGGATGATTGTGGCCCATCAGCTCCCCCCACGAATCAGCTCCCACCTACTAGGACAGTGGTTCTCAGGGGAAAGAGCTGAGCTCTGCAGCCCTCCTCCACATGGTGTCTCCCTAATGGGGACATGAGAGGTCAGCCCCTCCTGTTACTCCTGTTATTCCTTGGTGCCAACAAACCTGACAGGGTAACGCTTTGCTCTGTCCTCCAGCTGGGGCGTGTGCATGCAAGGGGGTGGCACCTTCAATGAGAGCCCCTGGAGGGCATCTTGCCCAGGGTTGAATGCTGTTCCTCCTACCTCCTAAGTGCTCACAAGAAAAGGTCTCCTAGCAGAAGAGCTGCCCCTCCCCACCAAAAAGTGGAAGGACCAGCTCAGAGGGTCCTCCGTGCAGAGAGACACTCACCTCCACCTTGGTGAAGAAGTCAGTGCTGACAGTGACATCATATGCAGTGCAGCCGTGACCACCTGGAGAGGAGGGAGGAGGAAGAGGAGGAGTCAGGCCAATCCTGAAGACAAGACAACCAGTTCCTAAAGCCCACGAGCAGGACTGGGCCATAGAGCTGTCCTTCACGTGATCGGTCCACGTTTTACCATCTCGCTGGAGAAGCACATGTGTTGAAAACTGCTGACTTCATGCTGCTTTTCCCCATTTTTTAATATGTGTGTGTGTGCGCGCATACATGTGTGCACCTGGAAGTCATGGCAACCTCTGGTGACTGGCCCCTACTGGGGGCCTGGAGGATATAGAGAGAGGAGGCTGAATAAAGCCTGCCCCTGCCGCCCAGCTGCTGGTATTCCAAGGAGGTCTCCCATCCAAGTACTTGCCAGGGTCGACCCTGCTTAGCTTCTGAGACCTGACGAGATCAGGCTTGCCTGGGCTATCCAGGTCAGGCCATGTTCCACACCTTTGCAAATTCCTCCCCAACCATGACGGCTACAAATTGGTTTTGGGTTTTGTTTTGTTTTTTGAGTTTCCTCCCCTGAAAACTGCTCTCCTCTTTCTACGGAGTGGGGAATACACTTAGCATTACCTGAGCAAAACTAAAACAGAGGGCAGGCGACTGGGTCCTTTTAGTGTCAGGATGCCCAGCAATCCCACCACACAGATTGCGTAAGTTATTGGCCATGCTTCAGTCCCCCGTCTCAGTTTCACCTCCCCACGGCCGCTTCTTCCACTAATGCCACCGGCCCATCTCCCCAGCGATGGGCGCTGAACACTCACTCTTGTCGACTTCTGCGTGGGGCTCGCCCAGGGTCATGGGGATCCGGAAGTTGGAGGCGTTCTCCGACTCAATGAGGCACTCGAGCTCTTCATTGGTCAGGTCGGGAGGCGGCGGGATGTGGGGGGACCTGCAGATGTTGACAAAGATCTTCTCGCCTGCATCAGTGCGGGTTTTGAGGCAGAACCCTGGAGAGGACAGGCGCAAGCTTAATACCGTCAGGCAGTCCCAGGCGGAAGTTGCTCCAGTGAGCCAAAATATTTGATGGCAAGATTCAGACCTTCCAGGGAGGCCTTTGGGGATGCCAGGCAGGAATCTGCCCTTTTGCATCACCACCCAGCCCTGGTGAGAGATGGAATTGCAGAAAGACTAGCCATGCCAGTGAAGGAAACTTCCCTGTACGCATCAGCCACAACAGATCAGGTGACAGCCCCTAAAGAAACTTCCTGGCTAGGCCACCTTCTCCTTGTTCTGCTCTGTATTTGCCTCTGCACAGAAACCAGGTCTAACACCCAGTCCTATACTCTCCTCCTCCTCCTCAAGCCCTCTGTTCTTTTGTCTGAAGCTCTTTACCTGGAAGTGGTCGGATAGGCTTGGAGTCCACTGGAGGGGGAACTGCTCCCTGGATCTTCTGGGTTGCCTGGGGAGACAGAGCGTCGATTGGTTTATCACACCATCCCAGCCACATTGACTTAGAAGCCCGTCCCATTCATGTCCCTTTCCATATATGTGTCAGTCCCTAGTATTGTTATAGCCAGAAGAACCCAGACAATACAGCAGGTCCATGTTGCCTTCCAGACTTCACCCTGCAAGACCATGAAGCCACAATGTCCTCTCCTCATACCCCTCCCTTCCATGCCATCCACAACCATTTACAAGCAACAAGGAAATCACAGGCCAGCAATGTCACCACCCTCATTGGGAGTCCTTAGGAATAATATCAGTGCTTTTATATTTTAACACAGGCAGCTGGCCTATATATGGTACTTTCTGGCATTCGAAGCACTTCATGAGCTTTCTTTTGTTGCAATCCCTTCAACGATCCTATGAATTCCAAGAGGTCCTCTCCAAACTGGGCCATGAACAGCAGGCAAAAGTCAATGTAAGTCAGCGCAAAGTGATCTGCATTAAGGGAGAATATCCTAATTTCAAAGATACATTGGTGTGAACTGATAATGACAGACCCAGAAAAAGACATCAGGCAGACAGCTCCCTGAAAACATCGACTCAGCATGCAGCAGTGATTTTAAAAAGTGATTTTAAAAACCCCATGCTAGGGAATCATCAAAACTGGAACTGAGAACAAAACTGCTAGCATAGTATAAAGCCCATGTATAAGTCCCTGATGCAGCCTCATTAGGAACACCATATACAGTTAGGGTTTCTGCATCTCCAAAAATGTTGCTGAAGGCCTGGAAAAAGTGCAGAAAAGGACAGCCAAAAGGATCGTGGGGTCAGAGCACCTGTCCTATGAGGCAAGGACAAGGCATGTGGAGCATTTTAGTTTAGAGAAAAGGAGATTAAGGAGGTAACATGCTAGAGAGCTCCCTCATGGATCACTGCCTTGTCGTGGCGAGGGGGCTTGCGTGGTTCAATGAGGCTGTGGGCTATGCCGTGGAGGGCCACCCAGGACGGACAGGCCACAGCAGAGAACTCAGACCAAGCGTGATCCCCTGGAGAAGGAAATGGCAACCCACTCCAGTATCTTTGCCAAGAAAACCCCATGGACAGTAACAAAAGGCTAAAAGATATGACGCCGGAAGATGAGCCCCTCAGGTCGGAAGGTGTCCAATATGCTACTGAGGAAGAGCAGAAGGCAAGTACGAGTAACCCCAGAAAGAGTGAAGCGGCTGGGCCAAAGCCGAAAGGACGCTCAGTTGTGGATGTGTCTGACGGTGAAAGGAAAGTTCGATGCTGCAAAGAACAATACTGCATAGGAACCTGGAATGTAAGATCTATGAATCAAGGTAAGCTTGACGTGGTCAAAAATGAGATGGCAAGAATGAACATCGACATCTTGGGAATCAGTGAACTAAAGTGGACAGGAATGGGCGAATTTAACTCAGAAGACCATTATATCTACTACTGTGGCCAGGAATCCCGTAGAAAAAATGGTGTGGCCTTTATAGTCAACAAGAGAGTGAGAAAGGCAGTATTGGGATACAATCTCAAAAATGACAGAATGATCTCGGTCCGAATCCAAGGCAAACCATTCAATATCACAGTAATCCAAGTCTATGCCCCAACCACTGCTGCAGAAGAGGCTGAAGTGGACCAGTTCTACGAAGACCTACAACAGCTCGTAGAACTAACTAACACAAAAATGATGTCCTCATCATCATAGGGGACTGGAATGCTAAAGTAGGAAATCAAAAGGTAACCGGAATAACAGACAAGTTTGGCCTTGGAGAACAAAATGAAGCAGGGCAAAGGCTAACAGAGTTTTGTCAAGAGAACACGCTGGTCATAGCGAACACCCTTTTCCAACAACCTAAGAGGCGTCTCTACACATGGACATCACCAGATGGGCAACACCGAAATCAGATTGACTATATAATTTGCAGTCAAAGATGGAGCAGCTCTATCCAGTCAGTAAAAACAAGACCTGGAGCTGACTGTGGCTCAGATCATGAGCTACTCATTGCAAAATTCAGACTTAAATTGAAGAAAGTTGGGAAAACCACAAGGCCATTCAGATTTGACCTAGATCGCATCCCCGATGAATATACAGTAGAGGTGAAGAATAGGTTTAAGGGACTAGATTTGATAGACAGAGTGCCTGAAGAACTATGGACAGAGGTCCGTGACATTGTAAAGGAGGCAGCATTCACCGCCATCCCAAAGAAAAAAAAGAAATGCAAAAAAGCAAAGTGGCTGTCTGATGAGGCTTTACACATAGCAGAGGAAAGAAGGAAAGCTAAAGGCAATGGGGAAAAGGAAAGATTTGCCCAACTGAATGCAGATTTCCAGAGAACAGCAAGGAGAGATAAGGAGGCTTTCCTGAATGAACAATGCAAAGTAATAGAGGAAAACAATAGATTGGGAAGGACTAGAGATCTCTTCAAGAAAATTGGAGAAATCAAGGGAACGTTCCATGCAAAGCTGGCCATGATAAAGGACAAAACCGGTAGGGACCTAACAGAAGCAGAAGAGATTAGGAAAAGATGGCAAGAATACACAGAAGAACTATACAAGAAGGACCTCGATGTCCTTGACAACCACGATGGTATAATCACTGACCTCGAGCCAGACATCCTGGAAAGCGAAGTTAAATGGGCCTTAGAAAGCATTACTAACAACAAAGCTAGTGGAGGTGATGGTATCCCAGCTGAGTTATTCAAAGTCTTAAAAGAAGATGCTGTTAAAGTGCTGCACTCAATTTGCTTGCCAACAAATTTGGAAAACACAACAGTGGCCACAGGATTGGAAAAGGTCAGTTTACATTCCAATCCCAAAGAAGGGCAACGTCAAGGAATGTTCAAACTATCGCACAATTGCACTCATTTCACACGCTAGCAAGGTCATGCTCAAAATCCTACAAGCTAGGCTCCAACAGTACGTGGATAGAGAACTGCCAGAAGTACAAGCTGGGTTTCGAAGAGGTAGAGGTACTAGAGATCAAATTGCCAACATTCGCTGGATTATGGAGAAAGCAAGAGAGTACCAGAAAAACATCTATTTCTGCTTCATTGACTATGCTAAAGCCTTTGATTGTGTGGATCACAATAAATTATGGCAGGTTCTTAAAGAGATGGGAGTACCAGACCACCTCATATGTCTCCTGAGAAACCTGTATAAGGGTCAAGAAGCAACAGTTAGAACCGGATATGGAACAACTGATTGGTTTAGCATAGGAAAAGGAGTTCGACAAGGATGTATATTGTCACCTTGCTTATTTAATTTATATGCAGAGTACGCATCATGCGAAATGCTGGCCTGGATGAATCACAAGCTGGAGTTAAGATTGCTGGGGAAAAGATCAATAACCTCAGATATGCAGACGATACCACTCTGATGGCAGAAAGTGTAGAGGACCTAAAGAGTCTCTTGCTCAGGGTGAAAGAGGAGAGTGCAAAAGTGGGCTTGAAGCTCAACATCAAAAAAACTAAGATCATGGCATCTGGCCCCATCACTCCTTGGCAAATAGAAGGGGAAGTCGTAGAAGTAGTGACAGACTTCACGTTCCTAGGATCCCAGATCACCGCAGATGGTGACTGCAGCCATGAAATTAAAAGACGCCTGCTCCTTGGGAGGAAAGCGATGGCAAACCTAAACAGCATGATAAAAAGCAGAGACATCACCTTGCCAACAAAAGTCCGCATGGTCAAAGCAATGGTATTCCCCGTAGTAATGTATGGCTGTGAGAGTTGGACTATAAGGAAGGCCGAGCGCCGAAGAATAGATTCTTTTGAATTATGGTGCTGGAGAAGACTCTTGAGAGTCCCTTGGACTGCAATGCAAGGAGATCAAATCTGTCAATCCTAAAAAGAAATCAACCCTGACTGTTCCCTGGAAGGCCAGATCCTGAAGCTGAAGCTCAAATACTTTGGCCACCAAATGAGAAGGGAGCATTCACTGGAGAAGACCCTGATGCTGGGAAAGATTGAAGGTCAAAGAAGAAGGGGACGGCAAAGGATGAGATGGTTAGACAGTGTCATCGATGCAACGAACATGAAATTGAGCAAACTTCAGCGGACAGCGGAAGACAGGAGGGCCTGGCGTAATCTGGTCCATGGGGTCGCGAAGAGTCGGACTCGACTGTGCGACTGAACAACAACAACAAAAATGCTAGAGAGCCACAAAATTATGCACAGCTCAGAGAGAGAGGAACGTTTCTCCATCTCCCATAATACTATAACTTGGGATCACCCTATGAAATGGATTGACAGTAGGCCCAAGGCAGACCAAAAGAAGTGCTACTTCTCACACAGCCTAGCTGATGTGGGGAACTCACTGCCATAAGATGTGGTGATGGTCACGGGATCAGAAGTGCGTTGAACAGATTTATAGAGGGGAAGCCTAACGTTCGCTATTAGCCATGGCAGCTTCTTTTTAGAGACAAATGTCAGGCGCTGGGGAGCAATCAGCAAACAAGGGCCATTGTCCACAAACCCTGCCCGTGGGCTTCCCTATGGCACCTGCCTAGCCACTGCTGCAAAACGGATGCTGGACTGATGGATGTTTCCAACCACCTCCCCAAGGAGAAGATAGCAGTGGCAGCTGCACACCTGGAGCAGAAGGCGTCGGAACTCCTCCTCTTCTTCGTCCCCTTGCAGCTCAGCCGACAGCAAGGACCTGTCACTGGCAGATGCCATGGAAAGGCAGCCTGCAGAGGCCATGACATAAACAAGGATTAAAAACAAGGCAGGGAAGAGCATAAACCTTAAGGCAAAGGGCAGCAGACCCAGAGAGTCAGGAAGGAATGCAGGGTAAACTGCTACCCTTTCCCCCTTTTCTATTCTAAAGTTCCCATTCACTTCCCAGAAAATCCAGAATTTCTAGACTTTGGCCAAATGCTCTATTTTTTATTTTAATTTAGAGCTAAGGTTACCAGGGCTATTTTCCCCCTAAATCTAAGAACTTACTGGTGATCACCTGCCCAAGAAATGTCCGACTGTCCTCAACCAGAGCCAGGGCCTTTTCAGCCCTGCCTCCAACCTGGTGGAACTCTCTACCAAATAACACCCATGCCCTGCGGGACTTAATGCAGTTCCACAGGGCCCGTAAGGCAGAGGTGTTCCGCCAGGCTTTTGGCTGAGGACAGGAACAGTTTCCACCCCACCTGGCACCTCTGTTTCTTGCTCCCTCTCCCATGAGGCAGTGGCATAAGCTGACACGCTAGCACCATCTAGAAATGTTTAATTGATATGCTTTTACTGTTTTAATTGCTGACTAATTTGTGTGTGTGTGTTATTGTTGTACACTACCCTGAGCCTGTTTCTAGGTTCTGGGTTCTGGAAACCTAATTTAAAGAATTTATGAATAAAAATAAATAAATACCACCCTCCAGGTGAGGCCTGGGGATCTCCTGGAATTACAACTGATCTCCAGACACAGAGATCAGCTCCTCTGGAGAGAATGGCTACTTTGGAGGGTGGACTCTGTGGCATTGTACCCCACTGTGTTTGCTCCCATCACCAAACCTCACCCTCCCCAGGATCTACCGCCAACATTTCCAGCCATTTCCCAACCCAGATTTGGTAACTCTGTTTAGAGCTGATAAAATCTGGCAGGGGGAGGGGATCCAAAACCTACAGGCCTGTCTATTATCATGACAAACTGGTAGGAAGGAAAAGAAGATACTTTGTCCCTTTAAATCATAACCCAACCAAAATCTAAAATAGCAGGAATTCCCGGCACCCATTCTAGTCCAGACTGCCCACATGAAGGACGCCCAGTGAGACGACTGGTCCATTTAGCAAAACCTGCTACTTGAGCTTCTTCACCTAGAGATTGCATCTTGGGGCTACAGCATGCAAACCAGGCATGCTAGCCAGTAGCCGCTGAGCCACTACCAGTCCCCCACCCCGGTATGCAAACATTTCCCATTGATATTCACCCTCATGCGGGACTCCCCATGTCCCACGCACCTGCAAATGAGCCCCATCAGCCCCCCCCCCACCTCCTGCTTCCTTCGTCTCCCCTCCAACTGACCCCCAAACCCGCAATCCTCCTACGGGGATCTCCGTGGAAGTAAGACCGCTCCCGCTTCTTTATTTTGATCGGCTGACCAACCGGGCCGATTTCAGGAACGCAAACTTCCGGGATTGCTATAGCAACCCCTGTGCGTGGCTGTCCTAACCACAGAGACAGCGGAGAAGGGGAGCTGCTAAAAGAACAGAGAAAGAGAGACTTCCCTTGGCTTTATTCCCCCCGTCTTCCGGCCTCTTTTAGGACCACCATCTTTCCCCCCCCCCTTACTTCAGGCAAAAAATTCCGTTAAAAAAAAATCCCGCTTCTGAAGCTTAAAAAAAATTACCTCTAGCGTTCACTTGCTATCTTTCGATGGGAAAAGAGGAAGTGACGACACATATGTTGACTTGCAGGGCGATTAAACGGGAAGTTAAGATCTCTGCCTCTCTGTTCGGTTTATATGTCCCACGGAGGTTGAGAGGGGAGATTCAGCAGAGTACGTGCGTTAGGGGAGAGGCCGCATGCTCAGCGCCCCCAGTTTATCCCCTGGCATCTCCAGTTACATGGCAGAGGCCAGAGAGACCCTGGAGGTCGGCTGCTTGACCATATCAAGAACGGCGTGGTGCAAAGTCCCTTCATATGTTCATATATAGATATATTTGTATATGTTACAGCAAATTTATTGTGGCATAATAACTGGATTTTGCCATTTTACACAGTAAAAATCCAGTTGAAAGTGCACTGAAAGTGGATTATATAGCGTGTGTGACCGCAGCCAGATCCGACTTTTACTTTTTTCCGCAGTCTTCCGGGACTTGGACCCTTGGCAGATACACAATTTCCCTCGCCCCGAACCAATGTATGTGAGCGTATGGGAGCGACAGATAGGTAGAGAGGAAAAATAATATTCAAATGTAAAACACACCACATGCAAGAAATGGATAAGCGCACACGTAACGACGTCTCGTTAATCCTAAACCAATTCGCATAAAACTTGGTGAATTAAAAGTTATCTCCGCAAATGCTGGAGATGGGGTTCGTCTTGCATCCCAGTCTTAAGAGCAGTTACATCACAGCCCTGTTCACGAGTTACAGTGAACGTATGTACAATCCTTGTACAGTATACGCTTGATTTTTCTTTATATATGTTCGTGTTACATGAGGATCTAATTCTCATGTTTTATTCAATCAAATTCATATACAGCTGAACATGCGATTTAAACATGATTTATTCATTCATTTACCGGTCCCCAGTTTCTTTTGTAAACACGTGTTGCCTCTTTCTTACAGCAGATGTACGCACAATTCCCCTCTCTAGCAATACAATTTCATTTCATCCTGTTTTCTGCATTCGGTATTCCTCATCTATACCAGAAGAAGGTCGGAAGTGAGCAAAAAAATCCAGCCTACGCGTTCTTTTCCGTATTGTGTTCCATGATAGTTTGGAGAAGATCGAAAGGAACGTGCCCCTTTGCCTCCCGATCTAAAATCGAACCCACTTCCCACTACAATGTCCAAAGCAAAGTATAGAGAGTGTTCTACCATCGAGATGGCCACGAGGAATAGAGCAGTATTACTCTAAGAATCGCGGCTAATCGCAGCTTTATCAGAAGAAGTTCAAACTGAGTGTTATTTTCTTAAACGAGGAGTAGGCGATAGATACCTGATCCTAAGACTGGGTAGTCTCTATGGTAGCTGGGAGGCCGGAAGTGCTGCCCTGGAGTGGGCGGGCTGAGGGTTTTGATCCCGGCTGGTGAGTTCTGCTTGTCAAAGAAGAGCGGTGTAGGGTCCATGGCTGGCTCAGCTGTACCAAGCAGTCGTGGGGCCCCTTCAGTGCACGCTATCTACAGTTCCATGGAGTATGGGCCTGTCCCAGAGGGGACTGGGGCAGCCCAGGTAAGGGAAACAGCTCGGAATCGAGCGCTCTCCTCCTACCAGGTTCCCCAAATGCGGAACTAGAGGCTTTAAACCGCTGAGCGCAGACAAGCGTTCCTGCAAGGGGGAAGAGCTGAGCTGCAGTAGGGATTTACTACGCCTAGATAGATTAGAACGCAAAGGAATTGTTGCTGGCGAGCGGGGGGGGGGACGCTTTGCATCGCCAGCCCCCCTCGGCTAACAGAATCCACCTTTTACCTGGCATTTTTGGCTTAAAAAAACAACAACCTTGTGTTAAATATTTCCTCTGCTCCTCTCGGTCAGTCGCTAACCTTTGGTCTGTTGCTGATCCAGCAACTCGTGCGGAATGGGCGCTGGGTCGGTGACGCGGGTCACTGAACTGAGCACCCAAGCCAAGAGCGAAACTTCTGCCTCATGAAGAATAGGGCATGTCGGCATATTTGGCGACTTTAAAGCTGCCTGTATGGGGCACTCGGGGAGGGGTGAACGACGCAGGGAGAATGCTCGTGTGCAAGCGCCTTACTATCTTTTTATCGCTAGGCGTCTGCGTTGTTTATAGAGCCCAGGAAACGCATTGTGGCAGATCAGCGTATGCGTGGGGAGACACTCCAGTCAAACTAAGCACAACATGGGCTACTTGTTGCGTTCCATCTAGCCTACCTCCTAGGATTGTTGTGAAGGTTAAAATGGAGGCGGGAACTGCGTACGCCGTCCTGAGATCCTTGAAGAGTGCAAGTGACTTTCCAAGCTCCCTCCCCTCTGCTGCTCCCGAGACTCACCTCTCCCTTTCCAGAGAAACCTAGACTCCTGTGTCTCTCTCACACATGCGTAAAGATGTGCTGTGATCCTGACCTTCCCTTGCGATTCCGACCTATTCTTACTTAACTGCCACCGGATGTAGCGGTGCCTGCGTCCACACAGTAGGAGATCAGAGAAATTCAGTGTTGGTGAGTTAAGACAACTGCCATATTCAGAGGCAGTATGCCTCGGAATGCGAGTTCTGGGAGGCAGCATCGGAAGGGGATGCTGAGCACCGTTTGCACGGTGCATTAGTTGCTGGCCGCTGCATAAGTCCATATGCTGGCCGTGACGGACAGAGCGCTGCTTTGATTTAGCCCGGCGCCTCTTCTGTTTCGAAGCCCTGATTATTCCCCAGAGGCCCGCGCGAAATCCGTGTAAAAGAATCCGTGCAAACTCGAGCTTCCCTCAGCAGGAGGCCCCCGGGACCGGGCAGGATGCGGCGCGCATAAAAGCCCACCGCAAGCCCGGAGCGTTAGGGGTGGATGGTGGGACTCCGGGGTCCCCCCCCCGGGAGTGGCGCCTCGTTTGTTTCTTGGGAGGGAGGTAGAAAGAGTCCCCTCTTTGCTTTTGGCTCGAGCAGGCGGGGCCGAGAGCCCTGCTTTCCATCAGGGTCATATGCATACTGCGCCACCATTGGCCGGCGCGCCCGTGGTAAGTCCCACCTCGGGTTACGTGTTACCGCGGAGGTACCCGCCCCTCTACTCCGCCTCGCTCGGTCGTCTGGGTTGGGGGGTTGTATCCCAGCGTGCACCGGGGTTAGGCTTTTAATTAAACCGAGGTGGGGGGATCCCCCTCTTTTTTCCCTTGCAATCTCTTTTTTCCCCCGTTGCCCCCACCCCGCCCACCCCTCTTTGCCCCTTTCCCCCCCCCCAGCAGCCCCGGGATGTCCTCCTCTTCCCCTTCTTCCTTCCTGGGCCCAAAGACCACGGACCGTCCCAAAGCGCCCCGGACCCGGGCGGCGACTTGGAGCCACCGGGAGACGCTGGACTTCCTCGCCTTGTGGGGGGAAGAAGGGATCCAGGCGCAGCTCAACCGGTGCCACCGGAATGCCGACGTCTACCAGTGGATCTCGGAGCGGATGGCCGAGAAGGGCTACTTCCGCGACGAGGACCAGTGCCGCACCAAGGGCAAGGACCTGAAGAAGAGCTACAAGCAGGCCAAGCTGCAGGACGGCGTCGCCCGCCAGCGGTGCCGCTTCTTCCACGAGCTGGACGCCATCCTGGGCGGCGGTCGGGGCGGGGGAGGAGGGGGCGGCGGCGGGGGGGGGGCGGCCCCCTGGTGCCAGGTGGTGATCAAAGAGGAGAGCGACCCGGAGCTGGACCCGGATCCAGGCCTGCAGGAGGACGACTACGCTTGGACCCAGGTGTCCGTCACCGACGGCAGCGACCTGGACCCGCAAGGCGAGCCCTCCGCCGCCCTCGCCGCCGCCGGTGCCTCCTCTTCCTCCTCCTCCTCCCAGGCGCCCGGCGGGATGCTCCGTCCCGAAGACGCCGCGGCCCCGATCCTTCTCCACCACCACCACCACCATCATGCCTCGGCGGGCTTCGTCAAGGAGGAGAAAAGCCCCCCCGGGGAGGAGGAGCCCGGAGGAGCGACGCCCTACCTCTACCCCCGGGAGGACGCCGGCGGGGAGAGCCCCGGAGGGGATAGCCTCAGGCCGCGGGGGGTGGAGGAGCCGCTCCTGCGCCGGGAGAGCCGGGCCCATCTGGACGCCCCTTGGAGGGCCGGGCTCAGCCGGAGAGGTGAGTGCCGGCGGGGGGGGGGCATCGGCTAGAGCTTCTTCAGCACTAAACACCCCCACACACCCCTTGTCCCAGGAATTCTGCCACCAAAAGGCCAGGTCTCCAACCCCAGCTGTCAGGTCGAGTCTTCCAGGGGCCAGCAGACCAACATCTGCGGGACTGGCCTCTGGGAGACCCTAGATGTCTGCCTCAGGCCCTGCTACTTCCCTGCCCGAAATCCCTGAAGTCCTGGTGTGCCACCCCCTCGGAATGTGTCCTAACAAAACCTGGAAAATGCTTCCGTCGGAAACCCCACTGCCTGCCCAGTGAACCCAGGCGACCTGGCACCCTGGCTTGTTTCTCCCAGCTTCCTTCTCCCTAGGCTCTAGTTTCCCTTTAATAGTCCTTGGCTGTGAGGCCTCCCTTTAACCCCTGCATTGCCTGTTGGAATCGAGCCCAGGAATCTTGCCAGCCTTCTCTTCTTCACTACCAAAACATTCGCCTTCCTTTTGGCAACCCACTTTTCTGGTCCCTTGGCACCCCGCTAAACCATCGGTTCCGTTTGCTCTTTCCTGCCTGAAGTACCAGCAGCCCCGAGTGCCACGATTCCCAGGCTGAACCCAACTAGGCACTTTTACTCTTCTGAGTAAAACAGGAGCCCGATGGCACTTTAGAGACTAATGAAATGTATTTTAGCAGAAGCTTTTGTGAGTCAGCGCTCACTTCCACAGATATATTGGAGTTTACACCTATTAGACAAACACGTTTGTATTAACAGTAGGAAACACTGGGGAGGGTGGGTGGAGCTATTATAAAGAGAGTTCAGCTTAAAACATTTCTCCAGCTTCCTGCATTTCTGTTGTTAATATAAATGTGTTTGTTTCATGGGTAGGCCCTGACCCGGATAGCCCAGACTAGCCCGATCTTGTCAGATCTCGGAAGCTAAGCAAGGTCAGCCCTGGCTAGTATTTGGATGGGAGACCTCCAAGGAATACCAGGGGTGTGATGCAGAGGCAGGCAATGGCCAACCACCTCTGAACGTCTCTTGCCTTGAAAACCCAACCTGGGATTGCCATAAGTCAGCTGTGACGTGACAGTGCTTTCCGCTACCAGTGGGGTAGATGCTCCAGTGTACCTGATGAAGTGAGCTCTCATTCATGAAAGCTTTTGCTGGAACACATTTTGCTTATCTCTAAGGTACCTCTGGACTCCTATTTTGTAAGCCGTTCTGAGACTTCTTCTGGTAGTGAAGGGCGGGGTGTAAATCCAATCTCCTCCTTCTTCTCCTCCTCCTATTTTGTTTTGCCGCTCCAGACTAAATCACAGCTACTCATTTTGAGTTATCCTCACTCTGAAGGCTTTGGTTTTCTAGTGAGCCTCCTCGCCTGCCGTCTCTTTCCCCAGGCTCTATATCTCCCCCACCCCATCTTCCACCAGCAACCACTAGGTATCACTGCCTCCCAGACTTCCCAGGACTCCTGGTTAGTTTTTAAGCTTTCCCCCTTCCAGGCATCTGTTTCCCTGGAAGCCCGGCAGCTGACCTTTCCTCTGATTTCACAGCTAGATGATCTTCCTCCAAGAGAACCGACAGGGAACAATGCTGGGAGGGATGGGTGTGACTGAAATCCTTATTCAGGAAAGAAGAATGTATAGTCTTGTGACACCTTGAAAACTTAACAGAATTATGTTCCAGCATGGACCTACAGCCAGCTTCTTTAAACTTTCTTCTTTGCATCTGAAGAAGGCGCAAAAGCTATGCTGGCGTGAAATTTTGCTAGCCTTTAAGGAGCTGTAAGACTCTGGTTTGTTTTGGCTGCCGCAGAGGAATTTAGACACCTTTCTGGAGTTAATCAAGGCAGTCTCTTCCCCCACCCCGTCTGAAAGAGAAAAGGCTGTCTTGACTGACCAGTGGTAGAGACCTATAGCAGCTGGCTCAGTATCGCAGCTGACATGGAACCTGTTTGGCTCCAGAGATCGGGCCTGCCTGGGTCATCCATGCCCAGGACCCAGGATGCACACACAGCCTTTTTTAAAACTGATGTGTAGCAAAGGAGGGCGAGGAGAGACCAACTCTCTTGTTTGTCACAAAACTTCCCTGCCTAGTGATAATTCCTCCTTTTTCTTATAAACCTAGGTTGAAGTTTAGCATCAAATAGCAGCTGTAGGGATCGAAACAAGGGTTGGCTGGCCTTGCCCTGAAGAACAGCGTGCACACATGAAAGCTCACACCCTGAATAAACCTTTGTTGGTCCTAAAAGAGCCGCTGGACTCGAAATTTGTTCTATCCCTGACCTGGATGGCCCAGGCAAGGCTGATCTTGTCAGATCTGGGAAGCTAAGCAGGGTCGGCCTTGGTTAGTACTTGGATGGGAGACCACCAAGGAAGTCCAGGGCTGCTACCCAGAGGCAGGCAATGGCAGACCACCTCTGTTCACCTCCTGCCTTGAAACCCCTACAGGGTCAGCATAAGTTGGTTGTAACTTGACGGGACTGTCCATGCACATCTGTGCTGGTTATGTGTATAGTTTGTAGGCCGGCCTAATGGTGGCACCGTTTGGAATAATCGTGCCCTTGTGCATTTCCAAGCTATTGGCCCTCTAAATCTACTTCTTATTTATTTATTTATTAGTTACATTTATAACCTGCCCTCCCCGCAAACGGGGGACATTCCATTTGTGCTGCTGTCCCATGCTAGAGTCTTACTGATTCTTCTGGAACCTCAGGCTGTGGTCTTGCTCCCGTTTTTGAATGAATGCCTTCTCTCTGTTGCCTCCCCCCCTTCAGCTTTTCCCAGACCTCGAGCCCTGCTGAGCACACGAGAAAAGCTGGCTCAGCTCCGAAACAGAAGGAAGAGGCCCCGGGATGACAGATTCGACGAGCTCATACGGGATATCCGGACGCACTTCCGGGAGCGGGAGAAACTGTTCCAGGGCTTGTGGGAGGAGGAGAAGGCCCAGCGGGAGAAGGACAGGAGGCTGTGGACAGCCGAGATGGACTGGATTCGGCAGATGTGGGCGAAGAGCCAGAAAGAGAGAGAAGCTGCGGGAGAAGAGAAGGAGACGAACGGGCCTCGGCTCATAAAGGAGGAGGCCTGGAATCTCTGCAAAGGCCTCGAAGGGGACCCCCCGAACGACCCCAGTGTTCAAGAGCCCCCGCTCTTAAAGGTTGCGTGTGCTGAGAGCAGTCCATTTGCAGAGAGTACAAGAGCCCGGAGTTCTAATCCGTGCCTTCTACGGATTTGCTGTTGCTTCTTGAGAACTTAAGCTCTGTAAAATTGCCTTATACCGAGTCAGCCCATTGGTCTATCTAGCTCAGTATTGTCTCCTGGCAGTGGCTCTTCTGGGTCTCGGGCAGAGAAGGACCTTTCTCGGCATTGGCTCCCAGAGATCTTTCAGTGGGGACACACCCGGCACCTACTGCCGGCAAAGCCTGTGATCTTTCACTGAACCAAATGTTCTTTCTCCTAGACCTCTTTTTAAGGGCCTCTGTGATCATAAGATAAGCTGCTCCTTAAGTCTCTGTAGCCTCACGTTTTTGATTGGGCAAGCACATCTAACCTAAGCAATGATGTAAAGGGATGCCAGGGGAACACTCCCAGATAACTACAAAAACAGCAGAAGGGTAATCATCAGTGTTCCCTCTAAGCTGAGTTAGTGGCTCACAGTTTTATAGCTTCTGGCTCATGCATTTTTTGTCTTCGCTCAGGAAGGACGGCTCCAGAGCAAAGGAATTCATGCATGAGCCAAATCACTGAAAGATTTTGCTAGTGGGGCCTGCTTGTGGGTTGCCTTGTGACATCGGACCAACCACTGTTGGAAGCAGGAAGCTGGATAAGCTGGACCCATTGTTCTGATCCAGCACGCTGCTCTTATGTACTGCAGTCCTGCAAAGGAGCTCAGATAAAACACCAGGCACCAGTGTTCCCTCTAAGCTGAGCTAGTGTAAACTAGCTCACAGGTTTTTAGCCTCTGGCCCACACACTTTTGTCTTAGCTCAGGAAGGATGGCTCCAGAGCAAACTAATTTATGCAGTAGCCAAATCACTCGCTCACAGCTTTAATGCCAGTAGCTCACAAAGCAGAATTTTTGCCCACAAGGCTCCACATCTTAGAGGGAGCATTGGTAATCATTCCAGAGGGGTAGCTGCAGTTTTAGTAAGAACAAGCAGAAGTTTCTTGTGGCGACTTAAAGGCTAACAAGGTTTTATTCCAGTAAGGCTTTGCAGACTGTAGAGCCTAGTTATCCAGTGCCTATGGGTGGGTTCTCAGTGAGCACCCCTGACCGTGAAACAGAACTGTTGCAAGCAGCCGAGTCATCGGGCTGTGAAGTGCAAACACTACAGAGCGTGAAGGGAATGATGTAAAAATCGGATGAAACCGATGGACCAGACTAGACGTTATGGTGTCCGTGGGTCCGACCCGTGGATGCTGTTTTAAAGCTGAAGTAAGTCATTCAAAAATGCCACAAGGGCCTGCTTGGGCCTGTGGCACAGTGGGAGCAGATGACCTTGTCATTCTTCCTCCCCGCCCCCGCACACCTTCTCAAGTGCTGAAGCAGCTGCCCCCGTCCCCCAGCTGTTTCAGCAATGGAAAAGGCACCGGGGGGAGACAAGACCTCTTGGTCCGGCCACACTGTGGGCCTGATCAGGATTGGGCCCTCACAGCATTTTTAAATTGCCAGCTTTCAGCTTTGAAGGGTCTTCAGTGTCCAAACTTTGGATTTGCAGGCATCGTGATGTCTAGCTTGGCCTGGAGAAAAGTCACAATAGCAGTAACCGGTGGTACTGTGATCTCCCTAGTTTTGCTAAGCTGGTTAACACCTGTAATGGCTGGGGAATCCCAAGTCTTTGTTAAGTCCCTGGGGGATAATATGGAATGTCCTGATGAGTTCTAATTCAGCCGTTTCACACTTTGAAATGTGAAGTTCTTTTTTTCTGGAGAACAGTGACTTGTGTATCAATTCAGTGCCATTGTGTATCAATTCAGTGCCATTGCATTGTGGAAGATGGGCTTCTGAATGGTGTGAGTGGTTTCTGAATGTCTTTAATGCCAGTTTTATGTCCATTTGTTCTTTTGCATAGGGACTGATCTTTTTGTCCTATGTAGAGAGCAGAACTGTGTTGTTTGATATCATCTCCTGAGGAACTGGGAGTTCGCAGTCATTTGAAATGTTAACCAGTTCATGGTTAATTTCTCTTAGAGGTTACTATAAAAGGCAGCAAGTAGCTTTGGGGGGGGGCGGAATTCTTGCTTTCTCTGTTGACTGGTTCCAGAAGGTTCACTGCCTGAGTTTGTTTAAGCAAAGCCGACAAAAGTGCCATATGACACCTAAAAAAAAATCTAACAGGTTCCTGAGATGCGTCCTTGGCTCTAGGTCTGTGGAAGTTTCTGCCATTCTGTCAGTCTTCAGGGTGCTGCAAGATTCCTTTACCGGGACTGTTTGCTTTCTCTGTCTCATCTTGAAGTGGGCTTTCTCTCTCTGCGATGGGGAGGCGGGTGGAGCAGACCAGTCGGCAGCCAGCAAGAGTGCCGTGACCCAAAGCAAGAGAGGAAGTGTATGTTTGTGCGCCTGTGAATGTGTGGCTGAAGCAGCCAGGGGAATTAACAGCCGTTGTTGATTCAGGCTAACAGCCCTGAATTTATGACCCCTGGGCTGATCCTAGGCAGGCTTTCAACTCTCTCCTGACCAACATAAAGGAAGAGGTCAGCCTGAGGCAGGGGCAGCTGCAAGTATTTCACTCATATGGTGATTATATAATTCCCACAGGAGTTACAAAGTAAATCTTGTCAAAAGAAGGAATTCTGATGTCTGCCACAAAGTCTTAAAGAGCAGCTGGCTGAATCTTAACCATTGCTGCAGATAAAATTGTGCTTCTAAAAGCGGGGCTTGTCCAGCCTGTCTTCGCCCTTCTTCAAGGACTCAGGGCGGGGTGTATACACACTTCTCCTCTTGTCCATTTTATGCTCACAACAACCCTGTAAGGTAGGTTAGGGTGAAAGAGAAGGGTGAGACAAAAATGTAACAGGGATCAAATCGGGGACCGTCGTGCCAAGCATGTAGCTCTGCATCATTTGCAAGCAGCGTGTGGTTGGTGAAGATGCCCACTGTAAGCCACCTGTTGTGTCATATGGAGGGTAGGTTTGCCCCCCCAAATGGGCAGTTTCTCAGAAGCATTTACCAATGTGCCTGCGCAGGGGCCCTATAGTGAGTCAGGTCATTTGGCCCTTCCAAGCTTAGCATTATCTGCTCTGACTGGCAGCACTTCTCAAGCAGAAGAAAAGGTGCTTCCTAAAATCTTCTTCTCAAGATTCTTTAACTGGAGGTTCCCTGGCCAGAACCTTCTGCATGTGATCTACCACGGAGATATTTGGACCTGGCCCATGTTGAAGTCACCACCAGGTGACATCATCCTCCCAGATAATTTTGGTGTAGTTGAACCAGTGCCTAGATTGCATGGTTGTCGGGATTTACCACTTCCTCCCTTTCCCAAAGTTTCCAGAGTGTGGCAGATGGGGAGCAGAATATGTGTTCAGAAAACCAACTTTGCCCCTTTCATCTCTCCCCCACAGAAATTCACACAGGCCATTTCATCATAGTACATAAGCACCTAAGAAGAGCCCTGCTGTATCAGACCAGTGGCCCATCTAGTCCAGCATCCTGCCTCACACACTGCTCAGCCAGCTCCACTGGAGGTCCAACAACAGGGCATAGAGACTAAGGCCTTCCCCTGATGTTGCCTCCTGGGTCTGGGATTCAAAAGTTTAGTGCCTCTAAACGTGGAGGTTCCCCTCAGTCCCCATGGCTAATAGCCCCTGATAGATCTATCCTCCCTGAATCTACCCAATCCCCTTTTAAAGCTGCCTATTTCTGTCATCGTTGCAACGAACATGAAATTGAGCAAATTTCAGAGGACAGCGGAAGACAGGCGGGCCTGGCATGATCTGGTCCATGGGGTCCTGAAGAGTCGGACTCGACTGTGCGACTGAACAACAACAAAAATTTCTGTGGCCCTCACTACATCCTCTGGCAGCGAATTCCACATTTTAATCACTTCCTATGTAAAGAAATATTTCCTTTTGTTCATCAGCTTCATTTTCTCTTTTTTTGTGTGGGTGTTTTGTGTGTGTGTTTGAGTGCTTGCATGCCTAGAAGTCATGGCGACGTCTGGCGACCCCTAGTGGGACTTGGATGTTTCAGAGAGGTTGCTTACTATTGCCTGCCTCTGCCTCCCGAGCCCTGGTATTCCTTGGAGGTCTCCCTTCCAGTTCCTTGTCAGGGTCAGCCCTGCTTAGCTTCTGAGATCTGATGAGATCAAGCTTGCCTGGGCTATCCAAGTCTGGGCTATCAGCTTTGGTTTTTTAATTTGTTAAAAAATATGAATTGGAACTGATAATTTTCAGGATAGTTTCCCCATTGTCTCCATCCTTCCAGTAGAAGGCAGGTTCTGCTTTACATCTTTATTATTTATTTTGGATTGTATCCCTTGAACCTAGATGGATATTACTCTCTTCCCCTCCTTTTTTCCAGGCTTGGCTGGAGTCTCACGGCCGCAGCTTTGGGCATTTTGTAGATGGCAAGTGGCTGAAACCGGAGGGAAGGGAGACCTACGCCACCACAAATCCCACTACAGGTAAGGAAGGGGTGAGATGAACAGTGTGAGCAACGGTCTGTGCAATCCTATGCTGAGTTGCTCCTGTCTGTCAAAATCAGTGGGCTCTGGATAGGATTGCCCTGGCTGTGTGTTTTGCAGGGCTCTGTACTGTGCAGGCTCAAGATTTGACCTGGGCACACCGAAATCGGTATTCCAGGGGCCTTGTATTTGTTTTCCTGTAGAAGCCTGGTTGTGAAATCTGACCTGGATAGCCCAGGCTGGCCCAGTCTCAACAGATCTCGGAAGCTAAGCAGGGTCAGCCCTGGTTAGTATTTGGATGGGAGCCCTCCAAGGAATACCAGGGGCGTGACGCGGAGGCAGGCAATGGCAAACCACCTCTGAATGTTTTCTTGCCTTGAGAACCTTCAGAGTTGCCGTAAGTCAGCCATGACTTGACGGCAATTTCCACCATCACCCCGGTTGTGAAAATAGGCAGGTATTGCTAACGGGAGGTTATGCGGGGCTTTTCCGTGGCCAGCGTGGTGGCGTTTCATTATTATCGATGACGTTACTTGGGGACAGTGTTCCCTCTAAGCTGAGTTAGTGCGAGCTAGCTCACAAATTAGCAGACTAATTTATGCAGTAGTCAAGTGGCTCCCTCACCACTTTAATGCCAGTAGCTCACAAAGTAGAATTTTTGCTCACAAGACTCCACAGCTCAGAGGGAGCATTGCTTGGGGATGGAGTCAAAGGTGTGAGCAGAAAGTGTCCTGTAGATCTAGCCCCATGGTGGGGCAGGCTCTGAGACCGGGCGAATTTAGCGGTGTCTCCTGCACTCTCATGCTCCCTCGCACGGCTGGAGGAAACGGAATAAGTGATGTCAAAACGCCATGGCTTGGATCCTACTAGATTGTTGCAGGCACGAAGGGAGGGGAGTGATTTTCGCTGGTTCTCCCTTCCTGCGAGAGACCTCTGATCTCTGCTAAGCTATTCTTAGGGGTACTGCATCCACCAAGAGCAGCCTTTCTGGGTGTGCTTTGTGCAGCCACTGGAGGGAGGAATGGATGAAAATCTCCTGTGGAAACCTCAGGGGGATCCAAGCCTGTATGCAGAGAGGACCATTTGTTGGTTTTTTTCCTTGTTCTGCCAGAAAAACTAGTGCAGAAATCTTAAGTGTGTCAAACCGGACTTTCTAGAATTGCATGCTTTAAAAATAATCCCAGAAGCTCAATGCCTTTGATGTTTAAAAAAAGGCTGTTTGTGACTAATTGTATGCTTTCGTTTGCTTGAGCTGGGAATGGTTTGTTCCCGTTGCCTTGGGACATCTGCAGAGTTTTGGAGCTATTAATGGGTGTAGCCTAAGACTGAAGCGATCAGTGCTGATGGATATTAGTTCCTCTGAAATGTACTTATCCAAGAGGCCTGGTATAGGTTTGCCAGGCTGTGGCAACCAGTGGGAGGTGAGGGGCGGGGACATGTGGCGGGGGACATTGTGTGCACTGCTATATCACTTCTGGGGAAAACCCAGAAGTCATGTCAGGTAGCTCTAGGAATCGCTAGAGACTCTTATGATAAAAGAACAAAATGAAAACTATTTCTTTCCTTTTCCCCTCACTCTCAGGGGAGCACTTGGCCACCACCCTCCAGGGGAATGGAGAAGATGTCAAAGCAGCTGTCAGTGCTGCCGCAAATGCATTTCAAATCTGGGGTCAACAGTCTGCCCATGTTCGAGCCCGACACCTGTACAAGTAAGTGGCCCTCTTCAAAGGTGAGTCCTGCGATGTTCTGGCCGCTTCTTCTAGAATCTTGGTGGTCCTGAAATTGTCACCACAGCTTCTTTGCTGGTGCCCAATGTTGCATATATGCACTATGGACTTAATCTGGGTTAACAGTAATTTTTTCTTCCTAGGGATCTCTGGGAACTGTAGTTCCATGGGGGTAGAGGGGATATGGAATTCTTATAGAATTCCGAGCACTCTTGTTCTTTGAGGATGCTGTGATACACTGGTGCCATTTTATACTCTAGATACACACATGAGGGTTATTGTTTGGTCTCTAACGGACACAGTGTCAACTTCTTCCAGATTAGGGAAACTGATACTCAGGCGTAAGAGCAAGAGGGACTGGATTCTAGCTACTGCTAGCAGAAGGAGCACAGATTTTGATTGCTTTCCTGTCTGCTTCTCCCTTCCCTTCTAAAGTAGAGTCCTTGGGTTAGAGGAGCTTAGTGTTGGTTGCTGGACACTAGGGAATGCCAGAAGATTTATGGGGCGGTGTTTGTGGAAGGTGGAGCTTCATGGGAATGTGATGGCATTTCCAGATGATGCTCTAGGAATTTTCCCAATAATAATTTAAGGAACCAGTGAAAAAAGGGTGGGGTCTATGGTGACATTCTAGGAATTTTATATTCCTCAATCTCTGTGGTCTTTAGCATTAAGATGGGGGGGGTTCCTGGATTGTCCCTCTTGATGCCATTTACCTCCCACACCCATTTTTTCTCTCCCATTTCTCAAATAATCATGGACAGGAGATTGAGAACAGGGGCAAAATGGTAAGCCGTACTCAGAAATTGCCCTTCCTGCCTCGTTCATCAACAGAGCTATGCTGGTGGAAAAGAGATGGCAATTTCACCCCCTCCACTTTCTAGTTCCTAACAAGCCACAGCATGTTTGGACATCTTAACCAGACAAAGCAGCAAACAACAGTTTTTGTTCTCCTGCCTCACACACTGGAATTTCACTGTGGTTTGGAATCCCGGCTTGTCTGCAAGAGACCCTGGTTTGCCTTTTTCTAAAATCCAGATGTCACGATGAGCTCTGGTTTTCTGGGGACAAAGAAACTTTCAGTCTCAAAGCAGTGCATGAAAGGAGAGGACAGGGAGAATTCAAGCCTGAGGATTTCAAAGCCTTGTTCATGTAATAACAAACTACAGTTTGTTGTTAGTTCTGAATGGAGCTGTGGAAATAGTCACCTACCAGGCAGCTGAGAGGTATTTTCTCAGTCTACTTAAATTGCCATGATGCCTTCTGTTTCTGTTTTGCCAGTGTGGCCAGGAACATCCAGAAACACCAACGGTTACTCAGCCTTCTGGAGAGTCTAGACAGCGGGAAACTTCTCCGCGAGGCCCGGGATGTGGACCTGCCTTTGGTTGTCCGGCATTTCTACCATTATGCTGGTTGGGCCCAGCTAATGGAGGTGGAGATGAAGGGCTGGAAGCCTCTTGGTGAGTTGGGGGATGTGAGAGTTCTAGCGTGCAGCCTCCAGTCCCTGGTCCTTGGACCAGTTGGAGAGTGGGGACAGATGTGTGGCTTCAGCACTGAGTGTTTGATAGATTGATACAGCCGCACCTGGAGGCAAGGGACAACCATGGCCAAGGGTAACTGAACAAACAACTCATGGCTGATGAACTGTGTGATGCATCTTACCTGAATGGTGGTGGGCGTTGCTGTTGCATTTTCCTCTATCAAAACATCTTTCTTGGAGAGCCAGCACTTCTACCCAGTTCCCTGTTACTAGGGGTCATGGTCAGCTAAACTCACGTCTCACATACTGTAAACTTGGCTTTTCCCATTCCAGCCCTCGAAAAAGAGGTCTGTTCAGGAACGAGTCTTCTTGGAAAGGCCCATCTTCCCACCGCAATCTGCTCTAGTCCCCTGCTTGCGTTTTTGAGAATGAAGACGTCTTGGCTTGCTGTCCCCTTCCGTAGATCATAACTCCACTCTGGAGAATTCCCAGAGTTCTGATAAAACATCCCGCTGGGTCAGGGTGCCTAAACATGCGATTCTGCCTGTTGCTGGGTCTGCAGGATCGTGCAGGGCATGTCCGAGAACAGTTTCTGTTGGGCAGACAGCCGTTATGTTTGAAGAGGAAAAAAGGTTAATTGGAATAAGAGTCCCTAACAGCTTGTGGGCAAACATTTCAGCTGTCTGGTCACGGCATTGGTGACTTCAAAGCAGCCGTTTTCAGGCAGCTGAATCTGGAGGTGCATGGAACACGAGGTGCTGGGAGAGGAGTTCATTTGCAAAGTTGCTTGTGTGAATCAAAGCCTAAATCAGGATTGCAGATTCTTTTTGTGCTGTAGGTGTCAAGAGTGACTTTGTACCTCTCCCCACCCCCAGCGCCATGCCTAATTATTATTGGTGGATGTCACCACGCCCATATTCCATTCACAGATTTCCCTAGCTTGCAGTTAATTGTTCCACTTAGGTAGGCCAACAGTGGGTTGGGACCTCAGCAGGGTACAATAGGCTTGCCAAGTCCCCCTGGGGGACAGATAACACCCCCGCCCGAGAGGCCTGTTACCCGATGCCAGCAAATCGGGCCCCAGGGGAACTCCACCCTCTTCCAGCACACGTCCCCTGGAGGTGACATTATCACGCTGGCCACATTGGGGGCGGGACGCTCTATGATTTGAGGGGAAACTCTATGGTTTTCCCTCGAATCCTAGTGGCCCCGCCCCCAACGTGCTGACGTGATGACGTCACTTCTGGGTGGCGTCATCGTGGCGGCACGCACGCACACAGGAGCTCTTGCAACAGCATGGGACTCCCTCAGGGTAAGCGATTTCGGACTTGGCAACCCTAGGGTACGATGCCACAGAGTCCACCCTCCAAAGCAGGCATTTTCTCCAGGGGATCTGATGTCTGCCTCTGGAGATCAGTTACAACTCTGGGAGAGCTCTAGGCCCCACCTGGATGTTGGCAACCCCACACACTCCATTGGCATCTGAAGCAGTAGGTAATAGCTTATGGGAACGTGGACTCTGTAAATCATAATCAGTATTAAATAAAGGTGCAACTGAATTTTTTCCTGACAAAACGTAAACCTTCCCATAGGTGTCGTTGCTGTTCTCCTCCCGCGGAACTCCCCTCTGTTGACTCTGGCTTGGAAGGTGTGTCCAGCACTGGCCATGGGTATGTCCTCTGTTGATGCAGACATTATTATTATTATGGGTGGGATCCAGCCAGTTCTCTTATCTCAATCCTACCCAATTCTCCTCCTTCCTACAGCCCCCATCCCACATGGCTTTTGCCTACGGGGGTGCCACAATCCCCATCAGAGCCCTTTTGGGTGGTCGGGGGGGACACTACCTATTTCTCACTAGCAGGAAGGCTACCTTGATCCGTCCCTGTGTTTTAAGGGAACAGGCATAGGACGTGTATGCAAAGCTGTGTATGCCCTTTGCTAGGTCTAAACAAGAATATAAGAAGCTGAATCAGATCAGACCCCAAATCTGTCTAGCATCTAATTTTCTGCAGGAGCCCTCCAGAAGTCCTCAAACAGGGCTTGAATACAGCTGATTTTCTCTGTTGGTTGTCCTTGTCTTCTCATACTTCAGGGGATACAGCCTCTGGACATGGAGGTTCCATTTAGCTATCACAACTGATAGCACTGTCTTCCAATTGTTTGTCCAATCGCTTTTTTAAAAAGCCAGTAGGTCCCCACAGCATATTTTTGTGGCAGCAGATTCCATAAACTTGTGTTGCACTGGGTGAATTTGACTTGAGTCACCCTGGTTCTAATGTCAGAAAAGAGAAAAACCTGTCTATGTCCTTTTACTTCTCTACGCTTTTAGAAACCTCCTACACCTGCCTTCCATCATTTCTTTTTGTGTGCCGCCACTGTGGTGTAGCAGTTAGGATACTGGACTAGGATCGGTTGGTCATCATCTCCCCCCTCTACCATGAAGCTTGCTGGGTGGCCTTGGGCCAGTCACCTTCTCTCTCTCACCTTATCCTACCTTACAGGATTGTTGATATTGTGAGGATAATCTGAAGGAGGAGAGAATGACATATACCACCAGTGAGCTCCTTGGAAGGAGGGTGGGATGAAAATGTATTATATAAAATAATAAATATTTATCATCTGTTTATTCTATTCAAAGGGAAGGCCTGTGGAGTTCTACTTAGCTCCTGTATGCTGCCCCTTGAATACTTGAAATTGGCACAAAGCCATTACAGGGACAGAATAGGGTTGTCAACTTAGGGTTGGGAAATTCCTGGAGATTTGATGGCAGAGCCTGGGAAGGGTGGAGTTTTGGGAGGGGAGGGAGCTTAGTGGGCTATAAAGCCATAGAGCCCCTCGTCTGAGGCTGCCATTTTCTCCCGGGCAATTGATCCCTGCAGCCCAGAGATGTGGTGTAATTCCAGGAGAACTCTAGGCCCCACCTGGAGACTGGCAACCCTAGGAATGATATTTGCCTGGCCTTCTTCCAGGCATTTCCAAGCCTTTCTTTTTCTCCTCTTTCATATACTCCTTGTCAAACCAGGGAACACGGTGGTGCTCAAACCAGCCAGCTCAACTCGTCTGACGGCTCTGCTCCTGGCCGAGGTCTGCGCCCAGGCTGGGCTACCTCCTGGAGTCCTCAACGTTGTCACGGGTGACCAGGGGCTGGGCGAGGCATTGGCCACCCATTCAGACCTTGACCAAGTGGCTTTTGCCGGCTCTGTTGAGGTAAATTATTCTCTCTGGGAATCTGGGATATGCTCTGAATAGTTTTGTGTCTGGAGGCTAGGCACAGTTGGCCTGTGTTGGTGGACCCGGAGGCCTCCTCACTTTATTGAGGCCTGTGCATGCTTTGTGAGGCACCAGGCCGTGGTCCAAGGCAGCCTCTTCTTGCCTCCCCTCGTGTTTCTGTCAAGGGCCTAAATCTATATTGGGCGCGATATTTTATATAATACTAGAGAGTGGCTTTCCCGAGGCTTCGATTCTTACAGATAAGACCAGTAAGTCCCTTCAGTGTGAGTACCAGCAGAGGAGGACCTCTATAGCGTTCTGATGGCTCTTTGTCAGGGGAGCTAGTGGAGGTCATCAGGGTTATGAGGAGAGCCTCAGGCAGTCGCATCTCAGCAGCAAGCTGTAATTCTGTCTAGGTAGACCCCTGTTTTGAGGTGTTCCTCATTTCCGCCTTAGTGCCACACTTTCTTGAACTGGAATGGGTAGGGATGTGTGTGTGTTCTCATGCTCTTGAAGACATGAAGCTGCCTTATACTGAATCAGCGATAATAAAGGGACCACAGTGTAGAATGTTAAGCCCACAAAATGAGTACTGTGTGTATAAACCATTCAACCTAATTTTATATATTGAATAAAGTCCAACTTCTGTTTAAAAATATACAAATGTATTTCTTATTAACAGTTATCCTTACTTTGTAACAGCTTTTCACAGTCATTCGTGAAACAGCGTTCAAAACAATGTGCATATTTCAGTCATGCAAAAAGCGGGATGCAAAAAACCTAAACCTCTCGTTTCTAGCATGCCATAAGGCTTCCGATTCTTAAGAACGTTTCAGAATGAGAAGGAGTAAAGTGGACCATGTACCAGGGAAACAGTGCTCCATTTCCAATACTCAGCCGCAATTCACAAAGTACATAGATGCAATTACTCCAGAGTTCTGTTTCTTTTGTTGTCATAAAAAGTTTACAATGTGTCATTAAAGACTACTAGTTTTCAGCGTGCCGTTAAAGACCACTGATGAGCTTCCTAGGATACTTTCTCGTTGCAGACTATCTTCTTCGCGGTGCGTCAGTATCAGTAGCCCACCTTAATTTAACTGGAACTAATATGAAAAAAACATTTTTAATATTTAAATTATACTATAATCCTATTTTAGCATAATGTTATATATGTAGACTCACCTAATATCTTTCCCAGCCAATTATATACTATATCAAGAAATAACAGCGTCTTTTCTCTTGATGCAGTTGGAAAAACTGTTACAACCACTGCGTTTTTTTTCCTGTTCCTTCTTTCTTTCTGTATCCCTTGTAATAAAAAAATTCAAAATTAAAAAAACCTGTCACAAAGTAAGAATAATTGTTAATAAGGAAGAAATACGTTTGTATATTTGGAAACCAAAGTTGGACTTTATTCAATATATAAAATTGGGTTGAATCAGGCCATTGGTCCCTTGAAGTTGGTACTGTCTGCTCAGACCAGCAGCGGCTGACCAGGGTTTCAGGCAGAGGCCTTTCACGTGACCTTCCACTGGTCCTTTTAACTGGAGATGCTGGGGATTGAACCTGGGACCTTCTGCATACCAAGCAGAGGCTGTACCACTAAACCACGACCCTCTTCTTATTCCAATGTAGATAGTATAGCTTATAACACTGCTTTCTGTGGCATCTGTGGCCATGCTGGTGCCCACTTCCTTTCCCCCTAAAGCAAAGGGCTAATCCTGGTGTTCTTCCACCTTATTGGAACAGGAAGGGTGTCAGAAGGCATCGATTTGGAAATCGCCGCCCCCATCCTAGGAAGATGCTTTTGTGAGTGCCCACTGTCCCTCCAACACACACTGTGGCAGATATTTTGTGGTAGCATCCACAACCCTTTCTCGACATCTCAAAAGACTGAAGTTTGTGGGCCAGAAATGACTAAGAGAATGATCTGTGGTATCCAGTTCAAATTTTTCCTCTGCTACAAGCCTGTTAAGTGGCTTTCAACAAGTACCTCTCTCAGCCGCACTTGCTGCCTTGCCTCATCAAAATATGGCGTCGGTCCTGCTGACCACGACACAAGATTATGACAGTACTATATATGAACTCTCTAATCACGGAAAATGCTATGGAAATGCTTATTGTTTTTTCACAATTTATATGTTGTGTTCCATTGGGGGGGGTGTAGATGTGCCACTGAAGTAGGCCTGAAAGCACTTTCCTAGTGAATGCAACATCTGTTTTGCCACTCTAGGCAGGCCGCAGCCTGCGCCGTGCAACCGCAGGGAGCGGCAAGAAGCTTTCTCTGCAACTTGGAGGGAAATCGCCCTTCATTGTCTTTGACTCTGCTGACTTGGATAGTGCTGTTGATGGGCTGGTGGATGCCATTTGGCTGAACCAAGGCGAGGTATGTTTGGTCAGGGAAGGCTGATAGACCTGAGAGGGGATGTAGGAAATTACAGCGGTTTTTCTTTGAATGTATGATGGACTTATCCCACCACTGGGTTGCCAACCTCCAGGTGGAGCCTGAAGACCTCCCAGAATTACAACTGATCTCCAGATGACAGAGATCCATTCTCCCCAGGGAAAATGACTGCTTTGTAGGGTAGACTCTATGGCATTATGCCCACCCTCCCCAAGATCTCCCCCCAAAAAATCTCTCAAGAATTTCCCTGTCTGGAGTTGGCAACCCTGTGCCACTGGCTGCTCATTCATTCAGTCTGGCCATTTTAGCAATTTTATCCCCCCCAACCAAATTCTGTCCTGATGTAGCTATAAAATCTTATCTCTTCTGAAGAAGAAAAGTTTTTGAGAGAGCCTTCGAAATACTGCATATGCAACTGTACATAAAGATGTAACACTGATGCCCCAGTTAAGCCTGCAGGTGTGTGAGAGTAGTCGGTGTGGCATCATAACTGCAGTATGGGACTTAGAGGAGGGTGACCCAAGTTCAAGTCTGCCCCCCTGGTTCCAAAGTTTACCTGAGAATTTGGGCCAAATACTATTTCTCAATACAGCTCACCTCATGGATTTGTTGTGAAGATAAAGGGGAAATAAAGGGCAAGAAGTATTTTACAGTTTTATTTAGTACAGCATTTGATTAATTTAATTTTTGTCTATGTATTGATTGACTTTCATTGTGGTTTTAAATTGTGTTTTTTTTAAAAAAATGTATTTTTAAGGTTATTGTTTACAGTTTAGAGTTATTGTTACAGTTATTTGTTTGCACTGTAACCTGCCTTGAGTTTCATAAGGTAGAAAGGCAGCTAATAAATGTTCTAAATCAGAGGTAACATAATTTTTTTAAGCTACTGATTACTTTAATAATGGCAGCTTTCTAGATCCTGGCTATTTGGGAAATCATTGGCATGTGTTTGTGTTTAAAAAATATGTATATCACTGATCACTGGAGAACTGAGTGGCCCTTAGAGCCCAGAAACTGGCTGATCCATTTTGTGTTTCTTCCACACTTAGGCCCACAATGCCGGGTCTCAGCTGCTCCTGCAGGAATCCATTGCCAAAGATTTCATTCAGCGCCTGAAGCGCCGGATGGGCCAGCTGCGTGTGGGAGACTCTCTAGACAAGGCCATGGACTTGGGTGCCTTGGCTGACGAGAAGCAGCGAGACGCCATCGAGAGCCTGGTGGCGGAAGCTCGGGCAGAAGGTGCTGAGGTGAGCAGGAGGGTGCGATGTGTGAGGCCTTTTGGGTCCTCTCCAGGGGGCTGAGGTAGAATAACATAAGTCACAGTGACACCAGCAACCTGAATTGATTTGTTTTTAATGAATTTTAGTCATGCTTTCAGCCAAATATTAACTTCCAAAGAAGTTAAGAGCGATATTGGTTTTGGGGGCCTCTTGAACGGTAGCAGCTTCCTTCAAAGAACCTAGTTGTAGGTTGGCGAAGTACTTGAAAGTTCCATTAGAGAGAACTTAGCTACCTTAACCCTTTACAAAACTACAGTTCCCAGGGTTCCATGGAAATAAGAAGTTACCAATGTTAGATTGGAGAGAGTCAGTGGTTCCTGAATTGTGCCTTGAAAAAGTTGGGTCATCATGACACTCTCGTGGATGGGGCGGGGACTGGGTGAGCAGGGAGAGGAGGGTCAGTGGCAGACTTGTTTTGAGTTAATAGGGTTGCCAAACTCCAGGTGGGACTTGTAGATCTCCTAGAATTATAACTAGGGTTGCCAAGTCTTACCTTGGCTGTAGTGGGGGGAGTTCCGGCCCACCCTGGGAGTTCTTATGTGCACGCGCCATGATGACATCACCTGAAAGTGACATCATTGCGTCGGGCACATTGGGGGCAGGGCCACTATCATTCGAAGGGAAACCATAGAGGTTTTCCTCGAATGATAGAGTGTCCCCCCCACAATGTGCCCTTTGCGATGATGTCACCTCTGGGTGACGTCATCACACCGGGCACATCTCCATGCTCCCGGCACTTTGGGGGTGGGGTTCCCCCCAGCAGCCCAATCCAGGCTGGCGGGGAATGGACCGATCAAGCGGGAGTTTCCCCGCCCCTCTGGGGGACCTGGCAACCCTAATTATCATCTCCAAACTACAGAGCTCCTCTGGAGAAACTGGCTGCCTTGGAAGGTGGACTCTATGGCATTGTGCCCCACTGAGGCCCCTTCCCCCTCCAAACCCTGCCTTCCCCAGGGTCCACCCCCTAGTCTCCAGGAATTTCCCACCGTGGAGTTGCTATCTGGGATTTTATATTTATACATTCTAAACATGAAAAAAAATCCCACCTTGTTTTAGTATTAACTGATGTGAGATTCTTGTTAGGGCAGGGAAAGAGTAGGAAGGACTTACTGTGCAGGTAACAGCGCAATCCTAAGAACACTTTCTTGAGAATTCCTCCTGAAGAGACCTGAAGAGGATTCTGAGTAGGCCCGTTTGGGTTATTGTTTAGAGATGGGTCTCAGCCCAAAAAGTCTGAGAGTGGCTGATTTAAGTCTTTAATGCAGACGTGCTCTCCAGAGTTTGGGAACTGGGGCATCTGAGTTTTCTGGAAGCAGGTGGACTCTGAAGGGCCGGGAGAAGAGAATGCTGGGAACTAACGCTTCTGCAGTGAATTAAAAAGGAAGGCTTTTGAGTCCTGCTGGTCATATGATTTTTTTTTCCCTTTTAGATCTTCCATGCCTGGGCAGCCCTCCCATCAAGTGGCCCCTTCTACCCTCCAACCTTAATCACCGGTGTGTACACTACCTCCCGTTGCGTCAGGGAAGAGGTAGGAGTTTGCACAGGGTTATTTTTTACTGGGGACCATCCCTGGATATTTTTTTTTCCTTTTCAGACAGAGTATGTGTTTTAGATGCAGTAGTAGTAAAGGATCTCTGAGCACATGCAGAGTGCCTTTTTGTCACCACTGTGTCATCCCTGCCTGCTCATTTGCATGTCACAATAAACTGGTTAATAAACCATGGGTTGATCAAACCCTTGTGACATCTGAAAGCAGATGCTCTGACAAACTGAGTCTTGTTGGTTGGTTGCAAATGAAAGTTTTGTCGCTGGTTGGCTGAGCCCAGTTTGTGCTAACTGTCCCTAATGTCAGTGTCTGATTTCACTGCCTCCCTGCAGCTACAGTGGCCTCAGAATTGACACTGTAGGGAGGGTGTCTTCCTTACTGGGAGGGCAGGAGAGGAGGCAGCCTAACCACAGTTTTTTTTCTTACATTTGACAAACCAACCTGTGTTTATTGCATAAACCGTGGTTTTTAACAAGCTGCCTGAACACAGCCTTAAATTCCACAAACGAATGGCACAACTTCCTGGCAGGTTTCAGCCCCAGCCAGGGGTGGATTGAGCCATTCAAATAGCCCAGAAGCTGCTTGGCTCACTCCCGACCTGTTGTGGCTTGGGAGGAGGAGACAGCAGACAGCCTGCGCTTTCTGCTGCTGGCTGCGTCAATCCCAGTGGTGCTGCAGGGTCTCAGCTTGTTTTGATCCTAGCCACAGCTGGCCTTCCAGGGTGTGGCCCTCCATTAAGTGTCCCACAAGGTAGCAGGCCATTCTTGCTCTTGACCTCCCAGCATTGCTGCTCCAGCCTAGCTTGGAATCCTCCAAGTGAAACTCAAAGCATCAGGACAAGAAGTCTAACTGTAGGTCTTCCACATTGACTTTAATTTGACCCTTGGGACACCGTTCCAATTGGGTTTTTTTTGGGGGGGTTGAGTATTTTGTATGTGTGTGTCTGGAAGTCATGGTTGACTTCTGGTGACCCCTAGTGGGTCTTGGGCATTTCAGAGAGGTGGCTTGCTATTGCCTGCCTCTGCATCCTGGGCCTGGTATTCCTTGGAGGTCTCCCATCCAAGTATTTGCCAGGGTCAGCCCCACTTAACTTCCAAGATCTGACGAGATCAGGGTTGTCTGGGCTCTCCAAGTCAGGGCTGACACCACTGTGATCTTGTGCAGCATGTCTCGAAATATATAGAAGTCTGGTCCAATTGGGGACAATAGAGACTTCTGGTGGCAGAAATAAAAAATGCCGTGTTGGCGTCAAGTGATAACAGTCTTCTATTATTTATTGGTTTATTTCATTTATAGTCTACTTTTCATAGACTCGTGGATTACACAGTTAATACCAGTGCAGTAGGAATAGTATCATACATGCAGCCCACAATGCTATCGAACTGGATAATACATGCAGAAAACCTGGGTTAAAACTTAAGAGAGCAATGCAGCAAAAACAGTGTGAACAGTGCCGTGAACAGGGCTGTGTCCCTTGACCCCTCACCTCTTCTTCTGGTTTCCCATCCTTTGACCCCACATATCCTGCCCCTGATACTTTTCTGTTGAAACCAACTAAAAAGTAGGAAGGAAGATTTTGAAGTTCCCCGGAATGCTTCATCAGTCTGTGCATTTAATGCAAAAAAGAAGGGCAGAGGTTATTGGATGTATGTGTGTATTTACTGAATTTTTGGGTTTGATGGAAACATGTAAAGTCTCCGGCTGTCTTGAAATGTAGTCTAGGAAGTCCTACAGAGATTAGATGGTGCTGGATGTCAAATTTCAAGATGCATCTCGCTTTCAGGTTATCCTGGGAGGTACACGGTTGATTTCAGAATCCTTCTTTTTTCTGTTTTTGATTGTTTAGATTTTGTTTAATGACTTAAATTGCAGGTATTTGGACCTGTTCTGGTATCGCTAACTTTCCGGACAGCCAAGGAGGCAGTGGCATTGGGAAACAGCACCCCCTATGGGTTGGTTGCCAGTGTGTGGACAGAGACTCTTCCACTAGCCCTGGAAGTCGCCCGCAGGTAAGCTTCCTAATCTATTGTTAGTATGTGTAGAGAGTGTGATTTGGCAGTAGGCTGTGTGCTTTGCCCTGAGCCCAAAATTATCTGTGGTAGCAAATGTTAATGGGGGAGGGGGGAATGAAGACACGCACATACCTTCCTCTTTTGGAGATTATGAAGAGCAGCTGCCAGTCAGAGCAGACAGTGCGGCTCAAAATGGGCCAGTGGGCTCTCTTGATGTAAGGTAACTTCATATGCCTCTCTGTTAAAGTATGTATTTCTATTAAGGTTACCATTCCCCAATTCGGGGTGGGGGATCCCCTACTTTTGTGGGCTTCTGCCCACCACTAGCCAGGTGGCCAATGGGAGGAACCCCCCCCCGCCCCTCGCAACGTCAGGTAATGTGCTGATGTCACCCGGAAGTGATGAAGGCACATCGGTAATGTGGGGGGGTGACACTCTGGTTTTTTGGCAAAACTCTATGATTTGAAGGCAATTATACCATAGAGTTTTGCTCAGAAACCAGAGCATCACCCTCAACGTGCCTCTGTCACTTCTGGGTGATGCACAACACTACTTCTGGTGACGTCAGCATGTTGGGGGTGACGCTTGCAGCTCCCAGAGCATCCCCCCACCGGCATCTCAGAGAGACCTGGCAACCCTACCCCCTGGTGTCCTGTTTGTGGCATCTGCTCCCTGGGGTGTAGAAGTCCAGTTTCACTTTTCCTCTTAGCCTTTTGAGCAGTGCTGTTGCTGATGACCTGCACCTGACTCTCCCCCTCCCCTCAATCCCGCCTTCTCAGTTTGCAGGTTGGGACAGTTTGGATCAACGGCCACAACATGCTAGATGCAGCATCTGCGTTTGGAGGCTGCAAAGAAAGTGGCTATGGTCGGGACGGAGGCAAAGAGGTTGGTCGGGCTGAGATTTAATGGGGGGGTAGGGCGTGGTTTGCATGTGCAAGTAGGCAGGTTTGATCCCCAGCATCTCCAGTTAGAGCAATGATACTTGCTCTGTGGCTTGGGAGTCACCTGTGGCTCTTCTGAACACTGTCCCCCAATATGGTACCTGCCCCATGTTTCAGAAAAGTGGGCTCGGTGGCTTCCACCTTGAAGCAGTTGCTGCCAGGGGGATGAGTAAGCTGTGAGCCTCCCGGAGGTGCAGGCCTGGTACCTGGGATTGAAATAAATGTGGCTCTTTTGGTTAATGGCAATTGCAAATATGGCTCTGTGTGAGAGACAAAGTGAATACCATGGAGTTAGAGGGTCCCTGGTCTCTGGTTGTGGGGAAAGGCCAAGCTGATGCCAGTCAAGAGGAGACCATAACGAGCCAGTTTGGTGTATTGGTTAAGTGTGCGGCCTCTAATCTGGGAGAACCCGGTTTGATTCCCTACTCCTCCACTTGCAACTACTGGATGACCTTGGGTCAGTCACAGTTCTCTCAGAGCAGTTCTTGAAAGAACTCTCTCAGCCCCACCTACATCACAGGGTGTCTGTTGTGGGGAGGGGAAGGGAAAGGAAAGGAGATTGTAAACCACTCTGAGACTGTGAGTGAAGGGCGGGGTATAAATCCAGTCACCGCCTCCTCCTCCTCCTCCTCCTCTTCTTCTTCTGACCATCTGAGTCACGATAAGATGGCATTGTAGGTCAGTGCAGGGACAGAGCGGGCGTTACGGTTGCCCCCGGGACACAAAGTGAAATAGATCTGTCAACTTTGAATACGAATCAAGGACAGAAGGATATAAAGTGAAATAGATCTGTCAATTTGAAGACGACTCCCTTTTTTTCTGCCCTCAGAGTCTTTATGAGTATGTGAGACCAAACTGGGAGACCCGTCCATGCTCCAGGGCCGTAGACGTCAACTGCAAAACCTTTGCTACCTCACAGGGGACTGAGGCTCCTCTGAATCCCAGGGAGAAGAGAGTCCCGCATTCCGTAACTTCTGATCCAGAAGGAAATATCCCCAGGTGAGAGCGTGTATGATTATTCTTACTGCCGGGCCTGGCCACGGTCAGGTTGGGACATTAAAAACAGCCCAGCAGCTAATGGAGTGGAGCGGCCTCTGCAGCAGTGACATCACCACAGGGGCTCCTCACCTGGGACGTGGCCAGGGGTGATGGAAACAGATGTCGGCGTGCCCCGTCACCTTCTTCCCAAAACTGCTGCAGGTGACAGGCAAGCCCTGCTGTGGCTGCCGGGCTTGGCTGGCTCCTGGCCATTCCTGGCCCTCGGGGGCAGCAGCCAACCCAAAAACTTTCCCAGGATATTAAAGCCCTGGTCCCGCTCCCACGCTCGACCCTCCCATGCCAAAAATACCCAGACTGCATCGGACTCTTCTGTTAGGGGGTCTGCTTAGGTGCATGCCGTATCGTTATATTTTTCCTATACAGAGGAGTATGTTTTTAAAAAACGAAAACAAAATGCAGACTTGACTTTGAGGCTGTGTAGTAGGACAGCAGATTGCTGTTCTGGCGGCCTCTTTCCCTCAGTAGCCCAAAAGAAAAGAATACTACAATTCCTGGAGCTGTTTGTGGGGAATCCTGTAGATTCAACATCCTTTGGTGGAAATGGCTTGAATGTGATTGCGGAAAGGCAGAGGGCCTAATCCTTGTTCCCATGTGTCTGTGTGCTGGCAGCGTGGACCACACTTACAAGCTGTACTATGGGGGAGCCCAGAAGAGGCCGGACTCCATGAGTTCCCGAGCAGTTCTCGACCACACTGGCAAGATCCTGGCCTACGTGGCAGACGGGAGCGTCAAAGACATCCGTAATGCTGTGGAAGCGGCCCACAAGGCTGCCCCCGGGTGAGTCCAATTGGGGAATGGAGGGGCATAAGGTTGCCAGCCTCCAGGTGGTGGCTGGAGATCTGCTATTATAACTGATCTCCAAATGACAGGGGTCAGTTCACCTGGAAAAATTCGCCTCTCTGGAAGGTGAACTCTGTGGCATTATAACCCACAGAAGTCCCTCCCCTCCCCAATCCTGCCCTCTTCAGGCTCTGCCCCCAAAATCCCCAGGTATTTCCCAACTCAGAGCTGGCAACTCCATGGGGACAAGTGGGGCCTGTTTCCTAGATGAGAGGGGAGAGAAGGCCCCTGGGTGTTTTCACCTCACACGTGCACGCACAAAACCTTTGGCTGGGTCACAGGGCCTGTTCTATTACCGATGAGGCCTCCCTCTGGTGTTAGGAACATCTCACCTTAAAGGAAAGCACCACTACCAGCATAATGGAATAACTGGATCTTAGCCCTCTCTCTCTCTCCACAAATGCTACAATTCAGGGGGCAGTCAGTGACTGAAGGGTCGCCTCTCCCTGTATCAATCCCACCTGAGGTCCTTTCAAAAGATTCTGTTCCACTTCCAGATTTGGCCCTCTGTGCCAAGATCACAGTCGTCTTCTGTAGCTGGACTGTTCTTTGGAACACCCTTCCAAAGGAGTCAATAAAAAGTCCCTTCACTGTCTAGGTCTTGGAACGTATATTAGACATCTCTGTTCCAAAGTGCTTTTTTGGCTTTGTTTTGTTTTTTTAAAGATTGGACTCAGTAAAGGCTTTGTATATTTCTGTGATTTTTGGCTCCAGTGGTTCGGGGCAATGTACGTAGGCAGTGCTATTGTTGTTTATTTGATGCTTGAGGTGGTTGTGATTGATGGTTTTGTATTGTACAGTGTATTTAATATTGTTGGCAGCTCCTTTCAGGAAGCAGGATACCTTTTCTTTTTAAATAAGTAAAAAACTGGTGGACAGACAAGAGAAAGCACTTCTTCACCCAAGACTTGCATTTAATTTATTTAATTTATTAAATTTATTACTATGTATAGATATCCCACCTTTTCTAATGGCTGAAAGAGGCCTACAAGTCATGATTAAAAACATCGCAATATAAAACCCCAAATAATGCTCGCCCCCCCTTGCACTTCAATTTATTTATAGTCTTGCCTTTCTCACTGAGTTTCGTGGCAGATTACACAGTACAAGTCAGTGCCACCAATGGATGGGACATCAATAAGGAATGTTAGGATGTGGAAAGTGAATCCAAGTAAAAATCTGGAACAAATATTAACTATGTGCAATATAGCAAATATGCTCATGAGCCATTCATTTTAGGACAGCTAATGCCATTCTTCTGTAATCTAGAAACCAAGTTCCACTTTTTGAGATGAAGTTTATCAGACATAATACAAAGCATCTCTGTTCAGTATATCTTTTGTGAGACGATGGTGACAATATGGTGAAATCTCTGGAGGTACATCTCTGGCTGGCCACTGTAGGAGACAAAAGTCTAGATCAGATGAACTCTGGTGTACAGTCTAACAAAGAGGTTTGTGGGTCATATGGAACTTTATTCCACAGGATGGTAGGGATTACTTTAAAATACAATCAGACACTTTCCTAGAGGAAAGCTCTGCCAAAAGCTATTATTAACCACAGTGGCTAAATGGAACCTCCATGTTCAGAAGCAGCACACCTCTGAATACCACCAGTCACTGGGGACAACAATGGGAGGGGGAGGCTTTGGCCTCCACACCCTACTTGTAGGCCTTCTTCAGTCATCTGGTTGGAACAGAATGCTGGACTAGATGGATGCTTTGGTTTGACCCAGCAGGGCTTCATTTAAATAACCTTCCAAAGTAATCTCAGTATGACTATACAGGTGCTAAGTAAGTGGGCATATTGTCTATAAGTTCCCGTGCCTGGGTTCTGAGCCCAATATCTGAGTTTTTGGCTACTTTAAAAATGGGCCAAAAAAATTAAAAGCAAGAGCTTCTGGGCAGGCAGCCTTATTCTGCACGGTGCTGAGCTCTGTGGCCTCATGAGGCCAGCGACATAAACCAGGGACTGGGAATCAAGGTAGGACGCAGGGGTTGCTGCTGGCGGCCCTCCCCTCTGGCATCGGAGCTCCTCCATTCTCGGTCTGGTTTCAGCATCTCTTGTGACTTGCCGGCCCTAACTCTGCTCCTGAACTCATTTAGGGAATCTGTTAAAGGAGGGTGAGCACAGGTGGCTGAGTGTGAACGCATGCAGGTTTGGAAACTGCTTCATACCAAGTCAGACCATGCGTGCATCTTGCTCAGTACGGTCAACCCTGACTGGCAGCTGCTCTCCAGGGCCTCTGGTCTTTCCCCAACGCCTGCCCCTGAGATCCTTTTGCTGGAGATTCAAGGGATTGGGACCTTTTGCAAGGAAAGCAGGTGTGCTCTGCTACTGAGCCCCAGCCTCCATCCTGCAACCTGCTCTTGATCACTAAATTCTGGCTTTGGACCAGGTGGGTGAGGAGTGCAAAAGGTCTGCAAGGTGTTTTTGGCATGGGAGAGGGAGAGTTGACAGAGACTGTGTCAGAAAAAACAGTGAATCCTCCTTTCGGGACTGTCTGATAAGAAGGGGAAGGGGGGAAGGGGGAGGCCAATCCAAGATGGAACCTGTCAAGATGGAGCCCGTCGCTGCCCTCAGCCATAAGCCCAGCAGAGCAACACTGTTTTACAGGCTCTGCGGAGTTGTCACAAGTCCTGCAGGGCCCTGATCTCTCCTGGAAGAATCTTCCACCAGGTTGGAGCCAGGGCCAAGAAGGCTCCGGCTGAGGACAGCTGGATGCCCTTCCAGTTTGTCGAGGAGCTGTTTGGGGAATCTGGCTTAGAAGGAAATACTGGCGTATGTCAACTAGCAACAATAAACTACGCCTGACTTCCCGAAACTCCCCAGAAATGGGGCGTGGTGGTTCAGAGCTTGGCAACGTTGACCATCCAGTAAGTCAATACTTCCTCCACCTGCACACAGGCTCATGGTTTCCCTCATGCCATATCCACAGCACTGTTTACCCCTGGGCTTGTGTCAGGGAGCCAGAGGCTTCCTGGGCCTTTGCCACCTCGATCGCAGCTGGACTCTGAGCTGTTTGTTGGATCTCACCTTCCCTGTCGGCGGGGTCTCTCTGGGGTTTTCCTCCCGCTGACAACCTGCCAACAACAGGCTTGGCTCCGTGTCCCCCCTCATGGAATGCATTGTGGGGAAAGAAAAAAGAGTTGTTTTTGAACGGGAGAAGAAGAAGAAGAAGAGGAGTTCGGATTTATACCCCGCCCTTCACTGCCCAAAGGCGTCTCAGAGCGGCTTACAAACTCCTTTCCCTTCCCCTCCCCACAACAGACACCCTGTGAGGTAGGTGGGGCTGAGAGAACTCTAACACAAACTGTCCTTGAGAGAACAGCTGTGCCAAGAGCTTGTGACTGACCCAAGGTCACATCAGCAGGTGCAAGTGGAGGAGTGGGGAATCAAACCCAGTTCTCCCAGATAAGAGTCCGTGCACTTAACCACTACATCGTTCGGTAGCACATTGTTCGGTAGCACATCGTTCGGTAGCACAGCACGTGCCAGAGTTCTCTTCCCAGCATCTTTTAGCAACATTCCCCCAACTGTGCCGCCTCCAAACTGTGATAGCAGAGGCCCAGTAATAATAGGAATGCTTAGGACAGTGAGACTCACTGGTTTGGGAGCCACATGTGGGTTTTTGATGTTGCCCCCCTTCCCCCATGGGCTCTTCTGTTTCCCAATGTGGCCATTGCACAGTGGAGCTTATAGCGGACAGGTGGTTGCTGGCTGAAAAGCCACTGCCAGAGGGTCTGAAGGATGGGTAAGAAGGGAGCCTTTGTGTCCTGTAAGCCCCATGCGAGGGACAGAGCTAAAGAGCCCTTTCTCTCTAACCACCTTCCGCCCTTCTCTTCAGCCGCTGCATCCTCATCACAACACCTGGGCAGCTGCTGGGAACAGGGCAAGCTAGCCACGTAAAAGAGGTAGTCAAACCACTGCCACCGCTACAGCAGCCACCCAGGAAAAAGAGCAAGTCGATCCGAATGGAGCGGGAGTGGGGTTGCTCCCCTTTCTGCGCAGCCATCTTGCTCTCCTCCGGGCACCCTGGAGAGTCACGCCCTCTCACCTGAGCTGCTGTGCCTCATGCCCAGGAGAGAGCGAGAAGGCTGAGAGGGAAGCCCCTCCCCTCATTCCAGATGCAGAAGGGCTGGTGAAGGTTCAACAGTGGTGAGAGAGAGAGAGAGACACGCAGAGGTTCTCTGGTCATTGAAAAGACTGCAGTTACTTGTTAAATAATAATAGGTCCAGGAGAGCATTAGCATAACTTGTTTGCATATGCCACACCCCCTGATATCACCGGAAGTGTGTCAGAAGGCAACACCCACCGCTCAGGTTCCAGTGACTGGACTGTTTTGGATTGCTAGCTGTGGGGGGGGGGGGTAGCGCGCAGATCTGCCCTCACAGAGGAGGGAGAGCTTGTACCTGAATAAACCTTGGTCTTAAAGGTGCCACTGGACTCTTTTGGATGGCCGGCAAGTGCAGGAAAGTGTGTGGCTGCTCATGGGTCGAGGAGGGCGGCGTGGAGGACGTGCATGGCCTCGAGCAGGTAGGGGACCAAGGCGGTGATGGGGCATAGGCGTAGGAGGAGGCTCAGGAGGCTGGGGCAGAGCTCCTCACAGGCATCGCAGGAGTTGCCAGAGCCCGCCTTGCAGAGGCGCCGCACCAGGGCCTGCATGAGTATGGGCAGAGCCTGGGCCCACACAGTGGAGGAGCAGCTCAAGGGCCAGCTCGCGGCAGCACTCCGCTGGGTCGGCCAGTGGGCCGGGAAAGGTGGGGGACTGCTGGGAGCAGGGGGCAGGGCTTGCTGCATGTGCCCGCCCCCTGGGCTCCTTACTGCCGGAGCTTCGCTCCTGTGCGCTCCTGCAGGAAATTAGCCCTGGCTATGTCTTATATTATTGTGTGTGTGTGTTGGGTAGAGTGCTGCCTGAGGCATGTCAGTAGGGTTGGCAGGTCCTTACTTTGTTCCAGCAGGGGGAGGTTCCTCTCTTCCTCCTGGAGTCTATGGTAACCATAGAGTTTTTCTTCAAATGCTAGAGTGTCACACACCCCCGCACCGTGATGTCATTGGGCCGGGCACGTCAGCAGGGACAGGGCTGCTCAGGGGTGGAGCTCCCCCTGCTGGCCAGCTGGGTGGCGGTGGATTGGGACCCCAAAAGCTGGGGGAACCCCGCCACCATCGGGGGGATGGTAACCCTACGTGTTGGTGACAATCTGTCTGGGATGGTCATACCCTGCTTGTGGGCATCTAGTGGGGTGACAGATCCCAGACAGAGAAATTCCTGGAAGTTTGGGGTTGGAGCTGGAGGGGGCAGGGTTGGAGAGTGGAGGGATGTCTGTGGGGTATGATACCATAAAGTCCACTCTCCGTAGCAACCATTGTCTCCAGGGAAACTGGTGTCTGCAGTCTGGAAATGAGCTGTAATTCCAGGAGGCTTCCAGGCCTCACCCAGAGGTTGGCATTTATACAGCTGTGTCTGTCTGGGTGCTGGGCTTACCAACCTGCAGGTCAGGCTGGGAGATCTCCCAGGATTACGACTGATCACCACAAGGCAAAGATCAGTCCCCGTAGAGAGCATGGCTGCTTTCGAGGGGGAGGCTGTGCCATTATGTCCTGCTGAGGTCCCTCCGCTCCCCAGAATCCACCCCCTCAAATCTCCAAACTGGAATTGGCAACCCTACACAGTTGTAAACCCATTTCTGGATTAGAAGGAGCCTGGAGGTCAAAAGTGCTGTCAAGTCGGAGCCAATTTATGGCCGCTCTGTAGGGTCTTCAAGGCAGGAGACGTTCAGAAGTGGTTGGCCATTGCTCACCTCTGCATCATGACCCTGGATGGTCCTTGGTGGTCTCCCATCCAAGTGCTAACCAGGGCGGACCCTGCTTAGTGTCCGAGATCTGATGAGCTCCAGCTCGCCTGGGCTATCCAGGGCAGGGCGGAGGGACCCTACCCTCCAACAAAACTAAGCCGTTCTAGCATTCTTAAGGTATACCCATCTTTCGATGTTGTTAAATCCCACTTGTTCTTTGGTACAACTGCGGGCAATTAAAAGCGAAAATGACCAAACTATTAAGAGTACATCAAGTCTAACAGGGGCAATCTCTTTTTTCCAACATTTAGCTACCGCAATTCTTGCTGTTGTGGTTATATAAAGAATGATTCTTTGATCTTCTTTTTTTGATTCCTACCGGTAAAATGTTGAGTCCCAATATAGAAGAAATAATAGATAACATACTGGAAATAGCTGAATCAGATAAATTAAATCTCATACTTTCCGGGAGAGACGAACTAGTATATGTAAATAGATGGGAAAAAGTATATGAATGGATTGAAAAGAAAATATGAAAAACTACTCATACCACTCCAACTACATTTAGGTATGTTACCAGAAATGTATGTTGACAAATGTATACTATCAAAAATGTATCATGAATTTTTTTTTCCTGTTTGTTTAATATTTTCTTTTTTTGGTGTATATATTTGAAAAACCGATAAATAAAAGAGTACATCAAGTCTAACAGAAAAGTGACACTGATAACAGTTCGCAGCTCTCTCGTTTTATTTATTTATTTATATAGATTTTTGCCCCGCCCTCCCAGCAAGTCCGCCTCAGGGCGGCTTACAACAATATAAAACAGTACAATAGAACAATAAAATCCAGTCAAAACATATTTAAGACCATAACTATACAACGATTAAAGTGCTAACAGTTAATTCCTCTGTGTAACAGTCAGCCTCTACATCTCTCTATACCTCCTCCAGATGTTCTTTAGATGCAGAGTAGAAGCCTCTAAGTCTCCTTCAGATGACCCGGGCACTCCAGTCAGGCTCTACTTGGGGGACCCCGGGGGTCGGGCTCGCTCTCCATAGACCGTCAGATCTCATGACCTGGATAAGTCAATATCCATCTCCGTCCCGTTAGATGCACTTTTTTGTTAGATTTTTTCTCTCTCAGTGTTTTATCAGCAGCACTCTTAAAATCATGTTCTAAGCCAAAAAACAACAACCCATCACCCCCAAGTTATGCCTTGTCCATTAACAAATCTCAGATGGCAGCTAATTCCCACTGCTAAGATAGCAGCTGTAACCGAAAAGGCCCCGCTTGGTGCGCCAGCCTGTCCTGCGTCTCGCGTAAATAAATATGGAGGGAGGGAGGGAGGGATCCCCCAGGGCTTTGTCTTGGAAGGACTGTACATGATTTCAAATAGCGAATGCCAGGAAAAGATCATGTTGCAAGAAGGCCTTCTCAGACACAGCAGTAAATGAAACAATACTTCCCCCCCTCCCATTTGTAGACATCACAGACATGTGGAAGACATAGGGTTGCCAACTCCAGGTTGGGAAATTTCTTGAGATTTAGGAGCAGAACCTGGGAAGGGCAAGTTCTGGGGAGAAAAGTGGCCTGGGTGAGAGGTGATGCCGTAGACTTCACCCTCCAAAGCAGCCGTTTTCTCTAGAGGAACTGATCTCTGCAGTCTGGAGATCAATTGTAATTCTGGGAAGTGACCCCTGGGAAGGCATGCATGGCCCCCATTTGACCTTCCCAGGAGAGACCTGTAGATGCATCTGGGTTCTTGCAGGGCCACAAGGAGAGACAGAGAAGAGAACGCAAAGGAAAGAGCAGGAGGTCCCTTCCAACTCGATGACTTCAAGAGAAGCTCCTGGTTGAGATAAAAGGGAGGGAGGCATCTTGTGCATTAAGAGGAGAGCGCACACACATCTGAACCTCGTGCAGAAAGCAATTATAGTGCCCTGCAGTCTCCAGGCATGCTGAATCACTTTTACTCCAACAAGATGCCCCTTCCTTCTAGTACAGGTGTGGGTTTTCCTACAGCAGGGGGAGCTCTGTCCCCATCTAAACTCCTCGCCTGGTTCCTGGCTTGCACTCCAGTTTATGATTTTGCTCATATCCCTGCTACTTTAGGCAGGCTTTTCTTTGCTTTAACCCCCCATTCCCCCCCCCTTTTGCCATCTAGGCCAGGGGTGTCGAACTCATTTGTTACGAGGGCCGGATCTGACATAAATGAGACCTTGTTGGGCCAGGCCAAGTGTGTCATAAAATGCGATGCCAGGTAGCGGAGATATAGACTTTATAAAGGACACAAACACAAAGGGATTTTTTAACTTAAAATAAAAACATGCTTAAAACATTAGCTCTGTAAGCTGCAAACCTACTTTTGATTTACCGGCATTCACCACAGAAATCTCCTGCTCAGAGTTCTGAGTCTAGGACCCAGGGGAGAACATGAAATGGCTGAGTGATTAAGAGAGTCTGGCGAAGCAAGCGATGATGCAGCAGCAGCAGCAGCAGCAGAACTGGGAGCAGGAGGTGGCCAGGTCCACTGCGGGCCTGATGGAAGCCCTCCGGGGGCCCAATCCGGCCTCCGGGCCGCATGTTCAACACCCCTGATCTAGTCACAACCGACTTACGCCGCCCCACCTAGCTGTCGGCCTGCAGGCACCCCGCTCGTACCTCTGCTATGTACCTCTGTCTTCACGTTCAGGTTCAAAGTGGGCACATTGCTGGTGAAAAGGAGCACTTGAAAAGCCCGCGGCAGTACACCAACGAGGAGAGGGAGGACACGTTCAGCTGCTTTGGATTCCCCAGCAGGGGGAAAGGCAGGGTGTAAATGAATAAACAAGTCCTCATAACGCTCCTTGTTAATTCAGGAGCTGCAAGGGCTGCCAGGGATAGGCAGATGTCTGGAGGAAGCTGTGCTCTATTGACATGTCGAAAGGTCAGCAAGGCGCTGTTCATTTTAATGTTGCAACGTCTCCCAGCTTTACACTCTCCTTCCTACTCAGGCAATGCTGGTATATGCAGTACCCCAGCTAAGGCTGTCAGTCTCTAGGTGGGGCTCAGGTTTCGTGGGGATGCCAGCCTCCAGGTGGGACCTGGAGATCCCCCAGAATTACCTCTCATCGCCAGTCTACAATGATCAGTTCCCCCGGAGAAAATGGATGATTTGGAGGGTGGATTCTATGGCACTGTACTTCATTGAGGTCCCTGTCCTCCCCAGCTTCCATCCCCAAATCTCCAGGAGCTTCCCAACCGGAATCTGGCAACCCTACCTCCCCATCCCCGGCAGTGGCCTGGGGGGACCCGGCAACCCTCTCTTCAGAAGTATGTTTTGCTGGGATGATTGAGTGGCATGCAGATAAAGCACAGACCTGGACAGCAGCTGTTGTCCTGGGCCTTGATGTTTCTGTTCTCAGGTCAGGGATGGCAACGCATCCCAAAGAAGTGGAACCATGGGAAGGGAGAAGGTCAAGTTGAAAGCCGGAGTTCTGAACTCCTTGGAGAGTAGAGTCTTGCAGCCTAGAGTAGGCTGGACATTAACACATTTTTGGCTCCTTCACTTTCCGGTGGGTTTTCTGGGAAAACTAACCACTTGGATGGAAGGTTGGGCCATGTCCTCCAAGAATGGGGAACAGGGACCGTGAATGGAATGGGGGGCAGTAAAGCTAGAGTGGTGAAGGGGCCGGATGCTGAGAGTCCCTCTCACTCTGAAGGAAGAAAATTGTGCTGCCTAGAAGGGAGCAAGGCGGAAATAACACAGGGAGACTCATCTCTTTGTGGGATGGGGCCGTGGCTCAATGGTGGAGCGTCTGCTTTGCAGGCAAAAGGCGTTGGGGTCAATTCCCAGCATCTCCAGTAAAAAAGGTCGAGATTGGAATTAGGTGCTACAGAAGCCGTCTGCCTGAGACCTTGGAGAGCTGCTGACAGTCAGAGTAGGCAATACTTAATAAACCAAGGGTCTGGCTGAGTATGAGGCAGCTTCATGGGTTCTTGAGAGAACTTTCATTTCAGCAGGTTCCTGCTCGAACGACACAGCCCTCTTTCTTTTTTCCTTCGATGGAAATATTTAGTACCCTTTATAAATAACATTACACAAACTGTGGTAACTTGCCTGACTTTAAGCAAAGTAGAAGCTGAGGGACTATTGCCGAACACCTTCTTTGCATCCAGAAGGGTCTCAGTTGTGCAATCTCTGGCACCTCCAATTCCAGGATCTCACGTGAGGGATCTTGGGAAAGGCCCTTTTCTGCCTGAGGCTCTGGAAAGCCCCTGCCAATCAAAGGAGGCGATACTGAGCTGTTTGGACCAAGGACTTAGTAGGCCATGACAAATTTTCTTTGGCTGTAGGAGCCAGTCCAGATATTTTGGAACCTGGCTGATTTTTTTCCAGCCTTCAAGATATGATATTTTAATGATCACATGGTAGATTATTGTTGCTATAAAATGTAATCTGAACCTATTCAGATTGTTCTTTATATTATTAAAGCTGTGACAAAAGTTTGGCAGCATATAAATAATTAGAGGGGTAAAGCTGATTGTCATCACACACAAAAAACCATCCCCTAACCCTGGGGTCCCTAATCTTTTTGAGCACAGGGGGGCCTTTGGAATTTTGACACTGGATGGCTGCCGCAAGAGGTGGAGCCAACCACAATATGGCTGCCGCAAGAGGTGGGGCCAACTACAATATGGCTGCCACAAGAGGTGGAGCTGCCAACAGAATCTCAGGGAGTGAAGTCGTGCATAACTCTAATAGAAATTCTTCAGCGTTTCAGGTGGAAGTTCTGTTTAACAGGATGCCTTTTAAAAATGAACATATTGTTTAAAAACATTTTCTTGCATACGCACAGCTTATCTTCAGTCATATAGTGAAGGCCCTCGTGCTGTTAGGGTTGCCAGCTCTGGGTTGGGAAATTCCTGGAGATTTGGGGGCAGAGCCTGGGGATGGACATCGTTGGGGTATAATGCCATCGAGTCCACCCTCCAATGCCGCTGTTTCTCTAGGGGAACTAATCTTTGTGGTCTGGAGATCATTCATAATACTGTGGGGAGTTCTCCACCCTCCACTTGGAGGTCGGCTACCCTAGCTGTGATAGTTACCGGATTCCTCAACAGATTTATGTTCTCTCTGCAAGTTCTTTCCCTGAAAAGCAAGTGGTCAACAGTGTTCCCTCTAAGCTGAGTTAGTGTGAGCTAGCTCACCGTTGGTTAGCCTCCAGCTCATGCATTTTTGTCTTAGCTCAGGAGGGATGGCTCCAGAGCAAACTAATTTATGCAGCTGCCAAATCGCTTGCTCACAACTTTAATGCCAGCAGCTCATAAAGTAGAATTTTTGCTCACAAGACTCCACAGCTTAGAGGGAGCATTGGCGGCCAGTGGAGGTTTTGGGGACGAGGAGTCTGGGCTTGTTGGGATCGTTGACCCCTTTTCTGGGTCTCATCAGATGGGCAAAGCAGACGGCTCATACCCGGGCACAGATTTTGTACTACCTGGCTGAGAATCTGGAGCTTCGTCGAGCCGAAGTGGCGTCACGACTCGAGGCCTTGACCGGTGCAGGGAGAGAAGACGCCCTGCGGGAGGTGGATCTCAGCATACAGCGGCTGTTCCACTGGGCAGCATATTCTGACAAATACGGTGGGACTGTGCAGGTGAGAAACAGCAGGGTTGTGTACTTGGATGTATATGGCAGGGCTCTGTCTGTTTTTGGCAGGCTGCTGGACTGGAAGGGTACAGAAGACCAGGCCTAGTTTAATATTAATTGTGTCTGACCTATGGCTTCTCCCTATCCAGATACTTGGGAAATGTAACTACCTGGATGAGAAGTTCTGCCATGCCTCTGTTTGACTGTACGTTCTAAATCAGACTCTCCGTGCTAAAAGTGGATTGGGAGGGGGGGTGATTTGGGACAGTGGAATTCAGTAACTACGTGGAACTTCTGAAGATTTCTGCATGAAAGTGGGGGTTGAGTTTGGGAGTGGTTTTCACATCCGTTCACAGTCTGTATAACCCCGGAGCATTTATTTATAGCTTTTTAATCAAGCCTTTTAGCTGCTGGTGCCTGAAGTGGCTTAAGCTTGCCAACTTCCAGGTGGGGCCTGAAGTTCTGGAATTACATCTGATCTCTAGACAGAGCTCAGTCTCCCTTGGAGAAAAGGGCTGCTTTGGAGGGTGGACTCCCTATGGCATTCTACTCTGCTGAGGTCCCCCACCCCAAGCCCCACAGTTCTCAGTCTCTACCACCGCCCCCCCAATCTTCAAGAATTTCCCAACCCAGAGTTGGCAACCCTACTTATCAGTACATAAAAATAATATAATACAAATGGTGGTAATTGCAATTAGGATGGCCGTTTAAAACCTAAAAGCGGCAGTCAGACGTGCATCACCAGGCCCCCTTTTAGAGCCTCATAGGTTAAAACCAGCATTTTGAATTGCACCCGGAAGCCAACTGTGAGTCAGCGTGAGCCATCTTAATCTTGGATGAAATCACAGTGGGTTAAGCAGCCTTTTGCCCGTATTCTGAACTAGTGGAAGACTTCCCCTCTTTCACGCCTGCCGCTGGCTTCCCTCTCTTAACAGGAAACCGTTCTGTATGGTGCCTGCCTTCTCTTCCGAGAGCCTGTAGGCGTCGTGGGAATCGCCTGCCCCGACGAACAGCCCCTGCTGAGTTTCATCAGCTTGCTGGCTCCCGCCGTCATCCGTGGCAACTGTGTGGTGATGGTCCCCAGCGAGCGGTACCCGTTGCCCGCCCTGGATTTCTACCAGGTACCGCTCTCTTTCTCTTTTGTCCTCTCTTACCTTGTATCCCAAAGAGAACCTGGGCAGATTTATATGTGTGTGTGCACGCAACCATGCCCTAACCTGGATGGCCCAGGCCTGCATGATCCCATCAGATCTGGGAAGCTAAGCAGGGTCAGCCCTGGCTGGCACTTGGATGGGAGACCAGCAGGGAAGTCCAGAGGAGGCTGCGGCAAACCACCTGTTTGACTCTTGCCTTGAAAGCCCTACGGGGTTGCCATACGGGGTTGGCTACAACTTGACAGCACTTTTCACCACCGGCGCCATAAACAAGCGTGCCTGGATGTGATCCTTGGGAAAGAGAGACTCGGAGGCTGTCCTGAAGTCAGAGGTTCAGCTTCATTGACTGCAAAGAGTAGGTAAAAAGGCAGAAAAGGATCAACTGTGCTTGCAATTCGGCATTAAACAGTTCACCTTATAAGCAGCAAAAAATACCCAGTTGGAGCAAGCCCAAGAGCCATTTATCTTACGGACAAAGGCTCACAGATATCTTCTCCATCTGTGCCCGCATGAGATAAGAACATAAGAGAAGCCAATGCTGGATCAGGCCAATGGCCCATCTAGTCCAACACTCTGTCACACATTGGCCAAAAATACCAGGTGCCATCAGGAGGTCCACCAGTGGGGCCAGGACACCAGAAGCCCTTCCACTGTTGACCCCCCCAAGCACCAAGAATATAGAGCATCCCTTTCCCCAAAGTCCCTATCTATACCTTGTGGCTAATAGCCACTGATGGACCTGTGCTCCATATGTTTATCTAATTCATTCTTGAAGCCGTCCATGCTTGTAGCCGCCACCACCTCCTGTGTATTCTGAACTAATACATACATACATACTCTGAAAAAAAATATTTGTAAGGCAGAGGTCATGATGGCAGTGGGGAGGGGCATTGGTGGAGAAGGAATGTCAGGGTGAAATTCTTCCAAATGAATACTAAGCCTGACCCGGCCTAGTACTTGAGCATTGTCTCTGCTTGTGTGCAATGGTATGGTGTTTGAAGCAGTTCTTCAGGATAAAACTGACCTGACCTGAGGGCCTTGTGGGTCCCCCCTACAACTCTGTTGTCACTGGCTTTTTGGTCATGTTGTTCCAAAAGGAGGCATAGGTGTTGCAGCCGAGGATCACTCTCAGGTTAGTCATAGGTAGGAGGGGAGGATTTACCAAAAGAGAGAAGGTGGCCCAGGCGGCATGGAGACATCACTTCTCACACACACAGGAACTGATGACATCCAGCTGCAACATCATGGTGATGTTCTGGTATTTGGGCAAAACCTCTATGGTAAAAATCACTTCTACCATAGAGGTTTCGCCCAAACACCAGAGTGTCACCCAAAGATTGCCAGTGTGATGACATCACTTCCTGTGTGTGCTGGAACTGATGTCACCACATCACCGGCAGCATCGCCTGGGCCTTCCTCTCTCTCTCCTAGTAAGTCCCCTCACCAGCCAGCTGATTGGCAGTGGAGTGATGGGGCCTGGCAGCGACGGGGGACCCCTGCCTCCACCAGGAGAGCAGGCAACCCTTGTTGGCTAATGCCAGTAAACACAACACAATAAATTGTTCGGATGGTTTTGCAGTGTGTAAATCCAGCGTCTTTACATGAGTTGTGAAGCAGAAACAACCCCCCAGAGAGGTCTAACTTCATATTTCTGTGTTTGAAATTTTGATGAATTTTACAGCAGAGTATCCTGAAATAATGAAACAGGACCCATTTTGCAAAGGCATAGAACTTTTGCTTTATCATAAGGTGGGAAAGTTCTTATCAACAGTATATTGTATAGTCATGACGGAGTGAGCTCCCGTCTCTGGCCCCAGCTCCTGCCCACCTAGCAGTTCGAAAGCAAGAAATTGCAAGTAGATAAATAGGTACAGCTTCGGTGGGAAGGTAACAGCGTTCCATGCACCTCGGCGTCTAGTCATGCCAGCCACGTGACCACGGAAATGTCTTTGGACAGCGCTGGCTCTTCGGCTTGGAAACGGAGATGAGCACCGCATCCCTAGAGTTGGATTCGACTGGCTTTCGAGCAAGGGAAACCTTTACCTTTACTTACCTATAGTGGAACTACCATTTTGTTTTTCTTTTAGTATGTCTGTGCCTTAAATTTAGCTGGTTTTATATCCCATTTTTCATGGATTCTCCATATGAAATGAAAAGGAACCATTTTTCTAAGCAACTTGTCGCAGGAACCAACGTGATCATATTTGACGGGGTCAATTTCCCCATAACAAGTAGGTTCAAAACTTCTGCTGATCACTGAGCCTCAGAAGGGGCATTGTTAGCATGCCATTTACTAATCAGGACAACTTTCACAGTGGTTTATAACAATCTTGTCTACCAACAAGCAAATATTCATGTACAAAGTTATCCGATAAAAGTACTGAGCTTTAAGCCCTGACCTGGATTGCCCACGCTAGCCTGTGTTGTCAGATTTCTGAAGCTAAGCAGAGCTGGCGCTGGCCGATATGTGAATGAGAGACCTCCAAGGAATACCAGAGGTGTGACGTGGAGGCAGCCAATGGCAAACCACCCCTGAAGGTCTCTTGCCTGGAAAACCCCTTAAGCTCATGAGAAGTCAGTTGTAACTTGACGGGGGATAAACAAAAATAAAACTGAGCTCTAAATCTTGGAGACTAACAGAATTGGGTCTTTCTTTCTCTCCCCACAACAGACACCCTGTGAGGTAGGTGGGGCTGAGAGAGCTCTCTTGAGAACTGCCCTTGAGAGAACAGCTCTGAAAGAACTTGTGACTGACCCAGGGTCACACCAGCAGCTGCATGTGAAGGAGTAGGGCATATATATTTCAAAATTCTCACATCCAAATTAAGTGAATGAGAGGAAATGGCGGGTGTTAGGTTGGGAGGGGGCAATGTAGCCAGTGTAGTCATTCGTGACCAGGAAGATGGTTGGGGAGGAGGGTTGGCTTCTGGGGACGCCTTACGACTTCCTTCCAGCTTTCATCTCTCCTCTTGACTCTGTTTCTTAAACATCAAAACAGATAACACTTGGCAAGTTGTGTGTGGGTATTTCCGTATGTTGTCTCATCTGGAATTGCAAAATCTGGTCCACAGCAAGGAGATCTTTATAAACAGAGTTTTATAGTTTTGTCATAATTACAATGAGTACTCTTTGGGGAACTTCCAGTCTACGGAGTGGCAAAAGACTGCCAGAAGAAGGGGGGGAAATCATGCAGTTGAAGAGTCTGGCTTCTTCCCTCGCGGATATAAACAACCTTTTACTAAGCGACAACTGAACTACGTGGCATGCGCCACTGTGGAAGCTGTACAGCAGCCAGGAGCAAGAGAAGGGATGCGCGTGGTGAATGCACCAGCGCATGCTCTCTTGAATGACTGTCATGTATGCAGCAGCAATGCACAGGATCTTGGAACTTCTTGAAACGTTAGAGGAGGACACCATTTTGATTACCCCAGACAGCTTTCAGGTACCATATTGGTGATCATGGAATATGTTAAGACACAAACAGAGTCTGCACAAGGGAAGAAGCAAAGAATGGGGAACACCCATAGATAAACACCTACAGGAAGCATCAAGGAATCTCCCAAAGCTTCGAAGTGGAATTTGATCCAGTTCTAGTAAAGGGTCGGATCCAAAGTAAGGTGAGCCAGAAGGAAATTTCCCACCTCCTTCTGATACTCTGCTCCTGTAAGTGAGGAGACCATCACAAACAGGGTGTTGGACAAAGTAGGGGTGGGGCTGCAGTAGGAAGATGGGGATTGGCGAGAAGAACCATTCCCCTCCTACATGTCAGAGAACACTGTTTCACTACCAGAGACCTCTGGACCTAAGCTGTGTTTCAGACGATACTGTACAACCCCTACTGTGACTTTTCCAGGAAGAACTGCTGCAGGGTATAAGAGCTATGGACACAGAACAAGATTATGAATGTACATGGCCTGGAACTGTAATGAGTTGACGTCTAGGCAGAGGTTTATGCTCAGGTAAACTGAGGATTAGAAACAGCCATTGTCAGGCATGCATGCTTTGAACAGGCTACATGCCAAGCACAAAGAACCATAAAACAGACTGTAAAATGTGAAATTTCCAAACTGCGGTTGCAACCAGCGGGAGTCTGAGGGAGGGTTGTACGGGGATGTTGTCAGCTAAACCATGTTGCATCACTTCCAGGGGGAAACCGGAAGTGACATCACAGTGCTCTTGGGATCGCTAATAGGTCCTGGGTCTTCATGACATCGCATCTGGGTTTCCCCCAAAGTGATGTAACACCAATGCCCTTTTTACAATTTATTTTTCTTTTGCCGAAGGTTGCCAGCAAGAGGTCTTCTACTGTAGAATGAGACCTGGTGACATTGTTCCTAACTGTAGAAGGACTAATATTGCAGGCTTGGAAAAGAGACAGCCTCAATACACCAGCTGAGAAGAAGACTCAACTGCTGTAGGTGACTAAGAAATGCTCTGTCACTGCAGATTCTTAGAGGGTCACGTGCGCTAAATAGCTACACGAATATTTGAGCACCCTACTGTGAGAAGGTGAAATCCTGGCCCTAAAGAACAAGAAAAGCCTTCTTCCATCTGTAGTTGATTGCATACTTGGCCCCCCTTTGTATTAATTTCTTTTCGCTAGATCTTATGATGTTACGAGAAATATTTCGGTAGAGACATGTTGGGTCAGAAAGGCAGAACTGTATCCAAACCAATAACCATTAAAAGCATATATTTGTTGCAACACAATGATGGTTTTCCTTCCAAAATATAAGAATTTTGTGTTTTGAAAGGACCCCTTCGGGGTGGTAGGAACAGTTTATGCAGACATTAAAGACAGTTCCAAAATTGCATTGATATCAAGCTGCTGAATCACCATCCGGGAAGAGGCTCCCAGAGAGCCATCGCATGTGTTCATCATTTGCTTACAGAATATTTCCCACCATCCCACAACGGAGATTCTTAATAGCCCTGACTAGTCCTGTCTTGTCAAATCTTGGAAGCTAAGCAGGGTCTGCCCTGGTTAGTATGTGGATGGGAGACCTGCTGAGGAACACAGGGGCTGCTAAGCAGAGGTGGGCAATGGCGAACCAATGCTGCTTGCCATCTGCCTTGAAAATTCCATGCTCCCGAGGTTGTCCTGAGTCAGTTCCGACACGACAGCACAATTGTGGGTACCCTGATTTAATCCAAGCGTCATAGTAGCGTGACACCTTTATTTAAGGCTGCCTTGAAAATTCCTCAAGGCGGTATTTTTTTTTTTATTTTGAGTTCATCAAAGTTGCTCATCAAGCTAGGCGATAAGCGAGAAATACTCCCCAGCAAAAAAGGGGGGGGAAAGAAAGAACAAAAGGAAAAAACATTGCTGCCTTTGATTGGAAAAGCTTTCAGTTTGCGTGATGTCATAGCCTCACAGGATCTCAGAGTGCCCTAAAGGCTCCTGGGCCACAGAAGCACTGGCTGTGTTCACCCTTGGAAAATTAGAAAAACTACCAGTTGTTCTGTTTGTAGTACTAATCGGAAGACGCCTTCATAGAAGAAAGAGAGCCGGTTTGGTGTAGTGGTTAAGAGCGGCAGACTCTAATCTGGAGAACCTGGTTTGATTCCCCACTTCCCCACATGAAGCCGGCTGGGTGACCTTGGGTCAGTCACAGTTCTCTGAGAGCTCTCTCAGCCCCACCTACCTCACAGGGTGTCTGTTGTGGAGAGAGGAAGGGAAGGAGATTGTAGGCTGCTCTGAGACTCCGAGTGAAGAGCAGGGTATAAATCCAACTCTTCTTCTTTTCCTTTTCCTTCTCCTTCTTCCTTCTCCTTCTTCCTTCTCCTTCTTCCTTCTTCTGATTCAAATGGGTAGCCATGTTGGTCTGAATCAGCAGAACAAAGTTTGACTCCAGTGGCACCTTTAAGGCCAACAGTTTAATTCTGGGTATAAGCTTCTGTGTGCATACACAGTTCTTCACACAATGAAATGACATCTCCTCAAGCCCCACTTACAGGGAAAGGGGGGGGCAGCTGTTAGGAAGGGCCAGTGAGCCCTACTTAAGCATCTTGGCTGTGACTGGCCCTTCCTAATGGCTGCCCTCCACCTTCTTTTTTTCCCTGTGTAGGGCCTGAGGAGATTTAATTTCATTGTTTCTGAAGAAGTGTGCAGGCACACAAAGCTTACACCCAGAATTAAACTTTGTTGGTCTTAAAGGTGCTACTGGACTCAAACTTTGTTCTACAGAAGTACAGAAAGATGTGGCAGTGATGCCCACCGTGCACCACATGGGGGCAGGCCTCACACTAAAGCAGGAAATCTCCCTCCCTGAGCCTCCTGTTCCCTGCCTCTGCTTGGCAATGTGGTGATGGGTAAGACTGGGGAGGATGCAGCGTTGAACTGACGCATGAGGTCACTTGTGTTGCAAAACCGGAAGTGATGTCATCACGTTGGAATGATTCTCTAGGATTCACCCAAACTCTAGTTCGGGGTAAATCCTAGACCAGGGGTGGCCAAACTTGCTCAGCTTAAGAGCCACATAGAATAAATGTCAGGTGTTTGAGAGCCACAAAACACGAACAAATATTATACGCACGTTTTTATTTTAAAATGTGCAAATTTGCCTTTTTATTAACATTAAATGAGACTGCCAAAAATAAAAACAAAAGGGGTGAAAACAGATATTGTTAATAATCAAAGAAAGCAAATAGGAGGAGGGAGAAAAAGTATACCTCCCTTTCGCTTCCCCAGCTGCCCTGCCGGGAGCCACACAATATGTGTGAAAGAACCTCAGTTTGGCCACCACTGTCCTAGAGCATCACTCCAGCACAATGACATCACTTCTGGTTTTGTGATGGGACCATTTGTGTTGGTGCAGCATTAACTACCTTATCCCCACTCATCAAATTATCCTGCCACACTGCCGGTTAGGGTGGTAACCCTAGCACAGTGGTCCCTGATGTTGTGTTTTCTAGTGCCCATTTGCTTCTTCTCCAGAGGGAGCATCCATTTGGAAACAGCTGCCAGCCTCCCAGGTATGGAACCTCCCAACATTTTTCTTTTGGAACCTCCCAATACTTTTGTGACTAGTCCCGCCCACCCTTGATGGCAGCCATTTTGTTTTGGTGCCCACTCCCTGTTCTCAGAATTCTAGATGTTTCTACAAGTTCCACAAGCAAGGATCCCCCTGCCTTACAATGAAAATATTACCAGTTCTGTGTGGTACATATTGAAGCCAGAAATTAATTTCAAGTGGATATAAAGTGAATTAGAAGCCACACTCCTGCCTGTGTTGTGTTGTCCAATGGCTGGAAAACGTGTTGATTCCCCTACGGGCCTAAGGAAAGTAATTCATCCTTTCCTTCCCCATTTGTCTCTAATAGTGAAGCATCCGGAAACCAATCTCCGTCTGAAATTTCCGGGCTGGTTTCAGAAATGACAAATACTGGTTTCTTTGGAGGGAGCCAAAGAATAAACTTGACTCATTCGATCACCGTGTCCTCCTCCCCCTTGTGTACCGAGCCAAGATTGAAGACTTATTGGTTAGAAAGGAAGCACACTGCGTTCTCAAGCTGAAATTCAGCTGCTTTAGAAGAAGAAGAGAAGAGATTGGATTTATACCCTGCCCTTCACTACCCAAGCGAGTCTCAGGGCGTCTTACAACTCCTTTCCCTTCCCCTCCCCACAACAGACACCCTGTGAGGTAGTGGGGCTGAGAGATCTGACAGAAACTGCTGTTTTTCAAGAACAGCTGTGCCAGAACTATGGCTTGCCCAAGGTCATCCAGCAGGTGCAAGTGGAGGAGTGGGGAATCAAACCCAGTTCTCCCAGATTAGAGTCCATGCACTTAACCACCACACCAAACTGACTCTCTTTAATACATGGAGGGTTTTGTTCTGCCTCCAAGTTGGGATTCTGAAATAGGATCAAACAAGGTTCAGTTTGTTAATGGAAGGCCTATTCTGTTGGGGGGTTTTCCCACTTCCATCATGTGCTTTACAAGTTTGCTGAGATGGCCAAATGTGAATAGCAGTTTCTTTCCTGATTATGTAGTGGGAATCACAACCATGGTTTATCCTAGTCTTAGAATTCTAGTTTCTCAGCAAGAAACAAACTGCAGTCTGCTAAAGGGCCGCCTTCTCCTTTATGTTCCTGCCCAGGAATTAGGCTCACAGGGAGAGGCCCTCCTGCTTGTTCCGCCAATCAAAGAAGCTCATCTGGTGGCCACACAAGAGAGAGCCTTTTTGGTGGCAGCCCCACAGTTTTGGAACCACCTCCCCAGAGAGTAGGGTGGCCAGCTCCAAGTTGGGAAATACCTGGAGATTTTGGGGGTGGAGCCTGAGGAAGGCGGGGTTTGGGGAGGGGAGGGACTTCAATGGGGTATGATGCCACAGAGCCCACATTCCAAAGTGGCCACTTTCTCCAGGTGAACTGATCTCTGTGGCCTGGAGATATGTTGTAATAGTAGGAGGTCTCCAGCTACCACCTGGAGGTTGGCAACCCTACCAGAGGTGGCCTGCCCCGCGCGCGCACGCGCGCCCCCCCTTTCAGTCTTTAGGAGGCAGTTGAAGATAGTTTTATTTAGGATGGCATTTGATTAACGTAGTTTTCCTATTTATTGGCTGTCTTAAACTGTTGTTTTAAATTCTGGGTTTTGATGTATTTCGATGGTTATTGCTTCGTTTGCCTTGTAAGCTGCCTTGAGTTCCATAAGGCAGAGAGGCAGCTAGTAAATGTTTTAAGTAAAATAAATAAAAAGTGCCTGCTTTTGGACAGTCCAACAAACGGCTGCTTCTTTTAAGCCAGAAGTCCTGAATCTTGGCTACGGGCAGAAGGGAGGACCCAGGAGTCTTGTCAAAAACTAGGACAGGCTGATTCTCTGAGACAAAGCAGGGAAACAAGGCACCCTCGGGAAATGTTATCTATGATTGTTTTTCATATCTAGATAGGCATTTGCTGGCTATTTGAAGCTATTAATCGGCCGGGTGTTGATCCTGGAAACGCCTAAAAATGCAGAGCCAGAGTCAAAAAGTTAGAATTACGCTAATCTTTGGCTACTTTTCCAAGAAATTTCCTGTATCTTCTGACAGTTCTATTTTTGTTGTGTTTCCCAAGAAATGCTCTTAACAGTATACATCTTCAGACTCAGTATCGTCCTATGCGTAGACGCATGGTGCCAATTTGAAGATAAGTAAACGATGTAAAGAAGGCTGGTTTTCTAGATCTGCACTCGGACTTTACCCTCCTAAGCGCACCGTGCAAAGGGGACCTCTACTTCACAGCAGAAATAGCTACCAGATGCCAGTGGGCTGTGAAACAATTGTGGAGTAAAGCCCACTGGGATCTGCCTTGGTCAGATGAGGAAGGTTCTTGATGGTTACTTGGAAAGCTTTGATTGTATCAGTGCCCTAATAGATTGGCGGGGGAAAGGTGGCAGGTACAAATAGGTTGAACTTGACCTGGCTAGCCCAGTCTCGTCACATCTAGGAAGCTAAGCAGGGTCGGCCCTGGATAGTATTTGGGTGGGAGACCTCCAAGGAATACCAGGGTCCTGACACGCAGGCAGGCAGGCAATGGCAAACCACCTCTGAATGTCCCTTCCTTCGAAAACTCTGTGGGGTTGCCATGAGTCAGCTGTGGGTCGACGCTGCTTCCCACCACCACAAATAGGTTGGAAAGTGGGGCTCTAGACATGGGGCTGGGGTTTCAAAATGGAAGGTCTTTTTTTTAATTAACAAATGCTAATCCACTAACCTCCTGGATTAATTGGAGCTTGCTCTCCAGCACAACCCTTCCTGCCACGCTTCACTGAAAAGTGTTCATAACAGGAGGCCATCGGATAATCTTGTGGAAGGCCAGGACATCTCCGGCTGGTCTGTTTGTGATGCTTTTAAATCCAAGGCAAGGAAGGAAACGGCACTGTGCTTAGAATGGCCCATTGGGAAAAGGCTCTAGCCAGTGTGGATGGTGGTCCCAAACGTCCCCCTCCAGAGCCAGATGTTTTTCCCTCAGAAGAACAGTCCCATTTAGCCTTGGTTAAGTGCACGGACTTTAATCTGGGAGAACCGGGTTTGATTCCCCACTCATCCACTTGCAGCTGCTGGATGACCTTGGGCAAGCCATCGTTCTGTCAGAGCTGTCTTTGGAAGGGCAGTTCTCAAAAGGGCTCTCTCAGCCCCTCCTACCTCACAGGGGGTCTGTTATGGGGAGGGGAAGGAGTTTGTAAGCCACTCTGAGACTCTGAGTGAAGGACGGGGTATAAATCCAATCTCTCCCTCTTCTCCTCCAGCCTCTACATTAGGACTAATGAAGGTTGGTGTGGTGTAGTGGTTAGAGTATTGGGATTGGGTTGTGCAAGACAGGTGCTGTTTGGGGGAGTCATACAGATGGCAAGCGGATGCTTTCACCGCCATGTACTTCTGGAACAAGCCAGATGGTCTGATGTGATAACACAGAGTGACTCCAAGAAATGACCGCAGCTGTGCTGAAGTTTTGGCAAGTCTTGAGTTGTGAGGGAAGTGGCACCTGCTGAAATCATCCCCCCACCTTCTTACACAAGTATGAAGAAGTGCTGGAAGAGCTCCTACTTTCCTTGATGATTCACCCATTCCGTCATGTCAGCACTCTGCGTCCCAAAGGAAGCAGCCAGATCAATGCCTGTGGGAAGATTTCATTGTTCGTTCTTCTCAGCACGCAGCATCAGAAACTCTCTAACCCCAGGGAGGAGGCCTGACAAGTCTAATTGAATCCAGCCATTCCATCCCCCCCAGTCTTGCCCCAATTCTCCTCCATATCACAGCCCTTCCCACATGGTTTTTGTCCATGCAGATACCATGGTCCCTAGCATGGCTTGTATGAGTGGTCACGTGGGACCTCTTCCCTCCTTTTTCACCAACAGAAAAGTTGGAATGGAGCCAACCCCCTATTTTGAAATTTCACAATAATGGGAAAGCGTTCAGTTTTCACTTATTACTAGGTTCAGAGAAAGAACAAACATAAATCAAAGTCAACTGATTGTTCCAGAATGACTCTTGGTAGCATGCAGGGAGTTGTTCACTCGTTGAATGTTTACAGAAAAGAGCTTAACGTGCAGGTTTGGTACGATGATTTTGGTACGATGAGTCCTTTGGGCAGCTGGACCGGTTATTCTTTCCCATTCCTGAGAAAGGTGGCTTTAGAAGTAAGAGCCAAGTGGTGTGAAGCCACCCCTTGCATGCTGCCCCATATTTAGGGATTGGGTATAACAAATGTTGGGATTGTGGCCGGAGGAGTTCTTACTTTCGCTTTTGTTGGCTAGGCAACAAGTTGTTGACAGGTGATCTTATCAGATATCTAAGCAGTGGCTGGGCTTCATCCAGCCGCTTCCGAGAAGTCTTGTGAACTTGTTACAGAGGTCTAACGGATGTGGCAGGTTTATTGGTATTATGCCAGTAGAGAACTGAAATTGGACACCTGGGGTTTTATGGGAAAATTAACTTCTTAGAAGTCAATTGCTCTTGGGGTAAATGGATGCCAGGGGGATTTTTGTAAAAACTTTGTTTTCTCATAACTTTTGTAGCATCTGGAAGCACACATCTGGCTAAAGCAGGCAGATTCTGTTCGTTTTTATTGATAACAGAAATGACAGTTTTGTGTAACAGTTAACCAGCACGGGGAGACAATATGCTTCCATGAATATGAGGCCGAAGAGGGGAGGATGCTTTCCCCTTTACATTTGTGGGGGCGGGGACATGCTTTGGGTGTTTGGAGGATATTGCACCATGGGTGAGGAGTGTGGGCAATGATTTGGACAGTCTGCAACTGAAACCGCACTTCTGCCACAAACTCATTTGAGTGACTTTAGGCAGACCCCCCCCCCCACAATCCCAGCCCTATCCTTCACAGAATCTCTGCCAGTGGAGAGCTCAACCAACAGCATCTTCCCTGAAAAAAGCCAGTGTTACACAGCAGTTAGAGTGCTGGACTCATAAGAAGGCAAGAGAAGGATTATTTGGCTCTACAATCATAGGAAGGTGTTTCCTGGACCAGAAGTAATTATGATTTATGGTTTATTATTTATTATTTTTGCATTTAGGCTCTAAATTGTGGGGTACATTGATTTATACATGTTTTGTCTTTAGGTTTATATCTGAGAGCCACTTGGCCTGTGATTGCACTAATAGAGGCCTCATTTGTATTTTTTTGCTCTATGCCTGGTGGGTTATCTTGAAAGTAAGTCAATGGTATATATTTATTTATTGGCAAGATATATTTATGGTTTATTTATGTTTTAATACATGCATTTAATTTTCCATTTTTTTATCTTTTACAGCAACTTGCTTCTGGTCCTTATTGTATTCATGCTCTGTATTTATATGATTGTACTATATGTTTTAATAATAGCCAATCTGTTCCTCACTATTGACCTCTGAGGAAGGCCTATGTAGGCCGAAACGCGTCAGATCAGATTTATAAGCCCTTGTGTTTTATTGATAGTTATTTATATTTATACATAACATGTGACTGGGCCCTTATATATTTTTTTAAAGTTGTGATCAATAAATACATGTATTTTTATATTTCCTTCATCAAGTTTTTAACATTGGCCCCCTCTCCTAAACTTGACAAAAATACCAGGTGCCATCAGGTGGTCCACTAGTGGGGCCAGGGCACTAGGAGCCCTCCCACTGTTGCTCCCCCCCAAGCACCAAGAGTACAGAGCATCACCTGCCCCAGACTGAGAGTGCCTATCTATACCTTGTGACTAATAGCCACTGATGGACCTCTGCTCCATATGTTTATCCAGTTCCCCCTTGAAGCCATCCATGCTTGTAGCTGCCACCACCTCCTGTGGCAGGGAATTCCATGTGTTAATCACTCTTTGGGTGAAGAAGGACTTCTTCAAACTGCCACTTGCCCTAGAAGCTCATAGAAGCCTAACGCCCCTCACAGGGTTGCTGTGACAGTCAAATAGAGGAGGGGAGAACCACGTTTGCCTCCCCCAAGCTCCACGGAGGAGGGGCAGGATAAAAATGCACTCAATAAACTCTGACACCCTTTGTACATTGGGAAAGGCCCACAAATGAAAGATGACATGCCTTCAGCTGGTTGTGTGATCCATACGCACAAATCTGAATTGCTGCTGCATGCAGAACGTTTAAGCAATGTAGAAAGCACGTCTGTGGCAACCAAGCTGTCAAGGAATCTTTTCTCAAGAGATACAAGCTCCTTTTTTGACATGGATTCCTCCCCCAGAATATGCATGCGATGCTGCCTTCCTTCAGAGCCCTCCTCAAAACCTGCCTTTTGGACATCACTGACATGAAGCGCTGCAGCAGCCGCACCGCTCGGGCCACGGTTAAATTGGGCCAGGCTTAGCGACTGGCTTTCCGTGTGGCTCTCAGGACAGATTAAATCATTTCCCTCTTCCCAGGGATCTCTGGAATTGTAGTTCGGTGAAGCAGCCCAGAAGTCTCTGGCAGTACCCTCATCAAACTACGGCTGCCAGAGAGCCACAACAATTCGACTGGGGCAGTTTAAATAGTCTCCCCCTCTCCACAGGGTTTGGTCCATCCAGACCTGTAGAATCATAGAACCACACAGTTGGAAGGGACCATACAGGCCATCTAGTCCCATCCCCTTGCTCAAAGCAGGATCAGCCTGGAGCATCCCTGACCAGTGTTTGTCCAGCCGCTGCTTAAAGACCGCCAGTGAGGGGGTAGCATTCCTCACAGAAGGGTTGTGGGACCTGTCCATGGTGCTAACTCTTTCTCCTCAAATCCCTCCGCCAATGCCTGCCATTGCAACAGGGACTCTTGCTAATCCCTTTAAGCCTCATTCGTAATTATTAGCGAGCTTTATATTCCCCAAAACTACATCTGCCCATATTCCTGTCGTCCCACCCAGGGCACCCCAGCCCTCACACCCCTGCCCTGTCCCCCACCCCTGCGTTCTCTGCTCCCAGCTGTTAAGCTCTATAAGGGTTTTAACAGGCTTCATGTCTGCGATGCAGCGTACGCTTTGTATGCAGACGGCGGTGTTGTCTATTCCACCCCAGTTCACATTCATTATTCTTTCTCGTACTTTTCCCAAGCACATCCTGGTAACTGTAATTCCCAGAAATCTGACTTCAAATATCCATGTTGCAATTCCCAGAAGATAGATTCCGGTGGATAGCCATGTTGGTCTGAAAAAATAGAGCAAAGCTTTCCGATCAGACTCCTTGGAGGAGTAAATAATTCTGTGATCTTTCTGCATCAAATGTTGATTGGATTAGGGCTTTTTTTCTGGGGGAATGCACCGGAACAGAGTTCCGGAACCTCTTTAACCAAATTCTTTAAAAAATGTTTAAAAGTTCATGAGTTTTCAGTATACAGATTGAAAACTTGAGAGTTCCAGCACCTCTTTATTTCTTTTCTTTTTTTAAGAGAGCCTGGATTCAATTATTTGTTAGTCTCAAAGCAGAGATGATCAGAGTTATATGTCCAAGAATAATGATTCACACAAACACATGGCAGGTTCCTTTGAGGGCAGGTTTTTTTCCCCTTTCTTTTTGTTGTGGTGCAGGAGTGGCTGACTTCAAACAAAGTGCAAAAACATCAAAGAGGAGGATTTCCCCATTGCAATGAACCGCCTTCTTGGGAATCCGAGAAGTCTTGCCGTCAAGATCTTTTGGGTTCTAGCCAAATCGTTCTTCATATCCAGAACCAGGTGTAGCTGTTCTTGATTTAGGCCACTGATGGCTTCCATCTTTCTTCCTGTGTCACCTGCATCAGGTACTTGACACCTCGGATGTCCCTGGTGGAGTGGTGAACATCATCTCTGGCAACCGGGACCATCTCAGCCGGGGTCTAGCTGAGCATCAAGACGTACAAGCCATGTGGTACTTTGGCTCCAAGGAGGTGAGTGTTCCTTGACGGTTGCAGTGGGGGATTGAGGTGGCCCTGGAAAAGCACAGAATTCACAGTTCAGCTTCCGTAGCATCTTTGTTTTTATTCTTAATAAACTGCACAAGTTTTTAGTCTTTCTAGCTGCAAAGATAATGTCTCCCCCATCAGGCAAACAGCATGGGTTGTTTGTACTGCAGAGAAAATCAGATTAAAACTCTGCACCTGAAAGTTGTGTGAAAAATATAAACTATGCAAATTGAGTAAATGTGCATGATTTCTCTTGTTTTGCATAATTTATTCTGCTTTTGCTAGACACAGGAAAGGTTGCAAGGGCACTAATGCCCAGCCACTGGAAATGATATTAGACAACTCCCTGGCTTCTGAAATTTTAGCAGGAATTGCCTATGCACTTTCAAGCAAAATTTTCTAACTTAAAAAAAGGAAGTTGCCTTTGGAGGGGCTGTGACTGAAAGCCGAGATGCTTGGGTTCCCGAATTCTACACCTGCTACATTTTTCTCAGCTACTGCACAACCTCAGTATGGATCCAACTTTTTTCATACTTTCTCAAGGGAAGCCCAGAAATTTGTGCAGAGATTTCCTGTTCATTCTAGGCTGAAATAGTTCAGCTGAAGGGAGAAAAGACTGGTTCATGCATCCTGATCAAGTTCTTGGGAGCTTCCATGGGGTGGAAAGAGCTGACAAAGAGAACTATTTCCCCCCTTCCAAAATACTAGAACTCAAGGACATCCAATGAAGCTGATGGGCAGTAGGTTCAGGGCAGACAAAAGGAAATGCTACTTTACACAGAGAGTGATTAAAATGTAGAATTCGCTGCCAGAGGATGTAGTGATGGCCATAGGAATAAACAGCTTTTAAAGGGGATTAGATAGATTCATGGAGGGTAAGTCTATCAGTGGCTACTAGCCACAGTGACTGAGGACACTAAGCCTGTGAATCCCAGAGCCAGGAGGCAACATCAGAGGAAGGCCTCAGCCTCTATGCCCTGTTGTTGGCCATCCAGCAGTGGTTTTTCCAGCACTGATTCAGTGTAAGGAAAACAAGCTGATAAGAATCAACCTTAAATCATAGGGGATATTTAGGACAGTTGAGCTTTACCTTGACTGAACTTACTTGCACACAATGCAAACACCAGATCACTTCCGTGTTTCTCATCAATCACCTGCACTGAGCAGCTTTGCGCCTGCCTGGAAGCTGCCTGTGCTCTGGGGATCGCGGCCCGGTCACGCCTTGGTAAATAAGTTGTACTCGTAACTTCCCTGTTGCTGCTTGAGGCCACTTTTGTGCTTGTGCATGAAATCTTCTCCATCGCTGGAAAAGATGGTTATGGGTACAGATCCCCCCAGGGACATGGTTGGGGTCATTAAGACTGAGCACAGAATGACTTGCAGTTTGCAGGACCACTTACAGTTTGCCCCTTTTTTTGTACTTGTACAGTTTGACGGATCCTTTAAATGACCTACCATGGAAATGTTGCCTGGGGAGGCATGTACACCACACTCTGAAACTGCTCATCTACATAAGAACATAAGAGAAGCCAATGTTGAATCAGGCCAATGGCCCACCTAGTCCAACACTCTGTCACACAGCGGCCAAAAAATACCAGATGCCATCAGGAGGTCCACCAGTGGGGCCAGGACACCAGAAGCCCTCCCACTGCTGCCCCCTCCAGCACCAAGAATAGAGTGCATCACCTGCCCCAGACTGAGAGTTCCCATCTATGCCCTGTGGCTAATAGCCACTGATGGACTTCTGCTCCATATGTTTATCTAATTCCCTCTTGAAACTGTCCATGCTTGTAGCTGCCACCACCTCCTGTGGCAGTGAATTCCATGTGTTAATCACTCTTTGGGTGAAGAAGTACTTCCTTTTATCCGTTCTAACCCAACTGCTCAGTAATTTCATGGAGTGCCCACGAGTTCTTGTATTGTGAGAAAGGGAGAAAAGTACTTCTTTCTCAACCTGCTCAATCCCAATCATAATCTTATAAACCTCGATCATGTCTCGATCTGTACCACCCTGCCTGGATCTCTCTCTGCGAGACCCTGTGGTCCTCTCCTTTTTTCTTTCTTCTCTTTCTGGCTTCCTGTTGCTTTTTCTTCCAATCATGTTTTTTTTTTTTACTTCTCATTCTTACAGTACAACAGAAGTTGGCTTTTGTGTAACGGTCCACAATGGAAACATGTTTCTCTGTGAGAAATCTATTTCATAGAAAAGTTAGAAGGTGAAGATAAAGGTTCCCTTGCTCGAAAGCCAGTCAAATCCGACTCTAGGGTTGCGGTGCTCATCTCCATTTCAAAGCCAAAGAGCCAGCGCTGTCCGAAGACGTTTCCGTGGTCATGTGGCCGGCATGACTAAACACCAAGGCATGCGGAACACTGTTACCTTCCCACTGAAGTGGTACCTATTTATCTACTTGCAATTTCTTGCTTTCAAACTGCTAGGTTGGCAGGAGCTGGAATTAGAGACAGGAGCTCACTCTGTCATGCGGCCACTCGGGTTTTGAACTGCTGAACTACTGACCTTCCACAGCCTGCAGTTCAGCGTCTTAACCACTTGAGCCAATGCAGCTCCTATAGAAAAGTTAGAGGCTTTAAAAAGCAACAGTCACAGAAGGTGTACCCCAGAATCCTCCCAGAATTGTCTACAATGCACAGAGATTCCCTGGCAGACATTTAGGAGTTCCACTGCAATGTGAGAAGGGGACCTAGAAGTTTGAGAGCTTGAAAAGCACTGCTCTAGATGAATTAAATATGAACCAGCACTTTAAGAGCTTCCTCAGAGTTCCTAGTCTGTGTTCCCTTTACAGCCTCGTAAGGTATGGTGGACATATGCAGAAGACAGGGCCTTTTCAGCAGTGGCACCAAGACAGTGGACCTTCTAGTCCAGCAAGGTTCACTCTGCTCCATTTATAGCGGCTTTAAGATGTTCTAGGGAGCTTTGGCAGATATCTGAGTTGTCTGGCATCCTAAATAGCCCAGCCTAGCCCACTCTCATCAGAGCTCAGAAGCTAATCAAGGTCAGCCCTGGTTAGTACTTGGATGGAAAACCACCAAGGAAGCCCAGGGCTGCTACACAGAGGCAGGCCATGGCAGACTTCCTCTGAACGTCTCTTGCCCCAGGGTCACCATAAGTTGGTTGTGACTCGACGGCACACTTTCCCTTTTACTCAACAACGGTTCCTCTGGATTTTGCTGTCCAGTTTGCTGGATTTTGCCTATTTTCAATTTTTTAAAAAAATTGGTATCTAGATTTTATAATGTTTTGTTAGATACTTTTAAAATTAAAAAACCTAGAATCTAAATATGTTTGTTTAATCTATAAACCTTATTACTACTTCTTTCGGTTAGAACCTGTGAATTCATCCGTTCCACTTTAACAGCAGAGACTTTCTCCAGGTTGTAGGATGGTTTCCTCCAGTTCAAGAGGTGCCTGTTGCCGTTGCAAGGCTCTTTCAGGCAGAGGGAAGTCCCGCTGTAAGCAGAACAGGTCCACAGAGTCCATCCCAGGAATAAATGAAGGTGTTCAGCAGTTCTAAAGATCTCTCTTTCCGCCTGCAGGGTTCCGCAGCTGTGGAAGGGGCCTCCTCTGGGAACCTGAAGAGGACCTGGGTGAACTACGGAGCAGAGCGGCGTTGCTGGGCTGACTTGCAAGAAGGAGCCGGGGAAGAGTTTCTCTACCAAGCCACACAATGCAAAAGCGTCTGGATGCCCATGGGTGATACGTTTGCCAACTGAGGCTCAGGATCAGCGGGCAAAGCTGCAAGGCAATCAACAAAGGATCAGGGGGGGAGAATTGTAAGAGCTGAGAATAAAGACTGTTTGGTAGCAATTTGTAAATCCTGCTGTGGAAGTCTTGCCTCATCTGCAGCTGGGAGGGAAACCACCATTTCCTGAACCGGGATGCACTGCACAAGTGTGGACATCATCTTCCCTTCTCCAGTTCTCTTGCTGCAGAAAACATGGCTGCAAAAAGGGGGAAATAACTCTCCCTCCAAGAGGTTTTGCCTTGGGGCAATGGCAGGGGGAGAAGGCAGGAGCCCCTCCTCCCCATATAGCACAGTTCTGAGCTGAACTGGGTTCACACCAATTTTTTTTTTAAGTGACATTCCTACAGTTCTTGTGTCACTGCGGCCATGTCTAGTTTAGCCCCTAGATCCCAGCCCCCCTCCCACTGCCGTCAGACCCTCTCTGCTCTGCCCTCCTGATGCTCAAGAGCCCTGTGTAGAAAGAATCATCTTGGCGAAGGTACGGCTAAAGGGCTGGAAAGATCTGCCCATCGATTCACTTGCATGAGCGAAGGCAAAGGGCTCTTCAGTCCTCCCCTGCCCCTGGAGATGGGAGCTGAAGCACCAAAGCCTGGGTCTCCCGTGCGACAGAATAAGGTAGTAGAATTCAGGGGTGTGGCAATCGAACTCTGTGGCTTCAGACTGCAGGAGGAGGAGGGTTCCTGCTCTGAAATATTCTTTCCCATAATAAAATCCCATGTGAGTGGAAATCTAGGAGAAAACTATTGTCATAAGAACATAAGAGAAGCCAATGTTGAATCAGGCCAGTGGCCCATCCAGTCCAACACTCTATCACACAGTGGCCAAAAATACCAGGTGCCACCAGAAGGCCAGCAGTGGGGCCAGGACACTAGAAGCCCTCCCACTGCTGCCTTCCTTGGCGGCTTGCCTTCCTCTCTTTGCCTTCTGGGCTTTCTGCTTGCAGGGGGCTTTTAGTGTTCCAAAATGAGGTCCTCCACCTGCCTTCCGAAGCAGTGCAGTCCATCCTGGCACCTCAAGTCTCTTCTGTCTCATTGCCATCCTGCTACCTTCTGCCAGGGGATGAAAACTTACCTGCCCCCAACTAGTGGGCAATGCTATGAATTCATGGAAAGGAGCACCTGATGCTTTGTGAGGGCCCCTGCAAGGCCTGCACACAGATTGCTGTGCCCACTTCCAAATGGCAGGGGTGCTGGCTAAGGAGGACTCCGGACTACAGGATCCAAGCTGCACCGCGGGGGAGGGTCTAGTGGAAGGGGGAAGAGCTGACTGATTATACCCCCTCCTCTTTCATATAATTTTTATTTATGACATCATAAAGGCGTACAGAAACAAAAGGGGGAAAGGAGTAACAAAAAGTCATTAAGCGTAATTCATCAAAAGCATTTACATTTTCAATTTCCTGAGGACACAGTTTCTAAGGTGTATATATAGAGAGATCAGGAGTAGAATATCAACTCACATAAATTTCTCAAAATATCATACGCTTCTTTTTTTTAAAAAAAGGCACACCATTTTTAAACAATTTAAACAGTTTAATATGGTAATTTCAAAGTAGCATTTATAACTCTTTCTAGAAATGAAAAAATGCCTACATGTTGCTTACTTAATATCATTTTAAGTCTTTTTAGTAAAATAGATATACTACATATACAGAGTATCCCAAAAGGGATAATCTACATTAATAATGACTATAATATAATAATTTCTCCCTGACTTTCAGGAGGTGCCAGTTTGCCCCTCCCCTTTCAAGCTAAGGCTGTGCTGTGGATAGTAGCCTCCACCAGAAGGGGGGCTGGCATATACCGATGCTGGCATTCCCCAGCATCCTGCATGTACGAACCAGGTCTATGTTGGTGAAGAGCAACACACTGGGTGAAGGGGACCCTGCGTCTGAGGCATGGGACCCCTGGCCTAGGCTCTTGTGCATCGACATTTGCATCCCATCCTTCAGCCAGAGCAAGAGTGTGACCGAAGAGATAACAAAAAACTGCAGAATATTGCGCTAATTTTAAATATTGATCAAAAGGATTTCATACAAAAAAGTGTCCAATGTTGACATAACAGATCAAATGTAGGTGAAGACGGTGATCTCCGGAATGTTCTGCCGTTTCGACACAAGTCTTCTTCTGAACAATAATGAATGTATGGTGGTGTCTCTCTATTTCATTTCAACTGATTCATCATCAGCAGTTCCATGGATCTCTCAGGATCGTCACGTGCATTATAGAAACAGTTTCTAGAAAAGCCTTTCCATGGGCAGATGAAGATTGAATTGCCACGGTGTGAGACAGGATGCTGGACAAGATGGACCACTGATCTGAGACAGCAGGACTCTATGTTCTTATGTTAAAGAACTGACTTACATATTTAGCACCCCAGTTAAAAATCACACTAATAACACATTACCTAACAACATTGCTCCTGAAGCGACCATCAGTCAATTTAACAGGGAGTGGACCCAGGTTCTAGTGCTGTGAGAAAGGGAGAAAGATATAGCCAATTTCTCTACACTGGAATTTTATAAATGTCTGTAACTCTCAGACAGATATTCTCAGCTGTCTTTTTCTTCTCTCTTACGTGCATGGCCCACACTTTTCTTTGGCCACACTTCTCAGATTCTCTGTTCTGAGCAATCTGCATCATAAGTCATCTTTCCATCATAACCCCCAATGGAAAACCCACCTGTTTTGTGGTTTATGTAGTGTCCTGCTCTTTCCTGCCCACTGCCTCTGAGCAGTGAAAGGGGCTGCGGTATTTGCAAGCCTCTGTGAAAGGCAGTAAAGGTCACAGCAGAGGTGTGTGGAGAAGGGGGGGAAATTCTGAGATGAGTTGGTGTTGTGTTGATGACTCAGAAAAATAGAAGATTGCTGTTTGTGGTAGCCACATGATGGATTACAGATGCAGCTTACAAATAATTCCAGTGTGCGGGGCTCTCAAAGATGTGTTTTGAACTGGGGAGTAAGCCCTACTAAGTAAAGCGGGTCTTACTTCTGAGTAAATATACACAGAGTTGTACTTGGTTAGGAGCAGCACAGTCTGTGAATGGCAATGGTACCAACTTTGACCTCTGTTGACTCCTTTAGGGTTGCCAGCTCCAGGTTGGGAAATATCTGGGGAATGGAGCCTGAGAAGGGCAGGGTTTGGAGAGGAGAGGGAGTCCACCTTCCAGGGCAGCCATTTTCTGCAGGTTCACTGATTTCTGTCACCTGGAGATCAGTTGTAATCCCAGGAGCTCTCCAGTTGCCACCTGGAGGGTAAAAACAAAACCAAAGAGCCGCGCACAAGAATTATGCAAAACCAAGGAAATATCTGTGCTCAGCAATAAACAACCACGAGTCTTAAACAATTGTATCAAAATGTAATAAGGATATAATAAAGAGGACACCGTCCAATGTAATACAAATGTAATGAAGTTAAATATAACAAGGTGTGTTTTACATACCACAGGACATGGACGTATTTAAACTTTATCAAGGCATACACCAGAAACTCCAGTAATGTGGAACATGATCTCCCAGTTTTAATAGTCCCATAGGAGTTCAAGGATTCACCGGAGCCTGGTGGATGAACTAATATAGGTTGCTCCAGTATTCTTTATGAGTAAGCTAGCTGATAACAAGCCGTGTTTTGCCAAAGGTTTCTTCAGAAAGATAGAACTCTAAGTCTTCTATAAATGTGCACATAAAAACCTTACCACAACTCAAAAGGTGGAAACACACATAAAGCCGCCTTCAGCAGAATTTAAAATTACAATTACCTGCTCCAAAGGGAGAAGATTTCACTGACATATTTGTTTCCTTGTGCAAGGCTGCTGTCAATCTTAAGTCAGAGTGCAAAAATGATTAACGAGGAGCCCCCATAATTTTATTGTGCATACAAGACCAATGCTCCAAAATATGGGACAAAATACATAGAGATTTCCTGTTTGTACATGTCATCCCATTAATGAACTGAGCCAAACATTCAGCTATGAACTTTCCTCTTCTGATGTGGTTTGGTTCTTATAGTTTGTAAAAATGTTTATGAAATATCCTTTCAGGTTGAAATGAAATTCAGGTTCATTATTGTAAAAATATTCCTTATGGCCCTTTAATATTCTTTAGAAATATAGTAAGTACATAGAATACATAGAGACAACAGGTTGGTTTACTTGTATTATTTATTTGAAATTCTGTTTTACCACAGTGATTTTTTTTATAGTTTCAGCCAGGGGTCATTTTGTAGAAAACAAGGTGCAGGAGCTCATTAGCATAACTCATTCGCATAATTTATTTGCATATGGCACACCCCCTGACATCACCAGAAGTGGGTCAGAAGGCAACACCCACCGCTCAGGCTCCACTGGACTATTTTGGATTGCCAGCTATTGAGGGGGGGGACGTACAGATCTGTCTTCGCAAAGGAGGGAGAGCTTGGTCTTAAAGGTGCCACTGGACTGTTTTGGACCAGGGGGCCGGGGGGAGCTCTGCAACTTACCTGGCTGCTTCTTGCTCTGATTGAGGGCTGCTGGGAGCAGGGGGTGGGGCTTGTTGCATGTGCCCTCCCCCTGGGCTCTTTACTGCCGGAGCTCCGCTCCTGTGCGCTCCTGCAGGAAATGACCCCTGGTTTCAGCACAGTGCTGGGAGAGGCCTAACGAACAGCTGACTTTTGTACATGCAAAGGCAGAGAGGCCATTTTCTGTTTCTTCATTCTCAGGAGCCGCTGCAACATCTGGAAATCCGTTCTGCACCGAACACCACACAATCCAACTACATCTGCAATACCTTCTGGTCTCCCATTTTTTAAAAAAAAACCTAAAAACTGATGTTGGCCTTTTTCATCATGTCTTGAAATACTTTTCCAAAAAAACCCTCCCCCTTTTTATGTTTGCACCCAGATGAAGAGTTCTAGGGAACCTGAAAGCTTGCCCTTTTCTTGATGTTTTAGTTGGGTCTCAAAGCATCTCTTCCTTTCCATTGTTAGTGCTTCTGGAAATTTTTCTATAGAGTGACAGGGATCTTTACCAAGGAATTGTATCTTACCGAACAAAAAAGGCCTTACTTCTGAGTAAACATGCATAACTGGGCAAGGTAAATACACTTGAATCGCTGTGTTTAGAAGATTCAAGAGGGCTACCTGCCCACTAAGATTCTCCAGACCTGTTGACTCCCAGTTTCTCCTTGCCTGACCCACAGTCCCCTTTCCCCAGTTTGTCCTTCAGCTCCATTACTACAGCCTAATCACTCATCAGCCTAAATTTCTCACAGCAGCCTTTGCTGAGTGGTACTTCAGCTTCATGGCAGGACTTCTGTGTACTTCTAAGCCCTCCAGTCCCATCTTTGCCCCAGCACTACATAAAGTCGTGCCAACTGCCAGGGCTATTTTGGGGCAGGAACGCACAGGAATGGAGTTCCAGCTGGCTCCCAAGTTGGCCACACCCAGCAGGAACTAATTAGCATAATAGGTCACACCCAACAGCAGAAACTCATTAGGATTGGCTACATTAAAGGTGTGTGGCCTAACATGCAAAGGAGTTGCTGCTGCAAAAAAGCCCTGGGTTTTGACAACAAACAAGGTAAACAGAATAAGAAGCAAAAGGTGGGTGTGGCTGTATGACCACACTTCTGGTAACATGGGGGTGCGGCCTAATATGCTAATGAACTGTGCTGTCAGGGGTGTGGCCTAATATGTGGATGAGTTTCTGCTGTTGGGTGTGACCTATTATGCTAATGAGTTCCTGCTGGGCTTTTTCTACAAAAAAAGCCTTGCCAACTGCAGAGAAGCAAGCAAGTTCCCTTTCCCCAAAAAAAGTTAAAATGCCAGGGCTCCAGCCGACTGAAAAATCCTGTGTATTTAAAATCCCACCAAGTCATCCTCTGCTAGTATTCTATGGTATTTCTTGCATTTTTCCTTTGCAAACAATTACTCCCTTGAGAGATCTTGGATGGGTTTTGCTCATGCCCAGGATCTGCCTGACCACCATATTGAGGGTCCCGGGAAAACGTTTTCTCCACTCCCAATAGCTAAAGCCACAGCTGCCCTTTGCCCTTTGTCATATTCTGGCAGGGTTTGTGTGCCATTAGTGCAAAAAGCACAAATAACTTTTCCTTAAACAAACATGCAGTGATTGGGGGCGGGGGGGGGCCTTTCCTTGTGGAAAGCCAACAGTGTTGCTAGAGAAAGTGGCCATCAGCCAGCAGTTCTGCTCCCCCCCCAGGTATGTGGCCGGAATTTTTGACATGAGGTCATCTGGAGCTATTAGCTACCTCTGGGCATTGTACCTTGGACCAGCTGATGATTGGCTAGCCTGCTGTTCAAGAGGAAGGAAGCTGAGGTCAGGGAACCTGTTCCTTTCATGATTCCTTTCCCATACCTTTTTTTTTTTTTTTTTGCAAACACTTGTGGGTGGAATAGAAACTCCAGCCTGCATCACTGGCCAAACATGGGATCTGGGTTACACAGGATTCCTGTTTCATCCAGGGAACGAGAGAGAAGGATTTCCCACGTGCTTCAAAGCATTCCCACCTTCTGGAAAAGGTAATCGAAAAGGCAACTAAAGTACACTCACTTTACCAGGCAAGGCTATAGAGTTTGGGACTTTTTAATTTAGGGGGGAAATACAGCTATCAGGGACCCTAAAAGAGGCTTAAATGAACAAATGTATGGTGTGGAGCAAGTGGCCATTTTTTTCTGCCTTTTTCTCTTATATCACCACAACAAAAGGGATCGGAAGACTTAGGGCCAAACTACCCATTATGTTTATTTGTGTCCTGATTGGGCTTGGGATAATGGCAGAGGGGGATAAGGGCCTTCTACCTTCCCCCTTGGGCGAATTAGTCTCCTCCCCTCAGCAGTTGGGAAACTGGGGCAGGGAGGAGCCCCTCCTCCTACTGTGCCGTTTTCCTGGATGCAACTCTTCAGAAAACATCAAATGTCAACAAAAAAATGAATGCTGGGAATTCAGAGCAAATAGTAGATAGAGGTTATAGAGAGTTCTTCCCATGTTAAAATGCTACAGTATAGAACAATAACAATTATCTTTTTTAAAAAGCCCTCAAAAGGTCTTTAGGTGGTGTGGTGGTGGGTAAAAATGGTGGCTTATAGAAGGAAGTGTAAACAAAATTTCCATTTGGACCTTCCAGTGACAGTGCAAAGGCCTCTTGCATTAACAGTGGCAATGGCGGAGAAGTGGAGAACTTCCCCCGTGGGGATGCAATCATAGGCTTGGGGCCTCTTCCTGCTCTCCTAGATCATGGTATATTTAAGTACATGGAATATCAACATAAAACTAGGGCCGCCAACTCTGGGTTGGGAAATACCCGGGATTTGGGGGGTGGGGCCTGGGGAGGGTGGGGTTTGGGGAGGGGAGGGACCTCAGCAGGGTACAATGCCATAGAGTCCATTCTTCAAAGCAGCCATTTTCTCCAGGGGAACTGATCTTGGTTGTCTGGAAATCAATTGTAATAGCAGGAGATCTCCAGGTGCCACCTAGAGGTTGGCAACCCTAACCATAACACATATGTTGATACATAATACATGTGTATAGTTTACTATGTAGTAGAGATGCCAGGCCACTGGTCAGCATCTCCAAGAGCGCTCTCGCCGGGGCAATGGAGGAAATGATGTCTGGAGATGTATGACATCACATCCACCCAAGACCCCAGATGTGACCTAAGCATGTCGGGAGATACCCTGGCTGTACCTGGAAACTACACAGTGTACCCTGACACACCTACATCATATCTGGGTTTTCCAGCAGATGTGATACTACAGGTCACTGGATGACATTTCCAGCCTGGGCTTTTTCTCCTGCTGCTTAAAGGAAGAAGGGGGGGGCTCCAACCACCAGGAGGCCTCCCACTGTAAGCGGGCAAAAGGTCTCTCTTCTGTGAACCACCTCATGATGAGAAGTTCATCAGCAACCACCAATGCCAGTTCATTAGATAGGACTGCCAGAACTCTCACCATGGTAGGAGGCCTCTCACCAGCAGCCCGAGTTCTGCATCATGACATCACTTCCAGAGAAAACCCAGAAGTGCCATTCGGTAGCTCTAGGAATCCAGGGAAAACCGAGAAGTGCCATCAGGTAGCTCTGGGAATCAATGGAAACTCTATGGTTAGACATAGATTTTTTTTTTCCAGGCAATTCCTTGATCTACCTGACATCATTTTTGGGTTTTCCTGAATATGACATCATGGCACAGATGCTGCTGTGGGGGCCCCGTCGCCATCTCTGAAGCTTCTACCAGTTGCCAGACACAGCCTGGATAGATTGGCTGGACAGACACAATTTGCTTCCTAGTCAACTTTGTGAGGATCTGCCTTGAAAGTCAAAGGTCAGATGTGTGCAATCTTGCTTATCCAATAATCACAGGCTATGTAAACCAATACACTGGGGTCTCCATCTTGTGGTGCCTGGGACAGTTTGCTGTCTCCCACCCCCACTGCTCATTGGTCAGTGACCTGACCCTTTATAAAGGGAGCCTCATTTGCTTGTAAATTCAGACTTGGGAGTTTCCAGTCACTTTGTAAGTTCTGGGTTTGTCCTCCTACAAGTCTGTACAGTGCAAGGGGAAGTTTCCTCCCCCCCCCATGTTAAACCCTGAAATCCCAACTTAGCTAACCTTGCTCCATCACTCTGCCAACCCCAAAAATTAATAAGTGAACCAATTATTTGGGAAAGGCAGGGGATTCCCACAACAGCATAGTCCTCATTTGTTAATGTCTGTACAGACACAATGTAATGGGAGGGAAATTACATGTTCTCCAGCAATTTATGAATGACAATAGGGGCTAACCGCAGGCTAAATTACAAATTGCTCCCGGGTTGGAACAGATATCTGAGTCCCACCCAAATATTTAACTTCTATTTCATTTCTGTAATTTATAAACTTGCCCTTTTCACTGGCATGCAGAGCAAGTGACAACTTCAAATGATGCGTGAAGAACAGTGCAATATATAGAACCAACAAAGCAGCATTACGAAACTGGAAAACGATGCAGAGAAATATTCCATTATGTGAAGCTAGATTACAAAATGACAGGAGGACAACCAGCAGTGGATCTGCAAGGATTTGTGGGGTATAAAGTACTGAGGCTGATGCGTTGCAGGGTGATTACAGCTCATACTTTACTGAGTACAATCAGATCTTGAGATGCTTTAGCCAGTCCACAGGCCGGCTTATATCCCTGTATTTCACCACACCCAAACACACACCCACACCCGCGATAGGTTATTTACAGTGCACCCTAATCCCATAGGTCCCTTCTAGGATCCTAGCCTTCCGATAGGTGCCCACTAGGATCCATTCGGGCTATTGTCTTTGGAAGTGAAGCTTGGGCCCTTCGCTTGACCACCTGTGGACCCGACCACATGCACAGTCTTTCCTGGGTACACAACAGGGGGGCTCTCATTTTTCTCAGGACCGCTTCTCCCTCAGCAAGTACTCCTAACACAGCAGATAAAAAAAGGTCTCTCTGCATTTATTCAGATCTTTCAAATAACAAAGAGTGTTTGCTCGGCAGAAACCACTCACCGATTACAGCAATGGCAAAACCAACAGCACTGTACTTGCGCTGGGCAGAGGCTGAGCCTGAAGCATTAACTCCCCACGGGCTTCCTTCACCAGGGTAATCTTGCGACCCGGCTTTCTCACCCGAAGGCTTAAAAAGGGGAGTCCTCTCCAATGGGAATAGTCCTCAGCATTCTGGCTTTGACATCATAGAGGCCTCAACCTCTGTCCTCCCTGGTGTGGCTGCCGCCCCCCGTTAGGTAGCCCCCTTCAGCCAATCAGGGCGCAGTTAGATTCATTTCTGTTGTCAGATGGCAACCAAATAAAAGCATCTTATGCCAGCCCGTCAAGGCCACCAGGTGCTTTTAATTAATGCTCGGCCCAAACAGGCTGCAACTAACCTGTGAAAATTTACAGCTTGGTCACACTTAATGAAAGCCTTGAGGTCTGTAAGCTCTGATCATTACACAAGTCCTCCTCCATCAGAGGACATCATAGAGGAGGACAGGGACCCTTTCAAGCACTGTTTTGTCCAAGTCCATCTCTGCTTTCCCCCTCGTGGCCTTTGCTTTCCATCAACCAAGGCTTGGAAGGCTCTGCAGTAATGCCATGGAATAATGCAGAAGTGACCTCACACTCAATTAGTTGGCCTCCCTGCATAGAAGTTGCCCTGACTATTTACCCTGTGTGGAGTTCGGTACTGCCACTCTTAAGTGGTTCTCCTGTTGGAGGAAAACTCCTTAGGCTGGAGGAAGGCATCCAACTTTGCTCAGTAATGTGGAAGGATAGTGGCCCTGCCAGTTACTTCTCACTGAAAGCGGCCAGAAAACTGAAACAATACACAGGACAACAAGAGCCCCATTGACAAGCTGCAGTGAATGCACGTACAATCCGTGTCAGGTGCATGCTTGGTTTTTCTGTATACGTGTCTTGAGTAATTCTCATGCACGTGCAGCTGATTGTGTTATTTAAATCAGGGACAGCTGGAGTCTCTGCAGGAGACGGGTTCCAAGGACGCGGGACTGTCTTGATTTTCATCTGCAAAATCCTCCGCGTCCTCGTCTCAGGCTTGCTCCACTGCTTCCCTTGAGAAAAAACAAGCTTTTTCCATGGTCTGCTTTGTGCTCGCCTTGGGCCCCGCTTTGTTGTTGTTTGTGTGTGTGTTAAGACTTGCCAGCTTCCGGCGTGAAGTGGAGAAATCTCTTGCTTCAACCACAAAGATGCTCAGATACGGTTCCACAGCTCGGTACGCCGCTTGGTTGCTGCAGGTAGGTGGAAGAAGGCGGGGCTGTGGTTTTGCCTGTGGTTAATTTCTAAGAAATGAAGTGGCCGGAGCTCAGAACTACTAGAACTGGAAGCCATATCCCATGACCTATAAAAACTTGTCCCCACCACCCCAGTCTTAGATGTGTAGGAGCAGGAGATGCTGCTTTCTTAGTGATGCACTCTGCACATGCTCCAAGGGGCTTTCCTTCACCCCCGTTACATTGTGAGATGTCCCTATTTACCAGTACTGCCCTTTCTGGCAAACATCCCTGACAAACTGTCCTTATCTAGTACCTATCTTTGCTTTTGGGGAATGCCTAGGTCAAATTTCATGAGAGATTTGGTTCAGATGTAGGGCTGCCAGTTCAGGGCTGGGAAGTACCTGGAGATTTTGGAGGTGGAGATGGGGGGTTGGGGAGGGGAGGGACCTGAATGGGGCATAATGCCATAGAGCTTCCCTTCCAAAGCAGCCATTTTCCCCAGGTGAACTGATCTCTGTTGCCTGCAGATCATTGTAATAGCGGGGGTTCTCTAGCTACCAACTAGAGGCTGGCAACCTTATGATGTAACATGAAACCACGGTTGTGTTAAACTGATGGTTAGTGTGATTGTCTAAACGTGGGCCATTCTGCTAACTATGGTTAGGCAGGGCATGCCACATGTGGATCTGAAGCGGTGGTTTGAAGTTGGGCTGTTAACCAGAGTTAGTGGCAAATATGGTACTGGGGTGCTGCACCAAAGGAGACATCCTGGCTGCATCTTTGTTGTTACCTTTGCACTCTCCCTGGCAGGTAACGGAAGCAGCATTTGTTGACATGAGTGACGGATGGCTGCTTAGGCAGATAGTGTGCCATAAAACCTTTTTTTGTTGTTGCATTATGGCTCAAAGCCCAAAGAAACCGGATGTAAAAGTTCCCACGGAAGTGGTACCGGTCTCTCTGCAACGAGCTTCATGAACAGCTTAGACATTCAGGTCAGGCTCAGGATGCAAAGTGTGGGACAAGGCAGAGAGCCAGATGCACTAGAGTAATGCCTGCCTCTTGGATTAGAGTTTGATTTGAGAAATCCCAGCAGCAACTGGCTTGTGGGGGGGGGTCCCTGGCTGCGATTGGTGATGCCTTCCTGGTAACGACAGAGATCAAGCCGCCCTGAGCCCGTTCGCGGGGAGGGCGGGGTAAAAATGTAATAAATAATAAATAAATGAATAAATAAATAAGTCTCCTGGAGAAAAAGGCAGTTTTGGTAGGTAGACTCTATGCCCCTAGCCCCCAAGAAGGTCCCTCTCCTCCCCTGACTCTGCCATCCTCAAACTTGCCCCCTCCCCCACATCTCCAAGTATTTCCAAACCCAGAATCGGCAGTCTCACTTGCCTGAATGCTGACCTCTCTCCTCATAAGTTGGTGTTCCAGCTCAGGTCTTCTCGGTGGGCTTTGTGGGTGATGTCTTCCAGGTTCTAGCCCCCTGCTCAGGTGAGATCTCAGACCTTTCTGGCACCACTTTTATGGAAGAGATTTGTCGGGGGAAATCTACAGTTACCGACTCCAGGTTTAGAAATTACTGGAGGTTTGGGGGCAGTGCTTAGGGAAGGCAGAGTTTGGGAAAGGGGAGGTGATGTCATAGAATTCCCCCCACACCCCCGGAACTGCCGTTTGCTCCAGAAGGATGGATCCCTACAGTCCGGAGATCAATTATAATTCTGGGAGAACTCTGAGCCCCACCTCGATGTTGGCAGCCCTAGCCAAGGTGCAGCGGGGCAAGGTGATGGTGACACAAAACCTCAGCTAGCCTACAGGTATCTTGCGTAAAAGTTACAGCTTTGAAAAAGCAACATTTAATTTGCACTCAGAGAGGGTCGCCCACTCCGGGTTCGGAAATATGTGGAATTTGGGGGGGTGGAGCCTGGGGAGGGTGGGGTTTGGGGAGGGGAGGGGCCTCAGCAGGGTACAATGCCACAGAGTCCCCCCTCCAGGGCAACTGATCTCCACCTGGGGGCTGAGTAAACCAAGGAAGGGATCACAGTTACAGGAAATTATATCAAAGAAACACTGTGATAAAATTGACAATAACATTTAATAATTCCCATGAACATCAATTTATATATCAATTAAAACCTTTACAATGTTGCTCAGGAAATTCTAACATTTTCAAGGAAATGTCCAACATCCTCAATGAGCACTCGGTTATACACTCATTTCACCAGTCTTTCTCAGGAGAACATAAGAACATAAGAGAAGCCAATGTTGGATCAGGCCAAAGGCCCATCCAGTCCAACACTCTGTCACACAGTGGCCAAAAATACCAGGTGCCATCAGGAGGTGAGGCCAGGACACTAGAAGCCCTCCCACTGCTGCCCTCCCCCCAGGCACCAAGAATACAGACCATCCCTTGCCCCAGAGTCCCTATCTATATACTTTGTGGCTAATAGCCGCTGATGGACCTCTGCTCCATATGCTTATCTAATTCCCTCTTGAAGCCATCCATGCTTGTAGCTGCCACCACCTCTTGTGGCAGTGAATTCCACGTGTAATCCTATTATGTTAGAAGGTGTCAGCCTCTTGACAACAGTGTAACTTCTTTTTTTGCTTCCTTCAAATAGTTACAGCTTGAACTTCTTTTTTACTTCCTTCACATTATTGCAGCTTAACTTCTGAAACAAGCATGGTTACTTAGAATGGAAGGAAACATGAAGCTGAATGGAATATAGTTTTGTTATAATTTTAAATTTAAAAAAAAGTTATTAATAATTTTTAACTTTAACAATTTAAACTTAAATTGTCGAAGGCTTTCACAGCCGGAGTTCATTAGTTGCTGTAGATTTTCCGGGTTGTGTGGCCATGGTCTTGGCATTGTAGGACCTGACGTTTCACCAGTAGCTGTGACTGGCATCCTCAGAGGTATAACACAGAAAGATGGAGTACCAGAAAAATGGAAGGCAGGTAATTTATATCTACCCTGGAAGGTGGGGTAGGGCTGAGTCATTATCTTGTAGTAGTTCTCCAGGCTATGAACATGCTAATGGAAGAGCTTTCCTGAGGAGGTTCTTTGTCTATGGATTGTTTCCTTGGGGGGGGGCAGTGGGAATCTTGTTCATCCATTCATGCATGTCACTAAGCTATGGATTGTTTCCTGAGGAGGTTTCCTGTTTCTTGAGGAGGTTCTTTTGTGTGTGGAATGGCTTTTGAAATTCTGATCTTATCTGTAGTGCTATTGTCAGCTGCAGAGCATTTTGTGTTTTTCAGGACAGGAAACCATTCCCTATTTATTTTTAAAGTCTCTTCTTTCCTGTTGAAATTGTGTTTATGTTTATGAAGCCCTTGAAATTCATGAACATAAACACAGGGCTTTTTTGTAGGAAAAGCCCAGCAGGAACTCATTAGCATAATAGGCCACACCCAACAGCAGAAACTCATTATCACATTAGGCCACACCCCTGACAGCACAGCTCATTAGCATATTAGGCCACACCCCCATGTTACCAGAAGTGTGGTCATCCAGCCACACCTACCTTTTGCTTCTTATTCTGTTTATCTTGTTTATTGTCAAAACCCAGGGCTTTTTTTTGTAGCAGGAACGACTTTGCATGTTAGGCCACACACCCCTAATGTAGCCAGTCCTAATGAGTCCATGCACCCCTTCACACATGCGCACGTATACATGCACTGGTTGGCATGGGAGAAAAGAGAAATGCAATGGGGGCCTGCAGGAAAAAACAGGCCTTCCAGGAGTGACTCCATTCACTTCCCAACCAGGACAAACAAGATGGAAACTGAAACTGGGTAGCTTGCCTTATCTTTGAATTTTTCAATAAGAGAGATTTGTTTTAGGTTAGGATGGTCTTTCTGTTTTTTTCTTCCCTCATTGCTCAGCCATTAGACAACTGACGGCCAGAGGTGACCTGTTCACTGAGATCCAGTGATCATTGAGATCCAGTGACTTGAGATCTGAAACTGGTGGGTGTAGTGGTTAAGAGCTTAATAGCCAGTTTGGTGTGGTTAAGAGCAGTGGACTCTAATCTGGAGAACCGGGTTTGGTTCCCCCGTCTTCCACATGAAGCCTGCTGGGTGATTTTGAGGGCCAGTCACAGTTCCCTCAGAGCTCTCTCAGCCCCACCTACCTCACAGGATGTCTGTTGTGGGGAGAGGAAAGGAAGGTGATTATAAGCCATTCTGAGACTCCGAGTGAAGGGTGGGGTATAAATCCTCCTCCTCCTTGTTGTGAGAATAATGGGGCTGCATGTGTCTTGTGAATGTGTTCACCCGTGCCACCCACACTTCTCCCTCTTGGTTTGTGTGTTCCCTGAGTGTCGCCTCCTTACCAAAGGCAATAGATGCAAGCTAGGAAACCCCCAAACGCTGGCAGAGACACTCTTAGCAAAAAGGTCTCTTCTTAAAATAAAACTTATCTTTATTAAGAAAACATCCAAAAGTTTACCAGGCAAGGTGGTTGGCAAGACGCCAGACCAGATGCCAACACTGTACAATCCTATTTCTTAAACATTGATAGTGAAAACACAGACAATACATGCAAGCAAAGTTCCCCCCCTAAAGCATGCAGAAAACGAAAGGCCTTTCGGGCTGACTCCCAAAGTCTCCAGAGAGCAAAATCTCTCCTGGTTCCTTCAAGAGCCAGCGAAAGTCTGTTGGAACTGACTAGCATTTGTACCACATGATCAAAGGGGTCCACAATAATTAAATTACAGTTGTAAATTGAAATCTTGAAGTTGAGAATATTTGCAAGGAAATTGCTTTCTTGCGTCTCACACAACAAAAGTTGCCTTTTGTTTACAGGACCAGACAGTGTCATTGTTTTTTCCTGGTGTTCCCAGCATTGAAGATAAAACCATTCTTTCATGTTATCTCTGGGATGGGAGTAGGGGTGTGAATCCCTGTATCAGATGGATTGAAGTCTGTCACTGCCCAAATGGCTTTTCCTGCCAGATGTGATTTTATGATTTAAATGGATATAGTGGGTCTCACACCTAAGAGAATTTACATTGATTCAGATCCTGGGAATGGAATGTGTAAACTTTGTACATGACAGAGAGGGGTGCTTTGCCTGGAACTAGGGTTTTGCAAAGACTCACGGGATTTGATTCAGTGAAAGCAGGCTGTTGGGTTCCTGCTAGCAAAAATAGAGACAGATACATGGATTTTATAAACTATTTGGTTCATTTTAAAACCCAAACCTTCTATATTTCTAAAATTTCTTACCACACTCCTCATTCCCATACAATCCATCCCCCAAAGCCTACCATGGAGGAAATGATTTCTTTCGTCTGAAAATCAGTTGTAATCCCAGGAAGAACTCCAGATTCCACCTGGAGGCTGGTAACCCTAATTGGGATTGTCACTGGCCTACCTCAAAGAGTTGCAATATGGGTAGACGTGGTAAACAGACTGTTTCTGGCCTTCATCTGGAAATGCATGGAATTCAGAGGTGAGCCCCAGAATCCTCTGGGCCACGGCAAGTGTTCACACAGCATCTGGGGGCACCTTGCCCCTCTGCCTTTTACGTTGGAGGAGAACATAAGAACATAAGAAAAGCCAATGTTGGATCAGGCCAATGGCCCATCCAGTCCAACACTATCACACAGTGGCCAAAAATACCAGGTGCCATCAGGAGGTCCACCAGTGGGACCAGGACACTAGAAGCCCTCCCACTGTTGCCCCCCCCAAGCACAAAGAATACAGAGCACCACTTGCCCCAGGGTTCCTATCTATACCTTGTGGCTAATAGCCACTGATGGACCTCTGCTCCATATGTTTATCTAATTCCCTCTTGAAGCTGTCCATGCTTGTAGCCGCCACCATCTCCTGTGGCAGTGAATTCCATGTGTTAATCACTTTTTGGGTGAAGAAGTACTTCCTTTTTTCTGTTCTAACCCGACTGCTCAGCAATTTCATTGATACTATGAGTTCTTGTATTGTGAGAAAGGGAGAAAAGTACCTCTTTCTCTACCTGCTCTATCCCATGCACAATCTTATAAACCTCGATAAGAACATAAGAGAAGCCAGAGAAAGAGGCCGGAGAAAGGCTTCAGATGTTATTAAATGTAGGGATATGATGCTAGCCACAGATCTTGCTGCAGAGCAGTGATATAGAACAGAGTGGTAGTATAAAAGGATGAAAAAAGTCACTTTGTGGTGACTCTTCCCTCTCAGAGATTGTTCTGTGGGTGGTTCCCCCTGAGGCCTCCAAAGGGCAGCGCTTGCATAAGAAAGACCGCTTCTCCCCATTCTCTGAGTTCACTCTTGTAAGCACTTCCTCTAATCCAGGTGAATGATAAAACAAGAGTCCAGTGGCACCTCTAAAAACTAGCCAAGTCTACCCCAGCACAAAATTTCATGAGTCAGAACTTGCTTCATCAGATGCCATATGGAATGCAGAATCTTTCCACACAGATTTTTAAAACCAAAATCGCAGGAGGGGGAGGGGGAAGTAGCAGAGAGAGACTGATGTAAATCATGCAGGTGAGTGGCCCTGTGCAAGCAGGGTTGCCAACAGGCTTGGAGAAAAATATCCTGTCACTTTAATAGAAGTATCATGTGTAGAAATGGGCAACTAAAGCCTTCCAGTGCACGAAGGTAAACAACATCATGGGGCAAATAAAATCTCATCAAGCCTCTATTGAATTGACAGGGCATTTTTTTTCTCCAGGCAGTTGGCAACCAACATTCCAATTGTTACCCCTAATGTATGATGAGAGATCAGAGATTCTAGCCTCTCACAAGATACAGGTATAGTCTAATCAAGTAAGATAAATCAATTAAATAACGTTTACTCAAAGAAGATACAGTATGAAACATATGAAAAATTACCAACATCTCTAAAGCATTACAAATACGATGACAGCATGGTAAGATAAACCAATTAACATCCCTGAGTCCTGATATCTCTAAGGAGTGATTATAGTCAGTGTCAAAGTCTCTGTTTATGTCAGGAAGAGAGAGAATCGGGGCTATTTTTGGGCAGGAACGCACAGGAACGGAGTTCCAGCTGGCTCCCAAGTTGTCCACGCCCAGCAGGAACTCATTAGCATAATAGGCCACACCCAACAGCAAAAACTCATTGGGATTGGCTACATTAGGGGTGCGTGGCCTAACATGCAAAGGAGTTCTGCTACAAAAAAAGCCCTGGGTTTTGACAACAAACAAGGTAAACAGAATAAAAAGCAAGAAGGAGGGTGTGGCTGGATGACCACACTTCTGGTAACATGGGGGTGCGGTCTAATATGCTAATGAGTTTCTGTTGGTGGGTGTGGCCTATTATGCTAATGAGTTCCTGCTGGGCTTTTTCTACCAAAAAAAGCCCTGTGTAAATAAATATCTGCCCAACTTGCCCAGTGGCATCCTGCCCACCCATGATTCACCCAGGGCTGGGTGGGTGGGATCAAAAACACCATCACCCCATGATGATTAACCCTTTCACTACTCTCCTGGGTTTTTTTATCACCCTTTAGGTGTGGAACAGTGGTCACTGGAGGTGTGGGGGGGAGGTATTTATGAATTCCCTGCATTTTGCAGGGGGTTGAACTAGATTACCCTGGAGGTCCCTCCCAGCTCTATGATCCTATGATTCTACTGTTACTGTACACATGGCACAGTGTTTCAAGGGGATCAGGGGAACAAGGATTTATGAAATATTTGATAAAGTTAAAAACTTCTGAACTTCAAACATGCTTGTAATCTAGAGGTCACATTTCCAATACTAACAATTTGTTGGCATAGTACATGGCTATATATGGAAGTTCCTGTAAGCAATGAAGCAACTGTATATAGGAACGTGATGGGCCCTGCCTAAGTAAAGAAAATCTGCTGACTCTGGTCCCCGCCCCATCTTCTTCCGTAGAACCATTTCTAATAGCTGGTACATTCCGGGATTTAGGAATTAAAATTTGCCTGGGCAGAGTTCCAAACATGTCACCACGCCTGAGTTGTTTTCTCCTGTCATTCACTTGATTCTGCATTGCCTTTTCATACTAGTGTTCATTTACTCTTGCAAAAGGTATATTCCAGAGGGTGTTACCTGCACATTGATGGCATATATTATATCGGAGCACAAACAAGTGGATGCCTCCAAGAGGGTACTGCTGATGTTATTAGGTTCCCCAAAAAGGCTTGCCTGAGTATATAAAGTGGGCATCTAGGTTTATATTGCAGAGGTCCTGAGGGCTTTTTGGGTGTTCCACTGCTGTTGGGGAGGAACTGGTTTAAGGTGGGAGCTGTCTGTGAAGTGAGGCCTTCAACTTCAAAAACTGCAATCATCCGAATCAGGTCCTCATGGGCATATAGACCTTAAAGTCATTGTTCTCCTACCAAAACAGACTTCAAAAAGGGGAGAATCCAACACAATAGTGCTGCACTAGAACTCATCAAGAGATTAAACGTTGTCTTTCTATGGCTGCTAATAGCCCAACAGGACCTACGCTTTAGAAAGGTTAACTGGGTCTAGTTATGTTGTATCATACTGTCATCCTTTACAGTTAATTTTCTTATGCTTCCTTTCACACTTTTCTCTGCTACAACCCCCTCCTCTTTCTCCCCCTCCATTTGGGTCATAAAAGTTCCTCCTAAAAAGATTCTCCACACCATAGGCAGAGTGAGCTCTGAAATAAACTTGGTTAGACCTGAATGTTTCCCTCGGTTGCTGTTTCAGCAAGACCCCCTGGAACGCTGCCAAGAGGGGAGTGGACTTTCACACATTACAAGACAGCAAACATGGGCTTGATTATATAGGGCTGCCAGCAACCTGGAAGGGGGGGGATGTCCTGTCTGTTTAACAGAGGCGTAAAGTGTGCACATGAGCAGCTGAAACTTTTCATGTGTGCACACACGATGACCAAGGAAGTCATGTTAGCATGGAAAGGGGGAAACTATATAATGCGTGAGATCTCTGCTCAAGGGCAGGGAAGACTTGGGAACGGGACACAGCGGGAGAGCTGGGTGGAAAGGTGGTAACATATCGTGAGGACCAGGAAGATAACCCAGCGAGACTCCCTGGAGGGCGAGGAAGAGAACACTTGCAAGAAAGAGGATGCTGTTTCTCTTGCAGGCTGAGAAATGCTGAGCTGTGCTGTTTCAGAGTGTCGCAAGACCCTTTCTCTCCGTGCTGCTGGAATGTTTTCCTGACGAAACCCCCTTCTCCTTTCAGAGCAAGACCTTCTGCCATGCCCTCGGTTCCTCCCCAAAGCTGATTATCGCCACCTCCCCTCTGTGTATGCCACACCCCCCAGAATTAGTCGCTCAGAGACAGGCTATTGTGGAACATTAAAAGGACTGATAAATGCACCCACGCAGACTGGCATAGGCCGGGCAGCTGCACCCATCCGGTGGCAGGGGATTCCCCAGGGAAATTATTTCTTTCTCCTCACACCTGCAAAACAAATATTGCTCCCCAGATTCCATCTCTGGCTGCTTTCCCCTGCCCTGCCCCGATACCTCCCAGTTCAGATCCTTCACAGTACTGGGTCCATTTATTGGTCCCGGGGGCAGTTCTAGAAAAACCTGCTTTGGGGAGAGCCAGATTTGAGTCTGGTAGCATCTTAAAGACCAATAAGATTTCCAGGGGAGAAGCTCTCAAGAGTCAAAGCTCCCTGAATTGTCAGATCTCTGACTCTCTGCAAAGCTGACACCCCCCCAAATTCTTGTTGGCCTTTCAGGTGTTTCTGGACTCAAATCTTGCTGTTCTGCTGCAGACCCAGCACAACTGCCCACCTGAAACATGCTTTGCGGAGCAAAGGGCTGGAGAGGAACAGGAATAGTGGAGCCGGGATTTCACAATATATATAGGTCACAAAACATTTATTCTGTGCGGTCAGGTTTTAATATATGAAAGAAACCTGGGGAGGGAGACTGCCCCAGGCCCCTAGCCAGGGTTTTTTAAGTCAGGGGGCACTGGCTAATTGGATTAAAGGAATACCCCGCTCCTTCCCTGCACCTGCCACTGCTTGTGGGCCCTGGGCTGGATGGGAAGTCGTGGGGCCTTGCCAGTAAGTCAGGGGGCCTAGCCCCGAGATGCCCCACTGTCGCTACGGGCCTGGACTGCCCCCTACCCTTTGGAGTCCTTGTGTGATATATTTTTATCCAACTGTTCCTCCAAGAAGCTGTGGCTCAGTAGTAGAGCATCTGCTTGCCATGCTGAAGGTCCCAGGTTCAATCTCCAACATCTCCAGTTTAAAAGATCTGGCAGTGGGTGATATGCAAGGCCTCTCTCTGAGCGCCGCTGCTGGTTAGGGTAGACAATACTGAATCTGATAGACCAAGGGTCTGATTCAGTGTGACGCAATTTCATGTGTGTTCAGGCTCAAAATGGCCTTGATGATTCTTCTTCGCTCTTCCTACTAGGGATGCCAGCCTTCAGGCGGGATGTAGGGACCCCCAGAATTACAGCTCATCTCCAGACTGCAGAGATCAGTTCCCCTAGAGAAAATGGATGCTTTGGACTCTATGGCATTGTACCCCACTGAGGTCCCTGTCCTCCCCAGGCTCCATCACCAAATCTCCGGGAGCTTCCCGACCTGAATCTGATAGCCCTACCCCCTGCCGATAGCGGGGGGGAGACCTGGCAACCCTACCTCCTACTCATGTCTGATGAAGAGAGCTTTGACTCTCGAAAGCTTGCAGCCTGAAACTCTTGTTGGTTTCTAAGGTGCGATTGGACTTGAATCAAACTCTTCTCTCCTCCTGTTCTCACAATAACTCTGCACGTGAGCAGTGTCTGATCAAAAAAGCCCCAAAGGTCAAGGTACTTTTGAATACAGGAGCAACTTGTGTGTGTATGTGTGTGTATCTATCTATCTATCTATCTATCTATCTATCTATCTATCTATCTATCTATCTATCTATCTATCTATCTATCTATCTATCCATCCATCCATCCATCCATCCATCCATCCATCCATCCATCCATCCATTTCTATATATCTATATATATATAGATATATATTAAAAACATTGTACAGAGCAGACAACAGGTGAAGACAGCTTGTCGAAACACGTTGGGTCTTTTTGTTTTACTATTGACATCTACAGTTGCCAACCTGCCAACCTGCCAGCCGGTCTCTCTGGCGGCCCCTCTGTCTTGATCTGCACGCAATCGCCCGGTGATGTCATTCACCTCCCTCCTCTGTTAAAGGGATAGAACTTTTTTTCCTCCTGGCCAGCAGGCAGCCCTATTGACAGCAGAGTTATATGATTATTAGTTGTATATTGATTAAAATATGTATTTAGTTTAGATTTCTCGTTAAAGCAGCAAGCTTGTTTTTCATACACATACCTCAGTCTTTTTTGGCTTACTGGGCTGGTTGCAAGTTCTTCCCGCCCCCCTTTTCCTGTCTGCCGCCCTGGGCACTGTCTCCCTGGGGCAGAAGGTGGGGTGCGTGCATGCCACAACAACCCTGAGCACTCTAATCCAAGGGGGGGTAGGCAAGGAGCAAGGACATGGCTAGGCTTGTCTGGAGGGGAAATGTCCTGTCCCTTTAAGAGAGGTTTAAGGTGTGGAAATGACCAGTTGAAGCTTTTTCATTGCTTTTCACCTGATAAGTGACAGCCCAGGGATGCCAGCCTCCTCCAGGAGGGTCAAACGAAAACATAATACTATGAAAAATTACTATGAAGCTTTTGTGAGTATATTATTACAAATCCATCCTATATTATCTCATATCAAATTCATATACGCATATCTATAGTCAGTAATATCCTAAGTCAGGTATGTCCAACAGGTAGATCGCGATCTACCACTAGATCGCGGAGGGGTCAGAGGTAGATCACCAGCCCCACATGGTCTCCTGGGGGGGAGCGGTGGAACCCAACTTTAGTGGGTTAAAATCTAATTTGAAAGTAATTTGAAACTTTATTTTCATGATGGTAGATCAACGGTGCTTTTGGCAGGAAAAAATAGATCACTACCTGTTCGAAGTTGGACATGCCTGTCCTAAGTAAATCAATCAGTACATTGAGTTCTCAAAGTCAAAGTGCTTTGTGCTGTTAGAACTAATCCTTTTAACCTCTCCTTTGTAGACTTCTAAATTCGATGAGACTTGTCTGTGTATTCTTTCATAAAGCAGACAGTAGGCGGGTGAAAGGGATGGAAGTTCCATACGCGAAGCAGGCCTGGAACCTGCGTGGAGTTGACGATGAGGCTTGCCAGGACACCTTCACTGAAATGCCAGCAGAAGGAAAGGGGGGAGGAGAAATCGGGGAGTGCGCTGGCTGGCTGAGGTCACTTCTGGAAAAACCTGTAGGTGATGTCAGACACTCTAAGGCGTTTGGAAATCCTAGAGCATCCAACGATGTCACTTCCAGCACACCACATGCTGGTATGCCAGGCCCTGCCCTCCTTTTTGCTCATCCTGGTGATGATGGCTGGAGACTTGGCCTCCTGGCTGAAATGGGATTAGGTTTCCTGGCGGGAGACATTTACTAGGGGGTGGGGGCACTTCTGGTATGACCAGCCGTGAAGTCATATTGTCATTGCACCAGCACAGCGCCAATCACCCCCTCCCCTCCCTTCCCCTCCCCTGCATTATTCCCATGCTGCCCAGTATTCATCTCACGAGTTGCCTGTTGTTTGTGGCTGGAGCAACTAAATCAGCTCTGAAATCCCTGTTGCTGGTTTGTCTGTGATGAAGCCGCAGGAAGATGGGATGGCCCCTAGCTTGGGGGGGGGAGAGATTTCCATCGTTCAGAGAGTGACTAACCCAAGAGCACCTTGTGAACCAAATGGGGACTGCAACCGGGGCTTCCCCCCACTCACAACCTGACGTTTTAACCACTGCACCACACTGGCTCTCAGAGTGGAGTCGCTTTCTGAGTCATCCCTGGCCTATTACCCCAAGCTGCCCTTCTGAAACTTTGCTCGCTCGCTTCCCCCTTGCAAATTCCATCCTCTGGGCTCTCTGCGGTTGTTGTTGTGTTTATCCCCATGATGCAGAGAGTGGGCCGATGGAGGGTCCTCCGCAGTGAGATTCCTGTGGCCATCTTGTGCATGTTTACTCGGCAGTGTCGAAGTAAGCGGGTGCAGGATTGGAGCCTGTAAGATGCATTCTCTTCCCAAGAGACTTGGGGCGATTCTGCATCTAGCATCTGCTCCACATTTTCTCAACTGGGAGGAAAAAGTGCAGCTCAAAACGACATTCAAATACCCCGGGCCAACACTGTGCTGACTGCAAAGCCAGCCCTGAACGGCCATAAAACGGCCATAAATCTGTGCGGACGGTACAATAAAATCTGATGAGCAAAGGAAGCAAAAGCAGCACGGAGTGTGGAGGCTACCATAAAATCCGGTGATCAAAGGAAGTGAAAGCGGCATGCAATGCAGAGGGGAATTTCTGTTCCAACGTGGGTTTCGTAAAGCAACGGAGGGAAAAGCCAATGCAGAAGCAGCTTCAGTGTGCCAATGATCAGCACAGAGCCAACAGCGCCATAAACGTGCCAGTGGCCATCGGTTGGTCCACCGACAGGAGACTCCCCCGCTGCAATAAAATGCTGCTCAGTGTCTCCAAAGAGAGAAAAACCTGCAGTGTTGCTGTAAGTCACCGCCATATATTTGAACCTAGGCTGGGCTCCTGACTGCAGGTCAGTGATCAGAAGACTGCCGCATCCTGTGATTTACTTGCACGGCCTTCGCAGATGTGCTGGCTTTTCATTCACATGGCCACTATGTACACAAAGGAGTGTTCAGAGCCAGAATCCTCTGCCCATAGCCCGCTGTGGCCCCAGGCTGTTCTCCTGTTGCAGCATTTCCCCACCTGATTCTCCTGCCTGGCTGATTTAGGAACTGTTGGGACATTTGTGGATTGACTCATTCCTCTGTCATGAACTCATGGGGGGAGAGGTCAAGCAAACACAGGGGTGCCAACCTCCAAGTAGTGGCTGGAGATCTCCCAGAATTACAACTGATATCTGGATGACAGTTCCTCAGGAGAAAATGACTGCTTTGGACTCTATGGTGTAGAAGAAGGACGAGGAGGAGGAGGATTTATACCCTGCCCTTCACTTGGAGTCTCAGAGCGGCTTACAAACTCCTTTCCCTTCCTCTCCCCACAACAGACACTCTGTGAGGTCGGTGGGGCTGAGAGAGCTCTTTCAAGAACTGGTCATGAGAGAACAGAACAGCTCTGGCAGAACTATGGCTTGCCCAAGGTCATTCAGCAGCTGCAGGTGGAGGAGTGGGGAATCAAACCTGCTTCTCCCAGATTAGAGTCCGCGCACTTAACCACTACACCCCACTGAAGTCCCTCCCCTCCCCAACCTCCCCAGCAGGCCTCTAGCCACAATTGGGGCATCTCGGGGCCCAGCCCCCTGACTTACTGCCAATGCCCCCTGATTTACCATCCAGCCCAGCCCTCCCCTGACTTCCAATTTTTTATTTTATTTCTGGTGCTCCTTTGGGGGGGTGTCTCTGTGGGGTCCCCCTGACTTATTTAAAGGCCCCCTGAATTAAAAAAAAATCCTCGCTATGGGCCTGCTCCCCAGGCTCCATCCCCAACATCTCCAGGAATTCCCCCACCCAGAGCTGGCAACTCTAAGCAAGCCTCTGCTCTAGACTCTTGGGGCCTCATTTGCCATACGGACATCCACGAGTCCTGCCTACCTCGCAGGGCCATGAGAATCACCACAGATACGAAAGGCTCCAATCTTTCGAGAGTGTTCCACAAATGCTAAGTGCTGCCCTTATCTGCCTGCTTGGCCAGACCCCCCTCCCCAGTCTAGAGCTGCTGTCTAGTGGGATACACTGGCCTGTGACCCTTCTCTCCTCCTCGACCCCTGCCACAGTGTCCCTCCATGCTCCTCGACCCCTTGACCTTCCAGATGCCTTCCCTCACCCAGACTCCACAGAGACCCTGCGGCCAGAGCGGGAAGAGCAGCCGGGCTTTGCAACACTGGCCAGTGAGGACCTTGGGCTTTGACTGTGTTGGGGTTGGCAGTCTGCTTTCCCTCCCTCTTGGGGAAGGAGTGGAGCCTGTCCAGGGCTGGAGGTTTGGGGAAAGGGGGGGGGGCTGGGTTCCAGTTTCCTGCTGCCGAAGAGCACTTCTACGCTTCTGTGTCTTGAGTTGGGGGAACAGGGCGTTTAACCACCTCTGCATGAGAACATAGGCATGCATGGTTGGGAAGAGGTCATTCCCGGGGTGGGGTGGGGGATTGCAATCGAATGGGCTGGTGGGGCTCTTGGGCCTCTCTGTGGCTTGAAGGGGGAAGCAAAACAAACCAGCAGACCAGTTGGTGGCACCTCCGAGACTGACATTTATCCCAGCCTGAACTTTCCGGAGCCAAAGGGGAAGCGAGGGTGAGGGCTGTTGTTGGGGGAAAGGAGGGGAAAGTTAGTGAACGGGCTGGAGCAGGCAGGACTCCCGAGTCCCTTGGCCGGAAGCGCTGGATGATGGGACCGAAGCAGATTTCCCGAGCCATCTATACAAGGGAGTCGGTTGCAAAGATTGTTTGGGACAAAGCAGGGCGAGGGGGGCCCAGGTGGCTGGCTGCCCTCCTGGGACTTGGGATCGGGGCCAGAACTCCCGTCCTCCCTCAGCAGGGTAGGCGGTTGACAGCCAAGGAAAAAAGTGTGAAGTGCCTGATCTTCTCAATAACCACAGCAGGTTCTTCTGGTGCTGGGTCCTACCCCAAGTGTATATGCTGGACGACTGCGGGGGGGGGGAGATGGAAGTCACTCTGCATGTGCTCAGAGACACTCTGGCCTTTGCTGTTCGTCGGGGCGCGTTCTAGGCACCGAGTTCCGGGCAGTGGCGACAGGTGCCGCCGGGGCGAAGTTCTGTTACCTTATTCAAACAGACAAAACCACAAAATACTCGGGAGGGTTTCTGCAGCAGACGACCGCAACTCCGGGGTCCTCTCGCTCACCTGGCCTTGCCTTCTCGTCGGAAGCCAGGGTGCGCCAGTGTTCCCTCTAAGCTGAGTTAGTGTGAGCGCCGACTCACACATTTCTGTCTTGGCTCAGGAAGGCTGGCTCCAGAGCGAACTGATTTATACAGTAGCCAACTCGCTCGCTCACAACCTCAGTGCCAGGAGCTCCCAAAGAAGGATTCTTGCTCCCAAGACTCCGCAGCTTAGAGGGAGAGCATTGGCGGGGGGGGGGGGGGCTGTAGGCGTCACGCAAGGCCCGTCGGGGGGGGCCGCCGCGTCCCTGTCCCCCCCCGGCTCCTCAGCCCCCGGCGGGCGCTCGTCCCGCCGTGGCCCCTCCTCTCTCGCGTCCCTGCTCGCCCGCGCGCTTTCGATTTCGCAGCTCGGCGCTATTAAACCCGCGGCTGGAAGGGACTTCCAGCGAGTTTGTACCACCGCCCGCCCTCCCGCCACAGCATCCAGGCAGGCAGAAGTTGCTTAAAGGGGGAGACACAGAGAGACCCCATCTCCCCCCCACCCCAAGCCCATGAGAGGGCCCTCCAAGTCGGGATCGCGGCCAGCCGGCCACGGTTCCAGTTGATCTGGCAGAGGTGAGTAGCCCGGGAGAGGGAGGCGCGGCTGACTTCTGGCTGCAGAGGAAGCGCGGGCGGGGGAGGTGTCGTAGCCGGGGCGGGGGCTCCCCGGGACCCTTTATTCCGGATTAGTTACCTCTGGGTCCCCGTTTAGCTTTTCGCGGCAGGGGCAGTGTGGCATGCCCCATCAGCACGACAGGTGAGGCACGCCTGTCGCAGTGACCTCACGCACCTTCTGGCGTGTGTTTTTGGCTCTGCAATCCTGAGCAGAGTTCCTAGCCTTCTAGCTCCATGGCAGCCGAACGGGGTTTCCAAGGCTGTCGCTGTGCTCAGGACTGCCCTGCTTAGGGACAGTGTGGGGAGGGGGCTTCTCCGTCTCCGGAGCCCTCTGCGCCTTTGGAAACTTGCTTGTGTGCACCGCCGTAAACGAGGTCTCGCGTGCGCCACATCCTGGATTCCATTTTAAGAGTCTGCCAAGTAAGATGCGCCGTGACCTGAGACAACTTCTCCCCCCACACCACCCCTCTGTGTCGCCACCATCCAGCCTGGGGAGAAGTTCTTGGAAAAGGGGATGTAAGATCTATGGGTTGGGCTTGGGGGGAAATGTGTGCCGCTGCTTGGGATTTTGGCGTGGACCGACACGGCTACGTACATGCAGCGTCAGAGGTGGAAGAGATGCCAAGCTGGCTTTGCACCAAGGGTGGTTTAGCCACCCAGCCAAGCTGTCTGGCTCCTTCTTGAGCACAGAAGCACAGAAGCCAACACATGGGGCTTGTTACGAAACAAGCTTCGGGATGGTCCTGAATCACGCCCTGGGTCACTGGGAGACTCCCTCCTCCAGCATGCCAGCTGCTAACCTGGTTCTAGCACAGAGCTCTGATTAGCAGCCGCTCTCCAGAAATCGCCAGCGGGCCTTCCCAGCCCTGGCACTGGAAAGGCCTGCTAGAATGGGTGCCTTGTGCAATTTGAACTGTGCTCTTTGGAAATTCCTTGAGTTGGGTGGGAAGGTGGCACAGAAAGGTCCTAAAAAAGACATAAACTCTGGACTCCCCTCTTCTCAGGAGGGGATTTTGCTCTTGTTGCAACAATGTCCCAAAACCGCTTTACTTTTCTGTACAAGGAGATAGGTAGATAGATATAATGTGATGGAATAGGGGATACGTCAATGTTCCCTCTAAGCTGTGGAGTCTTGTGGGCAAACATTCTGCTTTGTGAGCTACTGGCATTAAAGTTGTGAGCAAGTGATTTGGCTGCTGCATGAATTAGTTTGCTCTGGAGCCGTCCTTCCTGAGATGAGACAAAAATGTGTGAGCCAGAGGCTAAAAAACGGTGAGCTAGCTCACACTAACTCAGCTTAGAGGGAACACTGGTAGACATCATAAATATTTCAGGACAGCGTACGTACTCTAGGCACAGGCTTCTGCTGTGTATGGTTACATAGAAGCAGCACCTACTGAGCAATGTTCCCTCTAAGCTGTGGAGTCTTGTGAGCAAAAATTTCTACTTTGTGAGCTGCTGGCATTAAAGTTGTGAGCAAGTGATTTGGCTACTGCATAAATTAGTTTGCTCTGGAGCCCTCCTTCCTGAGCAAAGACAAAACTCTGTGAGCCAGAGGCTAAACAACTGTGAGCTAGCTCACACTAACTCAGCTTAGAGGGACCACTGCTACTGAGTTCAGTGGCGCTCTCTCCCATGAAAGTGTGCATAAGATGGCAGCCTTGCAGAGGATATGATGAGATATTAGTGAGTTCAGGCTTCTTCCAAAGTTTAACTTACTGCTCCACTTGAATTAAAAGTATTATTATTTAGCACTATCAAGGGGCATGGTGCTTAACTGAGGCTTCTGCCCCAAGACGTTTACAGAGCCAGTGTGCTGTAATGGGAGACTACAACAGAAGAGGCCTGGGTTCAAATCCCCACTCTGTCATGACATTTGGGTGTCCTCAGGACTGGCCCGAGGCTTTTTTGCGCACTAGGCGAGGCTAGCTTGTGGCGCGCGCCCCCCCAAGGCGAGGCTGCCTTGTGGCGCCCCCCTTCACCGCAGATCTATATAATCTACACAGTCTGCAGACAAAGTGTGTGTGTTTTAAACATCCAGCCTTGTGAAGAGTTCTGGAGAACATGAGAGCCTGCATGATGTATTATTTTGCTTGGTCCTTTTTAAATTTTTTTAAATGTTACTGCCTCATTCCTGCCGGTCTATAAATGGCTGTGGAGGGAGAGAAGAGCCCTAGGGCGACCTCCATCCCTGGCAGGCTCCCAGCGCTCTCTTGGGGGGGGGCAGTTGGCGCAGCTCCCCGTGGGCAGGGCTGGAGGAAGGAGAGCTGCAGAGTATGGCCAGGGGTGGTGGTCTGGGGAGCCTGCATCCAATCCCTGCCTCTGTGGGAGTGGAGGCCGGATGCTAACACACCGGGTTGGGTCGGCTGAAGGCGGGAAGAGTTGCACGGGGGGAGTTGCATTGGTGGAAAGGACCGCCAAGTGTTGAGGGAGGCTGGTCTGTTCCTGCGGCCGCGCCCGTCTTTCCCCCCTTTTCATTGTGAGGAGGACCGGCAAAGCGGGACGTCTCCTCTCCTGCCACCAGGTGCAGCGGTGCCATCCATCTCCCCGCACTCCCCCCATCTGCGCGCATGGGGGGGCAGGTGAATGAGCTGGGCCTTTGGTGCCCGCTTGTCCGCGGGGGAGGAGGCCAGCTGGGGTGCCGAACTTGCTAACAACAGGCTGGCGCGGGCTGTTTCTTGTGTGTGCCTTGCAGTGAGCACGCTGGAGGAGGAGGAGGAGGCAACAAAGCAGGTGCCCAGAAAGACATTCTGGGGGCGGGCGGCGGCAGCAGGGGCCTCGCTGCGCCCCTTGGAGTTCTGTGCCCTAGGGGCAGCGAAGGGGCGTGCTGTGGAGCAGGTGCCCAGAAAGTCATGTGTGGGGGCGGCAGCAGGGGCCTCACTGCACCCCTTGTGACCTGGGCAGAAGAAGGGAGGGCAGTTGCATCAGGAATTGGGGGAGCGAAGAGGCGGTGGTGGCCAGGGTGCGCAGCGCAAGCTTTTGACAGGGGCGGGGGGAAGGCAGCTCAGTTCAGCACCCCCATGATGGCCCCGCCCTAGGCAAAAGTCTACTTCTCCTAGTGAGTGAGCCGGCCCTGGTTGTCCTTGGGATCGGTCAGGTGTGTTCTCTCTCTCTCTCTCTCTCTCTCTCTCTCTCTCTCTCTCTCTCTCTCTCTCTCTCTCTCTCTCTCTCTCCTCTCCTCCTCCTCCTCCTCCTCCTCCTCCTCCTGTTCTCCTTCACAGGGGAGATATAGGGAGAAAACAGCGCCATCCATACCACCCTGAGCTCTGTAGAGAAGGGGTGGAATAACAAATGGTTATTTTCAGAGTTGTTTGTTGTTGTTGTTTTGAAGTGGCACATTTTCCCCCTCTATAGTTGAGAATCTGCAAATGGCTTCCAAGTCCCAGTAACCTGTGTCTCTTGTATGCTTTAATGTTGGTGTTTCTAGCTTAACTTTCTTCTATTTTTCCTAGAAACACTCATATCATAAGGTGAAGGATCCACATTCAGCTGTGTCTCAAATTCTGGATATATATTTTAGCATCCATTTATGCTTTTAAAAAATTCCATAAATATGCCAGATAGCACCATTCTTTGTGCTAACCCAGCTATATGTGCTACATTTCAGTTATAAAGTAAGTCTAGATTCCAAAAGAAAATAAGACAGCAACCGCGTGTATATTTACATGGGAGTAAGTCATGTTGCGTTCCGTGCGCCTCGGTGTTTAGTCATGCCGGCCACATGACCACGGAAACGTCTTCGGACAGCGCTGGCTCTTCGGCTTTGAAACGGAGATGAGCACTGCAACCCTAGAGTCGGATTCGACTGGCTTTCGAGCAAGGGAACCTTTACCTTTAAGTCATGTTGAATTAAGTGGGATTTAATTTTACCTGTGTAGGGTTGCAGGTAACGTTGAGGGGGCAGGTTCCTGGAGGGAAAAAATGATTTCAGCATTTCCAGTAAAGCTGTGTCTGTCTTCAGGATTCAGTATGTAGCGAGTAGCATCTCTTTGGCTGATTTCAGAGATGACACTTGAGGCCCATCTCCCATTCTTGGTGTGTGCGCATGTAAAAAACAAAAAGGCAATCCAAATGTGTTTGTTTGAGTTTTCTGGATCAACCAGTGGCCAGGCAGATGTCAGCTTTCCCCCCTCTGTAACAATAAAGCAGCTTTTGGCCTTTCGTCCGCAGAATATTTCTGTCAGTTCTCTTGGTTGGGTGCGCTTCTGAAAATGTTGGCTTTGTTGATCCTGGATCGTAAATTTTAATGTATGGTGTTTGGAAAGCCACAAATATCTTCTAGTTCTATTTCTGTGCTTAGGAAAGTAAAATTTTCTTTCCTCTCACTTTTCCTGACAGTATTAATAATTTCATATGGCCTTGCTTCGCTCACTGTAGTTTCTAAAGTAAAAGAGCTCAGATCTCTTTGGCAGGAAAGATGCTTTTCCATCTATCATGCATCGTTTTTCAGAAGTGGTTCCTGGAAGTGTAGACAACATTCTCAAGGGGGCTGTATGATTCTACTGTTATCCTTGTTCTGTTCTTTTAATTCCCTCCTCACATTTAGACGCCAGCTTTCTTCCTAAGAATTCGGGATGGGGATTTGATTTCCTCCCTCACAACTACCCTGAGAGGGAGGCTGCACAAAGACAGACCCATCAGTCCAAAGTCACCCCATAAACATTGTGTCCCGAACAGGGAATTAAACCCAGGCTTACTACAGGCCAGCTCCAGCAATCTAACCACTACACACACTGTCTCTCAGACTCTTAATTCCTTAGGGGAGCAGCTTAGAGTTGATAACATCCAGGTGGGCCCTGGAGTTGTCCTAGAATTATAACAGATTACACAGATAGGTTCCCATGGATGAACCACAGAGGCTAGCATAAATGGCTACAGAGGGTGCATGCCTTAGAACTTCTCTTTCTTCTATGGTATACCATAGAGATGAGGTGAAACTTCCCAATAGTTATCCATAAAGACACTAAAGGCTAGAGCAGGGGTGTCAAACATATGGCCCGTAGGCCAGAATCGGCCTCTGCAGGGCTTGTATCTGGCCCACGAGCAACTGGCTCTCTCCTGCTTCCTTCTCCAGGGCTGCTGCTGCATCACAGCTTGCTTTCACCTGGCTCACTCAACTGTGCAGGACTCAGGAGAGACACAAAGCCAAGCATCCCTTCCCTCCATTGGCTCCTCCTTACTCTCCTCCTTTGGAGAGAGAAAACAAAGTCAGAGTCCCATGGCACCTTTGAGACCAACAAAGTTGAATTTCAGGTATAAGCTTTTGTGTGCACGCACACTTCTTCAAAGGGAGGGGGGATTCTTCTGACATGCTCAATTTACATTGAGATCACCCTGTTTGTTCCTTGATATCTCTCTCTCTCTCTCTCTCTCTCTCTCTCTCTCTCTCTCTCTCTCTCTCTCACACACACACACACACACACACACACACACACACATCTACATGTTTTAGAAGAAAGGGGCATGGCAAAGAGATGCATTAGGATAAGGGAAAATAAGAATTAAAAGGATTTTTTTTTAGATTAGATTTCTCTGTGTCTATTTGGGATTTTATTTTCTTTCAAAAAGACCCTGATTAGGAATTAGAGCTCTTGGACTAGATTCCATTGTTTAATGACTGGGAGTAGATGGCTAAGTATTTAAAAATATATGTATGGTTCCATGTGTTCCAGTTCAACAGGTCTCCCTTTCTCCCCTCCCACCTTGCTGGCTGCCTTTCTTCACTCCCACTTTGCTTTTTTAACAGCTTCATTATCATCACTAGCACTGAGTGGATTTTGCCCAGTCTGAAATCAGTATATTATTTCACTTGTAGAGATCCCCCTCTCCAGTTCTAACAGATGAAGAGAGAGAGAAAAGAAACCTAACAGCACAGCTTGCAGTCTTATTTAGTGGAAAGGAGCAAGAGTCCAGTAGTACCTTAACAATTAACAAAATTTGTAGCAGGGCACAAGCATTCATGAGTCAGTTCTTCAGATACAGCTAGAATGTGAGTCCATCAGTTTTTATATCTTGGAGAGCGGAGTGATTTCAGATGCCAAATGACAACAGCAGGCGCTGGTAATGAGACAGGAAACCTAGGTCTCAGTTCAGTCCAGGAGGATACATTCTCTTAAGCTTCATTATTAGTTGCAATTCAGCAGTCTCTCTTTCTAATCTCCCTTTGAAATTCTTTTGTAAAAGAACTGCTACTCTTAGGTCAGCAACTGAATGTTCTGGAAGGTTAAATGTTCCCCCACAGGTTTTTGGATGCTGTTGTTTCTAATGTCAGACTTATATCCATTTATTCTTTGCATCCTTCTGGACTGAATCAAGACCTAGGCTTTCTTTCTCATTACCAATGCTGATTTCTCCATGCCTACTACCCCTCTGCATATCATACCTTATCCAATCAAGCCTGCTGTTGTCATTTTCCTGCTATTGCCATTCAGCATCTGAAATCACCTTTATACAGTTTATATCTCTGGTACTTCATGTTACATTTTATGGCACGCATGGCATAGCCCAACAAAGTGACATTTATGTCAGATCTGGCCCTTATAACAAATGAGTTTGACACCTCTTGGCTAGATCCAGTTGGGGATTGAGAGGAGGATGAGACTGCTGTTAGCTAGCATCCTGTTACAGGTGTTCCAGTTGGATTTTTCTCCTCAGTACTGAGAAAAACTTGAGCTGTTTTGAGAGATATTTCAGGTTGAATGATACAAGGCTGGAGATTTAAATTTAAAATTTGAATTTTGGTGGAAGTGGCCTAACCGGAAGGTGAGGGGTTGACCTTTGACCTGGACATGACAAGCACCTCCTGTTCCCAAACTCCATCCTCCTGAAATTTCCAAAGTCAGAGTTGACAACTCCAGAGTAGCAGTCTGTTGCAACAAAATTAAGTCAGTCTAGTGCTGCAGCACAGACTTGTCTGTGGTTTCCAGATCTCTTTCCTGGGCTGTTTGAGCTGATTTAGACCCCATCAGCATCCATATGAACTTTGGGCCTTTTATTCAACGGGCCTGCATTAGGGATGGGCACGAACCAGGAAAATGCAGTTCGGTTCAAGGTTCATGACGTGCCCCATTCGCAAACCATGGACCGTCACAAATTTTTAGCCTGGTTCAGTTTGTGAGGTTTGTCACTGCGTAGAATGCCCCTCCTGGTGTGCTGGGAACACCAAACTCACAGGGGATCTCTAGCTGACTCTCCTATAGCTGACTCTGCCTTAGAAGTTTGGTGAAGATTGTATTTATGGGGTCTGAGTTACAGCCCCCAGAGATGGTGCCCCCAGCAAAGTGCTTTCTGGGGAAATGACAGGTGGTCATTTCCCCAGGAAGCACTTTCCTGGGGGGAACTTCTTTGGCGGGCTGTAACTCGGATCCCGTAAATCCAGTCCTCACCAAACTTGGAGGACAGGTCAAAGAGAGCCAGAGATCCCCTGTGAGTCTCTACCTTGCCACAGATCATTCTATACACTCCTGAACTGGCGCCTTTCAAAATGACTGACAGATGGTCATTTTGACAGACGCAGGTTCAGGAGGTCCCGAATCCATTCTGTACACAGGATCCATTCTATACGCTCCTGAACCTGTGTCTGTCAAAATGACCAGTGTTCAGGTGTGTATAGAACGAATCCTGTGCAAGGTAGAGACACCAAACTTGGGGGGGCGTATAGCGGAGCATCCAAGGGAGGTCTACTGGATGTTTGGTGTCCCTAGCTTGCAGAAGATCCATTCCGTACACTCCAGCGTCTGTCAAAATGACCAAGGTTCAGGAGTGCATAGAACGGATCTTGTGCAAGCTAGAGGCATCAAAGTGGTGGGGGATTTCTCCCGGATCCTCTTCTGCATGCCCTCCAAGTTGTTGTTTTGAAGTTCTATAAACATGTTGCTTGAGCAGAGACAGTCTGTCTGGCCCATGAACTGGCAGGGACCTCCACAAACTGTTTGAAAGTTACCTCCAGGTGACCTGCCATATACTCGACTTCACGAAGCATGAACCGGCCAAAATTTGTCACGAACTTTAGTTTGTGAGCCGGTTCCTTCCCATCCCTGGTCTGCATTGACTAACAGTGGCTTTCATGAGCCGTTCTGTTGTCCACCTGACTCAGTGATTTCAGGCCTGCCCTAAAACTTAAGCTAAATATGCTTTGTTCTGAGAATAGTTGTAAACCCATAATCGCTTTTTCCCTCACCTCTCAATCTGCTCCAGCTTGCAGTTATTGATTAATGTTGATGCTCCTTTCAAAAGAATGAGAAGAAAGCAAAGACTTAAGGTTCACGTGCTACACTCAGTACAACAATATCACAAGTTATTACATGGCCCTCAAACGTAGCTTCAAAGATAAAAAGGTGTAATCATTCCGGTAATGAGTGAGGCCTTTGACTTATTAGCAACCACAGCCGGTCCAAATGGCTTGATAAAATGTGTACAAATGGACAAATTCCATTATCTGGATTGAAAAACAAGTCACTAAACTGGTTATGGTATCGTTTGAAGATTTGACAGCCAGGTTTCAACCCTCAGGGTTTTCCTTGGTGGCTTATCATTATGAACATGATTCAGCTGTACAAATGTTATCTGCGTTACCAGATTCTAGTACAAATATTGAACGTAAAGCTGCTTGGTGAGATGGACTGTGCCTCAGCGGCAGAAGGTACCTGTTCTGGTCACCTCCAGTTAATAGGGTCTTGAGTAGCTGGCAGTGGAAAGATCTTTCTCTGTTGGAGGTTGCAGCCCAACTGAAAAAACTTTATGATGGGGACCCAGACTTCTTGAGACTGTGGGCACCTCTGGAATTCTAACGCAGTGTGGTGGGCACAACTGCAAAATGGCTGCCGCAGGAGCTGGAGCTGTCCACAAAATGTCCGGAAGTAGGGTTGCCAGGTCCTCCCTGGCTACTGGCAGGGGATGGAGAGGGGAGGGTTGCCAGATCCAGGTTGGGAAACTCCTGGAGATTAGGGGATGGAGCCTGGGGTTCTCCGTGTGGAACTATACCACAGAGTCCATCCTCCAAAGCATCCATTTTCTCCAGGGGAAACTGATCTCTGTAGTCTGGAGATGAGCTGTAATTTTGGGGAGGGTCCCCATGTCCCACCTGGAGGCTGACATCTCAATCAGAAAGCAAGCCTATGTTTACCTGTAAGAGAAACTCTTCAACATTTCACATAGAAGCTCCGCTTCTCCTCCCCATCTCACTCATTTTTACCACATACTCAGAACAGGTTTTGCATTGCTGTTGGGATAAACCCCGAAACTGCTTTCGAAAGTGGTCAGCCCCCAGTTTGAACTGTTTAAAAACTGTGGCTTTGGAATCTTTAAAAATTACTCCCCCCCACCCCCAGTCATGCTGTGGTAGATAGCAGCTAGCTCCCCAGTTAGGAAGCTACACAGGTAGGGCATGTAGTCGGCCTCAGCAATTCCCCACTGGATAGCTGCTTTCTCAAAATTTGAAAGATATACTGAGGGGTGTTCCCCCTCCTTGTATGGAACAAAATCTTTGGGGGTAACCTCTATTTTCCTGCTTTGCTCAGCCTGCAGGCGCATCATCTTATGACTGTGTCTTCACTGCTTCACCTGCATCCTTCGCTGTTCCTCCTGTATCTTTTCCCTTCTCTCCTGCAGTTTTTCTTCCCTCTCAAACTTATGTGCCTCCCTCTCCTCCTTCTGCTGCTCCTCTCACAACTTCAGTTTCCGGGTCTCTGTTTTCTTCTCTGCCTGCAACTGCAACTGCAGCCTCTCCAGTCCTAGCTCCTTGAGCCTGACTTCGTCCTGCTGGCTTGAGGGTTCAGCTGCAGCTGCCCCTATGGACTTGCCACAGCCTAGCAGGAGAGCCTTCGTCTCATCAACAGTCCTGCTCTCATAATCTCTTTGCTGCTTCTGGTGTTCTTCCTGCAGCTCTTCTCTTGTCAGCTTAAGAATTCTCACTTGCTCTGCTAACTCCATCCTAGCTAGTCTGGTCTGACCCTACCCCAGTTGACCTGGAAAAACAAAACTTCCATTGCTCTCCCTGTGCATGGGCATGCCAAATTCACAATCCCTGGCCAATCAAGTTCTCTTTTTGTCCATAACCCAACGTGCCACCAAATTGTGGCAGAACGGGCTCACTCTGGCTTGCAAGCCTATTCCACCCTGTCTTCCAAGGTTTTTCTCAACACCTGGAGAGGCTTTTCTTTCACACTCAGGTAGCCTGCCGCCACCACCTAACCTTTGTAAGGAATTGCCCACTGGGAGGGTCAGGACTCCTAGCTTCCCTTCCAGTTCTGAGGCCTTGCCTCTGTGTCTCGTGCTGCCCAGCACCTGTTCACTATGGGGACAGGTTACTGCCTTGCACACCCCTGGAGGAATAGCCACTTGCTAACTGCCTGCCTTCTCCCTGGCACTCTGTTTAAAATAGCATGTCTGAGATGGTGGAGGTCAAAAGTTATAAAGTATTTATTAAAAAGAAAATGTTTATGTGCAAACTTTTAGCCCAACACCAGATTGAACAAAGGATTCCAAAAGAAATGGGTAAAATGCAAATTCTCTGTCCCTCTCTCTATACACGCCATATCAGATGTTAAAAAATAGGGCAGGCACTTTAGTTCTAGATCTCTACAGAGTTATCATTACCTTGAAGATACCTCCTGCTCTGTAGGCCAGCACATGGTCAATGGCTGCCTTCCTAGCAGAGAGGTCTCTGTGCTCTCATGGACTCAGCACCCAAAGAAAAGAGACCTCCTCCTGCTGCAAGAAGTTTTTATCATATCTGTCTCTCCTCCCACTGACCAGGTCAGGCCAGGTCAGAGAAGCTATTCCTGAAATCTCCAGAATTTCTTTACTCAAGCCTCTCTAGCATTTAACTCCTCCAAATCTCTGTTCCCTGCTAGGAGAAGGGGTAGGGAGAGACTGAGCCCTCCTATTGTCTCTAACTAGACCTGTTAGCATTTCTTAAGAGGTAGCTGAGATAAACCTGGAAAACTGTTGACTGACTTCCTCCTCCCCAGCCTGTTCTCTGCCCAGAAAGTTTTAGAAAGTGGAGGTTTTGCTCATTTTGAATCCCCCCTCCCAGGGGGGGAAATGCATTTCCTCACATTTGCAAGTATTTTCGTGCTTATGCACAGCATTCTTTCAGTCACTCAGTGAGGATTCTTGTGCTGTGTAAAAATCTGAGCAGGCAATCAGATCTTTATTGGCCAATCAGAAGCCCTGTGGGGTGAAAGGCCCACCTGGCCCTACCCACTTTCTAAAATCACTTGGAGGGCACCAAGAAAAGTGTTGGTGGGCACCATGGCACCCTCGGGCCCACCCCTGTTTTATGAGTATGGAGGTGATACTAAACTAGGAATATTTACCAATGCCAGATATTGTCTATTTTACAGTGCAAACTCCCCTGGGAACAGGGACCTGTCTAATTTTACTCATATAATTCTAATACAAGGCTCTGCGTTAAGTAGTAATTCTTAGCAGTAATTAAAAAAGACTTCGCATTTATGTAGTACTTTTAGCATTCAAAGGGCTGTCCATGCTTTTTCTTGTCAAAATTCTTTTAACAGCCCATTATTATTGTGACCGTATCACAGATGGAAGGAGAGCAAAGTGAGGCGCGAAGCCGGCAGCTTCCCTGAGGCCACAGACTGAGCTTTCAGCAGAGGTGAAATTTGAACCCATTCCCTCACAGATTACTGGCTTCTCAGCTATTAGTCGACACCAGCTCCCAAGCAACAGCAACAATTTAAGGTGGCTTCTCTAGGTACTTAAGAACTGAACTGGGCATAATGCTAAGTGGTCAGATTTTGTGCCCGCTTTCCCAAGTTTAGTAGGAGCCAGTGGGGACTACAATCTGGATGGCGGTTGTGGCATTTTCCTGTCCTCAACACATCCATATGATACGGGTACATTCCTCCCCCATGCAGCAAGGACCTTGCCTCCCCCATACAACTCCCCCAATAGCTGCTATAAGAAAGTGTTTAAAATCCATGTAGGGTTGCCAACCTCCAAGTGGTGGCTGGAGGTCTCCTGGGATTACAACTCATCTCCAGGCGACAGAGGTCAGTTCCTCTGGAGAAAAATGGCTGGTCTGGAAAGTAGACTCTATGGCATTATAACCCTCCCCAAACCCTGCCCTTCTGAGGCTCCACCCCCCAAATCTCCAGGCATTTCTCAACCCAGAGCTGGTAACCCTAATCTCCTGGTACTGCGTCTAGGTTGACTCTGAGAGATCAATTCTAAGTAGGTCTACTTAGAATCCTACCCAAGTCTACTCAGTGGGGCTTACTCTCAGGACAGTGTCTTTCGGATTGCATTGTATGTGAGTTTAATTTGGGATACCTTGCTCATAAACTTGGAGGTATGAATTTGGAAAGCGAGTGACCTCCCCCCCCCTCCATTCTTACAGGCATTAATCATCTAACTTGAATAAGGGGGTGGATGCTTGAGGGGGAAAGAGGGTTTAATCTCTCTGAGTAGTGAAAATGTTTTAAATAAAATAAATAAGTAGTTTTACCTGATGTCATGTCTTAAAATATATATATATATATATAGGATATTTGGTAATTATCCCATTAAGGAATAACACCCCTAAAGTGACAATACGAGCCAACAAACTTGACCATACAATACAGAACATGACCGAGAAAACAGGGGAACTAGAAATCAACAGTGTCAATATTGAATGTATTGCTCATCAAAATATTTATATAAGGAAGTACACAGAGTTTTTGTGGGTGAATGAAGGAAACCAGAGCTCATTGGTGCTAACCTTTCAGGGAAGGCTTTGGCAGAGTCCATAAACGATAAGAAATAAGAAAGCCATTGTTTTTAGATCACTCGAGGGATTAGCCATTCATTTATGATGAGATTTTTGTCCAGTGTTTAAAAGTCCCATCTTTTCCCCCTCATAACTCCTTTGAATGGAAGGGACTGAGGGTTTTGTTTTTAAAAAATCTCTAACTGTATTAATTAGGATTCTTGTGGTGGTTAATAAAAGGGCATTTGGCTCTCCTCTAATCTGACCTTAGGAAAATAGTTAGTGTCCAAGTACAACAGCCTGGGAGAAGAGAGATAAGACCGTTCTATTGTTTTATTGAAGTTATCCGGAAGCCATGCCAAGTATTTGTGGATTTTCAAGTAGAGGTTAGCTCAATATAAAAATAAAGACCAAACAAGGAAATGTGACATTCTTTGTCTGGTAATAGGTACAAGTGGGCAGAAGTGTGGAAAGATAGTTCCTTTATATCTGTAGAAGAAGGTACAAAGGAAGAGCTGTCTTCTGGGAGGACCACCTGTCTAGATCAAGGGTATCTATTTAACATTTGCTGACATAAATTGAGTCTCCAGCCAGATGAGCTCCAAATCACTGTAACAGTAAATTAGTGGGCCTCTGGGTGGGTGAAGAAGCCCCCAAACCAGGCCACACAGAGAGAACGTCGCCTTCTCTACCTACTCGGGAGACTCATTGTGCATGTGAAGTGCCATCAAGTCATAGCTGACGTAGTGACCCCAGCAAGGGGCTTTCAAGGGAAGGGAGAAGCAGAGGTGGTTTGCCATTGCCTTCCTCTCTAGAGTCTTCCATGGTGGTCCCCCTTCCAAATACCAACCTTGCTTAGCTTCTGAGACCTGTACCGTGCCACCTTCTCTCCCTGGGAGACTCATTAGGTAAGGAGAAATAGATGACTTTGTAAACTCACTGGGTGGCCTTAGGCCAGTCACTCTTTCTCAGCCTAGCCACAGATCTATCCTCCAAGAATTCCCACCCCCATAACTGAGATAACGAAGTCATCCTGAATTTTACCATATTCCCTGAAGTCTATGCAGTTCCCCCCCAGTTTTGTTTCATCCACATTATTATTATTATTATTATTGTCATCATCATTGTATGGCATTGTGTGTAATATAGCCAACAGATCCTAAGATTGTCTGGCAGCCAGAAGTTCTAGCTGTATTAGCACTATGCACCAGTAGGTGGCAAGCTAGACTTGTTTTTTAAGGCAAGAGAGGTTTCAGAGGTGGTTTGCCATTGCCTGCCTTTGCGTCACGCCCCTGGTATTCCTTGGAGGTTGCCTATCCAAATACTAGCCAGACTCAACCCTGCTTAGCTTCTGAGATCTGATGAGATCGGGCTCGTCTGGGCCATCCAGGTCACAGCGTTTCATCCACAAACTCTAGTCAACTGAGACCTATTTGATCTAGTCACTTGTAGAGGAGAAGACTGGGCAAAAAGGCTTCTTGAATTCCCTGCTTGACCTTGACCTCTCAACGTGCATGTGGTTTTGCCGTCGGTTATATGTCCACTTAAAGGTCACACCTCTTATTCCAGTTTACTTCTACAGCTGTGCAGGTATTTTTCTTGCTGAAATCAAGGTGTGTTGCCTACACTGTGTTATCTCTAACTGCCGTGTCCAAGAAGGATGTTAAGTTGGTTGGAGCAGAAAACTGTTGGGAGCCAGGACTCCTGGGTTCAATAGGCAGGTGAAATTGTGTCAGTCGCAATGTGTGGGAGATTGCAGGTGAGCATGCGAAACTGCATTCTTGGTCAGAAATCACAGGTACCACTTTAAAGACGTTTGAACTTCTCACCTGCTGTTGCTGTATATGTGAGAGCTAGACTGGAACTGGAGAGACCTGGGTTCAAATCCCCATGTGGCAACAGAGCTTGAGGCATGACCTTGGGGGAGTCACCTTCTCTTAGCCTATCCTACCTTGCATGGTCATTCTGAGGCCAAAAAATGAGGACAGGGAGATCCCACAGCTACTGGGGGAAAGGGTGTAATTAAAAATATGGCTAACAGAGACCCTAGGGAATTTCATATTACTGAGATTCTGTCAGTTTGAAGCTGTTTCTGATTTGTCTTGAAGTAAACCGGTACAGGGCTGCCATTTCACACATGGCTTTCCCCGACCGGAAAAGAGTCGAATCAGAAGCGGTTTGGCAATTCAGACTGCACCGCTTTGTTTTCCCGCCGTTTTCTGCCATGACTTTTTTTTTTAACGTCCGCTTTAGAGCGCTATAGTGCTATAACACAACACTCAGGCATTCCAATGGGGTTGCTATAATGCTATTGCGTTATAGCGCTATAGCGCTCTAAAGCGAACGTTCAAAAAAAAAAAAAAGCCAGAGATCGCCCACGCGGGCGAAAAAAGGCGGGGAAAAAGCACATCGGATCCGGGAGAAGAAACTGACGACTGCTTGGAAGCGGTTGACAGGTAAAACGCTTCAGCCCTGTTTCCTGAACAAGACAGAAGCATTTTTGTGTGAAATTACAAATATATTCCAGTAGGGAACTGGTTCTAAAATGATTCTGTCTGAAATGCCAGACCAGAAACCGTTTGGGAATTGTTCCTCTTCCGGATTATATCATCTGTCTGAAATCCCCCACTTTTAAATATGCTTGTCTGGACTTTCCTATGAAGTCATGTAGGAAATTGGCTTTACAACTGCATTCCAACTTTCCCTGCGATGTTGGTGGCAAGTGAGAAGATCCAATTCTATCTGAAATTCATTCTTTTAGACCGCCACTCACTATTTTTCCCATTGTGTTATATGTGTTTGGGAATTCCCCTTTCCCAAATATACTTTCTTTCTCCCTCCCTTGTATGGATGTTCTTCCTTTAGTAAGAGATCGGGAAATTACTTGCTTTGGCTTTGGCAGCACATTGAGTAGGTACATATATATTTCCTTTTTACTTGGAAGTGTTGCCTCCCAACTTTGCTACAACCATCAGCAGGCTGGCTTCCTTTCAGACAAGAAGCTTTCTGGGAGAAGGGTAATGTGTGAATAGTGATGCAGGCTGGGAAATCATCCTGAATGATAATTGAGGTCCTTAATGCACCTATGATTTCAACCTTTATCTACAGAGGATTTCAGGGATTTGAGGACGGTGTGGTTGGTGTTAGTGAGGCTGAGGGAGAAGGGGATTATGGGCACTGGTGTGTGTTGGTCCTGGCTTGTATCCGCTTGCGAGAGCCAATTGTTAAATTTTCAGGAATTTTGCAAGCCAGTTAAAAACTCATCAGGAGCTCTAGGATGCCTCCCTAGTGCAATCAGTAGTGCTGATGCTGAAAGAGGTTTCAAATGAATATAATTGCTACAAGGGTGAGAAACAGTTTAACAGTAGATCACGTATCAGATTTAATGACAATACATTTATTGGGAAAAGAGCAGATTGGGATGCAATTCCATTTGTCAACTCATGGCTGAATTGCAACCATAGGTTGGCTTCGGATACAAGAATTCCTCAGAAATCAACAAAAGCATCCTGTGAGAATCAATTGGCTATACAGAATTTTGTACATTTTATTATTATTATACACACACACACACACACTTTTTTCCAGAGAGCTGGTTGTTAAACATATACCAGCACACCACTGGTTATGGAGGTCTTCTAGGTTTAAGGGGTCTGCAGCACTTCAGGTTGCTAACTCCCAGGTGAGACCTGGATATCTCCTGGAATTACAACTGACCTGCAGACCACAGGAATTGGTTCCCCTGGAGAAAATGGCAGCTTTGGAGAGCAGATTCTGTGGCATCACATCCCAACTGAGCTTCCTCCTCGCCTAAACTCTGCCCTTCCTGGACTCCACCCCCAAGTCTCCAGTATTTCCCAACCCAGAGTTGGGAACCCTGACAGCACTTCATGCTTTCCTGATGAACATCCCCCTGCTTCTTGGTTCTCTAAATTGGTCTTGTGTTTCCCCCCCTGCAGCTCCCCCTCTTTCTAGAGGGGTAATCCTCAGCATGTTGGCCCCCTACCAAGCTGTGAGGAGATGAGTCGGTGTCATGGAATCCCAGGCGCTTGTGTGGTAAGTCAAAAGCAACTGGCTGAATCAGGGAAGGAGCATCACAGCTTCTGGGTCAAGATTGTGAAGCTCATCCAAACTGGGCAGAAAAGGGGGAGGGGATGTAGAGGTGAAGAAGGGTTTCCCTTTGAAGCCCGCAGGGGGGAAATTCAGAAGAGTTCACCCACCCTGTGTACAAGGTTTGTCACCCTCATTTTCCCCCCTCAGAAAGGAGAGTGGTATTCAGCAATGTCCTGTGGCGATATCCCAGAATTCCTTTTTTGAAGAGGAAGCCACCGGCTTCTCGATGTGGGATGAGCAGAGGCAAACTGGGAAAGGGTGGAGCCGGTCCTTCTCTGATAGCACCCTGTATGATGGAGCTATTCGGATTACTTGTTATGTAGAGGGGGAGGGCTGGGACTCAGCGGCAGAGAAGGCCCCAGCATCTATTCCTGGCATCTCCAGCTGAAGGATGCATATAAAATATTTGTACACTGACTCTTCTCATTCACAACTGAGAGGCGGCTCCCGTCTGATTAATTAAATACACATATATGATAATTTGTAAAAACCCACAACGTTAGAATCACAGGTAGCAGATGGAGGGAATGCCTTCCTCCGCCTGCTACCCTGGAAAACCACTGCCAGTCAGCATGGAAAAAGTGTGTTCATATTTTCCTCTGAGAACCCTTTTTTCTCTCATTAAATCTTGTTCCAAGGAGAAAGGAGAGGAGTGACAGCCCCTCAAGGAGTTGGTTGTAACTGCTTGTGTGACTCTGACCGAAGAGACTTGGGGTTTCCAGGGGTTTAGCTGTAAATCAGACAGTTCCTTGTCCTTCTCTCTTTACCTCAGGCCCAACTTCCCAGCCCCAATCGCCCCCACTGTCCTATTATTATTGTTGTTGTTATTATTGTTGTTATTAATGAATCGCCCCACCCCTGCTACTGCAGGGCTCTGGGCGATGTACAATCCGAAATAAAACAAGATAAATTAATTAAAACCTTAATACAGTATTAAAAACAAAAAGATGGCGAATAACCAATCCTCCTTCCAACTCCCACTGCTGGATACTTTGTGGACGGGGGGAGGAGGGCAAATGGATGTAGACAACAAGGAATGGGAAGGGTGCCAGCCAAAATGGAACCATCGCTGTCCTCAACCCAAAGCCTGGCGGAACATCTCTGCCTTGCAGGCCCTGCAGAATCACATAAGGTCCCACAGGGCCCTGATGGAATTTGGCAGAGAGTTCCACCAGGTCAGAGCAAGGACCAAAAAGGCCCTGGCCCTCGTCGAGGAAGAGCCGGATGTCCTTAGGGCCGGGGATCACCAGCAGATTGATGTCAAAGGAGCTCTTCTGGGGCCATAACGGAGGAGACTATCCCATAGATGCGTTGCTCAAGGCCTTATAGGTCAATATCAAAACCTTGAACTCGGCACAGCACTGGATGTATATGTACCATCCAAGCTGTTTTGCAGTTGGGAGAAAGATTATGAGCCAGTGTATGCTGTGCTGTTGCATCTCCTGTAGAGGATAAACCAAGTTTGTGTCTAATTGGTCAAAGCCAGGAGCAGGCCAGGAGGTGAAAACGGCCCTCAAGCAAGTCAAACTGAGCAGCCCCTGCCGTGCTACAAGCTAACACTGCAAGGTCACTTAGCTCAGTGGGGCCAACTATAGGCATGAGCTCACCCTCTGCATCATCCCCCAAACTGGAAGCAGTGCAGGAGAAGACAGTTGGTGAGCTGACGCAAACTGCCATGGGTGAAGAGGGGTCTGGGCCAAGCGGTCCATGAGGTGCAGGCAGAGTTGCTGGGGCGTGGATCTCTTGGCTACCGGCCACCAGTGACCCTCTAGGGCAGTGGCCCACCAGGAAATTTCCCTGTAAGTGAAATGGCCAGTATACCCTTGATCAAAGCCAACTGACTCACCGAGGCAAATAACATTCGCGTTGGATGCTTCTGCTGTGAATTTGCGGCAGATCTCAGCCGAAGAGATTTGGGTCATTAGCAACTTAAAGAAACCTGCCTGTGTCCTCCCCTTAGGTCTCCCTCCTGCTGTTCTTGTGTTTCACCCACTCAGGACTGGGCAAAAACTGCATCTTTACAGAACCACCTCTTTCTACAACTGACGGTTCGGATATCATCAATGGACTGGTGAGTGTATTCCACCCACCACCCATGAAATAGATGTTCACAGTGCTTTCTCTGAGGTTTGAGCATAAACTTGTATAGCCAAGATTAGCCTGAGCTTATCAGCGCTCAGAAGCTAAGTGTAGTTGGCCCTAGTTAGTATGTCCTGATTGCTGGCACACAGAGGCAGTTTCTAGACGTCAGAATTTGTGAAACAATTCCAGGGCCAGGCATCAAAATACAGTTCCAAGGTTCAGGCACAGGTCAGGCAACACGGCTTCAAGCTCAAAGGGAGAATCCAAGAACAAGGTTTCTATGGTACAGGCAAAGGTCAGAGACAAAGAAATCTGTCCAGAATACAGGCAGCAAGACAAGTTGCTCCACACAGCTACTCCCTTTTCTGTGTTGCATCATGCACCTGCCAGCTGCCTCAGTCCTGCTCCTGCAAGCACTCCTCTTCATTGTTGAAGGTGGGCCGGTGCTATACTGCCAGAAGGGCACTGCACCTTCTGGCTTGAAGGTCTCTCTTAATCTTCTTCCAAAGGCATTCCCAAGGCTCTGGTGGTGAGGAGGGTGGAACTGTCTGGCAACTGGCTCTCTGTTGCCAGCCCACGGTCGGGAAGCTGAGGGGCCAGTGTACTAGTTTCTGGCTGAGAATCCCTATCTGGCCCCTCAGAGTCTGCCTCCTTCTGCAGTACCTCCGCCACTGTCCGTGAGCTTGGATCAGGTATGCTGACTCCCTCCTCCTCAGAGGACTCCTCTGTGTCCCTTTGCTCTGCTGAGCTTGGCTGATCCACAGCATAGTCCTTGAATGGGAGACCACCACCAAGGAAGTCCATGGTCGTGACGCAGAGGCAGGCAATGGCAAGCCACCTCTGCATGTCTCTTGCTGTGCAACCCCGTCAGGAGTTCCCCATAAGTCAGTTGCAACGTGATGGCACTTTATTATTTTGTGGACATGGGGGGGGGTATTACAGTGAATTGAACTGAACCTGAATCTTGTCAAGGAGATGATGCTGATAAATAAGGTGGCTGTCCTTAAGCAAGTGATACCCCCTGCACGAGATAGGGCAAGCCTTTTTTCGATAGACTCCCAAGAGCTTAGAGGTAAGGTGAGATCCTCGTTGGTTGTTAGGGAAACCAGTAAATATGGCAGCTGTAAATACATTTTTCCATCTGCACAGAGAGCCCAGAATTTTGCCCCTGTTTGGAAACAACTGATGTAGCCGTGCTACCATAACCTCAAGACTTGACTCTTGTAAAGCTCTTTACTTCGGCCATGAAGACTGCTCAGAAACATCGACTGGAACAATATGTGGCCACCCATTTGTTGCCTTTGCCAACTGCTGGAAGCATATTAACGAAGGGAACTTTGGATCTCAAAAGCTCATCCCTCAAAAATGTTGTTGGCCTCTAAGTTGCTTGAATCTAGCTCACCAAGAGCAGACCAGCATGGTTACCCTCCTGAAACTGTCTTTAGGAGACTGTCGTTTTTATTTTGGTTGTTGCTGGCAGATTTATTAAATATTGGTTTAGATATTGTTTTTTTACTTTATTTTTTATTGTTTTGCTGTGTTGCTGCCTTGGATCCCATGGTGGAGGGCAGCCTACAGACCTTTTAAATAAATGAATGAATACGTACCCGTTGGGTTGGTACCCCAGTGTTCGATCACAGTCCCCAGAGTGGCTGAAAATATTCATAAAATACAACATTGTGTGTGTGTGTGTGTGTATTCCTGATAGTTATTCCAGACTGAGTGGTAAAACATAATTTGGCTTCTGCTCTGTGACTAGAAGTATGTTGCCCACAGAGTATTTTCATTTGCTTTGGCAGCTTAAAAAGGTAAAGGTAAAGGTTCCCTTGCTCGAAAGCCAGTCGAATCCGACTCTAGGGTTGCGGTGCTCATCTCCGTTTCAAAGCCGAAGAGCCAGCGCTGTCCGAAGATGTTTCTGTGGTCATGTGGCCGGCATGACTAAACACCAAGGCGCACGGAACGCTGTTACCTTCCCACCGAAGTGGTCCCTGTTTATCTACTTGCAATTTCTTGCTTTCGAACTGCTAGGTTGGCAGGAGCTGGAACTAGAGACAGGAGCTCACTCCGTCTTGCGGCACCCGGGTCTTGAACTGCTGAACTACTGACCTTCCACAGCCTGCAGTTCAGCGTCTTAACCACTTGAGCCACCGCAGCTCCTTTGGCAGCTTACAAGACTTTTAACCAAACTTTGCTCAGTCCGTTACTATTTCCTGTTAGGGAGACCATTTAGCGTAGCCAGTGCTGTGGAATAAATGGAAGCCTACTACGCTACTACCGTCATCTTTGGAGGACTTGCCTCAGGGCCTCCACCATCTGAGGTTAGTCAAGTAGTAGCGCGAGAACAAACCTTCTCAATCATGGCGCAGAAATTATTGAAGTCCCTCTCCAGGACAGGGTTGTAGAAACTGGGGGTGGAGCCAGGGGTGGCTGCCACCGCGTTGATGCCTGACATCACTTCTGGCACAAAACCAGAAGTGAATTCATCACGTGGGGCAATGCACTAGGATTTATCCCGAACTCTATGATTTGCCCATCGAGTTTTGGGCAAGTACTAGTGTGCTGCACCTACACGATGATGTCATTTCCGGTTTTGTGCCAAAAGTGTCAGTGTGATTCCAGCAAGTCCCCCCCCTCCCAGTCTGTGAAGAGGCAGTGGGGAGTGAGGGGGGGGCAATGCTGAGAGGTCTTCTACTGTAGTGGGACACTTGGCCCCCTACGCCAGAGAGATTTATTTGTCCCTCTCTATCACTGTCTTCAGCCAGTGGGTGAAGATTTTCCCACTTTGTTTTGCATTCTTGCAGTGATTCTTCCTTTATGTGTATTTTTGTCACATTGTTTTTATTTTTATATATATATATATATATATATATATATATATATATATATATATGCATTTTAAAGTTTGTTTTAATACTCTGATTGTTCACCTCCTCAGGGACCCTGAACTGGAGAGAAAGGCAGCATAAAAATGTTTTAAATAAAATAATGTTAACACTAATTACTGCATCTGTTGGGCTGTCTGGCCCGTTTCTCTTTTGTCTAAGTGCTGGCTACACAGCAGCTTGTGAGAACCATGGCTTTCATAGGAATAATTAAAAAAAAAAAAGACTGGCTTGTAAGACAAACCTTCAGACTCTGTACTTCAAAATGTAAATACCCGCCCACTCAGGCCTTGCCTGCTTTTTACCCCTCCCTCCACCCACATCCAACCCACGCCTCCCTCTCTTTCTGTCTCTCTTCAGAAAAAACTGCTGCTGTTGGATTACCCGGTGTCAGTGCCTTCCAACCTAAAACCAGTAAGTTCTTAAAAACACTCTGTTAATTAATGACATAGCTGGGCATGTTATTGAAAGGGGCACCGTTCTCGGGGTGCCAGGTTACCTGTCGTGCCCCTGTGCTCCAGACAAAAATCAGAGGGGGGGAAACAGCTTTTTGAGATGCACTAGGAATTTCTCAAATCTCTATGGTTTTTACAATAGAGATTTGGGGAATTCCTAGAGCATTGCACTGTGTTGTGGCAACACTTCTGGTATGCAACAGGAAGTGACATCATGGCCTCAGCAACGCCTGTTTGTAGAATCTCCATCTCCCAGATCTCCCATTGGTTGCTGGCAGAGGGTTGGCAATACTACATCATTCAGATATAATGGGAAAACATAGTTTGCTGCTTTCCGAACAGAGTGGGGGAATTTTTGCACTCGTGTGCCCACCTTTGCCCTTTTCATTCCTCATGTATGCCCTGCCAATAGTTTCAGATCCTGGTATGTTGGACCCATTGATCATAGCAGAATTTTTTTTTGTCTATTAGCTCCTTAGGGGCCGACAGCATTTTCCAGGGTAAAAACCTCTCCTGAGTCAAAGCTTGCTTCACTGGATATCTGGTTATCAGGTGAAAAGAGCTTTGATTCATGAAAGCTTACACCGTGAGACAGGTGCTACTGGGCTAGAGTTGCCAGTCCCCAGATCCCAGCAGGGATTCCCCTGCCCCCAAAACCACACCCCAAACCAGTTTTGTTATAGAGTTTTGCCCAAAAACCAGAGCATCACTTCCGGGTGACATCATCGCGTCAGGGACATCCCGGAATGCCCCCCCAAATCCCCCAACCAACACGACGAGGGAACCTGGCAACCCTATACTGGACTCAAATTTTGTTCTGCTGCTACAGGGAGGGAGGGCAGGAAGGGTTGCTTCAGTGCTTAGTTCTTGTGGTGCTTTCCTATGTGCCCAGGGAAATGCTAATTGCCACTTTGGGGTCAGGAAGCAATTTTTCTCCAGGCCAGTTTGGCCAGGGATCCTGGAGGTTTTTTGTCATCTTCTGGGCATGGAACATCAGTCACTGCGGGTGTGGAGGGGGAGATATTTGTGAATTTCCTGCATTATGCAAGGGGTTGGAGTTGAACTAGATGATCCTGGGGGTCCCTTCCAACTCTATGATTCTACAGACTAACAGGTCTGCCCCCTGAAATTAACCATAGTGGAGTAAGCTACAATCACACAGGCAGCGGCTCAGCAGGACAGCATCCGCATAGCATACAGAAGGTCCCTGGTTCAACCCTCAACATCTCCAAGTAAAGGATTCTGGGTAGTAGGTGATGGGAAAGATCACTGACTGAGACCCTGGAGAGCAGCTACCAGTTAGAGCAGATGGCACTGACCTGGATGGACCAATGATCCGTGCCTCATTCAGCCCTAGTTAGATTAATTAAACCATCGTTTCCTTGTGATATGTGAGGTGAGCCTATGTTTGTCCAAAGCGGAAATGTAGACTGTGACTGTTATGTCCTGAAGCTGGAATCTGTCATATACATTCCTATGTTAAGCTTCAGACATAGGATGGGATTGTAAGTTGTCGCATTACCATTGGTCGGTTTCTGTGAAACCTTGTAAATAACCAATCCTGACTGTACATAGCCTTTTGGAGGGAACAGACCTCATTGGTCTTTATCCTTGCTTTCTTATTGGATGTTAACTTATTTATGGGTGTGGCTTTGACAGCCCGGATCATTTAAAAAGGGAGCTATGCTCTACTATTCTGTGTGTGTGTGTGTCGTTGAGTTGAGTTTGCTGTTACAATAAAGCTGAAATCACTTTTGCTGAAATCCAATCGTGTTGAGTTGCATACTTAACAGTGACATAAGGTAAGAGGGGTCAACCCTGGTTAGTCAATGGATGGGAGAGACCACCAAGGAAGTCTAGGGCTGCTGCACAAAGTTAGGCAATGGCCAACCATCTCTGAATGTCTCTTGCCTGGAAAACCCTGTGGGGTTGCCATAAGTCACTTGCAGCTTGACAGCACTTTCCCACCACTGGAGCTTGACAACTCAACCTATACATATATCAGTCATGACACCTTTGGCAAAAGATGAAGAATTCTGTGCTTTCTGCTGTGGTGACTGACCTGTACCACTCCACCTCCTGGTTATAAGGCACACAACACAGGAGTTATGTATTTGCCTATAAGTATGCTTTGTAAAAGAAACAGGAGCTTCAGACACAAGCTCCATTGACTTCCAAGTATTCTAAACCCTGCAGTCAGATCGGTCACTTTTGTGTAACAGACCAATCCGGAAAGACTCTGCCTTTCGGTGGGAACAATTCCCATTGGTTCCAAGCACTTATCTTTGATTGGATGTTATTGTTCCAGGGATGTGTGGTTTGGATTGTTCTGGGTGTCTTTTGTCTTGTGTTCACTGAGTTATGAGCTGAATAAAGAAATCTCCTGCTGAAATCGCTGCCTCAATCTCAGTATATAACACTAGTGTTCTTCCTACCTACGTATGTCTCTCTAACATCCCCCCCCTCGCTCCACCTTGTTTCGCCTAGGATGCACATTGTTTTGGACTGTGGCAACTTCATTTCATCTCCAAGGAGCTGAGCCGCATGCTACAGGTGGCTGGGTCCGAACTGAAGAAAAACATCACAGAATTAGAATCGTGGCTTGTAAATGGTTTGTTTGGAAACTGTACAATAGAAGTAAGTTGTGAATTCCTATTTAAAAGGGACTCCTGTTGTCCTTAGTAGTGTTTGTGATCTCTCCTGCCCTGAAGACTCGGGCCAGATAGTAACGTCTACATGTGGGAGCCTTCGGAATCAAATATCACATTTAGACCTGAGTAAAATATATTAACCCTCCACCTGCTGAACCTGAGCCATGTTAGTCCAACTGCCTGCCAAATGCTTGCCCTAACAGGCGCGGCATGCACTGTTCCTGGAAGTCGCTCAGGCTTCACCTTGGGGGAATCTCCAGGGAGAAGCGTTTTCATAAAGCAAGCAATAGGGGCTCATTTTGTCTCTCAAGGCAACCTTCTGTCTCTTGTTCTATTCCTCCCTCCCTTTCATACCTTGTGGCCTCGCTGCAAGTTGGTGTGCATTGAACTTTGGGTTGTCAGCTCTTGGTTGGGAAGTTCCTGGAGATATTGGGGTGGGGGGAACCTGAGGAGAGCAGAGTTTGGAGAGGGGAAGGACTTCAGCAGGGTATAATGCCACAGAGTCCACCCTCCGAAACAGCCATTTTCTCCAGGGGAACAGATCTCAGTAGGTTGGAGATTGGTTGTAGGCTGGAGTTCAACTGTAATTCCAGGAGAGCTGCAGGCCTCATCTGGAGGCTGGCAACCCTAATAGAATTCAGGATCAGGCAGCTTCAAAGGCAGAGGAATTGTTACCACAGAGAGGGATTGGGGGGCCATAACGTACGCCATGGCAGCAGATACTGACCCAGTGCTTCGTTTTCTGCATGTTTCCAAAGTTTTCCTTTAAGCCATGAATCAAGTCAACACAATCCTGGCAAAGGAAATTAAAACGGCACGCACAGAGCATTGGTTAACTTTAGAAATGGTTGGATACCAAAGGGGTAGCCAAGTTAGTCGGCCACATTTGAAATAAACAGAGGAATCTTGTGGCATCTTCTTGGGCCACTGAAAGGATTGTGAAGTGAGGGAGAGATGGGCACGGAAGTATACCAGATGATCTGTATTCTCTGTGCCCATAGCATCATCCTTTACCCAGTGGGTGAGGGCTAACAGAGGTGCACTGTACTCTTATTCTAGAGGACTTCTCCAGCGACATAAGGGAAGCACATACCTTGTTTGGGGGGAGAGCATGGGCAGGAATGGGGAAGGTGTTGCCACTATTTTCTCAAAGAGGGGGGAAGCCTGGGGTGGTATACCTGTTGGACCAAGAGAGGGGAGTCCTGGCTTCTGACGGATTTGGTCACAACCAATGTTCCCTCTAAGCTGTGGAGTGTTGCGAGCAAAAATTCTACTTTGTGAGCTTCTGGTATTAAAGTCGTAGGCGAGTGATTTGGCTGCTGCATAAATTAGCTTGTTCTGGAGCCCTCCTTCCTGAGCTAAGACAAAAATCTGTGACCTGGAGGCTGAAATACTCTGAGCTGGCTCGCACAAACTCAGCTTAGAGAGAACACTGGTCACAACTCCTTTTGTTTCTTTTTTTTAATGCCCCACAGAGTGACTGCGTTGAGTTTGAGAGGACAAACGTCTCCATGTTCTTGGATTCCATTCTTTTAACCTTCGAGGCATTGAGAGACAAGATGTATATGATGGAGGAGATGGATTTGCCTTTCAGTTTCAGTAATTGCACCCCTGTTCAATGCCAATCCGGTAAGACACCCAGGCAGTGGGTGGGAGGGCAGCGTACAGATGCCTGTTGGCTTACGGGTCACTTTCTGTGGTGGACACGACACCCCCTACTGAGCTGGTTAAGCCAAGTGACAAGAACAATTTGGCTGTCGATCCGTGTTTCAGAATTTTTAGGAAGAGGACAGAGGTGAAGTTCTCCTTGCCAACTCTTTCTGCTAATATTTTACCAAGCTCTGATATAAGGCAAATGACAAACAGGCATCAAATTAAACAAGAAGCATCATCTTTTTCTTAAAAACCCATTTCTCCCCTCCCTAAAAAAAAAAAAGACGTCCCATTTGCAACAAAGATAAAAATCTATTTACAGTATTTATATGTCAGTTGTCTTCTGTCAATGGCAGATATAACTTAGTGCCAGGGTCCCCTGTGTCTGCCAAGTATTTTTCAAATGTGGGTGGGGCCAGGCAGGGCTTTTACCCAGCAAGGCTTTTGATTGGTCACTGGAGATTTGATTGGCTGTGCAGCTTTTTTAAAAAAACGTTGCTTTCGCAGCAGCTGCCTCCGCAGCATAAGGATCTTCATTGTGTGACTGAAGGCAAGCTGCAGGCTGCAGCAACCATTTTGTGGCTGGCTCCTCCTCCTGAAGCAGCCATTTTGTGGCTTCACCCACCATGCTGTCAAAAATCCAGAGGTGCTCCGGGGGGCTCCCGGGCAGCAGCAGAGCCTCCTCCTCCTCCTTACCTGGCATGCAGCAGACACGGGCCGAGGCCCCCAGGCTGCTGAGCAGCACCACCACCAGCCCGGGGAGGGGCCACGGGGGGCGCATGCTGCCAGCTGGCAGCATGATGTGGCAGGTGACAGGCGGGCAGCCCCACGAGCTCCTCGGCACAGCAGCGCAGAGGAAGCTGGGGAGGCGGCAGCGGCGCTTTGCTTCGGAAGGCCCAGAGGCTGGCGCAGGGAGCGGGGGGGGGTCTCCAGAAGCCCCTCGGTGGCGGAGGAACACGTGGAAGAGACGGCGCCCGGAGGGGAGCCTGCCGAGCCCAGCCGCCACGTCGGTGTCCGCACGTGCCAGCCAGCCAGGGGCCCCCTGGGCACACACACCCCCCACCACCTCGCAAGGGAACCCAGCCGGGCCTGCGCGCTAGCTCCCGCCCCTGCTCCCGCAGTTTACACCCGTCTCTTCCCTCCTCGTCTCTTCTCGGTGTCGGGGAGGGGGAGGGCGGGCAAGCTTCGCCGCCACATCTTGCGCCCCACCGGGGCACTCTTCACTGATGGCGGCGGCAGGGGGCTTTCCGTGGGGGGGGCGCAGTTTGGCGCCCCTCCAGCCAGCGCACTCTGGGCAAGCGCCTAGCTCGCCTAGTGGGCGAGCTGGCCCTGTTGATGGGTCGCCCTATCCAGGAGCACATTCAGTCTGTGTCAAGGGCATTGCACTGGCTGCCTATAGCATACCGGATCTGCTTCAAGGTGCTGGTTCTTACCTTTAAAGCCCTTTATGGCCAGGGACCTACATACCTGAGGGACTGCATTTCCCCATATGTACCCCAGAGAGCACTGTGATCAGGGATCCAGAATCGGCTGGTCCTCCCAAGTATCAAGGAGGCCAGGCTGGTGACAACAAGGGCCAGGGCTTTTTCGGTGGCAGCTCCACTCTGGTGGAACGAGCTCCCAGAGGAGACCAGGGCCCGGCGGGACCTTTCACAGTTCCGCAGGGCCTGTAAAATGGAGCCGTTCCACCAGGCCTTTGGAGCCGCCACCACGACCATGGTTGATACCATCTCGATCGCCAGCATCACTGGCAACGCCAACTGATACTGCATGGCAAAGAGCCCTGATCCTCTGGACCCTAATTTCTGCCCGTGCCAATTCCCCCTTTTTATGACATCTGAAGCGGCCTGACATCTGAAGGCCAATCGGCGCCAATGGATAAGACTAGCACTTTATTATTATGGTTTTAATGGTATTTTAATGTTAATTGATGCTACTTATGTATTTGGAATTTTATCTGATAGTAAGCCTCCCTGAGCCGGCTACAGCTGGGAGGGCGGGATAAAAATTTAATAAATAAAATTAAATAAATAAACCCGATGACATTGGACTAGTTGGGAATACTCAGGCTCCTTCCTGATCTTGCAAACAAAGGAGAGAGATCACAGGAAGGAAGTAGAGAAGAAAACAACAGCTGTGATGTGTTACGTCACAAAAGTCTCCACAGACTGAAAGTGGAGACTTCTGTGACATAACACATCACAGTTGTTGTTTTCTTCTCTCCTTCCTGATCTTAGCAGTCTCATCCTCTTGATACTGCAGGCAGACAACTGAAGCAGAAAGAATAAATGGCTGCCTTCATTTAGTGAGTTTATGGATGGGGTAAGATTTGAACTCGGGATTTCCCAGCTTCCCTTAACGCCACTGTTCCACACCGTCCCCAGCCATTTAGTTAAGGGTGGTTTATTGGTCTGCTAATCATCTCCATATTGCCTCCTGCTTGTTCTTACTACCCAAGGGCGCTGGGTCTCTCCCCCTCCTCTAATCAGACGCTCTTTTACGTTACAGAGTCTCATAGCACTCCATACCCTGGTTACTCTGAGCAAGTACTGGAAGACCCGCAGGCATCCAAATCAGCCATCCTTCAGAGACATCACTGGTTTCTGATTCCAATCCCCTTGCTGGTCTGTCTTTTCAGCGTTGTGAAGTTTTCAGGCAGGGTCCCACTCCAGCCATTGCCGGTGAGTCTGATGTGAAAGAGTCCACGTCCAAAAGAGATCTAGAGCTCGGTCCTTTTCCGCATTTGCCTGCCACTCCAGGTTTTCTCAGTGTTCGAGTTGAGGCGATTTAAGGCTGATTCTGCATTGGCTTTTCCCTCTGTTGTTTTATGAAACCCACCTTGGAACAGAAATTCCCCTCTGCATTGCATGCTGCGTTCACTTCCTTTGATTATCGGGTTTTAGGGTAGCTTCCACACTCCATGCCACTTTCGAGTTCTTTGATCATTGGATTTTATTATACCTTCTACATAGATTTATGGCCATTTAGGGGTGATTTTGCAGTCAGTACGGCATTGCCCCAAGGTATTTGAATGTGGTTTTGAGCTGTACTTTTTCCTCCCAGTTGAGAAAATGTGGAGCGAATTCTAAATGCAGAATCACCCTAAATCCAGGGCAAAACAGCATCCAAATAACCCGGGGCAACAGCAAGCTGAACCCGGGCTGACCACTGAAGGGAGGTAATGCAATGCAGAATGGGGGGGAAAAAAACAGAATAAAAAGAAGGTTGAACTCGATTTTAGCGCAGAATGTGGGGAAATGCCTGGATTAAAAAGAAGGTTGAATTCGATTTTAGCGCAGAATGGGGGGAAATGCCTGGATTAAAAAGAAGGTTGAACTCGATTTTAGCGCAGAATGGGGGGAAATGCCTGGATTAAAAAGAAGGTTGAATTCGATTTTAGCGCAGAATGGGGGAAATGCCTGGATTAAAAAGAAGGTTGAATTCGATTTTAGCGCAGAATGGGGGGAAATGCCTGGATTAAAAAGAAGGTTGAACTCGATTTTAGCGCAGAATGGGGGGAAATGCCTGGATTATAAAGAAGGTTGAACTCAATTTAAGCGCAGAATGGGGGGAAATGCCTGGATTAAAAAGAAGGTTGAATTTGATTTTAGCGCAGAATGGGGGGAAATGCCTGGATTATAAAGAAGGTTGAACTCGATTTTAGTGCAGAATTGCTTGGAGGACACCGCGGTGAAGATGGATTGAAAAGAGAGGGCAGAAAGGGCCCTAGAAGAAATGCAGTGAAGGGCAAAACAAAATTAATGATGAAGAGACTGGAGCACCTTCTCAGAGTGGAAAGGCCTTCTTACTTTAGGGAGTGTTGGATATTTTAGCAGAGTAAAAGGGAACCGCACAGCATACATGTGTAAATTAGCTAAAAGAAAGTTTACTAAGAAAATTAGGAAGGGTTACATGAGAGGATTAAAAAAAACCCAGTCTATCTAGCTACATCTTTCTAGTTACTTTTTACTCCAAGATGGGTTCTCTGTTCTGATCTTAGAACAAAGGGAGCAGAAAGAAAACCCCTAACTGCGTACGTGCAAAATATCAGGTAACATCACCCAACTATGAACTGACCAGTGACCAGGCTGAAGGTCACTTAATTATGAATAGGACTTCCCCTTCTAGCACGGGGACTTCTGCTCATAGGTTCTAAGCTAACTACAATTAGCATACATAAGCAAACAGGTTAATTCTTTCATGGCATCAGGAAGTGAGTTTGCAAACACTCCAACAGGGAGTAAAGGTGATGCAAGATGAGACATAACTGTGTTGTCGAAAACTAGGCATGGTGTGGAGAAAGTGAAGAGAAATACAAGGATTCTGGGTCTCCCAAGGAAGGTGATGAGCTGTAGCAGGAGAGGACCAGCGGCAAAGGGAAGGACGCCTTCAGACAACGCAAAAATAACATACCAAATTTGCTGTCCCAGGATTCAGGGATGGCTGCTGGCTTGGCGGTGGGGAGTGCCGCCAAGTTGCAGCTGATGAGTACCAGCCAGGGCTGACCCTGCTTAGCTTCTGAAACCTGACAAGATCAGGCAGGCTTGGGACATCCAGGTCCGGGCCCCAATCCATCAGGTTCTAATTAAAAAGTAGCACTTTTGGGGGGTTTTGCAAAGCTGGTTCTTCTTTGTTTTGACTTCCCCTTTCAAAGCCATCAGAGTTAGCGGCCGTCACTACCATGTTTTGGGACAGTGAGTTCCACAGGTGAGTCATTGCATAGGTGGATGAGGTGGTGGAAAGCACCATCAAGTCACAGCCAGCTTAACGGCAACCCCGTACGGTTCTCAAGGCAAGAGACACCCAGAGGTGGCTTGCCACTGCCTACCTATGCTTAGGAACCCCAGCCTTCCTTGGTGGTCCCCCATCCAAATGCTGACCTGGGTCAACCCTGCTTAGCTTCCAAGGTCTGACAAGAGGGCTAGCCCAGGTCATCTTTGCATTGGGCAAAGAAATATTTCTTTGGGTCTGTCCAAAGTCTACTGCCCCCGGGCATTCTGGGTGACGGAGAACAGCAGCAGGGCAGATGGAAGCAGCCCTGCCGGTGTGCTTTTAAGCTCTCGTTTCTGGTCTTTTAGTACTGTAGCTGTTTGACCTGTTGCAGTATTAGAAGCCTGCAAGCTTTGATTGTAAGCCGGTTTGAGAACCAAACATTAGCCAAGAGTACAAGCTGCAAGGGGTTAACATATATAAATAATCAGGGAGCTCCTGCAGAGATCCAAAGTCCGGTTTCTGCAACACAGGTTCAGGTGGACAGCCGTGTTGGTCTGAAGCAATCGAACAAAGTTTGATTCCAGCGGCGCCTTTAAGACCAGGAAAGTTGAATTCTGGGTATAAGCTTGCATGGACACAAACACTGATACCCAGAGTTCAACTTTGTTGGTCTTAAAGGTGCCACTGGAATCAAACTTGTTCTGTTTCTGCAACATAGTTAGTGCTCCGTTGGTTCCGCAACCCACATTCCACCTTGTCTGTCTTTTGCAGCTTCAAGTATGAGCGAACGGGAAGGGATGACCTTGTCCCAAAGCGAAAAGGATGTCTTCCTTCCAGTTATGCACCTTTGACAGAAAGACCCTTCCTGCTCTCACTTTCCTCCCTGCGGGATTGCATTTGCAGGCCTCAAAACTAGGAGACGTCACCAAATTTCGCGAACACGCCATTTCGATTCAAAAACCCCAGCTTCGGACATGAGTTTTCCCCACTCGGGACAAATCTGCAGTCGTCCTTTTTCATTTTCTGCTGACCACGCAAATGAAACTCTTCGTTTCTTCCTGTCCAAACTCATGCCTTTTTTTTTGTGCATGTTTGCCAAGGGGTGTAAAAATGGTGTAAGCTGTGAGAAAAACAGTGTAACAAATACCATATAAGCTGAAACAAACTGGGACCCTCCAGGAGCGAACGCAGAAAAAAAACGAAATGGCCTTACGGTGACAACGTACAGGAACAGAGAAAGAAATGGATACAAAGGTGGTGCGTTTCTGCTGAAACACCTACTTGGAGAGGTGGGGGAACAAGGAGAAACTGGACTCTGCAGAATATACACAACGGAGGGACGATTGCTTCAGTACCACATTGTGTCAGAGGATGGTGCTGTGTCACAATTTTTATACTGACAGTGACAGGTTTTTTAAAAAACATATTTTTATTTTGTATAAATAAAAGCAGTGCTTTGGAGCTATGTAAATGTATCGTTTAAGTGGCATTACGTGCAAAGGGCTTCCTGGGTTTACCCGGTCTCACTGGAACGGTTTCTTCAGGCATAAACCCCACTTAGAGACAGACAAAAGTCTCCCCACTGGTCCGCTTTCGGTCGGGATCAAAGCCTCCGAACCACTTTGACAGGGTGATCGGGCCAGCCTGACCTGAGAGGGCATCTCAGCTGGGTCCACTATCTGGTACACGTGGTAGGAACCAGCGTGGGATAGTGGTTGGATTGAGGACTGGGGAGGTCGGAATTCAAAACCCTGCTCAGCCAGGAAGCATTCAGTTGGATCCAACCCAATTTCCTGCCGGTGGGAAAAAAAGGAAAGAACAGTCCTCTCCAACCACCCAAAAATGCCAGGAGAGGGCCATGCCTGCTGGGCATGCAGAAGGTCCCAGTTTCAAACCTTGGCATCTCCGACTAAAAGGTGATGTGAAAACTAAACAGCTGCTGCCAGTCTGAGTAAACAATAATGACCTTGATGGATCAATGGTCTGATTCAATAGAAGGCAGCGCTGTGTGCCGTGCTGGGGCTCATCGGACCTGCGCTACAGCAGAGGGGGAGGGACTGGGCAAGGCTGAGGGGAAAAGCTGGCCGGATCCAACCCGTTTCCTCTTGGCCCAGCCTGCCTCGCAGAGTTATTGGAGAGACAAAACAGGGAAGGGAGAACCATCTAGGCCACCCCGAGCTCCTCGGGTGGGATAAAAATGAGACGGGTAGATAATCACCTCAGAACTCTGCCTCCTCATTCTGATGCTTTTGCCGATGAGGCCTTAAGACAAAACCAGGCATGTTTATTTATTCACATGCCTGCTTGTTCATACATAAAGAGGGGTGCACAAAACAGAGCGTGCAGGTGAGGGGAGCGAACCATCGCTCCCTCCCCCTCCTTCCCTCACCATCCTCCATAGCTTTAGACGATACTGCAAACAACAATGCACAAGAAGCTAAGGATGGGGCAGGGTTTACCTGTCCTTACCTGTCCCCTCCTGTTTTCTTAAGAGCCAAATTCCATCTACTTTGCATGCGAATGGGTAGAGATGTGCCTGGATATACCTTCATCCCTCTGTCTTGTCTCATTTGGTCCATTGTTGCCTTCCCCATCTGCCCTTTCCACTCTGTAAAAGGGCTTGGTGTAGCTCCAAAGCTTCCCCACTTTCATACCAGTCGAGCATACTAGTTTTACGTCTATTAATAAATCCCGGGGCCAACATGGGATTATCTGGCCTCTCGTGAATGACCGTCGTGCCTGGGGGAATTAACTGCACCTGGGGTTTTAGTGTTTGCTTGTCTGTTTGAACAAACGGGTTTAGGATTTAGATCCCGATACAACAGAAGATGCGGGTGATTTGTAGGCTGGTCCCTCGGGACAGATGGCAGGCTCCGGAAACCTTCCCTCAGCGGTTGCTTGTGAAACGGCAGAAGGACCAAGTGTCTCTAACACATCTTCCGGGAACCAAGCAGGTGCCCACTTCTACCCACTACCTCCCGCCGACTCCCCCCTCCTCGCCCTCCACCTCCCGTTTTCGGCCCTGATTAAACAGAGCCGTCTGCTCAGTCCCAGTTAGGGGTATTATCCTCATGTTCATTTCTTCTGTATATGTCATTCCCCTGCTCCTTTCTCCGGTCTGTAATCTTTCTTGACCACCTCCTCCTCTCTCCCCCCCCCACACTTGGACTTTGACGTCGTCGAGTGACGGGGGTACTAAGCCGCCACCGGCTCCCCTTTTGCCGCCGGCCTTCTTCAGATCCCCCTTCGCCTTCCACCAAGACAGACCACCACCCCCTCCACAGCTGGGGTAAGGAGCAACGGGGGGGAGGGAAAGGATCGACAGGGAGGGGCGTAAAGGGACAACGGTGAGATGCTACGTAGAACACAACAACTTGTATGGTCTTTTATTACCCTTTGGGATGGGGCAGAGAGGGGGTTTTCAGGATGTTCTCCTCTAGGGGGCGCTGTCTCCCTTATGAGATACCAAGGAAAGAACTGGGCGTGGGTACCTGCATCCTTTAGAGGCCCTGGTTCCCAGGATATATCATTGTTGGGGGTGGGAAAACCGGGGAATACGGCATGGAATTGTAATTATGTGTGTCTAATATAAGCTTACTTAAGTGGCCTCGCTCCAGTGTTTTACCGTGAGTTCAACAAATTTAACTGGGTGATGTTTTGCTTGATTTTTGCTTGCTGAAGGGCTGTTTGCTGAAAGCACAGAAGCAGTGCTGAATTTATTGAAAGTTGGCAAACCAACCTGGAGGCAGAGAAGCCCTAAGAACTGGTACGGTGGAGCAGGGAATGGGAACTTTTTCTTTCTGATATATGTGCCGCTGTATGTTTTCTGACTCAGATACAGCTATATTGGAGGGAGGGAGGAAGCAGGAAGGTCTGGCACACGCTTGTGTCTAGGGGCTGCTCTATGTGTAATGCTTTTCAGTACGTGGTGACAGTGTTGGTTTCAAAGGTTAGGTGACAGGAATCAGACGAAGTGGCATCTTTCTACTGGGCCGGTTTAGGTTGACGCAAGAGCACGTAGGCTCTTGAATTCCCCAAGGTACTTCATCAGCTTCCTAGATGAAGGATTCTGGGAAACATGAAAGCTTGCATAACTTTGCACCTGCCTAAGAGAGATCAGAGCAAAATATTGTATTCATTCTTTGTCTTCAGTCTGAAGATTTGCTGGGGGAGAATTGGGAAAGTGGCCCTTGTTGATTTCTCCTCTGGGGGTGCTGTCTCTCAGGTTTGCTCAAGGAAAATATCGAACCCTGATTCTCACCTGCTTTGATCCAAAACTGAATGCATGGTTTTTTTTTAAAAAAAAATCTCACCTTGGCTCAGCCGCTCTGCAAGTGCACAGCAAAGCAGAGGGCAACTTCTTCTGCCCACTTCAGGCATTACATTTCTGGCCTTCCTGTCATGCACTGGGAGAATGCACTATGTGTGATTCTTATGCACAAATTACCCGTTTTATCTGAAAAGGGCAACGTGTGCACTTTCCAGCCGTGGTACGTGCTGCCTGAAACCTGGGTTTTGATGATTTGTACATAGAGAAGCTACAAGATACACGTGTAGTCCTTTTTAGACAAAATGGCTATCATGTGTACCTATCGAAAGGATTGTGTATAGAATATACTCTCCGTATAAGAGATTGGCGCACCAGAAATGTAACACCTGCAAAGGGCTCTGAGGGGGGGAGGTATAGGGTTGCCAGATCCAGGTTGGGAAACTGGAGATTTGGGGGTGGAGCCTGGGGAGGACAGGGACCTCAGTGGGGCGCAAGGCCACAGAGTCTAGCCTCTGAAGCGTCCGTTTTCTCCAGGTGAACTTATCTCTGTGGTCTTAGTTCCAAGGATTCCCAGGTCCCACCCGCAGGCTGGCATCCCTGGGCAGGGTCCCCTTTTCTATGTTTAGTCATGTGACCAAAGAGAAGCCAGAAGCGATTCAATATGGGTTAGGAGAGCCAACGCACAGATTTATATGTGTACAAGTCTGCTCCATTTACATATAAAGCAATGGGGGGGGTGGAAGAGCTACTTTTGGCCCAAAGACAAAATGTAAATGCCGGGAGCTGATCCCCTCCTCGCACACATACAGCTGACCTTGCTGCACTCAGCTTGTTTCTTGGAGCCAGCTGGAGGGGAGGGCTTGAACCTCCAGTGCGTGGCAGTAAGGTCAGGTGGGGGACAGGGAGGCCTTACCCCCTCCCCTGCACACTCTTCTCTGTGCCAAAGAACAGATCAACCAATCACGATGCGTTACGTTTCCCTTCTCATTTGCAGACTAGAACCATGTGCAGGGAAAACTCCAGAGCCTGGCCAGGGCTCCAGCACGCTGCAAAATGCCCAGGGTTACAACAAATGCTCTCTCTAAGCTGTGGAGTCTTGTGAGCAAAACTTCTACTTTGTGAGCTACTGGCATTAAAATTGTGAGCCAGCGATTTGGCTCCTGCATAAATCAGTTTGCTCTGGAGCCCTCCTTCCTGAGCTAAGTCAAAAATGTGTGAGCTGGAGGCTAAAAAACTGAGCTAGCTCACACCAACTCAGCTTAGAGGGAACACTCGCGTGTGTCTCAAAGGAAGGCCTTTCCTCCCATCACGTGATACCTGAAGGAGGGGATTGAGCCTGGGCCCTTCGGCATGCAAAACACGTGCTTTTGCACTGAGCAACACGAGCTAGCTGGCTTTCTCTTCATGCCCCTGTGTAAAAGTAGGATCCCTTCATTGGGTCTGAAGAAGTGGGCTCTGTGACAGACAGGAGAAGATCACACCCTCTTTTCCTCCCGATTCAGCTTGGACCAATCACTTCTGAAAAGCTGAAAGGGGAAGAAAAATCTGGTGTGGGGGGGAAACAACACCTGCTGTTCTGTTATGAGGTGGTCAGATACGGAATTACTAGAATACGCTCACTAGACAATCCTTTAACTCAGGGGTCTCCCAAATGGTGCCATGGAGTCCACTGACACCTTTTCTGTGTTTTTAGGAAGTGGGAGGGGCCAGGTAGGGCTTTTGCCCAGCAGGGCTTCTGACTGACTATGAGAGGTTTGATTGGCTGTGCAAATTTTAAAAAAATGTTGCTTCGGCAGCAGATGCCACCACAGCGCAAGGATCTGCACTGTGCGACTGTAGTTAAGCTGTGGCAATCATTTTGTGGCTGGCTTCGCCTCCTGTAGCATCCAGGTCATAGGTCAGTCAGGGCTCAGCGACAGTGAGGTCTCCTCAGAGGAGGAGGGGTCCTGTGTAGCCAGCCCAGAAGTCAGTACAATCCATTTTGTGGCAACTATTTTGTTGCTGTACCAACCATGCCATGTCAGGATTCCAAATGTGCCCGCAGGGTGAAAAGGGTTGGAGACTGCTGCTTTAATTTACAGTTCCTAGGGACAGTTTATCCTAGACTCAAGAGTTCTTTCCACACTTGGATCCCATCTGGTTTTAGCAGAGTTCAACTCACAACACAATACCTTGCATTTATCCCTGGTTATAACAGCATCCAATTATCCCGGGACAAGTGTGGGGTGAAACCGGAGTGACCTCAATGTAATGTAGAAACAAAAAATACCCCGAGATAATTACAGGGGTGAACTTGAGCGTAGTGTAGAATGTAAGTTCGGGGACAGGGTTGAACTGGGATTTAAGGTCTAGTGCGGAATCACCACGACTGGGAAGGGTGACTGGTTGCTGCACTAGTTTTATGTTACTTCCCTGCTTTGTTGCCAGCTAGTCAGTCCTAAGCATGATTCAGCCCCCCCTTGAAAAACAGGTTGTCATGGCCTCCGCCCTGAGCCCACTATCCAAGCCAGGACTTTCTCAAAGAGGCTCAAACATGACACACATCAAATGATTAAGATTTTTTTGGAATGAGAATGGAGGGGAGACAGGCTAAGTTCCGCCCCTTACTTCTCAGAGTGGCCTGATTGTAAGATCACCTACGCAGAAACTCCTCCACCAAGCCCCAATTTCACCCACATCTTCTTCTCCCTCCTGCAACCGCTGACAAGGGGCAGAAGAGGAGCAGGATTTTCTGAGGGAAACTAGGGAAAGATTTGTGGTTTCTGAGGGGAGCTCATATTACATTGTGAGACTCCTGAGGTTTGAGGGAAGGCCGAAAATAGCCTCAGGGTTACAAACTTGGCTGCTAACTGCTCTCTGCTCTCCTAAGCCGTCAACTGTAACTTTATGAATACCTTGAATAAAACTTTGTTGGTCTTAAAGGTACCACTGGACTCTAACGTTGTTTTATGAGTAACTAACTTTATGGGCCAGGGCTGGTTCTAGGTTTTGATGGGCCCTGGACAGAGAGTGCTCAGGGCTCCCTCCTCCCCTCCTATGCCCCACCGCCAGGACCCCTGCTCACACCTCCCTGCTTCCCTCCCCCAGGTATCCCCTGCACCTACAGCCTTTCCCTGCCTGTTCATGACCCCTCCCACAGTCACCTGCATGTCCTTTCCCCAATGGCACTGGGAGGTGTGTGCAGCTGGAAGGGCCAATGCTGTGACCATCACCCTCTGCACACCCTGGCAGTGCTGGGCAGCCCAGGTAGCCAGGAACACAGGAGGTGGAGCACATGCAAGCAAGTGGACAAGGGAAGGGCACACAGGCAGACAGCGGGGGGTGAGGTAATGGCCATGGGCCCTACCAGAAGCCGTGGACCCTGTCAGATTTCAGAGTATGCTGATGCCAGCCCTGGAATGGGCCCAGCAAAACTGTGTTATACCTGTAAATAGAATCTGTTCTCTTTTTCTGAACTACCTTATTCCCCTACCCCCTGGGTATAAATAAAAGTTACTGCTAGGGATGCCAGCCTCCAGGTGGGATCTGGAGTTCCCCTGGAATTACAGCTCCTCTCCAGACCAGTGTTCCCTCTAAGCTGAGTTAGTGTGAGCTAGCTCACAGTTTTTTAGACTCTGGCTCACAGATTTTTGTCTTCGCTCAGGAAGGATGGCTCCAGAGCAAATTCATTTATGCAGCAGCGAAATTGCTCATTCACAACTTTAATGCCAGTACCTCACAAAGCAGAATTTTTGCTCACAAGACTCCACAGCTTAGAGGGAGCGTTGCTCCAGACTACAGAGAGTAGCTCCTGTGGAGAAAAAGGACACTTTGGAGGGTGGACTCTATGGCATCGTGCCCCACTGAGGTCCCTGTCCTCCCCAGGTGCCATCCTTAAATCTCTAGGGCTTTCCCAACTTGGATCTGACAACCCTACCCCCACATCCCCCACCAGTGACCAGGGCAGATCTGGCAACCATAGTTACTGTTCTTTTTCTGTTTCCCTCACAGATACAAACTTATTTTACTCAGGCGCCACTTGGGCTAAGTCTGTCAAGCGGAGGGGCTGGGGTAGAGACCACACTTTGTCGAGCTTTACCTCACGCTTCCTCTGTTTAAACATTTTTAAGACCCCAACCTTCCCATATTTAGATTCGCATGTGGCAGACCAGGTGGTGCCCTTTAAGAACGGAACTTATTCCACAAGCTGCCAATAGTTGACCTCATTTATCATTTAATACACAGAGTGCTCCGAACCTTTAAAATATGCTAAATATTCTGTTCATTATCTGTTGTTTGGGAGCAAAGTCCCCGGATCAAAGGATGTGAAGTTGGATCCTGTCAGCTTTTCCACTCGGCCGACTTGCATGGACAAAATCCACATAGCTCAGGGGGTGCGGCGAAAACTCAGGTAAGAGCAAGCACAAACACCAGTAAGGTGCAATCCATGGTTACCAAGCAGCCTTCCACCACCCCAGCACCTCCGGTATCAGCAGTGAAGAACAGGGCTTGTCATTCTTCCAAATATAACCTTTCCCCCTCTTTTCCCTCTCCTCAAGCCAAAACCAAGGGGCTTTGGGACTCCCCCTGGAGATGACTAACCATGTGGAGGTCCCCATGGCAGATGGCCCTCCCAGCATTAGCTTGGAAGAGTTACCGAAAACTTGCCTGGATAAGTACTGTGGCTGGCTGATGCGAAATGCGCTGCTCACCCTGACTATACTTGGTAAGGCACAGTGCAACTTGCACACAAAATGATGTTTTGCCCATTGGGGAGAAAAGTGGAGTATCGATATCTGAATAAATAAAAAAAAATTATGGACTCTCAATGGCTCTCCAGGCAAAGGGCATGCTTTGTCCTCATTGGGCTGGTGGCAGGCCCGTAGCCAGGATTTTTTAATTGGGGGGGCTTTAAATAGGTCAGGGGGCACCCCACACACCCCCAAGGGAGTGCCACAAATAAAATTAAAAATTGGAAGTTGGGGGGCCTAGGCTGGATGGGAAATCAGGGGGCCCTGGCAGTAAGTCAGGGGGCCAGGCCCCAGGATGCCCCCTGTAGTTACGGGCCTGGCTGGTGGGGCAGTCTTCTTTCCTTAAAACATATAAAGACATTTTTAGTGCATCTCTAGGGGGTTCCCAGGTAGCCTGAAACCCTGGTCTTGCCTGAAGGCAAGTCAGTTTTGTTCCCTTGTGATAGAAATTCAAGAAAAACATTGGCTAACAACAGGGAACAAGCTTTGGGGTCTGAAGGGTCACACACGCGAGAGAAATTATTTACAAATCCACCTGCATACACACAAGTCTTCCCCTTTCTAGGATTCTACAAGACCTCAGGGGCTTGAGCACCCCAATTTCTCCACAGACGCCAGCCTCCTGCTATGTGTAGACCTGATGCCCTAACCTGGATAGGCCAAGCTAGCCTGATCTCATCAGATCGCAGAAGCTAAGCAGGGTTTGACCCTGGCTAGTATTTGCATGGGAGACCTCCAAGGAAAACCAGGGTTGTGATGCAGAGGCAGGCAATGGCAAACCACCTCTGGACGTCCCTTGCCTTGAAAACCCGACAGGGTCGCTATAAGTCAGCCGTGACTTGATGGCAAACAACAATGGCTATCATACTACTACTAAGAATGATTACGTGCTATGTACTAAGTAGGGTCTAGACAGGAACTCATTAGCATATTAGGTCACACCCCCATGCTACCAGAAGCATGGTCATCCAGCCACACCCACCTTTTGCTTCTTATTCTGTTTACCTTGCTTGTTGTCCAAAACCAGGGCTTTTTTGTAGCAGGAACTCCTTTGCATGTTAGGCCACACAGCCCTTATGCAGCCAATCCTAATGAATTTCTGCTGCTGGGTGTGGCCTATTATGCTAATGAGTTCCTGCTGGGCGTGGCCAACTCGGGAGCCAGCCCGAACTCCCTTCCTGTGAGTTCCTGCCCAAAAATAGCCCTGGGTATAGATAAGACCTTGATTGTGCACTTCTAAAACCTGTCTTCTCCACCAGTTTGGTTTCGGTTCTCCTCTAAGTCCCTTTCTCTTCCTCTTCCACTTGCAAGAAATAGACGGTCCTTTTAAAATTAACTCTGCTGTTTCAATCCAGGCTCTCCCCGAAGAGGTCACTGGAGGCCAAGGACCCAGCCATGTTGCAGGGCAGCGTTGTGTGTGGCCGGGTCAGTCGGGCTGCTAAACATGGCTGGTTGCCCAGAACTGGAGATTAGATTAGGGGTATGTGGGTTACTACCCGGTCTGGTTAAAAAGAAAAAGAAAACAGCTCTCGCTGATAGATCATTTATCATTTATTTATTTTTCCCAGGATGGGGGGAAAGTTCTGGAGCCGTGACAGTAGTCTCAGCCACTGTTGTGAGGCAGTGTCGTGCAGTAGACAGCGAACAGGCCCGCTTTCCTAAACATACTCGCAAGTGAATTGCATTGGAACCAATGTGACATTTCCAGAATTAAAATGGAACTTTCCTCAATTCGTTGGGAGAAAAAAATTCCTCAAACTCTGTCCTCTAATAAGGTTGCCAAACTCCGGGAATTACAACTGTTCTCCAGACTACAGAGATTAGTTACCCTGGAGGAAATGGTTGCTTTGGAGGGTGGACTCTCTGGCATTATGCTTTGCTGAGACCCCTCCCTTCCCCAAACCCCGCCCTCCGCAGGCTTCACACACCCCAGTCTCCAGGAATTTCTCAACCTACAGTCGGCAACTCCACACAGAACCCAAAACTTCTGGCTGTTGTTGGCCCCCAGCACCATATAGTTCTCATTCTCTCAATAGATCATATATATTCCACAGCCCTCCAGTTCCCCAGTGACTGGCAAGCCCAGAGACGGATGGGGGAAGGGCCAGGATTTCATTAGTCTCTTATTGTTCCTCTGACGTCATTGCCTTGGAGAAAGAAAATTAAACATGGTCTAATCCCTCCTAACTGCTGTAGCTTCCCTGCGGCCCTGCCTTGCGTCCACTGCCAGATCCTAATCAGCTTGAACAAGAGGGCCCAAAGAATCTCTTCACGTGCTAGAAAGGACAGACAGGATTAGGGGGTCACCTCTTGAGTTACCATAATGACAGCAGCAGCTCAAAGCAGGAACCAAAGAGTTCCAGGAGTGGTTGTGGGGAGGGCAGCAATTTCGGGGACACTCTACATCAAAAAGAGAGTTCTAGAACAGTTCAGGGTTAATATTAGTTACAGGTGTTACGCTTGCAGGGCTCTTTTTGTAGCAGGAACTCCTTTGCATATTAGGCGACACACCCCTAATGTAGCCAATCCTCCAAGAGTTTATAGAGCTCTTCTTACAGCACCTACTGTAAGTCCTTGGAGGATTAGCTACATTAAGGGTGTGTCGCCTAATATACAAAGGAGTTCCTGATACAAAAAGAGCCCTGCATTTGAGAACTGAAATCAGGTTACCCACCATGCTTTTAAAGCATTAATATTAAAAAGAATGGGGGGATGTTTGAATCAGGGCAATGACAACAGATCACAGAGGAGGCTGGCCTGTCCCCCACCCTGTGGCCCCAGTTGAAACTGAGACACACACCCCTGCCACTGGTTTCTAATGTTAAAAAGGACATCTTATTATAGATATACAAAATGTACAGCATATCTTGATTCAAGACCAGCACTACCTTAAAGGGACGATAAAATCTTTGGGATATAAGCTTTCAGTAATCAAATCTTCCTTCACCAGATACAAATTCCCACTCAATTCCCATGTATCCCATACCCAATTGGCATCAGGCCATGGTTTGTGTAGAGGAGGGGCTTTGGTCTTCCCAACCATGACCTTTTCCTGAACTGCAAAAGCCCCAGGGGCGCAATACTGGTGAAGCCCAGTGAACATGTTGGTGGTGCAAACTGCCATCAAGTCACAGTTGACTTGTGGTGACCCCGAGGGGGGTTGTTGAGGCAAGAGACTTCCGGAGATGGTTCGGCATCACCTTCCTCTGCATCTTCCTGGAAATCCTTGGACTTTCTTGGTCATCTCCCATCCAAGTACTAACCAGGGTCAACCCTGCTTAGCTCTGGATCTGTTGAGGCTAGCCTGGGCCATCCAGGGCAGGGCAGGGAAAATGTTATTTATCCCAAATTCAGGTCCTTGAAAACCTCAGTTTCTGACATTGACAAGTTTCTGGCTCTCACTGTTGTGGAGGACAGAAGACACCCTTTAGAATAGTGTCCAGGCAGTGGAGGGAGCATCTAGATCATTTTGGCTCCCCTCCCTTCAGACGATTTTCCCTGGTTGCCCCCACCCCACCCCCGGCTTCATGCAGCCCGTTGCCCAAAATTCCCAAGTGGTGCATTCCCAGAATTCTGCTTAAATTCTCCTATTTGCACAACCGATTCTGAATGCATGTTTTGGTTTCCTTTGTGAAGAATTGGGGGGTATCATTGCAAAATATAAACATAATTTTAATAAAGGAATCTTATGTCAGGGAATGCGAGGGGAGTCGGGGGAGGGTTGCTTTTCTCCTTGACCCCCCTCCCCTCAAGGAAGTTCTGACTCGGCATATGGCCCCAGTTGTGTATAGCTATTCCTATTCTGGATCCTTTCCCAGTGGGGATTCAGGGGCGTAAACCCCTGTAGCCTGGCTGTTCTCCAAGTAGGGCACGGCCTCTTTGCACTGATCCCATACTGGAAAGTTTGCACAGTGAGTCATTCTCATTGGTCTTAGTCAAAAAGTATTATATGGCTTTTCTTTAACGATTGTTCTTTGGGCCAGCATGGCTACCTGGAATCTTTTTATAGCATTATTATTATTAGTGGATTTATTGGGGCATAATCGGAGATCCATAGGGTTGCCAACCTCCAGATGGTATATGGAGATCTCCCGCTATTACAACTGATCTCCAGGCAGCAGAGATCAGTTCACCTGGAGAAAATGGCCACTTTGGGAAGGTAGATTTTATGGCACTGAAGTCCCTCCCCTCTCCAGACCCCACCCTCCTCAGGCTCCACCCCCAAAATCTCCAGGTATTTCCCAACCCAGAGATGGCAACCCTAGGGATCCATTGTAGGGTAACGTAAACAAGATGAAACTGGGGAATTTTCAGTTTAGTTGTCTTGTCTCCCATCAGATGACACTAGTTCCTCCAGTTCCTCTGCACAGCTAAATTCTTTCCTGCAAAGGAAGAGCCCCTCCGGGTGGGGGGAGGCTCTTGGTGCAGGAGGAAGTCTTTGCTGTTAGCTGGGGGGCTTGGTAGGATGCGCTCTAACTGCCTCTGTCCTCCCTCACTGCTCAGCAAAGTCTGAAGAAGAGCCACTTAAAGTCCAAGAAAAGGGGTATTCCAAACCTCCCTTTGCATCTGTGAAATGTGAGAGGTACAAAGACATACATATTGAGTGGCAGATCCTTGTATCAACAGTGGCTTCCTCTCCCACCCCAATTGCACCTTCAGATGACTTTTAAATTTTCCCCCTCTTCCTTTTAGGGGTGATTTTGGGCTCTGTGTTTGGCAGTCTCTTGAGGTTGCTCCCGCCACTGGATAGTGACCTGCTAATGCTGATTTCTTTTCCTGGTGACATCCTCATGCGGATGTTGAAGATGCTGATCTTGCCCCTCGTGATCTCCAGCCTAATTTCCGGTGAGAGCGAGCTGGGGGCGGGGGCAGAAGGTGCCGTGCCCCAGGCCCTTGTTCTGTCATCCAACCGAGTGGGAATTCACATTGGTTAGTCCAGGCAGGGAATTGAACCTGTGGAATTCTGGGATTAGAGGAAAGAGTGTTCCATTTCTCTACAGGTAGTCTATGGCCACCTATGTTTGAAGAGCATCTAAAATGGTCCTTCTACCTTTTCTGTGAAGCAGAAAAGTTTATGTGGGTTGAAATGTGGGGAGTTGGGTCTATGGATTGCCAACATAATGGATATTAAAATTTAGAGACACCTGATAAAACTGAGTGGCAGTATTTATTTATTTATTTGTTATTTCGATTTGTATACCGCTCCATCCCAGAGGCTCTGAGCGGTTTACATAGTGATTTGAGACAAACAAAAAAACATACTCTGGACAATGCAAATTGGAACTCATACCCAAAAGACAGGGATTAGAAGGAGTCACAGAAGATAGGTCTATCAATATCTATTTAACCATGCTAGCTAAATGGAACTTCTGTCAATAGAAGGACAAGCTGTGAATAAGCATTTGAGGGCTACTTCATGCTAGGGTTGTCAGGCATAAACCTGGAAATCCTGGGATATTTGGGGGGTGGGGCATGGGGAGAGGGAGTATCACTCGATGCTATGATGTCACTTCTGAGTGAAGATCCAGAAGTGATCTCGCTGTGTCGAGCAATACTTTAGAAATTCCTCCAATCTCTATGGTAAATACTACAAAGAGTGGGGGAATTCCTAGAGTGCCACTCTACATAGTGATGTCTCCCTCCCCATTTTTGACAGGTGACCTGTAATAATGAGAAAATATTAGGAATTCCTTCAATTTCTATGGTAAATACTATATAGATTGGGGAAATTCCTAGAGCACCACTTGACATAGTGACATCTCCCTCCAAATTTTTGCTCCCACTGCCTCATCAAGGAGGGATCGGTGACACAAGGGCGGGGATGGAGGTTGCCCACCATAGCAGTCAGCCTGGCCACCCCACTTCATGCTCTGTCAACTTTCTGCAGGCATCTGGCTAGCCAGTGCTGGAAACGGGTTGGTGGGTTTTATAAAACATTGGTCTGATGAACAAAAGAACATATGTTCTTATGAATTAAAAAAAAATGAGAAAGGAAGGGGTGGGGGTTAGACAAAGCCTCATTGTCCGTTTTAACTCTATACTGCTATCACTCTTTTTGTTGGCAGGCCTGGCTGGCCTTGACGCCAGATCCAGCGGCCGCATGGGCACTCGTGCCATGGTCTATTATATATCAACCACTGTCATGGCGGCCATATTGGGGGTGATTCTCGTCTTGTCCATCCACCCTGGCAACCCAAAACTCAGGAAAACACCCTCAGTGATGACCAAAAATGAAGAAGTCTCCAGTCTGGATGCTTTTCTGGACTTGATCCGGAACTTATTCCCTGAAAATCTGGTGCAGGCCTGTTTCCAGCAGGTAACACAACTCTATGGATACCATGTGGGCCAGGGAGAGATTAGCAACGGGTACCCTCTTGCCAGAATTGTCTTCTACCTTCCCTTTTCTTTTGCTCCTAGATCCAAACTGTCTCCACAAAGATCTCTGTACCGCCAGTGGTCGTGCGTAAGGAAAACATCAGCCAGATCGTCCGCACCAACGGCTCAGTGCTCAATGCTACCATCACGGAAGTGAACGTGGGCCCCAGCACAGTGACACAGAAGCGGTTGGAGTTCAAGGCTGGAATGAATGTTTTGGGTGAGCCTTAAGATGACTCGGTGACTTTTGACAAAAAGTAAACAGGTTGGCACAGGTCGGGAGACAATTTCTGGCCTGCGTGAAAACCTGCTGTGGTCGAATGACTCATCCAGTGCAATCTTAAATACACTCTCCTGGGAATAAGCCCTGATATGCAGGCAACAGAGATCAGTTCCCCTGAAAAAAATGGCCACTTTCAAAGGTGGACTTTGTGGCATTCTGCTCCATTGAAGTCCCTCCTCTTCCCCAAACCCCGCCCTCCTCAGGGTCCACCCCGAAAATATCCAGGTGTTTCCCAGCCAGAAGCTGGTAACCCTACTCTAACTATACAGTAAATGACACCACAGAAAGCCATTTTAGTAATATTTTTCTATGTCTTTCCCACTTAGGAATACTGTTAGGTTGGTGTGTGGGGGGGAGAAGATATAGAATATAACTAGTAACTTGGCAGTTCAGTGGTTTATTTCCTGTCTTTGTAACTCTCCTCTGTTTAGTAGCATACATTCCTGGGAATACTATAGAAAAATGTGTTTTTTAAAGCAATTAAATGAAACATTGGCTACCACACTCCCCATATATAACAAGGTTTAACGACTTTTTTTAAAAAATGTTATTTTTCCAAACTCATTTTAATTTTTTTAAAGTGGGGAGTGGCTTCAGGAAGATAGCCATGTTGGGTCTGAGCAATGTTCCCTCTAAGCTGTGGAGTCTTGTGAGCAAAATTTCTACTTTGCGAGCTACTGGCATTAAAGCTGTGGGCGAGCGATGTGGCTACTGCATAAATTAATTTGCCTCTGGAGCCACCCTTCCTGAGCGAAGACCAAAATGTGTGAGGCGGAAGCTGAAAAGCTCTGAGCTAGCTCACAGTAACTCAGTTTAGAGGGAACATTGGTCTGCAGTCGAACAGTTGCATTCGAGTCCAGGAGTGCCTTAAGAGACCAACAAGATTTTGGTGGGATAAGCTCTCGAGAGTCACCGACGATGTATCCGATGGCAGAATTTAGGTGGGGGAATTATCCTTCAAGCTCAGATTTTAAAATCAAAGTGAGTTCAGATTTGGAGTTCGAAAATTCACCCACGTTTTTCATTACTAGAGACTTTCATTTCGCTTCAGTTTCTAGGATGGAGAGGATATAGGGTTACCTACGAGAGGGGCTGTGGCCCAGTGACAGAGCACCTGCTTGGCATGCAGGGGCCCCTGGTTCAATCCCTGGCCTCTCCAGTTAAAATGTTCCGGCGGTAGGTAAAGTGCAAGACTTCTGCCTGAAGCCCGGAGAGCCGCTGCCAATCTGAGCAGGGAATACTGGTTTGTATCAGTGTAAGGCGGCTCCACGTGTTCACGGGCGAGTGCTTGGCGTCCTCTTCACCATCATGCAGGGCCCGAGTTCTGAGGCAGCTTACAGGGAAGGAGATTTTGGACCTTCGTGCATTCAATCTTTACTCCTGATTTTCCCAGAACTTGAGGTGGAATGCCTTTGATTTGAATAATTTCCTTTCATTCTGCGTATGTAATTATTTCTTTGGCACTTTGTGCTGGAAACGCAGGCCTCTGCAGATTATGCTTCCTGCACACTCAGGGAAGAAAGTGTGTTTTGAGCCCTGATTGCTCTTACCCTTTGGAGAAGGAGTAGCCAAGGCGTCAGCATACTTCTCCCTTCCCTTCAGTGCCCCTTGTTCTCCCTGTTCACAGAGCCCTGGCTGGTGGGAGGAATTCTTCCAGGAAAACTGGAATGACATTGGATGGATGAGGCATTTCAGTGTTAACAGGGCAATGTTTGCTAACATTACGTAAGGGGAATAACCCAACAATAATATACCATTATCAACACTTAGTTAGCAAATCAAAATGCAATCCATCAATCCATGCATCCGTTTTTGTCTTGAGGGAAATGTTCGTGATTGAAGTCTGTTTGGCTTAGAAGCGCTTCTTGAAAAACTGGTCTTTCCAGTAGCTCTCCCATACTCCCGTACTACGGACTCTAAACAAATGTAAATGTTCAGCAATCACCTGTGATGAAATCTGTTATCATGTGAATTGGCTGCCTAACATAGACCAAAGAGAAAGAGGCTGAAACAGGGGAGGGCAGTGGGCAGCCCTTAAATATTCACAGTAACAATTCTACTTTAAATAGTAGTATCGATTTCAAAATGTATCAGAACAAAGGTTCATGGCAAAAACACTTTGGGGAAGTGCGGGGGCAACAGTGTGCTAGAGGCAGTCTGAGTGCCGATTTCCCTAAAATAAATGCAGAACCAAGAAGAAGCGCCAACACAAAGCAGCAATGAAAGCAGGAGGGAATGCAGAACGGAAGATTGAGATGTGCTCAGAAATCGAGGGGAAAGACAGGTGCAGAAAGGGCGACAGTCTCTCTCTCTCTAATTCTGCTTTCCCCCCTCACCCTAACAGGTCTGATTGGCTTCTTCATCGCCTTTGGGATCTGCATGGGAAAGATGGGGGAACAGGCAAAGCCCGTGGCCGATTTCTTCAATATTCTCAATGAGATCATCATGAAGCTGGTCTCTATGATCATGTGGTGAGTCTCCTGAACACAGATATGCAGCCCAGAGAACAAAGCACCAGGGCTGAAGCTTGCCAAGATCTTCTCAGAGTTAGACCCCAGAGAGAGAAAAAGGCTAGAATGGTAGACATCCTGAACTTCCGGTCAGAAGGGAGATTTTCAACTGACCACAATTCTGTATGGATACAAGAAGGAATTGCCCCACCCCTTGTTATCTCTATGATGGTATTCAGTGTATTCTTTTACAGTGGAGCACTTTACAGGATTAGTTTCCCTTTAAGGGGAGAGAGCATTGGAGACTTGAGGTCTCTTTCGTAATATCTCCTTCTTTCCAAAGGTACCAGCTGAACGGGAGGAAGCAGGCAGACATCCAAAGAGGGCTCGTATCTAAAGGCACATCAGTCCCCACAAGCAAAAAAAGTATTAGCACCTCATACAGCCAACTGCAAATTATTAGCCCTGTCTCCTTCACTGGCTACATTTCTATTGCCAAACTATTCCTCTTTTGCCACCCCAGTTTTGTAGAATCTTGGCCTCTGTGCCAGCACTACAGGAAGTTGTATTCAGTGCTTCGTGCCACTAGAAGCCATTCAACAAACCTCTTCTATCCATTAGTGCCCTGTGAAAAAAGACTTTCTGATTAGGCCTTAGAGGGTACCGCCTTCGCCTCCACTGGTTAGCTTGGTGGGCATCCTTCCAGTCTCTCCTGCAAGAATCTTTAGTGGCTTACCTCATCTTAGGCTTATACAGGGCTATTTTGGGGCAGGAATGCACAGGAACGGAGTTCCGGCTGGCTTACAAGTTGGCCATGCCTACAGCCCCCCCCCCGGGTTCCCTAGGCACCTTGCAAGCCATGGGACACCTGGGGAAGCCAAGCTGATCCAGGGCACCTGGGGAAGCCAATCCTGGGAGGGAGCTGTGCTGCCAGGGGTGTGGCCTAATATGCTAATGAGTTTCTGCTGTTGGGTGTGGCCTATTATGCAAATGAGTTCCTGCTGGGCTTTTTCTACAAAAAAAGCCCTGGGCCTATATGTGAGCCCTGTGCTTCCTGATCCCAAACAAACTTCATTGAGCTTTACTGGAGATCAAGGACTTCTCCTTCACCAGGGATGCTGGTGTTTCCTAATGACGTCCAGCACTGTGGTTGTGGCCTCCCTCCTGTGGCTGAGACCACTGCTGTCTGAAGAGCTAGCTGTCCTTGTCCTGTCTGGCTTTCTTCTTTGTACTTCCCACCCTGAGGAGAGGCAAGGTTATGCCCTAACTGTCATCATTTCTAGTTGGGGGACATTTGTTGTCTGGTGGCTTCAGCCTCTGTCCTCACTGCTGATGTTCCACACACTTGCTAAAGAAAGAGGTCATCTACACTCTTCCTTGGCCTTCCTTCTCCTAGGTACTCACCGTTCGGCATTGCCTCATTGATTTGTGGCAAGATTGCGGCCATCAAAGACCTGGAGACAGTGGCTCGGCAGCTGGGCATGTACATGGTGACCGTCATTGTGGGCTTGGTCATCCATGGTGCTCTGGTGCTGCCTCTCATCTTTTTTGTCATCACCCGTCAGAACCCCTTCATCTTCTACGCGGGAATCTTCCAGGCCTGGATCACTGCACTTGGCACTGCTTCCAGGTATGGACAACTGTATTGTTTTTTTCACTGGGCATGGTTGACAATGACAGTATTTGTGGGGGTGGCAGGACTGAGCTGACAAGCCCACAAACTTTATTTACCCTACAAATTGGGTCCCTCTTTTTGGCAATTTCTGAGAGCTCTACAGATTGGAGGAAAAAATTAGCCGCTGTTTACCAGCGGTGGCAAGTGTACTCTCTGCTGTCCCTGAGCACCACTTCCCCCTCTGTTTTTTAACAGAAGGTCACTAGAGTTAAAACAGAAAACATCTATCTTGCTTCTTTTACAAAACAAGAGTTTGCCTGTCTTTTTTTCTCTGCCAGGGTTAATTGCAGCTGGGGTGGGGGGGGTCATACAAACAGTGCCTGCACTTATATAAAATAAAATATAGCCTTCCACAAGACAAAGAGTTGGTGCAATGGTTAGTGGAAAGTAGAAATCCTGAACAAAGAAACATCTACTGGGAGAATTCTGTTCAATGAGGACATTGGACAACTCTTCTGGTTGGACTAAGTCTCTGTCAGACACATACCTCCTGAGTCAATCTTTCCCTTCTCCCTTCCCCCTCTTCTGCCCACAGCCTTGTGGAACTGAAACTGGCTCAAAAGTGGTGCCAGACAATATAAAAAGTTAATGAGCTTCCTTCATTTTTTTTCTGAATGCAGCTAATTCTATTTTTTGGAATGGTATCAAAGTGACTTACAAAGACTGTATTAAAGAACCGGATCTGTTTGGTTTAACACCCACCTTTTTTCCTTCTGTTTCCCATCCCTGCTCCTGCCACATCATGCCAGTGCTGGTACGCTGCCTGTCACATTCCGCTGCCTTGAAGAGAACCTGAAAATCGACAAACGGGTGACGCGCTTCGTGCTGCCCATTGGCGCCACTATCAACATGGATGGCACCGCCCTCTATGAGGCCGTTGCTGCCATCTTTATTGCCCAGATGAATAGTATAATCTTGGACAGCGGACAGATTGCAACAGTCAGGTAAGGCCCTGAATTTCTGGGAGAGCCCCTTTCCCTGGAGTCAGATATAGCAAACCCTAGGGAAGGATAAAAGCCCCTAATCCCATTTCTCTCTCTCTTGCTTGCTTCTTGCAGCCTGACAGCCACATTGGCCAGCGTTGGGGCAGCCAGTATACCCAGTGCAGGGTTAGTCACCATGTTACTAATCCTGACTGCTGTGGGACTCCCTACTCAAGATATCAGCCTCCTCATTGCTGTAGACTGGCTACTGTGAGTGTAACCAAGGACGGGAGTTGAAAAGTCTGGTCTGGGAAGAGGGAGGTGGAATTTGGCCGAAACTTCATATATTTTCCACCCTATGTGTTTATTTGTCGGTTTCATCCCTCTTTGTTTAATCCTTCTTGTAAATGTCAAAGCCATTACCATAGGTTTTCAAGGAACAGAGAAATTTCAGTAATGAAAGAGCATTGTCATAGAGTGCCCAATTTAAAAGTTTACTACAGTGGATTTTCTTTTTTAAAAAATGAGCTTCTTGAAGACAGCTAAAGATGGGCATTGATGGATTTCTTTGAAGGGGGAATGCTTCACCAAAGGGGCTACCCCTGAAAAGATCCTGCTTGGTTATCCATGTCAATTACACTTACTGGAAAAGTGCTATGGAACAGGGCCACCTCTGGAGGTTTGAATGAAGAGAGATTGAAAGTTTAATTTTGCTAATTTAATATGGATTCAGGTGTCTTTTCTGATAGCTATTTAGAAATGGCTGGCAGCCCACCTTTAGTATTATTTTACAGGTATGCCTCCTGCATATTTTATTTATTTATTTATCCATGTCTTACAAGACCTACAGGACAGGAATGGTTATACACCTATCAGTTTTCACTTCCAAAATGTAAATATTTTCACGTGCTGAAAGACAAGTGCCTGAACCTTTGCCGACTCCCTTCCTTAGTACGTCTCCCACTCCACAAGGTTTTCGCTCAGGCAGGTCCCCTGACCCCCAGCATAGCCTTTTTAGTTGGCCAGAGTGGACCCCCTCCTTCCCTTTTGACCTACAGAAAATCAGGTTGGATCTCACCTATCAGACAGAATCCTACCAATATTTCTACTGGGGAATGACTGGAGGGTCCCCTTTGGGCCACTGAGAAGGCTATGCCAAGGGACTACGGGAGATTCTTGTATAAAAACCAAGGGGAATAAGGGTAGCAGTGAGCAGGGGAACTGCACAAGATCAAGTGGAAAAGCTGGTATGATCCAATCCACTGATTTAGGATTTGTATCTATAAAGTAACCAGGCTTCTTGTGGAGTCGCAAGTGTTACCAGGTTGCTAGGGAGAGGAAAAGCACTGTTGATAGAACCGATCCAAAGTCACGCTGTCAATCAGAATTAACTAGAACGCAAAGAGAAAACTATCTGAGACCCTCGTTAGCACACGTTTCTAAAGGCACGTTGACATTACTAAGATTCTTGGTTTCCCAGCACTTGAAAGTAACACACACCTGCTTGTGGAACTCACTCACTGAAAAGCATTTATCTGAGGAGACATATTTCTGTGTTGTTTGATTGTAACGGTTCATTCACATATCCAGGGCTTCTTTTGTAGAAAAAGCCCAGCAGGAACGCATTAGCATAATAGGCCACACCCAACAACAGAAACTCATTAGCATATTAGGCCACACACCCATGTTTCCCGAAGTGTGGTCATCCAGCCACACCCACCTTTTGCTTCTTATTCTGTTTACCTTGTTTGTTGTCAAAACCCAGGGCTTTTTTTGTAGCAGGAACTCCTTTTCATGTTAGGCCACACACCCCTAATGTAGCCAGTCCTAATGAGTTTCTGCTGTTGGGTGTGGCCTATTATGCTAATGAGTTCCTGCTGGGCATGGCCAACTCGTGAGCCAGCTGGAACTCCGTTCCTGTGTGTTCCTGCCCAAAAATAGCCCTGCACATATCCAAGTTTCCCCTTGAGGGATCCCTTAGCCAGTGATGATGTGTGTGAACCAGTCTAATGAAATTCCCTTTTCCTATGGCATCTGTCAAAATTCATCAGGGGCTTCTGTAATAAGAAACCAATTGCAACCACAAGGCCAAGTGGTTAAGTTGCAGCGGGGGGTGGGGGGAGAGATAGTTTTTTTCCACATCATTTTTCTGCATTCCCCTGTTTTTCTCTTCTCCTTCAAAGGGACCGCATGAGGACCTCCATCAACGTGGTGGGTGACTCCTTTGGTGCCGGCATAATCTATCACCTCTCGCGGAAAGAGTTGGCCATCCTTGATGCCCGGTCTGAGGGGCGTGAGCCGGACTCTACCTCCCTCAAACTGCAGGCTGTGGGCAACCACCAAGGCCCACTGGAAGGTTCAATCGGATCGGGGTATACAGCCCTCCCCAGCCAGGAGGAGGAAGAGGAGGAGGAGGAGGAAGAAGAAGAAGAGGTGAGGAAGCCATATCTTATGATGAATGTACCAAAATCACCTAGGACAGGCTCCCAACTACTGAGGTAGGGATGCCAGCCTCCAGGTGGGACCTGGGGATCCCCTGGAATTACAGCTCATCTTCAGACTGTGGAGATGAGTTCCCCTGGAAAGAAATGGGTGCTTTGGAGAGTGGACTCTATGGCATTGTAGCCCACTGAGGTCCCTGTCCTCCCCAGGCTCCATCCCCAAATCTCCAGGAATTTCCCAACTTGGATCTGGCAACCGTACCCCCCTCCCATTCCCTGCTGGTGGCTAGGCAGAGGAAACCTGGCAACCATATGCTGAGGCCACACAAACTTGAAAACTGCAATCCTGGGGTCTAGATATGTCCACCTACCCCTGTAGTCTTCTAAGAGCCAAACCGCACTTGACTCTGAGAGTCTGCTATTAGATACAGCAGTTCTAAACATCCCATCCCTCTCCCACATGAATATGCAATGCAGTTGCACGCAAATTAATCAAATAGTTCCTGATTGGCATCATTTGAGTTTTCGAGAGCACGGTTCCCCAACGTGGTGCCCATGGGCCAACACCTTTCCCGGTGCCCACCGAGTGTGTTAAGAAAGGGGCCAGGACCGGGTGGGGCTTTTGCCCAGCAGGGCTTATGATTGGCCGCTGGAGATTTGATTGGCTGTGCAGATTTTTTTAAAATGTTGCTTCAGCAGCCGCTGCCACCACCACCACACAGTGCTCTGAAGGTAAGCTGTGGCAGCCATTTCATGGCTGGCTCCGTCTACTGCAGCAGCCATTTTGTGGCTGTACCCACCATGCCGTGTCAGAATTCCAAGGGTGCCTGCAGACTCAAAAAAGTTGAGGATCCCTGCTCTAGAGGGTTGCCAGTTCCCTTCCTGTAGAAGCCTGTGTCAAGGGAAGTCTCTGGGATCCTTCTTTACCAACCAGGGGATTTACAGACGGGCCTTTGTCACAGAGGCCTAGACACTGCCCCACACGAGCCTTGATGATAACGCCCTCCCCCCATTTCTCCTTCTAGCCACCAGAGAAAATAGATGCAGCATCACAATACAGCGAGAAGGATGAAGGGGGACCTGCAGATGATGAAGAGAACGAAGAGAAGAAAGAGGAAGATGAGGAATAAATACTCCCCACCCCACCCCCGAGTTCCCACCTACTATCTGCTGCTGGCCTCGGCAAGACAGAGGGGTGGGAGAAAACATACTGATTTATTCGATTGGCAAATGTCATACTTATATACCCAGCCAGGGCAGCCCCTAAGCAACAGGCGAAACAGTCCAACGGTCTCCTCTCACCCCAGGGGCAGCTGCATCCACACACTGCCTTTTATGTGTGTGTGTGTGAGACAGAAAAGTATATTTGGGGGGGGGACACGTACCTTTTGTAGATGCTTTGGAATGATAGATGGGGTGTGTCTCTCTTCCGCCAGTCTCTCTCACGCCCTCAGAATGTTGTTCGGGTTATCACTGAGGATCTCAAACACAGGATGCCATCTCATCGTCTTTTGGGAGGAGGGGAGAAGGGATGACCTTTGCTTTGGTTTTTTCAACTATGTCTGCAACTATTGCTACAGGGCACAGTTGTTCAGTGGTCTGGTGCTCGGCCCAGTTTAAACACCATCTGAGCACGGGCCTCTCCTGCTTTCTTTAGAGGGAGACACCTAAGTATCAGCATGGCGTGTCGGGGGTTAACCTTGGTGTACCTGGGGAAGCAGTCCAGGGCACCGAAGACGAGGGGCTAAATCCTCCCGGCCATTTGGAAGGCTGCAAGAGCCATCCTCAGACCAAGCGGTCTTCTTGTCTATCAGAACGAAGTTGGAGGCCGGTGGCACCTTGAAGACCAACCAATTTTATTTTATTTATTTTATTTATTCAAGGTATTTATTTTATTTGAGTTTATGCACGCACATGAAAGCTTGAGTAAAACTTGGTTGGTCTTAAAGGTAACGGCTGGACTCCAACTTTGTCCTGCTGCTTCCGACCGACACGGCGACCCCACCTGAATTTACCTTCTTGTCTATCAGTCATCAGAAGTTCTCACCAAGGCTGTATTTGCAGGCAGGCAACCCAGGTGATTGCCAGGGGCACTCACTTTAAGGGGCAAGGGACCTGGGGCAGGGAGCTCCCTCACGAGCTGTGTTCCCAAGATGAACAAAGGGGAAGGGTCTAGACCATTTTGGTCTAGCTGGCTCAGGACTCTCCCTGCCCCACATTCCTTTTTTATCCAGATCCTTCTGCCTTTTCAGACTGGAACCCTCCTGTAATGTCCCCCTTTGGCTGTGGGTTCCCAGGTTAGAGTACTCACTCAGGCACCCGTTCTCAGGTCCCTTCAGCAGAGACAAGCCAGCTCAAAACATCAGCCATTTATTTGCAAGGAGGAGACAACTCCCACAACCAACTACAGCTAACATACCAACTGGAAACTGAAAGAAGAGCTCCACCCAATAGGACCAAACTCAGTCACACAGTTATTAAGGGAGGAGCAGACTCTTCCATTACATACATACATATATACAATAAATATACCGCACCGCCGTTAAGCCCAGCCTTCTACAGGACACCCTCCCCTTTCCATTTTCAAAAAACTGTATCTGCTTCTCTCTTCCCTCTCCCTTCCTGTCTCTCTCCATACTACCACCATCTTTCTCTTCTTAAAAAAAAACAACCGGGTGGCTTCAGCCAGCTTTTCCGCTGATCAGAAAGGGTGTTTTCTGACTACCCAAAACGGTTATGCTGGGGCTCGTGAGACCTCCATGGGCACAAGTCACATGCTCTCTCGCAAGCTGGCTTCCAAAGGCAGGGATTTGGACAAGATCGAGGGGGAAAGTTGGCTGGATCCACTCCAATGTTTGTGCCTGGCTTGTAACCCACTACGGGTTATCTTATGTTCCAGGTGTGGGTCCCAGCCCACCAGCAGAAGGCCACTGATCTGTCCAACTGATCCCCCTGCCCTCCAGATCCTAGCATATGTAGCGGGTTTATCGAATCTATATACTTCTCTCCCCCTGTCCAGTCAGTCAGTCAGCCGGTCAGTCTCCACCCAGGTGCTCCTTTTTATCTATCCATCCAGCACGTCATCTTCAGGGACAAACCATGAACAATGACTCCGCTCCCACCATGCAGGGAGACAGGCCTTGACTTCCCCCTCTCTTATCAGTAATATGGAAATAATATTTCTGGCCAATATTTCGGGGTGACTGTAAAGAATACGGAGCAAAATGTACATGAAATGCTTTGAGCACTTTGCAAAAAAGTATTCTATAAATACTAAGTATTGTTATTAAATTCCAGCAATCCATTCATCTCTGCACAAAGCCGTCGAGTTTTAGCATCTCAGAGGTGAACTGCAGCGGGATCTGTTCTAATCCGGATTCATCTGGCCCCACAACAGGATTGTTTATGGATGCAGTAGTATCCCAGACAGGTGGCTCTTCAATCTCCTCTTTAATCCCTCCAGGAGACTACTCCCCATATCCTCCCTGGGCACTTTGTCACATTTCCAAAACTGCTGTTACAGCTCAGAAGTATCTTTGCAGTTCTTTCGGGCATTAATTCCCTCTCTGTGCCTGATTTCCGGCCAACAGCCCTTAGGTACACTTCCTATTTTTTTGGGGGGGAACTCTGAATAATTTGAGATTGGCCTGCTGTATTATTTTGGTCTATGGGTGACTTCAGACCTGTGCGCCTCTTACTTAGCCCGTTTTGCGGTGGAGCTAATTGGGATTTAATTAAGGACTTTTGCTAATTCCAGGCGGATCAAAAGCTCAGCCCTAAAGTCTTGCCAGCAGCTGATGCAAGGTCTAAGATCTGGGCTACCCAGCAGCCCAGACCTAGCAAAGTCATTCTAATGAATTTGCAGGCAAGGTGCGAGGCTTCCAGTGGATCTGAGCTAAAGGCTTTGAGCCCAGCTCTTAGACCCTGTGGTGGCGCAAAGTGCCGTCAAGTGGAAGCCGACTTACGGAGATCCCAGAGGGTTTTCAAGGCAGGAGATAAACAGAGGTGGTTGGCCATTGCCTGGCTCTGCATAGCAAGCAACCCTGGACTTCCTTGGTGGTCTTCCCATCCAAATACTGACCAGGGCTGACCCAGCTTAGCTTCCGAGATCTGACAAAATCAGGCTAGCCTTAGGCATTGGACCTTTAAGTTATATTGATCCAGTTTTACCGTGGAAGGGAAAGAGCTGAATCTCAAATTTTCCTGCTTCCTACACAGTGTTTTGTCAGCATCATTGGGCTTCCACCTATCAGCCAGGAGCCTGTCTTCAGTTGCTATGTAAAGTTACTTTAGTGATCATCCACAAGCAATAAGCAAGCAATCCACATCTCTGGGAATGACCTTCACTACCACCTTTGCAGAGAGTACGGAGGCTGCTGCATTTGACAAAGGCAATCAAGCTACCCATTTCTGTCTACAAGAACCCACAAATTACCCTCCACCCATTCACTATCCATAACTGCTCCTTTATTTTAGGGAGATCTCTTGTTTCCTCCCAGCTGAATTGACCATTGCTGAAATGGTTGCAGGGGGAAATTGCAGCAGTAATTCCAAAGCAATGCTATGGGAAATGCAATCCCAACGCCTCCTTGTCCCCATCTCTCCTTCTCGGGCATCTGTATTTGGAGAGCACCTGACATGCCATTTGTACATCTCACTACAACAAGGAAGTCTGGGAAGGGCTCAGAAGCCAGTTTCCTGCACATTTGAGCCAATGCCATATTTACCGTAAAGGAAGATGACCCCAAATGTAAGATGATCTCCCTATAACAAAAATTTTACACAAAATTTTAGAATTGCTGGATGTAACTGTAATTTGTATGCAAATATAAGGCAGCCCCTCCTATTTTCCTTGGTAGGAAAAAAAAAGCCTTGGTCTTCCTTTTGGGTCAATAGCTGCATAAGGAGGAGGAGGAGGAGGAGATTGGATTTATACCCCGCCCTTCACTACCCAAAGGTGTCTCAGAGCGGTTTACAAACTCCTTTCCCTTCCCCACAACAGACACCCTGTGAGGTAGGTGGGGCTGAGAGAGCTCTTGACAGAAACTGCTCTTTTTCAAGAACAGCTCTTATCAGAACTAGGCTTGCCCAGGTGTGGGCAAGGTGCAACTGGAGGAGTGGGGAATCAAACCCGGCTCTCCCAGATTAGAGTCCACACACTTAACCACTACACCAAACTGGGAATGAGCGAAGAGATAAACCAAGACGCTGCCCTGCCTCTAAGTGATCCATTAGCTCAGCGTTCCCCACCTACTATAAGGGCTCCTTTAACTGGCGGGGCCAAGCAATGGACCTGAGAAGACCCTGGTGCACTGCAAGCTGCGATCGGTGCTCAGAGGCACAGGCGGCACCCCGAAAATGGTTCGCATGTCTCTTGAGAAGGAGGAAGAGCTACAGAGACGGATTGCGGGGCGGGGGGGGGGGCGGACTCCGTCTGTTGGGCTTAAGCAGCCGAAAGCCCGGAATTTAATCAATGTCTGGGGAGAGGCAGGCGGGCAATGACGCAAAAGGCCGCTTCCCCACGACGGATTCAAGCCGCCGCCGTAATCCCGCACAGCGGCAGGCTGGTGACCGCTGAACCCAGTGGCGAGGCCGAGCCGGATTGCATGTGAGGGTCCCTGGGGGGCGCATTATGCAAGCCGTGTAAGAAAGGCGAAGAGACCAAAGGCCTCGCAAATCGTTCTTTCGCCAGCGATGTACGAGAAAGACGTTGAGCATGTCAGGAACTCTGCCCCCCCTCTCATCCCATCTCCGCGCCGCAGGGGCGCTTTCCAGACTCCGGCGGTCTCCTCTCCTGGGGCGGTTTGAGTGGCGTCCGCGACCCCACATCGCCACCTGCTGCCTGTATTGGACATGACATGCATTCACGCAACTGGACTTCTGGATAGGACCGATTTCAACTCACCCACCCCACGTTTTGCAATTTTTGCTGTCATTTCTATGTTCCTAGTCACTCATAGCTGTACGCGCACTTAAATGGAATGGCCTAATCTACCCTTCCCTCAGTCTGAACCGACTCAGAATGGGAGGGGGTTTTACATACATTCATGAAGGAATCTCAAATTAGATGGATGTTTGTGCCCCTACCGGGCAGTTTGAGCGATCTTTAAGCAGACACAGAAACACATTTAAGCATCATTTTATTAAATCTGCAGCCTAGAGCAGTATTTTTTATCCTGTACCACGGTCTCCAGAGTAACCAGTGATTTCCCCAAAGGGATTCAGCAAAACCCTTGTGGGAAGGAGCGGCTAAGGATCCTCTTCCTGTTTACCTGGAAGGAAGTCCCATCAAATTCAATGGGATTCACTAACAGCTAAACGTATATAGGTGGTGATGGTGGAAAGTGTTGTCAAGTCACAGCTGACTTATGGTGACCCTGTAGGGTTTTCGAGGCAAGAGACGTTCAGAGATGGTTTGCCCTTGCCTGCCTCTGTGTCACAACCCTGGTATTCCTTGGAGGTCGCCCATCCAAATACAGCCAGGGCCAACCTTGCTTAGATGCAGGGATCTGATGAGAGTGGGCTAGACTGGGCTATCCAGGTCAGGTCAAAAGTGTATAGGAACACACCAGGAAAGCTTGAGCTGGCACCCCCTAAAAGGGAGGAAAATAGGGGGGACATGATCCAGAACAGTGGGTTTTCAAACTGTGCAGGATGCCTCAGACAGGGGTGGGTGGGGTGGCTCTACCCTACAGGACAGGCTAGGCAGTGGCTGGAGGGGGAGGAATTAGAAAGGCACCCACTATAGCAACTATTCCCATGAATTGGGTGCAAACCACAACTCCTCAGTCAAGTACCCATTTACTCCTCTTTGTCAAAGACTGTGAAGAAATTTTAAAAAGGACCCCGCTTTGCTCAAAGAGTACATCAGGATTTCCTCCAAACAAAGACTGGTATTTACAGAGAAGCCACCTGATAATCTTTGCATCATATCATTACTGATCTTCCCTGAAGTGGACAGTATGGAAGAAGTGTGGGCATGTTCTGGTTGCCAAGGCAACAACTAGGCCCAGAACCAGGCCTAGCTAGCCCCTGATGAAAGATGGGAGAGCACTCTCAAAACTGGCCCAGAATGCTTTGCAAAGCACAGGAATGCCATAGCTGGTGTATGCAGTGCTGAAATTGTGGCCGGAAGGACAGCAGAGAAGGAGAGGGTGCCTTTAATGAATTAGATCTAAAGTTGCCATTTCTCAGGGGACAGGGGAGACAACCGGGCTTGTGGAAAGGAGAGATCTCTCTAGGATATAATGCCATAGACTCCATCCTCCAAAGCAGCCATTTTCTCCAGGGGAACTGATCTCTGTTGTCAGTTGTAATTCCAGGAGATCTTTAGGTCCCACCTGGAGGTTGGCAAGCCTATCGCCCCCTCAGCCTACAAAAAAGAGCCATTGCAGAAAGTTGAAGGCCTGCATGGGACTGCAACTGAAGCACTTAGGCAGTAGAGATTACATAACAGACAAAATGATGGGGGGAAAGTTTTCACTGAAGCAGATTCAAATCCACTGCTCTGGGGAATCCAGACCGGGGTGGGGGAAAGGGATCTGCACACAGCCTAGACTTCTGGAGAGGATGGGAGCCTCACATGAAGTTTCCGGTCTGTAGGTTGGCCGGGGACAGACATTCCAGCCTGGGTGAGGGTGGCTTGGTATCCGGTGTGGCCTCTGAAGTTTCCAGCTTCCCTGGGGACATTTCAAGCGTAGAGGCAGGTTGTTTCAGAGCTGGGATGGAGAGGGTCTGGATTGGTTTGGGGTGGGTTTGGGAGGGTGTGGGGTAGACATAGCCATCCGTCTCGTAGAAGAACCAGTCATACTCTTTTGGGTTGTCCAGGAAGAGAGCTGGGAAGACAATGAGGAAATTAAAATACATATATATCTTGTCTGTTCTACCAAGGTTCCCCATTTGGCTTCAGGCACATATCTTGAGTGCTATAGATTCTGTGCTGATTCCTTTGGAATAGCCACATACACTTTCAGGATGCACAAATGAGATCATCTAAACTAAAAGGTAAAGGTAAAGGTTCCCTTGCTCGAAAGCCAGTCGAATCCGACTCTAGGGTTGCGGTGCTCATCTCCGTTTCAAAGCTGAAGAGCCAGCGCTGTCCAAAGACGTTTCCATGGTCATGTGGCCGGCATGACTAAACACCAAGGTGCACGGAACGCTGTGCATCTAAACTGGTTACCTCTTAATTCCCTCTGATCCCACTTTATAAAGGTCTAATCTCATCATGGCATAGCAACACAGAGAAGAAAGCCTGTGTTACCCTCAAGCATGCAGTGGAAGTCTGGAGTGGGGGGGGAGGAGAGAGATCAACATGAAGATTTAGAGGCATGTTGCCTCTGGCTATGGAGGTTCTGTTTTGCTATCATGCGTAATAGCTGTTGACCTCTTCTCCACAACTTTAGTTGTTTTAAAAACCATAGACTATCACACTTCTTGTAGTAGTGAATTCCCTACAGTAATTGTGCATTGTGAGAAGAACTTCTTCAGTTCGTCTGCTCTGAACCTACTGCTGATCCATGTTCCTCACGCTGAGTTAGTGTGAGCTAGCTCACAGTTTTACCTCAGCTCACACTTTTGTCTTAGCTCAGGAAGAATGGCTCCAGACGACTAATTATGCATTAAGCTGCTCCCACTTTAATGCCAGTAGCTCACAAAGAAATTGTGCTCACAAGACTCACAGCTTAGGGGGCACTGCTACCATTAGTTCATTGGTGATTCCTTGTACTGAGACTAAGCTGAAGTCTTACCCACTAGTTGGCAAAACGCCTCCCCCCCCAAAAAAAAACCCCTTAGGTTGCCTTAAAAGTAACCAGCTGGCCTCTCTTCCTAATAGGCCAACTTTTGGGTTACTACCTGCCTGGAACGGATGGAAGATTAATTTATGGAAAATTTCTACCCTTCTGTTATGAGAAATGATGCACATGACTTCCCTACTTCCCTCCTCGATGTAGGCCCTCTAGGTAAGATTGCCAACCTCCAGGTGCTAGCTGGAGATTTCCTGGGATGATCATGGATATCCAGGTGACAGAGATCAGTTCACCTGGAGAAAATGGCCACTTAGAATGTGGATTCAAGGCATTATATGCCATTGGTGTCCCTCCCCTCCCCAAACCCCATTCTCCTCAGGCTCCACCCCCAAAATCTCCAGGTATTTCCCAGCCCAGAGCTGGCAACCCTACCGCTAGGGCACACTTTCCACCCCATAGGCCCAACAGACCCCACTTACCAGGATCGTCAAATCCATCCTCGTACAGTCGATGGTGAGAAAAGGGCTCCTTCTTGGCCCCACGGCTGTAGGTACAATAGATGCCGATAAAAAGACACAGCAGCAGACCACAGCCCCCCAGGAAGAGCCCCATTGCATGGTTGGCTGTCCCTTGGGGCTCCCCCATTGGCAGCCGGCCTGTGAAGGAAAAGGACAGCTGTTGGGCAGAGAGAGAACCCCACAAGTTCTGGCACCCAGTGTCCGTTTGCTACAATCTGCTAGGCCCAAATCACTTGGGTTCGCACATGGCATACAGCTCCCATTTCATCTGGGTTCTGAGCGTGCCGTCCCAGGCCCATTAGCTAGCCTGCATCCCCAACAGAGCCTGCTTCCACAATGGGAGCTTTTCCCCAAATAGAAAACAGCATGCTTCTGAATTCATTGGGAGCTTCCACAAGGCATCACGAGTTGGATTAAAAGAAAACCTCACTTGATCCGGCTCAAAGGTGCAGCTGTAGGTGGAGTGTCCGTATGGATGCTCTGGTGGTGGAAAGTGCCATCAAGTCACGGCTAGCTTATGGCAACTCCCCCAGGGTTTTCAAGGCAAGAGACTTCAGAGGTGGCTTGCCATTGCCTGCCTCTGCATCATGACGCTGGTATTCTTTGGTGGTCTCCCATCCAACTACTAGCCAGGGCCTACTCTACTTAGCATCTGAAATCTGACAAGACTGGGTTCACTTGGGCTACCCAAATCAAGGCCATATGGATGCTCTGCCTGCAGCCAATAGAGCTGGCAGGGAAAGGGAGCTGGATCTGAAGTCCCTTCCCTCCCTTCTTTCAGGGGCCCTTTATAGGGCTATTTTTCTATTCCTAGCTGAGCCATGCAGTGCAGCTCAGTTGGAAAGGGAAAAGGGGGTTGTTGCTGGGCAGCAAGGGGGTACAGCCTAATCTCAGTCATTTGGAGGAGGGGTCGGGGGAATGGCTGCAGCAATAGGCAAGATGGGGCATGCAGAACCTGTTCCTGCCCACTTCCACATTGTTTGATGTTGCTTCCACACCTGGGACACATTTTGGAACTCCCACGTGGAAGCAGGCCAAGTCTCTAGCCCAGAAGTGCCAAACGTAAGGCCTGGGGGCTAGAGCCAGCCCGTCCAGGGCTCTCACCCAGCCTGCAAACAACTGGTATGTATGGAAATATAAGGCACTCTCCCTTTTATGGTATCCCTTGGGGGGAAACTAGTCTTGCATATGATTAAATACATTTACTGGGGCTTTTGTGGGCTCACCAGTAAATAAATTGCTTTCAGTACTAGGAATCAATTGCTTTTGTTTGTATTTTGAGTTTAAAAAAATGAATAATTGGGTTTGCCTGTGTCTTTTATAAAGTTCATCTCTCCAGTACCATGGCAGATCTGGCCCCCGTAACAAATGAGTTGGACACCTCTGCTCTAGCCCATCCGAAGCCTGATGTGCCAGCCTTATGCTGTCCAATAGTTCAATAAAAAACAAGCCCCTTCCCAGCGTCCAGCAGTCCCAGATCTTTAAATGCAGCTGGTTCATGGAACCCCAATGCTGCTTCCAAGAAAACTCAGAAAAGATGATTTTTGGCTAAACCACCTCACCTTTCGGTTCCATCAGTATGATCTCCACTCCGCCTGCCGCAGCAACCCACTGTTGGCTTGCAGCAGAATCGTGTCTCTCCGTGTCAGACTTGAAGGGAGCCCGGCCTGTCTTCTCCTGGGCCAGCCCGGCCCTTTGTGTCTGCTTGGTGGGGAATACAGGTTGGGTCCGGTTCTGCTGAGGCAGGGAAGGATTGGGTGGAGTTGTGGTGTCAGGCCCAGGAGCAAGGAGAGACTCAGGATCTGGTGTGGATTCAGGGGACGATTGTGGGGTGTTGGACCAGGTGGCCGGGAATGAGGATGGGGAGGGAGGGAGGGATGGGCTGGGGACTGCATCGTCTGTCGCGTCGCTTGTCCTGAATATAAGCAAGAAGCAAAAAAGAAGGTGGTATCGATTCATTTTCAGGCAGTCACGCCAGGGAGTTTCTGCGGAGGACAACAAAATAGGTTCAAACACAATACATTCGAGAAATGGCATCCCAACAGGAATGTTTGGCACACCTGTGCAGCTTTAGTAGGCAAGAACTTAGTACACAAGATTCTTTCGGGATTCTGGTTTGCATGTACCAAAGCTTGTTCCTGTTCAGGCAACTTTGCAGCCAAGCGTATCAGAAGCATCACAGGTAGTAGGTGCTTCCAGTGTGCACGATGGCTGGGCTTCTGGAATCGAGGCCCTACAGCCTGATTGCTGCAGAACTCAGTGATCAGGACGGGACGGGACACACACCCCAGCCTGACCCCAGGCCTGCCCCTGACAGAGGAGGAAAAAGAAGAGAAGCAGGATCCCTGAAGGGCTCCCAGCGGCGCCTGCTCCTCTGCTACCTGTCCGCTTGCCTGCTGCAGCGGAGCTCCACCTGTTCCCCACAGCGGGGGCTTGTTCGATATTCATAATAATGAGATATCATTGTTAGAGGTACTCTGGCCCAAAGCAGCCCTTCCACAGCTGACACAATGACGCACAACTTTGTTTTATTTCAATGGAAAGAGAAGGCTGCAAAGTGGGCCAGAAGAGCAGCGGAAATGGAATGGCTCGATTCGAAGCCAGTCACACACCTTAGAGACCAACAAGAGTTTGGGGCGGTCAGCTTTCGAGAGTGAAAACTCCCTTCTCCAGAAATAGGATGCGCTCTACCCTGCCCCGCCCCGCCCCGGCCATTTATTTTGACCAGCAGCACTTTTCTGCTCCTTTGCCACCCGTGTGAGAAAAGCTATAGGCCCTCTTCACCAATGCTCCCTCAAAGCTGTGGAGTCTTTATGAGCAAAAATTCAACTTTGTGAGCTACTGGCATTAAAGTTCTGAGCGAGCAATTTGGCTGCTGCATCAATTAGTTCACTCTGGAGCCATCCCTCCTGAGCGAAGACAGAAACGTGTGTGCTGGAGGCTAAAAAACTGTAAGCTAGCTCACACTAACTCAGCTTAGAGGGAACTCTGCTTCTCACATCACCGTTCTAAGTCGGATGTTATTCGCTGTTGGCCCAATTTTGAGTAAAGCGATACAGGGACGGGAGTTTCATACAGTGAATTCCCTTCCGTTAATGAGCTGTCTCTGAAGCGCTGTGGTCATTTCAAACAGTGCCGCATATCTCCTTGCCCTTTTTCACCATGTGATCTTCCTTGGAATTTTAAAAAAATGTCCTAAGGTGAGCATTATAGCAAAGCAGCCATTTTCTCCAGGGGAATTGAACTTGGCCACCTGGTAACCCTATTTGTGCTCCTGGAGGAAACAGCAGCACGGGAGGGTGAGCTATACAGCAGCACATCCATGCTGAGTGCATGCCCTCCCCTCCCCAGATTCCACCCTCCCCATGCGCCACTCCCCATCCTCCAGGAATTTCCCCAAGCCAGAGTTGGCAACCCTGCTTGCAAGTCATTTTATAATTTTGTCTAGGAGAGGGCAGTCAGTCGGGCAACCTGACCTGGGCTTTTTATTCAGCTAAGCTCCTGGTGTACTTTAAAGTTCACATGTTATTATAGATACTGCTTATATTTTAAAATGGTTCTGCTCATGCCTGGAACGACAGAAAAGAGCATGCACATATTTAAAAATAAGGCACTCATCCATTCCAGACAGAGCAGACTCTGCAGCCGTTCCCTGGGTAAAGTTAAGCCCCACCTTAGCAACAGGCCTGGGTATCAATTGTTTCCTCGGGCAGGCCTCTGGGCCAAGGCTGAGAGGCGCAGCCCTAGAGACAAAACGGGGAGCCAAACTCTCCGGCGTGTCAACAGATCCCCGCTTGGGAAATCCCTGTTTACAGTTTCCAGCAGCTCACCTATCGCTGAGAGACGGCCCTTGCTCTTCTAAGCTGGTTTCACAAAGCCGAGACTAGCCGCTTATGCTTTCTCTCTCTTTCTTAATCTTTTTGTGGAAAGGAGAAAGGTTTTCAGAAGGGGGACCTTCTGAAACAAACCTGATAAATACACACCTTCAAAGGTTAATGTGTCTTTTCTCAAACACGAACGTCTTTCAGATTTGGGATGGCTAACAATTAAAACACCGGACAAATTCCTGGAATAGGGTTGCCAGCCTCCAGGTGGGGCCTGGGGATCTCCTGCTTTTACAGCTGATCTCCAGCTGACAGAGATCAGCTCCCCTGGAGAAAATGGTGGCTTTGGAAGGTGGTCTCCATGGCCTTGTACCCTGCTGAGGCCCCTCCCCTCCCCAAACCCCGCCCTCTCCTGGATCCACCCCCAAAGTCTTCAGGTATTTTCCAACCTGGCAACCCTATCCTGGAAGGATGGATTTCTCAAACCAGTTAGCTAAATGGAGCGTCCATGTTGAGAAGCAGTCTACCTCCAAAACTCAGAATTGTATAGCAACAAAACAAGTCCAACTGCTGAGGAGGCCCGGATTAATTCCCCGGAGAAAGACCACAAAGTAGCCAGCATAGCTTATTAGGGGAATCACACACACACACCCCCAAGACAGCAATGCAGTAACGTTTAAAAAATCAGGACTAATAACAAACAACAACCATGAAGCAAGTAAGTTTTCAAGTTCCCCAAAGGTCTTTGCTCCACTGAACATCCAACCAGACAAGGAGAGATGAGAATGTACACACATTCCTTACATTGCAAAATTTCAGATAACCCCAATACAAAGGTATGACATCACTACTTAAAAAAAAACAAACCCTGGTGCGTAACGCCTGGAAAATTTAGTATACTGGAGCTTGTGCTGGGAGAGGCTAGAGGGTGGCATGTGAGCCTGGGAAACCCAAACCGAGATTTCCACTGAAGCACTACATATATTCTGTTTGACAGAAATCGAGAGGACAGAGCACCCTGCCTCAAAGAACTTACATTCTAAAACTGGATAAAGGGGAAAATATATGGTTGCTTCCGCAAGGGGACAAATCCCTGTTCCACTTGTATTGTTGCTGTGAACGCAGAGACATTTGTATCCACTCCTCATTGGTAAAGTGCTATTTGTCTGCTTTTTTTTTAAGTTAGCTATGCTCTAACACTTTATGGATATAGCTATTACCAGTTTTTAAAACAGCCAGCAAGAACCCTGTCAGTCGTATCGGGGCAAAATGTTGGGCTAGAGTTCAAGCCAGAAACACATCGATGTGGAAGCACAAAGCATGAGAAAGGACTCATTTAAGAAATGAAATGCACATTCCAACCAGGGTCTGTATACGCTGCACTTAACAAACTTGGCAGTCTCACACACACAAATTCAAGGAAACACGACTGCTGCCTTTAAGATGTCATGTTTATTTTTATCCCATCATTCCTCCAAGGAGTAAAGGGTAACATACAAGAACCCCCTCCCTTATTTTATCCTCCAACAGCCCTGTGAAGTAGCTCGGGCTGAAGATCAAACTGTATGTTGGGAAAGTGAGTCAGGTCGGAGGACCTGACTTGTAAAACAAAAATGTAATGTCTTATCCCAGAGGCAGAGGCCCTGGCTCTCAGTGAGCTTCGTAGCCCAAATTTGAACCCAGGTCTTCCCCTCTCCCCCTCCCACCCACCCCCCAAACATTGTTACAGACCCTGTGCTCTTGGCTGAACTCCCTTGAAGACCAGGATACTGAGGAGTTTCTAAGAAAAGACCCATCTAGGAAATATATTTAAAGGGGGTACAAACAAAAAGCAAGTCCATTTCACAGCCACTTCTGGAGAAATTAATCAGGGCATTGACAAGAAACTTAAATCCCAAGATAAAATGAAGAAGGGCTCAAACACCACTAGAAGACTTCTAAAAAACTTGATACAGAGAAAGTCTTTAGGATATTTTGGAAGGAAGGAAGGAAGGAAGGAAGGAAGGAAGGAAGGAAGGAAGGAAGGAAGGAAGGAAGGAAGGAAGGAAGGAAGGAAGGAAGGAAGGAAGGAAGGAAGGAAGGAAAAGATCAGAGCGCACACCACCCAGCACAAGCTGAAATCTCCCCCATTCGGACAGTTGAGAACACTTACCTGAAGAACAGGGACAGGGACAGGTGAAGTTCGAAGGAAGCCGCTTGCTGTCAAATGCAGTGAAGGAGAGCAGGCCCCACCCCAAACATCCTATCCTCTCCAGAGAGAAGCATGGAGCAAAACATAAGCCCCGAGGGAGGCAGAATACCTGCTTAGCAACCCAGCTAATGTTCAAGAGGGCATTTTTGTGAAGGGATTAGAACTGTAGCGGAACAGAACAGTCCAGGAGGACACCTTGGCAATGGAACAGGATTGTAGTCTACTGCAATGATTACGCTTGGTATTAGCTGGCTTTTACGGGATGACCTTCTGCCTTTTTAATGCCACTTACTAAATTGTTTGCATAGCCTTAAGCAGTTTGTTGTTTGCATTGCCTTTTAATTCCATGCTACTGTTGCACTGTTCACTGGATGTGCAGGAGTACTTCACCTTTATTCTGTAATTCACTTTGAGTCTCTGGTAGAAAGGTAGACTGTGAATGAGCAAATTAATAAACAAACACGCACATATTGCATCCTTATTTGATGAGGGCTATAAACGCAGTGGCTAGATTCTCCGTTTCGGGCTTCAGACTTGCCAGCTTGTTTCCAGTATTCAGAGACAAAACTTAAAAGCACAAAATATAGCAAGGGTTGTTGTTTTTCCCAAAGGGGAGAAAAATAACCATTTTCTCCCAAGGGAAAATCAATGCGAGCAAGTGACCATCCATACCGGTACATAACTCCTACCTAGTACGTGCTTCCTGCACATAAGATGCACCGCAGGGAAGTGCCCAGTTTACAGACGACAGCAACAGCAACCTGAAAGTTTTCCCAATAATCCTTTACCTGTATTATAGTGGACAAGAAGGGGAAGGTAGTAGGAAGCGGCTGGCCGATCCAAATCTTGTGGCTGTCATGAAGATATAAGGATCCAACATGGATCACAGGGCAGAAATTACAAAAGCGGAACAGCAGACATATTATTTGACTTCCAAAAAGCAACTACAGGGGAGCCCAGAATGGCTAAGGATCATAGCACTGAGAAGGAGGGGGAGGTCAGAAGATCTAGGCCAGGGATACTAATTCAATGGCTTGGGAGCCAACAGTTGCTCTTCTGAGCAATATTCCCCTATATGGCTCCTGCTCCATGTTTCAAGAAAGTGGACAAGGCCACTGCCAGGCGGGACTTGTGGCTGACAAGAGATTCCCACCTTCAAGAAGGCGCCATCAGAAGCATAGGAACGCTTAGGCTTATCAATTGCCTGCCCACGGTCGGCATCCACCTAGTCCCAGGGGCTCCATCTCCCTTGCTCACTTGACAGAGCGGGAGGAGAAGAAAGTGTGTGTGTGTGTGGGGGGGGGGAGTATCACAGTATCTGTGACAGTCTAGGAACTCCTCCAATCTCTGTTATTTTTATTCTAGAGATTGGAAGGGATTCCTAGAATGGCGGGGACACTGCGATGTCAGTTCTGGGTGCTCACCCCAATATGACACTGCAGCATCGCCAACATTCCCTAAGTGCTCCCAGGGGTTGTTGCAACCCTCTGTAAGCATCTCTTAGGATCCAGGCCTCATGCCAGGGATGGAGGTACATATCGCTCTTTTGGTTGATGACCATTGTGAGTGGCGGAGTCCCACTGATCTGGGCAATCTGTCTTCAGCCATTCCAGACCTAGGATGACCCTTTAACACCCACGCAGCAGCATACAAGAGGGAATCAGGCAATATCAGAATCATATGACAGGAAGAGGAGTGGCAGAGTTATGACTTCAACATTGCAGAAGGGAGCACCACGATGCATTGGCAGAGAATGCAGGAGGCGGGCAGTGTTCCCTCTAAGCTGAGTTAGTGTGAGCTCACAGTTTTTTAGCCTCCGGCTCACACATTTTTGTCTTGGCTTAGGAAGAATGGCTCCAGAGCAAACTAATTTATGCAGTAGCCAAATTGCTCACTCACAACTTTAATGCCAATAGCACACAAAGTAGGATTTTTGCTCACAAGACTCCACGGCTTAGAGGGAGCATGGGGGGATGGTGTCTTCCCAAACCTGTACTAAGCTAAGAATCCTCCCCACCAGCAACTGGTCTTTCCCTGTCATCCTGCATCTTTGGTTGTTCAAAGAGCAGACAGAGGCGTGGGACCCTTGTTCTCTCTGCTCGACCACTGGCATCAAGCAAGAAAGGAAATGACTCTACAGGGGCCCCACCGGCTCAGCTCAGGATCCCATCCCATGATGGAAAGACCATTTATCTTGACTCCTGCCTCTTAAGGAAACGTCGAGAACCCAAGTAAGTTGATTCTTTAATTTATACTGGACTTTTCTCCCCAGTGGGGACCGGAGGTGGCTTGCATCACGCAGCCAAGAGCTCCTGCGGAGCAGAAATCGAGACGGCTCAAAGACACCCTGACCTGGCTGGCTCAGGCTAGCAAGAAAAGAAAGGAGGGAAAGGCCGATTTGGGCCGAAACTCGTCAGGTTGCAATACTTCCCTTTTGTATCCATTGCCTTTTTCTGTTGTAACAAGGCTACAGGTGGGGCCCATAAATGTTTTTAACCCTTTGAAAAATAAACCCATGTATTTTTAATGATATTTGGGTTAGACATATAGTTTTTAGTCATTGGCCCTACACTGGTTCATAACTAACCTTTTCGGTTCTTGCTTCTTAGCCCAGGCTAGCCCACCTCATCAGAACTAGAAAGGGCCCGCCCGGGCTAGTGTTTGGATGGGAGACCGCTGAGGAATGCCAGGGTCACTGGGCAGAGGCAGGCAACAGCACACCACCTCTGGGCATCTCTTGCCTTGACAACCTTTCAAGGTCGCTATCAGTCGGCTATGACTTGATGGCAACAAAACAGGGCTCAGACATGACACCAGCCCGTGGGATGGTGCCCTGTGAATGAGCCTGTGCTCATGGCTGCTTCCCCGATCCCTTCTGCTTGGCACACAAGCCATAGTCTACAGGTTCCACAGCATGCTTCTTCACCCAAAGAGTGATCAACACATGGAATTCCCTGCCACAGGAGGTGGTGGCAGCTACAAGCATGGACAGTTTCAAGAGGGAATTAGATAAACATATGGAGCAGAAGTCCATCAGTGGCTATTAGCCACAGGGTATAGATGGGCTGCAGTGGCTCAAGTGGTTAAGACGCTGAACTGCAGGCTGTGGAAGGTCAGTAGTTCAGCAGTTCAAGACCCAGGTGCTGCAAGACAGAGTGAGCTCCTGTCTCTGGTCCCAGCTCCTGCCAACCTAGCAGTTCGAAAGCAAGAAATTGCAAGTAGATAAATAGGTACCACTTCGGTGGGAAGGTAACAGCATTCCGTGCACCTTGGTGTTTAGTCATGCCGGCCACATGACCACGGAAACGTCTTCGGACAGCACTGGCTCTTCGGCTTTGAAACGGAGATGAGCACCGCAACCCTAGAGTCGGATTCGACTGGCTTTCGAGCAAGGGAACCTTTACCTTTACCTATAGATGGGAACTCTCAGTCTGGGGCAGGTGCTGCACTCTATTCTTGGTGCTGGGGGGGGGGGCAGCAGTGGGAGGGCTCCTAGTGTCCTGGCCCCACTGCTGGACCTCCTGATGGCACCTGGTATTTTTGGCCACTGTGTGACAGAGTGTTGGACTGGATGGGCCTTTGGCCTGATTCAACATTGGCTTCTCTTATGTTCTTATGCTCTGTTCACAGGGAAGTGGTGGCCATTCATCCATTCTGAGCACATGAGTCAAGGGGGAAGAGCAAGGGCAAGGGAAGAGCAGGTGTCAGCATAGCAGGGTATCTACTGAGGCCCACGGCCTGGTAGAGGGCCCTCCCCTGAGCGTAGGTGCTGGGTTGGGCTCCCATTTCCCTATGGGAAAAGTGCACAGAGCGGAGTGCAAGAGAACCGCGAGCTCCACCACCACTTCTGTGTTCTTCTTCCACCTCAGAAGCCCCGGGGACACTGCAGGAGTCGGACATCAGCTTTGCATACTGGAGGTCCCAGGTTCAGTCTCCAGTCAAAGGGATCAGGGAGTGATAATGTGAAAGACCTCTGCTGCCAGTCAGAGTAGACAATACTCAGAGCTGGACTCAGCAGAAGTCAGCTTCCTGTACGGGTTCAAAGTCTGACTCCTTTCAAGATGCAACAGGTTACAAAACAGCCAGCCAGGAGCCTCAAAAAGCTGCAGGTCACATTTATTAGGCTAAAGTCAACATATTTGTAAGATGGGTCTAGGGGAGTGGTGATCTAGCTACACAGGAAGGATGCAATTTGGGGCTGGATTCCATCAAGAGCGACATAGGGAGATTCCGATGGAAAAGGCTCACGGTGGCCTCACAATCAGGGCTACTCCAGCAGCTGCCAAGAGGAGAAACATCGCCGTGCTCGCTAGTGCCGTGATGACCACCATCTCAGGGGAGTGGCTTCCGAAGTCAACGTCCATGGTGCGGAAATCATGGGGCATGTCTAAAGTGGTGGGGGGAGGAAGAGAAGACACAGTGGATGCCCTTTATCCAAGGAGAACAGCGTCATACTTCTGTCAAGGGGTTAATTAAAGGAAAGAACCCTTGAACACTCAGGGTTCCGTCATCCAAGTTATTTTCAACATAATGTAGCCATCAGGAACATGGTTTTAAAAGAAAAATCAAACGCTGTAAGCAGGTAATCCAAAACCATCAAGCCTGCTTCGATACAGACATTGGGGCTGTGACCAGGCAAGACCAACCTTGTCAGATCTCGGAAGCTAAGCAGGGACGACCCTGGTAAGTATCTGGATGGGAGACCTCCGAGAAATACCAGGGCTGGGACAGAGAGGCAGGCAATGGCAAGCCACCTCTCTGAAATGTCCAAACCCCTCTAGAGGTCGCCAGAAGTCACCATGACTTCCAGGCACACAAGCACACATACACACACACAAATATAGACATTGGGGAAGGGGCTGTGGTTCAGTGGCAGAGCACCTGCTTTCTATGCAGAAGGTCCCTGGTTCAGTCCCCAGCATCTCCGGCCAAAAAGGGCCATGGAGTAAGCAGGATTGCCAACAGGACTTGTAAAAAATAAAAAAATGCCCTTTAATGGAGGTTTGATGGGATGTTATTTACCTTCATGCAGAGTTGCCAGCTGTGGGCTGAAAAATTCCTGGAGATCTGGGGGGGTGGAGCCTGGAGAGGGAAAGGTCTGAGGAGGGGGCGGACCTCAGCAGAGCCGGGTGCCATAGAGGCCTCTCTCCACATCAGTCGGGGGTGGGGGGGACCTGATCTCTGTTGTCTAGAGTTCAGCTATAAGTTCCAGGAGCTTGCCAGTTATACATAATCCTGGCTCCCTGCTATTTTGTGCTTGGCTCCCCCTCCTGCAGCAGACCTTTTGTTGTTGTGCCCACAACCAGTGTCGGAATCCCAGAAGTGCCCACAGGCTCAAAAAAGGGTGAGAGACCCTACATCAGGAAATAACCCCACTGCATTAGGAAGTAACCCCACCGGTCCCACTGCTGGACCTCCTGATGGCACCTGGTATTTTTGGCCACTGTGTGACACAGAGTGTTGGACTGGATGGGCCATTGGCCTGATCCAGCATTGGCTTCTCTTATGTTCTTATGTTTTTAACCGCAAGTGGCACAATCTATATTCCTCTTTCCAGAGCTTCTCCTGGATCAGAGGCAGCAGCTCCCCTCTTCTCCCAAAATCTCACCCCATGTACGGAAACGCCGGGACCAGCCAGTTGCAGCTAGCACAGTCTGCTCTTGATTGTAGAGAAGGAATTTGATGCTGTCCAAGAAGAAAAGGCAAGAGCAGGTTTCAAGCAACTGAAGAAGCTACCCGACACATACCCCCGCCCTCTTCCGACTTGCACCCTGCTCTTCCCTCAGAGAACACCAGAGTCCGAGCACCCCGGTCCTTGAGAACACCCACACAAGCTATTTAGTGTGGAACTGTCAACCAGCTTCCCTACAGGGCCAACAAACAAGGCCAAGAAGCTGAGGTTTCCCTCTGGTGAAAGAGGCCAGGTTGGCCATAACAAGGGCCGGGGCCTTCTCCGTGGCAGCCCCACACTGGTGGAATGAGCTCCCGGAGGACATCAGGGCCCTACGGGACCTTCTACAGTTCCGCAGGGCCTGCAAAACGGAGCTCTTCCACCAGGCTTTCGAGTAGGGTGCCACCTCGACTTTATGGCCCTGGCCCTAACATCAACATCATTACCAACCTGGCCTTAACACCAGCACCACCGACAGCTGGAAGTTTAACAGCCTGGCAGGAGCCTGGAGGCGGCCCATTCAGTGATAACAGAATGTCACCATCTTTCAATAACCTCATGTGCTGTGTAGCTATGGTTTTGTATTTAAACTTATTTTAATGTTGTTTATATTGGAGTTTCAGTGTATATTATACCTATGTTCTGAGCTGCCCTGAGCCTGCTACGGCGAGGAGGGCAGCATATAAATCTAAGAAATAAATAAATATTGCCTCCTAACCACGGGTGCCCAGAGGTTCACGGCCTCTGAATGTGGAGAGTCCCTTCGGTCTCCACGGCTAGTAGCCATCGACGGGCCTCTCCTCCACAGATCTGCCTAATCTCCCTTTAAGGCCATCTACGCTTGTGGCCCTCACTGCCTCCACTGGCGGTGGAATTCTACCGTTTATTAACTGAGCAAAGTAGCATTTCCTTTTGTCTGTCCGGAATTTGAATTAATTAGGCTGTGAGGCAAAGGGAGAAGAGCAATATAGAAGGGAGAAACAGACCTTTTCCTCAATGGGAACTCTTTCTTCTGACTACTCAGAGGCGACTGTCAAAGAAGGACAGTGCTGCTGGCTCAAGATGTGTTTTTAGTTGCCATTCTCTGCTCCTTCCAATCCTGTCCAGGAGGCAGAACACCTGAGCCTCCTTTGCCCTCTTCTCTCCCAGCAGTCTTTAAAAGCTGCAATCTGTGCATGCCCAAGTAAGGCTTCCCAAACTCTTGCTGAGATTTATTTGGTGTAGTGGTTAGGAGCGCAGAGAGCCGGGTTTTATTCCTCACTCTTCCATGGGCAGCCGTTTAGTGTGGCCTTGGGTCAGTTACAAGTTCTTTCAGAGCTGTTCTCTCATGAGCAGTTCTCGGGAGAGCTCTCTCAGCCCCAACCTACCTCACAGGGTGTCTGTTGTGGGGAGGGGAAGGGAAAGGAGATTGTAAGCCACTCTGAGACTCCTTCGGGTAGTGAAGGGCGGGGTATAAATCCAATCTCCTCCTCATCCTCATCCTCTTCTTCTTCTCCTCCTCATGCAAGTTCAGCCATCCTCTCCATTGCCCTGGCAACTCTGACCGTGTCTGCTTAGCTACCGACATCCAAATGATACCACTGCCTATGAATAAGAAGCTGGCCACGATTAACAACTTGCCCGCAAGTCCAGCCCTTCCAAAGGCCTCTCACCTGTACTTTCGACCGGGAAGGACAGCTCTTATACAGGTATCGTTGAGGCAAGCCAGGGCAGGCCCGATCTCATAAGCATGGTCTCCCAAGGCCAAAGACTGTGCCACGGTTGGGCTGCAGATGGGTACAGGGAACCTTTGGGTGGCTTTGTACACGCCGTTGTCCCCTAGAAGAAGAAGAGAGCAGTCCTAAGCAGAAGTATGTGCCACTTCATTTGGAGGGGCTTATTCCCAGGAAGGTCTGCAGCCAAAACCACACTCCAGCCAGTTTGGTGAAGTAGTTAAGTGCACAGACTCTAATCTGGGAGAACCAGTTTTTGATTCCTCACTCCTCCACTTGCAGCTGCTGGATGACCTTGGGTCAGTTACAAGTTCTTTTAAGGCTGTTCTCACAAGAGCAGTCCTCAAAAGAGCTCTCTCAGCCCCACCCACCTCACAAGGTTGTCTGTTGTGGGGAGGGGAAGGGAAAGGAGTTTGTAAGCCGCTCTAAGACTACAAGTGAAGGGCAGGGTATAAACCCAATCCTCTTCTTCTTCTCTTCAGTCTTTTTAGAACCCAGGAGGGTAGCAAATCAGAATGGTCCAGAAAGCTCCTTGGAGACATGTATATATACACAGAGACACAATAAGCTGCTTTAGCAGACTAGGGGTCCATCTAGCCCAGTACTTGGGGTCCCAACTGGCAGGGCAGCCAGTCAAGGAAACAGATCCAAGTTTTAGTCAGAAGGATGTTAAAAGAAAAGAGTCAAGGTTTAGACCAGGCCAAGTTTTTCAGAAAGTGGATGGCGTGCCCTGACCCAGAAAGCCCAAGCAAGCCCAATCTCGTCAGATCTTGGAAGCTAAGCAGGACCGACCCTGGCAAGTATTTGGATGGGAGACCTCCAGAGAATACCAGGGTCAGGAGGCAGAGGAAGGCCATCAAGCCACTTCTCTGAACGTCTTCCATGCCCCAGTAGGAGTCGCCAGGGGTTGCCATGACTTCCAGACTTGGGCACATGGCACACACACACATACAAAATACAAAAGAAAGGGGGGGATGGCACCACCATAAGATGGGACTCATTGTTTTTCAGATGAAGAATCTTTCCACTGGAGAGTTATGAAGACCAGTCAGCACCAATGCTCCCTCTAAGCTGTGGAGTCTTGTGAATAAAAATTCTACCTTGGGAGCTACTGGCATTAAAACTGTGAATGAACGATTTGGCTACTGCATAAATTAATTTGCTGTGGAGCCATCGTTCCTGAGCCAAGACAAAAATGTGTGAGCCAGAGGCTAAAAAACTGTGAGCTAGCTCACACTAACTCGGCTTAGAGGGAACACTGGTCAGCTTCTGAGTTTTTCTTAGCCAATGTGCGGTTTTGTTCCCTTTCACAATTTCCTTCTTCCTGGACGGTACGAGGAGGGAAGTATTCCTCTTGGCTCTGCCTCCTGAGGCAGCCATTCTGGGTTTGGCTCCACCCCTTGTGGTGGCCATTTTGAGGTGGCACTTACCATCCCCTCACGAAATCCCAAAGGTGCCCACGTGCTCAAAAGGTTGGGGGCTTCCTGGCGTAGGCAAAATCTTCCAGCAATTTTTCACACACCCCATCCCAACCTCATACCTGCTAATTTCACCTGTATCTCTATGGTGGCTGTCTGCCGGGTGGTCTGGCTAGAATCCAGGGTTTCTGTAGCCCATAGCTCAAACAGGCAGTAGGGAGGACGGAACCAAAGCACGGACGAGAGCCGGGAATCTCGGTAATACAAGGAAATTGGATAATCTTCTAGAGAGGGTAGGAGAGAAGAAAGGAGAAGTGAGGGGAAAGGAACCTGCTCCCTCAATCCCCTTTAAGCCTTTTAAAGATCAGTCTCCAACCAAGCCCACAAGATAGACTGTCAGATCCAACTCCATATGTACAGATTCACATCCTTGGGCACAACATTAACCAAATGTCAGGTCTTCACATATACTACTAGTAAGCTAGTTTGGTATAGTGGCAGACTCTAATCTGGGAAAACCAGGTTTGATTCCCCGCTCCTCCATCTGCAGCTGCTGGTGTGACCTTGGGTCAGTTACAAGTTAGTTCAGAGCTGTTCTCTGAAGAGCAGTTTTCTCAGAGCTCTCTCAGCCCCACCTACCTCACAGGTAGTTGGGGAGGGGAAGGGAAAGGAGATTGTAAGCCTCTCTGAGACTCCTTCAGGTAGCAAAGGGTGGGGTATACATCCAATTGCTGCTGCTGCTTCTAATTTACCTGAACACATTTGTAGACATTCCAATGGACTGGAAGGATGGCCTCTTTGAAGCAATGGGTAAAACGTAGGCTATCTCTTTGATATTTTTGCAAAAGGAAGAGCAGAGCACTTTTACTTTATGATGAAAATTCAGGTAACCAACCATGTAGCCCCATGAGAGAGCCAAATCCTTGCTTATAAACAGAGAAACAATCCTGGTAACCATTGCAAGATGGCTCTGTACTCACACATCACACTCCTAACAGACTTACTACCTGGAAAGGCTCTCCTGCTTGAACAGCAGAGAAGACAGAAATTCAGTAAGTACAGCTTTTCTTAGTACAGCAGTGGTACAGAAATCCTCATCAAAGGAGCTTCAAGTTACAACCTTTTTAAGTGGCAAACCAAGGGTTGCCAGCTTCCAGGTGGGATCTGGAGATCTCATGGAATTACAACTGATCTCCAGACATGAGAGATCAGTTCCTCTGGAGAAAATGGCTGCCTTTGGAAGGCGGACTCTATGGCATTACATCCCTCTGAGGCCCCTCCCCTCCGCAGGCTCCACTCCCAAAATCTCTGAGGTGTTTCCCAACCCAGAGCGGGCCACCCTGGCAAACCTAACCACCCATTTAAAAGGTGGGATTTATATTTTTTAGTTGCCAGGACTGCAAGTACCCCCCCTGGGGAGATGGGCAACTATTCCCTATTCAACAACTGCCACAATGGCCTTTCTAAGCCACTCACCCAATTCCAACAAGGAAGAATACCCGAAAGGAGCTAACAGGCCCACACAAGATAATAACAATACCACCGCCACCCCCTTCATCTTTGACCAAGCCAAGCAAATCTCAGCTAAGAGCACAGATCCTCTTGTAACCAAGTGGAGGAGGGGTATTTAAAGGGAAAGAAAACTGATTATGAATGGCAGTGCAATACATTTCTAAAGGGCTCGAGGCCATCTGTGATTACTCAGAACTTATTCCGGGTTCCACTGAACTTATTCTCAAAAAAAAAGCATGCATGAAATTGGAGCCATTGACTTGCCAATTACCTGGAGAGAGAAAAAATGTCCTGTCCCTTTAACAGAGGCTTTAATGGGATGTTATTTATCAATGAAATGGAAGGCTACAGCTGCCTATTTCTACGCATTAAGCCTCTATTAAATGGAACAGGACATTTTTTTTCTCCAGGCCTGTTGCCGTGTTTACCTTCTTGCATATAAGACCCGTTGCACTCACTAGTTCTTATTTCCAGAGAGGTAAGTAAGGCTGCCTCAACCTGGATAGCCCAGACTAGCCCAATCTTGTCAGATCTCAGAAGCTAAGCAGGGTTGGCCCTGGCTAGTATTTGGAGGGGCGACCTCCAAGCAATACCAGGGTCGTGAGGCAGACAATGGCAAACCATCTCTGAATGCCTCTTGCCTTGAAAACCCTGCGGGGTCACTGCAGGACAGCTGTGACTTGATAGCATAAAGAAAAGGAAGGGTACTTTTGCAGAAACCTTCATCTTGCACTCAGCTGCAACTGTGCCTTAAGATGGTGGAAAGTGCCCTCAAGGCATACCTGATTTATGGCAACCCCAGGTGGGGTTTTCAAGGCAAGAGATGGTCAGAGGTGATTTGCCACTGCCTGCCTCAGCATAGTGACCCTGGACTTCCTTCGTGGGCTCCCATCCAAATATTAACCAGGGCTGACCCTGCTTAGCTTCCGAGAATACCAGGGGGTGATGCAGATGCAGGCAATGGCCAACCACCTCTGAACGCTGCTTGCCTTGAAAACCCCACCTGGGGTTGCCATAAGTCAGCTTGACTTGACTGCAAAAGAAAAGGAGGCCCCAGTCGCACAGAGCATTTGCCCCATGGAAGGCACGATAGTCGGGCGGATTTTCCGTGCGCAATCACACCGGAACGTCCGGGAGGTGTAGCGCACCCGTGGCCAACCCGTGGCATGCCACGGAAGATGCGCATTTAAAAGGTACCTGAAACAACCTACTGGCAAATCGTTTGCCACAGGCTGCATACAGATTCCTGCCGTCTGATCGCGCCAGCACATGGCTATTCCCCCGGGTCGTCCTCTTTGCTGCCCCGGTGTGCCACTGTCACGTCTAATCACCTAATGGCAGATCAGAATGCGATGGAGCAAATAGCCACGCCTCTCCCCCCGTTTTCCGGCATATGTGGCCGGGGCCAAAATACATTAAATTCTAACAGATACATGAAATGCATAGGATTACCAACCCCCAGGTTGGACTGGGAGATTTCCCGTTTTTACCACTGATTTCCAGGCAACAGAGATCAGTTCCTCTGGGGGAAAATGGCTGCTTTGCAGGGTGGCCTCTATAGCATGATGCTTTATTGAGGCCCCTCCCCTCCCTGAACCCCTCCCCCTCCAGTCCCCACCTCCAAATCTCCAGGTATTTCCCAACCCAGAGCTGGCAACCCAAGGGGTGCGTGAAACCAAGGGTGCTTGGGTAGTCTTTTAGGAACCAGACACAAATGGGCCCAGAGGCAAAATATAGTCTTTCCCAGTATGCATTGAGAGAGCTGGCCTGGCAGGAAATGGGGGGGTAGCTTGAATGAAAGTTGCCAGCAGGCCGGGGAACTGTCTTGCTCTCGTCCCTTTAATGTGGGCGGGTGGCTTGATGTGTGCAAAGAGTCGGTGATATTTCCTAATGGCCTTATTGATTCCTTCATTTGTTTTATTTAGAACTCACACTGAAGGGGCTTGGACTCACTTGCTAATTGCAGCCATTGAAACCTCCTTTAAAGGGATAGCTACAAGGACCATTTCAAAAACAGACAACCTTCGAATGGCCCAGATAGCCAGAAACAATGAAGGCTCTCTGGTCTCAGCCAGGTGCCGGGGGGGGGGGGGAGATCCCAAAGTCTCTGGGAGGCTTCCTGCCATGCCTGCCCCCATCGCAGGGCTGGCCAAACTTACTTAACTGAACTTTCAAGCAGGATCTGCAGACTGAGGTTCAAAAGCCCTTCAGGCACACACAAGTGTTGTGCTGTTGTTTGCTAAGATGCCCGCTTTTCAAAAGAGAACAACATGAGGACATGTAATTTAGAGTTGTCCAACCCAAAGGTTGTACATTATGAAGATCTGGGGGTGGAATTTGGGTTGGGGATAGAGTTCAGCAGGTTTTCTCCAGGGGAATTGATTTCTGTAGTCAGGAGATCAGTTGTAATTTCCGGAGAAATCCAGGACCACCTGGAGGCTGGCTACCCTAAAACCTCTCTTCAGTTCTGCAGCCAATGAGCATCAGTGAATAGCAGTGCTAATACCAGCTGCATGAGGAGAGGGAGGTGCCAAATCACAAAGGGGAAGAAAAGGGCACCTGGGAGTGCCACTGGAGCCCTAAAGTCTTCTTCTGACCTCTAAGCTAGAGACACAACAAACAGGTTGTGAGGCACACTATGGCCATACCAGGAAAAGGTGCAATTCAGGTCTGACTTTCACCAGGAGAAGCATGAGGTGATAGAATCAGGATGTGGGAGAACTGACTATACCACTTCAGAGCACAGAAGCAGGGATGCCATTTTTAAATTTATCTTTAACTTTGCTACTAGAAAACTAGCACAGCAAAACTCAGGCTGGGACAGAACCTTTCTCTCTGACGTTTTTGTTCATGTTGTTTTGCTTGTAGGGGGCTTTGTCCTTGGAGTATTCAAAAAATTATATCCCCCCCTCACCATCTGGTGGTACAGTCCTCTTTGCCTCCTCAGGGTTCTAAAGTGGCTTTCGTTGCTCTCTTCTCCTCCGTTTTGGCCTCACAACAACCCTGTGAGGTTGGTGAAGCTGAGAGAGCGTGAGTGGGCCAAGGTCACCCACCGAGCTTCCGTGGCAGGGTGGGGGGATTCGAACCTGGGTCTCCCAGATCCTGGTCCAACACTTTAACCAGTACACCACACTGGCTCTCAATAAACAAATAAGTAAAAAATGGCTGAATAAGTGAACAAATCCTTTAGGTATTAACATTCACACAGGACTCTTCCAGGAAGTTTGCGTATGTTTTCATGGCCAACATCTGGTGGTGCGAAAGTGTGTGTTTTATTGTATTTTGTTTGGGTGTTTAGACCTCTCTTGTCTCGAAAGTTTGTGTGGGTGCGTGTTAGGCTAAAGATCAAGTGCCCACACTCCTGCGCCGGCTGTGCCTGAGGACACGGCACATCCGGGGGTGGCCCACAACTCCGCTAATTTATGACAGTGATCTTCTATGTAGCGCCGCATCCCTGATCCCAAGGCCCAATTAGCTGCATCGGGGGTCAGCTCTGGCAGCCGAGGCACTATCGATAAATTCCAGAGACACCAGCTTCCCACTTTCCCTCCCGCAGCGTCTGCATCTGAATATCTGATTAAAACGTTAACCGGCAAACACTCAAGACACGTTAAAAAGATGTTTTAAAAAACAGTCGTCACTTGCATCCTTCCACTCTAATTAGTTTTGACGACCTCCAGGTAGGGCCTGAAGATCTCCCAGAATCACAACTCAGCTCCAGGCTACAAAGGTCTGCTCCCCTGAAGAAAATGGCTGCTTTGGAGGGTGGATTCCACGGCACTGTAGCCTGCTGAGCCCCCCCCCCCACTTCCTGAGGCTGCTGACCTGCAGGGGGGTCCTTAAGTTCTTCTGAATTACAATTGCTCTCCCGATGACATAGCTCAGTTCCCCTCGAATAAAACTATGGGGAATTTCAGACAGATAATATAATCCGGAAGAGGAACGGTTCCCAAATGGTTTCTGGTCTGGCATTTCAGACAGAACCGTTTTAGAATCGGTTCCCTACCAGAATATATTTGTAATTTCACACAGAATCACTTCTGTCCCGTTCAGGAAACGGGGCTGAAGCGTTTTACCTGTCAACCACTTCCAAGTAGTCGTCAGTTTCTTCTCCCAGATCCGATACGCTTTTTTCCCGCCTCTTTTCGCCCGCGCGGGCGATCTCCGGCTTTTTTTTTTTTTGAACGTTCGCTTTAGAGTGCTATAGCGCTATAGCATCATAGCAACCCCATTGGAATGCCTGCAGTGTTGTTTTATAGCACTATAGCGCTCTAAAGCGAACATTAAAAAAAAAAAGGCGCGGCGGGAAACGGCGAGAAAACAAAGCGGTGCAGTCTGAATTGCCAAACCGCTTCTGATTCGGCTCTTTTCCGGTCAGGGAAAGCCATGTGTGAAATGGCAGCCCTGTACCGGTTTACTTCAAGACAAATCAGAAACGGCTTCAATCCGGCAGAATCCCGGTAATGTGAAATTCCCTTTTGTTTGTCTTCAAGGTGGCCCTGGACTTAAACTTTGTTCCAGTGGTTGAAGTGTTAAGGTAGGATCTGGGAAACCCAGGTTCGAATCCCTCAGTTGCCATGGAAACTTGCTGGGTGACTTCGAGCCACTCACACACACTGAGCCTCATCTATCTTACAGGGCTGTTGTTACAGGGTTGTTGTAAGGACGAAATGAAGGAAAGGAGAACAATGTCAGCTGGACTTTTCCTTTCTTTTTTTTGTGGAAAAAGAGGTGCCAGAGCTCTCAAGAGGGAAAGGAAGTTTTCAATCTGTATACCGAAAACACATGAACTTTTTAACATTTTTAAAATAAGTTTGTCGAAGAGGTTCTGGAACTCTGTTCCGGCGTGTTCCCCCAGAAAAAAGGCCCGGAATGTTGGCACTTCAGGTCCCCATTGGGAGCATATAAATGGAACAAATCTATAATAATAAAACCATCTGTCTGTATTAAACTACTTTAATAGCCAGTGCAATAGGGATTGCGCTCTCTCTCCTCTCTCTCTCTCTCTCTCTCTCTCTCTCTCTCTCTCTCTCTCTCTCTCTCTCTCTCTCTCTCTCTCTCTCTCTCTCTCTCTCGACCAAACTACTTGGTGTACTGGAGATCCATGATTGATTCCCTACTTTTCTCCTCAGGGGGTACCCAAAGCAGCTTTCAACATCATTCTTCCTTTCTCTGTCCCCACAACAACCCTATGAGGTAGGCTAGCCTGAGGGAGAGTGACTGGTCCTAAGGTCACCCAGTGAGTTTCCATGGCAGACTGGGGATCTGAACACGATTCTCCCAGATCCTAACCTGTACCTTTACCCACTACACCACACTGGGCTGTCATCAGATGTATAGTAATCAGATCTCCAGGAGTGCGAATTGGCTTCTCAAAACAACCATTCAGGATCCCCCAGTTGCCAAGCACCATCTGTTTTCGCCTCGATGTTTCTGAGAGGGAAGCTGTTGCCCTTTCACACGTGCTTGTGAGATCCTGACCCACGGTTTACACGCTGTCGAAGTATCAGTGCACACTCCTTGGCACAGCTCAGACGGAGGCCAATTTGTGGACTCCATCTTGACATGTGACCTTAAGAGTTGGGTGCAGCCGGGGAGATGCTTTTTTGTTTCTCCGCAGAGGCACAACTCTCCTCCTACTGTGGCTCACTAGCATACCTACTAATGAACTTTATGTTAATGAGGGCCTGTAGACATAGGACCACCCGCCGCCCACCCTCCATCGATACCCCAGCTGTGAGTCACGTCTTGGCGTAGGAGCGGACTTCATTAGTGGCAATGTTGAACGTGACCTTTCCAGAGGGGTCGATTGGCTCCAATAGAGATGCTTCAATAATAGGAAACAAGGGGAAAGCGGACAGTCTAATTTCCTCATCTTGTTAGTATTACGATCATTTTCTAAGATGTGTTATTTTGGAGGGAAACAAGGGGTCATTCTGGCATTTATGCCTGACTTTTACACTGATGTGCCTGTCTGTCTCTCGACAACCGCATTTCTCCCTCCTATCTTTGTGTCCATCAGAGGGGCAATATGTGTAGTGGTTAGAACGCTGGATGAGGCCACAAAGCTCATACAAGGTGATGAGGATAAAGTGGAGGAGGAGGCCCAAAGCCGCTGTCAACATTAGTTCTCCCTGCCTCCATTTTATCCTAACAACAACATGTCTGTGAGGTGGGTTGGTTGGGTTACCAGCAATGAGGCTTAATGTGTTACCTTTTGGTTGAGGCTTAATGTGTTACCTTTTGGTTGAGGCTTAATGTGTGGGGTACCTGAGGCAGTTAATATCACTCGGTAAATAATATCCTATTAAAGAGCAGCTTCTTGCTGGATTGTGACCTGTGCTCTTTACTGAACATTGGTAGGGCCACCAGTTCTGGATTGGGAATTACCTGGAGATTTGGGGAGTGGAGCCTGCGGAGGGTGGGGTTTGAGGAGGAGCCTCAGCAGGGTACAATGCCACAGAGTCCTCTCTCCAAAGCAGCCACTTTCACCAGGAGAACTGATCTTGGCCATTTGGAAATCAATTGTAATACCGGGAGATCTCCAGGTGCTACCTGGAGTTGGCAACCCGATGAGATGCCCTTTTTGCCTCAGGGTCTGAACTGTCTTGGGCAAGCTTGAGGCTATCCAGACACATCCAGACATGCTAAAGCTGCCCTGGGCATGACCGAAAAGCCTCCTCACCACGTAGCAAGTTAGTTGAGGTGATCAACAACCTTGACATGAGAGAGGTGGGTAGCTAGTATATTGAACAAGAACCTTAGAGATCCAAGTTCAAAGGTCTCTTCAGCCATGAAAATTCCCAGGTGACCTTGAGCTTCTCTCTCTCTCTCTCTCTCTCTGCCTAGCCTAATTCACAGCATTATTGTGAGGATAAAATGGAAACTTGGAGAACATATTTTGCAAGGTGCTTTGTGGGATGGGGGAAAAGACAGAAAAAAATGTAATAGATAGGGGCTCCCTATCTAATCCATCTATACATTTCTCTTCTTCCATTCTTCCTTCGCTCTTCTCACACTGTCCCTTCTGTTTGTCTGTTTACTTCCATCTTTGATCACTGGGTTTTTCTTTCCTGCATATTTACACTTTAAAAACAAGCAATTCTTCTGCTTTCTCAACCTCCACCATCATAACTTGTGCGCGCAAACACACACCCCGCCCTGGCTGTCGCTTCATTTTACATCCTCATTATTTTCTTGATCTGAGTGACGCGGGGCAATCCATTCCTCCTTTCCCGCTTAAAGAGAATGGTTCGCCTTTCCATTGATTGGGACCCCAACGCCTCCAGCTGCCCCCAACTCTGGGCTTCTTGTTTGCGTCACGAGCAAAGTCGCAGGGGTATAAATGCCCCTGCAGGAGGTGGCGGAAGGGGGACACGGACTTTGGCAACAAGAAAACTTGGCTGTACGCTCACCAGCTGGTAAGGAGCCCTGGGCGATCACAACAGGAAGAGGAAGCGACGCTGTAAGTAGATCTGCCCAGCATCAGCCCTGATTGCTTCTGGGGTTTTTTCTCCTCCCAGGATCGGGGGTGATGGAACCTGAGATCAGAAGCTGTAGAGGCCTCTGGCTCATCACCTTCTTCCTCAGCTCATGCGTGCTGTTCTCCTCGGGGACTGTGCTTCCAAAGCTGCATAATTCAGGCAGGTAAGTGAAGGGAGGGTTCTCTTTCCCTTCCTGGTGACCCCCAGAGAACTGAAGAGAGCTCAGGAACATGACCGAGGTCCTCCAAAAAGGTCTGTGACAGAGAAGGGAGTTAGAAAGAGGCTCTTTCTACTGAGTAGGTTGTAAAATCATGTAGACCGTGGGGAAATACACATCTGCACACCTCTTTCTAGTAACTTCCCCACTCTGGTTTCCATCCTTTGGCTTGCTGGTTTGTATCCAAAAGGAGTCTTCATTGGTTTCATGTTTGGGGGATTATAATTTCAGCCTACATGTAAGAGACTCATAGACCAGTCTGAAAGCCCACAAACATTTCTTCTTCTCTTCTGCAGAAGGGGAGGCTGTTAGGAGAAACAGAAAGGGATACCAAGGGAAGGAGGTTCATAAAGAGAGTTGGATATTTTTGCTGAAACATTTGATCATTTGTAGGGGAAGTTGGATATTTGGGGGGCAGGGTCCTGGCTGGGAAGGCTTGGGCAGGATGTGCCTGAGGTACAAGCGGCAGATTGACAGTGCAAGCCTCAACAGAGTTATACCCTTCTAAATCCACTGAAGTCCATGGACTTAGAAGGGTATAACTCAGCACAGGATGGTGCTGTGAGGGGCAGGGCTAGAGGCAATGGAGTTGTGAAGACATTTCATGACACACACACACATTCAGTGCACATGGTACTTTACACATGGACAGAGTTTGGCCCCGAGCTGTTTACAGTCTAGTTCTTTCAGCAATTTAACTTAAGGAATTCTTCCACCTTCATTCTGTAATTAACGTACGGGAGGTTATTGCCCTGAGGTTTCGATGGCTTGAAGGACAAATGCACAAAGGAGGAGGTCTGTTAGTGGCTGCTTGCCAGGACGGCTAGACATGGAACCTGCATGTTCAGAAGTAGTGTACCTGTGTTTGGGACTGGCAATGGGGAATGGTGTTTTCCATCACTCCCTGAGTTGCAAGCATCCGAGAAGCATTTTGGGCAGAAATGGGGACAGGATGCAGGGAACAGAGGTGTAGCCAGCTGCACATAGAGAAAACCCAGTTCCCCCTACACCTCTTTTAAGACCAAACAGCACCTCATGTGGGAGACCCATGTCCTGATCTTGGGTCAGTTAATGGCATGGGCTAGTGAGAGCTACAATTGAACAAGATGACAGAGATCAGTTCTCATGAAGGAAATGGCTGCTTTCGAGGGTGGACTCTGTGGCAATATATACACTGCCGAGCTCCCTTCTCTCTCCAAACTCTGACCTCCCCAGGCTCCACCCCCAAATCTCCAGGTATTTACCAACCCAGAGTTGGCATCCCTAGCAGTTTTCCCTCTAAGCTGACTAGCTAGCTCAGTTTTTTTAGCCTCCAGCTCACACGTTTTTGTCTTAGCTCAGAAAGGATGACTCCAGAGCAAACTAATTTATGCAGTAGCCAAATCGCTCGCCCACAACTTTAATGTCAGTAGCTCACAAAGAAGAATTTTTGCTCACAAGGCTCCGCAGCTTAGAGGGAGCACTGATCCCTAGGGCTAGCTTTTGGGGACTGAGCATCTGAAAGCCCTTCTGTGACACGTTCCTCTCAAAGCAACATAGTCATCTTCCCATTGTTCAAACCCACCACTAGATCCCAGTGTCCGTTCAGAAAACCAAAGTGCTTCTCCCCCCTCCCCCCGGCTTTCTTTCCTAGCTTGCTTTGGAAGCCCGATGTCTCGCAGAGCCCTTCGCCAGAGAGCAGCGTGGACCTCAACGCCTCCCTCGTCCCCTGGGGAAGCCGCATCCCTTCCATCACCCTGCGCGACTGGAGCCTCAAGTGGACATCTTCGGATGTCACCGCTCCACGGCACGAAGAGGGAGACGAGGGAGGGCAAGACGAGAAGCCCCGCCCCTGGGACCCGGCGGGACAGGAAGCTCTGCCTTCCGACGGCCTGAAGACGGCGCTGTTCCCACGGAGCTGGGTGCAAGGATGGGGTGGGAAACGAAGCCTCGTGGTGGCGGATGATGCCGCCTTCCGGGAAAAAAGCAAGATGCTGACGGCTATGGAGAGGCAGAAATGGCTCAACTCCTATATACAAAAGTTTTTGGTGGTGAACTCTGAGTAAGTGGGCGCGGTGGCGGGGAATGGCAATGGGGAGGGCGACGAGGGTCCAGCTAGCTGTGTGATACCAGTCACTGAAACCCACCCACTGAAACTAGATAGCGGTATCAAACCCTGGAACGACGTTTGAGTCCAGTGGCACCTTGAAGACCAGCCAAGTTTTATTCAAGGTATAAGCTTTCGTGTGCACGCACACGTCTTCCGATACAATGATACAATTTGTTATCTGAAGAACTGTGTGTGCATACAGAAGCTTATACCTTGAATAAAACTTGTTTGGTCTTAAAAGGTGCCGCTGGACTCAAACTTTGCTCTGCTGCTTCAGACCAACATGGCTACACCACCTGAATGTAGTAAACGTTGTCATAGATTGAAGATAGGCCTCAAATCTGCTCCTCCCCAGTTTTAGTCCCCTTCCAAAGTCTTTCCATCTCTGCGGCAGCCCCTTTCCCCACACACAGTTATTTATTCACTTACTTTCTCTTCTGCTAAGACACTGCGGTTTCTCTTCTGCTAAGACAGGAGCTGCGGTGGCTCAAGTGGTTAAGACGCTGAACTGCAGGCTGTGGAAGGTCGGTAGTTCAGCAGTTCGAGACCTGGGTGCCGCATGACGGGGTGAGCTCCTGTCTCTAGTTCCAGCTCCTGCCAACCTAGCAGCTTGAAAGCAAGAAATTGCAAGTAGATAAATAGGTACCACTTCGGTGGGGAAGGTAACAGCGTTCCGTGCACCTTGGTGTTTAGTCATGCCGGCCACATGACCACGGAAATGTCTTCGGACAGTGCTGGCTCTTCGGCTTTGAAACGGAAATGAGCACCGCAACCCTAGAGTCGGATTCGACTGGCTTTCAAGCAAGGGAACCTTTACCTTAAGACACTCAAAGGGCTCTTTCTCCATAATTTGGGGCCAGCCCTCTCCTTATTCTGGTGCTCACTCCCAAGCCAGGCAGGAGAAAACAGGGCACCAGCTGAGCCACCTAGAAGAGAGCTCTACTTGGGTCGCTGTTGCTGTTCATACTGGGAAACCAAAGCTGCTGTTCCTCAGCCCCACTATAGCCACAATTTCCCTTGATAGGCTTTTTTTTAAAAAAGGGAATTCATAAGTCATGATAGCATTATTGCCATAATATATGAGTTCCCAAACATTTACTTTAGAAAGGTTGTATCTCGAGCCATTTTCATTGCAGAGTTATAAGGGAAAATGTGCAGCCAGAGAATGTGCTTTTTTAACAAAGGAAATAGATTGTTCTAATGTTGTGATGCTCTAGTGAGCTAGACATTTCTGATTTAAAAAATAAAACCTGATAAAAGCCCTCCAGCTGTTCCAAAAAGCGTGTTTCAAGATCACAGCAAAGTGGGTGGAAACACAGAAGCAGAATGAATAGAGGATGACAGCCCATAGATTCTCCCTAAAACAGCACTGCAGTGCTGCCAAGGCAAAACAAAACATTCAAGTGGGAAACAGCCTTGGATTTAAAGCCAGGCAAGAGCCAGTCAGTCTGGTGTAGTGGTTAAGTGCACAGACTCTAATCTGGGAGAACCAGGTTTGATTCCCCACTCCTCTGCTTGCAGCTGCTGGATGACCCTGGGCAAGCCATAGTTCTGTCAGAGCTGTTCTTGAAAGAACAGTTCTCAAAAGAGCTCTCTCAGCCCCACCTACCTCACAGGGTGTCTGTTGTGGGAGGGGGAGAGAAAGGAGTTTGTAAGCAGCTCTGAGACTACTTCTGGTAGTGAAGGGCAGGGTATAAATCCAATCTCTTCTTTTTCTTCTTCTAAAGAGCCAGAGGGGTGTGGCGGTTCTAAGAGCTATTGTGGGGATACAGTGAAGAAGGTCTGTGCCACCCTAAACTTCTGGGCAGAAAGTTGGGATTAAATGTGCTATATCAAGAAACAGAGCCCTTTGCCTGTGTCTTGATCCGTGAGAATACTTAACTGAGCATATCCAATATAGCTAGGCCTTGAATAGGTGAAAAATAGAGCCCCTCTTATTAATTTGGTGCTGAAAGGACATAGACAATCCAGAAAATCCAGCAGGTTCAAAGTTTTGGCAGATTTTGAGCAACAGACGTACTTTGGAGCACAACTGCAGCTAACGGCCAAGCAGCCGTCTCGGAAGATGAAGTGCAGAAAACGTCTTGCCATTATAATCCATGAGCCGAAGAACCATCGTCCCTTGAAGTGTGTCGAGAAGACTGGGGGAAAGGCCGGACTTTTTACTGCAGAAGCTTCATGAAAGCCTGTTTGAAACAGCAGCTTTTCTTGGTTTTCAGTACGGGGAAGAAACCACCAAATTTCTGGGGTTAGATCAGGGTTGTGGGAGACCACTAGAGGGCCTGACCACATGGTCAGTTGTTCATGGGTCCATCCCAAGTCCCACTGACTGGGCATGAGCTGGGAGTTCTGAGTTAAAATTTAATTCCCATGGGAACCACAATTCAGATCTGAGCCCGTGGCAGCTGAGTTTCCACCCTGAAATAGAGGAACCATGATCGGTCCCATTGGGGAAACTTATCAATACATTCAGGTGGGCAGCCGTGTTGGTCTGACGCAATAGAACAAGCATGCCCACAAAAGCATGCCCAGAAAAGCTTATACTCAGAATTAAACTTTGTTGGTTTTAAAAATGCCACTAGACTTGAACTTTGTTCCATCAGTAAACATAATTTTTTTCAGTGGGGTGAATAACAGCACCCAAGGGCCCTTTCAGGCTGGAAAAATCATGCCAGGGGAGGAGGCTTAAGTCCCTCTCCTCACCAGCCACAATCGCACTCTGAATTGGGCCCCCACCTATCTGGGAATTAAGTTTCAACAGGGAACTTCCAGCACGTGTCCGGTGGACTGTACCCAGGGAGTGAACAATGAGGTCCCAGCTCCATATTTGCAAAGCTAAAGATATGGTTGACTCTTTAAAAAGCTCTGAACCCCAAAGAAAGCTTTTGACCTCCCCAAATCATACATCCCCAAACTCTGAGGGTTCTCCTCTGAAAGGTGCCCAGTCCAAAGTCTGTTTGAAGTGGGTTACTCCCAGGACAAATCAAGGTGAAGTGGCCAGGATCAGGAACGGGCGCCAATGTATCTCCCCCTGCAGGGAAGAGTCCCTAGAATCTGCAGGTGTATGGTTTGGGGTGGTCCAAAGCAATACTCCCTCTAAGCAGTGGAGTCTTGTGAGCAAAAATTCTACTTTGTGAGCTCCTGGCATTAAAGCTGTGAGCGAGCGATTTGGCTATTGCATAAATTAGTTTGCTCTGGAGCCATCCTTCCTGAGCTGAGACAAAAATGTGTGAGCCGGAGGCTGAAAAACTGTGAGCTAGCTCACACTAACTCAGCTTAGAGGGAACACTGGTCCAAAGCATACTTTAGGGTGCAGCAGCTGGCCCCATTTCCGTCATCTTGATTTCTCCTGCACGCACCAGTTGTACAGTCCCCTTTCATGTGGGCACAGTGGTTTCTGAAAGGCAAGGGTTGCTTTAAAATGCTTCACTCACCTTAAGGATCGAATTCTGTCCTCCCGCAGTTAATGAACTCTTTATGTGGGTTTTCCAAACTTGTTTGGTTCTGGCGGGTTTTCTTCTGGTTCTCGCTGTGCTTTGTCCTTAAGGTTTGTGGAACCCTCCCGAAAATCGGCTTGCCTTCCGAATCCAAAGCAAACAAAAGCAGACATCTGAAAGGGACCCGTGTCGCCTCCAAGAAGGCAGTCTGCTGAATCAGCGTGTGTACGATTTGGGGTGGCCCAAAGCTTACCTTGGGGGTTCTGAGCATTTTAAATAGCAACAATATCTGTGGTTGGAGGATTCATGCATAAAGTCCTGGGACCACCTTCAGCCTCATAGGTGGACACAGGATGGAACCGTTCATACTGCAGCATGTCGCGCATCCCAATTTAAGTGAGAATGGAATTTACGGGGTAGAGAAAGTCATGTCTGTCTTTTCTGTGCATGTTTCGTACATGCCCCAGCTGGGCTGTTTTTCTTCTGCTGTGCTAATAAAAGGCGGCTTTTTGTTTGGTTTGGATTTTCTGATTCAGAACAAATATGGACCCAATTGCAAATCAAGCTGTTGTGTTTTATTGGGAAAAGGAGTGGCGATGCAACAGGGAAGGGGTGTCGGAACCAAACAAGTGTGAAAGTGGAAGAGAAGTGAGTAGCCCAAAGGGGTGAGTTATTGAGGGCCAACCTACATGTAATGCTCAGGGTCTGTGAATGAATCCCCAGAGAGGTACATTTGAGCTGCTTCCAGACATGGAATGAAAATGACCCCCTCCCCAGCAGCAGCATCCACCCACCACCGCTCCTGTGATGCTTGCTGCTGCCACCACCACCACCCCTTCTACGCCCGGAGGCCTGGTAGGATCTTTCCAGCACCTGCAACTAGAGATCCTAGAGAGGTTGGCAATTGAACCCAGAAATTGCTAGACGCAAAGAATATGCTGTTCTGTTTTTCTTCTAGAAATCAGACTTGGGGTGGGGGGGGTGGAATCTTGATCTATGGACTCCAACATCATTGAGAACTAAAACTGGGGCCAGCCAATTGCCAAGAAACATAAAGCCACCTTGACTAGGATGCCCTAGGCGAGCCGGATCTCGTCAGATCTCGGCTGCTAAGCAGGGTCAGCCTTGGTTTGTACTGCTTGGGGGACCACCGAGGAAGTCCAGGGTTGCTACACAGAGGCAGGTGGGGCAAACCACCTCTTGTCTGTTCCTTGCCTTGAAAACCCTGCGGAGTAGCCGGAAGCTGGCTGTGTCTTGATGGCACTTTCCACCACCAGATGACATCCTGTGCCGGTGAGTTCCACAAATGAATTATGCCCTGCCCTGCCCTGCCCTGAATCAACTTCAAGTCAATGTTCCCTCTAAGCTGAGTTAGAGTGAGCTAGCTCACAGTTTTTTAGCCTCCTGCTCACAAATTTTTGTCTTAGCTCAGGAAGGATGGCTCCAGAGCAAACGAATTTATGCAGTGGCCAAATCATTTGCTTACAACTTTAATGCCAGTAGCTCACAAAGTTGAATTTTTGCTCACAAGACTCCACAGCTTACAGGGAGTATTGCTTCAAGTCCCAGCATTTTGGAAGAGGGAGAATGTGTTATCTCTGTCCACGGTCCCTACCTGTTGCATCATGTTATAAAAATCCATGTCGCATTCCCCATCCCTGCTGGTCGCTTTCCTCCGAACTGTAAAATTCCAAACGATCTATCATTTCCTGTGAGTGGAAGGCAGGCTCCAACGTCCTATTAAGAGGTGACCACTCAAGCTTTCGCTTGCTGATTTCTGTGCATCAAACCTCCCATTACAGAGAGAGAAGTGGTATAGTAAGCGACCTTAATCCACAGTCCATCCTCATAATAAGCAACCTTAACCACAGGCCATCCTCTGTCAGAGAATCCATGATCTCTTGCTGCAACTTAACCCCACTCTTCTTGGAGCCAGAATCACCAAACACATCAACAAAGGAGAAACACAGTTTAGAAGAGAAAAGATTTATTCAGCTAATCTTTTCCACATGGGCCTCTCCCCCTTGGAAGTGCACAAAGCCAGCCCCCAATTCCAGTCTCTCTGTTCCCACAAGCAGGATGAAATCGGTTGGTTTGCAGAAGAAAAAAGTCCTGGCAGAAGAGAAGCGGGAGCTACAGAAGGCCTGGGTGTGTTTGTTTTAGTGTATGCAAGACTGGACCTAGGCAAGCAGGTCTGGGCAAGCGTACATACCCCATGACTGCACACAGGAGTCTTCCGTTGCTCACGTGACAGCCAGTTTGGGGCCGCGGTCAGAGTGCAACCAGGGAGACCCAAGTTCGAATTCCCACTGAGCCATCCCATTCAATCAATGACCTGACGCAGTCACACTTTCTCCCTGGCTAACCTTCCACCTAAGCAACTGAGGGGTGACAGGATAGAGGTTTACAAGATTATGCATGGGATAGAGCAAATAGAGAAAGAAGTACTTTTCTCCCTTTCTCACAATACAAGAACTCGTGGGCACTCAATGAAATTGCTGAGCAGTCGGGTTAGAACGGATAAAAGATAGTCCTTCACCCAAAGAGAGATCAACACATGGAATTCACTGCCACAAGAGGTGGTGGCGGCTACAAACATGGACGGCTTCAAGAGGGAATTGGATAAACATATGGAGCAGAGGTCCATCAGTGCCTATTAGCCACAAGGTATAGATAGGCACTCTTGGTCTGGGGCAGGTGATGCTCTGTATTCTTGGGGTGGGGCAACAGTGGGAGGGCTTCTAGTGTCCTGGCCCCACTGGTGGACCTCTTGATGGCACCTGGTATTTTTGGCCACTGTGTGACAGTGTTGGACTGGATGGGCCATTGGCCTCTCTTATGTTAAGCTTGTCAGGATAGAAGGGAGGAGGGGAGAACCACATACACTGCCCTAAGCTTCCTGGAGAAAGGGCAGGCCACAAAGGAAACAGGTGGGATGTATACAGAAGGGTATCTAATAGCAGAAAGGAGTATAACGGGCCTATGCTCAAGTTTAGGTGCTCCCAAGACAGAGTGGTGTTAGGGGGCTATGTACATGCCTGGAAAGGAATAGAAAGGGAGGAAATGAGCCTATTTGTCAGTCATGTTAGTTCAGTCATAGTTTAGTCACACACACTAAATAATCCCCTTTCAATGCACTTTCCAACTGGATTATGCCAGTTCACACAGTAACAATCCAGTTTGAAAGCGGATTATTTAGTGTGTGTGTGACTATGCAAGCATGCACCTGTGCAAAAGGAAGGGTTAGGAAGGGACCACGATGGGGAAGTAGCAGAGACAGGAAAGGGCACACGTGGAGCTCACTCCTGATGAGCTATGGGGCCAGGCATTCCAGAACAGTCGCTTGCTTGGGCCCAAGCATACAAGACAGAACCCACTGCTTAGTTTTATTCTTACTGCTGCTGGGTATTTGTTTCCATAGTTCTAACCCGCCTCTCTGCTCAGTGGAGACCCAAAGCGGCTTATATTGGTCTCCTCTCCTCAACCCTGTGAAGTGGGTTGGGGGGGGAGAGTCTGTGACTAGCCGAGGGTCACCCGGTGTGCTTTCCACGGCAGAGTGGGGATTCGAACCTGGGGCTCCCAGATCCAAGTCTGGCACTTGGATTCGAGTCCAATGAGTAGCACCGTAGAGACCAACAAGAGTTTTAGGGTATCAGCTGCTGAGAGTCAAAGCTCTCTTTTTTGTCAGACAGAGGAATGGAGTTTTGGCTCTCGAGAGCTCCTCCCCTGAAATTCCTGCTGGCCTCTAAGGTGCCCCTCGACTCGAATGCAGCTGTTCTCCCGGTGCTGTAACTACCAAACCACACTGGCTCTCAGCTGAGGGTCAAGGCCTTAGTTGGAGGCACCGGCAACTGAGTACATTCAGGAGCACAATTCCTTGCAGGGGGGATGGAGACAGAGAAAGAGAAGTGGGGTAGGGTCTGTGGCATTTGCAGGCAGCTCTGGAGGGGACCCCTTCGGAGAGAGACGCTACTGTTGGATGGGTTCTTCCACCAGGGGGAGAGGCAAGCGTGAAACAGCTCCTTGCTCTAGAAGAGAAAATGGGAGGGGGGAGAATGAGTGGTAAGGCTTCCAGCGGCACCCCCCCCCATCTACCTATATAGTAAAGGTAAAGGTTCCCTTGCTCAAAAGCCAGTCGAATCCGACTCTAGGGTTGCGGTGCTCATCTCCGTTTCAAAGCCAAAAAGCCAGCGCTGTCTGAAGATGTTTCTGTGGTCATGTGGCTGGCATGACTAAACACCAAGGCACACGGAATGCTGTTACCTTCCCACCAAAGTGGTACCTATTTATCTACTTGCAATTTCTTGCTTTTGAACTGCTAGGTTGGCAGGTGCTGGAACTAGAGACGGGAGCTCACTCCGTCATGCGGCCACTCAGGTCTCGAACTGCTGAACTACTGATCTTCCACAGCCTGCAGTTCAGCGTCTTAACCACTTGAGCCACCGCAGCTCCTTTCTATCCATATAATTCCCAGCAAAAAAGAACATCGGAATTCCCAGCTCCCAGAATGCATTGCTTTAAGCAGATAGGTGTGAACCACAGATGGTACCCATAGCAGCTCCATTTAAACTTCCATTTCTTAAGCAATGGCTTGTTCCAGAATTGGAGAGGGAGGTTATTTTAATGTCCAAAGAGGCACACGCATGTTGCTTGTAGACATGCGGATAGGCAGATTTTAATTAGGAAGGTTGAGAAAGAACGAAGGGCCAGACAAAGGCGATTCCAATATGTGTGTCCAAACCGCCATTTATACCGATAATGGGTTTCACTGGGAAGTTAGTTTCCATTTCAAAAGGCACAAACTTCATCACAAAAGAAGAAGCAGAGTTCTAACAGGGACAAGGCATCGGGTGATGGGTGGGCCATCCAGACAATTAGCTCACTGCGAAAACATGCTGGTGCAAGAACAGCCTAAGAATCTACTCCCCTCCGTACCCAGAAGCCCTGTTTACCCCGTGCCCTTAGCCCTTCTCCTTCCCAAGAATCCGCAAGAAGGCCTCACCCCGGAGATGGAGGAATGGCAAGAAATCCATCAGGGACTGGAGGGCGCGTTCCTCGAGGGGGCGAACAGGAGCTGCGGCTGCAGGGGAGAAGAAATGGCATTGAAGGGCAGAGATGACGTTAGCGGAGCAGGCAGATTTCAAGGAGAGGGGTCGAGAAGGCGTGCTCACCAAAGGAATCCTGCCCTAACGAATACAAGTCCTCCATAGCTTCTCGTTTACCAGCTACGCCTCCTTTATCTGTCAGCGTCTGGTGGGCATCTGCTTTGGGAATTGGAAGGGAAGAAAAAGCTGGATTAAACTGGGCTTAAAGAGAGCCACTCGTTTGGAATCCAGGGTACGCTAAGAATCACTCTTCTCCCCAGGGAGGAAAATGTTGCAAAAGAGAGAGAGTGTGTGTGTGGGGGGGGGGGGGGTCTGTTTCTTTCCTTCTCAACACCCGTCTTAACCAGGGAGCAACCAGGGCAGCTGCCCCGAGCCTTGTGCTGGGGGGGGCGCACACTGGGTGGCCTCTGACCGCCGAGCTGCCACCACGGGCCATTTGGTCACTGCTGCAGGCGATGATGTTGAGGGACATCACTCAGGCAGGGCCCCTGGCAAGCAACTGTAGGGCAGTGGAAGGTGGTGCTGCCCTGTTGCCACCCTGCCTGCCGCACCCAGTTATTCTGGGGCCCCATCCTTGGGCCCTGGGTTCACTAAGATCGCCCCTGTAGCTTCTTTTCAGGCCGGCAACATAACACAGCTAAACAGCAGATACAGGTAGGCAGGTGGACGAGTAGCTTGCAGATTTATAGGGCTACTCCCAACTATTCTTGTCCCTGGACATGGTAGATCACTGCCCTTATTTTGTCCCTCTCTGCCTACTGGGGGTAACCTCAGAGACATTTTATTAGCACTGCTAGCACTAATATCCTCCAGGGTTCAATTCCCGTTTCAGCGTCTGCGGATGTCCATGCTCCAAAGTGTGTGGATGGCTGTGTATCTTCAGTCCACATATAGGCAACAGCCTAGAGAAGAGGACCAAACCAGGACGCGATTTGATGTGACACTGGCTGGGAAAGTGTCACCAGGTCTTCCGAAGGTTTTTTAAACTTTGATATCTTGCAGCAAAAGCAGGAGACTCTCCTGCACCCCCCATGTCTTTTCCACAACCTTAGGCAGGCCTCTGGAGCTGCCCTTTACCCCTCTAGAGGGGAAAGTATACAGGCAATCAGTGTTCCCTCTAGGCTGAGTTAGTGTGAGCTAGCTCACAGTCTTTTTAGCCTCTGGCTCACACATTTTTGTCTTCGCTCAGGAAGGAGGGCTCCAGAGCAAACTAAATGATGCAGCAGCCAAATTGTTTGCTCACAACTTTAATGCCAGTAGCTCACAAAGTAGAATTTTTGCTCACAAGACTCCACAGCTTAGAGGAAGCATTGCAGGCAACCAGTTTAGTTACCTCAAAGGGACAACCAGCTCCAAGAGGTTGACTGAGGTTAAACTCCCCTTCCCTCATGCTGTGGTCCTGGTGTGAATTTCTCACCCACACCCACACACACCCTGGTTGCTATTTACCATTCAGGGGACCCGTTCATAGATCTCTCTGCATTTTGGCAAGTTTGACATGCACCCCCCACCACCACCCTGGTGCTAAACACTATACAGCCTGTCGATGCCAAACTTATGGCTGTTGAGATATATTTTGATCATTGACCTCACCTATTTCAGGGCAACTCCTGGCAGAGGCTATTGCAGAGTAAGTTAACTCTCCAGGCAGTGACTTTGGAAAACGTGCAGTATCGGACCTGAAAGTCACCTACGGCAAGAGGATCGGGGCAAATAACAAGCAGACCACTTTGAAACCCCGAAGAGGAGGGGCATTATCTGGCAGATGGGCTGGAGCCCACCTTTGACAACTCAACCAATGACCCAGTAGGGACAGAGCCATTACAACGGGATTGGTCAGTATTTTTGTAAAGGCAGAAGTCCATTCTGGAGCAACAGACAGGCTTTCAAAAGCTGGATCAAGGTATATTCCACAGAAACACAAGGGACAGGTTTCATTTCGCTGCTCAACCTATTCTAAAATTGTGGTGAGTGGTCTTTAGTCTCTACAACATAGCACTATGCCTTGTGGACGCTACATATCCTCCAGAATTTAACAAGAGAAAACACTAAGATGCTTGCAAACCTGCTCCCACCCACCCAATTATCACCCCCCATAAATATTGCTAGAGCCTCTGTTCTATTGGCTATATTCCTTAAGTTCTACACTGCTTTAATAGCCGAAATGGGTGTTTGGTTTGTAGGTCTAAAATGCACTAGTACAGCATTCCTACAAACAGCCATTCAAAATGAGCCTTGCCAGCATGTGAGGCTGTGCATTGGATGCAGGGTGCCTTAACATCCTTGCATGTGCATTAGAGAGATGTAGCCACTTCCCCATTCAGAGATGTAACTTCTAGGACCCCTGGAGAGGGAGCTGCAAGCAATGTTCCCTCTAAGCTGTGGAGTCTTGTGAGCAAAAATTCTACTTTGTGAGCTACTGGCATTAAAGTTGTGAGCGAGAGATTTGGCTACTTTATAGATTAGTTTGCTCTGGAGCCATCCTGCCTGAGCTAAGACAAAAATGCGTGAGCCGGAGGCTAAAAAGCTGTGAGCTAGCTCACAATAACTCAGCTTAGAGGGAACACTGGCTGCAAGAATGACAACTTTAGCAAGTCACCTTGAACAAGGTGTTCCCCAAAGACAAGAAAAAGGGCAACACTGGACTGGGCCAGATTCCAGAAAACAAAAAGACTGTCCTTGGTAAACAGGAGCAGTTGGAGATACAATATTAATTCCAGAATTCCCGTATGGCAGTCCAATGCTATTAAGCCCATATTACAGATTGGGAAGCTGAGGGTAAAGATTGTGCAGCTTGCTTATGGCTGTCACAGACGCTGAACTTTCTGGCTGAACTGCTCACGGCGGAGGGTGAAGGGCAGGAAGAATAGCCATGGAGCTACTTCCCAACCCTGCCTTTAACAAAAAAAAATGGTGCATGACTCTATGGTGATCTTAATTGCCCTCTGGCACCTGGGCTGATGTGGCAAGTGGCCGGACTGTTGGTAGGCAAGAAGGTGGGTTTCCAGAAGGGGAGATTCCTTCCAACAATTTATAGAAGAACAGTTTAGAATAATTTTTGAGGGATTTCAGGATGGTATGATAGAGGGCCAGCTGACTTTGGCAGAGGCAGGCATCTCTTTTTAGCCATCTCTGGCCAAATAGGTTTTGTAAGTTCCTGAAGCACTGGGGGGGGACACACTCTGTGAAGTCTGCTGGACATGCTAAAGAGTCCTGGGGCATTTACTGCAGCATAAGTTTTCTTGAGCCTATCATCAGTACTGACATGATTGAGCCATCCCACTGGAGGGGGGGGGACATTTCCCACCACCCCCTTCCATGTTCTGGGGTCCAAGAGTGCTTCCTATACACTGGGGCCGCATCCATCTACCTTTCCCATCCCACCCCAACCAAACATTTTTGGGGCCTGGACTGACTTACGAGGTCCCAGCAAGTATCCAGCGCTGTTCAGGGTCCAGCCACGTTTATCCTTGGGCTACAGGAGCAAAAAGGCAAGAAAAGTCCCATTAGAAAGGCAAGGAAAGTCCCCAGCCAGCATCGCCTGGCCCATGGATGTCTCTGGAGTCAGCAGGCCCAGCCTAGCCCAGCCCACCTCCTCCCCCCCCCTCCAAAAAAAAATACAGACAAGGTCAATTGTAGCAAAGCTCTGCTGAAAAGCGCAAGCTTTGGAGACAGGTCTTTTGGCTTTCAACTGGCCATCTGACAGCAATGCTGATTCTGTCAACTTAGGCAGATCATGAGAGGGAGGGCAGGAAAGAAGAAGAAGAAGAGGAGATTGGATTTATACCCCGCCCTTCACTACCCAAAGGTGTCTCAGAGTGGCTCACAAACTCCTTTCCCTTCCTCTCCCCACAACAGACACCCTGTGAGGTAGGTGGGGCTGAGAGAGCTCTGACAGAAACTGCTCTTTTTCAAGAACAGCTCTTATCAGAACTATGGCTTGCCAGCTGCAAGTGGAGGAGTGGGGAATCAAACCTGGTTCTCTCAGATTAGAGTCCGCGCACTTAACCACTACACCAAACTGGATCAGGTTGCTTCAGTGCTTAGTTCTCGTGGCCCTTTCTTACATGCCCAGGGAAATGCCGATAGCCACGCTGTGGTCGGGAAGCAATTCTCTCCAGGCCAGTTTGACCAGGGATCCTGGAGGGATTTGGGGGGGTGGGATCATCTTCTGGGCATGGAGCAGGGGCCACTGGGGTTGTGGCGGGAAGGCAGTTGTGAATTTCCTGCATTGTGCAGGGGGTTGGACTAGATGACCTTAGAGGTCCCTTCTATGATGCTAACTGGTGCTACTAGAGACCTCTTTGGCTTGGTGTTTTCTGTCTTCCGAATCTTTCTCCCCTCCCCTTGCTCCTCTTTATCTCCCCCCCACAAAATGGTGGCAGGGATGCTGTTGGGACTACCAGCCTAACTTTGAGGTAGGGTTGCCAGCTCTGGATTAGGAAATCCCAGGAGATTTGGGGGGTGGAGCTTCGGGAGGGCGGGCTTTGCGGAGGGGAGGGACCTCAGCAGGGTACAATGGCCACAGACGCCACCCTCCAAAGCAGCCAATTTTTTCCCAAGGGATCTGATCTCTGTAGTCTGACAATCATTTGGGATTGTGGGAGATCTCCAAGTGGCACCTGGAGGTTGGCAACTCCGCACTGAGGCCTGAAAGCTCAAGGGGTGAGCACAAAAGCTTGATGTCTCCCAGCAAAGTTTTAGGGGCTGGCACTGTGTGGCACCTGCCAAGGCCCAGTGCTCACCCCTGGGACACCCTTGACCTGTTGCTGTTTCTCCCCCCTCTCTGCATGAGCAGCGGCAGGACCAGCAAGAAGAGCTGGCTTTGTTTGGCTCCCCCTCCCCTCTGAGTGGCAGCAGGGGCTGGGCCTAGAGGGGGAAGGCGACGGGAAGCAGGGGGATCTCCCTTGGACGGGGAGGGAACCAGGTTGGCGCCAATAGCACTGCTGAAGGAAGAGGGATGGCGTAAAACCAAGACTGGAGGAGCCGACCTCACTCACCACAAGAGCAATTCCGAAGCATTCCCCAAGGAGTCCACAGAGGAGCAAAGAAAAACACAACACGGACCGAAAATGCCACATCTATGAGAGGGAGAGAAGAGAAGAGACGCAAAACACCATTACTAGTCAGTCTTCTGCCCTGCCTGGGATGGGCCAGGCTGGCGTGATCTCAGAAGCTGCTGTACGTGGATGGGAAACCACCCAAGAAGCCCAAGGTGGTTACACCGAGGCTGGTAACGGCAAATCACCTCTGTTCCTCTCTTGCCTTGAAAACCCTACGGGGTCACTGTCAGTCAGCTGAGACTTAACAGCACTCTCCACCGGTGTTCCCTCTAAGCTGAGTTAGTGTGAGCCAGCTCACAGTTTTTTAGTTTCCAGCTCACACATTTTTGTCTTCGCTCAGGAAGGAGGGCTCCAGAGCAAACTAATTGATGCAGGAGCCAAATCTTTTGCTCACCACTTTAATGCCAGCAGCTCACAGAGTAGCATTTTTGCTCACAGGACTCCCACAGCTTAGAGGGAGCATGGCTCTCCACCCTTGTCAGTCCTACAAACGCTTACTAGGGAGCAAATCCAGCTGAGCTCAGGAGGATTTATGGTCTTCTGCTATCCAAGAGCCGAGGATGAAGAAGTGTCATTTTTATCCCACGGTCATCTCCAGAGAAGCCAGTTTTGCGGGGGGGGGGGGAGTTTAGCACCACCTGTTTGACCAGAGACAAGAGCAGGTTGAATGTGTGCATGAAGGCCAGCAGTGCCTCTGTGATGCATCTTCGGCACTCTCAAAAACACTGTTGTCCCCCTGCCACCTTCCAGTGCCCATATTTTGAGTCCCCATAGAAAGCACTTTCCTTTGCAGTGAGCAGTGACTCACAAAAGCTCCTGCCCTGCCACAATTTTTTTTAGTCTTTAAGGTGCTAGTCTTTAAGGTTCCGTGCACCTTGGTGTTTAGTCATGCCGGCCACATGACCACGGAAATGTCTTCGGACAGTGCTGGCTCTTCGGCTTAAAACGGAGATGAGCACCGCAAATCTAGAGTCGGATTCGACTGGCTTTTGAGCAAGGGAACCTTTACCTTTACCTAAGATGCTATGGGACACTCGCTCTTTGCTACAGCTCCAACCAGTAGGCTGTGCTGTGCTGTGCTCCTAGCAAATGCAAGAGTCCTGGATCCTAGGCTGCAATTGCCAACAGCCTGGAGGGAGAGAAATGCCCTGTCCTATTAACAAAATCTCAATGGGATGTTAATTACTAGGTGATGTTATTTACCTCCATGCCTTGTAAGATTCAGGTGCTCATTTCCACACATTGAGCCGCTATTAAAGGGTCAGGACCAATGCCCCCTCTAAGCTGTGGAGTCTTGTGAGCAAAATTTCTACTTTGTGAGCTACCGGCATTAAAGTTGTGAGCAGGTGATTTGGCTACTGCATAAATTAGTTTGCTCCGGAGCCCTCCTTCCTGAGCGAAGACAAAAATGTGTGAGCCGGAGGCTAAAAAACTGTGAGCTAGCTCACACTAACTCAGCTTAGGGGGAACACTGGTCAGGAGATTTTTCTCCAGGCTTGTTGGCCACCCTAAGCCCTTCCTACCTCTACCCCATAACTCACTTCTTGGGCAGCTCGCCAACATCATGTGTACCACCCCAAATCTTTCATGTGCATATCATTTTATTCCTTTGCCTGGCCCAACACTTGTGCTTTTGATCTCTATGCTAGAGGCAGGCATTCAATAGGTGAGGTATATCCATCACTGCACTGCCAGGCCACAAGTTGCCACACCTGTTGAGTTTCTGCCTGTTACACCCAGAAATCCCCCCCCCCAAAAAAGTGAGTATCCTGCTGTCCGCTGTTCTAATGCTTTATCAGTCCTGCTATCGGGTCTCAAAGCCAGCTCCCCAGCCCCAGACCAATGTCTCAAAATCATAAACTTCCAAAGATGGAAGGGATTCCTACCTTTAGATCTGTCTTGAGATGCTGAGCGTCTGATCCCAGCAAGGATAAGGACCTGGGCTTTATAAGGGAAGGGAAATAGGGGGATGGGTGCGTCAGAACTCCACAGACAAAAGGAGGGGGGGCATCTGTATAATTGTCTGTAATGGTCCCCTGAGACCCAGTTGGATGGGCGAAGAAAGATGTTCTGCTTGCTTTTAATGTGCAATTTATTCACATCCTTTGTCAGAAAATGGGTGGAAAAGTGGGGGTAATTAGTCCTAATTGACTCCTCGGAGTGAAGATGAGGAGGGCAAACAGGCGACATTCCAGGTTCCCTTCCCTGACGCAGGGACCTCAAGAGTCCTGGTGCCCAGACGCCTTTCCTTGCTGCCCTCCTGGGTTTCTTTGGAGGGACGTGCACCTGAAGGCACAGCTTCCCAACAGGATACACAGTCCGTGCACTGTACTTAGTTTACGTTAAATGATGAGGACCCTAATGCGATTAGGACTGAACTGCTGGTGTTTTCGGTTTCATGTTTGCTTTTCCCACAAATTCCCCTCCTTTTCCAACTTAAGTTCTGATGTGTCCAACTTTTATTTTCGTCAATTGTCTTGAACAATAACACCCTTCCTATGCAATCCTGGGAAAGATTGAAGGTCAAAGAAGAAGGGGACGGCAAAGGATGAGATGGTTAGACAGTGTCATCGATGCAACGAACATGAAATTGAGCAAACTTAAGCGGACAGCGGAAGACAGGAGGGCCTGGCATGATCTGGTCCATGGGGTCGCAAAGAGTCGGACTCGACTGTGCGACTGAACAACATGTAATCCTATGTGGAGTTACTCCAGTTTAAAGGTGTTTATTTCAATGGGTTTAGACTGGAGTAACTGTGTATAGGGTTGATCAAGGTGGGCAGTTGTGTTGGTCTGAAGCAAGGAGGAGGAGGAGGAGATTGGATTTATACCCTGCCCTTCACTACCCAAAGGAGTCTCAGAGGCTTACAATCCCTTTCCCTTCCCCTCCCTACAACAGACACCCTGTGAGGTAGGTGAGGCCGAGAAATAACACAGGTAATAAATATGTCAGAACTGGAGATGCTGTAAAGTTTGCCAACGTGCTAGAAAGGAAAGGGATGGAATCTAATGACAGATTCTCATGGTTAAGGGTACATCAGTCTCCAATTCTGACATATTTATTACCCTGCTCTTGTCTCTGGTCAAACAGGTGGTGCAGGCTTTTCTAAAAAAAACCCTACAAAACTGGCTTTTCTGGAGATGACCGTAAGAAAGCTACAAATTGCAAACTTTGGGCTTCAAATGTCCTGAAACAACTTTATGTTCCTCCACTTCTTTGTACACTAATCCCCCCCACAAGAGTTTTGGGGAACTCTGAAACATATACTTTGGGATCATTTTGGTTGGTTCTAATAAAAACTGTTTTTAACTTTTTCATAGATCAACGCAGCTACTTACAATTTCGTTCACCTTTTGTGGTTTACTTCATTCTTTCTGTCTGGCTTATTTGCTGAGACTCAAGGCAAAGGACGCAATCTAAAACCATGTCATAAAAACAACCTACATATGATGCAATAAAAACTGGATTACAAAATCAGAGAATGCACTAGAAAAAAATGGTATAAGGCATACAATAAAGCAGGATTACAAAACTGGAAAACAATGTAACAAATAATGGGCTAGATCGAATGATGCACAAGCGGAAACTTCAACAGACTTAGTGCACTTCCTCTTGTGCAAGGTCTTGCGCAACACCTAGTGCTTTTCTTCCCAATATATTATAGTGCCCAGAAACTGAGTGCACAAGATCTTGTGCAAGCAGAAACCTAGGTGGAGTTACAGTAAGTCTGACTTAGTGCAAGGAGCTACCATAGTCTTTTTTCTTGCATTTCTGTATGCGGGAGGAGGAGGAGGAGATTGGATTTATACCCCGCCCTTCACTTGGAGTCACTTGGAGTCTCGGAGCGGCTTACAAACTCCTTTCCCTTCTCCTCCCCACAACAGACACCCTGTGAGGTAGGTGGGGCTGAGAGAACTCTAACAGCTCTTTCAGGAACAGCTGTGCCAGAGCTTGTGACTGACCCAAAGTCACATCAGCAGGTGCAAGTGGAGGAGTGGGGAATCAAACCCAGTTCTCCCAAATTAGAGTCTACACACTTAACCACTACACCAAAGAGCACTAGCACAAAAGGAAATTTTGTCCAGGGTCCACTGCCCGCCTTGGTACAGCCCCCATGCCACATGCCTTTTTTCCATGCAGGTCTCACAATCCCCAGCACAGCCATTTGGGGTGGTAACAGGGGATCTCTCTTTCATCCTAAGGAAAGCAGATTGGATCTATACCGATGAACACAATGAGCAACGGAATGACGACTGCCTAAAATTTCACAGCCAAGTGTGTCTCTCAGTGCCTTTCTGGCTGCACTGATTTGTGCCCTTCTGTCTCCCGAAGGACGGGCTGGTCAAGTGATCCATCAAAGGATCCATCAATGCTGATTGTGTCGGATCGGATTGGGTGTCTGCAAACAACAAAATATGAGCAGCTGCAAAGAGCTGCCACTGAAAGGTCTATTCAGGGAACAGCTACTGGGACATGTTCAGATGTGATAATCCTCCTCCAAGGAAATCCAAGTTCTAAGCTCCATTCAACACAAAGACGGTTATTACTATTATTATTATGTTTTACAATGCTCTCAGTGTGTTTGTCCTGATCTGGATGACCCTGGCTAGCCCAGTTCTGTGAGAACCCAGAAGCTAAGCAGGGTTGGCCCCGGTTAGTGCTTGGATGGGAGACCACTAAAAGAAGTCCCGGGTTCCTACCCAGAGGCAGACAATGGCCAACCACCTCCGTCTCTTGCCTTGAAATCCCTATGGCACTGCCAGAAGTTGGTCTGTGATTGGACAGCAATTCCCACCACCTGTGTGCATGATGCTTTGCTTTGCCATGTAACTATGTCTCAGTGAGATGTACACACTTGTTTGACATCCGACTGTATTTTCCAGCAGACTGTTCAATGGCGGCTTCTGGGGTTGCTAACTTTTACGCCGGTCACTGAGGCAATCCCTTTAACCTCAGTCTGATCTGCAAGCAGTGATCAGGAGACATTCTATCACTTCATGCACCCAAAGGCTTCAGCTGCCCATTATTAAAACTTTGTTAAAGGGACGGAACCCTGACCTGGATAGCCCAGGCTAACCTGAGCTCACCAGATTTCGGAAACTAAGCAGGGCTGGCCCCGCCTACTACTTGGATGGGAGACTGCCAAGGAAGTCCACGGTTGCTTCACATAGGCAGGCAATGGCAAACCATCTCTAAATGTCTCTTGCCTCGAAAACCCTATAGTGTTCTTATGTCAGCTGTGACTTGACAGCAAAAAAACAACAAAGGGACAGCAGGACACTTCCTTCTGTCCATTTATGGCAACTTGACATTACAGCACTTTTGCAGCACTGCCGTGCCATTCCAGCAAGAAATCCTCTGCTTTTCAGTCACTAGCCAGTTGCTGTATTCTTTTCAAGGACTCTGGAGTGAACTAAGCCCAAAGTCAGAAGCTGAAAACACATCCACACTTTGTTGTTGTTGTTGTCTTCACCCTGATGAAGTTTTGCCTGGGATCTTCCAAAGAATTCCCAGCTGAGCACACCAGCATCTCCCTGTGCTCTTCTTGCAAAATAATACCTGCCCCAAGGAAAATAATCCATACTTTAAAAAAAAAATTACTGCAGAAGAGACAACAGAAGGGAAAGAAAGATGGCAGGAAAGTAGCAAGAAATAGATAGGAGCAATGCAGGAAGAAGTTCCAGGTAGCCACATTGGTCCCCAAAGAAAGGTCCACAGATAAAATCCATATAATGCCTTTAATTAAGACGGGCCAAAATGGCACAGAACCATGCACAGCAGTCACAGCCCCACAAGCCCAACTTCCCTCTCAGAATGAGTCCGTTTGCTTCTTTGCCACAGCTGTCCCCCACCCCCACTGTCCTGTTATACCTCTCTGAGAGTTCACTCTAATCGTCACCAAGACTTTCATCCTCATCTTGCCGCTGAAGTACCTGGGGACCCTGTGGCCCCATGACACAATTAGAAGCCCTGTGCGAATCCCACCGGCCAACTTTCAGGAAAGAGGAGGAGTGTGGGATGCTGGGGAAGGGCGGGGGGACCCGATGGGCTAGAAGTGGCACTCACAGTCTCTTCGCTGAACATGCCAAGAGCATATTCTTTCATCTGGTTGTTCTAAGAGCCCTTCAAGTGGCTCCGGATAGGCCTGTGAGTCACAATTCCAGGGTTCTTTTGAGACAGTCAGAACAGCATCCAGTGGACAAAGGTTTGGCTTGGCTTGGCTTGGCTTGGCTGTCAGGAGGACTCCAGAGTCTTCTGGGAAATATGTATTTTACAAGAAGTGGGACCTGCAATACTCGTGGGGGGGGAGTATTCCTAAAGGCTCCCAGTCTGCAGAAGCACCTCCACAGGCAAGCCTTCTCCCCCCAGTCCGCTGATTCCCCCCCCCGGGCACCGGCAGCAAGGCCTGAGTGCCTCCCAGCCACCGGGCCCACCGATTCCCCCCAATTTCCCCTCCCATGGGCACCGGTGGTGAGGCCTGAGTGCCTCCCAGCTGCCGAGCCCACTGATTCCCCCCCACCAATTTTCTCTCTCTCCCCCATGGGCACCAGCAGCGAGGCCTGAGTGCTTCCCAGCCACCGGGCCTGCCGGTTTTCCCTCCCCCACCGATTTTCCCTCCCACCCGCAGGCACCGGCAGCGAAGCCTGAGCGCCTCCTAGCCACCGGGCCCGACGATCTCCCCCGCCAATTACCTCCCCGGGACTGGTGGCGAGGCCTGAGCACCTCCCAGCCCCCAGCTGGCTGTAGAGTTCCCAGAGCATTCCCTGTGCATGCGCAGGGAACACTCTTACTTTTGGGGGGATTTAGATATCTCCCTTAGAGTTTTTAAAGCTTTTTAGATTTTTCTGCACACCTGGGGACTGCCCCACATGTGCAGGAAAATCTCCCTGCTCCCCAGGTGCCCCCGATGTGCGGATTTAGATATCCACACGCAGGGGGCAACTTGGGAATTAGATATATAGATGGTCAGGGGGGATGGAAGGAACTAAAAGTCAGCTTGCTGCCCAGTCAAAATTTTTGGCTTAGCCAATTACTACAACAGGAAGAAACAAAGCCAGGGAAAAAAATATTCCCAGTGGGCACATGTTTGCCTGTTCCATCAAGCACATACATGCGCGCTTCAGCTTCACACTACTGTGGGAAGGTACAGTTGCATACAGATAAGCCGTGAATACAAACACATGCATCGTGTTGCTCTGCCCCTTGTGAAAGGACCGTGGAAGTGGCGTTTTATTTGACAGGTCATGTTGGGCCTAACTCCCAACTCAAAGGAATCCTGCTGCCTCAGAGCAGAGGGCCCTCTGGTCCGGCATCCTGTTTCCTGCACTGGCCAACCGGATGCCTTGGAAGACCCACAAACATGGCCACTGGCCAAAGCATCCCCCTGTTGCTGCTGGCGTTACCAACCTCCAGGTGGGGGCTGGAGAGCTCCTGAAATTACATCTGATTTCCAGACAACACAGATCAGTTGCTTCAGAGGGTGGCCTCTATGGCATCACACCCCTGGTAAACTTCCTCCCCTCTCCACACTCCACCCTCTGCCCCCCAGGCACCACCCCCAAATCCCCAGGGATTTCCCCATGGTGGAGCTGGCTTCCTTTGTTGTTCTCCCTCCCCAATAACTGCCATTCAGAGATGCACTGCCTTGAAGTCTGGAGATTCCATTTAGCTATCATGCTTAGCAGTCATTGCTAGACTTCTCTGTCTCAACTTGCCTTACGTCATTTTAAAGCCATATAAAGTGGTGGCCATGATTATATCTTGTAGCACGGGGTCCCAAAAATTCATTACGCATTGTACGATGAAGCACTTCTTTTTGTCTGCCCTGAACCTCCTGCCTGTCAATTTCACTCAGTGCCCCTGAATTCTCGTATTAGGGGAGAAGAGGGTCTCTCGTTTTTCTCCACCCAAGCATAGCTTTATGAACTATTATAGTGATTCCTCATTCTCCTTAGTCGTCTTTTTATTTCTAAAGAGTCCCGGACTCTTGCACCTTCCCTTGAAGGGAAAGTGGTCTGACCCCTTGATCATTTTGGTTACCTTTTGTGAACACTTTCCAGTACTACAATATCGGTTTGGGACAAGAAGACCAAAACAGTACATGGTGTTTCTCATGAGGCTGTACTACCATAGATCTATCCAAAGTAATCAACAACTACTGTACATTTTGTTTCCAGTGCCTTTTCTAATAATAAGGATCCAATCTGCTGGACCGGACCAGTGGTCCATGTAGTCCAGGATCCTGTTTCACAGTGGCCAATAAGGTGCCCTGGAAACCCACAGACGAAGGCTGGAACACCAAGGCTTCTTCTGATGTTGCCTCCCACCACTGGGATTCAGAGAGTTACTGCATTTGGATGTGGCAGTTCTCTTCAGTCATCTTACCTAGTGGCCACTGTGGGATGTATTCTCCATGAATCTGTCTAATCTCTTTTTAAAGCCACCAGTTCTAGTGGCCATCACTACATCCACAAGCAGCGAATTCCAGAGAATACACTCTAGCACAGACCTGAGTTAACATTTTTGTTAACATTTTTTTATCGAGCTAACTACTATAACTCCAAGGTATCTTTCAAGGTCAGTCACCACCAGCTCAGGCCCCATCAGAACATATGTAAAATTAGGATTGCCCTACTTTGCATAATTCTGCACTTGCTTTCATTGAACCTCATTTACTTGCCATCTTGTAGCCCTAGTTTAAACAGATCTTCCAGGAGGTTTTCATATCCTGGGTTGGTTTTCTGGTCAGTGGCCACCAGGTAGATAAGGAGCACGGCTGGGGTGGAAAGTGCCATCAAATTGCAGCCCATTTACGGCAACCCTGCAGGGTTTTCAAGGCAAAAGACTACAGAGGTGGTTTGCCTACCTCTGCATAGCAACCCTGGATTTTCTTGGTGTTCTCCCATCCAAGTACTTTGTTGTTCAGTCACAGAGTTGAGTCCGATTCTTCGCAACCCCATGAACCACATCAAGCCAGGCCCTCCTGTCTTCCGCTGTCCTCCGGAGTGTCAGGTTTGAAATCAAGTAGATCCAGTCATTCTTGCACAAAGAAAGGTTTATTGGATTATCTTGCTAAAACCCACAGTAGGAGGTCATTGTCAGGAATGGGGGGCGAAGCAAAGCAAGCTAACTTATAGTGTGATGCAATGAAGCGCCTAGCAAATAAAACTTGAGCACTCGCGCGGGAACTCCCGGCGGGAGAAATACTTCATGAGCGGGAGACTACTCCCCCCTCCCTTGCCTTCCCAGGACTGGAAAATTCTCAGCGAAACAAGAATAGTCCAAAGCCTACATTCAAGGCCACCGTGATAAGGAAAAGCGGCAGGGAAGAAGCTCCCACGTTTCTGCCTGCATAGCTACGCAAGCGCAAAGCAGGGTAGAAAACTTAAAACAATGGATTCAGTGAGAAACATCAAATGCATTCTTTCTGACATTCTGCCCTTCCCAAAACACCACCCACCCACCACTCAGGAAGGAAAGAATGAGGGCCCCCAGGTTTATTAGGGTATCGAGTGTGAAAGTCTTTAAGGTGATCAGGTGCATTGATATCAGATACTTTCACCCACTCCCTGTGTTGGGGCCCAAAGTGTACCCATTGAATAAGGTACAGGAGTTGTCCACGAAGAATCTTAGAGTCCAGAATATCAGCAATTTCATAGTGCTCCTCATCGCCAACCATCAGAGGGGGGGGAGGTGCCGGCATCTCAGCTTGCCATTTAGTCGGGGGTAACGCAGGTTTGAGGAGGCTGTAATGGAAAATTGGATGTATAGCTTTAAGAGATTTAGGCAAATCCAGCTGTACAGTTACTTGATTTATACATCTCAACACCTTAAAAGGACCAATATATTTCCAAGCAAGTTTTCTGGATTGTTGCGCCAGCCTTAGGTTCTTTGTTGACAGATAGACAGAGTCTCCCGGTTGCAGTTTCCATCCCCCCGCCCTTCTTTTATCTGCCTGTTTTTTGTACTGAGCCTTGGCTTCATTCAACGTCTCAACAATAAGGGGCCAAGAATCACGGAAAGTTTTACACCACGCTGAGGCTTTTCCAACATTCTCACCGGGCTTCAAGAAAGGTAGAGGGGGCTGTCATAACCCATAGCAGCTTTGAATGGTGACATTTTTGTTGAAGCGTGCCATGAATTGTTGTATGCAAACTCCGCCAGTGGTAATAAATCAACCCAATTGTCTTGTTGATAGTTAGAAAAACATCTCAGGTATTGTTCTAAAGTCTGGTTTACTCTCTCCGTTTGCCCATCGGTTTCCGGGTGATAGGCAGTACTGAGAGCGCGTTCAATACCCATTAGGGTCATTAGCTCCGACCACAACTTGGAAACGAATTGAACCCCCCTGTCGGAGATTATCTTGAGCGGCAATGTATGTAGCCTGGCAATGTGTTGGAGGAATGCTCTGGCCAAAACTTTGGCTGTTGGCAAACTGGGGAATGGTATAAAGTGAGCTTGCTTAGAGAATAAATCCACTACTACCCAAATGACCGTCATATGTTTAGAGGGGGGAAGATCAGTGATAAAGTCCATAGAGATTACTTCCCAGGGTCGGTTCGGGGTGGGTAGAGGCTGTAAGAGACCTGGAGGTTTTCCCGGTCTGGCTTTGCAACGATTGCACGTTGGACAGGATTGTATATAGAGAGATAAATCCTGTTTCATTCGGGGCCACCAAAAGCCACGTTGCAGGAGTCGTAAGGATTTCACATATCCAAAATGCCCTGCAGATTTTGAATCATGGACTATCTGCAACATTTGGGATCGGGTAGCTTCAGGGACAAACATTTTAGTTCCCTTGTACCAGCAGCCGTTTGGACCACACTTCACATCGTCCCTGACTTGTAATTCATTTGTTTCCTGTGGGGTGATGTCAGTGAGAAATTGTTTTTCCCAGGTTAATGTTTGGATGGGATTCTTTGGTGTTTGTTTGGCTTTACGGGTTACAACTGCACCAACCAATTGTTCTGGGGTAAACATAGATTCCCGTACTTCGACCCTTTTACAGAAATGTTGGGGAAGGCGGGAGAGTGCGTCCGCTAGATGATTGGCTTTCCCGGGGAAATGGTGAAGGGTGAATTGAAATTTGGAGAAAAACTCAGCCCACCTGAATTGTTTAGCATTCAGGTTTCGGGGTTTTCGCAGTACCTCAAGATTTTTGTGATCAGTCCAGATTTCAAAAGGTACCTGGGACCCCTCTAACCAGTGTCTCCATGTGATCAATGCTAAACGTATAGACGCAGCTTCTTTATCCCAAATGGGCCAGAATCTCTCTGTATCATTGAATTTTCTTGATACATAAGCCAGGGGTTGTAGTTGTCCCTGAGCGTTCTCTTGCAAAATCACCCCACCCATAGCGGTATCCGATGCGTCTACTTGGACCACAAATTTTTTTGTCTCATCAGGGTGTGCTAGTATGGGTTCAGACGTGAACAATCGTTTTAGCTGTTCAAACGCTTCCTGACACTGCGGGGTCCAGTTCAAAGAGGCCCCCGGCACCGAAGCCTTAGATCCCTTCCCCTTAGTCTTTAGCAGTTCCGTGAGGGGAAGGGCTACTTGGGCAAAGTGTGGCAGGAATTGACGGTAAAAGTTGGCGAAACCGAGGAAACTTTGGAGTTGTCTCCTGGTCTTGGGGGGCTCCCACATTAATACATCCTGGACCTTCTTTGGGTCCATTTCCAACCCCGCGGAAGATATGCGGTACCCCAAAAAGTCAATGCACTCCTGGTGAAATTCACATTTTGACAGCTTGACAAACAGTTTGTGTTCTAATAACTTTTCCAGTACTTTTCGCATAAGGATAGTGTGGGAGTTCTGATCCGGGGTATAGACCAAGATATCATCCAAGTAAACAACCACCCCCTTGAATAAATAGGGGTGTAACACTTCATTGATTAAGTTCATGAAGACCCCTGGTGCCCCCTGTAATCCGAAGGGCATAACCCGATATTCAAATTGCCCCAGCGGGGTATTAAATGCAGTTTTGTATTCATCCCCCTCTCTGATACGAACCCGAAAATAGGCATCTCTTAAATCCAGCTTAGAAAACACTTTCCCTTTAGCCACCTCTGCTAGTAAGTCTTTGATGAGGGGCATTGGGTAGGCATTGGTGGCAGACACTGCGTTAAGTCCCCGGTAATCCGTGCAGAGTCTGAGCCCCCATCTTTCTTTTTACAAAACAATACAGGTGCTGCAAAAGGGGATGATGCTGGTCTAATAAATCCACGGGCCAGATTTTTATCAATAAAACGGCGCAGTTCTTCCTTCTCCTTGGGACTCATGGCATAAATTTTCCCTTTTGTCAATTTCTGGCCCGGAAGAATTTCAATAGCACAGTCGGAGTTACGGTGGGGGGTAGTTCATCAGCTTCCTCCTCCTCAAAAACCCTGGTTATATACTGGTAATCCTCAGGAATGCAGTTAAGGTCCTCCGTGGCTAAACAAGCTCGTGGAGGTTCATTGCATGGGGGATTTCCCCACCCTGGGTCCCATTTGTGTTCTGTACATTTCGGGGAGATAAATTGTACATTCCCTTCCTCCCATAGAATGTAAGGGTTATGTCCATGTAGCCAGGGGCTACCCAACACTAAGGGAAACTGGGCTTGAGGAGCTATCACGAACGAGCGTAGCTCCCAGTGGTCACCAATGCCTATTCTTAAAGGAACAGTCTCAAATCGGCATGGTTCTTTCATTGGGGACCCATCCATTTGCGTGAAAGTTATTGGGTCTTTCAAGTGGACCACGGCTGCCTCCAACCCCATAACCATAGACGGGTTTATGAGATCCCTCCCGCACCCTGAGTCAATGAGGGCTCGAACCCGAATGTGGGTCATCATTGCTGGGTTCATTACCAGAACAGTCACAAAGAAGAGAGAGGGTAATTGCTCACCAGTTTAGGCGCCTCAGGTGCTGGGTCCTGCTGTGTAGCGCCATTCACAAACAGGACCATTTCGTTTCCCTGCATTTCACTCTCCTCCTCCAGCAACATGGTATCCACTTGGTCGGGACTAGCAAAAAGAGCCCGTGTATTGCGTGGTTTTGCTGTACCTTTCCTCGGGGTAGGGGTTGTCCACCTTCTGGGCTCTTCTTGTGGTAGAGCTTTATTGGGATCCCCTTTCGGGCAGGCTGCGGCGAAGTGCCCTTTCTCCCCACACCGCAAGCAAAGGCCCTGTCGCATACGCTGATCTCTCATTCCACTTGGGGTGGACGTTGGTTTGGGTCTAGCTTGGCCTGCCGCAAGACTCGGACGGTTGTTACCCAAAGCTAGATCCAGTTTCATCATACGTAAGCGACTTTCGGCCTTCTCGGCTTCCTCCATCCAACCTTGGAGGGTGCGGGGTTGCTGAGAGCTGAGGACATTATTGCGTATATCTACAGCTAGTCCCATTCGATATTGTTGGGCCAAGACCGCATCGGTCCAGTCCCGAATTTTCACGGCATGCCTTTGAAACTCTCTTGAGTACTCCCGCACTGAGAGTTTGCCTTGTCTAAAAGTGCGAAGGAAGGCTTCAGCCTTTTGGGCCGCCCCGGATCCTCGAAACGGTTTCTCAAAGCCCACATGAAGTCATCTACATTCCCCAACTCCGCTGCCTCCAGATCATGAAGGGCTACATACCAGCTTGTAGCACTCCCCCGGAATCTGGATGCGATAAACTCCACCTGTTGTTCTTCATCTGGGAATACATAGCCCCATCTTTGCACAAATTTTCCGACTTGCAATATAAAAAAGGACACAGTCTCTGGATCTCCATCAAATGTGATCTCAAGCATGTCCTTGGGGCGGATTATCGGGGGGCCGGCGCCATGAGCGGTACTGGGACCGGCTGCATGAGGGGTGCTGGAGCAGGGAGTTGAGGCGGAGGCAAAACTGGCGGCTGGATAGGTCCTGGTTGCCCTGGCCCAGGTCCTGGCGCTGGGACGACCAGGGGAGGTTGGACTGGTGCTGGCTGGCCCGGCCCTGGACCCGCAGGAGCTGGTTGGCCCGGCCCTGGACCCGGTGGCGCTGGTTGGCCCGGCCCCGGGCCCGGAGGAGCAGGAGGTGGCCGTCCTGGTATCAACGGGGGCGCCGGGGCTGGTACTGGTCTAGGTTGCGTCAGCGGATGAGCTCGAATTGCTTGGTCCATCATCTGGGGTAGGGACTGCATTAGTTTGCTCATGTCTCTTACCAGCCTTCGGGTATCCTCTTGAATAGAATCCATGCGGGCGTCAGTATCCTGGCTGGATCCTGTCCTGGGAGATCCTCGAGACACCCTCCCTTGGGGAAGTCCAAAACTACCTCTGGGATCCAAAAGGCTGTCCCGGCTCTGGCTTCCCGGCATAGTCCAGGTTGTCTGGGTAGTGTCCAACAAGTTCTTAGTCCAATCGCGTGATCTGCGATAGGTCACCCCTTTATCCCATGGTGTTGGGGCTCCTGGCACATAGGTTCGTGGGACCGCACCTCCCTGACTCTGTATAGGCCCGGCCGGGCTGTAGATCGGGAGAGTGTACGGAGCACCCGTTGTGCCAATCGATGGCGGGGTAACCAACCCGGCTGCTGAGTGGGGTGTCGGTGCCGCCAAAACTGTAGATGTAGTCACAGGAACAACGGTGGTGGTCGGGACAGTGACCACTGGAGCTGCCACAGTAGTGACTGGAACCGTGGCTCCTGCAGTAGTAGTCACTGGTACGGCACTCGTGGCTCCCGCAGGAATGGTCGCTGGAACTGCGCCCGAGGCTCCCGAAGTAATAGTCACCGGGACTGTGCCCGTGGCTCCCTTCCCCGCTCCGCTCATCGTGGTAGACGGCGGAAACGGACGGTGAGGGAATGATGGTAGATTCCTGACAATTTCTGTCAGGTTTGAAATCAAGTAGATCCAGTCATTCTTGCACAAAGAAAGGTTTATTGGATTATCTTGCTAAAACCCACAGTAGGAGGTCATTGTCAGGAATGGGGGGCGAAGCAAAGCAAGCTAACTTATAGTGTGATGCAATGAAGCGCCTAGCAAATAAAACTTGAGCACTCGCGCGGGAACTCTCGGCGGGAGAAATACTTCATGAGCGGGAGACTACTCCCCCCTCCCCTTGCCTTCCCAGGACTGGAAAATTCTCAGCGAAACAAGAATAGTCCAAAGCCTACATTCAAGGCCACCGTGATAAGGAAAAGCGGCAGGGAAGAAGCTCCCACATTTCTGCCTGCATAGCTACGCAAGCGCAAAGCAGGGTAGAAAACATAAAACAATGGATTCAGTGAGAAACATCAAATGCATTCTTTCTGACACGGAGTTTGCTTAATTTCATGTTCATTGCATCGATAACACTGTCTAACCATCTCATCCTTTGCCGTCCTCTTCTTCTTTGACCTTCAATCTTCCCAGCATCAGGGTCTTCTCCAGTGAGTGCTCCATTCTCCTTTGGTGGCCAAAGTATTTGAGCTTCAGCTTCAGTATCTGGCCTTCCGTGGAACAGTCAGGGTTGATTTTTTTTAGGATCAGCTGATTTGATCTCCTTGCAGTCCAAGGGACTCTCAAGAGTTTTCTCCAGCACCATAATTTGAAAGCATCTATTCTTTGGCGCTCAGCCTTCCCTATGGTCCAACTCTCACAGCCATACATTACTACTTGGAATACCATTGCTTTGACTATACAGACTTTTGTTGGCAGGGTGATGTCTCTGCTTTTTATTATGCTGTCTAAGTTTGTCATCACTTTCCTTCCAAGAAGCAGGCATCTTTTAATTTCATTGCTGCAGTCATCATCTGCAGTGATCTTGGATCCCAGGAACATGAAGTCTGTCACTGCTTCCATGACTTCCCCTTCTATTTGCCAAGGAGTGATGGGGCCGGATGCCATGATCTTCGTTTTTTTGATGTTGAGTTTCAAGCCAACTTTCACCATGAGCAAGAGGCTCTTTAGGTCCTCTTCACTTTCTGCCATTAGAGTGGTATCATCTGCATATCTGAGGTTGTTGATGTTTTTCCCAGCAATCTTAATTCCAGCTTGTGATTCATCCAGGCCGGCATTTCACATGATGTTCTCTGCATATAAATTAAATAAGCAGGGTGACAATATACATCCTTGTTGTACTCCTTTTCCTATGCTAAACCAATCAATTGTTCCATATCCAGTTCTAACTATCGCTTCTTGACCCTTATTCAGGTTTCTTAGGAGACATGTGAGTTGGTGGTCTGGTACTCTCATCTCTTTAAGGACTTCCCACAGTTTGTTGTGATCCACACAATCAAAGGCTTTAATGTAGTCAATGAAGCAGAAGTAGATGTTTTTCTGGTACTTTCTTGCTTTCTCCATAATCCATAATCCAGCGAATGTTCCTCTACCTCTTCAGAAAACAGCTTGTACTTCTGCCAGTTCTCTATGCACTTACTGATGAAGCCTAGTTTGTAGGATCTTGAGCATGACCTTGTTAGCATGTGAAATGAGTGCAATTCTGCAATAGTATGAACATTCCTTGGCATTGCTCTTCTTTGGGGCTGGAATGTAAACTGACATTTTCCAATCCTTTGGCCACCGTTGAGTTTTCCAAATTTGCTGGCATATTGAGTGCAGCACTTTAACAGCATCACCTTTTAAGACTTTGAATAGCTTAGCTGGGATACCATCACCTCTGCTAGCTTTGTTGTTAGTAATGCTTTCTAAGGCACAGTTGACTTTGCACTCCAGGATGTCTGGCTCAAAGTCAGTGATCACACTGTTGTGGTTGTCAAGGACACTGAGGTCCTTTTTGTATAGTTCTTCTGTGTATTTTTGCCATCTCTTCCTAATCTCTTCTGTTTCTTTTAGGTCCCTACCATTTTTGTCCTTTATCATGGCCAGCTTTGCACAGAATGTTCCCTTGATTTCTCCAGTTTTCTTGAAGACATCTCTAGTCCATTCTATTGTTTTCCTCTATTACTTTGCATTGTTCATTCAGGAAGGCCTCCTTATCTCTCCTTGCTGTTCTCTGGAAATCTGCATTCAGTTGGGTAAATCTTTCCTTTTCACCCTTGACTTTTGCTTTCCTTCTTACCTCAGCTATTTGTAAAGCCTCATCAGACAGCCACTTTGCTTTCTTGCCTTTCTTTTTCTTTGAGATGGTGCTGATTGCTGCCTCCTGTACAATGTCACAAACCTCTGTCCATAGTTCTTCAGGCACTCTGTCTATCAAATCTAGTCCCTTAAACCTATTCTTCACCTCCACTGTGTATTCACGTCAAGGCAGCGATCCAAGAGAGAGATCCAAGTACTAACCAGAGCCAAATCTGCTTAGCTTCTGATATCTGGCAACACTGAACAACCCGGGGTAAGGTTGCCATCCTCCATGTGGAATCTTGACATCTCCCAGAATTACAATTGATCTCCAAATGGCAGAGATCAGTTCCCCTGGAGAAAATGGCTGCTTTGGAGATGGATTCTATGCCATTATAACCTGCTGAGATCCCTCCCCAGGTTCCACCCCCAAATCTCCAACCCACAGTAGGCATCCCTAAGCCTGGACCATCCAGGGTGATAACAGGAATAGTCCTAAATACACCCCCTAGCATTGCCCCCTTAGACTCTAAAACAGGTTCAAAAAGGTTGGGGGGCCCTGCTCTAAAGGCTATCTCTAAAGTAATACAACATCCACAGGGCCTCAAGGCACCCTAAAGACACTGAACATCAGACAACCATGGCAGTAGAGTTGCCAGCTCCTGTCGCTGCTGCCCTTTATAATGTTTTCATGTTCAGCAAAATCAACTGGTGATCATAACGTTTGTCTCCATGCCACTGAAAGTTTAACTTGCTGAGTTCTGAAAGTGAGACTTCTAAGAGATAGCACCAGGCCAAGTCAGGAACTGGGGGTCTTTGGCCTGCTGGCAGCTCACACTAAAGTCCATCCTAACCATCGCTGTTCCCGCCAGCACCAGCCAACCGGCTGCCTCTTGGAGAATATCCACGAAGGGCATGGCGGAATTTGCTCTGGATATACTGCGTCTGAATCTGAAGGCTCTATCTACCTACTAAGCTCAATAGCCATTGATAGAGCTATCCTCCATTAAAACAGTATGCTCTTTCCCCTGTGCGTGCGCGAGCGCACATCTACATAAACGGGCCTTTATATATAAAGCAAATTATATCCCCACCCCAAGGCTCCCCTTCCCAAAAATACGGGCAGAGTCAGCCTGCCAGCCCACAAGGAGAAAGGAAGCGCTGGCCCTTTAAAGCCCTTCCCCCCTCCCCTCGGCGCCCATGCCATCTCCAGCTGACACTCTTTCCTCCCTTCTCGAGCCCCGCCCTAGTCCTCCCAGCATCCTGCGCTTCTCTAGCCTCACCCATGGAGCGCATCTCTATGGCGCCAGCCACTCCGATTGGCTGATTCGGGGCGGTGCCATGTTCCGATTGGCTCTGCGGGACTGAGAGGCGGGGCACCGAAGGGAGCTGTCAGGCTGGTCGAGGGAGGGATTTTCCGTTGCCGGCCCTGGGCCCGGGCCTTGCAGGAAGAGTGCCTGCGCTCTCTGCCGCTGGAAGACCCCCTTTCCTCCCCCCATGGGGGGCGCGTAAGACCCGGAGCTCCTCCTCCCCTCCCCGCAGGGTTTGGGCGGGTAAGTGAAAAGGAAAGCATTAGCACGGGGGGAGGGGAATTGATTGACAGCGCCTCAGCAGAGGTTGCATGGAGGGGAGGGGTGGGGTGCTTGGAAGGTCAGCGCGTCGGGGAAGCGGAGCTGGGGGTGCAAAGGACCGGGGGTGGGGTGCGGTGGGTGGGGGAGCGGAGCACCGATTTGCATTGAGCTCCGAATTAGGGTAGTGTACCGACGTTGGGGGATTGTGGCAGGGCGGGGCACCTGTTTGGAAAAAGCAACGCGTAAACAGAACGAGGTGTGTGCATGCAGGCGCGTGCACAATGGGGAATGTAAAGCGGGCTGGGGTTTAAGGAGGAGGTGTTGCAGTACAAAGACAAAAGCAGCCTGAGACGCCATCCATCAGCCCCCTTAAGCATCGCCACCCCCTTCCGGGGTTCCCAGGTATCTTCTTACAGGCTTCCAGGATCTTTCACATGATCCGTGGGCATGTTGTTGTTGTTGCTGCTGCTGCTGCTGCAGCGGGATGGTTTGTAATGGGTCTAGTAAATACATGCAGCTAGTGCTGTTGGGGAAGAGTCTTCCCGGATGTATTGAGGTAGGGTGGAGGTTTGCAAAGGGAAGTTAGCAATGGTATCTTTCCTTATGGCTGATTGAGGCCTGTAACGCTTAACCAGGGAGTGGGAGTGGGGGTGTCTCTGTAGTATTTGGACCCTCTCAGAGTTTGAGCTGCATTGTGACGCTGGCCTGTACCTCTTCTGGGGATCCTGCTAGTCCTTCAGCTGTTGTGGAGGAACTCGCTGTAGTCATCAAACAGATTGCCATGGACCCCCATATGTGGCATGTGTGTCTGTCAGGTGTACTGAGGCCTGCCCTTGCCAACCAATCTATATTTACTGGTCTGATAAATAAAACTGGCTATGTTAGATTATCAGGATGTGGTCTGAAAGCTCGTCAAATGTAAGTTTCACGTCGGCTCTGACCCTGTGTGGTACCCTTGTCCTTCCAGTCTCAGCCCCAGTTCTGCTCCACCCAATGGAATGATGCTTCTGATATCAGAAACTGGCATCTCTGAAATGCCACTCACTTGAAATCCTGCTGTTTGGACTGGGAGTGCTTTAGGTGATGTAGAAGAAGTCCCTTCTTTGTAGAAAAAAATCTAAAGTATTATTCATGCATCATGGCAACCCATGTTTTTTCATCCCAGGAACAAGCCTCAGGGATCCTCAGGCTTGTAAGTTTCTTCCTGTCCTCATCCTTGTCACGTACAGCTCTGTAATGAAAAACTTGCGCTTTTGTGGAGTTCCTAGTTTGTGGTTAAATCTGAATCCTCTCTGTTGGTGGTTCCCTGTCTTACAGGCCAGGATGCAAGCATGGATTAAGCCAGAGTTGTGGTTTGTCATTATGCCTGTACCCTACCTGAGATCTCTGAGCTCAGCTATTTGGGTTAGCATCTTCATCTGTTTTAATATAAAGTGCTGGGTCTGAGCAAAAATCAAAAGAATTTCCTACATAGTGGGATGGGGGAGATAACAATCTGTGAAAATAGTTACGGTGGAGGAGTTGGGAAATTACAACGATGATGTAAGCTCACATGAATGGGTGGGGGGTGAAGGATTCCACTGCAATGGCTTCTGCCAGATTGGTCTTATTTTCTCCTCCTTTGCAGCTTGACCCACTACCCAGCGGAGATGACGGAATACAAACTGGTGGTGGTGGGTGCTGGTGGCGTTGGGAAGAGCGCATTGACCATACAGCTGATTCAGAATCACTTTGTGGACGAATATGACCCAACTATAGAGGTACTGGGATCTTCTCAGTGTTGCTGAAGACTTTTTTATGACCAAATTTAGATGCCTTTCTTAAGTCCTCTGCTGCCTTTGATGCTTGCAATCAGACTACCTGTTCAAATTTCTCTGGGCTTCCAATGCACTGACTTCTCTCAGTTCATCTCCAATCCTTCTTCCCATTGTTGCTGAGATCTCATGTTTATTGTCTTGGCATCTGCAACGGTCCTTTCAGCGTATCCGAGATGTATACCCTTCTTCCCTGTGCCTGCCACTAAAGTGCCCTTGTCTTTAATCGCCTCCTTGCAGGCCCTCTCCTGATGTATCTTCCGCCCAGTTCAATTCAGACTGTCTGTGCTAGTTTCAGTTGTTAAACCGTTTTGCCACATCTCTGTGCTTCTGAACCTCAGGATTCGTACCGGAAGCAGGTGGTAATTGACGGAGAGACGTGCCTCTTGGATATTCTGGACACAGCTGGGCAAGAGGAATACAGTGCCATGCGTGACCAGTATATGAGGACGGGGGAAGGCTTCCTTTGTGTCTTTGCAATCAACAACACAAAGTCTTTTGAAGATGTTCACCACTACAGGTAAGAGGACTCTGTAGCTTTGCTAGACAATCACCTTTGAGCCATTGTGTTACAGTGGGGGAGGCAGGGTAGAAACAACTTTTAATAAAATCAATGAAAATAAGTTACATGCGGTCTCTCCAGCCAGCAGGGAGGAACTTTGGCTGGGAACCAATATGAAACTTAAGTTGCGCTAATACACACATTTGCATTGGGTATACACACTTATACAGAGATAATGCTTTTGCCTTGCTTATTACCCTTATGCCACACAAAGTGGAATACACAGTATAAGATGCAACCCAACGAAAACTGTGTATAAGACACACTAAATTACAGCAGAGTCTATGAAAGTATATTATAGCCATTTCAAAAAGTGTCACTACAGCCACAGTGCATACAATTTCGCAAAATGAATTAGAATACAAATGTTGTGCACAGTAGGGAAATAATTTGTCGCTTATGAAAAGTCAACTGACTTTGTATCAAAGAACATGAGCCTTATGCCCTGGACCTCTAGGGAATACATTTATGCACTGTCCAGGTTTGAGTGGAGAAATGGGGTGGGGCTATGTGCTGATCTGCACCCCCTCCCCCGTTCCTTTCCGCTTTAGTGTAATCCTGAATGGAAAAGCAGAGAGGGAAGGGTTAAGTGCCACTCCTCCAATTTATTATGCAGCAACTTAATACCATGGTTCAGGTGTTGTTGGTTTTTAAAGTTGGGTAGATCCATCCTATTAATTTGGCCCTCAGTCTGCCCCCAGATTTATGAGGAGAGTGTGCAGGACAAACTATTAACTCCTGGTATACAATAATAACAGTGCAGTTCAAAGATCTCTTGCTTATGAGTGGGAAACTGGGATGTAATCGTGGGAACTCCTGGTCTAGGCAGTTCTAGGCTGACACGTCCATTCTTCATGCTCAGATTGTAACCCCATCTCCTGTGCAATTGCAGAGAACAGATCAACCGTGTGAAGGATTCTGATGATGTCCCCATGGTGCTCGTTGGCAATAAGTGTGATCTCCCCTCTCGGACAGTGGATACTAAACAGGCTCAGGAACTGGCCAGAAGCTATGGAATCCCCTTTGTAGAGACCTCTGCCAAAACCAGACAGGTATCAGGACTGTGCAAGTGGGAAAAAGTGCTTGACTTTCTGGGCTTTACAGTTAAGTCTGGTGGGAGAACCTGTGTGCCCCCTTCTCCTCCCCCTGCCCCCAGTTTAGTTTTCCTACTCTACATCCTAGCAGCAGGATCTACATTATTTCTTTTGTGTATTTCATTAAAATATTAATATCTCATCTTTCCCCAGCAGCTGTGTACCAACACTCAACCAAGCAGTGGGATTCAGGCCAAAAATGACTGTGATCATTGGGCCCAGACTTTTAATAGCATCACTGTAGGAGCAGTTCTGCTTTGGGAGCTGCTGCGTATTTCATGACTGTCCCCCTCTTTGCTGTATCTGATTGGTGACAGAGGGTATCAACAAAGCATCATGCTCCTAGTGTTGTTCATTTCCAGCCCCCCTGTCCCCCAAGAGCTTTCTGACACCAAAGACTGAGGTGAATGTATGACTCTTCCTCCACCCCCAGAGGGAAAACCCACTGATCTGCCCAGGGTTAACTAGAAGGAACTATCTACATTTTTTTACAAGCCATGGACATATCTAATATTTGAACAGGAGAGCTAATTATGTCATCTATTTGTATTTTCTCTCCCCTCTTTATATCTTCTTTCTGTGGATCTGAAAGGGAGTGGAGGATGCTTTCTACACCCTGGTGCGAGAAATCCGAAAACACAAAGAAAAGATCAGCAATGGGCGCAAGAAGAAATCTTCCAAAAGGAAGTGTGTCATCCTCTGAAGGGGGCAAGAGACTTTATTCCACTGTTGGGAATGCAGAAAAACCCTCTGGAGTTTGGGGTTTCCCCCCTCTCTAGTTGCAAGATATATTCTGAAGGCCATGTCCCCTCCCCCTGTTTGGCTGGAAGGAGAAGGCAAGCAGAGCTCTCTAAAACCTCATTTTTATTTTCCTATTTTTAAAACTGGGACACTGTATCAGATATAAGGAGGATTTGTAACCACATTTTATGTTCCTGTCACTTCTTGCCCTTTTTTCCTTTTTTTTTTTTTTTTTGAAAAAAAGATCACTGTGTTTCCAATCCTTAGGATTATAGAGGTCAGTCCATAAAAAGTGGCCGGATATAATTTGATCCTGCTGGTTAGATGGAAGTTGTAGCTGAAAGGCAGCGTCTCGGTCAGAACCTTAGGGGCCTTTCTCACTTCTGTAGCATTTTTCCCTTTGGGTTCCTGGCAAGACTGAAGAGCAAGCCAAATAGACTTGGTGCCACTTTTTCTTGCTAGCAGAATAAGGGGTGATGTTGGGTGGAGGTGGCAGTCAAAAATGCCAAGAGGGAAAATGTGGAAAGCCAAACCACCTGTCTAGCTGAATGCATCTTCCCACTGTTTTAAAATAGATGGTGCTCGGTTCTTTTTCTCCTGGGTGGCTGAGTTTTGTATTCTGTTTCTCTTTCTACGTTTTGTTTGTTTGTTTGAGCCGTTCCGCATAACTTCTGAGCAAAGGTTCCTCCTTGCCTTTGAATGATAGGCTCAGCGCTTTTTTTATCAAGAGTGTTGTGGTGTGGGGAGATCAGCAAGGTGGAAAGGAGCGTGACCTTTGGGGTTACTCGTAAAAACAGTTGCTTCCATCCAGAGGCAGTGGCATCTAATAAATCTGCAAAACCAACAGTTTGTCTGTCTTTGGAAATGGCTGGATGTTGACAGCAAGAGAAACATCCTAATATAACTAGCCACTGCTGCCTCTTTTACTAAATGGTTGTCTGCGACTTGGAGTAAAATGATTTTGATGCTTTAGGAACAAGGGAGAAATTGGATCCAAAAGTAGTTCCTGTCTTGTCCCCAAACGTTTTGCCGCCTCCTTGGGTGGGGTATAAGACTAGCAGGGAGAGACCAGGAGAAGTCAGAATTAACTTTGAAAATTATCCTGCTAGTGATTAAATAAGGCATCAGTTTCTATCCTGTTGTGTATTCAGCCCTTCCCCCCCCCAAACCCTCAGAATCCTGTTAACTGATTGGGTCCTTTTCCACAGTCCTAAGGAACTATACAATAAAACCCATCACTGGGAATAAACCTGTGAATAAGCTAACTGATCTATGAGGTCTGATGTCTGTGGGGATGTCTATTTCCAAACAATAAACATTGAAGCAATCTTCTCTTTGGCTTTGCAGCCTGTTCTGGAGTTAGCAATTTCTTTGCCACTTTACAAACACACACACATGAACATCTTTCCTGGAATGGGTTGTCTTAGAAGTTTATTTAATCTCTGGAGGGAAATTCTCGGTTCTGAATGGTTCAGGGATAAGCAAATTCTTGCCTGAATACACAGCCTCTTTCAGTCTGAATATTATTTTTATTATCAGACTGGATTCCGTGCAGAGGGTCTTCTGTTTGTTATAGATTCCCCCTCCCTCGCCTCTGCTTGATTAAAGGTCCCCAGAGTGCCCCAGAATTCTCCTTCCTCTTAAAAGTAACGTCTCTTCTCTACATAACTCCAGTGTTTTTTTGATTGCTTCAAAATATATGCATGCATTTCGCAGGGATAAGCTGGGCTCCCTTAATCTTTCCAAGAGTCATCGTAGCTATGTGTGTTGAAACAACACATCAGGAGCGCCAGTTGTTTGTTCACTGTGAGCATTGTGCCCCTTAAATCCCTTTACAAATTACTTGCTGCTCATTCTTTGCTGTATTCTCAGTGGTCTGTTCCTTTTGATTTAAGATTAGTTTTATGTGACATGGCTGGCAAGGGGAAATCCAGCTGCTCAGTATATAGCTGGTCTCCTAAGATATCTAAGCTCCTGTTTCAGTGGGCGAAGAGTTGCAGCGTTTAGAGTCTGCTTTAGTGGATCATTCTCTGTCAAATTTGTTGAAAGAGCTGGGGGTCTCCTATTGTCAGAGAAGCTCAGGAGGTATTTACGGGCAGCTCCTTACTCCTTTCTCCAGCAGGAAAAGCGGAGGAGGGAGAGAAGATACCAAGGGTTAAGTACTCCCACTTGCTCATTATCCCCTGCAAATGACCTTCCCCACACAATTATCCTTACATAACCAAACACAGATTTGGGGCCCTTGTTGGAAGCATCATTTATGGATCGGTCCATTCAGTTGCTGAAGAACAGCTGGTAAAGCCAGACAAAAGCGAATCTCAGTTGTCAGGTATTAGCCTCTGCAGAAAAAAGGCAGTAGGTGGGTAGTTAGGACTAGAGGCTTTAGGAAGGACGTGCATCCATAGTGGCACAGATGCTGTCCTGCCAGGAGCCTTTTACAAAGATTTCTCTCTGTTATGAATCCTGTCTTTCTAACCGTGAGGACCAGAATCTTCATCTTTGAAAGAAATGATCAAGATTCTGAGAGATTCAACCGTTTTACAAAATGCTACAAAATTCTGCATTGTTTAGTCTCAGAGTTAACGACTGTGTTCCTATTATCCTTTAAATAGATTATGGTCCCCGTGGTTCTTTTCTGTGGGAACTATTACAGAGACCAGCCCAAGTCCCTGCAGGAAAATGACTTGCACTGCATTTTGGGGGGAGTTCTTGTAAAGGCTACTTTTTGTTTTCTATTAGCACGAGGCCTTTTTAAAGCAGGTATAGAGACTCGTCTTCAAGAGGGATACACTGACCTTCCAGAAGGCACACTTTAAGAATGCTTGAAGTATCACGCCCTTGTCAAAAGTTGGCTTCAGTGATCTAGTCAGTTTATTTTTCACAGATTTATTTTTTTATTCGGCATTGGTCTTCCTAATAAGCTTCCTTTCCTTTGCACAAATCGATGAAGAGGGGACAGTACTAGACCGGTGGTGGCCCTAGGTGCCGCAGTTGCAGGTGAGGCCAAGGATTTCCCCTGGGTTCAGCCCAGACAAGATGATGGCCATACGGTGGCACCAAATAGACTATTGTCAGTAATGAAACACATGCAAGGAGAAGCCCAAGAAGCACCAGTTTCTGCAAGAGGAGCAGTAACAGGTACCCTAATGGGACATCGAGGAACCTGTGTGGAGAGATGACATCATGTTAGTCTCATGACTGCTGGAGGGCTCCTTCCCCTACAAGGCCATAGCAGTTACTACCTCGGTCATGGACAACTTTTGGATGAAAGGGGAAAAGAAGACAAAAGCCAAGCAAATAAACAGTAACTAGAGAAACTCTGGACTGGCTAACAGAAGGAGCTACAGATTTTAGTAAAAAGGTTCCCTTGCTTGAAAGCCAGTCGAATCCAACTCTAGGGTTGCGGTGCTCATCTCCGTTTCAAAGCCGAAGAGCCAGCGCTGTCCGAAGACATTTCCATGGTCATGTGGCCGGCATGACTAAACACCAAGGCGCACGGAACACTGTTACCTTCCACTGAAGTGGTACCTATTTATCTACTTGCAATTTCTTGCTTTCAAACTGCTAGGCAGTTAGATAAGGCAAATAATGAATAGCGTTAACTGTAAGATGCAGTGGGGGTTTTCTCAGTATGTATGGTAGCAAGATAATGTAGCAGGGAGATCTCACTTTATAGCTTTACAGCAGGGGACACTTTGACCTTTTTAAAAGAAAAGCAGAAGAGGTGCAGTAGTGTGCACCTTTCAAAACAGATATATGATATCTGTATTCACAGTTGGACAGCAGAACCGAGGTTTCAATCCTACGTTGCTAAAATAGTACCAAGAAAGTATTCTTCCACCTTCCTAACCTCAAGCAAAGATTAGTTAAAGTCATAAAATCTCAAATGAACGAAAAAAAGGAAGTGTTTCTAGCCGCCCGGCAAAGAACCGCTCTCAGTATCTTTCCCATCCCTGCTAACATGTCAACATTCTCAGAATGCATACATGCAGATAAAATTGGCCTGTGTTATGTAATAGGGTTTAAAATAAGCTGTGGATGTAGTTACCTACATCTAGGAAACCTTACGCCTCCTAATTTGGGAGTCCCTTGGCAAGCTGGGTGTAGCCTGGGTCTACAGCACATAATACTCTTTGGTGTCTAGCCAGAGCTTGCCTAGACCTAATTTCGAATGTATGGAGCTAGTTACAGTAACACAGACATGAAGGAAGGGTAAAGCATTCTGGCTTTGATTCAGTGGAGCATTTCTGCAGGCAGGAGGAGTTCTGGCCACAGAGCATGACTTTCTCACTTTCCTCTTCCAGTTACATGGGGGCCCCTCCCCCCAAACCCTGAAATATGGCTTCGGGGAGTTGGCAAGACCCCCCCTGGAATAGCATTTCATTAAGTGTTTTTGGGCTGCAGGGGAAGGGTGAGAAAGTCATGCTCTGAAGCTGAAAATGTTCTGTCCAAAGTTCTCCCATTTGGCGTTACTTCATATGTTGTAGGTCTTAGCCAGAGACAGTAGGAAATGTCTTGGATTAACCTTGAGGCTTGGAATCTTCATCTATTGCAGACCTTTACTTTCAACATGAGCAAACATACTTCATAGTGTGTTTTTGTCTTTCTGCTTCTAAGCAGAAAAAATCTCCTATGAGGGTAATCAGACTAGCACCTGCTGAAATGCCTGCTCTGTACAACTAGTCAAAGGAACTCTTTTTGCACTTGACTGTCTTGTGCTCACCCTCCTTTCCCATCTTTCTCTATTCTCTCTTTGTAGAACTCTCAAGGGTGGTGTTCCTGGCATGAGCCGCTTGTGGGCCTGACCCGCCAGCTGGCTGTCAGGCTATACAGAGGAGTGTGTTGAACAGCAGCGGGGTATAATCCATGTTCTCGACAGAATATCACATAAAAAATCGTAGAAGTTGCTCACCATTCTGTTAGACTTGTGAGCCACCTGTTGCACGGCTTCTTCCCACCAGTTGGCACTAGCTCATGGTGCACCAAGACTAAAGCCTGTTCCTCAAGGGCTGGTTCACACCCGCTGGAACAGAGAGCCAAACATTTTGGACACTGAAACACACTGGAATGCTAATGGGATAACTGATTCACCCGTCGGCATTACTTGCATCAAAACGGGGGGGGAATATGCAGAGAACTCCAGTCTTAGGCTGATTCCACACAGGGGGATGAAAATGCACCTCTGCCACTGTGGTGGCAGCAGTAAGCGGCATGGGAATGGCATCCATACCGACATGACGCTGACTGCTATTCATGCTCCCTCTCCCTGCCACCGCCACCACTCCATGGCACGAAAGTATACATACAAGGGAGATGGGAGATGGCACCCCGGATGCCCTCGCCTCTCCCCTCAGCTCAACTGGGAAGGGGAAAGGAGAGGGTGTCTGGGTTTGTGGGAAGCCTGGCACAATCTCTGTTGCATGTGTGCTACTACAGCACAGCTCCACTTGGAAAAGAAGGGAAACCTTTAAGGGGCCAGGAAAGGGGAGGAAATGTGGAGCCCGGCACTGTCCCCCAGGCTTGAAGTACCTGAGGCAGGAACATCCGAGCTCTGCTCAGCAGTTCTTCCTCTGAACTGGATCGAAAGCGGTTTTTCTTTTATCTCGCTTAATGGGAAAAGCTGCGCTCAGATTGAAAGTGGGGGGGCTTGTATTCCACATGGGGGGAATCTGAATTTGGGAGCAGTCACAGGCAATGCTCCCTCTAAGCTGTGGAGCCTTGTCAGCAAAGATTCAGCTTTGTGAGCTGCTGGCTTTAAAGCTGTGAGCGAGCAATTTGGCTACTGCATCAATTAGTTTGCTCTGGAGCCAGGCCCATAGCCAGGATTTTTTAAGTCGGGGGGCATTTAGATTTCTTGGGGGGCACTGGCTAATCAAATTAAAGGAATACCCGGCTCCTTCCCCACACCTGCTGCTGCTTGGGGGCCCTGGGCTGGATGGGAAGTCGTGGGGCCTTGCCAGTAAGTCAGGGGGCCTAGCCCCAAGATGCCCCACTGTAGCTACAGACCTGTCTGCAGCCATCCTTCCTGAGCTAAAACAAAGATGTGTGAGCTGGAGGCTAAAGAACTGTGAGCTAGCTCACACTTACTCACCTTAGAGGGAACACTGGTCACAGTGCCCCCTCTGCCACCATGGGGTAGTTGGATAATGGAGGGCACTGGAGTGATAGGCTGCAGGTGGCAAAGCATAGTTATTTCCCCATAAAGTTGATTAGGATTGAAGCATTTTCCTCCTGCCTCCCTCTGGCCCATCACAAGAACTTTTAATCAGATGTATGCTGGAAGTTCTGCCCTTGGGACTCAACTCCCAGGTACAGAGGGACCTAATTCAGAAGAAGACCACAGTTTGTGAGGAAAGGAGACTTAAACCTTCCCCTCCCACTATTTTTCTGACCCATAATGGCCTTGGGAAGCTGCTATTTGCCCCACTGGGGAAGCCTACCAGTAATGATAAGTAGATGTAAGTTTTCTCAGTGAGATGAACAGTAGCTGTCTGGGGCCATTTGGAGTTGGGGAAATGGCAGGAGGGAAAGACTTAAGTACCCTCTCCCCTCATCTGATACCCTCATCGGGACTCATCTAATCTCCTTGTGGTGAATGGGGAGGGGACCTCGGTGTATTCTACCTCTAGGCAACCTTCAAAACTGTGAAGAAACTATTCCGAGGGAATGAGCTATGGAAGTCCTTTTCACATTTGTTTTAATGACCAAACTGGGTTGCTTGAAATGGATACATAACTAAAGTTTTCAGGGTGTGAGAGATCATGTGTTTGTTCTAATGTGGAAAGTGCTATTACAGAAAACCAGGTTTTGGCCACTGTGTGACACAGTGCTGGACTGGATGGGCCACTGGCCTGATCCAACATGGCTTTTCTTATGTTCTCATAAAACCAGACAATACAGGACTATCCTAAAAGGGGCCATTTGTACCTTTTTGCATGAAATAAACTATAGTCCTCTTGGTCAATACTTTCTATTCTGAGTGGCAGCAGCTCTCCAGGGATTTAATTTGTGTGCAAAGCATGTCCCCTACCCAAAGCCCCTCCTCTAAACCTCAGCGTCTGCCAATAAGGAGCCTTACTTGGCCATTCTTATGGATTGAGGATGCCAGCCTCCAGGTTAGACCTGGGGATCCCTTGAAATTATGGCTCATCTCCAGAGAAAATGCATGCTTTGGAGGGTGGGCTCTATGGCACTGTACCCCTCTGAGGTCCCTATCCTCTCCAGGTTCCATCCCCAATTTTCCAGGAGTTCCCCAACTTGAAGCCAGCACCCTACTCCCCCCATCCCCTGCCAGTGGCCAGGAAGGACCTGGAACCCTAGACTATGATCACCTGACTGACATGGACACTTACAGTTCTGCTGAGCTGACTCCTGTGATTTCTGGAAGGTTAGTAAATTCATCCTTTGGAGGAAAACATTGATTGATATGATGAAGATGCTTTAGCACAAGTTACACAAATTTATTATCAGTTTCATTTAAGCCTTGTGGTGTCTTCCCCATCTGAAAATTTCCAATGACTTTTGAATGCATTTTGGCATACTCTTAAATCTCTTGCTGATCTTCAAACTATTACTTTAGTTTCCCCCCAGTGATTACAAGAGGCGGGTTCTGACACAGAATGAACTCCAGCTACCCTAACTAGCCCATTTCTGTCACAATGCACTCAACTATGACTGCTATACCCACAACAATTGTGTAGAAGGTCTCTCACAGCATATATAGTACCTGCTACATACAATATGTCAAGTGTCCTATTAGTTTAACTATGTGGGTGAATACTTATAAACAAAAGTGGACCAATTGTTCAGAAAAGCCTGTTTGAGAACCACTTCTAACAATTTTCTATCCTGGTCTTCAAAGGGGACAACTTAAAATACATTTAGAAAGAGCTTAACTTCATATTCCACCTCTTCAAGCTGCTCATAATTTTATTTCTGTTTCATCTTTGGGTCTTTCGTTCTGTTTGTCATGTCCCTGCCCAAAACAACTTTGCTTTGGGCCCCAAAATCCAAGCGGTGACTGCAGTGTTTCTTTTCTGTTGTAGGGAGATTTATTTATTTTTTACTTTACTCTTTGCAAAGTTTTCATTAATGGTTATACTTCTCTTGGACTGTTGCGCTTCAAATGAGGGAAGCATCACATTTCAACATTCTTCCCAAAGGGAAGAAACACACTCTGGATACAGGGAAAAATAGCATACAGCAGAAAATGCTATGCCGAACCTTTCCCCTTTGCAGGCATCTTCTGCCTGTCCAGGGATTTTTTTCAACATTTAGACAGGACACTCTCTGGACCGAAATGGAACAGTCCAGGTAAAATTCTACTGCTTTATTTTTCTAGCTGTATCAACTGGCCCTTTTTTCCTCTTTCAAAACTACTCCAATTGCTTCATCCCAGAGAGGCTCTTCAATAAGAAGGGGTAAACATCCGCCATGGCCCGTTGCACCAAAGGGTATAAGCAGGCTTCTGGGAGGCTGACTGCAATGAGTCTCGTCAGAGACTGCACTACTTGTCTGAATTGTCTCTACTGGTGGGCCATTCAGAAAGAGAAAAATCAGGGCTGGGAGGTGGTTCTTTTAACTAAACTCCAGTACAATCTAAGAAATTATGAGATGACGGGGTCAGGTGGCAGTTACGGTAAGCAAGCTCCATTTGCAGTAAATACTACATGGCTCGTAATTGTGATAGCTACGTTAATGGTACTAGGTACCCAAAAGGAAGATTTCCCCCCATCCGTTTGGCCTTTTCTCCCCCCCGCCCCCAGAAAACCAATTACCTTTATACAAGGTACAAACCCCCCTACCTACGTTCGTACAGATGGAAAAACAGCTCTTACCCAGGAAAGGGGTAATTAACAAATACAATAGTACAGATCTCATTGAGGAGCTTTCCATTAGTCTAAATGGAATGGCGAGAGCAGATGATGGGGGGAGAGACGATGGGTTATACAGAATAGAAATGTAAGATCTGGATGTTCTGCACAAGTTATATTCTCATACACATGTCTGCTTTACCTTAGGGAGGAGTGTTATACCCCAAAAACTTTAAGTTAAAAAATAAAATAATTGAAAGTTTACTTATTTTACTTTTGCCTTTATGTTTTGCCATATAGCAAACAGAACATGCAATCTGGCACTAGGACACGTTTTCAACAACATCACAAGAAAGGGACCTTGTCTGCAATGAGTATGAGCTAGCTTCAGGGAAAACAGAGAAAGAGCCCATGTGGTATGCTGTAAGGAATGTTGGACTAGACTGTGGAGACTTGGGTTCAAATTCTTCTCCTGCCACAAAGCTCAGAGACTGGGCTAAGCCTTTCCTCTCAGCTTAACAAGTGGTTGCGAGCATAGGCGGGAACTGGATCACATGGGTACTAGCCATGGTGACTAAAGAAAACCTCCAAACACAGAGGCAGCCAGCCTCTGAATCTCAGTGCCAGGAGGCAACATCAGGGGAGGACTATGGCTTCTATTCTCTGTTTGTTGGCCCTCCAGAGGAACTGGTTGGCCACTGTGCGAGACAGGATGCTGGACGAGATGGACAACTAGTCTGAACCAGCAGGGCTCTTGTTATGTTACGTTATATATAGCCCTGGCCTCTTTTGGTGGAATATGGGATTACAATAAATAATACTCTGAAATTGGTATTTTAAGGTTCAACAGAATCTAGATTCCCTGCCATTTCAGTGGAGGGTAAACAGAGATGTTTGGCAAGGGGAGGATGACTAATGAGCTACCCTGAATAGTAGAACCCTTTGCCAATCAAGTTGTTACATCTCCCAACAGGCCTCCTAAAACAAGACAGCTAGAAAAGGCTCAAATTTAAATGTAATCTAGGATTCTCCGGTTCAGTGCAGATGGGACTGCAGGAAACATGATGGGATATTAGGACATTTTTTCTGATTTGTTTCAAGAAAGAAGCCATCAGCAGGAAACATGAGTGTAAATACAGAGGGGGCTGGAGGGGTTCCCTGAGCCCACAGGTGGTTCCCTTGAACTCTATAGTCTGCTATGCCATCTTTTCTCTCAAGAGGCTAAGCCAGATTCCATTGGGAGTTCCATGTCTGGAGATCCCAGTAATTTTTAAAAGCTGCATTCTCAAAAGCAGAATGTAAAACTCATTGGGAGTTGCATGTCTGTTTGGGTCCAAGCATAGTTTGCTTTCATGGTTTTATTCTTTAGGCCTCAAGCAGGGAGGAGAAAGTGAAGGAAGGAATGCCTCATACCCAGAATTTGAAAAAAAGCTGTCCATTGGAAGGGCACTATTGCTAGAGATGCTTACATGATCTTCTGTCAAATTTCTCCATGGATTTTGGGTACTGCATTATCAAAATATTCACCAGAGTGAAACTTATTTAACGTCAGAATCTAGCATTTTTTGCAACAAAGAGAGAACAAAGTCTGATCCAAAGTATGTTTGCCAGCACTTTTAAGAACACGTTCTGGTTTTCAGGGTGCAAAGTATTGGTGTTGAAGGGGGGACTGTATTTTTCCATGAGTGTGTGTGTGTGTGTGTGTGCCTCAGCTCTTCTGCAATATAAAAACCAAAATGAAAACTAGAAAGCACCTTCAACACTAACACTTCTTGGGCTGTTTTTGTTTTTCAGCGCAGGAAGAGTTACTTTTGAAATTAATGTTACAAATGAAGTGCTACCGAAAAGCAATTTTTTTTTTCTTTCGGGAAACCTGTTTACTTGAGTCTTAAAATACACCATTAAAGCTCAAATGAATAAACATTCTTCTTGCATGAATTCTATTATTTCCTTGAAATCATCCTTTCTTGCAGGAAGGTGACCAGAGCAGAGCCCAAGTCATACGGAGCAGCCGGACAATAGCCACATGGAACTGCATGGATCTGCTCATCCCTATTTATGAGATTTTAGGGGCTAAAAGGTGTCTGGTTCATTGCAACTTACCTCAAAGTACAATAACTCCACTTGGGAGCATGCCGTCAGCACTTTGATTTTTATGTTTTTTGTCCTTACTAGCTATATTTGACAAAGGGAGCTTTGACTCTTGAAATCTTGTACCCCGAAAATCTAGCTGGTCTCTAAGGTGCTGCTGGATGTGCATCCAGCTGTAGTAGCGGTTCAGTGGCCTTAGCCCCTTCCCCTCACTGTTGGCGCTTTCTCTGTCAGCAGCACTTCTTTTTACAGCTCCCCTCCCCATTCTGTGACTTAATTTTTTTACCCGGATAGCAACTGTGTACTTCCCTCACACAGACCCCAACCCGGCAAGGTTGCTTATATTCTATGAGAGAAAAGAAAATATCCTGCTACTGGTGTTAGATTTGTGCTATGTGGGTTCCCTGCAAAAGAATAAAAGTTTTTTGCAAATCTGGAAAGGACCTTACGTTTTAAACATGGCACACAGCCTGTGCCGTGAACAGGCTAATGGTGTATCAGAAGCTTTATACATCGCTGCTACTATTCTTTCAGTGTTTCACATAACAGTGCTGCTTCTTTGGCAGTTTTTAAGCAGAGGCAGTACTGTGAGTTTAGGTGGAGAGAGGGGGTGGGAAGAGGATGAGCCAGTGCTGGGCTTTCATGGCCCTTTCTTACTTAACCAGGGTAATGCTGATCACCACTTTATGGTTAGGAAGAAATTTTCCTCCAGGTCAGATTGGCCCAGGGATTGTGGAGGTTTTTTGCCTTCCTCTGGGGCATAGAGCAGAGGTCATTGCGAGACTGTGGGGTGGTAGTTGTGAATTTCCTGCATTGCACAGGGGCTTGGACTAGATGACCCTTGAGGTCCCTTCTAGCTCTATGTTTCTATGCAAGAGCTGCTCCTAACAACTTATGATCTATGGGGGGGGGTCAAGAAAAGCACAGCCTGAATGGGAGCATCTTGGTAGAACCTACCTACATTTTAATAGACCTTACACAGGGCAAAAGAAACAGGAGGACTGTGACTCCTGGCTGCATATAAGCAGGCTAGCAAATATGCATCTGCAGTCATATATAATGTACAAAAGGGAGCTAAGTTTTGTCGCCTATACTGAAAGCATGTAGGAATGTGTGTAGGCGCAGAGTTATGGTGCTGACAAAGGAGTAAAACTTCAAAACAGTTCTGTGACCAGCAATCTGATGAACTGGACATTGTAGCTAAGGACTAGGGGGTAAAGTCAACCATGCTACTTCCTAGCCTTGATTGTAAAGGGTTTGTGTGCATACAACGCAGTTGAGCTGTTCCTTTGTTGTGCAAGTGTGCGGCAGCAGACTTACTGTAAGCAACTTTGTAAAACATTAACATCCAGAAGGAAAAAGCATACCTTGCGCATGCATCCCAAGGAACAGCTCTGTTAGTCTGCTGTATGGACATAGGGTTACACGGACACATGGTCACAGGACACAGGGAAAAGAAATGCCACAGTAAATGCGGCAGAAACATGGAAAAGAGGGGCTGGCATGAGAGAAGTGCACCGAAGCAGTATCAAAATTAAAATCCCACAGGCGTCCTAAATTAATAATGTATACGTGATTGACTGATGTAAAAAATATTTTGCATGTTGCAGGGGAAGACAGCCCTGACCTGGATAGCCCAATCTCGTCAGATCTTGGAAGCTAAGCAGGGTCAGCCCTGGCTAGCATTTGAAAGGGAGATCACCAAGGAACACCAGGGTCATGACACAGAGGCAGGCAATGGCCAACAACCTCTCTGAAATGTCCCTTGCCTTGAAAACCCTACGGGATCTCCATAAGCTGGCTATGACTGTTGGAAAAGGTAATGTCTGGTGTACAAAGAAGGCAGGCTGAAGGGGGCAGCAAGAAGACAATTAGATAGGACAGTGTGGTCAGCACTTTCTCTCCTGTTAAGTGTCATTCATGTCTCCAGATTGCTACCCTCAGGGCAATTTCCCCCTTCTTCTTGGCAGTGCCACACTCTGTCTTACCCTCTCTCTCAGCTAGGCATGTAGTAGTTAGGGACGTATCTCTGTATCTCCACTTTCCTATCAAGTATATTAATTCCTAAATAAACCTTTATCTGCCCTTTAATCAGGTTGTGCACTGTTGCTGTGTTAGTTACTCTGCCGACAATGACATGATGACAAAAAAGGGGGGGAAGACAAAACTTCTCCCTCTGTGTTGATAAATTCATGGTGAAAATGGATGTCTGTGCTACGGTAACCAAATAAATGAAGCTAACTTCCAGTCGTGCTGAGGTCTAGAGGCAAGCAAATGGCCTTATTGGTATCAAAGAGAAAACAAGCAGGAGTCTTGTGACACCCTAAAAAATATTCCAAAGCAAGCTTTCATGGATCAGAGCCCATTTACATGAATTCTGATGTAAATGATGTCAGGGAACTCTGACGTTGGAATCAGAAAGGAGGGAGGGCCCACTAAATTTCAAATGATGTGCACAGACAACGTAGTCTACTGCGAAAGAGGCACCATTGAAGTTTAAGAGGGATGTGATTAACACCAGAAAAATTTGGTAAAATGAATGCTAACAAGAAGACATTAGTGACTCAGCATCTCAGGAAGCAGCAAACATTTGAATAATGATATTGTTTTGGAGATTATAATTCAATTCACCAAAGCCAGTTTCATTTGCTCCTTCCTGAAAGTACAAAGCAACGTCAGAAAGCAAGTGGAAATGTTTTTATTTACAGGTAAAAAGGATCAATTACCCTTACAGTCAGCATTATGCATTTTCTGAACATCCCTTAGTAAAGATTTGATCATATGCCTCTTGCTTCGGAGCAAGTCTCGCTGAATGCTGTAAGATTCTCATCTTACAAGACACAGTTTTCAAGATTTTGGCAAAACACTTGGAAACATATTAGTTCTTGCTTGGAAATTAAATACGTGTTTAATCTTGCCTATGCCTCCATTCTTCTTTTTTAAAAAATCAAGCGCATGTTCTCTTTAAATTAGATTTTTCCCTAGCACATAAAAAGCTGCCAATCAGTTTTGAGTCACATATGCTACTTGTGTGATTTAATAACACAACTGATACAAATTTTTCTGAAACAAAATATTTAAGCATCATCCCTAAAAAGGAAACCTGAAGAAGTAAAAAGTCCGTACCGATTCAGAGTTCCTATATATCTCAACCAAGCAACATGCCAACCAAACAGCCCATTTCTCATTGCTGGGTGACGATGAGAAGGAAAGTACAAGGCCACCAAACTGGTAAAAAGTGCAAATGGGTGGGAGTTGTAAAGAGTGGAGTTATCCAATTGGCCACATTTGCATTACAGTAATCCATCTGGTATCCTGACCTGCACAGCTCAGGCCAGCCAGATCTCGTCAGATCTCAGAAGCTAAGCAGGGTTGGCCCTGGCTACTATCTGGTTGGAAGACCCCCCCCCAAGGCATACTAGTGCCGTGATGCAGAGGCAGGGAACGGCAAGCCACCTTTGAATGTCTCTTGTTTCGAAAACCCTACCAGGTTGCCATAAGTCAGCTGTGACTTGATGGTCCTTTCCGTCACCAGTTCATCTGGTACTTGTGGTGTATTGCTTTGTTTTCCCCAACAACAAAATGTACTGTTTGAATGCTAAGAAAACAAGACCCCCTTACATCAGAAGTATTTCCTTGAAGAGAAGGTGCCTGTACAATAAATAGGGAGAAAACACTGCCGTTATCATACCAATAAACAAAGATTTGGATTCAATATCTCCCTTCTGCTAAGCAAATAGGGGTCAGAGACCATGCTCCCTCTAAGCTGTGGAGTCCTGTGAACAAAAATTCTACTTTGTGAGCTACTGGCATTAAAGTTATGAGCAAATGATTTGGCTACTGCATAAATTAGTTTGCTCTGGAGCCATCCTTACTGAGCTGAGACAAAAATGTGTGAGCTGGAAGCTAAAATGTGAGCTAGCTCACATTAACTCAGTTTAGAGGGAACACTGGTCAGAGAAAATCTTCCTGTAGGAAAGGAAGACTCCTTACCTAATGGAAGGGAGGCATGGGGTACAAACCCATAAATCTAGAGAGGGCTGAGTTAAGTTTTGTTCTCTACATTAGAGATAGCTATATGGTTGCTGACTGTCTACCTCTTCTCCAAGTTCAAAATGTGTTGATGTCTCCATCTTGCTGCTTTTTTGAGTCGCTCCAAGCTTCCTTTTGCCATTCTGTTCACTTGCTAAACTACCCTGGGTTTGTTCTTTTATGCTGGGTTGGAAGAAAACAGAGATGATGTTGATTAAAACTGAAACACAGAGAAACAATAAATCATCACCAATAACCAAATGGGAAAATATGAAATTTCACAAAATCTAAAGAAATGCATCTCAGATGCCAAATGTTTTGTTAAAAGCCTTGCTATAACTCAGCGTAGGTTATATGGATGGGATCCAACCAGTGGCAGAACCACTAAACAGACTAAGCATGTGTCCAAAGGGGGCACCACAAAGTTGGGAAAAGGGTGAAAAAATGTAGAAAAAGTGCCTTTCAGTTCATGAATATTGGAACTTCGATACATCTAACGTGTGAAATATTAAAACAGATGGTGTATTGCATTTTTGTAGAACTTTATCTAGCCAAAGCTTGGCTTAGTTTGTACAGTATATTATGTTATCATATGAATAAATTTTTGTATTGCTGCAACCTGCACTGTATATCTGGTCAGAAAGGTCAACAACTAAAATGGACTGAGTCAGTGTGGAAAGAAGGGGGGCACCAAGATTGGTCACTGCTTAGGGCACCAGTGAGCCTTAATCCGCCCCTGGATCCAACAATCTTTTCTGCCAGTATAAAAAGAGAAAGGAAAGGAGCCCTTTGATCACCCAAAAAGGCAACAGTGGGGATTATGGGACCAGTGTGGGCAAAACCCATGTACGACAGTGGCTATAATAACTGGGTGAAATGGAGCAGGCTGGATCCGATTCGATATCTGGAGGCAGGCTGAATCCATTTTTTGTTATTACTGGATGGATTACGCTTATGGACACTGTATTCCTTTTTCACAATTGCGTGTCTGATTTTCTTCTTGTCTGTCTTGTCCTATATAGTTGGTGCTTCAACTTGCGATGCTTCTTAGTATTGATAATTAGTATTTCTGACAGACATCCCATCCTTTGGCCTGCCACATCTATTGTTATCCCATTAGACTGCATTTTTTCATGGCTGGTTTCCTCATGTTAAAAGAAATGTCTGCTTGTTTAGAGTGCCCCTTGCTTCAGACCATTTCCACAACTCCTGAAGCATTTTTGAAATGTTTCATTTGGCATGGTTACAAATAACCAACACATTACACTTGGGAAAGCAGAGGGCTACATATCATAGAGAGCATTCGGGTCTACCCAAACTGAATATATACCCAAAAAACACCTTATTGGTATTTTTTGGGTATATTTCAGCATCCCAAATGTAACTAGGATTTTTCAAAACTGAAAAAAATCCCTAAAAATACTCGGATATATTCTGCCATTACTTGCAAATCCAAGCAACTGTTGAGGGGTTGGAGCAGATTGCTCCCACTGCTCGACTGTTTTGTGGGCTGTCTTCTGCAGTCCCTTTAAACAGGGAGTGTTTAAAGGGACTGCAGAAGACAGCCCACAAAACAGCCAAGGGGGGCACTCTCCCTGCCAGCTCAGCTGGGGCTCTTTTGGGCTGTTTGACTAAACTGCTGAAGACAGGTCCAGCAGAGCTTGCTGGCAGAGATCAGCTGCTTTGCGAGCTCTTTTGGACAGTCTGGTTCAAAGGGACTGCCCAAAAGAGCCCCCAGCTGAGCCTCTGTTTTTTGTGGCTTTGCCACCACTTTTTTTCTCTGTATTTTTCGATCTGGGTCTATTAGACTTGAAAAAAATTGGGATATCCAAAAAATCCTAGATCCAAATACTTTACCAGTATTGAGATCCAGTTTTTTTCGGGAACCCTGAAATTTTTTCGGATCCAATAGACTCGAACCAAAAACTACCAAGGAAAAAAAATTGCACACCCATAAGAGAGCAGCAGCAAATTAGAATGTGAGGCTGGGGGTGTTCTGTGCATCTCATCCAAGAAGTTTGACATAATTTAGGGTTGGATGTTCTGCAGCACTAGAGAAAAACAGTGGTGGGCCCTTCTGCCTTCCTTTCCCTATCTGCTGCCTGCAGACACCAAAAAGGCAATGCTGGGGGATGGGAGAGCCATGTGGCCCAAAAGCCAGGCCAAATGGACAGGAAGAGTGATGAAGAAGAATCTGTTGCATAAGTGGAACTTCTACAGCCCACAGAAGGTTTATTGCACCAGCAGAAAAAAAGCATATCATGTAGGGTTGCCAGTTCTGGGTTGCGAAATACCTGGAAATTTTGGGGGTGGAACCTGGGGAAGGTGGGTTGTGGGGGGGAACCTCAGCAGGGTATAATGCCATAGAGAAGGGGTATGAAACATGCAACCCGGGGGCCAGATCAGGCCCCCGGAGGGCTTCTATCAGACCTGCAGTGGAACTGGCTGTCTTCTGCTTCTTCTTCCAGTTCTTCTGTTACTGCATCATCATAGGTTTGCAGCTTACAAATACACACCTGAACAGCATGCTCAAGATTGCAACAGCACAGACATTTTGATGTAAAAATTCAGAGCAAGAGGTGTCAGTTATCAGACACTGTTAAAGAAACAAAATATTGCAAGAGTGCTAATATTTTAAGCATGTTTTTATTTTAAGTTAAAAAAACCCTTTGTGGTTGTGTCCTTTATAAAGTTTATATCTCCGCTACCTGGCATTACATTTTATGACACACGCGGCCTGGCCCAACAGGTTCTCATTTATGTCAGATCCAGCCCTCATAACAAATGAGTTCGACACCCCTGCCATAGAGTCCACCTTCCAAAGCAACCATTTTCCCCAAGGGAACTGATCTTGATCAACTGGAAATCAATTGTAATAGCAGGAGATCTCCACGTACCACCTGGAGGTTGGCAATCCTACCTTTGAGCCAGTGCTTAGCATATGGTGTTACACTCTAAAAATATAAATACGAACCAGTGAAGCAAGACTATAATTATTATTTGAGGCCCTGATCTGGATGTCCCAAGCCAGCTGGATCTTGTCAGATCTTGGAAGCTAATCAGGGGTCAGCCCTGGCTACTATTTGGATGGGAGACCCCCAAGGAGTAACAGAGTTGTGATGTGGAGGCAGACAATGGCAAACCACCTCTGAACAGCTCTTGCTTTGAAAACCCTACAGGATCAGCCTCATGTGTCTGCTGTGACTTGACAGCCCTTTCCACCACCACCATTTATATGAGGCAGCACAGAACAGTGCTATCAGAAGGAGAAACAACCCTTTCAGTAGCTGCTTAGTTTCTTCCTACTAACTGAACAAGAAGAGCAAAAAAAGCTCTTCTGTAGCTAAGGATCCGTCTTTGGAATTAAATGGGCAGGGTTTATAGTCATGAGTCTTTTTTTTGTTTGTGGGAAAACTTAGTCAATGGACAATTTGTTTCCGTGGCAATGTTTTATGGATACTGTTTCTATTGAGAATCAAATTGAAGGGGGGGATGCAGCGCACAAAGGAGGTGAGGTTTACAGGTACCCCACAAATTCTCAGTGAAGTTTTATTTGTTCATACCTTTCCACCAGCTCTGATGTACAATGTCCCTGCTGCTGCCCGCATTCCTGATCCTTCAATGTGGATTGAGCATCTGTCACAAGGCTCAGATGAGATGATCTGTGTGTCCTCTGTGGTAACATTTGGGTGCTGTCCACCTTTGAACTGCTCGATTCCTAAGGCGGGGGGGGAATGGGGGGAGAGTGTGTGTAGATCTGTCTGTCTGCTAGGACAATTATCTCTACACTGGGCTCTTGATATTCAAGGAAGTTTCGACACAGACAATGCATATTGAAGTTCAAAATAAGGGTGGGGGGAAGGACGGACTGTTTTCTAGAAAAAGGAATGAATACAGTATCCACCCCAGCAGCACAAAGTTGAGCTAGGTACAGAGATGAGCAGTAATACTTCAAAAGGAGAAGCAGGGTCTACAAGCTGTATGTAGTAGAAAAGAGAGTCCAATAGGATGTGAGCTCACTTCTTCAGATACAGCTAGCATGTGAGTCCATCTGTCCTTTTATCTTGGAGAGTGGAGTGATTTCAGATGCCGAATGACAATAGCAGACGTGATTAGATAGGTGTGATATGCAGAGGGGAAGTAGGTGTAGAAAAATCAGCATTGGTAAGGAGCAGTCTGTGTTATGGAGAGGGAGTAGCCAGTTCAGATTCTTGGACTCCTCATCATTCCAAATCAGAAACGGAGGCTTGAAGTACTGCTGAGACCTGGGTATGATATGTCCAGTCTCAGCTGTTTTGTCATAATGGCTTCTTGAATTCAAAACTAAATTGGGAACCAGTATCTTTTTTTAAAAAAGGTTAAAAAACAGGTCTGAAGATCCTATCATGGATTTTCCACATAACTAGTAGTTTGATTCTTACTAACCGTGTACCCCCTCCCAGACCAAAAGGGGAAGAAGAAATGCCTGTGTTCCATTTGTAATTGCCGCACTCACCAGATCTTCTGTCAAAGCTCTGCATTCCTCAGGAGCAACTGCGTGTGTCACAAAAGATGGCAGTGTCCCATACAAGGGGCTAGGCAGGCCATCTTCCTCACCAAAATCCTGCTGAACACAGCAAGGACCTATCAACTCGGAGCTCAATAAATATTTTATGTGGTTCTGGTATCTTCCCTCAAGGCAGAGTTTCTAGCCCTGACCTGGATAGGCCAAGCAAGCCCAATCTCATCAGATCTCAGAAGCGAAGCAGGGTCTATTCTGGCAAGTACTTGGATGGGAGACCTCCTTGAAATATCTGAGGCAGGAGGTGGGGGCAGGCTTTATTCAGCCAACTCTCTGAATATCCTCCACCATGACTTCCAGGTGCACACACACACACCACGACACCACACACACACACACACACTTAAAAAATACAACCCCCCACCCAAAAAAAGAATGCTTCTATTGCAGAGATAGCACTGTTTCCCAGGACCAAAACTGCAACGCTTCATCACCAAGAGAATGCTGTTCCTCTTCCAGCTAGTGTATTCATGCTGCTGCAAGTGCTGACTGTGGAAATATCAAGGGCATATCCTGGATCGTATTTGTGACATCACTAGCAATAACTAACAACTTCCTTCCCATGTGTCATTCTATGAGCTTCCTTTTTATAATTAAAAGTGATGGATCTGTATCATTGAACTGGGATGATCATCTACTATTCACTTTAAAAATACACTATAGTTACCCCCATCTTCTTGTACTGTTTCCTTTTCTGAAACACATATTAGATTTCCTCTGAAAGTTTCCTTGCTAATTAGGGTAAAAACGCACACCCCACTGCCCCCCCCCCCCCCATGGGAACTCCAAGGTCGTTTAAACCCATCTCTAAGGGAAAAGCTGGAAACAGCAGCTCCCCACAATACTGTTACCTCCAACCATTCCTGGGGCTTATGTGAGAACAGCACCTTAAACTGCGGTCTTTCATCAACTAAGAAAGCCATGTAGCCAGCACAAACCCAAATCATTGGGGTGGTGCCTAAAGGAGTCTGGGCTTCATTCCTCTACATGGCCAGAGCAATGACATAACAGTGCAAGAAGAAATATTAATGTGTGGCAACTTCTTACTTTCTGGGATTCTTCAATCTCCACAGAGAGTGGCTGTGCTGGGGCCTGTACACAGCAGGTCTTCACATTTTCTAGGACATTTCTCGGCAGCCTGCATCAAACAGATATCTTTCATAACGTTTGCAGTAAGGATGCATGTTGAGTTCAAGAAAGTGGTTTATTTTGGTGTGACACCTACATACAGGAGACAGGAGCTTCCCAGATTTGGTATGCAGAATTTATTTAAAGCTACAGGATATTAGAAGATACTGGACAGGGTGTAAAGAAAACTTGCTGCCCCAAATCAGAGTAAGACACCCCTCCCAAAAGTCACATTTTAGTCAAGCAAACACTGGCTTTTTTCTTCCTCTAGCAACTGAGGAATGGTAGTTGCAAAATTCTCATTGGCCTATTATGCACGGGTGTTTTCCCTCGCTTTCACTGTGCATGTCCGTCAGGTTTTCTTTGTCATTCTGCATTGAATTTCCTCCCTTCAGCACTCAGTTCACTTTCTGGTCACTGTTTCCCTCAGGTTTTCTGAGAGTACCGATTTTCCCCTTGTTTCACTTACAAGCTGAAGGTAATCAAAATTGTACAGATTCCCTCAGATTCGCCCCCCCACAACATTTTGCCACCCTTCAAAAGTCACTCCCCACCCACATCAAGCTCATTCTGCTCACTCTGCACCTTCCACCACCCTCCCCCTTCACCGGTATACAAGCCCCATTTTCTCCTCGTTTTTAAATTTATTTTTTTTACAAGCAGCGTGAGGCTAGCGATATGAGACTATCACTAGTCTCAGATCACTGAATAAAAATATTAAAACTACAGTGGGAAAGTTTAAAAGGAGCTATGCGAGGTTTAGCTCCCTGCTGGTATTGACTAGAAAGGGGGCCTGGAGAAGAGGCAAATGGCAGAGTCCCCAGTGCAAAAAAAAAAAAAAAAGATTTCAGTGCTGCATGCAAACAAAATAAAGGGACGGATTGTCAGCACGGAATGAAATTGACATGAGATGTAAAGAGAGAGAGAGAGAGACTGGGATGGGAAGCCTAAAGCTTTGAAAACATTTTTTCCTTTAATGCTTTAGTGAACAAAGCTTGGGGGGAGAACCATTTTGGCAGTCACTGGAAGCCTAACATTAAAATGGTGGCTGAGCCACATGGACCTTCTGCAAACCGCCAAACTTAAGTATCACTTGGGACAGACCCATTTGGAGCAAGAGTGCAATTCGCACACAGCAGGTTTTTAAAAAACTGCCAAGATCACAACCAGTACGCAGGATCAAATTAGAGAATCACAAAGAGAAAACCATATAAATTTGCAAGGAAGGACAGGAAATTAGGGCATTGATGAAAATACACACACCCCATTTTTTTTTTCCAGTTTAGCGACACAAGATTTAAAAAGCTCTCCAGGGCTTCTGCCAGAGGACTCCTCCCCCATACAAACTGCAGCTCTGTGCAAAGCATGGTTGAGTTGCAGCCAACTTTGCACAAGTGTGCGCATACCCACACACACACACATTGCCAATGATCACAGCTTCAATTGCCAGTGTTAATGGGTACTACCATGCATTCTGTACACTCAATATGTTCCCCCATATTATGAGATAGTGTGACGCTTTCCCAATTTTCAGTGGCTGATAACACAGCAGAGAAGAAGAAGAGATTGGATTTATACCCCGCCCTTCACTCGGAATCTCAGAGTGGCTTACAAACTCCTTTCCCTTCCCCTCCCCGCAACAGACACCCTGTGAGGTAGGTGGGGCTGAGAGAGTTCTTTCAAGAACTGCCCTTTCAAGGACAGCTCTTGTCAGAACTATGGCTTGCCTAAGGTCATCCAGCAGCTGCAAGTGGAGGAGTGGGAAATCAAACCCGGTTCTCCCAGGTTAGAGTCCACACACTTAACTACTACCCCAAACTGGCTCTAGTGCTCCCTAGTGCTCGACAATATGGAAAACCAGGCTTCGAAGCTGTCAGTTTCAGAAGTCTGGTCAGTTTCAACATCAGTTTTCCCCATTTGCCTGCATTCCCTTCTGTTCCCTTTCATTCAATGAACTAACACTAAAATGCATGTGCAAAACCTGAACCACAAGGATTTAAATGGAAGGTGCTTGCTGGACGCTACTGTGCAGCTGCAACTGGGAAACTGTAAAAAAAAAATGTAAAACTTTGGACGTCACTCCCCACACGTCACAAGCGACATTCCACCCTGATTTAGAAAAGTACCTTTTAAAAACTGTAGCTGCAGAATAAATACACCAGAGGAAAAAGAATGGTGTGTAAGGTGGGCACAGAATCCAAGGCCAAGATTAAAGGCTTACAGCCCTGAAAATCTGCAGTAAGGTGTGTGTGTGTGTAATGGGCCATTGTGCCATGACAAAGGGGAAGGGCAGAGGAGGTCCACAAGTATTTGTGTATCTGTCAGTTACTGTTCAGATAAGAAGGTACATACGTTTAAATTAGATTGGCCTCAATGTTTAAACATCCAGCAAATATCTGAAGAAAAAAGCCATTTCAGATTCTCAGTGCCACACAAAACTGGGTCATATATCATGATATGCATGCATAAGAGAGTGAATAATGACAGGGAGATCCCCGAGAGGACAAAACTGCTATCTCTGGAGATAGCCAATTGAGCCTCATATGTCCTGTTACCTGAATCCTCCCAAAAGGGACTTGGTACTAAAGAAAGTGTCTTCACCTATTCCAGCACCCTGCTCAGCTGTTTTCTGGATTTATTGTTCTTCGTAAGTCACAGGATTTATTATTTATTTATTAAACTATATTAGGCTGCCCTCCCCTGCAAACAGGGCTCACAGGATAGACAGCCTCGTGTTCTAGAGAGAGCAAGCAGCTGATCACTGCTTCTTTTATGAACAAATTAATTCTCTCACTCAACTGTTATCAATGTTATGCATTTACAGGCCATTATTTTTTTAATTCACAGTTGAACATTTCATTTTTGAAAAAAAGAATCCCCTTCCGTTATTACCACTACAGAGCAATCCTATACAAAGTTCCCTCAGTCTAATCCTAGTGGGCCTAGACTAGCCTAAAACTTAGCATAGGATTGCACTGTAAATTAATTGAAATCTGTATTGTGAATCATCCCTAAAGCTTAGGATGGGTCTCCACAGCTTAATATTAACCTCTCCAGATGCAATCCCATAACCTGAAAAGTTTAAGGCCAGCTACCAAAAACCGCTCTTAATTAAAAGATCTTTTGAGCATAACTGGGTTATATGTGTGTGTATCTTCACAGAAATTAAAAGGGTCAAACCAGTCATAAGCAGGAAATATTTACAACCACCGTTTTTAGAAATACAGAGTGTTGATAGTTAAAAACTTAGATCTCTGTGTATTTGGTCTGAGGATATATTTTGTACATTCTCCTGTTAAGGACACGGTGGTGATTTTATGGACAATCTTGACAAAATCACGGAGCCGTGACTGGCTGGGTACCATACCTTGTACTAGAGATAAATGGGCATACTTTCCTTGCCCATCCTAACCAGGAACAAAAAAGATCCATCTTAAACAATAGTTATTTAACAATTCTTACCCTTCTCCATTTTCACAGGAATGGCACAGCTGCTCTTGAAGCCTGTGGACTTCCAGTTTCAATTCCTGTACAAATGTCACAAAGAAAACTGGGTACACCTGTTCAACAGCTACTATGGCCAGACAGAATGAAGAGAAATAAAACAGATCAGGTGTATGTGCTTGCCTACAAAAGTGTAGGAAGATTAGTTTTCTAATGGTGCCATGTTCAATTCTGTGAGAATTCCAGTGTTTCATGTCTGGAAAGAGTATGATTCTGTTAGAAGATTTTGCTTCTGTATACCTATTGCTGCCCTAGCCAGGAGTCCCTTGGATTGGACTCTTAAAATATCTGCTGTTGACTGAAAATAGGTATTTGGAGTCTGCATCACTGGAACCTATTGTTCATCACTACCCACCCCTAAGTTTGTGGCAGGCAGTGGTCTATTTTGCCAATTCGGACAGAATGTTATGGCCGTATAATGTGATGGGGGATAGTTGAGGGTTCATGTATATTTCCGCACCCCAAACTAAATCACATACATGTTATATAATATATAAAGGGAGAAACAATGTAGAAAAACAGGTGCAAGGTGAAAAAATATGTATTTACTTCTTGTGGATCCCTATGCATTTCGCAATTTGCTTTGTCAGGGGATCGTTTCCAAAGTTATTCACTGTCCACCTTGAGCAGTAAGCTGGAAAGTGAATAATTTTGGAAATGATCCCCTGACAAAGCAAACTGCAAAATGCATAGAGAGCCACAAGAAATAAATATTTTTTCACCTTGCACCTGTTTTTCCACATTTTTTCTGCCTACTGGTGTGGCCATTCTTGTTTTCTTCAGTGTATAATATATAGGCCACTCTGGGTAGACTCCTACTAGTTCCCAAATAAGACCTCTGTTACCTGTATCATCATTTGGTATTCATCTAGGGTCTCTGTCAACTCTTCAGTTCGTCTCTCTTTCTGGGAAAGTCAAAAATAATCATAACACAGTCAGTAGAGGATTATGACGACCTCATGTTAGAACAAACTATGATCTTACCATTTTTTTAAAAAAGGCTTTTTTCCCCACTGAATTATGCCTGGCCATGATGTTGCAGTGACACCTAGTGATTCAAGAAGGCAGGAGCACCGTGAACTCTTGTAAAACAGACTTCTGACTTCTATTCTCCATGTACTCTTCACTACCAGGGGATGACCACATAACTCACTTCAGCACCAGCAAACCCCTTCACACTGCCACTTTCTGCATGCAGTCATGCAGGCAGCCTTGTTTCCAGATGGAAATGCAAGTAATTGGAAGCATGAGAAAACTGTTCTCGTCGCCACAGAGGTAGACAAGACAAGAGACTGATGCCCTACATTTGCTGCTGAAACTACCGCTCAGTACATGGTTGAAAAAATTCAACAGCATGCAAATGCTGAGGCTTGGTTGGATCCACGAACAAATTCCATGAGCACAAGACTGCCTCAGCTGTGAGACTCACTTCCATTTGCAGAAAATCAATGGTTTTCTTTTTGTTTTTTTGTGGTTATTTGTTTGTGCTTGTGTATGTGCTTGCATGCCTGGAAGTCGTGCCAACTTCTGGCAACCCCTAGTGGGGTTTGGATGTTTTCAGAGATGCGGCTTGGTACTGCCTGCCTCTGAGTCCTGGCCCTGGTATTCCTTGGAGGTCTCCCTTCCAAGTACTTGCCATGGTCAGCCCTGCTTAGCTTCTGAGATCTGATAAGATCAGGCTTGTCTGGGCTATCCAGGTCAGGGATGATCAATGGTTTTCAATGACGTCTTCCACTTTTGGAGAACATAAGAGAAGCCAATGTTGGATCAGGCAATGGCCCATCCAGTCCAACACTCTGTCACACAGTGGCCAAAAATACTAGGTGCCATCAGGAGGTGCACCAGTGGGGCCAGGACACTAGAAGCTCTCCCACTGCTGACCCCCCCAAGCACCAAGACTACAGAGCATCACTTGCCCCAGAGTCCCTATCTATACCTTGTGGCTAATAGCCACTGATGGACTTCTGTTCCATATGTTTATCTAATTCCTTCTTGAAGCCGTCCATGCTTGTAGCCACCACCACCTCCTGTGGCAGGGAATTCCAAGTGGAGGCACTAGGAAAAGAGGAAGCAAGTTCCAAGGCAGCAGAGGCTGTCTAGCATGCATAGAACTTGTTCACGAGATGCAAGTGTAGTTTTTTATTAATCCAAGAAAGCAGCAAGCTTTCACATGGAACAGAATTCTTCTCTGCACCATGCCTCTTTGCAGATGGTAGCTGGAGCTGCTACCACCATTCCCACCCCAACATCACTGAACCCCAGAGAACTGCACTCTCGATTCCATCAGGCTTTCCTGCAGCACCATCTCACACAAAGCTGTACTCTTCAAAGTCCACTGAAGTCAACAAATTTAGAAGGGTCAAACAGAGTTAGCCCTTTCAATTTGGTATTTTTTGTTAGATGCGGCTCACCTTGTTAAGGTCCGTATCTTTGCAAGAGATAAGATTTTCGCACGCACAGAGCTGAGACTGCAAGACAGAAACAATAGGACAAATAACTGTCTTGCTTTCTTACAAAAATAAGTTATAATATAAACCATGTAAGAACAGAAGTTATCAGCCAAACTGTTAAATAGTAGGTTCCGTGAATGAGCAGGCTCCAGTCCACTGATCAGCTCAACTTTATTTGTGATTTCAGCAGGAGCAAGACAAGACTCCAGAGCCTCAACTCTGTTAAATAGCCTCCAATTGCCACACCCAAACACACCCCGCTCCCAATGATAGGCTATTTACATAACATTACTACTTGATTGGTTACTTTCAGAGTCCTGGTAGGCTATTGTTCTTGTGCTCCAAGCTCAGCCAGTCTCTGGGGTGACAGACCTTGGAATGATTCAGTCCCAATACATAACACAAGCTCAGTTCCATAGGGCCTGCAAGACGGAGCTCTTCCGCCAGGCCTTTGAGTAGGAGCCGCTGCTGCCTCTATTCCACCATCAATAACCCTGCACCACCGCACCATTGCCATCGTCAGGTGCTGGGCGACCCTGGTTGGAGAGGGGACAGGCTACTAGTATGTTGCCAGGGATTAAGATCTGCCCCATCTTGGTTTTATATGCTGATGTTGTATTGTATGATTTTATTTGTTTTCTACTGTCTTACTCTGGTTTAAACCTGGCATTTATGCCCTATTGTCAGCTGCCCTGAGCCTTCGGGGAGGGCGGGATATAAATCCAAATAAATAAAATAAATAAATAACGGAGCACCAACATTTTAACAGTGCAGTATATGCTCCTCGGGTCATTAGTACCTTCATTTGGGCCTTCTCTGTACACAGCTGTTTGATTTTATTCTTACAGCTTTCTTTTTCCAGGAGCATCTTCCTGTTCTGTAAGAAAAACACTCCAGAATTTTAACATGACCATCTGCTCTTGTGCCGATGCGGTAAAAGATATCAATTTATGTTTCAGTTAGTCTTTTTTTCCAGCTGAATGTGGAAACTGAGAACATCAAATATCCACTTTGATGGGTTTCCACCCTATCCACTCAAGAGAAACAGAGATATATGTTCATCACATGTAATTTCATACCATAGGTCATATGTAGACTATTCGTCACCATTACGCTCTACATTTGGTGCCCTGATGCTAAACTGCAAAAGCAACAGGGCCCTCCTCTAAGCCCTATCCCCGCCCTTTTTACATTTGTTTGTGTCATGCTCTTGAAATACTGGCATAGCAATAGGGGTCCCTTTTGCCCCTGCTTACCTCTTCCTGCAGGTTATCTATGTGAATCAAGAGGCACTGCTGTTCTTTGTCCTGAAGTTTGAGAGGAAATAGTCTTAGATTGCCAGTTTTTTTTAAACGACCATAGAATTCTGACATCACATTTTACAGCCACAGGCTGATTCCTAGAGTGGGTCTGCATACATATGGAAACTTGTGAAAAATGGGTCATCCACTTTAGATCGCTTGTCCCATGAACAGCAATTACCACGAATCCAGACATAGTTTACAGAAAGCCACATGGATAATATATTTACACAACGTGTTTTCAGATGTGTGCCACATGAAACACTACAGGAGCCAGCCCACAATTTCACAGGAACTATGAAGAAAACCTACACCCTCCAATCCTCCCAGAAGCTGTGATTTCAGTAAAGGTAAAGGTTCCCTTGCTCAAAAGCCAGTCGAATCCGACTCTAGGGTTGCGGTGCTCATCTCCGTTTCAAAGCCTTAGAGCCAGCGCTGTCCAAAGACGTTTCCGTGGTCATGTGGCCGGCATGACTAAACACCAAGGTGCACGGAACGCTGTTACCTTCCCACCGAAGTGGTACCTATTTATCTACTTGCAATTTCTTGCTTTCAAACTGCTAGGTTGGCAGGAGCTGGAGCTAGAGACGGGAGCTCACCCCGTCATGCGGCACCCGGGTCTCGAACTGCTGAACTACTGACCTTCCACAGCCTGCAGTTCAGCGTCTTAACCACTTGAGCCACCGCAGCTCCATGTGATTTCAGTAACTTACCGCAAATTAAGACAAATGTGCCTACACTTTATGAAAGAGGAATGTTTATGGATCAATTCCACAAGTGCGTATTCAGAAGCACTCACCAGCTGCCGGCCTTGTGTGTGAAGTTTGCTATTCTCCTCTTCCAACCTTTTGGAAAAAAACTTCAGGTCCTCTAATTCGTTTGCCACTGCTCTAGCTTGTTCTAGGGCTTGCTGGGTGCTGTAATACAGGGCAGTAGATGTTTACTTAAAATGCTCTGAATTTCAAACTTCGCTGTATTTCAGCTATGCAAGGAAGAGCCAAAGGAACTGACAAGTAAAGGTGCTGGGGATCAAACAAAGAGTGTCAATATTAGGAGGAAAGGAGCATGGACCAAGCTGGAAAATATAATAGGTTACCTCCAAAATTTCCATTCTGCTACTAATGGGATCTTCACCCAGCATAAGGAGCCTTCCTCTGGTAAGAGAAGCCCGTTACAATGGAGGAAGACTCCAACGTTCATGGACCAGAAACTCTGGATCCAGCCCATTGATTAGGAGGCACTGTACTGGGCAGGGAGGGATTGCAGGCGTATTTGTAAACTTCCTTCAACATAGCTCTCAATATTGCATAGCATCGTATAGCTAAGAATCTTACTGTCTTTCTCATAGCCATCTTCCTTTCTACTGAGCCCTCTGGCCTAGGAGTGCCAATCGCCTGGTGGTGGCTGGAGATCCCCTGGGATTGCAACAGATGTCCAGTCAACAAAGATCAGCTTACCTGGAGAAAATGGTTGCTTTGGAAGGCTAACTCTACATCACTGTACCCCACTGAGGTCCCTCCCCTTCCCAAACCCCACCCTCCTCAGGCTCCACCCCCCAAATCTCCAGGCATTTCCCAACCCAGAGCTAGCAACCCTATAGGAAGTGATGTTATCTTGTCGGTGACGATGCGCAGTGATGCTCTGTTCTGGGGGCAAACTCTATGATTTTGAAGCCAAAAAACCATGGAATTTTTGCCCCAAATGCAGAGCATCACATGCAATGTCGCCAACATGATGACACTACTTCCAGGTGACATCGTCACATCGGGGACATCGCACGCAACATCCTGCCCATCCCGGAACTCCCCCAAATCCCCCCCGCCCCAATGGTGAGGGGACCTGGCAATCTACAACCCCACCCTCTACCTCCTCGGATTACCCCTAATTATCAGTCGGTCTTGACGCACCCTCTCAGCTTTCCTTTCAGCTCAGCAATCTCCTCAGAAAGTCGCAAATTGAGCTCTTCTGCAGTCTCAATTGTCCTTTGCAGCTTGATATTCTGCATGGCTAGCTGCTTGTTCCCCTGCTGCAAATCTTTGATGCTGTTCATCAGATCTGCAGCCTCTTCTCTTTTGTTAGGGGGAAAAAATAAGGAAAAGGGTAGTAAGTCAGAGATGCACAATATTCTATGGTAATGCTAACTAGAACTGCGAACCAAGGGGGCCAAGCTGACTAATATAACATAAACATACAAATTTATTAAGGTGTACACTTGTTAAAATAACTTCTGATTAAAATTTTTCCAGTATCAGACATATAAAAACATACAAATGCTCATACAAAAGATGGGTCAACACTAAACAACTGAAGACCAAACGCGTTTCGGCCCCAAAGGGCCTTCCTCAGTGGTCACTAATACAGATATATCATTGACACACATTCATAAACATATATACATATATCAACCCAGGTGTTGTATCCTTATATGATTATACAGCTATCGCTGGAATTAGTACTGGGCCATAGGTATAATAAATTTGTATGTTTATATTATATTAGTCAGCTTGGCCCCCTTGGTTCGCAGTGTCATTTTGGGTTGAGTTTCCCCTTCCCTTTTTCCCTTTTTTTCAGCTTTGGACAATACTAACTAGAACACCACAGCCACCATTATTATTTGCCAGCTTCCCTTTGACCAACACTGGTACATGTTAACTTGAACACTGGTTGCCCATAGAGTTGCCAGCTCTGGGTTGGGAAATACCTGGAGATTTTTGGGGTGGAGCTTTGGGAGGTGGTGTTTGGGGAGGGGAGAGGACCTCAGCAGGGTACAGAGTCATAGAGTCCACCTGCCAAAACAGTCATTTTCTCCGGGGGAACTGATCTTGATCGCCGGGAGATCAACTGTAATACTGGGAGATCTCCAAGCCCCTCCTGGAGGCTGGCAACCCTTTTCTGCAAACACTACAGATATTTAGGCCTTGCTGACAGAATCAAGTCAACACAGATTTTCTAGAAAGCAGAACATAAATATATTGCTTCTAGAAAGTGAGGCTCTGATCCAAAACTCAGCCTGGACCACTATTTCTCTTTTTAAAACACCAGAAAGATCTATTCACAGATTCCCCTGGTACCACATCTGTTTTGGCCCTAAAAGGCTAGTGCTTACAAACTTTCACTGGCCAGTTCCTGCAAATGCTTCTAACCCATCAGGACTTCCTGTCCAAAAAAGTGAAACACCGAAAGCACATGTGCCGCTTTCTGCCTCTCTCCTGCTGCTGTCATGCACATGTGAAAAACAGAAAGGGTCCTCACCTGGATAGCCCAGGCAAGCCTGATCTCCTCAGATCATGGAAGTTAAGCAGGGCCAAGCCTGGCAAGTAATCGGAAGGGTGACCTCCAAGAAATACCAGGGCCAGGTTGCCGAGTCAAGCAATAGCAAAGCCACCTCTCTGAAACGTCCAAGCCCCACTAGAGGTCACCAGAAGTCAACCATGATTTCCAGACACACACACAAAATACTCACCAAAATAACGAAAAATAGGCAGTTTTAAGTACACCTGTCCAGTGTTCCCTCTAAGCTGAGATAGTGTGAGCCAGCTCACAGTTTTTTAGCCTCCAGCTCACTCATTTTTATCTTAGCTCTGCAAGGAGGGCTCCAGAGCAAACCAATTTATGCAGTAGCCAAATCTTTTGCTCACAACTTTAATGCCAGTAGCTCACAAAGTAGAATTTTTGCTCACAAGACTCCACAGCTTAGAGGGAGCATTGCTTATATCAGGATCTGACTGTATTGACTGATGGCCACACAGGAGACCTAATTTAAGATTGCATTCTAGCCTTCCTGCTGTTTTCTGTGTGCATGTGATTTCAGCCAAAAACTTTCAGCTGCTTTGCAAGGATGCCAAACCATGCTGTTTATTTTATTTTATTTACTCATCAGCACACTCATGTATATCTTGGGAAGGAGAATGCTATCGATTTGGCAGTTCTCTATATGGCCTTTTCCCAAAAATAACCAGAAATAGATTGCATTTTAAGCAGCACATTTCCTCACAAGAGAGGAAGCCATCTGTGCAAAGACAGGGCTGTGTACCAAAAGAGGCTGCATTACTGACCACACTATATTTAGAAAGCTAAGGACAGTGTCCTCTCTTTCTTCATTTGTTCCTTTTCTTTTTTCAGCACAAGCACTCACCAGATGGCAACATGCAGATATGGCCTATAAACTTCTTGGGTACTGTCTAATCTCCTAGATAAGACACAGATTAACAGCCATCTCTCCTGCCTTATTATCAGCCTGAGAAAGTAAATCAACATTGGATTGTTGGAAGCGGAGGACTTTTTACGCTGTCTCTTTGCCTCAGACTACGGATGAAGACTACAAGAGAATCAGAAAGACAGGCCCTTAGCTACAGCAGGGCTTGGGGGGCTCTGCTCCCTTTCTTAAAGGCACAGCCCCACAAGAATTTCTCCTGTAAATGCTTTTTTCAATCATTTACAAATATTTTTAAAGGCATGCACTCCTTTAAGCAGAGTGGGGTGCTGTTGTTGACTAATTCCCACACTGAGCAAGGGGGTTGGAGTAGGTGACCTCTAGGTTCCCTTCTAACTCTATGTCAACTAACTGGTCTCCTTTAAGAGTTTTTCTGACTGTTAGCTTTCTTGACTATAGAAGTCATCACCCCCACCCGCTGGCTTGTTATCAGAATTGTTGCTTAAGCTGGCAGAAGTGATTAACTTGCAGCAGCTGAGAATTGTCATCTGAAGTGGTTGACAGCTTGCAGTTTAGAGATCTATCCTGGTAACAGCTTTCTAATGGGTAAATGACTTTTCTTTCTGCACTGAGAACTTCAGCCCCACCAGAAAAAAATTTGCCCCACAAGCCACAAAATCCTGGCTATGGGCCTGCAGAAAGATAAGGAGGCCAGGCCTGATCACCCTTCCTTTCTACTGCTCTGATGTTATCCCTTTGATGTCTAGATTGCTACTCCTAGGGAAAGTTTCCTTCCCTCTGGCTTCTCCCCCTCACTCTCTCCACACACTTTGCCTGAATCCATCTTGGCAACATGAGAGCAGGATGTTTTCCTGTGTTTCAATCCATCTAGTTAGTTAGACCAGTTTAGAGAATCTGTCTCTCCACTTGCCTATCTAGAATGGAGTTCCTTAAATTAAACGGACTCTTATTAGTTTGCAAATATAAAGAGGCTCCGTGTAACTTTTGTTTCTTGCTTGCACACACACACACTGTGTGACCAAATGGGTCTGCTGTGTTAAAGCCTAGAGCACTCTGCTAACTATACATACCAACATGGATGATTTTTCCTTGTTTGTCACACACTTTCTTATAATTGTTTCCTCTGCTTTGTGCTGGTGGAAAACATTTACTTACCACTGATGCCTGATCTGCCTAATCTTTATGATACTGGAAAGTACAAAGAAACTCAAGAATAACGAACTGTAGGGAAAGAGTACTGTATGTTTTCATCTTTTCTTTCTACACTTCCTCAGCCTGATGCTTGAACAGATCATGTGTATTCTTTTTATTCATTTATTAAATGTTTTTATATTATGAATTCTCTTAAGTCTGATCTCTGTAAACACACCATGCCTATTCAGTCTTGTTATCAGAAATGCAGTAACAGGAAAGGGCAGAGAGTGAGCTTGCCATCCCTGAAGGTGCAATAGCTCAAAATTGCAAAAGTGCAATTGATTATTGACTGTCCCCCCCCATGTTAGCTTGTAGGAGCGAAGAGGGAAATGAGGCAACTGGGCAGAGCCTCTAAACGGCGACACAAATGTAGACTACTGGATGTGTAAATCTCTCCAGTGGGAGATACTCTTTGATTCACTGGTAGCAGCAGTTACTAGCCAGTTTTTCTTGGTACCTCCCCGGGAGTGAGGGAAAAGGACAGGGGAGCTGAGTGGAGACTGGGAATGGCTGCTGAGTTTTTCATCCTTCTGGGAACCCAAAGGAAACAGGACTTGCGAGCCCATTCCTTCACAGCCAACTTTACATTTCCCATGTAAAAACCTTTATATAAATTAACAGTATGCCCTAAGACTCAAGAAAAGCAGGATCTAGTTATATGCATGCAGGCTGTCCGTGATCCCCATTTGTACGCCTCCAACACATTGTGTCATCCTAGGAGGAAACTCACCATGCCTAACTCGCCATCCCATAATGCCAATTCATACCTTTCCCATGAATTTAACATGTATGCCGAAACAATTCATTTAACACGGATGTCAAAACAGTTCATAAGGCAACACATATGACTTCTGTAATTACAAACCCGTCTTTTCGGCAATCTGCTATCCAGTCCTTCATGACTTGATGGAAGGTGGGAAAGTCGACCGCAATGCCTCTCTCTTCCGGATCCAGTCTTGTATAGAGAGACTGAAACCTCCAGTCTTCACAGCTCTGCCCTGTCATTTCCTGTAAGTATTCGATGATTCGGAAAACAGACACCTCTCCTATAACCAAGGACAAAGAGTTATTTAAAACAACAGAAGAAGAGGAGGAGGAGATTGGATTTATGCTCCACCCTACAATACCCGAAGGAGTCTCAGAGCAGTTTACAATCCCTTTCCTTTTCCTCCCCACAAAAGATAGCCTGTGAGGTAGGTGGGGCTGAGAGAGAGCTTTCGAGAACTGTCCTTGAGAGAACAGCTCTGAAAGAACTTATGACTAACCCAAGGTCACACCAACAGCTGCACGTGGAGGAGTGGAGAATCAAACTTGGTTCTTCCAGATTAGAGTCTGTGTTTCTAACCACTACACCAAAACTGGATCTTTTGCTCTCTCTTTCTCTCACCTCTCATTTATATTACACAGTATTCTGTTTCTCCTGTCTAGGAAAAAATAAGGATTAAACAATCTGTGCCAAACTGTTAAAGACAATTAATGCATGAATCATCTTTTCTGTGTACCTGCATAAGAACCCCATGGTAGCAGCTCTGAAGGGATTAAATTGTTCTCAAACCTCTTAATGAAACAATGAAATTTTTCATTTATATTTGCTTTTTAAAATCAATTTCTGGTCCGTATAATTAAAGGGGAGGGAAGCATGAAAAATGGTTGCTGCTCCAAGAGCACACTGTAAAGCAGCAGGAAATGGGAGAGATAATTAAGAAGTCATTACTTTTCTTATTCATCTTCAGTATCAGGATTTTAGGTTTCGACCATTGCTTCCTATCCCTACTTTAATTCCCATTTTATAATCTACTTCCTGACTTTTCTTCCACGCATCTTAAACTTAATCCATTCATATAACAGTGGAGAAGTGCATTTTATTTCGAGATTTAGGGTTTGCATAACCCCCGACACTTGGTTTTCAAAGTTTCTGTAGGTTAGCAGAAGTCAGGAAGAAAGAGAGGAGTTAATTACTCCCAAGTATCTCCCATCCTGTCCATAGCTGTGACAGGTACCCAGCCATCAAAGCTTTGTAAATGTAAATGGTTCTCCAGGCTGAAGACAATGAAATGGCCAGCTCACACCTTGGCTGGAATCTGGCACCCAAAAGCTAACACAGACTTGGAGGGCAGGGGTCATGCCATGAAGAAGAGTTTTGAATCATCGGGGGGGGGGGGGGCAAAGAAGAGATAAAATTCCTTGGTGTGGAGGGAGAAGGGCCCATTTTGGCTCATTTTGCTCTAGAAGAAGGAGCTCTCATATCTGGGCTCCATCTTGAGCTTACAAAGGGCTGGCTGCCTGGACAAAGACCCCAAGGTAATAGCAAGCCTTTAGACTGCTGTAACTTTTAAACTTAAAATAAGACCAGCCAGGGCATGTCAAGTTGCAAGACAAAGGGTTGCTTGTTTATTCCCTTTCTTTGTGTTCCTTGCTCAATCCACTGTGTGCAGAGTTGTGTGTGTGAACTTTTTTTGTTTTAATAAACCCTTTGCTATTTTTAATGCTGGTAGTTGTTCTCTGTACCACAAAGACCTCCACGATTTGAACATACTATTCAAAACAGGCATCAAGGAAAGAGAGGCAGTCAGTTGCTAAATTACTAATTTCCTGTTAACTGTACAAATGCAGTAAGCCTTCCTTGTAATAACCAGTCATTGAGTAACAGGAGTTATGGGCATGAGAGCCTTTAATTGGCGACAGTCTCAGAGTGCTGGCCTGCTTGGCCGGTAATACCAAAATTGACCAACTGCTGGCAGTATACCTAAGCAGAAGTGCAGGACAACCCCTCCAAGGGTTCGGAGAGTGGTATATCATCAGGTGGAGACTCAGGATGACTACTGGTGCCTAGATGCCTCCAAGGATTGAAACAGAGCGGGGCCTGGGCCATTTCACCACAATACCTTTGATGTGTTTATCAACAATTGAATAACATGAGGCTGTCTAATACAGAATCTGACCCTTGGACTATCATGGTCAGTATTGTCTAGTCTGACTGGCAGCAGCTCTCCAGGAAGAGGCCTTTAGCTTCATCTGCTATCTGATACTTTTAATGGAAGATGCCACAGACTGAACCTGGGACCTTCTGCTTGTAAAGAAAATGTTCCACCACTGAGCAGCAGCCCCTTAATAAAAACTTAACCTTAACCTTAATGCCATTAAATAGTTACCCCAGATTTGCTGCCATTTTTCCCTGGTAATATTTGAGTGCACTGAGATGGGGTAAAGAGCTAGAGTGTGATGTTAAAGACTTCTGGTGCTCAATTTAAGCACATCTTAGCAAAACAAAACAAATCTGTTCTCCTACTAGATTTGACGACTGAACATCTCCTCATGGCATTAAAAAGCTTTCTACCTGTTTGTTCCGGATCACAGGCCTTGAATGTGCATTTCAGAACGTTTTCCTCAGAGCACTGGCTAGCGCTCAGGATGATGTTCTTGCTGCTGACGCCAATGCTGTCCCATGGCTCCGCTAAGGAACAAGACGAAGCAACATTAAATGTAAATTAGATTTTTTCGCTAAGCCTGGATTATCTACAGTCATCCTTCCGGGGCTGTTATGAAATGTATTTACAATCCCATTACTAAGGTGAGGATGTCTAGAATAAATCTGCTTGAAAAAGGCTTGGTGGGGAATTATATTAATTTAGTATGTCACTATCCAGGAAGGGGAGGAAACTAGCTGTGAGGTAAGGCAATAGTAAAGACTGAAGGAAAACACTGCAGAAAAAGCATCTGTTTAATTATTTTTATTCCCTCTACATAGGGCCAAACTAGACATGAGGCTTCCCAGGGCTACAGTTCCTAGTTCACCTAGATGGTAAGACAACCTTGCTTGTTATGAGAACCTAACCATTACAAACTAAAGCGGCTATCTGCCTGAAAGAAATCCTTTGGGTTGGCCTGTTACAAACTCATGAGGATGTCCTTTTTCATGAAATTAACTGGGGAGAACAAACTGTCTTCCAAAAGCAGAAGTTTCCCACAAAACATAAACTGTTACAATCTGATCATTTCAGAAATGGCCAACACCTACTTTCTGTTGATTCTGTAGTTAATTCTGCATTTCCTGTAGTCTCAAGAGAGTTATGACACACATCCTCCATCACTGGACATAGATATTTTTCCTGGATGAGGAATTTCACTTCATTGGAAGCCGTTTTTAAAGGAGAGTGCTAAAAATAATTTCTCGTTCTACCTGTAGCAAACAAAATATGAACATACCAAGTTTTAGTATCTACACAGTAAGAGACCTCTTCAGGTAATAATTTACCAGGTTTTGTGAAACTAATAAAAGTACTGTATATTTTATATTGTAACGGCCTACGGCCATATGCAATAAATTTATTTACCACTACTAAATAAAAGCACTGCAATTATCACTCATTTAAAACCAGAGTAGACAAGCTAAAGGTATGAAAATCCCATATATTCCAAGCACATCAGTCTGAAAAATCATTGAAAGTTATGACTGGTTTAATCAGTACATTAAGAAATTTCATGATAAAACTGGGATTTCTTTTCATTCCCTTTTTTTGAGTATATAAACTTCAAAAAAGTATATTTGCTGCTATCAGAATTGTATCAGTTATGACAACTGAAATCCATTTGAGTTTAAAAGTGGGCCTCAAAAAGTTTGGCCTGGGAAAATAGTTAAAATGGCTAAAAAATAATACTCCCCCTCCCCAGCATTCTGCAGTGCATATACATGAAAGGCAGGGGTTTTCAACTCTCACATATACACTAAGGAGCATAAATGTCTGTGTCTCCACCCATATAACAAACATTTGCTACAGCTTATGCAAAACAGCCAAGCATTTCAAACATGTTTAAACATAAGGGACATACATGTAAGACAATATCCATTTATATGAGGGTGCTGTTATATTAAGGCTTTTCCAAATTATTTGGACTGTCCCAAGCTATTTTAATAGTGCATTTTGTAAATGATGGTGTTGCAGATGGCTTTACTATTAGAGCCCCAGCATTTCCTTCACAGTAATTTTGAAAGATGGCTACATATTACTTGAGTAAGGTTAGGACGTTGCTTTGGAAAAGGAAAAAATATCGTAGAGATTTTGGCAAGAATTGAGGAAGACTTCGGGTTTTCCAGGAGGTAGTTGAGAAAACCTCTGGCAAAAGGCTGCCATTTTTTTCAGGAGGGACAGCTAAACTCACATAACCCAAGGAGCTGACATCCATTAAGCGACATGTAATGGATTACAGTGAGGAGAAATACCCGCTCAACTGCATTTTAGCAGCAGCCGCCTGGATGCAAAATACTGAATGGCGGGATCGGCACTGCTGAGGGAAAGGCTGCACAGAGGGAGCAACTGACCTATAATAATTAATAGGGAAAGGGAAAGGTTCCCTTGCTCGAAAGCCAGTCGAATCCGACTCTAGGGTTGCGGTGCTCATCTCCGTTTCAATGCCGAAGAGCCAGCGCTGTCCGAAGACGTTTCCGTGGTCATGTGGCTGGCATGACTAAACACCAAGGCGCACGGAACGCTGTTACCTTCCCACTGAAGTGGTACCTATTTATCTACTTGCAATTTCTTGCTTTCGAACTGCTAGGTTGGCAGGAGCTGGAACTAGAGACGGGAGCTCACCCCGTCATGCGGCACTCTCGGGTCTTGAACTGCTGAACTACTGACCTTCCGCAGCCTGCAGTTCAGCGTCTTAACCACTTGAGCCACCGCAGCTCCTTAATAATTAATAGTAAGCAGCAAAATCTGGAACTAGAGTGAAAGGAGGGATGGGGAGGGGAACCGTAACTGCCAAATGACAGGGCAAAGTTTGAGTCCACTAGAGTCTAGACTCAAACTTTGTTCTGTTGCTTCAGACTAACATGGCTGCCCCACCTGAATCTAAGAGACAGGCCAGTCTTTCAAAGGACAGTGAAAAGGCTTAACTGAAGATGGCGGGTTTGTATAGCAGAGGGAAAAGTTTGTTTTTAAATTATGTGTCCTTTTCCTGGGCACGACAAGGAGCCCTGGCTTCCTAGGGGTGCCAGCCTCCTCGAGGGAATTCATAATCCCCTGTAATTAAAGCTGATCTCTGGAGAAAATGGATGTCCTGGAGGGTGGACTCTGTGGCACTGAGGCCCCTGCCCTCTCCAGGCTCCATCCCTAAATCTCTTTGGCAACCCTACCCCCCCATCCCCCTCCGGTGGTCAGAGGGAATTTGGCAACCCCAAAGTGTCAGTGAAGCTGCGGACAAGCAGCCGCGCTCAAGGGGTACCTAAGCTGGAAAACCAGGGCCGCTGCACCCAAGAGACAGAGAGTAGAAAGTGAAGGAGTTCCCTCGATTGTCACGTCACACACAAATATCCCTCCGCGCCTCTGGAGAACGAGGGCGCTTGAGGGCGCTTTCTGGTATGGCGGAGGGGCCGACGAGCGTTGCCCCGCAGGGAGCCTCGAGGAGGAGGAGGAGGAGGGCGGGAAAATGGAAATCCCCGGGGGCTGCTGGTTGCGGTTAGGGGAAGGATCAACGAAGGCCGTGTCTTGTCAGCCCTTCCTCGTTTTCTCTCCATTCCCCAGCGCTCGCCGCGGTCTGTCTATCCCTCTTCTGTCCTCTTGTTCCGCCTGCCGACCTACCTGCCCCAGCATCTCAATCTCTGCCTCCCTCCCCTTTCCCTACAGCGCCCTGCAATCCCTCGGCTACCCGCTTTTTGCACCCCACCGTAACCCTCTGCGCGCTCATCCCCCTTTCCTGTCTGCATTCTCTTGCGTCAGCTACTACCACCTTCTTTTTATTGTTCTGCCTTCCGTCAGCTGTCTTCTGCACTTTTCATCCCACCCACCCCCCATAGTACTTCCTCAGCTACTCAGCTTTTGCGCCCTGTACTGGTCTCTGCGAGGAGCTGCGGTGGCTCAAGTGGTTAAGATGCTGAACTGCAGACTGTGGAAGGTCAGCAGTTCAGCAGTTTGAGACCCGAGAGTGCCACATGATGGGGTGAGCTCCCGTCTCTAGTTCCAGCTCCTGCCAACCTAGCAGTTCGAAAGCAAGAAATTGCAAGTATAGATAAATAGGTACCACTTTGGTGGGAAGGTAACAGCGTTCCGTGCGCCTTGGTGTTTAGTCATGCCGGCCACATGACCACGGAAACGTCTTCGGACAGCGCTGGCTCTTTGGCTTTGAAACGGAGATGAGCACCGCAACCTTAGAGTCGGATTCGACTGGCTTTCGAGCAAGGGAACCTTTACCTTTTACTGGTCTCTGCACAGCTAGGGCTGCCAGGTCTCCCGTGGCCAAAGGCAGGGGATGGGGAGGGGGTAGAGTTGCCGGATCCAGGACGGGAAACTGCAGGAGATTTGGGGATGGTGTTTGGGGAGGAGGGGGACCTCAGTGGGGTACAATGCCATAGAGTCCGCTCTCCAAAGCATCCCTTTTCTCCAGGGGAACTGAGCTCTGTAGTCTGGAGCTGTGTTCCCTCTAAGCTGAGTTAGTGTGAGCTAGCGCACAGTTTTTTAGCCATGGGCTCACACATTTTTGTTTTAGCTCAGGAAGGATGGCTCCAGAGGCAAACTAATTTATGCAGTAGCCAAATTGCTCACTCACAACTTTAATGCCAGTAGCTCACAAAGTAGAATTTTTGCTCACAAGACTTCACAGCTTAGAGGGAGCATTGGCTCTGGAGATGAGTTGTCATTCCGGGGGATCCCCTGGTCTCACCTGGAGGCTGGCTTCCCTACTGCATACACAGATCTTCACTCCCCCCCTTTTCCCCTCTGCCCTAAGTGATGTATCGTAGAATTTTTTTCTGTTTTCCAAAACAAATTTTTCTGTTGCTATATTTTTCTGTGGAAAACTTTCTGCCCAACGTCTGTAAATATACTCTACTTTTAGTTGTCTGGGCTGTCGTGCTGCAAATCAATCGTGTTAGATGGGATAAATGTGAGAGACGCAGGAAGCATAGGAAAACCCAGGTGCCCATACGTGGTCCAGGATTGTGCATTGTGTATTTTTCTTTGCAAAAAATATTTATTTATTTTTTAACTTTATTCAACTATTTAAATTAATTGTTTAAATTTGAATTGGAAAATTTCTGGAAAGTGTTCCCATTCAGATTTTTACAGAAAACCCACATGAATGCTCCGAGCGCTCCTTCATAACTGTCCTTTTTTATTTCTGTATGCTCTTTTTGCAGCCTCTCTTCTTTCTGAGAGCCAGTTTGGTGTAGTGGTTAAGTGTGGGGACTCTAATCTGGGAGAACTGAGTTTGATTCCCCACTCCTCCACTTGCAGCTGTTGAATGACCTTGGGTAAGCCATAGTTCTGTCAGAGCTGTTCTCTCAAGGACAGTTCTGGAAAGAGCTCTCTCAGCCCCGCCTACCTCACAGGGTGTCTGTTGTGGGGAGGGGAAGGGAAAGGAGTTGTAGGCATAAGCCGGTCTTTTCTTCTTCTGTTTCCTGTCCACAGGTCCCCCTTCTCAATGTTCTCTTTCTTCATCCAATTAGTATTTCACCCCCATGCAGCAGTTTCTCACCTCTGTACAGCCCCACATGTCTGTTTGCTTCCCCGTTTTTGTTCCCCACCCCACGGATCTCTTGATTCCTGTATCTCAGTTCTCTCCCTTTTCTTCCTGCAGTCTCTAATTTTGCTACCCCTCCCTCCCCAGTTATCAGTTTAGCAACACCAGCCCACAAGCAAACCCCTGTCCCAGTGATTCACACACTAATCTGAGGCACAGGTAGGCCCCACCAGATGGAAGGCACAAGGAAGAAAATGCTTCTGGAAGACCTTGACCATTTGCCCTCCTCCTGAGCACTCCTGCAGTCTTTCACAGTAATTATACCAGGTGGTCACTTTGGGATGCAGATAACAGTGCAATCCGAAACAGAGTTAAACCCTTACAGGTCTATCAAAGTCAATGGATTTAGAAGGGTGTCACTTTGTTTAGGACTGCACTGTAAATCTGCCAGTGGGTGATCAAGAATACGGACCACGGAAAGAAAAAATCCCATTTGCCCTAGTCGGTATTTTATCTGCTTAATCCGTGGAAGTTCTAAATACTTAGCAAATGATTCACCTGGAGGGACTGGAGATGTTTCCATGCTCAAGTCAGTAGAACATCTGATTCCTGACACAATGGCTGGGAGATTCTCCTCTTCACCTGAACTGGGAGCAAGGACTCCAAATCACAAGCCCAGCCTACATTAATGCCATCTCTGCAGTTCAATGGCAGTTACCCATTCCAGGACTTCCTCCTCCCTTGAGACCGAAACTGACATTCTCCCACCCCACCTTTGATTGATGTAGAAAAGCTTTAAATGTTTCCACAGAGGTTGGAACGAGCTGGGGTAGATGCTGTAATTGCATGACGGTGGTGGAAAGTGCCATCAAGTCACAGCTGACTTATGGCAACCCCTGGTGGGGTTTTCTAGGCAAGAGACGTTCAGAGGTGGTTGGCCGTTGCCTGCCTCCCCATCATGACCCTGGTATCCCTTGGAGGTCTCCCACCCAAATACGAGCCAGGGCTGACTCTGCTTGGCTTCCTGATGAGATCGGGCTAGCCTGGGCTGTCCAGGGCACAGCAATTGCATGACACAGCAGGTATTTGGATATGGGAGGACTGCAAATATATGGTGGGGAATCACCATTGACCCCATAGGTCTTGTGCAGCTCTACTTGAGACATTCTTTCCCTTCACTCTTTCAAACCACTTCCCATGCTGGCCTTCTCACTTGCTTTTTCTCCTCTAGTGGAAAGTGCCTTAAGTTGCAGGCAACTCATAGCAACCCATAAGGCAAGAGACGAACAAAGGTTGTTTTCCATTGCTTGGCCTTACATAGCAGCCCTGCACTTCCTTGGTGGTCGCCCACGGAAGTCCTAACCAGATCTGATGAGAGTAGGCTAGGCTGGGGCATCCCTTACAACTCTTTGACTGTCTTCCTGCTAAGAGACTTGTCTACACACACCTTGCCTATTTATTCACACCACTGGAATGACCTGAGACACTCATCTTCTTTCAAGCTTTTTAATGGCCTGGACTCCAATGATACCTTGTTTAAGAAATACATCTTTAAAAACAAAAAATCTAATTTTTGTTTTATAATTAAGCCTTTTAACTGTTTGTTAAAAAAAAGTCTGGGAAAGTGACCACCAGACATGTAGTTCTTGTTTAAGTTATAGGGTTAATCTAAAAAAGTAAACGGGTGTGTGTGTTTCAGAGTTATCACAGACGTTCTCTCTGGACTGAACTTGTCAATAGCTCTCACTGTGGAATAATTTATCCACAATGAATCAGCTAACTTGTATGGATGCTGTTTATCAAAACTAGGCTCAAGACTTCTTGTGTATGGGGGGGCGGAAAGCACTGTCAAGTTGCAGCTGACTTATGGCCATCCCAGCAAGGGGCTTCCAAGGCAAGTGAGAAGCAGAGGTGGTTTGCCCTTGCCTTCCTCTGCAGAGCCTTCCTTGGTAGTATCCCATCCAAGTACGGACCCTGCTTGGCTTCTGAGATCTGATGAGACGAGGTAATGCCACACTGCCTTCCCTTCCTCAAGACTTCTTAGAGGGACTGGGTTTTTTTAATTAATCAGGATCCAATTATTTCTTCACTATAAAGCCTAAGAATCATGGTCAAAGTGTCAGTAGAACAGCATCGTCGTGTGAATGCTTTTATTAACAAAAACAAATGTTTGTCATGCAGAATGTAGAAGTAAGTGGGATAGGAGGGAAAGGGGAAAGATGAGGATGACAAGGAGGAGCAGCAAGCTATGAAAGTCTCGGAAAAAAACCCTTGAAATTAGTAAAAGCCAGGTCCAAAGTACTGTCCCATTTGGTCAGCCAGTTGCTCGAGTTCCTGGAAATCTGATTGGTTGGGATCATCCTTGTCCTCCTCCCATGGAGATAGTCTCTTCTCTTCATAGTCTTCACTCAGCCCTGCGTCCTCCATGTAATAAGGGCCTCTGGGCAGGCTGACTATTGCCAGTTGGCCATCTTGCCTCGAGTCATCGTAGTAAGCCTCCTCTTTGTCCCGGTTCATCACAATAGGCTGGAAGACAGGCAGCTGTTCGCCAAGGCTATTGAGGTCCACCCTGTCCTCTGGCTTTTCACAAGTAGAAACCGCATATCTAGGAGGGAAGGGAGCACAGTGGCAAAGTGGAGTGAGTGACAGACATACAAATTTAGCATCATTTCCTCCCACTAAAGACTTATTGCATTCCAGTGTTTTCTGTGTTGTTTGCCCTTCTTTTCTCAGACCTGATTTGTGGTTGGTTGGTTGGTTTTAAAACTTCAAACATGGTTGTAGTTAAGCTTGTCAACTCCAGGTTGGGAAATTCCTCAAAACTTGGGGTGGGGGGAGGTGGAGATTGGGGAAGGTGGAGTCTGAGGAGAGGAGGGAACTCAGCACGAATGTGATTGCATTCAGTCTACCAGGGTGCTTTTTTGGGGAAAAGAGGTGCTGGAACTCTTAAGAGGAAAATGAAGTTTTCAGTCTGTATACTGAAAACTCATTAACTTATAAACATTTATTTTGTTGAGTTTCTGGAACTCTGTTTCAGTGCATTCCCCCAGAAAAACCCTGCAGTCTCCCCGCCAAAAGCTGCCATTTTATCCAGGGGAAACTGATCTCTGTAGTCTGGAGATCAGCCGTAATTCGAGGGGAATGCCAAACCCTTCCTGGAGGTTGGCAACCCTAGTGGTAGTACCTGCCTATCTTGCTCAGAACAGCAAACTGCTTGCAATCCCAGAGCTATTTTCTGTTGCTTCCTGTTGGGGTGGCAGGAGCTTTGCCAGACTGATTTTCTCTTTGCCGCTACAGCGATTTCTCATTATTATTTTTCCTTTTTGGTCCCTCCCACACAGTTGCAATAGTAGAAAATAGAATTTAAAAAGTAATGAGCATTGCTCTAACGAAGAGGAAAATCAGTAATTAAATCCCCCCTGCCCAATCAATTCAGGAATGCAACTACAGCCATGAGAGTAAATGAGAATCAGCTAATTTAAATGGTGGGAGCCACTTTAAAGGATATTTCTGTTCAGTAAGGAAGAGAATTCTTTTGATGGGGGGAGGGGAACCCACAGAACTAGTCCTCTTTACCTTTTACTTCTACACTGCAAGCCCTGAGCACACGGACAATACTTCCCAGATTTGGCAAATGCCGCCTGGTTACCCCAGGCCATCAGTGCTAAGAAGGTAGTACTTGGTGCCTGGCATGCTTCTCCTTCTTTTGGATATGGAGCACAGACCGGAAATGAGAAAGCTGCAAGGAGATAGGACAGAAATTGGGAAACATTACATCATGTGCAAAATACAGGGACTAAAATAAGTACAGAACGTTCTCTATGTTAGCCCTCCTGAATCGAACAGGGTTTCTGCAGATGTTCTCTGCAGTATCCATGGGCAGTACAGAAACATTGGCTTCTCAGCAGAATTCAAGGAAATACAGTCAGGAATTTCTCAAAGCTCTTGCTAGAAGGTGGCACCGCCCAGATCAGGGATCCCCCAGCATGTTGCCCACTGGCACCGTTTCTGATGTCCGCCAGATGTTTTCAGAAAGTAGGCAGGGCTAGATGGGCATTGCATGACAGGGCTTTTGATTGGATTTGCTGTGCAGACTTTTTAACCATGGCTTCAGCAGCAGCTGCTGCTACAGCACAAGGATCTCTGCTGCACCTGAAGGTAAATTGGGTGCATGCAAGAAAGTATTTTCAAGCAATATGGGTTGGGGGGGTGTATCTTTTGTGTGTGGACACGTGTGCATGTGTGAGTGTGTGTGCACCTGGAAGTCATGGCAACCTCTGGTGACTGACCCCTACTGGGGGCCTGGAGGATATTCAGAGAGGTGGCTGAATAAAGCCTGCCCCTGCCTCTCACCTCTGGTATTCCAAGGAGGTCTCCCATCCAAGTACTTGCCAGAGTAGACCCTGCTTAGCTTACTAGATATGGCGAGATCAGGCTTGCCTGGGCTATCCTGGTCAGGGCAACAATATGTGTATTTTAAAAAGCATCCTGCTAAACAGAGTTTCTGCCTGAAATGTTGAAGAGTTGCTGTTACAGTTATGTATGATCTCACACCCTAACATTTTGCAGTTGGCTCCGCCTCTCGTGTCACCCATTTTGAGGCTGGCTGTGCCTCCTGTGGCAGCCATTTTGTAGTTCTACCCACAAGACTGTTAGAATTCCAAAGGTGCCCTTGGACTCAGAAAAAGGCTAGAGACCCCTGCTGTGGGCATATTTTGTCCCCTTTCTCCCAGGACTTTCTTGGGACTCTTGGCTGGATGCTGCTAGAACGCTGGACCTTGGTCTGATCCAGCAAAGCAATTCTTACATTTCTGCATCAAGCCTACAAGTAAATCGTGTAGTCTCCTCATGATCTCTCTTGCCCCTCAGTTTGCTCCAACAGCACTGCAAATAAGCATACAGCAGTAGAAGAAGAAGAAGAGATTGGATTTATACCCCGCCCTTCATTCAGAGTCTCAGAGTGGCTTACAAACTCCTTTCCCTTCCCCTCCCCACAACAGACACCCTGTGAGGGAGGTGGGGCTGAGAAACCTCTGAGACAACTGCTTTTGAGAGAACAGCTCTGAGAGAACTGTGGCTGACTCAAGGTCACCCAGTTAGTTGCATGTGGAGGAGTGGGGAATCAAACCCAGTTCTCCAGATTACAGTCCGCCACTCTTAACCACTACACCAAACTGACCAGATGGGGCAAAGAGAGGGCCCACAAGGGTCAAGCGGAAGCCAGTAAAACTCAGTTGCAACAAAGGCAGTACCCTTTGAATGTAATGCATAGCAGTACCACCTAGCAAGTAACACCTGGAGTAACAGAAATGTCCAATGTGTCCCCTTTTATCACATCACCAATCTATCATGAGTTCCAGGTGGAGCAAAAGGGGGAGCATGTAAAGTTTGAAAAGTATCTCACAGCTGCTGGTGGTACAGCACAACTCTGGAGCACACTCTTTTCGGTTCGGATTACATCTCGTCCCGCTTTCTCCTTGGCTCACACCTTCTGCACACTTGCCCCACACACACAGGTAACCCAAGCAGCATTCTCCATCCTTTTGGCAAGTCTAGGAGACAAAGAAAGTGAGGCAGGCAACTTGTGCCCCATGCCTTGAAACATCCCATTTGTCTATTCCTTCATGCAACATATTAAAGGCTGTGCATCATCATGTCCCATTCTATGCCAGTTCCAACATTGCAGTTTTTATACTTTAATTTCAAGATGTAGGCACAGAATCAGGATGAGAAGAAAATACCAAAAAATTGCTGTGTCAGAAAAACCAGAGGCCATTCTGACATACATGCTTTACATAATGGACAGTATGACTTGCTGGCAAGTCGGAGTCACAGGACCTCTCATGTTAAGCGCTGTCTTCAGGGGTAAGGACACATCCCTGTGATGGATGCAGCATCAGTGTTGCATGCAAGCAATACTCTGTGAAACATAGTTCAGTGTACTCACTGTATCCTTGGCCTTGCACTGCTGACACTGGGATGCAAGCAGCGACTGGAAACAGAATTGGTCCTTTTGACAATCGTTGTCATTTACACACACCTGTCGGGGAGGAAGCAAACATGGTAAAGACTACTGCACTAGAGGGTCAGCTCTTTCAGTACTAGGGAATAGCTAGAATCAAGCAGATCCTCTCTCTTACCACAAGGCTTCAATGAGGAAACTGAGACTGGGTTTGTAGCTGTATGCTTTGCTAGGCAAAATGCTGGGAGCAGGTACAGAGCACCTGCCTGATGCTAATACATCTACCTACCTGAGCTTGAGATGGGCCAGGATCATCCTGTTGTCTGATTGGTTGGGACTCACTATATCTTCAGGGACTGCTGTCAGAATGCTTACTGTATAGCCCAGGTATAAATCTTATACATAAACTTGCTCCAGACTGAGAATGTTATCGTCAGCTGGAAAGGAAAGGAAAGTCAAGCCACCCATTTCCTTCTTTTCCGTTAGATTCTCAGCTCAGATGCCACAGACTGCTCCAGTGTAAGGTAAAATAATACAGCTAGGACATAAAAGAATTCAGGCGTAACAGTGTTCAGCAAATATTTTTAAAGTTTGATGCATGCCAACTGCAGGAAGTGAAAGTAAGATATTGCTGTCAGCATATAAAATAACAGAAAATGGGTTACTGGCCAACTTAGGGGCATGTTGGTCAGTAGAAGCAAAGGTCATATAGGGGAGCACGAACGCAGCCCCACAGTACCCCCTGGTAGTCGTAACCGACGCAGAAACGGAAATTATATTGTACTTCAACAAGGAAGACTTAGAAAGTCGCTTAATTAGGAATAGGAGCTTCACAGGTATAGCTGGGGCTTCCAGTTTCTTCCACAGATGTGTTCTGGAGATTGAATAAAATGCTGCTTGTAAGTTGTCAGTTGATAAATGCAATATAAAGCTTTCCCTTTGTAGAAGACGCAAATTTCTCAGTCAAATGAGACAAAACTAATGCATGGTGCAAAATAGAGCTCCCTTTCCTGAAGCCAATCTGCTCCGGATCCAAAATCTGAGTTGCCTGCATCTAGGGTTGGCCAGCTCTGGGTTGGAAAATACCTGGAGATTTTGGGGTGGAGTTTGGGGCAGGCGGGGTTTGGGGAGGGGCCTCAGCAGGATATGATGCCATAGAGTCCACCCTCCTAAGCAGTCATTTTCTCCAGGAGAAAACTGGAGGCTGGTCCAGTTTAAGTTGTACATGGGAAGCATACAATTGTCCCAAGACAGAGAAAAGACTAAGAGGATGATAATTAGCAGGGTTGTTTCTTGCCCCTTTCTTATAAGTGGGCACTACTGATGCCAGCTGCCTCTGATCAAGTATTATCCCTGTTCTATCAACTGTCAGGAGGAACCAAATCTGGCCCCGGTGCCTCAACAGCCTTTAGATGGTTAATCAACAGTTAACTTTGGCTGGTGGTACTGGGTCCCAGACAGGTAAATCCTCAGGCTTCTCTAGGGTATCATCTGTTAAAACTGTATTAGAGTCTTTCAATATGGGCTTTTTCAGCACAGGTCCTGTCCCCCCACGCCACAGGCCTGATCAGGGCCCTCACGGCATTTTTTAAAGAAGAAGAGAAGAGATTGGATTTATACCCCGCCCTTCACTGCCCAAAGGCGTCTCAGAGCGGCTTACAAACTCCTTTCCCTTCCCCTCCCCACAACAGACACCCTGTGAGGTAGGTAGGGCTGAGAGAACTTCTGACAGAAACTGTCCTTGAGAGAACAGCTGTGCCAGAGCTTGTGACTGACCCAAGGTCACATCAGCAGGTGCAAGTGGAGGAGTGAGGAATCAAACCCGGTTCTCCCAGATAAGAGTCCGCGCACTTAACCACTACACCAAACAGATTCTTCCCTAAAATGGCAGTGGCAGCTGTAATGTCTCCTTTGGCCCCAGATGGTATTAGTCCATAGCTTTCTCTGGGGCATATAAATTACCATTGGTACTTTTGGATTTTCTAAAGGTTAGCAAATAATTTTTAAATCATTTCCCACCTGGAAGGGTCTCAGTTATTGAGAACAGAGCTACGAGAGTCAGCGAGGTACAGCAGTTAAGAGTGGCAGACTCTAATCTGGAGAACCAGGTTTGATTCCCCACCCCTCCTCCACATGAAGCCTGCTGGGTGGAGACCTTGGACCAGTCCCAGTTCTCTTAGAACTCTCTCAGCCCCAACTACCTCACAAGGTGCCTGTTGTGGGGAGAGGAAGGGAAGGTGATTGTAAGCCGCTCTGAGACTCCTTAAGGTAGAGACAAGTGGGGTATAAAAACTTACTCTTCTTCTTCATAATGAAAGCACTTTATATAGAGCTTTTGACTGTTCAAAGCATTCCACACACATCCTTACAGAAGCCTTGTTAAGGAAGGTGTGAATTATCACGTTGGACCCGGCCAACTTTTTTACTCAGTCTTCCCTGGTTCTCTAATTTTTTTACTCAGTCTTCTCCCGTTCTCTTCCTTCTATAGCCCCTATCCCCACATGGCTTTTTCACTTACAAGTCTCATGGTCCCCAGAGTAGCCTTTTTTGTGTGACCAAAGGGGGCCCTTCCTCTTTTTTCCACTAGCAGAAGAGATGGCTGGATTCAAACCCTTATCCTCATATTGCAGACGGGGAGCTGTGAGTATGGAAGGGGGGAGGCTTGGTTAAGACCAGAAGGTTCATAGGAGAGACAGTTGAACCCAGGACAGCATTTTTGCAGGTCCCGATCAGATCGGCAGCAATTTCTTCACCCCAGTTCTCCCTGGCCTGTGTCCCATGCGCTCTCAACCTTTTCTGGGTTTCAAAAAAAATAGGAAAGGGACAGATCACTACAGTTTAAAATTGATGCTATAGTGATATAGCGTTTGCAGTGACAGGATTCCAGCTTCTCCTGTCCCCCGTGTTGGCAGTCCTCCATGACCTCCAGAACTCCTGTGTTTACATCCAGGCAGTGGTCTCCGTGGGAAATTTAGAGTGCCATCTGCTGCAAGTGATGTGTCACAGTACCAAATATTTGGCCATTCATCTTCACAACAGTTTTTCAAGGTAGGCTACCCCTACCAAAGCATATACTGTGTGTCACCTTCCTGAATATGGTACCAGCTTCAGAGCAGCATTTTGCTTTTCCAACATGAAAAGCCTTCCATGAAGGTAAATTCATTAAATCAGTGTTTCAGTCATCGCACATGACATAAGAACATACAAAGCCCCCTGCTGGATCAGCTCAGCATCCTGTCTCACACAGCAGCCAACCAGTTATAGTAGACAGTCAACAAACAGGCATAGAGGCCAAGGCCTTTCCCTGATGATGCCTTGGTATTCAGAGGTTTACAACCAGGCACAAGACTATGAGCAAGAGGCTTTGATGAAGGAAGTTCTTCTCATGTAGGGAAGGTGTCACGCGTGGACCTGGAATCAATTCAACTCTTTCAAAACTAAGTTTCTAACCTTCAAACTGTGGGAGAGGCATACACATATCCAGTGTTCCCTCTAAGCTGAGTTAGTGTGAGCTAGCTCTCAGTTTTTTAGCCTACGGCTCACATATTTGTATCTTAGCTCAGGAAGGATGGCTCCAGAGCAAACTGATTTATGCAGTAGCCAAATGGCTTACTCACAACTTTAATGCCAGTAGCTCGCAAAGTAGAATTTTTGCTCACAAGACTCCACAGCTTAGAGAGACTATTGCACGTATCTGTTTTCTTCACTATGGCTGTTATTTCTCTATGACTTGTGGCTGATCTGTCTGTTTGAAGTTTAAAAGCAAAACGAACACCGTTTCGATTCTAAAGTTGCTGCAGCTAACATTAGGTCTGCTGACACGTAAGAAGATTAGGAGGCATGTTCTACAGATGGAAACATGCTGGAAAACTGAAGCCATTGTTCAGTAGTAGCCATCCTGAAGGTCACTAATAGACCACAGTAACATCTGCTGGCAAAAGCAGAGGGATAGATAAGGGAACAATGGTAGTCTGTGAAGAGTCTAAAACAAGGGTGGGAAACTGCTGTGGTTGCTAGGGTGTCAAAGTTGTAATACGCATGCTTGAAGATAATTGTTTATTGCCTACTGTAAAAGCTAACACCATGATGCTTTTCCTGGCTATTTTCTGCTGGGGTCTCCTTTATTAATAAAGTTTAACTCCTGTTGTGTTTTTATTGGACATGGGGCACACCAGGTGAACGCACCATTTAGGCTCAACAGGGTGTTAAATACACAGGTGAAAGCTCACAAACTAAGAAAGGGAATCGGTGGGCGAGATTTCCAGCCAAAAAACGGAACGGAGAGTCATTGCCCTATGTTGTTCTTCATCCAGCCCTGTGAAACTTGTAAAAACAAAGCTGCACACTTCAGCATCTGTTTCCCCTGGAGGTAAGCCCTGCCTGAACTGGGACCAACTGCAATTGACTCTTCCATCCTAGAACTGTCTCTTTCAGTGGTCCACTCCTTCCATTACTCTTAAGCAACACTGTGTAAAAAGCTGGCATCTGAACTGGCTTATTTTCATCTTTCTCCCCCTCTGCCCCTTTAGAGGCCTGGCTCTACCACCTCTAGGCCCTGCCAGGCCTTTCATCTGCATGTGTGACCCAGGCCTAAGGCTTGGTCTGCAGAATAAGGCAAGAGAATCTTGAGGTAACAGAGTGGACTATACTACTTCAGAGGGCTGGTGGGGAGTAGTATACTCTATTTTTAAAAAAATCCCTTTGGATACAGAAAATTATTACGTCAGGGACAAATGCTCTAGCCAGTCCATTCCCTGTGCTAGTTTCTACTAATATCAAGGCGGTTGTTTTTTAAAATAGGGAGCATTCAAAAATGCAGTGTTCCACTGGCATTCCTGAAGTGATAACACTCCATGCTGTCATCTCAGAAGTCATCAACCCTGTCTTGTTTTGCTATATGTGTAGAAATGGTCTAGGAGTGTTTCCCCCGGACACATGAACCTATCTTCTATTAAGCCAGATCATTTGCTTATCCAGGTCAGTCTTGTCTGTTCTGACTCGCAGCAGCTCTCCGGAGTCCCAGGAAGAAGTCTTTTACCTACTACATGACCTTTCAACTGGAGACACCAGGAACTTCTACAAGCAAAGCGGGTGGTCTAACAGTGAGCCATGGTTTTGGTGAAAAGTGCCGTCAAGTTGTGGTGGACTTTTAGCGACCCTGTAGGGTTTTCAAGGCAAGAGATGTTCAGAGGTGGTTTGCCATGGCCTGCCTCTGTGTAGCAACCCTGGGCTTCCTTGGTGGTCTCCCATCCAAGTACTAACCAGGGCCAACTCTGCTTAGCTTCCAAAATCTGAAGACATCAGCCTAGCCCAGACTAGTCAGGGCTAGGGCTGCCAGCTCTGAGTGGGTAAATACCTGGAGATTTGGGGAGTGGAGCCTGGGGAGGGAAGGGTTTGGGAAGGGGAGGGACTTCAGCAGGATAGAATGCCATAACGTTCACCCTCCAAAGCAGCCATTTTCTTCAGGGGAACCGACATGTATTACCTGGACATCAATTATAATAGCAGGAGATCTCCAGGCCTCACCAGGAGGTTGGCAACCACAGCTATTCAGGCTACTAATGAGCCATAGCCCTGCTTGTCAATGTTGTACTGGAAACGAGCAGTATCCATATTGTTCCAATCCACTGGAAAAAAAAATATTACAGATCCCTCCCTCTCAAGGTTTCGTTTTTCAGGGGAATGACTTTTATTTTAAGATGAAGAGAAGCGATGCCCCCCTTTTTTGTAAGATCCCCCCATAAACATAACAGGAAATATCTTGGAAATGAGAACAATTCTCCCTGGCTCCGGACCAATTAAGCCTCCCCCTGGCTTATATCTTCCGCCAGAAGAAAAAGAAGTGATGTTTTCGTGGGACGAACTGCTGCTGCGGGACGGCAGGGAGGATTTTCTTCTTGATGGGGCGGGGGGCTGTTAAAAGCCCATTCCGAATGGCCAGCAGCCTGTGCTTCCTGTCACTGATGGGCTTTTCCTTGGCCCAGCTGCTGTCAGTCATCCGCTCGCTCCTGAGGCGGTGGGGGAAGCGGAAGATCAGAAAGGTCAGCCTAGGCCTAGGCTGGGGGGGACTCTCCGTGAAGAACCTGACTCCATCAATCTGCCTGTCTGCCTCAGGGTCTGTTTCTTTCTGACTAGCCACTGGCTTGGGAACCTGGAAAGACACGGACCAAAAGGGTAACATTACCACAGTGATCTGTGTGGATCAGAGGAATACTTATGCTCAGAGTTGGAAGGGAGAGGGAATGCTCCAAGATTCAGGTTCCTGGTCTTCTGGGATTGGGAATGTGTGCCATGGTTAGAAAAAGGAGTTGGAGAAATCATGGGAGAAGGAAAGAAGAATCACGGGTTTTGGGGTGGGGGAAGAGAATGAAGCTCTTCAGTTCTTATTTTATTGACTGCTTTTTAACAGGATTCAGCATAGGGGACAGGTCTAACAAGAGCTTTCAGGCATAATAGCTAGATGGAATCTCTGTTTACTGCCTCTGGCTACCCAGGGTGTAACTACCCAGAACAAGTTTCATTGTCTGCCCCCCTTGGTCAGGTTGCTCCCATTGTGATGGCCATGGCCAACATTACTTCCAGTTAGGGTTGCTAACCCTCCAATGCGGGTTAGGTTTCTCCCAATTTTGGGGGCCAAATCCACCACCAGCCAGCTGGGCAGCAGGGGGATCCCCACCTCCAAAGAGCCCCACCACACCTGCCACAATGATATCACCTGGAGGTGATGTCGTCGCACCGGGCACATTGCATGGGGGATGCTCTAGCATTTGACTAAAAGCTTTATGGTGACCACAGAGTTTTTAGCCAAATGCTAGAGTGTGCCCTGAGCAATGTGGCAGGTGACGTCATCGTGTTGGGCACGTCAGGTGTGGCGGGGCTCTTCGGGGGCAGGGGCAGAAGACCCCGGGACCAAGCCAGGAGCCCCCCACCAGCAGACGGGCAAGACGTGGCAACCTTACTTCCAGTGCACCCATGTTGACATCTGGATGAGCTGGCTGTGCCACGGTGTTCCCAGGGCTCCACCAAGAGAGCAGCCTTCGTTTTCCCTTACAGGTTGGCCAGAGGCAGCTGCCCCACCCTCCACACCTAATTATAACACTGCCTCACTGAAGATGGGGCAGAGGACAAGGGATAGCGTTGGCTTTATGACCTGTTTTAAAAGTTCCTCTGGAAGGCTTCTGGCTTGGCTCTGTCAGAAATGGGATTTTGGACTACATGACCCAGGATAAATCTCCTTATATTGCCAAGAGTTCCCTGTGGGGGAAGAGGAGATAACATCTACTGGGTGACTGCAGGAAGAACCAGGGATCCTCCTGAGCTCTCTGGGAAGAACTGGCAGTCTAGTACGAGTTATGTGCCTGTAGCACCTGTTTGTCCTGGGATATGTCCCATGACGCATTAGGAATATTTAGCCCAGCCTGCAGCTCATCAGGACTGAACATCCTTGTTAGGGCTCGACTTCATGTTCTGTTCCTAAAAAAGGCCTACAAGTTCTTGCACTGTTCACTGGGAGGCAGGGACAGATGCATCTTGGGAACACTGCCCCCGCAAGCCTGTCACCTAAAATGGCAGGATGGGAGGACTTACTTGCCCACGGGCCCATTCACAGGTCAGTGCTCTAGCTTGGCCCTTGAAAATGCTTGCAAAATGACTCCGCCGTCCCACCTATAGGCTCTCTCTCCCTCCTCGCACATGGTCGAATCAGGTCACAGACATCCTAAAACTGTTTGGTATGTGTGGCATACTAACCTTCTTCTCTGGAAGGGTGTCTCCTTGTTCAATGGAAGTCACAGTTTTCTCTGAAAAGATCATCTCACCTGTACGGTTGTCAGTCACCTGTGTGTATGGACAGAAAAACGGGGCTTGAGGAGGTAGCAGAGCATATAAGAACAAACATTCCAGCTTTCGGGCCCAATTAAAACATTTGAACAGCAGCGTGGCTGTTGGCAAAAACTCCTCCCTGTGTGGTCAAGGCTCCACATGGCTATGGGGACATTTCACTTGCTTTCCCCAACAGTGAGTTCTCTGTGCCAGGTTTACACTAGCACCGGGTTGGAAAATACCTGGAGACTTTGGGGGTAGATCCGGGAGAAGGTGGGGTTTGGGAAGGGGAGGGGCCTCAGCATGGTACAATACTATAGGGGTCACCCTTCAAACAGCCATTTTCTCCAGGGGAGCTGATCTCCATCAGCTGGAGATCAGTGGTGAAAGCAGATCTCCAGGCCCCACCTGGAGGCTGGCAACCCTATCTAGCACTGTACCTCTCTAGGTTCTGATGGTGTTCCCCCCTCCCCCAGCAACCCAAGGCACCCATGTGAGTTATGGATTTGAATATTCCCTCAGCAGTGCAGTGTGGAGCCTCAGCCAAGAAACTGATTGGCTGCTGTGTAAGACAGGCTGCTGGACTAGATGGACCACGGGTCTGATCCCGCAGGGCTCTTCTTATGTTCTTAAGAAGTGATTTTATGTGTCCATCAAAGTGCTGCCTGGGCATTTCAATGATGCGTAAATAAAGTGTTGCTGAGGGGTTGGTTGAAGAGTGGGAAGAACAGGCAGGCAGGCAGATTAGTGTAATGGAAGGATTCTTGTGGGGAAATATATATATTTTAAACATTTCTATGCCGCCTTAATAGGGTCCCTAAGGTGGTGAACATCAAAACATTTGAATATTTAAAATAATATATAAAATAATTCAATAAAAATATACAATATCAAAACCAGGGAAGGAGGGCCAGTAGCAGTTATTTGGTGTATGCCAAACAAAACAGAATTCTTCATCTGCTGGCAGAAGAAAATGACAGAAGAGCATGGGCAAATCTCTCTGGGGAGCGAGTTCCAGTGTTTTGGTGCTACCACCAAGAAGGCCCTTTCTTGGGTTGCCACCTATCCAGCCTCATATGGTGGGGGCACCAGAAGCCCGGGCCTACAAAGATGACTGGAGTAGACAGGTAGGTTGATATGGGAAAAGATGATCCTTAAGGTATGCTGGACCCAAACTCTATAGAGGTTTAAATATACATAACTTCTCCAACCCAAAACAGTAAGAAAGGTTTGGCTTGATCACTGATTAAATGTGTATACTGTATGCTTTTTAAATACAGCATTGAAACATGAATATCCATCTGTCATTAAACAAACCTATCAAGCCAGCGATAATGTTCCAAACATAACCAGTTCATGAGGCAAGAATTACAAACCAAATTCAAGCAAGTCTTTAAAAGGCGTCTTCATGTATGAAGAACTGCCAAACCACATTTCAATCTCAACTGCGTACAGGATGCTACTCTTCAAAGTGCATTCAAGAAGAATCAGTCAGATCTTCTTTACTTGAAAAATGATTTCACCTTGTTTGAATTAAACTTTAAAGTAGGGACATCCAAACTACAACCTGTGGGCCACCGCCATCCCACAGACCCTTTTCACGTGGCGTTCAGGGACTGCCTAGTGTCCAGGTCAGCTCTGTTCCTCTGATGCCATGTGCATCAGAAGTCATGTGGAGCCTGAAGTCATGTGGAGCCAGCACCAAGCACAAGGCCTAACTATAAAGGAGAGACTCTATCTCCCTGTACAGGTCCTGGAGCGGCTGGGGCATCCTTGGCACAGAAACGGGACAGACCCCACTTCTCTTCCTGTCCTAGCCCACCAAATGGCTTGCTGGTGAAAGATCTCAAGTAGTGGATGGGGAGATATTTGTCTGCCTGAGACCCTGCAGAGAGCCCCTGCCGACTGGAGTGGCAGATCCTGGTAGGTCAACGCCAGGAGTCAATATAAGGCAGCTTCACACATTCATATGCTTAAAAGAACTAACGTGCACCATTTTTTTCTGGACTGTGCACTCACCTTGTTGATTTCATGGTGGCTGTACAGAGTGGCGTTCCCCATTTTTCGCTGCTTTTCCTCCTCATTGTGGTAGTTGGGGGGCAGCTTGTTGATGTCCGCCGTACTGTCAAACTGCTCACTGGCCAGTGATTCCTACAGCAACAAAGATGGGAACATCCTCTCCCTAAGAAGAGTTCTGACTGTTCAGACCAGACACCAGAGATCCATCTAGTCCAGCATTCTGTCTCCAGAGGGGACCTCACAGAATGGTGTTTCCAGAAGGTCACAGGGCTGGGCATGAAAATGACAACCCCTTCAAGCACATGGCAGATTTCATATCACTTTTTATTCCTGGCTGGCCTGAAATTGTTTTGTAGGTATTTCTGTGTCCCTGCACTTCTCCTCCCAGAATTGCATGCTCATGCTTTAATTAATAAAACAATGAGCTTGTGCAATTGACCTGTATATATTCCTGTGTTTTATGCCATTTGTTAAAAAAAAGAACATGGGACATGGAAAGATGTGCATTTGGGTTCTTGTAAGTCTCCAGGAGATGGGTATTTCTTATTTGGGGAAGGGGGTAACAGGAGGTTGATTAATCATACACATTCAAAGTAATTACATTTGAATATTGAAGAAGGAGGAGGAGATTGGATTTATACCCCACCCTTCCCTCAGAGTCTCAGAGCAGCTTACAATCTCCTTCCTTTCCTCTCCCCACAACAAACACCCTGTAAGGTAGGTGGGGCTGAGAGAGGTCTGAGAGAACAGCTTTTGAGAGAACAGCTCTGAGAGAACTTGTGACTGACCCAAGGTCATATCGACAGCTGCATGTGGAGGAGTGGGGAATCAACCTGGTTCTCCCAAATTAGAGTCTGTGCTCCTAACCACTACACCAAAACAATTGTTTTGAAGGGAAGAAAAGCATACTTTCTTCTTTAGATAATGCACACCCCTCACAGCAGGTACCACCTTAGGAAAAGTTTTTTCTCCCACGTTTGAGAGTCAATGGGAATGCCTCTTCTAAGCCAGCACCTAACACCTGCAGTTTTCATAGTGCATCTATTTAAAAGAGCCTTTTTTAAAACAAAGGTGTTGACTGGTTAATTGGTAGCACCTTTTCTGTTGATCAGTTTTCAATGGAGTCAACCCACCAATGGTTGCAGGTCTAATTTAAAAATAGTGCAAGAATAATACACATTTGAGGGACAGCCACTGAGAATGTCTCTGTGTGCAATTATGCAGTCATAACGTGCTGCGTAGATAATTTCAGAAAGCTCCCTCAACTGATTTTAGAGCTCATGATAGAACACAGCAACTGAGGATCTCAGGTTTGTTTGGCCCTATCTGGACTCAGAAATCCTGAAAGACTTCTCAGCACTGTCAGACAATATACAGATGTCTCAGGGGAAGTTGGAGTGGTTACACAACTTTAACAATCAATATAATTTTTGGAGTGTGTCATACCCCATGGAAGACAGGCTCCAGTTAAGTTAAAAAGCTGGAAACAGTAAACACTGCCCCCCCAAGACCCACAAGAAACGAGGGGGGGGTTATCCTCTGCAATGTTATCCTTCCAGTTTTATTATAGATAGTGTGGGCACGGATGTCCCCAACTCTAGAATCTGACAGCCTTGTGAAGCCTTTGTTTGGTCTGAAATGAAGGTGCTGCAAGATGAGAGGTTTGTGAACGGCTGGGGATCAAGCCTCTCCTGAAAGATTTTTAAAAACTCGGTTGTTTTTGGGTTCCCGGGAACAGATAGTGCTAGAAAACACTTACATCCATTCCCAGAGCGATGATAAGAACGGCGTACGCACCAAAACACAGATTTGCGTGCTGTGCAGTATAAACAGGTCAGGGAGGAAGGGACAAGAGAGAAACTGGAAGAAGGATGCTGATGTGGGGGATGCAGAGAAGTCCAGAAAGAGATGTTAGCTGTGACACTCATTTGCCGGATGGACCTCTTACTGTAAGGATCTGCCATTATTTGAAAGGAATAGAACATGCCTTCCCCGGCCCCCAGCACTGGAACATCCTTTTTATTTGGAGACAAGATTTGACTTGGCCACCTGGACCCCCTCCTCTACCCTCCCCTCGCCTTACCTGGTTTAGCTCCATGAGGTCGCTGAAAGCCCGGAAGATTCCCTCCGCACTGAAGGGCAGGAAGGCAGCGGATGCAGTCCCTCCCTGCATCAGCGGTATCAGGCACCATAGCCCCCATACCACCAGCGGCAGCATCCTGGCCTGGTCCCGGCTTCTCTGGCTGCCAGAACTGCACAAAGGCAAAAGGAAGATCAGAGGGAAGACTGAGAGCCGGCAGGGGCGGGGCCTCCGCTCATCCCTTCCTGCTGCTCAGACATTCCTCCCCCCCCACCACCACCACAAACATCACCCTCTGTCCCTTTCCTTGCCCCACAATGCGTACACCAACATTTAAGTGCTGAACTGAGAGGCACAGGGGCCGAATCCAGTCAGGGAATCACAGCCCCAAAAGGCTTCCTTCCCCCATCCCAGCTGCTGACAGAGGTCATCCTCCACAACAGCCACAACCTCTTCTCCATGCCTCCCTCTTGTTCACCCTCCATTCCCATCACAGTTCTCAGATACCCCCTTTATACCTTCTCCTCACTGACTAGCCTGTTAACCTGCCAGGACTCTAAGTGGTCAGTTTTTCCCCCAAAGTGATGCCTTGAAGAGGATTCCAGTTCTAGAACCTGCTGGCATCACTGGGCATCTGTTTCTCCACAAAGGCCCACACTCCTGCCCTGGGTTGCCAGGGATCAAGTTTTATATGCCTCTCCCCACCAGTGTTCCCTCTAAGCCGTGCTCGTGAGCGGCTTGCTCAATAACGCAGGAAGCCCCGCCCAGCAGCAGTCTGGAGCCGCACAGGGTCTTCCACTGCCCATTGCCCATTTTAAGACTACAGCAGTTATATTCTGCTCAGTCAGGATGTGAACTGCTCCACTCAGTAGAGGGAGAAGATTAGAGGGAACAATGCTCCCCACCCTTTCTCAGAGAAAGGCACCACCAGCCCGCTCCAAACGGACATTTTGGGTCACTCCCAGGTCAGATTCCAGCCCTTCCACATGCCCAGGGCTTCACATGAACTAGATCTGAGACAGCCTCATGTGCAGCATCTGTTTTGAATGCCTCTGAGGAATATAAGAAGTCAAAGACATCTCTGAGCCAATGTTCCCTCTAAGATGTGGAGTCTTGTGAGCAGAAATTCTACTTTGTGAACTACTGGTGCTAAAGTTGTGAGCGAGTGATTTGACTACTGCATAAATTAATGTGCTTTCGAGCCATCCTTCCTGAGCTAAGACAAAAATGTGTGAGCTAGAGGCTAAAAAACTGTGAGCTAGCTCACGCTAACTCAGCTTAGAGGGAACATTGTTCCGAGCATGTTTTCCCCCTCACTCTTCACTAACTAGAGCTAGCCTTTGCCCCTAAGAGTCGTGCATTGGTCTTTCAGGTCAGAGGGCACTTGTGGCTTCCACAAAGGCAGGTTTCATGTCCACTCCTCCCATCTGAGAAATAAAACACTTGCCCACCCCAATCATTATTACTTTCATACAAAATATTCCTCAATTCGATTCCCCACTGGATCAGACCCAGAGGTCCATCTAGTCCAGCATCCTGTCTCACACAGTGGCCAACTGAACAAAGTTTGAGTCCAGTGGCACCTTTAAGACCAACGAAATTTTATTCAAGCTATGAGCTTTTGTGTGCCTGCTGGTTGGTTCTGTGGCCCACAGGTTACTCTAAGACCAACAACAGGGGACCGAGGCTGAGGCCTTTCCCCAGGTTGCCTCCTGACATTGGTATTCAGTGGTTACTGGCTCCAAATGGGGAGGTTCCCTTCAGTCATCATGGCCAGTAGCCACTGATAGACCTCTCCTCCATGAATCTAATCCCCCTTTACAGCCATCTACGCCTGGGACGATCACACCCATCACCACACCCGCGGGCAGCAAGTTCCACATTTGAATCACCTGAGTAAAGAAGTATTTCCTTTCATCCACCCTGAATCTACTGACTAATAACTTACTTGGATGCCCTCGAGCTCTACTCTTTTGGGAAAGAAAAGGTTCTCTCCGTCTGCTCTCTCTACCCCATACATAATTTTATAAACCTGATTCATGCCCCTCCTCCCCTGAATCACCTCTTTTCTAAAGTGAAAAGTCTCTCCAGCCTTTCCTCATAAGAAAGGTGGACCAACCCCTTAACCATTCTGGTTGCCCTCTTCTGTGCTTTTTCCAGCTCTGCAATGTTCTTTTCGAGATATGGTGATCCGAACGGCCCACGGGATTTCAAATGAAGCTGCCCCATAGATCTATCCAAAGGGCATTATAATATTGGCTGTTTTCTTTTCAGTCCCTTTCCTACTAATCCCCAGCGGAAAGTTTATTTCACTCCTGCAGCTTGACATTTTCAGTGAGCTACCCCTTACAACCCCAAGGTCTCTTTCCCTCTCAGAACAAGTTCAGACCTCTATTGCACAGATTTTGAAAAAGTGCTGTTGGGGCACCAAAGGAGGGGAGGCCACAAGGATCAAAGAAAACCATATAAATCAAAGGGGTTGCTAAAATTTGAGAACTTCTGCTTTACCACATCCATCCATCCTGGTATCACTGTGCATTTGCTTCTCCTGGATTCTGGACTGGAGATATGATTCCCTGACCGATTCCGCAAAAGCAGTTGTTCTGCCTTTGATCTCCCATTTCCCCCAGTTGTACTGCTTAATTTCCCACTGTTTGCTGTGCAGCGGCATTTTGACCTGCATCTCTCTCCCCTCCATTTCCCCAGCATCTTCTTGATCCTTTGTGGGGGGGAATGGGGGGGGGGTGCAGGTCAAAATACCGCCCTGCAACAAATAGTGGGAAATTGAGCAGTATAACCAGGGGAAACGGGAAATCAAGAGTGGAACTGCTTTTGCCTAATCGGTCCCTGTTAATATCTGCTAATCAGGGTGCTGTTAAAAGCACAAAAGCAGGGGCCAATAATAAAACTGGCAACCTACTGTCCATTGGAGGACAGCGTTCAACAAATACGCCCTTCGCTCACACGACATGACAGGTCCACAATGACCATCCAGCGCCCTGAGACTGGGCTTTTAACGCGTCCCAGCATATTCTACAGAAGAGTGCCAAGGTATTGCAACGGATTGCATGCGCGTTAAATCATTAAACAGTTTGCTGTGAATGAGCTCATGTCCGGGAAGTATGCGCAAGGGCAAAGGGTGCAGTTCTGCCATGTCACCATTAGATGGTGGTGTCAGATTTCACTGGAACTGGCGCGTCGTATCACTAAAAATCTGATGTTTTTCTTGGGGAAGATATGTCTGCGTGTGAAAAGCCGGCTAAATGCAGAGGACCAGTTTATCACATGGGATCTGCAAGTTGATATTTGTTTGCTTCTAGCGGCACACAGACCACCACAAGCAGGTTTTGCAATATTCCTTAGCCGCTGTTGCTCCACCCCTAGTTACCGGATTGTTCTGTTGCTAGGGAGTGAAGACTTCAGTTCTATCTGTCCCTCCAGGAACTGCCGCGGCCGCGCTTTTGTCTCAGCTTCCTGGTTCTTTATTTACAGCTTGTGGATGGTGGTATCATTGGGAGATTCAACAAAGCCATATTGCTGTGTACAGTTGAAATGATCCACAATTATTCCGTCTATGCATTCTTTACCCCAATAGATTTTGCTTTTTGTCATGGTGCCCGCTGTGTAGAGTTGCCAGCTCAGAGCTGGGGAATACCTGGAGATTTTAGGGGTGGAGCCTGAGGAGGGCGGGGTTTGGGGGGGCTACTTTAGTGGGGTATAAGGCCATAGAGTCCACCTGTGAAAGCAGCCATTTTCTCCAGGGCAAGTGATCTCTGTTGGCTGGAGGCTGACAACCTTATTGCTGTATTGCAAGATGTGGATGCATCTTAGGGCCGCCAGCTTCAGGTTGGAGATTTTGGGGTGGAGACTGAGGAGGGCAGGGTTTGGGGGAGGGGAGGGACTTCGGTGGGGTACGATGCCCTAGAGTCCACCTTTCAAAGCAGCCATTTTCTCCAGGGGAACTGATCTCTGTCACCTGGAGAGCAGCTGTAATAGCAGGAGAACTCCAGCCCCCACCTGGAAGTTGGTAACTCTAACACTGGGGGGGGCTCAGCTGTGACCATTCTGCCTTGAGTGCCTCTGCTAAAAGTTTAGCCTCATGACAGGGTCTAAACTTCATATGCTGACACACACACACACAAAAACCCTCACCACCATATTAAAGTGTACATCCAAAAGGCAAAGCCAAATTGGCCGCTGAATCCTCCAGAACCTCTCAGATCCACCTGTTCACATCAGCCCACAAAGCTGCCTTCTACCCAGTCAAAGGAAGCACAGAAAAAAGTGGGGGGAACATGGGGTCTTTCTGGACCGAGCGTAGCTCCTCTGACCTCAGACCATGGCTACAGCGTGGAGTACTTTCAGAGGAGGAGGAGGAGATTGTATTTATAGTTTCAACTGATAAGTCACTGATGCCTACCGCTTGGAAGACAGAGACCTGGCCATCATCATTCATTCTTTTGGGTCTACATGGTAACGTGCTCCCACTTAGGGAGGCCCTGGAAGCTCCAGCTCAAGCAGAGCATCTCAGTGAACAAGCGGGCACAGAAAAATCTAGTACATTCACATCTCACTCCTGTTAGAGACACCTGGAGGAGCTGCCAATTTGTTAGCGGGCCCAGTTCAAAGCACAGTCAAATAGCTACACTCTTCTAAGCCCACTGACTTGAATGAACTTGGAAGGGTGTGACTCCATTTATGAGTCACTGTTAATCACTGCAACCCTAAACGACCTGTGCAGGGAGCACCTCCTCCCTATGAATCATCTGGAGACCTATCAAGGAAGCCCTGCTTCCACATCTTACATGGAGGCAGGGCTCTTTTTGTAGCAGGAACTCCTTTGCATATTAGGCAACACATCCCTAATATAGCCAATCCTCCGAGAGCTTACAGTATCTCTTGTAAGAAGAACTCTGTAAACTCTTGGAGGATTGGCTACATTAGGGGTGTGTCACCTAATATGCAAAGGAGTTCCTGCTACAAAAAGAGCCCTGCATGGAGGAGAAGGTTAACCACCATCACCACCACCCTGATTTGGATGGTGTAGGCTAGTCTGATCTCGGAAGCTAAGCAGGGTTGGCCGTGGTCAGTATTTGGATGAGAGACCACCAAGGAAATCCTGGGTCACTATACAGAGGCAGCCAATAGCAAGCCCCTCTGAAAGCCTCCTGCTTTGAAAACCCCTCGAGGGGTTGCCGTAAGGTACTTGTGATTTGATGACACTTTCCACCACCACCAAGGTTAACCCCCATGAATAGGGGTGCCAACGTCCAGGTGGGACCCAGAGATCTCCCACTATTACAATTGATCTCCAGAAGACCAAGATCAGTTCCTCCGGAGAAAATCGCTGCTTTGGAGGGTGAACTCTGGAATTATACCCCACTGAGGCCCCTGTCCTCCCCAAACCCCACCCCCAAAATGTCCAGGTATTTCCCAGCCCAGAGCTGGCAACCCTATGAAGTGCCAGGGCTTTTTCAATTTTTACCCAAAGAGTGATTAACAGGTGGAATTCACTGCCACAGGAGGTGGTGGCAGCTACAAGCATGGACGGCTTCAAGAGGGAATTGGATAAGCATATGGAGCAGAGGTCCATCGGTGGCTATTAGCAACAAGGCATAGATGGGAACTCTTAGTCTGGGGCAGGTGAGGCTCTGTACTCTTGGTGCGTGGGGGGGGCAGCAGTGGGAGGGCTTCTAGTGTCCTGGCCCCACTGATGGACCTCCTGATGGCCACTGTGTGACTAGATGGGCTGTGGGCCTGATCAAACATTGGCTTCTCTTATGTTCTTATGTTTTAACTGTGGGATGCCTTTCTGCAGAAGATCTGCTGAACTCCCACCCAATTATTTTTTGCAGAGGCTGAATAAGACTCCTCTTTTTTTCTTATGCCTTCAGGAAAAAACGGATTTTTAAAATTCTGCTTCACAGTTCCTTTCTGTTATTGGCTTCGTTTTCTTTGCTAGTGCTTGCTCTTTTGTTTTACAAGTTGTATATGTTGTAATCATGGAGGGCTTAGGTCTTTGCAGCATACAAGTATTTAAAATTAAACATGCAATGAACTCCCCCAAAACTTTTTTGTGGGGGAGGGGTTTATATTCTCCAATTCTGGTCACTGGCTACATGGGCGAACTGATAACGTCTGGAACTTGTTTTCAATCTCTCCTCTGCATTTATTTACAAAAAAGGATATCCTGTCTTTCTGCCCTCTCAAGGGCCGCCAAGGCGGCCAAAGATTTAAAACATACATGATAAAATCACATTTTAAATCCATTAAAATCGCCCCCCAGCACTCATCATTAAAACAAATTACAAACAAAGTTAAAATATATACACAGACATAAAAACAGCAATTAAAACACTGGTGAGGAAGGAGGAATCACTAAGGAAATGCCGAATAAAACAAAATAAGTATTCTCCCACTGGTGGAAGATGGCAACAGAAGGGGACCGACGAATCCCCCTAATTTCAGATGGTGGGGGCAGTCCAATGCGCCCTCTAAGCTATGGAGTCCAGTGAGCAAAAATTCTACTTTGTGAGCTACCGGCATTAAAGTTGTGAGCAGGTGATTTGGCTACTGCATAAATTAGTTTGCTCTGGAGCCATCCTTCCTGAGCTGACAAAAATGTGTGAGCCAGAGGATAAAAAACTGTGAGCTGGCTCACACTAACTCAGCTTACTTGGGCCTCCAAAGATAACTATAGATATTGGGTGGATCATAAAGGAGCAGGGACAATGAAAAGGCAGATACAATGCTCCAATTCCCAAAGAAAATGCCAAAATAGAACTGCCAGGGTGTCATAAGAAGTTCAACAGTCCTTGGCAATCAAGAGTCCTCGCACAAAGGAGGTTGCATGTCCGTAACTCTGTATGCGTTCTGGACTTGCTACCTTCCAGTCAGCTTCTGCTATGAACAGATAATTAATTCTGCTCAATCTCTGTATTAAGTGCATCATTAAATCATTCCTGATACAGAATTATCCAGTCTCAGAGGATACTAATTGGCTGTTCCAACTCTGCATCAGTCACTCCGTCTTTCTGTGTGATTCATTGCTGGGAACTTGGCTCTTGATTGGGAGGAGGCAAGCTCAAAGCTGTTGCTCATACAGAGACACAAGAGGCCCACTCCGTGTGTAATTTTGCCATTTGGAGTGATTGAATGGCCCAGTCATATCCAATACACGGCAGCAGCAGATTGCTGTCTCGCAACAAGATCTGACTATAAGAAGGCCAGGCCCAGGCCAGTGAAAAATGCACAAGACAGTCACCTCAAGGAAGGATTATTGGGGCTCCTTTAATTATTTAGGGTAACCAAGAGTCTTTGGGGCACCAGCTCACATAAAACATAATAAACATGCTGGCGACACAAGACTGCTGTTTTGGCTTCCACAGACTAACACAGCTTCCCCCTCCTGGAATTTTAAAAAATTATTTATTCACTTCATTTCTATTCTGCCTTTCTCATGGAGACGCAGAAGCAGATGACAGAATTAGAAAACAATGCAACAAAGACCGCTATAAGAGATAAAACAAACTGCAATACAATTGGATTACAAGATCAGAGACCAATGAAATAAGAGCAGGGTAATCCATTCAATAAGCAGTTCACAGAGGGAAAGCTGTCTCGTTTTTTTCGGACATCAAAGCTACAATCTGATTCCTTTGATAAAAAGGGCCCTGTTGAACAATTCTGTTTCCCTTTTTACTACCACTCTGTTCCCTTCAAAAGAATTCCCTCCTGAGCCACTCAGTTCCAATCAAAACAAAGCAGGGCAGCCAGCCTGGCCTAAAACGAATCACATTCCTTTTAGAAAGCAAGCCCTTGTGGACAATTCTGATTCACTGCACTTTTCCCTGTCATTACCACCCCGTCCCCCTTTTCAGAAGAAATCCCCTCCTGAATGCTTTCTTCCTTTGCTCAGGGTGGCCCAGTAGCAGCCTGGCCTGCCTTAGCTCATCCGAGCACCCCACACTCCGGCAATCACTAAATACGGGGATGTACTAAAAGGAAGGTCAGGATTGCCCACTGGAAACTATGGGAGAGACTTGAAGGCCCATTGGAAATAATAGGAGCCCAATGCTTAAATGCGCCATTGTATCGTTTACTTCCATCTGGGTATAACACTGGAGGCCTCTGAAGGAACCCAGCGTTAGCTGAACTTTGCAAAGGTACTTAGATATCGGGGGCAGCCCCGGTTTACTTGGAAGTAAGCGATCTGAGCGCAGTGAGATTGATTTCTGCCTCCGGGCGCCCAACTAGACAACCCCTCGAAGGTTTCCAGTTTCTCCTCTCTCGGGCTTCCTTCCCTGGATAACCTTTTCCTGCCGGGGCAGGCCTGTGTGCTCCAAGCTCCTCCCCTCGGCTCCCTGGGCTCCGCCCCTTCCCTCCTCCTCCCCTGAAACTGACTCACTGCTGCCTAGTTTAATTCCTCTGCCTCATTCCAGAGATTCCTGAGAAAAACTGTCACCTTTCCAAAATACCACGCAGGCCTGTTGCCGCTTCGCTCACAGCAGCACGTTCCAATTCTCCAGCCCTTCCCATTCCGACCCCAAGGAGCGCGCAGGATCTCCTTGGATAAGCCCAAATTAACCCTAAAGGTGGGGGAACGAAACTTTCGGTCTTTTCCCTCTCCCCCCCCGGCTTCCCTTCCTCCACTTTTTTTTTTTTTTTAAAGAAAGCAAAGTTCAGAGAAAGTTTCTCCTCCATCCATCCAATCAAAGCCAAGCGCTTGGACTATCTTCTGTAGGTAAGTATCCGTTTTTGTTTCTTTTTTTCCTCTTATCCTGTTTGGTTTCTGCTTCATAGCAACTTCCTTTGGAAGCAAGTTCTGGAAGTAAAGATTTCCGTTAAAAATGTGCGCCTAGCGAGGGAGCTGTGGTTGGACTGGATTTGGAGGCAGAGGAGGGGAGAACTTTTGCTAACTTATTTTTTTCCCCCTTCCCCTCGTGGGAAAGTTTAGATAACTGGATAAAGTGTTGCTTTTAAAGGGGGTGGCCGATGGGAGGGGGAGTGTGTCGGCCGCAGGGATTTTTAAAACCAAAAGTCCGATGCCTAAAGGATTTTTCTCGATCTTATCTTTGAATGTGCACGTTGAAAAGACCTTTCCAAACAAGGGGGCGGGGGCTGATTTCTCACGGCTGGTTTTGCACGTGAATAGTCAACGGCTATGCGTGTTTCTGTTCTTAACATTTGCAAAGCAAAGGCGGGGGTGTCGCACCTTTTAAAGGGCTCGGCTCGGGACTTTGTCTTGGGAGGTGAAAAGGGATTGCTAACTCTTTCCCTGTTATAGCAAGAGCGGCTTTCCATGGAGACTGCGAGCAACCGCGTTGGCAGGGGCGATTTGGCGACATTTCCCAGGCAAAGCTTATCCGTGTGCCTTGGCTTGTTAGGGAGTTTCCACGGGAGCGGGTGGGTTTGCCCACCATTTCTCGTTTTCCCGAGGTGCTGGAGAAGTTTGGTGGCTCACTGCGAAGTTGCGTGCGCTGAACTTTCTTCCATCAGCCCGGGGTCGGATGGGAGCGCTCTCTTTCGTTGGGCCTGCCTGCTTTCCCCCTCTCCTCTCCGCCATCGGCCTCCCTTTCTGCTGTTCCAAGGTAGACTTGGAAGCCCCTTTTCGCAGTGGGCCTTACTTCTGAGTAAGTACGCAGAAGGAACAGGCGAGCAGGCCCCCTCCTCCAAAGTCGATTTTACGTATAAGATGCCTACGGATAAGCTTTGCTCGGAAATCGCCACGGTGGTAATTGGTAACAACAAAGGAAGGGTTTGTACAATACCGGGTCGGAGCACCTAGAACTGCACGGGCCCGGTTTAGGCAAAGCTCAAGTGAGACGTCTGGAAACTTTGGTTATCTGCGCCACTTACTGAGAGGAAACTTCGCCTGTTGTGTTGGGAGGGGCACACCAGAACTGAAGCCCTTGTGTGACAACAACTTGGTGAAAACTGTTCTGGTATGGAGACTCAGACAGAGTCTTAAATAAGAACCATCTGGCAAACGTAGAACATATTTGATCTATTAGGTTTATTTCTCTTTCCCCTCCATTTTGTCAAAAACCCTTAAATTAGGTTTAGCAGAAAAGTGTTATCAGAATACAAGTCCTGTGTTTCCCCTCCTTCCATCACGGTTCCTTTATTATAGTTAAGTCCAAGACCTTTTTTTAAAAAAGTCCTTGATAAAAGCTGGCTTTCTGGGAAAAGAAACTTCAGGAGAGCCCCTCCCCTCCTGGAAATGACAAAAAGCTTTCTGCAGGAAGTGTGTGTGGGGAGCTGTGATTGAATAGCGGATGGACTGGATTGGGTGAGCAGGCAGGCACTGCGGGAGTTAAACTCCTGCAAACTTGCTCTGGTGTTCTGGCGGGCCCTTAGCCAGGATTGCTTAAATTCGGGGGCCTTTAAATAAGTCAGGGGGCACACTGCACACACACACACACACCCCCAAGGGAGCACCACAAATAAAATAAAATATTGGACGTCAGGGGGCCTGGGCTGGATGGGAAGGGGGGGCTTGGCAGTAAGTTGGGGGGCCAGGCCTCGAGATGCCCTGCTGTAGCTACAGGCCTGTGTTCGGGTCCTTGCCGTCTGTGTTATCTGCAGGCAAGAGGGAGCTGGAAGGAAGGGGTGTGTGAGCGAGAGAGAGAGAGAGAGAAGGAGAGACACTTGGCTGCAAGAGTCTCCATTTGCACAAGACCTTGATGTGACTTGTTCCAAAAACAAACATGACCTTTCACATGCATGAATGAGTTACTCAAATTACAGGATGAAGCTGGGGCCCTTAACTGCTTTTTTGGAAAGTAGAGCAGGACGGCTTTTCTTTAACATCCCCCTATAGTTCTTGATTTTTTAAAAAAAATTAAAATGAAAGCATGAGAAGCAAATCAAGACACTACACTTGTGGGATTTCAGATCTGAATTGGTGTCTGCAGCATGTCTGTCTTTTAGAGTTAAAAACCAAATCTAAATCTACCTACCTTTGATTCCTCCCTCCTTTGCAAATTAAATTTTGCAGGTCCTTCAGGAAATATTTCTAGTATTTCACATTTCTGCAAAGTGAGATGTTGCGGGGGGGGGGAGTCTGACTTTCGACTTGACCTGTGTTTTTTAAAACTGAGCTTTAAGAGTACACATAGCATGAAAAACTTTTCCTCCTGTTTTAAATATTATTTTATTAAAGGCTTTGGAAAGTTAACAAATCTGGACTGCATTTCACAAATTTGTAAATAAAATGATATTACGTTGTACTTTCCATGAATGTTTACTGGGGATAAAAACCTCTCATGGTCAACGAGGCTTTGCTCCTGGGTAAAGTATGCCTAGGACTGCAACTTATGTTCAGTGTGTTATCTGAGAAGTGAGCCCCGCTGGTTAAGAGGGTTTATTTGCAAATATTTTTAGATTTACCCTCTCAAATTCAGGGGTCCCCAACATGGTGCCCTTGGGAGAACTGGGTTTGATTCCCCACTCCTCCACTTGCAGCTGCTGGATGACCTTGGGCAAGCCATAGAGCTTGAAAGGGCAGTTCTTGAAAGAGCTCTCTCAGCCCCACCTACCTTAGAAGGGTGTCTGTTGTGGGGAGGGGAAGTGAAGGGTGGGGTATAAATCTAATCTCTTCTTCTTCACCTAGTGAAGGGTGGGGCCTCTTGGGGGTTTCAGCCAGATGGGCTTCTGATTTGCCACTGAAGATCTGATTGGCTATGAGGTTTAAAATAACATAGTTTCAGCGGCAGCTGCCACCACTGGCTTTGTTTTATTCTCTCACTTCTTTTCCCAAGTGTGTTTTAGAATGATCCCCGTTCTGCCCTGCGCTTGGACTTTTTCTGTATGCCTGCACATGCTGTGGCAGCCATTTTGCAGTTGTGCCCACCACCCTGCATCAGAATTCCAAATGTGCCCACAGACTCAGTGAGGTTGGGGAGCCCTTATCAACGTGGCTCCATCCAAGATATTTTATTCCAGTAGAACAAGCTTGTGAAGAAGAATGTTAACATGGCATACAGTGGGGAAAGAAATTGAGGCTACCTGAAATGTTAAGAGAAGATCTCACCGGATTCAAAAGTAAATATGCATTAATTCGTATAGTAAATAAGTCGACTGAAGAGTCAACCTTCATTGTTAGTTAGACAGCATGCCTATTAAAGTCATTTGGGAGACATCAGTAGCTCAAAGGACAGGGAGTTCCAGTATGTGGTCGACTTGTTACTTGATCTCCATTTTAATGTTTGTTTGGCTTGGTTCCCTGGAGATTATTGTTTTCTTGCTGAAGGTGACTAGGCAAGTGGCTATCTACAAGGCCATGTTACAGAGTTTTGGAAGCACGTATTGACAAAAAAATGCATATGGCTCCAGTAATAATAAAAATTAACATCAAAACCAGTTCTTAACGTTCTCAGTAACATTTTCATCTAGTCCTCTTTCCTCTATTTTGTTATATGGGGTATCTGATCTCCCCTCTCTGGTCATTGTTTTAGGCTTTTGGTGTACAGAGATGCCAGTACAACATATTCAAAGTGAGAAGCTGGAATAGATTTAGATCATGAAATGGAATGTGCCTGATTTCTGTGGCAAAACCCATCGGATGGGTTTCTAAATTAGATCTGATCATATCACTGCTTAGAAAGTTTTTCTTCCAAACCACAAACCCTTCATGTCTTATATGTTATCACTGATAAAAATTACTTAACAGATAACTTTGGGTTTCTTTTGGCAAAATAAGGACTGAAAAAACTCTACTGCTTTTGCTCCAGATCATTCTGTTGCCAGGGTAGTGTAATGGTTTGGCTGTCAGATTAGAGATGTAGAGAGTCCTGGGTTCAAATGCCTCATTCATGGAAGCTCACTGGATGCCCTTGGGCTAGTCCCACACACTCAATGTAACCTACCTCACAAGGTTGTTGTGAGAATAAAGGGAATAAGGTGAAACATGTATGCCACCCAGAATTCCTTAAGGAAAGGGTGGGGAAGACGTAATAATTTCTAACATATAAGTGAGTGGTTTTTGGAATTGCAGCGGATGAAATGTGAAAAAACCCCTAGGACACAGAGACTTCGTGAAAGGCTTTGTGGATTTTATAGTGAGCAGTTTAAAAAAAAAACAACTTGTCAGGGCACTTAAAGTTGATAACCAATGAAGAAGAAAGCCGGAAAAAAAATCAGTTAACTTCTGTAAGTGCAGTGTCCTTGGCCCAGTGCTGAAGTCGGTGGTTATGATCAATCTTATGCTAGAGAAGCTTTGCTTCATAAAACTTTTTATCTGTCTGGAAAGTTCGCAGCTGTTGGGAGACCTGCAGGGGGACAGGAGAGGGAAGCGAAAGCCTAGTATTCTGGAGGGGGCGGGGAGGGGAGAAATCTGATCACAGATTAAAAAACCCACCTCCTTCCTGTCTTGAACAAGAGATGTAATCCATGCTGGACGGTTTCTTTGTCTAGCTTCTCCACTGCCCCCCCTTTGAACTGGAGTAACCAGACATTCAACTGAGTTTGGCTTGTCAGGGAGCAGTGAAGGGGAAAGGGAGAGAGACTCACGTGCTCCCCCCGCATCTGGTTTCTCTGGAAGAGACTTAATTAGTGTGCGCCCATTCCAAAAACAGTTTTTTGTCCTTCACAAAAGTCTGTTTCAACTCTGCCCCTCCCCTTCAGTTGTTATATGCTTGTGACTGTATTTGGCCTATGCCAGTAATAGCTGAAATGAGGCCTGTAAGACCTCGTGGGTTCAGGAGCTTTTGACCCCAGCATAGTTTGTTGATACTGAGGACCCCACTGCAGTGGGGCCATCATTATACGCTTCCCAGTAACAGCCGGACTAGGCTAATAAAATAGGGGGTTGCCAGCCTCCAGGTGGTGGCTGGAGATCTGCAGGAATTACAACTGATCTCCAGGTGACAGATCAGCTCACCTGGAGAAAATGGCCGCTTTGGAGGGTGGACTCTGTGGCGTTATTATACCCCATTGATTATACTCCCTCAAACTCTGCCTTTCTCAGGCTCCCATTTTCCTGGTAATTGTTTCACAAAGTGGCATAGCTCAGTCAAGAGAGACACAGGACTGTGCTGGCTTGGGAAACTCCTGGAGGTGGTTTCCAAGGAGGGTGAAGTTTAGGGAGGTGAGAGAGCTCAGCTGGGATTTGATGCCATATAGAGCCCTCTCTCCAAAGCTGCCATTTTCTCTAAAGGAACTAATCTCTGTATAATCTGGAGATCAGTGGAACTTCAGGGAGAAATTCAGTTCTTGCTAAGGTTGCTAGGTCCTCCCTGGCCACTGGCAGGGGATGGGAGGCTGTAGGTTTACCAGATACGGGTTGGGGAACTCCTGGAACTTTGGGGATGGAGCCTAGGGAGGACAGGGACCTCAGTGGGGTACAGTGTCGTGGAGTCCAGCCTCCAAAGCATCCATTTTCTCCAGGGAAACTGATCTCTGTAGTCTGGAGATGAGCTGTAATTCTAGGGGATCCCCAGGTCTCACCTGGAGGCTGGCATCCTCCCTCAGTCATACAGTCGAAGACACACAAAAGAAGTGGGGTTGAGGGGAAAGGTAAAGGAGGATGATCGGATGGTATTGGATGGGCCAGGTTGATCATTGGTGATAGACAGAACCTCTTTCCCTGGTTGTGTTTGCAAAGGCCAATTTGAGAAAACACACAAAGCAGTCGTATAGAGTAGAAGACCTAAAAATAATTGAGTAATTAATAAAGGAAGAGTACAAATACCAAAGTCTGGAACCCCTGAATACCTAACAGACTCTTCAAGTGTTACGATGGGTGACATAGGATTTTATACTCACTATGACATCAGACAAACAAAGCATAACTATTGGTTCTATCAAACAGGTTTCTGATTGGTGGAAAACCTTTTGGGCTGGGCTTTTCCAAGTAAACTTTTTTCTTTTAGCTAAACATTAAGCACTTCTTTTTCTTAGACTGTGAAATTCCAAAAGTACCATTTATAGCTGATATGTTTACAGGCTGTTGTTGTTCTTCATTTAGCTAAGCTAACTGGTATCAGAGACATGCACAGTTGTAACTGGCCTGCCAAGGCCATAGGCTTCAGCAGAATTAGCAGTTTTCGTTTTCCCATCGTGCATTTAAGCAATAGTCATAAATGAACCAAAGCTGATATCTGAATATATGTCCATAGTTAATTTCTTTTTATATGGCTAGAATTATAAATGGCATTTAGCATATATGTAGATCTATATATCAGGTTAGTGCTAAGTGTGCCCAATAAATTACTGTTAGTCAGTGGCAGAGTACAAAAATGTATAATAATGAAATGCTGAGTGTTTCATAAACTGTGTGTATAACATTGGTGATTGTCTTGCTTGGGTGAAAGTGGTGAAACTATTCTTTATTAGATATTAGTTTCATGAACTTTCTAAAAGCTTCATAAATATATTAGTATCTAGGCACAAATTCACAGTGCTGGTTTCACCTTTTTGCCAGGTAGAAATGCATGACAGGGCCTTTTTGGTGGTGGTGTCAAGGCTGTGCAGTGCCCTCCTCCAGGAAGCCTGTTTGGCTCCCTGTTGGGCAGTTTCTCGGAAGACAGTTAAGAAACATCTGTTTAATCAGCCCTGTGGCCTTCTATTAATCTGGCCCTTGTTTTCATGATCTTGTAGCTGTTTCTTTGTGACTGTTTTGTTTTTGTAGCTTTAACATTGTGCAAACCCGCCTTGGAGATAAGTGGATATAAGCGTTTCAAATAAACAATACACTTGGTTGACTTTCTTTCCAAATGCTACACAAGGAACGGGTTCCTGATCCTTCTCCCCACCCTGCATGTGAGCAATAGCAAGGGCTGTTAAGAGTTCTTCCCTCATACACATCAGCTTCTCAGTGGTGTGTTTGTAAAGGATCAGAAAGGCAAAGAGGAATGTGCAGCTAAAGGGCATTATGGGAGGGCCCTGTGCTAGCCACATGGGAGATGCAAAGGTTAAAGGGCTCTTTTCCTACAAGGAGGCTGGGAGGATGTATTAAAGAGCCCCCTTTCTCTCAGCTAAGGGAGAGAATGGGTGGAGCCAATGTCACTGGGCCTTCCAGCCTTTCCTCAGTTGACAATATGACCCCTGTTAAAATTTAGTTGCCAATCGAGGGCCTCACGAAGGCAGCCAGTGTGTTATTTTCACAGTGAACAAAGTACTGGGTAGAAGGGGCCTGAGTTCAAATCCCTGCTCAGCTATGAATCTTGCTAACTCCTTGTGCTAGTCACAACCCCTAACCCACCTCACAAGACTGTTGCTAGGATACAGTGGGGGTAACCCCATTTATATCACCCTAAGCTTGTTGAAGGGAGAATTCAAAGGTAGGGGCTAGAATCCAAAACGTTGCTTAGGCTTATGCAAGGGACTTCCTCAAGCGCTGTGGAAGTTTGGACTACTCACCGATTACCCATACTTCTTCACAAATTGTTTATGAGTCTCCTCAGATTAAAAAAAGAGGAGGGGGATCTGTTCAAGGGAAAACAAATTTAAAACCCTCTTTGGTTTACAGGAACTGGTTCTGCAGTTCTTTGGATTCTGGCTGTAATATCTGTGCTTGCCTGTAGAAAACTTTTTTGTGCATGTCCACATACAGTTATTTTGTTTATGTACGCAAACGGGATGTTTGTTCCTTTGTGCTCTGGCTGTGAATTTTGCTAGGCCAGTCTTGCAGAGAGAATGTTACTCTAGAGGGGCCTTTGGTCGGACCGGCCAGAAGATTTTTATATTATTTGATGAACAAGTAATGTAGGAAGGCAGAGGTTTGTAGGACGCAGCCGTGCCCTGCCAAGCATTCACTCACGAAAACAATAGAAATTGTCAGTATGGGTAGCCAGATGAACTGCCTCCCACGTCTCGCCCACTAGAATCAAAAGTGCAAAGCCCTTGTTTCGACAACCCATTGGGATCGACTCTGTATCCCCAAATGCTAACCGTGCTGCATCCTCCACTTGCTGTCTTTCAGGTATTCTTCCTGACACCATAGAGTCCAGTGTGAAGGCCAGCCCCACCCAGGAGATGGGGGATGCTGGTGAGAAGGGTCTGGATAACGATGCCGAAGGGGTCTGGAGCCCTGACATTGAGCAGAGCTTCCAGGAGGCGCTGGCGATCTACCCACCTTGCGGGAGACGCAAGATCATTCTGTCGGATGAGGGGAAGATGTACGGTATGTGGGACTCCAGCCGCTTGGCTGTGCCTTGCCTCCTTTCCCGGGGGAGAATCATCATGAGAATGAGAGGGCAGATTAAAAAACAGCAGGCTTTAAATACAAAGAAGAATCTTTCTAGCTTCTAGAAGGTGCAGCTGCTGCAAGTGCTGTGGTGTAGGAAGGCAGTGCTAAAGGTATTTGCTGCTTATAGCTTCTGGAGGGAAAAAACAGGCGCTGATGGCATTCCATTGGCTGCCGGTAGCATACCGGATTCACTTCAAGGTGCTGGTTTTGACCTTTAAAGCCCTATATGGTCAGGGGCCTGCCTACCTGAGGGGCCACCTTTCCCCACATGTTCCCCAGAGAGCACTGAGGTTAGGGTTTCAGAACCATCTGACTCTCCCTGGTCCAAAAGATGCCAGGTTGGCCTCTACCAGGGATAGGGCCTTCTCAGTGGTGGCTCCATACTGGTGGAATGAGCTCCTGGAAGACATCAGGGCCCTGCGGGACCTCCTGCAGTTCTGCAGGGCCTGTAAAACGGAGCTCTTCCACCAGGCCTTCGATTTGGAGCCGCCACTGACCACATACTGATGACATCTGAGCAGTTAACATCTGAACTGTTAAGGCCCTCTTTGTTAACTTGAATAACAACGGCCAGTGTAACTCGACCCTATGGGATGCTACCGCCATCAGCATTTTATCTTTTTATAGGTATTTGTATGTAATTATATCATGTATTGCATACTATGTTATTGTATTGTTTCAGTGCATCTGTGTTTTAATGTATTTTAACCTATCGTAAGCCACCCTGAGCCTACTATGCAAGGAGGGCAGGGTATAAATCGAATAAATAAATAAGGTCATCCCATATGTAGCCTCTTTAAGTCAATTCTGTATTAGGCTGGGTTGCACCATGCAGGGTGGCTGTGGCTCAGTGGTAGAGCATCCGCTTTGCGTGTAGAAGGTCCCAAGTTCAATCCCCCTGTTTCCAGTTCAAAGGATAAGGTAATGTGAAAGACCTCTGCTTGAGTACCTGCAGAGCCTCTGGCAGTCAGAGCAGAAGAGACTTTGAGAGACCAGTAAACAGCCTGACTTAATAGTCTGCGAGCCGGTGTGATGTAGTGGTTAAGAGCAGCAGACTCTCATCTCGTCCTCCACATGAAGCTAGCTGGGTGACCTTGGGTCGGGCACAGTTCTCTCAGAGTTCTCTCAGCCCCACCTACCTCACAAGGTGCCCATTGTGGGGAGAGGGAGGGAAGGTGATTATAAGCCGCTCCAAGACTCCTTTGGGTAGTGAAGGGCGGGGTATGAAACCGACTCTTCTTCTTAAGTATAAAGCAGCTGTGTGGGTTCATGTAAAGGCCGCACCAGAGTCTCCTTCCTAACCTCTGAAGAACCCCTAGCTGTTTAGGGCTAGAAGGAGAAGCAAGACCCTCAGGTTCAGGTCACCCCGTGGCAAGAACTCGGTATGTGGCTCTCTTCTTGCTAGGGTTGACAGGTCCCCCCGGCCACTGCTGGGGGATGGGCGGGTAGGTTTGCCAGATCCAGGTTAGGAAACTCCTAGAGATTTTGAGATGGAGCCTGGGGAGGACAAGGACCTCAGTTACGGTACAATGCCCATAGAGTCAACCCACCAAAGCATCCATTTTCTCCAGGGGAACTGATCTCTGTAGTCTGGAGATGAGCTGTCATTCCAGGGGATCCTCCGGTCCCACCTGGAGGCTGGCATTCCTAGTTCTTGCGACAGCAAGACTCTTCACAGACAACCTGTTCTCTGTAGGTGGTGATTATGAGCCAAAATTCACAGAAAAGGAGGTACCCTTTTCTTCTCTAAAACTCCTGTGTCAACACCGTCCATTTGATCTGGGTAACATATTGGTTATGACTTTTGTACCCTAGCCTTTCCCCCAAACAAAGGACGCCAAAGCAGATCACAATCAGAGGTGTTTTTTTTTTTTTTTTTAAATTCAAAACAAGAGCAGATCTGGCAGGCAACAATAAGACACTACTAATGAAACAGCCGCTGTATGGCACCAAAGGCCTGGGGACATCAGGGGGAATTGGCACTTTCAAAGAGGGTGGAATAGGCAAGTGGGGAAATGAACTTGCCCAGGGGGTGGTATGCTAGAGTCGGGGGGGGGGGGCACCACACAAAGGCCCCTGCGTCTCGTAGCCTTACTTCTGAAGGGGGGTTGCACACACAGCAGGGATTCAGCAGAGGGTTTTGAAGTACAAGGAAGTTTGTGCAGAAGCAGGTAGTTTTTCCAGTGTCTTTGTAACATCGGGCAGTTAAATCTGTGTTCATGAGTTTGGGGAGTGGGGGGTGGTAGCAAGCAGGCATACATTCAGCCCCCTCCTAGTTGTCTGAGTGAAGTGTCCTGACACTCTGGGAGACCCAGAAGTGTTTGGGCGTATGTCTGTCTGAGCATGTGCAGAATTGTTATGAAATGGGACTGTCGTAAGCTTGCAGCCTGCCCATGGTGACAAGTTAGCTAGTCGGGATTGAATCTTGCTGGCCAGGGGAAGTGGGTGGACAGATTGCCTGGCAACGATGCTTGACCAGGGCAAGATGTTCTCTGAATTTCACATCCTTTTTGTCTCTTGTGCAGGTCGCAATGAACTCATTGCCCGCTACATCAAACTGAGGACGGGGAAAACACGGACAAGGAAACAGGTTAGAGGGGAAGTGCTGAGTAGGGATCAGGACCTGCCCCTTCCTCCCCAAAGACCTTGCTGCTTACTCACTCCCAATTTCCTGCTGTAGGTCTCTAGCCACATCCAAGTACTGGCACGGCGAAAGACCCGCGAGATTCAGGCCAAGCTCAAGGTGAGACCCGACCCCCCTACTGCTTAGCCCCCCCCCTCCACCTACCCCTGGCTTCTTTTCCTGTTCCTGTTGAAAGAGGAGGAACAACAAATGGCAGGCATATTTCTGCAAAACTCCCATAATTCTTTGCAAATACTCAATGCTCAGCTGTGAATGTGGATGCCACGTCTTTGTCACAACCCCAGAATTCCGTACCTGCCAGTTCAGGCCCAGTGAGGAAAGGGCTTCTGCCTGGTTTGGGATTACACTTATGCCAAGCATGTTTAATTAACTGAATTGTCCTTTGTGCTGTCCTGGTGGAAGGTAAATGACATGGTGAGGTGGTTGTATATATGGCAGGTCCCATTAGAACAGTGCTGAGGGAGGGGAAAGGCTTGGGGGGAGGGTTGCATGTGGCTTTTAGAGTTGCCAGACTCCAGGTGGGGCCTGGGGATCTTCCTGTCTTACAACTGAACTCCAGGCAACAGAGATTAGTTCACCTGGAGGAAAAGGCAGCTTTGGAGGGTGGACTCTGTGGCATTATACCCAAGTGAGGTCCCTCCTCTCCCAAAACCCTGCCTTTCCTATGTTCCATCTCCAAATCCCCAGCAATTTCCCAACCTGGAGTTGGCAGCGCTAGGCGGAATACATCTCTCCAAACATATTATTGGTGTACAAGGCAGGCACGAGTGTGTCAGAAACTGGAGTTACACCACCTGCTTTCTCTGGAATGGAATTCGAATGAGATCTAGCAGAGGACAGATGAAGGGCAACTGCCACTCAGGACTCTTTCTCTGTGTTCTTGAGGTGAACTTTAAATGGGAACATAGAAGGACCGACTTGAAAGCTTATTGTCTCCATGAGAAGACTAGTAATGGCAGTCCATTTCGGAGACGTCCTCAGCCACTGTGTTGGCTGTGTGGTCAGATGTTGGCTGTGTGGTCAGATGTTCATGCAGGGCAACATACCTAAGAGGAACTCCTGTGTTCCCAGAATCCTCTGCAGGAGCCAACATCTCAAAGCCAGGTTGCAGAGGTGTCTCAGCAGAGAAGGGCAGGAAGGCTGACTCTCCTGGATGCTGGACATCAGAATTCCTCTCTTTCCTAGGACCAGGTTGCCAAGGACAAAGCCCTTCAGACTATGGCAGCCATGTCTTCCGCTCAGCTGGTGTCGGCCACAGTCCTCCAGGAAAAACTGGGCCTCTCAGAGCCCCGCTATCCACCCACCACCACAGTAAGCTTATGGGAACAAGGGTTGTGATGCTTCACCTCAGAACTACAGTTCCCTGGAGAGAGGGGATTATTTAAATGAGTTTATGTAGCCTAGACAGGCCCCAACTGCTTTAAATCTTCCTTTTCTATGTACTGCAGTCAACAGAATTCTTCCAGTTCTGGACAGGGGATGCCAACCAGCCTCAGACTACTCCAGAGTAAGTGTCTGCTGCTCCCTGTGCTCTCTGCTGAGGACAGAGAATTTATCTGGTTCTTCTGCAAGCAGCATAATGAGGGGGAGGGGCAGGCAGGGATGTTAAAAAAGCCCAGGAACAAGCCGCTCTTGGCCCATTTGGGTTCAGATCTGGGCTGGGGCAATGGTAACAACGGGCACAGGGAGATCTCTTGCTTCTTCTCATGCTGCTTCAAACCACATATGAACCAAATGGCCTCTACAGTGCAACCAGCACCGCTGGGCCTCATTTTGGCTTACTTCTGGCCACCCCCAGGACAGTGGCCCAGTGGGAACCTCCCTGGTAATTTAAAGGGCCAGGCTCCCCCAAAAAATACTTTATATCAGGGGTGTCAAACATGCGGCCTGGAGGCTGGATCAGGCCCCTGGGGGGGTTTCTATCAGGCCCACAGTGGAATTGGCTGTCTCCTGCTTCTTCTTCCAGTTCCGCTGCTGCTGCGTCATTGTAGGTTTGCAGCTTACAGATACACACCTGAACAGCATACGCAGGATTGCAACAGCACAGACATTTTGATGCAGTAATTCAGAGCAAGAGGTGTCAGTTATCAGACACCGTTAAATAAACAAAACATTGCAAGAGTGCTGATGTTTTAAGCATGATTTTATTTTAGGTTAAAAAAGCCCTTTGTGTTTGTGTCCTTTATAAAGTCTATATCTCCGCTACCTGGCATTACATTCTATGACACACATGGCCCGGCCCAACAAGGTCTCATTTATGTCAGATCCAGCCCTCATAACAAATGAGTCCGACACCCCTGATTTATATGTTTCAGCACCCACAACTGTATGTTAATACATTTTATTCCTCCCCTCCACCGCCGCCTCTCCGCAGTGTCAAGCCCATCCTCCAGGCACCATATGCCGTCGCACCAATCGCAGCACCCCCTGCTTCCCCAGGTAAGCTCACCATCTCATCTTCCTCTCCTAGCTTTTCCCCCTGCCACGAGCAAGGGGGAGCAGGCTAGAAGGCCCTCAGCGTGCTTCCCCTTTCCTTGACAGGTTATCACACACCCACAGGGAGACTCTCCCATCTCCCCAGTACAACCTCGTGGCAGGGAAGCCACATTGGTACGGAGACACTTCGACTGGTGGAGTTCACGGCTTTCGTGGAGCAGCAAGGGGAACAAGATCCGGTGAGAGACAGAAGCGCCCAGGCACGTTTCACCGGCCAGTGTGGAAGGGTAGACTTTTCTTGAAAGATCTGAGGAAAATTAGATGAGAGCCAGTTTGGTGTAGTGGCTAAGAGTGCAGGCTCTAATTTGGGAGAACCGGGTTTGATTCCCACTCCTCCACATGCAGCTGCTGGTTTGACCTTGGGTCAGTCACAAGTTCTCTCAGAGCTGTTCTCTCAAGGGCAGTCCTTGAAAGAGCTCTCTCAGCCCCACCTACCTCACAGGGTGTCTGTTGTGGGGAGGGGAAGGGAAAGGAGATTGTAAGCTGCTCTGAGGGAAGGGAAGGGTAGGGAAGGGCAGGGCAGGGTATAAATCCAATCTCTTCATCATCATCATCATCTTGGCTAGGCCAGGGAGAAGTTGACTGAGTGACTTTAGGCCACTAGCATGAGCCACAAGGTTGTGGGAATAGAATGGATAGCCCTGTCCACATCACCCAAGTTTTCCTGGAGGAAGGCCAGAGTCTACTTTGATGAATTAAAAGGGATACGGGGAGAAATATGAGAAGCCTGCTGTAGAGAATCTACAGTTGATAGGGTTGCCAGGATCCCTGCAGTGCACAGAGGATCCTCTGGTTTCCAGTGCTCCCCCTCTCCAGTGCTGACCAGTGGGGAGAATTGCCCCCCAAACAGGTAAGAAGTTGGAAATAAACGTGATGTGCCTATGTCACCTGGAAGTGATGTAGGCACATGGGGGGGAATAGTCTGGTTTTGGGGCAAAACTCTATGGTAGAATTAGCTTCAAACCATAGATTTTTTGCCCCAGAACCAGCGTGTTGCCCCCTCGACATCATCAACGTGCCTACGTCACTTCCGGGTGAAGTAGGTACGTCGTGTTTATTTCCAGCTCCTGGGTGAGATAGGCATGTTGCGTTGCTCCAGCTCCCCGTAAGTTCCCCCATCCTCCACCTGCGAGTCCTAGGGACCTGGCAACCCTAAACATTTGAAGGTTAAGAAAAGTTTGAAGGTTAAGAAGCTAGCAGTCTGACTGCTCTCTCTAGTTCTGCTTTGTTGGGGAGCTGGTGTGGTGTAATTTAGTGGCTAAGAGCATGGGGTCAGGAAGTCCCTGGTCCAGCTTTCATCCTGGAAATGAATTTGCAAAGTGACTTTATCACTCAGGTCCAACAACATGTTACAAAGTCCTCAGATCATGTCTCGGTCTGTCCCAAGGACTCTGTGTCTGATGTGCATAGCGAGTTGCCCAGTGCAATCTCCGTTCCCAGGGGTGCACTGCCGATCAGGGTCACCGAGGGGGATTGATTATGCTTCCCCTTTCCTGACTTGAAATGGCCCCAGGGCCATTATTTACCTTACTGGGAAACTGCCCCATAGCTACAGTGGAGCTACTGGAGGCTCTGCCCCCTTCCTTAAAGGACCAATGTACATGCACCCTGTCAGTGCCTGTAGAGTCTTCACTGGGGCAAATAAGAACCCCCCTGCAATATGGCCATTTTATGTTGGGAGAAAGCAGAAGGGTATAAGCTTCTTCTTCCTGCAATGCCATAATCCCTTTCCAAGCTGGGCTCCATGCACCTGGGAACTGAACATCCTCATGGTGGACCTGGACCCAACTTGAGGAGTGCCTAATGTGTAGTTAGGCCCTCAGTGCCCTTCTGTAATAGTAAGGTCATCCATCTGTCTGTGGCAGAATATAAAGCTGGACACCTCGAAATTGGCTGCTGGATTCAGGCTGATCATGGGCATTGCAATGCCCAAAACAAAGGGAATCGGAGCATCCCGGCTCCTTGTAATCTTCAGGACCCACCCACCCCCTCCACTATGCAATGGAAGCAACAGTTGTCTGCAGCAGGCATAACATCTGAAAATTAGGGGCCTTAAAATTGGCCATGAGCTTCAGGGGAATCATGGGAGGTGCACTGCCAGCAGTGAAGGTAATCAGAATATTCTGGCCCAAGTTATCTACAGAAGCCCCACCCCCCTCCATTTGCAGTAGAAGGTAAGGTTATCTCTGACAGGCATAACTCATCAGAAAATAAAGGTAGGAGTCTCAAAATTGGCCACCAGCTTCAGGAAGATGGTGGCACTTGCAGTGCCAGAAATGAAGGGAACTGGAGCATCCTGGCATAGATTAGCTTTCAAATTTCCCTTTGGTATTTGCAATGGAAGCAAAGCTTTACTTATGAGAAGCCAGCAAGGGGCAAGAAGCAAAGACAGGGAGAGTGAAAAATATCCCTTCCATGACAAACAATTTCCCTGACCTAGCAGAGCCTGTGTGGTTGGAGTAGTTAGACTTGGAATTCCTGGTTGCTCATGGAAGCTCCCTGGGTGACCTTAGGCCAGTCACACACTCTCCGCCGAACCTACCTTGCAGGATTGTGAGGATAAAATGGCAGAGAAGCGAACAATGTCAGCCGCTTTGGGTCCTCACTGGGGAGAAAGGCCGGGTATGACATCGGTTATAAATTCCGTTTTACCTCCAGCTCACCCCCAGCAGAGGATCACTCTTCCTGTTGCTTCATCAGATGTTACTGCAACTCTTTCAGCAGGAGGCAGAGCTGTGCATTCAGTATTCAGGCTCCTGTTAAATATCATGATCGCAGTGAGCACTGGGTCCGGGGAGCAGGCTTTAAGCCCCTAGGGCCCCATATGGGAGAACAACAGGGTTGTTGGCAGATAAGCTGAGAACAAAAGCAAAATGCCTTTTTTGCTCATCAGGTGTTGTATGAATGCTAAATGTTATCTGAGAAGCCAAAAAGTCATTGCCACCTTTGCGTACTGTGTCACACATAAAGCTGCCTCCTACTGAGTCGGACCCTTGGTCCATGGAGGTCGGTTTGCTTATTCAGATTAGCAGCGGCTCTCCAGGTTCTCAGGCAGAGGCCTTTCACATCACCTACTGCCTGCTCTTTTCAACTGGAGATGCTGGGGATTGAATTTAGGACCTCCTGCGTGCAAAGCAGAGACTCTTCCTCTGAGCCACAGCCCCCTCCCCTTCTGTGTCTGCAGAAAGCTGTGCAATTGCAACGGACGGATCTGTGCAGGTATCCCCAAGTTTCGTCTCTGACTTGGTCCCCTTTGTCCTCCACAATGTCAGCAGCAGCAGCATCGTTTTGTGCACATTGACCCCGCCCCTGCCACGGACTCACCCCTGGAGATGGTGGACGTACGCCAGATCTACGACAAGTTCCCCGAGCGAGGAGGCGGGCTGCGAGACTTGTACGACCAAGGCCCTCCCCATGCCTTCTTCTTGGTCAAGTTCTGGGTGAGGACCCCTCAGATCTCTTTCTGTCTCCCCTCCTGGATCCCTGAGTAATAAGGAGGCCTAGCAAAGAGGCTGGTGACGCGACAAGGATGCTTCCCAATATTACCCACTTCCAACTAATAGGTTCAGTGCATTGTTCAGGGAGGAACTGAGCCGATGAACAGATTTTGAGATGTTCCAGGTCACTTGGAAGTGCTTGGCCTGTCCCAAGATTTATTGACTGGTGGGAGGCAACAAAAAAAGGAAGGAAGGAACTGACAATGCACTGAAATCAATAGAGTTAGACTGGAGTAACTCCCTGTAGGACTGCACTGTGATCCACTTTTGGAGCCAGTTTGGTGTAGTGGTTAGAAGCGTGGACTCTAATCTGGGGAAACTGGGTTTGATTTCCCACGCCTCCACATGCAGCTGCTGGTGTGCCCTTGAGTCAGTCATAAGTTCTTTCAGAGCTGTTCTCTCACAGGCAGTCCTCGAAAGAGCTCTCTCAGCCCCACCTACCTCACGGGGTGTCTGTTGTGGGGAGGGGAGGGGAAGGGAAAGGGGATTGTAAGCCGCTCTGAGACTCCTTCGAGTAGTGAAGGGCGGGGGATAAATCCAATCTTTTCTCTTCTTCTTCTTCTCTGCTCTTGGACCAGAGTTTAAATCCCTTCTCACTTGTGGATGTAGCAGTATCTCTGATTCATTTTGTCCCATTTTGCCCCACTCGTAAGATGTAAGGCCTCCTACCTGGCACAGTCCTTACTGAAAAGATCTATTTATTAGGTTTTGTACATTGGCTAATTGAAAGCAGCTCTGAAGAGCTTCCCAGCCAATGAAGAACTTACACATAAAGCTCAAGACTCAAATTTTAAAATAAGAATATTGTTACTGTTTTTTAAAAACGTTGCATCCATGGTAGAAGGGTTGGTTAGAAATGATCTCTAAAGTCAATCCAAAGACACAAGTATTAGTTTCAACATCAGAATCTAAGCGAGGGATGTCAAACATGTGGCCCGGGGGCCAGAATCAGCCCATTCAGGGCTCTTATCCAACTCCCAAGCAACTGGTGGAAGAGAGGAAAGGCAGGAGGCTGCTTGGGGGGGCGGGGGAGCGGGTGCACAGGCACACAGGGTGAGCTGTGTGTGGTCAAAGTTGTCAATGAAATGAAAGGAAATTGGCTAGGGGGCGGGTGTAGTATCCCAGTGGAAATACCTAGTCTTGTATTTGATTAAACACATTTATTGGGGCTTCTGTGGATTCCCCAGTAAATCAGTCACTTTAACTCCTAGGGATCAATTCCTTTTATTTGTATTTTGAGTAAAAAAATATATAAATAATTAGGTTTGCCTGCGTTGTTTATAAAGCTTATATCTCCAGTACCTGGATGACATTTTATGGCAGTCGTGGCCCAGCCCAACAAAGTAACTTTTATGTCAGATCCGGCCCTTGTAACAAATGAGTTTGACACCCCTGATCTAAGCCTTGCTGGGCCAAGCAAGATGTGTGCCTGATGGCCATCAGCTAAAGGTGGATACATACATGCACACTCTAAACGTTCTTATAGCCAGGGTCAATAGGAGTTATTGAATCTGCATCCCCGTGACATGTGTGCTTAAAAGTTGAAGAATGCCACACAGAATATTTGGAATGCCTTATGATCAAGCTGACTTGTTTATATGTCATAGTGTGCATGTATACAATAATCTGACCACCAAGGAAGGCCTTGGAGGCTGAAAACACATTTGGTCCTGGTGTTTTAATGTGTTTCAAGGTTATCAGCTTAGAGATATTGAATTGCATCATGTTATATAGATTCAAGAGTTCTAAGTTCAAGTATTCGCTACTTCAAGGGCAGAATGTGTCTATAAAAACAGGGGAAAGCAAGAGTTTTAGTGCACTTTGTAATAAATACATATATTTTGTTTATTTTTCATAATTTTTTCTCACCCAGCCTTTGGGTACCGAACTTTGTTGTTTCTAAGGGCAGGGTTTCTCCCCCTTCTGTTTTGGTTCTATCATAACAATGGGCCCTTAAAGGACCACTTTTCATATAACCTAAAATAATTAGGAGATGGAACACTTTCCCTATGAAAAAAGTTTAAAGTGGTTAGGGGTCGTTAGCTTGGAGAAACGACAACCGAGGGGTGACATGATAAAGAGGTTTACAAAATTATACATGGACTAGAGAAGGTAGAGAGCAAAGTACTTTTCTGCCTTTCTCACAATACAAGTACTCTTGGGCACTCAATGAAATTAATGAGCAGTAGGCTTAGAACAGATAAAAGGAAGTACATCTTCACCCAAAGAGTAATTAACATGTGGAATTCACTGCCACAGGCGGTGGTGGCAGCTACAAGCATGGACAGTTTCAAGAGGGATTGGATAAACGTAGAGCTATTAGCCACAACATATAAATAGAACCCTATGTCTGGGCCAGTAATGCTCTGTATTCTTGGTGCTTGGGGGGGGCAACAGTTGGAGGGCTTCTGGAGTTCTGGCCTCGCTGGTGGACTTCCTGATGGCACCTGGTATTTTTGGCCACTGTGTGACAGAGTGTTGGACTGGATGGGCCATTGGCCTGATCAGGGCTCTTTTTGTAGCAGGGACTCCTTTGCATATTAGGTGACACACTCCTAACGTAGCCAATCCTCCAAGAGCTTACAGTAGCCCCTATAACAAGAGCTCTGTAAGCTCTTGGAGGATTGGCTACATTAGGGGTGTGCCCCCTAATATACAAAGGAGTTCCTGCTACAAAAAGAGCCCTGGGCCTGATCCAACATGGCTTCTCTTAAGTTCTTATGTTAAAGCACCTGAGATGTAAGAAGTGTTGTTGTACATACCAATCATGCAAAACGCTCCGTTTCTCTTCCATTTTCCCATGCCATAGGCTGATCTGAGCTTTCCCCTCCCCGAAGAAGAGCCGGGGGGCACAGGAGGGGCCTTCTATGGGGTGAGCAGCCGATACGAGGGCCCACGGGCTCTGACTCTGAGTTGCACCTCCAAGGTCTGCTCCTTTGGCAAACAGGTGGTGGAAAAACTGGAGGTGGGTGCGGGCGGGGGGCTGTCGGAGGGTGTGAGGGAATGGAGGGGGGCTGAGGGGGCAGTGAAGGGGTGGAGAAGAAGACAGCCAGTTTATGATTAACAGACACCAGCCCCATAAAACGCAGCCTGATGTGAATCCAAGCCATGTAAAGAAGTCAAGCAAGAGAGAGCTGGGTGGAATGGCAGATAAGAACCCAGCGAAGCCAGAATTGCTGGCTGCCTTTCTCTGCCCTTCATTTCTCAGCTTTGCAGCTGATTTTCCTTAGGAGTTGGGAGGGAGAAGAGCAGTGGGGAACACCAGCTGCAAAGCTGAGAGGAACAAGCAGAAGGGGGTGGGAGAGGCAGCACCTTCTGCTTTCCTGTACCTTTGCCTGTGATCTCCTCCAGCTTTCTCTGCAGGTCTTCAGAGGACCACGATAATTCTCAGCTGTCAGAGCTCAGTTACACATGACAGCACTTCTGGTGGCAAGTTGTCTCTGTAGCCAGGCTCTGAGTTTGGAGCTGGAGGGCAACAGATCTGGGAATGTAAGGGCTTTCTCAAAACCTGGGCTTTAGTGCTGGAGCTCAAGACCAAGGAACCAGCTGTACCCAGAGCTCACATATTTGGTCTTCAGTAGGGGGAAAGCTTTCCAGGTCACAGATCAGGAGTTCGAGTCAGGCTTGAGCCCTGGTATTCGGAAATTTAGATTTGCAGAAGAGGTGGTTGGGGGCTAGCATAAAGGAGTTTTATAGACCTTTAGCAGCACAGAAAGGGGGACTTTGGGATTAAGGTTGTGGATCTGTAGTTTTGTCAGAGAGGCTTGGAAGAGGGGGCCCACAGGACCTCGGGGAATCAAGAAAGTTCTGTGTTTGGGAAAGACCTTCGACAGTTCTACCTTGGCGTTTGTGGGTTCAGATGGCTTATATCTCAAAACCGAACAGACCTAACTGGAATTAGAAAATGGATCCCACTGATATTCAGTGAAGCTTACATTCTAGTAAGTTTGTGTAGAATAGCAGCTTTGTTCTTTGGGAACCGATCCTCTTGTTGGAGGAAGAGGGGTATTTGAGATATTAGGGAGGTTTCTCTGCCCAGTTTGCCACTAACCATCCTGTTTCACTTACCCCGTCTGCTTAGACGGCTGAGCCACCCCATTGGGAAGACGGACGCTTTGTTTTCTGCCTGCCGCGCTCTCCGCTCTGCGAGTACCTCGTTAATTTTATCCGCAAACTGCGAACACTGCCGGAAAAGCCAATGATGGATAGCGTGCTTGAAAACTTCACCATCCTGCAGGTATTGTGGGGGCAGGGGCGGATGGGGAGGGAACGTCTTACTCAAAATGGGACTTGGGGAAGAGGGAGGGAGCCAGAACAGAGATTTCTTGCCAGATTTGGAGTTTCATGTAAACAGAAACTGCACTCAAGAGAACTGATACAGAAAGCATCTCTTCCTCTCAAAACGTCACTGGTCAGAGGAGGATGTGAACACTACTGCATTTTTCTTCCCTACCTGTGCGTAGAATGCTGGGGAAAGGTGCAGACTCTCTTCTGCTGGCAGCCACTACAGGTAGATGGGGCTGGAGAGGCTTGCAGGACTGGGCGTGGTCTTTCCCACACGTCAGCATTGCTGCAGCCGCCTTTGCTTTCTAGAGGGAAGCAGCTACTGCTGCCTTATGCGGAAGCCTCATTCAACAGAGTGGTAGAATATTCAGGTGGTGGCATGAATTACAACTTGCAGGTAGGGCCAGCAATTTTATTTAACGACCCCCATATTTTGTTTACAGTGAATCCCATAAATGTATAGATGTTAAATAAACTCATAAATACATTAATCACAGCAAACCAGGTCTAGGGGGTGTTCCATTAACCACAGTAGAATATAACAAGACCTGACGAAAGTAGATCCCAAGCAGCTTGTAAGTAACTTACATTAGGCAGTGTAGAGAAAAGGGAAGGATAGTCCAGAGGGTAGCAAATCTTTACGTGTAGAAGGATGAAATCCACCCGTAGATACAAACAGAGCAGTAACTGAAGGGGCGTTTACAAAATCGTTTTGCCCCAGTAGTCCCCATGTTTTAAAAAGCATTGAAGAAAACGAAATCAGCACCCAAGAGTACACACACTGTTGCCTTACACTGAATCAGACCATTGGTCCATTGAAAGTCAGTATTCTCAACTCAAGAGTGGCAGTGGCTCTCCAGGGTCTCAGGCAGAGGTCCAGCACAACACCTCTTAACCGACCCTTTGAACTGGAGATGCCAGGGATGGAACCTGGGACCTTCCGCATGCCAAGCAGATGCTCTACCACTGAGCCACTGTGCCTTCCCTAGAGGAAAGCTTGTATGTAAGCTAACTACCTGTTGTGGTGCTAAGCTGTCTGGAAACTACGGTGTGAACATAAAAACATAAGAGAAGCCAACGTTGGATCAGGCCAAAGGCCCATCCAGTCCAACACTCTGTCACACAGTGGCCAAAAATACCAGGTGCCATCAGGAGGTCCAGCAGTGGGGCCAGGACACTAGAAGCCCTCCCACTGCTGATCCCCCCAAGCACCAAGAATACAGAGCATCACCTGCCCCAGACCGAGAGTGCCTATCTATACCTTGTGGCTAATAGCCACTGATGGACCTCTGCTCCATATGTTTGTCCAATTCCCTCTTGAAGCCGTCCATGCTTGTAGCCGCCACCACCTCCTGTATAGTCCATTCAGCCATCTTAGCACTTCATGCTGCCCGTGCAGACCAGACTTATAACTACTGGCTGCTGCTCCTCCTCCTCCGGGACCACAAGTGCGAGGCAAGACAAACCAGATGTGGGAGCTTCTCCAGCTTTGTCTGTCTTCCACGGCCGCTGCCAGAACAAAAAAATCTGCCTCTTTTTCCAGCATTCCGAAGCAAGCCAGTAAAGTGTAGCCCCCAGCGTGTGAGCTAGCCAAGCATGGAACTTGGAAGAGCCAAGAAGGGAAAGGAAATTTGGGTGGGTGCCCCATAACTAAATATGGTTTAAGCGGCTGGGTCTTACAATAACAGGCCAGGAGACAACAAGATCCCTGGGTAGATCAGCGGGGTTGGGACAGATTCCCTGTAAAGCGAGTAGCTCTAGGAGAAGGCCATCCCATGATGAAACGTCTGCATGAATCTTCCCCTTACAACAGGTTTTGCGGGATCAAGAAACTCAGGAGTTGCTATTGTGCGTGGCCTTTGTGTTCGAAGTCTCTGCCAGCGAACGGGGAGCACAGTACCACATCTATCGGCTGGGCCGGGACTGATGGAAGGTTTACCTCAACGTTGCCATGATCTGAAACGGGCCACCCTCCCCTTGACAAGACGTGCTAGGGCAATAGACTGTCTGAACTGCTGAGCCTTCTGGGAGAACCTGTTTCTGTCCCCCTGGCAACCATGGGGGGCCTGCAGCAGCCAACGCGGTCAACAGCCACCTCCCTTCCCTGGCTACAACAGGGCTGATGGCCCCTACTCTACAATGGCTACTGTTGTTCAGTGGACGTACTCTGTGCCACAGCAGCAGCTTTGGAAATCCTGGCCTGGCTCACGAAGGGGTTTGTGCTTTTGGCCAGTCCTTGTCATGTCGGATGGGAGCAGCAGGTAGCCTATGTGGCCCCTCCCCAACGTGTGTGGGATGGGCTTCACACTCCACAGTAAGACACACCGTTTCTTAGCGTTGCTTTATAAAATGGGCAAAGGTTGATGCCATCCAGCAGAGAGGGAGAACTTTCTGGGCTGGATCACGTCCGGTTGCAAGTGTGGATTTACATGACTGATCGGCTCTGGATTTAAAAACAAGAATCTGGCACACGGAGACTTCCTTGCCCTTTTGGTCAGCCTTTTTAATGAGTCGTAGACACGCTTGTTTTCTCTGCATAGAAAACTTTATCCCATCGTTGGGGGGAGGGCAGGAATCCCATTGCAGTATGAAGTGATACAGCACAGCAGGGCTTTTTTTTTTGTAGAAAAAGCCCAGCAGGAATTCATTAGCATAATAGGCCACACCCAACAGCATAAATGCATTAGCATATTAGGCCACACCCCCATGTTACCAGAAGTGTGGTCATCCAGCCACACCCACCTTTTACTTCTTATTCTGTTTACCTGGGCTTTTTTTGGTAGCAGGAACTCCTTTGCATGTTAGGCCACACACCCCTAATGTGGCCAATCCTAATGAGTTTCTGCTGTTGGGTGTGGCCTATTATGCTAATGAGTTCCTGCTAGGCGTGGCCAACCTGGGATCCAGCCGGAACTCCGTTCCTGCCCAAAAATAGCCCTGCAGCACAGCTCTCACTGTCTAAGAAGACGTTTACTTCGGCCTGATTGAAACATCTCACTAACAGGGTAAAAGCAGAAGAGTGAGATTTGAGTCCTGTCGCACCTTAAGAGACCAACAAGATTGGGGTGGGTGGGTGAGCCTTCGAGAGTCAAAGCTCTGACTTCATCAGATACCCGGGTAGAAGTCCTTAGCCCTGGGCGTTCGCACTCTGCCTGCGGCTCATTGAAAATGGGCTGCCACGTGTGTGATGCCAGCTATGCCTCTTTAGTTAAAATATCAGGCCAACACCTACCCATGTGCCCAGTCCCTGATGTGCCACCCAAGCAAAGTCTCCCAAGTCAGGCCTTTTTGTCTAAACCAGCATCAGAATTTAAATGGGGGTCTAAGAGGGGGCAAGGGAGGGAACGCTTGCCCAAAGCTCGAGGTGGAAATGCAGGGTTTTTTTTAAATGGAACGTGTGCCAGACCCAGCCGGGGTTCACGCCCTCTTCATGCTCTCAAAACTCACGAGGCTGCTCCTGTCTTCCATCAGTGGCAAAGATGAAAATGTGATCTTGCATAAATTTTATTTTGACATAACGTGGGTGTTTGAGTGGCTTCATAGCACACTGCAGCGAAAAGTAGTTTTAAGGTGTCCCCACCGCAATACTTACTTGTCATGGGAGGAGAGAGAGAGAGAGAGATGATCCCCTTCTACCTGTACCTGCTGTAGGGCTGCAGATCTCACTCTGGTGTGGGCCATTTGGGACAGAGGACTTCTTTTAGCACTGGGTTTTATGTGCAGTCTATCAGAGATACCCTCTTGGATCCATCTAATCCAGCATCCAGTTGCTGTGGAGGCCCCGGAAAAGAGGACACAGAGGCCAAGGCCTTCCCCCTGATGCTGTGGCCTAGCAGATGTATGTATTTAGGGAGTTACTGCCTTGGGGCATGAGGTGCTCTTCAGTCATCCTTGCTAATGGAACGTATTATCTCTGAATCGGTTTAATCTCCTCTTAAAGGGATCTGTCTCCTGGCATCAGATTCTGCAGTTTTACTGAGTTCTGAACTTGTCCTTTCCAAGGACTAATTTGGTCAAGCAGCCCCAGGTAGCGTATTCAAGCAGAAGGCTCTTTCATTGCTGAAAGCAAGCAATCGGGCAAACCTGACCAACCAGAATTAAGGGGTGTGGCTCTTGGTACTTCAATGGAAGTCACCCCTCTGCCTGTCAACGTTGGTTCAGCCTCCTACAGCTCCAAGTACAAAGTACCAAAAATGATTATTCGTGGATCTATTTTTTTATTTACAAATGGAGAATACGTTACAAAAAAATCCAAATACTGTTAAAATAACAGAAAACAGCTAAAGAGAAGGGTGAAATGATATATGTACCCTGTTCCACCCCCTATCCCTTCCAAAAACCTGTGTGGTCCTTTCACAATTCCACCATCTCAGCCACTCATGATTACCTGCATCTGTCCATACATATCTTAACTTTTACAAGTACGTGCACCTGTCACTGTGTGGATATTAAGGTAGACAGAAGACAAAAAAAGCTTGACAAACAGTTGCGCACCCTAGCTTGGAGCTCAACAAGAGTAAGCCAAACACTTGCCAAGAACGGGATACGGGAGCGCAAGGCCCTATCAAAGTCCCTGGGCAAGCACCAGTGCGCACATAGCCTGTGCAAGCAAAGGCTTTCCCCTGTATCATCCAGGTCACCGTCTCACTCCTCTGAGAATGTGGTTCTTGATCTGCTCCTGTGGCAGAACTAGAGGGAGAACCCTTTCTTTGTATGGGAGCTGACTGTACCCCTGGGTGTTTCGGCACACACAAGGAGCTGTGAGAGTGCGCATGCACAGCCAGAAGCATAGGCAAAGGGCTGTGATGGAACAGAAACATGATGGAAAACTTTTGTGACGAGTCCAATAATCATAATGTCCATAATGGCAATTAGAAAAGGAAAACAGAGGGAGAATCTGGGGCCAAGAAAAGGACCTTACAAGTAGGAATGTTTTGAGATGGCTGCAGGGAACAAGGAGGGTGAAGTTTAAACTGGGGCTGGTTAAGTCAGGCTGAGGTCAAGACCTTATGCACTGACACGGCGTTAAGGAGAGGTTCTCGCAATGTACGGGTCCCAGACTGGGACACATTAAAAAGACTCCTTAGGTAAACCTCCTACCGCCTTTAGAGCAGTGCACAGAAGCCCGAGTACCAAATAAGTGGTCCAGGGAAGGCAGCCTGACCTCAACATTCCCATTTAAAAGAAAGCTCATCCTCTGTGTTTTACTACCTCTCACTGGAATGTCACCTATTTAAAATGTACATGTTAAAAATCGGATTGATCTCAATACCGAAAGAAACTTAAAAGAAGGGAGGTTACAGGCTCCTGCTGGCAAGAGAGGGAGCGCCCCCCCCCCAGCTTATCATGGTAGATTATTGGGTAAAAAGACTGTTAAGAGCTAGCAGGCGACCCCACTCTGACTTACCCAAACATTTTAAAATACTGACGCGTATATACTGCTTTGAGACGTCCCGTTCTGCAGCTTCCCAGTTTGAATGTGGTGAGCCATCAGGGACCGGCAGTGGTAACTTTGCTATAAAACAGACAAGTTTTCTTCACGCTGAAGCAGGCTCCGTCTCAGATGGACATTAAAATGTGGAATAGTATCACAGTGCAGCGGGTACCGATTGGACTTTGGAGATAGTCGGTACGTTTTGGGGCGAATGCTGGTGAATCAGGAGTCATATGTTGCTCTATGAAGAACTCGGCAGGTTTTGGCATGTTCCATTTCTTGTTGGGGCCTGCAGGTCTTGAAGGTTTTAAGTTTCATTTGCCAAGATGAGGTTAGACTCAAACCCACACTTTGTACCAGGGTGAATATAAAAACTAGGTAGAGAAACCTGTTCAGAAGTACCTCGCGGCCCTACAGGTACTGCTTTAAACTCCTGTGGTGGAATGTGTGAACTGGAAGGCGTGACCTCCAAGGTAGCCCTTAAAAGACGGGGAATCCGGGAAGCCGAGATGCGTCTCCTAGGAATAGCGAGCGAGCTTGTCGTAGTTGGGCCCGATGGTCTTACACAGAAACATCGATAGCGTCATGAGGAAGAGCTGTGGGGGGGAGAGAGGGAGGTCATTAAGAGGGGCTTCGGTTCCATCTCTGAATCATTTCTGATATCAGCAATATCAATATAATCTATGTCAGCCCAAAGGGAATTCATTGGCGGGACGCCGCTCATCCAAATGGTCCAGTTCACAAGTTACATCAGGGCAGCTATCACATTTTGTGGACGGCTGTGTTTGCTTCTTTAAGTCCCAGAAAAAGGGGGGGAGGGAGTCCATTCCCCTCTTCCCACCACCTCCTTTCACTGTTTTTTTCCCAACCAAATGCTGTGTGAATCCAAGGCCAAATACAGAGGAAAAACTTCAGCAGCTACAGGACGCATTCCATGTCTGGAGGGTGATCCAAACCTCTCATTTTTCATACCACAGCCCCAGTGAAGCAAACAGTTCCCGCTGCCACCACCCTCTTTTTTTCCCCAGATGAGGAGTTTGAGGCTGGGGGAAGAACACGTGCGGCATGTTTGGTTTAGAGAAGTGGCTCATCTGGAACCCGCCTCTCCCAGATGAAACACTGCCTAGCTGACTGCCCGAAAGCTCAATCTGGGCCGGGCTCGTCAGGGCTTGGGAGCTAAGCAGAGTCGGCCCTGGTTAGGACTTAGACTGCCAAGAAAGTGCAGGGTGGCTACGCAGAGGCAAGCGATGGCAAACCACCTCCGCTTGTCTCTCGCCTTGCAAGCCCCGTGGGTCCTAGGAACGCCATGAGTCAGTGGCGACACACATTCAGGAGGGGGTTGGGACAAACGCGCCACGCCTGCACGCCTCCCCCCAAGCTGCTTTGCAGCCCGCAGTACTCTTTGCACAGGCCTGTCTGCACTTCAGCCGCGGAAGCAGCAGGATCTACCGAACCCAGGGTTTGCCAGAACCACAATGATTCAGGAAGGGTGTGCCAGTGCACCTGCGGGGGCTGCCTTGTGCATGCCCAGTCCTGGCTGCCGCTGCTCTTCATGTTCCACCCTGTGCACAGGGTCATAAGGAAAGAGGGTAGACAGGCCAGGGCTGCCAGCAGCCACCCTGAGCAGCTGAGAAAGAGACCAGGTCGCTGATGACGGGGGAGGGTAACGGGAAGGCATTTAGAGGGCTGGCTCCAGAGACTGGGAAGGAACGACGTGGCTTGAAGGCCAGGAGCAGGGTATCAAAGGGTCTCTGGTGCTTTCTTGTTTTCTGCTGCTCTGGAGGGCAAAAGATCATCTTAGAGCTTGGAGACAATAGTTACCTGCATACCCTGACCAGGACGGCCTAGGCTAACCTAATCCCGTCAGATCTCAGAAACTAAGCAGGGGCAGCCCTGGTGAGTACTTGACTGGGAGACCGCCCAGGAAAACCAGGGTTGCTACGCAGAGGCAGGTAACGGCAAACCGCCTCTGTTCATCTCTTGCCTTGAAAACCCTCTGGGGTCACCATATGCCAGCTGCTACCTGACGGTCAGGTGGTGCGGTGACAGGTCAGTAGAACTGCAGGCTGTGGAAGGTCAGTAGTTCAGCAGTTCAAGACCCGGGTGCCGCAAGACAGAGTGAGCTCCTGTCTCTAGTTCCAGCTCCTGCCAACCTAGCAGTTCGAAAGCAAGAAATTGCAAGTAGATAAATAGGTACCACTTCGGTGGGAAGGTAACAGCGTTCCGTGCGCCTTGGTGTTTAGTCATGCCAGCCACATGACCACGGAAATGTCTTCGGACAGCGCTGGCTCTTCGGCTTTGAAACAGAGATGAGCACCGCAACCCTAGAGTCGGATTCGACTGGCTTTCGAGCAAGGGAACCTTTACCTTTACCTGACGGTCCTTTCTGCCACCAGTCAGCTGTATGGAACATCTCTGTCCGCTGCCCCAATTTATAAAGGGATGTGGCATACAGGAAGAAATGCAGGATTTAATTTCAGGATTGGGAGGAGAGTCCTGCTTATCTGTTTAAAAGCAAAGCCATTGCATTGTTTAGACAAGGCCCCGAAGCTCAGTGTTAACTTGCGTCCCTGACCTCTGACCTGTAAAGCCTTCCCAGATGCGAATGGGCAGGCAGTAAAGTACACAGCAGGGGCAAGGGAGACACACTCTAGGTATGTTCAGAGGGCTTAGCCTCAGTTTTACTAGCTCCAGATGTGAGCTCTGGAATTCAGAAGGGGCAGTGTTCCTGATTGTTCGCTTAAGTCCTTCAGCAGATAAGAATGGAAAGGGAAAAGCAGAAGATAAAGGGACTGAATAATGCAGTAGACACTTCAGGGAAGGTAGTTATTAATAGTACTTCTTGAATTTAGAGCCCTCCCTGCCGCATTTATCCCTCCAATGAAATAACCTCACTGTGAACTCCCTGTTGCCTTGCAGACTCTTAAAAATGCCCTTTATTGCTTTCTGCTGTTCACTGCCTCTGTCTCTCTCTCTCTGTGGCTACTTCTCTCAGCCGGCTGATCAGATCACTGCTGCCCAGTCCACTCCAGGGCCATGTCAGATCCTGAGTCTTCTCCTAACTTCCTCTCCTAACCCTTCAAGGGCATCAGAGCTCTCTTCGCCAAGCGCAACAGATGCTAGGTACATGCCATTCACCTGCAGAGAGGACATGGGAGTAGTTGCGGGGGGAGGAGCCGATTCAGATTGGTACACAGCCGCTAAATCCCCAAGGGACCCTGGAGAGAAACTCTTGACTCCCACACCAAAACCCCAACTCCTGTAACTGCCTGGAATCGTTACCTTGCCAGTATTCCATGTAGATGTCCCTGTGCCACAGAAAGCAATGGGTTAAAACAGACAGGGAGGGGCAGAATTACTGTGCAGAAAGGCCAGGAAGGAGCTTGAGACAGACACGCATGCACTTGGCTCTGAAGCGTGTCGCTTTGTAGAGCCGACAACACCAACCGGCACAAAAGCCAAACAGCCATGCACACTCAAGAGCCATGTCTGGAAGTGGGGGGGGGCAGGGGGGAATCCACCCGCCAAGCAGAGCAGACAATGCACAAAGCCTGCAACTGCTCAACAGCTGGCTTCGGCCCAGCAAGTCCAGGGAAACTGGATGTCCTTATGGGATGATTCATGCTAAACCTTTTTCGGGCATGTTCAGTTCACGAGATAAAAGGGCCCCGACAGACCAGAGAAGCAGCAGCAGCTGTTGCTAGCAGGAGGCAACGGTGGGGAGAGCAGGAAGGATGGTGGGGAAGGAAGTTCCATCTCCCTGCTTGGGCAACATCTAGCCGACAGGAGAAGGAACATTAACCAGGGAGGCACGAGGCAGGGAGCAGGGGCAGAACACATGCTGAAAGCCCTGGGTTCATGAACTGGCACCTCCAGTGAGAGGATCGCAAGGGTTGAGAAAAGTCTCTGCTTGAGACCACGGAGAGCCCCTGCCAGTCAGAATAAAGAGGAAGAGATGGGATTTATACCCCACCCTTCACTCGGAGTCTCCAAGCGATTTACAATCTCCTTTCCCTTCCACTCCCCACAACAGATGCCTAAGGTAGGAGGGGCTAAGAGAGCTCTTTCGAGGACTGCTCTTGAGAGAACAGCTCTGAGCAAACTTGTAACTGGCCCAAGGTCACACCAGCAGCCGCATGTGGAGGAGTGGGGAATCAAACCCGGTTCTCGCAGATTAGCATCCATGCTCTTAACCACTACACCAAACTGGTGTAGCAGCCAAGACTAGGCTAGGGGGACCAAAGGTCTGACCCAGAAGGCAGCTGTTTCTAATGCAAGAATTTGGACTCGCTTGGTCTCTCCCCCATCTCTCAATCTGTAGTTGAGGACACTGCTCGCATCCCTGCTGAGATCCAGCTTGGATTAGCAGCCATGCAATGAGGGGTTTTGTGCATCAGTTGCTGGCTTAGCAGCACTACTAACAGCTGCAGTTTGCTTTCCCAGAAGATAAGTGTAAGCACAGAATTTAAGTGCAGTTCTCTAAAAGAACTACTGGTAGGGGTAAAAGCCACCTCAGCCCCGTCCATCTATGGACAAAATCTCCATGCATGGCCCAAGCACACTCACAAAATCAATGCCAGAAAACACAGACCTTGCTAGGAATCCACTTTGCAAGTACACAAACTCAAACACTGCATAAGGGCTGGGAGATTGTTGCCAGTTTCCTGGCCCCCATACACTTGACAAAATTAGTGGCTTTCCCATACATGTATGGCCCATACAATGGCCATATATGCACTATCCATACAAAATGTATGGGGGGGGGTACCCACCACATAACATAGGTGTAAAGCATGCCAGAAAGCTAAACATATCCATGCATATATAATATAGTCACACTCCCATGTGCCACCTGCTGGGGAAGTAGAGAATCTCCTGGGAGCCACCACTATGCAAGTCCCTGTGCTCCAGCACGCTGATCAGCATCCTGCACCAGAGCTGCAGGAACTATAAGAAAGGTTTAAAACAGCAAGGAGAAATACCCTCCCCACTCCTACACACTCACACTAGAGCAGAGGCCCCCAACGTGGCACCTTTCGTGCTGCTCGCCAAGTATTTTTAGAAAGTGAGGTGGGGCTTTTGCTCAGCAAGGCTCGTGATTGGCTGTGCAGATTCGGTGGCAGCTGCCCCCACAACACCAGGCTCTTCACTGTGTGACTGAATGTAAGCTGTGTCTATGCAAGAAAATATTTATAAACACTTTGTTTTGTATATTTATAAACACTATTCATTTTAAAAGGCATCCTGTTAAACAGAACTTCCACCTGGAATCTTGAAGAGTTATTTATTAGGGTTATGCGCAACCTCACTCCCTGACATTTTGCGGATGGCTCCGCCTCCTGTGGCAGCCATTTTGTGGTTGTGCTCACCACCCTGTGTCAGAATCCCGAAGGTCCTCACAGCCTCAAAACGGCTGGGGACCCCTGCTCTAGAGTCTAGTGGCCAAGCAGGGTCTAGTGGCCAAGACTGGAATTGTTCTGTAACGACCTCTTAACAGTTTCTCCTCAGTGACCCTTTCTAGTGGCACATTCCTCAAAGGGCAGCATTGACTCATTTCCCATTCTGCTTGAAACACCATCTGATGGCTGCCTAAGGGACTGCAGCCACAAGGAACCCCTCCTCTCCCTTCTAGTGCCTTTTTTTGAAGAAACCAGTGATGGGAAAACTCTAAAGCCACGCATTATCACCAACTTTATTAGCAGCCCTGGTCTAAAACCTCACTGGTTTTCCATTTTTAAATTTCCAGCGCAAAGTGCATAGGAGTTTTACCACAGAGGGCCTGAGGGACAGAGTGACACCACTCCTTACCTCTCCAGAACTGTGGCCAATGGCAGCTTTCCATTTTCACTAGAAGCTGAGGCCGTGGGGTCCCTCTGCTCTTTTCCAGTCTTTACGGGGCCAGCGCTCAGGGCTGAGCATACCCTAAAGTGGGGCAACTGCTGGGGCCCAGGGCTTTTGGCGGGACCCACTACCGCTCTGCGCACTCAGTCACTTTCGAGTGCTCCACCACCCGTACTCCGGGCTGCGCATGCTGCTCAACAACCACCGGAGCAGGCTGTGCTGGTGCTGCATAGCGGCAGCACTCCTGGCAGCCGCAACAGTGGTATTCTCAGCTGCGCTCACTGCCCAGTACTGATCGGGAAAGGGCATCCATGTGGTGATTCCGGGTAGCTATGATTGTGGGTAGTGAGAGGGCTTGTGAGTAGGTGGGGGTCATGCAGGGGGGCAGGAAGGAAGGGAGGCATGAGTGAGAGGGCTGGTAGTAGGCAGAGGGGTGTGGCAGGGTTGCCGTTCCCCAGTCGGGGGCGGGGGATCCCCCGGTTTTGTGGTCAGTGGAAGGAAATCCCCCCCCAACAGTGACATCGCTGGAAATAAAAATGAGTGATGTAGGCATATCAGTGCCATCAGGGAGACGCTCTGGTTTTGGGGCAAAACTCTATGGTTTGAGGCCGATTTTACCATAGGGTTTTGTCCAAAAACCACAGCATCAACCCCAACATGCCTACATCACTTCCTGCTCCCAGAACGTCTTCCCCATCCCCCCGCCAGTGTTTCCGACGGATCTGGCAAACCTAGGCTGGGTACTCTTTGCCCAAGGCCTACCCAAACCTGGAACTGGCCCTGCCAATTCTACAAGGGTTAGTAGGACTGCCTGCCTAGCCTGCCTGGCATTCTTTAGAAGCTAGCACCCTTACTGGAGGGGAGGGGAGCTGCCAGGTGAATGGTTCTAACAGATATTCATGGGCAGAGCAACAGGATCGTCTCCTCCGCTTATGCATCTGCAGCACTGTGGGAGGACCTAGAGCCATGCCAGCTTCCCAGAGCAAATCCACATCTCTTACCTCCATGAGAGCAATTCCAAGACAGAGCCCCACAATGGTGATTATATTATTGGCAAGCCAGTTCTGGACGTTGGCCATGCAGCCCTATGATAAGAAGAAGAAGAGGAGATTGGATTTATACCCCGCCCTTCACTTGGAGTCTCAGAGCGGCTTGCAAACTCCTTTCCCCCTCCCCACAACAGACACCCTGTCAGGTAGGTGGGGCTGAGAGAACTCTTAACACAAACTGCTCTTTCAGGAACAGCTGTGCCAGAGCTTGTGACTGACCCACAGTCACATCAGCAGGTGCAAGTGGAGGAGTGGGGGAATCAAACCTGGTTCTCCCAGATTAGAGTCTGCACACTTAACCACTTCACCAAACTACACAGGAAGAGAGTGTGTTAAGAAAGGGACTGAGGAAGGGAGAAAGGGGGGGTTTACAAATTTCCCCCAAAGAGCCGCACTTATGCTACTTACGTCCTTGTAGACAGGCCACTCTCCCTGGGCGACACAGAAACCTTCCGGGCGCTCTGGAGACTTTGGGGTCCCTGTGCTGTTGGTCAGCGGCTGGCCAGCCTGAGACCGGTTTCGGCAGGAGCAAGGATAGATGGAGGAGCCATTGCTGGCCACCGCATGGTTCTCTCGCCAGTCTTCATAGGAATTCCATCCACAGCACTGGAACTGGGGGAGGGAAATGGGGAGCAGGGATCATGAGGAGCAGAAGTCAGGGAAGGTCTAAAATGTGAGCCGTGAACAAGGTCGCTGCTCGCAGGCCATAACCAGAGGGCAAACATAAATAAGAACACACGAAGACACCTTCTACTGAAACAGACCCTTTGTCCATCTAGCTCGGAGGGAGGGTTCTCCAGCATCACCACCTTTCCTGGCACCTGCCAAGTGTTTTTAGAAAGTGGGTGGGGCTTTTACCCAGCAAGGCTTCTGATTGGCTGTGCAGATTTTTAAAAACACTGCTTTCTCAGCAGTTGCCACTGCAGAACAAGGATCTTCACTGGTGACTGACATGTCAGCAGCCATTTTGTGGACGGCTCCGCCTTTGGGGGCAGCCATTTTGTGACTGCGCCCACAATGCTGTGTCAGAATTCCAAAAGTGCCCAGAGGCTCAAAAAGGTTGGGGACCCTGCTCTAGCTGATTAGCATGGTCTACTCCAACAGCTAGCAGCTCTCCAACCTCTCAGTTCTTTCCCATTACCTCTGCCTGGCAATGCTGTATATGGAGATGTCGAGGATTAACCCAAGAGCCCCTTCCCCAAGGGGGCAGAGAAACCTGAGGCGCACATTGGTCCTGGAGTATCTTACCTGCTCCTGCACAACGTCCCAGCTCTCCTCCTTATCTGTGAGTGACCCGTTCAACTTGTAATTTTGAATTATCTCACCAACATAGTCTCTGACTCTCGCATGGATCTGTGTGGTAGCAGAAAGCACAGGGTAATGGAGGGTACCTCAAAGTAGCACCTTGCCCCGCCTCCACGGCAAGACTAACAATGCTCCTATGATCTCTGTGTCAATATCCCAGTTCTTAAGCGGACTTGACCAAATAGGTCCACAGGTCCTAGGGATACCAGCTGTTCCTTTACCAGACGCCTCCGTTCCCCACATGGAAGAATACAACTACTACAAGAGTACAACTGTCCCGGGGCCCAGTTGCCACTGGCCCCTTGAAATCCCAGCCACTTTCCGTTTGGATTCCAAGGCTCCAGGTGGGGACTGGGATTCTCCCAAAATTACATCTGATGTCCAGACTACAGAGATCAGTTTCCCTGGATAAAACGGCTTCTTTGCAGTGTGGATTCTATGGTATACCATACAGTCTAGGAGAAACGTCAGTTCCTCCCCAGGCACCACCCCCAAATTTCTAGGAATTTTTTCCCCAAACCAGTTGGCAGTTTCCTTCCCCTTGTGCTCCACCCTCTTCCTCATCAACGAAGCCCAAAAACAGGGACAGGGTGCATGAACAACCTCTGTGTACCTTGATTATTCTCTCTCTCTCTCTCTCTCAATTCCCTGAGCGCTAAAGGGAAGCAAACTGAGACCGGAAATACAAAAATGTAAAGAAAGAACCCCATAATTTTTCCATGTGTGCAGACTGGCTTCCAAAAGAGTATTCCCATACTGTGTTGAAAACTGGCTCCCCCATTTCATTTTTTTTAAAAATTGACCAAGGCAAAAATCTTCCAGGAAATCATTCAGTGTAGCAGCTAAGGGTGTCAGACTAGGATCTGGGTTCAAATTCCTGCTCTACCATGAAGTTTACTGGGTGACCTGGCCCACCCATTCTCTCTCCGCCTCACCTAGCCTCACAGAATTGTTGCAAGGATTAAATGCCGGAGGGGAGAACAATGTATACTGCTGCCCTGAGTTTCTCCTGGGGAAGAGCAGGCTAAAAATGTACTAAATAAATAGAGAAGGGTGTCCTTCCAATGGGACATAAGCGCCTGTACTCACAAGTTCCCTCATGGTATGACTCACCGTGTCGCGCTGTGTATACACCAAAATTCCAATGGCGATTTGAGCAACAAAGAGAAGCAGCAGGAAGGCAAAGTACTGTTGACAGAGAAAGACAGGCCAGTGAACCTCAGGCACTTTGTGAGGGAAGAGGGGGGATGTGGCCATTTTCTTTTTCTTTTAATTTTTATTACCGTCTTTTTTTAAAAAAAAAAAAAAGGAGCCACAAGATAAATGCTTGAAAAAGCTAAAAGTCATTAAGATGCTGTGATGTCTGTTTCAAAATATACACGTTAAACAGATATTACTACAACAAAATCCTAAATGTGCCAATCTATACAGGGAAATGAATCATGGAAGATTCCTGAGACTGTACCTAGGCAGGAATGGGGTGGCTGGACGGAAACTCACATATGAGTTTCCTACCTTGCAAATTCTCTCCCCTTACAAAAAGTCATGTATCTGGGAAGGAGATCTAACCTACGCTGCTTGATGTGCTAGTTTTCTACATACAGGGATTATCCCCCACAACAGGACAGTATTCACATATGCAGTTTGCCACCTTCAGGCTGAGAAGACAGTGCCTGGGAACTCTGTGTCACATGATTTTCTGCTCATGTGGATTGGCTTCATAACGATATTCAGTACAGCAGGGCAAACATGAGGCATTTCCCTGTTTTCCCGGTGGGAACTCAAGGTGGCTCACATTGGGGTATACCAGTGGGGTATAAGTGAAGTACATAAATACATATAAGTTAAGTTTCCTCTTGCAATTGTTAGGCAATGTGTTTCTGATTACATTGACTAGAGTCCCCACTCACTTAGGAAGCAATGTTTAAGCCGTTCATTTTTCTACCCATGGTAGAAGTGCCCTGTCAAAAAAAAGTAAACTCAGCTCTGTAATCAACAATGCTGCAATGTTATAAAATGTGCCAGAGGAAGAATAAAAATAGTCCCATGAGTCTTGACAAGGTCGCACTGTGGCACTGCCATGAAATCCACCCCATTCTTAATTCCTTGATGGCTTAATGGAATTTCTCTGTTCAGAGACAGCGTACCTTTGGATACCAATTGCTGGGAGGTGGGGGAACAGCAGTGGGGAAAGGATGTTGCCCATCATGCTCTATTTTGGGGGTTTGGGGGGGCATGTGGCCAGCCACTGTAAAAACAGGACACTGGACTAGCGGGGTCGCTGGTTTGGTTCAGCAGGGCTCTTAGGCTCCACTTCTAGGAAACCCCGAGCTCCCAGAATGCTCTGCTCTGAGCCACTAGACCTCATTGACGGTTCCGAGAGAACTTTCGCGTACCAGCTCTCTACATTACTTACAAATCCCAGCATACACTTGACTTCTTTGAGGGAGCCCAGGCACCCGAGGAATCCCATCAGCATTGTAAGGATGCCAACGCCAGAGAAAATATAGGACCAGATCTTCAACGCAAAAACTGATGACCCTGGGGAAAGGAAGAACAGACGTATCAATCCAAGCTGGCTTTGGAGAGTACTCAAGATTTTAAAAAATCCACTTGAAGGAATACTTCTCTGTCCTTCCCCCTTGCAGAGGGAGACTGGGGAATAATTCTGGATTATCACATCATGTCCAGTGGAATCCAGTGCAGGAAACCTAACAAACTTCCTCTCTCCCTCCCCCATGTGGAGCCCAAAAAGAAGAGGAGGAGGAGCTGTCAGTGAATGGGTGGGAGAAATGGATACTGGCTGGAGCAGAGACACCTGGGTTGGTTGGTTCCCACTGGGCCTGGAAAGGGGCAGGTAAGATTCACAGTCCTTGGGAACTCACCTAGGGTGGATGCAAAACTATTCTGGTCAAAAAGTATCCATAAGCCAAAGCTGAAGAGGAGGCTTCCCAGAATCTGGATTTAGGAGGAGAGAACAGAAAAAGGGTGATAACTCCAGGCAGTTAACTGGCTGATCTACCTTCAGTCCTCCTCCCTGACCCATCAAAGTGTGCCTGGGAATGGCACTTATGAGCCCACCTAACCAGGTCTCGGGCCTGCTCTCCCTAACCAAATACTCACAAAGAAGAAGACATTGAAGATGAACAGGAAGTACTTGGTGACGCTGAGGCATCCTTTGTGGGACATGGTGCCTTCCTGTGGGGAGGGGCAGGAAAAAAAGAGCTGTCAAAGAGAGTGAGAGACACACACATACACATGAACTAGGAGTTGTCTGTTTTAGGTGGGGCCTGTTCCCCTCCCCGCCTCATTCCACAGCCATCCTACAAAGAACAAGGTTGGTTTGTTTGTTTAAAAAGCCTTCCAGATAGATGGGGCCGAAGCCTCTTCCCTCACCCTGAAACCCAGTGGTTGAGGTCACAATAGTGGTCCGATGGGTCACTGGGGAGACACAGGCCCTCATCTTGGGAGATGCCAGCTTCACTCAAGGCCTTGCTGGTTGTGGGGGGTGAGGAGAAGCAGCAGCAGGGCCCTCCGAGGGCTCTCTGATCCAGGATTTTTAGTTCTCTCTTTGAGACTGACATCTGCTTTCAACTGATAGCGTGCCTCCACCCAGTCTTCCAGCCCTGTCAAGTCCCACGCCCTGCCAACTTTTCAACCGGCCCAGCCCGCTCTAGAGCCGCCACCAGCACCTTGAAAGATTACACAGACAGCACCGGATGATTAGTTTGTGCTCTCCAAAAAGTTTCACAGGCTGATTTTGGCACATTCAAGTGGCTCTTAAAAGTCCCCCCCCCCCGAAAAAACCAGGGTAGACTCCTTATTTTTTTCCAGCCAACTGGCAACTCTACTCCAACACACACCTCCTATCCAAAACACAACATTTCTATTTGTCTCGAAGTGTAGACTCTGAAGTGGGCCTGTTGCCTCAGAGTTCAGATGCCAAGGCCCGGGGACTCCATTCCATACCTCCAAGCAACAATGTACAATATGATGACGCACTCTGAGGTAGCATCTATAAAGCTGATGGTCAAAGGACTCGAGACACAGCAATGGCCTTTCTTGGACAAACAGCAGCACTTAATTTTCCAAATTAAGACATTCAGGGGCTAAAAATGAGACTCTCCTGAGATGCCAAAGCCCCCTACAACTTAATCTCACATGTCAACCGTTACTCTGTGCTCAAGAATCCATACTTTGCCCATGCCCAGGGGCCATCTCCTCATATTTAACAGGTTCCAGGCCAAAAGTTGTTTCAGGGCTGAATGATGCTAGCAAAACCGCTGATGTCAACAGGCAGCAGACAGAAGAGGAAGTGGTGGGTTTCGAAGCTGCCACGCGTCACAGATTCTCAGAAAGACAGTGCACTTCCTGGGGTCTTTGTGAGGATGATTCACATCAGATTTCACAAACGACATGGCTACCTTCAGCAAGGCACCTACAGACCAGATCCTCCAGCACTGCACTAGTGGCTAAACTATCAACAGCCAGTGGGTCACATCACACAGTGCCTCCATTTCTGAGCACACTTGCTAATACAGTGCTTGTTCCATTGCAAGTACACTTCCCTATGAAGAAGCACATACTCTCACTTCTGTGTGCTCTTGTTAAGAGTGCCATACTAGAATCTGGAGGACCCAGGTTCGAATCCCCATTCAGCCATGGCAACTTGCTAGGTGACCCCGGGGCCAGTCACATGTTCTCAGACTAACCTACCTCACTGGGTTGCTGTCAGGATAAAATGGAGGGGAGAACGATGTAAGGAGCTTTGGATCCCCATTGGCGTGAAAGGTGCAGTATAAATTAAGTAAATAAACACACAAACACTTTGCCAGGCACAGTTCCTCGATGTACATTTAAACATGCTCTGTCCAGTGAAAAATTCAGCCATATCCACATTTGTTCGCATGCCTCTTCCGTGCCTCCTCACATGTACCCTAATTCAGGAAAGACGTTTGGAGGCATGCTCACCATGATGCATACAGAAGTTTGTGTAATCCATGAAAATTTATGTAACCCCTGCATGACACACACGCTCATCCCTTTCTCAAATTGCACAAGAGATCCTCAGGCCCTATCTACAAGCATGCATACTCTCACACAGAGACAAAAACACGCACAACACAGCCCCTTGCACTTACAGCACACACCAGGATTCACTGACACATTCCTCCTCAGAGAGAACTTTTAATTAGCGCATATGCACCGAGTCACACCTATCTCAATGGGACAAGGACCCTCGTTCTCAGTCCTTCTTTCCCACAGATTATGAACCCGAGAGACATACATCAGTCCCCCCCCCCACTTCACACAACCAGCCCAGCTCCCATTCCCCCCTACCCCAAACTATCCCTTCTAACCCCCACATACTTAATCACTTCAGGTCATCCAACCCCCAAGCCTCTCTCAGAATTCTACTAGCTTTCACCCTCAAAAGTGCCTGCAGCATCCCAGAGATACAATCCCTCATCAGTTAGCACTAGCAACTCCACCACACCAATACCCCCAAACAGTTAATGGCCTCCTGCATTTCACACTGCTAATAAGCCATCTCTCCACACAATCCAGTCTCAGCTTTCAACCCCATACAAATCTCACCACTACCCCACTTTCAGATCCGACCCAGTTCATGTGTCCTATGGGACAGGACCCAGGCAGCACCTGGAACGACAGGACTCAACCCCCCTCCCCCGCGATCACAGCCTGGCCCAGTAGACCCAACCCCAATATTCACACACACCCCAAAATGAAATGCCCTAATCCCCGCTTTTTCAAACTGCCCCCCAACTTTTCCTCCCGAGGAGGACTCCCCAGGAATCACGAAGATCGAGTCTCTGCATGGCTTACCCGGGCTCCTACACGCTGGCTTCTCACTTCTGCAGTTTCTCACGCTGCAAACCCACTTTACTACCCCCCTCCCCTTTTTTCCTCTTCCAAAGAGCAAAGTTTCCGACCAACTTCACTCAGCCACCTCAAGGGGCCCTTTCTCTTCCATTCGCTCCGCTTATTTCTCATTGGCTGCCAGAAAGGGAGGAGGCGTGGTTTAGGTATTAAAAAATTAATAGATTCCAGTCCCGCCCACAGCTTGTATTTTCCAGCCAACTTCCCCCTCCCCCACACCGGGGCTGCGTGCTTGTGTTTTTTTAAGGTGGAACTTTTACTTTCTGGGCCGTCCACACGCCGGGAAAGTTCCAGCGGGGCAGCCCGTGCGGTTAAAAGGCCACGAAACTGTGCAAAAGGGCACCTCGTTTCATGGCCTTTTTCCACCTCGCATTTCAAAATCTTTTCTATACATATTTGCTGACTCAGGATGCATTTCATGTATCTGCTGCAGTGGGATCATCCCACTGGGATGTAACCCCTGCAAATTTACGCTTCCACAAGGGTGCAGTCATTTACCCAGGAGAGTTCTGTGTATCTCAGGAAGTGTGCGTGCACACGAAAGCTCCTATCTTGAATTTTAAAGATGCCACTGGACTCAATCTTTGTTCATTTACCCAGGTTAAGACGCTGAACTGCAGGCTGTGGAAGCTCAGTAGTTCAGCAGTTCGAGACCCGAGAGTGCCGCATGACAGAGTGAGCTTCGGTCTCTAGTTCCAGCTCCTGCCAGCCTAGCAGTTTGAAAGCAAGAAATTGCAAGTAGATAAATAGGTACCACTTCTGTGGGAAGGTAACAGTGTTCCCTGCGCCTTGGTGTTTAGTAATGCCGGCCAGGTGACCACAGAAACTTCTTCGGCGCTGGCTCTTCGCTTTGAAAGGGAGATGAGCACCGCAACCCTAGAGTTCGATTCGACTGGCTTTCAAGCAAGGCTAACCTTTACCTTTAATTCAATACAGGGGGGGGGTTGTAGAAAAAGCCCAGCAGGAACTCATTAGCATATTAGGCCACACCCCTGACATCATAGCTCATTAGCATATTAGGCCATACCCCATGTTACCAGAAGTGTGGTCATCCAGCCACACCCACCTTTTGCTGCTTATTCTGTTTACCTTGTTTGTTGTCAAAACCCAGGGCTTTTTGGAGCAGGAACTCCTTTGCATGTTAGGCCACACAGCCCTAATGTAGCCAATCCTAATGAGCTTCTGCTGTTGGGTGTGGCCTATTATGCTAATGAGTTCCTGCTGGGCGTGGCCAACTCCAGAGCCAGCCGGAACTCCATTCCTGTGCGTTCCTGCCCAAAAATAGCCCTGATTCAATAGGATTTACTTCCAAATATACATACACAGGATCGGGCTGCATCACTGACAGTTTGTAAAGGGTGACAAGACTCTCTTTTGTTTCTGATCATTTCTGTTATTTAATGCCCAGTAGAATACACCGTCAAATCGAAGGTTATGGCCAGGGTTGCCAACCTGCAGGTGGTGGCTGGAGATCTCCTAGGATTATAACTGACCTCCAGGGGATAAGAGATCGGTTCACCTGGAGAAAATGGCTGCTCTGCAAAGTAAACTTGATGGCATTATACTCTGTTGAGGTCCCTCCCCTCCCCAAACTCTGCCCCCTCCAGGCTCCATCCCCCAAATCTCCAAGTATTCCCCAACCTGGAGCTGGCAACCCTAGTTACAGCCTTGTCCACAGAGACTACATAGAAACCATACTTCTATTACAGGCAGCCCTATCCTAAGACCCAGCTGGCAAATCTCCTTGGCATAACTTGGGGATACACTGGTGCAGTTCTTAGCTGTCATTCTAAGCCCTTTTGAGCTAGGCATAGCCCCGCCCTGAATTCTCAAGAGTTTTTATAAGGACCCAGCCCCAAAGCCCACATCCAATCATAGCTCAAAGCACAGATCCACCAGTGTTCTGTGGCATCACCACATAGCCTTGCCAACTCTGGTTTCAGAAATTTCTGTGGGGGAAGGAAGGAAGATTTTCTCTCCCTCACACTGACTCATGGGCAAATCTGGGCATTGGGGCAGGCTGACGAGTTCCAGCGGCCCCCAGCAGGAACTCATTAGCATAATAGGCCACACCCAACAGCAGAAACTCATTAGGACTGGCTACATTAGGGATGAGTAACCTAACATACAAAGGAGTTCCTGCTCCAAAAAAGCCCTGGGTTTTGACAACAAACAAGTTAAACAGAATAAGCAGCAAAAGGTGGGTGTGGCTGGATGACCACACTTCTGGTAACATGGGGGTGTGGCCCAATAGGCTAATAAGCTTCTGCTGTTGGGTGTGGCCTATTATGCTAATAAGTTCCTGCTGGGCTTTTTCTACAAAAAAAGCCCTGATTCAGGGAATCAAAGAGTGATTAATTTGTGGAATTCCCTATCACAGGATGAAGAGAAGGCCAGTAGTTTAGCTGGTTTTAAAAGGCTACTTGACAGAACAATGACAGACAAGTCCATCAATAGCTATTATACACAATGACAAAATGGTGCATCCGTGTTTATAAGGACGTAACCTTCTGAATACCAGTGCTGGGAGGGTATAGATGGAAATAACAGAATGAGCCTTTGTCCTCCTTGGCCTTCTTGTAGGCCTTCCAGTGGCATCCGGTTGGCCACTGTATGAAAGAAGGTGATGCTGGACTAGATAGGTCAGTGGTCCAATCCAATATGGCTGCTCTTACGTTCTAGATCTGTTGATTTGCGACTCTGTCATGGCGAATAAAACCAAAAGCCAAAGCACAGATCCTCCCAAGCTTTTTGTGGAGACAGTTTGGATTTCGTCAAGCATTCAAAGAGGGAAAGGCACACAGATTCCAACGTCGTCTCTTTTTGTGGTTACTCTGTAAACTGCCTTCACAGTGATGGTGCTACATAAATATAATTATAAGAAATAATAATGTGCTAGGTTTGAGAGAACCAAGGTTTTTTTATTTCAAGAGAGTACAAAAAATACATGCGAGCTTAAATACTCAAAGATGGTCTGTGATTTCAAAGTAATTTACTCATCTTTCTCTCTGCCAGTGAAATGTTAACTTTCTTCCCCTTTTAATGGAAATGGGGAGAAGTCACTGTGTCCAGTGACTCAATTCGCAGCCACTTCCCTGCATGGTTACCTAGAAATACATCACATTGTGATGAGGTAAACATGTACTATATTGTTGAAAAACTGGGTATTTGCACTTAGGAGTGTTGGCCTGATTCACAAAGGGGTGCCAAAGACCATTATTAAGGGTTTCAACACAGGTTACCAGGTGGGGACTGGAGATCTCCGTGTCACAGCTCATCTCCAGAAGACAGAGATCAATTCCCCTAGAGAAAATAGCTGCTTTGGAGGGTGGACGCTGTGGCATTAGACCCTGATTAAGTACTAAGCAGAGGGACACCTTCCCCTGATATTAACCAGAGGACCACCCTGCCCAAACCTCGTCCTTCCCAGGCTCCACCCCCCAATCTCCAGGAATTTCCCAACCCAGAGTTGGCAACCCTATTAACACATCTTTTACAGTATGGAGGAAAATTAAATGTTCACACAGGCTCTTGGACTTTAACACATTTTGACAAAAAATGAGAAACCAAAAGGGAAGTGGAAAATATTTGGGAGAGAACTCACGAGCCCTTGCTGTTCCTTGGAGTCACTGCGGGAGTCAGTCCCTTGAACTCTGTGGGAATCCCTACTGAGTAAACATGCACCAGATTGGGCTGCATGTTCAGAACTTGCATCATTTACATAATTGTTGCTATAAACAGGTTTAACAAACAGTTTGATTCAGGACCTGGGTTGTGAACCCAGTAAACACCCATTGCTGCTGAATCATTTTAGCCTTGGGAAACTCTTCATCATATTAAGCCTTTTCAGTTGTGACGAGTATGGTGAACTGATATTAACCAGAGGCACAGACGCTTGTACTGAAAGGAGACCAGCGGTCCCTGCTGAAAGGAAAATCAAATTGCAGATCGGTGTTCATACACCCACAGGTTCATAAACCTGCCATGGCTCAAAAACATGAGATGCATGCAATTTGCAAACCTTCCTAAATCCTCTTTAAGTTTAGGGATGCCAGCCTGCAGGTGAGACCCGGGGATTTCCCAGAATTACAGCTCTTCTCCAGACTACAGAGATCAGTTCCCAGGAAAAAATGGATGCTTCGGAGGGTGGACTCTGTGGCATTGTACCTCACTGAGGGCCCTCTCCTCCTTAGGCTCTGCCCCCCAAACCTCCAGGAGTTTCCCAACCTGGGTCTGGCACCCCTACCCCCCCCACCTCCCACTGGTAGCCAGGAGGGACCTGACAACCCTTCTCTAACAGAGGAGTAGATCATTTCTTTGCTTGTACTCCAAAATCAATGCTTTTACTCTCAGACTGCTAAACTGAGCTGCTGATGTATTCTGTGCTGATGGCTGACTTGCATTCCTGTTGGAGCAGAGCAGACTACCCCCCCCCCCATCTTATACTGAATGAGACTGTTGATCTATTCAGGTCAGTATCATCTGCTCTGTCTGGAGGCAGCTTTGCGGGGATCTCAGGTGGAAGTCTTTTTTGCCATCATCTGACCCTTTGCACTAGAGATGCCAGGGTTTGAACCTGGAACCTTCTGTATGCTAAGCAGATGCTCTGCCATGGAGCCACAGCCCCTCCCCTCTTGTCACAGACCGTTGATCGAAACAGGCAAGAAGAGGAACAATTATCATGTTTCCAGAGTCAGCCTTTTAATTTCAATCCTGACCATATTTCTTCTGCTTTGCCTTACAAAGATGTTTTGGTATATCTTGGAACAGCACCACATAATCCAGTGGGCAGCCCAAACCATACCTTTGACAGTGGCATGGCACCACTGTCACTAGTCAGTATCCTACACCCCTTTGCAGAGGGGAAATAAGTAACAAAACACCAAACATGGAGATAAGGTTGCCAGACTCCTGCCAAAAAACCAGAGCATTACCCCCCAACGTTGACAATGTGATGGTGTCACTTTTGGGTGACATCATCTCACTGCACACGGAAGATCCTGGAAAGGACCGAAGTTCCCCCCTGCTGGCTGCCGGATAGGACCTGGCAACCCCACACGGAGAGCATAGCAAGTGTACTGGAGTCCACAGCAACCCCACCAACATCTGCACTAGCCCCTGAGTTGCTTGCTGCTGATGTCCCCATAAATGGTAGACAAGGAGATCACGTGGTCATGGCCTCCTGATGTCATGCAGCTGCTACCCATTTGCAAACTGAAACAAAGGAGTGAACAAAGGGGGCACAGCACCCTCTTTCTGGAAGGAGCACTGAGACATCAAGGAACCCTGCTTGACTGCTATGATCCTCTTAGGAGGCCCTGCTTCAGGCGCCGCCACCTTCTAAGATTAGGTGGGTGGCCACCTGGAAGACAGCCTTCTTGGTTGTGGCACCAAAACTCTGGAACTCTTTCCCTAGGGGAGATTTATCGTTGTTTTTGTTGCCATCTTCTGCCAGTGGGTGAAGACTTTATTGTTTTGTTCTCTAAGTGATCCCTCCTACCTGCCTAAGGGTTTAATTGTTGTTTTTATGACTTTGTATTTCAATGCTGGTTTTAATTGTTCTAACGGTGCGTTGTTGTTGTTGTTTCTGATTGGTTTTGATGGTTTTAAAAATGTGAGTTTATTATGCATTAGTCTGCTAGTTGCCTTGGTGGCCTTTCTGAGTGCAAAAAGGTGGGATACAAATTTAGTAAAATAAATATGTCAGCCCTACATGGTTAAGTCCCTGCTTGCAATCAAGTACCCTTTCATAAAATCATAGAATTGGAAGGGACCTCCAGGGTCACCTAGTCCAACCCACTGCACAATGCAGGAAGTTCACAGTTACCTCCCCCCACATTCAGTGAACACTGCTCCATGCCCAGAAGATGGCCAAAGTGGTGACCGGCATTTCCCTGGACGTGTAAGAAAGGGCCACAGGAACTAAGCACTGATGCAACCCTTCCTGCCCCTCCCTTCTCGTGATCTGCCTAAGTTCACAGAATCAGCATTGCTGTCAGATGGCCATCTAGCTTCTGCTTAGAAACCTCCAAAGAAGAAGTGCCCACCACCTCCCAGTCCCGAGGAAGTCTGTTCCACTGAGGAACCACTCTTAACTGTCAGGGGGCTTTTTCTATTGTTTAGCTGAAAACTCTTTTGATTTAATTTCAATCCATTGGTTACGGTCCGACCTTCTGGGGCAAAGGAAAACAACTCTGCACCGTCCTTTCATCAGGCGCGCACCCAGGGAAGGGGACACGGCCACTGCAGCTGCAGCATTCTCATGTTTCTGTAGCTCACTCCGCAGAAATAACCCTGCTAGACCACTCAAGATCTCCCCCCACGGGACAGGTCTCAGGTCGAGGGGCTGGGCAAGGCACCAACCCTTTGCCAGGCAGAGGAATGCAGACACTGGGGCAGCAACAAGGGAACTAATAACTACAACTTCATAAAAGGTGTTAAATACTGGGTTCTGGACGCATTGCAGTGATCAGCTCTAGTTTATTTAGTGATTTCAGGAAAACAAGGACACCCAGCAGGGTTTGAGCCCTGCTTATAAACGCCCCCCCCCACATCCCTAGGACAGCTATTTACATTACACTGCTTATCTATAGGTCACTTCCAGGATCCTGGTCAGCTATTGTTCTTGGGGAGCAAGCTCATCCAGTTCAAGGTCCACAGTCACAGATAGCTTAGGCTCAGTACATAGCAAAAGGGATTCTGGACCACCCCCTCTCTCCCCCGTAGCTCTCCTGGCTAACTGGAAGCTGGGGTTTCGTGCCTATCACAAGGGAGATACTGGCAAATAGGCAAGCGTCATGAGTTCCGGTGTAACTCTGTATAGAACTGGACTGTATGGCAGTTTCCACATGGGGATTTCTCTCCCCCCCGGCCCCCCACATGAAGAGCAGGAAGTCTACATGGTTTGCAGTGCAGCTAGGATGAGAAAGTGAGGGGAAGTGGGGGGGGGTCCAGACTCCGGGGGGGGGAGTTAATGATTGTTGTTGTGCTGTGCTTTTGCGCATGCATAATGAAGGAAAGAGGAGAGGTGCCTGGGATGGGAGGGGTGGAAGCAGCAGTAGGAGACTTGCCAACCTCCAGGTGAGGCCTGGAGATCTCCTGAACTGCAGACGACAGAGATCAGTTCTCCTGGAGAAAATGGCTGCTTTGGAAAATGGACTCTATGGCATTATACCCTGCTGAGGCTCCTCCCCTCCCCAAACCCTGCCCTCTCCAGGCTCCACCCCCAAGTCTCCAGGAATTTCCCAACTTTGAGTTGGTAACCCTAAGCTGCAATGAGTAGAGTGGAAATGGGTGTGAGTGCTACTGCCTTCAGAGACTTCCCCCTCCCCCTGACATTTGTCAGGTGGGTGTGAATAACAGGGCCTTCTCTGTAGCAGCACCATCACTGCCCCAGGGATCTCAACCCTTGCCATCTTCCCTCCCAGTTTCCTGCAGCAAGCTTAACACTGGGGTTTTTTGGAGAGGTCCTCTCCTCTGACATGTGATGTCACACGTCTTTTTTTTAATCTGCTCATTGATCTATGGGTTAGGGGCTTTTTGTTTTTTTGAATATTGCTTCATGTTAAATCATATCTTAAAATCTGCTATTAGCAACTCTGCTGATCCACCTGGATGAAAGGCAGGGTGTAAATGTGTTAAGGATAATAAATAATTGAGGCGTAATTATTGCAAGCGTCAGAGCAGTGGGTGTGCAGTCTCTCCAACTGGGATTGCATTGGGTCATGTTTCTCATACATGATGTTTAAATTACTTCTAGGTGGCTGTAGTCTTGCATTTATCTAGCCTGGCGTCTGCTCTCCAATTAAGGTCTTTTATTATTATTTTTCCCTTCTGTGCTCCAGGAGCAGCCAAAAGTTTTCCCAAGGACTCTAATTGCATAATGATCCAATATGTTAATCTTTTTCTTGTTGAGATTCCCTTTAATGAAGGACTGTCTCTCCACTGATGACAATTCTGCAAGTAAAATCGACCTTGCTTGCAAAGACAAGCACCACACCTTGACATTTCAAGGTGCCTGGGGCAGAAACCGTACTCCCCATATCACTGTAAAGTTAATAACCCGTGTCATTAGTACTCTATTTCTTTGGGCATTGGGTAATTAGATTCACCCCCCTCCCCAGCTGACCTTTTGCAATTTTGTTTTAGATTGCTGGTTTCGTTTTCCGTTCTTCTCTACCACTAGGGTTCCAACACCTCTTGCAGAGCTTGATACTGCCATCTGCTGCTCAACAAAATTGTCTTTGAAAAAGATTTTTGCTTGCTGCTGATTTAGGGTTGCCAGCTCTGGGATGGGAAATTCCAGGGGATTTGGGGGTGGAGACTGTGAAGGGTGGGCTCATTTGGGAAGGGGGGGACCTCAGCAAGGTCAAATGCAGTAGAGTCCACCCTCCTAGTCAGCCCATTTTATCCGAGGGAACTGATCCCTGTAGTCTGGAGATCTGTAGTCTGATCTTTGTTAACTGGAGGTCACTTGTAATTCCTGGAGAACTCCAGGTGCCACCTGGGGGTTGGCAACCTGATGCTGATTAATTTTCATTCTTTTCTTTTTTTTAGGTGGCTGTTTTTATTGTTATAGGATGGGGAGCTGAAGTGAAACAAGAGGTTCCATATCAATCCTTTCAACCAGACTTAGTGGTTGTACACCCTGCATATTTGTTGCCCTGGGACTGCATAGTACATGACAAAACCCAAATGCTTCAGTCTCTCCCCCCCACCCTGACCTGGATTCAGTAGGCTAACCCAGAATACTACTTTGGTCTTGTCAGCAGTGTTCCCTCTAAGCTGAGCTAATGTGAGCTAGCTCACAGTTTTTTAGCCTCCAGCTCACACAGTTTTGTCTTAGCTTGGGAAGGATGGCTCCGAGTCCAGAGCAAACTAATTTATGCAGTAGCCAAACTGCTCGCTCACAACTTTAATGCCAGTAGCTCACAAAGTAGAATTTTTGCTCACAAGACTGTACAGCTTAGAGGGAGCACTGCTTGTCAGCGGGGCTTACTCCCAGGAAAGGAGTGCAGTGTTAACCACTAGGCTGCAGCAAGTAATTCCTAACAGGGTTAGGATAATTAAAAAAAAAATTAAATGGCATACCTAACCTGTTTACTTTAAGACCTCAACTTTTTAGTCTCCCCTGCATAATACTCATTAGGTTATTGATGCACAATTCCTTATGAATCTTGATAACTACAAATACTATTACTAGCAAACAACATTACGACAGAACTTTTACACTACTGGGCTTCCCTCCTTTGATTTGTGTGGGTCATTCATTTTTGTGGCCTTAGAAAGCAAGGAGGATGAACAGGGAAGAAGAAGAGAAGAGACTGAATTTACACCCCACCCTTCACTCAGAGTCTCAGAGCAGTTTACAAACTCCTTTCCCTTCCCTTCCCCACAGCAGACACCCTGTGAGGTAGTTGGAGCTGAGAGAGCTCTTCCAAGAACTGCCCTTGAGAGAACAGCTCTGACGGAATTATGGCTTGCCCAAGGTCATCCAGCAGCTGCAAGTGAAGAAGTGGAGAATCAAACCCAATTCTCCCAGATTAGAGTCCATGCACTTAACCACCACACCAAAAGGAAGAGATGGAAACCTCCACTGGGCTCAGTGGAAGAGCCTCTACTTTGCATGCTAAAGGACCTGGGTTCAATCCCCAGCATCTCCAGTTAAAAAGGACCAGACCCACACCCGAAACCCTAGCAAGCAGCTGCCGATCAGAGGAGGCCATACTACCTTGATGGACAAAAGATCAGATTCAGTATAAGGTGGCTCCCTTGTATGTTTATCTGTGTACGTTCAGATATGTCTGTTCCCCTGGTACCCGGTTTCTGATTTGGCAAGCCAGCCTTTATACCTTACACGGTTCTGAATGTGAACACATTATTTGCTTCAGCAAAATCATAAAATATCAGCATTCCATGAGGTAATTTGTGAACTATGAACCAAAAATATCCCTAGAGGTCTCTCCTGGGATAACCCTGCAGTGTCGCCTCTCAGTGATGCAGGAAGGTTAGCAGTCGCACCTGGGTCACAAGATGGCAGGAGGGAAACGGGAAGGCGTCAAGCTGATCTTTATGTCAAATGGGAAAAGTCTAGTGGTTGTGGGAGGGGAGGCCAGTTTCTTTCCCAAGCTGATGAATGGGCCTTTTGATCTGTCCACTGTCTGGAGCATCAAGGCCTTGAGAAGTCTCATTCCTTCCACCTTGAGGTACTGGCACGTGACATCTAAGGTAAAAGGAGAATCCCCTTGAATATGCAATGCCAGCTTCTCTAAGGAGCAAACTACACATTACAGTGGCCGCAGGTTCAACCCATGGCCACTGATGCTACTTTAAAGAGTTTGATCATTAAAAGTGCCCCCACAACGTGAAGGGAGCCAGACAATCTCCCCCCCCCCCTTTTCAGGTGCCAATTGGCCAGACCAATCACCTCTCCCCCAGTATTGTGGGCCCTACAGGATCAGACCCTCAATGCATTTTTAAAATGGTCAGATTCTTCTTAAAGTGGCCTTGGGTCAAACATGTAGTTTTGCCCTCTGGATGGTGATAATCTCATTGAAAAGCACAGGAATTTTAGAACACTTGAATAGTGCTGTCCTTGTATCTAAGTTCAGCACCTGGTTTAGTATTTCTAAGGAAAGTTTCTTTCATTTTAGTCATCCCAAAAGTGAGAGCCTGAGTCTCTCTGCCCAGTCTTACTTGATAACCATATGAAGCATATTTTATGGCTTTTTCTGTCAAGAAAGAGAGTTGCTCCAGCAAGTATAAAATTAGTTTCTGTTCGACGATGCCCTCAAGATCTTGCCCCTCTGCTCCCAGAGGTGGCTGTAGTGATTCTGGAACCCTGGGCAAAAGTAAAGGATGCCCCTCCCCTTCTCCACACCCAACCCACTCTGAAAAAGAAGAAAAAGAAGATCTCCTGCAAACCAGAAGTAATATTAATGAACAAATGGGATGATACAGTAAGGGACGAGGCGAAAGAAATCACCGCACTGCTACTTGCAACTGCAAAATTAGCAATAGCAGCAGTATGGAAAACACCGAACCCTCCAACTCTCAAAGCATGGCACGAGAAAACATGGGAACAGTTTGTAATGGCGAAAATAACAGACCTGAGTCATAGCGTGCAAATGCGAAGCGCGACATCACATGCAAATTTCAAACGAAAGTGGGAACCAGTAATAAATTATCTGACAAGACATGAAATAATCCCATCTAACCCACAGTACCAGAGATGGTTATTTATCTGAAAGCTCAAACAAAAAATAAAAAGTCTCACTCAAGGAAAATGGCAAACTAACATACATAGTTCTTTCTACACAACATGAAAACCAGCAGCAGCCACATTAGTGATAAGAAAAAGATTGGAAAATGGTTACAAGAGGCAGTGACCTCAGAGATTGCATAATTGTAAAAATGTAACACTTGTTTCATATATGTTGTTATGTGAAAAATAAATAAAAAATAATTAAAAAAAAGAAAAAGAAAAAGCATCCCATTTTGACAATGTATGTCCCTTTAAAAATGCACTGCAGTTTGAAGTTTGACTTTAGTCTATATTCTGTAAGCATAGTCTATTACCCACACCAGCCACTGGGGGGTCCCCTCCGATGTGGGGCCCTGGGCAATTCCCCAGGCTGCCCCATAGGTGAGACCACTCCTGTCTGCTCCATCTGGAAAGCCACAGAAGTATTGACTGGCCTGCCTCTCCCTGACTTTCCAGATCATCTCACTATCTTCCCCTCCATCTCTTCTTCTTCTTTACTATGGATTTTAATTTGTTTTAAGGTTTAATTGCAATACCGTCAGCCATATTAGCGTCTCTTCCACTCCACAGAGTATGCTATGGGTCTGACAAAATATAAAGCAGCTTCATACACCCACATTCTCCCACCTTAAGATAGCAGGTTGGATCCAATTATTCCCTTCTGCTAAAACTTCCTTTGACAGTGAGACTTCCTCCAGTGGGGGAAATGCAAAAGCACTTCCTTTGAAGATGCCATGCTGTTCACATCTTGGTTGCCATATTAGGTAACCATTGGAGGAAATCTCAGAGGAAGATTTAGAGCAGTGATCCCCAACACAGCGCACATTGGTACCATAGCACCCACTTATGTATTTCCTAATGTCCACTTCCTCCTTCTCCTTCTCTGTCCCTCAAAACACCAGTCCTGGCTTTCTGGTACCTCATTGGAGCAGAAAGTTCTTCTGAATAACCCAGGAGATATCACCTTTGTATTTGCAAGAAGCATCCATTCAGAAACAGCTGCCTTCATCACAGAACAACACTTGGAATCTCCCAATGTTTTGTGACTAGCTCCAGCTCCCTGGGCAGCCATTTTGTGGCTTGCCATGCCCCCCGGGGCAGCCATTTTTTGATGGTGCCCACTACCTGCTCTCATGAATCCAAAAGTGCCCTGAAGTATAACAAGGCAGTGGAGACCCCTGATTTAGAGGAAGAGATTAATTGGATATAATACTTGAAACAGCCTCAGTCCTAGGACTGTTTACTTAACTTTTACAGCCAAATCTTTTTCAACCCCAGTGCTGGGACAGAGAACAGAATTATTTGCTCTGGGGAAAAACATAATTTGCAAGAGGAGTACAAACAAACAGTGTCACTCGTACTCTGGAAAAGAGACTCTATTGTATGTGGATAAAGTCAATTACAAAAATATTCAACTAAAACAGTCTAGCAAATATTTGCAGAGAAGGTGTGAAGGTGCTGAGCTAAGCTGCTTCTCTATTTTAATTTCTCTCTCAGTATGAATCTGAAAACACCCAGCCATTGATTAGAAAAACCAAGTTACATAACCAGGATAAATTTTCCCAAAGAATACTAAACCACAGGTATGTGAGGTTAGAATGCAAAATTGCGTAATTAGACTGTCATGGAATTTTTTAAAAACACAGCACCTCTAAATGCCTGTGGGTCACAGAAAGACACAGGTCATTTTTGCACAAGTTATCTGCCTGGAGCTGAATGCTTTTGGGAAGTGAAGTTTTTCCCCCTGCTTCCTCACAGCATTGTGGTGGATTCATGCACTTCCAGGGGGTTTCCCTGGCTCTTCTCCAATCTTTCTCAAACCAGCTTTGCTCTGAAGTTTTGGGGAAATTTGCAGTACTACAGAGATCAGTTCCCCTGGAGGAAATGGATGCTTTTAAGGGTGGACTCTATGCAGGGCTTTTTTTGTGGAAAAAGCCCAACAAGAACTCATTAGCATAATAGGCCACACCCAACAGCAGACACTCATTAGCATATTAGGCCACATCCCTTATAGCACAGCTCATCCGCCTATTAGGCCACACCCCCATGTTATCAGAAGTGTGGTCATCCAGCCACACCCACCTTTTGCTTCTTATTCTGTTTACCTTGTTTGTTGTCGAAACCCAGGGCTTTTTTTGGAGCAGGAACTCCTTTGCATGTTAGGCCACACAGCCCTAATGTAGACAATCCTAATGAGTTTCTGCTGTTGGGTGTGGCCTATTATGCTAATGAGTTCCTGCTGGGCGTGGCCAACTCGGGAGCCAGCCGGAACTCTGTTCCTGTGTGTTCCTGCCCCAAAATAGCCCTGCTTATCTCACTATATGTGCTAATTTTATATCCCCAAGCTTTTCCCCTCTGCTCTAATCAAATGGATTACTATGTGCATTGTGCCTTTGCATCCTGTGTTCCTTCTTTGTAATACCCACCCCACCTTCTGACTGGGATATAAGGCCTCAAAAATCTCCATTCCAGCTCATATCTGATGAAGGGCGCTTTGACTCTGGAAAGCTTATATACCCCCAAAAATCTAGTTGGTCTCTAGAATGCTACTGGACTCAAAATCTAGCTGTTCTACTGCAGACCAACATGGCTTCCCTCAGAATGGTGTAGTTCAGTGCTGGGCTAGGAATGGGGAGTCCCAGGTTCAAATCTCCGCCATGCATTTCATGACCATTCATTGAATAACCTAGGGCCACTGAATGGTCATCTGTGGGTACTGAGGGGGCTGCACCATACCTCAGTGGTACAACATCTCCTTGGCAGGTAGAAGGCCCTGGTTTCAAGCCCCAAGATCTCCAGTTTAAAAAGTCTCAGGTAGTAGTGACCTCAGCCTGAGACCAGGGAGAGCCACCACCAGTTAAAGAAGACTGTACTAACCTTGATAGACCCAGAGGTCCAACTTGGTATAAGGCTTCTTTCATGTGTACTTCCTCACCAGGGTGTTGTGAGGATAACTTGTAGGAGAGGGGAAAACCATGTAACAATAATGAAGGAGAGGAAAGGATTCCTGTTGGCAACAGAAAGTGTCCCTATGCCCTTCCCTCTCCTCCAAATATTGAATTTTGCATACAGTATTTTTCCACACAAGTAGGCGCACCTTGGTGTTTAGTCATGCCGGCCACATGACCACGGAAACGTCTTCGGACAGCGCTGGCTCTTCAGCTTTTTTAACAGAGATGAGCACTGCAACTCTAGAGTCGGATTCAACTGGCTTTCGAGCAAGGGAACCTTTACCTTTACTAGGCCACACAAACAGTAGCTCTCTTCAGTGTGTGGTGGGAAGTGCCCTCAAGTCATGGCCCACCTATGGCGACCCCCCCCCCATAGATGTTCACAGGTGGTTTGCCAATGCCTGCCTCTTAGCGACCTTGGTATTCTTCGGTGGTCTCCCATCCAAATACTGACCAAGGCCGAACTGTGCTTGGCTTCTGAGATCGAGCTAGCCTGGAGTGCAACGTGTAGCCAGCCACACCGACATTCCATAATCAAACCATAAACACGACAAAAGGGGGGGGCAGCGACTTAAATGTGGAGCCAAGGCCTAACAAAGGCTGATTCTCCAGCTGTCCTGGGTTAATCTTCCTTCCCGCGGTTTAGAAGCGGGAGGTAGGAAAGGGGTTTGGAGACAGAAGCACACTATTCGATTGTGGCTCTTTTGGCTGGGCGGAAACCCCGACCGTGGGTGGGGACGCAGGCTGGGCTCGAACCCGCCCCCAGGCCCGCCTCTCCAACGCCCGTGGCTGATGCAACGTGGCTAAACAGCAGAAGAGCGGGCACGCGGCGGGCTCAAGCAGGTAGGGCGGCTCGGGGAGCAGAAATTGGAGGGGTATCATACGGGGGAGTTTATGGGGAGCGAATCGGGTGGAGGAGCCCGGCAAGAAGTCGGGCCGGGAAGGGTCTAAGGGAATGAGCCGGGGGACGTCCTCTCCCCCTGCTCTGGTGAAGAGAGGAAGAAGCAGAAGGGCGGCTGGGGGACATGCGAGTCCCGATCCGGAGAAAGAGACCGTGTGAGGTTGTCGTTTTCTCCCTTACCTTTCCTTGAGTAGCTACCCCCCCCCCCAATGCCGAGACGCATGCTGTGCCTGTCTGTCATGCAGCTGTCGCCTTTTTTTCCAAAGGAAAGAGGCCGGATCCTTGCCATAAAAAGAATTAAACAGGAGTCCTGCCAGAGAAAAAGCAGCCGAGTGGCGATCAGGGATCACACGGAAAGCCAGGTCAGGGAGATCTGAGCTTGGACTGAACCCTGTGGTGGCTGTCCGCGGTGCACTGGCATTTTTGCGAGTGCCCAAAGGCTTGAATTCCCCAGAGGATGTCCAAAGTGTCTGATCATGGTTAGCTGGTGCACAGCAAGGGCTGGAGGACAGGGCGACTCAGTCCGGACAATGCCTTCCAGAAAGGGTTGGTCCCGGGCACCTGCTTGCTTACAAGTTAATTTCTGTGTATGAAATGGAGCTTTTGTAGCTAGAACACAAGACCTGACGGTTTAAGGTGTAGGGGAAGGGCTTGTGTTTGGTAGTTTTGAGCCCGGATCTGTGAACATATGGGAGTTTGGTAGTTTTGAGCTGGTATCTGTGAACATATGGGAGTAAGGACCTGATCTACAGTATGCTGCTAAACGGAAGAATAGAAACTAGAGTGGTAGAGTGAATTGTCCCACTTTGGACAGCAGGTGAAATAATGGGGGTGGGAAGTGCTGTCAACTTCCAGCCGACTTATGGTGGCCCGGTAGGGTTTTTCAGGCTTTTGCCATTTCTTGCCTCTGCATAGCAGCCCTGATCTTCCTTGGTGGTCTCCTATCCGAGCACTAACCAGGGCTGACCCTGGTTAGCTTCCAAATTCGGATAAGATCCGAAATGCTTTCTGTGGGGGGGGAATCACTGCAAGCAGAAAATTAGCTCATCTAGGAGAAAGCTGCTAAGCCAGCCTACTTTCTCCATGATGTCCTCGTTTACCTCGAGGTGCTAGTTTAATACTTGCATAGAGTTGAGTAGGGGCACACTAAAAATGTGACTCTTCACCTGCAGTCTGAATCGGGGCACTCCATGCATGTTTTGTGCTTCTGGGTTTTTATTTGTGGTTTATGCTGTCTGTTTTTATTGTTTGGGATTTTTAATGGTTTGTTTTTATGACATTATCTTGTTTCATTTTTGTGAGTTGCCTTGAAGAGTCAGCTTATAGTTGTTTTAAACAAAAGGAAATACATTTGACCAGCTCAGGGTTGGACCAGCTAGTTAATTTCTAGTTAATTTCAGTTCACCTAGAGAAAATGGCTGCTTTGGAAGGTGGATTCTATGGTATTCTACCCCATTGATGTCCCTTTCCTCCCCATACGCCGCCCTCCTCAGGCTCCATCCCCCAAATCTCCCGGTATTTCCCAACATGGAGCTGACAACCCTATTCTAGGCGCAGGAATGCATCTTGGATTTAAGAGCTGTGTATATCTACAGTATACCTACCTTGCCTTTAAAATCCTACTCATTCAAAAAGCAAAAATGTTTCATAGGAATTTTATCCCAACATTTCCCCAGATTTCCAATTTTTCCATTGGAATTTTTTTTAAAGGGCCTTTGGGGGGGGACCCAACTGTCCCCCCCAGTTTCCCCCTTTCTCCCAGGCCTTCTCATCTCTACCCCCTTGTGCCCCACAATCTGATTAGGCATATCTCCTTTGGCATTATGGTTGCATCTACTCTATTGTTGGATATTGCACCATCGTTGTGCAATAGCAATCATATGCAATGAGGTTGTCTTGTCCGCACAGGAAAATCCAGTTGTAAATAACCGTGATAATATAACAGTAGCACAGTTTCCAGAGGTTTGTGGGTGTAGCTTGTGTCTGAACTGCCCCATCCTACATTTTTTACTTTGCTTGCAAATCAGGTTTCCCAGATGGTTCGATCCTGGTTTGGAATTCTGACCTTTAAAAGAAAAGGCAAACTGTGGTTTGCTGCGCAGGCAAACTTATGCATCGGGCCTGATTTAAAAGGGAGGGGAAAGAGCTCCCCGTTCAGCTTTGCACAGTCTCACTTAAACTGTCCATAGCAGCTGTATGTGTTTAGCCAACACGGTACCCATGGATCTCTGGCACGCAAATTAAGCGCACCGAGCTGCTGGCCCAGGTGGCAGCGCAGTTTAAAGAAGAAGCTGATCTTGTGCACAGTTGCACAGGGAAGATTGTGCCTTGCCAGGCTCATGTTTAAATTGGGCCATAAGGAGCTGTATACGAGGAGAGAAGCATGTGACCCTGAGGATCCCTCATACTAATTTTATGTAATAGCAGACTGTTACATCTGAACTATGCCTGTGTTGTTTGTGTATGTGGAAGGGGGAGAGACTGTGGGCGAGAGCAAATGCGCTGTTCCCACACTGCACCAGTATTTAAATCCCAGAGCCGTTATGGCTTGTGGTTTAGGGTGGGGTAGGTTCAGTTTTTAGGGAGTAGCAGAGGATGGGAGTTGAAGATAGGAAGAATATTTCCACAATGCAGAGGAAAACTTGCCCCAAGGGCCCCTGAGCTGGAGTATGGTGGTAACAGCTGGGAGGACATGCTATGTTTCCCATACAGTATTTTTCCACACAGGTAAGCTTCAGTGAATCCAGGAATTTGTTGCACTGTGCAGCCATTTTGTACTAGTACTGTGGAACACCAGACATTACATTTTTAATGTCTATAGTGCAGATCTATCCAAGAAATATAGTCTGCGGCGCAGGCAGCCCTAAGAGCATAATTGATTTTCACATCCTAAAATCGGTGCACGTTTTAAATCATGCCTCTGCGTGGAGGGCCGTATTTCCTACTGAAGTGCTGCCAGCTACGTTTCTGCCCGGTTGTTCATCTGTCCTTGTGTAGAAGGTGGCTTAGTAGATGCCTTCTGGTTTGGTTTTGTTAATGCCTGTGTGTAACTGCTTTGACAGTCCATGTTGTGTACTGAAAAATTAATGAGTACATAATATATACCTTGGGAGGGAAGATGGCAGAGTGTAGCTCTCAGAAGCTAAACAGGGTCAGTACTTGGAAGGGAGAACACCAAGGAATGCTCTGCAGAAGAAGGCAATGGCAAACCTCCTCTGCTTCTCACTTGCCTTGAAAGTCCCTTGCTAGAGTCACCATAAGTTGGGTGTGACTTGACGGCAGTTTGCACACACACGCAATATGTACTTTCTGATATGCCTGAAGGAAGCACTGTATTGTGACTGTGTATGTATCACATTGCAGGGGGTGGATTGTATTCTTTTTCCTTCTGCTCAAAAAAGTCATGTTTCTTGCGCATTACAGGAGACTGTCAGTACACGTGGTACACTCACTCCATTGGTTCACATGTAATTCGTAGTTGTTACCCGATGAAACACTGGGCTTGCATGGTTCCCCACCCGTGTCCTGTGTGCCTAGATGCAATTATTTATTTATTTTTTGCACAAACTGTAACTTGCTGTTAGATCAGAACTGGCAAGCCAGGGTTTGTGCTGGCCCTCCAAACGAAAGCATTGTGTCCAGATCACGGGAGGTGGTAGTTCCGCTCTATTCTGCTATGGTCAGGCCTCACCTGGAGTACTGTGTCCAGTTTTGGGCACCACACTTTAGGAAGGATGTTGACAAGCTTCAGCGTGTCCAGAAGAGAGCAACCAGGATGGTGAGAGTGTTTGAATCCAAGTCTTATGAGGAAAGGCTGAAAGAGTTGGGTATGTTTAGCCTGGGAAAGAGAAGACTTAGAGGGGACATGATTGCAGTCTTCAAGTATTTGAAGGGCTGTCATGTAAAAGATGGAGCAGATCTATTTTCTCTTGCTCCGGATTGCAAGACTAGATCTAATGGGTGGAAATTACAAAGGAATTGTTACAGGCTAAATATCAGGAGAAACTTCCTAACTGTAAGAGTGGTTGAGCAGTGGAACGATCTGCCTTGGGAGGTGGTGGATGTTCCTTCCCTGGACGTTTTCAAGCGGAGGCTGGACGACCATCTTTTGAGTATGTTGTAGGTATGTAGGGCTGTCTTTTGGCTGTGCTCCTGCAGAGTGCAGTGGGTTGGACTAGATGACCTGCAAGATCCTTTCAACTCTAACATTCTATGATTCTATGACTACAGGCCACAGTTTGTGGGAGGAGTTGTGGCTCAGTAGTAGATCCCTGTTTTGCTTGTAAAAGATCTCAGGTTCAGCTCTCAGGTGTCAGGTTTTGGCGAAATGGGGCAAATAGCAGTCTCTCCCTCCTCCCCAAACATTTTGGGGAGAAGGCTGAAGGCTATTCTCCATTTGCACTGTGGTTCGTATCCAAATTGGTCCCTGTGCACCTGGGAACTGAGTTCTCAGCACAGAACTCTAAAGCACATGTGGATCTCCACAGACCCGGGGAAAAGCCTAGTGTGAGTTAGGCCCTTTACAAGATCGGATAAATGGATGATTACCTTGCAAAAAGAGCTGAATCGCATTGGCAAAAATGCCCAGCAAATCTTAGTTCTTGGGCAACTTTCAAGCTGATTCTGTGAGCAAAGACAAAAGTCCCACACAGTTCCTTGGTACTTTATTGGGGGCAGAATTGCCACTGAGGAAACTTGAATGAAAGTGAAGCCAATCAGAACAAAGGCTGAGTCCAGAAACTGAGTTTCAAAGGCTGGGCGGGGGAGGGATCCCTAAAATTGGATCTTGCCTCGGTCAGCAAGTCTGTGGCCTTTTGTGGCTTGATTGCACATTTTTGCAGCTTCTTCTTTAAGCAGCTCTTCAAGGCCGCTTTGATAGGGCAGCGGCTCCTGTGCCAGCTGGAGGTCACATTGTAATGTAATGCTGAAGGTCTGGGATGGAGCTGCCGTGTTGGAAATCTGGCTGTGAAACCTGTAGGAGTGAAACGTGAGGCGAAGGCAATAGGGGTAGCGACATGGAAACAGAGAAGTTTGGGGTGCCCGGCCTGGTGAAAGGAGTCAAGTTCTAGCCAAGCCGTACGAGTGACTTGTATTCTCACAGCAGTTCTGAGTAAGGAGTAGTAATTTAGATCAGGAATCTTTGAAACCAAACTATACCAGAACAGGCTCTTGGTCTCTCCGCCTCTCAGGATTGCCTAGTCCTTTTATAATTAAAGAACCAAGCTGCGTCCAAGTTCAGAGCAAGAGGTCAGTGAAGAGCCAGTGTAAGAAAGAGCAGTTTATTTAATTGAAATGACACAACTTAACATTACTGATCATGGGCATGGTTAATAAATAGTCCATTGAGTTTCCACAGCCCACAGGCTGGCTGTTGGGAGTCCTATATTAGGAAGCAGCACACACATCGTCTCACAGGAAGTAATAAGCCAGGGGTTCCCAGTGTGGTGACCATGGGCACCATAATGCCTGCCAAGATCTTTCCTGACACCCACCAAGTACTTTTAAAAAGCGGGTGGGGTTCTTGCCCAGCTTCTGATTGGCCATTGGAGGTTTGGTTGGCTGTACAGATTTTTGGAAACATTGCTTGGGCCGCTGCTGCCTCCACAGCACAAGGATCTTCACCGTGTGGCTAAAAGTAAGCTGCGGCAGCCATTTTGTGGCTGGCTCCTCCTCTTCCTGTGGCAGCCATTTTGTGGCTGTGCTCACGATAACTATGTCAGAATTTCAACGGTACCAGCGGGCCCAAAAAGGTTAGGCACCCACACAGGAGTACCCTGTGCAGTAGTTTTGGTGCAGTCGCATTCTTTGTTCCGCACCTGGCCACATTTAGGTTTAAAGCCCTAGGCTGGGGACTCCTGGTTTAGTGTGACTGCTGTTGGCTCTGCAGGGTCTTGGTCAGAGAAAACTCTTTCCCCTTTGCTGCTTGAGGCACTTTCCAACGGAGATGCCAGGGACCCAACCCAGGACTTCCTTTATTGCAAACTGTGCACTCTACCAATGACCGTGCCCCCCCCTCCTTTCCCGGTACCTCTGCTCAAGTCATGATCACAACCCCAGCCAGGGCTCTTTTTGTAGCAGGAACTCCTTTGCATATTAGGCGATACACCCCTAATGTAGCCAATCCTCTGAGAGCTTACAGAGCTCTTCTTACAGGGGATACTGTAAGCTCTTGGAGGATTGGATACATTGGGGGGGGTGTCGCCTAACATGCAAAGGAGTTCCTGCTACAAAAAGAGCCCTGCCCCCAGCTATTTTAAAATAAAGCAGGATCCAATCATAGATCTGTTGAATTCTGTGTTGTCCGAGCTCCAGTCATTGTTAACACGTCAAACAGTCTCACGTTGCCCGCAGCCAAGCCCAGTTGTTCAAACATGGGCCTGTGCTGCATATTTCTTGCCCAAGATATGAAATCCTTGCTTTTGCCTTCAGAAGACCCCAGTGCAGCGGTGGGCAAATTCCTCAGCCTGGAGACCACATCTGGGTCTCTGTCCACTTTTGAGGACTCCATTGGATGCCCACTGTTCTTGTTTCCGGTGCCAAAGTGATCCAGATGTAGTTCCACCGTACTTTATTTGTGGCACCCTCAAGGGGTTTAAATGTTACTGCATTGGAATGCTAGCTGAGGCTGCATTGATACCGGCGCTCCCAGACCTCAGTTTGCCTACCATCACACTAACTGGTGCTGCGCAGCCTGCTCCAAGCATTTTGACTGTCGCGGTGTAACTGTTTTGTACATGTGCCTGGGGGGTGATTGACAAGAATCAGGTGTTGCAATTGTGTGTTCTTCCCCCCTCCCTCCTTGCTGGAAATGGGAAGCAACAGTCATTTGATAACAAAATTGCCACATGTCTGATCATGAACAGAGAGATTTGTTGGGGAAGTCTGTCGAACGCGAAGTAGCTCCCGCAGATGGTTTTTAATATTGCACAATCTAAATTAAATGCATCCAACATTGGCTCTTTATTTATTTATTAGACTTATACCCCGCCCTCCCAGCACGGCCAGCTCAGGGCGGCTTGCAGAAGAGTAAAACAACAATAAATAATATAATAATCATAAAAACATTTATAACCTTAAAAGGTGCTGACCAATGACAGACAGATGTCATTAGCAAGATATGAGATGATGTTCCACTTCCGGATGTTTCTAGTGGTCAGTCCTGATCTGATCGCGTGGCTGACTCAGGCTGCTTTAAATTCCAGGGGGGCAGGATTCTCCCCCCAGGGTGCCTCCTAGTTGAAGGCCTGGTGGAACAGCTCTGTCTTACAGGCCCTGCGGAACTCACTCTGCAATGAGCCTCTCAGGGTGTCTTTTAAAAGGAGGCTTAGCCACAATCAGAGCTTTTTTTGTAGAAAAAGCCCAGCAGGAACTCATTAGCATAATAGGCCACACCCCCATATTACCAGATGTGTGGTCATCTAGCCACACTCACCATTTGCTTCTTATTCTGTTTACCTTGTTTGTTGTCAAAACCCAGAGCTTTTTTTTTTTTGTAGCAGGAACTCCTTTGCACGTTAGGCCACACACCCCTAATGTAGCCAATCCTAATGAGTTTCTGCTGTTGGGTGTGGCCTATTATGCTAATGAGTTCCTGCTGGGCGTGGCCAACTTGGGACCCAGCCGGAACGCCGTTCCTCTACGTTCCTGCCCAAAAATAGCCCTGGCCATGGTATCAATTGTTGAACTCCAGGTGATGGATTTCTTACTCAATCGTGCATGAATCTGGCTTGCAAATGGATTATTTTGTTCACCGGGTATAAGAGATAAAGAGTTGAATCCTAAGACTTCCATCGGTTAATCTGGATCCTGTTCTGCTAAGTCATTCTTCAAGTGTGAAAGAATGAATTTTTCTGATGTAGACATTTTTCTGCCTGTGATGGGAAAAGTCTTGATCAGAAGAGAGTTATGGGATCCCTAGAAGGGACTCATAAGATCCAAGCCAGTTATCTCAGCATACTGGTAAAGTCTGTTGTCAAATATAGATGATTTTTTGAAAATATTATGTTATTCCCTCCTCCAAGAAAAAAATGACTCCAAGTGTCATTTTTGTAGCAAGTCTAGCAAGAGAGGAGGAGGGTATCAAATGAACAGTCATCTCCTGGACCACCAATTCTTCACAAATCCCTGATGATCAGGGAGGAAAGCCAAAGTCTGACTAATGGCAGCAGGGAAACAGAATACAGACGGCGATTTGAGTCTTCCAAGGCCGGTTAAATATTTATGACTCAATTCTTGCCTTGCCTTAAGCCACTGTTGAGGAGTGATTGTCTGATCTCACCAACTGGACTTTGTGGCGAGTGTGTAGAAAATCAGAATCGGAGGCGGTGGCTTGATGGAGGAGTGCCAAACCACTGTTTTTCTACCTATAGTCTAAACCCTGGTTTGTCTGTTGTATGTCTTGAAACAAAAGCCGTGGCATGGTGAGCTGTCTGGAACTGAGCGTATGAGTTGACCAGATCGGTTGCTACAAAGGGACGGTTTTTGGGAACTGAAAATGATAGCAGAGATTTCGGTTCCATTGAGTAATTTGTTGGCGTACTATAAAAAGGATGAAGTTCCCCGTATGTGAGAATATTTGTTGAAGGCATATTAAGAGGGATGACTTGTAGGTGAAATTTGGCGCTACGGAAATCTACATTTTTTTCTTGCCCTTCCTTCCAGAGCTCTATGTCACACACATTCTCACCCCCTGTATCCTCACAACAACCACGTGAGGTCAAGTGGGTGAGAGAGACTGGCCCGAGGACCACGACTTCTCCATCCAGATGATGCGCTTGCAAACCCATTTGGGTTTGTGTCCTTTCCCCCCCTTGATTGTGGTTACATTTGATGTCTGAGTGGAGCCCGGGTGACTTTTATGGATCAGTGGAGATTTGAATTTGGGTCTGACACTCGCCCTACATCACACTGATTCACCCACTCGGCACCCATTAAGAAACAACAGTAAGGAGGAATCACATTTGAGCAATGAAAGGCAGTAGAATTGGTTATGTACATAAGTGCCATCAGGTTGCAACCTATGGCAATCAGAGCAAGGGGCTTTTTTGGGTTGCCGAGCTCCAGGTGGGGTCTGGAGAGCTCCTGAAATTACAACAGATCTCCAGACTATGGGGATCAGTTCCCCTGGTGAAGATGGCTGCTTTAGAGGGTGGACTCTACAGTATTATACCCTTCCCTCCCCAGGCTCCTCCCCCAGCATCTCCAGGGACTTCCCAACCTGAGCTGGCAACTGTAGGCTCTTTCAAGGCAAGTGAGAAGCAGAAGTGGTTTGCCATTGCCTTCCTCGGTAGAACCTTTCCTGGTGGTCTCCCATCCACGTACTGACTCTGCTTAAAATCAGGCTATACGATGCCACTTTCCCTCCCAATCAAAAGTGGTTATTGTCGCATAAAAATACTACTTTATGTTTGTTCAATGAGGTAACTAATGGAATCATGTCCATTTGCAAATGTCATAAAGGAGCACCAAGCAACACGAGAAGAGTCAGGCTTCCCATGTTTCTGGATGCTCTCATCTGATGAATCATCTTCTTCCCCGTGACTAAGTGGTCTCATACGCCTCTGTACCATCTCTGACCTTTCTGAAGTTCAAAGATTTGTGTTCTGGCTGTGAGTAGAGGACGGGACACCAAATCTACCTAGGCCGCCTTTGTTTGTTCTTAACTCAGATTTCTTTTTATGTTTCCTTTGCTTTTAGGGAGACCCACTGTTGGTGAAGCTCTCCCCCCCTGTCTTGGGTGGATTTGGACAGGCCGACGAGAAGCCCCTGTGGGCGGGTAAGCGTGTGTTGAACCTTCTGCTGCATGTGTGAATGGGATATCCCTTGAGTCAGGGCTTGGCTCCAGCCAAAAATTTTTATTAAAGGGGCAAAATAATGGGTTGTGGGAGATCTTTTTGCGACAGAGAGCCCTCGAATTGCGACAGAGAGCCCTCGATTGCATCCTATTCAATCTTAAAATACTTGCCTAAGAGAACCATCAGGTGTGCAGCCTGAAGATGTAAAGCTATAATGCCTTGCTTAATATTCAGACGATAAAATCTGCTCAACAGACCTTTGCAGAGAGAGAGAGAGAGAGAGAGAGAGAGAGAGAGAGAGAGAGAGAGAGAGAGAGAGAGAGAGTGTGAGTGAGTGCTGGCGCTACCCATAGGCAGGCGCAGACTGTGTTGTGCCAGTGCTGCCCCTTTCCTGAACTCTCCCTTCCCCCCTGCTCTTTCCCTTTTATCTCTGACCTTGGCTATCCTTGTTCTCTAACGGTCAGGTTGGCCTTGAGTCCCCCTCCTAGGCAATAACGAGAGTTTGGCATTGCCACCACAACAAAGAAAAAACAAAGAACAAAGACTCACCAATAACACAAAGCCAGACAGAACAGTTGGCATTGGAAACTGGCATTGCCCCCTCTCCCTCTGGTCTTTTACATGGTGTGAAGAAATTTGTGAGTCTCTCTGGATGGGTACAAAGAAAGGAGGTTAATGATTCTCCGGGTGGGCAGTTTGCCCCTGGTAATTGGATGGAACATGGCATGGTGAACAGCCGGCGTTAATAGCCAGGCCGTGATGAATTCAAGAGGAAACTGGTGATACTGAAAGCACAGTCTGGGAATTGGAGAGAGAGGACCTTGGTGGGGGGTGGGGTGGGGTGGGCTGTTCTGTAGCTGTGAGGGTTTGTCAAAGGGCTGTAAGGCTGAGGCATGCAGAGCTGGAATAGAAAGGGGGAGATTTAAAGAGGAAGAGGAAATAGGAAAAGCCAGAAATAAGCCCTGGTGGGAGGAGTGGGTAAGTGTGGACCAGTTTGGTCTGGGTCAGTATGAGGCAACTTCACATGCTCACTTACCCAGTGATTCTTATGTCCCCTAGCCGGTGACCAAGGTCCGAGTGAGTGACCCTCCCTGGACAATTGTGGTCATAAGGTGATTGGGAAAGAAGCTCATACTCTGGACAGTTGCTGGGTCCAAGTTGGTTTCCCCTTTGCCGTGAGGGAGGGAGCCGGTGTTACCTCCCAGTGCCCCTTGGGTCTCTGGCTGATGATGGGCAGGGGGACCAGAATGCCCTTTATTACAGCATAGAGAAGAGGCCACGGCTCAGTGGTAGAGAACCCGCTTTGTGTGTAGGAGATCCCAAGTTCAGTCCTTGGCATGTCCGATTAAAAAACTATTTAGCTGTTTGAGAAAGGCCTTTCTCTGCTGGAGAGCAACTGTCAGCCAGAGTGGGCAATACTGAACTTCAGGGACAGATGAAACTGACATGCTAAGTTAGATCGTCTACTCTGACCGGCAGCAGCTCTCCAGGGTCTCTCACATCACCTGCTGCCCAATCCTCCCCCCCTTTTTATTGGAGACTGCAGGGACACAATTTGGGACCTTCTGCATGCAAAGCAGGAGCTCTGCCTCTGAGTCACAGTGCCTTATCAGTGGTCTGATTCGATACTGGGTGGCTGCATATATTTTACACACACACAGCTTCATCTGCTGCTCACTCAGTCCATTTTCTCTTGTCTTTCTAGGCTCAAATCCCCTGCCACGGAGAGGGACCACCAAGTGTGGTTGTGTGTGAGTGTTTCCCTGTGCAGACAGTTCATTCAGCATATTGGATGCTTGCATTTTACCCACGTGTGACTGTTTTTTTTATCTAAGGGTCCATGTCAAAGATTTGCCCAGCTGGCTGTGATTGAATGTGAACGTGGGACGTGGTAGGAGATGTGCTGGGACAGAAGTGAGTGGCTGTCTCTGCTTGTGTAAAGCAGTGTCACGTGGTGCCCGAACCACTATGCAAGATGGCCAACACATACTAATGTGCATGTTTGGAGAGCAAATGGTACCTCTGTTGGAATGCGAAAAACTGTGTGCGCTTGCTTTTGTGATGGCACTTTCGACAGTTCACGAGAAAATGTGCTAGCATCAGTGGTTGTGCAGGACAATTGTGTGCATACCTGAGTCGTTCACGCTGACAAGTGTATAAGTGTCTGAATGCGTAAGGGTGATTGGACCTAGCTGCAAGTTTTTTGTGTGTGTGTGTGTGTGTCACCCATCTCCATCGATGGAAAAATCCAAAGCAGACCTAGAATCTGGAGCAAACCACCAAGGTGAAGACAATGGGGAATTGCTTCTGGATGATCCCAGGGTCCGGCCTGCCTGGGGGTCCAAGGTCCAATATATCCTAGCCCAAGTTGGTTTCTCTGTGGGGCTTGGCAACGTTTGGCGGTTTCCCTACCTCTGCCATCAGAATGGGGGAGGTGAGTAGAAAGGGGCAATTTTGATGTGTTCGGGGCTGGTGGAGGGTTCTTCTTAGCTTGTAGGACGCCTATACTTTTAACAGATCTGTGGTTGCTTGGAGGGAATTTTTATTCCCCATAGGTGACCAGGAAACAGCTGTTTATGAGCCTGCCTTGTAATACCATGTATGCTGTTCCTTATGATATGATCCAGTCTGTTCATATGAATTACTTGAAAGGAGCAAGTATAGAAAAAAGAGGGTGGTCTTGAGTTCTGTAGGTTGGAGGGGTGGTAAAACCAGGCTCCCTTTACTCTTAAATTATTGCTAATAATTAACTATCATATGGCAGTGTGTGTAGTATAGCCAGGAGATCCTAAGATTGTCTGGCAGCCAGAAGTCCTAGCTCCTTTAGCATTATGCGCCACTAGTTGGTAAGCGAGGCTTGTTTTAAGGCAGACATTTCAGAGGGGGTTTGCCATTGTCTACGTCCGCGTCATGACCCTGGTATTCCTTGGAGGCTGCCCTTCCAAATACTAGCCAGGGCCGATCCTGTTCAGCTTCCAAGATCTGGCGAGATCTGGCTAGCCTGGGCTATTCTTATCAGGGCAAATTATTGCTGATTCAAAGGAACAGGTGATTTAAGGGAGCCTGGCGTCTGTTGCCAGGGGAAAGGCAATTTTCCCCCTAATCTGTGGAGTCTTGTGAGCAAAAATTCTACTTTATGAGCTGCTGACATTAAAGATGTGAGCGAGCAATTTGGCCACTGCTTAAATTAGTTTGCTCCGGAGCCATCCTTCCTGAGCGAAGACAAAAATGTGTGAGCCGGAGTCTAAAAAACTGTGAGCTAGCTCACACTAACTCAGAGGGAACACTGCTTGCACCTGAATCTCTGTTTGTTCCCACACAGGAGCTTTCCTGCTGTTATATTTGCTGCTCCTCTTCGTCATTGGAATTCCACTTTTCTTCCTGGAACTGGCAGCTGGACAGATTATCCGCCAAGGCAGCATTGGAGTCTGGAAGCACATCAACCCCCGCCTAGTGGGCATTGGCTTTGCAAGCTGCATAGTGAGTCTCCAGTGGTGATTTTGAACCTCTAAAGCAGGGGTTGGCAACTGGCTGCCTGCAGCGCATAACCAGCCCATGGGGGGGGTTTCTAGTTTCTATGGCAAAAAGGAATGTCTTTTCCTTGCTGTCTGTCTCCTTTTAATTTATATGTGTTTGCCATATGTAATAAGATTCAGCCACTTGTCAGTATCCTGGCAGCTGTATGTAATGAGAAGGGCTCAGGGCCAGTGCACTGGCTTGGCACTCAGAAGGGCCCAAATTCAATCCCTGACACCTCCAGTTAAAGGGATCAGGGAGTAGGGGATGTGAAAGCCCTTGGCCTGTGACTCTGAAGAGCAGCTACCAGTCAGAGTAGACAAGAGTGAGTGTGATAGACCCATAGTCTGACTCAGTGGAAGGCAGCTTCCTGTGAATTGGAGGGAGAAGAACTTGGTCTCTTAACCCGGGTCTCAGACTAGGGTTGCCAGGTCCCCCTGCCCATCAGTGGACGATGGGGGGCTAGGGTTGCCAGATGCAGGTTGGGAAACTCCTGGAGTTTTGGGGATGGAGTCTGGGGAGGACAGGGACTTCAGTGGCGCACAATGCCATAGAGCATCCGTTTTCTCCAGGGGAACTGATCTCTGTAGTCTGGAGATGAGTTGTAATTCTGGGAGATCCCACCTGGAGGCTGGCAATCTTATCTCAGATTAATGTGGCACTACAGTGAATCGTTGACCTCTGGGGCAAATGGATGCAGTCGATTTCCTGTTGAATATCCTCAGTGCATGCGTGTTCAACATTTCTGCATCTTGCAGTCACCCCACCCGCCCCCACTTGAGGCTCTGATTAGGATCCTGTTCGAATCACAGCCCCCTCCCCAGCATGGTTGTGGAGGTACTGATTTTTCTAACTCCCTCCCCACAGGTATGTTCCTTTGTAGCGCTGTATTACAATGTCATCATTGCCTGGAGTATTTACTACCTGGGCAATTCCTTCCAGCTTCCCCTGCCGTGGGAAAGTTGCCCAGAAGTATCCAACCACACAGAAGAAGGTTAGTAAAGATTGATGGATGGATGGTGCATGCGTGGTTGGTTCTGCCTACGCTTGGCCTTGCAGATTTCTCTGGATGGAAAATTCATTTTCTACACACTGTCTCTAAGACCCTTGCATTGCTGTCTTTGTTCTCTTATTCATTTCTTACTACTTTTGTAGTCTGGCCTTTCTCAGTCGGACTCAAGGTGGATTATATAGTTAAAAGCCATGTAATAATAAGAGCGGTGTAATAAATATAACAGCAGTACAACAAAAGCATAATGACAAAATTAAATAAACAGTATGACGGTATAATACATACAATGAACAAAGCAATCAAAACTACCCCAAATTTCTCCCTTTCTCTTTCCCTTTCCCTTTTTCCTTCCTTCCTTCCTTCCTTCCTTCCTTTCTGTGTGTGTGTGCACACATGCATGCATGCACACACACCTGGAAGTCATGGTGACCTCTGGTGACTGACCGCTACTGGGGGCCTAGAGAATATTCAGCGAGGTGGCTGAATAAAGCCTGCCCCCGGCCTCCCGACTGCTGGTATTCCAAGGAGGTCTCCCATCCAAATACTTACCAGGGTCAACCCTGCTTAACTTCCGAGATCTGATGAGATCAGGCTTGCCTGGGTTGTCCAGGTCAGGGCACTACCCTAAATGTCATAGGCGTTCACCGTGTCACCCTGTTCTGTTGATACAAAGGCCCTCCTGAATGGTTCCCGTGAGTGACCCTTGATTCTCTTCTCAGAAATGGAATGCACCCGCAGTTCTCCCACCACCTTCTTCTGGTACCGTAACGCCTTGAACGTGACCAGCTCCATTGAGGAGAGTGGAGGCTTCAATCTCGCTCTTACCGGCTGCCTCTTTGCAGCGTGGGCCCTGGTGGGTCTCGCCATGATCAAAGGCATCAAATCCTCTGGCAAGGTCTGGACCTCTGCAACCAAGTTTGTTTTCTTCTCTCTTATGTGCAGGGCCGCCCTGGTTGAACAGAAATACTTACAACTGTCAGCTGGTGACATGATCCTTTTACCGGACGACTTAATTCCTAAACTTAAAATCAATTTGCATATTGACAAAATCCCCAAATGGATGCCTTCCTTTGGGGCGTTGAATTAAACACAAGGAATGGTAGTCCATTAACCAAGCCGATGCTCATTGTTAGCATAAAATCTTTAAGAATGCTTAGCATAAATTAGCATAAAGTCTTTAATAATGCTTAGCATAAATTAGCAAAGTGTTCAACAATGTTTCATCTTCCACAGTAATACACTACGTCTAGAATATCCCCAGAAAAGAACTTAAAAGGACAACTGTTCTCTTAAATCTCTGCCCCGCTTATTAAACTGAGCCCTTTGTTTAGCTAGACCTTTAACAAGATAGGGGTTTCTAAGCTTGTGGCTCCAGTTAGTTACTGAGTAGGTTCTGGGGCAGCCTTGTGGGGCCGAGAAGCAGCTGAGTGGGGATAGGATGGCTGTGGGTGAGGGGTGCTCTTCTCTCCCTTGCTCAGCAAGGGGCTATCCGTTTGGCCCTGGCCACATGGAGGCATTGGCTGGAGGGAGCCCGGGTTCCTTTTGAGGTCTGGACTGATCACAAGAACCTCGAGGTCCTTCAAAAACCCCGGAACCTTAATGCTAAGCAGTTCCGATAGGCTGAATTCTTCTCTAACTTCCAATTCACCCAGCACCATTTCCTTGGCCTGGAAATTTTGAGAAGAAAGGCAACTTACTTGTATTCCAATAAAGCATATCTTTTATGAAGAGTGCCTGGACTTACTTGCAGTTGAACCTGACACTGTCTAAAGACAGGAGAGAAATATGGCAGTTCATCTGACATCATGGAATCAAAATTACATTCAAGTGGCTCGTCCAGGACCAATTCCAAATCAGAGTATTCCCCCGGATCACGCAGGCGGGATTTGAGAAAGGAAGTGATGGTCAGTTTGGAAGTCTAAAGTGACCCCTTTGCACTGATGATTCTTCCGAAAGCTTTGTTAACCTCATGCTTGTCCGTATTCTCAATCCCACCGCAGGTTCTGTATTTCAGCTCGCTGTTCCCCTACGTGGTCCTCTTGTGCTTCCTCGTGCGGGCACTGCTGCTAGACGGGGCGATGGACGGAATCCGGATCATGTTCACACCCAAGGTGAGAGAGCCTGGCCCCCCACCCTGCAGAAACCCTGTCGCTGGTGAGGTGCTCTCTCCCTTCCCCACAGATTACCCCCCCTTCCTTTCCCATTTTGGAACAGCAGTTATGTCCACATCTGTAAATGTTACAACTTAAGTTTTAAAAGAAGTGGGGAGGGAAGCAGGTATTGTTCCCCTTTTCAAAGCGCAGCCCCTGTGGGCCGTCCTCCGTGTGACCATCTGCCCTCCGCTTTTCCCCTCTCCCTCAGCTGTCCATCTGGGGTGACATGCAGGTCTGGCGCCAGGCAGCCACCCAGGTGTTCTTCGCCCTGGGCCTGGGCTTCGGCACCATCATCGCTTACTCCAGCTACAACCCGCAGCACAACAACTGCCACGTAGATGGGCTGTTAGTCGCCATGGTCAACTTCTTCACCTCGGTGCTGGCCACACTGGTCGTGTTTGCCGTGCTGGGCTTCCGCGCCAATATCATCGCCCAGGCTTGCGTGGAAAGGTTAGTGGCTTCCCAGCTGAGTCCCACCCCTGTTTCGTTTGTCCCGGTGGGTGGTGACTTTACGTGAGCGGTCTCCCAAAGAGCGTCAGGCTTACCCGTGCAATCCTGCTTCCTTTTGCCTCCTCCCCCACGCTGCAAGGTCATCATCGCTTCTTTACACTTCCCTTCTGTATGAACCAATACCTTGTGCGTAGTTGCCCGCAGAAGCAAGGTTTCCAAATTCTGAATCCCCATTTGTTTCTGATTTGCTTAAACGGGGAATTGATTAATCGCATCTCCGCACAGAGGGCTCCCTATGGAGTGTGCGATGATGCACATAATGAGAAGGGGGGAAAAAACAACGGCACGGAGTCGGGATGGCCTGATCAGACCATCCCGGTGCCATGAGGGTGTACTGGAGTGATCAGACAGGAAAGTCCATCTGTGGCCCATAGCAGCCTGTTTGCTACTGGACTTTTCCCGGCGTCTTTTTATTCCCCTTCTGCGGAAGAGCAAAACGGGTTACCGACTGGTGCGGGGTGCTTCCCAGATGTTCGTGTCTGATCGTGCCCTTTAAATCCACCCAGCATTTGCACCTATGGCATGGCTAATTGTGTGTGTGATCGCGCCCTATGTTTCTGTCACACACACAGAACAAAGTTTGAGTCCAGTGGCACCTTTAAGACCAACAAAGTTTTATTCAAAGTGTAAGCTTCTTCAGGCAAATGGAATAAACTCTCCTCAAGGGTTACTTAGATGGAAAAAGAGGGTGGGGGGCAGCCATTAGGAGGGGCCACTCAGAGCCCAGATGCATCCGTAGAGCTGAAATTGGATCAGGTGGCCAATAAGATCAACAGATGGCAGCAAATTAGCATGTAAATGCAAGAGTTAACAAAAAAGATGTGAGAGTGAAGCTAGAGTCCAGCAGTACACACACACAGTGAGCAATTTCACATTACCCTTTTGAAGCCAGTTTGAAGCCGTTTTTGATCCGTCGTGGAGTAAACCGGTATAGGGCTGCCATTTCACACATGACTTTCCCCTTCCGGTAAAGAGCTGGATCTGAAGCGGTTTGCCATTTCAGACTGCACTGCTTTTTCCCACTTTTTCCCGCCATTTTTTGCCTGTGCGGGTGATCTCTGGCTTTTTTTTTTTTAATGTTCGCTTTAGAGCACTATAGCACTATAACACAACACTATAATGCTATAAAGTGAATGTTCCAAAAAAAAAAAAAAAGCTGGAGATTGCCCGCGCGGGCGAAAAACAGTGGGGAAAAGCGCATCAGAACCGGGAGAGGAAACTGAAGACTACTTGGAAGCAGTTGACAGGTAAAACACTTCAGCCCTGTTTCCCAAACGGGACAGAAGCGTTTGTGTGTGAAATTACAAATATATTCTGGTAGGGAACCAGTTCTAAAACAGTTCTGTCTGAAATGACAGACCAGAAACCGTTTGGGAACTGTTCCTCTTCCGGATTATATCGTCTGTCTGAAATTCTTTGGTCTGTTTGTTTGCAAACAGCACACTTCAGCCGAAATTTATCCTGCTGACATGTTTGAACATCTTTTTGTGTGTGCTGAAATTAGTAATTACTGAACCTGTTTCCATTACCTTAAACTACATGACCAGTGCAATCCCAAGCAGACAGAATACCCAATGAAGTGAATGGGCTTAGAAGGGTGCATCTCTGTTTAGGATTGTGCTGTAGGGCTGCTTTCTCACACATCGGATATGCCTTTTCAGTGCATTATAGTGATGGTTTGCCAGTGGATTTTCCTGCATGAAATTCACTCCTCTGGCAAACGATCACTCAAGTGCATCGAAAGTGCATTATCCGACGTGTGTGAGAGCAGCCGACTTTACTGGCTGCGTTCAGACCTCATGATCTTTGGTTTGTGGCAAGAGCGAGCCTGGGAATCCTTGGGCTTGAAAGAAAGATCACATCCAACAGCAGTGCCGCAGAGGAGAACAGCTTTGGTTTGAAAAACAAAATGTGTTGAAGGCTAAGGATTCAACACCCCTTGCATTGGGGGAAGGCGCGACTCAGCAGAACGGACGCAGAGGATCCGTATGCATAATCACTCCCACTTCTGTTTCTGCAGGGACGTAAGACTTCTGACCCCCCTGCTTCCAATGTTTTGTTCTTGGTTTTTCTAGCAACATAGACAGATTGTATCACCTGCAGTTCAATGGCTCCTTCCCCCATGACCTACTCCCTGCCAGGAATGTCTCAACCAATCAGTACGGCGTCTGGTACCAGGGACTCCCCAATGAAACGACAACGCGGTTGCAGGATCTGGGGATCGGGGACTGTCGTATCGAGGACGAGATGAACAAGGTGATTATGCAGGGGGATGCCATGGAGGGGCATGAGAGTCAGGCCATTGGCTGGTGCCTAGCCTGCGTCAGTCACGATCCACCAATCCAAATACAGTTCAACAGACAGGTATGGCGGCCTGTCAGGGACTCGAACTTCCGGGTGTTGCTGCTTAACTGGGAATAGTGGTGGCACACCTGGCCTGATGAGTCATGGCTGATGAGTCACATTGGCTTCGGGGAGGCATCTGGGCTGTTCTTGTTTGCTTGATTGCCCTCTGCGTTGGATTCTTGGAACGCTGAACGGTGATGTAAGAAAAGGGCAGAAGTCATCAGGACCAAGTCTGTCTCTCTGTCTCTGTCTGTCTCTGTCTCTCTCTCTCAAATGAAGACCAGAAAGGGGAGGCCTTTCAGTCCTTTTATACTTTATGACTCCTCTGGTTCAACAAAGTCGTGTTCTGTCACAAGCTATGAGAGCCAGGTGGTATAGTGTCAGACTAGTTCTGGGAGACCCAGGTTCAAATCCCCCACTCTGCGCTGAAGCTTGCCGGGAGATCTTGTGGCATTTGCCCTCCCCCAGTCTTAGAATCTGGGCCAGATGGGCCATCTAGGCAGGATCAGCCTAGAGCATCCTTCACAAGTGTTTGTCCAGCCGCTGCTTAAAGACTACCAGGGAGACGGAGCTCACCACTTCCCTGGGCAGCTGATTCCACTGTTGCAAAACTCCTACTGTAAAAAAGTTTTTCCTAATATCTCATCTGTCAGACCTTACAGGCTGTTTTGCAGATAAAATGGTATAAAGGAGAATCTGGTACGTTACCGTGTACATAGATTCTGATCTGAGTGCTGTGAAAAGGCTGTGGAGGTGATGCTTCATGGGAAGACAAAGTGCCAGTGTGGCGTGATGGTCAGAGGGTCTGACTAGGATGCAGGAGACCCAGGTTCGGATCTACACTCTGTTCTGGAGCTTGCTGGGTGACTTTGGGCCCAGCCGCTCAGCCTAACCTACTTCATAGAGCATAAACTGCAGGTGGAGAGAACATTTTAAGCCACTTTGGGTCCCTACAACGGTCAAAACTGGAGTATAACTATATAATTAAATACTAGCTACTGACCGTTGTGCAGCACGTGCAAAAGGGATGCTCTCTTGGTATGCAAGAAGCCCCTTGGAATGTCTTCCAGACCAGAGCAAAATAGCCATCTTCTTCCCATTGTTAGTCAGCATCACCTAATAATGAGAGAGGGACTGTTTTCCAAGACAGAAGTTTCGATTCTTGCTTAACTTTTATGGCCACTTTATGATCTTTTGTAGATGACATTTGCATTTATGGTCAGCTTGTGTCAATAAATTCCATGCCACATCGCATCCAAAGTATTTTGAATGCAGACTCCTTCCACTTTCCCGAATATGTCTGTCTCTACCGTTGGGTGAGCTCTGCTTCTCCCTAGCCCTGCCCCACCTTCCTGAGTCAGGCTTCTCTTCTTTTCTTGCGGCCTGGCTTTTTGGGCTGTTTTCAACCTCTTTTTGTCCTCCAGGTTGCCTGGTGTGTCCATCCATTGAAACATTCATGCAGCACTGCCCCTCCCCTTAAAAAAAGAAAAGAAGAAAAAGCATTGTTCAGGCAAGGCGGATGAAAGTGGCACCATGATTGGCACAGGGGCCAGCCAATCTGCACTTTGCCCAGCTGAGTGTGGGAGGCCGCCGGCTCTGTGGTGGCCACCAGGGTCAGCCAAACCTGCGCTCCACAAAGTGAGAAGAATTGGTTTCTTTGAGGCTCGATTCAATGCAGAGGTTTGTGCCCCTGTCTAAAAAAAGGGTGCCTGAAATCCACTGCTAGCTTGACCTTCAAGGTACATATGTCAGTGTTCAACTAATGCACACTGCAGAACATGAGTCAGTGTCACACACACACACACGCTTTGTTTGGATGATTTTGCCTGCAGTTGACTGAGCCCACCAAGGGTAATAGCACAGGGCTGAAAAGGCAGGGACAACAGTAGGCCTCCCTCTGTACCAACAGTTTGGTGTAGTGGTTAAGTGCGTGGACTCTTATCTGGGAGAACCGGGTTTGATTCCCCACTCCTTCACTTGCACCTGCTGATGTGACCTTGGGTCAGTCACAAGCTCTGGTGCAGCTGTTCTCTCAAGGACAGTTTCTGTCAGAAGTCCTCTCAGCCCCGCCTACCTCACAGGGTGTCTGTTGTGGGGAGGGGAAGGGAAAGGAGTTTGTAAGCCGCTCTGAGACGCCTTTGGGCAGTGAAGGGCGGGGTATAAATCCAAACTCTTCTTCTTCTTCTTCAACACTAGGTCTGTGGGTCATCCAGCTGTTGCCCAGGAGTGGCGCAAACTCCCAACAACCGGTGCCACAGGGCAGCCATTCATAAAGCATTTCCTCTGTTCGGCTTATACTTGGTGCATGCCAAGATGAGTGAATAATTCCCAGGTTCTCCATCTCTCTCTCCCTCTCCACAGGGTGTGGAAGGCACAGGCCTGGCGTTCATCGCTTTCACGGAGGCCATGACCCTGTTCCCCACGGCCCCATTCTGGTCCGTGCTGTTCTTCTTCATGCTCCTCAACTTGGGGCTGAGCACCATGCTCGGAACCATGCAAGGGATCATCACCCCTTTGCTGGACAACTTCCAGAGCCTCCACCGGCGGAGAACCCTCTTCACAGGTACGGCGGGGCCCAGGAAGGATAGGGTGTGGCTGCAGGGAAGCAGTGCCCTGGGTACCTCAGCACCTGAGCTACACTTTTATTTATTTATTTAGCTTATATCCCGCCCTATCTCACAAGTGGGCTCAGGGCAGCTCACAACATATAAAAGATAAAAGCAATAAACATATAATCAAAGCCCAATTCAAAACAAACAGAACAAGATGGCAGCTTGCAGGACAGCCAAGCACAACGAGTCCTGAGGGGCTAGAATGGATTGTGCCATTTAAGACTGGGGGAGGAGGTTGCACTTTGAAGCACAAAAACTCCCTGCAAGTAGAAAAGCTGCACGGCAAGGTGAAGCGAACTAGAATCTTTCTCTCTGATGTGTTGTTAGCTTTCAGAAACAGGAAGAAGGTTTTTCGTAAGTATGCAGGAAGCATTTAAGAACTGGGTCCCCTCCCCCTGCAGTCTTAAGTGGTACAACCAATGTCTCAGCAATTTCTACCGCCTCATTCTACTCTGTTGCAGTTAAGAGCCCCCTCATGCTAAAAGAGGTGACGGGATTCCAGGTTGTACCAGTTGAAGCCACAGGTGGATTTTTGAATGCTCTGCCATGTTTCTAAACAAAAAACCTCCTGACGTGTTGTAAATTACCACAGCAGGGAAGCAGGTTTCTGTAGGAAATAGTCAGAAAATGTGATCTATGCCTCTTCTCTTTCTCACCCCTGAGTTTGAAGTGGCCTAGTCCATAATTTGAACCCCTCTCCCCTTTTGTGTAACACGGGGGAGGACTGAGGTTGATGCTTTCCAGCCTGGAGTATGGCCTCAATGAGAGGAAAGGTTGGTCAGAGCTAACCTCTGATCCCTGTTTTACCAGCTGAGCCATGGATTAATAAGAGTGCCCCTGAGCAGGTGCAGAGGGCTCTCTCTTCACCACTACATAACCACAACCAGCCTTTGCACAGAAGTAGATTTAGGGGGTAGGGACATCCAGGACAGTGGATGGTGTTTCTGGTGGATGGTGTGTGTGGGGGGGTCTCTGTTATCCAGACTGCTGATGTGGGGCCTCATCTCCCTTCTCCTCCCCACAGTGTTATGCTGCGTAGTTGGATTCCTGTTCGGCCTGCTTTTCGTTCAGCGCTCTGGCAGCTACTTTGTGTCCATGTTTGACGACTACTCAGCCACCTTGCCCCTCCTGATTGTCGTGGCTTGCGAAGCGTTTGCCGTGGCCTGGGTCTATGGGGCCGACAGGTACGTTTCTACCCTGCCTCCCCCAACTGTGTCTAAGCATCTGCCAGTTTGACCTTTCTCTTTTGATTGGTGGAGGGCCTACACAGTTGCTTCAGAGTGTGTCAGACATCTTTGTCTTTCCATTTGATGCCCTTTGCCCTGTTGGCTCAGTGGCAGGGCACTTGCCTTGCGTGCAGAAGGTCCGAGTTTCAATCTCCGGCATCTTCAGTGATATGGAATCTCAAGCTATGGGGCTGGAAAGGCTTCGGCTTTAGAGATGCTGCTGGTCAGAGCAGATAACACCAAGCGAGGTGGGCTGGTGGTCTCTCTCTGTATAAGGCAGCCTCATATGGCTTTGGGGGTCTAGTTCTCACGCATCTGCTTTGCATTTGGTCCAGACATCTCCTATTAAAGGACTTAAGGCAGGAAGTGCTGGGAAGGACCCTTCTCTGCCTGAGACCCAGGAGGAACACTGCTAGTTAGAGTAGGTAGTGCTGAGCTAGACGGATCAGCTCTGGGTAAGTGTCCAGAGGTTGCCTGCCTGGCTATCACTTAGGCTACCTGCACCAATTTCGTTGGGCGGGGGGGGCTAGTTATTGCCACAGGGCGACCGCAAGCCCTTGCCTCAGCCCAAAGGAGCCATTCCACACACAAAAAAACCTCCTCAGGAAACAATCCATAGACAAAAGAACCTCCTCAGGAAAGCGCCACCATTAGCATGTTCATAGCCTGGAGAACTACTACAAGATAATGACTCAGCCCTACCCCACCTTCCAGGGTAGATATAAATTACCTGCCTACCATTTTTCTGCTCACCTTGACACAGAGAGTACTATATATTTCTGTACTCACCTCTGAGGATGCCAGTCACAGCTACTGGCGAAACGTCAGGTTCTACAGTGCCAAAACCACGGCCACACAACCCAGAAAAATCTACAGCAGCTAATATAACAATATTCTTAAAGCATTTTTATAAGCTTATTTTAACTAAGGGTATACAAAATATGAAAAATATAAAAGCATATATCATTACAATGACATTCTAAAGAATTAAACCCTTTACATGTATTCTTTTAAGGTTTCAAAGTAGTCTATGGCATAAAGCCTTTGCAAATAACTTGAATTTATCTATTATCCTTTATTTTGGTCCATCAGAATATTTTTGTTAATTTTATAAAGCTTTTTTAGTCTAAATTGAACCTTCAGATTTGTAAAATGTGCTATGTGTCCCAGAAGTGGGACAAAGCCAACTGGAACATTGGGGTGGTCACCATGGCAACAAGGGTCAAACAAGACTGGGTAGTCTCTCAAGGCCCAAGGGGGGGGTAGGCCTTATATAGGCCGAGGCGGACTCCACAGTCAACTCTGGTGGCGCCCAAAGAAAGGGAGCTGAGGCAGCCAGGAGGGAAGAAAGGGCAGAGGGTAAAGCCCCAGAAAAACTCTTTCCTTCCCTGGTGAGGTGGCGCAGGAAAGGTAGGCCTGCCCTATCAGGCTGTTTCATGTGTTGTTGTTCCTTCCTTCTGGCACCAGGTTCTTAGACGACATCGAAGCCATGCTGGGCTGGCGGCCTTGGCGCATCTACAGCTACATGTGGCGCTTTATTAGCCTGGCATCAATGGTGTGCCTGCTGATCGCGAGCCTGGTACGCATGTGTTTAAGTCGCCCGACCTACCAGGCCTGGAACAAGGAAGAGGTAAGCCTCCACCCAGTCCTATCCTTTCATGGTTCCAACCAATAAGAGAAAGGGTAGGGTCCAGTCACACGCAGAATTAGCCGTGCGATAGGGACGGATGTCGGGTGGATTTTACAGGCACAATCACACGAAAACATCTGGCATGTGTCCTGCACCCATCGGCAACCCTTTGGCAACCTGTATTGCCCTGCTATGGGGGAGGGGGTGCTGGGGAAGGAAAGAGAGAGAAGGCATAGTGATGGTGGTGGGGAGGCTAGTTTCTCCATAACTTTCCATGGCAGAGCGGCAGTTGGTGTGTGTGTGGGGGAAGCCAATCTCTCTCTCTCCTGGGATTGCCAATCTCCAGGTGGTGGCTGGAGATCCCCTGGCATTACACCTGATCTATGGCTTTATACCCCACTGAACTCTCTCCCCTCCCCAGCCCCTGTTCTCCTCAGGCTCCCCACTTCCAAAATCTCCAGTTATTTATTATTTTTAAGTATAAGCATAATGTGTGCCCTACAAGGAAAAAACTTTGCCCCACAAAATGAAAAATCCTGGCCACGGCCCTGGCTGAGATACATTTAATGAAACAATCTACCAGCAACCAGCACTGGACCACCAATCTATATTCCAAGTCTCACCAGATGGGCTCTGTTAATTTTATTTATTTATTTATTTATTTATTATTTATTATTTTCCATTTATATCCCACCTTGCCGAAAATCGGCTCAAGGCGGCTAACAACATTCAGTCCATAAAACAATGCATTAAAATACACTAAAATATACCTTCTGCCTAGCATCCTAAAACTAACAATGCTAGACAACTGAACAAACTGATGGCAGCTTCAGTTTACCTTTCCCTCACCAGCAGCAATATCCATGTGATGTTCATCAGACCATAGCATGTTTCGCAGGTAAATTTGATCAGTGGCGGCTCCTAATCGAAGGCCTGGTGGAAGAGCTCCGTTTTACAGGCCCCGTGGAACTGCAGAAGGTCTCGCAGGGCCCTGATGTTCTCCGGGAGCTCATTCCATCAGCATGGAGCCGCCACTGAGAAGGCCCTGGCTCTGGTAGCAACCAACCTGGCCTCTCTCGGGCCAGGAAGAGCCAGGCGACTCTGGATCCCTGACCTCAGTGCTCTCTGGGGCACATATGGGGAAAGGCGGTCCCTCAAGTAGGCAGGCCCCTGACCATATAGAGAAGAAGAAGAAGAAGAAGAAGAGATTGGATTTATACCCCGCCCTTCACTGCCCAAAGGCGTCTCAGAGCAGCTTACAAACTCCTTTCCCTTCCCCTCCCCACAACAGACACCCTGTGAGGTAGGTGGGGCTGAGAGAACTTCTGACAGAAACTGTCCTTGAGAGAACAGCTGTGCCGGAGCTTGTGACTGACCCAAGGTCACATCAGCAGGTGCAAGTGGAGAAGTGGGGAATCAAACCCGGTTCTCCCAGATTAGAGTCCGCACGCTTAACCACTACACCAAACTGGCTCTATATAGGGCTTTAAAGGTCAAAACCAGCACCTTGAAACGGATCCGGTAAGCTATAGGCAGCCAGTGCAGTGCCTTCGGTACAGGCTTGATTGTCGGTGTCTCTTCACAGGCAGATAAGCAGCAACTGGAATACCCGCCCTGGGCTCTGGGTCTTCTCATAAGCCTCATCGTCGTGGCCGCCCTTCCCATCCCGATCATGTTTGTCCGGCAGTTGTTGCTCGAGCGGCTGGCTCCGACGGTATCACCTGTGCCCCCTCAGGAAGAAGACGACGGGGAGGAGGAAAAAGAGAGCCCAGCTGATCCCGATTACCAAAGTAATGGGTACCTGCCTGTTCGGACAGAAGACCGGCAGGACTTCTAGCTGGGATGCACCCCGTGCAAAACGTGACCCATCTGAGCTGCCAAACCGTCCTCATCTTGGATAGATCCACCGCTGTGTTTTTCCTCTCCAGCCTCAGGCTCAGTGATATCAGGGCTGTGGTGTTTGTTTAGACCCTTCTGGTGCTATTTGTCCGGTGGATGGATGCCAAAGATGGGGGCAGGCCAATGAAAGAGGAAAACAAAATGGTTTCCTCAGCTGATCTCTCTGAACCTACTGAAGACCAACGATGGCTTAGGATGTGAAGACCCTGAAGGCAAAGGAAGAGGACTAGAGGGACCTCAGCATAATTAAAAGTGATATGCAGGCGACCCGAGGTGAACTGAGATTTGGAAACCTCAATGAGTCAGCTTGCAGCTCACGCTACAGCCGCAGAAGACTGTGTTTGCTTCCCAGAAGATGCCTCTGCAGGGTTCTAATACCTCCGTGAATGCTGAGGCACAGGACTTGCAAGATTTTGCAAACTGGCCTTGGGAGCCTAAAGGGCTGTGCTCAGAAGAGCACTGTGAGAATCATCGGGATCCAAGAAGGGAAAGGACGATCCAAGACCTGGCGGGGGTTTGTCTCTTTTTGTCCGAGGACCTGTTACAATTGCAGCCTGCATTCACTCCTCTCTGCCTCCATTCCTCCCTCTGTTCCCCCTGCCTAGGTCTGTATTAAAGGGTAGACACTTTAGGTGCAGGGAGCTTTCCGTTTATTGCCAGTCTGGTGACACCAGATACCCTGATGCAATTATTATTATCCAGAACCTGAGCAAGTGCTCAGGCCACTGGGAGGAAGATCAAAATACACCAGATGACCAGGCTTTCTTCATCCGCCTCCTCTGGTACATGGCTAACAATATTATGGCCAGAGCCTGAGCCATAAGAGTTGAGTTTGGGGTCCACGGCAGGGGGAAGCCAGTGGCATCCAGGACCCAGCAAAGGGGACTGAAAGAGCGAGCCCGCGGATGAAAAGTCCTCCGTTGTTGCCTCAGCTCTGCCACAAGCTTACCGGATGGCTTCTGGCCAGCAGTTATTTAAGAACATAAGAATAGCCGTGTTGGATCAGGCCAATGGTCCATTTACTCCAGAGACCTTCTTTACACCGGTGGCCAGCCAGGTGCCTCCTGGGAAGTCCACTAGTTGCTGACTGCTCCCCAGCCTCTGACGGTCAGAGGCATTTTGCCTCTCAGCCTGGAGGTACAATTTGGCAGTCGTGGCTAACAGCCAAAAGTAGACCTGTCCTCTATAAACCTGTCCAGTCCCCCCTCCAAAAACCCTGTCCGTCGCTGTCAGGCAGTGAGTCCTACAAGACAGTTACTGATTTTGCAAAGCAGCTCTTCCTCTTGTCTGTCAGATCTACTGTCCATCAGTTTCATACATTGATCCTGACTTCTAGTATTATGGGAGAAAAGTTAATCTCTCTGCTTTCGCTGTACCATGCCTAATTTTGTAGATCATGTCGCCACCGTGCTTCGGTTGGCTTTTTTCCACTGCAAACCCCCACATACACATGCTTTTGCCTTGCTTTGCAGGACCGGTGCTCCAACCTCATAATCTATTTGGTTGTCCATTTTTGCACTTTTTTTCTTGCTCTGCAGTATCCTTCTTGCTATAGCAACCAAAATTGTTCCTGTATTCCATATGCGGCAACACCAGGGAATGGTAGAAAGGTGTTACAATTAGGGATGCCAACCTCCAGGTGGTGGCTGGAGATCTCCTGCTATTACAGCTGATCTCCAGGCGACAGAGATCAGTTCATCTGGGGAAAATGGCCGCTCTGGAAGGTGGACTCTATGGCATTATCCCCCATTGAAGTCCCTCCCCTCCCCAAACCCCGCCTTCCTCAGGCTCCACCCCTAAAATCTCCAGGTATTCCCCATCCCGGAGCTGGCAACCCTAGTTACAATAGTGGCGGTTTTAGTCTCATTCCTCGGGTCATACCCTGGGCCACCTGTGATTAGGAGGACAACAGCATTGATTTGCCTTCCCTGGCTGTCATATTGGTCCTTGGCAGAATGTATACGAAGTGCTTTGAACATTCAGAAGGCAGCATAAAAATCTTGTTAACATTCCTTTGTTAGGCTGAATAATCCAGGATGTCCTTTAGATGTTTCGTCATTGGGGGGTTATAATGGGCAAGAGGGTTTGAAGAAAAACGTCTGGTTCATTTTTAATAGAAGCTTAACACGTGGAAAGGTGCAGTTGAGGTTCTAAATGGGATGGAGGGAAATAGCATCCTACTAAGCCTCTCTTAAAGAGACAGAACGTTTTTCTTCTAGGCAGTTGGGACCCTTCGCTCCCCCTTCCCTCTGTAGCCCAAAATGCTCCTTGAAATTCTGCTCCTGGGAGGCTCCCTAGGAACAGCATGGTGGGGTGGGGAGTCAGACGTCTGTCGCAGGAGGGGGAATCGGCAAAAATCATCCCAGCCATGGAAATGTTAGGCAAGATCCAAGCCCAATAGTATTAGAGTTACAGTCAGGGCTTTGACTACGAATTACGTGCCAACAAATGTAAGAAAAGCCTACCAACCTGCTTCCATGCTGCATCGGGGAGGGAGTGATTTTGAAGGAGAGAAGCAACAAAGGGGAGCTGAGCCCGCTCTGTGCTTAATCCTTATGTCCTGCACCAGGGCCCCTTCCACTGTGGGCTTCCAGATGTGTTTTATGGAGAAGTCTTAACAACATATGAAGAGCCCTGCTGGATCAGACCAGTGGTCCATGTAGTCCAGCAGTCCCTTTGGAGAGCCAACAACAGTGCGTAGAGGCCCAGACCTTCCTCTGATGTTGCCTCCTGGCACTGAGATTTATAGGTTTAGTGCCTCTGAATGTGGAGGTTCCCTTCAGTCACCATGGCTAGTAGCTATTGATAAACATCCTCCATGAATCTATCTAATCCCCTTTTAAAACTGTTTATTCCTGCGGCCATCACTACATCCTCTGGCAGCGAATTCCATGTTTAATCACTCACTGTGTAAAGAAGTATTTCCTTTTGTCCGTCCTGAACCTACTGCCCATCAGCTTCGTTGGATGCCCTCGAGTTCTAGTATTATGGGAGAGGGGGAAAAATTTTCTTTGTCAACTCTCTCCACCCCATGCATAATTTTACAAACCTCTATCATGTCCTCCTTTAGTCATCTCTTTTCTAAACGGAAACGCCTCAGACGCATCAGCCTTTCCTCCATCTTGGTCACCCTCTGTACTTTCTCCAGCTCTGCAATGTCTTTTTTGAGATATGGTGACCAGAACTGTAAACGGTATTCCAAATGGGGCTGTACCACAGATATATACAGGGACTTTATAATATCAGCCATTTTATGTCTTTTCCTATACAGGGTACTGAATTCTGACCCCACTACCAGATGGTGTGCTTTTTCTATTCATGTGTGTACTATACCAAGTCCCACTTAACCTCCCCTGAACATGCAAAGCTAGTTTCCTTTAGGGGACTCAATAACTCTTATGGTTAAGAGTATGAGACTGGAACCTCATAGGCCCATGAAGCCCAGAGGACCTTGAAACAGTTGCACACTCTCAGTGAGCCCACCTCACTGGGTGGTTGTGAGGGTAAGGTAAGCGAGGGGATGATAGAACATGCATGCCACCAACCTTTGGGAGACAATGCTACATGACTGCTGTTTTACTGCAATAGGTCAAATTTCTGAAGGGGACACTAAATTGAATGGCACCTGTCTATGAATTGGGACTTCATAGCAGCGTCTGGGTTTCAGATCAAGACTACAAATGGCCAGATGATGCCAATGAATCCAGTCCTAGTTCTTCCACATTTTTAAGCCAGTTATTCTTCCTCATGGACTACAGAGGACCTTACTTCTTTCTTCTTTTAATGACGTCTAAATGCGTATTAGACATAGAGTGAAGGTCCAGACTCCAGACCAGGGTCTTTCTCTGGTATGGTAAAGTAAGGGACGATCTAATAGTAGGAAAGATCATACATGTATAGTTTCTAATGGGGAGGGAATAGATATGTTTTAGCTACATGAACTAGAAGATCTGTAGGCACAACTTCTCACCCTGTAAAACATCAGTTTCCATGTATTAACAATTTCACTCCAGATCCTGATTTGAGGGGAGGGGGTTTCATATGTGTTTTCTGAGCTGTGGCTTATCTTTCCTTCACTTGGATCCAGAGATCGCTTGTGTGAAGTGGGAATCACAGGTATAAATTGGATGTGTATCTCAGTGTGGAAGCCCACCTTCTGCATTGTTTTGCTTTGGCAGCATAATGTCTTCTGATGTATACCACCACTCACACTGCGACACTCTTAGCCATGTGTAAACTGTTGTGCCTAAAGTGAGATTGGGGGATCTGCCTTCATAGAAGGGTATTTATTGGGTTTGGGCTTGTTTTTCTCTGTCTGTGCCTTAACATTGTGTTTTTAAGTGCTGTTCAAATATTTGTACTTTGTTTCTAAATGGAAAATATTGTAAAAGCTTTATTTTTTTTGCTGGCAAGCGCAGAGATTAAATAATAATTTAATCACATGTGGTTCATTGGATGCTGGCCTGGCGAGACACGACTTTCAAAATGTGTGTGCAGCTGTTGCCTGGCCGAGGGGAGGGAGGCTTGGTAAAGTCATATTTGACCAGCCTCAAGTCTCCCATGTGCAAAATTGAATTAATAAGGACCTGCTTCTCAATGAAACGTGTTTTGTACATTCAGTGCTGCTATGCCAGTCGAGTTAACAGCATTGAAGGGCAGAGATGGTGTTCTTTTAACACCATAACAAAATTCATAATGTACTTCCCTGCAGAACATTAGAGCCCTGTTGGATCATACCAGTGGTCCATCCAGCATCCTGTCTCACACAGTGGCCAACCAGTTCCTTTGGAGAGCCAACAACAGCGCATGGAGGCCAAGACCTTCCCCTGATGTTGACTCTTGGCTCTGGGATTCAGAGGTCTACTGCCTCTGAATATGGAGGTTCCCCTCAGTCACCATGGCTAGTAGCCACTGATAAGACCTATCCTCCATGAATCTGATTCCCTTTTAAAGCTATTCTTGTGGCCATCACTATATCCTCTGGCAGCAAATTCCACATTTTAATCACTGTCTGTGTAAAGAAGTATTTCCTTTTCTCTGTCCTGAATCTACTGCCCATCAGCCTCATTGCCCTACAGTTCTAGTATTTTGGGAGTTCTGTTTGTCAGCTCTCTCCACCCCAAAAAGCAGCACTTCTTGGATATTTGTAAATTATGCAGTTATTTATAAGCCTAAAGCGTCAACAGGAGAACAAGGAAGCAACTTTAGTGTTGTTTTTTTTACCATGATGAGAACAAAGTGTGCCAGTTAAATCTTCCAGTGTTCCCTTTGATTTTGTCTCATGAAGTAAAATATGCTCACATAACAGCCCACAGAAGTGGTTTGTTTCAGGGTGCCTAGTAACGCATTGTTCCTAAGCATGGGGGATTTAATGTTGAGAGTTCGAAGAATCAACTCTGTTAAAAAGAGTCAAATTTGTTTCTGGGATTTTCTCTGTAAATGCTTTCATGTCAACTAAATATGAAAGGACTAAACCCTCTCTAGATTTTTTTAGAGAGGTTAGACGCTACTTGTCTTGGTTCCTGTGTGAACTGTATAAGATCAGAGCAGTACCCATGTGGTCAAACCAGACAAATTCTTTTTTCTTTCTTACTAATAAAAAAAAGTTTGCAATGTTTGTTCCCCTTGTCTTTTTTGGAGGGTGGGGAAATCACCGTGCTGCAGATGTCTCTTGTACTGCAGGGCAGATTGCCCATTATAGCTCAAAACTATAATTTTTCCCACAGAAGTCACACACATTTCATGCATATGATTAAGTGGACTGTACTTCGTGAAAGTTTGTTTCATAGTTAAATCTATGGTCCTCTGTGCATTAAGCTGGGAATAAATGTCATTGAACACATGGGAACTTACACAGAACTTTTGGAGGAAGGAAGGAAGGAAGGAGATTGGATTTATACTCCGCCCTTCACTACCCAAGGGAGTCTCAGAGTGGCTTACAAACCCCTTCCCCTTCCCCTCCCCACAACAGATACCCTGTGAGGTAGGCGGGGCTGAGAGAGCTCTGACAGAAACTGCTCTTTTTCAAGAATAGCTGTGCCACAACCATGGCTTGCCCAAGGTCATCCAGCAGATACAAGTGGAAGAGTGGGGAATCAAACCCAGATAACAGTCCCTGCACTTAACCACTACATCAAATTGGCTCTCTGTTTTGCTTGAACAATTTAGGAGGGCTGCCCTGCCAGTAGGGATGCCAGCCTCCAGGTAGGACCTGGGGATTCCCCAGAATTACAGCTTATCTCCAGACAACAGAGATCAGTTCCCCAGGAGAAAACGGATGCTTTGGAGGGTGGAGTCTATGGCATTGTACCCCACTTAGGTTCCAGTCTTCCCCAGGCACCATCCCCAAATCTCTCCCCATTCTGGATCTGGCAGCCCTACCCCTTCATCCCGTCAGTGACTAGAGGGGACCTGGCAACCCTACCACCCGAAAGGGCAAAGAGGGGGTGTAGTTCCATGATTCAGCATGCAAAAAGTCCCAGGGTGATCCCTGGCATCTCCAGGTTAAAGGATCAGGTAGCAGGTGATTAAGCAGATCTCTGCCTAAGACCCCAGAGAACCACCGCCAGTCTGAATAGGCAAAACTGATGCCCGGTTTCAGTTTAAGGCAGCTTCATGAATTGTGCAAGAGTCCAGTAGCACCTTAAAGACTAACAAAATTAGTGGCAAAATATGTTAAGTCTTTCAGGTGCTACTGGACTGTTGCTCTTTTCTCCTGCTACAGACGGACCAACATGGCTGCCCATCTTGATCTATCTTCATGTACTGTAATAGATCAAGACAGGTAGGTGTGTTAGTCTGTCACTCAGCATCTGACATCACTCCACTTCCCAATAAATACGACAGGTGGACTCCCGTTCTAGCTGTATCTGAAGACGTGAGCAGCGACTCCTGAAAGCTCCTCCCCCGCCACAAATTGTGTTAAGCCTGTAAGGTGCTCTTTTCTACTGCTTCATGAATTGTGCTTGTGTCAATTACCCTATCCACGTCGATTCAGAAGCCCCCCTGAGCACCGTAAGATTTGCTACCATGGAAATGAATAAATAAAGTGTGCACAGGAATCAGGACCGCAGCCCTCTTCGTTATGCAAAGCGGACCTAACTCAGCCGTCGTCAGTCAGCTTCCCCCATCAAAACTGCAGACCCCACCAGCCTACATCTCCCACCAGGCACTGTCTTCCTAGCGCTCAAAGAGGCAGTCCCTTTCCTCACGTGACTAAATTAGTAGCCAATCACTTTCCCCAGCTTTTGACGAGCCGGGGGCAGGCGCGCGGCTGCCCACGGAATGTCACGTGATCAATGCCGTTGCAGGGAGCGGCGCCGTAGAGATAGAAAAGGGCTGTGTTTTTTTTTTTAATGGGAAACATGGAAAGCTGCTATGAGATTTTCTGTGTCCGGAAGTAACTATGAGAACCCCGATATAGGGTTTGCCTGTATACCCTCTTTTCTTTTTAAATGATGCGTTTCCCGCCTAAAGAGTGGGTGGGCTTAAGCTGTCATTACGTCATGGGAACTTCCGGTTTAACGAACCTTCCCGGTGCCATGTGAGGAAGGGTTTCACCGCGGAAAGAAGCGCTCAGTGGCTCCCCCTCTGTGCCCAGAGACACTAACTGAAAATACCGTCTGGATGAGGGGGCAGATGCTGTATCGGTTCCCGCAGACTTTATGAGGAGGGCGGAGTTCAATTTTATCTGTTTACTGGAAATCCCAAGCTGTGATGTATTAATTTATTCTAGTGCCCAGTTCGTTGACCTGTTGTAGTGACCACAAAATAGAAGAATCCTGTAGTAGTCTGAAGAAGTGTGTTTTGCACTCGGAAGCTTACATTTTGAACAAAACGTGGTTGGTCTCAAAGGTGCCACTTAATTCAAGACTTTGTCCTGGCCGACTTCAAGTTGACCAAAAGGATTGAAACGAAAGTTCCTGGGTCTGAGAAAACTACGTTTGACCCAATGTGCTCCTCCCCACCCATTTCCTCTGTATTAAAAAACCCTGCTGACTGAGGATTTGCCTCACTGTATCCGACGAAGTGCGATCAAGCCTAGCAAAGCTGATGCTAAAAAAACGGCACCATCCCTGCTGCACATACCTGTTCTGAAGCAAGCCTCACAATGTTCACTGTGGCTGGCTTCTATGAAATCGTGCATAGGATTGCAGCCTAACCATACAGATATTATGTCCTTATCCTGGTAGCTTAAATCCAGACTGGAGTAGCTCTGCACAGAAGTACACAGTAAATCCATTTGTCTTTAAGATGCCACACACAAGACTCTTAGGTTTTTGCTGTGGTGTGTGTGTGTGTGTCTGTCCCTCTAGTAGGACTGCCAGCCTCCAGGTGGGGCCTGGAGATCTCCCAGAATTACAGCTGATCTCCAGGCTACAGAAATCAATCCCCCTGAAGAAAATGGCTGCTTTGGAAAGTGGACTTTATGGCATCACATTCTCCTTAATCAACCTCCCCAAATCCATCCTCCATAAGCTCTAACCCCAAAATCGCCAGGTATTTCCCAACTCAGAGTAGGCAGTCTTATGTCTTTAGCCCTGCAGGTTTCAAGCTTCCTCCCCTGGGGGAGGAAGCCCTTTCCCCATCAATGCATCTGGCCAAAAGACCCATTCATGATTGCCACAGAGGATTCTGGGATGCAGAGCTAACTCCCATGGGAGCACAACATAGTTAAGTGCACGGACTCTAATCTAGGAGAACTGGGTTTGATTCGCCACTCCTCCACTTGCAGCTGCTGGGTGACCTTGGGCAAGCCATAGTTCTGTTAAGAGTTGTTATCTCAAGGACAGTTCAGGAAAGAGCTCTCTCAGCCCCACCTGCCTCATAGGGTGTCTGTTATGGGGATGGGAAGGAAAAGGAGTTTGTAAGCCACTCTGAGTGAAGGGTGGGGTATAAATCCAATCTCCTCCTCCTCCTCCTCCTCTTTTTCTCTCATCATGCCCTAAGTGAAGAGTCCACACCCACCATTTCATGATGAGCTTCACCATTATGCCTGGAAACAATGTGTTCTCCCTCCTCTTCCTTTTAAAAAAGTCCTTTGTATTGAACATCTAGCCTGACCAAAAAAAAGTCCCAGAGAGCTAAAAAGTTTGCAGCTGTTTGATGATGTCCACTTTTGCAGAGTTTGGCCATAATGAACAGTATTACACAACTGTTTGTGGTTTTGAAGTTTGTCTGTGAATCAACACTGCTTTGTGTAGGCTTTGTTTCCTTCCCCAGGAAAGGCCTGTCACTGCCAGTAAGCTGCCTTTCCCGGAAGCTTTTAAAGTTTTACTCTGGGTTTCATGGATGCAAGTGTCAGATATAGACACAATACGGTCTTGTCTATTGTACTTTTTGTACTTTTATGATTGTGAGCCACAGCCACCTTGTGAATCCAGAATGCAAGAAAAAGGTTAAGTAAACACTTGTCCACCACTTCCTGTTTTTTAATTCACTGAGAGCCAGAGTGCCTAGCGTTGCACAAGATTTGGGGAAATCTTGGGTTCAAATCTTCCTTGCCATGCAAACTTATTGTGTGATCACCCAATAAACTCCTATTTCAAGCATACTCATAAAAACTGTGTGATTCAGGCGGGTAGCTGTGTTGGTCTGAAGCAAAACAACCAAGTTGGAGTCCAGTGGCACCTTTAAGACCAACCAAGTTTTATTCTGGGTATAAGTATCTGAAGAAGTTTGCAGGCACACAAAAGCTTTGTTGGTTTTAAAGGTGCCTCTGGACTCAAACTTTGTTCTCATAAAAACTGTATGTTTAACATTATTATGGGTTCAAATTCCCACTCTACCATGGAAGCTCACAGGGTGCCCTCACGCCAGTCATGGCCTCTCAGCCTAACCTATTTCTTTACCTCATTTATACCCCACCTTTCTCCCCAATGGGGACCCAACATCATTCTCTTCTCCTCCGTTTTATCCTCAGAACAACCCTGTCAGGCAGGTTAGGCTGAGAGTGTGTAGCTGGCCAAAAATCACCCACCCAGCTTCCCTGGCAAGGAGGGGATTCAAGCCTGGCGTCTCCTAGAGCCTCGATCTGCACTCTGACACTACAACCTACCTCACAGGGCTGTTGTGAGGATACAACAGAAGAGGGGAGAGAATCCTGCTTGCTTTCCTGAGCTACTTAGAGAAAGGAGAGATGAAACACAATAAATACATTCAGGTGGGTAGCTCTGTTGGTCTCAAGCAGCAGAACAAGTTTGGAGTCCAGCGGCACCGTTTAAGAGCAACAAAGTTTCATCCAAGGTATAAGCTTTCATGTGCAAAGCACACTTCTTCAGACACAGTGAAATGACATCTCCTCAAGCCCCACTTACAGGAAAAAGGGGGGCAGCCATTAGGAAGGGCTAGTCACGGCCAAGGTGCATTATAAGCAGGGCCGAAATCGGATCAGGTGGCCGGTGAGATCAATGAATGGCAGCAAATATATACATAAAATTGAAGGGAACTCCCACCCCGATAAGCTTCCAAGGAAGTCCTTTTTGCATGCAACACAGTTTGAAAGCCACTGGTTCCGGGGGGATCAGACAGACAGAGAGAGAACAGTGGCACCTTTACGACCAACAAAGGTTTATTCAAGGTATGGGCTCTCGTGTATATACACACTTCTTCAGAGAGAGAGAGAGAGAGAGAGAGAGAGAGAGAGAGAGAGAGAGAGAGAGAGAGAGAGAGTGACTCCTGTTAGCCCCACCCCATCTTTCTCTGCGGGTTTCTTTTCAACACCCTCCTCTCTCCCCCTCCCCTTCTCCTGCCGGCTGCCTGGTCATGTGATTCCCCAGCAGGGAGGAGGAGCCAGAGCCGGAGTGGCGGACGGCGGAGTTTCTTCTGCCGGCCTTTGGCGCGCGGGCGGAGCGGCGGCTGGTGTTGGCGGAGCGCGGACATGGCGGCGGCTGGGAGAGAGCGCGAGCCGGAGCCCCCGCCGCAGAAAGCGGGTAAGAGGGACGGGAGGAAGGAAGGCTGGGCTGGGCAGGGACAATAAAGGGAGGGGAGGGCGATGGTGTGTTGGGGGGCGCGGTGGTTGCTAACAAGGTGGGTGTGTGGTTTGTTTGTTTGTTTGTCTGTCATGAAAAGCAGAGTGTCTCAAGTCCCTGCTACAGCAGAAAAGTAGAAAAATCTCCATTTTGTCGTATACGCCCTGCCTCATCAGAGCCGAACCTGGTTATCTTCCACGAGTTTATTGCATTTGTTGGCACCGCCTCTACTACAGGCATTAAGGCGCCGTGCCCTTCTCCCCCCCCCGGGCCCTACCCTCAGTCTGAAGCACCCTCCGATGGTGGTCCTCCTCGCCGTGAATCGTGGCTGTTGCGTTGCTGGTTGGGAACGTTTTAGGGTGCCTCACGCTGCCTCCGGCTGGTCATTCCTCCAGCAGTGTGTGGATGTCCGTACATAAAACCAACAGCTTTTCATGATACGGGGGGAACTTCGCTTTTGTTGTAGTTGTTGTAGTCATGCTAAAAAACAATACAAGGTAAAAAGGAGAACGGCCCCTGTGCTCTGCATTAGGTATTTGGGCGGGCGGGCTACACTGATCAATTCTATTTTGTCATATACATCCCACCTGATTATCTTCCACAAGCTTATTGCATTTATTGGCATTGCATCCTAAATGTCTGACGTTGGTTTCGGTTGTTGTCTTGTCTTGGCGACACTTCTCACAACTGTCCTGTAAGGTAGGGCCAGTGTTATTGTCCCCGGTTGCTGAAGTTGAGGGAGGGTGGCTTGACTACCTTAGTGAGTTTGTGTGGAGGCAAGACCGAGTCTCCTGCTCTGGAACATTGAGTGCAAGCCTAAAGCCAGTTAATCCTTCTAAGTACATTTAAATCCATGGCTTTAGAAAAGTGAAACTTTGTTTAGGATTGCCCTGTATGTCTCTTTAAGCCAGTATATTATGCCAGATTTCTCTGTCTAATGATAAATCCTATATAAAAGATGAATTCCAGAGGGGTGCTGTGTCAGTCTGTTATGGTAAAACTGAAGGGAATCTTGGGGTACCTTGAAGGCTAAGAGATGTAATAGTGGCAGAAGCTTTAATAGACCAGAGCCCACTTCATTAGATGCATGAAGTGTGTCCTTCTTTTGGATACACTGGAGACCCACTGTGGTGTAGTAGCTAAAGGGCCAGATTAGGGCTGTAAAGACCCCGCTTCGAATCCCTGCTCAGCCACCAATCTTGTTGGGTGACTCAGAGTCAATAACTCACTGCTTAACGTCCCTCACAGACTAAACAGGTGAAGTGGGTAAGCCAGGTATGCTGCTTGGCAGATGAGCAAAGTCAAAATCATATCGCTTGTTGATTTATGAAGGTATTCAGATCCTGTGTGTGCTCCCCAGTGGAGATACAAAGCAGTTTACAGCGTTCTCCCTACATCCATTTTATTCTTATACAACAACCCTGAGGAGTAGGATAAACTGAGAGAGTGACCGGGGGCCAAGGTTTCCCAGTGAGCTTCCTCGGTAGAGGACAGATTTGAATCTGGGTGTCCCGGATCCCGGTGTGACACTCTAACCACTACACAGTATGAATTTCTGTACAATATGGCGTTCATTTCTGTACAAAAGCTTTAAGTCCTTAAAGTGCCATGAGACTTCTTAGTCCTCCCCAACTCTGGTCTATTCTGCCCGCCTTCTTAATTAGTGATATGGTTTATTTGTTGACTGTACTTCTGTAGATGAATTATTAAATCTTAATACAAGTGGAAGGTTTTTTCCCCAAAAAGAAAAGCTACAGGGCACTATAAATGGATAGGGACAGTGGACCTTTGAGCCAAATGTTTTGTGTGTGGGGTAGTCAACTTGCCTGTTCTTGCTATGCCATAGTAAAATGTGTTGGTTTTTAATCTGTCACAAGACTCTGAGAGCCAGTATAATGTAGTGGTTAAGAGCGGTGGACTCTAATCTGGAGAACTGGGTTTGATTCCCCGTCCTCCACGTGAAGCCAGCTGGGTGATCTTGGATCAGTCACAGTTCTCTCTGAACTCTTTCAGCCCCACCTACCTCACAGTGGGTGTCTGTTGTGGGGAGAGGAAGGGAAGGTGATTGTAAGTTGCTTTGAGACTCCTTTGGGTAGTGAAAGACAGGGAATAAAACCCAACTTTTCTTCTGCTTTTGTAATTTGGCCACCTCTCTGGAGTCCCAGCTGTTCTTGTGCCTTTGGCAGCAGTTCCAATCTGCAGCAGTTCTTAACGAGTGAAGCTTTTCACATCATGGTGGAGAGGCATTTATCACCTAAAAGTATCATGGTTGATAACAGAAATGGCAGCCAGTTAAAAAAACAACAACAACTTGGCAACTGCTAGAGAAACGATACAGGAAAATTAGGACAATGAATAGTATTAGTTGAAATGGCACAACATGTAACAAGATGGGGGGTGGGGTGGATCCCCGCCCTTTGGATTTTACACTCTAAATTTAGATCAGGGTGGGGGAAGGAAGAGGTAACATGACCGTGTGCTGATGCAGTTACCCAAACTTGGGCTGTTTGCTAAGAGATTAAACTTTGGGTGGGGCTCAATTAGGTTAACATTTTAAAAGATCGGTCTACTTCTTTTACGAAGCCTTCCTCCGCTGTGAGGGCCCAAACCTGCTTACATCCTTCTTCTCTCCTCCGTTCTGTCTTCACAACATCCTTTGCGGTAGGCTAGGGTGAGCACATGTGACTGGCTCACGGTCACCCCACAGTTCCTGTACCCTGAAGGCAGTATTTCTTCCATCATTGGGTGCCATGCGTTCTGTGGGGCTGGAGGTGTGGTGGGTGGACGAATGGGACATCCTTTGGGTGAGGAGACAGTCTCACTGACATATAATTCTTTCAAACTCAGTTTTGGTGAACAGGTGTAGCGAAGCGGTTTGAGTGTAGAGAGCCAGTGTGGTGTAGTGGTTAAGAGTGGTGGACTGTAAACTGGAGAACCGGGTTCAATTCCCCATTCGTCCACATGAAGCCAGCTGGGTGACCTTGGGTTAGTCACAGCTCTTTCAGAGCTCTCTCAGCCCAAAACATAAGTCTAGCTTGCCACCTAGAGGTGCCTAATGCTAAAGAACTAGAACTTCAGGCTGCCAGACAATCTTAGGATCTCCTGCCTGTACTATGTACATACGATAATTATTATTAATTACTAGGACTTGGAAGAACTGGATTTGAATCCCTTTTCTGCCATGAAAGCATTCTGGTGACCTTGGGTCCATCACGTGGTGTCGGGCTAGCCTACCTCACAGGGTTGTTGTTAAGAAGATAAAGGAGAACGGGGGGATTGACAATTGAAATAAAATATAGACACTGTGGGGGGAGAGTGATAAACAAAGAGATCTTGCAGAAGTGGCAGAACTGTGGCAGGGGGAAGGTGTGAACAGCAGAGAATGTGAGGCTCTGATTTTTATCTTCGTAGCCAGGTTCATTGTGTGGATGGCAGGCTACTGCAGAGATGTGGCGCCGACTCCTTCCTTGACTGCTGACTCAGGGCCGGTCTAGACATTACACTTCGATTGTGAGGCCAGTCCCAAGCCGTAGTCCTCCGAGGTCTCCTCTGCAAGCGGTCTCAAAGCAGCACAAAGAGCTGCATGGCACCCAGGGGGCTGGAGGAAGGCACCACAGGAATGCTGAGCTGGGTTGCAGCTGGCGAGGCCTGGGTTCAGGTCTCTGCTCAGGCCATGCAGCTCAGTGGGGAGGAGCTTGGGCCAGTCATACGTATGTACGTGCTCTTTCTCTAATTTGCTTCAGAGGGGGGTTATGAAGCTAAACAATGCTCCCTCTAAGCTGTGGAGTCTTGTGAGCAAAAACTCTGCTTTGTGAACGACTGGCATTAAAGTGGTGAGCGAGCGATTTGGCTACTGCATCAATTCGTTTGCTCTGGAGCCCTCCTTCCTGAGCTGAGACACAAATGTGTGAGCTGGAGGCTAAAAAACTGTGAGCTAGCTCACACTAACTCAGCTTACAGGGAACACTGGAGGGGATAAACCCAGCCGTGCACAGCGCCTTTAGTTCTCAGGCGGGGTGGGAGATAAATGTGAGGAATGATCAGTGCGGGTCTGTGTGGTGAGCAGTAATACACAAGCCACCCCTCACCGGGAGTTCCTTATCTGGTAACCGGTAGCCCGTTTCTGCCTCTGAGTCAGCCCTTCCGAGAGGTGCGTATAAACTGTACGAAGCGCTTGACGAATGTTAGTCATAACAGAATCATATTGATGGGGAAAGGGTGAAGACTTGGGGGAAACTGAAATCAAAACTGGGGGCTGACTGAGCTGGGAGGGGCGGCTTGTTGGCAGCTCTACGGCTGTCTTCTTAGGCCGTGCACTGTTTCCTGCCACACCTCACGAAGGGGGTAGGAAATGAGCGCCCAGACTGAAGAAGAAGAAGAAGAGGAGAAGAGATTGGATGTCTCAGAGCGGCTTACAAACTCCTTTCCCTTCCCCTCCCTACAAAAGACACCCTGTGAGGTAGGTAAGGCTGAGAGAGCTCTTGACAGAAACTGCTCTTTTTTCAAGAACAGCTCTTATCAGAACTACGGCTTGCCCAAGGTCATCCAGCCAGGTGCAAGTGGAGGAGTGGGGAATCAAACCCGGTTCTCCCAGATTAGAGTCCATGCACTTAACCACTACACCAAACTGGCGGATTGGTGTAAAAAGCAGATATGGGCGGGGGGCAGGATTCAAGGTGTTCCTGGGAGGCTGACAAGTTTTCTGTGTCAGAGCTTGTTTTCATACATGACGTTCTCCTTCCAGGCACTACTTCCGACCAGATCCTTAAGACAGGAACGGTTCTTCTCAAGAGGTGAGTGAACACCTGAGGCTCCCTTATACTGAATCAGACTGTTGGTCCATCAAAGTCAGTATTGTCTACTCAGACGGGCAGCGGCTCTCCAGTCTCAGGCCGAGGACCTTCACATCACCTCCTGCCTGGTCCTTTTAACTGGAGACGCTGGGGATTGAACCTGGGACCTTCTGCATGCCAAGCAGATGCTCTGCTACTGAACCCCACAGCCCTTAAGTGCCCTAAAGGGGCTATATTTGTAGACCAGAGGAACTGGGGAATGTGTTTAGTCTATGAGTCATGGTGGTGGTCTCCCCTGTTCTTGTTCCCGCAACAGCTTTATCAGGGACCGGGCCCAGCGCTGTGGAGATTCTGGCCACGACGCAGTGATCGCAGAACTGGGAGGTTCAGAGGCCCAGCCTTGTGACCCCAGCACTAAGAGGTTGAGTGAGTGCCTGCGTCGGATCGGGGACGAGCTCGATGGCAACACTGAGCTACAGAGGTGGGTTTCAGGCAAATGCTGCACAAGTCTGAATCTGCCGACAGGTTCTGATGGGTCTCAGCGTTGGGAATCAAAGCGGCTACCAATTCTGCACTGCCCCGCTGCTCCCCTTCTCATCTTCATAGCCCCCCCCCCCCCCCCATCCAGAGTTTGGACAAATGTTGGCCAATTGGGAAAGAGTTCCAGTTGTCTCATGTTGTGTTTGCTGGGCTGGATTATCATCTTACTCTGCACAGAGAGAGCAAGAAGACTGAAACGCAGTAGGTTAATGAAGAGCCTTTTTGGGTACCCTCTCTTTCCAGCAGGGCATTAATCTGTCCTATAGCCGGAGAGAACAGAGTCTGAGTTTCTGCTCTGATAAGCTTTCTTTTAGAATCACTTCCGGATGGCAGTCTGTAACTGATTGCCTGGCAAGAGTTTTCTCCTAAATCAGCTGATCCAGGGACGACTTAATTTGGTTATTCCTCTGTATTACACAACTTGGCTCACTTGTTGAAGCTCTCTTTGGTACGTTGGCCACGCCTCTCCACTTATGACATACTGTAGCATGGATTCATGGATTAATGCCAGGGTGGGTTTCGACTACTAAGCTCTGGACAGTCTTGTGGTCTCCATGTGGTCTATGACTTGGTGTGCCTCTGTCCAGCCTCTCTGGCAGACTTGTGCTAAATACATTAAATGATATTTGTTTTCCAGAAACAGAAGTCTGGCCAGCTTCTTCGTGTTAATCGCCCTCTTTTGGTCTGCACTTGTGGCATTGAGGTTTCCTTCTTCAGAAACTGTGATGTTGCTGCTGGGTTCTCTGTGGGTGGGCACATATCTAATCCAGGCTGCTGTGATACTGCCCCCTGCAGGATGATAGAGCAAGTGCAGGCATACCCTCCGAAGGAAGTCTTCTTCCGGGTGGCTGCAGACATGTTCGCAGATGGGACCTTCAACTGGGGCCGTGTGGTGGCTTTGTTCTACTTCGCCTGCAAGTTGGTCCTGAAGGTCAGTGTGCCACTGCTGTTGCGCCACCATCCCCCTGCCCCTCCGGTCACCCGCCCTCCGGTTCTGACTGCTGCTAGTAACTGGCTCTTCTCTCCGTGTCCCCTTTGCCACCCCGCGGACAGGCGATTTGCACTAAAGTACCAGACCTCATAAGGACCATAATTAGCTGGACGATGGAATATATCCAAGAACATATCATGGCCTGGATCCAAGCCCAGGGGGGATGGGTGAGTATTCATGGAGGACTCTAGAATTTAGTTAATTATTCACTTCATTTATTCCCCACCTTTCACCCCAGTAGGGACCCAAAGCAGTTTACAGCATTCTCCTTTCCTTTTCCTGCCTCACCTTCACCGCAACAACCCTGTGCATTAAGCTAGGCTGAGACAGTGACTGGCCTGAGGTTACCCAGCAGGCTTCCATGGGAGGTTGGGATTTGAACCCGGGTCTCCAGTCTCAGTCCAGCACTGTAACCACAACACCACACTGGCTCTCTGCAACCTTTCAGAAAGATCGCCTGGGGAGGAGTTTAACAAAGAGGTCTGCTACAGTCAGGTAATGTTCACGTTTTCCATTTGTGCAACTTGAATTCTTCCTCTTCTCATCTTGTTTTCTAGGAAGGCCTCCTGTCCTACTTCGGCACCCCCACGTGGCAAACCATCGCTGTATTTGCTGCCGGTGTCCTGACTGCATCACTGACCTTCTGGAAAATGTCTTAATCTTCAGTACCCTCCAGCGGGGCGGGGAGGGGCACACTTTTTCATTGTGGGAACAAAGAGGGGCAGGTACCTTCGATTTCCTAATCAAGAGGAAAAAATGGGCTGTGATTCCCTCCCTCCCCCCCTCATTATGGTCAGATGAGCTTTTTTATGTACTCTATCTTGGTGCCTTTTTTAAAAAGCGCACACCTTTTCCAAGGGACGTGTACTTGATGGTATTGCTTTTGCCTGTCTGTGCCTCTTGGAGGTTAGAGATCAGCCATGGAGATTGCCAATTGCAGTTTTTGAAGGAAGCGGGGGAGGGGGGAAGGTGAAATGAAGGATGGTGGATAGCTTCTGGTTGGCGAGCGGGCCACATTGCTCAGCCTGTAAGTGGTTTCCTGGAGCAGGACAACAGAATGTTCTGTCTTCTTGACTTCTTCAAACGAGACGGATTCCAATGGAACTGTGCAAGCCAACCTTGCTGATCTCTGTCTTTTGGGACAGGAAATCTCAGAGGCTGAATCTGGACACGGCTCTGCATAGGCAGATTCAAATCTTTGTCAACCGAAATACCAAATTCTGCCTGTACAGAACTTGAAATGCAATCTGAGGCGGTGACAATTCGGACCACGGGTACTAAATTACAAACGCCAAGAAGCAGAGTTATCTAGACACAGTTCTAGAGATTAATTTAGGCAGACACCTTGTAGCAGCCGATGTAAAACGGGGGATTTTGAAGCAATGCCTCGCGGTAGCAGGTCCTTTGGGTTTTCTAAAGAGATGTTCGGTGGTGGCGGCGGCCAGAGAGATGCATTATGTACGCCGATGGATCTGTCGGAAGACAAAAACGGGAGAGCTGTGCTGTGCGAAGCGGTTGCTCTCCAGATGGAATGGGAGCGGTTATTGAGTGTGCTTGGCAAGAGGGGGACCCTCGGCTGCAGGACGGATTCATCTGCCCAGTTCCGCCCCAGTGGAAACGATGCTTCTGGCTGCCTGAGGATCTTAATGGCTTAGGGAGAAAGGAGCAGGGAAAGAAGGTGTAGCGGGTTTCCATCTGTTCCGCAAAGCTTCTGCATTTCACTGCCAGCCTCTTCCACTCCTCCACTGGATTAACTGCCCTCCAGGTGTTGCCTTAGGCCCGTCAGCTCAGCTTGACAAAAAATGGCACAGACGCTTTTTTTCGATCTGTGTTTCACATAGCGTGCCCCAACACGGACTATCTAATTGTGGCTGTGATGGGGAAAGTTTGACCGTTTGGTATTTTCTTGTGTGGCTTCTCTTCTTTTGCTTTCTTCTCAACACCCCCCCCCCCATTTGTGTGCATTGACAAGGTACTACTTCTGCACATCTGGCTGGATGCAGATCCCAATATCTGGAGGAATGCCATCCCTTACTGTGTTGCCATGCAAATACTAATTTTGTACAGATTTGGATTACTGTGGAATGAACTTTCACGCAAACTGGTGCTTCAAAACTATTTTTTACCATAAGGAAGTGGGGCTCATATCTTAGCCTAAAGCCTCTGCGTTCTGCCTCTTGCCTGAAGAGAGAGTTAGTGTCCATCTCCTTGCTGCATTTACCCTTTATTTGTGCTGGACACTGTTCAGGGGAGAGAAAAAATAACTGATCTATGTGTTTTTGTTGGTTCAGAGCGCGGGGGAGAGACAGATGGGAGGATGGAGCATGTCATATGTTAGAGGACCATCTGGCCTCAGGGTTCTTTCTGATTTTATCTCCTGCAGGCAGAGGTAGAGATTAGAACTTTGCTGAGGGTGCATCAGATGTTTGGGGGTAGCTAATTTAGCCAGCTGGCGAAACCAACTTCCTGCAACTTTGTTGGGAAATGGGCCTGCCAAGTATGGATGGGCACAAACCAGTCCATGTGCCATAATTCAGCACGAACTTGGCGCAGTTCGTAGCCCCCAAGCTGACATTCAAGGAAGGTGCCTTCCCCAAAGTTTTAGTGGATTTCTGTACAGTTTGGCTCAGCTGTTTGGGCCATATAAGCCTAACAGCTGAGTGGCACAGGTCCATAGCTCACCTGTTAGATTGAAATGGCTGCAAGCCATTTCACTGGTTGGTTTTCCTTCCCTCTGCTTTGAGGTGAGGGGAAGTGAAATGGAGTGCTGAAATGGCTGCCAGCCCTTTAAACCTAACAGTGGGGTAGGTCCACCTGTCACCTGTTAGATTTAAATGACCGTGAGCCATTTAACCCATCTCTTTCACTCTCCCCCTTCTTCAAAGTGGGGGGGAAGTGAAATGAACAGATTAAATGGCTGCCAGCCATTTAACCCTTCCCTGGCAATTCTGCCCCTTTTCTCCCGGCCACGGCTTGCTGCAGCTAGGAGAAAGGGGGATCTGAACTGGCTGATTGGGGCATTTTCTTTTTTTTGCCTGGTTTGGTTTGGGAACTGCCCTGAATGGGAACTTTTAGTTTCGTGCCCATCCCTACTGCTAAGCCCCTTTTCCTCTCTCTTCCCTATGGTGTCCATGTATTTTTTTTTTCCCCCTCTGGAAGGGGAAGAGATGGACACAAGTGAAGAAACTACAGTCTGGTTCACTCAGGCTGAGGAGACTGTGGTGGCAGAAAGCTGAGGTAGCTGGCAGAATGGACTGTACCACTTGAGACGGCTGGTGGTGGAGTCCAACTTTGAATCTTCCTTTTCCTTAAAAAAAAAAAAAAAAGCAAAGTTCTGTGAATAGAAATCTAGCACAGTAGGAAGGTTCTACCCTCTCTTTGCTGAGTTGGTTTTCTGTTAGCAGTGGTGCTCCTTTTTTTTTTTTTAAAGAAAGGAACACCACGTTTTTGGAGCAGCCATTTGCCCCTCATTCTTCCGTGTGTGTTAATCGGACATCAAGAAAACACTGTTGCTGGGACGTGGGTCGTGGCAGCCGTAGGAACAGTTATCAGTTGCAGGCTGAGATAGTTTGGCCTTCCCCCAGGTGTGTGTGTTCACTCTGACAGTGTGCTAAAGTATCCTCTAGTAATGCCAGGGCTGGCAATGCGTGTCTTCCCCACAATGTGTGTTGTTGTGGGGGGGGGGCGGTCGGCAGAGTGACCTTCCCCACCTCCATCAGAGTCAGTACTGGATGGTTCTTGGGAATCATCAGGGGGTTTTTTTGCTGCAGCGGTTGCAGGGGAGGAGAATAAGTGATGGGCCGTGAAAGAGGGTATGTAGAACAGAACTATAGAAATTGCCCCGACCTGGACCATTGTCTTCCTTTCCCTCTTCTTAGGCACTTGCAGCGCAACACTTCCTTGGACAGGCACAAGCAACTATCCTCTGTGTGTTGTCCTTTTATTAATCCAGTCAGGGCAGGATTCAGTATCTGAAAGCCCCCCTCCCCTCCCTTTCTCTACGGCTGCTTGTGCTGCTTCTGTTCATCCAAGGCAAGCAAGTACAGCCGGCTGTTGTGAATGTACAGGTGGGGTTAGAGGGGAGGGGGGAGCGAAGGTGGGGGGGCAGAAGATCCAGTGAGTGGAGCAGGCTGGGGAGAATCAGTTGTACTTGAATAATTATATTGGGGAGGGGTTTTATGTTACCTCAGGGGCTGGGTTGGGGGGGGTGGAGTGTGATGCCATTAGAGGGCAGGGGGTTGGAGGAATGGGAAACTCCCAAATTTTGAATGGGGGTGGGAAACGGAAGTAAATGCCAACATTAGAGAATTTGAGGGGAGAGTTTGGGGCTTCTGATGTCATTGTTTGGAAGGGGTTTTTTTTATGCTGTGGGTTTTCATGATGTCATAATTTAGGGTTTACAAAAGAGTTCAGGTTTAAGAATTTACTGACTGGGTGGGGGGAGGGGTGCTAATGTTTTGGGTTTTCAGTGGGTTCATATTTGTTTCAGGATTGAGGATGTGTTGACAGAGTTATATGTAATCCCAAGTTTGGGGTGGGGAGAATTCTTGGATCGCCGGCATCTCGCTCTGATGGGCTTGGGAAATCCAGGAGGTGTAACAACGCTTATTGTGTGTCTTGAGTTGCTGTTGTGCAACAATCCGCATAGGAATCTCCCCCCACCCCATTGGGTAGTATGTAAAGCTGTTCTTTCTCCTTCTGCTTAGCCATTTTGCATTGCGCTTCTCCCCCATTTTTGGTAAGGGACCTCTTTCACTCCCCCTACCTTCAACCATTCCCCAGTGCTGTGTCCTCCCAAAGAACTTTACGGTTCATCATACCCACTTGGGCAAGTTCCAAAAAGGGTTCCAACAAACAGTTGTGGGGCAGATCGTCTCTGGATGGCCAGAGCGACTGGCAGGTTGCACAGAAGGGAACATACAAGCCGCTGTGCCTCAAGGGTCTCCTCCAGTGTGCAAAGGACCACTGGGGCTACTCGAGGTATCCGTGTGGAATTGCACCTTCTCCTCCTGCCCCACATCTCTTCCCCAGTTCAGGGAATTCCCTGCCTGACAACCTGCATTTCACTAAAGTAGAACTCACAGCAAGAGTTCTCTGCTGCTTCAGGGCCAGCATGTGGGAGTAACATCTCAATGACGGCTGCTCCGTTATTCCTCTCAAAGCTTTCAACTAGCCACTGGGGAGGAAATAATCTTTTAGAGAGGTGGCAGGAAACAGTCATCGAGGGTTTTCAGTAGGCCTGCCTACTCAGCACCATATCTGTGGAGGGCACCATGCAATTTTATAATTTTTGTTTTTGCCAACCCTTTTTCTGGAGGATTCCCTAATAGCTGACCCTGAGCCTTACTGCAGTGCCAATCACACCTGGCTAGGACAAAGCTGCTCTCTAGTACTGTACATGGGGGGATGCCTGGGGGATGCCCCTGGCCACTATCCTTTCTGTTAATGTTGCTCCTGGTTGGCTTTTCTATGCAATTGAGTCCCCCAACTCCATGAAATGGTTTCTATGCTTTTTTTAAAAAAAACAAATTACCCTTTTTTACAATTTTTTAAAAAGAAATGTTTGATACATCTTTCCTGATCTGTTAACTGTGAAGTTCATTAATTTTTTTTGTTTGTTTTCTTCTGGTGTGTGGAAATTAAAAAAAAAATCAGTTGAAGTCTCAGCGTGGTTTGTAGAGGGAAACAATGATACGACTGGTCTTAACAGTGGTTCTAGTCTGCTGCCATGTAGGTAGATGGCAGTTTGCCCCTCTCCCCGGTGGTATAAAAATGATCTGGCAAAGAATTTAGGGTTTTTTTGGGGGGGGGGCGGAATAGCAGTTTGCTAGTGCAGTTTTTAAAGGAAATATGAACATATGAGCTGTGGTTTGCAAAAAAAGGCTGCATGAGCAATAAGGGGGTTTTTGGTAGTTTTTATTGAAAATTTAACATCCGATAGAAAGACAAACCAGTGACAATAAACTGTTGTATGTCAAATACAGGTTATCACATTACATAGTGTACTTCACAATACAACAGGTCTCAATACCACAAAAAAGCCACAAATAATTATGCTTCTCAGGAGAAAGGTGAGTGTCAAAAGGTCATCGTAAGTATCAATTAATTAACACTGAAATGTCTATAACACAATTCTGATCAAATCAGTCTTTGTTTCGAGCAATAAAATTTAAAATGGTACCTTTAATTATAACACTCGAGAGGCAGAGTAAGGGTCTTTATTTGAGGTTTGTATCCTTATCCTTCCCATTGTGAGATAATCCCATATGTTCCTGAACCACATCCTAAGAATTGGGGGGGTGAGGGAGATTTCCAGGAAGAGGTAATTGCAGATTTTGCAGTGGCACATAATAAAGAAATCAGATCTTGATTTTGGGGATCATCTCACAAGTTTAGCAACAGTGAGTCAGGGCGTGATGGAATAGAGAGGCCTGTGACAGAAATCTGGTCTTGAATAGATGACCAAAAATTCTGGATGAGAGAGCAGGACCACTGACAGTGGAGAAAGGAACCAGAAGACACATCTTTTCCAATACATGGGCATGAGTAGGATGAAAATGAGCAATAAGTTGACCAGACGCTTTGCCTCATTCCTCCCCTTTACAATATTTTATTTCCTTTGCTGCTCTCCACCAGTGGGCTTGCTAAGATAACATCTCAAATGCTGTAAAGCCCCAAGAGGCAGGAAATATTTACTTCCCCCTCCCCTTATGCCTCAGCCAGGGCAGCATTCAACCCCAGAACACTTCCTTTATAACAGTCCTGTCTCCTCTTTCTTCAGGTGTATCAGGTGGGGGTTGCCTGTAGACAAAATATAGTTAAAATATATATTTAACGCACTGCTAGGAGAAAGCAAGCAGGGTTCTGGGGAACCAGCTTAGACCCTCTTGTCTTGGTTTTCTGCTTCCATGGAGTTTTATGGGGGTGGGATCCAAAATGGTACTGCCTTCCTACCTGCGGTCTGAATTTTTGCTGTTGTAAGGCAGGGCCTCTACATTCTCGAGAAGCAAAGTCTGGTGTGGAAAGGCAGCCCCCCCCCCCGAATATACTGGCATCAAATCTAATTTCCTAACAGTAACAGCTGTTTTTCCTATGACCTCTGGTCGTGAAGAGCTGCTTGGAAACGTGCCTGCTATAGCTGGAGTATCAAAGTAGTGACTTTCAGGAGGGGAATCGGTGTCGGTCGCCCATCAGCTTTTCTCCGCTGGCTTTATTTTTCTAGCGCGCAACCCTTTTGCCTATTTTCTCTCCATCCTACAAGAGAGCCTCTTCCTCTGTTCCGCTAGTGGCTGTGTCCCCCCGCCCCCATGCATTCAACGCAACAAAAAACACTATGCCTTCCTGACCCCTTACAAAGTCACTGTGTTTGTTGGCAGATGATACAAGAACGGGGCGGGGGTCAGCTATGAGGCGGGAGTTTTGTGCCCCCCCCTCCCTGCACCACAGCCCTTTTCTGCGCCGGAGATGGGGCGGCGGCGGCGACAGAAGCAACTTCGTCTCCTCCCCGTTTTTGCGTCCTCAATCCTCAGTAGTAGAACGGAGTCCTGTTGGCTGCTTTGCGCAAATTTCGTGCAGCCAATAAAGACAGGGACCTCGTTGGTTTGTCTGGGCTTGGGGCGCTTTTTTCAGAATGAAAACGAGAGAATCTGGTCAATCCAGGAGTCAACGAAACGTCGGTTCCAGCACGAATGTTTTTGGGGAACCACTATCTCTAACGGGAGCCTGTCCGTCGGGCTTCTGCATGAGTCCTTAGTCCGGACGCCCTTCCTCCTGGCGCGCACCTGGGCCTTTGCCCAGGTTACCCGAGCCGCTAGGGTCACGATTACATCCCTTCCTTGCCCCCCACGGATTAAGTGGCGCGGTGACTCACGCAGAGACGCCCCTTGGACCTCTCAGGTTTCTTTCTCCTGCCCCACCCCACTTGGAAATAACTTTCCGGCTTCTTTAAACTGCACAGTCCCCCCCCCCCCGGCCTGGACGTGTGCGCCTGGTGGCTTTCCGAGTTTCCCTTTCGCTTGCTCAACTCCATCCTTCCCATGCGCCTTCGACGCCGCTTCGTGGCTTCCTGCCCGCGGGGTCTGGAGCGACTCCTTCGGCAAGATCGGGCTTCGTTCCCTCCCCCTTGTTCCGGCCTTCTTGCGCCTGAGTCTTTGCGAGAAAGAAGGCCTGCATTGGCGCGCCTTTTCCGCTGAGGCCTGCGCTCCGACTTGGGCATGGCTGCAGAGGCGGCGGCCGGGCGGCAGCTCCCGCCATCCCCTGCGGGGCCAGGTAGGAGGGCGCACGGGGCAGCATGGGGGGCTGCTTTCTCGGCGTCCTGAGAGGACCCTTCCGTTTGCAGTGACCCGCCGGGCTATAAAGGGTGCTGCGGGCGAGTTGGAACCAGTCAGTGCCTAATTTTGGAAAGGGACTCTTCAGACTTTTCCTCCCTTGAGTGGAAACCTGTCGAGAGTCGCCTGCTGGACATGTCGGGGCAAGCTGGGAACAGACTCTCAAGCATTCTGCCTTTGCCGCCGAGACGTCACTCGTGTGCATATGTGATGCTCTTAACTTACAGCGGGAGGCTGTTAATGGCCTGTCTTTAGAACGCTCAGAACACTTCGGCGCGTTAATGCCCGGGATTCTGTAAACGCCTAATGATGCATCTGAAGAAGTGCGCCTGCGCACGGAAGCTCATCACCAGAATTACAACTTAGTTGGTCTTAAAGGGGCCACTGGACTCAAGCTTTGTTCTGTTGCTTCTAAAGCTCATACCCAGAATTAAAACTTCGTTGAAGGGGCCACTGGACTCAAACGGCGTTCTGTTGCTTCAGACCAAAACGGCTACCCGCCTGAACTCCTGAGGCAGACCAATAGTGTCCTCACAACAGGGGTGTAAACTGCTGGGGTGGGGGGGAGAGCGGGGCTCAAGCTCCCTCCCTGGGATTTTTTTTTGGGGGGAGGCAATGCTCCCTCCGGGCTGCCAGGCCGTCTGGGATTTCCCAGCAAGGCCCAAGGGCAATGCCCACCCCTCTCTCCCGTTGCCAGGTAATGTGTTGAACAATGCTTCCTCTAAGCTGTGGAGTCTTGTGAGTAAAAATTCTACTTTGTGAGCCACTGAGTTTAATGTTGTGAGCGAGCGATTTGGCTACTGCATAAATTAGTTTGCTCTGGAGCCATCCTTCCTGAGCTAAGACAAAAATGTGTGAGCCGGAGGCTAAAAAACTGTGAGCTAGCTCACACTAACTTAGCTTAGAGGGAACACTGTTTGAGTATCCAGTACATGAATGGTGTAGTTGTTAGAGTGTTGATCTACAATTAGGGAGAGCAGAGTTAGCCACAAAGCACACCATGTGACCTTGGGCCAGTCACACACTCAGCCTAAGTTGAGAGAAGGGGGAGGTGTGGTATTTCATTTCATTCACAAATGAAATATTTAATCAAATTGTCTCAGTGAAGGCGTTGCGGTTCATGATCTCTTCTGTCTCCTCTTACAGAGTCCTCTTCCTTTGCCTGAGAGTCAGAATATTACCAGTGAAACAAATTATATTTTTAAACTGCATGATAAATTGTTGAAATAAAACATAATTTCATATGGAAATAATTTAATGTAGATAACTAGGTGTGGGACTGGAGCAGGTCCAGCCCTGTGCCTCCCCCCAAAAAAATATTCAGTAGTCTATGCCCTTGCCTCACAATTGGACCTAGAGGGGGATTGATCCTGAGAGATACTGGGATACCTGTAAGAGTTCATGGCTGGCTCAAGATTAGAATAGCAGACCAGCCTTTTCACACTTGTAGCTGCTAGGCTGTGAACCTGCGATACTGAGTCAGACTATGGATCCCTCTAAGTAGAAAGAATTGTACAGCCATCTTGGTAATCACAAAATTTTAAAAAAGAACAAACTCTGCTTTAATACCTTTTAGTAGGACCAACAAAATCCATGTAAATACCTTTTATCAGGTCACACCAAATGGGTACAGAACATTGTCCAAATATTCAAGCATTCAAGCACACTACCTCTTTGTGAGGCCGGATGTTACAAAGTTTAAAAAGACAAAATGGTCTCTACTCGGCCTGGTGGTGGCTCTCCAGATTCTGGGGTAGAGAAAGGTGCCTCACAGGGCCTCGTTATTTAAAATGGGAGCTGCCAGGGACTGATCCTGGTTCTTTCTGCATGCACAGCATGTGCTCTGACAGTGAGCCACGGGCCTATTATGCCAGCACATGTGAGCATGTGCATTTGCATCTTTCATGCAGGGCTCATTGTATATTTTCACCTCTCTGAGATGATCTGGCTAGGCAGTCGTGAAGGTTGTCAACAGCCTGGAGAAAATAATGCCCTGTGCCTTTAATAGAGGCTTAATGGAGATATTATTTACCAGGCGATGTTATTTGCCTCCCTGCCATGGTAAAGCTACAGGTGCCCATTATTACATATTAAGCCTCTGTTAAAGGACAAGGCATTTTTGTCTAGGCCTGTTGACAACTCTGTCATGCCTGTAGTGCATTGCCAGTTTTTTGTTGCAATGAATACACTAATCCAGACAGCTAACATGAACTCTGACTGCTGGATCTGTGCAGGTGCAATGAGATAATGTATGTTCCTTGCATGTGCCTTATATCAACATTAAAAAGGAGTTTGGTAGCACCTTAAGGACGAATACAGTTTCTTCCAGCAGAAATTTTTTTGCTCAAATCATCACGAAAGCTTCTACTGGAAGAAAATTCTATTAGCCTTTAAGGCAGGGGTCCCTAACCTTTTTGAGCCTGTGGGGCCCTTTGGAATTCTGACCTAGCATGGTGGAGTGCAGCCACAAAATGGTTGCCATAGCTTTGCTTCAGTTACACAGCAAAGATTCTTTTAAAAATCTGCACAGCCAATCAAATCTCCAGCAGCCAATCAGAAGCCTTGCTGAGCAAAAGCACTACCTGGCCCCACCCACTCCCTAAAAACACTTGGCAAGCACCAGAAAAGGTGTTGGCAGGCACCACGTTGGGTATGCCTGCTTTAAGGTCTCTGGTTGGCTAAAACAGACTAACATGGCTACACCTCTGGTCCTTTTCCAAGATGATCCCCTCATGAAAAAAGTGATGATTGGGACTGGCTCTCCTGGAGAAAATTAGCTTGGTGTGAAGCATCCTGGGCCAGGGATGTCCTTTGAATAGATAAATAATGGAACCAGCCTATCTACAGCTATAAGTATCCCACCAGCGATTTCTGCAATGAAACCAGAAACTTTGTTTAGCCTTCTTGATTGCAGAACTTGCCAGCAGGTTGTGATTGGGGGAGATACTCATGGATGGGTCACCTCTCTTGCTGTGTTTCCCACCATGTCATCATTGTAGACCCAACATCTATACGGGGTTGCCTGGAGAAAACATCTGTAAAGGGTTGCCGGGAGAAAAAAATGTCCTGTCCCTTTAATACATGTTTATCATGTGGAAACAGGCAGTTGTAGCTTTCATGGTATGGAAGTAAATAGCATCCTGTTAAGCCTCTGTTAAAGGGAACAGCGTTCCGTGCACCTTGGTGTTTAGTCATGCCGGCTACATGACCATGGAAATGTCTTTGGACAGCACTGGCTCTTTGGCTTTGAAACGGAGATGAACATCGCAACCCTAGAGTCGGATTCGACTGGCTTTCGAGCAAGGGAACCTTTACCTTTTAAAGGGATGGGATAGTTTTCTCTAGGCCTGTTGGCACCCCAGTACCCATGAGCCAAAGCTCTGAAGTTTTCTGCTTTTCAAAAGTCTACATGCAGTAACCAAGTTGTGACATCCATATTCCAAGTCTGATAGTAGGCAATTTTTCCAGAAAAGTAAGAATCCCTGGTGAGGCAACTGCAGAACTGAGTTCCAATTCACTACTCACCAGCAGCCCTGCAAGAAAAAAGGAATTGTGCTTAGTAATAGAACAGGTGCTTTGCATGCAGACAGTCCCAGGTTCAGCCCCTGACATCTCCTCTTAAAGGAACTCAGGGTTTTGGAAAGACTTTTCTGCCTGGAGACCCTATAAAGTCCCTGCTAGTCTGAGCAGACAGTACTGAGCTAGCTTGCTGCAAGAGAAAGCAGCTCCCTGTGTCTTAGTTTTTCCTTTTCCACAAAAAAATAAACACCCTGCAAAGAAATTGGCAACACCGATACAAAATGACTCCACTACCCTAGTTTATACCATGTTACACTGTCCATTAATTACTGTGGGGGGATTTGAATTGGTCCAGTTCCAAGAGCAGTGTATGGTACATATATAGTTATGGGACGTCTGGGGCCTTAAGACAGGAGGAGATACAAGAAAAGTAATGTAGATTTCCGGGATCCCAGAAAAAGAAGGGAGTATGCAGCATGGGGAAAACACAGGAGGGAGAACAGAGCTGAGAGAACTGTCTGCGGCGACTTGTCACAAGGGCTGCTAGTTGTGATGGATGTCTTGGTTTCTCCAGTGCCAGAGGCAGCGGGTCTCTTTTTGTCCGTTTCTGGGACCACAGGTGGGAGGATGCTGTTGCCCCCTCCTGCTTGTGGGCTTCCTTAGAGGCAGCTGCTTGGCCATGCTGCGAACAAGATGCTGGACTTGGTGGGCCTCTGGTCTGATAACGCATGGCTCTTCTTATGTAACTAACCTGCTCTGTTCTGTGTGTTTGTTTGTGTGCGTGTGTGTGTGTGTTTGTTTTTTGTCAAGGGACTTCTGACAACCTCTCATACATCCTTCGGGTTGGAAGGGCCCTTCTGATTGGGTAGGTGAAACCTCCACGTGGTATGGCAGTGTTCCCTCTAAGCTGTGGAGTCTTGTGAGCAAAAATTCTACTTTGTGAGGTACTGTCATTAAAGCTGTGGGCGAGGGATTTGGCTGCTGCATAAACTAGTTTGCTCTGGAGCCATCCTTCTTGAGCGGAGACAAAAATGGGTGAGCCGGAGGCTAAAAAACTGTGAGCTAGCTCACACTAACTCAGCTTAGAGAGAACACTGGCTGGCGCCCTCAGTCCCTGAGCATGATTAAGAAGTTCTTACACCTCCAAAAGCCCCTGTCCACATCAATCTTGGTGTCTCAGCCCTTCCTGAGTATCCGGGAGAAAGTCAGTTCCCCTGGCCCAACTCCTTTCTGCAAACTATATCTGCCCTCAGAGAATCTGGTCCCCTCATCTCCTACTCAAAGTGTGGCAGTTCTGTATGTCAGCATTCCCATTAGGTCTTCCCCTTTTCTGATTACCCAGGGACACCCCCCCCTTAACATGTTTCTGCCATAATTTTTTAACAGATTCATCAGATCTCTGTTTCAGCAACAGGCTGATGACCATCCTCAGCGGGCCTCAATGGAACAGCTAAGCGGAGACATTGCACTGATGGATGACTTGGCTAGGGAGGATGTGTCAGATGCTGGCCAGGTCTCCTCACTGCGAGAATTCATGCTCCGCCTGTGGCAGGAGCTCAGCAATAACTCAGAAATCACCAGGTGAGTGCATCTGTCTGGCAGGGGTGAATGAGAGGTTTGTGGGAGAAGCAGAGGCACGGTGGTTTTGCATGCAGAAGAATCCCTGAGTTCAGTCTGCAGCTTTCTAGCTTAAAAAGAAGCACCGGGAAAGCGCTCTCTCTGTCTGAAACCCTGGCAATTTCCTGCCAATCAGAATAAACAATACTGACTTAAATGGACCAATTTTTTTGGCTTGATTTAAAATGGCCGTGGAAAGTGTCACCAAGTTGCAGCAAACTTATGGTGATCCCAAAAAGGTTCTCAAGATAAGAGATGAGCAGAGGGGGTTTGCCACTGCCTGCCTCTGCATCACAACCTGGACTTCCTTGGTGGTCTCCCATCCATCCAAGTATTAACCAGGGTTGACCCTGCCCAGCTTCCAAGATTTGACCAGACTGGGCTAGCCTGGACCATCCAAGTTGATATAAAGGACTTGGCCATCCAAGTACTTGGCCTTATCCAGAAAACTGGCCAATTTCCAGTGGATCCCCAAGGGTTTGCTTGTGAGAATCCCAGCAAAGGATTTTAGTTTGGATGGATCTCGGCGTGATCCCAAAAGGCACTTCATTATGTTAAGATCACCTAACAGAGATTAGTTAATGGTTAGGAGAACCTGAAGAAGTTGCACAGTCATGCAAAATCAAAAACGAAATCCATGCAATACCTTTTCTTAGGACCAACCAAACTGACACAAAACTTGAGCTTCCACTTTGGCTTTGTAAATTTTACAATACATTGGTCGAGAGTGTGGATTCTAGTAAAAATACACAGTGCAAGGCCGCAGTTGGTCAGTCCCCATCTGCCTCTGTTGCGCACACACAGTGAACTTTGCCAGCTCCCCCTGGGGCACTTCCTTCTGTATACCGATGCCACCCTCTCTTTGCAGTATGGTGCATTGTGTCACCAGTAACTCTAACAACCCACTCAAAGTCCTGGCTGAAGTCTCAGAGACCATGTTTGCCAACGGGATCAACTGGGGCCGGATTGTTGTCTTCTTCTACTTTGCATACAGAGTCATCGCCCAGGTAAAAATAAGGAGGTGGAAGAACTTGGGACACAGAATTTCTGCACTGTCACAGGGGCGGGGGCTTTATATCGCTGTATACTGGACAAGGATTTATCATAAAGGGTTTTGGAATGCGATTGTCTCTTTCGTCAGAAGTAGATTAAGAACTTGGGAGGTTCTCTGGGCCCATTTGTATTGGTGGATATGCGAGCAGATACATCCATCTCTGCAGGGCTGGGTACGCAAGAGCTCATGCAGTGCACAGACTGTTGCACTGGTCCTCCTGAGCTGTTCCTTTGGGTAACCTTGGGTCAAGCACTGTTTTACCTCACAGGGTCATTGTGAGGATGAAAGGAGGGAAACCCCATGTAACCATACAAGTGGACAAGAGAACAAAAGCCCAGCTCCTGCCAAACTAGCAGTTCGAAAGCAAGAAATTGCAAGTAGATAAATAGGTACCACTTCGGTGGGAAGATAACAGCGTTCCGTGCACCTTGGTGTTTAGTCATGCCGGCCACATGACTATGGGCATGTCTTCGGACAGCGCTGGCTCTTCGGCTTTGAAACGGAGATGAGCACTCCACCTCCTCCTCTTACTCGTTCTCTCTTTTGCGAATCCCTCAAACTTATATAGTTTCAGAGGGTAACCATGTTGGTCTGCAGTAAAGCAGATTTGAGTCCAGTGGCACCTTAGAGACCAACAAGAGTTTCAGGGTAGATGAGCTTTCGAGAGTCACAGCTCCCTTCATCAGACACGAGTAGAAATGGAGATCTCGGAGCCCTTTTATTCTAGTCAGAACATTTTGTACAACATCCCTCCCACCTTCTGACTAGAATAAAAGGACTCAAGTTGTTTGCTTCTACTTGTGTCTGACAAAGGCTTTGACTCTCAAAAGCTTTTTACTCTGAAACTCTTTGTTGGTCTCTTCAGGTGCTGCTGGATGTAACTATCGAATTTATATTCCACTCTTCTTACAAGGAGCCCAGGATGGCATAAAATGGATCCCATTTTTTCCTCTCACACACAACAACCCTGTGAGGTACACTAGGATGAAAGAGAAATCACCCTTGCTATCCAGTGATCTCCACAGCAGAGTAGAGAATTCAGTTCCGGGGGTCCCCCTGCTCTAAGAGGAATACCGTAACCACCATGTTACACTGGCGTTTCTGCCTTTGAATCACATGAGTACTTCTACAAACATATTTTCTTTCTCCAATCCTTAGTCTAGTTCCAACTGGTTCCCTGCTGTTCTGGAATGGGCCATGGACTTCTTGAAGAACCGCCTGGTGGCCTGGATCCAGCAGCAGGGGGGCTGGGTAAGTGGCATATGTTTGTTTGTTTAAAATACAGTGTGCCTTATATAGTGGTCTATAAAGTGACCTTCCTCAAGATAAGCACAAACTGCCTTTAAAACTAACATAATAAAAGCTAGCGTAATAACACACAGTGACAGAGCACATATCAATAAAACATTAAGAGCAGGAAGAGAAAGCCTCAGTTTCTCCCTCTTCTCAGGCCCTGTGAGTAAAGTTTTCACTTGCTGCATAGAACACATCAACAAGGAAGCCAGGTATGTCTCTCAGGGGAGGAAGTTGCTACTACTGTAAAGACCTCGCCTCGGGTAAGTACCCACCACAGCTTAGACAGTGGAGGAAAATGGTGGGGGCCTTTTAAAAAAATGAGCTGTGTGAAGGGGCAGGGAGAGAAGGTGATTCTCAAGATAGCTTGGCCCCATACCATGTGGGGATTTCAGGGTCAAGACCAGCACTTTGAGTTGTACTCAGAAGTCAACCAGAAGCCAATAAAATGGACACAAATCGGGATATTATGTACATATTGGTGGGGGTCAGACTCCGTGGTTGTTGTCTGCATGGGAGAGCTTAAAGCCAAGGATTCCATCGACAAAGAGTAGGCCTGTATTTCACAGGTGATTCAAATTTGTGACCTTTGATGTTTTTGATTCTGCGGAATGGGTACCCCAGGCCACAGGCCATTCATTCCTGTGTTTTTTCAGCTGCTTTCCAACAGGGGGCAGTCTCGCCACATTTTTCATACACAAGCCACTCTCCACGAACCTTTTGATACTTGAGATCCTCCGCCCTTTCTGTTTGTTTTATTGACTAGATTTATATCCCACAAAAGTTCACCCAGGTGACTTCTGGGGCAGCTTCCAGTTTTAAAAAATGCTCAATCATATTTGAGTAGAAGGATGAAGGTCCCTTAGTCTGCAATCATGCTGTAATCCCTGGTAACTGGGACCTAGTTCTTGCAAAGTGGAAAGTCCAAGGTGGAGCTACTTGACAAAGCATTTTTTTCCCCTCCAACCCTAGGGGTTGTGTGTCAAGGGCCAAAACTATCTTTGCCCAGATCATGAATGGACATTGAGCCATCTGGGCCCTGAGATTGGGGCACCTCCTGTGAGAAGAAGAGGAGGAAGAGGAGATTGGATTTATACCCCACCCTTCACTACCCAAAGGAGTCTCAGAGCATCTTACAAACTCCTTTCCCTTCCCCTCCCCACAACAGACACCCTGTGAGGTAGGTGGGGCTGAGAGAGCTCTGAAAGAAACTGCTCTTTTTCAAGAACAGCTGTGCCAGAACGATGGCTTGCCTAAGGTCATCCAGCAGATGCAAGTGGAGGTGTGGAGAATCAAACCCGCTTCTCCCAGATTAGAGTCCGCGCACTTAACCACTACACCAAACTGGAAAGCTGCCTTATACTAAGTGCATTGGTCCCAGAAGCCTAGTATTGTTTCCTCTGACTCACAGCTGCCCTCCAGGGTCTCTGGCAGAGAAAGGCCTTTCCCAGCACCTGCTACCCAGGGTCCTTTAATTGTAAGATGTGGCAGGTGGGGTGGGCTTTGAACCTAGGACTGCCTGCAGACCAAGTACACGCCCCACTCCCTGCCAGAGGTATCTTTAGACTGTCTTGCAAATACTGTGAATACACGTGTGCGCGCGGTTACCCTCTTAGGAGTAGTATCTTTGTATCTGAATGCATTTTATTGTCTTGTTGTTGTCTTACAGATTGCTATGCTGAATTACACCATTTCTTCAAGGTGTAGACAGAGACCAGAGAACACCGTCAGCTCTAGGGACTGATGTGCTTACCTTCCTGTTGCAGATGGGACAGAAGATAATTTGATGCCCTGCAAATCTACTCTCTGCCATGATCACAATATGGCAGGTGTGAAACCTCTTCCTAAGAGTGTAGGGGGTATAGAGGCTAATGTTTCTCCCTTTGGCCTGTGAGAGAGGGTCTCGAATCCTTTTTTTGAGCTATGAAGCTTGTTGGGCAACTTCAGGCCCGTCACTGTCTTTCAACATAACCTTCCTCACAGGGCTGTTGTGAAACTTCACGGAGATAACCTCTGTATATCTCACCATGAGCGCTTAGGGGCAAGGATGGGATATATAAATATATTTTCAAGGGATGTACTGTTTCAATAAAATACTTCTCTCAAAAAAAAACCAGCATTCCATTTGTGGAGGCGGTTTGCAGGGCTTCACCCCGTCTCTCGGTTCCAGTTAACCCTGGTTTGTTTTTCTGTCTCTGTGATCTTGAATACATATTTTATAATACACAGCACAGCCATCTTTAGGACAGGGCTTAATGTTCACCAAATTGTTGCTACGGTTCTCAGCTCCGCCTGAAAAGCCGTTCATTTTGTCTAATCACAATCGGGGGCTCCACTGGTTGTGGTTAATGAGCAGAAGCACTTTCTACATACTTTTCATTGTTTCTACTTTACACATTCCCAGACAATGGATTCCGTTCACTTCAGTGACCCAGACAACATAATCGGCAGATCAGGACATGTGAAGTCCAGCATTCCCTCTAAGCTGAGTTAGTGTGAGCTAGCCCACAGTCCTTTCAGCCTCCAGCTCACACACTTTTGTCTCAGCTCAGAAAGGATGGCTCCAGGGCAAACTAATCTATGCAGCAGCCAAACTGCTTGCTCACAACATTAATGCCAGGAGCTCACAAAGTAGAAGTTTTGCTCACAAGACTGCACAGCTTAGAGGGGAGCATTGGTGAAGTCCCCACACAGACTCCTTGTTCATATGTTCTTATACTGTTCAGTTGTTAAAAGATCAGACAGCTGTGGTCCCATGCCTAAAGCCAGTCTTCTAGAGACTATCCAGCCAGTGTGGTGTAATAGCTGGAGTGCTGGACTGGGCTTTCGGAGACCCAGGTTCAAATTCACACTCTACCATGGCAGCTTGCTGGGTGACCTTGGGCCGGTCGGTCACTCACTCTCAGCCTAACCTACCTCACAGGGTTGTTGTGAGGATAAAATAGAGGGGAATGGTGTAAGCTGTTTGAGTCCCTGTTGGGGAGAAAGGTGGAGTATAACAAAGTAAATAATAGTAAAGGTAAAGGTTCCCTTGTTCGAAAGCCAGTCGAATCTGACTCTAGGGTTGCGATGCTCATCTCCGTTTCCAAGCCAAAGAGCCAGCGCTGTCCGAAGACGTTTCTGTGGTCATGTAGCCGGCATGACTAAACGCCAAGGCGCACGGACAGAATGCTGTTACCTTCCCACCAAAGCGGTACCTATTTATCTACTTGCAATTTCTTGCTTTCGAACTGCTAGGTTGGCAGGAGGAAGTAAATAATACTGGCCCTTAAAAGGTGAAAGTAGAATGGTGTAAGCTGTTTGGGCCCCTGTTGGGGAGAAAGGCAGGATATACATGAAGTAAAATAATTAATATTGGCCCTTAAAGGTGAAAGAAAAGGGGAGGAATTGATGGCCATGGTAAAAAGAAGAAGAGTTGGTTTTATACCCCACCTTTCACTGCCCAAAGGAGTCTCGGAGTGGCTTACAATTGCCTTCCCTTCCTCTCCCCACAACAGACACCCCTGTGAGGGAGGTGGGGCTGAGAGATCTCTGAGAGAACTGGGACTGGCCCAAGGTTACCCAGCTGGCTTCGTGTGGAGGTAGAGGGGGAAATCAGACCTGGTTCTCCAGATAAGAGTCTGCTGCTCTTAACCACTACTACACCAAGCTGGCTCTGCATTTTGTAGTCCATTTTGTGGGACTAGGCAAGAGGTGCAGTCTATCACCATTGATGCAGCTTCTTTACAGTTTGGTGTAGTCTAGTGGTTCAGAGTGGTGGACTCTAATCTGGAGAACCGGGTTTGATTCCCCACTCCTCCACATGAAGCCAGCTGGGTGACCCTGGGCTAGTCACAGTTCTCTCAGTGCTGTTCCTTCAAGAGCAGTTCTCTCAGAGCTCTCTCAGCCCCACCTACCTCACAGGGTATCTGTTGTTGGGGAGGGGAGGGAAAGAAGATTGTAAGCCACTCTGAGACTCTTAAGTGAAGGGCGGGGTATAAATCCAATCTCTTCTTCTACAGAACTAGTTGTTGCCCACAGTAATGTAGCCCATGTGAGTGGGACTAATGACAGCTAGGGTTGCCAACTGGCTGGGGGGAAAGTCCTTTCCCTTTAATATTTAAAAATGGGCAGTTGAATGCAGCTGGGGTGTGTGTGGAAATCTGACAATTGCTGCAGATCAAGCCAATGTTAACAGGACAACAAGAGGGATCAGCTTAAAAGTCGGCGAACCTACACCAGCACCTCTGAGACTGCCAGTTATATGTTTCAAAGGGCAGCCATCTTGGTCTGCAGTAGAAGAGCAAAATTTGAGTCCCAGAGCACCTTAGAGACCAGCAAGAGATTCAGGGCATGAGCTTTTGAGAGCCAAGGCTGTGAAGAAGGGATCTTTGGCTCTGGAGAGCTTATAGTTTATTCTACTAGCACTCGTGTGTTGGTTTCTGTAATGTATCCACAGGAGAACATGGGCTCTGGACAGCCATGTGCTTGGACTGGTTCTAACCGGTCCACCATGTGGCCAGGCGAAGGGCCTGAGCTTCGCCCCGAAGGACAATGGACTAGTGGATCCTGACTCCCCTCCAATGGAGGAGCAGGAGTTAATCCAATCAATGTAAATAGCGAATCACCGGGTGTGTGTGTGTTTGGGGTGTGGGTCACTTGGGAATAAAAGCCGGCCTGCGAGCCGGCTCAGTTGTCTTGTTCTTCATCTAATAAAGTATGTGAGCGCTGAAATCACTAGTAAGTCTCAGTACTTTTCACTGGCGACGAGGATGGGATGCCAACTCCCTCCATGAACAACGACCACGAGACGAGCACCGCTGACCGCCCCAATGCCGAAAGCACCGAACGCCGCCGCCAAGCTTCGTGTCCGCCTCTTCGGTTCCTGGGCACCGCACCGCTCCCTAGCACCGCTGACCCCGAGAGCAGCCTCGCTTCCAACGCCGCCAACTCTACGCCTGAACCGCGACCTCCACGGGTGAGCACCATGGCCGCTAGCAACGAGAGCTTCCCCGCCTTCGGCATCTCTCGTCCCGCACACTGGGAGACCTGGATCGAGACGCTGGAGCGTCACTTCGAGATCCATGGCATCACGGATGCGGGTACGAAGAAGGCCTATCTCCTGCGCTACTGCGGCATCGAGGCACACCTCCTCCTGAAGGACCTGGTAAACCCCCTCCTGCCGAAAGACGCGGCCGCCACCTACGACATGCTGGTCAAGGCGTTTACTGACCACTTGGCACCAAAGCCCACCAAGTTCGTGGAACGAATGGAGTTCTTCGCGAGAATGCAGGGCCCCGACGAAACATCTCCGGAATTCCTGGCCGGACTACGCCGCACAGCCACAAGGTGTGCCTTCCCCAACCTCGCAGATACCCTCCTAAACCAGTTCTTGGTGGGGCTGAAGGAGGCGAAGCTGCGCCGCAGGCTCGTCAGCCGGGACGACCTCACTCTGGAGGCCGCCATCCAAGAAGCGGCCGCCTACGAGAAGTCCCACGCAGATCGCCGGCCTAAGACGGTCCATCGCCTCCAGGACTCCGGCCCCTCGGATGACTCGAACGATGAGGAGGTCCTACAGGTGAACCGCCGATCACAGCCACGCACCCAACGCAACAGGGGATCCCCCGCACCACCAAACCAGCCCAACGCATCTGCCTGTGCCAGCTGTGGCGACGCTCACGAGCGCCGGACCTGCCGTTTCCGGGACGCCGTCTGCAGGACCTGCAACAAGGCCGGACACCTCGCCCGAGTCTGCCGCTCCAAGGGCAAGCGCCTGGGATCCACGGCCCAGCTGGACGCCGCAAGCCTGCACACCGTGACGACACAGCGCCGGCAGACGGTATGTAACTTGCCCCCTGAAAGCCCGGACAAGGTGCATGTGACTGTCCAAATAGAGGGGTCCCCCTGCCAAATGGAAATAGACTCAGGGTCCTCATTCTCTATAATTTCCGCGGAGACCCTTAAAACGCTATGCCCCAAGGGGGGACCCCGACTGCACAAGCCACGGGGGTTGAAACTGACGGACTTTAACAAAAACCCAGTGGCAGTCCGTGGCTGGGGCAAGTTTCAAGTCCGATATAAAGGGTTCTCGGGCTTGCTGGACCTGTTGGTTGTGGAGGGGCGCCTCTCAAGCCTCCTGGGACTGTCGTGGTTTGGGCCTTTGGGACTCCAAATAGCAGGAGTAAACCACCTCGGGACCGCTGACTGGGAGGCAGTTTGCCGGGAGTTCCCCAAAGTATTCGATGGGACCCTGGGGAGGTACAATGGGACCCCGATTTCGCTAGATCTGGACCCTAACGTACGACCCATCCGCATAAAGGCACGGCCCCCTCCCCTAGCCATGCGGGAAAAAATAGAGGCCGAGCTCGACCGCCTGGTCGCCCAAGGCGTGCTGGAACCGGTCGCGTCAGCGCGCTGGGAAACCCCCATTGTAACGCCAATTAAACCGAATGGGGCTATACACATTTGTGCAGATTACAAATGCACCATAAATAAGGCTCTGCAGGACCACGCCTATCCGGTCCCGGTAGTGAGCCATGTCCTGGCCTCCCTGACGGGGGCCAAAGTTTTCGGCAAATTGGACCTGGCGCAGGCTTACCAGCAGCTGCCAGTGGACACGGCCGCTGCGGAAGCGCAAACCATCACCACCCACAAGGGGGCTTTCCGGGTCAATAGACTGCAGTTTGGGGTTTCAGTGGCGCCAGGGATTTTTCAATCCTTCATGGATTCCCTCCTGAAAGGAATTCCAGGGGTCCAGCCCTTTTTAGATGATGTCATCATCGCGGCACCGGACTCCACCGCCTTCACCGAACGGCTGCGTCAGGTCCTGCAGAGGTTCAACGAGGCTGGCCTCAAGGTGAAGAAGGAGAAATGCCTCCTGGGTGTGCCCCGCATCGAATTCCTGGGGTTCGCAGTCGATGCACAAGGCATCCACCCCACAGACGAGAAAATTAAAGCGATCACACAAGCCCCGGTCCCCACGTCCAAGCCGGAACTCCAGGCCTTCCTAGGCCTCTTGAATTTTTACCACGCGTTTCTCCCCCAAAAGGCAACGGTGGCTGAACCCCTCCACCGGCTGCTGGACAAGGAGGCGCCGTGGGCCTGGAAGCCGGAGCATGCGGCAGCTTTCCAGGCGGTAAAAGACTTGTTGGTCTCCAACGGGGTGCTGCACCACTTCTGCGAGGCTTTACCTGTGGTTCTGGCGTGTGATGCGTCGCCCTACGGGGTGGGGGCGGTGTTGGGGCATCGGTTGCCGGATGGCCGGGAGGTTCCGGTCGCCTACTATTCTCGGACCCTGTCTTCTGCGGAGCGTAATTACGCGCAGATAGACAAGGAGGCACTAGCGATAGTGGCGGGGGTTAAAAAATTCCACCATTATCTCTATGGCCGCCCGTTCGAGATCCTTACAGACCACAAGCCTCTCCTGGGCCTCCTTGCGCCCGATCGACAGACGCCGCAGATGGTCTCGCCCAGGGTTCTCCGCTGGTCCATATTCCTGGCGGGGTACTCTTACACCCTCACCCACCGCCCGGGAAAGGCCATGGGTCACGCGGACGCGCTCAGCCGCCTCCCACTGCCCGCAACGGACCCAGACCCGGCCCCCGCCCACGTCATCGCACTCCTAGAATCGCTGCCCGATCGCCCAGTACATGTCAAGGAGGTGGCCCGCCTCATGGGCCGCGACAGGGTTCTCTGTCGGGTTTTGAACTGGGTGGGGAGGGGATGGCCGACAGCTAGACAAGACCCGGAGTTTGCGCCTTTTGTCACAAGGCGCGATGAGCTGTCGACCTATAAGGGGTGCCTAATGTGGGGAGGCAGGGTGGTCATTCCGAAACCACTACAGGAACGGGTACTGAGGGACCTTCATGAACACCACCCTGGGGTAGTCAGGATGAAGGCTCTGGCGCGGGGGTATGTCTGGTGGCCAGGGTTAGACCGGGATATTGAGGGCATTGTAAAAAGGTGTCAACCCTGCCAGGCCTCCCGACCCGCACCCCCGACGGGCCCAGACAGGGCCTGGGAATCCTCTCACCGCCCCTGGTCGCGCCTGCACCTTGACTTTGCGGGCCCGTTCCAGGGGCAGCTGTTTTTTATACTTGTAGACGCCTACAGTAAGTGGCTAGAAGTAGAGCCGGTACCATCCACCTCCTCCCGGGCGGCCATCCGAGCGATGTGGCGGATTTTCAGCTCGCACGGACTCCCCGACACCCTGGTCACCGACAACGGGACGGCCTTCACGTCTGGGGAGTTCCAGGAGTTCACCCGCCAGCACGGGATTCGCCACATCAGGTCGGCCCCGTTCCACCCCGCCACCAATGGCCAAGCCGAACGCATGGTGCGGACGGCCAAAGAGGCGCTCCGTCGGACCGAAGGAACGGACTGGGACTTCAGGCTGGCGCACTTCCTGTTCGGCCAGAGAACGACGCCCCATGCGACAACCGGCCAGAGCCCGGCGGAACTATTGATGGGCCGACGCCTCACCACCAGGCTGGACCGGTTACATCCCGATCGAGCGCCCGAGCGGGAGCCCTGCACGGAAACGCCAGCGGCGGCACGAGGGTTCTTCCCAGAGGACCCGGTGTACGCACGGAACTACGCAAGAGGGCCCCCGTGGATTCACGCCCGAGTAGTCCGGGTCCGTGGCCCCCGGTCCTACGAAGTCTCGGTGGAAGACGGCCAGATCCTGCATCGCCACATCGATCAGCTACGTCGCCGGGTGCTACCCCTGGAGCCGGATGAGGGGGAGGAGTGGGACGAGCCAGCTCAACCAGACGCGGGGCGGACGCACCTGAGGAAATCCCTGTGGACTTCAACTCCGGACTGACAGCCACCGCAAATGACACGCCGGCCGAGATGGTGAGCCCAGCCCCGCCAACACCAGAGCGGCCACCAGTCCCCACAGCCGCCCAGGAGGCTGTCAGTTCCCCCATGCCAGAGCCCCGTCGCTCCACGCGAGAGCGGCGGCCCCCCAGCTATTTGAAAGACTATGTGTGCGGGTGTTTATCGGACCAAGGGGGAGGGGTGTAATGTATCCACAGGAGAACATGGGCTCTGGACAGCCATGTGCTTGGACTGGTTCTAACCGGTCCACCATGTGGCCAGGCGAAGGGCCTGAGCTTCGCCCCGAAGGACAATGGACTAGTGGATCCTGACTCCCCTCCAATGGAGGAGCAGGAGTTAATCCAATCAATGTAAATAGCGAATCACCGGGTGTGTGTGTGTTTGGGGTGTGGGTCACTTGGGAATAAAAGCCGGCCTGCGAGCCGGCTCAGTTGTCTTGTTCTTCATCTAATAAAGTATGTGAGAGCTGAAATCACTAGTAAGTCTCAGTACTTTTCAGTTTCCCTTCCTTTCTCTGCTGCGCGAGCACTCCTGTTTGTTCCTCCCTCACTGTAGTACGGGTACGCTGGAGGCCGCACGTAGGCTGGAGCGGAAGGCCTTTGGCCCTCTCCTCCCCGCAGCAAACCCGCTGGCCGACTGCTGATTAAAAACCTTGGCTGGCCTCCCGAGAAGCGGAGCGAGATCCGTGTCAGTTTAAGCAGCCAGTTTTCTGCTGTCGTTAGTAAAATACCCGGGAGACGAAAACGGGTGAGGAGATTAGGGGTTGTAACCCGAAAGATGTCATCTGTTAATGAGCCTAATTAAGGTGATAGTCTGGGCCGCAGGAGGGAAAAGCCGCAACTCAGCAAGCCTCAGGTGCTGTTAGTGGCTTTTAATTGGCAATTAATAATCTCCCCGCCCCAGAACCTCTGTACCAGGACTTGCTGATGGATCAGTTTACAAAAGCAGGCTGTAGGGGGTGGGGCGGGGCAGACAACCCCACAGGGCACATTATCCTTTTATTTCAGTTCCTCACTGTCACCCCCAAACCCAAAGACAATGCTGTTTTGGACAAGATTGGTATATTGCAGTGTCTCAAAGGGATATATTGTAGGACGTGTTACCTTGGGCAAGAGGAGCCCACTTCGTGAACTGCCTGAAGTAAAGCCTTGACCTGAAGATACCTATACCTATGCATACACGAGAAAGTTACAAATACTGGGGTCAAAAAGCCATTAAATACAAGAGGCATAATCGCTGCCATTTCTATGCATCTGTCTGACAACTGAGATTTCACTTCAGGCATCTGATGAAGTGGCAACTTGTCCACAAAAGCTTTTAAGGTGCCTTGAGGCATCTCCCCACATCCCCCCCGCAAAATGGTTAACATGCCTACCCCACTGAGCAGGTTCGGCCCTGGTTAGTACTTGGATGGGAGAACACCAAGGCAGTCCAGGGTTGCTACAGATGCAGGTGATGGCAAACCCACCCCTGTTCATCACTTGCCTTGAAAACCTGACAGCATTGCCCTAAGTAGGCTACTACCTGATGGCAGTGTACACACACATAACTAGACTCAAGAAGATGGGGCGCATGGTGTGTTTTAAACCAGCTGAAGCCTACAAATCCAGTTGGAGCCAGTTTTCGTGTGGAAAGGAAACATGATGCGCCTGGAGTGTGCCACTCATGAGCTTGTTTGTGAAAGCTCCCCCCTCCTCCCTCCTTGACCTTCCTCATACTTTATGGCCCTATGTTATGCTGACTCACGGTGAAGAAACCTGCTGAGTCAAGCCTTGTGACCACCATGACACAATCTGTTTTTTAAGCGGAACCCTTTAGTTCTTTGACAGGACAGTGAGATGCTGCATGTGAGGTGGTGTGTGGGAGGGACAGAAATAGGTACCCTTTACCATGATATGGTACATATATACGCCATTTTAGGAATCTAATCTTTCCCTCCCCCCCCACTTCCCACTTCTGAGACTGTATGAATGGGATTGGTGAGAACTCATGTGACAATTGATGTTCGGACCTTGGGTTGGGGGGGCAGAAGGAATGTGAGGTAGGTGATGACCTTGTGTCAACACTGGCAGGCTGATCCTCAGCATATTTACTCAGAAGGCCCCCCTTGAGGCCAGTGTGCCATATTGCCAAGACAAGTGTGACTTAGGAGATCTGGGACTGGATCTCCTAATATTTTAGTTTTAATATATAAGCATCTACAGGGATGGAATCCAGGATGCTTTTATCTCAGCTTCTCTGCAGAGGTTTAGATTGGGGAAATGGGAACAGTGTGGCCAACAGGCCTGGAGATAAATGTTCTGTCCCTTTAATAGGAGCTTAATATAATATTATTTACCAGTGGATTAAAAGTCATGCCATGGGCAGCCAAAGCTTTTCATTTTTACACTTTTAAGCCTTTATTGAAGGGACAAGACATTTTTTTCTCTAGGCCTAAACAGTATGTACTATCGTCGTATGTATTATCCGAGTGAAATTTCTGCATTGTTTAACATGTCAGCACTTAAGCTCTGTGTTCATCTTGGTTTCCGATATCTGCAATCCTAGTGCTATTACATTGCTTATTGGGTGTCCTGTCCTGTTAACAGCATTGAATCACACTGTGTAATCCACCTAGAATCTCAGTGAGAAAGACATAAAGCAAGGGGAGAAAGAGGAATGGGTTGAATCCATCTTACTCCAGTGCCACACTTCCAAAAAACCAATTTGGAGCCCTCCATGGCTGCTTTAGAGTTAAAATGCTGGGAGACTGACAATCCAGTCCTAAAAACACTTTCTGGGAATAAGCCCCACTGAATAAAATAGGACTTACTTCTGTGTAGACCTGCTTAGACCTCCTAAGTCATATCTGGTTTGGCCCTTTAACTCTTGGTAAGTATGTTTAGAATTACAGCCCTATTCTGGTTTGATTTAGCCCAGGCAGTGTTTGTAGTTGCCAACAACAAGTCCCCAGGCCTCTACAACACACAGGGAACTTGGGTGTGGATAGGATTGCCAGCAGGCCTGGAGAAAAATATCTTCTTCCTTTCACTAGAGCCTCCATGTGTGGAAATGGGCAGTTGAAAGCTCTTCATGGCATGCAGCTGATTAACATGAGACAGCCAGTGTGATCTAGTGCTTAAAAGGTCAGACTGGGAACTGGAGGACTCCAGGTTCAAATCTCCACCCACCCTGCCATGGAAGCTCGCTGGGGGACTTTGGGCCAGTTACACTCTCAGCCAAACTTACCTCGCAGGGTGGTTATGAGGATAAAATGGAGGAGGAGAGAGCAATGTAAGCTGCTTTGGGTCCCTACTGGGGAGAAAGGTGGGGCACAAATTAAGTAAATACTATCACCAGGTAAATAACATCTCATTAAACCTCTATTAAAGAGACAGGACATTTTTTCCCCTCCTGGCAATTGGCAATCCTAGGTATGGGGGAGCTAGCAAATGGCTGGAGGGAGGGAATCTTTGTGCTGGGCACTGAGGAATGGAGAAGTCCCTGAAAGAGGAAGCAGTGATGGTCGCCTTTGGTGGTTGGCAATTTGATGTGTGGACAACTGCGGACTGCATTCTTTGTTCTGGGTTCCCTGGACGGAAAGTGATGGGGTCTTACATGAAAAGAAGGCCAGTAGGAGTTGAGACTCCAGAGTTTACTTCCTCCCCCCCTCCTCTCCTCCATCTATCCTACACTTCCCAGTGCTATATTGTGCTGACTCATGCTGACGCAAGAGCTGAGTCAAACTGAGTATGGCAGAGCTAGGGGCCCAGAAGTCAACCTTTGGGTTTCCCAAGAATGGAAATCTACAAGTTGAGAGAGGTGGGATTTGGGGTTCTAAAATCAAGGCTAGTGTCCCAAGAAAGGGGCAAAGGAGAAAGAGTTGACAAGTTCTCCTGGGTTCTCCGAGACAGTATTTGAACCCAGGTTTTCTCACGAGGCTCAGCACTACAACACACGGACTTTAAAGTCATCTAAGCGAGTGGCTCTCTTGCCGGCAGTGAATTCTCTGTTAATTATGCACTGAATGAAAAACTCTGTTGTCATCTAGAATCTGGGAAACCAGGTTCAAATCCCCACTCTGTAGGGTTGCCAGCTTCCAGGTGATGGCCGGAGATCTCCTGGGATTACAATGGATCTCCAGGTGACAGAGATCAGTTCCCCTGGAGAAAATGGCCACTTTGGAAGGTGGAATCTGTGGCATTATGCCCCACTGAAGTCCCTCCCCTCCCCAAACCCCACCCTCGTCAGGCTCCACCTTCCTATTTCCTAACCCAGAGCTGGTAACCCTACCACTCCAGCATGGAAGCTTATTGGTTGCCCTTGGGCCGGTCACGCACACTCAGCCCTAACCTACCTCACAGGGTTGTTGTGAGACTAGAGGACAGGCAAACAATACCAGCCGCTTTAGGTCCCTATTGGGGAGAAAGGTGAGGTGTAAATGACGGAATTAAATAGGATTATGTGAGAGGGAGGGAGAAAGTTTGCCAATAAACATATATCATGGTCCTCCTTAGTTGTCTTATGTTAAACTTAAAAGCCCTGAGATTCTTGTCTTTTCCATGCAAGGGAGCTGCTCCACGCACTTAATCCCACTTGAGAATCCCAGGCCACAGGTGCTGGGAAAGGCCCTCTGCCTCTGCCCGGGACCCTAAAGAGTTGCTTCAAAATGGAACTCAGACAATGGAACTCAGTGAGCTCTTGAAGCACAGGAGTCCATTTGAGATATTCATCTGGATTTCCCATTTCAGTCCCAAAGTATCTGGGACTTCTCCTCTAGGTGGGGCAGCAGGAGAGCAAAATAGCTAGCCAAACAAGCAAAACATCCAGCCTTTTAAAAAAATGACTTAGAATCTAAAAAGGCAAAGCATTGTACCAAGAGAGGGTGGTACGGGTGGGGCCTTCCTCCCCAGGGAATCACAGCACAAGTGAGAGCCTTGCTGGATCAGACTGAAGGTCCAGCATCCCGTTTCCTACACTGAAGAAGAAGATGAAGAGATTGGGTTTATACCCTGCCCTTCACTCAGTCTCAGAGTGGCTTACAATCTCCTTCCCTTCCTCTCCCCACAACAAGGCACCCTGTGAGATAGGCGGGGCTGAGAGAGCTCTGAGAGAACAGCTCTGAGAGAGCTGTGACTGACCCAAGGTCACCCAGCAGCTGCATGTGGAGGAGTGGGGAATCAAACCCAGTTCTCCAGATTAGAGTCCGCTGCTCTTAACCACATACACCAACCTGGCCAGACAACTGCCCCTGGGAAGCCCACAAGCAGGACAATGTGGTAGTTTTGTACATTCTCAGGAGTATATATTTTTTATTTTTATTAGTTCGACCATGGAGGTTCTATTTAATTATAAATAATAAGTGAGATGTAGGTCAAATCAAGCCTGAATTCTCCCTAGAAGTTAAAATGGCCAAACTAAGGCTATTGTACTGTGGTCACATCCTGAGAAGACAGGACTCTCTGGAGAAGACAATAACACTAGGAAAAGTTGAAGGCAGTAGGAAAATAGGAAGATCCAATGTGAGATGAAGAAATGAGCAGTGACCCTGCCGCAAATTTTGTTGCGTCTTTAAGGTGGTACCGGACTGTTGCTCTTTTATACTGCTGCAGACAGACTAACACAGCTACCCATCTTGATCTATCACCAATGTGAGATGGAAGGCATTAAAGAAGCCACAGCCTTCAGTTTGCAAGACCTAAGCGGGGTCTTTAACAATAGCACATTTTGGAGGTCATTAATTCATAGGGTCACCATAACTTGGAAGCGACTTAATGGCACATCACACATACAACAGCAGTTCATTGATTTTGTGGACGATACCGAATTATTCAGGATGGCGAAAATCAAGACAGATTGTGAAGGGCTGCTGGAGGAGCTCTCTAAATAAGGGTGCGTGGGCAACAACGTGGCAAATGGTCAGTGTGGGTAAGTGCAAGATGATGCACACTGGAACAAAAAAATCCTAACTTTTAAATATATGCTGATGGGGTCTGAACTGGCTGAGGCTAAAAGAGATGTTGGGGTCGTTGTGGAAGCCTCAATGAAAATGTCAGCCCAGTATGCCACAGTGGTGAGAAAGGCAGAACCCGTGCTAGGAATGATTAGGAAAGGGATTGAAAACAAAGCAGCCAATATTGTAATGCTCTTGTATAAAGTTATGATGCACCCTAATTGGAATCCTGTGTGCAGTTCTGGTCACCATCTCTCAAAAGGATACTGCAGAGCAGGAAAAAAGTGCAAAGGAGGGCAAACAGGATGACGAGGGGATGGGAGTACCTTTCCTATGAGGAACGCCTGGAGAGTCTGGGACTTTCCAGCCCAGAAAAAGAGACAGCTAAGGGGAGACACGACTGAGGTTTATAAACGATGGAATACTGAACAGAGCAGGGGTGTCGAACTCATTTGTTATGAGGGCTGGATCTGACATAAACGAGACCTTGTTGGGCCGGGCCATGCAGGTCATAAAATGCAATGCCAGGTAGCGGAGATATAAACTTTATAAAGGACACAAACACAAAGGGTTTTTTTTACTTAAAAACTTGCTTAAAACATCAGCTCTGCAAGCTGAAAACCTACTTTTGATTTATTGACGTTCACCACAGAAATCTCACGCTCAGAGTTCTGAGTCTAGGGCCCAGGGGAAAACATGAAATGGCCAAGAGAGTCTGGTGAAGCAAACGATGATGCAGCAGCAGCAGAACTGGAACCAGGAGATGGCCGGTTCCACTGCAGGCCTGATGGAAACCCACTGGGGGTCGGATCCAGCCCCCCGGGCCGCATGTTTGACACCCCTGGAATAGAGGGACGTTTTCTCTCTCTCCTCCATAATACTAGAACTTGGGCACCCAATAAAATTGTTAGAAATAGGTCCGAGACAGATAATAGGAAATACTTCTTTATTCAGTGAGTAATTACATTGTGAAAGTCATTGCCAGTGGCAGTACGGTTGCCAGCCTCCAGGTGGTAGCTGGAGATCTCCTGGGATTACAACTTGTCTCCAGGCGACAGAGATCAGTTTCCCCGGAGAAAATGGCTGCTTTGGAAGCAGGACTCTGTGGCACTCCACTCCACTGAAGTCCCTCCCCTCCCCAAACCCCAGCCTCCCCAGGCTTCACCCCCAGAATCTCTAGGTGTTTCCCAACCCGGAGCTGGCAACCCTAAGTGGAGGTAGAAAAAGGGAGTTAGGCAGATTCACGGAGGAGAGGTCTACCAGTGGCTACAAAGCCATAGTGAGTGAAATCCTCTGTCCACAAAGGCAGCAGGCCTCTGGGTACCAGCGCTAGGAGGCAGCATCAGGGGAAGGCCTTGGCATCAATGCCCTGTTTGTTGGCCCTCCAGGGCAAGTGTTAAGCAGTATGCTGGATTAGACAGGCCACTGGTCTGATCCACCAGGCTGTCCTTAGGTATCACAAATTTATCTTATTCCCTTTTAAGGCACCACTCTATGTTTTATTTACTTCAAACATCCACAAGAGATGTTTTCTGCATTTGCTAGTTAAAGTGCTGTAGGCTCTGGTCGGATGCATTGATAAATCTCTGGCTCCTTTTTTTCCCCAGTAGCACTTAAGGGGCTTAATCTGGTTTGCTGCTTTAGAAACTTGCCAAGTGCAAATCCTGATGGCTGTTTCGAAACTACAGGCTGTTGCAAGAGTTTAATGTGCCCTGAAGGAATAAAAATAATGGCCTGTTACGAAGTCATAATATGGATCCTTGCCCGAGACAATTATACGATACAGCCTATATTCAGACTCTACGCATGTCTGAGCCCATTCAGCAGGCCCAGGTGCCTCTCCGTTTGCATGGTGTTGGGCTGTTGGCCTTGCTACCTCCAGCCTCTGGAGAAGACTCCCCCACTTGTTAAAAAGTGCAGAGAAGAGAGAATTTGAGCAGAGACTGTTTTCCCCACAAAGGTAGTGCAGCAATGAGAAACCCCACAACTTTAAGAATTAGTCTCCTTTCTATGTAACTTTCTCCTGGCCTGAAGCTGGCAAAAAAGCAGCTAAATATTGAAGCTGTGCTAAAAAAAAAAATCCCACCTCTTGAAGGAGAATGGGTGAAATAAGAACCTAAAAAGAGCCCTGATGTTTCAGACCAGTGGCCCACCCGGTCCAGAGCCAGTTTGGTGTAGTGGTTAGGAGTGCGGACTCTAATCTGGGAGAACTGGGTTTGATTCCCACATGCAGCTGCTGGTGTGACCTTGGGTCAGTTACAAGTTCTTTCAGAGCTGTTCTCTCACGAGCAGTCCTCAAAAGAGCTCTCAGCCCCACCTACCTCACAGGGTGTCTGTTGTGGGAAGAGGAAGGGAAAGGAGATTGTAAGACGCTCTGAGACTCCTTCAAGTAGTGAAGGGCAGGGTATAAATCCAATCTCTTCTTCTTCATCCTGTCTCACACAGTGACCAACCAGTTACTATGGAGGGCCAACAACAGGGCATAACACCCTTTGGTATTAACCTTTAAAGCCCTGAACTGTCTGGGACCAGTGTAACTGTGGGACTGCCTCTCCTGGTACACCCCCCAAAGAGCCTTACGTTCAATGGATAACAACTTACTGATGATCCCTGGCCTGAAAAATATCCAGCTGTCCTCAAGCAGAGCCAGGGCCTTTTCAGCCTTGGCCCCGACCTGGTGGAACTCTCTGCCGAATGAGATCTGGGCTCTGCGGGATCTGATGCAGTCCTGCAGGGCGTGTAAGACAAAGATGTGGTTGAGGAAAGCAAGGGTTTCAATCTAGGCTGGCCTCCCTCCCTTCCTTTCCTTCCCCTCCCCTGTGGGCTTTTCTCTATTTACCATTCAGCATGATATTTATTCTCTCCTGGATGAGGGGCATCATCCTTTTTATGTACTAATTTACCGGTTGCCTGTAGTACTGCAAGAGTTATTTTAATAACTTTTGTACTGACTAGTGCCAGCTGCCCTGAGCCTGCTCGCGGGGAGGGCAGGATATAAAACAACTGAATAAAATAAATAATAAAATAACTTTAAAATTATGAATATTGTTTATATGAATATTGTTGTCACCCACTCTGAGCCCTGTTGTACAGGGGATGGCAGGCTAGAAATCTAATAGACAGATAGACGGACAGATGATAGATAGATAGAGGCTGAGGCCTTCCCCTGATGTTGCTAGAAATCTAATAAATAAATAAATAAATAGAGGCTGAGGCCTTCCCCTGATGTTGTCCCCTGGCACTTTACTAGAGATTTAGGGGCAGTGCCAAGGTGTGTGTGTGAGGGAGCTTGGCAGGGATGTGATGTCAGGCCTTTGAAGTGACCATTTTCTCTAGAGGACCTGATCTCTGAAGTCTGGAAATCAGTTGTAATTCCGGGGGGACCCGAGGGACCACCTGGAGGCCAGCCACCCCCTCCTTAGTAACAGCTGCACAAGAGAATGCCATTACTGCTGACTGCCATTCTCCATCATACTCAGAAAAGTCTCTTTCCCATCCTTGCCCAAGACAGTTACAGAATACGGCTGTATTCAAACTATATTCAGAACTGACCATCCAGCCTGAAAATTCTGTGGCGCTCAGAAGCTTGCTCACTATTATCGGATATTTTAATTGGTCCTAATAAAAAGTCTTGAACCCCGCCCCGCGGTCCAGCAAAACTGACTAGAATTTATTTTATTTATTTTTATTTTATTTATTCAGTTTATACCCCTCCACTCTATATGTTCCTACTGGATTGCCAGGGTTTTTAAAAATTCCCTTCAAGAGACAATAAGCAGAAAACTAACAGGTGGGACTTTATTGTACCTCCATGCAGAGAAAAGCAAGCTTTTGTATTAGTTCAGGGCCCCCCAACCTTTTTGAGGCAGATGGCACCTTTGGCATTCTGACAAAACGTCTGTGACAAAAAAAAGCAGCTGCCACGGCTTACAGCAGTCCCACAGTGAAGATCCTTATGCTGTGGAGGCAGCTGCTGCCAAAAGCGATGTTTTAAAAATTTGCACAACCAATCAAAAGCCTTGCTAGGCCAAAGCCACCACTGGACCCTGCCCACTTTCTAAAAACACTAGGTGGGTACCAAGAAAGGTATCAGTGGGCACCATGTTGGGGGACCCCAAGTAAGTTAATATATTTTTATTCTGCCCATCCTCCGAGGGTTGGCAGTATACATTGTTCCCTCCTCTTCCATTTTATCCTCACAACAAGCTTGTGAAGTAGATTAGGCTGTGTGTGTGTGTGTGTGTGTGTGTGTGTGTGTGTGTGTGTGTGTGTGAGAGAGAGAGAGAGAGAGAGAGAGAGAGAGAGAGAGAGAGAGAGAGAGAGAGAGAGCACGTCTGGTCCAAGGTTGCCCAGTGAGCTCTATGCAGAGCCGGGCTTTGAAACCGGGTCTCTAAGGCTGTCGTTCAGCTGCCTGAAGAAAAAGAACTGCCCTGCCCCTTTAACAGAGAATGTTATTTAGTTCCATGCCATTCAGACCTTCAGTTTTCCACACACTAAACCTCTGCTAAATTTAATGAAATAAATAGTAAACGGACAGGTCATTCTTGTCCCGCCCTGTTAGCAACAGTGGGTCTCCCAGATTCTAGTCCGCTTCTCTAACCATTACACACCATGCTGGATCCCCTTATCTTCATTGTCTGCCTGTCTGCCAGCCAGCTGTTTCCAGGTGAGGATCTTGGGGGTGGCACCAATGCACACGGCCCCCACACCTTCAGCAAGCCCGGGCAGGGAAAGCCCAGCCCAGCCCAGTCACCTGCTTGGGGCAGAGCCAGCCCGCTCCCCCCCGCCCCGACGCCGGGGTCCCTCCCTGCCCGCTCAGGCTCCACCTTTCGCAACTCAGCCGGATGGCGTGGCGCCGGGCGGCGATTGGCCTCTGCGCACGTCCCTCTCGCTCGCCCGGCGGCGCTATAAAAGGGGCTCGCCTCCCTTTGTCCTGCAGAGCTCGGTTCTTGCTTCAACAGTGTTTGAACGGAACCCGGTTCCACCGCCGCCTTTCCTCCGCCAAGACTCCTCGGCATCCTCGGGAACCCTTGCTTTGCTCTCGAGAGACCCCGCCGACTGCCCGCCGACAGATCCCTTTCCGCACCAGCCGGACCAGACGCCTTTTGATCCCAGCCTCCCAGCCCAGCCGGAGCCATGGAGTCCCAGATCCGCCAGAACTACCACCGCGAGTGCGAAGCGGCCGTCAACCGCATGGTCAACATGGAGCTGTATGCCAGCTACGTCTATCTCTCCATGGTGAGTGGGGGGCGCCCCGGCGGCGTCTTTGGAAGCTCTCCCCCCCCCCCGACCGTGTTGCGCGCCGCTCTCTGTTTCCGGGAGAACCCTTGGGCACCCCACTTCGCCCTGCTCTCTGACCCACCGGACCCTCCCCCTTTCCCCCAGAGGAGATCTGGAGGATCCCAAGTCGTTTAGCCGCCCTTCATCCATAATCGTTAGCTCAGATCCCTCCAAGATTCCTATTCCCCGTCCGTCCCTCGCAAAGAAACCAGTCTCTCGTTTCCTGTTTCGTAGATAAACAGAGGTGGGTCGTGTCTGTCCGTTCTTTCATCCAGTGCCTCCATCTTTCTCCTGCTAGGTCTCGATCAATAAAAGAACCCCAAAAACTCTGAGCTTTCTATCTGCCTCTCATCCTGTTCCTCTCTCTCTCCAGTCTTGCAAGGGGGGGGGGAGAAGGGGAACTCCAGCCTCTCGTTGCTTTTCTGCCTTTTATCTCGTCTCATTGTCTTGTAGATGGCCCCAACCGTGCTGTTTCTAGCGGCAGCAGATTTGTGGATCAACAAGTCTGGGAAAGCAAGATAAAACCTGGGCGTGGATAACTTCCAACCGATGTTTTCTCCCGCCCCCGCCCAATCGTTCTTTCTTTCCGGTCTCTCTGTAATCTCCATTTGTCCCAATTGCAAACTGATTAGTTCAAGCTTTAATCTAGATTTTTTTTTTGCATTTCCCAGTTAATTGGTGTACATGTAGCATTTTTCACTCTCCGCTCCCTTAATTGTAGTGTTTGCCTGCTATATACTTCCCAATTCTGGAAAAAGTATGCATTCTGTTTTCTCCCCCACCCAATCTTTAAATGTACAAACATTTTAAGGACTTCTGGATCATCTCTGCTCTGTGGAGATCTACAGGACAACAGGAAATTGCTAAACTGCTGTCACATGTGGGGGGGATAATCAGCTTCTCTCACCAGGCCATCTTTCTGCAACAGGAGAAATTAAATTTAATGACTCTGGGTTACTTTGAATAACAGAGAAGTGGCATGTAATTCCTTTAAAAAAAATAAAAACTATTGGGTGGGTGCACATGACCCCAGGGGTGCATTTCTTTGCACACTGGCACCCAGTTTGGCATGGGGGATTAATAGAACCAGGTGCCACTGGCTGAGCCGGTTTATTTGGCCTGCTAACTCAAAGGGCAGAGTCAGTTGCTCTGTATGAGGGCATTCCTGGCACATGGCAGCGTGGGAGCCATCTTGTGGTGGCTGCTCTGTACTCCTGGTCTGGCGCTGAGCCAAGGGTTATGCACGCTATCTTACGTTGCCAGAACTCACCGTTTCCTTTTTCAAATGGCGTCTGAGGAAGAATATGAACAAGCTGACTTAAAAACTTATACCTGGGAGATCTCTCTTGTATTATCAGCCCTGTGTTGCGCATGCATGCTCTCGGGCTGTGAGGAGAGATCGTGTCCACTTCTCCCTTCCAAATCCAGTTAGGCGCCCTCTCTTACCTGAACATCAATGTGTCTGTCTTGTTCTGCTCCCCTCTGCAGGCTTCCTACTTTGACCGCGATGACGTTGCCCTGCGAAATGTCGCCAAGTTCTTCCGGTCGCAGTCTCATGAAGAGCGGGAACACGCCGACAAGCTACTTCAGTTCCAGAGCCAGCGTGGTGGCCGCGTCCTCCTGCAAGATATCAAGGTAGGCCTCTGGGGTGGGCAGGCAGGATGTCCAAGTCTTCTGAGGCGGCTGTGAGATCTAACTGGGAAGTCGGGTGGTTGTGGCAGGATTTCAGGCTGTCTGCATTGGCTGAAGGACCCCCAAAGGCCAAATTGTCATGACTCAGTGGACCGCTTTCTCAGCCTACAAGGTCCTCCACTCAGACCTGTACTTGGGAGGAACCTGTGTTTGGGTTTCTGCCTCTGCCAAAGACGCTTTGTCTGGCTTTGGTTGTATCTTCCAGAAGTAACTTCGTGGCTTTGAATGAAACCCAACTTACCATTTTCTCTTTACAGAAGCCAGAACGCGATGCTTGGGGCACAACTGTTGATGCCATGGAGACAGCCCTCCAGCTGGAAAAGAATGTGAACCAGGCCCTCCTGGAACTTCACCGCCTGGCAAGCAACCAGAACGACCCCCATGTGAGTATCCTCTTGATCTTTCTATTCCTGGGAAGGCAGATACACTTCTGTCTCTCAGACACCGATGGCAACGGGGCTGTGGAAAGCTAGATGAAGCTAGACAATTGTCTTGAAGGCCCAGCTGTCACTGTATCTAGTCTCTGACGATGACTTTGGATGCTTGTCAAATCCTGGGAGTTAAGCAGGATCAGCCCTGGTTAGTACTTGGATGGGGGACCACCAAGGAAGTCCAGGGCTCCTATGCAGAGGCAGGCAGTGGTGAATCCTCTCTGTTGCCTCTTGCCTTGAAAACCCACAGATGGCATTTGCTCTCCTAGAACAATTGTTGTTCTGGACAGGGATAGTTGAGTGGGGTGCCCTTTTCAAGGAAGGAAAACAGGACATGTTCTATGCATGGGATTATGGGAAAGTCACCATTATCATGGTGGGGAGGCGCCAAAGGAAAGTAAAGATGCTTAAAGGACAACATGCTCTTGAGCAAACTGTTGCCCATTTTACAGCTGTAATTGAACTCCAGGCTAGTGACCCCAAGTAGCAGAGGAAACATAACTTCTACTGCCAGGATAATCGTGTGGTTTTTCTTCCAGTTTGGGTAGCTGGGTCAATGTTCCGCAAACTCTAATGTGTCCCTCATGTTGGCAGTCCTGTAGCTAGGGATTTTTTTTGGAGGGTACAGCTAATTAAATAAAAGTTAATTACATTACTTCAATTTGGGGCCAGCCCTGGGGGGCTTGGCCCCACAGGCCCCGCATTAGTTACAGTGTTTCCTCTAAACTGAATTAGTGTGAGCTAACTCTCAGGTTTTTAGCCTCCAGCTCACGCATTTTTGTCTTGGCTCAGGAAGGATGGCTCCAGAGCAAACTGATTTATGCAGTAGCCAGATTGCTCACTCACCACTTTTAATGCCAGTAGTTCACAAAATGGAATTTTTGCTTACACGACTCCAAACCTTAGAGGGAGCACTGGTTACAGGCCTGAATCTCGGAGGTCTTGAGGAACCTTTTGAGTTGCCGGCTGCCTCCATCTCACCTCTTTTACTTTCTCCCTTCCCAGCTCTGTGACTTCCTGGAGACTCACTACCTCGACGAACAAGTCAAAGCTATCAAGGTCCTGGGTGACTACATCACCAACCTCCGGCGGCTGGGAGCATCCCAGGGGGGGCTTGGAGAGTATCTCTTTGACAAGCACAGCCTAGGAGAGAGCAGCAGCTGAGTGTGGCATGGCCCCCCTCCCCTCCATACTCCTGGGAGCACCGCCTCTGTGAACCCACAGATCATACCCACCACCATCACAATCGCCGTGCCCCAGTCAAGGGGGTTGCACCTGCCAACTCTCAATTGGCATGCTTCCAATAAACAAGGGTTCCCCAGTTTAAACTTGTCTTGTGTGCTGTTTCTTTATCTGATGGGGGCAGGTACACTGGCTGCCTGCAAACAACAGGTGTTGGGCAAATGTGCATAAGAAGATGTAATTGCTTACAACCAAGTTCTTAATGATGTTCCTCACCAGAAGATCTGGCAAGATAATTAGTGTTTTGGGGTGGGGAGAGCAGTGGATTGGGCTTCAAGCTGACCTGCGCGTTTTTGTTTCTGGGATGTAACAGGGAGGGCCAATAGCTTTGGCTTCCATACATAATGGCCCTGTTGGGTCATGGGCATCTCCACTTGCAGGGCCCCAGGCCACAGATGCTGAGAACCACCTTTCTGTGTCTCACCTCAGGTAAACGGCTGCCTACCAGTCAGACGCCATTACTGAGCCTGACAGCCCTGGAGTACTGTGGCCAGTTGAATCAATAGGGGCCATCTGAGCCCAAGATGAACTGTCTGATCTGGTACAAGGCAGCTTCATAACCTAGCTGAAAAGCCCTTTCTGACCTAGCCATGTTTGCTTTCAGTCTGCGGTTGAACTGGAACAGCTTGCTGCTCCATGACTGGTTGCGAACGGCAGGCACAAATAACTTGTTCCACAGGGCTGGGGGAGGGAAGGAGTTGCTATGCCTTCCACCTCTGTTCCAGAGGGGCTGCAGTGGTTGTTCTTCTACAGCAACAACAAAGTCTTGTGGTACTTCTTAAAGATTGAAAAGCTTCCCTGCCCTAGAGCCCCCTTTGTCAGATAACATGAAATACTTCCTTGGATAGAACTGGTGCATATGCACCCCTATGGGTATGGAGGAAGAAACTAATCGCTACTGGATATTTATATTTTAAAAGATGAGCCACAAGTGTGTCCAGTGCTAGTAGCTTTGGTACAGCCTGGTAATTTTTTTTTTTTTGTACAAGTGGGGTTGAACTTAATTAACGCTTCCTGTGTTGGAACTTGCAGCCTGTTTGTCTGCAACAAGTGGGCTTTTCTGCCATGCCCCTGAAACATAACTTCCTCTTTCTCCTCCGTCTTTTTCTTTTTATATTCAACATCTAACTGAACTGGGACAGTTGAAAACTTGTACACTACAGTTCCAATGTTTCTGTTGGTCCAAATAAAATTTGTGTCATCACTGCTTTTGGGTTCCCCCCCCTCTGAATGAGTCAATATGACTGTCTGCAATTTTGATTTATTTTTTTTAAACTACTGGCTCAGTTCCTCATTTGCTGTTCCAGTTATTTGCCACTGCAAAGGTCACTTTCTGCCTGTTTTGGCCATCTAATGGGAGTCAAGCCCTGACCGGGACCTCATTGGATCTCGGAAGCTAAGCAGGGTTGGCCATGGCTAGTATTTGGATGGAAGACCTCCAAGGAATTCCAGGGTCGTGACACCAAGGCATGCAATAGCAAACCACCTTGAACATCATGTCTTGCCTTGAAAACCGTATGGGGCTGCCATAAATCAGCTTGATGGCAAAAAATAAAGGAAGTCGATACCCCTTCTAAAGGAGCTTACTAATATTGCTGATGCTTATGAAAGCTCAATGTCTGGTCAAAAAGCCTGAGCAGCTCCTGTTTTTGAGATACAGATTTCCCCTCCCCCAGCTGTGTGTATTTGGGCAAAAGTATGCTGCACCCACCCTTAAAGAAATTGCAACTGGATACAGCAGAGCAATTTTTTTTCTCCATTATCACTTTTTTCTCCATTATTACTTTGTTGGTGGTCATTCAGTCCTGTCCGACCCTTGGTGATTCTATGGGCCACCTCCCTCCACGTACTGTTTCTTTTGAGTCTTCCATGCTCAAGCTGGTGTCGACTTTCATGTTGTCTAGCCACAGTATTCTTTGGTGGCCCGGTTTCCTTTTGACGCTAACCAATCCAAGCATAATTGGTTTTTTTAGTGAATTCTTCCACATGACATAGCCAAAATAAGTCAGCCAAAGTTTTATGATTTTCCAATGACATGTCTGGTTTTATGCATTCCAATACTTATTTGTCACCTTTGCTGTCCAAGGAATGCTCCCTACAAAGTGAAAATTTAGGCAGGGTTATGAACTGCCTTGCTTCTGCTAGAGAAAGAAAGGTACCAATTTTTAAAAAAACAAGGGTCCACCCTTGGCTGTGCAAGAGAGATAACAGCCCTGCCACTGCTGTTGGGGTGGGGTAGGAGCAAGCACTGGGACTTTTAAACCAACAAGAGGTACACAAGCTGGCTTATCCTTGAACATCCACCAACTGTTGAATTCAGTTGTTACATCCCAGTATTTGGTTTAAGATCAGAGCATTATTAATACAGATGGTGGCAGATCCAGGTGTTTCAAGGTGAGTCTGCACCCTGCCCTCTAGAAAATGAGGGCTCCAGTTTAAAGAGCCAAAGGGGAGTGCCACAGGGGGTGTCCAATCCTGCAGTCGTGACTTGGCATGCTTTTCAAACATAACTGGAGCCCAACAATGGGACTAAACCTGGCCAGGCAAAAGCTATCTGGGATGGTCAGATGCAGGGAGTAATGGGAGGGGTGAGGGTTCAAGTCTCTCCCTGTAGGTACTCCTTTTCTCTCTCCCAAAATTGCCCCCCCCTACTTTTTTACATGGTTACTTTAAACATGGCTTGTTTCACCCTCGCTCCAATGCAGTCCAGCAGGACTTTCTTCACAATGATTGGGCTCGGACTGCAAGCCCAAGAGAGCGTATTGTTCTGTGCATATAAGCCAAAACCCCACCCCACCCAAAGAACTGTAGTGTACATATTGATAAGGGTTTATTATGAATGGGAAAAAATGACGGGTCAATGAGTACACGTTCCCTGTGAAGCAAGGTGGATGTGCTCTGAGTTTTTTCAGTACAGCTCCCCTCCCCTGGAAAAAGCCTAAAGGATCTTGACAAACTTATAAACTGTTAGCATGTACTAGGAAATTATTCTTCTGTACTAGAAGGCAACCACTTAGTCAGTTGAACTGGCAGAGGGTTCAGGACAGACACAAAACTCAATATTAGCATATGTTCTTTGGTTCCACACATGAAGATAATCTCTGGTACAGATGGCAGCAACAAAGTAGTGTAGATCTGTCCACCAATGTGTGCCAGAGTGGGTAAATGGAACCGCCATGAACAGAGGCAATATAGCTTTAATACTATGATGCTGAGGATGAGCTACAGAGAAATGTCGTTTATGCCCTGCATATGGGCTCCAAGAAACATCTACCATGACTATAGAGTAGTGGACTAATTAGGATTTATAATGGCCACATTGGTCAAAATGACACCTTACAGAATTACCCAGGCAACCTAGATAGGTCCTGGCCCCCAGACAGATCGCAATCTAACATAGTCAGTGGGGGAAACAACAGAGGAAGGAAGGGAATGCCAGAGAGACTTCAGTCCAATCCAGTAGTCTTAATGTCCTGTCCCTTGCTATGAACTCTTGATAGAGTTAAAGGATGTTCTCGTAACAGAAGTGATTGATCAAACTGTGTTTCCAGCTTCATCAACTTCTTGCTTGCCAAGTAATGTCTAAAAAGCATTTGCGTTAATTTAGTATTACTTATCTATCTATTGGTTTGATTTGTACCCCGCCTCCCCCACAAAGCTGGTTCAGGGCAGCTCACATCAATCAAATCACTTTGTCTAGTGGACCAGTTGCAAAGCTGCCCAAGGTGGTGATTGAGAAATACTGGTATACAAGATCTAGGGTTGCCAAGTCGCCCCAGACACCGGCGGGGGGAATGGGGGGTAGGGTTGCAGCTCCAGGTTGAGAAATTCCTGGAGATCTGGGGATACAGTCTGGGGAGGACAGGGACTGCAGTGGAGGGTCCCCCATCCAAAGCATCCATTTTCTCCAGGGGAACTGATCTCTGTAGACTGGAAATGAGCTGTAATTTCCGAGGATTCCCAGGTCCCACCTGGAGGCTGGCATCCCCATTTACAGCCCAATGGCTTGATCACATTTGTCTTGTTAGTTCGCTTCATTTTTTATTTGCCTTTAAGCAATCAGGGATTGTGCTGGCCTGGATGGAGAGATCTGAATTCAAATCCTGGCCTCCTCAGCCCTAAAGCTCACTGAATGAGGATAAAGTGAGGGAGTAGAAAGTGACTTCTATGACCTTGAGCTCCTTAAAGGACATGGGATATTGTTTTTGGACAATATTTTAGTTGTGGTCCGTCCTTAAGGAAGAATAATTTGTACCTTTGGAAGCCTCAGCTTTGACAAGCACAAGGCCTCCCTTTCTTTGTTTTCTTTCCATTGTGATCTGGAAAAGACAGTATGAACTCAATGACTCTTTTTAATTGCATTTTCTCAGAGAAATCTCTTCAATAACAAGAGATCTCAAGCAACATTCCCTGAACTTTCCCACCTGCTTGTGCTACTACAAGAAATTTACTTAACTATGTAAACAAATAGCTTTAGTTAACCTTTGAGCTGGTTAAACAGAGCTGCGACTATGAATGGTGGTCAGTTCGTATGGATATAACATTCCCCCATATTTGTATAGGATAGACTCCCTTCCCATATTCCACAGAATTGGGAACCAGTCACTTCACAACACATATAGAATTGACTTTTCCCACTTTGCCCCAGAAATCCTTTCCCAAAGACCTTGGCCCTCACAAGAAGATATGACTGAGTGACTATCCTTGGTCATTTTTTTCAAATTTCATAATTGTCCAAAAGATTTATTTCATTCAGAATCTGGAACCGCAGCCCTTCATACCACCATAAAGTTGGCCTACCAAAAATAAGTGTGTGTGGGGTGGGGGGGATGAGTATATCTGTGAATTACAGGGCTAAACAGAGCTCAAATAGTATGGAGAAAACCCTGACCTGGATAGTCCAGGCAAGCCTGATCTCATCAGATCTCGGAAGGTAAACGAGGCCAACCCGGGCAATTACTTGGATGAGAGACCTCCGAGGAATACCAGGGCCAGGATGCAGAGGCAGGCAATGGCAAGCCACCTCTCTGAAACGTCCAAGCCCTACTAGGGGTCACCAGAAGTCAGCTATGACTTCCAGGCATACACTGACACACACACACACTCACTCACCCACCAAACAAAAATAGCGTGGAGAAAATGGGTACCCTTTACTCAGTGGACTGAGAGCCTGACTTGGGTGGCAAGCCCAGTACCATTCAGCAACCTACTTATTTATTTAGATATTTACACCCACTTTTCTCCCCAATGGAAGCTCACATTTTCCTCTCCTCCATTTGCTCCACACAATAACAACCCTGTGGGATAGGTTAGGCTGGCAGAGAAGGAGCGGTATAAGGTTACCTGGTGAGTTTCTGGGGCAAAGTGTATCTGTGTGTGGTGGTGGGGGGGTGAATTTTGACAAGGAAAAGAACTTGAGGAAAAGCCTTAGAAACATGTCCTTCCACCTCTGCTTGGATTAAATTTGGCAGCTCACCTTGCTATGTGCATGTGTGTGAAGCGCCATCAAGTAGCAGCTGACTTACGATGAACCCAGAAAGAGGAAGTGAAAAGCAGTGGTGGTTTGCCATTCTGCCATTTTGCAGAGCCTGTTTTGGTGGCCTCCCTTCCAAGTACTGAAACCCTACTTAGCTTCCAAGCTCTGACAAGATTGGGCTGTACCATAACTTCTCCCTTCTCCCATCTCACCATAGCTGCGCATAAAAAAACCCCCAACCACCTCTAGGAGATCCCGTCATAGACCCCACATGAAACATTTATTTTAGCTGTGAGAATGAGACATTTTTACCTCTCTGTCAGCACAGATAAAAGCAGAAAATTACTGTGGGGGAGCCTCAGGCCAGCCTCAGCTAACGTTAATTAAGGAAGAATTTGCAGTGGTGGTCTAGAAAATAAGTCTCAAAATGGGACCTGCTGCATAGGCCTACCCCCTTCTACTGCTTAACAGAATCAGATGGCCCAGCGGGAAAGGTCTTGTCCCTTTAACAGAGGCTTAATGTGCAGAAATGGACAGGGGGAAGTTTTTCACAGCACAGAGGTGAATGTTATCACCTGGCAATTAACAGCCTATTGGGCCTTTGTTTTAAAGGGACAGGACATTTTTGTCTAGGCCACTGGGCAACACTAATGGGCTGGGAGAAACTTACCCTATCCCATCCACAGAGGCCTAATGTGTGCGAATGAGCAGCTGTAGCTTCACATGGCATGGAAGTAAATAATATCACTTGGTAAACAGCATCCTATTAACCTTCTATTAAAGGGGCAGGATAATTTTTTCTCTCTCCAGACGGCTGGCTACCCTTAAGTGACTAAATGCAACCTGTATTTAGTAGCACTATCAATGTAGGCTTGTGCTTATTGTTGGTGTCCTGCTTTAGGTTAGCTTGATCTTGACAAACCTCAGAAGCTAAGCAGGGTCTGTTCATGGTTAGTCCATGGGCAGGAGACCACCGAGGAGACCAGGTTTGCTACACAGTAGCGGCCAGTGGAAAGCCACCTCTTTTAGTCTCTTGCCTTGAAAATCCTGCAGGGTTGCCATCAGTTAGCTGTGACTTGATGGCGCTTTCCACCCACCCACTCTGGCTAGAATTCATTTCTTGTTTTAATATATGTATTTTTTTTTCTGCCCTGGCCCTGGCCTGGTGGAACATGCCCCCTGCGGGACCTATTGCCCTTCCTCAGGGCCTGTAAAATGGAGCCGTTCCGCCAGGACTTTGGCTGAGGTGGCAGGCGTCCAGTGAAAAAGTCAGCCTCCCATGTCGATATGGCTGAGATCAAATAGACCTTCGAGACCTAGCGGCACCAGCCCTGGCGATTGTGTGTATAAACAGACAGTGCAATCTGTTTTTAAATTGCTGTCCTTAACTGTTTTTAAATTCTCTGTTAATGTATTGATATTGTGATGCTGAGTGGCTTCGTGATCCACACTGAGCCCACATGGGGAGGGCAGAATATAAGTTTGAAAAAAGAAATAAGTTAATAATAAATTGAAAGGAAGGTGCAGAAGAAAGAAAGGGGGAAGGAATGTAAAAATAGTCATTAGCCATCAGAGGCTCTAACATTTGTCAAGGACACATTTATAATACACAATCCATAGATCAAGAGTAGAATAATCAAGATATTTCTCTTCTCAGCTCAGTGGCTAGAATTTGTTTCAATGCACCTTGTCACCCTCTAGAGTCGGTTGTGATGAAATGGAATACACATCCAATATGCATTCATAATTCTTTCTCTCATCCGAACTTGGGATCTTGGTCTTCTATCCTTCCTTTTTCCACAGCCGACTAGGTCTATGGGCCAGTTTGGTGTAGCAGTTAAGATTGCAAACTCTAATCTTGGGAGAACCGGGGTTTGATTCCCCAGTCCTTCACAAGCAACTGCTGGCATGCCTTGGGGTCAGTCCTAAGTTCTTTCAGAGGTGTTCTCTCAAGGACAGCTCTCAAGAGAGCGCTCTCATCCCCATCTCCCTCGCAGGGTGTCTGTTGTGGGGAGGGGAAGGGAAAGGAGATTGTAAGCCCCTGTGAGACTCCTTTGTGTAAGGAAGGGTGGGGTGTAAATCCAATCTCCTTTTCTTCTCTTAGTCTCGCCACTTCCCCGTCATGTGCTCCTCCATATGCTGACCATGCCAGAAAATCTGTATGATTCACACTCCTTGAGAGAAACAGATAGGAAGGCAAGAGAGATGGGCTAGCCATGGAGCCTCCCAGCTACTACTTCCTGCCCTGCTGATCTGCAGCTCCATTTGCCTTCTCTCTCAGCAACTGGCCAGGCATGCTTGACCCTGGACTCCAAAACGTTTTTCTCATTCAGATGACTGAGAGAACAATCCTAAGTGATTTCTACTACTCAGAAGTAAATCCCATTGTATTCCATGAGGCTTACTCCTAGGAATGTAAAGTTAGGGTTGCAACCAAAATTACACAGAGGAAGGTGTTAGACCCAGATCTGCAAGGCAGCCCTGAAAACAGGAAGTAAAAGCTTTTGCCTTCTCAGGTCAGAGTAGAGAAGTTGGGGCAGGGTCTGTGGGGAACCATTTCAGACAAAATGGCTAAGTTGTTGGGGTTTTTTGGCCAGTCCACCCACACAAGGGCAGCCTTTGAATTGTGTTTCCCCCAGAACCTGCCTAGTCTGCCTGCATTACTGGGCCAGACCTAATAAACAAACCTAAAGAATACCAGGTTTGCTCACCTTGCTTTGGTTTGCAGCTACTTACCAATCAAAGGTATATACTGACACCTCTGTACTGAACCAGAGGAATGTAACGTAAGCCCAGTGCTAAAATATATGTAAAGGGGTTGTTGAGCTAACAAGGTTGGAGCGCTTACACATTCCTGCAGTGAATCTGTGCACTAAGCAGATGACATTGCCACAGTGATGTATGCAAAGCTAAGTTAGGCTCTTACCAAAGAGGAGAGCTCACACCAACTGCAAACCAAAGAAGAGACACAAAGACAGAGAGCTTTCCTTGAACCCGGAGAGGGAAATTTGTGTAATGTTTGGCGCAAGAAGGAACAGCATTGGCTTCGGGCCACAGTCATGTCCATGCTTACTTAGAAGTTCATTCTGTTTAAAACTGTAAGATTTGTGCTAACAGGAAAAACACAGTGTTGTGTAGCAATTAGTGTCACCTGGGAGAGGGAGAAACAGGGATCCGCTCCTTCCGCCCTCTCAAACCTCCCTGGGTGACTTGGGCCTAGGAGCCCTCAAACAGTTGTGAATAATTTATTTATTTTGATCTGTACCTCACCCTCCCCGGCCCCGCGGAAGCAGGCTCATAGCGGTTTACACAAAATTGCAACAAATAATTAACAGATAAAAACACCAATATAAATATCCTCATAAAACACAACATCATTACTAAATCAATTTATATGACGACGGCAGTGCAATAGTAGCAGTAAACACACAGATTACAGTCAGCAAATGATTTTTCTGCCAGCAAACTCAGGCTCGATGATGGTGTTGGGCGCAGGGCCTTAGATTATTAGGTGCGGCTCCTTACCTAAAGGCCTGGTGGAAGAGCTCTGTTTTACGGGCCCTGCGGACAACGATAAACTGCCCTGAGTTTCCTGGAAGAACAGTGGGATTAAAAAAAGAATTATAGATAAACCTCAGGAAAGGAAATTTAATATTAGGCTGCATGGAACATTTCTATTTTTTTTTCAAACGCAAAGAAACGTTTGAGAGCGGCATCGTCACCATGTAGTAGGGATCCTATCTCCCATTTAAAAGAAATTGTACCTTAAGGCTCTACGAAATTGACAGGATATCTTTCTCTATAGGCCTTTCCATAAAGCCCCTGACCTGGATGGGCCAACCACGCCCAATCCTTTCAGATCTCAGAAACTAAGCAGGGTCAGGCCTGTCCAGTATTTGGATGGGGAGGTCACCAAGGGATTACAGGGTTGCTTCTCAAAGAAAGCCAGTGGCAAACCACCTCTGAATGTCTGTTGCCTGAAAACCCCATATGTAGGCCCGACTTGTTGGCACTTCACAAGCACAGATCTTTCTCTATGCTGGTATTGAAATGGCCTTTGTAGATAGAATGATTTTCGAAGCAGGTTTGGGGAGTCCATTATCTATAGCGCAATGTCTGACATTTCTCCCTTTAATTTAAGTAACTGCTTATTTGACTCCCTGCTGTCTACGGGTCTATCTCCGACTGTTGCTTATACATCTTTTTCTCCCCATCATCCGCGGTGCTGCTTTATATTAACAGAATTGCCCTTAAAAAAAATGAAACCCCGCCGTTCTATCTTAGCGACTAGTAGCACCAGCTCTGAAACCGTTCCAGCTTTACAGTCTCCTTCCCCGTTTACTGCGTCACAGAAAAAAAAAATCGATCCTAACAAGTGGGATTGGGGAGGGGGAATCAGTAGACGGAACAGCCTCCAGGCCTCTTGCTGTGTGGCGCAATAACAAAAGGCGGCGAGGAGGGGCACCACCCCCTATAGATGGGGTGGTGGGAGGGGCCGAAAGGGAAGAAGATAGTTTCCACGCCCCCCGCCCCATTTTGCTGAATCATCCTGAGATTTCTTTTGTGGCAGGCTGTGTAAAAAGCGGGCATGCTTTTGCTGAGTCACGTGGTTGAGGGAAGAAGCGGCGAAAGGGGGAATTAACTTTTTCACCTCAATCAGTTCTAATTACTACACTCCTACATAACCCAGGAATCCTGTCTGCTAGCTTTCTCCATACCTGTGGTTGCCAACTACCTTGGACAAAAAGGTGCTGTTCCTTTAATTGAGGACTGACAGCATTTCACTGACCAGGTGATGTGGTTTACCTCCACGCCGTGAAGAGTTTTAGCTGTCCATTCCCACGCGTTAAACGGACAGGATATTACCCCCCGCCTGTTGGAAACCCTACAATCCCCAAGCAACAGCTAGTTATGTCCCCGATGCTGCCTCCCCTTCCCAACTCTGGGCTTTTAAGAACAAGCAGGCATTTAACAGATACAGTTTTCCCTCTCGGGTGCGGCGAGTGGTAATCTGTACTTGCTGAATGCCTGCCTGCTGCGCATCTACTCGAAGGCACATACCAGGGGCAAAAAACGGTTAATCCTACATCTAAAATACGGGTTGAGAAAAAAAGGAAGGCTTCCAACACGTCGTGTAACCCGCTGAGGTGTCCCGGGAGGCTCGTTCATCCCGGATCCTCTTAACTGGAGTGTGGACTTCAGTTTGCGTTAGCGCCAGTGGGGAAATTCCAACAACGAAGGCGCTTGATGCACCTTTAAATGCGCGTACGGCCATCATCCCCCGTGGGACCGACACCCAAGTAAACGTGCGAAAGACCGTTTTACGTAACTAGCAACCAAGCACTGAAACCCCCCCCCCCCAAAAAAAAGTATATTGCTCCTACTGCTCACACAAAATGGACATCTGCTTGCGTTTCCTTTATTTACACCCCGCTTTTCTCCCCAGCTCCGTCTCAAAGCGGCTTTTTGAACATCGTGCGCTTCCCCCAGCCTCCATTTCCCCACAACAGCCCTGTGAGGTAGGCCAGGCTGGGAGTTTGTGACGGGGCCCAAGGTCATCTCACCGCAAGCTGCCATGGCCGAAGTGGGGCTTCAGAACCCAAGTCGCCCTGGGTCCTAGTCCGCCATGCTATCCACGACACTACACACTCCCCAAATGCACCCATGCATTGAAAGACATCAAACCCCTTTGAACTCCGGGGCATTTGTTTCGGGTGCAAGCAACCATAGCATCGAGCTTCTGCGGGCCTCAGTCTGGAGAACCCAGGCGTCCGGCTTCTCATTAGCGACATTGCCTCTCCCCCCCCCCCGCAAGCCGAGGAGGAGGAGGAGGAGGAGGAGGGGCGCCTGCCGTGCGCTTGCGCTCACCGCGGAGGGAGTTACTGGGAAGAGCCTCTGGACTCTCTATAAAAGCCCCTGCCGGGGCGCTGTCTTCTCTAGATCGTCCCCGCCTTTGGTTGTCTTCCTTCAGCTCTTGCTTCAACAGTGCTTGAACGGAGCAGGGTCGCGGCCGCCCCATCCTTCCATTTCTCCGCCAGACCAGCAAGCCACCAGCCCGCCTCCATCTGCACCATGAACTCCCAGATCCGCCAGAACTACGACACCGAGAGCGAAGCCGGAGTGAACAGCTTGGTCAACCACTTCCTCCGCGCCAGCTACACCTATCTGTCCCTGGTGAGTATCTGCTGCTACGCCCCCCCCCATGGGTGGGGAGCCATGCAGAGGTGCAGGAAAGGCGAGAATCCCTTATTAGCTGCGTGATGGGTGCAAGGTCTGCTGTTTCCTCCCTCGAGGCCTTGGCTTCTTTTCAAGGGTGCATAAGATTCCACCTGGTGCAGGTTCTGCCGGCCGGTGGGGCGTGGACTGTAGCTAAAAGGGTCCCATTTCAGTCCTGTTTTTAAAACCGGAGAAGTCCCGCTTCCTTTCTATAGCTTAAAAAATAGGTTTTCTTGAGAAACATAGGAATTCTGCGTTCTTATATGGGTCTCTTAAACTGGAATCTCTTTTTTCCTCAATGAGAGCTGCTTAAACCTCAGAAGTGTTCTCATTCCATCTTTTGTTATTTGCTTGGTATGTTGGGCGGGGATGAGCACGTGGACCACGCACAACCCCACCCACCTAGATGTTGTAGGCTTCTGCACGGAAAGCTTCCCTTTGTCTAGAAGCTACCCTGTTGTCCTGTTGATTACCGTCTTGTGGTTAAGAGCGGTGGGCTCTAATCTGGAGAACCGGGTTCGATTCCCCTACTCCTCCCCTAAAAGCCACCTGGGTGTGACCTTGGGTCAAGTCACAGTTCTCTCAGCCCACCAAATAAACCCACCTCCCCACAAGAAGAGCTAGTTTCAGGCTGCCAGACAGTCTTAGGATCTCCTGGTTATACTACACCCACTGCCACGCGATAATTAATTCATTTAATTCTTGTGCTTATCGTCTTTTCTTGCTGTGGGTGAGAGTAGCTGGAAGGCAGCCCCCCAGTAAGTTAAGGTGAGGGTTTTTGGGGGAGAGGAGGGGGGTCTTAAATCTGGTTCTCTCTTAGCCCAAATCCCCAGGTCTGCTTACTGTACTGCAGTGTAAAATGTTGTTTCTTTAAAAAGGTGTAAAAATGATGCATCTAATACACAGTGTTACCCCATTAAGAATGTAAAAATTTGGACTCCCTCTCAAAGGCTGGGCCATGTGGCACTTTTAAGACCTTTAAATCTTGTTCTGCTGCTTCAGACCAACATGGCTAACCCACCTGAATTTTTCTCCAAAGGGCTGTGAGTATCGTGAATCGCCTTGCCCCCTTTAGCAATCTGGGACGGCTTTTCCTGGGCCTCTTGTTTCTCGAATTCCCAGTGTCCATTTGCTCTGGCACCTGATACCTGCCCTTTAGACTCCCGTGCTTTGTAAATAGTAGATAACAAGCCTAGCTTCTTTATACTCTTTATTGTGGTGTCTGCCCCCCTCCCCATCCCATCCCCCAGCATGCCCTGTACCTTTGTTTACCAGTGGCAAAGTTCGCATATTGCTGATTTCTGCTAGGGCTTGTGAAATCACAGTGCTGAGATATGGAGTTGATGATTAAAACTTGTTTCCTCTGCCCCAGAGTTTGTGTTAGGCTTTGCTTCATCCTTATCTGGGAATCACACGGTTTTAGGATATTAGAAGCTAGTTTAAAGGGGTGTGGAAGAGGCGGGGCAGAATTGCTGCCTTGGTGTCTAGATGACTTTAAAAGCCAGTCCTGCTGCTTTCTGGTCTGTTTTCAAAACAGAATGTTAAGCCTAGGTGAGATTTTAAGACTTTAAAACTAGCACGGGTCTTGATTGTCAGGGCTTTTGACCAAGTGAATGTGGATGACGGTTAGTTTTTTTTCCCCTCCTTTTTTGAGAAATCCCTCTACAGAACTGAAGTTTCTGTGCTGCTTTGGGGGAAGCCAGAATAGTCAATCTAGGGTCATATTGACTTATTTTCTAATCATGCTTAAACGCACTGGGCCAGCCCTAGGGGAGCAGTCCATCCTCTTATTCCCCCTCTCCCGCATACCCTATCCCTCACCTTTCTTTTTCAGTGTTATTTGCCATCTTCATCTGGTGCTGAGGGCAGTAGTTCATCTCTAAGTGGGGTCTACTCCAGTTAAAAAACACACACCACTCTATTAGTGGCTCGATGAGACTGATGGTAGCTCTTTGGAGTGTAGTTTGTATAGTATCGCTGATGTTTTGGGATCAGACATGGTTTCCGGGGAGTGTTGAGAACTTCATCTTTGGTTTGAGAAATGCTGCTATAAATGTAGTATGTCCAAACCAGAAGGTTTTGTACTTGCCAGGGGTGAAACTATGGGAGTACAGATCAGTATGAAGTGTAGGTAAGGAAGTGGACAGAGTGTGGACTCAAGGATCTTTTGCTTGTGAGCTTTGCCTCCCCCCCCCCCCATAATGACCCTAAGAAGAAATGCAACTTACTTTTCACCCCTTGGTACTCGCACGAGTAAGGAGTTCATAGGAGCACACTTGGATTCAATAAAGGAATGCTATGTTCTCTCCAAGCAAGATGCTCTGGTATGATTGCCAGTTTAATAGTGCATCGTTTTGCTGCCAGGATAGATTTGCTTAAAACTGCAAGCTTAGTTTCAGAAATGAGCGCCTACAGTTCTTTAATGTGTGGTTATGTGTTCAATTAAATGTTAATGCGGCGACTTTTGTCTCCTAAAATCCGTTAAAATAAAGATAAAGGGGGATTGTTTGAAAAAAAACTATCCAAAAAATCAACAACAAACCCCCCCCCCCCTTTTTTTTTTTCTGCCAGGGTTATTATTTCACCCGGGACGATGTGGCTCTAAACAAGTTTGCGTCCTTTTTCCGGCATTTGTCTGAGGAGAAACACGAACAAGCTGAGAAACTCCTGACCTTCCAAAACCGTCGTGGAGGGAGAGTCTTTCTCCAGGATGTTAAAGTGAGCGTGGGGTATCTCTTGGGTGGGTGCGGGAGGGCCGCTGAGAAATAGAGGGAGGGTGGCTGGTTGGCTGCAGAAGAGGAACTGGGGTGTGCAGGGCTTTCTGAGCAAAAGCAGAAGATTTAAAGTTGGGAACAAATCATTTTGAGGAACCCAGGATATCACTTAAGGGCTTGTCGGAAGGAAGGGGAGGCCAAAGGACAGTGAGTCTCCAACACTTAACAGATATGCAGTCTTCACACATTCTAGTGTCCCGGGGTGTACGTGGCTTTTAGGTGCATGATACACAGCAACCTTGTTGAAGCTAAGCAGGTCAGTGCTGCAGTGGAACACCCTGGGGAGTCCTGTGTAAACTTACACTTTGGGTTCCATGATGCAAGAAAGGGAGGAAAAATGTAAAAATCTCTTTAGTGGGGCTGGCTCAGCGGATGGTGTCTTGCGTGCTACCCAGCTGATGACAAGAAGGAACTTCTGGACAGTCTGGATGTGGCTCTCCCTTGCTCTACAGGGACTTCTGCAGCACACATTTGTTCTCTGCTTCAGATAGTTTTGTACTCCAGGTCACATCAGCTGATGTATGTGGATTTCTTGTCACTGAGGCTGGATTAACTGAGTCAGTTTGGTGTTGTGGTTAAGAGCATGGACTCACACCGGGTTTGATTCCCCATGCAGCTGCTGGTGTGCCCTTGGGTCAGTCACAAGTTCTTTCAGAGCTGTTCTCTCAAGAGCAGTCCTCGAAACAGCTCTCTCAACCCCATTTACCTCCCAGGGTGTCCGTTGTGGGGAGGGAAAGGGAATGTAAGCTACTTTGAGACTCCTTCAGGTAGTGAAGGGAGGGCGGGGTATAAATCCATATCTTCTCTTCTTCTAACTGGCTTGTGGGTCTCCTCCCAGCTGGCTAAAAATGTGGGAATAGGAAACCTTGGACTGTGAAGAAGGAAAAGACAGGTTATTAAAGAGATGGTGGTTATTTTTAAAAAATACATTCCTTTGGAACAAGTTGCGCCTTGTCAGAAATCCCCCACACACACTAGGTCCATGCAGATCCCTAACGTGATCCATGGCACAGAGTACAGTGGACAGAGTGGATCTCTTGCCGAGCAAAGCAGAAAGCTGCTCCCAGTATCTCTAGCAAGACTTGAAGATTCTGGTGCCGTATTCAGGAGAAGGAAAGGCACTGAGTTGTACCCTGTCTGCTGAGCTGTTAGGGGCAACACCACATAGTATGCATCCACATAGTGTGCTCACCTGTGCAACCTGGCAAAAATCTGCTCTGCCCTACCCATCTGTTAAGAACTGATGGTGAGTGGGGTGAAACTGAGAAGAATGTGGAGCTGACCATTAAAGAGACATGTGCCAAGTGAGTGGCCGGGACCGGTAGCTTCCAAGCGAAGACCCGGGGTGGACGGGGCAGGACCAAACCAAAATGCATCACATGGTGCATGATCTCATTTGCACTCTCTGCTGTTACTCAACTCCAGAAACCGGAGCAGGATGAATGGGGGAACGGAGCCTCTGCCATGGCCTTCGCCCTTCAGCAGGAGAAGGACGTGAACCAGGCCCTGCTGGATCTGCACAAGGTCGCTTCTCGCCACGTGGATCCTCACGTAAGCAATGAAGCCGGTCGGTCTGTGTCCTGGCACCCCTCCCTACGGCTTCCAAAGACAAAAATCCTCCCCCCTTATAACTGTGTGTTTGTGCTTCAAAGAAGAACCAAGCCGAATTCTGAAACCTTTAAGCCCAGTAAATTTATATATAATACTGTTTCAGGCAGGATTAACCTGCTCTGTATCTAACCTGCATGGTCAAACTGTCAGTGTTTAACATGTCAGAAATCTTAAGGAATTTGCCTCCAGGAAAACCCAGGGGCTGGTTGGGTCGCTGAATATTGTGGCCAAATAACCTGTTTTTAGATGGAAGGCACTTTTGGAAGGGATAACTCTATACCAGCGTTGCGGCCTTGAGCCTCTCAAGTTATGGTCTAGTGAGTTACGAGAGGGCGGGCAGGAAGGGTTGCCTCAGTGCTTAGTTTTCGTGGCCCTTTCTTGCACCCCCAGGGAAATGCTGATTGGCACTTTGGGGTTAGGAAGCAATTATTCTCCAGGCTGGTTTTGCCAGGGATCTTGGAGGGTTTTTGTCATCTTCTGGGTGTGGAGCAGTGGTCACTGGGGGTGCGGATGGAGGAGGTATTTGTGAATTTCCTGCACTGTGCAGGGGGTTGGACTAGATGACCTGGGGGGTCTCTTCCAACTCTATGATTCTAAGTGTGAAGCATCCCCCCCCCTTATGGTACATACTATTGGGACCCACTTTCAGCATTATCTTTTCACTCCTCCTTTACAGATGTGTGACTTCCTGGAGACCCACTACCTTGACGAGGAAGTGAAGCTGATCAAGAAGCTGGGGGATCACCTGACCAACCTGAAGCGGGTGCGTGCCAGCGAGGACGGCCTGGGCGAGTACCTCTTCGATCGCCTTACCTTGGGCGAGTCCAGCGACTGAGCTGCAGACTGCTGGATCCCTCCAGAGTCCTCCCACCAACTTGTCCAGCTGTGATGCTCTAATTTGTCATGTGCCTATGTTTAAAAAAAAAAAGTTGGCTGTTCAGTGGATGAGGCATGCCTCTGCCCTGCACATCTTGGGGAGGAGAGTCTGTAACTGGCATTAAATAAAACTTGGCATTAAGCACTACACTGGCACATGTTTGTGTGTATATGCTTGCTAAATAGGATAACTTTTGTACAGTGTTTTGGATTCAGTAATATTACCTAGTTTAGCGTCCATTGATTGTGTGGGTGACCTCCCCTAAATCAAACTGGCCTCCAGTTCAGCTAATACAACATAACTGTGCTTTTCCTCTGTTCTTTGCCTTCTGTAATCAAAGATGTGATCATCTGCCACTCTACACATATTATCAACAGGAGTAGACAAACTGATAGCCAGCACCCCTAGACCTATTCAAGTTTGCCTTGCAGGAGGCAGAACAGGATTCCTTGAAGTCAAGGCCTAAATCCCCCCCCCCCCCACACACTTTGTTTCTAAAAATGCAGTCTGGTAAAAAGTTTTGGAAAACTCTGAAGCTTGGACAAGTGACACCTGTTAGCTAGTTGTGAAAGTATTACTTGATGTTTGTTTCTTTAGAATTTGCTTTAGGCAGGCAGAATCTTGGTTACGTTAAGTGGATTCTTCTCTTAAGTTAAGTGGATTCTCGAGTGTTCCAGTCCCTAGATCCAGATAGCTTTTCCTCTCAGTCTTGCCCAAGTATCCTTACTGTAAAGCCCATAACCTCCCCCAGTCCTCCTCGGGTGGTCAAAGGGGAGCACCCTCCCTTTCTCCAACCCTCTTTTGTTAATTTGTAAAATAGTCATTGGCAATCTAGGTTCCATTTCTGTCACTGGTCTGTGCTGCTCCCTGGTCTGTGCTGCTCCAAGTGCGAGATCAGATCAAATGGGCTTTGAAGGAGAGCAGAATTCAGGTGAACACTAGGAGACACCTCCTATCCTGAACAGCACTTTCCCAGAGGAACTGATCCCCCCCCCCGCCCCAAGCTGGGCAGCCATCAGTTGGGAATGGTCCACCTTGGACCAGATGACCTATTAGGCTCCTTTCAACTGTGACCACGGAGAATTTTTTTTAAGTCCTTTTTTTTTTGTTGGTTTGGTATGTGCTTGCATTGCCTGGAAGTCATGGTGACTTCTGGCAAGCCCTACTTGTGGGCTTCAATGCTCCCTCTAAGCGGTGGAGTCTTGTGAGCAAAGATTCTACTTTGTGAGCTACTGACATTAAAGTTGTGAGCGAGCGATTTGGCTGCTGCATAAATTAGTTGGCTCTGGAGCCATCCTTCCTGAGCGAAGACAAAAACGTGTGAGCCGGAGGTTAAAAATCTATGAGCTAGCTCATACGAACTCAGCTTAGAGGGAACGCTGGCTTCAATGCTTTTTTCAAGAGCGGTGGCTTGTTTACCTGTCTCTGCATCCCAAACCGGGGCATTCCTTGGAGGTCTCCCTTGCCTGGACCATCCAGGTCAAGGCAACCGTGGAGCTTCTGATTTGCTTTGTGCTGCTGGACACAAGACTACAGATGGTGCTGTAGGTGTAGAGGAACAGGATTGCTAATCTGACACCTACGTCTTTGCTTCCTCGGGTATATAGCACGTTGTAGAAGGTACAGCACTTACCAGTTAATAAGTTGTAGGGGATGCATGTTGAGCCCTGTTGCATAAAGGACTAAGAAGTTCCACCTCTCAACCTTGTCACCCATGGCATCGCTACTGCTCTTAGCTGCTATGCTGACAATGCTCTCTCACCCTTTGATCTGTGGAACCCAATCCCCATTGCAGGGGGTGGATCCTGCACCCCAGTTTACCATTCCACTGAGCAAAGTATGGAGCACTCTTTAAGTGCTTAAGGTGGAGAATAGTTGGATGCATCCATAATAAGTAGAGCACACATGCTTGTTCTCTTGGAATCAGTGTTTCTGTAGTGCTTGGGTTTCTTTCGTCTTTGCAACAAGATGGTAGAATCAGGGTTTAAGAACAAAGGGGCCGGGCCAAGATCAGCTGGCAAGTCCTGCAGCAAATGGGTGTTTGAACCCGGACATTTCTATTCTGACATCAACAAGGACCTTAGAGGAGCTGCTCTTTCCTGTTATAAGATCAGCTAAGAGGTTATTTCCCACTGGGTTCCCGCTGCTTTGTACGAGCCTCTTTAGTTCAGCTACTACATGCATTTGTTGTATCATATTCTGTACAGAGCTACCTGGATGTTTATGAAAAGCCAGGTAGCAAAGTCTTAAACTAGAGCAATGACCTCTCCCCCCCCCCCATCATTTCCCTTTGCAGAAAAGACTTTGCCTCAGAAGTTTAGAAACACGCTGACACGATTTTCCAAAGCAAAATTTATTCTTAAATAATTTGAGATTTGTCTCACAAGCAGCTTTTTGTTCATTTGATTTTTTCCCCCCACACAGTATTTTTGGTGGGGAGAGGTGGAGGACGACAAAAATCTCAAGCACTTTTTAAAACAAGTCTTGTGGGGACAGGAGGCGGGGGGACAACAACAAAAGTCATGACAGAATCACACAACTTTTACAGCAAGGCGATCCCTTAACAAAATGTGGAGGTACAAGAAATGGGGGAGGCCAGGATGAGAGATGTGGATCATAACCCAAGCACAGATGTTTAGCCAGCCCAAACAGCAAGCAATGCAATCAGCAGGTAGACTAGGCCACAGGGAGGGAAATGGAGTTTCCTTGGTTCTCTTGGTACCAAACTTGGCAGCAGATGCAGGGGCAGGATACGAGGGTCCCATGCCAGAACCAGTTCTCTCTTGTGCTGGACACGAGACATAACAAAAGCTTTCAACCTTCACCGGTTTTCCCTACCTCTTTGCTCGACGTAGAATTCTGCCTGCTAAACCCTGCAGCCCCACCATAGTGGGCAACAAGTCTTCCTGACCATTGTGCTCTGGCTGATGTCCCAAGACAGCCCCAGTCCTAGCAGGGAAGGCCTCTCCCATTTATTTAGGAAACACGGTCATTAAAACAGTCACTCATCTTACAAGCATTTGGTCTAAACGTTCAGAGCCTGCACCTCTGTGCATATTTTTAAGGGCCACTGTTGCAGAGCGGTGAGGCTACTTTCTGGGGAAAGATGGCCTCTCAGAAACCCCCTGCCCTACCAGATGTGTCAAGGAAGCATTCCAGGGAGCCCTCGACATTCTAGAATCACCTATGGAACGAATCCCTGTTTCTTGCACTAACTTGACTCATTTGCCTCACACTGCCGGGTTTTGTCAGATCAAAATCACTGGTCTCCCCTCCCTTGTTGAACGCTACACAGGACCAATCACATTGTGAGGAGAGTTATAGCAAGCAGGTTCTGGTGTATAGGCTCAGTTTCCCCTACCTATCCTCCCTCAGTCCACACAGGCAGAGAGCAGTTTATACTACCAAGATAGCCCCTGCGAGTTCTCAATTCTCTCCTCCTCAGAACTCCACATAGGTGGCTTTATTTAAACACATGATCACTTAGAGGTCTTTCCCTACATTCCAAGCCTCCAGCACCATTCCAGAAGGTTCTTAACTAACCCTTGCTGTCAAGAAAACACCTGTGATGCTTCCAGTCAAGAAGTTCAACAATAAATGGGACTCCTCCTCCTCCTTTTAAAGATGACACTGTTAGCTGCATCTGTGGGACAGTCACACCTGTAAAATCCCTGCCACTCACACTGCAGGACCTTCACTTTCCCAGTGGCTTCTCAAACTTTTTAAAACACCCCACACAGTCAAGAAGCAAGACTTCCCAGCCTGTCTGAGGCAGGATAAACCTCGGTCTTCTCTTCCTCACACACACTGTTCTAGAGCAGGGCAGACTGATGGCTTTAAGAAGTGTGACCAGCCTCCCCCGACACCCAAGGTTTTCTAGGATATCAAAACTCTCTAGAAACTCTGTTGGGGTAGGGGCAGCCGAGAAGATCCTAAGCAGTGTGTTCAGCAATTTAGCACTATAAAAGGATAGTTCATAAAGAATTTGTAACCTCTCGTGGTATCAGAGAACAACCCTGGTCCTAAGCATCCCTAAAAAGCCTGGATCCTCCCCAAATCAGTAGCACTGGGATGTTACAAAATATTCCAGACCTATCCCACCCTAAGCACAAGCTACCTTGAATGCCACTCCCACAGAAGGCTTTCCTAATCTCTCTTCCCTCCACGTTTCTACAGTGCAGGCTTCTAAATGGCTTCTTCCAAATAAGGTGAGCAACACACAGGAATTCAGAATGTGCCACTTCACGTTTCAGGTTGGGCTTCACAAAGCGAAGCAAGCAAAGGGCAGCTTCCCTTCCTATGCTGGAGCGTGGGTGTGCCTCCCCCCCCCCCCGCCCGCCCCAACCTGATCCAGAACAGCTTTATAGACCAACATGGGAACATGACAACGCCGATCCCCGCCTTGGCTCTGGAACACGCTAGAACCTACATTCTAGAACCGTTTCAGAATCCAGCACCAGAGAGCAGCTGACCTATCGAGGGCGGGGTGACGCGCACGGTAGAGGGGCAGGCGCGGGAGGTCGTGTTGGCGTAGCGAGAGGGGGCTAATTCTTCTCCTCGATGAGAGAGTTGGTGGGGCTGCTGGGATCACTGGGGCTGCTGGGGAGGGTCGGGGTGCTGGCGTTGGAGGGGGTGCTGGCTTCGCTGGAGCCCTTCTTGGAGCGCTTCCGCCACTCCGGGACGGCTCCCATCAGCGCCGTGGACTTGATGTTCTGCTTGTCCTTCTCCGCTTCTTCGTCCTCATCGTACCGTTCGTCGTCGTCTTCGGTCTCGCTGTGGTGGGGGCTGGAGTGGCGGGAGATGGACGGTGACGGCGGCACCGAGGCCGGGCGCGGGTAGCGGAAGCCCTGAGCCTGGAAAACGTGAGGGGGAAAAAAAACATGACTGTGCGAAAAGCAAAAAGAAGAGGGAGAATATAAAATGGCCACCGCTTTCCAGCAACCCCTTTCCTTCCTGCAAGGACTGAAGGGCAACATATGTGGATTCCTCTACGTTACCCTCGCAACAACCCTGTGAGGTAAGAACAGGTTGAGATAGCATGGCTGGGCCAGGGCGAGAGTCATGTTCTGACTCTGAATTAGTCCTATGTTTTACCATGTTAAGCTTGAGTCAGTAAAAGGGACTGTAAGCGTCGACGTTCCCATTGGTTAGTCTCTGTGAAACCTTGTAAATAGCCAGTCAGAACTATGTAGATGTTTATAGAGGGAACAGACCTCATTGGTCTTTATCCCTGTGTTATCATTGGTTGTTAACATAACTATGGGTGTGGCTTTGGCAGCCCGGATTATTTAAAAAGGGGGCTGTGCTCCACTGTTTTGTGTGTGTTGTCTGATCAACGTGTTTGCCCTTAAATAAGGCTGAAATCACTTGTTGAAATTACTACCTTGTTAAGGCTCATACTTAATAGTGAGTCATGTTTGAGCCCTGCGTTGTTTGAGTCAGAGACAACTCCCTTAATTCACTGCCATTTGTCTTTTGCAATGGAACTTGGGGGCCCCAGAGCTGCTCTGAATCAGGCCCGTAGCTACAGCGGGGCATCTCGGGGCCTCCCCCCGACTTATTGCCAAGGCCCTCTTGACTTCCCATCCAGCGCAGGGCCCCCAACTTCCAATTTTTTTATTTTATTTGTGGCACTCCCTTGGGGGTGTGTTTGCAGGGTGCCCCCTGAATTAAAAAATCATGGCTATGGGCCTGCTCTGAATGGGGCTAGAGTTTATCTAGCCTAGTCGGTCTTGCTCTGTATTCTCTATCTTGATCGGCAGTGGCTCACATTTGAGAGTCTGTCCTGGCTCTGTTGCCCAAGATCATTTCAGCTGGAGATGGCAGGGATTAAGCCTGCAACCTCTGGCACGCAAAGCACAAGCTCCTGTCTCTGAGCTATAGCCTTGTGCATCTACTCTGGACATATACGAAGAGATGGATTTATACCCCATCCTTCACTTGGAGTCTCGGAGCAGCTTACAATCCCTTCCTCCACACCAGACAGGCTGTGAGGGAGGTGGGGCTGAGAGAGCCCTGAGAGAACTGTGACTGACTCAAGGTGTTCCACAGGCTTCATGTGGAGGAGGAGTGGGGAATCAAACTTGGTTCTCCAGATTAGAGTCCGCCGCCTCTTCACCACTACACCAAGGTTTCTATCCCCACACCCCCCCCCAAACTGGTATTGCACTTACAGCTGTTGGTTCATGTGGCTCATAGGTGAAGTTGTCAGGGAATGCCTTTGCTAGCGCCATATGCCGAGCATACATGTAATACTGCGAGAGGAGAAAAAAATGGGTGGGGGGGAACAGACTTGAGTGTTTGCATTATTATATCCATATGACATTTGCTTTCCCATTGGAGCCAGAATAGCATTTCTTAGAACCATCTCCCACACAGTTGGCCCTTCAACCCCCACCCCCACACCATCCTAAAAAGAAGAAGAGGAGATTGGATTTATGCCCTGCCCTTCCCTACCAGAAAGCGTCTCAGAGTGGTTTACAATCTCCTTTCCCTTCCTCTCCCCACAATAAACACCCTGTGAGGTAGGTGGGGCTGACATGGCCGGATCGCCCATTGGGCGAACTAGGCGCTCGCCTAGGGCACGCTGGCCTCAGGGGCGCCAAATGGCGCCCCGCTCTTCCCCCCCGCCGCCGCCCTAGCCGGGCGCCCCACCGCAAAAAGCGCCCGGCTAGGGTGCAAGTCGCCCTCCCACTCCTCCCTGGGGGGGGAGGGGAGGAGGAAGTGGCCGGTGGCGGCCAGCAGGATCTCCCTGCTGCCGCCGCTGCGGAAAAGCCCCCACCGAGGGCGCAAGTCGCCCTCCCCTCCTCCCTGGGGGGGGAAGGAGGAGGAAACGGCCGCCGGCGGCCAGCCCTGGGGGGGAGAGGAGAGAGGGGCACAGCATGGCTGGGTCTCCAGGCCCAACCGGGAGGTTGGGATCTGCGCCTGCCTACGGCGCAGAAATACCTGGAGCCGGCCCTGGGGGCTGAGAGAACCCTTTCAAGAACTGCCCTTGAGAGAACAGCTTGGAAATAAGTTGTGACTGACCCAAGGCCACACCAGCAGCTGCATGTAGAGGCGTGGGGAATCAAACCTAGTTCTCCCAGATAGGAGTCTAACCACTACACCAAATTATTTAGAAAGTTTATATGCCTCCTCTCCAGGGACCTGCTTGAGGCAGCTCACATCTAAAATACAAGAAAATTAGCCAGGATACAAACAGCAGAAAACAAACCTTGAGATGCCTAAAATGATACTATTTTAAAAGTCTTCAGGTTAGAAGCACATTTGAGTAACATTTAAGTAGGAGAGCCCATGTTTACCTCTTCAAAGAGAACAAAAACACAGAAGCACAGTTAAAGAAAATGCCACCATCTCATTAGCTCAATGCCTGAAGAAAAAGGTCCAGGGACTCAAGCCTGCCTTTCCTTCCCAGTGCCCCGTGTAACTCAGATGTAGTTATGCATGATTCCGTGGCAAGGGAAAAAGCACTTTGCACGCACCCAGAGATTCTCCCTCTGATTGCCTGAATAGGGCTGACTCCTGGTGGTTCCAGGGCCATGAACAAGGTAGCCCTCCTGTGCTTCCCCCATTTTCTCTCCGCTTCCACGAAGTGTAGAAGTTAAAAATATGGCATGCTTAAAAAGCTGCTCAGGGGGGGAAAAACACAAGCTAAAGCGGAATTTTGGACTGGGAGAACCCTCTGGTGGCAGATAACTGAACTGCAGAGAGAGGCCCACAAAATACTAGGGAAGAGCTATGAGAAAGGAGCGTAGATGGCGAGAGGAAGAAAGAACCAGCACTCTGCCCTCCTGTGGCATGAAAAGCTCACCCTGCCCAGATACTTCCAGTCCAGGAGGTCAGAGAGCCGCTCGGTGCGGTTGCGCTGGATGATGCGCTGCCGCCGGGTTTGCTGGCAGAAGCTGTAGAGGAACGAGGTCAGCTGCGTGCACGACTCGTCCAAGGCCCGGAAACGCCGGTCCACAATGTAGATACCTAGGAGAACCGGGGAGGTGTAAAGGAGGGGCTGCAGCTCAGTGCCAGGGCCCATGCTTTGCACATGGGAGGCCTCAGGTTCGAGCCATGGCATTTCCAAAGCTTTAGAGGTTAGATCTGGTTAGGTCTGGCAGAGACGACACGGCACCACCCTCCCTGCAAGAGCACCAGTCCCCACACCTCCCGATACCAACCGTAAGCTGATGGGTCTGCTATGTGTTCCTCCATGAAGCAGCCAAAGCCAGAGAGGTTGGTGGAGATGCTGGGAATGCCCATAACGGTGCATTCGGCTGGAAAGAGAGACACACAGATCACGTGAAGATGTGCACATTAAAGCCTGTGCGGCTCAGCCCACGGCTGAAGAGTTCAGTCAGCCCACTGGTGGGTCTTTATTACTACAGAACATGCATTGAACAAGTTGGGAGACCGAGGAAGAACAAGCCCCAAGGTGGGGGAGCTGTTCAGGATCCATTGAAAGACTATTTTTTAAAAGCTGCATTACCTTTGCACAAACGGTTCTAGTCCTCAGCATTTGCATTTATCCTGTTCTCTTTTTCCAGCTCAGTGGTAACAAAAGTGCTAACACAAGTCTCCCTTTCATCCACATAATATACACAGTTCTGATCACTAATGCCGCCTTAATTTTTAAAAAGCTGTCCATCATAGAGAAGCACTGCACAGAAGGAGGAGGAGGAGATTGGATTTATACCCTGCCCTTCACTACCCAAAGGAGTCTCAGAGCGGCTTACAAACTCCTTTCCCTTCCCCTCCCCACAACAGACACCCTGTGAGGTAGGTGGGGTTGAGAGAGCTCTGTCAGAAACTGCTCTTTTTCAAGAACAGCTGTGCCAGAACTACGGCTTGCCCAAGGTCATCCAGTCAGGTGCAAGTGGAGGAGTGGGGAATCAAACCTGGTTCTCCCAGATTAGAGTCCGTGCACGTAACCACTACACCAAACTGTCTCATCAATGCAGCCACTGATGTTAGGCATGGGCTTCAGAATCCAGAGAATCCCAGTCTCTTTTCTTCCTTTTCTAAAAAAAAAAAATCAAGTTTCTAGCCCTCAAGACTGGCAAAGATGAGCTTTTGTGTGCACAACACCTGGAGAAATCACGGAAGTCAAGAAGCGAGCAAAAGCTTTGTTGCTTACTTAGCCCTTGCTGCCCCCAAGGAGATGACAAGAAGAATCTATGTGTTACATGCTAAAATCCATAATGTATACAAGCTTTTCTTGGTACAGAAATATATACACACAGACTTCACGGCTATGCTCATAAACACCGCATTCCACACTTCTTCCAGGTGCCCAGGCACTTTTTGCAAAAAGTCCTTCCCCCCAAATCAGGCATACATAGATTTCAATAATGCCAACCTTCTAACAGACCAATGCGCTTCCATATTAAGCGTCACCACGTCAACAATACCCCCAATGGTTTCTGTTAGCAATTTCTGAACAAAGAAGCAGAGCCCACTTGGGGTGCAATTAAAATGACTGCCCACCCCCTTCGCTCAGTAGCAAACCTACCCGGCGTGTAGCCCCATGGCTCATAATAAGAGGGAAACACCCCCAAGTGGCAGCCTCTAACAAACTCCTCGTAGTCAACAGGAAGAAGGGGGCTGGTGGAAGACAAGAATTCGGGATGGAAGATGACCTGGGAAGAGGCAAGAGGGAGAGACCACCGTCGGGTGGCAGGTCAGCACCTTGTAGCCCCCATCCCTGCCAGAAGGACTGTTCTTACACGTGAACCCTGCGTGTACTTAGGAACATATGTACTCCACTTTTCCTATTCATTCAAGGGAGTTCAGAGCAAATAGATATGACAAAGATCATAAACATTAAACTAAACTAAAAACCAATAAAATAGAGAGCCCACAGCCACTACCACGTCCTCAGGCAGCCGCCACTGATTTCCTCTCTGGACTGCTGCAGAATCACAGCTGCTGCCTTTTCAGGCCACTTCCTCATTCCAGAGGTCAACAGCCTTCAATCTACTCAGGATCAGCCTGCGGACCCAGAAAGAATCTTGAAGGTACTTTGGGCATAACACTGAGTTGGGAACAGGGTGAAATGACAGAACGCTCCTCCATGCAAGAAGGAAAAAAAATGCAAATCCCTGCATGTAGAAAACAAGCTTGTCAGGGAGAATGGTTTTACCTCCATTGGCATTTAAAAAAAAAAATATCCTGCTTTTCTCCCCAATGGGGACTCAAGGCAGCTTAGAACATTGTTCTCCCGTCCTCCATTTTCTCACAGCAACTACCCTGGGGAGGTAGGTTAACCTGAGAGAGACTGTGACAGTCCCAAGGTTACCCAGCAAGCTTCTATGGCAGAAGTGGAGATTTGAACTCAGAATTCCCAGGATCCTTCTCTAACACTCTATCCCCTGCACCATGCTGGCTTCTCCCTGAAGTATGTTTGTTCTACTCAGGGAAACAAACTTCCAGTTCTTCTCAGTAAATTTAGGAATCTTGATCACAGCACCATCCTGTTCAGTTATGTTTCCTTCCATGAATAAGTTTCTATATTAAACTTAACAAGCTTCAGGAACAGGATCCCCTGGGCATTCCTTACCAGCACATCTTGCCACCCCCTGGTTCCTTCCTGTACTCAGGGGTTTAACTGGGTTTCCCAGACAAGCCAGGCATCCCATTCTACACGATCCCAGCTCTGACTCCTTCACATGAGTACCCCACTGCTGCCTCAAAGAAGTAAACGTTGCCCTCCATCTGTCACCCACCTTCACACGGTCGGCACTGCTGTTGAAGAGGCCAATGCGCCGGATGGTGTTGAGGATGGGGTCAGTGGAGTCATCCAGCATGTTGTGAGTGCAGATCGGGGGGAAGGACTGGCGCTAATGGGGAAGGAACAGCAAGAAGCATTAATAGTCATTACCCAGGCAAGAGAAATAGAAGACAGCAAGTTTGTAGCCCTCATGATTCCTGTGGAACAGTGTGGGACATTGACCAGTTTTCCCTCCATCCCTCTCTCTACCACACCTTTATTAGCAACTAGACTTGGGACATTTATTTACTTATTCTTCCCAAGTACAGAATCTGCATTTCCTGGTCAGGTCACATAATGTAGATTTTGGGTGATGTGCAGAATATGCAAAGATGCTCAAGAATTAACGTAAGGGTTTTAGTTTCTCGCCCTGACCTGGATAGCCCAGGCAAGCCCAATCTTGTCAGATCTCAGAAGATAAGCAGGGTCGACCCTGGCAAGTACTTGGATGGGAGACCTTGAAGGAATACCAGGGCCAGGACTCAGAGGCAGGCAATACCAAGCCACATCTCCAAAATGTCCAAGCTCCACCAGTGGTTGTCAGAAGTCAACCATGACTTCCAGGCACACACACATGAATTAAAAAGAAAAGAACTGAGAATTTTAGTTTCTCAGATGCTTCCCATTTCCCTAGGACACTCTGCATGCAGACTCAAATAATCTCTGCTCTTTTCTGATTCTTTGTATAACCCCCATCTTATTGCATACAGGTTCATTCACCTTTTGGATTCAGTTGTTAGTGAAGTAATCCAAGCCTAGGTTGTACCACTTTCAGATTGCAGGTGGGGACTCACAAGGTAGAAAGCTCTTCTGTACAAAATTTTTCCCTGTGTGTAGACAAACCAGCAAGCCAGGGAAAATGGTTTTAGCTCAGCCTTCTCCCAAATAGGCTAGGCGTTTAATATGAAGGAAATGTATATGTATTCACACTGAGAAGCATGTGGTGACTGGAGCCCAAGCCTGCAATCTGAAGTGGTACAGGCCAGACACAAATACACCACCTTCGTGAGAACTAGCCTACAGAAACAAAGAGGCATCCTGACTTTCTTGATCAGAGCATTATTCTCCTCATAATACCAAATACCTGTTAGTAGCTGGGTTTTTTTTGCCCAAATAGATTCTCAGGCTAGGTTCCCACCCCACTGCCCTTTCATGTCATTCTACTCCCAAAACATCCAGGATTCATCTCCCAGAATCCTCTGCTCAAACTCACTTGGCCACTTTTCCTTCCGTGAGTCGTATTGTACCCCACCAGCCCAATAATTGCCTGAGGACTCATTCCCCCCCACCCCGATACCTGGGTGGCAAAAATGGCTCTCTTCATCATGGTGAAATCTTCCTTGTCCAGCATTTTGTTCATGTCTGGAAGATTCCCCCTGAGGTAAAAGAGGAGGGACAACTTAATGATGCTTATGAGGGGGTATGGTGAGGCTCTCTCCCACCTCCCACCAGATAGGCTATGTAAGAATCAAGACAGGTACCCAAAATGGGCGAGCTGGGCAGAGAGGACCCCATTCACCACAGTCATGGCAATCCAGCCCACGCCCTAGCTGCTCAGCCAACTTCTCCATACAGACCACTTACACAAGGAGTGATTCATAGAGTTTCTTGCCAAACTTCTCTTTCACTGCATTGGCTGTATCCCTATACAGGAAATAGAGGGAGATGGGCTGGATTAGAGCAGGGACTTGGATTCCTGGGCTCTTCTGAATTCGGAACTGGGGCTACTAAGCAAGTACAGAGGGGTGCTCCAGCAAATCTGGGTTCATGGCCCTGAGAAAGCTTAGTCAGGCCTAGTAGACCAGGACAGAAGTGGAGGAACGTTCTCTGCAGAAGGAACAAGATTATAGCAGGGGATGGAATTGAGCCTGTATAGCTAGTCTTCCGTTAGGTGAAGCTACCATGTTTCCAGGCAGGGCGTTCGAAGAAATACGGTGAAAAAGCCACTGATTTTTACCATGATCAAAGAAACTTCTAGAATGTTTCCACCAAGCCGAAGTATCTATGCGCAAGTTAGTGTCTCTTACCTACTACTAACATACAATCCTAAATCAGAACAGTTTTTTAATGAACACCTTTCTTAAATAAGCTTCCTTAAATTGCTCTTTAATCTCTCCCCACCCTCTCCCTTTAAAGAGAATGCTGTGTTCACAGTCTTAAACGGGAAGATTTTTCAAGACCCTTCAAAGCAGAGGGGTGGACTTCGCATCATTTTTACTCTTGGGGAGCCACGGATTTCCTTAACTGGAATTTTTCTAGTTGGTTTAAAAGGAAGTGCCCTCCCAAAAAAACTCAGGGTGGTTTAAAAAAAAAAAATAAGGGGGCATAAATCAGTGTTCTAAGTGAACCCACTGGCTCCCCCACCCATGACTCCAGATGGTAAGTGTGCTGCAATTTAATCCCAGTCCCTTGGGGAGGAGAGCTTGAATTATTCCCACTGGGATTGGTTTGGGTGAGGCCAGATTCTTGGGTCTTCCCGAGATGGACTCACCAGAGCTGTTTGCGGACCGCCTGGCCTTTCAGAGTCTCCACATTGAAGTTATTGGTCCGGGCTGGCATGATGAAAAAGGCCACCACTGTGGTCTGGCTGCCGTTCACCTGCACAGAGAGGAGCCAGAAAAAAAAGTAAAAAAACCCAACAACAACCAAGCAAGTCACCACAACCTGCAGCTCTGGCTCCTGCTGCTTCTATCTGGAATGGTTGTCCTCTTCCACCAAGTGGGCAGCTTCAAGAGGGATGTACATGGAGCAGTGAGGGAGGGAGGGGATACCCGCCTAGTTAGCCAGATCAGATTAATCGACCCTGTGTACAATCAATGGAGTGAGAGACATCGCAGCTGGATCTGGCTGGCTAGGCAAGTGTCCTCTGCCTCCTTCACTGCTCCACATGTATCCCCCTCCTGAAGCTGCACTCTTGATGGAAGGGGACAGCCACCCCAGATAGAAGGAGTGTTCCGTTCTCTGGTCAAGGGTATAACGGTGGCTGTGCTCCCCTGCTAGGACCTCCAAAAAAGCTCCAAGTGCTGCTCCTCCCATTTTCCTTCTGGATATACCCAACCCTTTGATGAATATGTTCTCCCAGAGGACTGCAAAAATCTAAACACAAAAATAAAAAAAATTTACAACACGAATATTAAAAATAGTTTGTCCATAAAGCTTCATGAGAAGCGGTGTTTCAAAGTACCATCCTTCTAATCACGGTGCAAATGTAAAACAATAATAAGCGTCTCCCATGAAGCAACAGTAAAAGCAGAAGGAAAAATTCTGCAGCTGCACCAGCCAACAGGGGGTTGGAAGTAAAAGCTATCCCGGTTGCCCCTTCTGAAAGCCTTTGGCTGCACAACACTGTCAACGCAAAAGGAAATGCAAGACGGTCGGCTGTTCAGAGTTTCTCTGGCCACCACCTCTGTGCATACATACTAACACAAGCGCACACTTGGGGGTTTCTATTCCTGCCCTTCTGCAACTCTTTACTACACCACTCTGGAGTCTGGATTCTAAAGGTTCCCCTCAAATGTAAGAATTTCATTTTGACATTCATTTGTGATGGAACAGGATAGCTTTGGTTTGTCTCCTCCCTCCACACACCCCATCGTCCAGGCTTCAGGCCAGAGATTACCATTTGAATCTGAACCTCACAACTCTACCTTCCAGACATAACTACCCTGTGCAGTGCCCTCCCCTCCTGCTCCTTTCCCCTGTTCACCCTGAGTAAGTAGTTCAGCCGGGCCAGAGCTTCCAAGAAAATGTCGGCCCCTTTATTGGAATATTCGTAGCGTCCAGCAATGAAGAAGAAGATGGTCTTGTCAAGGTTGAAGTCCAGGTGCCTGGGGGAACAGGATGGTAAGGAGAGGCTGAAATCAGGGAACTGGCAGCTAGCCCTTCCCCAGAAGCAGCTGATTATCTAATAAATCCATTATGCCACAATTAAATATTTAACAATACAGTTTTCAGATTATTGGCCATTATGAATAATGTATCATTGGAGGCACATTGTTATTATTCAAGGCTAGGGAAAAAGGAATTATTGTTATTATAATTACTCAAATTATACGTCTCCCTTTTGGAAATAAAATAAAGGACCAACTATAATTGTTCAATGAACAACACCTGATTGCCTGTGGAACAGTAGGCTATGGGATGGGCCAGCACAGAGACTGCATCTTTTTTTTACCCCCAAGATCAAGCAGAGTGGCATCCTCCCCTTAGATCTTACGCTGCATAGATCTGCATGTATATGTTTGGAATCCAATGGCACCTTTAAGGCCAATGAAATTTTATTCAAGGGATAAGCTTTCATATGCATGCACATTTCTTCATATATAAAATTTTGTTAGTCTTAAAGGTTCCTCTGGACTCAAACTTTGTTCTGCTGCTTCAGACCAACACGGCTATCCACCTGCATATATACGGTTACAAATTAAGATACTTAAATTGGCAAATAGTCTTTTTTATAAAGGAGGGCTACTGCAGCATCACTAATGTAGATATTAGTCCTGTACTGTTCCAGGCACCACAAAGTTATAATCCTGGGAGAACTCCAGGGGAGTCCAGGCTGCACCTTGAGGTTGACAACCCTAGTTCAAGTGGCTTGCTGGAAGCCACTGAGGTCATGTCCGAGATGAAACTTGAACAGGAGGGGAACATGTGACTCATATTTCAACATAGGACTATCACATACTACCACATCTTCTGAGAGACCACACACCTCTCCTGGTGAGAAAAAGTTCTCTGACCTGAACTTCTCAGCTTTAAGACATGAAGTTTAAGAATTATAAAGCTGTGGAGGGGATAACTGAAATAAGGTAAGGAAAGTCTGCCATCTTAGATTTCTAATCCGTACTGCCTAGCACCGCTACTTCCTGCTTCAACCTTTTCCTAGGAAGTCAGGTTCCTGGGGCCGCCATTTTGACTGGCATGACATGAAGGAGCCAAGGCTAGGCCCTATGAAAGACTCACAGGGACTCACCCGTAGAAATGTCCCCGGACAAACTCCTGGATGCGAGCCTTGCTCTGTGCATGGAGGTTCTGGAATTCATGCATGGCTGAGAACTTCTTGACATTCAAACCATTGGGAGTCACGATATCTGGATATTTGAGGGAAAGCGGTAGGAAAAGGAGAGGGCAGGAGCAGCAAGTTTTAATTTAAGTATTTTGAATCTGCCCAGCTTTCAAACAGTACGCCCATAAATACACAATAAGGGGAGTTCTGCCACATATTCCCCATCCCCCAGCAGAGTGAGCCCGAGTACTTCCCACATTCTGAACAGCAGTGACAGATAAACTCATAAGCAAATCAAATGATGATTCAGGCAATAGTCCCTCCCACACAGGCACAACCTGCCTGTTTTGAGGGGCTTACAGAACTATACTGACTGTGCCCATACTGGTGTTCTGGATCTCAAAGCACTTCACAATTATGTTTTTAAAAATGAAAAGCTGGGGAGTGGGGGGAGAAGCACAGGAACACTAGGAGGAAATGTCATCCTGGTGGGAATGTCATGCTCTGGCAGGGAAGATGGGTTATAAAATAAATAAATAAATAAATCCTACCACAGGGAGCCAGGTGGCCTCATGAACACTCAAGAGCCTTATCATTTTCACACACACTAAATAATGCACTTTCAATCCACTTTCAGTGCACTTTGCAACTGGATTTTACTTTGTAAAATGGCAAAATCCACTTGCAAACAGTTGCTAAAGTGGATTGAAACCACATTATTTAGCATGTATGTTCTTTCCCAGAAGCGAGATTCCACATCGCTTTCTCCTGAGGGCCCAGGGGCTGAAAAAAGCCTACAGCCATTCAGGCAGAATCTGTGGGAGTGCCTCATGCCACAGCCTTCTCCCTGACTCTAATGTAACATAACTTACCAGGTTTCCGTTTTAGCAAATGTTCAGCCTCCACGGCTGTGATTTGAGAGACAGTTGTGAAAGCGTGCGCACAATGGACGGCAGATCGCTCCATACAATAACGGTGGTAAATCTGTCGGTCCCCAGCCTCCTTGTCTAAATTAAACTAAAATAAGGGGGAAAAGTAATTCTGACAAAATCTACACAGTCCAGAATTATGAAGTTTAAAGGACAGATGCGAGCAGGAAATGCAGAGTTTGAAAAGATAAATGTAAGAGCAAAATGATGCCTTGCCATTATAAAAGAGGAAACCGGATTGCACTGGGCCTGTCCAGGATATCCTAGAAAAACACCTCAAACAGTTTGTGTGATCCTCCTACAGTTCTCTCCCAGTGTGACATCCAGTCCCCACAGGATGGGATATATATTGGCCTCTTCAAGACTCACTTTTTGTAGGTTGTTGTAGAAGTCCACACTGCCTGCACACAGGTAGCGGCCTAGCAAAGTAGCATGAGTGGTAAAGATGGTAGCCACTGGAAGTTTCCGGATCCGGCAAAGGACGAGACCAATCCCAGCCAGCCACTCATGGAAGTGACCAATGATGTAGGGTTTCTCTTCGCATTGTGCAGAAAACTGTACAAAAAGGCACAATCAAAAATTCAACATAGACATCATGAAAAAAGTCACAATTTGTTGTGAAGTCTGAAGTGGAGCGCCTTAACAAATATGCCTTTGTTTCTTTAACAGTAAGCAGCATTTTAAACTGTGGTTTAATTCTGGTTACTGGGAAAGATAGCTAGAGTCCAAGATTTTCTAAACCAGGAACTCTTCAATTGTAGTACAGGACGGAGGGGGAAGCATGCAATTCTTTTTTCTTTTTTGCATTTTAAAAACTTTATTGTAATTAATAATCAAATACATACATAACTAATAGTTATTACGATTTCAGGATTGTTGGCCTCACAAACTGGATTGTTCATGGTGTCTGAATACACCGTAAGCATCTCTGTACAGGGAACAGGGTAGAAGTGGTGGCGGCGGCTACAAGCATGGAGGGCTTCAAGAGGGACTTGGACAAACGTATGGAGCAGAGGTCCATCAGATAGGAACTCTCAGTCTGGGGCAAGTGATGCTCTGTATTCTTGGTGCTTGGCGGGGGGGCCCTGCAGTGGGAGGGCTTCTAGTGTCCTGGCCCCACTGCTGGACTTCCTGATGGCCACTGTGTGACAGACTGTTAGGATGGGCTACTGGCCTGATCCAACATTGGCTTCTCTTACCTTATGTTCTTAAGTAATATGGTAGACACAGGTTTCCTTACCTCTCCTAGAAACCATGCTGTGAGGAAGCCGAAGAGTACCGCATCATTGGCTTCTCGGTCATACCAAGGAATCCCAATGGAGCAGCTTTCCCACAGCTCTGTCTTCCAACGATCGAGGCTCCAGGCCGTCGCCCCAATATCTATGAGAATTACATACGGGCCACCCTCAATCAGCCAGCGACCAAAGTAAACCTAGAAAGGCGACAGGCAGAAGATTACCCAATAGGTGGGAACTGACTCCTAAAGTAAATCATGTCTGCTCTGCTCTTCCTTAACCGTACTAGACGCCGTTCAGAATCCCACAGCAAGAGCTATACATCAATATACAGATTGCTTATTAAAATATCCAGCTATGAAATATGTGGGTTTTTAAAGTTACACTTCATTTTCAAATTCCGTTGCTGCTATGCAGGTTTCTTCCTGTACTAATAACCAATTTGGCAAAAAAAAATTACGCTCAGAATATTTATACAAGAAATGGGATGGTTGGTAGAATGAGATCTCAAACTGAGGGGGGACAGAAAGAAAGACAGGGGCCAGGAAGGAGCTCCCAGGTGGGGAATACCTGGAGATTCTGGGGTTAGAGCCTGAAAAGGGCAGGGTTGGGGGAGAGGAAGGACTTCAGTGGGGTACAATGCCATACAGTCCACCTCCCAAAGCAGCCATTTTCTCCAGGTGAACTGGATCTCTGTCGCCTGGAGATCTCCAGACACCACCTGGAGATTGGCAACCCTAAGTCCACAGCAAGGGGGCAACTGAATAGTGCAACTCCCATCTAGGCCCCCCCATAGTTTCAGAAACCTAAGCAGGTGATGGTTGTCCATTTTCTATTTCCCCTCTTTTGTCACATTAATGCAGAAGTCAAAATAGTTTGCGAATCCAGACACACAACGCCTGGAAAGTAGGGCTGCATTCATACCTCATAATGACATGCTCATGAAAACGAAGTATGTTACCAGCGCGCATGGAAGCAGCTGCTTTCCTGTGTTCATACACTCCCCTTGCTTTCCTGCATCTTCATGGGAGAGTCTGAGCAAATGCTTCCCAGTATGACCACCCTGCCGTGATGCCTGAATGCCTCAGCAAACTGGATTTTGTTTGCCCTCTCAAGCCAGAATTCAAAACCTCAATTAAACCCCAGTTTAGAAGCACAGGGACGAAGATGAACTCAAAAGCCGCTGAGGCCGCTGAGTTCAAGCATCACGGCAGCTTGGAAGTAGGGTTGCCAGCTTCCAGGTGGGGCCTGGAGATCTCCTGCTTTTACAATTGATTTCCAGCTGACAAGAGATCAACTACTCTGCTTTGAAGGGTGGCCTCTATGGCATTGTACCATACTGAGGAGGCCCCTCCCCTCCCCTCCCCAAACCCCACCCTCTCCTGAATCCATCCCCAAAGTCTCCAGGTATTTTCCAACCCAGACCTGGCAACCCTACTTAGAATCTTGATTGGACTGGGAAGTGTTGTTCTCTTCTAGGACATGAGGGAGGTGGGAGGAGCAAGAAGCTGCATTTTGTGCAGGATGCCTGCTGCTTAATTTTGTGTGGGATGCCGGCTGCGATGTTGGAACACAGTCCAGCTTTTTAACACTAGAGTAATAGCCACACATTTGGAACTCATCTCTTTATCGATTCCAAGCATTTACACACAGCCAATCAAGACAGCTTGCAACAAACAGATATTTTGCAATAAGCTTCACGGTGCCTGCCAACTCTGAAGAGGCCCTGGTTCAAACTGAGGGCTGCAAACTGCAGGCCCCGTTCCTCCCCAAGGAACCAAAAGGAGTTCTGGCTGCCAAACCCTTCCCTTTCCATCCAGGAGACACTTGAGCCCCCCCCCTTCTCCTAGAAATCTTGCCCCTTCTGTTAATATAGTAGGCCTCAATGCACGACCATTCTCTCTTTCAACAGGTTTCACGAGATGGGGGAGGGCGCATGTCTAATTTTAGCACCCGGTTCATGTTACCCTCATCTCCATTTTGTGAAAGGTCGCTTGCCTCGTGTTGTTCTTCACTGGGCTGCCTGAAATAACTACTCGATCTGAAATCTCCACCTGCTTTCGCTGTCTGAGGGCTTTGATACAAAAGAAAGAAGTAGCAAGAGGGTGGAACATCATGCATGACTGAACCCCCCCAATATACTATTTATATTTAACAGGTAAAACTTATTTATACCCTGCTTCTCTTTCCAATGGGGACCTACAGAAGCTTACACAACACTGATCTCCTCTTCTCCATTTTACTCAAAACCACCCTTTGAGGTAAGCAAGTCAGTGAGTGACTAGCCCAAAGTCATTAAGCAACATTTCATGACACAGCAGGGATTGGAACCCAGGCCTCCCAGACCCTAGTCTGACACTCTAGCCACTAGACTACTGGCAATTGCCAGCCAACTGCACCAATTTTTGGTGACATGACATTGCACACATTACAAGTCAAGTATGTACACATAATCAACATATGCAGGGACAGCACAACCCAGTAAAGTAAGCCCCACATACTGGTTTGGACAACATGCGTCTCAGTCATCCCTGTGACTGAACGCTGCTTTTCAGCATTCCACATCACATATGCACAGAGTTCATAAGAGGGCAGGTGGTGTGCCCGTGTAGAATGGGTAAGAGTAACACATTCAGGTCAGGGATCCTTTCTGCCTCATTTGGGAATTGATAACAAAGACCCAAAGGGAAACTGGAAAAAACATGCGCTAAAGTCCCACCTGAAGATCAATAATATTCAAAATAAAAAATCACATCGAAGCAGTCTTCATAGACAAGGTCGTGGTGCTGCCCAACTTAGACTGGTGGAGATTCCCATGGGAATCCTCCCGAGTCTAGCTAACTCCACCATGTCCCTTTGGGTCCTGCAACTGGGCGTGGGGGTGGGGAAGAAAGGACTTAGGCAGGGAACACCATGAAACGAAAGCAAAGTTGAAGAATCCACTGAGTAAGTTCCAAGATTTGCACATGGGGAGAGACAGAAGCGAGGCACATCCCATTCTGGCATCAGCACTTGGGAGGCGCTTCCAGAAATCTGGAGAGCAAGCCGAGAATTGGGAAAATCTCTGTCCTGGAGCAAGGAATGCGCGAGCTCTTCTCCACAAAGAGGCTGATGGAGGAGTAATCTTGCCGAGGCCGGTGAGCAGAAGTACAAGCCCAGGGCACTAAATTCCGGGGGCTGCGAGCAGAACGTAAACAAACCCACATACCTCCATGAAAGCACCTTTGCTATTGCTCCTTATCTGCTACTTCCAGGTTGCAGTTTAACAAATGCCTGGAATGCATGCACCACCCGCCCGCCAGAAGCAGGGGAGGCTACAGCGCTACCTGGTCTTCTCTGAATATCCTCTCTCTCTCAGAGCCCTGCTGGATCACGTTATCATCCTATTTTCAAGCAGATGCCTCCGGGATGCTGATAAGTAGTGTCGGAAGGCAACAACCATTCCTGTTAATCCACAATGGCCAGTTCTTGGAGGTATACAGCCTCTGAACATGGAGGTTCCATTCAGCTGTCATCATCAACTACCATCAAGAGGCCCAGTCTTCACAGATGTGTCTAATCCCCTTTTAAAATCCATCTAAGCTGCTGCCCATCCGCAGTAAATCCCATAAGTCAATTATGGACTGCACACACACACCCTCACCATTTCTCCTCTCCTGAATCTACTGCCTCAGTTTAAATATTTCCCACCTGGAACTTCCTGATGGCAGCTGGTGCTGGCACAAAGCCTACCCCACAAGCCAAGAGAGGCTCCACACAACTGGGATATCAACATAGGCATTCTCACCCCTTGCCTGGAGCTACCACTATTTCCAGATGACAGAGATCATATCCCCTGGAGAAAATGGCTGCTTTGGAGAGTGAGCTGTATGGCATTACATACCGATGAGGTCCCTCTCCTCCCCAAAGCCTGCCCTCCTCCAGTTCCACCCCCTAAATCTCCAGGTATTTCCCAATCCAGAGATGGTGCCCTTATCATGGGGCTACCAAGCAGCTGAAAGAAATTTTACATGCAGTAACAGTGCAAAGGGAGACGAGAATAAGGACTTCTCGTTCAGCAAGGCCCACCCACCCTTAACCCCAAACTATGTGCTCACGTTAGCCCAGAAGGATCGGGCGGCAGTTCTGAGCACGCCAAGAGAAACAGCATCAGAAAGTCACTGCTGACAAATGAGGGATTCAGCATCGCTGTTTCCACCTGCCCAGGCAGGAACAGTGGGAGAGAGAGCCCTCATTCAAGGCAGTTTTTGCTATCTCTTGCATTCAGTTCAAGAGTGAGGAGAGTGCATTATTTTTCTAAAGGGCGTAGTATGTGGCAAGAGAGAAAGATCAGCACGGTTCTGCAGGATCAGGCCAAAGATCCTTAGAGTCCAGCATCCATTTCCATTGGGGGCCAGCCAGGTTCCCCCAGGAGACCATAACCAGGACATAAAAGCAACAGCCCTCTCCTGAGTATTGCTTCCCGCCACAAGCAACTGGTAGTCAGAGGTACGCTGCCCCTGAACAGTAAGGTTCCACTTAGCCAGGGCTATTTTTGGGCAGGAACGCACAGGAACGGAGTTCTGTCTGGCTCCCGAGTTGGCCACGCCCAGCAGGAACTCATTAGCATAACAGGCCACACCCAACAGCAGAAACTCATTAGGATTGGCTACATGAGGGGTGTGTGGCCTAAGATGCAAAGGAGTTCCTGCTCCAAAAAAAGCCCTGGGGTTTTGACAACAGACAAGGTAAACAGAATAAGAAGCAAAAGGTGGGTGTGGCTGGATGACCACACTCCTGATAACATGGGGGTGTGGCCTAATACACTAATGAGCTGTGCTGTCAGGGGTGTGGTCTAATATGCTAATGAGTTTCTGCTGTTGGGTGTGGCCTATTATGCTAATGAATTCCTGCTGGGCTTTTTCTACAAAAAAAGCCCTGCACTTAGCTGTCATAACCAAGAGCCACCAATCATCCTATATGTTTCTTTCTCTCCCTGTTCCATTATACTAGAACTTGGGGGGCACCCAATGAAGCTGATGGGCAATAGGTACAGGACAGACAAGAGAAAATGCTTCATTACTGAACAAGTCATTACATTGTGGCATTTGCTGCTGGTGAAACGCAGTGATGGCCCACAAGCCCAGATGGCTTTAAACATGGAGGATAAATCCATCAATGGCTGCTACTTATTGTGAGTGAAGGGAACCTCCATATTCAAAGGCAGCAAACTTTTGAAACCCATTGCTGGGAGACAACATCAGGGGAAGGCTTGGGCTTCTGTGCCCCATTTGCTGGCCCTGGTTGACCACTGTGTGAAACAGGATGTTGGACTAGATGGACCACTTGTCTGGTCCAGCAGGCCTTTTCCTAGGTTCCATGCATCCGCTGAACCTTCTTTCAAAGCCACCCAAACTAGCAAGCCCTCACTACATCTTGCAGGAGAGAGACAGAGAAACAACTGCCGTTAAGTTGTTCCAAGCATACAGGACAGTAACAGATGAACAGTGCGACAGATGAATATTTCTGGGTGCCGCTAATGCAGAAAAGGAAGTCTGAACACGCTATACTTGGGCAAGAGATTTTATACATCTCAAATCGACCCAAGTAGGAATGGACAGACCTGATCTGGGTGGCCCAGGCTAGCCCATTGTTGTCAGAAGCTAAGCAGGATTGGCCCTGGTCTGTATTTGGATGGGAGACCACCAAGGAAGTCCAGGGTTGCTACGCAGAGGCAGGCAATGGCAGACCACCTCTGAACATCTCTTGCCTTGAAAACCTTACAGGGTCGCCGTAAGTCGACTGCGACTTGACAGCACTTTCCACCACCACCAGAAACGGACAATATATACGTTGCAGAAGAAGTTCCTAAGGCCTTTCGGTTTTGCTCTCAGGCCCTTATTACAGCCCTAAACCCTTGGCCCTTTAAAAAAAATACCATCATCTATGTCCTGGAGGGTCCTGGCAACCCACAAGCCAAATGTAATCCAATAAGCCATTTTCCTAGCTACCAAATTCAGATCAAAGGGGCTCGCTAAAATGATGTCAGCTATTTTACTCATCATGAGGATTAATTTTACTCAGTGTCAAAGAGAGGCTGTGCTTTAATGTTATGCTTTAGCTCAGGGGTGTCCAACATGCGGCCAGGGAGGCGGATCAAGCCCCCGGAGGGCTTCTGTCAGGCCCGCATGGCTGTCTTCTGCTGCTTCTTCCAGTTCTGCTGCTGCATCATTGTAGGTCTGCAGCTTACAGATACACACCTGAACGGCATACTCAGGATTGCAACAGCACAGACATTTTGATGCAATAATTCAGAGCAAGAGGTGTCAGTTATCCGACACTGTTAAATAAACAAAATATTGCAAGAGTGCTGATGTTTTAAGCATGTTTTTATTTTAAGTAAAAAAACAACCCCTTTGTGTTTGTGTCCTTTATAAAGTTTATATCTCCGCTACCTGGCATTGCATTTTATGACACACATGGTCCGGCCCAACAAGGTTTCATTTATGTCAGATCCAGCCCTCATAACAAATGAGTTCGACACCCCTGCTTTAGCTGATATCTATCAAGCTACCCTGATCACATGCAGATTAAAATGCAGAATTTAGCACTGGGACTTCAGCATCCTGGGGGATCTTAACTTACAAACCTGCTGCAGTTTTTGTAAAAAGGAGACCCCCTAAGGCTGTGAAAATCAATTTGAAACGGCCCCCTTAGATAGTCTAGGCTAGCCTGATCTCTTCAGCTCTCAGAAGCTAAGTAGGGGTGACTCTGGTTAGTATTTGGATGGAAGACCACCAGGCGAGTCCACGACTGCTATGGCAGAGGCAGGCAATGGCAAACCACCTCTGATTGTCTCTTGCTTTGCGAACCTTACTGGGTTGCTATGTCAGCTGCACCTTGATGGCACAGATTTCTCCTAGCACATCCCTGCCTCAAACTATCCAGAAACAGGGAAAGGTCTTGGAAAAGTCAACAGGATCACTCTGATCTACAGAGGCAGCAGCAGAGGAACAGGAAGGGGGGAGGAAATGAAAAACTCAGAAAACATCTGGAAACTCAGAAAACATCTGGAAATTTAGAAGTCTTCATCCTGGTCCTCACAAACAGCAGAGGGCGATTTTCTGTTTTCTAGGCTGTCCCACTTTGGGCAGGTGATCCGTGACCGAACACAGCCCCATGAAAGAACGAAGTCAACCTGGCATGCTTGGATATAGTCCTTCTCTCCAAAAACAAGACGCATGTGCATCCTGACGTCCAGCCATTGGGTTTATCATCCCATCCACTGTCTGTGAGAACCAGGTATCTCTCTCCCCATCTCCATCCAGCTTTGTCCCCCCCGCCCCCTCCCCACCCCACAGATTCTTACTTTGCATCCTTTAGCATTCATGGAGTCAATGGTACGGCGGACGGCAGGGTTGGGTGGCTCTATTAACTCCACTTGAGTCCGGACATTCTGTTCCAGGTAAGGCCCGATCAGGAAGTAATTCTCACCCCACTCATCCAAGGTGATTTTAGCTTTGGTCTGGATAACTGTGTAGATCCCACCAACTGTAAGAAAGGACAGAGAAGAGAATAGCTTAGATGCCTGTGGAGAAGAAACTAAGCTCCATCTCCCATGAAAACATGATGTTGCCTTGTACAAAGCCAGAGCAGTGTATCGTGATCAGTGTTGTCTATTCTAACTAGCATTGGCTCTCCAGGATCTCAAGCTGAGGCCTTCCACATTAGCTTCTACTTGCTTCTTTACCCCTGGAGATGCTGGAGACTGAACCTGGGACCTTCTGTATGGCAAGGAGACACTCTGCCACTGAGCCACGGCCCCATCGATGCACACAAGCATGAGCAGGAGCCTAGAATCCTGAGATCTTGACATCTGGAGGCTGCTTATTTCAGCGCAGAAACTGGTATCTTGAAAGCACTCTATCTTGCTAAGATTACTTTCCCTGGATATGAACTACGATGGTGAGGAATTCCAGAATAAACCATCAAATTTAAATTGTTGTTTTTCTTTTAATTGCAAAATTAAAACATTCCACCTGGTTATTTATTTTATATACCGCTTTCCAACACCAGTGTTCTAAAAGCAGCTTATATTTTTTTAGAGGCAAAAAAATATTGTCCTTTTTTAGCAAGGACAATACAAACCGGAAGGAGGAGGGCCCAGGCATGATGATGTGGCACCTGCAAACTTTTTATTTATTCATTTATTTGTTTCTGTTTATATCCCCCCCTACCCTGCAAGCCGGCTCAGGGCGGCTTACAACATTCATTAAAACAATCATTCAAACAATAATCATTCATAAAATCAACAGCAGCAATTAAAATTCCTGATGGCCGCTTAATTTGTAGCTACAGTGCCTGCGGTGCTGATGTTACGGAAGGCACCGAGTCAGCTGGTGCTGGTGCCAAGTTGGTAAAGGCAGTGCCTGAAGCAAGACGGCTATTTGAGCAGATTAACTGAGTGAAGCAGGGAAGGCCAGTGTCATTTGGACGTCCACCACCCAGCCAAAGGTCTAACGGAGCAGCTCCGTTTTGCAGGCCCTGTGGAATTGTAATAAATCCCGCAGGGCCCTGATCTCAACCAGGAGCATGTTTCACCAAGCAGGGGCCAGGACTGAAAAGGCCCCCTCTGGTCAACGCAAGACGTCCTTCGGGCCGGGGACTGCTAGGTGGTGCTGCTCAGATGAGTGTAAGCAGGGGTCTTTTCGTAGAAAAAGAGCTGTAGGAGCTCATTAGCATATGGTATGCTAAGGAGCTACTAGGCTATTAGCATATGCCACGCCCTCTGACATCACGGGAAGTGATGTCAGAAGGGGACGCAAAAGGGGGGGGAGGTATCTTCAAAAGCCTCCCCTTCCCTTCCCCAGCTGGCCTGGGTGGGGGAGAGAAGAGAGAAACTTTAAAGAAGAGAAGAAGAAGAAGAGTTTGGATTTATACCCCGCCCTTCACTGCCCAAAGGTGTCTCAGAGCAGCTTACAAACTCCTTTCCCTTCCCCTCCCCACAACAGACACCCTGTGAGGTAGGTGGGGCTGAGAGAACTCTAACACAAACTGTCCTTGAGAGAACAGCTGCGCCAGAGCTTGTGACTGACCCAAGGTCACATCAGCAGGTGCAAGTGGAGGAGTGGGGAATCAAACCCGGTTCTCCCAGATAAGAGTCCGCACACTTAACCACTACACCAAACTGGCTCCCTTCTCACTAAACCCCTTCTCAACTAGAGCCGGGCCACAGAAGGAGGACAGAGGGAAGGAAAGAGAGAGAGTAGAGAGAAGGGAAGAAGGAAGGAAAGAGGGAAAGAAAGAGAAGGAAAGAAGGAGGGAAAGAAAGAGAGAGAAGGGAAGAAGGCGAGAAAGAAAGAGAGAGAGAGGGGAAGAAGGCGGGAAAGAAAGAAAGAGAGAGGGGAAGAAGGCGAGAAAGAGGAAAGGGAGAGAAGGAAAGGAGGGAATGAAAGAAATTTGATGGCAATTCGGCCCCATTATATCCTTTGGGCCATTGAAGTGTGGTGAAAACATAGGGTATATTCTGGGGGCTGGAGGGGAGGGGGTTTGAAGGAGAGGCTCCAAACTCACAGGGTAGCTGATGAAGCCTCTCCCCAAGATACCCACCAAGTTTCAAGAACATTGGACCAGGAGGTCCAATTCTATGGGTCCCCAAACAGGTTGCCCCCATCCCCTCCACTGTTCTCTATGGTGGGGAAAAAGTTACTTTTCCCCCACAGCCCTGTTAGTAGCTCTGGGGGGGGGGGTTCCCACATACACCCCCATGTATCAAAGCAATTGGAACAATGGGCCTAATTCTATGGGCACCCAAACAGGTTACCCCCAGTACCTCCAGTGTTTCCAATGGGGAAACCCAGCCAACAGCACTTAAGGCAGGCAAGCAGGCAGCACCAGCAGTCAGACTCTCCCAGAGAATCTCAGGGAAAGTGAACTGTCTTGGGAGGTGCTTGTTTGTCATGAGAACAAGTGGCACACTCCAGAACGAGTGGCACTGTGGCAGTGCAAGCATTTATACATGTATAAATTTATACATGTATAAATTGATGGTGCAACCTCATTGGACCACTCACACCACACACACCTCAAAAAGAATATTTATAGCACTGGGAAAAATGCAGAAAAGGGCAACAGTGCTGTGCCAGTTGCATTGGTTGCCAGTTGAGTACTAGATCAGATTCAAGGTTATGATACTAACCTTCAAGGCCCTATGAGGCCAGGGACCAGCATATCTACGGGACCGTCTCTTCTCTTACGTGCCCCAAAGAGCCTTACATTCAGGGGTCTTTTTTGGGGGGGGGAGCGCACCGGAGCACAGCTCCGGCAGCTCAGGAACCACAACAAATGGCGGTGGCGGCAAGCCCCGCCCCCAGCTGGCATCCCCAGTAGGGGTGTGCAAAAAAAAAATGCGACCCAATTAAGTTCTGCCAAATCAGGCACAAGCAGTTTCGGAGGGCAGAAAGGCTCCCACATGTCAGTTTCGGCAGTAGAGGAGATTGGGGAGTCTTTTGGCCAGCCCAATGTCAGTTTCAGCCCCATTATATCCTATGGGCCACTGAAGTCAATGGCGAAAATATAGGGTATATCCTGGAGGCTGGAGGGGAGGGGGTTTGAAGGAGAGGCTCCAAACTCACAGGGTAGCTGATGGAGCCTCTCCCCAAGATACCCACCAAGTTTCAAGAACATTGGACCAGGGGGTCCAATTCTATGGGCCCCCAAACAGGTGGCCCCCGTTCCCTCCATTGTTCTCTATTGTGGGGAAAAAGTAACTTTTTCCCCACTGTGCTGTTAGTAGCTCTGAGGGGGAGGGGGTTTGAGGGACAGGCCTTCCCTCTGACGGCTTCATCAACTGCATTCGGATGGGGGGGGGGGGCTTTCAGGCATGATGAAGGCATGGATCCCGGCATGCCAGAGGAATGGTTTCTACATCCATATAATCCTCCCCCCTGACCAGGCAACTGCAGAGCCCTGTGGCATCTGTCATGACAACCCATCCAAGATTAAACAGTCCAGCAGAGTCATTTCACACACTCAGAATGGCAAGCCATCCAGCAATGGGAAATCGAGGGGCCTAAATACATCCACGAACCAGTCCCCCGGAGCAGCAGCGGACAATACCAAGCACCCCACACTACTGCTAACTTCTGATGGGGAACTTATGCAGGGCAAACAAACACGCCAGAGACATATCAGAACACGGTTTCTCCTGAGCAGGCTCTCTTAGGTAGAAGCACAGAAATGAAATAAAGCTACAAAGTGTTCTTAACTGACCTCCAAAATGGCTCCATAGTATTTGCCAAAGAAGGTAGGACTGGGCATCACCTCAGCCTAGGAGATGCACATGTTTATATGTCCTGACAGCATATCACCCGATCCTCACCTTTCAGCATTAGCACAGTAGATACTCCCATCACCTCGCAAATGAGCTGAGAGATCAGTGCTAATGCATTTGCTGCCTTCCATAGATCCCATAAGTCCAGGCCCCTGCCCCTCCACTTCTAGCCAACAAGACCTAGAGTTGTCAGCTCTGGGTTGGGAAATACCTAGAGATTTTAAAGGGTGATGTCGGGGGGTGGGGGGAGAACCTCATGCCATAGAGTCCACCCTCCAAAGCATCCGTTTTCTCCAGAGAAACAGATCTTGGTCACCTGGAAATCAGACATAATAGTGAGAGATCTCCAGGTGCCTCCTGGAGGGTGGCAACCCTAACTAGGCCCCGCTTGTGTCTTCCCAGAGAGCACAAAATCCTGCTCATCATCTCCAACCCACTATATCCACTTTCCAGCCAAGGCCCCTGGCTCCTGCCTTCCTCTATTAAGTTCTCACCCCCTCTCGGAACATCCGAGAAAATCGTCTTAAGTTATTTGCTTCACCTTCCTGGACAGAGAATGGAGAGGAGGAAAAAGCATATGAATAATATAGAGGGAGAAAAAACTTGGCTGGGAAATAGCCCTGCAGAATAAAAGAACCTGTATGCATGTGTTTAACGGGGAGGAAGGGAGGGAACTTGGATTTCACAAAATGTTGCCAGCCAGGACTTAAAGGGGGGAAAGTCCACAGAATTGGGCCATCCTATGAGAGGGAAGGGCTCATCCGCACAATCTTTCGAGGGACCCCATTGCTTCCCTGTATGCTGGCTTCCTGCCACCGCTTCACTACATCCAGTTTTGGCAGGGGCGAGGGAATGTACCTGCTTTGTTCCAGGGGCTTCCTAATTTTTACTTGTTCTTTGAAATGGAGAAGAGAAGCTGACCAGTCACATCCAGGACATGTATATAACAATTTTATAGCAAGTAAAACTGCCAGAAGTTCCCAGGTGCTTGTTTGCAGCCCTGGAAGTTCGCAGTTCCATATATCTATATAGATCTATGAGATTGGCCAGGGCACTGCTATAAGAACATAAGAGAAAACATAAGAGAAGCCAATGTTGGATCAGGCCAACGGCCCATCCAGTCCAACACTCTGTCACACAGTGGCCAAAAATATCAGGTGCCATCAGGAGGTCCACCAGTGGGGCCAGGACACTAGAAGCTCTCCCACTGTTGCCCACCCCCCCAGCACCAAGAATACAGTGCATCACTTGCCCCAAACCGAGCATTCCTATCTATACCTTGTGGCTAATAGCCACTGATGGACCTCTGCTCCACACGTTTATAGTCTGAGGAGCTAGCTTTGCTGATATTCTGTCCCCTTAAAAAAGCTGGAGTATGTTTTCATATCCAGGAGTAAAGCAGCACTGCTGACAAGGCCCCGAAGGGTCAAGAAAGCTCTTCTGGATCATGCACTGAATGAGTCAGGAGTGAGATGCTTTTCTAAAAAGGGGGCCATGCCATTTGCAGCAGGATAAATGCAGCCACCTCACATGAACAGCACGAGACATCAGCAGCAACAGTGCTGTCCCAACTGGCCTCTGGCACAACTGCAAGCCGGGAGGCTATGATTAGATGCTATCAGAAAGGACCACCACATTGTCCTACTTGGCCCACGAAGAATCCATGAGTCCCAGGGGACGAGCCTTGCTTTATTTTTCCCTATGGCGTTGGTGCGAAGCAGCCAAAAACCGCATACTCATGCTCCATGTTCATCAGTCTAGAGAAATACCATCCCTACCCTGGGTTAATGGAGGAAGCATTTCTTATTAATATAATCGTTGTCCACCTGTCGAGAGCTGATTCACTATAGCAACCTCTTGGCAAGCGATATCCTAGGAATCCAGGATCCAAGAGAGATCTTTAGGGCACCAGATTCCAGAAATGTTTATTTCGCTACGACTACATCCAAGAATGGAACGGGTGGCCTGTGCCAAACGTGAAACAGCAAAACTAGACAACCCACAGACAAAGTAGGAGTTTAAGCCCCTAGCAGTTGACAGAATTCTGGAGAGGGGGAGAGAAGGAAAGAATTGTTTCTCACCCCCTTCATGATTCCTCACAGGCTTCATTTACCAATAATGATTCTAAAGGGCAGATTTCAGCCTCAAATCCAAATTCTAGATAGAGATACAGCTGCCTGATTATACGAAATCTATTTTTAATGCCACCCCGCTATTTCGGCAGTCCTTGGTGGGCCCCAATTAATGTTAAAAGCCCTACAGAACTAGCTAGATTAAGTGCCATGTTATATATAAAAAAAGAAGTCCCACACAATTGCCCTAGATCCGCTTTGGACGCCACTGACTATGCCTCCCTGTGTGGTTCTTCTTTGCACAGCTTCAGTGCACGGATGATACAGCTCTTGGCTGATTTTACCGGTCACAACAGGACAGAAGGGAGACGGTCGTCTCTAAGACAGACAACAGAGCCTCAGCCCAAACTGTCTAATGGGTCAGATCAGCACCTTGACTCAGGTCCAGAAGACAATGTGGAGCCAGGACAGATGCTGGAGCACTTCTGTAATGTGCTCTTGGCGACCCGGACGCATCAGGAGGCGAGCCGCCACACTCGGTCCTTAACTAAAGCTTCTAGACGGCTGTCCATGGCAGCCCCACACAGAGTATACTACTCTCATTTTCAGATTCAAGAACAGAGGTATAAAGCCTGCTGTTGTGCGGAAGGAACCGAGATGAAAGAAGGGAAGATATGAATTATGAGGCGATGCATGTGTGCTAACATTGTGCTACTGATGTTTGTGCTAGACACTGTTTGATAACAGATTAAAAAGGTGGCGAAATAGCTTGGCTAATTAGGTACGGGGAGCATATGGGAGACCCCTTCATAACACAGATGCTCAGCTCTTTGATCTTCAGAAGCCACATCAGAAACTTAATATTGCTTTCAGCAATTAGAGATTTCTAAGCTGTTTGCTAAGCCCATGAGGGCTAGAAGCTTGACTCAGGGTTTTAAGCAAAAGCTGAGGCTGGCAAGATACCACAACTCCTTAATTTTATGCTAGGCAGAGAGATGCCATATAATGTGACAGAACCAATGCACTGGGTGAGAGGGGTTTTTTTAAAATTAAAGAAGGCTTTTCCCTCTCCCCCAAATGGGCCTTGGGGTGGCTAACAACATATAAAATACACCCGATAAAAACAATACAAAAGATACAATAAGTAAACTTTTAAAATTACAAAATGATTAAAAATCTGTCCCATTAAAATCTACCTACTATCAAGCAGGGTAGGACGCGTGGATGGTAAAGACACAGCTGAAGCATACCAGCTGTCTGGTGGATCACAACCACCCGAAGGCCGCCCGAAAAAGAGCAGCCTCGCATGCCCTGTGGAACCTATGGAGGTCCTGCAAGGCACTCACCTCTTCAGGTAGCTGGTTCCACAGGACGGGGGAAGGGGGGCGGGCACTACTGAGAAGGCCCCTGCCCTTGTTGACACAAGGTGGACAGTTCTTGAACAAGGGACCTTCAATAAATACAGAGATGAAGACTGGAGAAGACGAGAAGGATCATACCAGGAGAGGCAGTCCCAAAGGTATGGGGGTCCCAGGCCATTTAGGGCTTTAAATGTAAATACCAAAACTTTGAACTGGCACTGGAAACTAATTGGGAGCCATGGCAGCTGCCGTAAGATGGTTGGGTTCTCTGGGGATGAAAAGCCAGTGTAGTGACTGAGAGCAATGGATGCTGGGAGTCTGGTTTCTCTTGCCCACCAACTGGCTCCCTGTCTGTCTCAGAAGGACCTTGCCACAGTCATTTATGCAACGGTCACCTCGAGCCTGGACTACTGTAACATGCTCCACGCAGGGCTACCTTTAAAGATGCTTCTGAAACCGCAAGTGGTCCAAAACACAGCTGCCAGACTGCTGACAGGAGTATCCTGGTCAGTGCATATAACACCTATCTAAGCCCCCTTCTTTACCATTTTAGTTCATCCATATACCAGGGAGACAAGTTAGTGCGGGAGCAAAGAGGGCGCCGCGGGGGGGGGGGCAAGTCGGTCTATGGCCCCCTGAAGGTCCAGATTCCGGGCATCAATGAGTTCATCAAGAGAGTTGCCGGCAGAACCAGACAAATCCCGCAGAGCATTCTGGAATCCGATTGGATCCATGAGTCTCCCCAGGCAAGCATAAATAAGCTCACTGCCTCTGCACAAAAGATCAGATCCAACGCGTGGCCTGCTCCGTGTGTGGGGGCTAAGGCAACCTGGGAGAGTCCTAATGATGCCGTGGCAGTCATAAAACCTGAGGAGGCGCTGGGCAAGGCAGCGTCAGTGTGGACACTGAAGTTCCCCAAAAGTATCAGTCGTATTGTTCAGAAGTGGCTGCTCCCTATTAAAACTATTCATCAAGGTACGCGGCCATTCAAGGATCAGCAAATGTTTTAAAGAGTTCATTATGTAACCAGAGGGGCTCGGCAGTGGGGTAGTAGGAGCAGAGCATGACCCTCTCGTACGGGGAACACAGCTGCGACATGCCAAGCATGTGTCCAAAGTCTGGGGAAGAAGCCAGAAGAACTTTAACCTCAAAAGGGGTCACAGCCTGAACAGCGCACAGAGGAACCGGCCCTCTAGCATTGTGACAAGGCCGGCAAAGACTCAGAAATCGAGAGCAAATGACAGCAAGGGACCTTTGGCACTGGCCCAGCAGCACACTGCCCCACGTGGCATCCCTGACTACGTCACACCAGCAGGAAGCGGCCTAAAAGCTCGACATGAGGATTCTGGTACCTTAGGCAAGACCCACATTGGGAAGACGTGACAGCTGATTCAGTCACAGAGCCGAATACGCTACGTTCTGGCAACCAGCCCCGGTTGACCACACTGGAAACACTCAGCCTGATACGGACTTGAAACCACATACATTCACCCCAGATGGTATTAATGCCAAGGAGGAAATCTTATGTTTGAGAGGAACACAGAACACTCATGTGGAAGAAGGAGGGGAGGCACTTCCCAGCACCACTTGGAAAGGCTGCAATGTGGCAAGAGAAACCAGGCTCCCAGCATCCATTGCTCTCAGTCGCTACTCTGGCCTTCCATTCCCAGAGAACCCTCAAGTCCCAACTCCCAGAATCCACTGCTTTTACTACATTTCATATAAGCATGTAAGTCTGAGCCCACGTCTCCCTGGTCCCAGTCTGATCCCCTTTCAGTCATGGAGCTCAGTGGATGACCTTGGGCAGGGTCACACACACCCTCAGCCTGAGCTACCTCACAGGATCATTGTGAGGATGTGGGGGGAGGGACAGCAATGTGAGCTTCCTGAAGGAAGAATAGGACATTAAAAAAAAAACACACCCTAATAATTAGAGTTACACAGAGGCAGGCAATAGCAAACAACCTCTGGATATCTCTTGCCTTGAAAACTCTACGGGGTCACCACAAATCAACTGCAACTTGACAGCAACCCCCCCCCAGTAAATTCCCTTCACATCTAACTATACTCAGGGAGGCTACACAGAGAGCTACTATAAAGTGTTAGTCTTGGATTTGGGAGACCCAGGCTACCCACTATGCCATGGAAGCTAGCTGGGTGATTTTGGGCCTGTCGCCCTGTTAACCTAACCTACCTCACAGGATTGTTGTGAACATAAAATGGACAAAAAGAGAATGATGCCAATAATCTGCTTTGGGAAGAACAGCAGGATGTAAATGAATAAATAAAACCAGTATGTTGTCAAAGGCTTCCATGGCCAGAGTTCGTTACTTGTAGTAGATTTTCTGGGCTGTATGGCCGTGGTCTTGGCATTGTAGTACCTGACATTTCGCCAGCAGCTGTGACTGGCATCCTCAGAGGTATAACGCAGAAAGATGGAGTACTCTCTGTGTCACATTGCCAGTCACGGCTGCTGGTGAAACGTCAGGCACTACAATGCGAAGAGCACGGCCATACAGCCCGGAAAATCTACAACAACTAATAAATAAAACACTTTACTGCAGCTACAGCTCCATTCCTGTGTCCCTGAGTGGAATCCTAGAAGTGAGTCCTTGGCTGTTCCCACTCAGTAATGAATCCTCACAAAGAACAGATGGGTCTCTTCTCCAGTAGGTGCTGTTCCCAGATGGCAAAGCCTAGAACCTGGTTCTGTTGCCTCTCACCATGTGACATAGCTTTGCTGGTACAGCAGCACCTGTTCCCAGACTCAGCTCTCTAGGCCTCAACAAGGAAATCCTGGTGTTCTGGTTCCCAGCCACCTACCTGGTCTATAAAGCATCCCAATGGGATAAAAACAACCACCAAATCCACGCTTACCTTTATTGGCCACTTCCCAGGCCACCTCAAAGAGGATGGAGTTCTCCAAGTCCAGTTCATCATCCCAGTCCTCTAACCCTGTCAGGGAGGTCACAGAAAGGCTGCGGGCCAGAGGCATCGTACCCGGAGGAGGGAGGCGTGGACAAGAAAGCTAGAGGATCAGGGCCGTCAGCAAGGCTGGGAGACAGAGGAAAATAGCATCATGCCTCCGTGCCCCGAGAAGCTTCATTCAACCGCGGCACACACTGGGAACTGTTCTCCTGTGCTCCAAGCAAAACCACATTCTCCTCTGAAGATGCTGCACACCTTATTCCCCTCCACTGCCAGAGATTCCCTCCTTCCCAGGGGGTTGGAAGTCTTGGCTTCCAGCCTCATCAAGTTCTGGCTCCGGGCCCATACCCTCCACACCATTACACGTCGTTTGTCGTTCGTCGTTCCCCCTTCCCAAGAATGTGCTTGGCAAATATGCCCTTGCCCTAGTTTTCTCCCTGGCTCCTTCCCCCACAACCCCACTTAGTATCTGAACTCCTACTTCCAGCCCCCCACCCCTGCCACCATCCCTGGAAGGGCAGCACCGGAGTCTTGAGTAACAGCAACAGCTGAGGTGGGGGGAAAGGGTAAGATGTGCATAAGGAGAGCTCCGGGCTGCAAGAAAACAAAAAGCTCAGAAAACAGAACGTGCCCTGAAGCGTCCCACCCCCCATCAAAGAAGAGGAAGGACGGATTGTTGGATTGTAATAAGGTCGGAGAAGAGAGACGACAAGGATCGGGCAGTCAGCTGATAAGAAACAGTTTGGTTGCATAGAAGAAAGGCAGTCTAGAAGAGTCCTGGAGCAGAGCCCTCCACCCGCTGTTACACCAACTCTGAGTAGTAGCAGTTCAGGGTCCTGGAGGAGTAGGTGTGCGGGTTAAAGGCATGGAAAGAGTAGGTTCCTTTAAGGACCTTGCAGAGAATGGGGTGCGTGGGGAGGAACAGAGACACTCAGATTTGGGGTGGCGGTGTTGGGGAGTGGGGTGGAGTGAGGAATTATCTGTGCCCCACGGGGAAGGCTGGGTAAAGTTATGCGGGGAGGAACCTTACCAGACTGGAAGACGGGACGGAGAAGGCACCCAGTGGAGGGAGAAGGGGGAGAGAAGGAACAGCAGAAAAGGTAGAGGAATGTTTTTTTTAAAGGCCGCGGCCCCTTTAAGGATCGGGATAGAAAAGGAAAGCAAAGCAGGGGAGGAAAAAAGAGAAGAGATTTGCCGCACTTACCTCCATGCAACTCAGGACAAACTCCGGGCTCCCACCGCCTCCCCTATAAACCTAGACCCTGCTGCACACAGGCCACACCCACCCGGAGGCGTGGCCACGAAGCGGTCTCCTCTCCCTCCCTTTTCGGGGGTTCTTCCCTGTAAGCTGCAGGGATTCTCTTTTCCTCGTTTCTTCTCCTTCTCCCCCCCCACCTTCCTTTGCATCTCTGATTGGCTAAGAGAAACCTCCCATCAGGCTCGGCAACCTCCTGCGTTCCAGAGAAAGGAAGAAAGAGGGGGAGGTTGTTACAAGGTCTTAAAGGGGAAAGCGTGGTGCAAACCGTTCCAAGAATTCCCCCCGGGGTCAGCCAAGTTGCAGTGTGCAGTCCTGAGCAGTGTTATACCATTTTAAGCCCATTGAGTTTAACAGACATAGAATGGTGTAACACTGCCTTGGAAACCACTATTAGTTACCTTGTTGTGTTACTCTAGACTTGGTCACATTGAGCATTTGCCTCACCGAAGACAAGGTAGCCCTGTGGGGTTTCCAGGCCGGATCACACCGGCACATCTGGGAGGCGTAGTAGCACTCCCGTGGCCAACACGCAGCTTCCCTCTGAAGATGCAGAATAAAAAAACTACCAGGACAGGAGCACTAGTTTCTGGAAAACCTGGGGCAAAGGCCGGTGTCTGATCACGGGAGCGCCAGTATCCCGCAGCATCCGATGCCCGCCCATGTCCTGGAGCAAACTGGATGTTGTAAGTTTCCATAGGATGCGCACCAACGCCAAATGGCGCATGCGCACACACAAGACACCAACAGTGGCCCGCCCCCCCCCAACGGCACATGTGCACATTACAACAGTGCGGCTTGTGTGATCGCACTGCGCTGCTTTTTTGCCGTGCTGCAGCATCGCGGTGTGATCGGCGCTAAGAGCTGGAGCGTGGCAACGCGGCGGACCATGTGATCGGGCTACCGCGCTTTATTTTGCTCCAGGAAGAACAGCCATGCCTCCCCCCACGTTTTCTGGCCCCTATGACTGGGGCCCTGTTAACCTATTAAAATCTCCATGCTTGAAAGGAGGTGGATGGAGCCTAACGGCAGGGCCTCAGTTAATTACTCTCAGCATTCCACAATTAAGGATACAACTGCCCATCAATCTCCAATTCTGACATATTTATTTCCTTCACTATGTTGCCCCCCAGAATTCAATCCTAACAGATGGTAACTGTATAAACTAAGCTTGTTATTCTTGTTTGGTCCTTTAATCTGTTAAACATCTTCACTGTGCTCTGTGCTAGATGTGTGGACTGGTAATTTCCATTTCATTGTATCTGAAGACCTGTGGGTGCACACAAAGGCTTATACTTTGAATAAAACTTTGTTGGTCTTACAGGTACCACTGGACTCAGACTTTGTTCTCCTATTACAGCAGTTTTTAATAAAGTATGGTATCTCCCAAAAGCTTTCACCCTTTAAGCAGATGCATGGAGTGTCGTTTCCAGGAGGCCTAGAGAGATTAAGATCAGGTACCTATTAGATAAATCTATGGCAATACAGGCATGAAGCTAAGCAGGGTCAGTCCTGGTTAGTGCTTGCATGGGAGACCCACAAGAAAGTCCAGGGTTGCTAAGCAGAGGCAGGCAATTCCAGATAATAGCAAACCATCTCTGACTTAGACGTTTTCTGCCACCACAGTAGCCAATAGATTTAGACAGGGGTCATTTCCTGCCAGAGCACCCTGGAGCAGCACTCCGGCAGTAAGGAGCCCAGGCCCTGCCCCCCACCTTTCCTTGCCCACCCACTGAGAGACTCAGGGAGGGGGGATTTAAATGCCTTGGTTCCCTGTCCGATCTTCTCCAGGTGCCCAGCAGCCATGGGGCACCTGGAGAAGATCGGGCAGGGAACCCAAGTATGTCTGCCTCCCTGCCTTTCTCTTCTCCAGCCAGCCTGCTGCAGCAGGTTGGCTGGGGAGGGGAAGGGGAGGCGGACAGACATGGCCCCTTTACCTCTGAGCCTCTCTGCTTTTGCAGAGAAACTCAGGGAAGGGGGGGGATTTAAACTCATTTGCATCTGCCTTAACTCATTTTAAACATGCTTGCCCTTTGTCAGGGTTGTGGCATATGCAAATGAGTTATGCAAATGAGCTCCTGCACCTCTTATTCTAGGAAATGACCCTTGCATTTAGATAGGAGTAGCTATGCATTGGATTGTACTGTAACGGACCCAGCTGCACTGACATGTAGAAACTGTGGTTTTTTTCATGATTGTGTGTTTCCTAGCCAAAATTCTCTCTATCTGCTTTTTCCACACTATGAATGATTTGTGTAAAGCCCTAGCATAAATGGTTACAATGTTATCCTTTTTTATTAACGATTGTGGCCTCCTGTTGGAGCTACTTTCTACTAAACTTTTATTATAGTGGTTTAAAACAAGGTCCAAGCATCTTGAGGAGCCTTTGCCCTTTAAAAAAATGAAGTGTGCCCTCAAGTTGCAACTGACCCATAGTGACCCCCATTAAGTTCCATCTCCTGGGGCTTTCAAGGTGAGAGATGAACAGAGGTAGATTGTCATTGCCTTCCTCTGCATACTAGCCCCTGTCTTCTTTAGTGCTCTCCCATTCAAGTACTAACCAAGGTTGACTCTGCTGAGCTTTCAAGATCTGACAACATCAGGCTAGGCTGGGCCATTAGGGCTGCTACAAAGTCTTTTAACCTAACGAATCCCCTCTAGATTGCAAAATTTTCACTTTGGACATCAAGCACGACCCTGTTGGACTTTCTGAGTATCTTACTGCCTTTGATTGGATTGGATCGAACTGTCTTGTACTGTCTAGTACTTGGGCACCTCTCTGGATGTGTCTGGTACTTGGGCACCTCTCTGGATTAAGTCCAGTATATTCCAGCCCTCTAGCTCGTTCTCTGTAGATGGCACCATTGAATTGGTTCAAAATGCAGCAGCAAGATATCAGTTGGCTGTTATTTGCAGGCAATGTATTTCACCAAGGCACTGCTAGCTGCCTGTTTCCTTTTTGAGATAAATTCAAGGTATTGGTGTTGACCTTTAAAGCTCTAAATGGTTTGGGATCAGATATATTAAGGACTCTCCTGCCAACCTGGCAGTTCAAAAGCAAGAAATTGCAAGATAAATAGGTACCACATTGGTAGGAAGGTAACAGCATTCCGTGCACCTCGGTATTTAGTCATGCCGGCCATATAACCACAGAAATGTCTTTGGACAATGCTGGCTCTTTGGCTTGGAAACAGAGATGAGCATTGCCCCCTAGAGTCGGATTCAACTAGCTTTCAAGCAAGGGAAACCTTTACCTTTATATTAAGGACAACCTGATCCTGGATGAGTGTGCACCAATTTTGGATTAATTGTTTCAGGGCCCTTTTTGTTGTGGTGCCTCAATTGCTGATGACTTTTATTTATTTGTTTATTTGTTAAATTTGTTATTTGCTCAATCCCTGCTGGTGCAGGGCTTGGGGTGATGTACAACATTCATAAAAACATATCAAGATAAAACAAAACATTAATAACGCTTTTCAAACAGATCAGAGGGTGTGTACTAATTTATCCAATTTCAGACTGCTGGCTACAGTGCAGGCAAGGGAGAAGAGGGCAAGGTAGATATAAGAAGCAGCAGGAGCAGAAAAAGGGTGCCAGCTAGAATGGAAACTGTCCCTGTCCTCAACCAAAAGCCTGGCAGAACATCTTTGCCTTACAGGCTCTGTGGAATTGCATAAAGTCCCGCAGGGCCCTGAAGGTATTTGGCAGAGAGTTCCACCCGGCTGGGGCCAGGACCAAGAAGGCCCTGGCTAAAGACAGCTGAATTGCTTTGTGGCTGGGGACTAGCGGCAAGTTGTTATCAGAGGAGCATAACACTCTCTCAGAGATGTAATGGAGGAGACAGTCCTGTAGATACGTCGGTCCCTGATCTGACCCAAGTGGCCTTTGACATGCTGGAAGAATTGCTGGGCTTGATTGTGCTTACACCTGGGGAAATTCCCTACACCCTAAATGGCCATCCCTGTCTGTTGACCCCTTTGCCTGGCATCCAGCCTGTCTTTCATTTGTGACTAACCCTGATTTTTATTTTTCTGAGGGTTTTAATCACAGTTTTGTTCCTCTTTGACTTTAATTTATGGTTGCTGTTGGTGTCTTTTGATATCTACTGGCATTTTGTACTGACTTTTACAGGGTAATCCTAAACCAAGTTACATCCTTCTAAGGCCATTGACTTTGGAGCCCTTAGAAGGGGGTGACTGTTTTTTCACCAGCAGAAAAACTGGTTGGATGGATCTAACCCATAGACTGTCTCTATGCAAAGCTCCAAAGTAGAAAGGTAAGGAGTACAAACCTTGGTTCGTTTGTAAAAAGAGAATTGGTGGAGATCAGGTCCCTTGTTGAAAGTAAATCCATGGAAGTGACTGGTGTTGCCACTCTTGCTTGGGAAATTCCTGGAGATTTAGGAGCGATGCCTAGGAGGGGAAGGGGCTCAGCGGTGCTGTAGAATTCACCCTCCAAAGCTGCTGTTTCCTCCTAGGGAACTGTTCTACGTAACCTGGAGATCAGTTGAAATTTTGAGAGAGTGCCAGGCCTCAACTGATGAATGGCAGCTTTAGAAGTCACCTGCACCTACTTTTATTTCCTGAATGGCACATTGGAACACAAATGTGTCAAAGTCTCTTATATTGTTTCAGAGGGTGGCCCTGTTGGTCTGCAGTAGAGTAGTTAGATTTGGGTCCTGTAGAATCTTAGACAACAAGAAGAGATTCAGGGTATAAGCTTTTGAGAGTCAAAGCTCAGTGCTTTAGAGAGTGATGCCCCTGTGAGGTAGGCTTTGGGCAATCCACATGAGAGGAGGGGCTGGAATTTACCTGAAGTTGTGGTGACAGCAGTAAAGTGGGGCAAAACAGTACCTAGTCTTGCCCCAAAACGTTTTTACCATTGGAGCACTTTCCAGATATGCACTCTAGTTTAGAATGAAGGAGAGCCTGTCATAGTTTGGAGCATTTTATTATTATCATCATGTAGTTTGATAATAATGGAATCTTGTTTTCGTGCAGATATGTAGCAGTTGAGGCTTTTGCCCCTGATTTTGCCTCCCACCCCCTTTGTCGGTTTTTGCAATCCAGCTAGTTGCCCATTCTCACATATAAAGGATTTTCTGAACTTTATTTAAACTTACAGTTGACAATAGAACTTCGTTAAACGGGACGCACATTATGACTGCAAAACAAATCCTACCAATAAGCTTTAATGTAACAATCCCAGTTTGTGATTGGCACCGCCTACGTAGGTCGTGCCATTAATACAAGAGATCTCTTAGCCATTGGTAGAGCTGGGTCCTGCTTTGTGAGTGACAACAAAAGTACCCAATAAGATTTAAGCAATTTTTTTTTGATTGCCAATAAAATCAATCAGTGGGAGGCTGTTCAAGGCTACGGGACTGTTAGCAGCCCCTGAATGACGTCGGACCGCTCCCAACAGGATTTGACCTTGGCTGTGGTCTAACTCATGATAATCAATCAATTACTACGAAAGGCACAGGTCTCAGTGGGGTACATTTCTGCCAGTAAATGTCGCGAATCGTTTTACGATCCGCCCATTTTGTGACTGACACAGCAAGCTGCCAATAAGAGACCGGAGGACACTTTAGCAGGTTTCTTTTTTATTAGTGACCGTCGAAGTGTCCAATGGGGATTACACAATTATTCTGTAGGCTCTTAAATGACATCCTTCGCCATTTAGTCGCAGCGACACATCTCTTGAAGATCTCCACGTTATGTTCCTATAGCATAGCTCTAGGGGATCCTGTCTCCACTCAGCACCAGCGAAGCTTCTCCTTCAGAATATGCGGCGAGTCCTTCCTTTCTTTGTCACATTTCCCTCATAATAAATGAGGCTGAGTAACGGGTTTGAATGCGAACGCTCATCTTTGATTGCCACATCAAGCAACCAATCGCTGTGATCAGTTCGGAGACGCGGCCATGGAAAGCGAAGGGAGAAAGACTAACGTGAGTAGAGAAGACAGAGACCTTTCTTTTGACCGACGTTGAGATGGGCCAACGCACAGTCATTTTGGACGCAAAGCCCGCCTCCTCTACTCCGACTGGCCAACGCTTGTCTTCCTGCACCAACGGCGTTCTAAAATTAATGGCCGAGCGGGCGGTACCCGAATTCTGATTGACGTCTCTGCCCTTCCCATTGGATTTCCCAACTGCTGAAAAGCGGTCGGCGCGTGCCGCGAGGGGACCCCCAGCCTTCCTATTGACGTCGGGCCAATGGCCATTGAACGTGGGTGATGACCGACAGGCCCCGGCTGCCAATGAAAATACGGAGGCGGGGTTCCTTCAACCCGTCCCACCCCCTGCTGTTTTGAGCGACGTCGGCGCCGCCCAATGGGCTCTCATGTCCCCTCCCTCCGCTGAACGAGGCTGGGGGTTGTCGGACGAGTGGCTCTCTCTTTCTGTGTCTCATTTCGCAAGATGGCGGAGGCTGCAAACTGCATCATGGAGGTGAGGGATTGTGGGAGGGGGTGGCGGCGGCGGCCGCCTCCGTTGGAGGGGAGAGCTCGAGGCCCGCTCCGGTGCCCCGTAGATATTCCCATAGGGTTCCCCACCCGACCCACCGTCAAGGCGTGGGGGTATGTGTGTGTGTGTGGGGGAATCTTATTAGTCTGAGACCCCCCCTTCCGTGCCCCCCCGAATGCGGGTGGCTTCTTTTGGCCCCAAATGACTGACCCCCACCCCCTTTTTTCTTCCCCTTTCTCCCAAACAAGGAGCTTTCCCTACTGAGTTCCTCTTTCTTCAACATGGAATCGTTGCCCACAGATTCCCCCCACCTCCCGCCTCCCGCTCCTTTGCCCCCTTCCTCTATCCCATAATGAGCTGCTCCTTCACTCTGCCCGCCCCGGAGTCCCCCCCCTTCATTATTATTCTCCTGAGAAGGGCTAGTTGACCCCCCCCCCCCACGGGTCGGAAATGCCCTTCCCCAGATTTATGTCGAGTGGGAGGAGAGATTGGGTCGCGGGGAGAATGCCTAAAATTCAGATACTTAATTTTGCCTCTTTAAACGCTGCTATTAACGCTGCTTTTATAAATAAGAAGTGTAAATATGGTATGATGTTCCTGTAGCTTTGGGGGGTTCCCTCCGCCACACACGGCAGCCCCCAAGAGTCTTCTCTTCGGCGCCTTCTTATTGCATCCCAGTTGGATCCCCCCCTTCCCTACGGTGCAGTTCTTTATCTCTTCCCCCCCCATTGAATTTCCTTTCTCCTCATGGTAGCCGCATGGCACGCCTTGCCCCATAGGGTCCCGCCCACTTTGTCCCCCGGAGCTCCGCCCCCAGCCTTCCTTGCAAGAATATGCCGGCCCCATAGAGTCGTTCTCCTTGTAAAACCTCCCCTTTACGGCTCCCCCACTCCCCGCTAACTCGAGGCGAGTCTCCTCCTGCAAGAGATTTTTATGAACGTCTGAAGCTGCCTTGTTGGTTCGCCTAGTTCAGTGTTGTTTGCTCGGACTGGTAGAGAGGAAGGCTTTCCCACCACCTGCCATCCGAGATCCTTTCCCTGGAACTGACCCTGGGGTGTTGTCTGCATGGAACATATGTGCCCTGGCTGTCCACAGACTCCCTAGCCTCTTGGGTGTTCCCCCCCCACCATCCCATGACTGTTGCCTCCAGGAATGCTTCCATTCCCCATAAGTGAACCCCCGTGCTTAGGGAGAATTGACTATTTTCATCACAGAATCTTTTACTCCCTCAAATTCCTGCCCTTGACAGCCCCTACAAAGAGCCTTTCATGGTCCACATCACCAAAAGACGCTCAGTCCATGCAAACCGTGGCCACTTGATCTCCCGCAGTACCCTCAAGGCCATCTATTAGGTGCTCTCTCCTCCTCCGAATTAACAAGCACTTCCCACAGTTCTCAGCCCTATGGTGGTGCGGGGGGGAGGCCTGTCTCGTCTGCAGCTCCTGGACTCTTTCTCTGATCTTGCATAGTTTTTGTGTGCCCAACCCTAAGTTCAAACTCCAGAGAGTCCTTTCAGATACTATATCTTACCTTTGCAAAGCTTGGATGGTTGGGGAGAGGGGGAATTAGTCCTTGGGAAGAGTTTGTCTGTGAGGAAAATGGTTGCCCATAGGATTGTAGTGTTATAAGCAGGGTGAGTGAGATTTGATTTTTAGGGTGGAAGGCATTGCTGTGCTACGTCCTCTGTAAGGGGCAGATATTTGTGTGTATGTGGGGGAGAGATTTTTCTGTGGGCTTGCAGGATGTTGATGAGTTTTCAAATGGGTCATGTTGTGATGCAGTTGGGGAGGTGCTCTGGGGGTTGTTGGAAGGACAAAGGGGGGAAGAAAATAGGGTGACTTTCTCTTGAGAGGGTTCATCTTGTAAGCTGGGGTAAAATTTGGAAGAAAGCCTCAGTAGGTGAGGGGTAGGAGACCTTGGAAGAAGGGTCTGATTGGACTAGGTTGCAGAGAATCATGGGGAGTTCACAAGGATAGGAAAGTGATCTGTCTCTGTCCCCAGGCCCTTTCACCACGTGGCTGAAGCACCCAGTGTTTTGTGACAGGGTGCCCTCTGACTATCATTTCCCCATTGGGATAGTTTACAAGGGTGGGGTGGGCGGCTATACATTTGCTGGTTTCTCTCCCAGTCTTTAGTTTAAAAAGCGGAAACAAAAAACCAACAGGATTCATTTGGCAGTTTAAAGACTTAGCAGGGTTTTACTCCAACATAAACTTTTTGTGGACTGATCCATAAAAGCTTAGGCTGGAATAAACGTTTTTTTAAAAAGATGCCACTACACTCTGGTTAATATTTGCTGCAGCACACTAATGAGGCTGCTCCTCTGGAATTGGTTACAGGTATCCTTGGGGCTGGGAATCAGATTGCTCTTTTTACCTTGCTAGGTCTGCCCCCCAAAGCCCATCTCATAATCACATTCAGTTGCAGCTTTCCTTCACTTGGGACAGTGTAGATGTGGAAGAGCTGGCTTTTGCCCCTTTGGGAAGGGGAGGGTGATCTGCCAGTGTGTTAATTCCTTGTATATGACTTAACATCAAATAAGGCTCCAAATATTTCTCAAATATACAATAGCATTCAATACATGAAATACAAAAAAAAAATATTCAGTAGATAGGCTAGGGATTTAAAGCTATATCTAACAATTACTATTTAACACTCTCAAAAGAAAGACTTCACAAATTCCAATTTCAATGGACTGAAAAGCATGATCTTCAAATGTCCATGATGTTAAGTCATATATGATTTAGATTTATTCATCTGTTTCCTTAAATTGTTAGTGTGTTATTTCCGGCAGATTGGATACGGGGGATCCTGCCATTATGCTATTGAGTTTGCTGGGTTCAGAAGCAGCATGTGATGCTGATCTCTGTCTTTACATTAGAAAATCTGATGAAAGGATTCAAAAAGGTCCTGTGTGAAAGTAAATGCACACATTTCAAATGACTATTGAAAGTAGGGGGAGTGACATGGAAAGGTTATGAACAGGGCAAGCAGACTAATAAGTGGAACAGCCAGCTCTTTCACTTGGGGGCTATTTCCCCCGTAACTGAAAAGCTCCTACCTATCTTTTGAAGTAATGGACTCTAAATTCTTGTTTTTAGCATGGTCCTCCTGAGGTCTTTGCTTAGTAGTCCTCAGTGAAAATGATTTGTTAGCCCATCTGTTGACCCTACTTTTAATTCTTCATCTGGAGGGGAGGGGTGTAAGTGGCAGAGAGAATGTGCGCACACTGTCACTCTAGGGGTGAGCGGCTTGGCAGGGCTCTCTGTAGCCTGGCATAGCAGCCTTGGAGGTATTCAGCTGACTTTTCTATTCCCGGCATGGGATTGTGATAATCCCATAAGAAGCCTTTTTTGGGACCAGAGGCGACCTTGTTTCATGTGTACTTGTGCTGAACTCAGTCATGTTGGTGATGCGGCCATAATAGGGAGCGCCTGAATTATTGGGGGGGGTATTTACACATGAAGGAGCTGCCAACAAAGACCACGACTTCCCTTTCATCTGCCCCTGTTGCTATGGGAATCCCAAGAAATGGTACCCTCCAGTACCAAGCTCTGGAAAGATCTGGTCTTTCACGTAACCTGTGGCAAGCATGGTAGGAGCTGCCTTTGACACCCCCCCAGCCTGCTTGGCAGCCTCGTCCCTGTGTCCTTGGGCACCTGCTGACACCCCCCCTTTTTACAACACCCAGTCTCCGGCTCAGTGCCCATTGAGCTTTGAATTGACCTTATTTCCCTTGTTACTCTCTCTCTCCTAGAATTTTGTAACCACGCTGGCTAATGGGATGAGCCTGCAGACTCCGCTAGAAGATGTAAATATCCTTTGAGTTCATGCGGGCTAGACTAGTGCCCAGCCCAGGGCGTGGGCGAGGCACTGTAGCCCTGGCCAAATTTGTTCTTGTTTTGTCACCAGCTTGGCTCCATGAGCCCCTTTTGTTCTTTGCATTTGTCCCTTGCTAAAAATGCTTCTGTAATTGCTCCCCTGCTCTCATAGCTTGATTAGAACTGTCGCCCTTCTCCGTAGTCTTTAGGGTTCTCCTGTCACCTACCATTGGTGTAGATTACAGCCATATTGTTTGTTCTCCCTCCTCCACATTAGTTGAAATTCTTGACTGTTCCAATTTGCTTTTTGGGCATCTTCTGGACCACCAAAGTGTACTAACAAGAAATAGCTCCCTAATTCCTTGCCTGATACCCACTCCATCTGGTTGGCCAAATAATGCAAGATGTCAGGAATGGACTAAGCTGTGCTTAAATGTGGAATTGAGATCATGATGGCTTACTTCAGATCATTCAGCTGGCTTTAATGTGATCTCTCTGCTTGTGCCCTTCCCAGCATTGGTTTCCCTCTGAAACTCAGGATTCCATAGGGCTTTAGTGCAAAACCCTGGGGGTTCTCTTTGGGGGGATGGCTTAGTGAGAGCATGAATGAAATTTTGGTGGATGTCTCTGGAACCTCTTGTTGAGCAGGTGGGAGAGTGAGAGATAAAGAAGGGGAACCAGTTTGGATATTGGTAATATCCAGGGGGATGGGGTGACTACTGGGGTTGCCATCAGGCCTGGAGGAAAATTTCCTGTCTTTTTAATAGAGGTTTACTGTATGGAAATGAACTGCTGAAATTTCTCAAGGCATAGAGGTAAAAAAAATGGGATTGAGGGGCCAGGACATTTTTTTCTCCAGGGCTGTTGGCAACCCTAGTGGCTCCAGACAGACCAAGGACTTCTTTCTGCCCACAACTTCCATTTCCGGTGTGCCGTACGCTTGACGCTACAGTGCTTCACGAGCCATCTCCACTCCTAGTACATTTCCCAATTTCAGTATGCAATCCTCCAAACGGTGCAATCAGAATCAAGAGTACAAAATTAAAGTGATTTTTTTCTGTAACTCAAAGAGATTGCCTATTTTTCTGCCTGAAAAGTGTGGGGAAGCTGGTTCCACTGAAATCTAGGTGTTTCCCCACCTCCCTTGTATTAAATGATTGCAACTGCAAGGGGGCTGATTGCATACGTGTTCATGAGAAACAAGTGTATGGTGGGGTGGTTGAGGTTGCTGGACTAGGTAAGGATGTCGGTGGGTGGTGGGCTGGGGGCTGAGGAGTTGGTGGCACTGCGTGGTAATTGGCTGACTCTTTCCTTAACTATTCTTCAGCTCCCCACTCCTGGGGACAGGCAGGGGGTAGAGCAGCGCAGGAGGTAGGCCTACTCCCGCAAAGCCTGCCCCCTTTCCCTGGTGGTGGGGTGAGAGTAATAGTAGTGCAGAGCCAATGCTGTTAGCTGGATTCACAGAGCTGAGACTAATAATAATTATTCATGATTATCGTATAGCATTGTGTGTAGTATAGCCAGGAGATCCTAAGATTGTCTGGCAGTTAGAAGTTCTAGCTGTCTTATCATTATGCATCACTAGGTGGCAAGCTAGGCTTGTTTTTAAGGCAAGAGATGTTTCCAAGGTGGTTTGCCATCACCTGCCTCTGCATCACAACCCTGATATTCCTTGGAGGTCGCCCTTCCAAATACTAGCCAAGGCCAACCCTGCTTAGCTTCCGAGATCTGATGAGATTGGGCCGGCCTGGGCCATCCAGGTCAGGGCTAGAGCGGAGACAAACAAGTTTTGATGTGTATCAGCAGGGGAATAATTTCCTTTCTGGCCACTGGTGGTGGAAGATTTGGACCCCAGTTTTGCATGTTCAAAAAATCCACTGCTCAGTCACATTTGATGATGAAGGATCTTGTCTGCATGTGGCATAGAATGGGGTTGTAGAGCAGACTCTTACTGCTTTTGTTCTGTGGGGTGTATCCAATGCATAATGCTCCCCCAAGTAAAACTTCCTGCAAATTGGCGGTGGGCAGAATTGGTGCATTGGGGAGGAAACCTAACCCTTCACGAGCTGTTCCAGTTTCCCATTAATAGGAAGTGATTAATTCTGGGGGTCTTTGATAACTGTGGTCCCTCACCTGCAATATAAAGGCATGGGTGGTCCTGACTGCCATCTCATTCTGCTGCATGTGTAGACCAAGCTTTGGGCTCTTAAGACTCAGCAGGCCTCCAGGCTACTTGTGGGACTGGGGGCAGCGGATCCAGGAGGCTCTCCCAGGTACAGAGTTGAGAGAGAAAACCTTTCCCTTTCAAGCATTCCCAGCGCGCTGTGGTATTTAAAGGTCGCTGTAAGGATCACCGTGTATGGGAAGTGCTTTGAACATTCTATGAATTCTAGTTGTGGTAAAGAATCCCAGCTGGTAAGACCCAGTCTGAATTGAAAAAGTCTTGCAACCTTGAATATCCCCCCTGCCCCCCGACATTTAGACTTGAGAGTTTTTAAAAACTTTTTGTGAGGCTAGCTTTCAAAAAAGAGTGGAAATTTTACAGGTTCCTACAACTTTTTTTATAAACACTTCTTCCGTTCCTGATTTCAGCACTTACAAAATATGTGGAAGTGGATCTTTGGAAGAAGGGAGTCCTGACAGTTAATAGGCTTATCAGCAAAAGTGCCTCTTGGTGTATTTTGTGGATAGGAGGCTCAGGAGGGCTGGGTTGATCTTGGAGCAGAAGTCTCTCTCTGCTTCCTCTCCCTTGCAGAGTTGAGGAAGCAGGCTCTAATCCTTGGAAGTTTGAGCCAGAATAAAGCCCTGTTAGTCTTCAAAGTGCCACAAGGCCCTGTTTGTTAATACAGACACCGGCGCATGGGCATAATGCCCTTGTGATGGCTCGTGTGTTGGTCTCGGCACAAGTTGAATTTTTCAAGCACTCACAGGGGGCTGCCCCTATTTCATCAACCAGGATGAAGTTTTGGTAATCTTTCAAGAAAAGGCTGGCAAAAGTAGAGTAGACCTTTTTATGGTCTTCAAGCTTGTCTTGGTTAAGGAAACCCTTCAAGTAGGGCCAACAGCTTGGCAGTAGGGCAGAACCCGTGCCGTGCCTGTCAGAGTTGCTGGACTCAGGCCCTGTCGTCTCTGGTTTAAAGGAATCAGAGCCCACACGACCGACAGAGGCTTTGGTGACTTTGGAGCGCTGTTGCCATCCAGAGTAGACATCGCTGGGCGAGATGTACCAGTGAGCCAAGATGGGCTTCATATCCACAAGCATGGTGGCTCACCCTTCCATCTGTGCAGCAGCCTTGGGATAGAAGTCAGTCTGGCATTGTTTCAGGGTTAGTATTTGCCCTCAAGCTGGAATCCACAGGGTAGCACTGGGATGCCTGAGCATACAGAAAGCAGAAGCTTGTACTCCGGGTAGAGGAGAGTTATTGAGTTTTATTGATGCTAATGGCTTTCCATTGGGACAGACGTAGGAAGAGGAACAGAGAGGCTGGTCTGAACCAGGGTAGAAGGAAAGGGTGGCTTCTGTGGATTGTGTTTTATTGCTGATGGTTTTGCATCTGAGAGTCTCAGCAACTTGTGTCAGAAGGTTTTAGTTGTTTCTGTAATGCTAATAACACGAGTACTAATGCCAGCGTATAAAGTGCTTTACAAGTTTCCTAAGTGCACACCTGGGAGAGATCCAAAGGGCTTGAGGGCCAGTCTTGCATAGCGGTTAAGCGTTAGGAGGCCAAGTTCAGATGGAGGATAGGCAAGCGATAGAAGCTGCTTTAGGTCCCCACTGGGATGAAGGGTATGGTATAAATTAAGTAAATAATAAAATACATTTTAAATATAGGGTAGATCTAGGGAGGAGAGGAAAGGGTAAGGGAAAAAAATCAAAGTGAGCAAGAACTATAACTCTTTTTATTCCATCCCTCCTCCAGGGAGCTCACAGGTTCTCTCTCCCTTCCCTCTTGTTCTTGTATTATCCCTCAGCCAAGGTCACCCAGTGAGTTTTTAAGGTGGAGTGGGGATTTGAACCTGGATCTCCCGGGTCCTAATCCACCGCCACTGCATCATGTTCTGGGACAAATGCAGAGAATTTCAACGAAGGTTGAGGATTTAGGACTGGTGTTAGTCACAGAGCTGACACCCTGTAGGCCAGAAATCCAGCTGTCACCTTGTAAAGTGTAGCAGATCTGAGTGCCACAACAACCGCAGTTCCATCCATAGTCCTCTCAGGAGGGCCAGATTTGTCCCAGGAGCACACAGTTGCTGCTGACCCTGCAGTTCACCAGTGCAGGTTGTAAATTGTCTCTTGCCTGGCGATTAGGGCAGGAGCTGTGGCTGAGCAATATTGAATAAGTACTTTAAATCATTTGACTTGGTCTAAGGCAGATTGAATAAGCGCTTTAAACCATTTGACTTGGTCTAAGGCAGATTCATACATTCATACTTCTGTGGGAGGAAGTATTGATCAGTGCCATAAATTTGGTCCCTGGCATATCCACTGTGAGTTTCTAATATATCCAGCGTTAAGGAAGACTTTTGCTTGAGGTCATAGCAGGCAACTGCCAGTGGTAGCCAGTACTGAAGTAGATGAACCCAGTGGTCTGTTTAAGGCAGTTTCACATGTCATTGAGATAAATGTTTCCACCAAGGAAGCTTACAGAGTTTGTTTCTTTTCTTAGCAACTTTTCTGGGCTCTTATGTCCCCAGGCTGTGACAATAGATGCATTGTAGCTGTTGCAACACCTCATTGTAGCGAAAGGCAAAGGGGAGCAATAGCTGGTTTTCAAGGGGGTGCTGAAGCTTCCTCCCTCTCTGCCTGTACCAGGGTAAAAACCTGATTGAGCTGAGGGTGGAATTCATCCAGTCAAAAAACAATGAATTTCATGGGCTCATCTGGGCTTGAAGATGATGAGGAAGGATAAAATTGTTTTTTAAAGCACTCGAGAGTATCAATTGAGCTACATAAATGATGAATAATAATCAAGGGGGAAAAGGTCTTCTTGTTCGTGAGTTTCACAAAGATATACTTAGAAGCAATTTGTGGCCTCTTTTGTCACATCCGCTTCTGTCTCTTCCCAGGTCTCGTGCACCCAGCCAGAGAGCAGCGGCAAGCCGACAGCAGAGGAGATGACCTCCAAGGATTACTATTTTGACTCGTACGCTCACTTCGGCATTCATGAGGTGAGGGAGCTGGCTGGGGCACGGGGTTAGAAAGGGCCTCCTTGCCTGTGGGGGTGGCAGGAAGCAGGAGGCTGTAAGCGTCGCTCACCGGCATTCCCGCCCCTTGCTTCCCCAACAGGAGATGCTGAAAGACGAGGTGCGCACGCTGACCTACAGAAATTCCATGTTTCACAACCGGCACCTCTTCAAAGATAAAGTGGTTCTGGATGTCGGCAGCGGGACCGGGATCCTCTGCATGTTTGCAGCCAAGGCTGGTGCCAAAAGGGTCATTGGGGTGAGTGGCGAAGCCCTCTTTGTCCATTCGTGTGCATGTGGGTCTCTGTTCCTGGTGGGCGGTAGGCTGACTTGGGTTCTGTGAAAACACTTTGGAAATTGTGGAGGGGTGTGGGGTGTGTGTAGCTCGATTTTGCAACCAGGAAACATAATTCTGCCATGGGTACAGTGATGCATGTTGAGCAAGAGAGTTAGGTTGCATGCCTTGCTCAAGAGAGTTAGGCTGTATGCCTTGCTCAATTCCCACCCAACCCCCGAATCAGAATTTGGACATAGCAAATCAGGCCACTCCAGGGCCTTGAGCAGAGGTCTTCCAGCACCTGCTCCCTGGCATCCTTTGAGATGCCAAGGATTGAACTCTGGACCATTGTTGAACCCACGGAGCAACAGCTCCTCCTCTGTAATGATACAAGCAAACAAAGCTGCCTTATACCACATTGGACTATTCCAATCCTCCTAGCTCAGTATCGTCTATTGTAGTAAAAGCTCTTTATTACCTGAGTGAAACAGTATTTGGCGAAGGAGGGACTTGTGAGTAGGCTTCTTACTGGATGAGTAAGCAAATGCAGGAAGGAAAGCTTTACTTTTTTGCATATGTGCTCCAGAGAAGCCAGGCCTGTGTAACGAGAGCCAAAATGCTGTAGTGGATACAATGTTAGGCTAAGAACTGGGAGGCTCGGGTTTGAATCCTCACTCTGCCACGGTAGCTTGCTGCGTGACCTTTAGCACAATCACACATTCTCAGCCTAACCAGCCTCGCAGAATTCTTGTGATGGTAAAATGGAGAAGAGGAGAAGTTGTGTAAGGTGCTTTGAGTCCCCATTGGGGAGGAAGGAGGGGTATAAATAAAGTAAGTAAATAATGGTTAAGAGCTGGGCTTGAGCCAGGGAGACCGGGGTTCTAACTTCTGTTCTGCCATGGAGCTCACGAGGTGACCTTGGCCTGATTGTTTTCTGCGGAACCCGCCCCACAAACTTGTTGTGAGGATCAAACGGGAAGGAAAGGGGAGGATGTGCACATCGTTGTCTTGAACCTCTTGTAGGAATGGCAGGACAAAAAAAAATCTTAAGTGAGACCTTTCTCTTTTCTCTCAACAGATCGAGTGCTCCAGCATATCCGACTATGCCGTCAAAATAGTCAAAGCCAACAAACTCGACCATGGTGAGCATCTGCTTCACGTAACTCGCAGTACCAGTTATCTCTCCCCTTCTGCAGCATTCACCCGTAGAGGAGCCATTTTCCCTCTAGAGTCTCTTCTCCCTTAGAGCAGAGGCAAGGGTAAAATTTCTACAAGGTCTTGTGGCTTCAATCCGAAGAGTGCAAAGGAAGGCTTGTGCGCCTGTCGTCTTGCACTGCTAGTGGTTGCTCTGATCAGGCCAGAGGACCCCTCTAGGTTGTTCCCTTGTTCAACTGCCCTTGCTGAACTGTCTTTGCATCTCCATTCTGTGCTAGAATGCTTTTCCTTTTCTGTCCCCCAAAGTGGTGTCTATCATCAAGGGCAAGGTGGAGGAGGTGGAGCTGCCTGTGGAGAAGGTGGACATAATCATCAGCGAGTGGATGGGCTACTGCCTCTTCTATGAGTCCATGCTCAACACCGTTATTTACGCCCGAGACAAGTGGCTGGTGAGTTCCCCCTCCTGTGTCCTCTTTTGCTGGCAGCTACTCTTGGATCTAGACCAGTCTCTCTTGACAAGGAGACAGTCTGCGTATTTCCATATACTGATAATGGGCCAAAAAGGGCAGATCTCACCTGCCTCCCTTGAGTACAGAGATGTCACACGGCAGTGGAATAAGTTGCCCTCTTGGCCGTTCTGTAACATCTAGGATCACAATTGAATCAGTGGGACAGAAAACCAAAACCAGAATTCCCTGTCCAGTCTTGACAACTACTAATAAACTGGCCTCATCCCTTTGTGGATGATTAAAGTTGCGCCATATGGCCCCCCCAAACACAGACCAAGTAAGGGGTCTCTACCTACCTGGTGACTCTTCAGAAGTGCAGAAAAAGGACTTTATACGTTATTCAAAACAAGAACAATCCCCAAAGCAGCTTGAGTATCCTCCAGGAGGCTCAAAACGTTTAGAGTGGTCAGGTTAGTTGAAGTGAAAAGAAGATGGGGTGGGAGAAATCAGCCTGCTCAAAAACCCCTTTTGGGGAGGGATGAGGTGGGATTTCCATATTGTGGCCACCCCAGGCAATTCCTCATTGGGCTCCCATCGTTACTATTCTGTTTTCAAAACTGATAATGAAATATGGTGTATTGTGATATGATGTTTCAGCTATTCACCATTCTGAAAAGCAGTTTCTCTATGGTTTATAAGTTCTCTAGTACTTCACAGAGGCCTCTAGTCATGATAGGTAAATGGGACTTGTATGTCCAGATGTAATATTATTCTGAGCACGATGGGGGAGGGCCCCCCCGAACATTTCCCGCTTGTGGATTTCCCAGGGGTATCTGGCTGGAAACAGATGCTGGGCTAAATGACCCAACAAGTCTGCTGCGGCGCTGTTAGCTACCTGAGAACCCGTGCTTAGTGGAGATGGAGCCTCTTCACTAAGAATGAAATGGGTCATATGAAATGGGTCAGATGAAGAACGATATCACTTCCTGTGGGGATGCTCTGAGCTGGCACTGAATTCTGCTCCATACAATCATGCAGAGTGGTGCTGTGGTAGCCCTAGTACTAGCTTGCCTTCACATGAACGAATGCAAATAGAGTGTAAGGTTGTTTTCTCTTACGAGATTGGCCCTCCCGGGAGTTGCACAAAGTGTTGACAATGTAGTGTACTGGCGTAAGTTGGTTTGCAGGGGGCCAATGCTAGTAGTAAAGCATGGGTGTGCACCTTCCTCTTTTATGTAGGTGTGCCTTTTGAATAACTATTGTAGTCCAAAGGTGTACCACATTGCCATTTTAAAAGTTCAGTTATGAATTTGGATTCCCCCCCCCATCATTTTAAATCCAAGTGAAGTTTGAACGGAGGCATTCCTATCCCACTATTTTACCCCTTTGGAATCAAATGCTGCAGCCTCCTCTCTTGGTTCGGGCAGTGAGACTTGGGTGGCACAGGCTGAAGCTTGTTGGGTTTTGGCAGAGAACAGGGCCACTTGGCACTTCAGGGGAGCCTGTCTGATGTAAGACTTTTGTCTCCTCTTTGTGTCCCAGACTCCTGATGGGCTCATATTCCCGGACCGTGCTACTCTTTACATTACAGCAATTGAAGACAGGCAGTACAAAGACTACAAGATCCACTGTAAGTAGCAAGGGGTTCCGCAGTGGTTTGCCATGTGGAAAGCCAGGCTGAAGAATCAGCAGGAATTCCCACTGTGAGGCTGTCCTCTAGCACAGAGGACTAAGACCTGTTTCACACGCTCAAGGGAAAGAGATGGCAGCAGGGATTCAGGCAGAGAATCAGTGAGATCCTTGACAGGCTCACACAGGAGTTCTTTGGCAAACAGATTGGCACAGAAAGGCAGAAAGCTAGAAAACCTCTGCTGTAGCCTAACACTGTTGGGGCGACAGAGTCATTGGCTGGTTTCCCTGCTTTTTTTCTCCTGTTGAATGTATGTTCTACGGTGAGCGGTGGGAATAGTTGGTGGCCTTGATTGGGTAGAAAGGCAGGGATATAGATGTTGTGAACAAAGAGTCAGCTTCTTAATCTAGGGCTCCCCCTGAATAATCTGTGCCTCTTTACTGCAGGGTGGGAGAACGTGTACGGCTTCGACATGTCCTGCATCAAAGACGTGGCCATCAAAGAGCCTTTGGTGGACGTCGTTGATCCGAAGCAGCTGGTCACCAACGCTTGCCTCATCAAGGTAGGGCTGACCGTGCCGGTCTTCCCTTTCTGGCGGTGTCCTCAGTTGCTAGCGCTAAACAACAGGTCCTGTGAAAAGTAGTTTCTGTACTGGTCACACACCCGCATTCCAGTGCAGTGCACCTCCCTCTCTAGAGCATGCAGGCTTCAGTGGGCTGACGTGACCAAAAGGCTTCAGTGCTTTCCACGTGAGGCCCTGGAAGCAGGGGGGAGATGGTTACCTCCACTGTTTTCAGCCTCCTTTCAGCTCTGCCGCTGCTGCCTGCACTGCTGAGGCCATTCAAGGCGACTGAGATGCAGAGGGTCTTCCTGTCTCAGTCTGGCTTTCCTTAGCCCAAGCAGACTGGGCCTTTTATTGTACCTGGCACAGTGTAAAACTTAGAAGAAAGATGGTGCTTTCTGGGAGGGGCTTATAAACCACACATAGAGTAATGGGGAGAAAACTGGGTTTTTCTCAAAATTTTGCTTGGCCTTGCAGTGGGTGGCTTGTATTCTTTCTTGAATTATTTGCTCAGCCACTTATCTTTGTGTGTGTGCGCATGCATCCGTACCTGGACTCCCTGTCGGGATCTTCTGAGGGATGCGTGTTCACTGGTGGATGATGCAAAGAGCAGCTTCAGCTTGCTGCCGGAGCTTATATAATGGTGGAAGAGCGGGATGGCAGTGAAAGCTCTAAGTCTGCAGCCCTGGGCTAGCGGAAGATCTTCAGTGAGCAGCCTCACCGCCTTCGGTGGCTCACCTCTTCTTTCTCTCTCTTGGCTTGCAGGAGGTGGACATCTACACGGTGAAGGTGGAGGACCTCACCTTCACGTCGCCCTTCTGTCTCCAGGTGAAACGCAATGACTACATCCACGCCTTGGTAGCCTACTTCAACATAGAGTTCACCCGTTGCCACAAGCGCACTGGATTCTCCACCAGTAAGGGACAGACCCTTGGTCTGGGAGATTGACAGGGGTGGCTGGGGCTTTGGGTGTGGGGCTTTGGAGTATTCTGGTGGGGAGGTAGATGTCAGTTGGCAGCATCTTAGCAGCCAGCAGAAACAGCCATTCATAAAGCAGTTCCCTTAAAAACTAGCTAGTGAATGCAGCGTTATCGGCCAGTGCTTCTGGGAAGAGTGTGCTGTTAATGGCAAGGACAGCATCTGGCAACCAAGAGTCGGTCTGATCAGTGGGTTCCTGATTAGGGTCTGATTAGGCTGGGCTTCTTCTCGTACTGGGAGTTCTTTGAGTTTTCAGCAGGAGGGCAGTTTCAGGCGGGCAGCCGTGCTAGTCTGTAGTATTAAAACTAAATTCAAGCCCTGTAGTACCCTAAAGGCGAACCGAATTTCCCAGAGTGTAAGCTTTCATGAGTCAGAGCTCACTTGGTCAGATAACAATAATAAAATAAGCCAGCAAAGGAGGAGTGAATTGTCACCATGGACTGATCAGACTGTATTCAGGTTACAATTCTACATTTTACCGGACTTCTTATCCTCACAACCCACTCAGGAATAGCAAAAAGACCTGAAGGGGATTATAATGGAAGTGCCCACATGGCAGGAGGGAGTCTTCACCGTGCCTGAGTGCTGGAAAGAAGGAAGGACTCGGCAGCTCTGTTGGGAAGCAGCACCTCAGAGCAGTAGGCTGGTGCTGAGCGTGCTCAAGGGGTGCCCCGTGTGCATTCACGTGTGCGCCCTTTTCCGTGGCGTGCCCCCCTTAGGGACCTTGCCTTTTGCTCTTTCCCTCACAGGCCCCGAATCTCCCTACACCCATTGGAAGCAGACAGTTTTTTACATGGAGGACTACCTAACAGTGAAGACGGGAGAGGAGATATTTGGCACCATTGGCATGAAACCGAATGCCAAGAACAATGTAAGTAAGGAATTGGGTTCTTAGCCCCGTCACTGCCCCTGGGAGCTTCTGCCCTGTTCAGCGTGAAGGCCAGCCCTGCTCCTCCGCACGCACCTTCAGAGCTGCTCCGCCTCATTCGGGCCTTGTGCTCCCGAGCAGGAGGGGCTGTGCCCTCACACGGCATTAGGCCCGCGGCCCAGCTAGCTCAGTATCGTCCACCCTGCCTGGCAGCAAAATTCTAAGGTCTCGGACAGAGGGAGATTCTTTCCTCATTCGCATCCAAGCGTACCAAGGCTGTTCAATCAGCCACCTCTGTCCCCAGCTGCCGAGCTTCATCAAGCCTTCTCCGTTGGCCGACATGTGAAGATGATGAATAAAATTGAATGTTTTCAGGTCTTGTTTTACAGCTGATGTTATCATGGGGCAGGTGGGAATCGGACCATTTACAGGCCTAGTCTTCCCCTTCCCAGTGATCCATCTCCTGACCTCCAAACCGCCTGCTGCACTAAACCGAGGGGCTGGAACCGGCTTAAATCCTTTGCATATTTACCAGTTTTCAGCAACACTGAAAGAACAGAGTTTGAGTCTAGTGGCACCTTTAAGACCAAAAAAGTGTTGTTCAAGCTGATAAGCTTCTGTGTGCCTGCACCCTCGAATCTTATCTATTCACTGAAGGAAATCTCAATCCGTTCTATGAGCATTGGTCATTGAATTAGATTAAGGTCTCCATAAACTTTTGATCACAAATAAAGCAAGCAAGTAGCCACTTTCACTGAGTTGCCGTAAGTCCCAACTCAGCAGCAGCAATTCCCTCTTGTGTTCAAGGGCAGGAACGCCTCGTCTAAGCAGGTGCTTGCCGTGTTGGTCAGCTAAATAATGCCGTGACCTGGATGGCCCAGGCGGGCCTGATCTCATCAGATCTTGGAAGCTTAGCAGGGTCAGCCCTGGTTCATACTTGGATGGGAGACCACCTCGGAGGTCCCAGATCCCTACGCAGAGGTGGGCAGTGCCAAGCCCCCTCTGTTCACCTCTCGCCTTGAAAAGCCAGCAAGGTCACCATAAGTGGGCTGCAGCTTGATGGCACTTTCCCACCACCAGATTATGCGGCCCAAATGAAAACTCCCTGTCCTGTCCACTCAGTGTGGTTATACTCTCTGAACACGCACTCCTAGAACCGGCTCTTCCAGCAGCGAGGAATGACAGGCCCCTCCACCCCTGTGTATCTTAAAATGGTTCTTGGGGAGCATGCAGGGCTGCTTGGGAAGGCGCCCAACCGCCCAGAGGTGCTGTGAGCATGTGAGTCGCAGAGAGATCATTCTGAAGTCTTAGAAAGGAAGCCGGCCTCCTTTGCTCTTACCCCGTTAGTGCGTTCCCTTCCTCTAAAGCAAAGGGGTGTGAAGGGGTGCGCCCACTAGTGCAAGTAAGATGAGCAGCAGCCAGTAATATGGAGAGGGGCTCAGTGGGAGAGCCTCGGCGTTTGGGTACAGAAAGCCCCCGGTTCAGTCCCTGGCATCTCCAGCTAAAAGGGATCAGGCATCAGGTGATAGGAAAGAGTTTCACCTGAGGTCCTGGAGAACAGCTGTCAGTCTGACTGGACAATACTGAACTTGATGGGCCGAGTGAAAGGCCTGTGAAGAGGGGCGGTTGGGGGCGCAGGAATCTTGGAGGAGGCTCTGGAGGCGCTCGGTCCTTGGACTTCCTCACAGATAAAAGGAAGTGTCCCCCTCCCCCAAAGGGGCTGGGGTTTGCTGCTCGGAAGGAAGTGCATGCTGGGAAATGGAAGACAGGCTCTCAAACAAGGATCCCTCCTCTTTTTCCCCCCACGCAGCGAGACCTGGACTTCACCATCGACCTGGACTTCAAGGGCCAGCTGTGCGAGCTGTCGTGTTCCACGGATTATCGGATGCGCTAACCCGTCTGCCCCTCTGCCGTTTTCTCCCCCCCTCCCCGCCTCTCCTCCCTTCGACCTCCCTTGCACCCAGAGTGTAACCCTCCCCGTTACCCTCTTCTGTTGGCGTTTTCACTAATCCATTTCATTGTGTAGTTCCCTTTTTTGCTGCTGTTAAGCTGCAACTCTGGGCCAGCGAGGAAGAGGAGGGGCCAGTATTAGACACTGGGGGGTGGGGGAGATAGCCAAGACCCCCCCTCCCCTACCAGATTGCCCCTCATTTTTTCAATGCCTCCCTCTTCCCTCCTCCCCCCAAGGAACTGAGTCGGTTAGCGCAGCTGAAGATGCGCACATGTTTTTGCCCATCTGTGAGGCCCGAGGCCCGAGCAGCACCCCATCCATCATGAAGTTTTATCTCACGTGTTAAATCATTGTTGGTCTCCCCTGCCAAACTGTGATGCCCGGAATCTTCCTGCCTCCTCCACCACGTCCAGAGTAAACTCTGTTCCTTCCTGTCTCCTCCAGAGCAAGTGTTGCTCAGGTTTCTTTTTTTTGGGGGGGGGAGGGGTAGAAGAGAGTACACGTGTCTATTTAGATTTGATCGGGGGGGTGGGGGAGGAGGAGATGGGAGTCCAAACAGGTTTTTATCAAGGGGTGTGTGGAGGCAACATGCGTGCATATATGTGTGGAAAAGGCATCTCTATTTTGTGGGTGTTTTTTTTCACTGACGGTTTTGTACTTTCCTCCCCTCTCTTAAAACTCCCTGTTTGGATTTGTGGGTATTTTTGTTTTTTTGTTTTTTTAAAAAAACAAACAAAAAACTTCCCTTGGAAAGCTGACATTGTGTGACTGTTTCATAACTTATGGTTTTTATATGGTTACATTCATGAGGAAAAAAAAATAATAAAAAGAGGTTGAAACCACCCTGCTTTGCTTCTGCTTCGTCATACCTGCTGACCGGCTGGTCGTGCAGCCGTGGAATTACGTGGGGGGGGGGCAGCGGCAGCCTCCACAGTCCTTCACCGTGTGCCACTGCTTGACTTAGCACAGCGGTGGTGTGAACAGAAGACTGGGGCGGTCGGATGGCATGGCTTCCTTGCTCGTGTTCCAGTATGCTGGGGTGCTCCAGAACCGTCTGAGCCTGCAAACTGGAGATGAATTTATCCAAGCTAGAGGGTTATTGAGGCAGGTGTGTCTTTCTCCCATGCTGTCCTACACTCGACTGGTACGAACTCTTCCACTCTTTGGGGGGAACATTCCTGCTGCACTTAGCTACTGATGGAAGAAAAAGAAGAGTTGGGTTTTTATACCCTGCTTTTCTCTGCCCTGAGGAGTCTCAAAGCGCCTTACAATCACTCGCCCTTCCTCTCCCCACAACGGGACTCCCTGTGAGGGAGGTGGGGCTGAGAGAGCTCTGATTGAGCTGTGACTGGCCCAAGGTCACCCAGCTGGCTTCATGTGTATGTGTGTGTGTGTGGGGGGAGACTCAAATCTGATTCTCCAGATGAGAGCACACTGCTCTTACTATGCCATGCTGGCTCTTGATGGGAGGGGATAGGAGGACACCATGGTTAAGGTTGACCCAAGGTTTGTTAAGGAGACTCAAGGTGTGGTCTCAAGCACTGCCTGAGTGGAGGATGCTGCTAGCTGTGGTTCGTGGTGGGACCTCCAGCCAGGGACTGTTTCCTGGAAAGCTAAGTAAGTATTTTCTCCAGCTGCAAATGGAACATAGGTTCCCTGAGCCGGCTGCAAGAGGATTGCAATTGGAGCACAAGTGAGCAGGGCCCATCCCACTCCTTTGTGTGTCATGTGACTTGTGTGGGTTGGAAGCAGCAGGACAAAGTGGCACCTTCCAGACCAGCAAAGTTTTATTCAAGGCACAAGCTTTCGTGCGCGAACACTTCTTCAGATCCAGTGAAACCACGTGACTCAGGTGGCCTTTGCTGGCGCAGGGGGATTGGAAGTTTAAATTCAGAATTGGTATTGCTGCTGATTGACGTTAAGAGGTCCGTCCCTACTAGTTTCTGTGAACGCGAGGCTGTTCTCGGCTGCGGTCCTGATTTTCTTTTTTCGCGACCAGCCTTGTTCCCTGTTTCCTAAGAGCAGCTCACTCGTGTCCCTTCTCTGTTAATAAGCTTGAAATTCTGAGACCGCTACCAAAAAGCTAATCATTAATTGCGCAAAAGCCGGTGGGCAGGATCTCTTCATCTGAATCAGGGACTGGATCCAGCCTGCTCTTCCATTGGTGCAGAAGGGAGGAGGGAGGTGTCTCCTTGGGCCACCAAAACGGCTATGCTGGGGATCAAGGGACTGGCATGAGCAAACCCCACGTGTGACAGGCTTTGATGAGGAGGACTGGGCAAGTTTGGGGGGGGGAAGCTGGCTGAATCCAACTCTGGATTGCGCAACTGCAGAAATAGAAAGCATGCTAAACCCCGTGCCATGCAGGGAATGTGAAAACCTCAGTTGTTTGCAGTCACAGCAGAGGCTTTTATGGGTCAATTGTAGCGACTGTCTGATAAAGCAGTCTAAAACAGCCCCTTGCCAGGATAGGGTGTACTTGGCGGTCCTTTGCAGAACGTAGCAAATCGCAGACTGAACAGTTGGCACTTGCTGCTGTGCGGAGAACGCAGGCTCCAGTTGTGGGGTTGCAGCAATATTGTCATCCAGGCAGCCTCGCACGGCTGCGACTGGTATGAAGCTTCTCCCCATTACCTTCCCCAAGCAGAATGGGCCTCCTGGGAGCCCACCATTCAATGCAGTTAACATACACTTGATAAACCATGACTTGCATTTTTCTCGTTTGTGCCTGCTATTTGGCTCTTCCACTCGGCCCGTGAAAGGTCTCCACCACCCATGGTTGAGAAGCCCCTATGGGGGGGGAAGTAAATAAAATCTTTAACTTCCCTTTAGAAAGGAGGTGGGGGGAGCATATTGTATTAACAAAGGAGTAGATCATCACTGGCTATGGGGGGAGGGAACAAAACAATGGGAGGCAAACTCTTAAACCTCTTCAAGGAAAAAATAGAGCCCCCATGGATTTCATTTCAAGGGCAAGGAACTCACTAAGTTACGGACTCATCTCAAAACATTCCGCCAGGAAATCTGCATTCCCCTTGTCGGTGCTGATGCAGTTCATTAAAGGGCTCATCAGATGTCAGTGTTCAGAACCTGGAGTTTATTGTGAGAGGCAGGGGGGGGTCCCTGAAAAATCCTCTGTTCCTAATGAATGGCCCGTTTTGAGCTGATGTCCCACATTCCAGGGAGCCCGTGTGTTGTAGTGGTTAAGAGTGGCAGACTCGTCTAATCCAGAGAACCGGGCTTGATTCCCCGCTCCTGCGCATGAAGCCTGCTGGGTCAGTCACCTCTCAGCGCTCTCTCGGCCCCACCCCACCTCCCTATGTGCCTGTGGTGGGAAGGGAATAGAAGCATAGAGTTGGAAGGGACCTCCAGGGTCATCTAGTCCAACCCCGTGCACAAGGCAGGAAATTCACAAATACCTCCCCCACCACACCCACAGTGACGGCTGTTCCATGCCCAGAAGATGACAAAAAACCTCCAGGATTGCTTCCTGACCCCAAAGTGGTGATTGGCATTTCCCTGGGTGTGTAAGAACAGGCTACTATTATGGTATATGATCACATCGGCGAGAATGGCCTTTGCTCAACAATGGAAAGTGGAGAAGGTGCCAGATATACATGACTGGTTAAGGAAACTGCTGTTTTTAGCCGAAATGGACAAAATGACGAAAAAATTAAATGGACAAATGGCAGAACAATATCTAAAAGACTGGGAAGGCCTGAAATTATATATGGAATCTGAATATAGAATGAAAGGCAAAATGTACAATCTTGACATGTATTGAAACTGTATGAGAAATGAAATGAATATTTGATTGTGCTGTACCTTTATTGGAATTATGCTTGTAAAAGTCAGGCGTTTATATATTTGAAATTGGGTTACCTGGTTTGTCGATTGTTACAAGTCTAAATTTGATTACCTGTTAATTTTTCTTTTTTTGTTATTAGCAGTGTTGGAAGCCTATTAGGGGGGTGGGGGGATGGGGTAAAAATCTTTTTAAATTGTATTGGTAACGATGTTTAATAATGTGGAATGTATACCAATAACATTTTGTTTTCAAAAAAAAAAGGGGGGGGAGAACAGGCCACAAGAACTAAGCACGGAGGCAACCCATCCTGCCCTCCCTCTCATGATCTGCCTAAGTTCACAGAATCCGCATTGCTGTCAGATGGCCCTCTAGCCTCTGTTCGAAAATCTCCAAACCGGCCACTGGCTTCAGGATGATCCAGGGAGTTGCAATGCAGAAGCCCCACCTGCCCCACCTGCCGCTATATGCAAGGGAAGCTAAGATCTGTGGCAGGCATAATTCATCTCTAATAACAGAACTTGGATCCACCCATCCGTGGCATGTATAACTTCTCAGAAAACGAACCTAGGAGTCTCAAGATTGCCCACGGGCTGCAGAATGATCATGTGTGTCCCCCACTCCAAATTTGCAATGGAAATTAAGGTTGTCTATGGCAGGCATAGGAGCTGTGGTGGCTCAAGTGGTTAAGATGCTGAACTGCAGGCTGTGGAAGGTCAGTAGTTCAGCAGTTCGAGACCCGAGAGTGCCGCATGACGGGGTGAGCTCCCATCTCTAGTTCTAGCTCCTGCCAACCTAGCAGTTCGAAAGCAAGAAATTGCAAGTAGATAAATAGGTACCACTTTGGTGGGAAGGTAACAGCGTTCCGTGCGCCTCGGTGTTTAGTCATGCTGGCCACATGACCACGGAAACGTCTTCGGACAGCGCTGGCTCTTCGGCTTTGAAACGGAGATGAGCACCGCAACCCTAGAGTCGGATTCGACTGGCTTTCGAGCAAGGGAACCTTTACCTTTACCTATGGCAGGCATAACTCATCTGAAAATACAACTAGGCCATTCAAAACTGGCCGCCAGGTTCAGCATGATCATGGGAGCTGAAGTGCCAAAATCGAAGGGAATCAACATGCTGGCCTAGAGGAGGGAGCGGTATTCTTGGGTTACGACAAAGTGGCTGCTAACAGCCACATCATAAAGTAGAAGGGATGTGGCTCAGTGGAAGAGCGGCTGCTTGGCATGCAGAAGGTCCCAGGTTCAATCCCTGGGGGTCTCCATTCCAGGGGATCTGGTGGCAGGTGATGTGAAAGACCTCCACCGGAGACCCTGGAGAGCTGCTGCTGGCAGTCTGAGTAGACAATGCTGACCTTGATAGACTGATATAGTAGAAGTTAGTTTTAATGTGTTCGTGATCAGAGCAAACAACTGAACTGATGCTGTCACACTCTGTATGGAAACTCCCCAAAAGCTGGCTACTCTTGAACAGAGGAATGTGACAATTGGTTTGGATCAGTGTTCCCTCTAAACTGAGTTAGTGTGAGTTGGTTCAGTTTTTTAGCCTCCGGCTCACATATTTTTGTCCTAGCTCAGGAGGGATGGCTCCAGAGCAAACTAATTTATGCAGTGGCCAAATTGCTTGCTCATAACAATGCCAGTAGCTCACAAAGTAGGATTTTTGCTCGCAAGACTCCACAGCTTAGAGCAGGGGCGTCGAATTCATCTGTTATGAGGGCCGGATCTGACATAAATGAGACCTTGTTGGGCCGGGCCGCGTGTGTCATAAAATGTAATGCCAGGTAGCGGAGATATAAACTTTATAAAGGACACAAAGGGTTTTTTTTTTACTTAAAATGAAATCATGCTTAAAACATCAGCACCCTTGCAATATTTTGTTTATTTGACAGTGTCTGAAACTGACACCTCTTGCTCTGAATTACTGCATCAAAACGTCTGTGCTGTTGCAATCTTGCGTATGCTGTTCAGGTGTGTATCTGTAAGCTGCAAACCTACGATGATGCAGCAGCAGCAGAACTGGGAGAAGAAGCAGAAGACAGCCGTTTTCACTGTGGGCCTGATAGAAGCCCTCCGGGGGGGCCTGATCCGGCCCCTGGGCCACATGTTTGACACTCCTGGCTTAGAGGGACCATTGGTTTGGATCTCTTTATGGGGAAGAAAACAATATAAGCTGTTTTAGGTCCTTGTTAGGGAGAAGGGTGGGGCATATGTGAAGGTAATTTAGTTTTAAATTTCAAATGTTTAATTCAGGCTTGGTGGATCAAGATGGGCAGCCATGTTGGTCTGTCTGTAGCAGCAGAAAAGAGTCCAGCAGCACCTTAAAGACTAACAGAATTGCATGAGTCCCTGCTCACTTCTCCAGATATCTGAAGAAGTGAGCAGCGACTCACGGAAGCTCATTCCCTGTCACAAATGCTGTTGTCTTTAAGGTGCTACTGGACTCTTTTCTAGTTCATGCTTGTTAATCAGTCGCTCCTAAAAGAAATCAGCCCTGACTGTTCCCTGGAAGGCCAGATCCTGAAGCTGAAGCTCAAATACTTTGGCCACCAAATGAGAAGGGAGCACTCCCTGGAGAAGACCCTGATGCTGGGGAAGACTGAAGGTCAAAGAAGAAGGGGATGGCAAAGGATGAGATGGTTAGACAGTGTCACTGATGCATCGAACATGAAATTGAGCAAACTCTGGAGCACGACAGAAGACAGGAGGGCCTGGTGTGATGTGGTCCGTGGGGTTGCAAAGAGTCGGACTCGACTGTGCAACTGAACGACACTCTTGTTATTATTCCCACTTTTTTAGAGCTTTGTACAATTTATTCTGATCACAAAAAACATTCCCATTCATTTCCCTGGGAGGTATTTCTGGCTGTAACTCCTTTTTTATTTGGTTTCAATTAAATTCTTTTGTGCAAGGAACCCCCTCCCAAATATGACAGATAGGAGAAAAAGTTTTATAGGTGATTAGAGACCAAAAAGGCAATGAAGAACAAAACATAGCAAACCTAACGACATTCATGCTGTTGTTGTTTCCATTTGGTTCCACTACTCCAACAAATGTAGTAAATCTAAACTTTTTTTGGGGGGGGCGGGGGTTAATATGAATTTGAAAACAAATGGATGCTTCCAGTTGGAAACAGACAGAAAAATGCTTTAGAACAAAGTCTGAGTCCAGCGGCACACCTTTTAAGACTAACAAAATTTAATTCTGGGTACAAGATTTCATGTGCACGCACACCTCTTCAGATACAGTGAAACAGACTTATGTAGAGACACACTGAAACAAGCCTTACATATAGATGTGGGGGGGGGGTAGTTGCCAGGAAGTTCTGATTAGAGTCAAGATGCATAAGTAACTGAGCAAGCCTATATGTAAGGCTTGAGGAAGTCTGTTTCGATGTATCTGATGAAGTGCGCATGCACACGAAAGCCTATACCCAGAATTAAACCCTGTTGGTCTTAAAGGTGCCACTTTGCTGTGTTGCTTCAGGCCAACCCAGTTGACCACTAGAAAAATGCTTTGCATCTGATCACATAAACCTTTTTACAAATGCCACACCAACACTTTGATTCTAAACAGAATTAAGTAAAGATTTCCCTTGCTTGAAAGCTAATTGCATCCAACTCTAGGGGGTGGCGCTCATCTCCATTTCCAAGCCGAAGAGCCAGCGCTGTCCGAAGACGTTTCCATGGTCATGTGGCCGGCATGACTAGACACCAAGGTGCACAGAACGCTGTTACCTTCCCACCGAAGTGGTACCTATTTATCTACTTGCAATTTCTTGCTTTTGAACCACTAGGCTGGCAGGAGCTGGAACCAGAGACGAGAACTCACTCCGTCACGCAGCACTCGGGTCTCGAACTGCTGAACCACCGACCTTCCAGTCTACAGTTCAGCATCTTAACCACTTGAGCCATCCTTCTAAATCAATGAGCTCAGAAATTATTTATTGACTTCATTTATACCTTTCCCCCATTGGGGACCCAAATTAGCTTACATCATTCCCCTCCATTTTATCCTCTCAACAACCCTGTGAGGTAGGTTCGGCTGAGAGTGTGGGTGTGATCAGACGGGCTTCTTGATCTGGTGTCACCAGTTTAGTGTAGTGGTTAAAAGCGCGGACTCTAATCTTGGGAGAACCGGGTTTGATTCCCCACTCCTCCACTTGCACCTGCTGGATGACCTTGAGCAAGCCATAGTTCTGTCAGAGCGGTTCTTGAAAAAGAGCCGTTTCTGTCAGAGCTCTCTCAGCCCCACCTACCTCACAGGGTGTCTGTTGTGGGGAGGGGAAGGGAAACGAGCTTGTAAGATGCTCTGAGACTCCTTTGGGTAGTGAAGGGTGGTGTATAAATCCAATCTCTTCTTCTTCTCCCCTCGAGTTTAAAAAAGTGCATCCAGATGTCAGAGGAGGTATCCCGCATTGCAGTCACCCCCCCCCTCATGTCACTGCTGACTTTCCTGACACTGGAGAAAGTCCATGTTTTGTGGAAACTATTGTTATTACTGCACATTTCCAGATGTCTGATCACTCCAGCGCGAAGTGAACCCCCTCGCCAGGGGTTCACTTATGGCGCCATTTTTTAAAAGCATAATATGCGCATAGGTACACAAATGCATTCACCCATGTCAGTGTGCTGACATGGAAGTCAACAAATAAACACTTATGTGCATGGGCAAGTGAGGATTTTTTTAAAAAAACACTGGGTGTCTGACCGTGTCACTGCGGAATAACCTGCCCCCGGATAATATTTGAGGCCTGTCAACAGTCATGCCGTCTGACCACCACCTGTGTGACTGGCTTAAAGGCACCCAGCAAGCTTCCATGGCAGAGACGAGATTCCAACCTGGTTTTCCCAGATCGTAGCCTGATAGTCTAACCCCGACACTACACTGGTAACTCTGCTTCGGACTGCACTCTAGTTAACTCTTGGTATATGGCCTCTGTCTCCTGACCTGGGTAGTTCAGGCTAGCCTGATCTCATTAGATCTCCAAAGCTAAGCAGGATCAGCCCTAGTCACTGTTTGGAAGGAAAACCACTAAGGAATACCAGGGCCATGACGCAAAGGCAGGCAATGGCAAACCACCTCTGAATGTCTCTAGCTTTGACAACCCTACTGAGTTCCCATATGTCAGCTATGACTTGACAGCAGAAAAAAAAAAGACCCTCTGTAAATGCTGGAGACCAACCAAAGACTAGGCTGGCTAGGTTGGGAGACCAGGTGTGCTGCAGCAGGCAAATGGAAGAACAAGCCACAAATTCATGCAAATAAGCTTTATTGCACATTGTTGAAAGGGATGGAGTTCTCCTCTGGCACAACAGTGCCCCCTAGAGGCAGGTACATAGTTTTGACATGAGCTGATTTGATTCAAAGAAAATACTAGAAAGCTGCATCAACCTGCCCGAACACTACTTCTCCAAGGGCGCATAATTCAGCAGCTTCTCAATCAAATCGACATGCGACAGAAGCATCCGTCGGCAGCAGTAGCGCTTCAGGCCTAGTGCATCCAATGCGTCTCTGTAAGAGTGTGTAACATAACACAAGGGTTTACGATGGGCAGTGCGCCTCTCTCCCTCCCCTTCAAACACAAATCAGGATCAATGTTCCCTCTAAGCTGAGTTGGTGTGAGCTAGCTCAGTTTTTTTAGCCTCCGGCTCACACATGTTTGTCTCAGCTCAGGAAAGATGGCTCCAGAGCAACCTAATTGATGCAGGAGCCAAATCGCTCACGCACAACTTTAATGCCGGTAGCTCACAAAGGAGGATTTTTGCTCACAAGACTCCACAGCTTAGAGGGAGCATCGATCAGGATGCCAACTTTTCAGTTCCAGACTCTCCTCTTCCTATGTTTTCTTTTTCTTTTGGCCCCCCGAAGGGGATTTTTTTTTTATGTGCATTTTTCTAAACACTACAAACTGCAACAGAAAAGGGGGAGGGAAAACATCTACTACTAGGGAGAAAGAAAAGATAACCACAACTAACTAAAACCCCAAGAGATGGAGAGCTTCAAATATGCTTATATCCGTACTAGTCCAATAAAAAAGCTTAAAAAGCATTGAGCATGATCTAATAATCCCCATTCTGCATCAGTTTAACTATTTACCCAATTCAAGAACCCTCCCCTCTTCCTATGTTTTCTGGCAAATGGAGTTGGGACTCAGGTTTAGTAATATCCAGCACACCTCAGGCTCATATTAAGAGCTCTGTGAATAAGCTCAGAGGGGAATTGGAAGGTTGGATACAGGAGTGTGTGAGCAGAGAGGAAAATACACTTAGAGCAGTTCCGCTTGCGTGAGCAGTAGCACAAGGACTGCAGTTAATGCACTGCAGTTTGGCATAATTTTTAATGAAATATCAACGTGCACAGGGAGGGACAGAATGTACAACAGATGGCATATATATATGTTTTGGTTCTGAAATTATATCAGAAGAAATAAGCTTGTGCTATGACTTGTGAATGTAGAAAAGACAGTGGGGAGACACTCACTTTCGCTGGCACAAGCAGACAGCGGGAAACAGCTTCAGGAATTCTGCTTGCGTCAGAACTGTGAGACTACCGTCAACACAGATATCATCTATGGGATCCAGCCCATGACAAACACTTTCTGCTACCAGGACAAGAAATAATTCCTTATGCGGTTGCCAACTGACCAGAAACTCAGCCTTGGTTGCTCCTGTGCTATAACCAAGAGATCAGATGCAGAAGTCAGCAGCTGAAGCTTCTCAAGCCCTGCAGTTAAGCACCTTCCACTGGTCGAAGGCAGGAGGGCATCACAAGATGGCAACCCCCTCCTTTCATGCCAGGAAATACTTCACCGGCTGAATTTCTGCATTTTGAGCTTCAGGTAGCAGCACATTGTCAGAAGAAGTGGAAGCACCGGCCACTCCTAATAGGAATTTTTTGTATTCTGTCCCTTAAATGTGGGGGCAACAAGGGAAAAAAGGAGGGCTGCCAGTTCTACTCTCTGGCTCTGGCCCCCTCCACACTTACCCTTCTGTGTATTCCGCTTGCAAGAGGCCCAGGTAGGCCTCCCATTTGTTACCCACAACTTTTCCACAAGTGAAGCAGCGGACGGGAATAATCATTGTGAGGTAGTCGAGAAATATCTGAGGGAGGAAGGCAGAGACACATCACTCAGGGCCCTTCTAGTCTTTTAAACCTCCCTCCCAAGGCCTGATTTAAACATGACTCCAGCAGAATGTGAAGACTTACCTGTAAGACTTTACATGGCCCCAGCATCTCACTTCACCTAAGCTGACACCTGCACACACCAGCTATGTTGAAGTGAGATGCTGGGCCTGAGTAAAGTCATATAAAGAACACAAGAAGAGCCCTGCTGGATCACACCAATGGTCCACCTAGTCCAGCATCCTGTCTCACACTGGCCAGCCAGTACCTCTGGAGGGCCAACAACAGGGCACAAAGGCCGAGGCCTTTCCCGGATGCTGCCTCCTGGCAATGTGTGCAATTCTGGTCACCATACACAGAAAGGATATTATAGCATTGGAAAAAGTACAGCAAAGGGCAACTAGAATGATAAAAGGGTTGGAATACTTTCCCTATGAAGAAAGGTTAAAGTGCTTGGGGCTCTTTAGCCTGGAGAAACGACAGAGGTTTACAAGGTTATGCCTGGGATAGAGCAGGTAGAGAAAGAAGTACTTTTCTCCCTTTCCCACAATACAAGAACTTGTGGGCACTCAATGAAGTTGCTGAGCAGTCAGGTTAGAACGGATAAAAAGAAGTACTTCTTCACCAAAAGAGTGCTTGCGGGGAGGGCGGGGTATAAATTGAAATAATAAATAAATTAATTAATTAATAAACAACACATGGAATTCACTGCCACAGGAGGTGGCGGCGGCTACAAGCATGGACAGCTTCAAGAGGGAATTGGATAAACGTATGGAGCAGAGGTCCATCAGTGGCTATTAGCCACAAGGTATAGATAGGGACTCTCAGTCTGGGGCAAGGGATGCTCTGTATTCTTGGTGCTTGGGGGGGAGCAACAGTGGGAGGGCTTCCTGGCCCCACTGCTGGACCTCCTGATGGCACCTGGTATTTTTGTCCACTGTGTGACACAGAGTGTTGGACTGGATGGGCCACTGGCTGATCCAATATTGGCTTCTCTTATGTTCTTATATTCTAATGAGATCCAGAGGTTTACTGTCTCTGAATGTAGAGATTCCCTTTAGCCACCAGATTCTCTTTGAACACCATGGATAGATCTCTCCTCCATGAATCTATTTGACCCTCTTTTAAAGCTGTCTATGCCTGTGGCTCTCACTACATCCTCTGGCAGCGAATTCCACATTTTATTCACTCGCTGTGTAAAGAAGTATTTCCTTTTGTCTGTCCTGAACCTACTGCCCATCAGCTTCTAGTTCTAGTATTTGGGGAGAGGGAGAAAATGTTCTCTCTGTCAGCTCTGTCCATGCTGTACAGCTAAGCACTATCATTCCCCCTGGTGTCCTGTTGAAATCTGGTCTTAGCCAATGCCAGAGTGCAGAGAAGCACAATGATTAGGCCGGTGAGCTAAGGAGTTCCTCATTCAAATTCTGCCTCACAAATCACCTAAGATCACTTTAGATGGGCAGTTTCTTGGCCAGGTTCAGTCCCCTTTCCCACACAACTATCGCTCCCTTTCTGTGAAACCCCCTTCATTGGGCAGCAGGGACAACTCGTTTGGTCTCCGTGGAGTGAGAAAATAATGCCTCAATGCCAACAAGGCCCAGTTAAAAATTCTTCTGGGGGGATTAATACCAGCCCAGGGGTCCCCAGCGTGTCACCCACGGGCACCATGGCACCCAAAGTGAGTGGAGCCAGGTAGGGCTTCTGCCCAGCAAGGCCACCACAGTGGAAGGATCTACAGTGTGTTACTGAAGCTATGGCAATCATTTCGTGACTGGCTCCACCTACTGCGGCGGCCATTTTGTTGCTGTACCCACCATGCCCTGTCAGAATTCCAGATGTGGAGGAGGAGGAGGAGGAGATTGGATTTATACCCCGCCCTTCACTTTTGAGTCTCAGAGCGGTTTACAAACTCCTTTCCCTTCCCCTCCCCACAACAGACACCCTGTGATGTGCCCCCAGGCTCAAAAAGGTTGGGGGTCCCTTTACTAGTCTGAGGGTTATTAGCATTTCTGAGCGAATGCCAGTTAAACTGGCTGCAAACTGCCTGGAAGGCTGAAAAGGCAGGGTATTAAAACGGTTGAACACTTGCCAATTGGGATGATTAAGCTTTTCTAATTTTTATTCCCCCAGTCCCCAGTGAGGCCTCATGCAATGCCCAATCCACCTTCCTCGTGGCTATTTTGCTCCCTCTCCAGCCCCACGTCCAAGATGGCAGCCCTATGTAGGGAGAAGCCAATGTGGGGATGCAGAGTCGGATGGAAAGCAAATGCCCTGCTAAATCCTCAGGGTTTCAATGGCCTGCCAGAGAAACTGGCCTGGATTCGGTTCCAGGGTTTGCAACCCGCAGTTATTACGACCACTGACGCAGATTAGAACCAAACAGCTCTGGAAAGACCCTTGGCAAATGCGCAGGCCGGACCGAAACCGAACAGATTGCAGCTTCCTCCCGCGACCCCATCCGGTCGCTTTATAGAAAGCTTCACCTGTTGGAATTTCTGCGCCTCATCTACAGGCTCGGAGCCCGGCCAAAGGACCCACAATACAAGAACCGTACCCCAAGTTTCCCCGAATGGACCCAGCTTTTGGCCTCGGCTCTCGCTCTTCCTCCCCAGCCCTTCCTGGAGCCCCGCCTGTTCCTGCTTCCCACGGTCCTCCTTCACTCGGCCCCTTCCTCCCCCGAATCGACGCCCCCACTCCCCCCGGGTCTGCAGTCGACCACGCCGACCTCAGCCCGCTTTGCCAAGCCAACCTTCCGCTTCTCACCCGCTCCCAGCCTCCGGCTTCTCTCTCGGTCTCTTTCCGGCGCCGCACTCCGACGCTGGCGCAGCAACCGGGCTTCTTTGTGCTGTCTCTCGATCCGGGCGCTAGAGGGAGCCCACGCGCAACAGGAGCGCGGCAGGAGGCGGAGGCAGAAGCGCCGCGGCCGCAGAGGTGGCAGAGCCCGCCCCCCTCCTCTCCTCTCCCCTCCCCTCCCCTCCCGAGCGGAGTCCAAAATCCCGCCCCTTCACTAAAAATAACATTGATCTTCCATTTTTGGCTGGCGATATCGGGGCCTTCATCCAAATTTTCCCTTTCTTCTTCCCCTTTTTCTCTCTTTCTTTAGTGGCACATTTTTCTCATTCTCAGACGCGCCTGTTTGCAAAGTGGGGGAAATGACCATAACCCTGGCCTACCTTAGATGGGTGTTGTACGCATTTATAAGGGCGGGCGTGTCCCTCCCTCGACTCTCAGACCGGGCCAGTTTATTCCGACAGTGAAAAGCATATTTCACGCTTCCTCCTCCCCATCCCGCAAGCAGCCCGGATCGCACAGGGGCTGATATTTCCCTTTTAAAAGAAACGCTGGGAAGATCATCGGAATTTCCTTGCGTGAGGCCGAGTTCCCCAGAAATTCGTTGTTGTTGTTCAGTCGCACAGTGAGTCCGACTCTTCACGACCCCATGGACCAGATCACGCCAGGCCCTCCTGGCTTCCGCTGTCCGCTGAAGTTTGCTCAATTTCACGTTCGTTGCATCGATGACACTGTCTAACCATCTCATCCTTTGCCGTCCCCTTCTTCTTTGACCTTCAATCTTTCCCAGCATCAGGGTCTTCTCCAGTGAGTGCTCCCTTCTCTTTTGGTGGGCAAAGTATTTGAGCTTCAACTTCAGGATCTGGCCTTCCAGGGAACAGTCAGAGAAATTCGTAATTGCACGCTAATGTGCAGAGAGGAGGGCGCCGGCTTCCGTGTTCCGCAGAACGCTCCTTGGAGCAGATCTTTCCCTAACAACATGCAGAGTCTCTCTCTCTCTCTCTCTCTTTCACACACACACACACACACACACACACACACACACACACACACACACACACACACCTGGGCTGATGCCCACCCAGTGATGCTGAGTTGGGGGGGGCGCTTTCCAGAGAAGTGTTTAAAAGACAGCCAAGAGGGTCTAGAGCCCAACCCCGCCTGGAGCCCCCCCCCCCGGTCCCTGCCCTGCCAACCCGCTCCCCTTCCCGAGCCCCTTGGGCTCCTCCCCAGATCCTCAAACACGCCCCCCCATCCTGCCCCGCTTTCTTCCCACCCATTTCCTTCCCCCTGTCCCGTGCCTGGAATTTGCTTCCCCTCCCTTCCATCCTGCATCCCAGCCGAGAAGAATCCCCTTTCCGCGCTCTAGGTGGCTGTGGGAAGGGGTCCCGGCCCCCAGATCCACGCTCCCTCCCCGCAGACCTTCCCGCCCCGAGGCCAAGGTGAGAGGCGCAGACCAGCGAAGTTGGTGGTGTTGTGGTGAGGATAAGGGAGGGGAGAGGAGGGGCAGATGCGCAGAACCAGGATTGGGATACTGGGCAGAGAAAGAAACAGGAGACATCTAAAGATGGGGGGGGGGTTGATTTCTTGCCCTGTGGAATTTTCCCGGGCGCTCCTGGATCTTCCCCCTCCAGGCCCCAGGGGTGCATGGTCAGCAAGTTTACTTCCCTTGCACCTTTCCTTCCGAGGTGAATGCGCTTCTTTAAAAGCCAGACAAAAGAAACATATTAATGGCTTAATGGAGCAAAGATATAAGACCCTTTCAGAACAACTGAGAAATGGAAATCTTTTTTAAAAATTGTATTTCTCTAAATCCGGGAGCGGGGAGGGGGATGTAGATGGAATCTGGATTGCATTTTATTTCTCCCCAGGGGGGTTAGCTGCTAGGGGCGGGAGTTCTCTTGGCCCCCAAATCTGGAATGAGTGGCTGGATGTCAAGAATGGTGGTGGTGGTGGTGGGTTCCTGGCAGGAAAGGCTGAAAATGCAGTGTGTGGAATGTGGGGGGAACGGCGTTAAACTTGGCAATTTCCTTTTCTATGGTCTCAAGGGGCTTTTCGAAAGTATGGAGAGAGGCATCCTCTCTTCTGTGTCTCCTCCCCGCATATGGTGGAAATCAGGGTACCCCCAAGACCCCTCGGCCCAGTGGTGGAAATCAGGGTACCCCCAAGATCCCTCGGCCCAGTACAGCCAAGTAATGCCCCAGTCTCGTGAGTCATGAAAGAAAAATGTCTCTTTTCTTTCTGAAGTGACTTTTAATTAGACCACAGCATGGTAATGGGTCGCAGTCTGTGCTTCCCCTCTCCCAAAAGAAAAATGTTAGGAGTGAGGGATCTTGCCTGTATATGGAACCAGTGTGGTGTGGAGAGCTGGACTTTGAATGAGAAGACTTGGGTTCAGCCATCAAGCTCACCGTGGGCTGGTGAGTCTCTCTCAGAAAAGCCCGCCTCACTGGGTTGGTGTAAGGATAAAATGGAAGGGGGGGAAACTATGCATGCCACTCTAATGGCTTTGGAGGAAGGGCAGGATATAAATGATAGAGTCTCAGATGGTTTGATCTTGCCAGGGGATTCTTTGGAATCCATCCTTCAGTCTCTTGAACTCGCAGCCCTGCCCCAATACCCAGTCCTTATGCTATAAGCACCATGTTGGGAGGGTGGGGGGCATTCCTCCCCTTCCCTTTGCTCTAATTTAAAAAAAATGGGTGACAATTTCAGCAGTCGTGATGACATCATAGTTATTATGAGCAGCGTTCCCTCTAAGCTGAGTTAGTGTGAGCTAGCTCACAGTTTTTTAACCTCTGGCTCACACATTTTTGTCTTAGCTCAGGAAGGGTGGCTTCAGAGCAAACTAATTTATGCAGTAGCCAAATCGCTCACTTACAACTTTAATGCCAGTAGCTCACAAAGTAGAATTTTTGCTCACAAGACTCTACAGGTTAGAGGGAGCGTTGATTATAAGGTCTTCAAATGCCCTGCTTTTTGTGCTGAATTGTGACTATACCTAGAATAGGCCTATAAGCCTTGCTGGGAATCCCCTCTGTCTACTGAAACTGGAAATAGCAGCCTTGACTCCTTCTCTGTTTTGCCGCACCCCCCCCCCCATGCTAAGCCAAGATATTTTACCTCAGTTTGCATTTTTTCAATGTTGAAAGGCAGCCCAGGAAAAAGGAGTTTCAGGATTGGAGTCATATTGCAAGGAAAGGGTTTTTTAAACTGTTTCCCCTTTCCCCTCTGGTATTTCTTAATAAAAATACCCACCCACCCCTGTCTGAGAACAGTGCAGAGTTTGACTTTTTTCATACTGGAGATAGCACTAAAGAACATTAACTGGGCATCTTTTGGGTTTGAGGAGGCCTCTTCCTGTAAACTTGATATAGTTCAGGAGCTCAGAGTGTCCTAATCTGGCCCTTACCCCAAGGGATTTCTTTTGCCTCAGCCAGCATCATGTTTCTATCAGGCCTTAGAAGAGGCATTGAGAACATAAAGAGGGCCCCAGTGGTCCAACTAGTCCAGCATCGTGTCTCACACAGTGGCCAGCCAGTTCCTCCGAAGGGCCAACAACAGGGCATAGAGGCCGAGGCCTTCACCTGATGTTGCCTTCTAGCTCTGGGATTCAGAGGTTTAGTGCCTCTGAATGTGGAGGTTCCCCTCAGTCACCATGGCTAATAGCCACTGATAGACTTATCCTCCATGAATCTATCTAATCCCCTTTGAAAGCTGTTTATTCCTGTGGCCATTAGTGCATCCACTGGCAGCGAACTTTGTATTTTAATCACTCTCTGTATAAAGAAATGAGTCTGAGAGAAGGGGATGCCCCTTTCAAGACATTCTCCACTACTCTTTTTTTTTTTTTTGTAAGTTCGGTTATCACAAAGAATGCCTTCAAAAAACACATCTCTGCTGCCAGATTAATCAGGAACACCTTAGTAGTCAATGGGTTGGATCCAGCCAGCTCTTTCACTCCGTCTTGCCCAGTTCTCCTCCTTATCCCATCCCCTGTCACGCATGGGCTTCTGTGCATGGGAGCCGAAAGCACGGCCTTTTGGCCAGTCAAAAGGGACCCCTTCCTTCCTGATTCCCTGGCAGAGACACTGTCTGGATCCAACCCAATCAGCTTTGATTTATTATTCTACTTGATAAGTTAGCTACAAAGCCCCAGCTTTTAAAAAAGGCCCGCTTCACACATGCAGGCCGATGAAATGGTAGGATGTTGAGGCAGAGGAATGGACTGCACCACTTCAGACTCCGGGGAAAGGAATGAAAACTCCCTGCAAGTAGAAAAACACAGAGAGCAAAGAGAGGGGGAAAGCCATTCTCCTGGTTGCACTAGCTTTCTATATGTGGGAAGATCCCCCCACCCCCGCATGTGAATGAACATTCAAATTTTGGACGTCCCCCCCCCCGCACTCTGAAGTGGTGCAGTCCATTGTACTACCTCAGGGGCTTTGCCCTTTCGTTGTGATTTTGTTCTGCTGCCTGTGCAAACCAGCCCCTCGCGTGATTTAAGTGTTCCCTTGAAAATGTGAACAGCAGGGTGCGGGGAGGTTGAACCAGCGCTTACAAACACGTGTGGTTTAGTCCTTAGGAGGTCAGGACTAAGGCTGCCCCGCCACAAAGTAGCAGACCAAGGTGGTTGTTGTTGTTGAGACGCACAGTCGAGTCCGACTCTTCGGGACCCCATCGACCACATCATGCCAGACCCTCCTGTCTTCCGCCATGCTCCGGAGTTTGCTTAATTTCATGTTCCTTGCATCGATAACACTGTCTAACCATCTCATCCAAGGTTAGCTGTATGTAATGTGTGAATCACTGTGTAATTCTCCCCTTTTTTTCCTAGATCCATCCAAGATGGGGGTCAGCCGTGGCTGTTTGCTGTGCGTTAAGGTGAAGATGTTTGTCTTCAACCTTATCTTCTGGGTGAGTCGTGGTGAGGTTGTCAATCTCCCTAGAATGGTATGAATCCTAGAAGAAAAAGAATCAGAATTCCTATGAGTTGGATCCAACTGTTTGTTCTGCTAGTGAAAAGTGGAGGAAGGTTTCCCATTAACCACCCAAAAAGGCTACAGTGGGGATCACGGGACCTGCATGGACGACAGCCATGTGGCATGGGGGCTGTAGCAGGGAGGAGAACGGATTTAGCACTAAAGCTGGTGGATCTAGCCCTGTGCCCAGGGAATCCACATTCTGAGCCCAATAGCTTAAAGGAGATAAGGAGTGTAGTCAAGCATTAAAATATGGTAATTGGGATAAGAAGACTGGAAATGGGCTCTTGTCTGTGACACCATTCCCCCGTCTCTATTTGCTGAACTGCTGTCATGTCATGGAATGTTCACAGACATTGCAACTGTGCTGGTAGAGGAGAAGTGCGAGCAACAGAATGTTGTCAAGCACAGCAGATTCTGTGAGGGAAATGAGAGGTCAGTATAGTGGGGAGAGAAAAAATTTCCACAGATCTGAGGACAGTAGGATGAAAGGAATGTCCAGAAAAGGGTGCTGAAGAATCTGCCTTGTCTTCTGTTCTCCCCCTAGCTGGGTGGTTGTGGGGTGCTCGGCGTGGGAGTCTGGCTGGCTGTCACTCAGGGTCGCTTTGCCACCTTGTCGTTCTCCTTTCCGTCGCTGTCAGCAGCAGGGCTCTTCATGGCCACCGGAGCCATCATCATGGTGGTGGGCTTCCTTGGATGCCTGGGGGCCGTCACGGAACATCGCTGCCTGCTTCTAACGGTAGGAAGAGCGTCTCCCCTGGACCTTACCCTGTCCGCGTATCAGAGAGGTGTGGGGGGGGACTCTGATGGGCTGTAGGAAGATGGCAGCTGAATGAATGGCATCTTTATTCATGTATTTATTAAAACTTTGATCCTACCTCTCACAAAAACTCACATGGATCACATGTAGCTCAATACAAAATGTTCCTTGGGAAGGCAGGCTCTTTGCTGAGCTGGGTCCGGATACAATGGGAGATTTCATGGCAGTCTTCTCCCCCAGTGGCCCCATCTGTGGCAGCTGGAGTCTGGAGGGGAGGGGTCTGTCCACTGGAGCTGGGGCCAAGCATGATTGTGGGGGGTGGGGAATCTGGATGATTGGAGCAGAGACGTGTGCAAAACCTGAAGCAAGGTTCAGCTGTTGAACGATGCATAGCAGTAACTCGAGAAGAGTGTTTCTAAGCATGGGCAGAGGACAAAATAAGCACAGTTGTTGGTATGGAGCACAGAAGCACCTGTCTGAGACCAGGTGTGGAATAAATAAGTGTGTTTTGATGTGAACGTAATCTTTGGGGGCAGAAAAATCCATGTGTTTGTGGAATACTTCTTTTTTTACTTCCACGGTGTGCTGTGGCTTGGCTTGTTTGCTAGAGCGACCTACAGTTGCTTGCACTGGAAGTGCCTTTCTGCCATGCACCTCCTCTCTGTGGTTCACATTGCTCTGGGTTGTACAGGCTGGTCTGTGGGAGCCTGTGAAGGAGCAATGCTCATAATTGGCACAGGTGACTGTCAATGCAATCCTATGCAGCGTTACTCCATTCTAAGCCCATTGCAACCAGTGCCTTAGACTGGAGGAGGATTGCACTGTGGGACTGTCAGGCTCTAGGTTCTGTCCCTCTCCATGACTGTATGTGCGTGATTCTTCAGGTGCAATCAAGTATGGAGCAGATGTGCAGGTGTGGGAAGGGGGGAAGGTTCAGAAACCATCATTGAGATTTATTACAGTCAAAAGATCAGCCAGCAGCAGTCTGCCAATGGGGTCCAGGAACGCAACATCTGTCCATGCCAACCCTTCATTATGCCCCTCTGTCCTGCTGCCTGAGATTCTGATCCACCCATCTCTTTCCAGTTCTTCCTGGTTCTGTCCACCCTCTTCATACTGGAACTGGTTGGGTTGTTGGTGTTTGTCACCTGCCGGGACAAGGTAAGCACTCTCTTCTTCTTCGGGGCTCCTGACATAGCTGCCTGGTCCAGCCTGGTTTGCAGGGCATCCTCATTCAACAAACAAACCATGTTCCCTGCTTATCTTCCCTTGGAACGGTGACCTCCAAAGGAGGGGCAAAGCTTGTAGAAATGGGGGATGAGGGAGAGGAGAAGAAGCTTTAAAATGAAAAGGTGAACGGGTTGGGACTGAGTGGGGAAGGAGCCCTCCCTGTCCCCACCCACATCACTGGAAGCTTCACCTGGTGTTGTTCTGGCTTCCAAACCTTTAGAAGAAAAGACTGCCAGGGTATTGTTTCCATCCTGGTTTTCATTGCTTCCATGAGAACTGGAAACTTGGCTTATTAATTTTTTCAATTCAATTTGATTCGATTTATTACGATCAAAGATCAGCAAATACCTTAAAATGTTACATATAGTTAACAGCAAAAATACAGCCAGACAGTTGATACAGATCATTTTTTTGTAATATTATTTTTTTTTAAGGTGTAAGCTGTGATCACAGCTTTGGAGACCTCATCTCCTTGTTCCACTCTACTATCACGCACTGCCATCATTGGTCAATGGCCTATCTTGTATATTTTTGAATTTTGCAAAGAAATGTTACAAACTATCCTGCTTGTTTTTCATGGCCTTTTAAACCCCACTGGTTACAATTTTTCTCCTCTTCTCTATGTGCGTATTTATGTATCTTCTGATTGAGAAGTAACTTCGTGCATCCAACGAAGTGGACCCTAGCCCATAAAAGCCCAGGCCACGTTCATTTTATTAGGACTGGGTCCTATGGCTCCATTCTACTGATGAGGGTGCCTTCCTCTGGCAGAACACACCTCTCCTGCCAGAGGAAGCCTCTTTCTGCCGGAGGCAGTCTCCGCCCCTAGCCGAACAGCACCATAGGGTACAGTCCTCAGGTTTCCAGATGCAACAAGACTCCTTTTGGGAGGTGAATCCTGAATACCATTTGCAGGGCAACAACAGGAGGTGGTGTCAGCCTCCATCTGCTGCTTATATAGGCCTTCTGGAGGCCTTTGGGGGACCAGGAAGGGGCCCTTGGTATGATCCCACAGGTGTGCTCTTGAGTTTCTTCCATGTCTTTGCTCCAGTTCGATGGCTATGCTCAGGCCAACCTGAAGGAAGGGCTGAAGCTGTACAAGACGGAGGGCAACCTGGGCCTAACCAACGCCTGGGATCTCGTGCAGACGGAGGTGAGTTTTCAGAGCATGCCCCCCCTGCTGGAGACCTGGAGTACTGCAGGGATCAGGGTTCTTTCCCGCCCTGTTCATCTAGCACCCCCCTCAAAATCCATGATATTGCTTTCCCTTGCTCCTTAGTTTCGTTGTTGCGGGGTGCAGAACTACACAGACTGGTTTGCGCACAACAGAACGCGGGTGCCAGAATCGTGTTGCATGCTGCCCAGCAGCTGTCAAGTGGAGAGCACCCAGCCACCGCACTTGTGGTCGGAGGTGAGACGGCGGAAACAGCGTGCCGCGCAAAACTCTCCGGCCTGGAGAATCTGCCGCCGCAGGAACACGTTTTGAACAGTGTTCCTTGGAAGACCTTGATGGCAGGTGGGGTTACCGGCCTGCAGATGCTGGCTGGAGATCTCCCGGGGTTACAGCTGATCTCCAGAGATCAGTTCCCCTGGAGAAAACAGCTGCTTTGGAATGTGGACTCTATGGCATTACACCCCGTTGAAGTCCCTCCCCTCCCCAGGCTCCACCACCCAAATCTCCAGGAATTTCCCAACCTGGAGCTGGCAGTCCTAATGGTCAGACCAATCATGGTCATTGCCCGCCCCCTCCCCGCCCCCAAGGACAGGGTAACAGGGTCTGCTGGTACAAACACCCTTGGGAGGAACTGCTTGCAGGTCGAGGACCCCAGTGTTTTGCCAGTGCATTTTTATCTGCCTCTTCTTCAAAGGGGCTCCTGGTCGGTTCTGCCCCTTCCATTTTCTCCTCATGGAGGGGAATTTTAGGGGTCTAGACCTCTTTCAGGGATCACCACCCCCATTAGGGTTCTTTTCTGTAGGCGGGTGGAGTCTGGCATGGGAACTCAGGCCTCTAGAGGGAGAGAAACTCAGAGAGAACAGTTGCCTTTAACTAATTCCAAAACCATACACAAGTAACGCTCATTAGCATATATTTAATATCAATATCCAATAGCATATAGAAAATCCCAATACCTGATATATTGTACGCTTCAGAAAGAACAAGGAATATTCCTGGACTGTGGACCAAGCCCTCACTCAAGCCTAGGTGGAGTGTCAGCCAAACAGCCTGGAACAAAGCCCCAAACCTCCTTTTTATACTCTTGTCAGCCAATAGGAATCAAGGGAGGAGTCAATTTAAAATGTACCAGACTTGCCAAATACCCACCCATCCTAAGCTGATAAAATGAACCTTTTGCCCTGATATATTTTATTAGCTGTGATGTCAGAAATGTTTAGGCTTTGGAGCCTGGTACTTGGAGGCCGGGGAATGTCAGATATTAATTGGGGCAAAGGTACATCCACAGGGCAAGGCTTTAGTTTTTATGCCTAGGCTGCCAACAGAAGAGCAAAGGCTTATGGGACCAAGAACCAAATAGAGAGGTATAAACTAATTCAAACTAACATACCAAAATACAGAGAGACAGGAGTGGCCCAGTCTCAGTTATATTTCTGCCACACCTCACAACAACCCTGTGATGTAGATCAGTCTAAGAGAGAGTGACTAGCCCACGGTCACGTAGTAAGTTGCATGGCAAGGGAGGGATTTGAATCTGGGTCTCTTCAATCCTAGCCAACAGTCTAACCACTACACCACAATGGCTGACAAGTGGAACTCTCAGGATGCAGATTTTATTTATTGACTTCATTTATACCCCAACGTTCTCCCTAGTGGAGAAACCAAAGTAGCTTAAACCATTCTCCTGTCTTCCATTTTGTCCTCACAACAGTCCTGCGTGGTAGGTGAGGCTGAGTGTGTGTGACTGGCCCAAGGTCACCCAGCAAGCCTCCATGGCAAAGTGGGAATTTGAACCTGGGTCTCCCAGATCCTAGTCTGACATTCTAACCCCTGCACTAGCCAGAGAGTGAAGCTGTTCCTACCAAACCAACTTCTTATCAGGGCTCCCGGGAGATTCTGCTCAGATGGGGAGGAAAAACCTTCCTTGCATGGAAGGGCAACAGACTGGGGCTTTTCAGTTCAGAAAAATATTTGACAAAGAGGAGGCATGATAGAGGTTAATTAAGTGGTTGAAGGCAGGGAGAAAGTGGATGCTGCGACCTGGATTTTTTTTGAGGGTGGTGGAAATGGCCCAATGCAACTGACAGGCAGGAGTGTCAAAACAGACTAAAGGAAGCAGTTCTTCTCACAGTGCCTCATTAGCCTGTGGAATAAGAAGAAGAGGAGGAGGAAGAGGAGGGGGAGATTGGATTTATACCCCGCCCTTCACTACCTGAAGGAGTCTCAGAGGGGCTTACAGTCTCCTTTCCCTTCCCCTCCCCACAACACACACCCTGTGAAGTAGGTGGGGCTGAGAGAGCTCTCCCAAGGACTGCCCTTGAGAGAACAGCTCTGAAAGAACTTGTGACTGACCCGAGATCACACCAGCAGCTGCATGTGGAGGAGTGGGGAATCAAACCCGGTTCTCCCAGATTGGAGTCTGTGCTCCTAACCACTAGAAGAAGAAGGAGACGAGATTGGATTTATACCCTGCCCTTCACTTGGAGTCTCAGAGGGGCTTACAGTCTCCTTTCTCTTCCCCTCCCCACAACAGACACCCTGTGAGGTAGGTGGGGCTGAGAGAGCTCTGACAGAAACTGCTCTTTCAGGAACAGCTGTGCCAGAGCTTGTGACTGACCCAAACTGGCTGTCAAACTTGCTGCCATGAGATGTCATGATGGCTTTTGGCTTAGATTGTTTTTGGGGAGAGTTAGACAAAATGCAAAGGAGGATAACCCTATCAGTGCCCACTGGCCATTGTCGCCAACAGGAAGCAGTGTGGCATAGCGGTTAGAGTGTCCAACAAAGATCTGGGAGACCCAGGTTCATATCTCCACTCTCCCATGGAAGCACGCTGGGTGACCCTGGGCTACTCACACACTCTCAACCTAACCTACCTCGCAGGGCTGTTGTTGAGGATAAAACGGCGGCGAGGAGAAGGACGTCGGCCGCTTTGGGTCCCTGCTGGCGAGAAAGGCAGGGTATAAATGAAGTCAATAAGTAAATAAAATAAAACCTCCAAGGTCAGATGCTGCACACTTCTGAATACCAATTGCTCAGAGGGTGATCAAAAGGGGAGGACTGTTTGTTTGTTTGTTTATTTATTATTTAAAATTTTACCCTGCCCTCCCCGCCGTGGCAGGCTCAGGGCGGCTTACATAAAACCCAATAAATACAAAAATACATCTCAGTATAAAATGCACAATAAACAGTTTAGACCATTAATATATCAGTGGCGACCCAGATATAGTAAAGTGCGTTTAAGAGCACGTTCAGCGGTGCATCCACTCCAGGTAGCTTTGGCTGGAAGTAAGTCGGTGCAGGGCGTAGCGGATAAGGTGGAGCTCCTATCGGAATGCCAGCCGGAAAAGCTCCATTTTCACGGCCCTGCAGAACTGTCCTAGGTCCCGCAGGGCCCTGATCTCACCAGGGAGCTCGTCCCAATAGACCGGAGCCATCAAGGAGAACGCCCTGGTCCTAGTCGATGTCAGTCTGGCATCCTCGGGACCAGGGAGGGCCAAGCGGTTTTGTGACCCTGATCGCAGTGCTCTCTGGGGAACATGCGGGGACAGGCGGTCCCTCAGATACGCAGGTCCCTGACCCTAAAGGGCTTTCATGCCCAGCTTGAGGGCTTACTGGGGCCTGCCCTTGCTCAGAAACAGGACACCGAACTAGACGGCCCTTCGGCCCGATGCAGCGAGACTCTTCTGATGCCCTTGTGTGTTTCCGCTCTCTGCAGCCCTGCTATGGGAAAGTGAAGAACTGGCTGGGGCGGAACATCTCTGCGATGGGCATCTTCGCCGCCTGCATCGTTGTGGTCCAGGTGAGAGGAAGGGGAGCAGCTCCGGTTGGCTGAGTGGCCCAAAGCACATCCACCGGCCACCAGAGTCCTGAGAGTGGGGAATGCAGCTTTCCCAAAGGAAGACAGCAAAATGGAATCCCGCTCTAGATGGGGCCGCGTGCAGGGAGAAAAGCTGCTTCGGCGTTCTGAAACGCTTTGTGCCGTCTCAGCACAGTTCACACAGGCCAGCTTATTTTTGCATAATTCGCTGTGTTTCTAGCCATTGAGAGACAAAGATCTGTAGGATCAGTTAGTTGTTAAGTCAGAAAGGCCCTCTGCAAATATGAACATACCATTAGAATGGAGGGCACTCGCACCCCTCCCCTTGAGCCCCGGGCATCCTGCTCAGCAGATTCCCACAATTTTGCCCTGCGCTGCTCTTCAGCCTCCATTTGCATCCTTAAGGACCAGCGATTGGCTTTTTAAATTTGTTTTAGGAAATGGAAGCTGCAAGTCTCAAGATGCTGAATTCTGTGCCCAGGACAGAGTTCTGCATTGCATGCTGGGATCAAAGAACTGTGGCATACGTACAATGCCTGGCATCTACAAAACCCAAGGTGTGAAACAGACCCGACTAAATGCCCAGCGCCCAGGTCAGGTGGTATACTGGCGTCACTGTCACCCACCCCCAGACATCAGTTTGTCTGTGACAGGAGTCCCAGGACACCCACTGACGCCTTTTCTGGTGCCTGCCAAGTGTTTTTAGAAAGTCGGTGGGGCTGGGCGGGGCTTTTGCCCTGCAGGGCTTCTGGTTCACGATTAGAGATTTGATTGGCTCTGCACATTTTAAAAAAATGTTGCTTTGGTGGCAGCTGCTGCCACCCCAGCACAAGGATCTTCACCGTGTGACGGATGGGAAGCTGTGGCAGACATTTTGTGGCTGTGCCCACCACACTGTGTCAGGATTCCAAAGGTGCCCACAGGCTCAAAAAGGGCTGGGGACACCTGCTCTGGGAGGACTATCTGATCATAGCTGGTCTGCCCCGATAACCCAAATTTACTAATCTGGCAGTAGACGGGAGAAGTGGGGGAGGAGAATGTACGTGGGTGGGTGCATAACACACTGCAAAATTGGTTGAGCTCTGTCTTTGCTACAGAATTCGGCTGGGCCCTGCCACTCTACTCTGCATTTTTAGAATGATGGAACAAGCCAGTTATCTATAAGGTTCCCGTCCCCCAATATTTGTCTGTGCTTTTTCCAGGATGCTGCTAAATTCTCAAGGGCTTGAACGAGTCAGTTCCCTTTTTCTCCTTTAACAGACTCTCAGGGGCTTTCAATATTCTGTCTCTTCTGGAGCATTTTCCAGTCTTCCTTCCTGCACACACAAGGAGTCCATCTGCCTTGCCTGCCAGGACCGCTCCCACTATCCAGGGAGGGGCCAGCTGGTTTACAGTTGGGGCAGGGGTTATAGGATAGCCTTCTGGTAAGGACTGGGTTGGGAACCCTCTCCCCGAGTCACCTCCCCTTTTCTGATCCCACCTGCTCTCTTCTCCCCAGGTCTTGGGCATCGTGTTCTCCATGCTGATGTACTGCCAGGTCCGGCGGGCAGAGAAGTATTATGACTGAGTCGGTTTGAGGACACCCTCTGTCCCTGGATCCTCGAAAGGGGCGTGCAGTTGAGAAGACAAGGGCATTTCTGGGTCCTGTGAAGCCCCTTCCTTCCTCTCCACCTTTTTTAGCCAAGTCACGGGGGCTTCTACTAAGGCCAAATCCCCCTCATGTATTCAAATATATTTTAACCTGGAATGGGGAGGAGAAAACCCGTCTTTTCCTTTTGCTGCCTGACCCTCTCTTCCCCACTCAACTGGGGCTCTACTTCCTTTTGTCTCAGCCTCTGTGTTCTTCACATTTTGTATCATACAGGCCCCCCCTTCTCCCTCCAGTCCTGTTGCTTTTGTATATAACAGAACTATACCGAGTACCAATAAAACAATACAATACCGGTCCCCTTGCTCCCACTCGTCTTAGCTTTTCTCTGATTAAAGCCTCTCCTCTCCACCAAGGTAGCTCCAAAAGGTGATTTTATGGACCGAGTCCTCCTTTTACACCTGACATAGGAAAGCTGGAATGCGGGAGTTCAATGTTCATCCCCTCGCGTTTCACCCACGCTCCAATCTTCCGAGATGAAGCGGGAGATGAGCACAGGGAAGTGATTTTCTTGCTAGCTTCTGCAACTTTATTGCCAGGAACAGTGTTTCAAACACAGGCTCCGTCCAGCCATCCCACCAAGCCAGTGTTTTTCAGTGCTGCTCCCAGAGATGAACCACGCTTTTAAAATCCGCTTCTAGAAATATGCTAGCTGAAGACCACTTTTATAACCTGCAGTTTGGTTTAGCCGCTGGGTTTAATGCTGTGTCCCAAGACCAGTCACTCCCCTAACTCTGGTTAGTGGAAGGGCCACGAAGCGGGACCCTTAACCAAAGTTGCATCCCAGTTTGGTGGTCCATAGCAAGTCTGGCTCAGTCATTTCATCCAAATGCAGGAATCTCGCCTTAACCCCGGCTGGTTTGGTTGCACCCCCCCCTCCCGGGTGCAGATTCATGGAGGTCTATCAGTGGCTACTAGGCCATGGTGACTGAGGGGAACCTCCACATTCAGAGGCACAAATCCTCTGAGCCCCAGGCCAGGAGCAATTCTTCCTCTAAGCTGTGGAGTCCTGTGAGCAAAAACTCTGCTTTGGGAGCTACCGGCATTAAATTTGTGAGTGAGCGATTTGGCTACGGCATAAATTAGTTTGCTCTGGAGCCATCCTTCCTGAGCGAAGACAAAAATGTGTGAGCCGGAGGCTAAAAAACTGTGAGCTCGCTCGCACTAACTCAGCTTAGAGGGAACACTGGAGGCAGCATCAGGGGAAGGCCTCGGCCTCTATGCCCTGATGTTGTCCCTTCAGAGGAACTTCCTCTGGCCACCGCGTGAGACAGGATGCTGGACCAGATGGACCACTGGTCCGATCCGGCAGGGCTCTTCTTACATTCTTAAGCATCAAAATAAATTTTAAAACCTCCTTGTTTCTACTGTCAGTTGGCAGAACTTCCCAGCGCTCTGTGGTCAGTTCCAGTTTCCTGCTGCACTGATCATGACGGGTCCGATATGCTGCCATCATTTGCGTTGTCTGAACGCAGCCCCGGACTGTACAACCCCTCCCTGCTTAAACATCTTCCCTGCTTCTTTTCCCGCCAATCAGACAACATGGAGGCCAGGCTGGTAAAAGTCAGTATTTTCTTTATTGGCTGGTAGGTTGGTGGGAAGGAGACAAAGACATCCTCCCCCTTCCAATTCACCATTCATCTTTGGACAAAAATATAGGGGGCCAGGGCCTCCACGGGCCCCCGAGAATCTGATACAAAAGTACGCTGGGGAACGGAGAGGGGAGGGAAAAAAACGACAGAGGGTTGTATGTGACTCCTGGAGCCCCTGCTACATCCCGTCTGCCTGGGGGCGACCCCCCAGATTTGCACCGCCCTCCCCAATAGAAAAACGACCCTGAAATACCACTTCCGGAAACCGGGAGAGATTTAACGCGTGGGGAGGGCAAACTGGGTTAACAAGGAACCCCTCCCCACACTCCCTTCTCTCCCCAACGAGAGATGCTTGGCTCAAAACTAAAAACTCTATAGACAAACCCAGCTTTATGTGCAAAGGATCTTAAGACACTTATTATGGGGAAGGGAGGAGAGAAATGTCTGACTAAGTGACACTTCAGCAGCCAGGGCTGGACGGGGCCGGGGGAGAACTGGTAGTGTCGTTTTCAGAGTACACGTCTGTAGTGTTGCCTTCTCTTGAACGGGAGAGGTGCTGCACCTCTGGGATTCCCAAGGAAGAGAAACGGGACAGGTTTTTATTTGTTCAGGGAGGGAAGAAGGGAGCAAGGAGTCCTCCGTCCCCCATCCCAACTGTAGTGTGCAATTGAAGTTATCACTTTAAAGCTTGTTAAGAGCTCAGAGGAGGGGCTGTATGGCTTAAGGGGAACATCCAACCCTGTCCACCGACGGGAGGGGGGAGGGTACCGACGGGGAGGGGAGAGGCGGGGCAGAAGGGGAGGAAGGAGACTGCCAGATCCGCTAGTACTTCCGCTGTAGCTTCTGGAAGTCGCTCGTGTTGAGCCGCGGCCGAGGCAGGTCTCCGAACATCTCCGTGCCATCCGACACCCGCAGCACCAGTGCCCGCATGCTGGCGGCAATCTTCTCGAGATCGGGGGACGAATGCTGCGGGGAGGAAGAAAAATAAGGACATCAATAACCCTCAAGGATATCCCACTGGCTTCCCCCTTTCCTCACTCTCACTGGTCATGAGCAGGGCTAGTCCCCAGTTGAAGAAGTCTGAGTATGGGCAATCTGCCCAAGTGCGCTCTCTTTAGACCAGGGGTGTGAAACATAAGGTGCGGGGGCTGAAATTGGCCTGTCCAGGACTCATACTCAGCCCGCAAGTTTGTAAATGTAAGGTACTCCCCCTTTTATGGAATCCCTTGGGAAAAAAACTAGTCTTGCACATGATTAAATACATTTATTGGAGATTCTGTGGGTTCCCCAGTAAATCAATTGCTTTTACTGCTAGGAAAGAATTGCTTTTGTTTATATTTTGAGTTAAAAATAATATTGTTCATTTGGTTTGTCCGTATTATTTGAACATAAACTCTCAGACAGTTACAATAGGTAGGATTATCAGCATATTTTGATATTCAGTTAAAATTTATAATGCTGAAAACACTGCTTTATAATGTATTGTCATTTTAGCACATTATAACACATTAATTGTTCCATTTAAATTAAAAAATCTTGAGAATGTTGTATATTTCTACAACATAAGAAGGAAGGTTCATTACCTAATGCTGTCGATTGTCTTATAAAAAAAATCATACTACGTTCTTTGAGTAAAATCCTGTTCTTCATTTCACCCATTCCAAAGGGGGGGGAATCGTAGGTTCCCCCCCCCAGTACTCCCCAAATATCAAAATGTTTCCATTCCAAAAAGTTCAGGAAGTCCTCAGACTTTTTTATGCTATACATTTGAACGGAGTGAACCGCTTTTAAGATAAGGCTGTTCTCATTCAAAAAGATATTTCATGTGAGCCTCTTTCAGTGTTTTCCAGTTTCTGACTTTTCCATATCTCTACTTTTAAAAAACAGCCAATGAATGAAATGGGAAAAAGTCCTCATATTTTTTCATGCTACATGTTTTTTTGAGCATGGAAAAACCTTGTATCAAAAATCATTCCACTCATTCTAAAGAGAAAATATGTTACAGGAGTTTTGAAAAAATTGAAAAAGTGCTTGGAGTACACATTCATCTGTAACATGAGAATTACCCAATGTACATACAAAGAACAATCGAGTGTTCACTGTACACAGACTGAATATGTCTGTTCACTGTAACTTGTGAACAGGGCTATGGAGTCAGACCAGTTCTCTATTCAGGTCAGTGTTGTCTACCCCAACCAGCAGCAGCTCTGAAGGGTCTCCGACGGAGATCTTTCACATCAGCTGCTACCTGTAACTTGGGATGCCAGGGACTGAACCTGGGGCCTTCTGCGTCCAAAGCAGATGCTCCTCCACTGAGCCGCAGCCCTTCCCCAGAAGACACAGAAACCAAGGTGGTCAATAACAGTTTGGGCAAACTATGCTATTTTGACCCAGTACCTAAAGCTCAGTAGAGGTGGCACCAGGTGTACTTCTCTTAGGAAGGGTGATTGATGGCCAGGGGAGCACCCTGAAAAGGCTCTTTTCCCAGAAGCCTCCGGCTTCATTTCCGAAGGCAGGGGCACCTGAAGGACCTCACAGGCTGGGCAGGTTCGTACGGGGTCAGAAAGCCCCTTCTAAGGTCAATTTTTACTGCACACCAAGTCAAAATTCTGCAGAGAAAGTATTGCTCTGAATCTTGTCTGAAACGTGCATATTAAACTGTTTTCCTGAATTTATTCTGCTAGCCACGGAAAGGGTGAGAGCGCTATGCAGGGATCTGTAGCCCTTAGCACTAAAAACAACACATTTTGCTCAACCCACACTCCTTTTGTTGCCCCAGCACTGTCCACACACCTTCAAGCTTCTCTCATGAGGACTAGGAACTTTCCAAAGCAGGGGTCTTTGACTCCTTAATTACATACCCACTATCCATTTCTCCACGTACAAGACAGAAGCCATGTCATGTGCATGAGACCTTATTTCCTTAAGAGGAGACAATATGGCCACCGGCCTGCCCGCCAAATCCACATCCGCCACTCCAACCCACCTTGCTGTTCTCCTCATCAGAGGAGCGCATCTCTTGCCGTTGCTCCTTAAACCCCCAGATTGGCACCGAGACGGGCAGGGACTTGGCATACTGGTGGCTGAGGGGCGGAGGGGCCGTTTGCCCGGGGGTCTCCTCACTCAGACTCCCATCTGGAGAAAGACAAAAGGGGAGCAAGAAAAGGGGGGGGCCGTTTAGAGGGACAGCAAGAAATAAAAAATAAAAAGAAGCCGAGACAGACCGAGTAGAGAGAGATCCGTGGCACGTTCATGGTTCTTTAAAAGAGATATATACCCCAGGACTTCCAAGGCAGCTTATGCACAAAATTAAAAACAATGCAAGGAAAGAATACAAAATAAAGCAGATAGGGGAAAAACCCAGCAAGAGAGCATCCGCTTTAATAACTGATAAAAACAAACCGGGGCCAATGAGGAAGCACGCAGGAGGGGAGGGAATGACTTGGGAAGTCCCCACATGTCCACAAATCCCTCCCCATCGCCTTCCCTCCACCACCCAACCCCAGTATCACGGCAGCTTTCAAAACTCAGGGCCTCTTTGAGCACAAGCGGTCCGTTGTATGGGGGACTGACAGAGGCTGGAAGGAGGTGACACATCAGTTTGGTGTAGTGGTTATGTGCGTGGACTCTAATCTGGGAGAACCGGGTTTGATTCCCCACTCCTCCACTTGCACCTGGCTGGATGACCTTGGGCAAGCCATGGTTCTGTCAGAGCTGTTCTTGAAAAAGAGCAGTTTCTGTCAGAGCTCTCTCAGCCCCACCTACCTCCCAGGGTGTCTGTTGTGGGGAGGGGAAGGGAAAGGAGTTTGTAAGCTGCTCTGAGACACCTTTGGGTAGTGAAGGGTGGGGTATAAATCCAATCTCTTCTTCTTCTTCTTCATCAGGCCATGGGAGCCAGTTGGACCTCCATAAAGCAAGGCTGAATGCAAAAGCACTCAAAGCTCCATACTGAGACCACATTATGTGGTTCAGCCCCCCCCCCCAGACTTCATTCCAAACACTCTGTGAGGTTGGCTATCTACTTATTTCATTTGTACCCTGTCTTGGCTCACCGTTCTCTTTGTCTCTCTTTTGCTCTCACAACAACCTTGTGAGGGAGGTCAGGCTGGGAGTACATGACTGGCCCTTGGTCACACACCAAGCTTCCGTGGCCGAGTGAGGATCTGAACGTGGGTCTGCTAGACCCTAATGCAATGCTCTGACCACGACACTGTGCTGGCTGGGTGATGGTGCCTGGGACAAGGTCACCCTTTTCAGCGGGGTGGAGATCTGAACCCTGTCTTCCTAATCAAACCAACATACCCTACTGTAGATCTGGGGAAACGGTTCAAAAGGGCAACAGGTACAGTGATGGGAAATGCCGGCGCTTCCTCACAAGAGACAAAGCGAAGCACCATGCGCGTGCATGGGTCCCAGGGCTGGAAAGGGCTGAGGGCGGCTGCCCAAAGATACAACAAGCCCAGGGAATGGTCAGGGAGCACCTGAGATGGCGCTGTTGGACCAAAACAGAAACAGGTGGGGTAAAAATATTAGACTGCTCAAACCCTTCTACCAAGGCCAGGTCTACCTCCACTGATTCCAGCACTGGAGTCCCTGAACTCTTCTACTAAGGCTTTCTTGGGCAGCAGAACACTCGTTTTACACAGGGGATCCCCCCCCCACTCCGAAAAGAGCCCAGTGTGTCCCCGGAGCCAGGTCGTCCTGGATCGGCTCCCACTCACCATCAGTGCTCTCTGGATCAGAGTCAAAGAAAGGCTCGTATTCTTGGCTTGGGGAATCCTCATCCATCACAAACAGGCCTGGGAGGAAGATTTGGAAAAAAACACACTGGAGTCACAACGGTTGGTGCAGAGAATCTCTGAGCTCTATGGGCAGGCTTTAATAACTCTGGCAGTTTCTTTTCTGATCTCACTCACATTCCACTTCTGAAATCTCATATAGATCAATGTTTCTGCTTACAGGAGAATTGGGTAGAAGAGACTATCCACTGCTGAGGAATGCAGAATAAAACTTAAGACCAGACAGTTTTACCGTTTGTTTCCTAAAGTATGCTGTGCTCCTAATGCATTCTGGATCTGTCTATGACATGAACGGGAGTTGATGCAGCACTAGAAACTTGACAGCCAGTTTTCCTAGATTTCCTCACAACATTTTCTGGGTACCTTATATTGAAACCATATTTTTGACTCTAAAATGTTGTCTGAAGTATGCCTCCCACCTCTCCCCATCAGCGATGCATTCAAGGTCAGGGCCAGCAACCACTCTGCATGGAAAGTTACTCTGGGAATTGAGGGGGAGGCAGTGGGTGGGCCAGCATGTCAAAATGCCCACCCTTAAAGTGGCCCACCTGCAAGGGTTGTTGCTATAACTTGACATTGCTTTTGTCTCTAGACTGCAGCCTGATGGCACTTAGTATATTTTGGCCGCTGTGTGACAGAGTGTTGGACTAGATGGGCCATTGGCCTGATTCAACATTGGCTTCTCTTATGTTCTTATGTTCATACCCACAGCTGTTGACTCTTACAGGGCAGATTTGGCTCAGGGGCCTCTAGTGCGGACCCCCTAATTTAAGGAATCGGTGTCCTATTTTAACAGGGGAAAGAGCCAGGGCAAGGGAGAGTCTGTGTACATTTTCAGCCTTAGATTGGAATGGGGGTCAATTTGAAGAGGGGATATCCACAGGTGACTTTCCAATAAAGGAGGTCTGTTACTGGACCAATGAGAATGGAAGGCGTGGCCAGGGAGGGGCTGCGGCTCACCGAGAGAGCATGTCAGTATTTCTCGCTGAAAGAATCTGCAGCTGGTAAAGACCTTTCCCTGTCCCCAGATTCCAGAGAGCCACTGCTGGTCAAAGTAGAAAACACTGAGTTAAATGGACCTGTGGGAAGACTGGGTATAAGGCAACTTCTTATATTCACTATCGCACAGTGCCAGGGCTTCTGGGACTGGAGGGGGCAGCTAGCCGGCCAGAGAAGTGGACAAACTTTGGAGACTGTTGGAGGGGATGAGAGAAGGCCCAGAAGTTACCGAGAGGGCCGGAGGCTGACTCTCAGTGGGCTTGATATGGTCCACTGGGCACCAGGGTCAGGGTGGTAGCTTATCAATGCCCCATGGACAGGGCTTTATTCCCAGCACAGGCATCACTGGGTGAAAACAGGTAATCTGAAAGGAGATCGCTACTAATACCAGAGGAGGTGACATATTTTTAAAGTAAAAAATTGCAGACTGGTACTCTGCCTTTCCTTCAAAGAGAATGGAGTGGCACACAGATGTTTCCCAAATATTTGTGAATTTCCTGCATTGTGCAGGGAGTTGGACTAGATGACCCTGGAGGTCCCCTTCCAATGCTATGATTCTAACCTCCCATCCTAGACCTGGTTAGCTTCAAAGATGGAACTGCCACCAGATGCCTTCAGAGCACTACCTTGGAAAAGAGGGGATGTTGACTTGTGCGGAGGGAGAGGCGGCTTCGGGTCACAGCTCCCAGGCTGAGCGATATCCCATCAACTTGGCCTCTTCAGCCCTGATGGCTAAATATACTGCTGCTTTTCTCAGCTCCGGTTTTGGCCTCGGCTAGAGTATCAGGTTCATTAAACAGATGGGCATGGCGAGGGACTGTTGGCAGGGTAGCAACCGGTCGAAAGATCAGAAAGCGAGGCTGAGCTGGTGCGGAGCCAAGATTAAGAGCGGGTGCCCAAAAGCTGCCAGGTGATGCCCCCCTTCTGCCACACATTCATCTGGTCACCTGTTCACCCTCGCCCACATCTGCAGTGATACCAGTCAAATTGGCAGGGCTGTTGCAAGCATTCCTAAGATATGGGAAATGAGCCCTTCAGACATGCTAAACACTATTATTTCCTAAAAGTATCAGGATCTATTCTGTAAGATCCATCCCAACTTCCCCTCTTAGTACAGCCCCCATTCCACATGGGCTTTTATACACAAACATCCCATGAACCCTGGCATAGGCTTTTTGGTGGCCAAAGGGGTCACCTCTTCCCTTTTCACCAGCAGAGAAGCTGGCTGGATCCAACCCAATGGCTCGTTAAATTAAAACATTATTATGTTTTATGGTGATATAATTTATTTAAGCATTTTTAATGCAAAGTATAAAAAGTGAGTGGGGCTAAGAGTATCAGACTAGGATGCGGGAGACTCAGGATCGTCTCTCCACACTGTCATAATGATGATAATCATCATTATCATCATCATAGGGTATCGTGCAGTATGGCCAGGAGATCCTAAAATTGTCTGGCAGCCTAAAGTTCTAGCTCTTTAACATTATGCACCACTAGATGGCGAACTAGACTTATTTGGGGGGCGGAGAGAGCTCTGAAAGAGCTGTGACTGACCCAGGGTCACCCAGCTGGTTTCATGTGGAGAAGTGCAGAATCAAACCCGGTTCTCCTGATTAGAGTCTGCCGCTCTTAACTACTGCACCACGCTGGCTCTCCAGTCTGCCACGAAGCTTGCTGGATGGCCTCAGGCCTGTCGCTCTCTCTCACCCTAACCTCCCCCACAGGGTTGTGGTTGTGAAGACAAAATGGAGATAACCATGTAAGCCGCTCTGTGCTTCTTGGTGGAAGGGCAGGATAGAAAGAGACTAAATAAACATAAGAATAATGTAGGAGGCAACTGGCAAAATGTTTTCCCTTCAAGCATAAATAGGCCACCATCTCACAGTGCTGAGACCTAGTCCTGGAATACAATCATTCAGAATATAAATATGAATTTTGGCCAGTGGACAATTTGGCTTAAGTTTAAGGAGCACACCTTCACGAAGCATTTTTATTTTAAGACTCTGGGGCATTATGTTGAACCACTTTTGTTCATTAATAAGGAAATAAGGGTTGGGGAAAGGCAGAAAGGGCAGGGCAGGGCAAGTGTCCTGCAAGGCAAAGGTCTCCCCCCCCAACTTCTATATTTGCTAAATGAGACCTGAGGCACAAGGAACACCACTGGGGTATCACTTCAGCCATGTTCTTGCTTGCGAGCACAGCCGGCATCAAGGGTCAGTAGGATGGGGCACCTGCCGGAAGGCAAGAACCTTGCAGGGGTCCCGGTGATGACCGAGCACACGTGGCCCATGGGCTGCCCCCGGGAAAGGGGATATGGGCCCAGGGGACTCTGTGATTCTTCATCCCCCAGGTGCTGATGGAGCTTCAAGCAGAATGAATCTCATGCCATCCTCCCTCCTCCAGGAGGGTGTGTGAACACGTGTATAGGAAAAGCAAAGTGTGTGTGTGTGTCACTGGAGAATATTTTGCCCAGGCTCCCCACAAAACTCAGAGCCACCCCTGCTGTTCTCCCCTGACTCAGCATCAGCCTCCCCACTTTAGGGACTGCAAGTTTTGCCAGGACTTGGACTCACAAGTTCAAGACTCCAGTACTACAACAAGGGGCCCTTTACCCAACACTGCCTCACCTGCTCCAGCAAACACTTATCTTAGGGGGCCAACAAACAGGGCACGGGGGCCAAGGCCTCCCCTTGATGCTGCTTTCAAACACAGGTATTCACTTGCTTCCTCTGTAGGTGGAGGTTCCCTCCACTCACCATGGCTAGTAATAGGTGAGGGACTTCTGCACCATGAACCGGTCTAATCCCTTTATAACACTGTCTATGCTCATGGCTATCACTACATCCACTGGCAGTAAATTCCACAATTTAGCTACCCATTGAGTAAAGCAGTATTTTGTTTCGCCTGTCCATCGAGTATACCGTCTCTCTACGCCTAACTTCCATGCATAATTTTATAAATCTCTATCATGTCCCTCCCCCAAATCATATATTTTCTAAAGTGAAAAATCCCAGATTCACTGCTTCCAAAGGGATTCTTCACCTTTAACCAGCACACAACCCAGTTTCTTCTTCACTGTGTCCACGAAGAAGCCCTACGAACTTCACCACACACAATCAACGCAAACCCCACGTAGACTGTGGGTAGGGGCGTGGCTCAGTAGTAGAGCATCTGCTCAGCATGCAAAGGGTCCCAGGTTCAATCCCTGCTGTCTCCAATTACGGATCAGGTAGCCGGGCCTCCACCAGAAAGCCTGGAGAGTGGCTGCCAGTCAGAGTATACAATACTGACCTTGATTGACCCTGATCTGATTCAGTATAAGGCACCTCCTTGTCCGGGTGTCAATGGACTTACCGGTGGTGTCGCTGGGATGGTCTCTCCCGCCTGGCTGCTCCACTTCCGTCAGTGTGTTCCTGTCTCCTTCATCGTCTTCCTCTTCAGGCTCCTGGCTTCCGGAAGCCTGTGGCAAAGGCCCCTGGGAGGTAGGCGTCCTGTGTGGGGCAGGCTCGTCTGGGGCACCGGTGGAGGGATAGCTGCGAGAGTAAGGGCCGTGGTTGGGGGGCAGGGAAGGGGCTGCGGGAGGACGGGCAGCATAAGCGAAGGCCGTGGTTTTGTGGACCACTGCAATGTCTTCGAGGTAGCGTTGGAGGGCGTCAGCCAGGGCCCCGCTGCCGTGCTGCAGGTAGCCGAAGCCGCCAGGGGGAGGGGCCCTGAAGGCCGTGAGCAGCGCCACTTCGTTGCCAGTCTGGTGCCGGTATCGTTCTGCTGCAGCTACCAGGGCTGCCCAGCTCTCCTTGTGGTTGTCTGCCATGGTTGTCATCCTGTGGGGGGGGGAACAAGAAGAAAAGGGATTTCTGCGTTAACTGCCAAGACTCCTGCTTCTCCCAGGGAAAGCCGGGGAGGATGGAAGGGAGGCATGAAGAAGCCAGGGCTCTAAGGGAGACTTCGGTCGGCTAGGTTGGAGCAAGGAGGACCAGAAATGACCCGTAGGGGAGCTGGGGACTCATGGGGCTGCAGAGAAGGGTTACAAGGTCAAGGCCTGCTTAGAGGGGCTAGGAGGGAGCCAGGTCTCCTCAGTTGGGGCTAGTAGGCTTGGGAGGTGCTACACGCCCTGGGCCTGCTCAGAGGGACTAAGAAAGCGCCAAGGACTCGTTGGTCTGCTTGCAGGGGCTGGTGGGCTGCTTGGAAGGGGCCAGGACTCCAGGATTCTCTGGGAGAGGCATACAATTCAGGAGGCTACAGCAGAGAAATCCGAGTCATGAGAGCTCCTGGTTTCCTTCCAGGAGAAGCAAGAGTAAGGGTAGGAAAGCAGGGCTGCTGGATTCAGGGGCAAGCAAGCAAAATGTTCCAGGCATGCCACAAAAGGGAGGAGACTTTACTGAACAAACAACACGAAGGGGAGGGGAAAGAAGGCATCAACAAGGGTGCGGGACTGCCCCCTCCCGAGCCCTCAGGGGGTGGTGAGGACGGAAAGGGGGCCCCGTTACCTTCCAGCGTCTCTGAGCTCCCTCCCCACACTCACCCTTCCCCCACTCAGGGTCACCACTCTGGATGCTGACCTCTCACCTTTGACCCCCTCCTGGGACACTTAAGCCCCCCTCCACCTCTAAACAACAACCGCCTCCTCCTCCTTCTCCTCCCCCTTCCTAAAGCTCCGCCTCCTCCGGCTGCCCTCACAAGACATGAGCATGTCGTCCACGCCGTGCCCTTTATAAAGATGGCGTGGAGGGGGGGGAATGGAGGAAAGGGGTGTGTGCGGGGAGGGAATGCCCAATTCAAAGATGGAGGCGGTAGCGATTGGTCCCTAAAAAAAAGATGGGAAGCGCGCGCGCACACAGACACGCGCGCACGCTAAAATGGAATAGACCAAGATTGAACGTAGTAGAACAAAGTTTTAGTCGAGCGGCACCTTGAAGACCAACAAACTTTTATTCAAGGTGTGAGCTTTCGTGTGCATGCTCATCTCCTCAGACATGGCTATCCACCCGAATCTACTGAATGTAGTAGAAAGTGACCCTTTAAAAATGGCGGGAAAAGCTTCATGACGTCCGGCGCAAAGATGACCGGAAGTAAGAACGCGAACGAACCAGGTGAGGGCTGCCCGAAGTAAAGATGGCGAGACTATTTAACTACACAGGAGGGGAAAAGTGACCGGATTTCCTGGTTATTCTTGGCGCCATGTTTGTTCCTCCTTAGACGGGTAAAAGTGACAGGTGCTCATAGGATGCAAAGGAGAAATTCCAGATATTATCTGAGCTGTAATTTTACAGTGGATTGTCGTTACCCTTTGAGAAAAATAGCTGAAGCCCTTTCACACTCCTATCTTCTTGCGGGGATCAAAATATGAATGTTTAAGTGTTTAATACCAAAAAAACTAATTGAAGAGAAAGAAACCGTGTAACATTATTTTAACTGTACCGAGGAAGAGTCGTGACTGAGAGATACTGTGACCATATTGAAGATTTACAACACACACACCCGGCGATGTTATCCGTGTTGCAGATTAAGGGGAAGCGGAGGTTTACAACACTGGTTGCAACAGCCCTGCAGTGTAGTCCAGTATTATTGCCAAATTGGAAGAGGACCGACGGGTTAATTCGCGTTTGATCCGCGACGATGAAACCCGTCCTTTTCTGTCTTTCTGCTTAAATATTTTTGGTAAAAGGGGGGGATGCAGGAAGTTCCGTCCGTCCCCACATTTTCCCTAAAGCTGGCATAAGGCTAACCTTCCCCCTTCTGTTTATTTCTTTATCTTTTCTTTCATAGCTTTATTATTTTATTGTACTCGGCTTTATACCATGTTTCTGAAATAACTTTCCGTGTGGTCATTTCAGTTTGCGCTTTAAATGCAGGAACGTTTCATCATACTGTGAAACAATCGAGTTTGCACTTCGCCTTGTGATCAGATCGCGATATATTTAAAAAAAAAAACGAACCACCGGCAAACGTTGCCCTCTTTAAATATGGAGGAGGAAGCTTCTCTCCCCCTTCCAGTAGCAAAAAAAAACCCCAAAACCCCGCGTTCAGGTTGGTATTCGCTCGTGCCAGAAACAATGATGGCAACAAAGGACACTCCAGCTAATTAGAGGGAAGCGCAAATATGGAGCACTGTGGGAATGACAGGAAGTGACGTTTTGTTTTGCAGGAAGTGTCTGTCAGGAAGAATGGAGTTAGGGGCCTGCAGGGTAAGGCACGCCTTGGCTCTTTTGGCATACAGTTGATTATCCTTTTTGTTTGGGTGGGGATAGGATGCAAAGGAAGGGAAGCGTCACACGCACCCCGCAGTCAGCGGGAGGACGGAATTATTTCCCAAAGGCAAAGGAAGAGGGAGGAAAAAACCATTCCTATAAATGTAGTGTGTGTGTGTGGGGGGGAGAGATAGATGAGGAAATCTGATTTCCGTGTGCTATGAATTTAGGGAGAGAAATAGCAGCACTTGACATATGCCGGTTGGTTTCTACAGCCTCCCTTTAGTGCCTTTCCCAGTGTTTTGGTATTGCTGGGAGACCTGATGAAGTCCTTTCAAATGCATTGTTTTGAGCATGAACACTGGGGTCTGCCTTCACATCTTTGGGTCAGGGTAAGGACTTTTTTGGCACTGACCTTTTGTTTTCTTCCACCCCACCTTCAGGTTGCGTTTGAAAAGGATGGTGTCTATCTACACACCAGTGCAAAGCGTCATCCTGATCAGGATTCTATCATCCCAGGGGTTATCCGCATAATTGAAAAGGTGGGTTAAGATGGGCTACCGGTTGGGATTGAGAAGGTGTTTTAGTAGAGTTGGTAGTGATGAGAGGGTTGCACCCCTATGATGGGTAAATGTCAGGGTTGTGTGTATTTTGTGTGATGGTAGAACTTGGGTTTCTAGCATGGAACTCAGCATGCTGAGTATTTCATCTCTAAACTTTTTTAAAAGCCCTTAGATTATGTTGTTTAGGAAGTAAGGCTGAAAAAATAAAATACAAGCTGGCGAAATCTCAGAATTCAGAGTGGACCTGAACAGGATTTTCAATTATTGTGTTGGGGGGAGGTTTGCAAAGGGGTGGGGAAAAGGAGAATTGTTGGATGTAAGGTACTAAGGTTCATCAGTGTTTGATATGAATTGTTTTAATGCGACTTTTGTGTGCTGCTCCGGATATTTTGGAGTTCTGGGCCTCTTACAAGCCTACCTTTATTCAGGGCCCGGACGCGTTGCTACAGTGGACGCCTGTAGAGGAGTCTTCAGACGCTGCTCAGATAACGTTCACCAAGAAGGTGAGGTTCCCATCCTAGCCATTAATCTGCATTCACGGTCTAAATCTGTTCCATCTCAAAGACTGGGTAGGTCTGTACATTCCTTTAGACTAGGGATTCTTAAAATTGTATCACGTTCTAACCGCTGTTGTAATCTATTTGTTAAACTGAAATAATCATATAAGAAGAAGAACGGAACACCTTCTCCCCCCTAATCTCGTTCTCTGCCCATCAGGACACAGTGGGCTGCCAGGCTGATGAAGAAATCTTTGACCCAGGGTATGAGCCGGACTGGGCTGTCATCAGTACAGTGGGGACTCCGTCTCGAGTCCAGGAAGAAACAAATGGTAACTAGAAAGAGGAGTCTTGAGGTAGCTAAGAGACAAGGGCTGAGGGTGACTGGTAAATTGACAATGTAGAATGCAGGAGTGGGGAAGGAGAAAGAGCTGGTAGCGGGGGATTGTGGGATATTCTCCTAGGAAAGAAAAGTGTTGTCTAACACCACTTTTTCCTTCCCCTCCAAGCAGCTTCTGGGCCAAAGTCTCCCATTCCACGTGGCCAGTGGGCTTTCACTCTCCACTTGTCTGAGCTGAAATCCATCCGTAAAAGCAAGCCAGGTCTGGGCTGGTCATACCTCATCTTCATCACTAAAGATGGGGTCTCCATTCAGGCCCTGCACTTCCACCGTGGGGGCACCAAGGCCCTTCTCAAAGCCCTTTGCAAATATGTCATCTTAGCCACGTGAGTGAAACTGGTACCCTGTACTTGATCTGTGTTGATTAAGAGGGGTGGGTGGGAACAGGGGATGGCTGTGTTGGTGAGGTCATGGCTTTGCAGAAATTTGCAAAACAGCCAAAAGGAACTTGTCTGCACTCTCAGCAAAATAGCATGAGAGACCATTTCCTAACACTAGCTTCCAAAAGTCAGTTTTGTGGCCTGCCTGTTGAGTAAGGCTCTAGTTGTCCCCCAAATGACCCCCAGATGCTGTGTCAATAGTTGGTCTAATTATTCACCACACGTCATGTGATAGAGTCCTCCCTGGATGGTGTCACTTCAGATTGCAGGGAGAGAAAGTGCATTTTAATAAAAATATAACCCTTGCCCATTAAAAACACACAGATTGTTGAGAAATAATACCTTGGGACAGTCCAAGCAAGAACCCTTTGTTCTGGTGTGCTAACTTTCTACATATAGGGAGGACTACTCAAAAATATGTCATCCCCCCCCATAAAGTGGTACAGTCCATGCAAAGATGCTACCATGTCACTGGACTGGACGTGTAGCCTGGTTTGAAGTGTGTTAAAGGGGAAAGCGAGCTCACTCCCTGTTTCTCTCCTCTCCTCAAAGCTCCCCTAAAGATTCCCGGCTCTACCTGGTTTATACGCACGATTCCTATGCCCTCACCCACTCTTTCGACGAACTGCAGCTCTTCGACGACAGTTCTTCCAACCTCGTTTCGGTGAGATTCTTCTCCAGTCTCCACACGGCCCATCAAAAGAGATATCTGGGGAATTAGAATGTGGATTGGAGCTGTGAGTCAGTAATCTGTGGTAGCAACCTGAATAGCCAGAAGTTTGGAAGCTAAGCAGGGTCGGCCCGAGTTAGTGTCTGGATGGGGGACCACCGAGGAGGTTCGGGGCCGCTCCACAGAGACAAGCAATGGCAACACCACCCCTGAACATCTCTTGCCTTGAAAATCTAAGAAGGGCCACCGTGTTAGTTAATGATTGCCCCGTCCTCTGTTTTTATACTCATAATATAACAACCCCGTGAGGTAGGTTAGTCAGAGTGTAGTGTGACTAGCTCAGAGTCACCTGTTGGGATTCCACAGCAGAACAGGGATTCGAACGTGGGTCTCCCAGATCTTAGTCCAGCCCCTCCACTGTGCCAGCTGTCCCAATGGGATGGGAAGGGGGTGATAGAAGGGAAGAGCTATGAACCAGGATGCTGAGGCGGGCTGCCACTGGCTAGAGCAGAGGAATCTGGACTTCTGGGTTCTGTTCGGGAGGGGTTAGATTAGAGGAGAGAAGATTTGGTAGTAAATGCTGAGCAAACTGAAGTTAGGGCTGTGGTGTATACTGAGGGTGACATTTCTGGCTTGTCTGGCAGTGGTATGGCATTTTATATACTATCCCCCGCCCAAACCCACCATCATCGTCCAATGCAGGGCGTAGCCCACAACACGCCTTGACTCCGTTTTATTCCCCTTCCCCCTCCCGCAGCGATTCTTGCAGGATCCTTATGCCGCCACCTTTGGGGGCTTCTCCAAAGTCACCAATTTCTTCCGCGGGGCTCTGCACCACGAGGACGGGATCCCCCAGCACGCCCAGAGCGACCCCGGCACTGGCAATGTCGAGGACGAGACGGGCTTTGAGTTGATCACCTGTGTGAGTGTCGGAACCGGCGGCTCCGGTGAGGGGGGCTGGGCAAAAGCGGTAGCCATTCCTGCGCCCCTGGGGAGGAGCAAAGCTTTTGGCCTCCCTTTCTCATCCCCAGGCACTCTCTCTTCCCCCCTGGCTGTGATTGAACTGGAAGCAGCCATGCTGGTCGGACTGCAGGCTAGAGAGATGGCTGGTGGGAATGGAAAACAGTGGATGTCTTGAACCTTTTAGCAGAAGAAAGCGGGCCCAGTTGGGCCTGTGTGTCACAGACAGTGTGTTCCCTCTAAGCTGAGTTCATGTGAGCTAGCTCACAGTTTTTTTAGCCTCCAGCTCGCACATTTTTGTCTTAGCTCAGGAAGGATGGCTCCAGAACAGTGCTCCCTCTAACCTATGGAGTCTCATGAGCAAAATTTCTACTTTGTGAGCTGCTGACATTAAACTTGTGAGCAAGCGATTTGACGGCTGCATAAATGAGTTTGCTCTGGAGCCATCCTTCTTGAGCTAAGACAAAAATGTGTGAGCTGCAGGCTAAAAAACTGTGAGCTAGCTCACATTGACTCAGCTTAGAGGGAACGCTGCTCCAGAGCCAACTAGTTTATGCAGTAGCCAAATCGCTCGCTCACAATTTTTATGCCAGTAACTCCCAAAGCAGAATTTTTGCTCAAGGAATCTACAGCTTAGAAAGGGAGCATATTGGTCCCAGATGCTGTCCTGCTCATCCCAAGGCAGCCGTGGCACTAAGGTGTCTTGGTAGGTGCCACAGTTAATCTTGCCCAGCTGGTTCAAGGAGCAGATATGTCAGCAGGAAGGGGCACCCGCCCGTCTCCTTCCTCCAGGGATCGGAATGCAAGGACTTGGTCAGTCAGTGTCTTCCAAGATGCACGTGACTGAAGAAGCGATTCCTGAAAATGAGGATGCCAGGAAAATAATCAGCCTCTCCCAGTGGCTTTTAAAATGGCATTGTGATAACCTTGGCATCCCGGAGAAATTTAGCAGGTCAGTCATGGCAGAGAAGCCTCCCCCAAAGCTGGCTGGTTTCCTATGACCTGACTCCTCGTGCCACGTGCACTAGCAGGGAAGAGTCGGACCCACTTTCTGCTCGGGTGGGAAGTTCTCGTCCACACCAAGCAGCTGCCTTAATAAGTGTTCTGGATCCTCTGCAACATGCAGGCATGCTCTAATGGGGGAAAGAGTTTCCTGAGAGCTGAACTTTTTCTTTGGGAAGCCTGTTGGCCTCTCCCGTCCTTTCTAAGGCAGGGAGCTTGTCTTCTGCTCTGTCCTGCCCCCCTCCCCAGCTCCTTCTGTGGTCTATTTATTTTTTTCTCTCACTGAGACTCGAGGCGGATTATGGAGGGCAGAAAGAGAGAAAAAATGGAATCCTACAGCATAGCATGTCCAATTGACGCTGCAATGGGACGAGGAGTTCAAAATTGAATTTCAAGTGTGAGCCACAGTGTAATCGTAGCGCTTTAGATATCCAGTGAACAATCCAACAGGACTAGGAATACAAAATGGAATGACGACGTGACTGGCAAACTGCCCAGGCAGGGCTGGCCTCAGCATACCCTCTGGTGGGGCAGCTGCCGGGGCCCAGGGCTTGTGGCAGGGCCCGTGCTGTCGCCTCCTCCCCCCAAGCCTCCACCCTGCCCACACCCAGGTTCCCAAGCTGCACGCACTGCACGGTGCCATCGGAGAAAGGGCTGCGGGCAGATGTGAGCATGGCAGCAGCAGGGCAGGGGAAGGATGCACAGGCAGGTAGCGGGCACACGGGTGGGGGGAAAGGGCAGGAGAGGGCAGAGGGGGGCCTCCAGGAGCTGTCTGCCTAGGCCCCCCCACCAAAAAAATCTAGAACTGCTCTGTCAGGCCAGCACAGTGCAAGCAGTGCAGAGTGGGGGATTATAAAGCTACAACGTGATGCGATCCCCGCTCCCATATGGAGGCACCCACCTGGACCGTTCTGCCCCGTTACAGATCTAATTCCGTTACGACAACACCCTCCTGGGAAAAAAATGATAATACCGGAGGGGCAACCGTGTTCGTCCATTGCAGCAAAAACAAACGGGACTCTTGCAAAGAATAAAAAAATAAGCTAATCGAAAACGGCAAGAGTCCAGTTGCACCAAAGACTAGCGAAATTTGTGGCAGGGGATGAGCTTTCGTGAGTCACTGAAGAAGTGAGCAGCGACTTAGGAAGGCTCCTTCCCCTGCCACAAATTCTGCCAGTCTTTAAGGTGCTGCTGGACTCTGGCTCTTTTTCTACTGCTACAGACCGGCGGACGCCCATCTTAACAGAAGCGAAATGACAGCCAAGTGCAGGTGCCCTCACTGCCCCTGCAGAAGCGGGCTCCAGTCCATGAACGCTTAACGCTGGAATCAGAGCGCGCTAGCCTTTACAGCGTCACGAGACTCCCGTTTAGCTCGCCTCCTTCCTTACCGCTCTTTCTGTTTGATGGCGGCAGCAGGCACGACTGGCAGAGCGGCCCTCCGTCCAGCGGGAGACCCCGGTCACGGAGCAGGAGTGGGAGCAGCACCTGGACCCCAGTGGGCGTGTGGGGGACCCCAGTGGGCTGCGCAGGAGGATCTTTGCTGGGGTGAGCCTGACTGGCATTCGGGGAAGCGGGAGGGGCCCATCGCAGGCCGGGAAATAGCCGGCAAAGAAGAAGAAGAAGGCGGACGGGTGGCTGTATGTGAAGCCCGGGGTGCTTATTTTCCCTTCCTAGCCCCCAGGGTTTGATGTCAGGGTAGAATGTGGCACCTGTTCTGTGATGTGCAGCCGAATAAATCCCCGCTCATCCTCTTCCTGCCCCTTCCAGGGCCTCAGCATGTCGCTGCGCAAGGAGGCCTGGAAATACCTGCTGGGCTGTTACGCCTGGGAGAACAGCGCCGAGGAGAACAAAGCACAAGTGAGGCGGAAAACGTAAGGCCGGGAAAGAGTTATGGAGGGCTGGGGGAATGTGGATTTGGGAGGGCACGGTCAGCCTGCGGGTATGTTGTAGGGCTATCTTTTGGCCACGCTCCTGCAGAGTGCAGGGGGTTGGACTAGATGACCTGCAAGGCCCCTTCCAACTCTAACATAATCTATGATTCTATGAACACACCCCCTCCTGCTTTTGTCAGGGACGAGTATTTCCGCATGAAGCTGCAGTGGAAGTCGGTCAGCGAGGAACAGGAACGACGGAACTCCTTGCTGCGTGGCTACCGCAGCCTGATTGGTCAGTCTGAGCTCCACCTCCCATGCCTGATTAGTCGCTGCCTATATTCCCCTCCTTGTCCCAGAATGCATTTCTGTGTCTTTGGTTTGTTTGCTTTTGGTCCCCTTTTGCCCGCAGAGGCTTGTTCACGTAGCACTAGATGTTTGGTGATTGTAAAACTATCCAGCCCTGGACTCTGGAATTGCTGTCAACAGCCTGAAGAACAGCACGCCCTGCAAGGACATTCCAAACAAACCCAAAGAGTTGACTGTGAGATGAGAACTGTGTACAGCGGTTATTGGCTGCTGCTATTGTATGAATATTAACAACTAGCACTTTAGTATGATTTTAGAATTTGTTTTAACTGCAGCTTATGTTTCAATTCAGTTGCCTGTTTTTATTTAAGCTGCCCTAAGCCAGCTTCAGCCGGCAGGGCGGGGTAGAAATCTGGATACTAAATAAATAAAATAATAATAAATAGCAGGCGAAGAAGAAGAGGGCATCTGGGTGGCCACTGTGTGCTGGGATGATGTTTTTCATCCAGTGACGTAGCCTGAGCCTAAGATCCTCTTTCCTTCTTAATCAGGGCCAAGCCTGATTCCCTCTCTGTATACTTGTAGGCAGGGCTTTTTTTGTAGAAAAAGCCCAGCAGGAACTCATTAGCATAATAGGCCACAGCCAACAGCAGAAACTCATTAGCATATTAGGCCACACCCCCATGTCACCAGTACTGTGGTCATCCAGCCACGCCTACCTTTTGCTGCTTATTCTATTTACCTTGTTTGTTGTCAGAACCCAGGGCTTTTTTTGTAGCAGGAGCTCCTTTGCATGTTAGGCCACACACCCCTCATGTAGCCAATCCTAATGAGTTTCTGCTGTTGGGTGTGGCCTGTTATGCCAATGAGTTCCTGCTGGGCGTGGTCAATTAAGGAATTGGACGTTCCTGCCCAAGAATAGCCCTGCTTGTAGGAGGTTTCTTTAAAGAAAAATAATCCCCGTATGCATGACTTTGCTGTGAATGGCACTGAGTCTTCTTGGTCATGCTGCTGGCCAATGGCCATCTCCCCCAGTCTGGGACAATCCTTCTTGCGTTCTTCCATTTTTTACCAACATGGGTAATAATCTAGTGTCACCTCCATTGTTGATTCCACATAATGTCTGAGAAGTTGACCAGAGCTGTTGTGGTACAGGGATCCGAGGCACTCAGCCATGGAAGCTTGCAGGGTGACCTTGGGCCCGTTGCTCTCGGCCTGACCTGCCCCACAGGCTTGTTGTCAGGCTAAGTGAGAGGAAGGGAGAACGATGCTGCAGGCCACTTTGCGTCTCCACTGGGAAGAAAGGAAGGGTATAAATGTCTAAACATCTGAGAGCCAGTTTGGTGTAGGGGTTAGGAGCGTGGACGCTAACCTGGGAGAACGGGGTTTGATTCCCCACTCTTCCACATGCAGCCGCTGGTGTGACCTTGGGTCAGTCACAAGTTCTCTCAGAGCTGTTCTCTCAAGGGCAGTTCTCAGGAGAGCTCTCTCAGCCCCACCTACCTCACAGGGTGTCTGTTGTGGGGAGGGGAGGGGAAAGGAGATTGCAAGCCACTTTGAGACTCCCACCGGGTAGTGAAGGGCAGGGCATAAATCCAATCTCTTCTTCTTCTCCTCTTCTGAATAATAACACCAGAACTAACCCAGATCACACTGTATGCTTCCCTCTGCTGTGGAAAGTCTTGTCTATTTCTACCCTCCCTCTGCTTCCCGGTTCTTCAAGCAGTTATCAGTCCATAAGAGGGCCTGTCCCTTTATCCTGTGGCTGCCAAGCCTAGGGTCACACTAAATGAGATGTGAGAGATCCATGGTTAGGCTCTTCCGTGGGTTTTTATAAAATCTAATTAGGCCACTCGCACACCCGGTGTGGCTGCTTTGAAGATCGTGGACATTTCCCAGTCCTCCAAAGCTGCAGTTACCTTTCCAAGGCAGGGAGAAGTGGGGTTGGGGGCGGGGAAGACTGGTGTAGACGATTTCATTAGGGGAATTGGCCCAGAAGGCAAGGATTGAATGCATGCCCCCCGCCCCCCGAGCAGCCCTTCCTTGATCTTTGGAACAGCCCAGCAGAGCTGTGAATTAAGTTTAAGGAAATGGGCAGATGCCCTTATTGCAGATCTTCCATGTTGCATCTTGTTTGGCCCTTATTCAGGAGCTTTCGGTAAGGATTTTGTCACAAGTTTTTTTGGAAGTCTCTCCTTTACCGATTGGATTGCCCCTGCTTACCTACTTGGTCTCACCTGTCCGAGTGGGCGTCTTCTCTAGCAGAAGCATCCAGGGTCTTGGCTGTATGGACACCTGCTCCTGGGAATCCTTTAAGTGGACATGCCAGGAACTGGACATGGGTTCTTCTCCATGCCAAGCAGGTGCTTTATCTGGGAGCCATTCCTGGGGCGGCGCCTCTGTGCCCACCTCTCTCTCTCTCGCTCTCTCGCTCTCGCTCGCTGTTGCTTGTCCCGCTGAACCGTTACAGACCATTGGAGCACGTTCATGTCATATTTCAAACTCCGCCGTTGACAGGCAGTAAATAATCCAACCCGCCTCACTCCGTAGGTCTGCCTCTCTTTGCAGAAAGGGACGTGAGCCGCACGGATCGGAACAACAAGTTCTACGAAGGCAGTGAGAACCCGGGCCTCGTGCTCCTTAATGACGTGCTGATGACCTACTGCATGTACAATTTTGACCTTGGTAAGGATCTGGCGGGTGAGCGGGGGAACGGGACCAGCTTTTAGAGACCCTTGGGCGGTTTGACCTAGCAGGACCCTCTCACCGTCCAGGGGGTAAGAGCTGTGGCTAGTGAGGGGTGGAGGAGAAATGCAGCCTTTGAACCGATGAGCTCCAAGTCCCTCGTGACAGTCTGGACCAACACAGGGTTGAAAAACTCTCCCAGAGATCTGCCTTCTCCTGTTTTAGTGGTGACTGAAGGGGGGGGGTATGCTAGGAAATGGTGGAACATGCAGTAGACCTGCCTGGGTCTGGCAGATCCCTGCCAGCAGAGGGCGCTGCGTGGCCCTCCCGCAAGCCTCCAACTGAGGAAGGAGGGGGGTTTCCTTCCCCCTTGTCCTCCATCCCTCTCCCATCCCTGTTTCTTTCAACCTGAGAAGTCAGAGCCAGACTCCTCCTAGACCAACTGTTAACTCAGCATCCTGGATCATTTGGGGGACCCGGGAGAGGAAGGGAAGGAGATTGTGTTGCTCTGAGACTCAGAGTGAAGGGCAGGGTATAAATCCAAATGGTGGTGGTTTCGTCTGGCATTTTCTCAGTAAAACCCTCCTTTCCTGCCCTGTTTTCAGTTGTCATTTGATGTGTGCCTCTTTTATCGTATGGCATGTGTGTTTTACCTTGCCCAGGATACGTTCAAGGCATGAGCGACCTCCTCTCCCCAATCCTTTACATCACCCAAAATGAAGTGGATGCCTTCTGGTGCTTCTGTGGGTTTATGGAGTTAGTGGTGAGTTGGGGCAACCGTGGACTTCCTCCCCGTATATAGAACTCCAGGGATGAGTGGCCAGCGAGAACTTGCAGTAGGGGTGCCTTGGTCCCAGTGGGGAGGGCTTATGGGGAAGTGGGTCGGGCATGCATTCAAGGCATCTCCCCGTCTTGAATGTGTTTTAGGTTAATACTTGGAATTCCTAATCCATGGTGTCCTCCTATGAAACCTGAGTTTGCAGGATACCTTACTTCAGTAACCCCTACAGAATGGTACACTGTGCAAGCTGAGATTTTTGCATTGGTTTGAAAAGCACACTGTTTGGACAGTTTTTGTTCACAGCACGTATGTTCGATTCCCCCCACCCCCAAGATGTCTCCCCATTCCAGCATTCTGTGCGGGGGGGGGTGGGGGGAGTCCTCCTGAGGTTGGAGGCCTTCAAATGGTTAGAGGGGTGAACATCTTGAGTATGAAAAGAAGTCATATTGAACTTGTTCGATCATTTGGTCGATATAATTGTTGGAAAAATGTTGTGGACTCAGATTTGTTACCTGCTTTTTGCGTAATATATGCAAACTTCTTAGGGGTCACGGTGGCTCAGAGGTTAAGATGCTGAGCTGCAGACAGAAAGGTCTGTAGTTTGGCAGTTCGAGACCCTAGCGCTGCATGACGGACCGAGCTCTCGTCTCTGGCCCCAGCTCCTGCCAGCCTAGCAGTTTGAAAGCAAGAAATTGCAAGGAGATAAATAGGTACCGCTTCAGTGGGAAGGTAACAGCGTTCCGGGTGCCTTGACAATTAGTCACGCCAGCCACATGACCATGGCAATGTCTTCAGACAGCACTGGCTATTTGGCTTGGAAATGGAGATGAGCACTGCCCCCTAGAGTTGGATTCAATTAGCTTTCGAGTAAGGGAAACCTTTACGTTTATGCAAACTTCATAAGGCTTTTGTTGTAATTATGCCAGTTAGATATGCTGTTGTGTTGTTAGCTTTGTTGTGAAAACTGTTCAAAATATTTTTTTTAAAAAAAAGTCATCTCCCAATCAGCTTGTTCTCTCTTGGTTTTTCCTCTGCAGCATCGCAACTTTGAGGAAAGCCAGGAGTCCATGAAGCGCCAGCTGGCCCAACTCACCCTGCTTCTCCGGGTGCTCGATCCGCCACTCTGTGACTTCCTCGGTATGTCCCAGTGGGGTCGCCATAAAACTGGGCCACTTAACATTTAGTATTGGCTCTGAGGAGGAGGCCGTGACCTGGATGGCCCAATCTTGTCAGACCTCGGAAACAAAGCAGGGTCAGCCCTGGTTGGTACTTGGATGGGAGCCCATCAAGCAGGTTTCCCAAGAACTTACCATAATTTGGCGGGGGATGCATACTTCTTGGCAGGACCATTTCCGGGGGAGGGAAAGACATGGCGCACGATGCCGTCACCAGGAAATGACGCCGGGTGACACTCTGGCAATGGGGCTGGAAACTGGAGTTTCCAGCCTCATTGCCAGAGTGTTGCCCGGCGTCAATTCCTGGCAACAGCATCATGCAGCGTGGATGTTCCAAGGAGGAATGTTCCGGCCGGGGACTGTGTGTACCCTGCCAAATTACGGTAAGTACCTGGCAACCCTACCACCAAGGGAGTCTGGGGTTGCTACGCAGAGGCAGGCAGTGGCAAGTTTACAACAGTCAAGAATGAACTCTGGCGTCCTCTTAAGGATTTCACACATTTATTATCCTATGAACTTTTGTGGAGTGAAGCTCACTTCAAGCAGATGCATGAATTGTCATTTCCAGGAAGCACATAAAGATCAGATACCTGGTAGGTAGATTTATGGCGATACAGGTTGGCCCAGTCTTGTCAGATCTGGTGCAGCCAAGCAGGGTTGGCCCCGGTTAGTATTGGGAGGGGAGACCACCGAGGACGTCCATGGTCACAACGCAGAGGCAGGTGAGGGCAGAAGCCACCTCTGAACATCACCTGCCTTGAAAACTCCCCAGGGGGCGCCATAAGCTGGCTGCGACTCGACAGCCAGAAAGAAAGCGGAGAAGACCAGATCATCTATTCAGACGTCTTGTGGGAGATCTTTCTCCACGAGGCCGAAACCTTTTGCATCCCTAAATGTCCAGGGGCTCTTTTCCTGGCTTTTATTTCCCTTTAGCCCCCTGCCCTAACCCCTTGAGTCTGCGCGTCTTTCTGAGCTTAGGAAATGACTGGCTGGGAACGACAACCCCTTATTGATCTCTGACTCGTCTCGTTGCTTCTCTTCAGACTCCAAGGAGTCCGGCACTTTGTGCTTCTGCTTTCGGTGGATCCTGATCTGGTTCAAGAGGGAATTTGCCTTCTCTGAAATTCTGCAGCTGTGGGAGGTGAGATGGTGCTTGGCTCCCGAGAGAGGCTGGTTTTGAGTTCCGGGGTGGTGGTGGTGGGGAAACCAAAGGGCTTGCAGTGTTGGCTCCGGGCAGATGTTGACAGTGCACAGAGTTGTGAGAGAACCGAAGCAAGCACCTGTTTTTCTGGGATCAGAAATCCGGTTCTCTCTCTCAGCCTCTTCCTGGCAGAGCAGGGCGGTCTGACATTCCAGGCACGTGGCTTTCCCTGACTTCTCCTGAGGACAGCATAGAGCCGCTTCGTGTATTTGATGAATTGAGCTGGGGCTCTCAAAAGCTCATGCTAGGCTTGAAGGGGCCACTGGACGCCTCTCTTTATCTTAGCAGCCTTTGCAGTTCTCTCCTAGGAGCAGCAAGCTGCAACATAAGAACATAAGAGCCCTGCTGGATCAGGCCAGAAGACTGTAATCTGGGAGAACCGGGTTTGATTCCCCACTCCTCCACTCGCAGCTGCTGGTGTGACCTTGGGTCAGTCACAAGTTCTCTCAGAGCTGTTCTCTCAAGCACAGTTCTCTTGGAGCTCTCTCAGCCCCACCTACCTCACAGGGTGTCTGTCGTGGGGAAGGGAAGGGAAAGGAGTTTGTAAGCCGCTTTGAGACTCCCAAGTGAAGGGCGGGGTATTAATCCAGTCTCCCCCTCCTCCTCCACCATCCTGTCTCACACAGTGGCCAACCAGTTCTTCTATAGGGCCGGCATCAGGGCAATAGAGGCCGAGGCCTTCCCCTGATGTTGCCTCCTGGCTCTGGGATTCAGATGCTGACAGCCTCTGAATGTCACCATGCCGAGTAGCCCTATCCTCCGTGAAGCTGTCTAATCCCCTCTTGGAGCGGTCTCTGCTTGTGACCATCGCCGCCGCCTCTAGCAGTGAACCCCACAGTTTAATCGCTCTGTGCAACGAAATATATTTCCGTTTGCTTGCCTTGAATCTGCTGCCCATCAGCTTCAGCGGTTGCCTGGTACGGGAGTATGGTGGTCCCAGAGAGCAGAGTGGAATCAAAGAGAGCTGTGCTCCTGTCGGGGAGGGGGGGGAGTAGCTAGCGGGAGCCTGGCCCAATGGAGACAAGAGTCACTCCGGCCAGTGCAGGCACAGCCTGTAAACTTGGCTCAGTCTGGTACCTTTGCCTTCAGACCTCCTCCCTCCCTGCCCAAACAGTATCGGTGGTCCTCTTCCCCTTCAGGCGCTGTGGACCGGGTTGCCTTGCCCCAACTTCCACCTCCTGGTGGCTTGTGGGATCCTGGATGCGGAGAGACAGGCACTCATGAACTCCGGCTTTGGTTTCAACGAGATCCTCAAGGTGAGAACAGAGCCTTCGCCGCAGCGGGCCGCCTGGTCCGGGATCCTCCTTCCCACTGTCGCTATCCCTGTGCTGTGGTGGGGCAGGGAGCCCTGCTGCTGCCTCCCAGCAAATAGCTCACTGCCTCCAAACGCAGGGGTCCTCCCAGGGGAATGGCCATCGGTGGACCTGTCCTCCTTATCTCATCAGCAGACTCATGCTCACTGTGCCTGATTCACACACAATTCGTAGTTTAAGCTCCCCCAGGCCCCCCCGCCCCCAAAATGAGTGAGTGAGAGAATGGTAGATGCAATCAAGCTTGGAGTCGTCATATGTGTGCACTGCACTTGATTGGGGGGGAGAGAGCCCAATATCTGTTTCTGCAGCCAAGAAGCCCTTCTTTTTCGTCCCCTTTTTCTGGCTCGCTTCCCTTGTGTCACTGCACCAACCAGCCCTTGTGCTACACCGCCCTCTGCTGGTACACGGAGTTTCCGCAGAACGCCGAGAAGCCAGATGGCACACGGCCTCCCATCTGTTTCCATGGACCTTCCATCTGTTTCAGTGGGCCTTGTATTGGTCAAGGACCAGGGCTCGTTTCCCACAGCACAGAACACAGTCCTCCTTCTTGAGCCTCTGACCTTGGCTGTATGTCCTTGGTGCCTGAATCGTCTGCATCGTAACATACTTGAGCTTTCCCCTCCTCACTTTGCAGCTTAAATTTCCCTCCGGCTTAAAGGTGCAGGCAGAACGGCACAGACCACGACTATCCGTCCTTTCTTGCACACAGCTAGTGGGGTGCCTCTCTCCATCCCTGCCTCCCCCCCCCCCAGTTCCAGGGGAAGTCCCTGTTGCGAGTCAGTTGCAGAAAAAAAATATACACTTTCTATGGAGTCAGACCCTTTGCCTATCAGTCTCAGTGCTGTCCACTGTGATCAACAGCAGCTCCTCTCTCCAGGGCTTTTCACATCTCATCCTATTCTGTCCCTTTAACTGGTGATGCTGGGATTTGAACCTGGGGCCTTGGGCACACCAAGCAGCTGCTCTGCCACTGAGCCATGACCTTTCCCCAGGTGCCCCTTGGTGGGTTTTTGTTTTGTTTTTAAAACTCTCTTTGGAGTTTCTCCCCTTTTGAGCCCATTCTGCCTATTCACAGCATATCAACGAGCTAACAATGAAGATGAGCGTCGAAGACATCCTGTGCCGGGCTGAGGCCATCTACCGACAGCTGGCAGCGACTCCGGTAGGGAATCTCTGAAGTTGGTGTTGTGGTTAAGAGTGGTGGACTCTAATCTGGGAGAACTGGGTTTGATTCCCCACTCCTCCATATGCAGCTGCTGGTGTGACTTTGGGTCTGTCCCAAGTTCTCTCAGAGCTGTTCTCTCAAGGGCAGTTTTCGGGAGAGCTCTCTCAGTCCCCACCTACCTCAGAGGGTGTCTGTTGTGGGGAGAGGAAGGGAAGGAGATTGTCAGCCGCTCTGAGACTCCTTCGGATAGTGAAGGGCAGGGTATAAATCCAATCTGTTCTTCTTCGTCTTCCTTCTACCTTCAGACGGTTGGGTCCACCTGGCTCAGGTTGGGCTTCTCCAATTGGCGGAGGCTGTCGAAGGTCTTGGGCAGGGAAAGGTCTTTCCTGCCATCTGTTGACAAAGTCCTTCAGCTGGAGGAGACAGGCTGAACCTGAGCCTCTCCCTGTGCAAACGGAGCCCCAGTGTCCCCCCCCCCCGCGCACACCTCCAGCCCTTCCGAATCTCAAGATCCTTTGGGGAAGTGATGGAGCCTCGGTGCTTGCTGATGCTGAGTGGCCCAGGCCAGCGAGCGTCCCGCAGTCTCGTCTCTTGACCACCCCTGGGAAAGTGATATGTAACAGGATCTGTATCCGGAAGATCATTTTCTGGTGGGAGACGAGAATCTCAGCGTCTCACTTTCCCAAAGCCCCTTATTGGGCAAAATGTGACCAAAGGTGACCTTGTCTTTCTCTTCTCTCTGTCTCGGTGGCTGGCTGAGGGCAGACTTAGATGGGAGCGCCACCAGGCAGAGACCCCTGCAGATGCCCTCCGCGTGGGAAGAAACGTTAATTTTAATACCGTGCTGTTTCATTTATGTGTTTGACTTTGTTTATAACCCCCCCCTTTCTCCCCACGGGGGACCAAAGCAGCTTGTGTTGTTCCCCAGTGAGGATGGTTCTCCAGCGATCCAGGGAGGGATGTCAGGCAGAGAGAGGGTGTGACGGGGCCAAGGTCCCCCAGCAAGCTTCCAGGACAGAGTGGGGATTCGAACCTGGGGCTTCTGGATCCTAGCTTGACACTGTAACCGCTACACCACGCTGGCTCTTGAATGTGTTGGAGTGCCTAGAGCATAAGAACAGCCAGGCAGGATCAGATCGATGGTCTGTTGAGCCCAGCATCCTGTTCACATTGCTGGCAAGTTGGATGCGGCAGAGAAGCCCGCGAGCTGGGCCTGTAGACAGTCCTCACTTGCTGGCCACATGGAGCTGTAGCTTTTCCTTGTAACATCCTTTATTGGGTTTAGGAGTAATGAATTATTTCATTATTGTACGGCATTGTGTGTAGAATATCCAGGAGATCCTAAGATTGGCTGGCAGCCAGAAGTTCTAGCTCTTTTAGCATTATGCACCATTGGCGGTGAGCTAGACTTGTTTTTTTTTTAAAGTGAGAGACGTTTCAGAGGTGGTCTGCCATTGCCTGCCTGTGCATCATACCCAAATACTAGCTAGGACCAACCCTGTTTAGCTTCCGAGTTGTCGGGACCAGGCTAGCCTGGGCTATCCAGGTCAGGGATTTAGGAGTAACAGACACTGAGAGGCATGTCAATTATTTATTATAAAAATAATCTACTGTTACTATTTTTTTTTAAGTGTTGGGTTTGCATTGTCATGTCCGATAGTCCAGGCAGTGGCAGCTGTTGAGAGCCAGTGTGGTGTGAGAGTCAGAGTGCTGGACTAGGACCTGCAAGGCTCCAGGTTCGAATCTCCGCTCTGCCGTGGAAGTTTGTTGGGTCTCCTTGGGCCAGTCACATACACTCTCAGCCTAACCTACCTCACAGGGTTGTTGTGAGGAGAAAACGGAGGTGATGCGAGTGACAGAAGCTGCTCTGGGTCCCCGTTGGGGGCAAAAGGTGGGGAATAAATGAAGTCAATAAATAAAAGGGTTGAAGATGCTGCCTTGGTGGGCCTGCAGGGCTGCAGGCTCCTTCTATAATGGGGGGAGGGAAGCAGCATCGTTCCAAAAGTGTGGTGCAGGCGCCAGCTGTGTCTTTTGAGCCGCTGAAATCCTCCAGCTTCTTAAACCTTACGTATCCTGACCTGGGATAGCCCAGGCTAGCCTGATCTTGTCAAATGTCGGAAGCTAAGCAGGGTCGGCCCTGGCCAGTATTTGGATGGGAGACCTCCAAGGAATACCAAGGTCGTGACACGGAGGCAGGCAATTGCAATCCAGCTCTGAAGCTCTCCTGCCTAGAAAACCCCACAGGGTCGCCTTAAGTCAGCGGTGACTTGACGGCAAAAAACTGATCCAGACACAGCTGGAAAAGGATCGTGCACGCTGGATTCAGGAGGCGTGGGGGCGACCTTTCTGCTCCAAAAGTCAGACTGTGGTGTGGGCAGCGCCAGCCCCAGTGTGCCTCTGAAGAGGAGGGGCGTATGCCTGTGTCTTTAACGGCAGCGTTTCCTTAGCTGGGGGCCATGGCTGTGATAACGCACAGAAGCAGGTGGCAAATGGGGTGGGCAGTAAAACCTCTCCTGTGCCAGTGCCTCTGCCGGGGGTGCCCAGCGCCACGGGCAGCGGCCACCTCGTGCTCTCCTCCGTCGCTCCCTGAAATGGCACAGAGGCAAGCCGCTCTTCCGTCCTAATGCTCCGAACCGGGTCTTGGATTGGAGCCAGGGGGAAGGGGTCTGGTCAGCGCTGGTATGAGAGACCTGCTGGGGAACCGTCCATTCCTTGCCTCAAGTTACACGTCGGAAGACAGGCGGGACACAAACGAAAGGCCTGCTTCCATCGCCTAACTTTCCCCTCTCTCTGCCACCCAACTAGGACCTGCCCCGCAACGTCCAGGAGCTGCTGGGCCTTTCCGAGGGCAAGTCTCCGTCCCCCAGCACTGACACGGCGAGCTCCCCGCAGCCCCTCTCCCCCAGCCAGGCCCAGGAGATGGAGCTGACGGACAGTGTTTCCCCGAGCCAGCCGGACAGCAGCATCGAAATCTTGCCGACCGAGGAGGGGACCACCTCTCAGTCCCTCTCCCCTTGAGGGGAAAAGTCCTGTCGTCTCCACCACCGCCATCTTCCTTAACGCAAGCACTTTAACCGGAGCAGGGTGAGGGCTGAGACCAAGGTCAAGGGAGGGGGAGGGGGTATTTGGGGTGTGGGGTTCCCCCCGGCAAGTCGGCTGTAGGAACGTCAGCCGTCCAAAGGGACTCTGGGCCACAGGGGCAGCTGTGTCCTCCCGGAGTTCCTTGAGAGGGGGAAGTTGATCTCAGAGGCCCGGGCTTGGAGCACATTATGTGCCTTTCCCATGATGCACAGCGGGTATGGTGCGCTCTCTCTCTCTCTCTCTCAGAAGGCACGAAGGCTTAGTGGAAAGTTCACTTTCTTGGAGACAGAAGGGAGTAAGTTAATGCCACTGTTTTCTCCTCTGACTTCCACACGGTAGTCTAGCTTAAAACCCCTTAGCTTCTCCCCTCTACTTCTAACGCTGCTTGTGAGAGAAGCCAAATTCTTCGTGGCCTCCCGGGCAAAGGGGCCTGGCTTTACACTTACCTTTGCACACGTGGTTCTGTCTCAGTCCTCTGGTGATTTCCCTCTCCTGCATCGCCCTCGCTGTTCTTCCACATTTGCCTATTCAGTCTGATGGCAACGTCTCCCCCCCCCCCACTTCACGTTGCTAATGAAGCCTCCTGCAGCCGCCTGCCTAAGTGAGGAAACCCACGTTCTTGGGTAAAAGGGGAACGGCCACTAGTAGTTTAGAGCAATAGAACTGGGAAGTGGGATTCATTATGACGGGGGGGGCTGGTTAGCTAGAGGAGAGGAGGTTCCGAGAGAGCGAGGGAGAGGAAAGGGTGCTGGGGGATCACAGCAAGGGAGGCAGGAAACCCAAGGAGTCCTCCCGTTTCTCCTCCTATCGTCAGGTTTGCTCGCTCTCAGCCGGAGGAACGTTTGGCTCCCTTTTAGTCAGTGGCTTGGAACTGACGGGTGGTTTTTGAACTGATGGGTGGCCGTGTTCTTGCGGGCCAACACCTCGTGCCTGCCCGTGTGCTCTTCTGGCCCCACTTCGGGCCCTGTTCTCAGCTCTCACCTTGGAGTTTTTGTTTCCTTTGTAATTGTGCATTAAAAATGTAGTGTCATTTTGTTTGGTTTGTGTGGGGGAGGGGGTGTGGGGGGGAGGAGCCGTTCCCTGGCACAACTTGTTGCTTTGCTGGTTTCGTATCTGGCGATGGGAGCACCGACTCTTGGGAAGCTGACACCCTGGGAGCCTCGCTGGTCTTTAAGGTGCTCCGGGATTTGGATCCTGCTCTCGTACTGCAGATCAACGTGGCTGCCCCCCCCCCAAACCGACTTTCTCGTGTGGCCACAGCTCACAGCTGAGACATTTCCTCCCTTTCCGTGATGCTCTGGTGTAGAGATGCGACTGGCAGAGGACATGTGGAGTTCCTGCTCGTGACTCAAGTCTGCATTACACATGTGGGCCAATGAGATCCATGGGTTTCTCCTAAGGAACTGGGCAAAGCATTAACCACCCCCATCCCCACGCCCTCAGAACTACCAGACAGGGAGCTGGGAAAGTTTAAAGTGCAGGTGTGACCTACAAGTGCCCCGGAGAAGATGCCAACCCCTCTTTTGGATTACGAAAGGCGCGGCAGGTGAAAGGCACAGCTTTCCCTCCTGGCTGAAATGTCCTCACCCCAAAATGGAGGCAACTGGAGGAGGGGCTAGAAGAGCCCATGGCAACTTGCAGGAGGAACTGGCGGAGTTGGTGGGCACCACTGCTTGGTAGGGGCTGGAGTTCCGACCGGAGCGTTGCTGTTTTTCACCCCATGAGGCTGAGGGCAACTGAAAACCAGAAACCAGGACTCAGGTGGTGCGAGAGTGGTTCTTCCGCCTTTCCCAACAGAGCACGGGCCCCACTGAGTTGTAGCTGCATGACCTTGATGTCATTCAGAGAGTTGCCATGACAGGATGAAGGTGAGCCAGAGTTAGGACCTCACCAGCGTAAAGGCCGGGGGTGTGGACAGGGGACCAGGAGAGCCAAACAACATCCAAGTTCCTGGTGGTGTTCTGGAGTATGGGACAAGCGGGGTGGGGTGGCAATCAGACCCATGGAGGCTGAGTCTTAGCCATGGAGTGTCTGTGCCCTGGTAGCAGGGTGTGTATGCAGCAAGAGGCACGCATTGCTCTTTATGCGCACACACAGTACCAGGAGGTCCTCTAAAAGACAGGGAACCCCCCCCCAGTCTATAGGGACTTGTGACAATGGGCGGTTCTGCATTGGTTTTTCCCTCCATTGTTATATCAAACCCATGCGGGAACAGAAATCCCCCTCTGCGTTGCATGCCGCTTTCGCTTTCTTTGATTGTTGGATTTTATGGTACCTTCTACACTGCCTGCCACTTTCACTTTTGTTGGGGTTTTATGGCACCTTCTGCATAGATTCATGGCGTTGGGGAGCGACTTTGCAGTCAGTACAGCGTTGTCCCCGAGGAGTATTTGAATGTGGTTTGGAGCTGCACCTTTTCTGCTCCAGCATTGGTTTGGTAAAACAAGGGAGGGGAAACCCTCTGCAGGACCAGCCCTGCGCTCAGGCTCTGTGCCCTGGCTGAGTGTCCCGACCTGGGCACCCAAGGCTGCTGACATCCCTGCCTTCTGGCGAAGCAAGGGGCCCGGGGCCGTGGAGTCAGGGCCCAGGTGGTGTCTCAGAAGTCGCCCCGATTGCGCCATTTCCCCCCCTCTAGAACAGCCGTAGCCCGGGTGAGCAGAGGGTCACCCATCTGCAGGCCACTGTGGCCCAGGGGTCTCCGGTGATTCCAGGCGTTCAAGTGCTCTTCTTCCAGAGAGAAATGAGGTCTGGCGGCGTAGGCATCGGAGGCGGCCCGCGCCGCTCTGCGAAATGAATCCGTCCGGCGGAGAGCAAGCGCAGGGCTTCACCTTTCCCGGGCTCTGCAGCAGAGCCCCGGCGGCCCCTGCAGTGGCTGCAGCATCGCGGGCGCCTCCTCGCCTCCTCTCCCCCGCCCCGCCCCGGCCGGCCGCGCTGCAGGAGGAGAGGCGGCGGCGGACTGGCAGGGCTCTCGCGCGCTCTTGGCCAGCCTGGCCCGGCCCGGCCGGGGGTCGCCCGCTGCGGCGCCTCCTTCCAGGGTCCAGCAGTGTTGTTCTGCCGGGGGGGGGCGGCATCCGCACCGCCTTGCAGGGGGGCCGGGGCTCCGGCTTGTCCTCCCGCGCTCCCGCTGCCTGCAGCTGCATTCATAAAACTGCCACCCGCAGCAAACCTGAGCTCATTCATAAAAGGAGGGGGAAAATAAATTTCCACCGCAGTGTCAGCGAGAGGGGGAGGGGGAAGGAAGGAGCGCGCTGTGGGGGATCGTCGGCCTAGGGGGCGGTCGGGGACCGGCTCTCCGGCTACCAGGCTCTTGCATACTCCCCCCCCACACACACACACAAAAACCTATGGGGTTCGGAGAGGGGGGACACCCCGCATCGGTGGAACAGGCGTTGGATTGGGTGCCCCTCTGCATTGGCTTGCAGGGCATCCAATTTCTTCGCTTCGTTTATCTCCCACTTTTCTTCCCAACAAGCACTCATGGCAGCTTCCATCCTTCTCCCTTCCGTTTTATCCGCACAATCACCCAAGGTCACCCCAGGTCACTCCCAGATCTTAGGTCGAGGACACCCTAACTCCTCTCCCCTCGACACTCTGAGATAGCCTGTAAAGTGCCCTGTGAGGTAGCCTGTAAAGTGCCCTCAAGTTGCTGCCGACTTCTGACACCGCCCCCCCCCCCGCAAGGGGCTTTCAAGGCAAGTGAGAAGCAGAGGGGGTTGGCCCTGGCCTTCCCCTGCAGAGCCTTCCTTGGTGGTCTCCCATCCAAGTACCAGCCCTACTTAGCTTCCAAGATCTGGTGGGGCTGGGCTGCATACCGTGAAAAAGGTAAAGGTTTCCCTTGCTCAAAAGCCAGTCCAATCCGACTCTAGGGATGCACTGCTCGTCTCTGTTTCCAAGCTGAAGAGCCAGCGCTGTCCAAAGACATTTCTGTGGTCATGTGGCCAGCGTGACTGGACACCAAGGCACACGGAAGGCTGTTACTTCCCACTGAAGTGGTACCTATTTGTCTACTTGCAATTTCTTGCTTTCAAACTGCTAATTTGGCAGGAGCTGGGGCCAGAAACGGGAGCTCTCGGGTCTTGAACTACTGATCTTCCAGTCTGAAGAATAAAGAACCAGAGACTGCAAACTCGGAACCAATTCAGTCTTCTCTCTGCAGCTCCCCCCACCCCAATTAAACTTTCAGGGAGACAGTTGCTCTAGCAATAGGCATCTCTGACAACTTCAGGTGATCTGTCCTTTCCCCAACCAGGTTAAGCGCGTGGACTCTAATCTGGGAGAACCGGGTTTGATTCCCCACTCCTCCACTTGCACCTGCTGATGTGACCTTGGGTCAGTCACAAGCTCTGGCACAGCTGTTCTTGAAAAAGAGCAGTTTCTGTCAGAGTTCTCTCAGCCCACCTACCTCACAGGGTGTCTGTTGTTGGGAGGGGAAGGGGAAGGAGTTTGTAAGCCGCTCTGAGACTCCTTTGGGTAGTGAAGGGCGGGGTATAAATCCAACCTCTTGTCTTCTTCTCTTATAAAAACACAAAAGCCAGCCCTGCTGAATCAGACCAAAGGTCCCAGAAGTCAGGGGCAGAGCATGTGCCTTGCTTGAAGAAAACCCTAAATTCAGTCCCTCGCATCTCAAGGGTCTCAATTCGAGGGGAAAGCCTTTCTCTGCCCGAGACCCTGGAGAATCTGTCAAAACGGACAGCTCTGAACTCATCTGCACAGTGAGGAACCTCTGTGTGGAGTCTCGGATGTGAATGCAAAGGTTCGTAGTTGCACCCGAGCATCCACGTGGGACTTTTGTGTGCACTTTCCTCTCTCAACCATCATCATTCCTGTACTGTAGGGTTGCCTGCCTGGACCTGGAGATCTCCCAGAATTAAAACTGATCTCCAGGTGACAGAGATCAGTGCTTTGGAGGGTAGACTCTCTGGCATTGTGCCCCGCTGAGGTCCTTCCCCAAGTTCCATTGCCCAAAGTCTCAGGAATTTCCCAACCTGGAGTTGACAACTGTGCAAGAGTGATTATCAGCTTCCTAAAAAGCACACTGGTGTTTGAGGCAGGTGGCAGGAAGGTAACTGTGGAGCCCGAGACAAGAAAAATGGTTATGTGGGTTGGATCCTCTAAGTGGTACCCCCCTTCCCATCCAGATGGCTGCCTAGCATGTTTGGACTGAGTTCTTTTTGGAAAAATTAATCCTAAACCAGATTTGAGAAAGAAAGTAGTATGGACAGGGAAAGCCTGGGGCAGCGAATGATGGCAGGGTGACATGGTGCGGCTGATCCAAACCATCCTGCTGCAGTTTGGAAGCCGAGGTGGAGGAAAATCTTTGGGTGGGTGTAGCCCTAGATGCAGGGGTCTTTTGGGGGGGAGCTCACCGGAGCGCAGCTCCGGGAGCTCAGGAGCCAAGCCCCGCCCCCAGCCGGCGTCCCGGGGAGTCTTTCAGGCAGCCGAATGTCAATTTCAGCTCTATTATACCCTATGGGCCATTGAAGTCAATGGTGAAAACATAGGGTATATTCTGGGGCTGGAGGGAGGGGTTTGAGGGAGAGGCTCCAAACTCATAGGGTGGCTGATGGAGCCTCTCCCCAAGATACCCACCAAGTTTCAAGAACATTGGATCAGGGGGTCCAATTCTATGGGCCCCTCAACAGGTTGCCCCTATTCCCTCCATTGTTCTCTATGGTGGGAAAAAAAGTTAATTTTTTCTCACCATAGAGAACAATGGAGGGAATAGGGGCAATCTGTTTGGGGGCCCGTAGAATTGGACCCCCTGGTCCAATGTTCTTGAAACCTGGTGGGTATCTTGGGGAGAGGCTCCATCAGCTATCCTGTGAGTTTGGAGCCTCTCCCTCAAACCCCCGCCCCGCCCGCCCCGAGAATATACCCGATGTTTTCACCATTGACTTCAATGGCCCATAGGATATAATAGGGCCGAATTGCCGCCAAATTTCTTTCATTCCCTCCTTTCCTTCTTTCTTTTTCCTCTTTCCCTCCCTCTTCCCTTCTCTCTTTCTTTCCCAACTTCTTCTCTTCTCTTTTTTCCTCCTTTCTCTGTTTCCCTCCCCTTTCCTTCTCTTTCTTTCCCTCTTTCCTTCCTTCTTTCCTTCTCTCTATTCTCTCTCTTTCCTTCCCTCTTTTCTCCTTCTGTGGCCCAACTCTCATGAGGAGTTTAAACTTTAAACCCCTTCTCTCTTAGCTCCCCCACCCAGACCAGCTGGGGAAGGGAAGGGGAGGCTTTTGAAGTTGCTGCCCCCCTTTTGCTTCCTCTTCTGACATCACTTCCTGTGATGTCAGGGGGTGTGGCATATGCTAATAGCTTAATAGCTCATTAGCATACCATATGCTAATGAGCTCCTGCAGCTGTTTTTTTACGAAAAGACCCCTGCCTAGATGGATGAACGGACTGAGTATGTATAAGGACGGCAGCTTCGTATGTTCTTATCTAGTCCAGCTTCCTGTTTCTGGCAGGAAATCCAACTGCCAGAAGCAAGACCAAGAAGAAGGAAATAAGAGACCCCCTGCCCAGTTTGGAAACTGGCAGATGTGATTATTAGTGTGTGTGTGTGTTATGCTCGACAGAGTTATATGGGCATAAAGGGGCAGGTCCCTGCTGCCAAGGAGCTTGTGTGTGTGTGAGTTTGTGTGTGTGTGTAAGTGCCATCAAGCTACAGCCAATTTATGGTGACCCTTGCAGGGTTTTCAAGGCGAGAGGCAAACAGACGTGGTCGGCCGTTGCCTGCCTCTGCATGGCGACCCTGGACTTCCTTGTTGGTGTCCCATTCAAGCACTAACCAGGGCCGGCCTTGCTTAGCTTCCAAAGATCTCACGAGGTCAGGCCAGCCTGGGCCACCCAGGTTAGGGTGTCAAGGATCCGGCAGTGTCTCAAACCAGGCGATGAAGACAACCATCAAGGGAGATCTGAGCTTGGATCTCCCCAGGCCTAATCCAGCACTTTGAACCACCAGGTCACACCAGCTCTCTCCCAGCATGCCTTCTCCCTCCAGTGTTTGGGCCTTATTAGCACAGCCTGCGGCACCGTTGGTAATCTTGCTGTAAGGTACTACAGGTACTGGTCAAACATAACAGTACTACTTAACCGGAATGTGAAACTGCAGACTTTTTGGAGGAACACCACCATTCCTGTCTTGCTATCTTCGGACCTCTCTTTTCAAAATGAAGAGTAGGTTTTTATACACCATTTTTCTCTACCTGAAGGAGTCTCAACAGCTCTTAAGGAGAGCCAGTTTGGTGTAGTGGTTAAGTGTGTGGACTCTAATCTGGGAGAACCGGGTTTCATTTCCCCACTCCTCCACCTGCAGCTGCTGGATGACTTTGGGCAAGCCATAGTTCTGACAAGAGCTGTACTTGAAAGGGCAGTTCTTGAAAGAGCTCTCTCAGCCCCACCTACCTCACAGGGTGTCTGTTGTGGGGAGGGGAAGGGAAAGGAGTTTGCAAGCCGCTCTGAGACTCTGATTGAACGGTCGGGTATAAATCCAATCTCCTCCTCCTCCTCAAAGCGGCTTACGGTCAATCGCCTTCCCTTCCTCTCCCCACAGCAGGCACCTTGCAAGGTAAAAGGGGCTGAGAGAGTTTGGAGAGCACTGGGACTGACCCCCAAGGTCACCCAGAAGGCTTCATGTGGAGAAGGAGCAAGGAATCAAACCCGGTTCTCCAGATCAGAGTCCACCACTCTTAACCACTACAACACACTGCCTCTCAGTGAATGAATCCCAGTGGATAAAAATTATGTATTTTGAACTGGAGGGGTGTGTGTGTGTGTATGTCTTGGTTTAAAAGGCAGCGGTCACCCAGTTAGAGGAACCTGAGGCCTAATGGCAGAGACCTGAAGTGATCATGACACTTCAGACTGCAGGGGGAGGATAACATTTTGGAAGGTCCCTCATGTTCAAAAAGAAAAAAAAAACCAACACAGGAAGGTACAACTTTCTGCTGCATTAGTTTTCTAGGTGCAGGGAGCTGCTTTATGCAAAGGAACATTAAAACCTGGAGCCTTCGGCCGCAGTCTGAGGTAGTACAGTCCATTCTCCCTCCCGCATGCACCTGCATGGGTGATCCCAACCTTTGTTGACCGATCCTGAGTTTTTCTGATCAATTTGTTAATCCATTAAGGTTTCAGGCCCAGCCCTACTACTCACAAGTCAGTGAGGCTTACGCTTCCCAGAAAACATGCATAGGACTGGGCTGCATGTGCATATTTTAGGGCTTCCAACTTCCAGGTGGGGCCTGGGGATCCTCCAGAAGTACAGCTGATCTCCAGCTGACAGAGATCAGTTCCCCTGGAGAAAATGGCGGCTTTGGTGGGTGGATTCCATGGCATGACACTCCATGGAAGTTCCTCTCCTCTCCAGCCCCTGCCCTCCCCCATCTCCATGTTCTCCAAATCACCAGGAATTTCCCAACCTACAGTTGGCAACCCTGAGCTGCACATTTTTTTTTAAGTAAATTGTTCCGAGGGAGATAAATATTTCAAGATAACAGTTGCACATGACGCTCCTTGACAGGTATCATGCTACATCTACTTTTCTAACCTTTTACAATTAGATTCAGGAACATATGTCTTCTCAGGTGTTGTCTGCCAGCCTGTTATTTTTTTTTTAAAGTATCTGTATTAAAAATAATCTCAACAAAGCCCCGCTGCCTGGTAAATCAAAGGCACCTTGTTAAACCAAACAAAAGATTCCAAATGAATGCCCCGTCGCCTTTGTCTTGAATCCTTGGCCTTGAAGGAGTCATGCCCGCGGCCTCAGTGTCCCCCTCTGTAAAATGTGACCAGAGGGGGCCTATTTTTAGGAGGCTGTCGTGAGGTCAGCCGGCCCACGAAGCGCCTCCCGCACGGAGGGTGCTGTTAAAATGACCCACGCAAGCCGCCGCCAGGGACGAAGGACTTCTAGATTTGGCAGCGTTCATATTTGTGGCTGGCAGAGAAGACTCCTTTAAAAAAAAAAAAGATTGCATTAATGTCCTTCCAGGCTTCAGCTAGGGGAAATCTAGGTCACCCCAGCACGGCTGCATCCGAAGGTTCCCCCAACTCCTCTCTCTCTCTCTCTCATCACTGCCCCAATACAGAGGGGAGGGGTCTATTTCTGGAACTGCAGCCCCTGTTACGCAACCGCCTGGGTCCCCTGAGAGCAAACCTATTTTTATCCAGGCTGAGAGCATGCGGGCTGCAAAAAACAGACCCTACTCAAGTAGCGTCAGGGGTACCCCTGGCAGTGGCCAACTTTCCGCGCCTCCTGTCGAACGGCTGCCCCCACAGCCTGCTGTGAACTGTCCTCTAGCCCTACTCCCAAGATCCCAATGCTGTTCTAGGCCTGCCAACCCCCACGCCTAACGCTGACTGACCCTCCTTTCAGTGAGTGTGACCCTCCTTTTAACAGCTCCGGCATTCTGGGCGGCTGTGGCTCAGGGGTAGAGCATCTGCTTTGCATGCAGAAGGCCCCAGGTTTTACCACCACTCCCCGCACCTCCAGTTAAAGGGGCCAGGCAATGTGAAAGAAGACCTCTCTCTACCTGAGACCCTGGAGAGCTGCTGCCAGTCTGAGTAGACAGTCCTGACCTTGAGGGACCCCCGGGTCTGATTCAGTATAAGGCACTTTCACGTACCCGCGGTGACCCACAGCACCTCACTAGGCTTGCCAAACAACCAAAATTTCACATCCGTGGCCAATTGCCAGGACCAGAGGATGCAAAACGAAGGTGAAGGGGGGAAAAATCTGAGGTTATTTTACTGTATTTCGTAAGGTGCCGTCTTCTTTTTCGAGAAACTCCGCCCCCCCCCAAGAATGTTCACTTTTGGGGAGGTACTTTCCACACGCCCAGGAGCAGCCGTGTGATTGATTTAGAGATTGATCTGTCTCCCAGCACAACAGGGATGGCTCAGGCTCAATACATAACACTCCCCCTTCCGGAAAGAGGGCACGGGTGGCTGGAAAAAGTGCACCTTTAGAAAGAAAGACGAGGAAACCCATCTTGTTATGTTGTTACTAGAGAAAGGCAAACTAGCAATGGGAAAGGGGGGGGCTGGTGATGATGGTAGAATCCTATCAAGGTTTTCTGGAAAACCTCATTTGCTGCTTTCCTCTGCAGAAGCTCAGGGGCATGAAGGGGAGGGGGGGGCGTTCATTCTGGCCCATGCCGATGGCGGTGGCTGGGGTGGGGGGAGAGGAGCTGTCAGACAAAAGTACCAAGTGTGAATAATTTCACCCCAATTTTTGTGCCTTTGGGAGAGGTCTGATTAAACTTTGACCTGTGCAAGTTAAGTTAATCTGCACTTGATTGGGAGGTGGAGGGCTCAAGGGCTACCCACACCTTTCTCAACCCCGGGAGGTTCCAAGAACTGCACAGAGACGGAGTTGCAAGAAGAACTTTAATGAGGTGAGTAAACAGGGAAGCTTCACCTGAAAGGGGAGGGGGACAATAATAAGCGGCTCCCGGCCTTTAACTCGGCTTCCCGCCCCGTCCTTCCAGATCCCGGGCTCTTCTCCTCAGGGTTCCCTGGACGCGAGCAGTCGTCTCTTGTCTGCAGTCCCCATTGGTGGGTCCTTCCAGCTCACACAAGGCCTGATTCTGGACAGAATTCTCCTTCAGATCTCTCTTCTCCTCTTCTGGAAAAAGGCAAATTCCACCATATGTTGGCATTAGGGTTGCCATCCTCCAGGTGGCACCTGGAGACCTCCCACTATTACAACTGACCTCCAGACGACCAAGACCAGTCCCCCTGGAGAAAACGGCTGCTTTGGAGGGTGGGCTCCACATGGCACCGTACTCTGCTCAGGTCCCTCCCTCCCTCTCCCAAACCCTCCCTCTCTCAAGGCTCTGCCACCAAAATCTCCAGGTATTTCCCAACCCAGAGCTGGCAGCCCTCACTAGCACGAGGAGGTCTCAACAACATGACTTGGGAGGAAAATCCAGCTTCAAACCTGCTTCCCCCCTCTCTGTTTCATTCTATAACACCTGGCCTGATGAAGAGTTTGAGTAATTCGAAACCTTGTACACCACTATGAGTCATCGGGTTGGTCCTGATAAAGGTACAGCACGGCTGGTGTTTTGAACGGTTTCTTCGGCCTGATACAGGAGCACTTGATCCCCTTGCAGTTAGCACAGGTGTGTTGAGGTTACTGCCTTCCCCAGAATCTCCAGCAGCCAGTGGACAGGTGGGCGCATCCCGTCTCTAATGTATATGCAGGTAACTACATGCGCATGAATGGTGAGGCACCGCACACATATGGCCTGCCATTTCATACCTTGCAGCTGCTATATATAGTCTTATTGTAGGGCAATGTTTTGAAAGCGTACATTCAGCCTATAAAATCAGTGAAGGGCAAGCAACAGAGATCTAATGCCACTGGTCCACGGCTGTGGGAAGGAACATGGCGTGGTGATTCTTGGTATAACCGGGGTGTAGCAAACCTGCCCACATGATCGTCTGTGAAAATGTAGGCTAATACGGAGTTGCCAGGTCCCCCCAGCCACTGGCAGGGGAAGAGGTGGTAGGGTTGCCAGATCCAGGCTGGGAGAGAGATTTGGGGATGGTGCCTGGGGAGGACAGGGACCTCAGTGGGGTACAGTGCCACAAAGTCCACCCTCCAAAGCATCCATTTTCTCCAGGGGAACTGATCTCTGTAGTCTGGAGATGAGCTGTAATTCCAGGGGATCCCCAGGTCCCACCTGGAGGCCGGCATCCCTAATCCTGAAACAACTAATATAAATCAATCTCCAGAAACCCACTAGTTCAAACTACCTGTTTTCTACTAGATGGAAACCTAGTACAAGTACATTCAGAACGGCCTTTCTGTTGTTCCCATGTGACCACTAGTGGTGGGATTATGGTGTTGTGAGACCAATGGTAACTTTGGGACTTCACTAGGACAATTTCTTAACCGTGAAAATGGTCTGCCAGCAAAACTTAGAAGGCGCAGAGGAAAAACATCTGCTTATCTCTGTCCATCTTGCCTCGGGGGGGGGGCAGCGGGCTCCTGAGCACTGCTGGGCTGTGTAGCCAAACTGGTCAAAACGGAAAGCATTCTGTTTCTGCCGACTCAGCGCTGCGTACGACCTTAAAGCACCCATAATGCAGCCACTGAAGGGTGGTGTTAGGGTTGCCAGTCTCCAGGTGGCCCCTGGAGACCTCCAGCTATTACAGTTGATCTCCGGATGATCAAGATCGGTTCCCCCTGGAGAAATTGGCTGTGTTGGATGGTGGACTCTGTGGCATGGTACAGTCCAGAGTCCCTCCCCTCCTCCAAGCCCCGCCCTTTCCAGGTTCCAATCCCCACCCCCCCAATCTCCAGGTATTTCCCAAGCTGGAGCTGGCAGCCCGAAGTGAGATACACTAGGAAGAAGGGCTGGGAGGTAGTTTAAGTGGCATATGCAAATCTGGACTTCATTCAGAAACATCTGTATCTTGGGTCAGAGTAAATGAAATGAGGGCCACTGATACTGGATCTCCCTAGAACTGGAAGGGGACTTTTAACCCTTTCCCAAGGGGGAGCTGCTATTTCCCTGGATAGAGAAAACCTATAATGATTAATAAATATTAACCTTGCCTTGCACTACGGAGCCAAATTGCATTTGGAAGACTTGCAGGGGGAGGGGGCAGCGCACAGCGAGGAAAAGCTGACCAAGATCCCTCCAGGGAGCCGGCGAGCTCCGTTCTCATTAACTTGGTCCCTCTGGGCAAAGACATTTAATTAGCAATGAAGGAGCAGAACTGAAGCTGGAAACAAGGAAGCTGCACAATGTTGGCCTCTTCACGGCATCCTTTGGGGGGGGGGAGATGTTTTGGTTCTTGGACTGAGGACTCCGGATTTTGTCCACAACAGCATCTTCCCCGTATACCTTAGCCACACATTTAATGCACAGGCCCTGGACTCACTGTGCTGGTAAACCTGCGTGCCTGGGAGTCCAGAACGAGGTTGCAGGAGGCATCTCTTATTTAGTGTTTCTCTGCCTCTATAGACGGGAAATCGGCATGTCAGAGGAAAGAGGTCTAACCTGGCCAGCTCTCGGACGTGCCAGTTTTCAATATGTGGAAACGTTTTTAGGAAAGCCTCCCAGCCACAGGAGGTCCAGCCGGCAGTCTTGAGCTGCACAACCGCAGCACTGGTTGATCATCTTAGCTGGGACGACAAAGCCTAGTTCACACATGCAAGAGAACCAGGGGAGACGATGGTCTGAACCAGTTGAGACGATGCAGGGGGAGGATCACAGCGTGCCCCCCACCATGTATTTTTAAAACACACACACTAGGGCTGTGGTCACACACACTAAATAATCCACTTTCAACCCACTTTCAGCACACTTTCCAACTGGATTTTCACTGTGTGAACTGGCAAAATCCAGTTTGAAAATACACTGAAAGTGGATCCAAAGTAGATTATTTAGTGTGTGTGAGATGGCAGCCCAGAATGGCAAGCGAAGGGTGTGTGTGTGTGTCTTTCTTTCTCACTGTTTAGTTTTTCACTGACTAGTCTTCTGTTTGCATGGAGTTTTTAAAGTCAAGCTGGAATCTGCCACCTGCAGCCTGAAGTGGGGCAGTCCATTCCACCCTCTCTGGCGCTACATTCCCCACCGGATCCTCCTGCCTGTGGGAATACGACATCAGGCAAACTGTTAGATTACCTCGGTATGGATCAAAATTGGATTTCAGAGCATGCGTGGCTGAAGACCGATTTTAGAGGTGAAGATGGTATCATGGAAGCAGGGGTCCCCAGTGTCCATAGGAAGCCCTTGTGGTGTAGTGGCTCGAAGTGTCAGACTGGGATGTGGGAGATTCAAGCTGACGTCCCCTCGCTGCCACAGAAGCTCACTGGGTGACCTCAGACCAATCACACGCACTCAGCCTCCCCACTGGGGAGAAAGGTGGGGTATAGATGAAGAAAAACCACCCTCACAGCTCAGGGGTTGTATAGGGTTTGAAAAGCCTGCAACATGTTTGGCTAGACTCCCCCCCCCCCTCAAGTCACAGCTGACTTCTGGTGATCTTGTGGGGTTTTCAAGGCAAGAGACATTCCAGAGGTGGTTTGCCATTTCCTGCCATTTCCTGCCTTAGGATTCCTCAGAGGTCTCCCACCCAAATACAAGCCAGGGCCAATCCTGCTTAGCTCCTGAGATCTGACGAGATCGAGCTAGCCTGGGGAGACAATGCCTCTGCTCTACCCTAATAATGAGCACTGCCAACTCGCCCATTAGGCGAGCTAGGCACTCGCCTAGGGTGCCGGGACCACAGGGGCGCCAAATGACCCCCCCACACCCCCCACTGCTGCTGCCTCCCTGCCACCGCCACCAGCGAAGCGCCCCAGTGGGGCTCAGGAGGCAGCGGCGGCAGAGCTTGCCCTCCCCCGCTGGCGCTCCCCCTCCCCCTCCCCCCGCCACCCTCCCCTCTCCTCCAAGCCAGCGTTGGGAGGGAAGGGGCGGGTGTTTGAACCCCTGCCTCTTCCCTGGCTTGCCTCAGCGCCCCTACAGCTGCGGAGCGCCGGAGGCAAGCTGGCGCTGGGAGGGAAGGGGTGGGGGCTAGAACCCCCACCCCTCCCTGGCTTTCCTGGGGGCCCCGCAGCTACGGAGCCTCCAGGAAAGCCAGTGCTCTGAGGGAGGGGAGGGGGCTAGAACCCCTGCCCCTTCCCTGGCTTTCCTGGGGGCCCCGCAGCTGCAGAGCCTCCAGGAAAGCCAGCGCTGGGAGGGAGGGGTGGGGGCTAGAACCCCCACCCCTTCCCTGGCTTTCCTGGGGGCCCCGCAGCTGCGGAGTGCCCAGAAAAGCCAGCGCTCCGCCACCCCCCTGGTCTCCAGGCCCCACTGGGAGGTTGGCATCCCCGGTGGGGTGGGCGCCCCAGCCTGTCCTGCCTAGGGCGCCCAGACACCTGGGGCCGGCCCTGACAACGAGGAGTCTCTTTAAAATCCATTGATGGTCCCCAGCTTGGCACAGTACATGTCAGCTGCTTCGGAATTTGCCTGTGATGGATTCTCCTCCAAATAATCTAGTTTTGTAATACAGCTGACAATATGACGTTTGCAGTTCTTTGCCATTTCTAAGGCTATGAGCTCGTACTGTTTAAAAAAGAACAAGCTGGCCAATGGGTGAAGCCAAGTCGGAGTTTAACTCAGCAGGAGGTGGAGCTCAGTTGGGGCGAATGAGGGCGTAACTTCCATAATTGCTTAAAAGGTTCAAAATGTCCAGTTTGTTCAACAAAACGCTCTGTAATGAGCCCGTCACTAAAATGCCAAACGTGCAGCTTAAATAGCCGAGGACTGGCAAGCCTCTGAGCTGCATCACGGCACACCGTTTCCCAGGGTTCTCTGCTTGGCAGCCATGACAGTTATGTCAGCTGGAAACCGGTCGATGCCTCTCGTTTCAGCTTGTCCTCCGGCACCTGTGTTAATCGAGAAACGGCTAGCCCAGGGGGGGTATCAGCGCACATCAACTTTCTCGTATCCGGAGGGCACCAACTCTCGACAGCCCCTTGTTCCGCTGCTGTTCCCCCACAATCTGTCTGGGTTTTTCGCTGCCAAAATCCCCATCCACGGCTGGGCTCAAGGAGTTCCTGGCGCAGATCAAGGGGCTGGCAAGGGGCCAGTTCTCCTGCTCTGGCAGCCAGAGCCATTTCCCGTCGGTGGCTGAGAGGCCCAGAAGCCTCTTTGCTAACCACAGAAGCATCACAATTCCTCTGGGGCCCCTTGAAAGTATGCGAAATCCATTTAATGGGGGCATCGATTCATTAAGGGATAAAACCAGCTGGCACTGAAACAAGGACAGAGCTGATGAATTAGTCTTCCATAAAATAGGGTTCCCATTCAGGGGTGCCCTTTATGGAGGGCAAGCCAGGCTATTAAGACATGTCTGCCGTAACCCCTCAGGAGCATCTGTGTCTCTGGCCTATTCCCTCAAAATGTCTGCTGGCTTCTTATAAACAAATGGGTTCGTGTACGAGCTAGCCACAAATACCTTGTGTTTTTTTAATAAAATCTGTGTTGATAACACTGACGCAGCTTTTATGAGGCTTCAGAAACCGAGAAAAGGCCCCTGCCCTGGTCAGAGTGTCTCCATTACAGACAGCCAGTGTGGTGTAGTGGACGGAGTGTCGGTCTAGGCCTGGGGAGGTGGTGGAATATGCCATCTTCAGCCGATTTATGGCGACCCTGGAGGATTTTCAAGCCAAGAAACTAACAGAGGTGGGTTTGCCAGTGCCTGCCTCCCTGGACTTCCCTGGGTGGTGTCCCATCCAAGTACTAACCAGGGCCGACCCTGCTCAGTTTCCACCATCTGATGAGAGCAGGCTAACCTGGAGCATCCAGGCCACGGCAGGCCTCGGAAGAGCCAGGTTCAAATCTCCATTCTACCATGAGGCTTATCAGGTGATTTTGGCCAGCTCATTCTCATTCTACCCTATACCCATATATCTGTTGTGATGACGGATGGTGAAATGTTCCTGAGCTCCTCAGATGAATGGCAAGATTTAAAGAAAAGTAATAATAAATTGGCCGAGACCTGTAGGAAGATTGGTTTCCCGCGGCTATCTCAAGGAGAACCAGCTTGGTGTTATGGTGAAGAGTGGCAGACTCTGGAGAATCGGGTTTTATTCCCTCCGCCATCTCCATACGAAGCCTGCTGGGTGACCCTGGGCCAGTCCCAGTTCTCTCAGAGATCTTCACTCAAGAACAGTTCTCTCACGGCTCTCTCAGTGCCACCTGCCTCACAAGGTGTCTGTTGTGGGGAGAGGAAGGGAAGGCGATTGTAAGCCACTTTGAGACACAGGAGGCTGGCTGGGTGACCTTGGAGGCCAGTCCCAGTTCTCTCAGAGCTCTCTCAGCTCCACCTGCCTCACAAGGGCCCATTCTGCATCTAGCATTCGCTCCTTTGTTTTACCAAACCCACACTGGAACAGAAAAAGATGCGGCTCAAAACCACATTCAAATACCCCGGACCAATGCTGTACTGACTGCAGAGTCACCCCTGAATGGCCAAAGGAAGTGAAACCGGCACGAAGTGTGGAAGCTTCCATAAAATCCGACCATCAAAGAAAGTGAAATGTAGAGGGGAATTTCTGTTCAGACATGGGTTTGGTAAAACAGTGGAGCGAATGCTAGATGCAGAATGGGCCAAGGTGATTGTTGTGGGGAGAGGAAGGGAAGGCGATCGTAAGCCGCTTTGAGACTCCTTAGGGTAGGGAAAAGCAAGGTATAAAAACTTCTTTTTTCTAAAGTTATGGAATTCCCTTTCCAAGAAGACAAGGTTAGCACCAGTCCTTTAGGCCTTCTGGAGTAAACAGAAAATTTTATTCTGGAAGATTATGAATGAGTAAATAAACTGGACAGGGTTTCATGTCCCCTGGCTTTGCTTGTGGCTTTATCTGATGATGGAGCACTGACCCAACAGGAGAGAAGGAGGCGCTGGAATGGACCCTGGGAAGCTTTTCCAGCTTTTACATTGTCAGATCAGGTAGCCTGGCCAAAGTACCAACTAGAGCGTGGTCCTGTTTCCATAGATGAAAGTGCTGCTGCCTAAATGAGCAAGCTGCAAGTTAAACAGAGGAAAGGCTAGCCCTTGAAGTCACTGCTTGTTTGACCTTAGACCTGAGCTGTCCTCAAATGCCCCCTGACCTAGGTAGCCCAGGCTAGCCCAATCTCATCAGATCTTGGAAGCTAAGCAAGGTCATCCCTGGCTGGTACTTGGAGGGGAGATTGCCAAGGAATACCAGGGTCGTGACATGGAGGCAGGCAATGGCAAGCCACCTCCGATGGTCTCTTGCCTTGGAAGACCCCACTGGTTTGTTGCCACAGGTCAGCTGTGACTTGATGGCAACTTCCACCACCATCCTCAAGTGCAGGTCCAACCCAACTGGTGACTTACCAAGCCAAAATCAGCTCACTCATTGTGGACTTGCAGATGTTTGCAGACACTCTCTGCTTGCTGAGGTCCTGAGGAAAAACCAGCAACAAACAAACCTCCAGGTCTGCCCAGCCAACAATCTGCATTTGATGGATTAAACCAGGAGTGGCCAAACTGTGGCTCAGGAGCCACGTGTGGCTCTTTCACACATACTGTGTGGCTCCCGGCAGGGCAGCTGGGGAAGCAAAGGAGAGGGATACCTCCCCAATCGGTTTTCCCTTCCCCAGCCAGTCTTCCCCTTCCTGGGTAGGCTTGGGGGGGGGAGAGCAGAGAAAGAAAGCAACTTTAACTTTAAATGCGTTCTCAAAGCACCCCCCCCAAACCTACAAATATCATTGGACAAATAAATATCATTATCAATATCTATTTTTACCCCTTTTATTTTCGGCAGTCTCACTGAATGTTAATAAAAAGCAAATTTGCATATTTTCCAATAAAAACATGTCTGTAATATATGTTTATGTCATGCGGCTCTCGAACATCTGATGTTTATTCTATGTGGCTCTTTCGTTAAGCACATTTGGCCACCCCTGAATTAAACCACCAGCTTTATGAAGAGGGTAACTCAGATCTAAGGTCTCACAAGCACCGACTTTATCTCTGAGTAATCTCAAACCATTCCTGGATATGTGAGAAATGGGGCTGGGGTCTTGACTAATGGCATGTACTATCGAGGCACATTTGGACCCTGGCAAATCTCTTTTTGAGAAATCAAAACCTTTATTCTACAGTGTGCCCCCATGGTGTGGCATGGCATACAGAAGCAGGAGCTGATCTGGATTGTATGGTGACTGCCATTCGGCATGGCAAGGTGGGTGATCAAAGAGTGATTAACACATGGAATTCACTGCCGCAGGAGGTGGTGGCAGCTGCAAGCATAGACAGTTTCAAGAGGGAATTAGATAAACATATGGAGCAGAAGTCCATCAGTGGCTATTAGCCACAAGGTATAGATAGGAACTCTCAGTCTGGGGCAGGTGATGCACTCTATTCTTGGTGTTAGGGGGGGGCAGCAGTGGGAGGGCTTCTAGTGTCCTGGCCCCACTGCTGATGGCACCTGGTATTTTTGGCCACTGTGTGACAGAGTGTTGGACTAGATGGGTCATTGGCTTGATTCAACATTGGCTTCTCTTATGTTCTTATAGCACAAAGCTGGGTTTGTCATAATTCAGCTGTAGATGGCTTGAGGTTCTTATTAATGCTTATTTATATGTAGATGTTGCTCTTATGCAGAACTTCCAGCGGTCTCCCGTCCAGATTCCTGAGTCATTGTCTGCCCACTGAGCTTCAGTGTCTCTGTTGTCCCACGACCATTCACCGGGGCCATCCAGAGTTTGCAGAAGAGTCGAGCTCTGCAGGGGCGATTTCAAGATGCAAATCCAGTCCTCAAATACAGAAGGTGTGCCACGCCCCCTGGAAGTCCTGGAAAATCCCCATTTCCTTGCATTTACTCTCTACAGCTGAGTCGCTGGGGAAATACAGTCCTCCTTGCAACCTACCGTTGCAGCAATGAGAACCAGTATACCGTTGGGCTCAGACTGGGGACGCCCAGGTTCAAATAAACATGCAGCTGTGACTCTTGGGCCAATCACTCTCTTCCAACCTCACCGTTCTCACAGAATTGTTGTTGGGATAAAATAGGGTGAGAAGAGCCAGTGTGGTGTAGTGGTTAGAGCGTCGGTCTAGGACCTGGGAGACTCAGGTTCAAATCCCCACTCTGCCGGCTGGTTCCCAGTTTGCAATTCCATATCCCGTTGCACCTTGTGCCAGCTGATCTGTGTCTGTTCTCTAGGGCTGCCACCTCCAGGTTGGGAAATCCCTGAAGATTTGGGGGTGGAGCCTAGGGAGGGCAGTGGGAGGGGCCTTGACAAGGTACAATGCCATAGAGCCCACCCTCCAAAGCAGCCATTTTCTCCAGGGAATCTGATTTTTGACATCTGGAGATCAGTCGTAATTCCGGAAGATTCACAGCTGCCGCCTGGAGGCTGGCAGCCCCACTGTTCTCCACCCCCCCACAAAGGATCAGAGCCAGCGTCTTCTTAACCGAAACCCTTTGGCTCATGTCAGGATTTTACTCTTGCTTCTGCTTAAGACAGCCACCGAGCTGGTCCAGGAGAGACACAGCCAGCTTATCAGTCTTTGCTGTGATTTAGTTCTCACTGGCTAGAATAACGGAATGCAAGACAGGGTTCTCGCCCAATGCACCTCGTATCTCTGTTGTGGAGGTCTCGCTTTCAAAAGAAAAGAAAGGAAGCTGGGGATACGAGCCGGTGAGTGGCCTAAAACAGCACTGACTGGCATACCCAGAATCCTGGCAAAATTCAAATGACTGAGCCCTACGGCAACCCTGGAGATAGCGGCTCATGCCACTGTAGCACACATCTGCAATGACTTCTTTTCCCATCCAGAAATATGTTACGACTTCAAAACGAGGGCCAAGGGGATCTATCTCGCCTTGCTGAGAGCCCGCCAGTGGTGCCTTCCTCTTTGAGGACTTCTGCTGGTTGCCTGGCTCGTCTGATCCACCCACCAAGCACACAGCTTTCTCTCGGCGTGGCCCCAGCTTCATCGCTCCCCGAGGCCACTGCCACCCATTCGCGACCACGACACACCGTCATCATCATCCCCTGCACGTCACCCCCTGGCTCATTTTCTTCCTCTGATGACTGAGGAGGAGTCTCCAAGATGGCGCCAGCATCCTAGAGTGGCTGGTCATGTTGCCTTCACAACAATGCCATCGTGTCTTTCCCATCCAACAGAGGAGAAAAGGAGCAAAGAGGTGGCAAGGCTGGTGGTAGAGGCACAATAGGGGAGAAAAGGATGGATTTTTCTGCCCTCTCCTAAATTTCTGCCTCTGGCTGGAGCTTAATCCTGTTTTGTGGTTGGTCTCGCCCTTTCGTGTCCCCCTCCCTCCAACCCTCCCTCAACCCACAAATTAAACACTCTGGATGCATTTTTTTTGAAAGTTTTAAATGAAAAGGAAATAATTTTATTACATGCTGTAACCTCGGCATGTCAGCTCATGCAGACAGTATAATGTCCCAGAGACCAAAGACCAGGGGACGCGGGGGGTGGGTGGAGTGGGGAAAGAGAGGATGGAGTGCAGGTGGGGAAGCAGAGTGGATGAAATGGGGGGGAGAAAAAAAGATATGAAATGCAACCCCCTTTCTATCACCATCAAGAGGAGATAGGAAGGGATAGAGGACAGGGCCAAGTCTTACAGAGTTTTTCATGGGGACGGAGGCCCAAACCCTCATCCAGGAGTCCCTTGTAGCACCAGAGTTGAATGGTTATGACAGGATGGGGGGGATGATGGGAGTGGGTGGCAGCGAACAGCCAAAACCAGTCTGACCCCATTGCTTCTTCTAGGTTCAACAGGGCTAGATCTTGCTGGTTAATCCCTCCCCCGAAAGCGACCTGTAGTACAAGACCAGTGGGGCATTCAAGGGGGAGTACGTGAAGGAGGATCTGAGGTGAAGGACCTGGGTAGACTGGACATATGGTCTGTTATGACAATGTACGGGTAATGTTCAGGCAAGGAAATCATGGATGTATTAATGGTGGTATACCGAGGCCAAGCACAGATGGAATCATGGGTGCGTGGAAGGTCATGTGCCAAGACCACCAGAACTGCTGGACAGATGGGAGGTTGTACATTGGAATCGTTGATGGATGTGTGTTTACTGGGACCATGAAGGCCACAGAGAGCTATCTTCAGACCATGGGATGGGCAGATTGATGGAGCAGCCTCGAAGGATGCGGGTATTGCTTCAAAGATGGACAGACGGATGGAGGTGAAGAGCCCATATGGTATGAAGTACAGGATATGGGTTTCCCCCCCCCAAATCCTTAGGGATCTCTGGTGACACTGGCATCCCTCATTGTTGCTGACAAAGTACTCTCTAACTGGTGGGTTGACTGGGGCTGACCAAAGGATGTTACTATGGAGGAAGCTCGATGCAGGCGGTGTGTGGGACACGGAGTGAGTGGCCAGTTGGATCGACAGATGGAAAGCCTGATCTGGAATGGACAAGTGGAAGAAGCAGGGAGGCCATCTGACTGTGACCTGGAATTAATGGCCGATAAGATGGGATGATGAATAGCTGGTAACAACTAAGGAGGGAAGGGAGGGCATCCTCCGATAAGGACCCAAGGATATTTGTAAAACTGGCTGTTTTACAGTATCCCAGGCTGTCCTGCCACTGTGAGGCAGGGTGTGACTGCAGTCCTGGGTACAAGATGCCTCTCCCTTAACAGGACAGGCCTGTGGTTGGGGCAGAATTATTGCTTTCTGTACGAAAGTGGCCTGGGGTAGCTGTTCAGTTAGGAGAGCCTGTGTGTAAAGGGAGAGTGAGCCAGGAGGGCGGCCATATTGTGCCTTTGAAAAACAGGCAACAGCATTCAAAATGGCCACCTTCCCGTCCCCACAGCCCAGCAATCAAAGGAGCCAATGGGCCACAGGAGACAGTGTCAAGGTTGGGAATTAACGGGGTGATGTCTGTGCATATTACTATACGCTTCGCATGAGGCCTGCTACTTTCTGATTGTGGGTATGCATAAGATGTATGCCTCCTTTAGACACGCACAGAACACGGGTGTATCTATAGAACTAGTTAAGTAGTTGTTTCTTTCCCCCTCTGGAACCATGGGAACTTTAGTTCTGTAAGGGAGCTAGAGACCTCTAATGAAGAAATCCCAGCTTTGCTCCTTGGTGAACTACAACTCCCCCGATTCTTGGAAGGCAGCCATGACAGTTTGTATAAAACCAATATAGGTTTATAGTGAGGATATGCCAGGAGCATAGGCAAGAGTTGTGTGGGCAAGTGTGAAAAGTTATCTGCCCGTGTTTTGCATAGATGTATTTATTTGTGCATAAATGCATGTGCTACACTGCTGTGTGTAGCTCAGCTTGTGAGCACTACATGTGAAACAATATGTATTACCCAGGCATGAATGCACACTCTCTTTCTTCAAGTATATCCCCAGTGACATGTCTACACTATAAGCCTAAGCCAGTTTAGTCTACACTATACGCCTAAGCCAGTTTAGTTGCTATGGGCTTCTCTCAATGAGCTCTGGGAACTGCAGTTTGGGGAGTGTGCTGAGAGTTTGCTATAGAGAGCTCTAGCCTCACCTTCCCATGCCTGAACTACAATTCCCAGGGTTCTTTCACAGAAGTGAAAGGGAAACAAGTTTCTATATAACAGAAATTTCCTAGGAATATGTTTACAGTGCAAGTGGATCTTTCGCCTCAAGGGATCCTCATTATCATAGATCTGCAAGGTAACTAGGAGGTAAGATTGACCTTCTCTGCCTCACCACCCCCTCCAACGGTCCTCTGTAGTCGTCCCTTGAACAGTGGCTTGGTCTGGTGGAAGTCAGCAGATTAAGCTCTTCCCAGCATGGGGGGAAAAGGTGGTCTGCTCATAGCTGCAGAGAGACTTGCTGTTTAAGGCACCACTACAGAAACCTGGTGAAAAAAACGAGTGAGCCTGCAGAGAAGGTCAAATTGCAAACTCTCGCTGCCTCACAAAAGAAATACCTGTCCCAAGGTGGTTCCTCGGGTGAAGCTACAGCAGCTCCACGTACGGTCTGGTTTATAGCTCAGATGGGTCCTCAGTTCCACACAAAGGGCTGGATCCTGCCCCGCAGTAGTGGAAGAGAAGTTCCACACAACGCAGTTCCGTTTGCACAAGACCTGCAGTAATAAGATCAAACCTTGGGTTTTTTTAATATTTACAATAAGCGTTGATGTCTACAAAAATCAAAAGGCTATTGGGTGCTGCCGTTACAGTCCAATTTGGAAGTGTGATAAAATTTGATCAAAGATTAGTACTGGGTGGTTTTTTTTGCTGAAACATACCTCCATCTTGCACAAGTGGAAATGCAAGTCCATTAATGCAAGGACAGCTTGCGATGACTTTCTTGCTTCCATTTGCGCAAGAGCTCCTGCATGGGCAGAAATGTGCTGTGGGATCCAACCCAATGCATGCGCACGCTTGCCTATGCTTCCTGATGTTATGCACATAATTACTTCTGTGATGTGAGTGTGGTATGAATGTGCAGAAGCATGTTATCCATGTAGGTATGCTCGCTGCCTCATGTTCATGTTGCCTGATTCTTTTTTTAAAAAAAGAAATATGGGGTGTTGTCCATCATGGGTCTCTATAACTGTTTGGATGTTTATGGGAAAGATTATCCGTGCAAGCGTGCAATTGTACCCCTTTGTAATGTGAGCACATGCTAGCCTCGTGCACACGGTTGGGTATATGTCTGCAGAATCATGCGCCTGTATGTGCATATACCCAGCTTGTGCGCACACACACACACAGAATGGCAACTCTCTCACTGTGTTTTGCCACGACTCGCTCCAATCCAAAGGACTGTGGATAGGAATGCATGCACAGAGCCCTTAAAACAACCCTAAAATGTAAAATTTTGCCAGTTGTTTGATGGGAAGAAGGAAAGGGGTGGGTGGGAAATGAACACAGACTTTCATCTTCCATCCCGAACACCAATTTGCTGGGCTATTAGCTTTTTTCTTTTTTAAAAAAAGACTGCCCATGCTAGATTGCTGGGGGGGGGTAGAACTGGGTGCCCCCCTCTAATTTCCATGCACTGAATGATCTTAGCTGCATTGGGGCCACTATGTGCTATGGATGCCTCGACATTCCCTTCTTGCTTTCTAAAAACCCACATTCTGGGTCTTCTTTTTTTAAAATCACGAGATCCTTTGAAATGCAACTGAGGGGCGGGGGTGGTCTGAGTATGGCTGGGATGAATATGACCCAAATTTAAATCCTTATTAATAGCTTCCTGAAGAGGGATGGCTGTGCAGGGAAGCCACAAACAGAGAAAACAACAGACTATTGTGGTACCTTCAAGACTAAATGGCATGAGCTTTTGTGGACAACAGCCTTCTTTGCCAGAAAGTTTCCTGCTTCTGTAAATGCACTGGACTTTATCTACACCCTAAACTTATACTGGTTTGATAATCTTTTCCTTTTCCCCAGGAAACTGTAAGGGCATTGGCGATCTAAGCAAACAGTCTCTGCTCCCTTGCCAAACTACAGTTCCCAGGATTCTTTGTGGGGAAGCCATGACAGTTACCTGCTTATAGAACCAATATAGTCTAGGTATGTCCTTTGTTTTTAAGGTGCCACAAGACTCTTGTTTTTGGTGGAACAGACTAACATGGCTATTCTTTCAAAATGAATAAAGAAAGGGAGGGGAGGGGAGGAAAGAGGGGGAAGAAATGAGATTAAAGAGATGGAATGGGGGTCCCAATACATTAATACAAACTTTTATGTTGTCCCCACTTACCCTCCAGCCCCCCCCAACACGTAACAGTTCAACATTTGAGAATTCAAAACATTTTGGCACATGAATTGTATGTGAAGGTAGGAAATACCACGGAGTATCAGGTAGAATAAAGACCCTGGCATCTGTATGAGTCTGTAAGTATATGAGCATGGGGAGGGAGGAGAGATGGTCAGTCTCTACCCCCACTTGAACATTCCCTCTTGACATTTTCCTATCTGATTGCTGTTGTTGGGAATGATCAAAGAAGAGATTTTTAATGGTCATTTTTACCCAAAGCTCTTAAAAAAGAAAATAATAATAATCTTTGAAATTGCTGAAAAATGAAAGGTTGGGGATTGATACATATATGTGTATATTCATTTTTGTCATTTTGGTCACATACACTGAACTAGGAAGTAAAAAATAATTTCAAGTTTCAAGGCATTAAAATATAACATTCCGTATTAAAGCTTCTGTTTGGGAGCTGGGAGTCGCTAAAGATTTTTAAAATCAGATTGTAAATATTTAGGGATTGAAAATCAGAGAAGTCTTTTTCCACTCCCCCTTGTGCAATTAATGCTGGTTAATCCTTTTGCTCAGCAAGAACAGGAGAAATAACTCAGATTTGGGAGGGGAAAAACGCTTTGAAAATTACAAAGAACGCTTTCTTTTAAAATATTTTCATTTTGTTTTTGGCAATGCCACATCTGCCCTTCCTTCACCCCCTGTATTTTCAATAGTCCTTTCTCCTGTGTTTGGCCCCCCCGTGGGAAATCCTTATGCCTTCATTACAGGACACTTTAAAATGTTGCTCCGGCAACTGGAGGGGGAAAGGGATTTATGAAAAAATAGCATCACTTTCTAAATTTTATTATCAGAATTATTATTTTACATCTGCTTGAAAAAATAGCTCTGTGTCCCTCCCCACCTCCCTTGAACCCCCCCCCTTTTCTGCCCCATCTTTTGGCACCATTCTCTGCCAAACATAACAGTTCCCCCCACCCTTAAACCATACCCCTCCACTGACATGGGGAGGGGCAAAAACCAAACTTCCACCCCTCCCACCCACACCCAAGCTTTCCTGAGTCTAAAAACACCCGTCTTTCCTCCACTGCCCCCTCTTGCTCCCAATTTCACACAGCACTGGGAAGGAGCACTGTTATAACGCAATGGCTGAATGCCTGGAGCTAACCCCCTTGGTTATGGGGCCTCCCTCAAGCACTTGCGGTCTATTCTCACCCTCCCCTTCCAAGGCCTCAGATCACCCCTACCATCTGCAAGAGAATGGGGCACCCTGTCCCCTGTACCTCCAGAATGAATCAGGGTTATTCCCACGCCCGCCCACCCACCCACCCACCCTCCCTCCCTCCCTGGGGAGACACCTAGAGGCAGGTATCCAGCTTAGCAAAGGTACGGAGTCGTCTGTGTTGTAGCCGACACAGGTATACAGTCACAACAAAGCATGCAAACCTAGGGATTTAAAAAAATAACTCGAGCCACTTTTCTGCAGGCCAGCTTCCGTGGGGGCAACGCTACGCAAACTCTACTGGGCCGGCAGATTGGAAGAAGTGATCCAGCCCGCCAGAGGTAGGGCCCCACACAATTCTCTTCGGGCTTAGCTGAATGGTTATGGCTGAGCCAGATTTTCTGCAAATAAACTTTTCACTTCAAAAGGGAGGCTCCCCGAGGGGAAGGGATGAGACGTGGAAAGGATTTCATGAAAGGCCCCCCTTTGCTTGCTTTGTGAGGCCATTTCCCCCGCCCTTTTTTGCACCATGCAGTGTTTGCACGCCACTCTGGCTTCCTTAGGGTTGCCAGCTTCCAGGCGGTGGCTGGTGATCCCCTGGAATTACAACTGGTCTCCGGATGACAGAGATCAGTTCCCCAGGAGAAAATGGCCACTTTGGAGTCACTCTGCTCCCCAAACCCCACCGTCCTCAGACTCCACTACCACCACCACCCAATCTCCAGGAATTTCCCAACTGGAGCTGGCAGCCCTGGGCCCCAACTCAGACTAGCTATGTGTGGTGCCATGATGAAGCCAAACCAGAGCGAGGGCAATCTTCCTGGCCTGCTTCTGGCAACAAAAGGGGGGGGCGGTTTGAGCCGCAACCGAGAATGCCGCCTCTGTCGCTCAATTGGGTTTCGCAGGCCCCACTCAGGGCCACCCCTCTTTTACAGCTTGCAAAACTCAACCCCATACACGCTAAGAATTTTTAGGACACTCCGTGGTCACATGGTTTGTTTCTCTGAGGGCAACCTAAAATCAAACACAGAGCACGGCATGAGGAATTTCAGTCGCAATTCCGTGGGAAACGTCATACTTCAAGAGTTGCTTCCACCCAATTTCAGGGCCACACCGGCCATGAGGCAGGGTGAGGCAATCTGCAGTTTGGGGTAGGGTGAGGGACCTCGGAAGGGCGGCAAAACGGTGAGTCATATGGCCTACGGTGATAATTTTACAAGGGTGGTGCCATTTGACTCTTCTGCCTCGGACACCAAGCTTCTCTGCCTACAACATTACAGAGGGCATAAAACATAACGGCTGTGCGGGCAATGGTTAGAAACAGCACAGTACGTATTAGAGAGCATCTAATAATAAAATAAAGAGTAACGTGAACGAACTCCGACAAATAAGTTTGTAATGATTGGGGTCACACACAGCTCAGTTCATCAGACTCTTCTGGTCCACACATTCCCAAGCCAGTAAGCATCCCACACTCGCAAGCGTCCCTAACCAACACGATCACAATCACAATCACATCCTTACTCAGCAACTGACGTGAGTATGAGGTTCAGAGAACAAAAGAAGACACACACACAGACACACTCCAGTGCTTCCTTCAGGTCCTTTCACTTCGGCAGTGGCACACAGGAGGCCCTAGCAGCCAGTCTTGGGCCTTGAAATCTATCCCTCTCCCATAATGCTCTAGGAGTTACCTTTTTCTTTTTTTCTGCCAGGTGCTTGGCAGGAATAAAGAGTGTCTCTGAACACGTGCAGGATGCTCTTCCCTGCCCAGTGAAGCACCACAAGCTGTCACTCAGACTCTTCTGGATTAAGGTTGCCAGCTGGTTGGTCAGGTAAAAATAATGGCCTGTCCACTTAAAAAGAGGGGCGCAGAAACAGGCAGCTGAAGCATTTCAAAGTATGGAGCTAAAGAACATCACCTGGCAACTGCTTGCAGATCAAACAGATATCAGAAGGGCTAGTTTTAAAACTGGCACCTGTTATTCTGGACAGGAGGTGTGTGGAGGTCAGATGTTGTCCAGAGAGGTTTAGGGCTTAGGGTTCCCAGGTCCCCCCTGGCCACTGACCAGGGATGGGGGGTAGGGCTGCCAGATCCAGGCTGAGACATTCCTGGAGATTTGGGGATGGAGCCTGGGGAGGACACAGACCCCAGTGAGGTACAATACCAAAGAGTCCACCCTCCAAAGCATCCATTTTCTCCAGGGGAACTGATCTCTGTAGTCAGTAGATGAGCTCTAATTCTGGGGATCCCCAGGTCTCAACTGGAGGCTGGTTTCCCTACTAGGGCTTCTGTCTTACTCAGATGGCTAGGCAATGAATAAACACTCAGTCCTTTCATTGCATGGATTTCAGCTGATGATTAACTAATTAAATGTGCATTAATTTGCCTATGAGTAAAAACAATCATCCAGAACAAAAAGCATTTTAGGTGATGCACATCTATATTCTTCAGTTTACTTCGCAGAAGCGGCATTCCTTCAGACTTCTAAGAAAAGGGGACACTTCTTGTCTAAGATGGCTCTTGACAACTCTAGTTTTTATATGTATTTGTATTTAATATACGTACTTGGAAATCTCCTGTATGGTAACTGGGGGCACTCTGTAGCTAATCCACAAGTGTTTAATCAATTAAAATAACCAATTGTATTGTTTTAGGAGAAGGGTCTCTGCTGATTCACACTGCTGCAAACTGCTGTGAATCTGCCATAAAGCAACTGCTGATAAGCAGTAAGACAGGACAGAGGAATCAATGAACTATCCCTGTCCTCATTTCCATACATTAAGTTTTAGTTAGTCCCAGTTTTATTTAGGTAGGTCTGCATCATGCACATTTACAGATGCCCAAAGCATGTGACCTACATTTTATCCTAAAATAAAGGATGTCGGCATTTAAATCTGTGTGGCAGATGTGGTTCAGAAACTCAGCCCCTTAATTACAGGGGGTTGGGGATGAGCTGTTGCAAGTCCTGGCGAAAGAAAAGCACTCTGTTCATGCCCAGAATCATTCATTTATTATTCTCATGTTTCAGAGCTGTACCCTGGCCCTGGTTCCGGAGCTATAAATCCTGGGTTAGCCCTAATTTCAGAGAAGCCCTATAAGCAACCAAACGCAAAGAGAACTCAGCTGAAAACATAAAAACACACTGGGTTGGATCCAACCCGCTTTTCTACTGCTGAGAAAGAGAGGAGGGGGAGTCCCCTATGACCACCAAAAAGGCTGTGCTGGAGATCACGGGGTATAAGGCGTGTGGAAGGGAGATGGCACAGGGGAGGAGAATTGGCCCAGACTGAGCCCCAAAGCTGGCTGCATCTGACCCTCTGAGTTGTATTCAACTTACTGTCAGCACAACATGAAGAGAGTTTCCTCCATGTTCCCCTTCCACCAGCAGTCTCTTTTGACCCCACACCCAGGAAGGCGATGGTTGGAGTTACATGGCCTGCATGGGCAAAAAGCCATGCACGTTGGAGGGACTGCCTTGTGGAGGGGAGACTGGGCACACAATTCCCCCTTCCTCACAGCAGCCCCTCCCCCCAGACCCATGTGGCTTGATGCTCCCATGGGTCCCACGACTCCAGCATCATCTTTTTGAGTTTCAAAATGGATCAGATGGGGAATAAGAATGCAGGGGAAATGGGTGCTTTGCACAGGCAGGTGATCCGATACCAGGCATTACACACACACACAGGAAAACACAAGTGCCCAGTTAAACACCGGAGTGGACAGAAAGACACCACTACCCCATATCTTTTGTTGAGCTGGACATTATAAGATAGAGTTTATCACTCATACTCCCTCTGGCATATGTCTGATGGGTCCCCTACAGGTTCTTCACCCCACTGAACTAGTCTTTACAAATACTCTTTGAGCTCCCGGAATATGATGCATCTGGATTGGATTAAAGCCAAAATGAAACAGAATATTTTTTTTAAAAAAATAGTAGAAGCTTGTTCAAAATCTAAGACATTCCTCTGTTTTTTTTAATCCAGTCCTCCACATTTTCGAATATTTCTGTCTGTAACTTTTTAAAAACGTTGCTCTCTCTCAAACCCTGAAAATTGCAAATTAACATGGCAAGTTCAAAATCCTTTCGTTAAGTTTCTCTGAACACCCCCCCACCCAATAAAAACCATGGGAATGTATTTAAAGGTCTTAAAATATCTTGCTTGAGTCTGACTTCAAGCTTGTGTTGTCATTTGGATATGGATCTGAAAACTCAAAAGACTTGAAACACGACATGAAAGTACTGGGTTTTAAAGCAAAATTGAGAAGTGATCACATTTGTTATACTGGAAAAAAAAATCAGTGACAGCTAACAATATTCCAATTTTGTTTGTTTTATATAAAAAAAGGGAATTACATTTCAATGTTATTAATTTTACCCCATATCCTGTAATAGGGTTTTTCATTGGGGTTTTGTTTTAGCAAAAACACATTTTTTGCTTCACTTTTGGCAACTGATATGCATGGAAATAATTTGTTTGCTAAAAATGCAATCATTTTCCATTTTTTGGCAACCCAACTGTACTGTACAAAATGAATTCAGCAACAAAAGCTTTTCACAATAAAAAGAACAAACAAAAAAGCTCCCAAATGTTTTGCAAATACAAAATAAACACACACACCCCCACACACACACATTTCTATTGCCATATACATTTCAAATGATTTTTCTCTGGAAAGACCATAAAAATAAATAAATAGACAAACAAACTACACTTCATCTTGCATGTGAAGCAATGGTTATGTTGCATTCATAATTTTTCACAGAAAAATTATTTTTTTTCATCTGGGCCGGAAAGAGAATATTTTTTTAAAAAAAAGAGCAAAAAGAGGAAACACAAATAAAGTGGCAATTTTTCTAAGCTGTACTGTGATATAGTTTGGTATGGTGACACTGTTAATGAACAGGGTTCCTGTCTCCTTATTCAGAGTCAAGCCAAATATTTGGGAATGTGCCACTTCAGAATGCATGTGTGCTTGATTATACCACTTTCTGAATGACTGACTAAATGCACTCTTCACATAAAAGATGCCCCACCTCTAGAAAGCTAGCATGTCAAGGAGAAGGTGGTAGTCTGTCTTGGTCCTAGATGTACTAGCTATCTACATACAGGGCAAGGGAAGTATTCAAATCTGTGTACCCAGCCCTCAGAGATTACTATTCCATGAAAAACATTTGTGTCCTGCCAGGATTTCAACCAGCGAAGCAAGGAAGGGAGGGCCTCCTTTTGAATTAAAGCCACACAAGATGGCAGCTAGAGTGAGAAGGGGAATCAGAAAAAATTGAGTGGAAAAGCTAATTGGGTCCAACCTCTTACAAAGGCTCACACACACCAATGTAAGTCCCCTCTACCCTGAAAAATAAACAAGAATCCAGTTCACAAAACTTTCTTGCCAGCTCGCCTGTAGGCGACTTTTCCTTGCTACAGACGAATACATCTTTATCAGCGTGTAAGCAATGGCCCAGCGATCCATCCCCGCATTCGGAAGTGTACCACACCACATGAGTCAGCTACACACCTAGACCAGCCTCTAACAAGCCTGCAGAATAAAACTAACAATTCAGCCCCCCTCCCAAAAAATTGGGGGGGGGGGGAATCAACAAAGGAGGCAAATGATGTCGTAAAAGGAAATTGCCCGCTAACCCTGATAGATGGGGTGGGGATAGGGGGCAGGATTTAAAGTGCAGAATGGCAACACAGCAGAAGTCCCAAGGCTTCTTCAGTCCTGTCTCCCTCCCTGCAGATAACCTTTAAAGTGCGGGTGGGGAGTCAGTGGTAGAAAATGTGGACGTCGCAATCCATTTGCGATCAGAGAGTATCTGACGACTAGAAAGCATACCGGCTTGGCTTCGGACAGCCCAAATGGCGGAAGGACAGGCGTGCTATGGAAGGGGGTCAGATGCCCTGCCTGTCCTATGTGCGTTTACTCGGATGCGACTCCTACCGACTCCCATGGGGACTGGCTTCCGAGTAGGGGGTCCATAAGGTTGTGGAGTCAGCCAACCGCACCCCTTCCCCCAGGCTCCTCCCCGCCCTCTAATATGTCAGCTACACACACCAAGACGCTTGATCAACTTATTGTGGGACTCTGTGCGCCCTTCAAGGAGAAAAATCTCAGTCAATATGACCGACTTAACAACTGCCCCCCCCGTTTTCCCAACCCGGAAGAGGGTAGGGGAAAATGCACCGCAAAGGGAGGGGGGGAGCACTGTATACAGGAGCTTGCATTTAACACACACCCCCTTCCCAATTCTGCAGAGGAAGAGGGGCTCCCAGTCACCCTCCTGAATCTATCCAGCTATCGAATATTTTGTTTGTTTGTTTTTTGCATAGGAATTGTTGCATAAAATGCTTCCATCCTCTGGGAAGGAGAGTGGCGGGGTTGGAGGTTGGATGAGATCCTTGGAGAGGAGCTGGGGGGGGCGGGTATGCGCTGGAATGGGGAAAGTTTGCATAGTGTGTGAGATGGAGGGTTTGCCGAGTAGTTGTGGAATAATGTAGAGGTTTCTCCCTCCCGCCAGGGGAGCAGAAGGCTCTTATGACAGGGTAAAAAGGGGGAGGGGGGGGAGTGTTTCAGAGTGGAATGACTCACAGCACACAAGCCAAAGTGTGCATTTTTATCAACAACGGAAATGATTTTGAGCTAAAGGCTATCCTTGAAACAGAGGGGACGCATTCCTTATGTTCACAGGACAGTAATGTAGGAACCCTCCCCTTTGGACGGGAGGCTGAGCTTTCAGTAACGGTCCCCTCAAGGAGGTTGAAACGCAATTCAGAACAGGAGTCAGCTACCAGAGTTCCAGCCCCATGAAGGAAGCCAACTTACTCCTTTCCCTTCAGCTATCCCTGGAGGCAAAAGAACATGTGACGGTAACAGGATTGTCTAGCGGGCAGCCTCAGGGTGAACTGACTCTGAGGGCTGGCCCCAGCGCTCCCTGGCTTCCTACTGAACAGTAGCCTTCCACAAAACTAGCTGCTGACCAGGGACTTTGGACCAGGAGATCTGAAGGATCACCAGGACCAACAATACTTTAAATTCTTCCTCAGTGAACAACCCAAGGCTTCGCCCTCTCTGTGGGAGCGAACTTCTCTCTGGGCTGTTCTGCTTCAGGTGGGGGCTCCCAGGAGTGAACTGTCCTCCATACAAAAAGCAAAAAACCAAACAACTTCCTGGCACAACAAAAATCAGTATGTAAGGAAGCAGGTTAGGCTAGTTTTCCGTGTGAAGGGTTTGTTTTCCGTGTGAAGGGTTGGTTGGTTTTTTGAGTTTTCCGACATTGAGTTTTCCGTGTGAAGGGTTTGTTGGTTTTTTTTGTTTTGTACGGAGGAACACGCAAGCCTGGGCGTCCTCACCACGGAAAGGATGCAGCCCAGAGGTTCACTCCCTCAGTGCAAACTAGGCTTTACATTCTATGGCTGGCGTTCGCTAGTGTCATGACAAGGCCTCTGCGACTTTAAGGTCAACATTCGTTTGACGGAACAACTTTTGTGCCACGTGATGCTGAGCAGCCAGTCCCATGCCGCTGGAAATGACGAAGCATGGTGAGCGAGCTTAAGCAACTTGACACAAGCCCAAGGGCAACAAAATGCGCATCTAACCCTGATCTGAAACACCTTTGGTCCCATGGATTTTAGGGGAATTTCCATCCTTCCCGGACCAAAGATAGTTAAAGAATATTTAACAACAAAAAGGAACCTAGACTACCCACAATGGAGTAAAGCGTCTCTAAATTAACACTTAATGAACATATCACAAGAAACCCTAGGTACTAAGGAAAGAACAGCCAGAATCACAATAAATATCATTAACACTAACAGACTGACTAACATTATTTTGTGTTTTGTGTCCTGGATTTGCAAAGGCCAAAAAAGTTGGACTGCAAACTGTAAAGTCCGAGTATTATCTATGTCTTTCAGAAAATGTGTAAGAACGTGCCTGTTGTTGACTTGGCAGCCTTCGAAAGGTTGCATTGAGGTGTACTTTCATACATTCTTAAATATGGAAGGTTCCTGAAACTGATTTTTGAGATGGTTCCATTCAATCAATGAGACAGCAGTAGCCCTGCGGCAACTCTAGAGTCTTAGAATGTATCTGTACTACACACCTAAACTGGCTCAATTGTCGTTCCCTCTCCACAAGTAGTTTGGGGAGGCAAGGAGTGTGTGTTCGTCTAACCTGAAGTGCTCAACATCCTCATACCAAACTACAATTCCCAAAAGTATTTGGGGAGGGGGTGAACAGTTCTGAGAGTTCAACTGCTATGAAACAGATCTACATTTGTCCTATAAACATGTCCTTGTAGAGTTAACGGGATGACTAATTTTGCCATTTTACCTCATGTTTACTGAATTTTCACACCACAAAATTAGTCTCAGAAGCTCCACTTCTGGTTCCAAACTTTACAGTTGTAAAAAAGCCTCGCCAATTACTGTGACCATAAACATTCTTTAGAATAAGGTTAAACTCTACTACAAATATGGGCAAGTGATGAACATTTGTCATTGGGAGAGCTCACATAGCCTAACCTAGCAAACCATTTCAGAATCTTTTTCTCCACCATCCTCCTTCACACCCTTCTGTCTGTCTGTCTGTCTCTCCCTCAGTAAAGAGTCCAATTGACTTGTCTGACATTACTACTACACTGGTAGGAAAAGCACCATGATCTTTACAGGTGTACGTTTGGCAACAGCAGTCAAATGTTCTGAGAAACAAGCTTGAACTGCAGGGAACAGACTATTTCTATTGCTATTAACAATGTTTTTGCAAGGATAGATCTTGAAGTTACAACAGTTGCAAGAACCAGATTCGGGAGGGTACAAGAGTAGCGCATGAGCCATTCATCTCTTAAATGCTAACTATGGGGTAGCCCCTTCTATGGATCGAAAATGGATAACTATTTGCTATGGAGAACGTGACGAAGACCGTGGTTAGAACTGACAACTACAGGAACTCCATGAGTTTGCTCTGATTTGGCCGGCAGCATAAAATTATTATGTACTCTGTGTTTTATTAAACAGGTATTGGAAAGGGAAAGTGTTGCTAGGGGCCATCCAAGATCACTTAGTAGCTCTCTGAGAGCTGATCCACACGGCCACTGCCACCACGCGCAGTTACCGGTGTTTGTCAGTTTAATGACAACAAGGTCTCTATGACCTTTAAGGTCAACATTTAATTGACATAACCAGCTCGGCGCCACAGGAGGCTGAGAAGCCCATCAGATGCTGCTGAGGATGTGATGCATTGAGCAGAGTTCACAGACTTTGCGTGCTTGTGTAAAGTGCCGTCAAGCTGCCGCCAACTTACGGCAACCGCGTAGGGTTTTCAAGGCCTTTCAAAAACCTAAGCCACTTTCCCCCTAAATAACGCTTTCCGAGTATATCGGTTTCGCCCAGCGCAGCCCAGCTGCCGCACCACTAACTCACCCCCCACTCCACGTGACAGCTTGTTTTCATGCGACCTTGGCTATTGGCCATCAAGGGGATGAAAACTTTTATCATGTGAACGCAATGCCCGTCAACCAAATGCAAGAGGACCAATGTACAACTACCAGCTAACGATCTCTTCAGCTAGTCATGAGAACTGAACCCTGAAAAGCGACATTTCCGGACTACTTTGGGATGAACGACAGTGCTCTAGATGCTGTCTGCTTCCTGTCCCGCTCTTCCCCCGCCCCCCCAACAGAGCCTTTCAGTTCTTCCCCCTAAGTTTGCTTTCAGGCAACATGCAAGGCATTTTCACAGTGAAGATATGATCATCCCGCTTTTCTCAGGACGTTCACATCCCCAGAACTGCTTCTGTACACTTTAGAGAGGGTTTGGAAACAACCATCGCCACCTGTCATTGTAAACATTCGGGAACCAAGGCGGCTCTGGCCCTCTTCCCCCACCCCCACCCAAAGCATTTCACAAAGCAAATTCCTCAAAGGTGCTTTCATTGAAAGAGACCTGTGCAAAACTGCAAATCTTTTCACTCCTTTTAAAAAAAAATAACCAGAAAGGCTCCATTCTCTTAAAGCATTTGGTGGGGTCTACCCCCTACAACTGCTGATTGCCAGGAAAAACCCCCCTCCCCACTTTTTAAAAAGGAAGCAGGCATTCTGAGGGCTGGCAGCTGTATAAGAGAGCATTTACAAGCCACGAGGCACGATACCTTTCCAACGGGACATAATTCCTCTGCTAAAATGCACTGACTAGAGAGAACATCTCCGTGCATGGACGTTCCTAGAGTGGTACCTTTCACTCCCTGTTCTCAGCCTGGCTTATGCTCAGCTGCTCTTCAAAGCCGCCACCTTTTGCAAACCTCCTTCGACCTGCTTTTGGAATGTCCACATCAGAGAAACACCACCCTGGCCGACCGGCGCTCTGTCCTTTACTCCGGAGGCCACGGTACAAGTTAGTTAGTGCGCACCCCACACTCCTCCCCCTAGCGCGGTTTCGGGTTTTATGGAAAACAATGGGCCGCATTCTGTTTGATTCTGCTCTAGACAGAGTGCTCCCTGCCAGCCTCTTCGCCAGCCACGGTCCCACTCCTAGGGAGGGAAAAAGCCCTTTAGGATATACCAAGCTCCTACAATGTGCAGTGCTTCCAACCCCCTTGCGGGATGGGAACAGGTCAGGGGAGGGGGCACTGGCTAAATTTGGTGATTTTTTCACTGTTGCAGGGGACTGCAAGTCCAGAAGGAAAATATACCTCTTTTTTTTTCTCGTAGCTGTTGTTCTCTCTTTTTTTTGTCATTTTGTTTTCTTTTGTTTTTGCATATAACATTAAATATCGTCGCTTACAGTAACACATGCAAATACATGCTGGCTTGGAAAATGCAGACTCTAAATAGTTTTAGCTCGGCGGTGCTAATCCCTTCTGCTTCTGCCTTGTCTGTCCCGGCGCTGTCGTCTTGAAAAATAACTTGTCCCATACTCTGCTGCTGCTCCGGGAGAAGCTTGATGGGGGAGAAGAGTTACCTTTCCCCACAGAGTCGCCGACAAATGTTTGGATCCTGTTGTTTTATATATATATAGATTCTTTTTTTTTTCTTCTTCTGCTGAAAAATAGGTTTAATTTTTTTTCCTGGCATTTCGTTTTATTGGTTGAGTCTTTTTGTTTCTTTCCCTTTTTCTTTTGTTTTGTTTAAACGATCAGATCAAAACGCTATCCCATCCCAACTCTGGGTGGAAACAGGAAAAAAAATCACAGTGAAAGCACCCGCATTGGGGGGGGGGGAGTGCTCCATTGTCATTTTCTGTGTGCGGAGAAAGGGCGGGGGGAAGCCAGAACGAAACAGAAGAAAAAGGAGAGGGAGAGAGAGAGGTGAAGGACGAAGGCTGGCTCTCTAGGCTTTCTCCTTTAGACCCAGTTCAAGGCTGGAATCTCCTGCTCCCCAATCCCATCCCGGTCTCTATGCCTGCCCTTGGCTCCTTCTTCGGTAGGAACTCGATTGTTCTTGGAATATCTACACTGTAGTAAAGTCGTTGGTTTGTTTTTTTTTAATCATGCATCCAGGCAGAAGGAACGCTTGACCTTATTGCTGTGATTTGATGGAAGATCCATGCACGAAAAGAACAATTCCAAGAAAAGACAGAAGGCTCAAGGCAGATGGGTGGGTGGCCTTCCCAAGGGAGATCATGGAGGGGCGGGGGGGGGTCCATGTTTTCAAAGAACCAGAATCGCTCAGTAAAGTAGGAAGGGGGGGAGGTGAGGGGAAAGAGAGAGAGAGAGAGAGAGAGAGACAGAGAGAGGATGTCTACCATGGCTTTGACAGATGGAGAGGTATTTTTGTAGGGACAGGTAGGGAGGAAAACATATAAGACAGGCCAGAGAGACTGACAGATAGACTGAACATAGATGTAAACATATAGACAGGTGGAGAAAGAAAGAAAGAAAGAAAGAAAGAAAGAAAGAAAGAAAGAAAGAAAGAAAGAAAGAAAGAAAGAAAGAAAGAAAGAAAGAAAGAAAGAAAGAAAGAAAGAAAGAAAGAAAGAAAGAAAGAAAGAAAGAAAGAAAGGCAGAGAGAGGGAGGGAGGGAGGGAGGGAGGAGTGGTATCACTAAGCTCTATGGCTCGTTACAGTCCTGAGTTAGATGATGAAGAGGGAGGGAGCACTGAACAGAGAGAGAAAAGCGCAAAGCCAGGGCCAGAGAAGTATCGTGCAGTCCGGTGAGGCTGAAGAGGGGGAGAAGTGCAGGCGATACAGAGTCCCTCTCCCACTGACCTCCTCCACCTCCTCCTCCTCCGCTTTCCGGAGTATTTGGATTTTCAGAGCAAATCAGCCCTCCCCACCCCCAGTAAGCTCTTGAGCCCCACTCCTGACCCACAGCCACAGGGACAGGCAGCTTCAGGCCTCAGGATTCTCATGGACACTCCAGAAAGTGCAAACTTTAGTGCAACATCACCTGTCAGATGCCTCCTGCTGTGTCTTTGTTCCAATGCATCGGACTGCGTTTGTTTTCTTTTTTCCCCCGCCTTTGCTTTTGTTTTTGGCATTACCTTGTTTTTTTTTCTTTTTCTTCTTCTTCGTTTTTTTTTTAAAAAAAGAAACAAACATACAAGCTAACCCCAAGCATCCCTGGTGTGTCTCTATAGGATGGAAGGGATGGGCGAGCGGGGGCGTCGGACGGAACCGGGCGAGCCAAAGGGGGTGGGCGCCGGAGACAGGCGCAGTCCAGCAATGCTGTTCAGGCTGTGGGACTTCTCATAGCCTGCAGGGAGCGCTGTGAGGAAGGAGAGAGAAATAGAGAGAGAGAGGCGTGAAAGGGGGGGAAAGGCAACGGGTCAAACGCGAAGCACCAAAAGTCCCCAAATCAGGCACAGTCTGGGATGCAGGTGCCTTGGTCTACCACCATGCTAGCTTGTCAGAAGAAAGAGTTCATCTCTCTGCTGTGCTTCGTATGAAGTGGCCTTATGCAGAACCAGACTCCAGGCCCACCTGGCCCGCAGTTGTCTGCCCTGACTGTTGATGACTCTCAGAGAGCTTCGGTAGAGACCTTTCCCAGCCCTGTTGCCCTGTTGAACCTAGGACTTTTGCGTTCTTCCCTTGAGCTCTGACTGCTCCCTGGTGTCACTGCTGGAGATATGGTTGCCAGCTGAGAGCTAGCAACTCCCGGGGGAGTGGGGCAAGATGTTGGGCAGTGCTGTGCAGTGCCTCATGTCACTTCTGGTCTTGATGGGACACTCTAGCAATCCCCCATTACTCTATGGTTTTACCACAGAGCTTCGGGGATTACTACAGCATGGTGTAATGTCTCTCCTGGTTGTGCATCAGAGAAACACCACTCCCTCCCTCCCCCTTTTGCTTCACCACTGCACGGAGTAGTGGAGGAAGACAGAGCCAGAAAGCAATATTGCAGTTGTCTGGGCCGTAAGGGTCATGTGACACAAGAGTCATGTGACACAATGGGTCAATAGGATTCTGTCTGACTGTCAAGCTACCGATTCTCTTCCGGCTCTCCTATTAAGTGACTTTTCCCACAGGAACAGGCCATGAGCTCTCAGACTGCTCCTGCCTGCATCCTGAGGTAAACTCTGGGCTACAGGATTTGGCTTCTAACCAAAGATGCCATCCAGGCTCGGGGAATTAGTGCCTTCCTGAACCCTCTGCCTACCCACAAATCCACCAGCTTTTGGCCTCATTTTTGATTAGGATAATTGCTCTTGATGTTTTAACCACAGAGATCCAGGGATCTTGGGAAACTGCCTGGCCTGTTTCCACCCAAGGCAAGCAGCTTGATATTTACTACATTCCCCCCCCCAAGACATCAGGGTGATCTACACAATTCTCCCAACCTTTGTCCCTAAAACATCCCTGTGAGGCAGGTCAGGCTCAACATGATTAGGGTTTTGCCTGTATACATTCACATGGCTACCCATTCACATGTAAAGTGAGGAATGTGACGGGGTGTGCGTCTAGCTGATGTTTTACAGAAAACTGAGCACACAAGTGAAGGGAGCTAAACCCTGCTGTGTCTTTCATTTCCGTACACGTACAATCTACGTGCGTACAAATGGGCAACACATTACTCAATGAGCAAGTAAATGGTGGGATTCGCTGCCAGAGGATATAGTGGTGGCCACGAGCATATAGCCCCCTTCTCCTTGACATGCTAAATTTGTATGTGCAGGGCGCATTTTGATATAAGGGGGAATCCCCATCCACAGCCTGAGTGACACAGCTCAGTGACAGATACACCATGGTGTATCTCAGTGGCATGGTGTATCTCAGTGACAGATACACTGTGCTAAGCTATATGCAGCTGTTGCATATATAACAATGCATAATGGCTGGCTCTGCATTGGCTTTTCCCTCTGTTGTTTTACGAAATCCACGCTGGAACAGAAATTCCCCTCTCCATTGCATGCCACTTTTGCTTCCTTTGATCATTGGATTTTATGGTACCTTCTGCATAGATTTATGGCCATTCAAGGGTGGCTTTGCAGTCAGTACAACGTTGGTCCAGGGTATTTGAATGTGGTTTTGAGCTGCACTTTCCCCTCCCAGTTGAGAAAATGTGGAGCGAATGCTAGATGCAGAATCACCCACTGTCTGAGCTGACTGCAGGGCTGGCTTCAGCTATCATGGCAGAGGCCTCTGGGCAAAGATGTCCTCCGTGTGCTACCATGCCCTCGAAAGAGCCCCCTCCTCCCTACTCCACCTACTCACCAACCCAGCCTGCCGCACCCGGAGGAGGCAGGTGCTCTTTTCCGACTGCCCAAACAAGCAATGGAACAACAGACAGGAGAAAGAGTAGCACCCGCAGCTTTCTCCTTCCCCCTCTCTCCAGGCTGCAAATCGAGGAAATGGTCTGGTGTTGGTGGGGAACAGGAGCTAGCACTCCCTGCTCTCCTCTGGGCAGCAGTGGGGATTGAGCAAGAGAGCGGTCAGGTAATCGAGCAGAGAGTGGCCGCCGCTGCTGTTCCTTCTCCTCCTTCTGATCACCACGCCTTCTCACTTGCCCAAGTGGTCCAGCAAACAAACACACCGAGGAGGAGTGGCCATTGGTAGAGCATCTGCTTGGCATGCAGAAGGTCCCGGGTTCAATCCCCAGCATCTCCAGTTAGATGGGAGGTGATGTGAAAGATCTCTGCCTGAGACTCTGGAGAGCCGCGGCCAGTCAGGGGAGACAAACCTGAGCCTGAAAGACCAAGGGCCTGACTCAAATATCAGCTAACTTCAGGGCATGCATTGACGTGAGGAGCGTCTGCAGTGGGCCAGTGGTGGGCCCTCCTGGCGCCTCTGCTGCTGCCTGTCCCCATACCTTCAGAAAGGGCGAACATCACGGCCCTTTGGCATACTACCTCCTGGCCCAATCCGAACACCCACGTCAGCCCCACGAGAACAGGAGTCTGCTGGCACTTAAAGACTAACAGCGTCCATTCCACTACAAGCTTTCGTGAGTCACGGCATCTGTTAGACACGAGCTCTGACTCATGGAAGCTTAGCGCTGAAATGAAATTGTTAGTCTTTAAAATACCACCCCTGTTTTATTTTGCTGCCACCGACTAGCAGGGCTGCTGCCCCTCTGGCATTGCACAACCTGCCAGAGAGGTCCTGTGTGGCCCAATGCCTAAGCCCTGGTTAACTGAAACTGAACTTGATAGATGACTGTGGCAAGCCGCTATTTCTCCCCCATCTACAAAGCGGAGACAATAACGATGATAATAATAATACTGACATACCTTACAATCATAGGTAAGAATTAGCAAGGGCTTTGCTATGTGTTTCATGAGGGGAAAAAAGCACGTGGTAAATCCTTTGGAAGACCATGGGAAGAAGGGCACGTCTGAATGCTCCTCCACATTAAAAAAAAACACAACGGCACAGCCAAGGCAATTTCTCTGTGCCAACGACAACCGAGCATTCTTTCCTTGGAGTTGTTCCTTCCCTATGGAACCTTTGGATGCCAATAAAGACCTCCTCCCTCCCCCCTTCCCTTGATATATGCTCCATAAAGCCATGCATGCTGTACAAAGAAAAACACACATGCCTCCTATGTTAGGCCCCGGGCAGCACGGGGACCTGTACTTGATGTGACAGCCAAATGAGTGTTTATGTAGGTGTGTTGCACATCGAAGATGAGAGGCAAGCGGTGTGCTGACGGTGCCCCAGATGGTGACAGACACGACACGTATGGGTGAGATGTCATCTCTACTTGTGGGGAGACTCTGGGGAGGGACCGTGGTTCAATGGCAGAACCTCTGCTTGGCATGCAGAAATGTCTCGGCTTCAGTCCCCAGCCTCTCCGGTTTAAAGGGTCAGGTAGCAGGTGGTGTGAAAGAGCTCAGCCTGAGACCCTGGAGAGCTGCTGCCGGCCAGAGTAGACAATACTGACCTTAATGGATCAAGGATCTGATTCAGTGTAAGGCAGCTTTACATGTCCAAGGTTCTGGGGAAAGGAGGACTGGAGAGTACAGGGCACAAGGCGTCTACTCAAGCCAGTGATGCTTGATCACGTGGTACGCACTGGAGTGGAATGCCATAAAGGCATCTCGCAGGTCTGTCACACGCCACACTTGCATGTGCAGGATTGCAGGTCCACGTGGACTGTGTGTGTTTTCAGAACCAGCGACAGATGAAACGCGTGTGTTCAAATCACGCGTCATGAGACACGTTGATATGGGTGGCACACTGTGCTTGGAGACAACGGAAGCCAACATTACAGGTGGAGGATTGTGTCTAACCGGTATGTTGTGTCATGCAGCATTAAGTGAAGCTGCTATCCCTGTAAGGCTGCACAAATTATGCATATGGTGATGAATATACCACTATGTGTTGCATGTACAACCTGCAGTCTAGGTGGAACTGGTGGTCCAAATGCACATCAACGGTGCCGGTAGCTTGCCAGCCACTATGAGTCCCACTGATTAGGAGAAAAAGTGGGATATAAATATTTAAATAAACAAACATTGAGCTACGAATTCAGTTTTGGAGAAATCTGTAGTATAACATGGTGTGTACGTGCTTTTATTTTTAAATGCTTTTTAATGTTCGAAATGTTTTAATGCTCACGGTCTAGAGGACCCTGAATTGGCTGGAAAGGCATCATAGAAATATATGCATGTCACATCAAATATGCACACTGTGTACTTCTAGAGCATGTATGCTGCATAAAACAGACATGCACACACAGAGGAAGCATCCTCCCATGTACACTAGCATGCTTCACGTAGACACGTGTGCCATACTAACACATGATGCCATGCTGCAAGTTACGCATACAGATAACACGCCACCACATGTGCTTTGCACATAGCATGCGTTTGTTAATCGGTAGCACATGTTATTGAACGTTTGCAGAACGCAACACAAGAGCAATCTGCTTTCCCATCAGACTATCACATCAAACCTTTTGCAAGGAAAGGCCCAGTTTCTCAACCCTCCGACAGTTATCACCACCTCATCTCTCAGACAAACCTGTTCAACGAATAACATCCACGTGGAAGAGCTGCTCCACCCAGAAGCAGCCGTATCTTGGCCTCACGTCACGGATCCCCGCATGAACAGCTACCCGTCTCTTAGCTCTCGGCTCTGAGCAAGGTGGAGAAACTTGACCGTCGTGCACAGAGCGCAAAGCCTGGAGGCCTCCTTTCCCATCTCCCTGGCAGTCCCCATCCCAGGATCAAAGACAACAAACAACACACACTGAGAATGGATTGAAAGCACTGAGCAGGGCTGACCTGCCTCCGGGGGGCGCTGGAGTTCACATGCCCAGCCAGTCTCAGGCGGTAATCAGAGCTGGGGACAGAGAAAGACACGGAGACCGGGTCACACTGCGCTGGAAAAGCTAAGCAGGGCAGCTTGTGCAAGCGGCAAAGGTCACCACCGTCTCTCCCCCCCCCCGTTGTGTGCATAATAAATATGATTCCCCTCCCCCCAACGTGATGAGTACAAGTTGCCTTCTTTTGCACACAAGGGGGAGGGGAGGAAAACAGCTCGTGCAAAATGCACATCCCCCCATCCTGTCGGGTGCTCCTTCTAATTGCTCGAACACCTTCTGGCACCTTGTCCCATTTGCACACGGGGAAACTTGCACGGTCTAAGGATTGCATCACACAAGATGGAATTTCCTACCCAGAAGTCACTTGTGCGAAATAAAACTTAAAAGAGACGAGGCGCTCTTCCATTTGCATGTGCAAGTCGTCTGAATCACGTGCAACCAGGCGCCGGTTGCACCTATACCCTATTGGCACGTGCAGAAATAGGCTTACCTGCACACAGGCAAGCATGTACAAATGCAGGTGTGCCAGCAGCATTGCATTTGTCACATTTCCTCATCAGGTTTTACATGTGCAGATGGGAGTGCTTGATGCTCATAGAGCTTCTCTGGCATGCAGCAGCACTGGAACACCTTGCCAGGCACCTGGTTCCACACTTACCTCATTTGCACACAGTTGCATGCACACAGACACACACACACCATTTGTTTTTGTGACCAGAGCAAGGTGCACCATTATCTCCTTTGCACTTACAAGAGACTTTGTATGTGCAGAGAACCAAGGTACTGAGGCCTCATTTTCATAATCTGGGCAATTTGTACAGGGGAAACAGGGAGTGGTACTCATTGCCCACAAAGGAAAATTAGAATGCAAAAGGGCAGAGGAATATACCCACAATATTTGCTGTTTCACACCAGCCCAATTGGACGCTAATTAAACTAGGGAACACAGTGATGGGAATAAGAGAAGGTGCAGCCAGACACCTATAAAGCAGGAATGTAAATAGTCTTTCACCTGGTCACCTCTGGTGAGTCAGGATTCCATCCAGGTGACTACGCAGGAAAGCTTTAGGGAAGTTGATTTGTTTCTTTAAAGCCACAAAGGAGTAATTGGCTTGTCAGAGCAAAGAGGCTAGTCAAAAATAATGGGGGCTAGGAGCTTGTGTCGACTTATTTGCAAGGCTGCTTTAAAGGTTTCTTCCTGAGGTCCTCCTCCCACCAGAACCCATGATACACATAATGTACAAGAAATGGTTACATGCATCAGATTCTGGGGCAGGGCAATGGAGATGTTGGGCCCACTGAAAGATAAACAGCTAGGGCTGCCTAGGAAAAATGGAGATGTACCCCAAAAGGCGCATAGTAACAAGTAGACTGGGGTGTGTGCATTGGGTTACGTACCTGGCTCACGCGGTCGGGGCGTTACGAGAATACAGGGTGGACCCTACAAGACGTATGAAATGGGGCATTAATTGGAATCAAATATTGGTGCAGCCCATCTTTGAGGAGAACACGGGGGGGAGCCCAAACTGGGGAGGCCTTGGTGCAGTTCCAGAATCCCAGTCTTTTGTGCTAACCCCCCCCCCGCAATCTTTCAATCACTCTACCCCCCTCCTTGCTTTCATCCTATTTCCTAAAACAAATCAGTCCTGCCTTCCCTCCTCAGTGGACCTTATTTTGCCATTTCTCAGGTGCTCCAATCTTAGTTACTCCAATTATGCCTCTTTCCAGGTCTAGCTTCTTCTTTTTGCAAATACTCTCTCCTCCTCTTTGGAGAGCAGCTCTGGTCCTCCCGCCAACACAAAAATACATTGCGTCCCTATGGGCATCCTCACAACTGGAGCCACGGATGGCCCCCCCCTCGTGTTCCCTTCCTTCGACGGGTGCAATATTTGCCCTGAAAATGAAAACAGAGAATATGAAATAAAGCCACAAGCACATGGGACACAAGGAAGTGTTGTGAGGGGATTCCATGTGCCTACAGGTATGAAAGGTGAAGAGTTCACATGAAAGGAAGGCCCCCCCCCACTTCAAAGCAGATAGGGTCTGGAGTGGTTTGGACAGCATGTACTGTAGGATGTGGCAGGAGAGGTGGCTGGGGAGGCTGCTTTAACCCCTTGGTTTTTCCTAACTGAAACACTACTGCATTCCAGTGTCCGGAACAAACCTTGGTTTGTTTGTGATCAGAATGAGCCAGGAAGGTCTCTCAAGCAGCCTGGAGAACTGAAGAATTCCCAGTTCGTAAAAAACCAAAGTCTGCATGCTGGGCATGACATACTGCATTCTTGTCTGGCAAACTGGGGTTCTAAACTGGGATTAACTGTGCTTCAAGGGTCCTGGTTTGCAGGCAAGAGAACAAACCACAGCTTGTCATTTGGCTCAGTTTGGATGTTGCAATGAATTGCAGTTACAGTCCAAAATGGGAAGTTTCCAATGCCTGCATTAGAGGAGAGAAAGGAGTGCATGAGCCAGAGGATTTCTTGGCTTGTTGTGGTTAAAAATAAACCAAGACTCAGTTGAATATGGCCCAAGGCTGCAATCCTATACATATTAGTAGTTACCAGCAGTGGTTTTTAAACCATCGGTCGAGATCGTTTTGTAGCTTAGAGTCCCACCAGCTGGATCAGAGACCACTTTAGGGGAAGAGCTGCTTGGAGAAGAGCTGCTGCTAGAAAGTCTGGACACCACGTCTCTGGCTTCTCTTTGCACACATGCTAGCACAGATCTCCTGCCTCTGGGGCTTGTGTTTCCTGCCCCTGGATTTCTTGGTCCTAAGCTTAACCCACTGGTTCCCCCTCTTCCTGTCACATGACTCCGATGTCACACAGCTCAGTGGCTCCTTGCCTTTGCTTCTTCTGTCCTCTCCTGCCTTCTTCCCTCTCTTTGTTGTCTCTCCCATCCCAATTTAGATTTTAAGGGCTGGATCATATGGATTTGTTCTGACAACAGTAGCACCTTTGTGCCTCTTGCATTGAAGGAAGCCCCCTTGATCCGGAGGAAGGTGCTACCGTCAGCAAAACGAATCCGTAGGATCCGATACTAAGTTCCTTGGGGGCAGGTATTGTGGGAACATCACAGGCATACAATTCTCCCTCTTAATAGGAGCTAATTATTTACAAACACACAGACACCCCGAGAAGATGACTGAGGGTTCAACCTGTTCCCCCACAACACTTGTCTGTTCTCAGCTTGTACCTAACTCACTCCTGGATCCTTGGGATGAATACCACAACTGGCTACTGAACGAAAAGCAGTGTGTGGTCGACTGGCTCTATCACAACCCTACCCAAGCTCAAAAGCTGCCATAAAGCATACTAATGAAAATGCAGTAAGACACTACAGAAGGAGAGGAGGAGGAAGAGGAGGAGAGGGTCAGGCAACGTGCCCACATTGTATACTGTGTGTGATTCCTTAAAAGAATAATGCACACTTACTGAGGACATTGGTGCAATTGGTACAACTGTTAAGAGGCTTTGGTCTGTCTATATTAGGCACTTAAATTAGGGTTTGGGGGGAGGATCCTGAAAGATTAAAAAAAAAAAAAAACCTCCACCATGGAATTTGTAGACTCAGCCCCCTTCCATCACCATTGGCATGGGCTAAGTATCATCTCTCCTCCCAATATTCAGCAATGCTGAATTTTAGGAAGAGCACATTTCTTTGCCGGTTAATAAAAAAAACGCTCGGGGGGGGGGGCAGAGCGGAAGCAAAATTCTGTAACCTAAATAGATTGTTTTGATTCTCCTACTCATGATGAGGACTTAAAAGATGAAGAGAAGAGATTGGATTTATACCCCACCCTTCACTATCCAAGGGAGAGCGGCTTACAAACTCCTTTCCCTTCCCCTCCCCACAACAGACACCCTGTGAGGTAGGTGGGGCTGAGAGAGCTCTTGACAGAAACTGCTCTTTTTTCAAGAACAGCTCTTATCAGGACTACGGCTCACCCAAGGTCATCCAGTGGGTGCAAGTGGAGGAGTGGGGAATCAAACCTGGTTCTCCCAGATTCGAGTCCGCGCACTTAACCACTACACCAAACTGGCTCTCAGAAGAACTGAAGGTCTGCCTCCATCCTGGAACTCTAAGTCTGCAACACTTCTGAGTGCTAGATCAACTGGGGAAACGAATGAGCTGCCACAAGAATTTCAGATCCTCCAATGGTCCCTATTTAACAAGGCCTTCCCTTATTTCTTTTATAACTTGTCCCTCATAAACCACTCTCCTGTTCTGTCTCTCTCTTTGCCTTTTGTGCACACCTGGCTAAAATTTTCTTAGCATGACATGCTAGATCTCCAGTTCCCCAGGGGCCATCTCCTCTCCATCCCCAGCTTCTCTGTAAAGTCCATTTCTAGGTGGGTGGGATGTGGTAGTGGACACAGCTCATTTCTAGCATACATGCACAGAAGGGCATGAATACTATGGCACTCTGCAGTGCACAAACATGCGTCTTCAAGTGCTGCAGCTGCCTGGGTTGCTTCAGAACTGCTGTCAACATACTGCAGGATAATTATGGTCTTTTATCAAACCTTTAAGCAAAAGAGTAAGTGCTATACTGGCTTTTAATGCAGTGGAGGGCAGGCGATTGCAGGGTACGTGAATGCCTCATACAACAGACAGGATAGCGCCTGAAGCAGCGTATGATGCGGAGTATGCTGGCAAGGGATCTGTGGCATGAGCATAGGGACGATACGATCATGCCCCTATTCCCATCCACGAAATGTCCAAAGGGCCGGCATTGTCATAACACAGTGCTAGTCTTACTATGTGTCTAAAACGTCTGCTGCTCTAAAGTGCCTATCCCTTCCTTAGTGTTTCCAAGAGTCCTTTCCCTCCGCAGAATAACCCGTGGAACACTTTGGTTCCTCACTACTATTCATCTGGAGTTGCCAACTAAGTGGGCAATCTTAAGACCAAACTACACAATACGTGTTATGCCACAGTCCCTGATCTCACTTATAGTCACATGTAAGACTGTGGAACTAATGGTCCCAAGTGCTTCAGTGACCAATTTTGCTTGGCAGCACCCTGCAGGGGAGGGAGGAGCTTCAGCCTTCCCTCCCAAGACATTTTCCCAAGCTGAAATGGCCATGAGAGGCCCTCGTTCGCTCTGCTGTGGAGTTCCATGAGCCGCAGACCCTGATCTTTAGTTCCCAGATCTTATAGGTGAGCCACACATATAGGTGGTCACACATATTGCGTAATCTGGCTCTTTGTTGCTGTGCACGGCAACTCTGGATGTTGAGTTTTGTCAGCAGGGCAAGCAAAGAGTTAGTAATTGGAGATCGGGGGAGGAAGGGACGTAGGGAGCCTACTCACCATTCCGGGCATCCTACTCATGCTTCCAAGGGGCTGCGTTGGCATTGTAGTCATGCAGGTACCAGGAGGTGGCAGAGGATTCTGGTGCTCGCTGCGGCAGGTGGCGGGCGCCTATGGGGCCCAGGATTTGGTGTGCGGCAGGAGGGAGGGAAAGGGAGGGACGGGGCAGGAGCAATGGATGGAGATGAACAGGGGGCAGGGGGTGGGAGAAACAGACAGAGGTGGTGTGAGGAGGTGGCACAGAAGATGGACATGTGATGACAGAGAGGAAGGTGCAGCTGTGAACATCCACCCACCCACCTCTCAAGACGAACCAGGACTGAAACTCAGGACACCTGATTCCCAAGCTCACCGGTTTGAATACACTCAGCTGCTCCTCAGAGATCTCAGGAGTCCTAGCTTCCGCTCATTTCCCATCCCCACATATTCAGACTCCCTCAGATCCTAGTCCCAGACTCCCATCTCCCAAGGCATCCAGGTGTTCTAGCCTCCACCCTGCCATCATCCATTCACACTCATTTTCCTCTCACAGAAGGCCTGGCTCCTGCCTTTGTTGGAGGGGGATCTAAAAATCTTTTAAATGTTTGAACAAGCAAACCAAGCTTTGGTTTCATATGTGTACTGTTCCTTAAGCACCGCTTCATAAAGGGATTGTTTTTTGTTGAATTTGGGACGGCTTGTTCTGCCTGGATTTGTTTCTGATGGACCAACATGGCTGATCATATATTTGGTCTTCTTGTGAGATGCCTTGTTCCAGCTTCCCTAATGTGGATGTCTAGTGCGATTACTCAAGGCTCAGTTCTGTCCTCCGAGTCTCTAAAGTTCAACTTTCGTCTCTAATGTGTTGTGGGGGGGGGGGGGTTTGCCACCAAGTCACAGCTGACTTATGGCGACACCGTAGGGTTTTCAAGGCAAGGGACTTCAGAGGTGGTTTGCCATTGCCTGCCTCTGCATCACAACCCTGGTTTTCCTTGGAGGTCTCCCATCCAAATATAAGCCAGGGCCGACCCTGCTTAGCTTCTGAGATCTGTTGAGATCAGGCTAGCATGGGCTATCCAGGTCTTTAGTGTACATCCACGTAAATGCATTGCGCATGAACACTAAAGTGGCACACAATGCACAGCCTGCCATTTCACATAGAAGAAGAAGAAGAAAAACAAGAAGAAGAAGAAGAAGAGATTGGATTTATACCCCGCCCTTCACTTGGAGTTTCAGAGCGGCTTACAAACTCCTTCCCCTCCCCACAACAGACATCCTGTGAGGTAGGTGGGGCTGAGAGAGCTCTTTCCAGACCTGTCCTTGAGAGAATAGTTCGGACAGAACTATGGCTTGCCCAAGGTCATCCAACAGCTGCAAGTGGCGGAGTGGGGGAATCAAACCCGGTTCTCCCAGATTAGAGTCCCGCACTTAACCACTGCACCAAGCTGCCGAGGCATGTTTTTTTAAGCTGCTGCTGATATATTATAGGACAATTGTGTTTTTTTAGTTTTTTCTTGAACCATCAAGGAACCATAACCCTCTTGGGTTTTTTAATCAGAGCAGTGATTCCAGCTGGCTGCAGCTGATACAGCATGCAACAGATGGTGAACAGCCTTCAACAATGTGCAACAGTGGGACTGACATAAGGAGTATTACTAGGGATGGGCACTGATATGAACCTGAGGGGAAGACCCTTATTTGCTAATACTGCTATTATAACTGACAACAATTATAAAATAAAATTAGTGATAGTCAGGAATATTCAAAAATCTTTGGATGTGGCCATTCTGTCATCTGACCATAACAAACACAGATACCAGAGGGAGAGTGAAAGAGTGATTTAGCAGCTATGTAACTGCCAGGCACATTTACCAACCAGCAGTTATACAGATTGTACCACTGAAGAGGACTGCGCATGGGTGATTTTTAGTGCTTCCCCCAATTACATTGCTTGCTCACTAGCTTGTTAGTTGCCTTTGGGGCCTGAAAGGGCAGAAAAGTGAGATATAAATGTTCTAAAATACACAAATAATATGTTGGGGAGGGCTTGAGTTCGATATTAGCAGTGCTTCCTTTCTGATCAAACATTCCATTTTCTAATCTTTGCTAGGAACAGAGGCAAACATTTTGGCTCATGCATCTTGGCACATAAGCAGCTCTGCCAACTGAGGCAGGGATGCAGCTGATTCTTGCCCCCTCAGAGGCGAGAGAGGCAAGCGTTTCACTTGCAAATTCTCAGAGGGGATCCATTCCATTGTTACTCTTGTTTCTCCCCCCACCTGACAATCCAGGCAATGTCTGCCATCTCTTCAAAATGTGTGTGCACTGACATCAGTCACACACACATATACTCTCCCACATAGACTCTAATATTCTAGCAGGCATGCCTCCATTTGACCAAAAAAAACCCCTAAACAAAACACACCTCCATTAGGATAATGGAAACTGAAGGAACTGTACTTAATGTGTAGCTCTACCTTTGGTGGAAAGCACTGTCAAGGTGGTGTACCCGATTCTCCCCCATTTCGCTGTGAGGATGGGTTGTTTGTGGGACAAGTGGCTGGCCCAGTGTGACTTAATGGACTTCACTGCTGAATGGGTATTTGAATGCAGTTCTCCCCAATCCAAGTCGGGAACTCTAACCACAAACCCACACTGACTATCCTCTGGGGGAAGGGGTACAGTCCCTGAGTATTTCATTGCACACAGATGAGTGGGTGGATGGGGGAGGAGAGTCATGGGTGGAAACGTGTTTCTCAGTGAAACAAGTGGAAATAGAAACCCAACTGAATAACGGAAATGAAAAATTATATAATAAATAACAATAATGGACAAGGCATGGTTGCTTATTTCCTTCCAGAAAGGATGATTCCCTGTTCTGCTCTGATTCCTGTGGCAAAGGCAGAGGCATTCAGAGCAGCAATGGAGATTTACTCCATACTTTCCCCTCCCAAACACCATTCCCCTGCCAGAGGACTTTATTACTGGTAGCTGGTAAAGCATTAACTGCTACCAACAATAATAAATTAAAAAGCATAAAGCCCATTGACAGTGGTGGGGAGATGGCAGGCAGTAGGGAAGGTGATTCCAGATACGGGGTTGCAAGTGTGGAGATCCACATCTTGCTGCTCACACTTTCCCAAACCTGCTTTAGATACAGCCTTCCAGGAAAGATGGTACCAAAGCAGATTGGGGGGGGAATCACAGTAAAACCAGAGGAGAACTGGCAGGTTGTTGGAAGCATGACAATGTTGCATAAAAACCCAATTGAAATTTGCTGAGATTATGGAGCAGGGGGATGTAGGGAAAGAGCTTCATGCAGAAGCAACCAGTGTAATGTCTTAACTGTAACTGAGTCTATTCTGTGCCATGTAAAGCTTGATTCTATGCAGAGGATCGTAAACTGTGACATTTCTATTGGTCATTCCTATGGAATGGTTTAAAGCAACCAATCACAACTGTAAATATGTTTATGGAGGGAACAGACCTGATTGGTCTTTATCTCTGTTATCCTATTGGTTCTTAACTTATCTATGGGCGTGGCTTTGACAGCCCGGATCATTTAAAAAGGGGAGCTGCGCTCCACTTGTGTTGTCATGGTGTTCTGATTGTATAGTTGCTGTTACAAATAAAGCTGAATCACTTTGCTGAAATCACTGCCTCTTGTTGAGTTGCATACTTAACAACCAGAATCACATTATTTAAAGAGAAAAGGAAGTGAAAATGGGGGAGAGGGAAAGGCACACATCCCCAGAGATTACATGGGATGTTTCTTTTTATTTTTGAATTGGGCAGTATGAAGCAGTGCTACCTCATTGGCTCCCACTGACTCTGTAGTGAGTGCACAATTTAAAAATTAAGCTCCAGCTTTACTAACAGAGAGACTACCATATTCCTTCTGCCCTCAGCCTCGCAAGAGACCCAGGCCATCCTGATGAGTGCCAAAGATGGATTCAAGTAACTGGTGGCTTTTATGCTCTCAGGAGAGTTTTTCGGCTTCACAGGACATTTCCATGGCTTCTCTTACCTTGGTCAACCTTATGATCTTTTGCACTGGACCCAAGCTGATTTAGGGCCACCCACCTTACACATGCATAACATATAATTAAATGGAGAATAGATCGAGATGGGTAGCTGTCTTTGTCTGTCGCAGTAGAAAAGAGCAAGAGTCCAGCAGCACCTTAAAGTCGTCTGAAGAAGCTCATACCTGGCCACATATCTCGTTAGTCTTTAAGGTGCTACTGGACTCTTGCTCTTTTCCATAATTAAAATGGATAATGAGATTGGAACACCCCGCTTTCAGAGGGAGGGGTAGTTACCAGAGAAGCCGCATGGAGAAAAAGGCGCTTAACCTTTTCCCCGTCCACCGTTTCGCTGTTGCCAACGCAGATTCAGAATGCCACACAGGGGGAAGTGATTTGGAGCAAAAGAATCGAACAGCAAGGAGCGAAAGGGTTAAACAAGCCCTCCACTCCATCCTGTGGCTTTTCAGACAGCTCCTCCAGAAGCAGCATTTTAGAGAAGGGTGTGTGTGTGTGTGGGGGGTAGCATCTCACTCATCTGTCTGTAACTTCTAATTTGCCCCTCAGTCCCTCTTTAAAGACCATCCTGAGTCACCATCTTAAAATGACAACACAGACTGAGGTTTTATTGTGTCTCCCTGACAGCAGCATCTTTTCTATAGGGAACCTTCTGTGCAGCTCAAAAGCTCGCTTTTTAAAACACTAGTTGAGGGATACCTGAAAGACCAGGACAGTTTCTTCCAGGATAAGTTTTCTTGAGTCAGAGCTCACTTCATCAGATATACTGGAGTCTACATTGCCTAGGTAGACACTTTTATGTTCAGAAGAAAAAGGTCAGGGTGAGGTGATCATCTGCCTAATGAAAGCTTATGCTGGAATAAATATTAGTCTCTTCTGCATTTGGGGGGGGGGGGCACTTCTGGCCCCATACTGCTTCGGTCTATCTCCTGATTTTCACATGTATTTTTTGGCTTTAGTTTTCACTTCGGAGGTTTTTTGTTCCTCCCCCTCCTTTCCCCCAGTTCTTTTGAGACTAGTTTTACCCTGCTCTTTTTTGTGGAAGCCAGTTTTGAGTCACTTTTTTCCTTGTTTCCTCCATCCCACTTGTCAATTGTTGGACTGTCATTATTGTCAAACTGCTCCCTCTCCTTCCCCTCTGCTCTAAAGACAAGTGTTGTTTTTTTAAAGGCACTAAAATATCAATTGTAATGTTAGGTTAAGCACATTCCCTGAATTCCCACCTTTCATTTTTTAAAAAAGTCTCTATTGCCTTCCCTTGCAGAGATATGCCTTTTTCCTTATATCTCTCTGAGGAAGGAGGCTAGAGACTTACTTTTTTAATGAAATCCGGAAATTCAGAAAACCTGCCTGACTTATCATTACACAAGTATATTAATACATCAATATTTTAGTGACTTTAAAAAATATCAACGGCAGCCATTACATCAATATAAGAATGCACAAAAGTAAAAAGGTGGGTACTATGACATCACTGATGACAACAGCACCCTCATTTGAAAACACTGATTATTTAAGGCAGGTGCAGAAGAAAACACACTGACTTTGCAATTGTGAAAATGCCGAGGAAGGGCAGACATGTGGTTGAACCATGCCCAGATGGATTCAAACACTTGTGGATCGAATGCAAGAAAATCAGGAGTAAGTCAAACATACAGAAAAGCCCTCTGTTAGTCTTTAAGGCGCCACTGGACTCCTGTTTTATTTTGCTGCTATAGACACAGCTACCTATCTGGAATTGGCTTGCTATTTGTGATTTTCATTTGGTAATAATAAAGTATTATGATCCCATTCCTCCAGGGATTTTTTTTCCCTCATGAACTAACATAACTGCCTGTATTTTTCATATAAATTGTAATTAGTTTTGCAAGAATTCTACCACTGGAGAAGGGAGGGAGGGAGGGAGGGAAAATCCTCCCTTCACTTCCATCTTGTCACCCACATCTTGTCTTACCAAAGAAATCTTCTCTGGCACAAATGATATTCTGCAGTGTCCTCAAGCCAGCCAAGCCACCAGTGTCCTAAATTTTCTACCAGCTGGGAACACAGCTCTTCGCCCATCCCAGATGAGAAAATAGTCAGTCTATTCTGAGCTGCAGGGAATATGCTAGGAGAGCAGTACAAGCGGCAGGCGGGGCTGGCCCTCCCCTAGAAGGACGTGATTTCCTGAGCATAAAGGATAACCTACCAGGCCTGGGCTTGACCTGCCTCCTTTTCCACATCAAGGTTGTTTTTGGTTTTTAAAGAAAATTGTGCTCGGCCTCAGTGCCAGGTAATAGAAACATTTCCCTCTGCATACGTCTGGATTAACAATCATATGCAAAACAGCAGTGGCCTAATTTCCCATCTTAATTTGCATATATTTGGATTAAGATGCATACCGGTGCTTAATTTCTAAAAAGAGAGGTGCTGAAGCATGAGCCAAGCCCGGCGCCTTAATCCTAAATGTATGGAGATAAACTATGACTATTAGTGGGTAAGGAAGGTCACTCTGCATTTGCTCGAAGATATTCCTGTATTACTTCATCGTATATTTCAGTTTTGAAAACAGATTTTGAGGTGGATGTGCCATGGCTCAAATTAAGTCTCGAAGGGAGTGGCAAAAAATTTAAAAAATCCAACAGATATGCATTTGGGACCGAGGGAAGGCAGTCTGGTATAGCCTGATCTTGCCAGATCTTGGAAGCTAAGCAGGGTGGGTACTTGGAAGGGGGACCACCAAGGAAGAGTCTGCAGATAGGGTTGCCAGCCTCCAGGTGGGGCCTGGGGATCTTCTGCTTTTACAACTGCTCTCCAGCTGACAGAGATCAGCTCCCCTGGAGGAAATGACCGCTTTGGAAGGTGGTCTCTATGGCATGGTACCATGCTGAGGCCCCTCCCCTCCCCAAACCCTGCCCTCTCCTGGATCCACTCCCAAAGTCTCCAGGTATTTTCCAACCCAGACCTGGCAACCCTATCTGCAGAGGAAGGCAATGTCCAACCACCTCTGTTCCTCACTTGCCTTGAAGGCCCCTTGGCTGGGTTGCCGTAGATCAACTGCAGCTTGACAGCACTTACATATGTACAACACATTAAGGATTAATTAATACTCAAATGCAGGGCTTCTTTTTTTTTTTTTGGAAAAAGAGGTGCCGGAACGCTCAAGAGGGAAATGAAGTTTTCAATCTGTACGCTGAAAACCGATGAACTTTTAAACATCTTAAAAAGAATTTTGTGGAAGAGGTTCCAGAACTCTGTCTTGGCACGTTCCCTCAGAACAAAAGACCTGCTCAAATGCAAATGTGCAGCAGCCTTTGACAGCCTCAGATACAGTGTGTGTGTATATACATTTAAACATAGGCACATCTACCTACCTGCCTTGCTTATCTCTAACAAGACTGGGCTGTACCATGCCACCTTCCCTCCAATTTGTTTTCATATATGTAAATCATCATCTCCTCTCTTTTTATTTGCATACTAATGGTTTAATAAGCATATGCAGATGAGCAGGGTTCCCCCCCCCTCATATGCATAATCCGAGATGAGTAGCAGGGATAATCTCAAACAGCAGATGTTCAAAGGATGCTGTGATGAGGGGGAAGGAGGTTTCCAGGTCCCTATCTACTGTTCCTGGTTCCTTAGTCTTCAATCCAGCTACAAATATTATGGATATTTAAATGGTTCTGCCCCAGGGATGCATGATTTGGGGTGGTTTGGCATTTACTTTGGGGTACAGCAACCTCTAGTACCATATTCTTTATCAACGTAAGCCTAATGGGGACACCTTGCTTTGGAGCACTTTGCATCAAAGAAACCCCAAAACCCCAAAACATGTTTTGGATTGGGCTCCCCTCTATGGAAGGCTCAGGGGAAAGGGGGGCACTTTTCCCTACAGCTTCAAGCTTTCCAAAAAATTGACATCTCCGGGTGCAGCAGCCTCCAGTTTTCAGTTAGCAACGAAAAACTATGGGATTCTTGGTGGTAGAAAGCAGTTTGAGGGGGCCCCCCAAATTTGGACTGACATGTTCTTTTAAAAAAAAACCCTTTCCCTGTAGGAAAACCACCTCGTCAGCTGCTTTTACACGCAGAAGATGAAAAAGACAGACACAATATGGCTGCCAGTCCATTTTCCCTAACTTGTAGTGAGTGAGAGAAGAATGGGGGGGGGATTGAGTGTGCCGTGAAGAGTTTATTTATTTATTTACTTCATGTATAATCACCAAAACACAAGCCAAGACTTGCTGAGTCATCCCCCCCCCCGTGCTGCAGCCCCAATCCAAATCACACATTCCCCTTTCCCCATGGCTGCTTTTTGACGGTAAACTGAACATCAGGATGCCTGCCAAAAGACCTCAGTCATCATGGGTACTGTTTAGGTCCCTGTTCAGATGAGGGAAGGAGCCAGGCTGGAAGCTTCCTGGTTCCTGCATCGTCTGACGGTATACTCTTGACTTAAACAGGCCCCAGATTCATCTGCCACACAAGAGTTTTATCGTAGAACCACAGGTCAATGTGGAAGGGGTTCCCAGAGGGCAAGAGGCTTAGAGAACACTGGCCTGTTTCATTAGATACATCTGACGAAATGGGCTATTGCCACAGTAAACCCAGGAAGCTTCCAGGGTGTCACTGTAGTCTTTGTAGTCCAATTAATAAGTTGGTGTGCGAGCTGATGGTCCTGTCCCCGTTTGAGACATTTGGATTAATGAGCAATTGCCTATAAGCAACAGCCTCCTCACCCTGACCGTCCATCCTAGTTATGCTCCATTCTCTATCCTGTCTGGCACCCCAGAATCATTTACTCCAAAGGAATCCCATATACTTGCACATGTGGGCTCTCTAGAATGCATGGTTAATAGGCTGCAGCCTCAGGTTTGGCTTTTTTCATGCATCATGTTTATAAGGAGACCATGAGGTGATAAATTACCAAGTGGTATTTCAATAACACCATCACTTTATTCCTGCTTCTCCAGACATCTTTTTAATCTGGTGGTAAGATTGCTGTGGCTCTTTGCCAAGGACATTTCTGCCCACGCCTGCGCTCCCAGGTGATATCCCAGAATGCAGCAGTGCACATCAGAAACCACAGAGAGCAGACTAAGAGTGGCAAAAGGGCTGGGGAGGGGACATTCGTCTATGATGATAGTTCCAGGTGGTCAGCTGTGCTGGTCTGAAGCTGTAGAACAAATTTAGAGTCCAGACCAACAAAAGTTTATTCAAGGTGTGAGCTTACCTTGAATAAACTTTTGTTGGTCTTAAAGGGGCCCCTGGACTCAAAATATGTTCTTCTACGATGCTTCTACATGAGTGCTTGGAGGACTGAGAAAAGAAAGAGTCACTGAAATGGAATAGAGAAGGGGCTGTGTTTCTGGAGCGCGTGCACCACAAAGCCAGTTGGGCGGAGTAACATTTTTGTTCTTGGAGCCAACCTGAAAATGATACCTAGCTCTCTGTCTCAAGTGACCAGGAGCAAAGGAGCACTCTTTCAAGCGGCTATGAAGGATAGGGTTGCCAGCTCTGGGTTGGGAAATACCTGGAGGTTTGGGGGGATGGAGTCTGGGGAGAGTGGGAGTTTGGGGAGGGGAGGGACCTCAGCAGGGTATAATCCCACAGAGTCCACCCTTCAAAGCAACCATTTACTTCAGGGGAGCTGATCTCTGTCATCTGCGGCTATTCCAGGAGATTTGCAGCCACCACCTGGAGGTTGGCAACCCCTAGTGAAGGAAGACAAAAAATTCTGAACCTTCCATCAAGGATGAGTACAGAGTTTTAGGGACCTTAAGAACAAGGTGTCTACAGGCCCCTCCATCCCAGTTAAATCACAGCCACCTCCTCTCTCTCCGACTGAGGCAATGCCAGCGGAGCAGAGAGTGATTTTATCACTCTGCTTTTAGCTGCGTCAGTGCAATAGCAAGAAAGAATCATTGCAGTGTCAGGGGGATTGGAAGAGGGGCCTCTGGCACTCTACTCTCTTCACCTGGCTTCAGGTGAATCTAGGCTTGCCAGTCCCCAGGTGGGGGCGGGGGATCCCCCACTTTTGTGGGCTTTGGCCCACTGCTGGCCAGGTGGCCAGTGGGGGAAACCCCACCCCCAAACAGACGTCCCCGCGCAACAGCACTGATGTCACTTCCAGAGGTGACATCATCACGGCAGGGAAGTTAGGGGTGACACTCTACTTTTGGGGCAAAACTCTATGATTCGTAGCCTTTTTTACCGTAGAGTTTTGCCCAATAAGTAGAGTGTTGCCCCGACCGTCGCTGACGGCACTTCCAGAAGTGATGTCAGCGCAACGGCAATGTCCCCACCCACTGCCAGAATCCCCCCCAAATCCCCCCGCCAGCAGGAGGAAGGCACCTGGCAACCCTAGGGGAATCTCCCATTGTAAAACAGGAGATCAGTCCAGTCTTGAGTCAAAGAAGGTCCTCTGTTTAGGCTGTGAGCCTGTGCGGGTGTGCAACCATGCTGATCCCTGACACCAGTCCAGCTCTAGCACAGAAAAGAACGCCACCAGGTTAAGAATAAGATACCAGATATTTATAGTGGTTATCTAACATTCTGTAATCTCTGCAAATATTATTCTTACAAACATATACAGTTTTTAAAGGGATAGTACAGCACTCCAGAGATAAGTACAAAGGTTGCTGAAGTCTCTTATTATTTTTGTCCTTTTCTTCCAGATTCCTGAAGGGATCCTCCAGCTTCCCAGCAGCCAAATGTGCTACCAGTCTGGGCACATTTTCACAAACTTCCTCAAAGTCACATACAATGCGAAAATGTCACATGGAACAATAAATAAAATTAAAATAAAATAAAACTATAAATAAAATTAATAAATAGAATGATAAAAACAAATTCAGAATACTTCATTCATAATATCCATTATATAAATCATATATTATTTATAAAAATTACAAAAGAATTTATTCTGTGGAGAGCGAGTTAGTGTCAGAAAGTAACATATAAAGGCTTGGAGTAAAAGAAATATCTATATATCTAAATATATGGATATTATAAATGAGGTATTCTGAACTAGTTTTTTGTTAATATTAATTTTATTTATAGTTCCATATGACATTTTCACATTGTATGTCACTTTGAGGAAGTTTGCGAAAACACACCCACACCGGTAGCCCGTTTGGTTGCTGGGAAGTTGGATGATCTCTTCAGGAATCTGGAAGAAAAGAGCAACGAACAACAACAGACTTCAGCAACCTTTATACTTACCTCTGGAATCTTGTACTCTCCCTTTAAGAATTGTATATCTTTGTAAGAATAATATTGGGAAAGATTACAGTACGTTAGATAACCACTATAAATATTTGGTATCTTATTCCTAATCCGGTGGCATTCTTTTCTGTACCAGCTACAGAACACCGTGGTCCTTTTTTGCATATTTAGATTTCTACCAGTCCTGCTATTGCAGTTATGGAGAAAAGGAAACCTGCACCTCACCTGAACAGAACTTACAAGTCATGATGGGTGAAAACAGCTTGGATCTGACACTTTGCCCCTGTTTACACTCCACTTTGTCCATTTCAGAGCCTATTTCTCCAGCGCTAGGTGTTTCTGCTCATGCAAGACCAATTTTCAGAGAGCAGAAAGCACTTAGTGCCAGAGGAATACACTCCACAGGAGAAGAGCATCTTCACACGCAGAAGCAAGGCTTGGGATCCAAGGCTCAGGATCTTGTTTCATTCACTATTACCCCACCAGAACCAAAGCGACCTATACAAATAAATGTGAGTGCAGTTATCTCTTAGCTATACCCATTAAAACTGGCCCTCGTGGATTAAAATTGGCCTCCGCTGATTAATCAACAGCGTTAGTTGATTTATCTACTAATGAAACTGACGAAAGCTTGAAGGCCCTATTAAAGCTAGAGTAGGGGCTAAACTGGGACATGCATGGCGGGAGGGGAGAGGGCTGGAACTGAGGACTAATGTTGCATGGTGAAGGCTAGAGGAGAGGGAAAGGGGGCAGATGGAAGCCAGGAATTAAAATTTACAACACTCCTGAATACAGAAGACCATAGGCTGAACAAAGCCCCATGAGTCATTGTAAATGTATCTGCACGTAACCTCCAACTGGTGAATGTATTCTGTTAAAGTATCTTGTGAGTAAGCTGCAACCAAAATGAACTTTCCCATCCATTAAGATCATGTTCCGACTATCTCATGCGGTGCCTTCTTTGTGTGGCCGTCTTCATAGGTTAAGTGAGACATTACTAGAGAAATGGCCCTTTTTTGTAGTGACACCCAAGTTATGGAACCTAGGGTTGCCAAGTCCCCCTGGCCACTGGCAGGGGATAGGAAGTAAGGTTGCCAGATCCAGGTGGGGAAACCCCTGGAGATTTAGGGGTGGAGCCTGGGGAGGACAGGGATCTCAGTGGGGCACAATGCCACAGAGTCTACCCTCCAAAGCATCCATTTTCTCCAGGGGAACTGATCTCCACAGTCTAGAGATGAGCTGTAATTCTGGGGGATCTGCAGGTCCCACCTGGAGGCTGGCATCCCTATGGAATGCCCTCCCTCTTTGAATTCAGTTGGTGGCATAGCCAATCAACTTTTCCAGGCACCAGGCCGCATCCATCCTGTTTAACTGTGCTTTTAACATCTGAATCCAGGGACTAAGAATCGGAGAAGGGGAACAGTAACATTTACTGGTGCTTCAAGGTGGGGAGGCAGACTGCAAACCAGTTACCATGATACAGAGGAAAGGTCTCATAAAAAGAATTAATAGTCCCATTTATGTGATTTCAGAAATAACAAAAAAATTATTTCATTGTATGTACGGGACAGAGTTGCATTTTCTTGACAAGGGAGGGGCATTACAAGTTTGTCTTGGATCCGGAGAAATGATACCTAGGCCCTGTCTGAATCTGGCAATTTGGTATTTTATTGTGCTTTACTGCTGGCTCTCTCTTACACTTCTCTTGCTTCAACCTGATCTGGGTTTTTTTTCTTTTCTTTTTTAAATTGTACTTTAATACAAATGCAAGGTAAAAATCCTTTAAAAATAAATAAAATGAGCTAAAGGAATAACTCTTCTTCTACAGCCTTCTGCTGGATATAAGAAATCAAAGCCGTGGCATATCTCGAACTGGCAGCTGAAGGATTTCAGGTAACAGAGAGTCAGTTCTGCTACCCAGCTGGGTATAACGGAAAAAAACTGCAGGGACAGCAGCTGTCTGCCAAAAGAAGTCTCTGCACATTAACAGGCTAGAAGGACTCGGAAGATTCTGCCTCACTCCTAAAGGCTTACAGTCAGAGTTATTTGCTGGGCTGAACACCTAAGTGACTAACTTCACTGGCTATGGACTACCTTCATCATTCTCGTCTTTACAGAAGCTTTACAGAGACAGGTTGATTCTGCCCAACAAGGAACCTTGTGCTGCTCAGAAACTTGCGTCCCATCATGCCAACAGCTCCTATCACACCAACATCTGAAAACTAATTTCTCTCTCAGACATCCATGGCCCAGAAATGCAACTATCAAGACTTAGGCCTAATGACAAGAGGAAAGTGTAGAAGCCATTCCTCCCTGGAGCTCTCTGGAGCTGCTCCTTGCCTGGTTCTCGCTGATTTCCCCTGCTGTGTGACACCTCCAACATCTGTCCTCGGTGGAAGTAAATACCTCGCCGGCTTTCATTTGCTGCAGCCTTCCTGTTCCCCTGCTGTGACATGTGCAACCTTGTCCCTGTTCAAGAGCTTGCCTGCTGCTAAGATCAGCTTCTGACAGATGCTAGACCAGCAGTTACACAACACACTAGCCACACTGTTGTGGATTCTTGTTTGGGGAGATCATATATTCCCCATCACCATTCAGCAGTGAGATGGGCAAACGGAGGATCAGCTCTTACCTAGTTTAGAATATAACTACAGATTAAAGAAGCGGGAATTCAGGAGATTTTAGGTCCCGTAAAATCCTCTAGTGAATCTTCTAACAGTACTAAAAATCAGATCGAACGCTGCACTGGCAGTAAGAAAAGTGAAAATTATAAACTATAAGGACATTTCCAGTGTTAATTCCTGCAGTGAGCAAGAAATCAAATATTACCCTGCTCTGTTTGTGTATCTGAGATGACTAAAGTGTGGTTTAAAAGGGTTTTCTTCCCCTTACTCTTCTATAACATATTTTAATGGTAATCCTAATTAGAACTGATTATTGTGAGAACCCTCCAGACTTATTAACCTGTCATAAAACGCACTGCTCAAAGGGTTACGCCCCCTGAACCTGAAACAGTCTTGCAAAGAATTTGGCTCTTTTCATCTTCCTTTTCTGTAAAACAAAGTTTCTGGTCCTCATTACAGAAATGACATAAATGCACAGAGAAACCCTCAAAGCCTGAACACCATGACGCAGAGCGAGCTTTCAGTGCTTGGGGATAGAAGGTTCATATCCTACACAGCATCTCTGGATCCTGCTCCAATTTCACCCCTGCCTTGACTTCCTTACTGGATTCCAGTTAAGTATTCAGAATCATAAACAGTTGTCCAGAAGCTGCTGGAAGCAAGGGGGAAGGATACCATATACATGGGTTCGCATTCCCATTAAACTGTTTCTATACCAAATTCTGAAAGTGTATTTTTCAAACTGATGTAGATTTGATAGGTTCACAGCCAACCACCCTACTCAGAACTCAGAGTACGAACTAGTTTTCCTTACAATGTCCCTGGCAGGTAGCTTACTATTTTCCTGTTTCTCATATGGCGGATTTACAGCAGAAGCTCTTCAAATAATTTTTTCCTTCAGCAGAAATTTGAACTCAAATCACCTGGTTCCAACTATCTAATCTGGGGAGCCCAACAGTAGAAGGGGAGAACAGCTTCCTAACATGCTACAACCACGTCATACCCTCACAACCACCACAAATTAAGTTTTTCCAGTCCACAAACTGCTGCCCTTGAAGTCTCTTTCCTTCAAAATGGCTGTGTCAGGGAGGTGAAGAACTCTGGTATACTACAGAACAGAATGAAACACATACAAGGAGGGAGTATGGCGGAGCGGTAAAGTTCAGAGGACACTAAACATAGAATAGGAAAGCATATCTATGTAGAGGAGGACAAGGTAAATGGAGTGTGGTGGGTGTACGCACAGGAAGTGTAACATGGTTGAACTGATGGTCTAGGAGGTTGTGAAAATAATGGGTAAGACCAGGGCATGTTGGGAGGCAGAAGCTGCTTTCCCCTCCCTACAAAGTCACTCAAAGAGATCGTGCCATTGGGTAGCCCTTTCAAAAGAGATGATAGAGGGCAATAGTCCATGACCAATGCATGACAAGAGGTTGCCAGGACACCATCAGCTCCATACTCTGAACTGGCCTTTGGTTCCCCCTGTCTTGTTTCCTACAGATTAGTCCCAATATTAGGCTCATATTCAAGTAAATCAACATATGCATATTGGCCCCTATTTTTCCTCCTCAGAATGGTAGCAATGCTAGCTTTTGGTAATGTGAGGATTATGGACAGGGTGGGGAAGATGTCATACTCGGAATGTATGTTTAGAGGTTATGGTTCATGCCTTTGCAAACGAGGCAGGCCAAAAATGAGGCACATGTATGTTGCTTGTACCTTTTCGGATGTTCCCATCAGGCGACTGCCCAAAGTCACCCGTGGAGAGGAGGAAGCAGGCTCGGTCACGGTTGTAGCGCTCCCGGCCACCAGGTGTGACAGGTGACTTTTCTTCAGGTGACAGGGCCTGGTCAATGGTGGGGCAATCTTCGTTGGCTAATGCTGCATTGGCTGCATCACCATTCTGCTTCGAATCTGTGAAGGGTGGGCGGGGGAAGAGAACAGAGAAAAGTTAGGCGAACATAAAAACCTTAGCTTCTGGAAGTCCAGTTTCCCAAAATTCCCTGATCTAAAAATTCCATTGACTTAAACTTCCCTGTGAATATCCAGATTGATATTTTCCTAAGTGAAGTATTGTTTACATTCACGGACTCTGAGAAAGATGGAGTCCTTCTGTTTGTTTTCACAAAAGCACGGTCATAACTTTTATCATCTTTGAATGCTATCGGCAGGAATTAAGTTCAGCATTTCAGGTTTCAATTTCAAAAATGTTTTTAACCAAATTTAAACTTTGTTGAACAATTCACCTCAGGGGAACTCCCATACCAGAAAAAAAAATTCATATGGATGGAATTCTTCACATGGTTTTACAAGAACAGCACACCACCTCAGAGACATCTGCTGTCAAGTGTTTGGTAAAGTTCAGTTACTGAACATTAATAACTAGTTTAACTGTATTTTTTTGTAATCCCAAGCATAGTTAAGTATTGAAATGGGGAAATTTGATATCTTTATCAATATGTTTTTGAGTGGAGAGAGAATTCCCTATATACATTAGTAAGAGTGGTTCTCACACAGGGGACTCTGGGAATTGTAGTCCTTTGACAAGACTAGGCCCCTCTAATCAAATGTTCTCTTGGGGACAGCATGATAGTAGTAGCACAATTAAAATTAGGGTTGCCAGGTCCCCCCAGACCACCAGCGGGAGCTGTGGGGGTAGGGCTGCCAGATCCAGGCTGGGCAACTCCTAGAGATTTGGAGATGGAGCCTGGGAAGGACAGGAACCTCAGTGGGGTACAAGGACTTTGAGTCCACCCTGCAAAGCAGCTGTTTTCTCCAGGGGGACTGATCTCTGCAGTCTGGAGATGAGCTGTAATTCCGGAGGATCTGCACGGTTCACCTGGAGGATGGCATCCCTATTTTTTTTTTTTTTTTATTTTTAGGAAGCTGGCATCCCTAATTAAAATGGTTAGTGTAGAAATGCCCCAAGAGAAAGTAGACACAGAGGGGCATGTTTCAGCTGACTAATTTGAACTGGACAGTATAGATCAAAAATGTAAAAATAAAGCATATATAGGAGCTTTGAGTTTTCCACCCCCTGTGCTTTAAAATAAAATCCATTTTGTTTTATATAGATGGTTATTATCTCCGACACACAACACTCTTTTAAAATAAGGGATACCCTTTAAAATAAGGCATCTTCATTAATTGTTCGGACCTCTATGGAGAAGGTTAAAGAACGGCCTCTCTGTTTTGAGGAAACAACCCTGTGTATGATAACAATTGTTATTTTATGTGAATGACACCTGCCAGTCGATAATTTGAAAGAGAGAAGCTATCCTAGATCAATTATCTAGAATAGATATCTCATGGGGAAATTATTCCAAAAAATGGGAGAATAGTCTTCAAAGAAAGAAAACGTCATGAAACTGAGGGGCATTGCTGCAGAGGAGACAGTTTTACCAGTGTGAGATACATAGAAAGACTAGACAAAGCTCTCCTATTCATATAACATTAAGTGAAAAAGAAACATCATAATTTCCAAAAAGGTCATAGAATAAAAGGTCATAGAATGATGCTGACGTGGATGGGAGAAATCATGTCTTACTGATGTCACAGGAGAAATCCATTACCTACCTGAAATACTTGTCCAATCATACATCTCATAACACTTGAATCCGTAATCGTTGGCTCTGGTGAAGGAAGAATTTTTCCTCCCTCCCAAGGACAAAATACTGATCTTTTTGAATGCTGGCAAAACAAACTAACCCCGCAACAGACCTACTGCTTTGAACATAGGTGCCTGGAAAGATCCTGTGCAATGAATAATCCACAACTGCTCATTTCTTGCACACCCACCCACATCCACGCAAAAATCCAGTCATCTGGCAATTCATCCCATGGCTTCTTACCCTGCTCCTTAGCAAACAGGATGGACGATTGCTCCGGCTCTTTATGACATTCTATAAATAATTGACAACTGTCACATACGCTGCTCTCCCACAATCTTTTCACACTTCCTACCCTCAGGGGGCTCTTTCCACATCGATTTCTTGGCTGAGTAAACCCTGCGCTTCTCTCGCGGAATTCCGATATGTTGCAGAAGAAGAATCCTAAGGAAACCACGGCTCTAAGCTTAAACAGACTCCTTTTGCTTCCACTTCCTTTGTCCTGTCGATTTATCCTTTCCATCCCTTTGTCCTCTAAGGAATTCTCCCCGGGATTTGCTGCTGACACCTTTCTTAAACTCTTGTGCCCAGATCTAAAACAGCAAACTTCAAACAAGATCTAACTAGGCCTGAATAAAACAATGTTTTTCTCCTCACACTTGAACAACTTGTTCGCTGAGAGGGTCCAAAGAAGTGACAGGCAACAAAGTGCTGGAGTGGTCCCTAGCTGGGAAGAATCCGAAACCAGTCTGGATGAGGCAAAGTAATCTAGCAGTTGCCATGGCGACAGGACTGCGGTGGTGTGGATGACAGGCAGGAAAATCTCAGTCTCTTTGCAAGATCTGAGATTCCAGTCGGCAACTGAGTTTTCTTTTGAGTAACCCCAGAAGAGGCAAAATCTTAATGCTGGGAGACCATGCAGTGTTCAAGTCTCTTTATTTGGGCTTAAACAGATTATTTATTTTCCATACTTCCATATTTGCTAGGAAGTCTCATTTTCCCTGCCCTGAAAAGGAAACAGAGGTGTTGCTGGGGAAATTGAGGTAATCTGGCCTTCCCAGCCAGCACATCCACTGCTGCTGAGATTGCTGTATGCTAAAGTGGCTAAGTGTACCTCTCCGGTACTGATTGGATAGTGCCCGTGACATCATTGATGACAAGAGACACAATTTCCTCTCACATTGCCTGCACCACTTTTAATATTTTTTTTTTTAAGATTTAGTTGGTTTGCATTTCCCCCCAGGTCTTTTCAAGGTGAGTGCTTTCTCACTGTACCATGAGAATGCTCATGTAGACAGTTAAAATGCGGCCAAAATGATAAGTAAAAACAGTGGCCTCCTCACAGCAAAGCTCAGCTGCTTCCAGAATCTTCTCTCCTTTACTTTTTTGGGGGAGGGGTAGATTATGAGCACCCATTTCTTGCACCAAAGCACCCAGGGAATAAAAAGGGTTTTTCTTTCACAGCAAAACTATTCCTAAGGTTACAAACATATTTACTGGCCCCAGTCCTGGGGCTATCACAGCAGCATGGCATACAGAACAGTGCCAGTCCCAAAATGTTGATACCTAAGCCCCTCCCCCCATCCAATGTCACCTTGGCATACACACGCTAATTAATACAGGGCAGATCTTGTTAATTGAAAAGGGAACTGCACAGGGGGACTTCCCAACGCATTGTAACCTTGGTACGAGTCAGACTTCTCCCACTCTGCTATCTCTGACTCTGACCCAGAACCCTAGTCTGAGGCAGCACCTTTCTGTTCTGCCAACACTGATGCAAAAATTTTTCTTGATAGAGACAGAGAAGTTGTTACCACAGGAGAGCCAAAGCAGTGTAGATGAAAAGGAAGAGTTGGTTTTATTCCCTGCACTTCACTACCCGAAGGAGTCTCAGAGCGGCTTACAGTCACCTTCCCTTCCTCTCCCCACAACAGACACCCTGTGAGGTAGGCAGGGCTGAGAGAGTTCAGAGATAACTGTGACTGATGCAAGGTCACCCAGCTGGCTTCACGTGGAGGAGAAGTGAGGAATCAGACCTGGTCCACCGCTCTTAATCACTACACCAAGCTGGCTCTTGTAGTAGCTAGAGTGTTGGACTAGGACCAGGGAGACATGGGTTCAAGCTCTCACTCAGCTATTTTTAAAAAAGCTCAATGGGTGTTCTTGGACCGGTCCTTTAGTTTTTCAGCTGACCTTACCTTGTGGGGGCACTGCGAGGTGAAAGAAATATATGAGGGGAGGCAGAACTACATGTGTTGCCATGACCTCCTTAGAGGAAGAGAGGAATAAAAAAATGGAGTTGCTGCCATGGGAACAGAAAAGCACTGACCAGCAGAACAGGGACTGAGGTGAAAACTGCATTGTTATTATCATGGTGACATCAACTGAAGTCAACCTGTGGACCGGGTGGCTGTGGGTAGTCCAGAGAGGGAAACTGTTGTCTCCCCAGAGACAATCTAGCCGGTTTCCCTCTTCTCTCTTCTCATTATGTTCAGTGCACAATCAAGCTCCGGGCCAATTAGTGGAAACCTTGTTCCTCCACTGCGCTGGCTGCAAATGGCCTTTCTGGCCCAGGGCAACGGGAGCTGCTGGACAGCGTGGCAGGAATTGGCCGCAAGCCCCCAAGGGCCTTCCCTCGCCTCCACCTTGTTGTCTGTCTTTGTGGATTTACTGGGTGAGTGGGCCATGAAGTACAGGGGGCGCGGATTCTCTCTCTCTCTCTCTCTCTCTCTCTCTCTCTCTCTCTCTCTCTCTCTCTCTCTCTCTCTCTCGGGGGTAAGAGAGGCGCTCAGCTGCTTGTGCTCTGAAATTCTCTTCACTCTGCACCATCCAGAGTATAATCCAGTTATGGCTCTCCTGTGCAGCCATTCCCCAGCCACACAAGCTGGCACGTCACAGCTGACACCCCACTCCTGTCTTGCCCAGTCCACATGCCTGTTCCCTCCTTCTCCTGTTCCTGAAGGCACCAAACACCCCTTTCTCTTTTCTTGCTGTGAATTCTTTCCTTAACGACTCCCAAAGTCTCCGGAAGGCCCAGCTCTTCAGGTCCCTCTCCCCCACCCCCCAAGCCCAATCCCTCTCTGAAAGAACCCACAAACACTTGAATCACAGACCCGTTCCCCCCATTTCTAGGGAAGCCAGGCACCCTGGCTCTCAGCCTTTGCTGGGGATGAGCATGACTGTATCCCTTATGGGATTCCCTGCCAGCAACCCTGTTGTCCTTGCCAGCTCATAGAGGGACCCATCTGCTACTCAAGCCTCAGTGCATCTTGGGTATTTGAGATGCTCTTTCCACATGCAGAAAGGGCTGCAAGTGTCCCTCCCCCAGCTATGTAAGAGCAGTCAAATCCTTCTTCTTCACACACACACCTTGCTCCACTCAGGAGTGAGGTGGGCAACATATGTTTTGGCAAATGCCCTTCAGTCCTGATCCAGCCCCTTTCCCCACAAACCACTAGTGGATCAATTCTAAAATGTAAATCAAACTAAAATGCTCCAGAGCTTCTAAATCACCTTTCCCAGCATGAGTGCCAACCTGGCCTCCTCCTCCTCCTCTCCCCCTCCACCCCCATCCCTCCACAGAAGGAACAATTTTCTTAATCAAAAGTAGCTCCAAAATTGCCAAAAAGAGCCCTTCGGTTTTCGCACATGAGTCATTTTGGAAGGACAAACTTAATCCACAGCCAAGATGGGCTACCCTAGATATTGATGGCCTGAATAACAACAAAATCAGGTCTTTCCCTGCAGTGGAGCAACAGGAAGCTTTTGCGCCACATCATTAGCCACAAGCCGTGACAAGAATCTGGGATGAAGAGAGAGGAAGAGGTGAAGCTGGGTGGGGCAGGCGTCTTTCAAACTTCCTCCCCACAAAGGAAAGTGCTCAACACCATTCCATGGAGGAACTCATGTGCAACGCCAAAGGGTTTTGACGCGCTATCAGTTTAAGCCAGTCAGGTCTGTTGGGCTTGGTACTGCCCTGGACAAGCTGACTGCATGACAGAATCCAGTGCCAGCTCCAGGATTATTTTTGGAGGGAGCGGAAGAATACCCTCAGTGGGGCTGATCAGTTCAGAATAAGCCAGATGTGCAAGCAAGGCTGATCTCACACTGTCTCCAGTTTTCATGGGTGCTCCATGCAAAATGAGAAGTTGCCGTCAGGGGGGTTGACTCAGCCTAAGTTTTCCAGTGACGGAATGGGCCTTTCCTGCTTCCTCCCTTGCACAGCATATCTTCATGGCATGGTGGAACCGATGAAAATTACCACTTAAGTCTGGATCCAGGACATATAGTAATGGTAGCCCCGCCACATGACCTTGCAACACAGTCTGAAAAGCACAATGGTAGGGCACTCAGACTTTAGCAGCCGAGTATGTAAATCCTCAATTTTTTCGGTATTTTTGCATTTGTGTGTGTGTCCGGGCCTGGTGACTTCTGCTGGGGCATGAAGGAGGTTCAGAGAAGTGGCTTAATAGCCCATCTCTGCCTCCCGACCCTGGTATTCTTTGAAGGTCTCCCATCCAAATACTTGCCAGGGTCGGCCCTGCTTAGCTTCCAAGATCTGATCGGGGTTGCCTGGGCTATCCAGGACAGGGCGTAAATCATCATGTTGATGACCCTTCCCATTTTACAATGAGGAGAACTAAGGGTACTGAGACTTCGCCCTAAGACTGCTCAAAAGAACATAAGAAGAGCCCTGCTGGATCAGTGGCTGAGCAACAATCTGCGTACAGGTTTCCCAAAGTTCTTCTCTATCTATGTTACATCACAACAGCCTCCCATACTGAATCACAAGATACTGTGCAGAGCTTGTGTAGACAGCGAAGGCAGGCAAATAGGACAGGAAGGTTAAGACGGATGGTCATGTTTGCCAGTTTTGGGGCCTCCGTCCTGGCCAAACCATGCCTCTTAATACAACCAATCTCCTGTCCAAGATCCATTAAATACATCCTGTGGGCAACTCCTCGTTCCCAATCAAAACTTGGACCCTTTTTGTCAAGTGGAACAAAACCTTGGCTCAAGTCAGATGCAGCCCCGCTATGACGTAAGGTGGAAAAGTTGCCTCTGGAAGAAGATTTTGGGCACCATTACGGCTGGCGGATGGGAGAGCTGATCTACAGGGACTGATCTGCTGCGAGAGCTCCCCAGCGAATTCTCTAGCAGATCATGTTCATGTTAATAGTGGGGAAGGGGTCACTGACTATTCAGATTCCTCACCTCTAAAAGAGTTTTCAGATACTCCAGCATCACATTCAGGGGTTTCCCCCCCATCCTTTCTTCCAAACGCAGTCTGCGTTGCTACCATTTTTCTCTGATCCACCAGGGATCCTACAGTTCAGAGCTGGACATATGGGATTGTAAATCAGTGGATAAGGAGTTAGACACGGAGAGCCAACATGGGGAAGTGGTTAGAGCATCAAACTAGTTGTATGTATACAGGATTCCTCACCCTGAGAATCTCTGCTTTGTTCTTTTTAAAAAATAAAGACAAGATTCTAGCCCTCAAGGCTACAGAGATGTGTAGGGAAGCCTGATGAAGTCTTGGAATCCAGTGAGGAGCTTGAACAGGATTTCCTGTAGCCAGCAGATGGGGTTTCAGCAGCCTCCCACCGCTCTTTGCTCTTCCCCATAAGTAGAACAAGGAACATAATACATTATGCAAAATGAATAAGCAAGAGTCTACAGGTTATGTTTTTCCTGATGCAGAAATATGGATTTTCTCCCCCAGTGCAGACTAAATACATCCCTACTCTTACCGGTCAATAAATAATATGAAAGTCTCATCCTCTTGACGGAACCCAGTCCTGTTGCTTATCATTAATATAGATCTTTTAATTTGCAAAGCACTTTATAGTATTGATTGTGTTTTGTCTGCATGACCATCTTATGGGGTGGGACTATTTTATTCCCATTTTACAGGTGGGGAACTAAGACTGAGGCATAATAACCAGCTGGAGGGAGAACTAGGTACAAATCCACACTCTGCCATGCAATGCTCCCTCTAAGCTGTGGAGTCTTGTGAGCAAAAATGCTACTTTGTGAGCTACTGGCATTAAAGTTGTGAGCAAGCGATTTGGCTGCCGCATCAATTAGTTTGCTCTGGAGCCATCCCTTCCTGAGCTAAGACAAACCTCTGTGAGCTGGAGGCTAAAAAACTGTGAGCCAGCTCACACTAACACTGCTGATGTAGAATCTTGCTGGTTGATCTTTGGGCCAGTCAATCTCTCTCTCTCAGTCTAACCTACTTCACTGGGTTGTTATTGTGAGGATAAAGTGGGGGAGGGGGCAGAGATGTAGTAAGCCACTTAGGGTCCCCATTGGGGAGAAAAGCAGTTTATAAATAAACAAACAAATTTGGCTGCACTGGATTTGTGTCTTGGCTTTCCTGCCTCCAGCTGGTTATTATGCCTCAGTCTTCATTTCCCCACCCGTAAAATGGGAATAAAATAGTCCCACCTCATATGATTGTCATGCAGACAAAACACAATCAACACTATAAAGTACTTTGCAAATTAAAAGATCTATATTAATGATATAGACTGATATAGCTCCTCACTGGATTCAGAGACTTCATCAGGCTTCCCTACATACCTCTGTAGCCTTGAGGACTAGAATCTTGTCTTCTTTTACAAAAGGAACAAAAGCAGACATTCTCAGGATGAGGAATCCCGAACACATACAACTTCCTGTACCCAAGTGGAATTGGAAACACACACAGAATACACTGGAATCCTCAGAATGGTTCACACACACACACACACACACTCACAAACTCACAAGCATACATGCACATACACTGCATTAGCAGCCTGCAATTGCTATAGTCACAACGGCTGGCAGCCTTATGTGTGAACAGACTCAGTGGGTAATTCCAGCACTGTGGATTGGACTAAACTGGCAATTTCCACTGGCTACTCCTTCCTGCTGCAGTTCCTCCTGATGCCGTTCCTCTGGGTCTCCTGTCCCCCAGGTGCCGCACTGCATAGAGATCAGTGGGCTACAGTGGGAGGAGGAGACAGGAAAGTTCCATTGTGCTGACAGAAAACTCAGTTTGAACCCAACTCTATGTCTGAGAGGATAAGGAAGTTCTATCACATATGGCCCTTTGACAAGTGGTGGTAGCCACCAAGTAAGGAAGGCAAACCAGACCATGAAAACCAGACCATGAAAACTTAGGCTAATAATCCAGGCCCGTTGGGTTTGGAGGGAGCATGGACCACCCGTATCTCCCCCTTTCAACCTTCTTTGGTCTGGTGGTTAAGTTTGGTGTAGTGGTTAAGTGCATGGAGTCTAATCTGGGAGAACCGGGTTTGATTCCCCACTCCTCCACTTGCACCTGCTGGATGATCTTGAGCAAGCCATAGTTCTGGCACAGCTGTTCTTGAAAAAGAGCAGTTTCTGTCAGAGTTCTCTCGGCCCCACCTACCTCACAGGGTGTCTGTTGTGGGGAGGGGAAGGGAGAGGAGTTTGTAAGCTGCTCTGAGACTCCTTTGGGTAGTGAAGGGTGGGGTATAAATCCAATCTCCTCCTCTTCTCTTCTTTATTAATTATATCAAGCAAATACAGAAACAGTACAGGACAGGGAGCAGGATACAAGATCCTCTGATCCGACCTCAGTCCAAATCAGAAAAAGAATCTGACTCCCAAAATATAAGCCATGTTTTCACACTTTTTTTTTAATCACAGGTTTTCCTTGCATTAGACATATTCAGAAGTGGCAGGGATAACTCAGGAGAAGGACTTTTCTGGGATTTGAGCTGGATCGGAACAGTGGCTTTCAAAGCGTTCCAGAGATTCTCCTGGGGTCCGTTGGTGGCTTTATCACTATTTCTGAATGAGAAAATGGTGGCAGAGCTTTTTTGAAATGCAGAGCCAGCAACAGAGAGCTGGAAGTCACTAGTACTGCTTCCACTGTAAATTCGCTAGGCAGCACCTGGGAGGGACTCTTAGCACCGACCCTCATCTACAATATGGTGATGACACCAACCTACCTTAAAAGGGCTACATTTGATTCCAGTAGCATCTTAGAGACCAACCACATTTTTGGGAGGTATAAGCTTTCAAGGGTCAGAGCTCCCTTTTTTGTCAGATGAAAGGGTTGCCGCAAACAGCACAATGACAGCAGGTATGTGAAAACGCTTCTAAACGCTCGAAATCTTGTGACAGTGAACAAGCTTCCCTGAAAGATAACTGGCCTGCCATAATCTCCCTTGGCAATGTACGGAGGAAGAACACTTAAAAGAGAGGTACAGGAGGCATTCTAGAATGCACCTCTAAGGTGAGGCCAAACAGATGTGGCCGGCACCCCAAGTGAACAAGGGTGTCTTCTACAAAATGCCTTGCTACATTGGATGCTGAGTTTCTCAGCAGACGAGCCAAAGCGGAAACAAGTCCCTACCCTCAGAGTAAGAGGCCCACAAACTGAGTTCTTGGCCCTCCCCATCTGCCAGCATCCCCCTTACCTGCCCTGTTGATCTCGATGATCTCCTCTTGAGCAAGGGGGCACGAGTCGCCCTGGTTGCTGCGGTGTGGAGACTGCATGCCCGGTTTGCAGTAGTTGGGCGACCCAGGCTGGGGGGCTCGTGGGATGTGCTTGTTTTTTTTCTTTGGTAGTTTCTGCTTGGCCATGGCCAGCGAATAATACATGCCAAAGTTGTTGACAATGACTGGCACAGGCATGGCAATGGTCAATACGCCAGCCAAGGCGCACAGGGCGCCCACCAACATGCCTGACCAAGTCTCCGGGTACATGTCACCATAGCCCAAAGTCGTCATAGTCACCACTGCCCACCAGAACCCAATGGGGATGTTCTTGAAGACGGTATGCTTGCTGCCCGTGATGTCGGATGGGTCGGCCCCGATCCTTTCAGCATAGTAGATCATGGTGGCAAAGATCAAGACCCCCAGGGCCAAGAAGATGATGAGGAGCAAGAACTCATTGGTGCTGGCCCTCAACGTGTGGCCGAGGACCCTCAGTCCTACAAAATGCCTTGTCAGCTTGAAGATCCTCAGGATCCGAACAAACCTGACCACCCTCAGGAAGCCCAGCACGTCCTTGGCGGCTTTGGATGAGAGGCCACTGAGGCCTACCTCCAGATAGAAAGGCAGGATGGCCACAAAATCGATAATGTTGAGGGTGCTCTTGATGAACTCCATCTTATCCGGGCAAAAGATGACGCGCATGAGGAACTCAAAGGTGAACCAAATGACACACATCCCTTCCACATAGGTGAGGAAAGGCGCCGTCTCCATCTCCAAGTCCACCTTCATGCTGGTCCCGTTCTCCGACTGGATGATCTCCGTCTTGTTGATGATGCGGTTGAAGGTCTCGTGGGTCTCCAGGCAGAAGGTGGTGATGGAGATGAGGATGAAGAAAAGGGAGGCAAAGGCCACATACTGGAGAGGGGGAGCAGGGGGAGGGGCCGGGCACAGAGAGGAAACAGACAGAAAGAAAACAGCCACGGGAAAGGGGAAGGGTGTGATAGGAAAAGACAGGAAAGAAAACTGTTAGTGTTTACTTGGCTGGTGTAGAATAGCGGCTAAGAGGCTGGTTTCTGAATCAGGAAGTCCTTGGTCTGATGACCTCCCAAGGTGGCCCGAGGAAAGCCCTCCACTCCCCCCACCACCATCGGCAGTACTAGAACCATTATCCCAACTTTTAATTATTTCAATAATTATACTCTGCTTTTCTCCCCACAGTGGACCCAACGTAATTTTCTTCTCCTTTCTGCCCTCACAGCAACAATTCTGTGAGGTAGGTTAGGTTGAGAAACAGAGACTGGCCCCAGGTTGACCAGAAAGCTGCCATGGAAGAGTGGAGATTCGAAACTGGCACTCCATGATGCTAGTCGAATGCTCTAACCATTATACCCTGGGAGTGCCCAACCTCTCTCACAGGGTTGTCATATGGATTTCAAAAAGATAATATATGTGAACTGCTGTGAATACCTGCAAGAACTACAAAAGCATTATTATTATTATTATTGATTCTGCCAGAAATAGAGGCATATCTTCTACAGGGGAACATATCTGAATTCAAGCATCAATTCCCACCATCCTCTCTCATTTTTTGTTCTTCTCTTCCCCCATACCAGCAACTGTAAACACCTGTATGCAAAGCTAAGACTTTGATATATTTTTCTATGTTGTACATCTCCTAGACCCCTAAAATAGCAGGGATTGGGTGATTCATAAATCAGAAGAAGAAAAAGAAGAAGAAGAAGAAGAAGAAGAAGAAGAAGAAGAAGAAGAAGAAGAAGAAGAAGAAGAAGAGATCTACACGTTAAACAGAATGAGGTGGTAGAGTCCTGAGGTATAGAACGGACGGTACAGCTTCAGAGAGCAGATGGAGGAACTCCATTTTTGAATGCTGCACTCAGCTTTAAATAAACCCTGCAAGCAGAAAACTAATGCACAAGAGAGAAGGGTAGGCTTGAATCCCTCTGATATATTTTCTTCTTGCATGGATTTCTTTTAAAATGTGAGGGACTGATGCATTCAGAACTGATATTCCACCCCACCCCCCATCTATTCTATCAACACGGGACTATCTCATCTTATTTTGCTGTATTTGGAGGCAGATGGGAGAAGGAAAGGTCAGAAATGAGGAACCAAAAACCTTAGTAATGATTCATTATTTCTTGAGAACCAGGTTTCTCAGGGTGTGACATCTGCTTTCCTAAGCACAAATGAATGACTAACAAAGTCCACTTGCGGGGATTTGAGGGGAGGGTCCATTGGCTATTTGACACAGAAGAACCCCCTTAACATTGCAGGGACAGTGAAGCTGCAGTTGGTCAGACTGAGGCAGGGTTCACAGAGAATGTTCCAGAATCCAGAGGAGTATGTGTGCATCACATTGGCTAGGCTATGGGTGTAGACAACGAAGATGGCAGAACTACTTCACCAGCCAACCTGGTGAACTTAGGTTAACAGTGGGATGTAAAGGCCCACATATATAAAGTTGTCTATTAATGAGCCTCTTTGTACTCTAGCCATGGCCCAATCCATTCCCTCATGCGCAGACCACTCCATATTATGGAAGCTACCATATATATATGTCTGTATGTTCCACTGTATGTTCCACTGAGGCCCACTGTTCAAAGCACCAGAGCTTGCCCTTCTGTGGGGACATTTCCTTTTAGAAAACTCTAAAAGAGGGTTGCTGCAATAGATTGCTCCCCAACAGCTAACTCCTGTTCCTAAACAATCAACAATGATTGTGGTGAACAATGAATCATACCTAGGGATACCGTTTGTTTTTAAAAATTATTTTACTGATTTACAGACCCACAAAAAAAATTGTTATAGGTGTATTGAGCTTGCCGCAGTGAGGGAACCAAATTCCCTACCTTCCCCCAACCAAATCTGCTACAGGGTAGTTCCTCCTAGGCTTTCAAAGGCTTTGATTTGGGAGTGGAAACTCCCATCTATCTGTCTGGTACATTTTTATCCCACTCTTCCTCCAAGGAGTTCAGTCAACGGCACTCCTTTGCCTATCTTACCTTCACAACCACCCTGTTGTGCAAGTTAGGATGAAAGACCATGACTGGCCCAAGGTCACCTGGTGAGTTTCACGGGGACTTGAATTCAGATCTCCCAGATTCTGGTCCTCAACCACACTGAAAACAACCCCACGGTGCTTTCGCTGGGAAACAGCAGGGGGAGAAAGATTGCCCCCTTCCTGCCTCCAGTCCAAGAACCACAGTGTACCTTAGGCAACTGTCCCCTGGTCCTGCAGTGGCTTAGGGCAGGCCTCAGAGCTTGCAGGGTCTCCATCCCAACTTTTGTCAGGCTCCATTTGCTCTTGCCCTGACCTGGATGCCTCGGGCTAGCTGGACCTCATCACCTCTCAGAAGCTAAGCAGGGCTGGCCCCGGTTCACACTTGGATGGGAGACCACCAAGGAAGTCCAGGGTCCCTACACAGAGGCAAGCAATGGCAGGCCACCTCTGAACATCTCTTACCTTGGTGGGGAAAAACCTAATGGGGTCGCCATAAGTCGACAGTGACTTGACAGTACTTCCCACCACCATCACCAATCCTGCGCTTTCCCATTGCAATTTTTGAGGGGGGGGGAGGAAAGGAGTTTGCTGCCCACTACTTTCCTCATCCCCTCCTGGACAAAAGCACTTTGAAATTCTGTGGGACAACAGACTGATAATGCTTTTGTTGGGAGGGGTGACGAGAACTAGAGAAGCCGCCGGATTGCGGCCTGCAGCCCCCAGAGCTCAAACCCAGTCTTCTTATAAACCTATGGGGACAACAGCATGTTCCAGGAAAGGGTGGGGGGAAGACCAGGAGCCTGCCCCTCCCCTCCTCCCATCCTGCTTACAATAATAGCACTACAGGGACTTTCTTCATCTCTGACCGTCTGCAGTAAAGACTCCTTGCATGTCCACTACTCAACCTGCCTATGAGGGGGGGATTTTCCCTCTCCTTTAGGGAGGATGCAGAATTTTTTTTTTTCTGGCATACCTCCCTAAAGAGGAGGAAAAAAATTCCATGAATCAAACAAACATTTTTTTCTGCATTCCTGGAAGTTTCCCCAATATGTAGAAACCTCCCCATGGCTGTTCCCACTCTGCTTCTTACATTATTAACACAGGGAGGGGCATTTTACCACTGGAAAGAATACACTGGGAGGGCCTGCAAGGAACTAAGGGAAGGAGAACCATTTGGAAATTCCCTTCAATTCCCCCCCCCGCAAAATTTCTCCCATCAGGAGCAGCCAAAGTCCACCCTTCACTGACTCTCCTCTGCGGTCAACAGTCCATCCTCCTGCCGCACACTTACCTCATCAGTCCCTTTCTAGATTTCCTTTTCTGTTGGTTAATTTTCAAAGGTATATTTTTTTCCTGCATCCCTGGGGGGGGGGGTTCCTGAGCACACAGAGACCCCTACCTTGTCCAAGCGTGGCCTGGTTTTCCCGGTCCCCCGAACGGCAGAGAGGCCGGCCATTTCAGCATTAGACCAAGTGAGCCTCCTGCCATTCAATGCCCAGTTTTCATCAGAAAACTTTCGGGGGGAGGGGGGAGATGTACCGCCACTTTACCCCCCCCCTTCTTACTTTCACCCCAGCCATTTTGCACCACTCGTATTTCTTAGCAATTCTGATCTGTGTATCTGGATTAAGGAATAAAGAGTGCCAGGGCTCCCACCCCTCTCTCCCCCCCGCCTCGTGGCTGCGCTGTTAGGCAGGGCGGTCAGCATCTTGAAGCCCTCTGCTACGCTCTTTTGTTCATTTCAGCACCTTGATAAAAAAAAAAAACCCGTGCAGAAAAGCAATGACGCAAATGGTCATGTGCACACTGAACAAAATTCTCTGTTCACTCATATTCCTCACTGGAAACGCACACGCACTCACAAACACACACGAACCTCGAATCGTTCAGGGAGTGCTGGGTAGGCACATTGTATACACAGTTGGCAGGTCGTAAAAAAAACTACAACGCTTTGCAACTCTCAGGCTCAGGACTCTTCTCAGAAGCAGATTCTCTGGATAGGTGCACATGCATCCAGTTCTCCAGTCACGCAGCCACGCACTCTGCGCAGTGCAACAGTTGTGCAACCTCTCATGCGTTCTTCTAAATAGCATCACACACACCTTGTATTGACCTAAGCATATGACTAAATCTGCTTGCACACTGGCACCCGACATGCTTTCCCATGTAGTATACACACAAGTCCTTAATGACCTTCCGAAAACCTGATGATTATTTTTACATGTACATGTGTACTCATACTTGCACATATACATAGATACACCATCACCATCCTTCTCTCTCTCACCTACGGACTCATGTCTACCTCTTCCATGGTTCCACTGCCCCTTCTGCGAGGAGCTCAGGGAAATGTACATGGTTCTCTTGCCCTCACAACAACCCTGTGAGGAAGGTCAGGCTGGAAGGTCAGGCTGGGAGTGCGTGATGGGCCCAAGGACACCCAGATCTTTTCATGGTGGGGATTTGAGCCTGGATCCTCCTCACTTATTCAACTTCGGCCTTCAGTGCTATATGCAGTTACACAACCCCAATCAAGTCCCTACACACAAGGAACTCCCAATCAGATGCTCCTTCCACCCCAAATGTGTACAGTCACAGACAACTGGGGCACACACATATGCCTGTAACTGTGCACGCACACCTTGTGCAAATGTGCACACTCTACCCACCAGGCAAGCTTTTTTATTTTATTTATTTATCAAATATTTATATCCCACCTTTCCTTGCGGCTTAAGGTGGCTTACAATAATAGTGTAAAAACGTTTTCGGTTAAAGCCAAAAATAAAAACAGCAAACCCCAACCCTCTTCCCTCCTCTCCCTTCCTTGAAAGATGCCTGCCATTCAAACTCCCTCAAGAGCCCTGGCCTTGCAGGACGCAGAGTGAAAAATAACCCACTGTTTCGTGGGCTGCTTTTCAGTGTGATTTAAGCAGGCTTAATTATGCCCTGCACTGCATTCATGCCCTGCAAGAGCACCCATTCAAATACAAACACACACAAATACGCACTTCCCGTAACCAAGCACACATAAACACATTCCAATTTCTGGCTGGTACACAAACACACTTTTGCACGTGCCTGCATGTACAAACATATTCCCTATATGCTACTTAAACAGACAGAACATAGAGGTGGATGAACTTGTGTGTGCATGCCCATGTGTGTGCATACTTACACAGGCATATCCCTCTTGTTTTAAAACTGCTGCCTTATACAGGTGTGTACCCGGATATGGCCCTATGTGCATCGCACACAAATTTCCCAGGCAGCATTGCATGCACACACACACACTCAGAGTCAAGCATTTTTCCATACATGTATGTATGTGTACGCACACTTGGGCATGCTACCCCAGATGCACATAACCCCGACGTAGGTTTACTGTGCACACCAAGTTGTGCTTTCCCACAATGCAGATGACACATCCTTGTACAACACACACATTTCCCTGCTCATACGAATGTGTACACACAAACACACCATACACACACACACACACACACACACACTGAGGCATCGACCTAGTGTACATAGAGCCTACTCCAGCCCCAAACCCCGCTTCAGGGCAAGCTGGCTGCTTTCTTTTCCTTTCGCTGGATCTCTGCACTGCACAGAATTCCCGTCCCGTCAGCACTTTCTGCACACAAACCCTACAATCTCTTTTGCAGCGCAGTGCGGTGCCCAGAATGGGGGGGGGGAATTGAAGAGAAGAAGGAACAAGAAGCAAGCCAAAGAACCCAGGGAACCCGGGATAAAGCACAGCGGGGGGGGGGAGAAGTGACGACTGGCTATATGAAAACCCCCCACAGAAAATGGGGAATAAATCTCATCTTCACGGCTCTGAGCCTGCTTCTAAGGACCTCCCCCCACCTCCATTCTGGGGAGGTCTTTTGAGGTCCCAAGGGACAAACTTGTCTGGAGACCATCTAGAATTCCTGACCCAGTTTGTACATCCTTAACTGTCCCCTCCTATAATATTCTGAACACTTGGGAAATATATCAGGAAGCAAGACTGGCAGTCTTATCCCTTCTCTCCCTTCCCTCTCCACCCCCCCCCCGCAGTGACATCCCCCTCCCCCACAATTAATGAGGAAGAGGCTATCTGGGTCCTCCTTCTAACAGCACTGGGAGTCCCAAATCATTTTGGTAGAATAATGAACTATGCCTCTTGGGGAAGAAAATCGCAGGGAAGGGAACAGAATACATGGAAAAGCCAAAGAATATTGTTCTTATATCTGATTGAAGAAGGGATGGGGGGGGGTACAGAAATGAAGGCAAGGTCAAATAGAGAATGAACTGAAAAGACAGAAAGAGGAGACCTTCCCAGTCTCTTACTTCCTGGGAACCTCTCTTCTCCCCCCCTTGAGAACCCCCCCCCAAATCCTAGTTCTCTGTCTAACCTAGTCGGTCTTGCCCCCAATGCCTGTGGTGATCTCGGCCTCTTCCTCTCTGCCGCCATCTTGGCAGCCCCAATCCCACCAACCCCCTTGTGGGACTCCAGCCTTAGCGCAGGAATCGCCTCTTCTGCTTGAAAGGAGCGAAGGAGCATATTGCAGTAGCAGATGGGGAATCCAGCAGGGGTGAGAAGGAAAGGGGAGGGGAGAAGGAGAGGGTTTGACGGCGGGCCTGAGGTCGGGAAAGAGAAAAAGGAGGACACGATATTCTGGCCCTCAGAAGAGGCCCGGCTTGGCTGCTACCAATTCCCCAGGATGACCTTGGTTCTTTCCTTGGGTAATCCAATGTTTCCGTTCTACCAGCCAGCAGTGGGAAAGTGCCGTCAAGTCACAGCTGATCCACGGCAACCCCATAGGGTTTTCAAGGCAAGAGATGTTCAGAGGTGGTCTGCCTTTGCCTGCCTCCGCATAGCAATTCTTGCTGGTCTCCCATCCAAGTACTAACCAGGGCTGATGCTGCTTGGTTTTTGAGATCTGACGAGATAAATCTAGCCTGGGCCACCCGGGTCAGGGCATTCTACCAGCTAGCCAGGAGCAAACTGCAGCAGAGATGTGACAACACGTAGAGGTATTCTGTGGTCATGGCATGAGGAGAATTGACCTCTTCTGAGGGGTGAAGAAGAGACACATCCCATAGGTGACTTTCTTCTAAGCTTTCGATTCCTTACTGAGGTACCGTGGAACTGGGAACAGCACTAGGGTTTTGAGCCCCTGTGGTGTAGCAGTTAAAATCTTGGACTAGGAAAACAAGACTTCGAATTCCTACTTTGACCTTGGGCCAGTCTCACTTTCACAGGGGTGTCATTAAGGAATAAATGGTCTCATCCATGTATGCTGCCCTGAGCTCCTTGAAGGAGGCATGAGATACACATATGTATACATGGGATATACTAACAGGTCAGAGCCGTGGGTAGGGGGAGGAAGCCAGGTTTGTTTTGGGTGGTCTGAGAGAAGAGTAAGATGTAGTGGTAGCTAGTGAGAATCTAGAACACCTCAGAACTCTGTGGAGGAAATGGGTCTAGTGTGGGCTTGAGCAGGAGAGGTCCAGTTTTGGAAGCTCTCTAAGATCACGGAAGATGGAAACGGTTCAGAACCAAGTGAGTTTCCACAGGTCAGAGTTCATTTATTCTCTGGGATGCAGTAAAATAGGGAAGCACACAGCGATTGAAAAGATATTTTGTTTCATTTTGATATTCCTCATTACCGTTACGGCCCTCCCTTCTTTATCATGGAATTCTAGGCGATATACTTGAGGTTCCCAAGAGGTCTCCCCAAAGGACACCACCGATCAGACCCAGAGTAGCTACCCTTTGGCAACGGAGCTCCATCTTATGTCTCAGAGCATAACTCCAGAAAGTGGGAGGAAGCGTGATTTATTGCTTGGAACTGGGGAAATGCTCACAGGGTCCTCAGGGTCACAGTAATTCCTGGCGGGGCACAATTCCCTCCTTTCCAGCCTCCAGCCTCTCTGCAGAGCAGCAGTGTGGCACAATGGATTAAAGTTCTGGATTCTGAACTGGAGAGGACTTGGATTCAAATCCCCCATGAAGCTGACCTGGGCCCGCCACTCTCTCTCAACGTCACCTACTTTACAAGACTGCAGCGAGGGCCAGCCTGGTGTAGCAGTCAGTGTGTTGGATTAGGACCTGGGGGGCCAGTTTTGAACGGAAAACCCCTGCTCTGTCATGGAAGCCCAGTGGGTGGGCCAGCTATTCACCCTCTCAGTATAACCTACCTCAAAGGCTTGTTGCTGTGAGGATAAAATGGAGGAGGGGGAAATAATGTCACAAGCTGCTTTGAGTCACCATTGAGGAGAAAAGCAAGGTATAAATATCAACAAGAAGGAAGGAAAAGGGGATCATCCCACCTCCGTACACCACCTGGAGTACTTTGAAAGAAGGGTGGGATATCTCTACGAGCAACAAATTAGGGATTTGGGGGGGGGGGAAATGGTTGATAATACCTGGATAGAATTTATCAAGGTGTGTTAAGAGTGTGCCAAGGTGTGTTAAGAGTAAGGTAAGCACACCAGCACCCTGTTCACACGGAGCATTTGCCCCGCTGAAGGCACGGGAGCCCTGCGGACTTTCCGTGCTCGATCATACGAGCACATCTGGGAGGCGTAGTGCTCCCGTGGCCAACCCGCGGCTTCCCCTGGAAAACGCGGGGTAAAAAACTAGTAGGTCGGAAGTACTAGTTTCCGGAAACCCCGGGGCAAAGGCTGGCGTCTGATCGCGGGAGCGCCAGTATCCCGCGGCTTCCGACGCCCGCCCATGTCCCCGGGGTTTCCGGATGTTGTCAGTTTCCATGGGATGCGCACCAACGCTGAACAGCGCATGCGCACACACAAGACACCGACAGCGGCCCGCCCCCAATGGCGCATGCGCACTGCGCTGCTTTTTGCTGCGCTGCAGCAGCACAGTGTGATCGGGGCGCAGAGCTGGAGTGTGGCAACCTGGTGGCCCATATGATCGGGCTACCGTGCCTTATTTAGCTCCAGGGCAAACTGCCACGCCTCCCCCGCGCGTTTTCTGGCCCGTGTGACCGGGGCCCAGGCTATGTATTAGGCAGAGAGCTTCCTGGGTGAAGTGGGAATAAGTCTGATCACTTTCTAGCAGTGCTAGCAGAAAATGTTTTTGGCGGGGTGAGGATGCAGATGAGAAGAGTGGAGATGATGAGGGAAAACTGAAACTTCAAGTAACATGTATAGGCAAGGGGCTGAGCAGGCGGTTTAGGCCGTCATCCTCAAAGGTGCCTCTTCTTTTCTCTAGAGTAACCAAGGGGACTGCAACAAGCATATCCTGAGTGGGGAAGCAGGTTGGCTGACCCGGACACAGAGAAGTGGCAAGAAGAATAACTCGACGAGCCTTTGGAATGCAAACCGAAGAAATTAGTTGACGGGATCTGGAAGCCTGAGAAGGGGGTGGGGAGGAAGTCAAACAAGAAGCAGGAGGTTTGATCAGCTGCAAGAAGAAGGTGCCGAATTAATGCGGTGAGATGGGTGGGGTGAGTGGTTGGCAGATACAGTTTTTAGGGGGAGAAAAGACAGGGAGAATCACTGAGTGGGGGAGGGCAGATCTGTGGTTTAATTCTAGCAGGGTAGGTGACCAATTTCAAGATGGTACAGTTGGACATAGAGGAGAGCCAAGATTAATTACAAACCTGGGGGTGGAACAAGTCTCCGTGCTTAGCAGGGGGAGGAAAAGGCACGGGACAGAGGGCAAAGGAGAGAGTCAGGGGAAGGGGATTTGACAGGCTAGATTCAAACCGGGAGGAGAGCATGAAAACACATTGTCCTCTCTGAATTTCAAAACCGGGAGTTCGGTTTTTGTTTTCAGAACGGCTAGTAGATCTGCCACCCACCCCCCTTTCTCTGCCTCTTGCTGCCCCACGCATTATTCCTCTTGCTCCATTTCCAAAAGTTGCCACGTGTACTTCCTTCAATCCTGGCACAAAGAAAGAGGCCTCAGAGGCAGAGAAGCCGGGGTTGGACTTGATGATAAATGCAGGGGGGGGGCCACTCACACAAACACACTTTGTGTCATCCATCTCTCCCCCCCTTCAGGAAAGGTACCATCCAAGATGGATTAACTCCCACGTGTCATCTCCCCCACCATCTTGCCAAATCTTTCTCTTCTTAAACTGTTATATAATAACAATAAAGATCCCCAAACACTCATTCCTCTGCACCACACACACACAAACGCACGCACACACACACACTTTCCCCAACATCCTCTTTTTTAAAAAAAACCTTTTGAAGCCTGCAGTGAGCTTGCTTCAACATTGCCCCCCCTTTTCTGTACAACAATGCTTAGGTAGAATACTGCATATGTCACCCCCTCCCCATTCAGCACCTGACACCCTGTGATAATCCATTAAAATTCTCTCCAGTTCTCTTTCTTCCTTTAAAAAAATATATATATATATACATATATATATATATATATATCACGGAATAACCTCTAACAGCGATGAGGCTTAGAAGCAGGAAGAAAGCTCCCCCCCCCCCCGCACACTCTGTCTATGTGTATTCTCTCCCTCTGCTATCACTGGATGCAACACTGCAGTTCAGCACCGTGGAGAGCGACAGAGAGCAAAAGTGAGGGGGGGGGAGTGGGTTAAACCGCAATAGCTCAATTTTAGCACCTACCAAACGGGCATCTTTCTAACACACTGGAAAGTGCGGGGGTTGAATTTTCATAAGGTGGCGATCTGGGGGTGGGGGTCAGGAGAGCCAAGGCTCTTGAGTTCTTTGGGAAAGAAGTTGGTGAAAAGGAATCTGGTAGAATTGGGGGGGGGGGGTTGTCCTCAAACTCCTGAGATCTCTGCAAAGGACATTTGGGAGGTCATAATGCGTGTTTGCCTAAATGGGGAGTCATGATTTGTGAGGTGTCTGAACTGGAAAGGGGGGCTGGTGTAACAGAAAGCGGCGGGCGGGGAGGAATGGGGTACCTGGATTCCTAAGGTTTAGGAAGGTCATGGAGGAATAGCGCAGAATATGGAAGAAGATCAAAATTTCTGGGGTTTCTGGTCAAGGAGAGAGTTTCATTTCAAGGAGGTGGGAACGCAACGCTGGGGCTTTTGTGTCATGAAGGTGTACTGGGTTTGAGGGAGGAGGGCTTATACCTCTAACCTACATGTCAGATCCATAAACCATGACTAAATATTACCCTCTCACCTTGCTTTATTGAAGTATGGAATGATGCCCCTGCTGGTCTAGTGATTGAGAGCTGAGGAAAAGCACATGCCAAGAATTTGGGGGACAAAAGATGGCACCGGAGATTGGCGGGGGAAAGTACCTAACGAACCAGAATGTCTTGGTCTCCGAGCCTGCTACTGCAGGATCAAGCCCACAAAAGTTTATTCTACAATAAAGCTGTCAATCTTTAGAGGTACCACAGGGCTCTTATTTTGTTTCTGCAGAAGGGAGCCAGTGTCTGCTCTTGTGAAAGACAGGATTTCTGGCTTCTTTGGGAAAGGGACAGAGATTAGTACACTGGAACGGGGGGGGGGGGTACTGAAGGCAAATGTGTACCTCTATTGCAGGGGGAAGTGGCAGGTTAGAGAATCAAGTTGTCTGGGTAATAAATAAGAGTAGTCATTTCCTTTTTTTAGCTGTTTCTTGCCAGCATCTGGAAGCTGTTCCCATTCTGCAGTCATTTCACAAAAGTCATTAAAATCCCATTTTTTTAAAAAAAAACCTCTTTCCCCCAAAACCTTTTGAATTCCCTGAAATTTTGAAGCAGGACTTATGTGCTAGTTTGTTAATCTTGCAGTAAAGTAGAACAGACAATTAGTAGGGAAAGAGAGGAGGCAGCTGAGAACATCTTCCACAAAGAGACACGCGGAAATCTGTGTATGATTTGCTTTTAAAAATGCACTTTTACGCAGAATTTTGGGTGTCCTCTCTCTAGCGACTCCTGTTGGCTACAAAGGTTTTTTTCCCTCCAATGTCATGAGTACGAGGGAAATGTACACTCTAAGGGTTGAGGACTGGATAGAGAGGAAGAACATGAATTAACAATAAAATCCCCTTAGGTCAGAAGCGTGGGACTGGCTCTCAATCTGCTAGATGGACACAAATACTTTGGACGCATCGACTTTCTTTGGTCCAAGGTTCAACTTTATAGCTGACTAAACAGAAGGGGGTAGATCAGATTCTAACTTAGACCTTTCTCGGCCAGGCTGACAGGTCATCCATTTTATATTATACTGAGTTGGTTCCTAGGTCCCAGTTCCTAATTTGTAACCCATGGTCTCATATGTGATTCAAAAATGCAGACGGGCCCTCAATGAGGACCAAAAGTTTAAAGAGGACTGCTGAGGCAAAATATTTCCTGTTTATCTTAAACATATGCAATACGTGGCTTTATTTATTCCATATAATCCTTTGGTGGTGGTGCTGGTAAATGCCATCAAGCCACGGCTGACTTATGGCAAACCCATAGGGTTTTTGAGGCAAGAGACGTTCAGAGACAGTTTGCCATTGCCTGCCCCTGCGTCACAGCCCTGGACTTCTTTGGTGGTCTCCCATCCAAGCACTAACCACGGCCGACACTGCTAGACTTCTGAGATCTGATGAGAGCAGGCTAGCCTGGGACATCTTCACTAAATATATCTGCCTGCCAGTAAGGTGGCATTATTTGCTCTCTCCCCCATCTGCCTCCCTTTCTTCCTCTTGTCTATGTATCAGAAAATGGAGAATATACAACCTAAAATTTTCTGTATATCATAAACACAGAGAGAGAGAGAGAGAGAGAGAGAGAAGGAAGGAAGGAAGGAAGGAAGGAAGGAAGGAAGGAAGGAAGGAAGGAAGGAAGGAAGGAAGGAAGGAAGGAAGGAAGGAAGGAAGGAAGGAAAGAATTGAGGGATTCTTTGTCTTGTGATATTTTCCCTACACGGGCTTCCTATCCATATGCTGTCAGTAAATAAAACTCTCGTGCCACATTTCAGACACAGAAAAGTGTACAATATAGATGTATGGGGCAAATGAGCAGAGCAAGGGGAAATGATGTAAAACTGCAGGGGGAAATGATGTGAAATAGTAAAATACAGATGCAATGGGGAAAAGAACCAAGCAGGCCAAAACACACTTCCCAAACACATTTCTGCACCCAGCCTCCAATTCACAAGTGTGGGAAATGAATGCACCTGATCTACAAGTACATGTGTTCACCCACAATAGGTATTTGAACCCAAGTAATTGTTATGGTGTCCAAAACAAGCATGTACAACTTTCCCCCTTGTTGGAGAGATGTGAAGTACCTCCAGAATCAAAGCTCAGACATTGTTCAAATTAAGAGGAAAGTAAAAAACTCAAAACTAATGATGACGTGAGAGATCTGAAGGATGGGAGGGAGTGTGCATGTGAGAGAGAGAGAGAGAGAGAGAGAGAGAGAGAGAGAGAGAGAGAGAGAGAGAGAGAGAGAGAGAGAGAGAGAGATTTGCACGCGTATGCCTCTCTGCACAGTCTATAAGATCTGTCTATGTACACACTTTACCTCTCTCCAATACCCAGGGGCTTAGATGCAGCTATCAAATGTGCCCGGATACAGATTTCTGTAGCCCCAGTCTGACAGTACATCCCTATAAAATATGCATGGTGGTGTGTGCAGACCTTAATAGAAAACAGGCAAATGTGTCTCTGTGTGCTGGATGGGCATTCTTGTAGAGGAGGGCACCGATCCATCCCTCGCTCAATCTACCTCCCGTTGGTCGCCTGCTTATTCTTCCCACCTTCCATACATCCTTTCTTTGGAAAGTGGGGGAAGGGGGGGGGGAATGATGGATGTGGGCCAAGCAGCGTCTTTTCGCAGCATTTAGCAGATGCTGTCCATGCAGGTGATTCAAAAACTGTGGCCGGAGCAGAAACCTCGCTCCCCCATCACAGAGAGAGAGAGACCACTGCAGCTATACAGCAAACCTTCCTTAAATGCACAGATTGGGGGCAGGATGGGGAGAGGGGGTAGAGTCCCAATCATATTAGAGGAGAGCCGGGATTGGTCTCCACTCCCCACCTGCTCCTCCGTTTATAGAATATCCCTGACGTGATGCCCAGCTGAATGCAGTACTATCGCCCCGTCCTTAGTCCTCTGCTCCCACCCCCCCTTTCTCCTCCCCCCCACTCCTGCCCTCTTCTGCTGTAACTTTTCCTGGCTGCATTCCCAGCCGTGTGGGGGAGGAAAGGAGGGGGGCAAAGGGACCTACTGGCCTTGCACTCTTGAGACCGGCTGCCTGGGGCAAGGGAGGGGGGGGGGCGGCAGTGTGCAATACAGATTGCAGAATGCCGGCTTTGCACTGCAAACCCCGGGGCTGGCACACTGCACTGCGGTGCCCCCCTCCCCCCCCTTAACCCTCTGTCTCTGCAGTTCTAGAAACAACAAAGCAGTAATATTGTCCTACAAGTAGGGCCAGAGCAGCCGAGGGGAGGGGGAGAGGGGGGGGAGGAACCACGGCCTTTCAACCGGGCCCCCTGGACCCCCTACTTCAGTGGTTTTTCAAGAAGTTCTAAATTGTGCGGAGGGTCTCAGCAGCATAGACCAGGAATTGCGTGGGGGATGGGGAGGTATACAGTAGGATCAGCCATGTATAGGAAGGCTTTGAGCTGCAGTGTTGGGCTGATGGTTTGGAGCAGCACTCTTCAAGGGAAGATCAGCAAGGAATGTGGATAGATTAGGAGGGGGATCCGGAACTGCTTTGCTGGGGGGGGGGGGTGTTTGAATGTGTGACTTCTCTGCTGGGGTGAAGTCTGTGACTTCTCCCTAGATACGTGGTCTGGGGTTCAGTGGGGACCAGAAAGGAAGAACAGTGCGCTTGTGTGCCCTAAAACTGCAGTGGGAAAGGCAGGTTCCAAAATGCAGGAAGGGTAGAAGTAAGATTTTTTTAAGGGGGTGGGGGGAGAAGTCAGAGAACAGGAGTCCTCACTTTCTGGGACAGCCTCAAACTGTGTTGTCAGCACCCCCTGCTGGAGACCAAGGCATTCTCCCCAACACAGAGAAGCAAGTCATAAAGAATGCACATGTGTGCCAGGATCCTCCTGCCGCTACACACTCACACACAGTTCTTCACATACTCGCGTCCCACGGCTCTCAGTCTCAATTTTTTTGTGTCCCACCGGCGTTATGGCTAAAAGTAGCCCAGCACCTGGGCCCTCGCACAACCCCCCACTCCCCGCACGCTCCACGTGCCTCTTCCTCTTCTTTCTCACATTCACCTCACTATCCCCCCAGCTCTTTGCGCCACTACCTCACTCCGCCATGCATAATCACTGGGTTCCACCTGTGCAACCCAACAGGAAACATCCAGGTTTTCCATGGCGCTAATCGTTTGGCACAATTTTGGCCCTGGGATGCATTCCCATATGCATGTTCATGGGCACGGCTCCATCGCTCACCCTGCTGCACACCTGTCCGTACCCCTTCCTCTGCAAGTCGGTCTGCATTATCTCCCTACTGCTTATTCTCTGCAGAGCACTTCTGACGCTCTTTGCACATCCCTCCCTGGCTGGCCCACCTGTGCGTGAGATACCACCAGTGTCTCAGTGCCTGAAGCAACCCCCCCCTTCCAAAATCCCCAGTGGATCCCACTTGATCCTGCTCAGCACTCTTATCTTTTCTACTGCATCATCTGTCTTCCCCTGTGCCCATTCATCTTTGCACAGGTTCCAATGCTCACCAGGCCATTGCACACGGACCCTTCTGCGTGAACCTCTGTGCACTAATCTGTGTGCAGTGCTCAGTGTCACACATTAAAAAACCCTTGTTTATCATTACTGTGTTCCACTGACCCTTAGTGTCCCTTCATTTTTTTAACACGTCCCCTCTTTCTCCTGTAGTTCCCCCGTCCCCTATGGATGCAGTTTCAAGGAAACGGGACAGGGGCAAACACAACTCCAGGGGAAGGGGACAATATTCACACAGCAAGGCTGAAAGGCCTGCTCTGGGACAGAACCACTTCCAACCCCAAGCTGTTTTTAAAGAGCCATTTTTCCTGGTTCCTTTCTGAAATGCATACCTCACTGTAGCCTCAGGTCAGAGAAGTGGTTTCTGCTGAGTTGCAGAGCTCACTCTTTGCACGCAGAAGGTCCCAGGTTCAATCCCGGGCATCTCCAGCTAAAAGGAGGATGTCAGGCAGCAGGTAATGAGAATGCCCTCCCTGTGCCTGGGACCCTGGACAGCTCCCGCTAGGCAGCCTTGGTCCAAAGTCAGTGTCGTAGGAGAGGAAAAGATCTAGTTGCCATCAGTCCCCTACAGAAGCCAAGGTGCAGTGGGGCTGATCTCAGAGCAAACCTGCACTGGACTGTGTGAGTACAACCCAATGCTGATTTACTTTAAAGTAAGCCCTACTGAATTCAATGGTGCTTGCTTCCAAGCCCCCAAAGTGTCTACCACCCTGTTTGTAACTTTGTCCCTCTTCTGCCTTCTCAGTCTCCTGCTCTTGTCAAATGCTTGATTGTAAGCTCCTTGGGGCAGAGTCTTTCCCAACCTTCTCTCCCTCCCTCTTGTACAAAAAAGCCCCAAGATTGCGTAATTAGTACAGTAACGCTAATGCGAAGAACCACACAATTCCAGAGGGGTCGCTTGCGACAGCCCCAACACCAGAGGGAGCGTCTGATGGTGCCTCAAAGGCAAATAAAGCCTTGGTGAGCCAGCGCCCACAATAGCATTAATCTTCATTATGAGTTATTATTACCCAGACCCATAATCAGGAGAAGTGTCTGGTTATGAATTATTATTCACAACGGCTGCCGCAAAGAGGACTTTCATTCCCTGTTACTCACTTATTACCCATCAGTAACCACTGCTGGTACTTTTTTTTTTGGCCCCTGTTATTAAGAGAGTGCGATCCATGGTGGAGTTAACCCCCAACACAGCAGCTCTGCCTAGGATTGCGCCAAGCCCCAACTTCTTATCAACTTGCTAGCCTGTTCCTCTTTCATTAACCCTTCCTGTGCCTTAGCCTCTGAACGAGCCACACACGAACGGGTGATGAGTGCTCACTGGCCACCCCTGAACACTACCGACGCCCTGCGCCTCCGGAGCCACGTCGAGGGGTCTCTGCGGCCGCCTCCCTCCCCCTCGCCCCGGCCGGCCGGCCGGCCCCGACTCACCCTGGCCATCTTGGAGGAGTAGGGGTCTTCGAAGAGGGCCCAGACCTTGGGCTGCCAGCCGGCCCACCAGCCCAGCTTGCGTCCGTCCTCCTGGAGGCAGAGGCGCTTGAGGTCGCCGCTGTCCTCATCTTCCTGGCTCTCGGGGGTCTCGAAGCTGTCGAGGGCCTCCTCGGCGTCGCGGTGCTGCCGGTAGTTCATCCAGCAGCAGGCCTCCACGTCGGTCTCGTCGATGCCCCAGAAGGCCAGCTCCTCCTCGAAGAGGGGCCCGCAGACGTCGGCCGGGCAGTGGAGCTTCCCCGTGCGGTAGTAGTTGAGGACGTAGGCGAAGACCTGCGGGTGCCGGTCGAAGAAGAACTCGTCGGCCTTGGGGTCGTAGTCGAAGTTGCTGCAGGCGTCGGGCTCGGTGAGCCACGAGAGCCGCGTGCCCGGCAGGGTCTTGAGGGTGCTGCGGTAGGTCTCATGCCTGATCCCCCCGACGTTGATGACTATCTTGTCGTTGTCCTCGTTCCGGCCCATCTCCCCTTTCAAACATGACTTGGACGGCGGCTTGTTCCCAGACTTGCGCCCGCGGAAAGAGGAGACGCACACTGAGCTCAGCATCGGGGGGGCGCGCGGGCGGCGCCGGGCTGGCCCGCCCCCGGGGGTGGGGAGGGGCGCCGGACGCTCAAATCAGGCGCCGAGGCGTCATCCCGGCCCCGCCTCCGGCGCCGCCCCCCCGGCCGGGAGGGGAGGGGAGGGGGGAGGAGGGGAGGGGGCTCAGTCTCTCTCTCGCGCGCTCTCTCTCTCTCTTGCTAGACGGGGCGGGCGGGCGCCGGAGGAAGCAGGCGGGAGTTGGCGGCCCGGAGCCCGCGGCGCAGCGCCCGGCTCTGCAGAGGGGAGACACAGAGAGGGACGGGGAAGGTGAGTGCGGGAGGCTGCCCTCCCCCCCCCCCAGACCCGCACACCCCTCTCGCTCCCTCGGGCAGTGGCGCGCGGTGGGTTGGGGGTCTCCCTCCCTCTCTCTCCCTCTGCTCTCCCCCTGGGTTGTCGACTTCCCCCAGCCTGCTGGCTTCATGCCTTTTTCTGCGGGGCTTCCTCCCCGTTCTGTCGTCGTCGTCCCGTCCCCCCCCCCCGCGATCACACTCTGCCACTTTTTCTCTCTCCCCCCCCCTTTCCCCTCCTGTCTCCATTCATTCTCCTCCATTCATTCATCCCTTCTCTCTCTCTCTCTCTCTCTCTCTCTCTCTCTCTCTCTCTCTCTCCCCCTCCTTCTCTCCTCCCCCTCTCCTCCCCCCGCTGTTGTCCCTTCTGGAGGCCTCCTCCTGCCCTCTCTCTTGCCCCCCTCCCCAACGCCGGTCTCCATCTTTGCCTCCCTCCCTCCCTCCTCCCCAGCCCCTCGCCCTTCTCCCTCCGTCCTCTGGGCTCCCTGCTGCATCCCTTGGCTCGGGGCCACTTCCCCCAGGAGGACTCTTGTCCCGCCGGGGGATAAATCCGCCTGTCGAACTTTCGGCGTCTGCCTGCCAAACACGTGTCTGGAACTAGGCAGCCCTGCAGGATGCGCCCGTCACGCGTCGTTGGGGCACAAGAGAGAACGAGAGGCGGCGGGAGGAGTTCGCGGAATGGAGAAGCGCCCTTGGTCCCCGGACGGTCTCTCTCTCTCTCTCTCTCTCTCTCTCTCTCTCTCTCTCTCTCTCTCTCTCACACACACACACACACACACACACACACACACCCGCCTGCAGCGTCAGTCCTTGGACTTGCCCTCTCCTTCCACCCCCAGCTTCAACTGCTCTGCCTTTCTGCCCCCGTCTTCCCAGGGCCTGCATCGCACTCCTTCGCGTTCCTCCCCGCCCCCTTGTATTTCCTTTTTCCTTCTCCCGAGCGCCTTGCTCCCCCCCACACACACACTGTCCTTCCTCTGCCGTTGACTGTCTCCCCATTCATCTCTCCTCCTTTTCCTTCCCCCCCCACCCCACTTCTGTTCCCCCTGCTGGCTCCGAGTCCGGAGCAATGTTCCCTCTAAGTTGTGGAGTCTTGTGAGCAAAAATTATACTTTGTGAGCTACTGGCATGAAAGTTGTGAGCCAGCGATTTGGCTGCTGCATAAATTAGTTTGCTCTGGAGCCATCCTTCCTGAGCTGAGACAAAAATGTGCGAGCCGGAGGCTAAAAAGCTGTGAGCTAGCTCACACTAACTCAGCTTAGAGGGAACACTGCTCCGGAGTGATATCACCCCCAGGGCTTCCCCTACCCCACCTGGCCTGTGCTGCTGCCTGTGTGTCCTCCACCGGCCTCTGCTTCCTTCACCTCCCCTCCCCGGGCCTTCCTCCGGCCCTGGCTGGCTTCCCCATCCCTCTGTGCCACCTGGCCCTGGGGCCCCCTCTGTCCAGCTACAGTGGTGTAGGCCCTGCACCCCCCAAAGCTCTGGAGCCCTTCCAATGCCCCGACAGACCTCATGGCCCCAGCACCACCTCAGTTTCCCGGTTCACCTTGCAGGGTTCTGCTAGGGAGCCCTGCTCTTTGTTTCCCTCTGTGGAGGGCCACCCACCCACCCACCCACATACACAAGCAGCCCGTGCTCTCCCTGGGACTGGAGAGTCCCTGTTTTCCAGCCTGCCTCCCAGGGTGATCTCTGCCGTCTCCTAGCCTTAGCCTTTCTCTGCAACCCTGTCTTCAGTGGCTCAGACACTTGACATCTCTCCAGGTCTTCCTCTCCCTTTTCCTGCATCTGCGGCTCTTTCTTGGACCGCCCAGGGCCCTCTCTGCCCCGGAGCTCACTCCAGGCCCCCATGGGCTCCCCAGCCCAACCCTTCTCTCCCTTCACTGGTCTAGCTGCTAAGATTTCTTCAGTGTGTGTGTGTGGCTATGCCTCAATAACTGGGATGGGGTTGGCCTAGGCAATTTGAGGAAATCTGGCACAAAGCTCTCTCCCTTGCCCTCACCCTTTCTTCTTTTCTTTTTTTTTTGAGCTTTGAGATAAAGAAGCTGGGCAAGGAGAATGGTGGTGAGTGGAAGGAGGCAAGACTCTCGAGAGCGAGAGAAAATGTGGGAGGGTTTGCATGAGTATATTTGGGGAGGGAAAAAATAGAATCTCCAACAATCTCGCCTGACCTCAGTTTGCCTTCAAAAAACACACACAACCCAATCAAATGTATATTCTTAGTGTGATATTTTTTTTAACAAGTTTCTCTATCGGCTTCTGGAGTTTTTGGAAATCAGTTGGCAAATACTACGTCTATTGCACTTTAGGTTGAACGTAGTTCCATTACAAGGCATTTTCAGCCCTTGACATTTAGTTCCAATTAAAGTGCTCCTCAGAAGTAGAGGGGGAAACTCAACTTCTTACAATCAGGGAGAGCAGCACTAAATGCAAGGTGGGAGAGCCTGGGTAGGATCTTTTGACTCTGGGGGTACTTTAAAATAGGTGCCGGGGACTCTGAATTGACTCAGAGCAACAGTGTGTCAAGGAGGGGGCGTTTAACCTCACACTGTTTCTCCTGTCTAAATCCCCTCCCCAAATTTGTTACCATCCTTTGGGGGGGGGGTCCAGTATAGGTATAGGCTATCCCATGTCTTGGCAGTTTGGCTTAAGTTTCAAAACTGCAGTTTTATTTTTTGAAAATGCAGCTATATCTTTCTTTTCTTTCTAAGACCTAGAATGTTTTAAATTAATAACTCTGGGTGTAGATGTGTATATGAAAGATGAAATTTATCATAGGAATGTGTGTTGTGCTGGAAAATGTGTATTCTGTATTCAGATGTGTAGTATACAGATTGTGTTGGCAGAATTTGTCTGTATGAGCGGAACTGCGTGCTTGAGGATAAATCTCTGCACTGGAGAGAGTGTGTGTCTCTCTCTCTGTGTGTGCTGAGACAGCATGGCAGGCAGAGCTGTGTGTGCAAGAGTGGATGAGTTTCTTGGGCAGGATGTTGTCTGCTGTTCATGTGTGAAGAAGGCCGCGTTGGGTTCTCTGATCCTGAGACTCCGTCCGCCAAGAGATGACAATGAATGCGTGAACAAGCCAGCACAGACCTGACACCTCAGAAGGAACTGTCATTCCCATCTGATGCCATTTCAGCCACAACACCTGTCAATGGAACCTAGTCCCAGAGACTCAGGTGTCCTTGCTAAGTACTAAGAGATCTGGTGGCAGTCATGCATGTGGGAAGATGACTGCACTAAGGTCACGCTGGCATGATATTTGTTCAAGAGCAAGGTTGTGAGTGCATAGGAGAAGGCTACAGTGCCCACCCTCCGTCATGTGTGCACCTTTGCTAGGAGTGGGCATTTATGCAGCACGGCTTGAATGTACATACAGATGTATGCTTCTAGACAATCACCCGCAAAAGGGCAAACTACACTTTACAGTGCAGACTGCATAACTGAATCTACTGATGTGAAATTTAATCTTAACAAGCACCCACATGTGTGAAAGAGAGGTGGGCCAGGGCCATCACACTGGGGAAAGAATTCTTTCTTCCTTGTCTCTAGACGTGCATGAGCATGGGTCAATGGAGTGGTGTCTTTGAGTGGATGCAGGTGTGTTTGGAGGCAGTGTTTGCCAGGCAAAGTTGCACATGTGCATTTTGGGGAGGGGGAGGACTTTGAACTCAGCATGCTTACGTGTGACGATTTTTTATATAATTTAGTATTGATTTGTTTGTATTGAAATGTAATGTTCTGAGCAGAGCATGGCAGAAAATCAATGCCCGTGTTAGGTCAAATTCTGGAATTTCTCATACAAATGTATATGCAGAATGATTGGCAGAAATGAAAATCAGTTAAGCGTGTACATATTTTTAGAAACAATTTCTTTGAGATTAGAATGGCAGCTTCTTTAAAATACAGGAGGTGTTGTATCCCGTGTGATAACTACTTTTTTCTTGGGGAGGGATGGTGAGACCTAAAGTCCTGCCTCCCGGCTTTGTACATTCTTACACAGATGCTGAAAGGCTAAGTTCATCCCCCAATTCCAAATTCCAAAATCATTGCATTCTATCAATGGGAAGAACTTTAAACTCTGAGTGCCCATTTTCTGCACATAGTCACAAACTGGATACTCTATCTCCTTTAAAAGTTTGCTTTTATTATGCTCTTTGCTGCACGGCCGCAAAGCAAGCAAGGGCATTTGGAGGCGTCGTTGTGTGTGAGTGCGGGTGAGCAAGGGTGTATGTGATCACGACCGGTGGGTATGAGCTCAGGGGGTTTTGCTGGAGTCTAGTTCTCTGCCTTGTAATATTTGCATGTATTCTGATGTACTAGATCAATGGTTTCCCCTCTCTGTGCTTTTCCTCCAGTGTTGTGCAGTGTCAGTATGTGTCACTGATGTTTCTTTTTCTCCTAGGAGTTCTTTCTGTCTATTTCTGCCTCTTCCCCTTCCCCCAACTCTATCTGCTTCAGCATTACAGCGCAGTAATGGACATCGCAGATCAAGGGGTCACCCCCAGACACTTAAGGACACCACACAAAGACACACAAATCCCTGCCTATTTGGCATCCCGGCAAGCACACACGCATTTGAGCAAACACCTCCTAAGAGCCGCCGCTTGTGAACCCACTTCGGGTGCACTAGTTTCTCTCGCACACCAGTTGAAATCAAACATGCGCACATACCCATGAGAGCGACACACTTCCTGAGTAATCATCTCTCACCCTCAGACGGACCGCTCGCCCAAACACAGGCGCAGCGATCTCTCACACTCCCCGGGTGGATACCTTTGTGTCCATCTTTCTCCCAGATGTACACATTTCCCTCCCTCCCTCCCTTCCTTCATCATGTACACAATGCACATAAAAAATCGTCAGTCACTCGCTCACGCACAGTAAGGCACAAGCAACTGCTTGCTTCTTTCTCTTGTTCTCTCTTGCTTTCCTTTTCTCTCTCTCTCTCTCTCTCACACACACACACACTCAGGGATACCGTTGGCCATCACACACAAAATCATCTCTCTCTCTCTCTTTTTTCCCCTCCCGCCTTCTCGTTCCCCAGTTTAGAAGAAGGCAACACACTCATCCATGTTAGCTTGCAGCTGTCTACCTTCCCGGTGCTGAAATACTTTCCTGCCATCATGCCAGCATTTGACAGAAGGGGGAGGGGGTATCCGTCTCCCCATCCCCTTGACCAATGTCAGACCCCCCCTCCCTCCACACCCGGCACCCCACAGGAAAAAGAAAATACACACACACACATACACGTACACACACTTACAATACCAACACACAACATAGCCACTAAGGGCCCATACTTACCTACTAAACCAACCCTTTTGGCTTAATAATATTTTTTGAGAGAGGGAGAGGAGGAGAGGCGGGGTGGTCACCCCCACCTCCCGAAGAAAAAAAAAATCAAGGAGGAAAAGGGAGAAGCTCAGAAAGCTCCTCCACCTTCAGGGGGGTTGAGAAATCCCTGAAGCAAAAGAATGGAGAGGATGGTGGATGGCTTGTTTGGAAGGTGGGGGGGGGAGGAAAATGCAAGATGTTGACGAATAGGAGTCAGCCTGTCCGTCTGTGTCCCCCCCACACACACACCTTGTGCGTCTCTGCTTCCCACCCCCCACCCCTGGTCTCCGGATGCAGGCTGCGCCTTCTGGTACTGCAGACCCTGTGATGACATCACTAGCTCTTAAGGTGGAATTTTGGGGCATCTCATGTACCAGTTGTTGTTTCTTTTCCTGGGCGGATGGGGGGATTCATTTCTGGAACAGGAAGGGAGCCAAGGTTTGGAGAAGCAACAAATAAATCAGGCCATCCTGGGAGTTATAAAAAGCAGCCTCTCGCCATCTCTTTGAGGACATCAGAGGTAAACGAGAAGTTATGTGGGGGGGGACTTGTATATTTGGGGGTATATACCTAATTGTGTGCTGCCACGGTGCGTGAACACACATGTACACAAAAAGACACCCGACCCAGACTCTGTGCAGTGACAAGTGGGGTGGGGGGATGGGGCAGGAAGGAGATCTGAAATGGGGAGAGTTTTAAAGAGAGATCCCAGCCCCACTTTGAAACTCAGTTTGCCGGAGGGGAAGGAGGACGGGAAGGGGGGACAGGTGACAGGAGAGGCAAATGGACCGGAGTCACCTTAAAGGAAAGGGGGCTGGAGGCTGAGGTGAGTTTGAGGGCGGGTGTCCCTGAGTCAGCTCAAGTGGGGGGACAGCCAGAAAAACAGGGATGTCATGGGATTTGGCTGCAGTGGGAAAGAGGAGGATTTAGCCCAAAATTTGCAAGGATCTCAAGCGCGTGGGAGGGTTGAAGGAGGGCTATATTAAGAGGCACTGACATCCAGTGTGTTGGGGGGGGGGAGAGAGGTGTCGAAGAGGGGTCAGTTCTGGATCTGATCAGGGTAAAGCTCTATCGCACTTCAGGCACGTGATTGGAGAGGGAATCTTTGCCTGGAAGGCTCTGCAAGGCTTGTAATGGGGGATCCCCTGTCCCCCTACCCAACCAGACAGAGTGGCCATGAGAAAATCAAATGAGATCCAGACTGAGGGAAGTTTGCCCTGTGAGGCAGGGCTGGCCGTCACTGGAGGGGGAAGGCGTACCCCTCAGTGGATCCATCTTCTTCTTCTGAGGAAGCCAGGGCAACGGGCACGACTCTCCCCATCCCACTCACCTCCTATTTTATCCCCGCAATAACTTTGTTAGGTAGAATAGGCAGACTGACTGTATCCCAGTGAGCTTCATGACTGAGTAAGGATTTGAACTCAGGTCTTTCCCCAGTGCTCAACCTATTATATCTCCAGCCGACCACACATGTTCTGCATCCACCACTGAAGGCCGCTTCAAAAAAAATTGGCCCAGACTGAATATACAGAGCAAACTAGCAAAAAAACAAGCCAAGGTATCTGGTCCAGTATATCAGGAACAATTTACTGAGGTTCACAAGCTTTGCATACAGGATTCCATATTGGCTAAAGGGAAAGCCCCCGTGGGTATCCGGATTAGAGCACTGGATGTGGAGCAGAGAGATCCACGTTCAGATCCTCGTTCAGTCATGAAGCTACCAGGTGACTTTGGGCTAGTCACTCTCTCAGCCTAGCCTGCCTTGAAGGATTGTTGTGCAGGATAAAACTAGGGGAAACCCTGAGTTTCCTGGACTTCATACATTGTACCATTTGCTCAGAATGGGAGCAGGCTGGCCTTCTAATCTTAGAAACCGAGGGCCTTCTGCTACCACAGAATAAGGGCTTTATTGCCATTCTTAATCTGTAATGCAAATGTCAAACCGTCGCTGGCTGTATGTTTAAATTTAAAATGGTCCACTTTGGCTTCCTGTCCCACATTAATAATGCTCACACATGTGCACAGTGTGAGAAAAGCTCAAAGGCACTTTTAGTGTTATGTGTGAAAAGGGCCTAAAAATGGTTTGCCAGAGGATGTTTTCACTCTGTACAAGTCATGATCTTTCCTCACAAAGCAGAGCTAGAAAGCTGTTTCAAAGCCCAGGATGCTATAACCTTCTATGGAGATAACGTGGCTTTTTGAAACCTGGAACTTTAATTCTCAGGAGTCTGTTTTAAAGACCCAATTTCATGTTTAGTTCTGCAAGCCCGCCCCTGTAGAGTTTAAGAACTCTTCTTGTATGCCTTCCTCCGCTTTGTAGCTCTAGATGCAGCATTCAAATCAGGAATAAATGAGGGAAGTTGGGTGAATGTCTCCAAAAAGATGCCCAAGGTGGTGCCTGGGGGTGACATGGCGCCCGCAGAGTGTTTTTAAAAAGTGGGTGGGGCTTTTGTCCAGCAAGCCTTCTGGTTGGCCATTGGAGATTTGATTTGCTGTGTGGATTTTTAAAAACACTGCAGCACAAGGACCCTCACTGTGTGATGGGAGGTAAGATGAGGCAGCCATTGGGTGGCTGTTCCCACCTCCTGTGGCAGCCATTTTGTGGCTCTGTGCACCACGCGGTGTCAGAATTCCAAAGGTGCCCACGGGCTGAAAAGGGCTGGGGACTCATGAGCACGACCCAGAAAAAAGTCGTTGGCATCATGGCATCATGATGGGATTTCTTTGGGATATGGAGCTCTGTCCTATGCATGTTTTTATTTTAGAGTAAGTGTGGCTCACACAACTAAGCACCAAATTAGAAGGATTAACCCATGCTGGACAGCAACAGACTTATAAACCCAAACTAAGTTACTGAATCCATATAAATCAGGGCAGAGGGAGGCTGAACACTCCATTCCTTGAGCGTCTTGTCTCATGGAGAGCCAGTTTGGTGTAGTGGTTAAGTGCGCGGACTCTAATCTGGGAGAACTGGGTTTGATTCCCCACTCCTCCACTTGTACCTGCTGATGTGACCTTGGGTCAGTCACAAGCTCTGGCACAGCTGACAGTTTCTGTCAGAAGTTCTCTCAGCCCCACCTACCTCACAGGGTGTCTGTTGTGGGGAGGGGAAGGGGAAGGGGAAGGAGTTTGTAAACTGCTCCCTTGGGTAGTGAAGGGCAGGGTATAAATCCAATCTCTTCTTCTTCTTCATAGACACTGTCCTGCACCTAGGGTTGCCAGCCTCCAGGTGGGACCTGGAGATCACCCAGAACTATACATGATCTTAAAGAGTACAGAGATCAGTTCCCTTGCAGAAAATGGTTACTTTGGAAGGTGGACTCTGTGGCATTATACCCTGCTGAGGTCTCTCCCTTCCCTAGGCTCCACCCTCCAGAACTCCAGGAATTTACCAACCTGGAGTTGGCAGCCCTAACTGCAGCTGTTATTTCCTTCATGGCACTCTGAGCCCAGACGGAAGCCCTGCCAGGAGGGAGCACCAGTAGGCACAGTGTTTCTGGGTAAAAGTCCTGGGCAGGGAAGAGGAGAGCTCCTCTCTCTCCACCCACCTTTCTTAACATTTTTGGTCACCTTCATCCAGACCAGACAAGAAGAAGAAGAAGAGCGGATTTATACCCTGCCCTTCACTCAGAATCTCAGAGCGGCTTACAAACTCCTTTCCCTTCCCCTCCCCACAACAGATACCCTGTGAGGTAGGTAGGGCTGAGAGAGCTCTTTTGAGAACTGCCCTTTCAAGTACAGCTCCTATGGCTTGCCCAAAGGTCATCCAGCAGGTGCAAGTGGAGGAGTGGGGAATCAAGCCCAGTTCTCCCAGATTAGAGTCCGTTCACTTAAGCATTATACCAAACTGGCCGGTCTGCCGCCACCAGCAAACCGACAGGTTTGGTTTAACCATCATCTGGGGAATGGTAGTTCTGCGACGGGGGGCAACGGGGGCCCTGCTGGAGAATCCTCTGCACCCTCCCTGATCCCCCATTCCCATCATTCTTGCAGGAAGTCATGATAATTACCTTGGTGTGAAAAAAAGTCTAAAAGCAATTGTAGTGCCCTGACCCGGATAGCCCAGGCTAGCCTGATCTTGTCAGATCTCGAAAGCTAAGCAGGGTCCGCCCTGGCTAGTATTTGGATGGGAGACCTCCAAGGAATACAAGGGGTGTGACACAGAGGCAGGCAATGGCAAACCACCTCTGAAATGTCTTTTGCCTTAAAAAACAAGTCTAGCTCGCCACCTAGTGGTGCATAGTGCTAAAACAGCTAGAACTTCTAGCTGCCAGACAATCTTAGGATCTCCTGGCTATACTACACACACTGCCATACGATAACAATTATTAGCCATTGTAGTCTTCACATACCCTTGGTTGTATGCAAAGATCCAGATAACAGGTTGGATCCAATCAGCTTTGTCCCTCACTCTTGCCTAATTCTTCTCATTACTACAGCCTCAGTTTGGGTCATCCTGGAAACTCCTGGAGATTTGGGTGCTTGGAGAGGGAGGATGTTCAGCAGGGATCTGGTGCCTTTTCCTTCTGGGAGAACTCCAAGTCCTGCTTAGAGGTTGGTAGTCGTATCCCTCATTCTCATCGTTCTTGTCTGTGCCGGTCCCAAGATTCCCAACCTAGCCTTTTTGGATGTCACAGGGGACTACCCTCTCCCTTTTCACCTGTTCTGTTTAGGGATATGGGAACCAGATATGAGTACAAACTGCCCCTCCCCCTAATTTTGTCATATACATGAACATTCTTCTGTTTGCAAATCAGCAAAAGATTTTGCCAGTTATACAATTATGTGCCCAAACTGTCTTCCCTGGGATCTGAACTCATTGCTCAAGCTTCGAGAACGTGCCCCTCCACCAAACTCTTCACACGTCCTCGCCAAAATATTTCATATACGTTTTTTCCAAGCAAACACAGAGGTTTCCCGCCACGCCTGCCTTCTTCCTCTGAAACTGTTTTTATGAAGCTGATTTCTGTAAGAAGCTTCTAATGAACATTAGAGCCCCTGTGCACAATGCACGGTGTGATTGGTGGAACTCTGGGGAAAACTGTCATGTGCGGCTGTCAGATGCTGCAGGAATCCACCTGCTAGTACAAGACAGCGAGGAAGAGATGTTTTCCGGTGATCAAACAGGGTCTCTCTGAACAAACGAGGCCTTTTAATGTGCCTGTACATAGCTCTGTGTGTGCACGCGTCTGAGTGACGGATTCTTGCTCTTTTTTCTCTCCCCAGTGTCTCTCATATGCCCAAGGGCCTTTCCAGATGTAGAAGTCTTTGCACAAAGAGGGCACAATTGTTCTTGATTTACTGGATGGATCCAGATGTTGTTTCCCTAGTTAGTGCATGGGCCAAGGCTGGACTAAGACATTTTTATGCCCCCGAAGTGGCTGTCCTATGCAGTCCAAAAGGTGTACCCTAGCCAAGACCCGAGCATCATCGGGAGGGGAGAGAGACATGTACACTTGCAGGTCTGGGAGAGCGAGCCTGAGCTACCATTACTATAACATGGTCTTTTATGCCATTTTGGGAATGATATATTTTTCTTTCATGAGCGCGTGGGTTTTGCTGCAGCTAGATTGACGATTGCAGCAGTTTGGAAATCTCCTACCCCCCCAAGCTTGACTACCTGATGTGGAAAAAAAAATATGGGATCAGTTTATTATGGTCAAGATCACCAACACTCTACATCAGGTTCAAGCAGACTCCACCAAGACCTGTTCCAGATTTGTCCTCACCTGGGCACCGGTGCAATTTATCCAAGTTACCAATACGTGGCTTCATTTCTAATACACCCCCTATTCTGGCCCTCTGTTGAGACTTCCCTGGTTTGACAGAGCTTCAGTGCTTTGATAGCTCATCTGTCTTGCTCTGACCTATCAGAATTCACTTGTCTACCCTGGCAATGTTGAATTGATATTATGCCTTAACAATGTTTACTGCTTTATCAAATGCATATTTTGTACCATGCCTCATTACTGTCTGTATGGTGTCTATAACTCTAATAAAGTTCTTTTGAAAATGAAAAGAAAAATGAGTGCCTGGGTTGGGATGGCCCAGGCTATCCAATCTCATCCGATCTCAGAATCTAAAGCATGGCTAGTACTTGGAAGGGAGACCAGCAAGGAATTCCCGGGCTGGAACGCAGAGGCAGGCAAAAGCAAACCACCTCTGTTCGTCTCTTGCCTTGAAAATCCTCCTGGGTCAGACCACAGGTCAGCTGTGTCTGGATGGTATTTTGCATCATATGGGTTGGGAATCCCAGGAGCATGATTTTGGAGAAGCATTTTAGGCTGCTGTGGGAGGTGAGGAAACCACGCTCTGGGATGGAAGTCATTCTGCCCACAGAAGCATTAGGCTGGATCCCATTCCTCTGTATGGATTGTGTGGAGGGTGGGGGACACGTTACAAGTTTGTATCAGACCCGCAAAAATGATGCTTAGAACCCAGTCCTGTCATTTTCTGTGGTGCTGTGAGGGGTCCTGGGATATACCTCTTTGACTTGCACCCTGCTTCGCTGGAGCCTTTCAGACTGTCACTGCCCTATTAATGTAAGCCCTGAATGTGTGCCTTCACCCTCTTAAAGAATTAAACAGATTCAAGTATAGCAACCTGTGAGTAAGATATACTCACAAGCCAGAGCTGTGTAGTAACGCAGGGCAAAACAGAGCATCTTAAACAAGCAGGTTTGTTTTGGAAAAACAGAGCACCAAAACTGAGAATATTCAGGAACAGTGTGCTGACTTAGGATGGTTACACAGTGGGATAATTCTCTGCAAGTCATGGCTGTTTTGGTAGTAGAAGCATGTGGAATTGCAGAGGAGGATGACAACAAAGCAAAATCACTCACCTATTACAGAAAAAAGGTCCTAATTTCAATATGCTGCTGGCCTTAGGTGATTCTGAATTAAACCAGAAGAAGAGTTGGTTTTTATACCCCACTTTTCTCTATCCTAAGGAGTCTCAAAGTGACTTACGATCACCTTTTGCTCCCCACCATAAGCACCTTGTGAGGTAGGTGGGGCTGAGCAAGTTCTGAGAGAACTGTGTCTGGCCCAAGGTCACCCAGCCGGCTACATGGGGAGGAGGGAGGTATTCGATCTGGTTCTCCAGATAAGAGTCCACCACTCTTAACCACTCCACCGCACTAGCTCCAAATTGCTTCCTTTATCCAAAGGCTTAGAGACAAAGTCTTCACAAGAAAGGAGGTCACCACTAGAGTAGCATTCATTAGGAAGTAGCTGTCGGAATGCCTGGTCTACAGTTACATCTTGTTTATCATGCCTATACATACACACATAGAGAACATCAGATCCTTGGATATGTCCAGCTAGACTTGCAACATGGATGGTTCTCTGTTCAGATAAATAAAACTATGTGGCTGTACAAGGAAAGTAACCCAAGAGCATATAAAATAAGACTGTCATCTGACCATTGATGAGTATGCACATAACAACAACAAAAAAATAATTAGGAAAAATGACGTTAGTAGGACGACATAAGAAGGATCGCCTTATGGAAGTGTGGTGGCCGAGTAAAGACACTTTTAGAAGGAAAGCCTGTCATCGGGGGGGGAACCAAATAAATATAAAATGATGTCTGTACCAATATTATAGGTAAAGTAAAGGTTCCCTTGCTTGAAAGCCAGTCGAATCCGACTCTAGGGTTGCGGTGCTCATCTCCGTTTTAAAGCCGAAGAGCCAGTGCTGTCCGAAGACGTTTCCGTGGTCATGTGGCCGGCATGACTAAACACCAAGGTGCACAGAACGCTGTTACCTTCCCACCGAAGTGGTACCTATTTATCTACTTGCAATTTCTTGCTTTCGAACTGCTAGGTTGGCAGGAGCTGGAACTAGAGACAGGAGCTCACCCCGTCATGCGGCACTTTCGGGTCTCGAACTGCTGAACTACTGACCTTCCACAGCCTGCAGTTCAGCGTCTTAACCACTTGAGCCACCGCAGCTCCACCCATATTATACCAAGCATTTTATTGCAGTGATGATGTGAATAAGCAACCTGGTGAGGTGTGTGTGGGAAATTGGGGTGGATCCAGTGGGCTTTTTCACTCAATCTCACCCAGTTCCCCTCCATACTGCAGCCCCCATCTCACGTGGCTTTTGGGGAGGAAGGTCCCATGATTCTCCACATAGCCTTCTTCTGGTGGTCCAAGAGGATGCTTCCTTGCTTTTCCACCAGCAGAAAAGCTGTTTGGAGCCAACCCATCGTGACACGTTTGTTCAAGGAAACACCTGTTTCCAGCGTGAAAATGCAATCCAAGGAAAGTTTGTTGTGATGAATTTTTGTCTCTCGGGCGGCGGCGGCGGCGGCACAAACGTAGAAGGTCGATAGGAGCTTACTTGGAGACCATGTTAAATAGAAAGCATCTAAAATATTTATTGGCGATGATTATACCCATGGTTCATTTCCGATCATGGAGAACTCAGCAGTCCTGTACCTCTTTTAAGTTGTGGCAACTGCACACGACAGGGGCTGTAGCTCCGTGGCAGATCTCCTGCCTTGCACGCCAAGGGTCCCAGGTTCAGGTCCCTGCTGTCTCCCCCTTGAAAAGGCTCTCAGGCCTTGGAAGGACCCCTTGCTGAGATCTTGATGAGCTGTAGCCGCTACAGTGGGGGGGCAAGATGAATTAATGGTCTGGCTCAGTCTTAAGGCAGCTTCATAGATTCCAGCGGCACGGTTTAAGCATCGCAAGATAGCCCTTGTTATCAGCAGAATAAATTATGCAAATTGCAAAGACGACATAAGCTGCCATTTGCTAGAGCTATTTGATCTGAGAATTCAATTATATGCCTTTGATCAGTTTATTAGTTCGTGGCTGCAAGCTCCATTAAGCCTCCGCAGAAGTAGTGGCGGCTTATTCCAGGCACTGGGAGACAGAATAGCCGAGATCAGGAATGCCTGTATTCCACAGCTCTACAGAAGGGCAGGCAGAAAAGCCCCAGAATCTGGTGCTGACTACAGAATTCAGTTTCCTGAGATCCAGCAATGTCACTCTTTTATTTAAGGGGAACCCAAGTTTCGAGCCCTGACAATACAATGGCAAGACTTGAAAACATGTGAGCAATAGCGGATGAGATCTCAGAAGACACAGAGGTGGCTAGATCAGATTTGCCTACAGGAGAGGTTTGTGACGCGCGTGGAGAAGGACTGGTTTTCAATACCCTGCTTAGCTCCTTACCTTTCTGCATGGCAAGCAGCATCAGAATAACTTATTCAAATGTGTTTGATCTGCATAATTTTTGCAGCTTGTGAAGCAGCATGGAATGTTTTTAAATAGATCCTATACAGACTTAGATGTTTTGCTTTAGCTATAAATAGTGGAAATGGAATAGTGGAAAATTAGAACGGAAGAACTGGGGGTACAACAGATTTGAACATTGAATAGGGGCCATAGCGTTAATTGTAATGGGGTGTGGGGTGGGGGTTCTATTCCAAACACACAAGCCTGAATTAATTCCCAGGGACTTTTTAAAGGTTGCAGCAAGAGAGCAAAATCCGGGAAAGAATCAGACACAGGTGCCCTTAACTGTTTTCTTTCTTTATTAGGATACACAAAATAGTTATCATTTCTCGTGTCATACATAAATGAAGAATATCAAGGCTATTTTCTCTTGTTACAAAGCCTCTCTGTTCCAGCAAAACATAGTATTCTTTGAAACATTGTCCATACAATGCCTACTATGAGATGAAGGTTAAATAATCTTACCAGTTTCCAAGAGTAAAACAACAAACAGAATGAGTTGGCCAGAACTGGCCCTTCTTGGAGCAGTCAAGGTGGGTGGCCTTCAGTAGAGATGAAGAATGGGCAGAATCTCAGAGAGTGAGGAGAAAACAACCCCTTTCCCTGTGAGCCATCTTTTATACACCTCTGAGGTGTAATCCCCCGCCCCTTAACTGTGCCATGTTAAACTGATACGCAAGCAAAGGACAAATCTTTCATTACAGGGTGAGTCGTAGATGCCTTTCTGATTTATTATACCACTATGTACAACATCCCTGACCTGGATAGCCCAGGCCAGCCTGATCTTGTCAGATCTCGGAAGCTAAGGAGGGTCGGCCCTGGCTAGTATTTGGATGAGAGACCTCCAAGGAATACCAGGGTTGTGACGTGGAGGCAGCCAATGGCAAACCACCCCGAATGTCTCTTGTCTTGAGAACCCCACGGGGTTGCTGCCATAGGACGGCTGTGACTTGACAGAAAAAAAAAATGTATAACATTCTAGAAGATTCTGACCACAACAGACATCCCCAAATTATTGTGTCCACTGTGTTCTGGCAACTTATTTCATTATCTTTCTCACTCCTTCACCATATCTTGATTATGCCTCAAAAACACAATCAGTGATACCTCCCCTGGTTAACCCCCCCACACACACAGAGAAAGAGCGAGAGAGAGATTAAGAAACTTCCAATCTGCTGATCTGGGAGCTAGTCCCAGCCAATTATTTTTTTATTTAACCCCCATCTGGTTCCAATCAACTGGTGCCTCTCAGGATGGCAATATCCTACCCTAGTTTACCATCTGAGCTGACCCAGACCAGTCAGCATCTTTCCAGAGGTAAGAAAAATGCCTCTTGAGTCATGACTTGCATGTAGCAAGGCCTAGTTGCGTCAGATGAAATGCCACAGAGGAGACACACAGAAACTGGGGTGGAGCCATGGCTCAGTGATGGGGCATGTGTATGCAGAAGGTCCCAAGTTCCATTCCTGGCAACCACCAGTTAAAAAGGAGGTGAAAGCTGTGGCCAGTCAGAGGAAACCAGGCTGACCTTGAAGGCCAAGGGTCTGAAATCAGTAGAAGGCAGCTTCGTGTGTTCACTTGGTTCCACACAAAAGCCCAACACTTAGTAGCTTAAAAACAGTATATGTGTATATTACCAAAGGTAGAGGATGTACTCTACAGGTCACCCCAATTCTTTGAACTGGGATCACCTTTTGGGTTGCCAAGCCACCACCTGGAGATTCCCTTTAAGTCCTGCTGCTGAATCAGGAGACGAAGGGGTTGCCCAACCCACACACCCCTCAAGTCCTTTCATCTCAGCTCCTCCCACAACCACTGCCGCAAACAAGATTAATGGTACAGTCCTAACTAAGCAGCCACTCTTTTAAGCCCAGGGTAGCTCCGTGTGCAACTTGGCTTAGGGGGCGGGTGCCACACCACAAGTGCAGGAGTGGAGCAAAAACCAGGTAGGAAACTTAGCTGGAGGAAGCTCCCTCATCTCCTGGCTCAGCGGCACATTCCACGGCCAAGGGAGCGTCTCCAGGTTGCAACTTAGCAAACTTTTTCTCGAGAATCATAAGGGCCAGAAACTTTAAAAAAAGAGAAAGAGAGAAACTAGTATTCTCTGGTGACGACAGATGCCAGGCAGGAAGCCTGATTCCACCAGCGCTGTTATTGAGTCCTGCCCCTCCCACAACCCCCTTTCCTGGATCCCGGAGAATACAACACAGCTAGCATTGTGCTTCTGAATTCTGGGGACTGGCAGAGGTGGTACTCTCACTGGCAGCGGTGCTACTTGCCACCGTGGGAGCTGCGGTGGTTTCTGCTTCAGAAGAGGAGGCGCAGAGGGTTCTTTTGGAAAGGGCCAAACCGACACGGTCGTTATCCCGATCGTAGATGGAGTAGTACTGGCGGAGGAAAACGTCACCCAGGATCCAGAGCGGGCCAGTAGGGGCAGGGATATCGAGGCTCATGAACCCGCTGACGCAAGCGGTCATTTTCATCTGGGTCACCTGTGCAGAGAGAGGGGGAAAACAGCACAGTTCAAAGGTAGGGCCGGGCGTGTTATAGGGGAGAGGAACTGATGCACCTGAAAATGTCAATATTTGTACCTTTCTGACTCAAGAGCAGAGGGAAATAATGGCTGCTCAGCTGGTTGCGTCTGCTGCGCGTTCTGCAGGGTGGCGGTAGCCATGAGCCAGTCCGTAGAAGTGTCAGGGCGGTGACATAGCCAGTGAACCAGGATAAAGATTAAGGGTTGGATCCCTTGGGACTGTTCCACTAATGGCATTGCTCTCCTCTAGCCCAAGGAGCCCCTGCTGACTCAAGAGGTTCTTCCACCGAGCGGACATATGATATGGGGATAATAATGATCATTATTGTATGGTATTGTGTTTAAAATAGCCAGGAGATCATACGATTGTCTGGCAGCCAGAAGTTCTAGCTCTTTTAGCATTGTGCACCGCTAGGTGGCGAGCTAGACTTGTTTTTAAGGCAAGAGATGTTTCAGAGGTGGTTTGCCATTGCTTACCTCCGCGTCATGACCCTGGTATTCCTTGGAGGTCGCCCTTCCAAATACTAGCCAGGGCGGACCCTGCTTAGCTTTTGAGATCTGACGAGATCAGGCTAGCCTGGGCTATTTGGGCATATGCGGTCAGTTCAGATGGGGCCTGGATGCCTGTTTTATGTTATTAATGGCAGCTATTAAACTTTTAACTCCTATCCAGGCAGGTAGGGAGTGTGATCCAGTTTCTAGTGGCTTGGAATAACAAATGGCTGTCAATGACATTCATCAGTATCTTATTTTCTGCCATCACATTGCATGAATCCATGAAGTTGCCTAATAGTGAGTCAGACCCCTTGGTCTGATCTTATTACTCAGACAGGCAGCGGCTCACCAGGGTCTCAGGTAGAGGTCTTTCACATCACCTACTACCTGACCCTTTTAATTGGAGATCTGAACCCACAATTCCTTCGTAATGCTGAGAGAAGGGAACTGGTTTCTATAGGCTAGAGATTAATTGTAATTCCAGGAGGTCTCCAGGCCCTACCTGGAAGTGGTAATCCTCAGGAGAAGAGGAGCCTTGTGTAGCCAGTCTTGAGTTACCAGAAGCTGACCAGCAGGAAAAGGAGCTGCGGACTTGTCAGGATTCATGACCAACAGCTGGTGCAAAGCCACTTAACACCCTCCAGCCCTGATTCAGCAGGTGAACCTCAACTGGCCATTCCCAGCCCACCAGTATCATCTACACCCTTAGAGCACCGCTGACGGAGGCTGAGAGCAGAACTACAGACAAGACAGCAAAGTGCACACCTCCTGGCTCGACACCAGCTGCTTGCAAGGGCTGTGTGTGTTTCTCTTTCACATTCTATTTATAACAGTCATACACAATATAAATAGCACACAGAGAATCAAATGTGCTTTTGAAGGCCAGGCATGACAGTCGTCAATTTCTTCCTGTACACCTGCCTTCAGACATCAGGTGGGTGGTGACCACAGACAGGGCCTTCTCTGTGGTGGGGCCCCAACGCTAGAATTTTTTCCCCCAAACAGTTTCCCTGTCATCAAGTTTATTAATATCTAGGCACCACGTGAAAAATTTCTTTTTCATTTTTCCAGGTGTTTACTTGAGGGCGTGTGGATAAAGTATAAGCATGGGAGAGCTCAGTTTTATTTTGTGTTTTGAGACGCTGGTGTTATCTGCTGCTGTTTTAATATAAAATTGTATGTCTCCATGGCTATTAATTGATCTTTTGTGCTGTTTTTTCAAGAGACTACTTATTTCTGCGACTGTTTTAGATGTGGAATGTTATTAACAGCAGCTATTAAATGCAGGAAACAATGCACGGCAGAACTGCTTAAGAGAGCTTTTAGCTAATGGTGAGGTTGATGTGGAGGATGCGGACAGACTGTACAGATGCAAGGTGCTTATGTCCTGCGTTTTGATTTTTAATTTCTTTTATAATTGATTCAGTTTTTGTATGCCACCTTAAGCCGGCAAGCAGGAAAAGGCAGGGTAAAGCCACCTTCCATAATGTATTTTCGTAATGGTGTTGTGAACCACCCCTGAATATTCCTTGACAGGCAGTGCAGACCATAAATATTTTAAAATGAGTGCACAGCACTCTCCACCCAAATGCCTGCTTGCTCCCTATCTGGGCAACCTGTACATTTGCAAACGGATATTATTAAAATGTCAGAGGTCTTCCAGCTCTTTCCCTTCACGGGAAGTATTTATTTATCTGTTTGTTTGTATATTTGTTCCCACCGTTCTCCCCAACGGTAACCCAAAGTAGCTTCCTGCACTGTTCTCTCCTCCTCCATTTTATCTTCTGACAATTCTATGAAGGAGGTTAGGCTGAGAGAGTGGCTGGCCCACTGAGCTTCCATAGCACAGTGCAGATCTGGAATCTGGTCTCTCAAATCCTCATCCAGGGCTCCCCAACATGGTGGTGACTGCCGGTACTTCCCTTGGCACCCACCAAACTTTTCAGAAAGTGGATGGGGCCATTGTAAGGCAGGGCTTGTTACTGGCTACTGCTCTCATTCAAACAAAAGCGTTCTCCACTGGAAGATGAGGAGAAGGAGGAGTAAGCCCTTGGCCTTTTCTTAGTCAATGAGTGGTTCCATTCCGGTTTTCCTTCTTCCCCAGGGAAAAGGGAAGTATTCCATTTGGCTCCATCTCCTGTGGCAGCTGGTTTGAGGTGGTGCTCACTGCCTCTCTCAAAATTCCAAAGGTTAAAAAGGTTGGGAACACTGTACCACATAAGTGGTATAGTGGTTAGAATGTTAGACTTGGTTTGGAAGGTCCAGACTCAAATTCCTGGCCAGGATCAGGGCCTGATTACACAGTATGCTTGCTCCTAGGTCCATCCCCATGTCATGTCAAGCATGGTGTACTGGGAGTGTTTGGTTGAAGCCTGGATTCTCAAATGTGTTGGAGCAGATTCAGATGAGGACTACAGTGCTTGGGGTGAAGGATCTTAAGCCCCCACCCAATTTTTCCCAATCTGCAACAGCCAGGGGACCCATTATTTGCCCCACGGGGACAAACTTGTTCCTTAAGTACAACGTCACATGTTGGGTTACTGTGATGATAAAATGGAGTCACCTGACCTCCATGTAGAAGGGTGGGATTAAAGAAAAATCAGGAAATTCACCCAGCAAAGCTTCCCCCATTCTTCTACACAGCAAAATGAAGACAGTAAGATAGATCCCCTTCTAATCCATGCCTTTAAGTCCAAACTGATCTAAGCATCCCACCAGCGACAGGTGACATGAGGTGTGACCAGAAATATGCTGGTTTACACACTCACTATAGCCATCACCCACACCTCACAGGCCTTTGCTGTGATTCTCTTACCTTCAGGGTGTATATGTCTGGGGTCAGGGTGTAGGGCTTGCCACTGAGGTGGAAAGTCACATTGGGTAACGTAGACATCTTTTCACACTCTATCAAGTACTGTGGGAAGAAAAAAGAGAGTATAACTGGGGTGGGGAAAGAGAGGCCAGACAATCACCGCCCTGCCACCTGTACCTCTTCTAAGACATTCGCTACATGCTCTCTCCACAATTTCCAAGAGATCAGATGAACTGGATGTAGCAGTTCTGCTCCAAATATGGAGCTGCCACTGAAAATGGTATCCCTCTTGTTCTCCTCATCTTCTTTGTGAGATGGATGGATGGATGGATGGATGGATGGATGGATGGATGGATGGATGGATGGATGGATGGATGGATAGATAGATAGATAGATAGATAGATAGATAGATAGATAGATAGATAGATAGATAGATAGATAGATAGATAGATAGATAGATATCTCCCAGGCCAGCCCAATCTCATCAGATCTCGGAAGCTAAGCAGGGTCGGCCCTGGCTAGTATTTGGATGGGAGACCACCAAGGAATATCAGGGTTGTGATGCAGAAGGAGGCAATGGCAACCACCTCTAAACATCTCTTGCCTTGAAAACCCCACCAGAGGTCACCATAAGTCAGAGAGAGAGAGAGAGAGAGAGAGAGAGAGAGAGAGAGAGAGAGAGAGAGAGAGAGAGAGAGAGAGAGAACAAACAATTCCACATATAGTACAGTATTATCATACAGCAAACTGTGCGATGAATTTCACTTTATATTATAGGGAAGAAGAGGAGACCAAGACACAGAGATACCCTTTTCCCAGGCAGCTCTCAACCAAGCATGTAACAAATAAAAGGGGGAGAGGCAAGATATCCCCTCAGTATCTTAGAATCTATGGCGAGAGGCCATTTCTGCTTCTTGCAGCCTTGGCTGACGCATTAAACTGACATTAAGCTGACACTGCGTACAGACTCAGTTCATTGTCAGGATGATGTGCACATCTTCTTCCTCTCTTTCCCTTCTGTCAGCGCAATGAAGGAATCGTGGTTTAAAACAAACTCTGGTTGTTGTTGTTGTTGTTCAGTCGCACAGTCGAGTCTGACTCTTTGCGACCCCATGGACCAGTTTACGCCAGGCCCTCCTGTCTTCCGCTGTCTGCTGAAGTTTGCTCAATTTCATGTTCGTTGCATCGATGACACTGTCTAACCATCTCATCCTTTGCCGTCCCCTTCTTCTTTGACCTTCAATCTTTCCCAGCATCAGGGTCTTCTCCAGTGAATGCTCCCTTCTCATTTGGTGGCCAAAGTATTTGAGCTTCAGCTTCAGGATCTGGCCTTCCAGGGAACAGTCAGGGTTGATTTCTTTTAGGATTGACTGATTTGATCTCCTGGCAGTCCAAGGGACTCTCAAGAGTCTTCTCCAGCACCATAGTTCAAAAGAATCTATTCTTCGGCGCTCGGCCTTCCTTATAGTCCAACTCTCGCAGCCATACATTACTACGGGGAATACCATTGCTTTGACCATGCGGACTTTTGTTGGCAAGGTGATGTCTCTGCTTTTTATTATGCTGTTTAGGTTTGCCATCGCTTTCCTCCCAAGGAGCAGGCGTCTTTTAATTTCATGGCTGCAGTCACCATCTGCAGTGATCTGGGATCCTAGGAACGTGAAGTCTGTCACTACTTCTACGACTTCTCCTTCTATTTGCCAAGGAGTGATGGGGCCAGATGCCATGATCTTAGTTTTTTGATGTTGAGCTTCAAGCCCACTTTTGCGCTCTCCTCTTTCACCCTGAGCAAGAGGCTCTTTAGGTCCTCTTCACTTTCTGCCATCAGAGTGGTATCATCTGCATATCTGAGGTTATTGATCTTTTCCCCAGCAATCTTAACTCCGGCTTGTGATTCATCCAGGCCAGCATTTCGCATGATGTACTCTGCATATAAGTTAAATAAGCAAGGTGACAATATACATCCTTGCCGTACTCCTTTCCCTATGCTAAACCAATCAGTTGTTCCATATCCGGTTCTAACTGTTGCTTCTTGACCCTTATACAGGTTTCTCAGAAGACATGTGAGGTGGTCCGGTACTCCCATCTCTTTAAGAACCTGCCATAATTTATTGTGATCCACACAATCAAAGGCTTTAGCATAGTCAATGAAGCAGAAGTAGATGTTTTTCTGGTACTCTCTTGCTTTCTCCATAATCCAGCGAATGTTGGCAATTTGATCTCTAGTTCCTCTACCTCTTCGAAACCCAGCTTGTACTTCTGGCAGTTCTCTATCCACGTACTGTTGGAGCCTAGCCTGTAGGATTTTGAGCATGACCTTGCTAGCATGTGAAATGAGTGCAATTGTGCGATAGTTTGAACACTCCTTGACATTGCCCTTCTTTGGGATTGGAATGTACACTGACCTTTTCCAATCCTGTGGCCACTGTTGTGTTTTCCAAATTTGTTGGCAAATTGAGTGCAGCACTTTAACAGCATCTTCTTTTAAGACTTTGAATAACTCAGCTGGGATACCATCACCTCCACTAGCTTTGTTGTTAGTAATGCTTTCTAAGGCCCATTTAACTTCGCTTTCCAGGATGTCTGGCTCAAGGTCAGTGATTATACCATCGTGGTTGTCAAGGACATCGAGGTCCTTCTTGTACAGTTCTTCTGTGTATTCTTGCCATCTTTTCCTAATCTCTTCTGCTTCTGTTAGGTCCCTACCATTATTGTCCTTTATCATGGCCAGCTTTGCATGGAACGTTCCCTTGATTTCTCCAATTTTCTTGAAGAGATCTCTAGTCCTTCCCAATCTATTGTTTTCCTCTATTACTTTGCATTGTTCATTCAGGAAAGCCTCCTTATCTCTCCTAGCTGTTTTCTGGAAATCTGCATTCAGTTGGGCAAATTTTTCCTTTTCACCGTTGCCTTTAGCTTTCCTTCTTTCCTCTGCTATGTGTAAAGCCTCATCAGACAGCCACTTTGCTTTTTTGCATTTCTTTTTCTTTGGGATGGCGGTGATTGCTGCCTCCTTTACAATGTCACGGACCTCTGTCCATAGTTCTTCGGGCACTCTGTCTATCAAATCTAGTCCCTTAAACCTATTCTTCACCTCTACTGTATATTCATCGGGGATGCGATCTAGGTCAAATCTGAATGGCCTTGTGTTTTTCCCAACTTTCTTCAATTTAAGTCTGAATTTCGCAATGAGTAGCTCATGATCTGAGCCACAGTCAGCTCCAGGTCTTGTTTTTACTGACTGGATAGAGCTTCTCCATCTTTGACTGCAAATTATATAGTCAATCTGATTTCGGTGTTGCCCATCTGGTGATGTCCATGTGTAGAGACGCCTCTTAGGTTGTTGGAAAAGGGTGTTCGCTATGACCAGCGTGTTCTCTTGACAAAACTCTGTTAGCCTTTGCCCTGCTTCATTTTGTTCTCCAAGGCCAAACTTGTCTGTTATTCCGGTTACCTTTTGATTTCCTACTTTAGCATTCCAGTCCCCTATGATGATGAGGACATCATTTTTTGGTGTTAGTTCTATGAGCTGTTGTAGGTCTTCATAGAACTGGTCCACTTCAGCCTCTTCTGCAGCAGTGGTTGGGGCATAGACTTGGATTACTGTGATATTGAATGGTTTGCCTTGGATTCGGACCGAGATCATTCTGTCATTCTTGAGATTGTATCCCAATACTGCCTTTCTCACTCTCTTATTGACTATAAAGGCCACACCATTTTTTCTACGGGATTCCTGGCCACAGTAGTAGATATAATGGTCTTCTGAGTTAAATTCGCCCATTCCTGTCCACTTTAGTTCACTGATTCCCAAGATGTCGATGTTCATTCTTGCCATCTCATTTTTGACCACATCAAGCTTACCTTGATTCATAGATCTTACGTTCCAGGTTCCTATGCAGTATTGTTCTTTGCAGCATCGGACTTTCCTTTCACCGTCAGACACATCCACAACTGAGCGTCCTTTCGGCTTTGGCCCAGCCGCTTCACTCTTTCTGGGGTTACTCGTACTTGCCCTCTGCTCTTCCTCAGTAGCATATTGGACACCTTCCGACCTGAGGGGCTCATCTTCCGGCGTCATATCTTTTAGCCTTTTGTTACTGTCCATGGGGTTTTCTTGGCAAAGATACTGGAGTGGGTTGCCATTTCCTTCTCCAGGGGATCACGCTTGGTCTGAGTTCTCTGCTGTGGCCTGTCCGTCCTGGGTGGCCCTCCACGGCATAGCCCACAGCCTCATCGAACCACACAAGCCCCCTCGCCACGACAAGGCAGTGATCCATGAGGGAGCAAACTCTGGTTACTCTGGGTTAATCAGAATTAGTTCTCTTCTTACTGCTATTGGGATTCTAAACCTGGATTAAATTGTGGATTAGAGTCCCAGACTGACAGGGAAAAACACTCTGGTTTACCCTACATGCCTGCATGCATAGGTCAGGCATAACAGTAATTTGTTTTACACCAGACTTCCTTCATTGCACTCCACAATGCAATGGGGAGTAGGGAGGAGGCAGAAGAGAGAGGCATGCCTGTGAACAAACCAGATGCATGCCCAGTGTCAAATGAATATACTGTCTGAATACAGTCCGAGATTACAGCCCATTTACTTTGCCCCATAGGACTCAATGGGAACCACTGAGAACTAAGCCAGCCCCTATTTGCATAGCCCTCTGCTTCATCTGCATAGTTTTATTTTGGTCATACTAGAACATGCTGGAACTCAAGCCCTGGCTTTCCTATTGTTATTGATGCTGGGAGACCATTCTTCGTTAAGCACCAATGATCGGCAGCTGACAATACATGAACCTGCCATATACTGATCAGACCATTGGTCCATCATGGTTAGTATTGTCTACTCAGACTGCCAGTATTTTCCCAGGGTCTCAGGCAGAGATCTTTCACAACTGTTATGTATTGGGACTGAAACATTGCAGGACAGTGTTGCCAGAGACAGGGGTTGAGTCTGCATTTGCATTTTTAAATCAGTTGCGTGCTGGTGTGACGCCGTCTTTCTCTATGCTTGTTTGAATGTTGTTTGGAGAAGATTCTTTTAAAGCAGTGCAGAGGTGCAATGACAGTGGAGCCGCCCCGAAAGGACGACAAACATATGTGGACATGCGAAAGTATGCTAGCACTGTTGAGGTGTGAAAACGACACCAAATGTGGACAGCTTTTTTGGAGACAGAGTCAAAAGGTGGGGACGCTGGTGGGAAAGGCAAATGCAGATTCGACCAGGGTGAGCTTGAAGCTGAATAACAATAGACCAACAGGATTCTAGCAGTAGCCAAACAAGGTGTAGGACAGTGTTGCCAGAGACAGGGTGAGCTTGGAGCCAAATAACAACAGACCAACAGGATTCTGGCAGTAACCAATTAAGATGTAAAGCTTTGTAAATAGTCTGTCATTGGGAGTGGGGTGTGTTTGGGGTGCAGCCATTGCATGCAATATAACCGAGCTCTGGCTCTGGTCTACAGTCTGGTTCTTGCTGAAAACACTGAATAAAGTAGAGCTGATCACTAGACTGGGAGCCTGTCCACCCATGGAACCCCCACTGTTTAACAACAACACATGCTACCTGGTCCTCTTCACTGGAGATGCTGGGAACTGAATCAGGGGCCTTTCTGCATGCAAAGCAGATTCCCTACCAATGAGCAATGGCCTCTTCCGAGTGTCCCAGGCGCGAGCTCTATACCTGCTTTCAAAACTAGAGGGGAGGAGTTGGGGAGGGAGAATCAGTTCGGGGCCACTTTTGCAGTGTAATTCAGAGCAGAAGGCAGAGAAAGACAGAGAACTGACTGGAGATAGGCGGGCTCTCCTGGCAGGGTTTACAGGAGCCCTGTTCGCTTACAGGATGGTCCTCGCTTCTCCCCAGATACTTGCAAATAAAGAAAACATGCTAGAGATGCCCAAAGTCTTCAGTCAGGGAAACTAACAGCACAGTCCTAAACAGAGTTAGTAAAAGTAAAGGTTTCCCTTGCTCAAAAGCCAGTCAAATCCGACTCTAGGGGGCGGTGCTCATCTCCGTTTCGAAGCTGAAGAGCCAGCGCTGTCCAAAGACTTTTCCATGGTTATGTGGCCGGCATGACTAAATGCCGAGGTGCGCAGAATGCTGTTACCTTCCCACCAAAGCAGTGCCTATTTATCTCCTTGCAATTTCTTGCTTTTGAACTGCTAGGTTGGCAGGAGCTGGAGCCAGAGATGGGAGCTCACTCCATCGTGCAACACTAGGTTCTCGAATTGCTGGGCTACAGACCTTCCGGTCTGCAGCTCAGCGTCTTAACCTCCAAGCCACCACAGCCCTAATTCATTGAAATAAATGGTTTTAGAATAGTGAACTCAGTTTAGGATTGCACAGTAAACTCTGTAGCATTTCTTCAGGAACTCCTCATCTCCTAAAAGGAGGGAAATATGCCACCACTCCTTCTCAAAGCTAATTCGATGGTCCCATATTAGTAGGGCGGGCAGGGATCCTGAATATTCAGAGGGACCCTGCATATGCAGAACTATGCAGATGACCGTGCAAATTACCAAACCAAGAATGAAAAATCTCCCGAAACTGCTCAGCCAACAATGAGCAAGTTCATTGCCCTTCGGGAGGTATGAACTGCTGAGGGAAGGCAGTCGTATGTCACATTTAAGGGGTGGAGGAAGGAAAACAGTGGCATGGAGGTGAGGCAGAGGAGGGATCGGCCTTCTCAAGTCTCTAGCAGTCTCTAGTATTCTGGAGGGAGAGATTAAGTTTAAGAGAAGTGTGCATCCCCAGCTCTTAATTCCAGAATGCGTAAACTCTGAAGGGCTGGGCTCATACCAATCTGAGATGGAAAAGTCCCGATGGCAGAGTTAATTACAAACACAAGAAAAGCAGTTCCTCTGGTCTTAATAGCACAGAAGTTTAAGGACTCCAAGCTGCAAATGAGGCCGAGGCTTTATAAACTTGCAGTATTCTCAGGGGTCATTTTGTAGAAAAAGAGGTGCAGGAGCTCATTTGCATATGCCACACCCCCTGATAAAGGGCAGGTATGCAAGCATGCCTGGGTTCCCTATGGGGCACCTGGAGAAGATCAGGCAGGAAACCCAGGCATGTTTAGAATGCCTTTCTCACCCTGGGGAAGGGAAAGAAAGGCATTTAAATCCCCCCAGGTGGTGGGGGGCTCTGCAGGCCTTCCCTGGCCCATCCATCCGCCTGCACAGGCGGGCCAGGAACGGTGGGGGGGGGCTGCCCGGGCTTCTTACTGCCGGAGTGCTGTTCCACCATACTCTGGCAGGAAATTCTAGAACAGAAAGGTCAGGGACCAGGGTTGGGGGAAGTATACGAAAATGCACACATGGCTCAACTTCAGTTTTCCCCTTCTGTATTTTCTATATGGGAAGACGTGGTGTCGTGGTCCACCTAGGATCTGAGAGACGAAGGTTCAAATCCCCTCTCTGCCATGGAAGCCTGCGGGGCGATCACGAGCCAGTCCCACACGCTCAGCCTAACATAGCTCACACAAATGGAGGATAGGAGAATGGAGTAAGCCACACTGGGTTCCCATTGGAGAGAAATATCCTTATAAATGAAGTCAGTAAATAAATAGATAGATAAATAAAATAAGAGGAGAACACATGGAGCTGCCTGATACTGAATCAGACCCTTGGTCCATCAAAGTCGGTATTGTCTACTCAGACTGGCAGCAGCTCTCCAGGATCAAAGGCTGAGGTCTTTCACGTCACTGCCTGATCCTTGTTAATAGGAGATGCCAGGGACTGAAGCTGGGATCTTCTGCAGGCCAAGCAGATGCTCTACCATTGAGCCACAACCCTTCCCCATAGTCCTTTTCCACACATGCACCATACTGCTTAAATAAACAGCTCCTGCCTCCTCCTGCCCTAAAGCCTGCCAAGGTTCAGGCCTGGCTGTACAGCAAGCTACTCTTCACCCACCCCCAGACCCCTGTAGCCCTGCTCTGCTCTGTGTGGTTTCTCCCCCTGACCTATGTCATGTTAGGTTTGATCCCACCCTTCCTTCAAGGTGCTCAGAGCAGTACATATTGTTCTTGTCCACTTCATTCTCACAAACATCCTGCAATATACATTAGAGGATCTTGCAAAATAAGAGCAGGTTAGAGACACTGGATCAGGGTCACCCAGTGAGTTTCATGGCTGGAATCTGAACCGGATCCCCATCTGTCATTCCAACTACCACACCACACTGACTCTCACTGCCTGGGAAGAATCCTCCCATGAATCACGGCCATGTGGTATCATGGTTAGAGTGCTGGGATCAGATCTGGGAGACTCCAGGTTCAGATCTCTACTCTGCCATGGAAGCTTGCTGGGTGACCTGGGGCCAGTCACACTCTCTCAGCTTAAACTGCCTCACAGGGTTGTTGCGAGGATAAAACGGAGGAGAGGAGAAGCGTGTAAGCTGCTTTGGGGGCCCGTTGGGGAGAAAGGCGGGAGATAAATGAAGTATATCTCTAGTACCAACATGTTATGACGATGAGACTGTGCATGGAAGGAGAGACCTCCTTAATATATGCTTGCTGGTTGCTAGGCACACATCACCTTCCCCTGGAGAGGACCCCGGTCGGTGAGGGCAACTCTTGCTAGGGTCAAGGGCAGTGTTCCCTCTAAGCTGAGTTAGTGTGAGCTAGCTCACAGTTTTTTAGCCTTCAGCTTGCACATTTTTGCCTTAGCTCAGGAAGGAGAGCTCCAGAGCAAACTAATTGATGCAGCAACCAAATCGCTCACTGGCAACTTTAATGCCAGTAGCTCGCAAAGTAGAATTTTTGCTCATAAGACTCCACAGCTTAGAGGGAGCATTGGTCAAGGGTACAGGGCAGGGTTTTGTGTTTTGTTTTTTTTGTTTCTTTGCTCACAGTGCAAATCCATCTGTGTGTGTTTACCCCATAAGAGGCCAAGGTAGTTACTGACTTATATGGAGAGAGGAAAAGATAGCATTTCGAGGTGTCATTGCAAGGGGAGTTAAATCTGCACCTGCCTCCTGGTGACCTCCATCATTAAGAACCAAGATTGCTCTTGTCTGTGTAGTGGAAAATACAGCTCAAAGAGGAAAGGAAGATGCCACGTTGGTATACAACTAGGAGATAATTATATAAAGACGTCAGAACTTTACAGGATTTATTAAAAAAAACCACCAGGTAAATAGCAGATGAACTGAGAGCTAGTTCAAATCAAGGCAACAGAGCAGGGGGGAGAAGAAGAAGTAGAAGTAGAAGAAGAAGAAGAAGAAGAAGAAGAAGAAGAAAAGAAGAAGAGTAGTAGTAGGAGGAGATTGGATTTATACCCTGCCCTTCACTACCCAAAGGAGTCTCAGAGCAGCTTACAAACTCCTTTCCTTTCCCCTCCCCACAACAGACATCCTGTGAGGTAGGTGGGGCTGAGAGAGCTCTGACAGAAACAGCTCTTTTTCAAGAACAGCTGTGCCAGAACTATGGCTTGCTCAAGGTCATCCAGCAGGTGCAAGTGGAGGAGTGGGGAATCAAACCTGGTTCACCCAGATTAGAGTCCGCTCACTTAACCACTACACCAAACTGGCTCTTAACCCCTCCACTCCCTTTTGGTTTCCACCACCAGTTTGTATTGTTAGTAGCCCTGGAAGGGGGAAAACAGGCAAAAAGAGCGTGCCAGTCTTTTTCTTTTCCAGAGCTATGAACAGCTCAAGATGGAGTCAGTTCCAGTCAGTGAAGCTGTAGGGTTGCCAATTCCAGCTTGGGAAATTCCTGGACATTTGGAGATGATGCCTGGGGGAGGCGAGGGTTTAGGGAGGGAAGGGGAGGGATCTCGGCAGGATGTGATGCCTGAGTCCTACCCTTTGAAGTTTCCCTTTCCAGGTGAACCAGTCTCTGTAGATGGGAGACCAGTTGTTTTTGTGGGAGAACTCCAGGCCCCACCTGGAGGATGGCAACCCTAACAAAGAAGGAGGAGGGCTACATTCTTTGTACCACATGCTGTGGCCTCAATCCAAATTAGGGCAGGGTGGCTCTCTGACCTGGATAGCCCAGGCAAGCCCAATCTCATCAGATCTCAGAAGCTAAGTAGGGCAGACCCTGGCAAGTACTGGGAAGGGAGACCTCCAAGGAATACCAGGGCCATGACACGGAGGCAAACAATAGCAAGCCACCTCTCTGAAATGTCCAAACCCCACTAGGGGTCCCCAGAAATCACCATGACTTCCAGGCATGCAAGCACCCCCCCACACACAAAAAAAACACACGCACAGGGCATGGCTGCTAATTGCTTTTAAAAATGTCCGGGAAGATCTGATCATGGACCTCTGAGTATCTCTTCTTGTTAGAATTCTAGTGCACCCCATCTGCAAAGGTTTCACCCATTTCTTGGTCATGCTAGACAGTGATGGTCAGAAGAATGTAGTACTGGTATAAACAGGAAAGAGAGAGAGGCAGAGACAGGCAAATGAGTTCAGAATCAAGGTCTGGATTAGCTCAAACTGAAACGCAAAGGTGTGTGGGTTTGTTTGTATATTTTGTGCACTTATCATTACAAGATCCAGGCCTATGGTCTCTTACCTGCCCTCCAAAGGCATGTTCAGCCCCGATAGCCTCGTGCAGCGCACGGATCTCGTCGCTGGGCCCTGTGATGAGAGAAGTTCCCGTGTCCACAATTGCACTGCAACCATCTTTGCATATTTTCCCTGAGCTACTATCGAACATTTTCCAAGGCCAGCATTTCTCCTTTGTCAGTGTATCCACCGTCACCCTACAAGGAGAGATGGGGAGAGAGAACGGTGATTACACAGGGCGTTTTTGGCAGAGGGAGAATGGTAGCTTCCCTGACCACAGAACCAGGAGCCAAATTGAGGCCTCTGCCACTGAATCAGCATACATAGCTGTTGGCCAGCTCCTCCCAGGCCACAGTGAAGTTCTTACAAACCGCTGTGAATTTCGTTCCACTGGGTTGTACCACTACAGAAGGGAGGCGGCAACACACGTAATTAAATGTCCTGGATGCCAAGAGGACTGGCTGAGCCTTCTGCCCTAATGGGCTAGGAATATTTTGGGGAGCAAATGTCTCATTAGGTGCCTCCCCACCTCCCTTTTAAATGCTACACTGGAGTAGGGCTGCCAACTTCCAGGGGATCCTTAGAACATACAACAACAAAAGTGACGCACACAGTAATAAGTCATAAAGAATAACAAAGCCCAGTAGGGGTCACTACAGATGTGGACATTGCTCCGTCTGTAATTTAACTTGGCAAACTAACAAGGTAGAATTCCCTTTGTATAATTATAATAAGGTACTGCACCATCAAAGCACCCGTGCATCAAAAAATTTGGTGTATGCTTTAATCTGCATTTGTTCTTTAATTTACATAGGAATTATGACCCAGCTAATACATTCCAGAATTTCAGAACATAAATCTAGATTTAAATTGAAGAACAGAGATATGTTTTTAGTTTAACATTTCATTGAAAAAAAATCACAAATATGATGACTTCAAATATACAGTACTGGAAACTATAGAGGACATTGGTAGAATAGATATGCAGAAAGCACTTTTACGAAGAGAGGCATATTGTATTATTCCATTGGGACTCTTCAGCCAAAAGGATTAAACTCTGAATTGGACTTATGTTTTTTGTGACCCAAAAATTTAGACTATTTTATAATTCATTCAAGTTCTCAAATCTCCAGGAGCATTGTAACCAGGAGTTGGCAAATTTCAATACTATAGTATTATAGATGCTTGTAAGGGATAGGTAGCTATAGCCAACTTAGACCTATGTAATAGACCCAGTAGGCTAATACAGTTATAATATACTCAGTGTTTCAAATCTCCAGGAATATAGTTGCCAGGAGCTGGCAACTCTCAAATACTATAGCAATTTAGACATTTGTAAAGGTTGTTTAGCTGTAGCCAACTTAGACTCATAGAACAGACTCATTAGGCTGGGCATCTCCGGGAATTTTTTAACCTGGAGTTGGCAACTTTAATTATTTTGTTTCAAACACAATAAGGGCTTCTACAACTTTAAATGCCAGCAAGGAACGACCAGCTGTATTCCATTTAGATCCATGAAATAGACTCAGTAGGCTGGATACTCTGAGGCATGTTTTGGTCCTGATACATTGAAGCAGCCTTTAGGGGTGCTGGTTAGAGCTAAGGAGACCTTGCCCAATATAGAGTGAGTAGATGTTATACTTTTTTTGTGGTCCATACATTGTGTAAATTTTAAGGAATTTTTTTAAGGAGGAATTCTCTTTTGCAGAATAATAGAAAAGCATTATCTTATAAGGAGATGGAATGAGACTCTCAGCAGTTGGCAAGATCCAATGTGACTCTAGTTTTGAGACTCTGTGTAACAGTGATAACAGTGTAATGATGTCGATAATGTAAAAGGGTTTTTTGGTAATATTGTGATTACTCTTTATGAAACACTGTTGAAATAAGTGTTCGTTATATTATTGCATTTTGTATTTTTTTACAGTTCTTTGCTCCTGAAGAAGGACCAAAGGTCTGAAACACTGGGGAAATGATCTAGCAAAAGTGTTGTACTTTTTGTATATTTATCTTGTATATTAATTCTTCGGCGTCTGCATTTTCCTATGATGGATTGGATGGACAGATTTACTTCAGACAATAGATGCATTTCACTTTTAACGAAGTCTCCTTTGTGGATATCTTGCAGGAAATTTAGCACACAGTTGTTTTTTGAGGTTTTGTTATTTTTTTATCACTTCCAGGTGGTAGCTGGAGATCTCCTGGGATTACAAGTGACCTCCAGGTGACAGAGGTCAGTTCCCCTGTAGAAAATGGCCATTTTGGAAGATGGAGTCTATGGCATTACGCCCCATTGAAGTCCCTCCTCTCCCCAAACCCCGCCTTCCTCAGGCTCCACCCCCCAAATCTCCAAGTATTTCCAACCCAGAAGCAGCAACCCTGCATTCCAGATATCAGTGAACCACTTTGTCCACTGTTTATAAGAACTAAGTCAAAGGCTTATCACTGGCAGTCTTTAAGCAGCGGCCGGACAAACACTTGTCAGGGATACTGATCTAGGGGATGATCCGGTACTGAGCAGGGGGTTGGACTAGATGGCCTACACAGCCCCATCCAACTCCGTGATTCTAGAATTCAGCTTCCTGGGGTCACGGCCCCTGCCTGCTGCTGCACACTGAATTTCTTGCTGAAGATTCCTTTACACACCTGAGATGCTGAGGTGGTTAACCCATGTAGGTGATGCTAAGGTCACAGCCACAGACAAACCAGACAAACTTTGTGGAATGCAACTTTCCTACACACACGGGCTGCCTACGATTCCCCCTGAAATGCTGCCTGCATGGGTCGGAGGACGCTTCAGAAACACAAGTAGGTATAATGTAGGTGTCTGCAGCAATGGGAGAAGGTTGCCAGCAAAATATTCACCCCCCCCATCACAAGCTCCATACCGTAGAAAGAAAAATATTTAATTTCAAACGGGAATTATTATCTCAAGTAAATGATTCAGGTCACACATGGGAAAAGGGTGCTGGTGTTGCGTAAAGGTTCATTCATTCTCTCCTTTCCTCCCCAGCGGAGACCCAAAGTAGCTCCCAACACTGACCTCCCCTCCTCCATTTTACCAGCCCTTTGAGGCCATTCAGCTGAAAGAGAGACTGATCCAAACTACCATGGAACAGCTGGGAATCTGAAACCAGGCCACACAGATCCTAGTCCAACACCCTAACCCCTGCACCACACGGATCAACAGAACAAGCTTGTGATGGGGGAGGCTTCTGGCTCCGACTCTTGCCTCTGTTGAGAGCTCTTTAGGAGGCCGGAAGCAAGCCCTTCTTTCACCGCCTCAGCCCTTCAGCCTACCTCACCAGAGGGTGTTATAAGGATGACAAGGTAATGAGTGTTGGTAAGATTTTATCAGGGACTTTGTTTTATTCTACCTCCCACCTTTCTCCCACCAGGAACTCAGGGTAGCAAGTGGAGGGTTCCCGGGCACAGCAGCCTCCTGGCCAGGCAACGAGCGGACTAGGGTTGCCAACTTCCAGGTGGCACCTGGAGATCTCCCACTATTACAATTGCTCTCCAGATGACCAAGACCAGTCCCCTTGGAGAAAACGGCTGCTTTGGAGGATGAACTGTATGGCATTATAGCCTCCTGAGGTCCTCTCTCCCCAAATCCTGCCCCTTCTCAGGCCCTACTCCCAAAATCTCCAGGTATTTCCCAACCCCGAGCTGGCAACCCTATCTCCAGGTGACCAAGATCAGTCTCCCTGGAGCAAATAGCTGCTTTGGAGGGTGGACTCAATGGCATTATACCCTGCTGAGGTCCCGTCCCCAAACCCCACCCTCCCCAGGCTCCACACACACCCCCCCCAAATCTCCGAGACCAGACCCAGAGCTCTTTAGCATGCTGTGCTCGCCAACCAATCCGGATTGCACATCCTCCCGCCATACCTTTCGCATGATCCTCCTCTCCCTCTGGCTGGCCTAGCCTAGCTCTCTCCTGGACGGGGGTGGGGGAGGGAGAGAGTCAGCAGCGGCAGAAGAATGAGGCCCGGCCCTTCTCCGTTCCCAGCAGCTTCCTCCTGTCCGGCGCCCGCCTCACCCCGGGATAGGCGGCTGAGCGACGGACTCTTGTGGGAGGGAGGTGGCTCTCTGCTCCCGAACACCTTTTTCTCCCAGGATGGTGGGATGGGAGACACAGGAGCCCGTGAGCTGTTTGAATGGCTCAGACTATTCTGCCTCTCGCTCAGCGAATCGAGCCTATCTGGAAATAGGTATCGCTGACGGTACAGCAGCATTGCCCCCTAATGGCTGGTGCGGCCATTGCAAGCAAAACCTTGGAAAACTGGTTCAGTAAATAAAAATTGATAACGTGGACTCTCAGCAGTAATTCTAGCGCACTGGGCCGACTGTGTTATACCACTCCTTTCTGAGAAAGAGAAGGAAAGAAGAAGAGAGGAGATTGGATTTATACCCTGTCCTTCACTTGGCGTCTCAGAGCGACTTACAATCGCCTTTCCCTTCCCCTCCCCGCAACAGACACCCTGTGAGGTAGGTGGGGCTGAGAGAGCTTGTTCAAGGACTGCTCTTGAGGGAACAGTTCTGAGAGAACTTGTGAACGGCAAGGTCACACCGGCAGCTGCATGTGGAGGAGTGGAGAATCAAACCCGGGTCTCCCAGATTAGAGTCTGCGTTCTTAACCGCTACACCAAACTGGACTGTATGGCGTTATAATCTAAAAAGAGTAAGTTATAGATGTGAATGGCCTCAGTTTGTTCCTCTTGGAACCCATCCTTTGTTGAGAGAAAGTGCCGAAAACCATTCATGGAAGGCTTTCAATTAGGCAAAGCCAAACAAGGAATAAAGAGTTGAACAACCATGTCCTTCCGGGCATAACTCTGATACAATCAGGATTGCCCATTCCTGACATTTTGCTTTGCAAGACAAAGACCTGTTACCTTCTTCATTTCTTTGATCAGCAATTAATCGGGGTGGCCCTTTTTGCCGGGTAACTCTGGACCTGTCTCTTCCTGTCTATATTGAGTATCAGGGCTTGAACCCTGAGGGCTCCTTCAAGAAATCCACAAGCTCCACCTCCTTTAGATTTCACCTGTATGCACAGTTCTTCGGGTATCTCAAGAAGTATAAACTTTTGTGTGCATGCACAGTCCTTCAGATATCTCAAACTTTGTTCTATTGCTTAACACCAACACAGCTACCCACCTGAATCTACCCTTAATGGAATGAGAGAGGCCAAATCTTGCCCCTCTGTTGGCTAAGGGGGCCATCACTAAACACAGGGAGCAGCCCCCTGTAATTCAAGCCCTGCCATCTGTCTATTGGGATAAAAATCAAACCAAACTCACATACAGGTAATCACCCACCAGCAGTCCCAGTTCTCAAATATCAATGTACTGGTAATAATTTTTGCCAAGGAAATTCTGAATTTGTGCCCACCAAATGGGCAGACCTGTTTCATTCCAAACAAGCACTTTTAGAAGAGCAGTTACAGGTTGCCAAGAATCTTATGACATCTAAAAGACAAGCACATTTGTTGTGACAAGAACTACAGATAAGACCGCTCACTTACTTATCCATCTTGATTTCCCAGTAGGCCTTGCGTTTTACAGCATGGTAGTGAATGTCCCCCACATAGGAATCGTGATTGATCTCCCCAAAGGTGATTTCTCCACCATGGTCTTGTGATTCATAGTTGGTGCTAAGAGGAGAGTGGGAAAGGTTAAAGAACTAGGTGCAGAACTGGGAAGAAGCTAAGGTCAAATAGCCCCTAACTTACTGTGAAAGTTCCCAGCTGGCTACTGCCCTGGAGATCCACCGGCAGCCATGAGCCAGGTGAGTTTACACGTTGGCATTGTAGCCCTGGTTGAAACTGAGCGGCTCCTATGGCACTGCCAGCAATGCAGGATCCACTGGGCACAGGATACTCCAGAGCTTTTAACATCCCAGTCCACTCATCAGGAGGTAGGTAGGTTAGTACTAGACTTACCGAGTGCCTGCCTATGGCGGGCAAATTCCAACTCTTGCCCTCAATGGCCTGCGTTTTATCAGTTCAGCAGAGGGAGAAAAATGGGAAAGGGATGACAATGTGGATGCTGTAATGTCACTTTCAGGTAATCACGGAAGTGACTGCACAGCATCTGTAACACTCTAGGAGTTTCCCCTAATCTCTATGGTCTTTACCACAAAGGTAGGGAACATTTCTAGAACATCACAGGGCTGTGATGCTGGGATGTTAAAAGTGGGCCTAGAATGTTAAAGAGTCACAGTGACCTCTTCACCCTCTCCACAGGCTTCATCACCCCAAACTCCTTGGGATTCATGGACACAGGACTGGCAACCCTTGTTAATACAGCTGAGCTGCTCTGTGATTTTCCTTACATTTTCTCTTTGGGCACTGTGTACTCTACAAATATAGATTTGCCTCTTGTTACAGTGTTTTTTTAATGGAAGGGCTGTGGCTCAGTGGCTGAGCATTTTTTTGCCTGCAAAAAGATCCAAATTCAGTCCCTCCCAAGAAGCTCAGATGTTGGGAAAGTTCTTTCTCTCCTGGAGAGCTATCACCAATGACCACTGACAATGCTGACCAAGCAATAGTCTGACTCAGTACAAAGGAGTACAATATGTTCGAGGAAATCAATCTTGCAAAACTGCCCTGTAACTAAATATCACTTGGGGAAATAGGAAGTGTGGGACAGTAGCACAGCTAAAATGCAACCGGAACAACTTGTCAACAAATGAGGAACAACTAAGGATTAATAGAAGTTTAGGACATATACACAGCCCTCTGTGAAGTTTCCACTTTTAATATATGCATTCTGACATGGGCTGGGCTACACCAGGCAATGAAATGTCCCTTAATTGTACTGTGTACAGTGAGGCTATTTTGAAACCCTAAACCAGTCTTTGAACCAGTCTTCATGAGTCACTTGGAAGAAGAATGCTAAGGCAATGACAACATAGACTGCTCAGATTTGTGCATTAAAAAAACAATACCACCCACAGGCTCACTGCAATAAGATGTGCAGTTCTACAACAGGCTCTTGCTGGGAGGCAAAAAGGAACCCATAAGCACTTCTGCAGCCCTTTGTTAAAAGTTTTCTTGAGTCATCGATATCCAGTTGTCATGCAGGAAAACAAAAACCCATTATAGTACTGTGAAACTGCTATCCCGGGACATTGAAGGGGACTGTCACTATGCACGTGGCCTCAAGAGACTCACCTGGTGGAAGTCAGGGTCTATCATAGAAGACCACAAATGTTACGGTTACTAGGTGACTATTCCTTTATTAGGTTAATGGCTCAGAATTGCCAGCCATAACACTCTCAATGATGCTTATTGATAGGACTGTTGGGAGAGACTATGGGGGCAAAATCTGAGGGGCCTAGTCTCAGGGGGGGGCATGGAGCCAGGCAAGTCACCTGGGTGGTCTGACAGTGGGCCCAAAGGAAATTTTTGAGGGGCTATGGTGTTACTTTGTGGCCCTGCTAGGAGATGACTTCCTGTTAGCTTTGCTGTGGAATGAGAGCTTGGAGAAGGTGACCCCACCCAGCTCAAGGGAAAGGGGCATGAGTGGAGAGAGATAGAGAAGGAGAGCTGTCAATCGGGTTGAGTAATTTAGGGGTGCAAGATTTCTCTCTCTCTCTTTCAGGAGACTCTCATGTGTGGCAGCCATTCTGCTGACCGGTACGGATGCCTCTTGCCTCCGCATAAGACTGTAGTGCTGTCTTTCCTCAAGAGAAAACCCAAACCCAAGCAGATGTGCCCCTGGAAATCCTCACCACCCACGTCAACAACAGCAAGGCCAGGAAAAAATGAAAAGCAATAGAAGAGATCCAGACATGAGCCGACACACAGCTAAGAAGAGAGAAAGGAGACGATGGACTAGGGGAGGGGTTCATACTTGCAGAGATGAAACGCAAAGACGTTTTTCTTGAGCATCTTCTGCTGCATCATGTGATCAAAGGGCGGGGTGACATTGTTCACCGAGATGGTGGGATAGCCCAGCCCCAAGATACCATCGAACTTGGCAGCTACAAAAACCAGTCCTGGCATTTCCGTGGCTTCGGCAAATGTCTGGTTTTTAATGGTCATGTTGCCAATCTGAGGGAAAGAGAGAATCACAGCTTGTGGTCTGTTCTACACCGTAGATTCGCCATCTCTCCTCCACGAAACAAAGCACACCTGACTTCCACTCTTGCCCTCTGCCTGGGGGAATAGGGTTTTAGACCTTTTCCCCTTGCTGCCCCTTACCCTTTGGAATGCCTTCCTGGAACGCACCCATGATACCACCTCTCTGTCTTCCATCAAGCCCACTTTTAAGTTCTAGACAAAGTGAAGAAGCATCCATTATTCAACAGCAGTCTGTATACAGAGGGTCCCGGGTTCTGTCCCTGCAATCTCCAGTTCAAAAAAAAATGTCTCCGTCGCTGGGAACAGCAGCGGAGAACTACAGAGTAGGCTTGCCAAACTTGAGGTGAGGGCTGGAGATCTCCCAGAATTACAGTCGATTTTTAGACTACATATTTATTTATTATTTATTTATCTGAGACATTTTTTCCTGCTTCTCCTGGAGAAAATGGCTGCTTTGGAAGGTGGCATTATATCTTATCAGCAAGGCTTTTCTTCTAGGGGAATGCGCCGGAATGGAGTTCCGGAACCCCTTTGACAAAATTCTTTTACAAATGTTTACAAGTTCATGAGTTTTCAGTATACCGATTGAAAACTTCATTTCCTTCTTGAGAGTTCCAGCACCTCTTTGTCAACAACGACAAAAAAAGGCCCTGCTTACCGGGGTCTTTCCCTTCCCTAAACCCCACGCTCCCAGGCTCTATCCTGAAATCTCCAGGTATTTCTGAACCCAGAGTTCTGAGGTAAATGCTATTGGGAACCACAGTGGAGACCTACAGAGTTCTGGGGTTCAGTTCCCGACCTCTCAAGCTGCAAGATCTTAGGCAGCAGATATTCTTTCTCCCTGCAGCCCCTTGCCTTGTTAGAATAGTCAGTAGTGAAGGAGAAGGACCAATGGCCCGGCTGGGAGAAAGGCAGCTTTATGTGTTCATAACTCAAACCCATTAGTCTAACGTGCTCCAGGCTGCCACTGAAGATTTACCCGAGTTATATTAATGGCCTAGGACTGGGGATGCCATCCTCCAGGTGGGGCATGGAGATCTTCTGGAATTACAGCTCATCTACAGATTACAGAGATCAATTCACCTGGAGGAACTGGCAGCTTCAGAGGGCAGCCTCTAGATGGCATCCTGTCCTCACTGGGGTCCTTCCCCTTTCCCAAGCCCTGCCCTCCTCGGGCTCCACCCTCCATCTCCAGCAATTTCTCAAGCTGGAGCTGGACCGACCCAGGGCGCACAAAGTTTAGGGACTGTCACTTTCCATATGTTCCTGTGTGCCTACCACAGTTCTCAGGTTGCCAACTACTGCTTATACCCCTGCATAAGGTAGTGCAGCTGGCATCTACCAGAGAGTCTATGCCTTTTTATAGAGCTGCCAGCCTCCAGGCGGGACCTGGGGATTCCCAGGATTCTACAGACTGGAGAAAATGGATGCTTTGGAGGCTGGACTCCATGGCACTATACGTCACTGAGGTCCCTGTCCTCCCCAGGCTTCATCCCCCAAATCTTCAGGAGTTTCTCAACCTGGAGCTGGCAACACTACCCCCGCCCGTCCCCTGCTGATGGCCAGGGAGGACCTGGCACCCCTATTTTTATAGTTGCTCCCACCCTATGGAACAGGCTTCTTGAGAAGGTGAGTGGCTGCCATCTTTAGATATTTTTAGAAGATGCGACAAAGCCATTTTATTCGCAAGGGCATGGAGTGTAAACTGCAGGGTTTTGGGGGAGGAAGGGGATACCTGAGTTTTTATTGTATTTTTGACATTTGGAATCATAAGCTGCCTTGAGCCACAAAAGAAAAGCAGGGTATAAATATTTTAATTAATAAATTAGTCCTCATGCCAGAAATAGAGCCATTGTGGTGTACTGGCTAGACGGCTTGGTTTAGACAAAGGAAATTCATATCTGGCACCCATTGGGTAGTCAAAGGCCTAACCTACTTCCTAGCACTGTTGTGGGGATAAAAGGGGACATTAACATAATTTCTCAACTCCTGGGACAACAAGGGTGGAGTTCGAGTATAATAAATCCATGTCACTGTATTCTAACTTGTTTAATTGTGTCCCTGTCTTGCCTTTCCCTCCTCTCCCTTCGCCTTGTGGTCTTTGAAATGCAGATTGGAAGTTTTGGGAGGCAGGGACATTTTTTGCTTTGGCTACTCTGAAAAACATTGGTGATGATGTTATATTCATTACAACTGAGGATGACTAGTGTCAGCATCATTTTAATTAATACTTTTCCATTGCCAAAAGTTTTTATCTAGTTTGATTTATCTAGCATTTAATTAAGCCATCTGTTCATCCGCTATCATTTAATTCGCCCATCACATTTAAATACATTGGCAGGTTATCGACCTTTCGGCATGAGGATCTCGAAGGAAATGTGAGGTAACTCCCACTGAACATCCAAAAAACAAAATAGGAAATGTGAGGTAACTCCCACTGAACATCCTTCTCATGTATTTTCCTTTTAATTCTCTCTTACAGTAGTACACAGCAGAGCAAAAAGTACTTTAGGTGGTACATGTATATCCTGCAGACCTTAAAATTTGATCCCACCAGTTAATTGGCTAAAGTTTTGGTGTGGTTTGTACATTTTTATCCCACCCTTCCTTCAAGGTGCTCAGAACACCATCCATGGTTCACCCCTCCCCCTTTTATTCTCACAACAACTCTGTGAGGTAGGTTAAACTGAGAGAGTTTAGCTCACAAACACCCAGTAGGCTTTGGGGCTGAGAGGGGAATTTGAACTCCAGTCTTCCTGCTCCTATTTCCTCCTCACAACAACCCTATGAGGGAGTTTAAGCTGAGAGAGACAGTGACTGGCCCAAGGTTACCCAATGAGGCTGAGAGCATCCATGTGCTAACCAGGGCTGACCCTGCATAGCTTCTGAGATCTGATGAGAGCAGGCTAGTCTGGGCTATCCAAGTCAAGGCTTTTCAAATATTAACAAATTCAAAAACATTTTTTTTCAAAATCTGGTTTTTTTCCCCATAATTACTCGTGGATTTTGAATTTCTCCTAATGTTAGCAAGTTCAACCTCCACAAGTAATTATGTGGGGGAGGGGGAATCCATATGTTTTAAAAAAAATTGTCTTCCACTACGAACATTCAGCTTCTGTTGCCTTTGCAGACAAAAGGAGCAGGGTCACTCTGAAAAGCAGAATTTCTGTCAGATTTTGACACCTTCTGGAGGCAAACACTATCTTTCAATTCCTTTTCTATCAAATCAGGCAGAAGACAGGAGAATCATTACAGTTTGTTATAGGAGTTAACTAGCTTAACAAAGCTATTTGAAACTTATGAACAATTGAAGCAAGCTAAGCATCTTATGAATAGCCTACAGGGTTCAGACAAAAAGAGGCCTGTATGGCCCAAAATATATTTTTCTCCTGAGCCGTGCCCCACCTTTCCATGTTTTTAACATCCATCCTGATGAAGAGTTCTGGAGAACGCGAAAGCTTGCCTGTTGTTTTGTGTCATTTTGGTTGACATAAGAAAAACATTCCATGGCTTTTGTTTTCGTATTTTGCTTGGGACTAATGTGACTACTTGAGATCTCTTTCTGCTTAACCACTGCTCTCATGTACCTTTTGTCCTTCATTACATTTGAATTGTAAATTGTTACATCTCACCTTGTCTTTCCTGTATTTCACAACCCTTTGACTCTACTGTAGGGTAGTTTTGGGTTGTTTTTTTTTACCTCAGTTATAATTTTTGCCTGGTGAGGAACCCCTACACAATCTGAGAAAGCAGGCTCTAATTCATGAAATCTTATGCCAGAATAAAAATGAGTTAAAGTGCTACAAGACTCCAATTTATCTTTGTCTGATGTCAGCCCCAACAGCTACTGAGATGGTAATTCTTTCATAAGGCACTGATTAACCCAGCATTAAATAATAATATATATTTAACACACAGACTCTACATCTTTACATCTTGGCAACCTGCCCCCCCCCCGCTTGATCTAAGAGCATCTGGGTAGGGGAAACCTCTGTCTAGACAGAAACAAGAGGGAAAGGGTTCATTCCACTGCTCCAGTACTATGACCCCCCAATCCAAATCCTCCCTCCTAAGGTGACACCTTTTAAATAAAATAAAAGACATCAGGGCCCTGATTACTGATATCCTGCATCTTATCCAACTGCACTCCACCATACTAGGGTTGCTAAACTCCAGTAGGGATGCCAGCCTCCAGGTGGGACCTGGGGATCTCCTGGAATTAGAACTGATCTCCAGTCTACAAAGATCAGTTCCCTTGTGGAAAATGGATGCTTTGGAGGGCAGACTCTGTGGCATTGTACCCCACTGAGGTCCCCGTCCTCCCTGGGCTCCATCCTCAAATCTCCAGAAGATTCCCAACCTGGATTGGACAACCCTACCCCCCCATCCCCCTCCGTTGGTCAGAGGGGACTTGGCAACCCTCAAAGTGGGACCTGGGGTTCTCCCAGATTAGAACTGCTCTTCAGACTAAAGAGATCCATTTCCCTGGAGGAAATAGGCAGCTTTGGAGGGCAGCCTGCATATGGCATCACATGCCCACTGCACTCCCTCGCCCCTCCAAACTCTGCCCCTCCCCAGTCACTGCACCCAAATCTCCAGGAATTTCCTAAGTCAGAGCTGGCATCCCCATCCCATACTCACAGTGAGAACATCCCGGCTCAAGAATCCTTTCAGGCTGCCGCTTCCGTAGTGGATTTCAAATTTGGACTTATCAGACTCGTGGGTGCACGAAAACAAGGACCGGTAATGACTGTGTACCCCTGAGGAAAGAAAGGGCATTAGTGGCAGTGGTGGAAGCGGGCCTTGAAACTGACAAAGCCTCCAGATCTCAGCACCTTCTTTCTTGATCGAGACCCAGCCCAGCCTACCCTTAATGTTGATGCATTAAAGCGGGGTTCCCCAGTGTGGTGCCCCAGGAAGCCATGGGACCAATGCTCCCTCTAAGCTGTGGAGTCTTGTGAGAAAAAATTCTGCTTTGTGAGCTACTGGCTTTAAAGTCATGAGCAAGTGATTTGGCTACTGCATAAGTTAGCTTGCTCTGGAGCCATCCTTCCTGAGCTGAGACAAAAATGTGTGAGCCGGAGGCTAAACAACTTTGAGCTAGCTCACACCAACTCAGCTTAGAGGGACACACTGCACGGGACCCACAGATACCTTTCCTGGCACCTGGCAAGTGTTTTTAGAAAGTGAGCGGGGGCCGGTGGGGCTTTCGACCAGTAGGGCTTCTGATCCACCACTGGAGATCTGATTGGCTGTGCAGATTTTTAAAAGTAGCTTCAGCAGCAGCTGCCACCACACCACAAGGATCTTCACTGTATGACTGCAGATAAGCTATGTGTAGGCAAGAAAATGTTTCAAAGGGCATCCTGTTCCACAGAGTTTCTGCCTGGAATGTTAAAAAGCTACTGTTTGGAATGATGGGTTCAGGTGGGTAACGGTGTTGGTCCGAAGCAGCAGAACAAAGTTCAAGTCCAGTGGCACCTTTAGGACCAATGAAATTTTGTTCAAATCAAGGTATAAGCCTTTGTGTGCAACGTGCACTTCTTCGGATGCATGGGAATTATGCATGACCTCCCTTCCCTGAGATTTTGTGGTTGGCTCCAGCTCTAGTGAAAGCCATTTTGTGGTTGCGCCAAGCATCCGGTGCCAGCTAGATTTCGAGTCCTGTAACAGACTCCAAAGGGTTGGGGATTCCCCCGCCTTATAGGTAACCTCGTGTTGCCATTCCACAATTGTATTTGGTGGGGAGGAACTGAATATAAAAACTTGTAATGCCTTAGTCATCCCCTCCCTCCGCCGAGCCATTTTGAGAGGGGAGTGAAGGGTAATGGGCCAGTAACGCAACTTGAACCCCCTAAAAAGTTGCTTGCCAGCAGGTTCAGTTGTTACCAGAGTTCCTTTCTTTACTCCCCTTTTGCTTCTGTGTTGGCATTGGAGCAGGCAGCACTTGCTGAGTTCCAGATTTGGTTCAGGAAACTCTCTTCCCATCATATTTTATTATTATTTTTTATATATATATATATATATATATATATATAAATTATGCCATTCCAGTCATGTATAATGGATCAATCACAACATGACAGATGAGCTTAGAACTCCAGCCCAATTTGTCTAATGGAATCTTCTCATGTTATAGAAAAGAAACATGAGATTAAAAATAGCAGTAATGTTAATTCCCTCTATTTAGTGATGTGTTGTTCAAATGCCATATCAGTCCAACATTAAGTACTTTGGTTCCGACTTCTTTGAACAAATCACATTTCCAAAGATAGCTAGAGCTAATCCAGCACATGAGACTTCTTTATGTTCCTGTACGATAATGAAGTTGTGCACATTCGCAATTAACATGATGCAACATGGTAGCCAGAAAGGGGAGGGTAGCAGCCACAAGGTACAGCAACTGTCTGGGGGACAGGAGACAGACTGGAGTGGGGAGGTTCTCCAGAGAGGCAGTGTACAGTTTTCTAAATTATATAAAATAAATATTAAAATCACTTCGCAAACTTCCCCAGTCCTCATTAACTTGCTGGAGTCCTTTCTAGCCAACGTATTTTTAGCCTGTCTTTCCTCCAAGGAGGAAGTTAGAGCAACATACGTTGTTATCTCCTCCATTTTATTCTCACAACAACCCTGTGGGGTAGGCTAGGCTGAGAGAAAGCAGCTGACCCAAAGTAACCCAGAGAGCCACATAGGTGAGGACAGATTTAAAACCCTGGTCTCCCAGCTCCAAAGTGCTAATCACTATACCACATTGTCACTGCCTAGCTTCCAGTACTTCAGTTCTATGTCTGTCTGTCTGTCTGTCTGTCTGTCTGTCTGTGTGTGTATGTGTGTTTTGTGTGCTTGCCTGGAAGTTATGGTTGACTTCTGGCAACCCCTACTGGGGGCTTGGACATTTTTCAGAGAGGTGGCTTGATTAGCCTGCCTCTGCATTTTGCCTCTGGTATTCCTTGGAGGCAGGTCACCCTTCCAAGTTGGCCCTGCTTTGCTTCTGAGATCTGACAAGATTGGGGTTGCCTGGGCTAAGGAGAGGAGGAAGAGGAGGAGATTGGATTTATACCCCACCCTTCACTACCCCAAAGAAGTTTCAGAGTGGCTTACAAACTCCTTTTCCTTCCCCTCCCCACAACGGACACCCTGTGAGGTAGGTGGGGCTGAGAGAGCTCTGACAGAAACTGCTCTTTTTCAAGAACAGCTGTGCCCAAGGTCATCCAGCAGGTGCAAGTGGAAGAGTGGGGAATCAAACCTGGTTCTCCCAGATTAGAGTCCACGCACTTAACCACTACACCAAACAGGTCAGGGCCAGTGCTTCTGTTCTTTAGAAGATAAATTTCAAGGCTTACAACTGGCTGGACAGAACATCATCACAAATGGTTTGAGGGAGAGACTGATCGTATTTGGTAACTGGTGAGAGAGGCACGCTCTGCACTAATTCAGAGGTACTTTAGAAATTTCACATTCTCCACAGCAGAGGCTGTGGAGTCTGGCAACCCTACCGTTTCATTGTGCGGTTCCCACAACACAATACCCCCTTTCCCAGTTCTCCCTATTCGTCTTCCTATTCATCAAATGGATTAGAGCTAGGGTTGCCAGCCTCTAGATGGTGGCTGGAGCTATCCCACTATTACAACTGATCTCCAGCCAACAGAGATCAGTTCACCTAGAGAAAATCGCCCCTTTGGAAGGTGGACTCTGTGGCATTATACCCCATTGAAGTCCATCCCCTCCCCCAAACCCTCCCTCTTTTGACTACACCCCCCAAATCTCCAGGTATTTCCCAACCCAGAGCTGGTGAGCCTAAGTATGGGGTAAGTTCAAATCCCTGCTCACCCACAAAGGTTACTGGCTGACTTTGGGCCAGTCAGGCTTACTAAGAGTTATCATGGCTCTGCCAGCAAATATTTCTTGTGGGCCTGCTACTCCGATGCAAACGGAAAGGAAACCACATGCTTGGTCCTCGGGGTGATTAGGACCCCAGAATTGGAAGCCCTGGGCTAGGGCTTGTTCCTGTCTCTCAGCCAACCTGCCTCACAGGGTTGTCGTGAGGATAAATATGAGGGACTGGGGACACTTGAGCTCTTTGGAAGAAGGTTGGGATAAAAATGTAATAATAACATAGGTTGAGTATGTTACCACCATAACCTCTGTTGGATGGGCAAACCATTCAGTGGTAGAAGAAGAAGAAGAAGAAGAAAAGATTGGATTTATACCCCGCCCTTCACTGCCCAAAGGCGTCTCAGAGCGGCTTACAAACTCCTTTCCCTTCCCCTCCTCACAACAGACACCCTGTGAGGTAGGTGGGGCTGAGAGAACTTCTGACAGGAACTGCCCTTGAGAGAACAGCTGTGCCAGAGCTTGTGACTGACCCAAAGTCACATCAGCAGATGCAAGTGGAGAAGTGGGGAATCAAACCCGGTTCTCCCAGATAAGAGTCCGTGCACTTAACCACTACACCAAACTGGCTCCCCTGGTAGGTTCACAGCTGCCAGTTTGTGGCAACAGCACCCAGTGATGACAAGTGAACCATCATCAGTTTCTAATTTCACATCAATGAACATCAGTAAACAGAATTTGTTTGGGAGAAGCCAGGACACATGTTCAGTTGCCCCTCATCAAATACTGAGGAATCAAAAAATAAATCAACTGATGTGTGAACCACCCCTTGCGTGCCTGATCGGGTGAAGCCACATTCTGGAATGTGAGAATTCCCTGACAACTGGCCATCTCTTCCTAGAGAGGCCTCACTTATCAACTCTTTCTCCTCAGGACCATCACCAACACTCCCCCATTCCCAGAGAACTGAGGTATCTGAGGTCTTACAGCAGGCCAGATGCGCCAGGCAACATTTGGACGAGGGCACCCACAGATTGGAAGAGCCGGTATCAAAGACAACGGTGAAGCGCTGTTTCGGGGTCCCAAGGTAGATGTCCCCATAGTACTGTGCCTGGAGAGGGGTGGGGACGAGAGAAAGGGAGGAAAATGTGAGCATGGTCTCCCGCCCCCACTCCCCCTTCTGCTTTACATAATCGCCGGCCTGTCCATAAGAACTGCCTTCCTGGATCAGACCGCCGAGTTCTGTCACCCAAGCCCGCAGCGCATTTTTAACTATCATGATTAATTGCTGTTGTCAGGAACGTCTTCTGTGAATTTGTCTAATCCTTTTAAAAGCTCATCTGAGCGACTGGCGATCTTTACAGTGCTTAATTTCAGAACGGAGAGGCACTGGGGCTCCCGGGATCACCTGTCCTGATCAGACATTTAGGACTGCAAGACTTCGATACCCTTGGATGTTTCACCAAGGAAAAGAGGAGAGCGCTGAGGCATAACTACGCCGCCTCTGTTTTCCCACCGAGGATCATCACTGCTGGAGTGCCGCCCCATTACACAAAGCTGAAGGTTCTTCTCTACCTGCTGTGCGCAGCTTTTGTTTACTCTGCTATGCCTGGGCTTCTGAAACAGCTTACAAGCCGTCCGTAATAGCTTCCTTGAAAGAGATGAACTTCAGAATGCTAAACTGAATGTTTCGTCTTACAGTGGATCCATTTGTACTCGGAACTCTTAACTCCCTGACAAAGACAACAATATTCATTCAGCAGAGAGGCAATTATTGCCACGTGTCCACATGGCTATATTTACATGCATTTAGAGTTACGCAGCTTCCAGGAGAGAGGGCTGAAACCGAAAACAATTCTACTGCATCGTGGAGAGCTGCTGCCAGTCAGATTAGATAACGTTGAACTAGACCATATGATAATCTGATCTAGCATACATATATCTGCTACCTTTTTTGTCCTGCCATCGCACCAAGAGTTATGGGTAGCGTCCATCAGTCTCCTCTTACTCTCACAGCAACCTTGTGAGGTCAGTTAGGCTGAGAGAGTGTCCACTCACTGTCACTCGTGGCAAAGTAGGATTTGAATCTGAAGCGCTCAGATCCTAGTTGGACACATTAACCACTACACCAAGTTTCTGGGTGTGCTCTACATTCGATAAAAAAGGATCCTCAAAAGACCAACAAGGACAGTGTTTTACCAGATATGTTATCCCTCTATTGCAAATACACCCTGTCTGTGTCCCTTGGATATGGGGGCAGAGTCTCTAGAGTTACTGAGGGTCTCTCATCTGGACCCAGACCCAGATATGGTTAGCTTCAGGTGCCATCAGACCAGGGCTTGGAACCCCAAAATAGGGTTTGTCTCTGATAAATAGGAAGCAAGTATATGTGTAGTCAATTCATCAGTTAGACTAATTCATGAGAAGCGTTTTGATCCACTACTCCCCAATTAACTGTGGGGCAGCGCTGGGTTTTTTTTTTAAGGTTCTGATGTTGACCTTTAAAACCCTAAATGGTCTGGGACCAGCATACCTTCGAGACCGCCTCTCCTGCTACACCCCCCCCCCCCAAGAGCACTACACTTAAGTGTCAAAAACTTTCTGGTGACCCCTGGCCCCAAGAGCTTCCAGCTGTCTTCATCCGACCTGGTGGAACACTCTTCCAGGTGAGACCTGGGCCCTGTGGGAACTAAAGCAGTTCTGCAGGGCCTGTAAGACAGTTGTCCCACCAGGCGTATGGTGTGAGGGCAGCAGCAGTTTTCCATCTTGATTGGCCTCCTGCCTTCTCCTTTTTCCCTTTCCCTTGCCCCTTTTCTCCATACCAGACAGTTTTTAGATACTTACTCCCCCTGAGATTTTATGCCATCTATTAATTGTGTTTTGGATTGTATTTTATAATTCTACTGTATTTATTGTATTAGAATTATGGATGTTTTAGATTGTATATTGTGTTTTATCATGATGTTACCCGCTCTGAGCCCATTCGCGGGGGAGAGCGGGCTATAAGTCTAATGGACTAAATAAATAAATGTCATGGGGAGATATTCTTCTTTTTCGTACAGGAGGGAATGCCTCTCCTCAGATGTTGCCTGCAGTGCTGGCTCAAACACACGCCCTCACCTTATAAACAAAGAACAACTATATCCTTTTTCTATAGAAAGTGGACGGTATCCTACCTGATAGGTTGGAGGAAGCTGTTCCGGCCTAAGGAGCGTTCCTCCAAAGTAAGTGGTTCTCCCTCAACAGAAGAGCCGCTTAAGTAGGGGAAAGTCTTGAGGAAGGCTTCCAACTTTGCCTGGCACAAGGGCAGAATCCAGGCCAGGATGTTTTGCTTATATGCAAAAGCATGCCAATTTCAATTATTAATAACCCCCTGATAATGAACAGAAAAAAACTGAGGAAGGCTGCAGTCCTAGGCATGCTTACTTGGGAGTAAGCCCTGCTGAACGCAAAGGCCCTGACTTCTGAAAAGATATATGTAGCATTGGGCTGTGCGATAGCGCTAATCGCCTGCACCATCCAACCGAGGCAATCCTTCCCTCACACAAAGACTAAATGTCAAGTGTCTCGCTAGCCTTACTCATGGCTGTGTTCACCCTCAGAGGAAGTAAAGCACATACATCCATATAGTTGTGGAGCCGTTGGTGGGTGACGGAAGCGTTAGGGGGCTTCCCAGCCCTGAGTCCTCCTCGTCTTAAGAGGTCAGCAATGGGCAGGCCCGACTGGCCAAAGCGATTCCGGACTGATGGGAATTTCTTCAGAGGGATCCTGTCTCGGAGAACAAAATCAGTGAAGGCTGAGGGCATCAGGGAAAACAGTCTAGAGGCTGCGATCATACGCACAATTAGACCTGACATAGGTGCGAATGCTGGGTGGATTTAAAGGGCGTGATCAGATAACAACATCTGGGAAGCGTCCCACACCCAGCAACTTGTTCTGCTCCGTCGCAGAAGTGGAGGTAAAAGACACTGGGGGAAATCCGGTAGTAAGTGGGTTGAGATGGGCCACAGATGGACTTTCCTGTGTCTGATCACTCCAGCGCGCCACCCCAACTCCATGCCGTTGATCAGGTCATCCCAACTCCATGCCGTTGTCCCCCCCTTCGCAGTATGTGCATCAGCGCAAACTCTATAGGGAGCCCTCGGTGCGGAGGTGTGATTCGTTGATCCCCTGTTTAATTGCATGGGGGAAAAACAGCACACACACACACAAAAAGACTCACCCACAGTTGCGTCTGATCACGCACTGAGGGGCTGCGCCCACAGCTTCAAAGGGAGGTGTGATCTCACAACGGCAGGTCAAATTCCTCTGGAGGAAATAGCCTTGCTTCCCCCCCCCGTTTTTTTCTGGCGCGTGTGACTGCGACCTAGAGACCGCCTATTCGTAATCGTTTTACTGATTTTTCAGCAGTTCTTTGATGGCAGCCGTTTCCATCCCAAGTGACACAGCCAGCTTTGCTGTTGTCATCAGAAGGCCTCAGGAGAGAGCTACCCCCCCACACCGATAAATGTTCATTTTCCTATTTTAAGTTTGGCCCAGAATGTTGTAAATAGAGATGAGGAAGGGGGAGATCAGTAAACAGCTTGTTTATAGTTAAGCACAAACATGGCTGTTTTGTAAGGTTGCTGCTCCAGGTTCAGAATTACCTGGAGATCTGAACATGAAGCCTGGGAGTGTGGGGTGGGACCTTGGTATAATACGGTATAATCAGGCTTGCCAAGAACTTACCTTAATTCGGCAGGGGATGGATACGTCCTGGCAAGACCATCCCCGGGGGAAAGAAAGACGCGGCGCACGATGCCATCGCCAGGAAGTGACACCAGGCGATGCTCTGGCAATGGGGCTGGAAACTCAAGTTCACTTCCTGGCGACGGCATCGTGAGGCATGGGTGTTGCCTGGAGGAATGTTCCGGCCAGGGACTGTGTCCCCCCCCACTGAAATACGGTAGGTACTTGGCAACCCTAGGTATAATGCCGTGCAGTCCACCTTCCAAAGTAGTCATTTTCTCCAGGAGGAGTGGAACAAATGTTTTAAATAAACAAGCAAATGAATAAAAAGTGATTGCTGTAGCCTGTGGAACAGTTGTAATTCCAGGAGATCTCCATCCTGCACCTGGAGGTTGTCAACCCCCCTGTTTTGTTGTGAGGTTCTCACAACACAATACCCCCCTTTCTCAGTTCTAGTCAGCCCAGTCACCAAATGGGTTCATCCTAGGGTTGCCAACCTCCAGGTGGTGGCTGGAGATCTCCCACTGTTACAGCTGCTCTCCAGGTGACAGAGATCAGTTCACCAAGAGAAAATGGCTGCTTTGGTGGATGGACTCTATGGTATTATACCCCATTGAAGTCCCTCCCTTCCCCCAAACCCCACCCCTAAAATCTCCAGGCATTTCCCAACCCAGAGCTGGCAACCCTGGTTAGACCTGTCAACTGATCAGAAAAAGGACATTGTCCTAACTTGCTCCTGGGCAGCTTGATCCACCTGCAACCAGCCACTGGCACTTTTCAAGGCAAAGAGATCAGGATTATCATCTGATGATACCTGCCGTTCAAGCTGCTCTTAAAGGCGCAGGGATGGAGGAGGGGGTAGCGAAGAGTGGTGGCTCGGGGGCAGAGCTTCTGCTTGGCATGCAGGAGCACCCAGGCTCAATCCCCAGCATCCCCAGTTAAAATGGTCACGTGATGCGAAAACCCTCTACCCGAGAGACCCTGGAGTTGCCACCGCCAGTCTGAGTGGACAAGACACAAGAGTGACCTGGAGAAACCTATAGTCTGGCTCAGTATAAGGCAACTTCCTGTGTTTGTGTGCCAGTAAGCAAAGGCTGGAAAACAAAAGCCACAAAGTGGCAGGCTCTGCTAGCAACCAACTGGAGGATTTCTGAGTGGGTATTTTAAGTCATCAGTTTTAAAGCTCGTCTTCCCTTCCCTTACAACCCATTTCCGGCCAGTGTGGCGATTCAGCTCCATTCTGCTCAAACGTCAGGTATGCTGTTTAGCATGCATTCTTCCGCCTCCCAGTTCATGTTGGAATATATTAGCAAAAGAAATATATATATATTGCTTGTTGAGAGGGCCTCTATAATTAACCACACCGATACCTGGCATCACCCAGCCGTAGGCAGCTGAGCAGGGCAGGGCTGGTAATTACAGATACGTAACCCTGCTTCCCGTGCAGAGGATTGCGCAGCCATGCCACGCTTTCTAGGTTGAGGCAGGATCCAGTAGTGCTTTGCATCTTTTTCTTTGCCCACATATCAGCAGTCCCATTTGCATAGAGCTGATTGGCTGGGAAGGACTGCCAGGAATGGTGGGCGACAATAATGTGGGGATTCCCCTGGAAACAGTGGGTGGGTGAGGTCTCCCCCTTTGCCCTGTGCCAGACCCCTTTCCGGTCTTCTGATCACATTTCTCGCTAAAGCTGCCAATGGTTTCCATTCCCTTAGGCCTCTAAATATCTCTGGGACAAGTAAATATTCAACAGGCAATGCTTCCGTAGGTTCAGCGATAGGAGCAGACATCCCTGTCGAATTGCTGCCTGTTCTCACGTGTCATACAAATATTTAAAAGTGCAGAAGCTGCGTCAGGCTGGTAGCACTGATGTTACCTACGTAATGCTCATCCAGCAGAGACATTGTGCCAACTCCCGATTGGGAAATTCTTGGAGATCTGGGGTAGAAGCTGGGGAAAGCGAAATTTGGGCAGGGACCTCAAAAGAGCCATAGAGTCCACCCTCCAAAGCAGCCATGTTCACCGGGGGGAAATCATCTCTGTAATCTGAAGATCAGTTGTAATTCCACGAGATCTCCAGGCCGTACCTGGAAGATGGCAATCCTAAATCCCTAATGAACCCAACAATTCATATGAGTTTCCTAGGGAATCCAGGATTCTCCAGAAACTACTTGCTGTCTTTCATAGAACTTCGGAATTTTAACATTGGCCCCACTCATCCTATTGCTATCAGGAATTCTGTGTTTATTTTGTTTAAAATGTCTGTAACCCAGACACTCAGCACACAGCCTTCTCAAGGCAGCTTCCAAACATATCTAAATCCTTTCTCTTCTGAAGTGTCAAATCCCAATCCATTCCCAGATAATTCAGTCATACCCAAACCTTTAATTCACTCTCCAGTTCTAACACCCAGAATCCTTTGCTCTAATTCTAGGGTGTCCAAACGGTCTCCTGTCAAACACCATCGCTGGGTTGCTCCTGCTGCCACCAAACACCCCATCATGCCATTTCTTTTGCCTCCCCCACAAACCACTGTTCTTATCTATCATTTAACCCTTTTCCCACCAAAAACCTTTAAGTTCTGAGCCTGGCTGGGCAGCATTCTTTTAACTCACTAGGGGCCAAAAATTCAGAGGCCCTTCGGTCTCCATCCATCAATCTTCAGATCCCTGCATCATCCAAACACTCTCTGTTTTAGCCCACTGGTCCATAATTCCTTGCTGGAGTACTGTCTCCTGGTTCACTTTCCAACCACTATGCCCTTCTCCCCTCCCCAGGTACCCAGGAATCATGGCTCGCTAATCTCTAAGTCTTCCTCTGCCGTTAGACTCTACACCTCAACCCAGAAAACTCTTCAGAGTAGTTCAAGCTTCAGTTTGTCCCTTGAAGATCAATGTCTAGTAGAATCCCTATCCTCCCCAACCCACAAAATTCCCTTTAAGAAAGTGGACTTCGGCATCCCATTCCTGTAGAATGTAGGCATCCAAGCTTCTAAAGACACCACTGTAGACCTCCACGCTTCTCTTGGGTCAACCCTGGGCATTCAAGGATCTTGCAGGCACTCACCGCATTCCTTGAACCCCAATTGCCAGCAGCAACATCACAATCCAGACTTGGCCTCCCATCTTCATTTGTTCTGTCCTCTTGCAACCTCCAGCTGCCTTTTCTTCCTTCTGTCTGTCCTGGCTGCACCCAACAACTCAGCTTAGGGGTGGACTAGATTAATATCTAGACCGGTTGGGTAGCAGCAAGCTGCCTCACCCATTGGCCCCAGGAATGTTGATTGCCGCTCCTAATTGGCTCTGAGTCCTGGGGCTCACCACCCCTATTTCCTACGAACCTTCGTTGGGCCCAGATTCTAAACGAATGATGAATTTCCAGGACTTTGAATCTCCTTGGCTGTACAAAAGAAGTTAGATCCTGGACAGTCTCGGGCTGGGGTGTCAAGCCCACCCAGGGCTCTTATGCAGCCCGTAACTGGTGCAAGACAGGGAAGGCGGGAGACTGCTCGGGCGGAGGGAGCGGGTGCACAAGTGCACACGCTGAGGTATGTGTGGTCGAAGCTGTCAAGAAATGAAAGGAAGGAGACAAGCGTGGTATCCCTTGGAGAAAAAAAACTACTCTTGCATATGATTAAATACATTTATCGGGGCTTTTGTGGACTCTCCTGTAAATAAATTGCTTTCATGCCTAGGAATCAATTGCTTTTTTGTATTTTGAATAAAAAATAATACTGTTCATTGAGTTCACTTGTGTCATTTACAAAGTTTATATCTGTGGTACCTGGCATTACATTTTATGGCAGACATGGCCCAGCCCAACAAAGTAACATTTATGTCAGGTCTGGCCCTCGCAACAAATGACTTTGACATCTTTGGTCTAGGGGGTCCAGCTGACAATTGGCTGCTGACTCCCGGCGTTCAGCTCTTTATGGATGATGGAATTTTAGGAACAACTTGGTTTTCCCTAAACTCTCAGGTAAATAGGACAATTGAAGGTATGGAAGCATTCTCCCTGTCCTTATTACCCAAAATCTGATTTGACTGAGCAGTATGGACCTTGGAGACCCCCTGCCCCTTTTGTCACAGATCTGGCACAGCTTTTCAACAAATCAAACCCTCCCCTCTTGACATTGGATTTGATTTAGATGGGATGCTGGTAGGGTTGCCAATGCCAACTCTGGCTTGGGAAATTCCTAGAAATCCGAGAGCAGAGTTTGTGGAGGGGAGGACTTGATTCCGCAGTCCACTTTTCATAGCTGCCGTTTTCTCCAGAACTGATCTCTGCCATCTAGAGATCAGCTGTAACTCTGGAGGAACTCCAGGCCCTGCCTGGAGGTCGGCAACAACCCCACAGCATCTTCTTTAAAGTGGGGGCCCCCTGCCCATGCAAAGTAGCACACCACCCAGTTTAAATGAGACACCAGGTGTGCACGAAGTCCTATTTTTGCCCTGGCCTCAGTGAAGTCGGGCTTCAATGAAGCTGGGAAAAGGTGTCATTCCCAGGAGTATAATCCGACCTGGATAGCCCAAGCTAGCCTGATCTTGTAAGATCTCGGAAGCTAAGCAGGGTCAGCCCTGGCCAATATTTGGATGGGAGACCTCCAAAGAATAACAGGGTCATGCCTGCAAAGAATAACAGGGTTGTGAGGTGGAGGCCGGGAACAGTAAGCCACCTCTGAATGTCTCTTCTCTTGAAAACACTACAGAGCCACCATAAGACAGCTGTGACTCAACGGCGCTTTCCACACACACACACCCAGGAGTTTATTTTGACCCCTCACAAAGAGGGGTCCTCTGGCAAACAGCAGTCCTAATGAAGGATTGTTGAGAATTGGAGTGGCACTGTCTTGGCCTTTTCCTGCCACCTCCTAATAGATCAGCACTAGGACAACTGCAGCTACCGTCATAGCACTGGTTCATTAGGCCTTGACACAGAATCAACATTTCTTTTCACGGTGCCAACACAACAGTTTGATAAACCAGATGAACTAGTAATGTACCAGGCAGGTGGTAGCCCAGCTTCAGCAACCTCTCTGATAATTCATCTCCATGCCCAGTTCCCTTTCATGGAGCACGGCCTCTCCCATCCTTTATTAAACTGAAGCCTGCAGGGCTAGAATTTGCATATGAGTTAAGGCACCATGGGCGGGGGCGAATGAGCCTGGGGGCTGAAACTGCAATCCCATGATTATGAATTGAGTCCATTTATGTAACTTCAGAAGTCTGACAAATTTAGAGTCCAGTGGCACACTGAAGACCGGCAAAGGTTTATTCAGGGTATGAGCTTTTGTGTGCATGCACTTTTTCAAATAATTTTTAAATTTTTATTTGAAAAAGTGTGCATGCACACGAAAGCTCACACCTTGAATAAACCTTTGCCGGTCTTCAAGGTGCCACTGGACTCTAAATTTGTTCTACTGCTTCAGACCAACACGGCTGACCACCTGAAACTCTCTGCAGAACAGTCATTTTTCTTTCATCGCTCATGGCATTGAACGAATGGGATGGAATTGTGTGTAGGGATGTTACATATTCCTAGGGGCCCAGAGAATTGATGCTTGGACTCTGGCATGGAAACCCACTTCAGATGGCAAATCTCCAGGTACTATTCAAGGGCAGCTGCTAATTATTATGTCATCCTTTTCGTCTTCTTCTGTTATGTTACATTTAGTTTGCCAGCCTTGGGTATCAATACATACATCTCAGGGCCATCTCTACCAGGGTGACTCATTAGCTTGTTTGTTTCCCAGTTCTGTCAAATACGAATAGCTGCCTCACATGATCATATGGAAATATTGTCCTTGTGCAGTTTATTTTGCTGTTAGCCCCGTCTCCAGTGCAGGGCTCAGACTCCCTTCGTTTTACTTCCTTTACAGTTCATGTTTTTGAGACTCGGGGCATATTACCGGAATGAGTACCTCTAAACATGTGTGGAAAACCACGAACGGGTAAATGCCTGTTTCTTACCGTTGAGTAATAATGGCCCACTCGTGTGAACCCTGTTGTCAATGGCTGAACAAAGCAGGCCAGAGAATTTTTTTTTTTACCATTTCAGCAAAGTTCTTGCTGTCACATCACTGGAAAGATAATTGTGAATCATTGGAAACTTGCCCAGAAATAAATCTCGCAAACTGAAGAACAGCCAGATTGCTGGACTGCAACATAGCTTTGGGAAAGTTATTTCAAAGCTCGGAAATGCTTACATCATACATTTGAGGAGATGAATTAATTGGTTTTGATAGCTGCATTTCATCTTCTAATCTTAAAACAGATAGAATGGATGACATATATTTGTTTCTGATTAATCTACATATGTAAGCATTTTTGTAACATTACGATTCTTTCATATTTACTCATTTAATGAGTGATCAGATTGATTTTAAAATACAAATCTTGAAAGATAAACATGAGCGATCTTTGGCTGGGATATAAAGTTTTCACTTGACACCTGGAATAAACCAACTTCTGACTTCAGTCAGACGGCTGATTATCTATGGAGACTAGTTATTGAATAATCTTCTCACTATAGCCCTGTGGTTTAGTTGTTGCTTTGAAACAGGCAAAGAGACTGTTTCTATGTGCAAGTTTTAAAGCGAATGCTTCCCCCACAGCTGATGGGACAACTTCCAGGCAATCTTCAGCTCTGGCACCAAATGAGTCTCTGGTTATTCTCTTTGAAGCACAGAAACAGGGCTGGAAATAAAACTAAATCCAACTTTTTTTAAAAAAAATGTCTTCTCCTCACAGAGGGGCCAGCAGTCCTGCCGGGACTTTTCCTCTTTGGTTCTAAAATGTCTGTCTGCTTCTGTTAAGGCCAGGCTTATAACAAATTCCTGGGGGATAAGCTAGAGCTCTCAGTTTGTATATCCCTCGTGTATATTCTATAGCAAGTAGAATTTTTCCCAGAAGCTATAGCTTATCTGTATTTCCTTTACTGGGTTATCATCAGTCAAAATGCCAATGGTCAAATAAACAATGTTGACAGCAGGATCACACATGTCCAGTGTTAGAGATTTTGCCTGGCATGACTCTCTAAATAAACTACAGCTATAGAAGGACTAGAAAAAACTTAGAAACCAAAAGGCACAGAAATCAGCCATTGGGCGTATTTATTAATTGATTTCCTACAATTTTCGGATGGTGTCGAACACCTCAGCTTCCTTCTCTTTTGAAATGTTCATTCCCATAAGCTTGCCAACACAATTTTTCCTCCCCCAGCCTCTGTTTTCTTATGCTTCTTTGGTTGGAGTCAGGCAACTATTTTATTACATGGTTTCCTCTACATTTGCTGCAAATTTTCAGAAATGCAGGGAGCACAGGGATGCACCCTAACTTTTCACAGAGGGAAACAGTGACATGCTTGTGTCACCCATTTTCATACCACAGATCGATTTTCTAGCCCCTGCGACACCTTGCTGAAGGCTCTGCTCTGTCAGCGGCGTGCTGTGGTTACTGACTGTGCAATTGTCTTCCACAGATAAAAAAGCCAAGACTGTGTTCCTTCTCTTGCTTAAAGGAGTATTAGAAAGACATTGTTGTTTGACAATATTCAGTCACAGTTCAAAATCTACCAGCAGGTACAGAGTCTGAAACCGCAGGCTGTGCACTGCACAGGGCCTTAGTGTGTTCATGTGCGTGTACATGTGCTTGAGACAAGATGAATCCATCACTGCCGCAGAATGTAACTCCTACAAACCACGGAGCAGGTAATGAACCCTGAAGAATGACCACTCAAGCATTTTGTGCTAACAAATTCCTAAAAGTTATTCCCCCAAAGACAAAAATAGGATCAAAATAGCACTGGTGTTTGTAACTGGTAACCAAACACAGCAAAACAGTCCCTAGTAAATAGGATCCTTTGGAGCAAACTCTGTGGCTTGTGAACAGTCAGCTCCCTGCTCAGTTAATTTCCACAAGGGGAAATTTTCAACTGGCACCTACACATTTAATTATTGTCTCCCCCTGCCTTCGGTAACTTACGTCCGGCCATTCTCTTGATAAGCATCTTGTGATTTCTATAGAACATGGCTTGGCCACTTGGAAACGACTTCCTCGTTCTGTTTTTCAAATCCCCAAGTCACAAACAGTGTCTTGTGAAGTCTGACTCAAGTTTCCAGAGATGGTTTGCCGAGACCTCGGGGGCAGGGAGTTCCCCTGTCTCAGCCAGTCAAATGAGAACTTAAAGGCACCTTTGGTTTACTGGCATGTCAGTCATAGATATGTGGGAAGGGCGTGATGGTGTGTGCAATCGTGTGGGTGTGCATGAGGCGCCCAGTGCAGGGTGTACAAATCGAACCGGAGACCTACGTACAGTTACTGATGTGTGGACTACACTGTGTTTCTGTTGCGAACCGGGTGACAGCTGTTTATCTGTCTTTACCTGTTGATCAGGGCTACGTATGCTCTTTGCCACGAAAAAGTCAAATGCTGCCCCCCTGAATAAATTATGCAAACAGAGCATAATTAATTCTAAAGCTAAACACACAGGGGAGCTAGACACACAGAAGCTGTGCAAAGCAACCCCCTTCTATTGGGTTCAGCTCAGCCTACCTTGGCTTCTGAGATCTCCCCGGCCGTTTTCTAAATTAACCTTGCAGCCGTAAGGACTAGAAACTTAAGGAAAAAAAATAAAGCTAAGGATTCTCAGGATGCCAAACATTGCCCTGTTCTGCGCTCACGTGGCATGACCTCAGAAGTGCAGACTGAACACTGAAATGGGTGTATGGGTGTGAGATTCCCCCCTCCCCCAGCCAGACCCCTCCTACGATCCCTGAACCCGTCTAGCTAGCCTTGTACGGGTTCCACGTAATTGGCAGGGTAGAGCCCCACGTGCCCGCTGTCTGTCACCCCCTTGCACCAGCCTTGCTCATCTTCGTCTTCCAGCTTGGTAAGCAGCTCTCCTGAGGAAAAGACAGAGAAAGAGAGAACCGTGCATTATGACTGATCATGGGAGGAATCAAATCACTGTGATGGCCAGTGCTCCCTCTAAGCTGAGTTAGTGTGAGCTAGCGCACAGGTTTTTATCCTCTGGCTCACACATTTTTCTTTTTGCCTTAGCTCAGTAAGGATGACTCCAGAGCAAACTAATTTAGGCAGTAGCCGAATCACTCGCTCACAATGTTAATGCTAGTAGCACACAGGACTCCACAGCTCAGAGGCTGATGGGCCCTGACCCGGATAGCCCGATCTTGTCAGATCTCAGAAGCTAAGCAGGGTTGACTCTGCCAAGTACTTGGATGGGAGACCTCCTTGAAATACCAGCAGCTGGGAGGACGGGGACAGGCTTTATCCAGCCTCCTCTCTGAATATCCTCCAGGCCCCTAGTAGGGGTCAGTCACCAGAGGTCACCGTGACTTCCAGGCACACGCACACACAGATATGAAAAATACAAAAAATATCATGGTGATGGCTAGTATTGGGTGCCAGCGGTCACCATGCTTCTAGTCCTCATGGCTGCCGTGGTAACCTTCGCAGGCCACCTATAGAAGTGAGGGGGAAAAGTTCACACCGGAAGACCGGCCTTTGGTAGGATAAAATGGGGGCCAGGGTGAGAGGAGCGGGGTGACACTCACCTGCCTTGAAGCTTAGCTCATCTGCCTCCTGGCCAGTATAGTCATACACAGCACGGACCCGCTGTCCTGACACTGAGACGGGTGCTGACTTTGCACTGCGGGAAGAGGCCACAAGGTGAGCAGAACTCCAGGCAAGCGCCCTCCTTCCCCTTTTTCATTATTTCTCACACTGTGAGTTCCTTGTCGGCAGGGCCCATATGAAGATGCCTTCTGCCAAGTCTGTGTGACAGCAGCTCTCTGGGCTCTCTTTTGCAATACTGGTTTCCTAAAGATACCTTGGGGAGGGGCAGGCCCATAGACAGGATTCTGTGGCTTGTGGGGCAACTTTTTTTCTGGTGGGGCTGTCTTGGGGTACAAACGCACGTCCCCTCAATTTCTACCCAAAAGCATTTAAAGATTTAAAGGGCCCTCCAGCTGATCTCCTTGAAATACCACGTGCTCCCTGCTGATCAGCTGAAGGGTCCTTTAAATCTTGCAAGAGGGGAGGGAGAGGGGTGTGCATGACCCCACATTTCTTCTCAAAGGGGGCGGGAGGGGCTTTAAGAAGCAGAGCCCTCAATATCCCCAACTCTAGCTACGGGCCAGGAAGTTCAGTCCCTGGTTCAGTCCCTGGCATCTCCAGTTAAAGAGCACCTGGCAGTAGGTGATGTGAAAGACCTCAGCCTGAGGCCCTGGATAGCGGGTGCCGGTTAGAGTAGTCAATATTGAGCTTGATGGTCTGATTCAGTATAATGCCAGGGACTGCACCTGCAAAACAGGAGATTTGCCTCCAAGCCTTCTTCAAGATGCTTGGGTATTGTGACGAGGCTTGTGCAAGAGAACTTTCGATGGGATGAGGGTTGTGTTCCGTGTCAATTAGGGTTAAGTGGCTTTGACAACTGGCTTTCCTGCCTCTCGGTCAGGCAATACAGCTTACCACGTTCCTGGCTAGTGATGTGAGGTTTGGCAAGAGGACTTGCCATGAGTATTGGTCATTGGAGACCAGGGGTGTCAAACTTAAGGCCCAGGGGCCGGATTTGGCCTGTCCAGCGCTCTTACCCGGCCCTCAAGCAACTGTTGTGAGGGAGGGAAGCAGGAGATTGCTGGGGGGGGGCGAGCAGCCACACGTAGTGAGATGTGTGTGTGTCGTCGAAGCTGTCAAGAAATAGAAGGGAAATGGCTAGGGGGCAGGGCTATGAAGTTAAATTAAAATAGTGGGGGGGATGGAAGCAAAGGCCAAGAAAGAGGAGTTGTGATTTTTCCCCCTCTCGTCTCCTCTGACTGCAGCTCAGTGAGGACTGGAGAAGCCACTACTGGGAGGGGGTGGTTGGGCAGAGCTGAGCGACCAGCGCCTCCACTGCTGCACCAATGGGCTTCGTGTTTGTTCAAATAGTGACCATGAGGGGAGTTGGCGAGAGCAGGTGCACGGAGAGGCAGTTAGCGGATGAAGGGACAGGGCCAGCGGGGCAGAGAGGAGGAGGAGGAGGGCTGGCATATGGATTGGGAGGCAAACCATGCCTCTCTTGTCTTGTGCATGCCTCTCTGAGAAGAAAAGACCTCCCGGTCTCAGAAGCGAGTGGAGGAAGGAGCGAAGTTAAATATGGCTGTTGATGTTGCCGCCGCACATCTGAACAGCGGCAGAGCCAGAGGCAGAGTGAGTGTTGGGGGAGGGGGACGATGACAGTAACCTCCCTTCTTCCTGTACTTGTTCTCAGCCTCTGAGGGAAAAGGGGTTGTGGGAGGACAGAAAGCGCCCCCTGGAGGTTTCAGAAACAGCTTCTGTGTCAGACTTTCCCCTCAGCCCCACCACTTATGTGGGAAACGCAGGAGGGATAAGATTTATTGGGGCGTTTGTCGGTTCCCCACTCATTCAATTGCTTTCACTGCCAGGAATCAATTGCTTTTGTTTGTATTTGGAGAAAAAAAATAATATTGTTAACTGAGTTTGCCTGTGTCCTTTATAAAGTTTGTATCTCCGGTACCCAGCATTTCATTTTATGGAATGCATGGCCTGGCTGGACAAAGTAACATTTGTGTCAGATCTGGCTCTCGTTAAAAATGAGTTCAGCACCCCTGTCCATGATGTGCATTATGTGGCATAAAGGGTTTTTTTAAAAGTATCCCTTGCAGTGTTGTCTGTCTAGCTGGGTGTGGTTCGCTTTCAAAATAATGGCTTCTACAACTTCCTTTAGATAGTCAGAAATGATTTGTAGTATATGGGACCTACAGAGCTTCTAGGGAGTCCCCATTCTTTCAGACTCTGGAAACAGACTCTATAGCCAACAGATATGAAAAGCCACTTTCCCAGAAGGGTAATTCAAATGTTCTAATTGCCACGGGCTGAAAAGATCATGTGAGTTCCTCACAGAATTCTTGAGGTGAGAAGCTCCCAACTCAGCATGCCAAGTGTATCTAGTAACTCTGATGAACAAACAAGTATGTCACAGAAAAACAGTAATCTCCCTGTGATGACAGTAACGCCTAAAACTCTGTTGTGCCTTTATCACTCACCCTCATGCTCACACTCACAGCCTCTTCAAGAGGCAGCTTGTAGCCCCCACCCCAAGTACCTCATCTAGAAGAAGAAAGAAAAAGAAAAAGGAAGACGGAAGAAGGAGAAGTGGGAGGAGGAGAAGGAGAAATTGGATTTATACCCCGCACTTCATTCAGAGTGGTTTACAATTGCCTTTCCCATCCCCTCCCCACAACAGACACCCTGTGAGGTAAGTGGGGCTGAGAGAGCTCTTTCAAGGACTGCTTTTGAGAGAACAGCTCTGAGAGAACTTGTGACTGACCCAAGCTCACGCCAGCAGCTGCACATGGAAGAGTGGGGAATCCAACCTGGATCTCCCAGATTACAGTTCATGCTCCTAACCACTGCACCAAACTGGCTCTCTGACTGAGGCAGGGCCTAAAATTGGAAACACATGATTTGCTATAGGGGCAAGAGAGCCTCTGAGCATGAGCAAAATACACCCGTGACTCCCTACCCAGTAGGGTTGTCAACAGGCCTGCAGAAAAACATCCAGTCCCTTTAACACAGGCTTAATGGGATGTTATTTACCAGGTGATGTTATTTACCTTCATGCCAGGAAAAGCTGCCCATTTCCACACATTAAGCTTCTGTTAAAGAGACAGGATGTTTTTCTCCAGGCCTTTTGGCAGCCTTAGTACACAGGCTTTAAGCCCCTGGTTTTTTGCTTTTTACATGCTCTAATTTACCATATAAACTGATGGCCCTGTGTGCCTGATCTCCAAGAGCCAGAAGAGTACAGGAGCATGCAGTGGGTTGGAAGGTCCCTTGTCCCAACATCACATCAGCCCTGAATGCACAAGGTAATATTACTCTTTTCTCTTCAGTCCCATCATCTGCAAGATGGATATGAGAATCATCCTGCCCTGCCTAAAAGTGCTGATCTAAAGACTGCTCAGATTCTGCGTGCTTACTTCGAATATTTGAAATCTTGGGGCTTTCAATTATGTGTATATATCAAGAATTACAGCTCCTCCTAGTGACAGTCTGTGGTAGCACACCAGGTATTGACAAGGTTTCTCTCAAGCTATGAGGATGGTGTTGATACCCAAGGGCGCACACAAGAGTGCTCTCTTTAAATTAAATGGCTTCCAGCGGACCTCGGTTTTACAGCCTAGGTGCAAAGAAGAGTCATGAAGGAAGGGTTGAACAATTGCTTAGCATGCAGAAAGACCCAAATTCAGTTCTCCAGTATCTCAGGGTAGCAAACGGTTGCAAAGACCCCTCTCTGCCTGAGAATCAGAACTTTATTAACTTCATTTGTTCCCTGCCTTTCATTCCAATGGAAACCCAAAGTGGTTTACATCCTTCTCCTCTCCTCCATATTGTCTTCACAACAGCCCTGTGAGGAAGGTTAGGCTGAGGGAGTGTGTGACTGGCTCAAGGTTACCCGGCAGGCTTCCATGGCAGAATAGAGATTTGAACCTGGGTCTCCCAGCTCCTAGTAGGACACACTGACCCCCTACACCATGCTGACTCTTTAGTTTAATACGGAATCTGAATAATCATTTATAAAATGTTTTTTGGGGGGAAGGGAGGAACAGAAAAATATTATTCTAGTTGGACCCATTCAAATGTTTTAAGGAGGATTTATCCCTGCTAACTCCAAGGGATGCCAACTCACTTGGAACAAAATGCTCTGTCTCTTTAACAGAGGCTTAATGTACAGCCATGGGAATGAAGCTTTTCAAGGCATGGCAGTAAATAAGATCCCATTAAGTCTCTATTAAAGGGACAGAACGTTTTTCTCCAGGCCAAACTGGCACCCTGGCTTTCTCAAGGTACACAACATACTCCCAGCCCAAAGGGATCCTTGGTCCCCCGTAAGAAAGCTATTTGGTTTTTTCATCCTCTCAGGAAATAACAGCAAACAGGAACAACAGTTCTGTTAAGGATGCCATCTTAACGGAATCCATTTTAGGTCCAAACTGCTACGCATTACATGCAACACAGGATCACCACCGGAACTTGCAGTCTTTTGGTAGGTACGAGTTCCCTGTGGGAACTTGCTTCCGAAGTGCTTCCAGGGGACCAACGGCATAGGGGGAAAGGGGCTTCAGTCTCCCCTCTGCCACACTGTTTTCCCAATCCTGTAATGGCTCCAGGAGAAGCGTTATTTGCCCCACAGCGGGGCTGCATGTGCCCTGAAGCTCTGAGACAGTTGCCCACCTGCTCCATCCATCCACTCCTCCTCTGTCTCTGGGAGACTCTCCAAATATCTGGTTGCTTGGAGCAAAGCTACCACTATAGCCAAAGCAGTGCAGACTTCTGTTCCCTTACTCCCAAGCCCCTTCGTCCTTCCTTCGGTGTAGTGGTTAAGTGTTCAGACTCTAATCTGGGAGAACCAGGTTTGATTCCCCACTCCTCCACTTGCAACTGCTAGATGACCTTGGGCGAGCCATACTTCTGACAAGAGCTGTCCTTGAAAGGGCAGTTCTCTCAGAGCTCTCTCAGCCCCACCTACCTCCCAGGGTGTCTGTTGTGGGGAGGGGATGTGAAAGGAGTTTGTAAGCCGCTCTGACAGGAGGGGAAGGAGTCTGTAAGCTGCTCTGAAGGGTGAGGTATAAATCCAATCTCCTCTCTCCCCCCCCTTCTTCTCTTTCACTTCCTGGGAAGGGGGCAGAACTCACCTGCTCTGGGAAGGGGTGACACTGCGGAGAATGGCTTTCTCAGGCTCTTTGGTTTTCTTGATTTTCACTGTTGGCCGCTCCTGATCAGGGCTCCAACCCTGAATGGAGAGGGGAAAAGAGGAGAAACAATTAGGCTTTGGCTACAGATTGGTCTCTGGTGCATAATTTTGGGCCCTTTGGGGATTCCTTGTTAAAATGATATTAGCACACTAGTATTGCTATTCTCATTTCTCCATGTCTTTAGAAGTTAAGCTCATGGTGTGGAATGGAGACGTCCTCTCTAGAGTCCGTTCGTGTCAAAACTCGCAGTACACTAAAGGACCTTGCAGTGCCCAGATTTCCATTTCAAAACTGCAGCTGCTGAGGAGAACTGTTGAAAATACAATAAGGGAATAAGGATTATTACCAGCAGGTCACTATGTTTACCTGAGAAATACTGAAGGGTATGCAGTAGGTAGCTCTAGGCAACCTTTGCCAGCACAAGTTTCTAGTGAAGAGAGCGAACTGATGACTGAAAACCAATTTATTATGGTTTACAGACATACAAACTGAGCATGCGGGAAGCAAATGAACAAGTAAATAAGCATTTTCTGGAAGCTATTTGAATGGGCTTCCACTTGTGGCTTTTGTGTGCATGTGTGCGTGCGCGCACTTGCAAGCCTAGAAGTCATTATGACTTCTGGCAACCTCTAGAGGGGCTAGGACGTTTCAGTTTTGAATGGGCTTCCACTATCTGGCACTGTTTATCTCTGTGCATATAGGTTGGCTGGAGATAAAAGTGTCTCTGAAAGTGTGCAGAATACACTTCTTCCATCACAAAAGAAGGGAGATGTTCCCACCTCAAACTGTGGCCAGTTCATGGGCATCCCAGGACCATGTCGGTTACGCCACCATTTGAGGTCCTCCTGGTCGTTTATGTCCTCGATCGCTTGTTGCAAGTCAGCATAAACTGCTTGGATGCTGAATGAAAGGAGGAAAAGGAACAGGAAGGGTTGTTGGATGGCATTCCACAATCTGCCTCACTATTTGTCTCACCCATAATGGGAGAATACTATTTATTAACTGATGTACAGCAAGAGATTTTACAGTCTGGTTGGCTAAGTGTATAGGTTACCTATCTTTTATCTATCTTTATTGGAAGGTGATGACTGTAAATATTTATGCAATTTGTATACATGAAGGTTTATATAGTTATATATTGCATATGTATCTATTTAAAAAGGGAGAATCTTAATTGGTTGCTACAAGATCTCTCTGGTACACAAAAGTCTGGGAGCACTTTATGATGGAAAAGGTCCCAGGTCGCCTTCTCCAATCTGAGATCTATCCCAAAACAACCTGGTTCATGGAAAAATGGTTTCCAATCCTTGAGTATGTCACTAAAAATGATATTCAACCTCATGACCCATCCTATCAGAAATTGCTGTATCTTTAAATGTTACACCTTAGCACTGTCATAAATCTGATAAGTACCATGCTTAGCCATGGAATGCATACTGGTATTATTAGCAAATTCTTATTTGATCATACTACACTTATATACAATTTACTATGTTACTGAATTTCATTATGTTTATTAAGTCCAGATGTTATAGTTCAATGTTTGTAATTAATTCCCAGTTCTGTTGTAAAACTTATAAAACATTAATTTTTTAAAAAGGAGGACTCTTGTAAGATTGCCATGCATAAAATGGCTAAAAAAGGACTCGTGCAATCCAAGTCTTCTTTCCTAATCACAACATTGTGATAAGGTCAAGACTGGAATGCTCATTTCCCCTAGAGGCAGGCAGAATATACTGCAGTCCAGCTTTCCTGGAATACCACTCAAGGCAACAATCGAAGCCATAGTGCTCCCTCTAATGACCAACAGTGGTAATGCAGTTCTGGAGGACTGATTCCCCTCTAGTTTGATCGCTGTTGGCCGGCCTCCCAGTCCTTCCCTTGAAGCTCCAACACATAATGGTAACTTGAGAGCCCCTGCAAAGGAGGAAGAGCTGCATCCTCTGCGGATGGATCAAGAACAGAAAGCACACAAGAGAATCAGAAGATCCGGTGGGATCATTTCGAAGAGGCCATCAAGATGCTGTTCTGCGTAACGTGTAGTCTGGGCCCCAGTTAACCCTTTCTCACACCTGGGTTCAGCAGTGACATCAAGGCGCCGGTGCAGGGCGAGGAAGGCCCCCTTGAGAAAGACGATGCGCCGCTGCTCCAGGGCTTGCCCCTGCTCGAAAACCGTTTCCATTTCCTCCATGTAGCGAGGGCTGCAGCGATCAAGCTCCTGCAGGGCTTTCTCATAACGCTCACGAACCTGCGGGAAGGGGGTGAAGAATCGTCAGAGGCCCCCCTCCTCTGAAGCACAAGGCCCTTCTATCGTTGTGGAATCGGGAATCGGTGAGAAAGCATCCCTGGATACGCAGCTCCTGGTTAAACCACGGGCCTCCCTTTCCTTCCCTTCCCTTTCCACCACGGACACATTTACCTCTCAAGGGTCCTCCAGCTGCAGGCAACACATTTCTCTAAGATACCGCTCAGATCACCCAATGTAAACTGAAAAGGGGCCACCCATGAGATTATCAACATTTTTTTTTCACATCCCAAAGGAACAGGCCCCCTTTGGAACCAGCCTCAGCTCCAGGCCCATCACAAGGATTTTTTTGTTTGGGGCATTCAAATTGTTAAGGGGCAGTTAAATGGCAGTTAATTGAATTAATCTGAATGCCTGTCTTTAAAGGGGGAGGAGGCTCCAAGCCCGTTTCTAGGCCTCCCTTTCAAGGGACAGGACAGTGAGCCCGTCAATTCCTAAGGAAAAAAAAAAGCTCAGAGGGCATTTAGTTGCCTTCCACAGGGCAAGAAGCAAGAAACCTTAGAAGGGCACTCAAGAGTGGCACCTCCAATACGTCTCCAACAATCCCCCCTTTCTGCTAGGCCAGTCCTGCTGTAGACCACCTGGGTCATGGTGAGTCTTTCAAAAGCATTCCCATGAGCCTTTGGGAAACATGAAGGGGCCTCTCCTCAAAAATAAGGTTTTTGGCGTGGCTATTTGTGGGGCGAGACTTTTATTTAAGGGGGTGGGGCCCCAAAATACCCACTGGAGCTATGGGCCTGCTCAGCTCCTGTGCCTTCAGCATCAGCTGAACCTTCAGATCAGCTTTCCCTCTAAGCTGAGCTAGTGTGAGCTAATTCACAGTCTTTTAGCTTCCGGCTCACACATTTTTGTCTTAGCTCGGGAAGGATGGCTCCAGAGGCAGACTAATTTATGCAGCAGCCAAATCTCTCACTCACAACTTTAATGCCAGGAGCTCACCAAGTAGAATTTTTGCTTACAAGACTCCACAGCTTAGAGGGAGCATTGCTTCAGACACTAGCAAGGAATCATGCTCCTCTCCAAACTGTGAGAGAGCACGGGATAGAGGGTAAAGCATCAGAGTCGGATCTGGGAGACGCAGGTTCAGATCCCCAGTCTGCCATGGCAGCTTGCTGGGTGACCTTGGGCCAGTCACTCTCTCTCTCAGCCTAGCCTACCTCGTAAGGTTGTTGTTGTGAAGATAAAATGGAGGAGGCGGAAGATGCTTTGGATCCCCAAATGGGGGAAAAGGCAGGCTCTAAATAAATATAAATGCTTCCCTTGCTGATTCCCGCAGACCAAGTTGCTGCCTAAAGCACAGGAACAAGCCAGGTGGTGTTTCTTTTCTGGTCAGTTGGCAATCCTATGTGGAATAAGGTGGCTGGCCTACCGTGCCAGTGAGCAACAGGCTCAACAATTCCACAGCACAACTAAATGCTCTGTATTAGGACGGAGCTGCAAGTGGGTAGCTGGGCTGGCAATTCACAGAGTGATGCAATACCCCCAACAGAAGGGCCCCTATTGCTCTAGTGGCCCAGACACATACAGAAAGCGGGGGGGGGGAAGGGGGAGACTCACCTTGTTGGCCTCCTGGCTGCAACGCTGATGTTCTTCTCTCAGGGCACGTTGCCGATCTGGGGGCACTTCAGGACCCCCTGCAGCCTGAACTCCGCTCTCCCGTATGGCGGCAATGTGTTCTTTGCGACAGGCCTTGTGGTACAGAGATTTGGCTTTCTCGACCTGGATGTGTGTGCAGGAAGGGGATGGGTGGAATAAAAGGGGGCAGACAGTCAAGCAGCAGACGCCTCAGGGTTTCTCATTCCTTCACCAGAGAACGTAGGTATATCCTGGCTCCCACACCCCTCATGCCCTATGGCAGGAGTCCCCAACACGGTGCCTGTGGCGCCCACCAATGCCTTTCCTGGTGCCTGCCAAGTGTTTTTAGAAAGAGGGCGGGATGGGGAGGGGACTTTTGCCCAGCAAGGCTTCGGATTGGCCTTCTGAGATTGGAGTGGCATGTAGATTTTTTTTAAAATCTTGCTTTGGCAGCAGCTGCCACCACAGCACAAGGATCTTCACTGTGTGACTGAAGGTAAGCTGTGGCAGCCATTTTGTGACTGGCTCCACCTCCTGCCGTAGCCATTTTGTGTCTGGCTCCACCTCCTGCCGTAGCCATTTTGTGCCTGCACCCACCATGCTGTGTCACAATTCCAAGCATGTCCACAAGCTGAAAAAGTTTGGGGACCCTGCCCTACAGTCACAAACCGTGGGTGTGGCCCCCCCCCAAGCAGAGAAAAAGACACCAGTAACAAGGGGCTGCATGATGGATCTGCCCTGTGAGCAGGCAGGATTGACTTTTTAACCCGCTATGAGTGGCAGCCACAGGCAGCCACATTCTATTGCTCTTTCCCAAACTAGCCTTTTAGTGACTGAGAAGAATCGAAGCCAGGCAGAAATATGAGGTGACAAGGAAAAGAAAGTGATCGTAAAATCAAGGCTCACCCTCCTTTCTGGAGAGCCCAGGGGCCCTGAGTCCCATGCCTCAATTTCTTTGACCCGCTAGGATCCCCCGTCTGCTCCTAGGGGTTCCTCCTACCTTCTTCAGCTTCTTGGTCCAGGGTTTCTGTGCCCTCTGGAAGCCGCTTTCCAGGTCACAGGCCTCCTTGAAGCCCCCAAACAGCTTGCGGTGATAGGAATCGTGCTGCCAGGACCGGACGCGTGCAGCATCCTCTGAGACCAGAGCCCTCTGCATCTCCATGTGGAGCCGGCTCAGCCGCTCGGAGGCTCCCAAGAACGCTTGCCAGGCTCGGAGCAAGGAGCCATACAATGGACCTGTATTGGGGGGAAGGAGAAGACACAAAAAGGGATCGCTAATGTCTTCAGATTTCATATTGTGAGTTTTCTGACAGCAAAAGCAACAAAGCCAAAAGAGTCTCATGGATTACGGCACTGTAAAATTGCAGTCATCGCATTTCCTTTAAGGGCCAAGGTTACAAATTGAGACCAACATGTGAAGAAGAAGAGTAGCTTTTTATACCCTGCTTTTCTCTACCCTAAGGAGCCTCAAAGTGGCTTCCAATCAGCTTCCCTTCCTCTCCCCACAACAACCTTGTGAGGGAGGTGGGGCCGAGAGAGTTCTGAGAGAACTGAGTCTGGCCCAAGGTCACCGAGCAGGCTTCATGTGGAAGAGGGGGAAATTAAACCCAATTCTCCAGATTAGAGTCTGCCACTTTAACCACTACACCATGCTGGCTCTCTGTGGAGACCTTTCTAAATGTTGAGGCCCATTTAAACCACTCTGTGGCCCTATTATGCACTGGTTTTCCCTCGCTTTCACCGTGCATGCCCTTCCGGTTTTCTTTGTTGTTCTGCATTCCCATCACTTTCACCATGCATGTTGCGGGGGGGGGGGGTTGTTCTGCATTGTTTTCCCTCCCTTCAATGCTCAGTTTGCTTTCCATCCTCTGTTTCTGAGAGTGTTTTGTTGCAGTTTTTACCTTTGCTTTGCTTCCAAGCCAAAGGGAATTCAATAGCATACAGATTCTCTCAGATTCCTCCCAAACTTCTTTCTGGCCCCTCACAGGCCACTCCAATGCCCACACTGAAGTCCTTCCTCCCACTTCTTATTGGTCAGTTTCACACTGGGCATGTTTTCTGAAATAGGAGATTCTTCAATCTGTATTTACTCTCAGGTCGCCATCTTAGCAGAATGTTATTGGTTCTCCCCCCTTCATCGGTATGCAAGCTGCCCTATTGCTTAGGCATTCCATCTTTTAAATTTCTGGGGTTTTTTAACAGGCGGACTCAGTCTAGTGATATCAGATTTTTGCTAATCTTGGATTTCTGGAGAAAAAAAATAATTGGCAGGGAATGCTTTAAAAGTCCGGTTAGAGGTAGCGTGTGTGTGCATATGCAGTTAAAAGTTTTAAAAGATCTCTGCTCTCAGGAGGAGACGCTGAACACCTGGCCAGAGAGGCAACAGCAGGCGCACCACGAAGGACGGAAGGGAGCGAGCAAGCAGCTGAACATGTGTAGCACTGGTGGAACCCCCTGCCCAGCATGTGAATGCCCACCCGAGCCTGTCCCCCTCACCAGCCCAGCAGCGGGACTCTGGTGACATGGTAGCCGTGCTCCCACTCGGCGCTGGTGGCTAGCCAGCAAGGGAGGGAGCTTTCCAGAGCTGTCGTGTGGAGGCATGTTCGCAAATGGAGCAGGAGGAGGCTCGGGGCTGGGATGCAACTTTGAAGCAAAGTGCCATTTCTTCCCTCCCTTGGCCTCCCCTACATACAACCCACCACAATCTCACATTCACTGTCAACATTCACAGCGCTGCTGCCAATTTTCCAAAGATGCTACAAAGCAAAAAAACCCATATAAAATGAAATATCTTGTTGAAGGCTTTCACGGCCGGAGCTCATTAGTTTTTGTAGATTTTCCGGGCTGTATGGCCATCGCCTTGGCATTGTAGGACCTGATGTTTCGCCAGCAGCTGTGACCAGTATCCTCAGAGGTATAGCACAGAAAGATGGAGTACTCTCTGTGTCAAGCTGAGAAGAAAAATGGTAGGCAGGTAATTTATATCTACCCAGAAAGGTGGGGTACGGCTAATGACTGAGCCCTACCCCACCTTCCCGAGTAGATAAAAATTACCTGCCTACCATTTTTCTTCTCAGCTTGACACGGAGAGTACTCCATCTTTCTGTGCCCGGAAAATCTACAACAACTAATATAAAATGAGACAGGGGGATCAAAAGGAGAGAAAGGAGGAATTCTGGCACCCCCTCTTTTCTCTCTCTCACCTCTGCAGGTTGCCAGACCGGTCTCTCTTCACCCCCTTCCTCAGCTACACCCGAGTGCATGAGGTCATAACAGTGAAGCATTCACTGCCAGATGGCATCAACTATTACTGAACCCGCCTAGCTATAAGATTACTTTGTATGACAAAGTATACTTCCTGCCAACAGATTAGACAGAGAAGCAGAAAGGGCCCCAAGGATACAGATGATGTGTATCCCTGGTTCACTACCTGGTAACAACCATGGCAATGAGTGATACAAAATGGCCTCCAAATGGCAGCCATAACTTATAAGCTTGTCCTCAAGCAGGGATTCTGAAATTTCGTCATGCCTGGTCTCCTTCTCTCAAGACAACAGCTTCACAACCAATCCTAAATGCAAATGTTATACATCCTATAGATACTGATAGAAGAACGGTTAATAATTTAAATAAAAATAAACAGAGTGCTTACAGGGTGACATATATTGCCTGCTCTCAGTACAAGTTCAGTAAAACAGAAGCAGAACTATACAGGCCCACATCGTGCTCTATGATTCGTAGGCCAAAAGCATCTGGGAAATGTGTGGCTGCTTCACTGATCCCTATCAGGGATAATCCCTGGCTCAGGGACAAGGGGTGAAGAAACGGCTAAATAAAGAACAGGAAAACAGAAAATAAATTGAGGTATGAAAAATAAATATTATTCTGGCTAAGCATTCTCGCATAGTACTAGACACTGAAATAACACAGGTCAGTTCTCAGGACTACAGAGTAATCTCTTTAAACCACATTTCGTCAGTACATTTTTATCCCGCCCTTCCTCTGAGGAGCTCAGAATGGTATACATGGTTCTTCGTGACTCCATTTTCGCTGCAAAATAGCCCCACAAGGTATGTTAGGCTGAGTCACCCAGAGCGGGATCTGAACTTGTCTTCCCCCACTTGCGCAACTGTAAGGTCAATGGTGGAGAAATGGAAACTGTTGAAGGTTTTCTATTTCTTGGTGGAAGCATCAAACAAAAGGGAGACTGCCACCAAGAAATCAGAAGGAGGCTGAGGATATGAAGGGCAGCCCTCAAGGAGCTAGAAAAGATTCTTAAGTGTAAGGATATGTTGCTGGTGACCAGGAATTTTCTGTAGAAAAAGCCCAGCAGGAATTCATTAGCATAACAGGCCACACCCAACAGCAGAAACTCATTAGCCTATTAGGCCACACCCCTGACAGCACAGCTCCCTCCCAGGATTGGCTTCCCCAGGAGCCCCGTGGTTTGCGGGGCACATGGGGAACCCAAGGGAAGGAAGGCAGTTTCTGGATCAGCTTCCCCAGACGCCCCACAGCTGTGGGGCACCTGGAAAACCCGGGGAGGGGAGGCAGTTTACACTGCCTTTCCTTCCTGGATCGGCTTGGCTTCCCCAGGTGCCCCGCAGCTTGTGAGGTGCCTGGGGAACCTGGGGGTGGGGGAGAGGCTGTAGGCGTGGCCAACTCATAAGCCAGACGGAACTCCATTCCTGTGCGTTCCTGCCCAAAAAGAGCCCTGCTGGTGACCAAGATCAAGATAATTCATACTATAGTATTCCCCATTACTATGTGTGGGTGTGAGAGCTGAAGAGTGAAGAAATATGACAGGAAGAAAGTTGACTCTTTTTAAATGTAGAGGATAATTTTATGGATACGATGGACTGCCAAAAAGACACATAAGTAGGTTCTGGATCAAATCAAGCCTGAACTCTCCTCCCTGTATGCTAAAATGACTAAACTGAGGCTATTGTACTTTGGTCACATTTTGAGAAGTCACAAGTCACTGGAACACTAGGAAAAGTTGAAGGGAGGAGTAGTAGTAGAAGAGACTGGATTTATACCCTGCCCTTCACTCAGAGTCTCAGAGCAGCTCACAATCTCCTTTCCCTTCCCTACAACACACACCCTGTGAGGTAGGTGGAGCTGAGAGAGCTCTTTTGAGAACTGCTCTTGAGAGAACAGCTCTGGGAGAACTTGTGACTGAACCAAGATCACCCAGCAGCTGCATGTGGCGTGGGGAATCAAACCTGGTTCTCCCAGATTAGAGACCATGCTCTTAACCACTACACCAAACTGGCTCTCACCTCTGCAGTTTGAGGAAGACCCAGCATGAGATGGATTGATTCAATAAAGGAAGCCACAACCTTCAGTTTGCAAGACCTGAGCAAGGCTGTTAGTTGTTGTAGATTTTCCGGGCTTTATGGCCGTGGTCTTGGCCAAGACCACGGCCATAAAGCCTGGAAAATCTACAACTAATGAACTCCGGCCGTAAAAGCCTTTGACAACATATTAAGGCTGTTAGTGATAGGATGTTTTGCAGATCATTAATTCACAGGGTCGCCATAAGTCGGAAGCAATTTGACGGCACATAACACACACACACATGCGCGCACACACACAGAGGCTTAACATCTACAGCACATTAACTCTCATTTTAGAAATCAAAGTCCATTATGCTCAACATCTGCACAGTGTATCAAGAATGTGCATACGTCAAAGCAGAGATCTGAAAACCTCTTAGAAAATCCTCCTCCTAATCAAGAGAAAACGAATGTATTTAAACATTTCTGTCCTGCCTTACCTTCTCGGACCCAGGGCAGCATGATTCTTTACAACTGAAAATTGTCACAGTACCATACTGATGGACAAGGCATGGCCAGTTTTATATACCTTTTAAACTGTGATACTGGTTTGGTGAAGAAACTGAAGTTTTGGAAATCTCATTATCAATACCACAGTTAGCCGTATCACCATTCAGAATACAGCAGATGTTCAGAGATGAAGATACAAAATAGATCAAAAATTGATTGTATGTATTTCTGGCATAGAAAAGGATAGCAGTGCGTCAACCTTAAGCACAATTTCTTTTCAAGACCATATCAACAATGTTTATATATCGTAAAAGTATATCAGTATTTCTGTCATCTCTTCTTACCCTGCCTATCCTCCGGAAAAGCTCTACATCGAAAGCAGAATAAATTATACAGACCAGGCATTAAAACTGCTTTGAAGGAAGGGTGTGTGGCTACTCACTCGCATCCACGAGGGGCCGCCACTTGCGAGTCCACTCCTCCATCTGCAAAGCATAACTGCGCTCGATCTTTGCCCTGTCCTGGAAACACGCGACAATCTGGTCGCAGACACGGTAGCCATCATCCAGCCGTTTCACTGTGCTGTGGTAGTTACTGGGCTGAAGGAGCATGGAAGAGGGGAAGGAACAGACAGGGAGGAGTTTCAGATGCAGTGTGGAAGCCCCACCCCTCAAAACAACACGGGTGATGTTAGCATGGTCCAAAGAATCACAGAATCATGGAACCCAAGGCTGCTGAATTAGCCAGCTGTTTCTTATTCCCCTCCCACCTCGACTTCCAGCAACCTGTTCTAGCCCACAAGACCAAAAGAGGGCAGAAGGTAGTGAATTGGCGGAATATCCCATCCCATGCCCTGCTGATTGTTCGGACTCTTGGAGTGGACGCCGGAACAGTGAACTCGCTTTGGCATGAACCTTCCCTTCTTATGTTCACTTCTTATGTTCTTAAGCAATAGTGTATTCTCAGGATCACAGCGCAGATTGGTTATAGATCCTACGTATTCTTGCCCTGCCCTGGACAGTCCAGGCTAGCCTGATTTCATCAGATCTCAAAAGCTAAGCAGGGTTGGTCCTGGATAGTACTTGGGTGGGGAGCCACCAAAGAAGTCCAGGGTTGCTACCCAGAGGCAGCCAACAGCCAATCATCTCTGAGCATCTCTTGCTTTGAAAACCCCATGGGATTGCCATATGTCAGCTGCAGCTTCACAGTACTTTCCACCCCCTATATCCTTAAATTATTTAATTTTAAAAAATTAATGGACTACAGAGATTATAGGGCAGGGGTGTCGAACTCATCTGTTATGAGGGCCGGATCTGACATAAATGAGACCTTGTTGGGCCGGGCCCTGTGTGTCATAAAATGTAATGCCAGGTAGCGGAGATATAAACTTTATAAAGGACACAAATGCAAAGGGTTTTTTTTTTACTTAAAATAAAAACATGCTTAAAACATTAGCACTCTTGCAATGTTTTGTTTATTTAACAGTGTCTGATAATGACACCTCTTGCTCTGAATTATCGCATCAAAATGTCTGTGCTGTTGCAATCTTGAGTATGCTGTTCAGGTGTGTATCTGTAAGCTGCAAACCTACGATGACACAGCAGCAGCAGCAGCAGCAGAACTGGAGCAGAAGACAGCCAGTTTCACTGTGGGCCTCACAGAAGCCCTCTGGGGGCCTGATGTGCCCCCCAGGCAGCATGTTTGACACCCCTGTTACAGGATTGTTGTTTTTTTTAAAGGTACATCACGCAGGATTGGTTAACCCACCCCAGCACTAGATTATTCCAGTTCCCAGGCATTTCAGCTCTCACACTCCCTTGCCCTGATTCCACATCATCTCCAATAATTTAGTTTCAGAGGGCAGCCATGTTGGTCTACAGTAGAACAGCTATATATGAGTCCAGGAGCAACTTAGAGACCAGCAAGATCTTTAGGACATAAGCTTTCAAGAGCAAATCTTGGTAGTCTCTAAAGTGCTACTAGACTCAGTAACAGCTGTTCCAATAATTTAGGAATCCTGATTCCCCCGCACCCTTGATCGATAAACCTCTAGGATTCTCCAGAAAACCTCTCCCTTGTCATCCAGCCGGCATTCTGTTAACACCACTGGCTTAGGCTTCCCAAGAACTTAACGCGTGCCGGCGGGGGATGGATACGTTCTCGCAGGACCATCCCCAGGGGAAGGAGAGGCGCGGAGCACCATGCCGTCGCCAGGAAGGGACGGTAGGCGATGGTACCATCGAGTTTTCAGCCCCATTGCCAGAGCGTTGCCTACCGTCCCTTCCTGGCGACAGCATGGTGCGTTACCAGGAAGACTGGTCCGGCCGGGAAGCATTCGTCCCCCGCCCCCAGACGGTAAGTACTTGGGAACCCTACACTGGCTGCACCTTCTGCCCAAAGGGTCTATCGGTGTCTCAGAAGAGCCTCACACTGACCCACCTGACAGGCTCTGTCAGCCTTTGCAGCTACTCACCATCCAAAAGCTGTTGGTCGTAGGCTCGTCTGCAGCGACTTCACTGTATATAACCGACATGGTATCACCTGCAGTGGGAAAACCTGTCAGGGGTGAGGCTGACCAACATTTTTTAAAAGTAAAAATATTGCCATGTGCTCCCCAGTTACTCGAGCAGTGAGAAATTCCACAGGCAGCACTGCCAGGGTTAGTTATACCGGGTTGGTTTCCCCGTGTGCCAAACAGCACATCACTGGGACCACTGCAGGTCAGAAAAATGGCACTGTGAAGGCTAAACCTCCTTCTCCACAGGCACCACAGGGCCAATCTATATGATGTGCTTAACCTCGATTTGGGTTGGAGTTCCCATGACCTGACTCACTTTCTCCTCAACCACACAGCAGCTGTGGAGAATATTCTTCCCCAAGTGTCGTGGGGCCAGTTCAGACCAGCACCACAGCACCTGGGGAGGTGGGGGCCCACTGCCTACACACATTAACCCCACCTGCATGGTTTTCCTGCAACACAATGGCTCTGGGTGGGCACTTTTGTCACACTGTGGAGCTGTATGCCACATGGGCAAAAAATGTCCCCAGAACCCTTTTGCCTCAAGAAAACAGCATGGGAGGGAGCCAGAGGCCTCTCTTCTCCCTGGTGCTGTGGACCCAATCCAAATGGGGCCCTGCTGTGTTTGAGAAAGAAGGTTTCTCACAGTTGCCCTGAGGCTGCAGGGAAAGCAAGTCAGCTCAGAAGAACCTTGACTGAACTCTTCACAGCCAAACATATTGAGTAGTTTGGCTCTACAGATGTGATCGAAATTGCACCACCAGGTGAATGGAAAGTGAGGTGCTCCCTCTAAGCTGTGGCGTCCTGTGAGCAAAAATTCTACTTTGTGAGCTACTGGCATTAAAGTTGTGAGGAAGCGATTTGGCTACTGCATAAATTACTTTGCTCTGGAGCCATCCTTCCTGAGCGAAGACAAAAATGTGCGAGCCGGAGGCCAAAAAACTGTGAGCTAGCTCACTCTAACTCAGCTTAGAGGGAACACAGCACAGTTCACGTATGACTGTTACACAGGACTGAATCTGAGCTTTTTGTGCTGGCTGAATTGTCCTGCCCCAATCTGAACCCGGATTTCTCAGGTCCTAGTCCGGCCTTCTATCCACTACACCACAGGGCCATGATAAGGGGACACAGGCGAGGCTCCAGTTTGCCTGCTATGACAAAAGAACACGATCTACAAAGGTTAAGCGGAAAAGAAATTCGAGTGAGAGGCAGCGGCTGAGGAGGCTCCTTCTAGTATCTTCTGCTGTGTCAACGTCTTTCACTCAACCCCTGCGGATTCTGAATATAAATTTGACCAAAAAAAGCAGCTTCAGGAATGCCAAACAGAAGCTTGAGGAATACTGAATACCAATGGCAAAAAAAGAAAGCTGAATTCGGGCATACCGGAACAATCCTTTTTTTAAAAAAAATGCAAATACTTTAAAGGAGAAGCCAGGCCCCCCACTGACTGTGCAAAAACGCAAAATGAACTTCAGTACAGAATACTAGGGCACAGAAAGCTAACCAGTCAGCTAACTTGGCTATCATAATCTACCATCACCACCCAGCAGTTCTCAAATGACACTCTTTCTCTGGATCTGGCTGGCTGGCCGTCCGGCCGGCTGCTATGTTTCCCTCTGTCTCATTTCTCCCTTAACTCTCTCTCCCCGCCCCCCCCCGCCCCAATTCCCCACCAGTCTGCCAAGGGAACTTGGACTGAATCACTTGGGAAAGGAGGGAGCCTCGGACAGACCTTTTGTCTTCAGCGCCGGGTGGAAAAGCCATTGGAAAGGGAGGGGGGGGGGGAGTTGCAGCTGAGGAGACATGTGTTTGCAGTTAGCCGGGACCGCAGGCTGGAGAATGCATTGCAGATTGCAGAGAAAAGGCCGCGCGGCAGCCGCATTGTCCCAGGCACACATTCTTGGGGAGGCCGCGCGGAGGCCCGACTCCAGGCCCTGACCCTCTCCGCTAGCCTCCGAAGGCCACTTCCCTGTCAGCAGCAATCCGCTTTCAAATGGGGGCTTAGCAATACTAATTGGGTGGGCCGTTTTTTCTTCTTGCGAGACTCAGTGCTGGGAACCCGGTTTTTATAGGAGAAATGGGCTTCCTGGCCTTTCCCCGTAACTGTAGTATATCGGTTGCCGGGCCCAGTTTATAGGAGTGCCAGCTCCAGGTTGAAAATTCCTGGAAATTTGGAGATGTACCCTGGGGACAGCAGGGTTTGGGGAAGGGAGGGGCCTCAGTGGGGTAATAATGCCATACAATTAATCTTCCCAAACACCCATTTCCTCCAGGGGAACAGATCTCTCTAGTCTGGAGAGGAGCTGTGATTCAGATCTTCAGGCCCTACCTAGAGTTTGCCAACCCTAAGGCATCCCGCATTCCTGAGATTAATCTTGAGTTTTTGGAGAGCTCGGTTTGGATCTATATACCTACTTTATGCCTTGCAACCTATCTTGGTAAGTAGGCCAGAAATTACACTCCTTAGTAGAGTGCCAGCTCCAGGTTCAGGAATTCCTGGAGATTTGGGAGAGGAGCCTGGGGAACATGGAGCTTAGGGAGAGGAGGAAGCTCGGCAGAGATGGGATGCTACGCAGTCACTTTCCAAAGGAGCCATTTTCTCCTGGGGAACTGATTAGTGGTAATTCTGGGAGATCTTCAGGCTCCGCATAGAGGGTGGCAACCCTGCTCCTGACAGGTGGGCGGCTTAGACGATAACAGATTGCCTGCAGTCACTCAATACTCTCTGAACTAAGCAAAAATTTGAATCGGGGTCTTCCAAGCGCACACTTTGTCCCCAGCTGTTGGAAAAGGCACTCTCTGCTAGCATGTGACTGTTCCAGGCATCCTGGAACTGAGCCTTCTCCCAGGAACAGATTGCAAGTCCACACCTCTAGGGGAGTGCAGAAAATGGTATTTCTTTGCAGTTGGGGACTTAGAAATTATTACTTTGCTGCAGTTGGGAAACTGGTTTTGTTCTATCACTACCAAATTTGGGTGGAACCAGAGCAATGCGGTAGAGCAGCTGCTCGGCATGCAGAAAGTACCAGGTTCAATCCCTGCAGTTTCCAGTTAAAAGGATCAGGTTGTAGGTGGTATGAAAGACCTCATCCTGGGACCCTGGGGAGCAGCTGCCAGTCTGAGTTGACAATGACAATACTGACCTTGATGGACTGATTCAGTATAAGGCAGCTTCATATGCCTATGTATATATACAGAAGTGCAGTTCTAACCACACGTCGATGTGGGAAGTGCCCTGTAGTTGCAGCTGACTGACGACACAGTTGGGTTTTCTGGGCAAGAGACGAACAGAGGTGGTTTGCTATTGCCTGCCTCGTTGGAGCAGTCCTGGATTTCTTTGGTGGTCTCCCATCCAAGTACAAACCAGGGCCTACTCTGCTTAGCTTCTGAGATCTGTCAGGATCAGGCTAGCTTGGACTGTACTTGTCAGGCCAGGCACGCCTACTAGGGAGTAAAATCCCATCAAATTTAATGGAATCGTCTTCTGAGGATGTACATTTAGGATTGTGCCACAAGTTTGTGCAACCAGAGACAATGCTATGTTCTGGTTAGCGTATCAGTCTATGACTAGGAGATCATAATTAAAATCTCTGTCCAGCCATGGTGCTCGTTGGATGTCTAGGGTTGCCAACTCTGGGTTGGGAAATTCCTGGAGATTTGGGGACAGCCTATGGAGGGTGGAGCAGGGTATGGTGCCATAGAGCCCACCCTTCAACACAGCCATTTTCTTCCTGAAGTTAAGTTGTAATTCCTGGAGACCTCCAGGATCTACTTGGAAGTTGTCAAGTCTGTGTGAAGGTAAAATGTGGAGGGGCATGGACACTGACTCAGGACCCTTGAAACAAGAGATAAAGCATGCAAAACCAAAGGAGGACTAAAAATTGACTTGTGAAAGGACTAGAAACTTCAAAAGATAGAAATTGGCTTGCTAAAAGTCTTTAAGCAATACATGCTACCCATGCTAAATATCAAATCCTTTTTTATTTTTAATTAAGCTCTGACCAGGTAAGGTGCTAGCTAAATTTTAAAAGTATTGGGAGGTGGCTCAGGATTGCCAGAAGCCTGCCACTCAAAGAGGTAAATCTGTCCTGGATTATTTTTTTTTTAACTCAAAGTGGAATCTACACATTGTGCAACATTCAAAATATGGACATTAAAAAACTAATTTCTGGCATTTTTGAAATATTAAATATTTGAGAACCTTAAAAAAATAATAAGTGCACAATCCAAACAGTGTTAAGTGCACTGAAATCCAATTTATTTCAGTTAAGCATATGAAAAATTTGCAAGTTGTTCAGTTTGGATCTTTCCATAAATGTTTGGCAAAACATGATTGTTCAAGGCTGACTTGCCAAATTCAAAAATATTTTAAAATGACTCCTCAGTGCAGTTTCATTCATTGATTGGTGCTCTTATGAAAAGTAAATGATGAGGATATCAGTTTGAATTTTGCAAAGCAAATTCAAATAACAAGATTTCTCTTTCCGCTTAAAAACTAATTCCAGCTCTTAAAAAGGCAATATTATAACAATTCTTTATTTGAGCCCATAACAATGCAGTGCAACATAGGGTTGGATCCAGCCAGGTTTTTCATTCAGTCTTCCCATTTCCTCTCTGTCTAATATCCCGGTTGCACATGGCTTTTGTTCATGATAACCCAGCATAGTCATTTTGGGTTACCAAAGGAGATTCCTGCATCCCTTTTTCACCAGTAGAATGGCTTGCTAGATCTGACCCATAATAATGATCCCTGCCATCTCTTTTCCTGTGCTCATGACAGCAGCATCAGGCAGAAATGGAGCAGATACATCCTTCCCCATCATTACATGAAAAGCCTGCATTATTTGAACTGCCGCCTGCCAGTGTTCCCTCTAAGCTGAGTTATTGTGAGCTAGCTCACAGTTTTTTAGCCTCCGGCTCACACATTTTTGCCTTAGTTCAGGAAGGATGGCTCCAGAGCAAACTAATTTATGCAGTAGCCAAATTGCTTGCTCACAACTTTAATGCCAGTAGCTCACAAAGTAGAATTTTTGCTCACAAGACTTCACAGCTTAGAGGGAACATTGCCGCCTGCCCCAAAGCTTTTAAAGGCATAGGAGTGCAGGCCAAGGGGGTTGGGAAGCAAACTGCATTCTTGCACACTAAAAGGAGGAGAGGAGAAACAAGTAAGTCGCTTTGATCCCCACTGGCGGGGCTGATCCTTTTGAGGGGCCCTGGGCGGACAGTGCCCCATCTGACCACCACCAGGGTCCCCTTCATGCCTTCCTTTCTATGTTCCCATGCACCCTTCTCTTGCTTGCAAGCCCTCCCACTGCCCATGCTCGGTCACCTGCACCATCTGCACACCCTTTTCCCCAATAGCACTGGTCAGCGTGCGTGGCTGGGAGTGCTGCTGGCATTGCCACCAGGAATGCCACCATTGTGCACTACCCACATGCCCTTCTTCAGTACTGGGCCGTTCAGATAACGGGTACAGGCAGTTGGCAGGGAAGGTGCGTGGGTGGGGGTCAGCGGCGATGGGCCCTGCCAGACATCTGGGGTCCTGGCAGCTGCCCTGCCTCAGGACAGGCTGGCCCCAGCCCCGCCCACTGGTGAAGAAAGTGGGACTGAAATGAAGCAAATAAATAAAATAATACTTGGGGGTTGCATTGTAAATACACTAAATATTCCACAAGTTAAAACACTGCTGTTTAGGAAAAAATAGCTGACGTTTTGAATGCCAAACCTACTCCTATCCCAGACCTCTTTGTCTGGGGAAGGGGTGTGTGTGTACACAGCCCTTCTTGCGTCTGCTTGGCCTCGGCTCCATTCAATTTCTCTTCCCCTTCTCAACACCAGGATCCATCTCTGTGTTTTAATTCCATTTTGGCTCTGGCTGGTTTTTCCACAAGCTGGAAAAATAGCGAGAAGGAAAGAAGGCCGGCCCAGCTGTGGTTGGCAGGAGAGCATCTGGGCTGGGGAGGATGGCTCGGTGCGTGTTGTGAGGAAACTGGCTCCCCTCTGCCTTTCCTAACCTGGCTTCAAGAGACTTTGGGTTTCTATCCAGGAAAAGTAAAGAATGCGAAAGAAAGACGGGAAGGGGGTTGTGGCCACCTCCTTCTTTCCTAAACTTGGGGGAGGGTTAGTTTCTAAGGACTGCCATCTCATCTGGCTCAACATTCCTAAATCAATTTATTCCCATATATACTCATTTTCCTTCATTTTATTCTGAAACCCCAAACTACCAAATATGGGGTATGTGACATCGTGACAGCCCGAGACACTTTTGATGTTCCTGACCAAATCTAGTCAAAGTTAGTCCAGACTAACTGGTCCATCCCCCATTTAACAGCTTCCAGTAGCTGTTTCTAGACACCTCCAAGATGGCAGAATACCTGAACAACCTAATCTCTCCCTGTAAAAGCATCCATCCAGGACCTCTAAGGTGGTAGCCCCTCAAACTCAGACAGATTCCTTAAAACACATGGCCAACATAACACAAATTAGAGGGCCCCCCAACGCACCTCATATTCTTCAGCTATCCCTAAAATTGCACAGAAACTATACGCAATCTGATGACGCACCGTTTGCGTACTTCAGAGAGGGGCTAACGCAACAGGATCCCCTCCAAATAACTCCGGTTTCCAATTCAAGACTGAGCTCTCAAGTGTTTTCTCATGTGCCACATCACAGCTACCACATCTGTGATCCACAGAGTCCACAGCCACCATGCCCGGCAGCACATGTCCCCACAAACTGGAGACTTCCCACAAGCATCCATGTCACAACCCCACTGAAAGTCTGTCCCTTTTTAACCACCCACTCAATCCACGGCTGTGATTTCTCTCCCAATTTTTCTGCCCTCCTCAAATAATCTTCACTACCCCCCACCCCCAAATTATGTGTCCTACAAAACAGACTGAAATGTGGTATTTTACCGGAATGACAGGGTCAGTTCCTGGAGAGTAAATATTAATGCCTTCCTTATATGTGGTGTGTGAGGGGGACCCCCCATTTCATCCCAAGCCCTGCCTTCACTCCCTCCCCTGACATTCTCCATCTCTCTGTTTTCATCCAATTTTAATGCACACCCTGCATTTTCTGGACACCCCCTTTTATTCCCCCTCCGTCACCCCATTTCTTTTTCCCCCCGCAGCAAATGCCCTGCCTGCAGTTCTCCTCCCCGCTGAGAATAAGTGAAACTTACCCTCTGAAGGGGCCCCCATCCTGCCTCTTCCTGCCCCCAAAGCAACAGATGGTGGCAGCTTTCAGCCGAGCGCGAGTGGGACGGCGGAGCGGAGAGGAGAGAAGACTTGGGGCAGGTGCCAGGGAGGACTTAGCTGTGCCGCTCTCCCTCTGCTGCCGTCTCTCTCGCACTCCCGCCGCTCGCTAGTTCTCCATCCGTGCCTGCCGCACTCACTAATTCACAGCGCCTCCCTCCCTCGCGCTAACTTCATCCAGCTAAACCGACTGTTTATGCATCCATCTCCAAAGACTCTCCCTTTAACGCGTAACCTAATCTCTATTCTCCTGCTTGTCGTTTGATTTCTCTGTCCGCCCGTCCCCCAAATATGCTGTTTCATTTTGTCATCTCCTTTTAGGAGTTGTTAGTTGTAGCTTCTCTTCCCCGTCCCTCAGACCTTTTGATTCATTTCCCCTCTTCTGATACAATTTTCTTTCTGTCTGTCTAGGAACGGCCAGCTCTCTTGTATATGCCATGAAAGAAGAGAGTGATGCCCATGCATATATGCCGATACAATAAACTGTTTGGCTCCATTCGTTAACACAGACGTTTCTTCTTCTTGTGGAAATTTCCCCCCATGCCTCAGATCTGCCAGGTCCAATATTCAGTAATAGTGTGTGTGTCATAAGTGCCAAGAAAACTGCTGGTCTTCATGGTGCCCCACAAGATTTTTTTATTGCTGTTGCTGCCTCATGGCTGCAACTCTGGCTTTTGTCCCAAGACGGAGTAGCCTGAATCAATAAAGAGATCTTACCATTTGCACCCCAACAATTTTTTTGCCCTGTTATGTTTTCCTTCGACCCCCAATAGCTTTCTTTGCCCTGCATTCTCAAAACAACATGTATCCTTTCCTCCAAAATCCATTAGGATTGCATTGAGAAATCTTTATACTTTTAGAACGTTTGAGATGCAGTCTTCCCCTCTTGATCTTATTCATCATCGTAGAAATGCTGGGGGTGGAGGGGAACGAGATCCCATCAAGTTTCCTTTTTAACTGGTAGGAAAAACTGGCAGAACGAGCGGCTTGCCCGGTGAGCAGGATTTGGAACCCGGCACTCTGTCCCACTTGCTCACGCTTTTTTTCCATAATGCAATGTTTGCACAAGCGTTTGTGATCCTCTCCTCCTTCCCGGGTCTCTCTATCACCCTATGCTGCTCTATCTCTCATTCTTCACATGCCCTTTTCACAAACGTTCTCTCCTTGCACCCGCACCCCGTCCCCTTGTACCAGTTTCACTCACCCTTTCCCCCTTTCTCCTTCTCTCGGGCCTTTTCTTTCATGCCGCTGCCTTCAGTCCAGAAGACCCCAAGGCTGGAAAGAGTGTTGCTGGTGAAGGATGAATTAGGCCTGGAAAATTCCTAGCTGGGGAATGTCAAACTTCAGAAGGGAAAGGGGGGGGGGTGACATTCATGCTCCGATTAACCCTTTGCCGCTAAAGCCATAGTTCCAGTTATCTCTCTCTCACACACACACACCTCCAAGACATGGAGGCACTGCTGTGGAGAAGCTCCCAGCACTACCTTCACCACGCAGTGACCCTGGCAGGCAAGAAAGTTGTTTCCTACGTGCTGTCCCGGCACATTCCTGGCCACTCCACGCCCTGACAGCTGCCACAGCTGCACCCCTGGACCTTTTCCAAAGCTTGGGGGAGTGCGGTTCTTCTATTCCAGGGCGACATCACATACATGTGGGCAGGCAGGCAGATTTCAAATGTTTTACTAAGGTGGTGATGGGGAGGGGGCTGTCTCGCCATTAGATTTTTCTCTTTGTTCAGGGCCCCAGAAGTAAAAACGCACTGCAGTTATTTGGGGTGCGTTCTCAGAGGGAATCTTAACATTCTATCCAAAATACCAATGAGATAAATCTAAAAAACCAGGACATCTGTGGAGTTTTAAAAGCAACAAAAATCAAACCAGTTATTAATACATGTGTGTTTCTGTGTTGGCATTTTTGTTTGGTATGTACACACATTTGTTTGTGTGTACGCGGTTTTATTTCGGTTTCTTGGCAAGAACCGGAGAAGGAAGACGGGAACATTTGGAACATCTCCTGGAAGTTTTTTAAGGATGGGGAACAGAAGCAACCAGTTCCTGCATCCAGGAGCGTTCCAGCCCCTTACTGCGGGGAGTCCTATTCATCCCTCTGCCTTGAACAAAAACTGGCTTACATAGTTTTAGAGATTTCTCTCCACAGTTACAGGGACTAGGCACTCGCTGAAATGAAATCTCTAGCTTCCAAAGGCTCCAGACTCAATATATTCGGTGTTGTACTCTGTGTGTCAGCAAGACAGTCGGGCAGAATCCTGGCCTCCCTGTGTACCGTCACCAGTGACTTCTGCTGAGTCCATTTTGCACCGTCCTCCAATGGCAACCACAACCCACTACTACCGTTGCAGATCACCGTGCTGGGCTATACAGAAAGCCAGGCACAGACCCCCACGCCGTCCCCAGAGAAAGGAACTGGAGGGGGAAGAGTAGGATCCCACCTCAGCTTCCTTCAGTCTGCATATTCAGTGGTAGTCCAGACCTATAAATATCCCCTCCTCCCTCTCCCACACCCGGCTCAGCCTCTGGGGGCAGGAATTCACAAGCCGTCTATTTTGAGGGCGGTTTCTGGTTTCAGCAGCTAGTGCTGCCATTTTGAGGGCATGAACCACCTGGAGGACGGGCTGGTTCAAAGAAGAAGAAAACTGGATCTTGGGGGTTTTCTCCGCAGGGCTGGCATCAACATACCCTGAGGTGGGGCCCTGCTTCCAGGGCCTAGGGCTTCCAGAAAGGCTCATTGCTGAGACTCCCTGCCCCCCCCCCGCGAATCACTTGCTAGTGCTCTGCTACCCCTGCCCCATCTGCGCGCACTTCCCAGTGCAACCAGGGAGAGGGTTCCGGGCAGTGCAGGTGGCTGTGAGCGTGGGCAGTCTCACAAGCAAGCAGGGGGAGGACACACAGGCATGTGGGAGGGAATGAGGGTCTGAGCAGGACCTGGTGGAGGGCAGAGGAGGGGAAAGGGGGGCCCTGGGAATTCTCTGCCCAGGGAGCCACCTAAAACCTGGAACCAGCCCTGGTTTGGGGAGGAGGGCATACCAGGCAATCCGAGGAAACAGCTGGTATTATAAGGGGCTAAGACCGTTCCTGAAGCTCCGATATAGCAGAGAAAGGAGTCAGAAGTTTGTGGTAACTAAACGGAGGAAGAAGCTTGGTTTCCATTCCAGATATAATGGAGATCGTGGGTGCCCTGGACGTTCTGGAACCCGGATACAGCCTAGTAGAGATTTCCTCTTGTTGTGTCATTTCCAAAGCATGAGGGCAACGGCGCTGTTTTTACTTGCATGTCTTTTTGGTGAGTTGGCATTCTGCAATCCACTGGGTACAACAGCTGGCATTCAAGATGGAAATTGCAGGCCTCTCAACGCCACCTGCCAAGTTTTAATTTTAATTTTTTTGCAGCCATTGTGCAAAGGCCTCTGCCAATTCAGTGCAAAAGATACGTTCAATCGGTGCTCCCCGCCTTTTGAAATGAAGCCCAATTGGCGCCATTACTCCTAAGTAACTCCTACTGGAGCAGCTCACACGGCTCAGATGTTTTGAGTTGATTACAACCTTCAGAGTTTGGCTTGGAAGCGACCCTTTTGGCAGCTTTCTTTTCAGGGTTACTCTATCATTTTTAACCTTTGCTAGCCATTTATTTACTTTATTTATCTCCTGCCTTTCTCCTGAATGGGGACCCAAAGCGGCTTACATAATTCTCCCCTCCTGCAATTCAGCCTCACAACAACCCTGTGAGCTGGTTAGGCTGAGAATGTGTGACTGGCCCAAGGACACCCAGCAAGCTTCCATGGTAGAGTGGGGATTTGAACCCATGTTTCCCAGATCCTAGTCTGACACTTTAACCATTACACCATGCTGTTTCTCTATTATGACACACTTGGGCCCCAGTGGAAGGCCAACCAATCCTTTAAAGAAAATTTTTAACATAGGAATTGGCTGAAGAGTAGGATGCTAGTCCATGTGACTATATTTTTTCTGATCTCCCTAGATGCCAAAGAACAGAGTCATAGAATCACAGACTTGGAAGGGGCCATACAGGCCATCTAGTCCAACCCCCAGCTCAATGCAGGATCAGCCTACAGTATCCCTGACAAGTGTTTGTCCAGACGCTGCTTCAAGACTGCCAGGGAGGGGCAGCTCACCACCTCCCTAGATAGCTGATTCCACCGCTGAACAACTCTTACTGTAAAAAAGATTTTCCTAATATCCAGCTGGTACCTTCCCGCCCTTAATTTAAACCCATTATTGCGAGTCCTCTCCTCTGCTGCCAACAGGAGCAGCTCCCTGCCCTCCTCTGAGTGACAGCCCTCCAAATACTTAAAAGAGAGCCATCATGTCCCCCCCTCAACCTCCTCTTCCCCAGACTAAACATTCCCAAATCCCTCAATCTTTCCTCATAGGGCTTGGTCTCCAAAGGCCAGCAAAAATTCACCTTCCCAAAGCAAAACTCCCTCTTTACACTTTTTTAGAAGGGTGCATCAATACAGAGGGTTTTCTCTACCTTGGCTTCCAAAATGCAGTTAGTTGTTTTGTTCTGTAGCATCCACATGGCGTTGTCCTCCAATAATTCACTTTCCAGCTTTCTTCATTCTTGGCATGTCCTTTCTCAAACCTGCTCTGCTGTGATCTCTCCAGAAAGAATGCAGTCCAAGCACCTCAGCACGCTCTCTGAACAGGAAGGTGCACATTTTCATAGGTCCCACCCAAACTGGTGCCATTTTCTTTCTATCAGCCAATCAGTAATTGTGATGGCACTGTAGCATAACAATATAATGATCCATTTCCGCAATTTATTAGTTCTTCTGAATTTTCAGCTTTCTTTAAACAAACAAACAAACAAACAAAAAACTCTATAGCCCTTTTCATTTAAGGGATAAAAGGAGTTCCCCTTATGTCTCTGCAACAAAAAGGACTAGACACTTGTTTCTTTTTCAAGAAATGGAAGCCAGGACTTCAGAGGAATATCAGAGGTGGCCAGACTGTGGCTCGGGAGCCACATGTGGCTGTTTCACACATATCGTGCGGCTCCCAGCAGGCTCCCCATCTATTTGCTTTCTTCGTTTCTTTCTCTCTCTCTCTCTCTCTCTCTCTCTCTCTCTCTCTCTGTCTCCCCCTCCCTCCCCCATCTACTTGCTTTTTTTATCTTTCTCTTTCTTTCCACCTCTTTCATTCTTTCTTTCCGCCTCTCTCTTTCTCTCGCCTAGACAAATATCATTAGCAAACAAATAAATATCATTATGTTTTTACCCCTTTTGTTTTTATTTTTGGCAGTCTCATTTAATGTTAATAAAAAGCAAATTTGCATATTTCTCAATAAAAATGTGTATGTAATATTTGTTCATGTCTTGCGGCTCTCAAATATCTGATGTTTATTCTGTGTGGCTCTTATGTTAAGCAAGTTTTGCGATCCCTGGAGTCGGTCATAGCAAGAGATCATTAAGGCATTATTTCACTATAGAGCAATATCAATTACTAATTTCTTAAAGACCTCTGGGAGTATGGGGTGGGATGCAGGAAAAATGGCTGCTGACAGAGGAAAGTGTGCACAGAACTCCCATTTGCATGCTCCACTGTCTGTGCGACCACCTCTGACAGCTATGGAAAACAGAGAATCCTTGCTCCGTGAATGTAGCCTTGAAAGATACTTACTTGGTAATAATCATTAAGAGCCTTGCAGCACCATAAACACCTGATTGTGGCATCTGCTTTTGTGATCACTTTGTCAGAGGAACAAAGCCACGATCAATTCATGAGCCTTTACTGTGCCACAAGATGCCATACTATTTTTTGGCTGCAACAAGCTTTGGAAGATACCTTATGATGACTTTGGGACCCCCTAAGTAATCATGCACAGCATATATTATAATATTCCAGGCTTCACATAAGAGGAAATGCTAATTATAACACAACGAAGCGCAGATTAAAAATACCTTAGTACATATTTCCTCAAAATAGTTGTCAACCCCACCTTCAGACTCATGCAATCACACTGCACGTAGAGGACAGGCTCCCAGGCTGATTTGTGGCAGCCCAAAAATTACATCAGGGTGAAGAACTGTTCTCGTAGCAAAATACCCACAGCGCAAATCAATGGGAGGCCCACACTTTAAAACTCCTTCCCACATCATTTTTTCTGGCCTGAAACAATCCCAAGGTGATGGTGGCATTTGCCCAGTTGAGGAAACTTACGTGCAGTCTGTGGCTCAGTGGTAGAGCATCTGCTTGGCATGCAGAAGATCCCCGGTTCTATCCCCAGCATCTCCAGTTAAAACGGATCTGTGTGAGACCCTGGAGAGCCACTGCCTGTCTGAGTAGACAATACTGACCTTGATGGCCCAATGGTCTGATTCAGTATGAGACAGCTTCAAGTGTTCATGGGACTAGACATGGAGGGGAAGGCTTAAGCCCCCTCTACCCATGTACCTCTGTTTCAGTCTGAATCAACCCCCTGCCCTTCACCTGGGAATAGAGTTCTGGCTACTGAAATCCCAGCATACGCCTGATCACCAAAGCTCTGAGAGGATGCAAGGGAAATGCAGCACATACTTAGGCCCTAGCTGAACTGCCAAGTATGGCATAGCAGTCAGAGTGTTAGAGTAGAGGCAGGGAGGCCTGGGATCAGACCCTCACACAGCCATGAAGCTCACAAGGCAACCTGGAATGCATTGCTTTCAGTCTAATAAAGCTGCACAAAGTTCTTGTGGGGACAAAATAGAGAAGTGGAGAACACAATGTTTGCCATTCAGAATTCCTAGGAGGAAGGATAGGATTTCTATTATTCTGTGATTTTTTAAAAAGGGTAATGAGAATAGCAAGTAAGGAAACAGGAACCACAAGCCACTTCAGCCTCCTTGTGCAATGGTGTGGGTCAGGGGAGTCAGAAGCCAGGGCCCCAACGGTGGTTTAAGGAGCTTTGTGATCTGAAGCACAGGGCTGAGATAAAACGAAGTCAAAATCTGGTCCAGTAGATAGATGTTTAAGCTTAGTCTGGGTCCCTCTGCTACAGCCTCCTCGAGTGGCCGGGGGCAAATCATTGTCCATCCATCTCCAGTCTGCAAAATGGGAATACTAATGTTTCCTCTCGATCTGCTCTAAACAAAGAGCAGATTGTGAAGTACGTCGTAATGGGCAGCTGGCCCTAGTAAAGCTCTCCCTAACAAAAAGAGAATTGTACTAATATATGCAGCTGAGGCCACACACTGAAACGCACATGCTAACGTCACGCATGAGATTCCACTTGTAGGTTTCCCGCTATTTTACACACTAAAATGCTTGCCATAGTGAATGGTTCCCTGAGAACCAATAGCATCCAAAGCTGCAATTGTCCGCCGTGCACACAGTTCCTTGTCAGTAAAACTCATTATCTCAATTCTGTGTATATTTATAACCCAAACGGTCCCTATTTTAAACCTTGATTCTGCCACGAACTCCCCAGGTGGTCTTCGGAAGCCCTCACCCACCTGGACGCTTGCAGTATGATACAACATGGTTTGGATTTTGGAATGGAATCACTGAGAAACCACCAGGAGAAGATTTCGAGCTCCCTGGACGTGCAATAATAGATTTAAAGGATACAATACTTCAGCGGCACCCACAGTACCCTACATGTGTGAGCCAGATCTTATTCCTGCCATTCCAAATAACTTCATAAGAACTAGATTCCTGCAGTGAATAACCCCCAACAGTTAAACTTAATATCCCAGACAGGAGATGCGCGGAGGGTAACGAGGGGAGAGACGTAGGGCCACCCGCTTGTCTCTACCTCCGCACCCGTCCCTCCCTTTACGCATGCGCAGCAGCGAAACGCGACACCCCCTTTGCCAGGCAGACGGAAGGATCGCCGTGCCCACGTTCTTCAATTAGGCGCATGCGCAAAACAGCGAGCGTGAGGTGAGAGCGTTCCATTCGGAAAGGGGTGGGAGGGAGCAGAATGAAAGTATAAAAAGGCCACGTGGGGAGGTTTTGTTCCTTTTTCAATGGCGCCGGGAAGGTGGTGAGTGCGCGGGTTGCAGAAAGGGTATTGTGGGGGACTGCGTTTTCATCGCCCCTGCCCCTAGTGCCGATAGCAGTCACAGTAATTCCCCTACAATTTAGTTTCATTATAAAATCCAACTGGTGAAGCTCATCCTAGCTGTAAAAATGGAAAACGGAACCTTTGGGATTTCTTGCATGATTAGACGTCCAAAATGGCAGGAGGATTGGAATGGGCAATGGGAATTGAAGGGAGGACTGTATGGGGCTGAGATCGGGACTCCTTAGGAGTAAAGGGAAAGGGAGGCGCCTTAAGAAGTCGCTGATGTAATCGTGGCGGGGAGAGACAAAAGACGGCAGGAGAGGAGAGAGCAGAGCGCAAAGGTGCTAAAACTAATTTCCCCGGGGTGGTAGTGGCGCTGGGATTGAGTAGGTGGGGGAAAGAGAGGTATTGGTATAGGGGATTGTGAGGGCTTCAGAGAGGTGATTCCCTTGAAGAACTTATAGGTTCAGTTTATTTACGGTCAACGACCATATTCAGAAATACAACAGAATAAAAACATATTTAGATATAATAGCTAAAAAGTACACTATTCTGCTGTATTTCTGAATATGGTCGTTGACCGTAAATAAATGAACTGAACTGAGAGGTGGGGCTTTGAGTGTGGGGTAAAGGTAATGTGTGCTGTCTTGTAGGAATAAAGAACGATGCTTAATAGCAGAATTACATGTGTAAAAGGAGCAAAGGCAGGATGCAAAGGGGAGGCGATGCCCGGGAGAGGAGATTGGGGCTCCCGGCTCATGTGAACAGTTACACAGCCCTGTCTTTCCTGCAGGGGGCTTTCTTTTCACCCACCTCTCTTGCAAACTGGTGGCTGCCAGTCATTTTGTGATCTTACTGTACTGGGTAAGCACTACCTGGGAAGGGGGTGCATCTTTGAGTTGTGCTCCAGGAGATGTGGGATCCTTAGGGGGTTTTCTACAGAAAAATCAGTAGTTGGGTCACTTATCTAAAAGGCTGCACTGTTTAGCCTCCCCTTTGAGGTACAGCCGTATGTGTTGATTGTGCTTTGGTTTTGCGGTCCAGTTGCGTGCTAACAGTTCCCACGGGGCAACGGCTGGACCAAGACAGAGGCCTGGCCCAGCACCATAAGTAGAAAACTTTCCACATCAGCCTTCCCTCAATGGCTTGTTGCTTCCTTTCAGAGACTACTGTCAATAAAAGATGTTGATGGCACCTTATAGGTGACAACAGGGTTCCTCCGATGATGTTAGCACTGGGCTCGGATTGCTGTGGCGATGACTGTGCTCCCCCAGGTGTCCTAGACATTATGGGGGACTGAGGAGCAGAATCCCTGCTTATGCCCGGTTTCCGCCTCTTTCCCCTTGTTTCTGTGCTTCCTTCCCTGTGTGGGAATTATATGCCTTGATTCAGTCAAGAGTCCTTTCCCTGTAATTCAAGTCCTGCTCCTTAGAGGGAATTCTAATGGGTATAACTGGTTTCATACAGAACCTGTGTGTGTTTAATTTAAGAAGGAAGATGATGTTTTGTGTGGGCAAGTCCAAAGTGCATATCCCGAAAGGGGGGGGGAGCCAAGACAGTTTTGGAAGTCAAGAATACTATTTTCCTCTGCCCTTCTCCCAGATCCATACACCTTGATTGTGAATGTGGGGTGGGAGTGGCCATCTTTCTCTTCCTCCTTTCTCCAGCTTGTTCAGGAGTGTTAACTGGCATCGTGAGGCATTAAATAGATAGAGAATTCCTATTAATGTCTAGTTGCTAGCTAAAGTTGCTTTTTCTTGGTAGATGGTGCCAGCTGTTTTGCACATGGGCCCAACGTTCGCCCCAGGATGAAGACTGCCGCATCATGTGAATATGGCTGCCTTCAGAGGCATTCACTGTTGGTATAAGGTAAGAAAGGGTGGCTGGCGTTTTTTGGGGAGTGACTGCAAGAGAGATGTGGAAGAAAGATGCTGGAGTAGCAAGACAGCAAAGCCCAAAGTGGAGAAAGAAGACCCCCAATGATGTCAGCACTGGGCTCTGAGCACCGTGAAGTCATGTGTGCCTCTTGGGGACTTGACACCCCAGGAGACTGAGGGGGTTCTGAATCTGACAGAGCTTACAACGTCATGATCGTATGCCTGGCGTGTTGAAGTGGGAGGGGTTACAACTATAGATCCCAAGCTTTGAGTCTTCTGTCTTAAAGGGAATGGATAAATCTGGAGATGCCATAAAGCAATCTTTGCCTTTTAGTTGATGGCCTCTGGGCAAATATATGAATTGTGACCACTTGGGAATGTGGAACAAAAAAATTGCTCAAATGCCTGTTTAAAAAAAACAACTTCAGGAAGTGAGAGTTTAGAGTGGAGAAACTGCAGGAGCAATGCAACTCTGTCCTCCATGGCTGTGGAATTCTTTGACATTCTTCTTGTAAGCGTGCCGTATTTGGCGAAAAACAGCAGTGTGGAGGGGGGGGAGATAAATTCTGAATGGAAAAGAGCAGGGAGGGGGTTAAGTCCCTCCTCCACTGTTTTGCTGTTTTTAAAAAACAGCAATAGTGTATTGCTTCTTAGTGTGTGACATGTATCTAGCCCTGCAGAGTAGCTGCAGCTTGTTAAACAGCATGATTGGTGTGGTGGGATAGATACATGGGAGAAAGCAGAATATGCTTTACAAGAGCAAATAAAAATTGAACTGGTGCCCAGTCCTCTATCCTGTAATTCTTTCCCGTTTTTAACTGCCTGTACTCAAGGTTGGCATCCAGAGATCACTTGTAGAAAGGAGAGCTGTGGTTTGGGATGAACAGATGCATGAGATGGCAAAAGATGTTCAGGGTAAAAATGTGGCCAGGGAATTGGTAACAATCTAATACTGCTGGTTGAGACAGGTCCCCAAATTGTAGGGAACTCTGCTTTGCTAACTAGTTTGCTTTCCTTCCCCTTCTGCAGGTTGGTTATGGTGTCTTCCGAATCCTGGCTTTTTGGTGGTGTTCCTAAGTAGAAAGATGCAACCGGATCCATGTCTGAGAGCCTGCAGGTATAAGAGGCAGCTTGCGATCAAGGGAAAGGTGGGCAGCAAGGGACTGAATGAAGTCTGCGAGCATTCTGTGCCATGTTGGTGTCCGGGGGGTGGGCGGACTTTGTTGGGAGAGATCATGAGTTAGTGGCAGAGTGCCTGTTCTGAATGCACTGTTCCCATCTATACCCTGTGGCTAATAGCCACTGATGGAGTGACCACAAGAGAGATGTTGCACCAGGGATCTCCAATAAAATGGCAGACAGGGGAGGAGCTAAGATCCAATCTGAAGGCCTCTTGTCTGCTTTGTGCATAGAATGAAATAGATAAAAGAGGTTAGTGCAGGTGTCAGAGTGGACCTTTGGCCTTCTGGGCTGAAGAAGCAATGGCTGCATCCAAGTGATAGCCATTGAGTGGCAACCTTGTTCTGTGTGGTGTCGGAGAGACATTTTTGCAGGTGGAGGCTGCCATTAGCCCTTCCTCTCCGAATCCTAAAGGGGCAACCTGATACCAGTTCCACCTGGCACCTCTTGACTCAAATGCATTCTACACAGGATACAAATAAGAAGTGTTAAGAGGCCTGTATCATACACTTTCTCTCCACACACACACACACACCCTCTTTTCTTTTTTTTTAAGTTCTAGAAAGTGGATTCCCAATAAATCTAGTTTTGTACTTTCTGGTACCAGTTAATCTCTTTGGGCAGGGATTGTTGTATGTTCTGTATGACAAATAAAATTCTAAAAGCAGTTGGAAATCAATACATGACTGTCTGTTTTTTTTTTTTTAATATATGCTGCTTTGTTCTCGTAGTAAAATTCAGATTGGGAGGGGGAGGGAAGAGGAGGAACTAGGTGGGTAGAGGGATAAAATCAGAGGCAAGCAGTAGATGCTGGGAGTGTTTAGGATGCCGGAGTGAGAGACATGAGTTCAAGTGGCATCGCTGAATAATGTAGGATAACCTGACACCATATTCACATTTGCAAATTGTACTGCTTCATACTGTGTTTCACTCAGCCTGGAATGCCTTCCAGTCCATCCGTCCCCCAGTTCCAGGGACTGCCATCATAAGGACTAGGAGCTTGTTTTCCCTGAATCGTTGTAAAATATCCCTGCTAGTTGGGGGGGAGGGGAGTTCAGTGTATGGGAGTGTCAGACATTGAAAAGGATCGTGTAGAGCCCTGATTCCTAAGGATTATCTTGGTGGCACAAGCCCAAAGGCCCACATAGCGCCACTCCGGACTCCCTCCATTGGCCCCCTGGGGAAATTTTGTGCACAGGAGACTGAACTGTGCACACACGGGAATCCCACAGAGAGGATGGCATGCAACGGCAGATATCTTCTTTTCATTCTCCTTCCAGTCAGTAGGGGAAGTAGTTAGTGATTGAGTAGGACTGGGAAAACATTGTGTTTTGGGTAAGTGACCTTGGGCCGGTCGTGTTCTCTCAGCCTCCCCGATGTTCCCAGATTGTTATGAGAAGAAAGTGGAAGGGAGACCTGTGCATTCAGTCAAGAGCTCCTTGGTGGAAAAGGGGGAAGAGAGAAAACTATACCAGTCTCTCCTCCTGCAGTACGAAGGAGCTGGCTCCTTGACGATGAGCCACTGCTGTTTTGTCCCAGCATCCCTTGCACTGGGGCCAGGTAGGCCACTACAAAGCCGCACTTCCCACAAAAAAACAAAGGTGGCCGTCTTTATTTTGGAACGGGGCTTCTCTTGTTGCCGTTGGTCCGTCTTCTCACCTCCTCCAGTACAAGACGCACACGCCGACTAATGCCGCACTCAGCAGACCTACAAGGACAGCCAAAGCAGTGACGGTGCGTCCTGCGAACAGAAGTGAGGGAATGGGTGTAAGCGGACTTTGCCTGACTCCTCTACCCCAAGGTGGGAGGGGAACAAAGGGGGAGAGAATGAGGCTGGGGGGAAATGCAGTCTCTGCTCTTACCTGGCCCTCCTTGGGGGTTTTGACAATCAGCATCCCAGTCCTGAGGCACAACCCTACGTGTAAGGTGAATGAAGAGCGGCAGGGGGCAAGGTGTGGAGCAGCCAGGTAAGGTTAATGTGTGGGGTTGCTGGCCGCTTTCATTGCGATAGAACATGGACACACTGAATGAACTGGAACGAGAGGAGACAATGGGAAAGCTCAGCTGAAGATGCTTCTCAGTGCCAGCGGTGGTCACAGTGCCTCAGAGACATGGCGCTTTCCTTCTAGCCCAGCCCTTAAAAACCTTCCTTAGCTTCTTCCTTAGCCTCGGTCTCTGCTCTGCACTTTGTGTCAGCAACTAGATTTGCTGACAAGTAACTCCAGGGTAGATTTATGCTGCAAGGGTGTCTGTAGCTGGCAGAGGCAACGTGCCTTGGACTTGTGCACTGCCTTTCCAGGAAGCAATGCTGTAGGAAAATAGCCAGTGTTGCATGATCCAGAGTATTCGCCTTGGAACACATGGCTTCAAATCCTCACTACATAAGACTTACTGAGTAACATTGGGCCAGTCACTGTCTCAACCTAGCCTAGCACAAAAGATTACTAGGCAAGAACATGAGAAGAGCCCTGCTGGACAAATCCAAACATCAGTCTAATCCAGCAATCAGTTACAGAGGTCAAGCAGACACTGGGAAAGCTCCCAAGTAGGGAGAACGGGAAATAGCACTTCCCCACTAAGGTACACTGCCTCTGAAAATGGAGGTTCTGCTTAACCGCCATGGTTCAGCCCCCTTTCTGGATTTCTCTAGCCACCTTGTAAAGCCCTCAGCATCTGGCAGGGAATTCCATAAGTTAATTATGCATAGAGTTTTTCCAGGGGAAACCATATTGTATACTGTCCTGTTCTTTAGAGAAAAGGAATTACTATGCATAGAATAAAATACCTATTAAAAGTTTAAAATATAAATAAAAATTGGGCAAAAGAGAAGGAAAAGCCCACAAAAGGGGTGGAAAGAGACAGTGTATAATCTGCTTTAAACAATACTCAGAATTCTGCAGCCTGTTCAAGAATATCTATGGTGTGTAATGTATGCTGCTGCTTGAGATGGGAAGGGGAAGGCTGAGACAGTTTTTTCTGCTGGTTTATGATACAGATAGGCATTATACATCGCATACATTATACAACCTTGACACAGAGAATACTCCATCTTTCTGTGTTATACCTTTGAGGATACCAGTCACAGCTGCTGGGGAAACATCAGGTCCTACAATGCCAAGACCACGGCCATACAGCCTGGAAAATCTACAACAACTAATTATATATAGCCTTTCCTCTTAGCCTAAAGAGCTGGAAAGTCTTAATTTTTAAAACAAAGCTAAGGGCAGGAGGCTGAGTCATCAGCCAGTATCAATGTCTGGCTTCTCTGAATGTGCCAGCAAAGTCCTCACTGCAATGTCTGCAACTATTATTTCTGTGTAGCTGCAGGGATAATCGTCACAGGGCATACCTAATCACCAAAGTAATCAAGTAGACGTACTCATTGCTTTCTTGGTAGAACTCGAATCCGTGGCAGGCAGCATATGGTGGAGGGTGACCGTTGTAAATGCCCAGTGCCCCTTGCAGGGCAATTAAGGTGCTGTCATGCTAAATCAGGTCAGGGAAGCAGAAATAATTTCTCAAAATGTGATTGATACAATAGGGTACCCCCTTCCTACCTAAAACACTAAGTTTACCCATCTAAATCCTGTTCCGTCAACTGAATTGTATTCTAATGCAATGGCAGACTGGGTGATAATATTCCACCGTCATCCTGGAGGGGGGCATTGTCTAACACACACACCCTTTGCCTTCATACTGTAAACCGGATCTCAGATTTGCTGATTTCATTTAAAGGTGTATTTCAGAGAGAAGACAATAGTTCTCAGACTTTTCAGAACCCTGGAAAACTATCATTTACACAGTTCTGTGCAGAGAAGTAGCTCAGGTTTCTCAGGGTCCTGTCCTCAGTTGGGAGACCTTAGTAGCTAGGTCACAGATCTGTGGATCAAGTAATCCCCAGCTCAAATGCCACCTTGGTTGAGTCACTCTCTCTTAGGCTCAGTCCCTTATCTGCAATGGAGGATAATATTGACCTACCTTACAGGGAAAATGAACAGGAGTCTTGGGCCACCTTAAAGACTAGCAAGTTTTTATTCTGGCATAAAATATTGTGGGGCAGAGCTCTCTTTGTCAAACGCACATCACATACACATATATGAAGATGCATCTAACAGTGACCTCTCGTCCGTGAAAGCAAACTCATTTAACGCCTTGAAGATGCACAAGACATGCCCATTTTTGCTGTTACAGGCTAACAAGGCTACTCTTCTTGCATTACTACCTTACAGGGTTTCTGTAAGGATTACAAGGGTTTGCCACAAGGCACTGGAAAGCAGTGTGCACAGACAGTGAGTGTGGTGTAGTGGTTAGAGTGGGATCTGGTAGACCTGCGTTTATATCTCTCCACTCTGCCATGGAAGTTTGCTGGGTGACCTTGGGTCAGTCACGCACTCTCTGCCTAACCTGCCTCAGAGGCTTGTGAAGATAAAACCGAAGAGAGGAGAACTATGTAAGCTACTTTGGGTCCCCATTAGGGAGAACCGTGGAGCGTGAATGTAAATAAATCCTTAGCGAGCCCTAACTATCTCCAGGGATCTTTTTGTAGCAGGAACTCCTTTGCATATTAGGCGACACGCCCCTAATGTAGCCAATCCTCCAAGAGCTTACAGTAGCCCCTGTAAGAAGAGCCCTGTAAGCTCTTGGGGGATAGGCTACATTAGGGTGTGTCGCCTGATACGCAAAGGAGTTCCTGCTACAAAAAGAGCTCTGACTGTCTCTGCCTTTGCATCCGGCCCTTTGAAAAGTTCAGCTGGGAAGGGCTTACTGCAGAATACATGACCATCTTCAGGGGCAGATCTCTGCACACAACCTTGGAGAAGTTGCTCAGAATGGCACCCAGGAGCAGCCCTGCAGAGAGAGAGAGAGAAAGAGAGGGAATGCAGATCAAGAAGCACAGCAGCACCAGCTCTGTAAACCAGAGGCAGGGGCAAGAGTGGTGCAGCAAGTTCTGTGTCACTTTGGGCAGCGCTGCTGCAAGCCTGGAAGAGAAACCAGTTTGGAGGACCTGGCCTGTCAGAGGCCACATCTCAAGACTCTTGACAGGTTCTTCCAGCATGTGAAGTACCAGCCCCTGCCACTTGGGGGTGCCATAGAACAACACATCCATCCGTAACAGCAAAAAGGGGACAGAAGATAAAACAGATTTATTGTGGCACAAGCTCTCATGGATTTTGCCAGATGTACAAACCAGGCTTGTTCTCTGGTGGCACAAGGAGAAGGGCTTGGCTTTCTGCTGGCCAGAAGTGACACTGGAAAAGGTAACAGGCACACACACAGGCTGTTGTGTGGTGACTTCCTGGACCTGTGCTGCTGGGTCTCAGCCAGGCACTGATGGCACAGTTAGTGCTGTGAGGTCCAAGCTGGGCCCAGCTAGAGCTCAGCTTGCTCCTACAGCAGGAACCAACCGGCAGCACACCTGCTTGGGACAACAAAATGCCATGCACCAGCCCTGTGCATAGAGTGCGTCCTCAGCTGCCAGACATTATGTTCACATGCTCAAGTGCAGTCACTGGGGGAAGGGAGTAGTCAACAGTGGTCAATAGCCCATGAAACTTCTGTATTCCCCACTGTTTTCCTTAAAATATGTCACAAGAAAAAAAGCACATGACATTCAAGAAATCTAACCTGGCACATCTCTCTCTGCAAAGCCAGAACATATACAACTGTGCTACTACGCCCTGAATTGGATAGCCCAGGCTAGCCCAATCTCATCAGAAGCTAAGCGGGGTTGACTCTGGCTAGTACCTGGATGGAAGACCCCCCAAGGAAGTTCAGGGTCCCTACGCAGAGGCAGGCAATGGCAAACGGGCTCTGTTCCTCCCTTGCCTTGTAAACCCTCCAGGGTCACTGTAAGTTGGCTGCAACTTGATGGGACTTTCCCACCACCGATACAGTTGCTTGCATTCTTTAACATGTCACATTTAATACCTTTGCATTATTTCAGATCTCTGCAATCCTAGTTCTGTTACATTGCTTATTAGATGTCTCTTCTTCCTATTGATTGAACTCACATTATGCAATCCACCTTGGGCCTCAGTGAGAAAGGCAGACTATAATAGTTCTTAAGATCCATTTGGCTTGCAATCTGCTTCCACCCCTCTTCCCCCATTGCTAATGTAAATCGGGGGTCCAGAATTGTATGGTGGTGCCATATGGTTATTGGGCTTTAGAACTGTATTTTAAATTATTTAACGGATTTTGTGTGTTTTATATGACTTTGATGTGAACTGCCCGGAGCCCGCCCAAGGGAGAGCGGAGTACAAACCTAATATAATAAATAAATAACATAAAAATAAATAACATAAATAAATAGAAGGTAAGCACAGTGATAACCCGTGACAGCCAGAATCTTGCTAGATCGATCAAACGAATCTAACACCTGTAGCATGAGAGGAGCCCAGAATCACGACCGAGTTCTAATTGCTTCATATCAAGTTTTCTGATCAATTCTAACAGAGCATTCCCATGTTAGATTCTTCCTCTGAGGTTCTTTTGTTGGAGAAAGGTGGCTTTTAACTCAGCAGCAGAGTGCCATAGGAGAGTCACCAGATGAAACTGACCTGACACTGTTACCACATCTTATGCCCTTGTCGTTTCCGCCATTTCCAAAAGTTATTTGAGAATCTGTCCTCACCTCCAGTAAATCGGGCCTTCTCTTGGCTGGCGTGCATTCCCACGTGGGCTTCGACATTAAATGCTTCCATCTCCTGAAGTGTGGTCAGGACCTGCGGCGTGGCCCAGCTAGGCAAGCTCAGATTGTGGGTTTTCTTCCAAAGAACAAGAAAGAAAGGTGTGACTGAAGGTTGTCTATTGCTGAGGGAGGAGTCATGATGAGATGCAGTCTCCCTACCTGGCAAAAGAGGGTATCGTGCACCCTCCAAAGGCCCCTCAGGGTTAGATGCTCAGGTTTTAGGCCTGTATAGTTGGCCATCGCAGTTATGAAGCCCTGCAAAGGAGAGGAGGTTGAATCATTAGACTGGGAACTTGAGCCTGCCTGAGAAGTCACATGATCTGCAGAGGTGACATGGGTGGCAACTGGTGCAGGGCCTCTTCTATGGTGGCACCTTGATTATGGAACTCCTTTCCCAGAACTGCCTGTTGAATGCCTTGTCTTGTTAGATTTAGGTGCCAAATTATTCCTTGGCCTATTCACCTGGCCTTGTTGTTCATTTTGGTTTTTTCCTTCTCCCCAAATGCTAGGAATTCAGAGTCAACCAACAAAATTGATGAAGAGTAGATTCAGGGCAAACCAAAGAAAATACTTCTCAGCACCAAATATAATTAACATCTGGAACTGACTGCTGCAGGCTGCAGTGATGGCCACCAGCTTAGGTGGTTTTAAAAGGGAAGTAGTCAAATTCTTGGAGGACATTTACGCACAATGGCTAAATGGAAGTTCCATGTCTACAGGTAATACATCACTGATTATCAGTCACTGAAGGCTTTGGTCTCTGTGCCCTTCCTTGGGGTTCGGCAGTGTGGGCAACAGGATGCTGCACTATGGATCTTTGGTCAGATCCATCAGGGCTCTTTTTATGTTGGTTGAAGATGCATGTAGGGCTCCTCCCCCTCCTTTCTGTGTGCTGGTTTTGTCTTGGGCTGCTGTGGTTGCTGTTTTTATTGTTGCCCATTCACTGATGGTTTTAATTGTAGAGCAAAGACGGAGTCCGGTGGTACCTTTAAGACCAACAAAATTCTATTCAAGGTATAAGCTTTCATGTGCAAGCACACTTCTTCAGTATCTGAAGAAGTGTGTTTGCACACAAAAGTTTATGCCTTGAATAAAACTTTGTCGGTCTTAAAGGCGCTACTGGACTCAGTCTTTTTTTCTGCTGCTGAATCTGTTTTAATTGTAGTTATTATATGGAAGCCTCCTTGGAAATCTCTGGTTAAGAGGCAGGGTATATTTTTTTTTCAAATAAATTTGGATTTTGCATAGACCAATATGGCTTTTTTGTAAACACTGCTGCCCAGGGGTGGATTAAGGCTCACTGGTGCCCTAAGCACTGACCAATCTTGGTGCCCCCCCTCCTTTCCACACTGACCCAGAGAGGGTCATTGAAATGACTGTCATGACAACTGAATTTGGCGTCATCATTTTACTTTTAAACACATGCATTTTACTTTTAAACATAGCCTATGACACTGCACCTCGCCAACAAAAAATAGAAGACAACCCTAGGGTGCACCATGATCAATTTGCACTAGTTTTATCATTTATTTTTTTTTACAAATCTTCATTCTTTTTTTTTTCTTTCACACTTTTCCCAACTTTGTGGTGCCCCCCTTGGCCCTGGTGCCCTAAGCATGTGCTTAGTCTGCTTAGTGGTTAATCTGCCACTGCTGCTGCCTTTATGATTAACAACTGAGATCACTTCAGGGGGTGGGAGGTAAGAGAGAGGTGATTTGTTTATTTTTTCCCTCATGACTACAAGGTCTCAGATTGCTTATGGGGTGAGATCAAAGAATCCCCTCCAGTGTCACTCAACAACAGTCCAGAGGAAAAAAACCCCATTAATGCCAAGGAAAACTAGTCAGGCGGCAATCTTGGTAGTCCCTTCAGAACTTTATAGCCTGGCCTTCTGCCCACATTATAGCCAAATGTCACCAATGAACTACAGCTGACAACTTCCATATAACTGGTGGGTGGTCAGCGGAGGACGCACATGGAATTCCCTTATACTGTGTCAGATTCCCAAGTGATAGCCAGTTTGGTGTAGTGGTTAAGAGTGGCGGACTCTAATCTGGAGAGCCGGGTTTGATTCCCCACTTCCCTGCTTGAAGCCAGCTGAGTGATCATAGGCAAGTCACAGGACTCTCAGCCTAAAAATAAGCATAGCTCACCACCTAGTGGTGCCAAAAAAAGAGATTCAGCTTTGGCAGCCAAACGATCCCTTCCGGGATCTCCTGGTTATTCCACACACAGTGTCATGCAATAATTAATTATTTAGAGTTTCCAGTCTATCAGGGCTCTTCTGACTGGGGACAGTTCTCCAGAATCTCAGGCAGAGGAGTTTCACATCACCTACTATGGAGACAGATCAAGATGGGTAGCTGTGTTAGTCTGTCTGCAGCAGTAGAAAAGGGCAAGAGTCCAGTAGCACCTTAAAGGCTAACAAATTATGTGGCAGGATAAGAGCTTTCATCAGACACTGCCCACTTCTTCAGATACTCACAAAAGCTCCTACCCTGCCAAATATTTTGTTAGTCTTTAAGGTGCTACTGGACTCTTGCTCTTTTCCACATCACCTACTAGCTCATCGTTTTAACTGGAGATGCTGGGGATTAGAACCTAGGACCTTCTGCTTGCCAAGCAGATGCTCTGCCTCTGAGTCATTGCCACACAGCCACCTTAGCCCTCCTAAGTTGCTTCATTCCCAGATCAGCTGCATTCTGTCCTAAACAACCACGCTAGTCTCCAACCCCCTGAGAGATTTAGCACTGGGCTGGGTATTTCCCAACTTCACCGGACTACGTCAGAGCTAATTAAAGGTATTATGGTTGCAGCGGGAAGCCCCCACCGCACTGAAATGGTTTTTCATCAGCAACTACCTCATGTTTGCTCAGCAGTTCCATTTCTGTGAAACGGGAGGAGAGAAACTTTTTCCTCAGAACTTTTTATTTTTGTCCCCTTTCCTCCTTATCCCCTTCTCTGGTACCTTCCAAGCTTTCATCTTTGCCTGATAGCTGGGTAAATTAACTGTCTCCTCCATCAGCTGTTGGTATCGTCGGCAGGTCCGTGTTGGCGGCTTGAGCAGCTGTAGGGTACAAGTAGGGAAGACGGGCCGAATTTGAGAAACCAGAAGTCCACCCGATGCCGTTTGTCAAACAGAAACTAAAGATTTGGGTACAAAATGATGTGACCATGTTGTAGGGAAGCCACGAAGAAATGCATTGGATGGTAACCCTTTGAAGAATTAGATTTAAAAAGTAAATACAGTGTGAACGTAGAAGTTATATTTTCATTAGTCCAAATGAGATGTTTTTGTTATTTTTAATTAGCTTCATTTATAGTCCGCCTTTCCCCCTGGGACTCGAGGCAGATTACAAACAATGCTCCCTTTAAGCTGTGAGTGAGCAAAAATTCTACTTTGTGAGCTACTGGCATTAAAGCTGTGAGTGAGCTATTTGGCTAATGCATTTTTGTAGCAGGAGTTCCTTTGCATATTAGGCAACACACCCCTAATGTAGCCAGTCCTCCAAGAGTTTACAGTAGACCTTGTAAGCTCTTGGAGGATTGGCTACATTAGGAGTGTGTTGCCTAAAATGCAAAGGAGTTCCTGCTACAAAAAGAACTCTGAGTTCGCTCATGAGCCATCCTTCCTGAGCTAAGACAAAAATGTGTGAGCCGGAGGCTAAAAAACTGTGAGCTAGCTCACACTAACTCAGCTTAGAGGGAACACTGATTACAAATATGATACAAACTGTTCAGTCAATCACTGAGCAAATTACAAAGTATGATGAAAAACAGTTCTATCTAACCAGGGGCCTTTCTTTTCTTTTCTTTTTTGGAAAAAGAGGTGCTGGAACTCTCAAAAGGGAAATGAAGTTTTCAATCTGTATGCTAAAAACTCATGAACTTTTAAACGTTTTAATATGTTAAAGAGGTTCTGGAACTACGTTCTGGCACATTCCCCCAGAAAAGAAGCCCTGAATCGAACAGCAAAGATTTCTAGTAAAACAGATTCAGAAAGCGGCCGTGTTGATCTGGAACAGAACGGCTAAATTCAAGTTCAGTAGCACCATAGAGACCAACAAGATTGTGCCAAGGGGGATAGGCTTTCAAGTGTCTGATGAAGGGAGCTTTCACTCTTAAAAGCTTATACCCCTAAAATCTTGTTGGTCTTTAAGGCTCTACAGGACTCGGATCTACTAAAACAGAGGAACAGAGTGGGGCTGGGTTCGCTACAGGTATGAGAAAGACTATTCAGTCTTCAGCACACTGAGTATGAACTATGATAAAACAATCCCTTGTAACTGCAAAGAGCCAGTTTGGTGTAGTGGTACGGGCCACTTCTGCACTGTCATTTTTGTCACTCGTTTGTTCCTATTGCTTTGGGCTCCCCCCCTTTTCCACATGTATTTTGCTCCCTCTGGGACTACTAGAGAGAGCAAAACACATTGGGGGGGAGGGAACCCTGAAGCAATAGGGACAAACGAGTGAAAAAATGACAGTGTGGAAGTGGCCTAAGAGTGGCAGACTCTAATCTGGAGAACCGGGTTCAATTCCCCGCTCCTCCACTTGAAGCCAGCTGGGTGACCTTGGGTCAGTCACAGTCCTCTCAGCCCAAAACATAAACCTAGCTCGCCACAAAAAAAGAGCTGGAGTTTCAAACTGCCAGACAACCTTTGGATCTCCTGGCTCTACTACACCCACTGACATATGATCACTAATTAATTAATTTTCTTAATAAAACAAAATAAGGCAGTGGAGCTGGGATTGGATGACTGGGAAAAGAGCACAAGCAAACAAAAGACTGATGAAGGCAACAGAACAACGTGGGAAAAGTTTGTCCCTTATAGGAGTCACCTCCTGAGCTGATCCATTAGACTATACTTATGTCGTAAGGCACAAAACGCTGTGGCACAGAACTTGGATCGTTATATAAACAGGGTGTAATGTCCCTCCCAAAGAACTCAGGATGACAGTTTCCTACTCATTTACCTTACTGAAAAATTAAACAAAATGTATGAATATTATATGCAATATATAACAGAAATACAAAGTGTGAAGTCTGTGAAGTCTGACGGCGGTCTCCGGAATGTGGAGCTGTTTCGATGAACGTCTTCTTCTGAGTAGAGTGAAACAATTCAGTGTCTAACAACTCTTCTTAATGGGACAGAGTCTCATATACAAAATTCCAATGTAGTACACCATATTTCTCTAGCTATTTTTACAAGTGGGACATTCTTACCGAACAAGTCTAAGTTTCTTCTTAATTTTTCAGTATCACAGTTCCTTTTTGCTTCTTATTAACTATATATACTGTGTACAGAGAACCATTTTGTTACTACTCATTTACCTTGTCATACCTAACAGGCACTGTGTGGATGGGAACCGGTTTCCAGGCAATCTCAGGGTCTGAGCTTGGATAGAGCCCCATCAGGTTAGCTTGAGCACTCATTATGGTGCGGTCATAGTCGGTGCTGCGGACGTATATCTGAAACAGGCACAGGCATGTTTTTTTGTCACATGTGTTGGCCACAAGGTGGTGTGAACAAAGTTGTAATCAACTGAGATGAGAAGGTGGGGGGAGGAATTATGGGAGGGGAACTATTTAGAAAACTCCCAGTCCCCAGTTTTCTCCAGGTTCCTCTATGGCCTTGAGCAGGCAAATTTTTTTGCACACACCCCCTTTAAATAACTTGAAACTGTTCTCAACATTCCTTGCATCCTGGGTCATATTCAGTACTCATCAGGCTGTTTTCTTTTTGTTTAGATAAACTTACAAAGTCATATTTTCCTGCATACCTGGGGAAGGATCCTCCTTAGCAATATCTACATTGTCTGTAGACAGCTTTTTGCTACTTTCGTGACTGGAATGGGGTCTAGCCACAGTTATTAGATATAATGATATTTAGTGCAACAGTACTATGTGTTTTTGTGGCAGAAAAATAATAATCAGATATAAGAAAAACTAAGCTTCTTGAAGTAATGGCACTAATAATAACGCTTTAGTATTCAAGGGGCTTTGCATAAATTGTCCTCGGTACAAAATACTGAGGTTAATCGGTATTATCCCTGTATTACATATAGGGGACTAGAGCTGTATGGCTAAGGCAACCTTGAGAGTTCATGAGAGAGAAGAGTTCTGAATTTTTGAGGATTCTCTGATTCACAGCTCAGTCTCTCAGCCATTACCCTAAGTCCAGTTCTACTTGTTGTAATCTTCCCCAAACAATTTCTGTTGAATGAGATGCAACAAGCTGGAAAATATGTCAGACTGTAGCACCGAGAAAGATATTCCTGGCTGACCTGAGGCGAAAATAGCAGAAGCTGGAGGGAAGCTAGTTTGTCCATTATTTTTGGTATTGCCATGAGAGGAAGCCATTTGACAGGAACGGTATTTGACCACTTCCATAACATGAAGGACCGCATGTGTTACATTTCTGTCTGTCATGTAATGGTTTAAAGACACAGGGGCCTTGTAAAAAAAAAGAAAAGATGGCAACCATAGAAAATAGAACAGGCCTGCAGAACTTCTGGACCACCAACCCAAACGCAGCCTCCCAGGCATCGGTATTGTGCCCAGCAAGTGCTTTAAAAAATTCCTTTTGCATAGTCCCTTCCAGTCCACAAAACCAGGAGCTGCACACACACACCCATCCCAGTACATGGCAGGAAAGCTGCATGTACTTTGATGAGTTAAATTGTAGCGATTGGGATTATGAGAAACAAAGGTTGTAAAATTATGATCCATTTTACAGATATCAGTTTTATGGAGACTCCTGTTTTTGTATTGTTTTTTTAAGGAAGGAAATTGGGTCTAGTGCCAGAGATCTCAAAAAAAGTTCTGTGGCACTTCAAAGGTTAAAGGTGAAACTGATGTGATTATCTGACCCATTCACACAGAAGAGGGGGGCAGTGGCCCAGCTTCCCCCTGCCCACCCCCACCCCGCTGGTAGCTAGGGGGATCTGACAACCCTAGCATTAAGTATTGAGATGAGGCAGCTCTTTTCATTATAACATGCTTCTTCATTGAACTTCGGAACCAAAAGACCCAGGCTCAACAGCAACCAGTTTATACTTGTAAAAACTACACCTATCTTAAACAACAACCAATACCAAGAAGGTAGCTAGAATCCTTCATTTGCATGAACTATATACCAGTAACTATTAACAGTGCAGCTACTGGGTAATAAGCAACAAACATGATTGGCCGTTACTGGCATTACAACAAATAGTCTTGAAGCCTTCGCTCAGACCCAAGCTCCATCAGTACATAACACCTAGTTTCACAACAAAAGGGGAGTATAGGTAAAGGGTGCTAAATCCCAAAATCTGACCTCCCACCCACCCACTTATCTCCTTGCATGAGCTCCAGAGTTCAAAGGGAAACTGGATACAGAGACCAGCTCTCTCTTACTACACGATGGGCGCTGACCCAGGTTTAAACACACAGCTTTGCCACAGTTTCTTCTTATATCGCCTGGACTTATTGCAGCATGACTTGGGGACACTGAGCCTGGAAGTTCCATTTAACCCACCATGAAATAATAGCTGTCGCTAAACCTGTGTTTTGTGACAGACCTATCCAAAAGAAGATTGCAAAAGAAATTCCACCACACAGCAATATTTCTCACTACCATAACTCAGCGGTGACCTGGTAGCTCTATGGAAGCAGCAGCAGAGTAGAGAGATTCAGGGGCAACGTTGCCGCAAAGAACAGCCGATATGAGTGTCAGTCGGTCTCTTCCGGCCTCTGATCTCCTACGCATGCCATATTTGAACAAGGGGATGCATTGATGCAGTTAGGCAAATTTAAGGATTATGAGGAGAAAGATCAAAGCTACAGGAACTCTATTTACCTCCTGTGGTTTGTAGGAGGCACTCAAAAATCCAGCGTATTTTTCCCTGAGGAAACGTCCCAGTGCTTTCTGTTGCAAGATACCTAACTGTAGCAGGGAAAAGGAGAAAATTAGGACACCAAGAAAACAAAAGAGATTTATATCCAGATATAGATGCTCCACTCATCAGCACAGGAGGCCTGTTCTAGCCCAAAGCAAAGACGGGAATCTTCCTAACTTTTGGGGTGATGCATGGATAATATTCACCCCCTCACATACGCCAGTGGGAACGCACACACAATTCAACCCTCTCCAGGCTCTACCTCAGTGAGCTGCTGGAAGCCTTGAGGCCAGGCTGCTTTGTGGGGATCTGTGGGGTAGGTGCCCAAAGGGGATCGGTCGCCATGACGATAAACCTGAGGAGGAAGAAAAAGTGTGTAGGGAAATCACAGTGTATAGAAAATCCAACACCTACTGAGGAAACAACAGCTCCTTGACTCTAACCCACAAGGCCAGCCTGACTAGACCAAAAATCCTTTCAGCCGTAAAATGGGACCCTTGATTGTTTTCCTTTGATGGACTATGTCCTTCCTTCTCTCATTCCCTTTCTTTTCACTCTGTCCCTGCCCCAATACACACACAATAGATGGTTGTGACTATGCAAGGGGGGAAAAATCGATCTTATACAGTCGCTTTGTAAGAAATTTTCATTCAAACTGACTTTTGGTGGTCTGGGATACAGAAGGATAGGACAGAGTAATTACTGTGGTATACCACTCCCCATATTTAGTCATTGAGATGATGGAGGCTATTAGTCCAGTCATTCAATCAATCGAGGTGCAATGATGATGGAGGCTATTAGTCTAGTCAATCAATCAATCGAGGTGCAATGTGCAGAGCATACAGAGACACACTGGGCCCTCTCTTAGGACCCTTGGCCATACATTGGCCCTGTCATTGCCCACCTGATCATCATGTTGATAATTTCTCTGTATTCAGCTTACCAGGACCCTAGGTAGGGATGCCAGCCTCCAGATGGGGTCTGGAGATCTCCTGGAATTACAAATTATCTCCAAACTACTGAGATCAGTTCCCCTGGAGCAAAGTTGGAGGGTGGACTCTATGGCACTGTACCCCAATGAAGCCCCTGTCCTCCCCAGGCTCCACCCCCAAATCTCCAGGACTTTCCCAACCAGGAGGTGGCAACCCTCCCTCCCATCCCCCACCAGCGGCCAGGAGGGACCTGGCAAACATAACCCTGGGCCTTCACTCATATTTCAAATCATCCAGGAACCCTGGCTCCCCGTCTTTCCTTCAGTAATCCATTAAACTCCACACAGTCCTTCCAAGGAACAAAAGAAAGGTATTAAGTCCTCCTCCATTCCCAGAGAACCCAGGCGTTCCAGCCCCAGGCATCACCCCGCAATCTGTGTACCAAGGTAACGAAGCGCAGAGTCCTTTCCTGGGCTGCCGTAGGAGGCAGGATGTTCTGGAGGAGAATCATCAGGGGGCCCAAAGTTACAGACAGCCTCATGGCGATGAAAAAGCCGCACCATCTGGACGCAAGTTGTTCGATGGCTGGCAGACAAATTCTTCCTTTATATAGGCCTCTTCTCAGACCCTATAATCAGCCCTCATTTTCCTTTGCTGACAGGTCAGATTAAAGAGGCGCCACCACAAATGAAGTGTGCAAAGAGGGAGGGGGGCCCTGCTTCTTTACTTGTGTAATGACACCTCTCCTCCCCACGCACACACACACCTGCCCATCTCTGAAGGGAGGGTGAAAACACATTACTTTCCCTGATTACAAGTTCCAGCCAAGACATTACGTCTTGCAGATTTGATCTGCAGAGAAAAAGTTGAGCATTGAGGTTGCCGGTTACAATGCTGTTGTTGTTTTCCTGGCTGAATCCCTACAGCTTTAGCTGCAATATGACTGGCAGCAATTCAACAGGGAGTATTTTTTTCCAGCATTGAGATGCAGGGATAGGGAGTTTCACTGGACGAATGTCATATATTGCAACGCCCTGTTTTCTAGTACCTGCCTGTGTTTAACACATTGGTCCCTATTTTGAGGAGACATAGTTGCACTGAGGTCAATAGAACTTATCCAGTGTAAAAACAAAGTCTGAGTCCAGTGGCACCTTTAAGACCAACAAAGTTTAATCAAGGTATAAGCTTTTGTGTGCATGCACACGCTTCTTCAGATACAATGAAATGGAAATTACCAGTCCTACATATGGGTAATGCATCAGTGCTGCTCATCAATCGCCAGTCTCCAAATCCAAGCAAACAGTAACCATATAAACGAAGCTTGTTATTCCTGTTTGGTCCTTCGATCTGTTAAACATTTTCATTAAGCTGTATGCTAATTTACTGTTCACCCTCTGCCTATATGTACGGACTGGTAATTTCCATTTCATTATATCTGAAGAACTGTGCATGCGCACGAAAGCTTATCCTCTGCTGATTTTAAAGGTGCCACTGGACTCCGGCTTTGTTCTGCTGCATCAGACCAACATGGCTACTCACCTGAATTTAGAAGAAGAAGAAGAAGAAGAAGAAGAAGAAGAAGAAGAAGAAGAAGAAGAAGAAGAAGAAGAAGAAGAAGAAGAAGAAGAAGAAGAAGAGGAGGAGGAGGAGGAGGAGGAGGAGGAGGAGGAGGAGGAGTTTGGATTTATACCCTGCCCTTCACTGCCCAAAGGCGTCTCAGAGCGGCTTACAAACTCCTTTCCCTTCCCCTCCCCACAACAGACACCCTGTGAGGTAGGTGGGGCTGAGAGAACTCTAACACAAACTGTCCTTGAGAGAACAGCTGTGCCAGAGCTTGTGACTGACCCAAGGTCACATCAGCAGGTGCAATTTATCCAGCGCAAGTAAGCCATCATTGCTTGGCCCCGACACCCCAATATTTCATAGATGAAACAGGGATAATCTTTGTAACAGTCTTATTCATATACCAAGAGTAACTGCTGCCTGACTTTCCCCTTCACATTACTTCTTGCTGGGTGTATGCCTTTAACTTTACACTCCCCTGTTGTACGCTTCTTTAAAATTTGCCATTTTTTCCGGTTAATATCGGATAAAAAAAATGTACTTACAGTCAGTTATCATTAGCAAATCAATGTGCATTTATACTCATTATTTATTTTCTCTACAGCAAAGCCCCAAAGAGGCTTGCGACGTTGCTCTCTCCTCCTTCACTTGGAAACCCTACTGACCAGCTCCTGGGCTTCCAACTGCAACTTGCTCTGCCAGAATCAGCAAGGCAAGCGTTTGTATTTATTGATTTAGACCTTGCTTTTCTCTCCAATGGGAACACAAAGCCGCTTACAATACCGTTCGGGCCTCCTCGTTTTTGCCCTCACGACAAGCCTGTGAGGTAAGTTTGATTGGGAGTCTGTGACTGGGCCAAAGTCTCCCAGCAAGATTTCATGGTAGATTCGAAGCTGGTTTTCCCAGATCCTCAACCAGTGCTCTAGCCCATATGACGCATGACATGGAGCTGTGAACTGCACGGTGCCTAAATGTTGATGATGTATTGTATCAGGGACAGAAGATCATTAGCATGGCAAAGATTATAGTGAATCCCTCACAGGTTCTCATGACTGGATACCAGTATTCCCTCTAAGCTGAGTTAGTGTGAGCAAGCTCACAGGTTTTTAGCCTCCAAGCTCACACATTTTTGTCTTAGCTCAGGAAGGATGGCTTCAGAGCAAGCTAACTTATGCAGTAGCCAAAACGCTTACTCACAACTTTAATGCCAGTAGCTCACAAGACTCCACAGCTTAGAGGGAGCATTGCTGGATACATATTGTCCCGAACGATTCACTATATGTCTTGGTATGACAGTGATCTTCTGGTTTGGTCCCCAATACATGTGTACATATTTCTATGAGTGTTCACTGGAGGTAACAGCTCCCTTGCTCAGGCTGCAGAGACCCTGGAGAGAGAACTGAACTCTGAGAACATGATTGTCCCAACAATTGACAATATAAACATTTTCATGAGATTTTCCCAAAAGCATAAGATTCAAGACAAAACAGAGACGGTGGTTAACCAGGGGTACAAATAAACTGGAGTCTTGTGGCAACTTGAAGACTAACCAAATTTTATTCCAGCATACACTTTCGTGGACCCGCTTCTTCATATGCAGTGAATGGATCCTCACCACGCAGACCTTTTGATGGGGGAGATATGAAAAAAGGTTAGCCCCCTTTCCTTGTAACGCAGTATTAATTTACAGACCCCAGTGTCATCGACCAGAAACTGTACATTTAGTTTGGTATAGTGGTTAAGTGCATGGACTCCCATCTGGGAGAACCGGGTTTGATTCCCCACTCTTCCCCACTATGGCTGGATGGCCTTGGGCAAGCCATAGTTCTGTCAGAGGTGTTCTTGAAAAAGAGCAGTTTCTGTCAGAGCTCTCTCAGCCCCACCTACCTCACAGGGTATCTGTTGTTGGGAGGGGAAGGGAAAGAAGTTTGTAAGCCACTCTGAGACTCCAAGTGAGGGGCGGGGTATAAATCCAGTCTCCTCCTCCTCCCCTCCTCCTCCTCCTCTTCTTCCTCCTCCTCTCCTCTCCTCTTCCTTCATACATTTCCACTGAGGGATGTGAAACTATGCTTGCAGGGATAGTGCTTGTGGAAACTTCAGAAGCCAGAGAAATCGCTGAATGAGATGGAGGGTGGAGTATAAATTATTACCCCCCAAATAAGCAAAATGGGAGGAGGAGGAGCTGCATCTCTGGAGTAGAGTACGTGGCTTGCAAGCAGAAACTCCCGTGCGCTAATCTCCGGCGTTTTCAGTTCAAGGGTCTCAAGTTAACAACTGCTGGGAGAGATCTTGATGCCCCTGAGACCCTGGCAATCTGCTGCCAGTCAGAAGAGATAAGACTGGACTGAGTGGACCAATGATCTGACTCCCTATCATACATCTTAATAAGTTCCCTAAATGGTGTGCAGACCAACAGTGCAGTCTTAAACAGAGTAGCACTCTTTTAAGCCCACTGATTCAGAAGGGCATAACTCTGCTTTAGGGCTGCACGGTCTGTTGTGCCAGGCATGCAAGCTTCTTAAACTGTATGAATGAATCCTGTGAGTTAGGTTAGGCGAAGAGAGTGACAGGTCCAAGGTCACACAGCAAGGGCACACAGCAAGGGTTTGAGTCTCCCAGGCCCAGTGCTTTAACTACTGCACAAAACTGGCTCAAAGACTAACACACGGGTTGGATCTGTCCAGCTTTTCCACTAGTGAAAAACAGACGAGGGAGTCCAAATTGACCACTATGCTGCCAATCATGGCACTTGCGTGAACAAGAACCGTGTGCACTGGGGAGTGTCCTAAAGGGAGGAAGTGGGCAAGATCTAGCAAAAAAAGTTGGCTGAATCCAACACACTGTATGTGGACATAACAGGGAAAGAGAGTAAACCCCTCCCGCCTCCCACATTCTTTGCTGCAAATATTTGCACACCAAAGAGCGGCTGCTGTCCCAAAAAAGCAAGGCAACTTCTTTGCCTCCCCCCTTTGCAGTCAGTGCCCTTCTGGCTTCTGACACCCCCCCCCCGATGCAGCCTTTGCCCTGTTGCACCAACTCCAGTGCTCAGACAGTGAAAGGGCGATTTAGAGACAAACCATGGGAGCGTTTGGAGTCTTTGTCGTCACCCTCCTCTTCTTTGGAGCGGCAGGTAGGTAGCGGCTCCCCCATACTGGGAGATCCCATGCAAGGGTGGACTGAAAAATTAAAGGAGCCCCGGGGCAAGCTGGCCAGGAGTAATGAGAATGAGGGCCACCCATTGTCACGGGCCACTGGTCAGGTCTGAGCCGGGTGGCCTCAGCAGTGCTGCCAGCACACCTGGGGTTCGGATCGACTTGGTTCATGCCACCAGCAGCCCTCCGGGGCGGCCAGCAGGCCACCCAGAGCTTTCCCGGTAAGTTTAGAGAGCCACTCTGTCCCTTACCATTTGTACCTGTTTCTCTGGACTGAGGCGATATCTTCCTGGTCTTCCTAGTGTCTTGATGTTCTTGGCACATTCTCACCCCATTTTCCTCTCTCGCAGAGTCTGTTCACGACGAAGGTTTTGACCTCTCGGATGCTTTAGCTATGCCAGAAACCCCACAAAGAAACAAGGAGAAAGGACGTAAGCAAAGGGTTTGGAACAGGTGGGATGGGGGAAGGAGCATAAAACATGTTGGCAGGCCACGCGGAAAGATCTGGGGTGAAAAGGTGTGATCATGACAAAAGGCGTCGGCTGAAATCACATGTGTTCGGGGGGAAAAGCAGGAAGGGTGAAATGTGAGTTGAAAATGGCATCTTGCGTGACAGAAACAGAATACGCCCAGGGTTCAAACTGCCTCTGTTTGTCACATATACAGCACCTGATGCTTGCACCTTTAGAAATACCTTTTCCATTTTTTTTTCCATATGGGCATATCAACAGCAAAAGAAGAGAAAACAACCTTCTGTGTGTATTCAGTCTTATGTGGCATATAGACGTACTCTAAACAGAAGCTCACAACACTGTGAAAATTCTTTGAACTCCATTTTAAATGTACTGTGGCATATGAGAAAGTCCAGTGCTGCCGCCAGGGCTCTTTTTGTAGCAGGAACTCCTTTGCATATTAGGCAGAATACACCCCTAATGTAGCCAATCCTCCAAGAGTTTACAGAGCTCTTCTTACAGGGCTAATGTAAGCTCTTGGAGGATTGGCTACATTACGGGTGTGTCGCCTAATATGCAAAGGAGTTCCTGCTACAAAAAGAGCCCTGCTGCTGTCATACCTGCCAACTCGTCCCTATTAACCAGGAACGGTCCCTGTTTTGTCCTGTTTTTAGTCTTGGGGGGGGGGGCGGCGGGCGTGCTCTGTTAGAATGAGTTGCTGATGTTGTCATCATCCTTTAGGACCGAACTCCCTCTGAGTCATGAGAAGTTAAATCTCTGCTTGGGGCAGCAAACACATCTTTTCTCAAATGTAAAGTAAAGGTAAAGGTTCCCTTGCTTGAAAGCCAGTCGAATCCGACTCTAGGGTTGCGGTGCTCATCTCCGTTTCAAAGCCGAAGAGCCAGCGCTGTCCGAAGACATTTCCGTGGTCATGTGGCCGGCATGACTAAACACCAAGGCACATGGAACGCTGTTACCTTCCCACCCAAGTGGTACCTATTTATCTACTTGCAATTTCTTGCTTTCAAACTGCTAGGTTGGCAGGAGCTGGAACTAGAGACGGGAGCTCACCCCGTCATGCAGCACTCACGGGTCTCGAACTGCTGAACTACTGACCTTCCGCAGCCTGCAGTTCAGCGTCTTAACCACTTGAGCCACCGCAGCTCCTTTCTCAAATGTGCATCCATGTAAATGTACATGCGTGCCTGTTAAGGCTCCTTGCAAAACACAGCCTGCCATTTCATGTGTTGGTCAGGCTCGTTTTGAATAACTGGTGAGAAAACAGACTATGTAGGACAGTTGTGGGAGGGAAGGCGGCGTGTCTCAGCCCAGTCTCGTCAGATCTCGGAAGCTAAGCAGGGCTCACCCTGGTCAGCACTTGGATGGGAGACCGCCCAGGAAGACTGAAGACAATGGCAAACCACCTCTGCTTCTTACTAGCCTTGAAAGCCCCTTGCTGGGGCAATCATGAGTCCGCCGTGACTCGATGGCACTTTACACTCACACAGGGCAGTTGTGCTTTTCTAGCATCTCTTTAAGCTAAGAACAGACAACTTGGCTTTTGAAACAGGACAGGGGAATATGCAGGGGAATGAAGTGCTCCCAAGGACAGTTGCAGGGAACACAGAAGTCCTCACGAAGACAGGTGCTCTAGGTACCTATGCAAGAGCCAAGCTTCTGCCATGTGCAACTTCTGTGTCACATATGCTAGGGTTACCATATTCTGAAAAGCAAGAAAGAGGACATCTTTCCCAGCTGACTACTTCAAACAAGTGATCACTAGGACAGATCTCATTTTAAATACCCCTACTCTTTAAGCTGTGATAATTGCTAGTACTAACTAGAAATGTTCTTAGCCTTCCAACCCCAAAAGGGGACATTTTTATCAGCTTTTTAAAAACGAGCCAAAAAAGAACAGATGCCAAAAAAGAGGACATGTCCTCTAAAGAGAGGACATTTGGTAACCCTAACACATGTGGATGATTTCTCTCCTTACCTTGCATGTTGTTGGGCATTAATTTAGGACTGATTGTTATGGGAATGTTGTAGAATAATGGCTGGGTGTTGGAAGATGTTGCTCAGTCAGGACAGCTGTGGCACCTTCCCCCAGGGCTGCAGCCGACCCGACTCTTAAATGGGGCTTCAAAGCTCTTAAATGGGGCTTCATTAAGTGGGAAGCTCTTAAATGGGGCTTCAAAGAAACTGGTGATTCCTTCGTAACTAAGAAAGACCTCTCTGAAGCTACTGCGAGGCTCGAATGTCATACAGATGTATCTTTTAGCATTAACAAACTGTTAACTTCAGGAATATGTATGCTGGATTAAAAAGGCACTCAGAGAATTTCTGCTTCATCCCTTCCAGTCATAGGTTGTAGCAATGAAAACAGGTGTCGAAGGTGAGTCGAAGTTGCCCATAATATTGGCAGTGGGGCTCCTCTGTCTTTAACATCTATGAGAATGGCAGAAATTAAGCAGAGGAAGCTTTTCCTGACATGGAGTAGGGTGATGGAGGGAAGCTTTGCCTACTATATTTCTGAGTGTGTGGTTGTTAAAGGCACAGGTGCCCCACCTGGTCCAAATTAAACCCTAAGGAACGGCCAGGCTGAGGTTGTTTGCCAATACCTGAGATCCTTTAACTGGATGTGCCAGTGCCTAGGATTAAATTTGGGACCTTCAGGATCCAAAGCATGCGCTGTACCACTAAGCCATGGGCTCTCAATGGGTTAAGAAATGCAATTGAGTTTTATGAATGGGAGGGAAATGGTTTTGCCTATGAATGATCTGCTCTGCTTTGCTTCCTTTTCACCCAGGGTGTCCAAATGATGCCCGAGATATTATCTTCGTGATCGACGGTTCTTCCAGCATGCGATCCCCAGAGTTCATGCACCTGAAGGAGTTTGTTTCACTCACCATGAAAAACTTTCCCAACAATACACAGGTCAGTAGGGGGAGCTATGCTACAGGTAATGGCGTAGAAGGTGTGAGGGGAACCTGCCTCTGAGATAGGTTGGAGCTTTCTATAAAACACCCTTTTTGTTCAGGCCAAAGGGTAAGGTTTGCCACAGTGCAGCAACTCCGCTCAGCCAGCAAATCAGGCAGAACGTAGTAAAAATATTAATATATGTTGTTGTTGTTGTTCAGTCGCACAGTCGAGTCCGACTCTTCGCGACCCCATGGACCAGATCACGCCAGGCCCTCCTGTCTTCCGCTGTCCGCTGAAGTTTGCTCAATTTCATGTTCGTTGCATCGATAACACTGTCTAACCATCTCATCCTTTGCCGTCCCCTTCTTCTTTGACCTTCAATCTTTCCCAGCATCAGGGTCTTCTCCAGTGAATGCTCCCTTCTCATTTGGTGGCCAAAGTATTTGAGCTTCAGCTTCAGGATCTGGCCTTCCAGGGAATGCCCCAAATCTCTAGTTGCTAGACAGAAAATAAGAAAGCTTACAGTGTTGATTTATTATCTCCATTCTCTCCTCCATGAAAGACATGATGTGACCAGTCCAATTTGGTCTCCAAGGTCTTGAGGTATAATGTCAGTGCACTATCCAATATCCCATTTATTATTTTTATCTCTGCCAAGGGGCACCATTTTGATCTTCTGCCTCAGGCACCAAGATGTCTGCCTTTCCTTGCAGTAACAAAAACAGAACCAGGAATGAGTGAATAGAATTCAGAATAGAAACCAGAACTGTGAAAATGAAGATGCCTTACAATGTGGTGGTTCCCTTTAGACACCATGGCTAGTAGTGCCTGATAGATCTACCTTCCCTGAATGTGTCTAATACCCTTTTAAAGCCAACTATGCTTGTGGCCCTCACTACATCCTTTGGCTGCAAATTCCACATTTTCAGCACTGCACGATATCTTGCAAAACCCTAACCCCTTCTTCTTACCCCACCCCACACAAAGTAAACAAACAAACAAAAACCAAAGTGAAAACTGGTAATAAGTAATTGATTACAAAATCCAAAGGCCAAAATTTCTACTGATTCCAAATTATAACTTGGGGGCAGTGAAGTGCTCGAGGTTAGAGGCTGTAAAATCTTGTAAAGATTTGGTGGGACCCAAAGTACCAAAAAACTCTAGATTACACACACCGAGTAATTGGCTCAATATTGCAGCCTTTTGTCAAAAGGATTTAAATAAAATGTAACACTGACAAAATCGGTGCTTAGTGCCTACAGGTTTGGAGAAGATTTTCTTCTTTCTGAGCAATGTGCCTTTACATTTTGACTTGTTCTTGACGTATGTCTTTAAAAAACAAACAAACGAAAGCTGAAAAATTCTTGGAAGGTAAGTGAAATTATTTTAAAGGAACTCTGCTGCTGCAAACCACATCTTCATATACCCCATCCATGGCCTGTAATCTTGTGATCAGTTCTGGGAAGGGGGGGAATAGCCCCCTTGAACTGTAGAGAAAGGTGTGGAGAAGAGGACAGTGGGAAAAGCAGCTGGTTACCATTGTATTTTCGAGCAGGATTCTAAGAGGCAACAAAGGCAAAAATCGAATTATGTGATCTTGGAAGCTAAGCAGGGTTGGCCCTGGTGAGTATTTGGATGGGCAAACTCCAAGGAATACCAGAGGTGTGATGCAGAGGCAGGCAATGGCAAAACCACCTCTGAAACATCTCTTGCCTTAAAAGCAAGTCTAGCTTGCCACCTAGTGGTGCAAAGTGCCAAAAGAGCTAGAACTTCTGGCTGCCGGACAGTCTTAGGATCTCCTGGCTATACTATACACAAGGCCCTACGATGATTAATTAATTACGGTATATCAAGTAAACAGTCTAGGGTTGCCAACTCTAGCTGGGAAATGCCTGGAAATTTGGGGGCAGTGGCTGGGAAGGGTGGTGCTTGGGGAGGGAGCTGAGCAGGGAGCTGTCAGGCCATAGAGCTGACCCAGTGAAGTTGCCACTTCCTCCAGGGAAATGGATCTCTGCAGTCCAGAGATCAACTGTAATTCCTAGAAAGCTGCAGGCCTCACCTGGAGGTTGGTAATCCTGAATAGGACCATTAGTCCATACGGTCCTACTCTGACTAGCAACAAAGGGCACATTCCAGAGGGACTCCTGTGTTCTGTAGCAGCCAAAATAAGGAAACAATCTTGTAGCACTTTAAAAGTACCACAGATTTATTACCGCCTAAGCTTTCCTGGGTTGCCTCTGAAAAAATGGGGTTGCCAATAAATCTGTTAGTCTTTATGGTGACAGCAGATGGTTTTGTTATGGAGGAAAAAAAGGACTTTCTGTCTCCTCCCGTGCTGCCTTTCGCTGGAAGCTGAGTGACAATGTTCTGGCTTCTTTCACACGCAGAGCAGGTGCCCTGCCGCAGAGCTTCATCCTTTGGCAGGTGAACAGGCAAAACATGCCCCATTGGTGTGTCTCAAAGTTGCATGACTTAAATGTGGGGGTACAAAATTCCAGGTGCAAAAATAAATAAATAAAAAGCCGTTGTGGTGGCTGATGAGAAGCTGTGGAATCCAGCAAGCAAAGGTCCTCCTGTTTTGCCAAATAAGATAGAAACACCAGTGAAGTTCAGCCAGAAGAGCTCTCTTCCTTCCCACTAATTTCTCCCCACCCTCTCTAGTTCTCCCTCCTGCAGTTCTCCAGCCGCTTTCAGGAGCACTTTGACTTCAAACAGTTCCACAGAAATCCTGATCCAGATCAGCTGCTCAGCCAGGTCAAGCAACTGGGGGGCTCCTCGCACACGGCCTCCGCCATCAGGAAAGCTATGTGGGTATCTTCGCTTTGTCCCTTCCTGCGCCGTGGCCTGCCCCTTTCTTCTTCTAGCTGGGCAGAGATTCAACACAGGCTTTTGTCGCTGTGGCGATTTCACCTCAGAATGTACCCACAACAGTAGCCAGCCTTCCTTGCTCATCGGGGTACTAAGAAGTGAACATTCAGGGATTTACTCATTTAGGGGAATTGCTTCTGGAAACTACATCTGCAGCAGAATGAGGCAGGAGAATGGGTTATGCCATTTCAGAGTGAAGGTAGGAAGGTCACATTCTTAATGCTCCCCCAATAACTCCCTGCAACTAAAACTGAGCACATTAGGAAGAAAGGTTCTGGCCTAGCCCTTCGCATGTCGTGCAAGTTTTCCACTTGCAGGAAATTATTTATCTATGAGAACTTTGAAAAAATGTTGTCACTCCAGGCTCCTCTGTAATCTGAAGTGGTACACTCCTTTCTATCTGTGGCCTCAGAACTCTTCCTCACCATTACCGCCTTTTTCTGGTGCATGTTAACGCTAGTCCTAAGTGCATGCAGCAGATATGTTTTTATGACCATTTTCTCTTTCTCCTTTGTATTTATAGCATTTTAGTATGTTTGTGAGGTGTGGACCAGTTCATAACTTCCTACGTAGACTGCCTTGAGCCATGATTTGATAGGGGTGGGAATATGGGATATAAATACTCAAATAAACAGACATTGGATAAACATATGGACCGAAGGTCCATCAGTGGTTATTAGCCACAAGGTGTAGATGGCCAGCCACATGACCATGGAAACATCTTCGGAAAGCGCTGGTTCTTCAGCTTGGAAACGGAGATGAGCACCGCCTCCTAGAGTTGGATTTGACTAGCTTTCGAGCAAGGGAAACCTTTACCTTTTATTGATGGAACACTATGTCTGAGGCAGTGATGCTCTGTATTCTTGGTGCTTGGGGGCAACAGTGGGAGGGCTTCTGGAGTTCTGGCCCTGCTGGTGGACCTCCTGATGGCACCTGGGTTTTGGCCACTGTGTCACACAAAGTGTTGGACTAGATGGACCATTGGCCTGATCCAACATGGCTTCTCTTATATTCTTAAATAAGTAACCTGCAGAAAGTTCTGGAACCCTGACTCCAAGCCCAGATCCTTGACGAATTGTGAGCATCAGAAACATACATGTGAAATAAGACATTTTTAAGCTCATAAGGATCTACTTGCTTATAATGAACACTTTCTAAAAATAAATTATACTTTAAATATTCCCTCTTTCAAGAACACTCCCATGCTGTTAAGGTAATCATAGCTAAAAGGGGATTTTTGTGGGGATCACTTATTCCTCATAAAAGTGATCAAAACCTTGAACAATTCACCATTAGTCAGGGAAATTTTTCAGTGGGCCAGACGGGTGGTATTTGGAGCACTTAATAGTTTAGGGGCACAACAACCCTACATTTTCCTAATTTAAAAAGAAATTCTCATTTTTCCTCAATGAAATCTGATTGGAGGGGAAAACAGTAGCCTTTCTCAAAAAAACTTTTAGGTGGGGCAGTGCACCCTAGCTATGATCCTATAATACCTCTTAGTGGCACAGAACTTGTGACACAAAAAGGAAAAAAAAATAGCAATTTTGTGACTACTAGTGCTGCCAACTGGGCAGGAGATAAATGTCCTGGCACTTTAATAGAGGCTTAATGAATGACAGTGAGTGGTTGAAACTTTTTATGGTATGGGGGTAAATGACATCACCTGGTCTTTGCTGCCAACCAAAAGGACAGATAGAGGGACAAGTTTAAAACTTGGTATTGCTAAATGGCTGCTTCTGTACTTCCTCATACTACACTCCTTTTTTCTCTCCCCTGTTTAGAAGGGACCTGTTCGTTTCACACAGAGGTGCCCGTCACACAGCCACCAAGATTCTCGTGGTGGTGACAGATGGGCTGAAAACTGGGGACCCCATAGGGTATCCAGAGGCTGTTGAAGAGGCAGAGAGAGCTGGAGTTGTGCGCATTGCAGTTGGGGTGAGGTCTAAGTGTCTGCTCTTTCTTATCTACTTCCCTTCTTTCACCGTGAGGCAGTAAATTTGGAGCGCAGACTTTTTCTAGAACCATTACCCTGAGGTCCTAACTTTCTTTACAGCTTCTTGTAGTGAAGACACAGACAGAGGCCTATTATACACAGATGTTTTCCTGTACTTTCACTGTGCATGTTTGTTGGGTTTTCTTTGTTGTTCTGCATTGATTTTCCTCCCTTTTGCTGCCCCTTGAAGGTCACTCCCTCACACACATCGAGGTCATTCTGCTCATTGTGCACCTTCCGCCTTCCTTCCCCCTTTCACTGGTGTACAAGTTCCATTTCACCCTCGTTTTTAAATTTCGCAATTTTTTTTACAAGCAGCATGAGTCTAGCAATAAGAGACTATTGCTAGTCTTGGATTGCTGAATATAAACAATTAAAATGATGGGGGGCGAGTTGAAAAGGAGCTGTACAAAGTTTAGTTCCCTGCGAGTATTGACTTGAAAGGGAGATTGGAATAGAGGCAAATGGCAGCGTCCCCAGTGCAAAAAGAAAAAGAAAAAGGATTTCAGTGCTGCCTGCAAACAAAACAAAGGGAGGGGAGTCCTCAGTGCAGAATGAAATTGGCATGAGATGTAAAGAAAAAGAGACACCGGGATGCAAAGTCTAAAGCTTTGAAAACATTTTTTGCCTTAATGCTTTCGTGAACAAAGTTGGGGGGGGGGGGACATTTTGGCAGTCTCTAGAAGCCTAACATTAAAATGATGGCTGACCTATGTGGATCTTCTATGAACTGCCAAACTTAAGAATCGCTTGGGATCGAGGAAGAGTGCAATCCACATAGGGCAGGTCAAGATCACAACCAGTGTGCAGGATCAAATTAGAGAATCACAAAGAGAAAACCAGGCAAACTTGCAAGGGTAGGAAATTACTGTTAATATGCAGCTGTGCTACCCCTCATATTTTTTTTAATTTAGTGGCACAAGACTAAAAAGGCTTTCCAGAGTTTCTGCCAGAGGACTCCTCTCCCATGCAAATTGCAGCTCTGTGAAAAACGTGGTGGAGTTGCAGCCAATTTTGCATAGGCATGCGCACACACAAAGAGACACACACACACTGCCAACTATCACAGCTTGCAATGTCAGTGTCAATGGGTTCTGCTGTGCATTTTGTACACTCAATATGTTCCCCTATATTATGAGGTCATGTGATTCCTTCCCGTTTTTCACAGTGGCTGATAACACAGCAGAGAATCTCTTGGGGCTCCACAATATGAAAAATGGGGCTTTGCAGCTGTTTGTCAGTTTCTAAAAAAAGTCTTGTCAGTTTCAACATCAGTCTCCTCCCTCCCTTTGCCTTCCTCTGTGTTCCCTTTCATTCCAACTAATACTAAAATGCATGTGCAAAACCTGAACTGAGAGGATTTAAATGGAAGATGCTTGCTGGACGCTACTGAGCAGCTGTGATAGGGCAATTGCATAAATTAAAAAAAAATGGACAGAAGAAAGTGCATGATCTGTGCAAGAACACTGAGGTTAATTATCAGGAAAAAAGGGAGCAAAGCACACCAGAGGAAAAAGAATGGTGCATGAGATGGGCACAGAATTTGAAGTCAAGCTTAAAGGCTTACTGCTCTGAAAATCTGCAGTAAGACGTGTGTGTGTAATGGGCCAATGTGGGGGAAGAATCTCCAAGATGGCTCCATGCACAGACATAAGCGTGCAGGTATCCCAGAACACTGGTCTTCAATCCTTTCAGACCTGTGATGAACTGAATATGGGATCTGCTAATTTGCAAACATGCCTCAAGAAGGCTTGTGACACTGCCACCTGAGAGGACCAGAATGAGCTGTAGTTACAGTCTCACCAGTATCAAAGCCGGGACTGGAGGCATTGGTCCAAGACAGCCTAGGACAGAAAATGCAAGGCAGGCACCAGGAAGTGCCCTGTAGTGAGAAACCAGCCAAAAGAGTCAGAGCCTGAAAGAATCCACACTGAACAACTTGGCCATGCCATCCGTCTACTCTCTGTACATGCGCAGGGGGAGGCAGGAGGTATGGCTTTGCTTTCTATGGGTTTCACCAGCAGTAGGTCCATCCAAGAGAAAGTAAAAAATGGTGGCAAGCCTGATCTCATCAGATCAAACAAGCTAAGCAGGGCCGACCCTGGCAAGTACTTGGAGGGGAGACCTCCAAGGAATAACAGGGCTGGGAGGCAGAGGCAAGCGATCAAGCCACCTCTCTGAAACATCCAAGCCCTACTAGGGGTTGCCAGGCTCGCAAGCACATGCGTGTGCGCGCACACACACACACACAAATACTTCCCCTCCCAAAAAAGAAAAAGAAATGGCGGTTACTTAGGATCTTGAGCAGCCAGGGACCTGAGGGTCCAATCCATGAGCTGAAGGCCACTGTCTTAGAATGCTGCCATAAGGCAGGGGTCCCCAACCTTTTCAAGCCTGCGAATTTGGAATTCTGACATGACATGGTGGCCATGGCAACAAAATGGCTGCCGCACGAAGCGAAGCCAACCGCAAAACGATTGCCACAGCTTAACTTCAGTCACGCAGTGCGGATCCTTGTGCTGCGGTGGCCACTGCTGCCAAAGCAACATTTTAACAGATCAGCACAGCCAATCGAATCTCCAGTAGCCGGCCAGAAGCCTTGCTGGGCAAAAGCCCTCCCTGCTCCCACCCACTCCCTAAAAACACTCGGCAGGAGCCAGAAACGGTGCTGGCGGGCACCATAGTGCCTACAGGCACCAAGCATGGGGGACCCCTGTTGTAAGGAGCTTGCGCAGAGCCATCTTGGAGATGTTTTTCTTCCCCACCCCAGAGTCAACCAGAGTTGGGGTGGGTGGGACAGTGCCTCCAGTGGGTTGCTGCTGTTCCTTCAGCTACGGCTCTGCAGCCTGCTCATCTGCCTCCGGCCCATAGGGCCAGAACTAGACAGACTTGAAACGTTCGCTCAGGTCCCTTCTCTGCCCCGTACTGACTTGGCAGCTTTAGTTGTCCTGATAGTTCCTTGATTCCCTGTCTGTAAAACAGGACCAATTAATTGCCTACCTCATAAAGCAAAACCTAGCCAAGGACTGTAGAAGTGCCGTATAAATGACGAAGAGCGAGAACGAGGGATGCCGGCCTCCAGGTGGGACTTGGGGAATCCCCTGGAATTACTGCACATCTCCAGGGTACAGAGATCAGTTCCCCTGGAGAAAATGGGTGCTTTGGAGGATGGGCTGTATGGCATGGCAACCCACTGAGGTCCCTGTCCTCCCCAGGCTCCATCCCGAAATCTCCAGGAGTTTCCCAACCTGGATCTGGAAACCCGACATCCCCATCCCAGTGGTGGCCAGGGGGGACCTGGCGATAACACGAGTCAACACACTGTACTAACATCAGCTCCTTCCTTTGTTGTGTGATAAGAGCATCATATAGACTTCCTACAGGGCGCCTGTGCTCATCTTTCAAGCTTTGGCCTCTGTGTGCCGCTAGATGTGTCCCGTTGAGGACTCATATATCCTCTGTACGGGAGAGGCTGAGGTGTAACTTTCAGTTTCTGCTAGGATTTCCAGATCTGGGTTGGGGAATACCTGGAAATTTGGGGGGTGGAGCCTGGGGAGGGACCTCTGTTGAGGTATAACGGCGTAGAGTCCATCTTCCAAAGCAGCCATTTTCTCCGGGAGAACTGATCTCCGTCACCTGGAGAATAGTTGTAAATTCCCGAAGATCTCCAGCCACCACCTGGAGACTGGCAACCCTAGGCGCTCCAACTTGACCTCCAGCCAGTCTGTTTTCTGAGTTTTGTTTGTGACTCATAACACACCAGTTCCATGAGCCCCGTGTGTTGGCACACTTGGGATGGGACTCCATGCTGCCCAGCTTGAATTGTGCTTCCAGAGACACACCTAGGCAAGGCTGCTGAATTTTTCTACCGCTTCTTCCAAGTCTACCCCCACCCTTGTAGCTCTCGAAGGCACAGTTTGGTGGCCCTTATTGACTGTGTTTTCTCTTGGGAAGGTCGGTTTGGGCTTCATCAGCACAGTCGCGCAACAGGAGCTCCAGGCCATTGCTTCCGCCCCCGCCACAGAGCACATGTTCCACGTGAGACACTTCACAGACCTGCGGAACACCCCTCACCAACTGCGAGAGAAGATTTGTTCCAGGCGTGGTACGGTGGCTTTGGGGGAGGAGACTGGGAAGAGGGGGACTGTTAAATACTGGGTTCTAGACGCATTGCAGTGATCAGCTCGGGTTTATTCAGTGATTTCAGCAAAACTACAAGACAAAACTCCAGAGCCTCGACTCTGTTAAACAGCACGCAATTGCCACACCCAAACACACCCCACTCCCAGTGACAGGCGGTTTACATAACAATCCAGAGTCCTGGTCGGCTGTTGTTCTTGTGCTCCAAGCTCAGCCACTCTGGGGTGATTCAGTCAGGGATGATTCAATCCCAGTACATAACAGGGACTGTGGGAAATTCTCTGTCAGAAATGGGCAGCTTTTTAATGCCTCTTTATAGGTGTCCCCCCACCCAAATTGCCAGCAGACTATTGTGATCTATCCCTGCCTGGTGAAACAGCAGAAGCCCTGGGGTAGTGGACTGAACAGGATTTCCTGTAATTAAGAGGCAGGTGCCCTGCTTGGAGATCCATGTAGCATTCACCTCATCTCGTGGCAGTGATTTATGTACATTAATTGTACTTGTGTACTTCCTTTTGAGAGACAGCTTGTGTGATATAGTGGGTGGAATATGAGACTAGGGTTTGGGAGAGCCAGTTTTGAATCCTCACAGGCTGGTGTGAGAATAAATTGAAGGAGGGGAAAATGACACTGTAAACTGCTTTGGGACCATACTGGGGAGAAAAGCAGAGTATAAATGTCAAACAATAATTCTTTTTTGTCTCTCCTGAATCTACTGCCTGTCCATTTCATCTAGTGACCCTGTGTTCAGATTATGAGAAAGGGAGAAAAACTTCTGTCTACCATGTCCGTCTTTCTCCCCTGCATCCATCTTCTCACAGCCGGATTTGAGTCCAATAGCACTTTAGAGACCAGCAAGTTTTTTGGATTACACGCTTTCCAGAGTCAAAGCTCCCTTCGTTAGAAGCTGATGAAGGAATCTGATGAAGGGAACTTCGACTCTTGAAAGCTTAGACCCTGCCCTGGCCTGGATAGCCCAGGCGAGCTCGATCTCGTCAGATCTGGGAAGCTAAGCAGGGCCGACCCTGACAAGTATTTGGAAGGGAGACCTCCAAAGAATACCAGGGCCAGGAGGCCAGAAGCAGACGATCAAGCCACTTCTCTGAATGTCCCCCATGCCCCAGTAGGAGTTGCCAAAGGTCATCATGACTTCCAGGTACAGGTGCACACACACACAAAAATGTAAAATACCCAAACCAGACCATGAAAGTTTAGACCCCGAAAACCTTGTTGGTCTCTAGGGTGCTACTGGACTCTAGTTGTTCTACTGAAGACCACCATGGCTACCTCCTGAATCTGTCTTTTTGTGAACGTCTATCATGTCCCCATCCCCCTTAGTTAAGAGCAAAGCCCCAAATGCTCCAGCCTTTCCTCAAAAGGAAGGCGGTCCAACTGTCCGATCCTTTTGATGACACCCTAACACGAGCACCTGCGGGCATCCAATGAGAGTAGTTCCAGTCTGGCACTTCTGATTTTGCTCACTGACCTCCAGGAGGTTTTAGCGGATCATGGACGGGGTTGCTCCTCTGATGCAAGTTTTTGCTCTGTGCCCTTTTCAGGCCCAGCCGTGCCACAGCCCCACATTCCGCCGCAGTCGCCCGATACCTGCGCTGCACACTCTGACCCACAGGTGCTGCAGAAACTGGAGCGAGTGTTGAGCAGCCTGGATGCGATCAGTGCCAAGCTGGACTCGCTGGCCATCAGGCAGGGGAAATGTGGGCGGGATTCCCATCTTTTGTCCTGAGCCAGGCGGTGGGTGCTGGTAACATGATCTGCAGCAGGACGTGACAAGCAGGAAGGAAAGCTTCAAGTCGGTCTGCATGGAAGAAGGAGGCACATGGAGGTCCTCTCATATGTTATTTTTGATCTAGTTTTCGACCGAATGCCGATGTGCCTGTGATGCCAATAAATGCACCTGCTCACAATCTTTGTGTGTTCCTCTGTTTGCAGCAGCAGTAAATCACACTCTCTGTTGATGCAGCAGTGGGCTACAAGGGGGCTTGGGGGCAGGGGGCTTCTGCGTATATTGTTGACGAATCCCAAAAGCTAAGCATCATAAAAGCAACAGAGCCAAATGGACCACAATCCCATGGAACAACACCACCCACTCAAAAAGTGGCTGGGGTTTTTCGGCTGAACTTAGAAAATCCCATCTTACCAAACTGGGGGCGAAGTTGGTTTTCAGTTCCTCGTCTAGAGTTCTTAGTTCCTTGTTTGATTCATGCTACAAATGTTACCAGAATTGGGATCTGAACACTGGGGCACCCATGAACAAGCTTTGGTGGGGCCAGCTCAAGCCAGTTGACCACTCCAAGCATATGTACGTAGGTAGCATCTTTATACTGAGTCAGACCCTTGGTCCATCGGGATCAGTATTATCTACTCAGACAGGCAGCAGCGCTCCAGGGTCTCAGGCAAAGGTCTTTCACATCGCCTCCTGCCAGATCCTTTTAACTGGAGATACCAGGGACTGAACCTTCCACCTTCTGCAGGCCAAGCCCCTGCTCTGCCACTGAGCTATGGCCCCTGCCCTCTATTGCCACCGTGGCTAGAGATTTTTTGGCCATGGGCCTCTCCTTTTTAATCTTTTTTGATCCCTTGTTCTCGGCCTTCTGGAGATGTTAAAACCATTCTGTTCCAATAAATTGATCTCTTGAGAAGATTTTTCTTCAGCTGCTGGTCTTTTATTGACTTCTAAGATTTCTGCTTTATATCACTAATGCTGCATGGCTACTTTATTGCTATAGTATGAATGACTGATACTTCAGTTTATTTGTCTGGGGCTTATACATTTATCTCTGTAGGCCTAACTGTATTTTAAAACCGTAAGCTGTATCGAATGCTACTTTAGAAGAAATCAGACCGGGTGTGTGTGTGTGTGGAGCAAACACTCACTGTAATGTGTGCTTGGGTGTATAGATTTAACTGACTCTGCAAGAACTAGTGTCTGTTTTCTGGTAAAGGCTTATATGGAAGGGACCTCAAGTGTTTGGGGTTCAGTATGTGTATCAGACTTCTCCATTGATAGGTACTCTCATCCAGCATTTCAAGAACAATTCAAAACACGACACCACTGCTAATGTAACAATACTGTTATGATTGTATTAGTCTTGTAACCGCCAGAAAAACTTGACAGCATATTTTTTTGTTGAAACCTAAATCATCAAGATCATTCCTAATGCTCTAACTTCCCTTACCTCTTCCCTGCTTTCTGTTCTTGTATCGGACACTCCCTTCGTAATGTTTTTCCAACCAGCCACCTCCCTGGCACTAAACCAGGGGTGGCCAAACTGTGGCTCAGGAGCCACATGTGGCTCTTTCACACATATTTTGTGGCTCCTGGCAGGGCGGCTGGGGAAGCGAAGGGCAGGCATGCCTCCCTGATTGGTCTTCCCTTCCCCAGTCAGTATTCCCTACCCTGGATAGGCTTGAGGTGGAGGGGAGCAGAGAAAGAAAGCAACTTTAAATGTGTTCTCAAAGGTACCCCCCCTGCTGGCTGGCTTGGAGAAGGCATTTGTCTCTTTAAATCCCTTCGCCAAGCCAGTCAGCAGGTGGGGGCTTGGAGGGCACATTTAAAATTAAAGTTTCTTTCTTTCCACCTCTCCCTCCCCACATCTATTTGCTTTGCTTCTCTCTCTTTTTCCACCTCTTTCATTCTTTCTTTCCACCTCTCTCTGTTCTCTTTCTGACAAATTATCATTAGCAAACAAATATCATTACCAATATCTGTTTTTACCCATTTTGTTCTTATTTTTGGCAGTCTCATTTAATGTTAATCAAAAGGCAATTTGCATATTTTCCAGTTAAAATGTGCGTGTAATATTTGTTCATGTCTTGTGGCTCTCAAACATCTGATGTTTATTCTATGTGGCTTTTATCTTACACAAGTCTGGCCACCCCTGCACTAAACAAAGTATTATATGACAGACAGGGCAATCATAAAAAGACTGAAAGACTTGCAGCACAGACTTGTGCAGGGCTACCATGGGGCTGGATCCAGCCTGCTTTCCCCACTCAATTTGCCTCCTTACTACAGCCCTCATCCCACATGGTCATTGGCCATGCACCCCCAGCACAGCCTTTTTTCCTATCCTTTTTGGTCGACACCTTCCCCCTTTTTCTCAAGCTGGAAAACTAGTTGGATCCCGCCCACCGAAAGCCATGAGGATCAGCTCTAGGGGAGTTGGCACTGTGGGCCACTTAGTATGGAAAAGAGGGCATCCGACAAGCTTTTCGAGACAGCCACAGAGGTGGCCCTTCTGTATAAGACACCCAGTGTTGGGAGGGGTCTGAAGGGCCTCCCACATTTGGTCTAAAAACAATTCCTTTGTACTCAACGTTAATTGTGAACCTTGCTTTACTGCAAACCAGTGCAGGGAATAACGCATTCAGTTCTGCTCACAGGCATTCCCTAAAAACTTTATTTTCAGCCCCGGAACTTGTTTTTCAACGTCAGCTCACGCATTACATAAAAAAGACGAATGTGGCCTCTGAGCCTGAGCAGAGTGGTGCGGCTCTAGAGCTGAGGCGCCACCCCAGACCGACACCGCACCCCTCTTCTCCCCGCCCGGCCATCGACAAGCGACTCACTCCCAACTCAAAGGCTGTCGGGGGGCATGAGCTCCCGCACCTTTCTCTCCACCCAGCCGCTGACTAAAGACAAACGCCCCACCCACCCCCCGCCCCGGCCACGTCCGGCTTCAGCTCGGCTCCATTCGGAAGCGTTCGAAAGATTCCGAGACGTCCGGCAGCCTCCTTAGAAAAGAGCGAACTGATGGAAAGGAATTGCCTTTCAGCGGCACTCGGACATTTCCGTCCAAACCCGACACTGCGGACTTTTTTTTGGTGACCGATTGTTCTCGTGTTTACTCGGCTATTTCCGGTTCCGCTCGGGCGATTCCGACTCCACTCGGCCTCCGGAGCGGCGACAGCGGCAGAAGCCTCCGCGGGATGGAAGGTACGCGCGAGCCCCCCCCCCCCCCATGCTCGTTATGGGCAGGGAGCGGGGGCGGGACGACGGGAAGCCACGCCCTTGAAGCCCCCCTTAGAGCAGAGTTGTGGTTGACGTCACAGATAATGGGGGAGGTCAGAGGTTACGGGTAGGGTGTTTGTCCCAGTTCAAGCTGTTGGATCGGTTTGGGGTGAAAGGTCAGAGGGATTCTAGGATCAGAGATCCGGGATGGGCGGGAAGGGGGAAACTTTGAGGTTCTGGGTTCAGATTCAGCCCCAGTTATAACTCCCCCAATTTCTCCCCCCACTGCAAGAGCCTCAACGGGTGCAGGAGGTGGGCGCTCTCCCTGGCCCAGACGTCCCCAGAGACCCCGACCCTGAGGAGACGATCCAAAACCTGCGGATCCAGTTGGCAGCTGCAGTGACTGAGGTGGAAACTGTCCGGGCTGTGGCTGCTGTGAGCGAAAGCACCAAGCATGAGGCCGTGGAGGCTGTCCGGCGCCAGTGTCAAGAAGAGGTGGCCTCGCTGCAGGCTATTCTGAAAGGTGAGAGACCCCGGTGTCGAGTGAGGGGGAAGGAAGGGGCTGGGCATACTGGAGCACAAGAGAAGAGCCCTGCTGGGTCAGACCAAAAGGCATCTGGTCCAACACCCTGTCTCTCCAAGTGGCCGACTGGAAGATGCTTAAGCAGGGTTGTTGGCCAAAGCCTCCTTCTGATATAGCTAACCACTCCCCATACATGCTATTCAGAAGGATGCTGACTTTGAAAACGCAGGTTCTGTTCAGGCTTTCCAGAGTTACCTCTGAGAACCGGGGTGGGTGGCTGGGCCGGGTAGGACCCCACGGTCGAGCTGGTTTTGTGTACATGTCAACATGAGAGTTCTTTTTCTACAGACACCATCTCTAGTTACGAGGCGCGTCTTTCGGTTCTGGAGCGTGACAGTCGGGAGAATGTGTGGAGCCGCCTTCTGCCACGGAGCAGCCCGTCAGATTCTTTGGAGAAACAGATGGAAAAGGTGACTCCGGAGCAACCGAGGACTCCTTTCCAGACCGTCGGGGAGGCAGAGAGCCTCTAGGTGGGCCTCTGACTGGGGTGTTTCCTCTCTCCCCGCAGGCACAGGAAGACACGGAGCGCCTCCGGGCCATTGTGCTGCCGATGGAGCAGGAAATCGAGGCGCTGAAGGGGAAGCTGTCCAGGGCGGAGGGGCTGGTTCAGGAGCTGCAGAGCGAGCAGGTGAGCGGGGGAGGAAATGGAAAGAGGATATAAAATGCCAGAGCTGCCTGGGTGGGGGGAGAGTGCAGTCGGGAAAGGGGAGGATCTCTGCCGAAAGCGCTCATGGGGACTGGTCGTTCCCAAATAAATTGGTATTTTGATATGTGCCTTTGGAAACCTAGGATGACATATTTGCACCGGGATGTCATAGGTTGTTTTTTATCTCTAAGCCGATAGGAGGTCAGCGTGCGAATTAGCCAGTGACACAACTTGACTGACGGGTGCCAGAATAGTGGCAGGACAAATTAAAGTCTTAAGCGACGGCTGCTATTCTGGTAAAATCCTGTTGGGCGAATCATTTGTGAAAACCGGTTTAGTGTTGCCAATTAGAAGTTCTCCAGTTCGTGTAACTTGGGGCATTCTCCTTGGCCCCCGAAATTACTGGGCTGGGGGAACAGGTTTTCCTGCCAGCAGCAAGCAGTTGTCCTCTCACCCCATCCAGGTTGCCTTGGCACTTTGAGAATTTCTGCGAAGGGCTCTTATTAATTCATGGCTTGTTTGCTGTCAGGTCGGCCTCTTTAGCTCATCGGAATCCCTGCTCACTGACTCGGGACCCTCTGATGGACTGGGGGACGACGACCACGGGACCTTGGAAGGAGGAGGGGTGGCTGAGAAATTTGCCTCTGGCCTCGACAGTGTCTCCATCGCCTCTTCGTCCCTGCTGGTACCAAGCCCGGGCCCCCCAATCCGACGCAGACGCTCCCCCAGCCCCGAGACAGTATCCATTGCCTCCTCCAGTGGGACCCTGGTGCCGGAGACCATCTACCTCCCACCTGCTGGGTACCACCTGGTGCCTGACTCAGAATGGACGCAACTTCACAACAAGGTGTGTGTGTGTGTGTGTGCAGGAAAAAAGTGGAACATGCAGGAGACTGGGAAGCTGCATATGTTTCAGGGTGCACACAAGCGTCTTCCAACCCTCTTTGCAGCCTTTCAGTCATAAAGGTAAAGGTTCCCTTGCTTGAAAGCCAGTTGAATCCAACTCCAGGGTTGCGGTGCTCATTTCCGTTTCAAAGCCGAAGAGCCAGCGCGTTTCTGTGGTCGTGTGGCCGGCATGACTAAACACCAAGGCGCACGGAACGCTGTTACCTTCCCACCCAAGTGGTACCTATTTATCTACTTGCAATTTCTTGCTTTTGAACTGCTAGGTTGGCAGGAGCTGGAACTAGAGACGGGAGCTCACTCCATCATGCGGCACTCTCGGGTCTCGAACTGCTGAACTACTGACCTTCCACAGCCTGCAGTTCAGCGTCTTAACCACTTGAGCCACCACAGCTCTCCTTTCAGTTGTAGCACACCTCTAAATATCGGAGGGACAGCTTTGCCTGGGGGTGTGTGTCTGCCTGAACCCTGGGGTTGGAACAGAATGCTGGATCGGATCTGGCTTGACCTCAACCTTTGGCTTCCTTCTAAATGGTAAAGCCCCTGTGAGAGAATTCACAGGCCCGTCTCCTGTAGTCAGGAAGGGCAGGGAGAAGAGGGGAAGTGATGCCCGTCCCAGTAGATGGACTGGATGATGCGGGACTAGTGAGAGAAGGAAGGGAGGATCTCTTCTGCTGGGCTTGGGCAGGGCAGGACAGTTCTGGACCTTGCAGTCACACTTGGAGGTCATACTTGGAGGCCATGAGTATCAGATTGATCTTGGTGGGATTTCCCATCAGCCGGGTTTCAGAGGCAGCAACATTGCCAGCAATTACGTATGTCATAACCAGAGTTAAAGTGATGTTACTAAGGAAGCTTGCTCCAGAAATCATTGGGGCTTACTTTCAAGTCAGTGTGCTTGGAATGATGGTGGAAAAGTAGTTCCTGAAACTTCTGGAGATGGAAGACTTTTTCCTGATGTCTGGCTTATAGCAGGGGCCCTTCCTTGCGGACAGTCTGCCTAAAGGATTCCTCTGGGTTTTCGGCGCTTCCAGGTAAAGAGGCTGCATGCCACTGAATATCAGTTCCTAGGGAGCAGGACGGGAGAGGGAACGTGTTGCTTTCCTGGCCTGCTTGCAGGCTTCCCCAAAGCATCTAGCTGGACACTGGAGGGACAAGATATGGGGCCAGAAAACGCCATCCGAAGCAGAGTTATACCCTTTGAAGCCCATAGAGTTCAGTGGATTTAGGAGGGTGTAAATCTGCTTGGGGGCAGCGGTGGCTCAGAGGTTAAGACACTGAGCTGCAGACTGGAAGGTCTGCAATTTGGCTGTTCGAGACCCGAGTGATGACGGAGTGAGCTCCCGTCTCTGGCCCCAGCTCCTGCAGTTCGAAAGCAAGACATTGCAAATAGATAAATAGGCACTGCATCAGTGGGAAGGTAACAGCGTTCCGTGCGTCTCGGCGTCTAGTCATGCCGGCCACATGGCCATGGAAGAAATCTTTGGACAGCGTTGGCTCTTTGGCTTGGAAACTGAGATAAGCACCGTAACCTAGAGTCGGATTCGACTGGCTTTCATGCAAGGGAAACCTTTACCTTTAAATCTGCTTAGGGGGGTGGATCGTGATACGCTCCTGCATTTTTAGCGGGCAAGGACCACAAAGCACTCCTGCTGCTCTCCAAGAACAGGCAGGCCAGCCTGGCCCAGCTTAACAGCTTCTCTTTTTCCTTTTCCGTTCTCCTGTGTAAAAACAAGCACTGTTATTTTCACTGGGCAATGGGCTGTGATCAGCTGCAGTCCCTGGGCCACTTGACTTTTGCCGTCGTTCCCATGACTGCCAGAGGGGTCCTGTTAAAGTCCAAAGGGATGGGGAGGTCCAAAGAAGAACACTTGAAGCCTCCTCAATCAGGCCACTGGTCCATCGAGGTCTCTCCAGGGTCTCAAGGGCCGTCCTTTCACATCACATAATTACGTGATCCTTTTCCGACTGGAGGTGTCGGGGATTGAACCACTGAACCACAGCCCCTCCCCAAGAAGCTGGAGAATAGTCAGCATGAGACGCCAACTTCCTTCTCTTACCCTCGTCGTGGCCCCGATCCCTTCCCCCAGGTGCGGCAGCAACGGGAGGCTGTGGAAAAAACGTCTCGGGAAAAGGCCAACTTGGAGGAGGCCCTGAACCACAGCAGTGAGGAGTGCAACAAGCAGGTACATGTGGGCAGCGTGCTGCTGGCGGGGTTGGGCGGGGGCAGGGGATGCTGCTGAAACCCACCCGGGGCCTGCATCCTGTCCTCTCCACACTCCGGGACCTCTCGCTCCTTCCTTGGTGCAGGTCCAGGTTCTTAGTGCTCAGATCCGGAAATCTGAGGAGCTTCTCCGGAGCCTCCGAAACACGGTGAGCAAGAGCCAGCAGCAGACCCAGGAGCAGCTGGTGAGTGTGATTTGTGTGCGGGGACGGGGAGGCCTGGGAAAGGCTGGGTGGCACATGGAGGGGTTTACAGAACTGTGGTTTAGAAGGGAGATGGTTGAGAGTGAGTGTTGGCTGGGAACTGGTTTGTGTTAAAGCACCCCCCCCCACGTGGAAGTTCCTGGGAAAAACCGCTGTGTGGGTTGGGGGGGTATGAAGCCTCTTCCCTCTGCGCTAGCCCAAAGGCGTGCCGCTCCCCCCTGCCAGTGCAGCACATGAAACAGCTGAAGTTGCCTTCTACTGAGTCAGACCCTTGGCCTGGTATTGCCTGCTCAGGCTGGCAGCAGCTCTCTGTGGTCTTTCACGTCGTCTACTATCTGATCCTTTTGACTGGCAATGGTGAGGATTGAACCAGGGACCTTTCTGCGGGCAAAGCAGGAGCGCTGCCCTCCCTCCCCGTCACTGGCAATGGCCAGCTGTCTGGGGAAGGGGGCTGTGCAGCTTTGCTGACCGCGAATCCAGCTCTTGTGCATTGTTGGCAGGGCATGCAGCATCCCTTGTGCCAGCTGTGAGGAACGCCATCACGGAGCTTTTCCACGCATTTCAACAAATGCACCGGACAAGAGGCTTTTAAATGTGATGTCCGCTGCCAAGGGGAAACACTTGCCAAAGCCTTCTGCGTGGGCCTTGTAACGCCCAAGCTGGCCCTTGAGAATCCCCGGACAGGGCTGCAGGCCGAAGTGTTCAGCTTCTCGCTGTGGAGGCGGAAGAAGGCTAGCAAAGTGCACGGCCTGAACTTCCTGCTGCGACTGAGAGTAACTGTTGCTGGTGAGCCACAGAGTGGCTTTCTGTCTCTTGACAGTTTGGGGTAGTGGCTGAGAGCGGCGGACTCTAATCTGGAAAACCCGGTTTGATTTGGATAGCATCCAGGTTGCAAGATGTCCTAGTCCCGCTGTCCACTGCATTGGTCAGGCCACACCTGGAGGCCTCACTTCAAGAAGGATGTGGACAGAATGGAGCAGGTGCAGAGGAGAGCGACGAGGATGATCAGGGGCCTGGAGACCAAGAAGCCCTGCGAGGAAAGGCTTAAGGGACTTGGGAATGTTCAGCCTGGAGAAGAGGAGGTTGAGGGCGGGGACATGGTTGCTCTCTTTAAATATTTGGAGGGCGGTCACTCAGAGGAGGGCAGGGAGCTGTCCCTGTTGGCGGCAGAGGAGAGGACTCACAATAATGGGTTTAAATCAAGGGCCGGAAGGTACTGGCTGGATATTAGGGAAAACTTTTTTACAGTAAGAGATGTGCAACAGTGGAATCAGCTGCCTAGGGAAGTGGTGAGCGCCATCTCACTGGCAGTCTTTAAGCAGCGGTTGGACAAACGCTTGTCAGGGATGCTCTAGGCTGGTCCTGCATTGAGCAGGGGATGGACTAGATGGCCCTTATGGCCCCTTCCGACTCTGTGATTCTATGATTCCCTAACTCCTCCACGTGCAACCCGCTGGGTGACCTGTGGTCAGTCACAGTTCTCTCAGAGCTGTTCTCTCACAAGCAGTTCTCTCAGAGCTCTCTCAGCCCCACCTACCTCACAGGGTGTCTGTTGTGAGGAAAGAAAGGGAAGGAGGCTGTAAGGCACTCTGAGACTCTGGGTGAAGGGTGGGGTGTAAATCCAACCTCTTCTTCTTCTATGGTGAGAAGCCTCTATGCCTCAGGAGAGTGCCCACCTAGCATAGGGGCTTCTCCTATTCACTCCCTGGCCTTCTGATATCCCCCTCCTCTTACCTCCTAGGCTGACCTGGCTGCATCCCACAAGCGCCTGAGCTATGAAGTGCAGCGCCTCCACTCCGAAAACGAGGGGCTGCGCAGAGCCTGTTCCCGAGAGCTGGACGACAAGATCCAGCGCTCCCCCAGCCCCATCCAGGTAACGCTGACCGGGCTTTTCCTCGCATCTTGGTGGAGATGGGGGGCATCGGTGTGGGAGGGCTGAGAACCCTCAAGCGACCGATGGGGCTGTTTCCCCCTCTGCCAGAGTCTGCAGAGCATGGTGAGCCAGCAGAGACTGGAGGCCGAATCGCAGCTTCGGAGCGCGGAGCACCAGGCCGAGCGTCTGCGGATAGAGATCGTGTCCCTGCGGGAGAAGCTAGACGAGGAGATGGCAGCCAGGTCGGGACTGCAGGGGGCGTTGGAGAGGGAGAGAGAGGAAAAAGGTAGGTGGGAGAGAGGCCCAGAGACTGCAGCGATGATAGAGGTTGGGGGTCCAACACGGGCAGTGTGGCGCCCAGGAGCCCTGTGGCGCCCTCCAACACCTTTCGCAGCACCCACCGTTTCTTTAAAAGCAGACAGGGCCAGATGGGCCTTTTGCCCAGCAGGACTTCTGATTGGCCACAGGAGACCTGATCGGCTCTGCAGGTTCAAAAACTGTGGCTTGGGCAGCAGCTGCCATCACGGCACAAGGATCTTTGCTGTGAGCCCAAAGAGAAGCTGGGTGTATGCAAGAAATAATTTTTTGAACAGTTATGTTCATTTTTAACCAGCATCCTGTTAAGCTGTCTGGAATGTTGAAGTGTTAACGTTAAAGAGTTACTGTTCGAGCTGTGCCTAGCCTCACTTCTGGACGCTGAACTGCAGGCTGTGGAAGGTCAGTTGTTCAGCAGTTCGAGACCCGAGAGTGCTCCCGTCTCTAGTTCCAGCTCCTGCCAGCCTAGCAGTTCGAAAACAAGAAATTGCAAGTAGATAAATAGGTACCACTTCGGTGAGATGGTAACAGCATTCCGTGCGCCTCGGCGTTTAGTCATGCCGGCCACATGACCACGGAAATGTCTTCGGACAGCACTGGCTCTTCGGCTTTGAAACGGAGATGAGCACCGCAACCCTAGAGTCAGATTCGATTGGCTTTCAAGCAAGGGAACCTTTACCGTTACTTTTACTTTCCTTCCTGTGGCAGCCATTGTTTTGGTTGAGCCCACCAGCCTGCATCAGAATTCAGAGGGCGCCCGCAAGCTCAGAAAGGTTGGGGATCCCTGAACTGGAGGGATGGGATGAACTCCTGGAATCCGGAAGTGCTGTGGCTTCAAAATCCAGCAATTTTGTTTTGATGCTGTGGTGGAATCCAGCAATGTCTCATATCTTTCCACTGCTAGGCATGTGACTTTCTCTCTCTTTTTTCCCCCTCTTCTTTTTTTTTTCTCCTTCCTGCCCTTCTTCTGGCTGGAAGAACTCTTGCAAGGTAGGATTTTGGTCTCTTTTTTAAGATGGAGATGCCTGCATGCCTGTTAAGAGCTGGGTGCACAGTGCTCCCCAAAAGGATCTAACCTCCCCTTCTCCCTCCCAACCCCCCCAGCCTCTTTTAACAGCATCCAGAGTGAAATGGAAAGACTGCAGCAAGGACAGGAAGAGGGGAACGGAAGCCAGGTAAGGGGGCTGAGCATCCTTATCTACAGGGCTCTTTTTGTAGCAGGAACTCCTTTGCATATTAGGCGACACCCCCCCTAATGTAGCCAATCCTCCAAGAGCTTACAGTGGCCCCTGTCAGAAGAGCTCTGTAAGTTCTTGGAGGATTGGCTACATTAGGGGTATGTCGCCTAATATGCAAAGGAGTTCCTGCTACAAAAAGAGCCCTGCTTTTATATATATATATATGATTTATAGCCTCCCCTCCCCACCAAAACAGGCTCAAAGCGGCTTACAGACCCAATGATATCAAATTAAAACAAATTAAAATCATAAAACAGTTCATTAGGTGCTACATATATACAATGGAGGAATAACTGTCCTCAATAATCATACACAGTGGGGACTCTAGTCAGCAATAGATATAAGGCTGGCTTCCAGCTTTGAACATATAAGTCACTAACATGGGCGTAGATGTTAAAACACATGCACATCTCTGTTTGAGTGCACCTGGAAGTCATGGTGACCCCTGGTGACTGACCCCTACTGGGGGCCTGGAGGATATTCAGAGAGGTGGCTGAATAAGAGGCCTGCCCCCGCCTCCTGACTGCTCGTATTCCAAGGAGGTCTCCCATCCAAGTACCTGCCAGAGTCAACCCTGCTTAGCTTCTGAGATCTGAGAAGATCAGGCTTGCCTGGGCTATCTAGGCAGAGGCAGCATTCTTTTTGAAATACCGGCTGATGGGGCTCTCCAAGCCTGGAGGAAAAACAACAGAACAATTCCAGAGAGGGATGTGTGCTTTCCTCCCTTTCCCCCTGATAATTATCTTCAGTGATCTTGCACAGACCACACGCTTTCTTCTGTTTTGCTACAAGATCTGTCTTTTCTGTTTTCAGCTTCTGATTTTTTTATGCCTCCCAGATAGCAAGACCTACCATATTTAGCCAATAAAAAGAGAGATGACCCCTGTGAGCCGGCATGGTGTATTGGTGAGAATGTAGGACCAGGATCTGGGAGACCCGGGTTCAAATCCCCACTCTGCCATTGAAGCCCACCAGTTGGCCTTGGGCCAGTCCCACTCTCTTAGCCTGATCTACCTGACAGGGCTGTTGTGAGGATGAAACGGAGGAGAAGAGAACAATGTGAGCTGCTTTGAGTCCCTGTTAGGGAGAATGGTGGGGCGAAAAAGAAGTACATAAATGGCACACATACCTGCAAAAATAGGTTATAACAAGAAGGAGGAGACTGGATTTATATCCCACTGTTCAGTACCCAAAGGAGCGGCTTACAATCTCCTTCCCCTTCCCCTCCCCACAACAGACGCCCTGTGAGGTAGGTGGGGCTGAGAGAGCTCTGAGAGAACTGCTCTTGAGAGAACAGCTCTGAAAGAACTTGTGACTGACCCAAGGTCATACCAGCAGCTGCATGGCAGATTAAAGACTACCCTTTTCAAAAAAAAGCAAAAAACTCTCCAACAACATAAAAAAAACAACATGACAGAAGGACACAAGATCCAAGCCAGAATTTCCAGAATTCTGTGCTATTAATCCCCCCTCCCAATTTTTAATGTAGCGTAATCAAACCTTTCTAAGGCAAGACAGGTCTGTTGCTGGTGTGACCTTGCAAGAGAAGTGCAGCAGGTTTCCCTTTGGGGGCTCAGTCAACCTCCTGGTTTTCTGGTCTGCCTGGGACTGTTTAAAGCCAGGGTAGTTGGCAAGGCCCAAGGAGGGGTGGCCGGGCTGTGTTTTTGCTCATTCCACAACCACTTTTGTAGGCTTGGTTGAGACGCAGTAGTTTCAGCCACTTTTAGACCCCGTGGGGGTTTAGCTTCTTCTTCATTCTTTCGTTCCAAAAACGAACAAGTCCCCAGCGAAAGGAGAGAAGGGGGCCGCATTGCTGTAGACTATGCTGCAAAGTCACTGAGGCATTAGTCTTGCAAAAAGGCATTAGCCTCTAAGGCGCTTCTTTCTCCCACGGAGCCCTCTAGCCTTCTCCTAGCCACTGTGCTGTCCTAGCTCCCTGGACCATTGCTTGCTTGATGCAATTTGCCATGTTCCTGGGGGTGAGCAGCAGATACCCCAGGTGACTTGCTTCCTCCCTCACCTCCTCTGCTACCGTGACCCTCTTCCCCCCTCCCCTCGCCCTTAACAGAAGGAGCACTGCAAAAGCTCCGTTGCCTTTGCAAGTGTGAGACTCCTATGCTGCACCTCAAATCTATTGCTAGGTTTGTGCGTTTCCTCCGATGGGCATGAGACATACAGAACATAACCTCCCAAGAATCTTTTTTTTTTCCCTTTTAAAACTGAAAGCAAGGGTCTAGCCCTTAGGGCTGCAAGAGTCGGGTTGAAAAGAGGTGGGGAAATGTCTGGTAGGGACCAAAGACAGTAGCTCCCTGGCCCTTTTTTGCGGGGCTCAGACCGAAAGATGAGGTCCCCTGTGCATCTCTGCATCTGAAGGCACATACCACACTACTTCGAGTAGTAAGAATGAGAGGGGGAAATGCCAGTTATGGTTGGGGTTATATTTGGGATGAGCATGTGCTTATATTTGATACAGGGGACTGGAGTGGTACTGGGGTGCTGTGTTTCTTGTGGCAGGAGTTAGAAGGGGGGAGCTTTAAGGAGGCTGACACTGGCTGACCAAGGACAGCATTTCCTGCTCTTTCCAGATTGACTGCAAGATGTCGATAGGCTCATTTTCCTTCTTTCACTACAGGTGCAGACAGAGGCTTCTGCCAAGGAAGAAGCCAGCAGCATCCAGGATGGAAATAAGCCTTAGAGTGAAGGTGGGGAGGGTTTTCCTCCCAACTTCATGGGAACCTCAGGGAAACCAGGATATGTTGTACACCAAAGGGGTCATCTCTGTCTTCCAGAGTTTTTCCAGGACAGCATTAGGTGAGCATGAGCTCTGGAGGAAGGATGGCTGGAATATCGCTTGTCCCTTCCACCCATCCCTTACACACTGGAGTCTCCACAACACAATAAAGGAGGTTTTTGTATTTGCCCCTGGTCTTTGTCTGTTTTCTTAAAAGCGAGTGGATGGGTGGATATGGTGGCAGTGTTTTCTTGAGGAAACCATAACTGAGTCTCAGGTACCCTCCCAGACTAACAAGGTTCATTGGAACACCAGCTTTTTGTGGACAAAGCCCACTTTGGCAGATCCATGATGTGTAACCTCCATGGGTAGAATATAGACACTGTGGAGGGAAAGGGGGGAAATTGTGATCAATCTGTGATGTCATGTGAGGCAAAGCACCCCTGACCCCCCCTCAAGGGTTAATGTGAATGGTAATGGGCTTGTTCCATCCTGCAGGTGTTGCTAATTGGTCTTTCTGCCTACACAGGCCTAATCATCTTCAAGGCCAGAGCTGGAAATGTGGTAGTTAGCTTCTCATGAGAACCTGCAGCCCATAGCATGGGAGGGGAGGAATCAGGAGTGATAAGGTAATTTTCTGGAGGATTCCGGAAAGAATGTGTCCTGATTGGGTGTCATCATCACCTGATGCTGCTTGGCCAAAAAACTATAATTGAGCCAAGAGCCTGGGAAAAGACAGCTAGCTGGGATTTTGATGGACTGAAGGCCTGGAGTATGATATGCCTATACTGCAATAGACAGCAGCGTAGTGAATGCACAGGGTATAGCTGTTGACTCTTGGACTTAAGGTCTGTTCCATCTAACACAGGTTCTGGAAATGTGTTAGATAGTGAAGCTAGTTTTCTTGTTTTTTGCTGTGCGACTTTAGAGTGTTGTGTTGCCTGTAGATTAAACCTTTCGTTTTGAAAAATTAAACTTTATATAATTTTAAAATAAGAAAGAAGATTTTGGTTACTTGGGTACAACAGCCTTGGGAACACATGGGGTTCAGTCATGGACTCCTTGACACATCACCTAGAATTTTTTTATTCCTGCTCAGCAAGAGTGCCTAGAAACCCAAGGTCAGATAGGTAAAACATGACTTGTATTTTATGTGCTTTTTGTCCACACTGGGGCCTCAAAGCACCTTAGAAAGTAAAAGGACACATACACATGCAAATTTCTTAGATGCAGGCCTCAGTTTAGCTGGCTCAGATGTTCCCCGTTTGCTGCCTTGGTTTTATCAGGATGAATCATGTTCATTTCCTTAGTATTTTGGTCCAAAGGAGATTGGGGGAGCATGTGGCTACAGGGGCTTATAGCAAGCCATAAAGTAATTACTAGAACCATGAAAGACCTTAGGGAACCAGAAACTGGTGTGACTTTTAAAAGTACCTAGGTTTGTTTAAAGTACATTTTTATAGCTGAGTGTTCTGTTGTTTACCCTTCTCCAAATGCTGTTTTAGAATAAAACTGTCTTGCATGCCTTCCTTCCTACACCCACTCTGCTAGGCCATTCCAACAGATAAAGCTTGGCCGCAATTGTAAAGACAGACCTGAGGGAGAGCACCATAAGGAGAAAGCCGTCTGAAGAATGTAGCTGGTGCACAGGACTAGACCTTTGACATTCCTTTGCCGTGGAATGCTACTTTTCATGGCAACAGCACAAGTTTTGACTGTAATATTTTTGAATCTTGCCTTAAAAAAACAACCCTGTGAAATCCATGTCCATGGCTTTTTCTGCAGAGTGACCTACATATTTGTGCGATGGAGGGAGCAGAATAGCTGATTGCCAGAGGATGAGCAGCAAGTGAATGAGCTGACAGTATTGTGTCTTGTGATGATGGTGCCCAAGTGGAAGTATATAGGGACAAGGTTGGCATCTGGGCTTGTTGGAGAGTTAATGTCTCTAACCTGAATGTCATCATTCATTGAAAGAGCTTCAGGGGGAGATTCCAATGAGAAAGTGCTGCATTAGAATTTGTCGGTTTAATTGTATTACCCAGGCACCAGACACAGTTGGCGTGGTTTGTAGTCACTGCAAGTGTTAAATGGTCTAAGGTGATTAGGTTAATGAATATCATGAATTACAGCCTTTGCCAATAATTACTGTGCTGTCAATTTGTTGAGTTTTACATGGAAATGACGTAAGTTGCATTTTTCACCTTTGCCTTTGCTGTACATATGTTCCAACTGGAAATATTTAATTTCATGCCTTTCATACTCATTTGGAGGGGGGGGAAGTTATTTTGTTTGTCTTTTCTAGCACTAAGCTGCCTTGGGAGTTAACATTTTTAGGGAGGTGGGGTGTAAATGCTCGGGATAATTTGCAGGCAACAGCGCGCTTCAATAAATCTCTTAGACGGGCCACAACAAGACTCCTTCTTTGGTTTGGCTTGCCTCACAGAAATTGTTCTTGGGAAGATCATGGAGAGGGACCGTGATCTCACGACAGGCTGCCCTCTTAGCTAGATCGTTATCTAAGGCAAAAACCTGAAAATCTTAAAAACCCGCCATTGCTCATAATTCCTTATAATCGCTGATTAGTGCCTTTCTCAGCCCTGGCATCTGCTATGAACGCCTCGCATCTGTACTTTAGAACCAGATGTTCTAATTACGACTCTCTGACTTTTAAAATGCATGGTTTTTTAAAAAAAAAGTGGATCAAAGGGGAAGGTTCGTAGGGCTGCCAGGTCCCCTCTGGCCACCGGCAGGGGGTGGAGTATGATTTCTCTTCCCAAAATGGGGCCATACACCCTGCGCGGCCTTCTGGAGAGCGAGAGGAAAAGGCCGCTTAGCGGGCCCTTGAACATAGAGACCGAGGGCTAGAACGCCGGAAGTGTTTATGTCCGGAAGGGAGACGGAGAAAATACTCGAGAACCAACGGATATTATTACTCCTCCACGAGCCGGGAGTAACGTGATTTCCGGGAGGGGCTAAGATGGCGAGCCGTGTGCTGCTGGTGGCGCGAGGAGCCATTTTCGGCATTGTAGGTGGGTGGAGACGGGGCCGGTCGGGGAGCAGTGAGGGGGGAGAGGGGGGGACGCGAGGCGGCCCCGCTCAGCTCCCCCACCTCCCCCTCTGTGGAGTCTCTCAGCCAGGGCGCGTGACCTTGGTGCCTCGCCGTCTTCATGGCTGCTCCCCTCAAGTGCGGCGGCCCCTCGCAGCGCGGCTGCCGGAGTCCTTTCTGTCTGCCCCGCGGCGTTGCTGTAGCTTAGCGGGCGTGAGCCTGGAAAGAGAAGCGAAGCAAACGTGCTTCCCTCCCTTTGTTCTCCCACCTATGGGGGGGCGGGGGCGGCTTTGCCTGCTCGGCGTCCGCAGTAGCCGCATCAAAGCGATTCTCTCTTGCAGCTGCGCTCTTTCTTTTCCTTGTCGGTGAAAGGATGTCGTTTCTGCACGAGGCTCTCTTTTCCCGCACATCCTGCAGTTCTCAGTATTGGGTGGATTCGGGGGGCGGGGCAGACGTGTGTGCTGTATGCAACGTTAAAGTGGCTCTGCTGTTCTTTTAAGAGATTATTTTTCCCCTCCCGACTTCCTGGTTTGGGGAGATCATAGGATGGAGAGGCAACAGGGGCTTGTATAGTTCATTGAGAAGGGAAGGGTACGGTAACTTGGCCCCTTGTTTAGTGTGAGTCCTGTATTTTTAAAACTCTTTTATTGTGAGTTGCCTCTGAGGCATGTAAATAAAATATCCGAGCATTCGAATCAATCGGAGGCAGTAGGGGCTTAGTGATCAAGGCCATTTTCAGTGAAGTCTCCAAAGCTCCAACTGTTTCTTTCAGCATCTACTCTCCCTCCTAGTTTTCATCTAATTTAAGATACATCCCACAAACTCTCAGCAAGAGGATTTCTAAGGTGGCTTTTAGCCTCAGAATAAAACAGTGTCTTTATCAATAAAACACGGAGTTTAGCAATAAAATTGAATAACATAAGAACAGCCCTGCAAGATCTGGCCAGTGGCCTGTCTAGCCCAACATACTGCTTCTTGCCGTGGACAACTGGGTGACTGGGAGGACCAACAGGTAGGTCAGAGAGGCTGAGGCCTTCCTCAGGTGTTAACACTGGTATTTAGAGGTTTGCTGCCACTAAATATGGAGGCTCCCTTTGGTCACTCTGATCAGACTCTCTAAAAACTGCATGTTGAATATCCACAGTTAACTTTGCTGCAACAGGCCCAGTCCAAATACATTTCATTAACTTGTGTGTCAATCAGAATAGTTTTTAGAGAGTCTGAGTTCCAACTTGAGAGGTGGAGAGCATTTGTCAGCCTCTTTAAAAAGAAGGCTTCTAGCCAGGTGGAAAAGAGGACTGATGTGCTATTATGATAAATAACTAGAGAGCAATTGAGCCAGCAACTTGAGACAGAGAGCATCTGCCAGCCAATTTAAAAAAAGAAGACTTCCAGCCGGGTAAAAAAGAGAACTGGTTGCTACTACTAGAATAAATAAGCTGGCTTGCTCCTAATTGAGGAGAAAAAGCCAAAGAACTGTGATAACAAGGCTTCATAGAAATTGTCTCTTTAAATAACAACAAACACATAATAACCATTTTACACTTCAGTTACAAAGGTTGAAGACGACAGAAGGTGACAGGAACGGTGGTCTCCGGAATGAAGATTCCGTTTCGACTCTAAAGGAGTCTTCTTCCAACCCAAAGTTCTACAATTAATATAATAATTGCCATCAATAACATTGTGCATGTGCAATTGTACCCAAAATTTTGTCTAGGTATCTGTAAGTAGTTGCAGAGGTCAGACTGCTGTAGGCTTATTTCATTATATATAGGTTCCATTGGCCCACACTTTCATAAGACTGATTCATTCATATTAGGAAGTTTCCTCCCTGTTATAACTGGTTAAATGGAATATTGGTAAGTTGTAATAGTTGAATAATTGTATTGTATTCTAAAGATCCTTGTACCTGTTTTTTTATGGATTGTAGTTATGCCTATACTTTGTGTATTTTAGAAACTGCTCAGAATGGCCTTAAAGGAGTGTGATTTTGAAATGATTTGACTCATCCATATAACTTGTAAGATACTTATTTATAATTTATTAATGAATTTTGGGTACAATTGCACATGCATAATGTTATTGATGGCAATTATTATATTAATTGTAGAACTTTGGGTTGGAAGAAGACTCATTCCGGAGACCACCGTTCCTGTCACCTTCTGTCGTCTTCAACCTTTGTAACGGAAGTGTAAAATGGTTATTATGTTTGTGTTTGTTGTTATTTAAAGAGACAATTTCTATGAAGCCTTGTTATCACAGTTCTTTGGCTTTTTCTCCTATGTTTGAGAGCTGTGACCATTTTGCTTTCTGATTGCTCCTAATTGAAACAACTGGAATGGAACTAGAACTGTTAAAAGTTACAAATGATAAATTATAAATAATTTCAAAAAGTTACAAATTATAACAAAACAATATTCTATTCAGCTTCATGTTTCTTTTCATTCTAAGTAACCATGTTTGTTCCAGGATAATTTGAAGAAAGTAAAAAAGAAGTTAAGCTGTGTCAAGTGGCTGACACCTTTCAATATAATAGGATTACTCCTGAGGAAGATTGGTGAAATGAGTTTATAACTGGGTTCTCATTGAGGATAATGGACTTTTCCTTGAGAATGTTAGAATTTCCTTGCTAATACTTACACAGCAGAATTTTAAAGTGCCAAATGACTGTGTAAGAACAGAGAGGACAGAAGGGGACTGCATGTCATAGGAGTGGACCATTGTGGGACGGATGGATGGTGGATAACCTCCGGAGACACCTGGATCGAAGCAGATCGGCGCTGCTGTTACTTCTTGATCTGTCAGCAGTGTTCAACATGGTTGACCATGATGTGTTAACCCACCGCCTCACTGATGCTGGAATACTGGGGCTTGCCTTGCAGTGGCTGGCCTCCTTCCTTCATGGTCAGGGACAGAGGGTGGCGCTTGGGGGAGAGCTATCCTGGCAACACCCACTGGAATGTGGGGTGCCACAGGGATCAATTCTCTCTCCTGTGTTATTCAATATCTACTTGCGCCCCCTCGCCTAGATTATCCGAAGGTATGGGCTGGGGTGTCACCAGTACACAGACAACACCCAGCTCTCTCTACTGATGGATGCCCACCCAGATATGGCCCCGGGAGATCTGGAGGAGGCGTTGCAGGCCGTGGCTGGATGGTTACGTCAGATCCGACTGGAGCTAAATCCATCTAAGATGAAGATCCTGTGCCTGAGTTGCGGGTGACTGGGACAGGGGATTAGGCTCCCAGACTTCGATGGGGCACCACTGGTCCCAGCATCGAAGGTAATGAGCCTGGGGGTGTTCCTGGATGCCTCCCTATGGAGACCCAGGTCACTGCCACTGCCAGGTTGGCCTTCTTCCATCTGAGGCAGATCAGGCAGTTAGCCCCATATCTTACCTCCCAAGACTTAGCTACAGTGATCCATGCAATGGTCACCTCCAGACTGGATTATTATAACTCTCTCTACGTGGGGCTACCCTTGACTCTGCTCTGGAAGTTGCAGCTAGTGCAGAATGCAGCAGTGCAAGTGTTGACAGCAACATCTGTGTTGGCACACATCCGCCTGGTGCTGCGCAACCTGCACTGGCTACCTGTTGAATTCTGGATCCGCTTTAAGGAGTTGGTACTTACCTTTAAAGCCCTATACGGCCAGGGGCCAGCATACCTTCAATACCGCCTCTCCACATATGAGCCCCATAGAGCACTAAGGTCCACTAATCAACATCCCCGGCCCCAGGGACATCTGACTTGCCTCGGTCAGTGCCAGGGCTTTTTCAGGTGGAATGAGCTCCTGAGTGAGATCAGGGCCCTGTGGAATTTATTACAATTCTGCAGGGCCTGCAAGATGGAGCTCTTCCACTGGGCTTTTGGTTGAGGCAGCGGGCGTTCCCCTCCTTGGGTCGGCCCCTATTTACACTTGGGTCGGAGACCCTAAATTTAACAGATCTCTGAGAAGTTATTCCCAGTACAGCTGGCTTTTATTAGAATTGTATGTTTTAATGTGGTTTTAGTTGTATTGAATTTTATATTGTACTGTATTTATATTGTTGGAACCAGTCCTGAACCCGTCAAGGGGAGGGCGGGATATAAATCCAAATAAACATAAACAAAAGCTCATCTTGCCTTTCTCTTGCAGGCGTACATGGCTGTCTGCCTCGCTACTTGCAGGGTGTTCTTGCCGCGGTAAGAAGGATCCTGATTTGGGGGGATGTGGGCATAAAAGGTTGTTTCAGTCCTTAGGTTTATGGAGGGGAGAAGCTAATAGGCTTTATCATATTTGTTTGTTTCTCTCTGCAGCCACTGCCCTGCCCGACCTTCCTTGTACGAGGGCTCGCAGTCGAAGCCAAGAAAGTATACGTACGGGACAGACCACATATCAATATTGGGACCATCGGGCATGTTGACCACGGCAAGACCACATTAACAGCAGCCATCACCAAAAGTGAGAGCTTGGGGGAAAGGGGCTGGGGAACAGTTATTTCAGGAAGACCCTTTCTGTAAAAAGTGGACAGACCTGGGGTTCCATCCTCCTCAAAACATTCCACCCATCCATGCATCTCATAAGCCATTAAGCTAGGGACAGGCAAATGAGGGCCTCTGGGTGCTTTCCATCTGGCTCCAGCATAGCCATGATCCCCAAGATATCCATACGGTGTTATGGACACCTTTCTTATAAGAGCAAAGGCCTTTTTCACCCTATCCCCACTTATTAGCTGCTTTCTTCCAAGATGAGCTGTGGATAGGGGGCTGTTGAGTATCCTCTTTTGTTCAATGGGAAGAGGACCTTGTCTTTATTACGTATCTCCCCTGCTGTGTTCCAAGCTGAGACAAGAGCAAAGGGCTTCTGAACCCCTTCTCCCCCAGCGTGAACTAAGAGGAAGCTGGGGGCAGAGCTACTTGCTTCCTTGGAGAAGTCAAGACATGAGAAAAGGGGAGTAAGTGGCTGAAACAACGAAAGAAAACTTTCTGCTGCACTCTCGGATCACTGTTTGCATGGGGAGAGGAGGTGTTTAGAAAGACTTACTCTCAACACCACCCAACACACTTGTGTTGTTGCTGGCACTTTAGCTCTTGCACTGTCAAACATATGGTGCTGTTAAAATTCAGTTGCCTGTTGAGGGTACTTGAACCCACCTTTTTTCCTGCCAACCTTGAGAGTATCTAATTCCTGAATTTTGCCCATCCCATCTTCTCTTCCTCTCAGTTTTAGCCGAGGCAGGAGGTGCCAAGTTCAAGAAATACGAAGAGATTGATAATGCACCAGAAGAGAAAGCACGTGGGATCACAATCAATGCCTCCCACGTAGAATATTCGACAGCCAATCGCCATTATTCACACACAGATTGTCCTGGGCATGCTGATTATGTCAAGGTGAGTGTTAAGGAACGGGATCAGAGGAATACCCGGAAACGCACAAGTTCCTCATCTCTTCGTGTACTCCTAAGCCTGAAGAGAGTCTGTTGTTATTTCCAACATGTATTTAAATACGGAAGTGATTGAAGGGTTTAGTAGACATGGAATCCCTCCTTTGGGTCTGGAATACATAAGGAGCTAGTTCTTCAAAGGAACTGGTGTAATAAAGCAACCAAAGTCTGCTCGTTCTCTTTATCTCCTTTAGAATATGATCACAGGGACATCACCTCTGGATGGCTGTATCCTTGTGGTGGCTGGAACGGATGGTCAGATGCCTCAGACAAGAGAGCACCTTCTGCTTGCCAAACAGGCAAGGCTGGAATCTGGGGATTGTGACGTTTTGTGTGCTTCTGAGAGTACACGGGGTGCTTTTCTGAAGCACAGGTGGGAATCTGAAAGGAGGGAGTGATGGCCATGTTGGGTCTCATCTTCTCTGATCTCTCCCCTACCTGCCTCCCCCCCCCCCCAGATTGGAGTGAAACACATTGTTGTGTACATCAACAAAGCTGATGCAGTTGATGACAAAGAGATGCTGGATTTGGTGGAGCTGGAGATCCGTGAGCTTCTCACCGAGTTTGGCTACAGTGGGGAGACGATTCCTGTCATCATAGGCTCTGCTCTGTGTGCTTTGGAGGTAAGCAAGTGTGCATTACGAGTTCTCAGTCATTACTTCGAATGAATCCTTTTCTGTGCTGTTTCTCATGCTCTGTCCCTGTCCTTTGCAGCAGCGGAACCCGGAGTTGGGTGTGAATTCAGTAATGAAGCTGCTCGATACTGTGGACGCACACATTCCCGTGCCAGAGCGGGAGCTCGACAAACCTTTCCTGCTTCCCGTAGAGCACACTTACTCCATACCAGGTGCTTGCCTTATTGTTTCCATATGCTGGTCCTTGTTTCAAGGGGAGATGCCATTAAATGTATGTAGGTTAGGTTTCTGTGGTGGGCGGGTGGCATGACGCTCTCTAGCCCAGAGGTGTCGAACTCATTTGTTGCGAGGGCTGGATCTGACATAAGTGTCACTTTGTCGGGCCAGGTCATGTGTGCCATAAAATGTAATATGAGGTCCCAGGGATATAAAATTTATAAAGATGATTTCAGATGCCGAATGACAATAGCAGGCTTGATTGGATTAGGTGTGATACGCAGAGAGGTAGTAAGCGTGGAGCTATCAGCATTGGTAATGAGACAGGAAACCTAGGTGTCGATTTGATCTAGGAGGGTTCAGTCCAAGAGGATGCAAAGAATAAATGGAAATAAGTCTAAAGAAGTGAGCAGTGACTCATGAAAGGTCATACCCTACTACAAATGTTGTTAGTCTTTAAGGCACTATTGGACTCTTACTCTTTCTACTGCTATGAGAAACCATAACATTCAAAAACCAGTGGGGGAACATTTTAGCCTTCCAGGACATTCAGTTGCTGAACTAAGAGTCGTTCTCTTACAAAGGAATTTCAAAGGGAGATCAGAAAGAAAGACTGCTGAATTTGCAACTGATAATGAAGCTCAAGACAATGCATCTCCCTGGATTGGGACCTAGGTTTCTTCCCTTGTTACCAATTCCTGCTGTTGTCATTTGTCATCTGAAATCACATCACTCTTCAAGATATAAGGACAGATGGACTCACATTCTAGCAGTATCTGAAGAAGTGATCAGTGACTCATGTTTGTTAAGGTGCTACTGAACTCTTGCTTCCTTCCTTCCACTAATAAAGATCTCAAGCTGTGCTGTTAGGTCTCTCTCCCCCGGTTAGAACTGGAAAGTAGGATCTTTCTCTGTCTCGTTCACTCCCTCCCTCTCCCTCCCTCCCTCCCTCTGCAGAAGTGTGCATGCACATGAAAGCTTATACCTGGAATAAAACTTTGTTGGTCTTAAAGGTGCTATGGGTCTCTCTCTCTCCCCCCTCCCTACTGGATTCTTGCTCCCTTCCCCTAATAAAGATTGCAAGCTGTGCTATTAGGTTCCTCTCCCCATCTGTTAGAACTGGAAAGGGGGATTTTTCTCTGGCTCTTTCACTCCTCTCCCCCTGAAGAAGAGTGCTTGCACACGAAAACTTATACCTGGAATAAAACTTTGTTGGTCTTAAAGGTGCCTCAGCACTCTGGCTCTTTCCCTCCCCAAAGGAGGGGGAAGAGCACTCAGCCAGTCAAGGGAAGGGAGGCTTGGCTTTCTTTCCTCTGCGAAGCGGGAGAGGAGAGAGCTGGGCAAAAGCAAGCTGTGAATGATGCAGGAAGCAGATGAGAGCCAGTTGTTTGACATCCCTGCTCTAGCTTGTGCTTCAGACCCAGTTACTCTAACCTGTTTTTCCAGGTCGGGGTACTGTGGTGACAGGCACTCTTGAACGTGGCATTGTTAAGAAAGGAGATGAGTGTGAATTTCTGGGGTACAATCAGAACATGCGCTCTGTGGTAACTGGTGAGTCTTATGCACTTAATGACATTCTATAACCTTTTAGCCAAATCTGTGTATTCAGTTCAGTAGTCCTGATGGTGGGAGTGGTCCAAATACTCTTACACTTCTGAGGTTGCCCTCATAAGAAAACAGTACCCACAGCAAGAGGTAGATGGGAGGGACAGTAGAGTATTTACAAAGAGTAATGCTATCCTCTTGCCATCAGGTGTGGAGATGTTCCACAAACAACTGGACCGGGCAGAGGCTGGTGACAACCTGGGTGCTTTAATTCGTGGGCTGAAGCGGGAGGATGTAAGGCGGGGGATGGTCATGTGCAAGCCAGGATCAATCCAGCCACACCAGAAAGTTGAGGCTCAGGTGAGCTGGGACAGGTTGATGAGTTTTCTCTGGGAGCAATTGTGCTTGGGAATGGATGGTGTGTTGGGAGCTTTGTTGCAATATGAAGGTGAGTTCTAGAGTGAGAAAGAGCTGGGTGTTGGCTCTTTTTTTGGGAATACCTGTGGTCACTCTGGCATGGTGGTTGGATTTGGAGCCCAATCCCTAAAGCATCTGGTATAACAGTCCCAGCTAAGTTAAACATGCCACTTCCTTCTCCTAGGTTTACATCCTGAGCAAAGAGGAGGGTGGTCGTCATAAGCCGTTTGTTTCCAATTTCACACCCGTCATATTTTCGCTGACCTGGGACATGGCCTGCCGCTTGGAATTGCCTGCAGGGAAGGTGCATGTTTCTTCTTGCTGTACCCCTTCTTCCACTTGCTTCCCTTAAGCCTCGCTGAAAGCTTTTATTTCAGCAAGTAGTCTCACTTGGAGAATAAGCACAACTCTCAGTGATCATTGGTATTGTGTTTCTTTCCTGTCTTCCACAGGAGTTAGTTATGCCAGGGGAAGACACCTCTCTAACACTGATACTGCGAACCCCTATGGTGTTGGAGGTGGGGCAGCGATTCACAATGCGTGATGGACAAAAAACCATTGGTACTGGAGTGGTTACAAAGACATTGCCGATGACTCCAGCAGATAAAGAGAAGTGGGAAGATTAAAGAGTTACATCCTACACCAGTGTGTTTCAGGAAGCTGTTCTCACTAGTGGCTGGTGTGAAACCAGAACTAAAGACTATATGGCAATGAGGCAGGTGAAGGGCAAGGAGACAATGTGGGCATCGTCTGAAAGAATACTTTTCATGTATTCTTAATATGGTTAATAACCCACTACCCACCCACAGCCTGGAAGGTGATATTAAATGCATATGTTTTGCTCCTGTTTATTTCAGTTAAATAAAAGACTGTACAGCTGATCTGAATTTCCTTTTTAAGTGGCAAAAAGTATTTTGGTGATAGTTTTGCTGTCTAGGAATAAGCTTTTACTTGTACATGTGTTTGTGTGAGGTCAGTTGAAAGGGGGCGTAGGAGGGCTAGGAACTGTATTTCCATCAGCAAACCTTAGTTGCCTGCTTTGCACAGAGTAGACTTCCAAGTAGTGATTATAACATATTACGCAAGAGGGTAGTTAAAGGAAGCCAGTATGTATCACAGTGCACTGCCTGAGATTGTGGCCACTTTCACCAGCAAGAATAGTACCTTAAAAACCTACAGGAATGTTGTTTGGAAACTTCTACTTTAATAATGGTTTTCTTACATAGTCTGTCTCCTGAGGATGGACCATCTACCAGGAAAGTCATTTTTCAAAGATCAGCTGTATCAACTACCATAACCACCTCCCTTAAATGCTATTACTGTACATAACTTTTATGCAGCCCACTCTTTAGAGCTGGAGCTAATATCTTATAGCCTGTTGTCATGGGAGAATATATTAACATCTTCTCTGGAGATGTGGAAAATACTTTGAAGCAAGACAAAGTCCATGTGGTGGTTCTAACAGTGGAACAGCAGGCTGTTACTAGAGAACAAGAAAGGCCATGCTAGCACTAAGCCCCTTGGCAAGGATCTTGTTTCAGAAGCCTGAGTTAATAAAGTTGTGTGCACATGGCAAAAAGGGCTACTTTGAGCAACCAGGAATTCTTGAAGGGGGCTCACTGTATTTTGAGCGTTTACAATGCTGTGACACAGAACATAACTCTAGTAGCCAGTGATCTGCATCTCCCATCTATTTTGTATAATATTGCTTAATCCCCCTAAGTCAAGCCGTGAGTCATACTTTTTGGCCCATTCTAGTAGTTCTTCAGGCAGATGTCTAAGCTAACCTGTGTAGGTTATACAGTGTTGGGCACTAGCAGAAGGTGGGTCTTGGCAGGATCAGACCAGGGGTCCACCTAGTCCAGAATACTATTTCACACAATGGCCAACCAGCTGCCCTGAAGGCAAGCTCAAAGAGCATATCAAGGCCAAGGTCTTCCCCTCCTTAGTATAATTATTCAGCCATGGATGTTCCCTCTATGATTCTGTCTAAACCCCTTGGTAAAGTCATTTTTATTTATTGCCATCACTGTATCCAAAGGCAGTGAAATTCCCTAGTCGAATTACTTGTTGAAGTAAAGCAGTATTTCTTTTTTCTGTCCCAAACTTAGGTCTCAACTACATTGGGTTCTCTCAAAGCCATGGAAGTGACAAAAAGCATGAATGATTTTCAGAATCTATTCTTGCTCAATCCCTCCTTGCTATAGGCTTTTGTTTGTGGTGGTCCTGCGCTCTCCAGCATAATTTATGACATTGAATAAGGACCGTAGCTACCTTAAAAAAAAGAAAACAAGCTAGTGTAACATAGTGACTAGGAAAACAAACTGCTCCAGGTTTCTTCAGTCAGCTTTGGCCACTCAGCGCCCTGCGCCCCCCCCAAATCTGTGCTTAACTCTAGCCTAATTTACAGAGCCATTTTAAGGCCTGTACTTGGAAATGTGAAACAGTTAAAATGCCATATAAGCACTGTACTATTCTATAAATTATGCATGTTTGAAATAAGTAGACTTAGGAATGCAGCAGGTACAAATACCAGAAACATACTTCAGAAACGTATTTCAAGTGGCTGCGTTCTGCAGGCAGGGCAGCTCAAGAAGAGCCCAAGCCCTAGACTTTGGTCTGCTCCAAATCATGCTTAATACTTTCAGGCACTGGGCTGGGGCACAAAAATGAGCTTTTAACTGCTTCCGAGTCACCACATACTATTCTCAGCCTACTACACCCCATCCCATGTAAGAATTTGGAAACTGCATAAAGGACCAATGCTGAATGGGGGGGCCACGCAATCACACCCTTACCTACTTCGCAACTTTCAACTTCAGAGCCAGTTTGGTGTAGTGGTTAAATGCGTGGACTCTAATCTGGGAGAACCGGGTTTGATTCCCCACTCCCACACTTGCACCTGGCTGGATGACCTCGGGCAAGCCGTAGTTCTGATAAGAACAGTTTCTGTCAAGAGCTCTCTCAGCTCCACCTACCTCACAGGGTGTCTGTTGTGGGAAGGGGAAGGAGTTTGTAAGCCGCTCAGAGACACCTTTGAGTAGTGAAGGGCAGGGTATAAATCCAATCTCCTCTTCTTCATTACTGTTGGGGAAGTGGGTTAGTCTGGCTACAAAAATACTTTCTCCCCAGTTCTGTCTAGCCTGCAAGATGGGCCCCCCTACCTTGATTCGGCTGATCCAGCACTGGTGACTTGGATCCATGCCATGGTAGCATCGAAATTAGACTACTCTAATGCACTTTACATAGGTCTCCATTTGAAGTCCATTTGGAGACTCCAATTAGTTCAGAACACCACAGTGAGGTGGAACATGCATACCACTCCCATTCTGCAGTCCCGCTATTGGCTCCCATCAATTACCAGCTCAATTCAAGGCACTGATACCACAAACAAGGCCCTTCATGGCCTCTTTCCCTATGCTCTGCCATGGCAGCTTTCCTTAATCCCAGCAGTGCCTTCTGCAGTTAACCATGTTGCAAATGGTCAAACTAGATAACCACCTGTACACATGCTGTGGTCTGCGCCTTCTGGAACTGCCTCCCTGATGAGTTCAGAAAGGCTCCCACACTCTTGGCTTTCCACAAACCATGCAGAATGGAATTATTCAAGAGGGCTTTCTGCACAGGTAAGCAGGGCTGGACTGTAATGAAATGGTCACTAAGCTGGACTCACAGAAGGGGTATGGACTGTGGCCTACACTACTGTATTGCTACCTAGCTCCGGTCTAGGTAGTTCCATGTTTAAAAACTCGTGCTTTGTTTCTGCTATTTTGAGATTTCTGTAGTCCAATCTCCATTGTATTTATTGTGAATCTGATGTCCCATCCTGTTGACTGTTACCAGCGAGAAGGGCAGGCAATAATAATAATTCAGATAAAAACTAGCATTGTTGCACTATGGTTTGTACTTCTTTCGCATAAGCAGTCCCAGCACTGAGAACAACCGCTTTTAAGTTCTCATTTCCATTATCACCCCAGCTGCCACCACAAAGAGAAAAGCGACAGAGCTTCAGCCTCCAAACTAGATAAACAGAGACACCATCATACATCAACTTGTTTCTGTCAACAGTTCTTGAAGCCTAAATAAACTCCTCTGTGGGGCACCCAATTAAATCCCTCGTCCACACAGTATCGCCCTGACCTGGATAGCCCAGGCAAGCCCGATCTCACCAGATCTTGGAAGCTAAGTCGGGTTGACTCTCGCAAGTACTTGGATGGGAGATCTTGTTGGAATACCAGCAGTTGGGAGGCGGGGGCAGGCTTTTATTCAGCCGCCTCTCTGAATATTCTCCAGGCCCCCAATAGGGGTCAGTCACCAGAGGCTGCGATGACTGTCAGGTGCATATACACACACATGAAAAATACAACCCCCCCCACCCAAAAAGTCTGCAGTTTCACAAAGAACTATCTGTCCTTCCCCTCCACACATAGTCACCCAAGCCCAAAATTAGTTAGTTTAAAATTTTATTGGTTTTTTTTTAACTTTTTAAATATTTTTACTTAATAAAAAGTCAAGGTTTGTCCGTCTGGTCATGTCCTTGTCAAGTTAATGTGGGAAAGTGGCATTTGCTCTAAGAGCCTGAATGGAGTCATAAATAACAGAAAAGAAACCCCGCCCTTCTCCGGGCAAGGGGAAGGGGCCCTGCTCCGTCCCGCTGGCTGACAGCGCCCCATGTGGGCTTCACTAAACCAACGGAAAGGAAGGTGCTTGGCGAGGGGGGTCCGGACCGGGCCAGACTGCACCCCTCCAGGGGCCTCTGCCGTGGGCATGAGGGCTGGGCCCAGGCGTGGGGCCAGCAACTGAGCCAAGGCTGGCTGGGGTCTCAGGTCACAGGGAGAAGGGTGGACATCAGTTCCCAGGGGGGTGGAATGGAAGCTGCTGGGAAGGATGAGACTGAACTGGAAAGAGAAGAAAGAGTCAGTGAGGCGAATGAAGGCAACAGACCGGCCAGAGTCATCAGTCCTATCCAGATCTCACAACCCCAGCGAGCCCTAGAACACCTCCCACTCGTGGCCAAGGCCCAAGCTCTTCCCTACTCATCAAAAGTAGCAGAGAGCACTATCCAACTGAGCCCACTTCCCTCTCTGGACTCACCTTGGTGGTGCCCTAAATAAGTGAATGGGGAGGGCGTGGAGGCTGAGAGAGTGGGCACACCGCTCTGGGGCACGCCTCCTTGGGGAGGCCCACCATGGGTCTGTGGGGGATGCAGCAGCATGACCTGGGGAGCTCCAGGATGAGGGGGTGGGGCAGCTGCAATTCCAGTCTGGACGTGGGCCTGTGGAAAGATATAAAGCATTTCAGCCCATCTGCAGATCAGTATTTCACATTAAGAGGGACATACCGTGGCATTTCGACAACTGCATAAAAGCCAACAGATGCAGAAGCAACCCAAATCCTCAAAATGCTGGGAAGTCATTTGGCAGCTGGTTCAGAGGGTGGAGCTGCAGTCTCAAGCTAGACCTTACTAAACCAGGCCTTACTAACCCAGAATACATTTTCCCAAGACGGCTTGATAATCCAGTGCTGCTTACAGTACTTGTTAATGACTATATGGTACATGTTTATCAAACTGGCTAAAATATGAGATATGCTGTAACTGGAGAACCTGACTGAAGACAAAATTAAACCTAATGGTTAATTACACATGGGTAGAAGGTAACTGCTACACCTGGGCAAAGCAGCAGGGGCGTCACTGCCACACAATGTTATAATAGTTGCCACTGCAACACCCAACCACAAAGCATAGCTTCCAAGGCTAGGCAAGCAACAGCATGGCTCCAGCAAGCACTATTCAGTTCAGGAACACAAAAAATAAAGAACCATATTCAAAGGAGAACAGGAGCTCTAGTGCAGAGCTACAGTAGTCAGTTTCCTGAAGTCAGAACCTTGTGGGCCTTAAAAAAGCTTCTAAGTTACTAAGCTCAAGTGACTTAAGCCCTCTACAAATATACACAGCGTAAACCTCGTTGAGATGCATCTGCAAGGCACTTGGGTTGGGAGACTACTGTGACCGATAGCACACCAAACATTATTTTGTAGCAAGACCACAATTATCTGTACCCCTGCTGTTTGGCCCCCAAACACAGTGGTCTTAGCTCTCCCATAAAATTAAATGAAGGGAAACATTCAACTGACAGGAGGAAAGGACAAAAATAAACTGTACTAAATGACCCTATAAAAATACAAATGGGCCCACAAGGCTCTGATTTGTATAAACTCAAATTTAATGCTGAATTTTAATTCATAACTTTTCATGTTTTGTTTTTATTTCATAACCTGCTTCAGGCAGGTTCCCAGAAGAGGTGGCATAAAAATGTCCTAAATAAATCATTCGTTCCATCTGCAGAAGATGCTTTAAGTTGCCCAGCTACAAGCCACTAAGACACAGGGCCAGAATCCTGCTTTACAGTTGGCCTAAATAGCAGTGAGTTTTTTAAAATTTCCCATTTTCAGCGGCAAAAGGATGCTGTAGCATAGCTCAAGAGAAAGCAGAAAAAAACTTCATTCATAGCATTTCTTAAAACTACACGAATCATATAGTTGAACCCATGAACACCCTCAAGTGGTACAAGCCCACTTCATAGTTAAGGCTAGAGCCTTCCCTGAGCCAACAGGGAACACACTCACCTGGGTTACATGGGCCATGTTGGTATAGCCATGCTGTAGCTGCTGGTGAGCATGGATGGCGTACACAGCCTGCTGGGGAAAGCTGCTTTGTGGAGACTGAGCACTCGGCCCTGGCGTTATGGAGGGGGGCGTAGCAGTCAGTGTGGCCGTGTGGTAAAGGTTCTGCTGCTGCTGGGCGCTGGCCAAGTGAGGTGGCTGTCCAGCCTGGTGCTGAGGCAGAAGACACAAGGGACACAGCTTAAGCCCTGAAGCCTTGAACACAATCAACTCTCAAGCCATATTCTCTTCCCCTCTGCTACCACCGTACTACAAAAACCAGGCACACCGTGGTGATACAGAATACATCTTTGTAAAACCAGAGAGTGTCCAGTACATTTCATCTTGCTGCTTTCTCCACTAAGCACTGATTGTGGGGAGGTGGGGAGAAAGGAAAGGTTCTTTGGTTGCTAATCCTTTCCATCACTGATACACTCTCAGGCCAGGAAGCTCAGATCCCCAACCATCAGGAGCAGTTCCTTGGCAGATAATCAATCTTAGTTAACTGCCTTCACTAAAACATTAAAATAAAACCCTTTCTTGCCCTTCTGCTTGGGGGAAGAAACCTGGACTGAGTACTGCGCCTGACCCAAACAAGATAGTGTCACAGGCTGAAATTAGTAAGTATGATGGCCTAAGGCCAACCATCCATGGGAGTTTCCCTATGCTCCTCTGTTCCTGCAGCCCCTTCTGATCACCAAGATGACCAGCTGTTGGGACTCCATGGGGAGGACCAGAATAAGGAGGGGCTAGGGGAATGAAACGGCTCCACTTCCTTCTCCTGCAAGCACAGCTCTGCTAAAGGAAGAAGACAATTTCACCCTTGTTCCTTCTAATTCAGCTGCACAAATATCCCACTGTACAGGTTCCATGACCCGAGGAATGATCTTTCCAGTGAGCTACAGGAATAAAGAAGAACATGGAAGAAATGCCATCTGCCTTCTGTGCAGAGATGGTTGGACACAAGCTACCATCAATGTAAGCATACACATGAAGCTGCTTTATGGACCATTAATCCATCTGGGTCAGTATTACTTACTCAGACTGGCAGCACCTCTCCAGCATTTTAGATGGAGGTCTTTCATATAACCTACCATATGATCCTTTTAGCTGGCTATGCCAGGGACTGAACCTGAGACCTTCTACATGCCAAGTAGATGCTCTGTCTCTGCATGCCAAGCAAATATGCTGCCACTAAGCTACCGACTCTCAAAAGGAGAATACAAAAGATTGCACATTCATGGGTCATTGGGCTGGTTTTAAAATGGATTATTTTCTTGACTTTTTGAACTTCCCTTCACATACATCAACTCTAGAGCTGGTACAGATTGAAAGCAGCTTCACTCCGAATATATTGGACGACCCCCGACATGAAATAACTGTAGATTTTCAGAAGAGAGCTCATAAGAACACATCTGTGCCAATCCCAAAACGTAAGACCAAAATGCACAAATCGCAAGAGCCAAACAAGCATTACGTGACTCCCCACAGCTAGTAACCTATTCCCTGTGCGTCCCATCTCTTCCAGTACCTGCACAGGGCTGGGTGCAGCATGTTGCGCTTGCTGTTGGTTGCCCGTGGGCGTGGTAGCTGGTTGAGGCTGATGTGGATGCAGCTGTGTGGCATGGTGGGGATACGACTGATGCACTGTGGCTGGGGAGAGAAGCAGCAAGCAGCAGTCAACCATGTGAAGGGAGGATGGGGAAAGTAAGTGCAGAGCGGGTGCATCTCCAGACTCAGTGCAAACTCACCATAGAGCGTCTGGGGCGTAGGTTGCTCTGCTGGAGGGTACTGGGGAGTAGATGACGAGACAATGGCCTGGGGGTGGCTGCCAGACGTCATCATGCGTGGGTTGCTCTGCAGCATGGGGGCAAAGACGGGCTGTGGAAGGGGGGAACAGAAAGGGTTAGAGCAAAGGGGGACATGGCCTGCACACCCCAAGGTCTGTTTCTTTCCCCCACTAGCACATTGTAACACCCACCTGCGAGGGATAGTGTGCCATGGGCTGCATCATGGTGGGCTGTCCTGTGAACTGCTGGGGACTGTAAGAGATATATGAGGAATACGGCGTGGCAGCCACCAGAGGGGGGCCTGCAGCTGCTGCAGCCTGCATAATGGGAGGCGCTGAAGTAGGCTGGTGCTGGTCCGAACGCTGGGGGGGTAGGGAGCCTGTGGAGAAATGGGGAAATCCAGCTCACACTCATAACTCTTTTCCAAACCACAGAAATAAGGCACACAATCCAAGCTCCCCATTGGTCTCACCAACACTTCCAGAAGCATCCACTCACCTTTGGCTCGGTACTTCCCTTGCTGTCCAGGCACAGAGTTGGAAACCGGATAGGGATACATCTGGGGTGCCTGCAGCAGATGGGGCAAGCCAATTAACCCTACAGCTGCACCATTCCCCCACCCCAAGTGGTAAGTTGAAAAGGACCAAAGGTTATAAAGCTCAGCACCCTGTTCAGAGACAGAACCAGCCCCACAGGAGGAATGCTGCCACAGAACAACCACCTGCCGCTCACCTGCACGGCTGGGCTCATGTGGATCTGTGGGATGTAAGAGATGTACTGCGGACTGTACATGCCACTTTGCCCTGGCGTGATCACTGGGATGGAGGGCGTAGAGTGGGTCCGTGGTCCTGGTGAAGTGGGCGTACTCGTTGACTTGTTCTAAATGGTTAAGAAAAAAGAAAATGTATAAAGCCAGAACTACCCAGAAGAACCTTTAAAAAGGCCAAAAGTCTTCAGCAAAGGGTATACTGTGGCAGTCCAGCCTAGCAGGTTGCTCTTATTTAAGACACTGATATGCCTGCCTTTCTTTTGATCATCTCAGGATCCAAATCTATGACTTTAGATCTCTTTCCCTGTCCTCCCACCCGTCACTCTGGGTTTGTTCCTCACTTACTCACCACAGACAGAAGCGTCTTGGAAGGGTTAAATTCCTTTGCGTTCGGGTTTAGTGTTGACTTCTTCACCTGCCTGGAGGCACAGAGTATAAGAAAATGAGATGAGGAAACCACCGGGATTGTACAGCATCAGCGCATAGGCTGTGGTTCCCACTAGTGACTCACTCTGAGACAGGGCCATCCTCCTTGTCATCTGTGTCACCTTTGCCTGGAGGGCTAGCCGTCTGGGTCTGACGTTCCATGCCTTCACAGGGTCCCTTCTCCTCCTTATTGCTGCTCTCAGACAGCTCAAGGCTGGGTTTGGGGGATTCATCAGGCACTTCACACGTGCCCCCTGCCCCTACCAATGCTTCAGGAGGCTTGTCTTTCACTTTCCCTTCAAGAGTCTCCTTGGGGCGGAAAGGGTCCAGCGAAGCTTCTGGGGAGGAGCTGGACTGAAGCTGGGGAGGGAAGATGGCGTAACAATTATGGCTGCATCCATAACATTATCATCCCCACAAAGGACATGTGGACAACCTTCCCTCACCTTGAACTGAGCTCCAAACTTGCGCAACTCCTCCAGCTGATTCCTTTTCTGCTCATTTTGGAGTCCTAGAACATGGCAAGAGCATCAGGACAATTGAATAAACAAATGATCAAGAGTTTAAAACTTTAAATCTTAAAAGATACAACAAAATTAGCCATGCAGTTCAGGTTCCATTGTAGTAATCACCCAACAATCCTCTCAGAAACTGAGAATTTTCAAAATGGTCTTGAGAGAAAAGCAAGAAGTCACAAACCTTTGCTGGCCTGTTTAACCAGGTCTGAGGGCCCCATAACTTCCAAGGTCCTGCTGGGTTCTTTGGTGGCAGAGCTAGGCACCTCTTTAACTGGGGATGAGGGAAGGGAAAAAACTGTTAGCACCATACTCCCAAGATGCACCACAAAGAACAAAGTAGAAACTACTTCCAAGTAGTCAGAAATAAGTATGAGCTACGTGACCTGTTAAATCTAGCTCAACTTAAGTCTAGCTCACCCACCTTCTTAAACTGAAAGAGTTCAATCAACCAAGTAAACCTAGTGGATCTGAAAAGGCGGCCAGCCTAATTGGGGAAAAGGATGGGGAACTAGAAAGTCTTGATATTCTGGGAAAGGACAAAAGACTAAGAGAAAGGCATGTCTGGTTCAGTTCCTGGCAACAGTCCACCAATGCAATCTGCCAGCCTGTGTGAATTCTTACCCTCAACAGCAGCTATAGGGGCAGATGTTAGGACCTTGGGCGAAGGCGGGGTTGGGGAAGCACTAGGCTCCAAGGCAGTTCTCGATTCCGAGGGTGATGCAGGAGCAGCAGGGACAGGTGATCCCACGGGAGGATCCTGGGAGGAGACTGGCACAGCCGAGACAGACTTGGGAGAACGAGGAGGATAGAGACGACCCACTGTGTGGAAAGATATCAAGAGATGTGAGCACCAGTCCATGAACCTCACCTTGTATTCTAGATTTAGGGGAAATGACCTTTTGGCTCCACTCTGCACAATACCTGTTGGAGATGCAGCTGAGACTTCCATGGGGCGGCTGGAAGGGGAAGACATAGTCTTGGCCCCGCGGAGGGGTCGCTGAGACTTTGGAGACATTCTGGATGGACCTATAAGGCAGCAAATAAGTAATGAGACAAGTATACCAAATAGACCTGCACTATCTGCAATTCTTCCTTGCTGGAAAAAGACAGAGTCCATCATTTACCACAACTCAGAACAACGAAAACTGAAAAAACCATGTTAATACAGGAGAACTGTTACTTCACGGAAACCTCCATGGGAAGAGATTCCATGGCCCCGAGATAACTTTTTCCTCTGGGCAGAGTAGGACTCAGGCCTTTTTGTCCCATAGGAATGGGGGCATCAAACGATTCATGTTTCCTATTTCTAAGCCCTACATCTCAGGCTCAGCTTCACCTCCATTGATTCCTCGCTGCTCTGGAATGGAACCAGGGCTGCTGTCTGGATGATGTCCACTTCCGCGGGGCGGCAAAGAACCCATGCCCGGCCTCCCACCACGAGAGCTGCTGCAGCGCATGCCTCCTCGTGTGCCTTCTCTGACGCGCTGGGGAAGCGGTATGTATTTGCCATCTCTGGGAAAACAGAAAACACCCTGATGTAGCACAAGGGACCACAGCCGACATCATGAATTCAAAGGGACATGCGCTGCAAAGGGAGTGGCAGACCCCAGATGTGCAAGATGATCAAGCTTCCAGGTGCTGGCTTTAGAGAGGAGACTTTGGTATGGTTTTCCTCCATCCCAAAAGATGCAATCTGAACCAGCAGCAAGTGACAACTGTGACTGCCCTATGCAGAGGAAGGTATTTTGCTGCTGGGACTAAACCCAGCCTTTTCCTTTTCACCCTCGCCTCTTCGCCTATTGTCACTGTCTCACCTGGATGCCAGACTAGGGCTGTCCCTCCCCGACACTTGTCTTTGCACAGAACTGTGCTTCTCCTCTTCTGTGCGTCCATCGTCATTCTCCATGGCAATACGTTGTCGGTACTGTGGACTTGACTCAATCTCCCGAGCCAGTTGGGCAGCCCTGGCCTCTCGCTGCCGGAATTCCTCTGAATTATCTTTCTCAAGAGGTACTCTACCATGCAGAGACAAACACAAAAGCTGGCTAGGAAAATTTATGATGCCAACTGCTCCTCTGTAGACAAATGTCTGTTGTCCTATCACGAGCAGAAATGCCAACCCTCTGTCAAGCTCAGCTTTAGAAGGTACTGATACTTCCAGAAGCTCACAGTCTTTGTCTGGCCTACACCAGATCTGTCAGCCTCAGATGCTGGTTTATCTCCAACTGTGATTTGGCTGACACCTTTCACTTCCCACACAAGCGTGACCCTGAAATTATGTTTCAAATTGCAAAGAAACACACAATTTCCATCAACAACAGGCACAGTCAATCTATGCAAGTACCATAAATGAAGAAGTATAGTTTTGCTACACAGCTATTGAATCAGAGACAATTTGCTGGCCTTGTGAATTTCCCAAATATTTTACACTTTAGAGGCCAGGGTATAAAAGCTACACACACTAACTGTTCATTTAGTCTCTCAAGTGATACACAACCAACCTCCTGGCAAACACAGCCTGGGCAAAAGGAGAGAACATTAAAGACTAGCACTTCTTTATGGGGCCTGGAGACTGCAATATACTATCTGCATTGCATGCTCTTGTAACTACATTCCTGACTACAGCACAGATAAATAGCTTATAATGTAGTTACCCATGTAAATCCCTTACATCTGATGTTCCTTCAAACCTCTCTCTCAGTTACAGATCTGATAAGGTAACAGGTAACAGAAAGTTTTAGCCCACTCCATACACAAACACTACTAGTACCTGAGAATGGGTAACTCTTTCAACATTTAAGCTAAGAATCTCCTCCTACCGACAACACCATGGTCATCAAAAATACTCGTACGTTACTCTTGATTGACAACAACAAAGAATATCTCAGTAAACAGAAATCAGAAGGGTATGTAAGCTGTTAGGAGCATCAAAAGGTCAAGAACAGCATCCTGAACAAACTTTGTCAATCCATCTATTATCGTTCCACTGCCTTATTATTTTCACTCATTGCCTTGCAGTGACTAAAAGACAAACGGGTTTTTTTTTGTTTGGTTTTTTTTTTTGGGGGGGAGAGAGAAATGACTAGTTTGGTGTTGCACTGTTGTCCCCAGTATGTTTGCTAGACAGGTATTCAATCAACATCATATGCTGTCTCATCCCCTTCCCGGGGTCCCCCAAGCCCATTCATGACTACAGCTGTTACTCACGTGTAAGAGGAGAGGCTACTGTCATAGGTGGTCTTCACACCATAATTTTCCTCATTGAACTTGAACATCTCATTTGGGTCCCAGCCATTAGACTGAAATGACAGACAACAACCTTTTCAAGCATTTTAGCCCAAATAACAGCTCAGCAAAGAACCAAACCCAAGCAAGCCAGAGCAGGACAATTACCATGTCAGATTCCAAGTCATAATCATCACTGTTACTGTCTCCCCCTTCCCAGCGTTGTAGGACCTTCTCCTTGTGCTCTCCATTCACCTTTGAATTCATGGCAATGGCAGAATCCGTGAACTTATCTAGGGCACAGAACAAAGAAGGTGGTATGGATGCAAAGTTCCAACCTTTCCATCCTAGGCTTCAAGAGCGTCATGGGATGTTATTACCTTTGGTGGCGTAGTTAAAATCTACGTTGCGGAAGTGCACAAGCATAACGTCGGCAGGCTTGAAGACCATCGTGTCCACAATATCCTCCCGCTTGGGCCCTATTGGCTGATCAGGCACCTTCTTGTGCACGGCATCCACAGCCAGCTCAAACTGCAGAAATAATCCATATATCACATGCACATTGCCCACCCTGGAACTATGTGCACAGCTGTATCACACCATTCCACTGGCCCACATCCATAGCTATTACCAAGCAGTTCTTGGCTTCTCAAAACTACAAGCATATAAAACACTCACCCTAGAGCTCAACGTTTTAAAAATCCCTTCATAGGTGCTTCCATTTTTCACCTTCACATCACATGTAGAGCCCTGGGAAAGAAACAGGAGAATGCAAGTAACATCAAGGAAGGAAGATTTTTCAAGCTGCAGTTCATCACACCTCCCTCCCCCCACCCCCCACCCCGATAGCTTCACCTACTGCAGGAAGAGGAAGAGAATCAGCACAGGGGGTTAATCACTAGATTCAGTGATTTGGATTTTACCACCTATGAATATACCATTTGGACAATTAATCAACAACATTCCTGTTTGGTTTGCAGGCAGCATTTGCACATACATTCACAGAATATCTGGGATATTTCTGAAAACACCCTTAAAGCTAAACAAAAGCTAAGCAAAAAAGGAAAGAAATACTCAGGTTAGCTTCATGTGAGTAACAAGTCTGAGCAGGTGGTATCACAGGGCTTCCCACACCAGCAGAAAGAACTAGAAGGAACTCCTCCAAATACCATCTTTTATTGCACATTCACCCAACTGTATACCTGCTCTTCAAAGTCTCCACCCTTCTAACTTATCTCATAGACTCACCACAACAGCTGTCAGGAAGTGCAGCATTCGGGAATTGTTGTAGACACCCTCAAAGGCCTAAAGGTAAATAAGGGGGAAACAAGGTTCATCAGAAAACTTGCAGACTTACATTCTCTTTACAAGCGGTCTAGAGCTTCCAGTTGTTGGGACATTTAGCTGCAGGAAAGCAGCACTATCAAAAGAGCAATAATAACCACATTTTAACAAACTGCACCTCACTAAGAAAGCAGGAAATTAAAAGGATTTCCCCCCTTTGGTGGGTGCAAACAGTTTCTTCCAGCAGTCAGATGTCCATGTCAAGGCACTGGCAAATGGGATCACCACCAGTCCCTGGACAGAGAGCTAGAACTAGGGACACAATTCCAATATTTTCTAACCAAGTAGGCATTAAACAAATGCTGCCATCCTGTTTTGACATACTTCATATGGTAAATGGTTTCATTTCTAGTTTGTCTAAACACATCAGTACCTCCAATGGTACAAACTAGAGTATCTAGTAAAACAGAAGAGGCGGCAAGGTCTTTCATTACTAAGACATTACAAGTGGCCTCTTTTGCATCTCAAAGATGATCAAATAATGTTGTTCCAAAGCTTTAAAGGAAACCTGATCAAGAAACCCATTAAAAAAACTCTACTTAAAACTACACTGGTTACATCCCAGAGAGTACATACACCATACTACTAGCAAGGGAAGATGGACAGCTTGGTTCAGGGGCTCAGGTGTAATTTAACAGTTGCACAAGTTTCATAGTCTATAAGTCTCAAAATGCAAGAACAGCCTTGTGGCTCTGGGAAGTCAAGATTCTAGTCAATGATCAGACACTTACAGGAGACTGTGGAGGTCCTTTGCCTGTGCTCTGACCCCTGAAAAAGAATCAGATATAAATGTAACTCCCCAGAATGTGATATCCTCTCGACATATGTTATATTAATAGGCCATCTTTGAAAAGTCTCACCATTTGTTATATAAACTGAATTTGTCCCCAAGGGTTCAAAACAGGTATGATACATTTTACAGCAAGCATTGTACAATGGAGAATGCGAGGGACGAATCTCCTAAATCAGCTACTGATCTAGGAATAGCAATCCCCTCTTCATAGCATGGGACAGCACGGGCTCTTGAGGTAAGCAGGCGCAGAGTACACTGCAAGAAGCATCACTCTCAGCAGAGAGGAAAAAGACCCCGTAAATTGTAAAAGAAGCAAAACGTGTGGAATCTACATATTCCAGCATCCATGCCCCATGGTGCAAAGGACAGACTGTAGATAATTGTGAAACCCTTTGTATGGAATGGATTCCTTATGGATCTTACCCACACTTCTAACTTTTCAATACTTCAGTTAGGTTTACAACAATTATTAGGTAACTTGTGGGAACTCAGCCAAGCCAGTCAGAAAGTTATGCCACATAAAAGAAGTCATTCTAAAGGAGATAGTAAGGCAACCAAGTCAACACAAAAGGGAACAGTCTAAGTTAAATTATACCCTGACATATGCATTCCTGACACATGCACTCTCTTCTACCAAAACCCATGTAGTTACAAAGCCTTTCCTAGCTTCTGATACCCTGCAGCACAACTTTCAAGGCTAGAGAATTTCCACAGCTTTTGTTGTCAGATTCTAAAAACTACCATATGTTTCTGAAGTTTTCCAGCCACAGAGTGCCCTGCTCATCTTTACACTGGCCAGGCTAATTGCACTACTCAGTTCATTGCAAGTGGAAATACAGCTACTTCCTTCGTTGCCATACAAGTTGAATGTGGATAACATAACCACCTGTCAGGTATAAATTGTAAAACATCCTTTCAAGGCCCTTTCAGCTAAATTCTCTAGTGCCTTTGGGATGGTGAGGAAACAGCCAGCTTGCAGTGCCCTCTTCTGTATGTGTCTAAGATAAAAAAGTATCTTAACAAAGCAAACTATTCCATTTGTAACACTCTTACATTGCTAAATTTGAAGCAATTTACATAGAGACTTATTAATTTATACCCCACCTCTCTCCCCAAGGTGGATCCAAAACAGTTTACATCATTCTCTTCTTCATTTTATCCTCACAACAACCCTGTGAGGTTAGGTTAGACTGAGAATGTGTAACCGCTTCAAGGTCACTCAGCAAGGTTCCACAGCAGATTGGAGATCTGACCGGGGTCTCCCAGATCACAGTCAGACACTAACCACTACATCACCTCAGCTCTTAAAAGTACGATTCTATGCACATTTACTCAGAAATAAGTTGCAACTAAAATCAGTAACAAGTACATATAGGGCTGCAACATCATCCTATACAAAGAGCCTTGTGGCATTTTAGAGTTCAACTGATTTGCTGTGGCAGATACTTTCACCTGGTGAAGTGGACACTGGCCTACAAAAGTCAGCAACATTGTAAACCACTTAAATCTTTTGCAAGGAACAACTTTGGTGTGTTGAAAGCTGAGTTACTGTACTGGAATAAAAACCATCAGTTAAAAGATACTTAAAGAGGGTTTTTCTTCTTTTTTGCTAAGACAGCTATCGCTTCCGGACTGTGTCCTTATACCCCCTAACACCACACCACGGAACTTACGCAAGAAGCATCATTCCTTAAGAAGCCGCTTCCATCGTGTTTTAACCTCACATGCCGGACTGGGGAGGGATCAGCGGCATCCAATCAGCCGCCGGCCTCACAAATTGCGCTTAGTAGACAGCCAACTCTTTCCCCTTCCTTCCCTTAGTCCTCTTTTCAACCCTCCGGGGCGGGAGCGCGCGAACACGTGCGCGCGCAACAGTTCTTCCTCCCCCCCCCCACAGCTCCAAGTCCCCGGATGATGAGTCCGAAGCCGTTTACCTGGTGCCGCTTCCTCCAGGGGGGCCTCCTGCTCCGCTGCCGGGGGGCGCCACCGTCGCGGCTCTAACTCCTCCCGTAGCGCCGGAACTGAGGCTGCCGTTGGGGCTGGCGGGGGCAGGGTTGGGCTTCCGCGAAGCAGCAGCTGCGGCGACGGCCGGAGGCGGCGGCGTCGGCGTGGTGGGCGGCGGTGGGCCCGAGGCGGGAGAGCCGGGCTGAGGGGAGGGCGGCGGCAGGGGCTGTTTCAACATGGCGGTGGCGGCGGCGGCGAAAGGGCCGGGCGCCGCAGTCTCAGCCCCCCGCTCCCGCCTCCTGGGACGCGCGCGAGGGCCGTTGGGCAAGAGAGCCGAAAGAAGAGCGGGGAAGGGAAGACCGCGAGCGCCTCGCTCAGCCCTGCTTCGGCGCAGCCTGGGGGCGGCGGTGGGGGGGGGAGGAAGGGACTCTGGAGGGGAAGGAAGAAGGAGAAGGAAGGGGGAGAGGAAGTCACGACCCGGCCCACCGGCTTGCCCCCGCAGCACTCCGCGCGTGCTGTCGCCCGTCAAGAACGACGGGCTTGAAGCCGACACCGCCGCGCGCACCTCCTGGCCCGGAAGGGGAAACGTGCAAGCGAAAGGGAGGCCAAGGTGGCCCGGCTGCCGAAGAGGGGCCGAAAACTCCAGACGGGCAAAAAAAATATGCAAATCAAAAGAGGCAGGCGGAGGGGCTCCCTTCCTCCCTCCTCGCGGCGTACGTGAGAGAAGTCAAGAGAAACAAAAAAGCGGCACGTAGGCCCGGCGCAGAAAGAGAAAGACACACACACACACAGGAACGAGTCCCGCGAGGCGCGCTCTTATTGGACGCCTAGCCCTGTTTCTGAAGAGAGGGAGAGCGAGAGAGAGCACGCGCGCTCACCCCCGTGGTGGTTGGGCAAGGAAAAAAAAAGGTGGGGGGAAGGGTGAGAGTAGAAGGAAAGAAGTGTAAAGTCTCGAGGGCGAGAACCAATCAAGAGGCAGCCCTTGAGGGGGAGAGAGGAGGGCGGTGGGGGAAGGGAGGCCGTGAGGCCAGTCTCTCCAGTGAGCGCGCGGGAGGCCGGGGGAGGGAGAGAGCGCGCGCGAGAAAGGGAGGGAAAAAAAGAGGAGGGGGGAAAGTGGTGATGTTGGCGCTGAGGGGCCTCGACGCCAACGGTCTCAACTCCCCCCGTCCTTTCCTTACACTTTGGGCCGGCGGGTTTCCGTATCTTAGCGGGAGCGCGCTTGCTTGCTGAGGGGGAGGGAGTTGTGGGGAGGGGGATCCCCGCTGGCCCGCGCGGACGAAGAATCAATCCGGTTGCTGCACAATGAGTCCCTGGTGGAGGGCAGGGCTTCGCTCAGCGCCCGGGGCGCGCTCTCCTTGCCGCGCACGTCCGCAGCCGGCGCGCGCACGCTCCCCGCGTGATCACAGGAGGGGGGGCCCCTTCTCGGCCAATCGGGGAAAGAGAGACTGTGGGATTGGAGCAGCCGGCCAGGTTTTGCGTCTCCGGTAATGGGCTCGAGGCTTCAGTGCACATGCGTAAAGAGAAACAAAGACACTGCCTTCCTTCTTGTTTCCACCAGCTCGATGTGCGCATGCGCACAAGGACGCGGGAGTGGGAGGAGACGACCCGCGCATGTGCCTTACTCCCGTAGAGCTGTCTCTGAGAAAGAATGCCCGGGTGTCTCCGCATGCGCATGGGCAAGAGGGGGGGCGGGTGCTGAAACTAAAGGTCCCGGATGTTAACCTGAAGATGGTTGACCCGAAATGACCCCGATTCCTCAATGTCACATGGGTTACAGTTATAGCCTGGCCTCAGTGACCTCAAGGGCAACGTAACCCCCATTCCCTGACACTGTGGGGCGCGGTGGGGGAGGCAGGTGGAGGTAACTGAGGCTTTCATTTATAATTTTTATAAACTTTTAAGTTCATGCTGTGAGCCTTTTCTGCCATTTGTATGAGAAGAGTGGGACTGGGGATTTGCTGAGTTTTAAGAGGCTGGAGACTTGTAATTGTTCTTAAGAGAACTGAAAGTGACATGACGGAAGTTTTGCTTTCTGTAATGATATATGCACTCATTTCCTTCTCATTCTTGCATAAACGGATTATGTGATGGATTTTGAAACCGTACAAAATCCTGCTAGATCTGGTTCCAGAGGTGAAAATGGGATGTGGACATACCCTGAAGAGTGACCACCTCCAGCTTTTTTTTTGAGGGGGGAAGTCCCAAGATGCTGATGTAGTGTGGCATTGTGGTAAATCTGTGGAGCCTGATCCTGTACATACTTGAACATAAGTCTCATTGCGTTCAGTGACACTAGTTCATCCCTCATAAAGCTGATGATTGGTGCTCCCCTAATGTGAAATATTATAATAGCAGAACTGCCTTTGAAGACTGCAGTGTTGGTACAGAATGCTGTGGCCAGAATGTTGACTGGAGTGGGTTGTAGGGACCATACCACTGGCTCCTAATTTGCTTTCAGAGCCAAGGACCGTCTTCTCTCTTATGAACCTCTGCCCATTCATTCTGATCATCTTAGAGACCCTACTTTGGGTGTCCTTGCCATCTGAGGCTAGACTGGTGGCAACCCCTCCCCCAAGAACCTCCTTGGTTGTGGTGCCAACACTTTGTAACTCCCTCTGCAGGGTGATTTGCCTGTCTCCCCCTATCATTGTCTTCCATCAGCAGGTGAAGACTTGTTTGTTTGGTACCCCCACACACACTATTATTGGCCCTCCTCCCTGGCTGTATTCTGTTTGTGTTTATGTTTTGTTGAATTGTTCAATTAGTTGTATGTCCTTTGTATTAAATGCTGTTTTATTGAAATGTTTTGATGTTCACTGGCCTCAGGACCCTGGTTGGCTGGAAAGGTGGCATAGAAATGTTTTAAATAAATAAATAGGTAAGCAAATCTACATCTCTCCAGTTGTCCAGGGTTAATGTATTTGTTGTTCAGGTCTTGCTATTTCCCCTCAGTGCAAGTTTTCCCTCCAATGCACAGCTCAGACTCTTGAGCTAGGAGTGGAGCTTCTGCCCTCACCCTGGTGGGAAAGAAGAGAGGACAGAGCTTTCACACTTTCTCCACTGCACTCTGCCTCTTTTCATTTCCAGGGGGTTCAGCTCACGATTAGCCTCCGGCACACAGGAAGCAATGCCTCCCAGGCCTGTGCTGCCACTGACTTGAGGTGTACTATGGTGGGGCTTAAAAGATGGAGTAGGTTTAGAAGTGAGTCCAGTTGTTTGAAAACCCCACTTCAGGCTCACTGGAGGGCAGCAATGGTTTACTCATACAGGAGAGCCTATCCTTACCTTCTCAAGGCAGACAGAATCCACCTTTAGTCTCAGTGATGGAGGTGGAATATAGATCAATGAATAAACTATACCATAACTGTCTCTCTATATAATAGAGCATTATTAACAATTAAATGGATCAGATGGCATGTTTAGAGAAGGCTATACATGAACTGAAAAGTATCAAAGGGTTTTTAAAGTAGAAAGGCAAATATGAGAAGCTCAAACCACAGCCTTGTTTCTTATTTAAGTATGATCCATTATATGTCTTTGTGAGTTATCTACTTCATGACCCCTTTCTGATCACCCCAGTTTCACTCACTTCACTCTGTTCTTGAACGGATATATACTAGTTTGCACAGATCAGAATACATTCAGCATCTTGATAATCTGTTATCCTATTTATCCTTTAAGTCCTCAAGTCAAATCAGCATTTCCAGTTTTTATTGGAGTGTACCTGGGCTCAAACTTCCTTTTTGTCTGAAATATTCATCTGGAAATATGTTGGGTTCACTATGCATTAGTTCTTTGCTATGTACTTATTCTGTACGTCAAAATGGATGGTGCAGCCTAACCAATTCGCAGAAGGTACTAGAAATATTTTCAGTTGTGATGCTCCTTCTCATGAGCCATTTGGCAAGCTCTGCTCCCCCACAGATTACATAAGCTTCACTCATTTGTTAACTGTGGGACACAATTGCAAGACTAAACTTTATGGAAGATGTGAGATCACATTGATTTAGTCACAGTGGCATCCTAGACACATCGGGAATGGAAAGTGGCTTGCATTGGCCTCCCTTTTTCACAACAACCACCCTGTGAGCTAGGATAGACAGAGGGTGACTGGTGAATGGCTGAGTGGTAACTCTAACATGAACACATGAAACTGTCTCATACTGAATCAGACTGTTGGTCCATCAAAGTCAGTATTGTTTACTCAGACCAGCAGTGGCTCTCCAAGGTCTCAGGCAGAGGTCTTTCGCATCACCTACTGCCAGATCTTTTGACTGGAGATACCGGGGATTGCTCCTGCCAACCTAGCAGTTCGAAAGCAAGAAATTGCAAGTAGATAAAGAGGTACCACTTCGGTGGGAAGGTAACAGCGTTCCGTGCACCTTGGTGTTTAGTCATGCCGGCCACATGACCACGGAAACGTCTTCGGACAGCGCTGGCTCTTCGGCTTTGAAACTGAGATGAGCACCGCAACCCTAGAGTCGGATTCGACTGGCTTTCGAGCAAGGGAACCTTTACCTTTACCTTACCGGGGATTGAACATGGGACCTTATGCCAAGCAGGTGCTCTACATGGGTCTCCAAGATCCCACACCTACACTCTGAACCACTGCACACTGGTGTGAGCCTGTTCCTTTGGTTTGGGAACCAGTTTGAATTTTCTGGAGGTGTGTGCATGACTATTACCATGAAATGTATTTGTTGCTGTTTGGTAACAGGTATGTTTTGGAGTTTACATTCCCATTTTCTTGCTGTGGAACTGCAACCAATACAGAAGAAAGGTAGTCAATAGAAAGCTCTCCCTCCCCCACTCTCTCCTGGGCACTTGCTTGTGTGCTCCTTTCCGAACTATTGAAAACCTTCCATAGTGCACTGTGCATCAAAATTTAAGATGTATTTATACCATGTTTTTCACTCATGATTGGCTGCCAAAGTAGTTTACTACAACGTAAGTTGTTAGGAATAGATAGTGTTATACAGACTCTTCCAGTTCCAGCAGTTGACTCCATGACCCATTCCACAGAGAGGGCTCAGGCTGCAGGTGAACTTGGGGGTTGGCTGATAAATGCTTACCCACAGATGCAGCCCTTACATGTGATCCTACCCAGATTGTGGCTTCCTCAATAAAAGGAATAAGAGTATCCTTCCAATGCTTTGGAAGAATTTATGAACACCATCCCTAGTAAGCTGCATTCCCTCTTTGATCATGATAGTTGTTTGTTTTATATTGTATTTTTAAAAAAGATGTGTCTGCAGTTCATGAATATAGATTCAGGTGGGTAGTTGTGTAGGTCTGAAGCAGCAGAACAAAGTTTGAGACCAGTGGCACCTCTAAGACCAATGAAGCTTTATTCTGGGTATAAGCTTTCATGTGCATGCACACTGAAACAGAATTCACCAACCATTACATAGGAGCTCTTCCTAGCAACATCCTCCTCACCCGCTACCTATATGTAATGGTTGGTGATTTCTATTTCAGTGTATCTGAAGAAGTGTGCATGCACATGAAAGCTTATACCCAGAATTAAACTTTGTTGGTCTTAAAGGTGCCGTGGAACTCAAACTTTGTGTCTGCAGTTGTATGCTTTAACTATCTTCCTCAGTGAGAAGACTGTCAGCTAAGGTGGGAGCAGGCACGATGGAGGTCTGGCTTGCCTGTTTGCCAGCTTCCCTCTCTTTCATGGCCCCATCAATGGCTGCTGAAGCTGGAGGAAGAGGCTCTCGTCAGAAGTTCAGCCCTAGCACAGCAAAGGGATAACTACCTTCAACCCAATGCTGCCTCATCAATGGAAGTTGGAAGCTGGAGCCAGACTGTATTCCACTAGAGCTGTATCTCCAAAACACTAGATTCCTGGCATCTCATCTCAAGTCATGTATGATTGGCCCATTCGCAATGAGGATCTCCGAGTTCAGGGGCAGTCTACCACTGAATACCAGTTGATTCAGGTCAACAACTGCAAGGAGGCTTTGGCCTCTGAGCTCTGCCTGCAGGCCTTTCAGGGTCAACTGGTCTGCCATTGTGGGAAATGGAATCCCGTAGATGGACGTTTGGTCTGATCCAGCAGGGCTTCTCTTATGCAGTTCACATTGTCTATTTGGGATTCGGGGTTATGCCAAATGCAGATGGATTCAAAAGAGATGGCCTTGTCTGCTCGCATTACATAAATAGGGGGAACTCGTGTTCTTTTAAAAAAGATGGTTGAATTCAGCATTGGCTGAGGCGCTTGACCTGCAGGAGCGCAGTTCAGTATCGGGGGACGGCACTCTGCCTATGCACAGAAAATATGAATAATATTCATCTATAAATATGAAACGCCCCAGGCGATGCTGCTGCATTGTTACCCGAGCAACCAGAAGCAGCGGCAAGCCAAAGAACCACGGCGCGTCGGGGGCCGTTGGTAGGCGCAACGTCCTGTGTTGTCATAACAACGCTTGAAGGCCCCAACCAATAGAGAACGGAAGGCGCGTCACCAGGCGGTGACGTCACGTCTCTCCTCTTGAACCCTCTAGCCTTCAACGAGGAGGCCTTCTCTTTATGGTAACACACAAAAAAAATAACGCTTGCCCTTTTCCCTTCTGGTTGATGACGAAGACGGAAGTGAAAGAAAGGAAATAGGGGGTTACCTGCGCGAGGGGACCCGGAAGCGGAAATGGCGCGCGAGAGCCAGGGGGTGAGATGGACTGACAAACCCTGGCTGTAAGGGGCCCAAGGCCGGGATGGTGAGTGACAAGCGTACAAAGCCTAGTTGGCTTCCCTCCTCTCCCCCCACACACGGCAGACCTCTTTCTCTGCCTCTCCCGAAGGGGGACGGCCCGTTATTCGCTCCTTCCCCCTGCCCGCCGTCCTAAAAATTGTTGTCAGGTCTGGAGCCTGCGAGGGCTCCTGTCAGTTTGAGCGCTGCGTTAAGATGAGTGTGGTTTCCCTCCTCACGCTGATGTAGCAACGACAGAGACCGCATCTGATAGAATTCTTCATTGTAGAAAGGGGCAGGGGCCCTTTGTCTGTGTTGACCCCGGAGAAGTATGAAAAGCCGTTTCTCCCCTCCTCTTGGCTTTTCACTTCCCTGTATGCATCTGCAGAGTGGATGCGTGTTTTGTTCCTCTTGCTTGAATATCATCTGTGTTTTTTGTGCCTTTTCCCAAAAGCTCCCAAATGGTGCTCCCAATTTATCCTTCTCCCCCCTCAGTTTATTTCTCCATTCCCATTCTGTTTACAACCAAATACTCATGTCGTGGTGTGTACCATATATTACTGCCTTTTGCACACGAGTATCTGTGCCTTGGCTTCAAAATCATGTGTTTCACTTTTTAAAAAGAATCTTTAGCAGCCGATATATGCTGGGATTTGGTTCCTCTCTTGTGCTGGTAGCTGTGACCCTGGTATACATAACAAGGAGGGAAGGAGCATGTTTAGTTTAAGCAAGAATGCTGTGATGGTCTGAGATGAGTTTAGAAGCGGGAACAGTGTGCCCTCTTTTCTGTTTGTAATGCCAGACGTTATCATCTGTTTGTTTTTCTTTCTTGCATTCACTCAGTCTCCATATGACATGCCATTTGTGAAAAGCACCCCTTCTTAGCCCGGTGTATAGGGTCTCTGTTTTTGTGATTCCACTGCAAGCTTTATCCTTTTCTCTACCAGTTAACCCCATGATGCTTTTTTTCTAGAATACTGTGGTCTCATCTGTGTATGCTAAATTTATGGAGGAAGAGTGCATGCTCAGGAGTAACTAATAAGGGACTCAGTATTAGGTGGATCCTGAATAAGTGCATAAGCAGAGCTGCATCAGGTCAAATTCATTTTAACCAGATCTCTTTATAAGGATCCCAGAACCAGTAGGTGCTAGGTGATCTACCAGAAGCTGCCCAGTTGGTCTAGTGAAGGGCAGCTTCTGGTAGATTTATTTTCTCTTAGGCATCTGCCCTATTTCTCTGGACAGTGCCTGGGCTTTTTCGGTGTAATTTTTCAAAGAAGCCCCCACACGGTTACAAGGCCCAGATAGATTGGGATGTGTTATTGCAAGCAATCAGCTTGGGTAAAATGCTTTGTTGGAGCCGTGTCATTGTACTGTTGCATCTCTTGAATACAGGGGGTAGTTGTTGTTTTTCCCTCCTCCATGACCTTGCAGTAGCACTCTGATCATGTGGTTTCCTCCACGTATGTTCATAATTTTTTCTTTCTCTGTCCTACAGGTCACAAGGCCCCTGGTGCTAGCAGCAGCCCAGTCCTGGCGCTGGGCTTGTTGTCACCCGGCCCCACCCGGGCAACCATGAACGGGAGTGCAGTGCCCCTGTCACCAGCAGGTGGAGGAGTCGTGACGGAGCCTGTCTCTCTGCCCTCTCCTGGCTGGCGGGAATTTTGCGAGGCACACGCTCGTGCAGCTGCAGTGGACTTTGCCCGTCGTTTCCGGGCCTTTCTTGGTGAGAACCCACAGTTTGCCACGCCTGGGGCAGAAGCCGCCTTCTCACGCCGCTTTGCCGAGCACTTCCTGGAGCATTTTGAGGCAGAGGTGAGCCGGGCCTACGCCAGCGACTCACCCCCTCGGTGTGACATTGCTCCCTTCACCGGCTGCTCCTCAGCACGTGACCTCTCGGAGACTTGCAGCGACTCATCAGTTGCCTCTCCTGTGGAGCCTCCGCTCGGGCCGCCCTCTGGCCTCTCCAGCAGCCAGTCCCGGAGTTCCGAAGATGTTTCTACTGTGGCCACCGTTGCAGCCACCAAACCAAAGCTGAAGAAGCGCTTCTCTTTGCGCAATGTTAGCCGTAGCGTCCGAGGCAGCGTGCGTGGCATCCTGCAGTGGAAGACCTCAGCCGAATCGTCCCCTGTCGGTGGTGAGGAGGCAACCACTGGAGCCAACAGCAATTCCAACTCCTCGGGGGGTGGCGACTCCGAGCGATGGACTCACCGATTTGAGCGCCTGCGGCTGAATAAAGCCTCTCCGGCTGCCCCACGCGTTGAACTTGCTAGCGTGCGGCGTGAAGGCCTGCTGAACTACATTGTTGCTGACGACGGGGCAGGCGGGGGAACCAGGACACGCTGGCAGAAATGCCGTCTTCTCTTGCGCAAGGCAGGAAAAGGGGAGGGGGAGGGTTACCTGTTGGAATTCTACATCCCACCAAAGGTGAGCAGAGTGGATCTTTGGACTAAGATAGGGTGGGTATGGAGTTGGTGAAGAAAGCCCAAAGGTGCTTTGGGTTCAAAGGGCATTCCTGGTGTGGGCTTGCTTGACCGTTTGTTTTCCCTGCCTTCCACCACCAGGCATCAAAGCCACGGGTCAGCATTGCCTGTTCCTGTGTAGCGGACGTGCGGACAACGACGCCCCTGGAAATGCCTGACAAGGAGAACACCTTTGTACTCAAGGTTAGCACAGTCAGGGTGGGGAGATGGAAAGCAGCAACTGCTTCCCTTGGGCCTGCTTTTTAATTCAGTTTGTAGGCCTGGTAAAAACGTGTCAAAGCTCAATGCATTTTGAATAGATGCTACAGATACTTCTTAAACCTGCTCAGTTATCAGTTATTCTGGTTGCAGTACTGTGTCTGCAATAATTGCAAACTTTTTGAACCAATCGACACAGTAGCATCTCAGCAACAGAATACCTGAAAGTGGGTATCTCTTCTGCCGAAACTGGTTTCAAATTAAGCTTATCAGGCTTTCCCCCAGCAACCGATGTACTTCCTTTTCTCTCTGTCCTCCATTACTGACAAAGAGGAATCTGTAGTTCACATCTGCCCTCTTCCAGGACTGCCTTGTTCATTCTAAGGCTGGCTGCTTTCCCCAGGCAGACTGAGAGAGAGAGAGAGAGAGAGAGAGAGAGAGAGAGAGAGAGAGAGAGCAATCAGAATGTACAGAGAACACTACCAATAGCCATGAATGAGGAGCAGTGGTAGCTAGGAATCTCTTCTGTACAAGAGCAGAGAACAGGGAAAGGTATAATTTGTTGCTAAAAGAGTTCTCTGGTCACTTCTGCTAGTAGTGGGCTCTTCTGTGCTGAAGAACAGGCAGGCAGGGGCTTGATTCTTGGTCTGCCGTTGATTAACCCTTTTTTATAATCTTGTACTTAATGTTTATGCTTTTGCCATGGCTCTTGAAGTGCTGCAATTAAAACTGCCTTTGGCCTCAACAGTTCATTATGGTGCTTTCCATAAATTGTTTCTTGACCTTCACTGTGGTTCTCTTTCTCACTGATATGGATGTCTCCTTTGTTTCTCTCAGCTGGGGGTGGGGAGGTTAGGAGTAGGCTGTAGCATTCCTCCTGGCCACTTAATATTTACAGTGTTGTTTTTTCCTTCCTGCTCCAGCTGTCAGGTTCCTTGGAGTATATCCTTGAGACGGTTGACTCACTACAAATGCGCTCGTGGCTGGCGGACATTCAGGAATGCATGGGCCTGGGGTACGTTGTGTTGAACTCCGAGAGATTGACAAACCTGGCTGGCCTCTATGTTCTTTAAGAATGAGAGGGCTGTTTTATGATCCTCGTATAGTAATAATTTAAGAAATCAGACTAAAAGTCTATGCAGTCCAGTGTTCTGTTTCCAACAGCAGCCAGCCGGAGGCCTCTGGGAAGCTCAAAAGCGGGGCACGGAGGTCGATCACTTTCCTCTGTTGTTTGCCTCTCTACATGGAGGTTCTGTTTTTTCAGTCATGGCTAATAGAACTTACTTCCTCAGAGAGAGCACTGATAGCTTGGAGCAGCCCTGCATGAACCACTCGGAGAGCATGCCCAGCCGGGAGCTTCCCATGGTGCCGAGCGAGAGCAATGAACAGCTTAGCCAAGGTGAGTGGCAGACACCCCCCCCCCACATGCCCAATCCTTCCTGCAAAACTTCCATTTACTTTTAGAAGACAGAGTCAGACCCATATGCTTCAGGCTGCCCTCAGAAACCTGCCTCCTAGTGGTAGGCTGTGCAGTGCCTGGTAACCTTTTGCCATGCAGAACTGACACGTGCTGTTCCCGTCCCCTGATTATAGTACCCTTTCTCCTAAGTGTTATGCTCCTACAGTGGATTACATCACTTTCTGAATGTTCACACACTCTTACGCAGGAGAGAATTTCTCTTCTAAGATGGTGCTTGCTGTGTCACATACCCACACCATCTAAAAATATGTTTTTTCCTTTCGAAATATCATTTTGCTCAAATTCAGTAGAGTAAAAATGCATACAATTCATCAATAGAGGTTGCTTCAAACAAGTGACCACCTTCAAGTACGCTTGTTAGAATCCAGAGACTATTTCCTGTGCTTCTGGTCTTTCACCTGCTCTCTTAGCAATAAATTGAAGGGCAGCCGTACTGGATAAGATTAATGGTCCATTGAGTCTGGCATCCTGTTTCATACAATGGAAGCCAAAAGCTCACAAGCTGCAGCACAGAGGCTCAAGCCTCTGTTGTTGCTCTCCACCACTCATGTTTGGTGCCTCTGAACATGGCCCTCCGATTTAGTTGCCATGTCTACTGATTGGTCTGTTTTCCTTTGGTTTACCTAAGCCCCCGTTAAAAGCGAACTAAACTAATGGCCATCTCGACATTCTGTGGCAGTGAATTGCACAAGTTGATTACTCTGATTAGTCTGAGTGGAGAATCTATTGCCTGTCATCTTCATTGGGAGTCCATGAGTTCTACTGTTGCAGGAGACAGGAAAAAGTTCTCTCTGGCTACTTTCTCTACCCCCATGTTCCACCCTCATGCATAATTCTATAAACCTCTGTTATGTCCCTTTCTGTAGTTATCTGGAGACTAAAAAGCCAAAACTCCTCAGTCTTTCCACATGGGGAGGGTGCTCCACCATCTTGGTCAGTTTAGTTGCCATTTTCTGCACCTTTTCCAGCACTTTTGTGTCTTTCTTGAGAGATGATGACCAAAAACTAATATGCAGTATTGCAGATGTGGCCATCCGCGAAACAAATGCAAGGGCATTATAACAGCCACTGTCTTTGTATCTAATCCTTTTCCTAATAATTCTTAGAATAGAATTTGCCATATTCACTGCCACTGTAAATTGAGTTGGCATTTTCACTGAACTATCCACCATGACTTCAAGATATTTTTTTCTGGCCCATCACCCCCAGTTCAGACCTCATCAGTGTGTATTTAAAATGGGGATTCTTCACCCTAACATGCATCACTTTACACTTATATTGACTCTCGTTTGCCATGGTGTTGCCCATTTGCCCAGTTCAGAGAGATCCTTTTGGAGCTGTTCGCGATCCCAAGTTTGGTTCTTACCAGTGTTCCCTCTAAGCTGAGTTGGTTTGAGCTAGCTCACAATTTTTAAGCCTCCGGCTCACAGATTTTTGTCCTAGCTCAGGAAGGGTGGCTCCAGAGCAAACTAATTTATGCAGTGGCCAAATCACTTGCTCACAACTTTAATGCCAGTAGCTCACAAAGTAGAATTTTTGCACACAAGACTCCACAGCTTAGAGGGAACATTGGTTCTTACTATCCTTAAATGATCCTGAATTGGAGCTCAGTGGCCAAATGAACCAAGTTTGGCAGATGATACCGTATTATTTAAGAGCAAATTGAACAGCACTAATCCCTGGGGAACCCCCTGTGCTTGCTTGCTTGCTTGCTTGCTTGCTTGCTTGCTTGCTTGCTTGCTTGCTTGCTCTTCCTTCCTTCCTTCCTTCCTTCCTTCCTTCCTTCCTTCCTTCCTTCCTTCACAGAACTGCTGTTTATTCCTACTCTCTCTGTTTAGACTACTCGTTAGCAAAATAAGTACTTGGAGGCAATGTGATCAGCAGTTTTTTTGGTTGGGGAGTGACTTTAGGTTCCTAGTACTCATACTTGCTGTCTTTTGTTCATTTTAAAATCTGTTTACTTTTTTCAGAAGGTCTGTAAATTTAAAAAAAACAAACAGACCACTAACAAATGCATTTCCATCTTACCCAGGGTTTGAATCAGTTGGCTGGTTAAGTCCATTGCACACCCAGGAAAGTAAAAATACAGCCTGAAATTGAATATTTAACTAGCAGAAAGTTGTTCAGAAAATATGTAAAGGAAATGGATTAGGTTCATCCAATATCCATTAAGAAAATAAATATTAATGAAAAGCCTTTAATGTAAAGCTATAATTTGCTGGCAGGATCATCTCAGATTTGCTTGTAGAAGTCCTCTTCATTGAACACAAGAATATTTTTGTTCCAATTTAAAAAGTATTGAACTAGCTAAGTAATATCAAGCTCGCCTGGAGAAGACTGCACCAGGCCCAAAGGGAAAACACAGAAAACCCATAATCTTGCACCTCCTGCAGTAGCTTTTGCAAAATTCACAGGGCCTCAGTTTCTCAGCTGTGGGAATTCACACAAGATCATGGGTTGGATCCAGTGCAAAATTTCCACTTCCACCTGAGCTCTTGTTCTAGAGGAAATGCAGGACAGCAACCGTAGTAGCTGCTTACACTGAGTCAGACTTGCTGTATCCCTGCTTGCAGAACATCTTGTGCAACCAACTTTGGGACACTATAATCTATACGGAGGGAAAGCACGAGGTGACGCACAAGATTCGTGCAAGTGGAGCTACTGCTGAGCCTGTTTAAGTTTCCAGTGGCACATTGCTTAATCCAAACCCATAGACCATTATTTCAAATAAATTTCACACCTAATATAATAGTCAGACGATCTATTTGTTCCCATTGACCACTTGTTGCTATACGAGTCTGGCCAGCAACTAAGATTTGGGCTGCTGAGGGAAGAAGATGACTTTGGGGACTGACGGATCCTGGGTGGCATTAAGAAGGGCTGAAAGAGGTTTTGCCTTGAGGGTTCAAGTGTTTCTTCTTTACCGCTGAGCTTGATGTTGTTGCTGAATAAATTTAGAGTCCAGTGGCACCTTTAAGTCCAACAAAGGTGTGAACTAAATCCAGTGGCACCTTTAAGACCAACAAGGTATGAACTAAATAACGAAATAAATGCTGCTGAATGCTCTCCTTGATTGCCATAATGGCATTTAATGTGGGCGTTTTAGTGATCATGGAATGTGTATTAATTTTGTTTTGTCATTATTTGCTCTTCTCTAAACCTAAGGCTGAGAGGTGAACTTAGAAATCCTTTAAGTGACAAATATGCAAGCCTGTATGAGATGTTCTCAGTATACAAGATGTAGCAGCCCGTGGTTATTTGAAACTGGAGATTTCTTGGAAGCCAAACGCCTGCCCAGACAGTGACTTGGTACCTCTGCCTGCTTGTAGGTGCCTACGGCGGGCTTATGGACCGCCCGTCTGCCTCCATGTCCCCCAGCTCCGTCTCCATTGCTGCCTCGCACTTTGACTCAATGGAGCTGCTGCCTCCTGAACTGCCGCCTCGGGTGCCTATCGATGAAGGGCCATTTCCTACTGGCCTCCTCCATACAGCCTTCCCTGAAACCCCAGACGCCACAGGTAATGTTGCATGCCAGCTTAGGGCGGCCCAGCAGACTCTGAGTGGTGCCCACAATCTGATGGGGTGGTACTGCCCCATAGAGGTCTTGTACCTTCTTGGTTACGATGCCACGTCTTTGGAACAGTTTACCAGAGGAAGTACAGAGGGCACCTCTGAGGGCATACATGGCCCTTTTTTACCCTTGTTCATTGGACCTCTGGAGATTAATGTATTCTGTGGTTTATCTGCTTGGGGTCCAGTGCTCCCGCGTTCTCTTCCATGCTTCAGAGCAGGGTGCGCTGGAGCCTTGGGCAGCAGCTAGGAGATGAGATTGTGGCGTTCTCTGGATGGGCTTTGGGAGCCTACCACTGCTTGTATCCTTGTCTCAGGTTCCTTCCTCTTCCAAGGGGAGCCAGACCCAGGTGGGGGAAGTTTTGGTGACACAGAGCACCCGCTCTCCGAGTACCCATGGTTCCATGGCACTCTGTCCCGTCTCAAAGCGGCCCAGCTAGTGCTGGCCGGGGGAACCAGCAGTCATGGCGTCTTCTTGGTGCGGCAAAGCGAGACACGGCGCGGCGAATACGTCCTGACCTTTAACTTCCAGGGGAAAGCCAAGGTGAGCGGTGAAGCCCGTGGAGATCTGTGAGAGGTTTGCAGGGGCGGGCAAGCAGGCACAGGGTCTCGGGAGTGGTCTCTCACCAGGCCTTCTCCCATCCCCAGCACCTCCGCCTCTCCCTGAACGAGGATGGGCAGTGCCGGGTTCAGCATCTCTGGTTCCAGACCATCTTTGACATGCTGGAGCACTTCCGGGTCCACCCCATCCCCCTTGAGTCGGGCGGTTCAAGCGATGTGACGCTCGTCAGCTACGTTGTTGCTTCGCAGCGGCTGCACGGTGAGAACAGGAAGAACAGGGCTCAGGGTGTGGGGAGCAGAGAGAACATCAGCACCATTCCCCGTCCATGTCATGCTCCATTTCCCACCCATCTTCTTCCATCATTACTCCAGACATGCGCCCCCTTTTCCTTGCTCTCCTCAATCCAAGTCTTCTGCTCCAGCCCTGTACGATATGCATGTGCAGCACTGGGGGAGGGGGGGAGCCCTTTCACATCCATCTCTCCGAGCTGCTCTTCCCTCTTCCACCCCCCCCCCCGTCCCTATTTCTGACGTGGGCATCTCTGTCACAGGCCGGGACCGGGCTGGGAGCCGAGCGCCGGTGTCCGGGTTCAGTGGGGACCCTGACTCGCCCCCCAACCTCATCTCCATCCTTGCTGCCGCCTCCGCGGGTGACTGCGTGTAAGTGTGCAATAGCTGCAGGGGAGGGCTGGGGGGGGGGGAGAAGGCACGGATATGAGAGCGTGTGTGTGTGTCACAGCCCCACGCCATAGCCCATCACTCTCCATGGGTCGTGCGAGTGTGCGGTGTCCACACCATCTGCTGTGTTACGCAACGCCAGGCACGGGGAAAGTTTTAAGAGCAATAGTCCTTCTTCTCGACAGCTGGGCCTTTAATTACGATGAACGAGCAGCTTCCGGCGTCTTACAGGAACTCCTGCCGGCAGATCCTTTTGGGGGGCACGTCCTGTAGGGGTACGAAGCCTCCTCATTGTCTTCCACGTTTCCCTAGTAACCATGCTGGACACATTCCATTGAATAACTGTGTCAGGGAAGGGGCCGTTGCTCAGGTGTGGAGCACTTGCAGTGTTCGTGCAGGAGGTCCCAGCTTCAATCCAGATAAAGGTCTCGGGCAGCAGTGGGGTTGGGGAAGACCTTTCACTGCATGAGACCCCTGGAGAGCTGCTGCCAGCTGGAAAGAGACAGCAAGCGAGGCGGATCCGGGGTCTGACTCAGTGTCAGGCAGCTTCACACATTCAGAGCCTGACTGCTTGAGGCTACAGCAGTGGGGCCACGGTGGGGCATTTGTGGGAGTGGCCCCGGTGCGCCACTCCCTCGCGGCAGCAGGAAGGCTGGGGAAGGGAAGGTGCACTGCCGCTTCTGGTCAGTTTCACTCCAGGAGGAACAACTGTCTAGCTTTCTTTTCCTTCCCCATCATCCCTCCGCACTTCGCTACCCCCCCCACCTCACATGCTGGAGGGTTATCTAATTAAGTTCCCCGCTAGTCTGCCCCATTTTGGCTACAGGGCTGCTGATTGCTCATGAATATAATAAGGGCAGACAGTGGGTGGATCTGCCCATTCTGCACACCCAACAGCAGTACCTTCTTCCAGCGCAAGAGGCTTTTTTCTGGAAGTACCGTTAGCTTAGTAGAACGGTCAGGTTCAACCCTGCGTACCCAGACGCCACGGAGCGTAATAGATCTCCTTCTGCCCCTTTCCACCCTCCTCCCAAGCAGTCTGCCAGCAAAATACGGCTGTTGCAATTTTGAATTCCATTGCCAAAAAACCTCCTTCCCTTGTTCTGCCCAGTAGTCTTTATAGTATCCAATGAGGAGCTAAAAGGATTCTCCAGAACTGAGAGAACACCGGCCTACCGAGTAAGAGAAAAACGAACGTAAGGTAGGTATCCCCCGAAAGGAGCTGAGTCCATGCAGCCGTCCATTTGTGAAGGAGAAAGAACATGAAGGAATGGCATGCTTTTGCCATGTACATCTGGCTGGGGGACTGACCTTTGAAGGTTTTTTTTAACTTCATATTGGTACTTTTTTTGTTGTAGGACCATTGATAGGGAAGCCAGCCATCAGGTTTTTAGCTTTCTGGTGTGCCATTCTGGCTTTAGATAAAGTGTATGGCAGCTTTCCCTGACCTGGATAGCCCAGGCTAATCTGATCTAGTCAGATACCGGTAGATAAGCAGGGTCGGCCCTGGTTAGTACTTGCATGGGAAGTACTAGGTTGCAATCCAGGGTTGCAATGCAGAGGCAAGCCATGGTGAAATGCCTCTGGATGTCTCTGGCCTTGAAACCCCCCACTGGGTTGCTGTAAGTCAGCTGGTGACTAGATGGCAAAAAAGAGAAGAGCTATGCTAGGTCAGACCAAAGGCCCGTCCAGTCAAGCATCCTGTTTACACAGTGGCCAGCCAGCCGCCTCCAGGAAGCCCACAAGCAAGATGGCTGCAACAGCTTCATCCTGCCTGTGCTCCTCAGCAGCTGATACGAAGAGGCAATACTACCTCCAATGTTTGAGGGAGTATATCCTCATCATGATTAGTAGTTGTGGATAGCACCATCCACTGTGAATTTTTCCACTCGTCTTCTAAAGCCTTCCAGGTTGGCAGCCATGACCGCATCCGGTGGCAGTGCATTCCTCAAATTAATGATATGCTTTGTGAAGAAGTATTTCCTTCCATATGTCCTGAAACCTCCCACCCTTCAGCTTCAGTGGGCGACCCCAGGTTCTCGTATGACAGGAGAGGGAGAAAAGCTTCTCCCCCGTCCGCTTTCTCCATACCATGCATAATGTTATCGACTTCTGTCAAGCACATGGAATTTCTCAGAATTCAACAGGCACACTTAGCCTGGTCTGAATAACTCATCCAAAGACTGCTGTTGAGTATCGTCAAAGTTTTGAGTGTCCCACAATTCAACCACAGCGTGCAGAATCTCAGTCTTCATTTAAAAAAAATCATAATCACGTTTCTGGTTGCGTGGCTCTGAAGATGGGTCTGAGGAAGTGTGGATGAGTTGGTAGAAGCCCAGTGGTGGAGATCAAGTGCCCAGCATACACAGCATTTTGCCACCTGTCCATGAGGACTAGAACTAACCTGCTTCAAAATAAGACTCATGTTCTCTGCCAGAAAGGTAATCAAAATAATGCACCATGCCCCAGGTTAAAATAAAACCCATAAAGCCTTTGCAAAGCATAATTAGCTTATTAGTTATATGAGTTTTAGTTGATTTTTTTAATCTGAACACATTTATATGCAAACATTAGTTCTAGGAAGAAGCATTTTTTTAGAAGATGCATGGTTTCTAGCATGCACCATCCTAGAAGAAGCATTCCTTCCTGTGCAAGACCAAGGGAGGAATGCTTCTTCTAAGAAGGCCCAAGCCACCCTTGGATTGCAAGTATTTAGTTATGTTTAACAGAACATTTGGGGGGGGAATTCTGTTGCCTGTTTGATCAGGGCTACTCCGGCTAGTTAAAGCGCCTTCGGACCTCACAAACTAGCCTCACGTGCTCTCTTCCCCCTTCTTCCTTCTCTTGTTTGCAAGGCACAGAGCAAAGACTTCCTGGTTGGAGCCAAACCCCATTTTGTTGTGATGCCTGAACTCAGCTTTTGTTTCTTGCCTGCAAACCTGGATTCTCAACCAGAATTCAGCTGTGGTTTCAGAAGAAAAGAAACAGCATGGCTTGTCACTTCATCCAGTCTGGGTGTCCACAATAAACCCCAGTTTGTTCAAAACCAGGAAGTCTTTGATCCCCTGCACTGCACGGGGTGGGAAGAATTCCAGTGTGTGAACCCGCCAAGGACTTCAGGGCTCTGGGTGCAGCCCAAATGTTGCAGCCCTGGCAGTGTCGTATTATCTAATCTGAATCCACTGGCACAAGAAACTGTTCCAAGCACAATCCTTTGCAGATTAATTTGTGCCAACTGAGCAAGTGGGCTGGACAGTGCATAATTTACATAGGCTGTAAAATGCACCTTCTCCTGCTGCAGAATTGAGATTTGCACTAAAAAAAAAAATCATCCAAATGTTCACATTGCCTGGAAATAAAACCGTCCTGCCCCTCTTGATGCACCATCCTTTGCTTAATAATCCCAGTGACGTTCCTCCCCCCCATCTGCACCACATCCAGTTTACTTGGGGGCTGTTCCTGATCTGCATCCAGTGCAACGGAGCAAAGCTGCATTCTGGAGTTATTGGTTGTCCCTCATCTTGCTGTCCTCAGAGGCTGGTATTTGAAGTTCTCTGATTGATAACAGTCCCGGTTGCTGCTATTTAAGTTAAAGAAACGGGTGGGAAAGCGGCCTATTCTGGATTTGGTAACGGGGGTGGGGGGTGGGATCTTGGATGATGCGTGACGCCCTGCAGCCCTGTTCTTCACTTAACTTCCAGCCATCTTCTCTTTGTCTGTCCCTGTCTTTCTGTTCTCTCCACAGAACCGAACACCTCTCGTAACCTGCCGCCGCCACCTCCTCTCCCTCCAGCTCGGCCACCTCAAGTTCCCCCTGACCGTGGACTGCCGGAGGCTGAGGGACAGATGGAGGAGGAGGAGGAGGAGGAAGAGGGCCTGGTGGAGCCAGAGGTGGACGAGGGAGCAGCCGCCAGAGGAGGGGGAGCCCACCCCCCGCCGGAAGAGCCGGAAGGACGAGCCAGGGCTGTGAACAACCAGTACTCATTTGTTTGAGGGGGCCCGCCCCCCGGGTCTGAGGTGGACCAGCCCTGCCTGCAATGTCCTCCCCATGTCCCCAGTGGAGATCTCTGACCCTAACTGTGGGTACGAGATGGGCTTGACTATCTAATAAGACTTCTACACTTTCCTCAGTCACCTCTTCTGGGGGTGAGGGGGGGGACTGGTCTTTCTTCCTCAGCCTCTCCCCTTTCCCTCGGGTATGGAGGAACTATCACTTCCGCTCGCCCCTCCCAAATGAAGGTACGAGACCCTCCCCCTGGTTTCGTGCTCCCAACCTGTAACGGCTTGGTATGCACTACTTTAGGCCCCGTTTGGTCGCTAAGACATTGGCCTGCTCTCACCACATCCCCCTCCCCGGAACCCCCCCCCATTTGCAATTGGGCAGGAGCAATGACTGTAAAACACTACATGGCAAGGGGGAGGGAAGGCATATCCCCAGGCTCAGCTTCTTGACTCCAGACACAGTGTCTTGCGCCCCTGACCTTTTTCTTGCTGAATGTATGGAGTCTCTGAATGTAAGACCCTCTCCCTCCTCACCTCCTCTCTTGGGGTGGTGAGAAGGGGGAGTCTGGCTCCCTCCTCTCCCCGGCTCGGAAATATATTTATAGCCTTTCTCCTCGCCGCCTTTCTTCCCCACCCCCACCCCCTTGGGGCCTGGCCACACTCTACAAAGCCTCTGCCACCCCCGGGTAAATTTAAAGACGCTATGAATATGTACCCCTTCCCTCAGCTATGGTTCCCCCCCCTTCCTTCCGCACCTTCTTCTCCTTAAGGTTTATTTTTCTACTGTGGACTAGTTGGACTGCTCAGGCCCCTCCCCCTGCCCCACCCCGCCCTCAATTCTCTCTCTTTTTTATTTGCTCTGAGGTACTGTTTTATCTGTGTCTTTTTTTTGTTGTTGTTTAACTTTTTTTGGGAGTTTGTATGAAAATAAAGGAAACATCATTTTATCCTTTTGAAAGAAAGAAAGAAAATATGGGGCAGGGCAGACGAAAACCCACTCGTGTCGGGCCTCAAAAACGCTCTCTTCTTGCCGTGCTTTTGGTTACTCTCTGAAGAAATATCTTGACACAGAACTCTTCCTCTAGGTGCCAGATACGGAGCGTAGGAGGGATAATACAACACCATTTGTATAATGCTTGAGAGCATTCAGACTGCCTCATGGATCTCCTCTTGATTAGTCCATATGATAATCTGGTAAGGTAGTTTGGTGTAGTGTGTAGCTGTCATCCAGGCATGAAGACTGAGGCCGAAGCAGAGCCGTTTGTGAGATCAGGGCAGAGGAAGAGTTCTTCAGTTAGCCGTTATGCTCCTAGGATAGAACTGGGGTTTGACTCAAACATGGTGCAGGCAAAATGAAAGCACTCTCCCGTGGCACTTTGCGTTTGCCTGGCATCATCTGGGCTGCTGCTTGTGCAAAGCTGTTGACTCTGGGACCGTGGCAGGGATCGGCTTCTTGCCTGCACAAAGGAGGTGGCAAAGGAGGTCTTCCAGATGCATCCGCAGCACTGATTCATCCACCTTTCCCAGAGAATTGTTCGTCTCTCCCTCCCACCCATGTGAGTTGCAGTTTACAAGCCTGATGCGGATTTCTGACAGGGGGTTCCTCAGCAGAACAGGCTTCCTGGGGAGGTGGTGGGCAATGCCGATTCTGTGACCTTGGGCAGATCATGAGAGGGAGGGCAGGAAGGGTTGTACCAGTGCTTAGTTCTCGTTGCCCTTTCTTACACACCCAGGGAAATGCCCATTGCCACTTTGGGGGTCAGGAAGCAATTTTCTCCAGGCCAGTTTGGCCAGGGATCCTGGAGGCTTTTTTGCCATCTTCTGGGCATAGAGCAGGAATCACTGGGGGGTGTGGAGGGGAGGTATTTGTGAATTCCCTGCATTGTGCAGGGGGCTGGACTAGATGACCCTGGAGGTCCCCTCCAACTCTATGATTGTGTGGTTCTATAGTGCTCATGGAAGATGATGGGGGAGTCAGTGATGAAGTGGAAAGATCGAAGGTTAAATATTTTTAACGGGGCCACCCAGAGAGCAAAACGGGGGTGGGGCGTGGGAGAATGATATTTTTTTTAGGCTTTCTGAATTGTGCAGTGTGTAGCTTTGAGGAGAGCAACAGAAGTGCAAACCACCTAAGAACCGATGGCAGGTTCATGGAAAATGGGGGCTCCTTGAAGGTCATGAGGCTTGGGATTGGAGATATGTCCTTCGGTCTCTTTTGCAGTAACGGAGCGGGAGTGTGGGTTGTGCTGTAATTCACCATGTGGATGTAGGTGACGTTGACCAGGTGGCAGGCCTAATAACGCCGTTGGTGCAAGGAGGTCAGATTGAAGGTGCTGGGGAGCAGTTGGATCTCTCAGCAAAATTACTCTGGAGGCAAGGTTACTTGGAAAGCCAAGCACTACCCAGGATTGGCCAGAAAGATGGTGTGAGAAAAACGTGGCCTTTAATACTGTAGGGCCACCAGCCTCTGCCCTTAGGCTCAATGGAGTTGGATCGATGAAATCTGCACAGAAGTTGTAAAGTATCTTACAGCTGTTACTTCTTGGAGCCAAAGGCTTAGGAGGCTTTCAGCATTACAAATATAAAAGCAGCCCTGAAGGAACAGACTTAATGGTTTATCAAATCCAGCATCTGCTTTCTCCACACTGCCCAACCAGATATCCCATGGAGGCCCTGCAAGTAGGGGCTGCTGTTGATTTCTGATGCTGCCCCTGCTGATGCTGTGTACAGTGCAGACCTAAATTCTTGATCTCTCTCAACTCCGTTGTTGCTTATCCCGGAAGGGCCAAAAAGCTCTGCATGACACAAATCCCCCCTTTCCTGCACTGAAAGGCCTTCTGGATGCCTCCCCCATTACCTGTGACTTCTTCCCGCAAACTTTTAGTCCTGTCTTTGCAGTCATAAGGGGTAAGAGTATTTTCGCTCTGGAAAAAATGGACATTACTATCCAGTTCTGTGATTATGCCACATGTACATGGAACACACATAGCCATGACATCAGCCATGCTGACTCAATTGCTTGATTGGGAATCCAGAGACGAAGCTTGATTAAGTGCTGGTGTGGTTATAAAGCAACCAAGATGGTTCTGTGATCTCTTCCATGGTGGATGATACTGAACATATATAATGTTGGAGAATCTGCTTGCACCCATCTACTGCCTTCCTTTGGTTTGTCAGAGTGGTCTCATTTCATAGATTAGGGTGAACTCCCCCCCCCACACACACACACACACATTGTGGTGGTGATCTTTTGCCAAAGTTGTGCCAGAATTCTGCTTTTCTTGGGAACACAAATTTCTGAAGCTGCAGAAGGTAAATCTTTCATTTTCCACTTAAAATCTTCTGGTGATGGGAGGTTATTCTCTCTTGACTTATGTGTGCACACACAGCCTCATTCTCCTACCCTTTCAATGTGCTGGTTTGTATTCCATCAATATGAAGCTGGTATGGTATGTTAAAGCATAAGATACAGGAATGGCTGGACCATGTAGAACCAGGCTTCCCAAGAACTTACTGTAATTCGGTGGGGGACGGATACATCGTGGCAGGACCATTCCCAGGGGGGAAAAGACGCGGCGCACGATGCCATCGCCGGGAAGTGACGCCAGGTGACGTCACCATCGAGTTTCCAGCCCCATTGCCAGAGTGTCGCCCGGCATCATTTCCTGGTGATGGCATCATGTGGCATGGGTGTTCCACAGAGGAATGTTCTGGCCAGGGACTGTGTGTCCCCTGCCAAATTATGGTAAGTACTTGGCAATCCTATGTAGAACAAGGACTATCTGCCACTATTTCCCACGAGGTTGTTTTTTTCACAATTTTAATTTTTAAAAATTTTTTAACACAATTTGTGTCACAGCTGTAGTGTTAACAATTTTCTATTCCTTTTATTTAAAAAAATACAGGGATTCCCCACTGCTTGCATTGGCAGGTACAGCCCAACAGATGGCAGGAGTAGAGAATGATGGAAGGGACTAAAGCTACTGTGTTTGGAAAGTGCTGGGCCTTCTTGCTGCCTGAAGGTGGCGCTGCTGATCTTTGTGGGGCAATGCTTTGACCATAGTAGGCGGGTGGGCATTTAGAGCAATGGGCTCAGCCCGGCTTGCAGCTTCTCCCACTGGCTTTCAATCGAAAGCTGACACAAGGGCAAGACTGATGGGGGAGGGAAGAGCCCAAAATTCAGATACTTTAGGAAACCAGATTTGGAGCTCTGCCTCTCTTTGTGTTCTTTAAGGTTGGGCCGAGACACACATTTCGTAGATGGCATTTGAACTTTAGAGCAGCCTTTTGCTCTGCAATGCCACCTTTCCTCACTGCTCCTTAAGTTCCTCCTGGACAGAGCCTGCTTTTCCTTTTGAGAATTTCGGATGCACCATATGAATTGGCTCTTAAACTTATGAGTGCTCCCCTCTGGCTTTTAAACTTATAAACCGAGTGCTCCCCTCTGTTCACCCAACACCACTGGTCCTGCTGGGAGAATGCAGGCTGTTCAGCTGCCGCCACCATCCTTTCCGGCAGCCCAGAGGCAACAAGAATAATATCACAGTACACGGTCTTAAGAGTGGCGTTTACCGTAGTTCGCTTTCAGTCTATGCCCAACGCAGTGCTGTCTGGAAAGTACTCTTAAGTTACCACAGGAGCAACACATTTGTGTATGCAGAACCTCTGTGGTAGATTTATTTCATTTCATAATGATTTGTCCTTTATACGCAGACCTCAGAAGCAGATTCCTGTGTGGAATCTTAAGCCAAGTGCACAGCTTACCTGACTGTTATTTCTCTTGTCGGATACAAAACCTTTGGTTTCACACAAGGTAGCGCTCTTTTGCACTTGCTGCTAGGAAAGGTAGATCTAAGGTGGCCCTTAAAAGTGTTTTATAATGAGTTAAAAAGTACTGATACCATGTTTTTACAAGTCCAAATTGCTGTGATTTTGACATTTTAGTTGCATGATTGAGTTTTATTCTGAGTGTAATGTTTTAAATCATAAGTACTCTTTGAATGCAATTTTATATTGTAACGGCCAATGGCCATATGCAATAAAATCTTACAATCTTAATCTAAAAACAAGAATTGGGAGGAGCATTGCAGGTCCTGCATTCTCCTGCTGCGTAACGGGAAATTATGCCTGTTTTTAAGTAGAAATGGCAGCTTTTTCACTCAGTCTTGCTCAGTTCTTCCTATAGTCCCCATTCCTCCTGGTGTTTGTCCATGCAAGTCACATGATCCCCTGCATTATATTTTTGGGTAGTCAGGTGGGGATCCCCTCCTTCCCTTTTCATCAGCAGAAATGCTGGCTGGCTCCATCCAACCCATGCATTCATCCTATCATGCGTTTATCCCACCTTTCCTTCAAGGAGCTCTGGATATGGCCTACATGGTCCTCTTTCCATTTTAGCCACACAACAGCCTGATGAGGTAAGTTAACTGGAGGAACTTCCACTCAGATGTTTTTGCCTCGCCAAGTTCCGTGGACGAAGGGGATAAAAATATAAGAGACAGTGGGGGGATGCCCATGTTTCCATGCTGTACAAAGCTTGACCAGATGATTATTGAAGGTGAAGCTGCTCTTAAAGGCACAAGTTGAGGCTGGGAAGTTCATTTTCTAAGCAGCTGGTAACTTTCTTGGTTATAGGTGGCTCTACTAGTCTTCCAGACACTTCTGGGCAAAGATCCAGGTTAGGGATGTCAGCATTCAGGTGGGACCTGGGGATCCCCTGGAATTACAGCTCATCTCCAGACTATAGAAATCAGTTACCCTGGAGAAAATGGATATTTTGGAGGATGGACACTATGGCATTGTACTCCAATGAGGTCCCTGTCCTCCACAGGCTTCATCCTCAAATCTCCAGGAATTTCCTAACGTGAATCTGGCCACCCTACCCCTTTATCCTCCGCTGGTGGCCAGGGGGAACCTGGCAACCCTCTTGAAATACTATTTCTGGTACCTGGGCGGGGCCGTGTCGCAGAGCAAATGCTGTATTGTCATCTAAATCAGGCAGCTTTAAAAATAGACCGAGAAAGAGGAAGAAAAGACAGCCTCGCCTCTGTTGTTTCTGGCAAGGGGTTCAAAAGCAAGCAGCCCAGGGCAATCTGGTCAACTGACATCCTTAAGACCATGCGGTTTAGGTCATGGGTGGCCAATGTTTGTTCACTCACGTGGTGGGAAAGGATTTGTTTGCTGGCTTGGGGGAAGAGAAACCAGCTCTAGGTTCAACAGCAGGGAGAAGAAGAAGTTGGATACAACCTCTAAGAAAAAATGGAGGCCACCCAAATAGGCTATACTGGGGATCATGGGACCTGCATGGATGAAACCCATATGGGATGGAGGCTGCCGTAAGGAGGAGAACTGGGCAAGATTGAGCCAAAAAGCTGACTGGATCCCACTCACGAATCCTCCAGCATTATTTATGTCTTGTCTGGTCTTGAAGCTAATCTCCAGCGTAACCTACAACTCAGCTAAGAAATTCTCAGGATGGAATTACACTAGTGATTCCTAATGTGGTGCCCAATGATGTGTTTCCTGGCACTCACTTGCTTTTGAGTCTTGAGGATAAGAATCTTAAGGGTCTGTCTGACAAGCAAAGACCTGAGTTCACCCCAGGTAGTCTGTTCACAGCCATGTGCTTTTTGGCATAGCCATATCCACAGACTTCCCTAAGTCTCTGAGCTTGGCAATCTCTCCTGGCAACTGTGCAGGGAGCAAACCCTCTCCTCTTTTTTTGGAAACTGAAAGCAATAGGCATCTTTTCCCCAGAGAGCAAAAGAGCCGATCTTGCCTTTCCTCTACCTCCCTGGAGCACAGGGTATGCAGAGGACCCCAGGAGCTATTGCCCTTGTGTCAGCCTGCTGGGAGCACCCATTCAGAAATAGCTGGCTCCATCGTAGAAGGAGGTTTGACCTGGAACTGTTCAGTGTTTTGTGGAACCTCCCAGCATATCAGTAGGGTTGCCAGCCTGGAGTTCTCCCACTTTTACAACTGATTCCCCTGCTGACAGAGATCAACTTCCCTGGAGAAAATGTCTGCTTTGAAGGGTGGACTCTATGGCATTGTCCCATGCTGAGGCCCCACCCCTCCCCAAACCCCACCCTCTCCTGGATCCGCCCCTAAAGTCTCCAGGTATTTTCCAACTCCAGACCTGGTAATCCTACATGTCAGCCATTTTGTGATCCCCCCCCAGCAGTAAGCAGCTATTTTGCAATTGGCTCTGCTGTCTCCATGGCAGCCCACAACCCTTTCTCAAAAATATTGGGGACCTCTGAATTACATGTTCTGTGGGTGTTTTAACTGTGCCAACCTATATACAACTGAGTGAGTTAGGAAAGTAGCAGAGGAGTAACTAATGCCTTACTTAAAAAAAAAAGTAGTCATCTCTGAGGCTGCCATGTAGAAGGGGCTGCTAGTGTAGGGAAAGGATTGCTATTGAAACTTTTTTCTTCCGCCTGTAATCCCACTGAAAATTGATCCCTTCCATTGTTTTTGGCCCCAGAGGGAGAAAATACTAATTTTTCTCCCTCACAGGGACCCAAACAACTGACAAGCAGAAGGGCAGGATGATTTTTAGCAAGGAAAGGATTAAACAGCCATTTCCCATTTCCGCTCCTGACATTATTTCTCTTTAATGTGGTATTCTCAGTGTCTACATTCTGTAAAATGGTTTGTGGAATGGCACATTCAAATTAGTCTGCCCTCAGGCTTGATCCTTTGCTTCAACTAATAGCACTTGAAGAAATCCTCCCTTTCCTTGACTTTTTGTCTTAAAGCAGCCATCAAATCTTGCTGTTTCTTCATTTTCACCTTCTCGAACAAGCATCTAGCGGCATGCTTAAAACATGGTTAAATAAATCCTCCGCCTCTCCAAGCTTATGTCTGCCCCGCCCCGCCCCAAGCCCAAGAAGACTAGATACTTAGTCCATATTTAAGTGAGGACCAAGGCTGTCAGGATTCTGTGACAGATGGTGCACCAAATGGGTCAGCCCACATTTTGTCTGGTCTAAAACCAATCTATATCATTGGGTGCTTCTAAAACAAAATATGTGCCAAACCGATCAAAATTCTATGCCTTTTGTAATGAAATTTGTACATAGTTACTGATTTTTGCATAATGTATTCTGTTCCTTCACGTCATAGGGAAGGCTAAGGACTTATCCAAATTTCTGAAGAAATGCTGCTTGATCATGGGAAACCAGGGTTACTTTGGGGCAGGAACGCACAGGAACGGCGTTCCGGCTGGCTTCCAAGTTGGCCATGCCTACAGCCGCCCCCCCCTCGGGTTCCCCAGATGCCTTGCAAGCCGCAGGGTGCCTGGGGAAGCCAAGCCGATCCAGGGAGGGAAGGCAGTTTAAACTACGGGGCACCTGGGGAAACTGATCCAGAAACTGCCTTCCTTCCCCCGGGTTCCCCATGTGTCCTGCAGGCCACGGGGCACCTGGGCAAGACAATCCTGGGAGGGAGCTGCGCTGTCAGGGGTGTGGCCTAATATGCTAATGAGTTTCTGTGGTCAGGTGTGGCCTATTATGCTAATGAGTTCCTGCTGGACTTTTTCTACAAAAAAAGCCCTGCGGAAAATCCTGCTCCATCCCTTTTGCCTGCTTTTCCCACCAGCTTCTGCAGTTTGATCAGCGATTCCCCACACAGGTCACTCTTCAAAGCCTTAATAAGGACTAGAAACCTTTTTTAAAATGGAAGCTATGATTTTCAAGGCAACTTGTATGTTCAGTACCAAGTGCTGTGTTTGTGTTTTGTGATTGTGGGATGCACACATTCTTACCTAAAACATACTGAGTTGATTTCCCCCCCCATTAATTTAAACCAACATGTAGAGTTTTGGATAGCCTGACTAGTAACTCACTACAACAGAGAGTAGGCCGCTACAACCAGACAAATGTCCTTGTGTGTGTGTGCTTCATTTAGCAATAATATGTATATGGGAGAGACCTGCCTTACTTTGTTTCTCCATCCCCATTATGTGTCTCTAATCGAATCCAGTCCCATCGTCCCACCTGCCTATCAAACCATTCTCCATAATCTCTGTCCCTCCCCTGCCCCCTTCCCATCTTAGTCTCCCTTTCCCTCTGAAAGTCTTCTCTTGAGCTCTATAATCCAGAGGCGGCAGCTGCATCTATTTTGGGCCCAAGGAGCTCCCAGCTGCTCCCCTTATAGGGTAAAAGCCGGTGCCCCAGCAGGGGACAGACACGGACACCAGCTCCTTCAAGACGGATCTTGTGGCTGGGGATGGGGGGCGGGAGAGGACCTGTCATATGGGTGGGTGGCGGAGGTCGGGAGTGATGCTGGGGTAAGGGACCTCAGCAAACCTGGTCCCCCTGCACATGTGCATGTGATTGTGGCACCCAAATGTGAAAGGAGCCCAGATGAGTGGCACCACAAGCTGAGAGTGCTTTTTCAGGATTTGCAATTTAATGATTTTTCGGTGGTTAAGCTTGGTGGTGACAAAATGCAAACCCCTGGAATGACCCTGATCTGGAACTTTCAAATGGATCCCAAGATGAAGAGAGAAAGACTGTACTCTGTATGTAGTATTTTCTGTCCAATATTTTATGGATTAAGCAGTATAGAATATACAGAAATGGGCAAGTGAATCAATGTCAGAACATCTTCCTTATGCAAAAAAAAAAAATTCTTAAGACGCTAGAGCCTTTCAGCTTTATTTTTAAAAAGGCAATGAAGGAATGACAAAGAATTGCAAAATTATTATGATAAAAGAGTGAATACAAAGATATTATTCTCTCTGAAAATACTACAGCTTGCAACCGTTTAATGAGACCAGGCTGTACTTGATTCAGAACAATAAAGAAAGAGGCTTTGGCTCAGTTGTAGAACATCTGCTGAGGGTGCAGAAAGTCCCAGATTCAATTTCCAGTGTCTCCAGTTAAAAGGATCAGGTAGTAGCTGATGTGAAAGGGGTCTACCAGAGACCCTGGACAGCTGCTACCAGCCACAGAAGACAAAGTGACCATGATGGACCAAGGGCCAGACTCAGTAAACCAGCTTCATGTGTATTTTTTCATGCAATACAGGTTTCACGTGTGAGATTTTGTGATAGTCACTAGCTTAGATGGCTAGGATAGCTCTTATGATGGAGAAAACATTTCACTTATTATCTTTGACGCCTGTCTTTCCTGCAACATGGTAGCCCCCTTCTCCATTCTAGCCTCACAACAATCCCGTGAGGCTGAGAGAGAATGCCCGGCCCAAGGTTACTCACAGAGCCACGTGCTTGAGAGGAGGTTGGGTCTCAGGTCTCCCCAACTTTCTGTTTCAAACTGACTCTCAAACTGGAAGTATCAGAAACTGGGTAGACTTGTTATCCTCCATTTTCCTACAGGGAACCCTGCACAGTGCCCGTGCTTTCCCCCCTTCATTTTATCCTTGTAAAAAACTTGGGAGGGCATTTGAACCCTGTTCTTTGCGATGCTAGTCTGACACTCTAGCCACTATACCAGATCAGCTGAGAGCCAGTGTGGTCAACATACATAAACTCACGTAGCTGTCTTATTCCAAGTCAGACCATCCAGTGCAGGAGTCTTCTGTGACTGGCAATGCTTCTCCAAGGTCTCAAGGCCGAGGACCTTTCTCGCAGGTATAGCGGTTAGAGTGTCAGGCTAGGGCTGCAGAGACCTAGGTTCAAATTCCCAATTTGTCATAAAAGGCCTGGAGGGAAACTTTAAACTAGACAATCTCTCCACTTAGCCCCCATCACAGGATTGTTGTTGTTATCCCTGAAACCACTAAATGTTCCTTCCCAAACAGATTCTTGCGGCGATGACTATTTTCAGCAAGAGTTCTGTTTATTTGGGTAGCCTCCAAATAGGACAACTCAACAGTTACTGGGGGAATGAAAGTGAAAAGAACTGTGGATGCTAGTATGTGCATCCCAGAATTGTCCATCTGGTAGATAATAATAATAATAATAATAATAATAATAATAATAATAATAATAATAATAATATACTTTATTGTCATTGTACATAGTACAACAAAATTAGAATGCAATCCTCTCAGTGGTCTACAACCCTCTCCAATGATCTACAACAATAATCATACGCACCCACACAGCCATTCACAACTGCTTCATAGCTCCCTTAAAGTTCACGTAGCAACTTAACCACTGATGTCACCCAAGTCCGATTTCATACAGCATTTAAGGCAATGATGGCTCTCGAATAAAAACTCTTTTTTAATCTGTTTGTCTTTGCTTTAATTGTCCTGTATCTTCTGCCCGAAGGCAGCAATTCAAACAAGGAATGTTCAGGGTGTGATGAATCCTGCAGAATGTTCTTTGCTTTTTTCAAACATCGAGAACTGTACAACTCCTCCAGGAATGGAAGAGGGCAACCAAGGATCTTCTGTTGACCTTTTCCCAAACAGCTTGCTATGGATAAAGAGAACCTTGCGTCCTACCCTGAGCTTGCGGGAAGGGTTGGCAAGCAAACACAAAAAATCGGCTAGTTGAGTTGGGCTTCACCTTGGGCACCTTGGGCTCAACTCAAAGCATAAGACTTGCTGTGGGATCCACCCCCTGAATGGGAGTGTGGGGGGCTCCACCCCACGCCACACGCAGGTATTAACATTTTTGGTTCCAAGACCAAGCCCCTCTGAGTGAACTACCAGCTGATGTAGAAGATGGACATCTTTGTACGTTGGCTCTCCACCTATGCCAGAACAAGAACAATTTAACTGTTGGGATTCATGCATAGAAGGTGAGCTCGTAGCTAGAGTTGGGCAATATATGCCCGCTCTGTGGGATGGAACACCCGCACACCCGCATACCACTCATCCCAAACTGGGCCCGTTTACCCTTTCAAAACTCAACTGGCGACCAAGGAGGAAGGTCTGATTTATAATCACCTTTCTGACTTTCTGTGCTTTACAATACACGTGTGATTTTGGTCTTACTTGATTAAATTGTTGGCTAGGGGCTCCATCCCCTGCCCCCAACATTTAATTTCCCATACACCTGATGTTAGGCTTGCCATTTTTATCTCTGGCAGGCCTTGTGCACTGTAAACCAAGACAAGGAGAAATCCAGCAGGCCCAACGTTGCCTTTTCCAAGCGGCATGTCTATGCTGGGCAAACCTGCACCTGTTGGACTTTTGCCAGGAAAAAAGTAGCAACCATAACTGTTGTGCTCCCTGTTCACTGGATGATGTATATTGGTTTCTGCATACACTTGAGCCAGAGCCTTGGCAGGCCACTGTAGATATCAAAGAGTCTTGCGAAGCGTACAGGTCACCTAGTAATTAAGAGAGTTATAATTCTTGCCTCTGAGGCTTATGTGAGGGGCTGGGAACTGGAACAAATTGGGTCAGACTTGGAATTTATTAAATCAAAGAGTCCCTCTGAGTATGTGCAGAGTGCCTTCTCTTGTTCAAAAAGGAATCCCAAATCTGCCTTAATATATTTGGGGTGAGCATCTGCCAGGCAGGGATAACAAGTACTGGGTTAAATGTCGGGTGAACCGTTCTAAGCACTTCAGGATTTCCTTAGCAAATAGATCTGGGACCTTCTTCTTATACGGATTTGGTAGATATGAACCAGTTGGTTCCTCAGGTTTTGTATGAAAAGAATAGCAGTTATTCCTGTATTTGTGTGATCAGTGGAGGCCTCGCTTGCTTGGCTTCTGAACCACAATTTCACACTACAGTTATTCAAACATACATTTTTTTTTCTGTGTTGGGAAAACATGTTTTATTTATAACAGTGGAAGGAAAGACATGCATTTTTGTTTGTGAATTAACTTGTGCAAAAAAAATATTCCTCTCCATATTAGAAAAAATGGTGGCTTGGCCTGCAAGGAAGAATCATGGGGGGGGGGGAGCTGTTAGGTTTTTGGAATCTCACCCAGTTAGGGTTGGCCTGGAGAACAAAAAAATTCTTGTCCCTTTAATAGAGGGTTCATATGTGGAAACGGGTGGTTAAAGCTTTTCATGGCATGGAGATAAATAACATCCCATTACACCTTTATTAAAGGGATGGGACACTTTTCCCCAGGCCAGTTGATAACCATACATAATCCCACAAGATCGTCCCGCCCAGCCTTCTCTAAACTGTCAGGGGCCTTGAGTATTCCTGCTCCCCTTCCCTCTCGAACCAGCTTGCAACAGCCCTCGATTTTCTGATCTTTTGGAATGCCTTCAGGCCTGATCAGGCTGTTTTTGTTCTTTGTTCTTACTAATTTACAAAGCCACATTTCCCTGTATTGCTGGGGAGTCCCCCTACCTTGTCTGCTGGTGGCTCAGCTGTGCAGCATTTATCATCCACACAGGGCCATCCACTTTACTATTAGATCTAGAGAGAGCATGTGCTGGTCATCCTTTCTCCACAGAGCCCGGGGCGGTGCACATGAAGGCATCTTGTTTGATTCCCTGTACCCCTGTGGTTTAGGTTGGGATGAGAGGCAGTAACTGACCTCCGTGAACTTTGTCACTTGAATAGGGATTTGAATCCAGGTCTCGCTAGACACAGACCAACAACGCTATCCATTACACACCCCAGACTGACTGGCCTGAAGTGGTCCTCCCGATTCAAGGGCCTCAAGCTGTTTAGGTGATGGGGCCGGCTTTCTGAAGGGCCAGACAGCTGCAAGGATATTTGGTACAAAGGAACGTCTTAATCCAGCAAAAGGAGAGTTTGTAATTGATGCCATTTGTAGCTCTAGCAAGGCCAAGAGGATTGGCTAACCGGGGATTGTGCGTGTGAGAGAGAGAGTGAAAAACCCACTGATGACTTATTGAGTGATCCCACAAGTCTCGAGGATTCCAAATTTCCTTTCCATCACCATCAATGGATTCTCAAGATTCCATTATATTTGGGGGAACTACAGAGTTCTGGGTGAGGATGGATGGACATAACCTCAGACAGACCTGGAACACATGATGGCCTGTGAGGGCACTTGTCAGGACATCAGGGAAAACGAGGGCTCACTCACACCATTGACACCCTCAGCTTGGCTTTTGTTGGTTCCACGGTCGCCTGTGGGATTGGCACCTTGACCTGAGGTAACCCCACCCCTCAGCAGAGAAGGACGATGTCAAAACCTGGGTGGGGTAACTGACCTCACCAGCTGCAGCTCCTGGCAAAGCAAGGTGAACCAAGGACAGAACATCAACCCCTCCCGGTCATCCTCCCAGTCAGAGACCCATACGTCTGTGGGGGCGCGTGCGCAAGGTGAATAATCAATTCCAATTATGGGTAAAAGCCAATACACTCCTGACTGTGGCAGAACAAGGCCCCGGATTTCCCCACCTCCACAAAATGATGCGATTACATTTAAATATATATATATATATTGGATGTGTAATTCAAATAGGATATCTACTACTGGGGACGATGTATTTCTAGTTTTTATCCTGCAATAGCAGCATTCAAATGTGCACAAAAAAAGAAAGAAAGAGAGAGACTCAAATAAACTTTTGGTGTCATGCGTGAAAACCCTGTGACACAAGGTGGAGTGATGGGAGATTGGACTCCAGCATTCTCAGGGAGAAGAGGCGTGGCAGCTGGGAGCCAGAAGGTACAGATTCTGTCCTCCTCACATCTCATTTCTCTCCCTTCACCTTACTCCTGACATCCTCAGGAATTCAGGAGACTACACATATTGGATGGAGTGACTGTTCTTTGCTTCCATCGTGGGGCAACCTGGTTCATCAGACCTTCCCGCTCCCTCACCACAGCGTCAGGATGTGGGCCCGGAGCACCTCTCTCCCTCCTGGAGCCCCCCCCTTTTCTCCAGCTCTGCCCTCTCTCCCCCCTTTCCATTCTCTCTTGTGGCCGCTGACTTTGCCAATCTTGAAAGGTTGCAATGGTAACCGGAGCCCTGGCGGGATGCAGCTGCCGGGCTCGTTATTGGGCCCAGGGAACTCAACACCCTCTCTGTGCGGCACATAAAATTCACGGGTTTCCCAAGCCGGCCGGTTGCATAACCTGACCCTGATCCCTCTTGCAAACGGACTCCCTGATCATTCCTGTTCTGAATGACTTGGCCTCAGAGACCCGGCACTAACGGCTGTGGCCTCTGGTTTCTGTCCTCACCTCTGGGGAGGGAGCTTGGTCCCCTTGGGACTGACGGCAAGAATGCTGGAGGTACTGGGTTGTGTCTCCTCCACCTGAGGCCCTGGAACCACATCAGCCACTAAAGCCTTTCTCTTGCCTCTGGATAGGGTTGCCAGCTCCTGGTTGGGAAATCTCTGGAGACTGGGGTGTGAGAAAAGCGAGGTTTGGGGAGAGGAGGGACTTCAATGGGGTATAATGCCACAGAGTCCACCTTCCAAAGTGGCCATTTTCTCCAAGGGAACTGATCTCTGTCACCTGGAGATCAGTTGTAATAACAGGAGATCTCCAGCCACTGCTTGCAAGGTTAGCATCCCTACCCCTGGAGCAGGAGCTATCCATTTATCTTCCTGCCAACACAGTGTGTGTGTGACTCTCCTAGCTTACTCTGCTGTCTAGCGCTGGCCCGGTCTCCCATTTCCTGCACCTTCCAGACAGAATGCTTGGTTTTAACCTATGAAAACCTTAGGGTTATCAGCCTCCAGGGGGGCCCTAGAATGATATCGTGCCCCTACTGAGTTCCCTCCCCTCCCCAAGTTCTGCCTTCCCCAGGCACTTCCCTCAAATCTCCAGGAATTTCCCAGGCTGGACTTGTCCACACTATGGAGCGGGTCTTGCCTAGTTTAAAAACTCCTTTGAGTCCCTCAGACCTATCATAATGTATAGATAAAAAGCACAAGACACGAATTCCTTGGTCAAATCACCATTCTCCTGTGAATGTACTAGATGACCTTTAGCATGCCATTTGCTTCAGCCCCATAGGGTTACCAGCCTCCAGGTGGGGCCTGGAGATCTCCCATTTTTAGAACCGATTCCCCAGCTGACAGAGCTCAGCTCCCCTGGAGAAAATGGCTGTTTTGAAGGCCCCCCACAAAACCCTGTGCTCTCCCAGATCCACCCCCAAAGTCTCCAGCTATTTTCGAACACAGACCTGGCCACCCTATCTTACAGGGTTGTCATTACTGAGATAATGGATGTGAAGGTTCCTGAATGCCAAATGACAACCCCGTAGAAATGCCGTTTTATATACTGGGATTGCCACATGGGATTGGCAACAGGGCTGGTATTAGAGGCTTAATTGGGATGTTATTGACCAGGTGATTATTTACCTGCATACCCTGAAAAGCTAAAGCTTATAGGTCCTTGTAATACCTGAGATGTCACTGCCCTGTGTATGTTTTTAAAATAATATTACATGGTAACTTTATTTTTTAATGAATTCATTATCCCAGATGTCCATAGGAATATGTTTATAAATCCAGTTATGCAAACAAGGTATGGTAATCAAGTCACATCTTTCCATAAGCACGTAAGCCTGAAAATGATTGTTTTAGTTTCAGCCCAAGAGCTTTCCACAGTAGGAACAAAACACTAAACGCCGGGGTTGCTGCTGCTCTGCTTTGAAAGAAGGTCAAGGAGAGGACATGTGTTTTGAATGCCTCTTTGAGACAGAAAGGAAGTTTATGTATTTTTAAAATAGGTAACTCCTGGAAGAGGATGCACAGAAGAAGGGAAACTGCTTAACTGATATGTGATGAAAGGTCAAAGTCGAGCTGAATAGTACTAGAAAGAGACTTGTTGAAAAATAGGTTTTAAATGCTTCCAGCATTTCCAGGGCATTTTGAATGTTTATGTCCCCCCTCCCCCCCCCAGCAGAAACTCCGTACATGTTATACAACTTCTACTTTATCCAAATCCGGTTGATCAAGTTTGCTTTCTGCTGTGTGGTGTCGCAGTTCTCCTTGCCGAACTACTCAATCAATAGCCAATTTTGCAAACCATGTAGGATAACGATGGATCTGGGGCAGACAAGATTTCTGGGGAAACAAAGATAATTTGGCCCATCTCTGGTCTCTCCAGTTAAAAGGCCTTTTAGATGGAAAATGCTGGGAAACACCCTTTTTCTTCCTGAAAGCCAGAGAGCTGCAGCTAATAGACAGTACCAAGATGGGCTAGTGGTTGGGTTGCTAGCTCCAGGCTGGAAAATACCTGGAGATTGGGGGGGGGGGGCTGAAGACAGCAAGGTTTGGGGGGGACTTCAATGGGGTGTAATGCCATAGAGTCCACCTTCCAAAGCAGTCATTTTCTCCAGGGGAACTGATCCCGGTCACCCGGAGATCAGTTGTAACCTCATGAGATCTCCAGCCACCACCAGTAAACTGGCAACCCGAACTAGTGGTCTGATTTGGCATAAGTCAGCCTCATAGGTTCACAATGATAAAGGCTAAGGAATACACGAAATATCTGGATGAATGACAATCAGCAGGGCATGATGGTGGACGCCCAAGGGATCCCAAAGGAGACAGCTGCACAAACCTCAGAGGCATTAATTATTATATCTGAGAACACACGGAGAACTGGCATGGTACCAAAACAAACAAGAAGCACGTGGACATGTTGGAAGAGGCCGCAGAAGAAGGGACAGCAATGGAAGTATGGAGTGGGAAAGAAGACCTATTATTCTATCGGCGTTGACAAATCAAGGAAGATCATAAAGACCGCCTTTTATGGATCTGTGGGAAACAATGTGCCACTGGAAAAGCAGCTCCCTTTTAAATGAAGGTGCACTGTGCTATGTAATTGTTGCGGAATATTCCATATTCTGAATGCTTTGTAGCCTACACCCTGACACTGACAGCGTGAGTTACAGTTTGTCTGAACGTGAGGCTGGGCCGTAGCCCCTGTTCTTAGCACCTGTGAGTGACAGCTCTTGGAAAGTGGCAAAGGAATCAGCTGCAGTGATGGACTGTGGATGGGAATGGAGCCTGGGCATGAAACAGGTGTGGGAAGAGGGTGAATAATATCAGGACAATGAAGCGTCCCCTGGACGGTGTGCACAGGCTGGAGTGGGGGAGTGAAATGCTAAACTGGCATAGTTCTTGTTTCCTCTGGTCACTCTCAGACTGCTCCCTCCACTCCATCCCCCTAGGCTGGCTGCCCCTAGATGAACTCTGGATGATGGTTTCCCATGGATATTTCTGGACCTGAATTCTGGGGAAAGCCCTTGGGATGCCGCTTCTATCTTGTCAGAGACTTTACACTTTGCGGGCACAGCCATGGATGGGGATCGTCTGCGCTGCACTCAGAGTGTTTAAACTGGAAGCAATTTTTGTATCAAATCAGTGCTACCCAAAATACCACAATACTCTGCTCTAAATCAGCCTGGTGTCCTCCAGACTCTGCTGGCTAGAAATGATGGGAAGTGGTTCTATGATGTAACATAAAGCATCCTTGTTACAAGAACAGCTTGGCTTCCCAACCTCTCTCCTTTTGTGCAAATATTTGTGGAGACAGTCACAGGTCGAATCTGCATTGCATTTTTAAATCAGTTGTGTACTGCTGTGACACTGTCTTTCTCTATGCTTGTTTGAATGTTGTTTGGAGAAGATTCTTTTAAAGCAGTGCAGAGGTGCAATGACAGTGGAGCCGCCCCAAAGGACAATAAGCATATGTGGACGTGTGAAAGTATGCTAGCACTGTTGAGGTGTGAAAACGACATCAAATGTGGACAGCTTTTTTGAAGACAGAGTCAAAAGGCTAGGACTCTGGTGGGAAAGACAAATGCAGATTCAGCCACAGTCTATTTCATGAGGCCCTGTCTCGCCATCAGTACTGTAGCACTGTATTATAGCACTGACGCTATCCAGCTGGAGGATCTGAACTCAGCTCCTCACTCTTTCCCAGTGTATCATCTAGAACTTCTGTTTGACATTCTCTTCCTCTTTGGAAATAAGACTGAAGACTCTTCAGTTGCATCTAAATATATGACCGTCTGTTTTTTAACTTCATAGGACCACAGAGCGACATATTCATCTGCCTCCGATAAGCACCTTCATGCATGCAAACTTTGAGTAGAGAAAAAGGAAGGAGGGGGGGTCCCCTTTGACAACTTAAATAGGCTGTTCCAGGAATCATGGGACCGACGTGTAATAGCCATTTGGGATGGGGTTATAGCAAGGTGGAGAACTGGATGAGGTTGAGTGACAAAGCGGACTGGATTGAACCTTTTGTAATTAGTTTTCATTGACAATAATACTTGTGACTCTATCCGGCTGCTGTTTTTGTTTATTTTTGTCCTCTCCTTTGCAAGCATCTGAATCCATTTCCTCTTTGTGAGCCATATTCACTAAATTTCATAGCTGAATTCTCAATTTCCTGTGGAACAGTATTTTATCCACAGATTTTTCCATGCACTAAAGAAAATGCAATATAGTTCAGTGTAGCCAGATACGACATTATCCCTGAATCTATGGCTTTCTTTAGCATTCCTTTTACTATCCAGAACCAATGCTCCTTCTAAGCTGTGGAGTCATGTGAGCAAAAAACTCTATTTTGTGGGCTACTGACATTAAAGTTGTGAGCAAGCGATTTGGCTACTGCATAAATTAGTTTGCCTTCCTGAGCTAAGACAAAAATGTGTGAGCCAGAGGATAAAAAACTGTGAGCTAGCTCACACTAACTCAGCTTAGAGGGAACACTGTCCAGAACATATTGTTACAAGGTCACTTGATTATGTGTAAGTTGGACTTGAAGTGACACTTCAAGGCTGGGGACCTTGGCAAATTTTAATTCCTGGCCAAGAAAGTGAGGGCCATTATCAGATATTAACACGCATGGTATGCCATGCCTTGAAAAACTATAACATATTGCCCCACAAGATTTCTAATATGGCTATTTCAGGATCATGAGAATCACAACTGAAAGCTAACAGGTGACCTTTATCTGAAAGTACATAAAGATGTCAAAACCCACTGTGTATCCTGCTGGTACCTGACATTGTTTACCCACACGTTCTCTTCTATTGTCTAGACTAGTGCTTTTTTTTATTTGTTAGTCTGGGCATAAATCTCTCTGCCAACTGAATGTAACATTTCATGCCTCTAATGAAGTGGGTTCTGGCTCACAAAAATTTATGCCATAATAAATTTCTTGGCTTTAAAGGGCATCAGTCTTAGCATACAGGTTCACCAGAGGCTCCTGTAGTAGCATCTCTACTTTAGACCAACTTGGATTTCTTCTAGCTCTGTTGGAAGACTGGTTGGACTGTTTCTGTGAGGTAACATAACTCCTACACCTTGAAAAGGAAGCTTACCCAACAATGGGGGCTGCTGGTGGTATTGTTATAATGGGTTCCTGCTGTCAATTTAGGTGAGTATATTTGTGTGTGTGTAAGGATATTGCCCCTAGGCTCCCAAAGGAACCTCCCAGCATCCCCTCTACCCATACACACGGTGCTAACCTCTAACCTAAGCAGTCACAGAGTTTTAAAAAAGAAAATTAAAGATATACACACAAACACACACACACACACTATATTAAAAGCACCAGTCTAAAACACATCTGTGCAAAGAAACATTCACTTTCACCCAAACTCAGACTTCCTCTAAAGCTCTTTGGGAATCATGACGTAAGATAGAGCATCCTTGTTACAGGAACAGTTTGGCTTCCTAACCTTTCCAATAAGTAAGTTCCACAGCCTTACCAGAAAGCCAGATGCCCCCCTCACCTCTTCCAAGAAATTTTCCCACAAGTGGGGCAGCCACTGAAACAGCCAGAGCCCAAGTTGTTGCAGAATGTGCCTTAGAGAAAGGGGGCACTGACAATAGACCCAGGCCCGTAGCCAGGATTTTGTAATTCAGGGGGCCTTTAAATAAGTCAGGGGGCACTGACATCACAAAATAAAAAAATAAAATAATTTTTTTTTAAAAAAAAATCTCACTTTTGCGGCATTCGCACTCTGTTTGCCTACATGGGGAAGAAAGCCACGCTTGGGGAAGGGGCAGCGGTGGGGAGTCCTCCGGGTGGCCCAGAGAGCCGGGGTGCCTGGGGGCTGGATGGAAGTCAGGGGTGGGGCCTTGGCAGGAAGTCAAGGGGCCAGGCCCCAAAATGCCCCACTGTAGCTACGGGCCTGAATAGACCTTGCCGGGAAGAGCAAAGCTGCCACACAGGAACATGCAGATCAAGGCTGTCTGTCAAGTCTGTGGGCCCCCCAAGGCATGAAGGGATTTAAAGATAAGCCACCAGTACCTTGAAGGGGATCCAGACAAGGAATAGGTACCCATTAAGGGACCTATTTTTGCCATTAAATCACAGCTGACTTATGGCAATCTCATGGGGTTTTCAAGGCAAGAGATGTTCAGTGGTGGTTTGACACTGCCTGACTCTGTGTCACAACCCTCCACTTCCTTGATGGTCTTCCATGCAAATATTAATCAGAGCTGACCCTGCCTAGCTTCAGAGATCTGAAAAGACTGGGCTAGCCTGGGCTACTCAGGCCAAGGCATAGGGACCTTAGAGTAAGAATAATCAAGTCCCATCAGTTAGCTCCAAGTAGGCTTGCCCTTTGCCTGTTGATGGCAGTAGGTGGCTAAGAGCTGGCAAGCCCCATGAGCACTCTGGAAACCAGTGGCATGTGACACCATGATGTCACTTCCCGTTGCATGTCCGGAAGTGACATCACAGCATCAGCAACACTCTTGGAATTTCTCAGATCTCTATGGGAGACTCCTGCCCTAAGCCCCAGTCCCCCACCCTCTAGAAATTGAGGAGCGGGAGAAAAAATGTCTGGAAAATTGCTACTGTTGTGATGAAAAATAAAAAAGCGGTCCAGTGGCACATTAAATACGACCATCTATTCCAGTATGAGTTTTCGTGAGACAGAGCTCACTTCTTCAGATTCTCATGAAAGTTCACACTGGAATAAACATTGTTAGTCTTAAAGGTGCCACTGGGCTTCTGTCTTGTTTTGCTATAACAGACTAACAGATATCGTACTGGAATCTCCATAGTAATGCTCGGGGAATTTCCCTCTGTCTCTGTGCTGCTTATCACAAAGATAAGGAGAATTTCCAAGAGTGCCACCTGGGATGGATGTCACATCTTTCCCAAACTCCACCTTTCCCACACACTGCCCTCAAAATCTTCCAGCATTTGCCAAGGCAGTACTGGCTACCCCAGCCCCTGTTAACAAACAGGCTGCTGGACTTCCGGTCTTGGCGATCGCCATGGTAGTCATCTTCTCTTGGGGCTCCGGGAGAAGTCTGCCAGCGCCTACGGCTGGGTGGGGATGCAATTGTCCATGCCACCCCAGGAGTCCTTGGGTTGGACTCCCAGCCATGGGGCGCTAGAGAACCCCCCCACACGCAACAGAGAAGGGGGGCTCCTCCAAGCCCCGAAGGACCCGCCGTAGAGTGTCCTGAATGGGAACAAGATCAGCATAGTAGAGCAAGTGCACGGTGATCAAGCAATTATGAATGTGGAGAGGCAATCACTGAAAATGTGAGTCAAGTTCAAGCAAGAATCACCCACGGATTTTGTGCCCCCCTAAAAGGAAATGAGGGGGGAAGGGGACTTCCCCCCGCTAAGGACTGCATGCAAGCGATTTTAAAGCTAGAAAAAGGGGGGCCGGCAGGAAAAAGCAGTCAAACAGAGATAAAGAGGTTGCGAGAGCTTACCAGCCAGATTGAGAACTTCCAGAGACTTTGACAAACTTTTGCTAAAAGTAAACAATCCCTAAACATGGTGCCACCGAAAGACTCGAGGAATATGCTAATGAAAGTTAAGCCTTCTTACGGAAGCCTTCAAGTTCTATGCCTAGACAGGATTCAACTGCTGAACTCCAAAGGTTGCTGTCAGAGGCGCTTCACCCTCTGCTGGAGAAAATGACAGCTATTGATAATAAGCTTGACACACAACAAGCACAAACGCCATTAAACACACAAAAAATTGAAAAAGCGGAGCAGGAGCTCAAAGAGATTGGTTCCAACTTGAAAAAGGTGGCTAAAAAACTGCAGGCACTGGAGAAAAAGTGTCAAATCGAAGAGTCTCGTGTGTTACAGCTGCAAATGGAAAGGGCGAGCTACGTTTTGAGACTTCAAGGGATTAAAGAGGAGAGAGGGGAGAATCTGAGACAGATTGTTGGTGACTTGTTGGCCCCTTCGGCAGAGATGACATCAGATCAACTTCAAAGCGAAATAGATACGGTCTTTAGATCGTATTCTGAATTTATCAGAAAGAATAATCTGCCTGGGGAAGTTACAGCTAGATTCTCCCGAAGGAGAGTGAGAGATCAACTACTGAAAGCAACCAATGGAACTACCCTGAAGTTGAAAGACAAAGAGATTAAAGTCTTGAAGGACATTCCATTTGAGATAAGAAGGAAGAGAAGGAAATACAGAGACTTAGTGTCATTTTTACAAAGCCATAATGTTGCCTACAGATGGTTGGTTCCCGAGGGACTAATCTTTCGATATGCAAATGGCAAAGAAAGGATTGACTCTGTCAAAAAGGCTTGTGAATTCTTGCGTCAGCATGGTCATCCATCAGGAGGGGGAGAAGGGACTCCCGATGGTACCAAGGAGAGCAAAGAAGGAGAGACTGGATCATCCGAAGAGGACTTGGACTCTAAACTGGGGGCAGTAGCCCTCAAACCAAGCTATCATTTGAGGGAGAAAAAAGGGAAAAAGTAGATTGTTAATGTTTTCTGGAGCACTTAAGAGAAATATCTATTGTAGGGTACAGTTCTTTATGAAATAGAAATTGCTGGTGAAAAAATGGAAATGTCTTATTAGCTAGATGATCGCTTTTTGTGAAAGTCAATTCGCATTTAAGAGGCAGAATTATCAAGTTAAAATGTTTGTATGATCACCGACTCTTGGGTTTTTAGAGGGTTTTCTTTTCTTTCTCCCATAGAGTGTAGTCCCTTACCCCTTTTTTCTATATTGTAGTTTTTTTGTTTGTAATATTTAGAAAAAGCAATAAAAAAAATCCCCTTTGGGAGGCCAAAAACAAACAAACAAACAGGCTGCTATATTTTGCACCAGCTGAAGTTTCCAAATTGTCTTCAAGGGTAGCCCCACATACAGCGCATCTGAGTAAGAAGAGCACCTGGGATCCCCAAGAATATCTCATTCCACGTTTACCCTGGGTTAAATGCTGAACCTCAAAAGTGTGTAGTGTCCTTGGCGCCTCATTCATGACCTCTGCACATTGCTATGTTATGTGAGTACTTCCAGTTCACACACACATTGCAAGAAGGTGGGACGGGGGAGGCTTGCTAAAACAGGATTAAAAATCAGGACCAGATTAACAATGATGTTAAGTGTTTTATTGAGTAGGCACCCTGCCAAACAGGACTTCCCCAGTTGTGGTTGAGTTATCTAGAGTGGAAAGGGCCCAGCTTACTCCTGGCACGGGCTTCTTAGGCATTCCCCACATTTCAGAACGTGATGTCTCTCTCTCTCCTTATTGCAAGCGGTGGCCGGTTTCCAGCTAGAAGCAAAATGGGTGACATTATTTGCCTGATCAGGCTGGAGCAGAGAATCTTCTCAGTACTGCAGAAGCTTTCAGCGGGGAGAAACCAAGATTAAGTACTGCCTCTATGAATATATTTCTGTGAAAATATAAATGAGGGTACATGAGACTGGTGGACCCGGAACTGGGCCCTCTTATTTATTGAACAATGTTATCCTGTTTTTCTCCCACATTGGGGACTCAAAGCAGTTTACAAAGCAACATACCCTAATAATACAAATGTAAACAAAAATACACAACCTAGGGTGACCATTCCCCAGGTGGGGGTGGGGTATCCCCCACTTTCACAGGCCCCTGGCCACCAACGGCCAGCTGGCCGGAGGGAGAAAATTCCCCCCACTCCCCAACAACGACATCATGTGTGATGCGCTGAAATCACCCGGAAGTGATGTGCCTTGGTGACGTGGGGGTGGGTGGGTGATGCTCTGGTTTGGGGTCAAAACTCTATGGTTTGAGGTCAATTTTACCACAGAGTTTTGCCCAAAATCCGGAGCATCATCACCAGCGTGCCTACATCATTTCTGGGTGACATGTGTAAATTGTGCAACACCTCTGCCCACGCCCAGACCCCCCCAATCTCCCCCCAGCATGACAGTCAGACCTGGCAACCCTAACACAACCCAATGGTGATTGTATATCTGGGTATTCACCCCTGCCTTGAAGCTGGCAAGCTGCCTTGTGTCCACTCCTAAAGAAACCTGCTCTGAACTTAGAAGACTGGAAAAAATACCATCCAATCTAGGGATGTCAGCCTCCAGGTGGGACCTGGGTTACAGCTCATCTCCAGGCTACAGAGATCAGTTGTCATGCAGAAAATGGTTGCTTTGGAGGTTGGACTCTATGGCATTGTACCCCACTGAGGTCCCTGTCCTCCCCAGGCTCCATCCCCAGATCTCCTGGAGCTTCCCAACCTGGAATTGGAAGTCCTACCCCCCATCCCACACTAGTGGCCAGGGTGGGGCTGGCAACCCTAATCCAGTTTCAGATGTACCATTCTTGAGCAAGATGACTGCACGAGTGGTGGATGGGTGACTTCAGAGATTCCTGAACGAAGCAGATTGTTTTGTGTTCATCCCAATCTGGTCCATTCCTGGTCATGGGAATGAAAGTGTCTCCGTTGCCTTGGTGGATGACCTGCACCAGGAGATGGACAGGGGGCATGTGATCCTGCTAATTCTCCTGGAACTCTCAGTGACTTTTGATACCATTGCTCATGGTATGCTTCTGGACCACTTCTCAGGGTTGAGGCCATATTCTGTGGTGGTTTTGGTCAAAGATAGGTTTCAAGTGTGGTGCTGGGAGACTGCTGCTCCCCTCCCTGGCCTTTAGCCTCTAAGGTCCCTCAAGGTTCTATCTTGTCCCCCATACTTTTCAACATCTACATGAAGCTGCTGGGAAAGGTCATTGGAGATTTGGGCTGAGTTGCCACCAATATGTGGATGACACTCAGCTCTATCTTGCACCTCCAGCAGATCCAAAGGAGGCCTGGGAAACTGTGAACAGGTGCCTGGACACAGTTTTGGGATGGATGAGGGCTAACAAGCTGAAATTTAATCCCGATAAAATGGAGGTGCTAATGGTGAGCAGAAGGTTTGACACAGGAATTGGGATATTTCCTGTTTTGGATGGGGTTGACCCTAAAGAAGCAGAGTCATAGCTTGGGAGTGCTGTTGGATTCCTATTGGATAAACA